>OY728123.1:1189447504-1199447504 GCA_963277665.1 Viscum album | reverse complement strand
TATATTCCCAATCTAGTTGTCAATATATCGTAAGAGAGTTTTACCCATGACACTCATAAATGGGAGAAGAGGTGTGTTTTTTATCCAAGGTGACATGTTGAGGAGACACCCCATTTATTGTGACAGATCTGTGTTCCCATCCCCTAGAACTACTATTTCTACCTTTTATGATGTCCTATTAAGTCATTAAGATGTGGTTATGGATTAACATCACCCCTTTTACTATTTTCAGAATATGATTAGGGACATTACTGACTGTAATAGGGATATATTCTCATTATTCATTTGGATTAGGGTTACATTCTTACTACATTCCCCATTTTATTAACATTGGATACCAAAAAAACTCATTTTAGGGGAATAGAGTCTGGTATGACCCCTGTACATCGTCAAGGACTTTTCAACTAACTTATCTAGGTGCGGCCAAACAAATCTACTAGAAGGCATGGTGAATGAAAGTAGGTCACTGCACCAACATAAAATTATCCATAAAAAATGGTTGGTGGGCTTCATTTAATAATATCAAACAATTCTTTTAGTATGATTGATTTTTGTGGGAACATGTATATCCATGATCATGCTATGTGGCCATATTTGAATGGTGTTCTTTATTGAGTGTTTCTAGATGAGTATGTTGAAAAAATAAATTAAGGTGGGTGGTTATATATTAAAACTCATATTTTCAAAAAAATTGGGTTCGTGGGAATATATATAGGAGGAAGATGCTTGAACAATATCATTTTTTACCTTTTTCTGCCCCCAAAGAGTCGTATTGTGCACTCATGTCTGAATGACCAGGGCCAGAAGGCCAAGAATAGCGACCTCATCAGGTTGAGAGTTCACTACTGTGAGGCATAGGTGACAATGAATATTGGAAGGATACATTTGGAGTGAACCCTATATATTCTGTATGAATATGTATGTGGCCTCTTGATCCCCCTATGTGAAATTTTGTCGAGACTAGTTGTAAACTCTATGGATAAACTCCCGAAACGGTTGAAGATGATGATAACTTCTTCCTAATTCAATGTGACTGGATACTGTTAGTTGGTCTATCTATGTGACTTCATGATATAGAGAGCCAATAAAACACCTTCCTAGGTCAGGATAATAGCTTTCTATTGATACTCCCAGACTAGTTCATTTGATACCCAACATTGAAGATATAGGTTGGTGATGGAATCATTTTCTTGGAAAAAGACCTGGTATGAATAGTAGTTGAGGCGTATGATGGTGAATTTTGGATGGATTATATTAGATCGAAGAAATTTATTAGAGAAACATCATAAACAAACACAAACAATAATACCATATTAAGGAAGAATATCATTTTAATGAACACATTCAAGAATGATTGTCTTGCTTGTACCTCTTTCTTTTTGAGAGTGAGCGGGTCATGATTGGTGGGTTTCACTATCATCTTGGATATGTATTTACATCATTTTTATCATATTTATTTCCCATAGGTAATGCATCACTCAATGGTTGATTGTAGGGGGTTGATTTTTGTGAAATCATACATGTAGGGTTCACTCTTTCAGAATGTTTTCCAAGGGGTCTGTTCACAGATTTAGAAATATTCAATTGGTCACTATCCCTAGAGACCTATTTTTCAAATATAAGATCTCACTGTGTAATTTAAAAAATTATTCTATATAAATAACATTGGTTGATAGGAAGGGAGGTCAGGTTCATCACACTTGTTTTAGAGTAATTATATCATGTTCGAGACTCTATTATATACTTAAGATATGTTCATTAATACTTAATTAATGCCCATGTATGACATGGATAACCCTTGAATTAAAATACAATTATTATCATGTATGGTGTTTAATATCATATGTATTTATCTAAGGCTATTCCTTAATGGATGTTTCTATATGTAACCAAGGACATCCATCAATGGTATCCTCTCATGCATTGATTAGTGGTTCATATGTTGTCATAATAAGACATACTATTTTTTAGCCACACAGTAGGGTGCTCTATAGTGTATTTTCATCCAGGGAGATGAGAGTTATTATGATATAGTGATAGGACCCATGATATATGGTTCCTACAAACCCTTGTTAATGTAATTAAATCCCATATAGTTTAGTTCTACTTCAGGTGTCACATCATACCTTTTAGGGTCATGTGATAAGGGAAGAACCATATAGTTTATCATCATATGATAAGGAAATATAATCGAAATGGGACTTTTCAATGTTTAGTTTGGGGATTATGTTGAAGGGTCCTATAGAACATAGAAGGGATATAAATTCTCAGGTTGAATAGGACTCTACTTGGAATATTTCACAAATATAATAGGTTTGGTATTGGGTGTTGGGTTTGGACCTTAGGGTGCCTTCCAATGTATCCAATTTGCATTAGAATAAAATCCCACATTGTTTAGTTGTTTTTCTATTAGGGAATTATAAACATTCATGGGTATAAGGATAGGGTTAATCCTAAAATGGAATCCTAGTAAAAGGTACCATGAGATATGTCTCGACTCATAGTGATATGGAGGCTTCTTTGGGGATTACACATAAAGAGAATTCTCATGGATGAGTTGGGTAATATAGTTGGGCTTAGTTCCAAAAGAATAAGACAAAAGGATTGATATAAGTTTGTTCTCAAAAATGGGATTCTTTGGTGAATATGGGTTATTATTGGGGAATACTCATGCGATGTATGCCTAATGATTGTTTTGGATAGGGGATTACTCCTGAGAAAGAAGCCCATAGGTTGGGTTGAGGCTTAATCTTTGGAGGATTCCATTGATAATTCACTTGAATGGTTGGGGCTTACACATAGAATGAATCCAGGGATTAGTAGGGTGATATGAATGGGGGCTATTCATAAAGAGGATGATCAAAGGATTGATCTAGGTGATTACTCCTAAAGAGGATTCTCGGGTGAATGTGGATTACTATTGGGGCTTATTCATTAGAAGGATTCCTAATGATTGGATTGGTTTGTGGATTAACCTTGATGGGGATGCCCATAGGTTAGGTTGGTCATACTCTTGAGGTGGATTCAATTGATTTTTTTGGGGATTACACTTTGAATGTGGCCATTAGATTTTGGATCATGTGGATTTCATGACCTCCATCAACTTCTAAGACCAAAATTGTCATTATCAATTTGAGAAAAAAGATTAAATAGAAGATCAAGATAACCACACAATCCTATTTTCATAAATATTTCGTACATTTACATGAGTACCCAAACCTAAGGAGTTACACTAATGTATGGAAAAAAGAAGATCCATTGGAAGATATTTTTATAAAACATGCATCTACATGTGTGTATATAACAGTCATGACTATCCTTTAATCCCATGAGACATGATGACTCATACATAAATGTGGGAAATAAGATGAAGCATATGATATAGAAAACCACACACATATCCTCCCCTACATGTGTAAGATGTAGGGGTGATAGGAGAAGAATAAGGGGCTGGGATGTGCCCATTCCCTCTATAATTTAATATCCAGGATTGTTAGTTATAGGTACCCATGTAGAAAAATCCCTCGAGGGATAAAGGAGGAGAAAGAGTAAAACCTCATCTAACAAAGGATATGGGCTTAATCTATGGGGGTTCTCATGTAATTAGTTCTTCAGTTGGAGAGAAGTATTTAATTCTATGTTGAAAGAAAATGAAAGCATGATCCTCCCCTCCCCGATAGGAACTGGAGGCTTTATATGTCATAGAAAAGGGGATAATATAGTCCATCTAATTTTATCTAATAACAATAACTACCTAGAACTACCCCTAGGTATGGGGACCTCATGACTTTTCTAATTCACATCCACCTGATCCCCGAGGACCATAACCATCTAGTATGACTAGTGTGGGGAATATATTATTGTAGGAATGCATATCCAAATCGGATATGTCTTTGAGTACCCCTTATCATGTGTTTATATGTTTATAGGCTTTGATGGAAGTTCCAAATTGATCCCTTATAGAATAGGGATCAAAGGGAAGAGGGGTCCTGCCATTGGGGACATGAAAGAAACCTCAAAGGGGGTCTCACGTAGTCCCTCTATTAGAGATAATAGGTGCCTCATGCAATTCCTGGGATGAAATTGAGGTGATTTTTATACATGTTATAGACATTCATGAGGAATATAATCCATGAAAAATAGACCACTATGGAAACAACATTAGGGAGATGATTTTTACTAGGAACAACGGGTCTCCTCTGGTGTCCCTGGATGAGGCCCATGTAAGTACCTGATTATGGAAGGAACTCCTGCATGTTGTTTTCAAAAAAGTATGAACAAATTTTTCATCATTTGTTTTTGGATTTATACCCTTAAGAGACTTTTAGCTCACTTATCACTCTTAATTCTTTCTTATATTTGTTTTTGGAGAAAAACATAATAAAAGTTTGGAGACCTAGGGAAAGTGGTTTCACAATCAATGAATGAGAGAATCTTCGAAATTTATAGTTGTGAAAATTAGGATTCCAAGGGTCCTATTTATATTTATATGGGAAACTTGGTCCTAGGAGTTACTCAATGCTAGTCCCCGGAATAGGTGACTGGTGTATGGTGGACTCTCTTTTGGTGCCGCGTGGGGGGGGGGGGGGGGGGGCTATACGAGCCATTTAATGTCAAGATGAGAGTGTTTGTATATCATTTACAATTGATTTTACTTAGGTATATTTTTTATTTTATCATGAATAATGTGAACATAATAATACTTTTATCCCATTTACAAAATAGAGTGTCAAAACCCCCCCATGGATTGGAACTGATCAAACAAATATGGTCCAATCCTGAGGTCGAATAGGGAAAATATTATGAATATTGGGATGGGCAATGAAAAAGGTAGTTCATATAGATTATTAGAATTGGCACGGGGTATAGGTCAAGGGCATAGATCCCAGATGTATTTTTGGGGAACATGCAAGTGAAATCCAAAAATAATGTGGACCCTTTACTATTTTTGTCTCATAACATGTTTGCAATTTTTTTTTCACTCACCGCACATGTTTTCCTCCAAGTTATGTCGTTCTTATTTTTTTTCAAAAGTTCTACCAAATAAACTCTTATCATTAAACCACCTGAGCTATGATGTTATGGGTAGCCACCACGAGGAGGATCATAAATGATGCATCTTGTCGAGAAGACTATGTGTGGAACCTCATCGAAGGGCCCACAAGAGCCCTATCCTTTTTTTCATAAATTTTAGTTCATCCTAGTGAAAAAATTTACGTTTATATGTAAATATTTTATATTAATGGGATAAATTTCTTCCTTACTTTTAGGTTTTCAATGGATCCCCTAATGGATTCCACTAAACAAGAGACTATACGTTCCTATATGTTGATGAAATCTATTTCCCCACACTACAACAAAATGATTGAACCAGCTCTCCCAGATCATTTGATGAAACTGGAACCATAATAATATGATTTCTTCTGGAGCAATTACTTTCCATTATATGGGTATAGAATTATGAGGTATTCCTTTATCAATGGTCTTATGATTTATATACAGAAGTCCTAGATAATACATCACACCAACTAACATTCTCCCAAAACATCATCCCAGGGTTCTTTAATTAGGGGAGGAACAATTCCCGTTGGTTGTATCATGAACCAAAGTGGTTTCACCCCAGATATTAATCCTCTTATCTAATAATTGAAGCCTCATTTTTATGACTCATCCTTACTTACTTCAAAAACAGATATGACTCATGGTCAGAAGGGAGACTAGGATTCTTTTTCTTGAGGGGGAGTTAGGACCAAGTGGATTTGGTTTTATTGGGTTCACTAAACTGGTTCAAAATTAAAAAATGAGATGCAATATGTTTATATCAAAGATTCTATTTGGGAAGAAATCATCCCAGAACTACTAATTTGATGGAGTATACAGAAAAATTATTTGTATCTAGTGCATGTAATTATTGGTGATAGTTGATGGGATGTATATATAATTTTTGTATTTCCCATTCTAGTGAAAATATATTATGTGTTCTTTATACTGAAGACAATGTGGGATAATGTTGAAAGAATTCATCCTTGGCCCATGATATTTTAAATGTGGAGAAGAAATTTTAGAAAAAAGATCCTTTCCCCAAGTGCGTTATGCATCAAGAAACATGGATGATTGATTTTCTAGAACCAACAGGAGAGGGAAACACTTCCGATCACCCTAAACAATGCCCTACAATAGTAAATCAGGGTGCTCTTGGCACATTTTGGATCACACCAGATAACATTCATTTTACCCGTAAGGGATATGTGGTCAATCTCATGGTTGATGTGATGCCACTCTTGATTGGTTTCAATACTATGTGTCTAAGTATTTACCTACTTCCAGTCCATAAGTCCAATTCTAATGTGGGGCGAGGTACTCTTATCACTATGACCAAATTCACATAGGGAAAGTACATAGGGTTTGATACCACATTACTATAAATAATTTACCATTGTTTACTTCATATGTACAATGGGAAGAACCCATTCATAATTTTATGATAGTTTCACATGTTGTGGGGGTATATTGCAAAAGATTTTTGTTCATACATGGTGTTGAGCCCAGTTAAGATCTCTGAAAAAGGATATCACCGATTTTTTAAGATATTTATGGAATTAATCCTCTCTCTTTGATGTATGATTATATAATGATGATGTTGAACATGTTGGAATAATTAAACATAAATCTTTATGGTAACACAAAGATTGGGAAATTTATTTGTGGAGACAATGAAAATAATAATGATCTTATGTTATACATTACAGAACTCATGGGAAGTGTATTAGCAGCTTTCATTGACATCGAGATCATCTACAAGACTTATACTCCATTTCAATTTTCCCACTAGTTCACGTGTCAGTAAAAGTCAAAAATCAGTCCCCTATTCTATTTAGGATTGTGAAACATCCAGTAATATATCAACATATTTAGATCATTATGGATGTGAGGGTATCCAAAATTTCAATCTCGCTACCAATGTCAGATGCATCAATCTGGCTAAAGGATGGGTTTTTAAGGCATTAATCTCTTCAAACCCTCAATGGTATTGAAAAAATGATTTTTACCATGTCACTACCATGACAAATACTAGTCAATGTATGCAAGATATAAAGGCTCTGGTCAGAAATGACGATACTACATCTACGAAGCCTTCATGGTGATCTCATGAAAAAACCACTGAGTCGGATAGGGATGACAATACCAAAAATCGTGTGCTAAGGTGGTCTAGTCATAACCATTTGTAGGGGATTAGTGTTTCGTTCCCCCATTCTTATGGGAGAGAAAATATGTCTGAATAGAATTCCAATAAGGAAGGTGTCGAGTCTTCCTCACAATCAGCCTCCACAGAGAAAAATTTTGTGAACCCCATAGTGATTCGATATTGGGGGAGAATACCTTGTGATGTTATAGATGAATTGAAATTTCTCCATCCCTTCTAGAAAATCCCAATGAAAGAAGATATTAGAGCACACTATGGTTTCTACCATGATAGTGATATTTATAATGTAAAGAAATATAATTAGGATATAGAAGCTTTAATATAGGAAAATGATAATAAGATCATAGTCACAAAGTGTTTTTTTCCATGTTGGACCAAGGATTGATTTAGGGGGTATCATGTAATATTTTTGAGTAATGTGACATATAACATAACTATGTTGATGTATTTATCTTTTCTCTCTTCCCATTTCTTCTATGCCATCCAGCATTACTATTCCACATGGGATATTATTTTGACTTTCTCAAGAGAATATTAAGAATAACAAGAACAAGGAGAATCAACAAATGTTCTTAGGTCACCATGGTATGGGCCTATAGGAACTCTTACTAGGGTAGAGGATAAAGCCCTTGGGTCCCCTGAACATTCCCCATGTTAGAGGATCGTGATAAAGGAGATGACAATGATAATTCCTCAACCATCACCTCTGGTATCTTCCTCTATGATGGATGATATTGGATATTTTCAATCTATATAGAGGAAGTGAAATAAGGCATTAAATATTACCAACTGTATATTATATAGTAAATCACTTTATTTCCCTTTGATATCATGACTTGATCGATATAATATTTTGACTGTGTATTCCTTCTATAGAATTTGTGTCTCTCCCCTTTATTATGGGATCTAACACTGGTCCTTCAATAATCGAGGAGGATGCCCCCAGGGAGGTGCAGACCCATACAAATGAATCAGCCATTTTGACAGCTGAAGCATCAAGAGATGTAGCCATGTCTTCCCCATTTATACAAAGAGGGGATACAGAAATGGGTACATCAGATGAGATCATATGTTTTTATTGATTCTTTTATGACCTTCCTCTTCTTAGTGACATTTAAGATCCATTTCCAACACTGTAGGACCCTATAGTAGTCAATTCTGGACCAACTGTCACACCAAAAAGGGATTACAAGGATCTTGGATGATCTAAAGAAGGTGTTCATGATAATCAAAACTCTGTGAGGACTGAAGAAGTTTTTCATAATAACAATTCTGCAGAGGGGATCTACAAGGGATAAAATTTGTTTCCCAATAAGCACACCTCAAATTCCCCTACTAGTTAGGATGCTTCAATACATGAGGTTGTGTGTCATGAATTGATGAATTTGATTTTTCTAGACATTAATATTCTAGGTTCCCATATGGAGTTATAGGATTTAAATATGGAATTATTTGTACATTATTTTTTTATATTCAATAATTAAGCAAATTTGTAACTCTTCCACCTAATTAATCACATCCAAGGACAACATATGTAGCTTTTTCTATAGTGAACTTTTCCAAGTCACATCATGAATGAGGAATCCATATCCACCCTACTCCTATTTCCAAGGGACTGATGGATGAGAATCCCAATGTGGGAGATTTTCAAGAGTCTCTGATCCCGGAAGTGGAGAAATATCAATAGGATGCTCCATGTAAAGAGGTTTCAGCTCTGAGTTTAATGACCGGGTGTTTTAAGAAGGTTTCAATCCCAACGGTCGACCTAAAAAAAGGAGAGTTTCATAAAATGTATTGTTAATTTAACTACCATTTTTACATGTAGAACTATTGATGTTGATTATAGGTGTCACCTGTTATATAGTGTTATTGGCTTTGGAAATTGGGAATTAGATGGGGAATTCCATGCTAGTTCCTATATAATCAGTAGAAGAAGTGAAGGATTTTTTCGAGGGAGAATAAAAATAATCACAGAGTTAATTAATCTTGGATTATGTATCCCGCTATAAGTGTAGCTCTGAGTCAGATCTAAATATGTAAGAGGCTTTCTAATCTAAAATCTATTTTTTCAGATTGGATATCTAGAAAATAATTTGGGACACACCTCTTGAAGCCATGAAATCCTGACATCAATTAAATAAATTAAATCTTTCCATGTTGGAATATGGTTTAATATATTATCACAAAATCTATAATGTGGTGAATTTGATCGTCCATCATAGAAATGAATAGTTATGTTCACATTAAGATGAGGCTTATCTGACTATCCAATTTGAGGAACTTGGAACTGCTTTAATTCATGAGGAAATATTCCATTATATGAAGGTGGAGGAGTACCAAGATCACCATGAATAGATGTAATTACAGATAATGTGACTTGTGGATGAATTAAATTTCCTCGAGGAAGAGGTAGTAAAACTCCAATAATCCTTGTCAGGGGATTTGTAATAGAAAAGTGATGTCATTAGTGCAGAGTAAGAGAATCTACATAAAAATTAGGAGGCCATTGCTATGTCGATTGCTGAGCTTCAGTAAGCTAAAAAAATAGCTTGGGGTCCAGTTCAATTTAGAAATGTTTTTTTGAGGAAAAGATATAAAACCTAGTAGATAGGCTCTAGTTTGTTGATGTTCCCCTATGTTTTAAAAAGTAAATTAAATGTATTTTTTCAAAATCACTGGTTTTTTCATTTCTATCCTTACTTCATTCGAAATACAACACTAAAAAAGGATTCATTTTATTGGATTTAATCACATTATAATTACAATTATCAAAGAGGTCAATGATTTTTTCCATGATACATTGGTATCAGAGAGCATAGTTCAACTATTTCTAATGATTTATGAACAACCCTAAAATCATTGTGTCTTTTTATATAATCACACTTCTTGTTTCCTATGTAAAATTTTAGGAAGACTCTATGAGAGGGCATTATATTTTTCATACACTAACTTTATTGGTTTCAGACTAAAATTTTTTATTCATATTTATCTTCCTTACTCAATTTTTCTCCCAAACCACATATATTAACGGTCTTGTGAGTTGAATCTATAATTTTATCTAATGTTCTCTTTAATGGATTTCAATCTGGCTAGTATCATGTATCTTTTTATGGGTTGTTTAAGGGCATGTAATATAAACTAGTAATAAAACTATTTACAGTCAAACATATTAGAATAAATGTTTTGAAATGATGACCCACATAGGGAATGTGGGTTGATAATGATCTATAATTCTTTAGATACCTAAAAATGAATCTTGAGAAATGATTTAGTTTTTCCAAAATCTAAAACATGATATTTGGGAATAGAGAAGGCCTCTCCGTGTAACACCCCAAGCAATTAATATATGTTTCATCTTATGATAAATTTAATTTTTTTCAATAATTATCATATACAATTTCAAGATAATATTAATCTTCTAGTAACACTATTTTAGTTGTGTCACACACAAAAGTGTGTTTTACAAAATTTTAATGGCATACCTATTTTTTGAAACTAAATTTTGAACATTTTATAAATTGTATTTTTCAATCTAAACATCAATTTTGGATATGTAATGTCAAAATTATCTTTGGGTGAATTTTTAAATATATATTTTCTATTGTTTTTATAAATAGTAAATATACCATGTTTACTTAAAAATGTGATTTTTGTTTATAATAATAATTATTGTTAAATTATACTTTCAATTGGATATTGAAGTAAAAATATATCAATTATACATATTTTATTCCAATTTAGGTCATTGGAATTATTTTTATGATGAAATTATTTATAAACACTTCTTCATGATTTAACATTTCTACTTAAAAAACACAGCTTTCTTCCCACATCTATAAGATTAGCATTAATATTAATATTCCCACTTCTATGATTTCAATTTTGAAAATATACATACATGATTATAATCAATACAACATTTTTAGTCTAATAAGATCAACTAAATTTATAAATAAAAATATTTTTGAAGGTGAATAAAATTATTTATTGTGATTAAGGTTATCTTATGCTTAATCAGAAACTAAACCATAATATTAATGACCAAAATTACTTATAATAATTTCAAAAAATACATTGTATAAAAAAAATTCAACCATATCCCTAATTGATTCTAATTTTATGGGTTTTGGGAGATAATTAAATGGATGTTTCATATTTATAAGTTTAAGAAAATAAGAGAAAATAGGAACCTTCCTTAACATTAACATTTAAAAAACATAGAGATTTGTAAAAAAACATCATATTTTATGATATACATTTCATATTTAAATATAAAATGTTCATTATTATCATAATAATTTATAAATAATTTTCATATTTGATTTAGTTATTTAAAATTATTATAAAAATAAAATGTAGTTTTTTGTTTGTTAATAAATAACTAAAATAAATTATACAATAAATATTAAAAGTGAAATGATTGAATTATTACCTTTATTTATTTTTTTACATTAATATATCATGTTAAACATCTATAAACCTAATATATTTTAATTCCAATATCATATTGATATTTTAAAATTAAAATTAAATAAATAATATCTAACATGACATTTTTGATATTTTACAATAAATGATATTTTATTAAATGAATTAAAATTAATAAAAAACATATATTCATACAAGATATTTTTTAGTGAAAATAAATTTTAAATAATTTTATTAATGTACCTGTTTTTATTTTTATAATTAACATATTTACACATATATTTTAAGAATTTTGTTAAAATAGTCCGTGTTTTAGTAGTGTTTTAAAGCGTCACATGCACTTATTTTAAAATTAATTTATGAAACACATCATATTTTTTATTTTATAAATTATATGACTTATTAATAATATATAATATTCTTAATTTTATAATAAATATATTTTTATTTTATAGCTAATGGTAAAATTAATTATATTTAAAATCTAGGTTCTTTAATAAAAAGTAAAATGATAAAATTGGGGAATATTAGATGTTAAGGATCCAATATATTAAAATAAACATATTTTAATGTTTTAGAGGATCAAATATATCAATATTACCCTTTAATACAATATTTTTCCATTTTTTTCTCACTTTTTTAAGGTAAAATTCCCATTAATGAATACCTTTTGGCATTTACAAGAGTGTCACTCCATCCCCAATATAAAGGATGCACTCTACCTCTTACTCACACCTCTCAAGACAATTTTCATGACCAATAACTTCCAAAATATTATACCAAAATTCCTCACCTATAAATAGAATCATCTATTTTTGTATTAATAAATATATTTAAGCATTTTGGTACAACCAAAATGGAGTTTTCCAATTAATAGAGACTTACTTCTCTCAAACTCCATAGTTTCATTTCTATTCTCTAGCCCCTAAAATGTTATTTATTGTATACTTATATAAATAACCATTATAATAAATAAAATAAGATATTTATATGTAATATTTTTACCTACACTTACACACACCTCCATATAATGGTGATGAAGATATTGTTTCTGTGTATGGGGAACTATTGCCTCACGAAACGATGATTGTTCATTTTTACATTACCGCATATTATGGTGGCCATTATGAGGGATATTATGTTTATATATAATATATATCATATTTATAATGTTTTTACTCATACAATAAATACTTTTATAACAGATACCTTTAATACATACCATTTTTCCTTAATAAGACAACATCATTGGGGGAAATGTAGCCTACCGTCCCCTCGAAGTGATGTGATTCGTCCAAACTATACATGGTATGTATTAATCATTATTTAAAAAAACCTATGTAAAATAGATAACACAGATATAAAACAAGAAATATAATATAGTCATTTTACATTTATTTTCATTATTTTAATTTGAAAAAGAAATGCATGTTGCATTCACGCCTAAGTACAACCTATCGTCTCCAAACACGATGCACTTCATTTCTTAACCCAAAATATTATGGAATATTCTAAATAAATATGTAACGAATATATATGATAATTGGGTCATGGTTTAAATTTTGGTTATTATTAAATAATGATATAATAAATAAAAAAATAAGCCACATGTCAGTACATACTTGAGAAAACTAGGTAATTAACACCCGAAATTGCTTAAATAATGAAATAGTGTAAACAAAATGGTAATAAAATATTATAAAAAGTTAATATATGATATAATAAAAATGTGTATGGTTATATTATAAGTTAGGAAAACATTTTAAACAACTATAAAGCAGTAAAAATATGACAACACCAAAGACAAGTTAAGGTAACAAATTTCATCTTATGTTATAGTCTATTGAGACATATTTGTAGTTATGATCCATGTTTCATTTATAAAGTGTTAATATTTTAATTTGAAATTTTATATCATGAATATATTTATTCTCATGATATTATAATATTGTTTTAATATTTTCCATTCATGGGTATTGTGATTTAATTTTTTCAGTGTGGTATGGGACACTTTGGAATGTTTAAATATTATTCCCCCCAATAATATTCTTAATGGTTATAATTGAAATATCATTGAATTTCTTAATTGTTAACTTTATCTTGAAATAAATGATTTATTTTAAATGTTTTTTCTAGTAAATGTACTTAAATATCCATTACATTTTTAATGGATATGATTATTTCCTTAATCGTATATCATTTTTCATGTGGTGTTCACTTGAAAAGTACTCAATTCTTGGAATATACCCTTGAAAGTAATAGATTTCTAGCATGAAGAAATGAAAGTATTATATTTTTGGATGTATGAACTAGATGTATAATATTATTGGCTAGAATATAATTTAGTACATTATTCTTTTCATGAAGACTTGAAATTGTTATATTATTGGTAAGAATCCTTGAATGTATTAGATTCTTGGCATGCAACCTTGAAAGTAATATATCATTTTCATGAAGCCTTAGTTGTATGTTATATATATCCATATATAGTAATTTACTAAATTGATATTTTAGTTATTAAGTATCCATGTGATTTTGAATAAACATATCTTTGCATATATTTAATCTTATTCATTGATTTAATGACATGTGTATCAATTTATTACCATTCCATATTGAATTTTCATTATCTAGTTATTTGATTGGAATGTGTTAACAGTTATTTTCCTTTACATGTAAATTTATTCATGTTGATTCATTATTACATCTAATTTACATACCCGTACTGATAATTTGAGTTCACTCTTATTATATTTTATTTCTTTGGTTCATGAAGAATTAAACTTTGAATAACAATTCAAGGAATCAATTTATTTCATTTTATTATGTATCATGTTTGTAATTTATATTTTTTATGTAATACAGGTATTGTGTATGTAATCTGGATTTCTAATATAGCTAAACTAAATTGTACTTTAGACTTGATTCCTTATAATCATGCCCATGTTATAACATAATGCACCAACTCTGGGTTTCTAGGTCAGGGCGTCATAGTGGGTATCAAAGGAAGTATCAAATAAACCATGAAAACTATATTTTGAAAACATATATTAGTGAACATTACCATGAGATAGACATTGAGGATGAGTATACAAAAACTCATAGAATTTTGGAAAGGTAAATATTATGTGGGTATTCCAAGTAATACATCCCTGTCTGGATACAACAAATGGATGTCGTTCTGGTATAGATGTACCTAGGAGTAATAACACTAACAAGGTGTTCTAGGCCTATCCTGGAGTAACCAGGTACACAAAAATCTTTCTTACTAAGCATCTGGGTTGACACTCTTAGGGTATATGCTTAGGATACCTTATATTTTCTATGTAAACCATTATGATAGATATTGATGTTATGATTTTCCAAAAGTACCTAAATTGTATGATCCTAGGATTCACGATCAATACATTTATGTTCTATACCATATTTTGATTATACATTATTTTATGATTTAATCCATTATATTCCATTATTTAGAAATGGCACCAAGTAAATGGAATGCGAACCTCACCGATGCATGTGATCCAATGAGTAAGAATGATCAAATCATTTATAACAACCCAAACTTATATCAATGGAATTTATCCATTTTAAAAGTAATTTAATATACTATAAATCTCATTAAATAGATTAAGGATAATAAAAAAGCATCATAAATGTGGAATTGATGAAATAATATGTTTTTCTAGAAGTTAAATAACAATACTCATGAAATAGTTACTCGACCTAAAGAATATTAATATGACCCTTATAAATAGTAAATCATCCAAATGAATAGTACCATCACCAATTAAATTATAAATAAAATTTACGTATCTTTTAAATAAAATTATGGTATAATTTAATCATAATATAAGTAAGGAAATACTTTAAAAATAATTAATTAATGGGTGTTATTTTTATAAGAATAAAATATATAATTAAAATTTTATGATTAATTTAATAATTTTTTAAAATTTATTTTATTAAAATATATTAATACATTAATATCTGGTTTCATATGGTTTTAATATAATTTTATGAGACACTAAGTATTTTTAAAGTGTTTTAAAATCTGTATAATTTTAAAACAAGTATTTTTGATGCAAATGTTGTTTCATATTAAAAATAAATTATTCATATTTACAAAATTATGCTCATAAAATAGAGTTCATTTCTTAATTCTACATAACATTAAATAGTTGGGGTTAATTGTTATGATTTTTCTAAAATACATGAATTTTTAATGAATATTGCAATATAATAATTTACCATAAAAGCTAAATTCATGAATTATGGAGTCATAGATGATATAAGGATTATGTAATCCCAAAATATCTAACTATACATAATTAATTAAACAAATTTAGTTATAATTCTCAAACTATCAATAGTCTTGAGCTAAAATAATAAATTAATGAATATAATTTTGTGAAAAAATCCCTCTCCTCCACTAAACATACCACCCTCACCACTCTTCTCCTCACACATATCATGATTAGATACTTTCCTAAATTATACTCATTACTCTTCCATAGTCCCTCCACCACATCCAAGATCTCGTGGTATCATAAAAATATCAAAACCTTTCCCTAAATATGTTCTTAAGGAGGATATATTCAAGAGGTAAATCCTTTCTCTCTTTCTTTTAATTTTCATTCAATTTCACTTATTTTTTTGTTATAATCACCTAACCTTATCCTAATATAATGATAGATCTTGTATTTTTTTATATAATATTATTATATTATTTTAATATATTATACATCAATAAACTCCTCCCCTATCCTGCTTTTATTCTAAAAATGAAATTACCGCACGTGGTGTGTCAATTTACCAACATCGTAGGTGATCCACATTAATTGTCCTTAAACTACATAATTTATTTTAATAAAACCATAATAATGGTTGAAAAATATTATCATTTTTATGTTATAACATTGTTCATATTCTAAAAAAACTTATACACATAATACTATGTGATAAAATAAAATGTGTTTGTTCTGATCAAAATGCCACCAAAATTAACCTAAAATGATCATCATAACAATTTTCTATTGATTAATACTCACACCATATTACCAAATTCATTATAATATAATTTAATCTTGTGAAAAATAATTAATAATGCATAATAATAATTCAGATATTTATCCTCATTTTACAGAATCTTTCATTCATGTATAGAAGAAAACCAATAATGAAAACCATATGCTTCCGAACAATGTAATTAAACAATATAACTCATCTATAAGGACATAAATGAACACCATAAAACTATAATGGGTCAAATTAAATTATAGAAGATTCTATAATTTTTAATTTGTGAATATAATCGGAATATATAGGATATTAACAAGATGGAAACTTTTAGACCCATGGTAAGGGGAATTATCAATCCCAACTCTCTTTCATTTGGTTTTACCTATTTCACCTCATTTTCAGTTTGGATATTGAATAATTATTATTTCTTTGTCGTTATCTTACTTTTTCTGGGATATAAATTTTTTCTACTTGAGTTTATGAAAAAAACCATGATTTACAAAAGAATTTCTTCTTTAAAAAACACACCTTTTACATATTGAGATTGTTTCTTCTTCACTAAACAATGATGATTCATGTATCAATTATTTCATTCACTCTTTCATTTGGGAACACATATTTTATTAATTTATTCTTATTAAATGGAACCCATTTGAATACATTGGTGAATCTATGTTCAATATTTGTATATGATCTATGTGGTATTCATGATAATGTAAATGTTGTGATGTGAAGGGTGCACCTAGAATTATATAGCTTAATGTAAATGTTATGGTGTAATGTGTGCACTTATAATTAAATAGTGCTCCAATAAATTGGAAAATTTAAAGTACCTTGTTAGATAAAGTGAAATATATATGCATATGATGTTAAATTTGTTCACAACTATGTGTGTTAGTCGACCACTAAGACACGATGTTTCCATTTTATGCATTTCCACATTACATGCATTGTCTAAATGATTAATCTTAGGATTAGGATTCTATGACAATATAATGGTGATAATGATTATTCTAACCCCATATTATATTTTTCAATGCACTTATATGTCCTCTTATTAGGGTTTTATCTCACCCCTTTTTGATGAATATCCTCATATGATTACATATACTAAGGAAAATAAAGGGGACAATAAGAAGCTACAAAAGAAGGAATTAAATAAATGATGATGTTTTTTTGTAAATGTTAGGTATGGACCTAATTTTTTCAAGAAACTAAACCTCTAGATCCTTATTATATAATTATATTATGTTGTTAGTCATTATAATTCTGTAATATGTTATCAATGAAATATCAGGGTTGCTATAGTTGGTATCAGAGGATGATTTAGTTAATTTTTGAATTAGTATTAGAGAAAATTTGTGAAAACCATTATCATAAGAATTAGTATATGCAAGTACCCAAAAACATATGTTTTTTAAAATTTTAAACACAGGGATCCCATTGAATAAACCATTTGACAAAAATTCACAATGGATTAAATTATTTATTCTTGACTAGTTGACTTATGTTTTTTTGTATCCTTTTATATTTTTAAAAATGGTTGGATCCTAGAGAAATACGGCTGACAAACCATACGATGAACAATGCCATGATTTCAAGGATTAAATCCCAAATGATTTCAAAGGTAGAGTACAATATTTCATGATAATTATTTCGCTGCTATCTTAGGTTATGAAAAATAACCTGAATAATATGGAACATCAACTTTCACCAAAGAGGGAGAAACTAGATATCGTGTGTTTTATGCAGCATCCACTAATAGTGTTTAGTTGATATTAAAATACACAAGTCATAGATCTATGGTTCAACTCAATGGAGAATATATTTTATGTTATTCACACTTTTTAAATTGAGTAAGGGAATCTAAAGATTTATAATTTAGGTAGAGAGGCTGATAAATGGAGATCATTGATTAAGAACATCAAATCAAAGGATAAAATTAATGAAATGGAGTGGGAAGACATTAAGATAATGTTTCTTAACAAGTATTTCCTTATAAATCTTCAAAAAAATGGAGAGATAATTCGTAGTTCTAAGTCAAAAGAAATGAGAATTAGTCACGACCAATGAACTAAATTTCACAGGGAATGAAAATTATGCTTTGGGTTTTGTTATCAACAATGATAGAAAAATTTATGTAGCCTATAGTGGTTTAAAAACACACCTTGAAAATAATCTATAATTTTGATAATTAGAGAGTGCTGAAGAAGTTTTTTGATGAGCTCTTATAGTTTATATCTACTTTATATAATGGTCCCATGGCTATGGTGATAAATAAAGATGTTATTTCAATCCATAGAATCAAATGAGAAATGTGGAAAGAAAACTCTTCTATCTATATGTAACAAATGTGGGTAGAATCTTCTTGTAAACTGTATAAATGGGATGAGGAAATGCTTCATGTGTGGTGGAGAAATACACCATGGTCCTGAAAGTCGAAAAGCCTTGTGGAAGCAGGAAAATGTGGTTAATGAAAGGAGAACACCAACAATGGCCCAATTCTAAAACTGTAAAAAGAATGGCCACTATGAAATCCAGTGCACTAAAACTAATTTCCTCAAGGGTAATCAACATCAACTGGCACTAAATCCAAAAGTTAAAGTAATGTATTATTCCATCACTACTATTGAAGTGGGTCATGAAAGCTATATCGTAGAAGGTACACATCCTATTCACTCAAGAATTAAGAAAGTATTATTTTATTCTAGTTATAAAAATTACTTGATATCATGAAATTTTTCTAAAACTATTGAATCAAGGACCTGAAACATTGAAGTGGATATATTTGTAAAAACACCATGTTGTGAAATCATTGAAACCCATGTGTTGGACTCTTATCATGTTGGAATATGTGGGAATATTTTTCTATAAAATTATATGATTCATTACTTGTTAGAATTCGATTATATACTATGGATGGATTGGATCTAGTTACATAGAGAACATATCAACATTAAATAAAATAAAATATATTTTCTTATTTTGAACCATCCCATGATCCTTTAAAAATGTAAAAAAGATCCTGAATCTTCTTTTTAAAATCTATAAATTGTGTGGGTTATCTTTACCTATGAAGAAAAATAACTCTCTCAAATGGATGATTAAGAAGAAGATATCATCCTAGGGGGAACTCCCTTTGTGATAGAATATAATGATGTATTTACCAAAGAGTAATTTGGAATTTCCTTGGATTATGAGGTATAATTTTCAATAGAAATCATACCCAAATCTACTCTAATCTCAATGAGTCCCTATAATATAGATCCTATCGAACTGGAGGAGATAATGAAGCAGCTGCAAGAGAAATTGGAAAAAACTATCCATACACCCTAGTGCATCCCCATGTGCTATGCCAATGTTCTTTGTCAAGAATAAGGATGGGTCAATGTAGATATGTATCGATTATCAGAAACTCAAAAGTATCACCAAAAAGAAAAAGTATCCTATTACATGCATTGATTAATTCTTCGACCAAGTGTGATGTGATTAGTAACTATCAAAGGTGTATCTTCATTCTGGATATTATCAATGGAAGGTGAAGAATGAAAATATCCATAAGGCTTCCTTCTATTAAAGGTGTGGGAACTATGAGTTTTTGGTGATTCTATTTGTACATAATAATTTCTCTATAATATTTATGTATTTAATGAATTGATTATTTCAACATTACCCTCAAATTTATTTGGCAGAGTTTATCGATGATATTTTAAACAATTCTAGGAGATTGGAGGAATATGAAGAACATATAAGTCTCGATTTAGAGTCATTAAGGATAAATTATCTTCTAATATTAGAAAGGGTGGCTTTTGAATGCATAATGTCACATTCTTGTGACACATGATCAAAAATAAGGAAATTTCTATTGAAACATAAAAAAAAGGAAATTGAGGAATGGACCAGTCCCTCTAGTGTCACAGAAATACATAGATGTCATCACATAGTAAGGAATTACATATTGTTTGTGAAAATTTCACATTATTATCAATCCTGATAAATAATGTAACAGGAAAATGGGTAAATTATGTTTGGAAAGAAGAATATGAGGAAATATTCGTGGAGCTATAGAGAACGCTTGTCACTACTCTTACACTCACATTACTAAAAACTACAGAATGAATTCTGATATAATGTGATTTTTGAATGGAAGGATTGGTTTTTGTACTCATACGAAATTATAATGTGATAGCCTATACATCACAGTTGTGGAATATCAATGGGAATATCTACCTGAATCATGATATATAACTAGATGATGTGAATTTTTCCTTGAAAATATAATGGCACTACCTCTATTGTGAGAAGTGTGAAATATTTACAAATCACAAGATTCTAAAGTATACATTCACACAAAATATTCTCAACATGAATATAATTAGATGGTTATAGCTAAAAAAATACTACGATTTATCTATTCATTATCATCTAGGCAAGGAAATTAATGTATCTGATGCTATATATAAGAAATAACCACCTACTCTATCCATGTTGCATATTAAAATAGATCATATATTCATGGATATGAAAAGGTTTGAATTGGAAATAATAATGTAGGGGAGTAAATATTACCTTTTCCATATAATTTCACAACCATCTATCTAAGAAATAATTATGGCGGCACAATGAGTTGATATAGAGTTAAAAATGAAGGTGAATGCTGAAAAAGAAAAGAAACTGAAAGAGTTCCATATCGATGATGATGATGGTGTGATTCAGTTTTGTGTACCTTCATCACCTTGGATAAAGAAGTATATATTGGATAATGTACATAGCTCAATATTCTATATTCATCCTGGTAGCACCAAGATGAACTACGATCTATTAGAAAACATCTAGTGGGATAACATAAAGAAGGATATTTTATAATATATCTCAAGGTATTTTATATTTTATAATGTTAAAGAAGTGAAATATAAATCTAGGGGGATGATGCATCCAATGAAAATACCAATGTATAAATGGTAAAATTACACTATGGACATTTTCATTAGTCCCTGGAAGACATCCAAAAGAAATAATTCTATATAGGTAGTGGTGGACCAATTGAACAAGACTACCCACATTATCACTATTCGAGAAGATATATCACTTTAGAAACATTCAATGATATATGAGAAAGAAGTGGTGAGACTACATGGGGTTCCAGTCTCGATTTTCTATAATCAAGGTTCTTGGGTAACATCTAAACTCCGAAGGAGTCTTCAAATTTCATAGAGTATTGAATTAAATTTCAGCAAAACCTATCTACCCCTAAATAATGTCCAATCTAAAAGAAATATTCAAACACATGAAGATATACTAAGAGCTTGTTCATTTGAATTCATAGATGAGTGGGATTAACTTCTCCCATTGGTTGAGTTCTAATACAACAATAACAACCACTTGATTATTTATATGGATCTATAAAAAGCACTGTATGTATAACTCAAACCTATTGGGATGAAGTTTCTGAAAGAAATATATATAGACCGGATCTTATGCAAGAGGTGAAATATTATTTTCAATCCATCCAGTAATATATCAATGTTATTATGCATTAGAAAAATAGCTATGCTGACAACCGTTTAAGGGACATGGAGTTTGTTGTTGGAGTTAAAGTATTCCTTCAAATATCACCATGTTAGAGTGTCATGTTGTTTGGAAAGAGTGTTAAGATAATATCGAGGTACATTTTCCCTTTTGATATCCTAGATATCATAAGATCCATAGAATATTAGCTAAAACATCAACTAAATATGTCTCAAGATCATGATGTGGTCCACATATCACTCCCATAGAAGTACATAGCAGATCTCTCACATGAACTGAACTATGAGGTGTTAAAACAAGAATTTGATTTATCTTATGAGGAGAAGCTAGTAATGATTCAAGATAAGAGAGATATGTCTCTAAAAAACAAGACAACCTACCTTCTCCAAGAGTTATGGAGGAACTATAAGTATGAATAAACTATTTTGGAACTGTATGAATTGATGAATAGGAAGTAACCTCACTAGTTTCTGTAAAACAAAATTTTGGGGGTGAAATTTTAAAAGGGTGATGAATATAATGACGGAATATTTTATCAATAGAATTTATAACTTCCAAAAGAGATTTCATGTAGTATAAATCTCATAAATTCAAATAGAGATAATAAAAAACTTTATAAACGATTAATTAATGAAATAATTATTATTTCTAGAAGTTAAAGAACCAATACCAATAAAATAAAAACATGATGATAGAAATAGTAATATAACCCCAATGAATAGTAAACTAAAAAAATAAATAGTAGTCTCACCCATAAATGTATAAATAAAATTTAGGCATCTTATAAATGAAATTATGGTATAATGACAATATAGTATAGCTAAGGAAATATTTTAAAATTCATTATCTAAGTGTTGGTATTTTTATATGTCATAAATATTAAACTACAATTTTACGATTAATTTATTAATTTAAAAGATATTTAATTTTAATAAAAATTTATCATAAATTAATATTTTTAATTATTATGTTTTTAAAATATTTTTATGAGACCTTAAGTGGTTTTCTAAAGTGTTTTAAAATTTGTTATAATTTTGAAATCTGTAATTTCCATGTAAATTATTTTTTTTATCAAAAATGAAATTACTAATGTAAATAAAATTAATTTCACCCAATGGAGTTCATTTTTCAATTTTATATGTTGAAAAAATGGATTGGGTGAATTTTTGGGAATTTTTTTTTAAAATACTTGAATTTTTTATGAAGAGTAAAATACAATAATTTGCAATAAAAGTTAAATACATGAATTATGAATCCATAAATGATATAAGGATGATATAAGTCCAAAATATTTAAAAATCATCCATTATTTTAATATATTTAGCAATAATTCTCAAATTATTCATACTCTTGACCCAAAATAATATATTAATTAATATGATATTTAGAAAAGAACCATCTTCTCCACTATAAATACCTCCCCTCACCCCCTCTTCACTAAAAACATTTCAATATCTGTGACTTGCCTCAATTATACCCAATATTGTTTCCTAGTCCATCCCCCATTTCTAGGTGCTATTAGTATCATCAAAAAAACCATTTTCCAAGGTGGTTCTCAGGGAGGATAAATTTAATCAGTAAACCCTCTCTCTCTTTCTTATAATTTCCTTTCAATTTCATTTACTTTTTTCTCATATACTCATATTCTCTTATCTAAATGGCGTGATTAATAATTGTTTTTTGATATACTAGTATTAAATCATGTTAATGTATGATCCATCAATAAAAAACTCTCTCTCTCTCTCACTCCCTCATTTGTTCTAAAAATGAAATCGTCGCATATGATGTCTCGATTTTCGTACATAATGGGAAATACACATTCAGTTTCCATTAACGCACTCATGGATGACAATAAAACCATTATAATGGTTGAAATAAATTATAAATATAATGTTACAACCATATATATATTATATAAATAACTTATACATGTAATAATAAATGATTAAACAAAATGAGTTCATTGTGATAGAAAAACCGCAAAATTGTCTTAAAATGATCATCAATAACATTTATCTAATGATTAATCCTCATACCATATAACAAAATAATTTATAAAATAACAGAATCTTATTTATGATAACTAATAATATATAATAACAATTCTTGGATATTTATCCTCATTTTACACGACCTTCCATTCATGTATACACGAAATTCAATCATAAAAACCCTATACTACTGAATGATAAAATCAAACTATATTACTCACCAAAAAGGACATAAATGAACAAAATAAAAAAAATTTAAATAAATTCATGTATAATAGGTTATTAATTTGTTAATTAATTAATCTAATGTGATTATATAGGATGTTAACATGAAGGAAGCTTTCAAAAATTAGGTAAGGGTATTTATCAATCCCAACTCTTTTTATCTATGTTTCCCTCCGTCCCCCATTTTCAATATGGATATTACATAAAATATCTTCTAAATAATTATATTTCCTTTATTGGGATATAGTTATTTTTTACATGAGTTTATGAGAGAAACAATATTTTCCAAAAGAAATCTTCTTTAAAAACACACGTTTTACTTCTCGAGATTTTTTTTCTTCACTCAAGGTTGATGATTACTATATAAAGAATATTATTCCCTATTTCATATGGGAACCCATACTTTATGAATATATTATGATTTAATGAAAAAAATTCCTTTCTATGTGTTATTTTATGTTCAAATCTTGATATGTGTTTCTATATATCATGCATGATAATGTAAATGTTGTGATGTGACGGGTGCACCTCGAATTATATAACACAAAGTAAATGTTATGATGTGATGGGTGTGCTCAGAATTTTATAGGCAATTCAATGGTCTACGTGAATAACCTCATGATATAAAGTGAAATATGTGTGAAAATAATGTTATCTATATTTAGAACTATAGATGGTAGATGACTACTAAGACATTATATTTCATTTTTATGCATTGACACTTTCCATACCTTTTTATAATTATTCATATCATGGTTATGATCCTATTATAACATAATAATGATAATGATTATTCTAACCCCATTTTATATTGTTTAATTCTCTTATATATACTCTTAATGGTATTTTAGATCGACTCTTTCTGATGTATATCCTCAGGTGATTACATGTACTGAAGAGTATTCTATGGCCAATAAGAATCTAGAGAGGATGGAATAAAATAAATTTTTATGTTTTATTTTTTAATTGTTATGTTTGGTCCTAACTTCCAAAGATACTAAAACATTTTATCCATGTTGTGTAATTATTTTATGTTGTTTTTCTCTAAAATGATGTAATAGGGTAGGAAAGAAAAAGCAGGGTTGCTCTATCTTTCAGGGCCGTAAGCCAATATTTCAAAGAGAAATAGTCTCCCAAACATTCTTATCATAAGAGGACATAGTATCATGTGAAAATGGTTTGGGTAAATAATTCCAAAAGTCATATGTCTTCAATGGAATGTAAGTCAAGAAGAGGTCATCTTTGCATCATGAAAAATGGAACGAGTCGAAGAAGTTGAAAGGAATGAATAATTTTCCCACATGTGATAATTGTGGTAAGAAACACTCTAGTTATTTCATGGATGGAATATGTGTTTGTTATAGTTTTGTATAAAAAGGAAACTATGTTCATTTTTCCAAGAGAAATAAAGAATATTCCATTGTTAAATTCTTCCAGTTCAATGACATAGAAGACTATGAAAATAAATTTCCTAAGCATCTAAGGATTATAACCCAAAAGAAGCTATTGATTAATAGCGGTGTTATGATACTATTTTATATAAATAGAATTGATTAAAATTATTATTAAATAATTATGTAATTTGAATATTTTTAAACCTACTTACTAGTTATAATAATTATCAAATATATAAATATTTTACTATAGTACTTTTTAATTAATAATTTATGATCATATGTTGAATGATACTAAGAAAATTGATTAAGTAGATGATCATAGAATTCTGAAAACACGTGATTGAGGGGAATAAAACCCATAATATGTTCTTAATATTGAGATAATTATAAATAAATGATTGATTTGAAAAAGGTCTGACTACGTTAAAACTGATTAATTACTTTTCTACATGTGGTTTATTCAATCATTGATTGATTTTACAACACTATTGGATTTATTTAATATATCCAATAACATATTACTTACATAAGGAATAAGGAAGAATGATTTTTTCGAATATTTTTTTATAATAATTCAGGTAATTACCATATTTTAAGAGGGTACATTATGATGTTATTCACATGTATGTAATGTGAAAATTTATATATGATCCATGTTGATCAAAAGATAATGATAATTTCATTTTGGAAATTTAGTGGCCATTATTTGAAATTATTGGATCATAATAATTTTGAAGGTTAACAATTCTTGAAATAGTGGATCATTGGATGGTATTTATATGTTAATGTATTAAATCACCATACAATGCATCTTGTGTAAAGAAACGAAGATGAGATTGGTCAAGGCACATCGAATTGATATGATTGTGTTAATAAAATAGAAATATATATTTACTTATATTGATAGAGAGTTAATGAATTACTCAACTATAGAAAAATGGGTTTGAATCAAAAAATACTTCCTAGTACCTTTTCATCCAAGGAATCATATGGTCGTTAGATTATTATGGATTTATGGCCTTCTGATTGTTAACTTTCTCCTAACTGTTCTCTCTAGAACATTCTATCAGAACATGATTGTTATATTTTTTCTTCTATATCAATTTTTTCATTTCTAATCTGTGTTCTCATAATAGGTATTCTAGTTACGTGACCATTTTAATTTAATTTATCTATTTTAAAGAACATAAGTTATTAATCATATTTTCAATTTGGGTTTTTAAACAATTTTTTATATTCAATCGCTAAATTACTAAGATGAAATTTAAATCGAGAGGATGAAATTTAATAGTGGATGG
Source organism: Viscum album (assembly GCA_963277665.1). Classification (NCBI taxonomy): domain Eukaryota; kingdom Viridiplantae; phylum Streptophyta; class Magnoliopsida; order Santalales; family Viscaceae; genus Viscum; species Viscum album. The sequence continues at coordinate 1,199,420,410 of OY728123.1, read as the reverse complement.
AATAATGTAACACCCAAATAAATTAATATATGTTTCGTTTTAAAATAAATTTTATTATTTTCTATCATTATTATATTTAATTTCATGATAATTTTACATTACCCAATACACTAAATTAGTTATATTACACGTAAAATTGAGTTTTACTACCTTTTAATGGAATACATATTTTAAAAACTAAATATTGAAAATTTTATAAATTTAGTTTGACAATATAAACATCATTTTTGGATTCATAATTTCAAAATTATCTTAAATTTAATCTATGGTATTTTTCTGTGATGATTTATTTTTTGATGAATAGTAAAAATACCACATTTTAATTAAAAGTGCAATTTTTTTAAATAATAATTGATGTTAAATTATATTTTAATTTAGCTATTAAATTCAAAATAGATAAATTATAAATAGATTCTGCCAAATTAGTTCATTGGAATCATTTTTATATTTAAATTAAATATATACACATATTGAACTATTTAACATTTCTACTTTAAAAACTTGTTTTCTTCCCACATCTACAAGGTTAGCACTAATCTTAATTTTTCCACTTTTGTGATTTGAAATTTGACAAACATGCATACACGGTTGTAATAAGTACAATATTTTTAGTCTAATAATACTAAATTTATTATTGACAAAAAATATTACTGAAAGTGATCAAAATTAATTATAATGATTAAGGTAAGATTATTTTTAATAAAGAACTAAACCATAATATTAAAGAAAACAATAACCTAGAAACTTTTCTAAATGCCACTGGGTGCCAATAATTCAACCATATTGCCAATTTATTCTAATTTTATGTGTTAATAAGAAATTATAAAATTGATTTTCCATATAAAAAAGGTTAATTAAGGATAAAGTCAAAAACTCAAACATTCCTTACCTTTAACATTTATAGAACATTAAGATATGTAAAAAAATATTTTAGGTTATAAAATTCATTTGAAATATAAATATGTTATTTGTATCATAATAATTATTCAATAATTTATATTGATAATTTATTTTCATAAATTTATTATGAAACACCAATGAAGTTATTATTTAGTTGATAATTAACTCAAAATAAATTATACTACAAATATTTAAGGATTTTTGAATAAATTGAATTATATTATTTATTTATTTTTTATTGATGAATATATCATTTAAAAAATCATTCAAACTAATATATTTGAATTCAAATTTTATATTAATATTTTATGATTAAAATTACATAAATAATGTCATAATAGACCTTATTGGTAGTTTATAATAATTGATATATTATCAAATGATTACAATTATTAAAAATCCTATATTCTGGAAAGTTATTTTTTAGTGTTAATAAATATTTAAGATGTCCTATTAATGTACCAATTTATCTTTTCAAACATAACATACTGAAAAATAAATTGTAATATTTTTGTTAACAAAATCCACTTTTAAGAAGTGTCTTAGATCGTCACATGCACTTTTTTTTTAAAATTAATTTCTAAAACACAATGTATTTTTATATTATAAATTATGTATAGTATTAATAATTTAGTATCGTTATATTTTTTAATTAATATCACATTATTTTTGTTTTGATAGTTTAATTAATTACATTATGAAACTAAATGATTAAAAAAAACCAAAATGAACAAGTTGGGGAATCTTAGATGTTAACGAACCAAAATATTAAAATGCACATATTTTTATATTTTGAAGGTTTTAATAGAACAATATTTTCCTTCAATACATAATTTTTTCACTTTGGATTTTCTTTAAAAATGTTAGGCCATTAATTAAGGAATAACTTTTAGTATTTTCTAGAGTGGAACTCCTCATTAAATATAAAAAAGAATGCACTCTAGCCCTTACTCACACCTCTTAGGTCGCATTGGATCGACCCAAAACATAAAAAAATTGTCTCAAAACATCCATAACATATAAATAAGAGCCATGATTTTTAATGGAAGCAATACAAGGATTCATGTTTATACAACCCAAAAGAGTTACCTGATTAATAGGTGACATATTCTATCAGAATCTCCTGTTTAATTTCCATTACCCACAACTAAAATATCCTAATTAAATGATTATATTACAAAATAATTATCCTAAATATAAAAGAATGTTTTTAGGTCAGTATTTATACCTATTATTACCCAAATCGTCATATAATGGTCAATGAACATACTCTTTCTCTGTACGGCTACCTATTGTGTCACGAAACAATGATTGATCATTATCACATTACAACCTATCATGGTAGCCATTATGATGAAAAATATGATTATATGTGATATAAATGGTATTTATTTGATATTTATACTTATTTTATCATTTTATAACAAATACCTTTAATACATAACATTTTTCATTAAAACGATAACATCGTTTCAGGAAGTGTGGACTACCCCCCCTCAAAGCAAGGTGATTCGTTCACACTATACATGAAACATATTACAGATGATTTTAATAAAAATATATAACATATATAACATATATTTGATACTTTAATCATAATACACATATGTATAATTTATTTTTCATTCATTTAATTTGAATAATAAATGTATGTAGCATTCACATGTATATACGACCTACTTCCTCCATGAACCGTGCACTTCATTTCTTATCTCCAAATATTAATGAATATTATAAATACAAATGTATGAATATATACGTTAATTATGTTCGAGATTAAATTATGGATATTATGAAATCCTGATCTAAGATATATCAACCACAAGTAACAAGTGAAAATATACTTGAGAAACTAGGTAATTAACATATGAAAAAGCTAAAATAATGAAAGAGTGTTAACAAAAAGTGTAATAAAATATCTTAAGAAGTTAATATATGATATTATGAACATTATTTTAGTTCTTTTATAAGTTATAAAATTATTTTAAACCAATATAAATGAGTATTAGTTCCACAAAACAAAATAAATTTTAAGGTAAGGGATTTCTAATCATTTTACCTTCCTGGTCCCAAATTTGAACTTGTGCACCTAATTTATTTTATATAGTGTATTTACTTCATTTAAAATGTTATATCATGAATATATTTATTCACTTGATATTTTATGTTTCATATAAATATAATCCTTCATGGGGATTATGATTCAAGTTTTTTAAAAGTGGTATGAGAAACTTATTAATGATTAATGATTATTATCCTTAAGACTATTCTTAATGGTAATATTTTCAAGCTCACAACGTTTTGTAATTTTTACCATCATATTGAAAAAAAAATTAATTAAATTTTCATTGTAATTTTAATTAAATAATAAATAATTTTTCATTGATATGAATATTTCCTAAACAATATACCATTTTTCATATGGTGTTCACATTAAAAGTATTATATTCATAAAATGTATCATTGAAAGTATTAGATTCATAAAATGAAGCCTTAAATGTAGGGAATTATTGTATGGAGGCACTCTTAGTTTTATATTCTTCGAAATAAGCCTTGAAATTATTATATTATTATCTTGAATCCTCGAATGTATTAGATTCCTAGAAAAAGGATTTGAAAGAATTTTTTTTGACATGCAGCCTTGAAAGTAGTGGATCATTAGCATGATGGCTTATTGGTACATAATTTATAACAAATGTAATGATTTTAATTCATAGAAATTTCAGTTATTATTCATCCATGTTATTTTGTGCTGGCATATATATGGATACATTTAATTTTTGTTCATTGAGTAAATGGAATGTGTATCCGCTTCTTAAATTTCCATATTGTGTTGTACTTATCTAGATATTTTTATTGCATATGTTATTAGTTATTTTCATTCACATTATAATTTAATTATATTGATTCATTATCAATTATTTTTTACATACCCAAACTGTGAATTATATATCACCCTTATTATATTTAATTTTTCTAGTAAATGAAGAAGAAATACTTTAATAAGATTTCTAGGATGTAGTTTATATTATTTAATTATATATAATTTTTGTAATTTTACTTTCCCAATGTATTATGGATATTGTTAATTTAATATGGTTTTCCATGACTTCTAAATTGAACTATCCTTCGATATTTTATTTATAAAAATCATATCAATGTAAAAAAGATAATACAACGCCTCCAGGAATCTAGGTTTGAGGCATTACACTTCTACTGATGAATTTACCACTGGTTGAAAAAACCTATTTTGTGGGATGATTCATGAAAAGACCACTGGGGTGTGTTACTACCTAGTCAAATAGTTACATGCTCTGGTTGAAAGGCCATAAAATTTGTGATCTACTTATACAAAGATGAATGTGTCATGTTACAACATTGACATTAAAATAATATCTAAGGAATTTGGATAATCTATTACTGATGGTAAAATAGTGATTTTGGAGATTTGGATTTCTCCAGACCAAGTTTTTGTTGTTTCTCCAAAGGAGGGGTCTATGAAGGAAGAGATAATGTATTTTAACATTTTACATGAATGTTAAACCTCTCCTATATGAATTTGTCTCATGTAACGAAGGGTGATCATTTTTAAATGATAAATTTTAGGGGGAATGCCCATTCCTCATAGTGGTTGAAACATCATACTGTTTAATTTCATGCGAAAAGGAAATTGTTCATGTCGTTTAATGTCTTATAATGAATATGATGTTCTAGGTAGTTAAAATTTGTAATGTAAGGACATAATATTGGACATTTTAAAGTATTACATCAAGGAAATAATTTAATGATGTTTAAAGTCATAAATCAATGACATTATGCTATTTAGTTTAATGTAATACTTCAAGGAAATTATTGGGGATATAATTTATGTCATTAGCATTGACTGAAAGGTTAATGGTTTTCCACAATCATTGTAATTTTGAGAGGATTTTATATCACATTCATGTATGTGTGGGTGAGTATTGTACACTATAATCTCAGGATTCCGTGATCCAAATAGTTGTATGAATAGATGTCTCATGGTGATAGGGTAGTTCTTTCATTGGAATGATGTTACCACTGGATGATAAAGGATTTCTGTGGGCTATATTATGCAAATCCTACTTGGTTGTGTTACTACATTGTTATATAGCTGCACATTTCAATAGATAGGCCTATTTTGTGGGATAATTATGAAAATCCAACTACTTTGTGTTACAACATAGTTAAGAAAATCTATTCATAGGAATTATGACATTATATAATTAATTGATGATGTAATTTTATAGAGATTATGATTTCCATAGATACAGAGTCTTGGTTTGTGGAAGGAAAGTACATGAACATGGGTTGATAATTTTAAGTCAAAATAAACCAGTCATGGGAGATAATGGATACCTATGTTTGAATGGACCAACAGTGGGAAGTATGGAACCATTATTATTAAGTCAAATTATTAGGACCATGTTTTTAGGAAAACATATGTGATATGTTGCTTATCTTTCCAAGGTCATTCCAGAATACATTGGAAATTAAGGGAGAAGTTATAAAACATGGATTTGGGGGTTTTTATGTCCAGAGAAATGATATGGTAAAAATATGAGATGGATGGCCACATACTTATTTGAATCATATGTTAAAACCTAATGTCATGGTGTATTATGAGGACATAGGAGGTTTCCCTCAATAATTAAGTTACCAATGGTTGAAAACCCCAATTTTGGGATATTTTATGAAATTCTAACAGGTGTGTATTAAAAAATAGTCAAATAGTGTCATCTTTTAACTGATAATCCCGTTTTTTGGGAGACTTATGGAAAGAAAATTTTGGCATATTATGACATATTCAAGAAAAGGAGTCCAAAGGTATAAGACATTCTATCACTAAAAGCTGAAAAATGATAATGAGGATTCATAAGTGCCCATGATTATGAGTATGACGTGTGGAGGGGATATGCTCGAGAAAAAAGGTAGTGTTTTGACTGATATTGGCCATGATGTATAGATTCCATTGTATAGATTTGAATCATATGTATAAGGGGGGAAACTCAATTACCTAGTGGACCCCTTAATGAGGGGAGCTGATTTATGATTTGTTGTACATATATATGTTTGTATGAATAATATAAATAATTTCTCATTTACTCATGTATCGGACTAGGGCTCGAGGTATAGGAGTCATTATGTATCTCTCATGGATCAGAATAAAGCCACCCATAGTTCTTAAGGTACCATGCAATTTAAATTAATGATGTAAGGACATTTTCCATGCAATTTAAGATCATGAGGTATGGATGTAATCCATTAATTTTAACATCATACGGTAAGGAAAAGGTGAATCAATGTCAAAGTAATTAAATATTGTCGTCGGACCAGGGTATATTATTTGAAAATCACTGCATATCTTTTCAATGGATGAATCAATCTACACATATTTCTAAAAAAGGACTCCCCATACTGATTGAAATTATCTATGGAAAAAAATTGGGGTTTTTTAAAATGAGCTCACACATGGCGTGAGACACCATATTGAACACTCTCATATAGATATGAATTTTACATAGCATAGTGAGGTGATTTCCTGTACAATGTTGTAAATAGGTCCACAATTAAAGATCCGAATGTAACTACATATCTCAATGGAATGAGAATCAAGTGACACAATGTTCATGAGAAAATTTTGTGGTTTTACAATCATGAAATGAAGAAATTAGGTGTTCATTTTAAGGCATTGGATCTATGACCATCATAACCCCAATGTGAACTAATATTACACAATTTTTAAGGGAATTATTTTAAAAGTCTATTAATACACGGTGATCTATTCTCATTGCGAGAAACAAAGAGTGTAAAATGTTTCTTCCATAACACAATGGAAACATGAGTAATGGATTGGTGAATTTAGGTTTTGAAGTGAATGGACCATGATGAATGATTCGATCCTTACATGGTTTCAAAATCCCATTCAGTTTCACCTCATGTTATGAAAAAGTATATAAACTGAAAGTAAAGATATGAAATGTTACAACAAGTCCAAATTATTGGAATCTACATGTCATTAAATATCTTATGATAGAAATATGCCATCCATACGTAGTTATATAAAGGTTCTTTATGTAGGTCTGACTCATACACATGGAGTGGTGAATTTTTTTTACTGTGGATGGACTAGAGTTGGGAAATTCAGGATTCAATAGGTATCTCATTATAATGAGATTCAAGCCACATGTAGTTCTATTATATCGTGAAATTTATCATCATTCAATGAGGACATTGGTCGTTCCATTTAATTTTTTGAGGAAAAGATGTTGTTCAACTAATGTGGAATGAAATATTAGCTGGAGTTGTCTCACACATGGCCTAGGAGGAACCATAGGTGCTTTCCATAGGTCCTAGGTGGAACTAGAGGAGTTTTTCATGAGGCGGGTGGGTATAGAACAATGTGAGATAGGTAAGCCTTGGTCAATGGTCCACTTAGGAAACAACACATTGGCGATGATTTATGCTAGGAACCATGAGTATCCTCAAGTGTTCCTGGATGAGGCTTGTGTATGTCACTAGTTTTGTAAGGAACTTCAAGTATATACTTTTTTAGAAAGGAGAAATGGATTCATTGGACAGTGTATTGGGTTTCAGACCCTGAATGGACCTTTTTTAACACCATAAGATTTTGGGAAATATTTTTTCCAATTTCATTAAATATTTTGGAATTTTTTTTATTTCACACAACAATGAATATAGTATTTAATATATATTAAATAACTATATTTTCCTTTTATGCACTACAAGCAAGAAATTTACTAGCTTGTTTTATACACAACACTGACACAGATTGCATTACATACATCACTAAATTTATAAGATACATAATTTTGTTATTATAATTATTTTAATAGGGATAGTTATAAAATTGACATTAAACATAGTAATATTATAAGTAAAAAATTATTTCTAAATGTTATATATATTATTTATATATACATAAATCATGTTGATAATAAGACATAAAATTGTTTTAGTAAAGTCTTTATATGTTTGAAAAAGTAATATTCAAAACAAAATTCATTTTTTTGTTAATAATAATAAAATTAATTTCATAAAAATTTAAAATTTTAATTTGATAAATTATATATTAAATTTAAATTCATAATTTAAATTTTTTATTGGGGTGAATTTTTGGTATTTTTCTCGGAATCTTTATTTTTTTTGAATAGTGAAAAATGGAATATTTATTCAAAACAACTTTTTTAACTTAATTGTATAGTTAAATTATATTTAATGTTTTTTGAAATAACAATAAATAAATTATTCATATTTTAATCCATTTTATGACATTGGAATCATTTTTTAGAAATATTATGTAAAATCTTAATGATCTTTTGAACATTTTTACTTAAAAACCTGATTTCTCACCACGTCTGAGATATTAACATTAAATTTAATTTTTCCTATTGTATAAATTGAATTTAGAAAATCATAAATAATTTTTTTTAATAATTATAAGTTTTTTATTCTAATAAGATCAACTTAAAATTTTCCCAAAATGATCAGTGAAAGTGATTAAAAGTAATTAAAATAATTAAGGAAAAATAATTCATAATAAGGGACTAAACAAGAAAAATTAATGGAACAAATGACATATAAACTTGTTCAACAACCATTTTATAGATATATTTTATCCATAAAACCTCAATTATTGTGTAGTTTTTATTTTGCAGACATTTTTATGTAAAAACGTGGACACAGAAAACATGTTTTGGAAAAATTCCAAGTGTATCCCCTCCCTCCCCTATAAAAGCCCACAACCTATCCCCCTTATTCACACCTCCCAACCAGTCTGGTTCAGCCAATATATTCCAAATAAACATCCCATAATATATCCACTACTCATTGAATCCTCCCTTCGAACACAAATTTATCCACAGAAGCACTTTGGTGAAAACCAAAAGGAGTTACCCAAAAAAGATATAACATCCATCCTCAAGGTCATCTCAATTATTTTCATTATAAACTACCTCAATTCATATTATTCCATGAACTCATAATATAATCATTATCCTAAATATACTGAAATGTTTTTATGTTAATGGTTTAACCTACACTTACACACACTCCCATCTAATGGGTAACCAACATACATGTCCAGTGTACGGTGAACTATCACCATACAAAATGAAGTTGTTTTTTTACCATTAACAACACTTATTGTTGGGAATTATGATAAAAACAATGTTTTTATATGATATATATTATTTATGTTATATTTATCATTCTTAAATTGTAATATAAATCTAACATTTATTTGTCCATTTTTTTAAATAGTATAACTTCATCTGCGGATGTGTGGACTACCACCATCTTAAAGCGAAGTGATTCATTCATACTTTACATGGAATTTATTAAGGATTTGTTTTGTAAAATTATTATATATATATATGACATAATAATTATTATATAATTATATTACATATATATATATATACAAATATTTTATAAAATTTCTTCCGTATAATATGCCCTAAAAATGGAAACGACGTTCATGCGTACGTACGACCTACTGTCTCCATGAACATTTTATTTCATTTAATATATATGTATTTAATAAATTATTATAAATTCATATATACTGAATATATATGATATTTAATTCAATTTATACATTATATAAATAGGTAAAACAATATTTATGTTTGAGGATCATGAATGAGAAGTCAAAAAATATATGATAAACGATGAAATTGTTACCCTAAATGTTATATTTACATAGAATTGTAAATAAAAGGGTAATAGAAAATCATATTAAAATCATATATGGTGTTATATATATAAATATGTTTCTTTTTTGAAATTTTTATAATAATTATATTCTATTTTTAAAGAATTATTGTATGTGTATGATGAAAGTGACACCACTGGGTAAGTGAATTTCATCTCATTTTTTTTGTGAGATACATGCCTTGTTCGCCATTCATTTATTTTGTGTGGTTTATATAAATACCATGAATGTATTCTATGAATATTATAAATAAATTTATAGATATTTTTGTATCCAATTTATTATCTTTCATTCATGGATTTTATGGTTCAACGGTTACCAAATCATTAAAGAAATTTTTTCTCAATTAACTTTATTTGAGACACATGTTTTTTTATGAACCTATGTTCTTTTATGAGGTGTATATGCTTCCAATTGAAATGTTATATCAATAATATCTTTATTTTTCCTGAAATCTTAGGCTCCATGAAATTTTATTTTCTTTCATGTGGGTATTATTCAAATTTACCATGTGGTAAGAGTTTTTGGAAAAAATCTCATCATTTATCAAGAATGATTATGATTACACGTCCACTGATGAAATATTTATATACATGTCACGAACCAACCCGGGTCGACCCTGAACCGGTCACCCGAGCCGGTCCACGGCAAGTCCCGAGGGGCGTTCCCGATCTCCCCGGGATGGCAACCAGTCCCGGGCATTAAGACTTGATCGTTGGGAACGATTTCAGCCCAAAACAAAAGTAAATAGAACAGAATAAATAAACACTAACAGCAGAAAAGAAATAAAAACCACACAACCATGTACCTCCATGTGACCTCTCAGGTCACCACCCATCTAGAGAGCAACCTCGCTCCAACACTGAGCAACTCAAAACAGAAGACCTGCGACTGAAATGGTAAAAGATAGGCGTGAGCACAAAAGTACTCAGTAGGTGATCCCCACAACAAATCCCAACGCACCGCCAGTAAATAAAGAATCTACATAATCCAGGTTTGAACTATAATGTATAAAAGTAATTTTTCATAATGTTTTACTTGAAAATCAACCACGAGACATTTCCCTTATTCTCTTTCAAAAGTTAGTTCCATATCCTTAGTTTTAAACTCGTTCTGAAAAGCAAGGTGTTACATTTTCAAATCTAACCCAAAGCGAATAAAGAATTTTCATTTGAAAACCATTTTTCCCAAAGTCTAACAGTATAGGCTGTGAAATATGACTGAAGGCAAACAAGCAGGGAAAACAAGTGCAAGTAAAGGTAAGCAGGCAAAGAAAACCAAGTGCAAGCAAAAGTAAACCAGAAGTTATCAGCAATAACCATGGGCGATCCTGAACATCCCTAGAAAACCCCTGGACGTACTCGGGTTCAGACTACCTGCCGGCATGGTACTCCATAGTCAATAACCAACTGGCCGCCCTATCAGCCAACCAGTGGCACATCCCTCCTGGCCTGTCTGTAACTCCAGGGGGTACTAACCCGTCTAATCAGGGTTAGCAAGCAACCGTCACTCGATAATCTACAATACGCCCAGGAACCCATAGTAGTTTTTGTAACACTGTGTAAGTGGGAGACCCGCGCACGCGTGACTCATCTCACCGCACTTGACAACCCCTTACATGGACATCGCTACACGACAACCCTTGAAGGGAAGTCCCCCTGTAGAAATGCCCTCACAAGTACGTATATATATATATAAATATAAGTACAATCACTTCACATTTATTAAAGTGCCAACCGGGCCGTCATATCATTTACACTTTGAACATCTAACACTAAAACATTTCCAAGGAACATGACATATGCCACACGATTGAAAACCAGAAACGCACTTAGAACATTATTTAAGAAACTCAAATCAGCATCTCAAACCTGAAAGACGTTGGTATCACAAGTAAGAAATCATTTTCCCAGTTCCAAACGCACCCCACTTTTATCAAGAGCCAAACGGGCCTTTAAACACCCTTTTGAAAGAATAATATTTCTCAAATGAAATCCAGAATTTTAATCACGCATCAAAGGAAAACATTTTTCTTTTTCAACTACCAAGAACCACGCTTAATATTTCCAAAAATCGAGTTTAAAGGTCACACGGCACTTCCTCTAATCAAGGTTCAAATAAAAACACCATTTTCCATAACCAATACACCTACCATTTTACACACACCAAAACCGCTTCAGAACCCAATTCAACATGATCTTTCGTTAATCAGGAAGAACCATCTAGCAAAACTACCATGGAAGCACACAATTAAATCCAAGAAAACGCTTTTAATGAAACACTAGAATTAAAACAACTTTTATCATCAGCAGATCACCAAACTATAGATAACTACTTAGTAATACTTTTGAATTTGCTGAAACATAATAAAAAGTCAAGGAATAAATAAATTCTAAATTTAAAGGCGAGTGCAAAGGGAGACCTACCTCAAGATCCAAGCGCGGCGGTAAAACGACCATGGAACCAAGGCGCGATGACACGACGTGTATCCGAAGCCACGTGATAAAGTCCAACACTCTCGAAACTGAGGCGTGGAGACGGCGGAACCTCGAAAACAAAGCGCAGCGATGGCACTCTCTCGAAAAAGCCCCGCGTGGGTCCTAAAACAGAATACCGTAGAACGGGTTCAAGGATCAATAATAATAATAATTATAACATGATAACAATATGATAATAATAATAAAGTAATAATTTAATAATAATAGTAACAATAGTAATATAATAATAATATAATGATATTAACTTAATAATAATAATAATAATATGAGCATAATAATGATATAATAATGATAATAATAAAAATAGTAATAATAACATAATATAATAATAAAAATAACAACATAATATAATAATATTAAAACAATAATAAATATATTCATAATATTAATAATAATAATAATAATAATAATAATATAGTAATAATAATAACAATAATATTATTAATATTAATATGATAGTAATTATAATAATAATAATATTATTATTATTGTTAACATAATGATTATAACAATAATAATAACAAGAATAAAAATAATGGCAACATTAATATTATTGATATGATAATATAAATGATGAAAATAAAACATAAATAGATAAATAAACTAAAATAAGACTCACCACCGGCGGAGGGAGGGGAGCACGGCGAAGGAGGGGAGGTCGGGGGTGCAGGTGCCGGACAGAGGAAACGCGCCGGAGGTGTAGCGGCGGTCGGGTGCGGCGGAACGGGAGGGAGCAGGGGGTCGCGGGGGTTCCGGCTTGGGCGAGGCGGGACGACAGGGAGCAGGAGGGGTCGCGACGGGGCTCCGGCTTGGGCGAGGAGGGCGCGCGGCGGTCGGCTTGGCAAGGAGGGCGCGCGGCGGTCGGGTGGCCGAAACAGGCAGGAGGGCGGTCGGCGAGCAGGGGAGAAACGGGGAGGAGGTCGGCGGTCGGCTGGCGGAGGAGCTGGTGACACCGGGACGAGGGGAGGGAGATGGCGGAGTGCGCAGGGGAAGAGCAGGGGAGGCCGACGGGGTGTGGAAAGGGGAGGCTGATGTACGCAGGAGGGAAACGGGACGCCGGGGAGCCGGGATGACGAACAGGGGGCGGAGGTCGGTGTGGCGCGCCAATGGAGGAGCGCGGCGAGGGAAGCCGGGCCGGGACGAGGCGAGGCGGAGGGTGCAGCGGCGGTGCGCAAGGTCGGCCGCACCAGCGAGGAAAGAAAGAAGAAAACGAAGAAAGAAGAAAAAAAAACGGGGAAGAAGGAGGAGAAAGGGGAGAGAGAGAGGGGGGAAGAAAAAGTGGCGGCTACGGGAGTAGGGTAGGGTTTGAGAGGGGGGGTTTCGGGTTTCTTAATTCATATATATATATATAATAATCATAATAATACAACAAAGATATAAATAATAATATGAGGATAATATTAATAATAATATGTAAAAATAATAAAATACTATAATTATAATAATATACTAATAATAATATTGAACATAAGTAATTAAATAAAACAAATCCTAAAAATTAATAATGATTTATAGAAATAATAAAAATTTACTATAATAATAAAACCTTATAATAATATTAATATTAATAATTAGAAAATTTAAAATAATAATTATCTTTAATCCAAATTTTAAAATATTAAAACCATTTGAAGACAAATGTGCGCGCGCGTTCGCGCGCGAGCGCACACACCCATATATTCCTATATACCTATATATAAACATATACACATAGATACACTATATATACATATATATACATATATAAAGATAACGTATTAAAGTATATACATTTGTATAGACATATATAGGTATATACTTATACACGAAAAATTACTTCAATATTAATAACACAACTCAAATAGTAATAACAATAAAAGTCAACGTAAAAACTTTAATATTTAAAACACCGGGTGGACACATCGTCCCCTGGGCCAAACGCACGACCATCGCTAGGGATGCGATGACCGTGCACCGGCGCGAAACCACCAATCACAATTAATCTTTGAAAAAAAATTTAAACCGGGACCAAGAAAGAAGGAAAATTACGGACGTCCGCGGTCGGGGTGTGACAATACACATCTCAAATAACACTCATATGTTTTATTAAAATTTGGTTATTTATATTATTTATAATTACTTATGACATTTTTTAAATATTTCTTACATAAGATGATCAATAATGTGTTTTTAAAAAAATGTTTCTTTACCTCTCTCTTCTGTTAAAAATATATGTTCCTTCAAAACCATGATTTCCAAAAGGTTTATAAAATTATTCTACTATTATCCTATTATATTTAATATAAATATTTACCAATTTTTTTCCTTAAAATCATATTTATTTTTAATAATTGAATATTCTTTTCATTTTTTAGTTGACGCACTTTTCAAAACATTAAATGGTGTAAATAGAATGTTTGACTTGTATAGATTTACATGCTGTCATGACCAAAATTCCATTGAAAAATCCTTTACAAGAATAAAATATTATTATTTTTAAAATAAATTTATTTTTTAATATCTTATATATTCATTTTTTAAATGGGTTTCAATGAAAAATGTTTCTAAAAATGTTTTATGTTTGAAAAATGTTTTTAAATATTTTTCAAACATCATTTATATGTTTTCAATACGTTTTCGTTATAGAAAATAATTTTGATGATTTTTAGATATTCATTTCAAATTTTTTATTGTATTTTAAAAGAAAGTGGTATTAAAAATGTTTTCATGCTTATTTTATATTTTTTCCAATGAAAAGGATTTTCAAAATGTTCTAAATATTATTTTATATGTTTTCAAGGGAAATGGTTTTCAAAAAATTTTCATAATTATTTTATATTTTTTATTGGAAAAGGTTTTCAAAATATTTTCAATCTTATTTTATAAGTTTTAAAGGAATTTTTTTTAAAATGTTTTCAAAATTTTATTATTTGTATTCAAATTATATTAAATGAATTTTTATTCACAGCTATTTCATGCATTATTTATAAGTTTTTAATTTTTTTTAATAATTTTATTAAATCATCCTTTTTAGGATTTTAATATTTAATTTATAGAAAATGGTTTTAGAATGATTTTATTTTTTAAAAATAATTTTTCAATAATAATGTTTAATTTCATCAATAAATTTTTTTAAAAGTCATTTAATAATTAATTATCATATATGATGACATCTGTTGGTGTTACTCATGCCTTATTAGTGATGTGATCCAATGTCCCATTTGAATTATATCTCAGAGTAGACTAGGTTTTGATGGAATAGCATTCAGGTAACCTGTTTCTCTTTCATTGGTTATATGTTTATGAAATCCATTTCTATATTATAGGTTATATGTCCATGAAATATGCTTATCTTTTTGGGTTATAAATTAATGAAATATTTTTCTCTTTCACATGTTATATAATTTTGAAACCCATTTCTTCATGGGTTATGTTATGAATAAATGATTATGATACATGTCTCTTTTCAACTTGTTAGGATAAGATTAGATTATTATAATACCCATTTCATTTCTTGATTTATGTTATGATTAATATTTATGATCGTATTTCCCAATTATGTATGATTTAATTCTTATATGGTTGGGACATATATCTCCCTTAAATTCATTGGGTATAGATTTATATATCATGAGATAGGCATAATGGACCTTTTCCACTAAGATTGTATTGAGAGTGATCCTTGACAACAAAGATGGTCCTGAGAGGGAACCATGACAACCTTGATTGTTATGGGAGTGAACTATGACAACCAATGTGGTATGGAGAGTAAAACCATACTATTAATATTGCATTGTTAGTAATTACATGAATACAATAAAACTAATTTTTATACTCAAATTCATCTTCTATATTTATATGTCTTATTCATCAGTTGGTCGTTCATGGATTATGTTTTTTATTTCCTTATTATTCATAGATTATTAACTGCTTATATTTATTCCATGATTCCTTTTTATGATCTTTGATATGAAAGGTATGATATTCTAATGTTATAATAACATTATCATACCCTTATTTTCAAGTTTATACTTACATTTACCCCTTATTTACCCTTACTATGCATCTGTTATCACTAATTTTTATATTTCCTTCCCTAGGTTATGAATTTATATTTTTACTATGATATTTATAAGAGGGGTTCTTGTCTTGGAGATCCTTGTGATAGATAATATAGATTACTCACCTACCAATGTTTACATTTCCATGTTTCCAAAGGCACAAAACTAACATGGTCATTGGGTGTCTATTTTTTGTAATGTATTATGTATTCAACAAAAATGATGTAATATCTATGTACATTAAGTTTGGTTCATTATAATTGGTATAAGAGCAAAGGGTTTGTTAGCATTTAGAATCTAGGATGATAAAACATTAGAGATATATGTAGGAATGTTTCTAAGTATATGTCTAGGGATGTTTGGAAGGATAATATCAAGGATGAGAAAAAATAAAGAAAATTTTCTTGTAATTTTGATATATGATAGAGTGAGTGGTTCTTTTGATAAAAATACTTTTTTGGATACTAAAAGTAGACATGTCTTAAGTTAGATGTACCTAGGAGTAAGAACTCTGATATGTTGAGTCATACCTAACTCGAGCATAACCTTGTACATGACAACATGCCTTACAATGAACATGGTTTGATACTCTTGGGAGGATATTATATGGAAATTCCAAAAATCACCACGAACCATTATGATAGATTAAAAAAATGTTACTACGGATAACATAAGATTAAACTAAGGTGTCATATATTAAAGAATTAAGTTTCATAGTTTATAAATACTATAAGTAATTTTTCATGGTAATGTTTTTTTCAGCTATGATAATATTTCCTCAAAGTATGCTTTTTGGTTTTATTCAATATATGGAATTAGACGAAACTAGGTTAACATTGAATGTTTCTAATTTGAAATATATGGTCCCAATGAAAGTTTATTTCTTATGTGGAAATATCATGAAAAGAATATAGAAGTTCCATGAGTATTGAATATACTTATGATGATAAGGAGACCATAAATGACATGTGAATGATATAGAATGTTCTTCTAGTATTATTTACATTAAACACATGAAGCATGACTAGATTAAGGTTGAGAAACCATAATACATGATACATATTCTTTATTCAAGGAAATATGTATTATGAAATAAGTTGATTAAGCATGAGTAATGATTTATGAATAATTTTGGATGATTGATGTTTATATTTTTTGGAGTTCAAATATTATATTATATAAATCATGAAGTATAAATGGATTTTTATATGTTTTTATTTGAGTATTTTTAATAATTAGTCAAATGATATCGAGGACCCAGAAAATTTATTTAATGGAAAAGTTATTTTTTTAAATAATGTAATGTAATCCTAAATGTGTTCAAGATATTGAGATATATGTTTATCATGGATTAAGATATGATTGATTTGGATATAATAAATGTTATATAATTTATGAAAATAGAACAGATAAAGTATTTGTTTACAGAGTTTTTTATGTTATCATAGATGACGTTTATAGCATCTAGGATTCATAGAATATATCCAGTGATCTATGAAATAAGTATGCATTCGTGTTTTTTAAATGGATTAATCATAATTCAGGTTATTACCATGTTTCAAGAGTATATATGATGAGGGTATTCACATGATTGAAATGAGTGAACAAAGAGATACTTTGGGAAATAGGGGAGCAATGTTAATACAATTTCATTACCTACATTCATATGGTATATTTTTTCAAATTCAAAATAGGTTATAAGTTTAAACATTTATGGAAATTTTAATATAAACTTGGAATGATGTTTGTGATATTAATGTATTGTCTCACCACCTGAGGATTTATGCATTTTGGATAACCTGTTCCATCTACATAGTGTTGATGGTAAATGATGATAGAAGGGATGGATGATCATGGATCTCATTATCTATTAGCGATCCATAAATAAAAACAAATCACATTCCTTTTAATTTAAGTATGTGAATTAGATATTGATCAAGGCACAACAATGGGTGAGATCATACTAAATAAAGTAAGCATATCATTTCATGAAAACCCTTCAACTCTAAAGAAATAATCTTGAAATTGGAATGTTTATCCAAGTAAAATATTGATTAATGAGTAAAGTGGAACCTTAAAACATCATATATTTATATCATTGTGGTTTTTATGTTTCTCCTAAAACTATTTTCTATCAATATCCATCAAAACGTTATGGCTATATTTCTCTTCAATTACCATTTTTTCACCTATCTCCTCCTATGTTGAATCCTAGTTATGAGTTATTTTGTGATACTATTATGTTACTAATATTCCATTTTTAAATGAATATTTAGTAGTTTTTATGATGTGGGTTTCAATGAAGTGAATTTGAAGTATTAAACCTTTGATAAACCAATGATATTTATGGGAAAATTCATTTTGAGGACTGTAGAATATAACACCCTGATATTTTGAGAAATATTTTAATAAAATTAATTTAATCTTTTGGATATTTTTCATTTCACAAAACACTAAATATAGTATTAATTATATATTTAAATGATAACTTTTCCTTGCATACACTACATGCAATACTTATATTACCTTTCACTGTATGCAACACTGGCTTAGCTTGCTTTACACACTACACTTTGTTTTTACGAAACATCATTTTATTAATATAATTATTGAAGCAGGGGTAGTTATAAAAATTCCTTTAAAATTAGTAATATGAATACTAATTACTATTTATAAATATTATATTTAATGATTTTATATTGTTAAATCATATTGAAAAAAGGACATATAATACTGAATTTTAATTCAAATATACTTTTTCTTTTAATTTATTCATATAGTGAAATTAGATTTTGTTTTGGTTTTAAAGTCACAATTTTTTTTACGGTGGGTTCTGGTCAAAAGACCAGAACTTAGAGCATTATTCAAAAAGAGAAAGTCACAAACAAGTTACAAAAGATGGAAAGAGGGAAATTTTCTAGAGTCCTTAATAAAAGAAGGGATTAACTCAGGCAGGATTTCATTCATCCAAGTGATCTCATGAGAGACTCCCATGTTGGAAAGCCCATCCGTGATCATATTAGCCTCCCGATAGGTATGCGTGGCAATAAAGTTGAGGTCGTTGAGAGTAGCGAGGCAATCGATCCATCTGGGGGTGAGAGGCCATGCCAGATGGACGTCACCTTTCCATATGGCTTGCACAATGGTAGTTGAATCGCTCTCTATCCAGATATTATTCCAGTTGAAGAGCTTTGCATAGGAGACAACATTAATGGTAGCAAGCATTTTTGCCTCCAGCGCAGAAGCAGTTCCGCATCTTCCAAAGAAACATCCGAGGATCTGGTCCTGATGGTCTCTGAAAATTCCCCCGCATCCAGCAAGACCAGGGTTTCCCTTTGAAGCTCCGTCCACATTTACCTTAATCCAACCAGGAGAAGGTGCCTTCTAGAATACTTCAAATGTGTATCGAGGTTTCGAGAAAATACCTTTGATGCCAATTCGGCGAAGGGTTTCAAAATCTATAACAGAAATGTCACAACAATCCTTTTGGATCGTTGCCGTTTCCTTCATGGCCAGCAGAATCCTCATTTTTCCTGTATTAATATTAAATTAATTATTGTAGAAAAATAAATCATTTCTACCATACCATAAAATATGCATAAGCTCCGCAACAGCCGTAAGGAAGAGATTCTTGATTTAGGAAGATCTTGGGAATTCCAAGGTTCTTTTCAGTTGAGAGAGAATAAATGTATCTAAAAGCCAACTGCATCCAAAAAGGTCAAAAATGTAATGCCAAAGGGCCATATCAGTATCACAACATAGAAAAAGTTGATTGATATCCTCACGATGTTGGTTTCATAATCTACATTTAGAGTAGAGATTAAAGCTGTAGGATTGTAGGCAAACATCAGTTGGAATTTTTTGATATGAAATACGCCACATAAGAGTAAGTCAAGAAGGCTTAATCCAGGCTTTATTGAAGTTAGAAAGCCATTGAAAATTTTCATCGTCATTATAGAATTGATGGTGATAAAACTTTTTAGAGTCTAACTGGCCATTATGAGCAGGTTCCCAAACAAGAAGATCCTCATTGGAGGTGAAATAATAATTATCCACGATCCCCTTGATATGATTCGGAAGTTGAGAATCAGGGGAATTGATCATCTCCCTAATAGAGAAATTTAAAGTATTAAGGGAAAAAGTATTAGGCATATCGGAAACGAGAGGGTAGCCAGTCCAGTTATCAAACCAGAAATTTAAAGAAGAATTTTTACTAACAAGCCATCTAGAATTCTCCATGATAGAGTGAAAGGAAGCTTTGATCGATGGCTAGATAGAGGAAGTCATATAATTAGAAGAGCCAGTCTTAAGTTTATCAAGGAAGCGGTTTTTGAGGAATCTCATGGAAAGAGAGTTATTATGAATGAGGGACCATGTGAGTTTGGCCTGAAGGGCCTCATTAAAAATTTTAAGATTCTTAATACCGATTCCTCCATTTTCAATAGGTTTAAAACAAGTGGCCCAAGAAACCGTAACCAATTTAAAGTCACAATAGATCCATGATACAAATATTAATACAATTTAATCCATTTGAATCATTTATATGTTGAATGTGGATATAAAATCATAATGAAATTTTTAACATTCTCACATTGAAATCCAACTTCCTCGCCACGTCTATGGGATTAACATTAGACATAATTTTTCCACTTATATTAATAAAAAATAATAATTGTTTTAATCATTATAATAATTATATTATAATCAGATAAACATAACTATTTTCCAAAATTATTAGTGAATTTGATTATAAATAATTACAATGATTAAGGTAAAATTAATCTTAACAAGGGACTAAACATAAATCATAAGGGCCCAAATGACCTATAAACTGATCCAAAACCCATTATATGGACATATATTGTCACTAAAACATATATTCCTAATTTGTTTTGGTTTTTATATACTATTTTTGTGTTAAAAAGTTGATACAACTACATTTATTCAAAAATGTAAACTGTATCTCCTCCCCTAAAAAAATCCATCAACTCTCCCCCTTCTTCAAACATATCAAACGAATATAATATGACATGATATTAACAATACACTTTCCAAAACCACTCAATTACTCATTAAATCCACATCTTGGGAAAAAACCATCCATGTAATCCCATCGGTGCAAACCAAAAGGAGTAACCCAAAGAATTTTTATCATCTTTTCCTCATGCTATTTTATTTTATTCCCTTTCTCCACCAACTTAACTAATATTATTCCATGAAAAAATAATAACCTATGTATCTTAAATATAATGATACTTTGTTATCTTAAGTGTTTAAATTACACTTACACACACATCCGTCTAATGGGTGATGAACATACCATTCTTGTTTATGGAAAACTACCGCCTCACAAAATGATGTTGTTTTTTACCTTTACCAACTATTATGGTTGGGAATTATGATAGAGAATATGTTTTTGTATTATATATATAAGATATTTATGATTTATTTATACATAAAAATATATTCTATAAATCCTTCCTTCATGCTTTTCATTTTTATTAAATACGATAACTCTATTTATAGAAGTCTCAACCACCTCCTCTTCAAATAGATATTGTTTATTCACGCATTACAAGGAATGTATTAAGGATATGTTTAGTAAGATTATATGATATATATTCAATAATAATTAAAAATAAATTATATTACATGCACACACACACACACACATATTTCATTTACTTCAATTCATTCAATACACCATGAAAATGGAAACAACGTTCATGAATACGTATGACCTACTATCTCCTGGAACAATGTATTCTATTTCATATATATATATATATTCTTATCATAATTGGTTATAAAATAAATACATATGATATACAAGTAATTATTTATATAAATTAAATATGTAAATCATCATTTAAGTTTGACGATCAAGAATGAAAAATAAAAACATATACGATACACAAAGCGGTAATTACCCTAAACGTTACACATACATGGATTTTTTTGTAATTGTGTAATTTAAAGTCCTAAGAAAATAAAATATGGTATTATATATATGATTATGGTGCTTTTATATTTGTATAATAACTTTTTACATATTATACAAGAGGATTTTATGTGTCTGATGAATGTCAAGATAGAATGTATGGAAATTTCATCTCATTTTTTATTTCCCTATGATACATGCCTTATTCACAACTAATTATATTGTGTGGTGTATATATATCATATTAACGTATTATATTGTTCATATACATAAATTTATGAGTATTTTTATATATATTTTATGATTTTTTTGATTGCTTTTATGGTTTAAAAGTTAACAAATCAGAAATTTTGTCTCAATTTGATTTCTCTAGGACACAAGTTTTGTTATCCACCTATGTTATTTTACGAGGTGTATATGATTCCAATTGAAATTATATATTTTTAATAACCTTATTTTTCAATATATTTTCAGCTACATGTAATTTCATTTTCGTACATGGGGAGTATAATTCATAGCTACCAAGTGGAAAGATTTTATTTAAACTATCTAATCATTTATCGAGATTATTCATGATTAAGCATCCATTTATGAAATACTTGGATACATATCTCAATAAATCTCTTCATTTTTATTTATATCTATTTATTTCTTTTATATCAATGTAATGGTTACATTTTGTGTCTCTCTGGTACATAAGATGATCACTAATGTGTTTTTAAGAAATTATGACATTACCATTATCTTTGTTCATAATGTTTTGTTCCTTTAAAACCATGTTTTCTAAAAATAATAAAATAATATTATTCTACTATACTATTTTCATTAAAATATATTTTGACCAGTAGTATTTCTTTTAAACAATGTGTTTTTAAGAAATTTATCACCTTATTTTTTTCTAGCCAAGACACATTTCTAAACAATTTAAAGTGAAAACGGAATGTTCAACATGTATGGATTTACTTTACATCATGAAAAAAATTACATTTATGTTGCCATTAAAATATTAAAAATTTATTCTTCATTAAATAAAAATTTTCCTATTATTCTAGAAATTCATTTTTCTAATGTGATTTTTAATGAAAAAGGTTATTAAAACGATTTATGTTTAATTTTTTTAAATAAATTCCAAAACATCCATTAAAAAAAATTCAAAAGGTCATTAAATTAAAGTTATTTTTATGATATTTGAAGTTTATTTTATATGTTTTTTCATTATTTTCAATGAAATTCATTTTCAAAATTTTTACAAGCTTCTTTTATACATTTTCAATGAAAATGGATTTCAATTTTCTTTAAGAATATTTTATCTATTTTCAAAAAAATTGTTTTCAATATTATTTTATGAATTTTCAATGAAAACTATTTTCAAAATATTTTCAATCATTTTTTTATGTTTTTTAGGAAATAGTGTTTTAATTTTTTTTCAAGCATTGGTTAAAATTTTTCAAAATATTCTCCAAGAAATGGTTTTTGAAATTCTTTCAATCTTTGTTTCTATGATTTAAATTTAAAAAACAATTATATTTTCATCAAATATTCTATTATAAAATTTTCATGTTTATTATTAAGAAAATTGTTTTCAAACAGTTTTATATTTAAAAAATAATTTTACAAGAATAATGGAATTTTGTTTCAATTTTATTAAATCATATTTCAAAAATATTTCACATATATGATGTCATATGTTGGTGTTACTCATTAATTATTATGGAAATGATCCATGGTTTAATTCAAAGCATTTTTATCAATAGTTTTTGTTTTTATTGTATAACACTCTTGAAAAATATTTCTCTTTCATATGTTATGTGTTTATGAAATCCATTTTTCTATCATAGGTTATATGTTTTTGAAATATGCATCTCATTAATATGTTCTATGTTTACGAAATTTGTTTTTATTTCATGGTTTATATGTAAATGAATCCATTTCTTTTCACGGATTATGATTTGATGATTTGATCGTAAATACTATCACTTTTTTAGGGGTTAAAATAAGATTACATATTTAGGACACTCATTAAATTTCATGGGTTATTATATAATTAATTTTTTTGATCTCATGGAATACATGTTTATTATTTATTTATTAGATGGGAAAGACCTATATCTACCTCCAATGTAATGGGAAAAGATTTATATCTCATTATATAGTCATAAAAGTCCATTCATACTAATATGGTTTTGTGAGTGATCCTTGACATCAAAGATGGTCGTGGGACTAAACCACGACTACCATGATTGTTATTGGAGTGAACCATGACTAACAATATGGGATGGAGAGTGAACTAATACTACTAAGATGGCCTTGTAAGTGTTTCATTGAATACTATAGAAAACATTTTTATATTACTATGTCTTTTCAACAATTAAATTCCTTAATACCATGTCATTATTTTATGGATTATGTTATTTTTCTGTACTTTTGATTCATGTATTATAAAATTATTATATTTATACTATGACTCAAATTTGTGATATTTAATATGTAGGGTATGATATTATAATTTTATGATCTTGTTCTCATTTAATTATGCTCATGATTATTCTAATATATCTCCCTTATTTACCCTTACTTAGCATCTGATCTCACGAATTTTATTGTTTCCTCCCATGGTTGTGAATATATATTTTAGGTATTATATGCTTAATAGGGGTGCTATTCTTGGATAACCTAGTGGTAGATAATGTACCTCACTCATATACCAGCATTTATGTTTCAATGTTTCTAAAGAAACTATACTAACACAGTCATTGGGAATCTATTTTTGAAATGTATTATGTATTTTAAAAATCATGTAATGTATATGTGAATTAAAAATGTGTCTTTATAATTTGGTGTCACTTATCCCACTTAAATCTCTCTTCTCTTAGGTTAAAGAGAGCTACCAGATAAATGTTTTGGAGACCTAGGTGAAGGGGATGTGCAATCCAATAATGAAGGTGTCTTTCAATTTTCTAGTTATAAAAATGAAGAATTGAATTGTCCATTTTATAGGAGAATAGGAAAACATGAGGGAAGGAGTTACTCAGTACCCGTTTAGGACGGATGTGCTCGATGTAGGTGCTCAGTGAAGGGGTGTCCTTCCCTTCAATGTTGTTCAAGGGGGCTAAACAAGCCTTCTAATGCATTAGGGTGTGTGTATGTAGGTCAACATTGGATATTACCGTTGATTATCCTTAGGTTTGTTCAGTATTCTAACATTATTAATGTGTAATTCATAATATTTTAAACCCTTGAAAAAATAGAGTTTCAAAAGACTTATTTGGACTAAGAAATAGAAAAAAATCCCTCTTCCATAAAATTTTGAATTAAAATTAATAATACAATAACTAATTAAACATTTAACTAATTATACTTATTTCATATATATTAGATCTATCAGGACTTCCAAATAAACATTAATATGTTAAGTGGATGTTGCAATATGGTCAAGAAAATATACATATGTCACTCACCAAAATATAATACCAAATCAAGTGAAAGGTATAACATTATAAAAATCATGGAATAATTATGTACATTATGGAATATATAATAGAGTTACCTAATAGTTTCTTTAATGAAGACCTAAAAAAATTTCCTTATCACACATATTATAAGAAAATTTATTCCATTTTGAAAAAATATAATTC
The DNA here is from genome assembly GCA_963277665.1 of Viscum album. NCBI lineage: Eukaryota > Viridiplantae > Streptophyta > Magnoliopsida > Santalales > Viscaceae > Viscum > Viscum album. Next base: position 1,199,394,641 of record OY728123.1, on the reverse strand, counting down.
ATCATGGTGTAACCAAAATAATGCAAGAGAATCATATAATAACGTATCCTATGGCCTTTTATTGTGGAATAATTTTTACCTTAGTTGAGTATTTATTAACATCGCAAGGAAAAAATATCCCAGTAAAATATATATAGTACTTGTATAAGTCATTACCTTTTAATTGTGTTGTGAAACATTTATTGTGAATATTAGAGTAAGAATCATCACATCTACAAATTAGATTATGATGTAACTATTTCTATTTTTTTCCATTATTTACCCAAAACATATCTAAAACCAATATAAACAATTTTAAAAATAAAAAACCTATATAGGGACATATTAAATATTTTATTTAATAAAGTAAATAAATTAAAATAATCTTTATAATCTAATTTAAGGTTTGATATATTGAATCAAACCCAACATCAACATTATGTAGATATGTAATACAAAACCCCAACCATTATAATATATAAAATCACATTAAATTATAATATTTGAAATTATTTTAGAGTTATTTTTAAGATTAATAGGAGATAACAGATAAATGTAAGATATTTGAAAGGGGGTAGAAAATAAAGGGGGAGACCCAATTGTTTTTAGTGGTAAATAGGTAAGGGGTGGCCCTAGATCGGGTACCAGAAGGGGATCCAAAAGCCATTGTGGTTTGGTTTTCAACCACCATGTACTTATTGAATTATTACTAGTACCAAGAAGGTTTCTGGGTAAAATGAAACTAATAAATTTTTATTTTATTTTTTCAACATAATATATTTAACCCTAATTAATTTTAGGATTGTGATTCACTCTACATTAGTGCATTTTTCTCACCAACATTGTGATCATAAACCAACGCATCTTCCTCTTCTCTAAATCCATCATAGTGATTTTATATATAATGTTCCAAATGGTTATAGAAGCACTATTTAATCAATGTGAGGGAATGAATCACCTCTAGTCTCTATTTACATGGGGTTTCATGGTTAGGTGTATCCCACCCTCTTCCAACTCCAGGGATATTTGGGTAATTATAAGAACATTTTTTATTCATAGATATCTACTCTGAAAGCCTTACATATGAAGATATAATGTAAAGACATATTTTTTCATTCAAGTTTCATTATTTCCAAAATCAAAGAACCAATAACCTTTCTTTTCTCTAACATTTGGTCAGTTAATTAGATCATGGTGGCATACTTCACACTCTTTGACCCCAATGAAGCTACCAATGATACTATACATATTCACACCCTTCTTCCCTCTTATATTCTCAAAGGGAGAGGTTAAAATAATTATATATTTGAGTATAATCAATTAAAATAGAATTTTACCTAAAAATAAACCCTAAATTGTCTCTTATAGAATTTATGGGCTATAATTGATCTATTTTATCTTTATAATGAATGATATTATTTACACAAGTGTTTTCATATTTTTTCTTGATATAAATAGTATACATATGCACAACTTGGAATATCTAATTGATGCCATTATTTTTATAAAAATGGATCCTAATAATTTTACAAGTATTAGATTTATATTGATACAAGAATGACATTAAAAACCATTTTTTTGTAATTGTTATATAGTTTCTTATAAAAAACATAATGTTTTTTCTACATATAAAAATATGTCTACGACTTCTATGAAATTTTTTCTATGAGTAATTTAAAGGAAGAATGATGGTTATAATGGGCTTGAAGTACCCTAATTATTTATACTCTTTCCCCTATCAAAAGATATGTTTATAGAAATTGACATGGTATACCATTTCCCTCATCCCATAGAGTTGGATTATTCTTAACATGGTATATGAGTTAAACATGGAGGGATAGGTAGTGAGAATGCCTTATCTTCAGTCTAAATTTGTTTCTAATACAACCTAATGACGTTAAATCATGTTAAGGGTCATCCCAGTATTAGAAGATACCATTAATTATAAAATAAAAACTTTTTAATGTTGAATAATCATGTAGTTTTGTTAATTTTTATTATTCTTTATATATATTTTATTATCTAATGCAATTCAATTTATGATAGGTATCTAGTGGTAGGGTTATGATATCCTACTATGTTTCCATAATTATTCTTTGCATTTTAATATTTAGAATCCATCTATACCTCATTATACATAATTTATATAATGTAAAGACACTACAAAATGGTGGATATTACCCTACAGAAATCTCAGTATGGATGATGACATTAGGTAATTATGGAGGGAGTATGAATCTTTTTAAAATAGTCTATGGGATTTATCTACATAGGAGTACAATATTTGGGGCCAATAAAACCAGTTCGGTTTTCTCATAATGTGTATCGAATGATTTTTTTATTTTTCTCACTATGTTTATTTGGTGGACACATTAAACCAATTTTGGGTTTGTATTCATGTATATATGTTGATATTATTTTTCTTATAATTTTTTATCTAGATATTTTTGTAAACATGGTAGAGTTTTGTGAATCATAGGATTATGAATCTCTAGTGAGGCTCAATTTCCATTACAGAGCATGCATCCAAGTTCAATTATTTAATTCTATTTTTTACATCCCTAATTGGGGATTATAAGTTTAAAATATGGTGATTGGATATAGGCTCAAAATATCTACTATATACCAAATTATTGAAAATTAATCTCCAAACATTCATTAAAGTGTTTATGAATTACATTCTTGATAATATAGGATTTAAGGGTGGTATAGGTGTGGTAATATCATTATTAGGATAATATATTGTATATTATTCTTCTAGGGTCCTTAATTTATGGTGGTATGAAGCTAGTCAGGGTGCATCTTCCTAGAGGAGTTGGGGAATTGATGTTTCATAATCCACTAATTATGAGAGTCCTCTAGTGTAGTTCAATTAATAGATGCATATGGGGAGAACAAAAATTAAATTTAACCATTAAATCAAACCAATTTAACTCATGGAGAGAGTATGGAAACCTCTAAATATTCTTAAATCATGGAACATTTAAGACAATCATATAGGGATCACATTAGACCTATGTATTTTAGGTATAGAAATCCACATAGTCAACCAACAATAGGTGATAACCATCATAAATATCTGTTTAAGAATGACATTAGGGAAGTTAGAGATAGATATTTGTACTGTAGTTTTATATGTAAACATTTTGAACCTAGGGTTTAGTATGAGGGTTCCATTATGATATATATTGTAGATTTAATTAATATTAAGAGAAATGTGGGGCCTGCTTCTATGAGTTTTCATATTATAGTGTCCTATAAATGTTATTGTGAATAATTTGATATATTTATCTGACATTCCTTTATTTTTATCACCCAAATACTCTTTCTGGACATAAATTAGTGGTGTTAACTACCAAAATGAGTCTTCACATACCTATTGGGAAGAAAATATAGATAATGTGGAAGTGTTCTTATATCTTAGTGATAATCTCAATCTGATATATTTTGTATCTTATGGTTCTCAACATGAATTCATTTGATTTTGTACTAGGTTTATACTAGTTGACACAGTTCCAAGAATGTTTTGATTTCCGCACTGTGGGTGTATCATTATTATCTCTAGAAGGAGTCTAATATACACTCTGTAGAGAATTTGAACTACAAGATAACTAGACAATGAATGATCTTGGCTATGTTAGTGTGATCATAATCAAAATGAATAAATGTTTATGGGAGTAGTTTAAGATGAATGGAGATCATAATTACCACTAGTAGTGGACCTTTACCCTGACCTATTTCCTAAATAATGTCTTGGGGTTCTTCTGGAGAAAGTGGTTGAGTTCACTTTTTTTCTACCAAGTAATAAACCCATATAAATCCCCATATATCACTAGGATCTTACCTAATAAATGGATTTAATTATACAATATAAGGATCAATTCGATAAAGGATTATTTAGTTCAATCACTTCACTATGGGATGATATGGTTCTTTTTTCTGAGAAATTTAATGGATGTGTACTTCTTCTTGTGGACTAGAAGATATTAAATCATGAAAAAAGGAACCACTATCATATATTCACTGAATATATGTTTTGATTTATCAACATAAAATTGAAATATGATTTAGTTAATTATAACTATGTTCAAGGTATCCAAAACATTCGATTGGTATGAAGGATATTCCAAATATTTAATTTAAAAGTTGGTATGTTAAAATTGGATACCTAATAATGACTTTTATATTAACTAACACTATAAAAATATTTCTAGAGTTAACGAAAAAAATCTATCATCCCTTAGTCAACTCATTTATTATGGTATTTTTAGTTGATATTCATGTTTACTCATGATCCATGTATGAACATGCACAATGCCTATAACTTTACCTAGAGACTCCAAAGGATAATTTATTATATCCAAAGCTAACTGAATATCCATTATGAGTCAATGATATCAAATTTCGTAGATATGTGATTTTAGATGTATTCATATTTTTTGAATTTGAAATATATTTTTTGTTATGTCATAAAAATTCCCCTATAATATATTAAAGATCAATCGATTTATCAGAATTTTAGGATATTAACATTTCCTAATCAAGTAATTTTCAAGGATAGATTATCCATTTGATACTTTAACATGGAAGATATTAAATTTTTTGTGATCAAATCAGTGTGAAGTAGACTTCTTGGAATTGAAAAATATATTTAATTTAGCTAATGTGTTATTCTTAGTAAAATTAGGTTAGGGTATTGAATTACATTATGATATATAATTTATTTTTCTTAATTATGTTTACATGATTGATCATCTAGTAGTGCACTATAGTTATAAGAATCCACATCCTAATAAAATTTATACTACCCTTGAACTTAAAGTATCTTTCATTTTATATACCGTTATGTTCAAGAGGATTTATCTATGTATTTTGAAAAATATGGAATTTATAAACCACATTATCCTGAAATATATATTTTCACAATAAGAACTAAATCTTAGGTGACACCGCTCAACAAAATACATTCAATAATTTGATTTTTATATCTGTTATGCACTCGGTAAATGAAATATTTTTTATGATAAACTATGTTGGAAATTTTAATTATATGAATTTAAATACGAATGAAAATTATTTCCAAACATATCTGGGATTTATCTTGATGTGGTAGAAGATTTAATATGGGTTTTAATGGATTCCACCATTTTTAATCCAGGAAACATTCATTACATGGTACTACATTTGAGCTAATTGAGGATATTTTGGAGTTTAGTTTCCTATAAATTATAAACATAATACATGAAAATAATGAAATTACTCAAACACACATGAATAGATTCTTCATATACTCACCATAGGTTACTTTTACAATATCTTATATAGTATGGACATACATTAAATGACTTGGATGATAATAAATTTATAATATAATAACTATGAAAATATTAATCATCCGATCTTGAGGAAAACTATTAGGTAATGACCATAAGAATTTGAACCATATCATAATAGAATCATCATTTATTATAATATAGAAATATGGAAAAAAAATTAAAATATTATATTCATAACCATATCACATAGTTTTATTAACAAGGATTCAATAAAATTAAATACAAAGTTCACATAGCGTGGTATTGTAAAACAATTCATTTATAGATTTTATTTCATTACCAAATTAATTTGAATGTTATCAATGAAAACTATTTATATGTCTAAATTCATTTGTTCTACATTTATCATAAGAAAACATTTCATTAATAAGCCATGAGATACAATTGGAATGTTTCTTTCAAAATTCAGTAAATTCATAAATTCTTAAATACAAGGGAATTATATAATTTCTAAAACAAGGGAAAAGAATTAATGATTATTATTTATAATTTCCCATTCAATGAATTTTGGGTACATCTTGGTCAGTAGCCATAGATAAGAAAATGGTTTGATATTTCAATACATATGAATAATTTAAGTGAAATATAAAAATTCAAGAAATGAATTTGGCAGCATGATGATTATATAATGTGGATTATGTAAATGGGATAATGGGACATAAATAAGGTCTCCCATTGATAAAAGATTATTTTTTATATTATTAGTATAGAGAGCGATATGATTCATTCACACTATATATGTAACGCATTAAGAATGATCTTAAAAAACACATGTTACATATATGACTTAAGTATTACACTATAATTACAATATAAAAATAGATATAATTTATTTTTCATTATTTTAATACAAAAATTAAATGGAAGTTGCATTAATTCACACGTACGACCTAATGTGTCCAAGAACCATGCATTTAATTTCATATCTACAAATTTTATGGATTATTCAAAATTAATATATAATGTATATATATATACATGATATTTAAATAATTTTTTACATTATAGATATTACGAAATCAAGATCAAATTATTGGTAACAACAATTGACAAGTCAAACATTCTCTCAAAAAACATGGAAATTTGCACCCGAAATAGTGAATATAATGAATGGTTTTTAACAAATGGGTAAGGAGATTTTATAATAAGTTAACAAATGAAATTATAATTATGTGTATGGTTCATATGTAAGTTAATAACATGATTAAAACCATTATATTGGATACCAAAGGAAATTAACCCAAAAGGAAAAGATGTGTATGGGATTTTGTCTAAATTCCATATCATTAAGGCATATTATAATTTTATACACCAAGATTATTTTATTTGGTGTGTATACTTCCATTTGACATGTAATATCATTAATCTCATTATTATCATTGTACTATAAGATTTATTTAATTTAATTATTTTAGGTTAGTTATGATTCCAATAATTCAAAGTGGTATATGAAACATTGGAATTCATAAATATTATTTTCCTCAAAAATATATTAATGATATTTAAATGTTATTTCCAATAAAAGAAATAATAAACCTCATTAATACTTATCCTCCATTTAATAATTGTTGATAAACCCATATATTTATCCAATGTAGATATGTGATGATACACCACATTTTTTATTAATTAAATCGATTATTTGATATATAAAAAATATTTTGCAGTAGAAGACACAGGTGGGGACCGATTATAGATATCCCTTCGATGAATTAGTAGTCACATTGGAAAAATTAGTTTAAAAATCATAGAAGTTTAAATATTATAGAGAATAGATCTTGATGGTATAATGGTTCATGTTCTAGAAACATTACTTCTTATATTAAAGAATTTATTTCATTCAAAATTCATTTCAGTTATTATCTAAATCATTTTCACTATGACTAAATATATGTATGCATTTAATTTTCTAACTATTGGTTAAATTCAAGGTGTTTCATTTATTTAACTTTTCATATATCATATCCCTTATCTAGTTATTTAAATGGAATGTTATATTACTTATTTTCTTTTCCCTGTAAATTCATACTTATTGATTCATTATTACTTATACTATACTTACCATTGATAGGAATTTTATCACTCATATTTGTTTTTTTATATTTTAGCCACATTACTATGAAGATTATTATGACTAAAATGTAGGGATAATCTTTGATAATAATGTTGTTTTAAAATACACTTCATATACTTTATGTATAAAATGTAATTTGTGATTCAAATGTATATATAGTTTCCAAAACTGCTAAACAAATATTACCTTTTGGAATCAAATATTTTATCTATGCTAATGTAATAATGTAACGCACCTAATTTCAGTTTCTGGGATCATGGAATTACAATTGATATCATAGAAATTTTAGTAAAATCCTAGAGAACAAGATTTTTGAAATAATAGATTAAGGAATATAAACTTATGAATGAATTTTCAGATAACCATAAGTATAGATTTTCATCCTATATATTTGTTAATACAATGGATAACCTAGGTTAAACCTATATACTCATATATTTTTAAAAATATGTCATGATTTAGATAAAATATAAATGATTCTTCATTGCTATATATCTATTATTATTGTTTCTCACATTTTACATTTGTTTTTGGTAGATTTTTAGAATCAGAATGGTTATACAACCAATGTTTAAACTACCTTTGATATAGAGAATAAAAATTAAAAATAAAAAGAATGATGTATTAATGAATGAGATTATTCATCGTAGTTAATGGTTAATGGATGAAGTTGAATGATTAATTTTCTTAAGTATTTGGGTTAAATAATTATTTCATCAATGGTAATACGGTTGTAAGAACCATGAAATATATTAGTATTGTATTTTCGTACATATTATTAAATGATACGGAAGCAAGAATGTTTTCATTAAGGTATTATAGTGATAAATTTATTCATATATTTGGTATCTGAAAATGATAGATAGATGTTGTTTTTTTTATTCTAATGTCAGGATTCATTTAAGAAACTAAGAGACATTATTTACTATGAATATGAACATATGTATTTTTGATGAGTCTTAAGATTAGAATGGATTATGTTGAACATTTGATATTACTATTGGAGGTAAATTATGATTTATCATATTTGATAAACTATACTAACCACTTTAGTTTTAGTAGAAAATTTAAGATCGCAGAAATAAATCATTGATCTTATGATTCATAAAATTGATTCAGGCGTGAAAAATTAATTTTAAACATTTATTTTTAGTTTTAAGGGATATAGTAAAAATAGAATGAATCACAACTGAAGGATGAAATCATTATCCTGAATTGGAAATTAAATAACTAATATTATTTTGTTAAGTGCATATCTGAATATCAAAAAGAATCCATCCACTCTAGGGAAAATAATTTTGGAACAAAAAAGTTATATATTTAATTTTCCTTTTGAGAATCAATTGTCTTTTGACCGATCACAATTTTATGATTTGGTGGTAATTAAATTTAAAAATAATTTAATTTTTATTTGAATGATTGTATTTTTTGTGTCGATTTCATTTCCCATTCCTTCTTATTACGAGGATTTTTATTAATCATATTTCTGATGTGGGTTTCAAACAATGGAATTTTAAATTATAATTCCAGGATTTTTGAGGGAAATTTTTTGATTAAGTGGATTTAATTTATTAAAGGTGTGGAAAATGTAACACCACAATATTTTATGATATCTCTCTTATTAATGTTACAATTTTTGAAATCCTATGTTGCATGAAACACCTAGTTTAACTGTACAATAAAATATTATTATCATAACATTATCCATCAAGAAGGTGTATGTGAATAAAACTATATAAATTATGAAAACATTGATTAAACATTTCAAATGAATTCATGTAGTACTTATTAAATATGAAATGAAAATGAAAACCAATTAAATATAAATGACATGTTTTTATTAAAATAAAATTTCTATCCCCACAATTTAATTTTATCAAAATAAATTATGTTAATATCTATTATTTTAATATATTAATGAAATATATATTTTATATATTCCAAATAATTCCTTAATAATTTTCATAGTCTTAATATAAGTATAAATCCAATTTCAAGCAAAAAATGTTATCTTTTTCTGAAGAAAAGTTCTTCACGTTTAAATTTTGAAATTATTTTAAATAATAGAATTCTTATATTAAAAGAAAGTTCTTTTATGTAATTTTTTGTATTTTTTGGATTATTTTCAATTTATGATCAATATAGGAAAATATGAGAATTTTAATTGAAAATATCATTTTTTTATAAGTAATTTATATTGATAAATTATATTGTTAATTTTTTTTAAAGTATAGGTAGAAAAAGTTTTTATCATTTAATGCAATTTAGGTTATTTTAATCAATTTTCAATTGAATTTTTATATTAAAAAAATTCATTATTTTGAATGTTTTCACTTTAAATTTTTCCCCCATTCCATAAATAAGATTAATTTATATTAATATTATGGAATTATTTGTTTTGAATGTTAAAACATGGATTATATATTTTTAGTTAAAAGTTCCAAATTTATTAAATATTATTTCCTTATTTTTGGACAACATGAATAGTAACTTTAGTATTTTATTCAATTACCACAGTTAAGGGTAAATCAGGTAATTAAGGGAAAAACAATATTATAAGTATTATAAATTTACGCTGACACATGTTATATTTTTTAACAATTGTGTGTCTACAAAAAAATCGTTGGGACCATTTTATGGCCCCTATTAGAAACTTTTATGTCTTAGATTATTCTATAGTATCTTTTTCTAAAAAAGTCTAATATGTCATACTCATGTTTTTAATAACTGTTACATTATATATATATATTTATTCAAAATATATATTTATCTATAAATACTAATTTAATATATAAATTTTTTATCTTCATCATGTAATTTTTTTTTAAAATTTTTGTGGATGAGATTATTATATCAAGATTAGCACAAAGATGATGTAGTAATTGTTTAATTAATGGAAATATTAAATAAATGATATTAAAAATATATAAAAATTAATTTGATATAATTAATTTTATCTAAAAATTTAATAAATTACATAAACATATTAGGGTTGTATTGAAGGTTTGTTTTTAATTTTAATTATTGTTTTGAGATATTTAAAAAGTCCATTAATGAATAGTGTCAAAATTCAAATTAATGATATTTTGAAAAAAATAATATACTATTAAATGATATAAAATTCAAAAAATATAAAATTAAGAAAAATGATTGTAATAATTAATCAAATTGAATAAATGATCCATTTAGGTTTCAGTTTTTATTTTATAGTAACTATATCATCCCTAAAGAGTAAAAACAAATGTTATCCAGATAATAGTTACAAGGATTAAATAAGGGTTAAAACAAAAAGGGAAGGGTAATAATAGGACCTAAACCTGTCATAAAATTGTTTTTTGATATTATATATAACTATACTTGTCTTTTCTTTTAAATAATTCAATTTTCATCATTTTTTAATTGAAAAATAATTTATATTAATTTAATATTTTAAGAGACTCCAAAAGGGCCTCTCACCTCAATTATAAAAGGGCAACCACCTCCCTCACATTTTCACACAACATTGATCCTTCTATATCATCAAAAAATGGCCCAAATATGACCAAAACATACCTACTTCATCATAGAGTCTTCCCTTTATGACGAAATCTTACCATGGATGTCTTTTAGTTTAATCCAAAAGGGGTTACCTGAAAGAAAAGTTATCATTCTTCAATGATATCTTTCAAATTGTTTATTTCACAAACCATTCGATTATTATTATACAAAGATTATATAATAAAATCATTATATTCAATATATGAAGATATTTTTATTATAATATTTCTACCTAAAATTTCACACACATCCATCAAATGGGTTATGAAATCATCGTCTATGTGTATGGTGGACTACTGCCTCTCAAACTGACGTCATTTGTTCTTCCATTTACAACCATTAAAGGTTGTAATAATTATGAATTTATAGTTTATGTATGATATATTATGTATTAAAAATGTATTTATTCTTATATAACATTTTCTATAACCATACCTTTAGGCCTTCCAGTTTTTGGAATATGATAACATCGTTTTTGGACAAGTGGACTACCATATATCCAAAGTGATGTGATTTTTTCACTCTATACATGGAATGTGATAAGAATTTTATTAATTAAAACATATGAAATATATTTCATAAATATGATACTTTAATTATAATATATTTATGACTTTATATATATCATTTACATTTCATTCTTTTAATATGAAAAATAAATGGAAGTAGCATTCATGCGTACGTACATCCCACCATATATATGAACTGAGCATTTCATTTCCTATATCCAGATTTATGGATTTTAATAAATAAATATTTAATTAATAAATATGATATTTAAATCATGGTATAAATTCTTAATATGATAAAATAATGATCTAATTAATTGGAACAATAAGTAACAAATCAAAACATACTAAAATAACTAGGCAATTAGAACCTGAAATAGTGAAAATAATTAATGGTTACAACAAACGAGTAATGATTGTTGGAACCAGGGTCTTAAAAGCATGATTTTTCATATGGTTTGTGTTTTTTGTCAATCCTCAGTGGAAGTTCAGGATGTGTACCAACAAAGAGATCATACCGTTCAAGAAGAAAACAATAGTGAAGGTGGCGCCGTTTCCCAGTGTTTGCCAAATTTTTGGGCCTGAAAATCGGCCAATAAAGTAAAGTGTTTTTGGAAAAGGTACTTGCGCGCCGAGGTCTTGGAGGATAAAGGACTTGCGCGCCATATGTTTTTCAGGATCATAACTTCGACATTTGGATAAGGAAAGAAGGTCACGCAAGTACTGGTTGGGTCACGCAAGTGAGTTGCGCGACAGAGGTTACTGGAGACTAGACTTGCGCACCGCTGAGGGACTTGCGCGCCTCCGCGTAGGGGGTCCAGTTTGCCTATAAATACTGGACCACCCCTCATCATTTCCCACAAAGTTCGAGACTTAGAGATTGTTCGAGCACTTGTCGCGCAGGTGGTTGAACCGCGCAGGTGGTAGTTTGGTCGCGCATGTAGATCTTGCGCGTCGGTTGTCTGTTGAGCACCCAAGGCGGTTTGGAAGAGAAAGGAAGTGGACCGCGCAAGTTTGTTGTCGGGAAGGAAGTGTTGCGCAAGTGCGTTGGTGACACTTGCGCGCCATTTGGGACTTGCACGCCGTATTGGGACTTGCGCGTCCGACTTGGAGAAGCGCGCCAGGTTTTCCTGAAGCTCGCTGGCCTGTTTGGAGCTGCACGAAAGCCAGGAGACTACCTGATACATTCGAAGAAAAGTGATATTCTGCTTCTAGTGAGAATTGGGCGTCAATAGAGCATCTACATACAAAAAAGGATGCATTCTTATGCAAATGATGAAGAGACATTCACGTCTATAAACTGAGTGAGACTTCACCAACGACAGTGAGCCAGGGGGAGTCAATGGGAGTGACCCGAGGGACACAGTGAGCTATCCCTAAACAATTGTAAAGGCAGTGAGCCTGGGACAGAGTGTCTGTACCCAAACTTTTTTAATCTACCGCTAGTGAAGCATAGTGGATTTTGGTATGACCGACAACCTGTCGGCGTATGCTCCTTGGACGTAGCCCTTAGTGGTGAACCAAGTAAAAATGGATGTGTCTTCTCTGTGCATGTGAATGTTTTCTTTCTGATCATAATCATCATACAGGTTCAACAAGTTTCTACCAACGTGGGAACAAGATCCATCACATTAAAAGAAAAAGTGGTCACCCTGATTCACCCCTCCCCTCTCAGGGTGTCCTGGGGTCCTTCAATGATATATTACAAGAAGTTAATAAATAATATTATAAATATTTTTATGGTTACTTTATTATTTAATAACATTATTTAATCCATTATTCATGAGTTTAAATGACGTTCACCCGAAATTAAATACAAGGTAAGTTATTTGTTTTTCAATTTCATTTCATTGAGGCATATTGTAATGTTATACATGTAGTTTATTTTATATGGTCTATATAATTACCTTTGAAATGTTATATCATGAATTTATTTATTCTCTTGATATTTTATGTTCCATTTAATGCAATTTATTCATGTGTATTATAATTTAAATTTTCTAATGTTGCATGGGAGACTTTTGAAGGATTAATGATTATTTTCCTCAAAAATGTTTTAATGGTATTTCAATGGTATTTCCATTAAATGATGTCAACAACACTCATTATAACTTATCCTCTATTGAGGAATCATTGATAAATCCTTTTTATTTTTTCATGGTGGATATTTTATTATAAGGTTTATTTTTTAATTAAATCAATTATTTGATATATGAGTAATCCTTTGGACTATAAGACATTGGTGGGGCTCGAATATTGATAGAACTCAATGAATATGTACTCTCAATGAACGGATCAGTTAGTCATGTATGAGTATTTTAAACATTATTGAGAATATATATTGACAGTATAGTGTTTTATGTGCCAAATACATGATGTATAATATTAACACAATTCCTTCATTAAAAATTCATTTAAGCTATTATCTAGAGAATTTTAACTATAGAAAATTCTATGGATGCATTTCATTCTTAGACTCTTTATTAAATGAAATGTTCTTCATCTATTTAACTTTCCATATTTATTATTCACATGTAGTATTTAAAAAACTTGTTATCTCAATTATTTACTAGATAGGTTGATTTATACTTATTGGTTCATTTTTTCATTCGTTGTACTTACCATTAATATATATATGAGGTCACTCCATTATTATGTTTTTTTCCTAGGTTTAGTTGAAGTTTATTATGATGGATATTTAATGTTAATATATGATAATAATGGTGTCTATAGAGAAAATAATAATTTTATTTTATGTTGAGAATTTAATTTGAGTTTCCAATATATATCCTTTTTCAAAAACTGCTAAATAGGTCGGTCCTTTGGGAATCTAATCATGTATCTATGCCAATGTAATAATGTACTACACCATATTCAGGCTTTTAGGTTTTTGAGTTACATATATACATCCTATTTTATATATAATATCATGATCTTATTTCATTATCAAGATATTTTATGTTACATTTAATTTTTTTTATTTCATGGGGCTTATTATACATGGTTAGCAATCTTGTAAGTGTTTTATGATATAATCTCAACATAAATCCATATTGCTCATGTTTATTCTTATGATAGTGAAATATTATGACTCATATTCCATTAATATCATTATCCTTTTTTATGTCATGAGAATAAAAAAATTTCTTATCTTTTTCCTCTCTTTAATAACTCATGAGTTGAAAATAATGTTTTTTGAAAAATAATCTTTATTTATCAAATTAGTCAAAACCCATTTTTCTACCAAAAAAATGTTTTTGAAAAATATTTTAAAAAAATTTCAAAACATTATCCAAATGATTTATTCAAGTTATTTCTACCCGTAATTTACGTTTTAAAAAAATCAATGGAATCTTCATGTCAATTAATAAACAAGATCTATTTTTCTTTTATAGGAAACTAGAAAAGAATATTTTTATTAATGGGTATGGCGTGCAAAAAAATTTCCACTTCCGTGAATTTTGTTTTCTTTGAAGCATTCATTCATATGTTTTTAATATTATTTTCAAATAAAATTATTTTTAAAATTTTTTATGTATTAAATAAATATTTTCTAAGAATGGTGATTTTCATCAAGAAATGTACCATGTGATCCTTCAAAATATTTTTTTATCTATGATGATATATTTTTATGTTACTTAAAATTTACTATAGATATGATCCAAGTATAACATTCTTATTCCTTATTTAAATTGTTTATGATTATATGATTTTAAGGAACCCCATTTCTCTTATATGGATTATACCATGATAAAATGCTTATTAATCTCTCTTCTTTTTTCCATAGGTTATTATTTGATGAAATAATAATATAATTATGAAAACTATTTATTTTACATATCTTATTAAGCATAAAATGTTTTTGAAGCCCATTTCACTTCATGTTTTCAAATATAATGGATGTTTTATGATATTTTGGCACATGTTTGTATGCTTTTAACAGTGTTATTGGTGGGAAATATATCTCCCACCATTGAATTGGGTAAATGTTTATTTCTCATGGGATAAAAAATACTATAATGGGAATTGAACCCAATTTAGTACGTGACACCATCCACTATGATTTTTTTCATAGTGATCCTTGTCTACAATGATTGGTTTAGGTTAGGACCCATTCCACATTGTTAGTATTATCAAAGACCCTTAAAATAATGTATAAATTACTTTCTTTGCCTACGTGTCTACCACAAATCTATGTGTTATGAAAATTTAATGTTATCATGGTTTATGTTTTTTGATTCACCTACAATTCAAGTCTTATAAACTTCCCAGATTCATTCCATGAATTAGTTTTAGTATATTTGATATGAAGGGTATGGTCATCAAATGTTAATATCATGGTATCATTTATTTATAATCATATATGTTGATATCTCACTTTTTTACCCTTATTGGTCATCTAAAATCACTCGTTCTTATGTTTAATTTCCCTGGTTTTGATGAAAGGTATTATCTATGATATGTATAAGAAGGGTACATGTTGTTAAGAACATGGTTGGAGATGATGTAGCACACTTATGGACCAAATTTATTTATGTGTCCACATTTACAAAGGAAATAGACCTATACTATTTTAGTGTGAATCATTATGTAATGTGTTTAAAATTAGTCTATTATAATGTAATATTTATGTATGAGACGTTTGGGTCATTAGAGTGTGTTTCAATGTAATGTGTAGAAATCATTTGGAAACCAGGATGAGAAAAAATTAGTGAGAACCCTTTGGATAATCCAATGTATTGGAATACATCTTATATTATAGTAAAGAATGAAATGTGGGGTTTTTTCAATTCATTAATGTATGATACTAATAATGGATGTAGTTTTAGAATAGTTATACCTAATGTTAATAACTCTGAAAAATGTATGTAAGACATGACATAAGTGTTACCTAGTACTTGACAATGTGTCTTATTATGAATCTCGTTTGGAACTCCTAAGGGATTTTATTTTGAAATTCAAAAACTCAACAAAGAATATCATGAATGATATAAATAGATGTTTCCTATCCATAAAAAGGATAAAACTAAGGTTTCATAGATTTTAAAGAATGCTTCATGATTGAGACATCATATAATTTATTTGTCATAATTATGTAGTTCATCACTTTGATTATTTTTTATTAAACCTTTTTTTGTATATTGTTTTAACATGGAGGAACCCTATTAATGCTAAGTGTGATGAAAAATGAAATTACTTCCTACCTGAGAAACCAAGAGTAATGTTTTCTAGAATTAAAAATCACATTATTATACTCACACAACATTCTCAATCCATGAATCAGGTAGAACATCCAAATGTGAAAAAGATGGAAAAATGTTCATTTGAGTCCATGATGAAGCAATTCCCACCTTATTTATGTAGTTTAATTAATAATGTATATTATGAGACATTTATCAATACCAATTAAATGATATAATATTGTCTCAAATTATTGAAATATGGGAAAATCATTTTGGATGTTTATCATTTGGAAGGGGAAGAAGTTAAATAGTTTAAATGCTTCTAGAATATAATGGAAAATGGGGAAATTAACTCCATGTAGTGGGATGAGTTTAAAATAATTTTTTCTAATAAGAACATACCTCATATTATTCATATGAAAATGGGGACGGACTTCTCTAGGATTAAGTAGAAGGATGAAAAAATTTGTCGGTACCTATGAGGAAACCTTTATAGGACTTGAGAGGTTTATTTTTTACATTATCATTTAGCATAAAGAAAGTTTTATCAATAGATCATTGGATTTAACTTACACTCAAAAGAGATATACACTTAAGGGACTCAAATAGCTATAAGTAAATCCATAAATGTGATCTCATGTTTTAAATGGATATCTAATTTACCAATCAATATCATTGTTTTAACAAGAAAATGAATATGGGGTTCTATGAAAATTCTAAAATCCATAGAGAGAAAAATATTATTCTTCCTTCAAGCATGAAGTGTGGAAGGAAACATATATGTATGTTTCTTAAGGGGGGTGATAAGTTATTTAATTATGAATTTTAAGGCCATTGGGTAATTGAATTCGAAAGTGATGGGAAGAAGTTAACTAATGATGATAATTGAGGTAAATCTCTACAAAATGCATCACACACACCCTAGTGTTTCAAATGAATAGAGTATGTGAATTATGATAACTATTTCCCAAATTCAAATGTTAATTATTATGATTGACATTAGAAACCCATTAACCCACTATAGAAAGGGAAACCTCATTTGATAATTATTTATAATGGGAGTGTGATAATGATGTTGTTAAATGTACACTTACCAACCACTCTAGAACTGTTAATTCCCTCTTTCACTATGGGTCTACCACTTATTTCGTATCTGGAAACTTTTATAAGGTTATGGATATTCCAACCAAATTATATGATGTATAATTATTATTTTGAACATCTAATGGTATGATGATTTCATCTTTTGAATATGATTCCTCTCCAGTTGATGTTTGTGGGAATGTGATTCATGTGTATCTTATAATTCTTCCTCTAGATAAATTTGATGTTATCTTAGGAATGTATTTTGTTTCCATATATGAATCCCACATTAATTTATGAGGATGAGAAGTCAAATTTTGTATTCCAAACAAACCTATGATAATCTATCAATTTTAAAACAAATATTAACTTCTGATGGAAATCATATATAATATATTACTTTTGATTCATATTCAATAGGGGTGCTATCATTGGTGGTTGGGGGAAAACTCAAAATCAATGATATGCCTATTTTTTGGTATTTTATTATGTATTTCAAAAATATTTTCCTATAATCACAAAAATTTTATTTTTAGTTCTAAAAAGATCTAATACCCGATTTCATGCCTACATCCTGCACTTTCTATAGAATTCCCCTAATTGAGTTTCTAGAATTGAATGATAAAAACTAGGAGAACCTTGAAAATGGATTAATTTATCCAATTTTGACACAATAGGGTGAGCCAATTTTTTTTGTTAAAAAATACACATTTATGTAACTAAGAATTGATTTTTGGGATTTGAACAATATCACAATCAAGAATAAGTACCCTTTACCCTATATATATGACCAATTTAATTAACTATGTAGAGCTCAATATTATTTCATGATCGACCTTTATCATGGTTATCCTGAATTGAGGGTCATAAAGAAGGGTATTTCCAAAATAACATTCCCTATAAGGTATGAACACTATGAACATATTGTAATTCAATTCAAACATACTAATTACCACACAATCTTCATTGATTTAATGAATAGATTCATTAGAAATTAACTTGAACAAATTGTGGAAGTATTTATCAAAAATATTCAAATATATTCAATGAATATTTAATATCACTATTACCACATATTAATTATACTAAATACCCTAAAGAAATAGAAACTATATTAAAAATATAAAAAGATTGATTTTTGGCTACAAATGGTTTTTTTAGTTTATATAATATCGAGAGATGGTATATCAGTAGATCTATAAAATAATGATGTCATTTATTATCAGCCCAAACCAACCATAATGAATCATATCTATAGTTATCTTAGTTAAGATTAAAATTATTGATATTTTTAGATTATTTTTCATGACTCTCTAATCCACTCTCGAAGTTAACTCATTAGGTAAACAAGTTCCTCTAGGCATAATAATTCAAAGACAAATTAAAGGAAATGAAGGGAATTTTAGTTAATGAACTTGTGATTATATTTCCCTATAATATATAATGGTATGTAATATACATTTATCACTCCATAAATAGATTGGGATGCATTCTTATAAAACATTAAATGGTTGTATATTATTCTTCTTGATAATTGATGGTTACTAAGAATCAATACCCAACATAATATTATGAATTATCGATGGAAAATTTTTCATTAAACACGTGGAGGAATTATATTTTAAGAGAATATTTTGATATATATATACCTTTTAAAAACGTTTAAATTGTATATTCAATAATAAGGATTCGAACATGCTATAGAGAAGATGTTTAAAGTTGATTAATGATTATAACTACTCAATACATTACCATCGAGGAAAAAAGAACACGGTGGTCAATGCTTTGATTCAAAATGATGACTCTAGATTATCCATGATGGGAATAATAGATGATCCAATATATCAATATTTCCAATGGATTTATATGGAAATACTAATGGAATGGGAGAAACATTATCTTTCTCAACTGAATGTTCTACCATTTATCCAAGTGAAGATTAAAGTGGTGCAGAAGGAAGAAATAGAGCGAAAAAATAAGTTTACAAATAATCTTTTGTTTATCCTTCGTCATGATGGAATGATTAGATTCATAAACCATTTATGTGTTTCTTCCATATCATATATGAAGAATAATTTGTTTGAGGAATACCATATTTCTTCATTATCTATCCATCCTTGAAGCATGAAGATGTATATGGATTTGAATTATTATTTATAGTGGGATGGAATGAATAAAATATCACAGAGCTTGTATCATTGTGCCTAGTATGTCAGTATGTTAAGGCTAAGAGAGAAAATATTATTTTGATATTACACCAATTACCTATAACATAATAAAATTGTAAAACATCACCATTGATTTTATCATTGGACTCCCCATTACATCTAAAGGAAATAATACTATATGGGTTAAAGTTGAACTTTATACAAATTTAGCACACATCATTTCTATTAGATAATATTAATATGTAGATCAAGTTTCTAGTATATAAATTTATGAAGTTATAAGGTTTCATATTGTACCACATTCCATTGTTTCTGTTCATGATTTGAGGTTTACCACAATGTTCCTCAAAATCATTCAGCAAGATATTGATACTGATTTCAGGTTTAGAACTGTGCATAATCCTTAGATAGATTGTCATTATAAGAGAATAATTAAAACATTAGGGTATATGTAAAGATTTTTTTCATTGGATTTAAAATGTGGTCGGGATCAACAACCTCCTCTATTTGAGTTTTCATACAACAACAGATTCCATAAAATTATTCAAATGACACCTTATGAATCCATCTATAAAAATAAGTGTATAGATCCAATGTGTAAGAATGAAGTTATATAAATAAATCTATTGGGACATTAAATAGATAAATAAATGGAATATATGTTTTGATACACAAAAATACACATAAGGGCAGTAAAATTAAATATAAAAGTTATATTGATAATCATTGATTAGATCATGAATTTGAATTTAGTGATAAGGTCATTCCAAAAGTTTCAACATGGAAGAAAGTAATTAGATTTGGAAATGAGGGAAAAGTATACCAATATAAACTGGTCATATTGGAATTATTGATCTTGTTATAATGTTTGCTTGTTGATGGGTGCATCCACCGAATCTCTCTCAAATCCATGATTTTATCATTATATCGTTCTAGAGGAAGTAAATATATTACCATTCACAGGTACTGTACTCAAAGGTCATAAAACTATAGTAAGATCGTTTTATTGTGGAATAACTATTGGAGATCCTATAATGTAGAGATAATGTTTCACAATGAAAGACCACTATCTTAGTCAATGGTTTGTGGAAAAACCACTATTTTTAGAAAGATATTTGGGTACATGAGGATTTAATTAGGTAAAATTTTCCTTTTTTGTAAAAAAGTAACATAATTTCAAGGGTGATATTTCTTTTAAAGGGGTATAATTTTACACCACAAACGTTTAATGAAATATATATTTTTCTAAAAAAATAAATTCTTTTATATATTGGGATACATGAAACACAATGTTCTAACAATCCCAAATATACTATTTATATTACTATAATACTTATGAGCATGAAAATAAATTTGGATGTATTAATAGGAATTAAAAGATTAAATATTAAGAATAATGTTTTTATATAAAGAATAATATTGAAAAAATTACTTAATAATATATACAGTCTTTATATGTTTTTAAAAGACCATTTTCTAAATAATTTGTTTATTTCATTCTGGGAATAATAATAATTTTTTTTTATTATTTTAGAAATGGAATTTAGAAAAAAATGAGATTAATTTTTTAAATTAGCATGTCAAATTTATCATATGGGTAACTAGTAATCTCCCTTGAATTCATATGGAGTTATAAAAAAATTATTATATTCAATAAGAGAATACTATTTTTCAATGTTTTTAATGAAATAATAATGTTGAATATATTTTCCCCATGGGAAAAGCCTAGGGGTTGCACCATGTGGTTATTTTATGGGAGGTATCTGTTTCGATCCTCCTAGTACAAGTTTAGTTAATATTGTTATTTTTTTCCCCATTAATGACCATTGTAAAAAATCAAAAACAATTATTATAATAAAATTATTATTGAATATATTTAAATCTTAAATATGTGGTACATAAAATTAGAATACTTGAGGAACTATGAAGACCACATCACCATAGTGGACAACATTAATGAAACATTTCAAGGAATAAAATTTTATTTTGAGAATTGAGAATTCAAACCCAACATCAATTATGAAACAATGTCATAAAGATATACTTCGCTAAAATAAACCTCTTCTCCATTATTCCATGATGAATTATTTCACCTATTATTTGTGGGAATCCACCTAGGGACCTTTTAGGAAGGTTTGAGACATTTCATCCCAACAATTTCATGGTTTACTAATGATTTTTCACCCATTCACATCCCATAGTGGTTTTCTCCCTTATTCCCTTCCTACCATTTATTTTACAAATCAACATGTTTTCCCATTTAAAAGGATAACAATTCTCTAAGACTATAAATTGAGTAATAAGGTTTCAATGAGGTTATTATTGAAATATAAATGAAAAATATTATTTAATAAAAAATCAACAAATAAATCAATAAAAATAAATATCACTCAACAAAATTAATACATATGATAATTGAAACAACTCAAATAGGATTTGTTTTAAATACTAATCAATTTGCAGTAATAAAATAATTTTTTTTGTTATCTAATTCCATTAAAATCTTACGTCTAAGATAATAATAATTGAAAAAAAGTATATATAATAGAATTAAAAACATAATATCATTCGTTTAAATAATGATCCCTATATCTTGATATAATCCAAATAAAATGAACATACATGAGTAAAATAACACAATGTTAGAGTTTTAAATATTGTATGCTCTGAGTTTAGAATTTATCTTCTCCTATAGATGTATTTAAATAGTGAAAAACCTATATATTTAAATATTCATTATTTATCTTTCTTCTACCAGTACACCTTAATGGCCCTTTATCAAATAAGGGGATCATATGAGATTAAATTGAAACTTGTTTAAACCTTATGGCCCTTCAAAAGAACTCATATCTCCCACATGATTTCTATCATCATGAATTCAATGAAATAATTGCTTCGTGGAGAAATTTCTTTCTCATTACAGAATTAATTTAATTAAAATTTAATCCACTATTGAATAGAAGAAATATCCCTTTGATTCTAGACTAGATCTTGACCTAAAAAGAGGATCATTTTTTGAATCAATTAAGAACAATACATGCATTTATATAAATAAAATATTTAATTTTGACTCACCTCTACCCCAAACACAATAAAATTTCAATACATACAGACACCCTAAGGTTACCTATTATATCACTAGGAAAATTCCCTTCCAAACACCCTGATCCATCACCCAAATGCCATTTTCCATTCACATCATAAGACTAGATTCCCCTTTTGAAACTACTAATGAAAACCATCCACCACAGGCTTCACCATACCCATTTAATGATCACCATTTTTGATTGGTAAATATTCAATGCAAAATGAATGGACTACAACATAGTGACAAAATGAATGAGTTTGTTTCCCAACCCAAACCCCTAAAAAAATTAATTAAGTTTCAATATATAGTGAAAAAAGTGAAATGGTCTTTAACTATTAATAAATTAAAAGATGATACATAGATGACTTACAATAAAACATCGTATAATGAGGGAAAGAAATAATTATATGAGCCATAAAGCACTACAAAACTCCATGAAGAAAATCCTAAAGAAGAAACTACATTTTCAAATCTTCCATAATTAGTATTTCATCACTTCATCATTAAATACCTTCATATTCTACTTGGAACAACCTTAAAATCAGGTAAATAATAATTATCTAACCTATTGTCCATGTTAATCAAATGATGATTCAATTTTTCATGATTATATGAACAAACAATTAAAGAATTCTATCTGATAGGCATTAATAGATAGCCTCCCATGATAATGTCCTTCAATAATATAAATGTGATTCAAAAACGTATGATCAATGAAAATCATGAAGAAATCACTAGTAGATTATGATTCAATAGGTAAATATAATTATAAATCCTCAAAACATCATTCCCAATAATTTACAACTCCAATATAAACATTTAATAAAATTTAAAATTAAAAACACTACATTTTATGTTGTTTTTTTTCAAGTGATTATTCTTGTCTAGAGATCCATTATAATAGTAATTATGTTTTTTATGTGTTCTATATCATTATTATTTTATGTGTTCACAATGTAACACAAAAAACATTATATCAAAAAAACATAACAAAAAATAAAAAAATAAAAAATTAAATTCCATAGAACATTTAATATCCTTACAAAATATTCATGAAAAACATAACATGTTACCAATAAATATAGAGACCCGAAGCATAACGTAAAAGGACATTACATTACTTTTGTGGAATACTTATTACATAACAAAAACACACACACAAGGACCGTAATAGTTTAGTGTCTTTGGAAAATCGGAAAGTAATGTTCTAATCATGGTGAAAGATCTTCAACATCTCCCATAAATATCTTCCCTTTTTTTTCTTACCTAAAACCTTTCTTTATATCATGGGGAAAAGAAAACAAAAAAGGGTGATCTCAAATGCTCATTAAGGGTAAACAAAAGAAAAATCAATCACGTCATATTCATACGAACATAACATTTTGGAAATCTTAACCTGCAAAAGAGATCATAATATCATAACATGGGATAAATCATAGTAGTGAAATGAAATCACAATAATCATAATTTAAAACATGAAACTTTGTGGCATACACACATAATCATAGAGAATCATTTCTTATTAGTCAAGACTCATTTCTAAGACTATCTTAGTGGACAAAGTCCCTTTCTGAACCGAGTCACCCTCGTTTCAGTCCTCTTTCACTGAACCGGTATAACCTACCATTCTAGCCATGTCTATCTCATGAGATATAAAATCTTTACACAATGCATTGGAGGGATATATAGGTCCCACCCATCTCATAATGATACCATTCTTATGTGTTCCACAAAATCATAAATCATACATCATTGCATAACCCATGTAATACAAATGGGAATCTTAAACATCATGACATCATAAAACAATTCATATAAGATAAAGGAATTCATAAAAATAATTCCATCACAACATAATCAAATAAATGTAATAATATGGAGAAAAACAGAACCCTTTAATATCTTAGATGGAAAATAATTTTGATAAAACACTTGAACTCCATTCTTGAGGAAAATATCCTTTCTTCTTCAAAAACATTTTTCCTTTCTTAACATGTCATACAACTTTAAACTAAAATAAGTTTATTAAAAATAAACCCTGAAAACCTGTAAAGGATTATTCTTGGAAATAATGTTTTAGAAATCCATTCATGTTGTATAAGTTAAAAAAACATTCTTCGTACTTTTGTCAGAAAAGACAAAAAGTACCTCGTATGAAAAACGACAAAAGATTCATTTCATATCTTTTACTAAAAACTCACTGAAGGGTAAAATTGTATTTAAGCAATAGTAGGTGGACGGAAATAAAATTACATATTGAGGAAACATGTATGTGGATGATAAAATACACCCTAGTAAATACTAAAGTATAAACAATCTCGGAAAAAAATGAGATTGTGATATTTCCCTTACCTTATGTTTGATATGATTTGTACGTATCAGAACCTCCTGTATAATGATTTAAATAATGTCATTATCTTATTACAGATTCATATTCATTGTTATGATATCATATATGGTTCAATTATGACTTTATATTACCCGTTCTTTTGTAAATTCCATGTTAAAGAAGCATTTTGGGTAAAATCGTTTCATTTATCGTAGGTGTTTGGACTTGTTGTTCTTGACATTATTATTACTTATATCATGATTTACTTACTTTCAGAATATAAAATATGATTTATATATCATATATATTCAGTATATATATATGTATATAATAGATAGATAAATTAAATGAAACACACTGTTCATGGAGACGGTAGTCCGTACGTACGCATGAACGCTGCTTTCCTTTCCTTATCATCTTGAATGGAAGTAAGTAGATGAAATATACATATACATAAATCAATTAGATTTACCATGTCATATATTTCATTATTATTCATTATATATACTTTATAATCATTCCGGAATGGTTAACATGGATAATAAATCTCATCGCGTCGTGGAGACGGTAGTCCGTACGTACGCACGAGCGATGATATCATTCCCATGGTCTTGGAACTCTGTTGAAGTGTATGTATACTATTTCAGTATAAATATAACTTTATAATAATCATATATAGTTACTCATTACACCATTATACCCATCCAATTAAGGTGGTGGCGGAAAATAGATTACACCACGGCGTGGAGACGGTATTCCGTACGTACGCACACGCGGTGATTTCCTTTTTCCGTAGGATGGATAGAAGGTTAATTAGAGTTTTTTCATATTTATAATAACATAAAAGTATATAATAAATACTTATGTTATTACTTTATAATGAAACAACTAAATAAGAAGAAGTTGATGAAGAAAGAAATTGAAAAAGATCGGTAATGGATATTACCTCTTTTTGACGCGCCTTCACTTAACCTCCACTTAAAGAACTAAGGATGGTCTTTGAAGAAAACCAGGACATATAGGATGATACTAGGGAAGTGTAGAAGAGATTTCGGCAGGGTTTGGCTGAGATTGAATGCTCAAATTTGTGTGAGGAGGAGAGGGAGGAGGTGCCCTTTTATAAGGGAGGAGAGGGGCATCTTAGGAAAATCTCAAAATATTATTTTATATTAAGGTAAAATTCGGTTTATAATGGTTCCAAAGGGTCTTATTTAGAAGATAAAGTGGGGATGGGTCGAAATAGTCTCATAGAATAGGATTTAGACAAGTTTAGGGTATTATTTTAACCTTATCAATTAGATTTAACTCTAAGTTAAATAATTTAACTTTTACAGTGTCTTTTTGTTTTCTTACACTATATGGTTAATAAACTTACCATAACAAGCCAAACGAACCCCAAGTTGTTTATTATTAATATATATATCCTTATCTAAGTCATTTGGCCGAACCTTAGATTTTTAGGAATTAAATAACAATTAATAATATAATATTTGTTTTAAAAACTAATTTATGTCAATTTTGAAACTATTTGGTACATGATTTTTATGAAATTCATAACAGAATGATAAGTTCGAACCAAGTTACTTATATCCACAATAACATGTCATATTAACCTAGAAAATTAATTTAAGTCATAAAAAGTCTCAAATTACATTTATTTGGGCATTTATAACATCAATTATGTCAATATTTCATTAATAAGACAATTACTGCATCATCTTTGTGTCATAATAAATGATACTTATTTAATCCCTAAAATTATAAATAAATTCCTATGATGTAGATAATTGTATTAGATTTCTGGAGACTATTAATGTTCAAATTTTCATGAAGTTTATCACTAAATTAAAATTATTATACTTATAAGATTTAAGAAAATGACATGTTGTCACATTCTTTGGTTTTAATAATAATTAAATTATTTTCATGGACAAAAGTCCATAAAATGAATATAATCCGACCCTTAGGTTATATTAGTCTTCTTTTATCCATACAATAGGATTTTTCCAAGTTTTAGGGTAATTTTATAATCTTATATTTACCCTTAATTACCCGATTTACCTTTAATTATATTAAATAAAATTTACCATAGTTACTATTCACAATGCCAAACAAAAAGTAGCTTATTAACATAATTTGGACCCACTGATTCCAAATATGGAATCCATTTTTCCAAATTCAATACAAAAAAGTTGCATAAATTAAATTAAAATTAATCCCGCTGTCGAATGAACACGGTTTTTTCTTTAAAACATTGCAAAAGATTGAATTGATTTAACCTGCGAATTCAAGGTAAAATAAATGCTAATGACATACATTATATTAAATGGTAAAAATATATTCTATTTATACTTTAAAACCATTCAATATTATAATTTAACCACATAAGATATTACGATGAAAAAAGTTGTTTTTAATTAAAATATAGCGTGTTTTTACTATTCATTAAAATATGAAAGTTATCGGAAAAATATCAAAACTTTATCTAATGTAAATTTTTATATCCTGATTCAAAAGAATAATTTTATTTTGTCAAATTGAACTTATAAACATGTCAAAAACTAGATTTAAAGTGGGTGCGCCATCAAAAGGCGGCAAAATTGTATTTTTTGAAAAATACTTATTTTACCCGAAAAATTTATTTTATTCTTATACCATGTTCTAGAAATGTGTAAGATGAATAATAATGTTATAAAATTCAAAATTTAGTTAACACTATTCATAACAGCTAGTTCATAACAATATTATAATAATATATCGTTGTTTAGTAAAACCCTGTATTGCGTACAACACAAGCTATCGAGGAAGGTCACGATTGCGTGTAATGCAATCCAAGTCAGGGTTGCGTGTAGTGTACAACTCCTTTGTTGTTGTGTATAACAAAATCCAACCATATTTTATTTATACATTGAATATATATATATATATATACACTCAATGTTGCGTAGAATAACTTCTATCAAACGAACTTGAAATTGTGTGTAACACGATCCAAGAATAGTGTTGCGTATACTGCAAGATAATACGGTGTTGCGTATAGAACAAGGTAATCTTGGTGCATCGTACAACAGAAGATATGAATGAAAATAAAAAGAATGTATCTTATAAAATCTCGGGTTGTTACATTCTACCCCCCTTAAAATGAATTTCACCCTCGAAATTCTTCGGGGTTATAAATCATTTACTATTCATAAAAACCCACATCGTAAAAAGAAATAACAAAACTGAACTTTAAAAACTAAAGTATGAAATATAACGGTTACCCAAATGAACTCATCACTGGGTTTCCATATAGGAGAAAATATGGACATGGAAGAGAAATCTAACCATCATGTTCTGATGAAGAGTGGTAGAGAACATGGCTATGAAAAAGCCAACAATCACAAAGCTATTGATTTGTGGTGATCTAAGGTACCATCTGATTCATCAGATATAAGGGCAGTAGGACAACATTTTTGGTTTTTCAAGATCATTTCCCTAAATTTTATGAAATAGGAATTAGAAGAAATACTTTCGTGATTTTGGTATAGTCTCACCGTTTGTCATTCTTTGGACAATTTCCACTTCATCTCATAAATAAATGAAGTTGAATTTTTCATTCGTGATGTGTTAGAAGATCATGTGATAAAATGATGGGTCATTCCATCTGTCTCAAACAAAAGGTTATAAAAGATATCAAAAAAAATACATAAGTCCATCTATAGTGAGATTAATCTTATATAGTTCCTAAAATGGACTTATACTGCTTAATATAATAAAACTAGTTTCTACTAAACAGAGACTTCCTGTAGGCCAGTGGTAGGGAAAAAAGGCCAGTCGTACTTCGGTTGTGGGTTCGATTCCCACAGCCTTGTCTCACGCGATGGGTTGTCGCCCGTCCTGCAGGTTGTCCTTTTTCTAAAACTACATTACTATAAAATCCCATCAGTAATATCGAAAAAAGTTCTATCCTTAAACAATACTTAGCATATGTCCCACATAATCCATTCTAATATTTAGGCTTATCTAAAATACTTCGGTCCATGCTCATAGTATAAAGAAAATGATTACTTGAAATGTCATCAACCAAGCATGTGAATACCATCATTTATCCCCCATATATCTTGTTGGTCACATTCCAATCATGTGAATACCTTAATCATGTATTCTCTTGAAAAATGAATACCCATTAAACCTTAGTGAAAACATGAATGCTGTCAAAAGTTAACTCTTTCCACATACCAAAATCCAAAAATTCTATATACTCAATCCATTACATAACCTTCTCCTTATATCAGTCATGAGCTCATGAATACTATCAAACATTAAATTTTCTCCTTATCCCTTCATTATGCGCATATCATCTATATTCCAAAAATATCTGAATATCCTTTAATGGATACTGGTACCATTAATCATACACTTTCAAAACTCAAGGAAAGACTACCGTGTAACAATCCTTAGATGTCTCTTTATTCCATAGTACCATGAGATTACTTATACAACATTACACTTGATAAACATGTAATCATTCCACTACCTTCTTAAACCATTGACTGAGCTTCAACAATTCTTTCAACTCACATATCATTTGTAGTCTCTTCATCATCATCAACATAAATACTACTCATAAGGCCGTACTGATTCTCTTCATGAGACTTTCTCTTAGGGTATTGGTTTGAATAATTCACGTATATTCCACATTTAAAACATTTAACCATTGTTGATGTCGTAGCAATACCATTATCCTCAAACATGGTGTTAACTGAACCTTTTCCTTTGCACTTACTGGATTTGTGTCCTTCTTTTCCACACCCAAAGTATCTTCTAGTTCCCATGAAACATTTTCCTTGATGCCTCTTCCCACATGATTTACATAGGGGAAATTTAACTTTCTTTCCTCTATGACCATCATGAAACTCCATCTTTCTCTTATTAGACGATTCAGGAAACTTACCAAATTTTACTTTATTTATCATATTATGAGATTGTTGATTCTGCATAATAATGATGTTTGGACTTCCAAATCCCATTTCATTTGGTTGCTCATCATTCCATTGTCCATCATATCCTCCATTATCGTGAATCATCTTATTTCCAGCCATTTTCTAAAACCCCAAAATAATAGTGTGAGAGACAAAAATCATAATAAAGGGGGAGTATCTTCAATATCTAACATATTTGGTTTAATCTAATATCATTACCATAGTTCTAGGACTATATCCTATATGTATACTTATCCTTAGGGACATCCCTAGACATACCTTAGAAATATCTCTAGGGATATCACTAACGTTTTCGCATCCTAGTTTCCAAAGGTTGAGTAAACCTTTCATCTGATACAAACTATAGAGACTCGAAGCTTAACGTACAAGGACATTACATTAATTTTGCAGAATACTTATTACATAATAAAAACACACACACAAGGACCGTAATAGTTTAGTGTCTTTGGAAACTCGTAACGTAATCTTCTAATCATGGTGAACGATCTTCAACATCTCCCATAAAGATCTTCCCTTTTTTTTCTTACCTAAAACCTTTCTTTATATCCTGGGGAAAAGAAAACATAAAAGGGTGAGCTCAAATGCTCAGTAAGGGTAAACAAAAGAAAAATCAATCACATCATATTTATACAAACATAACATTTTGGAAATCTTAACCTGCAAAAGAGATCATAATATCATAACATGGGATAAATCATAGTAGTGAAATGAAATACCAATAATCATAATTTAAAACGTGAAACTTTTTGGAATACACACATAATCATAGATAATCATTTCTTATTAGTGAAGACTCATTGCCAAGACTATCTTAGTGGACAAAGTCCCTTTCTGAACCGAGTCACCCTCGTTTCAGTCCTGTTTCACTGAACCGGTATAACCTACCGTTCCATCCATGTCTATCTCATGAGATATAAAATCTTTACCCAATGAATTGGAGGGAGATATAGGTCCCACCCATCTCATAATGATACCATTCTTATGTGTGCCACAAAATCATAAATCATACATCATTGCATAACCCATGTAATACAAATGGGAATCTTAAACATCATGACATCATAAAACAATTCATATAAGATAAAGGAATTCATAAAAATAATTCCATCACAACATAATCAAATCAATGTAATAATAGGGATAACAACAGAACCCTTTATTATCTTAGATGGAAAATAATTTTGATAAAACACTTGAACTCCATTCTTGAAGAAAATATCCTTTCTTATTCAAAAATATTTTTCCTCTCTTAACATGTCATAAAACTTTAAACTAAAATAAGTTGATTAAAAATAAACTTGAAAACTTGTAAAGGATGCTTCTTGGAAATAATGTTTTAAAAATCCATTCATGTCGTATAATTTAAAAAAACATTCTTCGTACTTTTGTCGAAAAAGTCAAAAAGTACCTCGTATGAAAAACGACAAAAGATTCCTTTTATATCTTTTACTAAAAACTTACCAAAGGGTAAAATTGGATTTAAGA
Source organism: Viscum album (assembly GCA_963277665.1). Classification (NCBI taxonomy): domain Eukaryota; kingdom Viridiplantae; phylum Streptophyta; class Magnoliopsida; order Santalales; family Viscaceae; genus Viscum; species Viscum album. The sequence goes on along the minus strand of OY728123.1, from coordinate 1,199,362,885 downwards.
AATAGTAGGTGGATGGAAATAATATTACATATTGAGTAAACATGGATGTGGATGATAAAATACACCCTAGTAAATACTAAAGTATAAACAATCTCGGATAAAAATGAGATTGTGATATTTCCCTTACCTTATGTCCGATATGCTTTGTACGTATCCGAACCTCCTGTATAATGATTTAAATAATGTCATTAACTTATTACAGAATCATATTAATTGTTATGCTATAATATATGGTTCACTTATGACTTTATATTACCCGTTCTTTTGTAAATTCCATGTTAAAGAAGCGTTTTGGGTAAAATCGTTTCATTTATCGTAGGTGTTTGGACTTATTTTTCTTGACATTATTATTACTTATATAATGATTTACTTACTTCCAGAATATAAAATATAATTTATATATAATATATATTCAGTATATATATATATAATAGATAGATAAATGAAATGAAACACACCGTTCATGGAGACGGTAGTCCGTACGTACGCATGAATACTGTTTTCCTTTCCTTATTGTCTTGAATGGATGTAAGTAGATGACATATATATATACATAAATACAGTAGATTTACCATGTCATATATTTCATTATTATTCATTATATATACTTTATAATCATTCTGTAATGGTTAACATGGATAATGAATCTCATCGCGTCGTGGAGACGGTAGTCCGTACGTACGCACGAGCGATGATATCATTCCCATGGTCGTGGAATTGTGTTGAAGTGTATGTATACTATTTCAGTATCAATATCACTTTATAATAACCATATATAGTTACTCATTACACCATTATACCCATACAATTAATGTGGTGGCGGAAAATAGATTACACCACGGAGTGGAGACGGTATTCCGTACGTACGCACGCGTGGTGATTTCCTTTTTTCGTAGGATGGATAGAAGGTTAATTAGAGTTGTTTCATATTTATAATAACATATCAGTATATAATAAATACTTATGTTTTTACTTTATCATGAAACAACTAAATAATAAGAAGTTGAAGAAGAAAGAAATTGAAAAAGATCGGTAATGGATATTACCTCTTTTTGACGCGCCTTCACTTAACCTCCACTTAAAGAACTAAGGATGGTCTTTGAAGAAGACCATGACCTATAGGATGACACTAGGGAAGTGGAGAAGAGATTTTTTCAGGGTTTGTCTGAGCATGAATGCTCAAATTGGTGTGAGGAAGAGAGGGAGGAGGTGCCCTTTTATAAGGTAGGAGTGGGGCACCTTAAGAAAATATCAAAATATTATTTTATATTAAGGTCAAATTCAGTTTATAATGGTTCCAAAGGGTCTTATTTCGAAGATAAAGTGGGTATGGGTCTAAATAATCTCATACAATATGATTTAGACAAGTTTAGGTTATTATTTTAACCTTATCAATTAGATTTAACTCTAAGTTAAATAATTTAACTTTTACCGTGTCTTTTTGTTTTCTTACACTATATGGTTAATAAACTTACCATAACAGATCAAAAGAACCCCAAGTTGTTTATTATTAATATATCTATCCTTACTAAGTCATTTGGCCGAACCATAGATTTTTAGGAATTAAATAACAATTAATAATATAATATTTGTTTTAAAAACTAATTTATGTCAATTTTGACACTATTTGGTACATGATTTTTATGAAATTCATAAAAGAATGATAAGTTCGAACCAAGTTACTTATATCAACAATAAGATGTCATATTAACCTATAAAATTAATTTAAGTCATAAAAAGTCTCAAATTACATTTATTTGGGCATTTATAACATCAATTATGTCAATATTGCATTAATAAGACAATTACTGCATCATCTTTGTGTCATAATAAATGATAATGATCTAATCCCTAAAAATTCTAAATAAATTCCTATGATGTAGATAATTGTATTATATTTCTGGAGACTGTTCATGTTCGATGTTTCATGAAGTTTATCACTAAATTAAAATTATTATACTTATAAGATTTAAGAAAGTGACATGTTGTCACATTCTTTGGTTTTAATAATAATTAAATTATTTTCATGGAAAAAAGTCCATAAAATGAATCTAATCCGACCCTTAGGTTATATGGGCCTACTTTTATCCATCCAATAGGATTTTTACAAGTGTTAGGGTAATTTTATAATCTTATATTTACCCTTAATTACCCGATTTACCTTTAACTATAGTAAATAAAATTTACCGTAGTTACTATTCACAATGCCGAAAAATAAAAAGTATCTTATTAACATAATTTGGACCCACTGATTCCAAATATGGAATCCATTTTTCCAAATTAAATACACAAAAGTTGCATAAATTAAACTAAAATTAATCCCGTTGTCGAAAGAAAACAGGTTTTTCTTTAAAACATTGCAAAAGATTGAATTGATTTAATCTACGAATTCAAGGTAAAATCAATGCTAATGACATATATTATATTAAATGATAAAAATATATTATATTAATACTTTAAAACCATTCAATATTATAATTTAACAACATAAGATATTACGATGAAAAAAGTTGTTTTTAATTAAAATATAGCGTGTTTTTACTATTCATTAAAATATGAAAGTTATCGGAAAAATATCAAAACTTTATCTAATGGAAATTTTTATATACTTATTCAAAAGAATAATTTTATTTTTTCAAATTGAAATTATAAACATTTCAAAAACTAGATTTAAAGTGGGTGCGCCATCAAAAGGCAACAAAACTGTATTTTTTGAAAAATACTTATTTTACCTGAAAAATTTATTTTGTTCTTATACCATGTTCTAGAAATGTGTAAGATGAATAATAATGTTATAAAATTCAAAATTTAGTTAATACTATTCATAAAGGCTAGTTCATAACAATATTATAATAATATATCGTTGTTTAGTAAAACCCGGTATTGCATACAACACAAGCTATCGAGGAAGGTCGCGATTGCATATAATGCAAGCCAAGTCAGGGTTGCCTGTAGTGCACAACTCCTTTGTTGTTGCGTATAACAGAATCCAACCATATTTTATTTATACATTGAATATATATATATATATACACTCAATGTTGCGTAGAATAACTTCTATCAAACGAACTTGAAATTGTGTGTAACACGATCCCAGAATAGTGTTGCGTATACTGCAAGCTAATACGATGTTGCGTATAGCGCAAGGTAATCTTGGTGTATCGTACAACAGAAGATATGAATGAAATTAAAAAGAATGTATCTTATAAAATCTCGGGTTGTTACAATAAACTACTATTTATAGTGTTTGAATTTCAAAAATGAAATAAATTTCATTATGTCCATAAAAAATGAATCCTAAATAATACATGAGATGTTAAATTTTCATCAAATAATTAAAGCCTACATAGATCATTAGCGTTAAATAAAGATAGTATATACAACGAAGGAATAATTGAAAAATATATATTAGTAGTTACTACAATGTTATTAGAAATTTATTGATATTAAATAAACAAAAAAAAGAAAAAATTTATGTAATAAAATTGAATTAAAAAAAAAACCCTGATAATTTTAGAAAAAATTATTAGAAAAAAAGTGGTAAAAATGGGTAAAAAAATTATACATAACAAAAATTTACATTAAACATACTTTTTTTAAGATGTATCAATAATGAGAAATTTACATTAAGCACTATTTTGAAAAAATAATATGAAAACATTTATAAGAAAAAATAATAATGAATTTGTTAATATATAAAAAACAATTAATGAAGAACAATAAAAAAATAAAGGAAACAATATTTTAATGGAAAATGAAATAATAGTGAGAAACAATTACATTGATTCATTATTATAATGCCATTCAAAAAATCTGGATATCGTGATAAAGAAACCTAAATCAAAGAAGACATGCAAGATCATTGGGTAATTTTTTAAAGATCATATTATTTAAATCCATGTGGAGATCATGAATAAGATCACATTTGGAAGGACATGCATAAAATAATGAAGTAAAACTGAGATACATATCTAGAATGGGGGGTGTAAAGGTAACCCATGAAATTTTGGATAAAAACATGGTATATAAAATTTAAAAACATACAATTAAATTTCATAGAGAATTTAATATCTCTACAAATTATCAACCAAAAAATAAAACATGTTATCAATATTCATGGATTGGTAGTGTTTGAATTAAAAAAATAATGGAAATTTATTATGACAGTAATAATTTAATTATAAATAATACATGATATCTTATTATTTTATATTTCATAAAAGTAACAAATAAAGTAAATGTTTAGGTGTAAAAAGTAAATTTTCAGGTTCTTATACCATTAAAAAGTATTGTAGGATCTACAAAATCGTTTTTTGTTTCCTTTTTTCCTCACATTATATGGTTTATTGAGCTTTGATGCTCTAAATGTGGGTTGAATGATGCTTGCATAGATGTAGCTAGTCCACACAATTGTCTAATTTATAATATAATTGAAAATTATATTTAATACATATTTTGATATATGAAATTAAATTCTATTATTTTAATTATAATATTTAACATACCTTTGGTTGAAGAACTTTTTTGTATTACATCCTGTAAATTTTATATTAATCGATAAATATTGGTCGAACAATAGAATTTCATAAAGTAATTGGTGAATCAAAACATGAGATGTAGTGAAATACTATTTGAAAAAGTCATATGAAATTAGAAATACTAAATCATGGAGAGAACGAAAATAATTCCAAAGAAGTATGAGAATACAAGATAATAAACTATTGATACATCATCAATATTGTATAAAACATTAAAGTAAAAATTAATGGAATGGAATTTTATGGAATATGTAGATTTCAATGAAATGATTGAACTTACATTTGATGTAATATTCACATAAACGTTAGTTTTATAGTGAAATAATAAGTGAAATCCAAATAAAATTAAATATTTTGGATTTTAATAATCAATAATAGAAAATATAAAATGGTTAAATTTAATAGACAATGATAAAAAGTAAGTAAATAATTACATCACAAATATCAATATTTCTATTTTCAAACGTTTATCATTCATTGAATGTTTGTTGATGTATTATAATGAACCAATAACGTCACCTTGTACTGATTGTTCATATTCAAAATCATCCAACATGTTTTTCTGAAGACACATTAATGTGTAAATATAAAAATAAATATTATTGAAATTTTAAATTAGAAAATCAATATTTGGAATTACCCATAAGAGATATTTCAATAGCATGAAATGCAAAAACAATATTTTTCAACATAATAATCCAAACATTATAGGTGGATAAAACATATTTATCTCATGATGGATCCAGATCTAAAGCTACATAAATACACTAACTTGTTCATCAAATTCAAGTCACTTATTTCTAGTAAAACACAAATGTAGGAAGACAAAAATAAAATTTTCCGACCACATTAAAAGATAATTTATAAGGACAAAAAATCATATTGTCACCTTGTACTAATTCTTAAAAATCAAAATCATAAAACACATTTTTTTGGAGACACATTAATTTTTCAAAATAAAAATAAATAATAAAATATATTGAAATCTGAAAATCAAAATTGTGAATGAAACATAAGAGATATTTCAATACCATGAAATGGTAACAAAATCTATGTTAACATAAGAAACAAAACACCATAGGTGGATAACGACTATTTTTGACATGATGGATCAAGATCTAAAGCTGAAAAAAAACATACATCTATGAATTCACATAATTATAATAAAACCCAGAGGTAGCAAGGTAGAAAATAAATTTTTATGCAGCAGGGAAAGATAATCTTTAAGGATATAAAAAATTACATTTTCACCTTGTGAAATTTATTCATCTTTAAAATATTCTAACATGTTTTTTTGTAGACACAATAATGTTCAAAAACAAGAATAAATATTATTTAATATTAAAATATATAAATTAAAATTGTAAATGACATATATAAGATATTTCAATATCATGAAATTATAACAAAATTTATGTTAACATAAGAATCCAAACACCATAGGTATAGAAAACAAATTTTTCACATGACGGATCCAGATCTAATGCTACAGAAATTCAATACCTTGATTAGAAAAAACAAGTCACTTAATTTTAACTCATATGAAGAAAGGAGGAATGATAATTTTATTTCCATGATAAAAGATAATATCTAATGATAAAAAAATGTGACAACTTGGGCAGCCCCAATTCAAATCATCAGAAGTGCCTCGCCTAAAAAGGCATTTAGTTATGATTATACATTGAGAAAAATTGTGGATCCAAATCTAGAGGTGGAAACTCTCTTGTATCAATGCCTTCGTGAATGGTTGGTAATTAATGATTCTCATCCATATAATCCAGCCACACCCAAACATTATATAAGCATTTATTAGATATCTAACCCTCATGAATTATTAACAGGTTTTTGATCTATGGAATGTTTCAACATGACATGTTTCTTCAAGAATAAACATGTGAATTTCAGATACCTCAAATGAAATGTGATTCTTAAAACAGGCTCCATTAAGAGTGGAAGTGGGGATTGTTCAATCATGGAAATATAGGATCCATCACCTTCACTAAAAAGTGAAATATGGGAATAATTTTAAAAAATATTAGAAAATTAATAACCTATGAAAAATATCTCATCATCATTTTACTTAAGCATGATAGGAACTTTCAGATTATGGTTTGAAAGTTGAAAACTTTCTTATCAACATCGATGGGAAGTGTACGATATGGGAACTAATTTGAGAGAAACTGAATAGAAATTAGGGTAGGATGATTGAGTCAATGGGGGAGGAGATATGTAGTTGGAGTCTTGGATGGAGAGGAAGTCCATGAAGGAGGGAGGTGTGAGGTGGTGTTGAGAGGGGTCGAGGAGGGATTTGGGGATGATGGAATTGTTGAGAGGGAGAGTTGGGGGTGGAGGTAGTTAGGGAGGAGGAGGTAAATTGATGAAGAGGAAGACCAGATGTGGAGGATGATCTCGACGCTGGTCTACAAGAAGGATGGGATGATGGCACGTGAAATCAGAGCGATAACCCTCAGAGCAGTCATATAATACTATTAGGGGGATTTTGGATTGGATGGAGGAAAAGTAATTTGGGAGAAACATGGAATATTGTAAGGCTTAAACATAGATAGATGACACCTATCTTTAGTGCAGATAGTAGATGTTTGGTATGTTTCAGAAAATATTAATATTTTTTGGATAAATAGTGAAAAAATATGAGTTTTTTTATTAAAAACTACCTTTTATTTAAATAATAATTAACTTACTTGTAGTTTGAAAATTTGTTTAAAAGAATTACCTATATTATAATTCAATTAATATAATTTCTTTCATTTGAATATTTTTCATATTAAATTATTATAAAAAAACCTTTTACTTCTGATCATTTTCTATTTTGAGACTCGCTTTTTCATCAAGTCTCTATATTTAATTTTAAATTAACATATTCTATATATGTGAGTGGAATTTAGAAAATTTATTAAATTTTTTTATTCATCTTATATTATATTATCTAATAAGATAAAATTAATTTTTTATCATAATTTATAGTGAAAACATATAAATTATTTATTGCGGTTATGGTTAAAATGGGTGTACCATGGGGTTAAACTAAAAATATTTAACATCCTGAGATTTTATGAAAAATGTTCTTTTTAATTTCCATGATGTGCTATGTTTTACACTACACCAAAAGGAGCTTGCACTACACGCATCCCTGACTTGGTTTGCATTACACACAATCACAATCTTCCACGATAGCATATGTTGTACGCAATTCCGAGTTTCACTAAACAACAATATGCTATATAAACTAGCAGTTATGAATAGTAATACCCTATTTTTGAAATTTTATTTTTCAAAATGGACTTCATTTTTGGATTCGGAATATCAAAATTAGCCTAGGGTGAAATATTGGTATTTTTCTGAAAACATTCAATTTTTTATGAATAGTGATAACACTAGGTTAATATTTAAAAACAGACTTTTTTTTAAATAATTATTTATTTTATTTAAATTTATTTTATGTGAAAATTGATACATAATACCTATATAAGTTCAATTTAATTCATTGGAGTCATTTTATAATAATTTTATTGAACTTTTCACCGTCTTTTACCCACCTATTAAGAGAATTTGAAAATTTACATCAAACATAATTTTACTACTTCTGTGAGTGGAATTTCAAAAATCTGAGAGACAAGGTTAATATCAAGGATTAAAAAATGGTTTAATAAGATAAAAATAATTTTTGGTGAATAGTAACTTTTTACTTTTTTTCCCACGGTTAAAAGTAAAAAGGGCAATTAAGGGTAAAAATGATATTCTTATTACCATAACACATGTCCTAATTCTATTGGATAAGTGTAGTTCGACCAAAAAAACATTAGGGGTAAAATATTACCCTTTAGGTCCACATGAATTAGATTAGGACATTTATTATTATTTTATTTAAAGAAGAATTAAAATAGTTAAAATCAATGTTTAATAATTAAAACATTTTTAATATTGGTTTATACATAAGATAAATTCAACTATAAATATTCAATAGAAATATAGAAATATTTCTTACACAATGGTATTTTATTTATAATTTTTATACTTTAAATAATTTAATTTATTTATGACACAATGATGATACAATGGTTACCTTATTAAGGAAATATTAACATAATTGATATTATAAATACCCAAATAAATGTATTTTGAGGATTTTTATGAATTAAACTAATTTTATAGGTTAATATGACATATTATTATTGATTTAATTAACCTTTTTTGAAATAATCATGATGTTATTATTTTCAAAAAAATTAATTACCAAATAGTGTAAAAATTGACATAACATAGTTTTTAAAAAAAATATTATATTATTAATTATTATTTTATTCTTAAAAATATAATGTTCAAAAAAATTACTAATATAAGGATATATATTAATAATGAACCACTCTGGGTTCTTTTGGCTTGTTATAGTAGTTTTATTATCAATATAGTTTAAGAAAACAAAAAGACACGATAAAAGTTAAATTATTTAACATAGAGTTAAATATAAATGATAAGGATCAAATAGTAACCTAAACTTGTCTAAAATCTATTATTTGAGAGGATTTCGACCCATACCCCCCTTAGCTTTGAAATAATTCAATTTGGATCTATTAAAAATGGAATATGACTTTATAAAAAAATAATATTTTTAGTTTTTTTTAAGGTGCCCCTCTCCTCTCTTATAAAAGGGAACCTCCTCCCTCTCATCCTCACACAACTTTGAGCCTTCAAGCTCAGAAAACCCTACCAATTTGTCTTATCCACTTCCCTAAAAACATCCTAGAGGTACAGGTCTTATTCAATGACCATCTTTAGTGCCCTAAGAGGGGGTTAAGAAGAGGCGCTTCAAAGAAGAGGTTATGTCTGTTACCGATTCTTTCAATATTATTTCTTCTTCTACTTCCTCTTCCGTAGTTGTTTCATTATGATGTAATAACATCAGTATCACTCATATATTTATATGTTATTATAAATATGAAACAACCCTATTTCACCTTCTATCCATCCTACGGAAAACAAAATCACCGTGCGTGCGTACGTACGGAATACCGTCTCCACGCCGTAGTGTAATCTGTTTTCCATCACCACCATACTTGGATGGGTATGATGGTGTAAATGATTACAATATATTTTAAAATTATATTTATTCGTAAATAGTATACATACACTCCAATACAATTCCATGATCATGAGAACTATATCATCGCTCGTGCGTACGTACGGGCTATCGTCTCCACGATGTGATGCGACTCGTTCTACACGATCTTCATTGAATAATGATTATATAAATGAATTGAATGAATAAATATGATATATATTTTAAAAAAATACAATTCTGGAAATGACGTATCTATAACCTAAAAAGAAGAATAATATTTTGTTCGACAAAACACGCATAAGAACAAAAAAGCAATAAACACCCGAATAACAAGTAGCAATGAAATATTACTAATAAGAAGCTAAGAATATGACCATATATGATATCCTAATAATTCTAATGATTCTGTAATAAGTCTATGACATTATTTAAATAATTATATAGGATGTTCGGACACACACGAATCAAATCGGACCTAAGGTAAGAGAAAATCTCACAATCTCATTTTTATCCGAGATTGTTTATACTTCATAATTTACTGGGGAATATTTATCATCCACATCCATGTTTCCTCAATATGTAATATTATTTATATCCTCCTACAATTTTTTAAATCCAATTTTACCCTTCAGTGAGTTTTTAGTAAAAGATATGAAAGGAATCTTTTGTCGTTTTTAGTACAGGGTATTTTTTTGACTTTTCCGGCCAAAGTACGAGAAGAATGTTTTTTTAACTTATACAGAATGATTGGATTTTTATGATTTCTTAAAATATTATTTCCATGAATATTCCTTTAAAAGTTTTCATGTTTATTTTAAATCAACTTCTTTTAGTTTTAAATTTTATGACATGTTATGAAAGGAAAAATGTTTTTGAAGTAGAAAGTAAATTTTCCTCAAGAATGAAGTTCAAGTGTTTTATCAAAATTATTTTCCATCTAAGATAATATAGGTTTTTGTTTCTATCCCTATTTTTACATTGATTTGATTATTTTTTGATTGAATTAATTTTACGATGTCCTTTTATCTTACATGGATTATGTTATGATGGCATGATGTTTAAGAATCCCATTTTTATAGCATGGGTTATGCTATGATATATGATTTATGATTTTCTGGAACACATAATAATGGTATCATTATGAGATGGGTGGGACCTATATCTCTCTCCAATGATTTGGGTAATGATATATATCTCATGAGATAGACATGGCTGGAACGACAAGTTAAATCGGTTCAGTGATACAGGACTGGAACGACGAGTGAACTCGGTTTAGAAATGGTCTTTGTCCGCTATGATAGTCTTGGAAATGTGTATTGACTAATACGAAATGATTATCTATGATTATGTGTATATGCTACAAAGTTTCATGTTATGATTATTGGGATTTACATTGCACTACCATGACTTATCCCATGTTATGATGTTATGATATCTTTTTCAGGTTAAAATTTTTAAAATGTTATGTTCTTATGAATATGATATGATTGGTATTTCTTTTTTTTACCCTTACTGAGCATTTGAGCTCACCCTTTTGTATGTTTTCTTTTCCCTAGGTCAGGAAGAAGGGTATTATGTAAGATATACCAAAAGGGACTCTAGATTTGATAAAATAAAAGGGAGATAGTGTACTGATTTATGAACCAGTTGTTTATGTTTCCCAGTTTCTAAAGACACTATACATATATGATCCTTTCATGTTTTTGTTATATGTGGTAATAAGTGTGCTTCAATTCTAATTTAATAACAATTTATGTATAGTATGGGTCGTTATAGTTGGTATTATAGGAAAGGAATAGTCATCCTTTGGAAACTAGGATGCGAAAGCCTTAGTAAGAACCCTAAGGATATGTCTAAGCATAGGACAAAATCTTAGTGTTTTACAAATGGCCATGAATCACCTATGATAAGAACTAAATCGTGAAATTTTGTTTTTGATTATGCGGTTTTACTATTATGATTAGTGTTTCTCACACTATGTTTATTGGTTTTAGTCAATGGCTGGAACTCGGAGGAACCATGTTAATGCGGAATGCGACAGGAAATGAAATGATTGTCCCCCTGAGCAACCAAAATTTATAGGAGCTGGAATGAAAAATCTTGTTGTCATGCTCACACAAATTTCTCCAGCTATGAATCATACAGGACTTCCAAATGAGAAAAGGAAGGAGAAACATTCTGTTGAATCCTTCATGAGGCAGCGTCCACCCTCATTCCGTGGGTCTACTAATCCATTAGTGGATGAACAATGGATCAGTACCACTTAAAAGATATTTTTAGTTCTTCAATGTTTTAAACATGATAAAGTCATCTTAGTAGTATATCATTTGGAAGGTGAAGCTGATCAATGGTGGAATATTATCAAGAATATAAGTCAAAGGTATGAAATTGAACCCATGGAATGTGATGAGTTCAAGATCATATTTTTCAATAAGTACTTCCCACGTATTCTTTGAACAAAGATGGAGATAGAGTTTATTGAACTTAAGTAAAAGGATGATGAATCTGTTGGTACCTAGAAAGAAAATTTTACAATAATTGGATGGTACACTTCTGGGATTATTATCCAACCTGAGAGTAAGATCGATCGATTCTTTAGTGGATTAAAACCAAGTCTTCGATGGGAGTTAGCCTTAAGGGACTTCAATAGCATTGAAGAAATCGTTCGATGTGCTCTCAAGGTTGAGATGGAGATTGGAGTAACCCATCAGTCATATGTGTTTGATAAGAAGAGGAAAACAAAATTCAAATGGAAATCTAAAGACCACACTGAAAAGAAGATGAGTTTTCCCTTACGCTAATAGTGTGGAAAGAAACATGGAGGGTGTTATCTTAAAGGGACAAGTAAATGTTTCAAACATGGAATGGAAGGTCATCAGGCATTTGAATACTGCAATGATGGAAATAAGATGTCTAATGATGCGAACAATGAAAAGGCTACACAGAGTGCACCTCCGACACTTTAATGATACAAGTGAAAGAAAATGGGTAATTATGCAAATAAATTCCCTAATCCAAGGGTTGTTGATGATGATTGATGTTAACAAACTCTTAAGGCTAAAGGCAAATGAAACTCACATTCAATTTCTATCGGCGATGTGGAGTACTATAGAGAAGTGGTGAAAGGTACACTTACCATCCACTCTAAAGTATAAATTTTTTTATTTGATTCTGGATCAACCCACTCTTTTATTTATAAAGAATTTTCTAAGGGTATCACAATATTACCTCACCAGTTTGATATTGAGTTAGCTATGACAACCCCTAATGGAACAATAGTTGCATCAATAGTTCGCAATTCTTCTCCGATTGAAGTTTGTGGGAAAGTACGTCCTGTAAATCTTGTAATCCATCCAATAGTGGAATTTGATGTGATTCTTGGCATGGATCAGATTTCTTTATATGGAGCTCATATCGATTTCCAAAGAAGGGAAGTCACATTTAATATTCTAGATCATTCTATGATCGTCTATCAATGCAAGGATGATCGTAACCTTCCAATGGAAATTTCATCCATTATACGGGTCTTGATTCCACTAAATTAAGGTAATTTATCTCAAATTGTTGGATAGAAACTCACAATTAAGAATATTTCCATTGTATAGGTGTTTGATGATGTCTTTTCAGAGGAATTGCCAGGTCTTCCGCCAAATCATGAAGTTGTGTTTTCAATAGAACTCGTACCAGGTGCTTTGCCTATTTCAAAGACACCTTATAGAATAACCCCAAATGAGTTGCAGGAATTGAAGAAGAAACTCCCAGAGAATCTTGATAAGGGATTTATATTCCCTAGTGCATCACCTTGTGGAGCACCTGTTCTGTTTGTTAAGAAGAAATATGGATCAATGAGACTCTGAATTGATTATCGAGAAAAGATCACTATTAATAAAAAATATCCTCTCCCACGCATTGATGAATTATTTTAACAACTACGCGGAGATCAATACTTTTCTAAGATTGATCTTCGTTCAGGTTATCATCAATTAAGGGTCAAAAGGGAGGATATACCAAATACGACTTTCCTTACAAGTTATGGACACTATGAAATTGTAGTGATTCCATTTGGTCTTACTAATGCCCCTGTTATATTCATGGATCAAATGAAAAGATTCTTTAGAGACTAGCTTGATTAGTTTGTGGTAGTCTTTATAGACGATATTCTTGTCTATTCAAAGATAAAATAATATCATTAAGATCACTTGATAATTGTATTGAAGACCCGAAGAAAGTAGAAGCTTTATGCCAAACTTACCAAGTGTGAATTTTGGCTTCAAAAAGTTGCATTTTTGGGTCACATAATCTCAAAGAGGGTTTATCTGTTGATCCCGCAAAAACAGAGGTTATCGAAAAATGGTTGAGACCAACAACAGTAACTGAGATCCGATGTTTTATTGGTTTGGATGGATATTATCGACGTTTTGTGAAAGATTTTCCACAATTATCTAATCCACTAACCAGGTGGACTTGAAAAGGAGTTAACTTATTTTGGACGGAGGATTGTGAAGATAATTTCAAGGAGTTAAAAAGAAGGTTATCCAGTGCACCTATGCTCACACTGCCTTGTAGTGGAGAAATGTTTGTGATCTATAGGGATGCATCCAAGAAGGGATTGGGGTGTGTTCTCAAGCAAAATGATATGGTGATATCTTGTGCCTCAAGACAGTTGAAAATCCATGAGCAAAATTTCCCAACTCATGATTTAGAGTTAGTTGCGTTAATCTTTGCATTAATGATTTGGAGGCATTATCTTTATGGTGAAAGGTGTAATATTTATACTGATCATAAAAGTTTAAAGTATATTTTCACACAAAAGGAGCTGAATATGTGCCAAAGAAGATGGTTGGAGCTAATTAAGGATTACTACTGCTCAATTCATTACCACACTGGGAAAGAAAACAAGGTGGAAGATGCATTAAGTCAATAAGACCATGCTAGCTTATCCATGATGAGGATCACAAAAGATCCAAAATTAATGGATTTAAAAAGGATAGATCATTGAATTATAATGGAAGGGGTAAAATATTATCTTTCTCAAATTTCAACCATCTATACATGTGATGATTAAATAAGAACAGAAATAAGATTTAGAGTTACAAAAGAAGGTGATAAATGTTCCTGAATTTAACAATGATTTTGATGAAATAATATGGTTCAGAGAATGGGTTTGTGTTCCTCCCATCCCAGAATTAAAGAAGGAGCTGCTGGATGAGGCTCATAGTTCTTCATTCTCTATTCATCCTAGAAGAAAGGAGATGTATAGGGACCTGAAAGAGTACTTCTGGTGGGATGGCATGAAAATATATGTGGCTGAATATGTCTCTCGATGCATGGTTTGTCAGCAAGTTAAAGCTGAGAGATAGATGACTAAGTGGATGTTACAACCATTACCCATACCCGAATGGAAATGGGAAAACATCACTATGGACTTTGTCACTGGACTTCCTAAAACATCCAAAGGCAATAATTTTATCTGGGTCATAGTTGATCATCTTACAAAATTATCACACTTCATTTCTATTTGAGAGGATTTCTATCTTGATCATCTATCCAGGATATATGTAAAGGAAGTGGTAAGATTTCATGGAGTACCACTTTACATTATATCTGATCGGGATCTGAGGTTTACCTTGATGTTTTGGTGAAGTCTTCAGCATACTCTAGATATAGAGTTGAGTTTCATCACTGCTTATCATCCTCAGACCGACGATCAGTCTGAGAGAACAATTCAAACTCTGGATGATATATTAAGAGCTTGATATATGGATTTAAAAGGAGGTTGGGATCAACACCTACCTTTGGTGGAATTTTCATATAATAATAGCTTTCACTCCAGTATTCAGATGGCTCCTTATAAATCTCTCTATGGAATGAAATGCAGAACTCCAACTTGCTGGGAAGAAGTTGGGGAAAGAAATCTATTAGGACATGATCTTGTTGATGATATGGCAGAAAAGGTCAGATCTATTCAAAAACACAAAAGAGCAGCTCATAGTCGACAAAAAAGTTATGCCGATAACCGAAGAAAAGACCTAGAGTTTGAAGTGGGTGATAAAGTGTTCTTACGAATATCTCCTTGGAAGAGAGTAATGAGATTTGGAAAGAAGGGAAAGTTGAGCCCTAGGTATATCAGTCCTTTCGAAATACTGAATCATGTTGGGAAAGTAGCTTACCGATTGGAACATCCACTGAATCTCTCTCAAGTTCACGATGTGTTCCATGTATCTCTCATGGGAAAGTACATACCTGATCCTTCACATGTACTCAGCTCCGAAGTTGTACTCCTGGAGCAAGATCTTTCTTATGAAGAACAGCTGATAGAGATTCTGGATCGTAGCAAAAAAGTCCTACGGAACAAGACCACTCGCTTGGTGAAGGTTTTATGGAGGAACCACCAATTAGAAGAAGTTACATGAGAGCTTGAGGATATGATGAGGGAGAGGTATCCTCATCTGTTTGTTACAAAGTGATGAATTTCGAGGGTGAAATTCATTTTATGTGGGGTAGAAGTAACACCCTAAGATTTTATGAAAAATGTTCTTTTTAATTTCATCGATGTCCTGTGTTGTACGCTACACCAAAAGGAGCTTGCACTACATGCGTCCCTAACTTTACTGGCATTACACGCAATCACGACCTTCCACGATAGCATATGTTGTACGCAATACGGAGTTTCACTAAACAACGATATGTTATATAAACTCGCTGTTATTAATAGTAATACCCACTTTTTGAAATTTTATTTTTCAAATTGATATTCATTTTTGGATTTGGAATATCGAAATTATCCTAGGGTGAAATTTTTTTATTTTTCTGAAAACATTCAATTTTTGATGAATAGTGAAACCATTGGGTTGCTATTTAAAAACCGAATTTTTATTTAAATAATTATTTATTTTATATAAATTTATTTTAAGTGAAAAGTGACACATAATACGTATATAAGTTCAATGTAATTTGTTGGATTCATTTTATAATAATTTTATTGGACTTTTCACCGTCTTTTACCCACCTCCTAGGAGAATTTGAAAGTTTACATAAAACTTAATTTTAACACTTCTGTGAGTGGAAATTCGAAAATCCTTGTGACATGGTTAATATCAAGGGGTACAATGTGGTTCAATAAGACAAAATTAATTTTTTGTGAATAGTAACTTGTTACTTTTTTTACCACAGTTAAAAGTAAATAGGCTAATTGAGGGTATAAATGATATTACTATTACCCTAACACATGTCCTAAATCTATTTGATAAGTGTAGTTTGACCAAAAACAACCTTAGGGATAAAATATTACCCTTTAGGTCAACTTGGATTAGATTAGGACCTTTATTATTATTTTATTTATAGAAGAATTAAAATAGTTAAAATCAAAGTTTAATAACTAAAACATTTTTAATAGAGGGTTATACAAAAGTTAAATTCAACTATAAATATTCATTAGAAATCTAAAAAATTTTCCTACATATTGGTATTTTATTTATAATTTTATATTTAAATAATTTAATTTATTTATGACACAATGATGATGCTTTGACTACCTTATTAAGGAAATATTAACATAATTGATATTATAAATACCAAAATAAATGTAATTTGAGACTTTTTTTGAATTAAAATAACTTTATAGGTCAATATGACATAATAGTATTGATTTAATTTACTTTTTTCTAACTAATAATGATGTTATGATTTTCACAAAAAATTAATTACCAAATAGTATCAAAATTGACATAAAATAGTTTTTAAAACAAATTTTATATTATTAATTGTTATTTTATTCCTAAAAATCTAAGGATCAGAAAAATGACTTAGATAAGGATATATATATTAATAATGAACCACTTGGGGTTCGTTTGGCTTGTTATAGTCTGTTTATTTACAATAAAGTGTAAGAAACCAAAAAGTTGTGGTAAAAGTTAAATTATTTAACTTAGAGTTAAATCTAAATTATATGGATAAAATAGTAACCTAAACTTGTCTAAAATATATTGGTTGATAGTTTTTCGATCCATCCCAACCTTAGCTTCGAAATAATTTAATTTGGAGCTATAAAAACCGAATAGGACTTTATAATAAAATAATATTTTATGTTTTTTCTAAGGTGCCCCTCTCCTCCCATTTAAAAGGGAACCTCCTCCCTCTTCTCCTCACACCACATTGTGCCTTCATGCTCGGCCAAACCCTGTAAATTTCTCTTATCCACTTCCCTAGAAACATCCTAGAGGTACTGGTCTTTTTCAAACACCATATTTAGTTCCCTAAGGGAGGTTAAGAAGTGGCGCTTCAAAGAAGAGGTAATGTCCATTACCGATTCTTTCAACATTATTTCTTATTATACTTCCTCTTATTTTATTGTTTCATTATGAAGTAATAACATAAGTATCAATCATATATTTATATGTTATTATATATATAAAACAACCATATTTCACCTTCTATCCATCCTATGGAAAACGAAATCACCGCGTGTGTGTACGTACGTAATACCCTCTCCACGCCATAGTGTAATCTGTTTTCCATCACCACTATACTTGGATGGGTATAATGGTGTAATGAATAACTATATATGATTACTGTAAAGTGATATTGATTATGAAATAGTATACTTACACTCCAATACAATTGCACGATCATGGGAATGATATCATCGCTCGTGCATACGTACGACCTACCGTCTCCACGATGTGATGTGACTCATTCTACATGATCTTCATGGAATAATGATTATATAAATGATTTAAATTAATGAATATTATATATATATTATAATAATACCATTCTGGAAAGGAGGTATATATAACCTAAAAATAAGAATAATAATTTATTCGACAAAACACGCATAAGAACAAAAAAGCAATAAACACTCGAATAACAAGTAGCAATGAAATATTACTAATTAGAAGCTAAGAATATGACCATATATTATATCATAACATTGAGAATGATTTTGGAATAATTAAATGGCATTATTTAAATCATTATACATGAGCTTCAGACATGTAAGAAGAAAATCATACCTAAGGTAAGGGAAAATCTCAAAATCTAAATTTGTTCTGCGATTATTTATACTTCAGAATTTACTGGGGAATATTTATCATCCACATCCATGTTTCCTCAATATTAATATTATTTATATACTCCTACAATTGTTTAAATACAATTTTACCCTTCATTGAGTTTTTAGTAAAACATATGATAGGAATATTTTTTTTGTTTTTAGTACGAGGTATTTTTTTGACTTTTCAGGACAAAGTACGAGAAGAATGTTTTTTTAACTTATACGGAATGAATGGATTTTTATGATTTCTTAGAAGATTATTTCCATGAATCTTCCTTTACATGTTTTCAAGTTTATTTTTAATCAACTTATTTTAGTTTAAAATTTTATGACATGTTAAGAAAGGAAAAATGTTTTCGAAGTAGAAATGATATTTTCCTTAAGAATGAAGTTCAAGTGTTTTATCAAAATTATTTTCCTTATAAGATAATATAGGGATCTATTTCTATACCTATTTTTACATTGACTTGATTATGTTATTATGGAATTATTTTTACGATGTCCTTTATCTTACGTGGATTATGTTATGATGGCATGAAGTTAAAGAATCCCATTTTTATTACATGGGTTATGTTATGATATATGATTTATGATTTTGTGTCACACATAAGAATGGTATCATTATGAGATGGGTGGGACCTATATCTATCTCCAATGCATTGGGTAATGATTTATATCTCATGATATAGACATGGATGGAACGACAAGTTAAACTGGTTCAGTGATACAGGACTGGAAGGAGGAGTGAACTCGGTTCAGAAATGGACTTTGTCCGTTAAGATAGTCATGGAAATGAGTCTTGACTAATAATAAATTATTTTCTATGGTTATGTGTGTATTCCACAATGTTTCATGTTATGATTATTGGGATTTACATTGAACTACAACGACTTATCCCATGTTATGATGTTATGATCTCTTTTGCAGGTTATGATTTTCAAAATTTTATGTTCTTATGAATATGATATGATTGATATTTCTCTTTTTACCCTTACCGAGCATTTGAGCTCACCATTTTGTATGTTTTCGTTTCCCCAGGTCAGGAAGAAGGGTATTAAGTAAGATATGCCAAAAGGGACTCTTGATATGATAAAATAAAAGGGAGATAGTGTAGATTATTTATGGACTAGTTGTTTATGTTTCCCAGTTTCTAAATACACTATACCTATATGGTCCTTTAATGGTTTTGTTATATGTTATAATACGTGTGATTCACTTCTGAAGTAATAACAATGTATGTAAAGTATGGGTCATTATAAAATATAAGGGTTAAAAATGTTCCAAATAATATATAATTTTTTTATAGTCATATATTGATCCTATTTCTTCTAAATATTGTAAATATATTATTATTTACCCTTTTATAATGATAGAACTATGTATGGAATTAATTCTATTCAAAAATTCCATGTGTGTCCTCTCCCCAATATATAAAAGGCTACCACTCACCTCTCATATAGGAACATCAAATACTAAT
Organism: Viscum album; assembly: GCA_963277665.1. Taxonomy (NCBI): domain Eukaryota; kingdom Viridiplantae; phylum Streptophyta; class Magnoliopsida; order Santalales; family Viscaceae; genus Viscum; species Viscum album. The sequence goes on along the minus strand of OY728123.1, from coordinate 1,199,342,735 downwards.
TGGTTCAGCCAACACTTACTCATACCACTTAATAGAATCTATATTATATTCCTATAATCCATTTATATATCATAAAGTCAACCTAGGATGGAATTTTTTGAAAACCAAAAGAAGTTATTAAAATAAGAGGCAAAATCCCTTATCGAGTACATTATTTTATTTCTTCTTCCACCTCTTTAAAAAATTATTCAATTATAATGATATATTAACATATGAATCTTAAATATAATTATATTATATTATTTGAATTTAATAATCTAAATCTATCTCATCTTCAATTAAATGAGATATGAAATCATCATTCGTGTCTATGGAAGATTACCGCCTCACAGACCGATGCTATTCATTTTCAATAACCACATTACAAGGCTGGGTATAATTATAGATTATATATATATGTTTCTTTTATAATAATATTATACCTATTTTACTATTATATAACATATACTATCTTTATTTCCATTCTATGGTGCATATGATGACGCCATTCATATTTATGGCGGACTAACTCCTCGAGAAGATAAATGATTTTTTATCACAAAATATTTTCATGGATGATAATTAGGGTATATTTAATTAATATTCATGATTTATATGACATAAAAAATTTTATATAAAAAAATATATAATTTACCCTTTCTTTTATTTCACCCTCTGAGATAATGTAAATATCGTTCATGTGTTCATATAGAATACAATATCCTTAAATGGGGTATTTCATTTTCTATCTCTAAATTTTATAGAGTAATATAAATAAATTTATCATAAATATATTAGATTTTTATATTATTTTTATCTAAAATTATATAATAGATCTCTGATCAAACATAGAGGAATAAATATACCAAATTAAAGCATACACTAAAAACAAAGCAGTTTTTACAAAAAACATGAATTTAACAAGGAATTTTTAATAAATGGTTAATAAAAGATCATAATTAATTAATATTCAGTATGATATACATATTTATGTTATTTTAATATATTCAAAATAAACTTATATTTATTATAAATGAGTTTTTAATGTTTGTTAAGGATGAAGATATTTAATGTAAGAGATTTATATGCCAATTTTCTTTCTTTGAGACAGATGGTGTGTAATGCACCTATATTATTTTATGTTATGTATATATAAAAACATTTACATGTTATATATTTAATTTAATTCCTTATAAATATCTATTATTTATAATTTAATATTATTCTTTCATGTTGGTTACGATTCAATGTTACCATAGTGGGAACGGTTTTATGATATAATCTCATCATTTATCAGGATTGTTAATGTTTATGCTTCTCATGATGAAATATTATGAACTATTTATTTTGAATCCCATGAAATTTATTATATATTTTTTCTCAATAATCTATTTTTTCCATTCATTTTCATCTCCTTATGTATTGAATATTTCAAAATAATGTTTTTAGAAAAATAATCTTTATTTCTCTTTTCAGTTGAAAATAATTTTTCTTGAAAAACAATATCTTCTGGAAATGTTTTCAAAAATGTTTTTAACATTATCCTAATTATTTTTTATAGTCATTTTTAACCATTTATGGATTATTTTAATTGTTTTTTAAAGAAATATTTATATTTTTTTTCAAAATCCTTTTTCTTGGATTTCAACAAAAATATTAATGGAATCATTGTGTTATTTTTACAAAATGAACCAAATTTACCACCACATTGACAATTATTTTCGTTAATATTTCATTCAAAAGAATTCAATGTTGTCTTCAAAGAAATGTTTTTAAGGTAATTTTCAATGAAAGGTTATTCTTCTCAATAAATGGTTCCAGAGATATTTAAAAATTATTTTCCTTATAAGATGAGATATTTTAGTATTACATGTGATTTATTGGGTATATGATTGAAGGAAAACATTATTATTCTTTATCTAGATTAATTGTGATAAAAAATTGTTTATGAAACCATTTGATCATGGGAAGGTTATATTATGATAAATGTTTTAAGAAACCCTATTATTTATTAGACTGTTATATAAAATGATGAAATGATTATAAAATTATTTATTTTCTATAGGTAATGTTATAATTAATTTATTATGAAACCCATTTCATTTCATGGGTTCCAATATGATGAATGTTTTATTATTTGGTGTCAAATGTATGTATTATTTTTATTATGTGACTTGTGAGTCTTATTTATGCCTCTAATGAATTGGGTAATGAATGATATCTCGTGAGATAAATAGGATTAGAATAGGGGTGACCCCAATATAGTATGGTACTATATACACTATGATATTCTTAGGAGTAAACCTTGAATACTATAATGGTCTGCGTTATAGACACATTAAAATGTGATAGTGTTATAAATAAACCATTAATAACTAATGAACATATTTTCCATGATTATATATATTACATAAATCAATTTCTTATTCAAATCCATTTTCTTATGGTTCAAGTTATTTCTTACCATTATGATTCATGTCTTATAAATTTCAATGATTTCTTCTATGAATAATGTTTTTGGTATATGATTTTTTCGGTATGTTTTTCGCATATTAATCTCTTGTTCAATTAACCATACAACCATGATATGTTGATATGTACCTTATTTACCCTTAATATGAATATATGATAACCCTTTATTATATTTCCTTTCCCTAGGTTATGCTTAAATATAATATGTATATTATGTATATGAATGGTGAAGGTTATAAAGAATATTAAAGGAGATAGTGTAACTCACTTATGAAATAATTGTTTATGTGTAAATATTTTCAAAGGCACTAGACCTTAATTCTTTCAACCTGGATTATTATTTCATGTAATGAATATTTTTCTATTAATCTTTAATATTTGTGTATGACATGTTTGGGATGTAATATTAATACTCCTTCCCTTCTGTGAAGAATCTTTTCCAGTTCTTCTTCATAAGGAAAGTCACATTCATAATCGAAACCATTTATATCAATTATATGTGTTGGGCTAGACATATTATTTCTCAGTAATGTTTAGTGAAAGACATCTTGGAAAATTATAATATTTGGTGGTAGTTATAATCAATAAGAAACCAGTCAACCCTTTAATAGAATCTTAAATGGTCAATTTACCATTAACATAGAATACCATATTTTTAAATCTTATAACTTATTTACATAGAGATATCTTTTAAAAAACATGATCCCCATCATGAAATTTTAGTTACTTCATGCGATTGTCAGTTTAAATTTTTTATCAACACTACTCAGTCTTGATGTGTTACTTAATCACCTGTATCTTCTCATTATTATCCTTCACATTGTCGAGTCCCAAGAGTATCATTTATCTAACATTATGACAACATGTTACAATAATAAACCTTTTTCAATATAAAGATTTATAAGGGTCAATTTTTATACTGAAGTGAAAAAAATTAAGAGATTTGAAAAAGTGGAGGAAGTTGGTCCCAACTCCTTTTTAAATAATGTTATATATCCCTTAGAATTTATTTTAATGTATAAATTTTCATCATAAACATTACATTAGTTTTAGTTTTATAGGTTGTTCTTATGTTTACATCTATATTCAGACCTATTAAAATTTCTTTTGAAACATATAATTAAATATTATATATCATTTAGAAACAATCTTGAATGGTATGCTATAGAGTCTCGATAATTATTCAAAATTAAAGTGAGCTATTCAATTTGGGATTAAATCGTTACTTTTGTAAATTAAACGGGAATACATTGTCAATCTATAAATGATTACCCAAATGAAATTGTTTCCATTGGATGCATTTAGAATGATAGGGGAAAGGTCTATAGTGATGTGGTATTTCATTCATATAGGTATGGGTCATAGTTGTAATATACATTTTAAAATTTGATTCTTTTCCTTAACTTTGTGAGACACCAGGATCCATTAATTATAATTAAAAATATCTGTTTTTCATATTTTCCCACCAAAAATGATCATTAATGTACCTATACATATCATTGATTCTTAGATGTATAGGTAATAATGATCTATGATATTAATCCATTATATCATTACTTAAATTTTTAATATATGGAATATATATCCTTGTACCAAATTTTATTACCCCTTCTTTATAAATTTTTATATAATAAAACTTCCCACATTTCATAGTCTCTATATTAATTTTCATTATAGGAAAAACTCTTTGATCGTTTTAGATCATCCAATGTAATGATGGTTTAGAAATCATTTGGTATTGGATTTATGATGTTCTTTCCCGTATGATTACCATATCTATCCTTAATAGGTCTTCGATTAATGGATCTCCTTAAATCATTATTATTTTATGAACAATAGGATCTTCCCTTGTTAAAATATCTACAACTTTGTTTTCTCATACAAGGTGATAATGAATTGAAAAATCATAGTCTTTAAGGATCTCTAACCATCTCTTTGGAGTATATAAGCATCTAATCCCTTTCATAGATGACTCACTATATATAATAAATCATTTTCCAAGAAAGGGTAGAGTTATAACTGGCGCACTAACCAACCTCTTCTTTAGTTATTTGAAACACTATTCACATTCCTTTTTCCATATGAACATAACGTATTTTCAAGTAATCATTCTTAGTTGATTAGAAGCCTAGAATTGTTTTTACAATCCATCAATAATATACCATTAATTTAAGGATACTTGTAATTTTAGTTATTATATAAGTATAATATCATGAATCTATAACCTTTTTTATATAAGGATCAACTATGATTCTATCACTAGTTTCAATGTTATCCATGAATACATAATTCTATTATGAGAACTCACATTCCCTGAAGTTACCAAATAACTTATCCTTATGTAGAGTTTATAATATAAACTATAGATAACTCTATTGACCTGCATGATTTTTTTATATCAAAATATTGTTCCTAAAAACCACTAATTGTTTTTTCATGTTTTCCCCAAAGACTCTATTCATCAAATCCATAAACATTGGAAGGGAAGAAGTTATTACAAATGGTATAAAAAATAATTTTAATTATCATATCTTGTTCAGAAGGTAGAATTTTGGATATCTTCATTATTCACCCTCATCATATACTACCGTGGTTTGTGGTCAATAATGGAGAATAATTGAGCCCTCAAAGTTGGTCAAAATAATAACCAATCCTTAGGGGATGGTATTTTACCAATAATATAATCCTATTAAAATTTCTATAGTCAACTCATAGATACAGTGAAACATATTTTCTTTTCAAAAATAGATTAAGTGCTCCTCAGAGAGACACACTTGCTCAAATAAATCCTTCTTCCAAGAGTTCTTGTAGTTGCTTCTTTAATTCCTCTAACATGAAATATAAGGTCATTAATATTTGAATGGATTCAGGTATGAGTTATATTATGAAATCTACCTCTCTATATGAGGGATGTTCTGGTAACATAATGAAATACATTAATTTATTCTTGATAAATGGGTACATTTTATATTTATATACATTAAATTTAATATTTTTATTCAAAAATCATTTTTATAAACAAGGAAACTTGAGGTGGTTCTTAGTAAGACATATTTTGGGATATATATATATTTTAAATAAAACTATGGTTTTCCCATTAAATATAACATAATTAACCATGATTAAATATTTTTTAATAGTATAATAGGTTTATAACCAAACCAGCCATAGTATTATGTCAAATTTCACCATTAGAATTTCCATTAGAATTTCAGAGATATTTAACTCACTATGTTTAATAGAAGTAAGTCTATATATATTTGATCATTTAATATTCTATAAAATATTTTTAACTAAAAATATACAATTAAAAGTACTGGGATATAATTAATGTTATTTTAAAACATTAATGAAAGAAAAGAATGTATAGAACTATAATAAAAAAATATACATGTTATAATTTAATGAATGATGAGTTTTCATTCCCAAAAATCATTTAGAGCCTTGGATTCATTCATTGCGGTTTAAAAAAATATCAATTTTCATTTGACCTCTACTAGGATTGATGGTAGTTTTCCTTCATTATATTTTGATTTTTAAATTTATTAGTGAGTTTTTTTCCTCTCTAAAGTCGAGGAATTTTATTACATGTTGTAGATTAACATTAACATTAATGTTTCAGTCTATTTTCCAATAATTTCCAAAATTAGTGGAAATTAAACATAATTTAAAAAAATTATCCAAATTCTCTATCAAATATTATATTCACATGGAATTTATGCTTCCATATAGTCCAGATTCATTAAAAAAAATTCATCATTCCTATCTCATTTTCATTTTTTCCTTGATTCTACTATACATCTCCAAAATCCATTTCAACATTGATAGAACATTATTATATTTATTTTTAACTCTAAAAGACTCATATTACCAATGATTTTCACAAATGAGATCTCATTATCTATAGGAATTGATCAATATTCCCACCATAGTCGATGAAAAATGTATATAAAACAATCCCTAAAAATATCTTCTCATAATTCCACAAAAATATATATTTTTTTGTCTCAAATAATTGAATTCCATTAACATTACGATTCAGACAGTATATTAAAAACAGCTACTGAAAATCCTTTTTTAATTCGTCCCATTCCTTGGATTCTTTTTCATCTATTATCGTCATGTTTTTGATAAATGTCCACCATCGATCAAATTATCTCTTTAAGTAATATATTTTCAATTTAACATTCAATTAGTCTAAATAATAAATTAGACAAATATATTTTATATCATAATGATCCATTATTTAGGGATTTTTGTAATTTTAGTTCCACAAAAAATTGGTAGTCGATGATGCATGAAGGGCTCAACTAACATTGGTTCTTTTCTTGGTGAACTCGGATACTACCACTAGTTTATGTTATTGGTCAAGTCCAGAATTAACTTATTTATCATCAATATGATGTTTTCAACTCCAAATTCTATAAAATTAAAAAGAAACTATCACCACATATTATATTACATTTTAATTTTCATGTATACTTGTATTTTTTATCATTTTACTATAGGGATAAAAATAGTGAGAAACATATTACTATTTTGAATTTAGTAATCCTAAAAAAGAAAGAATTTGTGTTTTAAAACAAATTGAATCCAAATTTTATTATATAATATCTTATAATAAAATTTTAATTTATTATACATCCATTATAATGGTTTATAATAATAATTACAATATACAAACATATCCCTCGAGAGTGTCAAACCATGTGTGTAGTAAGGCCACTTTGTTATTCATAGGGTGATGATCAAGTTAGTATCCAATGTTCCCATTTCTAGGATACTAAATATATCACCGCTAGTCTTAGGTAAACTTTTCTTTATTAATTGACTTTTAGGATATTTATTTTTTGTATTATTTAATGAGATGTTTAGAGTAGTTTTTACAGTTTTTGGAGGGTTTAAAGAGGTACATGTTAGTGTATGATTAGTAAAATCCATGAAAAATATCGAAGAAATTGTGAAATGGAAAACAATATGGAATGGTATGGCACACAATTTTCACACAATATTCTCAAACCAAGGATATTCAAAAAATAAACCATCATTTTTAAAAAAATGCAAATTCATGGTTGTCACATAGTTTTTTATATCCTGTTATCCAACCATTTTAGGTATGTTCTTATGATGGTAACATTGAATATTTGGAGCACGATGTCTAAATTCATGCAGAAAAACTATGAAATATAGATATTTCCTTCCATCAATAGAAGATATAATATGATTTTTCCACTTAATCCCTAATTTTAAACTAAATCTCTAATAACTTGAATTCTATTTTCTCCAAAGGAATGTTAGAAGGTTTATTTCAATAAAAGGTGGTCCTTATGAGAATCAATGTGTGTCGGGGGACCATGATCATTATAATGTTCTTGTTCTTATTTTTTCCTATTAGTAACAATATTCTTATTCTCTCTCATAACCCTATATCTGGTCTGTTATGGAATGATCTATCGGTTATGAATATTCATATGATGAAATATTGTGGGATCTAGTGTGGTGATTTGAGATGTGATTAGATATTGAAGCTTCATTGTGTTAGTCTTCATCATCACCTATGTCTGTGAGGTTTGTAACATATATCTTTACTCAACATAATTTATAAATTATAGAGTTTGTTTTAATTAAAATATTTTCATGAAATTGTGATGAAATTATTACGTGACTCTTGATAGAAATATTGTTATTTTTATTTTTTTTAATTTATTGGAAGGTTGATTGGTTTTTATTAAAACCTTTGTTTATAATTTTAAAATTCTATTTTGAAGTTATATTTTGTATTTATTATTTATTGTTTTTAAATTATTTAGTGAACATAATGGTTTTTGATGGACTTGGAATGATGTTGGCACAAACGGATGGGTGTGAGTTGAATGAGATGGATAATGGTCATGAAGTACGACCATAAATGGGATAAATTATATACATGAATTTCTACTATTAATGGTAACAACAAGATATAGAATAACTGTGTGTGGATATGGAAGTGAATTTCATAGTTCAAAAGAGAAATGGATTAAAGTATTTGTTGTTTCCTTCCATGGAGAACTTGTATAGGGATTTGATATGAAATGTTTATATTTCATAAAACTATTTTATATATTTTTTTAACATGTTTTTTCTTAGTGGAGTGTTTGGGATGTCATTAGGGAAATGATACGTAGTTTATAATTACCCCATTCTTGGGACCTATGGTGAATTTAATTTTCATATGATATCTATCGAGAAACTAGTAAAGGAAAGGTATATCAGTTCTTTTTTGATGATTTCTGATAATCTGGCATAGAATTTGGATTTTTATTTTGATGTGTCTGGGGTGTTTCAAGTTATTTTCACCTTGGAGTGTTAATTTTTTCATTTATTCATACTCTTTGATTATGAATTTTAGTTTCCTCTAATACTAAAATACATTTGTGTTTGGTTATGTTTGAGTTGTTTTTACTCATACGTCATATATAGGTTTTCGGGATATTTATTATGTAGTTTCTTTATTTTATCTTTAAAATTAAAGATCAACACCAATGTTCTTGATTCCATGGGAATTTACTTCCAGTCATTATTGTCTTTGATATGTAACCTAAGTCCTAGTACATCCCCCATCACTCATCAATAAAATGAGTAGGGTAGGAATGTTACAAAAGATATCAAATTGATTAATCTTGGAAATAATAATTGGAATTAGTTTGTTCAATCGTGGACATAAAAAGTGGTTTTAGTCTTGGATAGCCCAAATTTCTCATAAAAAAATGATATCTTATTGATACAGATTGTATCACCATGTTAATTATATCACATAAGAAATGTTGTCATTTTTGTTTAGTCAATGATTTGAAAGTAGTATAAATATCAATATTGGGATTGTATAAAGAAGTATTATTTTCAAAAACTATAATATAGAGCATAAAAATACATATCTATAACAACTTTATGCTGAACAACAAGTTACAAGATAGTTTGGGTAACTGAGTGTTTTTATAATATTCTATGTGACGAGTCACCTCATTATCATGGCATTAGTCGATCAGGGTTTCATTAAACTTAATGATAGTAGGAATTTTGAATAGTACATCATTGACTATTTTGAGTAAAATTGTTTATGAAATGTAAATATATATATTTTTTAAAATTGGATAATGGGGTTTTTAAAAAAAATGTTGAAATGTTATAAAAAATGATTGAAAAGTAAAAAAAATTTAAATTGAGGAAATATATATTGGGATATGTTTTGATGTGTTAAATTGTAAACTATTAGCCTTAAATTTCAAATGAATAATATTAAATGTAATTTTTTATTATTATACTGGATAAAACTGGGTATGCATCATAGAAACTAACAGGAGGAGGCTTTTAAGAATGTGGTTTCTCATGAGCCACATATAAACCAAAATTTGGTCCCAATTATTATTTTAGATTTCCAATATGTTGATAGAGGAAATTTGAAGGATAAACCTCAATAGGTGGAAATTTTGGATTAGTTCTAGAAGATTAATAAACCAATCATTTAGAGAACTTCTGAGATAGGGATAGAAGAGGATGGGATTAATGGGATTAATTGAATATTTTATTTCCTTGTGACACCATTTTAGTTGATATATAATTTTGAAACCTATATTCTATAGGATTTGGAACACCAATGGTGGGAATTTGTTTTTCATGCTCAATTGGACCTATGTATGGTATGGGGGTTGTGAAGAAATTTTAATGATATTTTATCCTCCATTGTTTTAGATTTATCAAAGAACAAAATTATTCTGTTTTATTCAATAAAATCACTTAGTGAAAAAGTATATTACTAAATTTATGAATTTATTGAACTTTTATGTAGATATTTCTACATGTTCTTTCTTAAATGAATTAATTTCTTAGTCCGGATTATGATGTGAAATTATATGAAATATTTATATGATTTGTATAATGTATTATACAAATATGGTCATTATAAAAACGTCTATATAAAGTTATATCTTGATAAATATGGTGGGAGGGATAACGTTTATTAATATGGGAACATTTGGGAACATGAATGACATGAATAATTATATGAGCGATACCTGCATCCTATGTTTTATGACACCATATAATCACAACATGGGATCAGTAAATCATAACATTTGTTTCAAAAGTACGTTAGGATGTTTTCAATGTGGTTTACTGGATCATATAAAGTGTTATTTTATGGCACTACCATGAGCATGACACAATTGAAATAGTATGGAACATCTTCCGTGATATTATTGTAGTTCTCCAAGGATGGATTCTAGTGAACCTTATCATGCTTCTTAGGGATAGTATACTAAAATGGGAAGGGTGAAACTAAATAATTATCACCATAAGAGTAATTAAATAAATGGATATTATAAGAACACCATTACTCCTCAACCAGTTCATTCTCAACATGTTAATAGAGTTAAAATTTTAATGAGTAAGAAATTATATGGATCTGAGAAAAGGATCATGGATTATCAATATATTCATTCAATTTTGAGTAATTTTTTTTTCAATTCTGTCCTTACAAAAAAAAATTATATAGAAAATCCCACTAATTTGTTTCATCTAATGTTGATGAAAATATGAATTTTAATTTTTATATGATTTCTTCTCTTTTAAGACATAAAAATCCTCATGTAAAATAAGAATGTTGATCCCTATGTGTAAATATTGTTCTATAACTACTGATTGGGGTGAGTTATGTTGGGATAAATCAATTCCTGACATTGATTTCCATGACTTGACTTTTTATGGATTGGTCAACATCATTTAAGGCCCATATCAATTATTATTCCTAAAAAGATAGTTTCAAATCTCTGGAATGTGTCTAGCATCCATTTAAAGGAGATTTAGATGTAAAGGAAAATAGATCTTAAAATTTTCCACTGGTAGATGGAACCAACTCTTATCAGTTATAAGATCTAACCATGGAACCCATATATGATATTAGGAATGCATTTCTTCAACTATTTCTTATTATATTTATGATTTTTTCCAATAATTTCATAGGGTTACCTAAACAATATAAGTGGAGTTTATAATTGATCTCTTTTTAGGGTCCAATATAATCCCACTTCCATATTATTAGATAGAAATAATAAAATTGAAGTAATTGAATTATTAGTTTATATAACTGTAAAGTAATCTTTTCATTCAAACAATAACAACTATATGGTCAACAATAGTTTTATTTAGGAAGAAGATACATGGACCTCTTAGACATTGTGTGGATTATCATAACCTTAACCATGTCACGATAATAAACCAATATACTATTCCATACATTTGTGATCCATATGATAAATTGAATGGAGACCAATAGTTATCGAAAATTTATATATATTTATGATTTCTCCAATTGCATGCCTTGAAGAGGTAATTCCATAAACAAATTTTAAAAGATGATATTTCCATTTAGTGTATGTTGTTATTCCTTTTTGTCTAATGAATACACCATCCATATTTAGGGAAATAATGAATCAAATCATTCAAAAATATATTTTTTACCTGGTGGTGCTATATTTTAATTATATGCTGGTGTATTCAATGAGAAATGCCTATCTTGAGAAACAGTAGATTATAGTTTTGGGTATATTGAGGGAACATTGTCGGTGCTACAAGTTGTAAAATTGTGATTTTTGGATACAATAATTACATTTCATAAATCATTTCATTTATTAAATAGGTGTTTTGTAGATCTAAAAAAATGAAAACTTTATCTATTTGAAACCTCAAAAGAATGTCATTATGATACATAGTTTTCATATATTATTGGGTTGTTATAGATCTTTTTAACATAACTTGTACATGTTTGGTGTCACCAATGAAATATTTGATGAGAACATTAATTTTTTATATTGGAACAAGATAATTTATAAATCATTTAAATAAATTAAGGATATTCATAAATCATCACCTGTCATTGGATTTCCTAAGTTAGGATATGGCTACATAGTCTGTTGTGATGCATTAGTATTTGGTTGGGGATACATTTTCATGCATGGAAATCATGTTGTTGGTCAAAGTTCTTTAAAATTACTATTTCATGAGATTAACTACCCAACACACACCTTATAATTAACACATGTGGTCTATACATTTATTACATGGTGTCATTACCTCTTTGGGGAGAAATTAATATTTTTAATGGACCAAAAGTGTTTGAAACACACTTTCTAAAAAAGTTATTTTAGTTTAAGGTATAATATGTGGATATAGTGTCTTTAGATATTTCACTTCAACTTGAAGTATACAACAAGTAATGACAACTCTATTGTGGATAAAATGAGAAAAAAGTCATATGCTTATTTGTATAGAAGGGCTTCAAACTAGTGGATAATAATTATTGTTGTAGTGGATATTCATCTATATTAATCAAACCAAGTTGATGTCGCAATTCCATTTTTAGATTAATTTATTCATAATTTTTTAAAGAAATCTAGAAAGAAACAAACATCCAATTATGAATTTGGTTTTATGATATCAATACTCAATGGTGAGAATTCTTTTGAGGGGAGGAATCTAGATTATAATTTGGTGGTATGAAATAAATCAGATGGACCTACCACTATCTTGTCATAAACAACATCATACTACCTACCGCAATTCAATATAGGATATTCCCCATGGTATTCAAAAAATTAATAAAGCATTGAAAATAATGTTTGGTTGGGTATTCATGAAAAGATATACAAAAGAGTGTGAATTACGATACATCAAATTTTAGCAGGTCATGGCATAACATCATTGTCAAGTGGTTATTTTACTATCCTTATGAAATGTCATGTGGAAATGGGAGCATATATCCATGAAATTTATAATATTTCTACCAAAAATGGCAATGAAACCATATATTGTATATTTTATTATTAATTTATCCACAAAGTCATATCATATAATCCATATTCGTGAATCAAATTCAATAGAACACTTGTTAAAAATTTTATTTCGGGAAACTGAAATGATCCAGGGTGTTCTAGTATCAATTGTATGGGAAAATTATTCTAGGTTTACATATAATTTTTTAAAATCCATGCAACAATACTTTGGAACATGGTTGAAAATAAGTACATCTTATAATCCCCAAATATAAGTATAGTTTGAATGAAAAATCAAAATTATGGAGTACATGAATATGGCCTACGTAATGGATTTTGGTGGATCATGGCAAGTGAATTTACCCTTAGTGGAGTTATCATACAATAAAAGATATCATTACCTGATAGATATTTCTTGTTTTGAAGCATTTTATTAGAATCCTTGTCCTTCTCGACTATATATGGTTGAAATAGATGAAACTTTAATAAGTGGACCCAATTGTATGCAATATACAACAATGAATATTCTGTTGATCAAAAGTAGAAAATAGATGGTAAAAAGTCAAGATAAATCCCATGCATATCATCATCTATAGCCATTTTTGTTTGAGGTGAATAATAATTTGTTCTTGAGAATCCCTCCAAGGGTTGGGCACCATAAGTTTGGTATGAATGTAATGGTATATATATCATACAGAGGACTTCAAAGACACTTGAATGATTTGGTAAGGTGGAATTTTCAATGGATTCTCAACCATGGTTATAATTATTGAACAATTAGTTTTATGTGACTCAGTTTAAGAAGTACCTATATAATCCTGACCACATGTTTCAATGGTATTAGGTTGACCTAGATTTTGATTTTACATTGATTCATGTACTGGTATGATTTTTGGGTAGTAATGAAAAAAATTCCATGGGAAAATAAATATTTTAATATAGGTTTTAGGGAAACATGGTCATATTCATAAAGAAATCCGGGAGAATGAAAAGGAAATTGTGGGGAAATGGAAAATACCTTTCTAGTAAAATAAGGATTTTCTACTTTCTGGGGACAGAAAAGCCAATGGTGGGGAGAATGTATCATCCTCAATTTCATGTAAAAACCCCTTTACTCATTTATTCAATGTATATATAATGATCATGTTATCATGAGGATGGTTTAAGAAATTTTGTAACGTTTTGGAATCTTTTCTAGAGGATCATGGGTACTACATGGTGATTATAAATCAGACAGGTTCACTATGAAACTACGTAAGGGAAGAAATTGGGAACTAGGTAGCTGCACAGTTGGTGCATGATTTGGCCTACCCATTTGGATACCCTGTAGACGTTTTTCACCTTGAAACAGATATAAATTCATTTTATTCTCATTATTTACCTAACCTTACTAACCATTCATGTGATGTATGGACTTAATATAGAAATTAAGCAAGGTTATTTCATTGTTTTCCAAACTGTTTATCCTAACCACGCAGTGTACATATATCCCTCCATAAAAATATGTCTTAATTCAATTTATCCCAATAATCCCCCCATCTCCAAATCCTTAATCAAATTCTTTTTTATCCCAATACATGAGATACAATCCCCATAGATCTAGGAGTGATCCTTATGAAAATAAAACTGTATTGGAGGCCTCAATTCATCAGTACATGATCATTCCTCTTAATTGTTATTATATTCAAGGTTATTATCTCTCTCTCTATCTCTCTTAACACTATATATCTAGTTCATTATGGATATATCTATGTTTTATAGATGTTATTCTAATGAAATATCATTGGATGTAGTTAATTTGTGTGAGTTTTGATCAGATCTTGAAGTATTATCATGTTCTTCTACATTTTCTCTGATGATTGAGAGGTTGGAGGATTTTCTATCGAGTCTACTTCATTAAAACATGAAAGAATATTTTAATTAAATTAATTTTTTTGGAATTGGTGTTTAAATTCTTATGTTAGTATTGATGGAAATCTTGTTCTGTTATTGACTTTGAAATTTTTGAATGTTGATTGGATATTGTAAAAACCCTTGTCAATAATTTGAATATGATGTTTTAAAATTATTGATTGGTTTGACACATGTAAAATATTTGATGGAATTATTTGAAGAAAGAAATGGTCTTATTGATATGACAAGGCATGATGTGGAAATGAATGTTTTTGCATTAGTTGAATGTGATTGATAATGGTCGTGATTTACCCCCATCAATGGGATAGATTATGGATGTGATGTTCCACCGTTACTAATAACACCAAATTGACTATGTTTGTATAGGTTTGGTTTTGGGTGTGGACATGGAAATGAATATTCCAAATAAAATGATAAATGGTTTAATGGATTTTTTGATGTTGTTTTAGAGAAATAGTTTTAGGAATTCCCATATAAACTCTTTTTATAGCATAAATTTTTTTATAACTTGTTTTATAAATGTAATTCTTAGTTTAATGGGTTTTTAAGTCATTGGAGAAATCCTACTGAGATTACATTCACCCCCTTATTAGGTATTATTTTTCATTTTATAATTTCATCTATTGATTTATAGTTGAATTTAGGGTATATTTGTTCTTTAGTGATGCTTCTTGATGTCGTGACAGGGCATTTGGAGTTGGATATTAGAGTATATAGTGTACTTTTTTTATTCCCACCTTGGAGTTTTGTGTTTTTTAGTCTCATGGTCCTCTTTGGAGTATGTATTTTTATTTTCTCTTGTACTCAGATATTCATTTTTGGTATGTTTGAGTTTTATTTTGTACTCATGCATCATATTGATATATTATTGTTTATTTATTATGTATTATGGATGTTTTATAATTTAAATCTTAAACCTTCCCACAAGTTTTCTTGATAACATTCAAATTTATTTTCCACCTTTGGTGTCTTTGGGATGTCACCAATGGCCTTGTACCACCCCTGACAAGTCTCAAGCCAACAAGGATGGCTTGGATGTTACACTACCCTCATGTAAAAAAATTACATATCCGTAACCTCTTATAGTATCGAGGAAAGGATTTCATTTCATAAATACCACAATCAAAATACATTAGAAATATTAGGATGTTTTACTATATTTAGACTTATCTATATGGTTCTTATTATTTTTTTAAGTCCAAATTTTCAAAATATTCTAAAAATACATTTTATTAAAACTATGTCATCCCAGCATTTTAATAATTAATAATTTCATTACATAGTAACACATTTAATGACACAAAATATATTTTTAGGTTTACATTCTTTGAAACGATGAGGTTAATACTGAAAATATAAAATAATTATTCTAATTCAATTGAATATTAAATTATTTTAGAAAATTCATAAAATTTCACCCTTGACTATTTTCAATGCGATGATTTTAAAAATAATGTTTATTTCATAAAATGTTTTCTATATATATGAAATTTTTTATTTTTATATTGTAAGCCCTTATTTTTTTGGAAAATAATTGTTTTAATGATATTTTAAAATTTCTTAAACCTTTAATAATTTTCACAAGAATTATAAAATTATATTATTATGTTTTATGTAAATAAATATAGTTTTATAAGACTATTTTGGGAAAAAATTTTATTTTTGATGATTGAATTAGAAAAGTGTATATATTTTATAAAAATAAAACTATGTTCTATTTTTAATCAAAAATATATTCTAAAATTAATCTTATATTCATGTTTATTTTATTAAATATATTAAACATGAACATGGGATTATAGAAATAAATATTTAATTTATTCAAATAAAATTTTTATTTTATTATACTAAGGTGTAGATACATAACTCTTTTTTACACTAGTAAATTCCAAAAGGGAAAGGTGTGTTATCGGGGTATTTTCAAGAGGTGGCTAAACGAACATTGACCTCGTGGCATTCTCAAAAAACTTGTACTTATCTTGTATTTTCTTCTGATCGAGACTTACTTGTTAATGAATTACTTAGGCTTGGTCAAGGGTATACCCTAGTTATTAAAACTCCCTCACATGATCTGATATATGATATTTAAATGTAATAATCCTACTAGTTGAGATCTTTTATTCTTACTTATCCATTTAATTAACCCTCATCATGATCCTTAATATAAACTAACACTTATGGTCACTTTATAATAGATATTTTACCACATTTTATAATTCATAATCATCATTTTGACCAATTTTCATGTAATAGTAATGTTACATTTATATCATAACAGTCAAATTTCAAGTTACACCCAATATATATCATTGAAAGTAAAAATTTATTAAATCGTTACCAATGTTTTTTACAATTCCTTTAATAATTTCAATTTTATTTCTAAAATTTATTTTTCTTATACTAACTTATATATAATTTTTAATCTTCCTAATAAAATTTTATCCTTTTTAGAATATAAATTTTTGTCTCTATTATTTTGTATTTGTATCCTTGAACAATTCTACAACATAGTAATCATTGTTATACCTAAAAAGTAATATTTTATTTATAATATTTCTTCTATTTATTTATACAGTTTAAATTAATAAAATAAAAATTATGAAGAAAATATCATTTATTAATCATTGAATTAATTTTTATACTATTCTAGCATGCCAACAAAACATTGATCATACCCCACCAATCTCAGAAATAGTTATGGACTCCCATGTTTCAGGATGTGACTATACAAATATTTTAGTGAAACTCTATATTGGAGAGATATTTGACTCTTGTATCAATGATTCTCATTATTTCTTGAATATTTTTTTTTGATTTTTTCAAAATAATATTATGCAATTATTGAAAACACTTTTTATTAAAAAATTTATTTTTATAAATTGAGAATTTTTTACTGGACGTTAAGAATGAATTTTTTATAAATCTACTAGTTGATGGTTAAGATATTTCAACAACGTTGTTATGAAATACACATACAATGTGAGATGGTCCCATGATATTCCAAAATATTCTAACATCATGAACGTATCATGATTCAAAAAATTTATAAAGGAGGATAAGCCCAAAAGTTTTACCAATCAAATTCTACCGGACATAAACTTCTAGATAAAGACATTCAAATGTGGACCACTAAAAAGAGATTACTCGAAGAAAGGTGATTTAACAAAGAAATTGATAATGGTAAAATGAGTAAAACATTAATACAAAACAAAGATCACTATCAACTGAAATATATATAGATAAAAGTAGACAGAGATGTAGTGGTATTTGAATTTCTTGTTTACAAATGTATAATAACATTTTTTAATGGATATTTTCCTGAAACACCCACTTTAAAATAAATTCAAAGTGTGTGATGTAAATGGGGATAAGTACAAAAATAATATGTATAAATATGGGTATTTATATTTTTAAATGCAATGTGAAAGAAATTACGGCTCGGAACTTTATAAATAATGTTTCATGTAATAAGAGTATTTATATGTTACAAAAATGTAGTCAACCATCTTCAATGGTTAATGTTTCCTGAAATATATTCTATATGATGTTTAAATAGAAATTCATGTTTTATAAAGTTTGAATTTATAAATATTAATAGGTTAATAATGAATTATATTATTTCCATAGAATAAATATCCATATAAAAAATATATAGTAGATAAAATTCCTAGATGTTTCACAAGGATATTTTTTGGGAATCATAGAATTTTTTGAAATATAAGATGAGGCCACATGATAAGATATAGACATATGAAAAAATATGACTATACATAATGGATTTATAAGGAATAAAAAATGAAATATACATATAAAGTTATTGGAAAACCATACCATAGATTTTTTTGAATCATTAAATAATCATTATAAATCAATTAGACATGAATTTGGTGTATTGTGATTTTACAATTGGATTGTTATTTATCCTGGATAAGGATGTTTAAATGAGTTCCTTAACCTATGATGTTAAGAAATTATACTGGGATTTGGAATCAATGAAGTCATTATGATGGTTTAAGATGATTTAGGAATACTCTAAATTGATCAAGAATCATGTAGTTAATTTTATTTGTTTGGGAAAATAAAAATGAGTTTTTAATTTTTAATTTTAGGATAACCTATATAAATGGTTTGTAAATTAAAACTATACATTGCATAGTTCAATAGGAAAACTATATGAAACACTAAAGAATTTATTTTTAAGTGAGTTTCCATATGAGAATACATTAGGGTGAAGAATAACACTAGAATGTGTTTTATTATATAAGAATTGGACTTTGTGTTGTAAAGATACACTAGATAGATAAACAAAAAATGATTCTTAGTAATGTTTTTTTGGTAGTGGATTTGATAAACATAAGGAAAGACAATTTGAGTTTTATTATTGATTCAATGTGGAAAAATAGATAGATTATTTCAGAAAAATGAAGGTACCCAAGATAGATAAAAGTCAAGGGGTATTTTTGGATGAAATTTATGGGTGTTATTTTAATAAATCTGTAGCTATTTTTGGAGGATCAATTTTGTAAAAAAATCCTAAAAATATGTGAGTCAGTATAATCATTCATATTGGGAGATATGAGTCTAATGAGACTTTTCCCATGTTGTATTCCCTTATTATTAATAGTTAATTTATATGTACAGATGGGAGTGACCATGGTAAAGGTTTATGTTATCCCAGTGAGAAAGAACATTATAGATTTTTTGTTCCATTAATTTCATTTTTATTATTTCATTCTTGTGATTTATTGTAAATATTTTATAAGAAAAACTAATTCAAAAAGTTGTGGGGATTAATTTAAAATAATTATAAAATTTAAATGTTAAGCACTAATTCACACCTCCCTTCTTAGTGGAATGAATGGTCTTGAGGAAATTCAATTGGTATTAGATCCATGGTTCCAGTATTAATTCATTATCATGTAAAATCTCAATCATGTTTACATAAATGACATTCCTACATTTTATTGAAAAAAAATTCATTGGGAAAAAATTATACCCTATTTCTATCTCTCATATCAGAGGTAATTGATAAATCCACAGTTAGTTTCCCACCAATTAATAAATATGATCAAATGATATATTTTGATGAAAAAAAATATTCAGATGAGAAAGCTATAAATGTTATTCATATTTAATTATTTGAAAATGTTATGAAGAAGGTTTCGGGTATCAAAATATCCAAAGAAACATGGGACAAACTATAAAGTATCTCTAGTGGAAATATAAATGGTATTGATGGAAAGTTACATTTTTGGCACAATTTTATTGAATATTTTAGAATTCCAAATATAAATAGTGTTGATGACTAATTAACCAAATTAGATGAATGATATTACAGTGTCAGAGGTTTCTAAGATGTCTTAAAAGAGTCTGTTGGAGTTGGTGTCCAAGAACCAACTACTTTTCACTTTTTTCATTAATAAATACCTTATCACATCTTGATTGTTCTTCTATAAGAAAATGAATGTGATATTGTCCTAATGGTAGCTATTGTATTAAAGGGTCATAGGGGATCCCTTCTATGAAGAAAACTTGAGAGTTCCATAACACTATTCATGGATATATGTTCTATGGTCGGATGATGTTATTTTAGGGACACAAATAATAAAGTCAATTAGGGGTGAGGAATCATAAAACTTTGAGGCACTTTCTCATGGTGTGCGCCCGTGGTAATAACCATTAGGATATTATGAGAAATAGACCAACCCGTAAAAAATCCACACTTCATAGTGTGATTGGATGTTCCAGTTTTCATAAGGGTTCATTGCCTCTTAGAAATTAAGATTATTATTAATGGGTATTACAACTCATGCACTTAGATAAATTGAACAAAATAGTTATGACACACTGTTTGCAGAGTGGTAGGATACATTGGGTGCATGACGAGTGAGAATGCATTAATGGATATTTCGAGAAAGGATTTGTGCATTCTGTTCCATAATGGAAGTAGATATCTCAGGCCAATTGATGGAATTGATATAGCCTAAATAAATCCATGTCCACAGTGAGGAATGGTAAAGATCAACTTCGAAAATTCAATGAAAGAATAATAAAGCACATGCATTGATGGAACTAACATGCAACCCGCTAGATTAAATATATTAATACAAATGGATTATATTTCAAAGTAATCATTCATAGGAGGTGATATGTCATTGCGGCATTAACTTCTTTCTCTATGAGTGCCTTGGAATTTTTCTGGACATTATCCATGTAATTTAGGTAGGCTCAACCTAATGCCTCATAGAAATAGGCCTAGAGGGTCACAGACTAAGTGTGTTCAAGTATCTCAGTTAAATATTAATCGAACAAGTTAAATAATGATTATTCCCAATTTTATTTTAATAATATTTATGAATGTCAGATCACATTTATTCTGACACTAGTTATTCGAGATAATATATTGTGGGGGAAATAAAATATTTATTAGCGACTAAGGTAGTGATATTTATTTTAGAAACAAATATCCATTATTCATGGTCTAATAAATGTGGTGGAGGAAATAAAGTAAAATTAAAAAACAAAAGTAAACTCCATGTATATTAAATATAAACGCCGTGTATTTTTCTTCTAGGAATTTATGAGAAATAATAATATTTATTTAATTAAATGACATAATGTTTAGTTTGATGGGTGCACATCAAGTAATAATCATTGCCAATTGTAATTATTAGAAATGAGGTATTATAATGAATTAAATGAAATGAATAAATGCTTTAGGGCAATTAGATCATTTTATTAATCTATGTAATTTAAAATCCCTATTATATATTTCACATTAGGCTATCCATTTTTTTGGTTGTGAATAATGGATCTAGACAAATATCTCATGTAAAGAGAGAATAATTTTATTCCATGAAAGATCTCAAGCAATGAGAGAGAGAGATCCTCCTCCATCAGATCCAGGCGATCGAAGGCAGAAATCACAAGTGAAGGATTTTCTACGCTAGAACATAGATATCCCATCAGTGACATCTAAAGATACGTGGATCATGTGTGGATCACTTCAAGAGGAATCCTATCGTTGGATTCTACGACCCAATGATGGATCACAACATATCGTGACCAGAAACATCAATGAACAAATAATGCCATCAAGGTAATTCTAGACAACTAATTAAATTAATTATAACAAAAATACTCTGATCCTATCTATGGTTATGTTACTCCCGTCTTTTTTTCTTTGTTATATTCTAAAGATTTATTGTATTATATCATGGCGGATCTCATATTGATTGTTGTTAACAATAACATTAAAGTTTGGTACACCCACCAATGTGCTTCCGCTGCTCTCGAATCATACAAGTTGTATCAGAACTATCATATTGTTGATTATAATTATTTATTTTTTCATTGGTGATTTTGGAATTTAATAATTTAGTTGTTTCAATTCAAGTTATTCAATATTTAAATCTTAATCTTGCGATATGTTTATCCTCTGTTGTTTCTCGATCACCTTATAGAAAAAAAATTGTTCTCTTAATTTTGATTAAAATAAAATAGAGTATCTCATCTGGATGTGCCAAACATTCTTGGTTGTACAACACAAGAATAAAAAATGTGTATTCAGCAATACACTCCAAGTAGCCTAGGTTCAATGAATCAGACTGGTCTGCTAAATCATGATGCATGTCTGAGTATTTCTAAGTCTAAAATGAAAAATACTGTTGACTAGGAATAGGTTTCACATGGTTTCCAGATTACACATCGTGTGGTCCACTGAGCAGGGCATGTAGTCCATTTGGGATAGGGTTGAACTGTGTACCCCATACAATGCATGCCCAGCTGGAATCCCCATAATGCAGATACTAAATTGTGTGTGTCCCATTGAAAATGATTTGTACGCTGAAAAATTTCCGATGTACATCTACACGCCATGTCCCCAGGCGTGTACTTCTGATGGATAGTGATCAAAATTACACGCGGTGTAACTAGAACAACACATCATACACTCATCCAAATTACACATATTTATTAAAATTAATTATTATATTACACTAACCCTGAAGACTTGTACCATAGTGTAGGTGTAATGTTGAGGCACAACAAGTGAAAGGTGTTATATATATATATATTTTAAATAAACATCCTTGTAATGTTCATTTACACTCATTGGGTAGTTATAAATAGAATTCCCCAGGTTTCCTCCATGTTAAAAGTTAATTACAAGGATAATTTTAAATGAATTTATTTATTTAAAATTTTGATGGATGAAATCTCAAGGAAATTTAGAAAAAGGGTTTAAGATAAAAGTATTGATTAATTAATGATAATTAATTGATTCTAGCATGATTAATCTTAAACTATAATGATTAATGAATTGAATGCTAGTTTTATTTATGTGTATATATCGTCGCATGACTGGAAGATCATGAGCTAGACCTTGACCTTTGTATGTGAATGGTTTATTTTAATAAATTTATTTAAATTAAAGTTGTTGGATTGCGAGCCTTCTCCTCATTATTATGTAGAGCCTGCATTCCCATGGTACATTTTATATAAAACCCCATTTTAACCCTCACCTGCATGTGAGATAAAGTCATATGTAATGGATGGAGCCCCCAAGCTAGTGGAGGCAGCTCAAGTTAGGATCCAAGGTGAAACCAATCCAAGGAGATACAATGGTGGATAGGTGGGAATCTATAATCACAAACCCAAAAGGTTCAAGGTGTTTCTCCCCAAGGTCATGGGTAATTTTATCAAATAATAGATAAAATAACTAATACACCAAGCTCATGATCATGCCATTTATATTATTTGTGTTAGTTTAATGGATTATTTATTTTGGGTGTGTTGTCAAGATCACACAATTAATAAATTAAAAAAGCATGCAAGATGAACTCAAATAATATTGGATTATTCGTAAAATATTATCTTATACATGGTTAATCACTTAAGTATATCCAAATTAATATAAACAAGAATTTAATGAATGATAATAAAATGGTAATTTAAGTATAAGGATAAAACCCCTCAAAGAAAATATCAACTCAGTGTAGCATTCCATAGCCTTTCTTAGAATCAAACCATAATTCAAAGTGCTTGAAAAAACCTATTTGGGGTGCATTCAATTATAAGGGAATTATAATTCAATGTTTTTGGTTGAATTGACTTGGTTTGCATCAAGGGTTGACTTCCACAATAGTACATGGTGTGACCAAGAGGGAAAGGGTGATGAAATCCAAGATGGCAGAACAATTGGGAAACATGTAAGTACATATAAGTACGTATAAGTATCATCGAGATAAATATGGCAGAACAAGTGGGAAACATGGTTGAGAAGGGATCACCTGCACAGGTCGGGGATGTGAATTCGAAGTCCAGGGCACAAATTGATTATATTCTGGATGAGCATGGGGGGTACAAGGATCTATTTGATGGGTGTTCTTCCGAGAAGGATCGCATAGGTTTTGGTGGGAAATCCACATAATCATATAATATGATGAAGAACATTGTTGATATTGTCAAATCAGTGGTGAATGTGGTGTTCTCTTATTTTGGTCTCCCTTCTCTGGGAGAATCATATGTAATGGGCGTGTTGTGCATGTCATTGCCGACTAGAAAGCTATGGAGGATAGGATCAGGCTCGACAGGTAATCAATTATCATTAGGGTTTTGACTCCAAAGGGTGATAGGGCTTGGCGGTGTGCTGATCTGGTGAACAAAACTTCAAGAATATGGTGTTTTGGGGACTGGCACAAGACTCCCAAGGGAAAGGGATTTGTTTTGCATAGTATTCCATTCCAATGAGCTACCAAGGTAATCTTGTAGCATTGGCCCCATTTCATCGAAGAATGTTATTCTTAGTATTCAGGAATAGGATCGTAACTTCGATCCTTTCAATTTGAGGAATACACATACGCAAATATGGATCAGAATTTGTAGGATCCACCAGATCTATTGCCACCCAAAGATCATGTGGGATATTTCATCCACAATTGGAAATCCAATAAGGATTGATAGGAAAAGAAAAAATATACAATTTGGGAACTTCTCCTGGGTCTTGGTTGAAGTGGACATGGATAAAACTCTAGTTGAAAATTTAGTACTCAACACAAGAGATCATATTTTTATGCAGGAAATCAGTTATGGAAGGAATACAATGTTCTATTTTGTATGAAATGTTCTTGGTCATTTGGTTTATGAATGCAACAGTTCTAATTTATGTGGTCTCTGTAACATCAATGGGAATGATGAGGAGTCATTTAGGAAGAGAATGTATAAGGAAAAGGGGACATCGGAAGGTGATGTAGCCCACCATAGTTTGACTACAATGGAAGAAAAACTTATGTTGGATCCAGAGGTGGCTGCTATGGCTGGCCTTGTAAAGAACAAGAATTTTGAAAAATATAAAAATGATTTGCCTATTGATAAAAAATTAAGGATGATTGAAATGGAAATGACTTGATATTTATGGAATTTTTTGGTTCCTAGTGAATCTATGGCGCGTTTTGAAGATGCTGACAAGGAGGATGTGATTCCTCATTCTATGGCTGTCAACAAAGATGATGACACCTCTCCACCTAGGACCCTGGCTGTTCCAACCTACATTGAGCAGCAGGATCATGTGGGTGGCTCGGCCATTATGAGTCTGGGGGTGGAGGTTCTCCTATTCATGACATGGTTGTTATCAGTACACTACAGGAGGGTGTGTTTGAGCATGAAATATAGTCAGGAAAGGATTCTTGGGACATTATCCTGAAATATGCAGATGAATCTTCCAAGGATGTTGTGAATGAGCCACCTTTGGTACCTGTGGAACCTTTCTACCAACTCTCTAATGTGAAAGATTCTTAGAGAATAATATCAAAGGATTCCATTTTGGGTATCACTCACTCACCCAAGAAATCCATTCCTCTTAGTGGGATGCTATGTGATGATGATTCTAATGCTCCAAAAGAATCTAATGAAATGAATGGGACCTCCTTAATGGAAAAGCTGCCTAATGGGATAAGTAAAGGGATGTGATTGAAAACAATGTAATAGGCGCAAAGGAAGGGTAGGCCTCACACCTAAGGCAAAATAGCCATGTCGAAATGAATGTATTTTTTTGGAATTGTCAAGGGATTGGGAATGCTCCCATGGTCAAGGACCTTAGGCATTTCATTGTGACCAACAATCCTTTTTTGGTTGGCTCAGCTAAACCCATGATGACCTTTGAAATGTGGGCCTCTTTTAAATTTTATGCACTTGGTTACTTGTTTGTCTCATAGAATTTGAGTGATAGTGGGGCTGAATCCCATTGGATTATCAAGAATGATGGAATCAATCTTTTAACTTGAATTAAGAATGAGCAGGTTGTCTCTATCACTATTGATTTTCTGGAAATCACCATTTCATGCACTTTCATGTATGTTTCCATCTTCTAAATCAAAATATGTGAGTTGTAGAGAGATGTTGAAAACATTTATGGCTAGGTTCCTCATAGTTGGGTTGCCATGGGTGACTTCAATACTATTCTTCAGTCTGAGGAAAGGAATGGAACCAATTTTAATAGGTTGGTTGGCACTAATTTCTCCTCATGAATTTCCACGTCTCATTTGAATGAAGTCCCCATCAAGGGTACACAATTCACATGAAGTAGGTATACCATCAATGGGTGTCAAGCTAGTAAATTAGACAGGTGATTTGTTAATGTTGATGACAGGCAAAATGTTATTTCGGTCTCAGGGATGATGTTACCCAAATGTCACTCTGACCACAATATGATTTTAATGGATGTTTATAGCAGTCATTCGAGATCCTCCCATATTCCATTTACATTAAAAAATTCCTAGATAGTTACTCATAGTTTTAGGGAAGTCAACTCTAATGCCTGGATGATGGCTGTGATTGGAAGCCCCTTTCCATTCTAACTAGCAAGCTAAAACATTTGAAGTAAAATCCAAAGGATTGAAGTAAGGTTCCTTTTTTCTAATCTAGAGAATGACACTAAGGTGGTCGGACATCACCTCTTGGCCTGCCAGCTTGAATGTCAAAATTAGTATGTCCCAACAAGTGAAGAGATTAGGCGCTCTCGCATCAGGATGAACTCCTTGCACTGCAAGAAAGCCTTGCTAAAATCCAATACAACACCAAATGGCAGAAATAAGGGTATATGAACTCAATGTTTTTCCAAATATTTCATCGAGAGAAGAAGGAATGTCGAATTATCACTACTATTGAAATCAATGGGGAGTTATACAGCTTAGAGGCAGAAATATTCAGTGTTGTTGTTAGCTATATTGATGACCTATATTTAGATAAAGGGAACCCAAATTTTTTTTCACCTTCTTTATAATATGTAGGCCATCATTGGTGCTCAAAAAATTGGATGTTGCTGGTGGTACCAAAAGAGAATGACATCAAGGAAGCATTATTTACTCAGAATATTTACAGTGTTGCTGGGCCTGATGGTATCACCAACAAATTTTTTATGTTCTACTAGGACATTGTGTGCCATGAAGTGATTAGTGTTGTTAGTGAATTCTTCAGTCATGCATCCATGCCTTATGGTGTCAATTTAAGTTTTATTCCCTTTCCCCCAATAAAGGAATGTTATTTTAATATTAAAGTCTTTTTGACACTTGTGATTTGGAACAAGATACCTAAAGTAATTAGCACGATCATTTCCCTAAAGATGAGTACAATTCCGTGTGACTTAATCACTCCTAGTCAATTGAAGTTTGTGCTCAAGAGGAACATTAAGAGAAATCGTCTCATGATGACGGAAAATTTTAACATCATGAGAAAGAAATGAAGTATTGGAAGTTACACTCTTAAGCATGATATCTCTAAAGCGTTTGACACCATTTTCTAGAATTTTTTATTTTGTGATTCTCTACAATCATGGAATCTCTAATCCCTTTATTTTGATGGTCTCTACTATCCTGAGTAGTACAAGGCTATCAATTATCATCAATGGGTTACCTAGTGGGTCTATTACATGTACTAGAGGAGTTATACAAGGGGACCGCCTCTCTAGAAAGCTTTTATCTCTTAGTGAAGACTACCTATTTGTGTGTCTAAATGACCTTGTGCAAGATGGTCTATACAAGAATGTCATAGTCGGAAGGGATTTATTCTCAACCTCTCTTCTCTTTTACACTGATAACATACTTCTTTATATAAAATCCAATAAAATAACGATTTCTTTTATTTAAAAATGTTTTCTAACTATGAGGACATTTCAGGGTAGGTGATTAATTGGAATAAATCTTATATTGTTTTCAAGAAAGGTATGACTATTTCTAGATAGAACAGAATTGGCAGGACCCCTAGGGGAGGAGGCAAACCCTTCCATTCATTTATCTTAGGGTGAAACTTTTTTGGAGAAGATTAAAACATGTTTATCTTGAAAACATATACTCTAGAATCATTTTTCACATGGCGGCTTGTAAAGGGAAATCTATCTCTCAAGATGGTAGAATTTTCTTGGTGAATTCTGTCACTACATCCATGTTTGTTTATGCCTTCTCTATATATAAATGGCCCATCAACCTCATTAAGGAGATTCAGGTTACTATTAGAATCATTATTTGAAACAGATCTATTTATGATAGTAAGAATATTACTATCTCATAGAAATAATGTGTCAATCCAATTGACATGGGAGGCATGGGTGATAAGGATATGAGCTTATTCAGCGATGTTATTTTTAGTAAGTTCACATGGAATCAGGTTTCTAGTGGTGATATATCACTGTAATTTCTTTCATAGAGGTTTCTGTCTATGTTATACAATGGTCATTCACAATATATTGGTTCCTCTATTTGGCATGCCATCAATCCTACCTACCATGGAATTTTTGAATACTCCTTTTGGATGGTCTGTCCAAGTTATGGTCTTAATATGTGGTAAACCAGGTGGCTGGACAGACCCTTAAATGGGATAATGTATTTCCCATATTCATTGAAAACACTCTCAATTTTTGATTTATATTAGCATCATGATTTTTAGGGATGTGTACCCAGTCCCACCCAGTTTCAGGTAAAACCTCACAAACTATAATACATTTGATTTTATGGCATCGACTCCAAGCGTGAATGGGATACTCACCTCTAGGGAGTACTACTGGAACCTATGTGATGTTTTTACTAAAACTCATGCATGGTTACGTGGCATTATGAATCCATTTATACCTCATAATCAGTACCTCCTCCTTTGGTAGGTTTGGAAATGAAGGCTACCCGTGCAGAACATGCTGCAACGAACTGTGATGCAACTCATGCATGTTTTCTATTTGTGCATGAAGGATGATGAAACAATTCAATATA
Source organism: Viscum album (assembly GCA_963277665.1). Classification (NCBI taxonomy): domain Eukaryota; kingdom Viridiplantae; phylum Streptophyta; class Magnoliopsida; order Santalales; family Viscaceae; genus Viscum; species Viscum album. Next base: position 1,199,313,310 of record OY728123.1, on the reverse strand, counting down.
TATTCTTATCATTCATGAATTCATGTCAAATTTTGAACTAGTTGTAGGATCTATTTGGCACATACTTCCTGGTGGACAATGTTGATGGATTCATGTGCTCCATCTAGCGAGCTGGACATAGTGAACAAATTTCGGAGTTGTTGTTGTCAGATGTCACTGCAACATACGTTATCATATTGAAGGCCTGGAACATCGTGGTCATTGATACCCACATTCCCCCTTTTACGTCTGGGATGAATGTTATTTACAGGGCCATTGTAGCTGCATGTAACGTTCAAACAGGTGTGATGAATAACACTATCTATGACTTGATTATTCTAAAGTCTCTATGTGTACCTTCCAAGTTCATGAGGCCTATGGTGATAATATCTATCAGATGGATCCCACCTATCTTCCCATGGTTGAAAGTGAATGTGGATGGGGAAGTCTCAGGTGTGCTAGGACCGTCAGGCTATGGTTGCATCTTCCGCAACCTTTGGGGCTTTGTTGAAGGACACATTTTTGATTATATTGGAATTGGATCTGTATTCGAAGATGGGATTTGGGTGATTCTCTAAGCCATAAATTATGCGACTCTATATGGTTGAAATCATATCTGGATGGAATCTAACTCGACCACTACAGTCCAAATTTTGAAGACACATTCTCAGAACATCCATTAGAAAGTTATTTTTTCATGGAACCCCTATCTCTATGCTCTTTATCACATGAAGTTGGATTTCACTCATGTCTAAAGGGAGGAAAATCAAGTATTGGATTCTTTATCTGAGTAGACAATCACATAGGTCTCATTGAGGTGGTCCTTTATTGCTCCATATTTCTGTTCACACTTTGTTGATTTAGATATGCATAGTGTGTGTTATTCATGCCTTTGTAATCCCCCTTATTCTAACAGTTTTTTTTATTTGAATTAATTTGATAGAGATAGGTTTTTCTCAGACCCTTATCTTTCATTGATCTTAATTTTCTGAAAAATAAAGAAAAAATGACATCAAAAATATCATTTAGAACCAAAATCAAGAAGGAAAACATTCTCACTTGCAATAATTTCCAAGAGGGGTAGAGGCGTTTACACATCATCCTTCCCCCCGAGAGAAAATTGTATGTGCTGGAAGATCCTATTTTTGTTGCGCCTAGGAAAGAGGGAAGGGATGAGGACTAAATCTATCTATATGAACCAAATGTATAATGTGACAGATTTCCAATGTTTCATGCTATCGGCCATGTCTAATGAGCTCTTGAAGCAACATGATAAAATAGACGTGTATAGCATGATGTCTCACCATAAGGACCTCTATTAAGAGAAGGAAAGGCAGGGGAGATATGAGATCTCCAATGGTTTGTTTACAACTAAGAAAAGAGATTTTCTGCTAGCTGGGGCTCATGTAGTCTATCTAATTGGCTACCTAGACATCTTAGGGATTATGTTCTCAGATGAGTTACGTACAGACATCACCCTATCATTGCTGCCCAAGACATTATCTTTCTTTATTGTCATATATAACATATGAAACAATGAGAACAGTCTTTTGGAATACATGACCATAATTCTTCAGGTAAATAAGGATATGGGTTGTGGATTACCTGTATTCTTTATGGTAAATAAGAAAAGTAAGGACAGGGAAAAGGGGACAGGGAGTTATAAAAAGTCTGAAGCCCTTGAGCATCGTCCATCCAATAAGGGGAAGATCTAGAGGTAGGGCAAGGAATGTGAGGCGGTATGTTTTTCATGTGTCAAACTAGGCCACTGGAAGAGGAAATGCACTCAGTAGTGTGGGGGTGCTAAAGGTTCTTTCACTATCAAGTGTAATTTATCCATTTCTACACATTGGGTATTATATATAGCTTGTGGGGCACACATCTATATTCAAATGAAGTAACCAAGTAGATTTAGAAATACTTATAGAGGATAGATGGATCTTAGGGCTGCCAATGGTACGAGGATGACTACCTTGGCTATTGGCGATTACCACCTCTCATTTCCAACATAAATGATTTTGGTTTTACATAACATTTATTATGTGCCTAGTGTTAACAAAAACATAATTTCTGTATCATTTTTGGATATGGATGGATTTATTTTCATGTATGGAAATAAGGTTTCTTCTTTTATAAGATCAATATATTTTATGTTATTGAGAATTTAAATAATGGTCTGAATGTATTAAATTAAGAAAACCAATTGTTTGAAATTGATAAAAAAACAAACTCACATCACTCATACATCATCCAATTATGGAATCACCATCTCGGTCATGTAAACAAGAAGCACTTAAAAAATCTCTTCCATGATGGATATTTAGACTCTACTGAGCTAAAACCACATGATAGATGTCACAGTTGTTTACAAGGTAAAATTATCAAGCCTCTTTTCGATGGACAGGGTGAGAGGTCCACATTGATTCTAGGATTGGTGCACACAGATGTGTGTGTACCATTTCCAGTAGAATCAACAAGTAGATATTCATACATCATTAATTTAAATATTATTTGAGTATTTATTGATATGTCTATTTAATGATGTATAAGTAAGATTATCTAGAGAATGTTAAGGAATTCATGAATGAAGTAGAAATTCAGTATGGTAAGAAGATAAAGAATCTTCGATTGGATCAAGGTGGAGAATATCTGAACTAAGAGATCATTGATCTTCTTCGTGGTTCTTGGATTCTATCTCATCTCACTCCTCCTTGTATACTATAGTGGAATGGTGTTAGTGAAAGGAGGAACCGCACCTCGGTAAACATGGTGAGGTTGACGATGTGTAATATAGATCTTCCATTATCCTTTTGGGGATATGAATTACAGACCACAACATACACATTAAACCGAGTACCATCTAAGGCGGCTAATGGAAATCCCTTTGAGTTATAGAATGAAATGGAACCCATTTTGTAGAACACATGTGTGTTGGTATGTGAGGAATTTTTATGGCCTTCTAAGGAATAAAACTAGAACCCCTAGTCACAAAGTGTATCTATATAGAATATACCAAGGAGACAAAAGGATATTACCTATATAACCCATCATACATGTAACTGATTGTTGCTAGACAAGTCGTATTTCATGAGAGGGAGAACATACTAAAAAAGGATAATGGTAGCAAGATTGACTTCAATGAAGTTGATGCTCAAGATACACATGAGTTGGTATAGGAAATATTTCCACAGGTGTCCAGGGAAGAGGTTTTAGAAACACAAGTACTACGTAGGAGCTCAAGAGAGGTAAGAGAACTAGAGAGATTTGGTTTCCTAGTCACCGAGAATGGTGTATCATTATTGTTGGAAAATGATGAACCTATATTTTATAAGTAGGTAGTAGAATGCTCAGAAGCTAGAAAATGACAAGAGGCTATGAATTTTGAGATATATTCCATGTATTAAAACCATGTCAGGGTTCTGTTTGATGAGTCAGTCGATATAAAGCCTTTTGGATGCCAATCGGTATGAATGAGAAAACTGGACCCGAAAGGTCAATTTAGCACCTATAAAGAATGGTTAGTGGCTAAAGGATTTGGACAGTGTTAATAAATTGACTATGATGAAACATTCTCTCTAGTTTCCATGTTTAAATCCATAAGAATCATACTTTTTATAGTAGCTTACCATGACTATGCGATTTTCAAAATGGATGTCAAAACAGCATTTCATAACAGGAATATTCAAGAATATGTATATATGACATAAATAGAAGGGTTTCTGACACCTGGTGATACCAAATGGGTTTTCATGTTTCAAAAATCCATTTATCGATTAAAGTAAGCTTCCTGATTAATTAATATTCGATTTGATGAAGCTATAAAGGAATTTGGTTTCATTAATAATGAATGTGAACCATGTGTTTATTTGTAGTTTAATGGGAATGAGGTTGTTATCCTAGTAGTATATGTTGATGACATATTGCTTATTGAAAATATGTATGAGTCTTAAAGTCAGTTAAGGACTGGTTAAACAAGTGTTTCTCCATGAAGGACTCGGGTGAAGAGGACTACATTCTAGGGATCAAGATCATTCATGATAAATCCAAGAGGCTTCTCTGATTAAGTCAGGGTACATATATTTACCTGATATTAATGATATTTATTATTGAACATTTCATCAAGGTATTGGTTCCATAGTAACATGGCCTACATATTTCTAAGAAAATTTTTACTCAGACTCAATAAGATAATGGTATAATGAGTAACATCCCATATCCTTTGGCTATTAGATCCATCATGTATGCATGTTATGTAACAGGATTGATTTTTACTATCCACTGAGAATGGTAGGCCGATATCAAGATGATATAGTGCAAAACAATATTGATATTGTAAATACTATCCTTAAGTATCTATGAAGAACAAAAGATATGTTCCTAGTGTATGGAGGAGATGAGGAGCTTTTCATCAGAGGGTATGCTGATGCTCATTTCTAGAGAGATCAGAATGATCTGAAGTCGCAATCTGGATATGTTTTCTATCTCAATAGAGGAGTTGTGTGCTGGAAGAGATCAAAGTAACCAGTTGTTTCCGATTCTAAAGTGGATTCTAAATATATAGAAGTTTCTTATGTAGCCTTGGAATCCATCTAGATTTAGATCTTTGTATTGGAGTTTAATGTGCTGCCTAAAAATAAATATCCTATCACATTATATTGTGATAATACTACAGTGGTAGATCTTTCAAAATAACTGAGGTCACATCAACATAAAAATCACATACTCCAGAAGTATCACGTCTTGAAGGATTTCTATGAAAAGGGGTGAAGCTGCAGTGCGCAGAGTGTCCACAGATGAGAATGTGGCATACACCATGACTAAATTCCTATCTTAGAAAAAGCATGAATATCATGTGAGAGTTAGCGGGATAAATGTTGTTAGTATTTGTCTCTAGTCAATGTGGGAGTTTTATGGAGTTGGTGGCCTAGAACCAAATACTTTTTACTTTTTACATTATTAAATACTTTATCGAATCTTGATCATTCATCTATGTGACAAAAATTGTGATAATTTCCTAAGGATAACTGTTTCATTAAATGGTCATAGTGGATCCCAACTATGATAAAAACCTAGAAGTTCCATAGCAATGTTCTTGAATATATGTTCTATGACCGGATGATGTTATTTGAGGGACACAAATAATACAGGCTATTAGGGGTAAGGACTCATAAAACATTAAGGAATCTTCTCATGGTGTGCAACATTGGTAATATCCAACAAGATATTATAATAATGAGACCCGCTAGTAGGAAATCCACATTTCATAGTGTCATTGAATGTTCTTATATGCGGACATGTGTATTGGTCTTTATACATTATGATTATCATTAATGAATAGTACAACTTGTGAACATAGATGTATTAATGAAAACTGTGATGACACACTGTTCACAACTAGGTAGTATACATTGGGTGTGTCACGAGTGATGCTGAATTAATGGATAATGTAGGAATGGATTTTTCCCTTCTGTTCCATAACAGAAGTAGATTTCATTAGACCTTTGACTGAATTGATATAGGCTAAATAAATCTATGGACATTTTCGGGAATGGGAATGTAAAATTCTATAAAGTAAATTTAATAATAATCGAGCACATGGGTTGATGGAACAAGCATGAAACCTGTGTGATTCATGATATCGAGACAAAGGGATTATATTACATGGTAATCATTCGTAAGAGGTGACACTTCATTATAGAATTAACTTATTTCTCTATGGGGTCATTGGCATGTTCCTTGATGCTAACCTTGGACTTTAGGCAGACTCCACCTAATGCTACTGAGAAAGAGGCCTAGAGGGTCACATAGTAAGTGTCTCTAAGTATATCAATTATATATTAATTTAAAAAGTTGAATAAATATTATTCCCGATTGTGGTTTAATAATTATTTAAGGATGCTTGATCTCATTTATTTCGACCTTATTTTATCGATAGAATATGTTATTGGAGAAATAATATACTTATTAGTAGGTAATGAAGTGATATTTATTTTAGAAATAAATTTCCTTTATTCATGTTCTAATAAATGTGGTGGAGGAAATAAAAAATGAAAAAAAAAGTACACGCCCTGTATTATAAATATACACACTGTGTATTTTTTCTTGGAACTTATGAGAAATAATATTATTTAATTAATTAAATAATATTAGGTGTAATTTTTAGGAGCATATAATGTATTAAGAACAGTCAAATGTTATTACTAGACATGGGGTATTATTTAGAATTAAATTAATTTAATAAATGCTTTCGAGTAATTAATTGATTTTATTATTCTATGTAATTAAAAATCCCAATTATATATTTTTCATTAGCCTGGACATTTTTTTTGGTTGTGAACATCAGATCTAGAGAAACCTCTCAAGCCAAGAGAGAATTCATTTCTTCCATGAACTCTCGAAAGATACGAGAGTGATATCCTCTTCCGCCTCATTAAGGTGATCGATGATAGACATCACTTGAGAAGGCTCTTCCATGATAGCACTAGGAGATGCCTTTGACAACTTCTAGAGTGATGTAGATCACATGTGGATCATCAGTAGATAATCCTATACTTGGATTCTATGATGAAATGATGGATCACATCGAATCATGACCAAAAACTTCAACGAAGAAAGAATTCCATCAAGGTAATTCTTGTCAATTAATTAAATTAATTATAACCAACATATGATGATATGATGTACGGTTCTGGAACTCCCTACTATTCTTTTTCATTCTTCATTCTATTCCAACGATACAGAATTTTATTATCATGAAGGATCTCAGATTGATCATTGTTAACACTATAATTAATGTTGGGTACACCCACCAATGCGCTTCCAATATGCCCGAAACCTACAAAGACAACCACTAAAAAGAAACTCATTTGAAATATTTCTAATAGGTTTGATTTTGAAATATATACTATATAATATAATTGGTATTTATCTATTAAAGAATTAAATAAATATCTTATTGTATATGTGATGAGGAGAGGTCATGCATTCAATAAAAACATCGATGAAGAAATAAATTTTGATGTTATAAGAAAGTTAAATTCCTTGATTTAGAGATTGTTAAATATTCTGATTTGGAATATAAGAAGGGTGAATAGATTAATGAAAAACATGTATCTGATGTTTTAAAATTACTAAATAGGTTGAAGCATGTATGGATGTAGACCTGAAATTAAATTTTTAGAGTTTGGATAAATTGGGAATTTTTCAATGATTTTTAAAAATAATATTTTTTTTGAATAATATTATAATTCTAATGAATATAATCATTTTAATAAGTTGAATAAAACTTATATGGAATATAATCATTCTAAAATAAGTAAGAGAAAATTTATAGAAAACCAAATAGGTCAATTGAGTATTAAATTTGAGTTTAAATCTCCTAAAAATAGTATTATAGCATATGAAAATCATGATATGTTTATAAATTTATTTTCAAATATTGAAAATAATAAATCTAGTTCCATTATCATATATAATAAGGTAACGAAACATGCATGGAGTATCATCTGATATCGAAACTTGTTTCATGTCTTGATCAAAGAACAAAACATAGGAAGAATATCAAAATGCTAAAGAAGGAATGTGGGACGTAAAATGAAGGAAATATATCCTTAATCATAAAGTTGATTATATCTATAAGATCATAAACATAAAAATACCAGTTATTGAATACGAAATGATTGTGAAATTTATTTTTATGGAAATTGATACTAAGGAATATGATGTTATTGAAACTAAATCATGATTTCCTAAGGTTGAAATTTTCTTAATAATGTTCAATGAAAATTTAAACAATGATTCAGTGGTTAAAGATGAAACATCTCAAGATGTTGAGAAATCTAATTCTAAAATTTAGGTGTAATCTTACTCCATTATATGAAAATGTTCTTCTAATTTTACTAACATTGAAGGTTATAAAAAATGTATAAGTCTTTCATTGAGAAAGAATGTGATGAATCCATCACATTAAAAAAAAGATTAAAAAAACTCTATAATAATTTTCCCCATTATAGTAGGAAATGAATACATACATAGGTTAATAACTTCAACCTTCTATCTATATAAAAATATCATACAACTATAAAATTTTGAACTTTTTATGGTTTTTTAGTGTTATAGAATCTATAGGAATATAGATAACAACTTCTTACGAAAATTATCACTCCTTGGAAATACTCTTGAACAGGGGAGGGGAAATAGTGGAAGAAAAGATATAAACATTCTTATACCTTTAGAAGAAATCAGGGAAAGATGACATGATGTTACAATGTTTCTGATAAAAAATTAGTTTGAATTTTCTGAAGAAGTTTTTTTAAGATGTGACAAATAATGCCACATTTCTAAATAATGTTTGAAAACACTTACTAAAAAGGATTGTTATGCTATAAAATAAAAGGAGGATAAAATGATTAAAGTTGAAAAAATAGCCCTTATTGATAGATCTCAGAATGATACCGACAGGAAAAAAACATGGATTATTGGTATTGGTTATTCCATACACAAGATAAATTATTTGAAAATATTTATCTTTTTGGAAAAATTTGAAGGGGGAGATATTACATTTATAAATAACAGTTTATTAGAAATTAGAGGAATATTAATAACTAAGATTGAAGCTCTAACTCTAAAATCTATCAATTTTTTCTCTATTTATGGACCTAAAAAACCTACAATGGGTTAACCAAATATATAATTTTGGTAAATAATTTATCTTTAGGATTGATTTTCATTTCATTATAAGGATTTTAAAATAAAAATTTTTTAACAAGGGAGAATTAATCATCACTATTCTATTTTAGATTAGAAAACATTAAAACTCAAGTTACATGAATTTTGAGGATGAAGATACACTATATAATTCAATTAATGGAAAACCCAATTAGAAAGGTTTTAATATTCATTAAAATTTATATTACTTAAGAAAAAAACTACCACTAAAAGGAAAGTAAGATGATATTTTATTAACTTGTCAATGGTTAGTGGAAGACATAAAAATTGTGAAATCCAATTCACATGGACACATGATATTATACACTCTAACAATTGTAGAATCATGTGACATCTATTAAAAAAGTTATTTCTAAATTATCACTTTTAAGGATGAAGTCACTCATATAACTAAGATAATTCTTATGAAATATAAATCAGAGTTTATATAAATGTTTGTATATTTCATAAGGGATGTTAAATGATAGATGTGCATACATATACTAAAGTTGAGACATGATATTGTAAAAAAGTGCATGAGAAATGATTTTAAACTCTATATAATGAAACATATAATGAATACTAAATTCAAGTATTAAGACACTCCTCAAAAAAATAGAGTTATGGAAAGGAAAAAATAAGATTAGTATTAATCGAAAGAATCATACTAGCTAAATATAAAATATATTGGTTTTTATAGAGAGAATTTGTTATTCCATTTGTTCGTGTAAAAAAATGTATTCCTTTAGCTAGAATCCTACACAGATACCTTTGAGATATGATATGTAAAAAATCATTTCGTGACATATTTCATGGTTTTTGGGTGTCCATTATTAAAAAAGATAAAAAAAATAATGTTATAAAGATAGATGATAAAGAATATTAATGTGTTTTTGTGGTATAGTAATCCAATAAAAGATGTTATAAATTTTAGAATTAACATTAAAAAAATTTAATTGACTCTTATGATGTGTAGGTTTTTTAAAATCCAACATACATAGAAAAAGGTGTTGATAATTTCACTAAATATAAATTTAATAATTTAATGAAAATATCTAAAGTGATAATGAATGCGAGACAAAACAATTATATGATGATTAAAATGTATCATGTGATGAAGAAATTATGTAAAGAAGAAAATCCAGAATGTTGAATTTTTTTAAAAAAATATTCATAATTAATAACATCATTGTAAATTAGAAATCTCTCTTTCAACCCAAAACAATTTCCATATTAAAGAATCGATCATATATTTTATCACAGGTGGAACCATAATATATTTCATTGGAAGTTGAAAATAATTAGTGGGTAGATTAAATGAATGAAGACATATATCAGATTATGGGTAATAACACATGGTATCTTGTTTCATGACCAGTAGGAATGAAATTTATTGGGAATCGTGGTGGTATAGAGGGAAGCTCAATGAATGCAGTTAAGTTTCATGAAACAAAGAATGACTTTTTTGAAAATGTTACTTACATGTGGAAGGTTTATATTTTAATGAAACTTTTCCTCTTTTTAATATTCAAAACTATAATAATATTCATTATCGTTGTTGTACATCATCGTTGCAATTTTTATTATCTGGTTATAGTGTCATAATTTCAAAATGATGAAATTTAGGAAGAAGTTTTCATTGAGAAAACAAACAATCTCTTTAATAATGCATTTGGAACCAATGTGCACAAGTTTAAGAAGTATTTTTATCGGATGATATAAGATCTATGATCTAGGTATTAAAAAAAGACAGTTATTTAATGAATATGAACTTTTCAAAATGAAAAATTGATAAAAACATGAACGTTGTGGAAGTGATCATATATACTATTATTTACATTATTTAAATTGATGATATAATATTTTTAGGTGACAAATAAAACATTTGTAAATAATTTTTTTAACACATAATTAAAAACATTGAAATTTTAATGATTATAGAGTGAGCATTATTTCTCAGATTACATGATCAATATAAGAAAATATATATCTTGGTATCAAAGGAAAATTATGATAGTGGGTTTCAATAGAATTATGACATGTCATATTCTATATATGATTATATTACCATTTATATTAGTGTGATGATATTTAATGATGAATCTAGGAAAAGTGTAAATTATAAATATTTCATAAAGTTGATATTATCTAAGGTATTTCATATAACATCAATAGAGACAAAAATTATATTATTACATTTTGTGGAAGATATCAATGTTATCCAAAGTAATTAGACCGGATGGAATATAATATAATTCTTAGATATTTTAAAGGGATGCTATCTTATTTGATGTTGTATAAAATAAATTATGACATGGACATTATTTTTTATACCGATGTTGATTATGTTGGAAACTTCAACAATAGAAAATCAATATTAGAAGTAACTATTTTATTAGAAAATTGTTAACCTAGATATTCTAATAAAAAACAATGTTTATTGACTATGATTACTATAGGACACCAGGACACGATGAGATGGGAGAAGTGAATCAGGGTGTCATCTTTTTCTTTTAAAACAAGGATCTTGTTCCCATGTTGGTTATAAATCATTAAAGTAATAATATTGATGTGAATAGAATGAAAATAATCATATGCAAAGAGACCACAGAACACTTTTACTTTGTTCACCACTAAGGGCTATATTCAAGGAACATAGACTGATAGGTTTCCAATCATACTTAATTCCACTAAAATTCACTATATATGGATTACAATATTCGGGTACTATCACTTTGTCACAGACCCACAACCTTTATAATGGATTAGGGATAGATCATTGCGTCCCTCATATCACTTCTATTGACTCCCCCTAGTTCACTGCCCTAAGATATTTCACACTCAGTTTATGGATGTTATGGTCCCATCAATTGATTTGAATTGAATACATTATCTCTGTTCAACACAAGACAGTTCCTTCATCAATGTACTAGATTGTTTCACATCAAATCACTGATCACACAAACTGGATATTCAAAAACATTTTCGATTCATAACACCATGCTTGCGTACAACACCTCAACTTGGGCGGAAGATTCGGGAATTTTCAGGAAATATGAGTTTTTCTCAAACCCAAATTTCTGCACAACCCTTATCTTTTGAGCAATGAAACAAAAGGATTATATTGGTCTTTTTAAAATAAAGGAACAAATTTTGGGAAAGACTAATTGTTTTTAATTATTTCTCACACAAATCATTTTGGCATTAGAGAAACTATATTTTCTTTGGAAAATTCTTAAGTCTTCCACGGGGTTGCTTCTTATTTATACACCCTGATGGACCTCAATGCAAGTTATCGATGTGTCTTTTTTAGTGCACACAAGATTCTTCCTAAGAGAAAAAAACCCATTTTGATATCTCATTGGGTGTGTAAGACTCTTCCGTACAAACTCATCTTTCACGCACATTTAATTCATGAGTGCACTTTTTTCCTTTAATAGAAAACTTCCTTAACTTCTAATTAGGATTGACAAAAAAACACAAACCATAATCCAGTTCTAGAATAAAATGTCCATGGTTCCAACAAGTATAGTTAGAGAAGAATATGATTTCACCACCATATATTGTACAAATATGATTTGGATGAAAGCTCATATAGAATATTTTAGAGTGGAATTATGTAAACCATTGAATATTATTTATGATTTTCAATGTATAATTATTATTTCCAAAATTCACATAGAACATTAATTTTAAAAACATGTTGATATTTTGTATCACTTCATAAAAGTTAAAAATTCGATTAAATTTAGTACATTTCAACAAAAAATGAAATTGATGATGCTTTCATCAAAGATGTGCCACATGACATGTTTTGGGGGGTGAGGCTATAACTTCATGTTCATCCTCCACCATGGACTTACATTATTTTATATAAATTTATTTCCCCCTTCTATTTTTTTTATATTTTCAAAGGGGTAGATTAGTTATAACTATTCATAATATTTTATGGGATATTACATGAACAACTTTTTCTATTATGAATAAAAATATGTGGTTATCATAAAATGGGGTTTTGAAAAATAGAGAGAATGAAAGTTACGCGTGGGGGGGGGGGTGGTTATCTTACCATGGACACAAAATAACATGTCACCAAGGGATGAAATTCATATAAAACCATTATTTTTCCATGTAGGATGGTGTGAGGAAACTCTCACAGAGAAAGGATTTAATTTAGTACATGTTGAAAAAAGGATATTTTTTAAAAAACTGAGTTGTAGAAAAGCATGAGTAATTAATTTTTTTGAATAAATTATCAATAAATTATGGGTGAGATTTAAGATGATTTATAAGTTAAAATTATATAATTTTGAATTTTTTAAAATAAATATTCTTAATAATTATTCTATTAAAAGGCGAAAAAGTGTATTTTGATGTTACAAAATTATTATGAAGTATCTATAAAATGGTCAGGATGTTTCATTACCATTTTTAAGAACATTCTTACAAATTTAGTCGATGCTTTGTTATTTAAAAAGTTCATAACCTCATGTAAATATTATTATCCATGATTTGTACAAAGGAAGTGATGAAAAACATTATTAACGAAAACATTCAATTGCAAATAGTCTTTTAAAGAAAGGCATTCATATGAAAACCACCAAACATAGATTAGAAGAAAAAAGATGATCAGACACAAAAATATTGAAGGGAAATGTGTATAACTATTTTACCAGAAATATTTCACTAGACACAAAATATAGTATATATTAATGTAGGTAGATAAATAGTAGTGTTTTATGTACTTGAAATGAAATGTTTGAAAACATTTTTTCACATAGTTTTTTATAAAATCCTCACTACTGATGCTTTTAAAAAACCAATTTAGTAAAAAGGTGAGGAATTCAAAAAAATAAGGAGATTTTTTTTATATGTGAATATAGAAACATATAAACATACGATTAAGATACCAGGAAAAGATAATCTCATATAACATGAGTCTTTGAATGTATAAACAATATAGTAAACCATATTCAATGGATAGTGTTTCTAGAATGAAATTTTATTTGAAGTCTAATTAGGAGATTTATGCTATATAAATTTCAATGTTATGAAGATAATTCAGTAGTGAGGGAAATAGATCAAGTCCATAAAATAAAGATTAATCATAAATAAAATTAGTAGTTAAACATTTCAATATGTTGCATCAGACCAAAGAGAGTCGTAAGAAATAGCACATAGAAAAATCTTATGAATTATTCAAAAAAACCTAACCATAAATATTTATAATAAAAATTACACAATATTTTTAAATCACATATTCATAATGATATTATGAATTTTTTTCCAAATTCTTTTTATCCTTCCAAGATGAGGAATGTTGAATAAATTACATAACATCATAGTTTATGGAATTAAGAATAATGTTTGAATAATTAGAGTTTTTATAAATGTTCAAGAATATTTAGGAATACACTAGATGACTCATGAATCATCATGTGAATTACAATTGAGAAAAAACACAAATATAATTTCCTATCATTTAGACAGTGGTCGAACCGTTATAATGGTGGTGAACTATATAACTATACTAAACACTATTCGTAGGAAAAAAATAGTAATATAGTAAATAATTTTAACCTGAGTGAGTATCTATTCGATATTACATTTGGGTTGAAGAAAAGTACCATATAAAGTTTTAGTAAAGGGAAATGATGCAAAGAATTCATTCAGAGAGATCCGATATAGAGTTAAAAATAGTGTTTTCTATTAATGGTTGAACTTAAGTGGTTAATTAAATAGACATAACAGATGTTATGAAAGTAACATTGTTTTACAGTGGCATAACATGTGGATTATTTTTTAAGGTAATTATAAAAATTAAAAACATACTAAATAGATAAAATGGATAGATAGCTTCATATAATCATTCTGTGATCAATTTTAACAATGTTTTATAATTTTGTAGTGTATTAGTTTTGTAGGAATAACATTTTAAAACATCAGAGAGATAGTATATTCATTATTATCCGGTTAAAGAATGAGTATAATTGGTGTTGGATCAGGTTTTATTAAATTATTATTCATATTTAATATCTATGAACTGATGGGAGTCTTTATGGAATGATTTTCATTCTCACACTGAGTTTTGGCCTTATAAATATGGTGTTCAATTATTTCATTAATATTTTGGCCTGATTGTGAGTTTTTAATAAATATTTGATATGTATAGAGTGATAATGTTTAATAGGTGTTAGATCAGGTTTTATTCAATTATTATTCATATTTAAGATCTATGAACAGATGTGAGTCTCTATGGAATGATGTGCATTCTCACATTGAGGTTGGGACTTATAAATATGGTGGTCTATAGCATGCTCATGTTCACTAATGTATGAAAGTGGATGTAAGAAATGAGTTAATTCCTTTAGGTGGGATGTACACCCATTGGTCATAAAAAGTTATTTTGATATATTTCATTAGTTATGGTATCCTGACATAATTAAATACATTTTGGACTTTTTTCAAAATTCATTAAGTATCAGAATTTAAAAGAAAAGTAATAAAAATTTGAAGGTAGTCTTAGGTCACATTTTAAGCCCATATATAAGTGGGATTTAATCATGATGGAATTTGTGACTATATTATTTATTTACCACAAATGAATATATTTATTTTGAGTAATGAAGGATCAACTAACAAAAAATCACTTCTTTACCCATTAAAGAATTATATTTACTTAATGAACAATGGATGTTTATTATAAAATATATATCAAATAATGAATTAGTACCATCTAGTATCATATTTGAGATGTATTCAATGTTAATATCTCAGTTTTTTAAATTTAATTAATTAGTATTGGGGTCAAAAATGAAATTTTGTACCGCCTTTCTTCCTCAAACAAAGGACCAGTCTGAGCGGACTGCATAGAATTGAAATAGATTCTTTGATCGCATGTTATGGAATTTTTTAGCACAAGGGAGAATCATATTTCCATTATGGAATTATAATATAAAAATATTTTTGAATCATGAGGTGGCTAGAGCATTTCATTCATTAATATTGCATCATTTTAGATGAATATTTGATATATTTCACAATAATACAGACATTAGTTCGATAAATTTTTAGTGTAATTTGAGTTTAGATACTTAACAATCTTATTTGTGGAATAATATTCAACATATTTTGAAAAAAGATTATAAAATTGTATATTTTTAAGATATATTCAACTTAAAAACATTCTTAATATCCTGAAGATTAAAAATGATAGAAAGGGTGATATGAAATGGAAAATAAGGAAAAATATAGGATATATCAATCAATGATCACAAGTGAGAATAATATAATCATAACCATATGAGAACATTATAATAACATACAATAATCACACCTAAAAAGTCTAAGATGATTAATCATTAAACATTACATAATCCATTGTGATATAAAATTATATAACTCATAAGTGGGAATAATAATTAATAATAAATTATATTCCATGAGAAAATATCATAATCATGAAATATAATTTTTCTGTACACATAAGTATATAAAATAACTTCCATAATACAGGTTTACTCTCAAGACTATTAATATAGAATAAATTTCATTATGGAAATGTCTACCAGATCATTTTTAATATTATTATAGTAGTAACATCATTCTTATTAAATCCATAATACCATAGTATTTTGTTAAATTAATTGATTTTTATGAGTTTATTAACAATATTATCTCTTAAGAGATTCTCAACTCAGTCATCATTACCCAATTCAATGGAGGGCCATATAACTTCAGTCTCTCCCATCACATAATGAAAAATATACATATGTGTGGAAAAATATTATAAAAAACTCAATATATCATAACATATGTAAAAGATAAGTGATTTATCAACATATCGTAAATAAATCATAGAATAACCCATAGAAAATAAATTGGTTTCATAAATATTTCAAAATAACTTAATTAAATTTTGTGAAAGAAATCAGTTTCAAAAAATCGTCTAAAAAATCATCATCATATGAAATCCATAGAAAAAATGTTGAATGTATTATAAGATCAAATTCATGATGTAGTATAAAAAACTATAAATAATATTGGAAAATATGAAAAATACCTTTAAAATACCATTGAAACCATTATTTGAAAACATGATAAAATAACTTTTTTTTAATATCATTTAAACAAAAAATTACTATAATATTTTAAAAATCATTTTCATTGAAAATAAACAAGGACAATTTTAAATTAATATTCAATTTAAACAATAGTAATTACCTTGGGGAAAATATCTTGGTTATATATATGTTAAAATAACACATTTCTTTCACAGTATTATAAAAAGTCAAAAAAAGATTTCTCTACAAATAAATTTCATTAAAATATTCAATTTTAAACATTTATAAAGAATTTTAAATTTAGTTAAAAATACATTTTCAAAACATGTATATTTAAGAACAATCAAAATAATAATAAAGATCATGATATTTTATTAAACGTTCACTGACCAAAAATGATATAACCCCAACATTTTATTAAAAACATTTTAATAATCATTTTAAGTATCTAATTTAGAAAAATGGTTCTTTATCATAAATTTTTTTGGAGTAAATTAAAAATATTAAAATAAATTGTCTTTAATTGGAAATAAATATATAATTGTTTTCAATGTTAATATACCATAGTCAACCCTGCAATGAAATGGAATTGTAACATAAAGATCATACCTCAAGTCCTATCTTACTTTGTACACAATAAAATATATAGTATAATAAAAATATATTTAAAATGTATTTATTTATATTATATAACAATATTAATAAATTAATTACTATTTATAATTCCGTTATGATTTACAATTATCATTTTATTAATCATTTCATCAATAAAATGATCACTCTTGTGGAAACTAGTATGCTTTCATTGTAGACTTCAGTTAGATGGTTCTAGTACATGAATATAGGTCATGGTATTATCATATTCAGTATAATAATCCTGAAATATTTAATATATTAATTAATTGACTATAATTTTGTAATCATTCATATAAATCGGTAATGAAAAATGAATAAAACCACTTTACTAAGACGGTAGTCTGTACATATGCACAAGTGATGTTTTCACATTTTAATCGATGGAACAATATAAATTAAATTTTAATTAATCTATTTTTAATAATTATTATATAATTAACACCATATTTATTTATTAAGTCTATAACAATCAACATCCTTGTAAACTACAAATGAAAAATTACTCGCATTGCTTTGTGGTGGTTATAGTCCATACATATGCCTGTGCAATGTTATCATTTTAAAAAATATATTAATGTAATATGATAGATAATATTTCATAATATTATAAACATAATTATTTAATAAATATCATATATAAATATTAAATAATACAAAATAACCTACTATTAATTATGGTGATGGAAGATGAAACATACTGCTATGTGGAGGTGGTGTTCCACACATACACATGAGTGATAATTTCATATACCATTTGATGGAATGAGGTGAAAATATTTGATCCATCCTAATGAAAAAAATTTATTACATTGAAGATACTAAAGTATTTATTTTATAATTTATAACACATATTTAGAAGAGGTAGATGAATATATAAAATAAAAAATTCTCAGTTAATAGATTTACATTTATATTGTGAAAAATATTTTGGATTACACCTTAGGCCTTAAAAGTATGGTATTATGATCAATAAAGGACCTAAAATAAATTTTTAAGGAGGATATTTATTTATTATGGTATGTATTCTATAATCTAGAAGGCTTATGACTTATGAGTAAGATATGAGAGGTGGTATCCTTTTATAATGGACTAAAGGGCACACTTTTAGTTTTTCTGATGATTAAAATATAATTCCTTACTCATGTTATGTGGTACAAAATTAAAAATATCATAATATAATAGAAATGAGGCTGAAATATCCTCAAGAAATAAAATTTATTAATTTATGATTTTTTTAATTCTTATCTCTTTGGTTAACCACCCCCTCCCCACATTACTAAACATGTTTTAACATTATTTTTTTGTAAAAAAATTAGTTTCTGATATTCAATATGAAGAAAATCAGGTTGAAATTATTTAAAAATATTATTTGTTATAATTTAATTTATGTAATCAATTTTTTCTGATTAAATTTATATAATATATAAAAAATCATTTTAAATTAAGTGTAAAATGTAAAAACCCATTTTCACAAAAAATGATTTTTTAATCATAAAATCGAGTTAACCTTCTCTCCCGGTCATGTAGAAAATATTACATAAATGTTAAAATATTTAATTTAATAAATTATCAACACATTTAATTAAAATAATTTATAATTTGGGATTAATATAATTTATTGAAATAAAAACACAATTTGCGGATATTTTTTTAAAGTCATCTTTTACTGAAAAAAGGTTTCATTTTAATTTTGAACCAATTAAAAACAAATAAATTCATTTTAATAATTTGAATAAAATAATGTTTCATTATTTATTTATTCCTATCCATACACACCAATCCTAGGGAATAAATGTCACATTAAATAATAATATTTTCATATTATATTAGGATTTCTAAAACTTTGTAGTTTGTGTAAATAAATATATCGAAGAATATAAATTCATTTAAATTAAAATATAACATAAAATATCATGGTGTTACATTTTGTGCCATTATAATAATTTCACTGATTAAATGTTCTCACATTGATACAAATAGTTGAGGATGCTTCTACCTCATCACATCTTTTGGTTCCCACTTAGCTTCCTTAGATTTAATATTTTGATGAAAAAATCATTGGGTTACTACTCTTGTATTAGATTAATTTTAATATTAAATGTAGAATCTCTAATAGTATTTCATTATATGATATAGAATTTTCCCTTGGTATGATCTAGGAATTAAATACATGTGATGGATTAGGAATGTTATTTTTAAAGAGACTTTTATTGAACACATCATGAACATAAGAATTATTCGGTGGAAGCTCAACGTGATAAAAACCATCCCTATAAGGTCATGAAATTTGAAAGGAAAAATATATATAGGGCTCAAATTTACCTCTTTTTTCAAAATATCATAACCTTATTCCAATGAGATATTAATAAGAATGTAGAGACCCGAAGCATGATGTACATGGACATTACATTACTTTTTCAGAATAATTAATACATAAAAAAATAGACACACAAGGATCGTAATAGTTTAGTGTCTTTGGAAACTTGGAATATAAACTTCTAATCATGTTGAAAGATCTTAAAAAACACACATAACGGTCATCCCATTTTTGTTTACTTACCTAAAATGTTTCTTTATTTCCTGGGGAAAATAAAACATAAAAAGGGTGAGCTCAAATTCTAAGTTAGGGAAAACATAAAGAACATAAAACAATCTATAAACATTTGAAAGAAAACACTTGAACATGAAATTTAAACATCAAAATCAGGAGCAAAGATTTAAATCGTGGAAGTACGTAAGGAATATATCATAATGGAACATCATACCTGAAAAAATAGCATGGGAATAAAACATGTATTTGTGGAAAAACATTAAGCACATGATATGATTTCCATAGTAGCCAAGGCATTGCTTCCAAGACCATCTTTGTGGACAAAGTCCCTTTCTGAATCGAGTTCACTCCTCGTTCCAGTCCTGTATTACTGAACCAGATTTACTTACTATTCCATCCATGTCTATTTCATGATATATAAATATTTACCCAATGAATTGGAGGGAGATATAGGTCCCACCCATCTCATAATGAAATCATTCTTACTTGTGCCACAAAATAAACATACATCATTCATAATAACCCAATAAATAAAATGGGATTCATAAACATCATCCCATCATTACATAATCCACATAAAAGAAATGGATATCATTTCATAATCACAAAAAGTGAATCCATGTAAATCATAGAGACATTATACATGAAACATACACATATAAAGTAATGTCATCTTAGATGAAAAATGGTTTTGATAAAACACTTGAAATGAATTCTTGAGGAAAATATCCTTTATTCTTCAAAATCATTTTTGTTTCACAAAATTCCATGAAATTTTAAATGAAAATTATTTTTTTGCAAATAGTCATGAAATTGTTTGGAGGAAGCTTCATGAAAATAAGGTTTTTAGAACCGTAAAAATCCGTTCACGCCGTATAAGTTAAAAATAACAGTTTTCTCGTACTTTTGTCGGAAAAGTCAAAAAGTATCTTGTAAAAGAAAGATTCCATACATACCATGTAGTAAAAGTAAAAAATGGGTAAAAAGGACATTAAACATATATGAAAAAACTTTTATAAAACATGGACATGGATGATTACAATAACCCCAGTAAATATTTACGAATAAGCAATCTTGGATAAAAATGAGATTTGAGAAATTATCCCTTACCTTAGGTCCAATATGCTTCGTATAGATCCTAACCTCCTATATAATGATTTAAATAATGTCATTTACTTGTTACATAAAGATATTCATTGTTATGATATCATATATGTTTCACATAGGACTTTATATTACCTGTTCTTTTGTAAATTTCATGTTAAAGCAACGTTTTGGGTAAAATCATTTCATTTATCGTATGTGTTTCGACTTTTCCTTCTTAATATATTTACTTATATCCAGATTTACATAATTCCAGAATGTAAAAAATGATTTATATATAATATATATTCATCATATACATATATATTATAGATTGATAAAAGGAATGAAATACACCATTCATGGAGATGGTAGGCCGTACGTACGCATGAACGCTGTTTTCGTTTCCTTATTGAATTGAATGAAACTAAATAGATGACATACATATATATATATATAAATCCAGTAGAATTATTTTTTCATATATTTAATTATTATTCATTATATAAACTTTATGACCATTCATGTATGGTTAACATGGAGAATGAATCTCATCGCGTCGTGAAGACGGTAGTCCGTACATACGCACGAGTGATGATATCGTTCCCATAATTATTGAGTAGAATTGTAGTGGATGGTATAATATATCATATTCCATATGATGTTATAATAACCATATATAGTTATTCTTTACACCATTATACCAATCCATGTAAGGTGTTGGTGGAAAAACTGATTACACCACGACGTGGAGATGGAATTCCGTACGTACACACGTGCGGTGATTTTGTTTTCTGTAGGATGGATAGAATGTGAAATAGTGTTTTTTCATACTTATAATAACATATAAGTATATTATTGATACTTATGTTATTACTTCATAATTAAACAACTAAAGAAGAAGAAGTGGAAGAAGAAATAAAGTTGAAAGAATCGGTAACGGACATTACCTCTTCTTTGAAGCGCCTCTTTGAGACATCCTTTTAGGGCACTAAAATTGGTCTTTGAAGAAGACCAGGACCTAAATAATGTTTATAGGGAAGTGGAGAAGATATTTTTTCAGGGTTGGGACGATATTTAAGGCTTAATGTGGTGTGAGGAAGATAGGGAGGAGGTGCCCTTTTATAAGGGAGGAGAGTGGCACCTTTGGAAAAACTAAAAATATTATTTTATTATAAAGTCATATTCGGTTTTTAATAGCTCCAAATAGATTTATTTCTAAGATAAGGTGGTGATGGGTTTAAATCATCTCATCAAATAGAATTTAAACAAGTTTAGGTATCTATTTTAACCTTATCATTTAGATTTAACTTTAAGTTAGATAATTTAACTTTTACCGTGTCTTCTTGTTTTTTTACAATATAAGGTTAATAAACTTACTATAACAAGACAAACGAACCCCAAGTTGTTTATTATTAAAATATATAACCTTATATAATTCATTTTGACGAACCTTATATTTTTATGAATAAAATAACAATTAATAATATAATATTAATTTAAAAAACTATTTTATGTCAATTTTGACACTATTTGGTAATTGATTTTTGTGAAACTCATAACAGAAAGATTAGTTAGAAAAAAGTTAATTAGATCAATACTAACATGTCTTATTAACATATAAAATTATTTTAATTCTTAAAAAGTCTAAAATTACATTTATTTGGGAATTTATGACATAAATTTTGTCAATATTTCATTAAAAATATAATTACTCTATCATCATTTTGTCTTAAATAAATTACATTATTTAAAGTCTAAAAATTACAAATAAAATAATATTATGTAGGAAATATTTTTAGATTTATAATTAATATTTATAGTAGAATTTACCCTATGTATAACCCAATATTAAAAATTATTTACTTATAAAACTTTGATTTTAACTATTTTAACCCTTCTTTTAAAAAATTATTATTAAATGTCCTAATCTAATCCAAGTGGGCCTAAATGGTCATATTTTATTCTTAAGTTTGTTTTTGGTTGAATTTAACTTATCCAGTAGAATTAAGACATGTGTTAGGGTAATAATAATTTCATTTTTACCCTTAATTGCCCTATTTACTTTTAACCGTGGTAAAAAAGTAAAAAGTTACTATTCACCAAAAATTATTTTCATCTAATTGAACAACATTTTAGTCCTTGATATTAACCATGTCTCTATGATTTTCGAAATTCCACTCACAGAAGCGGTAAAATTATGTTTTATGTGAATTTGGAAATTCTCCTAGGAGGTGGATAAAAGACGGTGAAAAGTTTAATAAAATTTTTATATATCTAAAATTATTATAAAATGACTCCAATGAATTGAATTGAACTTATATAGGTATTATGTATCAATTTTGACCTAAAATAAATTTAAATAAAATAAATAATTATTTAAATAAAATTTTGGTTTTTAAATAGTAACCTAGTGTTTTCACTATTCATCAAAAATTGAAATTTTTCAGAAAAATACCAAAATTTCACCCTAGTCTAATTTCGATATTCCGAATCCAAAAATAAAGTCCATTTTGAAAAATAAAATATACAAAATTTAAAAAATTGGTTATTACTATTCATAACAGCTAGTTTTAATAATATTTTAATAGCATATCGTTGTTTAATGAAACTCGGTATTGCGTATGATGCAAGCTATTGAGGAAGGTCGTGATTGCGTGTAAAGCAAGACAAGTCATGGTTGCGTGTTGTGCAAGACTCCTTTGTTGTTTCATATAATAGAATCCAACCATATTTATACATTGAATATATATATATACACTCAATGCTGCGTAGAATGACTATTATCAAACAAAGTTGAAATTGTGTGTAACACAATATAAGAATAGTGTTGCGTATACTGCAAGCTAATACGGTGTTGCGTATAACACAAAATAATATTTTTGTAGCATAAAACACATGACATAAAATAAATTAAAAAGAATACTTATCATAAAATATCAGCGTGTTACAAAGAAAACCTTATCCATGAATTCAATCTACATATTTTCTAATGATTTTCAACATATTTTTTTAAAAAATCTGATATATCCTGATGTGATGATGAATAGACCTAACCTTATCTTAAATATTGATGTATAGAATAATTACCAATATATTTTTTATTCATATTCATCACAAAATTTTAGATTTATTGATTTTCTTCCATAGACGTCATCATAAGTAGCTATCTATATTCTCGAGTGAAAGCTATTATATTATAAATATTATTCCAAAAAAATATATTGATCATAACCACATTTTAAGTCCATATAGAAATCCTTCAACATTTATTCAAGGGATTGAATTTTACAATCATTATAAACATCAATTCTCAGATGATATTATTTACTTAAATTCAACAATAGATCCAGAACATACTAAATATATCGGTATAACTTCATCGTAATCTTCAGATCCTGATCAGATATAATCGAATATGGTAATCCTTAAACGTCACCACATACTTAATTTATATCATGTAAATATGATCAAGAGAAAGATATTATCAAATTAAAAATAAATGAAATTATTTTCTATTGACATTGAATAAAAATAATAATATAATTGTTCCCTTTACGTTCTTTGTGAGGTCCAATAGTGAAATTTGTGGCAATGTTTTCTCATTTTTATTCTAGTATAGTTAATGTTAATAGCATTCCCTTAGAATTATGTCTCTCGACCTTATCTTTCTGGCATATCAATCTTCAACATACATACTCTGTAATATCCCTTTTCTTGTTTTCCCACCATAAATACTCATTCATATCTCTATATATGTCTATTATTTCACAATGAATAGAATGATAAAAAAGGAACTTCATAAAAATATCGCTTTTCATCTGTAGTATGGATTTGGCATGTACATGATTCATGAACCTTATCATTCTTTGAAAATCACGTTTTATCTCTAGAACATTTCTCATCTTATCCTATAACTCTAAATCATTTTTATCTCTTTAATCCTCATATATAAGTATTGTGGAATGTTTATTTGAGAATGATAAAACATGTATCCTTCCCTCATGATTTCAAGGTCCATATTCTAATGATCTATAAAAATTGGATCTCTTTAAATACTCATCATCAAAAAAAAATCATATAACTTCTAACTCAGAGTATCAACACCTTGTTAGTCTTAAAAGGGTTATAGTGTATTGAACAATCACAATCCTCAGTCAACTCCAACCATCACTATTGGTGCATATTATACTATTTCTTCATGAATATATTTTTCGAGATTTTATGACTAGTTTTTATTTCAAAATTAAAAATAGATATAATAGATCAATAATTTCAATGAAAATTTTATTACTTCGACCTTTAAATCATGAGACATGTAATTTTCATTATGATTTTTCAATTAGAAAGTGGCAGAATCTATCACTAAATCATTTTTCCGGATGATTCATCCTAATCACTTCATTAATGCATCACTAAAAATCCCAAACCCATATGCACTAAAGGGTAGTGTGTGAATTGGTCCACTAACCAACCATATTTATATCTCTTTATAATTTTCATCACATAAATCTACCCGAAAGAACTCTGGCCAATTCTGAGTAAACTTCCTTATAGGATTAGATAGTATGATAAATCCTTCATAATGTTTCAGTTTCATCAATCCATACCTATAAAAATATGGATATCAATTATCAGGGATGTACATTTCCATTGGTCAATAAATTCTATCTTTTAAAGATCTATTGATATACCCTCAATGTAGGTTATTTGATTTAAGAATGAAACTTTTTCAAAATTATAATTCATACATTGAGAATTTATAATATGAATTATCCTTCCTCACGGTATTCCTAATCATCATGAAATATTCATTACGATCTTCCATTCTTTTCAAATATACAAGCATTTAATATATCAATACAATGAAAATCGGATCAAGATAAACAATAAAAACTATATTCAATAAATCTACTTGTAGAATTTGTAAGTCTAAATTGACTAACTATAAATTAATTACAAATACACCTTGTATAGAAGAATTTATTACATATATCCTCATTCCTAAACCTCATTTGATGATACATAGAAAAAATGTAAATATTGGAAAATTATTGAGCATTGTACAGTTGATCAAATAGGTTATTAATACAAGGTAGAGGATATTTGTTCTCAATAGTGATCTTTTTAAGATATCAGCAATAAATATAATGATTCATTTAACTATATTTCTTATATAAATAAAATAAAATTTGTACCATATGATGATGCAACAGGGTGTATAAATTACATATTAAGATTATCTTAGATTTTCTTCTTCAGTTGTGATAACTCAATAAGTGTTATTCTGTGTGGAGTATTTGAAATAGGCGTAGAAAGAGTTATAAATTCAATTAAAACATAGCATCACGATTTAGAGGATTAAAATAAATATCATCAAGTAATACATATTAATAATTCTAAAAAATATTCATTTCTAAAATTTTGAGTTTATACATAACCATTTGAGATAATTTCCCCTTATTAATATGTAATAAGACCCATAGAATGTAAGTAGATGCAATTGGAAGTCAATGATTATAATCACACTGAAATATGATTATATGTTGATTTAGGATATCATATGTTACTTCCATTCCTTTAATATTTATATGAGATATATATTGAGGGATTCAATCCAATCCTGAAATCAAATCAAATTCAACTGTAGGAAGAATAAAAAGATTTGTAGGAATCAAATTATCGTACACATCTATCTGAGAGGGGATATATATTTGAGATGTGATTATCATATTATTAGTAAGTTTTACAATTTACTCAACATCAAATCATTGATCTTGTAATGTGATAACCTTGGAAATTCATTAGGTATATTTGAGTGGGTTGATATAGAATAAAATAAATCATTTTTAGTTATAAATTCCATTGTAATTGTACCTTTCTTCACATTATTATCATGACCCTCTTAAATAGTTTTGATCACATGGGATTACCATTTACCTATTGGCTTCATAGTTTGATGACACTGAATTTAACATTCATGCACTAATTAAAATAATGTCCATACTTATTGAATGTATGGAATTGATGTGTGTTTGGAACATTTTGTCCAGATTTTTCATTACTTCTTCCCTTAATATGTCTCTTTACATCACATTAACATTATTTTACCACATATACATATTTTCCACAATTAAATCCATTTACACACCCCAAAAAGAAATTTCTAATATTGTTCCTTCCACACATCTAAATTGAAGATATTATAATTTTCTTTCTTCCTTAGTTTTTATTATTATCATTTCATCCTGATTGCTTCTTTCAATTTTTTTCACAAAACTACGAGAACATAGAAAATCTCTAATTTTTATTTTGAAATTATGTGAACATCAAACAATTTCTTCAAATCCATTAAAGTCTCTTGTATCCAATTACTTTCAAATACATGGTCTAGGACACTAAAAATTTTCAAATCATTAAAATAATAATTTATGATAAAAATAAAAGCATACCTTTAATGTATTGTAAATTTTTCTACAATGGTACTAATGGATTCATCATCATTATTATTTCTTTTGGGAATTCCGTTTTAATTATTTACATGATGAATTTGGTTAAATTACCTAATAAAAATACCTTTTAAAATACTTCTGTGGTCATTGAGTTAATTTCATCTTTTAATTAGATATTCTTGGTAAACATAAACCACTGATCATATTCACAATCAAATTGATGTACTATCAGGATGTTGTTTTCTTGTTCTGGTCACTAGGTAATAAAAATTATATTTTTAGTGGTGTAGATCTGTTTCTCAGAATCTATATGATTAACTTATCTACCAAAGTAAGGTTTGTATTTCCATATAAGTGACATAATCGTGAGTTTCCCCTTCCTGTGGAAATTTTGAATATTGATGTAATTCATGTTAATATTCTATATTGAGAGGGTTTCATGGGTATGGATGTAATATTTCACATCCTAGATCCCATTTCATTTGATTTACCATGAGGTCATTCTTTCATTTCCTATAAAATTCATGTTAAAGATGATTCCCCTAGGTCCAATCAAATACTATGAATATAAATCATTTATTTTTTGATAATAAACATATTGTTCAATCATTTAATCATAAAAAATCATTTATAAGATGTCTAAATTATGAAAAATTATTTTCAATCTATAAAATATTATGTTTTATCTAGGTAATTCATGATAACAATGTATTAAAATTCATTATAATTGGTCATAAATAAATAGTGTGTTAATCTAATATTATCCCCCACGATTCTGTATATTTTTATAGATTTATACCCACTAATAATTAATTGATAATAGTCGAGTTAAAGCCCAATATGTCCCTTTCAGAGTTTTTACACCTATGTTCATCCATGCCATATCTGCATCAACATTACAGTATCATGATTGGGATTTATTTTATAGGAAAACCAGATTAACTATATTTTTCAAAAATATTTATGATTTTATCATATAATTATACTTATAAATAGATTTTTTAAGAAATTTCACTAAACTGAGTATTGAAAAAAAATAATTTCAACACTAATATCAACTGAGTAAATCATTTAATTCTATTAATGAATATTTCATACTTTTACATGAATGTTCAATACATATCACAATGATACTGGACTAAGGAACACAAGGTTTTAATATCATTTGAGACTTGTGAAATAATTAGCTTATTTCATGAAATATCATTTACAACATAAAAAATGATCTTCTCACATAGTAAACATCTAAAAATACCCTACATGAATACTTTATTGATAATATATAGAAGTGAATCATAAGAAAGGGTTATATAAGAATCTCAATAAGGGTAAACATAGGTGATATTAATCAGTTGTCATAATTTAGTGTAAGATAAGTTTAAGGGCATGAGAATATGATCATAAATTATAATAATAATACTCAATTATTTACAGATAGTATATGATAAAGCATGGAATATGTATTTATTATTAATATAAATAAATCATGATTTTTTGTAATCAATGTAGACAATGTCATCTAATTGAAATTAATTCCATGTTACTTACATAATTATTTTTAGAGTAACTTCCATCTAGTTTACTTCATCTACTCTTAGATTTTTACAATCTCATGTGTATTATAGTAGTTATTTAATTCTATAGTCCCTTAATGGATTATCAACTATATCATTATTTTCCAACACATTAGAGAGATACATAATTTCAATTATAAAATTTACATAATAAAAAAAATCAATATTTTTTCCACAAGATCAATAAAAAATCAACATATCATAACCAATGTAAATGAATTTGGATTCATAATAATTTTACTATTCCATTATAGAAAATTCCCTAGAAAAGAAAAAAAATCAAATATGTTTATTCGTAAATAAATTGAATCTTAGAAATAAATAGGGTTGAGAAAAACATCCTTGAATTATAATTATCATAAGATGATATCCCTGGTGAAGAATAAAAATCCCTAAATGATGTTAATATAGATGAAAAATACCATTAAAATATCATTCAAACCAATATGTGAAAACATGATAAAATATCAATTTATTTTCATGAAATGTTAACTAAAACATAATAGACTATTGTTAAAAATAATTTCATTCAAAAATAATTAAAGAAAACACTGATGTTATCTTCAATGAAAAAAGTTGTTATAGAAGTGTGGAATTTTTTTTCTATATAAATTAAAAGAAAATAATCCTTTCACAGATTAACTATAAGTCAAAAAAATTTCTTGAAATAGGTAGTGATATTCCCCTTTTCAAAATATATCATGTATATTAAGAATGTTGATAATTCTTTTTAAGTTCATGTACATGGAAGAAAATGTTATTTGACCAAAAATGAAATATGGTCAACTTTTCATTAAAAAAATATATTGTTTCTAATTTTAGTTACCAAAGTTATGAAAATGATACTCATAGAAAAATCATGAATATGTAGTGGTATAGAAAATATATGAGGTTTAAAGGATAATATCCATATGATTTCCCTCGACCAAAATTTGGCATTTAAAATATCAAAAATAAAAGAGATAAAAATATAAACCCCTTACCTTATGTCTCGTATTTCATCAAACACAATCAAATATCATTTATAAAAAGCATATAGAAATCTATTATTAATTTTTTATAGAACCATATTCCTAAATAACTAATAAAGTTTCATGAATTTATAATTTCCATTTATCATTTTATTTATAATTATTCTTTATTAAAGTTATCATTCAAGTAAAAACTAGTCCATTTCCCACTCATGTTTCAGTTCGATAGTTCTTATAAATGAATATTTTTCATGGTTTTATCATATAAATAATATTAACCATGAAATATTTATAATATTCATTAATGAAATAAACTATTATAATCATTTATATAAACTTGTGATTAAATATTAATTACATAACTTAATGGAGATAAGAGTGTTTACATATACACATGGTAATGTTTTACCTTTTTGCTAGATGGAATGAAAAGATGTTAAATTATATTTAACCTTCATAGAATAATTATTATATAATTAAAAATAAAATATATGATTTATATTTATCCTTATTACTATCTATGTAATTTGTAAATGAAAAATGAATCCCATCGCTTCATAGAGGTAGTATTCCACACATACAGATGAGCGGCATTTTTATTTTTTTGTAGATATATAGGTAATAAAGTAGATAAGATATAATAGTTATGTAAGATTAATAATATCATAAATATCATATATAGACATTTAATCTATATTAATAACCAACCATTAATTATGGTGATATATAATGAATTGCATCACTCTGTGGCAACGGTAGTCCACACACAAACAAGAGCGATACATTGATATCCCATTGAATAAAAAAAGGTATAAAATGGTCGATAAATAATAATATTTAAATTTATTATGATTAACATAATTAATTATTTATTTCTTCAATGTATACCATGGATTTATAGTATTGGAACAATATATAATATTTAACGTAATCGATTATGATTTATACTTCTTTCTTGAGAATCATCATTTTCCATACACCTTAAGATTTGAATGGACAGTATTATGATGAAACTAAAACCAATAAATTTTGGGTGTGGATTTTATGAAGGTATTAGTGTGGGTATTTTCCAATATCTAATTATCATGAACGGTGGGGATTATATGATATGTGGTTTCATTTTAATTCTCAAAAAACTGGCACACTTGGAATTTTTCAAAAGAATAAAATATATTAACATTTTACACTAGTAACGTATGTCAAAAATGACAAACATATAATGGATAATATTTATAAGTATTAAATAAAATCTATAATTAATATTGAATAATTATTTACTTGATATTTTAATCCTTATATCTTTGGTTAAACCCTGGTAAACCCTTAATAACCTAGACCATGGTAATAAATTTTTATAAATTTTAATATCAATTTTCAATAAATATTAAATTTTAATAATTAAATAATATCAATTATTATTATTGAAATTTCTTAATAAATTTTAAATTATTCCATTTCTATAAGTTCAATAAACTCAGATAAAAATATTTTTCACCAAATGCAACAAAATAGTTTTCATCAAAAATAACTTTAAGCATAAAATTGAGATTACCTTCATTACATTCCATGAAAAAACTATTTAATGAATGTTAAAATATATTATCAAATATATTATGAATGAATTTAATTAAAATCATCCTAAATTTGAGAATAATTTAATTTATGAATACAAACAATATTGTGTATATAAACATAATTTTATGAAATAACACCTCTCTTTATATAAAAATGTTTATTTTAATTTATAAATAATTTATAAATAATTAATTAGTAAATAAAAATATGATAAAAATATTTTTAATAATTTATTTAGTCTTATTAATACCAATCCATCCAATAGATAGTTGATAACTATCAGATTAAATAATAATATTTTAATAGTATACAACAGTTCATTTAAACACAACATTGTGTAAAAAAATCTATAAAAGAAATATAATTTATTTAGAGATAAGGTTATTATAAAATATATTGGGTGTTACAAATCATCTATTAATATGTCAATATATTAGTCATTTTTTGTGAATTATGTGTTGATATCCCTTCTTTTTGATAATGATATGCAAGTCTTCTTTAATTGGTCTCACTCTATTCAAAGAGATGAAAAATTGGTTATGTTGATATAAGCCCATATCAAGAATTATAAAATCTTTAAAAGCTATATGATGACCATAAAAAGTCTGCCTTGTTATTTAGAGTTAGAAAAAATTTATTTCTAAATGTTTCACAAAAACTGAGTCTTTGGTGAATAAGAATGAAAGATAAGTTAACATCGAGGTATGTTGGGACATTTTTAATTCATAATAGAGTCAGTGACGATTCATATCATCTAGATTTACCCCTAATGTTTATCATCATGAAAAAAACATTCATGTTTCCTAGTTATTGATGTATGTACCTAAACCATTGTACATAATCTGGTATGTTGATGTGCGGCCAAAATATGAGTATTTGTACCTAGAGAAACATATTTTTATCATTGATCAGAGTCATAATATTTTATGATGAAAAGTTAATAATCTTCACCAGGTCCTATGAAATCATATATATAACAAATTCGAAACTTGGGGGTTGGAATTTTGGATGATGATCCAATAAAATGGGAAATTCACCAAGGAATCTATCTCAGCTTTTAAATTTTTTATTTTCATAAGAAGGTGAACATGTCAATGACATAAATAACGTAGTTTTAAGTTCTGGAGCATTAGTAAATGCATATGAAAAATGATATTATAATTTTATGGGAGGTAAATTATGATAAAAACGTTCCATACATTTAGAGGAAATTATATCTACTGCCTTTTATCACACATGATAAGTATAATTAATCTCCACATCTAGTCAAATTAGATTTTTTGAATTTCCTAAAGTGGTAGAATATAGACCAATAGACAGGATTTTAACGACTCATAAATATGATATGTAACCCCGAATGATATTTTATACAAGAAATAGGGACATTGTAAAATCATTATAGACTAATCACAATGGAAATTGCTTAAGATTTTCAAATTATTGGGTTATCATCCCTAAAGCATGAACTAAATACCAAAAAAATAAATCTAAGACCATCATAAATAATTTCCTCACAACACATGATTTAAATATCACAAGGACAATCAATATTATGTTTTAAACCCACATTATCAAATTTGAAATGATTCTTTTGAACCTATATATCAGTTCCATTAGTTGTTTGGGACATCAAGAATTGATGGAGGATATTTCAAGGACTAGGACACTGTATATTCTCTATACATAGTCTTCCCATATCTAAAATAATAGAGTAAATTTTTATCAAAATAAATATTACTATATCATGATCTAGAATGCATGGACTCACTATGAACCTCATAGAAATCTTATAATATATCAATAAAAGTTATACTTCAAGGTTAAACTTATAAGTAAGAAACCAAAAAATAGTGATACCTAGCAGTAAAAAACTAATACATAGAGCTAAGATAAATAGATATACCCATGTATTTATGAAGGATGCTCGAAATTAAGAATTGAAAATCACCATTAAGGAAAAAATATCATATGTCTCCCTAAAAGAAATAAAATAAAAAACATATTTAGAATTTAAATAAATTCTATTATAATGTAAATTATTATAAATGCCCTGAATCCTAATTGTTTTAGTTTTTAATGACCCCAACCTCCATAATCAAGTAAAATAATATAAATTTTAGTATTTTAATACCTTTTCTGATGTTTTTTATGTTTATGGGTATTTAAGGGAAGATATTTGGGTTTTACAGAAATGTGGAATAGTAAGGTAATGAACCCCTTGGATCTAGGGATTATTGGGTTCCCAGTGGACATGGAAATGGAACCAGGGAAATTATTGCTGGTAATTGATATATATTTGATAAAATTCCCCTAAT
Source organism: Viscum album (assembly GCA_963277665.1). NCBI lineage: Eukaryota > Viridiplantae > Streptophyta > Magnoliopsida > Santalales > Viscaceae > Viscum > Viscum album. The sequence continues at coordinate 1,199,279,405 of OY728123.1, read as the reverse complement.
AATGCGATATTTTATTTTTTAACCTATTTTATTTAACCATAATTTGTTTTGGTAATGGGAATAATTCTTCATTAAATATGTTTTCTCCTTTATTAGGCTCGAAAAACACTTTTTCTTCCTCTCTAAAATTTCAATCAGGCTGATTGGATCTGAGAGGTTCCAAATTGTCATGGAAGATATCTTTCACCAAAACAAGTTCATAGATCACGTAAAGTCTTATTTTTCAGGGGTTTCATGGTAGTATAAATTGTAACACACACGCTTACCAATTCAATTCTCATTAAAACATCTTAATATATATCATTTATTTTTGGCTATATATTATAGAATTATTACCATGGATGATCTCATGTAGATCAATGGCATTAATTTTTTGTTTAATTTACCCCTAAATCATTGTATCTATTACATTATATTTACATTTTTATGTTAATAAAACTAAATTTTAATTAAATACTCCCTAAAATTTGACCCCAAGGAAGTTACCACTTCTAATTTGGGTAAAAATACCCCTCTTCCCTCTCATATTCCTAAAATCATATGTTGAAATCAGTATAAGAAAAATAGATTAAAATAAAATATAACATTTTTTATAAAAAATAAAAACATAAATCATCTATAATGAAATTTATAGTATTTTGAAAAAAATTATTCTATTATAAATTATACACATGCCTTAGGTTTTTACAAGTACTATTTTATTTAGAGAACCATTATACATGTGAACATCTTAAAATGGAATATTCATACCATTTTTTTAATTAAAAGGGGACTCTAAGTATGTTATATAGAAATCCTTTAATGTGAAATAGGAATTCCACTATATACCACCTTCTGTAGTTGTTAAATTGATTCCAACATGAAACTTGGTGTTTGTTTTTAATATTATAAGGGGAGCATGGATGTTATAATTTTTTTAAATATGCTTGATTGAAATAGAGGACGATGGTTAGGGTGGGATCACAAATCATTAACAATGTATTCCTATTACCCTATCCCACATGATGGTTTATGGCCACAATTTCTAATAACCATTCAATGACCACACATGATGAGTGTATGAACAAACTTGGTCAATCTATTCACTGTATGTTGGATAAGAAATCAAAATTTCCCTAGCTCTAGAGAAATATTTTTTTGGGCTTTCCCCAAGTAGGTAAATCAAGTTACGGACCCTCCTGATATTATGAGATATCATTGATTAAAAACAATTAATTTATTTAAATTTTAATAAGCATATTTTTATCATTTCTTCTTCTTCAATAACAATAAATTGTTTTCATATGAACACAGGATTATGAAAGATATTGGTGGGGTAGTAACTGGTTACTATGTGAACATAATAATGACCTATATATAGAATTTTGGTTTGTGAGAATACACCATTATATGTGTTTTAGGTAATGTAAATGCATAAGAGTTTAGAGGATGGTACTATACAGATTAGGAAGTGTGGGAAATGAATTTTGTAATTCTTGGACGAAATATAAGGATTTTTCATATGGGTTATCCTAAATATTTACATGCGATTTAACCACTATAGAGTCCACCATTTTGGTCAATTAGACATTTTTTGTTGGTATTTATGTTTATATCACATTTTTTATTTATATCCCCTTGTATATTTTTTGGACAATTTAGACATAGTTTGAGTATGTTTTCATGTTCATATATATACCAATTCACTTATGATTGGTTATATTTATTGAATGGTTCCCATAAGAGATCCAAATATATTTTGGGTATGGATATCCAATGATCTTAATGCTCATAGGTAAGCTTTAGTGTGGAATACCCTATTTTTTAATTTCATTCAATGGGGGAAAAGTAGCTGCAATACATTCATTATCTAACCCTCAATATTTATTCCATCCTGTGGTTATTGGTATATTTGTAAAAAGTATTTGGATGACTCAAAATGGTTCTATTTTCACTATCAGGATTCAGTTTTTATATTCTCACTTCAATATTGTCTAACCAATACTCTCTCCCTTTATATCAAAAATCACCAATGTCACAAAATATATCTCAAAAAACAACTTAGTCCTAAAAATCTAATGATTATTTAAATATTTCTGTGAATAGTGCATACTTGAATCCAAGATATATGTGATAATTATAAATAATCCTTCAAACTCTATAAATAATTATTTTTACATATTTTAGTGAAATATAGATGGAAACATGAAATAAAAAAGGGTTTTACCTTACCCTATACCAATATAGTAAGATTTCATAGACATATTACAATTCAATCAAAAAATGGGTGATTTATAAAAAAAACCTTAAATAGCCAATATAATGATTTTAAATAATATAAGACATATATAGATAAAATATTTAATAAAAATATGTGTCTTTCTTAGAAATGGTACACAGTTTTCACATTTATCAAATAATAAAAAAATAAAAAATTATTTATATAGATTTAAATATTTGATGGATTGTATATATTTAGATAATTAAAATTAAGGATAGGATGTACATATAATAAATATATTCATCCTAGGGGTAAATAATGGTTAAAAACAATTATTTTAAAAAAATATAAATCTGAGTGAAAATGAAAAAATTTCTAATGTAAGACAAAATGTTTATCATGAAAACCACTTTATAAAGTCAAATTAACTTATAATTATTTTAAACCGAACTCTCCGATAGTATTAAGATGATGGGTCAATCCCAATGGAGGTGAGAATTGACTTATATTCTCAAAAAATTAAAAATAACAAAAAGAAATTTAAAAATTAAATAAAATCATAAAATAAGAGAAATATGATGAATGATGGTTTGAAAATATGTGTATGAAATGTTTTAATAGTGGGAAGGAATGATTGAGAAATATTTAAAATAGACGTAGAGGGTGGTATGAGTGAATGTTGATTAATTTTTTATTATAGTGATAAATTATGGAATAAAATTGTTTGGATGAAATGATTTAAATTACTTCAATAATTTTTTACTTATTTATAAAACCGATAATTAACATTACAACATTATTCTCCACATTTATTCCACTAAATTGAAAAATAACTTAATACTTTCCTTATTTTTAATATCCAAACATCAGTGGGAAAAAATATTATGAATTTGTGTCCCTAAAAAAGTTGAACGTTTCATTTATTTTTTATTGATTTTTATTTATTTAATCTTCATCATTTTGTTATATATATTGTAATTGAATAATATTAAATTTTTAGTGATGTTTGGAGTATTATTTTGAAAATAGAAAAATTGATGATTAAAAATATGTTATCATTTATATTTTTCTATGTTATTATATTCTTAAAATAACAAAATTGAAAATTATTATATTATAGGATGCAATGTGTATATATATTAATTTCATTAAAATGAAATTAGGGATGAATCAAGATATATTAGGCCCAAATAAATTATATAAATTAGAAATACATTGGGTAGAGAGAATTTACTAGCCATCAATAAATGGTTCATAATCTGAGTTATATAACTCCAATTTAGAAATTTAATGTTTTAAAAGAAATATAGCTTAGATGCACATTTAGAAATAAAATAAAATATAAATATTCAATCTATAATATAGTAGGTGGGTGCACAAAAGTGGAGGTAACTGAATAATCTGTTTTTCTAGAAAAGTTTACATATGTAATAAGAATATAAATTTATATACACATATCAGATGGACCAAATAGTTAAAAAAATAAAATACCCATTAGAATGATTATATTTTGTGAACTAGTGATATATGTCCTTATATTTGGAATAAATTGTAATAAATGTTCACAAAACAAATTTAGGTAAAATATACAAAAAATCTTATTTATAAATATGTGTGTCTAATTCCATTAACAGATAAGAGAGTTCAATGGTCTACATGATATTTTAATGAAATGATAGTATAAGATAGAGAAAAAGAATTTATAGAATGAAAATCTATCCATGTTTGTCTAAAATCTCAAGTTATTGTCAGGAGTTGAGATAAATGAATCTTGCCATTTAAATTTTTTCACCTAGTTATATATTTTTTATATTATTTTCAAAGAGTACATTTTAATGAATAAATTAGTTTTCATTATTAATTTCAATTTCATAAAAAAATTCTATTTTTTATTGAACTTTTGAAAGTAATATGATTATTCAAGCTATTAATACTTCTTAAGTGGGGTATCAATTTTGAGCCCAAAATGTTAAATTCAATATGTTTTTTTGGGGGAGTCTCGGTAATAATATAAAATTCATAAGGGGATCCAAGAACATATTTAGGTCTTGGAATGGTCTTTAAGGAATCGTATGTGTTCACTTTGAGGCATTTGAGTAATAATTGAGTAATTTTAGTGGGTGAAATTTTCATCCATTAATAAATGGATTGTATGAAGATCATAATATTTTTTATTATTTTTGTATCATATATATCTATTATATTCAGTTTTACATATAATTTATAATTATAATTCCAAATTTATGTAGAATTTAATCTATTCTAGTTTTACATTTTCCCTGATTAAATTTATTTTAACCCCTTATTAACTTAAAAATTATAGAAACTATTAACAAGAATAAAATATTTATAATTTATTTGTACAACCTCTACAATAGATAACCCTTGGGACTACTCTAATAAATTATTTAGGGGGTGAAATATTCAATGGGTTTTGAGGAAAAATAGATTACAATCAAATTATAGTATTTTTTCGGGAAGTCTTTTAAGTTTCATTTTTTCCATTTTGTGTCAAAAAGTATTTTTAAATTGATTACTCCTATGTTCGTCTTGCTCATCAAAATTTCCCTAAGTCTAGTAATGAAAATAATTTTAAACAATAAGTGAAAAATACTGTACTGCATCATGAAGTGAGTAAAACATATTAATTATTTCCAATTTGATAATAAATTAAAAGAACTTACCACCCAAAAGGATCTCAATAAAATGAAAAATTTCCAAAAAAAATTATCCATTTAAGAACATCGTGGGGATAAGTTGATGAATTAATTATACTTTTTTATATTTCAAATGCAAATAAATTAATTATCACTGATTTACTCAATGATGTGAGTATAATAAATCAATATTATTTAAAAAATTCTTTCAATTTGTTGAGAATGAAATTACCTTGTGTGAATCATGTTTTTTGAGAAAAAAATAAAACCCTTATAACATAATATAGTCATTTAAGAATAATCATTTAAAGAAATCGTCGTTTAATAATACTTGAATAAACAATAGATTATATTATGTTTTGATAAAAATCATTATAAATTCATTCCACTCAAAAAATTATATATATCCATAGATTATAAATAGAGAATCCTCAAACATAAATTCATTTTGGTAAGATGAATTTGATAAAAAATTGTCAAAATCATTTTTTGTAGAGATTTTATTCATACAGATTGTCAGTAAAATGGTTTGGGTAATGAAGAAAATGTTTCCAAGGGAGTGATGTCTGATTTTGAGAAGAAAATTTAGGAACCAATTATGTTATGAAATGGTTTATACAAGGATGATGGTATCAAGTATATTTTAAAATAAGGATTCATATTTAAACATGAAATTAAAGATAAACCACATTAAATAATATCATTCAAGAAACTATTGGATTTCTATCTTGAAAATTAAGTGTGGTAGAGGTTCCCTAATATTATATTCAATTATTTACAACTCTATGGGAACCACATTTTCATTGAATAGTGAGTGAGGTATTAAGTATATGATTGATTGTACAATCTATGAAAGTTAAGAAATTATGATGAAACTTAGTTTTGTTGGTTTTTAGTAAAATGCATTTTCCTCCTTCAAATTATAGAGAAAGAAATTTTAATTTCATGTTGTTGATATTATAAATCCAAAACCCACATTAGGGTAACCCAAATATGAATTTCCTATATTATATTTATTTTTATTTCCTTTTTTATGATATATGCATTGTTGGAATGTTAAAATATATTTATAGTCCTATTAAATGATAGTACATTGGTAAGTAGATTCAAACCCTAGTGAATTACTATTGTACATCTAATAAAAATAAAACAACCGAAATATAATATTAATAAAAAACTAAACCAAATAATGTAGATTGAAGGATGTTTTGAAATGAATTTGTTGAGATGAATGATATAAAAAGATGAAAGGGATGAAAATTTAAATTGATAAAAAAATAAGATACCAATAATAGAAAAGATAAAAAAATTATCCAAAGAAAAATAGGATAATTCGAGTTCATAGAATTGGTTGGTACTCTTATATTAATGTTTATATAAATATGAAAATATATAATAAATGATGTTGAACCACATTATTATCACTCTATGATAAATATTTTTTCTAACTCACTCAATGATCTTCTTTTTTAATTATTACTGATAAAAACTATTATTCTATATTAGATAAGATAAAAAAAATAATTTTTAAATTAGTTACTTTGTTTATAAACTTAAAAGTAAATGAATCAACTATAATCACATGTATGTACTTGGAAGCATATAGAAAAAATTATGAAGAAGAATAAAGTTGAGAAAAATGTATTTTATATTCAAATATCATCTCTTCCAAATAAATGTCACTTTAATTTTCGATTTATTAGTGAGGATTGAATTGATTTTTTATAGTATGAAAATGTATTTATATTATTTATTATATCGATACATCATTAAACAATAAGAAAAAAAGGTAGTATAAAAATTAAGGAACAAAACCATACAATAATATAAACTATTAGAATTAATATTAGAAATTTACACTCCTTTCAAATTGGATTCCATAATAACTTTAGCTAAATATTTTTTATCACAATTAAAAATATATGATGAATAAATATTTAAATAGTATAAATATAAAAAAATACTTATAAAATTTACTTTTATGTCAAGGTAGATCTTCTTTTCCAGCTCCATCTTACACATGTATACTACCCTTAAGGACTTCCCCCTTACCTTGGGTCCAACACCACTTCTCGTGTCTCCATGAATGAAAGTATTAATGAATGAATTCCCTGAAATTATAACAAATAATTCCCATACGTAAAATTTTCTTATAAGACATCATATTCAACTCCTACATTTTAATAAATTTCTATATTTTCCACATTTGGTATGTGTCGATCCAAATTTACATCAATTATGTTAAATTAATTTAGTTACAAATATTATTATAAAATCCTATTGTGTCACCTATAAATAATAATACCGGATTATCCTCCATTTATTGATTAATAATTTATTATTTTAATTTCCCTTTTCTAATTCATGGATGTTATCTTAATAAACATTCTTGAGAAAATAAATACTCCAACAATCATCATTATTAGTATGAAATCATAATTTCTACGTCCACATTAGTTAATAAATTTTTGGTCTCTTGTGTCCAACCATATCCCTTAGTTCCCCCTATAGGCCTTGGACATCGTAATTATAAAAGAAATTGGATAGTGATTTTTTTGGTCTACAGATTCATATTGATCATTATTTAACACTAAGAATCAGATATATATAGTTCATCATAAATAATAACATTTAGAATCAAAAAATAATCTTATATAGACCAGCATACTCATCCATAGAATATGTAATCAATTTTATTCTTCAACAATTACAAATCATGTTCTTATGAAACATACATATTCAAGTTCCAATATGCAAAATCCATTACTAGATCCTCGTAAGAAAAATACTATATACTTGGTGTGAACTTATTTTCATCCTCACAATCGTAATGTTATAAAGAATAATGTCCCCCTCTATCTTCAATGACCAAAACTACAATAGAAATCAAAACTATTGAATGAATCAATGTCATTGAAAGCTTAAAAAGTCAATCGATATTATAAAACAAAAAATATATCATCCTCCCATTTATCCAAGATATATTGGCATCATTAATTCCCCATTCGTTATTCAACTAAAAATAAATTACGAGTTTGTCAACAAGTTTCTTATGAATTACTTTCATTCCTTTCAAAATCATCATCATATTAGGAACCTGATTCCTTTTTTAGTTAATTATTTATTTTCACATTAAATTTAGACATCTATTTTCATCTAAAAACATATAGATCATTCAATTAGATATGATGTGATATTGAATTATCATTCACCATAGGTTTGGCCTTGAACCCCTTAATAGTTTCTCACAGGATTCAGTTCTTTATAAGATCATTGGATTTATCCATTATCAAATCATTTATTTTTTAAGATTCCAATGAGGTTTTAATATTCTTCCTCAAATTTAAATAATTTAACCTATATCAACTAGCTTGTTTAGTTTGATTAATTTTAAATGGGTAAAAATATGGTAAACATTTGAAGTGAGTTGGTGATAAATCATTTATATACGTTGAGAGACATGAGAAATTTTCTATGCGAGGTGTTGCTGAGAAATCACTAACACATATCATTTTAAATTTATTACATGATTCATGGAAATATCCAACTATATTATCCAGGGAAATATATTATTAGAGATACTTATATATTAGACATGGATGCCTATAAAATATATCTTACTAAATTCTTCTTATATAAAGAAAACTACTAATGAGAATACAACTCATAAAAATCAATAAACTCATTCAGACAAAATGATATCAAGATTATAATAATACTCCATAATATATTAATCTATAAATTTCTACAATTCCAAAAAAAATATATCAACTTAATTTCTATATAATAATTTACTTTAAAACACAAAATTTTGAAAAATAATAATACAAACATAGGATATCACAATATCCCCAAACAAAAAGACTAAAATTATTAAAAAATAACTAAAAAATAATATTTTATTCCAATAATGTATTTCATTATTAAATAATGTAACTTTCAAATGATTAATTACATATACTACAACCACATTAAACCTTACTAAAAATAAAATTTCAATGAATATTTCATGAACCTCCACTTAAAAATTAGTTCCTAAATCATAAAATAATAGTAAAGGAAAATCGATATACGATGTTTGTAATGTTCAATTTTTTCCTAAAATTTAATGAAATAACCATTTTCACCAAAATTACAGCAAAAAAATATATTTTCAATAAAATCTCATTTTTAATCAAAAAAATATTTGATAAAAAATATGTGACAAAAACTTATTCAAATAAAGACACATCATATCCCTATATACGTAATAAATTTTTTTATTGTGAAATAAATTTCATAAATTAAATTCTAGGGAATTAATCTTTAAGTTAAAATATTTAAATGATAATAATGGTTCAGTTTTTTAAAAAAATTACCTCTATAGACTTTTTTAATTAAAATCAATTATTTCAATTCTCATAGAAAAGTGATATGTCTAAAATATAGTTTATTGATTTATAAAATCATTTTAATTTGAAAATTTTGAATGAAATTAAAAAAATACCTTTCATTAAAAGGATCTTTAAATTTTAATTTTTTATTGTTAATAGATACATATAATTAGGAAAAAAATAATTGGTCATAAATGAAAAAATTAGTGACATTAATAATTAACACATAATCATAATTAGAATATCAAATATTATTAGCTTAATGAATGAAAATCCCAAAAAATATTTAGTGTTAATTGTCTAGCCAATTGAAAAAAAAGATTGCGATTTTATCTCTGAATAATAATTTATTATTAAATAAAAACTGAAAGGATTACCCTGAAATATTAACAGAAATAATATTTTTAATAGATAAAAAATGATATTCTATGATTGAATCTATTGTTCATTAGAAATGATTAAGCACTATAAAGCAGAAAAATAGCCTTCAAACATCAAAAATATCACCCATTGAATGTGCTGAATGAAAAACAAATTACTAAATTATGAAAAAATGTATGTTTATTTTTTAGTAGAATCAATGAAAAATAGTTTAGCACATTTATTGAAGACCCATCCTCCACTTAAAAATTAAACACTATCCCCATTGATAAATTTCTATGAATAAGAAACAATTATGAATTTTAAAGTAAAAAATAATATTAACATTCAATTGTGAAATTAACGGTTAAGGTACATAAATAATTCAAAAAAACATGGATAAATTTATTCCAAAATGATTTTCAGAAAGTATATGCTATTACCTTATGGGTTGAATAAAGGTATTTTCAATATAGCTCATTTTGTATCATTATTATAATTGATTTATAAAACAAGAAACATTTTAAAACACATTTTAATTTAGCTCTACATTCTAAGAATATTTTTCAGTGTTCTAATAATGTTTCCATTTTTAATCAAAATTATTTTTAAAAACCTATAATTGATAAAGAAGAACACCTTGAAATTCAAAAAAAAATAACAAATCATTTGGTTCTAATGTCATGTAACCCTCCCACCCCCAACACACATATGAAATTAATTATCAGAATATAATATATTTCAACCAATCATCGCATAAAAATTAACTTAATCATCCCAAGAAATCATTAATTAGTATTAACCGACCTGAAACATTAAAATAATAATGAGGGAATTTAATAACATTACTTCCATGTCTATTGGTTTTCTCATAATACTGATACTTGCAATTTTTCTACTTTAACACTTTAATATCCAATTGGTTTTTCTATTTAAAGAACCTAAACATGTTAAAAAAGTCATCCATGTGATGAAAATCATTAAATTTTAAAATATGAAACCATGGAAAATGAAGATAATTTTCAAATGATTCTAAAGGAAATCGAGAGATTTTGTTTTGTAGTGGGATATATTTTTCGATAACTAGACCAGAAATAGAAACACTATTTTCCTTAAGTTTTGGTGTATTTATATATATATATGGATGAGATAAATTTATTTAAAATAAAAAAAATAGAAACCACAGGTTTCCTCACATGAAACTATGTTCAGTGTATTCATAAAGTCATTCTCCATAAAATTATATCTATGATCATAAAGTCAGAAAAATTTCTTGATGATTGATACTAAACCATTTTATAACGATATGTTACCTTGATCGTTATGTAATTCCATGGAACTAGTATTATTCAGATTCTTATAAAAACCTCCATGGATAATAAAAAAGGGATTTTTTTCCACTACAATTTCAATTCCAAAAATCATAGAAACATTTCCAAAAATGGAAGACAACATAGTAAGAAAATCACAAACCTAGAAGGCATAATTCACTGAGTAGTTTATCCATCTTATAGAATCAAAATATAGAAAATTATATTAAGGAACTATGATAGTCTATTTATCATCGCCCCAAGAGTCTCTCTAACAATTTTCATTATTTTATGATATATTTATGGAATCCCCATGATCTTAAAATAATTCCATTATCTCATCAACAAAATACTGATCCTCTAAATAGATTTTTTTATTAGTAATACATATGTTTTCCACTGATTTTTTACCAATAATTTAGTTTTATACACTCTCTATAGGTTGTGAGGATGTCGTTTCAACTCTTAAATTCAAAATATTATCCTAATATTTTTTTATCAATGAAACAATCATTTTGGATAAAATCCCTATTAGAATAGACTCAGTGATATCAAGATTAAATGTGGAAAGATCAAAAATCAATCCAAGATCAAGTGGAGGGATTGAAAATAAAAAGAGGACTGTGAGCACTGACACATTACATATGACACATTTTAAAAATATAATGTTATTTTAGGATAGAACACTTATTGATCCTTAGAAATAAGTTCTCTAATTATACTCTCAAGTCACAATAGTATTTTATTTTTTTTAAAAAAGATTCAGATTCAAAAATGTATACCATAAAGTGTACATTCACGTATTCATTAATTATATATCCATAAGGGTCATCAATATCCTTTCATATCTCTTCTCTTAAACTCATTTAGTAATAAATATCAATTTACAAATCACTAATATAGGCGATTCCTAAAAAATTTGAAATCATGTTTTTCAGCACTTCTCTAGACCCCCTCTCCACAATGTGTACCCCTCCTGGGTTAGTAATGTGAGAAGATATATAATGACCCTTGAGTACCACCTATTGTTGGCCTCAAGTTGGTGACTAGAACCAAGGGTATAACAACACAATGATGGGAGGGATTACCCTATAAGAGACAACATGCGATAGTGGGAGATAAGATAGATAAATACCAACTCCTTCTCAGACTAAAATATAAAATAAACCTAAGTACACATTTGTAATTTAATGAAAGAAAATCTATAACTGAATAAAAAATGTTCAATTACCAAAATAAAGAAAAACAATATCGACCACGAAGCCCGAATAGCTCATGTGACCCTATGAAATTAGTAACCAACCCAATCTCCATCTTTATCCATGTGACATGAAAATCAGTTTATATATTTTTAGGGTGAGTGTAACATTATACTCAGTAGGATCCTACCTTGATCATCTGGTGAAAAACTAAAGAAATAATCCAAAATCATAGAGAACAATAAGTGAAACTAACTCTTCACCTAAATAGTTCTACTATGTTCATAGCCTCACCATGTCAACTCTCACTAGGTAACGCATACAAGAGTATATAATATAATAAATAATATCAAGGGTACCCTACTACCACTTCCTAGCTAGTTTTCATATGTTCCTCAATATCACAAATCTTGATCATCTCTATCTAAAAAGGATAGCCTGAAGACACCATGGAAAAGAACCTTTAGCTGCACCTCATGAAACACCCCACCACCACATCCACATAACCGTAAGTAACTAGATAGTTTCTGGGATCCACCAAATCTTTTATAATGGTTATCAAACTTTGGTTATTATACCTCGAGACACTACAACCTATACACCTTGTAAGGGTCTTCATGCCATCACAGCCTATAAAAGTTATACCTATAGTATCACATAAGAAAATATATACAGAATATATGTGTTTGAAATATCCCCTATCCCTTATATCCATATACACACATATATGAGGAAGAATAAAAATTATTCATACTAGCAATAGTAACTACCCATAGAATAGAGTGGGGCCAAAGGGGGTAGTTATTCATCCATCCTCCCACTAGGATGTTGGGGAAAACACCCACCCAGAATTCAGAATCCTCGAGGTTTTAGTTTCCCTATCCAACATGGTGCATAATCATATTTAAACAAAAATGTATAGAATATAATATTTCTCAAAACTGTACTATGTGAATAATATAGTTTTAGACTCATCAGCAGCTAACGCCTCTCAGACACTCGACTTCCACAGTTAAGACTAGGTATATAATAAGAACAAAACCATTAAAAGAGATAAATTTGATAAATTTATCACATTTTATTTATTTTAATTTGTGTTAATTAAATATTTAACCATTAATTAACCATTATTATTTCCACATTACATTCTACTAGCATCACTACAAAGATCTATTCCCTCTCGGCATAGCCAAACAAATTCTCTTGTACGTTTAAATTGTAACCTCAAAATTGTATTCCAGCAAGCTCTAACCCCACGGGTTAAAATCATTTAATATTTGTATTGTCACCTTTCTATAATTAATGGTTTTCTAAAAAAGAATTATATGATACCAAATATAAGGGGATCAACATAGTGAGCAAATGAACTACCCATCTTTTATTTTTCACATATATCTATTGTGTAGGCCCATCCATCCTTGAGAATCTAAACATGGAAATCACGTGGCATACCCAAAATTTCATATCAACTTTTGGAAAGTGGGTAAACAAGACCATCTTCTTCGAGTAGTGGGGAAATTAAAGCATATAAACAAAAAAAATTCAACAACAACCACTTTCATATTAATGTGTATGACTTGATTCAACCTGTTCTTCCATCCACGATTTCCTCCTTAACACCCATATGCATAATCTGATTCCAATCGTCACAATACACATCATCTACTTACACCACCACAAGGAATACCTACCCCCACATACCACATCATCCCTCTAGGATCATCCATCCTAGGCTCACACCACAACAAAAGCATCCGGAAACAAAAAAACATAGCAAATGTGTTCTTGGCCCTAAACAGGGAATTCGGCCTTCACACACAACAAGCACTCACAGTTCCAATGCATGAGTAACAAGGAATTTAAAAATCAAGAGGGTAAATTGGTACCTTTAAATTAACTATCCTTATCATATAAATGTTATTTAATTCCATGTTAAATGAACTGATTCAATTTAACATGTATAAATTCATCCATTTGATTCATCCCCATTCACAACATCAATAACCAGATTCGTTAAAAATTCCACTTTTTCATTAGCCAATTAAATTATATTTAATCCTGACATTAAATTCTTTACCAATTTCCATAAATAAAGACATGTTAAATAGTAGTTCCTATATATTACACGATCTAGAAAATCAAGAGGCAATAACATCACTGAGAAATTGTTACCAATTCAATAATACAGTTCATGTATTTATTATGTCAATTTCATTGTGATATAGTGGCTAAAACTTGTTAACTTTAAAACTATATGTAAAATAATAGATAATCAACAATTCTATTACCTCATAAGGTTTCTAATGTTTTTTGCAAGAGAATGGTCCAATACAGTGGATCAATATCACCTCTCCCATAATGGATTCAACATCCAGAGGAAGCCACATCACAACATAATCAACCACAACCTAATAAATCTCTTTTATAAACATAGAGATCACATGTCATAACATGTAAATGCGAATTATAGGAAACTGATTGAGGAACCCCAAATAATCGAGGTAGAACATATCTTATATCGAAGAATATGGATCGTCACTTCTTGGTTGCACCAAAATAGTGGGTTTTCATGCAGTTGGAAGAACTCTAGGGAAAACGTGATCCAAGGTCCACACCAAAATCAAAAATCTCGTTGGGAAAGAATGTTATGTTCCATCCCGTACCAAGGAATACAAGATGGAAGAACAAGGAGAAATGTATATCATTATTTTGAAAATCTAAACAAAGAAGCCATTTAGATAATGTTTAGATTTTCCATTAAAGGTGGATCTGGTCATGACTATGTGGTTTGACTGATTAAAGGAATTTTAACACTTAAGAACATTAATATAGGAGTTATAGGATTTTAACGGCTATAAATATCATAAAATAAGGCTTCAAATTCATTTTACATCAACGAAAAAGTCAAATAGGGGAAACTATAGGAAGATGGAAGCATTATTCAATGAATGATGTAGAAACACTATAAAACCTACTAAATGATGTCATAATGAAAGATGACCTACTGACATATGACATAAAAACACATGAACTACCAACATATTACACACTGACCGAGGACCTACCAACATAGGACATACCGATAGAGGATCTACCGATATATGACCTACTGACAGATGACCTACCGAAAGATGACCTAATGACATAAAATCTATCGATATATAACATACTGATATATGACATAATGATAGGTTAATCATCGACATGACTCACCAATGTGACTTACCAATAAAACTATTCACATCTCCCTCACCGATAAAATTTTTCACATCTATCTCACCGAAGACACACTTCACATCAGTCTCACTGATTACACTTTTTACAACTCCCTCACTGATGACATTGTTCACATCTTGACCACTGATGACACTATTCACATCTGTCTAACCAGCAACACTATTCAAATCTCTCTCTTTGATGACATTATATAGAGAATTGGAATCACTATTCATAGAATTGGAAAATATGAAAGTGATAAAAATAAGTCACCATAAATTCACAGAAAAACTCAAATAATATATTATCACCAAGGAATGGACCAGAGTGGTCTGGGCCTTTATAGTAGATACCTATAAAAAATTATCATCCTCAATAATTCAAAACCAACCCAGAGAGGAAATTGAAAAAGGGGTCTGAACAACCACCCATCATGATACCTCGCAAGGCGATCACCAAAAAAATAACTAAACCATCTCACTATAGGAAAAAGTTTAAATCTAGGAAACAACTACAACAATCTCCAAAAAACTCTTCCAAGGGAGATACCTCTCAAAAGATTTAAATCCATAATAAGAAACAACATAAAGCCATCTCATAAATAGGAAAGATCTATAACAATGAAACGACCATCATTACATGAAAAGAGGTAAACATTGAACAAATCAGGGTATTGATCATGTGTCTATGACCCACATTCCTAGGTACTACCCTCCATGCCACCATGCCACCACAATGAACAAAATAACGGGTTATCACGCTCACCCAACACCTTCCACTTATTATCCTAGATCTCTATAGGATGCTCCTCGAAGGTCGAATCATCATCAACATTGATCTCACCCAAATTCTGGATGTGAGAGTCATCATAAAGATAGAGATGGAGTTGGTACATGTGAAAAACATCATATTTCTAGAACATCAGTGGGAGAAGTGATACCCAATAATCCATGGCTCTATCAAGATCCAACACCTCGAAAGGCCCAATAAACCTCTGAGAAAGCTTACTCCTATGACCATACCATCACTGCTCGGAATGGGTTGTCAACTTAAAAAACACATGATCCCCAAATTCAAACTCCAAAGGTCTCTTCCTTTGGTTGGCATATGATTCCTGATGATCCTACACTGCATTCATCATCTCATGAATAACATGATCCTTCTCTATCATATTATCAACTAGTTCCAGCCTGAGAAATTTGACTCTCGGATCCCTATCCATCGGAAAAGAAAACATAAAGGTTGGTCATACAAGGCTTAAAATGGTGTCGTACTGATGCTGCAGTGGAAACTATTCCTGTAGTAAAACTCTACCCTGGGTATGTGACTCACCCATAAACCCCCAAAATCAAATACATAAGACCGCAATATGTATTTAATATTCTATATTGTCTGCTCTGTCTAACCATACATCTACATATGAAAATCAGTTCTACGATATAGCTGAGAACTAAATGTATGCTGATGACATCTCATTACCCTAGAGGTAAAACATGGATCTTGATCAGAAATGATCTTCCATGGGACTCTGTGGAGTCTCACCACCTACTCTAGAAAAATCCATGATAAAACCTCTGTTGAGATCGACTCCTTGATTATTATTAAGTGGGATGATTTAATCAAATGATCCAAAACTATGCATATTTAATCATAACCTCCCTGAGATTGAGGTAAACTGGTAACAAAGTACATCAATATGTCCTCCAACCTCTAATGTGGAACATCTAACAGCTGTACCGACCCACTGGGAACACGATGCTTGGCATTCACCATATATGAAACCAAACATTGATACAAAAACACTGCAAATGCATAATTCATCCAAGGCCACACAAAATAAATCCTCGGAGATTGATACAAATTTTTCACACCATGATGTTACACTAAGGGATAACTATGTATCTCTCTAAGAAACCTCTCACCCATCACCAAAGGAACAAAAATTATTAACTGAAAAAACAATTGATGTTTCTCATCCCCATTCCAGCCATCTGGGGCCCCACCAAAAACTACTCAGTCTCTTTATACCTTAACCTCATGTTCCCTCAAATAGGAATCCCAAACCTAATTCCCCATAGATGATTTCACCATTACATAAAAAAGAAAACCTCTTCCCCTGACTTCTACCATATCCATATGTACATCTAAATGTTCTTCCATTACTCAACAAGAATCACTTGATTCACACTCTGCATCACAACATGAATTCCAGATCAGTGAAGCAGGTACAAAATTTTCTATACCATGTTTATTAAATATTTCATAGCTGTAATACTATAGGAACTCAATCAATCGATGTTATCCCAAGTTCAAGTCACACTAGGTTAAAACATACACCTTGACTTTATGATCAGTGAAGACCAAAAAATGATCTACGATGAGGTAATTTCACCAAAACATAATGAAAAACACCACTACTGATAACTCAAGGTTATGGTTGGAATAGTTGTTCTCATAGGGATGTAACTGCCGAGATCCATAAGAAATGGCCGATCTCCACTACATCGGAACACTTCCTAATATCAGACATAAAACATCAGATAAAACCTTGAATTGAAGTCCTTCTACTAGTAGACAATGAACTGGAGTAGTGATCAACTTCTCCTTTAGATATTATAATTCTTCTTCACATTGATCAATCCATATGAATTCCTGATCTATTCTGGTCAATGTAGTAAGAGGAGTCACAATCCGAGAGGAATTGGATATGAAACTCATCTAATCTCTTGAATGACCGAAGAAAAATTGCAACTTGTTGATGTTATTGTCCATCACAGAGTCCAAATGAATGGAAAATGGGAATACCTTAATCACAAAGAGATTTGTCCTTTGATGAACAACAAAAATTGACAAAGTCATGAACAAGAAACCCATTAAGAATAAGCCGCACATGTTTTCTTCTCACCACACAAGCCACTTGTGCACCACATATGGGTAGCGCAAGTCACTTGTGCGCCCTAGTTTTTTCCCCCAAGGTGCCCAGTGGCCTATAAATATCCCCCGTGGGCCCCCCATTTCAGGGACCAATTTTTCAAAACTCACATTTATGCTCTGGTCACCCAAGTCTTTTTCTGAAATCTTCCGAACACTTATAAGGTAATTCTTTACCAAGAATGGAATCTCAGAAGAGGAAGAATATGTCCTAAGTGTTGGAACTCATCAATACTTGCACGCCTAAGTGTTTTAGCCCTTAAGGGAAATAAAGACACTTGCACGTCGCCTTTCCCTCTCAAGGGAACTTGCGCGCCACCCTTCTGAAAGCCTCTAGGGATGATAATTGGGGATTGAGTTAAATGTCACCGCAGTATTACCCTATGGATTCTTCATTGGTCATGGTGACTCATGTCGCATAAGTATACTTGTGCGACCAGCACTTGCGTTCCAGAACAATACTTGCGCGCCTCCTTCCCAGTCAGTTCCTTTCCTTAAATCCACCTCTCCACTTCAAGATATAACATTCAAAACCCTCTTCAAATCCATTTATGGCGTGGTTCATATGTTGTATTCTTTATCTGAAAGGAATTCTGGGAGAACCTATCCCAAAACCTCATGACGTACATGCTTGATGTAACCATGGTTAGGGGTTTCCTATATAACCTCACCCTTTAAGATGAGAAGATATTTTAACCTAGGCCTCCATCTCAGGATTTATCCCCAATTACAAGTGCCCTTAACCTGGGCCTCCTTCTCAGGAGTAATCCTCAGTCATAGTTTCCTTAAACATTGGGCATCCCCCGCAAGAAAAATCCCCAATCTTAATTCTTTTGAGTTGGGATTCCTTAATAAGAATAAAATCCAATCATAAGTCCTTCTTAATTTTGGATTCCTTTTCAGTAGTATGTCCTGGGTTAAAATTTGAAATCTCTATAAATTAAAAATACCTTTATGGACCCTACTTCTTGGGATTCTTTCCTATGTAATGGTCTTCATTTACCAAGACAGTCATACATACATAATCCCCACATCATTTCACATAACTGCATCTTTCATGGCACCATCGTCAAGTTTTTTGATACCTATTGTTTCTCACACCGAGCATGACTCACGTGAACATAACATAAATCTATAAGAGAGTCCGGGAGTAGGTAATAACTACCCCAAAAAGGTGTGATGAGCCTGATCTCCCATCCTCTCAACTAATGAAAATTCTTAAGCCTCATTTGTCCACGACTAAAGAGCACCCACCTTTGAAATGATTGTCCAAATGGATATAGAGTCATTGGATATTTTCAGTTCTATGAATAAACCCATTAGAAACTGATTGGAATGTTTGAACCCTAAATAAACAAGTTCATCCCCATTTCTAGAAGAAACAAAAAATGGTCTACCCGACATGAACCCTTAACCAAGTTAAAAAGATGTTTTACTTATTTGTTAGGCCCCTATTAAACTCAATATGAGGGACAAAAAAGAAGTAAATAACATAAGAACTCATCCAAAAGATGTAGTATGGGAAGAATTATCTAGATTATGTCTTCTATATCTGATGCACTCTATTCCAAGATCTCTCTATAACATAGAATGACTTCTTTAAAGTTCACACATGTGAATGCTTTGGCCGCTACTCCTGTTGGATCCTCGTCTGCTCTGAGGATGAAATCACCTACTCGGCCTCTTCAGCACTGGGTCTGGAATGAATTGGTGAGGGAATACAGTCAACACGGTACCATACCGTCTCTAGAGGTCGCTCGACAAGCCCTCCAAGTTAACAATTCACGCTGGTTGTCTGGACAGTGACGACCAGTGGTCAAGAAGCAGGCGGTGCTAACCACCGTCTCAAACCTTTTCGGGTCCTTATCCTCGGAATGAAACATACAGTCCCTCCCATATTACAAGGAGGTGAATGAATAGGTCACTTATGGCCTCAGTTCAAGATGTCAGGAGTCCTTCCTGAGGACTCCCACAAACAATCACCGCCAGATTCGTGTGGTAGTGCACCCTCAACAAAATGATGGTATCACCTCTAGGAATTCGGCTCAGGTTCCACAGACCCAATAACGCAAGAAGAATCTTCAAAGGAGAAATTATGTTAACAGGGAGGAGGTTATTACCACTTCCCCCTCCGAAGAATTCCATCACCCTAACTTGATGGCAAGCAATGAGTGGGTACACCCACACGTCCGTTCTAATCCCATTGTCCAGCAGACTCATCTGGAAGAAACCCACCAATCCCGCCAGGAACTTCCAATAGAGTACTATAGGAAATCACATACACCTGTTTATAATTCATCAACCAATCAGAAGTTTCATCTGAATGCATCAATATAAGCTCACCAACCAAATGTGGTGACCACCCGTAAACAGGCTCATACACCTGCTTATAATCAACAATTTTATCAGTTGTCTTGTCTGCAAGTATTGAAGGAAACCTGTCAACCATAATTGAAGGGGAATATCTAGAAAACACATACACATGACAATGTTAATCAAGTCTTCCAACAGTCTCGTTTGGTAGCACCCAGAGAAGTCAGTCAGAAAGCTTCGATGACAAATTTGGATCCGACTCAACTCTCTGTCCCTATGCATAAGTACTGTCCATATTTATTGACAGGAAAAGGTGGATAGGACAAGGCATATAAACCTACTCCAGTCATGGAAAGGACATATATTCTCGTTCCGGCAGCTAATGTCACCAAGCACATTCTGACAATGGTGAAGGAGAAGAACCAAATCCCTACCCATATTTTGGATACTTGTTAGAATATTATAACAAATTCAGTGACATCACAGGGAAAGAAACATAAATTTATCCCTAATAGTGGAGTGACTCATCAACATGTCACTTCAGAGATGGTACACACCTCTGTGTCAGTCCAGGTGGGTTGTAGAGCATACTCTCCCATGTTATACAGACAATCAAGTGGGGCACGTACACCCGATTTAAATAGAGATAATAATCCTAACCAGACCATTTCATCTGAGCAGGCACATACACCTACCCATAATAACCACTTTCATCAACATGTGGTTTACAAAGTGTTTAAGAACACATCCAAGAAAAAGTCCCATCAAGCACAGTTGAAAATTAAAGAGCCAATTTTCAATAAGGCCTTCCTCAATGCTGGAGTTCTTGAAGCCCTCAGACAATTATCTGTTACAGCTCAAGATTCTACTCTCTCATTTCCAAAATCCGGAAGTATCAAAAATAATTCTAAAGGTCTTCATCAGACACTTCCTCATGAAGGCTTGCGTCATGAAAATTTGGTCAATCTCAAAGTATCATCTTCAGATGTGAGAAACGATTACCCTCTGTGTGGCCAGAAGACCAAGGAGAAATATGTTTCATCATTTGATGTAGCACACTATGGTGTTCCTCCCCATGATGATGAATTTAGCTGCACAAGTCCTCTCTGCAGTAGTAATTCACATTGCCTGGAAAATTCTTCAATGGACAATGTAGTAACGAGAAAGCCCTCTTTTCTTGAGTCACATGCAAATGCGAGGCCAGTCGTGGCTGATGCCTTACCATTAACAGGTAAAATACTTTCTCAACCATATGATAACCTGGGGTGTAGGTCATTCTCCTAACCACCCCTAAGTCATTCATCTTCGAATTTGGAAAATGAATTCTCTACCAATTCTGTTGAATCTGATGAAGCAACAAAGAACCACCATCTTCGGTCCAATCAGGTAGAATAATCTTCATCAAGTGTCAAAGATGAAGTTCTAAATAGGAGAAAACAACTGGCGAAAGTTGAAATACTAGTCATGTATTGGCCTTTAGCTGACTCTCAATATGATATTCTAAAAACGTAGACAGAATATTGTATTCATGATATTCATCTCAAAATATGGAAAACTCTTTGTCACTTAAAAAATAAAATATTATCTTATGATGAATATCAAAATCATGTCAAGATAATAGACGGGTTGCACTGCCAAATTGACTTGGCATCTCTCTCAGTTTCCTGAAAACCAAAGGTTGTAAAATAGCAGACAACCCTTTAAAGTTCTTTACTTGAAACATTAAGAAGATTGTGACAGTTAAATACCAATTCCCCATCTGTTATTCATATCAGGGGATGGAATGTTCATGGAGCATTGCATTTCACTGTTCTCTCTAGCCCACAAAGCCCGCCAAAAGTGGTCTCATGCAATGTGTTTTCCCATGGCTAGCCATGTCTAAATGGGTTTGTGTGTAATCAAATGCTTTCTCAAGAATAGGCCGCAACTGGTTCTTCCCAAAGTCTAGCATATAAAGAAAAAGTTGTTGAATTACTCTTGCATCAAGAAAATGAAAATATCGGACATAATTCTCATTTAGAACATCAAAATCATCTGGTGATAGAAGTGTCAGAAATAATCCAATGGTCATCTGAGCCATGTGATTTGAGTGGATGTAGGATGATGCATCCATCTAATTTCCATAGTAATGTCTGCAAAATCAAGAGATCTTTTAAGAAAGTTTCAAATGTAATAGCTCAAGAGCTACCCTAGTTATCAAGACTGCGGAATCTTTTAATAAAACCCTGGGGATAAATAGATAGGATTCGAGGAGTTGAGCAGGAAAAACAAGAACAACCCTAGTCCACTGGACTGGGGACCTTTCTAAATTCTCAATCTCTTCCTCAGTAGGAGTTAGTATTCTCTCGATTAGGGAAGAAGACTCAAGACGAATGCAAGGACGAATTATCAGGAGATTCCCCCTAAATTAAAGTTCACAAGAAGTTCCTAAGGGATCAAACAAAGAAAAGGCAATGTCACATAAAGGACATAGAAGAAGATAGTATCACAGAAGCACTGACATAAGGGCTGTAATGCATTATCCATCGATAAATGTCATCAATGTCATTCTCACCGATACCCCAGAACATGAGGCTCACTATGGGGAATCAGATGAAGAAATTCTTTTTTAAGAGGCTTTATACATAGAGGCAAATGAAGAAGGTGTGCATACCTAAAATCAAAGGCTTACCCAAAATTTAGGTATTCCTTCAAATAACTAACTCCCCCCTCTCTGAATGGTGTCCAACTAGGGGAAAAGAAAAAAGTCAGGTTACATTCCACCCTACCAGTAGAGAAATACAATCACTCTCATTAGTGGAATGGTTCGCACAACAAGAAGAATAAATGAAGGAGTTAAGGATGTTAAATGCAGAACTACTTCAAGTTAGTCTTCCTCCTAAGCATGATGGAGTTAATCAGTCAAAGGAATTTGTTGCAGTTACTAGGATGGATCAAGAACATCCCCTTTACAAGTACAAACTCACAGGTCTAGTATTATGGGTCGTACGTGATAGAAACCGGCAATACTACCATCAGTGACATTACCGGTCACCCCACCCATCCAAAATCTAGATCTTGCACCTGCACAGGTCCAAGATCAACTAGATGTTTTTCAAAATTAATGACTACCATTGATTCATTAACAGCTCAGTTGGAAGCTGTGGAAGGAAAGAGTGCACTAGTTATACCGGAGGAAAGTGCCTACCTAGATTGAGTGGATGAAATTCCCCCCCCCCATCAAATTTTTCAAGTACTGTATTCCCATATTTTTGCTGTCATTACAAGGACATTATTTCATCTGGTATACAAGCTTCCAATATCGGTGAGTTACTGGGTGGGAGGATCGCCGTCAAAAATTCATTATTCAATTTAGCTCAACATTTAAAAATTTGATATTTTTTTATCTTACTAATTGTATGAAAAGGGAAAATGAAAGAGTTTCAGATTTCATTGTTCGCTAGAAGGGATTAAAAAATTCATTAAGATTAGCACTCCCTCATGAAGAATTTATGACAATATTTGTGGGAAGTCTGTGTGATGAATTACGTACACCATTGATCCCTGTGAAATACACAGGAGGGTTTATAGAACTTATTTCAATCTCTCAGAAGAATGAAGATTATCTTACAAAGACCAATGCTAAAACTCGTGTAATTCCATCCATTCCAGGAAGGAGAATAGAGAAAACAGAGACTCTACAATTACATTTAAACAAGAATCTGTACCTACTTCGACTAAAAAACCTTCATTATATCGAAGGGCTCCACCTCATGAGAATCAAAAACAATGGTCGCCTTGTCAAGATGTTCAAAGAGATCAAAGGCGGAAACAGTTTAAAGATTTGAAGAACAATGTTTATTCTTTCCGGAGTGAACAAGTTCCTGGCTAATTCATCTCGGTTCTAGAAAAAAATCTGTTTCAGTTGCCTAGGCCCAAAAGGCTGAACTAGGATGGAGATGAAGACATCCCCCACTATTAACTGTATCATCAGATGTTGGGGCATCCTATTCAGGAGTGTTTCCTCTTCAAAGACCTAATGCAAAAGTTGGTGGACTATAGACAAGTGAAACATAAAGGTTCTTCAACCCAGGTAGCATGTGTTACTGCTCCTGATCTATAGGAAAAAGGCGAGTGGCATGAAGTCAAAAGTAAAAATACCCAAAACTATGATGATTGGATGGTCAGGAAAATGATCAACTGACCTCATGCCATTTTACAAACACAATTGAATCAACTAATTGTGTCTTCTGCTATGAATGCCACAACAAATCCCCATTCATCAGAAGGAAAATCTTCAAAGAAGAAGTGTAATTTGAAGAAAGAGGCGGAGTCAGAAGAATATAAGATCATGTCAAAGCCTATGTTGTCTTTGTATCTGGCAGATTTTATGCCATCTAATTAAAAATCATGGGCACCGCCCCACCAAATGTAACAACCTGAACTGGATAATCAGGCAGAATCTTCATCAGATGAAGAATTGATATTTGGTTCTGTAAACAAGATTCATTTAACAGATACTTATGCCAATGACATTTTCGATTAGGATGAGCCTAAGTTATCTGTATCTAATAGAGTAATTAGAGGAAGAGATAGAGGTCTATGATACAGGGGAATATGTGGATATTCTAGAAGACACTTTTAAATCCTACCCCGGCTAAAACTATATATGTGGCAGATACTCATGGAAAATCCCTTCAATGAGATCAACAAGAACTAGAAAGTTCTTCCACACAAGGTAGATTCGGTCCAGATGCAGTTATTTTGGAAGAACAGTTAGAGGTCACACCTTATTCCTCTTAGAAAATAGATATACCTATTCGGTCTAATTTATCAAAGCGAGGAGTGTTTCCAACTCTTACCCAAAAACGAGATGTATCTACTGGAAAAGCATCAAATTCTAAGGCACCTGCAAAAACACATTTTTATTATTGGAAACGTAGACCTTTGAACCAAAAGAATGATGTCTTAAAACATTTTTCCCAAGTAATGAACAATTTATCAATTCTGGATGCCTTGAATCTATCAAATGATCTTCGGGAAGCACTTATTGTGGCTTTGTCAAGTCCTCAAGAGTTCGAAACTCAAATTGATATGGCTGAGATCTACCATATAGAGAATGATTCTGCAGAATGCCATGAAGTTATATCTTTTACAGATGAAGTTGAAGATGATGTTGTACATGTGTATATCAGACCCTTGTATCTATCTGGAAAAGTCAATGATATAGACATCTGACAAGAAATCATTGATAATGGTACATGAGTTAATCTCATTCCTATTCATACAAATCTTTGATTGGGCCTCACCGAATCTGATTTATCTCCTTCTACTTTGATGCTGAAAAATATGATAAGACTGAATGAGAACCTTTGAGTGAGATTATACATACAATTTAGTTTAAAGACCTTATGTCTAATTCAGATTTCATAGTTGTTCATCAGGACACATATTTCAACATTTTTCTTGGATGTCCTTGGCTACATCAACATGCGGTCGTACCTTCGTCATACCATCAGTGCCTCAAATATTGTATCAATGGTAAAATTGGGACATTGTATGGTGACAAATCCCCATTCAAAGCATGTGAATCTCAATACATTGAGGCATAATTTTATCACATGGAGGGAAAATAAAAAATACACAGCAAAGAAGGTTACCAAAATTAATGCTCCAAGTTGTTTGGAAAAGGACCCAGTAAACCCATTTGTACATGTGAGTAAAAATTCTATGTTCTGTATTAGTCAAATTGATAGGATATACCTAAATCCGAACACACTTATAGAAACCTCCATAATGTCATATACGGAAATTGAGCCAAATAGCATGGGAGAAATTGTTGATTCACCAAGAAATGATGAAATCTTAGATACAGATGTCTTCATTTTATCCATTGAAATCCAGAAATTCTATACTTCATTTACTAGGTCAGAAGAAGTTATTGCAATACCAGAGGAAAACAATGATCTCGATTCTCAATCCACCATCTCCTCTCTATCACCGCATAAAGTCCATTCATCGTCAATAGGGTCAAAAATGGTAGCCTCTTCTCCAAGATGATCAAATTTTAACTTCTCCACAGACCATGGAAATTTTTCTTCATCATCTACTATGAAAGTAGAAATAGAAGAAGTGAAACATATTGAAGAAGAAGAGGAAGATCTCAGAGATTCTCCTCCAGCATTTGAAGAGGGTATCTCTACCACTGTGGATGAACTTAGAGAAATAAATCTGGGTATAAAAGAAGATCCACACCCCAAATTAATTAGTGCGGCCATGAAACTAGAAAAGAATGAAATGTATACTTCTTTTTTAATGAAAAATTGAGCTGTATTTTCTTGGAATTATACAGAAATTTCTAGTCCTGATCCTGATGTTGTCAATCATCATTTGGGTTTGACAAAACTACATCGAGCATTCAAGAAGGCCGCAAGAAGAAAACACCCATCTTATGATTCCAAAATTAAAGTTGAAATTGATAAGCTTATCAAAGCTAACTTCTTCAGAGATGTTATGTATCATAAATGGCTGGATAATATTTTCCCTATGAAAAATACGAATGAAAAAATTAGAGTTTTCATTGGCTTCAGAGATCTTAATCGGCATTGTCCCAAGGATGAGTTTCCAGTTCCGATCAAAGAACTCTTAATTGATGAAACAGATGGTTATGAAGTGATTTCCTTCATGGATGGATATTCTGTGTATAATCAAATCTGAATGGCTCCAGAAGATGATGAATCTACAGCCTTCAAAACCCCTTAAGGTGTGTATTTCTATCAGGTAATTCCCTTTGTACTGAATAATGTAGGTGCAACGTATCAACGTGCCATGCACCATATCATCAAACCCTTTTTAAGTCAATTTATTGAATGTTATGCGGATGATTAAGTGGTTAAATCCAGAAAACATTCTAATCACTTGGCTGATATCGAAATCATATTCAACAAACTTCGACAACACAATTTGAAGATGAACCCCTTTAAATGTGCTTTCGGGGTAACCTGAGGAAAATTTCTTGGATTTGTTGTACGCCATCGTGGTATCAAAGTTGATCTTGAAAAGAATAAATCAATCCTTGTTATGTCACCTCATCAAATTTTTAAATAATTAAGAGGACTTCAAGAAAATTTGGCCTATATTCGACATCTAATTGACAATTTGGCAGGAAAGTGTTTTCCCTTCACCAAATTAATTATGAAGGGAGTCACGTACCAATGGACCAATGATTTCCAATAGGCATTTGATATTGTCAAGAAATATCTCCTGATTCTACCTGTATTAATGCCACCGGTTGAAGTAATACCACTTATATTCTATGTGACAGCTTTAGAGTGATCATTGGGTGGCTTCCTTGCCCAAAAGAATGATGTTGGGAATGAAAACAACCTTTATTATCTCAGTCGGACTATTCTTGAGTCAAAAACTCAATATTCAAGTATTGAAAAGTGCTTCATAGCATTAATCTATGTAGTTTAGAAATTAAGAAACTTCCTGCAACATCATGATGTCCAATTTGTATCTCTCAATAATCCTCTCAAATTTATCCATAGTCATCCAATTCTTACAGGACATCTGGCAAGGTGGGTAGTTATTTTTCAACAATTTGATATCCTGTATGTGTCTTAAAAGGCATTAAAGGGACATGCTCTAGATGATTTCCTTGCTGAACACCCATCTGTAGAAGATACATCTTTAAATATTGAACTTCCTGATGATGAAGTCTTCTATATTTAATATAATACTCAATCATGGGAAATGTACTTTGATGGTGACTCTAGAAGTCCAACAGGGATGAAAATGGAAGATCATAAATTCAACAAAGTTGGGTTAGGAACCGTGCTTATTTCTGCAGAAAATGCAGTGCTACCCTATTCCTTCTTATTGTTGGAAGGCGGTACAAATAATGAAGTAGAATATCATGCTCTCACCACAGGCTTGGAATTGGCGCTTCAGGCATAGGTGAATCACTTGAGGGTAAAAGGTGATTCAGATTTGGAAACCAAACAAATCAATGGGGATTATGCCATCAAAAAAGAAGAGTTAATCCCTTTGTGTGATTATGTCAGAGAGTTAATGGAGGAATTTCCATTGGAACCAACATTTTCGTATTTCCCACGATCACAAAATGCCCAGGATTATGCACTATCTAATCTAGACACAACCCTGGCAGATCTAAATCGGAATGAAACAATCATCAGTATTTCCCACCTTCATGTAGTTTCACATTTTTTTCAAATTAGAATAGATGAAATCAATTAAATCGGTCTCATTTCTGAACCATATGGTCATAGTACATAATGGATGACACTTATCAGGTAGTACATTCAAAATGGAACACTCCCACCTGATAGAGCCGAGAAAGAACAAGTCTGGCGATGTGTGGTCAATTTTACTCTTTATGATATCCCAGATCACCAAAAAATTCTCTAAAAGTGAGGTTTTGATGGAATTATCTTTAGATATATTAATGGTGAAGAGAAAATTGATATCATGAATGAAGTAAATGTAGGAGTTTGTGGTGCCCACCAGTCTTGACATGGAATTTCTTGTCAAATCGGAAGGCTTGGATACTTCTGGCCTTCAATGATGCAAGATTGTGTTGATTTCACTAAGAAGTGTCATTTTTCTTTGTATGTTCCAACTTTATTCATCAACCCCCAGAGTTTCTTCATACAGCTAATCACTCATGGCCATTTACCACATGGGGAATGGATGTAGTAGGACCTTATCCTCCAGCTACATCCAAGTAATTTAAGTATTTTTTACTACTACTGATTTCTTTTCCAAATTGGCAGATGCAATTCCTCTCAAAAAAGTTAGTTCTAAAGGCTTTGTTAGATTCTTTAAGTCTAACATCATTACTAGAATTGGTATCCCTCATACCACATTGACAGACAATGGCACAAACTTTTGTTCATCCGTGGTGAGAAAGTTGTATCAAGAATACAACATCAAATCCAACCATTCATCTCAATATAATGCAGTGGCCAATGGACAAATAGAAGCTTCAATAAGAATATTTCAAACATTTGAAAAATGGTAGATAAAGATAAGAAATCATGGCCTGATAAACGTTTTCATGCTTTATGGGCATATCGGACCACCACCCACACTGCTACTCGGTCAACTCCATATTCATTGGTATATGGAACAGAAGTAGTATTTCCCATTGAGGTTCAATTACCTTCACTCAGAGTAGCCATTTGTGATCAATTATCCATAGATAAACAATATCAGAAGCGATTTAATTAATTGGAACTATTAGATGAAGAAAGATTGTGAACCATGCACCACTTGGAAGTCTATCAGAATCAAATAATGTGAGCTTTTAATAAAAAACTTCATCTTCGTTCATTTATTCCAAGAGAATTGGTATCGGTCCTCAGAACTCTAATGATACCAGGAAGGAAACCACCCAAGCATGAGCCAAAGTGGTAAGTACCTTATTTTATACCTAAGGTCTAATCCAATGGAGATTATTCTTTAATCTCAATGAATGGAGAACTCAATACCACTAAAACCAATGCAATATTTTTGACAAGGTATTTTTTGTAATACAAATACACCCTCTTGTCCTCACTTCCAGACATTAAACTGCATGGTCCCCTTTAGCGCTAACTGTATGTCTTTAAACTGCATAGTCCCTTTTAGTCCTCACTACAAGACTCTAAACCTCATGGTCCCCTTTAGTCCTCACTACAAGAATTTAAACTGCATGGTTCCTTTTAGTCCTCACTACAAGACTTTAAACTATATGGTCCTTTATCATCCAACATGATGTTAAATTGTGTACCATTTTTCATCCAACATGATGTCAAACTGTGCATCGTTAGAGTTGTTGTTACCTCTTGTTTCTCACATCGAGCATGACTGAGGTGAACTTAGAGTAATCCTCAACCATAACACCCTCCCTGGGCTGCTAACCATGCGTATGTCCCAACACCCTCTTCAGGTTGTACTAAAGTACAACATGGTCACCAATTCATTCCCAATCGAACTATGTGGACTTTGATCCTTTCCTTCTAGGTTGGGTACGTAGGAAACCTCCCGAGGTTCAATCCCAAAACCAATATCTTCACATTAGTTCACCTCCATATCACACGATGTCGATCTGTGACCCCCCCCCAAAATAATATATTCACATTGGTTCAGAATAGTCCTTTCTATATGACGTTAAACTGTACAGTCCCCCATTGTCCTCACTACAAGACATTAAACTGCATAGAAATACGTCCGAGCTACAGGATGATAAACTATGCAGCACCGGTCCATCCATATGACCATAAACTGTTCACACTTTTTTCCTGTATGACAATAAACAACAACAATCTCTGACACCCTCACTTGAGAGGGAATCATTATTGAAATTGATCCCTAATCATGTTATATTCCATGGACTACGTGAAAACATGGCAACGACCAAGACTTTAATCATGGATCCAACCATAATTGCACTAAATACCCCTTTCACCCTTCACATGTACAAACCAAATTTGTATAGATGGTATTTCAAGAACTAAGTATGGCTTGATTTCCATCCTTTTGGGATACGTAAGAATGTTCGATCATCACTCGAACCCAGCCCCAAGTCATTGGGCCTAACCCCAAACACCACAGTCAGTCCCTTGGCTGAAAAGTCCCCATGTGAGCACATGAATGTGCTATGAAAACCTTGTTCTTTATTCACATCAGGTTTATAACAGACACAGAATGTGTCTTCCTCATTATGGTCTGAACTCTATGACCATAAACTAAGATATCCTACGTTCTCATCCCACATAACATTAAACTGTATTTAAAGAACTAAATATGGCATGATTCTCATCCGAATGATATAGGTAGTAAAGTCTGGCATCTCAATTCAGGACCCAGCCACAATGTTATTATGGTCAGCATTGGTCTATGTATCTCCTTCATGCATTAGACAATACCCATTTTTTATGTGTAATACTCTTAACCTTAAATACTTACAGATCTCCATAACCCTTTTATTGACTTCTTGTCACAAAATGTATGATACCCGAGAATTGTTTTTCCTGACCATGCAGCACGTTCCCTTAGGCGGCCTTGCATAAGTTGTCGACATAACGGACCTGTTAGCCAAAAGATTATATTATTTGACTATACAGCCAATGTCCTTTAGTGGCCCTGCATAATTCAAACCCCCTAACGTCTTTTTCAAATATTGGTAACTGTATTCGTGGGGAGAAAATATTTTTTGTCATTATTGGTCATAATGAAGATATGTAGGGATACGAAAAAACATCCATCCTTAACATATTTGTCCCATACTCTTTTTCATGATCTGAAAGTATTCAAGTCTATGATTTATATTTCCCTTCCCTACGTTTAAGTCAGACCTTCGTAGGAGTGACATTCATCCAATTCCTTGACAATATTTATTGGGAATATCCTCTACATGTTCAAGTAACTCTCACCATAAATCAGACTCTGTGCTTTGGAATATTTGAATCTCTATAAACCCCCATCGGATTTTAGTAATAGAAATGTAAATTTTCTGAGAGTTCTTTTTCTTGACTATGTAGCACATGAACCTAGGTGTCCTTGCATAATTAAACTACATGACAGACATGTCAGAAAAAAGATTATATTATTAGACTATGGATCCAATGCCCTTAAGTGGCCCTACATAATTCAACCCCCCAACAGGTTTGTCAAATAGAGGTAACTTAACTCTTAAGAAATACTTCCTCTAATGAATTTTAGCCCTTTTTCATATCATCCCTCATATTCAAAATTTCTTAAGTAATTGTTTACATGTTTTCCCCCATACATGAATGTGGTAATATATTTTCAAACTAATTATAATGGAATTGAGTCAATTTTAATCAATTAGATTAAAGCTATTTCGACCTTAAACGTTAGCCTTTTTATTTCGGACATGCATGACATTAAACTACCAACAAAAGACAGGGTACTCATTAACATGGGAACTTGTAAAAGGAAATATGAACAAAAGTTGAGTCCTAGCTCGCTAAATTTACATATTGTATGATTTAGGAAATATTGACCATCAAAAGAAAGAAAGTATGTGGTGTTGTTTGTATAATCCTAGAAAAAAAATCAAACTATGCTTTCTTGGCCCATTGTCTTATGTAAAAATAAAAATAAAAATAAAAATAAAATATGTATTTAGCAAGAGAGTGTAGGAACAAATGATTGAAGATGAAATTTCTTTTTCATTGATGCACAAGATTAGAAGAACATCCAAATATTGGACTATCTTCTATTTTTAAATAATTACAGGAGGATTTCAACACAACTTTTCATTATATTTATGGCATCTCGAGAATCATCATCATCCACTTGAAGTTCATTCACTTGACCAGCTTCACTCCTTTCAGCTTGATGGAGTGCCTTCTTTGCATCTGTGATGGCTTTCATACAATTCATTTGGACTCCTTCAAAATAATTGTTAAGAAGGTCAAGTTACCCAGTAACATCATCTAACTGTTGATGAATATGCAACTGCTGCACAACATTCTCCTTGATCTTATGCTTCAAATCCTTCAGCTTTACAGCATGATCAGTCTCAGCTCAGGACACCTTAGCCTCAAATTCGCCAATATTGGTCAACAACCTCGCTCTGGTCATATCTTGATGGTACTTTTCCTCCTTCTCCCTCCATAATATGACTTGTTTCACCACGGAATGGATCTATTAATATCCAAAACCACCACATCCCAGAACGACGAACAAGGATGACAGTCATAGGATATTAGAAGACAACTCTTCAAGGGGCACTTCCGATATGATCTTCCATATATTCTTCCATGCCTTGTGATGTGAGACTTGGAGATCCTTTTGAACCTCTAGGTCTGATTCAGCATCACTATCATAGGGGGGAATATAGTTCGAGATTAATGCACTAAAATAAGTTCCATGTTCTGCTCCTCCCCAATGACCCTTGGTACTTCACTTTCTACTTCTGTTGTGGTTGACACAGAGGCTTCACCTCGGGATCTAGCTGCTGAAACTGACAGCCCTTCAAAGTCAATTGAAATCATTGGTTAGTTCCAAAGGATAAAAAAAGTTGTTTAGATGTCCTTATAATTAAATACTGCCACAAATATTATCATAATTTACCCAACGTTAGATCAGCAGCACGAGAAGGCTCCTCCCCGTCTTTTCTAGCTTCAACAGGATTTTCAGGACGGATTTCAAGAAGCTCAGTCGAGTTATGCTCTAGTAGAGATAGCATCTCTACAATGATAGGATTGTATCTACCCCCTTCAAGCATCATCATATTAGAAGCTTGCTCAGACGGAACTGCACATTTCAACCAATCATGGTCAATGATGTAATAAAAAGATTTAATAGGATAAAGGATAACAACCACATCCAAAATCTTCTAAATCACATGGTAATTTAACATGATCTAATATTTCTTCAAAAGATGTCCCATGTTTCATCATTTCATCCAGCGATATCTTAGACTCCAGGTTAGTCTCACCAGTGGGAGAATTTGACATGTCTTCCTAGTGACCCTCCTCCTGTGGCCTCCGACCCAGATCAGCTTCCTTAGAGAAAATTGTAGAATCATTTGTAGTGGTCGCCAAATGTTCGGGTGTAGGTGTTGAACATAAAGCATCAAAAAATAGATGTCAGTTGATGCCTTCATTCAACGTTCAATGATGTATTATTAATTTACTAGAAGTAGTCTCTTCTATACTTGAAGTAGTAATAGGAGCAGTACTGGGAACAAAAGTTGGCTCTTCTTCTCTCCTCGTTTCTTCAAGAGCATCCAGGTCAGCATGAATTTGCAACTATTCACCAACACCCTCCGTCATCCTCATAGGAGGGTCAGTCCTTTCCCTCAAAGTGGAAATCAAATAATACCCTGCAATCCCAAGAAGTATGAGCAATCGTTTATGAGTTTGGATTCATGACTATCCGAAGGTCTTACCTCAACTGATGAAGCACCTAGATGTGGACTTATTCCTTCAATGACTTTTCTTCTTTGAATTTTTGGGTAGGTTGACATCATCAACTCCAAATATAGGTATTGGAGAGTGAAAATACCTTTCTAATTCCTCGTACAAGGCTTTCCTACCTGGAGATACCTCGCCTAGCTCGCCAGGATATTTAGCAGCTCCAAGATCGGTGCCACCAGGGATGTACTGCGGTGAAGGGACCTCAATAGTTCCTTTCTTAACAAGCTGCATGATTAAGAAAGTAATTTCCTTGAGTAATAAAGGTTTGACTAAAATTATGTTGAAAATCAAATAAGGAATGAAATTTAAATCTTCAGGTGCCACGTAATCTTGCCACTCCTCGTCTACTGAAGCACCAATCCCCTCAGTGGAGCCACGATTCATCATTTCCTTCTCTCGCATAGTAATATAAATGGAATCATTAGTGGAATATTTGAGAATTTCCACCTCTCTGATGCAAGACCACACATCATCAGGCTTATATTCGAAACGGATATCAACAGAAGAAAAAATATTCCCCACTCCATGGATATATAGACCATCATATAAGTATATCCAGGCGGCTTCAGCATTACAATATTAACATTTCCATGTCTGAAAAACCTCTGGCCATAAATATTTAGCATGTTCCCCAGAAGGCCGTGATGATGGTCCTATAATTCAGGACTTCAACTTCTTCCCAGCTCCCGCAATCACATATAAAGGATAAGAAAATGAGACTTGTTTCTCTATAAAATAATGGTGACTAAATTGAATCAATGATATAACTCACGAGGAGTCGATGGAGTAGGTCCATTGACTCTAGCAGGAGGATTATATCTGGAATGAGGCCGCTTTGATGGACGTCATCTAACGACCCATACTTTACATACATTGTTAATACTTCAAAATTGAAGCACACTTATTACAACATATGACAAAACCACAAAGGACCGTATAGGTATAGTGTCTTTAGAAACTGGGAAACATAGACAACTGGTTCATAAATCTTCTACAGTGTCTCCCATTTATTTCATCATATCTAGGGTCCCTTTTAGCATATTCTACTTAATATCCATCTTCCTGACCTGGGGAAAAGAAAACATAAAAGGGTGAGCTCAAATGCTCAGCAAGGGCAAATAAAGGAAATAAAAATCATATCATATCTTTTTTTTTGAAAATCATATCCTGCAAAAGAGATCATAAAATCTTAACATGGAATAAATCATAGAAGTGAAAATGAGATCCCCATAATCATAACATAAAACTTGTAACCTTGTGGCATGCACACATAATCATGGAAAATCATTTCTTGTTAGTCATGACTCATTGCCAAGACTATCTTAGTGGACAAAGTCCCTTTCTGAACCGAGTTCACTCCTCGTTTCAGTCCTGTATTACTGAACTGAAATAACCTTCCGTTCCAGCCATGTCTATCTCATGAGATATAAAATCTTTACCCAATGCATTGGAGGGAGATATAGGTCCCACCCATCTTATAATGAATCCTTTCTTATGTGTGCCACATATCATAAATCATACATCATTGCATAACCCATGTAATACAAATGGGATTCTTAAACAACATGACATCATAAAACCATTCATATAAGATAAAGGAATTCATAAACATAATTCCATCACAACATAGTCAAATCAATGTAAAAATATGGATAGAAATAGAACCCTTTATTATCTTAGATGGAAAATAATTTTGATAAAACACTTGAATTGAATTCTTGAGGAAAATATCCTTTCTTCTTCAAAATCAATTTCTTTTCACAAAACATCATGCAATTTTAAAAGAAAGATATTTTATTGAAAATAGTCATGAAATCTTTTAGAGGAAGCTTCAGGAAAATAAGGCTTCATAAAACAGTAGAAATCCGTTCGTGCCGTATAAGTTAAAAAAAAACATTCTTCGTACTTTTGTCGGAAAAGTCAAAAAGTACCTCGTACGGAAAAACGACAAAAGATTCCTTTCATATTCTTTACTAAAAACTCACCTAAGGGTAAAATTGGATTTAAACTATTGCAAGTGGATGGAAACAATATTACATATTGAGGGAACATGGATGTGGATGATAAAATACACCCCAGTAAATACTTACGAATAAACAATCTCGGATAAAAATGAGATTGTGATATTTCCCTTACCTTAGGTCCAATTTGCTTTGTACGTGTCCGAAGCTCCTGTATAATGGTTTAAATAATGTTATTGACTTATTCCAGAATCATACATATCATATATGGTCATATCCTTAGCTTCTTGATAGTAATAATTCATTGTTACTTGTTACTCGGGTCTTTATAACTTTTTGTTCTTATGCGTGTTTTGTCGAATAAATTCTTATTCTTATCTTTAGGTTATAGATAATTCATTTCCAGAATGGTATTAGTGTAGTATACACCATATTCATTCATTCAATTCATTTATATAATCATTATGAAATGAAGATCATGTAGAACGAGTCGCATCACATCGTGGAGACGGTATTCCGTACGTACGCACGAGTGATGATATCGTTCCTATGATCGTGGAATTGTATTGGAGTATATATATATATTATTTCAGTATCAATATTACTTAATAATAATCATATATAGTTACTGATTACACCATTATACCCATCCTTGTAAGGTGATGGTGGAAAATAGATTACACCACGGCGTGGAGACGGTATTCTGTACGTACGCACGCGTGGTGATTTCATTTTTCCGTAGGTTGGATAGAAGGTGAATTAGGGTTGTTTCATATTTATAATAACATATCAGTATGTAAGTAATACTGATGTTATTACTTTATCATGAAACAACTAAAGAAGAAGAAGTTTAAGAAGAAAGAAATTGAAAAGATCGGTAATGGATATTACCTCTTCTTTGGAATGCCTTTTTGAATCCTCCACTTAAGGAACTAAGATTGGTCTTTGGAGAAGACCAGGACCTCTAGGATTATTCTAGGGAAGTGGAGAAGGGAAAATGGCAGGGGTTGGCCGAGCTTGAGTGCTCAATTTGGTGTGAGGAGGAGGGGGAGGAGGTGTCCTTTTATAGGGGAGGAGAGGGGCACCTTAGGAATAACTAAAATATTATTTTATATTAAAGTCAAAATCGGTTTATAATGGTTCCAAAGGGTCTTATTTCGAAGATAAGGTGGGGAAGGGTCGAAATCCTCTCATCCAATAGAATTTGGACAAGTTTAGGTTCCTATTTTAACCTTATCATTTAGATTTAACATTAAGTTAAATAATTTAACTTTTACCATGTCATTTTGTTTTCTTTCACTATATGGTTAATACACTTACTATAACATGCCAAACGAACCCCAAATTGTTTATTATTAATATATATATCCTTATCTAAATCATTTGGCCGAACCTTAGATTTTTAGGAATAAAATAACAATTAATAATATAATATTTGATTTAAAAACTATTTTGTGTCAATTTTGACACTATTTAATATATGATTTTTTTGAAAGTCATAACAGAATTAAATGTTCGAAACAAGTTGATTAAATCAACACTAATATGTCATATTAACCTAGAAAATTAGTGTAATTCATAAAAAGTCTCAAATTACATTTATTTTGGTGTTTATAACATCAATTATGTCAATATTTCATTAATAAGATAATTACTGCATCATCGTTGTGTCATAATTAAATTAAATTATTTGATGTCTAAAAATTACAAATAAAATACCAAAATGTAGGAAATCTTTTTAGCTTTCTAATGAATATTTACAATCGAATTTATCTTATGTATAACCCCATATTAAAAATGATTTACTTATTTAACTTTGATTTTAACTATTTTAACCCTTCTTTAAATAAATTAATAATAAATGTCCTAATCTAATCCAAGTGGGCCTAAATGGTCATATTTTATTCCTAAGTTTGTTTTTGGTCGAATTACACTTGTCCAATAGAATTAGGACATGTGTTAGGGTAATATTAATATCATATTTACCCTTAGTTACCCTATTTACTATTAACCGCGGTAAAAATAGTAAAAAGTTACTATTCACCAAAAAATTATTTTCATCTCATTGAACCACATTTTAGTCCTTGATATTAACCGTGTCTCTCGGATTTTTGAAATTCCATTCACAGAAGCGGTAAAATTAAGTTTTATGCAAAATTCAGTTTTTAACCTACCACTTAGTGGTTTCACTATTCATCAAAAATTGAAAGTTTTCAGAAAAATACCAAAATTTCACCCTAGGCTAATTTCGATATTCTGAGTCCAAAAATGAAGTCCATTTTGAAAAATAAAATTTATAAAATTTCAAAAAATTGGTTATTACTATTCATAACGGCTAGTTTTAATAGCATATTGTTGTTTAGTGAAACTCGGTATTGCGTACGACGCAAGCTATCGAGGAAGGTCGCGATTGCGTGTAAAGCAAGTCAAGAAAGTGTTGTGTAGAAAAAGATTCCTTTGATAATTTATAACATAAAAGTCTCGGGTGTTACATTCTACCCCCCTTAAAAAGAATTTCGCCCTCTAAATTCGTCACTTTGTAACAAACAGATGAGGATACTTCTCCCTCATCATTTCCTCAAGCTCCCATGTAGCTTCTTCAAGTTGGTGGTTCCTCCATAAAACTTTCACCAAGCGAGTGGTCTTGTTTCGTAGGACTTTTTCGCTACGATCCAGAATCTCTATCGGTTGTTCTTCATAAGAAAGATCTTGCTCCAGCGGTACAACTTCTGAGCTGAGTACATGTGAAGGATCTGGTATGTACTTTCTCAGGAGAGATACATGGAACACATCGTGAACTTGAGAGAGATTCGGTGGAAGCGCCAATCGGTAAGCTACCTTCCCAACACGATCCAGTATTTCGAAAGGACCGATATATCTAGGGCTCAACTTCCCCTTCTTCCCAAATCTCATAACCCTCTTCCAGGGAGATATTCGTAAGAACACTTTATCACCCACTTCAAACTCTAGGTCTTTTCTTCGTTTGTCGGCATAACTTTTCTGTCGACTCTGAGCTGCTCTTATGTGTTGTTGAATAGATCTAACCTTTTCTGCCATTTCATCAACGAGATCAGGTCCTAATAGCTTTCTTTCCCCAACTTCATCCCAGCAAGTTGGAGTCCTGCATTTCTTTCCATAGAGAGCTTCATAAGGAGCCATCTGAATACTGGAGTGAAAGCTATTATTATAAGAAAATTCCACCAAAGGTAGGTGTTGATCCCAACCTCCTTTGAAATCCATAGAGCAAGCTCTCAGCATATCTTCTAGGGTTTGAATTGTTCTCTCAGACTGACCGTCTGTCTGGGGATGATAAGCAGTGCTGAAACTCAACTCTGTATCCAGAGTATGCTGAAGACTTCGCCAGAACTTCGAGGTAAATCTCGGATCTCGATCAGATATAATAGAAAGTGGTACTCCATGCAATCTTACCACTTCCTTTACATATATCCTGGCAAGCTGATCTAGAGAGAAATCCTCTCTAATAGCAATGAAGTGTGCAGACTTTGTAAGACGATCAACTATGACCCAGATAGCATTATTGCCTTTGGATGTTTTAGGAAGTCCTGTGACAAAGTCCATAGTGATGTTTTCCCATTTCCATTCGGGTATGGGTAATGGTTGTAACATCCCCTTAGACTTCTGTCTCTCAGCTTTAACTTGTTGACAAACCAAGCATCGAGAGACATATTCAGCAACATCTCTTTTCATGCCATCCCACCAGAAGTACTCTTTCAGGTCCCTATACATCTTCGTGCTTCCAGGATGAATAGAGAATGAAGAACTATGAGCCTCATCCAGCAGCTCTTTCTTTAATTCGGGGATGGGAGGAACACAAACCCGATTCCTGAACTTTATTATCCCATCACAATCAAGGTTGAATTCAGGAACATTTCTCACCTTCTTTTGTAACTCGACATCTTCTTTCTGTGCCTCTTTAATCTTCACATGTATAGATGGTTGAACATTCATTTGAGAAAGATAAGATTTTTCCCCTTCCATTATAATTCCAAGATCCATCCTTTGTAAATCCATAAATATTGGATCTTTTGTGATCCTCATCATGGATAAACTAGCATGGTCTTGTCGACTTAATGCATCTGCCACCTTGTTTGCTTTCCCAGGGTGGTAATGGATTGAGCAGTCGTAATCCTTAATCAGCTCCAACCATCTTCTTTGACGCATGTTCAACTCCTTTTGTGTGAAAATATACTTTAAACTTTTATGATCAGTATAAATATCACACCTTTCACCATAAAGGTAATGCCTCCAAATCTTTAATGCAAAGATTACCGCAGCCAACTCCAAATCATGTGTTGGGTAATTTTGCTCATGGATTTTCAACTGTCGTGAGGCATAAGCTATCACCATATCATTTTGCATAAGAACACACCCCAATCCCTTCTTGGATGCATCACTGTAGATCACAAACCTTTCTCCACTACAAGGCAGTGTGAGCACAGGTGCACTGGATAACCTTCTTTTCAACTCCTTGAAATTCTCTTCACATTCCTCTGTCCAGACAAACTTAACTCCTTTCCGAGTCAACTTGGTGATTGGATTAGATAACCGTGAAAAATCTTTTACAAAACGTCGATAATATCCAGCCAAACCAAGAAAACTTCGGATCTCAGTTACTGTTGTTGGTCTTGACCATCTTTCGATAACCTCTGTTTTTGCTGGATCCACAGATATCCCCTCTTTTGAGATTATATGACCCAAAAATGCAACTTTTTGAAGCCAAAATTCACACTTGGTAAATTTGGCATAAAGCTTCTCTTTTCTCAGGGTCTTTAATATAATTCTCAAGTGATCTTCATGCTCTTCCTTGCTCTTTGAATAGACAAGAATATCGTCTATAAAGACTACCACAAATTGATCAAGATAGTCTCTAAAGACTCTATTCATTAGATCCATGAAGATAGCAGGGGCATTAGTAAGACCAAATGGCATCACTATAAATTCATAGTGTCCATACCTTGTACGGAAAGCCGTCTTTGGTATATCCTCCCTTTTGACCCTTAATTGATGATACCCTGAACGAAGATCAATCTTGGAAAAGTATTGAGCTCCGCGTAGTTGGTCAAATAAGTCATCAATGCGTGGGAGAGGATATTTGTTCTTGATAGTGATCTTGTTAAGTTCTCGATAATCAATGCAGAGTCTCATTGATCCATCTTTCTTCTTAACAAAAAGAACAGGTGCTCCCCAAGGTGACGCACTAGGGCGTATGAATCCCTTATCAAGATTCTCTTGGAGTTGCTTCTTCAATTCCTGCAACTCAATTGGGGCCATTCTATAAGGTGTCTTTGAAATAGGCAAAGCACCCGGTACGAGTTCTATTGAAAACTCAACTTCACGATTTGGTGGAAGACCTGGTAATTCCTCCGGAAAGACATCATCAAACTCCCGTACAATGGGCATATTCTTAATCGTAAGTTTCTCTCCAACCATTTGAGATAAATAACCTTCATTTAGTGGAATCATGACCCATAAGATGGAAGGAATTTCCACTGGAAGGTTATGTTCATCCTTGCATTGATAGACGATCGTAGATTGATCAGGAATATGAAATGTGACTTCCCTTCTTTGGCAATTGATATGAGCTCCATGTAGAGAAAGCCAATCCATGCCAAGAATCACATCAAATTCCACTAAAGGAAGGATCACAAGATTTGCAGGAAGCACTTTCCCACAAACTTCGATCGGAGAAGAATTATAAACTTTTGATGCGACTGATGTGCCATTAGGTGTTGTCACAGATAACTCAACATCTAATTGTTGAGGTAATACGGTGATACCCTTAGAAAATTCTTTAGAAATAAAAGAGTGGGTGGATCCAGAATCAAATAAAACATTTGCTACTTTAGAGTGGACGGTAAGTGTACCTTTCACCACTTCGTTATCGTACTCCACATCGCTGATAGAAATTGCATGTGACTTTCCTTTGTCTTTAGCCTTAAGATTTTGTTGACGTCGACCATCATCATCCACCCTTGGATTTGGGCATTGATTGGCATAATGCCCCATCTCCTTGCACTTGAAACATTGAAGTGTAGCAGGTTCATTCTGTGTATCCCTTCCTTTGTTTGCATCATTAGACATCTTCTTCCCATTATCACGGCATTCAAATGCCCGATGGCCTTCCTTTCCACATTTAAAACATTTACTTGTCCCTTTAAGACAACTCCCTCCATGTTTCTTTCCACACTTTGAGCATAATGGAAAGTTCATCTTCTTTTCCGTGTGCTCTTTAGATTTTTCTTTGAATTCCATCTTCCTCTTCTTATCAAACCCATGTGACTGATGGGTTACTCCAATCTCCATCTCGACTTTGAGAGCGCATCGAACGATTTCTTCGTAGCTATTGAAGTCCCTTATGGCTAACGCCCTTCGAAGACTTGGTTTTAGGCCACTAAAGAATCGATCGATCTTACTCTCAGGTTGGATAATAATACCAGAAGCGTACCTTGCAAGTCTGGTAAAATTTGCTTCATAGGTACCAACGGATTCATCATCCCTTTGCTTCAGTTCAAGGAACTCTTTCTCCATCTTTGTTCGGAGAATACGAGGGAAGTACTTATTGAAAAATAAGTTCTTGAACTCGTCCCATTCCATAGACTCAATTTCATCCCTTTGCCTCGTATTCTTAACAAGATTCCACCATTGATCAGCATCTCCTTCCAAACGGTACACTGCTAGGATGACTTTATCATGCTCAGAACATTGAAGAACTGAAAATATCTTTTCAATAGTACTAATCCATTGTTCAGCAACTAATGGATCAGTAGACCCGCTGAAAGAAGGTGGACGCTGCCTCATGAAGGATTCAACAGAATGTTGCTCCCTCCTTTGCTCGTTTGGAAATCCTGCATGATTCATAGCTTGAGAAAGTTGTGTGAGCATGGC
Source organism: Viscum album (assembly GCA_963277665.1). NCBI lineage: Eukaryota > Viridiplantae > Streptophyta > Magnoliopsida > Santalales > Viscaceae > Viscum > Viscum album. The sequence goes on along the minus strand of OY728123.1, from coordinate 1,199,236,045 downwards.
TACAAGATTTTGCATTCCAGCTCCCATATCGTTTGGTTGCTCAGGGGGACAATCATTACATTGCCCATCGCATTCCGCATTAACACGGTTCCTTCGGGTTCCAGCCATTGACTAAAACCAAGAAGAATAGTGTGAGCAACACTAATTATAATAGGAAACCACAGAATTCAAGAGTAAAATTTTCATGCTTAAGGTCTTATCCTAGGTTATTCAAGGCCATTTCTAAAATTGTGTTCTATGCTTAGACTTATCCTTAGGGTTATTACTAAGGCTTTCACATCCTAGTTTCCAAAGGTTGACTATACCTTTCCTCTGATACCAACTCTAACGACCCATACTTTACATACATTGTTAATACTTCAAAATTGAAGCACACTTATTACAACATATGACAAAACCACAAAGGACCGTATAGGTATAGTGTCTTTAGAAACTGGGAAACATAGACAACTGGTTCATAAATCTTCTACAGTGTCTCCCATTTATTTCATCATATCTAGGGTCCCTTTTAGCATATTCTACTTAATATCCATCTTCCTGACCTGGGGAAAAGAAAACATAAAAGGGTGAGCTCAAATGCTCAGCAAGGGCAAATAAAGGAAATAAAAATCATATCATATCTTTTTTTTTGAAAATCATATCCTGCAAAAGAGATCATAAAATCTTAACATGGAATAAATCATAGAAGTGAAAATGAGATCCCCATAATCATAACATAAAACTTGTAACCTTGTGGCATGCACACATAATCATGGAAAATCATTTCTTGTTAGTCATGACTCATTGCCAAGACTATCTTAGTGGACAAAGTCCCTTTTTGAACCGAGTTCACTCCGCGTTTCAGTCCTGTATTACTGAACCGAAATAACCTTCCGTTCCAGCCATGTCTATCTCATGAGATATAAAATCTTTACCCAATGCATTGGAGGGAGATATAGGTCCCACCCATCTTATAATGAATCCTTTCTTATGTGTGCCACATATCATAAATCATACATCATTGCATAACCCATGTAATACAAATGGGATTCTTAAACAACATGACATCATAAAACCATTCATATAAGATAAAGGAATTCATAAACATAATTCCATCACAACATAGTCAAATAAATGTAAAAATATGGATAGAAATAGAACCCTTTATTATCTTAGATGGAAAATAATTTTGATAAAACACTTGAATTGAATTCTTGAGGAAAATATCCTTTCTTCTTCAAAATCAATTTCTTTTCACAAAACATCATGCAATTTTAAAAGAAAGATATTTTATTGAAAATAGTCATGAAATCTTTTAGAGGAAGCTTCATGAAAATAAGGCTTCATAAAATAGTAGAAATCCGTTCGTGCCGTATAAGTTAAAAAAAAACATTCTTCGTACTTTTGTCGGAAAAGTCAAAAAGTACCTCGTACGGAAAAACGACAAAAGATTCCTTTCATATTCTTTACTAAAAACTCACCTAAGGGTAAAATTGGATTTAAACTATTGCAAGTGGATGGAAACAATATTACATATTGAGGGAACATGGATGTGGATGATAAAATACACCCCAGTAAATACTTACGAATAAACAATCTCGGATAAAAATGAGATTGTGATATTTCCCTTACCTTAGGTCCAATTTGCTTTGTACGTGTCCGAAGCTCCTGTATAATGGTTTAAATAATGTTATTGACTTATTCCAGAATCATACATATCATATATGGTCATATCCTTAGCTTCTTGATAGTAATAATTCATTGTTACTTGTTACTCGGGTCTTTATAACTTTTTGTTCTTATGCGTGTTTTGTCGAATAAATTCTTATTCTTATCTTTAGGTTATAGATAATTCATTTCCAGAATGGTATTAGTGTAGTATACACCATATTCATTCATTCAATTCATTTATATAATCATTATGAAATGAAGATCATGTAGAACGAGTCGCATCACATCGTGGAGACGGTATTCCGTACGTACGCACGAGTGATGATATCGTTCCTATGATCGTGGAATTGTATTGGAGTATATATATATATTATTTCAGTATCAATATTACTTAATAATAATCATATATAGTTACTGATTACACCATTATACCCATCCTTGTAAGGTGATGGTGGAAAATAGATTACACCACGGCGTGGAGACGGTATTCCGTACGTACGCACGCGTGGTGATTTCATTTTTCCGTAGGTTGGATAGAAGGTGAATTAGGGTTGTTTCATATTTATAATAACATATCAGTATGTAAGTAATACTGATGTTATTACTTTATCATGAAACAACTAAAGAAGAAGAAGTTTAAGAAGAAAGAAATTGAAAAGATCGGTAATGGATATTACCTCTTCTTTGGAATGCCTTTTTGAATCCTCCACTTAAGGAACTAAGATTGGTCTTTGGAGAAGACCAGGACCTCTAGGATTATTCTAGGGAAGTGGAGAAGGGAAAATGGCAGGGGTTGGCCGAGCTTGAGTGCTCAATTTGGTGTGAGGAGGAGGGGGAGGAGGTGTCCTTTTATAGGGGAGGAGAGGGGCACCTTAGGAATAACTAAAATATTATTTTATATTAAAGTCAAAATCGGTTTATAATGGTTCCAAAGGGTCTTATTTCTAAGATAAGGTGGGGAAGGGTCGAAATCCTCTCATCCAATAGAATTTGGACAAGTTTAGGTTCCTATTTTAACCTTATCATTTAGATTTAACATTAAGTTAAATAATTTAACTTTTACCACGTCATTTTGTTTTCTTTCACTATATGGTTAATACACTTACTATAACATGCCAAACGAACCCCAAATTGTTTATTATTAATATATATATCCTTATCTAAATCATTTGGCCGAACCTTAGATTTTTAGGAATAAAATAACAATTAATAATATAATATTTGATTTAAAAACTATTTTGTGTCAATTTTGACACTATTTAATATATGATTTTTTTGAAAGTCATAACAGAATTAAATTTTCGAACCAAGTTGATTAAATCAACACTAATATGTCATATTAACCTAGAAAATTAGTGTAATTCATAAAAAGTCTCAAATTACATTTATTTTGGTGTTTATAACATCAATTATGTCAATATTTCATTAATAAGATAATTACTGCATCATCGTTGTGTCATAATTAAATTAAATTATTTGATGTCTAAAAATTACAAATAAAATACCAAAATGTAGGAAATCTTTTTAGCTTTCTAATGAATATTTACAATCGAATTTATCTTATGTATAACCCCATATTAAAAATGATTTACTTATTTAACTTTGATTTTAACTATTTTAACCCTTCTTTAAATAAATTAATAATAAATGTCCTAATCTAATCCAAGTGGGCCTAAATGGTCATATTTTATTCCTAAGTTTGTTTTTGGTCGAATTACACTTGTCCAATAGAATTAGGACATGTGTTAGGGTAATATTAATATCATATTTACCCTTAGTTACCCTATTTACTATTAACCGCGGTAAAAATAGTAAAAAGTTACTATTCACCAAAAAATTATTTTCATCTCATTGAACCACATTTTAGTCCTTGATATTAACCGTGTCTCTCGGATTTTTGAAATTCCATTCACAGAAGCGGTAAAATTAAGTTTTATGCAAAATTCAGTTTTTAACCTACCACTTAGTGGTTTCACTATTCATCAAAAATTGAAAGTTTTCAGAAAAATACCAAAATTTCACCCTAGGCTAATTTCGATATTCTGAGTCCAAAAATGAAGTCCATTTTGAAAAATAAAATTTATAAAATTTCAAAAAATTGGTTATTACTATTCATAACGGCTAGTTTTAATAGCATATTGTTGTTTAGTGAAACTCGGTATTGCGTACGACGCAAGCTATCGAGGAAGGTCGCGATTGCGTGTAAAGCAAGTCAAGCAAGTGTTGTGTAGAAAAAGATTCCTTTGATAATTTATAACATAAAAGTCTCGGGTGTTACACGTCATGCCTCATCATCCCCATCCTGGGAATCCGTTGAATCAGCCCAGGGTAAGGAACATGGTGAATCAGCTCCAGGTGAGGATGAATCACCTTCCAAATGAAACTTTTCTTTCCTGACGGTTCTCTTTTTCTTCCCCACCTGAGGGACTGGATGATTCAGTACCCCTTTAGGGTATGATGCTACCCAGTTCTTGGCATACCATGTAGCCAATTGACTCAACGCTCCAGCAGTTGGTAGATCAAACAGTGCCCAGGTTTTCTCCATAGCTGTCAGCAACCATAGTTGTCAGGAAACAATTAGATGCTGCTCTGACCTGACATGCACGGAAGGGGATACACAAATTTTCTGCAGACACATGAATTGGCGTGCAAATCTATATGGAGCATAGGCCTCACATATCATCTCTCAGTCAATTCTGGTGGCCAATACACCATCTCCGCAAGCCAGCATATATGACCTCAATTCCAGGATAACTATTCCATCATCAACAAACCACCCGGTTTGTGGGTTTATATAAGGAATTAATTGAAATTCCTTGACCATGATCAGCCTCACCTTTAGATCATAGTAATTGAGAGACAACAGATAAATTCCAGAAAATTCCTGCACCTATGGCCTAAAATAACTTCCAAGAACCTGTACTCCCCTCTTTACTGCGTATGCCCTAAAATGAGTGGTGATCCATCCCCAAAAAACATGGAATGGTCCCACTATTCTAAAAGGAGACTTGCCCATATGGAAATGTAGTATGCTTCGGTGAATCTTTTCCAAAATCGGGGTGGTCAACCCAACCATTTTTCTCTCAGCCAACTTGGCTGCCACAACGGAGGTCCCTGACCTCATGCCTCCCTTTGAATCCCTAACTGGAAGAAGATAAACACTAAGCCACAAAGATAAAAATCCAGCATGATGGGTCTTCTCTGGGATTCTTTGATCCACTTCATAAACCCACTTTTCAAACTTTCTTACTTCCAGAGTCGTTCAGAATTTACCAAGAGCACCCCTCTTATCTGTTCTTGGACAACTGGTTGGACGAGCATAGGTGGGACCCTTCTCCTACTTCTTGATGAGAAACATATTCATCCACTCCTCTGGGTGAATATCTTTTCTAAAATGATTTTTGGTGTACTTTGAATTCTTCAGCTTCTGTAAAATTTTCAATAACTCTCAATCCAAAGATGGAGTCTTCTCTGAATCATTCCAGGTCACCTTGGGGGGATGAATTCATCATACATATCTTCCAAAATTAGAGCCCATGAGATATTGTAGACATCCCACAAGGAGATGCCCACTTCTCCCTTAGTCATATGGAAAGAATTGGTTTCTGTGATCCAACTACTTATTAGATGTGGCCCAAAATATCATTCCAGTAGACATATTTCTGCCCAGCCCAGATGACTTCACATATCACAACTCCCTTTAGATCCTCAAAAAACTCTGCATAGGTTTGTCGCACCCAATATTCCCACATCCATGTCAGCTTCACACCTCCTTTGAGATGGAAATCCCAACTATTTTCCATCCCTTGGATTGATCCATCTGAGAATTTCGGAAAATAGAGGGATAAAAATGTGGTTGCAGCTCAGGCGGGTGAGGTTTCAGATCTAGAGAACATGGGATATGATGCATTATGTATGAATTATCCATTGTTCCAGCATTGAAAAATGATCATGAAACTGAGACATTTTCTAAAGTGAAATTTTTGTAAGTCTGAAATGAGGAATAAGGAATGTAATTCTTTGCCTCGGGAATGTTGACTCCTTACAGATGAACATGGCCATATAAAGTCACGTAAATGCTCTTTGGGAAATTGACATGGTATTTCATCAAGTACATAGCCAAATCTAGGAGAGTGATGTTGCAGATATCATAATAGTCATGGCCAATGATGTTTATCATATAATCTATTCTCTTGCTGGGCAACTCATCAGCCGTTCCAATTCTTCTAGGAGCCATTGAATATGCACAAGGATAAATGAGTTAACTTTTATGTAAGTCTGTTGTTATTAAATACTTGTGAAGAAAACAAAAAAATTGCCAAGTATTTAAGGAGTGCATGTCTTGTCGGGAACGTCATGTTGCACAAGTAATGCCATGCAGGTATTTTTGCGCAAGTATTGTCGCATAATTCAAAATCCTTACTAAAGAAGAGTGACAAAAAAATGATCAACCGAGGAAAGTAAGACACTTTCATGACAAGAGCTCAAATTCTTTGAAGGAAGGATGGTTTGTGCGAAGTGAAACCCATATATATAGGTGATCCTGCAAACCTGTGTGCCAGAACATGCTCGTTGGAACCTGCATGCCAACATCTTCGCGTCGCGGTACCCTTGTTTCTCGTTTTCCTCAGAGTCAAATCCTTTTTTTGAATCCCACTCATAGGGGGGACTTTTGTTGACACTACTTTCTATCACAGAGTCCAACGAATGGAGAAGGGGAATACCTTAAACACAATGAGGGTCACCCTTTGAAGAACATCAAAAATTGACACAGGGATGAACCTGGAACACATTTGGAGGGCGCAATGCAAGAATCCTGCGCGCCGCACAAGTCCCTTGTGTGCCCAATTCCTTTTTTTGCCGAAGGTGCCCAGTGGCCTATAAATAGCCCCTGTGGGCCCCCCATTTCAAGGAAGAATTTTCAAAATTCAGATTCAATCCCTTGTCGCCCAATTCTTTATCTGACATCTTTAGAACACTTCTATGGTAATTCATTAACTAGTATGGAAGATCTAAAGAGAAAGAATAAATCCTAAGTGTTAGAACTCATTAATACTTGAGTGGATAAGTGTCCAGTCTTAAAGGGAAATGATGACACTTGCGCGCCACATTAACCTTTCAAGGGAACTTACGTGCCACCCTTTTGGAAGCCTCTAGGGAAGATAATAAGGGCTTGATTTCAAAGTCACCCAAGTATTACCCTACAGATTATTCGTCATGCAAGGTGACTCATGTCATGCAAGTATACTTGCCCGACTAGGATATGCGCGCCAGAACCATACTTGAGAGCCTCCTTCCTAGTATCCTCCTTTCCTCAAATACACCTCTCTTCTTCAAGACATGGCCTTCAAAACCCTCTTCAAAGACATTTATGGAATGGTTCCTTTATTGGATTCTTTATCTTAGATTCATTTCATTGGGCCTCCTTCAATGGAGTAAGCCCCAATCATTATTTACTTTAATTGGGCCTCTTTCTCAAGAGTAATCCCCAATCATAATTTCCATTCATTAGGCCTCATTCACAAAAGTAACCCCCAATCATAATTTATTTTAATTTGGCCTCCTTCTCAAGAGTAATCCCCAATCATAATTTCTTTTAATTGGGCCTCCATCTCAGGAGTAACCCCCAATCATAAGTCCCTTTTAATTCAAGTATTCTTTAATTAGTCCTCCTTCTCAGGAGTAAACCAAAGTTACAATTGTCCTTAACCTGGGACTCCTTCTCAGGAGTAAGTCGCGGGTTAAAATTATAAATTTCAATAAAGTACAAATACCTTTATGGACCCTGATCATGGGTTTCTTTCATAAGTCCTGGTCTTCATTTACTTGGGCCTCCATACATACATAATCCCCACATTATCTCTCAAAACTACATATTTCGTGGAACCATTGTCATTTTTACTGATACTTATTGTTTCTCACACTAAGCGTGACTCACGTGGGCATAGAGTGTAAAAGTAATCATGAAATATATTTTTGGGGCCATTTAACTATGCATAAATCCCATATTTCTTTACCCGAACTATGTGGACTTTGATATCTACCATAAAAGTATATTACGTTGGAAACCATTATAAGTTTCAAGCCCATTTTTCATTAATCCTTTTATATCCCATAGGACGTTAAGATATATCCTTTTTATTGAACTATGTGGGTTCTGATTCTTTTTTAACAAAGATACATAGGTAGCCCATCTGTGGGTATAATCCCAACTCTGAAATAATCCATGTCATCTTAAATGACAATAAACATCATGTACTCCACTAAGTGGATTTATAACCAGTATGGTCATCATAATGGCAAATAGATTTCTATATAATTTATTGAAGGATACCATTGACTAAGAATCTCTAATATATACAAATGATTCTCTACCGATGAAGAACCTCAAATACATATAAAAGATTCTCTAAATCCCATACAAGTCAATAATTGATTTCCAAATTTAATAAAAACTCATTTTCATACTTTGTGAATTAATAAGGATTCATGAACATAACTTAAATCTATAAGAGAGTCCCGAAGTAGGTAAAAATTCCACTCAAAAAGGTGTGATGAGTCTGACCTCCCATCCTCTCGACCAATGTAAATTCTTAAGCCTCATCGGTCAACAACTAATGAGCACCTAAATTTGGAAAGTAGGTCTAAATGAATATAGAATCATTGGATGTTTCCGGTTCTATGAAAAAACCCGTTAGAAACCCAATAAAAATTTTGAACCTTAAACCAAAAAGGTCATCCTCATTTCCAAAAGAAACAACGTTATTTCTTCAATGTAATTCAATAACATGCACTACAAGAAACATCGAGTTCAAGCGCACCACGACATAGAAAACTAGCCTTTCAAAAGTGGATTGAATAGTATTAACTAAATTTCGAACTTTAAATAATCCTTATAATTTTAGAATCCATATTATGAGTTTCTTTGACATAATGTAAGAACAAATTCATTTTTATCAGATAAAAGACGTATTTTTCAAAAAATAAAATTTTACTACCTTTTAATGGAGAACCCTAATTATATATCATATATTTGAATCTTTTATATATCAAATTGAAAAAAATAAACATCTTCTTTAGAATAGGGAAATAATAATTGAGTTTCAATAAATTTTTGATGTTTTTCTGATAATTTCTATATTTGGGTGAATAGTGAAAAGTACTTAATACAACTTTTTTAATCAAAATTATTAATAGTGCTAAATTTTACATTTTAATGGTTTTTAATTATAAATAGATTTTATTTTAACATTTTAATCTAATAATTTTCATTGTAAGTAATTTCACATTGAAATAGGATATAAACAAGTGTTAATCTTTTGATAGTAATTATTTCTTAAAAATACGCTTTTTGGTTTTGACAACGGGAATTAATTTGAAATTAATTAATGAAACTTTTATTTTTTGAAATTGGTAAAATATAATTAATTTTTGAATTCTTAATATCAAAATTATCATATGGTGATTTTTTGGTATTTTTCTGAAAACTTTCAATTTATGATGAATAGTGAAAAACATTGTGCTATTGTTTAAAACACACTTTTTTTAAATAAATATGTATTTTATTTTAATTATTTTAATTCAAAATATATATGTAATAACGATATTAGATCAATGTAATTTATTTGAATCATTTTTATAATAAAATTATATGTATAAAAGTTTGTAGAACTATTTACCCTCTTTTACCCACCTCCTATGAGCATATGAAAATTTGCATAAAATTAAATATTACTGCTTCTGTTAGTTGAATTTAAAAAATACTAGGGGCGCGATTAACCTCAGTATGTAAAATGTGGTTCAATACAATGAAAATAATTTTTGGTGAAAAGTATCTTTTGACTATTATTTACCACGGTTAAAAGTAAATAGGGTAATTAATGGTAAAAATTATATTATAATTACCTTAACACATGTTATAATTCTATTGGATAAGTGAAACTCGACTAAAAACATCCTTAGAAATTAAATATGATCATTTAGGTCCACTTGGATTATATTAGTACATTTATTATTTTTAATTTAAAGAAAAGTTAAAAGTGTTAAATTCATGTTTTCATAACTAAAACATTTATAATATAGTGTTTTACATAAGATAAATTAGACTATAAATATTAATTTGATATATAAAAATATTTCCTACCTAATGGTATTTTATTTATAATTTTTATACATTATATAATTTAATTTATTTATTACACAATGATATTGCAGTAAATACCTTTTTAAGGAAAGATAAAAATAATTGATATTATAAATATCCATATAAATGTAATTTGAGACTTTTTATGAATTCCACATATTTACTAGATTAATAATACATGTTAGGGTTGATTAGATTAGTTTATTTCGAAGTGATAATGTTTTTATGACTTTCAAAAAAAACAAAATACCAAATACTGTCAATATTGACAGAAATTAATTTTTAAAACAAATACTACACTATTGGTTGATATAATATTCCTAAAAATATATGTTTCATCCAAAAAGCTTAAATAATATTATATATGTCATTAATGAACCTCTTGAGGGTTTTTTATGTTTATTGTAAGTTTATTAACCATATATTTAAAGAATACAAGATGACACAGTAAAAGGTCAAATATTTAAATAAGAGTTAAATCTAAAGGATAAGGTTAACATGGAAACCTAAACTTGTCAAAAACCTATTGGTTGAGAGGATTTTTACCCATAACCACCTTAGGATAGAAATAAATTTATTTTCATCCATTATATACTGAATATTATTTTATAATAAATTAATACTTTAATCATTTCATAAAGTGATCCTCACCCCTCTTATAAAAGGGCACATCCCCTTCTCTCAAATTCACACCTCCAAAGACAATTTTCTTGACCAAACCCTGAACAAATATCATCTAAACATTCCTCCCTTAATCCTAGAGGCCTTTATTTGGTCATTAATACATTCTATATATCTATTATGATCAAGTCAAAAGGAAGAACCCAAAGAAGAGTTAAATATTTCATCACCTCTTTCAAGTTTGTTTCTTCTTCCACATCCTCATTCTTTGTTGTTTCCATTATAAAATAACAACTCCAGTATCTTATATATACTGTTACTTTATTATAAATATGTTACAACTATATTCATTATATTATCCATCCTATGAATGACATGTCACCATATGTGTGTACGTACGACTTACCGTATCCATGTCGTGGTGTAGTTGTTATTCTATACATTATAATTTGGATGGTTATAATAATGGTGTATAATGGATGTAAATAATAAATATAACATGTTAATGATTATGTATATATTATAGAACTTCTATTTACATACTAATTTGAATCAAAATAATGATACTGTCGAGCATGCATACGTACGGATTATCATCTCGACGACGCGATGAGATTGATTTCCAGGTTCACCATTCAACGATGATTATAAAATATATATTATTAATAAGTATGTAATATATGAAATTATAATGATAATGGATATATATTAAAGTATGTATGTATGTATTTAATTATATATAACTTATTCACTTACTTCCATTCACTACGATATAAAAACAGAAATAACATTTATGCGTACGTACGAACTATCATCTCCATAAACTGTGCCTTCCATTTAATATATAAATCTACTATAAATATTTATATTCTTAATATAAATGATATATAAATTGAGTTTTATATTTTGTAATCATTTAAATCATGACTTAAATGATACGATCAAGAATAAAAATTTTAAACACATACGATTAAGAAAGCGATTATTAACCAAAATGTTAATTTAACATGGAAATCATTAATAAATTGGTAGTGTAAAGTATTAAATGAATCATGTATGATATAATAATTTTTTTTAAATGTTTGGGGCCGAAGCCTCATTTTTATTATTAAATCAAAGCAAAGACCTCTTTTAACTAGGTAGAGGGAGACCCATTACATAGCCCGAAGGCCCAGTGTGCTTGTAGCCCATTACATAGCCCGTAGGCCCAAATTTTTGACCGAATTCATATTCTATGAATAGTAACCATGCTGCTACAGTACTGCATAGTACCGCCACCGCTACAGTTCCCTGTCGCTGCTCCAGTACCCGATGATCAACAGTACCGCCGCTGCTACAGTACTGCTACAATACTACTTCGGTACTGCTACAGTACCTGCACCCAATCGGTTTTGAACCCCCATTTTTCATGTAGTATTATGGGGTGTTTACCACTAATCCAAACCCAAAATACATGTATTATATAATAAATATGAATATGTTTCTCTTATAAAATAATAACATACTATGGTCTTTATACAAGAGGTTACATGTACCCTCAACCAATGGAAAGTGCAAGGTAAGGGTTAATTCCACAATCTCATTATTATTCGAGATTGTTTATGGGTATGTTTTTACCGGGACATTTTTATTATCCATATAAATGTTTCATAAAAGAGTTTTCAAAGGGATTATTTATAAGGGATTTTTTTTATAAAAACACCTTTTGAAAATTTTTAAATATTTATTCATCAAAATCATTCTCATTAATGCCCCTATTTTCAAAATGAGTTTTTAAGAATTTATTTATTTTGACATGAATGTTTTTAAAATGTGAATTCAATTATAATGTTTCAAAGTGATATGGGAAACATTGATTCCAAAATGTCTTTAAATTTATTCTTTTCTAAACTGGTTGACTTTTTAATTTTTTCATGAAAAAGGGAAACTTCTGTCAATGTTTTATACAAATCCATTCCATCTATGTCAACATCCATTGATGGATTTTTAACTTTTGTGAAGTTGATTTATTATGAAAAAAATCTCACATATTGTATTTAATGTTTTGTGATATGATTGAATGTAGATATGTTATTTTTATACCATTCATGGTTTATGGATAAAGTATTGACATTTCATATACTTGTTTTAATATGAATGTTATGTTATGTTTCATCCTTTTCATATGAAAAATGTATTGGACATTGTAAGTGATGGGTGGAGCCCACAATAGCTCTTTGATGCGTTGGTTGGTCTCAGGAGACAATTAGACATGGAATTGGCTAAGGCCTTTCTAAATTTGATATATTTTTTGGCTGAGGCCTTAATCATTTTTAGAGGTCTTGGTCGAGTCCTTGAAAACTAGATTCATAATGTCTAGAATTATATATTCCCTCATTATGAAAAGAATATTGATGGTTCATGTGGTTATTCGACTAGTAGAATAACCCGGACTATGTTTTGTTATGGAATTATTTATTCAGCTCATATTTCTACAACAAAGGGTTCATGTTAATTATTTGTAAAGGCATGTGTGTTCAATTATTCACCATTACTATTGTTTACGTTATCTTCCGCTAAATTATTTACCATTACAGAGCATCAGAGCTCACACCTTTATTATGTTTTATTTTCCCATGATCCCAATAAGTGTTTTATGTTTGAGATGTAGGGTTAATCTAATGGGAAAAAGGTATTCTCAAATAATTTTTTTCTATTTTTTCTTAGAAAGTGTAGTGTAATGTTCATGTACGTAATCTATTTTCCAAGATTGCTAAACTAATCCATCTTTCGAGGCTTTATTCCATGTAATCATGCCAATGTATTAAATTAATTCACCGACACTGGGAATATAGGGACGGGGCGTTACGGTTGGTATTAGAGGACATTTAGAAATAACCATAGAAACTAGATTTAGATAAAATATAAATAGAGAACATTACCCTAACATAGACATTAAGGATTAGTATAGAAGAACTTCTTAGAATTCTGGTAATGTGGAGGTTTTGTGAGTTTTCCTAGAATATAAATCAATGTATGGATTCAAGCTGGTAGAGGATGATATGGCATAGATTTACATATGGGTAAAACCTGAAAACACTTTTTTGAGCTAGACTTGAATGGGAACTGGTGCAAGACAACAGGCCTCGCTACACTCTTGGTTACGACACTCCCTAAGGATATTCTTATGATAATTCTAATTTTCATTACATATCATTATAAAGGATTTATGAGTATATACTACTTCAAAGAAAATATTTTTATGATTACAGATTATATCCATAAATTGTTGATTTCATGTTAGTTTTTTTACAAGTTTGGAATTATTCATTGTGACTCATAAACTGACCTAGTGTATGCCACTATATATAAATGGCCCCTAGTAGAAGGAAAGAGAACTCCACCAATACGTATGATCCAAATAGTAAAAAGGATCATATCATTCATAGTATTAACGTAACATTTAGAAGGGAAATAGTCTCCCATGTATTCTCAACATATGAAGAAATAATATCATGTGTTAATAAATTTAGTAAATAATTATTTGAGTCCAATGGCTTTGAATGGAATAAAGAGAAGAAAAGGACGGTAGTGAGAAATATGGACAAATGGAAGAGGGGAAAAAGGATATCCCCATATGTGATAGATGTGGAAAGAATAAACTTGGTAAATGATTGAAGGGAATGAGAGTTTGTTATATTTTTGGAGAAAAATGACCCCAATTATGTGATTGTAAGCGAAAGAAAAATGTTTCAAATGTAAAATACTTCATCTACAAGGCATTGGGACACTACACAAATCAATATCTCAGTCATCAGAGTATACTTAAAATGATGCTATTAGATAATAATCAAGTTATGATACTACCTCAGATGAAGAGGAGTGACTAGTGTTCTTATGTTGTTATTGTAGAATTATTTCATTTGTGTGTTGTATCAACAATATTTTGATTATATAAATTATGCAGATAAATAAGGATTATACTGAAGTACTATTTTATTAAGGATTTGAAATTATATGATTCTATGAAAAGTGGCTTAATAGAAAGCTACAATTTTAAAAAAAATACATGGTTGAAGGAAATTTAATACATAATATGGACTTGATAATGAGATAGTGATTCTGGAATGAGAGATGGTTGATTGGGATAAATTATATTGGATATTCTTGACTTCCTTGGATCTAATTAATAGATTTTTTATTTCATCATTATTGGAATATTCAAAATTTTTGGATATAATAAATATATCCAGTATTATATAAAGGACAAGGGAGCATGAATGTAATAAATAAGGCTTTATGGTAATTCAGGGTGTTACCATGTTTTTAATAATACATGAAGAAGGTATTCACATGTTATTACGTGGAAAAAAGGATTATCATTATGTATAACTTCCTTATAAATTTTGAACTGTGAGTTTGGAATGAAGTATTTTGGATAAATAAAAATGTTAGAATGGATTAAGTTTGAAATTAGATATTATTGGTAAGGTTATTTTTGGATTGTTAAAAAAAGGACAACAAGCAGACCGTATGACAACCCGTCGCATCAGACAAAGCGGTGGGAATCGAACCCACAACCATAGGATGATTTGGATTTATTTCCTACCACTAGACTACCTGAAGTCCCCGAATTGAATAATCTATTTTATTTTTTAAACGGTCTAATAGGTGAATTATAAATTCATTAATTTTTGAATGCTATACGATTAGGATAAATAATTTTTTTAAAAATCTTATGGAGTGAATGATGAGTTTGTGGTAGGAATTAGTTGAAGGCTGAAACTCTACATGTCAAGTATATATGTATATATATAATTTTATTTCTACTTATTCTATGGTTAAATTAATTCTTAATCTTTAGGGAAGGGATCTTAAAACCAAAAATCGGTTATCCTAATACGTTATGTTATGTTGAACCGATGGTATTTTCAGTCATCATAGATTGATGGATTTGAGGCCCTCAATTTAACACTTGTTTGTGATTAATGAACTCAATCACTCCATATAAATATTTACATTTTTCTTCAAATTGTGTGTCTCTAATTGTTACCAATTTTCTCCTCACTGCGATCATAATTTGGTGGTGACCATTTCATTTCCTTTTGCCTTTTATTAAGATTAAATTTATTAACCCAATTTCAGATGTGGGTTTACAAACAAAGTTATTTTTTATTTTCGATCATTTATATTCAAATAAAAATCTCAAATTGTGAGGATGCAAATTATTGAAGGATGTAATAATGTAACACCCCATGATTTCATAGTACGTTATTTCTTCAAACTAATTAATTAACATTCACTACCCGAAACAACGAGTTCAAGCACACCACGACTTACCGAACTAGCTGTTAAAAAGATGATTGAGTAGTATTAATTGAATTTCAATCTTTATATAATCTTTATAATTTTAGAATCCATATTGTTACTTCTTTATACACAATGTAAGATAAAATTCATTTTTTTCAAATAATCCATGTATTTTTCAAGAAAAGAAATTTTACCACCTTTTAATGGAAACCCTTTATAAATCCAATATTTGAAACATTTATATATTAAATATCAAAAAATATTCTTCTTATTTATAATTGGGACATATGAATTGAGTTCCAATAAATATTTGGTGTTTTTCTGATAACTTTCATATTTGGTTGAATAGTGAAAAATACTGAATAAAACTTTTTAAATCAAAATAATTTATAGTGTTACATTATAAATTTTAATGGTTTGGAAATATAAATAGATTATATTTTTACTATTTAATGAAATTATAGTCATTTTATGTAATTTCACTAATAAATTAGACATAAACAAGTGTCAATCTTTTGATAATTATTACTTCTTAAAAAAATTATTTTTGATTTTGACAACAGAATTTAATTTTAAATTAATTAATGAAACATATATGTTTAGAAATTGTTACATTATAATTCATTTTTGAATTTGTAATATCAAAATTACCTTAGGGTTAATTGTTGGTATTTTTCTGAAAAATTTCAATTTTTGATGAATAGTGAAAAACATTGCATTATTGTTTAAAACCCTCTTTTTATTTAAATAATTAATTATTTTATTTAAATTTATTATATGTCAAAATAGAAACATAATTATATAATTATTTCAATTTAGTTCATTGGAATATTTTTTATAATAAAATTAGATGTATAAATGTTTATTGAAATTTATACCGTCTTTTACCCACCTCCTAGGAGAATTTCCAAATTTGTATAAAATTAAATTTTACCACTTCTGTGAGTTGATTTAAAAAAACTACAGAGACATGGTTAACCTCAGTATGTAAAATGTGGAATAATAAGATGAAAATAATTTTTTTTGAATAGTATCTCTTGACATTTATTTACCATTATTAAAAAGTAAATAGGGTAATTAAAAGTAAAAAAGATATTATAATTACTCTAAAACATGTTCAAATTCTATTGGATATGTGTAATTTAACAAAAAAATACCTTAGAATTAATATATGATCATTTATGTCCACACGGATTAGAGTAGGACATTTATTATTATTTAATTTAAAGAAAAGTTAAAAGTGTTAAATTCAAGTTTTCATAACTAAAATATTTTTAATATATGGTTACACATAAGATAAATTCCACTATAAACACTCATTTGAAAGATAAAACAATTTACTACATAATTTTAATTTATTTATAATATATAGACGTTAAATAATTTAATTTATTTATGACATAATGATGATGCAGTAATTAACATATTAATGAAAGATTAAAATAATTTATATTATAAATATCCAAATAAATATTATTTGAAATTTTTGATTAATTACACTAATTGTAATGGTCAATAAGACATGTTAGTGTTGATTAGATAATTTTTTATCAATCTGATAAGGTTTTTATGCCTTTAAAAAATATAAAATACCAAATACTGTCAAAATTGACATTAATTATGTTTTTAAACAAATGATATATTATTGGATGATATAATATTCATAAAAATATAAGGTTCTTCCAAAGGGATTAAATATATTATTATATATTTAATTAATGAACCATTTTAGGATCTTCTCAATGTTTATAGTATGTTTATTTTCCATATAGTGTAATAATACAAGAAGACATGGTAAAAGATAAACTATTTAACTTTGAGTTAAATCTAAAACATATGGTTAAAATGTAAACCTAAACTTGTCTAAAAATCTATTGGATGATATTATTTCGACCCATAACCATCTAAGGATCTAAATAAATTCATTTGGAGCCATTAAAACCCGAATATGATTGTATCAAATATTAATACTTTAATCATTTCCTAAAGTGACCATCAGCCCTCTTATAAAAGGGAACATCCCCGTCTCACAAATTCACTCCTCCAAAGCCATTTTACTCGGCCGTTCCCTGACCAAATATCCTCTCAACTTTCCTTCCTTAATCCTATGGTCATTCCTTATGTCATAATTCCAACCTATGGAGCCCTTTTGATCATGTGAAAAGGAAGAACCCAAAGAAGAGGTAAATATTTCATCACCTCTTTCTAGTTCATTTCATCCTCCACTGCCTCTTTCATTCTTGTTTCCATTATAAAATAATAAGTCATGTATATTCTATATTATATGATGTTATTATAAATATGGTACAACAATATTCATTATTTTATCCATCCTATGAATGATATGTTACCATACATGCGTACGTACGACTTACTGTCTCCACGTCGTGGTATAGTTGTTATTCAATACATTATTATTTTCATGAGTATAATAATGATGTACAATTGATGTAAATAATAAATATAACATGATATGTATTCTGTATATATGTTATAACATCTATTTATGTACGATTTTAAATAAAAATAATGATATTGTCACTCGTGTGTACGTACAGATTACTGTCTCCACGACACGATGAGATTCATTTCCATGTTCACCATTCAACGATGATTATAAAAATATATATTATTAATAAGTATGTAATATATGACATAATAATTCTACATAAGATATACATATATATATATGTATTTATTTTCTTACATCAATCTTATTCACTTACATCCGTTCAATACGATAGGAAAATAGAAACCATGTTTATGCATTTGTACGACCTACCGTCTCCATTAATAGTGCATTTCATTTCATATATAAATCTATTATAAATATTTAAATTCTAAATATATATGATATATAAATCATTTTTTTATTCTTTAATAATTTAAATCATGATCTAAATGATATGATCAATAATAACAAGTTAAAAAACATACGACAAATTAAGCGATTATTAGCCAAAATGTTAATTTAACATGGAAATCATTATCAAATAGGTAGTATATAGTCATAAATGAATCATTTATGATATAAGAAATATTAATATGGTTCTTTTATAATTTAATAACATACTATTTTCAATATACAAGAGGTTAAACGTACCCTCGACCAATGGAAATTTCAAGGTAAGGGTTAATTCCGCAATCTCATTATTTTTTGAGAGTGTTTATTGGTTAGATTTAACTGGGACATAATTATTATCCATATCTGTGTTTCATAAAAGAATTCTCAAAGGGTTTATTTTTATGGTACTATTTTATTAAAATATTACTTTAAATTTTTTAAATATTTATTCATATAAATCATTCTAACTAATGTTTGTCTTATAAAAATTGTTTTTTAATGATTTAATTATATGGACCTGAATGTTTTTAAAATATTAATTCCATTCAAAAGTTTCAAAGCGGTATGGGACACATTTATTTAAAAATTCCTTTAAATTTATTCTTTTTTAAATTTTTTTACTTTTAAATGATTTCATGAAAAAAGGATACATCTCTCAAAGAGTTTTACACATCATTTTCTTCTATGTCAACATCATTTGATCAATTTTTAACTTGTTTGAAGTTGTTTTATTATGATACAAGTAATCCATATTGTATTGAATTTTTTGTGATATGATTGAATGTGGATATGTTATTTTTATACCATTCATTGTTTATGGATAAATTATTGACATTTCATATATTTTTTAATATGAATGTTATGTTATGTTTCATCCTTTTCATATGAGAAATGTATTGGACATTGTATGTGATGGGTGGAGCCCACTATAGCTCCTTGATGCATCATTTGGTCTCATGAGACAATTAGACATGGAATTGGCTAAGTCCTTTCCGAATTTGATATATGTTTTAGTTGAGGCCTTAATCATTTTTATATGTCTTGGTCGAGTCCTTGAAAACTAGATTCATAATGTCTAAAATTATACATTCCCTCATTATGAAAAGAATATTGATGGTTCATGTGGTTATTCGACGAGTAGAATACCCCTGAATATGTTTTGTTATGTAATTATTTACTCAGCTCATATTTCTGCCACAAAGTGTTCATGTTAATTATTTGTAAAGGCATGTGTTTTCAATTATTCACCATTCCTATTGTTTATGTTATCTTTCGCCAAATTATTTACTATTATAGAGCATCAGAGCTCACCCCTTTCTTATGTTTAATTTTCCCAGGATCCCAAGAAGTGATTTATGTTTGAGATGTAGGGTTAAGCTAACGTAACAATGGAATTATCACAGGATTTTTTTTGTGTTGTATGTTAGAAAGTATAATGTAATGTTCATGTATGTAATCTATTTTCCAAAAATTCTAAACTGATCAGTCTTTCGGGACTTGATTCCCTGTAATCAAGCCAATTTACTAAATTAATGTACTGACTCTGGGAATCTAGGGTTGGGGCATTACAACATTTGTTTTAAATAATGGTAACTTCATTCAGAGAGGATACTACATCTCTACCACTGTGGATGAATATAGTGAAATAAATCTGGGTACAAATAAAGATCTACACCCCACATTAATTAGTGGGACATTGACTCTTGAAGAGAAGGAAAAGTATACATTATTCCTATAGAAAAATCTATATTTATTTTCTTTCAATTATATAGAAATTCCAGGTCTGGATCCCGATGTTTCCACTCATCATTTGGGTTTTCCAGAAGAACATTGATGATTCAAGCAAATAATAAGAAGAACACACCCAACTTAGGCCTCCAAAATTGAAGCTGAACTTGATAAGCTTATCAAAGATAACATTGTCAGAGAAGTTCAATATCAAAAATCTCTGGCTAATATTCTTCATGTGAAAAAGAAGAATGTAAAAATTAGAGTTTGCGTTGGCTTCAGAGATCTTAATCGGCATTTTCCCAAGGATGATTTTCCTGTTCCGATCACTGAATTCTTAATTGATGCAACAGCTCTCTATGAATCACTTCCCATCATCGATGGATATTATGGGTATAATAAAATATGAATGGCTCTAGAAGATGAATAATCTACAACCTTCAAATCCCCTCAAGGTGTGTTCTGCTATCGGGTAATGCCCTTTGGCCTGAATAATGCAGGTGCAACGTATCAATGTTCCATGCACCATATCATCAAACTCTTTTTAGGGAGTTTTGTTGAATTTCATGCAGATTATTTGGTGGTTAAATATAGACAAAATTCTAATCACTTGGTCAATCTGGAGATCATATTCAACAAACTTTGACAACACAATTTGAAGATTAACCCTTGGAAATGTGCTTTCAGGGTAACCTCAGGAAAATTTGTCAGCTTTGTTTTTTTCCATCATGGTGTTGAAGTTTATCCTGAGAAGACCAAATAAATCCTCGGTATGTCACCTCCTAGAAATTTGAAGGAATTATGTGGATTTCAAGGAAACTTGGCCTATATTTGGTGTTTCATTTCCAATTTGGCAGGCCAGTGTTTACCCTTAACCATATTAATGAATAATTGAGTCACCTACTAGTGTACTGAAGAATGTCAAGAAGCATTCGATACCCTCAAGAAATATCTCTTGATTCCACTGGTATTATTTCCACCTAATGAAGGAAGACCACTTATTCTCTATGTGACAGCTTTAGAGTGGTCATTGGGTGCCTTCCTTTCCCAAAAGAATGATGATGGGAATGAAAACAACCATTACTATTTCATTCGGACTATGCATGAGGAAGAAACATGATATTCATGTATTGAAAAGTTCTACCTAGGATTAATATTTACAGTTCAGAAATTTAGACATTACCTACTCTAGGATGAGGTTCATTTGGTGTCTCGTAATAACCCGATCAAATTTATCCTTAGTCATCCAATGCTTACAGGACGTCTGGCATGGTGGGAGTTATTTTGTAGCAATTTGATATCCATTACATGTCTCAAAAGTCAATAAAGGGCCAATACCTAGCCAATTTCCTTATTGAACACCCATATGTTGATGATACATCAATAAATATTGATCTTCCTAAAGAGTAAGTCTTCTCTATTCAAGTTAATCCTAAAACATGGGAAATGTACATTATTGGTGCCTCTTGAAGTCCAACAGGGAAGAAAATGGAAGATCCTAAATTCAACAATGTTAGGATTGGAATCATGCTTATTTCCCCAGAAAAGGCAGTGCTACCCTATTCTTATTTATTGTTGGAAGGAGGTATAAAAAATGAAGTAGAACATCAAGCTCTCATCACAGGCTTGTAATTGGCGCTTCAGGCACAGGTGAATCACTTGAAAGTAAAAGGTGAATCAGATTTGGTAATCAAAAAAATCAATGGGGATTATGCCATTAGAAAGGAAGAGTTAATCCCTTTGTATGATTACATTATAAAGATAATGGAGTAATTTCCTTCATAACCGAAATTTTCTTATGTCATGTGGTCACAAAATGCCCAAGATGATGCACTGGCTAATGTAGCCACATCCCTGGAAGATCCAAACTGGGATGAAACATTCATTTGCATTGCCCACTGTCGTGTAGTTTCACCATTTTTTCAAATCAGAACAGAGGAAATAAATAAAATTAGTCCCATTTATGAACCATATGGTCATACTACATGATGGATGAAACCTATCAGGGAATACCTTCAAAATGTAACACTCCCACCTAATAGAGTCGGGAAAGAACAAGTTTGTCGACATGTGGTCAATTTTACTCTTTATGATAGCCCAGATCACCAAAAAATTCTCTAAAAGAGAGGTTGTGATCTAATTCTCTTCAAATGTATTTATGGTGAAGAGAAAATGGCTTTCATAAATGATGTTCAGGCAGGAGTTTGTGGTGACCACCAGTCTTGAAATAGACTGTTAGGTCAAATTAGAAGGCTTGATACTTCTGGATTTCAATGATGCAAGATTATGTTGATTTCACTAAGAAGTGTCATTATTTCCATGTATGTGCCAAAATCATTCATCAACCCCCAAATTTTCTTTATACAATTTAATACTCATGGCCTTTTTCTACAAGGGGAATGGATTTAGTAGGACTTTATCCTATAGCTACATCCAAGAAATTTAAATACATTCTTACTACTACTGACTCTATTTACAAATGGATAGAGGCAATACCTCTTAATGAAGTTAGTTATAAAGGAATTACTAGCTTTTTCAAGTCCAACACCATTACCAGATTTGGTGTCCCTCACACCATATTGTCTGACAATGGCACCAACTTCTGCTCATCCGAGGTGATAATGTTGTATCAAGAATACAACATCAAATCCAACCATTCATCTTGGTATCATGCAGCACCCAATTGCAAAATAGAGTCCTCCAGTAAGACTCTTTCAAACATACTGCTTAAGATGGTGGATAAAGATAAGAAATCATGGCCTGATACACTTTTTCATGCTTTATGGACTTATCAGACCACCACCCTCACTACTACATGATCAACTCCATATTCATTAGTATATGGAATGGAAGGAGTCTTTCCCATTGAGGTTCAATTACCTTTGCTCAGAGTATCCATTTTTGATCAATAATGCATAGATGAAGAATCTTAGAAGTGATTTGATGAATTGGAATAATTTAACAAATAAAAATTGTGCACCCTACACCACTTGGATGTCTATCAGAATTGAATAGCATTTGATTTCAATTAAAAAGTTCATCTTCCTTCATTCATTCAAGGAGAATTGGTATTGGTCCTGAGAACTGTAATGATACTGGGAAAGAAGCCACTAAAGGTAGAGCCAAAGTGGGAAGGACCTTACTCCATACATATCTTCTACTCCAATGGATCTTATTCTTTAATCTCAATGGATGGAGAACTCATTAAAACTCCAATGAATGCAAGATTCTTGAAGAATTATTTTTTGTAACTGAAATACACCTGTTGTCCTTGCTGCAGGACATTAATCTGCATAGCCACCTCTACCATCCGACATGACATTAAACAATGTCCCCTATATCGTCCTCCATGATGTTAAACTACAAAAAATCCCTTATACATCCTACATGACATTAAACTGTACATGTTCGTCCTACATGATGTTTAAACTGTGAAAAAAATCCCTTAATACGTCCTACATGACGTTAAACTATGCACATGTCCTATAAGATGTTAAACTACACAACAATACATCATAGCTACATGATGCTAAACTGTACAACACCCATTATCCCACATGACGTTAAACTATCCAGCGTTAGTTTTGTTGCTACCTCTTGTTTCTCACACTGAGCATGACTCACGTGAGCTTAGAGTAAGCTTCAACCAAAACACCCTCCCTGGGCCGCTAACCATGCATAAGTCCCAACACCATCTTTGGGTTATTGTCTTCAAGTACAACTCCATCACCAATTCATTCTCAATCGAACTACGTGGACTTTGATCCTTGCCTTCTAGGCTGGTTACAAAGGAAACCATCCGAGGTTCAGGCCCAAAACCAATATCATTACGTCGGTCCACCTCCATCTCAAACGATGTTGATCTGTGAAACCCCAAGAAACCAATATCTTCACATTGGTTCATCATCATCCTTATTATATGACGTTAAACTGTACAGTCCTCCATTGTCCTAATTGTAAGACATTAAAATTCATATCAATACATCCTATCTACATGTCACTAAACGATGAAGATCCCATCCATCCATATGACCTTAAAATATTCACACTTTTCTCATGTATGACATTAAACTACAATAGTTACTTACCCCCACACCTGAGAGGGAATCATTATTGACATTGATCTCCAATCATGTCATATTCCAATGACTACGTGCATAAATGGAAATGCCTGAACCATTAATCTTGGGTCCAACCATCATTGCACTAAAGTCACCTTTCATTCTTCACATGTATGAACCAAATCTGTACAGAGGGTATTTCAAGAACTACTTATGGATTGATTCCCATCCCTATGGGATATGTAGAAATGTTTGAGAATCCATCGAATCTAGCCCCACGACTTTGGGCCTAACCCCAAACTCCACTTCCAGTCCCTTGGATGAAAATTCCCCCTGTGAACACTTGAATATGGTATAAAAACCATGCTCTTTATTCACATCAAGTTTATAAAAAACACACAATGTGTTTCCCTCATTATGGTCTGAGATCTAGGACCCTAAACTATGATATCCTATGCTATCATCTCACATGATGTTAAATTATATTTCAAAAACTATGTATGGCTTGATTCTCATCCTAAGTTGATATGTAGTGAAGTCAAGCATCTCAATTTAGGATGTAGCCACAACATGATTATGGTCAGCATTGGTCTATATATCTCCTTTATGTGTTGGAAAATACCCATTTTCATGTATCATACTCTTAACCTCAAATAGTTCAAGATATCCATAACCCTTTTCTTGACTTTTGGTCACAAAATCTCTGATACCCGAGAATTATTATTTTTGACTATGCAGCAGGTGCCCCTAGGCGGCCTTGCATAAATAGTCAACATAATGGACCTGTCATCCAAAAGATTTTATTATTTGACTATGCAGACAATTCCCTTAGGTGGCCCTACATAATTCAACCCCTCTAACTGGTTCATCAAATAGTGGTAACTTCATTCTTGGAGGGGAAACCTCTTTTGTCCTTATTGGTCTTACCGATGATATGTAGGGATCCGAAAAAACAGCCATCATTAACATATTTGTCGCATACTCTTTTTCATGATCTAAAAGTATTCAAGTCTATGGTTTATATTTACCTTCCCTTCATTTGGATCAGACCTTCGTAGGAGCGACATTCATCCAATTTTTTGTCACTCTTGATTGGGAATATCCTCTCCAAATTCAAGTACCTCTCCCCATACCGCAGACTTAATGCTTTGCAAAATTTGAATCTCCTTAAACATTCACTACCTTTTATAAATTGAAAAGTAAAATTTCTGAGAGTTCCTTTAACTAACTATGCAGCACATGGCCCTTGGTGTCCTTGTATAAGTAGTTTACATAACAGACCTGTCAGCCAAAAGTTGTTATTATTTGACTATGCAGCCAATGCCCTTAAGTTTCCATGCATAATTTAACCCCCTAATGGGCTTGTCAAATAGTTGTAACATCACTCTTAAGAAATACTTCCTCTAATTCCTTTTATCCCTTTTTTCATGTCATTCATCGGATTAAAAACATATTTTTTCATAGTTTAAATGTTTTCCACCATACATGAATGAGGAAATATTTTTTTAAAACAAATTATCAAGGAATTGAGCCGATTTTAATCCATTCGGTCAAAGCTATTCGACCTTAAACGTTAACACTTTTTATGTCTGATATGCATGCCTTTAAATTGCCAAAAAGAGACAGGGTACTCATTAAATTGGGAACCTGTAAAAGGAACTCTGAAAAAAAGTCAAGCCCCAGCTCGCTAAATGTACATTTATTATGATTTAGGGATTATTGAGAATAAAAAATATGCAATGTTTCTTGGGTTGTTTGTATAATTCTAGCAAATATCAAATTATTCTTACTAGGCCCATTATGTTAGGTAAAAAATATTAGTAGTTAGCAAGAAAATGCAGGTACAAATGATTAAAGATGAAATGACATTTTCATTGATGCACAAGATTAAAATAACATACATAGATTGGAGTAACATCTCTTTTTTATGAATTACAATAGGATTTAAACATAATTTTTCATTTTATTTTCGGCATCCCGAGCTTCATCAGCAGCCACTTGAATTTCATTCACTTGACCAGCTTCACTCTTTTCATCTTGATGAAGTTCTTTCTTGGAATATGTGATGGATTTCATACCATCATTTTAGACTCCTTCCAATGAATTGTTAAGCTGGTCAGGTTCCCCAGTAACTACATCTAGCTTTTTATGAAGGTACATCTACTGGACAACTTTCTCGGTGGTTTTATACTTCAGCTCCATCAGCATTGCAGCATGATCAGCCTCATCTCGGGACACTGTATCCTCGAATTCGTGAATATTGGTCAGCAGCCTCGCTCTGATCAGATCTTGAAAGAACCTTTGCTCTTACTCCCTCCTTAAGATGACTTGTTTCACCACGGTATGGATCTCTTGATATCCAAAATGGCCAAGTCCCTGTATGGTGAACAGGGATGACAGTCGCGGGATCTTTGAAGACGTCTCTTCAAGAGGCACTTCAGATATAATCTTCCATATATTTTTCCATACCTTACGACGTGAGAATTTGAGTGCCTTTTTCACCTCTAGGTCCGATTCAGCTTCGCTATCACATGGGGGGATATAGTACGGGATTAATGCAATTAAGGAAGTGCCTTGTTCTACTCCTTCCCCCCTGACCCTTGGTACTTCACTTTCTACTCTCGTTGGGGCAGAGGCTAAGGCTACACATCCAGATCTAGCCACTAAAGTTGACAGCCCTGCATTGTCAATTGAAATCTTTGGATAGATTCAAAGGATAACAAAAGTTGATTGGCTATCTTGAAAATTAAGTACAACCACAAATATTATCATCTTTTACCCAACGGTAGATTAGAAGCGTGGGAATGATCCTCCACATCTTTACTAGCTTCTATAACATTCTTAGGGAGGGTTTCACGAATCTCTGTTGGGTTAAGATTCACTTGAGCTAGTCTCTCTGCAATGATAAGGTTTTATCTACCCCCTCCAGGCATCGGCAGATCAACATCTTTCTTAGATGGAACTACACATTTCAATCAATCGTGGTAAGATATGTAATAAGAAAATTTAACAGGACGAAGGATAACACTAATGTCCAGAATCTTCTAAATCACATGGTAATTTAACATGATCTAAAATTTATTTAAAAGACGCTCTAGATTTCATCATTTCATCCAATGATATCCCAGATTCCTGTTTAGTCTCACCAGTTGGAGAATTTGACATGTCTTCTTGATGACACTCCTCCTACGACCTCTGACCCCAGATAGCTTCCTTAAGGAAAATTGTGGAGTCAGTTTCAGTGTTCGCCAAATGTTCTGGTGCAGGAGTTGAAACTAAATCATCACAGAATGGAAGTCATTTGATGTTTTCATGCAACATTCTATGAAGTATTGTTAATTTACCAGATGCAAGATCCTCTCTCCTTGCAGCAATGACAGGAGCAGTACTGGGAACAGACGATTGCTCTTCTTCTATCTTCGCTTCTTCAGGATCAGCCAAGTCATCATGAATTTGTGACTGTTCACCAGCACCCTCTGTTGTCCTCAATGGAGGGTCAATCCTCTCCGCCAAAGGGGGAGTTGAAGAAGACCCTGAAATCCCAAGAAGTGTGAGCAACCTTTTCATGAGTTAGGATTCATGATTATATGAAGGACATACCACTACTGATGAAGTGTGGGGCTATGGTATTCTTCCTTCAATGCTTTTGCTTCTTGGACTTTTTGGATGTGTTGACATCGTCACCTCCAAATAGAGGTATTGGAGAGTGAAAAGACATATTTAACTCCTCGTCCAAGGCTTGTTAGCCAAGAGATACCTCATCCAGCTCATGAGGAGATTCAGTGGATTCAAGAGTTGTGCCACCAGGGATATACCGCGGTGATGGTACCATAGTATTTCCTTACATAACAACCTACAGGATGAAGAATGTAATTTCCTTGACTAACAAATCTTTGACTGAAATCAAGTTGCAATGATAATAAGAAAAGAAACATACGTCATCAGGAGCCATGTAATCATGCCACTCCTTGTCTAATGAAGCACAAATACCCTAAATGGTGACACAATTCATCATTAATTCAACCTCTTGGTAATAGGAATGGAATCATCAGTGGCATATATGAGCATTTCCAGCTCTCTAATGCACGCTTGCACTTCAACAGGGTTATCCTCGAAGTAGATATCAGCAAAAGCCCGGAGATTCCCCAATCCAGGGATATTTAGCCCTAATAATAAATCTTTCTAGACAGTTTCAGCATCACAATATAAACTTTGCCATGTCTGGACATCCTCTGGTCAGAAATATTCAGAATGTACACCAGAAGGCCGCGTTGAGTGTCCTACAATCTAGGATATCAACTTCTTCACTACTCTTGTAATCATAGATAAAGGATAAGAAATTGAAACTTGTTACTCTATAATATAATGGCCACTAAATTTCCTCAATGATATAACTCACCTTGAGTCGATAGAGTAGGTATTTTGACTCTCACCGGAGGATTATATCTGGCACGAGGCCATTTTGACACTTGTCGGGTCTCATCATCCCCATCCTGGGAATCTGGTGAATCAGCCCCGGGTGAAGAACCTGGTGAATCAGATCTGGGTGAGGAAGTGTCACCTTCAGGATAAAAGGTTTCTTTCTTGACACTTCTCTTTTTACTCCACACGTAGTAGACATGAGGATTCAACACCCCTCACGGGTATGATGCTCCCCAGTTCTCAACATACCATGTTGTCAATTGACTCGTTGCTCCAGGAATAGGTAGATCAAACACTGCCCTGGTCTTCTCCATAGCTGTCAGTAACCATAGTTGTCGAGAAAAAATTTGATGCTGCTCTGACCTGACATTCACGAGAGGGGAAACAACAATCTACTGTAAACACTTGAATTGGCATGAAAATCTATATGGATCATAGGCCTCACATATTATCTCTCTGTCAATTCTGGCGGCCAATACACCATCTCTACAAGCCAACCTATATGACCTCAATTCTGGGCTAGTTATTCCATCATCAAAAAACTTCCCGGTTGGTGGGTTTCCATAAGGAAAGAAATTAAATTCCTTGAATATGCTCAGCCTCACATTCAGATCATAAGGATTAAGGGAAAAAGGAGAAATTCTAGAAAATACATGCACCGATGGCCTAAAAGAACTTCTAGGAACCTGTACTCCGCTCTGTATAGCGTATTCCATGAATTGAGTGGACATCAATCCCCACAAAACATGGAATGGTATAACTATTCTCAAAGGAGACATACCCATATAGACATGGGATAATCTCTTGTAAATCTATGACAAAAACGGGGTGGCCAACCCAACCATTTTTCTTTCAGCCAACTTGGCTATAGCAACGAAGGTCACAGGCCTAACACCTCCCTTAGAATACCTAACTTGCAGAAGATAAATACTGAGCAACAAGACTATGAATCCCATGAGATGGGTCTTCTCTAAGATTTTTTGATCCATATCATAACTCCACTTTTCAAACTCTCCCGCTTCCAGAGTTGGAACGAATGTGCCAAGAGCACCCCTCTTCTCTGCTCTAGGGAAGTTAGTAGGTCCAGTACTGTTGGGCCCCTTCTCTTTCTTCTTTATCAGAAACATATCCATCTCCTCCTCTGGATGACACTACAACAAAACTGCCGTTTAGCGGCAGTTTATAATAAACCACCGCAAATTTTTTTTAATGGCCCCGACCCTTCCCCCACCCCGACCCTCATTCTCACCCTGCGCTCCCTCGGCCCCCCGATTTCCCTGCGACCCCGGCCCCCCGCGACACCGGTGACACCGGCGACCCCGCAACCCGACGACCGTGCTTCCTCGGCGACCCCGTGACCTCGGTGACCCCAGCCCCCCGCGACCCAGGCGACCCGGCTTCCCCGACGACCTATACAAACCCTAGGGTTTGATTTCTAATTATTTACTTGTTTTGATATTAGTTTTTTTTAATATTATTTTTTCTTGGATAACTGGTAATCTTTGCTTGTGTGAGGAGTTGATTTATTTATGAGACTAGTCACTGTATCTATAGCGAAAAATTAAACTTTGAAACAGAAAATTAAACTCACCAAAGGAACTGTGGCATTACTCAGACTAGGTAAACAAATTTCAATTATTTGTTAGGGTGGTCAAATGGGTTGTGATTATCGGGATGTTGTCCACACAGTTGATATAGTACCCCGCCTAGACAAGAAAACTGTTTAACTATGACACATCCTTGGATGGATCCCATGAATGAACTTATTTGATATCGTCTAGATTAATGGGTAAAACTCATTCAGAAATGACATTCCCTAGAGAGTGAACATCACTTATCCAGAACATTCACTTCGAGAGATTTATGTAAATCTAGTTGTCTCGAAGAAAATAATTAACCGTCCTCTAGTTCTCTACATGCTCTTACAATAACGTAGAGTAGAAAAGTATGTCGTCGATAAATAAATCATGGAAGTGGTCCATGTATGGATATAGAAACGGGTTCATCAAATAAATAAACATATAGTGGTAATTCATCACAGAAAATGGAATCATTGGAACTCAAAGTGTTTGAAGTGACATCATAATTCAAACTTTGGAATATCAGACATGAAAACCATCTACTAGTGATAGATGTTACTGAAATTAATATTCTAGAACCATATCACGCTTCAAAACTGGTGAAAAATTTTATCAATACTTGAAAAGGGGTAATTCATGTTTACCATTTTCGGGTTCTGGAAACGACAATACACACAAAGCCATATGATCTCTTCAAACATTTTCTTGAACATGAATGGAGTTGACTAGGGGGAAACACTCGGTCTGATGAAAAAATTCTCACAAAGGTCTTCAAATTGGAACCATTGATCATGAAGCATAGTAGGTACCATCTGATATGCCAAAAAAAATATTAGGGAAATTCCATGATCCAATAAATTAAAAATCTCCATCTCCCATCTTGGAGGTATTCCTGAAATAACATCAGAAAAAAATTTCAAATAATCAACCAGAATTGAAGGAACCCAGATGCCTGCATTTCTTATGGATCCAAGGGATGCCCCTTCCAACTGATGGGTGATAGGTTGAAAGCTCTTATTCACAACATCCACCAAAACTTCTTTGATATATC
This sequence comes from Viscum album, assembly GCA_963277665.1. Lineage (NCBI taxonomy): Eukaryota > Viridiplantae > Streptophyta > Magnoliopsida > Santalales > Viscaceae > Viscum > Viscum album. Next base: position 1,199,204,655 of record OY728123.1, on the reverse strand, counting down.
TATCCCATAAAATGAGAACCTCATCCAATTAGTTTATAGGCATCTGACTAGTCTATAGTGAAAGTCAATCTATTCCTGGACCATGAAAAGCCAATATGTGCCCATGATGACATCATAGGGATCCATTGTGATGACAAAATGATCTCACATTAACCATTATTGGATAATTTATACCTCTCACTGCATGTAAATGAAATTTCAAATGAAGTGTTCCCGGTAGGAACCTCAAGAAGACATTATTTTGATAATGTCTCAACTTAGATCTCTAACTATCACACAAGGAGTCGAGGGATAAAATAATGGGTAGAAACTATGTTTCATAATACTAAGGAAAGATCATAATAAATACAAATAATAACTCAAATCATCTCGTGTTCCATTGGATCATAGACATACAAAGCATGAAGTTGTCCATTGCCCTAGCCCCCAGCTCTTTATGCCTGACGTGGGCCTCCTAGGGGTTGTGGTTAAAGGACCTCATAGTACCATCCACTAACTGAAACTCCTCCTACTACTCTACCATCTCTACCACTTTTTTATTTTTTAAAAAGACATAATTATTTTTTTAGGGCTTACTTAATTGATTTCCATTGAGGAAGTGTCGAAATCATAATTTCCATCATAAGTACATTCAAAGACTTCAACCATTATTAAAGATGACATCAAAAAATTATTCTAGTTTACTATTTTTAGAAACAGTTCCTTATTATCACCAAAATTAAATACAACTGCTTTATAGAAATCTCATACAACTTTATGGTAAATTATGCTATTGATTGACAATTAGACAATGTTCAAGCCACGATTCGGCCTCCTTAATTTCCTCATCCAACATGGAGAAGGATCATCTGCTTCCTTCCCTCTTCTGGGCATTAATGCACTTGAGCATAGACGTGATAGTGAAAAAGGGACCGCCATGAATGACTCTATTACATCAACTAATGACAATTTTCCTACATCCATGAATGGTAGGTAATGCATTATTACACTTGAATGGTAAGGGGGACGACCTTGTGGGGCCTTCCATAATCTTGATGATAAGAGGATTGTGATCCGAGTGGAACTTTTCAAGTGTATGTTTGGAAATTTCAGAGATAGCGTAATGATCATTAATCCAGAAGAAGCACCCGTAAATCCTACTTTCATGTCTTATGTTTCCTGAAATCCTTCCCCATGTGAATTTATCCCCTGTAATATGGACCTCTATTAGGTTGCACTTATCTAAGAAGCTTTCAAATTACTCTGCAGAATTATGAGAAAAATGAGGACCCAACCTTTCATGCGACCTTAGGACAGTATTCAAATCCCCCAAAATATCCCAATTACTTTTTGTTTGGTCATTTATTTGTTTTAGATCCCTCCAAAGCTCTGTTCTTCTGGTGTAGGCATAGGATGCATATACAAATGAAAATGTGGTGACCACACAGCCTAGAACAGTAGAGATAGTGATGACTTGGGAACAAATCTCGTAAAAAGTAATCTGAATATCATCATGCTTGAGAACCCATAGGGTTTCAGAGCCCTTGAGATCTCCATTGTGTGCAAACAGTTAGTATTTAAGAGAATCCCAACTAAACCCTTTCCATTTCCCAAAGTTCATTTTGGGTTCAACAACTGCAACTAGCATCGGCCTATTATGTGAATGAAAATTATTGAGGGAAGTGGCAGTAGGAGAGTTCCCAAGCCGTTGACAGTTTTAAAAGATGGTCTTCATTGATTAATCTTCTTCTCTTTACCTTTCCCACCCTTCTTCATGGGTGTTTGGACAATGGATATTTTATCAGGATTCGATTTTCTTGTAACATCGTCATCCACCTTCTCATGATTGTCATCACCATCATCTGCCTAGTATTTACTTTAGAGGGGTGGGAATTTTTTTAGAACACATGTATCAACCTTTGGGGATATTCCATCAGGATTCCTTTTTACACACTTCCTATCCTTCAGGGAGGTGAACTACGTTAAAAGGTCTCCCAGTGTGCCAGACTCCCCAGATGAGTGATTTGAGGTCCCCTCCAAGGGGGAGCCCACTATGACATCCTGAGGTCTCTGAACTGAATTGGAGGGACACCCAGAATTTGTGTTGGTGTATTTTGAATAGAAAATTCAATTCAATAATTATAATACAACATTGGGAAAGGATATTTATTGGCACAATAGGTGATAAGAGCTACATCGGTCTGTTTATTAACAGAATGCTGATTGCTGACCACCTGCATGCCCTAATCTACCAAGTGTGTAGTGGTGTTCGAAAACCCTACATCATGCAGAGCAGAAGCAGGTTCTGGAGCCGCAACAGCCTGTTATAAATCCCCCTCTTACTTCCTATCAATACCCCATCCACCTCCACAGAAGGCAAGTGTCGAGTCAGCTGTAGGTGCAACATGAGAATGTTCCTGGAGGGCTGGTGCCTTCGGTGACTTGCGTGAGCCAAGGATCATTGTAATGCTTCCATAGAAATGAGGAATTATTGCCCCTCACCAACCTGTACATTAAAAGTTATAACAGGAACAGGTAAGATGAATTTGGTGCCACCAGCATCTGATGTTGATCCATCCCTGTCAGCCTCCAAGAGATTGGCTTGGCCTGGACTAGGGCCAACAATTATGTCATGATTTGTTCCCCCTGAGGTAGAGCTTAAGTACGAGTAGGTCTTGACTCATGACCTCAGTGATCATCCTGGGGGGATGAGGTGGCCACCTCATTATGAGTTTTCATAGAAGGGGAATGTATTAGCTCAGTGATGAGTGACTTGACAGAGGGATTCTTCTCAGAGGGTGGATCAAATTCTATTTTCCATTCCCCCTCATCTTCTGGAAGTCTCCATCATGATGGCCTCATTGATTACACCTGTCATAGGTTGTTAATATTCTACAATCATAAATCGAATGATCAATAATGTTACAATTTGCACTGAACTTTGGCCTTCTATAATATATAATTTCTTGATTCAAAGTTTCATCAAAGGTGTTGAGGACCACCACCTCAACCAGAGTTCTTGCTAGGTCAATCTTGATCAGGACTCTTGCATAGTGCCCATACCTTGGGTTATCAGTTTCTCTGTCAATTCAAATAGGGGAACCCACTGCATAGGCAATATCCCACTGTATTCTAGGATTCCAGTAAATCCAATTCACCTTAAAAATGCGAATCCACAACTTTTAAAAGTGTTTCTCATAATTATTGGGATTATTCCAAATTAACAATGTGTTTTTGTTTTCATGGTAATGTAGCTACCACAATGTTAGCACACTGTTTCTCTTTACCAAAGAAACTTCCCATATCCCAAATACTAAGGGTTCATATCTAACTCAGGGGATCATCTTTATTATATTATTTTTTTGTAATATTATACTATCGTATATATGAATCTATTTCTCTATTTAGTAGTAACTATGTGTTTTAATTTTTTTATTATTGTGTAGGCACATTGTGATATACATGGATAAAAGTTGGATCACATTACCGAGGAACACACCTTAATATGTTAAGGGTTTGAATGAGTTTTTAGATTTTTCAATTTCTAATCGATCCGTTGAAGGGAGAATAAAATGTCCATATCCTAAATGTAAATTTAGAACATGGTTAAAGAGAGATGAGGTTTATGAACATTTAATACTGCAGCAATTCCCTGATCAATATTTGTGTTGGATTTGGCATGGAGAATCGAACGTTACAGAAAGATTTAGCACTGATGTTAATCTGCAGAATGAGGTCCCAAGTTCGTCGACAATGGAAAATGAAATAAAAATAAAAATAAATTATGCATTCAGCAATGCAAGGCACCACTATCAGCATCAAAACATATCAGAACAACCAGAAGAGGGTGCTAAAAATTGCAACGCGACAAGTGATGTTTTTGAGACTGTAACACAAGCAGATCATGATTGTCACATATCATTGGATCCTCCTCTTGATTATATGGAGCCAAATGTAAGAGAAAACTTCATTGGGGAAAATGCGTTTCATGATTTAGTTGATGATGGAAATCAAGAGTTGTATTGTGGGTGTTTGAAATATTCAAAACTTTCATTTCTGCTGAAGTTGTATCACATCAAATGTCTATGTGGAATTACAAATAAGGCCATGTCCATGATATTGGAATTGATACATGATGCATTTCATAAAGAAAAAATCCCATAATATTTTTATGATATGAAAAAAGTTGTTAACAAGCTTGGTCTGAATTATACAAAAATACATGTGTGTCCCAATGATTGTATGCTTTATTGGGGTGAGGATTCAAGTAGACAGAATTGCATGAAATGTTATTCTTCTAGATGGAAGGAAAAGAGTGATGTTGGAAGTCTGAATGAACATAATTTCATGGAGAAGAAGAAGAAAAGGAAAACACCTGCAATGTTTTTGCGTTACTTTCCTTTGAAGCCCCAATTTCAAAGATTATTCATGTCATCGAAAACCGCCGAACACATGAAGTGGAATTCTGTAGATAATAAAAATGATGGGTTAATGAGACATACACGATATTCTCAATTGTGGAAGACATTTGATTCATTACATCTCGATTTCTCATCTGATCCTAGGAATGTTTGATTGGGATTGGCTGACGATGGATTCAACCCATTTGGGACTTTAAGTACCAATTATAGCATTTGGCCAGTTGTTTTGATCCCTTATAATTTTCCTCCGTGGATTTGTATGCAACAAAAATCTTTTATCCTTTCGATGATTATTCCTGGAAAACAAATTCTTGGAAATGATATTGATGTATACTTGCAGCCTTTTATTGACAAATTGCAGGAGTTATGGAGCAAGGTTGTTGATACATTTGATGCTTCTTCTAAAACAATGTTCACAATGCATGCTGCTTTAATGTGGACCATTAGTGACTTCCCTGGGCTTGGGAATTTATCTGGTTGGAACACTTAAACGGGTTTGGATTGTCCCATTTGTAACTTTGATTTTGAGCCCAAAAAGCTACCTCACAGTAGAAAATGGTGCTTCTTGTGTCATCGAAGATTTCTCGATGTATCTCATAGATTTCGGCTGAACAGATCAAAATTTAATGGTTCCATTGATCGTAGACCACCTCCAATGTTGTTAAATGTTTTTGAAATATTGAAACAACTTGAAAATGTTGAAAGAGAATTTGGGAAGGTTCATCATTTGAATGATAGCGGAAAATGGGTCTGAAGTGCATCGTCAAGCGAAACTAGAATGCAACAATGGAAGAAAAAAAGTATATTCTTCAAACTTCCAAATTGGGAATTTAATTTGTTGTGGAATAATCTTGATGTGATTCACATTGAGAAGAATTTCTGTGAAAATTTGATTTCCACATTGCTTAATGAGCATGAAAAGTTGAAGGATCGTCTCAATGCTCGCAAAGACTTACAAGCAATGAACATAAAACGCGATCTCTGGCCAGATGAGAATGAAAAGTATCCTCCAGAAATTTTTGCAATGAAAAATAGGGATAAAGATACATTCCTCCGAATGTTATAGAATGTTAAGGTATCTGATGGGTATTCAAGTAACATCTCGAGGTGTGTTGACTTGAAGAATCATAAGTTACATGGATTGAAAAGTTACGATTCACATATTTTGTTACAACAGTTACTACCATTGGAATTGCGTACATTATTACCTGAAAAAATTACTGCTGTTGTACTACAGTTCTGCACATTTTTCATACAGCTTTGTGAGAAATTTCTACCTCCAATTCAGCTTGAGAACCTCCAGAAGAGGTTTTTATTGACCCTTTGCGCAATGGAAATGATCTTTCCTCCGTCCTTTTTTACAATAATGATGCATTTAACTGTGCATTTGGTTGAGGAAGCTAAATTAGGAGGCCCCGTTCATTATCGATGGATGTATACAATTGAGAGGTACTTTATTTATATGTTTTCCAATTATGTAAACAATTATTGGTACTTAATTAAATTCATAATTATGTTTATTTTATTTCACAGATATCTTGTACATTTGAAATCATACGTGAGAAACAAAGATCAACCAGAAGGCTCAATAGTTGAAGGCTATTTGGATGAGGAGTGACTTACCTTTTGTTCTCGATACTTGGATGATATTGAGACAAGATTTAATCGAGTGGGACGTGTTGACGACACATCGACTCAATCTCAAATACATCAGAAATCCACAATATTTCCTACTATTGGCCGATCATTTGGGAGGACCTCAAATGCGACACTGACTAAATTGGAATTATTACAGGCACATAGATATGTGCTGCTGAATAGTGACATTGCAGATCCATTTATTGAAGAGTTGAGGATATAAACAAAGAGATGAATGAGAGGCCGAACATGAAATGAGAAAGATATAACGAAAGCTGTTAATAAATAGCTTGTAGAATAGTTTGCACGACGTGTAAGTTCATAAATATTACAATAAATACGAATATTAGTTTGACACATACATTTTGTGAATCTAATAAAGTATATTTCTTTTTTCAGATCATGAATACTGATTCTCGAGCAGAGGTGTCAGAAGATTTGAAGTTTCTTGCCATAGGTCCTCTAAAAGAAGTTAGAAAGTTCGACGCTTATAATGTGAATGGATTTAGATTTCGTACAGTCGATCGAGAAGTAGGTTTGAAAACACAGAACAGTGGTATATTTACATTTGCTAAAGTGAATACAATGGAAATCTATATGATATTATTGAATTAAACTACCATAGACATTTTTCCATTGTTTTATTCAAATTAAAATCGGTCGATATTATCAGATGTGTTAAAAGAGATTCCTTGCAATTTACTTCTGTGAACTTCTCTCGCTTGATGGATGTTGGTGATCGTGAACTGCATGATCTATATATCTTAGCATCACAAGAAAAAATGGTATATTATGTGAATGATGTTTTCGATGAAGGGTGGAGTATAGTTTCTCATGTAATACAAAGTGATTTGTATGTTATGGGTGATGAAGTGGAAAATTTGACCTCTGAAATTAAATTTAATCAGCAACAAGAAGCAGAATTAGTTGTCGATCATGATATTGAAAATAGTAGTCTAGGAAGGATGAATGAAGTGGATGAAGTAATGGAGCAGGAAACCGACATTATTGAAGGAGAAAATGATTGTATGTACAATTATTTATTTATTCAGCAACCGCTTGTTTCATTTCTGCAGTCATTCATTATCATTGGTATATATATTTTGTTTGTTAGTACTGGGCATCTATTATCATTTATAATTTTTTTCTACATTATTTTTTTTGAAATATATATTCTGAACTTAATTTTATTTGATTAAATGACAGGAATGCCATGGAAGAAGCGGTATATTGTTTCATCTAGTTCCGTGACAGATGGCGATCCATTTGTCTCCCTCCCCACGACATCTGAGACGCCAGGTGCCGACACCCCTGCACCATCCCCCCCTGCACCATCTCTCACTCCTTCTGTGGATGTCCCAGTAGAGGGTGAGTCGTTGACTCCCCTTTTAGGAGGCTCAGCAGTGGGGCAGTGTCGTGCCCCTTCCAGTTCATCCCGGACACACTAGAGTGTCACTATCATAGGTAAAAATTTTAAATAAATAAATTTATTGCATTTTGTTTATACTAATTGCTTGCTCACTGAAGATGACAAAAATGCAACCGTGAAGAAAAATATAAAAAGTTCAGATGTTTGGAATCTGAATGGCGAGAAGATTGTTTTTCCATTTGATTCTTACGGGGTCCCTACGGATGATGCCACGGGGTTACTTGGCCAGATTCTAGGCCAGCTGGCAGCGGAGCCCATTTCCCTTCCTACTTCATATGACGATTGGACACATAGGCCTTCAAGATCGAAAAATGAAGTGTTTTATTCTCAAATAAAGGTAAATTTATTACATTATGGTTTAATTTAATGTCATGATACTAATATGTTCAAAATGAATTTCTGTATACAGATGTTCTTCCACTTTACCGTTGCTGATGTGATAGCACGGAAGTGGACATTGAAAAATCTAGGTAAGAAGTGGAAAGATTTAAAATGGAGATTATGGTGTGATGTCAACGATGCTTCGTTGACCACGCAGTAAATGTATGAGAAGCTACCCATTGGGGTACCGAAAGAGCAGTGGAAAGTGTTTGTTGACAGACATCATGATCAGAAGCGGATGGTATTGAAATATATATTATTATATTATCCTCATTTTACATTTATACATGTATATGAAAAGGACATGACATTCAATACATCAGTATTAAATTGACTTTTATTTATTTCAGGATGTTTCAAGACAAAATGCATCAAACCGGGCAAAGCAAGTCATCCCGCACACTACGGGCTCAAAAAGTTATTCTAGAAGCCAAACAACATTGGTAATATTTTAGTTAGTTTAAATATTTATAAGACAATATTATCTGTTTAATATATTGAATTGTTGATTTATCTTTGTTTAATGTAATAACAGAGTTTAGGGCATGAAGCATCCAGGACTGAACTGTGGTTGGATGTTCATAAGAAATCAGATGGATGTTTTTTTAACGAGCATGCTAAAGAAGTTGGGGTATGAAGTCAATTTTTCATCATAATAACTTATTATCAGTTTTTATTGTGTTAATATATTTTGATATTTGATTTATAGGTAAAAATTAAAGAGCTATGGGATGCCAATCCTGCGTAGTCCAACTCAGTCTCCCAGGATGACCTGGTTGGTAAGGTCCTTGGGAAGGAGCATGTTGGGAGAGTGCGCGGGATGGGTTTGGGACCCATAGCATCTGAGATTTTTAGCAGGCCATCGGGGATAGGAACTGAATCTACTCCTGACTTTAGTCATCCCATACCCAGAGATGATAAGAGAGATATTGTTTCTTTACGAAACACAGTTCACCAGCAGGGGGATCAGATATCTGCATTGCAGAAAGATTTGATTGAAATACATCAATAGATGAGCAGATATGCACCCGGTGGTAGTGCATCGACTAGTGGTATGCAGGTAAATCACAAAAAATAAAAATCATTTAGTTTGCTAACTTTCATTGGTTTAAAGTTTTAATATAAATATTCAATCGTATTTAATTTTCAATATAATGTTCTTACAGGTGACAACACAAAGTTGAGATGAAGGTGGAGAGGGTGATGATGCATCATCAGACCCTGAGTAGTTGTATTGTTGATTTGTAATATGAAAATAGTTGGTTTTTATATGTAACATTTGTGGCACATAGTTTCCACCACACATTTTCATGTCCTAAAATTTCCTTGATTTATCATTTTCCTTTTATGCATTTTATTGATTTCTGATGTTTCTTTTTATGTCTTGATTTCTCGAGTGTGATATACATCATTTAGGAATAAATTGTTTTATTAGCATACTAAGAACTTTTCCAATGGATCTATAATATTATTATTGCCTATTTGGTTATGAATACTTTATTACTCATGGTTATGAGGAATGAGAACATGGGGGAACACTCTTTAAAGAAGAAAAAACTAAATAAAGATAGCGGAGTTCTTTATACACATGTTGTGCATGACAGCAGAGTGCTATATGGTTTGGATGGTAAATGTTTGTTGTCCGGTTCCAGTTTAGGAGCATGGGAAGACTCATGACCAATCTTCAATCACTAGGTAAATCTTATTATGAGCATTTTTATGATTTGTATGTGCCTTGCAGATTTATTTTCTTCTTTCTATGATTTGGTTTTGTTTTAAACTGAAATTAAGCTTTTAGATTATTCTCTGTGAAGTGGAAACATTTTTGTGATTATGCTTGGGCAATCATATTGCTTTGGCTGAATAATATTATATTGCATGAGGCATTGTAATAAATGTAGATTTTTTCTAACTATGTTTAAAAGAGTTTGATAATATTATATTGCATGAGGATGAATAATATTATATTGCATGAGGCTGAATAATATTATATTTCTCTGGATTTACAGCATGCACCGGACTGTTTTTTTATTTTCATGAGACAATGATTTTTTGGTTGGGGGTGGGGGGATGGTGCAGGGGGGTCTGATACAAGGGGTTTAGGGGGGGGGGACAGGGGATACATGTTTTCATATTTACATGTCTTTTGTTTTTTTATTTTCATGAGACAATGATTTTTTTTCTAGTTTCATATTTGAATGTTTTCATTTTTTCAAGTTTTCTGGTTATGCGTTTATAGGTTGGAAGGCCTGTAAACTAGAAGGTTTGGATGTTATAAGTTGATAGGGGGCCTGGAGCAGAGGGGAGGGGGTGTTGGTGCTTGAGGGAGGTGAGGGGGGCTGGTGTAGGGGATAAATGTTTCATGTTTTCATATTTACAGGTCTTGTATTTTTTTACTTTCATAAGATGATAAATTTTTTTTCTTGTTTCATATTTGAATTTTTTCATTTTTTCAAGTTTTCTGGTTGTGGTATTATAGGTTAGAAGGTTTGAAGAATTGTAGGCTATCCGGTTTGGATATTATAAGTTGATAGTTTTTGCATTACACTTTTACATGCTACTAATTTTATGTTTTTTGGTTGTAGGATTATGGGTTTTATTTGCTGCTAGGTTTACATGATTAAGTTTTTATGGGTTTTTAGGTATGCATGATGGAGATTTAAAGGTTTCCATGTTTGTAGATTTCAATGTTTTTAGTTTATAAGATTACAGGTTTACAAATTGATTGTAAACCTGCAAAGGTATGAAGATTGATTGATTACAAATTTCCATGCAGGTTGGAAGGTATGCAGATTCAAAGGTTTTCTGGTTTTTTAGTTGGAAGGTATATAAATCATTTGATTACAGGTATGCAGGTTTTTAGGGTACGAATGATTAGTTTTTTATGTATGATTATTTCAAAGGGTTTTTTAGTTATTTTGGTATTTTTGGTATGCAGGTTTCTAGGATTCTAGGTTACAGGTTTATAGATTGAATGTTGTGGGAGAATCTTGGTTCACCATGCCATGTTTATTGGGATTTGTTGGAAACTGTATGCATACAGTATTAGATAATGAAGTTCTGATTTAGGTTCATCAAAATCCAAACCTGGGTTTATGAATTGTTTTTTGTTTGGTCAAAAAATCAAAACATGGGTTTCTTTTTAATCTAGTAGCCTTTGTTTCCTAGAAAATAGTTTTATTCTCAAGTCATTTTTTAAGAAATCAATCTTAGTCTTAAATAACATAATATTAATAAAAATAAGAGATTCCATCAAGAAAATGGGCTCACAATTAAATAAAAGAGATAAAGATTTATGAATGTCATGGAATAAAAGCTCCTCAGTAGACTCTGAAGCATTCAATAAACATTTTTAACTCCTGAACCAACACAAAGGTTAACGAGAGTGTCATCGTCCACATTACCTTCCCTAAAATCATGAGATGCAACAAAATAAATTTGTGCACAATAGAGCATGCAGTCCTCCCACCTCACCTAATGTCTCCGTGAAGGGGATGTTTTCCTGAGATGTTATGGCATATACCAGGAATAGTATAGTTTGAACAAAATATTTTTTGAACCATTGTGATGGGATATTTTAATCTCCATGATAACTCCCTCCATATCCGCTTCATAATCCATCACCACCCAACAGTCCTTGGTGAAGCAAGATATAAATCCATGACATGAATTTTTAAATATACCTATGTAGCCTGAGGGACCCATATTCCATTTCAAAGTTCCATCCGTGTATATTTTAATCCAACCTATTAAGGGTAATTTACAAACAATATAAATAAATTCATTATAATTCATGTAGTTTCCAATGATACCCAACCTATCAAAGACCATGAACTCCCTAATATAATATCCAGTAAGACTAGATTTTATAGAATCAACCAATATGACTACTAAGAGAAGGTTCTTCATGAAGAAATCCAGCAAATTGGTAGGTGCATCATTAGGGAAGTACTATAATTCATACAAGTTTTAGAAAATTCCCTAAGAGTACCTTACAAATGAGTAGTGAAAAAATACATGATATGTAGTGCCTTTTTAGCCATAAAAATGTTTCAAATTGAGTAAATCATGATCCTAGATTTCATAAGAATATCATATGTGTTTTATGGGCTGGAATAAGCTGGCCAGCAGCTTACGGACCTATTCAGGATTGAATACTACTACTGTTTTCTTTGTAAAAAAACATTCAGGTCTATGTTTCATCAATATTTTCAATGTTTTAGATGTCTTACATATTAATATTTAAAGTGTATGCGAGACATGACCATTTAAAGTGAGCCTATTTGAAATATGTTTGATCTTTGCATTAAGGTGTTCATTGTTCTTTGATTTCTTTCTTGTATACTGATGTTTGAAATTTGATATGTACCAAGATTACTCAGAGACCACAAGGCAATGCATAATATGATGTCCCCTTTGGCAAGGATGATGTCAACATATGAACAATATTCAGGTTATACAAGTATTAAGATTAAATAATCAATTCAATTAGGGTATTAATCAGATTTCATGTATTTTAATGGTGTTCATATTTTATCCACTTATATTCCCTTTTTATGCATCAATATTTTGTTTCAATATGATTTCAGGTTGTCGTAACATGGTTGTATGGAGAAACCAGATGATTGAAGATTGAATATTTATGGAAATAGGAGTACAAAGATGCAAAAGGTATGCCTCCCAGTAGATTTATATCCCTTTATTCATGACCCTATATTTTTAAATTCCTTAGAAATGGATTTCATGATAGATTGATATGTATTGATGTTTTTTAATAGTTGCAACATTTAAAAACTGTGCTGTCATTGCCCAAAAAATACAGCACTGTATAGAAGTGTTTCCACAAATCCCTGCTACACGATGCAAAATAACCAGCGCCGTTCAATAAGTGCAAAGAACACAATTTGGGTCCATGCATAAAAGGTTTTATTTACACCTTTTGTAGGAAAGAAAACGATTCATATGGTGTGCGTTAAAGGAAGATGAACATACTATACTCCTTCTGTTTGCTGGGGTACATCAGTTGAAAAAAAACAAAACAAGAAGTTCTCATTCTTGATGGGGTACATCAATCCGGAAATGGTAATTTAATGCATCATACATGCATGATTATGGAACGATTTATGCTCTTAACTATGACCAATACATTTTTTCATTCAACATTATGATTTTCAGGCTATGTTTTGTTTTTTCAATCTAATCTGATCATTTCTGTGTCCTAATAGTCAGTTTTGTTATCATTTTTTAATTATAATGACTATTATGATTTCAACAGCTTTTTCCAATCCTTGATAAGGTATTCTTCTATTGTATTCTCATACGGTATGTGGTTAGTATCCACACCCTAAACATAGTTCAACTAGTGCTTAACAAAATTTATGATCTTTATATTTTTACATATTAAAAACATGTCATCAACATATAATAAAACGCAAAAAGACTCATGTTTAATAGTTTTAAAATACACACATGAATCAAATCTACTTATAGAAAACTGATTCTCAGTCATAAAGGAATCAAAACTTTTATACCATTGTCTTGAAGACTATTTAATCCCATGAAAGGACATATGTAAAATAAAAACACGGTTTGGTTTGAACAATTTTGAAAATTGTTCTAGAGGGTTCATATAAATGCTTTCATCAAGACTACCATGTAAAAAAGTGGTTTTTACATCGAGTTGTTCAACATTCAAATCATGTTTGGAAGAAAATGAAAGCATAATTCTAATGGATGAATTCTTAAAAAAGGAGAGAATATTTCACTATAATCAATGACTTCACATTTTAGAAAAGCTTTAGATACCATGCATGCTTTGAATTTGATTTTAGACTCTCCTACATTGCTTTATTTATTCTTATAAATCCATATTGAACCTATAACTTTCTGGTTATTGGGTTTCGGAACAATAACCCAGGTGTTGTTCTTAAGAAGGGAATTCATTGCTTTTTGTATTTATCTCAGCCAATTACTATATTGTTTGGACTTAAAATCTTACTAAAAATTTTTAGGCTCATCATTAAACAATTCCTAATCTACATTGAAAGAATAGGTAGCAATGTATGACTAGTTGAAGTGGGATGGAGATTTAATAACTCTCCATTATTTATCCCATGTAAGCTGATTGTTGATCAGGCCAACAGGTTCTTGGTCCTCAGGTTCGGATTCCAAATTGGGATCTGATTTAGGATGGGCTTGGGTAACCAAAGGAGCACGACCAACACTGAACTGAGGTTGGTCACCTGATCTTAAAGGAACATCAACACCTAAAGGTGTTGGGACCTCTAAGGGTCCTACAGCTTCATCAGGAGCTACAACAGGTTCAGGTACTTTGTCGTTGGTTACACCAGATTCATGGAAGACCACATCATGACTAACGATGCATTTCTAGTAACCTGGTTTATCTACCCATAAATAATACGCTTTAACACCCTCTGGATATCCCGTGAATATTAATATAATAGCCCTATCAGCTAGATTATCATTACATGAATGCACGTAAGCTATGGATCCAAATATCCTAAGGTGAGCTAGATTTAGGGGTCTGACCTTTGAAATTTATTCAGGTGTCATAAAGGAGTTAGCAGAATATGGACGACAGTTAATGAGGTGCACTGCTATTGAATCATCCTCAGCCTAGAAGGACCTAGAGATTTTTGAGTGGGATAACATACACCTTACCCTCTCAAGAACAGTCCTATTCATTCTCTCTACTAACCCATTCAGTTATGGAGTTTCCAAAACAGTCTGATATATCTTAATTCCTTCAGATTCAAAATATTCAATGAATTCATTGGATATATATTCTAAACCATTATCAGTTCTTAAGGCCTTATTTTTCTTATTAGTCTCACTCTCTACCACAAATTTCATTTCATAAAAGTCTGAAAGGCATCTGACTTGTGCGTAATAATATAAATACACACTCTCCTAGAGAAATCATCAATAAAGGTTACAATGTTTAAACCACCACCATGGGAGGTAACCCTAGAAGGACCCCAAAAGTTAGAATGTACACATTCAAGAGGTTCCTTAGCCTTAAACATGGATCTACTAAAGCTGATTCTCCTAGAGTTCCCATATACACAGTCTTCACAAAAAGGTAAACTGTTAGGATTGATATTACTTAGAAAGCACTGTTTCGTAAGCTCACTAAGACCCATGTCACTAACATGCCCTAGTATCCTATTCTATAAGTTGGTGGAATCAAATTATGAACTAGAATAACTATTCAAGTGATTTCTATACACTTTTCCATATAACACAAACAAACCATTGCGAAGGGTTCCCTTTAATATAATGAGGGATCCATGGGAAACTCTAAGGCTTTCAGATCCAGGCTTGAAGTCATGCCCTTTCTGGTCAAGGGTTCCTAGGGATATTAGGTTTATTTTTAATTCAGGTACCCACCTAAATTATTCAAGAGTTTTAACAGACCCATCATGAAGCTCTAGTAAAATTGAGCCTATGCCCATGATGTGACCGCTCATATTATTCCCTAGAAATACATCACCATTATTCAATTCCCTTAATTCAGTAAATAATTCCTTATTTGGGAACATGTGGAATGAGCATCATGAATCCTGGTTCTATTCATATAAGATGTCTATATCAGTGACATTTAACACATTAGTAGTGTCGAAGTCTTGTTCAACTAATAGGGAATGGTCATTATTACTATCTTTAAAGTCACCCTTGTCTAGGTTGTTTTCATTTAAAACATTTGATTAACTTGTTTCTAGATTAAATTCTATATTTCTTGAACTTTCCCCTATCTTTTCTCCTACCCATTGACTCACTTCAACCTCTTGATTCATCTCTTTCCCTAACATTGTTTTCATGTATTATTCTTGTTCTCTCTGTTATATGTGTTTTGGTGTGGTTTTCAGGTTGTGGGGCAGTAGAATCAGATAATTTTTTTTTCTGGGAAACTTTTTAGCTGCGGTTTAAACCGCTGCTAAATGAAAGTTGGCGACTATTTAGCGGCAGTTTAAACCGCCGCTAAACGTTTAAAACCGCAGCTAAACGTAAAATAAATTATACATTTAGCGGCGGTTATAACCGCCGTGAAATAGTCGCATCGTGGAAGTCTCATCCCGTGGTGGTTCTTCCGGATTTAGCGGCGGTTTTATGGAGCTGGATTTGAATTTATTAGCGGCGGTTATAACCACCGCTAAAACCGCCGCGAAATGAGGTAGGTGCGACGCTTCCCTAAAACCACCACTAAACGAAAATAACCTCCATGAAAATATTGGCGACGCCGTATTAGGAGGCGGTTTCTGGAAACTGCTTCCACACCATTTAGCAGCGGTTATAACCGCCACTAAACGAAAAAAAACCCGCCGCTAGATGCCTATTCTGCTGTAATGTGAATATCCTCTCAAGAATTAGTTTTGTTGGAATTTGAATTCTTGATCTTGTGAAAAAATTTCAATAACACTCAAGCCAAAACTGAAGCCTTCTCCAAATCAATCTAGGTCACCTTGGGGGTTGGATGAATTCATCATACATATCACACAGAATGTGAGCCCTCGAGATCTTATGGATATCCCAAAAGATGATTCCTACTTTTCGATGGGTCATATGGAAAGAATTGGTTTCTATGATCTAGCAAATAATTAGCCCCGACATAAAATCATCATTCCTGTAGACATTTGTCTGCCCAGACCAGACAGCTTCATATATTGTGGCTCTCTTTAGATCCTCAACAAACTCTACCTAGGTTTCTTGCGCCAAATATGCCTACATCCATGTTGGCTTCCCACCTCCTCCAGGTAAAAAATCCCAACTATTTTTCCTTCTCTTATATTGGTCCATCTAAGAATTTTAGAAAATAGAGGGATAACAATGCGGCTGTAGGTCAGGCTTACGAGTCTTTAGATCTGGAGCACATGGGTTATGATGCATTATGTATGCCTTCTCCATTGTGCCAGCATTGACAAATGATATTGCAACTGAGACATTTTCTAAAGAAAAATTGTGTAAATCTAAAACTAGGAATGAGGAACATAATTATTTTCCTCTGGAAAAATGACTCCTTGCAGATGATCATGGCCATGTAATGGCAAGTAAAAACTCTGTTGGAAATTGGCATGATATTTCATCAAGTACATAGCCAAATCTGGGAGTTTACTATCACATATATCATAATAGTCATGACTGACGATGTTCGTCATATCATCTATTCTCTTGTTGGCAAACTCATCAGCCGATCCAATTCTTTTGGGATCCATTTAATCTGCAAAAAGATCATATAGCTAACATTTATGAAAGTCGATTTTTAAGAAATATTTCTTAAGAAAACAAAAAAAATGTCAAAGGAATTACAGCGCGCAAGTGTTTTCATGCAAGTTTTGACACGAAAGTATTTATGTGCAAGTATTTCCATGCAAGTCAAAAACCATACTGGGGAAGCACGACAAAAAGAATAGAGATTGACCGAAGAAAGAAAAACACTTGTGTGATGACAGCTCAAAAGGCTTGATTGTAGGATGGTTTTCGTGAAGTGATGCCCATATATATTGGCGATCCCATAACCCTGTGCGCCACAACCTGCGTGCCTAAAACTTGCGTGCTGATGAAACCGTGGTTTCTCTTTTTCCTCAGAGTAAAATCATCTTTCCTTTTTTGGATCCAACTCTGAGGGGGGTCATTTTTTGATGGTCTTTTCCATTATAGATCCCAAACTAATGGAAAAGGTTTATTCCTTAAGAACAATGAGTGTCATCCTTTGAAGAACATCAGCAATTGACAATGTTATGAACAAGAAACCCATTAAGAACGATCCGCGCAAGTTTTCTTCTCATCGCGCAAGGGACTTGCGCACCACATATGGATCATGAAAGTCACTTGCGCGACCTATTATATTTTCTCCCAAGGTGTCCAGTGGCCTATAAATAGCCCTCGTGGGCCCCCCATTTTGGGGATGAATTTTCCAAAACTCATATTTAAGCTCTGGTCGCCCATGTCTTTGTCTGACAACTTCTAAACAATTCTATGGTAATTCATTACCTTGAATGGAAGCTCAAAAGAGTAATAATAAGGCCTAAGTGTTGGAACTCATTAATACATACACGCCTATGTGTTTTAGCCCTTAAGGGAAATGAGGACACGTGTGTGTCGCCTTTCCCTCTCATGGGAACTTGCGTTCCACCCTTCTAAAATCCTCTAGGGATGATACTAGGGGCGTGAGTTCAATGTTGCCCTGGTATTACCCTATGGATTCTTGGTCGGCCAAGGAGACTCATATCGCACAAGTATACTTGCACGAACATGACTTGTGTGCCAGAATAATACTTGCATGCCTCCTTCCTGGTCAATTAATTTTCTCAAATCCACCTCTCCTCTTTAAGATATAGCCTTCAAAACCCTATTCAAATCCATTTATGGAATGGTTCCTTTGTTTTCTTCCTTATCTGAAAGGAATTCTGGTAGAACCTCTCCCAAAACATCGTGACTTACACGTTTTATGTCACTATTTTTTGGAGTTTCCTTTATAAACTCATCCTTTAAGATGAGAAGATCTTTTAACCTAGGCCTCTTTCTCATGAGTAATCCCTATTTACAAGTCCCCTTAACCTTGGCCTCCTTCTCAGAATTAATCACAAGTCATAGTTTCCTTAAACATTTGGCATCCTCATCAATAGTAAGCCCCAATATTAATTATTTTTATTTGGGATTCCTTCTTAGGAATAAAACCCAATCCTAAGTCCCTCTTAATTTGGAAATACTTTACAATAGTAAGTCTCGGGTTAAAATTCCAAATCTCCATAAAGTACAAATTCCTTTATGGACCCTGCTTCTTTGGATTCTTTCCTAAGTATGGGTCTTCATTTACCTGGGCAGTCATACATATGTAAACCCCACACCATTTTTCCTAAGTGCATCTTTCATGGAACCATCGTCAAGTTTACTGAAACCACTAGTTTCTCACACCAAGCATGACTCACATAAGCTTGGAGTGTGAAAGTAATCCGGAAATCTCTTTATGGGCCATTAACCATGCATAAACACCCAATTTATTTTATCGAAATACGTGGGTTCTGATTCCTTTTTAACAATGATACGTAGGTAGCACATCTGTGGGTACATTCCCAACTCTGAAATAATATTTTCCTTTCTAATGGAAAATATACATCAAGTTCCCCACTGAGTGGCTTTAAAACCAGTATGATAATCATAATGACCAATAGATTTCTATATAATGTATTGAAGGATACCATTGACTATGAATCTATAATACATATGGATGATTCTCCATCGATGTAGAACCCCAAATACATATAAAAGGTTCTCTAAATCTCAAACATATCAATTATTGATTGCTAAATCTATTGGAAAACTCATTTTTATACTTGGTGAATTAATAATGATTCATGAATAGAACTTAAACCTATAAGAGAGTCCCGGAGTAGGTAATAATTCCCCCCAAAAAAGTGTGACGAGCTTGACCTCCCATCCACTGGACCAGTGAAAATTCTTAAGCCTCATTGGTCCACGACTAATGAGCACCTACCTTTGAAAATTATGTCCAAATAGATATAGAGTCATTGAATGTTTTCGGTTCTACGAATAAACTAGTTAGAAACCGATTGGAATGTTTGAACCTCAAACAAAAAACGTCGTCCCCATTTCTTGAAGAAACACACCTACACCACTATATTTGGGGATGAACAAGACAGAACTTCATCTATATTTGATGGATCAATAGCTACTCTCTACAAAGATACAATATTCCACACGAAATAAGCTTCTCAATCCCAAAACTCACACTTTAACAACCTACCAAATAGCTGATGTTAACTAAGTACTCCCAAAAAGGAAGTATTTTGTTAGACATGATCCTCCTCAGACGCGCAATACACAAGTTTATCATTGATGATGACCACCTTGAAAAAATCCATGAACTCACAGAATAGAACTTTCATCAAAACCATGAACACAATTAGAGCATTCATCACACCAAACGACTTCACAACAAACTCATAATTTACATAATGGCAACATAAGGATGTATTCAAAATATCCACATCCTTCACACGAATATGATTAAATCCAAACTGAAAAGCGATCATCGATAACCAACACACACACATTAGTTGATCTAAGAAATCATCAATTCATGGAAGAGGATATAAGTTCTTCACTTTCAATTGCCTCAAGAGGCGATAATCGATACAAAATTGAAAACTACAATCATCTTGGTTAACAAAAAAATTGGTGTGACACAAAGTGACACAATCATCTGAACAAAACAACACAATAGCAGATCATCAAGATGTATAGATAGATCCCATAAATCAGATGGATCCATCGTATATGGAGACATCAAGATATAGATGCAGCTGACTTTAGCTCGATCCCGAACTCGAACTCTCATCGAGGGGGTAATGCGACAACCAATTTTTTGAAAGACAACAGGGAATACTTCTATGAATCTGGGAAATAGAAACTACTTAACCTCTGATGAAATAGATTTCATCTCAAACATCAAGGACGAAAAGGATGGAACACACCTCAGGCCCATCATTGGGTCTTGCTCTCCAAAAACATTTTTGGTTCTCCATTAGCATCGATGTACACCAACTGCCTCATGAATCAATCTGTAATTGGTTATACAGAATACACAAAATTAATGTTGAGGATGAAATAATATGGTTGTATCTATAAACATAGAAAATCTCCCCAATAGTGGTTCTTACGAAACACTGTCTCACAGTCTACACCTAATTCAAACAAGTCATCTGGAGCCCGAACTAGTGTAGTCAACTCCAAGAGCACTAGAAGGATCTCAACCTAAATTCCCTAGGTATTTAAAATTATAGGTGATATAAAGGAGTTTTTCACTCTTGAATCAATCGAGGAATACACCCATGTGTTAAATAATCATAGGGTACCTCGAACGACATCTGTCCCACCCATCATTGGCAATACTAAAGCATGAAGCTAACCGCGACATGCTCAATGAACTATTATACCCTACTGATATCCATATCCACAGATGAGCTCTATTATATGTAGATATTTAGAAACCTAAGAATATCCCTTAGAGACCCCATATTCTCACTGTTGATCCAAAGCTAGTGCAACATGCTGCTGCTGCCTTGGATGGAACTGCCTCAACGAATGAACCTCAAGCTGAACAGTTGGCGCACACTGAGTGCTATAAATATTTGGGCACTCTTTATAATAATTTCTTAATCCCCTATAAAGTAAAAAAGTTCTTAATCCCTTGTTATTGGTTTGAGAACCTCTTTCCTTGGGTAAATAATATACTTGGGGTTGGGACGTACCACCGACCAAATGGAAACTCTTCTTCCCTGAAAACTGGGAACCCCATAATAGAGATCTACTTCATGAGGAATCCTGACAACTCCCATATCATTATGATTTTGTTCTAGATAACGTCCACATGATGACCTCTTCCCTCACCAGCACCTCTAGATATGTATTAAGCATAAGTGGGGTGTCCATGATTTGTATCTTAGGACATAAATCCTCCACTTAATTCCATTCCATAGAATCCACATCAGGAAATAGGTCTAAAATCATATAAAAGAAGGTTCCTGAAATAGATCTCAAACTCTCATACACTAAATCTCCCTTATCGAAGGGTAATTATCTCTTAGAAACTGGCCACTATTCTAGTCATAGAGAGAAACAAAAATCTAAAATATTATCAAAACTCCTCCGATGAGATTGCCAACACCTTATGACCCCTGAGCAATAAGAACCACCACTCCCTCAATGTTCCATGCATCATCATCACCACTAATGACACCCATTTCTCATTCTGAGCATCGATTGAACAAAAGTCCATCTAAACATCTTCCAAAAAGTCTTCAATGAATGTATATGAAATGGTTCCCTCTTACTTATACATATTATAGCATTGAAACTCATAGAGATTCGTCCCCCATGTGTCGTCATTGTCGACATCAACTCTAAGGTGATTAGTTGGCACAACCTACTAAAAATATTATGCATGAACCTGATGAGGACGTTGACATGAATCCATACCTACAAAACAACTAAAAGTTAGATATCCTAAACCTTTAATATAGAATACTCAAAATTGATTAATTAATTGTTTTCTTTTCTTCAATTTAGGTTTACCTCTCCCAAGGTTTACCAATTAAAACATACAAGAAAAGAAAAATGAATCATGAACCATTCCAAGGTCTCTATCCTATAAAAAATATCGCCTCATTTAGAATCCACAATAATCATAATGGTTTATGTAACAGATCATAGGGGGCCCTAAATACCCGTGTCTCATCTGGTCTCACATGTTTACTACACTTGCTAAAGATAGTTGACACGGTTTCCCTACCAAACATTGCAACCTCAAATGTGTCTAACTCCAAACATCATCCAATCCTTCAACCTAACATCTGAAACCAATCTATAATGACCCATACCCAAAATGTGTACCCATCCTGAGTTAGAAATGTTTGATGAGAGAAAATGACCCCCGAGTCACACCTCCAGTTGGCCCTAGTTTAGTGACTAGCATTGAGGGTATAGTAACGCAGTGATAAGAGGCATTAACCTCTAAGATAACACATGTGAACAAGAGATATAAGACATAAACCAACCAAAACGTGCTCAAATAAAATTATAAAATAATCCCTAGTACTCATTTTTAATGACATGAAATAACTACTATAACTTAATGAAAAAAACTCCAAGTAAAAAAAGAAAGTATAATAGAAATGAACATGATGCCCGAACAGTTCCTGCAACCCCAAGCAAGTAGAAACTAGACTGATGTCCAACATACTATAAGTTACCTTTAAAACATTATATATATATATATAGGGTAAGAATAATAGTATCCTCGGTAGGATCCTCCCTAAATCCACTCGTGAAAAATTAATGAAATCAAGCTAAAGCACAACATAAAACACGTGAAAATAACTCATCACCTAAACATGTATATTATGTTCCTAGACTCACCATAGATACATTCACCAAGTATCACATATGAGAGTAAATAATTTAATAATTAATATCTAGGGTACCCTACTACCACTTCCCCATTGGATTGTCACTAAGACCTAACATCGCATGTCCTTTCCATATCTCTCCCAAAAGACTACCCCAAAGACACCTCGGAAAAGCACCATAGCCTTCACCTCACGCTACACACCACCACTACATCCACACAACCAAAAGTAATATGGTAGTTATTGGAATCCACGATGACCCACATAATATGTATAAAATTTCATGTATTATACCTAAAATCCACTACAACCTATAAATTGAGTACCAATACTCGAGATATCATTGCCTATACATGTTATAACTATAGTAGAAAGGGGAAACTCTATCAAGAATATAGTTTTGTGATATATCCATAAGAAATTATAGACCTCTATACACATATATGTGGATAACTAACCATTGTGAATACCAAAACTAGTATCGACCAAGAGAAGAATGTGTGGGTAAAGGGTTTAGTCCACCATCCATCCTCCCACTAGGATGTTGGAAAAGACACACCCCCACGGCTCAGAATCCATGGGGTTTCTATTTCCCTAACCAATAGGGTAAAGTAGCATAAATAAATATTCAATGTATAGAATATAGTATAGATCATAACCACATTATGGAAATAACCATCTCTTAGACTCAACTATAACTAATGTATCATGAACTCTTGGTGGAAACTCCTAAGACTATGTATCGTTTAAGAACTAAAACATTTAATGAGGTAAATTAGATTAATTTTCCCCTTTTTTATCAGATTAATTTTACATTAATTATATATATAACCATTAATTACACATTATTATTTCCACCTTACATTTCATTGGCCTCATAATAAAGATCCATTCCCTCCAGGAAAATCCAAACCTAGTCTAGAGTTCATTTAAATTGTAACCTCATCATTGCATCCTAGTAATATCCAACCCCAAGGGTTAGCATAATTTATTCAAAAATTAATTAATAAAATTATAAATTTTCTATAATTCTAGGTATTCTAAAAAATAATTATAAGAATCTAAACACAATGTCCTCAACATGGTGAGTATATGAACTACCTGTCGAGTCTTTTCAACTAATAGCTGGAGCATAGGCCCATCTATCCTCCAGAAGTTAAAAATGCAAAGCACATGGCAAACCCCACACATATTTACCTATTTTTGAAGGAGGATAATCAATGACATACACCTAATGTATTGGGGAAATAAAAGTAGATAATCTAAACTAAAATTCATCAATATCCACTTTCATATCAACATGTACGAACATCTTAAATTTTTTCTATCATCGACAATGTTCTCCCCGACACCAACATGAAAAAACCGATGCATCTTTCCATTATAAGCATCAACTAATATCACTAACACTAGGCCTCCCTTATCCCACAAACAAAAAAAGTCCTCTAGGCCCATTCATCCTAGTCTCACACCACAATACAAGTAATAGTCGACAAACAACATAGCATCTGGTCTCTTGACCCTAATGAAGGCATTCCACCTTCACGCGCAATGAGCACTCATAGCTATAAAAAATACATTGCTTGGACATTAAAATTTAATAGGGTAAACTAGAACCCTTAAATAATGTTTTTTTAATTTTTTTTTGATTTAATCCTTAATGAATTAAATGATTCAATTAAACGTACATAACTGCATCCATTTAATCTATCACCAAGCACAAAAACCATCTAGATTCATTAAACATTCCTCATTATCATGATAAAATTAATTTATATTTAATCACGTATTTACATTATATACAAATTTCCATCATTAATGACATGATACATAAGAAAATAATATATCTCACATGATATAGAAACTCAGGAGGCAATAACATTGTCATGAAATTGATACCAATTCATTAACCTAGTTTATGTATTTATTATTTCAATTTCACTATGAACAAGTGTCTAAAACATGATAAAACTACTACTACATGTAAAATAATAGAGAATACCTGAATAATATACCTCAAATAGTATATGAAATTCTTTATATGAGAATAATCAAGCACAGTGGAGCACGATCACCTCTCCCGCAATGGCTACACCAACTAGAGAATGCCACACCGTAACCACATCAACCAACTCCCAAGAAAAATCTATAACAATATGGAGATCACATGTAGTAATATGTAAATGGGAACATGTGGTAAAATATCTAAAAATATAGAAGAATGGATGTATAACATACCTTATATCGAAGACGATAGATCGATACTTCTGGGTTGCACCAACATAGGGGTTTGCTTGCAATATGAAGAACTCTAAGGAAAACACAATCTAAGGTCCAAACCACAATCATACAACTCCTAGTAAAAGAAAGGCCTATAGATTCCCATAACAAGGAAAACAAGAAATAAGAACAAGGACTAATGTATCTTAGCCATTTAAAAAAATAAGAGTAGCTGTTTAGATACGGTTTAGATTTTCCATTAATGGAGGCTCTGGTCAAGAATAAACGGTTTGATTGATAAGATGAACCCAAACACTTTAGAATATTTATATAGGAGTTTTGGGATTTGAACTATCCTTAAATCCTTTTAAAGAAGTAATTTATTGAATTTTACATCAAATAAAACATCAAATGGGTAAAACTATTGGATGCTGGAAACAATGATCTCTGACTGATCTGGAAGTACTGAAGCCCCTACCGATAGATGAACTACTGATAGATGACCTACTGATAGAATAAATACCGATATATGGCCTATTGACAGATGACCTACAAATAGACGACCTACCAATAGAGGACCTTCTGATAGAGTACCAACCAACAGAGGACCTACTGATAGACGACCTACTGATAGATGACCTGTAGACACATGACCTACAAATATATTACCTACAGACATGTGACTGAATGATGTGTGTTACCGACACAACTCACCTATGAAATTGTTCACATCTGTATCACTAATGACACTATTTACATCTATATCTCTGATAACACTATTCACAATTGTCTTACCGATGAAAATGTTCACATCTGTCCCACTGAAAAAACTGTTCACATCTCTCTCGCCGATGGTGTTGTTCATATCTGTCTCATCGATGACACTACTCACATATATTGCAATGATTACATTGTTCACATTTATCTCACTGATGAAACTGTTCACATCTATCTCAATGATAACACTGTTCACAGAACATGAAACACTTTTCACAGAACTTGACATTTTACAATGTGTTCAAAATAAGTCACCTTGACCTCCCAAAACACCACAAACCCAAGATTTTAAAAAATAATGGACCAGAGTTGTCTTGGTCATTACATAACTAGAATGAAAACCCCTTATTCTCTAATAAACATCTATAGATACACTTCTTTAAGATAATAATATAATTCCCAAAATGATAAAAACCTTTTCTCACACATATTATCAAGAACTTGGAAATAAAAGTGAAGTATATGATTCTATACATTGACTAATAATGTCACACACCTTTCCATATGGGTTATATAATTGATTTATTATCCAAGTTAGGTGAAATAGATGTAGATTTTAGCTCCCCTAGACCTAACTACTGAAATAAGAAGTAATGAAAATGGATGATACTATATAATAAGTCACATAAGAAATTATTAACCACAATTTCTTCTATTCTACATAGTATAATAATGCGTCAGAGGAATTTCAATTTGGAAGGTAACTTCTTTTATATGAATAAATTATATTCCTCATTTGGATTTATAGCGGTAATCTATTCTATGTTTCTTTTCTCATCCAAAACACTTTTGAGAAATTTTACACCTGGTGGGATTTTGTATAAGGAATCAACAAGTACTGTGTTGAAGTTAATAGATATAAATATCTCATAGAATTTCAAACAATTATTCACATAATTCTTTTGTTAGACTCCTTGGGGAAATGGAATAGGAGAATCATACTAATGTAAAATAGAATAGTTTTTTTCCATCTCCTAAATCCCAACTTTATTTTCCCTTCATTAATTAATTCCCATTTCATCTTCATTTTTTTAGTTTAGATATTAATGTGATTATAATCAATATATTTTTTTACTGGTTTCCCAATTTTCTATAGTTTCTGTTTTCTAGATTTCAATATTATGATCCACTTAAAACATTAATTCTATCATCTATATACTAAACCAATATATTCTATTGAGTTATTATGCCTTATTTTGTGGTAATTGAAGATCCTTAGTGATTTTTTAAAAAAATAAATGAATTTTATTAAATTTAATAGTGGTTAAAGAATGTTTTTGGAAAATAGTTTAGAAATATGGTGTTGGATGATTGTATTGTTTTTTATAATTTTTCTAGAGGAAACTAAAATTTCGTTATGAAATTTTATTAAAAGAATTTAAAATAAGTATTATGATTTTATGTTGTTCATACAATGATACCACCATTAGGAAGAATTGATGTTACAAGGTAAAGTTTGTTATTGATAAGGAAAGTGCATCTGAATATCCTTGATCTAGATACACTTTACTAAACAAGAATTCTGGATAAAGGTATATAAGATTGTATGACTTTGAATTTTTAGTTTTTCAAAACAAGGAAATAATTATTACCTTAAAAATTTTCAATGAAAAGGGGAGTTGATGTTTTAATAGAGATAGTTATCTGAAAATATTTATCTGGATTAAAAATATTAGACATAAAAAATAAAGATTGTTGAATATATTGTTTTTTACGAAATATGTGAGTGAAGATTTGTTAATGTTTGTACAAATGTGAAAGTAATTTAACAGACCATCTAGTGAAAAAATATATAGTTTTTTCTGAATTATTTTCATCGATGAAACTATTTCATTGTTTTCTGTATATTATCATTGAAAATACAAAATGTAAAACATCATATGTAACAAATTTTGATCATCATACAAACACAATCGTTCAAACTTTTTTTATTAACTTTATGATATTTTTAACAATATAATTGAAATAAAAAGTGATATAGAAATTAAAATTTTAATTTCATTGAAAATTAAATGTGGTCTATTTCATAGAAATTTAAGCCAATTTTTTTTGAGATGAAGAATTTTGGATTCAGCTAAAATCATTATAAGTTTAAAAAAAGTAGTTTATCATATTTAGTGAATCAAGAAGAATGGAAAATTTTATATTTAGTTCTTTTTTTAATAACTCAAGAGAAATAGACAGAGAAAAAATATGTTTTTAGATATACAAATTTTTTGATGTTTTAATTCCAAATGATTTGTTTTACAGGAAGAACATTATTGTTTTTAATATAAGGAAGTGTATCTCTAAAGAAATTCCGTTATAATAACTTTCATTAGAACATAAATCACATGAACCCTCATTAGGATATCCATCGTGTAAGATTTGGTGTCCTAGATCCAACTAGTTTTACATTGATTACAAGGACATTTTATGTATTATTACATATCATTCATTGTTCTGCATGATTATGATTCAATAATGTCCAAGAATATTTGTTGCATTGATAAGGTCATGGAAGCTCCCCTCTATTATGAGAACCTTGAAATTTTTAAAACATATTCTTAAATATAGTTCTGTGGTTTAATGACATACTATGATGGGTCACATAGCATGATGAACGCAAGGTGTGAGAACTTGTAAGCATATGAGACTTCCTCTCATGATTTTCGCACTTGGCATTCACCAATATATAAGATTATGAGAATATACCCGCTTGTTATAATTATTCATGTTTTAGTTCAATTTTATATTTCTATCTGCGATCATGTGCAATGATCCTTAGACTTTAAGATTGTCCTTAATACATGTCAGGACTAACACACCTTGACTTACTGAAGAAAAACATCACACAGAAATTTGGTGGGATGTAGGGTATGTTGGGTGTGTCATGAGAGGCATGATATTAATGGATAATTTGAGGAAGGATTTTCCCTTCCATTTATGCTAGTTGATATCTCATCCCTTTGATTGAAATAAAACCATCTCAAGAAATTCGATGGCCATGGTGTAATAATGAGTTTATTTCAGGTAGTCAAAAAACAACGTATCAAGCATAAACGTTTATGACACTACCATTAATCCTTCTTGATGAGATATTATGGAAAATAGATTATATTACATTGTGATCGGTCATATGTGGATGTCGTTGTTGCAACTTTAAGTTCTTTCTTTTGGGTGCCTTGAGCAGTTGCTAGATGGTACTTTTGTACTTTAGGCAAGACCACCTAATGCCAAAGAGAAAGAATCCTAGAGGGTCACACAATAATTGTTTTTTATGGTCTCGATTAAATTATATTTCAATTTTATTAAAGAAATAAATATTATTCTCAAGACTTTGGACTAATTTAATTCTTGTTAAATTGATAAAATAAAATAAATAAAATATATTTATTTATTTTATTGAACATTTAATAAATTTTTATTTACAACTTTCTTAAAAAAATATTCATTTAATAGAATAATTTATTTATTTATTTATTAAGGTGATAAATAAATGGATGTTGAGTACGAGCAGACCAAGTTTGGTCTGGTAGTAAAATAATTATCTGCAATACGGTAAATAATTATTTATCAAGTAGGAAAAAGTTAAAATAATAATGACGCTGCTATTACTTTGTGACACATATTTTTTTTCGTATTCCGTTTTGTGGATGTTGGCACACCATGAATAATGACATAGTGTTATTTTTATAACCATGGGTTTTCTCTATGTTCATGAATATATTTAATTGTTTAAATACAATTAAATATTGGAACTGAAATTCCATGTATATAAATAGACAAGTATGCCTATTATGCCGAACACCACACCACATACCTAGTGAATTGAGAATTGTTGAGCCAAACAATTTCTCAACCAAATCATCATCTCTCCCCTCTCAAGAACGAGAGGTGTTCTTCTGGGATGAAGAACAAGTAATCAAGAACAACCAACACAAGACACTCGTTTCACCGCACTAGCACCTAGAGAACCAGAGGTGTCGATCGGAGGCCATCAGAGCATGTGTGGATCACCACTAGAGGGATTCTAGTTTGTATACCTACAAGCGCAATGATATAATTTGGAAGGGTCATTCCAGATGATTACCATCGTCAATGAAAAGAAATACCAAAGATATGAGTATTTTTTTCGTTATGAAATTAATTAAAGTAATTATAAACATGACGTGAAAGATCTTACCTAAAGGTTTCGGGCCTCTTTCTTCTTTATCTAAATCTCTGATTATATTCTGGGGAGACTGGTGTTCATCGTCATTTTTATCTAGGAATTATAATTGATCATGGTAAAAATATAAGTTACTTGCCATCCCAACCACACTTCCGCTATGCCTGTAACCTACAAGTGGTATTAGAGGGAGGTTACATCATAGTTCATAATTATTTAAATATTTTGTTGATGATTTACACATTTAATAATTTAGTTGTTTCACTTCAAGTTAATCATTTTGAAAATATAATTCTTGAGATCTATTCCACCTCTTTCATTTAATTTTAACCTTACAAAAATGATCTTTTCATTTAATATTTATTAAAATAAAATCAGGGATCTCATCCAATGGTGCCAGAGCTTTCTAAACATACAAATCCAGAACACAGGACTGGAATTCAGTAGTACACGCCGTGTAGTCAAGATTCAATGCATCATATTATTCCTCCATACCAAACTGTGTGATTGAGTTTTTCTATGTTATAATTGATACCATGTGTTTACCAAGAACAGGTGGAACCCGATTTCCAGATTACACGCTTTGTGGCCCAAATGGACACAGTGTGTAGTCCCTACAGGTTAGGGTTGGATTGTGTACCCCGTACATGGCTAGCCAAACTGGAGACCATGTAATGAGGAACTATACGACATGTGGCCAATTGAACATGTCATATACTCCAATTATTTATGATGTACACTCACACATCGTTTCCCTAGGAATGTAATTCGGATGGACTGTGAACAATAGTATACACCATGTAGTTAGAATTGTATGTAGTGTACTCATCCAAATTACATAGATTTATTAAAATTTATTATATTATCATACAACTTCATGATATGTGTACCATCTTGTGCCTGTAAAGATGAGGCACAACACAATATAAGTGTTATATATATGTGTGTTTAATTTAACATCAGTGTAATGTCTTTTTCTACTCATTGGGTAGTTATGAATAAAAATTGACCAGGTTACCTTCAAGGTAAAAGTTACTTATAAAGATAATTTTAAATGAATTATTTTGTTTAAAATTATGATCAATGAGTATCTCAAGGAAATTATGAAAAGGATTTATGATAAAAGGATTAATTAATTAAAGATTGTAATTAATTGATTCGTGTGTGATTTATCATAAAAAAAATTGATTAAATAATTGAATGCCAGATTTATTTATGCATAAATATCATTGCATGTATGGATGATCATAAGCTAGACCAAGACCTTTTTATGTGGATGGTTTCATTTAATATATTTATTTAAATAAAATTTTTAGGCTTGCGTGCCCTCTCCTCAGTAATATGTAGGGCATGCGTGGCCAAGGATTCTTTTATGTGAAACCCACTTTTACCCCTCACCAACATTTTAGTTAAAAAAGGTAATATGTAATGGATGGAACTCCCAAGCTAGTAGAGGTGGTTCAATCTAGAGTAGAGACGAAACCAATCCCAGGAGACACAGTGGTGGATAGGTGGGGGTTCTAAACACAAACCCATATGGTCCAAGGCATTTCTACCCTAGGATAGGGTTAGTTTATCAACATCTAGATTAACTAACCATTAGAAGTCACATGATCATTCCATTTAATTTATTTTATTTTTGTCATCTTCATGATTTATCATTATTGATGTGTTTTTAGTATCGTATAATTAATGAATTATAAAATCCTATAAGATGGAACTAAAATAAACCGGAAATATGCATAAATATTATCAATACATGGTAAATAACTTATCTAAGTTTTACATGATATTAACAAGGAAGTGTTAATAATAAATTCATGAATAAGATATAAAAATCACTCAAATAAGAAATTAAGTCTTACAGAGCCTTCCATTACTTGATTAACAGCAAAACTCAATAAAACATTGTGTTTAACCAACCTATGTTGGGACACATAATTTTATACATAATACCTTATGAAATGTATTAAATTGACTCAACCATATTACAATAAGAGGAGTATCCCATTCTAGACATGGTGTAATAATGGAGTAAAGAGTTGAGGAAATCTATAATCATGATTTCATGATTGGGGAGTCCACTCAATAGATGAATGAATTTCAAGCCCAGAGCTGGAAATAACCTACCTACATAAATACCTTCTAATAGTTTGAACAACCCTTTTAGGGGTTATGAGAAGGGGAATATGTATCCTTTCCCCAAGAATGTTATGGAAACTTGACATTTTGAGTTCAATGGTGAGGGCCACTGGGACTTGATAAAATAGTGGGACACATAATAAAATTTATTATTTCTCGTAAAATGTAATCAATAATGTACTAATTATCTGCTCTTTTAATTGTAGAATAAAATGACAATCTCATCATCCAAATTATCCCTTCAATCAATTCTGGATAATGACAACATCCTCACTAGTAGTAACATCTAGGAATGGTTTACATTCCTTCAGGTTATCCATCACCATGAACGGATGTCTTACGTGTTGGAGTCAGCATTACTTGCTCCACCATCCAAAGAGGTGAGTGATGAGGATATCTTGTTCTATGAGAAACATAATAGTGATGTGGTCGACGTTCAATTTTTTATGTCATCAGAAATTTCAAGTGAGCTCATGATGTCTAATGAAATCATTGATGTTTATAGTATACTTGAGAACCTCTATGTTCTTTACTAGGAGTGAACAAGCCAAATAATATTTGAGATATCTAAGGCCCTCATTCGGAGTATGCTTGGAGAAGGTGCCGCAGATGGGCCTCATGTAATCATGTTTATTAGATGCAATGAGTTCCTGGAGGTTCAAGGGTTTAAACACCACAAAGAACTAGGAACCAATCACATTCTCACATCACGTCCTTAGAGAATCTCTAGCTTTGTTTTCAATTTCAATATGAACAACATTTAAAAGTCTCTGTCTAATTTTTTTATCCTGCGAGGTGGACAATGATGTAAAGCGCAAAAATCCTTCTATAAATATGGTGAATAAGAGTAAATGTATGGCAAAGAGATTTAAAGACAAAGAATCTTCATAGCCTTCCATGAATGAAAATATCAAAGGAGAGGTAAGGGAACAAGAGAATGTTTGTTTCACATGTGGAAAGTAGGGTCACTAGAAGAAGAACTGCACCCGGCCTAAGAAGTAAGTGGAAGTATTAGGTGTGATTTTTACCAAATGAAATATACCTATTTCAAAAATTGGGTGTTATATATATCATTTGGTGCTCAGATATGTATCCAAATACAAGAACCAAGTATACTCATGAAGATTTTTCGAGGGGAGATACATCTAAGAGCATCCAATAGAGCCAGAATTGTTGTTGTAGCTATTGGAGACTACCACCTCACATTGCCAACTGGGATAATCGTTGTGTTAAAGGGGTTTTTTATGTTCCTTCGGTAATTAAAAACATAATTTACATATCCAGACAAGATATTGATGTATTTTTTTCATGTTTGGATATCAATGTTGATTATTTTATAAATATAGCATTTTTTTTGGTAGGACACATTTTTATAACAATATTTATGTGTTGGATTACACAAAAAAGTAATATAAATCGATGACAAAGATACTTCACATGAATAATTCCACACCCAACTTTGGCATCAACATGTAAGTCATGAAAACAAGAAATTATTGGAAAAGTAACATGAACATGGATATTTAGGTTATTTTGAACTAACACCACTTGGTGTATGTCATGCATGTTTACAAAGAAAAATGACCAATTCCCCATTTGGTTAGAATGGTGAATGGGCTAATTTGAATCTTGATTTAGTTTATACCAATGTGTGTGGACCATTTCTATTTAAAACAAGGGGTGGGTATGCATACTTCATTACATTTACTGATGATTTTATTAGATATGGATATATCTACTTAATGAGGAATAAGTCAGAATCCTTGGATAAGATCAAGGAATACAGGAATGAAGATGAGAACCATATATTTAAGAAGATTAAGAAACTCTTCTTAGACCGAGGTGAGGAATATCATAATTAGTAATTCATTGATTACTTATGAGATTTTGGGATCTTATCCCATCTCACTCCATATACACCTCAATGCAATGGTGTAATCGAATGGATTAACTACACCATGTTGGACAGGGTAAGATCAATGATGAGTCAGGAAAGTTATCCATTATCCTTTTTGGGAAATTCGTTACAAACAACGACACACATACTAAACCATCAACCAACTAAATTGATAAATGGTATTCCATTCAAGTTCTGGAGGGGAAGAAAAGCCATGTTATTGAATTTATATGTGTGGGGTAGAAAATAATTTATTAAGGCCACTTTGGGTAAAAAAACACTTACCCTGAGGAAGAAGGTGTACCTTTAATGGATACCCTATGAAAAAAAATATCAATTATACACACCCTCAGACTAGTAGTTTTAGTGGAAAGACATGTAATATTCCTTGAGATAGATAACATCTACCCAGGAGATAGTGTGTGCAAGATAGACTTCGATGAAGTCCAGGCTCAAGGTACACAAGATTTGGTATAGGAGCAGATTCTACAAAGCCCCGTGAAAGAGGAATCTATTCTAGAGACACAAGTACTGTATAGGAATACAAGAGAGTATAGGGAACCGGAATTCAACAGTTTTCCAGTTACGAAGGATAGTGACTCATTATTAGTTGATAACAATGATTCTCTAACCTAAAACGAATAAAATAGTTTCATAGACGTTTCCAAGTGTAAAGAAGCCAGGAATTTTGAAATTGATTCCATATACCATAACCGTGTTTGGAATTAGGTAGAACCTCTAGTTGATGTAATGATTTTTGGCTGTAAATGTGTATTCAAGATGAAACCAAACATGGAAGGAAAATTCAGAACCTTTATTGAATGACTGGTTGAAAAAGGGTTTAAACAATGTTAAGGAATTGACTATGATGAATCCTTATCACCAGTTTCAATTCTGAAATCCATCATAATTCTACTAGCCATTATCGATTACCATGACTATGAGATTTGGAAAATAGATTTCAAAACCGAATTACAAAATGGGAACCTTTAGGAAGATGTCTATATGACACAACCTGAAGGGTTTGTGACTCCAAAAAATACGAATAATGTATAAAAGTTGTAGAGATCCATTTATAGAATAATGAAAGAATCTAGGTCATGGAATGTTTGTTTTAGTGAAGCCATAAAAGAATTTGCTTTTTATCAATAATGGATGTGATCCTTGTTTTTACAAATGGTTTAGTTGGATTGATGTTGTTTTCATAATTGAATATATTGATGACATATTACTTATAGAAAATGAGATACCAGTCTTATAGTATGTTAAGGAATTGTCGAATCAATGTTTCTCCATGATGGACTGGGCTGAGGCAGCATATATTGTGGGGATCAAGATTCATCATGATAGATCTAAGAGATTGGTAGTCCTAAGTCAAAGTACATATATTGATAAGATAGTGAATATAATCATTATGGAAAAATACATGAAGGGATTGTTACCAGAATCACATGGCATTCATCATTCAATGAAAATGTGTCCTCAAACACACGAGGAATGCAAGCTAATGTCTAGGACTACATACACATCAATGATTGGTTTAGACATGTATGCCATGCTATGTACTGGGTTGGATGTCTCTTATGTATTTAGTGTAATAGGTAGATATCAGGCTGACCTTGGTGAAAGACATTGGAAGGAAGACAAGACGATCCTAAATTATCTGAGGCACACTAAAGTTAAGTTCCTAGTTTATGGAGGAGATGAGGAATTAGTCATTTGAGGATATACAAATGCATGTTTCTATACTGTTAAAGTTGAAATGAAGTTTGAAACGAGATTCATCATCACTTTGAATAGAGGTGCAGTGGGCTGGAAGAGCTCAATTCAGAGTGTGGTCGTTGATTCTACAACAGAGTCTGAGTATATCACAGCTTCTAAGGAATCTTAAGAAGCAGTTTGGATGCAAAATTCTTCCAGGAGCTATACTTTATACCTAGTAGTAAATATTCCATCTCACTGTGTTCTGATAATACTGTAGTGGTGGATCTAGAAAAAGAGCCAAGGTCACATCTATGGATGAATCACATACTTCAGAAGTATCATTTCTTGAGATATTTTTCTTTGTAAGGTGAAGTTACAGTGAGAAGTATTTCCACAGAAGAAAACATGGCGGTCCCCTTGACTAAAGCCTTGACTTAGCAGAAACATGATCCTAATGTGAGCTCTAGTGGATAGAAAGTCATTGGTAGTTGCCCCTAGTCTAATTTGGAGTTTTTATGAGTTGGTTTCGTAGATCCCACTGGTATTACTTTGACTAAATAAATATTTATATTTATTATTACATAATGTTCATTGTTCTTCCTTACTGTGATGTAATAATTTATTTGAGTATTTGATGAATTTATAAGGTCATGGAAGTTCCCCACTATGATGAGAACCTAGAAATGATGTAATAATATTGTTATATATTTTCCATCAGTTCGATGTCATACTATGATGGGATACATAGCACACATACCCTCATATGTGAGTACTTGTAAGCAGATGAGACTTCCTCTCATGATGTTCACACTTGGTATTCTTTATGATAGAAGATTATGAGAACTTACATGCTAGTAAGAAATCCGCATGCTTTAGTGTGATCAGATATTTATATCTATGAGAATTGTATTGATCCAAATACATTATAATTATCATTAATATGTTTCATGACTCTCAAACTTTTATTTACTAATGAAAACTTTCACATCGATAGTTGGAGGGAAGTAGGGTATGTTTGGTGCATCACAAGTGTCATATTATTATTGGATAAGTTGAGGATGGATTTATCCCTTCCATTTACGGAAGTTGAGATCTCATCACTTTGATTGAAAAAGAACGGTCATGCGAAATTACATGACCATAGTGAAATAATGAGTTTATTTCAGGTAGTCAAAAAACGGCGTATCAAGAATTAAAGTTGATGACACTATATTGAATCCTACATGATTAGATATTATGAAAAAGGGATTTTGTTACATTGTGAGCATTCATATGAGGATGTCATTTTTTTGACATTAAATTTGTTCCCTCTGGTGCCTTCACCCATTGATAGACAATACATGTAACCCCCTAAGCTTCCACGATACATGTCCCTTTGAATAATGCAATGGTGTGCATTGTACGCAACTTCGAGATTCTAACACACCACAACCAATCAAACTAGCCGTTATGAATAGTAATACCTACTTTTTGAAATTTTATAATTTATATCTCTCAAAATGAATCTCATTTTTGGATTCTGAATATCAAAATTAGCCTAGGGTGAAATTTTGGAACTTTTCGGATAACTTTCATATTCTGATGAATAGTGAAAATTACTAAATATTAATTAAAAACAAATTTTTTAATCGAAATAATTAATATTGATAAATTTTGAATTTGAGTGGTTTTAAAGTATATTTAGAATATATTTTTACCATTTAATTAAATTTTTGTCATTGGATATAATTTCACAATTAAACCAGACATAAACAAGTGCCAATCTTTTGATAATTATTATCTCTTAAAAACACGCATTTTCTTTTAACAATGAGAATTAATTTTAAATTTATTTCTGCCACTTCTGTGATTTGAATTTGGAAAAATGGATTTCATATTTGGAATCAGGATGTCCAAATTTTTTAAATAGGTAACTTTTTTTTGGACATTTTGAATAATTACTTAGGTAAATATTTTATTTACCATGGTTAAAGGGTATATCCGGTAAATAAAGGTTAACAAATAATATTATAATAATACTAAATTACCCTAACACATGTCATAAACTTATTTGTGGATACATTCCCGACCATGGGTACCTTTGGGTTGATTTTGGGACCCCATGGAGCCACTTGTGAGTGATAATGACACTTTATATTAATTAAGTTAAAATAAATACAAAAATGACATAAGCATATATCGTTTAGAAAAACATTTTTTACATAGGGGTTATATATGTTGGATTTTAGATTATAAATATTTATTTGAAAGATACAAATATTCCCTACAAAATGATATTTTATTTATAATTTTTAGAAAATAAAAAATTTAATTTATTTATGACACAATGATGATGTAGTAATTACCATAATAGTGTAAAATTAAAAAAATTGATATTATAAATACCAAAATAAATATAATATGATAATCTTTATGAATTAAAAAGCTTTTATAGGTTAAAATGACATGTTAGTAATGATGTAATTAACTCTTTTCAAAGTAATAACTCTGTTATGATTTTTACAAAAATCAATTATTGAATAGTATCAAAATTGACATAAAAGAGTTTTTAAAACAAATATTATATTATTAATTGATATTAAATTACAATAAATCTAAGGATCGGCCAAAAGACTTATATCATGATAGTAGTATCATTAATGAACCACTTGGGTGTCTCTTGGATGTATATAGTATGTTTATTCAAAATATAATATAAAAATACAAAGAGACATTATAAAAGTTAAACTAATTAACTAAGAGTTAATACTTAAAGATAAGGTTAATATAGTAACCCAAACCTGTATAAATCCTATTGGTTGAGTGGTTTTCTACTTATCTCCACCTTATCCTTTAAATAATCCACTTTGGTGCCATTAGAAACTGAATATAAATTTATTATAAAATAATATTTCTAGCTTTTCCAAAGGTGCCCCACACCCCTCTTATAAAATGGCACTCACCCTTGTCATAATTCACATCTTTAAAGCCTTTTGGTTCGGCCAAACCATTCCCAAATACTCTCTCAACTTCTCTCAATTCATCCTAGAGGCCTTCCGTTAGTCATAAAGTCAACCTAAGGATCCCTTTTGATCAAATCAAAAGGAAGAACCCGAAGAAGAGGTAATAATTTCACCACCCTTTTTCAAGTTCCATTCTTCTTCAAATTCTTCTTTATTTTTATTTCTATTATTAAATAATAACTCCAGTATCTTCTATATACTGTTATTTTATTATAAATATGGTACAACCATATTCAGTATTCTATCCATCCTTCGAATGGCATGTCACCATACGTGCGTACGTACGGCTTACCGTCTCCATGTCGTGGAATAATTGTCATTCAATAAATTATTATTTGGATGGGTATAATAATGATGTTTAATTCATTTAAATAATAAATATAAAATTATAATTATTCTTTCTATATGATATAACATCCATTTATATATTATTTTAACATCAAAAGAATGATATTGTCGCTCGTGCGTACGTACGGACTACCGTCTCCAAGAACGTGATGAGATTCATTCTCCATCGTAATAATTCAAGTATAATTCTCATTTGATGATTAAAAATAATGTTTAAGTACTTGATGTAATTCTGGTTATGAATAAGATACAACCTATCCATAACAAACACGGCTTACGTTACAAAGAATATAAAGGAAAACGAGTAAGTTAACACCCAAAATGACGATAATACTAAGATATTATTTACAAATCAATGATAAAAGATCATATATGATATCATATTATTGTAAATGATTCTTGAGTAATTCAATAACAATTATTTCACCATTATACAGGAGGTTAACCTACCTTTGACAAAGAAAAATTCCAATGTAATGGGTTTCTTATCTCACTTTTAATTCCGTGAGAATTCCATTGTTCACCACTTATTTATTGCATGTGGTGTGTGCACTGCCCATGATTGTATTAATTGTGTAATATAATTTAATTTATGGAAATTTACATCATAATTGTATTATCCTTCTTTCATGTGTGTAGGTTTCGTAAGTTACCAAATCGATAAGGGAATTTAAAATTTCAATTTCCATTTGTTCGACTTTACACAAACTTTATTGATTATTTTACACCGAGATTATGTGTGGAATCACTATTCATTTTCTATGTCATAATTTCCACTCCCCTTTTCTGTGGATATACATTTGATACACATAATCACTCCATTGATAATTTCTCAAGTCATCGAGATGAATTTGATAAGAGTAATTTTAACTCATTCTCCATTTGTTGAGTTAAACATCCAATTCATTGGTGTTGTTTTTAAACGATTATGTGTGAATGTCCTTTGATTGTTTTACACTGAATATCCAATCATATTTAGTGTATTTATATTTGTAACACATAACTATGTCGTTGATTTATCCTTAACCTAAGGATATGGCCTTTATGAGAGATTTCATCTCAATTTACATTCTATTGAGACTTCTTTGTTATTATACACCAAATAACTTTTATGTGGTGTATATAATGTACTTTGACATAGTATATCATAAATCCATTTATTCTCATGATATTACAAAGTTTTAATTACCTCCGTTATTTGTATTCAAGTGTCTCTCGTTTGGATAGAAACTCTTACTAAAATACTATTTTTAAATGTTTTAAAAACTTATTCTTCTAAATCTTGCTCATTAATGTCAATGTTTTAAAAAATGGTTTTAAGGATTTATTTATATGGACATTAAAGTTTTAAAATTAAAACTCCTTTTAAAAGTTTCAAAGTGGTATGGGACACTTTGATTCAAAAATCTATTTTTAAACGGCTTATTGACAAATAGTGTGACCTTTAAATGATTTCAAGAAAAGGGGGATATTTCTATCAAATAGTTTTGATGGTTATTTTCGTCTACGTAAATATCATTCATTATTATATATTGAGGTTAATATGATACAATACAATCTTCTATATTGTATCAAATGAGTTATGTTTGACTGTGGATGTGCTATTTTTATACCATTCATGGTTTATGGTTAAAGTATTGATATTTCGTATCCTAGTTTTAATATGAATGTTTTTGTTATGTTTAAACATGTTCATATGAGGAATTCATTGGACTTAGTAAGTGACGGGTGGATCCCTCTATAGCTCATCGATGCATCGGTAGGTCTCATGAGACAAACTAGTGTCTTGGCACAAGGCCTTGACAAAATCTTATTTGTAGTCTTGGCACGAGGCCTTGGCTATGTGGTTATGATAATATGGAATTATGCATTCCATCATTATTAAAGTGGTTATTGATATTGCATATGATTATTCATTTAGTAGAATATTCATGTGAATAATAAAATTGAATTATTTCAATTTATTGTTTCCATACTATGTTGAAGTTCAAGTTTAAAAGGATTTTGTTTTAGTTATACATTGCCTTCAATGTTTATTCTTATTTATGAAAGTTTCCGCTATATTGTTATCATTACTAGGCATTTGAGCTCACCCCTTTTCTATGTTTTATTTTTCCCAGGATGGGAAGAAGTAAATTATGAATGACTCGCAGTGATAGTATGAGGGGATAAGAGTGTGGACTATGGAAACTATGTTGTTGTAGTTTTCATTTTTATGATGTAATGTAAAAATGTTTGAATGTATCTAGTTATTCCAAGGATACTAAACTAATCGTTCTTTCGAGAATTGATCTTTCTTGTGATCGTGCCAATGTTATGTAATAATGCACTGACTCTGGGTAACTAGGGTCGGGGCAATATAGTTGGTATCAGAGGAAGTTTAATACAAACCATGAAAGCTAGATTTAGATAAACTCTGATTAGAGCACGTAGAACTAAGATAAACTTTGAGGATTAATATAGAATAACTTCCTAGAATTTTGGTATTGTAGAGATTTTGTGTTTTTTCCGAGAAATACATCCCTGTCTGGATATGAGCAGGTAGAGGTGGCTCTGGCAGAGATGTACCTAGGGGTAAAACCTGAAAACACCGCTTTGAGCTAGACTCAAATGGGAACTGGTGCACAACAATGGGCCTTGCTGCACTCTTGGTTACGACACTCCTAGGGGATATGGTTAGGATTATTTACATTTTCGTTACAAACCGATTTGAAGTATTATATATATAAGATGAGAGTAATTGACCTTGGTTAATCCTAATGTGTTTCAAATTGAGAATATGGTGACATGTTAATCTCTAAATGATTTTATGACTACTGTTACTCACACAATGCTTTCTGGTTTTAGTCAATGGATGGATTCCAAGGAAGTCATAGTGACTTTGGGAATGATGTACAAGGTGGGAACGGTGGTGGAAATGAGCAAAAAAATGGAATGTTGATAGGCGTAAAATATATCATCTTTATTCCAAATCAAATTTCCAAAAATATGATCAACAATATATATATTAACCAATTCCCGGACTCAACAAAGAAGAGTAGGGTGATGAATGATAAGAGATCTATTAGTGGAGACCATGGAGAAATAAATCCTTAATTTCCATCATGCATGAAAGTGTCTCAATGGGACAAAGAAATACTTTACCTGTGGGAAGGAAGGACATAAATTGAATAATTTCCGAAGAAAAATGAAGAGTACTATGGAAGAAGATAAAAATGGTCCCAAGAATCCATTTATAGTCATTTTCTGTAAATTTAGGGGACCTAGCCATTACCCATGTGAATTCCCTATTCTATAGGATATTTTCGTGGACAAAGAAGAAGCTATGTGGAAATAAATGGTTGGAGAAATGTTTAATAAGTATTAGTGCACCTTGTTGATGGGTTTACTTTGGAATAATTTTCTCCTGTATTTTTAACCATGCAGTTTTCCATGTGAGAATGATATTTGAGGAAGAATTATCTTTTCTATTGTGGATATAGTTATAAATAACCATTTGGTTTTATATGATCATTGGGTTTGAGGAAATTAAAAGTTATTATAATTTGGGATGAAAATGCAAGGTATGAGATAAGATTTGTGGTTAAATTATGTTATGGTTATTTTGAGGAATTTATATCATTTTGGTAATGTTATAAAATATAGTTTTTGAAAAAGGACAACACACAGACCGTGTGACAACCCGTCGCGTCGGACAAAGCTGTGGGAATCGAACCCACAACCAAAGTGCGATTGGGATTTATCGCCTACAACTGGACTACGTGAAATCCCTGGTTAGTGTGACTATTATTTTTAGTTAAATGATTTTATTTATCCATAATAATTTCATTTGGGATCATATGTCTTATCAAATGAATACCCTTAGTATAGGAAAATGATTTGGTGATTATGTGATAAATGTTATTTTGGAAGTTTTTTTCTTTGTTGTGAACACTATATTCCCACAGAAAATATAATAGTATGGGATTTCATTTGAGGAGTAATGGTGGTTTTTTATCTATGTTTTTATTGTGGATTTATAGCGATTTGGGTTATTTATGGAAATGATTAGGTTAATTACTTTTATGTATGTGACTTTAAGAGTAATTAATGTCATTTGGAGATACAATTTAACGTGGAAGACTACATTATTATATGTTTTGGGTTTCAATATTAGTTTGGATTATATTGAATAATTTTAAGGACAATTGATTATTGAATGGTATTTCTTTAACTTTGGGGTATTGATGGTTTAATTTTAGAAATTAAGATTAGTGTTTTTTTTCTCAAATAGAATATCCATTTTGGGGATCATCAAATATTATATTAACCATTTTGGTTTTGATTAATCCTTAAAGACAAGGTAAATATATAGTTTATCCTACATGGATCATGTATTTATATAGATGTTTATTCTAGCTCTTCTATTGTGACCAAGTCTTCTTGAATACTCATTGTTCAAAAAAATGAGTTAGTGGTAAAAATTTATTAAAGAATGAAACTCTACATAAAAATTAAGTATATCTCTTTATGTTCTTAGTCAATATCATAAATTAATTCCTCGTCCTTGTGTAATGTATCTTAAAACAAAAAATGTTGTCCGTTTACTTTTCCTACTAGGAGACTAATGACTGTTTGTCCCAACATAAGTTTGTGATTTTCTAATTGTTAACTTTCTCCTGATCAAGTTTTCTATCCCTCTCCATCATAACTTAAAACATTTTTTATCATCCATACCCATGTTTTCCTACATGGAATC
This sequence comes from Viscum album, assembly GCA_963277665.1. Lineage (NCBI taxonomy): Eukaryota > Viridiplantae > Streptophyta > Magnoliopsida > Santalales > Viscaceae > Viscum > Viscum album. Next base: position 1,199,160,881 of record OY728123.1, on the reverse strand, counting down.
CTAGTATGGTTCATCTTGGGTGACCTTTATACCTCTCTTGCTTTCTTTTAAAGTGATAGTTTTATTGATTCTTTTTCCGATGTGGGACATTCCATTATATTCTCAAGCACAATTTTTTTAAAAAAATATGAGGATGAAATTTATTGAAGTAGGGGAGAATGTAACACCCCACCCTTCCACGGTACGTTTCCCTTTGAATAATGCAATGGCGTGCATTATACGCAACGGCGAGATTCTAACACACTACAACCAATCAAACTAGCCATTATGAATAGTAATACCTACTTTTTGAAATTTTATAATTTCTATCTCTCAAAATGGAATACATTTGTTGATTCAGAATATCGAAATTAGCCTAAGGTGAAATTTTGGTACTTTTCGGATAACTTTCATATTTTGATGAATAGTGAAAATTACTAGATTTTAATTAAAAACAACTTTTTTAATCGAAATAATTAATATTGATAAATTATGAATTTGAGTGGTTTTAAAGTATATTTAGAATATATTTTTACCATTTAATTCAATGTTTGTCATTGGACATAATTTCACATTTAAACCAGACATAAACAAGTGCCAATCTTTTGATAGTTATTATCTCTTAAAAACACGCTTTTTGTTTTAACAACGGGAATTAATTTTAAATTAATTTATTCCACTTATGTGTTTTGAATTTGGAAAAATGGATTCCATATTTGGAATCAGGATTTTGAAATTGTGTAAATAGGTAAATTTTATTTTTAGAAATTTTGAATAATTACTTCAGAAAATATTTTATTTACCATGTTTAAAGGGTAAATCCGTTAAATAAGGGTTAACAAATAATATTATAATAATACTAAATTACCCTAAAACGTGTCCTAACCTTATTATTGGATAAATTTCCTACCATGGTCATCTTTGGGTTGATTTTGGGACCCCATGGAGCCACTTGTAAATGATAATGACACTTTATATTAATTAAGTTAAAATAAATACAAAAATGACATATGCGTATATCTTTTAGAAAACCATTTTTTTTACATTGGGTTATATATGTTGGATTTTAGATTATAAATATTTAATAAAAAGATAAAAGGATTTCCTACATAATAATATTTTATTTATAAATTTTAGACAATAAAAAGTTACTTTATATATGAAACAAAGATGATGCAATAATTACCCTAATAGTGAAAAATTAAAATAATTGATATTATAAATACCCAAATAAATATAATTTGAGACTTTTTATGAATTAAACTAATTTTATAGGTTAATATGACATTTTATTAATGATTTAATTAACTCTTTTCTAATTAATCATTCTGTTATGATTTTTTTAAAAATCAATTATTGAATAGTGTCAAAATTGACCTAAAAGAGTTTTAAAAACAAATATTATATTATTAATTGATATTAAATTACAAAAAATGTAAGGTTCAGAAAAGAGACTTATATCCGGATATCTGTATCATTAATGGACCACTTGGGGGTCACTTGGATGTATATAGTACGTTTATTAACGATATAATATAAAAATACAAAGAGACATTGTAAAAGTGAAACTAATTAACTAAGAGTTAATACTTAAAGATAAGGTTAATATAGTATACCAACCCTTTCTAAATCATTTTGGTTGAGTGGTTTTCGACCTATACCCACCGTAAACTTTAAACAATCCACTTTGGATCCATTAGAAACTGAATTTGAATTTATTATAAAATAATATTTCTAGCTTTTCCAAAGTTGCCCCTCGCCCCTCTTATAAAAGGGAACTCCCCCTTCTCATTAATTCACATCTTAAAAGCCTTTTGGTTTGGCCAACCCTGCCCAAATACTCTCTCAACGTCCCTCAATTCATCATAGAGTCCTTCCTTTAGTTAGAAATCCAACCTAAGGAGCCCTTTTGATCAAATCAAAAGGAAGAACCCGAAGAAGAGGTAATAATTTCACCACCCTTTTCAAGTTCCTTTCTTCTTCCACTTCGTATTTATTTGTTATTTCTATTATAAAATAATAACTCCAGTATATTCTATATACTTTTATTATATTATAAATATGGTACAACCATATTCAGTATTCTATACATCCTATGAATGGCATGTCACCATACGTGCGTACGTACGGCTTACCGTCTCCACGTCGTGGTGTAATTGTCATTCTATAAATATTACTTGGATGCGTATAATAATGATGTGTAATTCATGTAAATAATAAATATAACATGATAATTATTCTTTCTATATGATATAACATCCACTTATATATTATTTTAACATCAAAAGAATGGTATTGTCATCGTGCGTACATACGGACTAATGTCTCCACGAATGCGATGAGATTCATTCTCCATCGTATCCATTCAAGTATAATTCTCATTTTATGATTAAAAATAATTTTTATGTACTTGATGTAATTCTAGATATGAATAAGATACAACCTATCCATATCAAACACGACTTACGTAACAAAGAATATAAAGGAAAATGAGTAAGTTAACACCCGAAATGACGATAATACTAAGATATTATTAACAAATCAATGTTAAGAGATAATATATGATATCATATTAATGTAAATGAATATTTTATAATTCGATAACAATTATTTAACCATTATACAGGAGGTTAACCTACCATCAACCAATGAAAAAGTAAAAAGTAAGGGGTTTCTTATCTCACTTTTAGTTCCGTGAGAATTCAATTGTTCACCATTTATTTATTGCATGTGGTGTGTGTACTGCCCATGATTGTATTCATTGTGTAATATACTTTAATTTATGGATATTTAAATCATCATTGTATTATCCTTATTTCATGGGTGAATTTTTCGTAAGTTACCAAATCGATAAGGGAATTTGAAATTTCAATTTCCATTTATTCAGATTTACACAAACTTCATTGATTATTTTACTCCGAGATTCTGTGTGGAATCACTATTCATTTGCTTATGTCATAATTTCCACTCCCCTTTTCTGTGGATATACTTTTGATACACATAATCACTCCATTGATAATTTCTCAAGTCATCGATATGAATTTGATAAGAGTAATTTTAACTCATTCTCCATTTTTTGAGTTAAACATCCAATTCATTGGTGTTGTTTTTACAAGATTATGTGAGAATGTCCTTTGATTGTTTTACACTGAATATCCAATCATATTTAGTGTATTTATATTTTTCACTCATAACTATGTCGTTGATTTATCCTTAACCTAAGGATACGACCTTTATGAGGGATTTCATCTCAATTTACATTCCATTGAGAATTTTTTATTGTTATACACCAAATCACTTTTATGTGGTTTATATAATGTACTTTGACATAGTATATCATGAATCCTTTTATTCTCATGATATTACAATGTTTTTTTTACCTCAATTATTTTTATTCCAGTGTCTCTCTTTTGGTTAGAAACTCTAACTAAAATACCATTTTTAAATGTTTTAATGACTTATTCTAATAAATCTTTCTCATTAATGTCCAGGTTTTAAAAAATGGTTTTAAGGATTTATTTATATGGAAATTAAAGTTCTAAAATTAAAACTCCTTTTAAATGTTTCAATGTGGTATGGGACACTTTTATTCAAAAATCTATTTTTAAATAGCTTCTTGACAAATAGTGTGACTTTTAAATGTTTTCAAGAATAGGGGGATATTTCTATCAAATAGTTTTGATGTTTATTTTCATCTATGTAAATATCATTCATTATTATCGATTGAGGTTAATATGATACAATAAAATCTTCCATATTGTATCGAATGAGTTATGTTTGACAGTGGATGTGCTATTTTTATACCATTCATGGTTTGTGGTTAAAGTATTGACATTTCGTATGCTAGTTTTAATATGAATGTTTATGATATGTTAAAACATGTTCATATGAGTAATGCATTGGACTTAGTAAGTGATGGGTGGAGCCCTCTATAGATCATCAATGCATCGGTAGGTCTCATGGGACAAACTAGTGTCTTGGCACAAGGCCTTGATGAAATCTTATTTGTAGTCTTGGCATGAGGCCTTGGCTATGTGGTTATGATAGTATGGAATTATGAATTCCATCATTATGAAAGTGGTTATTGATATTTCAGGTGATTATTCTTTTAGTAGAATATCCATGAGAATAAGTAAATGAAATTATTTCATTTTATTTTTTCCGTACTGTGTTGAAGTTTAGGATTAAAAGGCTTTTGTTTTAGATATACATTGCCTTAAATGTTTATTCTTATTTATGAATGTTTCCGCTATATTTTTATCCTTACTGGGCATGTGAGATCACCCCTTCTCTATGTTTTATTTTTCCCTGGATGTGAAGAAGTAAATTATGAATGACCTGCAGGGATAGTATGAGGGGATAAGAGTGTGGACTATGGAGACTACGTTGTTGTAGTTTTAATTTTTATGATGTAATGTAAAACATTATGAATGTATGTAGTTATTATAAGGCTACTAATCTAATCGGTCTTTCGAAACTTGATCTTTCTTGTGAGCATGCCAATGTTATGTAATAATGTACCGACTCTGGGTAATTGGGGTCGGGGCATTACAATACTCATGGAAATTAGAAAAAACTGCATAATGCCAAAGAGAATGAATCATAGAGGGTAACACACTATGTGTTTTTGGTGGTCTTGGTTTAATTCTATTTGAATTTAATTAATGAATTAAATATTATTATCAAGACCATGGAATAATTTTATTGAAGTTAAAATTAAAGAATAAATTAAATAAAATATATCTATTTATATTATTGAATAGTTATTAAATATTTATTTACTAGTTTTTAAATAAAATATTTATTTAAGAGAATTATTTATTTATTTATTTATTCAGTTGTTCAATAAATGGAAGTGGAGTTCTAGAGGACCAAGCTCGGTCTGAAAGTAAAATAATTATTTGTAAGACGATAAATAATTATTTAAATAGTTGGCATAAGCTAAAATAATAATGATGCTGCTATTATTTTTTAACGTTGAATTTTATTTTATAATTGCATTTTATACTAGTGGGTGCACCATGACTAATGAAGTTGCATTACTATTATGACCATGTTTTTTCTCTATGCTCATTAATGTTTTTAATTTTTTATACGCAATAAAATATTCTAACTGAAATTACATGTATATAAATAGACAAATAGGCCTATTGTGCCATACATCACACCATACGCCTGGTGAATTGAGAATTTTTGAGCCAAACAATTTCTATTTTGAATTCTATTGTTTTCTCTCTCAAGAATGAGAGTTGTTTGTCAAGGGAAAAGAAAAAGCGACCTTGTAAAGACCTAGAAATTCCATTAATTTGTTTAATTATAAAAGAATTTTACGTGTCCGTGAAAATTGACTGCGCGTGATTCTGAGGCCCGGTGTTCACAGAAAGAATTTCTGAACTTTTTTTCAGGTACGTTCTGTAAACGTATGACTGTGTTTTTTTAACTTTTAAATCAGTGATCAGAATTGAAATATGAGGGCACCGTTGAACTCACAGCACCATTATTCTCATAAGGATATGTTCACCTTAACCGCATTAGGTCTAGGGTGAAAGATAAATTTTGAGTTTTTTTGTGGAAATGAAAAATAAAATAAAATAAACTTTTATTTTATTTCTAATAAAACCTCCCAAATGAATGTTAATGTGGTGGGACCACTAGAACTAAAACCCCATATTATGAAATTAAAGGCGGGGACCACTGAAACCCTTTTAATGGTAGAAACCCCTTGAACTCCCTCATTAATGAAGATTTAACCCATGGAATTCCTCCAAATTTATTATTACAACGTGGCACAATTAATTGTGCCAAAAATTAATTGTTCCAATGTAAATTAAATTGATGGAAATAATTTAATTAGTTGGCACCTCTTTTTTTTAGGGTTAGAAATTGTTGGAAAAGGGAGAATCTTGGGAAAGCTTGTAGAAACTCATCTCCAACGAAGAACTTCTCCCCCAAATGAAGAATGCCATCTCCACCAAATAATGTTCTTCAAATCCACAAAAAAGGACGATGCGTGATACCATCATTAGAAGCATATTATAGAGGCACCGATCATTGGCAGCCTCTTCACCTCACCATTTTCATCTCGTGGCACATCAAAGATCCTTCAAGGTATGGTTATTGTTAAAATTTTTCCCCTTACCCATTCATGGTGTTATTTTTTATTCATGTTTTATAGAGCCGCTTGTTATCGCCCTAATGTGGAGGGTGGTGGAAAAATGAACATGGCCTGACCACTCTTCAATACATGGAAGTTTTTTTGCATTCTTAGTGATGGTGGAGGATGGAAATTGACACCAGGGGGGAATCGAAACAGCAGCTGACACACCACCAGCCAAGGTGAAGGAGATAATGTGACTGCACTACCCGATGGAAGAGAACTAGAGCTAGTGTCGTGGTGGCAAAGGGTGGACGACCGGCCGAGCCGGCCACCGGCGAAGGTGTGGCGTGCGACCACACCACGTAGAGAGGACAGATGGCCATCTGTCCAGCCATGGAAGATCGCCACACCGCCACCACCCCGCCTCACCGTGGTGCCCCACTGCCGGGCCGCATCGCGGGCCAGGCCAGACCTAGTGGGTCAGCCGGGTTGACACAAACCAGGTCAACCCACCAGGTCAGACTGAACCCAGACCAGTTTCGACACATTCCATACTGTTGGCCATAAAATTGGCACCAGACATTCGTTTGATGAACTGTTTGCGACACTGGGATAATAGGAGTGAGATGGTATCTTTGGTATTCCCCACTCTGAGATAAATTTAGAGTACAGTCGGGTTGGATCAAGCACAAATCCAATTGAGCCCTCGAGACTAAAAGGATAATAACTTAATGACTGAGAGTTTTATGGGTGCACCATCTGTTTCCTTGAGACCCCTATGACGTGATCGTTATAATGGAAATATCTACATACGACTTCATGACAGTTGGAGTATTGACCAGTGGCATGACCAACGGACCATCCTGGAGACAAGTGAGCTTAGTGTGGGAACCCAGTAGCTAGCTGTGATGTTGTACTAGGATCTTGTGTGGGTATGGCAACATACTGATGATGTAATAAGATCCTATGTGGGTATGATGAAGTATTGACGATGTAATAGGATCCTGTGTGAGTCTGATGATGTACTAATGATGTACAAGGATATTTTGTGGGTCTGACGACGTACAGACGATGTACTAGGATTCTGTGTGGGTATGACGACGTAAAGACGATGTACTACGATCCTGTATGGGTATGACGACGTACTGTCGATGTACTAGGATCCTGTTTGGGTCTGGCGATGCACAAATGTGGTACTAGGATCTTGTGTGTGTCTGACAATGTAATGATGATGTACTAGGATCCTGTGTCGGTTTGATGACGTACTGACGATGTACTAGGATCCTATGTGGGTATGAAGATATACTAGGATCATGTGTGGGTCTGACGAGATACTAGGATCCTGTGTGGGTCTAAAGATATAATAAGATCTTCAGTGGGTCTGACGATGATTTAGGAACCTTCTTGGTTATGCCTCTTAACAGAGTAAGATGAATTAGTAGTTACATCTAATCATCTATACTACTGTACCTGAGTTATACCTGGTGTGAGCTAAGTCCGTACCTGTGTGGTACATACCCTCGTGGTACTACTTCCTTTGTAGAACAGTTGATATTGGGCTTTTGAGTCAGACTTTGAGTTTCCTCATTGTTGAGATGGTCATACATGATAACTTAGGTATATGTATGGGCATATACCAAAGTAGGATTGTCAGTTGATTTGTGGATTTTTGGTTTATAATTTGTGGATTGTTTGAGACCATGAGGTTCTCGGGATCCCTTCTGAGTATCGTTATACTCACCCCTGGATGGGATATGCCTGAACTATGTTTTTTTGGAGCAAACGACAGACAGTGCTGATCGAGGCTGAGTGTACTAGGACCGGACGGTTCCTGGAGGAGGACAATAAGTCATGTTGGTATGCAGAGGTGATGGGCGGACGTGGAGTGTTGAGGAGGTGATCTGTACCTACCATTTCGGTTGTAACCTCATTGGACGACCCAGAAGCTGTCTTTCTCTTTCTTCAGTTGTATTGTATATCAGTTGTACTTGTACCTTTACTATTGGTGTAAGGACCCAACCCCAGTTGCCCTGAGCTGACGCCTTATTTGATTACGTTGGCATACATACAATGAATAAAGATCCCAAAGGGATGAGTAGTTTAGTATTATTGGAAACAAGTTACATACATAAGTTTAACATTACAACCTGAAGGAAAAAACTACACTAATTTATTCAACTAGAAACATAATGTCTTCTAGATTATGCTTGCAATTCATTCCTAAATTACATCTTCATGTCCTGAGAAAATGATATATAAGAAAGGGGTGAGCTCAAATGCTTAGTAAGAGTAAGGAATATAGCATAAGATAATATAAACATTAGACATGGTGAATTATTGAAAAAACATGCCTCTAATAATAAAATTAACACATTATGGAAGGAATATGAGCTGAGTAAATAATGCCATAATAAATCATAATCTTGGGTATTATACTAGTCATATAACTATATGAACTTTCAATTAATAGCTTCATAATGGGGAAAGTGCATATTCTGAAAATTATGAAAAAAATTTTCATTGCCTCGGCCAAGACGTCTAATGATTAAGGCCTCGGGCAGAATCCATATCACATTGGTAAAGGCCACAGCCAATTCCATGTCTAGTTGTCTCATGAGACCTACCGATTCATCGAGGGGATATAGTGGGGACAAATCATCACATAATAAGTCCATTTCATTCCTCATATGAGTTGGGATAAACATAGAAAACATATACATTCATATTGAAACTATCATATGGAATTTGACTATCTTTCCCCAATCATTAAATATAAAACACTAACAATTCAGAGTAATATGGTGAATGGTTTTAGGATAGATCATCGAAAATAAAGTTAGTCACAACTATTAAATCAAATATTTTAGATGACTTCATAAATTATTAAACCCAATAATACCATGGCATCAACAAGAGTGTTGAATTAGATTAAAACACGCTTATAAAATCATTATGCAATTCTGGAGATAAATACTCTTTTATTTTGAAAAGAAGAGTTCTTTTGGAAAAATAATTTTATAAAACCAGAAGTTAAGTAAGATAGTTTTTTCACAATAAAAGGTGTTATTTTAGAAAGATAATGGTTTCCAAAAACAAATTATAGAATGCACTTAAAAATAGCTAAGAATTTGAGAAATTCCCTTGAATCAGGCCTATATTTTTTAATCAATTTTGAAATATCCATTTAAAACATGTAAATATCCATTAAATAAGGATGGATTCTGGTTTTTAAACATATATATTATAATAAAACATAATATATTAGGAGTAAATAACAATACATAATAATTTCATTGAAGTAATTAGACAATGAAGGTATCCCGAATGAAATTGGATATTTGTGTGGAAAAACCCTTACCTTAACTTCAAACGTGTTACGCTCTTGAACTTAATCTCCTAGAATAGGAAATTATACTTATTAATAACTTATTTAATAACCTATTATACATTTATTTATTTTATTATAATTCTTTTTAATTAATTTATACCCTTATTTCTATGTTATTATATTGAATTTCATTGTTTCAGGGTGTTCGTTTTCTTTTTTTTTCATAATCGGTTCTCTTATTTTTAAGTAATGAAGTTCATGTGGAATGGTTATAAATATCCAGGATTGGAATTATATATTATTTATGAACATAATTAATTGATAATGGTCATTTCTATCATTTGGTTACATGGAATGAGGATGAATCACAAGATGACAACCTCTTCGATTATTAGGTGGTATTTGTATTATTATGAACTAGTTTTTTCATATAACTTAATTATATGTACATATTCCGGTTCCTGAATATTAATTATGATATAATACATATATTATAGTCGGGTTCAACCATAAATATAATTTCATTACCAGTAATAAAGAATAAATTGATGAACTAAACATCATCGTCCATGAAAGCAATAAATTGGAACCTCATCGACGTTGATTTTGTTTATAAAAAAAATATAAGGAAGGGAGTAAGAATATTTATGATGGTTCTTCCATTCACATTATATAATTATATTATTTATATGACACTAAATTTATCATGATCATTTGGATTGAGGAGGTTAGGAGAGGATAGAAAAAGAAGAAAAATTGAAATGAAACCAAATGAAAAAGAAGGGTGCTTTACCTCTTGAAATAACCTCCTTGAGAATCTTTTTAAGGGAAGGGGTTTTTTTCATTTGGAAAGACAAGAAGCTTCATGGACGTGGGGAGAGACTAGAGAATTGTAATTGGAAAAAACTTTTAGGTTATTCAAGTCTTATAGGAATGAATAGAAGAGGGAGTGGTGAGGGGCTTTTATTGTGGGGGAGAGGAGTATATTTTTAATATTTAATTCATTATTTAATTATTTCCCTCAGGACAACCAATAGTGTTGTTTAATGTGACCAATAATAGTAATAATTGCATGTTAGTTTTAACCAAGTGTCCTTAAATCAATTATGATGTCTTAATTAGTGTAATTAATTCGTAATTTGTATATACAGTATTTTATCGTATTTCACTATTCATAAAAAATTCACAAATTTCAGAAAAATCCCAAAAATTCACCCCTACCATTTTTCAACGTGTAGAATTCAATAGTAAAATCTATTTTTCAAAAATAATATTCTAAATATTATTAATTTTATTTTTAAATAAATTCATAGTTAATTCGAAAAATAACAATCTTAGAGGTATAATTAGTTTTATGTGACATTGAAAAATTAATTAAGATCCCATTATCATATTTCCTTATGAAAATAAAATAATACCATTATTTAATATTCATAAAGTTCATATTACTATTTATATTACTATTTATAATTTTGTGTTTGTATTCACCAAAAAACAAGTTTTTTCTATCAGACTCAAATGACTTACTAAACACAGCTCTAGATGACCATTTTCCGAAATTCAAAACATAGAAGTGGAAAAGTTGTTTTTAATGGAGAGATTATATAATTGCATTCTATATCTATTTTGGAAACCTTGGGGTGTTACATTCTACCCTACATAAAAAAATTTCATCCTTGAAATTCACAAAATATTACCTAAAGTGATTCGGGTATGTCCTTAACATAAGCTCCTCTCGCTCCCATGTTGCATCTTCCATCTTATGGTTCCTCCAAAGAACCTTTACTAGAAGAGTCATCTGATTTCTCAATACTTGTTCTCTAGTATCAAGAATCATGACGGGATATTCACAATAAGATAAATCGGTCTGAAGCTCTACTTCTTCATAAGTGATTACATGTGTTGGGTCTGGCATGTATTTATTTAGGAATTATACGTGGAACACATCATGAACTCTGGAGAGATTTGGCAGTGTCGCTAAATGTTTTTCTACAGCTCCGATTCATTCTATAATTTCCAATGGTCTAATGTACCTGGGGGTCAGTTTCCATTTCTTACCGAACCTTAAGACACCCTTCTATGCAGATACTTTTAGAAATACATGATCTCCCACTTGAAATTCCATGTCCTTTCCCTAGTTGTTAGCATAACTCTTCTGCCTACATTGGGATGATTTAATATGGGATTTTATTTTTGTGAATATTTTTGTGGTCTCTTTAATATGTTTTGTTCCTATAAGTTTCCTTTCACCATCTTCAACCCAAAAAGTTGGAGTTTGACATCTCTTTCCATATAATGCTTCATATGGAGCCATTTGAATACATGAATGGAAACTATTGTTGTAGGAATATTCCACCAAAGGCATGTATTGATCCCATATACCTTGGAAGTCAAGAGAGAATGATCTCAGAATGTTTTCCAGAGTTTGAATAGTCTTTTCAGACTATCTATCAGTTTGAGTGTGATATGCAGTACTCATATGAAGCTCAGAATTCAAAGCCTTCTGGAGACTTTTCCAGAATCTTTATGTAAATCGGGGATCTCAATCGGAGACAATTGATAGAGGTTCACCATGAAGTCTCACAAAATCATTTATATAATGTATTTCTAGGCACTCAAGTAGAAAATCCACTCTTATTGGAAGGATATGTGTTGATTTAGTGAGACGATCAACAATTACTGATATTGCATTATTCTTTCTAGGTGTCCTCTGTAGTCTCATGAAAAAATCCATTTTAATGTTCTCACACTTCCACATAAGAATAGGTATAGGTTGCATCACTCCTTTGGGATGTTGTCTCACTGCCTTAACCTATTGAAAAACTAGACACCTTGACACGTAGTCCCCAATTTATCTCTTTATATTATCCCACCAAAAATATTCCTTCAGATCTCTATACATCATGGTGATACCTGGGTGTATATAGAAATTTGATCTATGAGCATAATCTAATAGTTCCCCTTTTAGCTCAGGTAGTGATGGAACGCATAACCTCTTCCCAAACATTATAACTCATTATTCATACACGAAGTCAGCCAGTCTCCCAACCTTAACTGCATTAATTTTCTTGTGCAGATTCTCATCATCATATTGAGAAATTTTTATCTTCTATAGTGAAGATAGTTTAAAAATAATTTGAAAGAAGAGAGATGTTTACCGTCCTTTAAAATTCCTATATCCATCTTCTGTAGAACCATGAACATAAGATCTCTTTCAATCCTCATTTGAGTCAGAAGGCCATGATCATTCCTGATTAATGCATCTACCACCTTATTCACCTTTCTTGGGTGGTAGTGTATTGAACAATCATAAAATTGAGTAACTCGATCCATCTTAATTGCCTCTTGTTGATTTCTTTTTGTGTGAAAATATATTTCAAACTCTAGTGGTCCGTATAAATCTCATATCTCTCTCCGTAGAGATAATGCCTCTATATTTTCAGAGCAAATAATACAGATGATAACTCAAGATCATGAGTTGGATAATTTTTCTCGTGAGTCTTCAACTCCCATGATTCATAAGCAATAAATTTATCGTTTTTCATAAGGAAGAAACCCATTCCATTCTTTGATACAACAATGTATATTACAAATCCATCACTTCCAGATTGAAGAGTGAAAATTTGAGCATTGAACAATCTTATTTTAAATTCATCGAAGCATTCTGTATATTATTTTTTCCACACAAACATAACTCCTTTATGTGTGAGCTTGGTTATCGGGTTAGCGAGTTGGGAGAAATTCAGAACGAAACACCGATAATAACATGCTAAGCCAATAAAACTGCATACCTTAGTTATGTTTGTTGGCGTGGTCCAATCTTGGGATACCTCAGTCTTCACAGGATCAACTAGGAATCTATCCTTAGAGAAAATATGGACCAAAAAAGAAACTGATTGAAGCCAAAATTCACACTTACTAATCTTCCCATATAATTTATTTCTTCTAAGAGTACTCAGAATAACCCAAAAGCAATTCTCATGGTCTTCATATCTTTTTTATTATACGAGGATATCATCAATTAATACCACAACAATGTTATCAAGATATTCCTTGCAAAATCTATTCATTAAATCAATGAAAATAGAGGGTGAATTTGTCAGTCCAAAAGGCATCACTGTAAACTCGTAATGCCCATACCTGGTCCGAAATGAAGTCTTAGGAATATCTTCCTTCCTCACACGCAACTGGTGATATTCGGATCAAAGGTAATTATTTAAAAAGTATTGAGCTCCATGAATTTGGTCAAATAAATCATCAATCTGAGACAGAGGATACTAATTATTTATAGTAGTAGCATTGATTTCCATATAATAAATGCAAATCCTCATGGATCCATTATTCTTCTTGATAAAGGGGAAGGGGGCTCCCCATGGAGAAACAATAGGTTGAATAAATCCTTCATCACAAAAATCCTCTATTTTTTTCTTTAGCTCTACTAATTCAACAGTGGACATTCTATAGGGAGTCTTTAATATAGGTCTTGCATCAGGAATTAAATCAATGAAGAATTTAACATCTTACACTGGAGGATCTCCAGGTAAATCCTTTTGAAATACATCAATGTAATCTTTTACTATGTGCATATCCTCAATTTTATGATATCTTTACTCTCTGATAGATATTGGTTTATCATCCTCTCAAAGTATTGTATTTAGTAGAGCTACTGTGGGTGGTTCTAGATAAAAATCAGGAGGTGAAGTATCTACCTTAAAGAAAAGGGCTTCTACACCATTTTCAAAAATCATAACTTCCTTCTTCTTACAACAAATCTTCACTTCATAATTTGACAGCCAATCCATACCGATAATTAAATCAAATTCAGTCATTGGTATAATGATAAGGTTAGAAACTAGAGCACATTTTGGTGTCTGGAGGGGGACTAATCGACATGGCCTTGTTGCAATGATACATCCACTAAGAGTTTTGATTAATAACTCCTCTATCAAATTAAATTGTACACATTGAATTTTCATGGAAAACTGGGAAGATATAAATGAATGCGATGATCCCGAATCAAATAATGTATTGGATAAATTTGAGGAAATGATTAAATTACCTTCCACAACATAATTAGGAACTACAACATCTACAGTTTTGATTGCATAGGTTTATCCCTAATCCCTTGGCCTTTTCTGTGGAATATTTCCTTGAAACTTTGGACAATCATTAGCATAGTGTCCCATCTCCAGGAAATTATAGCGTTGAACATCGTTGGATTCCTTCTTCCCTTTTCAACACCGGCAAGATGGAATTTCTGACCACATTTGAAACATACTCCTTTTCCTTTTAAGCATGTACCAAGGTGTTTCCTTCCACAATTGTCACATGGTGGAAATTCATCTCTTCCCTTCTTCCCCATTTCCTTATTTCCTTTCCCACATTTTTCAGCTGCCCTCTTATTTTCTTTATTTCCCATAAAGTCATAAAACGTAGATAATTATTTTTCTATATTGATAGCACAAGAAACTATATCCACATATGATGAAAAACACTGGGTGACCAGTGCCCGCAGGAGGAATGGCTTTAGGCCATCAAAGAATTGATCAATTTTTCCACGTGGATTTCGTATATAGTTCACGACATGTCTTTATAACATTGTAAAGTTGGATTCATACTTGGAAACATTTTCATCCTCTTTCTGCCTTAGATTTAAGAATTGTATCTCCATATCTTCTCACTACTCATGAGGGAAATATTTTTCTAAGTTGTTTTCCTTAAAATAACTCCATTACATCTCTTCTATATCTTCCTCCTACTTTGTGTTTTTGATTAATAACCACCACTAATATGCATCTCCCTATAGATGATATACTGCCATAACAACCTCCTCTCTTTCATTACATCCCAAAGTGTGAAATATCTTCTCGAGGGAACTTATCCACTACTCAACTACAAATGGGTCTGTAGTCCCATTGAATGATGGAGGTTGTTGTCGCATAAAGAGATCCAGCATAGGTCCTCGACGTGGTGGATCTGGATGCGCCATACATGTATGGTTATTATTCATAACCTAGGTAAGTTTTCCCAGTATAGTTATGAGTTTCTCAGCACCAGTCACAGCACCAGATCCAACATCATTATCTTGCATCAGAGGAAAACCCCTATCGGGGACACGTGTGTTCATGCAGTTTCCATTACTTCCACTTTGAGCCATATCCAGATAAGGGAATACACTAGATTAGGTTATGAATCATAGTGTAAAATCTTAACTTAACATAATACTTAGTAAAAATTGAGATCCAACAAATGGAAAATCCCATATTCACAAATATGGGTTCTTTGAGGAATATTTTACATTTCAATCCATCATAATGGCTTGTAATGAAAATGTGAATTATCCTATGCATATCAAATGGGAGTGTCGTAACCAAGAGTGGAGAAAGGCCCGTTGTCAGGGACCAGTTCCCATTTGAGTCTAGCTCAAAGTGGTGTTTTTAGGTTTCACCTCTAGATACATCTATGCCAGAGCGACCTCTACCTGCTCGTATCCAGACAGGGATATATTTCATGAAAGACTCACATAATATTTTCCTTACCAAAATACCATGACATTATTATATGTATATCCTCAAAGATTAATTTAGGGACTCTTCCCTAATTCTACATTTTCTAAATCTAGTTTCCATGTATTCTACTAAACATCCTCTGATACCAACTGTAAGGACCCGACCCCAGTTGCCTAGAGTCGGCGCCTTATTTGATTATGTTGGCATACATAAAAGGAATATGAATCCCAAAGGACTGAGTAGTTTAGTATTATTAGAAACAAGTTACATACATAATTTTAACATTACAACATTAATGAAAAAACAACACTAATTTATTCCACTAGAAACATCACATCTCCTTCATTATTCTTGGATGTCATTAATAAATTACTTCATCATATCCTGAGAAAATGAAACATAAGAAAGGGGTGAGCTCAAATTCTCAGTAAGAGTAAGAAATATAGCAGAAGATAATATAAACTTTATACATGGTGACTAATTGAAAACACATTCCTTTAATAATAAACATGAACACATTATTCGAGGAATATGAGCTGAGTAAATAATGCTTTAATAAAACATAATAATGGGTATACTACTAATCCAATAACCACAGGAATATTCAATTAGTAGCTTCATAATGAGGGAAGTGCTTATTCCGGACATTTTGAAACATTTTTTGCATTGCCTCAGCCATGACATCTAATGATTAAGTCCCCAGCCAGAATCCATATCACATTGGGAAAGGCCTCGTCCAATTCCAAATCTAGTAGTCTCATGAGACCTACCAATGAATCAAGGGGAAATAATGCTCCCCACCCATCACATAATAATTCCATTTCATTCCTCATATAAGTGGGGATAAACTTAAAAAACAAATTCATTCATATTGAAACTATCATATGAAATGTAACTATCATTCCCCAATCACTAAACATAAAACACTAACTATTTTGAGTAATATGGTGAATGGTTTTATGATTGATCATCCACAATAGAGTTATTCATAAACAATTAAATAAAATATGGTAGATGTATTCATAAATTATTAATCCCAATAATACCAGGTCATCAAAAAGAGTCTTGAAATAGATGAAAACACTCTTATAAAATCATTATGCAATTATGCAGATAAATACTCCTTTATTTTGAAAAGAAGAGTTCTTTTGGAAAAATAGTTTTATAAAACCAGAAGTGAAGTAAGGTAGTATTTTCATAATAAAATGATTGAATTTATAAATAAATTTTTTTCCAAATATATATTATAGACTTCCCTTGAAAATAGGTAAGAATTTGAGAAATTCCCTTGAATCTGGCCTGTATTTTTTAATCAATTTTGAAAGTTCCATTTAAAATGTTTAAATATGAATAAAATAAGGAAGGATTATGGTTTTTAAACATATATATTATTATCACACATAATATATGAGGTGTACATAACAATACATAATAATTTCATTTAATTAATTAGACAATGAAAGTATTCCGAATGAAAATAGATTTTCGGGAGGAAAAACCCTTACCTTAACTTCAAACGTTTTCCACTCTTGATCTTATGCTCATGATATATGAAATTATAATTATTAATAACTTATTTAAGAACCTATTATACATGTATTTAGTTTATCATAATTCTGTTTAGTTCATTTAATCCTTTATTTATAAGTTATAATATTGAATTTTGTTCTTCCGGGATGTTCATTTTCTTTATTTTCATAATCGGTTCACTTATTTTTAAGTAATGAAGTTCGTGTGGAATGGTTATAAATCTCCAAGATTAGAATTATATATTTTTTATGAACATAAAGAATTGATAATGGTCATTTTTATCAATTTTTTACATGGAATAACGATGGATCATTAGATGACAACCACTTCAATTATTCGGTGGTATTTGGATTATTATGAACGAGTATTGTCATATAACTTAGTTATATTTACATATTCTGGTTACTTAATATTAATAATGTTATAATACATATATTATAGTCTGGATTAACCATAAATATGGTTTCATGACCAGTAATGAAGATGAAATTGAAGAATGAATCTTCGTCGTCCATGAAGGTTATAAATTGGAACCTCATGGACGTTGATTTCATTTGTTAAAAAATAAAAGTGAGGGAGTAATAATATTTATTATTGTTATAAAATTCACATGATATAATTCTATTATTTAGATGATACTGGAGTTATCATGATCATTTGGACGGAGGAGGTGAGGAGAGGACAGCAAAATAATATAAATTTAAATGAAATCAAATGAAAAAGAAGGGTGCTTTACCTCTTAAAATAACCTCCTTGAGAACCTCCTTAAGGGAGGGGTTTTGGTATTTTGTTAATATCATAAGCTTCTTGAAAGTGTGGAGAGACTAGGGAAGGGTTATTGGGAAGAACATTGGGGATCTTTAAGTCTTAGAGGAGTGAAGAGAAGAGGGAGTGGTGAGGGGTTTTTATTGTGGAGAGGAGTAAATTTTGAATATTTAATTCATTACTTAATTATTTCCTTCAAGAAAACCAATAGTGTTGTTTCATGTAACCCATAATAATAATAAGTGCATGTTAGTTCGAACCAAGTGGCCTTACATCACTTATGATGTCATAATTACTATATTGAACTGATAATTTTTATATACGGTATTTTATCGTATTTCAATATTAATAAAATATTCATGAATTTTAGAAAAATCCCAAAAAATCACCCCTATCATTTTTCAACGTGTAGAATTCATAAGTGAAATCTATTTTTCAAAAGAAAATTATAAATATTATTAATTTATTTTTTAAATAAATTCATAGGTAATTTGAAAAATAACAATCTTAGAAGTATAATTAGTTTTATGTGATATTGAGAATTTAATTAAGATCCCATTATCATATTACCTTATGAAAATAAAATAATATCAGTATTTACTATTCATAAGGGTCATATTACTATTCATATTATTATTCATAAGGGTGTGTTACTATTCACCAAAAAAATTATGTTCTATCAGACTCCAAATGACGTACTGAACACAACTCTAGATGACCATTTTTTGAAATTCAAAACATATAAGAAAAAAAGTTGTTTTTAGGGGAAATATTATAAAATTTCATTCTATATTTATTTTCAAAACCTGGGGGTGTTACAGTTGGGCTTGTATTTCGACCCCTCATACATTCAACACTCCTTATCTATACAATTTACTTGTGTTTGTGTCTTGTTTTGTGTTTGGTTGCATGTTTTTAAAATTTATAAAGGAAATGGAATGCTAGTTTTAGGGAATACGCCTTTTGGTGCTAGTCCCCAACCCCTGGCCTATGGAAGGCTGTCTTAGGGTAGTCATGGAATGGGCCTTGGGGGATCGGTCGTGAAAAATTGGTTTTAAAGGATTCAGTTCTACCATAGAACACTGGACTCTAATATTTTTAACAACAATAGTGTTATGTTTAGTGAGTGTGGTTGTTAGTTTCTGGAATCCATTGCTGTTGCGGCTGCCGACGTATCTATACACCAAGACCCTGACTTTTTATTTCCAACTCTGTGCACAAAAACACTGATTGCGAGTGTGTTTCAAGAGTTTTCTTTGTGATCTCTTTTAGTCAGCTCACCTTGTATAACTTATTATCCATGCGACACATGTTTCTTTTCAGGATGCCTCCATGCAAACAACTAGATAGGGTTCCAGGTATAGTACGCACTAATAGTCCACCGGGCGATGAGGCCTCGGTGCATCGCTCTCTTTTAGTAGGGGCACCAACGGAGGCACCAGTGGTACTATTACCTGTTGGGCCACCGATTCCACCAACTCCAGCAGCAAAGGGCGCACCTCGATTGAGCGTGTTGCACGAGTTCTAGTGCTAGATGCCACCCAGGTTAAGGGGAGAGATGGACCCACAAGTAGCTGAGGATTGGATGTAGACTGTTGATAGAGTATTTCGTATGGTAAGGACAATAGCTGATCTCATATTGATCCTTGAAACTAGACTTCTACAGGTAGTAACAGGCATATGGTAAAGTTTGATGCTCTAGGTTCACGATGAGGTGATGATTTTCTAGGTAGACTTCGAGAGCCTGTTTCGGGCAGTGTTTTTCCCAGTGACTCTTTGCGTAGTGCACATACATGAGATTCTTCATCTTCAGCAAGGAAGCATGACTGGGGCTCAGTACTCAGCGAGGTTCACCGACCTATCATGCTACATCACTGATATAGTGTGGTACCCATTCTTCAGTGCTGGGACCTTTGAGAAGGGACTCAGGTGAGAGATCAGGGCTTCAATGATTTCTCTCATTATCCCGACGCAGCCGGAGGTGTTAGAGTGGGCCCTCTTAGTGGATAATTTTATTACTCTGTAGTCACTAGAAGAGAGACCCACCACTATTCATAACATGGAGATGTGTTCTATATCTGGAAGAAAATAGTTTTCACAGTGGTCCAAGAGGACAAGACCTAAAAGTGGACGACTACATGAATCATGATTGGTTGTGCGGCGTAGCAGAGATAGATCCAGGCATTCAAAGAACATGCACTGTATCACATACGGTGGGTAGGGTCACATGGATCATGACTACTTGACCCACCATACGGATGATCAGCAAACGGTCAATGGACTGCCCAGACAGAGAGAGAGGTTCGACCAAGGAGGTCTGTAGCGAGATGGAGGACGTTGCATAGGAGTTGGTTGTGAAGCTAGTGGTGGATGACGATTCAATATGTTACCACCACCACTACCAGGCGGTCCACCCCGACCAAAGATATCACGTGGACAGGGGCGAGCTCACCACCTGGCAGCTGAGGCCTATGGCCATGGTGCTTCGGAGATGATATGAGGTATGATCTGTGTCTACTCCACCTTAGCTACAATACTTATAGACACAGGTTTCGGTCATTATTTTATTGACACTGCCCTCGTTCGGAGATCATATATTCTGATAGAGCCATTGGATAGACCATTTCAGCAAGAGACTCTTATGGGATATGATTCAACGATTTATACACTAGTTCATGTAGTGTGAGTGTACTCTAGGAGGTGTGAGCTTTGGCAGGGATCTCCTAGTAGTGTCTTCGAGGCCTTACAACGTCATCATGGATATGGACTAGTTATCTACATTTCCTGCTCTGATTGACTATATTAGGCACAACGTACAGTGTGTCCACATGTATTGGACTTTGTTTACCTTCATCAGCGAGAAGGGAGTCTTTGCAGAAATGGATGGACTTACACAGAGGAGAGTGCTGCTGATCACTCATCAGTTGGATAGCCTTGCCCACAGAGAGGTTGATGTGGAGAGTCCGAGTATTCCTTTAGTAGTGGTCTAGTATGCGGATGACTTCCCTGATGATGTTTCAGGTCTACCTCATCACATGGAGGTGTATTTTTACATTGAATTGTAACCCGAGATGACAATAATATCTAAACCAACATATCAGAGGGATCCCACAGTGCTTCGTGAGCAGTGGGTACACCTGGAGGACTTAAATGGGAATATATTAATTTGGACTGGTGTTTCTCCTTGGGCAGCCCCAATTTTGTTCACCAAGAAGGTGTATGGTAGTTTGAGACATTGTGTTGACTATCAGTGCCTAAATCAGGTGACTATTAAGAACATGTACCCACTCTCGAGGATTGATGACCTCATAGCTCAACTGAAGGGAGCACTGTAGTTCATGAAGATTGATCTCAGATAAGGCTATCACGAGGTTCGAGTACCAGGAGAATATGTGAAGAAGATGACTTTGAGATGACGTTAAAGCCATTATGAATTCATGGTTATTCCATTAGGCATGAAAAATTCTCTAGAAGTGTCCTTGGGACTCATGAACATGATCTTTCAGCCATTCCTTGATCTCTTTGTAGTAGTATTCATCGACGACATTCTGATCGACTCGGCTATTGAGGAGTTGCATGCCTATCACATGTAGGTAGTTCTGGACACACTCTGAGAGCACCAACATTAT
Organism: Viscum album; assembly: GCA_963277665.1. Lineage (NCBI taxonomy): Eukaryota > Viridiplantae > Streptophyta > Magnoliopsida > Santalales > Viscaceae > Viscum > Viscum album. Next base: position 1,199,139,044 of record OY728123.1, on the reverse strand, counting down.
GGTAAGCTCTCGAAGTTCCAGTTCTGGATCCAAGTGGTGCACTTTCAGGGACACGTCATCTTAGAGGATGGATTTTTTTTGGATCCATTGAAGATTGAGGTGTTACTTTCTTGGGAGCCTCCCAAGAGTGTGATAGAGGTAAAAAGTTTCCTAGGTTTTGTTGGATACTACTAGAGGATTATTCCAGATTTCTCCAGAGTTCTATCACGTTTATTATAGTTGATGGATATGGGGAAAATCTTTGTGTAGTTTATGAAATGTCAGTGGAGTTTTCAGGAGTTAAGGCAGATTCTGACTAGTGGCCCCATCTGAAGGATACCAGGGGAGGGTGTTGGGAACATAGTATACTGCAACACATCAAGGACCAGGCTCAGATGTGTCCTGATGTTGGAGCGAGTAGTGATTGCATATGGTTCTAAAAAGCTGAGATAGCATGAGCCGAACAATGCTACCCCTGACTTGGAGTTAACAGAAGTGTTCTTCGCCTTGAAGGTGTGGAGATATTACATGATGGGAGATCTTTTTAGAGTATACTCGGATCACAAGAGTCTTAGGTATATCTTCTCTCAGAAGGACCTGAAAATGAGCCAACGATGTAGGATTTATTTCCTCTAATATTATGACTTCGATATAGTCTATACTCATTGAAAGGGAACATTGTAGAAGATGCACTCAACAGAAGGTATGGTATACAGATACTAGGCAAGGTGACAGAGCAGCTAGCTAATTTACAGATATCCTTTTTGGATTGAGATAGAGCATATTTTATTCAGTCTGTTATAGTCACTCCCCCACTTCTTCAGTAAGTCAGGGAGGCACAACATGGGGACGCTGACAGAGAGGCTAGACGTGTGCAGATATCCACTGGACATGCACCTAATAGATTTTTTGAAGGTGGTGAGAACATCATTTTATTCCTAAGACAAACCATGGTACTAGTGTCACTTCAGGAATAAGTGTTGAGGGATTTCCAAAAATCCCCTGTAGTGGTACATCCATGAGTGGAGAAGATGTACCAAGACCACCAACGATAGGACTAGTGTCCAGGAATGAAGAAATAATTAGTAGAGTTTGTCTCTCAACGCCTCACTTGTTAGCAAATGAAGGCGGATCATCAGGTACTAGCAGGCTTAGTTCAGCCTTTTGAGATCCTAGAGTAGAAGTCGATGGGATATCCATGTACTTAATGGCAGGACTTCCATGTATATCCATATGTCATGATTATATATGGGTGATCATCGACCGACTCACTGAGTAGGCCCACTTCCTACCGATCAGAGACTAGGGTTCATTAGAGAGCATGGGACACCGCTATGTGGAGTAGATTATGCGGAAACATGGAGTACCCTCAATGATTTTCTCCGATCGTGATGCACCTTTTACTTCCTGGATATGGAATGGGTTGTAGAAGTCTTTCGAGACACAGCTTCATTTTAGCACCGCCGTCCATCCTCAGATTGATGGCCAGACTGAGAGGACCATTCAGACCCTTGACAACATGCTACATGCTTACATCCATGACATCAGTCGCAGTTTTGAGGATCACTTTCCTTTAGTGGAATTTTCAAACAATAATAGCTATCATTCCACCATTAGGATGGTACCTTTTGAAGCATTTCACGAGAGACCTTGTAGATCACCTTTGTTTTGTACTGACCCAGGGTAGTCAACACTAGTGGGACCATAGATGGTATGGGCTACCATTGAGAAGGTGCAGATCATCCAGGAACAGATTAAGACTGCACAGAGCAGGAAAAAATCTTATGCTGACAGGAGATGGAGACATCTGGAGTTCGAGGGTGGTGACCACATCTTTCGACGGGTCTCACCCCGATGAGGAATACGAAGATTTGGTCAGGGGCAGAAAGTTATCTACGAGGTTCATCGGGACCATTCATGTCCTCAGAAGAGTTGGTGAGGTGGCTTATTGCCTAGCACATCCCAATAAGTTTCACCGGGTTCACAACGTCTTCCACGTATCCTAACTGAGGAGATACATGAATGAATCTTCTCACATCATTGACCATGGCAAGCTGGATTTCGATGATCGGGCGATGTTTATGGAGGTTTTAGTGGAGATTCAGGATCGATAAGAATGGGTCCTTCAAGGGAGGTCGATACCTCTGGTGCATGTTGGCTGTTAGGACAGTAACAACCAGGAGAGAACATCAGAATGGGAGGCTCAGATACGTGCTCAGTACCCCCACTTGATTCCATAGTTTGATTTGTGGCTTACAGGGATGTATATCCCTATGTTGGGGAGAATGTAAAGACCTATAATTACATCTAAATATTTTTTAATTATAGGGGAATTATAAGAGTTCGCAGAAATTAACGACATGTGACACCGAGGCCCGGTGTTCCCAGAATTAATTTGTGAAATTTTTTGGGTACGTTCAGTAAACGTACGAGCGGGTTTTGGTAACATTTAAACCTTTTCTCAGAATTGAAATCTGAGGGCACCATTGAACTCACAGCACCAGTATAAGCTTAAGGAGACCTTCACCTCGACCGCAGTAGGTTGGGGGCGAATGATATATTTTGAGTTTTTATGGAAATTAAAAATAAAATAAAATAATCTTTCATTTAATTTCTTCTAAAACCTCCCACGTGAATGTTAAAGAGGTGGGGACCACCTGAACTAAAACACCCCATTTTGAAAATAAAGGAAGGGACCACCCAAACTCTTTTAATGGGAGAAACACCTTGAAATACCTCATTTATGATGATTTACCCCATGTACTTCCTCCATATTTTTTATGACAACGTGGTACAATTAATTCTACCAACAATTAATTGTGCCAACTTAAATTAAATTGATAGAAATAATTTAATAAGTTGGCACCTCGTTTTTTCGGGGTTGGAAATTGTTGGCCAAGGGAGAATCTTGAGAGATATTGGAGAAACTCATCCCCAATGAAGAACTTCTCATTCAAATAAATAATGCCATCTCTATCAAATAACGTTATTTAGAGCCAATAAAGAGGACAACGCATGAGCCTGACATCAGAAGCGTATTGCGGAGTTGACGATTATGGGCACCCTCTTCTCCTTCACAGTTTTCATCTCGAGACACATTAACGAACCTTCAAGGTAGGGTTGTTGTTTGAATATTTTTTCTTAAATGTTCATGATGTTCTTCATTATTCATGTTTTATCGAGCCTATTTCTATCGCCCTAATGTAGAGGTTTCCGGCCAAACAAACATTTCCCGACCTCTCCACAATCCTTTGAAGTTTTTTTGTGTTCATCCTGATGGTGGAGGTCAGAAATCGACACTGGTGGGGCATGGAAATGGAGGCCGGCACACCACCTTCCATGACGAAGCCAATGACACGATCATGCCACCCTATGGAAGAGAACTGCAGCTAGTGTCACGGTGGAAAAGGGAGGATGACCAGCATAGTCGGACGCCGGCAAAGGCGCGAAACGTGACCCTGCTGCGTGGAGAGGATGTTCGTCTATCCGTCTAGCCATGGAAGACTACCGCAGCATGACTGCCTCGCTGCACCACGACCACCCCCCACGGGCTGGACCACCCTGCGTGTGCCAGCTGCCCATCTTGGGCCATGCCAGACCTAGCGGGTCGGGCCGTGTCGACCCAAACTGGGTCAGATTCGACCCGAACATGTTTCGACCCATTACATACTATTGGACACAACATTACCATAGGGGGTTCATTTGATGAACCATCAATAGCACTGGAATCCTTGGAGCGAGACGGTCCCTTCGATACACCCCACTAGAGATTTAGATAATGTTGGGGTACGGTCGGGTTGTATCGGGCATGAATCCAACTAGGCCCTCGGGACTAAAAGGCTAATAACATACATACCAGGTGTTCAATTGATGCACCGTCTATTGCGTTGAGACCCATATGATGTGCCAGTTATTTGAGATACTTCTTCGTAGGAATTCATGACAGTTGGATTATTGACCAGTGGATTGAGGAGCAGCCCCTTCCAGAGACAAGAGAGCTTAGTGCGGGAACCCTGTAGCTGACTGTGATGATTTACTAGGATCCTGTGTGGGTATGACGACGTACTAAGGATATAATAGGATCTTGTGTGGTTCTGATGACGTACTGATGATGTACTAGGATATTGTGTGGGTCTGACGATGTATTGACGATGTACTAGGATCCTATTTTGGTTTGATGACGTACTGACGATGTACTAGGATCATGTGTGGGTCTGACGATGTACTGACTATGTACTAGGATCCTGTGTTGGTTTGACGGCGTACTGACGATGCACTAGTATTCTATGTGTGTCTGAAGACTTACTGATGAGGTAATAGGATCATGTGTGGGTTTTATGACAAACTTACAATGTACTAGGATCATGTGTGGGTTTGATGATGTTCTGACGATGTACTAGGATCTTGTGTGTGTCTGACGATGTACTAGGATCCAATGTGGGTTTGATGTGGTACTAGGTTACTGTGTGGGTCTGACGATGTACTATGATCATCATTGGGAATGATGATGATTTAGGATCCTTCGTGGGTCTTCCTCTTAACAGAGTCAGATTAATTAGTAGTTACATTAAATCAACTGTACTACTGTACTGAAGTTATACCTAGTGTGAACTGAGTCTGTACCTGTGTGGTACATACCCTCATAGTACTCTTTTCTTTTTTGGAATAGTTGAGCATGGGATTTTGAGTTGGACTCTGTGTTTCCACATTTTTTTAGATGGGAATACATGATAACATAGGTATATGAATGGGCATGTACCTAAATAGGGTTTTCAATTGATTTCATGCTTTGTGGTTTATCCTTTATGGATTTTGTGAGACCTTGAGGGTCTCGGGATCTCTACTGAGTAACATTATACTCACCCTTGAACGGGATTTGCCCTCACCTTGTTGTGTTTGGTTTAGATGACGAATAACACTAATCGAGGCGGAGGGTACCAGGACTAGACGATGCCCGTAGGTGGACCGTATGACGTGTTAGTATGAAGAGGAGACAGGCAGACATGGAGTACTAAGGAGGCGATCTGTAAGTACCCATCAGGTAGGAACCTAGGAGGACGACCCAGAAGTTGTCTTTATATTTCTTCATATGTATAGTATTTAAGTTGTACTTGAACCTTTAATATTGGTCTTATATTTTGGCCCCTCTTACTTTGAGAACTATTTTTTCTATACAATTTACTAGTTTTCCTATCTTATTGTGTTCTTGGTTTCATGTGTTTACAAGATATAAAGAAAATACCTTCATAATTTTATGGAATACGCCTTTCGGGGCTAGTCTCCAGCCTCTGTCATATGGAATGCGGGCTTGGGGTAGTCACGGAACATGCCCCGGGGTACGGGTCAAGACAGATCAAGAACGTCCAACACAAGAAACCTTCTAAACCATGATATCACCAGGAGAATGAGTGGTGTCGATCAGAGGCCATCAGAGCACATGTGGATCATCAATAGATGGATTAAAAATAAGATTATTAAAATCACAACAAGATAATCTAGAAAGCTCATTCTGGACAATCTACATAATCAACGAAGAAAAATACCAAATATCTAAGTATTATTTTTCTTTTTAAATTAAGTAAATTAATTATAAACATGATGTACAAGATCCTCTCTAAAGGTTTCCGGCCTCTTTCTTCTTTTTCTAAATCATTGATTATATTCTGTGGAGACTAGCATTCATCATCATATTGATCCGGAAATAATTATTGATCATGGTAAAAATAAAAGTTGGGTGTCATCCCAACCACGCTTCCACTACGCCCAGAAAGTTAACATCAATCAAATTTTTGTAAGGAAATCCCTTATATGAACTTTTATGATAATATTATACCTTGTGATATATAATGGTGATATGTTATAATCTGTCATGATAGAGAAACTATGATTCAGAAGAAAAAAAAAGATAAATAAAGGAAAGTCAGAATGTGATGTTTTTCATCAGATTATGAAGGCTCCATGGGATTGCAAAATCCAAAATACTTTTTAGCCAATAATTTTCTAGATATATTTGTTTTGTTATGTTCTAAAATTATTGTAATTAATACATTCTTACAAATTTTTTTCTTTCAATTTTTATTATCATGATATTTTTATGAAATTATTTAAATATCATTAATATAAAGAATATGTAATTTTAATGAAGGTTGGGAATAATGGAGAATCCAAATAATCATCTTGAATAATATATATTTTTTTGTAATAATCCAAAAAATGAAAATTAGAGGGAGATAGGTATTTAATTTTTTAGTACCCGATGATGTGAAATGTGTTTCCTACCTTTTCTACATTTTCATAACCTGTATAAAGGGTTGAAAATAATAATATAACCATTATTTTCTTCATAAAGACAAAAAAGATAACACATGAATGAATTTGTGTTATAGGTGAGTTTTAATTTCAATTTTATATTTATGTTGATGAAAGATTATATATATTTAATGTTTGTATCATAACCATTAGCTGTTGATCAGGTTTAAGAATCTATATAGTGAAATATGAGAGCATTTTCATGTTTTTTTGTGAGGTGTAGAGTTTTTATTAAATGGGTAGAACACATATTATAAGAATATTAGGATTGGGGAGGTCAAATGGATGGACCATTCCCCATTAAGAAAGGTTGACACCATATATACATTTACAAATAGATGAAAATGGATAGAAAAAACTAGGAAAATTTATTTATGAACTCGTTATGGAGTATAAATTTAAAAAGATTCATACATTTTTGTATGATCTATTTCTTTATAAAAAACATGGTAAAATAAATGGATTCAGTATAATCATACCTATATTGATATAGAATATGTCTAATTGGATTTGGATCAATAATGTATTCACCTATTTCTAATATTGGATTTCTATGGACCCATAAGAGTGGCCATGAAAAGGCTGCAATGTCTCAAACTGAGACTGAACCTTGTAAATCATGTGTTATTTTTAAAATTTATCATTTTTTAATTCTTGTGAGTTTTTTTATAAAAGTGGAAAAGAAAAGTAAATCTATCATGTTATAGAAGTAAAATTTCAGAAAGTTTTAAAATTTTAAAAATATTACCTCTAATTCAAACCACCTCCCCCACCACTCGTGGGTTCAAAAATCCTATAAAAAAATTAATTCATTATCATATTCTAGGTTCCCTTATTAAAATATTATCATGGAAATTATCAAATCAGAAAATAGTAGAGGTATTCATACTTTCGATGAAAATAAATTCATGGTTGGAAAATTAGAAAGACACTTTATATTCTTCTGATTGGATTTGAGGTAATTTATCATGTCACACATTGTATACCATCAATAGACAATTACGTTCCTCTAATATTAATTGATAAAAATTATATTTTGGTATATAATAAAAATAGAAATGATATTTTCATGCCTTTTTTATAAAATTACTATATAAAGGTTATAGGTCTCAAAATAGAAAAAGAGACATGGGATAAACATGAAATTATTCATTGTTGGAACTAAAAAATAGAACGAGGAAAATTAAAAAATATTGTTAAGTACATTCTAATACAACAAATTGAAAAATGAAAAAACTATTAATGAGTACTTCACCGAATTTAATAAAAGTTTTTGAAATATCAGAGAATTCAGATATGTCTTTGAAGATTGTAACATCATTAGGAAACCCCTGAGAATCATCCAAGATATGTTTTATTTCAATTTATATATTATAATATAATTATTATTTTTACATTATTTAATTACATAACTTTATTATTTCTTATGATATGAGGAATACTCTAGCATTCAAAATAAATTTCCATAATGAAATTTCTTTTGAAGCTATGGGAAAAATGAAATATCCATTATACTAGGAATATTGATAAAAGTGATTCTAAAGAATAAAATATTGATAAAATTTTAGAAACTATCATATATATTATCACAATAAATTATAAAAGAATTATAGGAAAGTATAGTTATAATTAACTAACCAATTGTTTTGAGTGTGGAGGAATTGGGAACTTTGTTATCAATAGCCCCAAGAATAATGTTGTGAAATATGAAGATCATTAAAATAAAATAAAACCATTTTAATTAGTTTATCATAACATCTAAGGAGGATAAAAAATCCACTAGGGGTATGAAAAGGTTCAGTAGAAACCAAATATGTTTTCATAATAGTAATTTTGAGAATTAATTTACTTATAATAGTTAACTAGAAATTGAAGCATCATGAAATTTCATAAATTTTATTACCAATTCAGCTATGAATGATGATTCATCAAACGAATAAGATGAATAAGTAGGTGAAAAATGTTATATCACTACTAGAAAAGGGGGCATTGAAGCCCCCCATAATCGGGCGACCCCCATTGGCGGTCGCTGGCCTTGATAAAAAAAACCTGATCCTTTTTGCGCCCCCCCCCCCCCCCGCGCCCCCCTCTCGATTGAACCCTGCTCCCCCCTCCACGTCGCCGCCCCCCGACGCCCCCCTCCTCCTCCCGGCCTCCCCCGCCTCCCCCCCCGTCACCGCCCCCCCGACACCGCCCTCCCCCCTGCCTCCCCGCCTCCCCCGCCGCCCAGCCTCCCCCGCTCCCGCCCCCCATCGCCTCCCCCCCCCCCGACGCCCCCCACCACCCGGCCTCCCCCGCCGCCCCCCCATCGCCGCCCCCCCAACGCCGCCCTACCCCCCCACCTCTCGGCCTCCCCCTCCGCCCGACCTCCCTCGCCGCATGCCCTCTGCCCTCCGGCCTCCGCCATCCGCCCTCCGCCCTCCACCCTCCGCCCTCCGCCCCCTCAGCCCTCCCCCCACCCAGGACGGCTCCGGCACCCCGGACAGCCCCCCCCCCCCCCCCGCACCCGGACCGCTCCCCGCACCACGGACACCCCCCCGCACCTCAAATAGCCCCCCCCCCTCAACCCCCGGATAGACCCCCCTCGCTGCCCGTCCCCCGTCCCCTCACCGCCTCCTCTCCTTCAGCTCCCCGCTGCCGCCGCGGTCCATCCCCTCCCTTACTGCACTGCCTTTGTCTCCGGCTCCCCTTCGCTGCCTCCTCTCTCTCACTGCACCGCCTTCGGCTCCCCTGCCTTTCAGGTTTGTAGCTCAATCAGGTAACATGGGCTTTTAGTTACATTATTATTTTATCAATGGTTCATAAACAAATGATTAAAATTTATTTTAAATATAGTTGATTTGAAAAATGTAAATGTAATAAGTATTGTGTAAATGTTTGTTATACAGATATAATTATGGATAAGAGTTGGTTTGATCTTCCAAATCGAACGTCTAGAGAATATTTCAATGGAATTATGTAGTTTATTTACTTCACGAGAGGATTTGAATGTGACTATATTAGTTTTCCATGTAGAAAATGTGCTAACAGATATCAATTCACACGAGATACTGTGAGGGAGTACCTTTTCTTTAATGGATTTCAGAAAAATTATAAGAGTTGGACTCGTCATGGAGAAGAATATGTTCGTTGTCAAAATACAGATGCAGCTCAGATGGATGTTGATGTAAGGATGACTGATCCAATGCATGAAATGCTTACTGAAATGGTACGTGGGTTTGATCCTAAAGGCATTGACATCCAGAATCTTGAGACCGGTGAGATAAATCTTCGCTCTGGTGCAGATCGTTATTCGAGGAGGTTTTATGAAGCACTTGATGATTCGAAAAAAGAATTATATCCTGGATTTACTTCTTACAATAAACTGTCGTTTATCGTGGATTTGTTGCATTTGAAGACTTTGAATAATTGGTCAGACACATCATTCGACATGCTTTTGGTTTTATTGAAAAAATTTCTTCCTGTCAATGCTAAGATTCCTGAGTCGTATTACTATGCTCGTAAGTTGACAGAGAACTTAGGTTTTACATATGAGACCATAGATGCATGTGCAAACAACTGTATGTTGTTTAGAAAAGAAACTGCCCATTTGGATATTTGTACGGTTTGTGGGGCTTCTAGGTGGAAAGAGAACAGGGGAAATAATACTCATCAAAGTCAGATTGCGATACAGGGGAAACCGATTGCCGTAAAGCAAATACGTTACATTCCCCTTAAACCGAGGTTGAAAAGATTTTTTATGTCATCTAAATTTTCTAATTTAATGAGATGGCATGAAGAAAGAGTTCATGAATGTGATATGTTAACCCACCCGGCAGACTCTCATGCATGGAAGGATTTTGATAAGAGACATCCAGACTTTTCTAAAGATGTTCGTAATGTCCGATTGGGATTGGAAGCAGATGGTTTCAATCCATTCAATTCTATCGTTGGTGAAACTCATAGCACATGGCCTGTGGTGTTGGTTCCATATAATCATCCTCTGTGGCTTTGTATGAAGCAAAAATTTATATTACTTTCCACTCTTATTGATGGAACTAAAAGTCCGGGGGATAAGATTGATGTTTACCTTCAGCCATTGATTGATGAGTTGAATGGATTTTGGGGCGATGGCTTGATGACTTATGACTGCGAAACGAATGAAATGTTCAAACTGCATGATGCTTTATTATGGACAATCAATGACTTCCCAGCTTATGCAAATTTATCAGGCTGGAGTACGAAAGGGGAATTTTCTTGCTCTTTTTGCAATAAAAGTAAAAAATCTGTATGGCTTAAACATTAAAAAAATGGGCATACATGGGTCACAGGCATTTTCTCCCTCCTCAGCACAGATTCAGAAAGGACAGAGTGGCATTTGATGGTTCTAGAGAGTTAAGCCTAGCACCAAAGATCATGACAGGAGTCGAAATGTTATCACAGATTGAGGAAGAAAACATCCGCATGGTATATGAAATTCCGGATTTGGTGGCTCCTCCAGTACGTAAAATTCGTGCTACGGGTAGGCAGCACAATCACAATTGGAAAAAGAAAAGTATTTTTTATAGTCTTCCGTATTGGAAAACTAACATGTTGAGGCATAATTTGGATGTCATGCACATTGAAAAAAATGTTTGTGATAACATATTGTGGACCATTTTAGGTGTCAGTGGAAAATCAAAGGACCATGTTAAGGAACGCTGTGATTTGGAAGAAATGGGTTTAAGGAAACAGTTTCATTTACAGTTAGCTAAGGGAAACAAGGAATATATGCCTGCTGCACAGTATACGATGACTACAGAGGATAAAGAGACATTTCTTTCCATTTTGAAGATGGTCAAGGTGCCCGATGGTTATTCTTCTAATATTTCAAAGTGTGTGAATCTGAAGAGCAAGACATTGCAAGGGTTGAAAAGTCATGACAATCACATATTACTTCAGAAGTTGATTCCAATCACAATTTGTGATTGTTTATCCCCCAATGTTGTTCAGCCCTTGATTGAGATGAGTAATTTTTTTAGACAGCTTTGTTTAAGAAATCAACGAATGAGTGATTTAAAAAGTTTGCAGGACCGAATTGTACTTACGCTTTGTCACTTTGAGAAACTTCCCCCCCCCCTCATTTTTCGATGTTATGTTTGTCTTGACAGTGCACCTAACTGATGATGTAATGGCTGCTAGTCCAGTGCAATTCAGGTGGATGTATCCTATTGAACGGTATTTGAGTACATTGAAAAGATTTGTACGCAACACAGCTCGTCCAGATGCATCAATAGACAATGGTTATTTGATGGATGAGTGTACTACCTTTTGTGCAGAATATCTTACGGATGTTGAAACAAAATTAGATAAGCCCTCTCAGATTCATGATGGTCCAATTGGAGAAGGAACCACATTTGTTATGGACAACATCAAGTGGATACAAGCACATCGATATATCTTGTTCAATACTCCATCAGTTGCACCATTAATGCAGTAAGTATCTTATCAATGTGATTGTATAACTTTTACATGTTTTGTTTGCATAAGATGATCTTTTAAACATCGCGTTATCATTTGCAGGAAACACATTAATGAGATAAAAGAAGAGATGCATCGTGCGACTGTGTTTCAAATTCAACAATCTCATTATGCGTCATTTCATGATTGGTTCAAGGATTATGTATGTATAAATTGATTTTCATTATGAGTGAAGTATTATACTAATTATTTCATCATATATCAGTATTGAGTTTTATAAATTATGTAGGTTCGTAAGCTGAGGGAGTTAGGGGACCCCACGCTACCAGAAGTATTTATCCAACTGGCTGAGGGTCCATCTATAAAGGCTCGTCGTTATAAAGCTATTGATGCTAATGGTTTTCAATTTCGCATTAAAGATGTTGACGACAAACGATCAACACAAAACAGTGGCATCAGTTGTCCCTTTGTCGATTTTGGTTATTACTATGGTCAATTGATAGACATCATTGAAGTTGTATACACACACGGTTTGAAGTACATATTGTTAAAGTGTACATGGGTTGATCCAGTGCGTGGATGTAAAGTCGATCAATATCAGTTTTCATTGGTGAATTTTAACTATATGTTATACAGAAATAATGAACGAGTTGAGAATGAACCTTTCATTTTGACATCACAAGCGGAACAAGTATTCTTCATTACTTTGCCTTCAGATCCAAGTTGGCAAGTTGTTGTCAAAATGTCTCGGCGAGGACTGTTTTTATTTGAAGAAGATGAACCCGAGAGTGTTCCGTTTGTTTACCAACAACTTGATCAACATATCGTAGTTCAACATGAAGAAGATATTTATTGGGTCAGAGCGGCTGTTGAAGGAGAAATGGTCGATTTTTATGCTTAATGAAAGGTATAATTGTTTTCCCGCTATTCAGTATAATGTCTTAGGATATCATAAATTATTTAATCATTTTATAAATCTTTATAAGTTTTAATCCTCACTTTTGTAAGTTAATTCAATAATAAATATTTAGGTTGTTTTTACTCTTGATTTATTGATGTTATGGTCGGTGTATCATCCCTTGGTGGTATTATTCATCTGATTCATGTGCTGCTTGAATTTTTATTAGTTCTATCTGAAATTTGGCTTTGCATAGACTTGTTTTGTACATAATTTGTATATCTGTTTTGTTAACTTTCTGATTTTTTAAAATTCATTCACAACTAATTATTCAATCCATTTTTTGTTTGATTAACAGTTGTACAAGTTTGATATTTTAAGAACAATCCAATTTATCTTTTAAACACTTTGGACTCATTGCTGATGTTTTCTATAACTGCAGACATGTCAGGGGAAGAGGCAGAAGATCCACATCATCCATCTGAGGAATCTACGTCTCAGGGTCGAGGTATGTATGAATGTCATTGTCTATATTTTTTATGTAATTGACATACATATATATATATATATATATAACATTTTTCAATTTATATATAAAATTGTTTTCAACAGGATCAGACTCGGCTGCTTCTTCCTCTCGCGGGAGAGGCCCTGGTCGTGGCATATTATCATGGAATTCCGACACGACGATAGATGTTTCATTTGATGAGGTTTTTCATCCCGTGGGACCGAATGCCCCGGAATTTATTCGTCAGCTAGGTCACATCATATGTGACCCACATCGATTTCCATTGACCACGCGTGACTGGGCTTCTATCCCTCAGGACACATTAGATCGTCTATGGAGGGAGGTTCAGGTAAGAAAATCATTTTACTTTATTTTCTATGTATAAAGAATACTAATATGTTTGATTATTTTTTTTATAGAAAAATTTCAACGTATGCCCTGAAGAGTTTCGGCCCGTGTGTATGAGCAAATTCCGTAAGATGTGGAAAGATTATAAAGGCAAAGTGAAGTGGGACCACTAGGTACCAAATGTGGGTGCCCTAGACATTTTGGAAAAAGTCCAGAGAGGTGTCCTCCCGGCTCAGTGGCGTGACTTGGTTGCATATTGGTCTACTGAGGGTGTTTCGGTTTGTATATTAATTATTTTGGTGTATATATATTTTCAAGAATATGTGATTTTTTTGAAATTTGAATGAATTGAATGTAGGAGGTGTCAACACGCCATTCTGAGAATCGAGCGTTGCAGGGACCACCTCACAGGCTCGGGACTCGTCACGTGTCTCAGATCCGACATGAGGTATATATTATTCATTTTTTAATTTATTAATTAATATGGTTTTGTGTTTATATTCTTTTAATATACAGTTGTGAGAGCAAGGTGCAGAAACTGATAAAATGTCGGTGTGGATGAGGACTCATGATCGCAATGATCCAGAGGTTACAGCATTTATAGTAAGTGTCTGTACTTACCAATAATTAAATAAATATATATATTAACATATATATATATTTATATATATTTAAATATTTCACAGGCTCAATTTGAAGCTGAGTTAGAATATCTTCCAGAGGACCAGCGACAGCTTCCCATGCGACGTGATGAGATATTTCATTGCATTATCGGTCGGGACGGACATGGATATAGTTTGACCTATGGAGCAGGGATTCCTCGTTCTCTAGTGTCATGCGCTGCAGTTGTCGGTCCTGCTGTTGCTCATATGACACAGAAGATGTCAGATTTTGAGGCACGGCTGCGCGCTTCCGAGGAGGCAAATGCGCAATTGACAGCTGAGGTTAGAGCACTACGGGAATATGTGCGTCAAGCTAATGGTGCAGGGGATCATACGACGTAGGTACATACTGTATTTATTTATTTAATTTAAATTATTTTTGTTATTAATATATTTATAATGTTTATTTGTTGTAGGCCCCTGGCCCACCAGAAGGAGGTAGCAGTGATGACAACACGTGACACATCATATATTCACGAGATATGTTTTTTGTTTTTACTGGTGGGGTTGACATTGATGTACTGTATTTATTCATTTAATTTAAATTAGAAGGTTGTGTACTTATAATTTATTTCTTTTCTTGTTTATTATATGATTGCTAATATTATCTAAGGCGTGCATTTAAAAACTCTAACCCCCCGCAACCCCGTACAGCCCCCCCCCCCCCCCCCCCCGCACCCCCGAACAACCCCCCCCCCCCCCCGCACCCCCGTACAACCCGCCGCACCCCCGTACAGCCCCTCGCACCCCTGTACAGCCCCCCGACACCCCCGTACATCCCCCCTCACCCCCGGACAGCCCCCCGCACCCCCGTACAGCCCCCCTCACCCCCGGACAGCCCCCCCCCCCCCCCCCCCCCCGCACCCCCGGACAGCCCCCCCGCACCCCTGGACAACCCCCTGCACCCCCGTACAGCCCTCCCACACCTCCGTACAACCCCTCGCACCCCCGTACAGCCCCCCGCACCACCGTACAGCCCCCCCGACACCCCCGTACAACCCCCCGCACCCCCGGACAACCCCCCCCCCCCCCCCGCACCCCCGTACAACCCCCCTTCACCCCCGTACCTCCGAATGCCACGAAACCGCATGAAAACATCCGTTGCGTGAATTGTGAAATGGTCGGGCAGACGGCACGTCAATCGGAGGTGCCGTTTGACCGCGGCGGCCGGAAACGTGTTTCTGGAGCCATAAAACACCAAAACAGCGTGCGGCGGTCCAATTGGAAGCAAACGTGCTCCGAACGAACTAAAACCGCACGAGAACGATAGGAATATTATTCCTGAGATGCAGGAGGAGGCGGCATGTCCATTGGACGTGCGGTGCGCGCGGCACGACCGAATGCGTCGTTTTCAGCAGCTCAGCGCGTGCTGAAATGGCACGTTGGGGGGTCAAAACAACCCGAACAACCTATGAATGCCACGAAACCGCACGAAAACATCTGTTGTGTGAATTGTGAAATGGTCGGATAGACGGCACGTCAATCGGAGGTGTCGTTTGACCGCGGCTGCCGGAAACGCGTTTCTGGAGTCATAAAACACAAAAACGGCGTGCGGCGGTCGAATTTGGAGAAAATGTGCTCCCAAAGACCTGAAACCGCACGAGAATGATAGGAATATTATTCCTGAGATGCAGGAGGAGGCGGCGTGTCCATCGAACGTGCGGTGCGCGCGGCAAGACCGAATGCGTCGTTTTCAGCAGCTCGGCGCACGCTGAAATGGCGCGTTGGGGGGTTAAAACCACCCAAAAGACCTCTGAATTCCACGAAACCGCCTGAAAACATCCGTTGCATGAATTGTGAAACGGTCGGATAGACGACACATCAATCGGAGGTGTCATTTGACCGCGGTGGCCGGAAACGCGTTTATAGAGTCATAAAGCACCAAAACGGCGTGCGGCGGTCGAATTCAGAGAAAACATGCTCCGAAAAACCTGAAACCGCACAGGAACGATAGAAATATTATTACTGATATGCAGGAGGAGGCGGCACGTCCATCGGAAGTGCGGTGCGTGTGGGACGACCAAATGCGTCGTTTTCAGCAGCTCGGCGCGCGCTGAAATGGCGCGATGGGGGATCAAAACCACCCGAACGACCTCCGAATGCCACGAAACCGCACGAAAACATCCCTTGCGTGAATTGTGAAATGCTCGGATAGACGGAACATCAATCGGAGGTGCCGTTTGACCGCGGTGGCCGGAAACGCGTTTCCGGAGTCAAAAAACACCAAAACGGCGTGCGGCGGTCGAATTCGGAGCAAACGTGCTCCGAAAAACCTGAAACCGCACGAGAATGATAGGAATATTATTCCTGAGATGCAGGAGGAGGCGGTACGTCCATCGGATGTGCGGTGTGCATGGCACGACCGGATGCGTCGTTTTCAGCAGCTCGGCGCGCGCTGAAATGGCGCATTGGGGGGTCAAAACCACCCGAACGACCTCCGAATGCCACGAAACCGCATGACAACATCCGTTTCATGAATTGTGAAATGGTTGGAGAGACGACACGTCAATCGGAGGTGCCGTTTGACCGCGGCGGCCGGAAACGAGTTTCCGGAGTCATAAAACACCAAAACGGCGTGCGGCGGTCGAATTCGGAGCAAATGTGCTCCGAAAAACCTGAAATGATAGCATTTCTTAAATCGGGGGTTTTAAATTATTATAGTACAATGATTCGATATTATACATATACTTAATATTATATATATTAAAACATTTAAAATATATTTTATATATATATTTATTTAAAATATTGTATTTAATTGTATATATGTGAATATTTTTTTAAATATATATATATATATATATTTATTTATTTATTTCAGTGGACATTTTTAAAAAAAAACAAAATTCACTATAGCGACCGCCATTGGCGGCCGCTATAGGCCTCTAGTGACGAGGCTAAAGCGATCACCAACGGCGGTCGCTGGGTGGCCACTTGAGCCCTATAGCGACCGCCATTGGCGGTCGCTAATGGTTGTTTTTAGTAGTGTATTGAGTATCAATTGAGATAAAATCGTGTATCTTATCTTTTAGAAAAAAACTAAAACAAAAAATGAGATCAAATTAATGAATAGAGAAACAGACTATTATTTCAAATGAAATAAATATTTCGTTAGGTAAGATGATGAGTATACCTAGGACATTATACACTATTACTAAAGAGTATAAGAATAAGAAAATATGGTGGAAGAACTCATTCAGAGACATTCTTCTAAACAAGATTATTTTTGTATAAACCATTAATAATTCATAAGTTTGATTGTATATCAGGAAAAGATAAATGAAATTTTCAGTAAAGAATTAGAGTTAAAATATAAATCACTCAAATATACTAAGAAATATTATCCCACAAATAGGGAAAAATTATCACAAACAAAATGTTATGTCTTATATAATTTTACTAACCATACATTTGTTTTGAATAATATTCAACATTAGACGAAGTTGAGAATATCCAACATAAGAATGTTTCCACATGTAAGATGGAACCAAAAGTAGAAATAATTTAAAACCTAGATAAAATTACTACATTTTACGTTTATAATTATAATGAAAACCAAGATTTGATGGATTTTTTAGTGCTGTGTAATTTAGGGGAACAAACAATAATTTTTCGTACAATATGTCTCTTTAAAAAAATAGGTATGAAAAACAGGGAATAAATAGTAGAATAAATTTAATTTACATTATTAAGTCACCATAAGATAAAAATAAAAATGTATTTATATTTTATAAAATTTCCAATGAAAAATGAATTTGATTAGCTAGAGGAAGTCTGTGGAAGATGTGATATCGATATTTACTTTTTTGAAAATTTTATGAAAACTCTTCTAGGATACATTGCTTATACATTTAATGCAAAAGAAGAACTAAAGAAGAAATTTTAAGATATATGTTTTATTGTTGAGAAATCTCTAGAAGAAATAAAAAGGATAAAACTATAACAATCCATTACTTTCATATAAGGATAATAAATCTTAACATATGAATATTCAATAAAGATAAAAAAACACTCAAGGACTACAAAGGTTTAGTTTCTTTGGATACTAGGTACAAAATAATCTTATTTAATTAAATATATTCAATCTCTCCCAATATTGATCATCCAATATAGTACACATCAGATACATACACTACTTAATAACATTATTCATAACATGGGGAAAAGAAACATACGAAATTGGGAGCTCATATTCTCGATATGGGTAATGATGGTAGATAACTTCATAAACATCGTATAGGGTTTTTAAAACTATAGAATAGAAAGTGAAAACTATACCATGCCTATCTTATATCAAACTATTGAGTCATAAAATAAAACACCATGGTTTGTAAGACAAGAATCAAAATGAAATTAATATAAATAAGCCATGAGAGCATAACATTGGCATAAGACAAAGATTTCTAGAATACAGATAAACATTTAAACCCATAACTCTAAGAAAAAAACAAATAAAATCATAATATTTTAGGATTTTGGTAACCACCCATTTACATACTCTATACATAGGATAACTACATGTGTACCATCTTTTTCGAGCCTGTGATAACTTCCCATATACCTACCGTTCCATGCTTATGATAACCTCTAATTTACATAATGACATCACATAATATTATTAAATATCCAATTAATTTGAGGTATTTGTTCCCCCCATCACATAATTCATACTTTTGAGCGTGAAAATATCATAAAACATTAATCATATCGTAAACCATAGAATGTAAAGGTGTCTCATAAATGGTTTATAATAACTTAACCCATAGAAAAAATGGGGTATATAAACATATTTTCATCACACATATATACCATATAATAAATAATATTGATGGTATCATTGAATAATATCTATATTAAAGTGTAAGAAACAACAAATGATTTCAGCTTGGATGTAAAATGACTTTCACAGATCACTTCAGACATTTCTCGTGTAAAAAAATATTTCCAAACTGAAAATACTTATTTAAAAATATAAAATGTTAAAAAATTATGAATTAAACATTTTATTTGAAAATTTACTTTGAAAATTGTAAATGAAAATTTATATCACTGAGTTTTTATGTTTTTAGATAATTCGATTCATGCCATACACATTAAAAAGAAGATTACTTTCATATTTTTAGTAATAAAATCAAGATAGCCTTATTTGGAAAATGATTCAATGATTCCATTGATCTTTTTTCTAAAATTAAAACGTCAGTATAAATTATTTTAAATAATCATTTGATAATACTTTAAACTCTCTTTAATTTTTTTTTGAAAACATGGACATGGAATAAAAAGGGATTTTTTTATACAAGAGAGATATGAATATAATTTTTTCTTTAAAAACAATGCATTCAAATAATGAGTACATAAAATGACTAAAATGAAATTGGAATATTTAATTTTAACTAATAGTCATATGAGAATAAATTAAATGAGTTTATTGATATATAAATCATTATATTTAATTTTTGAAGCATTATCATAAACAATCTTGATAAACTACAAGGTTCTATCATAAAACAAAAAAACATTGGATATGTTTGAATCATAGAACTTCTAAAAGTAATAACATTATATGGATATTTATATCAAATAAATTTCATGTAAATAATCATAAAATACATTTATGGTCAGCATATAAACCACAAAAAAGAATCAAGTGGTGAATATGGCATGCGTCCCATGAAAACAAAAGTGAGATAAAAATTCATTAACCCTTTGGAATCATTTGAATAGTAAGACAAATTAAATAATAACATAAAATGATACATTAAATATAATATAATTTATTATAATAATGATATAAATGTTAAAATTTGATGTATACACACCATATAAATGAAACAGGTGATGAATGTTTTATATGGATCCTCAAAATAAAACTGATACTAGAAATCCCTTATCCAATATTGACATCATTTATTCATGTTCAGTCATATTTTATAATTAATATAGTTTTTATACTAATACATTAAATAAATATATTTATATATATCATATCATATATTTACCCTTATTTAATATTTAGTAACTTTTTATTAACAATTATTTTTTAAAAGTTCATTTTTTTAATAATTTATTCATTTTCCATGTGTGTTTTTCTTTGGTATTGTAAATACTTTTAAATTGATTAATGTTTAATTTTAAATATAATTTTATCCATGATATAAATATCATATATATTCATTATATATTTATTTTTAGGAATCCATTAATGTAAGACATCAAAAACTAATTACACATATTCTTGAAGATGGTAGGTCATACATACAATGGAAGTTGTTTCCATTTACACAACGGATAGAATGCAAGAAAGGTAAATAATATATCACCTGAAAAATGTAATTATTAATTCATATACATCAGATATATTCATATAATGTTTCCTTATTACCCTTAATTTAAATTATAACTAAAAAATGAATCACATCGCTTTACGAAGTTGTAGTCCACATTACAAACGGGTGACATTATCGTATCACAAAGGAATAAAAATTAGGAAGGTATATATGACATTATAATAATAGAATAAAAATAATTTCATGAGAATAAAATATAAAAATTAAATATATCATTATATCTAACCATGATTAGAGGTCATAGAAAATAAATTACATCAGTTTGCAAGATGGTAGTATGTCATACACCCGAACAACGACTTCATTTATCACTTGATAGAAGAGGATATTGGGGTTACTAATTCCATGAATATAATAAAATATATGTATATTCTAGAAAATTATATTTTTTTATAATAAATTTTAAAGAATTTTTTAGAGATCTGTAGGATTAATGAATAGTAAAACACATTGTTATTGATTATACCTTTTTGTTAGAGAACCCCTTTAGTTTTAATCATAAAGCCTTTTTAGATGGTTTTCATAATCAAAATAATGCCTCTATGATGTGGGGAGTTATTTAATGAATTTATTTGGGTATTCATTTTTCAAACCAAATTATTTTGAATGTGTATCGTGTATAGGATAAGGGTATACTTTTATATGTGGGGGAAAGGAAACACTTGGAATCATTGAAAAAAGGAGTTCCCAAATATTAATCATTCCAAAAGGATAAAAGTGTATAATTATAGAAACATTGATGATATAAGGTCACACTATTTCCATTATATTGGGTTTGGAAAAGACCCAATGTTATTTATTCCGTTATCTTTTTTATTTTAACCCTTCATTGACTCATTATAACCTTAACTTTGGTAATTAAATTTTCCTTATTTAATATTTATTTTAATAATAAAATTAATATAAACCTATTATATAATATTAATTATTCTGATTCTAAATATGTAATCCATTTTTCAAAAATAATTTCATATAAATGCAACATTTTAATCTAAAATTAAACCTACATACATTTCCAAAGACAAAATTTTCATTAGTATAGAAATTTTTAATTTCTAACATTGATATAATATTGATTTCTGTGAACTAAATTTGATTAATAAATATATCTTTTAAATAATTTTACTTTTTAAAACGAACCAAAAATAGAATCAACTTTATAAATTATATAAATGAATAGGCATTTATTAATAAAAATTAGTATTTTTACTATTCATCATAAAATAAATCATTTTATATAATTTTTACATATTTACTCAATGATAATTTTGAAATTTAGATCTCAAAAATAAATCATATATTTTGAAAAACCATTTCCAAAAGTGTAAAATATAATTTTTTTTAAAAAGTAGTAGTAATTATCATTTTTAGGCAAAATAGTATTATCAAAGAAAATAAATGATTAACTAATAATTAATTAATTTTTATCAATGTATTTTTATCATATAAATACATGATTATTAATTATTATATTTTTATTATATTTATTACCAATAAGTTGGTTTGATATGTTGTATCGGTCATGATTAAATAATAATATAAATGCTATGTTACAAAGTTTTAAAACTCGGTGCTGTATGTAACACAACCTGTTGAAGAAACTAAATTTATTTGAAAAAATATATTACATCAAATCTATGGCTGTTAAACTCTTCAAACCTTAAAATAACTTTATCCCCTATAAATTATTTAGTCTTGTAAAATCAAATGTGAATACTTCTTCCTCATCACATCCTTAGGTTCCCACATAGATTCTTTAATTTGCTGGCTTCACAAAAAAACATTGACTATATAAGGGGTATTATTTCATAGAACTTTATCCATATGATCTGTAACCCAAAATAGTTATTATTCATAAAAATATTATGTTCCATAGGTTTTAACTATTTCTTTGATACAAGTTAAGGATCTTGTTTTTATTTTCTAAAGAGAGATACATGAATCATATTGTGGAATTGAGAGAGAATAATTGGAAACATCAATTGATAAGATAAAATCCCACCATAATGATGAATATCAAAAGGTAAAATATAACTAGGGCTCAAAATACATTTCTTTATGAATATCATAAACTTCTTCTATATATAAATACATTGGAAGACCTTCTCACCAACATCAAATTTCTGATCACACTGATGATTGTCATCATAACTTTTCTGCTGACATTGTGCTACACTTATGTGTTTTTTAATAGTGATCGCACTAAGATTTACTATTTCATTTTCACCATTACACCCCTCTGGTAAAGTAGGTTTTTATTGAAATTTATAAAAAAAATAATAAAATTTCACTTCATGTTGGGTTCAATTATTTTTTATTTATTACAGTTAAAAATGGAAATGATACTTGTTTTGATAATCTCATTGATGGTGGTGGTGATTTTGAGGGCCCATGATGATTTCCAAAAAAATGAGCCAAACTGCACAGGATCCATGCACACTAGTGGAATCAACCGCATATTACTACAATACCATTCATAAAAATGGGAAAAATGTTTGGAATCTGGTCCATCATTAAATGGGATACATTTATTATGAAGGATCCAAATCCTCATTTGTCCTCTACAATGCCCATACGAACTGATCTATCCAAATAATCAAATCTGTACAAAGTTAAATGCAGTGTTCTCTATGTTATCAATGACTCATGATGTATTTTTTTCAAATGATTCCATACATTCAGTGGAGATAGTAAAGTGGTGGGGAAACATGTTTCTTGTTTTTTTAAAGTGATATTCTACTTTCCAATGGTTGAAAACCAAGGGCCCAGTTATTTTACACAATTAGTGTTCCCAAAACCAACTTCCACATTGCCTATAAAATGGAATCTTGGGCTCCACATTTTCAATTTAGATCAAAAAATAATGCTCTACCATTTTGGAGTCCTAGAGGAGACTCCACCTCATCCATGAAGTTCTAGACGACCTTAACCTGATATGTAGATCAATATTGAAGAAGGAGTTCCACTAGAACTTCCTCCCCCTCCCAATGTCGAGCTAAAAAATGGTATATCATTGAATGGGAGCTACAAAATTTTAAGTGGGAGTTCCAGAACCTTATAATCTCCTATTTATGTGTAATTTTGGGAAAATTATTTAACTTATGTTCATTATTTATATTCTCCTTCTCTAAATGCATTTATTTGCTTTAATTTAGTTTAACATTTTAAATTAAATATTGATTCGGTTGATATTCAAGTGGGAATATTGAGTTGTTTCAATTGGACAACACATGTATCCTCTTACTCTCACACATACATGAGATTTTAGTATGATTTGTTATACCTCAATATATTATTGAGGTCCAAACCAAAACCACATGATTGTTGTGTAAAGTGGTGTTTCTTTGTGAATTATTTTAAGAGGAAATAGGGGAACCAAGATCTTGGTCATCCCCTAATAAAAGGATTACAAAAAAAACTAATAACCAATTGAGAATGAGGAACACATTAAGTTATGTAGAAACATCACAATGATCACTTATTTATCACATATTTTTTAAAATGAACTTTTTCATTCAAAGTTATAACACATTACATTATGTTACTTTCTTAAATATTTTTACAGAATCACCCCACTATTATGTTAATATGATTAAAAATACACACTCAAAACATATCAACACTCCTTGATATATGAACTAGGGTATACACTAGACTGTACATAAAACATAAAAACATAATCAAATTGACTTGTCATGGAAGCATGGTCAAATTATTTCACCATTTTTGGTGAGCGATTCGGTTTTTAGTGCTTGTTTTTAACAAGATATTTGTAAATTTTGTGAATACTTATTTACCTTTTAAATATTTTTGTGTTTTGATTTAGATATTGTGTAGGTTTGGTTCATGATGTGTTCTAATCCATGAGATTTTCCACATTTTGAACCCATACCGTAAAGGATCCTATATCAGCGACACCGAGACATAGAAGAGAACCATTCAAATGAGGACACACAAAACATCGACAGTATTCTTGATCCTTACTATTCTTCTTCTGAAACAAACATCAAAACTGAAATAAACTTACATAACATGGCTGAAAATAACCGAACATTAAAATAACTAACCTCACCTGATGTTGATATCCAACCCATTTACATTCAAATTCAAAGTGAGGCACCCAAATTTGAACTAAATTCTGGTCTAATTCATTTATTACCAATATTCCATGGAAATCCTCGAGAGGATACACTTAAACACATAAAATAATTTCTTATATTTTGTTCTAAATTAAAACATACAAATGAAAATGAAGAATAAATAAAACTAAAAAAACCTCCATTTTTATTAGAAGACACTACAAAAGACTGGATTTACTATGTTAATTCAGCAAATATAGGCTGGACGGACATGAAATACCTTCTTCTTGTAAAATACATCCCAAAATCTTGAACTTCAACAATAAGGAAAGGAATATGTGGTATAAGGAAATAACAAGGGGAAACATTACATGAATATTGGGAATGCTTTAAAAGGTTTTGTTCAAGTTGTCCACACCACCAAATTAGTGATAAAAGTTTAACATAATATTTTAATAATGGATTAATTCTAATTGATCGTAACATGATTGATGCTACTACAGGTGGGTAACTAGAAGATAAAACTCTAAATGCTGCAAGAACACTGATTGAGAACATGGCTCAAAACACTCTACAATTCGGTAAAAGGTCATGTGTACCCATTCGCGTTGTCTATGAGGTGCATAGTACTGAATTTGAGATAAAGGTGGACACAATGTTTGAAGAGGTATATACCCTTTTATGAAAACTCGCTCTTTCCCAATGGAAATTTCAATCTCCTCCTCCCATCCATTGTGGAATTTGAACTTGTGACACCTATTATTCTGACCAATTCCCCCAATTGATAAAGAATTCTGAGAGTTGTGAGGAAATCATCCCAGGATACCTCTAAAACCAAACCTTTTGGCAAGAAACATACAATCCATCCCACCCTAGAGAGAATAAAAACCATGTTTATCGGTATGTGGTATTTAATCCATCCTCATCATCTATGTAACAAACAAGGGTAGAGTAGTCATCTACCACCACCACCCAGAAATCCTTAACCACCCTAACGTCCGTTCCAACCACTACTCCAAAACTCAATCCTAGCCTAGAAGATATGATGAATCAAATGGCTTCCAATAATCTACCTTTCCAACAAACCACCCAATCTTCCATACAAGTCATAAAAACCCAATTATTTCCACTAGAAAACATTATGGAGGAAATTCAATGTCATATGTCAGGTAAACTACCCTCTCAAATAGTAGTTAGCATTAGGGATACATGAAATATTATTTACATCACCCTAAAGAGTGTGAAAGAACTTAACACCAAAATGAACCATCCATTACTTTCATCCACTTCTAATGAAACCACCATACGAACTATTGAAGTTGTTACATGAGAAGAAAATCCGTATCCTGAAAGAATCCCTTCCAAAGGAAAGAGTGTGTATGTCAATGAGTATCTTATTCAAACCATTCCTCTTCCATTATCCCAAAGGGCCACCCAAATATGAAAATAAAAGGATACTGATCATGATAAAGAAATAGTAGAAACATTTTAAAAAGTGCAGGTTAACATTCCATTAATTGATGTCATGAAGAAACTTCCAAGATATGCCATGTTTCTGAAGGAGATGTGTACAAAAATAAGAATACTTCACATAGATGAAAAGGTGAGATTAGGGAGGAATGCATCATAATTAATAGATCTATCACTTCCCATCATGTGCAATGATCATAAGACATTCTTTATTCCATGCACCATAGGGGAGTATTCATTTTCCAATGATATGCTTCATTTAGGTGCTTATATAAATGTGATGCCTCACTCAATTACTCTTCATTGTAGGTCGGGTAACTAAAGGCCACTAGAATTATTGTTCAACAAGACAACCTGAGTACCACACACCCATCGGGTGTGTTAGAGTATTTTCTTGTGAGTTTGAAATATAGAATGTTTCCAGCTGATTTTTATGTGATAAAAATGAAAGATGATATGATGAATGGACATGAAACAATTATATTGGGGGGAAACTTCTTGAAAACATAAAAACCATAATTAATGTCTATAATGGTACATTATATATGGAATTTTTTAAGGACATAGTCCATTTAAACATTATTTATTCCAAGAAGAACCCATTAGTAAAACTTTCCTCTCTCTCTATAAATTCAATTGATTTACTCCCTACCCCAGTGAAAACAAATATTCATTCCCCTGATGGCCATTTTTAGTTTTCATCATTGATTGAAATTCTAGGAAATGATTCATGCAATGATTTTTATAGTGGATTAGATAAATTTAATTCATGTTTATTAATAGATAATTTCATGAACACTGAGGATCCAATGAATATGGATGTTACTACTAAGCTTGAAAAGGCTAATTCCTCAACTGGGGATGATATCATTAAGCAGTTAGATGAAATTAGTGACCTCTCACATTCACACACACTCCCATAAATCCAAAATACAACTTAATTTGAACATAAACAATATCCTCAAGATTTAAAATATTCCTATATTTTGAATGGAAACATGATTCCCATCATCATTTCTAGTTCACTCCCTTCTGAGTATGAATTGCGAATTCTTAAACTATTGAGGGGGTATAAAAAAGCATTGGAATGAACACTTTATGAAATACTTGGTATTATCCAATCAATTTGTACACATCATATGTTGTTAAATGTTGAGGCTAAACTAATGAGTCCAGAACAACGTTGACTGAACACAAACCTTTTAGAAGTTGTGAAAAAGGAGGAAACAAAATAATTGGATACTTAAATCATTTACCCTAACCCTAAAAAATAATGGGACAATACCATTCAATTATTTCCTATAAAAACTAGCCTTATAGTAATAAAAAATATAAACAATTAATTGGATCCAACTCGTGTGAAGAATTGTTGGCGTGTCTTCATAGACTATCGCTAACTAAACCATCAAATTAGGAAGGAGCATTTCCCATTTCCATTCATTGACAAAATTCTAGAGAGGCTACTTGGTAAGTCCCATTACCGTTTTCCTGATGGGTATTCCAAATATTTTCCAATCCATAATTCCCCCAAGTATTAGGAAAATATGAACTTCACTTAACACTTTGGTACATTTTCATATAAGAAGATGCCATTTCGTCTGTGCAATGCTCTGAGTACTTTCCAGGGATGCATGGTTTTTAATTTTTTGGATTACTTGGATAATTGAAAGGAAATATTCATGGATGAATTCACTACTTATGGATCGTCTTTTTATGAATTTTTGAGTAGTCTTTCTTAATTACTATATCATTTTGTTGATAAGAATATTTTATTAAATTATATGAAATGGAATTTCATGGTGTGATAATGTGTAATTTTGGGACATGTAATTTATGGGGATGGTATCCAAGTAGATAAATTATAAGTGGATGTCATTTCATCCCTACCATTCCCCATAAAATGTACAGGATGTGTGTTATTTCCTAGGTCATGGTGGATTTTATCGTCATTTCCTTTGTGACATTAGTAAAATTACACTCCCACTATCCTGATTACTCCAAAAAGAAATACAATTTGTTTTTGAAAATGAATGCAAGGAAGCTTTTAATAAGTTGAAATGGAGTCTCACTTCACCCATGGTAATCCAACCACCTCAGTGGGATTTACAATTCGAGCTCATGTGTGATGCCTCTAACTATGCCTTTGGAGAAGTCTTATCACAAAGGGTCGACCGAGCTCGACATGTCATATCATATGCCTCACATAATTTGGACCCTACACAAGTAAAATACACCACAACTAAAAAATAATTCTCTGCAATTGTGTTTGACTAGGGAAATGTTGGGTCATAACTTTTAGGGTCCAAATTCGTTGGGTTCTAAGACATAAATCCCTCTGGTATCTCCTTAATAAACTATAATCCAAATCACATCCCATTCGTTGGATGATCCTCATTAAAAAATTCAATATAGAAATTAAAGATAAAAACGGAACAAAGAATGTGGCGGCTGACCATATATGTAGTATTCCCCCATCCTCAATCATTGACTCACCCACCTGTATTCCTATAAATGATATGTTTCCCAATGAGAAATTTTACTGAGTGTAAGATGTTATTCTTTAGTATGGTGAAATTTTAAATTATTTAGTAGCATCATGCATTCCTAAAAATTTCAACAAAAACCAAGATAGTCATCTGATACATGAGTCTCATTGGTACATTTGGGAATAAACATACCTATGTCACACATTTAGTGATCATATACATATGATTTGTGTTCCTGATAGAGAGTTTCATTCCATTCATAGGTTCTACCACACTCTTGTTTGTGGGGGGCACATTGGACCCCAATGGACTGCTTGCAAAATCCTTGGTTCTGGGCACTTTGGACCAACAATTTTTGAAGATGAAAATGGTTTTTATAAATCCTTTCCTCATTATCAATGAATGGGTAATGTCTCTAAATGAAATTAAATTCCTCAACAACCATTAATATTTCGTGACATTTTTTGATTCATGTGGTATTGAAAATATGGGGTCATTTCCCAATTCTGTTGGAAACTTATACATTCTTCTAGAAGTAGATTACATGTCAAAATTGGTAGAGGAAGAATCTATAAGGACTGATGATTCTAAGGCAGTTGTGAATTTTTGAGAACCCAAATTTTGTGTAGGTTTGGTTTACCTAGGTTTAAAATCAGCGACCAGGGTTTTAATTTCTTCAACAGAACAATGCAATCTCTTTTGCATCAGTATGGAGTCGAGCATCGAGTATCTTCAACTTATCACCCACTGACCAATGGTCAAGCTGAGGTGTCAAATAATTAATTAAAATAAATTCTTGAAAAACTGTTTCAAACCAATAGAAATTATTGGAGTCTTAGACTTGATCATTCATTGTGGGATTACTGTACTAATTTCAATATCCCCATTGTCATGTTACCATATCAACTAGTATTTGGAATGAGTTGTCAACCCCCTGTTGAGATTTAGCACTGGGATAACTAGGACATCAAACAATGTAATAATATTTTATCTAGAGTAGGTTCTCCATGAAAGTTGCAGATTCAGGATGTGGAGGAAATGATAAGAGATTCATATGAGATCTCCAGGATTTATAAATAGTGAACCAAGACGTCCCATGTTCGTCTGATCCAACATTTTCTGTTCCACATCGTGAAGAAGGTCCTCCTATACAATGCAAGGATAAAGATGCATCCATGTAAGATTCATTCCCACTATTTTTGAACATACACTATTACTAATGTCTATCTATTTGGTTTTTTCCATGTTCAAAATAAAGTAACCAAGAAAACCTTCTTTGTCAATGGGTAGTGGTTAATGCACTTCCATGTATCCATTCTAGGGTCCCCGATGGAGGAACTCTATGCTCATGAAGTAATATATGAAGGGAAATCACAGGGATTTATCCATCCTTAACATATTTTCTTTTATTATAGTGGGGAAACTACACACATTTATTGTGGGGGGTTGGGTATATTCATACGTTAGTTAAGAATTTTCATCATCTTTTATTTAGCTTTATGAATTATATTGTTACATTACCCCCTTCCATCCCCCACACTATTGTACTAGAATATCAATTTCTATGCCAACTTTAACCTTGAAAACGATTATTATTCATGGCGGAGACGATGAAGTTTTATTCGACGGTGACGACGGATGCTGGTGGAGTTCACCGTCGATCTGTTTTGATGCGGACTGGGCGGCTGTTGCGTTCGGTGTAAGACTCAGGAATGGTGCAGGACTCGAGGTGACGCGTGACAAGACGACTCAATTTACGTGATGGATCATGATGCCTTGATTTTGAATTTTGAATTCTGTGGATTTTTGGATCGCTGCAGTGGCGGTAGGGTTTGCCTAGTGTGGATTTTGAATATGGTATTTTTTATGTTATGGTGATCGTCTATGTGGGATTTGGAAGTACTTGTGGAGGTTTTTTTATGGTTCCCACTTTTCCAAAAAAAGTGTCTTCTTAAAAAAATGGATTGGACTGGACTTGATCTTATGGTTTGATTTCTGGGAATGCTTATGTGAGTTGGTTTCGAAATTTGATTGCAAAAGATGTGGGGGAAAGATTGTTGGAATGGATCTTATATGTAGACAATTATTAAAATAACATATATTTACCCAAAATAAAGTGGAAATAATAGCATGAAATGATATCACCCACACACACAAAGAATTAGGGACATGATTAACTTTTAAATTATTTTCTTTTATTGGTATCATTCATCTCTTTGAATTTGATTTGGATAAAATTTTTTAGGCGTCTTTTACAATGATCATTGAGAATAACTACTTAGTGTGTTATTTTTTATTTGATCACATTTCTATCAGGAATTAAATTTTAATTGAATGTTAAATATTTATGATGTTGGAAAGATCTAAATGCATAATTTCAAAAAAATTAACTTTTCCTATGAGTAAAAATGTTTAGGTGTGGGGGTGTGATCACACTATGATTCAATATTTCTTTTTTACCCTTACACCACTATACTAAACTTATTTTGTATGGATAATTATTAAAACTGTAACATATTGAACATCATGTTCGATTCAATTATTTTTTAGTTATTACTTTTAAAAAGGGCAATGATACTGGTTTTGATAATCTCCATAAAGGGGATGGTGATTTGGTGGGCCCATGATGATCTCATAGAAAAATGGGTCACACTACATAGGATCCATGCACACTAGTGGATTCAAACGTATATTACTACTACACTGTGCATCCATATGGGTTGAAACATTGTGATCATTTCCAACTTTTAATGAGATAAATTTCACAGAGAGGAACTGAATCCTCATTTGGCTTCTATGGTTCCCATACGAACTCATCTGTACAAAGAATCAAATATGAAAAAAGTCAAATGTGGTGTTATGTAATTTATCAATATCTCGAGCTGTAATTGTCCAAATAGTTCCATGAATTTGGAAGAGACATTCAAGTGGTGTGGAAACTTGTTTCTAGTTTTTTCCAATGTGATATTCTACTATCAAGTGCTCAAAAATTGTAGGCGAAGTGGTTTTATGAAATATGTGTTCCCAAATCATCCTTCCACATTTCCTATAATATTGAAGCATGGGCTCCTTATTTGAAAGTTTGAACTAGAAGTGAAACACATCCTTTTTTGAGTCCTGGAGGAGTCTCCACATCATCCGTGAAGTTCTGGAGGCCCCTATCCTCATAGGGGTGTCAATAAAGAAGGAGTTCCACCCCTTGCTTCCTCCCCCTCCCGATGTCGTGCTAAACGGTGGGTAACCATCGCGAGGGAGAAACACAATTAAAGTGGGGGTCCTACACCTTATATTCTCATGTGTTTTTGTAATTTGTGTTTGAATTATTTCACTTATGTTCATATTTTTATGATTCTTCTATGAATGCCTTTATTTTTTATAATTATGTGAAACATTTCTCATTTCAATATAGATTGGGATGACATTCAAGTGGGAATATTGATTTGTTTGGATTGGACAACACAATCATCCTATTTCTCTTATACATACATAATATTTGAGTATCATTTTGTAGAACTCACACTATTCATGAGGACCAAACCTTTAAAACAAGATTTTTGGGTCGAGGGGTGGTTCTTTATACATTCTTTTATGATGAAATAGGGGAACTAGGATCATGGTCATCGCTCCACCATAGGATTACTACAAAACCTAATAACGAATTGAGAATAAGGAACTCTTCAAGTGCTATTGTATCTTAAAAATGATCACTTATTTTTCTCATATTTTTCTAAATCCATTTTTTCATTCAACATCACGATACTTTACATTAAGTTACTTTCTTAAAATTTTCTACAAAATCACCCACCTCTTTTTTTCTTCTTATTAAAAAATACACACACAAAACCTATAAACACACCGTGAATGATGAACTAGGGTCTTCCATAGACTATAAATCAACCATTAAAACATAATCAATTTGAAATTCAAAACAACATAGTAAAATAGGTTTATCCTTCACTTCTATTTAAATATATATCTTATGAACAAATATATTTCATTCTCATACTTTATCTATATTTAATGGATTTCTAATCTTTTTTCTATAGAGGGTTTCATAAAGAGAAATATGAATGCTTGAGTGAAATGTAATATTATATAAAAACTCAATCATTGGAAGGTGTTGATTCCACCCAATTTTAAAATACATTGGCCATTATATAAATATATCATCTCGGGTTTTAATTGTTCTCTCAGAATTACCATCTATATATGCATGACACACAGTGCAGAAAATCATCATTGTATGAAGATCATACTGATGACATTGTCAGAACATTGTGTTAAACATTAGATCCCGATCAGATATAATGGAATATAGTATTCATTAAAACCGTACAACTTATTTAGTGCATAACATTTCTTGATAATCCAAAGAGAAATAATGTCCAAAAGATATAAAGTTTTCTATATTTTTATGGTGATAAAAAACAACCTATATAGTATTATAGACATTAGATTTTTTGGAGAGTCTGATGAAAAATTCCATAGAGATGTTTTTTAGTTTCCATTATGGTATGGGTAATGGTTATACCATCCATCTAGACATTTTAATCCAATCCTTAAGATTATGACATACCAAGAACCATGATACATATTCTATAATATCTCTCTTCATGTAATCTCAATAAAAAATACTCTTTCATATCTCTTTACATAATTTTACTTCCCAAATGAATAGAGAATGAATAACAATGAGCCTCCTCCAACACATACTTGTACAAATATGGTATGGATATAATACATACATGATTCCTTAACCAAGTCATTCTATAAAAATTATGTTTAAACTCATGAACATTTATATCATTCTTATATAGATCTATATCTTTCCTCTTTTCATCATTAATCATTTATTTTAAAGTTGGATGAACACTCATTTGTGCGAAATATGATTTAACTACTTAATTTATGATTTCGATGTCCATTATTTTTGAATACATAGTTATTATATCTTTTTATCCTTATCATAAGTATGCAAGAATGATCCTTTGGGTTTGAAGCATCAACATCCTTGGACACTTTCTCGGGGTTGTAATGTATTGACAATCATAATCTGTAATCAGCTCCAACCATCTTTTATGTATCATTTTCAACTCTTTCTATGTGAATATATACTTAAAAAATTGATGATTAATATATATATATATATATATATATATATATTCTCTATAAATATTATTCCTCTATATTTTTAATGAAAATGTTATCAAATCTAACTCTAGGTAAGGATTTGGGAAATTTTACACATGAATATTCATTTTTAATTTAGAATATTCTATCACCATATAGTTATAAATATGAATACATACAAATAATACTTTTAATTATTCAATATATATTACATACCCTTCTCCAATTATGGTCAATGTAATCATGGTTGTGCTAAAAAATCTTCTCTTCAATTTCGTAAAATTCCCTCACATTAATATATCCAAAGGAACTTCAATCTGTTATAAGTTAACATAGTGGGTTGATTGGATAGAATTTATAAATTTATATAAATTTCTATTAATATCTAGATGAACTAATAAAACATACAATCTTAGTCACTATAGTGGGTATTGTCCAAAATTCAATAGCCTCGACTTTTGATGGATCCACATATATACAATCACTTGAGATTATATGACAAAAAATTGAAAACTATTGTAGAAAAAATTCACACTTTGTATATTTTTTATATAGTTTCTCTTCACATGGATCCTTCAGTACTCTTTGAATATATTCTAATATCATCTATAAAGACACCCACAAACTGATCAAGGTAATATCACATGTCACATTTCCTTAAATCAATGAAAACCAAATGTGTATTAGTAAGAAACAATTGTATAACTATATATTCATAG
Source organism: Viscum album (assembly GCA_963277665.1). NCBI lineage: Eukaryota > Viridiplantae > Streptophyta > Magnoliopsida > Santalales > Viscaceae > Viscum > Viscum album. The sequence goes on along the minus strand of OY728123.1, from coordinate 1,199,104,670 downwards.
TGCTCATACAATTTACATAATGTTGTATCTAGTATATATTACTTAATAACCCTCAATTGAACATATCTATTGTGAATCTAGATATTATAAAAGTATATAGATCCTTGTAGTAGGTTAAAAAATCACAAATATGAGGAATAATATATCTTTTCATGATTGTGAACTTTTTGAGTTCCTGATAACAAATAAATATTGACAATGATCCATATAAATTCGTATAAAAAGGATAGTTGCACCCCAAGGTGAAACACATGGATGAATAAATACTTTATCAACATTCTACTATATTTTATTATTTAATTCTAGAAATTCAATTAGGGGCATTCTATTGTGATTCATTGGAATAGGTGTGGTACTATGTATGAGTTCGATTGAGAACACAACATTATATTTAGTGAAGAAATAGAAAAATCTTCAAGATAAATATCAAAAAACTCCAAAAAATAGGTAGGTAATCAATTTTAAGTTTCTCCCCAGCCATATGAGACAAACACCCCTTTTGAATAGGGATCAAGACATATATAATGGGATAATGTTTCATTTCCTATTTAAATTTATCGCCACACAGGGAGATGATCTTAGGTTGGTTATGAAAATAAAATGTGACTTACATTCCTTATAAATCAATGTGGGATTTATATAGATACATACAATACATGCCTATAATAAAATAATATTTAACTAGAGGGAGAATAATAATATTTGCAGGAAACCAATTCCCACAAACTTCCACTAGGTAAGAATCAAAGACATGTGCTATGGTCATCGTGCCACTATGGGATTTCACTGTTAATTCAAAATCAAATAATTTAGGATTGGAATTCATATTCCTATATAATTTCCACAATAAAAATTTTCTCATATAACTAATCTAAAAAAGGCTACTTAAATATTTTTTTATACCTCTTACGACCTCAAATTTTTTCATTCTATCAAAATCCCTTAGTAAAAGAAAATGGTTAGAATGACCATCATCTATCTCTGATAAAAGTGATCAATCAAGAAAAATAATTTATATGATTTATAAATCACAAATCCTTATATTAAATATATGATATAATAGGTTTAAACTAGTTTATTCATGGTTATTATCTATTCAAATCCTTCATCATATTTCATAAAGAGTTTGGGGATTTAAAATTAATATCCCAAATAGTTTCAAACTATGATTGGAGTAATGTCCATTTTCATGAAACAAGTGATGATAAAGTCAAATAACAGTGAACTATTTTTGGAATAATCACTCCAGCTATATCTATGTTGGATCCAAATCCACTTGTAGTTTCAAGATAAAGATGTAATTTCGTGGAATCTAATTGTTATATCCTCTATCAAAATTTCAAGATATTTTCCTATAACCTAACTCATACTTATACTTATCCTTACAATTATTATTAAATTTTCTTCACCCTAATTATAAAGGATAACTAAAACTATTCTCTGATACGGACTATAATAGCTTATGTTTTTCATACATATATATTACAACATAATAGATTTATATTCAATACATTTCACAAATACATGACTGGGGACCATTATGTTTTATTGTATTTGGAGGGTACATACATAATCTTTTATTTCAGGAAATATCTTAAAAATAATCCCTAAAAAATATTCCCAACAGTGATATTCCTAGACATTCCCTACTTAAGTCCTTTCCTCATAACCTTGGTAATGGAAGCATAAAAAAGGGTAAGGTGAGATGCTTTGTATGGGTAAACAAAGGAGATATCAATATGACTTGAGAATAAAAATATGAAAACATGAGAATTACATATGGACATCATAGCCTACAAATCAGAGATCATAAAATTTATTCATGGTATAAATCATTGTATTTAATTATACATGAATCATAAGGGAATAAAAGTACATAATTCATGAGTGCATAACATTGTAATAAGACATAGATTTGAGGCATATACATAAGTATAGAACATATTATTTCATGGATACCCTCCAAGACACTCAAAAAAAAATAGGATTTGAATAATCACTTATGTACCTACATTAGGCGTATAATAACCTATAATATATCCTCTTTTTCTTTTTTGGGATAACGTGACATACACCCTCTTTTTGGGATTGAGATTACATATAACGTGCCATACAATATCATAGAACATTAATAATTTCCCATTTCATTGTATGGTGATATAGTCTGATCCATTGTATAATCTATACATGTATGTTCTATAAGATCATAAAATATACATCAAATCCTAACACTTAGTAATTAAATGGGGATTCTAAACAATTTATCATAATATAACCTATAAAATGAAATAAGTTCAATAAACATATTTTAATCATAAAAATAAAACATCTAATTTTTTTGGTTATATTATATCATATCCCTAGTAATCTTTATGTAACATAATAGGGTATAATTTTATATGGGAAATTATTTTGAATGATCACTTTGATGATTTATTCATGAAAATAACATTATCATTTTGAAAAATGTTATTGAAAATAAAAAATTTCCCAAATATTAATGAAAACACATTATATGAAAATAGAATTTTAAAATTTTAATGAAATCATTACACCATTGAGTAGTCATCATAGTTTAAAATATCGTTCATATCATACATTTTAAGGTGAATATTCCTTTCACATTGATAGTATAATTCCAAAAGATAATTATTCAAAAAATAACTAGATTCCTTTTCAAATATTTTATAAAATTTATGAAATAAATTAAAATATATTTAAAAATTAACCATAGAATATCAATTCAAGTTTTGATTATGATGGAAACATAGTATGGGGAGTTATATATCAATATTAAGTGAATCATAACCCATGTAGTTCTTTTCAACTTCATGGGAATCGTCATACCATTTAAGGTCATGATATAAGGATTTATTTGATTCCTTCTAATGTCTTGCTAGCATGATCAAATGAATATTATTTTAATGTCATGTATATAGGACCTGTGGGGGTTTGGTATTGAACCTCGAAGATGTATTTCATTTATCTCCACCAAAAACAATCAAATTCCATGTAGTTCAAGTTTCACAGTAAATGTTTTATTGATAGGATTAGTATATATAGTTTATCATCATGTTATAAGAATGGTTATATCATTAATGGGGTGAAAACAATGGATTTATTGGTGATTATAAATTGGAAAACCCATTTTGGTTCACCCAATTCATTGATAAGAAATAATGGATGGTTATGGATGGAAATGTAAAGAATATGACCAATTTAGTTAGAATATTTTATAGGGTATATAACCCATTTAGGTAGAGTTTGTAATTGAAATTATGTCCCATTATTGTTGAGATAATCAGAAACCATTATGGCCCAATATGGTAAGGTTAGATCTTACACTAATTCATTATTCAAGTAATTTCAAGAGAGTTTGAAGGATATGTGTGGGGATTTTGTATACACATCCCAAATACATTAAACATGATCGGTGAGTCTATTTAATGTGGGTTTATTGATTATAATTAATTAGAGGCCTAATATATATAACTTCTTCATTGAGTGTGTGAAAGTGTTATGATGGATACTATGGATAATTATATGATTGATAAGGGATAACCTATAATAGTAGTTAAGAACGTAGACTTGAATAAGATCAATAATAGGGGGATGAGTGAATAAGTTATCTCTTTATTTTTATTATATCGTTATTTTAAACCATAATTTTTCAATATTTAATATTATGACCCTATCATTATGATTTTTATCATCTTCTCTCATATATAAGTTGAATAAAACACATATGATAACATGTGTATTTACAAGGTCTAGACTCAATATGAGAGCACGCCCTTTTCCAGTTTTGCATCAAGTTTAAAGACTGATATTTTGACAATAAATCGACAAGAATACTAGTGAATACTATATTCGCAAAATTATGTTATAAAATATCAAAAAGATTATTATCCCAATTTACATAGTTTTCCCTACCAATGATTTCACAATACTATCTCGCACCAGATGAATTTATTTCCCTAAAAGATTTGGGGCATTTTTGATGGCGTATTTATACTACCTCCTAAAAGTTTTTCGAGGGACGTCCCCATCGTTCATCAAATAGATCATAAACAAGTCTTTTATCATAATATAGTTTGAGTATTGGACTTTTTCTCATTTAATTAATTTATTCTAGATTATATTTGGGATCAAACAACCATTTTCACTTGATCTCATAATGATATGATTATATCTCAAGTTATAAGAAGATAAACCTATTTTACCCCTTATCATCTTGACTTTAACAAAATAGTTTTTTGTTGGAATTAATATACACTCATTTTTTTCTAGGATACTATTAAATTGAATGACTTATTATTTTATTTGTTCTTAAATACTATAATGATATTTAGTTTTAGAAATACCATGTTCCACTTCTTCAAGTAGTTATAATTTTTAAGAGTAACATAATTATTGAAGGTCTCTTCCATTTTTTTTCTTTAAAACAACATAGATCATCATGATTAGTAGTATTGATAATATAATTATTATTGTTCTTATATATTATTATATTAATTGAAAATTTTGTTTTATATTGATTTGAAAACACCTCAATTTCAACTAGCCTGAAATATTTTATTCAAATAGGTGGTTAATTATCATGCTAATTAGAAAAAAAAATCCTATAAAAATATTTGATCTAATATCCTATTTTAGTTCAACATTAAAATTAATACTATTAAATTCAGGAAATATTAGAATATTAAAATATACTTATCTATAGAATCCACCAATTTAAATTAGTTTTAATTTTTCATCCATATGTACATGGTCCCATGCATCACAATGTGGCACTTCCCCTCAATCCATCCAATGGCTCGATGGCCTTCATTGTTTTATTTATTTTGATAATCCACCTTTCAAGGGGTGAGTTGGAACCCTTACAAGGCCCGTAGGTGTATGTATTACATGGCCTGTAGGCTTTAAAGGAATTCATTTTTCCTGTAAGCTTCAAACATTACATACTACCCAGACTAACTACTTGGAACTGCTCCTCCCCAGCATCTTCATCATGAAATCACCTCTTCACCTTCACATGGTTCTTCGGCTAGGCATTCTCATGCATGCACAGGCTTGTCCCGATGGTAGGTTCCATACCCTCTCATTCGTGAAATCTATTTAGCTTCTGCTGTGGGAAAAGCTCTTTGCTCATCCTCCTTGTAGAGCTTATTCCTCAAAGGTCGTGTGGTTTCATCTACTCTAAAGGTGGACCGATGGCCTTGACGTGGCCTGAAATCCGTACTGGCTTGAAGTCATGGGTGGCTCGAAGGCATTAAAGGACCCAGGGACCAAATCGGTGGCCCGAAGGCCCAAACGGGGGCCTATTCCTGGATGCTACAGTGCCAAACAGTACCTGATACAGTACTGCATAGTTCTTGCTATAGTTCCTGCTATAGTACCTGCTACTGTATCACTACAGTACTGCTACCATACCCCTAGAAATAATGTCTCAGTCTGGATTTGATCCCAGGTCTCCCAGATGCACTTACAAATTCCTTACCATCTAGGCTAAGGCTCATGTGCGACACTTCCCCTCAATATGTGATAACTTCCTATTCCATATACAACATCATAGAATACTAAATTATGTATAGGTTTTTCAATTTTATCCCATCTCTGAACAAAATTATTTTATAAAAATTATTATATTCATTTTCATAAAGATCGATTCAATAATCAAGTACATTAGTATCTTTTTATTAATAATATATTTATTTTGTAAAACCCGTCTCTATAATGTCTTAAAAATATTATAATTTTTATAACGTAAATTAATCTTAAGAAGTTAGTGTTTCCCATCAAAAATCATACAATACTCATCCAAATCCCTAGGATACTTTTCTGAATTCCATGATACACATTCTAATTAAGTACACACACATATGATGTCCTAGGGTCTTGGTCAACATCCCATTAAAGAGTCTAAAATAATTTGACAAACATAAAAGACACTCATATAATGTATTTATGTTACTATTGAAAAATCAATATTCCTTTTCATAATTCTATGACTACTCTTATAAATTCAATAATTTCACTTTTTAATTCCACATTCACTCTTTTTATGATTTTACGTACTTTTTTATCAAATTTATATGTTCATAAATATATAAAATCCTTTTAAAGTCCATTATATCCATTTAAATATAAAATATTTACTTATCTTGATAAGTATTAAAAAGACAACTCAACGACATGTGATGTCGAAAAATTGTCTATGATGTCTTCATGAAGACATATAAAGCCTATAATTTAAAAAGTTTATGTTATTTTCCATTTTTTATCTCCCCAACTAACAAGGTGTTAAATTTTATATATAATTATTATGAACTCCTGTAAATGTTGTAAGAAATAAGTAATAGACATATGAAGTCCCTCAAATATATTATGAAATGAAAATATTACAATGACTTTTCTATTTTTCTGATTTCCCCATAGAAATTTGTACTTCTATAAAACACTAAATATCAACTATTTATCCTTAGAAATTCTAAATCACATCAAATTGTTCCAAGAAATTATCTATGGAACTTTAAAACTGAATTAAAAAATATAGTACATAATGATCTTTTGGATGTTTTATCTAATCCTCAATCATGATTTTATTCCTCAAAAAATCTAATAAATTTTCTTTGTTTAAACAATTACTAAATACATAAATCCATCATGATATAAACAATGCATATTCTGTAGAACATGCCATTAATATGAAGATCATCTCAAACAGTCATTATAAATAATGATGTTTCTATCTTGAGTATTTTATGTGACATCTTCATAAATAAACCATCACATTATTTTTCTATTTATAATCAAAACAACATATTCATATTCTCAAATATTTCCTAACACATATCGACAAATTCACCATCATTTTGGTAAACATATGTATAAATAATAAATAAAGTCTTAACTTGGCCTCTTTAATCTCCCCTTTAAATTTTTGGTGCCAACTATAAAAACCCCATGATAAGATATATGTATTGAATTTACTATTATCTGACATTATGATAATAAATATAAATCAAAATATCCATAACGTATTAGATGCTTCATCAGGCATTTTTTATTGTTCATAATGTAACTTTTTCTCCCAATTTTATTCAGAATAACAACATGATCTAAATTATTCAACGATGGATGGTGCCACAAATTATTATCAATTAGTCTTTTAGAAAATCAACTGTCAGTATACATAATCTAATTCAGTTTATAAAACTTGGGATATTAGAAAATATAAATAATATTCCTATATAAATGTCAGGCTTGTTATATTAATATCTCTCTATCAGGTTTGAGGTAAGTCAAATAGATTTTTCAAAATAATTTACCTTCTCTCATCTTCTATGAATTCATAAAATCATTTAATGTAAAATGCATAAAACTCCCCATTTCTACTCAATATTTAAGGTCAAATGTAATAAATTTTACAAAATATGTTTTATATAATTGAGGTTTATTATTATCCTCAATAAATTGTTTCTTATTATTTTCTATAATTGTACGTTTTCATGGAATAACTCATCTTTTACAACTAACCCTTCATCGAATCATACATTCATGGGATGGACTCACCTGTTCATCATGGTTGATTTCAATAAAAATACACTATGATGTAAAAATATTTTTCTAATATATTTTACAAAAACTCATTCAACTCATTCATTAGATTATATACTTGAATTCCTTGAATTTTAGTAAAAAATTAAATATTAATGGAATGTGCATTGGGTTTCATTTCTCCCTAATGAGATAAAAAGGGTTGACAGTTTTTTCATAACCTAGATTCTCCAATTCTTCGACATTTATTTCCTGAATTTCTTTTGATTCTATCTTTTATGAATTTTATACTATTGAATTCATGTGTAGTGTGGCATCTTTAATACTTTAAATTTCAAATTTATGAAGAATATTCTTATTGTGGTCTATAAAAGAAAACTCATATTCACATTCATGATCCTTCTACTTTGGGGTTTTAAACTAAGATTACTACACAAATGAATTATTTTTTGATTCTGGCTTGATTTATTAACCTTCTCATGTGACATCACTTGTTCTAATTGGTAATAAGTCATTGATAATGTATTAAATTATTATGAGCATTCATATATTTTTTTATAGAATTAACTAATATAGATCATTTAAACCCTCATTGTTTAACAAAGAACTAACTTGAATGGAGTGATCAAGTCTCCTACTTTATCTTTGATATCTCTTTAATTTTGTATCCAAGAAACACTATCATAGAAATATTATCACCAAACATTATCATTGTGACCTTGTTGGTCTCACCATCTGAGAATATTCTCTATAAGTCCATATATTTTTTTTGATAAGATAATATATTATCAAAAATTAAACATCTTTATTCAAAAAATTTCTCTACCATAAACAGAGTATTTACTCTTCTTTTTATATTTTCTTCCACTTTATTTTGTTAAATTTTTTAGTACTGAAATATTAAACCAATTTTCATTTCACTTATGTCTATTTTTTCATAATAATTACAATATTCTCTATGGATCTATCTTTAATGATATTGATTGAAACTTTATAGGAAATATAATTTATGTCCAAATACACTCTAAAATATATATTAAATCTATGTTGAGAGCCTTTATTTTATTAATTTCATCTCATATATTTTTAATTTAGTATTGATATTTTGTTTACATTCTTCATCCCAAAACATTCCAGTTTTAACATTTTAAAAGTTTCTTCATTGTGAAATAGATTTTGAATCACATTTATATTTTTATGTAACCTTTGTGATTTTATTTTCACTTATATTCTCAATTCCATTGGATGATTTAGCCAAAATATAATTAATTTTATCATACTTTTTACTCAGGTTATTCAGGGATCTTTCAAATTTATGTCTTATAGATTGTTCCTTCTACAGATCTTCATTATTTAAACTAGTTTGACATTAAGATATTTTTAATCATATATTGGTCTAAAATTATAACCTTTTTAAATTTAATATTCTCATTAAGATCAATCTCCTTTATAGATTCCTTATATTATCCATTTATAGTAGCTTGAATATCTTCTTGGGCATGGTATCTTACTCAAGATAGTCTCCAATTGAAAACTAAACATGTACTCGATGATGAATTGTCTCAGTGACAATTTAGTTATTTTAAGTATTAAAAATTATAGTAAAAAATATTACAAAATTATCTTATTGTATATTTGTAGTTTAAAATTATATTTATTATATTTAATATATTTTTTAAAGTTGTTCCATAATTTTACATCATTTATTCTTATTATTGTTTATAAATACTTTTATTTATGTCTTTTGAGGAATTAATTTTATAATTATTTTATTTACAATTAAATACAATGAAGAAGTTTATTTTTAAACTTATGTACGCCTTTCATATTTTTAATAACCTTACATGAGTTCTGTTGTACCCATTAACATGTCTTATATTCTTGTTGTTACCTTTAAGAGAGGTTTTTTATTACACTTATGCAGTGCATTGTAATTGGGCGTTACCCTTACACAGCCTATGAAAATTTTGTATTACCCTTAAAAATATATATAAAATATGAAAATTACATTAAAAGTTTCTATATATAAAATTACACATGTTTCTATTTAAATATGCGGATCTCATATCTACATTGATGCAATATATTGAAAATAAAACTTACCCACATGAAATTGTTTATATTAAGTTCCACCCGTACAAAATGCATGTTTACCCTTATACAAGTTATGAAAAATTAATTCTAACATTTCCTATCTCATTTTACTATATGTTACCTCTATTAATGAATGAATTTTAACCTTACTAAAATTTTGTTTTAAAAAAACATTCACTTTTTTCATGATTTTGTCGAGATATTGATTTGATGCATGTTTTTAAAAAGTGTTTAAATTATTTTAATCATTATATAAATAATTAATGCTGATAAAAAACTTATATAAAATATTTAAATATATATATATTTAAAATACTTTTTTTAGTATCAATTATGTTATTCATTCACATGAATATACTTTTTAAAACTCAAAAAATTGATTTTATTATTATTCTTTTATTGGTTTCTTTTTATTATTTTAATTTATTACCTTTATAGTTTGATACTATTTAATGTTTAACATCGATATAAAATTTAAATTACACTTTTGAATATTTTACTTTGAATATGTGTGATATTTTGTGTTATATTTGACAAATTGTATTGATGTTTTTTTGAACGTTAGAACAACTGATTTTTAAATTAATTTGATTTTTTCAATATGGTTTTAAATAAAAATTATTATTTTATCAATAATATTTTTATGAAATTATATCATAACTAAATAGTTTAAAAATATTATTTTATAATTTTTTAATTTTAAATACTTAATGATTTTTGTGGCTCTATTGAGTTAATTTTATATTCAATGACCAAGAAATATCAAACAAATGATGGTAAAAATGCATTGAACATATATTCCATCAAATTAACCACCCCTGAAGGATTCTATAAATTTGTTTATGTATTTGGATCTTATATAAATATACCTTTATATTCCTTAGAAAATTATAAACATTCTCATTAACTCACAAATATGATCACCTTCTCAATAATCGTCAAAGTTATTCCATCTCTCAAAGCTCCCTCTTTATTGATATTATTTTTTCCATAAATAGTGTGTGAAAAGTTATATATTGTAATCAATCTTAATTTTTTCTCAATACCAACAAGGTTTTTAGAATATTTTTTTTGGGATATTAGAGAAAAATCTTAAATGAACACATTCCTCCTATTTATTCTATTTTTGGTTGTAAATACCATTAAATTAATGGACTGTGGCTTTCATACCATTTATTTTAAAAGGATAATGGATTTATTCAATTATGGTTTCTAGCATCACAATTAACGTGATAGTTTTTATTTTATATATTTTATTTTAATAAATTTAAAAAAGATGTATAGGTTTGGTTTCTTAGATATCGTTTAATCTAAAATAATAATTAATTAAATCCTCTAGAAATAGATTTTGTGGATGTAGTAGTTCCTTAAATACAAATAAACGTCCCACCAAATACCTTTTCAAATTTTCTATCCACATTTTCAATTATTTTAACATTTAATTGTTATTTTATTAATATTTTCAATATATTCAATTAAATTTTAATAAATTTTTGTTTTTCAAATTTTATAAAATATTTATTTTCAAATAAAATTATTGAATCACTATTCAATTAATTCTTCATGCTCTTTTATTTTTATAAATTATTTTATTTCAATTTCAAACATTTATTCATTTATTAGAAATTAATTTTTTTTAATGTCTTCATTATTTTTATATATTTTGAAAAATTTGGAATGTTGTCCTATAAAGATTTAATGAGGAATTCAATCCCTTCATTCCAATTTATCTTTTATAAACTACAATTCATATCATGGGGGATTTCAAATGTTTAAGTTTATTTTTTAATAAATATATTAAATTTTTTATTTTCAAAAAAATCAACTAATAAGTCAAATAATTTTTTTTTAAAATTGATTTTTAAAACACCCATGGTGGTCTTGAAGGATAGTCATTGTGTCATTATCTATTTTTATGGGTCCTATTATGATTATTGAAAATCAAGAATTTGTAAGTTTCATAGATATTTTGGGAATATATTTTTTAAATTGTTTTGAAGTCCTATACACTTTCATTTAAAAAAGTATAAAAATGGAACATTGATGATATTTATTATTTTAAAATTGTTTATAAATCTATGAATGCATTAAATTGTGGTTTAGATGTTAATGATTTAAATAGTGTTTCTTTATGAAAAAAATCAATAGAAATATATAAATTATTAGAATTTTTGAGTGATGGTACAAATAATGTTAAAGATACCAAGATTGATATATATAAGAAATACTATGATAGTGTTAGTAAGTATCCTCGTGATTCTATAACTACTATGTTTAATAGATTTAATTATTTTTTTAATAGTTTAAAATATCATGACGAACCTATTTCTATAGAAATGGTAGAGAATAAAATAAATTTGGAATTATAAAGAATTTGGGTTCTAAAGTTTACTATGATACAAGAATCTGAATATGTCCAAAATATTCCAATTTATGAAATCATTGGTTATCCCATGAAATATGTGATAACTATGAATAGAATAGATAAAAGAGACAATGTAAGACAAGTTAAATAAAATAAAAAGACCATTTTGTAGAAAATATCGATGAAAAATCCCAAGGTGACTTTGATGCAATAATATTTTTCAAGATAATGGAAAATTAAATGAAAAATAATAGATACACTTGACATGTTAAAAAGAAAAATATATTATCTAAGGTAACTTGTTTATATTTCAAAGATATGGGCCATATCAAACTACATTGTACCTTAAATAATAAATTGTTAAAACAAAACAAATATGGTAATAGATTATTAATGGTATCATCTTCGATAACATTATAGGAATTAATTTCAATATACAAATCAAGTCATTAATGTCCCAAGTGTCTCATGTTACATGTTGGTGATGAAATTTATGTTTGTTCTAAAATTCCCCATTATCATTCTCATTTTTCCTCTTAATATTTTACTACATCATAATTTTATTCAAATTATGAAAATATTTTTAATTATAAAATTGAACATCAAAATGGTTTTTTTAATATATATAAAAATTAAACGTTTATAAAAAAATGCTCTTATTAATTCAATGAAAGATAAAAATTTAATAGAAAATTAATATTCGGTTTTAAAACTAAAAAATGAAAAAAATGTTAGAATTTTTGAATTTCAAATTAAATACCATCAAATAACTCTTTTTAGTTTTACCCAAGGGGTATAAAATTTAGTTAATATTTTATTTTCTTAAAAACAATTTAAAAATAATGGCGTTTCAGTTTTTTAATACAATCCCATTTTTCCAATAAATATCAGATTGCTTCTTTTTAAAATAAAATTTCTCAAAATATATTTTCTAATTATAATAACAAATATGTTCATTTAGTTTATTAGTGTAATTTTAAAAATTATATATATTACATACCTAAAAGAATTCATTTTTTGTTATCATGTTTCACAAACCAGTTGGCTCAGAAGGGATACTTTGTTTTTGACAATTTTTTTTGATGATTTCATCAAAGAGTAAAAAAAATTCTTATCACCATGTTAGTACTCTATCTTCTAAAAGGAGGGAAAATATTTATGGTATAAAGAGATGCTTCAATGAAGTGATTAAGATGTATACACATAAAAAATGATAAAGTTGTTTCATACGACTCATGGAAATAGGAAATTCATGATAAAAAATATCCCATATAGGATCTGGAGTTGGAAGTTGTGATGTTTGTATTGAACATTTGGTAGAGTTATCTCAATGGGGATAAGTGTGAAATGTATACTTATCAAAATATCCTAATATATATATACACATAGAAGGATATTACTATGCGCTAGTGAATATGGTAGCATCTAATATAGGATTGTAAATATTCAATACAGTGCCATCCTAGTATTGCTAATAAAGTAGAGGATGCACTATATAGAAAGGATCCTACAACATTATCAATGATGGGAATTGAGAAGGATCCAATCTTCTTATATTTTAAAAGTATGGACATGGGGATAATTAAAGAGGAAACATAACTAGTCCTTTATTAAATTATTTCCGAACCATCCCTCATGGAAAAAATAGAAGGATGCTCAAATAAATGTCATGAAACTTCAGTAGAAAGTTGAATCTGTGAGAAAGATAAAATCTATTGAGTTTAAAATTAAAGGTGATGAAATAATAATATTTGTTTCATTACTATGGGTACTATATAATCCACATATAAATAAAGAGATTATAAAGAATTAACATAGCTCAACCTTATATATTCTCTCAAAGGACAAAAAGATGTATCGATATCTCTGAGAGAACTATTGGTGGGAAAATATAGAGAAGTAGATAACTTAATATATTTCTAAAATCCTAGTATTTTATCAAGTGATGTTTTAAATTAAAAAGTCAAATGGAAGAGGAAACCATTACCCATAACTATATGGAAATGGAAAAACATCACCATCATCATTGTCTCAGGATTTCCAAATACAGGTATAGGAAAATATGTTATATGGGTTGTTGGAGGTCACCTCACTAAGACAATTCACTTTATCAAAATTTGAGATGACTTCTCAGTAGATGAACATGCAAGTATATACATCATATATGTTCTAAGGATACATGGTATTTTTATCCGATAATGATTGGACACTCACCTCAAACTTATAGAAACGTTTCCAAAATGCTCTAAATATTGAGTTACAATTCAGTATAGCTGATCGTCCTCAAATTGATGGCCAATATGATTGTATTATTGAGACACATGAGGTATGTTAAGAGAAATTTCAATAGATTTTAATGGAGGATGGGACAAAAATCATCATATGGTTGAGTTCTCTTATCATAACAGTTTCCACTCAAGCATCTAAATGACTCAATATTATTCCCTTTATGAAAAAAAATTCATAACACTAGCGTGATATGTTGGAGTTGGTGAATGTTATATTCTAGGACCTGAAAAGGTCAAAAAAATGGTGGATAAGGTGAAAAACATTCAGCCACACATAATGGAATTCCAAATTTGAAATATGATCTATTAAGATAATCACCAATAAAAAATAGAGTTTATGGTTGGAGACATTGTATTTCTCGACATATCTCTATAGAAGAGAATCATGAAATTTTAGAAGATGGTAAAGCTGAGTACTAGGTACATCGACCACTATATGACTGTTGAACATGTTAGAGCTGTGACCTATCGACTAGCACTTCAACATACCTTGTCCCACATACATGATGTATTCTGTGTATCCCTCTTGAGGTTGTACATACCAGATCTCTCACATGTACTAACACCATATGTGGTATAGTTGGAAAGTGATATATCTTATAAGGACCAGCTTGGGGAGATAATGGACCATAGAGATAATGTTCTCCACTAAATTTCTTCTCATTTGGACAATGTACTATATCGGAACAATAACAATTATGTGGAAGAATTAGAACTAGAGAAAGTGATGAAGGAGAATTACTTTTTCTTGGTTTCACTATAGTTTGTAAAACAAAATATTGAGTTAGTAATTCCATAAGTGGGAAAAATGTAATGAAACAAAATTTTATAAATGGAAATTCCCTTCTTCTATTTATTTAATATTGTATAAACAACATAAAATCAAATTTGGATAATAATAATGACTATATAAATTAATAATGAATGAAATAAAAGGTATTTCTAATAGTTAAGCATCCTTTACCAATGGAATAGTA
The DNA here is from genome assembly GCA_963277665.1 of Viscum album. Taxonomy (NCBI): domain Eukaryota; kingdom Viridiplantae; phylum Streptophyta; class Magnoliopsida; order Santalales; family Viscaceae; genus Viscum; species Viscum album. Next base: position 1,199,089,386 of record OY728123.1, on the reverse strand, counting down.
ACATTCCCTTTGGAAAATTGATGTGACAATATAAAATATCAATACAAGTAATAAAATGGAAACTTAATTTTTGAATATATAAATAAAATTCTTATATTTTATTAATGATTATATTATATACAAATATCATAGTATAAGTTAAAAATTAAAAAATTATTAATTAAGGGTCAGAGTTTTTAGAAAAAATAAATGGGTATTTAAAATTTTATTATTAATATAATGATTCAAAATAAATTTTATTTTCATAAAATGTATTCATAAAAAATATTGTATTGTCTTGTGATTACATGATTATTTTATCAGACTATAAATAATATTCTATATTTTTATAAAATCAGTAATACTGTTAAAAACAGTATTTTCCATGTAAATGATGATTTTAATTAAAAATTAAATTTCTCATATTTAAAAAATTATTTTAATAAAAAGGTTTTAATTTTATAATTCTATACATTGAAAAATTGTAAGGGTGATGTTTTCAAATTTTTCTAAACTACAGTAATTTTTTCTGAATAGTTAGATATGCAAATTTATGATAAACACCAAATACAAGAATTTGTGAGACATTATTGATGTAAGTATAATTTAATCCAAAAAATAAAACTATCAATAATTATTTTAATATATTTAGTTATAATTTCAAAAACATTCATATTCTTGAAGAAAAATAATAATCTAATGTATAAAATAATTAGAAAACACCTCTCTCCTCACCTTTTATTACCTCCCATCACCACCAATTCTCCCCACACACTCCAAGATTTTAACCTTGTATTAATCTAAAGAAATACTCATCTCAATACCCTCCCCCACTTCTGAAATTTATTGGTCTCAGTAAAATAACAAACACTTTTTCCTATACAGGTTCTCAAGGATGAGAAATTCATGAGGTTAAAATATTTTTCTTTATATTTTATTTTCTCTTCAATTCGATTTCATTTATAATAATATCCTAAAATCCACCTATATGTGTGGAATTATAACATTGATATCTTTTATATAATATAATTTTATTATTTTAATTTAATAATTCTTCTTCCTGTCTCATCAATTTTACTTTTTTCTAAACATGAAAATATCATCTTTGGTGTTTCGATTTATCACCATAGTGGACGATGCATTTTATGTACCCTATATCACCTTAATGGATGGTTATAAAACCATTAAAATGATTGAAATAGATTTGAAAATTTGTGTTATAATCTTTTTATATTCCTTAACTTACATATATACATAATAATACATGACAAAACAAAAATATTTCATTGTGATCGAAAACCACCATAATTTACCTTAAACAATTTTCATTAAATATTATATGATGATTCATCCTCAAACATTCTATCAAAATGATTAATAAGATAATTTAATCCTTTTTTAATTTCATTAATAACATATAATAATAATTCTGAATATGTATTCCCATTTTACACAAACTTCTATTCATGTATACTGGTTAACCAATCATGAAAGAAAAGAAAACGAACACCCCTATATGATGATATTAAACTCCATAACTCCTCAGAAAGCCTATAAATTAGAAAAATAAAACAATAATGAATAAAATTAATTTATAAAATGTTATTGATTTGTTAAGAAATTAATATAATTTTATTATGTATATTATTAAAGTGAAGAATGCATTTATAAACATGGTAAGGGGATTATAAAACCCAACTCCATTTTGTAGGATTTTCCCTGTTTCATTACATTTTAATTATGTATGTAACTTTTATGTTTCTTAAATATCATATATTTTAACATACCTATTAATTTTTGAATATACTTGTTTTCAATAAGTTATTATAAAAAATTATAATATTTTCCCAAATAAACTCTTAATAAAAGAAAAAAACTTACTTCTCTTGAGATTGATTCTTATTCACTGAAGATTGATGATTCTTATACCAAGTATGTAATTTCCTTATTCATTCTGAAACATACATTTTATTCAAGACTAGTTTCTTTATTAAAATTAACACATTCCTTTCCAGGGGTTATAATATTTCCATGATTGATATATGTTATGTGTGGAATGCGTGATAATGTAAATGTAATGATGTGACATGTGCACTCAGAATTATATAGATCCTGTAAATATTATGATGTGATATGTTGTCATATACATAACATATTTTAAAGTTATTTTTAATTTATTTTCCATTCATGCTTTGTTTTTGGGGTTTCCAAAGGTTTTATGGAGAATATGTGTGTTTTCAAGAATTGGGCCAAACCGTGAGCCCAATTCCAGATTTCAAAATAAATTTTTGTTTCTTTTATAACATTTTCATTTTTTATTATTTTTCAGTGATTCCAACTCCTAAATGTCCTCCCCTAATATATTAACACCACATTTAAATTTTGATCCTTTATAAATCCATAATCATGGGGGATTTGGGTTTTTATTTGAGAATTGGGCCAACCCGAAAGCCCATTTTCCAGTTTTAAATTGTTTTTTTAATTTTCTAATATCATATTCATTATAATGCATTTTTCGGTGATTCCACCTCCCCCTCGACCCTAAGGATCTTAGGCACCCTCACATTAATTTTCCCCCTCTTTGGAGCTCGTTTTCATCGCGATGGAGTGATGAAATTCTTAGGGTTTCAAAAATCGGACAGATTTGAGGAGGTAAGTTATGTACATCATAACTCTCTCAATTATTACTATTTCTTTCCCATTACAGTTCCTATATGATCTCACAATCACTATTCGAACATCCCATGAATTGTTGGACGTTTTAAAATTCAGATTATGGTGGATTTTGAGTCGTTTTATTCAAGATTATTTTGGGTATGTGTTTCTCTCTTCAATTCCTTCCTTCTCTTTAGGGTTTCCTCCCACATTCATAAATTTATAGAGTGTACAGATATTAGGGTTCATACCAAGGGTTTGATTTGGGGTATTTTTGGTGAAATATTAGGGTTTAGGGTTTGTTTTCACATCCTTGTGGTGCGGTGGAGGTGCGGTTGAGGTTTCTCACCAAGATTCAAGGGTTTTGACTCAAAAGGTAGGTGGTTCCATGTGTAAATAATTAGTGATGTGTTAGATTTCTGTATTTAACCATTTTTCATATTCCTCATATTTTGGGTTGGGTGCGAAAACTGTTTATGATTGATTTGGTTATGTGTTAAATTTTATAGTCTCTTTTTAACATGAAATTGGGTGTTTTCATGTGTAACTCATGGGGTTTTATTTGGGTGTGGATTATAACTTATGAAATTGGTTCATTAAATCTTTTTTGGCCTTCCAATTCTGGTTCGGTAATTTAATAGTGTCATGTGGTTCTAAAAATAAGTGTTTTGAATAGGTTTGATGTGTAAAACATTGTTATACTTCTTGAGGTCATTTTAGGAAAATGTGTGTTTTCATTTGTATCTTTTGTGGTATTATTCAAGGTTATTTTATATCACTTGAATGTGTTTTTATAAATGTATCTAGGACTGCCAATTCTACTTTTAATAGGAATTGGTATGGTTTTGGTCTTAAATGGGGGTTTTTAAATGGGTTTTGTGTGCAAGACATAGTTACACCCCTTGAGTTGTTTTTTGAAAATTGTGAATATTTTTTTTGGTTAAAAAAGTGGATAAAAGAGTGTATATGTACTGTTTGGGGGGTGTGATCACCTAATATGAGTTTTTTAAAGGTATGGTGTTTATTTAAGATTTCAAATATTTTTTTAGAATGTTTTATAAAGTGCAGAAATGTTTTAGAAAATTGGAAGAGAGCTGCAAAACATGGTTGTGGGCTGTTTTGTGTGAGTGTGTTGTGAAAATTGAATTTTTTTGATGAAAGTGGTATTATATGTTATTTGAGTGGGCTGTTATGTGAGTTATAATGTCTTGTAATGTTTTATAAAAATGGTTTAAAGGATTTGTGGAAGTGTCCATGTAATGTGAAGAGTGTTGTGGGCTATTTTTGTATGAGTTGGATTTTAAAATCAATTTGAATGAAAAGTGTACTTTTTTGACTTGTGTGGTATACATGTGGGATTTTTGGTGAATTTATGATATGGAAAAGATATTTTCATATACAAATCATATATCTTGACTTGTTGAACTTGTTTGAGCACAAAGGGAAAACTCGGGTATCTAGGTGGGTGGACATGTACTAGTATGCTAGTGAATCTGTGAGGTTTGGCCTCAGTTTCACTTAGAAAGATTGAAGATTACAACTCTAACTAAACTATTATGATGATTATTTGGGGCCACTAGGTTATGGGTATGTTCCCTACTAGTGGATCGTGCATGAGAATGGATATTTGTGATGGTTACTCTCACCGAGATACGAGGTACCTGGGACCCATAGCTAGCTAGTGCCTAGGGGTTATTTTCCATTGCTTGTGCTCGTTGGATACTTTGTTATTACCATCAGTATATGGTATGAGAGGCTGGAAAATTCAGTAGATATGGTATTTATTTTAAATGTTTTTATTCTTTAAATTAGCCCACCTAAAAACTGTTTTTATTTAATGTTGCATCTTTTAGAAATTTTAACTAGCATCTTATGTCTTTGAAAACTTTCATGCTTTTTGCCATTAAATGTTTATCACATGGAATCTATTAGTGGTGGTATCCTATTAGGATTTGTCTCACACCCTACTTACACCCTTGGGTGTAAGTAGACTTGGTTATTTTTGTTGTCGCAGGTTGGGTACAGTTTTTTTTATTCCAGTGGTTCGGGTTTCTAGCAGGTCCTTGGTAGTGAAGTCTTGCGGAGAAAGCATAAGGGTGGTGCCCCTTGAAAAAAGGGTTCTTGGGCTGTCATTATTTGTTTTTTTACCTTTGTAATGGTCTTTAAATGAAGTTTTAACCTATGTAATTCAGTTCTGAAATTTTGTAAAAGATGGTTTTAGTTGAAAAATCCAGAATTGTTTTATTGAGTTTTTTTGTTGTTTAATTTTTATAAAAATGGGTAAATCGTTCCCAATTATCATTTTATGATACCCAGGAACTTGTGCCAGCCCGTGGGGATAGGGAACGCCCTTCGGGCCTTGTCACGGGCTGGGTTTGGTTTCGATTTTGGCGGCGACCAGGTTTGGTTCGTGACAAAATGGAATGAGAGGAGGTTCGCTCCATTTGAGTCATGTTATCTGGGAAATAGTCCAGATAGTCTAGATTTATGATTGTTGGGACATGGATTTCTGGTTATGGGTACTGTGCTTGATCACCACACCTCATTTCAGGATTCAAGTCGCCAGGGGAAGTTGGGATTTGTCTATGTCTTTGGGTTTTCTTGGTTTGATGATGATTAGGGGAAATGAAAAGAGAGTTGGGTTAATGGTCTCAATGAGCTCGCAGGGTCTGTCATGCCATGTGGAGCTGGGGATATTCCCTAGAACACTCTCTGTGATAGTGAAGTGATTGGAATATGGCCATCAACCATATGCCCAAGTCACCCACTGAAACTAGTTTCCTCTCGCATTGTCTGGTGTTCTTTAGTTTTGAAATCTTGGCACTTTGGTTTTAAGGTGACTTGGTTTTAAGAAGTATAAATTTTTTATGAAATGATTTTCAAATAAAGAGGGAATGTTTGGGTTTATGAAATGGAAGAACTGAATTTTCAGAATTTTTTTGAAATGTAAAATGGTGTGCTTACACCTCTTTGAAAGTAGGAACTATATTGAAGTTGTTTTTGAAAAGTGTTTCCAATAGAGTTTTCTAAACAATCAGAGTGTGTTTTAATGGGATGAGATGTTTTGAAATTGATGTGAATATCTTGAAAGTGAGTTATTTTCTAAATGGTTGTGACTTTCTGAAATTTTTTGAAGATGTGAGTTGGGATTTTGATTTCGTGGTTAGCGGTTTTGAGAAAAAAGGATGTGTTGGTTGACCGTTTTGGTTTTGAAAAGTGGAACAAATTTTTGTTTTAACCTTTTGTATTTTCGTGAGAAACCACATGCATGGGGTTATATGGGAATATATATGGTTGATTACATGACTCGATGAGTGTTGAGATGGATATGAGGAGGGTGCCCGGTGTGGCACTGAAACATGCATGTGTAAGGCCCATGGGGGACCATTAGTGGATGCGCTAACCACTGAACCATTTTTTTTCAAAGAAATGTTTTTAAAGAGAAACATGAAGACTTGATGAATTGTTTGGAATGGTTTATATTATGTATTTTTGGAAAATGTTGATGTTGTGGGATGTTTTGAGTCCAAGAACCCCTCCTGTTTGAACTGTGTTTTGGGATTGGGTTTGGTGAGTAAGTTGTGTTATAGGGACAGTTAGTGGTCTCTTTTGAAAAATGTTTTGGGACGCATTTATGATGGTTCCCTTCATGTGTTTAGATCTGCTTTGTGGAATATCTTGACTAATGGACCATATTGGTTGGGTCCTTGGGTTCAATCGTTGGATAAGGTACACCCCCATTAAAGGTTAGTGAACAACTGAAGTGAAACCCGGATTGTTTCGCTGTTTGAAGACCCTCCAGTTGATCAATATAAGGAATATTTTTTTCTTGAGATTTTTAGATTGAGTCTACACCCATTCCTTTATTTGATTTTTAGATCCTCTTGTAATGGGAGAGTGCTTGTGGATGGGTGAAAGAGACCATAGTTTCTTATGTTTCCTAATTCTTCAAAGGTGGATGTGGTCTAGGGTTGTTATTTTGGATGAGTGTCTTGATGGTGTCTAAGAGGGCCTTTGGGGTTCTTCAAAGTTTATTTGAAGCATGAGTTCATGTTAAACCACCAGTGTGAGAAATATGGTCACGATAATATATTGTGGCCACTTTCTAGAATTGTGTGTTGTTTGGGGATGTTGTATAAGGTCCCTCTCCATGCATTGTTTATATCAGTCACAATGGCCATGTTCGGCGATGCCTTATGATGTCATGTGATCGATTGACCATATAGGTGAAAGTCGTGAAATCCTCCGAGAGTCCCTGTTGTGTTGGGTGAATGTCTCCCTTGGAAAAAACATCAAAATATTCCATTTTAGAGGAAAGTGAGTGTAGGTGTTCTTTACTTCTGCTGTTTGTCACCTTAAGAAACAAGGTGTGATTTGTGTGCATCTTCTTAGCCCTTATTTCAGTGAAATATTGGGATAGGGTAAAGTGAGTATGGAATTTGTTATGTCTGGAAAAATTATCTTGGGTTGTGGCGTAGTTGTTGGTGGCACCGAAAGAATAATTCTCATTTAGTGGGTTTCTAAAGACTAACTGTGAGACCGAAGATGCTTCAATAATTTGAGCTCCAACCATAGGTCTGGGAGAGAAGCTGGCTCGTAGTCAGGGGAAATCATAGGGTCATTTAAACCCTTGTAAAATTTTATTTCCTCGGTGTGAAAGATAGGATGTGTTTAAACCTATGGTGTCATAATATTCCCTCTGTTGTTCTCGTTTGGTGGAAATAGGTGGTGGGCCTTGTACCTATGTCATCGCCTAGTGTCATTCCCTCCCCCTTTGGTTTCCATTGAGTCTTTGGAAAATGGTTGGAAATTTGGCTAGACATGCTGAGCACATGGTTTGTGAACGATTAAGAGAGACTATGTGCCTGGAAACCATGAAGGAAGATTGATCAGCACAGTTAGTTCACGGTTTCAAAAACTGTGCAGACTAACTGTGCGACCTTCCCAAATCTTGAAATTTTTGGGTCTTTCTGTGATGACATATGCTGGTCGATTAAGATGGATGGTTCATATGGTGGGGAGAACCACTAGGATTATCATATATGTTCCATAGGAAATTTTGAATGGAAGTCTACCTTAGGTACCAGGGAGTCCGTTCAGGCCTCCCCCTATTAGTGTCCTAATTCTGTCTCGAAAAAAAATATTGGTTGTCTCTTATAATGGGGAGCATATTAGTGTCCCCCCGTACCAGTAACATAGATTTATCCATGGTTTTGGCTTGGTGTAGATATTATCGTTCGGAGATATCTAGATACCAACTTCTTCCTTGACTAATCGTTGGGACTAGAGAGTGCCCAATGGTTTAGTTAAAGTAAGGTTAGTGTAACCTTGTTCAAAGTTATTGTTCATTTGGGTGAATTGCTTGAGTCTTGTTCAGATAGTGTTTGAAGAGTTTTATTTTGGGATAAATTATTAATGTTATTAATCCTTTTAGGAAAGTGGTGTAAGTTTTGTTAGTGAGAGTAATCCTTCCTTAATTGATCACTGGAGGTGTTTTGGCGTTTGGGGGTGAAACCTTGCAAGGGAGTACCTATTGGTTTCTCACTGGGGTTTGGTTGTTGCTTTAACCTTGCTGTGACTTTCCGGGGTGGAAAGTTTTCAAGGTGGGGAGAATTTTCATATACATAACTTATTTAAAATTTATTTTTAATTTATTTTCCATTCATGCTTTGTTTTGGGGGTTTCCAAAGGTTTTATGGAGAATATGTGTGTTTTCAAGAATTGGGCCAAACCGTGAGCCCAATTTCAGATTTCAAAATAAATTTTTGTTTCTTTTATAACATTTTCATTTTTTAATATTTTTCAGTAATTCTAACTCCAAATTTTCCTCCCCGGATATATTAACACCACATTTAAATTTGGATCCTTTATAAATCCATAATCATGGGGGATTTGGGTTTTTATTTGAGAATTGGGCCAACCTGAAAGCCCATTTTCCAGTTTTAAATTGTTTTTTTAATTTTCTAATATCATATTCATTATAATGAATTTTTCGGTGATTCCACCTCCCCCTAGACCCTAAGGAGCCTAGGCGCTCTCCCATTCATTTCCCCCCTCTTTGGAGCTCGTTTTCATCGCGATGGAGTGCTGAAATTCTTAGGGTTTCAAAAATCGGACAGATTTGAGGAGGTAAGTTATTTACATCATAACTCTCTCAATTATTACTATTGTTCTCCCATTCCAGTTCCTATATGATCTCACAATCCCTATTCGAACATCCCATGAATTGTTGGACGTTTTAAAATTCAGATTCTGGTGGATTTTGAGTCGTTTTCTTCAAGATTATTTTGGGTATGTGTTTCTCTCTTCAATTCCTTCCTTCTCTTTAGGGTTTCCTCCCACTTTCATAAATTTATAGAGTGTCCAGATATTAGGGTTCATACCTAGGGTTTGATTTTGGGTATTGTTGGTGAAATATTAGGGTTTAGGGTTTGTTTTCACATCCTTGTGGTGAGGCGGATGTGCGGTTGAGGTTTCTCACCAAGATTCAAGGTTTTTGACTCAAAAGGTAGGTGGTTCCATGTGTAAACAATTACTGATGAGTTAGATTGCTGTATTTAACCATTTTTCATATTCCTCATATTTTGGGTGGGGTGCGAAAACTGTTTATGATTGATTTGGTTATATGTTAAATTTTATAGTCGCTTTTTAACATGAAAATGGGTGTTTTCATGTGTAACTCATGAGGTTTTATTTGGGTGTGGATTATAACTTATGAAATTGGTTCATTAAATGTTTTTTGGCCTTCCAATTCTGGTTTGGTAATTTAATAGTGTCATGTGGTTCTAAAAAGAAGGGTTTTGAATAGGTTTGATGTGTAAAACATTGTTATACTTCTTGAGGTCATTTTAGGAAAATGTGTGTTTTCATTTGTATCTTTTGTGGTATTATTCAAGGTTATTTTATAACACATGAATGTGTTTTTATAAATGTATCTAGGACTTCCAATTCTACTTTTAATAGTAATTGGTATGGTTTTGGTCTTAAATGGGGGTTTTTAAATGGGTTTTGTGTGCAAGACATAGTTACACCCCTTGAGTTGTTTTTTGAAAATTGTGAATATTTTGTTTGGTTAAAAAAATGGATAAAAGAGTGTATATGTACTGTTTGGGGGGTGTGATCACCTAATATGAGTTTTTGAAAGGTATGGTGGTTATTTAAGATTTCAAATATTTTTTTTGAATGTTTTATAAAGTGCAGAAATGTTTTAGAAAATGGTAAGAGAGCTGAATAACATGGTTGTGGGCTGTTTTGTGTGAGTGTGTTGTGAAAATTGAATTTTGTTGATGAAAGTGGTATTATATGTTATTTGAGTGGGCTGTTATCTGAGTTATAATTTCTTGGAATGTTTTATAAAAATGGTTTAAAGGATTTGTGGAAGTGTCCATGTAATGTGAAGAGTGTTGTGGGCTATTTTTGTATGAGTTGGATTTTAAAATCAAATTGAATGAAAAGTGTACTTTTGTGACTTGTGTGGTATACATGTGGGCTGTTTGGTGAATTTATGATATGGAAATGATATTTTCATGTGCAAAGTATATATCTTGACTTGTTTAACTTGTTTGAGCACAAAGGGAAAACCCGGGTATCTAGGTGGGTGGACATGTACTAGTATCCTAGTGAATCTGTGAGGTTTGGCCTCAGTTTCACTTAGAAAGATTGACGCTTAGAACTCTATCTAAACTATTATGATGATTATTGGGGACCACTAGGTTATGGGTATGTTCCCTTCTAGTGGATCGTGCACGAGAATGGATATTTGTGATGGTTACTCTCACCGAGATACGAGGTACCTGGGACCCATAGCTAGCTAGTGCCTAGTGGTTCTTTCCCATTGCTTGTGCTCATTAGATACTTTGTTATTAATGTCAGTATACGGTATGAGAGGCTGGAAAATTCAGTAGCTATGGTATTTATTTTAAATGTTTTTATTCTTTAAATTAGCCCACCTAAAAAATATTTTTATTTAATGTTGCATCTTTTAGAAATTTTAACTAGCATCTTATGTCTTTGAAAACTTGCATGATTTTCTCCATTAAATGTTTATCACATGGAATATATTAGTGGTGGTATCCTATTGGGCTTTGGCTCACACCCTAATTACACCCTTGGGTGTTAGTAGACTTGGTTATTTTTGTTGTCGCAGGTTGGGTACAGTTTTTTTTGTTCCAGTGGTTCGGGTTTCTAGCAGGTCCTTGGTAGTGAAGTCTTGTGGAGATAGCATAAGGGTGGTGCCCCTTGAAAAAAGGGTTCTTGGGCTATAATTATTTGTTTTTTTACCTTTGTAATGGTCTTTAAATGTAGTTTTAACTTATGTAATTCATTTCTGAAATTTTGTAAAAGATGGTTTTAGTTGAAAAATCCAGATTTGTTTTATTGAGTTTTTTTGTTGTTTACTGTTTATAAAATCGGGTAAATCGTTCCCAAATATCATTTTATGATACCCGGGAACTTGTTCCAGCCCATGGGGATCGGGAACGCCCTTCGGGCCTTGTCACGGGCTGGGTTTGATGTCGATTTTGGCGGCGACCAGATTTGGTTCATGACATATGTTAAACTGGAATTATATATCACTCCAATGCATTGGTTAATGTGATTTACCTCAATAGATAAATATAAATACCCATGAACATGGTTCTAGATTTTTCCCCAGCTATCTATAGTAGTAGATCACTAATACACAATGTTTAATTTTTATGAATTGCTATATTCCATGCATTTACCTAATGTTTCCACTCAGGATCATAATGTTTTGATGATGATTATTCTCACACATGTTATATTAATTTATGTATTTATCTATTCTATTACTAGGATTTTAGCTAACCCCCTTCATGGATTTATAACCATAGGTGATTACTTATGCTGAAGAGAATGTAAAGGAAACTAAGATTCTAGAGAGGAAGGAATTAAATAAATGTTTATGCCTTATTATGTAAAAGTTATATATACAAATAATTTTACCAAGACACTAAACCATTGGATCCGTGATTAGTATAGCTGTTATATTTTTTATCAATAATTTGATGTAATATTTAGTATAAAAAATATTGGTCTATATAGGTAACATTAAAATTGATGATCTCAATTAGAATGATTGAATTAGATTACACATCATCTGAAAAAAAAAATTTAGAGTCTTTAATGAGAAATAACCATGTTCATGGCCTATACTATTACTCCTAGGGAATACCCGGGGCTGAAATAAGAACTGAAATCCATAATGACTGAACCTTTATAGTCTCACATGAGGACACCACCCCTCATATACCTGGATAATAATGATCTATTAGAATTCAAATTTTTTCTCATACAATGAGGAATCCATCTTACCATTTTCACTGGATTCCTCCTAACTCTACTCCCCATGAAAAAAATATCTCATAGGATAAATTTTATGAGCAATGATCGGGATTTCACACCCTTGATGAGAGACCCCTGCTCTACCCCCATAGAATTTTATATGAAATTTGAAGAAAATATTTCTTTATTGTTTACCTTCTTCACCCATGTTCTGTATATCCCAAAAATTCCTAAAAACATCAATGAAAAACATGGATCATGCTTTGATTTCAACCACCAAGTTTATAGTGCCTTGAAACCCATTAGCCATAAAAATTTTCAATTTACTCACTTTCTAGGCATGGGCCCAATTCTTTCCACAATGACTTCTATATCCTAGTCTCCAATTCACATTGGATGAAAAAGTGATAACGATTTCTTGTTTCAGAGATGGGCAGTATATGCAGTGAGATGCTAAAAAATTCTCTTATTTATGTGCTTTCATCGGCCGTAAATTTCTTAATTTTTCGTCTACCACACCATAAAGTCCATCTTCAATAGTATTGACATACACCATGTTTTAGCTTCCCATTCATCATGTACCTGATTACTATGAACCATCACAATAAAGTCCAATGAATAGATTAAGTTGTCTACTGATATTTAAAAAACACATACATAGGGTTCTTTTTTTTTAAATGACATTTTCATGGAGATGTTTCTTCTATTTATTGAGCATGGACTTGATGAAGGTTGGGAACTGAATAGATTTTTAAAATGATATACCCGAAAGAGGAAAACACTGAAAATGGAGTGTTTTCAAAGCCCAATTTTCCTCCAAATATATGATGTCATCACAGCCAATAGCTTATATGACATTGTCTACCATCACCTCTAGATGCTTTATTATGAAGTCCTCTAGAATAGAGAGTACCCTATTGCCTCCAAACCATTTATTCACATTATTTCCATACCTTTTCTTAAAAAATGTAGCAATATATTTTCTATTCTATGATTTACCCTTCCAACATTTCCTGAATAGCATTCATTATGTCTAATGTGCTTCATATATTAGCTCCCACTTCCATGATTGGTATAGGGATTCACATTCATGACACTTAATGGCACCTCCCATTTGGTTTGGATCCCATATGAATTCAATTAATGATTTATCAATACTATTAATAGTTCCCTATGGGGTTTTGATTATAGAGTGGATGTGCATTGGGATAGATGATTGAACAATGTTAACCATCATGATTATTCATCCAAATGATAAAAAACATTCTTTATTGAATAATTTAATGGAGGAAATGTCACCTTAAGATATGATTTTTATTGAAAAATTATTAGTATATATATAATTGATTTCTACAAAACTAATCATATTAAATATGTTTTATTTAAACAATTATTGATTCATAATATACTAATTATTAGTTAATTATATGAAAATAGTTCTAAAATTAAATTTCAAATTTTTTTTTATATTTTTTATTTCAAAATGATCGTACTTATATACCACAACCCATTATGAAAATTTTCATATTATATTATTAAAATCTATAGAACTTCAAAATGGTAACTATTTAAGTGGCCAAGATAATAATTTTTGGATTTGGTATAAATGCATTGGCAATTTTAATATTCATCCTCTTTACAAACTCAACCATTATCGAATCGTATGAAAATATTTAAAATTTTATTTTAATGTTAACTTATTTTATGAACTAGGGAAATTAGGAAAAAAACACAAGTCATCCTTCAAAACTAAAAACCTTGAATCCCCTTCTAAAGCCTTTAAACAAGCCCACATTGACCATTTTTTACAAAATCAGGTTTCTATATATGGAGGTAAAAATTACACCTTTATAATTATAGTGGAATTTTCTAGATTTAAATGGGTTTTCTTTTAATCTCATATGGAGGCTTGTAACGTATTTATCATTCTTTCAAGAAATTTTGATAATGAAAATGGCTACAAACTCATTTCACTTAGTGGTTAACATGGTGTATAATTTGATAAAAATAATATTATGATATTTTTTATCCAGACTATCATAAATATTTATCATCTCTTAGAACATCTCAACAAAATTGCATTGTCAAAATATGAAATTTGATAATCCAATAAATCTATAGGACACTATTCAATTTTTTCCCTTTTGCAATACTTTTGAAATGAGGAAGTAAATACCACAAAATTACCCTTAATATTTTCCTTATAAGTCTCATCTATGAAAAATCCCTAATTAACATTAGAAAAAAATCCAAAATTCGGCATCATAAAATTATTTAGTTGTAATTGAATTATCCTCAATAACAAGGATATTCTAGGAATGTTTAACCCTAAATATAATGAAGGCATTTTTTTGGGTACTCAAACTCATGTCAATCCATTTTAATCTTTAATAAGAGGACCAAGACCCTAGAAGAGTCAATTTACATATAAATCTATAATAATATTCCTAAATAAGATCTATAAAGTGGGGATAATGTTTGACAACCTATTTTAACAATTCATTATCCTCAATGTTCTATAATAATTGATAATGATCTTAAAACCCATTATATATTTTACCCACTTCATGGACTCAATCCAAAGACAAGCCTCTGGAAAATGTAATTTGAGAATTTAAATGCATAACTAATACATGAAGTCCATTATTAAATTAGGTTCAACATAAATATTTTCTTTCTAATCATAAACCTCATACCCTTGATGATGTTATTAATCATGAAAATTTTAGACATTCTATATAATATGTTTTGAACTAATTTTAACAGAACCACATTTATACTCTTGTAGAATATACCAATAATAATCCTATTTTATTAACCAAGATGTTTTATTGGAAAGAATTGTTGAAAAATGGATTTTTTATGTATGAAGTTTTCACTTATTTATAAATGATATAATAAGGAGGAATGTATTTATTATTGTTAGATGTTGTCCTCAAAATATTTATTTAAATCCACTATAATACAATTGGAATTATCAACTCATTTTAATTTAAAATATTTTGAAATATATGTGAAATGTTCCTTAATAAATTGTTTTACTTCTAAATTTTTTTTGGACCAACAACCTAGTTTTGAAAACCCCAAATTTCAAAATTCTATTTTCTAATCAACCAAATCACTCTATGGTTTAAAAAATAATGTCATGATTGACATTAGAGTTCAACCAAATTTATTTTATCAAATAATTTCAAAATAGAAAATTATGGAACAATCACTTTATTGTTAATGATGTTAATTTTTCTAAAAAAAATTAAATAATTGTAAGGATTTTTACAATTTAATGAATAAATATTTTGAAATGATATTTATGATTACAACATGTAAGCTGACATTGGATGGATACTATTAATTGGTTGACAAAAGTATTTATTTAAATATTAATATATGTACACTATACCATAATACGAACCATATGAACATTACGTTTAGTTAATAAATTTGTGCTTAGTTTCAATTAAATATAATGGAATATTATTTAAAATACCTCAAAATAAATTTTGTTTATTCTAATGAAACTAACAACCTTGGATTATATTGTTATTGGGAAACCTATTTTGAAATTTCCTTTTTATGGTGATTTTGGAAGATTTTAACTAAATAGAAATGTATTTTTGGTACATTGTATCTAATAATAAAATCCCACTTCTCTTCAATTAATTTGATAAAACATAATATCTATTTCTACAAAAAAATTATGAAAACAAAAACACTGAGTGTTGTTGTGAAAATGTTTTATACATGAAAAATTATATATTAGAATTCAGGAAGACATATTCTTGCATACCTATCATGTGTGAAAATAATTGTGCGATAAGTATTTCTTAAAATCATATCTATCATTATCTCACTAATGACATTGAATTCATACACTAATTTCTATTTGATCACTTTAAAAAATGTGATATATTTCATTATATTGTTTCTGAAAAATCAAAAATTATAATATATTCACTAAACCATTTTCTATTGATTGATGTGGATTTATAAAATGTGATTTGGTTATGATTAACTTTATATACTTATCTCTTAAACTTGGATAGATTGATATGTATTTCAGTTTTATTTTTATCAATTAATTTTGTATATTGTTAATAAAAATAAAAAAAAATGTGTTTTTCAAAACAATTATACTATTGGAAAAGTGATGTGAGTATAATACTCTATGAAAACCATTCCTTATAGGAAACAAAAAGTGGACGAGGTTCTAGAATAGATAGTACATGTGAGTGGAAGACAACCATGTTAATATGAAAATTATCCTAGAAGAGACATTTTAGTTTTCAAATCAATTTATAAATGAAAATATTTCAATTTTTCAAACTTAATATATTTAAAATTTTTTTAAAAAAAATTCTAATTTATAATCTAACTTTTATACTCATGTCTCAAAATATAACTATTTTCTAAAACTTTTAAAAATTTCAATCTATTTTCAAAACATTATTTCTTCTCTATTTATGGAAAATATACGATGATAAATGTAGATCTAATTTTTATCTCATTTTTCATTAACACTATATTTTACATCTTTTTTATCAATTACAAAATGGGGTAAAAGTATTGATATTGATATTTTGGTAATTAGAAAAGGAAATGGGATTTTTTGAGTGGATCCTTACCAAATTAATTATTTATGTATTTATGATTACATTATATAATAATTGAAAATTTTATTTCATTTATAATTATGTCTTTTTTTATCAATATTTTTGAAATATTTTTTATAATTTTTCTATAACTATTCATTATTTATTTTTAATATTATTAATAATTATTTTTTAAATATTTTGGAAAATTAATTTTATAGGTATTTTATTTACCAATACATAGCATAAAGAACATTACTTTTAACCTTAAAAATTATCTGTAATGTTTTTATTAACATTATGTGAGTCCCCTTTTACCCTTATTCATTTCTTAAAAAATTATTCTTAGCTCTATATAAGTTGTTGTATTACCCTTTTGCAGTGCATGGAAATTATTTGATATGCTTACACAATGCATGGAAATTGGGAGATACCCAAAAATAATATATATAAAAAATCTACTTACTATTACAGTAAATTATCATTACCTTTTTTATGTTTCTATTTTCCTTTACACAACTTTTAGATTAATTTATATAGTATATGAAAAATGAAACGTACATTTACTCAACATATATAAATTATGTTATAACCTTACACAATGCATGTTTAACCTTACGTAAGTTATGAAAAATACTTGTTAGCATTATGTATCACATTATACATTCATGTTTCATTTAAACATGCATGAATTATATTGTTACATAAATATTGTTTTCTAGTTAACTCTTTTTATAGAAATTTATTGATATTTTCAAGCCTATTAATAAGAAATGAAATTAGTTTATTCATTATATAATTTATTATTACTAATATTTAACATATAAGATATGTTTCAAAATAGTTTTAAAAACATTTTAATAAATATTAATTCAGTTCTTCATTTCAAAATATATATATATATATCATGAATCTCAAAAAATATGATTTTATTATTTTGATTTGGTTTATTTTTTTCTTAATTGAATATTCATGTATTATGTATAAAAATATTATTCAACTATATATTATAGTTTTTAATGAAATATCATTATAGTTTAACATTATTGTAAATTAAGGTGGAATGAAATTTAGAATTCATATATTGATTATTTTAGTTTGAATCTATGTGGGATTTGTGTGGTATTATTGACCTATTAATTTGGAGTTCTTTTGAAAATTCTAACGAGTGGTTATTAATTTAGTATGAATTTTTCAAATAGTTATAATTTAAAATGATATTATTATTGATAACCAATTTCTCTCTTTTTAAATATACATGATAAATATAGTATATTATTAATACGATTTTGAATTTGAATTTGAATTTCTTATTTATATCCTTGGATATGTGGAGTTAATTATATTTAAATTTTTTAAGAAGGCTTGAAAAAGTGATGGTTAGAATACACTGAACATGTACATCTATCACTTTAAAACTCTAAAAATATTCCATAAATTTACCTAAGGCGTTGTACTCTTTAAATAGTTACTTTTTTGGCCTTGGAGATGCATCAACTTACTAATCCAATCACTAATGTTCTCAATTGATCTATGATATTCAAATATATCATGATCTTAGTGACTTTCAAGGTCTAAAAGCTCTATATTTATAAATCATAAATCATTTTTCAATATTGTGTTCCAAATAATATATCTTAATAACTATCATGGTTTTTTAATCTCTCTCAGTGTTTCATAATATTCTTTGGGTGGTTAGAGACTAAACTGAAAAAAATTGTGTCC
Organism: Viscum album; assembly: GCA_963277665.1. Lineage (NCBI taxonomy): Eukaryota > Viridiplantae > Streptophyta > Magnoliopsida > Santalales > Viscaceae > Viscum > Viscum album. The sequence continues at coordinate 1,199,071,135 of OY728123.1, read as the reverse complement.
ACATTTTTCTTATATGTTTTGGTTCAGGGTATCCTTAATTTATAGGATCATGGTTTTATTTTTATTTCCTTTAAAATGTACAGGGACTAATTAATATATAGTTTCTAGATTCATGGTTAATGATCTTATGTATATTATATATGGTTCTTTAGATAACTTAAATATCAATTGATAGTTTTGTTATCTTGGTTATCATAAAATTCATGTGAAAATTCATTAAATTGAAAATAGATTGAGGTGATAGATATCAGGGTACCTTTATGTACTATTTATAAATTTCTTTACTAAATTTATTGTCACATATACGATATCAATTTTAAAATATTTTTTTCTTTCAATAAATCTTTAATAAAATATTTTATTCTATCAATTAATGGATAATCAGTTATTATTTTTAAATTTTCTTAAATGTTATATTTTTATGTCTTTTAATCTAAACACTAATAAATTTATTCATTCAATTTTTTATTCTATTTAATTATATTTTGGAAATTTCAAACATTGGATCTTTTATTTTTAAATTCCAAAGGTTTTTATTTCATAATTATTTTATAAATAAGTTTTTAAATTTAAAAATTTTCATTTTTATTTTTTAATGTATTATTCCCCCCACTAGATTTTACCTATCTTTAGCCTACACTTAAAATGTCCTTATTCATCATTAAAATCAATAACTAATGTAAATTCATTCTTTTTCATCATGAACATAATACATTCTATCTTGAGCTATAAAGGTTTTATGAAAATTAGAGGTACATATATCATCTAAATTACTCTATGATGATAAGTAGTAAACTTATTTCAGGCTCATCAAATTTCTTCTATACATTATTGAAAATATATTATTCTTATTAATGTAACTCATCTTGACTATTATGGTTTGTTCAACATAATTATTCTTGATCATAATTACATATGGATTTAACATATTTCTTACCGGTATATTGAATTGAAAATTACCCAAAACCACAATTATTAAATCATTTAAGATAAAGAATACCTATGTACTTGTTTTTATATTTTTCTGATATTAATGGAGGTAAATGTCAAATATTTCTTATAATATTATCTAATTTCATCACCAATTTATAAATCTTAGTCAGTTTCGTCCTTAATTTTCTCGATCTTTTGACCTTATTATCATTGAATTCTTGCTCCTTTTTCCCTTTCATCATAGTTACATAGAGAGTTATGAAACTAAAAAAAGGATATGTCTCATATAACATCTACAAATGATATATTTGAGTCAAAAATAATTGGTAAATTCTTCATCATATTAGTCATAATTATTGAATCCTCTAGATTGACTCTAAATCATTTAATGTGTCATATTATCATTGACCATTGTTATTTAGTCATCCATAGTATCATTATCAGTAATTGAGATGTGTTCATACATAGATATCGAAATATAATTATTGGAATCATTAATATTTACATCAACTTTATACAAATTTTAAATATTCATTCATATATTCCTTTGATGTTGTAATCCATATTACATTTTTTTATAATTTATCCAATTGATGTGAAAGGAATAATTTATATGGTTTCAACCACTTCAAGATATATCTCATTAGTATAAGTCAATGGATAATATCTTGTATGTGGATGAAATCCCACTAAAATAGAATAATTCATATCAAAACCTTTTGACAGGAAACATTTAAATATCATCTTCTTAAATCAACGAAAATTCATTCCATAAAATGTGGTCACACCTCAACTATTGAGACAATTGAGATTATATATGCTCCACTTTCAAAAAAGAATGATTCATTCCAAAGTGAAGCTGATAAAATAGGATACCTAATGGAGTGCCTAGGTTTAGATGTGATCAATAATTAAGAGAGGTTGTTAATCAATCATCACTTTATTTTTAAGGTTTATTTCTTTTAAACTAACTTATCATTCTGTGATTCATAGTTTTACATCACCATTACACCACTGTATTGAACTGATATTGTTTAAATTATGAAGATTATAAAAAATTTAAATTCATGGTTTATTTAATAATTTAATTTTTATCATTATTAAAATGTTCGATTTTTATTGTTTTTATGTTTTCATTGAATTTGGAGGTGATTTTGAGGGCCTAATATTAATTTGAAGAAAAATGGGCCAAATGTGAATGATTCTAGAACACCAGTAGACTCATAAAAGAACTGTAACAGATCTATGAATTAAATTGGTCTCACATTTAGTGATATATTCCAAAATTAATTACGATATTACTCTTCTGAATACACCTAATCCCAATTCGTCCATTAAAGGGACCAACCAAACTGATATATCCTGATAATTGAATATTATCAAAGTCAAAAGTTGTGTTCTTTATTTCATCCATATCTAAATCTTTCAAGCACAAAATGATGACAGATTTTTTGTGGAGATATTAAAGATTTTGGTAACAACTTTATAGAATTATATAATCTATGAAAATACTTTCTATATGCCAAATACATAGGTCCAAGTGGTTATAAGAAATCAATGTGCCCAAAACCACCTTCTACATTTCTTATAAAATAGAACCTTGCGCACCCCATTTGTATGTTCGGATTTGGAGTGAAACTCTTCCAATTTGGAATCCCAAAGGAGTAATTACCTCATTCAATATATTTTGGAGTCCCATATCCACATAAGTGGATTATGGATTAATGAAATGTTCCAAAACATGAAATTGATGCATTTTCAATGGGTTATTCATGATGGGGTCTTGTTGCAAAGAAATCATTGTAGAAAATAGCATCACAAAGAGTTATCTATGACAGTCCATCACAAAAAAAACTATTCATGATGGGTGACCTTCCCTTCATAAATAGTTTATCCATAATTATAGAAATACCAACTTTCCATGGGCCCGTTGAAAAGAAAAAAATAGAATAATAATAAAATTTAATAAAATAATAAAAATTACAAAAAAATATAATATAAAATAAAATAAAAAAATGATAAATAATATTAATATTAATAAAAATATAATTAAAATAATTAAATAGATTAAAAAATTAAAAAAAAATTCACACCAATATTTAATACTAATAAAAATATAATAATAAATAAAAATAGTAATATAATAAATAAAAATAAAAAATAATAAAAACAAATCGAGAAATAAATAATGAATAATAAAACAACAAAAAATAAAAAAAATAAAAAAAATAAAAAAAACACAATATTCATAACAATATAATAAAAAAGTATATAGAAATGTAAATATATGGATTAATAAAAATTTTACAAAAATGATCACATTCAAATTTTTATCAGTAGAAAAATTATAAATAACTGAGGGGGTGGTTCATCTAGAGGAGCTAAAGGAATTGGAGAGGTGGGGGGAGCTAGCGGAGGGACATCCCTCTGTAAACCATGAGTCAGATGTTGCATGTACTCCATCATTTGCATGTGATACCACAGTTGATATCAACACATCTCCCATACAGATGATTATAGTATTGTTAGAGCTCTTCCTACTCTCTACGCATGGTCTATATAACCTCACCCTGAGCTTGAATCTACTCCTCACAATGTTCAGAAGATGATGAATACTCTCCACAATATCCTCTCGATCTACATAACAACATCACAGTGGTAACATAACAACTATCATGAATCAATCGATTTCCAATACTAACAACTATGCCTTTCTCGATGGCATACTGAGTCTCATATGTCCTTTTTGCATTATCAAATCCTTCTGCCCTAGAGGCATGATCCTTGGCCTTGGCCTGCCTCTCAACCCGTGACTGAGAAGACTCATGCTAATATGACTCATTTAATTTTAATTTTAAATTAAATATTTAATATAATATTTATGGTTATTTTTAAAATTGAAAAAAATACACTCACCACAATATGATGACGATGACGACCATTAATATCTCTAGTGACAGGATATTTTTATATCCTCCTATAAAAATCAAACTCCTTAATATTTAGTTGTTTGTCTATATATATGATTATAAAATATATAGCTCACATTTGAAGTTATATAAATTGAAAAAAAATAACTTACCAAATGATATCAATGTGTTCTAAATATACAACCACCAGCTCGATGCATCACCTCATGTGTCCCTTGATTAGGTCGAAATACCATTCCTCTCTTATGAAAAGTATCTCTCATCCAATATTAACATAATCCATCTCAAACCTGTGACATGATGTAATCTGATCTGTGGGGGTAGCAAGATTGATCAAAATCATTGACCCCCACTTTTTGTACTAAGTTCCTTATCATATTGTGCAAAAATTGATGGAAAGAATCACACATATAGTTTTTCTGTACCTCCCATAAAGATTCATGTAATCTATGATCCATGGGATACCATAAAACCTTAAAATAATTAATAATATCAAGTTATTAATTAAATATATTTCAAATTAAATATTATATAATTACATACCATCCGATGATCGAACACATGGATATGAACATCAATAGGTATCTGATATCATGTATGTCATGCTCTTGAAAAATAATTTTGCAATATATAACTTTACTGTCAAACTGCTACGTGAGAAATGATGTGAAACAAAGAATAAATAATGAAAAATTATTATGCAAATGAATTAAAGAATATTAATGAAAACTAACTAAAATACACAACTAAATATACCTCTACATGCATGGATCGGAATGAATACATGGATGTCACTTGGGGATATGGTTAGGAATCATCAATATCATAAGTCCATGACCCTGATGATTCATAGATGAATTTATTGAGGTATTATTGTTAGATAATGCACCATTAGCTCGTCATCAAGCAGTATATCATCATCCAACTCATGAATTTGATCAGAAAAATGTTCTCCATCCATCTGAAACATGAAATGAATATTATCAACAAATAACTAAAAAAAAGTATTATATATGGATATATATTAATTATGAGTGTATCCAGTATTTAATTTTTTCAATATTAATCCTCATCTTCATATAAGATGGTGTCAATATATTCATATTCCTCTTTAGTATCATTAATTTTCATGGGAGTTTCATCTTAATCGTGACTCTCTCATTCAAATCCACTTGTTACATCAACATCATCATCAACTACATCAACCCATATTTATGGGTTGTTAGAATTGATATTCATGAATTATTTTGGATAATATGGATTTGGAGTTATCTATTGAAAATTTTCAATTCCTTTCTCTTCCATAGAATCAAATTCACATTGGATGAATTAATTTTCTTGATATTTAATTTTTATTAACCTACACAAATCAACAAATCTCTTGAAACAATATAATAATGTGAATAATAAATTTAATGAGGTTGATGCTCTAATAAGAATGGTACATTTACTACACAAAAGGTTTTATATTTAATATCAAAAATTCCATAGCTTGTATGAAAACACATGCCTCTATCAGTAACCAACCAATTGTATTTAAAAATCTTCATGTAATTTTGTACCAGATAACACCATTCAGTTATTTTATCCAACAAGCCATAAAAGTCAAATTCACTTTCTCTAAGAAGAGATCCTCTCAATAAAAAACCACTCTTAATTGATTTTTCATTTCCCTTATGCATTTATAGGAAATAAAAAACCATTAAAAACATATGTGTTATAGGATTTCAAGATTTTTTATGGTGGGATACTCAATACAATGAATCGATTAACAATTTTATCAACATTTTCATATATGTGAAAATATGTAAAAAAAACTATATAAAAATTTATAAATTAATTTTATTTGTTAATCCAAAAACAATTTACTTTACCAATTTATAAACTAGGTGGAAGAATTATTTATCTGATATTCTTAATGACCAGTTTCTCTAATTTTTGGAAGCTATTTCAAGATATGATTTTTAAATATTCTATAAAATAATAATATTAATTTGCATAAGAAATATATAATAAATTACATGGGCACTAAAATAAAAATGGTGAAATTTCTTCACTATTGAGAAGAATATATATATGATCCATATGATGTCCATCATATGAAATCCTTCATTCTTGAACTCCACCAAAGCCATGTTTGGTTTGTTGAAAAACTAATAGTTGACTCCTCCTTTAATCATTAAAGTTAAACCCATAATGGCCCATGAATTAATGTTTTGAATGATATTCAGATTAAAAATAATGATAGTATAAGAAAATAATTTCCTCTTATAAAAAGATTCTCGAATTGATCATTCAATCGATTCTTTTTATGTACATTTCTCTTCAATGTTTTTAGGAATCTCTCTAATGGATAAACAATCAGATCTATACTGGACCTCCACATTTTCCATCATCTGAAATATGTAATATCAAATGTTCCATCGAATCAATGAAATTCGACAGTTTTTTACTATTTAGATAAAATTTAATCAATATCTTCTTATAGTCTACGTAATTCATCATAGTTTGTTTTCACAACATAAATATCTCAAAAATAATATGATATTTTTTTTATATAATCCCAAATGATATGATTTAACAAAACATAAAATCCTATTAGTATATTTCCTTTAATTATATCATGAAATAATGACTTTTAATCTTGTAAAATAACCATTTTTTAAATATCTACCCAAATTGAAACATAACCATCTGGAAGCCTCAAAATATAAATCCATTGAAAAAATAATAAATTATTATCTTTGAAAACTCTATAATATCTTTTTTTCTTCATTAACTACTATGATATGCCATCTTCAAACATTTCACATTCTGGTCACCGGTAAATTTGGGAAATATGTAATCATTCATTTACATTATATTTTTTCTTACTATGTGTGTTAAAAACATTATATAATATACCGTTAACACATTTCTTCTCAATATGCATGACATCCAATATGTAACAGATCAAAAAATCATACCAATATGTAAATCCCTAATAATGCTACTTTTATCCTATTGTGTTATTCTACATAGCCATCTATTTCTCGCTGGTTTATAGTCAGTATAAGGTAATGGATGCTAATTAAGAGATGATAGATTTTAAAACAATAACTGAGATCATTGTTGGAGGTACATCTCTTTCAAAAATAACTTTTCTATAATGATTTCTGTTCCCCTGAAAAGGATTATTGGTAAGATGAAATCTGTGATGATAGTCAAAAAATAAGGGTTTCTTCTATTAATGATCATAAACACATTACAGTGTCTCATAGAGGATGTAGATGATGTTGGACCATGTGTACACAATCCAGATAAGATTCCATATTCTGGGAAGTAAATAATTGTTTATATCTATGTAACCTTTATTAGGAAGTGTTGTTTCTCAACAACATTATATGTAATGACCCCATTACTCTACAATATATTTAACTCATCAATCAATGCAATCAAATAAACATAGATATTATTTTTTGGATTTCCTATAATTAATAACGTCAAAAATATATATGGATGAATCATCAGCATCTAAAGAGGTAAATTTTACAGAGTTATAAAGATGTTTCAACAAGAATATTGCCTACTATAAGACAAAATGGGCAAAAACCATCAATTAAAAGTCCCAATTGCATATTTTGTGCTTCTGAAGTAAACGATGAATGTAATTGATCAAAATGTTTCCCTAAATCACAATATATATGATGATTTTAACTTTTACCAATTAAAATATTATTTTTTACCATGAAATCAATGACAGTGTGCTTTGAGACATAAATAAATGTTGTAATCTAGGTGTATGCAGAAAATTCCTCATCTATTTTATAGGAATAAATCCAAAGTTCCCTAGTTGATCTTATTTGTACCTTGATTTCCCACATATAGTAAAACTACATAATGATTCGTTTTAACCATAATATAATATGAAATCATTTTAAAAGGAATTAATCTTATGATAATCAATTACCATAGTATGAAGAAACTTCTTTCACTCATTGAAATTTGCAAGCAATATAATTTTTAGGTGATAGTGCTTTAACCAACGTGAATATATAATAAAAATATATTTTTTACATTTCATTATCTAATATTATATCCCTAAATATTGAAACCTCTTTAAATTTTATTATCGTGAAACCAGTATAAAATGCATCCTTAGTGAAATTCAACAAATCCAAAAATTGGGATAGTTGCAACTCTAGAGTTAAATTAATATCATCCTAAGATTTAGTTTGTTGAAATGACGGACCACCCACATCATGTACTAATGTTTGATACTATGATGTATCTAGAAACCAATTATTAGTATCTTCTCTGAAACTGTGTTTACCATGTTGATACAAAAAACTGTTATATTTTCTAAAACCAAAATCAAATAGATAACTCCAAGGTTTTCGAATGTTTTAAACCCCTTTAGATCACATTTCTCATATAGAAACATTATTTTCTCTTCTAAAACAAATTTCTGTATTGATAAAGGAAATGTAAAAAAAGATTCAACACCCTCAATATGTATAAGATTCAAAAAAACTGTTTGGATTCCTCCAATGATACATCCAATCACGATCATGTAATAAAGACTAATGTCAATAACCTTGTTCCATATTCCTATAAAAATATAAAATAAATAATTTTTTATGATTAATTGGATATAAGAATTACATTATCCAAAAAAGAGTAGAAAATTATAAAATTATAATTATCTTCGAAATTTTATATATTTTATCTACTTACAGCTGTTTTTTACTAATTATCATACATTTTTTCTAATTATAATTACTATTATCTAATAAAAGTGATTTAATTCTAATTTCTACTAATTAATAGTAAAAATGATTAATATTTAAAAATTATTAAAAATTATTAATAAATATTATTAATTACAAAAAATTATTAAAAACTATTTAAAAATTATTACATATTATTACTCATTATTATTAATTGTCAATAATTTTATATAATTACCACTAATTATATATAATTATTTATATTTATTATTTATAATAAATAATTGTTACAAACTATTACTAATTACCAATAATTATTACTAATTAATACTAACTATTACTAGTTGACTCTAATTGATAGAAATTACCATTAATTAATAAAAATTATAATTATTTATTATTAATTATTAGTATATTTTAAAATTTATTACTATGTATTACTAGTTACTATTAGTTATTACTAATTAATAGAAATTTTATATAATTATTACTAATTACAATTAATTATTACTAACTACTAATCATTATTACTAATTATCACTTACTTTTTCTAATTATTACTCATTATTACCAATTATCATTGATTGTCACTAATTATTACTGATTACCACTATTATTATAGGTTATCACTGATTATTACTAATTATAAATAATCATTACTAATTATTACTAATTATTACCAAATATTACTAATCAATTCTAATTATCACTTACTAAAACTAATTATTACTAATTATCACTAATTATCACCGATTATGGCTAATTATAATTAGTTATCAATAATTATCAGTAATTATTTTTCATTATCACTGATTATAACATATTATAACATATTATCACTATTTATCACTATTTATCACTAATTATCACTAATCGTGACTAATCATCACTAATTATTAATAATCATTACTAAATATTACTAATTACCACTAATTATTACAAATTACCACTTATTATTACTAATTAGTACATATTATTATTAATTATTAATAATTATAACTAATTATCACTTATTATCACTAATTATCGCTACTTATCACTAATTATCACAAATTATAACTAATTATTACAAATTATTACTAATTATCACTACTTATTTCTAATTATCACTAGTAACCACTAACTATTACTAATTACTCCAATTATCACAAATTATTACTAATTATTTTTAATTAGGACTAATTATTAATAATCAATGCTAATTATTACTCATTAATAGTAATTATTACTAATTACTATTAATTATTACCAATTATCAGTAATAATTACTTGTTATTACTAATTACCACTAATTATTTCTAATTAACAGTAATTATCAATATTTATCACTATTTATCACTAATTATCACTAACTATTACTAATTAATGCTAATTAATACTAATTGTCGTTATGTTTTACTAATTATCACTAATTAAATCTAATTACCACTAATTTAAATTAATTATTACTATTTATTGATAATTGTCACTAATTATGACAGATTATCACTAATTATAACTAATTACAACAAATTATCACAAATTACCAAATATTATAACTAAAGATCACTAATTATCCCTAATTAACGCTAATTACCACTAATTAAATATAATTAAGACTAATTAAAGTTTATTATTACTAATTAATCATAATTATTACTAATTAACCTTAATTAATACTAATGACAATTAATTTTTACTAATTATTAGTTCTTTTAACTAATTATCGCTAATGTTTTCTAGTTGCTGTAAATTTTTAATAATTATTGCTAATTAGTTCTGATTTTAATGAATTATTACTAATTACTTCTAATTATCTCTTATTATTACAAATTTTTATTATTTTATAAAATTTTATTATTAATTATTACTACATATTAGCAATTACTACTATTTTTTTTCTAATTTTCACTAATAAATACTATTTCATGCTATTTTTTATTAATTACCATTAATTATTAATAATTACAACTAATTTTAATAATTACTGCTAATTTTTACGAATTACCTGTAATTATTAAAAATTATCGCTAAACAGTTGAAAATTATTACAAGGGTGCTCCACATCTTATAAAGGGAGTTCTAGGGCATGTTCTTCTACTTTATTGGAGTAATTTGCATGTGAAACATTTCATTTAAGTGTTATTTTAACTTGATCCTCCTTTAAATTCATTTATTTGGTAATCATTTCTGTAACACTTTCCATTTCAATACCAATTGGGTTGAAATTTATGTGGGATTCTATGTTTGTTCTGATTAGACAACAAAATCATCCTATTTCTCTCACACATATATAATATTTCAGAATTCTTAATTAGCCCATGTTATTTTCTTGATATCCAATCATTGACAAACACAATTATTGTGTTAAGGGTTGATTTTTTGTTAATCTTTTAAAAGTTCATGAGGGGAATTGAAATCTTGATTTCCCTTAACCAAAGGATTCCATTAAACCATCTGTAATTTTAAAAAAAAATTAAACTATACCAGCTGTGTAGTGACCATGGAATGACATCCTTCTCTCATTATTATTAAAACAACACCTCTATTTACAAATTATCAAAATCTTTAATTAAGTAATATTGTTTTTAAAACTAATTTCAAAATCACCGAACTATTTTAGAAATAGTTATTAATAATACACACTATGAACATCCAACACTCCATGAGAGATTACACCAGGTCTCCCCTTTACTATAAATCAACATTAAAAATATAATCAATTTGATATAGCATGATAACGCGTTCAAATTTATGAATCAATTTTGAGGAGCTATTTATTTACGTGTCTATTTTTTAAAAAGTCATTGTGCATTTTTTTAATTTTTTACTTATTCTCTTCTTCCTTAATTTTATATGTTGAATTATAAAATATTTCTTCAACAGGTTCCATGCATGACACGTTCGACATAGATAAAATTACCACCTTCCAAACCCAAACTAGAGGGGATACTGCGTTAGAGAAACTAAGATGCACAACAAAACCCATTGAAAAAGGGCACCCAAAGCATTAAAACTATTCTCGATCCTTCTTCATCTAGAACCCATGTTAAAACTGAAATAATATTTCATAAAATAGAATAAAATAATTAGATATTATAATAAATAACCTCGACTGATGTAGATATCCATCCTATAGACATTCAATTACAATGGGGCGTACCTAATTTTGAAGTATAATCCACTTTAATTAACTTATTACCAAGAATCCATGGAATTTCTAGAGAAGTTCTACATAAACACATAAAATAATTTAAAATTTGGATAATGAAAAAGTAAATACTAGTGAATTACTTTTTTCATTTTAATACACTTTATAGACTGGTTATATTATATTAATTACACATAATTTTATGGGAGGTTATGAAATGAATTTTCCCCAAAAAAATACATCCAAGCCTCTTGAATTGAAACTATAATGAAATAAATTTGATTAAAAAGAAAATCAAAGGGTAAACATTTCAAGAATACTAAGAAAGATTTATAGACTTTTCTCATGTTTCTCACATCACCAAATAAGTGATAAAATTTTAACATAGTCTTATTATAATCATCTAAATAAAAATGTTCAAAATTTTATTGATGTTGCTGTAGGTGGTGTTCTTTTAGAAAAAAACATGAATCGCTACAAGGAACCTCATTGATAGCATGGTGTCGAACAATAAAAAATTCATTTCAAAGTCAAGTTTACCCATTCGAGGTGCCCACGAGGTGCAATGTACTGAATTCAAGAAGATAGTGGATAAAAATTTTTAATAGGTAATTACCCTTCTTTAAAAAAAATTCATTCTCATTGGAAATCCCAATATCCTCCTCCCATAAATTGTGGTATTTTTTCTATCGACACCACCAATTTTTAATAATGCCCTAAAATTAGAGAGCCTTCTTAGATTTTTGAGGAAACGTTTCCAGGCCTCCTCTATAACCAACTCAAATTGAAATAATCGTATTATCCATTCAACCCTGGGTGGAATTAAAACCAAGCATATAGGCAAAGGGGTATTCAAACCTACCAAATAAACCGTTGAACCAATCGGGGTAGAGTATCCATCCACCAGTACAACCCATAAATCCTCAACCACTACAATGTCCATTCCAAAAACCCCCTCCAAAACACGATCGAACCCAGTAAGACTTGATGATTTAAATTACTAAAACTAATCTCCAATTCCAAAAAACCTCCCATGTAGCAATACATTACATAAAACCCCAATTAAGATAAATTCCCAACTCTATGGGGGAAATACAATGTAACGGTTCCGGTAAACTACCCTCTCAACCACTAGTCAACCAAATGGATAAAAGAAATGTTACTTCCATCACCCTTAAAAGGGGATCATGATAAAAAATACAAATAACACTTTCATTAGAGTAATTCCATCCTAAGGGAAACCCCCATCCCAACAACTATGAATGGTCCCAGAAAAGAATACCCTTATCTAGAGAAATATCCCCTCCTAAAGGAAAGAGTGTTTCAACTAATAATTCTCATTGCGCAAACATTTATCTTCCATTTCCCCAATTTTTCACCAAACCAAAAAAAAACAAAAATAATGTGAACATGAAAAATAAATCATGATAACATTCGAAAGCATATAGGTAAACATTTTCTACATTGTTGTTATGAAACAAATTGAACTATAATCAAATTTTCTAAAGGATATTTGTTCACATAAATGGAGACTTCAAGTTGGTCAAAAGGTGATATTTGAGAAGAATGTCTCACAATTGATAGATCAATAACATCCCACCAAATGAAATGATCCTGGAACATTTTCAATTCCATGCACCACAGTAGTATATTTATTTTCCAGTGATATGCATCTATTGGGATATTTTAGAAATGTTTTTCCACACTTAATTTTCTCTTCTTTGATGGGCAGGGAACTAAAGCCCCTTTAATTTTTTTTTTCAACTAGAAACCCAGAGTATAGAACACCCCACTAGTGTGATAGAGGATGTTCTTGTTAGGGTGAAAAAATTAATTTTTCTAGATGATTTTTATGTGTTTAAAATGGAAGATGATATGATTTATTCACATGAACCAATTAAATACAATATTTAATTCATTAAAAAATTTTAAAAAATTATTAATTTTGATAATGGTACATTATATATAGTTTTTGGTAGTGTCATTTCCACTTCAATATCCGTCATTACATATTGAACCCCTGGAAAGAACCTTCCTATGTTTCAGTTAATTCAATGGAATTTCTCCCTTCCCCTAAATTTATTTAATAATTTTAAATGATCTCATTTCTATGTTTTCATCCATGATTAACACTATAGGTAATGATTTATGCTTTGAAGGCAGTAGTGGCTTAGAAAAATATCATGCATGTTTTTAAAATGAGAATTTCATGACCACTGACGTTTCCATGACTATCGATGATACAACTAAGCATGTAAATGATTATTAATCCTCTTAAAATTTTACCATTGATCAGTTATATGGTATCATTGATCTCCAATTTTCACATCCACTCCCATCAATCCAAAATCCCCCCAAATTGTAAAATAATACTCTACCTCGAAATTAAAAATATTCATATTATGATAATGGAAAAAATATGTCTATCATCATTTCAAGTTCACTCCCTCAAGAGTATAAAATGTGACATCTTGATCTTTTTTAGGGAGTATAAACAATCATTGGGATTGACACTTGATGAATATCCTAGTATTTCCAAATCAATTTTTACGCATCATAAATTGTTAAATGATTAGGCGAAAATTTGTGAGGCATGGACAATGTCAACTGAACCCAAAGCTCACAGTTGTTGTTAAAAATTGGAAACAAATATATTGGTTTCTGGAATCATTTACCCCATATTTGATAACCAATGGGTGATTCTAGTGTAATTAGTTCCTAAAAAACTAGTATTTTGATAATTTAAAATGAAGATAATGAATTTTTTCCAACCATTGTGTGGAATAGTTGGTGTGTCTTTATATAATATCATTATCTAATCCAAAACTCTAGGAAATTCCATTTCCCATTTTTGTTCATTATTCAGATGATAGGTAGTCTTGAGGGGAAGTCTAGCTACTATTTCTATTATGGGTATTATCGATAATTTCATATCTATACCCCCATAGGATTAGAAAAATTCAACCTTCACATGCCCCTTTGGCACATTTTCAGATAGGAGGATCACATTTAGTATGTACAATGCCCCAAATACATTCAAGGAATTCATGGTTAGTATTTTTGGGATTACCTAGAGAATTGCTTGGAAATATTCATGAGTTCTTTCACAGTATATGGATCTTATTTTGATCTATGTTTGAGTAGTCTTGATTTTTTAAAACATCACTATATTTAAAATAATCTCATATTAAATTATGAGAAATTCTATTTTATGGAAAGAAAATGTATATTACATCGAAATGTTATTTAGGGGGATGGTATCCAAGTAGAAAAATTCAATGTGAATTCTGTTTATTCCCTACAATAACCCAAATATTTAGGGTAAGTTTAGTGTTTACTTTTTCATGTAGGAGTTTACGATTGATTCATTAATTAAATTAGTAATATTTCACCCCCTCTCCTGATTACATGAAAATGAAATGATTTTTATGATAGTTAATGTAACAAAGCTTTTAATAAATTTAAATAAAGTCTCACATCACACCCCTATAATACAACTACATCAGTTCGATTTTGCATTTTAACTTTTGTGGACACCTCAAACTATGAAGTTGGGATAGTCTTATCACAATGTGTTGATCGAGTTCCACATGTCATTGTCTATGCCTCATGAACATTAGACCCCACACAAGAAAACTACACCATAAAAGGAAAACAATTCTTTTCCACAGTGTTTTCCCAGTAAAAATTTATGTCATACCTTTTAGGGTCCTAAGTCATTGTATTCTCATATCATGTATCCCTATAATATCTTTTTAAGAAACCAGAATCCATTCCATGACTCATTCAATTTATGCCACTACATTAAGAATATAACCAATAAATTAGAGATAAAAAGGGATCAGATAATATTGTGGCTAGAAATATCAGTAGGACCCTACTATCCTTGGACATTGACTCATACCCTTATATTAATATAAATGACATGTTTCTTCATGAGAAATTATACTTAGTTCAATATTTTATTCATTTGTGTTCTGAATTTTAAATTATTTGGTATCATATTTCATTCTTGGAAATTTCAACCAAAACCAAGTAATCCATTTAGTACCAGAGTCTTGTTGGTACATTGTTATGACGCCCACCTTTGGTGCACATGTATTGATAAAGTACATGGGTGTAGGGTTTCTGATTGTGAGGATTTATTTTTTCCTTATGTTCTTCCACACTCTTGCTTGTGGGTTCCACTTTGGTCCCTAATGGAATGCTCACTAGGTCTTTGATTCAGGTCTCTTTTGTCAAAAAGTATTTCAGGACGACCACAATTTCTGTCTATATTGTCCTTAATATCAATGAATTGAAAATGTATCTTAAATAAATGAAATGCCACAAAAAAACATGATCATCGTTGAAATTTTGGATGTTTGGGGTATTTACCTTATAGGGCCATTTACCAATTCCTTTGGTAACTTGTACATGTTTCTGGAAGTTGATTACATTTCAAAATGTATATATGAACAATCTTTGAGGATAAATGATTTAAATATAGTTTGTTAATTTTTTAGAACCCAAATTTTATATAGGTTTGGATTACCTACGTTCATTATTAGTTCCTAGGGTTTTAATTTTTACAACTAAATAATGAAATCACTTTTTCATTGATATTTTGTTGGGAATCAAGTGTCTACTACTTGTCACCTATAAACCAATGGTCAATATAAGTTGTCAAATACAGTAGTAATAAATCCAGAAAAAAAATCATGAAAAAATAATTGAACCTAATAGAAAATATTGTATTCTTATACTCGATGAATCATTATGGGCTTATCACAATATCTATAAAGCACCAATTGGAAACCTATCTTATCATATTTTTTTTCAGAAAGAATTTTCACCTCTTTGTTGAGATAGAGCATCGGTCCTGGTAAGAAATTAAACAACAAAATTCTATTCTATATGGTGTAGGTTCTCAATTTATTTTGAATATACAGAAGTCCGAGGAAATGAAAATTGATTCATATGGGAAATGATGAATTTATAAATAGAGAACTATGGTTGTCCAAGATCGTCTCATCCTTCATCATCAATTATATAATGGTAAAAAGGTACCCCTTTATAATTCAAAGATGATGTTAAATCGAAATAAACATCTCTCCCACTGGTTTTGTCCATACACTATTAGTAATGTTTATCCTTTTGTTTTTGTTCAGGTTACAAATGATGAGACAAATCAAACCTTCACTAACAATGGATATCATGTAAAGTACTTTCAAGAAGCCCTTCTCGACGCCCTGTTAGAGGAACTCCAAGTTCAGGAAGAAACTTATGAATGAATCCCACAAGTTTTTATAATTTATTACCACATTCTATTTTTATTATATTTAAAAAAATGAATATTATTGATGTGGGGATGGGTACATTCTTGGGTTAGTTAGAAATTTTCCTCTTCTTTATTATTTATTATATTTTAAGATTGTGTAATAGTATTGTTACTCCCCCTGGTTCCCCCCACACTTATGTTTTAGAATTTTCAATTTTTGTGCCAACATAATCATGTAAATTATTAAAAATGCATGATGAATTTCCATATTTCTTTTTGTTTTAACAAAAATAATTCCTTGATCGAATATGTATTTGAGCATGAATATAATATTGAGGGGTGACTTTTTCTATTTAATTGGTTTCTTTTCAATTATATAGATGGTTTTATCATTTATATTTTGTTGATAAGAATTGTACCGTTTGTGTGAGTAGTTTATGAGAAATCATGTCACTTAATGTCTCCACACATCATTTCACCCAACCATGAATTGTAATTTTTTTCCAAAATATGAATGTGAATATATGTTAGGTTAGTATTTATTAGATTTCCCAAATTATTTTTCCATACATTTGTTCTTTATCAGATCTCTTTCATTACTATAGTGAATTATCCTATGTGTGTATACATATTATTTTATTGTCGTACATCCCCAAAATAAAGTAAAAAAATGAACTAAAAGTAAAAGAAAAAGGAAAAAACCCAAAAAAAGACAAAACAAAAAAAATATGGGTTATCCCTTAAGTGGGTCAAAAAAACTATTCGTCAATATTTGATCTAGTTATAACTATTAAAATTAGTGTAATAGGGTTGATCAGACTTGGTCTAGGTGGTGAGTGTGAGATTTGTTTGAAAAGAAATAAAAAATAATAATAAATCATGGGAGTGATTAATTTTACAACATATTGGGATATATGTGTTAGGTGAATAAGGCATGAATTTTTGGAACTATTAAGTGATTGTGTCATGAAATTTTATTTCAACGGATTTAGGGCTGGTTCAATGGGTATAATCATTTAAATATATTATTATTAAAATAACCTAAATTTACTAAATAAAATGTTGAAATGGTTGTATGAAATGGTTGTCACAAAAACATATGAGAATTTAGTGATATTTTTTTATTTTTAATTATAATATCTATTTGGTGTCACTTATCTTTTTTATGTTAATTATAATGAAATTTATGAGACATATTGTCCATGAACAATGATAATAACTCCATGGTGTGGTACTTTCATTGATCTCATTGTTGTCAAAAATTTAATTCCTTATGAATATTTCCATGTATACTTTTTTGAAATGTGCCTTTTTCTAGAAGTGAAAAATTTTAGGTGTGGGGGTGTGATCCCATTGTGATTAATTATTCTATCTCACCCTGACACCATTATATTTAACTAATTATATTTTGTAAATTATTGATATTATTAAAAATTTAACATCATGTATGATTTAATAATTTAAATTTTATCACTGTTAAAAATTTCTATTCTAATTGTTATTATGTTTTCATTATAGTTGGAGGTGATTTGGAGGTCCCAAGATGAATTTGAAAAAAATGGGCCTAAATGTGAAAGATTCCACAAACAGTAGTGGACTCAAATGAAAATTTTAGCTGATTATTAACTTAAATTGGGAAAAAAATTAGGTATCAAATCTAAAATTCATTGGTCTACAACTATTATGAAGACACACAAAACTAATTTTTCCATTAAGGAGTATAAAAGAACATAACTTTTTAGGGAACGAAATTAGCCCAATGTCAAATGTTGTGTTCAATATTTCATCCAAATCTCAACCTTTCGATCACAATAAAATTAATTTTTATATATATAAAATATGAGGGTAAAAAAAGTTTTATACCATGTATGATAAGACTATCTGGATGCCAAAAATCACGGTCTAAGTGATTATAAGAAATCAATGTTCCCAGAACCACCTTCCACTTTACCTATATAATGTAACCTTGGGCACCCAATTGGTATGTTCGAACTAGGAGAAAATATCAACCATTTTGGGACAAAAGTTATCCGCCTCCTCATTCAAGAAGTTCTGGAGGCCCCTATCCCAATAGGGGGATCAAGGATAAAGATGAATTTCAACCTAATCCTCCTCCTCCTCTCGATGGTGAGAAAAATAATGGATGATCATTTCAAAATATGTGCACATTTTATAAAGGGTGTTCCATAACTTATTCTTCTGATGGTTTGCTGTAATTTATGTGTGAAACATTTTTTTTAAGTGTTATATTAACATTCAACGCTTTTTAATTCATTTTGTTGGTACAATTAGCTGTAACTTTTTTCATTTCAATACTGATTGGGATTAGATTTAAAGTCATATTTTGGGGTAGTTTCTATTAGAAAATATAATAATCTTATTTCTCTAACACATAAATAAATTTTTAGTATAAATTGGTATCCCTTGTTCTGAACCTAATATACCACCCTTAACAACACAATTGGTCTGTTAATGGTTTGTTATTTTTGGATCGTTTTAAAGGGAATGAGGGGACGTGAGATATTGATTACCCCCAACTTAAGGATTCCATTAAACCATGTGTAATTGTTAGAACAATGTACTAAAAATGATGTATAGCAAACATGGAACGACCTCCTTCCCCCAAAACTCTAAAAACAAAACCATTATTTATCAACTCTTAAACACTTTAATTAATACATTTTCTTCTTAAAAATATTTTCAACCACCCTATTATATTAATCAATATTAAAAATAGACACTTTATACATCCTACGCTCCTTAAAATATGACCAAGGTTGTTGCCTTTACTAAAAATCGATATTAAATACATAATCAAATTGTTTTTTCCTGACAATGAATTCACCAACCCCTGCGTCCAATTATGATATTTATCCCCTTTTTATGACTTAAAACTTCCATATCATATGTAAGATGATGAAATCACATAAAAATTATTATTTAAAAAATTAGACATCAATATGATATCCTCCACCATTCTAGGTTTTGTTAAATTTATAAGAAAAAGATTTTTACTTCAAATAAATAATATTACAATTACCAACTGTCTTTGGAAAATCAAATCAAAAAATCTACTAATATTCTAGGTCCCAAGTGATGAAGAAGTCATTACCCACAAAATTCATTATATTGGCTCTTTTGAGGTCATGATAGCTTTCAAAAATATTTTAATTATCACACAATAGAGTCTTTATAAAACCACCAAATATTTTTTTCAAAATTAATCCACAACCCACCAAAAATTGGTCCTCAATAGATATTATACCCTTATAGAGTATTACTTTTGGTCATGTTTTACATCAAGTAATCACATCAATATGATCAGTAGATTCTTATTTTCATTCTATCATGGTTTTATGATGATTTAAAAATATAAAAACTTACATGAATATGTTATCAGTTAACATCTTTATTTTTTTAGATTCAAAACAATAGTTGTTGTGTTGATATTATTCTCAACTCAATCACATTTAACAATACTATTATATCATCAGATGTATTTTAATATTTCATCTTTAATTTTTAAATTATATTTAGTTACCATGTTATTGAGCTACTTTTCTTTAATATGTTTGAAATTTTTCAGATTCACACTCGTGTCAATAGTATCTTACACTTCTTTTATCTCCAATTCAACACAATTCTTAAACAGCTTTTTTATTGAAAATATCATTATTTTCTTATTCTTCCCATTTTATATTGAATTAAAATAAAATTAATATATTTTAAGTATATATATTTGGAAACACATTAATTTAATCAATATTATTTATTTTCTTCTAACTATCTAAAAATTAAATTTTGAATCCTTCATCAAAATATTATAAAAAATGTGGTCAAATATCTGGTTTTAATTGAGAATTACTCTCATAAATTTCTTCAATATAATTTATTAAAATATAAAAATTTCCTTCTACAAAAAAATCCATTACTTTTAATTCGTTTTAATTACCAATACACATGTATATAGTCCCATTCATCATAATGTGGAGCTCCCCTTTGTGTCATGAAAACTTCCTCATGCTTCAAAAACATCATAGAATAGTCCATAATGTAAAAGTTTCATACATTAATATCATCTTGGATCCCAATTATATTATATTACTTTGATATTTATATTCTTAAAGAACAGTTCATGAATTGTCTAATTTTTTTTCATAATATTTTTATTCTAAAAAAATTATAATTTCCTTGAATTACAAATTGATGAATTTTTTCAAATAAACATACTCTTACAAATATTTTTTTAATATTATAAACTCCATTATCACTCTTTTAAAGACCCTAACTACTATTCTAAATTCCACAATACTCTTTTGAATTATTTACACCCTCTTACAATGTATAAATTCATTTTGTGATTTCCATCAAAGAATTAAAATTACTGTTATTATGTCAACATAAAATCTTCTGAAGTTCCTTATTTACTCTTCCAAACTGACCATTATGTTTCAAAATTCCGATATTAATTTTACATTGATATTATTTACTCTTACAAATTCCTTATAAACTCTTCAAATGTTCCATGTCCCACTGAATTTCCATCAATTTTTTTTTCAAAGTTTAATAGTAATATAATGTATAGTGTATCTTCATCCTTTTTGAATTTTAGGTTATCATTATAAATATAATATGTATAAATAACGGTCTTCCTAATTTGAAGAAATTTCTTATAAATTATTTATGAATTAGTAACTGATTTACATTTCCATTTTTATAACTCCATCCACCAAAGTCTAACAAATTCTGTTCAAGTCGTGAAAACTCTAGAGAAAGTATTTTAAACTCATAAATAAACTTAATAAGTTCCTAAAAATACCTAAAAAATGTAATAATATAAAAAGATATTCAATTTATTATATTTCTAAAAAAAGTAGATTTTTTTCGGAATCATAAAATATATACAATTAACTCTAGATATTTTCTAATTACTTGAAATTATTCAATTACATCATCTAAGGACCATTAAAACTATTTCTAATGGCCTTTTACCTCAATAACATTTGGAGGGATTATTTAATCATCAAGATATATTTTATTCCTATAAAATAAATGTTTATTCGCCTCATTTAGCTAGTTACACATATATTTATTCCAAATTATTATAGATAGTGTGACTTTAATAGAATTTATCATTAACTTGAAGATTTTTTCAAAAACACATTACATAAAATGGGAATTATATATTGAGTCCAACCATATATAATCTCCATGTAGCATCCTTCATTTTTAATTTCTATTTATGATTAAAAAAGAATACCCATCTCCTCAAATATTTCCAAATACATATTTAAAGCTTCACCATTATTATGGAATCATTACATATTAAAAATAAATACAATATTACGATGTTCTATTCAATCAACATGATCTGGTTGGGTATCATCATCATCCAAAAAATAAGGACCCTTATTATCAAAAAAACATGATTGATATTAACATCATGGTCCTAAGGGGTTGGGATAAAAATTTGGGATAGGTCCATTATCAAAGAAATACATGATTAAAGGTGTAAAAACATGTGTACATGGAAATTCAACCATATAAGTCTAGTGGCTTTTGACGAGGACATAGTCAGATGGACTTTTCTATAATATTGACATTATGAAAAGGAGAATAGTCAAGAAACATGGATTAATCCAACCCAAATAGATGACCTCCTGGGGATAAAAATATGATATAGTGTCCAAATTACGTATAATTAGTATTACTCATAAAGAAAGCTACCATGGTTCAAATATTTCATGGTCAGAGACCATTGGGAAATATAGAAATTGAAATTTGAGAAACCCAATTTCTATACAGGATTTCTGTTATATCTGAGTGGGGATGGTTTTTTATAGTCATGGATTTAATGTTTTTATTTAAAAAAGGAGATGTGTGAGTATCTCTCTGTGGGGAGGGGGTACTCATTGGAGTGATTTAAAAAGTACCTTTGTTGGAAGTTCCACAATAGTTTTACATTGGGGGGAATTTCCACTATGATATTATGTGGTTACCTTAATATTATCTAAATACTTTTTTAATGATTACGTAGGATTCTATGATGGTTTTAATCAATAAAGTTACCTAAAAATGATTAAAATTCTTCTATTTTGTGTTATCTTGGTACGAAAAGATTTCTCCAAGACAATTATCCCTAAATTATGAGAGTCTCACCCATCTATTTTTTCAATGTTTTTTTCTAGTGTAATTATAGGAAACATCTTATAATAACATTTCCAAAATAATAAATTGATAAAATATATGATAATCTGAAGGATTATAGATGGTGAGTATTTTAGGTAGTCATAATGGGAAAAAATTGCATTGATACAAAAAAAACAATCAATGGATACCTCACATGGACATGAACCCTCAAAATGTCATCATAAAAAATAAAGTTAGTTTTCATGCATGTATGCGACTATGGGGGATGAATATTAATCCTCGAAAAATGAGCCATGTATTGGTTCCATATATTTGCCTGAATTCAATCTAGCCTTTCATGATAATGATATGTATTCCTTTATAGTTTTTATACAATGTCATTTTTTTCACATCAAAGTGTCAATTAACTTTTATGGGAATTAAAAAAATGACCACATCAGAATATTTTATTACTAAAAAAAAACAGGATCAAATTTTGAGGAGGATAAGGTATTATTTATATTTTTAAACTAGTAGGTATATTATTTATACACCATATATATATATGGGTCTGGGTGTGGGGGGATTTCTATATTTCTCTCACTCACAAAAAATCTTATTTATGATTAAATAATTATTTTATAAACTATTGTGTTCCATGAATAAATAAATAAATGAATTTTCATCCTCTATAAATGATCTGATTTTATAAAAAACTAATATGGTATCCTTATAAACATTTTTGGACATATTTCATTGATTATGTGAACATTAATGCTTTCACAGATTTTAGGAGGAGTGTATTCCACATCAGTGCTGTATGATTTTTTATACATTTTTTATAATATTTATTACTCAATATTCTATTAAAAAATATATTCAAGAAATTATTCATGAGATACTAACATGAGTATAAATGTAATGATTGATAGTGCTGATGCTATTTGGCATCACTATGTTTACCCAAGGAATCTGTTATTCATGAAACACATGGGAGTGGGTCTTCAAGAATATATTACAACATAGAGACAACATATTTATGGGATCAGACTATTTAGGGGAACACCTGCTCCATCACATCATCTATATAATCAACTATAGTGTTAGATCAACCACCAACATGGTATATATTTTGTCAATTTTTTCATTGTGGAATGCTTTAGCAGGGAGGTACATTGAAAAGAATGATTTTTTAATATATATTCTCCTCTCTTCTAGAATATAGATAATTAATTATGGCACCTAAGGCCCATAAATATTAATATAATCATAAAAATTCTATTTCTAAAAAGATACATGGGAGGGAAAAAAGTTTAGATATTCTCCTTATGGTCTCATTGGGCATGGAAAAGGGTGGGACCTTCTATGTGATACATAGTTGTGATATATTTGAGTATAACTTTATTGATGTTGGGTTATATAAAGTTGTTTGGATATCATGGAATTTATCATACCATAATTTTAATAGCAACCTAAAACTTATCAATAAGTGAATCATGGACATGAACAAATATCATTTGGTAAAAATAGAGGATAGGGTAATCCTCTCTGACATGAACATATTTAGTTGGGATCCAATTTAGTGGATATATATGTCCAATCCATTCCAAAAACACTCGATGATAGAATTTAAAGAGAACCCCTTCTTGAAAAATAGATACTTCTTCTAGTAAATAATTCCATGGCCCACAATCATCACCGACAAATTAACACCCCCATTTGAATTTGCTTTGATCTCTTTATCATGTACAATATGAATGCTTAATGGATCTTGATGCCTCAAATATGTACAACCTTCTGGACTTTTGATTCTCATGGTTTTTGTACTAATATTGTTGATGCAATATTTACCATGTTTTTTTTGTATTTATGGTCTCAAATAACATTTATAATTTACGGATGATATTTTTTTTCTAAGTGTGGTTATCAAGTTTTTTATTATTCTAATGTCTTTGGTTGATAATTTTCTTAAATAGGAATTTTAGATGATATTGGATGGAATATTCTTAAGTCATGAAAATGAGTGACATGATGTTTTTGGCTACATGTTAGAAACAGTTACATTGATCAATAACCTAAATGAACAAAATGACTACATAATGTTACCCATGTCATGGAATCATATATCTGGATATTTACTACATTGACAAGATAGCCTA
Organism: Viscum album; assembly: GCA_963277665.1. NCBI lineage: Eukaryota > Viridiplantae > Streptophyta > Magnoliopsida > Santalales > Viscaceae > Viscum > Viscum album. The sequence goes on along the minus strand of OY728123.1, from coordinate 1,199,045,885 downwards.
TGTGGTAGATATATTACATGATAAATCAACTATGTAAAATTGTTATTGGGAGTAATCATGTATAAGAGCAATTTTCTACATGATCATTCAACTACATAAAATGGTTACATAGAGTATTTAGTTACCTGAATCAACTATATGATAGAAATGGATACATCACATAAATTAAATACAACACATTCAGTGATTTGTCTATGTGCGGAAAATGGATACATCATTTCTATATGCTAGATCATATTCATGTATATAGATAAAAAACCTACATGATTCAATTTGGATATGTGGATTCAAATATTCATTCGTCTATGTGGCTTGAATTCTATAAATTTTCCACACCATGGAAATTTTTTTCATTTTCTTCCATTGAATCACTTGAGTGATTTTAATTTTTTTTTAATCCTAAATTCATCTTTTTTACTCTATAAGATAAAATAAGAAACAATAAGAGTCATGTACTAAGGTAGTAGTTAAAGATGATATATTTTATTTGTATCTATTTTTTCAATGGTATTTCAAATAAAAAATATGTGTCATAGATCCATGATTATATGAATCATGTGATATGTTTTAAAATAACAATTATTACATGTATTTGAAAAGGGTGTGTGAGAACATAATTCTTCATTAGAATCAAAATAATTAAGAGAATAAAGAGAACTCATTCTAAAATCACTCAAAAAATGAATCTCTTCTTTTCTATGAAAATAAAGTGTCAGATGTCACATTTCATTAGCTGGGATTATCGATGATTCTTGTTGAGTCTACAAGACTCCCCATGCTCTTATTATTAATGATATCACTTCTCTTAGAGATCATTCTTTTTATGTTATCTGTATCTTATGACTATGAACTTAAACCTACAAAGGTTTTATTATTATATATTATTATAAAATACCTTGGTAAAAGATCCATTTAAGTATATTATTTGATGAGCTTTTCGAGGTCCCAATTTAATTCTATTGTTCTTGTACGAAGTATCAAATTTTTTCACTCAATTGTGAAGTCCCTTGAAAATGGACTGGGAGTCCCCAGCAAAAGGACATGTATAGTTTAAATTATCACCCTTATCGAGAAGTTTGGTGGTGGAGTGGACTGAGGGAATTCAATTCCATGAACATCTATAAATATATATCTATCTATTTTTGATCTTTATACATTTACTTCCACACCATGATTTAATAAATAATATATCATAAATAAATCATAAACAAGAGAGTGTAGTTTTTCTATTGATGAAAAATTTAATTAAACCAATTCACCTATCCAGATAATTAATATTGGTTATCATAAAAAACATTTAAAATCATAGTTATTGAATCCTAGGTTATTATCTGTACGAATTGAACTCTAAATATCTATTCATCAATAGTTTTTATTACTAAAAATAGAGATGTAATCTCTACAGTTAGATAACCCTATTTCAATGGTGAGAATTATGTATTTTGGATGGAATGTATGATCATCTATCTGAAGATCATTTTTCTAAATATTTATCTCAAAGCTATAAAGCCTTATGAAATTCCAAAGAGGTAACTAGACACATGGGATACTAAAACTGAATAAAACTATTATTCGATTTATAAATATATGAATTCTATAATCTATGGATTATTTTTAGATGATTTCAACAGAGTTTATCAATGTCAAATATTTTATGATATGTGTACTATAATTTTGGTTTCTTACAATGGAATAGATAATGTTAGGCCTCTAAGATATAATACTACCTAACTAATGTTATACACTTTTAGAATTATGGATGGTGTGAGAATCATAAGGTAGAATGGAATATTCATAGAATTTGTAAATAATTTTTCAACTTTAATAAAAACTAATATTTAACAAGATCAATCTCTTTATATTATCATAATACTACCACCAAGGAACAGTGATATTTCAGCTACTATCAAATAATCAAAAAAGGTAAAAAACATCAAAAAATTATTTTATTAGAAATCTGATGATGTTTGAGGTAGATATCGAATCATAGGTAGGGAACATGGGATAGTTATGAAGAAAAAAATATTTAAAAGTATAATCATAAAATGATTACAATATGTGTAGATAAGTTCATATTGTGGAGTCATCTTATGTAAATTCTTCAATTTATTTTTCTTTAGATACCGATCATTCACAATTTTATAGAAAATTATAGATGTTCTATAAACAAACAAGAGGTTTTAATAAATATTTAAACAAATATAAGAAGGTAGATATAAATTAAAATTATCTAAAAATATATTAGTAAAATAATCATGAACACATTAGTCTTGATTGTCCTCATCTTCAATATGAAAGAAAAAAGTCTGAAAAAAAACATCAAGATAGTCAGTTACACAATTAAAGTGAAAGAAGTAATGAAAGATACATTTAATCCTTTAGAGTAATCTAGTAATGTTTCATCTTTAAAATTTTAATATGATCATTCTAATCATAATTTCCACATGTTTTTTATTGCACATACTGACCAGTTTCATTCATTTTATTATTTTAATAATGAAAATGAATCATAAAATAAAAAAATTATTTTGATAAAATTAAAAAATATTTCAAAATTTTATAATCTATGTACAAATTTTATAAAATGGAGAATAAAACAATTTTAAAATTATATAAAGTTATTATAAATAAAATCAATACTTACATAAAAAATTATAATTTTAAAAACCTAGATAAAAGATTATACTACATTTCTTGATCATTGAGATTTAATTGATATTTTACAGAAATAATTTCATGTATTTAAATATGTTTTTTGGGTATTTACAAAAGGTGAAAACTATTTAAATATATTTTTTGAAATAATAAAACTCAAAAAAATATATTTGTAATAGGAAACCAAGGTGCAAATATAATGTTTTATAAGAACAAATTTGTATATAGTTCCAAGAATAATTTTTATTCAAAAATTACTTCCTTCTATTTTAGTGATCAGAGACACTATGAAAATAGATTCAGTTTGAAAAACACATTGTTATAGGGAGTTAAAGATTTATTTTCACAAAATGTATTTCTAAATTTAGTTCTTAAGGTTTTGGATTGTCCAAACCGAGTTGAGATCCAAAATCCTTAGTTGTTAACCATTATAGACACTAAACATATGGGTACCAAAATAATTTCATGTTTAATTTGACTTTGTTGAAACAAATTCCAAGAGCACTAATTAAATAAGGTATTTTGACAGTGGATGATCAAGGAATATGAGTAGATATTTTTCCTAATTCTTAATATTTATTAAATATATAAGGTGATCATGTCACATTTTTGGAAAAAGGTAATGGAATAATTAAGGGAATTGGATTTATTATAAATCTGAACTATGTCTATATCAATAATGTTCTATTTGTGTATGGTTTAATGAAAATTTTTATAAGTATCTCTCATCTTTTCTATGGATGTTTCTTTCTATTTTTCATATAATTCATGTTCTATTTTAAATATTGTATTTTTAATGGGAAGGCTCCACAAGCATTGAATGTATACACTATAGATCATAATTATTTCACTAGAAAAAAATTTGAAATGTTTTAATAATGGAAAATTTATTTGTGTATATTGAATAGAATATTGGAACATTTTTATTTTTATTATTTTATAATATTTCCAAAAAAATTAATTTCAAATAAACCTCAAGAAAAAGTTAATAAAAATAATATATGTAATGAATTCCAAATGGAAAAGTAATCTAACTTTTAAACCAATTACTGATGTATCTACTTCTAGATCCCTAGAACATATTCATATGGATTTTTTGGGTCATAAAGAGTTGTAATACTCAGAGTAAAGTCTTATTTTTGTGAATTTTTTAATGATTTATCTAGATTTTCTTGGGTTTTATTTTTTAAGTGTTAAATGTTATCCTTATTTTGTTTTCTATATGTTCTTTCAACTAATTCAAAATTATAATGATTCCAAAAACATTTCATTATGAAATTACCATGTATGAGAGTTTAAAAATCATAATTTCAAAGATTATTACTCAAAACATGGTATCAGGTATAAATTTTCTTCCCCTAAGACACCTCAACAAAATGGTTTTTTTAAATATGGTATATTACTTTTAAATAAATTCCTATAATAATGTTATGTGATAATAACATACCTACATAAATCATGGATGAATCTTTAAATACAATATGTTTTGTCATTATATATGTTCTAATTGTACCTATTAAAAAAACACCATCTGAGATATGGAATAATAGAAATTCAAAATTTGCATATATTATTGTTTATATATGAAAATATTATATGTTAAACACCAAGGATAATATTTTTTAGTTTGATCCAAAATATAATAGAGAAATAATTCTAGGCTTTTCACTACTTGAAAAGAATATAGAGTTTAAAATAAATGATCGAATATTGTTGAAGGATCAACTCGTGTAAAATTTGATGAACATGAGACTTTTGATTAAAAAGTGTCTAAAATATTAGAACAATTTTATTATTTTGTATTTTTTTCTGAAACTATTTCTAATAATAAATTGATGAAAAGTTGGATCATAATTTTCTAGAACCAAATCAGGAATGTTTTGGATGTTAGTGAACCTGAATGTGTATTTCATAGAAAACATAAAACCCTCAATAAAAATCCTATGGAAACTATTATAGAAATTTTAGATGAAATAATTATATTTACAAGGAGTATAAAAAAACATGTATAATTTTTTTGTTATTTTTTATCTTATATAGAACATAAGTAAATTGAAGAATACTTAGTAGATGAATGTTGGGTTGCAGTTAGGCAAGATTAATTAAACATGTTTAAGAAGAATAGTTTAAATAAATTCCTTGATAGAACATCAAAATACCCGGTTATAACAATAAAATGATTTTTTTCTAATAAGAAGGATGATCGTGTTGAAATATCTTGGAATAATAATATATTAGTGTCCTAAAAGAATTACACGAAGAAGGTATAGACTGTGATGATACTTTTACCCCAATAGCTATATTAGAGTCCATTATGAATATTTTATCATATAAACCATATATGAATTTTACATTATAGAATATTTATTTAATATATTATTTTCTAAATTATTTTCTAAAGGGGGAAGTTAATTTTGAATAACCTCCTGGATATGAAAATCCACATTTATCAAATTTAGTTTTTAATCATAAAAAGTCACCTTATGGATTTAAACAACAACATGGAGATTTAAATGGGCACTTAAGTAGTTTTATTTTATCAAATAAATTTTCAGTACATAAGGGATATCCTAATTTATTCTATAAAACTACATATTTAGATATCTTGTTAGTGTAAATATAAGTTTATAATGTAATATTTAGTTCTGAAATGTATTTTGTAATAATTTTTCACAACTTATGATTTTTTTGAAAATAAATATGATGGGTGAGTTAAATTATTATCTATGTTTTTAATTTTATGAAAAACATATTTAGGAATTTGATAAATAAAATAAAATAAAAACTATATTGTTTAAAATGGTAAGACTTGAAAGAGGTAAAGTATATACAATCCCTATGTGTTCTAATGAAATTGTTTGACTTGTATGGGGTTTGGAAAGTAGTTGAAAACTATATTTATAGAGTAATAATTGGGTTTTTATTATATTTGAATATTATTAAAAAATATGTTTTGTTATTTGTATGTCGTAATGAAAAATTTAAATCTAAATCTAAATAATCTCATTGAAAACATGCCAAAATTATTTTTATATATTTAAATGGAATGATTTACCTTTTGTTAATTTTTTAAAATTGTTTTATTTTAATTTAAGATCATATTCATATGTTGACTAAGGTTGTTGTATACAAGATTATAACAGTAAATAAATAAATTTCTATTTGCTTGGTAAATATATGGTATCATGGTCTAGTCATAATTAACACTCTATTACATTAGATACTATTGAGGAAAATTATGTTGCTGCTAGTAGTTGACATTTACAAGTGTTGTGGATAAAGAACACCTTAACTAATTTTGGATTCAAATATAATCACGTCTTTATAAAATGTGATAACACTGGTGCTACAAAATTTATAATAATCAGACAAATCATTTGAGAAAAAGGTACGTAGACATAAGGCATCATTTCTTAAGGGATCATGCTCAAAATGGTGAAATTTTTCTTGAATTCATATCTTCAAAAAATCAGCTGACATATATTTTTTCTAAACCCCTTTAATGTGATTGTTTTAATTTTATTAAAAGGTAATTGGTTTTATTATTTTTAAATAAATATGAATTGTTTTTTCAATTCAAATTTAAATTATTGTATTCTTTTAATTATTTTTGAAATTTAAAATACGTGGTATATTATATTATCTAGTTAATTTCAATATGAAAATTTCTCTTATTTGTAATTTTTTTATTTTGTAGAAAGATTAAATTTTTGTGTTTTATTTTAATTAGTTATTTTTATTATTTATCTATCAGTTTGATGTAACCATAAAAACAATGTATGTAAGAAAATTTGGATTTGGTTATGTGATAAAAAATCAAATCTCAATCCTATAACCATTCACATATGTATCCTTCCTTTCAAGATTAATTTTAATCTCCAACCTATCGATCCATATTAGACCTTCAACCAACCTATTCAAAATGGAAACTTTGATTTGTGTTGATGATATAAGATCAGAATCTTCTATGAAATACAATTTAGGTGGAAGAGTATTTCTTATTGGAAATTACATAGATACATCCTGGTTGAAAAAAACAATAATACTATTAAATAATGTTATTTAGTTTCAAGAATGATATTATTGTGTTATATGAAAATAATTATTTTTTTTAACAATAAGATAATGAGTTTTTTTGGGAATGATGAGCTTTATTTTAATTAAAAAGAGGATATAATCTCATCAAATGTTAAAAGAAATACAATGTTACTATCTTCTATTGAAATGGATAATATCATTCATTTTACCCATGAGGGATATTTTCTTTTAGTCAAACTCTTGTTGGGAAAATCTCAACAGGTACAAATGATGTTTTCATTTTTCTATTTTGAACATCTTTTTTTAAAAAAATATATAAAATTACTTCAGAATGAATTAAATGTGTAGTGTACGTTTGGGAAAACAAGTATAGCTCAAAAAATATGATAGATATATAATGTTATAATTCAATATATATATTTGATGTAAATAATTATAAATAATGTAATGTTTATTTTCCCAAGATACATTTTTATATTCATGCATCATTTATGCATAGAAAATGGGAATTTAAATTATTGTCCTTAGTGTAGAATTTTTTTTACATTTTACGAAGAAATAAGTAGATTTAAGTGAAGGTGATGTTGTGAAATTTCATTAATGTAATAATATATCATAAATTATCAGGAAGATGATTGGGTATTCATGGGACTATGGTTTTAATTCTTTGAAGGCATTTTATCAGGAATGTGTGACTTTGGGGGAGTCACCTCAAACATCACTATATAGTGCTGATACACCTATTGATATTGTGTCTAATAGGATATTATATGAGAAAACATCTATAAGAACCTATTATTTAATTCCAGTCATCAGTTTAGTAGTTGTTGATCATATCCAAATTTAGGGGTATGTGCTAGCTTAGGGACAAGATGCCGGTAAAGATGATATTTATCTTAAAGAGGACTAGCATGTGGATACAACTTTTGAGTCAAATACTACCTTATATAATGATAGTTCAACTAAAACTAGGCCTACAGTCTTTATGGTTAAGATAAGTCAATATTTAGAACAATTTGAATAAGAATATGATCCATGAATTCCATGATCACCTTTTTATACAAGAAGGGATGGTGATGTTGTCATGGATTTTAAAAGGTGTTCCCATAAACCATTGGTACCATCATTATCATCAAATGAACTTGATGTATCTCCATATATTGTAAAAAGTTTATAAATATTATAAAATTATGTGTATTCTAATAATGTAATAATGTAGAATTACAATCTAACAATATATTATTTTTATTTAAAATCGGATCCAGTTTCATTAAAACACAATTTTAGATAACATAATGAGTCTTCTATCTCCATGTCAAGTATTAATAAGTTCTTCGGTTTGTGGGTACCTAATCAGTATTGATCAATGGTTTTTAGAGAGATCCACCTATGAAATAAGATAATTATAGTATAAGTTATAAGGACCGTGAGGAAATAGAAACCATGGTATTTAGTCTGAAAGATGTCTTCCATATAATGGTTGAATTTTTTGAACATAGTACTATGGTCTCATCTCAAAGGGATATGTTTCAGAATCATTTATCAATGTAGTAATTTTTATATCAAGAAGTGATTTATTAAATCAAATATTTTATAATTTACATGAACAATATTCTATAAACATTGTCAAGTGTGGTATTAATTTAGTTTGAATTTTTAAATATATTACAACCCTAAATTGTTGTTGCTTAATTATATATATATTGTATATTTCTATAAAAAAGTTCATTATATGATATATGAATTGGGTTTTTTATCTTCTCATATTCTATGTATTTAAGATCATATTCTTTACCTAGTGTAATTTGATGAGATCAAAAAGGGTATTTTTTTTGTCAATTTTATAATACCATGTAAGTTGTTATCAATTTTAGGGTCGGGATAGATATGTTAATGAAAAACAACATTGGTCATTTTTAGAAATCTCTTTAAGAAATTGTAGATGAAAATTTTGGTGTTTCAAGGAAATAATAAAATATAATTAAATTATACCATCAAACTATCGATAAAAACTCAACTATTTTCCAAATAGTATAAAGTCATATTTTCAATTCTTGTGGATCTATATAGAACAAAAAAATATGATTCAGAATAATATTCATAAGTGTCTATTATATTACAGGTTTGGAGTTGGTTGTTTACAATCCTATTATAGTTTTATGTTTTGTTAAACCCCAACCAGTTGTTAGTGCTCATGTTTTTAAATCATCTCCAAATGATGTTATTAAATTTGTTCAGTGGTTTCTATCAAAATAGAATATCCTGGATCATAAAGTGATTTCTCTTACTGGTAAGCTATTACATGTGTGGATATTTGTGAATATAATTATGATTTAGGTTCTTGTAGATATTTCATCAGGCATTTTAGTGGCTGAAATTTTCCCTCTGCTTCTCCCTTCCACTGTCATTGATTATTCGTGTTTCTATTCCAAGAAATTAAAACCTATTAATAAATTTATCATGAATATATTATAATCATTTTCATAAATACATAAGCAATAATATACCTTTATTCATTAATTTTTTATGTATTATTATATTCTAAGGATCAACATGTGTATTTAAGCCTTGATTCAAATGATAAGAATAAGGCATCTTCGTATCAATCCTATTAGTACTTATTAGAAACCTTTGTAGAGGATAGAAGGTGTTTCTGATTTTTTTAGTGCTATCAATGTCAACCCAATTTACCTCCAAAACCAATCCAATAGTTAAAGAACCTTATCATAGAAAAAATTTGTTCCTTTAATGATATTTTTTTTATACATAGGTGTATATTTATACATCAATATAATTAATGAGATATTTCATTTTCTATTTTTTAATGTTTTTACAAGTGATTTTTTTCATTTTATTTTATTTATAACATTTGTTTTTTTAACTAAACACAATATTTCCATAATTCCATCTTCATATTTCACAATTAATTTAAATAGTTATGAAATTTAAAGTGTAATATTAACATGTGTATTATATCTCTTAACCTTCCTTTTTTATTAATAAAATAGGGTAGAATTTTTGTACCTCACCAAAAAGGGGGAGAATGTTTTTACCATTAAAAATGGGGAATGGTATTTTAATGTTAATAAGGTTATACCTTTAAATAAGGTAAGAAAATAACTAAGGTCAAGAAGTAGTACATTTTAATCATAATTATATATTCTACATATAAATTTTTCAAACAATTTAAAGAATTTTTGTTTGATATCTACAAGAATATATAAGTGGTTTTATGGGTTTTTGATCTTCAAAACTGAGGGGATTGTTTGACTACAAATGTGATCCAACATCTCCCATGTAATTTTGGTTTTGATGATCTCAAATTCTATTCATATTTCATTAAGGATATTTTTATCTCAATACTTTTATCATTTTTATAATATTATATAGTTTTCGGATGTTAATTTTTTTAACTATGGATTCTAGATGATTTTTTATAAAATCATCTTAAATCAGGAAAATTTGTTATGTGTGGCTGTTGGATACTTGGTGTAAATGGGTATGTCAGTCAATATCCTTTATTAAAAATAGCCTTCATCAAATATCTTATGTAATCATATCATATACATGGAAATATCTTATGTCTATAACATCTTCTATGTGAGAATCCACATATGTGTTCAATTTTCTATATAGAATAGTTACATTGTGTAATCAGATATGTGAGAAATTTCCTAAATGATCAATAAGACATTTAAAATGGTTATTCGTATTAATTGGTTAAATAAATCATCTACGTAGTGGAAATGGATAAATTACTATAATCTATTACATTAGTTTTATTAAATTGTCTATGTGACGAATATAGCTATGTTGATTCAATTTGCTTCATATGATTTGGCTATGAGAATGAAAAACCTATATAATTTAATTTTTCTATATGGATTCAAATATCATTCAGCTACATGGATTAAATTTAGAAAAATATCTACTTCATAATGTTAGTCAGTATTTTTTATCATTGAAGCAGTTGATTAATATTTTTTAATATTGTCGTAATGTCTTTAAATGCTCTATTTCCATTTTATGATAAAATATAATACAATAAAATCCATTTATCAAAATTTAAATCATGGATGATATATTTTATTTTTCTCTTTGATTCTAAAGGTATTTCAAGGGAAAAATAATTTTCATATATAACTGATTATATGGATCATGTGATGTTTGTTTAAGTAAGAACTAGTGCACGTATTTCAATAAGTGTGATAGTATATTTTTTACAAGAAGTGTAGTTCAAAATATAATAAAGAAATCTCATTCTCATGTATCTCCAATAACAACACATTGTTTTTCTATTAAAATAAGGAAAACTATGTCTTGTTTCATCAGTTGTGCTTATCGATAATTTTTATTGTGTTAAGGAGACAACCCATGATCTACTAATTATTCATATTATTTCTATTAGTGATCAGTATTTTTCTGTTTGTTGTATCTTACAACTATGAGTGGAAACATGTAAAAAGAAAAGTTTATTATCTTTTGTTGTAATTGTTTCCACTTGATGAATCTTTTAAGGATATTGTTTGTTAAGACATTATAGAGCCTGGTAGAAAGAACCTATACTTGTATGAAGTGTAGAATAATTTAACTTATTTATGTTATCCCTAGAAGAAAAGCACACTAGTCCCTGATGAGTTTACTGGTCTAGTGAAAATCAACACTATCTTGGAGAAGAGTTGAGGTGGATTGGACTATGGGTCATTTATTCCTCGAACCACTAAAAATATCATTTGGTTTATTTATCTTCATTATTATATTATTTCATTTTAATTTTTGGAGAAGAAAAGTGCTTAATGAAATCATAATAAACATAGGGTGATTTTTCTATGTAAATTAAAATTTAAATTAATAAATTCACCCCCTCATCTTGAATCCAAATGCAGTTGTTCACAAACAACAGGGGTTTCTAATGTTAATAAATGGTTGATGGTTTCCAAAATGAATGTTGTTTGAAGGTCACCACATGAGTAAAATTGATTGTTTTTTTGGTGGGATTCTTGGCTATGTTCATTAGTGGGTACCTCCTCTGGATGTATGAATCATACTCAGGGATAATATTTATAACTTTTGTGATGGTGGACCAATTGGCAAGCAATTGTTAGATCATCTTGGTAGTGTTTATTTTGGTTATATTAAGTCATCGCCTTGGATATATCCGTATGGGGATACCATATTATAGCTCATTGGTACCTTTTATATACCTTAGGGTTGTATCAAAACCCATATAAGGAGAAAAACATTTACCAAGGATTAATAATCCTAGGTTCTCAGTTCAAACCATAACTCCAAAGCACTGTGGAGTTATGAAACTACCACTATAAAAATGAGATACATTCAATGTGTTAAAATATAATCAACCAGTCATCTTCACATCATACCAATCCCCAACTAAAATCATCACAGACAATGTTATTGGAATTTACAAATAAAATTCATACTTTATATCCCAATTGTATGGGGTATTTGTATCTATAATGGATTGGGATACCATTATCAAAGGGAACACACCCAATGAATTCATGTGAAAATTACGTTTTTTAAAGATGGGTGATCTACCCTACATTAGATAATTTTAATTTAATGATATCTAATGGGAATACCAAAATTATGCATAATATTAATTTAAGAAGAGTTGGGTATGAGCATCCTCATTTAACTAGTCAATGTCTTTATTAAGATGTTGATTGAATAGGATGAGACATTGGTCAATTTATACACTAATAGGTACCTGGATAACTAGGTACCAGAGTGCAAGGGACTGCCTATAAAGGATGATAAGATAGTGAGAAACTAGATTATTGAGTAATACCTTCCAGGAGTCTTTCACCAAGGTAATCTTTTATGGAATTTATTCCCAAGAAATTGGAAAGGCATTTGGATTATCTTATTTCATTAGGATGGATTCCTATTCTTCCACCAATCTATATTGACGTTGTATTGCTATAATCATTGATGAAGTAAACTTCTTTGAGGATCACCTTCTCTCTGAAAGATTCATTGAATTCACATTAGATTGTGGAATTTGTATTCTTATGATTTGGATCTATGACTACCCTATTAAAAATAACATATTAGGTTGATCCCAAGGGAGTGTGGGATTATATTAGGGTTATTGATTACTCAATATGTTCACTGAGTATTAAAACATTCTTTAATGACTAGGTGTTTAAGGTCACTAGTCTTAGGTTGAGTGAAGAGGGTGAATATGACGATGAAGGTCCTAAAGAGGAAAATAATACAACCATTATGGATGTGAGTAGTTGGGATTATTTTAAGGGATAGATATGTAAAATATGTTCCCATGAGAACATATTATATTTTTTTCAAGGATGTTATCGACTACTTCTTTAACCATTGTATAAATATGAATGTGTTTCATCACCTGTCATGTCCCATGAATATTCATCCAGTGATACAATAAACTGGAAGATTGATTGTATGGGTGATAGTGTACAAAATGGAGTTTCTCCTTCCTTAATTTCATAGCTCTATGTGGTGGCCTCCAACCCTATAGAGTGGCCCCTAGTTTTGCATCTAGTGGCCCCAATATTAGATCTATCCTTGAAGGGAATTAGTAGATTAGATTAGGTGAGGTGGATGATGATATGTCTTCACTCAGGGATATTGGATAAATGATCTATATCCTAAAATTTAACTCATAATCCACAATAATAATTTTATCCTAATCCTAGGGATAGTCATAAATAAATTTCATAATTATAGACCTATGGGTGTAACCTTCCTTGGAAGATAAAGTCAATGTACTCGTTAATAGGTTCCCAATATAGTAGTAGTCAATGCATTTCAAGAGAGACCAGAGTCATGTATTGATATTAATACTCTAAAAATTTTGGGTGTTTATTTAGAATCAGATGAAAACATCATGCATTTTGAGAACTGGAAAAATATACTGAATCAGAGATTATAAAATTTAGTGCATCTTTTTAGTTGGTTGACAAAATTTTATATTTTCATTTTATTTATTCATCTCACCAACCTATATAAATATCCATGGGTTTCCCTCCATGGTACCCCTTAAAAAGTATTACACTAGAGAAACCCTCTAAGTATATGTCATTATAGGAGAGTGGTGGTCCTTTATAGGTGATTCATACTATCATACTCTCTATGAGAGTGATGATTGTGAAATAAGTAAATGATTCAAAAAATAAAGGTGGGTATACATGCCTCATTCTAATAGGGACAGTCGTACATTTATTGGATATAATACTATATGTGCAAATCACCCACACACTACCATAAATCATAGAAGCTCAATATAACATTATTAGGGTGCCTCAACTAGTATAATTTGTAGAATTATAGTCTTTTTTTCTTCCAAGTAACACAAGAGATTTATATGATAGTTCTTTTATGTATGATTAAATAACAAATAATGATTATTTTTTAGTGTGGGACTCTGATGAAAACCTAAATTATGATTTTATTTATTAAATGATATGTAAATGGGTGTGTAAAATCAGATAGATTATATTTAGACTCTTCTCAGTGATCTAGGTGGCATATTACATCACCTCAGACTCATGTTCATAACTCTATGTTGTGGTGGGTGTCATTACCATGAATTTCATGCTAGTGTAAAGAATATTCTCAATTCTCAGGAGTGAATGGGTGCACTCAAATCAATTACCTCGTCTATGAAATCCATGTAATTCTATGTGAATCTCATAATAGTAACACTTACCAAATCATAAAAATATGTGGAAGTATCAAAAAAATAACCAGGGAAGGGACGAAACTTGTGGGATAAGTTTTTTAAGAGCTTTCTACTATTGGAAAAACATTAGAGGGAAATAATTAGAATTTTGTGGAGTCTGATAAGATAGTAATGGATGTTGTTTCAAAGGAAGAGGTGTTTCAGATTGATAGAGAGGTAGAAATTGTAATGTTTTCTTAGCTATGCTAAGCAATCAGTGGGTTAGGGAATAAAATGATTCAACTTTATTAGTATATTTTTCAAGTATTGTAATTGAATTTTAATTCTTGTTTCCTACGTATGATGTAGAAAACTTTTATGTTGTGAATGGTTCTTTTGTTTTTTGAACAATGAATGGAAAATATATTCAATTTCAAACCAAAATCAATTATTCAGTTTTCCATGTTGTTCAACATTCATTCTATTATAATCTATTAAATAATAGAATGTTAATATCAATATAACATTATCCACATGAAGATTACATTATTATGGATTATGTAAATCATAAATTATAAATTCCTGATCCAATGAAAAACATGAATCAATATATTATCTTTTACACATGTTCCCTCAGACCGATATATGTAGGTTCTATATAGTGGCATATATGACATCAATGTAATCTAATGTGATTCTACGAGGTAAAATAGTATCAGGTTTACTTTCATTATGATCATGTGAACATATATTGATATAAAATGGATGGATATGGTGTTTCATATTCTGTAAACATAAGATAAGGTTAACTCATTCATATATATTTTGTGTCTTCCTCATAGACTTTTTCTCGAGGATTCATATAGCTGGACGGAATATGGATTTACATATATTTTCACCATAATACATGATTTTTTCCATTAAAGTATGATAGAGACAAATAAATCAACATAATGAAAGGAAAGAAAGTGTATTTTGGAAAGATAATTTCAATGTTAAATAAGTATCATGCACTCTAAAATTACTCATCTGTTTATTTCATACATGTCATAAGAACCAACATATAACAATAATAATAATAATATTGATCTTATTTTCTCCAAAGTAGATGGACATAAAGAGTATAGATTCAATTTTATATTTTTATTTATAGAAATATGGTCTTTGAAGAATCATGAAAAAAATGTATTTTTAAAAATTATATGTCTAGATTCATATCAACACATAAAATTTGGTATAATATTTCATAGATTCATCCATGGATTTCATAAAATTAAATTTATAAAAAGGAACCCAATTCAAAATCGTAATTTATAATTGACTCCATACCTTATTTGATTTTGATTGAATACATGTACCTCATTCCATCATAGTTCATCACTATATAGAACTAGAGATTGAACCATATATATTTTCCAAAAATTATTTAAAATATATCTTTTACACCAACCAATAGTGTCTATATTCTATTATTAAGAATCAAAGGCACTTTCTATGTCATTGTGGTCGTGGGATATCATAATAACCAATCCTTGATCATAGATAAAGCCACTATTGATCTTCTGTTGAAATTATCTATCTTGAACAAGAGAAAAAAGTGAATAAGTGATAAAATTAATGAAAATTATTTCATATAACAACTGTTGATATTAAATTTTTTAATTACATAGGTTATAACTTCAATAAAATGCATTTAGTTTCATGTGGAAGTTAACCCTTCAATTGTACCCTAATATGACAGAAGAAACACTGAAACCCTGACTTAAATTTAATGAATATTTGATCATATACTTTAAACAAGAATTTTATTATATGTTATAAAATTCAATCAATTATAGTGAATCACTTATCTTATTAAATATAAAATGATCCTCGAATAAATATATAATTTTTCATAAAATATTTTTTATTAATAACATAGTAACTTGAGAATATTTTTATTTAATAAATTAAAAAAATAATTTTAAAAACATTAATAATATTAAATTTATTAATTTCATATAATTTTTTATGTATGGATATATCTAAACATTGATCCTGGGGTATACCATTTCTGAAAATCTAATAATTTAGAATTGGTCAAACATCATAATACACTTTTAGTGTGAAAAACTTATCCCTTATCTCAATATAAGCGAGTGATACTCATACAGAACGGTTTTAGTCTAGAAGCTCATCTATTCCTCCAAGGGGTTAAGGGGTAGTCATAGTAATTATAACCTCCTATAAGAACAAATTTTGCAATATAATATATTTTTATTATTATATCTCATAATTTTGGATTCCAATTTCATATCATCATCCTTTCATGGTTAATTGTTTTAACACTACTATAAAAAATACCTTCTTTTACCATAGACATGTATTTAAAATTGGTATTATGATCTAGGATAATTATTCTTGATATATATCCTTCTTTTGGAAGTGATAAATTCTATCTTGATCATTCAACCAATTTCATTCCACTAAGGACGTATGCAACACATGCTACCTCACCACAACATAAATGTCATCGTTTTCATCTTGTATAAAAGTAAACAATGAAATGTTAAAAAAATTGATATAAATTAAAGATAAAATAACACATGATAAGATATAGAAACATCCAATGACACCTATAACATTTTATATTCCTATTGAATGAACAATATTAAATTTCTCCTACACTCGAGATCACCAAGTGAAATTTTCATGAGAAGAAGTCTCAATTTGTATGAGCATCCAACACCTCACAGTTAGACAATGTCGATATCCTATCAATAAGATTTATCTATACCATAATAAAAATGTTTAATATTATTTTCCTAGTATCCTAAGGATCTCATTATAGCACGGGGAGATCTCTAGCATGTTGATATGAAATGTAGTCTAAGGATATTATTAGGAAAATAGTGGGAACATAAGTATTCACACTACAATGTTCATAGATTCACATATGTGTGTGTGTGTCAATATATATATCACCATTTACAAGTAATGGTATTCAATGTACATTTAGGATTTGGTTCTAGGGAACCCACTCACATTATTAACACTTACACTAGATCCAAATACTAATAACATTTAACCCACTAGATCTCACATGAGATTCATTGTTCTGTTGAGATATAAATTTAGTAAGATATTCTACCACATTATCTACAATGGATAATATTCTAATTATGACTTCACCTCTCTTAGTGAAATACCTTATGTGATATAACTTCATAAGTATATTATTTGTCCACCGGTGTGACCAAGGATCCTTAGAAATTACCACTGTAGTAGTTCTATCACAACAAAATGTAATCGGGTCTGTACTAATAGGTAAATAAAAATATATGAGACAATGTTGTGTTTCAAAACAGCGTCCTTAACTACAAAAGAAGGCAATATGTACTCGGATTTGGTTACAAAATCATAAATTATGGGTTACTTCGAAGTTCCCTAGATCACCAAACAACCATTCATGTAAATGATCAATACTTAATATGATTTAAAATAATCATTATATATATGGAAAAAATAATAATTGTATCCCCACAATATTATTTTTTAATATCCCCAATAAATTATGAATATAATATTTGTATGTCTCATTTATATTAGTATAGTTTCCATAGATTTCACTTAAAATTATCAGGGATTTGGTTGGTATCATCCAACCATTATTAAATATAAGGAAATATCAAACCTAGTACATAGAAAATAAATACATGATAGAACCCACTGCAAAAAAATATGATATATTAATTTTTTTTTCAATTTATTCTTTTATTTTTGGACACATTTTTATAAGGATATTGAAACTATGTGAATATGGTATCAACCCCTTGTTGGGTTATTCAATATTGTTACTTTTGAGTATCATTTGAATTAATTTAATTTGACTTATCCCAAGTATCAATTTAATTTTATCTTGAAATATATATATATATATATATATATATACAAAAATATCAGATGATTCCCCTATATCTTTAATGTATAATAATTCATTTAACTATGTTATAACTAAAAAATGACTCGAAATTCATCTTCCATAAACAATATGTCATAAGTATATAATACCATGAAAATTATGGCATTTCCACAAAAATTATTATAGATATAGAGACCCCATTCATTATTGAAGAAACCAAAATATCTTATGGAGACATCAAAAAAATCTAGATCATGATTCCTTCTTCGATTCACTATAAGATTTAGTGAATTAATTTTTAGAATTAATTTAATATTATTTATTTCTTGAAACACTGAAACTAGTTTATTTAATATTGAATTTCCATTTTATATATTAAGTTATTTGATATAAAAAATCATGTACTACACACAACATAATGTTTAGCATGATTTAAATGGAACATAATGTTTATCTTACGTTATACGCAAGACTGACATTTCGCGATGAATTACTTAACATACAAGACTGAGTGTTACTAAACAATAATATATAATTAGAAATGTTACTCTTTAATATAATATTATATAACATAAACTCTATTTTTATGTTTATGAATAGGATAAACTAATTTTAAAAAACAAATTGGTGAATTCATTAGTTACAAATGAATTAGAAATAAAAACCAATTGAATGTAAAGGGAATGTTTTTATAGAAAACTATATTAATGATCAAAAAGTTATTTTATCATTATAAATTAAATTAATAAAATTTTTTATTGATATTAATTTAATAAATATATCATATATTAAATAATATTTTTTTATATTCATCTAATATATTTTATAATCATAATTTTGGAACAAACCAAATTTCACACAGAAAAACTTATTTTTTTATTAAGAAAATTTTACAACCTATTAATGGAAAACCACTTTTAAATATAATTTTTAGTACATTTATAATTATTATATGTAAAAATTAAATTCATTTTTTAAAAATAAACACATTAATCAGATCAATTTTTTTTGGTATTTTTGGTGAGGTAAATTTTTTTAATGAATAGTGAAAAAATCAAAATTTTAATTAAATTTTTTAATATAATATATTTTTATGGAAAAATTATTTTTTTTATTAGTTTTAATGTATAATTAGATTTATTTTTTATCAAATAATACAATTTATGTTGTTGTAATACATTTCATATTGAAATTGAATATAAAAAAATTATATTCTTTCGAATGGTTTTACTGTTAAAAACATGAATTTGTCCCGTGTGCAGGATGAAATTTAAATTCATTTCTGCCACTTATCTGCTAGGAAAATTTAAAATTTGATTCCATATTTTCAATCCTTATAATATATATTTTATAATAAGTTCAAAAAAAACTCTAAAAATATTAGTGAAAGTAATTATAATTAATTACCACGATTAAGGAAAAATTAATCCTAACAAGGGAATAAATATTAATCTTAAGGGCCCCTATGACATGTAAACTAGTAAAAAATCCATTATACATACATTATTAATCCCATAAACTACCATTATTGAGTGTTTTATGTTTTTGAGAACCTTTTTAGGTAAAAACTTGGGTACACGTAGCTTGTTTTCGAAAATACCAAGTGAGCCATTTCCCTTCCCTATAAAGGCCACCTCCTATAAACCTTACCACACCTCTCAGTCCATATAGTCCCATGAAATTTCTACCAAATAAACTTCTAAACTTCTCTCCAATCGTCATTAAATCCTTTATTTTGGCCAAATTCAATCCATGGAATCTGTAGAGTGAAAACCGAAAGGAGTTCCCACAGAAGAGGTAACATCCTCCATCAACCTCCATTTTCTTATTTGCATTATCCACCCCTCTGCACTATTTATTCCATTTTTATAAAACACATCATTAATATAATATGATCTATTTTTTAAATGGTTCATCCTAAAAAAACACATTTCCATCTAATGGGTAATTAACATACTTTTTTAGGTGTACGATGAACTAACGCCTCACAAAACAATGTTAGTTTGTTTTTTCATTACCACATCTCATGGTGGGAATTATGATATAAACTATATTTATATATAATTTATATGATATTTATAATTAATTTAATCTTATTTAATTATTTTACCACACATATATTTATACTTTCCATTTTGTGTAAATATAATAAATTTGATTGAGGAAGTACAGTATAGATAGATACGAATTTTGTGCTCTCTCCGAAAAAATATAAGGCCCCAGCCTTAAAACTTACTTAATCTTGAGTTACTTCAAGAATTCACATTGAGGATCTTTTCAGGTTTAGAGTTTTAGATAATTATATCATAAAACATGCATTATATTCCATATTTAAACAAAGTGGTTACATAAAATATAGTATTCATTATTCCCCTCAACGGAAAAATATTTAAAATAAAACATTGATTCTATCTTGACACTTTCTTGACACTATCATCATATCATGTACCATTACCTTGACCAGTGAAAAAAATTTCAAAAACATGGGATGAGCATAAAAAGCTCAGTAAGGGTTATAAAAATATGGAAAGGAAACATGAGTTCATATATACATAAGAATGAAATCATACTTTACCCATAAAACATGAGTACTTTAACATACCACATCAAATCATGAATAAATCATAGAAATCATAATACATAAAGGTAACTTGAGGAATTCATAACATTATTACATAGGGAGTAACCCTCTTGGTTACGTTTGGAATACCCATCATAGTATATTACCCAAATCTCTTCGGAGAAACCTTAACGTTTAACTCCTTCGCGTTACCCAATGCAATGGAGAGATATATCGGGATCACTCGCCCTTAGTTTATCACGGAACCACCCCTCTTCAATACAATGCCCAAGAACCATAACATAATCATATAACATAAAACATGAATAAAGGAAACATAAAATTTCCACATTTCAATCACAATATATCAATACAACACATTGATAAAAACATTATGAAAACCATTTTCAATTCCAAAATAAAAGAAAAGTAAAACATGGTATTTATTTTTCATTTAAAAAAAGGTATGGCTTGTAGAGGAAGCCGAAACTCAAATAATGGTCATGACAGCGGAGAAGTCGTTGTCGCCGCATACGTACGACAAAAAAATTCCCTTTTGTCCTTTAGTAAAACGCTTCATATAAAAAATATTCGTTTTGGAAAAACGTAAAAGTCAAAGGGGTTTATACACCGTATAAAAGAATGTTGTGTATAAAAGAAAAATATGCCTCAATGAAAGAAGATTGAGATGAAGTCCCATACAAAGATCATTTTTTTAAATAAATTATATCTATTATGTGTATTCACTAAAAGTACACATAAAGAAAGTACAAATACAATATTGGGTATAATAATATCATGAAATAATTTTAATTTAGGAGATTAACCCAAAGAATAGAAATAGGGTTAAGAAGTTCCCTTACCTCGGGTCCGACTGGACTCTATCGTTCTTTAACCTCCTGAATAATAAACTTGAGTTAATTTATACTTGATTAAGAACCTTTTTCATGTTCAATATTCATTTTATACCACTTATTACCATGTTATTAACATTATGTAATCATTTATGTTAATAACGGTTGTTTTGTCGATATTTGGTACTTCAGTCAACAGTGAACTTCTTATATTTACAAGTTGTTCACGTAGGCAAATATACATTATCTCAAGAATGAAATTAATTATGTAGATGTAATATATATCATATATATACAGTATATACATTCATTTATTATATTACATAATCATTTAGAGGTAATAAATGAAAGGCACCGTTCATGGAGATGGTAAGCCGTACGTACGCATGAACGCTACTTTCATTTCTATGTCATCTTAATAGAATTAAAACTAAATGATAGATATTTATATTTTAATTCCAGAATTATATTCATCATTTAGATGTAACATACATCATATATATCCACTATATATATGTACTTATAATAGTACATTACATTTGGGGAAAAGAAATGAAATGCACCGTTCATGGAGATGGTAAGCCTTACGTACGTATGAACACTACTTTCATTTCTATCTCAGACATTCATGGAAATAAATAATAATGATATAAAGTTATATTATAATTCCAGTATAACATCATATATAATAACATCAAATCCATCCTTTATACATCCCATATATGGCATTAACGAATCAAATTACTTTGAGGGGGCGGTAGTCCGCACTCCCTAAAATGAAGATATCGCGTATACCCATAAAGGTATGCCATAAATTAAAAATACATAAGATTAAGTAAAATATAAAAATATTATATATCATATATAAAAATAGTGACATCTTATTGTCTACCTTTTAAGGTCTTATATGAGTGTTGAACAATCATCATTTCGTGAGGCAGAAATCTGCCATCCACAGAAACAGTATGTTCTTTAACCATTATATGTAGGTGTGTGTAAGTGTATCTCGAATGATTCTTATAAAAAAATCCTAATATATTTAAGATATTGTATTTGTTACAAATTAATTTAATAAAAAGAGTTTAGGTGGTTGGAGAAGCAAAATAAAACAAAAGAACACAAGTGAAGACATTACCTTAAAATCGGGTAACTCTCTTTGATTTCAGCTCAAAGGCTTCCTTGGGAAGACTTCATCCCAAAGTGAGGCTTCTAGGAGTAATAGAGGGATGCAGAGAGACAAAATGAGCAGGGTTTGGTTGAGCCAAAGGCTTGAGAGGTGCGGGTAAGGAGGTAGAGGTGGGGGCCTTTTATAAGAGGAGAGGAGGGGCACTCTTGGAAAGTTACAAAATGTTACTTTATTATCCAATGAGATTCGGATTTTAAAGGTCCGACTTTGATTTATTTCAAGGATAAGGTGTTAAGGGTTAGAAATATACTCATCCAATTGGTCTTTGACAAGTGTAGGTCTTAGTGTTTACATTATCTTTTTATTTTATGTAAATCTTTAAATAATGAGGTAATCGCTGCATCATCATGATGTCATAAATAATTTAATTTATATAATGTCTGAAGATAATAAAAGAATACTATGATGTATGAAATCTTTTTAGATTTACAATGAAAATTTATAGTCCAAAATATAATTTATGTTTACAAAATTAAAAATGTTTTACTCAGGTCATACATTCTTTGTTATATTTAACTTTCTTTAAAAAAAAAGATAAAAAGTCACTTTCACACAAAATTGATTCCATGGGGTTCCCAAGATTGGAACAAGGCTTCCTATGGTCGGCCATGAGATAACCAGTATAATTAAGACACATGTTGGTCTCTTTTTTTATTATTATGATATTAGTTTATTATCCTTAACTACCCGATTACTCATTAATCAAGATAATTAAATATAATTACCGTCGTTACTATTCATAATGTCCAAAAACAAAAGTCTTAATTACATAATATAGACCTTATGATTCCAAATATGGAATCCATTTTACCAAATTCCAAATATATAAATTTCAATAATTAATTTAAAAATAATTCTCGTTGTCAAAACAAATAGCGGGTTTTTTTGAAACAATATCTATGAAACGTTTGGCACTTGTTTATGCCCAATTACAAAGTAAAATTACTCCCAATGACCAAAATTTTATTACATGGTAAAAATATATTCTCTTTAATCATTAAAACCAATTAAAAATATAATCTAACCATATAATTAAATTGGATGAAAAAGCAGTTTTGATGTAAAATATAGTATTTTTCACTATTCATTAAAAAATGAACATTGTCAGAAAAATACCAAAAAATTATCGAATGTAAATTTCAATGTCCCAATCATAAATAATAAGTTTATTTTGACAAATAGAGCTTATAAAATTGTCAAAAGGTTGATTTAAATTTTTTTTCCATCTTAAGGCAGTAAAACAATCATTTAAAAATATTAGTGTATTCTATGCTTAAGATTGGATTTATTATCATTTTGAGCCTCTAGAACACTATCTAATTCATAAATATACATAGATAAGAATTTATTATTATTCAATACTTACTTGGGATATTTCATCCTTCCCGTTTAGAAAATTTCGTCCCCGTAGTTTATTTACTTATCGATTAAATGAGGGTATTTATCCCACATTGCATTTTCAGATTCCCATGTTGCCTCTTCACTCATTTGGTTCTTCCACAAAACCATTACATGATGAATAACTATATTCCACAACACTTTCTCCCTGTGTTCAATAATCTGAACCGTTTGTTCCTCATTAGATTGATTCTCTTCCAACCGAACTACCTCTGGACTCAAATCATGAGACGGATCTGGTATGTACTTCCTTAACATTGAAACATGAAAAACATTGTGTACCTGAGATAAAATCGAAGGTAAAGCCACTCGGTATGCAACTGATCCAACTCTCTCTAGAATTTATTATGATCCAAGGAACCTTGGACTCAGATTTCCATTATTACCAAATCGCATCACACTTTTCCACGGTGAAACTTTGAGAAAAACATGATCACCTAACTCGAAAGATAGATCCTTCCTCCTATTGTCTCCAAAACTTTATTATCTACTCTTAGCTGTTCTCATGTGTTTCTAAATCAACTGAACTTTTTCTGCCATCTCTTCTACCAATTACGGTCCCATCAACTTCCTTTCACCCAATTCATCCCAAAAAGTGTGAGTTCGACACCGTTTCCCATATAATGCCTCAAATGGTGCCATCTGTATACTGGAATGAAAACTGTTATTATATAAAAATTCAACCAAAGAAAGATGTTGGTCCCAACATCCCTAATAATCCAAAAAACAAGCACGTAGAATATCCTCAAATGTTTGAATTGTTCATTCTGACTGCCTATCTGATTGCAGATGAAAAGCTGTACTAAAATTTAATTCAGTACCCAACGACTTCTGAAGGCCTTTCCAAAAGATAGAAGTAAACCTGGGATCATGATCAGATACAATGGAGAGAGGAACTCCATGTAACCTGACTATCTCTTTAAGATTCAAATGAGAATGTTGATCTAGGGAAAAAGTATCTCAAATAGGAAGGAAATGAGCAGATTTAGTCAAGAGATAAATAATAACCCAGATTGCATTACTACCTCGAGATGTCTTCGGTAATCCCACAACAAAGTCCATGGATATATTTTTCCTATTTCCACTTTGGCACTGGTAAAGGCTGAAGAATCCCTTTCGGTAATTGACGCTCTGATATAACCTGCTGACATGTCATACACTTCACAGTAAAATCAGAAATATCTCTTTTCATTCCATCCCAACAGTAATACTCCTGCCGATCTTTGTACATCTTAGTACTGCCAGGATGAACTGAAAATGGAGAACTATGAGCTTCACATAACAACTCTCTCTTTAATTGTTAATCACAAGACAGACACAATCTCCTCCCAAATATCAAAACACAATCACTATCAATGTTGAATATAGGCAACTTAACCTTCTGAACCAGCTCTACCTTTTTCTACAACTCACTGTCTTGCTTCTGTGCTTTCTTGATTCTGTCTGATAGAGAAGATTTCACTGATACCTGAAACAAAATAGAAGGACATATTGCACCAACAACTTCAATTTCAATGTTCATAAAATCCTTAACCAAAGGATCATGTTCCAAACGCAACATTTTTAATGAAGCATTACTTTTTCGAATCAAATCATCAACCATTTTATTTGTTTTTCCCAGATGGTAATGAATTGTACAATCATAATCCTTGATTAATTCTAGCCATCTCCTCTGTCTCATGTTCAATTCTTTCTGAGTGAATATATACTTTAAACTTTTTTTATCGGTATATATTTCACACTTTACTCCATACAAATGATTCCTCCAAATTGTTAAAGCAAAAAAAACAGCAACAAATTCCAAATCTGGTGTAGTGTAATTTACCTCATTAGTTTTCAGCTGTCGTGAAGCATAAGAAATTACCTGATCATTCTGCATTAGGACACAACCAAGTCCTATCAATGAAGCATCACTGTAGATAACAAACTCACCATTCCTGGAAGGTAGTGCCAAAACTGGAGAATTCACCAATCTTCGTTTCAGTTCCTGAAAACAATCATCACATATTTTTGTCCAGATAAACTTAACACCCTTCTGAGTTAGATTAGTCAATGGACTAGATAACCGTGAAAAATTTCTAACAAACCTTTCGTAATAGCCTTCCAAACCAAGGAAGCTACGAGTCTCAGTTACATCTGTGGGTCTTGGCCATTCATCAACAACCTTTGTTTTTGTAGGATCAACAGTTATCCCATCTTTAGAAACAATGTGACCAAGGAAAGAATTTTTTTTCATCCAAAACTCACACTTGCTGAATTTACCATACAATTTCTTTACTTTTAAGGTTTTAAAAATAACCCTTAAATGTCTTTGATGCCCCTCTTTACTTTTAGAAAACACCAAAATATCATCAATGAAAACAACTAATATTTTTCACCTGAGTCAACTGAGCCATCACTGCAACAAACTGTTTAGTTCGGATTCTGTCCATCTCAGGATACAGATTTGAAAGGTCATTTCCCTCTGTATGCCTTCCCAGAAAATCTGTTCTGTTTCCTCTATGAAAAACCATTCATAACACAGAATTATCTTAGGAGAAGAAACATGGTAATCTTCAAATTCTATATCATTTCCATCATACCGTAAATAAATTTATAATTTAACAATTTTCTAACTCCTAAAGTTGTCTAAACCGACATATGATACCAAATATAAGGCCCCAACCTTAAAAATTACTTAATCTTGAGTTACTTCAAGAATACACGTTGAGTATCTTTTAATGTTTAGAGTTTTAGAGAATTAGATCATAAAACATGCCATACATTCCACATTTAAATAGAGTGGTTATATAAAATATAGTATTCATTTTTCCCATCAACGGAAAAATATTTAAAATAAAACATGGATTATTTCTTAACACTTCCTTGACACTATCATCATATCATGTACCGTTCCCTTGACCTGTGAAAAACATTTCAAAAACATGGGATGAGCATAAAAAGCTCAGTAAGGGTTATAAAAAAATGGAAAGGAAACATGAGTTCATATATACATAAGAATGAAATCATACTTTACCAATAAAACATAATCACTTTAACATTACTCATTAAATCATTGAAATCATAAGACATAGTGGTAACTTGAGGCATTCATAACATTCTTACATAGGGAGTAACCCTCTTGGTTACGTTTGGAATACCCATCACATTATATTCACTAAATCTCTTCAGAGAAACCTTAACTTTTACCTCCTTCGGGATACCCAATGCATTGGAGAGCTATATCGGGCTCACCTGCCCTTAATTTATCATGGAACCACCTATCTTCAAAACAATTCCCAAGAACCATAACGTAATCGTATCACATAAAACATGCAAAAAGGAAATATAACATTTCCACATTTCAATCGCAATATATCTATACAAAACATTGATAAAAACATTATGAAAACCATTTTCAATACCAAAATAAAAGAAAATTAAATCATGGTATTTATTTTTCATTTAAAAAAATGTATGGCTGGTAGAGGAAGCCGAAACTCAAATAATGGTCACAGCGGCGAAGAAGGCGTTGTCACCGCATACGTACGACAAAAACATTCCCTTTTGTCATTTAGTAAAACGCTTCGTATAAAAAATATTCCTTCTGGATAAACATAAAAGTCAAAGGGGTTTATACACCGTATAAAAGAAGGTTGTATATAAAACAAAAATATGCCTCAATGAAAGGATATTGAGACGAAGTCCTATACAAAGATCATTTTTTAAATAAAATAGAACTATTATGTGTATTCACTATAAGTACACATCATGAAAGTACAAATACAATTTTGGGTATAATAATATCATGACATAATTTGAATGTAGGAGATTAACCCATAGAATAGAAATTGGGTTAAGAAGTTCCGTTACCTCGGGTCCGACTTGACTCGATCATTCTTTAACCTCCTGAATAAGAAAATTGAGTTAATTTATACTTGCTTAAGAACCTTTTTCAAGTTCATTATTCATTTTATACCACTTATTACCATGTTAGGTACATTATTTAATCATTTATGTTAATAATGGTCGTTTTGTCGATATTTGGTTCTTGAGTCAAAAGTGAACTTCTTATATTTACAAGTTGTTCACGTAGGAAAATATACACTATCGCAAGAATGATATTCATTATGTAGATGTCATATATATCATATATATCCAGTATATACTTGAATTTATAATATTACATAATCTTTTGGAGGTAATAAATGAAATGCACCGTTCATGGAGACGGTAAGCCGTACGTATGCATGAACGCTACTTTCATTTATATGTCATATTAATGGAATTAAAACTAAATAAGAGATATTTATATTTTAATTCCTGAATTATATTCATCATTTAGATGTAACATAAATCATATATATCCATTATATATATGTACTTATAATAGTACATTACTTTTGGGGATAAAAAATGAAATGCACCGTTTATGGAGACGGTAAGCCGTACGTACGCATGAATGCTACTTTAATTTCTATCTCATAATTTAATGGAAAGAAATAAACATGATGTAAATTTATATTATAATTCCAGTATAACATCTTATATAATAACTTCAAATACAACCTTTATACGGCCCACATATGGCATTAACGAATCAAATCACTTTGAGGGGGCGGTAGTCCGGACTTCCTTAAATGAAGATATCGCGTATACCCATAATGGAAACCATAAAGATATGCCATAAATGAAAAATATATAAGATTAAGTAAAATATAAACATATTATATATCATATATAAATATAATGACATCTTAATGTCCACCTTTTAAGGTGTTATATGAGTGTCGAACAATCATCGTTTCGTGAGGCAGAAATTCGCCATCCACGGAAACAGTATGTTTTTTAACCATTAGATGTAGGTGTGTGTAAGTGTATCTCGAATGATTATTATAAAAACATCCTAGTATATTGAAGATACTGGAGTTGTTACAAAACAAATTAATAAAAAAAGTTTAGGGGTTTCGAGAAGCAAAATAAAACAAAAGAACACATGTGAAGACATTACCTTAAAATCGGGAAACTCTCTTTGATTTGAGCTCAAAAGCTTCCTTGGGAAGATGTCTGCCCAATGTGAGTCTTCTAGGAGTAAGATACGGATTTGGAGAGACAAAAGGAGCAGGTTTTGGCAGAGCCAAAGGCTTGAGAGGTGTGGTAAGGAGGTAGAGGTGGGGGCCTTTTATAAGAGGAGAGGAGGGGCACTCTTGGAGAGTTACAATATGTTACTTTATTTTCAAATGAGTTTCGGATTTTAAAGGTCCCACATTGATGTATTTCGAGGATAAAGTGATAAGGGTTTGAAATATTCTCATAAAATAGGTCTTTGACAAGTTTAGGTCTTAGATTTTACATTATCTTTTTAATTTATTTAAATCGTTAAATAATGAGGTAATCGCTGCATCATCACGATGTCATATATAATTACTTTATTTAATATCTAAAAATTATCAAAAAATTACTATGATGTAGGAAATCATTTTAGATTTCCAATGACTATTTATAGTCCAAAAGATAATTTATGTATAAAAAATTAAATTTTTTTACTCAGGTGATACATTCTTTGTTATATTTTAACTTTCTTTAAAAATAAAAAGATAAAAAGTCACTTTCAAACAAACGTGACTCCATGGGGTCCCCAAGTTTGGGACAAGGAATCCCATGGTCTGCCATGAGACAACCAGTAGAATTAGGACACATGTTAGTGTCTTTTTGTATTATTATGATATTATTTTATTATCCTTAACTACCCGAATACTCATTAATCAAGATAATTAAAGATAATTACCGTTGTTACTATTCATAATGTCCAAAAACAAAAAAGTATTAATTACATAATTTTTAAATTATGATTAAAAATATGGAATCCATTTTACCAAATTCCAAACATATAAATTGCAATAATTAATTTAAAAATAATTCTCGTTGTCAAGACAAATAGCGGTTTTTTTTGAAACAATATCTATGAAAAGTTTGGCACTTGTTTATGCCCAATTCCAAAGTGAGATTAATCCCAATTACCACCATTGGATTAAATGGTAAAAATATATTCTATTTACATTTTAAAACCAATTATAAAGATAATCTATGCATATAATTAAATTAGATGAAAATGCAGTTTTGATGTAAAATGTAGTATTTTTCACTATTCATTAAATAAATGAAAATTGTCAGAAAAATACCAAAAAATTATCCAATGTAAATTTAAATGTCCCAATAATAAATAATAAGTTTATTTTTAGAAATAGAGCTTATAAAATTTTCAAAAGGTTGATTTAAAAAAATGGTTTTCCATCTAAAGGCAGTAATACAATCTTTTAAAAATATCAGTGTATTCCATGCTTAAGATTGGATTTATTCTCATTTTAAGCCTCTAAAACACTATCTAATTCATAAATAGACATATATAAGACTTTATTATTATTCATTACTTACTTGGGATGTTACAAAAAAACTCACATGACTCCCTATGCCTAATACTTCCCTAATGTTGTGTATGTTATGGATTCCTTAGAGATCCTTTGTTCCTCATAGAATCATTCTGTATTGTACCCTATTGGTGATGGAGTGGTGCATAGAACCTCTTGTCATCATGCTTCACAGCATTGAGGTAATGTGATGGTTTTAGGGTCATCTATGAAAGACCTTATTATTAGGGATCCAATGATCCATCTCCCCGTTCCCCTATTTTTATGTGGTTCAGGTTTCTTCCACCACATTTGGATCTATCAACAGGTACTCTTGTTCAATCATTCCCTCAGTCGACTTTTAGGGAAATATCATACCTTCAAGGATGGGCTCTTGTAGCTCCCTTTGGGGTTGAAAAGCTGCCATTGGGCCTCTATTGGAATTTTTTCTGATCTTGGGTTCTTTCCCTACCATCTCAATTCTCTAATCTTAATAGGAAATACCTCTATATTTTCATATATTCTCACACTGATTTTTTCAAGGAATGGTCTTGTTTCCCTAGATCACTTCTTCACATGAATTTTAATTAATCTCATTAGTCAATGGAGCCCTATCATAAAATAGAATATATATTTGAGGATGTTTGGATGAGGATTATGGGATTCTACATAATTTAAAAATTTGGGGTTTGTTAGTGAAAATTGGGGACTTTTTTTGGTCAATTACATTTTGTGAACAACCACACCCTTTATCTTGAGGATTCAACTTTTACCTGCATTTCTATCACAATTGACCTTTCCTCATCGCATCCATCCTACCTCCTACATCATTTCAAGGATTATATTAAATGGAGACAAGATGATTCATATCAAGTGGTTTCATTGTTTTTTTCATTTTTTATCTCAAAGTACCCTTGATTTTAGTTTGAAAGTAGTATGATTCGCATCACCCAACATAGGGTTAGAAGAATCTGTTTTTTAGTGGCTCTTTTTCATACATGGGTTTGTAATCCTATCAATCATCTCCATATTTAGTTCTAGTATACTCTAAATTATCTTATTTCTTGATGGTTCTTCCCCCTCCCAATCCTTCTCCCCCTCATAATTTTAATCTTCTCCTATTTTCTCCATACTTTTCCCCTTTCCTGGCCCCCATCATGT
This sequence comes from Viscum album, assembly GCA_963277665.1. NCBI lineage: Eukaryota > Viridiplantae > Streptophyta > Magnoliopsida > Santalales > Viscaceae > Viscum > Viscum album. The sequence continues at coordinate 1,199,014,086 of OY728123.1, read as the reverse complement.
TCCTCCATGAGTCCCCTCCCTTGTCCAACTCATCTATCACCTTTCTGCTTCCTCCTAGCTCTCCATGACTAGAACTCACCCTATAACCCTTTTCTTTTCCTCTACTCCCATTGGCCAGCATTTTCCTAGTTTTACTAAGAAAATAATCCATAGGGAAAGATCATGTTGATATTGCATCGTCTAGTGATCTATTGGATATCCTAATATTAGGTCCTCCTTCATATTATTCCCAGTGTTTAACAGCTACATTTCATTATCCAATGTTCCATATAGCCCTTATCCTCCCTATTTGGATAAGGGAAGTGATTGATCCAAATAGATAGCAGTTAAGGTGGATCTTCCGTCTCCCTTGGTTCATTAATCACCATCCAATAGAGTTTTTACTAGATCCCAATATAGAAGGCTTCCAGCGGCTTCATGTTCATGATTTTAGGGGACACCTCTTTCTGGGGCCTATTCTAGGATACCCCTTTTCTAAATATATATATTATGATCTATAATTCTCAAGGCCTATGATCCTAGGTAAAATTGATTACCTGTCAAATGAGGAATCCCAAAATCTGGATTCTATCATCTTTGTTCTATAACCAAAAAAATACCATCCAAAATTGGGGACATGTCTAATAAAGTTGGATTACATGATTTTATTCATTATAATCTAGAGAATAATTATATTTGGATATTTTGAAATTCTTTGGTGATCATTGATATGGTGGGGCATTTAGATCCACATCCCTCGGTCTGAATTGAGGTAGGAAGTTAGGTGTTCTATTCTCTTTTTTGTATGTCAAGTGTGATCTAAGAAATTTTTATTGGTTATGTAATGACATAAAAGCCTTAAAATCATCATAGGTGGCATGGTTTATAGGAGGTGACATTAATTTTATTATAGTTGTCTGTGATATGAAAGGTGTGGTCTTCTCTTCTTACAAAAATATGTTTTCATTTTCATTCTTTGCAGCTCAAGATAGACTTGTGGATTTTGGATTCTGAGGGGAAAAGTTGTCCATGAGTAATAATTATAGTACAAGAATTCACATGTGGGGTATACTAGACTACTGGCTTGAAAATAATCATGCTATTTCTGCCTTCCAGGATATGAAGATCACTCATCTGGCTCATTTTCTCTCAGAACACTTCTACTGTTAGTTCAAATAAAATCAGTACAAGCTCATGTTGGATATTTTTTCTTATCACGTTGCTGGAAACATCACCAAATGTTTTCTAAAAACTGTGCAAGGGTCCTGTGAGAAAACTATTTAAGGGAGATATTGGATTAAACATAATAACAAATTATTTTACCATAGAGATGATCTAATGGAATGGGTAACTCTCTTACCTATCCTCATTAATCTTTGGAATCTCAAAGGGAGATTTTGATAGAAGAGATGAGATTGGAAGAATCCTGGGATGATGCCATGTTTACTTTACATGAGCTCCTGAAACATTAATTTAATAATATTTTGATGGAGAATGAATGAAAACTTCCCAAAATATCCGGTTTTAATTTGATTAAAGAATGAGATCAAAATTTAGGGTTCATCCATGAATGTTAGAAGTATAGAGAAATAATTATATTTATAATATCTTACTGAATGATGGTTGTTTTATGAAGGAACCAACGATGATCAGTAGTATGGTTTCCTCTCATTTTAATTTTTATTTAATCATAACCAATGTATGAAGAATTTTTATCTATCCAGAAAATAAATTATTTTCAGCATTATTACTTCCATTATATCTACCCATATCAATTTGTGTTTGAAGATAATTTCAAAGGAGAAAGAGATAAGATAATCTATCATGTATTTTAATCAAGAATGATTGCTTGTTCGAGACGTTTTCATGGGGATTGTCTGTGATAGCATCTAAAGTTTATATTAAGGAAGATCTCATTGAGGTAATCTATGACTTCTTTCAGGGGTGTCATATTTCCTGGATTTTTTCTGTCACCATTGAGTTTCCAATATTGAAGGTTAAGGATCCTTAATCCTTAACTTAATAAAGACCAATCATTTTTTTACAAAATCGCATAAAAAATCATTTCTACCATTATCAATAAAAGGATCTCACAGATCATTCAATCATGGGTATCAGTGGAAAAACATGCCTTCATCAAAAGATGTTCTATCCTAGGATCCATCAGTATTTCTAAGGAAATGGTAAGTGGAATTAACATTAATTTTATAAAATCATACATAAAAATTAATCTTGATATTGATAAGGCATACTGTTGCATCGAATGTAACTTCATTCTCGGAGTCATGAGAAGTATTTTATTCTCTAATTGAGTTGTTGATTTTCTCTTCTCCTACATCAGTTCAACTTGTTTTAAAATTAAATTCATTGGGAGAAAATTTGGATTCATTAATCTAATTAGAGGGATTAAGAAATATATCCATCTTTACCCAATCATATTCACTATGGCCCAACATGCACTCACCATATTTGTTGGTGCCATTATTAAGCGAGGCACCATCAAGCCTTGTCTTTGTTTTTCTCACATTACCAGGGTTTCAAATATATTCTTTGATAATGATATGTTATATTTTACATAATTGGTGTTGTACCTCTATCAAAATATTTATTAAAATTGGGGATGAGTATACAATGTATAGTGGGAAAATAATCAATAAGGATAATATCTATTTTTTCATCTCAAAGCAGGGTTCAAAAATGTAAAATATCAATATTGAATCTTCACTGGGAATTATAAGGAATGACATCCCTATAGAGTATTTGAGGGAAAAGGTTTATCTCAGAAAAATCAACATCAAATACATTGACAGAATAGTTATTAAGATCAAAAATAGAATTACTCACTTCAAAAACTATTTTTTTCATTTGGATACTGAATTACTCTCATCAACTGCATGTTAACCACCATTCCCATTCAAATTCTATCATTTCTAATGGTGCCTAAATCGGTCATTAATAAGATTGAAATAATTTTAAATTATTCCATTTGGGATGATCAAGGGGAGGGGAAGTTTCATTGGTATTTTTGGAAGAAAATTGTACAACAAAAGGATAATTGAGGAATATGTGTGAGGAATAGGGGTGAGTCGATTCATTTTATTCAAGGGTTATTATCTTGGGAAACTATTGAAGGATACACTTTGTAGAGTAGATTCATTATACTAACATAAAGGAATATTATTTCCACAACAATAGGGAATTAATATCCTTGATATAAGTCCAGAAATGGTCACATTATAGAGTTCTACCACCACTCCCAATGGATCCTAGTTCATTGAGAAATAATCTCTTAGAATTGTAATTGGAATTTTGAATTTCTCGACTATCCTGCATTCCCCAAACCTGAAATTTTGTTCAAATGGTCCATTAATATCCATTAATTTATTAATAAAATTCTTTATCCCATCTTGAAAAATATACAAAATGTTATTTACCTAGAGTACATGTTGTATACATGCATCATCATTGTGTACCTCCTCTTGATCCATTTCAAATAAAGATTACAAGAAAGTATCAGCCTTGCAGCTTGACTATGATCATTGGGGTGATATTTTCTAGTAAAAATACTTCCCCCAAATATTTGAAATTTTTGTGTATATAGTTTGAACAAATTATTTTCCAACAAACATGGTTGTTATGGAGAAGGGTATTCATTTAGCATCATGATGCGCATACATCATGTCACATAAGGAGGATTCCATGCCACACCATTTCTAAAATAGAGAGTGGTCCTAGAAAATATGGTTTATGATAGGAATTATTCAATGGATATAATCCTTATTTGGTTTCCCTTGATTAATTTCATCAGTAGTGGTTGAAGAATAGTAATGTAGGCTTGAACTGAGGGTTGTTCCATTCTAATTGTAGCTGATTATTGAATCCAATATGAGTCAAGGAACCATGTGTGATACAAAACTCCCTCCCACTAGTGTGAAAATAGAATATAGAACCATATGTTTGTTGTCAAAATTTTCTATTCTTATCATTCAGGATGATAATTCGCCTTTCCTAATGCGTTTATTGTCTATACCACACCACCAAGCTTATTTCAACCCCCAACTTGTGGGAAAATATGTGAGTTGGACTCCCCCTTTCAGCGGTATCAACTTGAATAAAAATGGTCCATGCATAAAAGGCTTCAAGATAGGTGGTGGAGTGGTCCATGACACAAGGTGCCTGGTGTTAATCGCTTTTATCTCCGACTATAGAGTTTCAAATTTTTCCTAGACATAAGATTAATAATTGTTGAATGGTCTTGAAATTTTCTATGCCAGGGGAATCTCTTTAGCTAATGTGGAAACATACTAAAATATAATATGGAAATATTTAAAAGGTGTTTCTTATATTAATTGAAAAATTACTTATCTAAATATCAGGAGAAAATATTTTCTCACAAATGTAATTGATATCTCTCACACATGCCGGTAAGGTAATCGTATGGCTAATTTTATAGCCTCAAGGGCCTTACAAGATGCCCCCAACAGGGTCTTCAATTCTGTTGGATCTATTCCTCTTAGGGGTATTTATTTTTTATGGGTGACACTCACATCATATACTTTTATAGACCACATATATGTTTTTATAGTTTGTTTCTTTCATCTAATAAAAAATTATTAGTTGTTGTTTGAGGAAGTATGGAATACCACCCCCTCAAAGAGATGTTATTTGTTCGCACACTACATGGAATGTATTAAGTATGTTTTTAGTAATATTATGTTTTATATATGACATAATAATTTTAATATAATGATTATATATATATATATATAATATTTTATTTACACTCTTTCTTTCTATATTACAAGAAAAATAGAAACACCATTCATGCATACGTATAGCCTTCTGTCTCCATGAATGGTGTATTCCATTTCATACATATATATAACATAGATTATTATAATACAAATATATTAAATATATATGATATATATTTTATGGTTTACATTTTGGAAATCATGTTATACGTATAATATTCAAGGATATAACAAATTAAGACATGTGCGTAGAACAAAGCAGATCTTACCCAAAGTGAATCATTAATATATAATTATTTACAGAAGGGTAATATAAAGACCTATAAAACCATATATGGTATTAGATATAAAAATTTAGTTCCTTTATATATGTATAATAAACTTATATTTATTATACAGAAGGTTTTTATGAGTATGGAGAGAGTCGACACACATGGTACAAGAATATTATATCACTTTTCATTTTCGTGAGAATCATACCTTATTTACACATAATTTCGTTTATGTAGTGTTTATAATACCAATGAATTTATTCAATGAATATTATTATTAAATATATGGTTATTTATATATCCATTTTGTGATATTTATATCGTGGGATTAATTTTTCCAAAGTTACCATATCGGTAAGACAGTTTTGTCTCAATTTTTTTTCATTGAGACACAAGTTTTATTATACACTGGCATTATTATTTGAGGTGTATATAATTTAATTTTACATGTCATATCATGAATATAATTATTTTAATTATATTTTAAGGTTATTTTAATTTTCTTTTCTTACCTAGAGAGTATGATCCCTTATTACCGACTGATAAAAAATTATTTAAACAATATCATTTCTTTTTGATATTGTTTATATTTATGATTACTTCGAAGAAATATTATGATCCATATATTAAGAACTATTATTAATTTTTTTATCCCTTTTTTATTCATGTTATATCCATGTAATAGAACTGTTATTCCACTCTTTGGCACATAATATGATCAAAAACGTGTTTTTATGAAAGTCTGACTTTACCTCTCTCTTTTGTCAAAAATATGTGTTCTTTAAAAATCTGGTTTTATAGGATTGGATTCATAAAAGTCTCTAATATTATACTATGAGTATTAAAAGAAATTTTTACACATGATTAACCTTTTTAAATTCGGTTTTAAAAAAAATTCTCTTACATTTTTTAGTCAATGCACATTTCTAATCTTTTTACAGTGCAAAATGAATTTTCAGTATGTAAGGAATTAACTACATCTATATCATCATTCCATTGAAGGTTCTTTTACAATATTAAAAAGAAACACTTTTTAAAATAACTTTTCAACTAATAATTTGGAAATTATTTTTTTTTAAAGTGGTTTTCAGTGAAACACTTTTTAATTTTTTTTCAAAGTTATTTTATATGTTTTCATGGGAAAAACGGGTTTCAATACATTTTCAAGAAACATTCATTTGTTTTAAAGTAACTTTAAAAAAACTTTTTCAACCTTTATTTATGATTTTTCAATGTATTTCCAAATAAATGTTTTTTCATAGCATTTTCAAACATTATATGTCATTTTCAAAGTATTTTCCATGAAATGGTTTTCAAATCCTTTTCAATCTGTATTTATAAGTTTATAAAGTATTTTCAATAATATTATTTTAATAATATTTTCAATCTTTAATTATATGTTTAAATAAAATTTTCAAATGAAATGATTTAAAAAATGTTTTCTAAGATACCATTATATTTTTTCAGGTTTAGGTTTTTTAAAATGGTTTTCAAAAGGTTTTATGATTTTAAAATTATTTTCCAAAGAATAAAGGTTTTTTATCCAGAATTTTTGTAAAAGATCATAAAAAATTATTTCTCATCTATGATGACATATTTTGGTGATATGCATGCCTTTTTGAGAAAATAATTCAATTTTTCAAATTATAATATTTCTTTAAATGGATTATTTTTTTGTTTTCATGATGTTTATGAAACCAGTTTCTCTTTAATGGGTTATATTACTTTGAAACCTATTTCTTTTTAAGGGTTATGATTTTTATGAAATGATTATGAAAAATATATCATTTTTCTTAGGTTATGATATGATTACATTTTTATGATACTCATTCATTTCATGGGTTATGATTTGAATTTTTATGATTTTTTGTAACATAGATGTATGATTTCATAATGAAATTAGTGGGACCTATATCTCCCTCAAATACATTAGGTAAAGATCTATATCTCATGAGATATACAAAGATGATCTTAGCAGTTATCCTTGACTACTAATATGGCCATGAGAGTGAGCATTGACTATCTACATAGTACGAGAAGTGATCTCATGCCACTAAGATGGATAAAGTAGTGATACCAAGAAGATATGGTGAGTGAACCGAGGATACTAATATAGCCTTGGTAGTAATTCATTCACTAATATAACTTTCATGCATATGTAAATGTAACATTACCATGAACAATGATATTTATTTTTCTATATTCAAATTTTATCGAAGGTTTTGACTAATTATTCAATGAATATATGTGATATACATAAAATTAATAGTATTTATTATATTATTTAAGCATGATCAATGTGAAAGGATCAAAACTACAAAAACAAAACATTAATGAAAACTTAAATAATTAACACCCCAAAACAATGATTTTAATAAACAATTATTAATAAAAGGATATTGAAATGCTATAAGTGGATCGTATATGATAGAATAAGTATGTAAATTGTTCTAGTAAATAATTATAATAAACAATTATTATAAATGTGTTTATATAATTTTCAATTCATATTAGTCATATTGTAAGGGTTATTCATCTCAATATTATTCCATTGGTGTCATATTTGATGTTATTCACATATTTATTTTTATAAAATGTATATTATACCTATTTGAATTATTAAAAAACTTATCCCACATAGCTTATTGAATTTAAATTTATAATTTAAATTATTTCATCAAAAGGGTTTTGATTTAAATGTTAATAATATGATAAGGGTTTATCATCTCAAATTGTCTTCTTTGTGACATGTGTTATGTTATACACCTATTTATTTTTTATGAGGTGTATCTAATTCCACATTGAAATGTTTCAACAATAATATACTTATTTTCATCGAATTTAACTTTTTATTTGAATTTATCTTATTTGTGGCACTTATGAATCAAAAGCTAACAAAGTAGTAATGTTTTTATTTTACAATACCACTATTTATAATATTTTTTATACCTAAATTTATTATGAAGGAATTATTATATAATTATTTTTTAAATACAGTTAATTTTATTCTCCTATTTTATTTCATTGTATTATTGGTATTCTTTTAATATTTAATTCCCTATGAACACAAACTTCTAGAAGAATATTTTTAATGAAAATATAATATAGTTTTTATAAGGCCCCAGCCTTAAGCCTTACTTAATCTTGAGTTATTACAAGATTACACATTGAGGATCTTTTCGGGTTTAGAGTTTTAGAGAATTAGATCATAAAACATGCATTACATTCTACATATAAACAAAGTGGTTACATAAAGATAGTATTGTTCATTCCCATCAATGGAAACATATTTAAAATAAAACATGGATTATTTCTTGACACTTCCTTGACACTATAATCATATCATGTACCTTTCCCTTGACCTGTGAAAAACAATACAAAAAAAACAATGGATGAGCATAAAAAGATCAGTAAGGTATATAAAAATATGGAAAGGAAACATGGGTACATATATACATAATAATGAAATCATATTTTACCCATAAAACATTAGAACTTTAACATACATCATCAAATCATGAATAAATCATAGAAATCATAAGACATAAAGGTAACTTGAGGAATTCATAACATCCTTACATAGGGAGTAACCCTCTTGGTTACGTTAGGAATACCCATCACAGTATATTCCCTAAATCTCTTCGGAGAAACCTTAACATTTCACTCCTTCGTGTTACCCAATGTATTGGAGAGCTATATCGGTCTCACCCACCCTTAGTTTATCACGGAACCACCCGTCTTCATAATAATTCCCAAGAACCTCAACATAATCGTATCACATAAAACATGCTTAAAGGAAACATAACATTTCCACCTTTCAATCACAAGATATCAATAAAACACATTGATATAAAAAACATTATGAAAACCATTTTCAATACCAAAATAAAAGAAAATTAAAACATGGTATTTATTTTTCTTTAAAAAATAAGGTATGGCTTGTAGAGGAAGCTGAAACTCAAATAACGGTCACGGCGGCGGAGAAGTCATTGTCGCCGCATATGTACGACAAAAACATTCCCTTTTTTCATTTAGTAAAACACTTCATATAAAAAATATTCCTTTTGGATAAACGTAAAAGTCAAAGGGGTTTATACACCGTATAAAATAAGGTTGTGTATAAAACAAAATATGCCTCAATGAATGGAGATTGAGACGAAGTCCCATACCGTGGGTCCGACTTGACTCGATCGTTCTTTAATGTACTGAATAATAAACTTGAGTTAATTTATACTTGCTTAGGAACCTTTTTCAAGTTCATTATTCCTTTTATATCACTTATTACCATGTCATGAACACTATGTAATTATTTAAGATAATAATGGTCATTTTAACGATCATTGGTACTTGAGTAAAAAATAAACCATTTATAATTACAAGTTGTTCATGTATCCATTATATCCAGAATGGTATTAATGATGTAGATATCATATATGTAATATATATCCCGTCAATTCTTTCATTTATAATATTACATAATCATTTAGAGGCAAGAAATGAAATGCACCTTTCATGGAGACGGTAAGCCGTACGTACGCATGAACGCTACTTTCATTTATATTACGTATTTATAGAATGGAATCATAATGATATAAAGGTATTTTATAATTCCAGTATAATATCATATATAATATCATAGTTCCATCCTTTATACGTCCCACATATGGTATTTAACGAATCAAATCACTTTGAGGGGGAGGTAGTCCGCACTTCCTTAAATGAAGATATCGCGTTTACCCATAATGGAAACCATAAAGGTATGACCAAAAAGAAAAATACAGAAGCTTAAGGAAAACATAAACATATTATATATCATATATAAATATAGTGACATCTTAATGGCCACCTTTTAAGGTGTTAAAATAATGTTGAACAATCATCGTTTCGGGAGGCATAAATTCACCATCCACAGAAACCGTATGTTCTTTAACCATTAGATGTAGGTGTGTTTAAGTGTAGCTTTAATAATTCTTATAAAAACATCATAGTATATTTAAGATACTGGAGTTGTTACAAAAGAAATAAATAAAAAGAGTTTAGGGGGTTGGAGAAGCAAAATAAAACAAAAGGACTCAAGTGAAGACATTACCATAAAATCGGGTAACTCCCTTTGGTTTGAGCTCAAAGGCTTCCTTGAGAAGACTTCTGCCCAAATTGAGGCTTCAAGGAGTAATATATGGAAGTGGAGAGACAAAATGGGTAGGGGTTGGGCGAGCCAATGGATTTTGGAGTGTGGGTAAGGAGGTAGAGGTGGGGGCCTTTTATAAGAGGAGAGGAGGGGCACTCTTGGAGTGTAAAGAAATATTACTTTATTTGAAAATGATTTTCGGATTTAAATGGTCCCACATTGATATAATTTTAGGATAAGGTGATAAGGGTTCTAAATCCACCCATAAAATAGGTTTTTGACAAGTGTAGGGCTTAGATGGTACATTATCATTCCATTTTATTTAAATCGTTAAATAATGAGGTCATCGCTGCATCATCATGATGTCATAAATAATTTACTTTATTTAAAGTCTAAAAATTATAAAACAAATACTATGATGTAGGAAATCTTTTTATATTTATAATTAATATTTATAGTCAAAAATCTGACTTGAATAACCCCATGTAAAAATTGTTTTAGTAAAACATCTCATGTTTGTGTCATTTTTACTTTAACATTAAATAAAAAGTTATTTATGTCATTTCCCAACCAAAGTGGCTCCATGGGCCCCCCAAGTTGACCCATGGCTTGTCTTGGTCGTCCATTACATATCCAATGAGGGTTGGAAATGTGTTACGATCATCTCATACTATTAAAACATTATTTTTACCTTAAACTACACAAATTACTACTAATCGCGATTAAGAACATAATAAGTTACTATTCACCAAAAAAATTATTTTAATCCAATTGAACCAAATTTTACTTATTAAAGACAACCATGTATGTCGGATTATTGAAATTCATAACAAAATGATGGAAAAATTTCATTTAAATGGAAATATTAGTTTTTATAAGTACCACTTAGTGGTTTCACTATTCATCAAAAATTGAAGTTTTTCAGAAAATTACCAAAAATTCACCCTAAGATATATTTGATATTCCGAATTCAAAAATGAAATCTATTTTAAAAAATTCAATACATATAAGTGACATTAATTAATTTAATAATTAATTCCCGCTGTCATCACAAATAGCGTGTTTTTATGAAACAATAAGTACCAAAAGATTGACACCAGTTTAAGTCCAATTTTAAAGTGAAATTGATTCCAATGACCACCATTGGATTAAATGGTAAAAATATATTCTAATTTCACTTCAAAACAAGTTCAAAATATAATCTAATCATATAAATAAATTAGATTAAAAAGTAGTTTTGATGTAAAATGCAGTATTTTTCACTATTCATTAAAAAATGAACATTGTCAGAAAAATACCAAAAATTCACACAAGGTAAATTTTGTTGTCCCAATCATAAAGAATAAGTTTATTTTGACAAAAATAGTTTATAAAATTGTCAAAATATAGATTCAAAAATGGTTTGTCATCAAAAGGCAGTAAAACAAAAAATATTAGCGTATTCCATGCTTAAAATTGGATTTATTTTCATTTTAAGCTACTAAAACACTATATAATTCATTAATAGACACAGATAAAAATATCTATTACTTATTACTTACGTGGGATGTTACATCCTTCCCCCTTTTGAAAATTTTGTCCCCGCAATTTATTTACTTATCGAATAAATGGGGGTACTTATCCCTCATTGCATTTTCAGATTCCCATGTTGCCTCTTCAATCATGTGGTTTTTCCAAAAAACCTTTACCTGGTAAATCACCTTATTCCGTAACACTTGCTCCCTGTGGTCAAGAATCTGGACCAGTTGTTCCTCATAAGATAGGTTCTCTTCCCGCTGAACTACCTCTGGACTCAAAACATGAGATGGATCTGGCATGTACTTTCTCAACATCAAAACGTGAAAAACATTGTGTACCTGAGATAAACTCAGAGGTAAAGCCACTCGGTAAGGAACTGATCCAACTCTCTCCAAAATTTCATATGGTCCAATAAAACTTGGACTCATCTTTCCTTTCTTACCAAATCTCATCACACTTTTCCATGGAGAAACCTTGAGAAAAACATGATCACCTACCTCGAAAGATAGATCCTTCCTCCAGTTATCTGCATAACTCTTATGCCTGCTCTGAGCTGTTCTCATGTGCTTCTGAATCAGCTGAACTTTTTCTGTCATCTCTTCTACCAATTTTGGTCCCATAAACTTCCTTTCACCCACTCCATCCCAGAAAGCTGGAGTTCGACACCGCTTCCCATATAATGCCTGAAATGGTGCCATCTATATACTGGAATGAAAACTGTTATTATATTAAAATTCAACCAAAGAAAGATGTTGGTCCCAACTTCCCTGATAATCTATAGAGTAAGAACATAGAATATCCTCCAATGTCTGAATTGTTCTTTCTGACTACCCATCTGATTGAGGATGAAAAGCTGTACTAAAATTTAATTCAGTACCCAACGACTTCTGAAGGCCTTTCCAAAAGTTATAAGTGAAGCTGGGATCACGACAGATACAATGGAGAGAGGAACTCCATGTAACCTGACTATCTCTTTAAGATACAAATGGGAAAGTTGATCTAGGGAAAATGTATCTCTTATAGCAAGGAAATGAGCAGATTTAGTCAAGCGATCAACAATAACCCAGATTGCATTATTACCTTGAGATGTCTTCGGTAATCCCACAACAAAGTCCATGGATATATTCTCCCATTTCCACTCTGGAACTGGTAAAGGATGAAGCATCCCTTTCAGTAACTATCACTCTGCTTTAACCTGCTGACAAGTCAAACAATTCACAGTAAAATCAGCAATATCTCTTTTCATTCCATCCCACCGGTAATACTCCCACAGATCTCTATACATCTTAGTACTTCCAGGATGAACTGAAAACGGAGAACTATGAGCTTCACATAACAACTATATCTTCAACTGTGAATCACAAGGCACACACAATCTCTCCCCAAATCTCAAAACTCAATCATTATCAATGATGAATTCAGGAAACTAACCTTTCTGAACCGGCTCTACCTTTTTTCTGCAACTCACTATCTTGCTTCTGTGCTTGCTTGATTCTATCTGATAGAGATGATCTCACTGATACCTGAAACAAAACAGAAGAACTTCCTGCACCCACAACTTCTATTCCAAAGTTCATAAAATCCTTAACCAAAGGATCACGTTCCAAACGCAACATTGCTAATGAAGCATTACTTTTTCGACTCAAAGGATCAGCCACTTTATTTGCTTTTCCCGAATGGTAATTAATTGTACAATCATAATCCTTGATTAATTCTATCTATCTCCTTTGTCTCATGGTCAATTCTTTCTGAGTGAATATATACTTTAAACTTTTTTGATCGGTATATATTTCACACTTTACTCTATAAAAATGATGCCTCCAAATTTTTAAAGAAAAAACAACAATAGCTAATTCCAAATCATGTGTAGGGTAATTTACCTCATTAGTTTTCAACTGTCATGATGCATAAGCAATTACCTGATCATTCTGCATTAGGATGCAACCAAGTCCTTTCAATGAAGCATCACTGTAGATAACAAACTCACCATTCCTGGAAGGTAGTGCCAAAACTGGAGCATTCACTAATCTTCTTTTCAATTCTTGAAAACAATCATCACATTATTTTGTCCAGATAAACTTAACACCCTTCCTAGTTAGCTTAGTCATTTGACTAGATAACCATGAAAATTTTCTAACAAACCTTCGGTAATAGCCTTCCAAACCAAGGTAGCTACGAATCTCAGTTACATTTGTGGGTCTTGGCCATTCTTCAATAACCTTTGTTTTTGCAGGATCAACGGTTATCCCATCTTTGGAAACAATGTGACCAAGGAAAGAAATTTTTTTCAACCAAAACTCACACTTGCTGAATTTCCCATACAATTTCTTTTCTTTTAAGGTTTGCAAGATAACCCTTAAATGTCTTTCATGCTCTTCTTTAGTTTTAGAAAACACCAAAATATCACCAATAAAATCCACCACAAACATATCCAAGAACTCTTGGAAAATTATATTCATTAAGTCCATGAATATAGCAGGTGCATTGGTTAACCCAAAAGGCATTACTACAAATTCATAGCAGCCATATCATGTACGGAACATGGTCTTCGGAACATCGTCTTCCATTACCTTCAGCTGATGGTACCCCGATCTCAAGTCAATCTTTGAAAAATACTGAGCTCCCTGGAGCTGATCAAACAAATCATCGATATGAGGCAAATGATATTTTTTCTTAACAGTGATATTATTCAAGGCTATATAATAAATGCAAAGTCTCATTGAACCATCTTTCATTTTAACAAACAAGACAGGAGCACCCCATGGTGATGTGATAGGTCGAATGAAACCTTTCTCTAATAAATCTTGCAATTGCTCCTTCAACTCTAAAAGTTCAATTTGAGACATTCGATAGGGGGGTTTTGAAATTGGCTTAGCATCAGGAACTAAGTAAACAGTAAATTAAACTTCCTGATCTGGTATTATTCCAGGCCACTCATCAGGAAAACATCAGGATACTCATTTACCACTGGCACATCATTAATCTAAACAGTTCCTTTATTTTCAACGATGTGTGCAAGGTAACATTCATTTCCATCTTTTACAAGTTTCTCGGCCTCTTGATAAGTTATCAACATTAAGGGTTCATTATTGTACACAAACTTAAAGTCTTTCTGAAAAGAATATTCTTTATATCTACAGTCAATCTTAGCATGGTAAATAGAGAGTCGATCCATACCCAGGATAACATCAAACTCTACTAGAGGTAGAACAATAAGGTTTTCAAGTAGGTTCTTTCCACAGATAAGGATAGGAAGATTCTTATAAATTCTTTTTGCCTCAACATTTCCCCCAGATGTTTTTACCAAAAGTTCAGGAGTCATTTCTTGAGATGGTATTCCCATTTTACTAGAAAAGGTTTCAGAGATGAAAGAATGTGTAGACCCCGAATCAAACAACACACTGGCATAATCGGAAAAAACAAACAAAGTACCTGATACAACTTCATTTGATGGCCCGACATCTACTGAAGTAGTTGCAAAGGATTTCACCACCCCTTTCTGCTTGTAGTCCAACTGCTTCCCATCCCTCAAGCTCTTTGTCGGACACTCGTTTGCATAGTGACCCATCTCATTTCACTTATAACATTTCACTAACTGTAAATCAAATTTGGTTTTACCTTCACCTTGACCCTTTTCAGTGAAATCACGAGCCTTATGTCCCATCTTACCACATCAGTTGCACTTCCCAGAATTCAGAAGACATTACCCAGCATGCCTTTTTCCAAATTTATCACAAACTGGAAACTTAGTTTTCTTACCATCAGACTTTTTTGAATAATTCTTACCTTTCTCCTGCCACCTCGGTCTCTTCTTCTGTTGGTTTTTATAGAACACTTGATCATCGGAAAACCCCATTTCCACATTCTCAGCACATCGAACAAGATTTCCATAACTTTTTAACTCACGAGAATCTAATGCCCTTCGATATTTTGGTTTTAATCCTGAGTAAAAACGATTGATTTTACTATCAAGGTCTCGGATAAAATTTGGTGCATACCTTGACAATCGAGTGAACCTTTCTTCATAGGTAGCCACTGAGTCTTCCTCTTTCCTCAATTACAATAATTGCATTTCCATCCTAAGTCGAACAACCTTAGGAAAATACTTCTCAAGAAACATACCTTTGAATTCATCCCAGTCAAGAGCATTAATCTCATCGGCATCCCTGATATCTTTAACCATAGACCACCACTGATCTGCCTCACCCTCCAAACGGTAAATAGCAAGACTAACCTTTTGATTGTCTGAACACACCATGAAATCGAAAATCTTCTCCAGTTCTTTAATCCACCCTTCAGCTAGCACATGGTCAGATGATCCTCTGAATGATGGGCGATGTTGCCTTATGAAATTTTCCACCACTGACATGTTCCTCTGCAGTTGATCTGGCTGATCTCGTGCATGGATACCACCACCATTTATAGCCTGAGTCAACTGTGCCATCACTGCAACAAACTGTTTAGTTCCAATTCCGACCATCTCAGGATGCTGATTCGGAAGGTTATTTCCTTCTGTATTCCTTCCTAGCACTGCTTCCCAGTTTCCTCTGCGGAAAACCATTTTGAACAAACATGTCTTAGATGAACCAACATGGAAATCTTCAAATGCTATATCATTTCAAAAAAAAATATTTTTGTATAATCATTTAATATAATTCTAACTCCTAAAGTTATCTAAACCGACCTCTGATACTAACTATAAGGCCCCAGCCTTAAACCTTACTTAATCTTGAATTATTACAAGATTACACATTGAGGATCTTTTCGGGTTTAGAGTTTTAGAGAATTAGATCATAAAACTTGCATTACATGCCACATATAAACAAAGTGGTTACATAAAGATAGTATTCTTCATTCCCATCAATGGAATCATATTTAAAATAAAACATGGATTATTTCTTGACACTTCCTTGACACTATCATCATATCATGTACCTTTCCCTTGACCTGTGAAAAACATTTCAAAAAAAACTTGGGATGAGCATAAAATGCTCAGTAAGGTATATAAAAATATGGAATGGAAACATGGGTACATATATACATAAGAATGAAATCATACTTTACCCATAAAACATAATCACTTCAAAATACCTCATCAAATCATGAATAAATCATAGAAATCATAAGACATAAAGGTAACTTGAGGCATTCATAACATCCTTACGTACGGAGTAACCCTCTTGGTTACGTTTGGAATACCCATCATAGTATATTCTCTAAATCTCTTCAGAGAAACCTTAACGTTTCAATCCTTCGCGTTACCCAATGCACTGGAGAGCTATATCGGGCTCAGTCTCCCTTAGTTTATCATGGAACCACCCGTCTTCATAATAATGCCCAAGAACCTCAACATAATTGTATCACATAAAACATGCATAAAGGATACATAACATTTCCACCTTTCAATCACAAGATATAAATACAACACATTGATATAAAAAACATTATGAAAACCATTTTCAATACCAAAATAAAAGAAAATTAAAACATGGTATTTATTTTTCTTTAAAAAAGAAGGTATGGCTTGTAGATGAAGCCGAAACTCAAATAACGGTCATGGCGGTGGAGAAGTCGTTGTCGCCGCATACATATGAAAAAAACATTACCTTTTGTTGTTTAGTAAAATGCTTCGTATAAAAAAGATTCCTTTTAGATAAACGTAAAAGTCAAAGGGGTTTATACACCGTATAAAAGAAGGTTGTGTATAAAACAAAATATGCCTCAATGAAAAGAGATTGAGACGAAGTCCCATACCTTAGGTCCGACTTGACTCGATCGTTCTTTAATGTCCTGAATAATAAACTTGAGTTAATTTCTACTTGCTTAAGAACCTTTTTCAATTTCATTATTCCTTTTATATCACTTATTACCATGTCATGAACACTCTGTAATTATTTAAGTTAATAATGGTCATTTTAATGATCATTGGTACTTGAGTCAAAAATAAACCCTTTATAATTACAAGTTGTTCATGTATCCATTATATCCAGAATGGTATTCATGATGTAGATATAATATATGACATATATATCCAGTACATGCATGCTTTATAATATTACATAATCATTTAGAGGCAAGAAATGAAATGCACCGTTCATGCAGATGGTAAGCCGTACGTACGCATGAACGCTACATTCATTTCTACTTCGTATTTATAGAATGGAATCATAATGATATAAAGGTATATTATAATTCCAGTATAATATCATATATAATATCATAGTTCCATCCTTTATACGTCCTACATATGGTATTTAATGAATCAAATCACTTTGAGGGGGCGGTAGTCCGCACTTCCTTAAATGAAGATATCGCGTTTACCCATAATGGAAACCATAAAGGTATGACCAAAAATAAAAATACAGAAGCTTAAGGAAAACATAAACATATTATATATCATATATAAATATAGTGACATCTTAATGTCCATCTTTTATGGTGTTAAAAGAATGTTGAACAATCATCGTTTCGGGAGGCATAAATTCACCATCCACGGAAACCGTATGTTCTTTAACCATTAGATGTAGGTGTGTGTAAGTGTATCTTGAATAATTCTTATAACAACATCCTATTATATTTAAGATACTGGAGTTGTTACAAAAGAAATAAATAAAAAGAGTTTAGGTGGTTGGAGAAGCAAAATAAAACAAAAGGACTCAAGTGAAGACATTACCTTAAAATCGGGTAACTCCCTTTGGTTTGAGCTCAAAGGTTTCCTTGGGAAGACATCTTCCCAAAGTGAGGCTTCAAGGAGTAATAGAGGGAAGTTTAGAGACAAATGGGCAGGGGTTGGCCGAGCCAAAGGCTTTGGGGGTGTGGGTAAGGAGGTAGAGGTGGGGGCCTTTTATAAGAGGAGAGGAGGGGCACTCTTGGAAAGTAAAGAAATATTACTTTATTTGAAAATGAGTTTCGGATTGAAATGGTCCCACATTGATATAATTCTAGGATAAGGTGATAGGGGTTCTAAATCCACCCATACAATAGGTTTTTGACATGTGTAGGTCTTAGATTTTACATTATCATTCCATTTTATTTAAATCGTTAAATAATGAGGTCATCGATGCATCATCATGATTTCATAAATAATTTAATTTTTTTAAAGTCTAAAAATTATAAAAAAAACTACTATGATGTAGAAAATCTTTTTATCTTTCTAATGAATATATATAGTCAAAAATCTGACTTGTATAACCCCATGTAAAAATTGTTTTAGTAAAACATCTCATGTTTGTGTCATTTTTTACTTTAACATTAAATAAAAAGTTATTTATGTCATTTCCCAACCAAAGTGGCTCCATGGGGTCCCCAAGTTGACCCATGGCTTCTCTTGTTCTTCCATTACACATCAAATGAGGGTAGGACATGTGTCAAGCTCATCGCATACTATTAAAACATTATTTTTACCTTAAACTACACTAATTACCGCTAATCGCGATTAAGAACTTAATAAGTTACTATTCACCAAAAAATTATTTTAATCCCATTGAACCACATTTTACTTCTTAATGACAACCATGTATGTCATATTTTTGAAATTAAAAACACAATTATGGCTAAATTTCATTTAAATGGAAAAATCAGTTTTTATATGTACCACTTAGTGGTTTCACTATTCATCAAAAATTGAAGTGTTTCAGAAAATTACCGAAAATTCACCCTAAGCTATATTTGATATTCCGAATTCAAAAATGAAGTCTATTTTACAAAATTCAAAACATATAAGTCACATTAATTAATTTAATAATTAATTCCCGCTGTCATGATAAATAGCGTGTTTTTATGAAACAATAAGTATCAAAAGATTGACACTAGTTTAAGTCCAATTTCAAAGTGAAATTGATTCCAATGACCACCATTGGATTAAATGGTAAAAATATATTATAATTTCACTTCAAAACCAGTTCAAAAGATAATATAATCATATAAATAAATTAGATTAAAAATCAGTTTTGATGTAAAATGCAGTATTTTTCACTATTCATTAAAAAATGAAAATTGTCAGAAAAATACCAAAAATTCACACAAGGTAAATTTTGATGTCCCAATCATAAATAATAAGTTTATTTTGACAAACATAGTTTATAAAATTTTCAAAATATAGATTCAAAAATGGTTTTCCATCAAAAGGCAGTAAACCAAAAAATATTAGTGTATTCCATGCTTAAGATTTGATTTATTTTCATTTTAAGCCTCTAAAACACTATATAATTCATTAATAGACACAGATAAAAATATATATTACTCATTACTTACTTGGGATGTTTCAATTTTCCATTTGGTCATGAATATTTTATATTTTATGTCCATGTCTTGTAAAAATTTTCAATAATGTTTTTATTATTCCCTAATTATTATTTAAAGTCATTTTAACCCATGTTTTGTTTTCTATGAATTATTTTTAAGAGAATCATCTTGTACTTTTCGAAATTCATTTTTTTTATTTTTTAATAAAAATGTGAAATGAATTATTTTTTTAACATTTACTAAAGGAATGTATTATACGACAATCAAGACTAATATTTTATATTATTATTCCTCAATACATTTCCAGGGTTCCTTTCAAATAAATTTTTTTTGATATTATTATTGAAATTTTTATATTTGAAATTTTTATTTCAAAATAAATTGTGTATTTTCATCAAGAAATTTTTCTGTCGTATTTTAAAAGAATTTTTATCTATGAAACCTTATATTGATGTTAGATATGATTCAATATGGACATGATCAAATGAAACCAAATGTATAAATTATCTAGATGTTTCATGATTATGACAATTGAATACTAATGAAACCAATTTTTTCCATGGGCTAATATATGGTAAAATGATAAATGTTTTCATTTCCTTATGGAATAGTTATGAATATATTATATGAAGAGTGGGTTTCATAAGTAACTCCATGGCCTTTCATAATGATTATAATTTATTAGATCAAGGGGTACATATGAGGTTATGTCTAGGTACATAGGATTTTATCCCAGGCCTGAAAGAGGGTACACGAGAGGCTATCATATGCTCAATGTATAAATATTGGGGGTTAGGACAATCCTAACATGTTATGAATATCTTTGGGGTATCCTTGAAATAATATTTCCCTGATTATAATTATGTCACACATTTTTTTCCACTCTCTTTGACATGTTATTATTTTGGTGATATGATCTCACAGTATGGGATCTATGATTCCTTTATGATCCAAGTCATATGATATTCTAAATTCTTATGTCATGTTTATGATTTATAAATTATTGTATTTTCATTTTAATTTTCAGTATCATATTCCCATTCCATTATTCTCATGATATTATTGAATATGAATGTTTATTGTTATCTCCAAATTTTACCCTTAGTTTAAATCTATGCTCATCCTTTATTTAGTTTACTTTAACTAGGTTATTAATAATGGTTCTGACAGTGGTTCCTCTTTGAAGTGAACTATGTGAGAATAAAATTTGGCTATATATAGACTATTTTTTATGAAATATTATGATTATGTATCTAGTATTCAAAAAACCCTAAACCATTATAGTTTTTTGACATGTACTATTTTTAGATTTACTCAATATTCATAAATATTTATGTAATATTTATTTATCTAATATTTTGGTTTCCTAGTTGGTATTCAATAAGGGTATAAATATTTTTGGAGATTATGAATAAGGAACTCTGTTAAAAACTATGGTTTTATGTTCATGTATAAGATAAGGTCTAGAAGTATTGGTATCATATACATTTTGTATTTTTCCTTGAAATTACATCAATTTTTTGATACTGATAGGTGAATGTGTATAAGGAAAAAATATACGTAGGAGTAATAACATTGAATTGTTCGGATTTCGTATTTACTCGATTTGAGCAAGTTCTGGATGAGTTGGCATAAATATGAAAACCTAGATACACCCTCAAAGGTGGATATTAAATAGTTAATTAAAATTTTCTTTTTGAAACATTATGATGAAATTGAAAATATAATGACTGTGGATAGACTAGATTAAATATAAGGTGTCATATATTGAAGAGAATGTGGAATGACTCAAAAAAAATCATATGTAGCATCTTGTTATTATTTTTAGGTATTACTTAACCCTTCATTCTTATTGATTTTTTTTGGATTTTGTTTGAGTTTATTTTAATGAAATTTTATTGTTTTTGGAACTTTCTGGGTTATTGTATTGTTGGAGGATGGTTTGAGCAGAATTTCCAAAATTGTGCTCCATCTCAAAAATATTGTGCAATTTGAAGTAGTGGGATTTTGTAAGGATATATCATGGTCAGTTAAGTCATGTTCCATCTTTGTATAAACCATGTGACCCATTCATATCTCGATCACATCTTGCACATGATTTGTATTAACCATTCTTCTCTCCTAAGAAATCTCTATGTAAAAGATTTTAAGAAATCCAAATTTTTATGAATATTTCATGAACTACTATTTTCGGTCTTAGTCGGATATTCGTCAACCCAAATCCATTTTTAAATTCTTCATAGGCCTCATGAATGTTTCTAGTCCCCTTATAGAACACTAGGATGCATTCTAAATCAAGGGGGATATCCTTTGATCTCTTAACGGTTTGACTTAAATTTTTGTGATCAACATTCTTCATAAACAAATCGAATTTAGGGTTTGTCATTTAAATATCCATTGATTTTTTAGGTCGTTTGATTATGATTCCCAATTAACATTAATTCTAATTAGTAATTTAAAATTTGAATTTTTTAATTTATGTGAAATTCTTTGGATTTGGATTATATAGAATTCTATTTTTTGTTGGAAAACCCTAATTCTGGGAAATTGGGTGTATTTAGAAAATGGTTAATTGGAAAGAAATTGGAAATTGGTGATATTTAAAGTGCTCAATTTATATATATATTTTTTTTATAGAAAGTGAATCTATTGAATCTCAAAATTTAATTATGGAAAATTCATTTAATATAAAGTTGTGAAACCCACCAATTTAAGTTAATTTCATGTTTGTTATGATAATGATGTAATTTTTTTAGTTTTACATTGTCAGATTTTATTTTTAAATGGATTAAGGAATTCCATGATTTGGTTTCAAATATTTATTTGAGAAAAAATGGATTAAAATGTGTTTCTAATGGAAAAACATTCGTTTCATATTTTTAAAAATTCATTTATTTTTATTAAAAACACATAATTGTTTTTATTGGGAATATTTTCAATTTTGAAATTGATAATTGAATTAATTTTATTTTATGTAGTATAGAAATAAATTTCCCATCATTTTTTCAATTCATCACATGCTATCCTTATGTAGTTATTAGGTTATTTTGGGTGGCACTTTATGATTTACAACATTCAAAAACATCGTATTAGTATATCCTCATTTCATAGGTGATTGTGACATGTCCACATTGAATTAGGTCCAAATAGGTGAATGTGCATACTTTTCATTTCATAGTGATAGATCCATATAACCTGTAACTATCATTCCTATTTTTAATTATTGTATTCATTTCTTATTATTATTTAAAATGTATAGATTCTATTTTTATACTATTTGACATGCCATTAGAATTTAATTTAATTGTTTTATAAAAACTTTTTTATTTATTCAATATTGTGGAATGTGACATTTTTGTAAAGAATTATTTGATTAAAAGTATATTATATCATTTGAAAATTATTTCCATAATTTGAAATGTAAATCATTAATTTCTAAAGTATTTCCTTCATTTTAATGGTAATAGATGAATTATTTAATATGATTTTTAAATTACAAACCATTTTTTCTTAAAATATAATGTACATTATTTGATAATTTTATATTGGAATATTATTATGAAACCATTGGGTGAAATCCTACTCAGATTTGGCTGACATCCAAATTGTTCATTAGGTTTTTTTATATTACCTCTTTCCATGTTCGATAAAGGGAAATGGATCTCTTGGTGGTGGATATGAATATGGAACCTTAAACTTGGTGAGTTTTTTTTCCTTTGGTAGTTGGTCTCTTTCCCCTATTTTGGAACATTGGTAATTATACATTGAGATTTAATGCCTATTTGACTTCCCGTGCATTAATATCAGTTGATATTATTTTCAAATTCATATTGTCTTATCTATTTAAATTGTACAATTTTTTAAGAAAACTTATTCCCACATACCATTTTTATGATGCCAGGTGCTAGTTGCAGAACCATAGGGATCTAGAAAACACTTTCGAGATTTTTTAGGACTTTCTCGATAATTGTGTTTCCAAGGTACCCGGTTTGGTTTCCGAAAATTCGTATTTGAGCACCAGGTTGGGCATTTGTATTGAAGTCAGCATGGATTTGTGAATTATTTTTGGGACATAATTGGTATACGTTGTTGAGTACCTATCCATCATTCACCATAATCAACATTAAGTCTCCATGGAGTATAGGAAGAGATATGTTATGGATTAGTTTAAATTTTTCACTGTTTTCATTCGGATAGATGGAAATATGAATCTTGGTTGTTAGTATTAATTTTCTATACTGGACTGTTTGTCTATTAATCCGATGAATTTTTTCATTTCTACTGATGTTGTGTATAACCACTAATTTAGTAAGATATTCAAATCAGATCAAGGAAGAAACTATTTCAAAACCTCAGCGGGAAAATCCTCTTGTGGACTCAAACATGGAATAGGAAAATATTCACACTGTCTGGGTTTTGGGATAGGATAAACCTCTAGTTATCATTCATGCTCTAGCTATACAACCACAGATGTACATTTACATAATTTTTTTGTCTGTAATTCCTTTACTCGAAACCAGAACAATTCTAGGGATCAAATTATCCTCAATAGGGTGCAAAATGGTTGAGTAGAATGGTGTTTTTTGGGTTTGTAGACACACCCGAAGAAATCAATGTGATGTGTTACACCTGAATTATGAAAGGTCTAATAAAGGAATGGTAGGAAAAATTGGTGATAGTAAATTAGCATAGGGTATAGATTGGATGGACATAACGGTTTTTTCACAAAATAGTTATATCCAGAGTTGATGTTTTTATCCAAGAACCATGAGTTTTCAAACCTGACCAGGCTAAAATGTAGAGTATGAAAAACAGTTTTCGTTAAACTCGTGAAAATTGCACCTAAGACTCTATCAAATGATAGGGTGAAGGATTGAAGGGTTGAGTTGGGACCTCTACTAGATATTCAATCTCATGTTTTTCTACTAAATATTCTATCTAATTTTTGTCTGGTGGATAGAGTGCTAATGGTAAAGAAAGAACATGATGGAATGATAGGGTAATCTGAATCTTCTTTTTTTCCTAGTTACAACATGTGTCCCATCAAGGGAAAAAATGTGATGGTTAACATGGATTTTATTGATATTAGGGTCATCCAATCCCTCTTAAATTTTCAATAATCTGTCCCTTGGATTGTTACTTGGGTGGAAATCCAGTACATTAATAGAGGGGTTGCATTGAGGCACTCATGAACAGTGGATCACGATAATGTTCAAGGAACTTATTGATATTATTCCATATCTAGTCTTCACTATGTAGTGTAACATGATCATCATATCCTCCTAAAAATACTAGGAAATCAATTTATTTATGTGAAGCATGGTTACAACCATAGGCATTTTGAATGAAGCTTCTTCTTGTAGTGGAAGAGTCTCAAGAAAAAGCAAATAGGGTTATAGTGACTATGAGAGGTACCATTACTATTGTTTTTTCTATAGTTACTACTCTATTTTATATTGGTGCATCTCATTAATTTATTTCATCCACTTTTTTTATATGTTTAGTATTCCTATGAAGATTTTATCTTATGAAATAGATATTAATACACCCTTAGTTGTAAATATAGATAAGGGTATCCATTGAATAGCATGTACTTTCTCCTTGTTAGATGTTGATATTTCATGGAATTTCATAATTCATGACATGAAATATCATGAATTCATATTTGTTATGGTTTTTATCATTTCCAATAAAGTCGAGATTGATTTTTATCTTCAACGGGTACGCTTCACTAAACAAAGTAGTATTTTCTATATCGTTCAAGGATAATGGTACCCCAAGGTCGAGTGGAGATGGAATTTATTATCTAAAGATGGGAAATGTGATATCCTTATTTTCCATTGATCTAGAGTGGGAATATTTGAGATGTGATCTCCATCTAGTGGTCATCACGTTTTCTGATGCAGTTTCTTTGGATTTTTCTAGATTTCCACCAGCAAGGAAGGTTGAGTTTTCCATTGAATTGATCCCTAATAATCAAATGGTTTCTTTTACCTCTTGACACATAAAACCAACTAAAATAAATGAGATGATTTCTCCATTATATGGTATTCATTATAATGGATTTATATGCTCGAGCATGTCACTATGGGTGTGACTAGTTCTCATTGCTATGCAATTTTATGTTTTACTTATCCTATGTGATGATTACTGAATGATCCATCTAGTGATGGTAATGAAAATGTATTCATTTCCACATATTGATGATCTGTTTTATTTTTTAAAGAGGAAAATGTGTTCTTGAAGATTTATCTCTGATCTGGCTAGTATCACTTGAGTAAAAAGAATACGACATTCATAAAAATGCCTTTTGGAGTGGGTCCATCACTAAGAGATTCATTTTATGCCATTTGGTCTAAAAAATATGCTTTAATTATTCATGTATTTTATAAAAAAAATAAATTATTATATTGATACCTTTAGGGATGTCTTTGTGGGTCATATTATTATTTACTATACATTCAAAGAGGATCTGGTGCATCATCTGGGAATAGTTATGAGTTTTTTGAGAAATCATCGACTATATGCCAAGATTTTGAAGTGTGATTTATAGATTCAAGATGTGAAATTATTGGGACATGTCATGTGAAGACATGGTATGTATATTGATCCTAAAAAGGTGAAAGTTGTTATGACATGGGATCAACCACTGAATGACTTCAATATTTAGAGATTCTTGGGTCTAGTTGGGTATTATCAGTGGTTCATTTGGGAATTCTCAAATTTAGATTCTCCAATCACATCCCCATCTCAGAAAAAATAATGTTTTATTGGAATGAAAAATTCTTGAGTTCCTTTTCTGATCTGAAACATATTTTGATGATAGCTCTAATGTTGACTCTTCCAGAGGCCAAGTAGGGATTTGTGGTCTTCTATGATGTATCAGGTTCATGTATGATATTTATTCTTATGTATGGAAATCATGTAATTGTTTGTTGGTCTCATGATCTTTTTTCATAGGATATAAATTATCTAACCCATGACCTTGAACATGAAATTGGGATGCACACTTATAAGAGTTGATGACATTACCTTTACAAATAAAAGATTACCATTTATTCTGACAACAAGAGCTTGTGTTTTATTTTCTCTAAATATTATTTTAATCTCTTCCAGAGGAATTAGTTGGAATGCCTTCAATATTTTGATTTTGAAATTTACTATACCCTTTGTAAAGTAAATTTCAGTATAGATTCTTTTATAATGATGATTCCAAATAAGTATGTGAAATGATATTTGGAAGTGTGGAATTTTATGGCCCTCTTTGCATAGTTTCATATTGGAGTTCAATGGAAAGGGTTAAAGACTCATTGTCCAGCATTCAGTTGAAGTCAACTATTCTCAAAATGATTCTATAGGATGAAAATCCTGTTGATTATTTCAATAGAATTAGATATTCTATTGATGTTGGAGATACCATGCCTAATTGTTTTTTTTCATGAGTAAAAATTCTATGCTTTCAGAATATTTTTTTCTACCATATTTTGGCAGAAAATCTATGAATGGGGATTTATATACTTCTTAATTGGTTTTAAATCCATGAACCATGAATATATTCTATTACATGAGGTGATAGTTCTGGTGTCTAGGTATAATATGAGGAATTCCAGAGTTTTTTTCATGTTGTTATGAGTGCCAAAGGGTTAAGGCCGAGTACCTCTAAACTTCTGGTTTTCATCATCCATGTCAATTCCAAACATGTCAGTGAGATTAGATCACTATTGAACTTTTGTTTGGGTATCTACATACCTAGAGAATGAAAAATGTGATATGGTTTGTGGGTGATATGAACACAATGTTGGATCAAGCCCATTCACGATACAACCAAATTTGAATAGTTGGGAAATATCACTATAAAATAGATTCTTTTTCTTCATAGATTTCTATCTACCATAGTATTTGACAAGGATCCTCGGTTCACTTCCCATTTTTGGAGTGGCCATCCAGCGGCACTGTGATATCATGTTTTCTTCAGTACGACCATCCATCCATAAGTAGATGGCCCGACATAATGATATATATAGATTCATGAGGATATATTTTCGCATGTGTTCTGTAATTATTTTATTAGGGTTTGGATGATTATATAAGGACGATTGACTTTTCATATAACAATAGTTACAATTATAGGTTAAGGATGGCTCTTTTTGAGGCCTTGTGTGGTTGAACTCATGGATCTCCATTGTGTTGGGTGGAGATTGGTGAATGTTCTTCGGATAGACCGAGTTTGGTCCAAGAGATGATAAAAATAATTCTGTTGATTCATCATATAATTTTGATGACCAAGAGATGATATAAGTATTTTCATGTTTTTCTTTATAGACTATTGGAGTTCTTAGTTGGTGACCTGGCATTAAATAATCTTTCACCCTGTTTGGGTCATTGACATCTCAAAAGGAAAGGGAAACTAGGTCCTCATTTTTTGGGACCTTTTGAGGTCATTGAGAAGGTAGATAATGTGTCTAACCATTTAGAGCTACCACCACAGATGAAATCAATACATAACATGTTCTATGAGTCCCATATATAAAAGTATCTATTTAATCCATATCAGGTCCTTAGCTGGTTTGATCATGAAGTTAAATCTGATTTATCTATGACTTAACAACTAGTCAAGACAGTTTATTCTAAATCTAAGGTTCCTTGTGTCCAGAAGGTACCTTTTTTTCAATTGATATGGAATCACAAATATAATAGTCAAGAGATTTGTGTGAGAGAGTTCCTAATGATAGAGTAGTGGAATCATATTTTGTGAAGGGAAGCTTATGCTTAGTATTTCTAGGGATAAAAAGTTTCTATGGTGGTGATGCTGTGACATTATGTGAATGTTTTCAGGTATTCCTAAACCCTCCTTAATATTGATCTTTGGTTGAGTTTTTTGGTGTTTCCTCACGTGAAATTTTAATTTTTTGGATTTTTTTGGGTTCATTCATTATTGTCATGTGGTTCGGGCATGGTTTTCAAAAACCATGTACCCTTTTAAGAAAAATATTCAATTTGAGGTAGTGGTATTTTTCACAGTTGGTGTACAGTTTGTCAGTGCGTTCCCCCTATTAGAAGAAACCATGTAACCCATTTATATCTAGTGCATGGATTACACACTGTGTTTTTAAACCGTGTTCCATTACCTAGAAAACCATGTGTACATGATTGTTAGAGATAAAAATTATTATTAAAATTTATCAAAACCTTTTAAGGTCCTTGATAGACCTCCTTCGACCCAAACTCATTTCTCCCTTCCATATAGATCCCATGGAGGATTTATAGCCCCTCATATCCCTCTTGGATTTGATCGGATGTAATGGGAATGACCTTCTATCTCTCTATGGATTGATTTAAATTTTGGTGATCATTTTTCTTCATGGAAAAATCATGTATAGGGTTTCTCATTATGAAATATATTGATTTTGGTAGGTTGTTCCATTAATGAAGCCCGGTTCATATTAAACCTTATTTATTTGTTTAAATTTTAATTTTTTGAATTTAAGTGATACTATTTGAATTTTGATTGAATATATCTTAATTGATTTTCAAAAAACCCCAAATTCTAGTGAATTAGGGTTTCTGATAAAATTAGATTTTTGGCCTTGAATTAGAAATTGGTGAGATATAAATTGTTCAATTTAAATTTTTGGTTTGATTATCGTTGAATAAATTAATTTGATGACTGTAATTCTAGATAATTGATTTTATGGAAAATTGAGAAAACAATAAGTCAAGTAAATTAAGGGGTTTTGATGAAATTGAAGAAGTTATTTGAAAATAAATTGTTAGATATAATTGAGAAATGCATTGAGTAATTCCATGATTTGGTTTCAAATATTTATTTTTTTAAATGGATTAAATTGGGGTTTTAGGGAAACACAGGGGTTTCAAATTTGTGAAAATGGATTATTTTTAATTGAAAATTTCTATGGATTTTAAATGTAAAATAGGAATATTTGAAATAGATAACGGGATTCATTATATATTTATGAGTCGTGATATAAATTTTCCATAATTGTTTGTACTTTATGACATGAAAGGCTTAGGTATTTTGTGTGTTATTTTTTGTGGACCTTCAGTACATAAATTATTCTAAAAAATCATTCTTTCACATCATCATTCCTTATGTTATGGTGATGACTACCCATTATTTATGATCCAAAGGGGCATAAGTACATGCTTTTCATTTTACTTGTTAATATCCCTGTAACCTAGAACAATCATTCCTATTTTGACCATGATAATTTTAATTCATATATTTATTTCAAATGTATATATTCCATTGTTTTAAACTGTTTTACATTCCTTGAGAATGTATATATACTATTTTTTATAAATGAATTTATTTAAGAAATTTTGTTATGGAATTATTTTGGGTAAATCACCTTTTAATTAAAGGTAAATTCCATATTTTGAATGTATTTCAATAATTTGAAATGGGAAGTTAGAATTAATAATGTATTTGAATCTTTTGAATTGTAAAGAATCATTTGTTTAAATATTTTTTTGAAATTCTTGATATGTTTATTTTAAAATTTTAAAAACATTATTGGTTATTTTATTATTGGAATATTATTATAGAACATTTGTGTTAAATCAGACTAGGATTTGACTCACACCATATATGTGCCTTTTGGATGTTTTTAGATTACTTACTTCTAGGCTTGAGCAAGGGAAATGGATCTCTTATAGATGGATTGAGTTATTGAAACATGGAATTATTAAGTTTTTTTCATTGTAACATAGGATATTTTCCATGTTTTGGTACTTTGGATGAAGTACTTTGGGATATAATGAATGTTTTACTTAAGTTATGTTAATCATAGTGGAGTTTCTTTTGAAATGTGTACTATCTTTTCCCTTTTTCTTCTGCAATTTTTGATGTAAAACCATTCCCACTGTCTTTTTTTATGATGTTAGGTTATAGTAGACGAACTGTGGGGACTAGTAATGCCCAACAAGCTATGTTATGACTAGATCAGTTATTAGGTTACCAAGGTACACTAGTTTTTTCATGAAATCCTAGAAATTATTTTTCATGGTCATATTATTTGTCACTATGATTTCTATTATTCACATTATGATTTTTGTTTCTTAAGGGATTTATCTAGGATGATTCTTGTTAAATATTCATGTGATGTATGATGAAGTGATTTCACTTATGGTAATCTAAATAAAATGGGAGACTGAATGAAAATTATTTTGATTATGAAAACCATCTATCTTGCTATCATATTAAAAACCTAAACAAAGGAGAGTTTCCAAATAAGTTAAATAACAAAAAATGGGTTTTCATGAAGACATTATAGGAAAGAATATTCATCCTTCTACATGTTGAAAATGGGCCATGAAGAACCCATTAAAAATTCATCAAAGGAATAGGAATATGTTTTATGTATATAAAGGATAGGAATAATGTAATTATTTGTGAATTAAAAAATGGAGAGTTAAATTTAAGGATGAAAATTATATGTTACCATTTATATGTCATTTTTTATGTGTGGGTGTGATGTACCAATCCTATTCCAAATATAAGTGACCTCGACCTGTGGCCACATGTCTTCATGAATGCCTCCCTTTATGCTAGAGGATATCAACTGGTAGTAAGTGTCTATGAAGGTATGATGGAGAGACTATATGTTATTTTTATCAATCTTGAGCAATAGAATGAAATATGTGAACCAATAGTGATAATAAATAATAATAATATTGTGAAATTAAAGGACATCCAGAATGGTGAATAGGCAGGAATAATAAATATCTATAATGATATACTAATTCTTGATGACATGGTTCTATACAAAAATATTTCTCAATAGAAATAAGGAAATATGGAATAAAAAATACATTTGATATATAAAATATATAATATTTACAAAGCTAACCACTAGTATCATGAGAATATTCTAGGTCCCATGATTCCATATTCAATCCTTAAAATAAAAATAATGTTCCCAGAGGCGGGTTCTTCCCCTTGACCATATATAAATACATGATTTCTTTTCATGTTTTAATTGATGTCTCAATAAGGATTGGATTAAAAAATTTTATTGAACCACCAATAGGATCTATAAGACTCCATTTTATGAATATAAGTTGAGATGTGTACATGTATATTATGTAAATTGACTAAAAACATAAGCCAAAGTTGTCCAGATCCAATGGGACACCCACTTAATAATACATGTTTTAGTGTGAGAAAAAATATCTTAGATCACTATTCATTTCCATGTTATATACATAATGATAGGACTTGAGGAATACAAACAACACAACCATATATAATTATAATCATTTAACGTTCAATAATTTCAATGTCTTATAAATTTTATAAGATAGATTCAATCCATAGGGGTATACCTTTGGCATCTCAACCGAAGGGGTTGGGGGTTCTACCTAATACCTAGTAACAAGTATAATATAGTCTCATTTTGAGACTCGAATGGATCCTAAAGAATATTCCAAGGATGTATGTAACATAACTTGGAATCCAAGGGGAATCATCCAAGGAATGAATCTAAAATTATGTAAATATAGGTGAACCCTTTATAGTATACATAGAAAGTTTCAATATAAGATATATAACAAATCTAAGTGTTGCCTTTCTGTTAGAAGAAGAATCATTGAATCTGTTGGCATCCCATGAGTCAATCCAATTGAAGCCAAAAATGTAATCCATGTGTCACTCATTGAATTCCACACTATCAAATGTAATTCATGGTTATGTCCATAATAAATAAGGATTTAATAAATTTTAATGATATTATATTCATAATGATAGTCATGAACATACATTATAATTGAAAAATGGCTAAGTGATATGGTTATACCATTAACCAATAATTTTATTAAAATAGTCACTTTAATTATAAAGGAAATGAAAAACACCTTAGATGGTTGTTTAATTATAGAGCCAAGGTATATGGACATAGAAAGGAATCATACCATTCCATTCAATTGAAGTAAACCATTTCATTTATGAGGGAAATTCAAGACACCTCAAAATATGTTTTAATCGTACTAGAAGGCATAAAGTTCATTGAAATTTTATATAACACAACCTAAGGGGAGATTCACGTCTATTTGGAAAACCTATGAAGATAAAAATTGATTTTTAAGTATAACCAATGTATGTTGATAAAAAAATATTATCATAATTATACATTAAAAAAAGGTTAATGAAAATTATGGCATGTTCCATAATGGAAAATGAAATAGAAATCCATACATTAAGGTAAATGAACAATTACATGTATCTAGTATAGGTAGATGTCTCCTCATAGGATATTAGCTTTATATTCAATATATTATGAGATAAATAAGAGAAACTAGTCAAAAACCTAAAAGGGAATATTATACTGAATGGATATAAAACCAACGATAGATAGAGAAACTATGAAAAGAATCTAGAGGAATAATAGAACTACTGAGATTGTTCAAACAAGTTTGATGATTTTTTATTCAGTGTTTTGGGGAGGAATATATCACCATGCCAGGTGGAGTTCCATGGCAGAAGCCTTAGTGGGGTTGTATATGATAATTAAAGGAGAACGTATTGGGTTAATGGGTTTATTAATTTATAGGTATAAAATTAAATTAACCAGTTTTTATGGGGAACATGATTTAGATACATAGTCATCCAAACTGGGTAAAAAATACTCACACCCACAACTTAATGTGGAATCACTTCACTAGGATAAGTACCCAGTTAGAAAACCAGTGCGTTACTAGTGCATGATAATTTTCCGAGGACTATTCATACTAACATGGTTGGGCACATGTTTCGGATAAACCATGTGAAAACCATCTGAAAAAACCTGAGTTTTATTTTAGGTTCTCCTCATCCATGTTACCTAACCTTTGTGTTTAAGAAAAATAGTCTCTTATACCTTGGTCTACATGGTTGGGAGACACAGTTATCACTAACTATTTTAGAACAGTGCGCCTTACTCTGGTTCTATAAAAACTAATGCTATGGGCACCTAACAAGCACAAAATTCTTTGAGGCCCTTCATTGGTCCATTTTGGACTATTATAAGAACTAAAAAAAGAACCATGAATATATTTACCATAGTTATTACCTCATCAAATTTCTGGATCTTACAACATTCCCTCCTTAAAAAAACTTTTAACTGAGTTTTTTTTAGGTCGTTGATGTTCATCCAATAATAAACCTAGAAATTGAACCTCTATATCAGTCTCTCCTTCTATCTTCACCATGTATAATTCTATATATGTACATGCCTCCATGGAACATGATCCAGAGGAAATGAAAATCAATAAAGATGCTTTGTGTTATGATAAACTACACTAACCAGGTACTCCTCATAAGAAGCATTAACATCTAACTCATCCAAGTTAGGTTATAGGAAATGCGATGAGTATTAAAAGTATTGAAGTAACTGTGGAACCTGAATCATGTCATTAGAAGCCCAATATATATGAGGGAGTTCTATTAGATAATCTACATGTCCTTCCCTTTATATAGTTTCAAAATTTACTAATAAAAAAAGAAGATATATTTCTCTACCACCTAATTCATTGTTTCTCTATCCTATGTGAAATAAAGAATAAATCATGATGTACCACCAAAAAATATAAAGGTTTCCAATGATGATCGACATAAGAATTCTACCTAGATTGAGTTATAGCAATATGTTTCCTGCTAAATTGAACCTATTCTGATGTCTCAAAAATGATATGTGGTCCCAATATCACAGTATCCCTTATCTCTAACTAGAGAAGAAGTGATCAACATGACCTACCATTTATGGCCGCATAAGGATCCATCTATATAGTAATGTGACCGTGTCTATTATAATATAATTTAGAAAGGGGTAAATTTTTCTCCCAAAAACATTTAAAATCAACGATGCAAGCCTTAAGAATACCATATAACACCTATATAGTATTACCAGATTGACTGTCAATTTGAGGGTGGTTTGATGTACATAGAAGTACATGTGAACCGAAATCCCTCTACAACCCTAACTAGAACTGAGAAGTAAAACAAGAATCCATGTCACACATAATT
Source organism: Viscum album (assembly GCA_963277665.1). Taxonomy (NCBI): domain Eukaryota; kingdom Viridiplantae; phylum Streptophyta; class Magnoliopsida; order Santalales; family Viscaceae; genus Viscum; species Viscum album. The sequence continues at coordinate 1,198,979,172 of OY728123.1, read as the reverse complement.
AAATTTGGAACTCTATTAAGGCATATGCTATAATTGACATATAGACACCATAGATTTTCCATTGATATGGTCTCTCTAATAGGTATGGAATGCGGGACCTTCATTAGCCTATTCATGATTACACATATGACATCACTACCCTGTTGTGATTTTGGAAGACCCGTCACATAATTCATTGTAATGTCATAGTATTTCCACAGTATAATTGGAAATGACTATAAAATATCATCGGTTTGCTGGTGCAATTTCTTCAACTACTGGAAATTGTAACCCTGAGTAATGAATCCCACTATATCCCTTTTTTCCCTCAACCACTAGTAATAGTAGTGTATATCCTGGTACATAATGATGATTCTAGGATATACATCCCAAATATAATAATGAGATTCCATCATCAGTTATTCTCATACGTCTACGGGAAACTATATACATATATTAATTAACAAGATCTCTCCCTCATCAATATAGAACAATGTCATGGGTCCTCACCTAATACACTCTCCATTAAGACTATGAACTTCTGGATCTGAATGTTATTTCTTTTTCACTCTATCGGGAAGTGAATAGTTCACTAATAACTATGCAGGTACCTGATTCCAGTGATAGTTCTGGAAGACTAAATTCATCTTGTAGAAATTAAAAATATATTCAATGACTACATTAATCCTCAATATCATTTTTTTGAGTATCTGGATAACATAATTAATAAGTACATTTATTTTCCTATGCATAAAATAATGCTCAAAATTTAAATACTAATAGTATTAGAACCATATTATCTATATAAATTTATGAAACATTGAGTGAATTTTTACTTGATACTTATATAGTAGGTATACACCAAAAAACATTCTCTCAAAAAATAATGACAACAATATCATAAATCATTAACTACGGATGAAAACAAAAGAGCATGCATCAGGTTATTATGATCATGGGGCCACAACTGATGACACAAGTATGTTAAGACTCAACATTTCTACATCAAAACTACTCCTAGTCCAAACACAATGCATCATAATAAACAATATTTCTTATTCATTGATATGGAAGAATCACGATCATCATTGAATTTATCAATCCATTCAACTCCTAAAAGGCATCCTCAAAAGATTCTTATCATACTAATTTCACCCCCTTCTTGTTCAATATCGTAATTGTAACTCCACGGAATAAACATTCAGGAAAAAACAATATAATGTCCACATGTACCAAATAAATATCATATATCAAATATTTTCTTAGGTTACTATAAGTAAAAAATGGCTCTCACCTTTTATGGATCCACCAATTCCCCATCATCTAAAACAATTTTTCCCATTAAGTGAACCTTATCAATCCAAAAGGGGAGTTTTTATTTCATTGAATAGAAAATTTGCTCTCTCTCAGTTTTCTAAATACGATGCCATTATTTTTGGAATGATTTTTTTGAGTCTCTAGATTAGACTTATATGTTATCCATGAAAATAACCTCTAATGAATCCTATTAAAAGTGAAAAACATTATTCAAAAAAATATAAATACAACTATCTTATTTATTAGACTAAATGGTATTAATATGTACTCACATAAATGATATATTCTTCAGAATGATTTATGAGGAATGTGTGAAGGTATTACTCATTCCTAGTGATATCCAAAAATAAAATCAACATTCATGAAGACTTTAGTTCCTTATATCTAGTCAAATATATCATATATTAAACTTATTGGATAATTGTTCATGAGTATAAGATAATTTAACATGTAATAATTCATAAATATCTTGAGGTTTTTATCAAAACTTTTGAAAAAAAAAGGCATGGGTGAAACCTAAGGTGATGTATGAGTTCACATAAACCCTTTAGATTCAGGGTCATCTAACTATGATTTGAGATACTAATTCATTGTAGGATCCATCCTGTAAGGTGAAATAGATACGGATGAAGATCCTGCAAAATGAGATTAATTGTGAACTCAACCTCTCTCCTAATGGAAGTCTAGTAAATTCATCTGGGAAAAAATATCTATTACCATACACTACAGGAGGTAATGTTTAATAAAATACTCTATGATAGTATACAAAAAGACTACAAATTTTGGATGATACTCTCCCTATCCCAGGATTCTCAGGTCTATATTAACTTGATTGGACATTCTATTCACCATTTCTATCATTATTACTAACCTCAAGTGCTGAAGAAGGAAACCACCAGATATACAAATAATTTTGGGTCTAATAGGGAACCATCCAATCAATCCTAACAATGAAATCAAAGGCATTCATCTTGAGGGAAAACAGGTTCCATAAGAAATAATATCTTCCAATATTTAAAGGGAACTCTTTTCACTAGTATACACATTTTTGTTGGGATCCCAGTTGGATATCAACTATTATCACTCCAAAAAAGTTAAAAACTACAACCTAACCACAATCAAACATTGAAATAGATATAAAATGTTGTGAATGACCTATATAAAACAAAATTTACACCATATTCAAGGCTACCAAAATCACACCGCAATGTATAGATGGTCTGGAACTCTGCTCTTCATGCATAGAATATTACACATATATGTGGCCTAATCTATAGACCTGAGCTACAACATGAATTCCCTAATATGGTCATCTATATTGGAACTACATGTCCAATGTATGTCTCTATTAGACATGAAAACCTCCTTGGTTTGATCAGCCAATAGTAGTCTAAATCCTTACCTGATGTGGAACTATAGATACTTGTCTAAAATAAACAGTGGGTGAATATCCTCTCTTAATAACCACTGATGAGTGGTCCTACTAAATGACTAAATATGGATTTACTTCTTGAAATAACTTCACTAGATGGGTTATTTGATATATAAGGGCTTCATTTTCCCAATCATACCTCACTAATGGCGCACCACATGGGTACCAAGGCACACACTCAGACTACATCTACCCCCACGGGAAATCACAACGCAACAATTTTTACTACTGGAGGAACTTATTCCCTCTATTTTTACTATACCTCTATAACCAACACCATTATCTTCCAAAGGGATATAATCAAATATGAGTTCCTATTTCAATATCTTACTGATATTAATATAGTAGAACACATTAAACTCATAGTAGATGGAATACAAGAGCCCATCCTCAAATCACCTAAACTTGGATAGATCATCACACATAAGAGTAGGGAAAACCTTAAATATTTGTATAAAATGATTTGAGTATCCCAAAATAGAAATTGTGACCTATTACATGTGAAAAAATCTCAAGATCAATTGACCCTTAATGTCTCAAGAAATACATACCATTGAAGAAACATTGAAAATACATCCTGACCTTAATCAATGATGATATGCCTATGTGACTACATCCCACAACCTCTTGGTTGACCCACAAAGTGTGTATGTTATGATATTCACTAAAATTTATGATTTTGTCTTCATATTCAAAATAATATATAACATAGACTCTATCCATAACATGAGAACTATGGGACTTCCATCCACTAAAAATGGTAGGAGGGTGATACTGTTGGAACTCCCTTGTTAATTATTCCATTGAAGAGGTAGGTCATGGAGCTCCATAATTGTATTGTACTAGATATAAAAAACAACATTATATTTTAGTGTTGGCTCACAAATAAATTATTAAAGGAGGTTCCACAAGTGGCACTATAGTATGAAATACTAGTGCTGCAAGCTCCCACATATAGAGTATGGTCATCACAAGCATTCTGACATTCATACTAAGGCCGATGTGGTAGAATATTTCGAAAATTAAAAATAAACCCATTATAATATGATTTTATAATAAAACTAACATTAGAAAAATAATAGGACAGGTACAAATCCTTTCTAAAAAACAGCCAAGTCCAAATATACCTATCCAAAATCCAAATCATAGTGTCCTTGAAGATCCTAAATAATAAGAATATAAACTCCCAAATACCCTATATTATGGTTAGTTCTGGGAAAAGTTATCTGATTCATGATAGTTGTTTTGGTATATAGTAATTTAATTTAATGTTATAGTTGAAAAATTCATTAATTGTAATTGACATCCCAATTTTTTTGAAACAAATTCCATTTTAAAGTAAAATATCATCATTTTATAAGAATATATATGTATAATATCATAATATATTTATATGAGTTACCATTCCCATGTTATATAGACCAACACTTTATAATAACCAACTAAAAATTTATATTAATATAAGAAGACCCCTACATTCACTCTCAAAATGTCACTAGACATTATACAATGGATGTATTTTATAGATCACTATTCTTAATTTATAGAAGCCCCACATTAAAATTTACATTTGGAATTCATTTAATCATTAAAAAAATGTTTGTGATCATAAAACCGAGGATACATATCAGAAACACATCTTGATTGGTTAGTTAAGGTTCCACCATCAAGATATGTCAGAAATCACCATTTTGGTTGATCTAGACACAAAATATAACTAAATATTTCTCAATATTCCTCCTAAAGAAACATTAATCCAATTTTAAATTTATAATTTAATGCATTAAAACATGAAAAATGCAATGACCATTGCAAAATAATCATGCAATGACACATGCATAACATATAAATCCCTATGGTTCCTATAATTATGCAAAATACCTAATTTACATACCATGAGAGGATAAGTGAAACAAATCACAATAAAAAAAATTCAGAAATCATGTGTGGAACTCAATTGTTAAATAATTCAACTATCATAGGTGAAAAACCAATGAAAAAAGTCCCATATATATAAACATGGATTTTTCCTTAAATATGGGTTAGATACTACCAAGAATATTCTTTTTTATAAATTCTAATTCTTCTCCTATTAATTTATAATTGCCTAAAACAGTATGCTAAAGAATAAAATTTTCTAACACCACATTATGATGTCCCAAGCCCTATAATCTCATAAGTGACATGAGCCAATGGCCACAAGTCCTCAATAATACATCCCATATCCCATAAGATGTTGACTATAAATCAATTTCAATGATGGGATGGTGGGGAGACTATTCCCTCTATTTATCAAATTGGCATAGCAATATGAAATTAATTAAACAATAATGAGAACAAATAAAAATAATCAATAAGAATAATAGTTCATCTATAATTTTTAATAGATAATAACAAATAGTACATAGTATGGTATAAAAAATGTTGATGACCATATTTTATATAAAAAAGGGATACATGCAAAAGAAGGGTAAGATGAATACAATAATACAAGGGATAGAATAATGAAAAAAGACCAAACATAATTCAATATCATCACAATAATATGATTGGTCCTCTTCTCTCAAAATTCATCTTGTCATATAATGTCAAGTGTATAGAGATGTACACATCCCCTTTTCCCTACTGGTGTCCATGAAGTCTATTTTGGTACAATTTATATGACCAAACAAGGTGTGAGTAAAAAATCACTAAATCTCAACTAATAGTATCTAGAACAATCCTACATGTGAATATAAGATGATCAGTGTGAAGATATAATTTGAAATGTTAATAAAAAACCCAAATCAATCCAAATTCATCAGGGGTTAACCTTTTGATACAACCTTCTTGGGTCCTAACACAATTTTTTTTTGATCACTCTATATTTCAATGTTATAATCATATGTCTACGACCATATTCATACTAATAAGGAATACATGTATAATTTTAATCACTCAAGGTATCGTAATTTACATGGCGTTTTTGTTTTATAATCTAGGTGGAATCCAGAGGGGTTTTTCCTTTGAATCTTATCATTAGGATGGTCTACCTAAGCCCTAGGAATAGGTCCTAGGTAGAATCAAAGTCAGACATGAAAGGATACCAAAAAATAATTCAAGGTCTACCGTAACCTCAACCTGAATCCATAGAGATTAATCCAAGGAAAGAAATATATTTTTTGAAAATATTCAATAATCCTTGATGCTAAAATGGGGAATTATAAATATAAGACAATAACCAATTCCTATTGTGGTATTTCACTTAGAATATTCATTAATGAATCTATTGTAATCTCATAATTCTATCTCGAAAACCAACAATGGGAATACATGTATCACTCATGGCATGTAACACATTCAAATGAATTTTATGTCTATGACCATAATAAATAATAATTTAATAACTGATCATGTTCCCATAATCATAATTATATTCATGATCATACATCATAATAAAACTTGGTCTATGTGACATAGTATTACCAATAACCTTTAATTTAATTCAACTATCAAATTTATTTGTGAAGGAACGTCAACACACCTTGTAAGGTGTTCTAATTACATATCATAATTAAATGGACATAACAAGAAATCATTCCATTCCATTCAAGTCATGTATAGCATTTCATTTATGAAGTAAAATTAAACAAAAATAAAAAGGTGGTTTAATCACATTGTAATGAATAACATTCTTAGTGATTTTATATAATGCACCTAAATTTTGTGTGTAGATTCCTGACCAAAATATCACTAAACTTGTGCCCAAGTCAGTTCACCACATGACCTCTTGCGTGTATCCTCATATTTCTGAGACTGATGATTATCGATGGGGGTCTAAGGTGGAACTAATAGGATTTTGTACCCCATATTAGAGTGCACAATCAAATGTATATAATCAAATCTCATACACATCAGATCATGTTGAAAGGGAGAACAAATGAACAAAAAAATAATGCAATAATACGATGAAATGGTGTAATAGAACAAACATCCATTCCTTACATACAAAAATGGTCATCCACTAGGTCGATCACACATAAACAAAATAAACTAAAAATTGAATATATTAGGATCTTCAACAAACTATGAGACATGTCATTGACATATTCTCCATCACTATAATAAAAACTGGGATAACCTTAACGATCATGTAACACTCAACATAGAGCTCATAATAAATGATTTCCATCAATAAACACATTTTAGCTTCTCAGGTGCCCATTTTTTGTGGAAACCCACACATGGTGTGAGTACAACTCTGTAGTCCACCACTTACAGTGTGAAAAGAAATTACCAATTAGTAAAAAAGTGTATGGATATAAATAATGGAATAAATAAAATATAAAACAAAATGGGATACATGTCATTGACATAGACATACCAACTAGTACCCAATAACACATATGTTTGAAGGTGGAACCTTGTATATCAATACCTGCAATGACATTAACCAGTCATCTAGAGTGTAACAAGTGAGGGAAAATATTATAACTAGAAAACATGGTTTTTACCCAATTAAATTATCTCAATGGGGTATAAAACTGAAATTTAGGACACATATCTGATGTATCCATACCATTAGTTTCCATAACATTATTCTAACATCTAAAACAAAAAATAACATAAATAACTACCTTTTATGGAACCTTTTTGCATCTCCCAACAACATACCAAACTATTGGTACTTATAATGGGCATCCTATCTAACAAAAAAATCATAAATTATAAAATTAGTTCTTATAGCCTCAGTCCAGCATCCATCTATACATAAAAATTGATGGTGATTAGTGAATCAGTTTGGTTTATCCCCATAAATGATAAGCATGAGTATGAAATTATATTCCATATTGAATATCCTTATTTCATAGAGAATCAATCTGGTACATAAAACATGAAGTATATTATCAGTATCCATACACTTAGTCTAATAACATATATATATATATAGTATATGAAACAATCATATGCAATATGTATGGAATATCAATGATTCCATTAAACAACATTCTTGGGTATTAGGTTTCAACAAATTAATGATAAAAAATATTAACAAAGAGAAATAACAATTTTTAAATCAAAAATAATTACTAATTTACCTATTTTCCTTCAACACCTATGTATAGCCAAAGCCTTTCCTTTGAAAAAAATCATTAATAGATACACCAAAGAATATTCTAAAAATAGAAAATACACACCCTTTTAAAATTAAAATTTGAAAACAATTTATTGATCCCACTTAAAACATTTTCAAGAGACCCATTGATATTTCAAAAAACTCAACCCATAAAACACAACATTTCACCCGCTAAAAAGTCCCAACAATTTATTACCAAGTTATTTCAATGAGCTCTCTATCCATTTAACTAATCAGTCTTACAATCATAAATAGGTGGAGATAATAACCCACCAATATTACCCTTAAAATCCAAATATACCATTTTAATTTAACTAAACACCCAATGAGAGTTTATAGGTTCAGTCTTATAAAAACTAATGGATTTGATATGATTTGTATAAGTTATATGGTAAATTTTACAGTTGATTTTTTTTAAAATTATACTATGTAATCAAACACTACACATGATATTTATTAAACCCATCACATTCACATGCTAATAAATTAACATGACATTTGTAAAACTCTTATACCACTTACCTTAACAAAAAATCATTCAACAACTTTTCCAGAGCATGGTGGAATTTTCATGGCTAGACCAAGTCTCATCCAATCTCTTCAGCATACAACTGATCTTGTCTTATAAATGAATGATCTAGAATCATGTAAAATAATAGCACTAATTAATTATAATAATTATAATTAATTAAATAATTACGAAAAACATGAAATATTACTGGATAACTCCACGGGAACTCACGACTAATCAAAACTACATGAAACATCTTACGCAGGTCTATAATGACCCCCTGACACAATTTCTATAAAAATATATATAATTCAGTACCATTAAATTTTTTAAATAAAATAATTTTACTAGGATAACCTAATAAAATTTACTATGAACACAGAACTTATTGAAATGTTATACAATGATGTGCAGAAGTATTCTCATGTTTCACTCTATGCAAGTTGAATAAAATCTCCATCATTTTTTTCCAATTACACTATGATCTGGTGGAATTGATATCAAATCCTTAAACCCACACATTTGATATTTGTAATAACCATGGAAATGATTAAATAGAAGGATAAGGATGAGAAATATCACCATAAACTCTAATGATACACCATAAACACACCCTAAATAGAATTGGGTAAAAATGATGAAGGTAGTTGAAAACCACCTCTTTTGTGTGCACTGAATGGGGGAGGAAGACAGTGGACAAGATAAAAATAGTAGAGTGTGGGTTTCTCATTAACACATTTTTAATGAATTCTGGGAATTCGTGCAGTTTGGCTGCATGGTTTTCCAAATCTTGTTCCAACCATACTGTTGAAACCTTCCATGAAAAAAATTCTACATGGTGAAACTGCACAGTTTTCCAAACCATGTTCCAAACATGATAACCCCATATGAATAAATTTATAATTAAGAACATGATTTATTATAACTAGTTGATATCCATGCACCATGACTCAAACCATCATCCTCCTCAAATGGTGACCCCTTCAACCATGCACTACATGTAATTAACCTTGTGGTACCCATGTATGAAAAAAAAAATTAGTTCAAAATTTACATAAAAATACTAAGCATCGTGATGTCTCTTGGTTTATCCTAAAAGGTTCCCACAAAACTATACATCCTCGAAAACATTCTTTTAAATTTCAAAATCATTACTTGTAGCTACAAAATCTCATCCAATCACCAAAGATACTATTCTGATACTCATTCCTTATCTCAAACCATCACATTGAATAAATTTAACTCATGAAATCTTATTTCAAGACATGATCCAAAATCTAAATCCACTAGTAAATTAAACTTGTAATCCTCTATAACATTTTGACCTATCCTGTTGTGGGATCTTACAACTCCCCACCATTACACTTCCCATCCTCAAGAATCATCAGTGGTCATCCAATTACACCACCCAACATACATCAATCACCAAATATTTAAACATCACGCTCATTCAATATTTTATATATCAAAACACTACCAAGTCACAAACTCCAAATCAAGTCCCTCAACATGCCAAAAACACATGTAAACACCATTTTCCAAAACAAAAAATATCATGATGAAAGTTACTAAATACCATATAGTAGAAACAATGATTACAACATCACATATATATTCATGGATCCGTGGTGATCTCCACCATATTAAATAACATATAAACACTTACTTTTGATGCATAAAAAATATACCCATTCAAAATATTAAAAGTACTTCTAACTCGTGCTTCGGCTATGCGATTAGCACACTTTCCAACTTACTACTCCCTAACATTGCTGGGAATGAAATCTTCATTGTCAGCCATTATAATAACTGAAAATTAAATGGGTAGGATTTATATCTACCACATAATAATGAACTAAAAATGACCATGATATTCCTTAAATGGATAGTCCCAAATTAGAACCGCACTTGTTTCACATCAATCCCAATTCATTAAATCCCCAACTGACTCATCGTGAAAGCACCCTTCTCCCATGGTCAGATCATTTTCACCTTATATGATAACAACTCCTTCATTCCCATAATAATTCCATTATTATTCAAACAATACCACATTATTACATAGTCGACTCATCAAGATATTACACAATATGGGCTTATACAGTCCCAAAACCATCATTGTTCTGTGATGCACACATCAACACACCTATGACACAAGAACCTAGAATTAGTTTTTTAAAACCAAATTCATCCCAAATTCAATTCTTGGTTGATTTATCCACCAAAAGTGATTTCCTATTTTCATTTTTTATGGAATTTATGTACACACCTCATAAATTACTCACTATAATCTCTGTTCAATAAGGACCTATTTAGGTTAAAAATACATAGTTGTGACTACTCTTTCATAATATTTGGACATCCTCGACTAAAAATTCAATACACATCATAATAGTTTCATTTTATTTACATCACAGAAACAACTTCAACTGCTTCAGTCGTTGATCATGCCACTACTAACCTAAGAATTGGTTATTGTCTTCACTCTCTAATAGTAAAAACAGAACAACACACCAACTATTACCCACTATCAGCTTCTATGAATAGAAACCATGACATTATCCAACCTCCAATTTCTCATAAGGACATATTCACAATCGGATATGGTAAACCCACCATACTAGTTCACTCACCCCATTCCATGAATTAGACCTCTTATGAGGCCCTCTATCAATCTCTGAAAACCATAAGTTTTCTAGGCATATAGCCATTTTCCTATCTTCATAGCTATGATGATTTCAAGATACTGGGAATGATCATCTATAGGTTATGAGTATGATAATGTTTCATCCATGAATGAAACCAAAAACTCATCCATTCATGATGTCACCTCTCACTGTAGGGACATATCAAACTCATCCAAATATCCCAGCCCTCATTGACTATAATAATATCACCACATTCACATATGTTCTCAGCCTAATCATTGATACCTACACTACTCATTACCTTGGGATTAAACTCTCATAATATATGATCTAAAAACCAAATTACATCAATCTTTATTGTATTCATGTTCCTCCAAGATACCATTAATAATCGACTATCACACACACTATTGTAAACACCAGCAAAAAACGCGATCTAACTCTATAGAGTTAGGTTTTTTGAATCTATGGTTTGAAATCTCTACCCACTTTCCACACCTCCATCACATTCACATATTACACAAATAATAACACCATTAGTTCATCCAAAAATAAAAAATCAATTTAATATCCAAAACCACTTTCTTAGAAACTCATAACCCAATCGCCATTCAATGTTCAACTATGATCACTCATCCTCTCAATGCATTCCATAAAATGCATCTAGAGATACCCAGTATGATATCCTAGTAGGTACTTCTCTTATAAAATATAATAACCACTGATGCATCAACACTAAAAGTGATTTTCATCTAAAATAAAACCAGTCATCTCGATGTTCCTCTCACTATAAACACACTGATTGTACCTCACATGTAGATTCATCATCAATGAAAACCTACACACCTTGAACCACATTCCCAAAATCACCTCATTTACTCCAAATATAACTCATAACCATCAATAGAATCTCACATAAATAACCATTACATGTTATAGTCACCTAACTAAACATTCCATCAATAGACTAATTACAAGTCTAAGACATAGGCACAAAATAACTCTTTCTCAAATGAAAAAATATTATATATAGAAACACCAAAATATGATATATCATTAATGAACTATTTTCAAAAGTTTAAAATATCCATCATCCCCCCTACAAACAAAATCACATATAATCTTTTTGAACTCTTTCATTGGTCACCCTCAAATTCCATATGACACCAAATCCTATGACTGGAGTTACCTTGAAAGGTTATTGGGTTCAACCACCCATGGTCTATGCTAGATCAGAAAATTCTTCAACTCAAGGGGCCTCAAAAATGTTTTTGTTTCATCATAAAATATCATTAACAAGCCCAATCACCATTCTGTGCGGTCTCACACCAAAATGTTATCATATAACAACCAAATTACAAAAACATGGGTGCCCATCCTCTACAAGCATATGCATAGCAGACTACACACTGGTGGACCCATACATGAAACTAATCCCCAAAAAACATCCCATATGGGGTACAACAGTCTTATTATTACACCATGTTGCACCGTTATGTTCACCCCACAATATGTGAATTAGGTTTACACCATCCTACTCATCATTGAGTGTCTAACCATTGATCCCCATAGCATTATATCATAATGAAATAAATATATTCACACACTATTATGCCAACAATATATGAATCTTTCATTCTTAACATGATACATGAGATGCCTCTTACCTCTAATGGAAAGGAGTCAAAACCAAATCAAATTCCTTTTCCAACATGCCAAGAAATAGAAATCCATCATGAACTATCAAATCCAAACAACATGTGAATCCAAAAAATAAAAAATCATAGAAAATAATAATATTAAAATCAATGAACAACAATATTTCCCATGGTAAACCATACATCCAACTATATATTGTCTTCATGAAACACCATCCTAATATCCATAACAAGTTTACAAACATTCATATATATCAAATGTACCAAAACCCAAATATTAAAATAATATGAATGTAATTTGTATGATACCACATTTGATCATCTTGTACTTGATGCCACCAAACCGGTGCCCCGATCTGGTTTACCACATGACCTCATGCATGCCTCCAATATCACCTATGATTTTGACTATCAGTTGGGGTATAAGGTGTAACTATGAGGAGACTAATCCCTGTATCAAAATGTACAGTAATAATCAAATAAATAAACCTCATACACTTAAGAGAATGATGAAAAAATAATCAACAATAATCAAAAGAATATATTATAAGATGAAATATAGTAAATTCCCAACCATACATGCAATGCATACAACATAGATTACCCAATGGGACGATCACACAGATATAAAATAAACAGAAAATGAATATTTCATTATCTATATCCAACTTGACGAAATTCAATATATGATGTCTACATAAATATAATACCAATTGAGCTAACATACCCGATTATGCAACATTCTACAAGGGGCTCAGCTCAAACTTGTTCTTATAATAAATATATGAGGGATTCTTGTGTAAACATGTATAGTATAATCCTAAGATGTTTATGAGTACAACTTAGTAGGCCACCACCAATGGTGTCTAAATAAAATACTACCTAGTACAATAGTGTCTGCATGTAAATAGTGAAATAAATAAACAATAAATAAAAAGTAGTACAAGCCATGGAAATTATTATCTCATCTAGTACCCACTATCCCACAATCTCTAAGGTGACCTTATCCCACCAAAACTACAATGACCTAAACTATTCATCTAAAGAATAACCTTATAGGTTACATACTACAATATTAAAAGTATTGGGATTTCCATATTAATATAATTTATTGAGTTGTAAAATACACATCCATGAGAATTATCTTGTGCACCCATTCAATTAGTTTGCATAATGACATTCTATCATCTAAAATAAAAGTCGACAACAATATCAAACATGGATAGAACGTCTGCCCATCACCTAAAAATATACAAAACAATTGGTGATAATATTGGGTGTCATATCTAACCTACCTATATAAAATAATAATAGTAGTTCCTATAGCCTTAGTCTAACATCCATCTATAAATAAACATCATTGGCACCTACTGCATCAATTTTTTCTAACACCAAATATTAGGAGAATTATTCCAACATCCAATTCTAAAATGTTTTCCATCATTCTGTAAACAATTATTATAGTAATTAAACCATGAATTATACTATTAGTTTCCAAAACCTCACTCTATAACTTATCCATATAGTATAATACCCATGAATGGAGTATTTGTACAATATCTCAACCATTTTATTAAACTGTTTTATCAATTACTATTGTTCAACACCTTATCATTAAAAAACAATATAAAATCATAATAAACCTTTATAAACCATTAAAACATACTAATGTCCTTAAAGTTACATCAATACCAAAGTAAGGCTAAATCCATTCTTTCTATAAAATCATTAAAGGATCCATAAATACATCTCCCAAAAAGGTCTAAAACAATTACTATATATCAAATAATGAAATCCATTTAAAACCCCCATTTTATAAACTATTTGGATGTCAGCACCTCATTTCTATAAAAGGTAATTTTGAAACATATATTCCCCGTTTAACACACAAATCCATGTTAAAACTCAACACAAACATTAAAATGAATGTCTAGAGTCCCCTAGTAATTGTGAAAAAATGAACCCATAAAACACAACATTTTAACCTCTTATTAGTCAAAAAAATTTATTACCAAGTTCTACCCATTAGATATCAACAAATTTATTAATACAACTAATGATATTAACCATGTTAAGATAATAACCCACATCCATTACTATTTAAAACCAAATATAACATTGTCTGGGAATGACACACCCCGTCAGAGGCTATACGTTCAGTCTTATAAACACCAACATATTTGATGAGATCTGGGTATGGTCAAAGGTACCAATTTTAAGCCCAAAATAATAAAATTATAATAATTAAGAAATCACCAAAAATTAGGTTTAATAGATATAACACATACATATTCTAATAAATTAACAAGACTATGGTAAAGCTCTGAGACACCTACGTCAACAAAAAAAATATTTTCAAAAACGTTCCAGAGCACAACAGTAATACCAAGGATTTTGAAAGTCCCATATAAACTCTTTGGAATCTAAAAAATTAATATCTTGTACCCGAGATCTAGACTAATGTGAAATAAAGAAGAAATTATTTATAATAATTATAATTAAATAAATCATTAAACCAAAATTTGTTATTTTCTAGAAAACTCACCATGTGATAAAATCTGATAAAAACTACATGAAACCACCCCGGGCCATCTAAAATGGACCCTCGATGATATATAAAGGAATATAACTAAGAGGGAATACCATTAATGTAATTAAATAAATTAATTCAACCAGGGTAATGTATGAAAATTATCCATGATCACATACTTAAATGAAATGTTACACAATGACGTGAGAATGTAATCTTGAGTTCCCCACTACGCAATATGAAAACAAATTTCCATTATCCATAGATTATTACAAAATGATATTTCTGATTTTGAATATAATACTTAGAGCCACACATCAAAAATTCGGTTGAAACATAGTAAGGTTTCAACCGAGGGGGAACAAAGAGAAATCTCATTATAAACGCCAAATAAACACCATGGATGATCCCTAAAATGATTGGTGGTAGATTGTGGAATGGGATCAAAACCCCCATATTTATTGAACCCAAATGTGTTAGGAAGAGGGTGGAATAAAAAAAATCTTGACTGTGTATATTGGCCATTTCCCCTTTTTAGTTAAATCCGTGCAGCCACACTATTTGGTTGCACAGTTTTCTAAACTATAAACCAAATTTATAATTGGAACTATCCAAGACAAACTTAGCACATGGGTTGCATGCATAGTTTTCTGAACTGTTAACCAAACATGACAACCCCACTCGAAAACTTCTGTAATTAGGTGGATAGTATGTCTGAAACCATTTGTTAGGAATACACCCTATCTCATAGCCTACTTTTCCTCACATGATTTCCCCTTGAACCTTGCATGTTTTCCATTAACAATTAAGTAACCATGATACAAAAAATTTAATATATCACAATTAATATAAAAAATTAAGATCATTATGGTTCCATACAATTTATCCTAAACGCTGAACACCAAACTGTGCATCCTAGTTAGAATTATATGAATCTCCCAAAAGGTAACCTGAAGCCTCCAAAAATCATCTTATCACCATATATACCTCATAAGAATCATTATTTATCTTAAGTTATCACTTAGAGACACTCTAATTGTCGATCTCTCATTATAATCCTTGATCAAAAAATTTAAGCCATCCAGTAAATGAAAAATAAAAAACCTTTTAAAACTTTTTTACAATCTAGTTGTAGGATCTTATAGGGTGAGTTATATCGATGATGAAAAACTCCACTGATTTAATTCAGATTATAAGGACAAAATATTGATTATGTTAAGAATATATTAGTTTCATTAAACATTTAAATGAGGTTGCATGAAAATTTCAGCACAATTCCTGTTGATGAATGATATATATATATATATATCCAAAATTCTATGGAAAAGAAAAACAAGAACACCATCCTTAAACTGTTAAATGTATCCTCATTTCCAAATATGTTAGATTAAATGATCTTATGGTTGATATCTCACCAATACTATAGGAGAGACATGTGTAAGCACAAGTATAAATGTATGTGAGAATCAATAGAGAAAGAAGAGGGTTAAAGTTTTTAAGGATAGAGGGGTTGTAATGTAATTTATCCAAATTTTATGAGGGCCATGGTTTGGAAGAATGGTTAGAAAAACCATTTGAAAACACTACCTAAGATGGATCACCCTCACAGGACTAGGCTCATGATTAGAAAAACCATGCAAAACCTATTCATGATTAGTTTTAAAGGACTTCAGCCCCTTGTATCGATAGGCACATGGGTTAGAGAAATATTGTGCCAACCATGTGACAAAAAACATGAATTTATTATAGGCTTTTTGAGGGAAATGTATCATTGATCACATTGCCAAAAAATTTATGGTCCTCCTCCATATGATAAATTATTTTGGATCTTGTTTAACTCAATATTTTCACCCATCATGAACCAAAATATTTTTCTAAAGATTTTAGAGATAAGAGCTCCAAAAAATCCCTAGTGGATCATAGACCCATATATAGTCCTATAAGAACTACTATTAGAATAAAAAAACATGATTGAATATATTTCAATGATTAAATAACTCTATAAAACATGGGATCTTATATTGGGGAGATTTTCCATCATCTGAATCATTTTCTTGGTCTAAGAGTTAACTCCATGACCAATTAAGGTTCTTTTTTATGCCAATCAATTAAGTAGAATGATTGTTATTTTTATTTATTGGAATTTGAGAATTAAATTTTAGATTATTTTATTAGTGATATTATAGTTTTAATAATCAATAATTATCTATGGATTTTTTTAGATTATTTTCTTTGATGTTTTATGAGAATATGTCTAATAGTACCAATAACCTAAAAAAATTATTTAGTATTATAGTGATATTTAAAAAAACAAATGATTAATAGATTTATAACCCTTAATATATTCATTATGTTCCTATAATAATGTTTAGTTTGGATAAATAATTGATTAAAATTGATAATATAAATAGGGTAGTTTTTATATTGTTAATTTTTTGAAACATGTATGATTTTATCATGGATTTGTGGTAATTTAAAATATTTATGGAAATTATTTTCATATTGTGAAATAAAATTGATTAGGGGATTTTCATTTGTGTTATATGATGTTATGGGAGATAAATAATATTAAGAGAAAATTTTTATGTAGCTCATGTAATAATATGTTAAAAAACACTATAATCATTGTGTTTAAATTTTAGCCTAGAATATTTTGAATATTTTTTAGGTTAGTTATTTATTGAATTATTAAATTTGAACATTTTGTGTTACTATGCAGATATTATATATTTTTTATAAGGTATTATTAATATTGGATAACTTGTTCAATATATTCCATCTTTGGAATATAAATAGAGACATGATGAATGAATTTTCATTATTTTATAGATCTAATGATCAATTAGAATTGAATTTTAGTTCATTGATCAAGAAAAAAACATCATTGTTAATTTTTATAGAGAATATGACATAAATTAGGGATGGAAAATTCCCCGAAACTAAATCAATGAATTAAATTATTCTTATTTTATCAACTCTAGTAAGAGGATGATGAATAAATTAAATATTTTACGAAATGAGTCACTCTTCTATCAAGGTATGTTTTTGGAAACTCATGATTCATAAATTATACATACATTGCATTATAAATACTTAATTTGGAAATACTATGTTTCCAATAACTGATATATAAATTATTTATCATGATATAATCAACATCATATTTTTTTACCATGTCATGACATTCATATTTTATAAAGTGATAATTAAAATTGAGAGGTAAAAATTTCTTTAATATGGAAGAATATAACACCCTGATATTTTAGAATAAATTTTTATTAAATAAATTGTATGTGTTAGATAGCCTGATTAACACATAACATCAAGCTTCAAACTAATTGCAAAATATTAAATGCAAGCTTTTAAATTTAAGGTATGAAAAAAATAATGACATTATGAATAATATTTAAAAATAATTTTCACAATTCGAATTTATTTATTTGTTCATAATAAATAACAACTCAATTTTCAATAAAATTATTTTATATTTAAAAATATGTTTTATTTAAAAAAAACTAAAAAATTTTGTTTGTGATTTTTAAAATTTTTTTATTCAGTTTTTTATATATTTTAGTAAAATGTATATAATTTCGAAATCAACTTGTTAAGACCATTTGATGGTGAATTTTTGTGATCTTTATGAAAATATTTATTTTTAAGTAAATAGTGACTAGAATAACATATCAACTTTTGATATAATACCAATTATTTATCATAAATAGAGAAATTTAAAATTATTTTAATGTTTTTAATTTGATATTAAATCAAAATAATAATCATTTAATTACAAGTAATTTAATTAATTACACAGGAGACCACATTATATTTAATTTTGGTAAAATTCTATTTTTGTGTTTAAAAAACATTGTAAAAAATAGTTTTTTGTTATGTTTTACACATTTATATTAAAATTTATTAATTTCACATATAGAATAATCATCTTTAAAAATGGATTGTATATTTTGAATAATTATTTTTTATTATTTTAAATATTTCGGTTTTATTTTTTGTCCTTATGAATTGTAACCATAGAAAATATTTATTACATCAGTAAGGGTAAAGAAGTAAAACTATATTAAAATAATTGGATAAGAAATTAAAATCACTATAGAATATTAACTTATCCTATTTGTTGACAATTTATTGATAAAATCTATCCTATATAATAAATCAATTAAATTTAATTCCACATTCCTTTGATTATAACAATTATTATATATTAATTAATGGATAAATAAAAAAATGTCACTTGGTTGATTTTAATTGAACTTATTTGTTTCTATAGTGATAAAATTATTATTTTATTTAATATAAAATGTTATATTTGAAAAAAATATTTTTATGATCATACTTAATTTTTTAATTCAATAATGGTATAATTAACTTAAATGTTTACACAACTTTGACTCTGTTCTTGTAAAAATAGTATGAAAAAGATATTATTTGATATTAAAAGCATTAAAAGAAATAAGATTTGGATTAATAATGGTGTTACGTGAATTTTATGGACAAAAATATTTTATATTTGTTTTCAAATGTGATTATATTTAAAATAAATTATTCTCATTGTGTCATTAAATTCAAATAAAATCAATAGTCCCAAAAAATGATTTTAATGATGTTTTATGTTAAATAATTTTAAATTTTCCAATTTACAAATAATAAAAATCATGAAATATGATTGGTGAAATGGTAATGTGTGTAAAATTTCATCCATGGACTATTTTTTAGCCATGTTTAACTTTACAAGAGAATCTACTACCCATAAATGGTAAAACACTCATTATCTTGGTCTGGCCCTCAGCCGCTCGCCTGGGATATGACCAAATTCGTGCCTTGAAATAGTGATGTTGAACATCAATATAGGGAACTACGACCTGGCCTTCCAAGCACCGCTGAGAAGTAAGGAACTGAATACCAAATCCCCGATGAGAATCAGAGATGTCCTTCTTGGAAAGACGTCAGACCCACGTCGAACTGTCCACTGAAGCTCCACCAGGAGCCGTGACCACCACACAAGCTACAAAGCCCCTCTAAAATGGTGAAACTGAACATGGAACAATATCGGTGGTGGTATTGTCCTGGGAAGAATAGTGGGTTTGGTCTAGGATGATCAATGTTGGAATTTTAATGCTTTTTTTATTTTCGGAATGGTGGAAGGGTTTGTGAGACCTGTTTGTAGGATGCTTCTTTTAGACTCGACAATGTTATCAGTCCCCAATGGAGGATCATGAGATAATTTTTCATTGTTAAATTTATTTATGATATTAGATGTTTGAGAGTTCATTGAGTAATCCATCGGATCAGGTTTGTTCTCTGACAAAAGAAACTTTCTTGTCATTCAGCCTTGCACCAGTGGAGATCTTGTGACAATCATTAGTAGGAAAGGGGTGGATCCATTTTGTTAGTCTAGTTTTCTCACCTAACCATCAGGTTATAAAAATATTTATGTTGATGACGTCTATTAGGGTTCCCCCTTTCTTCCAATAAAATGGGGATTTCTTCAATATAAAAAAATTGAAGGCCTTAGAGTTGTTGGATTGTTAATAATAGTTAAAAAATAGGTTAAAACAAAATATACAGTTTAAAATTAATATGAAACCTCTATACATTTTATTTTATGATGATTTTTTACATTAGAAGATCATTATTCAAGTACTTTTCCAGTTTGAAGCATTATACATAATAAATGCATTAATTATAATTAATTATTTAATTAAGTTCCAAGTGTGTCCCCGTCTCACTTATAAAAGGTAACCTTCTACCACCCCTAATTAAAAATGTTTTAGCTTAAAATATTACAAAATAACTAACTTAATACCTTTCTATATTACTGCCCTTCATTTTTGTGACTGTATTTATTCCATAAGACTATCTAATTATTGTATAAGGAGTAAGAAGTACTCTCAAAGAAGAGGAAATTGTCTAAATCAACTCTTTCAATAATTATTTATTATCATCTATCTTATAAAGAAGTTGTATATATCTGAAAAAATTAATATAGTATCATAAATATACATATATGTTATTTTTATTATGGGAGGACAATTTTTTCACCTCATTTACATCAAATGGGAAATTGAATTATCATTCATGCTTACGTGTTGACTATGACCACCACAAATTTATGTGATTCATTTTATATATTTTAATCATAGGGATAATTATAATTATATATTTAGTGAATATTTAAAATTGTTATAATATAATTATTACTCAATAATTATAAAATATTATTGGTATTTTTTTCCATCTATTTGTTAGAAACTAAAACAACGTTCATGAGTATATATAGATTTCCATCTCCACCAACTGTGTAATTAATTTTTCTATCCATGATTTTTATGGATGGTTTTAAAAATTTATGTGATTAAATATATTTGATATAAAATTAATTATTATCTTTTTAGGGATTATGTAACCATGAAAAATGTTCATGTACAAAAACATATGAAATTAATCATTCATTTCAAACAAAACAGTTCACACTCAAAAATAAGGATTTTAATAAATAATTATTAATAAAATATTGTTTAAAAGTTCTTCGTGGATCATATATGGAATAATAAAAAAATTAATGGTGATTATAGTTAATTTTATTAAATATATACCAGAGTTTAGGGAACATTGAAATCATGTTAGACTAAAGGTAAAGGGTTCTTCCCCTCATTACTTTTATGTTGATACATATATGATGTTGTGAACAAATTAATGATTATAAGGTTTATATATATCTCATTATACATGTTATTTCATGTATCCTTCATTGTTCATGTTATTTGATTTTACAAGTAACATTATTTTATCCAAGGGGGTTTGATTTGAAATTTATAAAATTAGTAAGGTTCTATCATCACAAATTTTCTTCTTTAAGGTATATATTATATTATAAACCTACCCTATTTTAATAAATTTATATAACTCACCTTATATTTTTTGTATATTTAGTATACTTTGGAATATTTTAGTAAATTTATTATTATATTTTTTTTCCTGGGACTTATGCCTCAAATGTTATTAAATATGTGAGGGTTTTATTTTCTAATCTCACTATTTGTTAGGATTGTTTATGATTAAATTTCCAATGATTAAATTTTATTTTATATATATCTATCATAATTATCATTTTTTTCTTCTCCTGTAGTTATTTTTTTAGAATAATTTTATTCATTTTATTTTTCATTCTAGATGTACTCAAAATTATAAAATAATTATTTCAAAGGATAACATTCATTATTTTTCCCCTTGTTCATGAATATATTCTCTTCCATATACATTATTTATAAAAAAATTAAATAACATGTTAATGATTCTCCAATGATTATTTAAATAAATTTTCAGCAATTTTTTTACATTCTAAAAATATTTTTAAAACTAATATTATTAAATTTCTCTAAATGTGGTATGTTTTACATTTTACTGAAAATATAAAAGGAATATTTATTTTAAATTTTATCATATGAATGAAATATAATTTAATCATGAAATATTTTTAATTAATCATTATATAAATTTTTTCTATTTTTATTTTCATAGAATATTTTATCCTTCATATTTTCAAAAAAATTAGATTTTCAATAGTGATTTCATATTGGAAAGGGAAATTTAAGCAGTAAATGTTTTACTGATATTTTTGAGGTATTTTAATCTATGAAAAAATGCATTAAAAATAAATATTAATCAACATGGGTATGATCCAATGAATCCAAATTATGAATCCCATGAATAGGTTATTATTATGATAATTATATATTGATGAAACATTTTTTTCAATTGGAATTGCTATGAATAAATGATAAATTATTTCTTGATATTGTGAAATACATATTAATTTATTTTGTAACATGTTGATCCATTATATCAATATAATTCATTGGATAATGATTACGATTTTTGATATATAATGTTATATGATATATTATTACTTGTTGAAGAGAGGGTATACAAGTTGTTATCCCAATCCTTAATGTGTGTACATGGGATGTGTTGGAAAAAAATACCTCCATCTAAAATTATAATGTTTGTGATTTGATTTTAATTATTGAAAAAGAAGGTTAGAAAGGTCGGTTCTGGAGTTCAATAGAGATTTTTTATAGGGTATTTTAAAAAAATAACTCAACAATAGAATGGATTCCTTGGAAGTGATATTGAACATTTTGTGTAAAAGGTTGTTACATTTCCCAATTATTGCAAACATTTTGGGGTCCAAAATATTGAGGATGCCTCAAGCATTATGAAATATGTATTTCCACAAATGACTCATAATAATATGACAAAATCATGATTTTTGAAAAAAATTTATTCTTCAATAATGTTTACTGCTTCATCAAGGTGATTATATTTGTAAAAGCGGAATTATTATAATGGTTTGATAAAAATATACCTGAGAATGAGAAGCTTTTTAAATGTGAAAACATCCATGAAGATTCATGGAGATAGGTAGGTTCATGAAAAAGTATATAGAGGACCTTTAAAATGATTTGGTCATGTTGAAAGCTTCACAAAACGGAGGAAACATATATAAATAAGCATCTTCCCCCTCATTTGATCAGTAAATCCATAAAAAAACAATCATTGTTATTTCATGATTCTGGTTTATGGTGGAATACTCTTGCAGAAGGTTTTAATAATTTCTTCTACATTATAGTGGAATGTTGTTCCTCAAATGATATGCAATCTTCAAGAAAATTGTGTGTATTATGATGTATATACGAGCTTAGAAAAATGAGTAAGATTTTTCATTATTGCGAGCTTTACAAAGGTAGTGATTATTGATAATGTGGTAAGATATGTGAAAGTTTGGATAATCATGAAAGTATTATATTCTTTGGAAGAGTTGGGTAGTTTGGATAAAGATATAAAGAGTATTTTCATAAACTTTAGTATCATACGAACTCAAAGGGATTTCCTAGTAAATCTCTGGTAGGGAGGTATTCAACAAATGGATCAAAGTGGAATATAATTATGAAACAAATAAGTTGTAAAAAATCAATTCATGTGAAGAAAATAAGTATAATCAAAAAAATAAGTGATCAAACATTTGTTGATAGAGAAGTGAGATTTCAAATTTTGATTGGTTGTAAACTAGGAGGGACATTGATTTCTCTCTATACATTATAATAGTAGTGTGATTTTTTGGTTTTCGTCCATATGAACATTTTCATTCTATGGTTCTTTTATGTATCCCAGTGTTGGAGAACATTGTAAAATTGGGGTATCTCATGCATTCTTTGATTTATTTTCTATCATCTCTATGAGAAAGGGAGAGATTTTTGATAGCTTAACAATGAAAAAAGATCTAAAGTGGTAGTTATTATAATTTTTTATACCTTTATTCACCCCTATTATGGTATTTAATATAGTTATTCTAAAAATTTATATTTTTGTGAATAGTTAATATTAGTATTTCTCTCTCTCGGGTTTTAATGAAGGTTTTTAATCATACAAGGATTCAAATCATTGATGGTTTTTTTAATAAAATTTTAAGAATAAGAAATTTCATTATTTATGTTCTTTAGGTATGGATGTCTTTATAGACAAAAAGCATGGTATTTTGACCAGAATTGATTATGGTGAATTATCATAATCAGACAAAAGATAAATAGATTCTAATGATTGAGGAATAAATTCATTAGATGTAAAATTTCCCATTTCAATCTACCCAAAGCTGATGTCATGTAATTAAATTCATTCAGTGTGGGAAAATATGTTATATATCAAGGATAATGATTCATATTTTAGAGAATAACAATTGAATGATTTGTGTATCAAATATGATGATCTTCGAATGAAACCCAATGAGTCTGTTAATGCATTTTTTTCGAGTACATTTTTTTGGAATATATGCATGGTCTCAGTTATATTATTAATGATGTTAATGATATTAAGTGCATCGCAAAAATAAATATACCTCGGTTCCATCCAAAAGTTTCTTTATTAAATGATTAAGATCCATGGGAGGAAACATTTGACAGATTTAATAGTAATATTGTTTCAAACGAGATCAGAAATGATGATAATGAGTCTATGTAAATTTTATGTCTAGAAAGGTGGATTTAATAGGAATGAATAAGATCAATATTTGAGTTGATCGTAAAGAATAAGAGACATATAAATTCCAAACATTCAGTTTATCAAATTTTTGAGGAAAATGATTGATCAATTGGAAATTTCTATTTTCATGCTTTTGATGTGGAAAGGTTGGACATCATGTAGCAAGGTTATCCATAGAGTATAAATATGGTTAATAAGATGATGTATGAATTACCATGAAGAATACTTCAGTCTATGTGAATGGAAATAGAAATACTAAGATAAATTTATTCAAAAAAGAGATTATTATTTTATAAGAAAATGATAGTTTGGAAGAATATAATGTTGAAGAGATGGAGAAATTAATGGATTATAAAAAATTGATATAGTGGGATTTTTTGGAAATTTCCAGGAAAGGAAACATATAAAAAATAATTAATAAAAACTCAAAGGAGGAGCTGACCTATAAGTTGAATTAGAATAAGATCTTGTAGGGATTGAGGTTTGGAATGAAAAAATGATGAATAAAAATAGAGTGGTTAATTATGAAAAACATTATATATAGTGAAATGGATAATAGATGTAATATATAGAGAATGAAATTGAAAAGGTTATCTCTTGAATTCTAGAGAACTCAAAAAAAAGTTGTTGATTACATGATCAATGTTGAATAATTGTAAATAATGACTGATGTCTTGTCTATCAATGAAATAGATAAAATAAAACCTATCAAATAATTAGAGGTTCAATAAGTTGACCATTGGGAAATTTAGATGGTTAGTAGGGGATCAAGGATCCTGATGTGACATCATGAAATCATATCACTCAAGATATTGTAAATATAGAAGTAGAGTGTAGAGATATAGAAACACAGAAGCAACTGTCCTAACCAAATAACCCGGATAGTATGGGGCCCGAGCACCAATAGAAAGTTGTGATGATGGATGTTAGACCTCAATCACCCAATCTATGGTTAAAAATTTATTTGGATTAAAATTATTATTAGGAGACATAGAAAACCCAATATCGACATAGCTTAATAAAATTGCATAGGAATGCACATTGTTTCATTTTTTATTATTGTGAAAATATGTGACACTATCGAAATGTATATTCCATAGAAAAAAGGTACTAAAGGGAATAAGATCGACATTGGTGGAAATATAGAGTTCAATATTACATTAATGAATAATATGGTCATTTTTTCTAGCATAGAATGAATTAAAAACATGGACATATATTGCACATAAATAATGTAGAAGAATGTGTTGAACCAACAAAAATTTGTTGTAAATAGAAGAAAAATAAATCATTGAATGGGTTGAAAATTAAAAATCTATTTGAATCACTGAAAGATGAATTTTATCCATCATAAACCTAGGAATATCATTATTATTAATCCCAAATAGGGATGAAGTCAATGATGTGGATCAAAAATAAAATTGTTGAGTGGGTATTGGTTTTCGAGTTTTCCCTCAAACCATCATATTATGATGGTGTATAAATCATTGATTGTTGACACACATACCATATGATGGGAAATAAGGATGTTTTTATATTAATAAAATATTTCAAGGAATGTGTAATAAAAATCTGAAATAATGATGGTGTGAATCCTTTTTTTCTCAGGAAAACCGAAATTATGAGGCATTAATATGAGACTTACTAATGTATTACTTTTCAAAGGTCTCAATCAACACATTCATAGTGTAAGTTAACTGTGTGACTATGGTCATGATATAATCTTTACAAAGAAATTGTGTATTGTCTTGCTAAATGTTGATATAGTTGTTTTAAAGCTAAATTAAATAAAGGTGAATCTCTAACATGTGTGTGGAGAAAAAGATATTTTCATTCTATCTAGTATAGAATGAAATATGTTGTTGAACAAATGGATTGTCCATATATATCAATAATCCGTATAATATATGGTCATATATGATGAAACTAGAGATATAATGAAGATAAAATATTATCATACCCACACATGTGATTCGTGACAACATGGTAAAATTATTAGGGATACATACAAGGAATGATACAAAAAGTTAAACAGAGTGCTTGAGTTGGTGCACAAAATGTGTCTGGACCAATCTCACCAAGCACACTTGATGCGAATGAGTATCATGTTATTTTCATTTATTATTTCAATAGTATGGCCTGAGTAGTTTTTATTTACCATAAGATTGGTGTGTTTAGTTATATAAAACAATATCAGGGGGAATCTAATAGTATTCATTTACAAAATATTATATAGTTTCATACTAACAATGGAATGGAATTTCAAATCATCCAAATGGAATATTTTCTATAGAAATATCGTATAATGGCTCATGTTTTAGTAGTGATAACACAACAAAACAGAGTGGCTGAGAGGATAATTCATATCATAAATAACATGTATGAAAACTTCATATTGAAAAATTCCTACCAGAGATATTTGGAAAGATGTGGTATAGACATCGATCTACATATCCAACAAGTATTTCTTATGTCTGAAATAAAAAATGTCTTTCTACGAGATGTGTCATGGAAAGAATCTGATGCTGAAATACATTCTAATATTGATATGTAATTATTTTATATTCAATATGGATAAACACTGAATGTTTTATTATATTCGAGATAGTAGTATTTTATATAGATAATCATGAAAGAGAAAAGAATATATTACATTAATAATATTCGAGGAAAATAAATTTAAATAAATGATGTCATTGTAGTAGAGAATGAAAAGAATCTTCTACAACATAGTGAACAGTTATCTGATGATAATGATGTGGTGGAACGAAACTCAAGAGGAATAAAATTGAAAAATGATGATTTAGAACAAGATAATGATGATGTATAAGATAATGTAAAATCTATATCTTCATAGAAGTTGAAGAGTTGAGATAAAATTTATTGGAAAAATAAAACTGATGATCATGCAATTTTTATTAAAAAATAGATAATGAAGTATTTATAACAGAAAAAATTATTATCTAAGTTAGAACATAAAGGTTTGGAAAATGTCACTGGAGATGATAACTGGGCTCATAAAATAAATGTGGAGCCTAAAAAATTGATAAGAAACAAACATGAAATATTATTTTGAGACCATAATTTATGAATTTCATCGTGAAAAAATGGGTCCTTTGGAATAAAATAAATGAATGTGGGAAATTAATTCGAACCAATGTGTGACTAGAATTTAAATGATACTCCCAAATTAAAGGAATTGATGTTGATGAGATAGTGTCACATGTTGGAAAGATCAAGACTATATGATTACACATAGACATATTAGTGTGAATGAAATTAAATTATTTTTAGATAGATGATAAGTGAGAGTTTCTAAATGGGATTATGGAAGAATAATTTTATACTAATAATATTAATGTTTCTCTCATTCATAAAGACTATACCCTAGTTTATAGGTTATGAAGTTTCTATATTAGAGTAATTAGACACTGAGAGTATTGTATTTAATGATTTATTTGTTTTTTACGAGTATCAATTGTTTTGATGGTATATTTTATTACAATAAATATGTAAATATAATTATTATCCCATATATGATGGTGCTAGTGTATGTAAATGAAATAATCATTGGTGTATCAAATGAATCTCATTGCAATAAAATTACAAAATTCATGATTAGAGAGTTTAACTAGTCAACGATTGGTGGACAGAAATTTTTCCTTTGGTTTCGAGGAGACACATGGAAGGAAAGAAAAAATTCATTTCTCAATACAAATATGTAAATGAGGTTCTCAAAATATTTGTAAAGGCCAATTCCAAATATATGTTGACTGTGGTGGAAACCTACATTACACAATCCTGAGATGATGAAGGTAATGAGCTTAATGTCATAGAATATTGGTTGATTATTGGAACTATATTGTATATAACAATGAAAAAACCCGACAGTGTTTACCAAACATTCCTTGAATAATGGTATCAACATAATCTTAAGGATATACACATTATTACATCAAAAAAGTAATCCTTTCTTATATAAAGGGAATAGTGCATTTTTTCTATACAATAAAAAACCTCGAGAAGCATTTTTTTCCTACACAGATGCAAGTTTGTACAAATCTATAGGTAATAGAAAATCATTTTATGTTTTTAATATATCTTTTAAGATAGTGTATTTTATTGCTAATAATGTAATAGGATTTCATTTTTTTGAGCATTGTATATACTGAATACAATGTGATTACTTAAACTTTTACACAGTTATTTTGAATGAAGTACAAGAATGATGATATGGGAGTTTATGTGAGGTCACTAATTAGAATAAAATATTATAATTCATGCTCTATAAGTCATAGAAAAAATAAAATCCATAACTCAAGGAAAACATTCATTTACATAATGTATAATTTTATTAAGGAGATTGTGGAGAAAGGGCTTTTGAAGTCTGAGTACATTCCTATAGAACTATAGGTTTCAAATATTTTAAAAAACTCCTAACCAAAAGACGATTTTGAACATCGACACCTAGATCTTGGGTTTTAGTGAACTCCCCACACTTCATCAAGTTTTCTAAGTGGTACCCCCTCTCCCCAATGTATGGTGCGCTTTTTACTTTTTTATTGATATGTGTTCTTTACAATGTTGTATCCTCAAAAGAGTGACCATTTTGTTCACTGAAAAATGGGTGTGAAATATCATGATCAATATAGGGGATATGATAATAGAAGGAGAAATGGGGTAGGGGATGTTCTAAATATGATAATGCTAAATATGTTCAATCAGATGATATATATCATAACAAATGTGGTTAGTAGTGAAAGAAGATGACTATTTTTTGGAATTATGTGATTCATTGATGAAAATTTCATTCGACTCTTATTTTTCAGGTTGGGAATGGAACATGTTGTCTTACAGTGTGTGTGGAGTAAAAATTTGATCTCAATCCAGAAGCATAAGAATGGAATTTGGGTAGAATATGGAAGAATGTTTTAAAGGGTATCAAAGATTAAAGGGTTTTCCACAAATCCATAGGGGGATATTATTGGGAAAAATCCCTCAAGGTAGAATTTCCATGTTCTGGGTTTGATTGTGTTTGCTGATAAATAAGGCTTCAATGGTCATTTTTGGAGTTCCCAAGATATTTTTAACAGTCATGTTGATAAATGTCCATGAAAATGTAGTGGAATCCTTGGATGTGGAACAACAAATTCAATGTACAAGTTGGTATCGTTACCCAGTATATGAAAAATATTTTTTGTTTTAAATTTACAGGATCACCCGGGCATTGAGAAAGTTATGTTTTCACAAATTCATCTTACAAATGTGAAAATAAATGAATTTTGTGATGGTTTTTTGTTTCACACATGTTGGGTGCTTCATGAATGTTAGATGTTTCTTGAACATTTGAAGTATCATAAAAGAGGGTATATCATAAAGGGTTGATGGAAATTTATTTGACTATATGAATATTGAAAAAATGGAAAGATCCCCTTAAATATTCATGGTGATATGGAGGATCCTGAATAATAATGGGGAGCATTGAGAAAATGTGTTTGTGATGATGAATTCTTTGTAAAAGGGAGGAAATGTCTATAAATAGGCATCTACCCACAATATTTTATCAAGAAAGCCTTATTGGAAATCTAGTGTCTCTGAATTTTGAATGTTCGATCATAAAGATTTTTTATTACATTAGGATTTCATATGATCATCTATTTCCTAGAGATAGTGGATTCATGAAATATATGTAATCATTGTGAAATTCATGATCTTCCCTAATGTTTTGAACATTATGACAACTATGGGAGAATTGAGAATGGAGTACTATTTTTAAAGGATGTGATCTTCTTAAATTTTATGATCTTAAGGCCAGGGCCAAAGTGATGCTCACCGGGCCCACCATTTTCATGCCAGAGAACCATGAATTATCCTTGGGGGGAATTGATTCTATCATCCTCTACAATTCTCATATGAGTACAAGGTACATCTCCTTGGTCCATAACATATACTATTTTTAAATGCAATGATCTTTTTAGAAACCACATTCGAGTAACCCATACTTGGTAGAGGGAAATAAGATCGTGGATCATATGGACTCTTTGGTGGACCCATGTTCCATTAGTACTCATATCATCTCCATTAAATGTAAACAAAATGAGGGAGTGATCTTAGTCATAGGGTATTCCCAGGGCCTGCACTATTTCAGCCCCCCTTAGTTTTGGGTTTTTCAATCTTCTATTTTGGAAATAAAAAAATGAATCTGGATTGGTGGAAAACTAAAAACATTTCCTTCTTATACACAGACATAGCTCATTGTTGGAGTACCATGTAAAATTGTTGGATCTCATTCATGTTTTCATTTATGTTGAAAAATTGTTATTGAAAGGGAGATAAGAGTGTTTTTAATGAAAAATAATCTAAAGGGGTAGTTGTTTAAATATGTTATACCATGATCTAACCCCCTTTTGGGTATTTAATGTTATTGGTCTAATATGAGGTTATACCAATCCAGAATTATGTATATGGGTGGTTATCTCAACCTTAATAGGTAATGAATATCTTATTGGGTAACCAAGAAATAATATTTCTTGAATTACGATAATTTCACATATTTCATGATGCTCTTTATGATATGTTATTATACTTATGAAATAATATTTTGAATCACGATCTTTGATCCTTCTATAATTTATATCTTTTTATCTAAAAAATCATTATGTAATTATTCTGATCTATGAATTACTTGATATGAATTTAAAATTTTAATTACATGTTCTTATACCCTTTTTTATTATATTATTAAATAAGGTCATTGATTGATATCTCCCATATTGACCATTACTAAGGATATGAGCATTCCCTTTTTATGTTTCCTTTCCCTAGATTATAAATAATGTTTATAGGTTTTGTATGTCAATAAAGTTCACTATCTGAGAATAAATATATGGGAGATGTGGAATATCATTAATGAAATAATATTATTATGTATGTATCCTTGAAATACACCAAACCTTTATAGTGGCATGGAATTTATTTTTATGAGCTTTAAATTAAAATGATGTAACATTTACGTATATAATATAATGGTTGCTTTAAATTACCCACTAATTTTAAACTCCCACAAAATGTGATGACATAATTTACAAACAACCCTTTCATATCCACCAATTAAAACACCAACTGTATCATATCTTACCACACCAATTATTTGTATCATCTTGTGGAACCAACTACAGATCAAATATCATGTTACCAGGGATGTATGGTATCATCATCATATTGTTAATCAACCATATTCACCCCTCCCCCACTTCCACACATAACCCCCACTGTATATCACATTTTCCACCACTAGTATTACAAGAATATGGTTGTAATGTGAGATTGAGGGGGAGTATGTTGTAAAAAATTTGTATCCTCTTTATTTAGGATTCTAATAAAAACCCCACTGGAGTATCAGGGTGTTGGTCAAGAAAATAGACTATATAAAGGTCCATAATTTTCCCAATCAGTTTTTCCATTCCAATGTGTCCAATGGTTTCAAATAATATTAATGTTGTTTTAAAATTATTTAATAATATAAAATTTTTCAAAAATGATTTTATAGTTATTAAAATAATTTCGGTGTATGAATATTTTATTGAGAAACGAATATAAAATATTTGATTTGTTTTTAAGATTTTGAAAATGATAAGAAGGTATTATTCTAATTATTTATGAGTTTTTATAAGTGATTCTTATTTATTTTAAATCTTAATTATACCCTTACGAATGTATTTACTTATGTATATCGTTAATTATTGTTTTTATTGTGATTCATTAGGGTAAGAGTGAGTTTCTAAGGACTGTGTATTGGTATTTCACAACCATTTATGGTTAAAGGATAGTTTATAAGTATCATGTAAAGGTATATACTTTAGGATGTATCACGTAAGAGTCATTACCTACTGTAAAAAAAATATATTTTTTATTATCACAAAAGGGTAATATTTAGTTAAAAATTAGTCATTCATTATTTCTAAGGATTAGGTAAATGTATGTAACTGATCAAATGTGTTGTGTAAATATATCTCCTTGAGTTGGGTTAGTGTTTGGTGCCAATAACAAGTGTTACATAAATTTAACCCTTGATTAGTATAATGATAAACAAAATTTAAAATAGTTATATATCTATATATCCCCCATTGTTTAATGGAAATTCATCCCCCATAACATCACATAAAGGTATATCCTATGTCACATAAGGTTAACCCACAAATTATTCAATTCATGTAGTTACCATTATCAAAATATTATATGTTTCTCCTCATATGAGGGTTTACTATGTTTTCTAAATCCAACATATAGGTTTCCATCTGCTAAAGTTTACAAAAATTATTTCCTTACATAGTGGATGCCAACTATGTACGAGTAGTAGTAGTTGTTCATAAAATCTATTTATCCTTCTATAAATATCATGAAATGATATTATTAAATAAATAAGTTTAAATAAATATGTAAAATAATGGTTTACAATATATTAATAGTTTTAAATTAAGTAATTTATTTTTCTTAATATTATGTAATTCTAAACAAATTTGTACAAAAAATTAAATGGAAATAAATTTAATATGAATTGATGTGAAAATTATATGTTAATTTTTATGGTGTTTTAGAACTATCAATTTATGGACATATGTAAATATTACAAATTATATTCATCAATTCAGTTGAGTTTTAACAACATTATGGTCATGAATTATAGATTTGGGAAGGCCAGGTTTTCATTCTCTCTCCTCTATGCTTTTTATGAAGCCTAATTCTAGTAACATCACTATATTCAGAAAGTGATTTCTCTATTATTTTATATGAATATGTGACATTAGAATGATTTTTTCTTTTTGGGAGAACAATTTGATCTTTTTAATGAAGAATATTAATTATATGTAATGCAATTGATGGGTAATTGGTGATATTGATAGTTATTTACTAATTATTTATTGATATATCTTCTCTTTGATCACGTTTAGATATTATTGATTGTGAAAAAAAACAGTCAACGGTGAATATGTTTTTTTCCTAATATATGATTTTGGACATCGCCTCACATGAAAAATTCTAATTCCCTTAAAGATGGTTGCTAAATTGGCTGTTGGTAAATATAGAATTTTTGTATTTCCACTTATTTTTGTATTTTATTTATGTGACGTGATGTGTAATTTTTTTAATTATTGGTGTGGTTCTTTATTGAGTTTCAATTGTGGGGAAATTGTGCTGAGGTGTGACATTAGATCAAACATTTGATATGGAAATGGCTGGATAGTGAATAGTAAATGGGATGATGCTGTTTAATTTTTTTTGTAATGAAGATTTTGTATGTGAAAATTCATGGTAGTTGAAATAGATAAATGTTTTCTAGTAATTTATGTGTGGTTTTTGTGATACTAAAGTGATTGTGATATGATATAGTTGAAATGTGGGGATTTTTGTCATGCATAGGACCTGATTTTTGTGATGTGTTTTGGTTTTTCTAGTTTCCATGAACTATTTTAATAAAAGTTAATAGTGAAGTTGAATTAGAATGGTTTTTAATGGATAATAAGATCTTGAGAAAAAAATGGGAAGTGTGTTAAAATTCTATGATATGTAATATGAAATGAATTGTCTCTATAAATAATATTGGTTAGAAATTGGTAAATTTTTATTTTATCTTAACATAAATGGAAAAGAAGGAATGTGTATTTTGGGTTTTATATTTCTCATGTAG
The DNA here is from genome assembly GCA_963277665.1 of Viscum album. Classification (NCBI taxonomy): domain Eukaryota; kingdom Viridiplantae; phylum Streptophyta; class Magnoliopsida; order Santalales; family Viscaceae; genus Viscum; species Viscum album. The sequence continues at coordinate 1,198,944,240 of OY728123.1, read as the reverse complement.
TTCTATTTATATAATGGAGGTTGAGAAACTGGTTGAGGTTTTGAGGCTTTTTGGTGATGTTGTGATTTAGGATGGTGCACTTAATTTTAACCTATATTTGGATTATATTTATCTATAATATAATGTATTTTCATTTTCATTTTTCTACAAACCACACCAACATAAGTGACTTTGTGATAACATCCATAGGTTTTTTTGGTTTTCCTTGACAATGGCGAGGATAAATGACCGGCTAATCCCATAACTCCACACTCTCTCTCTAACATGAAAGGTTTATATGCACAAGATTTTATGTCCAAAATTCAAAAGTGAATTAGTGATGATGTATTATGTGATTAACATGTAGTTTAAAATGGGTTTTTCATCATAGGATGATTGAATGGGGTTTATTTCCTTCAATATCACGATACCCTACTTTTCTGGCTATGTTGGTGGTTGAGATGTGATGTGATGGCCTAGGTTTCAACAGGAAGAATAACTTTATGGAAGAGATGTGAGTTCCTAGACAAAAGGCATTTCAATGTGAGGGTAGAACACAAGTGGAAATTTTTTGGGTACCATTTTAATCGATATTATTAATTTTATATTATATAATTAATTATGTTATTTGGAGATAAATCCTTGGAGAGCTTAGTAATTTGTTGGAATGATAGGTTCTTGGTCATTTTCTACTTTGTTTTCTAGCCCATTATCAGGATCTTACTATATTTTCAAAGAGTCCATGGGTTTGATTATACAATTTATACATGTAATTATCACCCTATGTATATATAAACTATTTTTTACTTTCATGTGATACATTGGGATAACGAACTCAATTTCGCTTTTTACAGCCTTGGATGCGTGTCTTTGGAGGGAGTGGTCATATCAAAATTGTATCAGAGGTTTTGGTTGAATGTAAAGATATATTATATATTTTAAAACTATGAGGAATATGTTTTTTGTTAGCGAAATGGTATTATTCAATATTAATGTGTGACAAAGTCCATGTAGACAAGTTTGGGCATTTGATTTTAGGTGGCCTTGAAATCCGATGTAAGGAATTTGAACCTATCGAATGAATAAGTGTTGTGGTGATGTTTTATTATTAGCGGAATAGGAGAGAAACATAGATCATTATTGGTTAAAATTGTGTTTTAAAAATGCTATTTATTAGATGTTAAAGAAATTATTTAACTAAATCATGAAATTTTATATTTGATTCCTGGATTGTTCATAAATTTTAAATTTTAATGAACTATTATTGTCTGCTGAATTAATTATATAATCTGAATAAAAAGGGTAAATTTCTAATTAATTATTATAGTCAATTTATATTAGACCTTATTAATACAAGAATGTGTAGTTTTCTTTCTTACTATAAGAATATTATTTTTCAAAAAAAAATCCTTTTTTCCATTTTTAAAATACTTATCTTTCTAAAAATTTTCTTTTGTAGTTATATTTTTCAGGAATCATTATTAGTTTAATTTTTTTAAAAGGCATTGAAATTTGGAAACCCATGTAAAACATGTTAACTTGAGTATATTTCACACTTTAATACCAAAATTATCTTAATAAAAAACACACATTTAAGTATTTTATTTTCTATGTCTGATAATATGGAAATTATTACATTCCATTTGTAATTTATCATAGTCATGTGTTGTATAATTATTATAAAACATGGATATGGATGATTAGATTTAAAAATTGATAAAAATTACCATCATGAATGTTGATAATTCCCATAATTATTTGAAATCATGTCATTAATAACATTCCCCCTTGTTTTCATGTATGACAACACTTTTTCATAGTAATGCACTTATAAGTTGTGTGAATGTATTATAAATATGGTTAAGCATTTAATTTTTTTCATTTTAATCGAATTTTTGGGAAATTGGTAAACATTATCAACAATAACCATTAATAATTTGGTTGTATTCAAAATAAGTAAACATTCCCTATTTAACAAGAATAGATAAATAAAATCAAACACAGATTATTTATGTCATTCAACATTAAAATGTTAATGTCATACAACAAATTTTTTGTGATGAATGAAATTCTCAACAAATCTTAAATCATGACTAGTTGATAACGGGGGAATTCCTAATGATTATACCATTTTTTGGTAAGTATAAAAACTAAATAATTTGATTTTAGAGAATTAGAATTTCCTAGTATGTCATACTAAGAATATAAAATAATGTTATGTATTTACCATGTTGTACTAAACATGGAAGTAAAATATTGTTACAGTTATTGTAGTGTATAGGCATGTTTTTTGAGTGATTTAATTTTTAATCAATTTTTACTTCAATTAGGATAAGAATGAAAAATATTAATACATCATGTTTTTTTTCATTTTGGTGATAATTTGGTACAATTTATTTTTTGAATTATGAAATCTTGTTTTATATATAATGGGATTTTAGAATTTTGAACTCAAAACTACGATGTATAAATTATAAAGCGAAGATGGATGTCTGAATCATATATCACAATATTATCTAATAATTTTTTATTAAAGTTAACTATGAATCATGAGAGAGTTCATGTATATTTTATGTCTTTATAATGGCCACATGTTAGAGGTATTCAAATGGAATCCATGATTTTCCACATAAATGTCTTGAAAATGTGGATTACAGTTTGTGGTTTCATTTTTTATTGATTACTGCATCAATGTGTGGATTTTCATTGTTAGAAAAAATGTTCCTATATTATAATATTATTTTCGAATGGTTGTTTGAAAATATTTTTCTTAGTGTTGTTTAATCCATCAAAACATTCTTTTTATTAACCTATCGAACTATGTGTTCTATGAGTTCATGTTCCTTTATATTAAGAATATGTACCCTTGTGGTAAATATGTGTTGATTTGGTCTAATAAACCACCTTAAAATTTTTGGGTTTATCAATTAATTATGATAATGAAAGAATTTGGTTGTTCCAAAAATCTTGAAATTGATGAATATGATTTTTTCCACACCTTAATTAATAAGAAGGAATTTATTTTAGTGTTTTACTATTATATATTTATTTGCTTTAGAGTTTTTTTTCATACATCTGTAGAATGTTTCATAAATTAGATCATTTTAATATAGGGAACCCCTATCCCTTATTACAGATAATTATATTACGAAACATTTTTAAACACCATGAGCGAGTTGGTTCAACCAAAAGAGGACAATATCATGGTGTAGTTGATGGATTTATCTGATTTTTATTATTATGGTAGCCATATCTATATTGATAAAATTTATACTTTTATTTTATAAATAGTATGTTAATGTTTTGGATGTAATGGAATGAACCAGCAGAAAATGGTATTTTGAATATTAAATTGTCGGTAATTTTTTCTTGGGTGTTCTCCTAGTAAAATAATATTTTTTTAGTGAAAATAGAAAAATAGAAGACTACAAAAAGTGGATACTTTAATCCATGAGATTTTTTTCTGATTCATGTTATATAATATATTGTGATAACCAGTTAGTATGTTATGTTTGGATGTTAAATTATTAAAGATTATAGTCGAGTTATGCTAGTTGAATAGAAAAACTTTGATTGAAGAATATAACCATTCCATTTATATAAGTTATTTATTGTTAAACATGATAATTTTAAGTTATCGTATTTAATTATTTTAGTGACTTCTGTTTATTATAATAAACAATGTATATTTATATGAATCAAGTTTGTATTTGAAATTCCAATGGTGGGTTGATAAATTAAATAATCTCTGGTATGGTGAATTAAATAAATTAATCTTTTGGTCAGTTTAGTTCTTAAATTGTAATGAAATTTTTATGGAATATAAAATTTAAAATTATTATGCATCACTTGGAGGTTCCTTTAACTCTGTGTAATTTGATTTAGTGGTACTGATTTGGAATGAATTTATTTTGGGGAAATTAGTTTTCAAAAAAGAACTATAATAATTATTTCATAAAATTTCATTTATTTAAAAATTATTTCTGAAAAATATTTTGATAGTTTTTCTTAAATATATTATTAATAATACCATTCAATGGAATGTATTATGATATGTATCAAATTAAAATAGTTTTATGACATACATGATTTTGATAAATGTGTGTGCCTTATTCGGTATGTTTTTGTCAAAATGATTTTGGAACATGACTTATTTTAAAAATAGAACATTTTGATACATTTAAATATAGTAAAGTATCATGTGAAAATCCTGATTAGGTTTTTGAAAATCATTTTTAATAGGACATAATAAATTATTTTAAGAAACATATCTGAAAATATCTAAAAATTATTAGGAATACATTCTAGGAAACTTTATTTTTTATATGTTAAGCATGATATGTTTTGAATGTTATCAATTTAAATTTACCGACACAAAAAATTAGAATAACACATGTATATATATTCATTGAATATAATTCCTATTTAAATTTGTTGATGATAAAAAATAATAATTTTTCCTATAAATTAAATATATATAATTTTTTGTTTAAAATACATTGAACTATTAATTTATGTCTGTGTTTCATCTATTGTTTTTTTTACTGTAATGAATTTTTGATTAATAGTCATTGTATTATGGCGAAAAAATGTTTTCTAAATAATACATAATGTTGGACATCTACATATGGGTAAAACCATGTTTCTATTATACATCATGTTACGCTTGCATGTGGGTAGAATCAATTTCTTAAAGACAATGTTTTTTCATTACATGAACCTACTATTATATATTTTTAAAATATAAAAAAAATAATCAAGTATGAAAATTGAGGGACTCGAATCTATTATGAGTTTTAAACAAAATCATTCTCAATAATTAATATTCAGATATCCTAAATAATGGTATGATATAAATTAAATACCATCCAATTTGGGAAAAATTTATGTAAAATAAAATATTGATGGTTTGACATAGTTTATGAATTACTGACATACAGATATCAATAAATATTAAAAATATTTTCTTCCCATCATTTTAGTATGATCCAGATTTGGTCATGAATTCCTGATATAGGAAATGTAACGCCCCGACCCTAGTTACCCAGAGTCGGTGCATTATTACATAACATTGGCATGATCACAATAAAGATCAAATCTCGAAAGACCGATTGGTTTAGTAGCCTTGGAAACACTAGATATATTCATAAGTCTTACATTACATCATAAAATGAAAAACTACTACAACAATATATTGTCTCCAAAAACCAAACTCATATCCCCACATAATATCCCTGTAGGTCATTCATAATTTACTTCTTCACTTCCAGGGAAAAATAAAACATAGAAAAGGGGTGAGCTCAAATGCCCAGTAAGGATAACAATATAGCGGAAACTTTCATAAATAAGAATAAACATTTAAGTCAATTTATAACTAAAACAAAAGCCTTTCAAACATGAACTTTCAACATGGTATGGCATAAATAAAATTAAATAATGCCATTTACTTATTCACATGGATATTCTACTAATCGAATAATCACATGCAAAAATCAATAACCACTTTCATAATGTTGGAATGCATAATGCCAGACTATCATAACCACATAGTCAAGGCCCCGTGCCAAGACTACAAATAAGATTTTGTCAAGGCCTTGTGCCAAGACACTAGTTTGTCTTATGAGACCTACCGATGAAATTTTTTTAGAAGATACTTACGATTAAAATTGCTAAAATACACTCCAGGGTTTTTCTGAAAACATTATGCAAGCTTCTAAAAACAAAATAACTAATTCTGAGACTTCTCGATTAATTACAGGCCATGATGGTTCCACTCCCAATCCCTTCCTGTCTACCAAACTCGAGAGTCAGGTTTTCTGAAAACATTTTTAAGCTTGCGTTAAATACGTATACATTTGCACTGGAGTTTCATATATTTTAGAGAAATATCTCTATTTTGAAATCATTTAAAAATCACATAATTAAAAAAAGAAAACATTTTCTTTGAAAATATTCTTATAATCTTGTAAGGGAAGCTTCGACGATTTTATAACGGCAGAAAATAGCCGCACCCACCATATAAGTTAAAAAAACATTCTTACCTTAATTTTGTCGAAAAGGTTAAAAAGCACCTTGTTTGGAAAACGACGGAAAGATTCCTTTATAAACCTCTTATAAAAAGTCAAACAAGTGTATAAATGACTTTAACCCATATTCTTGTAAATAGTAAAAATGGTTTGAAATAAATTTTTAAGAAACATGGATGTGGATGATAAAGAGATCCCAGTAGATTATTACATATAAAAAACCTCGGATAATGAAGAGATTGTGAAATAACCCTTACCTTGTAATTTTCCTTGGTTGGGGTAGGTTAACCTCCTGTATAATGGTGAAATAATTGCTATTAAATTATACAATAATCATATACATTAATATGATATCATATATGATCTTTTAATATTGATTTGATAATAATATCTTAGTATTATCGTTGTTTCAGGTGTTAACTTACTTGTTTTCTTTTATATGTTTTGTTACGTAAGACATGTTTGTAAAGGATAGGTTTTATATTATTCATATCCATAATGATATCAAGTCCTTAAAAATCATTTTTTAAATCATCAAATGATAATTATACTTGAATGGATACGATGGAGAATGAATCTCATCGCGTTCGTGGAGACGGTAGTCCGTACGTACACACGAGCGACAATATCATTCTTTTAAAATAATATATAAATGGATGGTATATCATATATACAGAATCATTAACATGTTATATTTATTATTTACATGAGTTACATATAATTATTATACCCATCCAAATAATAATATATTGAATAACAATTACACCACGACGTGGATACGGTAAGCCGTACGTACGCACGTATGGTGACATGTTATTCAAAGGGTGGATAGAATACTGAATATGGTTGTACCATATTTATAATAACATCACAGTATATGTGAGATACTGGAGTTTTTATTTTAGAATGGTAAGAACAAAGAAAGAAGAAGTGGAAGAAGAAAGGAACTTGAAAAGGGGTGGTGAAAATATTACCTCTTCTTCGGGTTCTTCCTTTTGATTTGATCATAAGGGCTCCTTAGGTTGGCTTTCTGATCAAACTAAGGCCTCTAGGTTGTATTGAGGGATGTTGGGAGAGTATTTGGGCAGAGTTTGGCCGAACCAAAAGGCTTTGAAGGTGTGAAGAAATGAGAAGGAGGAGTTCCCTTTTATAAGAGGGGTGAGGGGAACCTTTGGAAAATCTAGAAATATTAATTTATAATAAATTCATATTCGGTTTCTAATGGATCCAAAGTTGATTATTCAAAGGTTAAGGTGGGGATGGGTCGAAAAAAACTCAACCAATAGAAGTTATACAGGTTTGGGTATTTATATTAACCTTATCTTTAAGTATTAACTCTAAGTTAATTAGTTTCACTTTTACAATGTCTCTTTGTATTTTTATATAATATGGTTAATAAACTTACTACATACATCCAAGAGACCCCCAAGTGGTCCATTAATGATGAACCTATCATGATATAAGTCTCTTGGCCGAACATTAGATTTTTAGGAATTTAATATCAATTAATAATATAATATTTGTTTTAAGAACTCTTTTATGTCAATTTTGACACTATTCAATAGTTGATTTTTGTGAAACTCATAACAGATTGATTACTTCAAAAAAAGTCAATTAAATCAATCCTAATATATCATATTATCCTAGAAAATTATTTTAATTCATTAAAAGTTTCATATTATATTTATTTGGGTATTTATATTATCAATTATTTTAATTTTTCACTATTATAGTAATTACTTTATCATCAATGTATCATAAATAAAGTAAATTATTTAATGTCTAAAAATTATAAATAAAATGTCATTATGTAGGAAATCTTTTTATCTTTCTAATGAATATTTACAATCTAAAATCAAACATATATAACCCTATGTAACAATTGTTTTTCTAAAAGATATATGCTTGTGTCATTTTCGTATTAATTTTAACTTAATTAAAATAAAGTGTCATTATCACTTACTAGTGGATCCATGGGGTCCCAAAATCGACCCAAAGATGCCCATGGTCGACCATGTATCAACCAATAGGGTTAAGACACGTTTTAGGGTAATTTAGTATTATTATAATATTATTTTTTAACCCTTATTTACCGGATTTACCCTTAACCATGGTAAATAAAATATTTACCGCAGTAATTATTCAAAATATCTACAAATAAAAGTTACCTATTTACACAATTTTAACATCCTCATTCCAAATATGGAATCCATTTTCCTAAATTCAAAACACAGAAGTGGAAGAAATTAATTTAAAATTAATTCCCGCTGTCAAAACAAAAAGCGTGTTTTTAAGAGATAATAACTATCAAAAGATTGACACTTGTTTATGTTCGGTTTAATTGTAAAATTATGTCCAATGACCAACATTATATTAAATGATAAAAATATATTCTAAATATACTTTAAAACTACTAAAATTCATAATTTATCACTATTAATTATTTTGATTAAAAAAGTTGTTTTTAATTATAATTTAGTAATTTTCACTATTCATCAAAATATGAAAGTTATCCGAAATGTACCAAAATTTCACCTTAGGCTAAATTCGATATTCCGAATCCAAAAATGAAGTCCATTTTGGAATATAAAATATATATAATTTCATAAAGTAGGTATTACTATTCATAATGGCTAGTTTGATTGGTTATGGTGTGTTAGAACTCGGTGTTGCGTACAACACACGCTATCACATTATTCAAAGAGAAGCATACCATAGAAGCTTGGGGTGTTACATTCTCCCCTCCTTCAAATAATTTCGTCCTCGAAATTTCTAGAATACTTATCACATGAAAAGACTCGGGTGGTTCTTCATCATAAGTTCCTCGGGTTCCCACGTTGCCTCTTCCATCTTATGGTTTCTCCACAAAACATTTACCAGACGCGTCGTCCGGTTTCTCAGTACTTGTTCTCTCGTATCAAGAATCCTGACGGGCTCTTCGCAATAAGACAGATCAGGTTCCAGTTATAATTCCTCATAGTTGAGTACATGCGTTGGGTCAGGCATGTATTTCCTCAACAGAGATACGTGGAACACATCGTGAACTTTAGAGAGACTTGGCGGCATTTCCAATCGGTAAGCTACAACCCCAATTCGTTCTAGAATTTTGAAGGGTCCGATGTACCTGGGACTCAATTTACCTTTCTTACCAAAATGTATGACTCCCTTCCACGGAGATACCTTCAGGAAAACATGATCACTGACTTTAAATTCCAAATCCTTCCTTCGATTATCGGCATAGCTCTTCTGCCTACTTTGAGCTGCTTTGATGTGATTTTGGATTACCTTCACCTTTTCCACTGTTTCCTCCACCAGTTATGGGCCTACAAGTTTTATTTCACCAACCTCATCCCAACAGGTTGGTGTACGTCATCTCTTTCCATATAACGCTTCATATGGTGCCATCTGAATACTCGAATGGAAGCTATTGTTATAGGAAAATTCTACCAGTGGTAAATATTGATCCCAAATACCCTGAAAGTCAAGTGAGCAAGATCTCAACATGTCTTCTAAGGTTTGAATAGTCCGTTCTGATTGTCCGTCTGTCTGTGGGTGGTAATCAGTGCTCAAATGAAGTTCAGTATCCAGGGATTTCTGAAGATTTTTCCAAAATCTTGAAGTAAAACATGGATCACGATCTGAAACAATTGATAAGGGTACTCCATGAAGTCTCACAACATCATTAATATATAGTCTTGCTAGACGTTCCAGGGGTAGATCTTCTCTTATAGCAAGAAAATGTGCTGAATTGGTAAGGCGATCAACAATAACCCATATTGCATCATTCCTTCTAGGAGTCTTTGGTAGCCCCATGACAAAGTCCATCGTAATATTGTCCCATTTCCACTCCGTTATGGGAAGAGGTTGCATGACTCGTCCAGGCTGTTGCCATCCAGCTTTCACTTGTTGACAAACCATAAATCTTGACACAAAATCAGCAATCTCCCTCTTCATGTTGTCCCACCAAAAATGTTCCTTCAAATCTCTATACATTTTGGTGCTCCCAGGGTGTATAGAAAAATTGGAACTATGAGAATCATCCAGCAATTCCCTTTTCAGATCAGGTAAATCGGGAACACAAAGTCTCTTCCTGAATTTCAAAATTCCATCTTCATACACAAAGTCTCTCAATCTCCCATCATTCACAGCTTTAATCTTCTTCTGAAATTCTTCATCATCGGTCTGATAACACTTAATCCTTTCTAGTAAAGATGGTTTGGCAACCATTTGAAAAAGCATTGATGTTTCACCTTCCCTGGTTATTCCCATGTCCATCTTCACTAGATCCATGAAAATTGGATCCCTTTAAATTCTCATCATGTTCAAAACTCCATGTTCTTTTCTGCTCAAAGCATCTGCCACCTTGTTTTCTTTCCCCGGGTGGTAGTGTATCGTGCAATCATAATCCTTGAGTAATTCAAGCCATCTCCTTTGCCTCATGTTGAGTTCTTTTTTTGAGAAAATATACTTCAAACTCTTATGATCAGTATAAATCTCACATTTTTCACCATAGAGGTAGTGTCTCCATATCTTCAAAGTGAAGATCACAACTGCTAACTCAAGATCATGAGTAGGATAGTTTTGTTCATGAATTTTCAACTGTCTTGATGCATAGGCAATAACTCTATCATTCTGCATAAGGACACAACCAAGTCCTTTCTTTGATGAATCACTATAAATAACGAACCCATCATTCCGCGATCGTAGAGTCAATATAGGAGCATTGACTAATCTTCTCTTCAGTTCTTCGAAACATTCTTCACACTCTTTTGTCCAAACAAATTTAACCCCTTTACGTGTGAGCTTCGTTAATGGGTTAGCCAATCGGGCAAAATTCTGGACGAAACGGCGATAATAACCTGCCAAACCAATAAAACTACGTACCTCAGTTATACTCGTAGGTGCTGGCCATTCATGGATTGCCTTGGTCTTAGAAGGATCAACAGAGATTCCATCTTTAGAGACAATATGGCCAAGAAAAGAAATATCCTAAAGCCAGAATTCACACTTGCTAAACTTCCCATATAATTCATGCCTCTTCAAAGACTTCAAGATAATGCGCAAGTGATTTTCATGATATTCATAGGTTTTGGAGTATACCAAGATATCATCAATAAATACCACCACAAATTCATCAAGATACTCCTTGAAAACTCTATTCATCAGATCCATGAATACAGAGGGTGCATTAGTCAATCCAAACGGCATTACGGTAAACTCGTAATGCCCGTACCTGGTTCGAAATGCTGTCTTCGGAATGTCTTCCTTCTTCACACACAACTGATGGTATCCAGATCGAAGGTCAATCTTTGAAAAGTATTGAGCTCCATGCAGTTGTTCAAATAAATCATCAATACGAGGTAGGGGATACTTGTTCTTTATCGTTATAGCATTGATCTCCCTGTAGTCGATACATAACCTCATAGATCCATCTTTCTTTTTAACAAAAAGAACAGGGGCTTCCCATGGAGAAACACTAGGGAGAATAAATACCTTATTACTCAATTCCTCTAGTTGTTTCTTTAGTTCAACTAATTCTACAGTGGCCATTCTATAAGGGGTCTTCGATATGGGCCTTGATCCCGGAATTAAATCAATGGAAAACTCAATTACTCATTCTGGAGGATGTCCAGGTAAATCGTCCGGAAATACATCTACAAATTCTTTCACAACAGGTACATCCTCTATTTGAACATTCCTTTCCTCACCGACAGTTATTTCATTCTCTTCCTCCCCAATAATTGAATTAAGTTGAGCTACTGGGGGTGGATCTAAATAAGAATTAGGTGGTGACGGTTCTTCTCTAAAAATAAGGTGTTCCTTATCATTATCATCAAGAATCGAAACCTCTTTCTTCTAACAATAAATCTTCGCATCATAGTCTGAAAGCCAGTCCATACCGAGGATTATATCAAACTCAATCATAGGTATGACGATGAGATCAGCAGATAAAGAAAATTTATGTGCTCTAATGGGGACTGATTCACAAAACATTGTTGCAATGATACTTCCCTTAGGAGTTTTAACTGACAACTCCCTTATTAAATCAAATTGGAAATATCAAATTTTCTTAGCAAACTGGGAAGATATGAAACAATGCGATGATCCAGAATCAAATAATGAATTTGCTAAACTTGAGGAAACCATTAAATTACCTGCCACCACGTCTTTCGGAGCTTCTACCTCAGCAGTAGTGATTGCATAAGCCTGGCCTTGATCCCTTGTCCTTTTCTGAGGTAATTTCTCCTGACTCTTAGGACATTCATTTGCATAATGCCCCATCTCCCCACAATTGTAGCACTGAACGTTGGTAGCTTCCTTCTTCCCCTTGCAATCACGAGCTTGGTGGCCTTTTTCACCACACTTGTAACAGACTCCCATTCCCTTCAAGCAAGTACCAGGGTGTTTCTTCCCGCATTTACCACAGGATGGATATTCAACCTTTCCCTTCTTCCCCTTATTTCCATTCCCAGATTTATCAGCAGGTCTCTTCTTCTCTTGCTTTGCTTTAAAGTCATAAGACTTAGAGAATTCCTTTTCGGTCTTGATAGCACATGAGACAATGTCTTCGTATGATGAAAAGGATTGTGAGACTAATGCTTGATAGAGAAATGGTTTTAACCCATCAAAGAAACGATCAATATTACTTCTTTGGTTACGTATATAATCACCAGCGTACCTTGCTAACCTTGTAAAGTTAGCCTCATACTTTGCGACATTCTTATCCTCCTTCTGTCTCAGACTTAGAAATTGCCTTTCCATATCTGCTCGATGGTCGCGAGGGAAGTATTTTTCTAAAAACAGATCTTTGAACTCCCTCCATTCCATATTTGATACTTCATCATCTTCCTTCATGTTTTGAATCAATGAACACCATTGATCAGCATCTCCAGTGAGGCGATAACCTGCCATGATAACTTTTTCCCTTTCACTGCTCCCCAAAGCCTGAAATATTTTCTCTAGGGAATTTATCCATTGCTCGGCTACTAAGGGATTTGTAATCCCATTGAACGTTGGTGGTTGTTGCCTCATGAATCGATCTAACATTGATCCTCCACGCTGCGGATCAGGGTGCTCCATACGGGTAAGGTTATTATTCATAACCTGAGTAAGTTGTCCCAGTATGGTGATTAGCTGATCGGCACCAGTTGCATCACCAGCCCCACTATAATTATCTTGAGCAGGAGGGAAATCCCTACATGGAGTGCGTGCATTGATACGGTTTCCATTTCTTCTACTAGGCGCCATTTCTAAACAATGGCATAAACTAGATCAGTTTATGAATCAAAATACATAATCCCATACTTATAAAACACTCAACATAAATTGAACTATTTATGGATATAATCCATAATCATAAAAATGTTTTCTTTGAGGAATTATATACTCATAAACCCTTCATAATGATTTGTAAAGAAAATGAGAGTTATCCTAAGCATATCCCCCGGGAGTGTCGTAACCAAGAGTGCAGCAATGCCCGTTGTCGTGCACCAATTCCCGTTCGAGTCTAGCTCAAAGCGGTGTTTTCGGGTTTTACCCCTAGGTACATCTGTTCCAGAGCCGCCTCTACCTGCTCATATCAAGACAGGGATGTATTGCTCGGAAAAATCACAAAATCTCTACAATACCAAAATTCTAGGAAGTTCTTCTATACTAATCCTCAAAGTTCATCTTAGGTCTACGTGCTCTAATTAGAGTTTATCTAAATGTAGCTTCCAAGGTTTGTACTAAACTTCCTCTGATACCAACTTTAATGCCCCGACCCTAGTTACCCAGAGTCGGTGCATTATTACATAACATTGGCATGATCACAATAAAGATCAAATCTTGAAAGACCGATTGGTTTAGTAGCCTTGGAAACACTAGATATATTCATAAGTCTTACATTACATCATAAAATGAAAAACTACTACAACAACATATTGTCTCCATAAACCACACTCATATCCCCACATAATATCCCTGTAGGTCATTCATAATTTACTTCTTCACTTCCTGGGAAAAATAAAACATAGAAAAGGGGTGAGCTCAAATGCCTAGTAAGGATAACAATATAGCGGAAACTTTCATAAATAAGAATAAACATTTAAGTCAATGTATAAATCAAACAAAAGCCTTTCAAACATGAACTTTCAACATGGAATGGCATAAATAAAATGAAATAATTCCATTTACTTATTCACATGGATATTCTACTAATCGAATAATCACATGCAAAAATCAATAACCACTTTCATAATGTTGGAATCCATAATGCCAGACTATCATAACCACATAGTCAAGGCCTCGTGCCAAGACTACAAATAAGATTTTTTCAAGGCCTTGTGCCAAGACACTAGTTTGTCTCATGAGACCTACCGATGCAATTTTTTTTAGAAGATACTTACGTTTAAAATTGCTAAAATACACTCCAGTGTTTTTCTGAAAACATTATGCAAGCTTCTAAAAACAAAATAACTAATTCTGATACTTCTCGATTAATTACAGGTCATGATGGGTCCACTCCCAATCCCTTCATGTCTACCAAACTTGAGAGTCAGGTTTTCTGAAAACATTTTTAAGCTTGCGTTAAATACGTATACATTTGCACTGGATTTTCATATATTTGAGAGAAATATCTCTCTTTTGAAATAATTTAAAAATCACATAATTAAAAAAAGAAAACATTTTCCTTGAAAATATTCTTATAATCTTGTAAGGTAAGCTTCGACGATTTTATAACGGCGGAAAATAGCCGCACCCACCATAGAAGTTAAAAAAACATTCTTACCTTAATTTTGTCGAAAAGGTTAAAAAGCACCTTGTTTGGAAAACGACGGAAAGATTTCTTTATAAACCTCTTATAAAAAGTCAAACAAGGGTATAAATGACTTTAACCCATATTCGTGTAAATATTAAAAATGGTTTGAAATACATTTTTAAGAAACATGGATGTGGATGATAAAGAGATCCCAGTAGATTATTACGTATAAACAACCTCGGATAATGAAGAGATTGTGAAATAACCCTTACCTTGTACTTTTCCTTGGTTGGGGTAGGTTAACCACCTGTATAATGGTGAAATAATTGTTATTAAATTATACAATAATCATATACATTAATATGATATCATATATGATCTTTTAATATTGATTTGATATTAATATCTTAGTATTATCGTTGTTTCAGGTGTTAACTTACTTGTTTTCTTTTATATGTTTTGTTACGTAAGACATGTTTATAAAGGATAGGTTTTATATTATTCATATCCAGAATGATATCAAGTCCTTAAAAATCATTTTTTAAATCATCAAATGATAATTATACTTGAATGGATACAATGGAGAATGAATCTCATCGCGTTCGTGGAGACGGTAGTCCGTATGTACGCACGAGCGACAATATCATTCTTTTAAAATAATATATAAATGGATGGTATATCATATATATAGAATCATTAACATGTTATATTTATTATTTACATGAGTTACATATCATTATTATACCCATCCAAATAATAATATATTGAATAACAATTACACCATGACGTGGAGACGGTAAGTCGTACGTACGCACGTATGGTGACATGTTATTCAAAGGGTGGATAGAATACTGAATATGGTTGTACCATATTTATAATAACATCACATTATATGTGAGATACTGGAGTTATTATTTTATAATGGTAAGAACAAAGAAGGAAGAAGTGGAAGAAGAAAGGAACTTGAAAAGGGGTGGTGAAAACATTACCTCTTCTTCGGGTTCTTCCTTTTGATTTGATCACAAGGGATCCTTAGATTGGCTATCTATTCCAACTAAGGCCTCTAGGTTGTATTGAGGGATGTTGGGAGAGTATTTGGGCAGCGTTTGGCCGAACCAAAATGCTTTGAAGGTGTGAAGAAATGAGAAGGAGGAGTGCCCTTTTATAAGAGGGGTGAGGGGCATCTTTGGAAAAGCTAGAAATATTGATTTATAATAAATTCATATTCGGTTTCTAATGGATCCAAAGTTGATTATTCAAAGTTTAAGGTGGTGATGGGTCGAAAGCAACTCAACCAATAGAATTTAGACAGGTTTGGGTACTTATATTAACCTTATCTTTAAGCATTAACTCTAAGTTAATTAGTTTCACTTTTACAATGTCTCTTTGTATTTTTATATAATATAGTTAATAAACATACTACATACATCCAAGAGACCCCCAAGTGGTCCATTAATGATGAACCTATCATGATATAAGTCTCTTGGCCGAACCTTATATTTTTAGGAATTTAATATCAATTAATAATATAATATTTGTTTTAAGAACTCTTTTATGTCAATTTTGACACTATTCAATAGTTGATTTTTGTGAAACTCATAACAGATGGATTACTTCGAAAATAGTCAATTAAATCAATCCTAATATATCATATTACCCTATAAAATTATTTTAATTCATTAAAAGTTTCATATTATATTTATTTGGGTATTTATATTATCAATTATTTTAATTTTTCACTATTATAGTAATTACTTTATCATCATTGTGTCATAAATAAAATAAATTATTTAATGTCTAAAAATTATAAATAAACTTTCATTATGTATGAAATCTTTTTATCTTTCTAATGAATATTTATAATCTAAAATCCAACTTATATAACCCTATGTAACAATTGTTTTTCTAAAAGATATATGCTTGTGTCATTTTCGTATTCATTTTAACTTAATTAAAATAAAGTGTCATTATCACTTACAAGTGGATCCATGGGGTCCCAAAATCGACCCAAAGATGCCCATGGTCGACCATGTATCAACCAAAAGGGTTACGACACGTTTTAGGGTAATTTAGTATTACTATAATATTATTTTTTAACCCTTATTTACCGGATTTACCCTTAACCATGGTAAATAAAATATTTACCGCAGTAATTATTCAAAATATCTAAAAATAAAAGTTACCTATTTACACAATTTGAACATCCTGATTCCAAATATGGAATCCATTTTCCTAAATTCAAAACACAGAAGTTGCAGAAATTAATTTAAAATTAATTCCCGCTGTCAAAACAAAAAGCGTGTTTTTAAGAGATAATAACTATCAAAAGATTGACACTTGTTTATGTTTGGTTTAATTGTAAAATTATGTCCAATGAACAACATTATATTAAATGGTAAAAAATATATTCTAAATATACTTTAAAACTACTAAAATTCATAATTTATCACTATTAATTATTTTGATTAAAAAAGTTGTTTTTAATTAAAATTTAGTAATTTTCACTATTCATCAAAATATGAAAGTTATCCAAAATGTACCAAAATTTAACCTTAGGCTAAATTCGATATTCCGAATCCAAAAATGAAGTCCATTTTGAAATTTAAAATATATATAATTTCAAAAAGTAGGTATTACTATTCATAACTGCTAGTTTGATTGGTTATGGTGTGTTAGAACTCGGTGTTGCGTACAACACACGCTATCACATTATTCAAAGAGAAGCGTACCGTAGAAGCTTGGGGTGTTACAGGAAATATGAAATCTATCTTTCTCTCTCCCCTTCTCTCTATCTCCTTCAACCATTGTGGGGAATGTAGGTCCAGTACCATGACTTGGTAGGGGATTTTAATTCTCACTTATTTTATGTGAATTTATGATATAATAAAGCTTATGTTTCCTTTTAGGTGGATATAGTGATATGTCCAAATGAATATAATTAACTGGATGTAATAAAATTTATGGGGATGAAGAGATATCAAATGAGCACCACTTATTTTTCATGATAATACCTCTCCGTTGTAGTGTGTGGTTGATGTCGTTGGTTATGAAAATCACTTATTTCTATTATTATGTTTTTGTTTTCTAAAATATGATTACAGAAATCAACTAACATGAAAATGGAAAAATCCCATAATAATTGAAATTTATCATGATGAGTTTATGTAAGGAAATATTGTATTTTTTGTAGTGGATTGAAGTGATATTATTTGGAATTATTGGATTTATAGTTGTATTTGTTTCTTGATTTTTTACCTGTAGGGATATGGTGTTGATTTATGATGTGGGGTCATTAATTTTATTTTAAAATGGTCTTATATTGAAATAATAAATAGTAAATTGGGTAATAATGGTTAATTTTATTTTCAAAATATGATAATGGATGTGAAAGTGGTTGAATACTTAGATATCTAATTGACCACTATGAATTTATGTGTGGTGATTATGATAAGGAAGTGGTTGTAATGTGAAATAGAGTAAATTTGTGTCTTTTTGGAATGGATAGGATTTGTTGTCTCATTTTGTGTTTATGTTGTGCTATTTTATTTGTAGAAATAGACTAAATGTTAATAATGAAATTGAAATATCATGGGTTGGAAAGGATAATGGAATCTTGAAATAAAATGGGTTGTTTGGTTAAATATTGTTGATGATTAATATAAAATAAATTGATTTGATTAATGATATTTTTTATGGTAAAATACTGATTTAGTCGTAACTTTCAAAGAAAATCGAATGTGGCTTATGAATTATTAATTTCTCATGTTTTGTTAGGCAGTTATAGGTGGAAGTGAATGTCGTGGAGGTTTGGCGAAATTAGGATCACATTGTGATTTTTATGGTACTCTTTTTTTTATTGCATGGGTTGGGTTTGTTGGTACCAATTATATATTTTATTTTCAATGTGATTTCTTTAACCACTCTACTGCCATCAAGAAATTTGTGTCGATACACCCAATATTTTGTTGGGTGTTTTTCCAATATCCATACTGTAAGGATGAATATCTAGATTCCCCCTATTTCATAGTCTCTCTTCTAAGAGACTTTGAAATTAATGTGTTGTGATATCCAACTGTCAAAATTTCACCAGTTGCGATGATTGATGACATGGTGAAGTGGTTAATGTTGGGGGTTGTGCTTGGATGGAGGATGGAAAAAGGATAATGAACATCATTTTAACAAAACCCTAATATTATTGTTATGAAATAGGTTGAGATATGATGTGAGGGACTAGGTTTCTTTGGTTAATATCTGATGTGATGACACATGGGTCTTTGGGTAAGATGCGATGTGACAGCTCGAGTGTTTTTTTGAGGTGTGATGTGATATCCCAAGTGTTCTAGACTATGATTACTATACAAAAAATGGGAGTGTGTGTACATTTGGTTTTCGGGTGTGAGAGTGTTATGCTATTGGTAAAGTGTTTCATGGTATCCTTTTTACCGATACGTTTCATATTATGCTACAATATGTGGACGCGTTATCCGGGGAGTGAACATTAGTGAGGCAAGGAATTAGTTTCCCAATAGGATCTTTTTTATTATACATTTTTTTCATTGGTGTAGTAGTAGTATATTATCAAATTAAAATGAGATTCTTTCAGTATGTCTTGAACATGTATACATGTTTTGATCACCTGCCTTATAAATCAATTATGTTTAAAATTTCTACAGAGGACTCAAGGGGTCATTGAATCCCATTATCCTTTTATGTACCTAGAGGAGTTCCTTGATAGGGAGGGGTCATGAATAACTCATGTGGGTGAGTAATAAGAAAATAAAATAGAATACATATATATATATAAATATTCCAAAAGACCAAACCTATCGGTCTAAATACGAAACACATTCATAACAACTAACATATCACTATTGAATATCATTCCACCATGTGATACCTATAAATCATATTATCCATCTACCATGAATCATAAAAGGGCCACATCCTGGGGTATAATTTCCATTTTAATTTAATAATCAACCATAAATATTGATTCAATTAGTTATTATTTTTAATTTACACCAACAAATTCTTTATCCATAACCACATTTATGAATGTTAATATCATTATTCCACTTATACTAATCCATTATCATGAAACCACAAGGTGAAAATACTATATCATAACTATGGTCACCAAGCCACAAACAACCAAGGCCTCAATGATGCGCAAAACAAAGGCCACCAAGCTATAGAAAACCAAGGCCACGAAGCCAAACACTTCAGTTAAAGCATAAAACTTTAATATTAAAAATAGTATTTATATATGATTACATTAATTTTTTAAATATTTAATGGGTATTCTCAAATAAATACATCAGTGCAAGGAATAATCCTATACAAGGAATAAAGCAAGAAATAACATCAACAACATCATGAAATCTAAAAACTTCATGAACGTCATCTAATTACCACTCTATTCCAAGAGTCTATTTTATATTCCTTATTATTCCAATTAATACAATTCAAACTATAAACATAAAAATTGTTATATATTGATAGGGAAACATAATTGTGAAATTACTCTACCCCCCAAACTCAAAATAATCATTCTGATTTTTTGTTAATATACAATGTAAGGGAGGATAAATCATTTAGCCATAACCACATAAGGTATCCTCAAATATATCTAAAGCATATTTTTGTCTCATTAAAATTGATTCCAAAAAACAAAAAACTAAATGAAATATTTTTTTTGGAACCACCGAAAAAATAATTAAGTATATGGAGGGAAATAGAATAAAAAATTGTTCTATATCACCAATATGATTCCATTGTATTCAAAGGAAACACTCAAATGACCAGAGGATTTTGTAGATCCTAATATTTTATTGGAATAACATGATGTCTGAGAACAACCAAGGGATAATAAGGGAGATAAAAGGGATGTTTAGACATATATACAACATTTAAATTACAAATTCATGGAATTAATGGATAGTTTATGTCGTAAACCATTCATAGTTCACACACAATTAAAGGAAAAGAACAATGTCTGACAATCCTAGGTGGGATTTCACACCATAAATTATTCTAACCATAAACCACTAAAATCTGTACCACAAACAATCATGACCTGAACAACATTTCACATCATGAATCAGATATGTGACAAATTCTAGAATCAAATCATGAATTCACAATGTGAAAAATTATTCATTTCATTAATGAGTGATTCATAGTGCAAATCATCACAAACAATTTTATATTTAACTCTATCTCATCCTATACCTTCCACTATCCCATATCATTGATCTCAACAACCCAAAATCAAGAAGTAATGGACTATAAGATTCTATGACATTACATTAATACATAACATTAACATTCCTTGTATATTATTACAACCCTAAAAAAATTCATGGAATTTGAATCTCTAATTTAAATATTTCAATATTAAAAACATTTTCCGTCATTATTCACATATAATTTAGGTTTTACTGAACCAATTTTTCTATTGGACCATCCAATAGTTTTCTTATTATTCTAGATTAATATTTAATGTCTTTATACATTCATCACAACACTAGAGATTGTAATTCGATAATTATGACTAGTTATTCACAACATATTTAACATTTAAGGTAAATATATATCACAATCATTCATATTAATGTTAATAATAAATTTTCATAAGCATTTCATAAATGTTTATAGAATAATGTTCTTAGTTAGATTGAACCCAAATGGATACTCCATCCTGTCTAATTAATTGACATACCCAACAATACCGAGAACATAAGTGGAGTCTTATGTTCCTTGTAACATTTATCTTCTAAATAATCCACAAGAAACCTTATACCTATAATTCCTAGTCTATTATTGATAGTTAATTTTAGGGAATTTTTCATCTGGGAGACATCCATGTTCTATTTTACTTTTGAATCATAAGAATAATAAGTACAAATATGAGTGTGGAGACATAAATATCATCCTATTTTAATTAAAATAACTATTTATATAACTTGTTTTATAATTTCCTTAATTAAATTATTAAGAATGGGTCTCTCAAAAACATAAAAATTTTCTTCCAACTTATTTATAATTATCTATACCAATCCAAGATGTTTATTCAATTAATATTTTTATTTTCAATTATTTCTAAATACATGTTTGATGATTATTAAATTTTATCCACAACATTTGTTTTACAAAAATTAGTTTCTAGTTTAACATGTTTTTAATAATAATTTTTATTAACTATTCTCCAATTAAAATTTGATCAATTTTTATTGGTGTTTTATAAATTTATTGGAGCATATATGTATTTCACTTAAAAATTTAGTTAATTTATTAATTTCTATAATTGTGAAACTATTTGTGTAGAAAATCATGTTAATCATATTATATATGTGTCTTCAATTTTTTATTTGATAACCCTTTTCAAAAACATATAAAATGTATTTATTTAAACTCTTTTAATATGATATCTTAACCATTAGGGTTTTCTAGTTAACTATGACCCAAATCTCATTCCTAGAAGATACACCTAACTGATAATGTGACATATATCCATCTCATCCTAGAATGAATAATTCAAGGGACCCTAATTGACAGGGTCACTCAAAATGACCAATCTAGTTGTTGAAAAGACTTTTTATTTTGAAGGATTATAGAAAATGGTATTCTATGGTATCCGTTTACATTTGATCATATTATATCATTAATTCATTGAATTCATACATTACCATAATGATTTATTATTATATCATATACCATTAAAAAAAACATGTTAATAAAAATTAATTCAACACGTTTTATTTATATAATGACTTATGTTCCATAAAAACTATTTGTAAATTTTAAATGAATTTATTAAAATGTGTCTCAGACATAAAGTATATGATACCCATTCATTTAATGGTATTGAATCATATAAAAATATAATCTAATCATGTATAATTGTTTAGAGATAGGTAACCATCCTGCAATATTTAAAAACAAATCCTAACTAGTCTATTGAGAACAACAAATTAATAATTCACCATCCATAGACCAATACTCAAGTGATAGCATAATTATAAAAAAATATTAGCATGTATTATGTATAAATTATACCCACCCATTACTATTGATCTAATAATCCACAAATAATTCGTATAATTTGTTGACTGAAAGTAAAAATAGTATTATATACTGAATTTAACTTTTTATATACATATTATGACATTTATATTTAGTCTAGGAAATGTAAACTAAAGCACCCATCTATTCATAACATAAACGTTTTATACTCAGTAATGTTAAATAAGTTGAGAATCAATAAACTAAAGTATATTTCAAATATTTTGGAATGATATATGTTTTTATGAATATTCCCGCAAAAAATAAATTATAATAAATTTTTAATTTAGACTTTATTTTATAAGAAATTCATGACATATAAATATAGACACCATAAATTTATATCACAAATATAAACACATTATATTTCTTAATTTACATGGAATACCTAGGAACTCATTCATTTTAAAATTTAGTATTTTCTCAAAAATAAAAACCCTTAAATTTTCTTATCATATAATCAATTCCTATTACTAATATGATCATATTAAATTATATTAATATCATGTATTCTGTCTAAAAAACATATCTAATCATACAAATATATTTTGTATTTTTATGAAATAAATTAATAAAACAAGTCTTTTATTATGAATAATTAAAATATAATTTATTAGAATTTCAAAAAATAAAAAACCATATTTGATATATAGACATCATTTATATATTTTTGTAAACAGGTGAGACCTTTCCCCGAAAAGCAGTCTAAAAATAAGAGTTTATCAAATTCCAACTTAATAGTGGTAAAAACTCATCCGAAAGATAATCATACCAAATAAAATCAACATCATCAACACATATATTTTGAAGGCCATATACCATAAAATTTTCTTCTCAACATGTGTGAGTAATTATATGATGCATTGAATGAAGAGAATCCATGAAATTGATCCGACGATTTGTGAACATCCAAGATAATTAAAGAGATCCCAACATGATATCTTAAACAATAGCCATAAAATCACACTCAGGCTAGATGTTATTCCACCCATGTCTCTTACCTTGCTCCACCGCAACAATAACACCATGAATATCAATATAAATTGAAGATTAAACACCACAGTAACCATGGAAACAACTAAGAACACCTCCTTGGTGATCTCCGAAGAAACCACCATAGCTGGACGGACCCAGGTTTCCTATAAAAGCCCCATCACAATTGAATTTAATCCATCCAAAAAAGTTTTCTACCATAAAACATCCAATGTACCACATAGAGGCTAACAATAACCCTTTAATCAAATATGATTTAGAATAGTCATCTAATGAATTGAATTGAAGAAGGAATGTTTACCTGGAATTCTTTCCTAACAAACTACATTAAGAATATGAGAAAGGGAATTATGAGATAAGAAAAAGTCATCAGAATTATGAGCCTGGTTAAAAATATACCAAATGTAATGAATCACCTCTAATAAAGAAACATGGAATATATTGAATTTCAGTGTGGAAAGAGAGATAGACCCCAAGCTATGTAGGAAATATCAAATGGGAATCATCTGCAGTGGTGAGATTTCAAACAAGTCTTCAATGAATTTCCACATCGAATAAGATACATCACATCTAAGAAAAATATGGGATTTTTCCTCGTAATGAAAATGAAAAATAACACATGAGGAGGATAAAGAGATTCTATAATTTTGAATATAACAATCTAATGGTAGTTTTTGATGAGATACTCACCAAACCTACTCTAGATCAAGATGGCCTAATGAAATTCATATACAACCCCTTCATCAACGAAAAGTCATCATTGTAATTCAAAGAGATCCGGTAAAACAACTTAGAAGAAATAAAACCATTAATATCAGGTTTACATGCCCTTAAATCCTCCCTGTTAGAGAAACAATAATTTTTAACAATATTAACAATTTTCTCTAGAAGATCCTCCATGATAACCAGATGGTTCATAGTAGAAATTTTAAAATCCAAGGTTGTGTCTTCCCCCACCACCAAATCAGAAATGGGAGTACCACACAATTTTTCTTTCAAAAAAATCAAGAGTTGAATCATTGGAACCAAGCCATCTTGAGTGATGTTCAATTGAGGAAAAAATAATTTTGATGGAAGTCCATATAAAAGTATCATTATGATTAAAATCACCAATCGTTATCCTATTCATAAATTTATCCATAAGGAAATAATGATACTCAATTTTTTTGTGGATGAGTCTCCACATAAAATAAGCTTGTAGAGAATCATTGAAGAGCACAAGAGTTTTTATACATTATCCCCCAATATCTTAGGATTTACAATAGTTATTCCAAAAAATCGTAGCCAATTACCTCTAAAGAGTTATGACACTATAGATAATGTTATTAATGGAATCATTGATATTACCTATATGAGAAATAAGAAATTTTTATACCCTAAATAAATACACAAACTTGGAGACAAGAACAGATTTAACCAAACAAACTCGACTAGCTATGGGCAGAGTTTTTCCCTTCTATGTAGCATTTGCCTTCTTACCATGATAAGAATCTCTGATAAATAACATGATTTAGGCCTCCCAGAAAATAATGGCACCTCCAAACCATTAAAAGGTAGAGACCCCTAATGAATGCCCAACTCTCTAAAAATATCATTCTTCCTAGGAATAGTTATGCTCTTACCAATGTAAATGAAATATTTGGCCTGACTTATTTCTCGACCTGAGATATAAGAATAATGATAAAGAGGTCATTTTAAAATCTTGACATTTCTCTCATCTCCTGGGGTGAAAATAATATTGTTATCAACATATAAAAAGTGAGTAAGAGCTTCCAGACGTCAACCTACATTAATTGCAGTTATTATCCCATTTCTTGACATTATAGTGAAAATTCTTCTATGGTAGTCCTCCAAAATAGAGAAAATAATAGCAGAAAGGGGATCACCTTGTCTGACACCTATGGATCATTCAATGATCCCCTCAAGGGACCCATTTATAAGGAAACAAATATGGGAAGATCAGAAAATGGAAATATACCAGTCAATAAATACACTATTAACCCTAATCTAATCTACAACCAAGAAAATGAATCTATAGTCTATTGTGTCAATAGATTTCATGATATCTAACTTAGGGACAATATTGCCACATCTAGTGAATATTTTTAATAGGTTAACACATTACAAAGTAGTGATGAGGCAATCTTGGATTAATCTCTATTATAACACCATACAGATTAGGATAAGTATTCTTTCCAGATATAAAGGCGAACCATGTGGCCAAAATTTTACAAAATATTTTTCATTTATTGTAAACCAATGAAACTGGAATAAAGAGAAGTATTTTGTTTGTATCCTCCACCTTAGGAATCATATCCAGAAATAAAACATTCAAACGATGGAGAAGGGAACCCACTTTAAAGTAATGAATGAAAATCCTAAAAATATAATATTGAACAATGTCCATGTTTTATTGGATTAAAAGATTACCAAAACCATCTGGACTTGGGAAACCATAAGATTAAAGAATTAAGACCACTTATTTAATCTCAAAATTTAAGGGAATAATAGTGAGATTGATGTTTTCTTGATGATCCACATGTCTGGGAAAGATACACTCCAATTGATTAATATAAAGGGAAGGCCTAATGAAAATATCGCTAAAATAATAAATCACTTGATTTGATAGATACCCCATGTAATCAATAATGTGATCCCCATTTTTTAACAATGATAAAGTCCTAGAGAACATCTTTATTTTATGAAGTGAATTAAGAAACATGGAATTAATATCACCATTATTAAACAATTTATCCTTAAAAATAACCATTTTAAATGAATATTTAAGATTCAAATTATTATTAAACGTAGAAATACTCTCTGATTCCCCATGAACATCAGTATAAAATTCATTCACGGTACTATGCTCCTATAAATTTTGGAGAGAAACATCAAGAGATGAGATTTCCTGATCAAGAGAGATGTAAGGATCTTTGCTTCAATTATTATGAACACTTATATGTATTTCAAGCTTGATTCCACAAGAAAATTCATCCTTCTTTCCATTCATAGAGTTCCAGTTTTTTTAACAATGGAATTGTACTCATGGTGAGGGATCCATGCCTTTTTGAACATAAAATGTAAAGGGGGATGAGGGTCCTTACCCACCAAGTCAGAGATGATTATAGGATGATCCTAATTGAATATAGAAAGAGTCATGCATAATATAGAACCCTAAGAGTAAATATAATCATCATTGAAAAACCCCTATCAATTATTCTATTGACATACCTGTTTAAAAACATTCGGTAATAATAATATTTTACAAGGTTTACCTCAAAAAAACCATTATAGGCAATATGATATATAATCTCCCTTGAATAAATAACATTGGATGTGGTCCCCATCTTCTCTTCTAGATTCATGATGGCATTAAAATATTTGATGACCAACCAAGGACATTAGATAGTTAAATTGACATCCTAAATATCCTACCACAATCATCTCTTTTCTAAATAGTTTTTATAAGAATATAAAAAGGTACATTTATATTGAGAGCCAGGGTACCTGAATGAGAAAGTGACATGATTCTTAGTGCTACAAACAAGGGAAATATTTGTAATGATGTAGTGGTCCAAAAACAACAACCTCTTTCTCTCTGACAATAAATTGTTTGAGCTAACCAAATGAAACCCCAAATTTTCAAAATTAATAATACTAGAAGAAAATATTATTTTTGGTTCAGATATTCCAATAAGAGGAGGAATATGATGTTGAATGAAAATACATGGTGACATTAAAGTGTCACTATTGGCCAGACCATGAAAATTACGTAAAATAATCTTCATTTAAAGATGATATTGGGGCAGAGACCCCCTTTTTTTTGTCCATGTATATTTCATTTTTCCTGCATTGGGGGGGTCTACCATCTTTTATTTGGGCTGGTAGAATATTGAAAGAGGTCACTAATATCGGTGGTGTTACTATATCCCTTTCATGTTATAAGGAGAATACCACTATCAACAATAAATTAATTTTTCCAAATAAAATAAGAAGAAACATCACTACCTATACTGACTTTCAGCAGACTTGAACCGTCATCATTAGGATCCTTCGAAGGAGAAAACTGAGTATTACCACAACCCTACTACAAGATACATTCATATGGAGGTGTGATAGAAACAGTGTGTGCTGGATTATAATGATCCTTGATCACTTCAGTACGAGGATATGTTTTTTGGGAATGAAACACCCTAGCATTTGAGGAAGATGGATCACCTCATACATCTGCACTAAGGCTAGTAGAAACCAATGTGTTGGAATGTATCACTATAGGGATGGAAATAACTGAGGCACTTTTGTCTACATCACTAAGATTGATAGCTGAAATTTGTGCACTGGGATGTATCACTACATGATTTGGAGAAACTGGCTCTCTTTGTGATGCAATAATTAAGAGGCTATCATTAACATGTGTAAAAAAGAGAAGGAATTGGATCTGCTATGTTGGTAATGGATACAGGAAAAATAAATACTTATTATCCCTGTATACCCCAAAACAATAAAATTATATCATTGGAATGTTCTTGGGGATTGATACTTTCACCCACATCATTTTTAAGAGCAAAACCAAACTAAATAGATCATTTGAAATGATAGAATGGAAATCCGGGTCATTTGGGATGATCACCTTGATTGGGGATTTAGTTATATCAGCATTTTATTTCTATTATTCTTTAACCATGTCAAACCATGAGTGTTTCACGGATGAGGCGGGTCCGACATGAGACAGAACATAATCCCTGGAGTATGATCTTTCAAGATACGCCTTAAGGGGTTGTGATGATTTAGTCTACTTACAAGTTACTACTTTTTTCAACCAATGAATTCCTTCCATTTTTATTCCTAATAAAATCAATCCAATCTAAGGCTTTGGAATTAGTAATGTCCTTCTTCTGTATGACCCCAAAATTAGAGAATGAATGGCCTATTATCTTGCATATATCAATAAAGTAGGAACATCTTAATACTAAAATCTAATATCAGTAGTGGTTCCATTAGCAATGAAAGAGATACTTCTAGGAAATTTGATATCCAAATTCATAGCCATAGGCATCCCAGTAAAGAATCCTAGATATACACCTAAGGTCCTCTAATCCAATCTAATGGGAGTAACAAGGCTTGATGAATGGTAGTTTATGATCCCCGAGAGCCAATATACCATATTCAGACCATGTTGGCTAATCCATATTTGAGCACTGGATTGGTTGATATTGAATGGGATGAAATTAACAATCAATTTAGATAATATATGAACTCCAAGTTTTAGTTGAAATTTACCAGAGCTCCATACCGCATTAATGTCTTCCATAGAGTAAAATATGATGTGGAAATACCCTTAGCCAATTTGAATAATCCTCAAATATTAGATTCTTCAAAAATTGGACAAACTGCTTTTTATATCTGCAAAAAACCCATGTTTTATACACTTGGATTAAATAATGTGGCCTAGGATCAAGAATTTTCAGAGATTGATCCATTGTTTCAAGGAATCAGGATCAGACACATCCTAGAAACCACCATTTTCAAGTCCTATAATATTGGAGGACCACGAAGAATCCTCTTTGATTATATATGACAAACCAAAACCAGAAAATTTCTCCATAAAGAATTATCCCTTCTTCTTCAAAATCGATTTCTTGGGAGGATCTGACGTGTTGATATGATCCTTCAACCAGGGTCAATCAACTTGGAATTCCAATTCCCATTATGTATTAACGGAATCCATTATTGATATCAAAGAAGAGGCATGTGAATCTGAGAATCTCTATTTCCATCACAAATCTCAAGGTCACTCACTCTATATATCCTTTATACACACATTATATATCAATAAACTGGGTCAATTCACTCCAAAAAATAAAATATCCCAAACTAGTTTTTGGTATCATTTAATTTCCCCTTGGATCATGCTAGTGAATATTTTTAGGAATTTAATGAAATAAATTATTTAAAAATAAATAAATAAATTATATATTTTACTTATTTAAGCCATTATTTTGTTCTTCACATTTGACATAAATTTCCCAAAAAATAAAGATTTTATTTTTTTAAAGAAGTTATTTCATAAAGTGATATCAAAACTCATATATTTGAACTGAGACGTGGGTTGATTTTTCTATGTTAATTTTTTCTCTAATAAAATATAATTTTATTAAAAATAATTTATAATTTCTAATAAAACATTTGTGAAAATATAATTTTATATTGCTATATTTTTTAAAAATAAATTCCCAGACCTTTATTTTTAAACCATGACATTTTACACTTTTCATAATCCTGATTATTTTTCTTAAAAACATATTATGGTCATAAAATAATAATAAACTATTATAATTCTTATATAACACATAAGTATTATAGAAACAATAATTTTTCTTGATTTTTCATCTATTAAAATTTTCAATCTAAAAAAATGGAAGACTCCATGGTGCCACCACTAGGATTTATCATTGGAAACAATTTTCTATATATTATGGAAATAATCACTAAAGTTTTCACCAAAACCATTGTATATTGTTTATTTAAATTTAAATGAATGAAAATTAGGAAAAGAAGCCTCACTTTGATGAATTTAAAATATAATAATCATCATAAGTGATTGAGCCATATCCCTTAGAATCATTAAGTAAAATATTTTCTGTAAGGGTATCTATAGGTTCTGTAAATAAAAAAACATTTTATACGTATTCTAGTTTACTATATGGCCCTTTATAATCTCTATCAAAAGAAGAATATAATGAAATATATGGTATCTTGGATTTTTCATGATTGAATCTCAAAATCAATAATGTTTTAACAAATTTATATAGAGATAAATGAATTTTCCTTGGATTTCCAAGTAATTCGTAGAGGTTAACTAAAAATTACTTTTAATTTCATAAATATTTTATAATGCTTCAATAATATGTAATATTTAGTTAAACCTTATAGTTTAGTTTTTAAAATTCATATATTTAATATATCTACTAGAAACGTTTTAATAACAATATAACATAATGATAAACTATTTGTAATATATTACAATGAATAAATATATGAGTTTTTCATTATCATATAAAATATTCATTTCTTGGCACATTACCACAACATTGTTACATTCCCCATAAATTTGCTTCTTTGTTAGGAACCATAACATGGTGACATTAATCATGTCCTAAATTTATAAATTTTTTATTGATTCAAAATATTCCAAGATTATTCTAAAAATATATTTTGTTTCTGGTTTATATTTTGTATTCATCCTAAATTATTTAATTTTTCATACTATTCTATTATCTTTTATGTCAGGTTTTAAAAAAAATTATTTATTCATTATTTTATTGTCCTTTTTAATTTCCCATGACTGAAATAAGTTATAATGTCATATTTAATTTGATTAAATACTTAACGTAACCCCTATAACAATATATATGTCATACTTAGACATGTGATGATTTATTTTCATGATCTCAAAGAGTTTGAATCCAATGTCTTCTCATCAAGGTATACATCGTTGAGAATGATTCCAACCAATAAATTTATTGATTAAAAAGGATTTCCAAAAAAAGATTATCATTGCCTTCTAACAAGTGATAGAGAGGTGAATATAGACTATGTAGTTACCAATTATAAATATAAATTAACAAGTTATAATAATGTAAGTGAAACCCATCGTCTAAAGTATAACCAATGAACATAACTAATTTATTTAAATATAATTAATCTACAATTTTAATGTAAAGGAAGACAAAAAATATAGAGAACAAAAAAATATAATGTTTACTTTTCATGAAATATAAGATATATATATGACCAAAACAAAAAATATTGACCAAAAATATCCCTAAAATTCCACCACCATGTGATAAAAGAATATGTGGCCCCAACCTCAAACATTATATATTGTTGTGTTAAGTGATGAATTAAAATTGAGGATCATTCTAGGTTTATAGATTTAGAGATTTTGTTTCATAACTACTACATAACAAAAACATATAAAAACAATGTGGAAGCTTTCCATTTTATATTTTTCCTCCATGACATAAAAGCTTCTAAAAACAAGCTAGATTTTTTTTAATCATCGTTGATTTCCCTTGATTCTATCCTCAAATATATTCTCCCGTAAATCATTTGAAAACATTTAAAAAATGGGATGAGCACAAAAATCTCAGTAAGAGACAAAAAAATAATGAAAACCCATTAGTCTAGTTATATCCTAATTATTATTTATATGTTCCTTGACGGGGTGAAACAAAACATTTTCAAATGAATAACACCCATACTTTTCACTTAATGAAAAACATTAAAAACCCAAAAAAGTAATTAAAACTACATTATGTGACTTAGATAATAATATACTTAACACTCTTTGAAAAATATTCTAATTGGAATAATTATATTTTTGACTTCAAAATGGTTATCTATAATGGTGATCAGCCTTTACATAAGCTATATTAGGCTCACCAGTAAGCTATAATGAATTAATATAAGATTCGTTGGGCTCACATGTGAGCTATAATGTCCTCCAAATTTTTATATAATCTATATAGATCTCACCCATTTCATATAATTCTCATGTAACAATTCATGAATAAAAAAAGTTCCTCACAAAACCACTATTTTGAAAGCATCTTCTAATCCCATATGAAAAATATTTTGCTAAGATAATACCATTTTCATCTAAGAACCATTTTCAATACAAAGATACCAGAATAATGTTATAATGAATTTATTTTTATTTTAAAAGACATTAAGGATATTATAGGAATTCAAATATCAAATAACTGTTATAGTAGTAGAGAAGTTGGTGTTACCGTGTACATTAAAAAACATCATTTTTTTATTTTGTAAATAATGTAAAAGGATTCATATAAAAATATTTCTTTTGATTAAATTAAATGAAAATCAATATTGAAATAAAATTTCATCTATATTTGTTTTATACCCATATAAATAAATATATATTTTATTATCATGAAGAATGAAAGTTTATAATTTAATCCTAAAATAGTCAAGGTGTTTCATACCACATTGAACATTTAAATATTAATATCCATGATTTAATAAATAACATTTCTATAGATAAGATATGGATAAGAAATTTCATATTAGATATATATACACATTATAAAAGATTAAAGATGCATATTATCTAGAAATTTCTCAATGAATGGAGATTGAGATGAACTCTATTAGCTTGAGTTTGACTTGTTTTGTTCATTCTTCAATTTCCTCTTAATCAGGTAACTCCTTTTCATTTCATATAAATGGATTTCTTGAATTTCCTTCTACCCATGGTAATGTTTCTTGGAATAAGGGAGTGATGTTGGGAAATTCTTTGTGGGTATTTTCAACACTTCAAAGGTGCTTGAGAGGTTTGTGTATGTGGATAAATGTGGAGGCCTTTTATAAGAGAGAGGATAGGCACTTTAGGAATGTATTGAAATATTATTTTATTATAAATTGATTTTGAAGTTATAAAAGTTCCAAATAGCTAAATTTCAAGGATAAGATGAGGATGGTTCTAAATCCATTAAACCAATAGTTTTTAGACAATTTTAGGTCGGAAAAGTGTCCTTGTCATTTAGATTTACCCCTTAGTTAAAAACATTAACTCTTAACATGTCTTCTTGTATTTTCATAATATATTGTTACTATAGTTACATTAAAATGAAAAGAGAACCAGAAGTAGATCATTAATGACAATTTCAACATCATATATGTAATTTGGCTGATTTTTTGATTTTTAGACTATTATTTAGTTTAATAAAATACTATTACTTTAAAAACTCATTTATGTCAATTTTTCACAGTATTTAGAATTTGATTTTTGATAATATCATAAAAACTTGATTCCTTCAAAAAAAAAAATGAATTATACAATCCAAAAAATACCAATTCCTTCTAAAATAAATGTGTATGGAATAAAAATATTCAAATTAATTGTATTTTAATATTTATAATAACATTTATTTGAATATTTCATAATAACATAATTGATGCATCATCATTGTGTCATAAATATATATATCTATTTAATGAATAAAAATTATAATAATAATATCTTTATGTATGAATTTTTTCATTCTAATGATTATTTATAGTTGAAGAGATTATTAATATAATCCAATTTAAAATTTATGTACATATGAGATACATTTTTATGTTATATTTCACTTTTCATTAAATTAAATATTTTAAAAGGTCATTCTCACACCCAAGTGGCTCCATAGGGTCCAAATTTCTACCCAAAAATTCTCATCAAGGTAAATAACTCATCCAATATGATTATTACACATGTTAGGGAAGTTTTATATTATTATAATATTACTATTTTTACCCTTATTAACTTGATTTACACTTTAACCATGGTAAATAAAAATAACAACTGATGCCACTATTCATAATGTCCAGAAAAGGTAAATATTTATCTAATTGGGAAATTTTTATTCCAAATATGAAATCTATGTTTCCAAATTTAAAACACATAATAAGAAAAAAATAATTTAGAATTAATTCACATTGTCAAAAACAATAATAAATAGGTTTTTAAGAAGCAAAAACTATTAAAAGAATGACATTTGATTATCTCCAATTAAAATGGGAAGTTACATAAAATGACCATAATTGGATTAAATAATAATACCATATTTCTATTAAACCTTAAAACCAATTTAAAGAACAATCTATCTATATAAATAATTTAGATGAAAAGGCTGTTATGAATCAATAAACATATTTTTCACTATTCATAGAAATATGGAATGTAAAAAAAATACCCAAATTTCGACATAAGTAAATGATGATGTCCCACAAATAAATAAGATGGTTATTTTATCAAATATAACATATAAAAGTGACAAAACCAATTTTTAAAAATCGTTCACTATCAAAATGAGGTAAAATGATGTTTTAAAAGTATCAGAGTGTGTTATTCTTAAATTAGATTCATTTTCATTTTAACCCTATAAAATCCATTGCATAAATATAAAAACCTTTAACATATATTTAATATCATATTATAGTTAACTATAATCATTCTCACTGATACAATAACTAGTCTTGAACTACCATTTAAAGTAATATTATTATTTTTGTATTATTTTTCGGTATAACTTCATGTTCTATTCAATGAAATATTTCAGAGATAACCATTATTGGGTATTAGGTATGTTATCATACATACTATACCTTTTAAACTAAAATTGTTATTAAATTCATACTTATTAATAGATATAAAAATGTATTATTCTATAAATAACTTAGATGTAACATCATTCCCCCCTTCTAGAAATTGCATCCAAGAAATTACAAAATAGAGCAAGGAAACATCATTGAAAATCCCACATTATAGAAAATAAATAAATAAAATAATCAAATTAAGGGAAAAAATAAAATTACAATGGTCACATGATATAACACACACTAGCATTTAATGTAAGAAGACATGGATATATATGAAGAACTAACCATCTTGTTCTGATGGCTAGTGATAGAAAACATGATCCGGATAAAGTTAAAAATCAGAAAATCCCAAATTTTTGATGGGTTAAACATTCATTAATTTCATCATAGGAGATGTAAAAAATAAAACATCTATGTTTTAAGATATATTTTATATTGTTGAGGAATTTATTTATGAGCTTCACTAAGTACCTATGGAAAGAAAATTACTTGATGTGTTTATATTTTATATGAACAATTTCTTCATAATAATAATGTCATATTTTTATTTACATCCCTAACAATAACCTTATGTACAATGGATCACACCAACCATAAAAGATATCAATATCTTAAAAATGAAGTCCAAATGTATTGTATTACTTCCACATTAAAAAAAGTTATACAAAAATATATCCCAACTAAACATCTCCCAAAATGATCTTTAATAACATATTATCACATAACAGAAAACCTCAAAATGTGTGTCTAAAACCATAAACATATGGTTATACATTGAAAAAATCTCATTCCCAAGAGATTCCATCATTTAATAAGATTTCTCCACATTAACTATAGAAGTATAAAAATATCTTCTCAAAAAAAATTCTGATCATACTGACTTCCACCATGTGCAATAATCATAATACACTTGTTTTCATCATGTCCCAAAATATTTCATCCAAAGAGTATTACTATAGAATGTCTATCACTTATCCCATTATTGGACTCTTCAGGACCCTTTTAATTGCATAAATTAACCTTTTAACCAAACCTACCACACTAGTAATATATTCTAGATCCTGACATACATTCCCCAAAATGTACATTACCAGATATGGAACAAGTTTTAGGAATACCTGCATAATTATTCCTTGGTAGCTTCTCCATTTTCTAGAACCTTGAAAATATCTAACTCTTATCATATCATTGAACAGAAGTGTTGGGAAACTCCATTTCACCATTCTCAGTGCAATGGAAAACTTTTTATAAACATTTAAATTTATGGGATTCCAATTTTTTTCTAATACCTAGTTTCAATATTTTTTAAAATATATTAATTTTACTATCAATGTCTCGAATAAAATTCAGAATATACCTAGAAATTATTTCGAATGTCGCTTAAAATGGGGTAACTGAATCATTATAATTTTTCTTTAATTATAATAATTTTTTCTCCATAGAAAGTTGAACAACCATAAGGAAAACTTTATCAAGGAAAATATCCTTTAAATCTTCCCATTCCAGGGCTTCAAGATCATTTTCCCTCTAGTATTCTTATCTAATGACAACCATCGATCATGTTCACCATCAAAATAATAGATGGAAAGAATTACCTTTTAATGTTCCAAACATCAAAGGACCACAAATATATTCTCTCAGGTTTTGGTTCATCCATCAACTACCATAAGGTTAGATTATCTATTGAATGATGAGAGATGCGACATTATAAAAAGTTCCAATACTATCATATTCTTATATGTTTGATCGGGATGATCTCATTCTTGGATACGACTATCATATATATCTTGATCCAACTTATCCATCACTGTAATAAACTATTCAGTTCAAATTCACAAAACATCATGTTGTTGATTTGAAATGTTGTTTTTCTCTCTATGCATTCCCCTAGTAGTCATCCTACATCCTCTGTGGAAAACCATTCTAAATAGAAATAATTTTGATGAAGCAACAAAGGAATATTAAAATATTTCATCCTTTCACCTAAACTGTAAAGTAAAATCCTCTAATGCAAAGTAATTAACTCTATCCTAATATCTATATTTATCTAAAATGACCTTTGATACCAAATATAATTCCAAAACCTTAAACATTACATAATCATGAGTTATGTCAATAATTCTCATTGATTGTCTTTCTATGTTTAAAGATTTATTGAATTATTCCATAACTACTAAATAATAAACATACAAACTCATTGTGGAAGCTTCCCATAGTATATTTTTCTTCTATAACATAAATCTTCTAAAAAGAAAATGATTTCTTATCATTTTTAATCATCTAACTTTTCCTTGATCCAACCTGGACTATATTTTCCTTTAAATCCTTTCAAAACAGTTAATAATTTTGAATGAGAACAAATATCTATTTAAGGAAAATAAAGATAAAGAAATCACATTAATCTAGTTAAAATTTGATAACCCATTCAATGGTTTTTGAGCATATGAAATAAAAGATTTTCACATTTATAGACTTCATGCTTTCTGATCAATGAAAAACCCTAAAACCAATAGCAATAAATTAATACTCATTTAGGGGACTTAGAGAATAAAATACATAAAACACATTCAAACATATTCCAATTGGAATAACCATATGGTTTACTTCTAAATTAAAGACTTATAATGGGAATCACCATTGGTATAATCTATATTGGACTCACTTGTGAGCTGTATTGGGGCTCAACCCTTCATATAAGCAATGTCAGGCTCACTCATGAGTTGTAATGGGGATCGAACCATTATATAAGAAACATTAGGATAAACTATTTCATACAGTTTCCATGTAATATTTCATGAATAAAACAAATTCATCACAAAACCACTTTCTTGATTGCTTATTCTAATCCCATGATAAAAACATTTCTGTATAAAAAGACCATTTTCATTTAACAACACATCTTATATAAAAAGATACCCAAATAACATAATAAGGGATTCATTTTCATTTTAAAATACAATAATTATTATAGAAAAATTAAAATATCTAATAATGTTTAAATTAGTTAAGAATTCATTTTCTCCGTATACGTTTGAAAACATTCATTTTGACATTTTTTCAAAAAAGTATAATTCTTTGTATAAAAAGATTATTTTTGAATATATTGAATGAATTTCAAGATTTACATGAAATTTATTATATATTCCTTATATAACCATATAAATAAATATATAATTTAATATCATGATGAGTTATTTTTTTAAATTAAATCATTAAATTTTCATGGTTTCCCTTACCACATTGAACATTTAATTATTATTCTCAATGATTTAATAAATAACATTAATTTAAATAAAATATGGATATGAAATTTCATAGTTTATGTATATATACATAATAAAATAATAATGGTGCATATTATCAAGAAACTACTCAATGAAATAAGATTCACAGGACCTTCATCATCATTCAGAGGAGCAACTCCCTGAAAGTGGTGGATGGCGAGCGCTTATGAGGGTGGTACTTTTGCAATGGCAAGAGCTCCTGTGGGGTGTTCTTCAGCGGCGACTAGTGTTCCTGTGGGCGATGCTTCTGCGTCAGCTTTAGGTCTGCTTCCTGGAGGTGGTGAGGTTAGGGTTGGGGCTGTGGCTACGTTGAAGGCCTCTTTTAAGGATGTTCTGTGCGGTACGGACCCCAAGGGCTTTGTTGGTGGTATCTCTTCTGCGGCTCCTGTTCCTGAGATACCACCAGTTGAGGTGTTGAGTCGGCCTTCTTGGAAGGTAGATGGGGTCCTGGTGGTGAGTTTTTTGGCTCAGGAGCTCCGAGAGGCGTCCTCTTTTCATGACCTTTCTTTGGTGGCGCGTTTCGGACGCCAAAAACCCTCGTTGAGTTTTTTTCGAAGTTTTGTGGGTTCGTGGGGGTTGTGCTGTCCGGCGGCGGTTTCAGAGTTATCAAGGGTTGCGTTTTTCATTCACCTTGCTTCTAGGGTATACTTCTTTAAGGCATGGATGAGGAGGTCCAGGTTTTTTGGTTCTTGGTGCTTCTCTTTAACAAGGTGGTCCTAGGACTTCCATTATGGACGGGAGTCCTCTTCGGATGATGTGTGGTTATCCCTTCTAGGATTACCTCTCCCCTTACATAACCCGGCAATGCTGAAGGTTGTGGGGAACTCTATTGGGTCTTTTCTGCGCGCAGATGACAATACAAGGTGTCTTCAGGTGGCTTCAAATCCCTGTATTTGTGTGCAGATGGACTTATCGGTGGAGCAGCCTTCTTGGGTTTTGATTGAATCGGATGATGGTTTTTCAGGGAGGCAGAGGATCTTTTACCACCAAGAGTCCCGGTTTTGTGTTGGTTATGGTTTTCATGGCCATTGGGCAATGTCTTGCCGGAGACGGCGGTATACGGAGGAGGCTTCCTGACAGGGCAGGGTTGTTGAGTCGGGTCAGGGACCGCTTGACCCAGTTTCCAAGGAGTCGGGTGCGACTAACTTTACTCCTCGGCCTTTTTCAAATTTAAATTTGTATGAAGGTCCTCGGGTGATGGAAACAGCGGACGGGGAAAAAGAAACTGACATGATCAGTTTGCGGTCGGCCACTCCCTCAGAGGTTGTGGATCTCATTTCTTGGTCTCCCGGGCCGGTCCAGAAGCTCTCTCCTTCTTGAAGCATGGGGATTCTCTCTCAGAAGGATTCGGAGGTTCACTTGGCTTTTTCATTAGGAATCATGTTTAGATCACTGTCTCTCCTGCACTCTCCGTTATGTATCTCCTCTCAGTTGTCGCCGGAGATGATCAAAACGTCCCTGGTAAGTAACCCGAACATATCACCGCATGGAACTAGGGAGGTTCCTGGCCTATTGAAGGGTGTTGAGAAGGAATTTTTGGTTGCCCGCCTATCGCCTCAGCGGCGTCTGTTGGATTCCTTAGCCCTTGGGGACATGGAGCCAGGCAGCTCGGATGTTCTTCCTCCGGGAAGGAAGCTGCAGTTGGAGGATGAGGTTAGTCCTTTTAACAAGGTTATTTTATCACCCAAGTGGAACTTCGGTGAGGATGGATGATCTGGTCCAACGACGCGTTCCAAGGACAAAGGGAAAGGCTTGGTCGAGTTTCCCCTCTTACCTCCCACTCCATTTCAGAAGGCCCGAAAGGGCTCGTGGTGATGTTTTTTCTAATCATTTGGAATGCGCGTGGTTTTGGAGCTCAAGCTAAGCGTGCTTACCTGGCTTCTAAAGGCAGGAAATCTAGGGTGCCCATGATTGTGGTTTTAGAACCGAAGCAGAACCCATGCAAGTTGGACGGGTTTCCCAAGAGTTTGGGTTTTCCGAACTCCTTTCATGGTGGATCCTTCAACTCGCAGATCTGGATTGGTTGGAGAAGCAATATTTCGGTGGAAGTTATGAACATTATGCCTCAATGTATTGATACAAGGATTTATGTGGGAAACACTACCCTCTTTTTCACGTTTTTCTATGCGAGTATGATGGTTAATGGAAGAATGGAGTTATGGAGCCATTTGGAGATACTGCACTCCAGGTCTATGCCAAGGTTTGTGGGAGGGATTTAAATAAAATTTCTGCTTTTTATGAGAAAATAGGTGGATCAGGGTGGAACCGGGAGAGAATTCTGGAGTTTCAGGAGTGCTTGACACGCACGGGGTTGTTGGATTTGGGTTTCAGGGGTTCTAAATATACATGGTGAAACAACCGCCAAGGGTCTAACCGCATCTGAAGCAGGCTGGATAGGTGTCTCGTAAATTTTCATAGTCTGGATCTTTTTTCAAGTACTTCAGTCATGCAACTCCCACGTATACACTCAGATCATGCACCTCTCATGATCGAATTATGTCGTGACGCAATGCTGGGTAGGTCCTTTCATTACTCCGGCGAATGGCATCATGACCCGGGATTCATGAAAATTATGAAAGTATCCTGGATGAAGGAGAAGGATGAGAGGTCATGGGGAGGGCTCGTGAATCATCTCAAACTCCTTAAACCGGACATTAGAAGTTGGTTAACCATGCAACTAGACCTTTCCAATGGGGTCGCGGGTTTACAGGTTGAGGTGGGGACACTAGAGGAATCCCTACAGGACTCCTGTGATGAGAACATTTTTGTTATTTTTTGTGACAAAAAGGTTATTCCTGCTGAAAAACTCTTAGAGATGGAGAGAGTTTACAAAAAAGTGGTCTCGGGTCCGTTGGTTAAGGGAGGGTGATCCGAACTCTACCTTCTTTCAGGCTTGCATTAAGGAGAAGAGAATCATGATGATAAATCTAAAGCTTAAGGATGGGTCCTACACATCTTATGTGAACACTGTTGGGTAGTTGGCGTTGGAGAACTTTGCGGGGATGCTGGCTGGGAGGGATACTACGAGTTTTGAGAGGGAGGCGGTGGATTATCCTGACTTCTTGCATGGTCTTCCCCTCTTGGTCAATGAAGTGGATAATGCTTCCATATCTACTATTCCTAATGGAGAAGAGATCACGGAAGCTTTGAGGAGTATGCCGCAGGATAGTGCCCCTGGACTGGATGGCTTCCCGGCCTCCTTTTTCAGTGCGGCATGGAATGTCATGGGGCCGCAGGTTGTGCATGCAATCTAGGATTTTTTTGGTGGCGGGTCGCTGATAAAGGGTGTTTCCTCATCTCGAGTGGTGCTAGTTCTAATGATCAAGGACCCTAGCCTCCTGAACCATTTCCGGCCCATATGTCTCTACAATGTTTATTATAAAATTCTAGCAACGGTCATCAATAAGAGGTTGTCAAGAATATTTCCTAGGTTGATATCTACAGAGCAACATGTCTTTATACAGGGCAGAAGCATCCAGGGGGCGGTCAACATAGCGAGTGAACTGGTTCATGATATTAACATACGTACTGTGGGATCGAATATCATTCTCCAAGTTGACATGAAAAAATCATAAGATAGAGTAGAATGGAGTTTTATCATTCGGTTCATGAGGGAGTTTGGCTTTCAAGAATGGTTTTGTGACCTTTGTTTCAGGTGCTACTCATCTCCCTGGCAATCGGTCTCCATGATGGGGAAATGTTTCAGTTTTTTTAAAACTGTCCGAGGTGTTCAACAGGGTGATCTTTTGTCTCCAACTATTTTTGTTCTGGCTCAGGATGCATTGTCCAAGAATATGGTTAGGGACCTAATGGAGAGTAAGCTGAAACCGTTCTATGGGAGAAGGAATGCAAGCTTCATTTCACATTTTATGTTTGCGGATGATATTTTGATCTTTATGAATGGTTGTAGTAGTTCTTTGAAGCACTTTTGTCCAGGTATAGAAGGTTTAGTGGACAGTCTATTAACTCTTTGAAGAGTTATATTTTTATCTCAGATAAGTGTTCTGTGGGGAGATGTAAGGTGATCCAAGAGATTTTTGGGTGCAAACAGAAACAACTTCCTATGTTGTAACTTGGGGTTCCGATATCTTGTGGATGAATCAAGAAGGACCACTTTAATGGGATCCTTGATCAGCTTTGGGGTAGGATTTTCAATTTGAAGAATAAGATGTTTTCATTTGGAGGTCGGGTTATGCTCATTAATAGTGTTCTCTTGTCCATTCCCATGCACCTATTTTCTGTTATCAAACCACCGAATGGAACAGTGGAGAAAATGAAGACTGTCTTTTCCAATTTTGTTTGGGATGCTAAAATGGAAGGAATATTCCATTGGGAATCTTGGAAGCGGCTGGCTCGTCCAGTGGATGAAGGTGGAGTTGGTCTTAGTGACGTTGAGGATACCATTATGGGAATGCAAGCACGGTTAGCATGGGAAGTCATTCCGGGGGAGACACTCTGGGAAAGGTTTTTCAGAGTGCGGTACGGCTCGCAGGGGGATTCTCACATGTAGGTCGGGACTGTTTTAGCTAAGAGCATGTTTGATCATATTGAAAGATTATCTTTCTATGTCAGGTGGTTTGTTGGTCGGGGAGAAATCAGTTTTTGGGAGGACAACTGGGCCGGTGAAAGGCTGGCATTCCCGGGTTGCCCTTCGTCGAGGATCTCTTTCAGGGAAGCATGTGGCGGGTATGATTTAATACAGTCAAATCTTACTCCCAGCCAACAAAAACTGTTTGGAAGCATTGTGATGAGGGATGAGCCGGACTTGTGTTGTTTCACGGAGGCAAGCACTGGGAGGTACACTGTCGGGGGATACAGGAAAATCCTTCAGGGCGAACATACTACGGGGGAACAATGGCCGACTGTTTGGTGCAAGGAGATACCTATGAGAATGAATTTCCTAGCATGGAGGGTTTTAAATAGAGAGATACCAATGAAGGAAAATATTCAGAGAAGAGGGGTATGCATGGTTTCACGTTGCTACTATTGTGAGCAGCTGAAGTCAGAAACGATGGCTTGTCTTTTCTTTCATAGACATTGGGCCTCCTACCTCTGGTCTCTCTTCACCCACCCCCCTTTCCCTGATGGTGAGTCTTGCTGTATCCAAGATTACATGGTTTTCTGGCTCCCAGGTACCGAAAATAGGGAAATGGAGTGGGCTGTCAGAATCCTCATTTTGGTTGCTATCTGTTGGGTTATTTGGGAGGCGAGGAACCAGGTCCGACTGGGAAGTAAAAGGTCTTTTGTGTATATCTAGGTCCATCATAGATCGCTCATTGTCGAGCTGGATTCTCTTGTCAATAGAGGGCTCTCATCGGTGGTAGTGTGAAATCTGCTCAGTCGCCCCAACATTTAGCCTAGAAGCAGAGAAAGATGGGTGAGGTGGCACCTTCTGAACCAGGGTCTGAAGCTGAACATTGATGGCTCCTGTATGGGGGGGTCATGAGGGGAGGTGGTCTGCATAGGGACTATTTGGGTTCTGTTCTACTGGATTTTAGTTCCTTTTATGGCTCAAGGAATTCTTTGGGTGCGGAGTTCCGAGCTCTCCTTTCTGGCTTGATGGTGTGTAGGCGGAGAGGGATGCAGGTGACGGAGGTGGAGTCAGATTCTGGGACTCTAGTGAAGATGTTATAGGGAGGCCATGGAACTTCATGGGAGTTGATTTATCTTATTAGAAGGTGCAGGACGGAGAATAACTATGGAAGGTCTATTCATCATAGTTGGAGGGAGTCTAATTTTGTGGCAGATGCTCTCGATCGATTGGGTAGACAGGAGGAACCACTTATGACCTTTGATAGTTTGAACTCCCTCCCCCTTGAGTGCTTCACTGTAGTGCAAGGGGATTCTCTTGGACTTCACTATTTTCGGCCTCCTTTAAGGGAGGTTCCTTGTGTTGTTTCTATCTTTCCAAGAATAATAAAAAAAGTAACCTACAACATTACCTTCCTCTTTATACATTTTTTATTTGAAAATCAACTACATGAATACTTCCACTTTGTAACATTATATTCACATGAAACTTCAATGTTAGTAAAAGTGGATATTCAATGGTTGGGGTAAATGTTCTTTCAGAAGATCTTTTTGGTCAAAAATAAAAATAAAAAAAATAAGATTCACACAATGTCTCTTACCCTGCGTTCGACTTCTGTTGTTCGATCATTAAATTCCTCTAAAATGGGTAGCTCTTTTTTATTTAATCCAAATGGATTTCTTAAATTTTCTTCATCATATAGTGAATATTTTAGTAGAATTTTAGGGATGTTGATAGATTATTTGAGTATAATTTAGATGATCCAAGGTTCTTGAGTGGTGTTTTCCAGTAGGTAAAGGTGGTGGCTTTTTATATGAGGGAGGAGGGTCACATTAGAAATGTCTTGAAATATTATTTTATTATTAATTTAATTTAGAATTAAAATATTTATATTATAATACATTTCAAGGATAATATGATTGTATGTTTAAATCCTTTCAACTAATTTGTTTTAGATATGTTTAGGTCACAAAATTAACCTTATTGTTTAGATTTAAACCTTGGTTAAAAGCATTAACTCTTACCATGCCTTCATGTATTTTCATAATATATGGTAAATATAGTTAATATAAAATAAAAATATTATCAAAATTGTATATTTAACGACATTAATTACATTATATAAGTTATATTTCTAAATCATATATTTTTAGGACTATTATATCATTTAATAATATAATATTTTTTTTAAAAGCTCATTTATGTAAATTATG
This sequence comes from Viscum album, assembly GCA_963277665.1. NCBI lineage: Eukaryota > Viridiplantae > Streptophyta > Magnoliopsida > Santalales > Viscaceae > Viscum > Viscum album. The sequence goes on along the minus strand of OY728123.1, from coordinate 1,198,899,244 downwards.
ATGCTATTTAATTTTTTTTTTAAATTATAACAACATAATTACATTTACCAAAAGGAATTAAATCATAAATCATATGTAAATTTCATTCATAAAATTATTTTATGCCATCAAAGTGTTCAAATTTTGTTTATTCTAATATTTATAATATCATTTTTTTTTAATATTTAATTAATAAGCTAATCACTACATCATTATTGGGTTATAAATATATTTATTTATTTAGTATCTAAAAATTATAAATAGAATACCATGATTTAGGAAATCATTTTAACTTGTTAATCACTATTTATAATCTAAGAGACTATTTATATAATCAAAAATAGAATTGTTTTCGTTAAGAGATAAATGTTAATGTTATATTTCCCTTTTCTTTAAATTAAATATTATAAAAGATCCTTATCAAACCCATGTGGCTCTGTGAACTCCCAAATTCCACCCAAGGAAGATAATGCTTAGACAAAATTCATCCAATTTTATTATTAAACGTTTTAGGGTAGTTTAATATTATTATAATATTACTTTTTTAATATTATTTACCTGATTTTCCATTTAACCATGGAAAATAAAAAAATCACATAGTTACTATTTCTAATGTCCAAAAATAAAAGGTACCATTTTATATAATTTGGATCATATGTTTACAAATATAAAATCTAATATTCCAAATTCAAAACATAGAATTGGAAAATAATAAATTAAAATTAATACCTATTGTTAAAACCAGAAAATATGATTGTAACAAGTAAAAACTATCAAAAGATTGAAATGTTTTTATGTGCAATTAAAACGTAAAATTACATTAAATGAACTTAATTGGATTAAATTGTTAAAAGATAATCTAATTACACTTTAAATCTAATTATATGTACAATATAAATATATAAATAAATTATATGAAACTACAGTTTTGAATTAAAATTTAGTATTTTTCACTATTCATAAAATATGGATTTTATCAGATTAATACAAGAATTTCAACAGATATGAATATTGATATAATTATTTTAAAGAATAATATTTTTATCAAATATAACTTATAAAAGTAAAAACAAATTTTTAAAAAACTATTAATAACAAATGGAAGTAAAATGTCCTTTTAAAAATATTAGAGTATTTTGTGCTTAAAATACAATTTATTATAATTTTAAGCCTCGAAAATTTATGGAATAAATGTAAAAACAATTATCAAATATGTAAAATTATAATATACTTAATTCCATTAATTCCCTCCAATATAATGGTTAGTCATTAACAAATATTTAAAATAATAATATTTTTGTTGTATTATTTTTCTATATAACTCTGTGATGTGAGCAACGTATGATTTTGGAGAAACTGATAGTTGTGTATAGGGTTCACTATTATACATAGTGTCCCTTTCAAAACAAAATTAGACATAAATTATAAAATATTATTATATATGATAATGTATTCCTCTATAAATATCTGGGATGTTATAGGGAAAATCTTCTCTAACCACCACCAATAAACCTGGACTAGAAAAATGAAGTAATTTATAAACTACATCTAAGAAGAACCTATATAAAAACTATAATATGATCGATGGTGATAAAGTTTAAATTTCATTAATTATTTTGGATTTAATTTTTTCATTATGTTATGTGGCTGAAGAATATCTGGAGGCAATAAATTATTGTTTCTCGTTATTTTCTCACTCATGAAGTTCTTCATGAATATGGCGACCATTCATGTTGGGGTGCACTCATGATGTCACTAGTCACTCTACATTTTGATCCCTGAGGCAGTGGTATTTTTTAAAATTCAAATTCAGTAAATTTTGTGATTTCTCAAACATGGGTAATGTTTATTGTAATTTCACATTCTAGCTGAACTCTTGTTTTTGTTGTGTTTCATGTCAGAATCCAGAAATGGTAATTGTTGGTTACCATTAACCCCAAAGTGACTTATTTGAAAAAAAATAAGGGCTTGGATAGGTGTGGGAAAATAATGTGAAGATGGTATCCTCCCCATAAAATATTCATAAAAATTAAAACTAAATCCATTTAATATTACTTTTAAAATACAACTATGAGTGTATGATTTTCATATTAATTAAAACAAATCAAAAGATTTAATAAATTATATTATTTCCACCCCTATTATGTAATTTATTAGTTTTATCATAATAATATGATAAAACATTTAATGAGAAGACTTAATTTGAAGTAATGAATTTATTTTCAATTCCTTACATTATAAATAGTAATGTTATTACAAAAGATTTATAATGATTTCTGAAACCATTTCGATTAAATAATGAAAAAAAATTAGAAATAAATTTTTGGTTTTTAAATTATGTCCATAATGAAAATATATGATAACATTATAATTATAGAGACATTAACGTGGTAGTGACATGATATAACCATAAATCATATATCAAAGAAATAATTTAACTCAACCATCATGAGAACACATAGGATCTTCATAGAAAAAATCTTGTACAAAAATAGAATTAAATCCACTGAATTCAGACTTGATGTTATCAAACATCATAATACTTAGTTTTACCCTACCTCACATGATAGAGAGGAAAACCCTTCCCCATCTCAGCTACTGAGAAATCAATACTAGGGAACTCTATCTGAGTATAATCATAAGTTACTACTTTACTAATACATTTATTTCCCACCAAGTTACCCAAGTCATCCCATGACATATAATTTCTTATGAGAAATAATTGTGCAACATAAGGCTATATATATAATTTTTTATATTTATAACATCCAACCACCTTCAAAAATCCATTAAAAAGTTTCCACTATATGAGAGTGACATATTATAGTAATATCCTTATTCCATGAACAATTCATCAATTTTTCAATCTCATCATCACCTTTATCATTTATTCAAACAACATTAAGGAAACAAATAAATGGATAACTATCAATATTAAGAAGCTTCTTATATTTTCTATTTGGGCCTTGGTACATGTTTACCAAAACTAATTTATAAGAAAATATTTTTAAAAACTTATGAAAATATAATAAAGGAACCTCAAATAATAAAACATTCTCAATGAAAATATTTTAATTTTTCAAAACCCCTTATATTGGAAAAATTAAATTGAAAATATCCTCTCAAGAATTTAAACAGATTCATGGTTCAAATAGTTGATATGAAAACATATTTGAAGTATTTTTTAATTCTAAATTACTTTTTTTGGGAAATAAAATTCATGTGAAAACAGAATTACATTCATAATAAATCAATATAAATATATATTATAACTTTTAAAACATTAAAAATGTGAATTAATGATTTAAAATAACTAATGGATTAAAATTTAATGTTTTATTCATAGAAAAACATACCTCAATTAAAATATTATTCAAGCACACTTGTAATTCAAAAATAGTAGGTCCAATGAAATTATTAGAATAACATTGTAAAACGTAAATAAAAAACACCAAATTAAGTATGAGTAACACTAACCCAAAGAATATATGGATATCCTAGGGTACGAAAAATATGTTAATAATAATTATAGAGTAGGGTAAGTGGTCTATATGAGATTAAATTAATGAATCATCAATTAATGAATATAAAATCTCGTATTGAAGATGATGTTGGTAGGGGTATTGAGAGGGAAATGTCAATGAGACTTCATGATATAGAATGGTAGGAAACATGGGATGAGAATGTATTAATTTGATTTGGGGAAATATAATAATTCTAAATTTTTTGAAAAAATATTGTACAAATATTGTGGATACACAGTTTTGGAAACTATGCACCAACACTGCAAGAACCATTATTTTCAAACTATGAACCTCAAATGGTTAGGTTGTGTGATTACTCTATATAGTTTATGACCCATATGGTTGAAATTGAAGTATTTATTGCATTCATATGGTTTAGCTACATGGTTTAGAACATAAATCATACCTCGTATTAAAGTGTGATATTCACACATTACCTTTATCTATGCGCCAACCACGTAGTATCCATATCATTATACCCCCATACATAAGGTTTATCAATATGGTTTACCTTGAATTGTGTGCCAAAATTGAACAATACAAGAACATCAAGGTACACATATCATTTTGAACCACATAATTACAACTAACAATGCAATGACCATAAAATGACCATGTGATAGAAAAAAATCCAAAACATTAGAAAAGTTCAAACCAAGATTCCTCCAATTCATATAAAATTTCAATAAATAAATAAAATATGAAGAATAAATTAGGGAAATATGAAACACCATTATTAATGATGAGTGAAATTATTTAATTTAAAAAATATAATTCCCGACATATGAGAGCATTTTGGTATTTGTGAATGAATATTCTAAAATTTTGGTTCTATGGGATGAGAGATAGTCAAATACTTACCAATAACTCAAAATTTAATTTTTATATTGTAATAATAATATTTAAATATAATATTAAAACAAGGAATTAAGGGATATAATAACAGAATATATCTTCTCATCGAAGTAATTTTTTAGTCTTCGTATTCAATAAAATCAAAATTTCCATAATATGTCATGAAATTTATTTTTCAATGATAAGTATGTACTTATTTATCATCATCAAGAGTCACTTGGTGAGTATGAACATTATTCAAAAGATCCATATTGAAAGTTCCCTTTTTAATCTTATCAAAATTACATATTTGAAATTGAAACCATCATAAGATATATATGTTCTTCAAATTTTCAACAATGTTCTTATATTTCATCAATATTTATTGACATTTTCATTGATTAGATTTTTGAATAACTCATAACTCATAACTCAATCAAACATGCCTATTTTCTAAAATAAACCAAAGTAAATTTTTTGAATTATATCAATTTTATGATGAAGATATATATTAAATAATCAAAACTAAGTAACAGATATCAAATATTCAATAAAACGAAGAAAATAATTGTTGACTAAATTTAATACAATAGTTAATAAAACCACATATATCTAAATATATATGTCTTAGGAATGGTATAATCTTTATTTTTTAAATTATAACTCATTTTATTGTCTTAAACATGAATCAAATAATCAAAACTATGGAATCCATCTCTTACAATCATGAATCATTACGCTAATAAAATAGATTAATATTATTTCCATAAACAGATGTTTCATTTAAATATATGTTTTGACATTCCCAGGTTGATCTAACATGATTTTTTAAAATTATACAACATTTTAAAGATAATAATATTCATCATAAGATAATTTTTTTTAAATGAACATGAACAGTCATAAAAATTTAGGAAATTAAAAATTTGTTAATTTAAATTAAATATATATATAACAACATATTAGTTAAATACATTATATTCCAAAAATGACTGAAATTTTATTATTCAAATTTAAAACTATTTAATGTTAAATATTCACGTGAGCTGATTAAAACTAATAAAATTCTATTAGAGTACCACATAAAATTAATAAAATGATAAATTATTTGTCCACGATATATAAAAAATAATATATCTATTAAATGTGTAATGTTCCCAGAATAACCAAAAGAAGTTTCCAAAAATTATAATTTTCTAAGGTAAAAGCTATTTCCAAATAATTAAAATTTATAAAATAGGTTTGAAGTGTTATGAAAATTTAGTATAATTTTTATTGACGAGTTCATGAAATTTATAAATAAATCATACATAAATATAATGTGTTATGCTAATATAATGGATCCATGTATATTTCTCAATATTTATAACTTTTATTAATTTAAAATCATGTATTTAATGATAATAATAGAAAAAAAATATGAAATTGTCCTAAAAAATTATGAATATTATTTTCAATTAATTTTTACCATATAAAAATAATAAAATTCCTTATTATTTTTTACATCCCCATAATGACCAAAAAGTGTTTTTAAATTATAATATTTTTATGTAACTATTTTTTTTAAAGGATCAATATAAATCAAATGGTTTTTTATTATTATAAAAATTTGGTAAAATGATCACTAATTAATTTTTTTACAATTATTAATAATTCAAATATAAATATGTTGTTATGCAAGATTGAATTTATTCATTTTATATTTTTAAAATTATAACTCTTATGTTATAAACATGCATAAAAACAGAACCTCTCAAAATAACATAGGCTTTTGTTAATGATTAAAATAATGAAGTTCCATTAATATTGGCCTATCAAAATTAACAATAAATAAATATAAACTGTCCTATATTTTAAATAATTAACATTTTTTTATAATTATAAATTATTTTTATCTTTTAAACATTCATTAAATAAATAAAACCATGAAAATTAGCATGGGTTTTGGTGAAAGATTTAAAAAATAACCCTCTTGGATTTTTTGACACATAGATATATAATTACAACGAATAAAGAGTTAGATAAAACTCAAATGATTCAGAGTTCCCTTAAAAAAAATTCATGTTCTATAACCGCACTTTAAATGATCTAAAAATATATAATGATCTTGAATTGAATTAGAAATATCAGAAAAAAATTGTTGATTAATTTTTAAAATTTAGTAAAAAATAACTTTTCATTTTGATGTAATGCATTCCCATAATGTGTCTATATTCATGATATATTAGAGTATTTTTTAAATTTCTTATTAAATAGAAGTTATAAATAATTTATTGTTATTAATTTATGAAAAAAAATCTTCTTTTCATTGTCATAAAGGCAGGTGATATATGATCATTTGAAAATATGACTTTTAAGGAATTTTAGTATTAATTATCTTATTTTTTTAATATTAATATATTGTGATATATTTGGGTTGACATTTACCGTAATAAAATTCTATTTTTTGTTCCCTTATGCTTTTATAATTGAAATTACTCACTTTTGTTATTAAAAATAATTTAATATACAACACTATTTTAATTCTGAATATTATAATGTTTTCATGATAAATATTATAAAATATTCTATTTATGATGATTTTAATTGAACGGTATATTTGATTGAAATATTCAGATATAAATTTTCTTGTTAATATAAATTATCATCAATAATTTTGAGCACTTAATCTGTTAAAAATATAGAAAATGGTAAAGCATTACTTTTATCTTTGAAAAATACGTGCTATTAATGGTACCCCATTATCAAGGTTTTTATTAATTATAAAGGCATCTATTTATTTTACATCACCGGAAATAAATTTTTATATCATTTTAGATATCTAATTTTAAGCATTGAGAAAAAAAATTATAATTATTTAGTCAATGTCCTAAAAAATTATTTACAATAATAAAATGAACTAAAATTAATACATCTCTGAATAAATAACATTAAAAATATCCATGAAAATATTTCAACAATGAATTTCAATTAAAATAATCAACTACCAAACTCTACATTAAATTCCACTAGAAACTAGAAGGAAAATTTAATTATAAATATGCACTAATTCTTCATTATAATTTTTCCGTGACATTACATTTCCCCATATATAGTAAAAATTTAAAAATGCACTATTTTATAATAGTATATTATATGTGTTAATATAATAGGTGAATTTTACTAAAGTTGTTCCATAAGAACATTTTCAGTAAAATTTGAGAAAAAACAGAATGAAGAATTCCCATCATAGGTCTTTAATTGAATATTATATAAAAAAATTTCTATCGATGTTTTTATCATGTCTACAATGGTATTTAGAGTGAGATACCCTATGAGTGAATCATAGTATGAAACTCATTGAAACATTAATAATTTTTCCTTCAACTCTCACTACTCTAACTATAATTGACCTTACAGTGAGTTGAATAACATATAATTTATTATATAATGATAATATTCGAATAGTTGTTACACTTCTCCTTTAATTAAATTGATTTATCATTAATATTATTTCATACACATACTAATTTATGCCTTATATAATATAATAGAATAATTATATAAAAGAATATTACTATTTTCACTCACATTGGGATAATCCATGAAGTATAAAACAATAATGTGCCAATTTTATATAATCCCATGAAATAATAGTTTCATATTAGGTTTGGGATAATGTAATATAAGCAAAGGGAACCCTAATCATAATGTATAGGGAGGAAACTTTAAGGTCTCGACCCGGGTTTTACACACTAGTCCCCCTGTCTGGTTCACTATGTGACCTCAATCATTCATCCCCATTTTCAATTGACTTCCAACTAATAGTGACGTTTTAATATCAATCACGGGGAGTATATACCTAATTTTATCTGAGCAATACCCTAGTGTAAAATAAAAAACAATAATTGAATAACATATAACCATAAATAGAACAATACGAGTATCATACGAGGGAAAAAATAGAAAATACAATATCAAATTAAATAGTAGATATTCCATCATATTATATATTCCAAGTGTCAAAATGAAAACCCAAAATAAAGTCATTGAAACCTCCCATGCAGGTCCCAAGCACCATTTTTCCCCTCATCCATGATTCATCACCAAATCTTTCATCTTATACATGGCCTTTTCCCATATCCTATCTAGAAACCAGAAATTCTCTTCAGGTACTGATCAAGTATCACAATTAGGTTGTGATTAAAACTAAGTAGGAAATAAAAAATAACCTCAAAAATATTTTATAGTCAAACAATGTATGATGTTGTGAATTAAATAAAATACATAGAAAAAATTTAATTGTTTATATTTATTTTTATCCTCTATTTATCCTCATAAATTGCCCAGTTTTTTAGGACAATGAAACCTCAATACATACTCTATCCCAAGACAATGTCTAAACCATTTCACAATATCTATTCGCAAATCATTTATCAATTGGTATTTCATTATGAATTTCATTTCAATTCATGATCAGGATAATGGTAACCATGGTATAATTCCACTATTTTCCAAATAGATCATCATATTTAGTTCCCCATGAGAATTCTGAGAACCATTCCTTGTCAAAAACATCATTGGTATTTGGAGCATCAATCTATATCACATACATAATGTATATTAGGAGCATCAGTCTCTTCCCTATAAAATTTCCATTCACGCCTTTGTCCCTAGAATGGAATGGCTAAGACCCCGTGGGTTTTTGGAATGTTAGCCAAAGTTCCACAACCCATTTTATCAATAAATAATATTCATAATTTTTCACATATATCACATGTACCACATATATATCATGTATCACATATATCACATATATCACATATATCACATATCACATTAGCTAATTCAGGAAATTAATTAGACATAGAAACTCACTTAATTAATTCCAAAATTTATTAATGATGAAAGTAACATGAATTAATTCATCAATTAAATGGTTATATAAATTATATTAATTAATTAAATAAATAATTTAGTACATCAACAACATTAAAAAATTAAATAATTAGTTCATCATTTCATTAATTCACAAATTAATAAATCTTCCACAATTGTATTAATTAATCCACCCATAAATTAATCCCATCACATTCATCAATTAATTCAACCATTTGTTATTAAAATCCAATATAAAAAATATTCCCACAATAAATTCATCATTTAATTTTTCCTACTAAAAAATTTTAATATTACAATAATTCATTCAATAATTAGTCAGTATTGATTCACAATTTAACATTCTGATAATTATATCTAAATGAATTATCCCCAATTACCCAATTCAGTGCTCTGAAACTTAATTTATCAATTAATTTTCCCAATTCAAAATTCAATACTGCAATAATTAATTCATCAATTTATTATCCAAATTCTAAAATTCATATATTTATTCAAATCATTGATTCATTAATTAAAGAATTTAAAATATTAATTAAATCAATTTCAGTATTATAATTTCTAAAAGAACCATAGATATTATGCAATCACCTACACATAATAGATACCAAGACTCAGGTATTTGAATATTATACCACATACCTTAATTTTTCGATAACAAATCGCTAAATACGAATCCCCAATTTTAGTGGAGTAATTACATAGAATGAGATCTAGATCTAAAACCTATATCCATGATTGAATTAATCAAGATCATTCAAATATAGAGCTATATCCACAAATCCAGTTCTAGATCTAATCAAAGAATTAATAGAAATCACTTTCATGAATGGGATAAGAATGGAATGGTAACATGAAATCAAATTAGATAGGATTCAATTATCTAGAGGGGTGAAGATATTGAATACAGGTTTCGAATCATGAAGAATAGAGATTGGAATGACTTTTAATTCTTGTTGGAGGCTTCATAATTGATAGAAAATAATTTTGGGTTGAGTTATGGTGTTTGGGTGTAGTAAATGGGGATTGTGAATTTTTTAATAATTATAGAGTGATATATATCCCATATGAGTAATTTGGTACTCAGGGTGCATAGTTTCCCCAAACGATGCACCTCAATCATACACCTCTTCTTAGAACTTGGTGGGTGCATTGCCTTTTCTTTTTTGAGTGCATGATTTGAAAAACTGCATACCAGCCATGAAAATCCACTCTATCCCAGATTACAAGGATTTCTTATCCAAGGAACGTGGTTAAGGAAAATTGTGTGCCAACCATGCACTACCTTTTTTTCTATACTTTTTCTCCAAATTTCACCCAAACAAACCCAAATTTAAAACCCAAATTAAAGTTAATCAACAATTAAAATATGATTACCTATATATGTTCCTGATATGTGTCTAGAAATTTTATTGATCTTACGATCGTACTACCTATAAATGGTTACTCCATTTACTACCCTCATAACCTCACAACATCACAAAGAGAAAACATTTGGAATTCAACCTATCATAGAAAAATATCGTTACTATTTTCCATGCTCTATGTAAAGATATGTAGTACTTGATTACCATGAATTACTCCTTCGTTGTTTGGTTTTTAATATCACCAAGATCATGGTTTCACCTTTTATGAGTTCTATGGGAATTTATTCCTTACATATTTGAATATATTTTCAAACAATTGTAATGATTCATTCAATATTCTCACACTTAACATTATAGATTTCCTATATCTCATTATTTGATATATAAATAATTTTTTTTCTCTGCACAACAAAAACCATTATTAATTTCACAAATAGATATCTATTTAACTCTAGTATTCAAGAATTTTATTTTCTCTATTCCATTATAAATTCACCATATTACTGAAATTAAAGATCTTTCACTCTCTATGATATTGATTGAGAAAACAAAATACTTTTCTTCAAATATTAGTTAAACATAAATTTTTATCTCTTGTTCAAGACTTAAATAAGAGTTTCCAATCAAGATATCCCTTGGATGAGTCATCGATAATATACAACCAACCCAAAAAAGATATGAACACAAAAAACATTCTTAGGATACTCCCATAATTCAATTACCTTTACATTATCTAGCTCCATTGACATAACTAGATATGAGATCATGTGTCCCAAAAAGAGTACCTGGTCAAATTAAAACCGGAATATAAATATTGTGAAATATTTTTTTAATTCTCTATTTTTATACTTGGGGCGACAATAATGTGAGGGGAATCATCATCTTGATTCTTGGAGTACATAAATATTTCATCCAGAAACACTACCACAAACTGATCCTAGTACAAATGAAAGATTATATTCATCTTGGTCATAAAAACTACTTGTGCATTAGTTAACCCAATCGACATTATAAAAATCTAATATAGGTTATAACTTCTTATGAATGTATTCCTTGGAATATTAGAAGTTCGATATCCCAACTAATAATACCCTCATCTCAATTAAATATTGTAAAATACACAATATCACCTAAACTAGTCAAAAATATATTCAATATATAGAAAAAGATGTCATATTTTCACATTCATCCGGTTAAACATATATTAATCAACACTTAAGCTCATAGTCTCATCAGACATCTTATGAAACAAAATTGGATAACCCCAAGGAGGCATACTCGATTAGCTTAATCCGTTATCTTTTAACACCTACAGCTGATTATTGAGCTCTTGATGCTATTTTGGTAATAGTTTGTATTGTGGAATTAAAATAAAATCAGCCCCACTGATATGAGCTCAATTATGAATTTCACATATCTCCTAGGTGGAAACCTTTATACTTATTTAAGAAACACATCTTGATACGAGTCCACTACGGGTTGAAAGACATCTTGCGTAACCCATCCTTCATCTAGTAATATACTTGAAACCTAAGCTTTGAGTCGTCCTAGTTGCTGAGTAATTGGAACTACTCATTCATCCCGAATATCCAACTCCTCATGATGAATTTAATATTCACCCATAAAAGACGTAAAATTGACCATCCTTTATTAATAATAAGTTTTGTCTTGGTATTTGACTAGAAAATACATACACAATACCATGTCATACCCTAATCAACCTAGGATTTAGAGATACCATAGAAAATGATACTGGAAAAACTCTTGAGAAAACAACATTCATAATAAGATATCTCTGGATTATACACACAATGGTGAATCTATCAAAAAAGTCTTGCATACTAACTCCACCATAATGGTCAAACAATTAATATGTTTTGAATATGTAATGTAATAAATATAACTAGTATCAAATAAGGAACTTCATAATGTATATCTACAAGAATAGTACCTCTCTCTATCAATGGTATAATCCAACTATCCACGTGTGTAGTATATAAATAATGAAAATGCCTTTCACCTCTCCCATGAGATGCAGTATGACTGCCCTAAGCTGCACCACCCTAATAACATGGGAACTCTTGCCCAAAATCACCACATCCACAACCTCGACCACCCAACTAGTAAAACTCCAACTTCTATACCAATATAGTGTAGAATATCCTCATCCCATACCCTGGTTCTACCAATCTCATCCATCACGAACTATATGATACAAGTTCCTGAAGAACCTATATAGATGGAACATGTTTCTAAAGGTACATGACTGAACTAGTGATAGGGGAAATTTATAATAAAGATTATTAGTCTACTGTACTGGTGGAAATGTACTTCGTTAAGATCCTATGTAATTGATTCCTCTGACTGGCCTCTTTTCTTCCCACTGATCTTGAAAATGTTCCCACAAGGATTCTTCCTTTACACAGAAGCCACACCACTCGATCATCCTGTAGAAACAACTTATCCACCACTAGAATCCTTTATTAGGTTCCCCTCAGATATGAGATCCTAATTCCCCATTTCTATAATTTTATTCATCCGGATGTTATTAACATGGGGATTAATTAAACATTTCACCCCATATAGACTCTTATTTACCACAGTAGCCTCATCTTCTACCAACTATGGATCAAATCTATGAAAATATGTAAATAATCCATCTTAGCCCCTCACAAACAAACTCTCCTTAGTCAACATCATTAACACATCATTTCCATCCAGTCTAAGTGTGTTTGGATAAAATTTCTCAGGGAAATAATCTTGAAATTATTTCAATTCAATAGCTTATATCTATCCATCCCAAGTCTGGTTGTCCCTCCATTGCTTCTCCAAACCACATAACATATATTCATTAAATTTTACCCTTTTCTTAAAAAGAGACTCTATGTTGTCATATATATCCTAAATAGACTCAATTTATAACTCAACTCACTTAGGCTTTCCATATCCATTAAAATATTTAGGATGGTTTAACTTAAACATCCTAATCATATTATACTATTTTTCACCAACCTTCATTGTTTATATTTCTATTATTTACATTAAACATGAAATGTTCTCTTAGGACTACTATCTTACTTCTTCACCCAGAACTATTAGTTCCTTAGGTTCCATCATTGGAGGATCATCCCTATCCATTTCCACATTTCATACTCTAAAAAATCAACATAATGGATTCATATCTCTACAATTTCAAACAAACATCTTAGGATTCATATGAAAACTTTATCATAATTGTTTAAGAGGAAAATCATAACAATGATTTTCACTAATCCTCAAAACATAGATAAAATGGAAGAACTATAACTAACCTTAACCATCCTACGGATAGGTCATGGTTAAAAAGGGTAATCATTGTATCATTATTCACATTCCATTAGACAACAATTTATTCACATTTTATATCAGTTTTCCATTTTCAATTTCATATTCAGCACCATTTTTTAATTCAATTTCACATGAATGGATAATATATAAGTTCTAAAAATTACCCAAATCCCACCTTTTAGCGAATTCCAAGAATTGGGAATGTCACAAAATAATCCTAAGTGCCCAAAATGATTCATGAATTCTAAAAAATAGGGCCTTACCAGGTCATAAGTCACAAATCATAAAATATCATAAAACATTAGAAACAATAATCCCATCAGACAACAATTATGTAATCCTAGGTGAAATATTATTCTATTATAACAAAAATAGGAATAACAAAAATGTCAACCTAGGTACATTGGTTTTCCCACTTATATTGGATTATAACACCCATGAAAGAGATAATGTCGAAGGATTGACTCTTCGTAGTCTTCTTTCTACCTATCCAAAATAGTATGAAAAAATAAAAGAAAATAAAACTCATTTTATACTAATTTTTAACGTTTTAACCCATGCTCCACACACTAGTCCCCCAACCCATTTCACTACATGACCTTAGGCCCTGCCTTCCCACATTCAAAAGGCTGCCAAAAAGTAGTGAGGGTATAAGGTCGATCATGGGGACACGACCCCCTTTTATCAGAGTGATATACCAATAGAATATAATGAAAAAAATAATTTAATTACATAAAACCAATTATAGAACAGTATTAGTATCACAAGATGTAAAAACTGAGGAATAAATTGTCAAACTAAAATTATATATTCCATGTTAAAGTATGTACAATCTCTGAAAATGCAATCGAAAAATAAAGACACTGAAAACTCCCAAGAGGGTCCCGAACCACGACTAGTTAACATAGCCATGTTACATTCCCAAATCATCAATATAAAATAGGGTCTTTCCCACTTTTTATCCAAAAAACAAAAATTCTACTTGGGTTTCAATCAAGAAGCCTGAGAATGGTGTTAATAAATATTAATATGTCACAACCAATGGTGTCTAAAACAATTTGAATTAAAAATTGCACACAGTTTAATAGGGAGTAAAATACAAGAATTGATTTAAATGGTTTACATTTATTCAATTATACATTATTTGACAACAAAACACCCAAGTTCCAGAGGACACTAAAACCTCAATTCAATATTTGGCTCATCCAGGAGTCTGAACCGTTTCACATTATCACTTAATAATTCATTTAAAAAATATGCTTTCATTATAAATTTCATTCCTAGTAATGATACGACTAATTGTAACCATGATCCAATACAATTATTCTAGGCATAGATCATCATGCATGACACCTCGTGAGTATTTCAAGCATCCACCCTTGTATCAAAAATCATGGATATTTATAACATTAGTCATTGTTCCACACATCATTGGTATATGTAGAATTATTCCATATCTCATACAATTTTTTTGCATGCCATTTTACCTAGAATGTCTTGGCTAGGACCCTGTGGGTATCTAGAATGTTATTTTGTGTTATAAATACCATTTTCCTAGTCAATAACATAATTCAAATTTTCCAAATATATCAAATTTATAGAATATATCACATGTACCATATATACCACATGTATCACATATATCACATGTATCACATATCACATTAATTAGTTCAATGATCAATTAATCATAAAAACTCACTTAATTAATTAATAAAATAATTAAACTTGAAAATACCTTCAATTAATTCATAAATTAATTGGATATATTAATTCCATTAATTAATTAAACAATTAGTGAACTATGTCAACAACATTACTAATTGAAAAATTATCTTGTCCCAAAAATAATTTTATTTAATTCACCAAATAACTTATCTTACACAATTAAATTAATTAATACACCAATTAATTAACAATATCATTGCCATAATTTAAATAAAAAATAATTAATGATATATAAAATCATAAATTTTCCCATAATAATTTCATTAACTATTTATTCCTACTAAATATTCTTAATATTTTGATAATAAATTCCACTATTAATTAATCTTAATTCACAATTCAATCTTCTGATAATTAACTAAAAATTCATTATCTGCAATTCCAAAATATAGTACACCAATAATTAACTCATAAATTAATTATCCCACTTCCAAATTCAATACTTTGATAATAAATTATCTCAATTCCGCAATTACATTATTCAACCAAGTCCTTATTTCCTAAATTAATTTATTATCCATATTAAATAATTTAATTTTTTAAATCAAATTTATAAAAAACCCATATAAATCATGAATTCACATGCACATATTAGATATCAAGAATAATGGATTTGAATAATAGACCACCTACCTTAATTCACCAATGAATGATCATCTAATTGAAATTTCCAATTTTAGCAGAGTAACGACATAGAATAAGATCTATATTTTAAACCTAAATCGAAGATTCAGTAATCCATGATATTTAAAATATATATCAAGATCAAAAAATAAGATATATATCTAATCTAAATAGTAATAACAAACCATTTCATTAATGGGAGAAAAAAGGAATATCAGTGGGAAACAAAATTGGGATAGGAATCACTTATCTATAGGGGTGAATAGCTTAAATCGTGGATTTGAATCGAGAATAAAGGTGGAAATAATGGTATTTAATCCCAAATAAAGGTGTGGGAATTGATATAAAATGATTCTGGATTTATCTATGGAATTCTGGGGTATTAGACAATGATTTTTAAATATTTAAATAATTTTTGAGAAATTAAAATCTTGTTTACGTTGTTTGCTACTTGAGGTGCACAGTTTCTCCTAAATGTGAACCTTAATTGTTTGCCTACTATAAGGGGGAGTCTCATTTTAGGGTGCCCAATTTGAAACAAATCACTTCATATGATCAAAATCTATATGTCCAGGGTTGCATTGTTCATTGGTCATGTGTACAAGGTAAGGGAAAACATTGCACCAACCATGTAATGCCATATTTCATAACTTTTTCTAGAAATTTCTCCCAAACACAACACAATTTAAAACGAAAATTAAAATTATTCAACACTAATAGAAATATTACCTATAAAATAGTACATTACATCTTAATAAAAGGTCAGGATCTTAAAATTGAAATACCTCCCATGGGTCACATCCATTACTCCATTCACACCCTCACAACATCTAAAAGGAAAAAAACAATTACAATGTAAGCTAATAGAGAATGGTATAATTCTTGTTGTTGAGGAATGTATTATAGTTATTTATTCCTTTATTTACATACATTATCCCTTCATAGTTATGTTATGAACATCACCAAGAGCACGGCTTCAACTTCCAAGAGATGTAATGGAATCTCAACCTTACTTATTTGAAAATATGGTTAAACTATGCTATTGATTATTTCAATATTATCACTCTAATATTTAATAAATTCCACTCTTTCATTATTTTATATATAAAAAAAATGTGTCAATGCAAAAAAAATTATTATTTATGGAAATAGATATCTATATAACTCCATCTTTCAAGAATTTCTTTTTATCTATTCCATGATAAATCCACAATGTTTCCCAAATTAAATATCATAAAATATGTATAATCCAAATGGTAAAATCC
This sequence comes from Viscum album, assembly GCA_963277665.1. Lineage (NCBI taxonomy): Eukaryota > Viridiplantae > Streptophyta > Magnoliopsida > Santalales > Viscaceae > Viscum > Viscum album. The sequence continues at coordinate 1,198,881,718 of OY728123.1, read as the reverse complement.
ACCCAGTACTCTATATCAACCCCAAGTCAGACCCATTTTTTTGACAATTTATTTTTCCTCATGAAACATAGGAAATATGGAAACCACTTAACATGACTTCATCATAGACTGATTAGTAACACCATGTCCTATTTATCTTTCAACAACCAAATACACACTCTCTAGAAAAATATCATATTTATATCACTAAAGTGTCATGACGTGATTTTAAATTAATTATTAAATTATCTTTTCTATTAATGTGTTAAAAATGCTATGAAAATCGACATTATCAATTATTCCTTCTCATACATGATATGTCATAATACACAATCATCCATGTTTTCAAACATATTCTATAATTGATAATGACCCTAACATATCTAAATTTCATCCGATAACAATGTAAAGTATCTTATATATTCTTTTGATCTAATGTTACAACAATAAGTTACCATTTTGTCCAATTTTTATCTTTATAACCATTACATAATTCTTACTTACTCATATATATTTCATATTGAATATTTTGTATCTGTGGGAATATTTTGGATTTTCCACATTTCAGGATAATAAATATTAGATTATATTGAAATATGAGGAAAAATTAATTTTATATATTTGTCAGATAACATTAAGTATTATACTGATTATTTTATAATTTTATAATTTTTATATTAAAATATATTACCTTCATGTTTTTAATTGATTCACTCACATATAAACTATCCCATATGTGAGGTTTTTCCATTTTTCAGATTTCTATCTACATAGTAGAATTTTCTCTAACATATTTTAATATTATTAAATTCTTATAACTTCATTAATGGACCATAATAGGATACTCATACGTATTTCTCTAAATAATTTTATAAATCAAGAATTTTATCTTTTCTAGAAAATATAAATTTAAATTACCTTTATGTATTGTTGTAGATAAATCTTATGAATAGAGGAAATTCATGACTATGTAATTTCATTATGAACTTCATATATAGCATGATACATATTCTCATTACATGGTTTATTCATACCACTGGCCAATTTTATATCTTTATAACAAATTATAATTTAAATTTACGCTATATTTAGCTTTTCTTCTATAATTACATTTAGACATTCTTTTACTTCTATTATGTTCTAACATTCATACCATCTACATATCCACTTTTGAAAAAAAATTGTTTTTTTTCAAATTACATATAACATATTGAACATCTAAACTTATATAACAATTGAATTATTTGCTAAAAATCTAGTATTTTATAAAATAGTTTTATAACCTATTATGATACCAATTTTAATTCATCACAACATCACAATTGGAATTTCCAAAAATAAACCCCATTTTATTTGTTGGAAACTTCATTCCATTAAAAAAACATGAATAGTTATCCTTACAAAAATCGTCAACCTCATAATATCCTTAATATAAATTCTATTTTCTCCCCTTGGTGAAAATTCTTAATATTAAAGATGATCTTTTATCACTCTTTGACATCAAATATAAATAAAAATATTGACCAAAATTAAATCAAGGACTATTTGGTAATGATTAAATTTATAGGTAATGGACATAATAGTAAAATTCATTATAATTTTACCCTTTTATTCATGATGTTAAAGTGTACATTCTACGATCCTCTAATACCTATTTTAACGATACTAATCACAAATTCATATATGGAATCCCACACAAATTGTCACATTTAACACAACTGTTTTCAAGGTTTTTTTCCATTAATAATCATATGCGTAAGTGAATCATTAATAGATCATATATTACTTTATCAATATATTATTTTCATATTATTTAAATATATTTTGATTTTAATATTATAATACACATTAGGACTCTTGAAAATTTTAGCCCAAAATTCACATTTTTAAAAAAATTCTAGATTTTTCATTCAATCTCAATAAAATATTTCAACTTTAGTTGCACTCTTAAAATATTTTTCATATGTGAACTAAAGTCTTCTTAATGAAAAATAAATTTTTTTAATTATACTGAGTATCAACTCAGTGTATAAAATAACATAATAATTCAATAACACCAATTTTTAGTTACAATCACATACTTTTATAAGTTATATGAATTTGAAACATTAATATTCTTCCAAGGAACTCCCCCTATGATCTTTTTAAAAATTTAACAACAATATTAAAGAATAATCCATGAACATTATAGTGTTTTATTCATAATATATTTCTTCATTAAAATTAAATTTTATACCCATATTTCATAAAACATTTTAAAATATATTTTCTCATTCATCCATCAGGCATATTTCCTGGGATGAGGTGGATTTTTCATTCGGATCATCATATAAAAACTACGCTTGAATTTTTCATCTTTATCACTGAAAATAGATTAAATATTTATCATGATATTCATCCACCAATAGAATAAATTTATATCTTAAGAACATTCAAATTAAAAAACTTGTTTAATAATAATAAATCATCAATACATTTTGTTATTTCTCCTACATCAGAATGTATTCTTATATTTTAAAGTTTGGATGAAAATGGATGATATGTGATTATTACACTAAAACATTAATTATACATGGATATAAATATCTTACCAATATTATTATTATTTTTTTAACTCTTAAAGATGAAATTATAGATTTAATAAACCACAACTAGAACTCCTCCAACGTCAATTGAAACATATGATTATATCATAATAGCAAAAAAAATTCAATTCAATGTCTAAATAAAATATATCTCTAACAAAACCTAAATCTCTTCAACAATACGTAATGAATTTAAATACATGGGTAGAGGAGAGAATTAAATTTCCTCAAGATGAGGAAGTTAGAAAATCACTAGGGAATGTTATCTTTTTCATTGTATAACTATTAAAACATGTTTACAATTTTTGATATATGTTTATCCAATTAATATGATAATCCACCATTATATTAGAAGGATGTAAAGTGATTTTTTATCCCACTTTTTTACCCATTAAGCTACTATATATGATCTCTTAGATTCGTCAAAGGATTATTCCATTCAACATTAATGAGAAATAACTATCCATATGACTATAGTAACTGCAATATATATTATTTTCATTGAAATAATACCAAAAATGTTGACTTCTGGTTGGGTTCGCCTACTAGAATTTTTTCTTTTGTTATATCTAAGATTGGGACCATAAACTTTAACAATGTAATGCATTTCCATAATAATGAAACCTAATCTAAGGAATATTCAAGGGCCTGTTTTTGGATTTCCCTTTAACTATATACTGTATATAAATTTTTATTTACACCCAAATTAACTTTCACCTTTGGATTCAGTTCTTATAAATTTGTAGAAACTATTATTTCTTTCTTTTTATGATCAATTCATATGATAATATGTTATTCTTCTATGTAATTTTTTTCTTTAATCAATATTTCATCTATATCATTGGATCTCTTTGCTTCTTCAACATCTTTTCTATGGATAGTTTAACTTATTTTTTTGATTTCATACTGGGTGTAAAGAGTATCTTCTTAAAATTTTTGTTTTTTTGAAGATAGAGTACCTATCTATAAGGGACGAAATTTTAATGAACGCTTACTTTTTCATATATCTTGGGGTGAGAAAATATGTGGGTGTTTAGTGGTGGTCAGGTGGTAATTGGGGATTGGAAGTGTTGATTATCATTAGATTTCATCAGGGAGAGGTGATTCATGGATTGATGTTATGATTCATATTTGGAGTTGTAATTGGGATGATGTGGTGTGGTGTGATGATTTTATAAATATTCGGAGTGAGTGACATGGGAGCAAGCATTGTGGCATGAAACCCTTATCCATACTATGATATTCTATTATTCCATCAAAAGTGTTGGCATCCCATTATTTTAATTCTCACAAACGAAGATTATTATATTTCAATTGAATTTGTTATTCTTAGATAGATTATTATTTAAAAAAATTATTTGATGAAATATAGATAATTATAGAAATGATTTACCACTAGAAAAGACTTGTCACCAGATATCTGTCACTAATAGACTCACTCACTACCATCCATTAAAAATATCCTGAATGAGTCACATTCTGATCTGAGTCACTACTAGAATGAGTCATTACCAGATATGAGTCACTTCTAGACTGACTCACTACCATATATTGGTCACCATCAGATATGATTCACTACCAAACTAACTAATCACCAGATATGAGTCACCACTTGATATGAGTCCCCGCCAAAATGAGACACCTCCAAAGATGACCTACATCATTGTGTTCCAATGTTTCTATTATAATATTTTAAATAAAATTCATTAAATAGTTATTTTATTGATGTTAATTCAATGGAATATATAATTATTATTACTAACCCTTTTCATGTCCATATTGAATAAAATTTAGAGTTTAGTATGTAGATTTAGAATAACATTGTAATTATCCTTCAACATGTTCTTGTGGTGCTATTTATTTTAAAGGATGTTAAAATTTAATGGTAGTTGTTTTTTGAGAAAATGGTTTAAAGATCATCATGTGTGAACATACATGATACATACATACATAAATTCTTGTGAAAAAATTACTATGATAGTAAAAATCTTAATCTGTTCCCAAAAAGTTGAAAAGAGAACAACAGAACCCACTGTTTTTTTGAAACATCCATAAAAATAGTTTTCCCACCTATCCAAGCCAAATATTAGAACTTCCAAAGAATTTTGAGAATAGAAAATTGAGAATCACATAATTAACTATTCTTTAATTATTATCTCCCTTTGTTTTTTCCATACATTAAATAATTTTTTTGATTGAATTGTATATTAACAAATACTAACTACTATACTTGAACTAGAAAATATATGATATTATCTTCTATACCTTTTCATCTATTTAACGACAATATTTTGTTAAGATGTCACTACATGGTTTCTGTAGTTTCTATACCAACTTATAGTTATGGAATAATAATTGATCCTAAGAATTTTGTTAGTTTTTTTGTATAAATAATCCATGTTTCAAAATATATTATAAAAATATAATCCTTTGGGATGTGGGTAATTTCCAAGTGGAGAGGATTTGGCCTCGAATAGAGATTGAACCCCTTGTTTATTCAATTTTGTGTTTATGGATTCTTTTTGTAATTTAAAAACATAAATTTTATTTTATTTAAACTATTATGAAAACAATTTATTTTATAGTTAGTCATAACTAGTGATTATATAAGGATATTTTTGAGTAAATTGATTTTAAATGTCAAATAAATTTCAAATACAGTTCTAACTGAGCACTAATCAATCTTTGATAGTCATTCTAAAAGGTTAAACATTTGTCAAACTACTATTATGATTAAATCAATTATTTTTTTAAAAATGGGGGGATTTAATTTTTAGTTTTTTCAATAAAAATTTTATTGGGTACTCAATTCATCCCATCATGAGTTACTCACTCCGAGAAACATTTAGTATCCAAGGATTTCAAATATATTTTTTACAGTGTTTTAGTTATATTTTAAATATATAATATTTTTTTAGTTTAAAATTTATTTCTATATGAATAATAGACAAGAGGTTTCTACTAAAAATATATTTCATTTTTTATTTAAATGAACTATTCTCACTAAAAAATCAAGATGTAATTTTATATTGAGAGAATGGGTTCTGAAATTTGGACAGCTTTTATAGACAAATATAAAATACCTAAAACTGCTTGAAATACACGTGTTGATGCTTCATTATATGAATATAATAATAAATATAAAGCAATTAATTCTTAATAAAATACATTGGGTGATGAATAATTCTATTCAATATCATTTTGTATAGATGATGTTGAAATTTGGGACACATTATCTATTTATAATAAATAATCAAATAATGTCAAAGAAATTAATTGAAATACAAATACTAAAAAATATTATAGTTTTAAAATAAAACATGATGATACTTTTTATTAATTTTATCTTAGGTTCAATGATACCATGATTATAATGCATTAATTTCGAAATCCTCTTTTTGACAATGTTCTAGTGATGTGACTATTGAGGTGTCTACTAGATAGACTGAGAGGAACCACTTTTTCAATCATAGAATCTTGTGATAAAAGTAAGTCAGCTATCAAGGTGATTATTGGGAAATTTATGATGTATTCTAGAGAACTAAAAGTTAATAGTTATGTATAGGATTAACTAAAAATACTCTATGTACATCAAATGAACTACCCCAAAAAAAGAGAATATTCAAGATGAATGTTCAACTGGTAGGGAATCACATGCTGATAGTGATGAAGAGATGAAACATCGGACGAGAATATTTAAAAATATATATAATATAAAAAATTTCTTTTAGAAACCAATAAATAATGGTTAATATGATAATAGAGAAAATAATGTAATTTATTGGATGAAAGATGGCACTTTATAATTTTTCTATGAGGGTTGATGGAAAGGGTTGGTCAAAGATGATTGTACTATGACTAAATACAAAAACAATTATTCAATGGATATGGGGTATAAGAAATAAATGAAAGAATCTTTTAGTTCTTATAAAGATAACTTCAGTTATTCAAACATAATCCATGAAGATAAGCATGATATAACTAACATGTGTTTTATGAAAAACAAATATGATGGATCCAATGTATTTCCTGCTTCCCCTGAAAATACATAAAATCATTCTAGAGAAGAAATAGTGATTAAAACATGTATAATGAAGATATTTTTAAATAATATATCATTTTAGAAGATAAATTCGAGGATATTGGGGATAAATATTTGATTATAATGAAATATAATGTTTCTACTGTTAGTTAAAAATACGGTCTTAGTGTCTAAAAATAGAAAAATGATCAATAGTTAAAAGAAAAAATTGACTAAAAATTATCTAATGAAAAATTAATGAAATATTATGAAAGGATAACAATTGAGAGAAATAATCTATCTCAGATACTTGGAAAATATATAGAACCTAAGTAAAATAATTTTTGAGGTTATAAACCTATAAAAAGAGAAATGTTAATAATTGTTTAATTTTTAGTTCTAGTTCTATAAATTCATCTACTAATTTATATTAATCTGGACCAAAAATAGGTATTTTTTCTAAAATTTTAAAATCTTTTTATAGGATACTTTTTATGTAGATATGGTTTCCAAAATCTTTAATTTAATATATTTATATACCCAAAAATATTTGGGTAGTAAAATCATTTATGGTGTAATTGTTTTAGGGAACCATCTTAAAAACCTCAAGTAAGAACCTATAATAAATGGAAGGTGGATATTTTATACAAATGATTGGCGACTATTCATGTTTCATGAATTTGATAAAATTTATTGTTTAAATTATTCTATTCGTGGGAATTCCAAAATAAGTATTACTAGCCTTATAGAAAGTAGTAATTCTAAAACTAATTAAATTTATAATTTTTTTACAGATTTATTTAATCTATATTCTTCATATCATTTTAAACTTTGTGATGATGGTTTTTATATGAAATTTAAAAATAATTATAGTAATATTTTTCATTATAAAAATGAATAAATTTTATTACCCTGATAAATAAAAATTTTTATGATGGTGATTATATTATATATTTTGTAAAAATATTTCTTCTCTATGCCTATCTCACAAATATTCATGGAAATTGAATAGGATACTTAGCCATTGAAATATTTTTTCATATATAAATCTTAATAGTAATGTGTTTGTAATATATCAACCTAAAATATAATTCCCAAATGTTATATTTTGTAAACCACATCAAAAGGGAAACATCCAAAGATATCTTACAAATATGAAAAAATATTCCAGTTCTTAATGTCTAGAGTTTTTTCACATGGATTTGTTTTGACTAGTTGTAGTTCAAATTATAAATGGAAAGAACTAGGTTTTTTCCCTTGTAGATGATTTTTCTAGCTATACATTTTTATTATATCTAGCTCATCAAATAAAATCTTCTCATATATAGCCATGTATTGAAAATGCATAGAAATTTTTGGTGGACTTAGAATTAATACAACAAGAAGTTATCAGGACCATGATTTTGAAAATGAATAATTTTAATATTTATTATAACAAAATCTATATAATCGTATTATTTCTTATCCTAGACCCTCATAATATAATGGTATTTTAGAATTAAGAAGAAACCCTTCAATAAATTTTCCAGAAAATGATTAATGACTATATACTTCCTGTTTATATCTCCATATATTTGAATACAACTTGCTATAAAATTAATAGATTTTTAATAATACATCTCTTAATGAAAACCCATTTCACGTTATGAAATTTTAGAAAGACAATGTTTATTAACATTTGAGTGTTTGGTTAAAAAATCATTATTAATACCACTAATAATAATCGTGGATGTTTTTTTAAGAGTGACGATGGTATTTTACATCATTATTCAACATCAAATAAATCATTTTGAGTGTTAAAAAACTATATTTTTGGAATAATATATTCATGTAAATTTTTACGAGATACATCCACATGATCCAGATCCACTTTTATAAAACCATGAGGATGATTTTTCAACTCTTAATATTAATGTAATGCCTTTTTTACAATTCTTTAAAAACAATTAGAAAATAAATAAAGTTCTTAGTAAAATCTCAGACATAAACCTATAGATGATCACGTGATGTCTGACACTTCTTTTCAATGAGATTTTAGGACTCATAAATAACATCCTCAAGATTATTTTGTTTGAGTCCCATATAGAGATACACAATCGAATGCTTCTCTTAGTAATATAGTATAACATCAATCATTCTTTTCAATATATAAACCTAACATCATCAATGATGCAATTAATCATGAATTTGGGGTGATGTAAATGAAAGTGGAACATAGTAAATTTTAAAGGAATCTGGTTTTGGAACTTGTAGTTATACCTCAAGAAACACTGACTATTGTCACTAATTGGGTGTTTAAAAACATAGTTCATGAGTCATGAATCATAGTATTAAATAAATAAAGGTTTCTTAGACAAGGGTATAATCATGAAGAGGGTATTTTATATGAGGTAAACATTTCACTACTGACTATATGCCAATTCATGAAAATAATTCTTACCTATGTATGACATTTTTATTTCAAACTATATCAAATGGAAGTCAAAATTTATTTCTAGAATGGTTATATAGTTGATGATAATTTTGTTGAACAAAACCTAAGATTTCTGAATATATTTTTTTCAAATTCAACTTTTTAATTAACAAACTCTTTATATGATTTAAAATGGGATACTAGATGATGGAATGATAGGCATATCTCATTTTGTATTTCTAATGGTTTTTTAAAATTTATAGTTGATCCTACTATCATAATAAACAATTTGATGGATGTTTTAGTTGTCCAAATTCATGTTGATGATATTATATTCGGAGCATACACTAATTATTGGTGTACTAATTTTTCCCTAATGATGAAAATTGAATTTGAAATGTGGTTAGTGGTTAAAATTAAATTAATTCTTGGTGGTAAAAATTTTGTACATAAATATGAATTTATTTAAATTCAATGTATAATAACTACCTTCTAAAATGTTTTGTTTGGGATAGAATTTAAATTAGTGATACTCCCCAGTATATTTCTTGTATGATGGGTATTGATGAGGTAGGAAAAATAGTAGGTCAATATAGTTATAGAGGTGTGATTGTACATTTTGTAAATGTAATGAAAGTTGACCAAATTTATGTTTTGTGTGTGTATATCTTCCCATTTTTAGAAAATTCTAAAAACTAATATTTACATATTGATAAAATTATATTCAAATACAACAAATTTATAATGAAATTAAGACTATTCTACCACATAATACAATCCTATTTCTTAGTGACTTATTCATATGAATATTTTTATTGATTTAAGATAGATAGTAAAACCACCTATAGAACATGTAAAATTATGGGCTTGTCAATCATAAATTTTTGTAGTAAAAACGAAATATTATGGTGAAATATCTGCTATTGAATATAAATACATACTTATAGGGATCTACAATGCACACAATTTGTTGATGAATTTGTTTTATATATTATAGAGGCCAATTCAAATATTTCCTTGGATGTTGTGACAAAATGGTGTGATAAAAAGTTTCTAAACATATTTTATCTCTTTATAATAAAATTTATATTGATGTATGATATAAATTTATGAGAGATAATTTCTAAAAGGGTTTTATAAATCTTGAATTTATAAGAACTGAAAATTATATTGTTGATAATATTATGAAATAATTGAATTATGAGAGATTAAACTACATCAAACATTATTTAGAAATAATTTTTTTTTCATTCATTATCTTTTGATAATTCACCATTTGCATTTCACTATTGAAAATTCAAAATTGGAAATTAACCATTGGAAAGTCACCATTGAAAAGTTTTTTTTAAATTCAAAATTGACAAGTCACCATTGTTGATTCATTATTGGAATTTCACAATATTAATTTCATAAATGGTGATTCACAATTGGATATATCCCCATTAGAAAATTCATCATTGTATAAGTCACTATATTACAAGACACCATTAAAGAAAAAACGTTTTTAAATTCATCATGGGAAAAGCCACCATTTGAATCATTTACTATTTCGATGATATCAGAATTTGTTTTTCTATTGATCTCAATTTTATGTTTAATTGTAATATCTATTTTTTTATGTTAAATATTTATTCAAGTTTAGTTTTTTATATGTTATTATATTTTAAAAATTCTATTAAGAAAAATGATAAATTTGGGCTTAAGGTCAAATTTTGATTCACACTCACTGACACCTAATCCCTTTGAACCATTTCAACTTCCCTTTCTCCCAACATTCAATCTGATTTAACAAATTATTAAACCCTTCATTTCAATTAAAAATTATTTAGATCGACATATGTAACACCCCAAGATTTCATAGTGTGTTATTTCTTCAAAATAATTCAATAACTTGCACTACATGCAACACCGAGTTCAAGTGCACCATTACTTACCAAACAAGCCGTTCAAAAAAAAGGTTATGAATAGTATTAACTAAATTTTAAACTTTATATAATCCTTATAATTTTAGAATCCATATTATGAGTTTCTTAGACATAATGTAAGAACAAATTCATCTTCAGTATTGTAGTTTTACCAACTTTTAATAGTGAACCCTTTTTAAATAAAATATTTTAAACTTTTTGACTAAATGGGGACATCAAAAAATTTAAAATAAAACATCCCAAGCTTCCACGGTACGCTAGCGTGTGTTGTACGCAACACTGAGTTCTAACACACCGTAACCAATCAAACTAGCTGTTATGAATAGTAATACCTACTTTTTGAAGTTATATATATTTTATATTTTAAAATGGACTTCATTTTTGGATTCGTAATATCAAATTTAGCCTAAGGTGAAATTTTGGTACTTTTCGGATAAATTTCATATTTTGATGAATAGTAAAAATTACTAAGTTTTAATTAAAAACAACTTTTTTAATCAAAATAATTAATAGTGATAAATTATGAATTTGAGTGGTTTTAAAGTATATTTAGAATATATTTTTACCATTTAATAAAATGTTGGTCATTGGACATAATTTTACAATTAAACCGAACATAAACGAGTGTCAATCTTTTGATAGTTATTATCTCTTAAAAACACGCTTTTTGTTTTGACAGCGGGAATTAATTTTAAATTAATTTCTGCCACTTCTGTGTTTTGAATTTAGGAAAATGGATTCCATATTTGGAATCAGGACGTTTAAATTGTGTAAATAGATAACTTTTATTTTTAGACATTTTGAATAGTTACTGTGGTAAATATTTTATTTACCATGGTTAAAGGGTAAATCCGGTAAATAAGGGTTAAAAAATAATATTATAATAATAAAAAATTACCCTAAAACGTGTCCTAACCTTATTGGTGGACACCTACCCGACGATGGGCATCCTTGGGTCAATTTGGGGACCCCTTGGAGCCACTTGTATGTGGTAGGGACACATTATATTAATAAAGTTAAAATAAAAATAAAAATGGCATAAGCTTACATCTTTTATAAGAACAATTTTTAGATAGGGTTATACATGTTGGATTTTCGATTATAAATATTCATTAGAAAGCTAAAACGATTTCCTACATGATTATATTTTATTTATAATTTTTAGACATCAAATAAGTTAAATTAGTAATGACACAATAATGATGCAATGTTTACCTCATTAATAAATCATTTAAATAAATAAGATTATAATGATTAAAATATTATCTAAAACCTGTCCAATTCTTAATGGTTGATGTTATTTAGAATATGATTCATCTTATCTTTGACCTCAATGATTTTTGGACCATTATAAACCGAATATAATTATATTATAAAGTAATACTTTCACTCTTTCCTAAAGAGCCCCTCCTCTCCCTTATAAAATGAGACCACTTCTACTCATTCTTCACACCTCTCAAGCCACTTGGCTCGTCAAAACTCTGCCCAAATAAGCTCCCCACATCCCTCTCCTCCTCCTTGAAGCTTCCCCTTAGGAAGAAAGCATTTCAACAAGTCCTTTGGTTCCAACCAAAGTGAGTTACCTAAATTAAAGGTAACGATTTCTCTTAAATTATTTTCATTTATTTTGCTTCTTCAACTCCCAAACTCTTTTTATTTCATTTCTTTTGTAACAACACCAGTATCCTCAATATACTAGGATGTTTTTATAAGAAGGATTCAAACTACACATACACACAACTCCATCTAATTGATGATGAACATAATGTTTCTGTGGATGGCAAACTAACGCCTCACGAAACGATGATTGTTCAAATACATCTTACCGCCTCTCATGGTGGCCATTATGATGGAACTGTAATTAAATATGATATTAATGATATATATTTTATATATAAGCTTCTGTAATTCCATTTTATTTCATACCATTATTCGTTTCATGTTGTATATACATACGATAATTTCATTTGAGGAAGTGCGGACTACCGCCCCCTTAAAATGATATGACTCGTTCATACCACACATGGAACGTATAAAGGATGGTGTTAATGAACTTAAGTAACATATATAAAATATTATATTATACTGGAATAGTAATATACCTATGTATCATTTGGATTCAATTATTTTAAAATAAAAATTAAATGGAAGTAGCGTTCGTGCGTACGTACGGACTACCGTCTCCACGAACGCGGTGAGATCCATCCTCCATCGTATCCATTCAAGTATTATTCTAATTTTAGGGTTAAAAATAATGTTAATATCATTCTGATTATGAATAAGATATAATCTATCCATTACAAACATGTCTTACGTAACAAAACATTTAAGAAGAACGAATCGATTATCACCCGAAACGACGATAATACTAAGATATTATTAATAAAGCAATGTTAAAAGATCATATATGATATCATATTAATGTTTATGATTCTTGTATAATTTAATAACAATTATTTCACCATTATACAGGAGGTTAACCTACCCCAACAATGGAAAAGTACAAGGTAAGGGTTATTTCACAATCTCTTCATTATCCGAGGTTGTATTATACGTAATAATCTACTGGGACCTCTTTATCATCCACATCCATGTTTCTTCGAAATGTATTTCAAAAAATTTTTACTATTTACAAGAATATGGGTTAAAGTCATTTATACCCTTGTTTGACTTTTTATAAGAGGTTTATAAAGGAATCTTTCCGTCGTTTTCAAAACAAGGTCCTTTTAACCTTTTCGACCGAATTGAGGTAAGAATGTTTTTTTTAACTTATATGGCGGGTGCGGTTATTTTACGCCGTTATAAAATCTTCAATGATTTCCTTACAAGCTTATAATAATATTTTCAAAGAAAATGTTTTATTTTATATGGATCTTAAATGATTTCAAAATAAAAGGAGATATTTCTTTAAAAAAAATTTTGATTTCATCTACGTCAACATCCTTTGATGGATTTTAAGATTATTTGAAGTTGATTTATTATGATACAAAACTTCTATATTGTATTGAAGGTTCTGTGATATGTTTGACTATGGATGTTCTATTTTTATACCATTCATATTTTATGGTGAAATTATTGACATTTCGTATGCTAGTTTTAATACGAATGTTTATGTTATGTTTAAACCTTTTTATATGGGAATGCATTGGACTTAATAAGTGACGGGTGGAGCCCGCTATAGCTCCTCGATGCATCGATAGGTCTCATGAGACAAACTAGTGTCTTGGCACAAGGCCTTGACAAAATCTTATTTGTAGTCTTGGCACGAGGCCTTGACTATGTGGTTATGATAGTCTGGCATTATGCATTCCAACATTATGAAAGTGGTTATTGATTTTTGCATGTGATTATTCGATTAGTAGAATATCCATGTGAATAAGTAAATGGCATTATTTCATTTTACTTTTGCCATACCATGTTGAAGTTAAAGTTTAAAAGGCTTTTGTTTTAGTAATGCATTGCCTTAAATGTTTATCCTTATTTATGAAAGTTTCCGCTATATTGTTATCCTTACTGGGCATTTGAGCTCACCCCTTTTCTATGTTTTATTTTTCCCAGGATGTGAAGAAGTAAGTTATGAATGACCTGCAGGGATTTTATGATGGGTTTATAGTGTGGACTGTGGAAACATTATGTTGTTGTAGTAGTTTTTCATTTTATGATGTAATGTAAAACTTATGAATATATCTAGTGTTTCCAAGGCTACTAACCCAATCGGTCTTTCGAGATTTGATCTTTCTTGTGATCATGCAAATGCTAGGTAATAATGCACCGACTCTGGGTAACTGGGGTCGGGGTGTTACAACATATAAGTTTATAAAACAACTGATCCAATGAATATATAGCTGGTGAATCACATAATGGTTGATGAAAAATACTTTCATATCAAATGGGTTATTTCTAGTAAGTCTTTAGTGCTCAAGGTGATCCATAACTAGGGATGGATATACTAGTCCACTAGAAATGATAGAAATTTATATCCTAGGATGGTCCATCAATATTATTCGTACACTATGGTTACTTTTGTAGAGATGAAAGATTTAATTCGGAGCGTGATCGATGGAAACATGTTTAAATTTTATTCAAAATATTTGGAAAAGTGTATAAATGTTCCTCATCAAGGAATTTTTTTCAAGATTATTAAGGTAAAATACATAGTGATATTCAATCTTTATTTTATGATGACATGCTGTATGATCTGGCTAGTGAAGGAAATCTTAGAAGTCCAACTAAAAATGTGTTGGATAATGAATTAATTATTTTTTCAAGTTAATTAAGTATTTTTTTCACATAAAATGATAATTTGGTACTATGATATTTCAATAGGATTACCTTATTTTCCACATGGAATGATGGGATATACTTACCTTTTGTTGATACCCCATGGTTCACATTATGAATATATGTATCTAATCTTCTAGATCTAATTATCTAATTTACCATATGTTGATTTGGAAATTGTTTGTGACCATGTTTTTGATTGATGAGGAAGAGGTAGCTGAAGTAATGTTTGTTTGTTTCTAAAAAATTAATTTTATCTTTAGAATGATAAAATTGAGGTAAGTCACATGGATAAAAAATATGATGTAATATGTTATCTTAGTAGATAACATATTCGATCCAGATAAAATTGTGATATTTTCTGATGAAGAAGAATATGTTGATATCGATGTTGATGATTTTGAAATGGTAACAATTGTTGATGAGTGATGTTTATTGGATATCCTTAAGAATCCTTCGATTTCTTTTGGATCTATTTTTCTTCCTATTTCACTCCCTTCTAGTGAGAGTCACATAGGTTAATGAGATGATGATGATGATGAGACCGAGGTCTATAGAGATGAGAATATCATCAATGATTATATGTACTGTATATATATTTTATAGGTATTAGATGGTTCTAAGGATCATGACAAATTAGTTGATGGTAATAGAGATGATGCAGATGATAATGTCGATGTAAATAGTGATGGACATATTCATGATGATGCTAATGATGTTTATTGGAATCAATCACACCACACTTCATTTAATGCTTTAGTTAGGTCTTTGGGGAGAATTATTTCAACCAGATCTATGCCATTGGAGAGACTAGTTCAAGATCAACCAATCGATGATGCTTCCTCTACTAGAGGAAACACTAGAGAATCAACCAAGGGGGAGAAACCCCCTTGTTTTGATAATGTTAACCCTAATTATTGGACTTCATCTAGAGTTTAAATGGTACATCATGTTTAATGGAAGAATTTATATTATGTCTCCCTTATTTTAGACTATTTAGAGTCCACATATGTTGAGTATGTGTTTGGAGAGCATAGGGATGGTTAGGGTGGTTATTCTATTGCATAGGATGGGGTATCATATTATGGGGAGCCTTCCCCTATTTCCAAAGTTTTATTAATATCTTATGCAGATTCAGATAATGATGTGAGTGGTGATGACCACAATATTTGATTGGAACATGGTGGACCTACTTTATTTGTTGGAGTTGGGATAGATCCTAAGGGTTCTTTAGTTGAGCAGATTCACCATACATGTGAATTTCAAGCCTTCCCTTCGTATGTAACTTCCATTAAACCAGAGCTTACAAAGGTTTTTATTTCCAGGGATGAAAGTGGTAATTCACCACCACCTAATTATACTATTTTTCCTTTATATGTCATTTCCAATGAAGAATTATAATATTTTAGAGAAATGATTCTTACTGGTTTTTGTGGAATTTTGAGTTTTCATGAACCTCTGGTTACACAACATAGTAAAGCTGATACTAGACCCCTAATTGAGTTAGTTGTTTCCCATAATCATCCAAAGATGAATTTCCATATTTATGGGTTGGATATTGAAAAAAATGTGTTTACATTGTGATGGAATCCATGATATTTGATATGTGTTATTTGAATACCTCCATTTCTACCAATTCAGATTATTTTTAAGAAAATTGTAGAGTATTCCTACTACTTTTTCTACATCAAGAACTATAATTCCCTCTGCCTCATTTGATGCTGAATTGATCATATCATCAGTTCAAGAGGGGATCTATGTTATTCTAGGTCATTTTTATGCTTCTCATTAATAGAACATCTGTAATATTCTACATCATAGTGAGAACATATAAAAATGGGTAAGATAGTTTATAAATGATGGTTGAAGTGATAATGAAACCATCACAATTGCAATTAAATATAATCATTCAAGAATGTATACTAAAAATGAGTTTAAATAATATTTAATTATTTTATATAAAAACGTAAGGATGTAACCTATTCTTATGGAATAAAAGTAATAGGTAAACCAGATAAAAGTGATTTTACCCCTAATCAAGATGTTTATAGAATGGAAGTAAGATTTCATTACTTCTTTGGAGAGATAATGATATTTAATTAAAGATTCTTTAATCCTTTTGGATACCTTCACGTATGTGTAGGATATTATAGTTGATTCTCTTAAGGATATTCCAATGATATCTTTCACATATTCTCCTTCCGAGAATCCTTTACCTCTTTAGTACCTAACATTCGAATTCACTCTCATGGAATCAGTTAAGTATCTCAGACCAAAAATCATGAGAGTGTTTTCTATGTCTTCCTCAACTCCATCTACCGCTACCTCAGCCTCTTCAGCTTATACAAAAATTCCTCTAACCTCAAGAATAGGAAATGTACATTCTGGTCATGTGTCCTAGACTTGGAGTGACTCTGATTTGTCATAGTATTTGATATCTATTATAGGTATTTACACATTCATTTCATTATGACTATAGTGTGATTAAATTTATCCATTATTAAATTTCTTTTTTTTTTCATTTCATTTTTATTTACATTAATTTTTTTTGGTATTATTATTTCTTTGATAATCCCAAAACGGTGAGGATTTTAATGAAATTTACCTTTAATACATATTCTCCATTGATATCCTAATTCTAATTTGATACCATCATTATTTGGATTCCCAATATTATTTTTATGTTGTATAAATTACCTTTGACAACAATGACCAAAATTATTCTTTGATACCAATCTTATTACCTTTTTAATGAGTTACCTTTGATACTATATTTTTATTTTATGCATACCCCTGATAGAATATATATTTGGATTCCATTCATAATTTGAAATAATAAGTAGAAGTTTTCCCTTCAAATATAATTATTTTATACCTACAGTTATTTTTTATATTTTTTACAAAATTTAATGATTTATTCACATCAAAATGGGTAAATTCTTGGAATCCCCTTTTTTAATTCTAAAAATATTAATTATTTTGTTGCTAGCGTCTTTGATGTTTTATGAAAGAATATTATTTTATAAATAAATATTATTTAATTTGGATAAGTCCAGAATTTATTCATCGTTATATATGAGACACCACTATAAAGGTTCATAGTCATCCATGAAAAACCACCAAAATGAGCCACTGGAAGATTTGAGTATCCTTTGGAAAAAATAAACTCCACAATCAATCTTCACCAGAAATGATTCACCACCAGACTGAGTCACCACCAGATATAAGTAACCGCGAGATATGATTCACCTCCATGCTTACTCACCACAGGATATTTGTCACCATAATAATGAGTCACTTTTATAGATAACATACCACCTGTATTTCCACCATTTTTATTCTAAAGTTTTTGAATTAAATTCTCCCAATAAATATTTTATGGGAAGTAATGAAAATAATTATTTAATGATTATTCCTAACTCGTTTTATGGATGTAATGAAGTTAAATCAGTGTTCAATACTAGGATCAAGAATAAATTTATAACCATACTTTAATATATGCATGTAGTTATATTTATTTTAGTGAATGTTCATCATGTGGGAAAGATTACATATGTGAATGTGATTGCATAATCGTCACACCATAATATACATGTTTCAAACATACCTTAATTCAATTGTGATGTAGTAGAGTAAACTAATTATATACATATTTTCCAACATAAAAAAGTGTACTTCATTATGCTCTCTTATTATGAATCTTTTAGATAAACTGTTTGAGCTCCTCTCTAAGAAAAATATACAGACTTCTAATGAATTTGGTGTACACTAAACTAAGAATCACATCATTTCTTCATCTCTATTTAATATATCCCTTTTTATATTTATGTATTGGGTATTTCAATTATTTATTAACAATCAAAGTTGACTATTCTTGAACTAGAGAATACATGATATTATCTTCTATCAATTTTTACCCGTTTACCCACTCTGTTTATGGAGGATGTCCCTATATGGTCTTTTTTGTTTTTATAACTTTGTAAAAATATTACATATTCATTGATCCTAGGTAGATTTTGAGATGTTGTTTGTATACTCAATACATGTTGAGGATCATATTATAGATATATAATATTATTTTTAGTGTGTAATTTCCTAGTGGAGGGAATTAGGTCTCATCTTGATATTGAGCCACTTGTTTATTACATTGTGTATTTAGGTTTATCTTTCTTAATTTTCACTAAATTAAATGCATTTGATATATTATTCAAACAAAACATGTACATTTTTATTTAGTCTAAGATTATGTTTTAAAAAGGACTTCTTTGAGTACATTAATTTTAAAATTTAAACTATTTTAAAATATATTTTTAATTGAATACTACAAAAGCATTGAGAAATATTTTTGACAGATAAAACAAATATCAGTCTACTGTTCTGATTAACAGGGTGGGTTTTTTGAAAATTGGTGGATTTTATTTCAACATGTTTTTAAAAGAAATTTTATTGAGATCAAAATTAACCCCCTCTTGAGTTTATCACTATGACCAAAAATAATATAGGTCATTAAACAAGGTTAAGAGGTGGGTACATGTGAGGTTATAGTGTTATGATATTAGAATCCATTATTTTTGTATTTTGATGATTTCTTATTATGCAGTAACACATGGTATTCATGGATTTTTAAAAAATATATATATGCTTCTCAAATTCAATATATTTTAACCTTTTTCTCTTGAACCCTATGATGCTTTGGGATAATCTTGGAAAACCTAGTACAATCTTATAGACCCTTTTTCCTTTAACTGTGAAATTAATAACTTTGATCCTATGATTCACACTCTACCTCTATTCTCTTCTTCATCCTTCACCAATTTGTTCATTCCTTGAAATTTAAATTCTATAGACTTGCTTCTATGAGTCATTTATTAATTATTTTTGGGAGATTCTTAATGACATGATTTCATTAGGATTCATGTTTTCATTGTGATTTTTTCATTAATACTCTTCATCCATCATTCCAATCTATTTTTGGTGAAATTTAACACTTTGTATCATGTTAAAGGATTCAAGACTTATTCTATTAATTATTTTCAAATGTAGGATTAAAATTATTTAATTTTTTATTGTTAAATGCTAAGGATTAACTAAATGTATATAATAATCTAGGATTAAATAATTTTACGGATGATTATTTTTCTTCTCAGTCAGTTATTACATTATTTATAGTGATTATTCAATTCTTATTATTAATTCACAATGAATTTTTTTTAAATATTATTGAGGAATAAAATTTTTATTATAAATGATCTACATACATATATTGCATTATTAGAAACTAGATAATATATATTTCATGTTTATAGTTGAGGTTCAGTTATCAAGTTGGTACTTTCTAGCATATAGAGGTTGTTCAAGGGTGTTTTATTATTAATGGGGTAGGCCTTATATGATATTTAAATTTTCATACTGTTATAACATATTAATATTTTAAATATATAAAAAATTATTAATATTACTTTTAATCATATTTTTTGATACAATTTATATAACATAGTCATAGGTATACATACAATAAAATTATGGTACATATACAATGGAAAATGATAAAAACAAGATAATGAAATTTCGATAATAGTTCAGATGAACATGGTCCTGTATATAAAATTCACATATCTCTTCACCACATGATAAATGGTACTCAATAAAATAACTTATCACTTTTGAATGTATTTGATAACCTTTTACCGATACTCCCATTATTATGAACAATGTTTAACTATCCAAACATTTCATTATATGGAATAATGAAAATCTAGAACAATACTGGATTTTAATTGTGGTGAAACCCCAACAGAACTACCTTTCATAGTAGATGTATGACCAAAACAAATATCATTTGTACGATAAAATCATAAAATTATGAATAGTGTAAAAAATTGATACACAATATTCAAACTATAAAATGATCAGGATAATGATTTTGCTCAATAACTTCCAAAATAGATCACATATTGTTTCTACTTTACAATTATCACAGTAATGGAACAAAAATTCAAATTAGAAAACTTTTGACATACTCATATATAATATAAATATCAACACCCTCTCTCACACTCATTTTATCAGGAGTTATAAACAATTTCTCCACCGGTTATCTCATGTTCTCCACAACAATCATCACATGGGAGATTCCAATTTTTATCTATCATTAGAAACATTAATAAAGATTAAATTATTTTTTCTGACATACAAGGTAAACAATAAATAAATAATGAAGGAAATATTAAAATAATAAAACTTTAAATGAAATATGGGTGATTTTGAAATCCATTTTCATGTAATTTATACATCTATATGTTTTTAAAATAAATTCTATTTCACAAGACTTTGTAACTAGATATATTTCGACTTTTAGAAAAACTATAATAAATTATGCCTTAAAATGAATATTTACCAGGACTTTCATATTCATGTAAGACTTTTTATGAATGTAAGACATTACAATTAGGCTAATTTTAATTTTATGTCAGACATTACAGATATACATTATACATTTAACGTAATAAGTTATTTTGAAAACATACAAATTTAAATAGTGACTAATAAAATTGCATAATTCATAATATTGTTTGTGGAAATTGAATGCCTTTTTATTTATAAATTTTTTTAAAATGGAACTAAAATAATTATAATAATAAAAACTATAATTAAAAATATGTAAATAAATATGAGATAATTTATAATTGTGTAATAATGTAAAGTTGAGGTAGTAAAATTAAAAAACCATAAAATATAAATAGTCACTATATCAATGAAATTGAAAGATAACAATATACCCCTTTAATATTATAAAAACTAAACAAAATATTCTATAAACTCTCCCATGTTTTATAATTAATTAGAAAATTAAAAAATAATATATTCAAAAACACCCTCTCTTCATTAAATTAACTCCCTTTAAAAAATATATCATTACCAAAATTATAGAACATGTTACAATGAAAATCGTGCATAAATATACATGAATGTTTTTAACCCCTTCCCCATGAATTAAATTATACTAACTAAGATATTCATAAACATAAGTATGAAAATTCTACCATCTTAAAATTTTTATAGAAACAAAGAAGTAATATTATTCATTTTAAATTGTTTCCAATTAATAATATAATTATTGAAGAAAAGTTTCTAAAATTAACAATTACTAAACATTTCAAATACCTAGAGTTTTTATTAATTCTCCATTATACAATGTTTAAATTTAATTTTCTTAAATTCCATTCCCGCAAAAGATTTTGTAAAAAAATATCAATAAATTGATCCTTAGTTGAAAAAATTATGAATTTAAATATTTTTTATCAATATGATCTATAAAAAAATGAAACATAACATCTTTATGTTTAGATATAAGTACTTATAATTGATAATTTGAAATTTAAATAGCTGAAGTATTATCATAATAAATATTTATCTTATTAAAATAAAACCCCAAATCATTTACTATTTTTTAATGAATAAAAATTGATCATTAAAAATAGTATTGGGTATATATTCATATTTAGTTGTGGATAAAAACATTTATATTTTCTTCTTTGAGCACCATGAAATAAAAAATTTAAGATGTTAATGAAACATACCTAAATTAATCTTTCTATCAGTTATAAAACCTTTAAAATTAGAATCAAAATAGCTAATTTAATAAACTAGTATTGAGGAGAATTAAATAAACTATAATATATATTTCCTTAAATATATCATGTAATTATTTTAATATCTTTTAAATGACTTGGAGTTGCATTATTTTTTAATAAAGAACACATTTATATATTAAAATTTATAATAGGTCTACTGGTTATCAAATAAAGTAAACATATTTTCATGTTCAAAATATTTTAATGTCTATATGTTTTCCATATTTATATAAATATAATTTTTAATTTTCAAACATAGGTGTTCTTAATATTTTACTAGATTCGTCCCCAATCCTATTTAGTAATGATTTATCATATTTACATAAATTTAAATATATTCTATCATTTGTTTAAAACAATTAAATCCCTTTAATTAATTTTAGTTCTAACATATGGATCATATTTAATTAACTAGTCATTAAATTATAACATTCAATACATTATAATTTACATGATCATCCAAAAAAATAACATAAACAAAAAATTGAGAAATTAAATTACCATTTGAAATATTTTTAAAAAATAATATATAAACTATTTTTCCTCCATTAAAACCATTATTTAATGAAACAAACATAATTTATCATTCCAAGATCATAATTTTTTCATAAGACAATGAAATCTTTTTGATAATTTAAAAAATGAATAAGAAATTTTTTATTTACTTTTTCCTTCATCCATCTCAAAAAATGAAGATAAATAATGTTAGTAAAACCAATTAAAAATCACTTTTAATATACATTTTGGACAAATAAATCCATTAAAAGAAGTAAAATTCCAAAACAATCCTAATATCTTATATCCAATAAACAAGTGAAAAAATTAATTACAATCAATACAATATTCATTACAAAATCCTTCACTAGATAATTTAAAATTACTATTTGTAATATGACTTGAATAATCCATTTGATTTTTAATTTTCTATTTAGTTCTGAAAATATGTTTATATTTAATGTGTTCAATAAAATTTAAATTATTATATCTTTTAAATTTATTATGTTTATCATCCATAGAAACAATTAAATTAGAATATTTCAAGGGTTCAAGCACAGTATTAATTACAAATTAAGAAACAAAAGAAGAATTTAATCACAAATTCAATACACATTTCCAAATTATTATTCAACATTCCATATTAACAATTAAATTATCAAAATTTATATCTTTAATTGTTTTTAAATTTCTAAGATCAACCTGAGAATATGTATTCCCCCCCTCACATAATACATTTTTATCCAGACAATACTCTTCCTTGAAGATAGACTCTATAAATTCTTCTTTGATTTTCTTTAAATTTTAATTGTGTTTCAATTTTTTTCATTCCACATAACATGAATTTAATTTTAAACTATCATAGTTCTCTTTTTATACACTCTATAAGATTTATTAATATTTAAATAACCATGAGATATTACTTCATGAATTTTAGCCAAAAGTATTTCTGTATTATCCTTTTTATATTAAATAAATTCTTTCCATATAAATACTCTATAATATAAAACATTATTTTTATTTTTATAATACATTTAATAAGGGGTTTTTATTATTAAAAGATTAATAAAATATCTATTTATGATATAAATTATTTTATTTATAGATTTATCCAAAATTAATTTAGGTAGTTGAAATTAATTATGAATTGTTCATCAAATGTATTCAATGATAATATTTTTCCATTTTAGAACAACATTTTTTCTATAGAGATATAGGGGAGAAAATTTATAAAAGTAACAATTGTATTTCCAAAATCACTCAAATTATATATTAAAAAATTCTCTTTCTATGTCACTTTTATTAAAGGCAATTATGTAACCTTATTTTTGTTTAACTAATTTACAAAAATAGAAAATTTTTATAATGTTCCATTATTCGGAGACACAGTGTAAGTTTGTTTAATGCTACCAAAGTATTAATATTTTTCAAAAAATAACTATTTCATACCACATATGATATCAAAATAAATAATTTAAAATAATTAAATATGATTTAGATCAACAGGTCATACTATTATAAGATCATTAATATATATAATTACTTCTTTATGTATTTTTAATTTTAAACATGAATAAGGAACACTATATATACTTACATTAGGCTTTCAAAATTTTGTAACATGTATAATATTTTATAATATATAAAATAACTGAAAATATTCTATTATAAGCCTCAAATTTCATAATATATAATATTTTTATACATAATTAAGAATACTAACATTTTGATTATTTTTCAAGGGAAAATAAATAAAAAATATATTATCTTTTCTATTAGCATGATGTAAATAAAATTCATTCCAAATAAATAAACAATAATTATAATAAGAATTTACAATAACTTCATCATCATATAGTTGTAATATATTTATTATGTTATGTTTTAAACCATTAAAAAGAAATACATTAGAAGTGATACAATTTTTAGAAGTACCTACTTTACTAAATTCTTTATGAATTCCTTTAATGTTGTGTCAAAACTTTTATAGAGCCCCAATCACGTTGATTTTAATATTGAATGATTCATGAATCACTAATCATATGCATGGTTCATTATATTGACTAGTAGCATGTATATTTACTACTAATATGGATGTTTTCCTCAAATTAATCATACAGTAAATAGTTTTGGTACCCAAGAAATTTTGTGCCCAGTTCGATTAATAAGAGAATTTTTAGGCAGCGAAAAATATTTTCAACATTTTTTATTAGGGAATCTATAAGAAATATTATACAATATAATAGCATTAATATTTCATAATTTTTTTTTGAAAATTTAATGAACATTATTTTGTATAATGAAATTTTATACTGAGTCTAAAACATATATCATTAGAAACTCATACTTTAAATCTTTTAATATATAATATCTTATTTAGTTTAGGTAGTTGTATATTATAACTAAAACCAATTATATTCATGTATTATTTAATCGTATAAATCAATTTATAGTAATTATATTGACCATATATAAATATATATTAAATTTCCTTCTAACTAATAATTTCTATTTTAAAATTCTATTTCTCTTTTTGAGAAATGTCTTACTCATCAAAAATAATTACTTAATGTAATATAATATATTTCTTTGATTATTATTTTTTTATGTAAGTTTATTTTTTTTAAAAATATTATTATTTTCTCCTTCCAGTTTTTAACGTCCCGACCCAACTCATCACTAAACCGATGGCTAGACCGATCGCTACATGACCCCAAGCGCGTCTCCTCATATGCTAGAGGGTGCCGACTGGAAGCGAGGGTATAAGGATAGTCAGTGTGGAGACTATACCCTCTTGTTAGAGTTTCACATTAGTATATTAGTGTAGATAACAAACCATAGTGGAAGTAGTAACTCATAAATGAAAAACCGTGGAAGACAAATAATACCCAATTTATAAAAGTGGCTGACGCCAAATTATACAGTAGATGCATGCATGACATGCTAATGATACAAAAGTAGAAAACAATGAACAAAACATCATGATTTTCATTCTGATGCAGAAATAATTAAATAATGACTCAAAGCCCCAAGGGAAATCTCCAAGAGCATCCCAAGCCTCAGCTTGATCCCATGATCCTAACTCCCAAGTAAATGTAAACAGCATAATACGACAACCAAATATAATACACTCAGGTACCCAATATAATGGCGGCCCGAGTAAGGTGTGATATATAAATCTCAGTAGGACTGGACAATCTATGTCAACCCAAAATCCATACATTTAATAAATAATTAAATACATGTGAAGGCATGCATAAAATAATGTACGTAATACAAGTAAATATAAACCCAAGTACCTACTTCAGCCCCCAACTGGTGTCTGAATGTGCATTATACATTTTTCATGCATACTCAAAAATCATAACATAAACATTTTCCTTTATCAATTACTCAAATCATATTAAGAATGTCTTGAGATTCGGCATACGCTCGACATCCCCCATATAAGTCACTCACCACAGATGTCTCTAAAGACGAACTAAGTAATCAAAGTAAATATTGAATCCAAGCTTGTGCTTTATCTTGGATAACACATCAAAATTTATTCAATTTAATATTTCATATACTATATCATAGCCTGACCACTAATATAGTGATTCTCTCCTGGGTCAATCCACTGGTAGTGGTTCACCTAATTCATTAATAATCCTAAACCCTTTCTCATTATCAATTCACAAATCATCATTTCACAACAGCCTTCATTAACCATTAAATCATTTCAAGCATTAAAAATTGGCCCCACAATCCAATGATAATTAATGTGTGTATAACATCATTTCTAGCACCCTCATGAGTATTTGGATCATCAGACCATGTCTCACAACCCATTGGTATTTGGAGCATCAGTCCTTGTCCCATAAAAGAATATTTTCTTGCAAGATGTGTGTAGAACGCCATGTCTAGAACCCTGTGAGTATTTGGAGCATCAGTCCCTGTCTCACAACCCATATATCAATCATACATATAAATCTATCAATCTTTTAGAATACCATGTCTAACACCACAAAACCAGTCCGTTATTTAATTCAACAATAAATTAACAACATAAATCGCTCTTAAGACAAGTCAACACATAATTATCCATTAAACATCTAATTAATTATTCTTATTAAGACAACTGAATAATTAACTCAACATTTAATTATCCATATTCTTTAACAAATCTGAACCCGTCTACTCAGGGAATGGTTCGTCCATGACTTTAACAATATACAAGCACACCATAATCATCTCAAAACATGATGAACAAAGCTAAGATATTTAGTTACCATCTCACACAACATATCATGTCCCTAAACAACTCAATCCATGAAAACATAAAGCATGGAAAAATAATACACCTCAAACGGTACTCCTGGACAACAATCGTAACAAACGATCAATTCACAATCTTAATTTAATGCATGAAAATTAATTAATTCAATAATTAATTAATTAAATCTCATCTCATTAATCAATCATCAATTAGTTAAACAATTACCATTTAACATGTAATAATTAATCCATCCATTAATTATTACCAGTTTCCAAATTATATACCAAACATGTCAAATGTTCAATATTTCTAATAATGAGTAAAAGCCACAATTTCATTCCAACTCATGACTTGATAAATAATTCTACAATTAATTATCTTATTACTCATTATTCCCATTAAAATAATTCAATTATTAAATCATATCACTTTAACTACAATAGCAATCCATGTTTAAAATCGACACATGTCCAAGTGCTCGTTTATCTCATATGGGCGACATTATTTAATAACATCAAATGTGCCAGGCATCGAAATATAATAATCAAGGAAAATCACATTCTCAATTTAACAAAAGGAGCTCAAATTCTCATATAATGTTTTAAATATTCGGGACCCTACCTTGGGGTTTTTCTGGAAACCATAATGAACGAAGAACCATCAAGAAAAACGGGTTGATTATTTTACCACCCGCCTTAGAAAAGTTCACCTAGAAATACCAAGACCAAAACATATCATACTTGTCATCTACACACTTATATTTACCCAAAACAGGAATAGAATTAAGAAACCGAGAGAAGAAGATACTTAGATCTATGTAGATCCATGAAACCGAACAAGAACGAAGAAGAACATCTACCTACTTCAAGAATTAGTCTTCGATTCGCCAAGAGAATCCTTCAGATCGCCTGCAAGATGCTTGGGAGACGTTTTCCAACCATCAAGGGAGATTAATCACGATTTATGGCCACATAAAAGCTTAAACGAGCCATCTAAATGCAAAAAACGAGTGAGATCCACAGTTTAAAGATCTCATTTAAGTGCTTGCATGGTTTTCTAGCACGGATAGGCAAACCATACGCTAACCGTGCATTAGATACTATCTCGACAAAAACTCCTCATAAATTTAGGCCACATGGTTAGACAAACCATGTGCTAATAGTACGTTAGAAACTACCTCAAAAATTCAACTACACATGGTTTGGCCGTATGGTTAGACAAACCGTGCACTGCCCGTGTGACTTCACCTTTACCTCAAAACATCTTTCAATGAACAAAAAAAATGACATCTTTAGGTTTTCCAACACTAGGATTAAAATTTTGGATCTTGGTCTAAAAAGAATGACCCATTGATAAACCGAAAAAGAATTTTAGAAACATTTGTAATTTTATCCCGGTTCAAAACACGAGATCTTACAACATTTTTTTTCTACTCCTTGATTTTTAATATATCTTTTTTTTTATTTTTTCATATATAAAATATTAACTATTTATATTTAAAATTATTAATTATAACATGAACTCAAACTAGAATAAACACTAATTTCATTCATGGTCATTACTGTTATGCACAAGTTAGTTGACTTCCTCTAACATTAAGATTCAATTATTGAGATTGAGTCTTCTATTTAGCTCAATCTAGTAAAAATAGGTCATCTAAACTCTCTAGTTTTTATTATTTATTTCATTCATGATTTATTTTTTGAATATATGATTTAATGCCTAATTTTTTTCTAAACTCATAATAATTGAGTTCTGAATCATTATTTTACACATTAGTAAAAACATTTGTAAATACCTTTTAGTCTTTAATTTTGATACAATTTTTTAATCCCTTTTCATTATCATTATATTTTAAATATCATTAGTCAGGGTAGCTATCTAATCATTCTTTCTTGTCAAAGAATAAAAAGTAAATGTACTATAATAAATATCTAAATTAGATTTTAAAAAACATATTTCTTATTTCTAGTCTATTTATTTGTGGCTTTATTTATCTCACATTTTGTATAATAAACTAATAAATTCAACTAATTTATACTCTTTAAAGATTTTATTTTAATATATCATAATATTTGTTTCATGCCACTTCTTCAGAAAGGGACACAACACCCTTTCAATCCACTCTATTATTCAACACTATTAAAATATCACTCATACCATTTATAATACTTATCAATATATAAAACTTGAGGATCATTTATTCATCTCCACCCATGTTAATGTATTGTTATTCAACATGTAGAATTACTAGTTTTTTTTACTGTAGAAGGTTTATACCATTTTGTGTGACATATAGAATTATATAATGAATTGATTAGTCCTTCATAGGGTGAATGTTTTAAACACACATTGAGTAATAACACAATATATCATATTATAAAATTTATAATTCAAAAAATTATTTACTACAACATTTACCATTATTGTATCTTTTTCATCATCTAGTAGTTTTTATAGATTTTACATAACTATCCAATGATCGGTTCTTAAGTGTTTTGGATATGGTTCCATTCTGAAATACTAATACCCAAAATCATTACAATAAAAATATAATGTTATATTATGAATCTATCAATCTTTAAAATTTATTCCTCTAATTTAAAAAAATTAGACTATTATGTTTAAGAAAATGTGAGAAAAATAAATTTCTAAGAAGTATAACATAAATACTAAATAAATATTTCTTATACCAATTTTTGGCCCAATGTGAATGGTCTAGTGGGGGTAAATATTCTTTATTAAAAAATTAGATAGATAACTAAAAAGTTCTTAATATTATAGTTAATCTAGTGATATGGATAGAATTAATCCAATGAAGTCGTAGGTTCAAGTGAAATAAATTATAAATGCATATTGAATAGAAATATAATAATATAATTTTAAATTATTCTGAATAAATGTGATCGTACACATATTCTTCACTCCTCTATTCTCAATGAGATAAATTTTATTCACTAAAAACAATAACTTCTGAATGTATATGATTATATTTTGTTGAGATATCCTTCAGTAAACCTAAGGATCAACTTACCTAACCAGCTGTTCTAGAGACTAAGGAAAAAACATAATAAAAATTAATTTTAATGGGATTACCAACTTAATAGATTTAACATTTATAGTGGAGTTATAACAAAAATCTGGTTTGATCTAGGTCGATAAAATCATAAACTAAAAAATAATGTGAAAAACATATACCAATATTAAAACAAAAAAATGAAGGATTATAATGTTGATATAGAATAATAAATTTTGTAATAGATCACACATTTTATCATCTCAAAAATGATAATAGGATTGGAACAAATTAACCATAGTAGACATTCGTTACTTTTATAACATTTATCAAGTTCTCCACCAACTATATTATTCCTTTAATGAGAATTTATAGACATATTCACCAGTAGTCATCTCATGATATCCACAATCAACGTCATAAGAGTGTTTCCATATTTTGGAATATCTTCTATATCATTAAATTTTCTTCCATAATTCCCAATAACCAAAAAGAGAAACTATATAATGTGTGAAACAAATATCAAAATAATATAATTTAATATGATATATGAGTGATTTTGGAAACCATATACAAGTAATTTATAATTAATTATAAATTCATGATACTTATAATTTTTTAATACTTTATATTTAGATAGATTTCAATTTCTTAATAAATTAAAAATGAAAGAAAATACATAAAATCCAATATTTTTTATGAAATTCAAATTCATGTAAACAAATTAAAACCCATAAGACAATATAATAAAGTAAATTTCATGTTTTTCAAAAGACCATACTCATATGAATAAGTCATTAAATGTAATTCCAACGTTTTTATGAAAACATATGATCGCAAACATGAATATATAAGTAATTATAAATATTAATACTTTTAGATCATAGAGTAATACTATTTACATAGAAATATTCGTAATATTAGAATTAAATAAATTATATGTATAAAAAACTAATCCATGAAAAGTTGATTAAGTTAAATTAAATAATTTATTAAAATTTACAATTACCTAATATATTAAATAAAAGGTTATGTAATTATAAAAACATAAAATAAAGAAAAACTCTATATAAATAAAAAAAATCATTGTCACATGATCAATATCGTAATTGATCTCATGGTATATTTTCTTATTTAGTCTTGTATTATATGAAATTTCATGTATTATGATATTTTTACTAAATTTTATTTGAGTTCATAGGTGGATTATTTAATATGAACTAAAATAATAAATGTAATTCATGCCATATTGTGTCTGTTATACAACATCAATGCCAATTTATAACCCATATTCCAATTGGACATGGTTTTTGATGGGTTACTCTCATCTTCTATACTTACGCAAGAGAGGTATTTGTGGGGGTGGTTCATAATAAAATTATATCAAATATTTTGATTTGGAGATAAGATGGATTATTTGGATTGGAAAAGGTGAGTTTTCATAGGTTGGTAGGTAAAAAATATCAGTTAAACAAATTACTTTATGAAAAAATGGTTGACCAACTCGCATAGCATTGACTAAGTCTCCCATTGATATGATAAAAGTACCTTATGTTTAATAAAAAATTTAGGTGAATTGATACATAATTTAGGTTAGTGACTAAATTCAGGATCATAAATCATGATCATTTTTACATGTGAATGAATTGGGTAAAACAAATTGACTAGGATGAATCAAAATTACTTAATCATAATAAATCTATTTTTTAGTCTTAGTATATCCATAAAATTTTCGATTTTTAATGAATGGATGAAACACAATGTCCTTATGCACGTAATTCTAGTGAATTTCAATGGGATTGAATAGAAATTTATTAGAAACTATTTTTATCCACTTAAATATTATAATTGATCCCTAATTGGTATATGATTTTAAAGGGATGAGGGATGTTTTAGTGAATTTGGTCCATTTTCTAACCCCATCATATTAGAAGAGGAATCTAATAAGAGGATAATTTCACTTAATATGCTACATACCATCCAAATTCCAATAGAAAAATACCTAAATTTTGGGTTTATGTTTTTATAAATAGGGGATTTCACACCCATCCTAACTCTGGGTGTTCTAAGGGAGTTCTCTTTTAAGAAAAATTTTAAAATTTAGTCCATAGGTCTTTAAATGATAATGATTCTGGGGGATGGAAAAGTGTTGGTAATAGAATGGCTATGAAATTTTAGACATATAAAGATGTTCAATGTTTATAGATTGTGGAAAACGTATTTAACCTTCTCAAAATTCATATAAATGATCTATGTATGAAAGGAAGGAGAAGGGAAATAAATTATACAAAAATAGAAGGAATAAAATAATGAAAAGTATATATATGTTGGTGGTCATCTAGTTAATAATGTGAAGAAAACTATGGATCCTAAAAATAATTAGTATCTTCCAAAGACTATGGTAACTAAATCTATATGTAAGGGTTTTTTTGTAAAGAAACATATATATGTTACAACCAATGGTCATGCAGATGGAATAGTACACTATCACACTACCACATATCTTGCTCTTCTCCCTTCACATAACATATCAATGGAAAATTATGTACTAGTAGTAATATATTGTTTGAACACAAAAGGCACAATTAATGGGAAAGGGAATTTTTTTCCAAACTTGTCAGTGGAGAGTCATTGGGACCTTTTGAATAACCAATGGCTTCTATATCACTTGTTATGAATCCTATCAGGCATTATAAGTAGAAAATCGTTGATTGATATTTATATATCAATGCATCAATGGAAGAATAAATATAGATGAAGGCTGGAGTTGTGAATATAGGAACCAAGTAACAAATAGAACAAACAAATATTATATACCACAATTTTCATTAGTTATTTAAAGAAATAAGGATCATTATAGAGGAAACTGTTTGGAGTTTGTGTATGATGGATTCCAATTTTAGGAGTTGTAATATGAGGATACTAAGTGCGAAAAATTATCTATAAAATAGATTATTTATATATTAAATGATTTTAATACATTAATATTTGATTAAGACGACATTTCATCTCATATTTTGTATTAATCTTGTACTAGTCATTTATATCATATTATATTTAAGTTATTTCCTTAAAAGGAAAAAAATTATTTTGATTAAAAAAATAGAATGATTAAAAAAGAAATCAAATGTTGGGACTTATAGAAGCATGATAAATCTATTTGTATATAATATATAGATGCATGTATATAAGAACAATATAATTATTTTATTTTAATATTTTTTTAAATGGATAACTATATTAATTTAGGATGGATTATATTATGAGGATCTTCTAGTAATTATTGGTTCTAATATCATTATAATCATTATGCATCAAAAGTTGTATGGTAGACGTTATATGATCAGTTTTAGTCTAAGATTCATTCACTAACAGTAATTGAAATACATTGGT
Organism: Viscum album; assembly: GCA_963277665.1. NCBI lineage: Eukaryota > Viridiplantae > Streptophyta > Magnoliopsida > Santalales > Viscaceae > Viscum > Viscum album. The sequence goes on along the minus strand of OY728123.1, from coordinate 1,198,847,718 downwards.
TGGAGATGCTTTCTCTATGATATAATATCATCATCATATGGGAGTTTTTTATTTTATTTAGAACCTAAAATTTTAGCATTCTAACCTTTATATAGATGCATAATCTTTAGTAAGGAATGATAAATATGTTTTACATAAATATTTAAATTTATGTCCCCACATTCACATTATAAACATTACTTGAGAAAATACTAGTTGAATATTTTATCAGGAGGATGATATCTTAGATTGAATTATTATGGGGTAAGTCTCTCATAATACAAAATAAGAAGAGTTGTATGAATGGGTTTTCAATTTCCTGATCAATTGATGTTTCAGATAGTAGAGTTTCAGCTCCATCATCCTTCTATTAATTTCACTAGGTCATATTGTTCGCATACCACTATTGGGTTATAAGAAATGGTTTTCTATCCTTTCATGGTCATTGACAATATAATCTTGATCATATGACCTTTCTATATGGTTAGAATGGACCTAGAATCTTTCTGTTGGATCATATATTATGGAAATAACCTCCATAAAATCATTAGTAAAGGGGATATCCATTCATTGATTAGTATAGAAGTGACGATGTAGGTAAATAAAATAAATATTATTTCTATTGTTCCTAGGGAAATAGAGAATAGTAAAATCCTCGAGGTGGAAAACATTTGGGCCAAAATGGTTTGTGGAGTAAAATTTTTTAGATGGATTTACCGGAGTTTCCAACACCTGATGAGTTAGACACTTTGAGGGGTACCATATTCTTTTTATCTAATATATTTAATGATTTAATCTATTCATGGGATACATGATCCATCATTATAACCATCCTAGTACAAGACCTCAGACGTGAGGCTTAGTGGATCCCATTTATATTACTATTATAAAAACTAGATAATGGTTAATCTATTATGTATAATTTATATAGAGGTTACGAGATAATATTAAGAAATCGTCACTCTTAAAATGATTTTTTATATTAATAGATATATCCATAAGATGTCATCATTGATTTTTAATGGTTATATTCAATATTTTCTATCATTAAATTACTTTCAGATGACATTTATCTTATGTGATTTTTATATGGATGATTTCATATTAAATGGGGATTTGGACCATATTATGGTTTATATAAGAGATGATTATTTATCTTCTATAAAGTCTAATCTAATGTTAAATTGTATAGAGGATCATATATTTGTGTTTTTGATGGTTCTGGCTATGTCCCCGCATATTTTAAAGTTGTTGGAATGAAACCCTTAGACATTAAATTTAGTTTTGTATTGATTTTCATTAATGTCTCCCTATAATGTAAATTCATTCATATAGGATGGTACAATATATGTTCTAGAGGATTCATGTTTATATTGATGATAATTTTTTGAAAGGTTTTATTCAACCAGGTGTACCACCTAGGGGTGGATCAGTGATAATCATGAAGAATGTGGATTTTAGTATGGAATAATGTGATGATTATCATCATTGAATTATGTGTCACTAAATAAATGTTCCCCCATATGGATTGATGCTATATTTGATAGGAATAAAGGAACTGTCTAGTTCTGAAAGATTGTTTTATTATTAATAAAATCAAATGTTTGTGATGAATAATGTTATCCTAAAGTTAACATTCTAGGTTTTTTATCAGAATGGTGATATACTGGTAATTCCCATTAGTTTCAGGAAATCACCATCAATTTTCATGGAACTAATGAACTACATTTCCATAGTTTTCCTTGATTAGTTTTTAGTAGTCTTTTCTGATGAAATCATTGTGTATGTTGAACTATAAGAAGATCATTAAGAGTGTTTTGAACAATTTTCGGGGTTCCCCAGTTTCATCATATATTTTATAACATTCCAAACATTACGTTCTAGGACCATTTGATTCATTTAAAAGGGAATAATTATTACCATTATAAATTATTTTTGAATTTCTCGCAGACTAAGGTAATATTTTCTTTGGTATCCCCCAATATTATTGAAAATATTCAGTGCTTCCTCAATATTACAAGACAGTATGTGTATATTTTTATAATTTAACATATATTTTTCCTATATTAATAGAATTAAATATAAAATATTAGTCATTCATATCAACTAACTATTGGTAATACAATATTCTAAATCTATTTGATATGTTTGGTAGTTCTTTTATTCTTTATCTACTATTTAGAGGATTAATATTTGAGGTCTTTTGTGATTAATCCCACCTTGGATTGGGTTTTCTTTGGATTATAATGGAGGAAACTATAGCGATTCAAATAGATATGAAGACAGTTGATGGTATATTATACCACTATATAATGATGTTTTAATTATCCAGGATAATATGGGTTGAATAATTTCAACTCAAAGGTTCTATAGAAACAATTACCCAATATCATTTGTTTTTTTTTTCTAATTCTCATGTGGAATGGTCTAAGGATGATTGATATTGGGTATTATTCAATGAAAGGATCTTAATTCCCTTGAATATGTCAAGGTTTTTTCATGTCACGTTTCATAACTCTATATTAGAAGTTTATCCAAGTAGGCCCAAGATTTATCACACCTTAATTGTTTAGTTATAGTTTCCATGGATGAATAAATAAATTATGGAGTTCATATCTTGATGTCTAGTAAAAATAATTTAATTGTTAAGTATCATGTTCATGAACTCTTATTCAATCACTAGATATCACACAATATAAATGGGAGTAAATTTTAATGGTTTTTAGTATAGTTATACATCAATATCATCATGTGTATGATTATATCTGTGAAATAGTATACTATTTGATGATGTTAACTCATTAATTATGGATCAAAGAGTCAAGAATAATAGAAGTTCTACTAATTTAGTATTAGTAAGAGAATTTCAGGTCCCATGGGATTTCAAGTATGATCACTTCTAATTGAGATCATTGTATTACATCCAATTTATGAAAATCCCTCTAGATTGATTTTGGCTTTCATCTTCGACATAGTAAATAATTTCATCAAAAGACTAACAATCAATGGTAAAATACTTTTTTGACTATGTACGTCTGGTTTAATGCATGAATTTAGGTTTTTGGAGGATATTCGGTGATGCACTTAACATTTACAAATTTGTATTATAATAATAGAAATCACGCTACCATAGGTAGTGATCCATTAAATTTAATATATGTCCAACTTTTCATACTACAATTATATTAGACTATGGTTGGAGAGTTGAAAATTTAAGGATAAAAAATAGTGACAACCATGAAATATAAAGTTTGGGAGATTCATGGAAGAATAAGAGAAATAATATAACAATATATATTTTTTGTATATCCAAATAGATTGATACTTGTGTCAAACTTTATAAATCCTATATTCCCAAATGTATCTTCTCATCCTAGGTAAAATATGTTCATGGATGGGAATATGTTTTGTCCTCTATTTGATGAATCATTCTCAGGATAGTGTGTTTTGGGGATGTTGATTATCTATTGGTGTATCCAACACAGATGGAATGGATCTTTAAAATTTTCCATGTCTCACAGAATCACTATTATCTTCCTTAGGAATCCTATGACATTTATTGGGGTGAGGTAAATACTATAGATGATTCCATTTTAACATAACTATCTGTTGAGATTTAGGGGCTTCAGGAGAGATTATTTTGAAGTAATTTTATTCCTTTTTAATGTTTCCTATAAAATCATTTCAACATAAAAGATATTAATTGGAAATATGAGTCACATATTCCTAATGAATACGATGAATTATTTTATGATTTATTTTTTTATATTATATATGTATGAATTTTTCATGGTTGATGTTATTTTGATAATTATATATGATTTTTGAAATCCCTTTTGATGAGTTGGTTGTTCATTTATTATAGAAGGATAACAACAATGTATCTTATAGGGGTTTTAACAACATTTGTTTCTTATTGTATTGGTTTTATATTTCTGCTAGTGATAATAATTTTAGAGGCATTTGGTTTAAGGTCCCATGTTTTTTTGAACCAATATTTTAATTTAAATGGTGTTTAGTGTTCTTTAGGATTTTTGATGGTGGTCTATGAGGTTTGTTGAAGGGACATTTCACTTATGATGATATTATATGTGGAGTAGGTGTTTCATGATGTTATGATGTGATTCAGTCAATGAGATTTATTTTGGAATATATATTATGATGTAAAAATGTGACACAGATTCAAGATGAGGGTCATGGTAGGCTTGTTCAATGTTGTTTAAGGTTGGAAGTATGAATATTGTATGTATTTCTTTATTCGTGGTATGATAAATTATAGGGTATTATTCAGAAAATAAAAATCACGTATGTATCAACAAAAAAATATTACATTTTGATTATTACTCTAACATATTGACTTAATAACATTTCTAATAATAGAATGATGAATTTATTTATGTTGTGGGGAGTTGGAGGTAGAATAGATATTTTATTCCCATTTATGAGTCATTTAACTATGGTTCATGGGTGATTTTATGGTTTTGGTCTGGGGTACTTGGGATAAGGAAGTATGTTGGGATTCATAGCATGATTTTTATGGTTTTATAAATTATGGAATGGAACCCACAACCATTCAATGAACCTCCATTTTTCTATTGATGGAATTATCATTAACCATTAGAAATATGGGGATCCATGTAAGAAGATTATGCAATGATATTCGGATCGTGGAAAAATGTGGTGTTATGAGGTTCTATAACACCATGATGTATGATTTCCTAATTTTCTATATGAATTTTGGGTGACTATTGAATAATTTTTTTTCTTTCTCCCCTAAAATCTTATATGGTTGTGGGAGATATTTAATAATCCATGTCCTCTCAAATTTATCATTAGACATTTCTTTTTTTAATGACTAACATTAATCCATGACATCCTCCTATATATATCTTCTCTTAATTATTATTCTAACATTCATTCATTCCATTACATAGTAGATCTATCCTCAATATTTTTTGGGTTCGTTATCAAAGTATTGCATATGATTAAAGGTGACATAATTTCATGACTACTTATTGGTTCCATATGAAGTTTATGGTGGTGTGATTCATCCATAATTACATTCTTATTTGGGGTAAATTGAGGCTTCATATTAGGTAATAGGATTTAAGCATTATTTTATTTATTTATGTGTGATTTAGAGATTAATTAACTCTATTTTTATAATGGTTAATGGTTTAGGCTTGACCTTTAGAAGAAAATAATATTTAAAAAAATAACTAATGGGATGTTTTTGTGGCTTCACATGTGATAACACCATTATTCATGGTGATTGTGGAATTATTATTCTTATTAGATCATGATGTTTCCTTTATAGTTTTATAGCCTACTATTTTGATAATAAATTATTTAATTTTATATCCAACATTTCTAAATATTATTTATTATATTTTTAGGAATATAGGGATGTTTTAGTGACTGATATATTCCTTTATCACTGGGAGGTCCTTAGAATAATTTATCGGGTCTTTGGTTACTTTCATAGGTGTAATCAGGGTAAATTGTCTTTTTTGGTCTTGAATTGTATGAAATAGTATATATTGGTGTTGTTTGAATTATTGTAAAAAAATTAATTGGTGGATTACTTTTTATTTAATATTATATTTTTTGTTATCTATTCCACCTATATGTGTTTTTTACCCTCTATTCTAGTGCCCATCCAATGCCCTATTGAATGCAGTATTTAGGAGTCAATCTCATCTGCAATATGGCCAAATAGGCATACTAGTGGGAATGGATTGTGACATCATCCCTAAATATAAGTGATACAATTTAATTTTACTTCCACTATATTATTCAATACATTTGAAATCTATATTTTATCTTCAATATTTATTTTATACTCAACAACATTCTCAGAGATTTTTTGTAGTTTCATATTTGTGCTTCTCATTTTTCACCTTCAACAAGAAATTCTCTTCCTCCTAAAACACATCTGTATTTAGTCATCATGAGCCTCTCTATTACCTTATATTTTTCTCTTGAAACATATATCACATTTAATATATCTTCAAACTCATCATTGGTATCAGGTCTACCTTTGACTTCTTACTCATTTCCATAATTATCTCTTCTTGTTTGTGTCTTATTATTAATATCCAATAATAAATTCATTAAGGTATTAACATCTAAATATCGAAAATTTATATTTCATCTAATATATAATCATATCATAGTATTATTTTCTTTTACTTGAATTTTTTTCATTGTAATCCTCAAACCATTATAGTTATTTGAAGATTTATTCATGCGAATTCAATCACCCATATCATCATCTTGAAACATAATGGGACAAATAAATTTGTGGTTCTAATCCTTTCCACTAAAAATAATCACAATAGGATGTTTCAAATTTAACTCTCCTTTTTTTCTATATTTTAGGAATGTAATAAAATATCTTCATCAACATCTACTTCTATGTGGTCAAATATTAATGTAATCATATTTAATCACATGAATGACCCATCCAGAGACTTTTCATTTTCAATTTTCTACTTATTATCTATCCATATCTCATTATAAATAAGATCACTATAAATAATATTCATTTTCAACTCTTTTGAATCATTTACCTCATTCACAATTACATTTCATTTTAATCAAGGCTTTAATCACCTTAATATATAACTGAATATTTTTACAACATTCAGGGATCTCTAAACCCAAAGTAATATAATAAAATCAAAATAACTTAATAAAGTAATATAAAATTAACATAAATTATGGGAATCCTCATGTCCTAAAAATTTTCCAAACAACCTAAAATAAATCTCCTCATTCTTTCAAGATACCTTCATAGTGATTGAGTAGGTTTTCCCACATGGTGATTCATGATTTACATGACATTTAATTCATATATAATATGTTGTCCAATATACCCCTTATGAGTTTATCAGCTTACAATAGATATTAAAAGTTTTTTGATCTATTATTGTTATATATTCACTATACATACTAATTGAGATCCCATGAATGGTAACTATGTAAACATACATCCCTAAAGAAAAAATACTGATACACTTGATTCTTCTTCACTTGAAAGGAATTACCATTGAAGATCGCAATCCCTATTGTATTTAAAAATTACATTAATCATAATTTTTAAACTAATTTTATTGAATTGAACCATTAGATATTGTATAACATTTCATGTATATAACGGTATTTATTGAGAGATACTCTAATATTAGGGTGAATCAGAGTATAAAAATTATTGAGAATTAGAGAGTTATTCTTAAAAATATCTCCCAGCTAAAATAACTTTTAACTAATAGTTTATAATTTTAAATTTATATTATTATATTAATAATTATAAACTAATGATTTTTAGTCTTATGTTTCCCTTTATTAATCTGATCAGTGATATCCAAACCTACACTAACCAATTTATGTATTTTAGAACATAGATAAAGAAGCACACATGCCAAGATAATTTTACATGTTGCACTAATAAATGGATAATAAAATAATATTATAACGATAATGTTCTAACGTACTATAATATCCTAAACACACTATTTATTGAATGGTTTATGATACGGAACTCCAAGATTCAGGTCACTCCCCTTACATGGTTTAGTGATTGTGCATTAACTCACAATGTTCCCTCCCTAAGCTCATCTCCTTCACTCACTACTAAAGAAAGGAGAAAATCATTCACATTTAGGACAACACAAAATAGTTTCGTGACAGTTTTTGATTATCTATGTACATAAAGGTTCTTTTTGACCTCCATGAGGTTCTGCCTTATATTATGGTTGTGAACATCCCTATGAACATAGCTTTACCTTCCATGATATATCATAGAATATTCACCTTCCATATCTAATAATATATTTAAATAATGTCATATTATCATTAAAACTTATCTCATTATTAATATTATATATATAATTTCTACCTCTAAATATCATATATATCAATAATATACTATCTCTACATAGTAATAAATTCTATTATTAGTAGAGATAGATATATCCATAATTCAAGATTTCATAAATGTATTTTTATCTTTTCCAATAAAAATTATCTATGATTTCCTCGTTGATGATATCTCATATTCCATTAGATTGGTAAATCCTCATCAATTTTTGGTCATTGGGTTTTGATAAGGAGTTTTAATTTTTAGATGTTGAATGGTTTTTTTGTGATAAAAATTTAATAAACAAATTTTGATGTTCTGAACAAATTAAATTGATATTTTTAGGATAGTTTCATGAACTATGTAGTAAACTAGGGGTTTAGTTGATCATGGGATAAGGATCAGGTGTCTGGGTTTTCTATAATATAATAGATGATTCCAAAAACCTGTTGGTGAGCCACCACTAGCTCACTAGTTGCCTGACTAGTGGCTAGAAACACTATTTGGGAACATCGGCATAACATGGGTCCATAGGCTCACTAGATAAGCCTGGGTGATTTTCAAAAAGTGTTACAAATGATTCTTCACAATGATTGGGGGTCTTTTGTGTTTAGAGGTATTGTGGTTTTTAAAGAGGTTTTTTTGGATAACATATCCTTCTCCATTTCCTTTCCTTTAATCAACTACTAATGTAACATGTTTTTGTTGTGTTCTAGAGGTGGATTGAAGGTATGATGTCTTTTTCTTTCTCTGGTATTACTTACTAACCTTTAAAAATTAATCTTGATCATGATTATGTTCCATATTTCTTCCCATAATGAATGGTATAATATGTCGAGATCAAAGGGTATTTTGGAAGATTTTATAAAGAACATCCTACAATTTCATTTTTAAGTAATTATAATATTTTATAGTGAAGTTACATTGTATCTAGATTTTTCCAAGTGGTTTTGGTATAATTTTGGGAAATAATCCATTATAAAAATCTTAATAATTTTGGATTTTATATATATTAGGTCTCGTGGTGTGATTATAAGTCCCCAGCCTTAAACCTTACTTAATATTGTATTAAATGAGTAATTCACATTGAGGATCTTTTCAGGTTTAGAGTTTTAGTGAATTAGGACATAACTATTACATCTCAAAAGATTACAAAGTAGTCGCTTCTACTAAATTTACATAAAATAAAAACTCTTTAAAAGAAACATGTGTAGTTCCATGTTTTAGGTAGCATGACTTTCCCTTGATCCCATCCTTGACCCTATTCCACGTTATGTCCTGTGAAAAACATTTCAAAAACTTGGGATGAGCATAAGAAGCTCAGTAAGGGATACACAAAGAATGAAAACTGTTAGTTTTTCAAAACAAGTAAAACATGAATACTTTATCAATGTAATACTTTTCACCTTCATGAAGTAGTAAAAACTTTTCACTGAAAAAAAAAGTATCATCACTTACCTTTTTGTAACCAAAGGATTACCATAAAACCCATATAAAGAACACATAACATATATAAAGGTAACTTGGGACATAAACATACTTAAGTGGAATAACCATACGGTCGACTTCCACACATATCACTTAATGGAATAGCCATACGGCCAATTTCCATACATACTTAATGGAATATCCATATGGCCGACTTCCATACCCAATGCATTGAAGGTTATAACGTAACCACCCGTCCTGGTATTCACGGCACCACCCGTCATATGGTTTATAATGTAACCACCCGTTAAAATGTCCAAGTACCAATATAAAATCATAAAACATAAAACCAATATAAATTATTGATAACATTTCCACATCATAATATATCATAATAGAATCCTTTATCAAAACCATTTTCAAAACCATTTAAAACATTTAATAAAGAGATTTTTGAATCAAAGTGTCCCATACCACCTTTAAGCTTAAAATTTTAAACCATTAATATCCATATAAATAAATCCTTAAAACCATTTTGAAAACATGGATATTAATAAGAACAAATAATTATAACATTTAAAACGACATTTTGGTTAAAGGGGTTTTACCAAAATTATAGACACTTGAATAAAATAATTGAGGAATAACATTTAGTCAGAACTTTATAATATCATGAGAATAAATGGATTCATGATATAATACTCCAAAGGACAGTATATACACCATATAAGAGTGAATTGGTGCATAGAAACAATGAACCCTCAATAGAAATGTCAAATGTGATGAAATCCCTTATAAAGAAGGTACCTTTAAATTAAGGACAAATCAATCTCAAAAATATGTGTGAAAAATATAATTACACCCAATATAAATGTATATTAAGTGTAGAACAATAATAGGTCATTCACACATATTCAATGGATGACATATTCAATGACTACATGTTGAACCCAAAGAAATCGAAATTGGGTTAAAAAGTTCCCTTGACAGCCTAACAGCATCACATCAAAATGAGTTGATGAGAGATAAAAAGTGTATCTCATCACTTGGACATAAAATTTACATCAATAAGGATATATGAGAACATATCCCAATATAACAATATGTAAATTAAAGGACCCAACAAAAGAAGTCTTTTAAAAAAGAGGAGGGTGAAAGGTTCGCTTACCGACTTGGGTATCTTTCAAAACATACACCCCATGAAAGAAGGACAATAGATCATTTATGTAAATACTCATAAACGAAAGTATATTACACAAAGAGTAGAATAATGGGCAGTACATACACCACTCAATGGAATTTGTGGCAAATGTAGCATAAATCTCACGGGAATAAAAGTGAGATGAAAAATCCCTTACGAAAACTCGGCAGCCTAACAGCGCCACATAAAACTTCCGAATATGGATTGATGAGATCAAATAGGGTATCTCATCACATTAAAAAAAAATTTAAAGAAAGAGGAATATAAAATAACATCCCCCAACATTACAAATAGGAGCTTAAAAGAAGTGACATAGAGGAGAGTACTTAAAAAAGAAAGATAGAGGTTAGATCTCTTACGAAAGTTCGGCAGCCTAACGGCGCCACTCAAAACATCCAAAATGGATTGATGAGAGAGAATAGGGTCTCTCATCACATGAACATAAAAATTAAAGTAAATTTAATATAAAAGATCATCCCAATAACAAGAAAGATGATCTTTAAAAGCAATGACATAAAAGAGGGTACTTAAAAAGAAAGAGAGGTGTAGGATCCCTTACCTCGGGTCCGACTTGACTCGATCGTTCTTTAATCTCCTGAATAATAAACATGAGTTAATTTATACTTCATTAAGAACCCTTTTCTAGTTAATTATTCATTTTATATCACTTATTACCATGTCATAAACATTATGTAATCATTTAAGTTAATAATATTTGTTTTGCCGATATTTGGTTCTTAAGTCGAAAGTGGACATCTTACAATTACATGTTGTTCATGTGGCCAAATGTTTATTATATCCAGAATTGTATTCATGATGTAGATATAATATATGTCATATATATATCCAGTACATGCATGCATTTATATCATTACATAATCATTTATAGGTAAGAAATGAAATGCACCGTTCATGGAGACGGTAAGCCGTACGTACGCATGAACGCTACTTTCATTTCTATTTCGTATTTTATAGAATGGAATAATAATGATATAAAGTTATATTATAATTCCAGTATAATATCATATATAATATCATAGTTCCATCCTTTATACGTCCCACATATGGTATTTAACGAATCAAATCACTTTGAGGGGGCGGTAGTCCGCACTTCCTTAAATGAAGATATCGCGTTTACCCATAATGGAAACCATAAAGGTATGCCCAAAATGAAAAAAAACATAAGCTTAAGAAAAACATAAAAATATTATATACCATATATAAAAGTAGTGACATCATAATGGCCACCTTTGAAGGTGTTAAATGAGTATTGAACAATCATCGTTTCGGGAGGCATAATTTCACCATCCACGGAAACCGTATGTTCTTTAACCATTTGATGTAGTTGTTTGAGAGTGTAGCTCGAATAAATCTTATAACAACATCCTAGTATATTTAAGATACTGGTTTTGTTACAAAAGAAATAAATAAAACGAGTTTAGGGGGTGGGAGAAGCAAAATAAAACAAATGAACATGAGAGAATGAATTACCTTAAAAAGTGTAACTCCTTTTGATTTGAGCCTAAAGGCTTTCTTTGAAAGGATTCTGCCCAAAGAAAATCCTCTAGGATGTGGAGAGGGATGTGGAGAGAGTAAATGGGCAGGGGTTTGGCCGAGCCAAAGGCTTGAGGAGTTTGTGAAATGAGGTAGAGGTCGGGGCCTTTTATAAGAGGAGTGGAGGGGCACTTTTGGAAAGTAAAGAAATATTACTTTATTTGAAAATGTGTTTCAGTTTTAAAAGGTCCCACATTGATATAATTTGTGGATAAGGTGATAAGGGTTCTAAATCCACTCATCCAATTGGTTTTGGCCATGTGTAGTTCATAGAGTTTACATTATCTTTCCATTTTATTTAAATCGTCAAATAATGATGTCATCTCTGCATCATTATTATGTAATAAATAATTTAATTTATTTAATGTCTAAAAATTAAAAAAAATACTATGATGTAGGAAATCTTTTTATATTTCTAATGACTATTTATAATCAAAAAGATGACTTGTATAACCCCACTTAACAATTATTTAAGTAAAACATATCATGTTTGTGTCATTTTTACTTTTACATTAAATAAAAAGTTATTTATGTCATTTCCCAACCAAAATGTCTCCATGGGGTCCCCAAGTTGACCCATGGCTTTTCTTGGTCTGCCATGACACAACCAATAAGGTTGGGACATGTGTCTAGGTCATTTCATATTATTAAAGCATTATTTATACCTTAAACTACACTAATTACCACTAATCGCGATTAAAAACTTAATCAGTTACTATTCACCAAAAAATTATTTTTATCCCATTGAACCACATTTTACTTCTTAATGAAAACCATGTATGTCGGATTTTTGAAATTCAAAACACATAAGTGGTAAAATTTCATTTAAACGAAAAATTAGCTTTTATAAGTACCACTTAGTGGTTTCACTATTCATCAAAAATAGAAGTTTTTCAGAAAAATCCCAAAAATTCACCTTAAGCTATATTTGATATTCTGAATTCAAAAATTAAGTCCGTTTTACAAAATTCAAAACATATTAGTCACATTAATTAATTTAATAATAAATTCCCGCTGTCAGAGCAAATAGCGTGTTTTTATAAAACAATAAGTATCAAAAGATTGACACTAGTTTAAGTCTGATTTCAAAGTGAAATTAATTACAACGAACACTATTGGATTTAATGGTAAAAATATTTTCTAATTTCACTTTAAAACCAATTCAAAATATAATCTAATCATATAAATAAATTAGATTAAAAAGAGTTTTTGAATTAAAATACAACATTTTACACTATTCATTAAAAAATGAACTTTATCGGAAAAATACCAAAAAATTACACAAAGTAAAATTTGATGTCCCGATTCTTAATAAGAGTTTTATTTGGTCCAAAAGAATTTTTAAGAGTGAAAAAAACTATATTTAATGACAGTTCTCCATTAAAAGGCGATAAGTGAACCTTTAGTGGAAACTAGGGCATATACGCCTAAAATTGAATTCTTTCCGTATTTTAAGCCTTTAGCTTTTATTGGATAAATGTAAAAACATTTAAAAAACATATATAATCATATATTAGTTATTTCTATCCATTCCTGCCAATAAAACGGCTACATGTTAACTACCATTTGAAATAATATTATTTTATTATTAGAGTGAAACGTAAGATTCCCAAGAAACTCGTTGTTGCGTGTTGGGTACGCCATCGAGCATAGCGTCCCCTTTAAAGTCATATTAATATTTTATTCACAAATATGGATAAATATGAAAATTTCATATTCATTATTTACCTGGGGTGTTACAGTGATTGTATTGGACTACACATGGGTTCTTATAACTATGAAGAGTGGTTGGTGTTTGGTGAGTATTTATATATTTATTTCAATTTAAATTTTTTTTTTCAAATAATTAAAAATTATTATAATTAATCATTTATGTTATGTGTAATGAGAGAATTTCTATACGTGTGAGTGAGGCTTGATTAGTTGGGATAAGTCTTGGAATAACATGTTGATGGTTTAACTCCATGTTCCAAGTAGGTGTCCCCTTTAACAGAAAATATTATGAATTTCTATTTATTTGGATACATTTTTGTATAATTATTGGAGTTCAATCATACAGTTAGGGACAACTAAAGTATTTCTCAGATGATATAATATGAATTTGGACCACCCATTCCTCACAGTCTATCCTCTTTAAGACATTGTGGAATAAGGATTTCATGATGACTATGCCACCAAGTGGAGAAGGTTTCAATTGAGTGGATGAGTGGAATTTGGGAGCTCTCAGTATTTTATATGAGACTAATATAGAAGTGGTAAGGTTCCAATAGAAAGTGGGAAGGTGTGGGAGGCTTGGTACAAAGTAGTGATGGACGAGATAGGTGTATGTATCATGTAATATAATGTTCTCCCAATTGAGTCTAGAGGTGAATCTTGGGGTGCTCTTCGGATAGATGATTCTTTTGGGACATGGAATAGGACTGTGGAGTGGGTTTCCTTTGGTTGAGGAGTTGAGGGATCTCTCATATGATAACTAAGACACAACCTATATGAGAGACTTGGTAGTTTTTTAGGACATGAAATTTGGGTTAAAAATGGTTTTTGATGGGTATAGAACGCCTATAATAAAGGATATGTTCAAGATGAATTTAATTTAATTGGATGGTCTCTAGGTAGTAGGACCACGATTGATGAGGTATTATAAATGTTTTAACAAACATTATGGTCTAGGTAAGGGTGAGTCATTGGGTAGTGATGTATCAAGAAGGTGAAAATAATGAGGCTTTATCGATAGTAAATGATTATGAAGGAAATGGAGGACCTATTGGATGCCCTATTATGTGATTTGATACAAATTTCATTGAAGATATATATATCAATATTCTAGCTTCCATAGGAACATCCAATGAGTTGTGTAATGTCCATCGGGACATAAATCCAGTGAATTTTCTTGTTGGACCTCCCTAAAATCATGATAGGATGGGTAGGTGTGATGTGACTGCCCTATAGTTAATGGTAATGGCCAGGTAGATGAGTGTACACTAATGATTTGGGTATTAGGATAAAGATTGTAACACCCCGAGATTTTATGAAAAATGTTCTTTTTAATTTCATTGATAACCTGTCTTGTACGCTACACCAAAAGGAGCTTGCACTACACGCGTCCCTGACTTGACTTTCATTACACGCAATCGTGAACTTCCACGATAGCATATGTTGTACGCAATACTGAGTTTCACTAAAAAACAATATATTATATAAACTATCCATTATGAATAGTAATACCCACTTTTTGAAATTTTATTTTTCAAAATGGACGCCATTTGTTATTCGGAATATCAAAATTATCGAAGGGTGAAATTTTGGTATTTTTCTGAAAACATTCAATTTTTGATGAATAGTGAAAGCACTGGGTTACTATTAAAAACATACATTTTATTTAAATAATTATTTATTTTATTAAAATATATTTTATGTGAAAATTGATACATAATACCTTTATAAGTTCAATGTAATTCATTGGAGTAATTTTATAATAATTTTATTGATCTTTTCACGGTCTTTTACCCACCTCCTAGGAGAATTTGAAAATTTACATAAAACATAATTTTACCGCTTCTGTGAGTGGAATTTCAAAAATCCGATAGACACGGTTAATATCAGGGAGTAAAATGTGGTTCAATAAGATAAAAATAATATGTGGTGAATAGTAACTTTTTACATTTTTTTACCACGGTTTAAAGTAAACAGGGTAATTAAGGGTAAAAATGATATTATTATTACCCTAAAAATGTCCTAATTCAATTGGATAAGTGTAGTTCGACCAAAAACAGCCTTATGGATAAACTATTACCCTTTAGGTCCACTTGGATTATATTAGGACATTTATTATTATTTTATTTAAAGAAGAATTGAAATAGTTAAAATCAATGTTTAATAACTAAAACATTTTTAATATGGGGTTATGCATAAGATAAATGAAACTATAAATATTTATTAGAAATATAAAGAGATTTTCTACATAATGGTATTTTATTTATAATTTTTAGACTTTAAATAATTTATTTTATTTATGACACAATGATGATGCAATGATTACCTTATTAAGGAAATATTAACATAATTGATATTATAAATACCCAAATAAATGTAATTTGAGACTTTTTAAGAATTAAAAAAATTTCATAGGTTAATATGATATATTATTATTGATTTAATTAAATATTTTCAAACTAATCACAATTTTATGATTTTCACAAAAATTAATTACCAAATAGTGTCAAAATTGACATAAAATAGTTTTTAAAACAAATATTATATTATTAATTGTTATTTTATTTCTAAAAATATAAGGATTGGCAAAATGACTTAAATAAGGATTTATATATTAATAATGAACCACTTTGGGTTCGTTCATCTTTTTATAGTATGTTTATTAACCATATATTGTAAGAAAACAAAAAGACAGAGTAAAAGTTAAATTATTTAACATAGAGTTAAATCTAAATGATAAGGATAAAACAGTAACCTAAACTTGTATAAAAACTATTGGTTGAGAGGCTTTCGACCCAAACCCACCTTACCTTCTAAATAAATCAATTTTGATCCATTAAAAACCGAATATGAATTTATAATAAAATAATATTTTAAGTTTTTCCTAAGGTTCCCTTATCCTCCCTTATAAAAGGGTACCTCCTCCCTCTCCGACTCACACCACTTTGAGCCTTCATTCTCGGCCAAACCTGGCCAATTTCTCTTCTCCACTTCCATATAAACATCCTAGAGGTACTTGTATTCTTCAAAGACCATATTTAGTGCCCTAAGAGGAGGTTAAGAAGAGGCGCTTCAAAGAAGAGGTTATGTCTGTTACCGATTCTTTAAACATTATTTCTTCTTCTACTTCCTCTTATTTAGTTGTTTCATTATGAAGTAATAACATAATTATCACTCATATACTGATATGTTATTATAAATATGAAACAACCCTATTTCACCTTCTATCCATCCTATGGAAAATGAAATCACCGTGCGTGCGTACGTACGGAATACCATCTCCACGCCGTGGTGTAATCTGTTTTCCATCACCACCTTACTTGGATGGTTATAATGGAGTAAATAATAACTATATATTATTATTATAATGTGAAATTAATTCTGAAATAGTATACATACACTCAAATACAATTCCACGATCATGGGAACGATATCATCACTCATGTGTACGTACGGCCAACCGTCTCCACGATGTGATGTGACTCGTTCTACATGATCATCATTGAATAATGATTATATAAATGAATTGAATGAAATAATATAATATATATATAATATAATAATATCATTCTGGAAATTTGGTATCTATAAACTAGAAATAATAATAAGAATTTATTCAACAAAACACGCATGAGAACAAAAAAGCAATAAACACCCGAATAACAAATAGAAATGAAATATTACTAATAAGAAGTTACAAATATGACCATATATGATATCATAACAATGATAATGATTATGGAATAAGTAAATGACATTATTTAAATCATTATACAAGATTTTCATACACGTACAAAGCAAATCAGATCTAAGGTAAGGGAAAATCTCACAATCTCATTTTTATCCGAGATTGTTTATACTTCATAATTTACTAGGGAATATTTATCATCCACATCCATGATTCCTCAATATTTAATATTATTTCTATCCTCCTAAAATTATTGAAATCCAATTTTTCCTTTAGGTAAGTTTTTAAAAAAAGATATGAATGGAATCTTTTATCGTTTTTAGTACGAGATATTTTTTTTGACTTTTCCGGCCAAAGTATGAGAAGAATGTTTTTAAACTTATACGGCATGAATGGATTTTAGTGATTTCTTAGAATATTATTTCCATGAAGATTCCTCTAAAATTTTTCAAGTTTATTTTTAATCAACTTCTTTTAGTTTAAAATTTTATGACATGTTAAGAAAGGAAAAATGTTTTTTAAGTAGAAAGGATATTTTCCTCAAGAATAAAGTTCAAGTGTTTTGTCAAAATTATTTTCCATCTAAGATAATATAGGGTTTTATTTCTATACCTATTTTTACATTGATTTGATTCTGTTATGATGGAATTAATTTTAATATGTCCTTTTATATTACATGGAATATGTTATGATAGCATTGAGTTTAAGAATCCCATTTTTAGTACATGGGTTATGCTTTGATATACGATTTATGATTTTGTGGCACACATAAGAATGGTGTCATTATAAGATGGCTGGGACCCATATCTACATCCAATTCATTGGGTAAATATTTATTTCTCATTAGATATACATCATTGTAACAGCAAGTTAAACCAGTTTAGTGATACAGGACTGGAACGAGGAGTGAACTCGTTTCAGAAATGGACTTTGTCCACTATGATAGTCTTGGAAATGAGTCTCGACTAATAAGAAATTATTTTCTAAGATTACGTGTGTATTCCACAAAGTATCTTGTAATGATTATTAGTATTTACATTGCACTACCAAGACTTATCCCATGTTATGATGTTATGATCACTTTTTCAGGTTAAGATTTTCAAAATGTTATGTTCTTATGAATATGATATGATAGATATTTTTTTGTTTACCCTTACTGAGAATTTGAGCTCACCCTTTTGTATGTTTTCTTTTCCCCAGGTCAGGAAGAAGGGTATTAATTACGATATGCCAAAAGGGACTCAAGATACGATTAAATAAAACGGAGATAGTTTAGATAATTTATGAACCAATTGTTTATGTTTCCCAGTTTCTAAAGAAACTATACCTATACGGTCCTTTCAGGGTTTTGTTATATGTTGTAATAAGTGTGCTTCAATTCTGATGTAATAACAATTTATGTAATGTATGGTTCGTTATTATTTGTATTAGAGGAAATTTATATTCAACCATTGGAAACTATGATGTGAAAGCCTTAGTAAGAACCCTAAGGATATGTCTAAGCATAGGACAAAATCATAGTGTTTTTGAAATTTCCATGAATCTCCTATTATTAGACCTAAATTATGAAATTGTATTCTTTATTATGTGGTTTTACTATAATGATTAGTGTTTCTCACACTATTCTTATTGGATTTAGTCAATGGTTGTAACCCGAAGGAACCGTGTTAATGAGGAATGTGATGGGAAATGCAACGATTGTCCCCCTGAGCAAACAAACGTTATGGGAGTTGGAATGCAAAATCTTGTAGTCATGCTCACACAACTTTCTCAAACTATGAATCATGCAGGACATCCAAACGAGCAAAGGAAGGAGAAATATTATGTTGAATCCTTCATGAGGTAGCGTCCACACTCATCCAGTGGGTCTACTGATCCATTAGTGGCTGGACAACGGATCAGTACCACTGAAAAGATATTTTCATTTCTACAATGTTCTGAATATGATAAAGTAATCTTAGCAATATATCGTTTGGAAGGTGAAGCTGATCAATGGTGGAATCTTATAAACATTACGTGGCAAAGGAATGAAATTGAATCCATGGAATGGGATGAGTTCAAGAACATATTTTTCAATAAGTACTACCCACATATTCTTCGAACATAGATGGAGAAGGAGTTTCTTGAACTAAAGGAAAAAAGATAATGAATCTATTGGTACCTATGAAGAAAATTTTACAAGACTTGCAAGTTATGCTTCTAGGATTATTATCCAACCTGAGAGTAAGATCGATCAATTCTTTAGTGTCTTAAAACCAAGTCTTCGTAGGGTGTTATCCATAAGGGAATTCAATAGAAATGAGGAAATCATTTGATGTGCTCTCAAGGTTGAGATAGATATTAGAGTAACCCATCAGTCATATGCATTTGATAAGAAGAGGAAAATGGAATTCAAAGGGAAATCTAAAGACCACACTGAATATAAGATGAGTTTTCCCTTATGCTCAAAGTGTGTAAGGAAACATGGAGGGAGTTGCCTTAAAGGGACAAGTATAATTTTCAAATGTGGAAAGGAAGGTCATCGGGTATTTGAATGCCGCAGTGATGGGAGGAAGATTTCTAATGCTGAAAACAAAGAAAACGCTACACATAGTGAACCTCCTACACTTCAATGTTACAAGTGCAAGGAAATGGGGCATTGTGCCAATCAATTCCATAATCCAAGGGATGTTGATGATGATCAACGTCAACAAACTCTTAAGGCTAAAGACAAAGGAATGTCACATGCAATTTCTTTCAGCGATGTGGAGTACGATAGCGAAGTTGTGAAAGGTACACTTACCATCCACTCTAAAGTAGAAATTTTTTTATTTGATTCTAGATCCAACAACTCTTTTATTTCTGAAGAATTTTCTAAGGGTATCGTTGTATTACCTCAACAGTTAGATATTGAGTTAGTTGTGACAACCCCTAATGGCACAATAGTCGCATCAAAATTTTACAATTCTTCTCCGATTGAATTTTTTGGGAAAGTGCTTCCTGTAAATCTTGTGATCCTTCCTATAGTGGAATTTGATGTGATTCTTGGCATGGATTGGATTTCCTTATATAAATCTCATATCGATTTCCAGAGAAGCTAAGTCACATTTCATATTCCAGATCAATCTATGATCATCTATCGATGCAAGGATTAACAAAACCGTATAGTGGAAATTTCATCCATCCTATGGATCTTGATTCCACTAAATGAAGACTATTTATCTCAAATGGTTGGAGAGAAACTCACGATTATGAATATGATCATTGTACGAATGTTTGATGATGTCTTTCTAGAGGAATTTCCCGGTCTTCCACCAAATCGTGAAGTTGAGTTTTCAATAGAACTCGTACCGGGTGAATTTCCTATTTCAAAGACACCTTATAGAATTCCCCAATTGAGTTGTAGGAATTGAAGAAGAAACTCCAAGAGAATCTTTATAAGGGATTCATACGCCCTAGTGCATCACCTTAGGGATCACCTGTTCTATTTTTTAAGAAGAAAGATGGATCAATGTGACTCTGTATTGATTATCGGGAACTTGAAAAGATCACTATTAAGAACAAATATCCTCTCCCATGTATTAATGACTTATTTTACCAACTACACAGAGCTCAATACTTTTCAAAGATTGATCTTAATTTAGGGTATCATCAATTAAGGGTCAAAAGGGAGGATATACCAAATATGGATTTCCGTACAAGGTATGGACACTATGAATCTATAGTGATGCCATTTGGTCTTACTAATCCCCCTGCTATCTTCATGGATCTAATTAACATAGTCTTGAGAGACTATATTGATCAGTTTGTGGTAGTCTTTATAGAAGATATTATTGTCTATTTAAAGAGCAAGGAAGAACATAAAGATCACTTGAG
The DNA here is from genome assembly GCA_963277665.1 of Viscum album. Lineage (NCBI taxonomy): Eukaryota > Viridiplantae > Streptophyta > Magnoliopsida > Santalales > Viscaceae > Viscum > Viscum album. Next base: position 1,198,826,439 of record OY728123.1, on the reverse strand, counting down.
AATTCTATTGAAGACCCTGAGAAAGGAGAAGCTTTATGAAAATTTACCTAGTGTGAATTTTGGATTCAAAAAGTTGCATTTTTGGGTCACATAATCTCAAAAGAGGGGATATCTGTGGATCCAGCAAAACAGAGGTTATCGAAAGATGGTTGAGAACAACAACCGTAACTGAGATCTGAAGTTTTCTTGGTTTGGCTGGATATTATCAACATTTTGAAAAATATTTTTCACTATTATCTAATCCACTCACCAGTTTGACTCGAAAAGGAGTTAAGTTCATTTGGACGGAGGAGTGTGAAGGGAATTTCAAGGAGTTAAAAAGAAGGTTATCCAGTGCACCTGTGCTCACAATGACTTGTAGTGGAGAAAGGTTTTTGATCTATAATGATGCATCTAAGAAGGTATTGGGGTGTGTTATCATGCAAAATGAAATGGTGATAGCTTATGTCTCACGACAGTTGAAAATCCATTAGAAAAATTACCCAACTCATGATTTGGAGTTAGATGTGGTAATCATTGCATTAATGATTTGGAGGAATTATCTTTATGGTGAAATGTGTGATATTTATACTGATCATAAAAGTTTAAAGTATATTTTCACACAAAAGGATCTGAATATGCCCCAAATAATATGGTTGGAGCTAATTAAGGATTACGAATTCTCAATTCATTACCACCCTGGGAATGAAAACAGGGTTGAAGATGCATTAAGTCGACAAGACCATGCTAGTATATCTATGACGAGGATAAAAAAAGATCCAATAATTATGGATTTACAAAGGATGGATCTTGGAATTATAATGGAAGGGGAAAAATATTGTCTTTCTCAAATTAATTTTCAACCATCTATACATGTGATGATTAAAGAGGCACAGAGAGAAGATGTAGAGTTAGAAAAGAAGGTGGGAAATGTTCCTGAATTTCACTTTGATTGTGATGAAATAATAAGGTTCATGAATCGGGTTTGTGTTCCTCCCATCCCAAAATTAAAGAAGGAGCTGCTGGATGAGGCTCATTGTTCTTCATTCTCTATTCATCCTGGAATCACGAAGATGTATGGGGACCTGAAAGGGTACTTCTGGTGGGATGGCAAGAAAAGAGATGTTGTTGAATATGTCTCTCGATGCATGGTTTGTCAGCAAGTTAATGCTGAGAGACAGAAGTCTAAGGGGATGTTACAACATTACCCATACCAGAATGGAAATGGGAAAACATCACTATGGACTTTCTCACCAGACTTCCAAAAACATTCAAAGGAAATAATGCTATCTGGGTCATAGTTGATCTTCTTACAAAGTCTTCACACTTCATTGCTATTAGAGAGGATTTATCTTTTGATCATCTTGCCAGGATATATGTAAAGGAAGTGTTAAGATTTCATGGAATGCCACTTTCCATTATATCTGATTGGGATACGAGGTTTACCTCGAAGCTTTGTCGAAGTCTTCAGCATACTCTACATACAGAGTTGAGTTTTCGCACTGCTTATCATCCTCCGACAGACGGTCAGTCTGAGAGAACAATTCAAAATCTAGATGATATGTTAAGATCTTTCTCTATGGATTTCAAAGGTGGTTAGGATCAATAACTTCCTTTGGTGGAATTTTCTTATAATAATAGCTTTCACTCCAGTATTCAGATGTCTCCTTATGAAGCTATCTATGGAATGAAATGCAGAACTCTAACTTGCTGGGATGAAGTTGGGGAAAGAAAGCTATTAGGACCTGATCTTGATCATGAGATGGTAGAAAATTTACGATCTATTCAAAAACACAAAAGAGCATCTCAGAGTCGACAAAAAAGTTATGCCGATAACTGATGAAAAGACCTATAGTTTGAAGTGGGTGATAAAGTGTTCTTCCAAATATCTCCTTGGAAGAGAGTAATGATATTTGGAAAGAAGGGAAAGCTGATCCCAAGGTATATCGGTCCTTTAGAAATACTGGATCGTATTGGGAAGGTATCTTACCGATTGGTGCTTCCACCAAATCTCTCTCAAGTTCACGATGTGTTCCATGTATCTCTCCTGAGAAAGTACATACCTGATCCTTCACATGTACTCAGATCAGAAGTTGTACCACTGGACCAAGATCATTATTATGAAGAACAACCGATAGAGATTCTAGTTCATAGTGAAAAAGTCATATAGAACAAGACCACTCGCTTGGTGAAAGTTTTATGGAGGAACCACCAATTATGAGAAGCTACATGGGATCTCGAGGATATGATGAGGGAGAGGTATCCTCATCTGTTTGATACAAAGTGATGAATTTCGAGGGAGAAATTAATTTTAAGGGGGGTAGAAAGTAACACCCTGATATTTTTTGAAAAATGTTCTTTTTAATTTCATTGATGTCCTATGTTGTACACTACACCAAAAGGAGCTTGTACTACACGCATCCCTGACATGGCTTGAATTACACATAATTACAACCTTCCACGATAGCGTATGTTATTAGCAATACTGAGTTTCACTAAACAATGATATTTTATATAAACTATCCATTATGAATAGTAATACCCACTTTTTGAAATTTTATTTTTCAAAATGGACTTCATTTTTGGATTCAGAATATCGAAATTATCCTAGGGTGAAATTTTGGTATTTTCTGAAAACTTTCAATTTTTCATGAATAGTGAAAACACTGGGTTACTATTTAAAAACCGACATTTTATTTAATGATTATTTATTTTATTTAAATTTATTTTATGTGAAAATTGATACATAATACCTATATAAGTTCAACGTAACTCATTGGAGTCATTTTATAATAATTTTATTGAACTTTTCACCGTCTTTTACCCACCACCTTGGAGAATTTAAACATTTACATAAAAAATAATTTTACCGCTTTTGTGAGTGGAATATAAAAAATCTGAGAGACAAGTTTAATATCAAAGAGTAATATGTGGTTCAATAAGATAAAAATAATTTTTGGTAAATAGTAACTTTTTACTTTTTTTACCACGGTTAAAAGTAAATAGGATAATTGAGGGTAAAAATGATATTATTATTACCCTAACACATGTCCTAATTCTATGGGATAATTGTAGTTCGACCTTAAACAACCATAGGGATAACATATTACCCTTTATGTCAACATGGATTATATTAGGAGATTTATTATTATTTTATTTAAAGAAGAATTAAAATAGTTAAAATCAAAGTTTAATAACTAAAAAAAATTAATATAGGGTTATACATAAGATAAATTAATCTATAAATATTCATTATAAAGCTAAAACTATTTCCTACATAATGGTATTTTATTTATAATTTTTATAATTTATTTAATTTAATTTATTTATGACACAATGATGATGCAGGGATTAGCTAATTAAGGAAATATTAACATAATTGAAATTATAAATACCCAAATAAATGTAGTTTGAGACTTTTTTTGAATTAAACTAATTTTATAGGTTAATATTACATATTAGTATTTATTAAATTAACATTATTAGAACTAACCAGGATGATATTATTTTCAGAAAAATTATTTACCAAATAGTGTCAAAATTGACATAAAATAGTTTTTAAAAAATATATTATATTATTAATTATTATTTTATTCCTAAAAATCTAAGATTCGGCCAAATGACGTAGATAAGGATATATATATATATTAATAATGAACCACTTGGGGTTAGTTTGGCATATTATAGTAAGTTTATTAACCATATAGTGTAATAAAACAAAAAGACATGGTAAAAGTTATATTATTTAACTTAGAGTTAAATCTAAATGTTAAGGATTAAATAGTAACATAACTTGTATAAAATATATTGGTTGAGAGGATTTCGACCCATCCCCACCTATGCTTCGAAAAATATCAATTTTGAGTTATTAAAAACCGAATATTACTTTATAATAAAATAATATTTTAAGTTTTTCCTAAGGTGCCCCTCTCCTCCCTTATAAAAGGGCACCTCCTCCCTCTCCTCCTCGCACCACTTTGAGCCTTCAAGATCATCCGAAACCTTCCAATTTCTCTACTCCACTTCCCTAGAAACATCCTACAGGTACTGGTCTTCTTCAAAGACCCTCTTTAGTGCCCGGAGAGGAGGTTAAGAAGAGGCGCTTCAAAGAAGAGGTAATGTCTGTTACCGATTCTTTCAACATTATTTCTTCTTCTAATTCCTCTTCTTTAGTTATTTCATTATGAATTAATGAAATCAGTATCACTCATATACTGATATGTTATTATCAATATTAAAAAACCCTATTTCACCTTCTATCCATCCTATAGAAAACGAAATCATCGCGCGTGCATACGTACAGAATACCGTCTCCACGTCGTGGTGTAATCTGTTTTCCATCACCACCATACTTGGATAGGGATAATGGTGTAATGAATAACTATATATGATTATTGTAAAGTTATATTGATTCTGAAATAGTATACATACACTCAAATACAATTCCACGATCATGGGAATGATATCATCGCTTGTGCGTACGTACGACCTACCGTCTCCACGATGTGATGTGACTCATTCTACATGATCTTCATTGAATAATGATTATATAAATGAATTGAATGAATAAATATGATATATATATTATAATAATACCAATATATAAATGAGGTATCTATAACCTAAGAAGAATAATAATAATTTATTCGACAAAACATGCATAAGAACAAAAAAGCAATAAAAACTCGAATAACAAGTAGAAATGAAATATTACTAATAAGAAGATAATAATATAACCATATATTATATCATAAAAATGAGAATGATTTTGGAATAATTCAATGAAATTATTTAAATCATTATAGGTTTGGACACATATGAATTAAATCAGACCTATGGTATGGGAAAATCTCACAATCTCATTTTTATCCGAGATTGTTTATACTTCAGAATTTACTGGGGATTATTTATCATCCACATCCATGTTTCCTCAATATGTAATATTATTTCTATCCTCCAAAATTTGTTTAAATCCAATTTTACCCTTCAGTGTGTTTTTAGTAATAGATATGAAAGGAATCTTTTTTCATTTTTAGTATGAGGTATTTTTTTGACTTTTCCATCCAAAGTACAAGAAGAATGTTTTTTTAACTTATACGACATTAATGAGTTTGTATGATTTCTTAGAAGATTATTTTCATGAAGCTTCCTTTACAAGATTTCATGTTTATTTTTAATAAACTTATTTTATTTTAAAATTTAATGACATGTTAAGAAAGGAAAAATGTTTTTGAAGTAGAAAGGATATTTTACTTAAAAATGAAGTTCAAGTGTTTTATCAAAATTATTTTCCATATAAGATAATATAGGGTTCTGATTCTATCCCTATTTTTACATTGATTTGATTATGTTATGATATAATTAATTTTACAATGTCCTTTTATCTTAGATGGATTATGATATGATGGCATGATGTTTAAGAATCTCGTTTTTATTACATGGGTTATGCTTTGATGTATAATTTATGATTTTTTGGCACAAATAAGAATGGTATCATTATGAGAGGGGTGGTACCTATATCTCCGTCCAATGCATTGGGTAAAGATTTATATCTCATGAGATAGACACGGCTGTAACAGCAAGTTAAAACGGTTCAGTGATACAGGACTAGAACAAGGAGTGAACTCGGTTCAGAAATGGACTTTGTCTGCTAAGATAGTCTTGGAAATGAGTCTTGACTAATAAAAAATGATTTTCTATGATTATGGGTGTATAACACAAATTTTCATGTTATGATTATTGGTATTTACATTGAACTAAAATGACTTATCCCATGTTATGATGTTATGATCACTTTTGCAGGTTAATATTTTCAAAATGTAATGTTCTTATGAATATGATATGATTGATATTTCTTTTGTTTACCCTTAGTAAGCATTTGAGCTCACCCTTTTGTATGTTTTCTTTTCCCCAGGTCAGGAAGAAGGGTGTTAAGTATGATATGCCAAAAGGGACTCTAGATATGAAAAAATAAAAGGGAGATAGTGTAGATGATTTATGAACCAGTTGTTTATGTTTCCTAGTTTCCAAAGACACTATACCTATAAGGTCCTTTCATGGTTTTGTTATCTTTTTTAATAAGTGTTCTTCAATTCTGAAGTAATAACAATGTATGTAAAGTGTGGGTCATTATAAGGACCTTCCCAAAAGTTTCATGGATAGAAGTGCATGAATGAATTTAGATCATACCCTTGAAGACAGGGTAGTGGTTACAGAATGGGCCAGGTCTATTGCTAAAAAGTCTTGATTGATCACATATTGAGTGGTTTCATTCTTGTTAAAGGTTAAATGTGTATGAACCTAGGAGTTTCATTGGTTTAAGGAAGGGGAATACTTAGGGGTGTCGGTCATAGGATGACATGAAGAATTTTTGATGGACCTAAATTTAGATAGAATCGATGTGGTGAGGATTTTGTGTGTAAAAATGTGGTTATTGTCTATAATTATTTGGTTGTGGTTAGGATGCTTACCTACCATGAGTTTTCTTGTATACGGTGAGGTATTCATTCAATTTTACATGGATCTTGTGGACTGTAGCATGGAGTCAATGTAGGTTTGGTTAGGGTCAGTTTGGCCTGGTTAGAAGTGAATGATCGGATGGGTATGTGTACCTCATTGTGTGTCATGGTGTCCTGGTAAGCACATTAATTTCTTATAAAAGTGCATATTGATTTTCATTTTCACACTGGTTAGACATTTATAGGAAATGATATATTAGGATTGATTTCTGAGACCCTAGTGATTTTTATGATCACACCCTTGAAGTTCATATCATTGAATGTGCATACCATATATAGTATTTTAGGGTGGTAAATATCTATTTAAAAGGATTGGACTAAAGAATCATGAGGATATCAGGATATTCCAATGAAACATGTGGATGGTAGTAGGTCCAGTGTTCATGCATTTCATTTTTTAATTTTTTTTTCATTTGGGATCAACCTTATTGGTAATCTTTGTATAAATGTTTTGTAAGAATGAATCATGTGTGCTATTTAATGTGTTTATCTGTTATGTATATTTTAATATGATTGGGATTTTGTGCAGTAATTTATAGTTATTGATGGTGTGATATCAAGGGCATAGTATTCCCAATGTATATTTGTCCCTCTCCACTTGTTAAAAAAAATATAGTATAAAGAGTGGCAAACATGAGTCTATGTGAACCCCCAATAAGAAAATTTTCATGTTTACTCCGATAGGGAATTAGAAAGTTTTACCATATCAATTATTTCATTTTATGATTTTGGGAGATGTTTTATATGTGAACTGGGAATGTGTTGGAGATTATGATAGATATCATATTGGTGAATTGAGAACTCATGTTCTAATAGAACGTGCATATTACAAGGGGAATGGGATTTTTTTCTGGGTACTTGAAATTATTTTTATATTATTTTAAAATGAGTGACACACATAGTGTTTTTGAGTTAGGATTTATAATTCTATTTGGATATTAGTCCATTGAAAATAAGACCATGTTTAGCTATTCAACCAATACTGAGAGACTGTGTTCATAAATCGTGGAAGGAATGTAAGATTTAAATGTCATTTGTGTGCTTGTCTATGGTTATTGAATGATGAGAGGTCAAAATATTAAAAATATAAATATATATATGTATATATATAATTTTCCCTTATAACTTGTTAGTGGAATTCAACTAAGTTTGAGCATAGTGAATTCCATTTTGAAAGATGGTCGGGATGATTTTATTGATGGAGGTTATATAATTATGGAAATTAATTCCCTTCCACAAAGGATATATGGATACACATCATGAGTCGATGTGTGTATTTGATGCCCTTGGAATGAATCAATTATGGAACGGTATTCTTGAGGGGTGATTTGAAAATTATCAGGTGTTTCCCTAAGAATGATGGACCCTTATGGGATATTGAGGATGTTGGTTCGGTTATACCAATTGTGAAAAAAACCTATATGATGTTTCCCGATATATTTTCACAATATATTCATCTTAAATTGAATTCATTATTAGATAAAATTCATAAATATTCCATTGTATTTTAGGTTGTAATGAACATAGAGGGTATTTTATAAAATGTTTGTGGTTCAAGGACATTATTAATTGGATACCTAACCTGGTAGGGTTTGGATACACTTCTAGAACATGAAGTTAGAGTTTGGTATAATTCTTGAAGCTTGGTAATGACACATCTATGGTTAGTGGTCATGTGAAAAATCTTATCATGAGTTAGATGCCTCAATTATAAATAAGTGAGTTAAGGATGATATTGTTTTATAAGACTGAGATGTATGTTGGTCATGGTAAACAAGATTGGAATGTAATCCCTGGTTAAATAGTATTTGAACAATTGAAACATGAGTTTGGTTGTATGGTTGGGTTATATTGGATTATTCCATCATTAGGTTAATTTAGATTGAGTAAGAACATGATTGAGAAGATATGAGGTACGTTCATGATGGGCCACTCTACTGGAGGAGGAGAGTGTACGTGGTGATAATTTTTAGGAAATGACATAGTGTGTAAAAGATGGTGTGAAATTTATATGTGTAGTTCCCAGTTGGTTTTTGATCTAGTGAATGATCTATGAGTATTTTTATTGATAAATATTAATATTCTAGACTAAATTGATTCGATTTATATTGGTACCACTATGGTGGTTCAGTTTAGTGTTATGGCAACTCGTCCCTTTATTACACATTAATACAGGATTTATTACACAATTTTATTATTAATAAAAAATTGAATATCATGAAGTCTAGTGTGATTTTTAATTAGATACATTACATAATAAAATAAAATCATAAAAATCATCTACATAGAAAACATCCTTAACAAGATTGCCCTTAAACCTGCATGGGATATCTGGTGGACATACTTAAGAATGAGTTCAGAAATAAAGCCTAGTAAAGGAATAAATATGAAATAACATAATAAGGGTAATACATGTTAAAAAAATGGAATAACAATGGGGCATAAAATGGGTGGTAATCCTAAACATCAATAATAATACATGATATGTCCTGATAAGATTAAGCCGATTTGAGAAATGTGGAAACAACATAAAACACTATATCAGAATCATCGATCAAGGATAAATACCACTAGATCACAATGGAATAAGTTCTCTAAATGAATTATGTTTACTCCATGAACCAACCAGAGATCTCATGAGACCTATATTACCTAATGCATTGGAGCACTATACTATTTTGGGTGCACCTGTCACATTCATTTCATCATCATGCTTAAGTGTCCAACACATATCATAAAAGATGAAATCATTTATCATTGAATTTTATTCCAAAATCATTGATTATGGAATAAATAAATTTAATTCACTAATAAAATAAGTATAATTATATAAAGGTTAACAACCTTTATATGAAATTGTTATGGCATTCACTATACAATTATTTTGGCATGGGAAATCGTGGTAAAATTTCGGAAGCATATCAACATAACATAATGATTAAAAAAATGTGTTCAGGATAGATAAATAGGTATAAAATCATCCAGAAATATAATGGACAATAATAGAGACCTGGAGAAACCTGTCCCAACATTAGGAATTTGAAATATAGGGCATCATATAATGAAGAATCATGAATAAAGAAGAGAATGAAAGGAACACTTACCTTGAAAATGGGACTCCAAATTAATGTTAGGTACTTATTGATAGTATGCGGGAACCTTGGGAGGATTTTAGACTTCATAGGGAAGAGTAAGGATGTGATACAAAAATTTTCAATGAAAAGAAGTGTTGAAATTGGATGGGTTTATCTACAAAATAATTGGGTAATTATTTACCTTTTCTCAAACATCGGTTTTGGACTCCACATTAAAAATGACCAAAACAACATACCATTCCATGGGTTTTGCCTCTATTTTTTACCCAACGAGATTGTTATTAATTATTTTAAAAGTAAATTATCTAAACATAAGAAAATAGTACGCTTACTGATGTTGAAGTGAGTAATAATCATAAGGAAATGATTTTAAATTCTTATAATACATTAATGGTTGTAGAGTATTCAAAAACACAAAATAAAATTAACCATATAAACCAAAAGTTAAATTAATTTAAATTTAAAACATATATTTGTTCTTGGATGCCATTTATATATTTTATTACATCACTTTTGGGTCATTGTGATTTCATAATACACACTATATATTTATACAGTATTTTATTTTTAACCAAATATTTTAATCTCTAAGAAAATTATGAAAAAATTACCATTAGTTAATTTTGAAATTATAATTTGAAAAATAATTTTTCATTTAACCAAATAATATTCTAAATATTTGAATTTTACTTTTAAATTAAAATCAACATTTAATAATAAATGCTCGGTTTATAATAATAATAACTTTGAAACCTTGGTGAAAAATAAATTTCACATCATAATAGTCATATGATTATTAATATTATATAAAAATTATTTATTAATAATATTTTTTTAAACTAATATATATTTCAAAAATCAATTAATTCATTAATATATATTCCTTAATTTAATTTGAATATTAACCCAAAACACAATTTCTATTTTACTGTATCAAAATAAAAACCATTTATAACGTAAAAATAAATGGATGAAAATATAATCATTATTATATTAAAAATAATTTTTATACTCATATTGATAAGGTGTTGGAACATATCACTTTTATAGACCATAAAATTCCCTAATGTAAAGTTGTGCGACTGTGAAACTTTCATGGGGTAGTTTGACAAATATTGTTTGGGAATTGATCTCAAAGAGCTTGAGATTATCCCATAAATTATATCTCTTCTTCATATGTTTTTTGTTATTAGCATGGTATTGGTCAAGTAAAATTCCTAGTGAAACCATATCCCTCAAAAGCTATGATAAATGGGCTTCATTGGGCCGAATCCTACTAGTTGAGGCCATCACATCCTTTCTTTGTGTCGATTGGAATTCTTAAAAACCTATAATTATACTAATCATTTTAACATGTATGAGTAAAAATATTATAAATGATTATAAAATTAATTATATTTTAAATTTTATAAAATAAAACCAAGGAATATCATGTGTTTTCTATAACCATTGTACCTAATAATACATTTAATATAATTACATTTGGTTTATATTTATAAATGTTTAGATCATTACAATATTCTCCATTTTATAATTTTCACCCTTGAAAGTTCATTTGCCACACTAAAATAAATGAGGGAATCTATGTTTTATCACCTCCTATAGTTACTATGTCACTACATCAAACAGTTTGTTTATCCACAGCACTCTAACGAGGTGAATTTTCATTTTTTAAGAACATTGTCTCTACGGTCTATTATTTTCACCGGCAGCTCTTCATAGGAAAGATCATTCGCCAATGGTAACACATCTCGATTGACTACATGTGATTGGTTGGCTATGTACTTCCATAATAATGATACAAAGAATACATCATGTACTTGAGATATGATATATTGGAGTGTTAGTCGATAGTTCACCACTCTGATGTGATTAGGGATCTCAATGGTGAAGATGCATCTTGGACTAAGAATTAACATCAATGATAATATCATATATTTCTTACATGGAGATATATGGAGGAACACAATTTCTCAAATATCAAACTCTAGGACTCATCGAATATTGACATCATAGATCATCTATCAACACCGAGCAGCCTTGATTTGCTACTAAATGGTATTAACATTTTCATCATTTCCTTGACATTTCTGGACATTTCCATTTCCCCGAACATCATCCCAACATGAAGGTGTTTATCACCTCTTACCATAAATGGCTTTATAGGGATTCATTTGGATGCATGAGTGGTAACAGTTATTTTTTTGAGAAATCCACCAGTGGAGGATGTTGATCCCACCCTCCTTGGAAGTCAATTGAGCCTACTCTGAACATGTACTCTAGTGTTTTGTTATTCCACTATTATTGGACATCTATTTGATGGGGATATGGAATGTAAAATTCAAACTCAGAATTTAGTGCATGGAGGATAATTTTATACAACACAGAGGTAAATTCTGTGGTCTCAGAAAGATATAATCGATAGTGGTGTTCCATGTAACCTCACCACCACTCTAATGTATATCCTTGTAATTTGATATGGTGAGAGGTCCTCTCGAATCTTAATGGATTGTGCATTAATTAAAGATTATATACCCAATAAAGATAGTATTATTTACTCATGATGTGTTTGGAAGAGAATTTCCATATTTCATGGTGATGTTTTCCAATTTCCATGTATGTATGGGTAATGGTTTCATCATATCTCGGTATTTTTTTAGTTCCTCTTTCATTTTTCGGACATCCAATATCTCCTGATGTATATTCATCATTTTATTTATTCATATTATCCCTCCAATACTTGTAACATCCCATGTAAATGAAGAATTAGATATTTTCTTATTTATTAATTTTTTTTAATTAAATATTAAGTTTACTTTAAAATGGATTCTATGTTCGATAGCGTACCCGATACGCAAAAACGAGTTTCTTTGAAATCATACGTTGCACACTAATAATATAATATTATTATTTTAAATGGTAGTTAACTCCTAGTCTTTGTATTTGTGGGAATGAACAAAAATAACTACAATATTATAATACATGTTGGTAAAATGTATTTACACTTATCTAATAAAAGTTAGAGCCTAAAAATGTGAACGAATCTAATATTTAGCATAGTTTACATTAAAAGATCGATTTATCACCTTTTAATGGAGAACCCTCTTTCAATATAGTTTTGGTTATTTTTATAGGTTCTATTTGACAAAATAATATTATTCTTTATATTTGGGACATCAAATTTTACTTTGGGTAATTTTTTGGTATTTTCCTGATAAAGTTCATTTTTTAATGAATAGTGAAAAATATTGTATTTAAATTCAAATGTTCCTTTTAATATAATTTATTTATATGGTTATATTATATTTTCTATTGGTTTTAAAGTTTAATAAAAATATATTTTTATCATTTAATCAAATTTTGGCCATTTGAATTAATTTCACTTTGAAATTGGACATAAACAAGTATCAATCTTTTGGTAGTTATTGTTTCTTAAAAACACATTATTTGTTTTGATAACGGGAATTAATTTTAAAATTATTTAATGCCACTTAAATGTTTTGAATTTTTCAAAATAGAAATAATTTCAGATTTCAGAATATCAGATATATCTTAGGCTGAATTTTTGGTATTTTTCTGAAAAACATCAATTTTTGATTAATAGTGAAACCACTTAGTAGTAGTGAAAAAACTGACTTTTTCATTTAAATGAAGTTTTACCACTTTTGTGAATTGAACATCAAAAATACGACATAAATGGTTATTATCATGAAGTAAAATGTTGTTCAATAAGATGAAAATAATTTTTGGTGAATAGTATCTTTTGACTTTTATTTACCACGGTTAAAGGTAAATAAAGTAATTCATGGAAAAAGAGTATTATAATAATTTCACATTTCATGAAAACATGTCAAAACCATATTGGTTGAGTCCTTAACGACCATGGTAAAATTTGGGTCTATTTTGGGACCCCATTGAGCCACATGGGATTGATAATGACAATTTAGATTAATTAACTTAAAGTAAAGGCAAAAATGGCGAAATCAAATATATTTTAGTAAATTAATTGTTTGAAGGGATTATATAAATTATCTTTTCTACTATAAATATTAATTATAAAGATAAAAAGTTTTCCTACATCATGATATTTGTTTATAATTTTTAGAAATCAAATAAATTAAATTATTTATGACACACTAATGATGCATTGTTTATCTCATTAATAAATGTGGCAAATAAATAAGATTATAATGATTAAAATATTATCCAAAACATTTCCAACTCTGATTGGATGATATTATTTAGAATATTAGTCACATTATCTTATACATTAATGATTATTGGTCCTTTTTAAACCTAATATTATTATAGAATAAAATAATATTTTCACACATTCCAAAAGAGCCCCTCCTCTACCTAATAAAAGGAGACCATTTATATCAAATTAATCACACCTCTCTATCCATTTGTATCGTCCAAACTCTTCCCAATTAATCTCCATACATCCCTCTCCTCCTCTTAGAAGCCTTAACTTATGAATAAGGCACTTCAAGAAGTTCATTGGTTCAAACCAAAGGGAGTTACCCAAATTAAAGGTAACGATTTCTCTTAAATTGTTTTCTTTTATTTTACTTCTCCAACCCCTAAACTCTTTTTATTCCTTTCTTTTGTAACAACACCAGTATCCTAAATATACTATTATGTTTTTATGAGAATTATTCTAACTACACTTACACACACCTCAATCTAATGGGTGAAGAACATAATGTTTATGTGGATGGAAAACTAACACCTCTCGAAACGATGATTGTTCAATTACATATTACCGCCTCTCATGGTGGACATTATGATGGAACTATATTTATATATTATATATATTATGTTTATTTTTTCTTTATGCTTCTATATTTTATATTTATTAAACTCCTTTTTGGTTTCCATAGTGGGTAAATACGATAATCTCATTTGATGAAGTGCGGACTACCGCCCCCTCGAAGTGATTTGACTCATTAATGCCTTATGTGGGATGTATAAAGGATAGAGTTAAGGATATTATATATGATACTATACTACAATTATAATATACCTATATATCATTATTTTATAATTCAATTAAAATATTAAATTGAAATTAAAGTAGCGTTCATGCGTACGTACGGCTTACCGTCTCCATGAACGGTGCATTTCATTTCTTACCTCCAAATGTTATGTACTGTTATAAATACATATATAAAATGGATATATATGATATATATGATATCTAAATAATTATTTTATTTCTGAATATAATGGAATATTGACCATAAGGACAACTTATAAATATAAGGTGTTCATTTTTGACTCAAGTACCAAATATCGAAGAAATGGATGTTATGATTATATAATGTTTATAACATGGTAATAATTGATATAAAAGAAATAATAAACTTGAAATAGGTTCTAAAACGCTTAAAAATTAACTTTAGTTTATTATTCAGGAGATTAAAGAACGATTGAGTCAAGTCGGACACGAGGTAAGGGACTTCGTCTCAATCTCCTTTCATTGAGGCATATTTTGTTCTAATACACGAAATTATTTTATATTCTTTATAAACACCTTTGACATTTCATTTCATTCAAAGGGAATATTTTTCTATGAAGCGTTTTACTAAAAGACAAAAAAAATGTTCTCTTTTTACATAAGCAGTGAAAAAAACCTTTCCTCCGCCGTGAGTATTATTTGATCTTTGGCTTCCTTAACAAGCCGGAATGTTTTTCAAAGGAAAACTAAATACCATATACTCTTTTTACTTATTTTGGTATTGGAAATGACTTTGAGAATGTATTTATTATTTCAATATCTTGAAGTGATATTTTTTTATTGCAATGTGGAAATGTTATCTTTCCTTTATGCTTATGTTATGTGTTATGATTATGTTATGGTTATTGGGAATTATTTATGTATATGGGGGGTTTCGTGATAAACCTAGGTCAGGTGAGCCCAGGATAGCACTCCAATGAATTGGGTAACCTGACAGAGGTAAACATGAATGTTTCTCCTAAAATATTTAGTGAAAATAATGTGATGGGTATTCCAAAGTAACTCTATATGTAGTGGTCATAGATACAATGTAAGTATGATATAGATGACACAAGTTAACTTTATGATTTATGATTTCTATGTGTCTTTCATAAATCTTATGATTTAATAAGGTAAGTAAAAGAGTTCATTTTTTCTATGTATTTATGAAAAAATGGTTTCATTCTTTGTTTTATAACCCATACTCAGCCTTTTATGCTCAACCCAAGTTTTGAAATGTTTTCACAGGACTTAAAGATTAATAGGGTTAGGGATGGGATCAATGAAAAGTTATGCTGTCTAAAACATGGAACTAGACATGAATCCTTTTTCAATAGTTTATATTTTATGAAAAAAATGGAAACCCTGTAGAATTGTCTACCTTGTAATCTTTTGAGATGTAATAGTTATGTCAAAATTCTCTAAAACTCTAAACTTGAAAAGATCCTCAATGTGAATTATTCGTTTAATTAAATATTATGTAAATGTTTAAGGTCAAGTCCTTATAGTTGGTATCATAGGTCATCTTATACAACATTAGGAGTTAGGGTATTGTTAAATTAATATCCATAAGGCAATTTATGTTAATATTGAAATCATATAGCATTTAAAAATTACCATGTTGCTTTGCCTAATATATTTCTGTATTAAGACTGGTTTTCTGCAGAGGAAACATGGAAGCTATGTTGGGACGACATCAGGAGGAAGAAAACCTTCAAAATCAGCAACCTGAGATGGTCAGAATCAAAACTAAATAGTTTTTTTGTAGTGATGGCACATTTGACTCAGGCTATAAATAGTGGTGGTATCCATGCATGTGATCAGCCAGATCAACCACAGAGGAACATGACAGTTGTGGAGCATTTCATAAGGAAACATCCCCCATAATTCAGAGGATCATCTGACCCTATGCTTGCAAAAGGGTGGATTAAAGTGCTGGAGAAGATTTTGGATGTCATGGGTTGTTCATAACATCCAAAGGATAGTCTTTATATTCACCGTTTTGAAGGTGAATCTGATCAGTGGTGGTCAATGGTGAAAAATAGCAGGGATGGTGAGGATATTGATGCTCTTGATTGGGATGAATTCAAAGGAATGTTTCTTGAGAAATATTTTCCTAAGGTAGTTTGTCTTAGGATGGGAAAACAATTCCTGGAATTGAGGCAGGAGGATGACTCAGTGGCTGCTTATGAAGAAATATTCACTAGACTGGCAAGGTATACTCCAAATTTCATATGAGATCTTGATAGTAAAATCAACAGTTTTTACTCAGGATTAAAGCCAAAAAATCGAAGGTCTATAGCTTCTCGTGAGTTCAAAAGTTATGAAAAAATTGTTCATTATGCAGAGAAGGTGGAAATAGAGTTTTATTATGATCATGTATTCTTTGACAAACAACAGAATAAGAGGTCGAGGTGGCAGGCGAAAGGGAAGAACTCTTCAAAAAAGTATGATGGTAAGAAACTTATGTTTACAGTTTGTGAAAAGTATGGTAAAAAGCATGCTGGGGAATTTATTTTGAATGATAGTAAGTGCTACCGATGTGGTAAAATGGGGAATAATGCTCGTAATTTCAATGAAAAGGATCAAGGTAATGGTAGGGAAAAATATGATTTACAGTTAGTAAAATGTTTTAAGTGCAATGAAATGGTTCATTATGCAAATGAGTGTCCAACAAAGAACTCAACTGAGAGAAAGCAGCCAGACTACCAGAAGAAAGGGGTGGTGAAATCCTTTCCAACTACTTCAGTAGATGCTGGGCCATCAAATGAACTTGTATCTGTTACACTGTTAGTTTGTTCAGATTATACCAATGTGTTGTTTGATTCAGGGTCTACACACTCTTTCATTTCTGAGAGGTTTTCTAGTAAATTAGGAATTCCATATCAAGATATGAATATAGAACTTATGGTAAAAATGCATGTAGGAAATGTAGAGAAAAAAGAAAACATAATAACATTCTTGTCCTTATGTGCAGAATGAAAATACCTAAAAACCATATTATTTTTCCTCTAGTAGAGTTTGATGTTATTTTGGGGATGGATTGGCTTTCTGTTTATCATGCTAAGATTGACTACAGAGCTAAATATTTTTCTTTTTAAAAAGATTTTCCGTTTGTATACAAATATGAACACTTGCTTTTGATAACATATCAGGAAGCTGAGAAACTAGTAAAAATGGAAATGAATTTTACCTTGTACATATTGTCGAAAAAAAGGAACTATTCATTTTAATGATGTTCCAATGGAAAATGAGTACGTTGATGTTTTTCCTGATGATTTTCCTGGTATTATACCTGATTGTGAAGTTGAATTTTCTATTGACTTAGTTCCTGATGGTAATCCAA
This sequence comes from Viscum album, assembly GCA_963277665.1. Classification (NCBI taxonomy): domain Eukaryota; kingdom Viridiplantae; phylum Streptophyta; class Magnoliopsida; order Santalales; family Viscaceae; genus Viscum; species Viscum album. Next base: position 1,198,808,502 of record OY728123.1, on the reverse strand, counting down.
TTTCAAAACCCCCTTATCGAATGGATCAAATTGAACTTTTAGATTAAAAGAAACAATTGTAGGAGTTATTAGAAAAGGTTTCATTCGACCTTGAATATCACCATGGGGTTCTCCTTTCTTGTTTGAGAAAAAGAAATATGGTTCAATGAGACTTTGCATTGATTATAGAGCATTGAATAACATCACTATTAAGAATAAGTATCATTTGCCTCATTTTGATGATTTATTTGATCATCTCTGGGGTGCTCAGTATTTTATGAAGATTGATTTGAGGTCAGGGTACCATTAGTTGAAAGTAGAGGAATACGACTTTCTGAAGACCGCGTTTCGTACTAGATATGGCCATTATAAATTTGTAGTTATGAATTTCGGTTTAACCAATTCACTTACTGTATTCATGGATCTTATAAATAGAATTTTCTGTGAATTCTTGGCTAATTTTGTGGTTGTGTTCAATGATGACATTTTGGTTTATTCCAAAATTAAGGAGGAACATGAAAGTCATTTATGGTTTATCCTGTAAACCATAAAATAAATGAAACAGTATGGTAAATTTAGAAAGTGTGAGTTTTGGTTACAACAAATTGAATTCCTTGGTCACATTATTTAAAAAAATGGCATAAATATTTATCCTGTTAAAACAAAACTTGTTGATGAATGGCCAGGACCCACAAATATAACCGAGATTCATAGTTTTCTTGTTTTGGCAGGTTATTACTAGAGGTTTATTGAAAGTTTAGCACAGTTATCTAGTCCAATGACTATGTTAACTCGAAAATGTGTTAAGTTCATCTGGACCAAAGAATGTGATGATTGTTTTCTATAATTGAAAAGAATATTGGGGAATTCTCCAGTTTTGGAACTTCTATCCAGAAATAGTGAGTTTGTTATCTATAGTTATGGTTCATTGAAAGGCCTGGGTTGTGTCCTAATGCAGAAAACGTTGGAACCATGGATGTTCTGTGAATGAATTGGAGTATGGTTTGTGTTTGTTGTCAATCCTCAGTGGATGTTCAGAACGTGTACCAGAAAAGTGATCATACAGTTCAAGCAGACAACAGTATTGAAGATGGCGTTGTTTCCCAGTGTTTTCCAAATTTTTGGTCCTCAAAACATGAAATATGGAGATATGTGTTTTTTGGAAAAGATACTTGCACGCCGAGGCCTTGTAGTCTTGGAAACATGTGGGCCTGATGTTTTTCAGAATGAGAACATGAAAATATGACAAAGGAAAGAGGGTCGCACAAGTATTGGTTTGGTCGTGCAAGTGACTTGCGCGTCGTGAAAGGACTTGCGTGCCGGTACCTTAGAGGATTGGAATGTTGTGCGCCATTTGACCATAATGTTTTGATCATCAAAATATGTAAACATTAATAGGGGAACCCAAAATTGGAAGTTGGTTATGCAAGTGTCTAGGAGGACATAAGGGTTGCACGCCGAGACTTGCGCGTCGAGGGAAGACTTGTGCACCGCCGCGAAGGGTATCCGAATGCCTATAAATAGAGGACCACCCATCCTCATTCCACATGAACTCTGGACTTGAAGAAATACAGATCTCCCATCGCGTAGGTGTTGAAGTCGCGCAGGTGTTGGTGGGTCGCGCAAGGTGGAGCAGCGCGGCAGTTGTTTACTGCCCATCTAGTAGTCGCACAAGTGATTTAGTGATACTTGCATGCCAGAGATGAAGTTGCACGACAGGTTTCCATTAGGTTTCAAAATCATCATGAGTTGAAAATAAGATGAGTCACGCAAGTTTGGATTTAAAGAAGACTGAATCGTGCAAGTGTTGAAGGTGGACTTGCGCGACAATCATAACTTGCGCGCCATTCTTGAATGTTGCGCGCCACCTTGGAGTTGCGCACCAGGTGTTGTTGAGGCTTGCCAGCTGTCTTGGGGCGGCACAAAATTTGTAGATCAGTTCACGGGTTATATTTGGACATTAACAGAGCATCCACATAATACAGAGGATGCATTCATTGAGAAATGATGAAGACACCTTCACATCTATAAACTGAGTGGGACTTCACCAATGACAGTGAGCCAGGGGGAGTCAAAGGGAGTAACCCGGGGGACGCAGTGAGTTATCACTAAACTTTTGTAAAGGAAATGAGCCTGGGACAGAGTGACTGTTCCCAAACCTTTGTAATCCAAAACTAGTGAAGATTAGTTGAATTTGGTATGACCGAAAACTTTTCGGCGTATACTCCTTGGACGTAGCCCTTAGCAGTGAACCAAGTAAAAATTGTTGTGTCAACTCTTTGTGTGTGAATGTTTCATTGTTGATCATATTCATCATATAGGTTTAACTAGTTCCTACCACTGTGGTAAAAATATCCTTGTTTTTCAAAGAAAAAGATGACACCCTGATTCACCCCTCCCATCTCAGGTTGTCCCTGGGTCCTACAAGTGGTATCAGAGGGAGGTTGCTGGTGTTAAATCTGACCTTTGTCATCATGGAAAATGCAGTCAATGTCAGGGGAGTCCCTCTCTTCGATGGAACTAATTTTCAAATTTTGAAGAACAGAATGAGATCTCATCTAAGATCCCTTGGAATGAAAGTATTTTTTTTCCACTGTGCAAGGTATAAATGTCACTGATCTAACAGGCCTGGCTATGACTGATGCAGACAGGAAAATTCTTGATGGAGATGCTAAAGCACAAAATGTACCCACCAAAGCTCTTTCTGATCAGATCTATCTAAAGGTGATGAGTTGAACCATATAAAAATCCATGTGGGATAAACTTGAAAATATTTATGAAGGGGATATCAAAGTGAAGGAGGAAAAATTAAAAGTCCTGCACAATTGGTTTGATGATCTAAAGATGCACCCCGACGAGAATGCAGACTCATTCTTCAATCGAATTACTGAAGTGGTTGGAGAAATTGGGGGTCTAGGTGAAGAAATCAAAGACATTTATATTGTAATGGAAATATTAAGAATACTTCCATCCCTTTATAATTCAAAGGTTCCATCCATTGAGGAAAGAGATATTTCCAAACATTCTCTATATGATCTACTGAGCTGCTTGGTTTCATAAGAAATGAGATTCAAACCATAAGATGCTATGATTCGTGCGAGAAAGAAAATGGCGTTCAAGGAAATGGATAAATTAAAAAATCTCAAAAGATAGTAGCGGTGAAGCTGACGAAGAAAAAGAGATTATTTCCCTCATTGCAAAGAAGTTCCAGAAGGGAAATGGAAATTCAAAGTGATGTTACCTCTCGCATTTTTTAGTTGTGGAAAAGTTGGGCACATTTCCTCTCAATGTTTAAGAAATATCAATGATGAAGATAGTGAAGATGAGAACATCGAGAAGCCTCTAAAAAGATTTTTCAAAAAGAGAGACTTCAAATCCAGAAAGAAAATACAAAGAAAGAGTTTTGTCTGTGAAGAATAAGATGAGGATACTGAATATTTTGAAGAAGAAGATCCCAAATTTAAAACGGGAAAGCATGCTTCCATGATGGCTACGGTTGAAAAGTCAAAACCCTTTATCAATAAATACATAGATAATCAGATTACTTCTAATAGTGAATCAAAGACTCAAATTAAGGATTCTTTTTCCAAGAATCAGAATAAATGTAAGAGATGTAATAAGTGGAAGAAAATGGTGAAAGAATAATCAAAATATATTGATGAGCCTGAAGCAGAGATTGAACGACTAGAAGAACTAGTGAGAGTTCAGTCTTCAATCTTTGAAAGCACAGATGATGTTGTGGAACTAATACATAAAATTGAAGAACAAGCAAAGTTCATAAATGACCTTTAATCCAGACTGGAAGAGTAGTCCAATACTGTTGAGGGACATGAGGAATAAATTGTTACTCTTAGAAGTAAAATTGAATGTCAATCAATGACAAATGAGGGAAAGAAGAAAATTCATTTCAGAATATTCTCAGATACAGAATTACTTGCAAGAGACAAGTGTGGTTCATATGGGGTTGGAAAAATCTTAAGTGATCAAAGACCCGCTTTCATGGGAAAGAGTGGAATTGGATGTGAAGTTGAGACATCAACTGCTGGAAGTAAAGAGGGCCAAAAGAACGACAAGATGAAAGTTGGACATGCTGAAACATTACCTGAAATGCTGAAAAAGACACCCTCAATGCAAACTAAAAGAAGAACTGAAAATTATCCTCAAACTATCAGAAATGATAGGTTGTTCAACAATTATCCCAAGGAATAAGTAATGAGGAGAAATTCAAGTGATGACATTTCCTCTCATGAAGTGTCAGTTATGTGGTTATATGGGCCATACCTTGTCATACTGTGAAGAGGCAAGGAGATACTTGAATGGGGAAGATCTTGGAATTCAAAAAAGGAGACCGATTTCATATCCACCATCTTATAGAAGAAATAGCTTCTATGGTTATTTTATTAATTGTTCTAACTTTGGCAATAAAGCTATGTATTGCAGGCAGCGGTACGATAGGATAAATTCATACAACACTCAAACGCGGGCCAGTTTTCATCCTTTATTGATGTTGTTCTCACAAAACGTTTTTCCCGTATGGAAGAAGATTATGGGTATGAAGAATCAGATTATGTGGAAGAATTTATAAAAAGGCCATCAGTATCCTATGCTCAATCCAATATCTCATGGAAAGAGAAGAAGAAGATCGAGAGATCCAATATTGTAGAAGTCACCCTCAAAGATATAATGAGCAGCAGCACCTGGATCATAGATAGTGGATGATATTCCCATATGATGGTAAATGTTGAACTGTTGAAGAACATTGAAAAGAAGGTTGATGGAATAGTACGGTTTAGTAATGATGGTGCTTTGAAGATTAAAGGTAGTGGGAATAATGCTCTCACCAACGGGGAGCTGAAGAAGACTGAAGTTCTTTATATGGACGGTCTATGCCAGAATCTCCTCTGTGTAAGTAAACTCTATGAATCAGGGCTCATAGTAACCTTCAATCAAAAAGGTTGCACTGTAAAAGGAAAAATAGGGAATTATCTTATGAAAGGCTTTATAACAGATGGAAACTTTTATCAGGTTGACAGCAAAGTGAACTCCTGCTATTTGCCTGTTGAAGAAGAAAACAATTTCTAGCATCGAAGGCTGGGGCACATTAACAAACAGGAAATGTAAAATATATCTAAGCTGAAGATAGTCATGGATATTCCCATTCTAAAATGTGAATGGGAAATGTCTTGTGATGCTTGTATTCATGGGAAGCTGGTTTGTAGTTCATATTGGCCAAAGAAGAAAAGGGCATCGCATCTTCTTGATCTCATTCATACAGACATATGTGGGCCAATAAATGTTGTTGGAACCTGTGGAGAAAGGGTCTTCGTCTTTTTCATTGATTTTAATATCAGAATGGGTTGTGTAATGGTGATTCAATGGAGGGGACAAGTACTTGATTGCATGAAAACTTATTGCCGGATTGACAAGAATGATACTGGACGGAAAATAAAAGTCCTGCGATCTGACAATGGAGGGGAATACATGTCCATCAAGTTTGAAAATTACCTATAAAAACATGGAATACTGCATGAGGTAGCTGCTGTGAGAATTCCACAAAAAATGGAGTTGTTGAGTCTCGGAATCGACAGGTCAACAATATGGACAGGACTATGCTGATTGAGAGTGGTATCTCTCGCCATTACTGGAAGGACTCTGTTGAAGCTACAGTGCACATTAAAAATCGATCATGGATATATATGGGAGAAATGAAGGCACCATACGAATTGGGGCACCGAAGGAAGCCTTTGTTGAAATACGTCCGTGTTTACGGAAGCAAATGTTTCATCTGGAATAAAGAAGGAAATCAAGGGAAGTTTGCAAACAATGCTGATGAAAGAATTTTTCTTGGATATCCAATGAACTGCAAGTCCCACAAGTGTCTCAATAGATGCTTGGGGGGGATTTTGGAATGAAATGATGTTAATATCATTGAAGGGAAAACCACAAGTGCTTCCAATAATAGCTATGCTGATGAGATTGAAGATAATGATGAGTGTGAGCATGGAGTAAATACAAATACTGAAATAGAGGAAGGTGAACAAATCACTCAGCAGTCACATCATAATGTTTACTCAGTAGAGGAATCTGAAGAAGAAACTGTGGATGAAGATAATGGATTTGAACCACACAGGAGAAATCAAAGAGCTGAGATTGATCTATCCATAATAATTGGGGACAAGAGTGCACCCACTCAAACAAGAAGGATTTGTAATAACATAGAATCTTCATTTCTGTCAGTTGTGGAGCCATCGTCATTCAAAAAAGTTGCAAAGGATGAATCTTGGGTGAAACCATGAATGAAGAATTAGATCAGATTGACAAGAATCAGACTTGGGATCTTGTCCAGAGACCTGATGGTCACAATGTTATTGGTACCAAATGGATCGTCAAAAATAATTTTGATGAGCATGGAAGTGTCATCAGAAACAAGGCATGACTAGTATGTAAAGGATACTCCCAGATTGAAGGCTTTGATGTTGAAGAAACCTTTTCTCTAGTGGCTAGATTTGAATCAATCAGGATTTTCCTTGCCATGGCACTCCATAGAAGATATAAAGTATATCAAATGGATGTCAAGAAAGAATTCTTGAATGGTGTTCTAGAAGAAGAAGTCTATATTGAACAACAAGTGGGTTTTGTTCTAGGTACTGATGAAACAAAGGTCTGCAAACTGAAGAAATCATTATATGGTTTGAAGCAGGCACCACGGGCGTGGTACTCGCGGCTGGATTCATATCTCAAGAAATTGGAATTCAAAAGAGGAGGAGTAGATCATAATCTATATGTAAAGAATTCTCCAGAAGATCAATTCATGGTTCTTGTCTATGTAAATGACATCATATTTGGTGGCAGCAGGCAAAAATCTATGGATGAATTTTCCAATCACATGAAATCACAATTTAAAATGTCTAGGATTGGAGAACTCACATATTTCATGGGACTACACGTTATTCAAAAGAAGGATTACACTTTCATTTCGCAAGAAAAAAATGCATGAGAGATTCTGAAGAAGTTTAATATGCAAGACTCCAAACCAATGTCAACTCTGATTTCTATTGGAACTAAACTTGGAAACATGAAAATGGGACCTCTGTTGATCCCACCATGTACAGGAGGATCAATGGGAGTCTACTGTACCTAGCAGCGACATGACCAGATATTGTCTTTTCCACATGTCTTGAGGCCTACTTTCAAAGTGATCCAAAGGAAGAACATATGGCAGCATTAAAGAGAATCATGAGGTACATTCAAGGTTCACATAACTTTGTGTTACACTTTGATGCTGGCGGGTGCAGTGAATTATCAGCATTTTCTGATGCTAACTGGGCTGGTGATGTAATAGACAGAAAGTCCACCAGTGGTAGAGGAATCTATATTGGGCAAAAATGTGTTGGCTGGTTGAGCAAGAAACAAGAAAGTACATCTCTTAGTACTGCTGAAGCTAAGTATATATCCGCCACAAAGGCATGCACTCAACTACTGTGGATGAAACAACAATTAACAGATATTTGTGATGAATTAAAGCACCCAATGGTGATTTATTGTGATAACAAGATCGCAATTGATCTCACAAAAATCTTGTTCATCATTCTCAAACAAAACATATTGAAATCAGGTATCACTTTATAAAAGAAAAATATGAGCAAGGGGTGATTAGAATGGATCATGTGGGAACTGATGAGAAAATGGCCGATATCCTGACCAAGCCACTGTCAGCGGTTGTGTTTGAGAAGCATCGGTGGAAATTCAGTGTCCAGCCACCTCCCAGTGCATAAGGAGGTTTCACAATACCCCTCTACCTAGTTTTGTTAACTGTTTTTTTTCTGTATATGGCTGTGATGCAGGTTTATGGGGGAGATACTATCAAGGGGGTGTGGTTTGAGCTGAACAATGAACTAATACTGGTATTTGGGTTTATTTCCAATGGGGGAGAAATGAATAAATTTAGAGTCATAGGATGAGAAGGAACTCAGGAACTCGAGATCCCAATTCAAGCCTCATCTCGGGTTTTCTACACCGAGCATTTCTCGCGTATACTTAGAGTGTTGGATGAGTTGATTCATGGGTTTTTTGGTTTTCATGTGGATCTATTGAATTTATTTGCTGATTTCCAACAATCCCAAAGGGGGATATTGTTGGAACCATGGATGTTCTGTGCATGAATTGGAGTATGGTTTGTGTTTGTTGTCAATACTTAGTGAATGTTCAGAACGTGTACTAGCAAAGTGATCATACAGTTCAAGCAAACAACAGTATTGAAGATGGTGTCGTTTCCCAGTGTTTGCCAAATTTTTGGGCCTCAAAACTTGAAATATGGAGAAATGTGTGTTTGGCAAAAAGACTTGAGCTTAGAGGCCTTGAAGGCTTGGAAACTTTCACGCCTGATGTTTTTCAGAACAAGAACATGAAAATATGGCAAAGGAAAGAGGGTCGTGCATGTATTGGTTTGGTCGCGCAAGTGTCTTGCGCGCCGTGAAAGGACTTGTGTGCCGGTACCTTAGAGGATTTTAAAGTTGCGAACCATTTGAACATCGTGTTTTGATCATCAAAATATGGAAAAGTAAATAAGGGAACCTGAGATTGGAAGTTGCTCACACAAGTGTCTAGGAGGACCGAAGGGTTGCGCGCCGAGACATGGGCGCCGAGGGAATACGTGTGCACTGCCACATAGGGTATCCAAATGCCTATAAATAGAGGACCACCCATCCTCATTCCACATGAACTTTGGACTTGAAGAAATTCAGAGCTCCCATCGCGCAGGTGTTGAATTCACGTAAGTGTTGGTGGGTCGCGCAAGGTAGAGCAGCGCGACAGTTGTTTGATGCTCATCCAGTAGTCACGCAAGTGATTTGGGGATACATGTGCACCAGAGTTGATGTTGCGCGATAGGTTTCCATTAGGATTCAAAATAGGCTTGAGTTGAAAATAAGTTGAGTCGCGCAAGTTTTGATTTAAAGAAGACTGAATCGTGCCAGTGTTTAAGGTGGACTTGCAAGACAATTATAACTTGCACACCATCCTTGAATGTTGTGCGCTGCCTTGGAGTTGCACGCCAGGTGCTGTTGAAGCTTTCCAGTTGCCTTGGTGCTACACAAAAGTTGTAGATCAGTTCACGGGTGATAGTTGGACTTCAATAGAGCATCCAAATAAAGCAAAGGATGCATTCATTGAGCAATGATGAAGAGACCTTCAAGTCTATAAATTGAGTGGGACTTCACCAATGGCAGTGAGCCAGGGGAAGTCAACAGGAGTGACCTGAGGGATGCAGTGAGCTATCCCTAAACTTTCATAAAGGCAGTGATCTTGGGACAGAGTGAATATTCTCGAACCTTTGTAATCCACAACTACTGAAGATTAGTGGAGTCTGGTACCATCGACAACTTGTCGGCGTATTCTCCTTGGACGTATCCCTTAGCGGTGAACTAATTAAAAATTGTTGTGTCATCTCTTTGCGTGTGAATGCTTCATTGATGATCATATTAATCATACAGGTTTAACTAGTTCCTACCAACGTGGGAAAAAGATCCTTGTTTTTAAAAGAAAAAGATGACAGCCTGATTCACCTCTCCCCTCTCAGGTTGTCCCGGGGTCCTACAGAATAATCAGGCAATAGCTTATGCTTCATGTCAGTTGAAACCTCACGAGTTAAATTACCCTACACATGATTTGGAATTATCTACTGTTGTTTTTTCTTTAAAAATTTGGAGGCATCATTTGTATGGAGTAAAATGTGAAATATATAATGACAACAATGGTTTAAAGCATATATTCACTCTAGAAGAATTGAACATGAGACAGAGGAGATAGTTTGAATTAATTAAGGATTATGATTGCATGAGCCATTACCAAACGGGAAAGGAAAATAAAGTGGCTGATGCTTTTAGTCTAGAAATTAATGCTTCATTAGACATGCTACCTTTGGAATGAGATCCTTTGGTTTTTGATTTAATGAAATTTGGCATAGAATTTGTTGGTTAAGGAAATTATTCTATTTTGTGTCACGTTTCAGTGCGATCATCTCTATCAGATTGAATAAAGCAAGCACAGAAAGAAGACAGTGTGTTACAGAAAAAGGTAGAGTTGGTTCAGAAGGGTATGTTGCTTGATTTTAATATTGATAATGATTGTGTATTGAGGTTTGGGAAGAGATTATGTGTACCTTGTGATTCACAGTTGAAGAATGAGTTATTATGTGAAGCTCATAGTTATCCGTTTTCCGTTCATCCTGGCAGTACTATGATTTACAGAGATATCTGTTAGTATTACTGGTGGAAAGGAATGAAAATCTATATTGCTGATTTTACTGTGAAGTGTTTGACATGTCAGTAGGTTAAAGTAGAGCTGCAGTTACCGAAAGGGATGCTTCAGCCTCTACCGGTTCCAGAGTGGAAATAGGAAAATATATCCAGGGACTTTGTTGTGGGATTACCAGAGACATCATGAGGTAATAATGCAATCTGGGTTATAGTTGGTAGATTGACTAAATCTGCTCATTCCCATCCTATTAGAGATTCTTTGTCTCTAGATAAACTTTCTCGGCTGTATGTTAAAGAGATATTCAGGTTACATGGAGTTCCCCACTCCATTGTATCTAATCGTGATCCCAGGATCACTTCTAACATTTGGAAAGGCCTTCAGAAGTCATTGGGTATTGAATTACATTTTAGTACAGATTTTCACCCTCAATCAGATGGGAAATCAGAACAAACAATTAAGAACGTGGAGGATATGTTACGTGTTGGCTCAATGAATTACCATGGAAGTTGGGACCAACATCTTTCATTGGTTTAATTTTCATATAATAATAGTTTTCATTCCAGTATACAGATGGCTCTATTTGAGGCATTATATGGAAAGCGTTTTCAAACTTAAGCTTTTTGGGATAAAGTAGGTGAAAGGAAGCTGATGGGACCATAATTGGTAGAAAATATAGCAGAGAAAGTTCAGTTGATTCAGAAGCACATGAGAACATCTCAAATAAGACAGAAATGTTATGCATATAACTGGAGGAAGGGTATTTCTTTTGAGGTAGGTGATCATGTCTTTCTCAAAGTTTCTCCATGGAAAAGTGTGATGCATTTTGGTAAAAAAGGAAAGTTGAGTCTGATTTTAATTGGACCATATAAAATTTTAGAGAAAGTTGGATCAGTTGTGTACAGAGTGTCTTTACCTCCAAGTCTATCCCAGGTACACAATTTTTTTCATGTTTTGATGTTGAGAAAGTATATACCAGATCCATCTCATGTTTTGAGCCCAGAGGTAGTTCAGTTGGAAAAGAATCTCTCTTATGAAGAACAACGAGTCTTGATTTTTGAACGTAGAGAGAAAGTGTTGCAGAATAAGGTAATTCACTTGGTAATGGTTTTGTGGAAAACCCATATGGTTGAAGAAGCAATTTCGGAATATGAAAATGCTATGAGGGATAAACAACCCAACTTATTTTGATAAGTGAATAAAAATTGTGAGGACACAATTTCTCAAAGGGGGGAAGGATGTAACATCCCAAGTAAATGAAGAATAAGATATTTTTATACTTATTAATATTTTTTAATTAAATATAAATTTTAATTTAAAAGGGTTGCTATGTTCGATATCGTACCTGATACGCAACAACGAGATTCTTTGAAATCTTACGTTTCACACTAATAATATAATATTATTATTCTAAATGTCAGTTAACTCCTAGATTTTGTATTCTCCGGAATGAACCAAAATAACTACAATATGATTATACATGTTTTTTAAATGTATTTACATTTATCCAATAATAGTTATAGGCTTAAAATGTGAATGAATCTAATTTTAAACATAATTTACAATAAAAGGATGATTTATCGCCTTTTAAAGGAGAACTGTAAAGACCCAGAAAATTCAAAGGAATTTTTTTTCTTAATTTTATTTGGAATTTTTCAACAACACAGTTTCTGAGGGCACCTGATTCCGAGTCCCGGTGTGCCCGGAATCATTTTCTGAAGTTTGGCTCGGGTACGTTTAGTGAACAAACGAGCGGGTTTTTCTAACTTTCTAATCGGTGCTCGGAATCGAATTCCGAGGGCACTGATGGAATCGCAGCGTCGATGTTTTCTTAGAAACACCTTTCCGGAGTTGCATTTTCTCAGGTCTGGTTTTTAAATTTTTGTGGTTAAGTTAAGAAATAAAATAAAGTGGTGTGACAACATTATTTTTATTTCACTTAAAGAAACTTAAATCCACTTAAGCTAAGTTGAAGCGGATGCGGTGGAACCCAAAATATCCTACCCTCTTGGTAGGATATTTGTGAGTTGGGGCCCGCACGAGCCCCACCATTTCTTTTCCTCTAAGTAACGCACCTGTGAAAACCCTTTTTAAATGAATGTCAACCAGTGCGTTTCTTAAATTCTTAACGCCCCTATTAATTGGGCAGTTAAGTCGTTACCATTAATTCACCAAATTAATGTTTTGTTTCTTAATTTATGTTTTTCGTTTGTTGTCATAAAAATAAAATAAGACCAACACGTGTTTACTTGAGGGTTTCTCATTGAGAGGATTTGGAGAAGACTCTAAGGCTTGAGATCTTCATCCTCCTTCGCGAAGAACGCGAAGAACGTGAAAAACGCGAAGAACGCCGAACCCTCGTAAATAGACGACATGACGCCGTGTACCACGACACCGACGAATCTCCTTCCGCGACGTTTCTTCCGCGACAATCCTTCCCCATGACAATATTCGATCAAAAACCTATTGAGATCATCGACGCGACACCGTGTACCGCGACGACGCGACGCCCCTTCTGCGACGCGACGATCATCTTCTTCCGCGACGGTCAATTCCGCAAAGGACTCACGTTCGACGACAACAACGAGGTAGTGGTTGATTATTTTAAATCTTTGTGATTTATACCCACGGTGTGTGATTAAAATTTTTGTGAGACTTTTAAAACTGCTAACACAGTGGGTGAAGACTAACGAACAAGTCCAAACCCACCGCCCCTTTCGTTCTTGGTGTGCGAAACGGCGGACATCGACAAAATCAGCCGCACGGGCGACGTAAGGTCCTCGCAGTGAAGGACGGACCCCGGGATGGCTTTTGGCGAAGATGGAAAGAAATTCCGACCACCAGAACTCATCTGGTGGTCCGCGGAGAAAACCACCAGCGCGCCACGCCGGCACGGCGGTGCCGGCGGTGGAATGCGGCGGCACCCGGCGCGCCGCCGAGGAGAACCGCCGCGGCATCAGCCGCGACGGCGTCCGGCAGACCCGCGACCTTGCGGGTCCGGCCAAGGACGGGACGCGGCCAGCTGCCGCGTCCGCTGGCAAGGGCGGCCCCACGTGGGCCGCGGTTCCTTCACGCGGGGGCAGCGCGCCCCCCACGCCGCGCGGCCGTAACCGGTCGAGCCGAACCCTGGCGGCCGGCCCTCGCCCGCGCCGGCCAGGCCGGGCCGGGACACGCCCAAGCCGGTCCGGGCCAACCAGGCTGGGCAGGGCCACGCCGGTCAGGTCGGACCCGGACCCTGGTCGGGTCGATCCGGTTCGGGCCGACCCGGGGGGGGGTGCGGCCGGGTCGGTCTGGGCCCAGACCCCCCCGTTTTCAGACCTTTTCAGTCTTTTTCCCGTATCCTGAGCTACAGGCCTCCGATCGACGCACCGTTAGTGGCGATTCGATCCATGGACCAAGACGGTCATTTTGACATATCACACTCAAGGTTTCAGAATACTTTGGGTTTATCCGGGTTGGTTCGTGCACGGAACCAACCGGGCCCTCGGAGCGGAAACGCTCATAACTTGAACTTCGGACGCCCGATTGACGTGCCATCTACTTTGATTGATTCCTCTAAGTGAGATGGATCTTTTGGCTTACTCCGCTCAAGGTTTGGATGCCGTCGGAGTGCGGTCAGGTTGGTTCGCTCACGAAACCAACCAGGCCCCTGGAATGAAAAAGGCAATAACTCACAGACCGGGCGTCCGATTGACACGCCGTCTGTCTCTTTGAATTCATCTTGATGAGACGGAAATTTTGGAATACTTTTCCTGAGTTTTGGATCCAGTTGGATAGTGGCCGGGTTGGATTGCACCCGAAATCCAACCGGGCCCCTGGAACGGAAAAGCTGATAACTTTCAGACTGGACGTTCGTTTGACAAACCGTCAGCGGTGTTGGTGATCACGTGGAGAAATGGTCCCTATGAGTATACCCTATGAGAGTTCGGGGTATAGTTGAGATACGGCCGGGTTGGATCGCATACGAAACTAACCGGGCCCCGAGGACGAAAAGGCTAGTAACACACAGACTGGGGATCCGATTGACGCGTCGTCTGTTGCGTAGATACCCCAGTGACGAGGCGGTCCTTTGAGATACTTCTTCGTGGAACTTTGTGATACTTGTAGTATCGACCTATATCTCGTGGAGCGGACCCTCTCGGAGATGAGCGTGCGGAGTACGGAGACCGTGTAGCCGGCTGAGACCTGACGACTGCTTGACCGATCGACTCGGTGTGTTTCAGATAGCCCAGTGGGGAGCACTTGGTTGTAGTGGCAGACCCACGGCAGAGGAGCGCTTGGTTGTAGCGGCAGACCCGCGGTACTCAACAGAAGGAGTACCTTTGGAGGCTATGAGGGGGAGATCTTGGTTGTAGCGGCAGACCCACGACGGAGGAGAGCTTGGTTGTAGTGGTAGACTCGCGGTACTCAACAGAAGGAGTACCTCTAGAGGCTATGAGGGGGAGCGCTTGGTTGTAGCGGAAGACCCACGGCGGAGGAGCGCTTGGTTGTAGCGGCAGACCCGCGGTACTCAACAGAAGGAGTACCTATGGAGGCTATGAGGGGGAGCGCTTGGTTATAAAGGAAGACCCATGGTGGGAAGCGCTTGGTTGTAGCAGCAGGACCACAGTACTCGATAGGAGGAGTACCCCAGCAGTCTTAGGTTAGTGAGAAGTACCTCGAAGTCATGAAAGGACCACTGTACAATCCAGAGACGGGGCTCTTCAGCAGTTACAGTTTCGATAATGAAAATCCTGGTTTGAGCTGAGTCTATGAACTTTTTGTTTACCTCGTGATTGAGATGGATCACTTGATAACTTAGGTATATGTATGGGCATATACCTGGGTAGTGGTTATCCGTTGATTTCATAATCTTGTGTTTCTTCATTATTGAGGTAGGTTATTTGATAACTTAGGTATATGTATGGGCAAATACCTAAGTAGAGGTTATCTGTTGAGATCTTCTTTGTGGTTATCCTTGTTGGTTTTTATGATACATTGAGGGTCTTGGGGTCCATACTGAGTAGCTTATAATCACCCCTGCATGGGCTATGCCCGCACTACGTTATGTTGGTTGCAGACGACTGACACCGCTGATCGTGGTTGAGGCTTGTAGAGCAGGACGGTACCTAAAGGTGGACCACTGGGCGGGACGTACTCGGAGCGGTCGGCTAGACCCAAGGAGTAGTGGAGTCTATCTATACCCACCCTTCAGGTGGGATTTCCAGTGGACAGCTCGACGTTGCGGCTTTACCTTTCCGTTGTTGTTTTCCCTTCCAGTTGTACTTTACTTTCAGTTTGGGTTTGTATACTGGGCCACTTACTTTTCCGCACTTACTGTTGTACTCAGTTTTTACTTAGTGTTTACTTCTACTGCTTGCGTGCTCTGTGGTCTTTCTTTACTTTACAAAGGAAATTCCTTCCCTTTTTACCGGGATTTACGCCTTGGTGCTAGTCGCCAGCCCCTGGCCTATGGAGGGAGTGCTTGGGGTAGTCACCGCAAGGGCCCCGAGGATGGGTCGTGACAAATTGGTATCAAAGGAGTTCGGTTCTACCGTAGAACTTAAGACTCTGATCTTTTTCTATGTGAAGCAATAGTGTTGAGAGTATTGAGTGCGGTTATGAGTCCAGGGTGTCCAGTGTTGGTGCGGTGGCCGACATATCCGTACACCAGGACCCTGACTTCTGATTTCTGACTTAATGCACGAAAACATTGATTGTGTATGTGTTTTCAAAGTTTTTCCCTTAAAACAGCTCAAACCAGGTCAGATCACTAGGTAAAATCGTTTGACCATGTCACGTTGTTTCTTTCGGTATGCCTTTTTACGGACGACCAGCTAGAGCCCAGAGGGATGTGCGTACTGACAGCCTGCCGAGCGACGAGGCTTCGGTACAGGGCCCTCTTGTAGTTGAGGCACCAGCGGTACTACCATACGTTGGGTCACCGATGCCACCATCACAAGCAGTTGGCGATGCACGCCAATTGAGCGCACTACACGAGTTCCAGCGCCAGAGGCCACCCAGGTTCCGGGGAGAGACGGACCCGCAGGCCACTGAGGATTGGCTGGAGGCTGTGGTGTGAGTCTTCAGACTAGTGGGGACGCCAACAGACTTCATGGTGATCGTTGCTACCAGCCTTCTTCAGGCAGCAGCAGGCAGGTGGTGGAGGCACTTGTTCCAGTTTTGCGATGAGATGACCTTCACATGGGATGACTTCGAGACCTTCTTCAGGGTGGAATTTGTTCCAGTAGCTCTACACCCCGAGCATGTACATGAGCTGCTGCCTTTGCCACAAGATTTTCAATCAGTAGCCGAGTCATCTTTGGGCAGTAAACAGATGATGCATGTAACAGCCCTAGAATTTATGAAAAATATTCTTTTTAATTTCATTAATGTCTTGTGTTGTACGCAACACAAAAAGGATCTTGCACAACACGCATCATTGACTTTCCTTTCATTACACGCAATCGCAACCTTCCTCGATAGCGTGTGTAGTACGTAATACTGAGTTTCACGAAACAACGATATGCTATTAAAATATTATTAAAACTAGCCGTTATGAATAGTAATAACCACTTTTTAAATTTTAGAACATTTAGCTCTCAAAATGGACTTTATTTTTGGATTCAGTGTATCGAATTTAGCCTAAGGTAAAATTTTGGTACTTTTCGGATAACTTTCATATTCTGATGAATAGTGAAAATTACTAAATTATAATTAAAAACAACTTTTTTAATCGAAATAATTAATAGTGATAAATTATTAATTTTAGTGGTTTTAAAGTATATTTAGAATATATTTTTACAATTTAATACGATGTTGGTCATTGGATGTAATTTTACATTTAAACCAGACATAATCATGTGTCAATCTTTTGGTAGATATTGTTTCTTAAAAACACGCTATTTGTTTTAACATCGGGATTTAATTATAAAATTAATTAATTCAACTTCTATGTTATGAATTTGGTAAAATAGACTTCATTTTTGAATTCGGAATATGAAATATAGCTTAGGATGAAATTTTGGTATTTTTCTGAAAACTTTCAATTTTTGATGAATAGTGAAACCACTAAGTGGTAGGTTAAAAACTGAATTTTTCATAAAACTTAATTTTACCGCTTCTGTGAATGGAATTTCAAAAATCCGAGAGACACGGTTGATGTCAGTAAGTAAAATGTGGTTCAATGAGATGAAAATAATTTTTGGTGAATAGTAACTTTTTACTTTTATTTACCACGGTTAAAAGTAAATAAGGTAATTAAGGATATGAATGATATTAATATTACCCTAACACATGTCCTAATTCTATTGGACAAGTTTATCTCGACCAAAAACAACCTTAGGTGTAAAATATTATCATTTAGGCCCACTTGGATTAGATTAGGACATTTATTATTATTTAATTCAAAGAAGAGTTAAAAGAGTTAAAATCAAAGTTTATTTACTAAAACATTTTTAATATAGGGTTATAAAAAAGATAAATTCGATTGTAAATATTCATTATAAATCTAAAAAGATATTATACATAATGATATTTTATTTATAATTTTTAGACTTTAAATAAATTAATTTATTTATGAGACAACGATGATGTAGTAATTACCCTTTTTAAGGAAATATTAACATAATTGATGTTATAAATGCTCAAATGAATGTAATTTGAGACTTTTTATGAGTTCCACTAATTTTATAGGTTACTATGATATATTATTGTAGATTTAATCAACTTGGTTCGAACATATAATTCTGTTATGACTTTCACAAAAATCATATATCAAATAGTGTCAAAATTGACACAAAATAGTTTTTAAATCAAATATTATATTATTAATTGTTATTTTATTCCTAAAAATCTAAGGTTCGGCCAAATGACTTAGATAAGGATATATATATTAATAATAAACAATTTGGGGTTCTTTTGGCATGTTATAGTAAGTGTATTAACCATATAGTGAAAGAAAACAAAAAGACACGGTAAAAGTTAAATTATTTAACTTAGAGTTAAATCTAATTGACAAGGTTAAAATAATACCCTAAACTTGTCTAAATCTTATTGGATGATAGTATTTCGACCCATCCCCACTTTAGCTTCGAAATAAGACCCTTTGAAACCATTATAAACCGATTTTGACATTAATATAAAATAATATTTTGAGGTATTCCAAAGGTGCCCCTCTCCTCCCTTATAAAAGGGCACCTCCTCCCCCTCCTCCTCACACCAAATTGAGCACTCAAGCTCGGAAAACCCCTACCATTTTCTCCTCTCCACTTCCCTAGAATAATCCTAGAGTTCCTGGTCTTCTTCAAAGACCAATATTAGTTCCCTAAGAGGAGGATTCAAAGAAGCTTCCAAAGAAGAGGTAATATCCGTTACCGATCTTTTCAATTTCTTTCTTCTTCAACTTCTTCTTCTTTAGTTGTTTCATGATAAAGTAATAACATCAGTATTAAATACATTCTGATATGTTATTATAAATATGAAACAAACCTAATTCACCTTCTATCCATCCTACGGAAAAATGAAATCACCGCGCGTGCGTACGTACGGAATACCGTCTCCACGCCGTGGTGTAATCTATTTTCCACCACCACCTTACAAGGATGGGTATAATGGTGTGATGAGTAACTATTTATGATTATTATAAAGTAATATTGATACTGAAATAATATATATGTACTCCAATACAATTCCACGATCATAGGAACGATATCATCACTCGTGCGTACGTACGGAATACCGTCTCCACGATGTGATGCGACTCGTTCTACATGATCATCATTACATAGTAATTATATAAATGAATTGAATGAATAAATATGATATATGTTACACTAATACCATTCTGGATATAAGGTATCTATAACCTTAAAAGAAGAATAAGAATTTATTCGGCAAAACACGCATAAGAACAAAAGGCAATAAAGACCCAAGTAACAAGTAACAATGAAATATTACTAACAAGAAGCTAAGAATATGACCATATATGATATCATATCAATATTTATGATTCTGTAATAAGTCAATAACATTATTTAAACCATTATACAGGAGCTTCGGACACATACAAAGCAAATCAGACCTAAGGTAAGGGAAATATCACAATCTCATTTTTATCCGAGATTGTTTATAATTTAGTATTTACTGGGGTGTATTTTATCATCCACATCCATGCTTCCTAAATATGTAATATTATTTCCATTCTCCTAAAATGTTTTAAATCCTATTTTATCCTTCGGTGAGTTTTTAGTAAAAGATATGAAAGGAATATTTTGTCGTTTTTTTTCGTACGAGGTACTTTTTTGACTTTTATGACAAAGTACGAGAAGAATGTTCTTTTAACTTAAACGGCACGAACGGATTTTTACGGTTTTATAAAGCCTTATTTTCATGAAGCTTCCTCCAAAATATTTCATGACTATTTTCAATAAAACTTCTTTCTTTTAAAATTGCATGACGTTTTGTGAAAAGAAATTGATTTTGAAGAAGAAAGGATATTTTCCTCAAGAATTCATTTCAAGTGTTTTATCAAAATTGTTTTCCATATAAGATAACATAGGGTTCTGTTTTTATCCCTATTATTACATTGGTTTGATTATGTTGTGATGGAATTATTTTTATGAATTCCTTTATCTTAGATGAATTGTTTTATGATGTCATGCTGTTTAAGAATCCCATTTTTATTACATGGGTTATGAAATGATGTATGGTTTATGATTTTGTGGCACACATAAGAATGGTATCATTATGAGATGGGTGGGACCTATATCTCCCTCCAATGCATTGGGTAAAGATTTTATATCTCTTGAGATAGACATGGCTGAAATGGTAGGTTATACCGGTTCAGTGAAACAGGACAGAAACGAGGGTTACTCGATTCAGAAAGGGACTTTGTCCACTAAGATAGTCTTGGAAATGAGTCTTGACTAACAAGAAATGATTCTCTATGATTATGGGTGAATGCCACAAAGTTTCATGTTTTAAGTTATGATTATTGTGATTACATTTCACTACCATGATTTGTCCCATGTTATGAAATTATTCTCTCTTTTGCAGGTTATGATTTCCAAAATGTTATGTTCTTATGAATACGATGTGATTGATATTTCTTTTGTTTACCCTTACTGAGCATTTGAGCTCACCCTTTTATGTTTTCTTTTCCCCCGGATATAAAGAAAGGTTTTAGGTAAAAAAAAGGAAGATCTTTATGGGAGATGTTGAAGATCTTTCACCACGATTAGAAGATTTTATTCCAAGTTTCCAAAGACACTAAACTATTACGATCCTTGTGTGTGTGTTTTTGTTATGTACTAAGTATTCCGAAAAAGTAATGTAATGTCAATGTACATCAGGTTTCGGGTCTCTACAGTTGGTATCAGAGGAAAGGTTTAGTCAACCTTTGGAAACTAGGATGCGAGAACTTTAGTGAGATCCCTAGAGATATTTCTAAGGTATGTCTAGGGATGTCCCTAAGGTTAAGTATACGTATAGGTTATAGTACTAGAATTACGCTAACGATCATAGAATTAAACCTAAGATGTTAGATATTAAAGGTACTCCCCCTTTATTATGTTGTTTTCCCTAGCATGATTTTTGCCACTCACACTATTCTTTTTGGGTTTTAGACGATGGCTGGAACCCGGAGGAACCGTGTTGATCAATGCAATGGACAATGCAATGATTGTCCTCCTGAACAAACAAATGTTATGGGAGATGGAGTGAAAAATCTTATTTCTATACTTACACAAGCTATGAATCATTCTGGACTTCCAAATGAGCAGAGAAGGGAACAATATTCTATTGAGTCCTTCATGAGGCAACGTCCACCTTCTTTCAGTGGGTCTTCTGATCCACTTGTTGCTGAACAATGGATCAGTACCACTGAAAAGATATTTTCAGTTCTTCAATGTTCTGAACATGATAAAGTCATCTTAGCAGTATATCGTTTGGAAGGTGAAGCTGATCAATGGTGGAATCTTATCAAGAATACAAGGCAAAGAGATGAAATTGAGTCCATGGAATGGGACACGTTCAAGAACTTATTTTTCAATAAGTACTTCCCTCGTATTCTTCGAACAAAGATGGAGAAGGAGTTTCTTGAACTAAAGCAAAAGGATGATGAATCTGTTGGTATATACGAAGCGAATTTTACAAGACTTGCAAGGTATGCATCTGGCATTATCATCCAACCTGAAAGTAAAGTTGATCGATTTTTCAGTGGCTTAAAACCAAGTCTTCGAAGGGCATTAGCTATAAGAGACTTCAGTAGCTATGAAGAAATTGTTCGTTGTGCTATCAAGGTAGAAAAGGAAGTTGGTGTTACATATCCATCTCATGGTTTGGACAAGAAACGAAAGATGGAGTTCAAGGAGAAATCTCAGAATAATGGTGAAAAGAAGATGAATGTTTCCTTATGCTCAAAGTGTGGAAAGATGCATGGTGGAGATTGTCTTAAAGGGACTAGAAAATGTTTTAAGTGTGGAAAAGAAGGTCATCGAGCAGCTGAGTGTCGAGGTAATGGAAAAAGGGTTTTTAATGATGTGAATAAAGAAAACACTGCAGAGAATGCACCACCAAAACTTCAATGCTTCAAGTGCAAGGAGATGGGACATTATGCCAATAAATGCCCTCATCCAAGGGTTAGTGATGATCGACATGAGCAACAACTTAAGGAAAAGGAAAAAAGGGAAGTCACATGCGATCACAATTGGCGATGTTGAATATGACAACGATGTGGTGGAATGATTAAGTATTTATGTAATGGGATTCCAAAATAATGTTGTATCATGGAGTATTGAAATATCTATGTATTGGTATAATGTGGTATTCAAAGTGATTGAGATATTTTTGGAAATAAGATGATATGCACATAATGAAGGGAAAATGAGAAAATAAAATGTTTAACAGTATTCATGAGCTCATGATTGATATAAGGACTAAGTGATATCATGGTTTGAGTGTATAGAATTTTGAGGATTTTTGTATATGGAAAGTGTTAACTTTTAACTGCATTCAAGTTTTCACTATGGTTCAATGGGTATTCAAGAGAGTACAAGATTAGGGCCTTTGAATGTTTGGAATGTGACCAATAAGATATATCTTATGATATATGGGGATCAATGATGGTATTAAATCTCTGAGAGTGGATGGCAGAATTATGGATAAGCCTAAAGTTTGGAATGGTTTATGTTGGACATAAGTTAGTATTATTGATGGGATGTTATAGTAAAATAGCTTTAGAAAAAGGACAACCTGCAGGACGGGCGACAACCCATCGCTTCGGACAAGGTTGTGGGAATCGAACCCACAACCGAAGTGCGACTGGCCTTTATCGCCTACCACTGGCCTACAGGAAGTCCCTGTTTAGTAGAAACTAGTTTTATTATATTAAGAAGTATGATATATGAAGTATAAGTCCATTTTAGGAACCATATATGATTAATCTCACTATAGATGGACTTATGTATTTTTTTTGATAACTTTTCTAACCTTTTGTTTGAGACAGATGGAATGACCCATCATTCTATCACATGATCTGCTAACACATCTTGAATGACAAATTCAACTTCATTTCTTTAAGTGATGAAGTGGAAATTGTCCAAAGAACGACAAACGGTGAGACTATACCAAAATCACGAAAGTATTTCTTCTAATTCCAATTTCATCAACCTTAGGGAAATGATCTTGAAAACCAAAAATGTTGTCCTAGTGATCTTATACCTGATGAATCGGATGGTACCTTAGATCGTCACAAATTTATGGATTTGTGATTTTTGGCTTTTCCATAGCCATGTTCTCTACCACTCTCCATCAGAACATGATGGTGATATTTTTCTTCCATATCCATATTTTCACCTATTTGGAAACCCAATGATTAGTTTATTTGGGTAACCGTTACGTTTCATACTTTCGTTTTTAAAGATTGGTTTTGGTATTCTTTTTACGATGTGGGTTTATATTAAAGAAACTTTCGAATAGTAAACCATTTATAACCCCGACGAATTTCGAGGGCGAAATTCATTTTAAGGGGGGTAGAATGTAACAGCCCAAGAATTTATGAAAAATATTCTTTTTAATTTCATTAATGTCTTGTGTTGTACGCAACACAAAAAGGATCTTGCACAACACACATCCTTGACTTGCCTTGCATTACACGCAATCGCAACCTTCCTCGATAGCGTGTGTAGTACGTAATACTGAGTTTCACGAAACAACGATATGCTATTAAAATATTATTAAAACTAGCTGTTATGAATAGTAATAACCACTTTTTAAATTTTAGAAAATTTAGCTCTTAAAATGGACTTTATTTTTGGATTCAGTGTATCGAATTTAGCCTAAGGTGAAATTTTGGTACTTTTCGGATAACTTTCATATTCTGATGAATAGTGAAAATTACTAAATTATAATTAAAAACAACTTTTTTAATCGAAATAATTAATAGTGATAAATTATTAATTTTAGTGGTTTTAAAGTATATTTAGAATATATTTTTACAATTTAATACGATGTTGGTCATTGGATGTAATTTTACATTTAAACAAGACATAATCGTGTGTCAATCTTTTGGTAGATATTGTTTCTTAAAAACACGCTATTTGTTTTAACAGCGGGATTTAATTATAAAATTATTTAATTCAACTTCTATGTTATGAATTTGGTAAAATAGACTTCATTTTTGAATTCGGAATATGAAATATAGCTTAGGATGAAATTTTGGTATTTTTCTGAAAACTTTCAATTTTTGATGAATAGTGAAACCACTAAGTGGTAGGTTAAAAACTGAATTTTTCATAAAACTTAATTTTACCGCTTCTGTGAATGGAATTTCAAAAATCCGAGAGACACGGTTGATGTCAGTAAGTAAAATTTGGTTCAATGAGATGAAAATAATTTTTGGTGAATAGTAACTTTTTACTTTTATTTACCACGGTTAAAAGTAAATAAGGTAATTAAGGGTAAGAATGATATTAATATTACCCTAACACATGTCCTAATTCTATTGGACAAGTGTATCTCGACCAAAAACAACCTTAGATGTAAAATATTATCATTTAGGCCCTTTTGGATTAGATTAGGACATTTATTGTTATTTAATTCAAAGAAGAGTTAAAAGAGTTAAAATCAAAGTTTATTTACTAAAACATTTTTAATATAGGGTTATACATAAGATAAATTCGATTGTAAATATTCATTATAAAGCTAAGAAGATATTATACATAATTATATTTTATTTATAATTTTTAGACTTTAAATAAATTAATTTATTTATGACACAACGATGATGCAGTAATTACCCTTTTTAAGGAAATATTAACATAATTGATGTTATAAATGCTCAAATAAATGTAATATGAGACTTTTTATGAATTACACTAATTTTATAGGTTACTATGATATATTAGTGTTGATTTAATCAACTTGGTTCGAACATATAATTCTGTTATGACTTTTACAAAAATCATATATCAAATAGTGTCAAAATTGACACAAAATAGTTTTTAAATCAAATATTATATTATTAATTGTTATTTTATTCCTAAAAATCTAAGGTTCGGCAAAATGACTTAGATAAAGATATATATATTAATAATAAACAATTTGGGGTTCGTTTGGCATGTTATAGTAAGTGTATTAACCATATAGTGAAAGAAAACAAAAAGACACGGTAAAAGTTAAATTATTTAACTTAGAGTTAAATCTAATTGATAAGGTTAAAATAATACCCTAAACTTGTCTAAATCTTATTGGTTGATAGTATTTCGACCCATCCCCACTTTAGCTTCGAAATATGACCCTTTGGAACCATTATAAACCGATTTTGACATTAATATAAAATAATATTTTGAGGTATTCCAAAGGTGCCCCTCTCCTCCCTTATAAAAGGGCACCTCCTCCCCCTCCTCCTCACACCAAATTGAGCACTCAAGCTCGGCCAACCCCTGCCATTTTCTCCTCTCCACTTCCCTAGAATAATCCTAGAGTTCCTGGTCTTTTTCAAAGACCAATATTAGTTCCCTAAGAGGAGGATTCAATGAAGCGTTCCAAAGAAGAGGTAATATCCGTTACCGATCTTTTCAATTTCTTTCTTCTTCAACTTCTTCTTCTTTAGTTGTTTCATGATAAATTAATAACATCAGTATTAAATACATTCTGATATGTTATTATAAATATGAAACAACCCTAATTCACCTTCTATCCATCCTACGGAAAAATGAAATCACCGCGCGTGCGTACGTACGGAATACCGTCTCCACGCCGTGGTGTAATCTATTTTCCACCACCACCTTACAAGGATGGGTATAATGGTGTGATGAGTAACTATTTATGATTATTATAAAGTAATATTGATACTGAAATAATATATATGTACTCCAATACAATTCCACGATCATAGGAACGATATCATCACTCGTGCGTACGTACGGAATACCGTCTCCACGATGTGATGCGACTCGTTCTACATGATCATCATTACATAGTAATTATATAAATGAATTGAATGAATAAATATGATATATGTTACACTAATACCATTCTGGATATAAGGTACCTATAACCTTAAAAGATGAATAAGAATTTATTCGGCAAAACACGCATAAGAACAAAAGGCAATAAAGACCCAAGTAACAAGTAACAATGAAATATTACTAACAAGAAGCTAAGAATATGACCATATATGATATCATATCAATATTTATGATTCTGTAATAAGTCAATAACATTATTTAAACCATTATACAGGAGCTTCGGACACATACAAAGCAAATCGGACCTAAGGTAAGGGAAATAT
Source organism: Viscum album (assembly GCA_963277665.1). Lineage (NCBI taxonomy): Eukaryota > Viridiplantae > Streptophyta > Magnoliopsida > Santalales > Viscaceae > Viscum > Viscum album. The sequence goes on along the minus strand of OY728123.1, from coordinate 1,198,782,497 downwards.
CACAATCTCATTTTTATCCGAGATTGTTTATAATTTAGTATTTACTGGGGTGTATTTTATCATCCACATCCATGCTTCCTAAATATGTAATATTATTTCCATTCTCCTAAAATGTTTTAAATCCAATTTTATCCTTCGGTGAGTTTTTAGTAAAAGATATGAAAGGAATCTTTTGTCGTTTTTTTTCGTACGAGGTACTTTTTTGACTTTTATGACAAAGTACGAGAAGAATGTTTTTTTAACTTAAACGGCACGAACGGATTTTTACGGTTTTATAAAGCCTTATTTTCATGAAGCTTCCTCCAAAATATTTCATGACTATTTTCAATAAAACATCTTTCTTTTAAAATTGAATGACGTTTTGTGAAAAGAAATTGATTTTGAAGAAGAAAGGATATTTTCCTCAAGAATTCATTTCAAGTGTTTTATCAAAATTATTTTCCATATAAGATAACATAGGGTTCTGTTTTTATCCCTATTATTACATTGATTTGATTATGCTGTGATGGAATTATTTTTATGAATTCCTTTATCTTATATGAATTGTTTTATGATGTCATGCTGTTTAAGAATCCCATTTTTATTACATGGGTTATGAAATGATGTATGGTTTATGATTTTGTGGCACACATAAGAATGGTATCATTATGAGATGGGTGGGACCTATATCTCCCTCCAATGCATTGGGTAAAGATTTTATATCTCATGAGATAGACATGGCTGAAATGGTTGGTTATACCGGTTCAGTGAAACAGGACTGAAACGAGGGTTACTCGATTCAGAAAGGGACTTTGTCCACTAAGATAGTCTTGGAAATGAGTCTTGACTAACAAGAAATGATTCTCTATGATTATGTGTGAATGCCACAAAGTTTCATGTTTTAAGTTATGATTATTGTGATTACATTTCACTACCATGATTTGTCCCATGTTATGAAATTATGCTCTCTTTTTCAGGTTATGATTTCCAAAATGTTATGTTCTTATGAATACGATGTGATTGATATTTCTTTTGTTTACCCTTACTGAGCATTTGAGCTCACCCTTTTATGTTTTCTTTTACCCAGGATATAAAGAAAGGTTTTAGGTAAAAAAAAGGAAGATCTTTATGGGAGATGTTGAAGATCTTTCACCACGATTAGAAGATTTTATTCCGAGTTTCCAAAGACACTAAACTATTACGATCCTTGTGTGTGTGTTTTTTTTATGTACTAAGTATTCCGCAAAAGTAATGTAATGTCAATGTACGTCAGGTTTCGGGTCTCTACAATGCAGAGGTCCAAGAGGACCAGAGACAGTCGTACGAAGAGCAGGAAGTGTTATGAAAGTGGCAGGAAGGGTCACCTGGCACGTGACTGTCCGACCCCCCGCACAGTGGATCCACAGGCTTTAGAGGAGCCACTGAGGCAGAAGCAGCGGCAGGTACTTGAGAAACACACGAGTAGTGGACAAGGCAGTAGATCTATGGGATTAGGTGGACAGGAGCGGAACTAGTGGATACGTCCATTGTACTTCTAGTTCCATGTTTCTGTTGATTTCGTGTCTTTGTACTATGTGCTGCAATAATAAAAAGACACTTATCTTTGTTTTCTTTCCTATCATTTTGTTTGGTTGATACTGAGTGGTCCTAGTTAAGACTGTTGACTTGACCCTCACTTTCGATATTTCTACTGGAGGAGACCCAGTGACCTCACACTGATGCCGATAGTGTGACTCGACCCTTGGAGGCGAGAGTGATAGTTGGATCTCTTGGTAGTTACGTCAAGGCCTTACGATGTCATCCATGGCATGAATTCATCATTCATGTCAGGATTAACTATATTAGTCAATGGGAATGGTTCATCCAGGGGATGATACCAAGTTTCTATTTTCGTCAAAAGAGAAATTTTAGCAGCTCTTTCGGATCATAGGCAAGGAAGGTGCAAATCATCCAGGGGCGGATGAAGACTGCACCATGCAGTAAGAAATGGGAAATCGGCGCCAGTCTTGAGACTCGGGCGTGTTAAATGTTTCAATAACAGGAAGCCTAATGGAGAGATGAGTCTGTGAAACAGCAGACGTGGAGGTAGAGCTAGGAGAGCAGCATGAGGTGGTGTACGTTTTAACATGCTACAACCACCCGCCTTAGTTGTCCTCACCAGGCTCAGGGAGCTGGAGGGCGGGGGAAGAGAGTAGCTGCATGCGGTCAGGGAGAGTGACCCAATGGCTCTAAGAATGATTCGAGGGATAGTCGGTGTTCACTTCTAGCTGCCATAGTAACAGACGTTGATACGAATCATTCCTTCCTTCCATGAATCTTGTCCCAGACCTAGAGTTTCCAGTAAGACGTAGACTTGACCCTCACGTTTGGAGATACCTTGGGAGAAGACTTGATAATCACACTTACGCCGATAGTGTGGTCAGACCCTCGAGGTGAGAGTTTCAGTTGGAATCTCTTGGTGGCAGCGTCGAGGCCTTACGACGTTGGTTTAAGATGGACTGGGCAATCACAGTTCATACACAGATTGACGGTATTAGGCAAAAAGGTTGTGGTTTAACTACGACGTCGGGATGGATTTTCCTTGGTCGGTTAAAAGGAAACCCCAGGCAGCATAGGATAAACTCGTGCATAGGAGGGTGTGACCGATCACTCTTGAGTCGTTCAACCTTACCTTCGTGGAAATAGTCGTTTTGAGTTTAAGTTCTAACAGGAATTTGAGACCTCTAGAGTTCAAGGATGACGATCACGTCCTTATACAGGTGTCACCTTGACGAGGTTTACGGAGATGTGGTCGAGGAAAAAATTTATCTTCGATGTTTGACGGACCTTTCTAGGTCCTCAGCTGGGTAGGCGAGGTAGTTTACCGCTTGACCCATCCACATCAGTTGCATCAAGTGCATGACGACTTCCACGTATCTCAACTGAGGAGATACGTGCTTGATCCTTCACATATCATCGACTATGGGGAACTAAACTTTGGCGATGGGATGACTTTCATGGAGGTTCCAGTGGGAATCTAGGATCAACAGGAGCGGATTCTACGAGGATGGTCGATTCCTCGGGTGCGTTTTCACGGGCAGTATGGGAACCTCCAGGTGAGCACATGGGAGAAGAAGGCTCATATGCATGCTCAGTACCGCGTTGTATCCCTATTTTGTGTTAATGCTTTACGGGGACATAAATCCCTAAGGTGGGAGTACTGTAAAGACCCGTAAATTTCAAGGGAAATTTTTTTCTTAATTCTATTTTGAATTTTACAAGAATGCAGTTTTTGACGGCACCGGATTCCGAGGCCCGGTGTGCCCGGAATCATATTCCAAATTTTGGCTCAGGTACGTTCAGTGAAGGAACGAGTGGGTTTTTCTAACTTTTGAATCGGTGAACGGAATCGAATCCCGATGGCACCGATGGAATCGCAGTGCCAGTATTTTCTTAGAAATGCCTTTCTGGAGTTGCGTTTTCTTGGGTGTGGTTTTTAAATTTTTGGGGTTAAGTTAAGAAATAAAATAAAGTGGTGCAACAACTTTATTTTTATTTCACTTAAATCCACTTAAAGCCACTTAAGCTAAGTTAAAGCAGATAGGGTGGAACCCAAAATATCCTACCCTCTTGGTAGGATATTTTTGAGGTGGGGCCCACACGATCCCCACCGTTTCTTTTCCTCTAAGTAACGCACCCGCAAAAACCCTTTTTAAATGAAAGTCAACCGGTGCGTTTCTTAAATTCTTAACGCCCCTATTAATTGGGAAGTTAGGTCGTTACCATTAATTCCCCGAATTAATGGTAAATTTCTTAATTTTTGTTTTTCGTTTGTTGCCATAAGAATAAAATAAGACCAACATGTTTTTACTTGAGGGTTGCTAGTTGAGTGTAAAGACCCGTAAAATTCAAGGGAAATTTTTTTCGTAATTTTCTTTAGAATTTTACAAGAGCGCAGCTTCAGACGGAACCTGATTCCGAGGCCCGGTGTGACCGGAATCAATTTCCGAAGTTTGGCTCGGGTACGTTCAGTGAACGGACGAGCGGGTTTTTCTATCTTTTGAACCGGTGCCCGGAATCAAATTCTGAGGGCACTGATGAAATCGCAGCGCCGGTATTTGCTTAGAAACGCCTCTTCTGGAGTTGTGTTTGCTCAGACGTGGTTTTTAAATTTTGCGGCTTTAAGTCAGAAATAAAATAAAGTTTGCGACAACTTTATTCTATTTCACTTAAGCTGCTTGGAAGCCACTTGAAGCCACTTAAAGACGACTTGAACTGAGTTGAACTGGATAGGATGCTATCCGGAAATATCCTACCCCTTGGTAGGATATTTGTGAGGTGGGGCCCGCACGAGCCCCGCCGTTTCTTTCGCTAAGTAACGCACCCGCGAAAACCCGTCAAAATAACTGAAAAGTCAACCGACGCGTTTTCTTTAATTCTTAACAGACCATTTAATTGGGCTGTTTCTTTCGTGAATTAAATGGGCTGTTTCGCTCGTTGAATTAATTCAACGAACTGATGGGTTGTTACTTACGCTTTTGCGTTTGTTGGCATGTTTATAAAATAAGACCAACCTAAAAATCCTTTGAAAGGATTTGAGAGAATCTTTGTTTCTTTATCTCCCCGCGAAGAACGCGAAGAACGCGAAGAACACGAAGAACGCGAAGAACGCCGGCGACCGGAATTCGACGACGCACACCGAGATCTGCGACGTCGACGAGCTTTACCCGCGACGTTCTTCGGCGACGCCTCTTCTTCCGCAGCCGATCCGCGTTCGGCAACTAAGGTGAGAAACGAATCATTTGAATTCTCCCTTTTTAATTTCGATATCAACAGATTTAAATTAATTAAATCCGTTTGATCTTGATCCGGAGATTGGCGACGCGACACTGGATACTGCGACGACGCGACGATCCCCCTTCTTCCGCGACGAGCAATCCCGCGACGATCCCTCGTTCGGCAACGACAGCTGCGAGGTAAGGGATGTTGGAATATTTTATCTTATTTCCCCGTGTTTATTCTTTTAAAGTGAAGAACATGATCTCCGACAATTTTAATTTATTTAAAATTGTTGTTGATTATTCCTCCCGTGGTTTATGACTAACGCGGAGGGTGCGGGTCTAATGAACAAGACCCGGCAACCCTCCGCCGATCTCTTTTGTTGTGCGGATATGGCGGATGACGACGAACCACGCGGCAGGGGCGATCTGTTGGTTCCGCAGTGAAGATCGGCCCCCGGGAGGAGCAACGGCGCAGACGGGAGGCAAAACGGGCCACCGGAGCAACTCCGGCGGCCCGCGGAAGGCGGCGGCGGCGCGGGTCGCCGGCGGCGCCCGGCGCGCCGCCGTGGAGAAGTTCCGCCGCGGCTGAAGCCGCGGCGGCCCGGCCGCATCCGCGTGACAGGCGGCCCCCCGCGGGGCCGCGTTTCGCTTGCGCCGCGGGTCAAGCCCGCGGCGCCCTCCTTCGGCCGCTCGGCCGAAGCCGAGCCGGCCGGTCCGGTCGGCCGGGCCGCGCCCAGGCCGGACCGGACCCGGCCTAGCCAGGTCGGGCCGGTTCGGGCCGACCCGGTTCGGCCGACCCAGGGGGGGTTCGGGCCGGGTCGCCCCGGGCCCAGAACCCCCGTTTCGGACCCTCTTCGGTCTTTCGCCCATATCTTGGGCCTGGGACCCCCGATTGACGAACCGTCAGCGGCTACGCGATCCTTGGATCGAGACGGTCGTTTCGGTATATTATACTCAAGGTTTCGGAAGACTTTGGGTTCGGCCGGGTTGGTTCGTACACGAAACCAACCGGGCCCTCGGAGCGGAAACGCTCATAACTTGAGCTACGGACGTCCGATCGACGTACCGTCATCTGTGGTAGTTTCCTCTAAGTGAGACGGAACTTTTGGCATACTCCGCCCGAGGATCGGATACAGGCGGAGTACGGTCGGGTTGGTTTTGCCCTAAAAACCAACCGGGCCCCTGGGACGAAAATGCCAATAACTCTCAGACCGGGCGTCCGATTGACGCGCCGTCTGTTGCGTTGAGATCCTGTTGTCGATACGGAACTTTTGGATACATCAACTTCGGACTACGTGTCAGTTGATGTATCAGCCTCTCGGCTCGTGGAGCGGACCCTCCTAAACGAGCTCGCTATGTGCGGGAACCCTAGTGCTGGCTGTGGCTTCGACGACAGAGCAGAGATCCTCCGTGGACTGCGACGACGACAGAGCAGAGATCCTCCGTGGACTGCGACGACGGCAGAGCAGAGATCCTTCGTGGACTGCGGCGACGACTGTGCAGAGATCCTCAGTGGATTGCGTCGACTACTGCACTCAGCGATCCTACGTGGAACAGTGCTACCGAACCTGTATGAGCTGAATCTTCTTTTTACCTTGAGCGGTGGAGCGCTTGGGTGTAGCGGCGGAACCGTGGTACTTGACAGTGGTGGTGCGCTTGGATGCAGCAGCAGACCCTTGGCGGTGGAGCGCTTGGTTGTAGCGGCGGACCCGTGATACTCTATGGAGTGTGTGCGCTTGGTTGTAGCGACAGACCCGCGACGGTGGAGACGTGCGTGCGGAGTACAGAGACCGTGTAGATGACTGAGACCTGACGACTGCTTGACTGACTCGACTTGGAGTGAGTCGACTAGCCCAGTGGACGGAGCGCCCAGTAGTTGGCAGCAGACCCACGGCGGACGGAGCGCCTGGTAGTTGGCGGCAAACCCGCGGTACTCGACAGGAGGAGTACCTCAGTAGGCTATCTGGGTGAGCGCCCGGTATTTGGCAGCATACCCTCAGCGGACGGAGCGCCCGGTAGTTGGCAGCAGACCCGCGGTACTCGACAGGAGGAGTACTTCAGCAGTCTTAGGTTAGTGAGCAGTACCTCGGAGTCGTGACAGGACCACTGTACACTTCAGAGATGGGGCTCTTCAACATTTACGGTTTCGATAATGAAAATCCTGGTTGAGCTGAATCTTATGTTACTCTCCTTTGTGGTTTGTGTTGGACTATCCTATGTGGATTTACTGTTACTCTCCTTTGTGGTTTGTGTTGGACTATCCTATGTGGATTTACTGTTTACTCTCCTTGTGGATTTGAGTCTTGCTTTCCTTTGTGGATTGAGTTGTTCTTGAGCTCGTGAGCAGAGCTAGAATTGGGGACTTAGGTATATGTATGGGCATATACCTAAGTCGAGTCAGATGCTACTTCGTGATTGCATCTATCCTTTGTGCTATATCCTTTGTGGATTTCGGGAGACCTTCGGGGGTCTCGGGGTCCTTACTGAGTAGCTTGTACTCACCCCTGCACGGGCTATGCCCGCACCTTGTTGTGTTGGTTGCAGACGACGGACAGCGCTGATCACGGTTGGGGCGTGGAGCAGGACGGTACCTGGAGGTGGACCACTGGGCGGGACGTTCTCGGAGCGGACGTGGGACCCGAGGAGCCGGGAGGCTATCTGTACCCACCCTTCAGGTGGGATTGCCAGTGGACGACACGAGGCCGCCGTCTTTTCTTCAGTTGCTGTACTTTACCCTTTTCAGTTGTACTTTACAGTTGGGCTTGTATTCCGGCCCCCTTTACTTTTCTGCACTTTACTTTCCGCTTGCTGACTCTGTGTGGTTGTTACTTATAAAGGCAATGCCTTCCCTGTTTACCGGGAATTTACGCCTTGGTGCTAGTCGCCAGCCCCTGGCCTATGGAAGGCGGGCTTGGGGTAGTCACGGCATGGGCCCCGAGGACGGGTCGTGACAAATTGGTATCAGAGGTGGTCGGTTCTACCGCAGACTCTGATCGTCTTTTCTTTCTATGTGAAGCAATAGTGTTTAGTGTATTGAGTGTGGTTATTAGTTCAGGGAGCCCAGTGTTGGTGCGGCGGCCGACGTATCCGTACACCAGGACCCTGACTCCTGATTTCCGACTTAATGCATGAAAACATTGATTGCGTGTGTGTTCCAAGTTTTCTTTGTGATTACTTGTGTCAGCTCACCGGGTATACTGATCTGCTTCATGAAAGTCTCAAGTTTTCCTTGTGATTACTTGTGCCAGCTAACTAGGTATACTATTCTGACTCTGGTGCTCTTGTTCTCCTTTTCAGGATGGCCCCGCGACGACAGCAAGCTAGGGTTCCGAGTGTAGGGCGCAACGGCAGCCCACCGAGGGACGAGGCCTCGGTGCAGGGCCCTTTGCCAGCAGTGGCACTGGCGGTAGCTTTACCCGCCGAGCCACCGATGCTACCAGTACCAGACGCTGACGATGCACGTCGCCTCAGGGCACTGCATGAGTTTCAGAGCCAGCGACCGCCCAGGTTTCGCGGTGAGGCGGACCCCCAGGCCGCCGAGGACTGGCTAGAGGCGGTGGTACGGATCTTTAGGCTAGTGAGGACACCAGCGGATCTCATGGTGATTCTCGCGGCAAGCCTCCTGCAGGCGGCGGCAGGACGATGGTGGAGCTTGATGCTCCAGGTGCACGATGAGGCATCTCTTCTTTGGACGGACTTTGAGAGCCTCTTCCGCTCGGAGTTCGTCCCAGCCACCCTTCGTGCGGTGCGTATCCAGGAGCTTCTACAGCTGCGACAGGGCAGCATGACGGTCGCTCAGTACGCGGCGAGGTTCACCGACCTTTCTCGGTACTCGACAGACATGGTACGGGACCCCTTCTTCCGGGCCCGGACCTTCGAGCAGGGTTTGAGACACGAGATCAGGGCATCGCTGATCTCCCTCAGCATACCGACTCAGACAGGAGTACTAGAGCGGGCCCTTCTGATCGAGAGCTTCCTTGCTGAGTCTACACCAGCACAGAGACCCACCGCAGGGCGGCACGTAGCGGAGTCTTCGGTAGCAGGTAGCCGACAGATGACTCAGGGTTCTAGGCAGACCAGACCTGCCAGTGGCCGACTGCACGACTCAGGCTCAGTTGTGCGGGGAAGCCGGGGTGGAGTCAGAGCCAGGCGTGCCGAGAGTGGGCAGTGTTACTCCTGTGGCGGAATTGGTCACATGGCTCGTGACTGCCCGACCCGCCATGCGGAGGAGCAGCAGACGGTTGAGGAACCACCTAGGCAGAGGCAGAGGTTCGACCATGGCGGTCTGCAGGGAGGAGACGGGCGAGGTAGAGGAGCTGGCCGAGCAGCGGGTGGTGGACGACGCTTTGAGGCTCTACCACCACCACCACCAGGAGGTCCACCCCGACCGCAGGGGAGAGCTCAGCTTCAGGCAGCCGAGGCCTTCGATCATGGAGCCCTGGGAGCTGATGGACAGGAGCAGAACTAGTGGATACATCCTTTGTACTTCTGGTTCCTTGTTGCTTTTGTGTAGCGTCTTGTAATATGAGCTGCAATAATAAAAGACGCATACCTTTGTGATATTTTCATTCCTGTCCTCTTTCGTGATATTACTAGGAGATTCCAGTTTTGGTTGTTGACTTGACCCTCACTTGTGAGACATCTACTGGAGGAGACCCAGTTACCACACACTGATGCCGACAGTGTGACTCAACCCTTGGAGGCGAGAGTAACGGTTGAATCTCTTAGTAGTAGCGTCGAGGCCTTACGACGTCATCCTTGGTATGGATTAGTATCATCCATGTTAGGATTGACTGTTTTAGGCAAAGAATGTGGTTCATCCAGGGGATGAGACCAGATTTCTCTTTTCGGCAAAGAAGAAATCTTGCAGCTCTTGTGGGACCTGTGATGGTCCAGGCCACGACAAAGAAGGTCCAGGTCATCCAGGAGCGGATGAGTACAGCTCAGAGCCGACAGAAATCATATGCTGACAAGAGGCGGAGGCCACTGGAGTTCGAGGATGGCGACCACGTCTTCTTGCGGGTCTCACCTCGACGTGGTATTCGGAGATTTGGCCGAGGCGGCAAGTTATCTCCGCGCTTCATCGGACCCTTCCAGTCTCTTAGCAGGATTGGCGAGGTGGTTTACCGCTTGACCCTACCACCTCAGTCGCACCGGGTGCATAATGTCCACCACGTGTCTCAGCTGTGGAGATACGTGTATGTTTCTTCACACGTCATCAACCTCGGGGAGTTGGACGTCGATGACAGGGCGACAAGCACAGAGGTTCTAGTAGAGATCAAGGATCGACAGGAGCAGGTTCTACGTGAACGGTTGCTTCCTCTGGGGTGCTTCTCGGGTAGCACGAGATCTTCAGGTGAGCATATGGGAGCGTAAGGTTCAGTTGCGTGCTCAGTACTACCTTGTTTCCCTTAAGTGTGAGTTGAAGCTTTACGGGGACGTAAATCCCTGAGGTGGGAGTAATGTAAAGACCCGTAAAATTCAAGGGAATTTTTTTTCGTAATTTTCTTTAGAATTTTACAAGAGCGCAGCTTCAGACGGAACCTGATTCCGAGGCCCGGTGTGACCGGAATCAATTTCCGAAGTTTGGCTCGGGTACGTTCAGTGAACGGACGAGCGGGTTTTTCTATCTTTTGAACCGGTGCCCGGAATCAAATTCTGAGGGCACCGATGAAATCGCAGCGCCGGTATTTGCTTAGAAACGCCTCTTCCGGAGTTGCGTTTGCTCAGACGTGGTTTTTAAATTTTGCGGCTTTAAGTCAGAAATAAAATAAAGATTGCGACAACTTTATTCTATTTCACTTAAGCTGCTTGGAAGCCACTTGAAGCCACTTAAAGACGGCTTGAACTGAGTTGAACTGGATAGGATGCTATCCAGAAATATCCTACCCTTGGCAGGATATTTGTGAGGTGGGGCCCGCACGAGCCCCGCCGTTTCTTTCGCTAAGTAACGCACCCGCGAAAACCCGTCAAAATAACTGAAAAGTCAACCGACGCGTTTTCTTTAATTCTTAACAGACCATTTAATTGGGCTGTTTCTTTCGTGAATTAAATGGGCTGTTTCGCTCGTTGAATTAATTCAACGAACTGATGGGTCGTTACTTACGCTTTTGCGTTTGTTGGCATGTTTATAAAATAAGACCAACCTAAAAATCCTTTGAAAGGATTTGAGAGAATCTTTGTTTCTTTATCTCCCCGCGAAGAACGCGAAGAACGCGAAGAACACGAAGAACGCGAAGAACGCCGGCGACCGGAATTCGACGACGCACACCGAGATCTGCGACGTCGACGAGCTTTACCCGCGACGTTCTTCGGCGACGCCTCTTCTTCCGCAGCCGATCCGCGTTCGGCAACTAAGGTGAGAAACGAATCGTTTGAATTCTCCCTTTTTAATTTCGATATCAACAGATTTAAATTAATTAAATCCGTTTGATCTTGATCCGGAGATTGGCGACGCGACGCCGGATACCGCGACGACGCGACGATCCCCCTTCATCCGCGACGAGCAATCCCGCGACGATCCCTCGTTCGGCAACGACAGCTGCGAGGTAAGGGATGTTGGAATATTTTATCTTATTTCCCCGTGTTTATTCTTTTAAAGTGAAGAACATGATCTCCGACAATTTTAATTTATTTAAAATTGTTGTTGATTATTCCTCCCGTGGTTTATGACTAACGCGGAGGGTGCGGGTCTAACGAACAAGACCCGGCAACCCTCCGCCGATCTCTTTTGTTGTGCGGATATGGCGGATGACGACGAACCACGCAGCAGGGGCGATCTGTTGGTTCCGCAGTGAAGATCGGCCCCCGGGAGGAGCAACGGCGCAGACGGGAGGCAAAACGGGCCACCGGAGCAACTCCGGCGGCCCGCGGAAGGCGGCGGCGGCGCGGGTCGCCGGCGGCGCCCGACGCGCCGCCGTGGAGAAGTTCCGCCGCGGCTGAAGCCGCGGCGGCGGCGGCCGGTTCCGCGGCCGCGCGGAACCGGGAACGGACGCGGCGGCCCGGCCGCGTCCGCGTGACAGTCGGCCCCCCGCGGGGCCGCGTTTCGCTTGAGCCGCGGGTCAAGCCCGCGGCGCCCTCCTTCGGCCGCTCGGCCGAAGCCGAGCCGGCCGGTCCGGTCGGCCGGGCCGCGCCCCGGCCGGACCGGACCCCGCCTAGCCGGGTCGGGCCGGTTTGGGCCGACCCGGGTCGGCCGACCCGGGTCGGCCGACCCGGGTCGGCCGACCCAGGGGGGGTTCGGGCCGGGTCGCCCCGGGCCCAGAACCCCCGTTTCGGACCCTCTTCGGTCTTTCGCCCATATCTTGGGCCTGGGACCCCCGATTGACGAACCGTCAGTGGCTACGCGATCCTTGGATCGAGACGGTCGTTTCGGTATATTATACTCAAGGTTTCAGAAGACTTTGGGTTCGGCCGGGTTGGTTCGTACACGAAACCAACCGGGCCCTCGGAGCGGAAACGCTCATAACTTGAGCTACGGACGTCCGATCGACGTACCGTCAGCTGTAGTAGTTTCCTCTAAGTGAGACGGAACTTTTGGCATACTCCGCCCGAGGATCGGATACAGGCGGAGTACGGTCGGGTTGGTTTTGCCCTAAAAACCAACCGGGCCCCTGGGACGAAAATGCCAATAACTCTCAGACCGGGCGTCCGATTGACGCGTCGTCTGTTGCGTTGAGATCCTGTTGTCGATACGGAACTTTTGGATACATCAACTTCGGACTACGTGTCAGTTGATGTATCAGCCTCTCGGCTCGTGGAGCGGACCCTCCTAAACGAGCTCGCTATGTGCGGGAACCCTAGTGCTGGCTGTGGCTTCGACGACAGAGCAGAGATCCTCCGTGGACTGCGACGACGACAGAGCAGAGATCCTCCGTGGACTGCGACGACGGCAGAGCAGAGATCCTTCGTGGACTGCGGCGACGACTGTGCAGAGATCCTCAGTGGACTGCGTCGACTACTGCACTCAGCGATCCTACGTGGAACAGTGCTACCGAACCTGTATGAGCTGAATCTTCTTTTTACCTTGAGCGGTGGAGCGCTTGGGTGTAGCGGCGGAACCGTGGTACTTGACAGTGGTGGTGCGCTTGGATGCAGCAGCAGACCCTTGGCGGTGGAGCGCTTGGTTGTAGCGGCGGACCCGTGATACTCTATGGAGTGTGTGCGCTTGGTTGTAGCGACAGACCCGCGACGGTGGAGACGTGCGTGCGGAGTACAGAGACCGTGTAGATGACTGAGACCTGACGACTGCTTGACTGACTCGACTTGGAGTGAGTCGACTAGCCCAGTGGACGGAGCGCCCAGTAGTTGGCAGCAGACCCACGGCGGACGGAGCGCCTGGTAGTTGGCGGCAAACCCGCGGTACTCGACAGGAGGAGTACCTCAGTAGGCTATCTGGGTGAGCGCCCGGTATTTGGCAGCAGACCCTCAGCGGACGGAGCGCCCGGTAGTTGGCAGCAGACCCGCGGTACTCGACAGGAGGAGTACTTCAGCAGTCTTAGGTTAGTGAGCAGTACCTCGGAGTCGTGACAGGACCACTGTACACTTCAGAGATGGGGCTCTTCAACATTTACGGTTTCGATAATGAAAATCCTGGTTGAGCTGAATCTTATGTTACTCTCCTTTGTGGTTTGTGTTGGACTATCCTATGTGGATTTACTGTTACTCTCCTTTGTGGTTTGTGTTTGACTATCCTATGTGGATTTACTATTTACTCTCCTTGTGGATTTGAGTCTTGCTTTCCTTTGTGGATTGAGTTGTTCTTGAGCTCGTGAGCAGAGCTAGAATTGGGGACTTAGGTATATGTATGGGCATATACCTAAGTCGAGTCAGATGTTACTTCGTGATTGCATCTATCCTTCGTGCTATATCCTTTGTGGATTTCGGGAGACCTTCGGGGGTCTCGGGGTCCTTACTGAGTAGCTTGTACTCACCCCTGCACAGGCTATGCCCGCACCTTGTTGTGTTGGTTGCAGACGACGGACAGCGCTGATCACGGTTGGGGCGTGGAGCAGGACGGTACCTGGAGGTGGACCACTGGGCGGGACGTTCTCGGAGCGGACGTGGGACCCGAGGAGCCGGGAGGCTATCTGTACCCACCCTTCAGGTGGGATTGCCAGTGGACGACACGAGGCCGCCGTCTTTTCTTCAGTTGCTGTACTTTACTCTTTTCAGTTGTACTTTACAGTTGGGCTTGTATTCCGGCCCCCTTTACTTTTCTGCACTTTACTTTCCGCTTGCTGACTCTGTGTGGTTGTTACTTATAAAGGCAATGCCTTCCCTGTTTACCGGGAATTTACGCCTTGGTGCTAGTCGCCAGCCCCTGGCCTATGGAAGGCGGGCTTGGGGTAGTCACGGCATGGGCCCCGAGGACGGGTCGTGACATTGAGAGGATTTGGAGAAGACTTTAAGGCTTGAGATCTTCATCCTCCTTCGCGAAGAACCCGAAGAACGCGAAGAACACGAATAATGATGAACCCTCGGAGATCGACGACGGGACGTCGTGTACCGCGACACCGACGAATCTCCTTCCGCGACATTTCTTCCGCGACAATCTTTCCCCTTGACAATCTTCGATCATCACCCGATTAAGATCGTCGACGCGACACCGTGTACCGCGACGATGCGGTGCCCCTTCCGCGATGCGACGATCCTCTTCTTCCGCGATGGTCAATTCCGCGAAGGACTCATGTTCGATGAAAACGATGTGGTAGGGGTTGATTATTTTAAATCTTTGTGATTTATACCCGCGGTGTGTGATTAAAATTGTTGTGAGACTTTTAAAACCACTAAGGCGGTGGGTGAGGACTAACGAACAAGTCTAAACCCACCGCCCCTTTTGTTCTTGGTGTGCGAAATGGAGGACATCGAAAAAATCAGCTGCACGGGTGATGTAAGGTCCTCGTATTGAAGGATGGACCCCAGGAAGGCTTTTTGCAAAGACGACAAGGAATTCCGACCACTGGAACTCATCTGGTGGTCCGCGGAGCAAACCACCGGCGCGCCCCGCTGGCACGGCGGTGCCGGCGGCGGAAGGCGGTGGCACCCGGCGAGCCGCCGAGGAGAACTGCCTCCTCTGAAACCGCGGCGGCAGCCGGCAGACCCGCGACTGCGCGGGTCCGGCGAGGGACGGGACGCGACTGGCTTCCGCGTCCGCTGGCAAGGGCGGCGCCACGCGGGCCGCGGCTCCTTCACACGGGGGCAGCGCGCCCCCCGCGCCGCTCGGCCGTAACTGGCCAAGCCGACCCCTGGCGGTCGGGCCACGCCAGCCAGGTCAGACCCAGACCCGGGTCCGGTCGACCTGGTTCGGGCCGACCCAGGGGGGGTTGGGCCGGGTCGGTCCGAGCCCAGACCCCCTGTTTTCGGACCTTTTCGGTCTTTTTCCCGTATAATGAGCTATGGGCCTCCGATCGATGCACTGTCAGCGGCGATGCGATCCTTAGACCGAGACAGTCGTTTTGAAATATCGCACTCAAGGTTTCGGAATACTTTGGGTTCACCCGGGTTGGTTCATGCACGGAACCAACCGGGCCCTCGGAGCAGAAATGCTCATAACTTGAACTTCGGACGTCCGATTGACGTGACATCGACTTTGATGGATTCCTCTAAGTGAGATGGATCCTTTGGCTTACTCCGCTCGAGGTTTGGATGTCGTCGGAGTGTGGTCTGGTTGGTACGCTCATGAATCCAACTGGGCCCCTGGAACGAAAAAGACAATAGCTCACAGACCGGGCGTCCGATTGACGCTTCGCATGTCTCGTTGAATTCCTCTTGATGAGACGGAACATTTGGAATACTTCACATGAGTTTTGGATGTAGTTGGATAGTGGCTGGGTTGGATTGCACCCGAAATCCAACCGGGCCCCTGGAACGGAAAAGCTTATAACTTTCAGACCGGACGTCCGTTTGACGAACCATCAGCGGCATTGGTTATCACGTGGAGAAACGGTACCTGTGAGTATACCCTATGAGAGTTCGGGGTATAGTTGAGATACGGTCGGGTTGGTTCTCACAAGAAACCAACCGGGGCCCGGGGACGAAAAGGCTAGTTACACACAGACTGGGCATCCGATTGATGCGACGTCTGTTGCGTTGAGACTCCTATGATGAGTCGGTCCTTTGAGATACCTCTTCGTGGAACATTGTGATACTTGGAGTATCGACCTATAGCTCGTGGAGCGGACCCTCACGGAGACGAGCGTGCGGAGTACGGAGACCGTGTAGCCGGCTGAGACCTGACGACTGCTTGACCGATCGACTCGGTGTGTTTCTGATAGCCCAGTGGGGAGCGCATGGTTGTAGCGGCAGACCCACGGCGGAGGAGCGCTTGGTTGTAGCGGAAGACCCATGGTACCCAACAGAAGGAGTACCTCTAGAGGCTTTGAGGGGGAGCGCTTGGTTGTAGCGGCAGACCCACGGCAGAGGAGGGCTTGGTTGTAGCGGCAGACCCACGGTACTCAAAAGAAGCAGTACCTCTGGAGGCTATGAGGGGGAGCTCTTGGTTGTAGCGGCAGACCCCCAGCAGAGGAGCGCTTGGTTGTAGCCGCAGACCCGCGGTACTCAACAGAAGGAGTACCTCTGGAGGCTACGAGGGGGAGCGCTTGGTTGTAGCGGCAGACCCATGGTGGGAAGCGCTTGGTTGTAGCAGTAGGCTCACAGTACTCGACAGGAGGAGTACCTCAGCAGTCTTAGGTTAGTGAGAAGTACCTCAGAGTCGTGATAGGACCACTGTACACTCCAGAGACGGGGCTCTTCAGTAGTTACGGTTTCGATAATGGAAATCCTGGTTTGAGCTAAGTCTATAACCTTTGTGTTTACCTCATGATTGAGATGGGTCACTTGATAACTTAGGTATATGTATGTGCATATACGTGGGTAGTGGTTATCCGTTGATTTCATAATCTTGTGTTTCCTCGTGATTGAGATGGGTCTCGGGGTCACTACTAAGTAGCTTATACACACCCCTTCATGGTCCATGCCCGCACTACGCTGTGTTGGTTGTAGACGACGGACAACGCTGATCGTGGTTGAGGCTTGCAGAGCAGGACGGTACCTGGAGGTGGACCACTGGGCGGGACGTACTCGGAGCGGTCGGCTGGACCTGAGGAGAAGTGGAGGCTATCTGTACCCACCCTTCAGTTGGGATTTCCAGTGGACAGATCGACGTTGTGGCTTTACCTTTCAGTTGCTGTTTTCCCTTCCAGTTGTACTTTACTTTCAGTTTGGGTTTATATACTGGCCCACTTACTTTTCCGCACTTACTGTTGTACTCAATTTTTACTTAGTGTTTAGTTCTATTGATTTCTTGCTCTGTGGTGTTTTTTTACATTACAAAGGCAATGGCTTCCCTTTTTACCGAGATTTACGCCTTGATGCTAGTCACCAGCCCCTGTCCTATGGAAGGCGGGCTTGGGGTAGTCACAGCACGGGCCCCGAGGACGGGTCGTGACACGAACCCTCTTTAAA
The DNA here is from genome assembly GCA_963277665.1 of Viscum album. NCBI lineage: Eukaryota > Viridiplantae > Streptophyta > Magnoliopsida > Santalales > Viscaceae > Viscum > Viscum album. Next base: position 1,198,765,296 of record OY728123.1, on the reverse strand, counting down.
TCTAGTATTGGTCATTTTTATATGTTATATTTGACCAAATAAAATTATTCTTTAGATTTGGGACATCAAATTTTACATTGGCTAATTATTTGGGATTTTTCCGATAAAGTTCATTTATTAACGAATGGTGAAATATATTGTATTTTAATTCAAAAGTGGATTTTAAAATAATTTTTTTATATCGATATATTATCTTTTTAGTTCGTTTTAAAGTGAAAATAAAATATATTTTTACCATTTAATCCAATTTTGGTCATTGTAATTAATTTCACTTTGAAATTGGACATAAAAAAGTATCAATCTTTTGATAGTTATTGTTTCATAAAAACATGCTATTTGTTTTGATAACAGGAATAAATTTTAAAATTAATTAATGCCACTTCTATGTTTTGAATTTGGAAAAATAGACCTCATTTTGAAATTTGGAATTTCAAATATAGCTTAGGCTGAATTATTTGTATTTTTCTGAAAAACATCAATTTTTGATGAATAGTGAAACCACTTAGTGGTAGTTAAAAAATGTACTTTTTCATTTAAATGAAATTTTACCACTTTTTTGAATTGAATTTCAAAAATCCAACATACATCGTTGTTATCAAGAAGTAAAATGTGGTTCAATAAGATGAAAATAATTTTTGGTCAATCGTAACTTTTGAATTTTATTTACCACAGTTAAAGGTAAATAGTGTAATTCAAGGTAAAAAGGGTATTATAATAATTCCAAATTACCTTAACACGTGTCCAAAACATATTTTTTGAGTCATTAACGACCATGGGCATTGTTGGGTCTATTTTCGGACCCCATTGAGCCACATGGGTGTGATAATGACAATTTAAATTAATTAACTTAAAGTAAAGGAAAAAATGACAAAAGAAAATATCTTTTAGTAAATTAATTTTTAGAAGGGGTTATATAAATTATCGTTTCTACTATAAATATTAATTATAAATCCAAAAGGATTCATACATCATGGTATTTTTTAATAATTTTTAGAAACATATAAATTAATTTATTTGTGACACGATAATGATGAAGTATTTAACTCATTAATAAATGAGGAAAATAATAAAGATTATAATGATTAAAATATTATCCAAAACATGTCCAATTATGATTGGATGATTTTATTTCTAATATTAGTCACCTTAGCTTTTACCTTAATTATTTTTGGACCTTTCAAAACCAAGTATCATTATATAATAAAATAATATTTTCACACTTTCCTAAAGAGCCCCTCCCCTCCCTTATAAATGGAGACCATTTTATCAAATTCCTCACACCTGTCAAGCCATTATTCTTGTCCAAAATCTTCTAAATTAATCTCCCTACATCCCGCTCCTCATCTTAGAACCCTTCCCATAGGTAGAAGGAACTTCAAGAAGTCCTTTGATTCAAACCAAAGGGAGTTACCCAAATTAAAAGTAACAATTTATCTTAAATTTGTTTCTTTTATTTTCCTTCTCCTACCCCTATACTATTTAATTCCTTTCTTTTGTAACAACACCAGTATCCTCAATATACTAGGATGTTGTTATAAGAAGTATTCAAAATACACTTACACACACCTCCATCTAATGGGTGAAGAACCAAATGTATTTGTTGATGGCAAATCAACGCCTCACGAAACGATGATTGTTCAATTACCTCTTATCACCTCTCATTGTGGCCATTATGAAGGTACTGTATTTAAATATGATATATATTATTTTTATTTTTTCTTTATTCTTCTGTATTTTCCATTTATTGATTACCTTTATTCTTTCCATAGTGGGTAAATACGATAATCTCATTTAAGGAAGTGCGGACTATCGCCCCCTCAAAGTGATATGACTCATTAATGCCTTATGTAGGATGTTTAAAGGATAGAGTTAATGATATTTTATATGATAATATACTGGAATTATAATATACCTAAGTATAATTATGTTATAATTCCATTGGAATAATAAATATAAATGAAATTAGCATACATGCGTACGTACGGCTTACAATCTCCATGAACGGTGCATTTCATTTCTTACATCCAAATGTTATGTACTATTATAAATGCATGTATATACTGGATATATATGATATATATGATATCTACATAATGATTATAATTCTGGATATAATGGAATATTGACCACATGGACAACTTATAAATATAAGGTGTTCATTTTTGACTCAAGTACCAAATATCGACAAAATGAACGTTATGATTACATAAGGTTTATAACATAGTAATAATTGATGTAAAAGGAATAATAAACATGAAAAAGGTTCTTAAAAAAATAGAAATATTCTTTAGTTTATTATTCAGGAGATTAAAGAACGATCGAGTCAAGTCAGACATGTGGTAGGGGACTTCGTCTCAATCTCATTTCATTGAGGCATATTTTGTTCTAATACACAACATTCTTTTATATGTTGTATAAACACCTTTGACTTTTAATTTCATTCAAAGGTAATATTTTTCTACAAATCATTTTGCTAAACAAAAAATAATATTGTTCTTTTTTTATGTAAGCAGTGACAACGATCTTTCCACCACCTCGAGGATTATTTGATCTTTGGCTTCCTTAACAAGACTGAATGTTTTTAAAAGGAAAAATAAAAAAGACATACTCTTTTTACGTATTTTGGTATTTAAAATGATTTTTAGAATGGATTTATTATTTCAATATCTTAAAATGATATTTTGTTATTTTAATGTGGAAATGTTATATTTCCTTTATGCTTATGTTATGTGTTATGATCATGTTATGTTTCTTGGACATTATTTATGTATACGGGTGGTTCTGTGATAAACCTAGGGTGGGTGAGCCTGAGATATCTCTCCAGTGAATTGGGTAACGTGATGGATGTAAAGGTGAATGTCTCTCCTAAGAGATTTATGGATTATACTGAGATGGGTATTCCAAAGTAACTCCCTATGTAGCTGTGATAGCTACAATGTAAGTATGATATGGATGCCACAAGTTACCTTTATGATTTATGATTTATACGCGCCTTTAATAAATCTTATGATTTCATGAGGTAAGTAAAAGAGTTCATATTTTTTATGTATTTATGAAAAAATGTTTTCATTATTTGTTTTATAACCCTTACTGAGCCTTTTATTCTCATCCCATGTTTTGAAATGTTCTCAAATGACTTAAAGATGAATAGGGTTAAGGATTGGATCAATGAAAAGTCATGCTATCTGTTGGAATCCTCATGTATTAGTCATGTTTTAATGATCACAAATCCTTTTACTGTTAATTAATCTCAATATTCATTGCACATCTTGTTAATGCTCTTCAATCTAAATAATAACTACACATAATGTTTTAATAATAAAAAATCTTATGGATGTTAATTACTCGCTTTATTATTTACAAGTCTTATGCATGATCACAAATATCACATATATTATCAATCCTTTATAATTATGATTCAAGTTCTCTTACTCTCTAATGATTATACTTAATACATATTCTGCATATTACTGTCTAAGTCCAAATATAGATATTTTTCTATGTATGGACACACTATGAAGGACTCACCGTGACCCAGACACTCTGACCCAGACACCGTGACCCAGACACCGTGACCCAGACACCGTGACCCAGACAGCGTGACCCAGACACCGGGACCCAGACACCGTAACCCAGACACCGTGACCCAGACACCGTGACCATGACACCGTGACCCTGACACCGTGACCCAGACACCGTGAAGCAGACATCGTGAAGGACAAACTGTGATTCAGACACCGTGAGTTACACACCGTGACATGGACATATCGTTAATCTCATACCATGAACCTCATACCATGAAGACTATACCGTGAAGAAGACATCGTTTACTTAATCACTGTGACACCATTTCTTAACTTTTTGTCAATATTATTTAAATAATGATAACGGTAATATTTGATGTTTTTAATGCAATTAATGTTATTTAATGATAGTTGTTGGCATGTCAGGAAATCGTATCTCATACCTATGAAAAGAGAAGCATTCCTACTGCCAAAAATTGTGGAATATAAGGAAGTTTGAGATGCAGTACACGCGTGGTGTGCAAGTGTGAATATACAATGAGAAGAACTCACATACACCTGAGAGTACTGTGCTGGACGAGAAGAACAATCCTGAGAAAAAAAGGGATTTCAAGTCTTTCATAGAACTCTTATGAATTCAATCCAACACCACTGAAGAACGCACGATGAATCAAGAGATCATTTTCATTCCTGTAGAATACACGCTGAACTACGACACTCTGTTTTTCAACAGAAAAACAAGAGAAGGACTCTAAATCATTCTTGCTGAATCCAATGAGTCCAGAGCTTCATTGATAATCACTAGAGCTTTATAAACACTTATTTGTTCTCTCTAAGTGATTTTTGTATTAAATTTTGAGCAGTGTGTTGTACTCTGTATTTCCTATACACACACTATCTCATGTACTGAACCGGAGGATATCAAAATCCTCACTCAAAAAATCTTAACTCGTGTTTACCCATGTCAACTGTGGAAGTGGACCTTGTGTGTCCTGGTCTTTGTTTTGTTTCCCACGAAGAACAGTGGTAGAGGTCCGTACGTGGCCTGGACAGTTTTGTAAACTGTTGTTAACCCCAATCCCGGGTGTGGATAAAATTTTATATAAACTTGAGAAGACTAAGTCTTAGCTTGAGACTAAACCTCTTGTTATATCTGTTGTGCATATTTAGTTTAAGTTCAACTTATACTTTATATATCTTCTTTATTCAACTTCTATTAATTTGAAATACAAAACTATTTTAAAGCTACATTGATGTTAAATTATAATGTTTTTACACTTATTGTAAATCAGTAGGTTAGTTTCGAAAGTTTGTTTGATCACGTGGTTAAATTAACTGAGACCTAATCAATCTTTGAGAAGCTAAGTGAACATTTACAATCTTTATAAATTCACTATAGTTTAACTTATTTTATAAATCAAGGGATTTTAAATAGACAATATTTTAATAGATATTTTAATTGGAACTCAATTCACCCCCCTCTTGAGTATCCCCTCTGAACAACATTTGGTATCAGAGGTTTCGTTTTTGTTTAAGGACTTTTGAAATACTTTGTTTTTCAACTGTGATTTTAGTTCCATCTTTAAAGATCTTAAATTTATGTTAGTTCTAAATTTTATCTCTTTAAATTATCCTTTTAAAATCTAGGTATGGATAATAGACTAGAGGGTGTTGATACTAACAGGCCACCTTTCGTCAATGGTACAAACTATGCTTAGTGGAAACTTAAAATGAAAATTCATTTTGAAAGCATGGGTTTTGATATCTGGACCGCTATAGAGTCACAATATAAAATTCCAAAAACTGAAAGAGTATCTTGGGATGAAACTACAAAGACTGCCTACAATAATAATTGTAAAGCCATGAATGTCATGTACTGTACTCATGGAGATGAGGAGTTTAACAGAATTTTTGCTTGCAAAACTGCTTTTGAAATATGGGATACTTTGGGTGTTTCTCATTAAGGAACAACCAATGATAAAGAAATGATATTAAATACTTACACTATTAAATATTATAATTTTAAAATGAAGACTAATGAAACTATTTCTGATATGTATCTCAGGTTTAATGAGATAGTCAATATAATTAATTCACTCGGAAAGGATGTTCTAGCAAAGGAACAAATTATGAGAATCTTGAGATCTTTACCAGACCGATGGAGAGGCACATCTATTTCCATCAGAGAGTCATGCGACATTTCTGATCTACCTGTCAAAGAACTCATTGGTAAGATTATGATGTATGAGGAAGAACTCAAGGTGAATAAAGAGGAATATGATGAGCCTCTGAGAAAATCTGTGGCTTTCAAGACTACTTCTTCAAAGAATAAGGACAATGAAAAAGCTCAAATTCAAACTGACAATTCAACTAGTGAAAATTCAGACTCTGATAGTGATACTGAAATGGCTCAGATAGCCAGAAGTATTAAGAAATTTTATAGGAAGAAGAAATTTTTCAGAAAATCAAATTACAAAGGAATGTTTGACAATAAGTGACATTGGAAGAAGGATTGGAAAAGCCTGATAAAAGTGATGAAGTAGTTTGTTATGAGGGCAAAAGGAAAGGACACATTAAAGTAGACTGCCCAAAGGTAAAATTCATGAAGAAATGTGATTACAAGGATAGTAAGTACAAAAAGGATATAAAGGATACCTGGAGTGCTTCTGAAGACAGAACAAGTGAATCTGAAATGTCTGATTCTGAAAGAAATCAGTCCAACATGTGTTTCATGACAAACACATCTGAGGTAACCTTAGATACACCTGTTTTAAATTCTTATTATTCTGGAGATGGTGCAGAATCTGATTCTTATTCTGAAAACATGACTAGTGAGGAATAATTTGAATACTATAATATGCTGGAGGAGACATGTAATGAACTTAAGGATAAATACAAATCTTTAAAGAAATAGCATGCTCTCACTACTATTGTTAAAACCGAACTTACTATTGAAAAAGAGAAAAATGCTCAACTGTTAAAGGAGAACACTGAACTGAAAATTTCTAATGAGAAACTCAGAAAAGACTTAGAGAAATTCACAAATGGAAAAGATACACTAACTCAAATTCTAGGAAAGCTGGTTGCGCCAAAATACACTATTGGAATAGGCTACAAACCTGGACTGAGACAGATTACTAAGAATAGATTTATTCCTAAATCTAGACCGGATACTGCTAGTTCTAGTTCTGGACATTCATATGATTCAACTAGTTATTCACACAGTTATAAATCAAATAGAGTTTATCTTTCAAAATATTTTGATTCAATAAATTATATGAGACCCATAAGAAAAATGTGGGTATCGAAAACGTTTATTGCTAACCTGTCTGGACCCAAGAAGATCTGGGTACCAAAATCATTTCCTATCTAAATCTATTTTGTAGGAAACCTGCTTGAAGAGTTCCCACAATAAGACATGGTATTTGGACAGTGGATGTTCAAGACATATGTCTAGGGATTACTCATGCTTCAAGAGTTTAATAAAGGTTGATGGAGGTCATGTCACCTTCGGTGATAATTCTAAAGGAAAGATCATCAGCCTAGTCCAAATTTGTAACACTGATTCAGTTTTATTCTCTAAAGTTTTATTTGTTGATGGACTTAAAAATAATTTGTTAAGTATTTATCAATTATGTGATGATGATTTTAATTTCAAATTTGAAAATGATTCTTGTAATGTTTTTAATTCTAATTTTTTTTAGTATTTTCAGCTCTATGAAATGAAAATGGTTATGTTGTTGATTTAAATTCCTTAGCTAAGAAAAATGTTACCTATTTAAATTCTTTTCATAAAGAGCCCTGGTTACAGAATAGAAGATTAGGAAACTGTAATATACACTCACTTAGAAAACCAACTAGGAAGAACTTAGTTAGATACCTACCTAAACTTGAGTTTCTAAATGACAATGTTTGTAATCCCTGTAAAAACGGAAAGCAACATAAGTTTTCTTTTAAATCAAATAAAGAAGTTTCAACTTCTCAACCTCTCGAGTTAGTTCACATGAATTTTTTTGGAGCATCTACAGTTTCTAGCTTAAATGGGAAGAACTATGTCTATGTCCTAGTAGATGACGTTTCTAGATATACTTGGGTGCTCTTCTTAGCTCACAAAAGTGAATCTTGTTCTTACTTTGTTAAGTTATCCAAATCTGTAGAAAATCTTAGTGGAATTAAGATTAAAAACCTAAGAAGTGATCATGGTCATGAGTTTGAGATTCATGTGTTTGAATCCTATTGCTCTCATAATGGCTATATTCATAACATTTCTGCTCCTAGGACACCTTAGCAAAATGGTGTAGTAGAAAGAAGAAATAGAACCCTGCATGAAATTACTAGAACTATGCTTAATGAATATGACCTGCCTATTTACTTTTGGGCTGAAGCTGTGAATACAGCTTGTTATATTATTAATAGAGTCTTAATTAGACATTTTCTTAAGAATACCCCATATGTGTTGTTGAACAATAGAAAACCTAATGTTAGTTACTTTAGAGTCTTTGGCTACAAAGTCTTTATTCTCAATACAAAAGATAATCTTGATAAGTTTTCTTCTAAGAGTGATGAGGGAATATTTTTAGGATATTCTTTAACCAGCAAGGCTTATAGTGTTTTCAATAAAAGAACCAAGTGTGTGGAAGAATCTGTTCACATAAAATTTGATGAAACTGATCCACATGAGCCTAAAAACCCTCTTGAAAATCTTTAAGAAGATTTATATGTTCTAGACCTTAATGAAAAAGCTAATGAACCTACTATAAAGATAACCAGTTCTGGACTTATTCCATAATCTAATCCTAATGAACCTGAACCTAGAGAAGAACCTGAAATTTCTAGTCCTACCTTTACTAGATCATCTAGAATTCTAAAGAATCATCCTTTAGATGCTGTTGTAGGAAATCTTGAAAGAGGGACACAGACTAGAGATTCTCTTAGAAATAAGGTTGAACATCAAGCCTTCTTATCATAGCTTGAACCTAAAAACATTGATTATGCTATTAATGATGAATTTTGGGTAATTACTATGCAAGAATAACTCAATCAATTTGAAAGAAAGAAAGTATGGAATCTTGTTGAAAGGCCTAAGGACACTTTCACAATAGGCACTAAATGGGTGTTTAGAAATAAAGTAGATGAATCTGGAAACATAGTTAGAAATAAAGCTAGGCTAGTTGCACAAGGCTATAGTCAAGAAAAAGATATTGACTATGAGGAGACTTTTTCTCCAGTAGCCAGATTAGAAGCTATTAGGATTTTACTTGCTTATGTTGCACATCTAAATTTCAAACTATATCAAATGTATGTCAAGAGTGCATTCTTGAATGGATATATTTCTAAGGATTTTTTGTTGAACAACCACCTGGATTTTCAAACCCTCATTTTCCAAATCATATTTTCAAATTATCGAAAGCATTATATGGTTTAAAACAAGCTCCAAGAGCTTGGTGTGATAGATTAAGTACTTTTCTAATTTCCAAAGGTTTTATAAAAGGAATAGCTGATCCTACATTGTTTATAAAACGGATTTATAAAGTTCTTTTAGCAGAACATATTTATGTAGATGATATTATTTTTGGATCTTCAAGAAACTCCCTATGTACTGATTTTTCTAAAATGATGAAAAATGAATTTTAAATGAGTTTAATGGGTGAACTTAAATTCTTTCTTGGATTTCAAATCTTTCAAAATGATGATGGAATTATTTTAACTCAAAGTAAATAAACTAGTGATCTTTTAAAACGTTTTGGATTGGATGGCGCAAAAGGTAGTGACACTCCAATGAGTACCACCTATAAGATGGATCTTGATGAAAATGGTAAATCTATTGATAAAACCACTTATAGAGGAATGATTGGAAGTCTACTCTACCTGAATGCTAGTCATCCTGATATTATGTTTAGTGTGTGTATGTGTTCTCGTTTTCATGCAAACCCTAAAAAGTCGCATTTAAATGCTGTGAATAGAATTTTCAAATACCTCAAGCATACTCCCAATTTAGGACTGTTCTATCCCAAAGGACAATCATTTAAATTAGTTAGTTGTTCTGATGCTAATTTTGCTGGATGTATGTTAGATAGAAAAATAACCTCTGGAACGTGTCATCTTTTAGGCAAGTCACTAGTATCATGGTTTAGTAAGAAACAATTTTTTTGCATTATCTACTGCAGAAGCTGAATACGTAGCTACTAGAAGTTTTTGTTCATAAATTTTGTGGATGAAACACACATTACTAGACTATGGATATCAATTCAGACATGTCTCAATAAATTGTGACAACACAAGTGCTATTAATATTTCTAAGAATCCTTTTTCTCATTCTAGGACAAACCATATTGATGTAATACATCACTTTTTCATGGATCATTATCAAAAAGGTGATATCACTTTAGAATTCATTGGTACTGAATATCAACTTGCAGATATATTCACTAAACCATTAAATTCTGAGAGATTAGACTACATCATACATAATATTGGTAGGATTAATCATTAATAAATTTCTTATTGATCTTAATGTTTAATACTTTAATGTATTTTACTTTACGGTTTCGTGGTCACTGTTTCTAAGTTACTGTTTTATTCTCACCGTCTCACCGTCAAAAATTTATCCTCACGGTCTGTCAACTCACTCTTTCACCATGACTACATAGAATGCTCACTGTCTCACCGTGACGACTACCAACTGTCTCACCGTGATGACTAGATTTCATCACACTATAATGCCTACTCACAGTCTCACCGTGAAGATTATTTATATTCTTATTTTAAATCATATCGTGGTAATTTTTATTTTACCGCTATTTGATTTCCCGCGTGTTTGTTTTTATGACATTTGACATTCCCAAATGATAAAAATTAATGGTTTCATACGATTCCTTACCCTAACTCTCTCCTAAACCTTCTCTTCCCTCTCACCCGAACCTTTAGCAAATGTCAATGATGAAGCATCCATCTTCACCCTCGTCTGAGAAGCGCCGCTCTAAGAAACAAAAGAGGATACCGAGGATAGCTCCTGAAGGGCCTCTAAACCCAATCCTGGTAAGCCGTACAGTTGTACCTGAAAAAGAGGTTTTCCCAGAGTGGTTGTTGTCTAGCAGATCTTTAGTTTTGAATGTTTTAAGAGAACAAGGATGTCTTGAATAGTTTACTGGACAGAATAGACCGATTTACCAGAGAATTGTATCTCAATTCTATCAGTATGTGAAGTTTTCCTTTGATTTTGGAGAAAGATTTATGGTGACAAGCTAGATAAATGGTCAGAAGTTCTCTTTCTCTTCGAGGTTGTGGGCTGCATTCCTAGGGATTCAACATGAAGGAGTTTGTGAGGATTACTAGAGAGACCCTCTTCCAACAACCGACATCTTTTACCTAGAGAATGCTTTGGAATTCATGACTAGAAATGGCCCCAAGCGAAGGGTCGTAGCTACTGAATTAGATGGGGATACTATACTTCTGTTCAAGTTTGTTCAGAATTTTATTAGTCCGAGAAAAGGAGATTTTGCTGTGATGAAGTATCTGGATGTGTTCCTAATTCACCTGTTGAAGAATGGACAAAAGATCAACCTTTGTAAGTATGTTATTAACCATATTTGTGATCTGATCAAAGTCACTTCCAAATCCACCTCCTTGTTTTACTCAAGGATGATTTTAGCTATGTTGGTTGAAAAAGGGATGGTTGGACCATATGAGGAAAATTTAGAGGACATTGATTTCTGCCTATCCTTACATATCATCAGAAGGATGAAGATTAGATGGAACCTCTAGAAGAAGTAGTGGTTGAGGATAATGATCAACTATATAAAATTTTAATCTTGTTGACTATCCAAGAAGGCCTAAAAATCTATCTAATCTTGGTTTGGGACCAGATGAAGTGGTTGAGTATTCAGAAAAAGAAGAAGAAGAGGAAGTAACAGCTGAAGTATCTCCTAGAGAAGAAACAAGAAGACCTCAAATGGGAACATCTCCTGATGAAAAAGAAAGGACTATTGTCCCTGATGTTATCCGTTCCTAAATACCTCAAGGAGATGAAGTTTCTGTTAGTTTGAGAGAAGAGGAAGCTCCTGCTTCTAGTGCGGATGTCAATCCAGAAGCTCATCCTAATTATGCAAGAAAATTGGTTTTTTCTGATTCAGAACAGAAAGCAAACTTAGAGGAAGATCCTGTTGAAGAGGATCTTTCTGTTGAGAAAGAATCAAGTCTGGAAGCTCAACCAGTGGAACAATCGGTTCCTAAGATTATTCCCTCTGCTGAAGAGAGGATGGAAATTTCCTTTCATCTGGAAAGGAAAGAGTTTGATGAAGAGATTAGGGATGATCGTGTGGACCTTGATCATGGTGAGCCTATAGTCTCTGAAATGGAAGCACAATTTGACGGGGAGGAACCTCAAAACCTTGAGATTATAGAAGCTGGATCTGCTGAAGCTTCTCAACCCTCTGTCACATATTTTGTGTACACTCGTTATGAATTCCCAAGATTTTATTATGTAAATGAGTCACAGCAAGTGACTACAACTGGAATGGATCTTTCTTCTTTGTTTCAACTGAAGTCCATAGCTCATCCAGAACCAGAACTAGAGCCCCAACCTCAATCTAAATTAGCATCTGAGTCTAAAGATGACTCTGAACCTCAACCAAAATCTGAACCTCTTTCTTTACCTTCTCCCTTACCTGAGCATCACTCCTTTATGACCAAAGATGATCTGAAAATTTTTGGAGAGACCTTGTTAGATGGAGTTGAGAAATTTGTCTCCACCCAACCTCGTCCAGTGACTCAGTTATGTCAAGAAGATGCATCAATTCTCTTGGAAAATATTATCTTGCATATTCAACCAAGGATGATCCAAGAAATTCAAGAAGTCAGATTTGAGAATAAGCTGCTGAGTGCTGATGTTGCAAATCTGATAAACATGATAGAGAACTTGCAGAATATGTTATCTTTGAGATCAGTGCCTTCTCCTATTTCTACCCCTGAACCATTTGATACTTCTCCTGAGCCATCTGATTCCCTCTTTGTTTGGGAAATTTTGTCTCAAGTTCATCCATATCTACTTTATTTTGAGGAGAAGATTGGAAAAAGACACACCAAAATGCTGGAATGCATGATGGAGCTTGTAGAAATTCTGAATAAGCTTACAGATGAATACACTGGATGCCTATAAAAAGTTCTAAAATAGCTCAAAGTTCTAACCGATGCTGTCAAGGCTTCACCCGATTCTGGTCAGACCTCCACATCTTGTTTGGATGATTCTGTGCTGAGATCCATAATCAAGGAAGAACTTCAGAGTGCCTTCAGTGGCTTGGATCTATCTTCTTTGTCAGAAGTGGTTAAGAACAGTGATAGAGCATTGGACTTGGTTAGGATTCATTCTAAGATAGCCAATGATGCCCAACAAGAGATCCCCAAGAAAATAGATTTGTATCTCTCCCGTATTTTCTCTAAAAGTGATATGACATATCACTTTAGATATCTTGTGGAAAATTTGAGAATCCCTCTGGTGACTCAAGCTTTTGAAGCTCAAGTTCATAAACCTACAGAGTTCACCAGATTGTTGGACAGATTTATGGAGAATAAGGATGATTTTGAAAAGGCAAAGAAAAGATGCTCCAGCCGCTGCACCCCTTAGACCCGGTCTACCTACCTTAGCCTCAACATCCATGAAAGTTAGCCAAGCTCTTTCTCAGATCTAGCCAGTCATTCTTGACCAACCACAGCCAAGATCTTCTACTGCTCTTACTTTGGCTCCATCTGTTTTTGAAGGTCTACACATACCCACTTTGTCTACCGCATCTATGCCTTCTTATACTTCAGCAACAGCTCCTGCTGCTGATAAAGGCAAGGAAAAGATGGATCCCTGAAGAGTCCAGGGACTATTTTCTTTTTGATTGGATGTCATTTCTTGTTTACTATTTTTATTTCTCTTGTACGATCTATTCTAAACATTTTAAATGATGACTGCATTGTTTCATTACATTTTCTCTACTTTTTGATAATCCCAAAATGGGGAGAACACTTCAAGTATAAAAGGGGGTGAAACAAGTGTCAGTACTATAATGATTTATTTTTTCTATTCTAATATGCTAGTTTCTTTAATGTTACATTTCATTTATATTTTGAATATATATGATTTGTGATCATCAAAAAGGGGGATATTTTTGGACTGCTCATGTGTTAATCACGTTTTAATGATCACAAATCCTATTACTGTTAATTAATCTCAATCTTCATTGCACATCTTGTTAATGCCCTTCAATCCAAATAATAACTACACATCATGTTTTAATGATAACAAATCTTATGGATGTTAATTACTCTCTTTATTATTTACAAGTCTTATGCATGATCACAAATCTCACATATATTATCAAGCCTTTATATTTATGATTCAAGTTCTCTTACTCTCTAATGAATAATCTTAATCCATATTCTGCATATTACTCTCTAAGTCCAAATACAGATATTTGTCTAAGTATGGACACACCGTGAAGGACTCGCCGTGAACCATACACCGTGACCCAGACACCGTGACCAAGACACCATGACCCAGACACCGTGACCCAGACACCGTGACCCAGACACCGTGACCTAGACTGCGTGACCCAGACACCGTGACCCAGACACCGTGACCCAGACACGGTGACCGAGACAGCGTGACCGAGACACCGTGACCCAGACACTGTGACCCAGACACCGTGACCCAGACACCGTGACCGAGACACCGTGACCCAGACACCGTGACCCAGACACCGTGACCTAGACACCGTGAACCAGACACCGTGATGAACAAACCATGATCCAGACACCGTGAGCTACACACCGTGACGTGGACATACCGTGAAGCTCATACCATGAACCTCATATCTTGAAGACTATACCATGAAGAAGGCACCGTTTACATAATCAGTGTGACACCGTTTCTTAACTTTTTGTCAATATTATTTAAATAATGCTAACGGTCATATTTGATGTTTTTAATGCAATTAATGTTATTTAATGATAGTTGTTGGCATGTCAGGAAACTGTATCTCGTACCTATGAAAAGAGAAGCAATCCTGCTACCAGAACTTGTGGAATATAAGGAAGTTTGAGATGAAGTACACGCGTGGTGTAAAAGTGTGAATATACAATGAGAAGAACTTACATACACCCGAGAGCATTGTGCTGAACAAGAAGAACAATCCGGAGCATGAAAGAGATTGAAAGACTTTAAAAGAACTCTTAAAAATGCAATCCAACACCACTGAAGAACACATGATGAATCAAGAGATCATTTTCATTCCTGTAGAATACAAGCTAAACTATGACACTCTTTTTTTCAACAGAAAAACCAGAGAAGGACTCAAAAGCATTCCTACTAAATCCAACGAGTCCAGAGCTGCATTGATAATCACTAGATCTTTATAAACTCTTATCTATTCTCTCTAAGTGATTTATTTATTAACTTTTGAGTATTGTGGTGTACTCTGTACTTCTTATACACACACTTTCTCCTGCATTGAACTGGAGGATATCAAAATCCTCACTCCAAACCTCTTAACTCTTGTTAACCCACGTCAACTGTGGAAGAGGTCCTTGTGTGTCCTGGTCTTTGTTTTTTTTTCACAAAGAATAGTGGTAGAGGTCCCTGCGTGTCCTGTATAGTTTTGTAAACTGTTGTTAACCCTGATCCAGGGTGTGGATCAAATTTTATATAAATTTTAGAGGACGAAGTCTCGTTTTGAGACTAAACCACTTGTTATATCTGTTGTGCATCTTTAGTTTAAGTTCAAAGTATACTACATATATCTTATTTATTCCACTGCTATTACTTTGAAATAAAAAACTATTTTAAAGCTACATTGGTAGTTAAATTAGCAAGTGTTTACACTTATTGTAAATCAGTAGGTTAGTTTCAAATGCTAGTTTGATCTTGTGGTTAAATTAACTGAGACCTAATCAATCTTTGAGATTCTAAGTGAACATTTACAATCTGTATAAATTCACTACAGTTTAACTTATTTTATAAATCATGGGATTTTAAATAGACAATATATTAACAGAAATTTTATTTGGAACTCAATTCACCCCCCTCTTGAGTATTCACTCTCACCAACACTATCTAAAACATGGAACTAGACATGAATCTCTCTTTTTCAAGAGTTTATATTAAATGAAAAAAATGGAAACTGTATAGAAGTGTCTACCTTGTAATATTTTGAGATTTAATAGTTTTTTCCTAATTCTCTAAAACTCTAAACCTGAAAAGATCCTCAATGTGAATTATTCGTTTAATTCAATATTATGTAAATGTTTAAGGTCAGGTCCTTATAATAAATCTCTTAGATATCTCGATAGTTATTTTTAATTCTCATTATAATAAATAAGGCTGATCTATGTGGATAATCCAACAGCTCCATTAATTCAGGATTTTATCACACACATAGTTTTGAACCAAATCAAATAATTCTTTAATTAACATTGAACTCTTAGTATTTTATTTTTATAATAGTTTCCACAAAATTTTTTATTCACACATAATTTATTGGAGAATACTTTATCCTTTCCATATAAAAATATTGTTCAATAATTTGTAAAAATATTGATGATGTTCCTTCTTTTATTATTCCAATTTTCATCTTTTTCAAGTATATGTAGATCAGATCCTTACCAATTCATATCAATGATAAAATTGTTGGATCATTTTTATATATATCATCTACGACATCATTATATTTCCTATGAATTTAGTTTATTTATATTTCATAGTCCTTGATCTGATCTAACAAACTTTGTTGGTTCATATTCATCTCATTCTCTATGCATATATAGTTGATGATTTTTTTATCCTTATATATTTCAAAAATCTCCCCAAACAGATAATGCCACCATGTTTGAATGAAAATAGCACTAAATGAAAATCAAGATCATGCTTTGGGTAGTGCAATTTCTGAACATTCAACTACCTTGAAGCTTAGGCAATCACATTTCCATTTTGTATTAACTAACAACCCATGAGCTTCTTCAAAGCACCACTGAATACCAAGAAAGGTTTTCTGCTTATTGGTAGTGTGAGAAACAATTCTCTGATAAGAATGTATTTTAACTATTTTAATCTCTCGTCATAATCTTCATTATAAGAAAATTTGACTCCCTACTTAGTTATCTTGGAAGTATATTTTGAAAATATCATGAAATTAATGAAAAATCAACAATAATACCAAGCTAATTCAAGGAAACTATTGATATTTGACATTGTTTTTCCCTATACCTTCCTTCATTTTCATCTATGCTTTAGGGGTTAATAAACATCACATTGTATATATATATTCCCCAGTATTGGGAAATCATTAAACTAGAACTCACAATTGAAGTACATGGAATAAATCTTATTTTTTCATATGGTCTTTAGCGAAGTCCTTAGATGATCATCATGATCCTCCATTCCATTGGTGTATATTATAATATAATCAATAAATACTAAAAAAAATTGAGGTAATATCTAATTAATCTATTCATAAATTCCATGACTATTTATGGATGATTTCTAAGCCTAATGGAATTAATATGAACTCACAGTTCTCATACCATCTATGAAAAACAAACCC
The DNA here is from genome assembly GCA_963277665.1 of Viscum album. Classification (NCBI taxonomy): domain Eukaryota; kingdom Viridiplantae; phylum Streptophyta; class Magnoliopsida; order Santalales; family Viscaceae; genus Viscum; species Viscum album. Next base: position 1,198,748,192 of record OY728123.1, on the reverse strand, counting down.
GGGGATATCCTCTTTCTTCACCCTAACATAGAAATACCCTGACCGTAGGTACACCTTTGAGATTTTTTTTGTCCACCTATCTCATTGAACAAGACATTAATACATGTATAATGATACTTTTTATTTATTGTGATCTTGTTTAGCTCATGATAATCAATTCAAATGTTCATTGACCCATCAATCATTTTGATAAACAGGAATGGGGAACCCCAGGGTAATGAACATGGGAATATGAATCATTTATCATGTATCTATTTTAGTTTATTTTTCATCTCATCAAATTCCACAAAATACATTATACATGGAGTTTTTTATAATGGTGATACAAAAATTATAATCTTGATTGAAAATTCATTCTTTTCGGCTAGGTGGATGACAATGAAATTTTTTGAGAAACACATCTGCATATCTGATCATAATACGAATTTCTTGAGGGAAGATTCTTTCCATAAACTCAATAACTTGAGATAGATATTCTTTATCATAGGTAAATAATATCCATGCTTGATATGTTTGTGATAAATAAGATTCATCCTTCTCCTTGTAGTATTATAGAATCTGTGGTTGATTCTATATACAGAGAGTGATTTAATTGTAATAAAAATTGATGTTGGATCTATATAGGGAAATATAATCCATGAAAAAATTGCATCAAATTTGATCAATGGAAATATTTAATAGGATCACTAGGAATTTTAGCCTAAATTTTTTAAATGGGGTTGAGTTTTATACTTGGTATAGAAATATTTCTCTATTTTTCATTTTCAATGAAATCACTATCTTCATATTTTATGGTGGTGTTTGAATAGTTCTACTAAAATTTCATGGTATTAAGGAATTCATTAAACCAGAATAAAAAATAATGTTCTCTATTCTTGAATGAATGATTATTGTACTTGTCACCACTTCATTTTCATTATCCTCCACAATGATTGTGTAAGAAAAATCTCACCCTTTCAACCATGAAGGATGTTGGGTGTCTCTGAAAACATTTGTTACAATGAATTGGTTGAAAAGTACCTTATTTCCTATAATTTTATGCAATAAACATTGTGTTAAAGGTTCACTAGATCATTACTTTACTCTGTCATAGTAGTGGGTTACACCTGTCATTAATCACTAGCATAGTTTCCTTTCTTAACATACCTAAGAAATTTCATTGTCCCACATAGGCAATTTCTAGGGTTATTCATTCCACACAATTGATAAGTGAGGTATTGATATTTCATGCACCGTTATATTTCTTCATCTAAAAACCATAATAAAATTACACTTTCCTCTTCTTCTTCTCCTGATACCCTTGTGATTCATTGATCTCTATTTCGATATTGAGGGTACATCATACAATTTTATCATAGTTATCAAAGTCTCTGATCATGAGGAATTTTCGTACAATATGTTTTATCCTAGAAAATAAGTGGTCAACCATGAATTCACTTGTAAAAATAATGTTGGGATTTATTCATAAATGTGTTTTGAATTTTTCCTTACACACCCTAATATATTCACCATCTTTTTTTTGGGAAAGGAAAATTGTTTCCATTTTATGTCGGAGAGTGTGAGGAAAGTATTTATTGAACTTTTTTTAAGTATTTCATTCCACCCCATCACTTGGATCCTTTATTCATGATTTGTATTCCAGATCAATGTCCCCCAGTTATGAGCTTCTCCATTCATACAATAAATATCTTTAATAAACATAACAATGTAGTTGATCTATTGTTCCATGATTAAAAGATTACATGATCCATTTAAATTGAGAAGTTATTTTCATAGAAATTCCATAATTTATGCTTGTTAATTATTTGGGGGGTTTGGGTGCTCCTACAAATCTAGGTTTCAATTTAGAACCACGTTAAGATGAATGCGTTTCATCATAAAATTCTAGACTCTTGATCTCTTAGGGTTGGGAAACTCCTTGGGGGGATCATCTCATTTCCCTTCACATTGTGTTTTTACCCAATTCCTCTAATTTCTAGGAATTTGCTAAAATAACTGTAATATTCAAGATTAGATTTTTTTTAACTATTAAGCCCATTATTTTGAAATCCAATGACATTAAACAAATAACATATAAATTAAATTTATTTATTAAGTTATGAATTTATAGGATTTAATAGATGTTATCCATGATTTAATTGTTAAAATATTTTCTTATTGGAATGTTTGTGTTCCCTTAATAATGAACCATATTATACTTGTGATATTTACAATGCATATTCTGTAGTGTCAAACCAAGTGTGAAACAAAGACCATTGTCATGCACCAGTTCCAGATCGATTTTAGATCAATATAGTGCTTTCATATTTTACCCCTATGTACATCTATTCTAGAGCGAATTCTAATAGTAGTATCCAGATATGGGATGTATTTTCTTGAAAATACACTTTATATATACATACATAAATTGAGTAATTTTTTCTTACACATAGTCTTATCTCTATGGATTTCACCATAGTTTTCTAATCCTAATCCTAATAATAACTAAACTTTTCCTTTGATACCTACTATGAAAACACTTCTCTTAACTACAAATTAATACCTGATTTACTATATATGATTACACTTAATGAAACCAAAATGATCGGGAAGTACAATGTATTTGGGAATTAATTACTTTACAAATCAACTTCAAATACAAAAAACATTTCCTTTATTGAAAACATCCTTAACCTTCATTCACATAAAACTGTATGGGAAAACCTAGGGTCATACATAATAAATGGGTGAGCTATAAAGCCCAATAAGGGAATAAACATGGAATAACATGAAGAGAGTAATACATGTTAGAAAATTGTAATATCAATGCAGCATAAAAGGGGAAATAACCATAAATATGAATGATGATACATTATACAACATGATAATATAAATGAAACAAAAGAAATGTGAAAAGAACATAAAACCCTCGCATCATAAACCTTGATCAAGGATAACTGCCAATAAATAATTATATTAAAAGGAACATAAAGGAATCACGTCTACTCCCTATCCCAACAGGAAATCTCATGAGACTAAAGATTACCCAATGTATTTGAGTGCTACATAATTCAGGGTGCACCGGCCACATTCATTTCATTCTCTTACTTATGTGTACCACATAGATCAAAAATTAAAGAATCATTTATCATTAAATATTAATCTAAAACAAAGTAGTGTGGAAAAGAAAAATGTAATTACCCAATAAAAGAACTATATATGTATAAAGGTGAAAATCATTGATAGGGAATGAATATGGTATTCACAACAAAACTATTTTGGCATAGAAATTGTGGTGATTGATCGAAAGCCTAACGAAATAACATAAATATTAATAAAATATTTTGATGAGGGATAATAGTATATCTAATAATTTTTAAATAAAATTTAATGTAATATGGACATGGAGAAGATATCCCAAAATTTATAAGTATAAATATAATTCATAAGATAATGAAGAATCTTTAATAAAGATGATAAGGAAAATAACCATTATAGTGAAATTATAACCCCTAGAGCTTTGTAGGTGCTTCTTGAGAGCTTGGGGGAAAATTGAGAGGTTTATAGAAAGGGTATATAAGAGTAAAGTTGTTATATTTTAATTTTTAGTGAATAGAAGCAGTATATTGGAAGTGTTTATAAAGGAAATGACATGGTACCACAATATTATTTCTGAAACATGTCTTTTGGAGACTATATTATAAAATTACGAAAACACCAAACCTTATCATATTTTTACCCATTTTTTCTACCAAATGATATTTTTTCATTATTTTATAAGTAAAAGTGATGAAATTAAGGAAATAATACCATTTCTGATCTAGAATTTAGTCATAATCTTAATCAAATGATTTCGAAACCATAAAATATATTAATGGTTTTAAAATATTAATAAAGGCATTATAAAATTCATAAATTAAAAAATACATAATTATAAAGGTAAAATATATATTTGGTCTTTTATTCCCTTTATAGTATTTATTATTTTACTTTTGGGACTGTATGATATCATAATACATTCTATATATTTATTCGGTATTTAATTTTTTCTTAAAAACTCAACCATCACAGAAATTTTGAAAAAATTAAAATTAAATAATTTTGATATTTAAATTCAAAAAAATATTTATTTTTAACAAATAATTTTCTAAATATTATAATTTTATAGTTTTAAATAAAATTTTTATTTATTGAGAAATGATTGGTTTATTGACAACAACAGCTTTCAAACCCATTTAAAGATTACATTGGAGTTTATAAAAATTATATGATCCTTTAAATTTAAGAATTTTTCTTAATAATTATATTATATTAAATTATTATTTATTTGAAAAATCCATTAAGTAAATAAAATAAATTCATTAATTGAATTTTAAAGTTACCCAAAATTATAGTTTGATTTTTATTGGATCAGAATCAAAATAATTTATATATTTACAATAATAGGATAAAAATATATTTTTTATATAAAAATTAATATAAATACTTATATTTCTAGGGTATTGATACATATACCATTATTAGACCACAAAATATCAGAAGGGTAATGTGTGACACTGTGATGCTTTTATTGGGAAGTTTTAACAACATAGTTTGGGTCATGATCTCAATGATCATGAACTTGTCCCGTAAATGGATTCACTCAGACATGAGTTGTTGGATCTCAGTTTGGGCTTGGTTAAAGGAAAATCCCATAGATTCTAGGTCCCCCAAAATCTCCAATAAATGGGCTTCATATTGTAAAATCCTACTAGTTAAGGCCATTACTTATTTTTTCTATGTCTCTTGGATTTATTTATATACTATATATATACTATTCACGTGATCATTGTTCAGCGAATATATTATAAATCATAATGATTTTTAATGATACATTAAATAATATATAATAAAACCAAGGATGGGAATTTGTTTACTATAACCATAAAACATAATAAGACATTTAGTTAAATTGAAAGGGGAATTATATTTATTAAAGATCGGGTCGTTAAAACTATCACCCTTTGAGTGGGGTGACATGTGATTTTAATGAGATACTCAATGGAATAATTACTCTATGTTTGGTGAGAATGGAATATTTAACTTGGTCAAAGGTGGTGACATATGAAAAGGATCAGGGTACCATATTATTCTTATCCTGAGTAGATTTCATGACATTTACTTCCTCGGAGGTTTAATGTTAGAGTTTTGACCAAGTGAGCATGGGTTGGGAGGCATGACCTATGTTTGGTGATGTGACCTGTTTGGTTTGGAACATGAGAAGTAGAGTAAGAAAATCAATAGGGTGGAGAGTTCACTGTTTGATATTGGATAATTACATTCTTCATAGTCCGGGAACAGGTCGTTGATTTTTGGTATTGATGCTTGGGTATGATAGGAAAAAAAATTAATTCCTTCAATGTAGACAAGGTTAGCATGTCGAATGTAGGGAATGGGATTTTGGGTTCTTCAGAAGATGATAATGAATCTTTTATGGTGATTATATTTGTATCATTTGAAATTGAATGACCCTCTTGTTGAATGGGTAATTGATGTAGTGAGACTTGTTAGTGTATTTCCAGAGTAACACCGGGGTACTAGTGTGAGGTAATATTAAATGTGATCACATTCTAAAGTGAATACCATAATTGAAATTATGATGGTTTCATCATTGGATTTGATGCATTGGAATTTGGATATGGAGAGTCTTGGTGTGATATGATGGTGAAATATCAACTAAAACACAATTAATCACATAATTTAATGGTTGAACACATTTAATCACATTATTTAAGGGATGAACCATGTGAATAATCACTAGGATGGTACCATATAACAATGTAAATGATTATAGAGTCTTTAGAAGTTGGTACCATGGAATTAAAAATAAGGGAGACCCTGTTTGTGGGGGTCATTAGTGAAAATTCTGATTTATCCACAGGTGTTATTTTGAGGACATTTTGTAGGGTGTGATTGTGTGTTTATAGAAATGTTGGATCAAGGATTCGAACATTTATTATTTCATGATATTATACATGGTGAGAGGGGAAACATGTTGGTATTTTCATGTTAGATGACACCAGTAGGACATTGGAACTTCAGAAGAGAATTTTTAATATGTGATTCCTATGGTAAGGACCACCATTATTTGGAATCATCCTTGGAAAGTGAATTCATATGATGGGGAGCACTATAATCCCTGGGTTGAATTGGTTGAGGAAACTTTTGTGTGCTGGGAGAGACGAGTGTCATGAGTGTCATCTCAGTATAGAAATTGGTACTAAGAAGGGGGATCAACTTTTGGTGAAGGTTCCATTTAGTTTTTAGAGTTGTGTAGTGATAGATTAGTTAGTGTTCAAATCAATATTATGGAATGTAAATGGAATTGTTTTAAATATGGTTTTCCAGGAGATGTGGATCAAGTATAAACATGTATTATTTTTAAAGATAAACATTATAGTGAATATTTTTTATCTCCCCATGGATTTTTGGATATTAGTATCTACAAGGAGTTTGAATTTTTATCCAGTGAACATTTTTTAAAAACCAAATCTCAAAATGGAATTCTATTGGATTGAACATCATATAAGATGTTTTGGATGGGTTTCATGAATCATACTGTGATACAGGGGTTTAGAGAAGCATCATATAGGGGTTGGGTGGATGAGGAAACTGAAATTTAGTAACAGTGGTCACATGCTAGCCAGTGGGATAGGTAGTGGGTTGGCACACAGCTCGGGATCCCAATCCAATCAATGATCCATCAATTACTAGCCTGCGAGCCACTGAATTCCTAGGGGATTCTAGGTGAGTTTTTTATGTGATGGAAAATGTATATAATCTAGTTTTAGTAATGTCATTATTTAGATGTAATTAGGATTACATTTCGGTTAGCCTCTCCTCCATCCTTTAAACTCCTTTAACCCACCTCCATGGGGGTGGTTTTTTGGGAATTATAATGTAATATTGAAGCATTGGTGTCTTTTTCATGTTATGAAATTCATTCTTCTTACATCCCAAAGTTTTTTGGTAATGTTTTACATTGTTTGTATTTTTTATTCCCATAGATGTTGGAGGTATCAGCTGATATCAAAGGTTATTTTTATTGTATTACATAGAGGATGTCCTGAGATTTCATTTTCACATAGTTGGAATCCATTTCAGAAAACATATGTCACCTAGGGATTTTCTATAGGGTGTTTTTCAAAATAGCGATGAATGGTCCATTACATCATCAATATTAATTGGGTAATTTCTATATATTATGTCTGGAGGTGAGATGGTAGTGGACAACACTAAGATTCTAAAGGTTCTGGTGAGTGGTTGGTTTCTTATAAGTATTTATGAATTTATGAATATTTTACTTTTGTATTCAAATTAATTATAAATTTTTATAATTATTTTGGACATTATTTAGTGTGAAGATAGTTCTTGGAGGTGTGGTTGAGGCTTGGATAGTTTGGATGAGGTTAAAAAGTGCCCAGTGAGGGGTTAACATCATGTTCCTAGTAGGCATCCCATATGATACAAAATATTATTCACATATATTTATGATAATTCATACATTCATACTGCATGGGGTTTGTGAATAGGGTTTATGGACATTATGTTCCCTTGGTAGGTGAGATATGGTGGCTTAGGGTGTTATATGTATTTTCATAAATTCTCTTTATCACTTTAGTGATTTGGGATTTCATGATGACTATGTTTCCATGGGTAAATGTTCTATGTAATATGATTCAAAAACTATAAAAGGTATTGGGATTTACAATGAGTTATAATAGCATTGGTAGAGTTCCCAAGTCTAAATGGAAGTATGAGAGTCTTTGGTTATGGTAATGGAAGGTGGGATGGGTATATGTTTTATATGTGATGAAGTACTCTTTCATGAGTATGGAGGAATGTATTGTGGTTTTATTGGGAAGAGATGATTTTTTCCAGAAGTGTAATATTAATATGGAGTGTATTTACTTGTGGTGAAATGATGTGGGATCTTCATTGGCATATGTGAGACAAGACCCAGGTGTGAATATTGTTTGTTTTTTATGGATTTTCGTTAGGATTCCAAGGGGGTTTTGGTATGCTATATGACTTCACCCGTTGAGGCCATTGTATGTTGGAATTTGAAAACATGGAATGGTCTCTAGGAAGTGGGATCAAGCATGAGGAGGTACTATGATAGGTTAGAATATACCTAGAGGAATTGGTTTTGGTAAGGCTTTAGGTGATGATGTCACTTATAGGAAATGGTTTTGAGGTGTTATCAGTGAGTTGAGACTATAATGGGCCTCGAGGTCCTACTATATGCCTTTTCGAGTGGGTTTATACATGATGTGGTGAGGGGATGAATTTTGAGCGACTATATACCTAGGAATATTAGGTGAGCTATGTGATGGCCTATAGTCTTTGCACTTGTTTCATGCTCCTGATAGACCTCTTTTGTTTCTAGTGTAGATGGTTCAGTTTGATGTGAGCTCTCCATAGTCTACAGGGACGAGATGATGTGATGATCATGCCTTGATTCGTGAGGTATTGGGTCAAGTACCATTGTAGACATTGATTAAATATGTTTTCATGAACAATTCGAGGAAACACCCTAAGTAATAAGGGTTTGGATATCGAAGGGGCAATATCCTTGAGTGAAAAGTCTTGGATGAAAACATCTACAGTGATGGGACATGGGTTGATGGATAAAAGAGAAAATTTCTAGGGGTTACTTTATTTATAGAAGAGGAATGTCCTAGGTCCTTAATACGACAATATGAGGCTGGATTGATGGAACTCCCATGATTGAAAAGGGATGGGTCGAGGCTTATAGATATATAACTATACACAATGTTTGAGATAATTGTTTCGATATTCTATAAGCATCGTAACCTTTGTTTTGGGTATGAATCAAACTTTGGTGTGATGGAATATATAAATTAGTAAAATATATAGAAATGTTGATGTAGGTATGGTCAATATTAGGGTGGCCTAGTTTTCACCCCACGAACTGATGGTAATATGTACCACACCAGGTGTTGTGAAGGCCTGATTGAAGAATGAATAACTTGATATATTGTTTATTATATTTATTTATTTAAAAAAACATTCATATGAGGGAGTAAGTTATATGCTATTGGTTATACTATACTAAGTTTTATACTCACATCCTTTATGGCCATCTTGGTGAACATGTAGACCTTCTTTGTATTTCTTTTCATAGCATAGATTGTGTAGAGGATCAGACATGGGAAGATGAGTACATAATGAGATTGGGATGATACTTGAAGATAGAAGTATAACTAGTGCACATTATTTGTATTATTTTTATAATTTTCATTTCAGATATACCCAATGAGAAATCAATGTGTGGGTTTTTTATGAATTAATCATGTACGATATTGGATATTTTGATTTATTTGGAATTCTCTGATAGAATGTTGATGTTTTTTGATCATTTATTTTTATTTATTATTGTGTTATCGAGTGAATAATAATCCCAATATACATTTTTGGAACTTATTTCTCTTCATTAGCCTCTACCATATGGGAAGGTACACTTAAGGTCACATGCTTCCTCATTTGAGATCCTTTTTGAGTATCCTAGGGTGGCATGTTACATGTATAATGGTAAAAATATGTCATGTACTCTACTTAAGAACCATGTCATTGTCATATATTGAATTCTCACTTTCATTCTTGAATGATAGGATATTAAAAATATATAAACTTATTGACCCATCCTCTTCCCTAAACAATCAATAATATCATGGCATGATTTTTAGTCAACAAGTAGATGCAAATAACTATATTATTATAGAATATTCACATTTAATTACAAAAGTATATAATCCATTATGGGATAAAAATATTCCTGACTAGACCAATTATTAATTAATTATTTTGATACAACATATATCCTAAAATGTGGTTGGATATAATATCAATCAAATTTACAATTTACTGTGGGCCTTGTGTATCAGATTATAATTTTTAGTAAAGGAAAGAATCTTACGTATGCTCTTGAAAAACACTAATATGTTCCATCACATTTAATTTCATTTCCATTTTTCTTTATTGTTTACTAGTATCCTTTAGATATTTTCCAGGATTACTATTATATATACATGACATTCATACCTTTATCATTTCCTTATTAACTTAACTAATAACATTATCTTTGTGATAATGTTTTGGTTTCTTCATACAAGTCAACTATATTATTCATCTGTAAAAACATACAATATACCACTAGACCATCATTCTATTCTATAACTAAATAACATTGGAAACATATTTTTCTCTCCTTATCATTCAGATTAATAAACTACATTCCTCGACAACAAATATAACACTATAAAAGAAAAGATTATTACCTTGGTATATAATAAATACCACACTTCACGTATTCATAATTGTAATTCTAAATGTATCCTTCCCATAGTCAAATTCAATTTTAAATTTCTTTTTTATTTTTCCAATTATTATTTACCTAAACATTTTCATACTAATTTATTTTCAATACTCTATGTAGAAATTTAGTCTCATATTTTTCTTCTAAAAATGATACTAAAAATATAAGTATAAATATTAATTATGAATTTCAAATAAATATTTCAATTATTTTTTTTATTTGAAGATAGACTATATATATTTCATATAAATTTTCATTTTAATTTTCCAAATAAATTTCATAAATATCATTATTTAGATCATATTTATATGATATTTTTTATTTTTTGTCATTAAATAATCTATAATCGTATATATATCTGTATGATCTAGATCTATAACACCATGGTATTTTATATGTATTCCTTTGATATAAATTTGAAGTATTTGATAGCTTACTTTACATGAAAACATGATTTTAAATGGAACACAATATATTATGGAATATATATCCTATATGTTGAATTGAAGGGTATTAATAGAATTAAACACATAATGAAATTTTTATATAAATATTTTCATTTATTCAAATTTTTTTAGTATAAAAAAAATTTCTATATTTAAAGAAAATAATTTCTAGATTAAAGGACATATTTTCTGTTGTGGAACAATGGATTTTTATATAAATTATATATTGATCACTGTTAAAAATTAATTTTAATTAAATTTATTACTAAATTAGGAATAATAATTTATACATTAGTTATCTAATTGCTATAAATTAAGAAAAAATGATTTAAAGAGTTATTTTTTAGGAAACGATTTTTATCGAATTTTTTTATCTTAATAAATTATAAATTGACTATAAATTTATAATTATAATTAATTATTAGTATTATATACTCACTAATTCATTTTAATTTTTACCTTATAATTTTTTTAAGTCATGTAATGAAGGTGAATCAATTTTATTCATAAAAATTAATATTCCTAAATAAGTTTTTCGTCTTATTTTGAACATTTAGTTTAATAGTAATTTATATCAATTATATAAAATGAATTTTTCATAATTAATTCCACATTTTAAATTTGAATATAAAAATTTTGTAATTAGGAAACATTCATTTTTGGGAAAAATGAATTGTAGAAATTGTAAAAACGTGTTGCCATAGTTAGGGTTAAAATGCGTTAACGAAGGGCATTAAACTAAGAGATAAGGCTAAAATGAAACATAAAATTGTATAAATATAATTATTTTTATTATATTTAGAACTTATGTTATATTAAAATATAATTATTGGAATTTTGGTTACACTTTCTCATGAAAGTTGAATTATGATATTTATATAATTTATGTAATTCGATTTGTGTCCCTCCCCTCACTAATAGAGGGGGTCATATTATCTTACCTTATTCAAAAAAATGATACATATATGTTGTAAAATACCAAAAAGCATTCCATTATTTATTCAATAAACTCTAGATCATTATTTTATTCTCCTAATATCATCATATGAAATCATAGGATGTCATCCAAAGAAGGTCGGTCATAGAAGAGGTAATTGTCTTACCGACTCTTTAAAACGTTATTTCATATTATACTTCATATAAATATATTTCATCCACACTGACATAATGTAAAACATTTCATTAAAATACAAATATTTAATTATTATAATTGGGAAACTATTTTTCAAATATTTTGAATGAAATTGGAAATCAATGTATCGCTCATGCATACATGGGGACTATCGGCTCTAGGTAGCAATATGACTTATTTTCCAAAATGACCTCAATTTGTCGGATATAATGGTCAATTTAATAAATGAAATTTATAATTATTTTATAGTTATTATTTTTATTGATAATATATTTTTTTCTTGCATTACATTTTTTCATTAGAAAATTAAAGCATCATTCATTGTTATGCACGAACTTGATTCTCTACGAATGGTGTAATTCAATTTTTTATTTAGAACTTTTATGTATGGTTATAAATATATATAATGAATATATATATGTTTTCTATATCATTATTAATATTATTAAGATAATGTTAGGATGATCAATATTCAATTACCATATCTTCTGAATTGAAACATAAATGAAAAATGATGTAGTCAGCAATTGAAATGATGATGAAAATGAATGATTGTTAATTAAAACATGATAAGATGCCATAAGTAATCCATTTCTGGTGCTATATATGTGAATATTATTCAATTATAGAGTTATGATAAATTTAAATTTAGTATAAAATGGTCTAAATTCACTTAAAATAAAAAATTTACTAGAGGTAAAGGTTTTTTTGTTACAATCTCGCTTTTAAATAAGATTGTTTATGTCTAAATTTTCAATTATAAAATTATAAAATTTTCCAATAAAATAAAATATGAATATTTATAATATAGTTATTTATATAAATTAAAATGTTTTATTTCAGTTTATTCTTTAAATTTACAAATAATTCTGAAATAATTATGTTATGTAAAATCAATATTTTTTCTATTTGGTCAGGTATATTTGTCTTCTATGTCCATATTTTTTTAAAATTTTATCCATATTTTATTACTATTCCAAAATTATTTATTAAATTACCTTTTCCCTATGTTTTCACATGATCTTAACATAATATGTATGGATACAATCATATATTTATGAGTTTAAGTTTGATCCTATGTTCAAGGTCTTAAACACCGCTTTTGAGGTTTTAAGTGATGGGATTTTACTTGCGAAATAATGGTTGAAACATATTTTGGATGAATGTATAATTTTATTATCGATTTATAGAAATTTAGTTTATTTATGAAAATAATCATCATATATTGGAGATGATAAGATTACGACATGACTATTTTTACATGACATATTAATAGTTATTGATGTTTTTTGGAGATAAATTTAAATATTTTCTCGAAGAATATGTTATCAAATAATTTTAAAATTTTTCATTTAAATATTATTCTATTATATTTTAAAGATTATTATTTTTATTCAATTACCAAATGGATGAAGTTAATATTTTGGTTTTATTGTTGTATATTTAGTTGTTAATGTTGTATTTTTCATATAATGGTTTACTAATTTTCATAATTATCTATTGTTAACCATTTATAATGGTTAATTTATAAATATCTGAAAAGAATATTTTTGTCCTTTTCTAAATTATTTCTTCCATTATTTGTTGATTTTATTTCATTAGTAATAATAAAAATATTTAATACTCATCAATTCAAGAAAAAGATGGCATTTTGGTAGAAATTACATAAATGATGAAATTATACTTGTCATGTAAGTAAATTTTCTTTATGTTATTATTAAATATGGTAAGGATGTTTTAAAATAATGGAAAAAGATCATGAATTTAATGTTTTAACATTTTAATTTCATCTCAGATGAATCAGTGGTCTTTCCTAACATATTTGTTTTATGGTTATTGTTGTTGTTATCTTTATCATGACAATTCACATTTTTGTGATCAGTTACTTCTATCACACTCTATAATTATTCAGGCATTAATATTTTCATCCATGTAATTTTTATCACTTCCTACTAATGATTTATACCATGGAAAATAATTTTTTTATTCCAGATAACCATTATACTTCCCCTTACATCTTATCAAGTGTATTTCTTATTAACTGTTTGGATGATATGGAATTTCAAGAAAGGTAGTTTTAAATTTCAAACCACTGATTAAGGATCTCAAGTAAAAAAGTTTGATGTTATTTTTTTAAATGGATGATAATGTAACACCTATAGATTAAAAAAATATGTTTGATAGAATATATGAAAAAGAACAGAGAGCCTAAATGAATAATAAAATATAATTATTTAAAATTAAATCTTATATCCTAAATGTTAATTGGAAGGTATGCATATAAATAAAATATTTATAATATATATATATATAAAGGCACTACTCAATATAAATTTATTGATAAATTATCATTAAATATTCACTTATAAATTATTGAACTCATTTTATTCTATAAAAATATTTTTTCTACAAAAATTATTATCATGGTATATTGTTAGAAAACATAATATTTAATTAATGTGAATATTTGAAAATATATTTAGAAAAAACTAATTTTATAATTAATAATATAAAAATCATGATAGGATGAAATTTTTGTATTTTTATAAAATTATATATTTTTAGTGAATGGTAAATATTATCAATTTTTCAAATAATGTCCTTTTCTTAAATTAAATAAAGTAATTTAAAAGTTTCATTATATTTTATATTTGGTCTTAATGTTATATATGAACCATATTATTTAAAATAATATAATTAATTTAATTACAATAATAAATTTTAATGATTTTGGTATAATAATATTTTATGGCTAAAAACGTTTTTCTAATTAATATTATTATGTGCATAAAAATTATCCATTTTAATTAATTAAAATAACACCTAATATGGAAATTTTTAAGTTAAATTTATTTATTATATATTCTTTCATATGAATTTATGTTTGTATAATGATGATTACTTGTCAATGAGTAAATATAAAATCATATATTTCTTGAATGTGAAGTTTCTAGAAAATGTTACTTCCATAGTGCATTCCATAAATATTAGAAAGTGAATTTATAACAATTATACAGATTAAAATTGGAAACATGAGTTCTATAGTTTTAATCTGAAAAATTAATTTTACTTATTAATTGCAATATAATTTTTGGACATAATGAATACTAAAAAAATATCACCTTAGAAAAGGGGTAAATTGAGTAAACATAGGTTAAATCTAAGTGATAAGGACACCATTTTTCATATGAAATCTTCTTAGTTTAAATTATGATTACCCTTAACATAATAGAATCTATATTTATTTGTTTATTGGATAATTTAACATGAAATTGGCCTATATAATATTTTAATTAAATAAAAAAGACAAGATGTTACCCTCTTGATTTAAAATATATTTTACATGTTCACATATGGAAAAAATAATTCATTGAATGAATCATAATGTTTATTTTGAGAATAATAAAATTAGTTCTTATTGTTAAATTATGTATAATTTATAGTAATTATATAATTACTATAAATTCATATTCAATAGTGAAACACTTTTTATTCAATTAATATAAAAATAAAATAAATTATTTCAAAAATATTAATGTCACGACCCTTCCTCGGGGCCCGTGTTGTGACTACCCCAAGCCCGCCTTCCATAGGCCAGGGGCTGGCGACTAGCACCAAGGCATAAATTCCCGATAAAAAGGGAAGGCATTGCCTTTGTAAAGTAAACAAACACCACAGAGCAAGCAAGCAGTAGAAGTAAACACTAAGTAAAAGCTGGTACAACAGTAAGTGCGGAAAAGAAAGTGGGCCAGTATACAAACCCAAACTAAAAGTAAAGTACAACTGGAAGGGAAAATAGTAACTAAAAAGTAAAGCCGCAACGCCGAGCTGTCCACTGGAAATCCCACCTGAAGGGTGAGTATAGATAGCCTCCTCTGCTCCTCAGGTCCAGCCGACCGCTCCGAGCACGTCCCGTCCAGTGGTCCACCTCCATGTATCTTCCTGTACCGCAAGACTCAACCACGATCAGCGCTGTCCGTCGTCTGCAACCAACACAACGTAGTGCGGGCATAGCCCGTGTAGGGGTGAGTATAAGCTACTCAGTAGGGACCCCGAGACCCCCGAAGGACTCCCAAAATCCACAAATTGTAATCCACAAAGGAAAGATGAAATCACGAAGTAACATCCGAAATTCATAGGTATATGCCCATACATATACCTAAGTCATCAATTCACGTTCGGCTCCAACATCCGAGCCCAAGTACAACCCAGTCCACACAGGAAAGAAAAACGTAAATCCAAACAGGATAGCACAACGAAATCCACATAGGAAAGCAAAACAGGATTCAGCTCACACAGGTATACTTCTTCGTATGACGATAGAGATTCTCAGATATTGCCACTGATTCATCTATGCCATCAGACCCACAAAGGATCGATAGGTACTAACCCCCAAAATGACCCACCAAGGATCTGACACACAAAGGATCGATATGTAACTAACCCCCGTAAAGACCCACACAGGATCGGAACCACACAGGATCTGTAGGCGCTGGCTCATACAGAAGCACTAAGCGCTGACCCACATAGGAATGGATCCACACAGGATCAGTAGCATGGATCCACAAAGGATCGCTGAGTGTTGTAGTCTTCGTCGAATCCACTGAGGATCTCTGCACAGTCATCGTCGTCGTAGTCGCAGCCAGCACTAGGGTTCCCGCACACAACAAGCTCTTCCGGGAGGGTCCGCTCCACGAGCCGAGAGGCTGATACATCAACTAACACATAGTCCAGAGTTGATGTATCCAAATGTTCTGTATCGTCAACAGGAACTCAACGTCGCAGACGGCGCGTCAATCGGACGCCCGGTCTGATAGTTATTGGCTTTTTCGTCTCAGGGGCCCGGTTGGTTTTTAAGGAAAAACCAACCAGACCATACTCCACCTACGTCCAAACCTCGGGTGGAGTAAGCCAAAAGATCCATCTCACATAGAGTAATCCATCAAAGTCGACGGAACATCAATCAGACGTCCGGAGCTCAAGATAGGAGCGTTTCCGCTCCGAGGGCCCTGTTGGTTTCGTGTACGAACCAACTTGGCCAAACACAAAGTATTCCGAAACCTTGTGTGCGATATGTATAAGCAACCGTCTCGATCCAATGATCTCATTTCCGCTGACGGTGCGTCAATCAGAGGTCCATAGCCCATGATATGGGAAAAAGACCGAAGAGGGTCTGAAAACCGGGTTTGAGGCCCGGAATGAACCGTCACGAGACCCCCGGGGTCGGCCCGAACCAGGTCGACCTGACACAGGTCCGAGTCGGCCCGGATTGGCGCGGCACGGCGTGGCCCGGCATGCTGGCGCGCGGCACCAGGTGGCTCGGCCAAACGGTCGAGCCGTTCGGTTAGCGGGGTTGGGGGGGGGGGGGGGGGCGCTGCCCCCCGCGGTTTATAACCGCGGCCCCCCTTAATGGGGGCCGCTCAGCTGGCCGGTCAGGGGTTTGAACCCCCAACTTCCTTTGTCCGGCCGGTCCACCCCATCCGGCCAGTTTCTGCCGCCATGGGACCAGCGATGGACAGTCCCCTCCCTGCTCCGACACCGGTGGCCCGGAACCGGCCGCCGGTCACCCTGCTCCACCGCAGCCCGGAACCGGCCGCGACCTTGGTTCGTCCGGCGCCACGCCAATCCCCCATAGCCCCTCTCTAGCCGCGTTGTCTTTGGGTTTCTCTGAAGGGGCGTGACGGTGTCGCGTCGTTGTTCGATTTCACGATGAAGCGCGACGGCACCGCACATTTCTTGTTGCATGATCCCGTGCGGTGCGGCGGCACCACGCCATTCCATTTCAATATACATTAAAAACCAATATGGATAATGGAGGAGGGTCGGCCATGTTTGTGCGGTCCAGCCCCCTCTCGTTAATCGATAGAAATTGGTCATATTACACGAAGAAAGTCAAGGTAGTAATAATGAACAAAAATAATTAAATCCCCTACCGCGAGCGTAGCTTGAACCGAGGTTCGTCGAACGAGGATTCGTCACGGAATATCCGTCGCGGGAAGAGGCTTCGCGGAAGGAGACGTCGTGATGGAGACGTCGACCTCCAAGGAATCCGGCGTTCTTTGCGTTCTTCGTGTTCTTCGTGTTCTTCGACGAAGAGGATGAAGAAACTCAAGACTCCCTTAGCTTTTTCTCTCAAAGCTCTCAAGGCAACAAGACTCCAACCAAAAATAAAATAAGACACTAACTTATTTTATTAACACAACATAAGGTTTGAAATTCAAAAGTTTGAATTAAACCACAAAAATAAATTACAGAAGTTGTCATAATTTATGAAGGGTTATGGGAGGTTAGGGAAGGTGAAGGGGTAGGGTTCGTGTGGGCCCCACCACCTTCATAACCTACAAATGGAAGTTGGGTGGTTTTCCCCAACTTCCACCCAAAGCTTAATCCACTTAAAGTAAAAATAAAAATTGTTGCATAATTTTTATTTTACCTTCCACATAAATTAACAACTTTTCTTTGGTAAACGCAACTCCAGAAATGGTGTTCCTAAGGAATTACCAGAGCTACGGATCCATTGGTGTCCTCGGAATTCGATTCCGAGCACCAGTTCAAAAGTTAGAAATTCCCGCTTGTTTGTTCACTAAACGTACCTGAGCTAATCTTCGGATTGGAATTCCGGGCACACCGGGCCTCGCAATCAAGTGCCGTCAGAAACTACGTTCATGTAAAATCCTATATGAAAATTAAGAACAAAATTTCCTTGAATTTTATGGGTCTTTAAATTAAATCCACCTCAGGGATTTACGTCCCCGTAAAGATACATCGAAAACGAGGGAAACAAATGTGGGTACTGACCACGTATCTGAGCCTCCCACTCCCAAGTGCTCTCCTGGAGATTCTCGTGCTGCCATCTGATGCGCACTAGAGGAATCGACCGTCCACACAGGACCCGCTCCTGTCGATCCTCGATCTCCACTGGGACCTTCGTAAAAGTCGCCACAACATCAACGTCTAGCTCCCCAGGGTCAATGATATGCGTCTGGTCGTGCACGTATCTCCTCAGCTGAGATATGTGGAATACGTCGTGAACCCGGTGCAACTGAGGTAGTAGAGCCAGGTGATAAGCCACCTCGCCAATCCTGCTGAGGACCTGGATGGTCTGATGAAGCGTGGAGATAACTTGCCGCCTCGGCCAAATCTCCGTAATCCACGTCGAGGTGAGACATGAAAGAAGATGTGGTCGCCATCCTCGAACTCTTGTGGCCTCTGCCTCCTGTCAGCATAAGACTTCTACCAGCTCTGAGCTGTCCTCATCCACTCCTAGATGACCTGGACCTTCTCTGTCATGGCTTGGACCATCTCCGGTCCCACAAGGGCTGACTCCCCAGGGTCTATCTGGCACAAAGGAGATCTGCAAGGTCGGCCATACAACACCTCGTATGGTGCCATCCCGATGGTGGAGTGGTAACTGTTGTTGTACGCAAACTCCACCAAGGGTAGGTGGTCCTCCCAGCTGTGACCAAAGTCGAGGACACATGCGCGGAGCATGTCCTCGAGAGTCTGAATGGTCCTCTCCATCTGACTATCTGTCTGAGGGTGAGAGGTAGTGCTCAGACGTAGCTGCGTCCTGAACACCTCCTGCAACCCCTTCAAAAGCTGGGAAGTAAAGAGAGCATCTCGATCGGAGACGATAGATGATGGAACACCGTGAAGCCATACAATCTCCTGAACGTAGAGACGTCCCAAGCTCTCCACTGAGCCCTGCTCTCTAATGGGAAATAAGTGATCTGACTTGTTGAGTCGGTCGACAATCAACCAAATGGAGTCGTGACCTCTGGAAGTGTGTGGAACTCCAATCACGACATCCATAGATATCCCGTCCCACTTCTACTCCGGGACCTCCAAGGGCTATACCAAGCTTGCTGGTACCTGATTCTCTGCCTTCACCTGCTGGCAGGTGAGGCATTGAGAAACGAACTCCGCCATAGCCTTCTTCTTGCCCAACCACCAGTGATGTCGTCTGAGATCCTGGTATATCTTCACCACTCTAGGATGTACCGCCAAGGGTGAAGTGTGAAACTCTCTTGGCACCTCCTCTCGTAAAGAAACTGGTACCAAGGTACGTCCTCTGACAAGGACGTCATTCTCTGCTCCAAAGGAGAAACCATCAGGTGCCTGTCTTGAGGATATCTGTGCATGCTGCGTCTCACAGTCAGCATCCCCACGTTGTGCCTCTCTGACCCGCAACAGTAGTGGAGGGGTGACTGTGAGAGACTGAAGGAAGGTTGTTCCATCTCTATCCACAAAGGATATCAACCAATAGGCTAGCTGTTATGTCGCCTCCTCATGTAGATGAATGCCCGTCCTCCTGCTAAGAGCATCGGCTACCACGTTCCCCTTACCAGGAGAATATACTATCTCAAATTCATAGTCTAGGAGGAACTCGAGCCATCGTCGCTATCTCAGATTTAGGTCCTTCTGAGAGAAGATGTATCTGAGACTCTGATGGTCAGAAAAGACTGTATAGCGCTCTCCCATCAGGTAGTGTCGCCATGTCTTCAGAGTGAAGACCACTTCTGCTAACTCCAGGTCATGGGTAGTGTAGTTCTCCTCATGCGGCCTCAAATGATGTGATCCATAGGCGATCACTTCCTACTCCTGTATCAGGACACATCCATGTCCGGTCCCTGATGCATCGCAGTAGACTACGTACCCTACTCCCTCCTCAGGCAACCTCAAGATTGGTGCACTGGTCAATCTCTGTCTCAGCTCCTGGAAGCTCTGCTGACATCTTTCTGACCACAGAAAGGGTTTCCCCTTCTTCGTAAGAGCTAAGAGTGGTGCTGCAACTCTGGAGAAGTCTGGCACAAATATACGATAGTATCCAGCTAGTCCCAAGAAACTCTGCACCTCTGTTATGCTCCTGGGTGGTTCCCAAGCTAGCACTGCCTCGATCTTCACCGGATCCACTGAAACTCCCACCTCAGAGATGATGTGTCCCAAGAAGTGGACCTCACGTATCCAGAACTGGCACTTTGAGAGCTTACCATAAATCCGGTTCTCTCGGAGTGTGTCTAGTACAACCCGCAAGTGGTAGGCATGCTCCTCCTCAGTCGTCGAGTATATCAAAATGCCGTCGGTGAAGACCACGACAAATCGATCAAGGTGTGGCTGAAAGATCCTGTTTATGAGGGCCATGAACCCTGATGGAGCATTGGTTACGGTGAATGGCATAACCAAGAACTCATAGTGGCCATACCGACACCTGAAGGCCGTATTTTGCATGTCCTCGTCCCGAAGTCTGAGCTGATGACAACCTGACCTGAGGTCTATCTTCGAGAACCACCATGCTCCCTTGAGCTAATCGAAGAGGTCATCAATCCTCGGTAGCGGATACTTGTTCCACATTGGCACCTGGTTCAAGCGATGATAGTCGACACAAATTCGCAAGCTCCCGCCGCCCTTCTTGGCGAACAAAATCAGGGAAGCCTAGGTTGAAACACTGGGTCGGATGAACCCCTTTCCCTACAAGTCCTCCAACAGTACCCATATCTCTTGAAGCTCAGCGGGGGCCATCCGATATTCTAGAGTCGATATCGGGGCTATCTCGGGGTACAGTTCAATAAAAAAGTCTACCTCTCTGTGAGGAGGTAGCGCTGGAACGTCGTCGGGAAAGACGTCCGCATACTGATCCACCACTGCAGGAAAACTAGGACTCCGCACGTCAACTGCTCCTAGGATGAGGCAAGCCAAATGATTAGTGATGGGCTGTCCTCTCTTCTACGAGAGTCCATCCAGTGCTGCAAAGGCTCCCTTCTCACCGGTGAAGGGGAACATGCTCCCGTCGGTGCGTACACATCGCACCTTGCGCCTAATACAATCAATTTGTCCATGGACTGTAGACAACCAATCCATGCCCAAGATGACATCATAAGTCCTCGACGCCACTACAAGAATATCCCAGCTGAAGCTCTCGCCTCCTAGAGTAAACTCACACTTCCGGCACCAGTGCGTAATCGTCGAGTCTGCTCCCGTAGGAGTCTCTAGCCATAAGGATCGAGCCAACGGCTCTGTCGGAATCTCCGAGCTCCGAAAAAGGGTAGTGGATATGAAAGAATGACTCGATCCTGTGTCTATAAGTACTGCATCAAGGGTGGAATAGACACAGATAGTACCTCGAATCATCTCAGGCACGCCATGGTCGTAGGCCTCCGCTGCCAGAGTTGTGCCTGTCTCTGCCCGCCAGCTCCCTGTGGCCGGGGTGGAACTCCTGGTGGTGGTGGTGGTAGAGCCTCAAAGTGTCGCCCACCACTTTCTACTCGGCCAGCTCCTATGCCTCGTCTGCCCTCTCCCTAGGGACCGCCACGGTCGACCCTCTGCCTCTACCCGGGTGGTCCCTCAACCGTCTGCTGCTCCTCGGCACGGCGGGTTGGGCAGTCACGAGCCATGTGGCCCTGCCCGCCGCATGAGTAGCACTACCTGCCTCTCAAAAGACTAGCTCCGCGCCGTGTGCCCCGCACTGCTGAGCTAGTGTCCAGAGATCGTCTGCCTGAGGGTCTGGTCTGGCTGGACCAATGAGTCATCTGTCACTGCCTACTACAGAGGACTCTGCTACGTGCCGCCTCGCAGTAGGTATCGCTACGGAAGAAGGCTCAGCAAGAAAGCTCTCGATCAAAATGGATCGCTCCAGTACTCCTTCTTGAGTCTGAATGCTGAGGGAGATCAGCGATGCCCTGATCTCATGCCTCAATCCCTGCTCAAAGGTCTGGGCCCAGAAGATTGGGTCTCGTACCATGTCTATCGAGTAGCGTGAGAGATCGGTAAATCTCGCCGAGTACTGGGCGACCGTCAAGCTGCCCTTCCGCAGCTGAAGAATCTCCTGGATTCCCACCGCACGGAGGGTGGCTGGGACGAACTCCAAGAGGAAGAGGCTCTCAAAGTACGTCTAGAGGAGAGATTCCTCATCGTTCACCTAGAGAATCAAACTCCACCATCTGCCTACTGCTGCGTGTAGTAGGCTCGCTGCGAGGATCACCATGAGTTCTGATAGTGTCCTCACTAACCAGAAAACCCATACCACTGCCTCTAGCCAGTCCTCAGCTACCTGGGGGTCTGTCTCCCCACGGAACCTGGGCGGTTGATGGCGCTGGAACTCATGCAGTGCACTAAGGCGACGTGCATCGTTAGCGGCTGGGGCTGGAAGCATCGGTGGCTCGATGGGTAGAGGTACCGACGGTGCCTCTGCTGTCAAAGGGCCCTGCACCAAGGCCTCATCGCTCGGTGGGCTGTCATCACGCTCAACTCTCGAAACCCTAGTTGGCTGCCATCGTGGGGCCATCCTGAAATGGAAACAGGTGTGCCATGGTCAGAACAGTATACCTGGTGAGCTAATACAATGTAATCACAAAGAAAACCTGAAACACACATGCAATCAATGTTTTCGTGCATTAAGTTGGAAATCAGAAGTTAGGGTCCTTGTGTACGAATACGTCGGCCGCCGCACCAACACTGGACTCCCTGGACTGATAACCACACCCAATACACTTAACACTATTGCTTCATAGAGAAAAAGATCAGAGTCCCACGTTCTGTGGTAGAACCGAACTCCTCTGATACCAATTTGTCACGACCCGTCCTCGGGGCCCATGCCGTGACTACCGCAAGCCCGCCTTCCATAGGCCAGGGGCTGGCGACTAGCACCAAGGCGTAAATTCCTGATAAAAAGGGAAGGCATTGCCTTTTTAAAGTAAACAAACACCACAGAGCAAGCAAGCAGTATAAGTAAACACTAATTAAAAGTTGGTACAACAGTAAGTGCGTAATAGTAAGTGGGCCAGTATACAAACCCAAACTGAATTTAAAGTACAACTAGAAGGGAAAACGACATCTAAAAAGTAAAGCCGCAGCGCCGAGCTGTCCACTGGAAATCCCACCAGAAGGGTGAGTACAGATTGCCTCCTCTGCTCCTCGGGTCCAGCCGACCGCTCTCAGTATGTCCCGTCCAGTGGTCCACCTCCAGGTATCGTCCTGCTCTGTAAGCCTCAACCACGATCAGTGTTGTCCGTCGTCTGCAACCAACACAACGTAGTGCGGGTATAGCCCGTGCAGGGGTGAGTATAAGCTACTCAGTAGGGACCCCGAGACCCCTGAAGGTCTCCCAAAATCCACAAAGGATAATCCACAAAGGAAAGATGCAATCATTAAGTAACATCCGACAATGCTTAGGTATATGCCCATACATATACATAAGTCATCAATTCTCGTTCGGCTCCAACATCCGAGCCCATGTACAACCCAGTCCACACAGGAAAGCAAAACATAAATCCACAGAGGATAGCACAACACAATCCACTTAGGAAAGAAAAACAGGATTCAACTCACACAGGTATACTTCTTCGTATGACGATAGAGAAGATCAGATATTGCCAATAATTCATCTACGCCATCGGACCCACAATGGATCGATAGGTATTAACCCCCGCAATGACCCACAAAGGATTGATAGGTAACTAAACCCCGCAAAGACCCACACAGGATCGGACCCACATAGGATCTGTAGGCGCTGGCTCACACAAAACCACTGAGCACTGACACACACAGGATCGGTAGCACTGATCCACAAATGATCTCTAAGTGTTGTAGTCGTCATCGAATCCACTGAGGATCTCTGCACAGTCGTCGTCGTCACAGTCGCAGCCAGTACTAGGGTTCCCGCACACAGAAATCTCGTCTAGGAGGGTCCGCTCCACGAGCCGAGAGGCTGATATATCAACTGACACATATTCCAGAGTTGATGTATCCAAAAGTTCTGTATTTTCAATAGAAACTCAACGTCGCAGACGATGCGTCAATCGGACGCCCGGTCTGAGAGTTATTGGCTTTTTCGTCTCAGGGGCCCGGTTGGTTTTTAAGGAAACACCAACCCGACCGTACTCCACATGCATCCAAACCTCGGTCGGAGTAAGCCAAATGATCCGTCTCACTTAGAGGAATCCATCAAAGTCGATGGTACATCAATTGGACGTCCGGAGCTCTAGATAGGAGCGTTTCCGCTCCGAGGGCCCGGTTGGTTTCGTGTACGAACCAACTCGGCCAAACCCAAAGTATTCTGAAACCTCGAGTGAGATATGTCAAAACGACCGTCTCGATCAACGGATCGCATTTCCACTGACGGTGCATCGATCAGAGGTCCATAGCCCAAGATATGGGCAAAAGACCGAAGAGGGTCCGAAAACGGGGTTTTGGGCCCGGACCGACCCGGACCGAGACCCCCAGGGTCGGCCCGGCGGAGCGCGGCCCGGCCAGGCCTGGGCGCGGCGCCAGGTGGCTCGGCTGAACGGCCGAGCCGTTCGGTTAGCGGGGGGTGGAGGGGGGGGGTGCTGCCCCCCGCGGTTTGTAACTGCGGGTCCCCGTAATGGGGGCCGCTCAGCTGGCCGGTCGGGGGTTTGATCCCCCGGCTTCCCTTGTCCGACCGAACTGCCCCGGCCGGTCGGTTTCTGCCGCCACGGGACCGGTGATGGCCAATCCCCTCCCTTATCTGACACTGGCGTCCCGAAACAGGCTGCAGCCTTGGTTCGTCCGGTGCGGTGCGACGGCGCCGCGCCCCTCCACCGTGGCCCCGCTCCGGCCGCGGTGTCTTCGGGTTTCTCCGACGCGGCGCGACGACATCGCATCCTTGTTTGATTTCACGGCGCGGCGTGATGGCGCCGTGCATTTCTTGCCGCACGATCCCGCACGGTGCGACCACACAACGCTATTCCGTTCCAATCAACATTAGAAACCAACATGCATAATGGAGGAGGGTCGGTCGTGTTTGTGTGGTCCGACCCCCTCTCGTTAATCGATAGCAATTGGTCATATTACAGGAAGAATGTCAAGGTAGTAATCACGAACAAACATAATTAATTCCCCTACCTCGAGCGTAGCTTGAATGGAGGTTCGTCGAACGAGGATTCGTCGTGGAATATCCGTCGCGGGAAGAGGCGTTGTGGAAGGAGACATCGTGAAGGAGACGTCGACCTCCGAGGAATCCAGCGTTCTTCGTGTTCTTTGCGTTCTTCGTGTTCTTCGATGAATAGGACGAAGAAACTCAAGACTCCCTTAGCTTTTTCTCCCAATGCTCTCAAGGCAACACGACTCCAACCAAAAATAAAATAAGACACTAACTTATTTTATTAACACAACATAAGGATTGAAATTAAAAAGTTTGAATTAAACCACAAAAATAAATTACACAAGTTGTCATAATTTATGAAGGGTTATGGGATGTTAGGGAAGGTTAAGGGGTAGGGTTCGTGTGGGCCCCACCACCTTCATAACCTACAAATGGAAGTTGGGTGGTTTTCCCCAACTTCCACCCAAAGCTTAATCCACTAAAATTAAAAATAAAAATTGTTGCATAATTTTTATTTTACCTTCCACATAAATTAACAACTTCTCTCGTGTAAACGCAATTCCGGAAATGGCGTTCCTAAGAAATTACCGGTGCTATGGATCCATTGGTGCCCTCAAAATTCGATTCCGAGCACCGGTTCAAAAGTTAGAAATTCCTGCTCGTTCGTTCACTGAACGTACCCGAGCTAAACTTTGGATAGGAATTCCGGGCACACCGGGCCTCAGAATCAAGTGTCGTTATAAACTGCGTTCATGTAAAATCCCAATGAAAATTATGAAAATCTTTTCCTTGATTTTTACGGGTCTTTACAATTAATTCATTTAAATTAATTAAATTATTATGTTTTAGGAATTTTTTTATAAATATATAATTTTAGAAATGTTTCAAATAAGAATATTTGAATTCCATATTTTGCATGATTTTTTAAAAGTATAATTAACTAAGTATTGTCAGCTTTATATTAATTTATTTTTAAAATAAATAATATATTATTAAATGATTTAAATTTTTTAAAAATCCTATAATTAGATAAGTGACTATTATATGTAGAAAAATATCAACTTTGATCCATTAATTTTCCAATTATACTATTATAATAACCAAGTTTACCCCTAATGGGTGAAAACTTTGTTATCATAGTAATCATAACAAAGGGATAACAGGTGTTGAAACAAAATGATACAGGTGAAAAAATCATGTAAACATATCCAATTTCTAATTTATAAGAGGGTTTTCACCCAACCTCATATTAATTTTTGTTCTTATCAATTTTGAGCAATTTGAATATAAAAATTAATTTATATTAATTTAATAAATTATCATATTCTAAGAGTCCCCCTCCCATTACTTATAAAAGGGAATCTAATCTCCCCCTTTATTTACACACTAATATCCTTTTGGATCAGGAAATTCCTACAAAAATAAATTCCTAGTAAATCTTTTCATAGTAACTCTAAGAAATTGTACATAGAAGAGGTATCATTATTAATAAAAAATGGTCATTTTATTTCTTTTACCTCTTCCTCACCTTTTTTAAACATGATGGAATAAGAAATACTATCTTCCTGATATTGAGATATTTTTTATTTTTTTAATTACCTATTTCTACCACAACATTTTTCAAATGGTAAAAGAACTATCATTCATATGTACGGTGGACTACAGCCTCACGAATCGATGAAATTCAGTTTATATCCCCACCAATTATAGCATATTTTAATGATCGATTTAATATATATATATATATATATATGATATTAATGGAAAATTTATCATCCAGAAATGATAATATATTATGTACTTTATTACATTTCCCTTCATTGAAAAAATGAAAAAGTCGTTCTTACATACAGGAGAACTACCCCTCCAAAATCTGATGGGTAGACACCCATAATTGATCATTGTACACTTTTTTATCAGAAATTTGAGAAGTGTAATGCCCATGAAAATGAAATTTTAATTTCTCTCCTTATGTATGTGGATATGGAAATCATGACGTAAAATTTATGCAGATGGATTCATTTTAATAATGTAATCCCTTTTATTACATCCATTTTACATAGAATATATTTTTATGTATTTATGGGGCCATTATTGAAAACAAAATAGGTCAGCCAAGCCAAATAGGATATCTATATCAACCTTGTGAATATACTAGAGTTGGACTTAACCACGTCCTAGAGGTGTCCAACTATCCATATTAGTTGTGTGAATGTAGTATATTAGAGCACATACAGTGCATGCATTGGACATGGGGTGTAGTTGTGTCTCGGTGGGTAGTGAAATGGGAGGAAGTGGTTGTTGAGTGAGTGGAGAATGTGTTTTAGGTGATGCCCCCACTATCGGATCGATGAAGTCATGTCACATATTGATTTTTTTGGAACTAGTAGAAATTTCATTGTGGAACTACCCCTTGCGTGACATTGTTCACATGATTAAAAAAGGTATTTACATAACCTTGCTATTCTTTTCACGTGAACTACAATCATCTAATCCTTCTCTTACATCATCTTCAATGTCCTACTCATCCATTCACCCACTATGCTCTGGAAACCACTATTTTCACACATTGAGCCACGAAAGAAATCTGTATGACTCCACCGGTCGAAGACCACCCTTCAAACCTTCTCTGACGATCAAAATGAGATGACATATATTTTATTGATTTCATGAGGCCAAGAATACCGCTACCTTTTACATGAATTTCAATCTTCATGGGAACCAGATAAATCACATTAAATTAGTTATAAAACCCACATAAATACAATGTAAGAGCTATTTAATATAACGTGATCAAGGTGGTGATAATCCTGAAACTTTTTACTAAAACTGCATAGATCCCATGAAAATCAATGAATTTAACAAAATGAACATGTGGTCCCATTATTACCATGCGTAAACGTGAAGTCCCCAGGAATGGGTTAATAAAATTATTGAATTTCCATCTCACGAGAACCATGGAAAATCCACTATCCACCCAATTATTAGGAGATCATGTAAAGCATAATCACGTCAATTTGATCATATAAATTCATTGGATCTGAATGTTAAAATCCTTTATGGTTGTCTAGAATTCTAGTGTGTGAATCCATCACCAAGTCTCATGAAGTTAATCGAGAAAGGATCTCCACCACCTAAATCTATCAAAGACACCACACTCACTATGAGAATGGGAATCAACCATGGTTTAACTTAATCTATGTAAACCCTTCCCCTCATAAAAAACACACACATTATAAAAAGAAAAGGGAAGGAATGGAAAGAATAAAAAAATAAAATAGGATGATTGACTACCACCTTCTAATATATTCACTAGGTAATAATGTAATCAATTGTGTGATATCATTCACATAATCACGTGAGGCATTAAACATTATTAAATGACATCATGTGATGTTATTTTCACGGATATCCATTGATGAGATCAATACCTTTTGAATAACTCATGAGAACAACCACGGGCAATTAATTTTTCATGAAGACACCCATTGACATGAATACGATCCCATATGAATGATCATCCATTTTTTGATCATACCATAGGAGGTGGGGCCTCGACTAGATCACTCATCCATTCAACATTTAATGAGGTCCAACACCCAACACTTGTATGTGTTTGAAAATAATATCATATACTCACATTGAGATCATGTGGCCTCGTGATGATCATGTGACCTATAATATGTGTTGAATGTGTGAGGCTTAGTTTATCAACTTCTAGCCATGCAGAATTAATATAGAGGATCCTACGGGCTCCCAAAGACTATGTTTAGCTGATCGGTGAAATCCCATGGGCTTGTGGGACACCCATTCTAGTTTCCATATATATACACCAATGGATAATTAAATGACTCTATAAAATAATGAAAATGTGATTGAAAAAACCCTCAGTATTGAGATATCGACATGTAGCCTAGGATATGAGTGCCTCAACATGTAGGTCCCCATTGACATATTTGCTTGGTAATGTAATTACATCATGTTCTTGTGATCATGTATCCAGAAATCCAATCCCTCAATCATGTGGAACCCTTAAGTTTTCACATCCCTTTTGTACGCACCCCATTCAAGAAAATGGTTCAGTAGTCCCCATCCAAGAACCCTTTATGATGTCATAGATACAGTTTGATTCCTCAATGCACATTAATTGAACAAATTTCATTACACCCTTTTTAGGTCATGCGATTCACATGACCAATTATGGTTTTTGTGACTCCAACATGTAGTAATTACGAAGAACGTATGGGGATATAACATGAATGATAACCCATGTGAATCTAGAAACTTTTTCTATACAATCTACAAGATGTGTGACTTAGACATAATCTCTCAACCATGCACTCATCATACAAAAATGTATTTCCCATGTGGTCGCGGAATTTTCCCATTGGACATGAAACACTAACACTTGGACAGGCATGTGATCATGATCATGTTCATGGGATGATATCCCATGATTCAATTTAGGTCATGTGATCACATGATTATTCACTATTGTTTCAATTTTCATAGGTGGATTTAGATGTGCCACATTGATCAAAAGACAAAACGTGGAAAAGTCACTTTTTTCATTTAACAGACCATGGACATTTCAATTTTTTCATGTTGCAACTTATCAACATGTCATCAACATCAAGTTTAAGGAATTGGAGATGTTATAATTGTTTTGTAACATTCACTAGGCATGTATTTTATGGTCATGTGAAGACTTTGTGGACAATGTACTGTGATCATACAAATATCAAAGACATGTCTGCATTAGTCATATAAATACATCACTAAAGATATTCTTTCATGATGTGAAAAAACTATCCATGTCCTCTTTGGTCATGGGAAGACACTCCAATCAATGCACTTTTATCCTCGAAAGGCCAAGGATATGTCTACATTGATAATGAAAATTCATCATGTATAGGTCACTTTGATCATTAAAAGACATCCCAAAACATTCAATTGATAAAAAACAATATCATGGACACATCAACAGAAATCATGAGAAGCATATTGTATATGTCAAAAAGATATCCATTTACATGTCTATAATGTGATATTGAAACCCTAGACATGTCCAATAGGAAATAAAGACATGTCTAGAAGACAATTATAGAATTTCAATCTAACCATAAATTCATGTACAATATAAAATCAATGTGTGTCTAGAAGACAATCAAGAAACATTGTGATGACTCTCTAGGGAATGTCAAGTTCATTCAGTAGACACACTTGTAATTATACAATGTGGACCCCATGCCAAGAACCATTTCCAGAAGACTCCCTTTATAATGATATTTTCATTAATTTGTTATGGTTCAACACTCATCTGAACCTATTTGTCCCATTCTATTTGATGGCCCCTCCATGGCGTACCAAGTATATTCAAAAACCATTTTATGGTCATTATCTCTCTTTATCTGATAGATGATAAAGAATTAATATAAAATGGTTTTCATTCCTAGTATAAGCCCTCTAATATAAAACCCCAAGGATAACAATTATGTCTTAGAGTGTGATCACCCATATGAACTCAATAGCAAGTTAGGGGATAAAATAAATATGTGTACTCAGATTCATATCGAAGTATAATACATAAGACGCCTTATTAAGTCATGATATGTAATAGGCATCCTTCTTATTTAAACTCCCTTAATATCCAAAATATTCAAGGCTCATGGGACTAAATTCTACTATACATCTACCATTATACCCTTCCAATTAGTGGATGGTAATTGGGATTATACATAGGAATACATTTAATTTTATGCCTCAAAAATTCCCTTAAATACCTCAAACTCATCCACATGTTTGGTACAAATAGAAATATGATGTCTCATATTCTTATTATAAACAATATACATATGATGTCTTCCTATGTACTGAGCTCTGTAGAACATCCTAAAAGAAACTCATAATCATACCACTTAAAAGGAAACATTGATGTATTTGTTGTGTGAAAATATTATATCATGTGAGGTGTCTTAACATCCAGTATCTCTTGATTCTCACCCCAAGCGTGGCTCACATGGGATTAGATACTGGAAATGATAGTACCAATATCATGGCGATAATTCCCTATTGTGGGCCCTAAATTTGGATGTAAATCGAATTTCATCATTTCATCACTCAATGGCCATATTACTAATTAGGTTTTTTAGGATTGGGATATGAATAAGTGGTTTCTAATTCCTCTGTTATCGCATATTTTATGAAACAAACACAAACTATGTATATTCTAATTCATGTATTATCATGATACATAGCAGTACCCTTTCAATCTTGATCCCTGTATTTATATCATTCCACATGATGTTGAACATCATGGATTGGTAATTTCATGTGACCATAAATAATTTCAAATGAACTATGTTGGTTTTGATTCCATTTCCCACAAGATACACATGACACTTCATAGAGGATCAATCCCATATACAGGACACCAACAACCTGATTTGATAAAAATAATCTCGAGATCACATAACCAATGATATAAAAGAAATAATCATAAATAAATAAGATATATATTTAGAGCATATAAAAAATGGTTTTTTCCATCTATACATAATATTTATCAAGTAATTGAAACAGGTGTAACCAGTCATACATCGGGGAAGAAGAATCTTCCCTGAGCATATCATAAATCTATAAGTGTTTCCCATTGTAGGAAATAATTACTCCCAAAATAGTGTGATGTGCCCAAAATCCCATGATCTCAATCATTATGAGTTCATAAGGGCCATTATTTATGAACCCCCAATTGACTACCATCCTTTGGAAAGTGGTTTTCTACAAGGTTGTGGATTTGGGAACCATTTGGAGTTTCTATTATTGATTATAGTTGTGAGAATCGATGTAAGTGTTTGTGAAAACATTAAATCCCCCATAATCAACAACTGGTTTACACTGTGTTTTTTTTATCAAAAATAAAAATGGTGATCCTTATGTGAACTATTTAAAAATTTTAATAATTTTCATGGGTTAAAAAGGATAGACTACCTAGTTCTTGTTAGGAAATGAATCTTTACTTGTCATGAAAAAAAATTGAACCCAAAATTTTGTTTTGAACTATATTAATCTCTTCATAATATAAGTGATGCCTCTTTTCTCCTTTATTTGTACATGTAATTGATTGAACTTGTACTTTTATATATGATGTTACATTAATAACCTGTCTTTCTACCTTGTCAATTCTTCTCAGATTCCATATAATAAAAATGAAATCACTAAATGTATTAATGGGTTCTAAGACCACTAGACAAGATGTTTTGACCCCATGTCCTTGACGTACACTGTCATTAATGAAACACCTCAAGTGAAAGTTGGTGAACCTCTATGAATTTGTGTAGCCATCAATGGGAGCATATTAATTTTAGAATAATCTCTTTAAATTCTTTATTGGATGAATTCCCACCAACCTTCTTTCCCACGATATGTCGTGGGAAATTAAGTTGACCGAATTTCCATATTCATTCTTAGTGATAGATTATCCTTAGAGTGAAGAAAAAAATATCTTCTCTACCTATGTGTGGTCAATTAGAGAAATATCGTTGTCAATTCAATCACTCGTGATCCTCCAAGGATGAGTACCATTTGTTTTACTCATCTTCATCAACCTATGAACATGAATCATCATGAAGCTGCTATGGAATCTATGCATACCCAAACCATCCAAATTAGGGAACCCAACAGAAGAACCCTCTTGGGGAATACCAATAATAAAACACTAGAGTAAGATTATATCAATGATACTGCCAATATTTCTGACCCGTGCTCCTAGTGTATCCTAACAGTGGAAGAGAATCTACCAGGGATCATTACTATTTAAGAGACTCTGACTTCAAAATAGCCTTCCTTGGTGACTCGAGAATCCAAGGGAGCACCCCATCACATAGTAATGTAGACCTTTTTGTATGTCTATCCTTGGTATCATCTTAAATATGGTTACTAGCTCAAAAACGGTACTAAAAGCACCCCCCATACAATAAAACTACAGGCACTAAACCCCAAAATGGTACAATGGGAACTAACCCCCCAGAAGATATTATGGGTACCAAACCACCATGTGATAATTTGGGAACCAACCCAGAAATAATAGTACAGGAACCAACCCAGAAAATGTTACTATAAGAACAATCCCACAAAAAGGTATATCGGGCACCAACCCATCAAATGAGATACTCCACTAAAGAGGAGATCCAACCCACTTATGTCTCTTAATATATTATATCAACTGAATCTGAAGACATATCATCGAATATAGATGAGTAAAGTCTTGAAAATTAATATCATATCCTCCATCAGTCATCTAAGTCATATCAAGTTGGACCACCTTATTCGTTCGACATATGAAAGTATAGATTCAAATGTATCTCTCATACATCTACGATATACATTTGTGGCTGTTTTTTCTTTTATGAAGGGAATTTTGAGCGAGAATATAGCCAGTATCATTAGTGGATTCTGTCACTTGGGTCTATGTTGATACTCTCATCATCATCCAAACACCCTTACATTATCAAGGGAATGTTTTTTATTACACCAATCAATCAGATCCTTATGGATGATAAGGAAATTTCAAAAGAAGAATCGATCACTCAACTCCAATGAGGGATGAAAGCATGCCTGGGATAATATTGTGGAAATAATCCAAGGGTATCTTCCCCAGAATGTCATACCATCACCTTCTTATGGGATCCCTTATTATGGTGAATTTAACAAACCCATAGGGGTGGGGGAATTTTTCATGGTATTCATCCCCTCTTTATGTGGAATTCAATCATTTTCCCACCACACCCGAGACCATAGGGCTAAGTGAATATGCATATTTTCTACCTTCTCATTGAAATTGTTCTAAAAACTATTTTTACTCAATCATTTATGAAAATCCTCCATGAGTATATTGTTTCTTTAATCATTGGTAATATTATGCATTATCCAAGACCACCAATGCCTCAACACATACCCTTGAACAAATGATGACTGGGGCTCTGCACACTGGACTCCAAACTCAATTGTGTTCCCACACTAAGATAGGTTCCAATGGAACACAAGAGAAGCCACATGGCCTCTCATATCATAAAGATAGTTAGGTAAAGTTATATTCCTTAAAAATAAAAAAATTCATACGTAATTTTAATATTCTATGAATATTTTTTTGATAGAACCCTACATGAAGAGGAAGTAGTTGGAGGCCAGGTTGATTGGACAAGAATCCAACTTCCCCTACCTTAGATGTCCTGGGCACCAAATTGGGAGGTTAATTGTATATAAATTCTATATTAAAGCGAAGATGGCCAATGTGGTTTTGGAACCACTGACACCAAAATCCCATATCATGTCATCTGAGTACTCTAAATAGGAAACAGAAGTTGATCGGAAGATTGTTATCCAAATAGATCCGAATGATAGGTGACCATATTTCAACACAATTTTGAACAAATCCTATTACTTCCAAATAGATATGTCCCAATATATTTTTATGATTTCATAGAGAATGGTTTGATAAAACTCACAGTAATAAATATTCCAAGTGTGTTATGGTTGTTAAAAAAAAGTACATTTATTTCCACATCAATCAATGTCCATGTAAAATAATATATAGAGTCATTATCTTTAGTGATTGGATGGAGAAATTGGTGAATAATGTCTTGATTAGGTTACCAAATCTATAAATTCATACAATATGAATAAGATTCATCCAATCTTGATAAAAAACGTTTATCCCCTAATAGTTTTTTGGAACAACACCCAAGATACATGATTATAAATTAAATTCCCTCATCCTAGTCACATGACGTTAAACCTCAAGAAATTTTTCTAATAGCATGACGTTAAACTAAATGATCAAATCATAGTTGCATGATATTAAACTAAATGATATTATGCAAGTCACGTGATGTTAATCTTCATGAAAACATCCTCGCTGAATAATTTGAATCTACAAGGAAAAATTCCCAGACATGGGATGGTAAACATTGTGACATATATGTGTTTCAGTGATATCCTCAACAGCATCTAGAAATTATGGTTTCCAAAAGTACCATTGATTCAATACATTATCAATCCCAATAATATCACAAAATCACTAATACCCATTAGGTTCCACCAGAGGAAATAATCTAATAGGACACCTCCGTAGACACTTATATCTACATATCAATGACACATTTTCGAATGTAGAAAGATGAAGACTAGAGAGAGAAGTTTCTTATCCTTTCTTGTTGAAATGATGTCTATTATTATATTCGGGTAGCTAGAAAGGAGAAGGAATAGATCCACACAACCATGTATAAATCCCATCGGAATATTTCGATGGCACTAGGAGGATAGGTGTTGGAATGAACCACCACATAAATCAAAGATATTGACCAACATATCCTGGAAAATGAAAGAATACATGTATATATTTCTGTACATACAATATTGAGGATCTTATTCTTTCTAATATAAATAGAGGAGCTCTTCCAATATATTTTGGTGAACATTCAGGGATATTCATATATTTATATCTACTCCTCCATAGCAGGAAAATACTATCATCAATAGGAATAATTTTATAATCAAGTGAAAGTGCACATTATTTCTCCCATCCAAGAGGATTATTGGAATTTTTGTGTAAAGTACACAGTAAATGATAGGGCTCATATCCCTATTCCGACTAGGGACCACCATATTGGGGAAGTATATGACTTGAGGAAGGATCATATTCATGTCAGAATGACTATACCCATTCACTAGAAGAATAGAATAAAACTCATACCCCAATCCTACGTTGTCATACCAAGTGAGAGAAGAACATTCTTTGTAACAGGCTCATATTCCAATAAAAAATTACCATTGACAAACTTCCAAGGAACTAGATTGTGCTAAAATTTTCAATCCCTCTAAGGATCACAAAGTGAGAGCAGCACATGACCTAGGAAAGTACCATATTACAATTGAAAAACACCAAAACCATACTCCAAAGGCACTAGACTGGGCTCATATCCCCATTCAAAATGAGGCTCCACAGGTGATATTTTAACATTCTTTGAGACTGGATCATCATACATTCAATGAAATTAATAGAAATATTCCAATTTCTTATAAGAGTATGCTCATACACCTTATCCCATTTTGGAGGACCATTATTATATCCTAACGGGGAATTCATGTATGAACCTAACTCATATCCCCATTTTAGACATGATTTTCCGCATATTTTAGTAACCACCTATATAGAGGATCCTATCCCTTTCCAATAATATGGGTTATTATTTTCATACAGCTAAACCTTCTCAGTAATGGTCTTATATCCCCATAACACCATATGGTTTTTAATATATTCTTACACCCGTTATGGATCAGGCTCATATCCTTAATCATCCCTTAAACGTTGGGATGACATATTCCATCCATGATGCATAATGAGGCTCTTATCTCTAACCCTCTCATTTATAGTGTCCTTGAATTAGTTCAACCCATATATACAACACATGAAGGTTTCATCAACTCTTACATTGAAGAAAAAGGTAATCATTACCTCGATAGTACACCTCATGGTAACACAGATATGTATAATAGGGACTCTAATCCTAACATCATTCGTGCTCTACCTCTTCAAGGTAATATCTCCCTCCTAACAAAAATAAACTCACCCTTCCCAAACACATTTATATAGTAAAGTTATAAAAAATAATTTTATATATAAAGGTACTTGAAACATCAGTTATAACATTATATAGTTCCTCAAAAACCCTCATGGAATCCTCCCCTCAGTCAGTAGGTGACCCGGGGAGGCAGCCTCTTTTTTCTAACCAATTAAAGACATATATTCCTAGTAATGAAGAGGCTGACATAGATATATGAATAGGGTTATCCAAAAAAAACCTCCTTAAAAATTATAGACCTATTTCCAATTCCAATTATGGGATCACAAATTGGTTAAAAAGGGAGAGAATTAAAAAAAATTCCTTGATATGTGGGATAATTGACATAGATTATAAGATAAAAATCTCCCTTATCACGGATATGAGTGTAAACTCTAAATCATAAATACACTCTATTATCAGCAGGGCATAGTCGAAACCTCTATAGATCGAAACCCAAGATCTAATGACAATAACATGCTATTCTACATCTTGTAAACTAGATGACTAGTTGGAAAGGTTTGATCAGATGATTGTATATGAATATGAGGAATGTATTAACTTAAACCTTGTTTTCTAGGATTTTCCTTTCCACAAAGAAAACATACGAGAAAGAAATATTCTCAAAAATCTCAATTTGATAACTCTGACATTTCATGATGAAAATATCTCATATCATGACCTCTATTGTATTAATTTTAATAGAGATGTCCCAGGATTATTCAAAATTTTGTAAAATGTCAACATAGACTCAATGATAGAACAATAATTTTATTAACTCAATAAATCCATTATTGATTCTGATAAACACATCTTCACCACCATTAATGAGCTCAGAAAACTGAATCTAGGAATAGAAAAACATTAATGACCTATATTTTTTAGTGTTGTTGTGCTTACTGAAGAGTTGGTGGTGTATATTTCAGTTTTAAAGTAGCATTGATATTTTTTCTCATGAAATTATATAGAAAATATTTGTATAAACCCTAATGGGGATACACACTATCTAGCCTTACTTGATAACCATCAGGGTTGCAAAAAAATAGCTCACAGAATTCAAAACCCTCATGTGACCACGTTCTCACAGCAAGATATTAATTTTAAATGAAAATTTACAGGTCACAAGACATTAAACTGCAAAATATTTCATGACCACATGATGTTAAACTATATAAAATAAGTCCTAGAAGTAAGACAATAGACATTACAACATCTCTCATCCTAGTTATATGATGTTAAACTGCCTTATAATTATTTACTAAATGGTGTTAAAATACTGAGAAACAATACTCACCAGGTTCCATTAAACTATATGTGAGGCACCGTCTTACTGACTATTCACCCCACATGATCTTAATATATGAGGAAGAGAAATAAATTTCCCCCAACCCCATAGAACAGTCAGATACACCTTAGGAATATCCCAATACTAGAACTATTCGTATCTGGATTTCTTCCATCAAAGGATGTGTAGTGATGCTAAAATCCCAAATCATTAGTCCAACCATAATATATTCATCCATTCCTCGCATTACTAGATTGTTCAATAATTTTCAAGCCTTTATATCATATTGATTAAACTTCATCCTTACCACATGACGTTAAACTGCATGGCTGATGTCTATTCCACATGACATTTATCTACATGATTTTCTAAGAACCATGTGTGGATTAATTTACAATATTACAACATACACTGGGACACCCATCTCTCCATTCTTGGGTCAATACATGATATTTCTCCATAGAGATTCACCTTCAACCATACTGTATGACAATAAACAGCCTAACATATGACCTTTCCACATAAATTTAAACTCCATGGTATTCTAGAAATATGCAGGGATTTATTCTATCTCTAATGAGATATTTATGGATTCCTATATACCATATCTTATCCCAACCAAAACAAGTTACAAAATACCCATTTCTATTCTTTTAATTGTCAATATGTGGTGAGAGAAACCTTAACCATTATTTGTATCCCACACCGAGCATAGCTCACTTAAGCTTATGAATTTTGGTATGGGATTCCCCACATGATAAATACATATTATTTCATGACAAGGTAAAGATGGTCTTTGATTAATGACCATAAATATAAAACCATATATCCTTGCCACGTGACATTAAACAACATGGATAATGTATGCCGTATTATATAAAACAACTTATCATTGTAGACCGCACTTGAGAGGACCATTATCCATGGTGTTGGTCTCCCACAAAAACATTGTAAAAGATCTATACGTAGCTGTATTTCTTTTCATCAAAGGACACATAGTGATGCCCATATCCATAATATTGTGTCTAGCCACAAAAATCTATAAGAACAATTCCCCCTCTATATACGGGTCAAAACTATTTAGAGAGTTTCCAATTCAAGAACTACATGTGTCTTGATTTTTATATCAACATGATACATAGTGATTCTCAGATATCCAATCCTAGTTCCAAAAATTATAATTAACGATAAAATCCCCCCCCCCTCTATGTAAAGTTTATACCTACGTGGACTGTTTCTTATTCAATAACTATGGGTATATTGATTCTGGTAACCAAAAGATACATAGTGACACCTGCATCTCCAATAATGAGTCCAACTGTGACAATATATTTGAATACATCCCCCTATGCGTATAGGTTATACATGCATGGAGAGTTTCACATTCATGAACTATTTGTGGCTTGATTCCTGTCACCATAAGATATGTAGATATGCCTAAAATATTCAGTCATTGTTCTAACTATAACAATTAATAGGAAAAATGAACTCCTTTTTGTATGGGGCAGACATATTAATAGATTTTTCAATTCAAGAACTACATTTTGATTGATACCTATCATCATAGGATACAGATTGATTCATGGATTTCTAATCATGGGTCTAGCCACAATAATAAATTAGACAAATGCCCTACTCTGCCTATGGGTTAGAATTGTGAGGAGAGTATCTCGTTCAATAACTAAGTGTGTCTCGATTCCTATTATCACAAGATATGTTGTGACTCCCAGATCACTAATACATGGTCAAGCTGTAATACTATACTTTAACAATTCCCCCTATTGAAGTGTGTTTGACCTCTACGGAGAGTTTCCCATTAAAGAACAATTTGTGTCTTGATTATTTTCATCACACGATACATAGTTATTACAAGATATCTAATCATTGGTCCATCCACATTATATAAAATATTTTTCCTCCTCCCTATGAAGAGTTATATTTTTGTAAGGAAATTTCATAAAAGAAATATATAAGGATTAATAGTTTTTATCAGAGAATACATAGAGGTGCGCATTCCTCCAATAATGGAATCATATGAAACATATAAAATTGTTAAAATGAACCACTAATAGCATATACAATGGAGCTATATAACAATCTATCTAAAACCTATTCTTGCATGGATGAGTCAATTACCATGTTTTCCCATGTTTCTCACACTGACCATGGATCATGTGATCTTTGGGAACATGGAATGTCACCATGGCCACGGTGACTGATACATATGTCATATTGGGGACTATATCCCCACATTTATCTTTTAATATTCATAGCATATTTATATCCTTTCCACGTGACATTAAACATCATGGGAATGAAAATATTCATAACACATAACGATATACTACAAGAGAAACTCCCTTTTCAAATGACATTTAATTGTATTAAAAATACATCCCAACTACATGATGTTAAAATTTGTTGGCTATTACCCATCATCACTCATTATCAGGGGAACACATGATTTTGACCCCCATCAAACTAGATATTGTGTTACATCTATCATATTTATAAGTACCTCAACCCATAAAGTGCACTTCATCTCTTGAGCACCTCAGGATTCCAAAAAACCTTAATGGCCCTTGTAAAGGAAAATATATCTATTTGTTTGAAATTTATAGTGCTGAATAAGTGAATAGACCTACCAACAAGATATTTTTTGGCCCTATAGGAAAGGATTTATGATCCTTGTGTGCTAGATGTCAATGTGGTAGAACTCAAAACCTAAGGGTGTTCTGGGACATCCTTGGAATAATTGTCCCATATCATTACTCCTATCTTAATATCCTCAATCCCTTATTTACAAAAATTCATCTTCCACTCATAAGGATATTGGTTAACTCTTGAAAATAGGCAACCTAATAAGTTTTTTTGTATGATACCCTCATAAAGATTCCACATGAATTATGACCATAAACAACATGCACATTTTTCAATGTTGAATGAACTTACACATAAGAATTTGATGGTCCAAATTGAATGACACTAAACTTATATTGATTGAAACTATAAAATATTGAAGTTAAAAAATAGAA
This sequence comes from Viscum album, assembly GCA_963277665.1. Lineage (NCBI taxonomy): Eukaryota > Viridiplantae > Streptophyta > Magnoliopsida > Santalales > Viscaceae > Viscum > Viscum album. Next base: position 1,198,706,479 of record OY728123.1, on the reverse strand, counting down.
AAATGAAAACAAAGAAAATGTGAGTGTATGGACATTGATCTCTTCATATCTACAGTTTAGGGAAAAGTTAGAGCATTAATTAATGAGGTACAAAGTCCATATAGCCTACTTTTATCCCCTAGTAAAATCAAAGACATGCTTGATGGGCCCCCTAGTCAAGGAAAAAACTAAATGAGTTTTTTTCATCTATTCAATGTGATAATGTGTTTGCTAGGATGAAACACATCCAATTAGGTCATAAAATGTCTAAATAATGTTATGTTTTCCATCAATAACAAATCATGCATTGATCTCCTCATGCTTCCACAAACCTCTCATGGCCCTTGTAGAGGAAAAGAGATCTATATTTTTAAAGGTGATAGGGATGCATACAGGATTTTACCTACGAACCAAAAATATTTATTACCAATAAGAAAATATTTCTGATCCTTGTGAATTGGACATCACTATAGAAGAACTCATCACATTAGGGTGTTAGCGTCCATCATATGCATGATTTTCCTATATCATTAATCATGTCCTCAGAACATTAGATCAGGATCTACAATCCCCTTAAACATACTATTCTCAAAGATTCATCATCCATGAAATTATTTCACTATGTATTTTTCCCTTTCTTAGAGTAGGACTACGACATTCCATTCATAAACATTTTGGTAGCCCAAACAGCATGACTTGAAACCACAAGTTGTATAGCTAGAGCCTATGCCACAAAAATATGAACAACACCAGGGTGCTCGAACCCTCCATTGATACCATGGTTGGATCGATAGATATGATAGATATGATACTGATTGTAGTTTCAAACTATGATGTAGATACTCAAGTACAAGAGGGGGTGAATTGTATATTTTAAAAATTCCTTTAGAACTTTTAAATATGATTATGTTTAACAATGTTAAACAAGGTAATTCACAAAACCTCTAGATTCTAATAACTTGCTTGATTCTGAAAAAGTGATTCCAGAAATGAAGCTTAACAAAAGTTTACAACAACTTAGATTCTACCTTAAAGCGTATAAAATATTATATAATCATATTACAATATTAAAGAAGTATAAGAAAGTTATACATTCCTTAACAATGAAAATTACAGCGAAAAACAAAACCAAAACACTATAAGCAACAAGTACTACCTATTTTAACCCAAATAGAAGGGTATCCAACAATCCTAGATAAAGTTACCTTGATTTATACATTCAAGAATGTTTGTATTACCTAAAACCAGGTAATCCCTCAATCTGTAGATCAGTATTTGTCTTACTATCCCTGCAAGCCCTCAATTTTTAAGGAAATCAGCACCTCTAACATCACATCCTGATGTCTCCAATTCCAAGGAAATCACACCTCTGCACAACGCAAATCTACACGAAGCAAAGTTTGAACAAGTTGTTCATACTTTCTGCACATAGCTTGAGATTTTATTAGAGCATCTCTCTCTAGAAATCACTTCATATCAAAATATGTCTAATAGTTATCCAAATGTTGTATGCTCATTCAAATGAGCTCATATTTATAGGTACGACTTCAACGGTCGGATCCTTCCTCCAACGGCCATATTTTTCATTGAATTTTAGAGAGACCTATACACGTGTCACTCAAACAATAGTTAGTTAGTTACTGAATGAATGACATTGTTTTATTAAAAAAACAAGTTTAAGAAAAACTATGGTTACATAAACAAAATCCAATATTCGGTATGTCAGAAAATAAAATTTGGGAGTCTAACCAGAAATGAATTCGAATTCTATAATAAAAGAATATTTGGATTCTATTTTCTAAGGAATTCAGAACCTGGCCTCTATAGATTTCCAGAGTCAGAATTTTAAGGAAATTCAGAATTTGGATTTATGATGTTTGGAGTCAGAGTTCATGAAAATTCTAAATCAGAACATAGAAAGTTCGGAGTCAGAATTCTTTAGAATTCAGAGTCTAAACATAAAAATATCAGAGTTAGAATTCATTATAATTCAGATTCAAAACTCATAGGAATTCATAACCTGAATTCACTATCAGAACTCAAAGGAATTCGAAACAAGAATTCAAATTCAGTATTCCTAAGAGTTCTTACTCAGAATTCATATTCAAAATTCAGATTCAGAACTCATAAGAGTTCGTAACCAGAATTTGGATAATTCGGGGTCAGAACTCAGAAGAGTTCGGAGTCTGAATTCAAAGAACTTGTAACCTAAATTCAGACCCAAAAAACATAATTCTCTTTATCTAAGTATTATATTTGTATGAATTTTTTGATTTGAAACCAAATTTTACACATATACAAGATAACTAATAATTAAAAAACATGATAAGAACAAATTACCATGGAGATGGAAACTTTTCCTTATGAAAGAAAAATATAGGGTAAAATGAGATTTTCCTTTAGATAAGGTGTTTGTGATTTTCAAAACAAGAAAGAATGGAAAAGTCATAATGAAACCATATTGACTTAACAATCTCCCCAAGTATAAACGAATGGAATATTAATAAGGAAAACCTTATTGACTCAACAATCTCCCCCTTTTTTGAAAGTACAAACATCCTTACAAAAAAGAATAAAGGACGTTGAAAAAAATTTCTGGACATTGAAAATTAAACCTATCTCCCTTTTATCATAGGTAAATATTAATATTAATAACTCCCCCTTTGGGTTTGGAACACTAAGGATTGTATTCTAGATTTCCAGAATGTGATATTCCATTATCTTGAGTACGAAAATCTCTATAATGACAAATACCCCTTAGATAAACTCCCCCTTACTTAGGTATATTTATTATTTTCTTAGCATTCTTGTTTTCTTTTCTCCCCCTTCTTTATTTTCAAAAAGAAATTGAGGGAATGGGAAAAAAATTATATTACCTGAAATATTAGTACAAATAATGAAAATGGAAACAAGAAACCAAAATTTCATTAAAATGGAAGAATTTTTACAAGGAAAGAAAATACAATAAATGATCCAATTTATTTTCCTTCCTTTTCTTTGGGTATTAATTTCTTCACAATGATTTTCATCTTTTTTAGCTCCTTATGGTCTTCCTCTATTTTCTTCTCTATGGATTTCAACTTTTCTTCCTAAGCCTTTAGAGCCTCTTCTTGAGATTTTAACAGTTCATCTTGTTTCACTAGCTTCTCTTTAATCTCGATCCGGAGAGCCCTTTCTCTTTTCCATATTTGAGAAACAGATTATAACTTCCCATTCAGATCTTTGACCACCTAAATATAATTATTCTGCTCATGTTTTAGCTTTTCCTCAAAGATATTTCTGAGATAGTTTATTTTTCTATCTTCTGTATCAAAGGCTTCTTTAACATCATCTTGAAACTCATCAAGCTCTCTCAGATCTTCAACTATATTCTTTGACTAGCTTACCATTTTCTTACAAGATATTTTGTGAGCTTCAATGTTGATAAAGAATGCTTTGAAGTCTAGATACATCTTGACACACTTTTTAATCACCATGGACACTAAATATTACTTTTGGTTCATATAATGTTGAAGCACCTGACATCTGGAATCTATGCTTAGAAAAATCAAAATTGTCCCAACAAGCTTTTTCAAGGATTGGACTATGAAATCCTGTCCCAAAGAGGATGATTACAAATCCAAAACTTTGCTTGGTGAGGGCTATTTCTCTAGCTCAACAAGCTTTCTCTTCGAAGATCCACCACCTTCCTTTATACTTAAGATTTCTTTTGATGGTTTATCCACAACCACCTGTTTCCCATTATCGGTTCTCGGAACAACTTCTTCATTTGGAGATTTATGATCACTATCAGACAGCTGAACAATATTATCTTCTTCTACTTTCTCCTTCTTAGCTCTAGCCTCAGCAACTCCAAGGTGTATAAAATGTTGATTATAACTCTCTTCCTTAGAGAGCTTATTCACTTCATCTTCATATTTTTCATCAAACTCAGGAGTAGCAAGCTTCGAGGATTCGGCTTGAGAATTCTGGATTGGTAATTTTTTGGAAGCACTTTTTTGTCATGAAATTATTCAACTCACTGTATGGAGTCTTATGTTTTATAACTAATTTCCTTTACTTTCACTTCTTCCAAAACATCCTTCTCTTTAACAACATTATCTTGGGATTTTTCCAGATACATGTACTTCTTCCCCAGAGTCTCAGGTAAAGCCTCAACTAGGAATGATTTCAGTATAGGTATATTCTCGGATACAATTTCAGTATCCCTTAGAAGGGATTGCAAAATATCGTCTTCTGAAATCTTTTTCTTTTGCTTCTTTTATTTGGATTTCTTCTCATGATCATCGGTTTCCTTCTCTTTCATAGATTTGGCCTCTACAGGATCCAAGCCAAAATGTGGCTCTCATTCCTTCCGATTCTTTTTTTCTTCCCTCTATCTTGCAACAACCTAATCAAGATAGGCTTTCTTCTTCTTGGGTTTTGAAGGTGCGGATTGATCTTCCTAAGCTTTAGGGGTTCCCTCTTCTTTTTCCACTTCCTCCAGCTTCCTCTTGTTTCCAACCTTTTATGATGGTTCTTCCACCTCTTGCTTCTTCGGAATGGATTTTGTTTCCTCCTATGGTAAGTCATAGAATTCTCTGGAATCTTTATAGAAACAAATATTCATTCCCTTCAAGGTGTCATCACATAGAAACATGACTTTTCAATTTATCATCTTGGAACATCAAGGGATATTGAAGGACTCAAATCACCAAATAATAAGCTTCGAAATAATGGTCGGATACATTATAATCTGAGCTTTCGAATTACCATTCTTGATATTTTTTATCGTAATGAGAATATGCTTCATCAAATAAACCTTCCTCAGATTCCCCATAAAATGTAGGATATACATGTCGCTCTTCTTCAAGGTGTTCTTATCACCTTTTCTTTGTATGATGAAACCATATACCCACAACTCTAGGATCCGGTTATTTATAGACAAATGAACCATATTTAAAGTCTTTACATCTGAAAGTCCAAGAAACTCTATATATTTTACCTTTACAAAACTTCCTTGAAAATCTGGCAGCTTGTGAGAAAAAAACTCGGGTTCCCCTTCATATGGAACTCCAACTAAGATGGCTGCCTTAGTGTAAGATAATGAATAGGGTTTTCCATAACTTTTGAATGAAAAAATTTCTCAGCCTTCTTCCTTAAAGAAACAAACTATCTCCTAAAACTCAATAAGCAGATCTGGATACACCAATTTATGAGAACCATGCTTTGATATGTAGATACTTTCCCAAGAATTCATCCTGATGTTATTAGAGATTATATAATCCTACTTTTTGAAGAAATTGGGATGCACCAACCTCTTTCTATAAATTTTCCACTCCGAAATGGTCTTGACAATTGACATTTCATGAAAAGGAACTTCACCAGACATTCGGATTAGGGAAAATATTGAGATATTCAGAACATGATTTTTGAAAGGGAGCAGAGCTTCGACATGCAAAGTCTTGAAAACTGATGTGGGATCACCCTTCAGGGGTCCTTTATATAGGCATTGATGCGACAATTGAACATTCAAACTCAATATAACAGATAAAAATTCTTCTTATTAGATCGATGGTTGAAATTATAACGCAAGGAAAATTTGTTAGGATCTGATCTTTTTAGGTTTTAATGAAAACATTCGGATTTAAGGAAACTAGAATCCAAAAATGTAAAAAAATGAAATTACCAGCAAGTAAAAGATGATTATGAAAACTGAGAAAAGGAAAAATACCATTTGGATTACCTTGAAGATTATTTGTAATAGGTAATATTCTACTTGAAGAACTTTAGATTCTGAAAAAATTTGATTTTGAAAAGATAAACAAATTTGAGTAATAAAAACATCATTAAGAAAATTTGAGTATGAAAATTCTCGATACAAAAATTTTCCATATGAAAATATTGAAAACATCATTACGACAAATTTTGAAAACCTAATTTAGAAAAATTTTAAAACTTCATTACAAAAGAACATGAAAAACATCATTATAAAAAACATTAAAAACTAAATTATGAAAAACTTGAAAAACATTATTACAAAAAACTTGAAAAACTACATTACAAAAAACATGAAAAACCTCATTACAAAAAAAATGAAAATCCTAATTATGAAAAACATGAAAAACTACAATCAAATGTACCCCCCTTTGAAAAGGAGTTTATTACTGTAAGGATATTGATTTAAATAGAATTTTAACAAGGAAAATTACCTTACGATTATCTTTCCTAACTTCTGTTTAATGTATTCAAATCTATCGGTGGGTAAGGATTTTGTGAAAATATCAGCATATTGATCTTGCATTCTGATAAATTCAAGAATGATATCTACTTTTTGTGTGTGATCCCTAAGAATGTGATGCCTAATATCAATGTGTTTTGAACGAGAGTGATGTGTAGGGTTTTTACTAAGGGATATGGCACTTGTGTTATAACACAAAATTTTTGTTTTGGTAAAACTCATACCATAGTCTGTGAGTTTGTGTTGCATCCACAACACTTGAGCACAAAAACATCCAATAGCTACATATTCAGCTTCAGTAGTGGAATATGCTACTGAGTGTTGCTTCTTTCATGACAAAGAAACTAATGAATCTCCTAAGAAATGAAAAGTTCTATATGTACTCTTTCTATCCATTCTACAACCACTAATGTCAGCATCTGAAAAACTATTTGGAATAAACTCATTTACGGAAGTGTAAAAGAGTCTTAAATCCATTGTTCCCATTATGTAGCGAAAAATTCTTTTCACTACCTTTAAATGAGATTCCTTGGGATTGGATTGATATCTTGCACATAAGAATACTAAAAACATTATGTTTGGACAACTATCTGTCAAGTAAAGTAAACTTCCTATCCCACCTCTAAAATATGTTTGATCTACTGGTTTCCCATATTCATCAAGATCAAGAGATTTTTAGGTACAAATAGGATTAATAATACTCTTAGTGTTATCATATCCATACTTTTTAAGAAGAAAATTAATATACTTATGTTGGGAAATATAAATTACTTCTGGTTTTTGAGAAATTAGAAAACCAAGGAAAAATGTAAACTCACCCATTATACTCATTTCAAACTCATTTTCATTAGATATAAAAAGGAATCAATAAATGATTGCAGAGTTAAACCAAATATAATGTCATCAACATTAATTTGAACAATCAAAACATTTTTCTTATCGTTCTTTATAAAAAGGGATGTATCTGCATTTCCATTAACAAAATTATTTTGAAGAAAAAATCTTGTAAGTCTATCATACCATGAACGAGAGGCATTCTTAAGGCCATACAAATCTTTGTAAGTATAAAAACGTGATCAGGATGTTTTGTATCTTCAAAACCAGGAGGTTGTTCAACAAAAACTTCCTCTTGAACATAACTGTTAAGGAAACCACATTTCAAATCCATTTGAAAAAGTTTGAAATTTAAGAATGATTCAAAGTCATGTATAATATGAATAGATTCAAGTATATCTAATGGAGCATAGGTTTCTTCATAGTCTATTTTCTCTTATTGATTATATAATTTTGCAACCAATATTGATATATTTCGTACTATGATTCCATTTTCATAAAAATTATTTCTAAAAACCCATTTTAATCATATACATATGTTTCCCTAGGTTTTTCAACCGATTTCCTAATTGTATTATTTTTGAATTCATTTAGCTCATCTTGCAAAGATTTTATCCAATCATCATCACCTAAAGCTTCATCAGTACTTTTTTGTTCTAATTGGAAGAAGAATGTTATATGTTCTACTTCATTTCCTAAGGAAAATATAGTCCTTACAGGTTGATTCACATCACCAATGATACTATCACTGGAATGATTCTTTAGAAACAACTAATTTCGGTTTTTTAAAACATGTTCATCAACATAGGGTAAGAAATATTCTGGGGTAAATATTTCAGAATTATCTTCTTGGATGTTTTCCTTATCCAAAGGATCTTTTAACAAAGGTTGATAATCAGTTTTTGGAAACACATCTGAAGATGTATGTTGGGGTTGTTTAAAAACAAAAGGATCAGTTTCATAAAATTTAACATGGACTATCACTTCAATAGTACAAGTGTTTTTATTGAAAACTCTATAATCCTTAGAAGTTGTGGAGTATCCTAAGAAAATTACATCATCAGATTTTTGTTCGAATTTATATAGATTATCATTAGAATATAGGAATAATACTTTTTAACCAAAAACCTTGAGATAGGAATGTCTTGGTTCTCTACCATTCCATAACTCATAAGGTGTTTTGTTAAAAAATTGTCTAATAAAAACTCGATTTACAGTATAATAAGTAGTACATATAGCTTCAACCCAAAAAGGATTGCCTATATTATACTTACTCAACATGGTACTTGTTATCTCTTAAAAAAAATCTATTTCTTCTTTCAATAAAACCATTTTATTGAGGTGTTCTAGGTGCTGAGAAGTTATGAGTAATGCCTTTTCTACTTCAAAAATATACAAAATACTAATTTTGAAATTCTTCTCCATGATCACTCTAAATAGATATCAAAGGAAGTATTTTCTAATTTTTAACATAGGCTCTAAAACTTTTGAAATACAAAAAATCATCATGTTTCTTTGCTAGAAAATAGACCCAAGAAAATCTACTGTAATCATCAACTAAGAAGAATACATAATATTTGCCTCAAATCCTTCCAGTTTGTGTTGGACCAAAAAGATTCATATGCACCAACTGTAATGCATCAGTGGTTGAGACTTCACAGACTAATTTAAAACGTTATTTATGTTGCTTTCCATATTGAAATGGGTCGAAAACATTTGATGAATCAAATATAATCTCTGGTAGGTCCTTATCTAGTCCTTTCTTAGAGAGTTTACATATTTTCCTAAGGTTATAGTAAACTAATCTCTTATTCCATAACCAAGAAAGATCTTCCATTGCACTAAGGAAAGGTAAGTCTTGGATCCTAAGGACTTCTATGTTTAGGGTTTAAACATTCTCTTGACTATTGGTAGAAAGAATAAACTCTTTCTTGGAATTGTGTAATAAGAACTTGTCATTCCAAAAATTTACAAGGTAGCCTTCATCGCATAATTATCATATGCTAATGAGATTGTTCATAAGACCCTTAACAAATAAAACATTTGAAATCAATGTTTTTTCCAGAAGAACGATGTTACCTATACCAAAAATTTCTCCCTTAGCATTATCTTTGAAAGTTACTATTCCTCCTTTTGTCTTGATAATATTTTCAAATAATATTTTTTACCAAACTTATGCTGGGAACATACACTATCAATGTACGAAGTATTGTTGTTAGTACCTTCTTTATTTTCCTAAAAATAAGAATCTTAGACTTTCGGAATCCAAACATCCTTGGATCCTTAATTATTTGACAAAAACATTTTGGGTATCCACATTTGTTTAAAGAAATAAGATTTATGAAACCCAAGAGACATAAAATTATTCAAAGAGAAACCTTTCTTCCAATGCCCACCACTTTGAAATTTAGTACAAAAAGGGGACCTGGAAGGTATAAAATAATTGTTTTTGAAAATAGGTTTTCGGTGAGTATTACCTACTCCAGTAGTATTTCCTTGAGGTTTGATATGAGAATACATCCTATCAAAATTTTCCTTACCATATGTAAAGTTTGAAATAAGTTTATTAAGAGAATATATTTTGGATTTTAGTCTCATGACTAATTTCCTATGCTCAGGAATTATTTCCTTAGAGTTAGATTTTTCCCTAAAACCATTTAATTTTGAAATACTATTCTTAAGATCTTTTGAAATTTTTTCCTTCTTAGAATTTACTTCCTTATGGCCTATAAATTTTTTTTCTAAAATCCCATCCTTATATTTAATATCACTAAAAAGATTCGAAATCTCTTTTGTATGTACTTATTCTCTAGTATATTACTTCTCCAATCTCATATAAATTTTACAATTTCATTCTAATAAAAACTTCGAAAATCACAATACTTCTTCATATGAAGTTATTTCTTCATTATCTGAAGAAAAGCATCTTCATTAGAAGTAATATCTCCTGAATAATAATTCTTATCAAGAGATAAATATGTTAAAGCCTCGACAGAGCATACCTTGGCCATATCATGTATTTGGGAATGAAGTAGTAGCCATGAATCCAATATTTTTCTATGCTGATGATTTGTATTTGGAAGATTCACTTTCGGAAGAGTCTCCATAGCTAGCACTCCTAGTATCATTTGCTCTATGACATTTCTTGTGCTTAGAGCAATAGAACTTCTTCTTATTTCCTTGTGAATTCTTTTCCTTCTTTTCCTTCTTTTTCAAAAGAGGGCAACCAGGTCTGATATGACCTGTTCTTCTACACTCATAACAAGTAAATTCCCCATCTTTCTTCTCTTTGTAGTCTATTTTCTTGAAGTTATTCAGATAGTTCATCGGTGTTACTATCTTGTTCATTCTCTGAGAAAGATTAGCTAATTCATTCTCAAACTTATCTATATCACTAGATTCTGACTGAATTGTAATATTATTTGATTTTGATCAAGTAACTCTTTCTGGAGTCTTGGATTTCGTATGTTTAAAAGTGGTTGTAAAAGAAACTCCTCCATTCCCATTCTTCTTTTTATCATTATCATCATCTCTCTTCATACTAGTCTCATGCTGAATAAGAGTTCCAAACAATTCATCTAAGGAAATCTGTTTTACATTCTTATTCTCATCAATTTTTGTTCTCTTGGACTCCCACACATTTTCCATGATGTCTATGATTTTATCTACAAGAGCCTCATCATCCAAACCTTTTTCTCTCATAGACTATAATCTTTTCATGATATTCATAAACCTTTACTGAACATTTCTTATAGGTTCCCCATATGGAATGTTAATTCCAAGGTATTCATCTCTCAACATCGCTCTTCATATCTCTATAACTTTAGATGTACCAAAATGTGCAACTTCAAGTTTCTTCAAGATACTATTTGCACCTTCGCATAAATATATTTGAATAAAGATGTTCCTACTCATGGAACACAACAAAGTATTTCTGACTCTGAATATTGCCTGATATTCTGATTTATCTTGATTAGTAAAAGTTCTCAATTCCTTATCAGTAATCCTATAGTTCCCTGACAGGATTAGGTAGTTATCAACTCATGTGTTAATAATGAAAGTATTCATCCTATCTCTCTGGTACTCTTACTCATTTTCATTAAAAATGGGAGGTCTACAAGGATTTAGATTGTCGATAAAACCATCATTTAAACTAGTCATATTAAAGAAAATCTTGGCACCGAAAGTTGTTAGTAAAATAATTTTGTAAACAAGGAAAAGTATATCATAAGGAAGGAAAAATATAGAAATACAGTATCTCTAAGGAAAAGTAAATCCAAACTTATGAATCTGCAAATGTGAATCTGAAAAACTGATTCTGTAAAAATGAAGAAGAAGATTCTTCTCCTGAATGAAAAACATCAGTAAGGAAAACATATATGTGAATATAAGTATTTCAGAAACCCGCTCTGATACCAATTATTAGATAGATAGATACAATAGATATGATAATGATTGTATTATCAAACTATGATGTTGATAATCAAGTACAAGAGTAGGGTGAATTGTATATTTTAAAAATTCCTTTGGATCTTTTAAGGAATATTATGTTTAACAAGGTTAAACAAGGTAATTCAAAAAAAACTCCAGATTATAATAACATTCTTGATTCCAGAAAAGTTATTTAGGAAATAGAACTTAACAAAAGTTTACAACAACTAAGATTCTACCATAATGCCTATAGAATCCAATATAATTAGAGTACAAGATTAAGGAAGTATAACAAAGTTATACTTTCCTTATCAATCAAAATTACAGCAGAAAACAAAACTAAAACACTACAAGAAACATGTAGTAACTCTATTAACCCAAAGAGAAGGGTATCCACCAACCCTGGATAAAGGTAACATGATTTATAGTTTCAAGAAATTATGTCTTACCCAAACCAAGGTAATCCCTCAATACAAAGATCGGTCTGTGTCTTGCTATCCCCTAAAGCCCTCGATTTGTAAGGAAATCGGCACCTCTGACATCACAACCCGAAGACTCTGATTTCACGGAAATCACACCTCTGCACAAAGAAAATATGTATGAAGAAAAGTTTGAACAAGATTTTCAAACTTTCTAAATGAAGCCCAAGAGTTTATAATAGCCTCTCTCCCAAGAAATCACATCCGATCAATAGTTGTCTAAAAGATTTCCCAAAGTTGTAATCTCATTCAAATGAGCTCCCATTTATAGATACGGCTTCAATGGTCATCTCCCTCTTCCAATGGTCATCTTTTTCCATGAATTTCGGAGGGTCCTTTACACGTTTCATTCAAACAATGGTTAGTTAGTCACTGAATTCATGACATAATTTTATAACAAAATCAAGTGTAAGAAAAAACGTGGTTACATAACTAAAATCAAATATTCAAAATGTAAGGAAATAAAATTTCAGAGTCTAACCAAAAAATAATTCGGAGTCTATAATACAAGGATATTAAAATTATATTTTCTAAGGAATTCAGAACCTGAACTCTATAGATTTCCAGAGCTTGAATTTCAAGGAAATTCGGCATCTAGATTTACAAAGTTCGGTGTCAGAGTTCATTAGAATTCAGAGTCATAAAATTGAAATTTCGGAGTCAAAATTCATTAGAATTCAGAGTCAGAAGATAGAAAGTTTGGATTCAGAATTCATTAGAAACTAGAGTTAGAACGCATTGGAATTCATAACCTAAATTAGGTATTAGAACTAAAAGGAATTATAAACAAGAATTCAGAGTTATTATTCATAAGGATTCATACTTAGAATTTGTATTCAGAGTTCAGAGTCAGAACTCAGAAGAGTTCGTAACCAGAATTCTGAGAATTCGGAGTCAGAACTCAGAAGAGTTCGGAGTCTGAATTCAAATAACTTGGAACCTAAATTCAGATCCTAAAAACAGAATGATCTTTTTCTATGTATTATATGGTCTGAGGTTTCTGATGTGAATCCAAATTTTACACTTCGACATGATAACGAATAGTGAAAAAACATGATAAGGAAAATTTTCATGGGGAAGGAAATTATTCCTTATGAAAGAAAAATATAGTGTAAAATTATATTTTCCTTTCGATAAGGTGTTTTTGATTTTAAAAACAAAAAGTATGGTATTTTCATAAGGAAACCATATTGACTTAACAATCTCCCCCAAGTATGAAGGAATGGAAATGTCATAAGGATAACCTTATTGACTCAACAACCATTCACTCCATAATATACTTTTTGATTAAGATGATTGAGTCTTCACAAATCTCCCACTTCACATGTAAATCATTGGGATACCATTTACATGAAAATACATACAATCCAAATGGGGTCATGTGTAAGGTATTATGATCCACCAACTAGAGGTATATCCTCTCTCAAGGAAAACAATCTCCAAACAATGTGAGCTTTGGAAATACAATGAAAGATTTTCATACCTTAGGATGGTTCGGGTCATCCCCATTATGTATTCCTTGTCCCATATACATCAGCTCAAAATACAGAAACATAAATTACAAGAATCATATTCCATCTATTTGGATGGACTCAGCTTCCCATGTAACTTATCAGCAGTCTATAAAATCTCCATAAATATCTCATAGCCCTTAGAAAATAATGGGGGAACCTTTGTTTGATCATGAAAGTGACACCTAAGGGAATTTTCTTAGAAACAAGAGGCATATACTTCATGTATGAAGGGTATTATAATCCTCATGAGCCCTAATAACACCATTGAAGAACTCAACGCCATTTGGTGTTTTATGTAATCATCAATATGTCTTCCCAATTTCATATTCATTGAACAAGCCCTAGTGGTATGATTTTAAACTTCATGGAATATTAAAGTATGACATTGAATAATCTAAACTAATAGTAGTAGAATATCCAATATAGATGGATCTAAACTACCAACAACAAAAATATCGATGTAAAGTACTCTAAAATAACAGCATCATAAAGACTGAGTTAGAAGACTCTAAACAATGAGTAGTAAAAATATAAAAATATAAGTCTTTGAACTACCTTAATTAGATAAAAATGATCTAGAAGACAATAAAATAGTATAAATAGAAGGCCTGAGATGAAATAACATAAACCATGGAACAACGGTTTTCTAGTTTTATGAACATTAAAAAAACTAACTAAAAGAAAGATAATGATCACCAGGTTGATAATCCAAAAAGAGAACCCTAGAAAAAGTTTATGTCAATTCATGATCAGAATTCTCTTTTCATGCTATAGTAAATATAAATCACCCATACAATAGAAAATGGAATAAAACTCCTTTTGATGGAAATTCATAATAGACTAGCCTAAGAAAACTCTAGGCCGAATCCTGGTAATAATTCATATATAAGAGTGTTATGAAATATGTATAGAAATACAAAATATAAATGATGAAAATATTATAGGAATCATTAAATTTCCCTAGGAAATTTCAATATATTCTTGATATGTCAACTGAATTAGATAGAAGTTATATAATTCACTTTATGAGACAAATATCTTACCCAAATTTTCCTTGTAAATAAGGAAAAATCAAAAAAAAACTAGTGCATATACAATAATTAGGAATCTCTTGCTAGTGGTTAATCATGAGATTATCTCAAGAAAAATATATTTTTTATTAGGAATTAAAATCATAGCATTGGGTATATTTAGTAATATAAGAGGATTAATATCATTGATAGTTTATGCAACATCTATTCCAAAATATGAGTCTCTACCTGGGACTTCATCACAAAGTAGTGGAATTCCCCTTCTAACATACAAAATATATCCAAATTGGGGAACTAAACATAGATTTCTTCATCCGTGAAACTATGTTTTATATTCCTGAGTTTGATCTACATTTTATTATATTTTACTACTATTTATGGATTGATTCCCATTCTTATGAGATATATAGCGACGTCCAAGATCCATATTTCAGATCTAATCACAATTTCCTTTCCAAAAAATCCATTTTCAATCAAATATTTCATACAAATATCAATTTAATGATATCTACACCCCAATCCTGGGCTACTACTTATGATGGATTTATCCAAGCATTCGTGTTCAAGAGTATCCTCTTGATATCACTTAAATTTCCTCACTCAACACCCTCTAGAAAAATCCTCTAATAGGGATCAATATCAAACCAATTTAGATGTTCAAATATATGCTAAAGTGATATATTTTTAGCTTAGAATTTTATTATTTCCATCCCAAATATATCTAATTCTATTGATTTCTTTTTATAGCCTCCAATAATTGTACACTATACACTTTCCCATAAAATATCCGAGAAGTGTGATGCCCATGAAAATGAAATTCATATTGTTTTACTAAAGCACATGAATGTTGAATTCATAAAGGATAGTGGATGGGAATGGGTAAAATTTAAAATAACATAGCCTTTATTGTATACATTTTACTCAGATTACATTTCTATGTATTTATAAAGACATATTCAAAAAAAGGGACAACCAATCCAACCCAGCATGACAGCTCAACTATTGGCACATGCGGGGGTAACATTGAACCACGCCATGGGTGCTACTTTTTTAACTAGTCAAGTGGTGTGAATGTGGGTGAGTAGAAAACATATGGTTCATGCACAAGTAATGGGGTTCGGGTGTTCTTGGGAAGGCAACACAAGGAGTGGGTGTGGCCAGTGAGGGTGTGATGCAAGTGTTGCAGGATCCGAACACATTTTCGATTCTATAGAGTGGTGCGGCATATTAATTAATTAATTTCCACAAAAATATTTTAATATCTAATGTGGGAATTACTATCACGAAATATTGTTCATGCGATTAAAAAAGGATGATTTGAACCTCATCCACCTGATCGTATGACCCATAGCCATCTGATCCTCCTCCTAAATCTTCTCCATCTTCTAAATCAATCATTCACTAAGTGTACTAAATAATCTATTAGTTTTGCAGAGAGATCCACCCTAACTTCTTCATGAATCCACCACTCAATTTCCTCTATGTAGGCCTTCTCATATGATCAAACTGACATGAATGATATGTTCCTGATGACCTGATTCCATGCAAGAAACTTGCTTTTTTCATGCATATCCTTATTCAGGGGAACCAAATATGACATATAGAATCAATCATGTGAACTGCATAAATCTACCATAATATGTTCTGTTGAACAAACAAATATGGTGGTGATGATCAAGAGAATTAGCACTAACATTGCATAAATCACAAGAATATCAATGTACTGTAAGAAGTAAACTTTAGGTATCATAATAATCCTAATGATGTGTGTAGTCTTAAGGACTGGGGAAAAGAATGCACCATATATCCACATTTCTCATACATGGAAAATATAAAATCGACTTCAGTATCATGAAATCATGTGAATCATTATCATGTGAAACCTTTCATAATAATTCCTTTTTTTATAATCACATGATGCCCCGATGGATGCCAACCATTCCATCATGTAAAGACATTTCATGATCATAAGATGTTTATCTTGTGAGGCTCTTCATTGCCTAAAGATAGCACAAATGGAAATCTCAATATGAATAGTGTAATCATATATGACTGGCCTACGTCTATATAAAACCTATCTCCCTATAAAAACAACCGCAACAGGAAGAAATGAGAGATGAAAAAGGGAATCATATCAGAAAATAGAGGAGGATTGAATACCACCCATGAAGAGATTCCCCAGGTAATGGAGATATCCATCATGTTATATCTTTCACACAATCTCATGATGATTTGAATATTTTTTCTTTCTATCTAGAAAAGATATGAATCTAGAAATCAATATATAAAAACCATTTTATGGCATTTACTCTTCTGAATTACTGTGATCATAGACATTGGTATCTAGACACTCTTTAACATTTGTGTTAGACCACAATCATTCCCTCATCATTTATGAATGGTCCTAATGATATTTAGAAAAAAAATAATCCTCATCCATGCACCCTTCCATAAATAAAAACACATAGGCCTTGAAGTTGTTTAATGAGCCTCTCAGATGATCCATTTGAGATCATGTGATCACAAGATGATTAGGAATCCTCTTTTATAAGTTGTGAGTGTGAGGCTTAAATAGTAATCTCATAGACATGAATAATTAATAGGGAGGATCCTATTACCTCATGATTCCTCTTTTAAGAAGGTAAGTGCAAGACCTTGAGAACATGGGACAACTATGCCAGTGTTCATGGATAGACACCAGTGGATAATGTAATGCCTACATATATACATGAACATGAAATTACTAAAACTCTCAGTATCATGATGTCGGCAAGAAGTACATGTGGTTCCTTCCTCGACATGGATTCCCCAATTTACATGTTCTTTGGGTTAAGTGACGGCCTCATGTACCAATGATCAAGAGGCTTTAAATCCACTCACTTGATCATGTGGATCCCTTGGGTTTTCAAATATATTTTTTATGCACCCCATGTATGAAAATGTTTCAAAATTCTATGGCTGATCACCCTTCTTCATGTTTTGAATCCAATGTACTGCCTATGTTCACATTAACAGAACCCATTACAAGACCCCACTTGATTTCATGCGAATCACATGATCAATGGGGCTTCATGAAACTCCATCATGTAGGAATTTCATGGTATGTATGAGGACTTATCATAAATGATTGCCTATAATAATAAACACTCCCTTTCCATGAAAACCCTATGATGTGAACCTTTGACTTGATCTCGTTGATGTGAACTCCTTATGGGACATTTTCTCCCATACAGATGGTGCATGATTCAGTGTGACCTGAAAATCCAAAAGTTATACATGTGGGTGAACCTAAACATGTTCTGGAGACCTTGTCCTACGATTCAATGAAGGTCTTGCAATCTCAATAATCATCAAAATTATTGTGATTCCCTTATGAGGTGTTTGGAATTTCAGTTTGATCATATGATAGTCCTTGAACATGTCACTATGGTCACACGACGTGCCTTGGACGTCTCAGGTTGATCATGCAACAACTTATCAACATGTCAACATCGTTACATGAAAGGAACTAGATATATTATAATTTTCATGAGAAAGGAAGTAGACATTTATACTTTCTTCATGTGAATACATCTTGTAAAATGGACTTTGATAATGAAAATACCATATAAAAGTCATTTTTTGGTCTTGTGAAGAAATACTAGTCAATGAACTTTGATCATGCGTAGAACCTGGACATTTCCTATTTGGTCATGCCAAGACAACACATAAAATGTACTTTGAACATGTGAAGGCCATTTAAATGTTTTTTTGATCATACGAGGATTTCATGAACATGTATCTTTGATCATGAAAAGACATATCATATAATAAAGTTGATCATCTGAAAGATCATGGAAATTTCATCATCAATCAAGGGGGTCATCTTAGACATGTCATGCAGACACCCTTGGAAGTGTCTTCCATGTCATACTGACAATATAGACATGTCCAAAAAAATAAACACATGTCTAGTAGACAATAAATGGATTTTAATTAGACAATAAAGGCATGTCCAATAAATAATAATTACCATTCCAGAAGATAATAAAGACATGTTGGAACGATCCCCTTGTAAATGAAATCTTCTTCCAATATACAAACATGGACTTATTCCAAGTGGAGCCCTTTCTTAGAAACATTTTCCGCATAACCCCTTCATTAGGGGAGTTCCCTTAATGTGTTAGGTTTAGGCACTCATCTGATTATATGTGTTCCATGCTCTCATATGGTCCCATCATTACATACAATGTATATTTCATTGACCATTTATGGTCATCATCTCTCATTATATATTAAAATATGGAGAATAAATTTGAAAATGGGAATAAATCCTAGAATAATTTCATATAATTCCAGAAACCATTTAAATAATAATAATATCTCTAGCTATGATCACCCACCTAAAATCTTCTGTCAGTTAGGTATTTAAAGAACTATGAAAAATCGGATTGCTATCAATGTAGGATTTGCAGGATGCCATATTAAGGCCCGAAATCCCATAGGCATTCACCTGGGTGTATTTCCTTTTATATAAAAAATATTCTTGGCTCATGAGACAAACATATCCCATATTTCTACCATCCTACCTTTCACATCAGTGGATGAGAAGTGGGATTGTACAGGAGCATTCCTTTAAATGTAATCCTTGACCATGCCCTTAAATAACTCATTCTGATTAGTGGGCTTGGTTGGAAATGAACTATGATGAATTTGATTTAAATTATAAATATTATATGTAGGATTCCTTTCTAATTTCCATGATTAATAACATATCCTCCATGAGAGAGGATACCATACCCCCAATGGTAAACATTGATGTGTAATCCCTATGAAAATATTCTCTCATGTAATGTGTCTGATCTGCTACTATATCATCTGTCTCCAGTCAATCATGGATAATGTGGGATTATAGAATAGTGATGATTTTTATAATATAATGATAAGGATTCCCTAGTGTGGGTTCTCCATTGATATGTAATTATTTTTTTCATTATGCCATCACTGAAAGGTCCATTTTCCTGAGGAGCAAATTTAGGGAAGGGATTGAATACCCCTTAAGTCATCTATTGTCCTATCTTATGACATAGAAATGAACTTTATAGAGCTTCATTATTTTATTAATATGATACATATGAAACCTTTTCAAGGACCGAGCCTTATATTTATGTCCTTACTTTATGAATTTAAACTTCATGGATCGTTCTAGTCACACGACATTGAACTTTATCAAATGTACTCTGTGTTTTTTTTATTCATATCCACACATGATATGTCAGATTCCCCAGAGTGGTGAAATACATTCTCCAATAAACCAACACCCTCTATGTAAATCAATAAACTCTAGATTTCCCAATCATATATATAAACTAAATCATTATAATTGAATAATATAATTATAGAGAACTTGTGAAAAAACACTGTTGTTCTCGTCGGCATATAATCATGATCAATTAATTGACATAGGGGTAACAAGTATTTTATTATGATCATGAAATTATTTCACAATCATATCTTTAATGTCTAATAGAGTCTCATAGTAGTAAATAATTTCCCCCAAAAGCGTGTGATGAGCCTGACCTCCCATCACCTCAACCAATGTGAGTTCCTATGAAGCATTAGGTAAGAAAGCCCAATTGTCAACTAATATTTAGAATGAGGTTCTGTACTCAATTATGGATGTGGGAACCAACGGTAGTTTTTATTATTGAAGAAAGTGACTAAATCCACCACTATCATATTTATGGACATTAAATCACTCACAATCTGCTGCCTGGTGAGAAAACACATGTTTTTCATTAGAAACATGATGAAATTAATTTTCCATAACAACATCACAGGGATGATATATATAGTATAGTTAAATAAATAATATGGAATTTATTATATTATTATAATTTTTAATGAAAAAAATACTTATGTTCTTTTTATAATGAATATTGGAAAGTGAATCTTTACTCATGTGTACATTCAACCTACTCTCTCCATGATTGTAACATTGTTCATTTTTCATAACCAACATTGATGATTAGTTATAATAGTATAATTGATATTTAAAAATGTTAAATATTTCAATACTATTATTTTTGGATATGATGGAATGGTGAAATATTTAACCATATTCAACCTTTTAAATTCATTCTGGACATATGAGCCGAGTACAATTAAAACATGCCATTAAAATTTAATTAATTATGTAATTTTATATTACATAGTAATAAATGGAACAATGAATATAGAAATGTTTCAAAAAAATAACATAATTTTATTATTCATAAATATATGGAATATAGATAACAATTCGGGAAAAATTCCAGAGACATTATTTTAAAAAATCATATTTTAAAGTTTCTCTTCCAACTCTTTTTCTTCCATGACTTTGTTCGTCTATATAATTCACGGAAATTTTAATTTATTTTTTAATCAATTATAATTTTAATGTTTTATCATATTTGTAACTATCTGTAATGATTTTAAAAAGGAACCTTCTTATGGTTTTACAAAAGGGACACTTTACATTAAAAAAATTGTTTTAAATGTTTTAAAGGAGTATTTTCTAAAAAATTTATTCCATATAAAGGAATTATAATTAAAATTCAGGAATGTATTAAATATTATTTTATGATTTTATAAATAATTTTTAACCATGTTTTAAATTTCATAATAATTATCTAAAAGGAATCTTATTTTCGATTTTTGAACGATATGCTTTTGACTTTTTATATAAAATGTGAATGAATAATTTTTTAAAGTACACTATAGGAACATAATTTCCCACCATCATAACCACTCAATTTTTGAATGATTATTTTTAAATTTCCATGTATTTTTTCAAATAAAATTTTTTCTTTAATATTTGAGATATTGTTTTATTTAAAATATGGGACCTCTCTAAACCGTCATTTTATTCGGGTTATGGTCACACAAAATCAAACTCGATTTACAACTATATTTAATGTTAAGTAATAATTATTTTTATATATTTATTTCTCTTAAATATATATATACCTTATTATCCCTTCCTTTAATAGGTAAATACAGGTCTTATTATCATTTATCAAATGTGTTCTTTAAAAATCTCTTCAGATTATGATATGAGGCATGATTATGCTACACATTTTCCTTCCACAGGAAATTCTTATGTGTTTTCATTGTGAATGATTTACTTTTGGTGGTACACATAATATTGAATATATTATGATGGTTTCACCCAAATATAAATTCAATTAATTGGGTAAATATTTTGTTTTATGAGACATTATGTATATGAATATAATGTAAACCCAATACTCTATGGCACTATGTTAACCAGGTTATGTTGTATTTTTAGTTAGCATTTACATATACATGCATCCTATTTTTTGATTATTCAAAATTTTATCTATTTACATGATCATATTATATAATGACCATTATAATATTCTACCATGTTATTACTCTAGAGAATACATTTAAAGGAATGTATACTTCATTCCACATGGATAAAATGTATAGTTATTTTAAAAAATAATAATATTTAAATAATTAAAAAAGAACCAATAAATTTTTTTTCCCTTTAATATTTCTCATAAAATAATCTATGAAAATATTTGGGTATAAAATTTTATTTTTTGGGTAAACTAATTTTTATTTTTACAGAAAAGTATTATTTTTGAAAAATAAAATATATTATATAAGTATTGTCAATCTAACATGTTTATTTATTTATTTTTATATTCCCTTTACTGATATATTTTTTTTATCATCCTAAATTTTGGAATTTTATTCCTATAGATTTAAGGTTGTGTAGATTCAAGGGTGATACCAAGATTAAAATAGTAAAGATATTTCAAGAAAAGGAAACTTGTTAAATCATAATAGTTTTTTGGGGAAAATTGATACGAAGGGGAAATTTCCAATTTGAGGATTATTATTTATTTATTTATGGGTGATAACTAATTTTTTTTAAAAATATAATATAAATATCTTTAATGTAAGGAAATTAATCCCTGGATAAAATCAAGATTATATATGATTTAAGGATGGATTATTATAGATCATATCATCTATAATATGTATAGAATATTCCATTAAACTATCCATCTATAGATGTTATGTTGTACTAATTGTGTCCCTATTACTACTTGGATACTATAAAAAAATTAATTAAACATTGGATACATATCTAAGACAATGGAAGACAATAATCCAAGAAACCTCACAATATTTCTCATAGACAACATACCAAGATCTTCAATCATGGTGGTTCCCTTGATCGGATTAAAATGAGCCGATTTCATCAACGGGTCTATCACCATCTTGATAGAATTATTTTCTTTTCGGAGTCCATGATAATCTAAATAATACACAAACACCCCATATCATTTAAAAAATGGAACTTAGAGAGGATGGAGAATAATATAGGGCTTCAAGTGCTCGACCATTATCTTTTGGAATGAGTAACAACAAGATACATAATCAATAATGTCTCACATCATACCTGACCATCAGAAACACCATCACATGTTATAATAGATTATCATAGTTCTCATATTAATGGAACTTTTAGACCTATAAAAATAATTAAATAATTTATTTTTTGATGTTTATGGGATGAAATGATAACCCCTAAAGTGGAGAATATCCTCATAATGTAGAAACAAACTAGAAACGAAATTACCAACATGTATGGTTCCCATGATTCCCTTTAAATGTTTTTCATAATAATAATCCTATAGAATATACAGATGAAGGGATGATGTTAATCAGACACTAGTTATAACTAAAAATGAATTATCCTCTTTCACGTCCAGATAATCCTATGTGAAAATACCCATATGGCTTTACTCCACCATAGATTCCAACACATCCTATGGTGGAAATTTCCAAATTATAAAAAAATGATGATATTATCATTCTATAGACTATAATTCATATCAGTTTCAAATTTCTTGAGATATTCCACTAATGTTTTATTCTAATTATTCAAGTACTTATGAGAAAATAAATTGATTAGAATATATTGGTCATAAATGACTATTAAACCCTCCCAAACATTATATTGTTTCCAACACAAAACCATATGTATAATAGTAGGGAGATCCAAATCATGAGTATTGTAATATTTCTCTTTTCATTGATGATGATGAGGGTCATAATACATGACTTCACCATCATGTATAAGAACACAACCTATGCCATCACCAGAAGCATCATTGCATACCACATACCCCTTACTCGTCTTATCCATGATAAAAATAGGTTTTTATATCAAAAGGAATTTTAATTCTACGATATTTTTCTAAAACATATAATTCTAATTTAATTTCACCTATTTCTTATTTAGATTTTTAAAAGGCTATTCTAATATTGAAAAAATAATTATCATACTACTGATAGTACCTATACAGACACTAGAGTCACAAATTCCTCATTCATAAATAATATCTCATAACTGAAGAATATTAAATCCACATCATAAAAATATATTAATGTTCCATTTAGGTCTATTTCTATTGAAAACATGGATACATAAAAACATATCCATAAGTGAACTAAAATATCTAGCACTACGTTCTTCATAACTTCCACAATTCCTAGAAATATCATACATAATACTAATTTTCATAACCAGATGAAAGAAAACATAAGAAATAGTGATATAATATTCTCAGTAATCATAAACAATAGAGATATAAACATAACATGAGCATAACGGTAAGATAATTTAACACCTAATTATGTTTTTCAAATACTCCATTGCTTATGTTTGAATTATCATTTTTTTTCTTTGACTTATCATAAGAAACTTGGTGGTTTTCTATCTAAGGGGTTATATATATTGTAATGGTTTTGGATTAGATTCTATGAATCTATCATAGGATGTAAAAATTTTATATTTCGTGAAAAATATTTATTGTAATGTGATTATAAAATCTATATTTATAACATTAGGAAATAGTTTTTCCTATGTTTTTTTCTTTTGAGGATTATTTGATGTGAATGTTGCTTTCATGCCATGTAATTATGATGGTTTTTCGTTTTAGGGTTTATAAAGAATGGTTTGAATTTCATTTTTTCCAAACCCCTCCCTATAAAACCCCTACAATGTTTTCGGTGATTTTGAAGATCCATATACCTTTCAGAACACTCAATTGAAATTTGGAAATAAGGGTGGTTTTTGGCACCACTATAGGTAAAATTTACCCTTTTCTTACATTTTTATTAGTCATGGAAGTGTAATTGTCCATGTTATGATTTTAATTATTGACCAGGTTGTTTTTTCTAACAATCCATCATAGTTTCATCACATTCATTGTCTTTAAAAAGTAAACCTCTTGGTTTCCAATCACCATTTATCGAATGAAGATAGGTTTATAAAATTTTAGGTTAGGTGTTCCTATAAAATGGGTTAATTTAATGAAATAACAAAAATTAATGATAAATTATTTTAGTTTTTGCAATGAGTTGATGTTTTTTTAGTTTAATTGGAGTTCTTACAAAGATAATTTTTTATGGGTTTGATTTCAAAAATGGATTTTCTTT
This sequence comes from Viscum album, assembly GCA_963277665.1. Lineage (NCBI taxonomy): Eukaryota > Viridiplantae > Streptophyta > Magnoliopsida > Santalales > Viscaceae > Viscum > Viscum album. Next base: position 1,198,681,488 of record OY728123.1, on the reverse strand, counting down.
ATTGGTAAATGGGTTTATGAATCACCTATGTGTTGTTTCTTAGTTTTGAAAAATATTTTATAAATGTTGAGCATTTTTTTGAAATGTATTTTGGAAAGATAATGTAATTGAGAAACTAGTTCATCTATGAAAATAGATATAGTAATCCATAGTGTGTATATCACCACTAGTGGGTTTTGTATTGATATCGACATACTATGGTAGGACTTGATATTATTTGATTCCAATGTTTGGATTGGTTTAGGTATAATTTAATATAAAATAAATATTTTAACATAGTCTAGTGCCCAAATCATTGTATTCTTTATTATTTACATATTTTTATCCCATGATGTTTTTAATGGATAGTTTCAAATATTTTTTTATATGACGTTGTATCACATGGATTCATGTGATAGAATTTTAGGGATATGTGATTACATTCATACCTTATGATGTATGTATAAGATATCATATTTTATCACTTATAATTTTCATATTCTTGGATTTGTGAATAAAAATATATTTTAGGAAAACAAAATTAAAAATATTTTAAAATGGGATTAGATTTATGTTTTTATTTAGAATGAAATAGGTGTAGAATAAATGATAGCATACCTTGTATAGACTCAGTGGTGGTACCTTAATTGGAAATGTGATCAAACCATACATTTCTTTTTAGTGGTTTTAGATGTTCTATTGAAGGATTAAATTAATGATAAGGGAATTTTTTATAATGTCGGATTCTCTTATAACCATTTTCTCGTAGAGGGATGGATTTGAGAAAAATATTGGACACATTGAGACTTATTAGTCTTGTATGATACAAACGTTTCTAGTTTATCCATATTCTCTTGTTTTTTATTGTTCTATTTTTGTCCCATTCATTTCTTTTTGTACTCCAGTTGTATTTCTTATTTCATTATATTCAACAATTTTTTCCTTTTACTACCACACTTCCCTGGAATATACTATGTCAAAAATGTGATAGATGGACACATTTTCTACCAAGATGAAAAGTATTGGCACCCTTATAATTTTTTGGATTATAAAAAGGATAACCTAGTGAGCATTAAAAACTCATATCCTTTCACAGGGACTGGTATCCTTTTTTACCATCTTTGAGGAGAATGTTTGTTATCATAGATTAACATTTAGTCAAGGTACCACCAATTGAGTGTCTGGGAAGTAGATATACCTAATAAAATGTTTAGTATATGATATGGGAATTTTTTTTTTTTGGTAATTCCACTCAGTCTCACAAACACTCGTATGGTATTTTTGAATTTGATGAACCATGTATTTCATCTATTCCTAGACTATTTCATTGTCGTGTTCATGGATGATATTTTGGTGTACTATATATCAGAGGAGGAGTATGTGGACAATTTTTATTTCATTCCTAGAACATTGAAGTAACATCATATTAAGGGAATTAATTCCAAATGTTATTTTATATCTAGATAAGATAAGTTTTGGGTCATGTGATACCTGAGAGAAGCATCTCTATGGATCCCTAAATGGTATATGATGTTATCTCTTGTGAGTATCCCAAAAAAAAAATTAATATCAAAATATTAATGGGTTTCTCTGGTTACAGTATAAAGTTTGTTCAATATTTATATAACATCACATCTTTGATGAAATATTTAAATTGTATATTTTTAATGATTGAATTGATTGAAAAATAGAATAGATATTTTGTGGACATGAATGTGTGGTTGACATTAGTGTGATTTTTGATTATTCTCGAACTAGGTTCAATATATGATGTTTTCTATGATTCTTCTGGTATAGTTCTAGTATGTGTCTAAATTTTTAGAAATAATGTGGTGACCTATGGCTCTCACATCTTACACCCTTGTGAGATGTACTAAAATTACTAATCATGATCAATTAATCCAAAAAAGAGAGATGGGTGAATCTATGATCTACTTTTGATTCATGGTTTCTTTAAATTTTTACAACCTTAAACTCCTATTAAATAGTAATCACATTGTAGAAAACAAAACACCAACACATTCACTAGAACATAAGTATTTTTATTTTTCACAACATAATAAGGGTAGATAGTCCTTGGAATAGTTTTAAAATAATCCAATACCACAGAATAAACATGAAAATAGTCATTTTGTGTTGATACAATAGGTAGAAAATAACCTTAAAATTTTGAATCATTATGATCAATAAAAAAGTGAATGTTTTTATTTTATAAATAATAATATAAAACAATTTTGAGTAAAATGTATAGAATCATTCAGTATTTAGTTCCAAACATTGTAATTATGGTTTTAGAAAACATCAAATTTTTCAATCCATTATCAAAAAATTTATTCACATTATTATATAGTATGAGATATAAACAAATTCTATAAACACTGTATGAGATCATAATCTGATGGATCAGTTTGATTTCTTAGTTATATTCCTAAATTCAGAAAGTAGTACACATAATTAGTATAGAAAACAATTTTATATTTCTTTTTTTTACTCCAAAACGTCCATTCTAATTTATCTATATGATCTAAAAAACCATGTCCACTAAAACTTTATTACACTTCTTATGTTTGGAGATGTATCTCATGAAGTTCTTAATTTGGAAAACCATCATCACCCAACTGATTAATTCATCGCTATTTCTCACATACACACATGAATAGTGGACTCATCAAAAATTACATTTGACATCCAAGTATAATTATATCATCCATATAAATTTAAATGAAATTATCTGAAATTATTTTTCCCAGAAACCAAATTTTCAAATCACTAAAATTCACATTTATTTCATCTTCATCATTGACTTTGTCGGTGCGTCTCGACTCTTATAAACTCTACTTGAAAATGATTCATTCTTCTCACAACTTCATATTTCTACTAAAATACAAAAAAATTATTTACTCTATTATGTTTTTTGTTCACATATGTTTTGTGACTCTAAATCACATTATCATTATTCTTCTTCAAAAACACTTATCCTTTAAAATAATTATAGAATAAACATTTTGAAATTTTTTTGAATTCCTTTTCTTTATCACCTACCCCTTAGCTTGACTAATTTTTTAATCTTATATTTCCAAAAAACTCATTGAAAATTATAAAGTATTCAATACCCATTGAAAAAGCCTTGACAATTGATTCGAAACATTTTACCATTTCATTGTTGGTTTAAAAAAAACTCTGATTGATGATGTTTCATCTCATAATGATCTAAATATGGTAACTTAACTGTGTTAGTGTCTGTCTGACCGATTTTTATCTATTTACCATCTGATGCACTAGTTTTAATTCATATATGATGAGTTTTCACCCAATTGAATCAATTCTAATCCCCCTTTTGAAAATGGATTACTACCTTGTGGTTCTTCATCTATATTATCGGTCACGGATTCACATCTCATTTATCAGTACCAACAACTTAAAAACATTGATTTTCATATAATTGAACTCTACATATGATTCCATATGAATACCAATAATCAATCTGATGGATTCATGTTATAATTTCTCATAATAGATCGATGGAACATCATGTATGTTGGATTGGTGTCGAAAGCATCTTCCTTCTTTCAAATTCTCTGTAACTGATGTTTGATCCTCTAGATTGATTTATTTTGGGATTCATACTCTCCAAGAATCAACTCTTCTGATGGATTTGGTCAATTAGTTCTTCATTAAAACTTCTATCAATAGGAACATCAAACTTCCCAATTTTCAAACAATTTCTTCATCTGGTATTCTTACACTGATAAACATTGACCGGAAGACGATGACATCACACTAACATTTCTTATACAAACCAATGATTTTATCCTGAATTCCTCATTATGTTAAGAATATATATATTGGAACAAAATCATATAAATTAACTTGGAAAACTATATGACGTCCCATCTTTCCATGCCTTATTCCGTTCAAATAAAAACACAAACCGATAGGTTGTTCACTAAAACCCTTTTGATTTATCGACACCATGCACATTATTTCCCCCTTTACATTACAAAGATTCAATTAGATGTTTTGGGTAACTTATTATGTTTTTGAAATTTCTGAATAATAATGAATCATCATATATGTATCAAATATCCTAAGAGACATTAAGACTCTGATACAACTTCTCACTCTCCTCAAAAACATCCTTTCGGAAACAATTTGAGTCTGAAGAACAACTTATTCTATAAATCATCATGAAAAACAAAAAACAAGAACGATAAAATTTCATAATAATTTTGTGTCTAGTTTCTTAAGTCTATTAAAACATCATCTGATCACAAAAACATTCAATGTTATGTACATTTTCTAATGGTAACAAAATATAAAATAAACACTGACCACATCATCCATCCACGGAAAACCAATTCGACCAACATGGTCACAACAATATCCCCCTGTGGATATTGTTGTCAAACATGTTTCCTAAATAACTAAACATTGTATCCTAAATTAATGTTTTACCTATCACCAATTCTAATCCTACATGAGTTAATTCATTTTATGAAACTAGAATAATTGATATCCCTGGTTTTTTTATCCATATGTAGAGACAAATGAAACTCCTTTATGTTTCAAATTTTCACTAAACAAAAAAATAATTTGATATTAAAATTTTAAATAATCATCCAATTTCATATAAAAAAAGTATCATACAATAACTTCAACAAACTATTAGAATATTTCAGACACATACATACTGATTTTTCCACTTACCCATAACTTCCCCTAAATAAATGACTCTTATAGAATTTAGCACATATGAATGGATGGATTAATGAAAAATATATGTTATCCCCCACAAAAACATTATGAAAAGATAATATGATATAGGATAATAAAATAAATACCTAAAACATGATGATAAATAAGTTTTAATCCCATGTTCAACCTCGATTTGGAAAATTATTCCTTTAGGAATGTTTTTGTGAAAATGTCAGCAACTTCTTCCATTATAGGAACATACTCCAACTTGAGTTAAAAATTCTCTAAATTCTCTTTGTTTAAATGTTATATGATATTAATTTGTTTTAAATGATAATTTTTAATAGATTTATTATATGATTAATATCAATTTGAATATAAAAATGTAAGAGTAGCGGTAACATCACCTGAATAGGTATGTCTGCCAACTAAGTCAAAATTCACATAAGTTGTTTAGAATATTGAGTATAAACAACATATTAAGATTTATCCATTCTATGAGTTACTGAATTTTATTTCATAGTATTTCAAAATACAAAACATTACCCATGTTATAAAAATACAACAAATGTTCATCATCTACCGTCTAAACATCATGCCCAATCAGTTTCTGTATAGACAAATATATCAATTCTTCTTGAGCTGGCATGCCTAATTCTGAAATCTATTATTCCTTTAATATATCTATGAATTATTATCCCATCCAATATATTCAATTATTTTGGAGCACTTTGAATTCATTCACATAAGGTAACAACATAAACTATATATAGTATTGAGGTAGTAAAATATGAAAAACATCTAATTAGCTTTTGAAACTCATTGGATTCCACTTTATCACCCTCACTATTTTATTGAACATGGTTCCCCTAATTTTGGTTAGGAAAAAGGTTTTTATTTTTTCATACCAAACCACTTAAGAAGTTCCTTGTGAATATTTTCCTAAGGAAAAACAATTATTTCTTAATTTGTGAGAATTTTAGACCAAGATATTATTTAATTTCACCAGTCATGGAAATTTCAATCAATTTCTTCATTTATTCAACAAATATATCACATGTTTCATAATCATTCCAAAAATGGTAATTTTTTTAACATATACAACAAAAATGATGAAAATTTACTAAAATTTTGTTATAGATATTACTATCAGCCCTTCCATTCTTAAATATCAACTTTATTAAACAGGTATGAATTTTGAAGTACTAAAACATTAATGAATTAATTTATTCCATAAAATTATTTCTTAAACAGGAAAACATTAAATTCATATATACCTATAACAAAATGTAATGTTTTTTAAACATTATGTTCTTTATAAAGATACCCAATTAGAAACTAAGACTTCACATACATATAAAAAAATTATAACTTCATTGTGCAATAATTTCAAGGAAGATTCTATTTGTTTCTAACCATGATACTAGAGAAAAAGTCTCATTAAAATCTATCCCTCCCATCTTTGAGTATATATCTCAAACAAATAATTCATTATTTCTTATCACTTCATCATATTTATTCAACATTTTCACGAACACTCACGTCTTACATATAACATTTTTACAATTGGTTTGTACACAAGTACATAAGTGTCATTATTCTCAATCTGATCTGTATCATCACTCATAACCTAAATCCATTATAGATGCTCAAAATCTCTATTAACATATTTTCATTCAACATTAGAGTACATATAATCATGCGTTATAATATTTTATTTTCTTCTTGTTTGAACTATTTGATGTTGATCAGTAATAATGCTTCAAACATACACCTGTTTTATCTTCCATAGATGAGTTTAATAAAGTTCTTCCTCATCAGTAGAAATATTTGAGTCTGATTCTTCCATTTTATTGGAATAATATTTTTTGGAATCCTTTTCATGTTTCTTAAGAAAAAATTGTTATATCCTCTTAATCATTCTTATATTCATATGTTTTTGAAATAAAATCCGCATCTCTTTAAATATCTTTTACATTAATAGAATTTGATAATATTTATATATCTATATTGAATCATATGTATCATATATCATCTTAATAAAATATTAGAAAGATACCATCTTCACCTCCTTAGAAAAACTTGAAAATATTTCCATCTTTGGTATTTATGATATAGGGATATCTAAAAACTATTATGTGTTTCGAACATAGATTTTGTTCATATAAAATATCATAAGAATTCATATCAGAAGATGGACTATTAAAACGTATATTCTAACTATAAACTATTGTACTAATTGATTTCCTCTAGATATAGTAATAAATATCTTTTTCAACTAACTATGTACAACCCATCTCAATTAAACATATATTCATTGTTTTGGAAATACCAATTTGATGTGGTGTATTTGGTGTGATGGGATCATATTTAATTTCATGTTTATAATGATAACTTCTAAAACATTAATTCTTTTATTACCCACCATTATTAGTTTATAACATTTTCAAATAACTTCAACATTAATTCTTTTATATTCTCATAAAACTCTTAACCATATTTATAACTTTTGATTTATGTTTCATATACTTAATATGGGTAATGAGAATAAAATAATCAATGAATGAAATGAAGTTCTTATATAAATTTTTTATTGTTTTATCATTTTCCTAAAAAATAAAAATGAATAATTTCTAGGGGTTGAGCATAATAGATTGAAAATTTTTTATGCACAAAATTTTTAATCTTCCCTTTTTGAAAAATTGATCATCATATATATCATAATCATGAAGAGTTAAGAATACCACATTCATTATATCACTTTGATAACTTTTTCATGATTCTATAACACAAATGTCCCAAAATTTGAAGCTAAAATTTATTTTCATCCATCATGCTTAGACAACATGATTTCTTTATATCAATAACTTGAAACAAGTTTCATTTTTTACATTTTTTATTTTAAATAACATTTCCAAAATTAACTGTTTTTACAAAAAAACAATATTTTCTAAAGAAATTATATAAATAATCACAATGTAATGAAAAAATCATAAATTCATGTGTCAACACATCAATAAACAAGGATTTCTGGGATTTCAACTTTTATCCTAATAATATTAGATCTAATACCATTAATTTGGAGAGATTCCTCATTGCCAAAAGTCAATATTCATTATTTTATGTGTTTAATATTTATAAAAATTTTATAAAATACTTATCATATGATAATAACACCCACAGTCCAAAATCATGGTTTTTTATACATTTTTAGCTTTGATATATGTTTTTATAACATGTTCTTTTTCATTCCCATTATTTTTTTCGCATTCGGCATCAGATAATTGTTATAAACATTTTGGTGTGTTGGTAACAAAAAAATACAGCCTTCATATGATGTTAAGGTTGTTAACATATCTCATAAATAGTTTCCAATTATTGGAACATATTTTTATCTATCAAAACAACATTCTTATAATTAATGATTTTAGGGTATTTAATCACCATCAAGATTTTCTTTATAAAACTCATGGGATAATTGTAATTTTTCTGGATTAATCCAAAAAATATTATTCATATTATAATATCCAATAAAATACTAGAAGAAAACATATAAAAAATATTTACCTCTATAACTTCCATAATAACAAGTGTTTTATTCATGTTTCTGAATAACCTTCTTATCATTAAATCAAAACATTTTTGTTCCCTAAACATCTTATTTTTAATCATAAAATTTGTATTCATTCCATATTACATTACAACCTTATCGGAATCATAAAAGGTAGAAATTTATCTTTAAATTAAAATGTTAGAATCTTATGAATTTCAAACTTATGGTTTTGTCCACAAACACAATTTTCATATCCTTTTTATTTTAAGGAAAAAATAAATTTCTTTCCAGCCATTAAAGGAATAATTTATAGATATATCTCATGTTATCCAGAGCCACAAAAACCATCTTCCATCGAATAAATCCTATAAAATTATAATTATTATATTCTGATAAAATTGATGATAGAAAGTGAGAAGATGCAGAGCAAGAACATATTATAATAAAAATTTATAATAAAACCTTACAAGTGTCCCTTCTATGTATCATATCAGGTTATTTTTTAGGGATTAATCATATAAAAGTGAGTAATAGAGGTATATCTATATCAATGAGAAGTTCATAGTATAATACTCAGGCCCCGTGATGGTTAAGGTTTGGTCCCATCATACTCTTTCAAAATGAATATTTTTTCCACGATAGTCAAACTTCTTATAAAAATGTATGGGAATAGTATAAATTTGACATTATTTATAAATCCTAAACCAACCAGGTCCCCAATCATAATATGATAGGTTATGACCCAAAAATTGATATCTACAGGAAGAAACACTTGATTTTTTGTTTTAGGGATTTCCTTATTCAGTAACCTGATTTCACATTCATACATTATAGTATTTCATTCAAAAAAATTTCAACTCTATTTTCGTATGAAATAAAAAATAATTATATTATTCTTCAAAAATTATATTTCAAAACATATCATCATTAACGATTTAAAATAAAAAAATTTTATCTACCAATATTAAAAATATCATATTCAACATCGCTCTCTTAATATTTATTATTTTTAAAAAAACGTATCCTTCTGGATTTAGAGAACATTTTTTCTTTTACCAAATAATTTCATTTTGATTTATGGACTTCTTTCTTCCAAGTTCTTCTCGGTCTTCTTTCATCTTCATCAGTATCTTCTTCATTACTTTTTCATGAACAATTCATAGAAAAGTTCCAAAAAAATCACATTCAAAACATTTCATGGGAAACATCCCGGTTTCTATATTCTTTTACTCCTTCAAAACTATTATAAAGAAATGATAAAAACTCATCTATATTAACAAGAACCACTGTTTTGGCTTCAGAATCAACACCTTATTCATCTATGATAATTTTTTAATATTTTCTTTACATGGAATATTTGAAGGATATTTCATTATATACTTTTTTTACCTTTAAAAAAAATATTCACTTCCCAATTAAAAACAAATTAGAGTACTAATAAGGTCATCCAAAGTTAGAGTTTATGGGTCTCTGTCTTCCAAATATGAAATATTTTCATCAAACATATCATGGAAATTTTTGTGGATCTTTTCAATGACTCGTCAATATTCTAGATCCTTCCCATAAAAACTTATTGTGATAAAAATATCATTTACTATTTTAATGAAATCACTAATAGAGTATAACGTATTCATTTTGTGATCTTGGTACATTGGACTCCATATTTTTATCTTGTATGTCATAAAATTTATATTTTCATCATAAATGTTTTTCAACTTATCCAATAAAACTTTAGTTTTTCTAACTCATTTTACTCTTTAGAATTCAATTTTAGTATGTAATGAGAGTAAATAATTATTATCTCATTCATCATTATCTATAATATTATTTACCACATATGTAAGAGAAAAATTTTACACAAGAGGAAGAAATCCATCAGTATCAGCTTCCAAAACATTATAACCAAAAGAAATAAGATAATGAATAATCTTATTTTTCTAGATTTGATAATTCTATACATAAAATACTGGAAATCCATTACTATTTTCACAATTAATATTTTCAATGACAACTTCACTTCAAAACTATTTGCAAGGAGTAAATAAATGGATATATTCTCTAATACCGATTGAAAAGGACCAACCCAAATCAAAATATCATTGAGAGGGTGAGGTTTTGAATTATTAATATACCTTTCTATCAAGTTATATTTATTTTATGACAAACTTCACACTATCTTAAATATAAATCACTTATCTGATAACTAAACATTCTAACATCCACATGGAAAAAAGTATTTACAAGTTTCACTACTAAATAAGATTAGTTAGTCAATTGAATGGTTTTGAAATAATTTATTAAAACATAATCAACTCGAAAAAACATTTTTGTGGATACGAAAAGATTAAAATACCCTTACACATCTATCATAATTTTACTGGTAAAAAGTTTCATGTTATTTTTCTAGAATGAATGATATAAAACTTATTTATGTCACATGTATAGAAACCTTCACCAGTTGGTTCCAAACTTTCTCACAATTTATAAAAAACTTACCCTTTTATAATTATTCCACAGAAAACATTCATTACTTTTCTATAAAATAGTTCATAAAAACATATTAAATGGAAATTGTATAAAAACATATTTCGATGGATCAGTCCGACTACTCAGTAAGAAAACATGTCTTCATTGATTGTCTGAAAGAAATTTTGACCCACATCTTCCTTTCTTCAAGAATTTAAAATTTGATTTCTCAGGAAGATCTAAAAATCTATGACCAATATTAATTTATTAATCTTCTTTTGTCCTAATATGTATCTCAAAAAACCATTATAATAAAAACCTTCTTCACCAAACAGAAAACGTCAACACTCCCACTTTCACCCACAAATTAATAGTTCATTCATCTGAAATTATGGTGCACTTACTCTTCTATTTATAGGTTTCTTGGATATATTAAATTCCAGATCCCAAATTTGTTTTCTCACAAACCAAAATTTCGTATCTCCAAAATTCACATTTATTTTTGCTTAATCATAGACATATTTTGTGTTTCTAAACTCTTATGGATTCATCCTTAACATTATTAAATATTCCCAAAACATCATATTGATACAAACATACAAACAATCTGTAGTCCGATATGATTTTTTATTCAGACACGGTTTGTGAAATTGATTTACAATATCATTAAAATTATTATAACTAAATGATCTTTTGAAAAAATTATAGTTTAAAAATTATTTCAACTTATTTAAAATTCAATTTATTTAATGGATTTTTATTAGGCTGACAAATTTATTCAGCTGTGTTTCTTAAAAATGTCCTTGAAACATATAAATACTTTTAAACCCCTTGACAACACTTTATCAATGTTTTAAAAACAATTTACTTTTTTTATTATTTTTTTGATAAAAAGATAGACCAATGATACTCTATCTGATGATGATTTGTATCAGATGAACTATTTATTTTAGTGAGTGACTAATCGAATAGTCTCCATTTACCATCTGATTTACTTTTTTCAGGGCCTTTCCAATGATTATTGACAAATTAAAATAATTTTGAGACCCATTTTTAAAATTGTTGACTACATTATGGTTCTTTTTCTGTATGATTAGTCTCTGATTATATTCTAATTCATCAGTCCCAATAACAAAAAAAAATTGTTCTGAAAGTGATATAACTCTTCATTTGATGCAATATAAATATCATCAATCAATCTAATGGATCATTGTACTAGTTTCTCCACATGTATCATTGCCACATCATGTCAGATGTACTGGTGTAAAAAACACTTTCATTCAGATTATATGAAACTAATGATCGATATCCTAGATTATTTCATTCAGTAAATCAGACAGTTTGATGAATCAAATCCTCTTATGGATTGGTTGATCTAATCTTTAACTAAAATTGTAACAACAAAAACTTCAAAATTCATAGTGTTCAAACAGCATTTTCATCTGATGATTGTCACATTGATGAACTCTAACCGGAATACATTCAATTCACACTATCTTTTCATTTAAAAACAAATTGGTGTATTATAAATTTCTACTGAAATTAATAACATATATATTTTTTGGGATCATCATAATTAAGGTGGAATGTTCAATGACTTCCCATCATTAAAAACCATCATTCTTTTAAACAAAATATAAACCAATAGGTTTTTCACTAAAAGAACTTTTTTTTATACAAAGACCATAATTCACACCATTCATTCACAAATAATTGTCCACAAGTTTTGGTTAACTTATTTTGTGTGGGAAAATTCAAAATGAAAATGAATCATCATATTTTTATTGAATATCTTAAGTGTCATCTAGAAACTGATATAACTTTTTACTCAAATAAAAAACATCATTTCAGTCATTATATGAGTATAAACCCCATATTTTCCAAAGAAACATCTTCAACCCTAAAAACCATAATGGATGACTTTTCTTTAGAATTATATGGAAAATTTCCTAAGTCCAGTAAAGTTTCTTTTGATCACCAAAACATTTAAAGTGATCTGATTGTTCATATAACACAAAATAATACCAAAACCAAAACCAATTGCATCATTTTTCATCTGAAAACTACTTCATCCAAATGATTCAATATAAGAACTGCCCTACCCATGATCATAAGTTTTTAGCAATATTTCATGAACTAAAAATATTGTGTAACTATCTCTTTGGGGAGATGTTTACATTATATTATAATCATAATATTCTGATAATTAATTTTACTCATAGGGATCTGAAATTTTGAGAGATATTTTTTATGGACTATCATGAGACTTTTTATTTCGTTATATCATATACTCATAGAAAATATAATTTAGTTGCCAATGGGTTGATCATAAAATTACCAATACAAGACATGATAGAGTTAGTTTCAGAGCAATATTTTATGAGTTTGTTTGATGAGAAAATATTTATGGTATAATAGGTTAATTTATAGGTATTATTTTCTCAAATGAAGTTGACTCATCTATTGATGATAATGTTCGACTCAAGAATTTGATATATACTAAGTGAAAATAGGTGGGTATATTATTTGTTAAAGGGGAGACATCATGTGAGTGTTCTCAGTCTCCCAGTGGTGCATTATGATTCCTTATTACGATGGTTGTTTAGGTTTCACTAAGGTGGGATTTTATAGATAGTGGAATCTAGTCTTGTTTATTTGTTCACCTTAGGGCTACCATGATGTATCATTATTTGAGACATCAATATTAGTGGTGGGGAATTATGTGGTTTATTATGGATTTTTTATCATGGTGTCCTAATTTTAAAATAATTAATGAAAAAAACTAGAGACATACTAGTTTGTTTCAACCCTTACCTATTCTAGTACGGAAATGGGATGAAATTTTCATTGACATAACTATTGGTTTACAACAGACTCCTACTAAGAAGGATTTGATTTGGGTGATTGTTGATTTAATTATAAAATTCTCTCATTTCATACAAATCAAGGAGATTATGAAAGTGAAATAGTATGGGGACTTGTATGTCTAAGTGATTGTGAGACTTAGATGATTTTTATCTTCAGTCGTTTATGAAATGGACCTGAGGTTTACATATTTATTCTAGAAGGGTTTTTAGGGGGAAATGAGTTCCCAAATTAAATTGATAACATAATATCTTCCACATATGGATAGAAATACATAAATGGATATCTAGGTTACTGAGGATATTCTCTATGATTTTGTACCTAGAATTGAAGGATTTAGGGAAATCCATTTCACTCTCATAAAAATTTTCTATAAAAATATTTACCAAGATATAATAAAGATGTTCCCTTAAAGGATATTTAGGTGAGGCCATGTATGTATATCTTTTCCTGTGAATAGTAGGGAGAGAGGTCCTTGGTTGGGATGATCTAATTTTGGAGATGATGAAAAATGTGTCGTTGATCAATAAGAGGTTGGTCAGAGCACATAGCTATCTAAAATATTGTGTTGTACATCATCAGCAGTTGCTGGGGTTTCATGATAGTGATCTTGTTTTTCTTAGTGTTTCACCTGGCTTGGGAAATTTTTTATCGGGTCAAAAGGGTGTGGTTTAAACATTGTTTTTCGGTGAATTTGAGATCATTTGACATCTGGGAAGGGAGTCTTATTGGTTATAATTATCCATTAGTTTTACTTCTATCTATGATGTGTTCTGGGATTCTTATTAGAGGAGTTATATAGAGGATCCTTCCCATATGATTGGATCAGAGGATTTTGGTCATGAAACTGACAGCACTGTTGTTGAGTAGCCAAAATATATTATGTATCACCAAGGGAATAGACTTTGTAATAAAGAAATTTCTTTTTTCAGGGTACTATGGGATTGGAGATGGGATAATCATGAGACCTGGGAGTGGGAATCATTAATGAGGAAAGAGTATTCATCACTATTTGAATGTATAAAAATAAGAGGACCTTATTGGGATTGAAATCATATATGGAGGATACATTGTAACACCCCATTATTATTCTTATGTATTCCCTTTTTGGTGTGTATATTTTCATTTTAGGTTTTCAGTTTTAAATAGAAATTGGGCTATTTACTATCTTTTGGATAATTTCACACTGTGTAATGTGATTACAATCCAGGTAATTGTTGCCGAAAATATGTTATGAATCCATTTCAGGAAATGAAATGTTTACACACTATGAAAATATTTTTACTATAAACCTTGATGATTCATGAATATGATTTCATATTTTATAACTTATAATTGAAATATTCAAGACTTTGTGAATATAAATTGATTTTATAAAAACAAAATGGAGAATTAATTAAAAAAGCATTTAAATTTAAGAAAATTCATAGTAAAACATTTTTTTAATTTAAAAGTTACATATGATGAATTCTTGATATTAGACCATTTATAGAATCAATGGTGGTATCCCCTGGGATTTGTTCTCACAAACAACATTTATCATTCAGATATTGTAGATATTGTATTATGAGATCTAAGAAAAAGGGTGAGCTTTATGTACCATGTCATATTCATCTTTCATCATTTGAATTATAGAGGGATGATTTGGATGTGATGGTTGGTCACAATGGAAATTGTTAGTCTTGTTTTATTTGTAATTTTATGGTTAGTCGGGTTGGAATTGTTTTTTAGGGATATTATTGTATCTATTTTCCTTCGCTTTGTACTCTAGTCACATGTCTTATTTCATTATATTAAATACTTGATTCCTTTTCATGTTATACCTCACCATGTGATAGGCCATCTCAGGTGGTTTTCCAAGTTGAATTGGGTTGTTTTGTTATAGATAAGATGAGAATGAATGTTTAAGAAGAATATCCTATATAACATTGATCATAAACTTGAATCTTGGAAGAAATATTGGTGGATCATAATACATGAATAAAAATGATTCAAATAATAGAGGAAATGATACCATAACATTGGCATAAGATCTAGTACTGTTCAAAATACATAAGCATAGAAAAATATACGTCATGGATACCCACCAAGACATTCCTAACATGCTAGGCTTGGGAAAACCACATGTGCATTTGCTTCTGGATTGGGAAAACATCCCATGTAACCTCTTTTATGGAAAAGAATAACCTCCCATGAACCCTCAGAGCTCATATAACATAAATCATTACACGATGCATTGGAGGGAGATATAATTCCCAAAACTATCATAATCCATACAATTTTATTCCAGAATATCATAAAAATTCATCATATCATAACCTAGGAAATAGAATGGGATTCATAAACATTTTATCATAGCATAACCCATGGTAAAAAAGGGTTTCATAATCATTTTTCTATAATTAATATATACCATCCAGAGAAATTATAAGAATAATATCATTTGACCACATCCCTTGTAAATCATAACTGACATAAAATGATGTCATATTATATGGAAATTGTTTTAGAGAATACCCTAGGAACATTTTTTAGGAAAAAAAACCTATAATTTAATGTAAATTTTAAAAACTAAAAATATATCATACATTAAAAATATATATTTCATTGAAAATAGTATTTTAAAATTAAAAATTGAATATTTAATACATCGATTGGTCTTGAAGAATAAAATGTTACAAATGATAAAAACAATGTTAATTTCCCAATTTAGATAGAATCCAAAAGGCCATGGTTTGTTAATTACATGATGATTTATTTAAAAAAATTAAAAAATTAACCCAAAGTTAAAAATTAATTTAGAAAATATATAAGAAAATTAAAAATTATTGAAACCATATTTATAAACAATGTATATTGAATAAAAAATGTTTTCGATCAAAGAGAGAAATAACGATTATTTTCTTTGAAAAATATTTTGCAATGATGACATCATAAAGAGAGTAAAATAATGGTAAAACATTTATTCTCAATAAATAAACAAAATATAAAAAAAATTTAAGAGTTTCTTGAGAGATAATTGATAATAATTAATTATTATAAGACTAAAATTAAACAATCCTGATAAATGATGATAATGTATTATAAAAACATTACAAATATGGTAACATTGTATCCAACCACTCATGGAGGAAAAAAATTATATGAAACATAAAATCTCATAAGAATAAATAAATTAATTATATTACATGTTAATGGGTTGGTATATATGATTCATAAAAGATGATAGGTGTATAACATAATGTATATCCCAAAGAATGAAAACTGAGACAAAAATACCTTACATCAAGTCTCAACATCCTTCGTATATGTTTTGAAATCATTTATATTAAATATATTCTTATTATAAATATATTAAAGAACCATAATTATATATATAATATCATATAATATTTAATTATTACCTTTTATTACCCATTTATTAACAATTTCATGTTAAAATCGCATTTGGAATAATTACTGCTATGTTTTTCATGAATGTTTTAGTTTATTATTTTTGGTCATCTTAATTTAATAATAGTAAAATAATATTTTTTTTAAATGATAAATATATTGAATATATTAACTATATATTAATATTGTGTAATCTATAAAAGTTATAGATATAAAATTAAATACATCATTCATGGAGAGGGTAGTTCGTATGTATGCTATAATGCTCTTTCCATTCTATCGACCTAGGAAATGAAATTAAGGTAAATAATATATTAAATTTAAATAATAATTTTTATTTCATATATATCATATATATTCATTAAATCTGTCTAATTACCTTTTATGTAATGTGTTAGGGGAAACGAATCAAGTCACCATGCAAGGTGGTTGTCCATCGTATAGACGAACAATGTTGTCTTATCTCCCACAAAATGGAAAATAAGATGTTTTACGTTATATAAAACATAAAAAAGTATAATTATGTTTGAAATATCATATATAATCTTTTAATCTATTTTTATTATCCTCCATGTAAAAATTAAATGAAAATCACATCACATTAGTTTAGGGAGAGGTAATTTGTCACAGAGACAAGCGATGTTATTACTTTCTAACTTTTTGGGAGATAATTAGTCATATGTGTTGTTATAGTTCCATAGGGATAATAATATCATAAATATAATATATAATCATTAAATTAATCATCATATCCATATTTGAGAGGTGTTTATGGAAGAAAAATAATATCGGTTTGCGAGGTACTAATCCACCATATAGAAGATTAATGGTTTCATTTCCCATTTGATGGAAGGGAAGAAGGAAATAAGTAATGAAATTATAAAAATAACATACCAGTATATGGGAAATTGTTCTGGTAGTCAAAGTCTGGTAATCTAAAATTATCCTTCAATGTTTTCAGTTAACTGTTGGTTCCTTTTTTCTATGTTTGGGAGATCCTGAAATGGGTTTAAGACTAGGTTTGTGGGTTTTCTGTGTTTTTTGGTTAACGTTCTACTAGAATTATGATAGGATCGGATTTAGATGGGATAGAGAACTTTGATATCACCTTTTCATGGCATTTGGGATTAGGTTGACTGAGTGGGATACCATTGCCATCGGGAGGGACCATGCTTGCACGGGATTGGTGAGTGGTCTTGCATTGGGGAGACTGGTTTCTGCTTATGCTTGGAAGCGGTATAACCTTTTTCTTACATGGGTTTGTTTGGGTGTTATTTTGAACTTTATGGTTTCTAACTTTTCCCACAATAGTGTTTTTATTTATAAAAAAATAATTTTCAGTCAAAAAAATGTCCTTATTATTTAAGAAAGATTCAAGGTGTTATAAAAATAATTAATATTTAATCACATAGTTCAATATAATACTTATTCTTTATAATACCTCTGTATGTTTAAGCTTAATCCTTTCTATATTGGATTTATTATATCCCAAAGGAATCTAATTTTTTTTTGGGTGTAAGAGAAATGATAAGGTAGGTATTGGTCTAACAATTTTCTTTTGGAATTCTGAATAGGCTAGGATAGGGGTGGCCTTTTATAAATGGGAGAGAGGACATTCATGGGGTAACACCCCAATGTTATTGTGAAATATTTTCTCAAAATAATTTCAATTCTTCAATAGCTTTAACTTCCAAAAATAGAGATTTTAAATGAATTGTGAGATGAAAATAGAATGAAATTACCATTTTAAAATATCTAATAAGCTAGCTGAAATAAATATAATTAACTTACAATAATTTCTGTTGAAGTATTTTGATACCAATTTTTTTAAAAAAAATATAAATCAATTATGTTTTTGAGTTTTTTTATTAAAATGACTGAATTAAAATTAGGAAATGAAATTAATGAAATATATATGTTATATATATAATAAAATATTTTTTATATTCATCTAGTTGATATTATTTTCATAGGGTAATAATAAACCATATTTGATGTATAAAAACTTATTTTTCAAAAGGGTAATTTTATGCCTTTTAATTGGAGAAGCCCTTTTAAATTAAGAATTTCACACATTAATAATTCTTATATAAAAAAATAAAACTTTTATTTTTAATAGGGATATAAAAAATTACTTTGGATGAATTTTTTATATTTTTCTATTAACTTTTAAATTTTATGAATAGTAAAAATAGAAGTAATTTTAATTGAAAATAACTTTTTTCATTGAAATAATTTGTATGGTTATATAAAAATATTTAATTTATTTAATGTATAAATAGAATACTTTTTATAATTAAATATCATATATTCATTATAATTAATTTTACAATGAATTTAGATTTAAAAATTGTTCAATCTTTTTGCAATGTTTTAAATTTTAAAACTCGTTCTTCTTTCCGAAATTGGGATTAATTTTAAATTAATTACATAAAATTATATGTTTGCAATTTTTAAAAAATTATTTCATATTTGGAATAAGTAAGTCCAAATTATGTAAATATATTTATTTCATTGTTGGGCATTAGGAATAGTAACTTCTATAATTTTTAATAATTCTTTAAAAGGGTTAATCAGGTAATTAAGGGTAAGAATACTATTATAAATATACTCTAACTCTTTTCATAATATCTTTTAATGAGTTTATTGTGACATAAATCATCCCTGGGTAAAAATTATGTTCTTTGGGAGAAAAATTGATGAGATTAAATTAATTAATGTATTTTATTTAATGAACGGTTAAATATGTCTCACTTAAATTTTAATAAAAAATAGTTTTTTATAAATGTTAATACATAATATAATTTAAATTATAAATAATAATTTTAGAAATATATTTTTATTTATCATTGTAATTTATTCGTAATTTTTAGAAAATAAATATTTACCTTAAAGACATATACATTGATGATGTAAAAATTAATTAAATGATGAGAAATCAATAAGTAAATTTATATTAACATACTAATAACTATTAAAAGAACCAAACACATGATATAATATTATTGATAAACTATATCTCTACCATAACCATCCATGGGTATAGTTAGGGACCATTTTATGCATAAATGAGAGATTTTGACACTTATATTATTTAATTTACAGTGATGTTAATGTTTTCACATTCTTGTTTTCAAAAATTTATAATTTGTAATGTATTATTTTATAAAATGTAAATTAAAATATAATTATTCTTATGAAATTTAGTAGATTTATATTCATCATGGTATTTTATTTTTAATTTATATTCAACAAATATGTTTATCAAATAATTACACAAAATTTATGTACTAAATATTTAATTAATAGAGATAACAAATAAATGTTATTAAAAATACTAACATAAATATGATTTCTACTAATTAATATCTCCAAAAATATTTCTAGATGACCATGACTGCTTAAGAATATAATAAAATAACTCTTTTGAAGTTAACTTTTTTTCTTAATATTTTTAATTATTAATGAATTTAATAGTGTCAAAATTGACACTATTGTTTTCTTTGTAATATAATGTTTCAATACATTATTTCAGAATTATAAAACATTTTTAAAAATATATATTAATTATTATATGGTTATAAATATTCTAATTTATTTATTTATTATCTCATTCAAATCAAATAATTAATTATTACACCATTTAAATATTTAAATATTTTTCACACTAGTTAAAAATTAAATAGAAATAAAAATTGAAAATTAAACTATTGTGTATTAAATTGATAGAAAACAGGTAAATAATTTATTTGAAGTTAAATTACATCACTATTATATATTAGTTTTTTAAACATTTTGGAGGCTTTTTGGTAAGATTTGAGTTTATCAGAAATTATTATTAATAGAGTTTCCAAAATTTACCCTCACCTTAATTATAAAGAGAACTTCCTACCACACCACATCACTTCATATTGAGCTTTCAATATCATATATAACCTACTTGTTTCCCTTCTGATCTTTCATAGTTACATTCAAGAGTTTATTGTCTTCTTCCAAGGATAACTCTAGTGCTCTAATCGGCAATTTAGACGAAGCACGTCCAAGAAGAGGTAATCTCTTCTATTGATTCATACAAACATCTTCATTCTTCTAATTCATTTTACTAAGTTGTTTCATTATAAATTAATAAATTCAGTATCAATTATAAAAAGTGATGTTATTTTAATTATGAAGCAACCATATTCCTACAAAATATGAAATCACAACGCCTGTGTAGGTACGTCTTGTCGTCTCTATTCTGTGATGTAATCGTTTCTCACCACCACCTTAATTGGATGGGTATAATGATGGAAATAATAACTATATATTATTATTATTATAACCATATATTAATTCTTATTATTATAAATCATTGAATTCATCGCCATTAAAAAATTATGGGAATGATATCATCGCTCGTGCGTATGTAAGACATACCATATCGACGACATGATGTGGTTAGTTCTGCATGTTATTTATTAAATATTGATTATATAAATGTACAGAATGAATAAATATGGAATACATTATTCCAATATCATGTTTTAATGATATAAATTTTACCTAATAAGGATAACTATAACTTATTCGACAAAACATGCATAAGAACATGGAGGAGTAAATATCAGAATAACGAGTAAAAATGAAATGTTACTAACAAACAGTTGATAATATGATCATATATGATATCATAAAAATGGATAAGATTATGGAATAATTCAATTTCATTATATAAATCATTATATCATAGTTTCATATATATACGAAGGATATTTGATCTATGTTAATGGATAATTTCACAATTTCATTATTATCTGAGAATGTTTATATGTAAGTATTTACTGGCGTTTATTTATAATCTACATCCATGTTTCCAAATTATTTAATTTTATTTTTATTCTTATATAATTTATTAAATTAAATTTTATGATGTGGTGAATTTTTTTAAATGGTGTGAAAGGTACCTTTTATTATTATTTAGTACGAGTTACTATTCCACTTTTCATGAAATAGTTTGAGGATAATTTTTTTTAACTTATACAGCATGAATTGATTTATAAATATTTATAGTGTCTTATATAGATGAATCTTCTTATACATGATTTGATGTTTATTTTTAAATAAATTATTTTCTTTTAAAATTTCATGGAATTTTGGAAAAATCATTTTTGAAGAAGAAATGGTATTTTACTCAATAATTAATTTGAAATGTTCAATCAAAATTATTTTCCATTGAAGTTGAAAATTTATAATAGGGTTATGTTTCAAATATAATATCCTTATTTTTCCTATGATTTTATTGTTTTCATGGAATTCTTCTTGTGAAATCCATTTTTTTACATGGATTATGTTATGGTGGAATGATGATTAAATAATCCTATTTTATTCCATGGGTTATGATGAATGTTTTATGATATTTTGGAAGATGTAAAAATGATTTAATTATTAGATGGTTGGGACCACTATGTCCCTCAAATGAATTTGATAAATTTTATATATCATGATATAGATATGGGTGGAATGTGAAATGTTCTTGGTTTAGTAATATCGGGCTTGAATGAGGAGGTAACTCAGTTTATTAATGGACTTTGTCCACTATGATGGTCTTGGAAATGAGCCATGTCTAATATGAAATTACTTTCTATGCTTATGTTTATTCTAAAAAATATAATTTCTTATGTTATTACTTTTAATATTATGACCATTTATATTTATAAACATTCCTGATTTATCCCATGGCATGATATCATGATCTTTGAAATGTAGGATATGATTTTAAAATATTAGGTTCTTATGTATAATGATTGTAAGATGATTGATATCAACATTTTTTTACCCTTGTTGAGAATATTATCCCACCCTTTCTTACGTTTCTTTTCCTCTGGTCATGAATAATGGTATTTAGTATGATATTTTAAAAAGGGGTCTAATTATGATGAAATAAGTGGGGGACAGTGATGATGTTTTATGAAATAGTTGTTTATGTTTTTTGGTTCCTAAATACACTATACATATATAGTTCTTTCATTTCTTTTTTATATTTTGTAATGAATATTTGTTAACTTTTAATTATTATAAATTTATATAATGTACATTTCATTATAGTTGGTATTAGAGAAAAGGAATAGTTAAACATTAATCAACAGATGGAACCCAAAGGAACCATATTAATGCTAAATGTGATGGGAAATATAATTATTTTGATCCCGAGAAAACAAATTCTATGGGATATGGAATGAAAACTATTATAGCTATTATCACCCAATATTTCCATGATATCAATCATGAAGGACATCAAAATGAGAAAAAAGGGAACAAAATTTCATTGATTCCATCGTGAGGCATCGTTAACTTTCTTTCAGTGGGACTTATGATCCATTAGTAGCTGAATAATGGATCATTACCACTAAAAATATATTTTTATTTCTTCAATGTTTACAACATGATAAAGTCATGTAATCAGTCTATCATTTGGAAGATTAATCTGATCAATGGTGTAAGCTTATCAAGAATACAATATGAATAGATGAATGTTATTCCAGGGAAAGGGATGAGTTCAAGAAAATATTTTTCAATAGGTAATTTCCTTGAATTCTTTAAACAAACAAAGAGAATGAGTTTATTGAACTTAATAAAAAATGTGATGAATATGTTGGTGCCTATGATGAAAATTTTAGAAGACATGAATGGTATGCCTCTAGAATTATTATCCAACCTATGACTAGAATTTATTGAATCTTTATTGGCTCAAAACCATGTATCTGAAGGGAATTTTTTATAAGGGACTTCAATAGTAAGGAAGGAATCTATCAATGTTCTCTCAAGGTTTATATGGATATTAGTGTAATCCATCAGTCCTATGGGTTTGATAAGAAGATAAAAATGGAATTCAAAGTAAAATCTATTGATCACACTAAAAAGATAAATATTTTTTTATTATGATCAAAGTGTGAAAATAAACACGGAGAAAATTGTATAGAGAAAATGCTAAACATAATGAGCCTCCTACAATTTAAGATTACATGTTCATGGAAATAAAAAGGTATTCAAATCAATTCCCTAATCCACGGGTTATTGAAAAATATCAATATCAGCAGACACTCAAGTCCAAAAAAAGGAATGTCACATGCAATCACTATCATCAACATGGGGTACTATAATGATGTGGTAAGAGGTACACATACCATCCACATTAAAGTAGAAAATGTTTCATTTGATTATAGATCCACACACTCTTTTATTTAGGAATTATTAACAAATGGTGTCATCATATAACCACGACAAGTAAATTTTGAGTTTGTAGTGAGATCACATAATAGCACAATATTCTCATCAGATGTTTATACCTCTTCTCTGGTTGATGTTTGGGGTAAAGTGCTTCCTGAAAATCTTTTTATTCATCCAATAGTAGAATTTAATGTCATTCAGGGAATGGATTGACTTTAATATATGGAGATCATATTTAATATTATTGAAGGGATGTCTCATTTTAAATTCAAGGTCAATCTAGGATCTTCTATTGATGAAATAATGAGTATTACCTTCCATTTATTTTTTTCCTATATTATGGTTACTGAATCTTATAAATTATGGTTATATATTGTAAATGGTTGAGGAGAAACTCACAATAAATAATAGAACAATTGTATTGAATTTTAATGATGTATTTCCAAAAACATTTCTAGGTCTTCCTACAAATCATGAGGTGTAATTTTCAATAGAACTCATATCGGTTGTTGTTCTTATTTCAATGACACATTATATAATGTCCCCAATTTAGTTGAAGTAATTAAAGATGCAACTCCAATAGAATCATGACAATGGATTCATATTCCCAAGTTCATCACATTAGGGTGAACATGTTCTATTTATAAAGATGGATGATAGATCAATGAGACTCTATATTGATTATAGACAACATAAAAATATCACTATAAAGAAAAAATGTCATCTTCCCCACATTGATCACTTATTTGACCAACTACGCTATGCTCAATACTTTTCCAAGATTGATATTTGATAAGGATATCATCCATAATGGATCATGAAGGATGATATACCAATGATAGTATTTAGTACAAGGTATGGACACTATGAATTTCTTGTGATGACTTTTGGTCTTAGTAATGAACCCAATATCATTCGGGATATAATGAATAGAGTTATAGGAGACTATCTTGATCAGCTTGTAGTAGTATTTATAGATGATATTATTTTTTATTATAAAATAAAGTAAGGGCATGAAGATCACATGAGAGTTATACTAAATACCCCAAGAAAGGAAAATATTTATGAAAAAATTTTCATATGTGGATTATGGATTCATAAAGTTTCATTTCTGGGTCACATTATCTCAAGAGAGGGGATATCTATGCATCCAGTAAAAAAGATGTCATAGATTGTAGGCTTAGACTAAAAATGGTAACAAATATTCGAGTTTTTCTTGGTTTGGATTGAAATTATTGATTTTTAGTGAATGATGTTTCAGGATTATCTAATACACAAACAAAGTTGACTAAAAAAGATTTATGTTCACGGTGATGCAGTAATGTGAATATAATTTCAAAGTGTTAAAATGTATGTTAGCCAGTGCATGTGTGCTCACACAAGATTGTAGTGGATAAATGTTTGTGATATATAGTGATTCATCCAAGAATGGGAATGGATTTGTTCTCATGAAAAATTATATTATGATTGGTTATTCCTCAAGACAATTGAAAATACACTACAAAATATAACCAAATCTTGATTTGGAGTTAGCTGCGGTAATATTTTCAGTAATGATATGGAGTAATTATCATTATGGAAAAAGGTTTGATATTTATTCTGATAAAAAAAATTAAATTATTGGAGATAAATATCTTTCAAATAATATTTTTGGAGTTGGGTAATGATTATGACTTCTCAATAAGTTTCCACCCTGGGAATACAAACAAGGTGGATGATTCATTGATTTGAAAGGACCGTACTAGCATATCCATGAGGAGGATCACAGAATATAATATATTTATGAATTTTCAAAGGTTAGATCAAGAAATTTTTAAGGAATGAGGCAATATTATCTTTATGAAATGAATATTGAACCATTAATACAAGTGATTATTAAGGAGACACAAATTAAGTATGTTGAGCTACAAAAGAATGTGAGAAAAATTCTTAAATTTTACATTGATGGTACAAAAATAATAAGGATTATGAATCGTGTTTTTATTCTTATATACCGGAATTAAATAGGTATATATTTTATAAGCCTCATAGTTCATCAAAATATATTAACCCTAGATGTAAAATGATGTACAGGGACCTAAAAAGTATTCCGGGTGGGATCAAATGAAAATGGATATTGACGAATATGTCCTTTGATGCTTGGATTTTCAGCAAGATAATTCTGAGACTAAAAAGTATAATGGGATGTTACAAGGATTACCCATTCTAGAATGAAAATGGGAAAAAATTATTATGGCCTTTATTATCAGAATTCCTAAAACATATTATGTACATAATGTTATATGGGTTATAGTTGATATCCTTATGAAGTGGGAATACATTATTTATTTTAGAGGGGATTCATCTCTTGACCATATATCCATGATATATTTAAAATAAGTGTTAAGATTTCATGGAGTACTGATTTCCATTATATTTTACAGGGATCTGAGGTTTACATCAATGCATTGTGCAATTCATCAGCATGCTTTGGATACAGAGCTATGATTCGACACTAATTATAATCATCAGATTGATGGTAATTTTTAGAGGAAAAATCAAACTTTATAATAGATGGTGAGAGCTTTCTCTGTCGATTTCAATGGTGGTTGGGATCAACACCTACCTTTTGTAGAATTTTCAAATAACCATAACTTTCACTATAATATTCAAATGGTCCACTATGAATTCCTCTATGGAAAAAAGTACAGAACTGTAACTTATAAGGATGAAGTTGGTGAAAAAAATCTATTAGGACCTGATATTGTATAAGAAATGGTAGAAAAGGTCAAATCTTCTCTACAACACATAAGATCAGAACCGAGTCAGTGAAGAGGTTATACTGACAATCGAATAAAATAATTATATTTCAAAGTGGGTGAAAATTTGTTTCATTGAATATCTCTTTGGAGGAGAGTAATGATATTCAAAAAAAGATTCATTTTGATTCCTATGTATATCAGTCCTTATGATATTCTGGATCATGTTGGGATAGTGGATTTTTTATTGGTGCTTCAACTGAATCTCTCTCAAGTTCATGATTTGTTCCATGTATCTCTCCAGAGAATGAATAATTTTAATTCTTCAATAGCTTGTATTGCACAAAATTGTGATTTCAAAAAAAAACGGTGAGATGAAATTAGTATAAAATTTCCATTTTTACCTAGCTATTAGGTTAGTTATAATAAATAAAACTAAAGTATGAAAATGTATGGTGAATCCTTCTACTACCAATTATTTATAAAAATCATAATCAACTATATTTTTCAATTTTTTAATGTATTTATTGAATTAGTATTGGTAAATTAAATTAATGAAATGTATATTTTATATAATTAATAAAATATTATTTATATCCATCCAATACATATTTCATTTATAGGATATGAATAAGACCTATTTGATGTATAAAAAACTATATTTTTCAATAGGGTAATTTTCTTCCTTTTAACAGAGAACCCCTTTCAAATTAATATTTTGACAGATTCACAATTTTGATATGAAAAAGTAAACAATTTCAATTTAAGAGGGATATGAAAATTGAAAATAGATTATTTTTTAATATTTTTTTAATAAATTTCAAATTTTAAAGAATAGTAATGATACATTAAAGTTTAATTGAAAACAACTTTTTCATATAAATAATTT
Source organism: Viscum album (assembly GCA_963277665.1). NCBI lineage: Eukaryota > Viridiplantae > Streptophyta > Magnoliopsida > Santalales > Viscaceae > Viscum > Viscum album. Next base: position 1,198,653,704 of record OY728123.1, on the reverse strand, counting down.
TTATGATAAAATTATAATACTAATTGGTTTTAAATTACAAATAAAATATATTATTATCATTCAATCTAATTTATATCATTAGAATTAATTTTACATAGAATTCAGATGTAAAATTTTTTTAATCTTTTGCAATGTTTCATCTTTTAAAACTTCTTCTCCCTTTCCAAAAATGGGATAAATTTTAAATTAATTACTGCAACTTCTATTTTTTGAAATTTAATAAATGGATTCCTTATTTAGATTTATTAGTTCCAAATTACGTAAATATATTTATTTTATTTTTTGTCATTATGATTCGTAACTTTGCAAATTTTTATTAATACGGTAAAAAGGTAAATGGGTAAATTAAGTGTAATAATACTGTTATAAAATTACCTTAACAACTATATTAATACCATTGGATGAGTTTTCTTTCTACCTAAATCATCCTTCGGTCGAAAATGGTCTATTTTGGGAGCCATGTGAATGAGATTAGGACTTTTTCATTATTTTATTTAATGAAATGTTAAATATGTTTCACTCAAATTTTAATAAAAAAATCATATTTTCTATAAGGATATAAAAAAGATAAATTCTATTATAAATACTCATTTTAAGGATAAAATGTTTTTATTCATCATGGTAATTTATATATAATTTTAAAGAAATAAATATTTACCTTAAAGAATTATACTTTGATGATGTAAAAATAAATTATATGATGGGAAATCAATAAAACAATTTTTATTAAAATAATAATAACCATAATAATACCCAAACACTAGAAAAATATTATTTTTAATGTATATCTCGACCATAACCATCCAATGTTAGTGTTAGGGACTATTTATATTCTTATAGAAGAGATTTTGATATTTATTTTATTTTATTTAAAGTGATGCTAATGTTTTCAAATTCAGGTTTTCAAAATAATAACATTTTTAAGGATTTTCTAGATGAAAAATTAAACTACAAGTATTCTAATGAAATATATGATATTTATCTTTATCATAGTATCTTATTTTTAATTTTTATTAAAACATTTATGTTAAATAGTTACAAAATAATGATCTATTAATTTTTTTATTAATTGATATAACAGATAATTGTTATTAACATTGCTAAAATAAATATAATATGGGATAATTAAAATGTTCAATGAATTTTATAGAAGACTGTATCTTCATAGTTATATAATAAATTAGTTTTTTTAAAGTTATATTGTAATCTTAATATTCTGGGAAATCAATGAATTTAATTGTGTGAAAATTGACACTATTGTTTTTTTAGGAAAACAATGATTCATTAAATTATTAAAAAATCATAAACTATTTTTATAAATATATAAAAATTTTGAAATGGTCATAAATTTCCTATGGTATTTATTTATGGTCTCATTGACATTAAATAAGTAAATATTACACCCTTTTAATATTTTAATATGTGTTATCCTAGTTAAATATTAAATAGGATAACTAAATGTTATATAAACTATTAAGGTTTAAATTGATAGAAAACTTGTCCAATTATTTTTGGATTGTGAGATTAAAACCCTATATCATCAGATCTTCTAAATTGGGAAATTTTGTATGTTTTTTTGTAGGGTTTTATTTTATTCTAAATTATTATTAATGGTGTTTCCAAAAGTGCACCCACCTCAATTATAAAAGGGCACCTCCTCCCACACTGATTCACATCATTTTGAGCCTTAAATTTTGGAAATACCAAGACTGTTTCTATTATAAAAATCCATAGTAACATTTTATAGGTTTTATTATTCTTCCAATACCATATCTACTGTTCTATGTGGAGATTTAGAGGAATCGTGTTGGAGAAGAGTTAATCTACTGTACTGATTTGTTTAAACTTATTTCTTCTTATACTTACTTGTCACATGTTGTTTCTTTTTAAATAAAAAAATCCAGTATCAATTTTATAATATTATGTTAATATAATTATGAAACATCCATATTCCACCTTCTATCCATCCTACAATAAACGAAATCACTACATGTGCGTACATACGACTTACAGTCACCATGCAGTAGTGTAATCAATTTTTCACCACCACCATACATAGATGGTTATAATAATGTAAATAATAAATATATATGCTTCTTATAATAGTCTGTAATTATTAAATATTATAAAAAATACATTTAAATATCATTCAACAATTATGGGAATGATATCGTCACTCGTGCATATGTATGACATACTGTATCCAAGATGCAATGTGATTCATTCTAGATTAATATCATTAAATAATGATTACATAAATGTATATAATGAATTAATATGGTATATATTATGTTGAAATTATAATATAACGTTATAGATACTAACTAATAAGGAGAACCAGAACTTATTTCACAGAACATGCATAAAAAATAAGAATAGTTAATATACGAATAACAAGTTAAAATGAAATGTTACAAAAAATGGATGATAATATGATCATATTTGATATCATAAAAATGAATATAATTCTAGAATAAGTCAAGGACATTATTTGAATAATTTTTCAGGTGGTTCAGATACATACAAAGGATATCAGATCAATGATAAGGGATAATTTCACAATCTCATTATTATCAGACATTGTTTATAAGTATGTATTTATTAGAATATATTTTCATAAACATCCATGTTTCCTAAGTATGTAATATTGTTTTTATTATTATTAAAATTTTGTAATTAAATTTTAACCATTTCTTGAATTTCAATTAAAAGGTATGAAAGGAATATTTTTTGTTATTTGATACACGGTACTTTTTTACTTTTCTGGCAAATGTACAAGGAGAATGTTTTTGTTAACATATACGACATGAAAAAATCTTTATGTCATCATAGATTCATATTTACATGAAACATAATCTACAATATTTCATGATTATTTTCAAATAAATTAATTTCTTTTAAAATTATTTTGAATTTTGAGAAAATAAAATTTTTTTGATGAGGAAATGATATTTTCCTCCAGAATTAATTTCATGTGTTCATCAAAATTATTTTTTATCCAAGATGGAATTAATTAAGATATTTATGTTTGAATTATAATATCCTTATTTTTCTCATGATTTTTTTGTATTTATGATTGAATTATATTTAGAAAATCCATTTGTTTTACATGGATCGTGTTAACGTGGAATGATGTTTACAGAAATCCATTTTATTATGTGGGTTATGATGAATGATTTATGTTATTATGGAACAAGTAAGAATGATTTTAATTATGATATTTTTTGTACCTATATCTCCCTTTAATTAATCGGGAATATATTTTTATATATTGATATATACATGGCTGGAATGGGAAATGATCTCAGTTCAGTAATATAGGGCAGGAACGAGGAGTGAACTCAGTTCATTAATGGACTTTGTCTGCTATGATGGTATTGGAAATGATCCTTAATGAATATAAAATGATTTTTTATACGTGTTGGTATTGCAAAAAAACATAATTCCTTTTTTAGTGACTTTTCATATAATTATCATTGAATTTTATGAACATTCATGCTTTATCTCATGGAATGATATCACGATATTTCATGTGTAGGATAAGATTTCAAATTAGTATATTCTGAGGTCTTATAATTGTTATTTGATTGATATATCCCTTTTGACCCTTACTAAGCATCTGAGCTCACCCTTTTGTATGTTTCTTTTCCCCAGGTCATGATGATGTGTATTATATAAGATATGTTAAATGGGGTCTAATTATGAAGAAATAAGTATGATATAGTGAGTATGTTTTATGAACCCGTTGTTTATGTTTTCAAGAAACTAATAACACCATACATATACGGTCATGTCTGGGATTTTTTATTTGTTTTAATGAATATTGAACACCTTTGAAGTATTATCAATTTATGTAATGTATGGGTCCTAATACATGGGATATTTGGAAAAAAAGTCTACCCTCAATTTTCACATTCCAAAAAAATCAAAAAATAAGCGTTTATCAAACATTAGAGGTTTTGATGTCTTTATAATTCCATAAAATGGATTCTGGACAATTTCTAGGTCATTTTTATTATATAATTCTATATTAACATCTCTTAAACCTATTTTATCTTGAGCTGTGGTAATTATATAATACTTTTTTATTCATAATTTTGAAATAATTAATTAATTTGTACTTATTATTAATATAAATTATTTGGATTAAAATTAAAAAAATAAAATTTTCAAGATTTTTTTAATATAAATGAGAAATTTTAATTTAAAATTAATCCCTCAAATTTGAAGAGAAAGGGTATTCCCAATTGTAAAATATTCAAAATATTAGAACATTTTTGTATCAAAATCCGATAAAAATATATTCAAATTAAGAAAACTAAATTAATAAGTTAATAATTTTAGAAATTTCACTTTTAAACCATTTTATAACAAAATGAACCTAATAACATCATTAAATGAAAAATAAATTCCAATAAAAGGTATTATTTTTTACCAATTTATAAAGAAACTCATCTTTCTAAAAAAATCCATCCAATGATAAAATGGACATGCATATTTCAAAATGTGTTGTATTTTTTAAAATATATTTTTAATAATTTTGAAAAATTAATTTTTTAATTTGTAATTTTTTTTAGAAAATAGTATTTTTGAAAGATATAATGTCTTTACAAAAAATTACGTTCTTTTTTATCAATATGTATTCCTTATATAAAAACATTTACATAATATTAAAAATTAATCTATTCCAATTAAATTCCTCCAAGATTAATGGCGGGGTAATAATTTTTCTGTTTGAAAAATCCTATTAGTTTTTTTTTGTGGTTCATTAAAACTATTTATTTTATATAACTACTAGAAATTAAATTTATTTGAAAAAAAATATATCAAAAAATCTATGACGGTTACACTATACATCCCTTACAAAAATTTAACCTCTAAATTTGTCACTTGTGTAAATAATAATAAGGATACTATTTTTGTTTTATATCCTCAGGTTCCCACATAGCTTCATCAAGATTGTGGTTTCCCCAGAAAACATGGAACGAGTGATTTTTATTATTCCATAAAATGATATATGTATGATCAGGAATCACCATTTTTTATTACTCATAAATAAATATTAGGATCCTGTGGTAAAACCTCTTAGCTAAATAAAGTTTATGGATATAGTGTGTACTTCCCCTTTGAGATATAGATGAAATACATTAGGAACCTAAGATAGGTTCACTGGACGCACCAAAAAATATGTTATGGTCCTTATATGGTCATGAATTTAAAATGGACTAATATAAATAGGTATTAGTTTTTCCTTATTTATTAATATCATTACAATATTTGTTGATAAAATTTATAATAAAACCTTCTCATCAACATAAAATTCCATATAACATTATTGATTATCAGTATAACGTTTTTCCAACATTGTGCTACACTTATGGGATGCTGAATGGCTATATCCTTAACTACAATTTCTCCAGCCATTTCTTGTCCCAATATCATTATTTCAAAAGATTTATCCAAACATGTTGTGGTAATAAATATATTTTCATAGAGGTATTCACAAGGCTATAACATTATGCTCGAGTGAAAGCTATTATTCAATGAAAATTCATCTAGACAAAGGTATTGATCCCAAAAACATTTTAAATCCATAAAAAATGATCTCAAAATATTATCTATGGGTTTAATTATTCAATCATACATACCATCTATCTGAGGATGATATACCATTTTGAAACGCAACTCTATATCAAGAGATTATTGAATACATCACGATAACATTGATGTAAATCTTGTATACTGATTAGATAAAATATAATGGGTAACCCATTAAAACATACCATATCCTTAATGTATACTCTGGAAAGTTGATCAAGATATAGTTCTTATGTAATTGTGATAAAGTGTACATAATATTTTTTGCGAACAAATTGGACCCATATATCATTATTTCTATTAAAAAAATTTGGGAGTCTAATTAAAAAAATCTATATTGATGTCCTCAAATTTATGTTCAAGCATGAGTAATGGATATAACATCTCATTAGGATTTTATATCTCAGCTTTAACATTCTGAAAAAACTTGTACCATGATAAATATTTTATGATATCTCTCTTCATGTCATCCCACTATAAATACTACTTAAAATCCCTATACATTTCGTAAATCTTGGAAGAATAAAGAGTGAATTACAATTATATTCCTCTAATAAATCATTCTTCAAATATGTTATCAATGGTACACATACATAGTTCATAAACCATATCATTCCATCACAATAAATATCAAACTCAGACACATTTCTGACCTTCTATTGTAGCTATTTATTATCGTTTGATTCAACTTTAGTCATTACGTGGATAAATTGTTGAACATTCTTTTGAAAAGGATAATATTTCTCTCTTTACATCTAGATTTATGGATACATCTTTTGAAAATCCATAAATCTATTATATTTTTTGATCCTCATCATGGATAATCTAGTACGATCATTTTGACTCAAAGCATCGACCACCCTATACCCTTTCATAGGGTGGTAATTTATTGAGTAGACAAAATCATTAATGATAAATAACCATCTCAAATAGTTCATATTCATCTCTTTCTATGTGAATATATACTTCAAACATTTATGATAATTATATATCTTGCAATTTTCACCAAAAATGAAACACCTCTATATCTTTAATGTTATTTTTAACGCAACAAACTACAAATCATGAGTATGATTATTTTTCTCATTAACCATTAATTTTCAGTAGATTTAATCTACAACTATGTCATTTTACATAGTAACACTACTCAATACCTTCTTTGATTCTACTCTATAGAATTAAAATCTTTCTCCACTTCAAGGTAATGTAAATACGAGTGCACTGGCTAATATTTTTTTAGTTCCTTGAACTATTCATCACATTTATCAATTAAATGGAACTCGTCATCCATTCAAGCTAGGATAGGGAGTGTATTTGATATTCATGGGAAATTCTCTCAAAACTGGCGATAATATCCAGTCAAACCAAGAAAAATTAGTATTTCAGTCACCATGGATGGTTTGGACCAATATTCAAGAACAAAAATCTTTGATGGGTCAACTGATATACCGCCTCTGGATATTATGTGACAAAAAAATGAATCATTTTGTTTATAAATTCAAATTTTTTTAAATTATCCATATAGTTTCTCTCTCCTTAGGTTCTTTAGTAAATTTCTCATGTGATCTTCATCATCATCCTAGCAATTTTCATAAATAAAAATGTCATATAAAATGAATACCAAAAACTAATCATTGAAACATATAAAGAATATATTCATTAAATTAATGAATATAATAATAGAATTAGCAAGATTAAATAGAATTAGTATATAATAATAGTGTCAATACCTTGTAAAAGATGTTTTTATAGGTATATTATCCTTCTTAACCCTTAATTGATGTATAAAGATAATGTAAATCATGGAAAATTATTGAGATCCCTATAGTTGATCAAAAAAGTCTACAACGTGGGGTAGAGATTACTTATTCATGGTCATGACAATGTTCAAATCATGATAGTCAATGTAGAGACACATCAATCAATATTTATTAAGAAAAGAATAGATAATACCCATTGTGATTCACTTGGCCTAATTAATCTCTTATCGAGACACTCTTAGAATTTCCTCTTCAAATCCAACAACTCAATCGGGTTCATTCTATAGAGAGTATTTGAAATATGTTTAACAAAAATTTTGTGTTTTATTATGAACTCGACATTGTGATTTAGTGAAAGATTAGGAAACTATTTGATAAATATATCTAAAATTTAACTCACAATTGGCATAAAATAAATTATTATTCTCTCCACAATTATTTGAGATAAATGAATCCTTTTAATAAGAATCAAAACCCATTAAATCAATTTTATTTTCAATTGAATTTCATATCTATCAAAACATTAATAGATGATAATATGTTGGTTTAGAATATCAAACACGACATCCCTTCCATAGAAAATGATGTGGGATTTATGTATATAAATTCAATAAATAAATAAGATAAAATCAAATTCAACTAGAGGAATAAGAAGAATATTTGAAGGAATACCATTCCCAATAAATTCAATAGGAGTGGGATAGTATAATTTTGATGGAATTATCTCACCATTAGTGGGTTTACTTACAAATTAAATATCTATTATTTTTGGTAATATTTTGATACCCTTTAAAAATTAAAAAAATATTAAAGAGTGGTTAGATCAAGAAAAAAATAAGACATTGTCATTTCAAGAGTGTATGGTATGTATAAAATTTACCATGTCATTATCATTCCCCTCGTCTGAAATAGTGGCCACATGAGATTCCGATTTGTTCCTTAGAATAAATGGTTAATTATGTTGATCATTTTCATCAACCCTATGATTTGGAACTTATTTTTATCATTTTTGACACCATGTATTTGATACACTAATTCTTGGGAGGGTAATTTCGTGGGGATTTCACTTAATTTACATCATTAGATAAATTATTTACATAATTTTTTAATTTATCCACTCACTCACTTTCCTTTCCATAAAAATGACATTGTGTAGTCACCTTAAGATAAATTACTTTATTTTTCCATCCAAATATCGATCAGAATGGAAGGATTGTACTTTTCCCACTAATGCTTACTTTTTAGATGCTAAAGTCCCTAATAGATATACCCTTAAAATATATTGTTTTAAGGAATTGATGAATTGATAAAACTTGATTTTAGGATGGATGATAATACAAGAAGTTTATCTCACAGGTATTGTAAACTTTTCCCCATATTTACCAACAAATATTCATCTTGATGTTTTTCTCACATAATTAATTCTTCAATTTCATATAATGAATATGAAGTAAGTACTTAATAAAAAAATATATTAAACACATCCCACTCCATGGAGTTAATTTCATCCAATTTATTCATATTATTGATAAGAGTGCACCATTGAACTGTATCACCTTCCAAATGATATATGGAAAAAATTAATTTCTCATGATCTTAACACTGAAGAGTAGAAAATATCATTTCAATGGTATTGATCAATTTTTTATTAACTAGTGGATATATATAATCAGTAAAAGTATTTCTATATTTCCTCAATAAGGACTTAAAAAACATGATTCCTTCCATTAGTAGTTCACAAGATCATCGGGATTCTTAAACTAAGAACTTTTTGAGATAATAATAATATGAAATTTTATTTTTGATCCCATAATATCTGATTACTCAAAGGAATTCCAATGTATTTTATATTACATTAAAAAATAAAATTGTTAATTTGTATCCATCCATTTATTAAAACTTGAAAATATAAATTCAGAAACACTAATCGTATTACGAAACCATTTAATCATAAAAAACTTTTATATGATGATTAAATCACAAAACCATCTTTTCAATCTATGAAACCATAGGTTCAACCGAGTCATTATTAAAATATTTCATTATGGTTCATAATGAGTATGTAAATTTAACAAATATATCCAATATTGGTTTCAAAACAAGTTCATAGTAAGGCCTATAATCTTGTACCAGGTAATTATCAGTCAAGGCCAACACATCTTTTTTAGATTTATTACCCTTCATTACATATGTTTCATAACAACATCCACTTATTGTTTCCATAATGTGATGTAAACTCATGAGAATTACTCACTCTAAACATCCTCAAAATTATAGGATATTTTCTTATACATTCTCTTAACCTTATGGTTCTCAATAGTTTTTTATCATCCTAGTTCCCGGAGGTTTAGCTAAACCTTTCTTTGATACAAACTAATGACACCCAAACTTATCATACATAAATATTACATCTTAATAAAAAAATATGAATTTCATATCATAACGATCTATGAAATAACCATTTAGATCTATTTACATTTAAATCATGTATACATATACAACTACTTCAAATGTGAACTATATCATCTCCCACTAAGTTCATCATAACTAGATCCTTCCTTAGACATATCTTACATAATACCTTTATTCAAAACCTAATAAAATGATACATAATAATGGGTGTGATCAGATGCCTAGAAAGGGTAAAAATAGATATATCAACATAATATGAGAATAAGGGTATCAGAACATGTTAATAAACGTTAAGAATCATACACTTCATATCATAGACCATAAACATGAGTAATAGAATAAGTCAAGTAAATACATAAGACATGAATAATAAAGTAATCAAAGAACATATATTTTTAAATAATAACCTTAGAATAATCGAAGAGTTGTGAAAACACATATAATAAAATGCAATTATACGGCTAAGGTGTCCACAAAGTCATTTATAACTTGTTAGGCTTGGGATAACCATCAATGTACCTATTATAGGCATGGGATAACCTCTCGTATACCCTCTTTTTGGGATTTGGGTAACCTCCAATGTACCCTCCAAGATCATAGAACATTAATCATTACCCAATGTATTGGAGGGAGATAATGTTCTCACCTATCACACAATCCATGAATTTGTGTTCCATAAGATTATAAAACATTTAATAGATCAAAACTGATTAAATAAAATGGTATTCAAAATCATTTCATCATATAATAACCCACTGTAAAAAAAATAGGCTTCATAAAAATTTCATCAAATTAAACATAAAAAATCTAGATAAATAAAAATAATTATATCATTGGATTATAAACCTAGTAAATTATATTTTACATCCATGGATGAAATTTTAATTTGAAAATGATTTTGAAAATGCACTAGGAATATTTCCTAAGGAAAATAAATATTCTTTGAAAATATCATTATAAAACCAAAAATTCATAAATAATTTTGGAAATAATTATCTTTGAAATTAATAATTGAATCATAAAAATGAATATTTAATACAATGAGAGGTCATGATGGAGGGAAATTTCCTACATGTTGAAACAATGATTTGTTTCAAATTTTTAGTAAAAGGCAAATGATCCTTGTTTTTTAAAATACATAAAGATTAATTTCAAAAAATGGTAAAAAGGAATTTAAAAATCCTAGAGGAACATTAAAATATTTTAAAATATTTTTTTGGAAACATACACATAGAAGACAATAGTTTTATGAATAAATATAGAAATAAAGTTGATTTTCTTTAAAAACAATATTTTGGATTCATGGGAACATAAAGAGATAAAAATGAAGGGAAATAATTTATTATTAGTAAATACCCAAAATATTATAAAATTAATAATCTTTTGAAAGATAGTTTATATAATTTCACCATCATAAGCATAAAAATATACAATCCAGATAAATGATGAGATTGTATTATAAAAATATTACCTATTTTTTAAATTTTATTTGTAATCACCATGATAGAATAACATTAAATGAAAATAAAATACAATGAGAATAAAAAAATTTAATATATTACATGTCAAATTGGATGTATATACACCTCATAAAACATGATAGGTGCATAACATAACATATATCCCAAATATAACAAGTTATAGAAAAACATTTACCTTACATATCAAATTCATTTATACAGATTCAAACATACAGTATACCAAAATAAATTTTATTAAAAAAATTAAAATAACCATAATTTTATATATCATAACATAATTTATTGACTAATGGCATTTTATAAACCATATATTAAATATTACTTACTAAAATCTCATTTCGCTTAGAAATTTCATTATTTTGCATGTATGTTTTGATTTCATATTATTGATCCTAAAAATTTAATGATGGACATATAATCTTTAGAATTTTAAATTGGATATAAATATATTATATATTCATCATATATTTATTTATATTTATCTATAAAATTTAGATATAGAAAATGAAATACACCATTTATGGATATGATAGGTCATACATATGGATGAAAACTAATTTTATTTTCTCAAAGAATAAAATTAAAATAATTTAAATAATATATTAACATTATAAAATAAGTTTTTGTTAAATATATATATATATAATACTTGTATAAAATTTTCAAAATTTCTATCAATTCAAAGCACTTATGAAAAATGAATCACATAACTTTATGAGGTGATATTTTTCCATACATACAAATTTAATTCTCATATCCCCTAAGAAATAAATATTAATAAGGTAAATGTTTTAAAATATTTATCTGAGTATAATTATGTTTTAATTATAATATTTATTCTTCTAATATATCCTTATTACAATCATGGTATAACAAAAATTAAAAACACTTCACATTGGTTCTCGAGGCTCCAGTCTGTCGTACACATGATCAACATTATTATTTTTCAATGTGTTTGGAGGAAAAAAGTTTGATGTGGTATTATAATTAAAGTTGAATTATTATATAATAAATATATTTCATAAATTTTAAATCATTCATTATATGTAGCTCCGATTTTTGGTTATGGAATACAAATAACATCTGTTGAGGATGAGGTAGCCCCTCATACACACGATTGATGATTTTGTTTTGCATTTGAGAGAAGAGTATATGGATATATGTTATTCCATATACATAATAAATTTTCAGTAATTTTAATATAATTTTTTTATAAAATTATTCTAATTTAAGAAGATTTAATGTATTTAGAAGAATATGTAAAAATGCAATGTGTAAATGTTTACCTCTTCTTCATACTACCTCTTTAAGTTTAACCAAAATCTTTCCTAGATTGGAATTTTAATAACTAAATGACATGAATGATTTGAAGGGGGTTATAAATAATATTTTGGGTTGGTATATGATGAACCAAATGGTTTTGTAAGTGTTAATAGGAGAGGAGAGGTTGTGGCCTTTTATAAATGGGGTGAGGACACACATAGACTTTTCTTGAAAGAGTAACGTGTTCCCAGGTTTTTCATCCAAACTAAATCTATAAAATGAGATATTATTAGATATTAATGGTTATAAAGTCAAAATATTCCTAAAAATGGGTTTTGGAAAAGATTATAGGTCACTTTAATTCAGGTCTTTTTAGTTTAACCCCCCATAGAATTATTTTTATCCTTAACCACAGTAAAAAAAATTTACTAAATTTTACTATTTATTTTGACCAAAAATTAAGTTTTAAATATTATGTAATATAATTTGTGATTATTTTAAATATGTAACAAATTTATAAAATTTGATTAATTGAGGTGGAAAAAATAATTTAATTTTTAAATTGAAGAAACGATGATAGAGCAATTTTCCTAAGGGAGAATGTTCCGAAGTATAAAATGTTTTTATATCAAAATTGAATATGAAAATTATTCATATTAAATAAACTAGATTAATAATTATAAAATTTAAAAAAAATTACATTTAAAACATTTTAAAATAATGGAACCATAAACAATTTTTTAATAAAAATTAATTTTTCAATAAAAACTAGTATTTCTTCACTATTCATCAACAATACATATTATAAAAAATATCCCAAATATTATCCCTAATCTAATTTTGAAACATATATAAGAAAAAAATTAGTTATTAAGAAATGAAAATTCTAAAATTTCTAATTTTTAATTTTTTATTTGTTTATAAAAACATTTTTTTTAGAAAATAGTATTTTTGAAACATATAAATACATTACTAAAATTTATGTGATTTTTATCATTATGATTTATTTATATAAAAAATCTATAATTAATATTCGATTTTTTATTCTTCTTCATGTTTCTAGGTTTAAAGATTATGTAATTATGGTCATGTTTAAATCATAATATCAATAATTTAACTTGGATATTTAAAACTCATTTATTTTTTATAATGCATGATATCTAATAAATTACATTATTTTTTGAAACAATATTTCAAAATATATCGTGGTTTTTCACATAAAAAAGATTCTCTATAATTCAAATGCATTTTCTTGTTCCATCCATGTCATGACAACGTCCACATTACTAGGCTCGACAGATAGGCCATGTTTTGAGTTCACTTTCCCAAACATTTCAATTATTTGATCCGAAAATTTCATTTACATAAATTATTAAATATGTGATGAATAAAAAAGATTCCAAAAACAAAATTTAGATAGTGATCATGCTCACACTCATATCTCGAACAAACTAAAATATCATACATAAATACAACAAAAAGGTGTTGAGATATTTTATTAATATCTGGTTTATCAAAGCAATAAACATTACAGTATCATTAGATAGACAGAAAAAAATTACAGATAATCATAATGGTCATAACTTCTTCTTGAAGACGTTTTTGGGATTTCAGACTCCCTAACCAAGAGCTGGTAATAATCCATCTATGCATAAATTTTTGAAGACCGATTTCCCCCTTTGTCGAATAAAATACGTCACCGACATGATAAAAAGTGTAGTTATCCAAAATAATCACCTTGTTCAACTTTAGGTCATCTAAAAAGAGATAAAAATGACTATAAGCCTTCATGGAAAAGATAACAAGAGAACCCCATAGTGAAAAATTATGATGAATACTACCCTTCTCAAGAAGATCATCCAACCAAAAATTGATATCTTTCTACTCAATGGGTTCCATAAGATATGTGGGTATATAAATATGATGCATACACACACCGGTTCAAGCATGTGCATTACCTCCCTTTCATAAGGATGACTAGAAATTTCATTCGTTAACACATCGTTGAAGAACCTATCAACTAAGGGTAGATTACCTAGAGTGCTAAAATATTTGGGATCAACAGTAACAACCGAAAATAGACTTCTGGTATCTAGGAAATAAAGTATTTCATGACAGGACCACACATACTACTCTCCTTAAATCCCATAATAACTCTCAATGATAATAGTGAAAAAAATTGATGATGATATTCATTATCAAAGTGAAGAGAAACTAATAAATCCAACTCATTGATGATATCAAATATATCTTGATCAAGAACTATGAAATACAAGGCTCATTGTGAATCATTTGATGATATAGAACATGTATGACAATGAAATCATTACTCCTTCCTCTTTCTAAGAGGAATTTTCAATTCAATAAATAACTACATGAACAATATTGTATGATTTATAATATTAAAATAATTAGTTTGATATAAATGATTGCGGGGAACCTGTATCAAGAAAAAATGTTTCTATAAACTATGAAACAAATATTATACCTCTCACTATAGTCATTCCTACGTTAACCTCTGGTATAAACTCATCCATTATGTGATGGTGATTTACTTCTGAGGCATATGGATGTATCCCTATTAATTTTATTCTTTTGATTATTATGTAGTTTCCTTTAGAGATTATTATCCATAACCATAATAGGGAATATAAATAGTCTTTAAAAACTTCTAAAATGGCCTCAATGGCCACAAGACTTACAAATCATAATGTGTGCAGGAGAAGAACATTGGGTGTTCCCTAAATTTCCAGGCTAATAACAATATAGAGGAATACTGTTGGATTATGATGGTTGTATAGTAGAGGCATGTTTCTTAGAAACACCAACAGAACCCTTCATATTATAATTTCACTTCTAATAATTTCCATGTGCACCACTGAAACTACTACTGGGTGGATGATAAGAGATCTAGAATCCAATATTTCTTATTATCTCCACTACATTCATTATATTCCTATCAATAACATTAGTATTGGTGGTTATAATTCACATATAATTTTATGACCTAGTTTCTATTCACAATCCCTACATATATATTAGATCTTTCATATGATCATTAATCACCACCTCTTGAGAAAAACAAACTAGATCTTCAAAATTGTTGGTGTACTTCAATACCAAGTGCTTTCCTTATGTACAAGAGAGGAACTCTAAGGAATTATATATCACAAAATAATATATAAAAACTTGTGATAAAACAATTAGTCCATTATACTCAAAGACTGCATGATGGTTTCTCTGAACCATGGAATCCCACCACTACAAACAAGGACCCCATAGCATGAACGTTGCTTATTTCACCTTTATAGTCTCGGGTTTACCTAAGAATTCAAATAAATTATTTATATTTTATAGTAATTATTATACAAATTTAGGTGAATTAGTACTCTTAAATGACGTGGGTTCTCACATACGAAATATTGTTCTCGATCATTGTCCTCACCAGCTCCCTGTTGTGCCTCAAAAACATGGTAATGAACCTATGGAATTTACTGGCCTATACAAAAAAATTCTCACATGATATCCTCTAAATGATTTCAATATAGATGAGGATTCCATTAAGGATCATTTCCAAATATACATTCTTGAGGAACAGAAGGAGGATGACTTAGAGGCTTTTGTCTATATAAAATAAATAGATGAAAATGAACATAAAATAGGATATTATCCATATAAACCATAAGATCTTAATAAGAATATAATATTATGGTCAAAAATTAATATAAGAGAAACAAAGCCCAATATATTATGGTAACATAAGTCTTATCATGTTAATATCTAACAATAAACTAACCACAACAAAACACTCAATTCCCAAAAACCAATTCTCTTATCTACAAACATATTACGACTAAATATAACATTCCATTTGATACCAAATTGTCACAACATATCTCAGAAAACCAATCCATCTAGGCTTCAAATGAGATCATGGAAATACTTTAAGGGTATTCCCAATCCTCACAGGCTAGCGACTGACTCCTAGGCATCGAAAAACAACCAAATGGAACAATTTCACCAAAACAAAAAATTTGTTAAATGAAAAATATATATATAACCATAAGTGAAATATGACATAAAAATGAGTGACAACAGTAGTGAGAGTCCCCAAGTTAACAATATTGAACCAAGGTACATGTCCATCATAAACCAATAAAAAGGACATCCACGAAAACAATTTCTACTAAATGTGACATATGAGAAACATCCCACCAACCCAACACCAAAAATACATACCCATATGAAATAATCCTCCCCACCTCACTATGGTACCATTCAATTTCCTGTATCAGATAGAACAAGGTCTATAGACCCCCGACCGATTTTCTAGGGTGTTAGTTAAAAAGGATCAATAGGCTCCCACACATATGTTCCCTAAAAAGCCTCTATATAATAATCCCAATTCATTCATTTTAAAGGAAAACATGTCATGGTAAGTATTTATATAGTTTTATATCATAGTCATGGTAAATAGTTAACCTTTTTAAAAATATTACATAGAATAAAAAGATAACAATTGAAGCCATAATATCAATAAAACATTTACATTTATAAAAAAAATGTATCATATCATATCAATGACAATGTAATACAGATACATGACACAATGGTAAACACACCTAAGATAAATGTGGTCGATATAGCTAGATCACCCATACCTCAATAACCAATCAATGACTACTGTATACTCAAATCCCAATATCCCATGCATCAATGCGTAAGAAATAAAGGAATTAACAATTAAGTGTACACCCATAAAGTTAAATAAATAACATCAAATAATGTTTCCAAAATATAAAAATGGAATACCACCCCAAAATGTGAACCCCCTAATAATTTAAAAGGAAAAGAACCAATACTAAACCCTCTACATGGGTACCCATGGAATACATGTGTCGTATAAATCAAATAAATTTAAATAGAATATAAAATTTCAAAAAATTAATCTAAAAACTTTTTTTCATGAAAACATTTCTTGAAAACCCATTTCACAATCCATTTCATAATACATTAAAAACATCTTTTTATTAATAAAATGATGGTGAAACTTCACTTTTCACAAAAACATTTGTAAATAAAAAATTCATTCTATAAAATAAATTATTCCAATTCAATTAGAACCCCATTTAATAAATATAGGTTAATCATATTTCATAGAACATATAATGGATTTATAACTACCTTCCTCTAACATGGGTCACACACCAATTCCACCAGGATCCATATAGACAAGAAGGAATGTAACATGTCAATAATGAATGAAGACCCTATAATTGATTCTCACATATTATTAATGTGTTTCTAAAAAAATGGTGTTTTGGATCATGTATATCAATACATGCCTTTGAAAACACATGAACCACATGACAACCAAAATAAGAACTAGTCTATAGAATATAGGCATAAGAGGAATTTAGAATTTATTGCAGAGGAATCAAAACCAGATCAATATATCCCAGAAATGAAACCAATTTTTTTTAATAAATAAAAAATAAATAATGAAAATTTTAATATATTTTTCATTCATACCAAAAGGGTATAAACCAACCAACCTATATATAAAAGCGCCAATGAGAGAAACTAAGAAGAGTTAACTCCACAAAAAATCACTTGATTGGGACCTATCATCTAGATAAGTAGGTTAAAGATGAATGAGATAGGGTTTTTTTCTTGAAAAATACTTAATTTACATGAATATAAATAATTTATAGTGTGGGATATGAATTTTTTATCCGAAATCTTAGGCTCTATGATAAAACATCTAAGACTCTAAATGAACATGAAATCCAAAAATCCAACTTCACAATGTGAATACTATCTCACACTATGAATTATTATAAAATAAAAATAACAATACTGTCTTCTTACCCAATGTAATTCAAATCCTAAATGTATTATTCACTACATGAACTGACTCAAGTAGATAACATTCACTCCAAGTTCTTTAAAAAACTGATGGATTACTTAAAAGACCCCCTAAACCTGAAGTAAAACTTCATAAAAATGATATAACATAACAAAAAAGATTTATACATTAAAAAAGAATTTTATTTTATGAAATTTTTTTGTGGATGATAGAAACATTTATTTTTAAAGGACAGATAAAACATTTGAATATTTTTAAATAACCTTATTAAATAAAAACATAATTAATAAAATGATGAAACTATTATATTAAAATGAATAATGGGTTATAAAAGTTTAATTAAAGATAAAGAAAATATTAGTTTTTACTAGGGAAATTATAACTATGGTGGGAATTAAAAATAAGAATATACAAGAAAATATATGAAAGAAATGAAATTTGTTCTTAAAATCTCATTTTAATAAAATAATAGAATCATAAAAGATGAATAAATTGGTTTGAAAATTTATTTTTCTATATTAGAATGAAGAAATACGAAATAATATCATTATAGGGTATAATATATAAATATTAATATTTATTTCCAAAAAATAGTTATTATGACATATGTAAAATATTTCAGTCACAGAACCCCATTGCATCCTTCATAACATTTGAAACAAAACACTATGATAATTATAAAATTAAAAAGATCATTAAAGATCATTAAATATAATAGGATATTGATAAAAAAAATTAAATTATATTAATATTTACATCATTGAAAAATAAATCTCATGTATAGCTTAAAAGTTTCTCAAGGGAATCTAATTGAGACAAAGAAACTCGAACTTTATTTCCCCACATGTTTAAATGTGATATAAACTCATATAAAACAATAATTATTATCTTAATATGATATTTCATAATTATATTCATTCTTATAAACATTTGATATTTTTATTTATAATCATTATCTGTATTCATATTAGATTGTTTTTTTCTGTTTTCCCTGCATCCGGAGTTTACAGTTTTGATCATTTTTATTACTTTTGAAGATGTTGTATTGATATTATTTATTATTCTAATGTTAATAATAAAATTTATATTAATTTCAATATATTTTATGAATATAATGATTTATCAGGTATAAAATTCCTTTCATAATTACCTTAGTCTTTATCCTAGAATAAGAAATAAACAATGAACATTTTTATTGATTTTAATATTATGAATGGTGTGTTATTAAGAAATGAATTAAATATTGATGTTTATTTTAAACAAATAAAATATTATTTATATTTATATATAAAATTATACCATAAATTAGGATTTCATCATCATTATTGATATAATTTCATTGATTGTTTAAGTTGGTGGTCAAACTAACCAAATCCTGAACAAACCATGACAAATAATGATTATGTAGTGATTTAGTTGTAATATAATATCACTAGTAGAATAATGATATAATTTAGTTTCTATTATAAATATTTTATATTATTATTATAATTTATTAAGAAGAATAAATAATATAATTATTAATATTATATAATTTTAATTCAATATTTTCATCCTGAAACATTTGTTTTAAATGATTGGATTCACGATAATTGTTTGATGATAAAATTATTAATATTTCTTACAATTTATCATAAAAAAAGTTATGATATAAAAAAATATTATTTCTCCCTTAAAACCATTACAATGACTATCCATTAAATGATGTGAAAATTTTAAAAAAGAAATTAATAATCCCATAGAGGTGGTTGTCCACACATATGCATGGTTGATGATTTTATTTTCTATAGAATAAATAAAAAAGATTAATGTGGTTTACCATTAAATAATATGAAAATTTTCATTTATATCATTATTATATAAATTATAATCCTCTATTAGAACAAAAATGTTATGGTAATGTGGGAATTAAAAAAAATATTTTGTCATGGAGGTTGTAGTTCGCACGACACATTATTAATGATTTCCTTTTTTTAATGGAAAACGTGGGTGGTTAATTTTTGTACCATCATTATAATAACATAACTGTATAATAATGATATTAATGATATCATTTTAATATGGTGAAATGAAATTTTAAGATAAATAAATGTCTATAGAGAAATATGAAAAGGCATATAAGAATAAGAACTTACACCACGCTTCATGGATAATCGCCTTAGTACGTTAGAATAAAAATTTGAGGGGTGGTATTATTATAATAAAAACCCTACATTAGGTGGATTTTACTTTTGAGGATATTTTCCGGTAGATTTGTTTCTGAACATGGACAGTTTTATGTGATGGAAAGTGAGGAGAGGATTTCCCATTTAATAAGTTAAAATGAGTGGTATTTTTGAATGTACCCAAATCTATTTAATAATGGGAAATCACTCTAAAAACAATTCATAAAATATTAATAATTAATGTAAGATAATTTAAATCCCCATCTACACCATTTAATTTTTTTTAATCTCCCCATTCCATTTACCTCTAAGGTCACTCACGTTAAAAATTTTATTCTCAACCATAGTTACTAGTTTTTACCTAAGAAATTTATGCATTAATCATAAAAAATGAGACTAATAAGATAATTAAAATTTAATTATTCAACATATTAAATATAATGTTTCAAATACAATTGCATTGTTAATGGATTATTAATTTCAACCCAATCTCATGTAGAACACAAAAACATATTTTTGGAAAACATTAATTCTTGAGTAAAAAGATTTATAATTAGTGTATATTTACCAATTTCTAATATTTCAAAGAATTTTTTTAAAAATATTATCATCAATAAAAGGGTATATATTTAAGAAAAAATTAAATAAAAAACTTTATTTCAATATTTAATAATTAATTATAAAAATCATTTGAAAATAACACTCTCTTTAAAATGAAACAAAAAAATTCAAAATGTTAAGAATAAGTTTATAAATTCAAAATTTCATTTAAAAATGATTTATTATATATAATTTTCTAGTAATTGTTTTTAAAAAAATTAATTTATTTATATAATTAAATTATTTCATAAAAATAGTGGCATTAAAAAATTGATATTTCACTACTCACCTGAAAATTTAATTACTTACGTAAAATTACAATAAAATCATATTAAGTAAATATGATCATGATAAAGAAACAAATTATGCTAAATTTTTAGAATTCACATCCTAAAATTTATAATTTATATTTTTAATTCAAAATATGAAATACAAAAAAACTATTTTTTATTGAAAAGTGACTTTTTTATATTCTACATTCTTCTTTATTTTTTTCTATGTGACCAATTAAGATAGTTTTAAAATTTTATTCTCATCAAAATATATTTTTCTTAAAATGAAAAATATTTTAGAAAATATTTTTCATTATTTTCGAAGTTACACTATTTGAGTCAATATTTAAAATGAATTTTATTTTATATATATATATATATATATATCATAATAATGGTACGATTTTTTATTCCTAGAATTACCTATGGATACATTACAATAGTCCATAATTATTTATTATGATGTTCCATGTGATGTGATCCATTGGACACAACATTTATATAATGTTAATATATAGTGAAACCTCGAGACATTATATACCCCCTACATAAATAATTTTCATCCCCATAATTTTATTATGATTTACTTATAAAAATATATAAAGGAGGTGAAAACATTGACATGACTCATGATATTATCACTAATGATATATGATCTTAAATATCATGGGTAAAACTAGAAAACATTTTTTCCCATAATAATATAAAAGAATTATATCTCATAGATAGGTATTATATCTCATTTAATGGATTTATATTTCTATTTAAATATTTCATGCTTTTTCATGAAAAAGTCTATGGTCATAGTTGATCTACATTATGACTTGTGCAGTCCTTCCACTGTTCTACCTCTGATTCATTTGAACTTTCAACCTCTCTTGAAAGCGTAATATTCTTTTTGATGATCTTTCTCAATGTACTTCTCCTCCATTTCTCATTTGATGAATACATATTTTTGGTAATTTCATCATTTTCATCAATTTCATCATCAAACTTCTAATGACATTTTGGTGCAAAATGGCCAATCATTCTACACTGAAATCATGAAAAAGGCTGTTCACCATTGAACCTTCCTTTTTCTCTTCATCATCCATATTATCTTCCTCCAGACTATCTTTAATGGAGAGATTTTTCTTGTCCTTGAATTCTACTTCCTTTAACATCCCCTTTTCCACTATGTCAATGTCATAATTTCTCATTTCATATTCTATGAGGGTACTGTTTAGGTTATCTAGTGTCATCTCTTTCGGGTTTTTGTCTTCGAACAATGAAACATTCGGATTGAACCGCAATGTATGTTTCCTCAATATATGGTTCACAGTCTTCATATCTTAAATTAATTCTTCAAAACCCAGCATGAATTCTACAATAATATTTATCCTATCAAAGAATGCATCCACAGTCTCCTTGGGACTCATTCATAGATCCTCATGCTTGTTCCATAGAAACTGCAGCTTTGCTTCTCTAACTTTTGTGTTTCCCTCATAAATGTTCAAAAAAAGTTTCCACATTGCATGTGATGTTTTACAGGACATCACATTCGTATAGATTTCATTTTTTTGGATCCCCCTAAAGCATTTATCCCTTTACCATCAGCATCAAATTCTCTAATTTCAGCTTCTGATAAAGCACCACTATTAATGTCAGATGATATTCCACACATTGAAGGTGTGAAGACATTAATGCCTATTGATCAAAAGTAGTGCTACATTCAATTCTATAATAGCTGAAAATAATTTCCATTGAAAAGATGAACTCCATATTGATAAACCCCCTCAATTGTTTCTTCTGATAGAGAAAAAATGACTTTCAACCTTTATCAATGATACCAATTTTTAGGAAGAGTAGGTCGAATACCATAAAAGGGGGTTGAATCAGGGTATGATAGATTAAAACTCAATCCCATTAGAATCTGGATTGGTTGTTAGACAAAACACAATTCTCTCTTACTCCATCAAAAATTTAAGAACAAATATAAAATCATGCACTAGATAGAGTGATTTTTACTCAGTTCACCCTCACTGGGCTATATCTGAGGAGTATAAGACGACAATGTGCCTATTTACAAAATTCACAAGGGCACACTACAAATATTCAGTACAATGTTCATGATAGATCTTATATTCATTGGCTCCCTACCTTTACAATATTTAGGGTCTTCTTACTACATTTCCAAGGGTTTCTCCCTATTCCTATTTCTGTGGCTCACTGCTGGTGGAAAGGGTCACCGTCTTCCTCTTCCTTCACTCACTGCTCTTGGAATATTGTCCACACAAAATTTATTAACTTGAAGGTCAAACATAGTTTATGGACATGTGGGTCCTTTCATCGTCATTAATTCATGTATATTCAACTTTAGGTAGATTCAATGTTGAAGTTCCATTTTCACCCAAAGATGAATTCCACATTTCTGATTATTGTTAGTTACTGAAAAATACATTCATAAACTGTGTTGAAGCTTTCCCAAGCTTCTTGCAAAAATCACAAACCAACATGTCTCTCCCGCATAATGAGTACCGAGTTTGGAACAAAAACTGCCTTCTCTACATAATATTGACTCTTCCAAGAACCTCCCTTGTCCTTGGACAACGTATTCCACAAACCTCATCTATCTTCAGACTGTCTCCACCTTATCTATCGCATACAGATACTTCGTACCGACTTCTTGAACATCCTCTATGAAACCCCTCTTTTCTGTGAACTTTTTTTCATTCACTAACTACTTTTGCTTCTGTGTACCATATTTACCCTTTCTCTGTACTACTTTCAGAACTCTCCCTCTCACGTACCAGATATTCCCCCCTACTTACTAATACTACTCCTTCTATGCACTGGACCTCCTCTTCTACATACTAGACTTCCTTTGTGTGTTAATAATCCCTGAAAACACCTTCGATAGAATTCCTTCTCTACAAACCAATTCATCCTTCGTGATTCTCCCTTCATAAACTACCCTGGGTCATCGTTGAATTCCCAGATAAAAATATGATTTCTAGTTATGTTCCATCTCCCCATTAATCGATGGGGTTAGTGATTATTATATAGGCAATGATATCCTCTTAATCCGCTATACTAATATTTACTAAATTTTTAATCCACTGCTTACCGATACTGATGTCGTCGTGTACCTAAAGACATCTAGGAACTGTTTTACTATGAACTCTATGTACCTCCTTTACTCATATGCGGTCGAATTCAACCACCAACTTCATCCCATCTGTGTACTGCACAGCTGCTCATCTGCGAACCATTTTTGGTTCCGCGAATTGCATACACGTACCAAACTGATACCAATTATTGAGTTTTGGAATATTTCTAAAATCATTCCAATGCCACTCTTTTGCTTTAATCATGATCCTCAACTATCATGATATCTATTCTTAGATCATCACTTCTAGAATTTTCAGATTTAATGATCCCCTTTCTTAGAGATCTTCTAAACTGAAACAAATTGTTGAGTTCTTGAATCCATCTGACATCATTCCAACACCACTCTTCTTTTTTTATCACGATCCTTAGCCACCGTGATATCTATTATTTGATTGACCAGTTCTAGAATCATCATATTTAATTCTACCCCTATCTTATCGCTCTTCTAAATAGATTCATCTCAACTTCAATTCCCCTATCTCACAGCTCCACATAAAAACTTCTCCACACGTCATTTTTCCCCTAAAATTCACACTGTATCCCCCTTTGTCAAAGAACCCGAAGGAAACATCTAGTTTATCTAAAATAAAGTAAATAACACATATTATTGTGTTAGTGAAAGAAATAACATACCTCAGGGAGAGGGGGACCCATATCTACACTTTTTCAAGTCCGAGATGTCGACTGGACTCCCAGAGCCAGTCGATGCCTTTCTAATGTTTCATTGGGCGAGGCCTTTGTCAGAATGTATGCTACCTATTATTCAATAGGCTCATACTACAAATTTCGAAGCCCATATTTGAGTTCAATGTGATTTTTCCAAGGGTGATTGATTGGATGTTTTCTCAGATTTATAGTACTTGAATTATCACAATGAATTCCAATAGCAGATTTCCCATCAATTCCCATATCCTCAAGTGTTTTCTTCATCCAAAAAAGTTGTTTTCATTCTTGAGTAGTTTAAATGTATTCATCTTATGAATTTATTAATGAATTGCAGTCTTGTTTCTTTCTTAACCAAGAAATACACAACCGTCTATGATAAAAGGCACCTCCTGATGTTGATTTCCTATTATATTCTTAACTATCCCAAACCTCATTTTTATATCTCAATAACTCTAGCTAAGATTTGACTTTACAAATTAGGCTAAAATCCAATGTTCCCTTGATATACCGAATAATTATTTTTTACTACAATCATGTGGCTCTCCTTGGGATTAAATTTTTTCCCCGCTACATGGAATGTAGAAAATACAATATCAGACCCTGTCACTATCAGGTACAATATAATTCCAATGATCTTCCTGTATTATATGATATTAAATTTCTTTCCATCATCATATCATGAAAATTTCAACTGGGTAGTAACTGAAGTCTTCATCTATTTAGAATTATCCATTCAAAACCATATCAAAACCTCCATGGAATATTTACATTGAGAAATGAAAGATTAATTCCTTATTTGTGTCACTTGTAATCAATGGAAAAATGTTACCTCTCCAATTATCGACTTTGGGGACACATTTTTCTTGAATTCAGAAAATTTTCTGCATTGTACTTCAATTGATCCACCAAATATTATATCTTCGACATAAATAACACCACAATTTTTTTACTATTTCCATTGTTTTTATACAAATTCTAATCAACTCAACCACATTTAAAACTGATCTTTTTTATAAACTATTATTGCCTTAATACCAAACTCTCGGTGCTCTCTTCAAACCATTTAATTCTATCTTCTGTTGAAAAATATTTTTCTCATCATCATGAATGATTAAACCATCTGGTTTCACAATGTTGAATTCTTCTTCCAGAACTCTATTCTAAAATGCTGACTTGACATCCATTTAAAAAATTTAAACATTCCATTCATGATTATAGCTAAGAATAATATAATTGTCTCCAGCCATGAAATATGTGAGAATGATTCATTGAAATTTATACCCTCTATCTGGGAGTACCCTTTGCACACAAGTCATGCTTTATTTCGAATCACAACATTTTCTTCACTAATTTTGTTGAGAAAGGACCATTTTTTCCTATGACATTCTTTTCATCATGTCTCGAAATAATTTCCCATGTTTGATTATTCTCAATTTGGTCATGCTCCTCATTCTTTTCCTTAACCCAAATCTTATCTCTAGCTACATCATCAAATCATTACATCCCTACTTATGATATGCATGATGCTTCATGTAGATAATTTATCCTTCTTGTCTCCACTATTGTTGTCTTATCACCAATTAAGTTCTTCCTATCAATTTAAACTCTTCTTGCTAGTATTTGGGATTACACTGATTTATTCTCATCATCTCAGTCCTCTTATAAATCAATCTATTGTGCTGGAGAAGCTCTGAATCTGTTCATCTCTTCATCTTTATCCTCCCCAATCTGATCATGTGTTTGCAAAATATTCTATTCATTTTCTACTATAATCACATCATGACGTTCAAATATCATTCCCTACCAATCATTTAATCATTTTTATGCTTTACTTTTCATTGAGTGGCCCTAAAATATCCCTTCATCCCCAGGAGATTCAAATTTTATAGGTTTATCCTTATTAAGAATGAAACATTTATTTCCAAATAGTCGAAAGTACTTTAATGAACAATTATTTCCATACCATAACTTATAAAGAGTCTTCTTGTCTTTTGGATAATTTAAAACTCTATTTGATGTTTATACTGCTATCATCACTACTTCTTTATAAAATTTCTCAAGAAATTCTTTCTCAATGAGAATTGTTCTGGCAATGTTGTTGACAGTCTGATTTCTTCTCTCAACTACATCATTTTTCTGTGGAGTTATTATTGGTGAAACAAGATCCCTTATCCCATGTTTTTTAGATAATACTCCACTTGGATATTTGTAAACTCTGTTCCATTATCAGTTTGAATCGTTTGGATTTTCTAATAAAGTATCTTTTCACATTCCTTTTGATATCCTGTAATGAAACTGAACACTTCATATTTGTGGGTGATTATTGAAACACATGCCATTTTTCTATAATCATCAATGAATAGAACATAATATCTCATCCCATCAATATCCCTTGAAGAAATTTGCCCACACACATAAATATACACTAGAAAAATAAATTTTGTTGGATTTTTCTCCATTTGAATATATTTTTATCCAATTCTCTTCCTCTATTGGAAAGCATCACATTTTTGATTATGATCATGTGATATTCTAGGGAGATTTCGAGATGCATCATATTTTACCAAATCAACCAAATAACCATGGCTAATGTGCCCAAGATTATTATGCCATAACTAGTTTTCTTCATCCTTGGACAGAAATCATAAATCTTCTTCTCCACTTATGAGGTAGAGATTCCATTTCATATTCTTTCCTTGAAACACAACAGCACCATCCATTACATTAATGATATATAATTTCTTGTAAAAACATTTGGAAAGTTAGGAGTCACGCAATTAACTAACACTAAGAAAGTTGTGACTAATCCTCTCAAAAACCTAGACATCTTCTCATCTCATGTATTTTCCTCCATACTTGGATTCTCCTGAACCAATAATTTTCAAACCCTCATCATTATTGAATCATTCAATACCTTCTTTATCATACTTGATTCTAGTTACTATATTCTTATTTTCCATCATATGGTATGTGCATCCAATGTTATTTATCCATATCTCTATGCTATCTAATGCCTTGAATGCCATTATGGTAACCACGGCTTGATTGATACTTTTCCTTTTGACACGTTCCTTTAAATTCATAACCCACATGGAATGATAATCCTGAAATTACTTAGTATATGATGGGTCAGATTCAACCTATAGAGCTAAAAATAAATTTTTAATTTTCCTCTCACTTGAATATACTCTTGGTTACTTTTTAAGAACAAATACAGCTTTCCATGGAACATTCCACTACATTATTAATGGGAAAAATCATTCTATATTTCTGAGACCTTTACACCTGAAATAATGACCATCAAATGATGACCCAAATTTTTGATCTTTTTATGACCACCTCTTTTTGACATGTTTTCATTGGTACCTCTTTGATATGGAACATACATTTAGAGAGTGTATCATCTTTCCACAACAATAGAATCTTTTGTGAGGTACATTTCTGTGTGGTAATGATGCACCATTATTTTTGCCTTGGGTTCTCTAAATCTTCTAATTTTACTTCGTACCCAAATCATTCATCAATATTGGATTGGGTGCTTGTGGTCTGACTTCAACCATAAATAATTTCTATTTTAGATCAAGAACCTTTTGTTATGATGTACCATTTTTCTCAAAAATAATTTTATCTATTTCCTATAAGATATTATTTCCTGATGTTGAACTGATGGTTAGTATTTTATCCTGATCATCAATAGTTCATTACAGACTTACAACCACATTTTCTAGATGATCGATACATTTGATTTTTTTCTTTTCCTGTTTTAGTCAAACACTCATCAGTAATTTTCTATTCTTCAATTTTGAGTTTGTACTCAACCACCTTTTTCGAGCTTTCAAGCATTGAAGAACCTAGCTTTTCAATTTTTATATTCAACTCAAAATTCTTTTCTTCCTACTATTGCATAAATAGTTTGTCATCACGAACAACAGTGTTATATTTCTTCATGTTGGATATCAAAATACCTACCTCTTCAAGGGAAACATCTAATTCCGCCTGAATATAAACTCTTCCTTTAATTTATCCTACTTCATTGTCACTTTATTCTCTCATTGTTGAATTTCTATCAAATTCAACCAAAGAACCTACTTTATGACTTTTTCATTTTTACAACTCTTCTACCTCAAATTCTTCTGATGTTTCATCCTCTATTGAAATAAGATTCTTATTTTTGAAGTTCTTTCTCCTATTAATTCTACACCATTTCTCATTTGATAAATATTTCTTTTGGGGGATTTCATTATTTTCTTCTTTTTCATCATCAATCTTATTTTGACATTGTAAAGGAAAATTCCCAATCTTTTCTCATAGAAATCACGATAATAGATGTTTACCTTTGAAATTTATTTTTCCTATTTGAAAATTAGAGGATAGAAATGACATCACATCATCCATATTTTCTTACTCCAAACTATCATCAACGGAGATATTATTCATGTCCTTAAACGCCACTTCTATTGAATTCCCCTTTTCCACGACATCGTTGTCATTGTTTCTCATTACAAATGATACAAGGGTATTGTACATTTTATCTAGTGTCATCTTCTTCAAGTCTTTGTCTTCCAACATAGAATATTTTGCATTGAACTGTAGTGGATGTTTCTTCAATATAAATTTCTAAATCATCATATATAATGAATTCTCCAGGACCCCATATTTATTATAAAATAATATTTATCCTATCAAATAATGAACCAACCGACTCATTGGGATTCATTCTAAGATCCTTATACTAGTTCCACAGAACCTAAAACTTTTCTTCTTGAATTTTTGTTTTTCCCTCATATAGTTCATCAATTTTTCACACATTTCATGTGATGTTTTATAGGACCTCACATTCATATAGATTTCATTTGATAGGGCTCCCCCAAAATCATCGGTCCCTTTTTCATCAGTACTATTTAAATTCTTTAAGCTTTTGATAATGAACCACTATTAATGTCAGTTGATATTCTTTGAATATATACTATGAGGATATCCATCCCTACTGATCGAAAATAGAGTTGTATTCAATTCTTCAATAGTTGTAAATTATTTCCGTCGAAAATTTTAATTCCTTTATGATTGACACCCTCCATTTTTTTAGAGATAGAATCAATGAAATTCAACCTTTTTCTCTAATACCAATTGTTGTGTCCATTAAGAAGAATACCCTAATAGGGGGGATGAATCGGGGTATGATAGATTAAAACTCACTCTCATTAGGATCTTGTTCTGTTGTTAGAAAAAAAACTCAATTCTCTATTCCTCCCAGAGAAATATATGAACAGATTTGAAATCAGGCACATGTCACAATGATTTTTAGTTGGTTCTCCCTCACTGGGCTACGTCCAAGGAGCATACAAATTTTTTTCATGTTACAAATTAACTAAAGCTCCCATCTAACTATGCGTACAATGTTTAGGGAAGATCTTTTATGCCTAGACTCACTAACCTTAAAATGTTTTGGGTCTGCTCATTGCATTTCCATGGGTCTCTTTCTATGCCTCTTTCTCTAGCACACTGCCGGTGGAAAGGGTCATTGTCTTCTTCTTTCTTCTCTCACTGATCTTGGAATGGAATCCACACACATTTTATTGACATTAAGGTCAAACATAGTTTATGGAAATGTGGGTCTCTTCATTTACATGAATTCATGCATCCTCAACTGTAGGTAGATTCTATGTTGATGTTCCATTTTTACCCATAGATGAATTCCACCTTCCCGAGTACATTCACTTCCACAAACCGGATATCCCCCTCCATGTAATACTTGTGTAACTCCCCCTATTTCATACCATATATTTCTCCTCCACATATTGATACAACTCCTTCCACATACCAGACTTCCTCTTCCATTTACAGGAATTCTTTTGTGGGTTAAAAAACCCCACAGACACATACAGTGGAATTCCATTGGCTCGAACCACTTCAGCCTTCGTGCTCCACCCTTCATGAACTACCTTTGGTCTACTCCAATTTCCCGGAGAAATATATTCTTTTAAGGATTTCAAATCTCCACAGTAATCAGTGGATTTGGTTATTATTATATAGGCAATGATATCTACTTAATCTGTTAAACAATGATTTACTAAATCTTCAATCCACCGCTTACTGATACTCAAGCCAATTTGAATTCAATCCATCTTCGAACCATTTTTCTATGATCTCCGCATACTTCCATTTCTCTTATGCAGTAAACTTCCTCCACCAACTTCATCCTATCCACGTATCATACTACCACTCAGCCGTGATGTGTTTTTGGTTCTATGAACCGCATCCGCTTACCATTACTGCTTCCTAGTTCGTGGCTACATACCCTTCCCAAACATGTTATGTGAACCATGTCCTAGGCTCCTCGTTTATATTTATTTGCTAATTTTTTTCTTCGTTATTTAAAAAAATTACCATTCTTGAGACCCATAAATTTGGAAAACACTAGAAAATTACACCACTTTAAATACCTATCTTCAGAAAACATGAATCATTCTCATTTGCGGTTATCTGGATTTGTCAACAAACACAACCATACCCAAAACATAACGATAGGATCCTTTGAGAGATTTTTTCCCAACAGAAACTAATAAAGTTGTGTATCAATAATCCACTATGTATTACTTCTAAATAAGGGAGTATACTTTAATTAATATTAATATTTTATACTTCTATAATGATTGAAAAGGTTTGTTTCTTATTATTACATAATGTAGGGAGGTGGATATCTTAATTAGAGTTAAATATTCTTACCCTATTCTAATTACATTTCTGAGTGATATAATTTAAATCTTTTCTTGTATATTATACATGTTATGATGGTTATGTGAAACATTAAAAGACTTTTCTTCATTAGTTCTTCATTAATGGTTTAAAAACATGTATTAAATGGAATCTATAACCTTAATAAAATTTCAGGATTGTGTTTTTGTGTATAACTATTAAATAACACAAGATTATAATAGTAACAACTCTTATGTATGATATATTCTTGATTTGGAGGAAATAAAATTTTGATCTATATTATAAAATTTGAGTTAGAAGGGGTCAATAGCCTTAGAATTGAGTCTAGATTGAATGAAAATGTGATCCATGATATTTGGGGTGAATATCATTTCATGTATTGTATTATGATATATATTGACTTGATTTTTTAACTTTATGAACAAGTGGTTTATACCATTTTAGTTATAAAATGTAGAATTATTTTTTAAAGAATATATGGTCCCATTATGGATTAATCTCTTAGAGATCCAAATGATTTTGGTAAAATTATGTCATTGATTATAATTTATTCACATAAATACATACTTGGTAATAGGATATTGTAAATTATTATCATTTTATAGGAAATATAATTAACATAATTTAGCCTAAGATAGTAAGGTAGATATCATATTTGAAGATATATCCCAAATTAAAATATATGTTTATAATACCTTCACCAACATTATTCATTTAGTGATAATTAAAACATATAATAACAAATTTACTTAGTGGAGGGAATTTAGCACACTAGGATGTTAATATATGTCCTCCTTTAAACAAGTCAAGGTTTCATATAGCTTTCTCCACAAACAAAACAAAACTATAACAAAACCATGATATATTTATGAAAAAAATATAGATATTATTAATGGAAATTCAAATATATCCATTGAATTAGTGGGAATGAATGTGAGTAACTACAATAATAAATAAATGTATAATGAAAATAAAGGATACTTTTAATAATAATGAAATTCAATTAGTTTAATTAAAATGAAAAATCCGATCAATTATTTTTTAGAAAATATTTTTTATTAAATTTTAATCCTTATAGGATATGAATTTATATTTCTATAAAAGTATTAATTAATATTAATTATGATTCATATAAATAATTGGTTTAATTCGATTTAGTTTGTAAATGATTTGGAATGAGAATAATAATAGTAAATAATTGATAATATCATTTTTCAATAAAAATAGTTCATTATTTTGATTTTATTCAAAAAATATATTTTAGAACTTTTAGAATTTTATTTTTACAAAATGAGCATTAATTGTTTTTTAAGAATAAAAATATTATCTTAATATGTAATGTTGGGTTTTTTCTGAGAAAAAATTGTCAAGAAATATGGTTTTTAAAAAAATTATAATTTTATAGATTATGTAAGTTTAACATAGAACATTAAAAGAACCTTTGATGTTATAAAATATGTATTTATGTAATTAAATTATGAACTTAAGTATATTATTTGAGCTTATAAATCATTTTTCTAGTATTTTTTGTAACTAAAATTAATTGTTATATTAATAAAATAATCTTTTTAAAATTTTCTTTGAATGGATTTTTTCCCATGTGAGATTATGTTTTGTATTTTCACGAATTAATTACATCATTAATTCTATTTACATCAAAAAATATATAAAGGTAATTGATAATTTTAATAATTATTTCTTTCTCGAAAATCGTTTGCTTATAATACAAAATTTTTCAAAAAACTATTTTTATGTGTTATGTTTTATGATCATATAATTAACATTTAAAAACCATATAAATTTTATGAGATAAAATAATTAATAAATTAAAGAAAAATTAAAAAATAGGAAAAAATTCACTGCAAATTTTTTCATTATTGTTAATTATTAATTTGAAAAATTAATTTCCTAGGAAATTGTTATTATGTTAAAATTATGTTAAAAGAAAAATCCTTAAAAACTAAAATTGGATTAAAAAATGAGTTTTTGAGGTGATTTATCAACCACACTCACTTTCCCCACCAATTTTTAAAATTTTTCATCAATATATCTAGGAATAGTAACCACACATTATTGAATGTCTGAAAATATCTTCCAAAAATGCACTTCTAATAAATTATAAATGGTAGCTCTTACTCCACTTCAAAACTCACCCTACCATAGATTTTATCCATGAAACAATAACTAATATAAAGTTATATAATCTTATCCCACATCAAAAATCCTTCCATCAGTATTATTTAAAATAATTCTGTTATGTCAAAGCATAATTACGAGAAAAATTTCAAGTCACCAGTGTGAGTATCTAATTGTGTGGACTTTCCAGCTTATATTTTAATGGCATAAAATTATATATCCAAATTAATTTAATTAAACATGTATAATTAGTATGCTAAAATTTCATTATATTATTTTAAATATATTTATTCATTCCATTCCATCCACTATTAAAAACATAAATATTGATGGTGTGTTTGTGTGAACAACTGCCTCCAAGATCCGATGTTTCTTTTTTTTATCCCTAAATATCAAAGATGATATGAATAATATATTTCCTAAATAAATGTGAGGTATATTTCATAAATAAAATTCATAAATAATAATTTTTCAAATATTATAATAGTTTCCAATCATAGAAAAATGTGATCATTAATCATGCATACTTGCGGACTCCCACTTGCATGGATAAAGAATTTAACTTTTCATCACCACCTATCCATGATGGTTGATATAATGTATTTAATGGGATATATTGTTTTTACGATATTTTTAATATTTATTATATGTCATATTAACATTATATAAATACATCCCCTTGGTCATTAAAACATTATTACTTGTCACCATATGAGTCTACTTAATAACCTATATAGAAATTGTTATATAAATATTGTCATAACTTATTTTGGTTCTTCATTTAATGTTAACATCAAGTACTATTTATATATTTAATTATTCTGTAATGTTTTCTATATTTAAAAAATTTATTAATTTATAACCTTTCAGTCGTTAAAAAGGTCAATAACTAGTTCATCATAATTTCCATTTTCACAATATGTATTCATGTATTTCATCAAATGAAAATTTTAATTTAGTAATTATTATAAAAATAATTATTTTAACTTTAATTATTTGGGACTTATTAACTTGATACCACTTGGTGAGAATCCATGTCACCTTTTTGATGCTTATATGTAACAAGCAACTGAAAGTTCTAAGACCTGATAATGAAAATAAACTATAATCAGTTAATATATTATTAATATGTAGTTATAAAATTATTATAAATATGATCTTATTTTTATATTAATATTATTATATAATTCATTAGGATAGTTATATTTATTATATAGGTTTTTAGAGAACCTTTGAGTAAGCTGCAATACTATGTAAGGTTTCTCATCTCAAATTCAAAATATTGAGACATATTTGGGATCACACGCAAACTTTAATCTATTTGGTGTATATAATACATATTTTAGAATCATATCATTAATTATATGATGATAATTCTATTCTATGTTCAATTTCATGCCCTCTATTTCATGTTCATTTGACTTAAATGTTACTCAATTGACGTGGTCTCTTTGATTCCAACTTCAATTCCATGAGGAATCATTACATTGTATACTATTTATTCCTTTAAATAATTTATTCACTACACACGAATGTATTTTTATCATTATTCTATTATTTATTGGAAATATAATGAAAAATCAGTTACCTATCCTCAATTCATTTTTCAATAAGTAGTTACCCAAGTTATATGGTTTTTTGGTAACCCAATTTGTATTCATTGATTTATACTAACACTCTTGGAAATAAATGTTTTGTATGTTATCAAAATTTAATATATTATGTAATTATATATTTTTCCTATTAATTTTCATTAATATCATGTAATATATTGTATATGAAAATTTTCTTACATCAACAAGTATGTTTCTCATAATTAATATTGAAAACTCAGGTATAATTTTAATGAGTTATATTTTTTAATCATGAAACTCATTCTTAAATTTTCATTTTCACCAAAAGAAAGAATATTTTTTTTCTAATGGGTAAAAATATATTTTTACAAGAAATATTGTTTTATTAATCTCTTTATTAACTGAGTTTTCGATAAAGGTAATTTTCATGATTATAAAAATGTGTTTTTCTTTTCACATTCATGTGGTTTGTAATTATCTTCAAATTTCCCAAATATAAATTGAATGAATTTTTAAAACACTATTATTTAATATTATTTTTATTTATTAATTTGTATTAATAATATTTTACTTCGCCTTTTGAAAATATGGTGTTTTGTAAGTGACCCTTAATATTATTTTCCACAATGATGTTAAATATTTTTTATAAAAGTACATTTATGTTTTAACTTAAATTTCAATTTCAATTTTAAAAATAATTTAAATTAATATGGTTTATGATTCAAAATTTATATGATAAAATATATTTTGTTTTGTTTTTTGATTGAAAATATGGTACTAAACAATCCAATTTCTGATCCCATCTTGGGTGGTATCGTTCAAGATTTCTTTTATAGGGATGCTTTTCCTTTTGGTAAACATCCTTATAGGTTTATATTGTTACACTTTGGATGTGTTGTCTTTTAAACATACACCTTATTTATATTGATTCGATACTTTTACATGGTCTTATACAATGTTGTCTTAGACTTATGTGAATTTTATCCTTCTTAGGTGGTTTCTATATAAGATCATCTCAAAGACTACCCTAAGATTTATATTTCTCGGTAGTTATTAAAACTATTTTAGGTGTCCAGTTGTGAATTGATTCATGTCATATAAAATATATAAAAAATTTAATTCATGAAGATTTAACATTCAATCATTAATCTACATTTGTAAAAACTATATTGGTGATGAGGAATATAGACCATATTCAGTATAGTTACTATGATAACTATGTATATGATTTTTTAGATTGTAAACATCATAACACTAAAGAAAACTTTTTCTTCCTAATATAACTATTAAATAATTATGGAAATTATTTTTTTCTTCTATATATCAATTACTACTTTTATGGGGAATCTAGAGAGAATACAAGTCTTATAGGTTTTGGAGTGTCCTTCAGATATCATAATCATTATGTAAGGGGCTATATTTATGGAACATATTTAATTTCTCTATATCTAGACGACGAAATTAATTACTTGATTGATGTTAATGATATGGAAATATATTTAAGCTGGAACAATTTATTTCTAAAATATTACTCTTCTACCACTATGTAGGTTGTTAGATCTTGAAATGTACATCTCCATTTAAATATAACTTCTCAATGTATAAAATCCATAGTTCTAATTTCATCCATGAGATATATTATCACACATGGATACCATAAATCTAATTTATTTTTTTTATGGTCTTTAAAAAAATAGTTTCTCATAGATAATATCATCAAATAAAATGTTTTAACAGATGAGATTTTGTATATTTGTGAAGGGGGTAGTTGTATAATTCCTTCCTTTAGTCATCTAAAATTTAGTTTTTTTTTATAAAAGTTACTTTTCCATTGATAAAAGTTATCATATTCATTTTAAAAATAATGAAATAATATTATAAAATTAAAATATTATTATCATTTTTTGGCATGGAAACAATTACTGGAGTTCCTTATATTATTAATCGAATACATATGATAATTGGAAATTGACTAGGTATTGTTTAAAAATTATTTTTCATTCTATGGATGGGTTATGATCATATCATACATTTTAATGAAATTATGAAATGTATTGAAATTATTGAAAATTATTTACTACTAATACAGATTGATTATGTATTAACAATACATATTTTAAATTATATAGATTTCCATGTTTTTTTACTTGATCTCCCATAGGGAATAATATAAAATTTCATGTTGAATCCAATGGTGAATGCATTAGGCCAAAACAATTTATTGGTAGGGCTTGGAAATATATACCCCCTTGATGTATTTATGGGCCTTATGAGTCAAAAAAACTTGATTTCTTATGTATACCTCTCCCCGTAGTAGTATTGTTTCTTCGAACAAGGCCTTGACAGTATGATTTTTAAGTCCACCTTTGTGTTTCATTAACATGAGATTAGAATTGTTTATATCCATGATTTCAAATATTATCATAGATATAAAATTCTCGCATTTTCAATTTCTTATGTAATTATTCATATTATTTTTCCGTCCATATTTTGTATAAAATATTTATAATTTTTATATATTTAGTTATAAATTTCACTTACTAGGTGTTTTAGCTCACAACATTCTTATGTTTTAATTCCTCAGGATTTTAAGAAAATTAGTACACCTAACAGGTTTATAAGGATAACATATGTTCAAAAAAATTTGGTATATGTTGAAATGTTATCTCAAATTATGTAGTTTTTATATAGTGGTAATAACTTTCTATTAGTTGAGGAAGAAATAAGATTTTTTATTTAATTTTCGGTCCAAGTTCACTAATTCTAAAAATCTAGAAAAATAATTACACTATAATTAATTAAAATATCCTTATTTATATTTTAATTAATTATAGTTACATCTAATAATTTATAGTTTCTATCAAAACATTTATTTAATGTACTTTTTTACCCCATCGGATCTAGTAGTGTTGGTTTGGGGTCTTTACAGTTGGTAAAAAAGAAATGTTTTAGATAATATAGGATACTAGGAGGTTTATTGAAAATAATTTTTGTATTGATATGTTAAGAATAATCATAATATATTACACTTTGGGATAGTTTATGATTTAATACTATGTGAATAGTGATCATTTTATTTTATCATTAGGATGTGAGAAATTAATGGAAAATACTTTGAACAAGTCCATGTATAGGATGACATTATATTTTTAAAAAAACTCTTTTGCATGTTGTTTTCTTAAAATTCCATACTTTTATATATTCTTGAATGTTAATGTAGTTATGTACGATATGAATCTAGGGGTAATTATAATGAAGAAGGATGATTGAAAATTTTCCCAATATTCACTCTAATGCATCATAAATGAGACTATTATTTCACCACTTTCTAGAAACTCCTGGGGGTATATTGTTTTTCCTTTTGAATTATTTTTATGAACCATTATTAAGAATTCATATCGAAATTAATCTAATTTATTAGGTTATTAACTAAAATATAACTAAAATTAAATATATTTATATTGTATTTAAGTATCAAAGTATGAAATGAAGGATTCATTTGAGATGAAAATTTATGATTGAGTTTTCATATACATATGATCATCTAGAATAATTTTATTGATAACGATATTGGGTTTCAGAATTTCATGAATCAAGATCATGAAAATGAATATGAGAATGGTATGTATATATAGTACATTGTATCTTATAACCAAATAAAGGATCATGCCTAAATAGTTTATACTATTAGTGCATGCTATGAAAGATTTAAAATTTGTGTTTCGTATTCTTACCCAAGGTAGTGATATTGATATCAGAAGAGAAATTAATTATTGATATATTAGATATTCTCATTAGTGCATGACATTTATTGATAATATTCTGGTTATTACATATGTGATGAGAGTTATGTGGAATATTATAGGATTTATCATTAGTAGTCCTATATTAATGTTTTGTAATGATATATTAAATTAAGTCACAAGCATTAAAAATCTATTTTTTGATAGTGGAATATTTATGGGGATAACTATCAAAGAACTCGTGATTGATGTATGAACAATTATTTTCTTTAATATATTCTTGATGTTACCTTAATGAGTGGTTTATTAATTTTAGTAAATGTGGGTCAGATAGTGTTGATATTTTTGGAATTAATACTGGATTTAATGAATAATTGATCCATTCTTTTTATAGTAAATTTTCTCAAATTTTGGTGATTATTATATATATTTAATGTTTTGTGACATTTGGAATAATTAGTAATATCATTATAGGGTTTTTTATGATTAAAAAATGAGTATCAGTAAATCCACAGGGAAATAAATACTTGAATATGGGTATGGTTTTCCCCATATAAGGAATGTAAGATGAAAGCAGCTGGAGACTCATAGTCTGTGTGATATATTAGAAGACTCACAAATTCATGACAAGATGTATGACATGCTGGTGTCCCTGTGAGTCACATTAATAGAAATGGATCCAGGGAATCCTCATTCGACAATCCCATTAGATATTGTGAAGTCATCTTAGACAACTGGTGGCCACGTAACAGTAGCCAAATAGACACCCAAAGGTCAGACGTCTAGTAATCCAATGGATGTTGAAATACCCATCCAAAATATATTTCAAATAAATTGAAATTATTCAAAATATATTGGTCCATTTTAGTTTTAAAACTCTCCTGAAGGGTCAAAAATCGTGAGAATGATCATCCATTATATCATTCAAAAAAACTCACAAAACACGTGAGAATTTTTAAAATAAAATAATGGAAATAAATGGTAAGATTTAGGACCCACTCCTGGTCATAAAATATGTGTATTATTCCCCTGGTGGTTTGTAAGACACTATGAGTTCATGAAGACATGTCTGACTCGTCTCATGAAATATCATCGACATATATCTCTCATGGTGAAAATCACCTCATATATGTCCATATGACCTCAAACTTACCCTTTGGATCCCTATGAAAAAACAGATGTGTTTGTCCATAAATTTCTCATGTATCTTCATGTGACCATTTAATGATCACATGATTCATAATCAAGAGGTAGAGTAATTCTATTTGACATTACTCATGCAATATTTCATGACCCTCATCCATTGGAAAATAAACAAAAGAGATTAAAAAAAGGATTTGGGAGCCTATCAAGTCGATAAAAACCATATTATTCACTAATGATGTCTGAAGAATGGTCACAGGATACTCTTGGACAATTCAGATGGATCTCGTAATGGTCCCTTGAAAATCTCTTCTTTTCTTACTAAATTCCCATACAGTTTTGTTGAGATCATGAAATTTCCATTCAATAGGCACATTGATCTCACAAAGGTTTGAGGAAATATCAAGATGAAAACAAGGAATTACATACCCACATAATTCATTGAGTACCCATTAATTTCAAATAATCCAATAAATGGGTTGTTGAGAAGAGCTAATCACTGTCACTGAAAATTAGGTGATGCCCTTAGAGTGATCCATGATAGAGACTCGCAATGATTCGTTTCCCCAGAGACCATTAACGACTGAATCCTATATCTACATGATATATGTCTCACAAACTAGAGAACAACTAGGGTGTAAATTCCTATAAATCCACCACCCCATCATGAAAAATTTATGAGCATGACACTCCAATGTAAGGGATTTTTCATTCAGATTCACCATCAGTTGAGAGGATTTTACATAGGTGATGATATTGCAACTTGAAAGTTTCCCATCATGTAAGATATTGGGGAACCACTGGATCAAACATGTAGTTTTCATTAATATGATATCATATAGATCACATGAAATACTTATGGAGTTACATGTAGAGAACATCCCACGCACCTTCTATATCATGCAATACATAAACCAATCTAACACTCAATTAATCTAAGGCCCTTTTGGATAAAAAGGATAGAACAAAGACTAAATGGGGGAGACTTATGTGAAGGAAACACACAAGGACCCTCATGCCCTTTTCATGGACTACCTAGGAAGTATGAAAACACAAGGACATGTCAACCTGATCTTGATAAACTCCATTATTATGCTATTTTTTCATGTGATGTCCTCCAAAAATATAGCAGTAAGT
The DNA here is from genome assembly GCA_963277665.1 of Viscum album. NCBI lineage: Eukaryota > Viridiplantae > Streptophyta > Magnoliopsida > Santalales > Viscaceae > Viscum > Viscum album. Next base: position 1,198,612,018 of record OY728123.1, on the reverse strand, counting down.
CACTTGGTTCCCCTCAGGTATTCCACCCATGTCTCATGATATCCTCTAAGGTTGCAACTCAAGTATCATGATGTCCTTAAATATGTTCCACAGAACTCCCATAATGTCACTATCACATGTTAGTTGAGTCTCAGAGAAGCACCCAAGCATGTCAACTTCCTCTCATGGTACCCTCATAGCATGATATCAAGGTCTCGCCATTACCTCCAAACATGTTATCCAAGACAAGAAACACCCTATGAGACATGAATCATTGGTTATTATGACACCCTCCATATGTGTCATCCATCTCTTATGATGAATCTAGGTAAAGTTAGATAGATCATCTGACACCCTCTAGACAGTCCAGCCAGGTCATGCGATGGATTCTGGGACAAATCATCTGGGTCTTGTGATATTTTATTATAAATGACAACATGATCATATGACATCATAAAAACATGCATGCCAGGTTATGTGAATTCCATTTTACAGTCCAATAAATCATTTAATTTTCCTTGGATATTCCAGGAATATAGTCTATAACTTATTAAGCATTATATGAAAGAATGATGAGCAGACAATCAATACATGTCTGGTAGGAAAGCAGACCATGTCTAAAGGGAATCCTTGGATTTGATAACCTATTTTATAATTGGTTTTTAAGACTCAATTACACGGTAAACCATAGTGTATAAGCCCAAAATAGGGATCTATGATAACCCTGATTCCTATATACGGCTGGGTACATTGGAAACTACCCAGAAGTCTGTGCTCCATATTTTTCTTCCAAGGGTGAACCCATGATATAAGTCCCACATCAACAAGAAATGACATTGATTACATTCCATACCTTCTTTCTCAAAATAAACATGGATCATGTGGTCTTAGGATGTTCAAATTTCCATATCATATCCACTATAAGAATCCACAATGACAAAGGAAATATCAGTGTCGAATATGTGATCTATTGAACTATAATGACTTTGATTCCATTTATGATCGGTATTCATTAGATGTATCTTTGAGGAATGATCTCTATATTAAAAATATCAAGGGTTTTCCCTATTCATAAGACTTTCATCCTTGTGTAGTGATATTGATTATTTTTAATCAATTTATTCTCACAATGAGAATAGTTCACATGGGCTTAGGTATTCAAAATTTCCATATCTTCACAAGCATCCACTAGCCAGGGAAACAAAAATATGAAATCCCAAATGAGTGGCATGAAACATTAACCTCAACACAATAGTGTCCACCTTGGGTCCAGCCCCAAGGGCAAGGTAGATATACAATAATATTGATTCCTACTATAGGCATGATATGTATAACGATGTTCTATGTTTGGATCTCAAATAGGATCCCAAATTGGGTAATGATCCTTCATGTCTCTGACATCTCCACTATTGGGACGCAATCATTCCCAGGGACTAACCACTATACAGTATCCTTTAATGGATAGAAAAAACAAATGAACAACTTAAACTCGGATTCACACAATAATCAGGATATGAAGTAAATCTCTCAGAGACCTTAGCTTGATTAGCCAATTCTCATAACACTTATATATGTTCTTTCCACATTATGTTATACACATAGGTTCGATGAACAATGTGTTTCTTTATTCCTGTAATAACTTGGACACATGAGAAACCTCATAACAGATCAATCACTTCTTCAGACTTTAATCCCCTTCTTAGTAGAAGAAAATTTAGTTGTTGTTGGTTATACATCTTCATTACATAATTAGTCTCCCATTACTATAAATAAATGAAAAACCTCATATATATATATATATGGATTCACAAATGAGAATCCTATTATTTTTAAAGAAGATAGACTTAACCAATTATATTGTTTTGGGTAATCAGTCCAGTATTAGGGATTAGTAAGAGATTCATGAACATATCTTAAATCTGTAAGAGCATACTGAAGTAGGAAATACCTCCTCTCAAAAGGGTGAGATGAGCCTGACATCCTATCCTCTCGACCAATGTGGTTCACTAAGAGTCATTGGACCTAAAAACTAAGATGACCATCTATCATTGGAAATCAGGTTTGTACTGAGTTAAATTTGGGGGGACCATTGTGATTTTTCAGGAAGAGAAACCATAGTAACATGTTGTTTATCATTGTGTAAAAAACAAAAACCCTATAATCAACCATCGTGCCAAAATGAACCAGCTTCAATTATGGTTCCCGGTTACATACCATTTCCAGATTGAAAAAATGGTGAACCTAATATGAAAATATATAATGAAAATTTTTATAGATTATTACCTTTAAATCCATTTTATTTTCACCCAGTACAGAAAAAATAGTGGCAATGCCGATGTGAATCTCACTAATAAACGTATGATCATTTAAACACGAATTTGGTCACATTTATTTCATATCCTATGCATAAAAATCTTGTAAGGTAGGTATAATCTTAAAAGAAGATCCTTTGTAAATGGGGTTCTCTTCAAATAAGTATATCCTCACTTTGACAAGTCCAAGGAGGCGGAATGTCTGAATCAATAGTAAAATAACAATTTTTTTAACCAAGCATAGTTGATTGGTCAAATTATTCCTACGATATTACACTATTTGGTATCCTTGTTATTTTTATTCTTCACAACTAGATATACTAGTCTTAGCACCCCATTTTGAGACAATTTCTTCATCGTCCTGTGATTGCTCCATTAAATCACATATGATTGCGACCCCCACAGGTCGAAAAATTATATCACTTACTCAACAAATCCAACATTAAGTAGAAAACATGTTAGTATAGGAGTACCACATATGTGGTAGAATACCAACCCTAGAAGCCTCCCACTTGGCTCTCCAAGCATAGAAACAAGAGAGTTCTCACCACCCCAGGAATGTTTTAGCAATGCTAGTGGACCTTATCACCACAACCAACTAATTCAAGAGATTATCCCAGAAGCACAACAACTTCCACCATTAATCATTGATAAATATGGATCACAAAGAAGAATAAGGAATATATCTAGATCAGGTTCCACCAAGGATGGAATCTATAAACTATTATATCCAACAACATTTCATAGGTACCCACCAGTCACCTACTAAGGTCACCACCTGAACTGCTTCCACCTCAGACACCCATGCATTGGACGCATGGAAAAAACGTTATGAAAATGAGGTAAGAGATAACTGGGGGTTATATCATATCCACACTAAAAATGAAGAAGTATTATATCATATTCAAGCAATAACTGACGTGTAGGATCATATTCCCTCTCACAAAAAACATGTCTGTTGGAATATTCTAGTATCAAGCATGGGGGAGGAACATATCCCTACCACCATACATAAATACCATTGGCATATGAAGGTGTTATATGGAGGAAAAAGTGGGAACATATCCCTACTTAAATTGATGAAATTTTATTGATATATTGAGTATGAATAATGTGTAGGCTTATATTCTTACACACAATTTTATAAAATGACAATATATTATAGAAAACAATGAAGCACTCCACCGATATATTCCGGTACTAGAAAAAATAATGGGGCTAAAACTTATTCTTATTCTCTGTTGATAGAGAAACTCAATACTATGATAATTATGAACAACTAGTTGTAAAGAAGAAAACCCACATTCTTAATCTCATCTAGGAGGATTATCTGAATATTCCAATAATGTAAGAGGCATCAAACAAGGCTCAAAATCCAATTCAAATCAAGGTTCAATATAAGAGTGTGTAATATGAATCTAGAAAGGGTACCATGACAATAAAAAATGTCTATTGGAATTCTTTAAAGGCCTATGATCAGACTTGTATACCCAATCTTGCTGTATCTAACCAATTGATAAGGGAATAAGACTTGAGACAGACTCATGTTATTGTAAACAAAGTCTAGAAACATGCACCAATGGCCTAGAATCGGGAATATACCCTCATTCAGGTAGGGGGTGGACATGTGATAATGAAACAAGCCTCAGGATGGATCAAATTCCTTTCAGTGAATATTCTTAGCATATTCTAGTAGATCACAGAATCTATGGGGTATTCATACATCCTCCAATGAACGACTCTTCCAACATCATTCTGAGGAAACACAGTACGTGGCTCATATCCCCCCTCCCATTATGAAGTTATGTGGAAATATTATGGTTGGGAATCCATATACAAACTTGTCTAATATTCATGATCCAACCAGGGAGAACCATTTGAGACAGACACATGCCTCATGGTAGGCTCGTATTCCTCCAACAAGGACCAGTGGTGTATCCCAAAGGCTCAAGATTAGGCTTATAATCCTATCATAACAGAGGAACACCTAGTCAAAATTGATCATGCTTCAGGATGGGCTCAAATTCATGTCAATAATGAGAGCGAATATTTCATATTCTAACAACTTATCAGTAATGGGCTTATATTTCCATAGCACATGACTGTTATAAGAAAGATAAAAAAATATCTTATAGTTAGCTCATATCCCTACAAAAGTTGAAATTGTGGTTTGGCATATTCCAAACATGATTTATATCGATACCCATATTCCCAATATTCTAAATACTAGTTTCCTTGAGGTTATTCGATCCATATTCCAAATACCACAAGGTTACATAAAATATTACACCAAATAGAAGACTCCCATTACCAAGATATTCCTCCTCATAGTAGTGTGGAGATGGACCGCTGGGACAGAAATCTTGGAATCCATGGTGGTCATCCTCCCCATGGTGATATCTACCACAGATAATGAAATCCAACTCCTTTACTAGACACCTTTGTATAGATAGGTTTTAAGACTCCAACACATTTTTATTGAGAGGTTCTCAAAACATCAAGGAAAATAGTATATGGTTCTCCATCAACATTTATCACCACTCCACTACTTATAGTAGGAGTCTATAAGAACCATCATCTATTGTCTGATAAGATAAAGGCTTATATGTATGATCAAGAGGAGGAGAAAATTGACATATGGAGAGAGTTATTTGAAATAACCTCCCCATCATGTTCTACCACCTCACCACTTCTGACTATTATATCCAAAAATAAATATAAAAGGAGGTCATGCCTTATCATTTCCAAAATATGTGTGCTACTCATGAGTGGCTAATTTCTCGAAATCTCCCGTATCTAGTATATGAGTATCTCATTCAAAAAAATAAAGATACTCTATAGTAATCTATACCCAGTTTTTATATCAATGGCATGAGGTCCAAAACTGAAAAGAATAGTGTAAATGTGCAACACACTTTCCACCATTGAATCATAACCCTTTATCATCTAATCTCATAAGAAAATTCATGCATCCATATTCGAGTATGGGTAATTTACAAAATGTTACATTTTTTCTCACCCCTGGATCAAAACCTCTATCATTCAATGTCGTATAATGATATAGACTCTAGAGAAATTAGGGGACCAGGTAAGGCTTGAGTCAATTGGTCACAACAATGGAATTTCCCCAATTATATAATTCCCATACATCAGGAATGAATGTATTGGAGAGCCAAGAGTACATCAAAATAGGAACCTCAATGAAATGAGAATGAGTTTTTGACAAAGATACTTATTTTTTGATCCTCCGAAATACATCCTATAAAGATTGGTTCTCATTAGGGTATGTCATTACACCCATATCTTACATGAACACAATTATTCCACATCAAAATAGATGAAGTGATAGTTTCCATATATGTTTTCTAGGAGTGCACCAATCCCACCAGACCAAGGGAATACATACCACTACCTCCACCCCTCAAATCATCAATTCCCAATAAGATTCAGAATATATCCTTTACTGTTGAAAACAATTCCAATCCTTTGGGGCTAGGGGAATTTATAACATAAACCCCATCACTAGGTTCATCATCCCATGAGAGGTTCCTATGGTAATCAGAAGTTATTCTAGATAACACCTATCTCTCTGGGATGGGGCATTTATATCTCAATGTCTGTCCGTAGAATCATCATATCCCTGACTAGAATTGTCGGTTCCTTAAAAACATCACCATTCAATTCCAATTACCTCCCCAATTAACCCCCAATACTCAAGTATGTAGGTATTTTCACCCACATCATCACTGAAAATATAATATTTCTTCTCATGGATGGGATGGAACAATCAACGGTTGGCATCCCACACCACCCCCACCACAAGAAAAACCTCTTCATGATAGGGACCATTCGACAAATGTTAATTGAAACTCACTCAAAGTCACTACTAATATGTTTAGATAGAAGGATCGTATGAAAAAGTAGATCAAAAACATCTAGGGTCTCTGAAAAATTTGACTAATTTGGACAAGGGTTTGAATAAATACCCTAAAAAAGAATTGTAGAATCATAATGTCATGTTGAAAGTAATATTACCACCAATATTTGTTGATAGGACTCTATGAACGTTGTCACAATAAATATAATATATTTTGTGGATCCGAATAAAAATATATAGGGTTGTAGAAAATAAATCATACCCCATGTGAAGGGGGATCTGGATTCACCAGACAAAACTGCATGTACCATGAACCAAAGAATGCTCTAAAATATTGGACCACCAAAAAAAGAGCTTCTACATCCTTGGATGACTACTTCTAAAGAAAGGAGTAAATTTATGACAACACATTAATCATGACTCAAATATTTGAAGTTCCTACCATAGAGGATTATTTTTCATAATGCAAGTCTGAGATACGATCTCTTACTAAAATCAATAAGGAACTACTCATGGGAAATATTACCACTAGGTATCATCCTCAGGCAGAGATGAATATTCACCCTCATATGGTCGATCGGTCCAAAAAATATACATACGAGCATTACACTGGCTCCAGATATATGAATCATTACTTCTTAAATTATGAAGCCAAAAATGATCATGACATCCCTCTATTGTGGAGAAATCCTCTCCCTCAAAATGGAAATAATTCATTCTTAGGACAAATCAAGAATCAGTGGGAGATGAAAGTGGGGCCGCATCATCGACCCCTTCCCACTCCCTATGGATGCGACATGGCGCCGAAATAAATCCCCTTGGTGTTTCATAATGGCATTTATCCCTTGGAAACATGAATGAATCAAATGTAATGGAAACACAAAACTATGAATCCTAAGAGAAATCTATATCCTGAATGGTTGAATATTGATCCATCAAAAAACAATTTCAAAAATCCTAGCTTCTGTTACTTTGATGCTGCAGGTGATCCTTAACAACATCTCACACGCTTTGTATAGTGATGTTGGATGATGATGGGCCCTCTAGATATTTAGGAGGAAACAATGATTAGGTGTTTCATATTGACTCTAACATATCAAACCTTTGTTTTGTATACTAATCATCTTGTATGATTCATTGTTGGATGAGAATACCTTGGTCAACATTTCCTTTATCAGTGCATCTACAGGATAACAAAAAACTATTTTTAACCTAAATAATTTCATGAAAATAGAAAATGACACGCTTTCTTACTTTATAGAAAGTTGGAATTCTTTAACCTATTCACTCAACATCCCTCTCTCGTTGGAACTATTTCTGGAACATTATGTTGAACATATTAGGGATGAGTTTTATACACCTCTGAAGCATAGTAAAACCATGGTCTCCTTGTTTTTTTGGTATGGATGAATAAGTCATACTCTATCTGAAATAAAAAATTACCCAATTATTTCTTTATTTCCATGGAGAATAACCTACCCAGACTCACACAACCTAGGAAGCCCGATGAGGTCAGCCTCCCTGACCATCCTGAATACAACCCTTATCATTGAATACTAGGTGATAATATCTAGAACTACTTGTTCATCAAATACACCCATAAAATATGATCAATTATGGATATGTGGCATTAGACAACATCCCAAGGAAGGTGGCCTGCATAACCTTTTTTCATTCAAAAGAATAATATGGTTCTCAAAAAGTTCCATTTTGGTGTGTGTGAAATTTCTACAAATGGATAGCATAAAATGCGGTTGATCAAGCTCCTAAAACCCTAAGATTATTGTTGTACATACTAGAAAGAGCTCCCCCACCTAAATAGGAAACATAAAATATGCCTCCCAAAGGAGGGTGTGACCACCCAGAGTTGAAAGACAATGAAGTGGAAAAGTCATATTCTGCACCCACACAAGCTCTGAATCTTATTGATTTCATCCCTATGACTTCTGATGCATGGGAACCACCCCCACTAAATGGAATCCTCATCATAAAAGTTCTCTTATTTGGTTATACCGACATGATACACTTAGAATACAACTTCTATAATGAAGAACAAGCCCATAATATAAGTTCCCAAAATATATCCTTATAACAAGATCCCTCGTGAGAAGGAACATATGATATATGGGATAGAATGGGTTTGGTAAGACTTATTATATATGTCAATCCCTTAAATACTACATATATGTAAGTGAGACCCATGGGAAGACACTTTAGGGAACGTAGTAAATGAATGGATGTATCTTAGGATCCTCTAGTATTCATTCGCAACCAATTGTATTGCATAATGGCCTTGCGGGGGTTTGATTATCAAATAAACCTAGGAAACGAGGAAGGATGGAAAGACCTATGTATCTGGAAGTAGATAAATCTGGATCCTCCTCACAAGCATCAGGCATGTACACCTTAAATTTATTATATCCAAAACTTCATGACTAAGAGAATCCCCACATTCAGAAGGGCTGACATCCTATGTCTCAAAATTATGACATTATAAAATATTTTTCGTTGACTCATATAGGTTCTCGATCTTAGATGTTCTTCATCTTTCATATGGACTCATGGATGCACTCGTTGAAGCTCTCCAAAGCCCGTACGAGTTCGGAATAGAATTAAATGTAGCTGGGGTCTGTCGAGTGTAGACCATTGCATCACAATTACATGCCTCTCCTTCTCATTCACTAACCAGGGTCAGGGAAAGTTCATCCAATGTAAAATCCCACCCCTAAATGTCTCAGGTAGACTCAATAATGTAAAAATTAAAAGGTATCAGATTAATAATAGATTTTGTATAAACCCCACCCCATCTCAAACCCTCTAAAATTTGGGATATGTTGAAGGGGAACTATCTCCAAAATTGAGAACCATTCAATTGTATGATAACCATGAGAAAACACATATCACGAAGATCAAACTTGATGTACAGTTTCAGGATATCACATCTAACAATGAGTTCATGGTTATCTATCAACACACTTCATATAATGTAATACATGGAAGGCCCTTTCTTCATAGACACTTTTTCTTACCTTAACATTTTCATCAGTGTATGAAGTACCCAAGTGATGGAAAAAGAGGCATATTACAAGGTTAAAATGAACCCTTTCAACCATGTATAAACACATATACTTAAGAAAACTTATATAATATTGGAATCAAGAAAACAATTGTAGATGAAAATATATAGGTTTCAACCCATAATTTCTTAGGAACTACCCCTGAAAATCCATAGACAATACTCAATAGTGGTCATGTAGTACCAATAAATATGTTTGAGGAATAAGATCCAGTCCAAGAGTCTGAAGAACCACCTATCCCTAGTGAATGTTTAAATATAATCATCTCTGGAATCTCTCTTCAATGTGTAATGTGGTATGGTATGATGATATCTCTTTTTATAGAATACTACACCCCTATATAGTGATGGTGAAGCCTCCACATTTTCATATTCACATAAAAATGACACCATAGACACAGGATTGGATGAATATGGGGATGACCTTAGGAAATCACTTTCCACAATTGAGGAAGTTATCTCCACAACCATCAATGGGAATAGGAAGGTAAATCTAGGAACATAAGAATTTCTTATGCCCTCATTTATTAGTGTCATTATTCCTCTTTAAGAGTAGGAGATGTACATGAAATTTATAATGAAGCACTAATATTTTTTTGGGAACTATACAAAATTTCCGAAACTGAATCCAGATGTAGCTACACAGCATCTTGACCTACCCAATGAGCATTGATTCTTCAGATGGGCATCCAAGAGGATACACACATCTCATTCCACCAATTTAGATGTCGAAGTTGACAAATTTATCAAATCTGACATTGTATGAGGTGTGAAATATCCAGGATGTCTTGAAAACATCATCCACATCAATAAAAAATGGGAAAATGACAGTTTACATTGACTTCACATGCCCATACTAGAATTTTCCAAGGGATTATTTCCTAATTCCAATTACACAACTCTTTATCGATTAAACTACTGTCTTATAGGCCCTGTCCTTCATGGATAAGTACTCGGGGTAAAATTAGATCAAGATTTATCCTAAAGATGAAGAATCCATGGAATTCATAATTCCTCTAGGGGTCCTCTACATTCTTTTCATTTCATTAGGTTTGAATAATGATGGCTCTACTTATAAGCGCACCACGAATCATGTCTTTAATCCATTCCTAGTAAATATTGATAAATGTTATGGCGATGACCAAGTTATTAAGTCCCAAAAGTGAAGTGATCACTTCATGAACATTAAATTAATCTTCAAAAAATTACAAAAGCATGTTCTAAAGATGAATCCCCTAAAATTCACTTTTAGGGTAATTTCAATGAATTATCTAGTCTTCTTCATATGCCATCACAACATTAAGGTTAACCATGAGAAGATTTATTCTATTTTATCAATGTCACCTCCATAAATCGAAAATAACTAAGGGGGATCCAAGAGCACCTCACCTACATTCATTAAATCATATCAAATTGGGCTAGAAAATATCTCCCATTCACTAGGATGATGAATAATTTAACAACCAATCAATGGGACGATGACAACCAATAAGCCTTCAACGATATCTAGTAGTATTTACTACACCCAATGGTTTTGATGAATCTAGTAGAAGGGAGGCCACATATTTTTTATGTTGCAGTTATGGAATTTTCTCTAGGTACACTTCCTATACAAAAAAATGATTTAGGGTGTTAGATTATTCTCTACTATCTAAGTCGTACAATGTTAGGTACTACGATAAGGTACTCTAATATCAAGAAGAAAGATATCACACACATATTTACTATGCCGAAGATGAGACACTATTTGTAGGACTAAGATGTTAATTTGGTATCGCATAATGATTTTCTAAATTACATTCTTGGCCTCCCAAAGTTGATAGGGCGCTTTGCCCGATTATCGGTCATTATATAGAAATATGAAATTTATTTCATATTTTGGAAGTCAGTGAAATGAAAATCTCATTCTAATTTTCATGCAGCACATCCTACCCCTAAAAATACATCAAAGACCCCAAACTTCTAGGTGATTAGGTATTCTATTCCCATGAAACTCCCTATACATGGGATATGTACTTTGATGGAACCTCATAGATTCATGTTAGAATAAGGATGGAAAACACGAGGCTCAATTGGGTTGGTCTAGGCATTGTATTTTTATCTCCAGACTAAGAATGTAACACCCTGAACATTTTGATTATATTTTTTTCCTAAATATGTGTGTTATTTTATTTTTAAACTCAACAAAAATATATCCTTTAATTAATTATGTGGGTATATTTAAAATGAGACAGTTGGGTTTCGACTGTTATATGATTGTTCATCAATATGACCAATGGAAACGATAATCTTAATGTTTTGTTTTTATAAATACAGTTATCTTGTTTAATTGTTACAGAAAGAAGATTGAATGTCCTCATCCAGTAGACTCGGTCAATATAAATCCCATCTATCAGAGCTTGGGAAATAGGTAGCATCAATGGGTTTTTCTCTAGACCAAGCCCAAGACGAACTTCAACATATGAATCTTGGCAGAATTTCCTAAGGGAGAATTTCAAGCTAATAGAAGTCACCCCTTGGGCAATGTTGTCCGAGCCACCCCAATATTATATCACCATAGCACACCTTACACTTAGGTCCTATGTAGGTGTTATAAGGGGAAATGTGATGAGACCTTATCTAATTTTTGTAATCCATTTATATAAATAAAAAATTTATTTCTTCTTCTGAAAAATTTTGTGAATTTCAAATATCTGGATAAATGTTGGATGAATTTATAGTTCCATATTACTACTGAATTTTAGAAAAATTGTATTTTAAAATAGATATGTATACATTAAATAATTAATAATGTAAATTGATTTTAAAAAATGGTCGTCTGCTATTGTGTTCAGTAAGAAATTTAGAGTCCAATAAGATCAACTTGATTTTTAGTGAATAGTAAAATATTAATAGTAACATACTCGTATGATTTTTAATTAATAGTAATAAATAGTAAATGGACCAAAAAAATAGAAACTTCACCCATTAATGCATAAATACATTTTAGTAATCATAAAAATGAATAAACGATCATAGTTTATGTTTTGGTATTTTTTATGTCATAAATATTTTATTTACAATTTTATAATTAATTTAATAATTAAAAATGGAAATATATTTTCATTAAATTTAATCCTAAATTATTACTTTATTTTCATAAGGTTATACGATAATTTTATGGGACCTATATTACTTTCTTAAGGAATTACAAAATGAGTTATTGTTTTAGAGTTGCTTTTTTGAATAAATTATGATTTTATATAAAATATAATTTAAAAATATTTAGAAAATTAATTTCATAATATGGATTTCATTTTTCAATTCAGATCATCGATATTAGGTTAGAGTGAATTTTTCATATTTTTCTCAAACAGTTGATTTTTTTATGAATAGTAAAAATACAGTTTTGAGTTTCGGGTGATTAATGACATCATTAATGATGTAATAACGATGTAAGATTTCTGGTCAACTTATGAATAGTTATATATCCTATGAGATTTCCCTAGTTTCCAATACCATGGGAAATCCCTTGGTTTTTCAAATACCACATATGAGGTGTCCCATAGAAATTAATAATTTATTCCATCACTTTTCCTATAAATACGAAGCCATTTCCCTATTCATTTCATTCCAAAATCCTTTTCAACAATGTTCTGATCTATTTTCCTCTCATGGAGTCCTCCCAAGGTGCCCAGAAGCCTCTCAAGGACCTTACATTCAAGGTTTTGATGATACTCCTCAATGTAAGAATACCTTTCACCCTCCTATTTTAAGTCATGTATTCCTTTCTGTTTTATATTATAGACCCATTTTATAATGAAGGGGGATTTTTTTCTAAAACATTAATAATTTCCATTTCATTTCAAAAGTATTAGAGAACCTTTCCACTGTCATCAATTTATTTTCTGAATTTTTATGTGACGCCATTAGGCTTCATAATTTTTTGTAAAAGAAATCACATCGTCTCTTTTCCTTCGAGTTTGTTTTTCATTTCGTATTTCCTTAAAATTTCGACAACATGATAAAATTTATTTATATAATATTACCATAATATATTATGTTTTATTTATTAGTGGGTGACTCTTGTCCCCTCTCTTTTTAATGTTTCCTATAACCATGTTATGTGGCCATTATGCTGCAGAACTTTCACCTCAAAATTCCTATCTCTTTCACTCCATAAATTCTCTTTTTTTATTTTTGTGAATACCCAAACCTATTTAGTTTCTATGGGTGTTCATAAATATATAAATTTGATATATTTTATTCTTTAATATAAATACATATAACCCTCACTCCCATTCCATGGGTTATAAAAGACAAAAAGATTCTATTTTTTAGAACTTTAAAAACATCGTGATCTTGAAATGAAACCCATTTCGTTAATTATCCATGGATTATTTATGAAATATGTGATTATGATATATGTGGATCACATGAAAGTAAATACATATTAAGGTTACGCTCTGATATTGCTCTAATTCATTAGGTAAATAATTTAATCTCTAGATTTGACATGTTTCACAATACCTTAGTGAATAACCTTGGTAATTTTTGTGACACCTCGGGGATAAACCTTGGTGATATGTTTATGAATGTCTAAATAAAATGTTTTAGCAACATATTTAAGTTAATATTAATGTTATATTTATTATGATATTCCTATACTTCTATTGCTTATGACTTTATGATTTATATCGTGTTCTTATTAATATTGCTCAAGATCACATGTCAAATGGTTCACTTGTCTTCATTACTAAGCTTTCTGCTCACCCTTTCCTTTGATGTATGTCTCCAGGATATGAGATGAAATAATTGTAAATATGGTAAACCTATAATGAATCCTTATGAGTGGTTTAGAAGAATGCTTTATGTTTTTTTTCGTGTATTATGTTCCCAATTTCCAAGACACTATACTTTAAAGTTCCTCTATTTGTAAAATGTAATGAAAAGTTATGTAATAAAAAGGCAGGATGCCATAAAGAAAATTTATTGTACTCTATCTCACTCTCGGAATTTTTCACAAATAATGAGGTAGAATACCAGGACCTTATTATTGGGTTGCTACTGGAAAAAATAGTTATACATAGTCAACGGGAATATCAATAGGGGATCGAAATTGTTGGTAATGTAGATCAATAGTAAATATTCCATTAAAAAGGAGGGATTTTCTCCCCTCACTAGCTATGTCTGGGGACTGATGGTGGATTTCTCTTTTGATCCCACATTGCATCATGTTCCCTGATCATAGAATGATCTCACCAACACGGCATCAAATTCATCCACCATCCTAGCTCACCCTGATCTGGTGGAATAAATCTTCTATATCACGCATCGAATAGTGGTAACATCAATAGTTTAATGTGATATCAAAGAAATAAATTCAGTCAAAAATTCCCTAATGCACGATTAACCAATAACCATCCCTAGATGGACAGGTCCCATAACCAGTTATCTTCTAAATAGGTCTCTCTTAACAGACCGATCTAGAAAAGGGAAATGATTTTGTACCATGTGGAAGACATCAACCTATATGATGGTCTGTATGTGCAGAAATCCCTCTACAAGTGATGATTCGACCTAATCATATTCTAATAAATACCATAATGAGAGATTTAAAATGTCATGAAAGAATTACATGTGAGATATTATGACACCCATCAATCCAGGAACATGATATCCATCCAAATTATGTGGTTGTGATATTACTAGCTTACCATGATACAAGACTGTGTGGAATTCACCAAGAAATGTCATGCATTCCATATCCATGAAAACATCATCCATCAGCCTACAGAATTTCTATATATAGATAGATGTTCATGGTTGTTTTCAATATGGGTAATTGATTTTTTAGGGACATATCCTCTAGACACAACAAATCAGGTCATGTATATCCTTACTGCTACCATCTTATTTTCCAAATAGGCTAGGAAATATACTTCAATGAATTTGGTATGAATTAATATTTAACATTTTCACATCTCATATCATCACCAGGTTTGGGGTCCCTCCAAAAACATTGACAGAAAACAATAATAAAATCTATTCTACAAAGTTTAATAGACTATATTAGAAGTACAACATAGTGTCCAATAACTCATCACACTATTAGGAAACAGAAAACGTATAGATAGTTTCCTTTAAAACTATATCGAATAAACTCTAGAAGATTGTGAACAAGGATAAGAATTCTTTGATGGGAATGTTTCCCCAGGATCAATGGCCCTATCATTCCACCATACATACTTCCACATAGGAAACACCTTACTCATTAGTGTATGGGGCCAAGGAAGTGTGGTCAATAGTGGTCCAAATACCTTTGATCAAAATACCATTTTTTTTAAAACGCTCATAGGATGAGTAGTAGAAAAAGTGTCTAGAATAATTATAGAATCTCAATGAGGGTATATTTAACACAGCACATAACCTGAAGGTCCATTTTAATCAAATCATACAATACATTAATAATAAGTTTCATCTCTGTTCATTCCTCTAAAGAGAACTTGTGATGTATCTCAGAACCCCAATAATACCGAGAAAGAATCCCCTCATGTTGTAACTAAAAGGGTAAGGTCCTTACATCATACATAAGGTCTATCATAATAGAGACTATTCATTTTCCATCATGGATTGGGAATATGTCACACCCCCACCCCACCCCCCACATAATGTATTATTCCTCAAGAAATACATTACATTGTTGTTATCAAGAACCCAATTTTCTAACTTAATGACTTTAAATTAAATGGTATCCCTCGTCCGGACCATATGATGATACACTGTATGGAAATAATCCAAGATGTACGATGTTAAAATTCATGGTTCTCCAGGAATTACATATGGCTTGATTCCAACCATTGTAGGATATGTACTATCATTGGATCCTCTAATTTTGGGCATTTCCACTACATCCATTTTTTCACACTGGGTGATCCATTTCCTTATTGTAGGATGTTAAAATACACAGATAATTCCATTTCCTCATGATGTTAAACTACCTAGATATTCTAGAACTACATGATTCTAGATTCTCATTTTTTAATGAGATACATAGGGACAACTCAATCCTATATCTAATTCTATCCACTGCATGATGAAAAATTCCCATGGTGTACCACCAGAATACACTACATGGTGGGAAGAACCCTTGAAATCTCTTATTTCTCATACCGAGCATAGCTCACGTGAACATAGGAATTGAAGTAATGGATTCCCAGCAAAACAAGTCATGAAAGCACACAATAGGTCTATCATTGTCCAGAATTCAAGACCAAAAATGGCACACCATGATTCCTTGCTACATGAAATTGTATCAAACAATTAATTTCCTTTCTGAATTACATAAAAATTCATGGATCCCAAATAATTATGTGTGTCTTGGTTACTTAAATTTTAGGATACATAGTGATGTCTGTAACTTTAATCTTGGGCCCAGCTACGACCATCAATATAAACAATTCCCACCTCTTCATACGGGCCAAACCTACTAAGATAGATTTTATCATTGAAGGAATATATGTGACTAGAGTTTACCCCATAGGATATGTAGTGATGTACATATTTCTATCTATTCACCTAGTCATAAGAGATATGTATATGATTTTCACCTCTTTGTGTGTGGGTTAGACCTATGCAGAGAACTCTCATCAAATCTACAAGTGTATTGATTCCCACCACCATGGGATATGTAGTGACACCAAGAATTACATTCATGGGACCAATTCCAATACCACTATTTCTTGTTAGGGGACCCACGTCTTCACAGCATGATGATAAATTTCACGACACTTTAGAACTACCTATTGTTTGATTGTCATTCTCATATGATACATAGGGACATACAAACTTCCACTATTTTTACTAACCAAGAAATTCTTATTCTTTCACATGAGTTCAGATTTATCCTTACTGCATGAAGTTTAATTTATTGAGATCTCAAGAACTATCTGTGTCTTGATTCTTATCATAATAGAATACATAGTGACATTTGGTTCTCTAATCTTGGGCCCAGCTGTAAGAACTGATTTGAAATAATACCCAAATGTAGAGAAACCAAGTCACACAAACTCATGTTTACTACATATTAACTAGATCTACATAATTCATTCTTTTGTACATAATATATCAGGAACAAATTTTTCACGTCACTTCTCGCATTCTTACCGCACAACATTAAACTATAATGAAAACATCTTGGTTTCATGACATTAAATCAACATGATAAATATTTCCTTACCACATGATATTATAATACAAGGAAAATTTTCCCACCACATGAAAATAAACTAAAATTAATAATTAAATCCCTACAACATGACATTAAACTATACAGTCCATCACCCGTCATCATCCTTATCAAAAGACCACAAGAGATTTACCATGATTAAATAGAGTATGGGGTACTTCTATAATACATTAAATCCCTTAAATCCATATAACACACTTCATTTATGGAGAACATCGGGTCATCATCAACAATGAATTTCCCTAGTATAAAAAAATTATATCTCTCTACATGGACATGTTATTGATGAAGAAGGGCTCAGAACCACCAACTAGAGACATCTTGGACCAATATAAAGAGATTTCTAATTATTATGAGCATGAAAAGGCCATTGTAGAATCTAACAAAAAATTCCATTTTGGATCATCCCCAGTATGATTTTCCCAAATGATTACTCAAATACTGAGAAACATGATTTATGATTTAGAACACCTTCATCTCCCTCTAAGAATGATGTTGGAGTACTCTTGTCCATGGGTATCCATATTAGGCTCTTTTGTAAAATCTTCCATATTAGGTTTGTGTGTGTAACTTGGTAAAATATGTGCCACCATTAAACTCTAGTGTATGATGTTCCAAATCACAAGACCCTAAACTACTAGGGAAAGAGATGAAAAAACTTTTCTGTTTGAAAAAAACTGCAATGGGTGTCGAGAAAAAAAGTTAATTCTTCACTAACTAAACTCTTAATCTACATAATTTAGGATAAATTTTGACCATAAATACATGATTAAATCTCATATGGAATAATTTGTAGCCCTAGTAAAATCAAATCTATTCTAAATGGACCCCCTATCTAAGAAGAAGTTAGAGTAATGGTTTTTCACATTTCATTATTGTCATAATGTGTTCACTAAGGGATGTAAAAAAATTTAGTCTGATCATACCCATCTTGGATCTTACATATTACATAAATCCCACTTCATTCGTTAATGTGATTTTCCTCATCACAAAAAATTCATAACACTTAGAACGAAAAAGATATCTCTATAATTGGTCATGATATCGATGTAGAAGGGATCAGAACCACCAACTAGATATATCATGGCCTAATATAAAGGGATTTCTAATTCTTGTGAGCATTGCATAACTATTATAGAACCCTTTACCTCTTTCTATATTGTTTCATCCCTGATATGATTATCCCATATAATTACTCTTATCCCTAGCACATTAGACCATGATTTATAAATTACTTACCAAACAATTCCAATGAATTTTACACCCTTAACATTCAGTCACATTGTTTTGTACCCTTTCTCAAATATGGAATGAGACAATCCATTCTAGAAACATTTATATCACAAACCTCCTAATTCAAATCCAAAAATCATAGGGATCTAGATTTACAATAAGGAGATAAATTTTCCTAGGGTGCCAGAATACATCATATAAAGCTTTCATTCCATATATAGCTTCTTTGGTTCGATACTTGAGTCATCATTAATCATTCTCATATTTTGGAAAAGGTCAGTGATCTCTCAGTTCGAAAATGAAATTGAAGAATAAAGGATTTGACCCACCATGATTTACATCTTGGCTCTGTAAAGAGGGATTTATAATCGCTATGATCCTCGATGACACCACGGAGGAACCTGACATCTCAGAGTGTTGTGAGAAATGCTTGGCATGTCTACCCCATCCCATATTCACGGACTCATGATTTTGGGTTATGAATTATATCACCCACATTCTAAATATCATGGAGGATGGAGAATGCTTTATTGGCCTTACTACCTACACAAAAGGGATTTTACCAACTATCTAAAGGTATCTTATCCCTGCAATAAAGGAAATCCAATTCTTTTGAGCCTCTGAAACACCATAGCAGAACCTAGATCCTCAATGTGTTTTGGTACATTACTAGAATGTATAAACCATATCCCATGATCATGTATAAGGTATGAGCTAAAAGACCATAAATTACATCATGAAAAGGTCTAAGATAAAAGATCTGAAATTACAGTAATAAAAGGTTCAAGCTAAAATTCACCAAACTACAGTGATAAAAGGTCAAAGCTAAAAGACCAAAAAATAAATCAATATAAGGTCTGAGATAAAAGACCCTAAACTAAAGCAATATACAATCAATGCTAAAATTCCAAAAAATTAAGTAATATATGTTCTGAGCTAAAATCCCTTAAAATAAAGAAATATAGGGTCCGAGTTAAAAGGCTATAAACTAATGAATTATACTATCTGAGATATAAGATGATAAACTAAAAAAATCTAAGGTTCGAGCTAAGAGAACCAAAACTAAATCAATATATGCTATATGAATAAATACCCTAATCTAAAGAATGATATGTACTGGACTAAAAGACCATAAACTAATGATACAAAATGAACATGATAAAACACCCAAAACTAATGATATAAAAGGTTCAACCTAAATTAACCTAATATAAACGGATAGAGTATCCAATCAAAAAGGAATTAAACCTAAATACCAACATCATTTTACACTATAAGAACTTGTGAGTCCTACCTTATGGTCATAGAAATCATCAAACTACTCTTACCAAGCACATCGACACTGAATAAAGGAAGGTCAATCTCCCTCAAAGACATATATCATATCCAAAAAATCCTTATGTATGTTAAGTAATCTAGAGGTAACTAGAAAAGATATATTGATAGATTATCTCATGAGGGTGGAAATTCAAGAGTATTTCACAACAAGGAATCTATTAGAATTTCAACATTTAATACTAGGCATTCGTGTTTATTTGATATAATGCATGGGATTTGTCTCATTATAATCTAATATGGGATCAATGAAATTCCATGCATATCATGGTTAAAAAGAAACTAGATAATGAAACTAAATTTCAGAAAACATATTCAATAATAAACCGTGAAATAAGTGGAATCTCCTCATAATGGAGTCTCTCCATTGAATGTACAAACAAAATAATTATTGAAAAAATAAAATTCCATCATAGCATATGGTCTAGTGAGTCCTTGAGATATGAAATTCACTACTCTAGGGAAATAAGGGATTGTAATAGTGGATTTCAATATTCTTTCTTGGTCTTCGTTGCCTGATAAAACCCCTCCACCCTGGAAACTTGTTCAAGATGTGCCTTTTTTACAACATCATGAAACCCTTGTTTCTCCAGAATGGCCTCCTCAAATACCTATAACATATGTTGAAACTACAATAAATCTACCTGAATATGGATTATGTCATACTAAGGATGACTGGTTTTATATTGGAAATAGAAAATTTCATGTTTCCCATCATTGATTATGTTCTAATGAGTGGATACCACTATCACATACTTGGAAAATTCTGTCATAGTCTCATCCCAATTCTAATTCACCAAATATGAGGCCATAGAAGCTACTATGCTCAATTATAGATCCCTCTTATACTCTCTCAAAGAAAACAATTATTTTACTAGGGAATGAATTGTTGAATAATTGAGTCACTTATAACCAATGGTATGAACATAAACCAATGGGGGCTCGACCAATCATCAAACATCTCCAAGAGGGTATACAAAATGATTCCCAAAATCTCCCTCTAGATGTGTATCCTCATCAAAATGTAAAATTCCATATATCCCAGGAGTTAACTCAAACCAATCATGGTAATGGTTATGTATTTTAGGATCTGGTCACTAGGAGAATGATTTTTTCTCACAAACATTGACAATGAGGGATGAGATTTGACCTCTAAATTAGTTGATCCAATCGGAAGAACCCCTAAGGGACATGGTATATAAACTTCCTAAATA
Organism: Viscum album; assembly: GCA_963277665.1. NCBI lineage: Eukaryota > Viridiplantae > Streptophyta > Magnoliopsida > Santalales > Viscaceae > Viscum > Viscum album. The sequence goes on along the minus strand of OY728123.1, from coordinate 1,198,590,765 downwards.
TGAAATGAAGATGTTGCATTAAGAGGAATAGGGGATTTATAGTCATTGGGAATGCAATATATCAACATTAAGAAATTTTTATATATAACCAAAACTGGAAATAATCCTTTAATAGTCGCATCACTATCCACATCCACTACCCCAAACCTATCCTCGGCTAAAGCTTAAACTCCTTCTGGTGAAAAACAACTTTATGGAACCTCTATTTCCCTTCATAAATATATACGTCATTATTCACTCTTCAAAAAGGCATGAAAAAAAATATCAATAAATATGACACAAGTCAACAACATGTCTATTTTTTAAGAAGTATAAATCATATCCAAAACTTAGTTCCATTAATGATAACATGTTAGAAAAATAACAACCTATTTCATCATCCTCCAAAGACACATCCACCCAAGCCGGGTCTAATGGTACAATCAATGAAACTCTTTCAGTAGGAAACTAATACGATTGAACTAGCCCCTCTGCCACATCTGCATCATGATAGATCAGTACTGAGAGAGAAATGAATATCAACGAAACCAAAGGCTTTACAATATATTTGTATGTATATAATTTCTCTTCCATCTTAACTCAGTACGGACGTGTGTAACACCCCAACCACAGATTCACATAATTGGTACATTATTTTAATACACTATCATGATTAAAAGGAATCATGTCCCGAAGGACCAATCAGTTTAGCAGTCTTGTAAAATAGATTATATACATGAAGGTTACATTACACATTCACGCATAAAACACAACATAAAAAATTCATTGTGAATGCCATTATTCCCCTAGATTAACCCTACATATCAAACAAAATAAGCTTCTTTGATTCTTGGGAATGTAAAAACTTATAAATGGGTGATATCAGATGCTCAATAAGGATATCAATATAGCAGAAACTTTCATAAATAAGAATAAACATTTAAGGAAATGTATAAAACTAAAACAAAAGCCTTTTAAACTTAAACATCAGAATAATATGGGAAATATAAATCAAATAATTCCTTTTAATTATTCACATATATATTCTAATAGTCGAATAATTACATATAATAACAATAGCTAATTTCATAATGATGGAATGCATAATGATGGACATCATAACAACATAGTCAAAACCTCATGCCAAGACTACAAATAAGATTTTGTTTAGGCATTGGGCTGAGACACTAGTTTGTCTCATGTGACCTACCAATGCATCGAGGAACTATAGCGGGCTCCACCTATCACTTAATATGTCCAATGCATTTCTCATATGAAAAGTTTGAAACATTACATAAACATTCGTATTAAAACTAGCGTACGAAATGTTAATAAATTTACCATAAACCATCAATGCTATAAAAATAAAAAATCAACATTCAAAAAATCACCAAACCTTCAATATAATATGGAATATTTATATCATAATAAATAATCATCATTCAAAAATAAAAACCATTAAAGGATTTTGACATATATGAAATCAAAACTATTTGAGGGAAATATATATTTCTATTTTGAAATAATTTGAATGTCATGTAAATATAAAATAAAAATATTATTTAGAAAATATTATTATAATATTGTAAAGGAAGCTTCAAAGGTGTTAAAACGGAAAAAATAGACACACCCATCGTATAAGTTACAAAATATTCTTACCTTAATTTGTCAAAAATATCATAAAGTACCTTGTTTGGAAAACGATGAAAATATTCCTTTCAAACCATTTTATAAAAAGTCAAACAAGGGTATAAATTACTTTTGCCTATAGTATAGTAAATAGTACAAATGTTTTCAAATACATTTTTAAGAAAAAAGGATGTGGATGATAAAGAGGTCATATTAGATACTTACTTAAAAACTACCTCAGATAATAATGAGATTGTAAAATTAACCCTTACCTAGTAATTTTCCTTGTTAGAGGGTAAATTAACCTCATTTATAATAGTTATATCATTGTTATTAATTTATATAAAAACCACATATATAAATATGATATCATATATGATATCCTAATATTTCTTTGTTAATAATATTTTTGTAGAATAATTCTTTGGGGTGTTAACGGATTCATTTTACTTTATATGTTTTGTTACGTAAGCCATGTTTGTTATATATAGGATGTATTTGATTAATATCTAGAATTATATTGAGTTATAAAACATTATTTTTAATAATCAAATGAAAATTATTCTTGAATGGTTACGATGTGGAATGAATCTCATCACGTTCGTGGAGACGGTAATTTGTACGTACGCACGAACGCTACATTCATTTCATTTTGTTCATTTTAAAAAGAAAGAAAACCAAATTTTACATAGGTATATTAATATTCCAATATAATATAATATTTAATACATTACATAAGTTCATTAAAACCATCCATTATATGTTCCATGTACGGTATGAACGAGTCCTATCACTTTGAGGGTGTTGTAGTCTGCACTTCCTCAAATGTAATTATCATTTATATACAACTTGAGAAGAATTAAGGTATGATATAAAAGAGAATTACATAATATTATAGATAAAATAAATATCATAAATATCATATATAATAATAGTTCCACCATAATGGCCACCATAAAAGGTGGTGGTAGAAGATTGAACAATCATTATTTCGTGAGTTAGTCGTTCGTCGTCCACAAAAACATTATGTTCTTTACCCATTAAATGGAGGTGAGTGTAAGGGTAGTTAAAATAATTCTCTTAAAAATAACATAGTATACTTCGGATACTGTTTTTGTAATAAATTAATAGTATAAATAATTGTTAGGGGGTTGGAGATGTAAAAGAAAAGAAAAGAACTTAAGATGAGATGTTACCTTCAAATCGGGTAAGTTTGTTTTGTTTGAACTAAAAGGCTTCCTTGAAGTGACTTATGCCTAAGGTAAGGCTTCTAAGAGGAAAAAATGGATTTAATATGCTTAATTGGGTAGATGATGGATGGTCCAATGTGATTGAGAGGTGTGAGAAATGGTTTATAGATGAGGGATTTTTTAAGGGGGTGCTCTTTAGGAAAGATTGAAATTATTATTTATTATATAATGATTTTTAGTATCTAAAGGTCCAAAGTCATTAAATTTGAAGATAATATGACTCATATATTCTGTACAATCATCTAATAAGAGTTTTACAGGTTTCGGATATTGTTTTAATTTTCATAATCTTATTTATTTAAATTATTTATTAATGAGGTAAACACTACATCAATATTGTTTCATAAATAATTTTATTTATTTGATGTCCAAAAATTATAAAAAAATACCATGATATAGGAAATATTTTTATCTTTCAAATTAATGTTTATAGTAGAACAGAAAACTTATATAACCCCATGTAATTATAGTTTTCCTAAAAAATATATGATTATGTGATTATTGTCTTTACTTTAAAATAATTAATATAAAGTGTCATTATCACTCTCATGTGGCTCCATGGGGTCCCAAAATCGACGCAAGGTTTCCCACCGTCAGACATGTATCATCCAATAGGAATAGGACACATGTTATTGATATTTAATATTATTATAATAAAATTTGTTTACCGTTATTTAACAAATTTAACTTTTTACCACGGTAAATAAAATATTTACTGAAGTAAATATTTATATTGTATAAAAATAAAAGATACCTATTTACACAATATGGAAATTCTGATTAGAAATATGGAATCCATTTTTCCAAATGCAAAACACTGATGTGGTATAAATTAATTTAAAATTAATTCCCATTTTCAAAACAAAAAATGTGTTTTAAAAAAATAAAAACTATCAAAATGGTGACACTTGTTTATGTCTAGTTTAAAAGTGAAATTACATAAAATGACATAAATTATATTAAATGATAAAAATATAACCTAATTAAACATTAAAAGAACTCAAATTTTTTATTTAACTCTATAAATTATTTTGATTAAAAAAGTTTTTTTAATTAAAATTTAGTATTTTTCAATATTAATCAAAATATTAATGTTTTCATAAAAGTTCCAAAAATATATCCAAACTAAATTTTTTTGTCCCTATTTTAATGAATAATTTAGTTTCATTAAATTGAATATATATAAGTTTCAAATATAGGTTTTAAAAATAGGTTCTCTATTAAAAGGTGGTAAAATTTCATTTAAAAAATAATATTTTATCTGAAAAAATTAATTTCATCTTATATAATCTCTAAGAAACACATAATACGGATTCAAAAAATATAAAGATTATATAAAATTTGAAATTCAATTAATACTATTCATATCTGTTTTCTGAACGGCTGGTGTGGTAAGTCGTGGTGCTATTGAACACATTTTTGTGTGTAGCATAGGTTATTTAATTTCTTAGTAGAGAAAACCTATTATGAAATCAGGAGGTGTTACATTCTCCTCACCTCAAATAAGTTACATCTTTTCAATTTGAAATTTTTCTTTGAAAATACATTTTTAAAAATATAAAAATACATTTGTGGAAAACCCACATCATAAATTGGGTTACTGAAATTCAGTCTTTATAAGAGGGAAAGAGAAATGAAAAAGGTCACCACCAAATTAGGATCTCGATTAGGAGAACATTAGTAGAAATTAAGGACACATAATTATTGAAAAACGTAAATATTCATCGGTGGTGATTGAGGTCATCAATCAAAACAAGTGTAAAATTGAGGGCCTCAATCCCATCAATCTAGGATGATTTAAAATATCATCGGCTCAACAAAACTTAAGGTATTAGGATAACACATTTATTGTTTTAAGATCCCTTCCCTAATGTTTAAGAATTAATTTATCCATAGAATAAGAGGAAAAAACATACTTGACAATTAATGTTTCATCTTACAACTAATTCCTTCCACAATATCGTCTTTCACTCCAAAAGATAATAGAATTCCAAAATATTATACTTATCATAATTGTATAGGGTTCCAAAAATAATTAATTTTAATTAATTTTTCATAATATTAAAAAACTACATCATACAAACTAGGACATCGCATGGTTCGGTGGTAGGTGATCTACCCTTTTCTTCCTTCAGTTGCGGGTTCAAGTCTCGGGGCCTTCCCGAACACGATGGGTTATCGCCCGACCTCTAGGTTATCCTTTTTATGACAATAAAATAATAATCTTAAGAATTTATTTAACCATAACAATAGTATCCAACGTCAAAATTATTCTATTCCAAAATTTATAATTATCCACAACACTTCCTTCTAAACAAAAAATCCAAAATTTATAAAGAAGGTCACATAATATTCATGTGAATACATTCATCGGGTATTATCTTACAATGTGGTAATAAAATGAGTTTCCATAAACCATATTTTAATTGTTATGTGCATCCTTATTCCTTATGTAAATCATAGAATACTGGATATACTCCTTAAATCCAAAATTTTTTTAATCACCAACAATGATGGAATAAAAAACCATTAATTAGTTCCAAGGTAGTCAAAAATATAAAATATAATTTATCCAAATCAATAATATCTTATTCCAAAATCAACACCATGGTATCTAGACCATATTAATGTTTATAATTCCTTCGAACATGAATTTTCATAAAATTTTAACTTGATATTGAGTCACTTTTCATGGTACCACAAAATCTCATGTCCTTAATGAAAGAGTACTATAGTAAAATCCTTATATACTTTATAATTATTATAACATGTAAATCATTAATACAATACTCAAAATAAACAATTCTTTAATAACAACATAAGAACACAAATCATTCTTCTTCATCTATGCAAGTATCATAACATAATTATTATCCAATAGTAGCATTTAGAGTATACTCTGATGATTGGGACATTGATTCACGTATTGTACCAACTCCTTGGATATGAAACATTGTAAATTTGAAACCTCTTTATTACCCTTGAAATCATGTACTTAGTGTCCTTTTTACCCACACTTATAAAAAACTCCCATTCTCTTCAAGAATTTAACAAGGTTATTCTTTCCACAATTATCACATTGGGGAAAATCCTACATTCCCTTATTTCCTTTATCCATCATTCTTTATACCATACTTTTCTTATCTTGTTACCATTCAAATACATAGGACTCAGATAAATATTTTCTTATCTTATTAACACATTATACTATTTCTTCATATAATGAAAATACATGGGAGACTATTTCCGATCTAAATGTTGGCTTAATACCATTAAATTTATGGTCCTTAATTCTCTTGGGATCTTGCATATTGCTAGATTTCTCATTTCTTTCTACTTGGCACCATTTTTAATCTATAACATAAACAATATTAGTTTATGAATTGTAATTCATATTTTCAATCTTGTAAAATACCTAACATAAATTGAAAATATCATTCATATCATCTATAATAATAAAAATAATGTTTTCATTGAGTAAATATTTACTCCTAAATCCTTCATAATGGATTATAAAGAACATTTGAATTATCATATGCATATACCTTGGGAGTGTCATAACCAAGAGTGTAGCATGTCCTATTTTCATGAACCATGATACCCTAGGACTAGCACAAAACTCCTTTTCAGAGTTTTCACTACTAGGTACATCTATGCGAGAGCCGTGTCTACCTTCTCATATCCAGAATTGGATGTATTGTTTTTAAAATTCACAAACTCTCTACATTACCAAAATTAATGAAATTTCTTCTATAATTATCCTCAATGTTTATTTTAGGGTAATGTTTTCTAATCAGAGTTTATCTAATTCTATTTCTATGGTTGTTGTAAAAATTATCTGATACAAACTGTAACACCCTGACCCCAGTTACCCAGAGTTGGTGATTTATTTTAATACATTGGCATGATTATAATGAATCATGTCCCTAAGGATAGATCGGTTTAATGGTCCTAGAAAATAGATTATATACATGAACTCTATATTAAGCATTAAAACATAAAACGTAACATAAATAATCAATTGTGAACTCCATTATTCCCTGAGACATACACTTCATATCAAACGCAATACACTTCATGGAATCTTTGGAAAAATAAAACATAGAATGGGGTGAGCTCAGATGATCAGTAAAGATAACAATATAGCAGACATGTTCATAAATAAGAAAAAACATTTAAGGAAATATATAAAACTAAAAAAAGCCTTATATACATAATCTTCTGTATAATTTGGAAATGATAAATCATATAATTCCATTTACATATTTACATGGATATTATAATCATCGAATAATCACATGTAAAATAAATAGCTAATTTCATAATGATAGAATTCATGATGCCTATCATCATGACCACATAGTCAAGGCCTCTTTCCGACACTACAAATAAGATTTTGTCAAGGCCTTGTTTTAAGACACTAGTTTGTCTCATGAGACCAACAAATGAATTGTGGAGCTATTACGGGATCCACCCGTCAGTTACTAAGTCCAATGCTTTCTTCATATGAAAAGGTTGAAACATAACACAAACATTCATATTAAAACTAGCATACACAATTATAATAAATTAATAATTAACAATTAATGTTATAAAAATAACACATCCACAGTCAAACATTTCACAAAATCTTCAATACAATATAGAATATTGGTATCATAATAAAAAAACATCAAACAAGTATAAAATTCATTAAAGGATCTTGACATAGATGAAATCTAAACTATTTGAGAGAAATATCTCTTTTTATTTTGAAATAATTTAAAAGTCGTGTAATTATAAAAGAAAACATTTATTTTGAAAATATTCTTAGAATCTTGTAAATGATGTTTCAAAGGTGTTATAATGGTAGAGAATACTCGCAACCACCGTATAAGTTAAAAAATATTCTTACATTAATTTGTCAAAAAGGTCTTAAAGTACCCTATTTGTAAACCGGTGGAAATATTCATTTTATACAAATTTATATAATTTCAAACAAGTTTATAAATTAATTTAACCCATAGTTTATTAAATATTAAATTTATTTGAAACACATTTTTAAGAAACACAAATGTGGATGATAAAAAGTTCATAGTAGATACTTGAAAACAACCCCTGATAATAAAGTGATTGTGAAATTAACCCTTAGATTGTACATTTAATTGGTAGAGGTTATGTTAACCACTTTTATAATATTTAAATAATTGTTTTTAAATTATAAAATAACCTCATACATAAATATGATATCATATATGTCTTCATTAATAATATTTTAGTAGTATCATTGTTTCGGGTGTTAACTGATTCATTTTCCATTATATAATTTGTTATTTAATCCATGTTTGTTATGGATAGTATGTATTTGATTCATATACAAAATTATATTAAGTTATTAAAAAATATGTTTAATTAACAAATAAAAAATTTTCCTTATTGGTTACGATGGGGAATGAACCTTATTAAGTTTGTGGACATGGTAATCTGTACGTACTCAGGTACGCTACTTATATTTAATTTTTTTTTATTTTAAAAGGAAATAAAACAAAATTATATATAGATATATTATTATTATAGTATAATATAATATATTATATATGTTTCGGATGTTCATTAACACCATCCTTTATTCGTTCCATGTATTGTATAAACAAGTCAAATCACCTTGTCGGTGCGGTAGTCTGCACATCCTCAAATGAAATTATCATATATATACAACATGAAAAGAATAAATTTATTCTATAGAATTGAAATACAAAAGATTATAGATTAAATAAATATCAAAAATTTCATATATAATTACAGTGCCATCATAACGTCTATCATAATAGGTGGTAAGAGAAGATTGAATAGTCGTCATTTCATGAAGTAGTAGTTCGTTGTCCACAAAAACATTTTTTTCAATACCCATTAGATGGAGGTTTGTGTATTTTTAATTCAAATAAATCTAATAAAAAAACCTAGTATATTCCGGATACTGGTTTTGTTATAAAATAATGGAATAAATATATTTTAGTGGGTTGGAGAAGTAAAATAAAATAAAATAACTTAATAGGAGATGTTACCTTTAAATCAGATATCTCCCTTCGGTTTGAACCAAAAGGCATCCTTAAAGTTCCATATACATAAATTAAGTAATCTAAAAGGAAGATATGAATTTAGGGAGCTTAATTGGGTAGAGGTTGAATGAGACAAGGGGCTAGAGAGGTGTCAGAAAGGGGAAAGAGGTGATGGATTTTTATAGGGGGCTCTTTAGGAATGATTGAAAATATTATTTTTATATAAAATTATTTTCGTTTTATAATGGCTCCATATTTATTTATTTTGAAGCTATGGAGTGGATGGTTCAAAATCCTCTCATCCAATAGGTTTTATACACGTTTAGGTCACTATATCAACACTATCATTTATATTTTACTCATAGTTAAATAGTTAAACTTTTACCATGTCCTCTTGTATTATTTTAATAAATGGTTAATATTGATTGAGTGTTAGTATAGAATAAAATCCATGAATTTTGGTAATGTAGATATTTTGTGTGTTTTCCATGTAACACATCCATTTTTAGATATGAGCAGGTGGAGCTAGCTCTACAACAGATATACCTAGGAGTGAAAACTTTGACAAGGAGTTTCGGGATTGACCCGGTGTATCCCGATACATGACAATGGGCCTTGCAGCACTCTTAATTATGAAACTCTCATGGGATATCCTTAGGATAATTTCGATTTTCATTAAAAACCATTATGAAGTATTTATGAGTAAATATATTAGTAGTGAAACCATTTTTATGATTATGAGACTAGATATTCAACTAATGTTGATAATTTTTCTAGATTTTGAATTATACATTATGATATAATCTAACTTAATGTATTTCTTCATTTAGAAATGGAACCCATAAAAAATAATTATAACTCTAGTAATACGCATTATCCAATGAGTAATAAGGATCATATAGTTGATGTTCATAAGCCAACATTTAGAAACAAAATAGACTCCCATGTATTCTCATCATATTAAGAAATAGTATCATGTGTTAATAAGATAATTAAATAATTCTTTGAGTCTTATGGATTTAAAGGGAACCAAGAGAAGAAAATTATGGTAGAGGGAAAGTTAGATAAAGTGAATAGGGGAAAAAGTATTTTTCCCATATTAGATAAATGTGGAATGAATCTCCTTGGTAAATACATGAATGGAATGGGTGATTTTTATAGGTGTGGAGAAAAATAACACCAAGTACATGATTGTAAGGGAAAGAAAAAGGTTTCAAATGCACAATGGTTCATATAAAAGGAGAGGGGACACTACACGAATCAATGTCAAAATCATCAGAGTATGCCACAAATGATGCTATTGGATAATAATAAATTTATAATACTACTAAAGATGAAAATGAATGACAATTGTTCTTATGTTGTTATTAAATAAATATATCTTTTAAGTTTTGTATCAAATATGTATTGGATATATGTATTATGGAAACAAATAAGGATTGTACTGTAGAACTCTTTAATTGAGGATTTTAGATTATATGGTTCTAGGAAAAGTGACCCAATAGCAATTTAAACATTTTGGAAAATACATGGTTGAAGGAATGATAAACCTTAATATGGTTCTGATTCTGAGGTATTGTTTTTGGAATAAGATATGATTGATTATGATAACTTTTATTCGATATTCATGACTAATTTGAAACTAATTAATTTTTTTCATTCAATTATTGTTGGAGTTTAAAAAAATTATTGATATAAAGAGTATATGCATAATTCTATAAGGAATAAGGGAGCATGAATGTAAACAAAATGGTTTTATGTTAATTCTGGGTGTCACCTTGTTTTAAGAAAATACATGATGAAGGTACTCACTTGTTATTATATGGAAAAAAGAGATCATCATTATGTTATGTTGATCTTCCTTATAAATTTTTGGACAATGAGTTCTGACATAATTATTTTTTATATATTTAAATGTTGGAATGGATTAAGTTGTACATTGTATACTGTGGTTTAAGGTTAAAAAATTTCTTAAGATTATTTTTTCATTTTTTATTAAAAGGATAACTCAAAGGTCGGGTGACAACTCATCGTGTCTAAAAAAGGTCACGAGACTTGAACCCGCAACTGAAGGGCGATAAGGCTGCATCACCTACCACTAGCCTACGTGATGTCCTCATTTTTATAATGTATTTTTTAAATAGTATGATAAATGAACTATAAATTCATCATTTTTGGAACCCTATACAGTTTTTATAAATAGAATATTTTTAATTAAATTATCTATTGGAGTGAAATATGTTTTTGTGGTAGAAAATAGATTAAGGATGAAACTCTACTTGTCAAGTATATTTTTTTCTTATTCTATGGAAAAATTAATTCTTAAACATTAGGGAAGGGATCTTAAAACCAAAAAAAATTATAATAAATATTTAAACATTTCATCAAATTATGTGTCTCTAATTTCATCCAATGTTCTCCTAACCGAGATCATAATTTGGTGGTGACTTTTTCATTTCCTTTTCCCTCTTATTAGGACTAAATTTTATTAACAAAATTTCTGATTTGGGTTTTCCAAAAAGGTATTTTTTTATTTTTAACCTTTAATTTTAGTGGAATAATTTTAAATTGTGAGGACACAATTTATTGAAGGATGGAGAATGTAACACCCCATGATTTTATAATATGATATCTATTGAATTTAATTCAAAAACTTGTGTTACACCCCACATCGAGCTCGAGTGAACCATGACTTACCAAACTAGTCGTTTCGAAAGCAGTTATGACTAATATTAATTTAATTTTTAATTTTATATACTCTTTATAATTTTAGAATCCATATTATGTGTTTCTTAGACATAATTTAATAACTAGATCATTTTTTTCAGATAAAATAACTATTTTTTAAAAAATAAAATTTTACCACCTATTAGTGGTAAAACCTTTTTAAAGGATATATTTGAAAATTTTACATTAATTTTATAAAAATAAACTTCTTATTTAGAAGTGGGAAATAAAAATTTAGTCTTGATAAATATTGGGTGTGTTTCTGATAACTTTTATATTTTGATGAATAGTGAACGATGCTAAATTTTATTTGAAAACAACTTTTTTAATAAAAATAATTTATGGTGTCAAATTATACATTTTAAGGGTTTTGAAGTATAATTTAATTATATTTTTATCATTTAATAAAATTTGGGTTATTATAAGTAATTTCACATTTAAATTGGACATAAACAAATGACAATATTTTGATTGTTTTTAATTTAAAAAACCGCTTTTTTGTTTTGACAATGAGAATTATTTTAAAATTAATAAAGAAAACATCTATGTTTTTAATTTTTTAAAATAGACTTCATTTATTAATTATGAATATAAAAATTAGTCTATGGTGATTTTTTTTGTATTTTTCTGAAAAAATTCAATTTTTTATGAATAGTGAAAAACACTACGTTATTATTTAAAACCAACATTTTATTTAAATAATTATTTATTTTATTTAAATTTATTTTAAGTCAAAATAGTTACATAATACACATATAAGTTCAATTTAATTCATTGGATCCATTTTACAACAGGATTAGATATATAAAATTTTATTGAACTTTTAACGTTATGTTACCCACCTTCGAGGCACATTTTCAAGTTTGCATTGAACGAAATTTTTCAGCTTATGTTAATTTAATATAAAAAATTGGAGAGACATTAATGATATCTATAAATAAAATGTGGTTTAATAAGATGAAAATAATTTTTGGTCAATATTAACTTTTGACTTTTATTTACCACGGTTAAAATTAAATTGGGTAATTAAAGGTGAAAATGATATTATTATTTCCCTAAAACATGTCCTAATTATATAGGATCAGTGTATTTCAACCAAAAATTACCTTAGTAATAAAATTTTATCCTTTTGGTCCACAATAATTATATTACAACATTTATTATTTTTTTATTTAAAGAAGAGTTACAAGTGTAAATATCAAAGTTCAATAACTAAACCATTATTAATATAGGGTTATAAATAAGCTAAATTCGACTATAAATATTTATTAGAAATATAAATATATTTTCTAGATAATATTATTTTATTTATAATTTTTATAAATTAAATTATTAAATTTATTTATGACACAATGATGAAGTAGTAATTACCTTATTAATAAAAGAATCAAATAAATGATTTTATAAATATTAAAAAATATATAATTTTTAAGTTTTGGTGAATTCCAGTACTTTTATAGGTTAATATGACATGTTAGAGTTTATTAAATAAACTTTTTGAAGTGATAAAATTGTTTGGACTTTAAAAAAAATCAAATACTAAATAGTGTCAAAATCATCAAAAATGTGTTTCTAAAGAAAATAGTATATTATTAAACAATTAATAGTTTAAAAAATATGAGGGTCCTACAAAAGACATATATATTAATATCAATTTCATTAATGAACCAATTGGGGTTCTATTGAAATTTTATAGCATGTTTATTAACCATATAATAAAAATATACAAGGAGACATGGTAAAAGTTAAACTATTTAACTAAAAGTTAAATATAAAAGATAAGGTTAATATGGTGATCTCACCCTATCCAAAACATATTGGATGAGAGGGTATCGACCCATTACCACCTTATCCTTGAAATAAAACATTTTGGATCCATTATAAACCAAATATTATGGAGTAATAAAATAATATTTCAAGCATTTCCTAATGTTACCCTCACCTCTCTTATAAAAGGGTGCTTCCCTTTCTCTCAGAATAACACCTCAATATACATTTTTCTCAACCAAACCTAGTAAAAATATCCTCTCAACTTCTCTCACTTAATCCTTCAGGCATTATCTTAAGCAAAAATTCAACCTATGATTCCCTTTGGTTCAAATCAAAAGGAAACACCCAAAGAAGATGTAATTATTTTATCAGATCTTTCAAAGTTATTTTCTTCTTCCAATTTCTATTTCATTGATATTTCCATACCAAAATAATATATACATTACCTTATAAAAACATTTATGTTATTATAAATATTTTACAATGATAATCACTATTCTATCTGTCCAATGAATGATAATGTCACCATGCATGTGTACGTATGACTTACCGTCTCCACGCTGTGGTGTAATTTTTTATCCAACACTATATTATATGGATAGATATATTGATGAATAATATGTATTTAAATAATGAAAATAACATTATAATTTCTCTATATAATTAATATACCATCAAATTCCACACCTTTTAATCATTAAGGAAATGATATCATTGCTCGTGTGTGCGTACGACTTACCGTCTCCAAGGAAAAATGAGATTCATTTCCAGGTTCACCATTCAATGATTATTAAAAATATATATTATTAATAATTATGTAATATATGACATAATAATTCTAATATATATATATTTTTGTACTTACATATATCTTATTCACTCACTTTCATTCAATACGATATGAAAACAGAAACAACATTTCTGCGTACATACGACCTACCATCTCCATAAATGTTGTTTTTTATTTCATATAACTATTTATTATGAATATTTATATTCTAAATATATATTATATATAAATAATTTTATATATTCTGGAAGAATTTAGATAATTAACTAAATGAAACGATCAAGAATAACAAGTTTAAACACATACGATAAAGAAAGTGATTATTACCCAAAATGTTATGTTAACATGGAAATCATTTTTAAATGGGTATTATAAATTCATAAATTAATAATTTATGATATAATAAATATGAATATGGTTATTTTTATGGTATAATTTAATAACATACTATGGTCATTATAAAAGAGGTTAAATGTACCCTTGACCAAATGAATGTGTAAGGTAAGGGTTAATTCTTCAATCTCATTATTATCTGAGATTGTTTATGTGTAAGTATTTTCTGGGAAACATTTATTATTCATATCAATGTTTAATAATAGACATTTAAAAAAAACTTTAAGGGTCTATTCAACTAAAGAAACATTTTAAATGTTATATATATTTATTCTTCTAAATTTTTCTCATTAATGTCCATGTTTTCAAAATGGTTTTAAGGATTTATCTATATGGACATGATTATTTTAAAATGATAATTCCATTCAGAAGTTTCAGATTGGTATTGGATAATTTCCTTCAGAAAAATATTTTAAATTACTTCTTTTATAAATGTGTGGCTCTTAAATGATTTCACAAAAAGGGATATTTTTCTCAAAAATTGTTACTGATCACTTTCAACTATGTCAACATCCTTTTTAGATATCGTTCTTGATTGAGGTTATTTTATTATATATACAATGTTCAATATTGTATTGAAAGAGTTATGATATTTTGGACTATGTTTGTGTTATTTTTATACCATTCAAGGTCTATGGTTGATGTATTGACATTTTATATGCTAGTTTTAATACAAATGTTTATTTTATGTTTCCACATTTTCATATGACAAATTCAGTGGACTTAGTATGTGACGTGTGGGGCCCACTATAGACCCTTGATGCATCAGGAGGTCTCATTATGCAAACTAGTTTCTTGGAACAAGTCCTTGAAAAAAAATATTTGTATTCTTAGCGTGATTCCTTGACTATGGGGTAATGATGTCTGGTTTTAGGCTTTCCCTCATTATGAAATTAGTTATTAAAAGTAATTATTCAACTTGTAGAATATTTATTTGCATGTTTATAGCGTAATGTATGGTTTATTTTTTTCCATATTATGTTCATTTTTATGTTTAAAAGGCTATTATTTTTTGTTAAATATCTGTTATTAAAATATTATTGCTTCCGCTAAATTATTTACCCTTACTGAACATCTGATCTCACCCCTTTCTTATGTTTTATTTACCTTGGATTCCATGATGTGTATGATGATTAATATGAAGGGTTAATATAAGGGAATAATGTAAATTTCAAATAATTATTTATGTTTTGTTTTATGTTATAAAGTCTAATGTAACATCCATTTATGTAATCTATTTTCTAGGACTGCTAAATTGATCGGTCTTTCAGGGCTTGATTCTGTGTAATCATAAAAAAAATATTAAAATAATGCACCAACTCTAGGTAATTGGGGATGGGGTGTTACAGTTGGTATGATATAAAAGATAAATAAATAAAATTATAGATAACATAATATCTTAAATATCATATACAATTTAAGTACCATCATAATGGACCCCTTAAGAGATGGTAGTAGATTATTGAACAATCATCATTTCGTGAGGTAGTAGTTCATCGTCGACAGAAACATTATGTTCTATACCCATTAGATCGAGGTGTATGTTAGTGATGTCCTAAAAACTATTATAGCAACAACCATGTATATGGAGGATACTATTTTTGTTATAAAAGAAATAAATAAAGATAGTTTAGGGGGTTGGAGAGGTAAAAAAATATAAATGAACATAAGAGGATATGTTACCTTTAAATCGGGTAACTCCAATTGGTTTGAACAAAAAGGTTTTTTTTAAAGTGAATTATTCCTAAGGAAATGCTTCTAAGAGAAATAGAGGGATGTAGGGAGCTTAATTGGGATGAGTTTTGATTAACCAAGGGGATTGAGTGGTGTGGGAAATGGGTTAGAGAGAGGGATTTTATAAGGGGGAGGGCTCTTTATGAAAGTTTGAAAATATTATTTTATTATATAAGGATTTTCTGTTTCTAAAGTTCCAAAATTAATTAATGTAAAACTTAAGAATACTCATGTTATAAATAAAATCATCCAATAGAAATTGGATAGGTATTGGATATTTTTTTCATTTTTTTAATCTTATTTATTTAAATAATTCTTTTATGAGGTAAACACTACATCATTATTGTGTCATTAAAAATTTTATTTATTTGATTTCTGAAAATTATAAATAAATACCATGATGTTCTAAATTTTTATATCTTTCAAATGAATATTTATTGTCGAAGAGATAACTTATATAACCCCATGTAAAAATTGTTTTACTGTAAGATATATGTTTATGCCATTTTTGTCACTACTTTAAATTAATTAATATAAAGTGTCATATTCACTCTCATGTGGATATATGGGGTCCCAAAATCGACCTAAGGATACCCAGGGTCGTACATGTATCAACCAATAGTAATAGGACACAAGTTAGGGTAATTTATTATTATTATTATTATAAAAAATTACCCTTATTTACCAGATTTACCCTTTAACCGGGGTAAATTAAATATTTACTGAAGTAAATATTCATAATGTCTAAAACATAAAGATACCTATTTACATTATTTAGACATCCTTATTCCAAATATGGAATCCATTTTACTAAATTCAAAACATAGTAGTGTCAGAGAATAATTTAAAAATAATTCTCGTTGTCAAAATAAAATCTTGGTTTAATGAAATAATGACTATCAAAAGACTGACACTTGTTTTTGTCTTGTTTAAATGTGAAATTACATCCAATGAACTCAATTTTATTAAATGATAAAAATATAATCGAATGATACTTTAAAACCACTCAAATTTATAATTTTACACTATATATTATTTTGATTAAAAAAATTTAATTAAAATATAGTATTTTTCACTATTCATAAAAATAGAAAAGTTAATAGAAAAGTTCTAAATATTTATCCAAACTAAATTTTTATTTCCTGGTTCTAAATAATAATTTAATCTCATTAAATTGAATATATAAAAGTGTCAAATATTGGTTTTAAAAAAATAGTTCGCTATTAAGGTTAGTAAAATTTAATTTTTTGAAAAATACTTCTTTTATCTAAAAAATGAATTTGATCTTATATTATGTCTAAGAAACACATAATATGGATTCTAAAATTATATGGGTTATATAAAATTCTAAATTTAGTTAATACTTTTCCAAACCCCTTTTTGAATGGCTAGTTTATTAAGTCTTGGTGAACTCGAACTCGGGGTTGTGTGTAACACAATTTATTGAATTTATTTTTAAGGATAACATACAATGAAATATTGGGTTGTTAAAACCTGAACATTATTTAAGTATTAGAATGTGTTTCCAGAATAATCCACAAAAATAGAAGAGTAAAACACCACACACACACGAGTATTCTAGAAGAAAAGTAACTGGAAATACGTATATTTAATTTTATCCTTTATATATGAGGATGGATCTTTAGAAATTGATAAAGCATGAATTTTTTTTTTGAATTTGAAGTCTCCACCCTCATATAGGACTAATGACCCGAGGTCCCTTCATCATTTGTCCCTCGGTCACCACCAAATTCCTCTCCCACAAATATTCCATGATGAGTATATTTATTGGATGGTAGATACGTATGACCTCATGTATCCTACCACTATGGAAGTAGATAAAGGAATTAAATATATTTTCAAAGTCTCTATGACCCGTTAAAAAAAGTATTAAACTTAGACTTACTACTTAATAAATAATTTGATAACCCTATTCATTCACAGTAATTTGATGTGTTCTTATGACAAACAATCGATGTACCAATGGGGATCAAAATATATTACAATTGACACTTTCAAAAGATGAACCAATTTATCGAATATAGGAACTAAATTCATCAGAATTGTCTTCAAAGGTGATACTAAAAGGGGTAGAGATGTTGTAAAAACCATCCCAAAGAACCTCTTAATGAAACAATAAACCCTAAAACTTGGTCTATGAGCTCCATAACTTCTAAAATGAACACAGTTACAATGTGATAGGAAATAATATCTATGGAACAATATTTCCTCCTATTACTACATTTTTTGTAACTTTGTTAGTAGGTTATTATTTTGTAAATGTTTAGTGTATCACTTCCTTGCAAGGTGCTTCTGGGACTATCAACCCTCCAGAATAAATATTAAAACCCATCATGGGATTGATCTCCACATCAGGTGGATGGAGAGACTATCTTACCAGTATATATAATTCCCCACATGGATATGAGATAATCCAAATATTTTCATATGCAAGAGATAAAACATTCAAAACATTATGTATAGGAAGGTTTATTTTAGCATAGATATAATCTTTGGTAACCATTCTCCAAAACTGGAGAACTCCCATTGTATGATCCTCATATATAACATAAAAAGGCTGATGAGATCTGGACTGGACAAAGAGATGTTAATGTATGAACTAGCATGGTGCATACCATTTGAAATTAGTTCCCCATCAATAAGGTTTGAAAGAACTCCTTCATGATATGACACATTATATACTCGTGTTTCAACACAAGACTCACTAGTGCTGATAATATAACCTGTCATCATTATCACTTACAGAGTAAAGAAAAAATTCTCATAGAGGCTTTTATAATCCCTGTAATCTTAATATTTCATTAGAACTAGTCTGACCCCATTAAAACATTGATTCTATGGTAAGAATCGAAACTTTTGGATAATATGAAGGTCTATATATTACTAACCAACTAGTGATCTCCTATTAAAGCCTATAATTCATAGAAAGATCACATGATCCTATAAGGGGATCTACCTCAAAATACATGATGCAAAATGTGATGGATCATGTCTACCATGGGGATGATAATCCAGATATTCTCTTCCCCAACCATAGAGTATTCCATCAAAAATGTGGAAACTCTATCTCCACATTTTTTCTTCATTGTAATTATCTACCCACTCAAATATATGGAGAGGAAACCAGCTAGTTGAATGGATTGGTTGATTACTTCATTCCTAAACCAATTTCCAGAAAGCTCCTCATGCACCATAGTATTCCCTCATTTAGAATGATTTCGGAAATTTAGCATCTGGATGAGAACCGGTCTTCTTGAAAAATAAATTTGGCAACATCATGAAAGGGATATCCAAATAAGATATGGCTACTATAGAAGATATTTTTGGGATATTTTATTCATCTTTTGAGTAATAGGAGGATTTTGTTGTTACATTATCCCAAGTGGATCATGGGGGGAAGGAACTCATCGTAGAGTCTACCTAAAATAGATTCACCAACAATATGCTCGGTATCCTAATGGCTAATTCCCACCTAGCCATGTGTAAGGTGAAACGTGTTTGTGTACGGGTTCTAATGACTATCAATCTCCATCCTTAGGTCCCTATTGTAGTAGCCATATAGTTGTGATATCCATAAATCCCCATACATTTAAATTTTATACAAATATTTATATAATTTAGAAAAAATGTATTAAACCCTAAAGGGCCACCCCATATTTGTTTTGTAGGTACCTCCTGATTGAAATACCAAATTGGTAACCCATTAGAAATCTTTATTGGAGGAATATTTCCACATTATTGAGCGGTGAAAATGAATATCCTCAATAGTTTTGTGATCGGTCTTGTTAAATTATATGGGGATGAATGTTAGTATATACCCATCTTCAATGTCCCCGTCGTAGATTTTCACTCAAAAAGTCTTGTGGGTCCTCTGAATACAATATGAGGATATAAATGATGACTTTAGGGAAGGAATATGAGAATCATCAGTAATACCAAACCCATGAATAAGAAATAATTATGAAAGGGGATAGTATGAGAATTATAATACTATTATAAATATCAGAAACAATTGGTCTGACTAAATTGATTGACATCAAGTATAATCTACACTCAGAACAATATCATCCGGATAGGCTATTTCTACTAGCATCTCCTTATTCAAAATCATTTTGTAATATCAATGAGAATCAGTAGCAATTTTAACAAGATTATATGGAATCGGTTAGAAAGATGAAATAATATTGTCAAAATAAAGAGATAATAAACTGAAAAAATCATGCACATCACATGAATCAGTAGTGGTTTTTTGAACCACATAAAGAAGTTTGAGAATCAACTAAAGGTCTCATGATTGGAATAATCCTACAGGGAATAACTCAATTGAATGACTCCTTGGACTCTCATGATCTCATGACCTAGAAATGGTCACGTGAATTTCATGATAATCAATAAATCGAATGATAAAGACAGTAGACCTCAAAAAACCTTCAAAAAAATTCCATCCTCATGGAAAAAGTCAAAAAAGATAAATAAAAATATAGTTTTTGATCTTTTTAAAGGGGAGGTTGAACGACAACAGTCTTATAGATCATTCCTTAGAGAAGTGAGGGTTGTAGTGGGGTCTTGTAATAGGGTATCACAGAATGGTCACACGATGAGGGTACATGGATGTAGTTGTATGAAATCTTTATTGGAATGGTATCTAGTGAAATTAATTCCCCCCCCCCCCATATAGGGAATTTCATGGAATTACAAGCCTAAACTAGAATACAAAATGTCACCCCAGTCACTTATTCTCAACAATGAAAAAGACTCAGTAGGGCATTTACATTCCTCAGAATCACTTTCTATTCACTTTGGTCATCACTCCTTAGGGGTGAAATTTTTAGATGTTCTAAAATTGAGAATAGTAAAATCTATACGGAAATATATACCTAAAAATGGGTATTTATCCCCCCTAGAATAAAAAGAAGAAAAAGTTGATAGAGAACCATGGACTGTGTGAGCTCCCAGAATACCCACAAATGCATGACCTGTAGGAGGAAATTCATAAGGATATGGGTAGCGCATAACCTAAAGTGTATCCTCTTGACTCCCTTAAGACAATCACATTAGATCGTGTTAAAGAACCTCGAACAACCATTGGTTATAAGGCCATTTATGAATAAATTCTCCCAAGAAATGAGGCTTGTAAACTGGTAGAGACAAGGAAACCCATCCAAATTCCTTCGTAAATTAAAGGAAACAGTCGAAAATGATGAGTTCCCTTATTGTCAAAAAACTCACACGAGGGATCACCACTAGTAAGAATGATAATACATAAAAACACTCTAGAAAACTCACAAAACCCTCGAGTGTTTGTAAAATGAAACAAATTAAATTAAATATGAGGATGCAGGAGCCACTCGTGGTGGTAAATGTCATGGGATATTCCCCCGGTGGTCCAAAAGACACCAAGAGACCATGGTGACATGTCCAATTCACCACTTGAAAGATAGTCAGCATGTATCCAACATCATGTAAAGCACCTCAAGTATGTTCAGGTGACCACATGATTCCCCTTTGGATCCCTAAGGAACAACAGATTGGTTTTCCATGAAATTATTACAACTCTCCATGTTCACGTGATGCATCAGCAAGATATAGTGTAATTGCCTTTGATATTAGTCCAAGAATATTTTATGACCCTAGAACATTGAAAAATAGACAAATCATAGTCATAAAAACATTATGGCATTCTAAATATTCCCCTAACATGATCTCATGAGACTCTTCGACAAGACTTCTTGATCCTAGGAAGGCCCTTTGAAAATCCTAACTTTTCACATGAAATTCTCAGAGAAGTCCCATGAGATCGTGATAAGGTATTTGATGATTCAATATGATCTCATGAAGGCCCTTGGAAATGTTAATATAAAAAAATGAATCTGTTTGGAATTCCCACAAAATTAAACTGGCCTCCATTAATTGGAAACAATATAAAAAAGTAGTTGTTGTCAGGAGGGACTTGTTGTCCCTAAAAATATGGTGACGACCTTGGAGTGATCCATGACAGAGACGTAAGAAGATGTGTCATGCTGAAGCCCTATGACAACACCAACCAAGATCTCAATGATACACATTGTATAAAAAGATGAAAAACTGGGGTGGTGAGGCCTATAAATCTCCCACCCTAACATGAAAATGCACAATCTAGACTCTCAAGAACAAAGACTTTTTCAAAATCAAATGCACCGGTGATAGAGTGGATTTTTCATAGCAACTGATCTCATGACCGAAAAGATTCCCATTGGGTAAAATATGAGGGAACTACTTGAGATATCATGTATCATGGAAAAGTGGTTCGCATGATCATATATAAATCACACGAAGTTATTCTGGTAAGATATGCAGAGAACATGTCGTACATCTTATAGAATACACAAGACATAAAAAAAGATAAAAATGAATAAATATAAGTCACTTGTGATAAAAAGTATAGAATGAAATATGAAGGTGGATGACTTATGTGAATGAAACACACTATAACCCTCATGCGCCATGAGTGAACAACCCAAGACACACAACAACACCAAGGCATGTCACCTCTATCTTATATGCTCATTTGGAATACTATTTGGGTTGTACAAATTCCTATTTACATGTTGAATCATGTCATATGTTTCCCCTAGGGTATTCCTCCCATGTCTCATGAGATCCTTTAGGTTCACCACTCATGTCTCATGATTTCCTTCATAATTTGTCTACTAACTCATATAATGACACAAGAACAAGTTATTTGTGTCCCATAGTAGTACCAAGGGCATGTCAACTACACCTCTTGGTTCCCACTAGTAACACCATTCAAGTCTCGTGATTCTTTCTAGACATATCATCCAAATCAAGTGACACCCTCTAAGACAAGTCTTAGTGACTATCACAACACCCTACATTTGTTTTATCTAGATATTGTGATGACACCAGGGTGAGTCAATTGGATAATCCATCACCCTCTTGACAGATCATTTAGGTCATGCAATGTCTTCCCTAACAACCCATATATGACTTGCGATGTCATTTGGAAAAGTCATATTTGATCTTGTGAAAACCTTCGTACATGTCACCCAGATTATGTGAATTACTTTGCAATGTCCAATTGGATCATTTAATTTTCTTTCGATATGCTAGGAAGATACTGATCTACAAATAAAGAAAGCAATCAATTAACTACAAGCAAGCAATCAGTGCATGTCAGTTAATAAAGTATTCTAGATTATAAGGGCATACTAGGAAATGATAACCTCACTCATCCTTTGTGTTTAAGCCCAAAATACAATGGATATATCAGTGTGTAAGCCCTAAATAGGGAACTACGATGACTCATATTCCTTTCATAGCCAGGATATGTAGCACACCACCCAAATATTAGAGACCCATATTAGTATTCTGAGGAAGATACCAAAAAATAATTCCCACATCCACAATAATTTATGTTGATTACATTCTATCCATATTTTCTCATAATGATCATGGATCACATGGGTTTAGGGAGTTAAAATGGTCATATCGTCTTCACAATAGACCTCCAAAAATACTAGGTCATTGTCTGTGTGTAAGCTCGGATCTACCGATCTACAATGACTCTAATTCCTACAATGATTAAGATACGTAGGATGCCTCTCTTAGGAATAATATCCATATTAATCATCTCATAGGCCTTCCTAGTTTATAATCCTCGCATATGTGTGTAGTGAAACTGATTATCTGTTACCCCTTATTTCTCCCAACAAGCATAGATCATATGGGATTACGGAGTCATAATAGTCATATCTTATTCACCACGAGTCTACAATATCCATGGAAACATAAATTTGAAATCCCTAGTGAATTGAATGACATGTTTATCTCAACACAAGTGCTTATACCATGGGGATTCTCCCAAGAGCATGAATTAAAAATGAAAACTCAAATTCCTACCATAACCATGATAAATACAATTCCTTTATAAGAAAAGTTCTCAAATAGAAATCCACTTCAGTTAAATTACATTATTGTATCCAACATCTCAACTATTGGAAATTAATAATTCCCATGGCATAACAACTCTACATCATCCGTTGGTAGACTAGGAAAAAATTAATTATGATAACTCGATTTTTTGCTATAATCTGGATACATAAGATATCTCTCAAGGACTCAAGATTGAAAACCCAGTGTATTAGAACACTGATATATTTCCTTTTCAAATGATGTTAAACTGTATGGGTTCATCAAACATTGTGGGTTTTGATTCCTATAATATATAAAAAAATGTATTAAACCTCATAACAGCTCAACTATGTCCTCGGGATATTATTTCATCCATGTGTGGAAGAAAATACCAAATATATTGGATATATGACTATAGGACATGAGAAGCCTCCCATTACTGCAAATAGATGGAGAACCTCATATATATACAAATGGATTCACAAATGAGAACCCTGTCATTTTCATATGAGAGAGACTTAACTCATGATCGTATTATTATTGTAACAAGTCCCATAGGAGGTATTATTAATAGATAATCTAATTTATGTTAAATATATAAGAGAGACTCAGATTAGTAATGTATTCAACCTAAAAATGTGTGATGAGCCCAACCTACCATACTCTCGACCAATGTGAGTCTTTATGTTCCATTGTGCAAACAATAGTCAGATAACTACCTGCCTTTGGAATGAAGGTCAATACCAAGTTATAAATGGGGTAACCATTGGATATTTTATATTAGAGAGACAATGGTAAACAATTGGTTATAATTGTGGAACCCCCCCCCCCCACACACACACTGAATCAACTATCATTGAAAAGAAAACCCACTTTAATGAGAGGTTTTTAATCAAATGACATTCCATGTTGAAACGTGGATTAATGATAGAATTAATTTTTTTGAGGAATATATGGTTTCACTATGGATTAATTACTTAGATATGAAAATATTTTGGGGAAAATCATGTAATTGATAAAACATAATTAGGCAATATACATACTTGCAAATTAAAATTGAGGGGATATAATATATTTGAGGGAGAATAATGTAACACTCCTATATTTATTTATTGATAATTAAAATTGAGGGGATATAATATATTTGAGGGAGAATAATGTAACACTCCTATATTTTAAAATATATCTTCTTTTAATTATGTTAATGTGTTCTATAACTAGGTCAACACACAATACCAAACTAAAATAAATCCACACTAATTTTAGAAAAATATATATAAATATTATATATGATTGTTTCAACTTTGTAATTGTATTTGTGGAGATGAAATGGAGTGAATTTTATTTCCAAATATATGTATAGAAAATAATGTGTATTTTTAATATGATTTAAATTAAATTAGTTTTCCTAAAATTTCTACTAACAACACAGTTTGCTTATAAAATTATTTTTCCAAAAAATATCTTTATATTGTTTTAATTTATATATATATATATATATATTCTAAATGATGTTAAATTATTTTTGTTCTTACTAATTGGATAATACTAATTACGGTGACCCCAACACCAATAACCTAGTTTTAGTGTCTTAAATTATTATATTGGCAATTGATATATGTAATTGCATCTAGAAGGACTGAATAGCTTTGTTGTTTTGGAAAACTAGATACAAACTTAACTCTTGGATTACATTTGAAAACATAACTTTCAATATATCTTTATTGGATAAAAACATAATTTCCTCTAGAATGTCCTTGAATATCAATCATAATATACTTTATTGATACTTTGGAAAGTAAAAAAACAAGGGTGATCACAAATGATCGATAATGGTTGAAAATATCATGATTAAATAAGAATTATAAAAATGTAAAGGTGAATCATTGAAGACATATTCCTTTTTAATAACAAGACTATCACTGTAAGATAAGGTAGAATCAATAAAGAAAGGTGAATAATTACAAATAAATTTAATTTAATAAATAAAATAAAAATGAAATGCATCAAAAAAAATATCATTGTGAAAACATCATGGATAGTAATAATAATAGAATTCCCAATGGTGTCCATTCATAATTATTGGACTTAAATTTTTCCCTTAAAATGATACATTCACTGCCAAGACCCATTCTCAAGATAGATTAAGACAATCAGCTAAAAACCAAACTGATTTGGCCAACAGATTCATCACAGGAGACTATATATGCATTGAGGGGATATCTAAAACCAAGACCCACCCTTGTATTTCAGGTCCAAAAAATTCCTCAACTATCTAATTATCAATTTAATTTATAAAAAATTTGTTACCATCAATGATCCCTATTTTGTAAAATATATGTAATTATATATATTTTCCAATCAAATAAAAATAAATTCCAAGTAAACACCATATGTAAAAATGGTATAATATTTTTGAAATAATCATTACCATTGTAGAATAATATTTATATTTTAGATAAATGTAATTTATAATGAAAAAGCATCACAATAAAATGATTGTTTCAATAGAATGTTAACAATCAAAAAATAATTTGATGCTGCATAATAAATTTTACTCCCTCATAATTTTCATGTCAAACCCCCTAGAATTATATAATTCAAATTGAAACATAAAATACCATTAAATATGAATGAATCATGATATTAAATTTCAATGAGTTATTATATAAACTATATAAAAGTAAATTTCTTTATAATAACATATAAGTCTCAATGGAATGTAAACATAAAAAAAGTCTGTTACCTAATTCTTCCTTTTAGATGAATATTATTTAATATGTTTTATAGTTTTTTAAAACATGTGATTAACTTATACAAAAATAATTACAGTATTTATAATATCATATACGATCCTTTTATAAAATCTTATCACTTTTTCCCTAATAATGTGTTATTATTTTTATTATTTTGGGGTTTAATTGCCTTGTTTTCTCATTCATGATTTGTTTTGAAAGTTCTCTTTATTTTGAATATTATATAATAAAAAATCTCCAAAATATAAATCATGAAATAATTTTCTTATTTATAAAAAAATATATCCACAATTATGAAGTATGTTTTCCTTCATAAAATGATTATGTTACATTCATAGAGATGGTAGGTTGTATGTATGTATGAGTATCATTTCCATTTTTCAATGGTTAATATGGAAAGGTAGTAAGAAATAGTTTATCTTTATAGAATGATCAAAATATAATAATGACATATTATTTATTTTAATGCACACACACACATAGAAATATATATATATATGTATATATCATCTCTTTGGTGTGATGATGAAAAAAGACTCACCTCACTTTGTGATGGTGGTAGTCTGAATGTACATGAACAACGTTGTCATCATTAATCTTAAATAAATTATATGATATATTATCATCTAAAAATAATAAATATGTTATAAATATAATAATTATATATTTTATATAACTTAAATTACTTAACTTTAAATTCATTACCATCATTTAAAGCATTGTCAAAAAATGTAACACAGCGCTTCCTGAGGAAGTAGTCTATCATAAGCACGAGTAACGTAATTATATCCTGTATCGAATAGATTAAAAAATTTATATATATATATGATATAATTAATCTAAAGGTATAATTATGATATATATATATATATACACTTTATATCCATTATGGTACCCAATTGTGAGAGGTGTTAATGGAAATGTGTATAGCATCAATTCTCGATGTGGTAGTCTACCATACACACGATCGATGATTTGATTAAACATTTGAAGGAGTGGGGGTGTTTGTAGGTAATAAAAATATCTTAATAACATCTCATTATATGATGTATAATTTTTTTATATCATCGTGGTTTAATAATAATTTTATTAGGCGAAGAAAGAAAAAATAATAAAAATGCTCATTGAAGAACATTACCCATTCTTTAGGTGTCTACCATAGGTTATCACAAAATAAATAAAATGATGGGTTTATACCAAATATTATGAATTTGGGATGAGATTAAGGATTTATTTATTATATTTACATGGTTGGTTAAAACAAATGTATTGGGAGGTAAGAAGAAGTGATGGGAGTGTGTGCTATTTTATAATTGATGGGGTGGAATTCTTGTAAATAACCAGAGATATTCAATAATTGGAGGTCAATATCCAATCATGTGGCTCAAAAATAGATAAATAATGGAATGAAGGATTATATGGCCTATAAAAACCTCTAAACACAAAATTAAATATTTTTTAAATATTTCATCTTGTATACATTAAGTGTACTCCCTTTTACAACTTACGTTTCCACCACGATAGTTAGTTTTTTAAACTAGGTAATTAAATATTTAATCCTAAAATAAAATGATATTTACTATATAATTGGTACCTAATATTAATAAATATTAAAGAATATTTATCAGATAAAAATCATTTCTGTGTTGGAAATTAATTTTCATAAAATATCATGTAAAGAAAAAAATTATTGTGTTAATATTAACTACACTAACAGAGTTTTTACTATTTGGAGTTAAATAAATTCCATATAAAATAAAAATATGTCCATTAATAGACCATAATTTTTATTTATAAACATTTAAAAATCAATTTTTCGTAAATATTATTTTTGGAATTTTAAATCATTTTATAAAATATCATTGTTTATAAAACAATATTAATGTCAATTTTTAAATTATTTATTAAATTTGATTATAAAAAGTAAAATTATAATAATAGAATTAGAATATATTTTTTTCACTACTATATAACATGATATATATTTTTACAAAATTAATGAAACAAAATAATTGATTTGATTTAATTTACTTATAAGTTTTTTAGTATCATTTATTTTAATTTTTTGATTAACTAAATGACTAATTTTTCTGTTTCTTAAGAATTTAATTAAATTATATCATATCCCAAAATAAATATAAATTATAATGAAAGTAAAAAAGTAATTTATATTTTTAAACAAAGTTAATAATAGATCAAATTATTTTCCCTATCCTAAATTTTTGTAAATATTAAAAGCAAGGAAGGTTCATTTTTGTCATCTTCATTACATAACATAATATATAGATAACTACCCTAGAAAAGGGCACTGAAAATTTATATAAAATTAGACAAATGTTATATGGTTATAATTATTTCCATAAAATGGGTGTTGGAAAGACATGGTAGGTCATTTTAACCCCTTTTATCTTACTTTCAACACATGATATGTCCATTTTTACCTTGACCATGATAATTAATTTTTACTATTTTTAATATTCATTTTAGTAAAAAAATTAGGTTAACATTAATAGACTGTATAAATTATTCTTATTCCAAACATGGAAAACATTTTTCAAAATTCTATTCATTGACATGGTAAAATTTAATTTAGATTAATCTCCGGGACATGGTAAGAAAGTTAATTTTTTATTAGAATATGTTCAAATGCTTAAAACGTTTTTATATAAAAATATAAAATGAAAATGACTCCAATAACATAAATTGGATTAATTTATTTAATTTTTATCAAATTTTACTCTAAAAATAATTAAAATATAACTAACGATTATAAATAATTCAAATGAAAAAGGAGTTTAGAATTAAAATTCAGCTTTTTTACTATTCGTCAAAAAATGGAATACTTCATAGAAATACTAAAAATTCATCCTAAGATAATTTTTATATAATGATATAAAAATTAGGTTCATTTTATAAAATATATTTTATAAAATTTGATAAAATAAACTTTAAATTTTTTTCACAAATAGTGACTAAAACATCTTTTAAAAAGGAAAAAAAATGAAAACATTTTTTCTACTAATTGATTCTTATTTAAATTTTAATTAATTTAAAACAATACTTTTTTTAATTTATTTAGTGTTATTATTATCCACCTATTCCAATTAATTTCTTATAACTGTCATAATAAAATAATAATATTTTATTATTGTTTATTGTTTCATTTAAACTAATTATTTCTTATAATAAAATATGAACTCTAGGATGCATGTAATGAAAAATAAACTGAGTGTTTCTTGTAATTAATGATAATATCAATGCTATGTATAATTAATGTTATTAATCATATTAAATTTATTTAAATAAATAAATATATCTTAAAGCCTAAATAGTTTGATCTTCATCAAAACTTGGTGTTGGGTGTCAAACATGCTACCGAAAATAATGTTCTTCTATAAAATCATAGGGTGTTAAACTAATTTAGTTGGATGATGATATGAAATAACAATAATAATAGTTGATAATTGAAAAATACATTTTCCAAATAAAATGATTTATTATTATTATTTTTCTAAAAAATTAAATTTATCAATTTTCTATTTTTTATTTGGAAAAAATGAATATAATTTTCCAATTAACTATAAAAATATTATCTTAAGTTGAAATTTTGGGATTTTTTCAAAAAAATGATTTTTAGTCAAAAAAAATATGATTTTAGTGAAGATTATAATTTTTATGGTTATCTAAGTGTCTATTAAATGTTTTAAAAACATTTTAAGTAATAAAATTTGAATTTAAGGAATCACGTTATCAATATTAATATATATGTTGAGATTATAA
The DNA here is from genome assembly GCA_963277665.1 of Viscum album. Classification (NCBI taxonomy): domain Eukaryota; kingdom Viridiplantae; phylum Streptophyta; class Magnoliopsida; order Santalales; family Viscaceae; genus Viscum; species Viscum album. The sequence continues at coordinate 1,198,559,987 of OY728123.1, read as the reverse complement.
ATCTAATATTGAAAATTATTAAAGTTAAATAAAATTTTTAATTTAATTAAACATTATATTCAATTGTTTGTTTGAATCAATTATTTTCCATGTGAGATTCAATTTTTTATTTCCATGAGATACTCAAAACGTTTTTTAAATTTACAATAAGCCAACTATATAATGGTAATTTATAATTTTAATTCATTTGTCTTATACATAAAATTTATTATTAAAATACAATTTTTTAACAAAACTAATATTACACCATATTTTTGCAATTTTTTAATTAAATTTTTCAAAACATTAAACTATTTTTTATAAAATGTTTCCCCAATTTTATAATAATATTTTCAAAATTTGTTAAATAGGTAAATTCAACATTTATTATTAAAATTAATTAATATTGTTAAAAATAATTAACAAAGTGAAATTAAATTGGGGTAAACGTAAAATGTTAATATAAAACCCCATAAAACAGACAAATGTTCTACAAATTGAGTGTAGGAAGTGATTTTAGTTCCACAATCACATTAACCTACTTTTTTATTCATTTTTAATTCACTAACCCATGAATAGTAACATCACATTATTGATAATGTTAAAGGTTTTTCAAAATGATCCCTTATATTCAGTTCTATAATGTTAACACTTACTCTACTTCATGATAATCCTTCACATATAATTTATCCATGTAACAATTAAAATTTTATTCTAATTAAAACATATCTCAATTCCAAAATTATATGTTCACTATTAGATCTCATAATTACTTCATTTAGAAGGATAATTCAGCGTAAAATATTCAACTCCCTAACTTGAGTATCCAAATCTTCTAAGTGTATCTTTATAAAAATTTTTATTGTAAAGTTAACAAATAATATTAATATAATTAAGTAAATATAATTAATCTAATAAAATTTGATTACATTAATTATATTAAAATTATTCATTTCATTCCTCCCACTAATATAACCCATAAAATCGCCTTTGTAGATGTGTGGACTACCGCCTCCATGATGAGATGTGGTTGGTTTTTAATCCAAAATCTCAAGGCTAGTATCAAGAATGAATTTGATGAATATATTTTTTTGTATTAAATAAAATAAAATTCTAAAATATTTTTGTTTAAAATATCATCATTGATTACATTATTTGAAAATTTTGATTATTAATCATGCGTATGCATGGACTACCACCTCCAAAAATGATGAATTTCATATTCCAGCTCCACCTATCATTTATGGTTACTACAATGAATTTAATGTGGATAAATTATTTTTATGGAATTATTAATCTACTTTATAATCCATAATATCCTTATCTAAATACATTCCATTAGACATTAAATCCTTATAACATGTTACCATACAAGTCGACATAACCACATATGTAAAACATATTCCAAAAATTATTACATAAATGATTATAGGATGTCATATAATGTTACTATCATGTAATATATTAATATTAAATATTTTTTACGGATTTTATAATGTTTTTTAATAAAAAATATTTATTAATATATCACCATTTGATCTTTAAAAACATCGAAAACAAGTTCATATAAATTTTCATTCTCACAAACTATATTCATTTCTTTCACCTAATAAAATTAACACAAATGTAATCATTGGAAAATATTTTCATATATTAATGGAACTCAGAATGATAAACTTTTCACCTATTATGTGGAATAGATCCCATCTTTATGAAGGTTATGTGAAACCTGCAACAGAAAAATCTAACACATGATAATGAATATATACTATAATCGGTTAATATAATTGTAATATATGTTTATAAAATTATTATAAAAAAAATTAGTTTTAAATTATTTTTATAATATAAGTGATTAATATATTTATTTTCATTAAATATTAGTTTAGGTTATGATAGAGTGTGTGGGAATATAAGGAAATGAATTTAATCACAAATTCCTTTCATTAATAAATTTATGGTATTATGAAAATTATTTCCCTAATATTTTGTATTTACTACCTAAATGAGATATAATATCATGAATTACATTTTAATCATTGTATTTTAAATTCAATTACCAGACCCCTAATTCTTGTAGTTTTGATTAGAATGTTACTAAATTCCAAAGGGTTCTTTACCTCAAACATTAATTCATTAAACCATGTTTATAGTGTGCACCATCTTTTCCTTTTATTGGTTATTAACTGCCCATTTATTTATTTTTAAACATTATTTATAAAATTCATGTGAAATACGAATTCAAATCAATTAATTTTTATCAATTGTATTTCAATTTAGGTGGTACCCCAGTTGTACGTATTTTTGATAACTCATGTTTCATTATTTGGGATATGATCATTCTCTTTGTCATATAAGTTAGTTTCATTATAAAAATTAATTATATTATGTGGTATTGTTTTTATATGAATTTAAATTAGTAAAACATGATACACATATTTGAAATATTTCTATTTTCAAGGAATATGTTTCTCGAAAGAAATGTTGATAACTAATGTTTCATTTCCTTGAGTTATATTTTTTCATCATGAACTAATTTATTCCATGAATGGGTTCCCCCAAAATAATATTTTATATTATTTTAATTTCAATACTTATATGGGAAAAATGACAATTTTATAAAAAACAAAAAAAATCTTTTTACAATGTGAGTTTCGAACAAAGGAATTTTTTTAGATACTAAAAGGGTTTTTTTCTTTTCACATTAATATATTTTGTATTCCTGTAAAACATTCATCAAGATAAACATTATTTCATTTCATGATCCTATTATTGATGAATAACTTGAAAAATTATTCATTTTTATACTAGAATATATATTTTTTTATTTTGGTGGATTGAACTCACAAAACCAAATGACCCAATTATTGCACCCTTATGAGGTCGTTTATTTTATATATTTTATTGTTAAGTTGTTTTTCATCTATGTAAACACTCTTATAGGCTCTGATTATAACACTATGGAAATTTTATTTTCAAAAAAATACAACTTCTTTCTCTAGATTTATTATGAATATTTTATTTTAGTATTTATTTATACATATAACCATTTCTCTATATGTTGTGAAAATCACATTATAAATAATTCCAATTGGATTATTTTTACCTTGAAATAATGTTATTCTACTATAATGGGGAATTTTAATTCCATTAATATGTGGTTATTCCCACACAATAATTATTTTAACCGTGAATATGTATTTTTTTACCATCCAAATTCTCCATCTACATGGTTTCAAATCATTTTAACCCTTATATTTATGGGGGGGGGAATTATTGGAATTCTTTATATAGTTCTTCTAATATGGATGATTAATAATAAGATAAATTTTTATTGTTTACCTTACTCCATCTTTATAATTTCTATTTATGATCTTGTTATCTCCTTTATTATCATGGTTATAATTATTGACATTATTGATTATTATTGACTATTAACAAAAGTTTAATATGGATTGACGTTTCAGGTCTTTTGTTATATAAATATCAATGCTTAAATTCAACCAAAGGTTCTTAAGGAATGGTGTTAAATGTGTTATTTTATCTTATGGTAAATACATTTCACTAAAACAATTTATGGGTGGGTACTAGGAATATAAAACCCCTATATTAATTGATAGGACTCACAAGACAAAACATCTTGGGTTATAGTGCATGACTCTCTCCATATAATTATAGTGTCTTGGAATAAGGCCTTGATAGCAACCAATATTCTGAATTCCTTTAATATATGACTTTTTTTATGATATCCATGTTTATATTTAGTTTAATGGTTATATAATTCCATTAGATTGAATTGACAATGTAGTTATAAATTTCATTTATTTGTTCCATATTATTTGTATAATCCATACAATTTTTATATTTTGAATTATAAATTTCCCTTTTAGAGTGTTTAAGATCACAGATTTCTTCTTTTTCCTTTCCCCTAGTTATAAATAAAATTAATAAAAATGACATGTTTATAATGATAGAACATGTGTAATAATTTCTATGAGATATCGAAGAATTATCATAAATTATGTAGTTTTTTTTATTGTGGGAAAATGTTTCCATTAGTTGATAGAGACTTAAGATTTGTTAGTTTACATTTTTTCTATTTATCAAAAAAAATAAACCATGAAATATCCTTGGGATATAAGAGATTCAAATTTTTTATATATTTTATAATTATAGAAGGCTATATCTAAGATTTTACACCTAATATCAAGGATATTATGTTATGTATGTTTTTATGGCACCAGGTCTGAGAGTGGGTGTGGTACATTCACAATTAATATCAAGGGAATGGTTTAGATAAATTTGGAGACTATATTTTTTTAGGATAATTTATGGGTTGATAAGTTAAGGATGTCCATAATAAATAACACACTATAATATATATGATTTAATGTTAAGGAGGTAATTAAAATTTTATGTGGGGACTAGGATGAGAGAATGTTAACCAAAATCCTTGGAATAAGTCTATTTAGAGGATGACAGTCGAATGATTTTTTAAAATCATGAGTATTTTTTTAAATAAATTACATCTTTATCAAGATACAAGAATGTGGATTCGACTAAAAAATAGATTAATCTAGGTTTTATCAACCTGAATAAGGTAGATTAAGTATTTAAACAATCTTTACTCTAGTATATAGTGAATGACACATAGACGAAACACTTTGATAGACAATCTTGGGGGATATGACTCGGTCTATTATGTCATCATTATAAATTATTTTGATGGATTAAATTTCAAATTACATTAAAGGATTATGTTATAAAGTTAAAAAGAACCTAACTTAATAAAAATTAGATTATATTTGAAAAAAATAATTTTAAATGAAGGTTGCATTAGAGAAGATATATTATGATTGAGTTTTCATATATATATATATGATCATTTAAACTAATTTTATTGATAACCATTTTTTTAGTATTTTGTTGAAAAATAATCATAAAATCAATATGAGAAGAGAATGTATTTATATTAATCAATGTATTATAACTTAATAAGGGACAATACATAATTAGTTTTGAATATTATTTTATTACAATCTTCTTGGAAAATGTGAGTATTCTAGTGATACGTAAGGTTTTGAGGTTTATATCTAAATAAAATTTAATTAATGATAATATTAACTATTTTCATTGGTGATTGACATTTTGAGATGATTTTTTATTATATTATATCTGTTTTATGGTTATGTCAAAAATATATGGATTTTTAACACACCAATACATCCTTTTAGAAACTTCGTTATCCTTGTTTTGATCATACTTTGTGTGGGGATTATCTCATATTGTTTCAAGAGTATTTGGAAAATTTTAGACCACTGGTATTATGCATGGCTGGTGAATGGTTTGATAATATTGTGATGATTGGTCTAGGAAACCATGGAATGAAGGTTGACACCTTAGGATAGACTCTAAAATGTTCCATATATAAATATTGGTTTCCAATGGTTATCACACAAATCATTCAAACATGTTTTCAAAACATGCACCCCATACAGAATTCCAGTAGGGGCACATGGTTAGGGATCACATATACTATCCACCATTTAGTTTATATTGTAAACAGTGAATTTAGTTTATAATTCACCTGAAATATTTATTAAAATTAAAAAAACCGCATGTTTGACCCATTAATTCCCCCATTTGACCCTGATAAGGATTCATTGGTCTTTGGAGTCTCATGACAGTGAAAATATATTTAATTATATTAAATTTTATTTTCATTATTTTTAATCCCATCAATGTTTTATTTTATAGTCAATTGTCACATTTTATGTTTTAGTATCTTTTTGTGATTAAATGAAATATTACCAAATTTGGAATTTAATAATTTTTAATTTAATTATGTTATTTGGAGACAACATTTAATAACCTGAAATAATTGATTGAATTATTTTTTGGTATTAAATTTATCATTGTATTCATTTCATTATTTTGAACTAAGAGTTGATTCCATTATTTGGAGATCTGAAAAATCATCACAACTCATGCCTCTAAATTTTTACACAGATATATAAATTTTTATATAGTGGGCCCATATTTCATAAATGGATGGTAAAAAATAGATAAAATTATACCTGGATAAATATAAAATGTGGAGGAAAAACATTCATAATTATTGATACACATGATTCTGTAATTTAAAATTTTTTAATCCATGATAAATTGGATTCTAGAAATTCAAATTTTCTTTGTGGAAGGAATAAATTTTTTGAGTTAATAATACATAACTTTTCCAACACCTATCTCATGAATATAAAATTTGTTTCCAAATGAAAAAGATATATTTTAACAACATTGATGAAGAGTAATTTACAAAATTCATTCATTACATGGGTATATCATCAATAAAATTTCATTATATATAATCTAGAAGAGATCTTAACGGGGGTTTGGATGATCATGAATTTAAATACCAAAGGATGGAACCCTGTTCACCTATATATAATGTAGTTCACCCATGATTAAGGAGATATGTCACCATATTTCATTGCAGAGGTCAATTGCCATGATTCTTTTACTTTTCCCCTTTTTTATTTTTATTTTATTTTGATTACTCTTTCCTTTTTATTTTTAGTTTCCTTTTTCATATAATTTGAATTTTAGTTTATTAAATAAATCATGTATTCTTTTTTCTAGGGTTCCCTCCACCCATTTAACAGTTTTTCTTCCATTCTCTTTCTTTTATTTATATTATTTTTATTGTGTTCTTTTCATCTCTTTCTTTTTCATTCCACCATGAACTACTACCTAAAATAAGGGTATAACTAAGGGATTATCATGTGGGAGTTAAGTGGAAATTCAATTCATTATACAATTAATTTTTTATATTTTATTATATTTGTGATGATAAAGATTGATGTGCACAGGTTTTGAGATATTTCACCATTACACTAATCTCAAACTCATTTATATTCCTTCATTCAACACTTTCACTTCGTTCAACTAGATACATGTTCTTCATATGATGGAGTTGATCCATTCAGTGGGTGAAATTGAATACGATGGAGACATGTAATGCCTTGGACCCAAAATCCTAGAGTTGATGCATTATTACATTAAATTGGCATGATTACAAGGATAAAAATCTCGAATGACTGTTCAGTTTAGCAGTATTGGAAAGATATATTAAAAACATGAAACCTATAATACATTGGAAAAATAAAATAAAACATGATACACAATAACTGAAATAAACTCCATTCTTGGAAGCTTATTCAATGTTCTATTCTTCATAACATAGGGAATGAAACATGATAAGGTTGAACTCAAATGCTCAGGGAGGTTAAATATAATATAATTAATAGTGAAATATTCTATATGGAAAAGTAAATAACTGAACAAACATTCCATTTACATAACATGATAAGGAATATATAATATAGACATTAATAAACTAAATCATGTTACATAAATCAATCAACTGGGAATTTAATATGTTCATAGATATGTAGATGAAAAATCTAATGGATAAATAATAACTATCACTAATTTAGTGTAATTTCATTCTTATCAGGCGTCATGTATCAGACACATAAAAACCTATTACCGTTAAGTACTTTTAAAAGATAGATTAAAACCTGAATTGAAACCCATTTAATTTAATCAACTTATTTTCCCTATGAGAACCTATCAATGCATCGAGGTGTTATATAAATTACGGGCTCCAACTATCATTTCAAGTCCAAAGCATTCCTCAAATTGAATAATCAAAATAACTAATATTCAATACTAAATAACCATATCGAATGAGTAATGAGGATATTTCAGTAATTCCCATGAATTAAATAATATAATATCATAAAATTAATGATATTCATGATAAAAAATCTAAAGGTATAATATACAGCATATAAAAGGAACAAGGGGCATAACTTCATAACATTCCTCAATGAAATGAAATTGAGATGAAGCCCCTTATAAATATTGCATCGTTAGACTAAGGATAAATCAATGAAATTATTATGTGTAAAAATATAAATACACTCAATATAATTGGATATTCAGTTTAAAACAATAATATGTCATTCACAAATATTCATTGAAAAACAAAACCAATGAGATGGATATTTAACTTAATGGATGGAGATTGAGTTAAGATTTCCATTTCCTTAAGTTTGATACTCTTTTTATGTGTATGAAACAATTTTTTAATGGTTTTAAATATATTATTAACTAATATTTGAATCATAATAATATTTGTGATATCATATCTTGTGCTTTTATATCTTTATATTATCTATTTAATAACAATTCCAAGTTAATGCATCATTTCGGGTAATAATCACATTATTTATCGTACGCATTTTGACTTTTGATTCTCTATAATTGTACTTATATCATGATTTAATTGAATATAAGATTAATAATATGATTTATATATCATATTTATTCGTAATATAAATATATATAATAGATAGATAAATGAAATGGAATACATAGTTCATGGATACGTTTGGTTGTACGTAGGCATGAACATTATTTCAATTTTCTTATCGTACTAAATGGAAGTAAGTGAATGATATATATATATATATATAATATTTATGTTTCATTATTATCCCATATATTTTATAATTATTCATAATATATATATATATGAATCAATCTTGGATGGTTAATGAGGAAGATGAATCTCATCGTGTTATGGAGACAGTAATTTGTACATACACATGAGCAATGATATAATTTACTTTATTGTTAAATGGTATGGAATATGAATTATAAATAAATAATATCATGTTATGTATAACATATAATTCACTTTTATCTGTTATTATACCCTTCAATAGAATGTGTAGATGAAAAATCACGATGCGATGATGGTAAGTCATACTTACGTAGTAATTATGATATTGTTTTCATAGGATGGGTTAAAGGAGGAATATGGTTGTCCCATTGACATATAAAAATATCATAATATATTAGATAATGTATTTATTATTTTAGTATGTTAACAAATTATGAAATAGAATCAGAAGAAGAAATAACATTGATATATTTTGATAAAATGACACCTCTTTTTCAGGGTTCTCTTATTTATTTTCACAAATGGACATCTTAAGATTCCTTTATTCCAAAAGTTTTACCTATATCATGAATTTAGGGATGTTTTTAGAGTAAATTTGTTGGTTTTTGATGAGAAAAAGGGATTTTTAGATGTGAATTAAAGAGTAGGAATTGTGCCCTTTTATAAGAGAAGTGACGTGCTTTTGGAAGTTCTTATGAAATTAATTTATCCTAAATTGATTATAAGTTTTTAATGGCTCAAAAATGATTTATTTCGAGGATATGATGAGTATGGGTATAAATACTCTCAACCAATAGGTTTTAGACATGTTTAGGTCATAAAATTAACCATATCTTTTGGATTTAACCCGAAGTTAAGTTGTTTAACTTTTACCATGTCTTCTTGTATTTTTACACTACATGGTTAATTTGGTTAGTATATAATTACACAAGAAACTCAAGTAAATCATTAATAAAAATTTTAATATTATCTAAATCATTTGGACAAATCCAAGATTTTTAGGAATTTTATATCTTTCAATTAAATAATATTTGTTTTAAAAACACATTTATATCAATTTTGAAACTATTTAGTAATATATTTTTGTTAAAGTCATAAAAACATTATTACCTTCAAAAAAATGAATTAAATATACGATAACATGTCATAGTCATCCATAAAATTTGTGGATGTCATAAAAACATTCAAATTACATTTCTTTTATCATGCATCTCCTAACTAAAAAATTTAATGTAGTTTATATAAATGATATATTCAACTATAAATAGTCATCATAAATATAAAAATAATTTCTACATCATGGTAATTTATTTAAAAAATTTAGATTTTAAATAAATAAATTTATTTATGAAACAATAATGATATAGTGATTGCATTATGAATGGATCATTGAAATAAATGATATTATGATTCTTAAAATAAATATAATTTGATATTTTTGATTCCTCCCATGATCTTTCTGGATACTATTTACATGTTAGTGATTATTTAATTCTTTTTTACAAAATAATAAATTTGTTATGACTAAAAAAAATCGATTACTAAAAAGATTAAAAATTAACATACATTATTGTTTTTTGACAATCACTATTTTATCAAATGATATAACTATTATACAAAAATAATATTCCCCCAAATGACATAGACAGTGTTAAAATTGTAATTAATGATATATATGTGGTTTTCTTGGCATTTTATAGTAACTATATTAACCATATAGTATACAAATACAAGAAGACATAGTAAGAGTTAACATATTTAACTAAGGGTTAAATCCAAAAGAAATGGTTAAAATAATGACCTAAACTTGTCTAAAACCTATTGGTTGAGAATATTGAAATCAATAATAATATTATCCAAATTATAAATCACTTTTGGGCCATTATAATCTGAAAATAAATTTATAATAAATTATCATTTTAGGACTTTCCTAATGTGTCCCTCTCCTCTACTCTAGAAGGGAGCTTAATCTACTCATTTACTCTCACCAAAAAAGCCCTTTGTCTCAGAAAACCACTACAAAAAACTCCTCCCAAAATACATCAATTCATCCAAGAGGCCACTATTTGGGTAAAAAAACTACTAATGGAGTCCTTTTTTGCAAATCAAAAGGAGACACCCGAAGAAGAGGTAGTCATTTTATCCCTTTTATCAATGTTCTTTTCTTATTCTTCTTCAACTTCCTAAGTTGTTACCATAATAAAATAATAAATAAATAATTTAATAGACGTAGATATGTTTTTATGATTATGGTACATCTTCATTCATCCTTTTAACCATCCTATTATAAATAATATCATTATGTGTGCGTATATAAGTCTGGTCATCTCCACGATGTGGTGTAAAAAGTTTTTCATTTATATTTTATTTCAACATGTATACTGATAAAGATAATTGTATTAAATAATAAATATAAAAATATATTACTTATGAACCGTTAATAATCCATCCAATTATATACCATTTAACCATTAAGTAAATAATATTTTCACTCGTGCGTACGTACATCTTACCGTCTCTAAGAGGCGATTAGACTCATCTTCTATGTTCGCCATCCAAGAATGATTATAAAAAATATATATTATGAATAATTGTGAAATATATGAAATTATTGGTTTAATATAATATATATATATATATATATATATCTGTGTGTCTGTGTGTGTTTACATATATTTTATTCGCTTACTTCAGTTGAATACGATAAGAAAACAGAAATAACATTCATACATACGTATGACCTACTGTCTCCAATAATGGTGTATTACATTTCATATAACTATCTATAATAAATATTTATATTGTTAATATATAATATATATATTTCATATAATACATTCTATAATAAATTAAATCATGATCTGTGTAATATTATCATCAATAACACGTCAAAACACATGTGGTAAAGAAAGCGGTTATTACCTAAAATATAGTATTAACTAGGAATTATTAATAAAAGAGTAATATAAATTCATAAACCAATAATATATGATATAATCATGATTATAGTACAAGTTATGAATTCATAAACAAATATTATATATTAGTTTCATACACATATGAATATTATCATACTTAAGGTAAGGGTTAATTTCAAAATCTCATTATTATCTGAGATTGTGTATGTATAAGTGTATACAGGGACATATTTTTCATTCATTTCCATGTTTCATAAAAATGTTTTCAAAATGAATATATTTATGGTTTTATTTAAGGTACACTAATACTAAAAAATAACTATAAATGATTTAAATATTTATACTTTTAAACCATTATATTTAATTTCCACGTTTTCAAAAAGGTTTTAATAATTTATTTATATAGACATAAATGTTTTAAAAACATTGTTCCTTTCAAAAGATTCAATGTGGTGTGGGATAATTTTATTCAAAAATTTATTCTAAATGTCTTATTTTATAAATTTTATTACATTGAATGATTTTAATGTATGAAATAGATATTTCCTTAAAAACGTTTTAATGGTTTTATTAGATTCTTTCATCAATGTCAAGATCCTTTGTTAGATTTTTATGCTTAATTGAGATTGATTTATTTTGATAAAATCATCCCTATTGTATTCAAGGGATTATGTTATATTTGACTATTTATGTGCTATGTTTACACCATTAATGGATTTTGGTTAATGTATTCATGTTTCATATTCTACTTTTAATACTAATGTTTATGTTTTGTTTCACCCTTTTAATAAGAGGAATGCATTGGACATAGTAAGTAACGGGTGCGGACAGCTATTATACCTCGATGCATCCATAGGTATCGTGATAAAAACTAGTTTCTTAGCACACTTCCTTGATAGAATATTTGTGTATGGTCCAAGAAAAAGGCCTTGAAATAGTGGTTAAGATATTTGGAATTATAAATTCCCTCATTATGAGATTACTTATTGATTTTACATGTGATTATTCGACTAATAGAATAACCGTGTGAATTTTTAAGTGGAATTATTTGATTTATTCATTAAATATTATGCTGAAGATAATTTTTTAAAAGACTTATATTTTATTTTTGTACCCTTCCTTAATAGATTATGCTTATTTATTATAGCATCAGTTATATTGTTTATCCTTACTCAGCAAATCACGTCACCCATTTCTTTTTTTTCCAAGTAATACAAGAAGTGTTTTATGTTTTATATGTAGGGTTAATGTATGTTAATAATGGTTATCTATAATGATTATCTATTTTGTGTTTAATGTTATAAATCTTAATATAATGTTCGTGTATGTAATCTACTTTCCAAGAATGATACACTGATCGGACCTTCAGGTTTTGATTCATTGTAATCATGCCAATGTATTAAAATAATGCTCCAGCTCTTCGTTTATGGGGTTAGGGAATTACAGTTACACAGCATATAGTTGATGTTGGATTTATTATTTTAGTATGGTAAAAACTTTTGAAGAGGAAGTAGAAGAAGAAAAGAACTTTGACAGAAGGTATCAAATGATTACCTCTTCTTCAAGTATCTCCATTTGATTTTCACAAAAGGACTCCTTAAAATGATTAAGTCCAATAATTCCCATGAATGATATAATATAATATCATTAAAATAATGATATACCTAAAACAAGTAACGCTCCAACCCTATTTACCCAGAATCGGTGCATTATTACATAATATTTGCATGATCATAAGGAAATCATGTCATGAATGACCGATTAGTTTAGTATTATTGGAATCAAGATTCATACATAAGTTTAACATTACAACATGAAAAGAAATACAACACAAATTTATTCCATTGGAAACATCCAATCCTCCTAAATAATTCCTCCAAGTCACTCATAACTAACTTCTTCTTATCCTGGGAAAATGAAACATAAGAAAGGGGTGAGCTCAAATGCTCAATAAGGGTAAGTAATATAGCGGAAAATGACATAAATATAAAGCATGGTAAATAATTGAAACCTCATGCCTTTACAATAATAAACATGAATACTTTTATGGAAATAAAATGAGATTAGTAAATAATTCCATAATAAAACATAATCATGGGTATTCTACTAGTCGAATTACCACATGAACCATAAATATTATTTCCATAATGAGGGAATGTATAATGCTGGACATTCTAAAACATTTTGTCAAGGCCTCAGCCAAGACATCTAAAAATTATTAAGGCCACGGCCAAAACCATAAATCAAATTGGGAAAGGGCCTCAGCCAATTCCACGTATAGTTGTCTAATTAGACCTACCGACACATCGAGGAGCTATATTAGGCTCCACCCGTCACTTACTATGTCCAATACATTCCTCATATGAAAAGGTTTAAACATATCATAAACATTCATATTAAAACTAGCATAAGAAATGTCCATAAATTAACCATAAACCATGAATGGTATATAAATAGCACATCCATAGTCAAACATATCACAAAAACTTCATTACAATATGGATGTTTTGTATCATAATAAATCAACTTCAAATAATCTTAAAATCCATCAAAGGATGTTGACATAGATGAAATCAAAACTATTTGAGAGAAATGTCTCTTTTTTTGAAATCATTTAAATGTCAGATAATTATAAAATAAAACATTTACTTTTAAAATATCCTTATAATCATTTAAGGTATGCTTTGAGGATGTTATAATGGCAGAAAATAACTGCACCCTCCGTATAAGTTAAAAAACATTCTTACCTTAAATTTGTCAAAAAGATCAAAAAGTACCTTGTTTGGAAAATGATGGAAAGATTCCTTTCAAAACACCTAAGGCTATAAATTACTTTAACCCACTATCTAGTAAATAGTAAAAATGTTTTGAAATATATTTTTAAGAAACAGGGATGTGGATGATAAAGAGGCCCCAGTAGATAATTTCGTATAAACAACCTCAGATAATGAAGAGATTGTGAAATAAACTCTTACATTGTACTTTTTCTTTGTCAATGGTAGTTTAACCTCTTGTATAATGGTGAAATAATTTTTATTAAATTATAAAATAATCATATACATTAATATGATATAATATATGATCCTTTAACATTATTTTTTAATAATATCTTAGTATTATCGTCGTTTAGGGTGTTATCTTACTCATTTTCTTTTATATGTTTTGTGACATAAGTCACTTTTTTTATGGATAGTTTTTATCATATTCATATACAGAATTATATCAAGTCCTTAAACATTATTTTTAATCATAAAATGAGAATTATAATTGCATGGATACGATCTGGAATGAATCTCATCGCGTTCGTGGAGATGGTAGTCCGTACGTACGCACGAGCGACAATATCATTATTTTGATTTTAAAATAATATATAATTTGATGTTATATTATATATACAGAATCATTATCATGTAATATTTATTATTTACCTGAATAATACATCATTATTATACCCATCCAAATAATAATATATTGAATAATAATTACACAACAACGTGGAGACGGTAGGCCGTACGTATGCACGTATGGTGACATGTCATTCAAGGGTTGGATAGAATAATGAATTTGGTTGTTACATAATTATAATAACATCATAGTATATATAATATACTGGAGTTATTATTTTATAATGGAAATAACAAGGAAAGAAGGAGTTGAAGAAGAAAGGAACTTGAAAGAGGGTGGTGAAATCATTACCTCTTCTTCGTGTTCTTCCTTTTGATTTGATCAAAAGGGATCCTTAGGTTGGATTTTTGGTCAAAGTAATGCCTCTAGGTTGAATTTAGGGAAGTTTATATAGTATGTGGGCACGGTTTGGCTGAACTAAAAGGATTTGAAGGTGTGAAGAATTGGTAAGAAGTTGTGTCCTTTTATAAGGGGGAGGAGGGTCTCTTTATGAAAAACATAAAGTATTAATTTATAATAAATTCATATTCAGATTATAATTGCTCCAAAGTGGATTATTAAAAGTATAAGGTGGTTATGGGTCTAAACACTTTCTACCAATAGATTTTGGACAGGTTTGGGTGATTATATTAACCTTGTATTTTAGTTTAAACTCTTGTTTAATTAGTTTAACACTTACCAAGTCACTTTGTATTTTTATAATATATAGTTAATAAACTTACTATATAAATCCAATAGACCCCCCAAGTGGTCCATTAATAATAAAAATATCATTATATAAGTCGTTTGGCCAAACCTTATATTTTTAGGAATAGAATAACAATTAATAATATAATATTTGTTTTAAAAACTCATTTATGTCAATTTTGACACTATTCAATAATTGATTTTTGTTAAATTCTTAACAACTTTATTAATTATAAACAAATTAATTTAAGAAATCATAAAATGTAATATTAACCAATAAAATTCTTGGATGTCATAAAAATCTTTAAATTATATTTATTTTAACATTTATAATACCAATTATTT
Source organism: Viscum album (assembly GCA_963277665.1). Classification (NCBI taxonomy): domain Eukaryota; kingdom Viridiplantae; phylum Streptophyta; class Magnoliopsida; order Santalales; family Viscaceae; genus Viscum; species Viscum album. The sequence continues at coordinate 1,198,544,123 of OY728123.1, read as the reverse complement.
GATTCTTTCATTAATAAGAAAAAAACTGCATCATTATTGTCACATAAATAAATTTAATTATTAAATGTCTAAAAATTATAAATAAAATACCATTATGTATTAAATAGTGTTATCTTTTTAATGAATATTTATAGTCTAAAATCCTACATATATAACCCAATTTAAAAATTGTTTTTCTAAAAGATATATGCTTATGTCATTTTTGTATTTATTTTAACTTAATTAATATAAAGTGTCCTTATCACCTACAAGTGACTCCATGGGTTCCCCAAATCAACCCAAAGATTCTCATGGTCGGGAATGTATCAACCAATAAAGTTAGAACAAGTTTTAGGGTAATTTATTATTATTATAATATTATTTTTTACCCTTATTTACCAGATTTACCCTTTAAACATGGTAAATAAAATATTTACTGAAGTAATTATTCAAAATGTCTAAAAATAAAAGTTACCTATTTACACAATTTGTACATCCTGATTCCAAATATGGAATCCATTTTTCCAAATTCAAAACACAGAAGTGGCAGAAATTAATTTAAAATTAATTCATGTTGTTAAAACAAAAAGCGTGTTTTTAAGAGATGATAACTATCAAAAGATTGACACTTGTTTATGTCCATTTTAATTGTGAAATTATGTCCAATGACCAAAATTGCATTAAATGGTAAAACTATATTCTAAATATACTTTAAAACCACTCAAATTCATAATTTATCACTTTAAATTATTTTGATTAAAAAAGTTTTTTAAATTAAAATTTAGTAATTTTCACTACTCATCAAAATATAAAAGTTATCCGAAAAGTACCAAAATTTCACCCTAGGCTAATTTAGATATTCCGAATAAAAAATGAAGTCAATTTTGAGAGATAAAATTTATAAAATTTCAAAAATTGAGTATTACTATTCATAACGGCTACTTTGATTGGTTGCGGTGTGTTAGAATCTCGAAGTTTCGTACAACACAAGCTACAGTATTATTCAAAGAGAATCCTATGGTGGAAGTATGGGGTGTTACTTTCTCCCTTCCTTCAAATAATTTCTTCCTCGAAATTTCTAGAATACTACCACCTGAAAAGACTCGGGTGGTTCTTCATCATAAGTTCCACAGGTTCCCACGTTGCCTCTTCCATCTTATGGTTTCTCCATAGAAATTTTACCAGACAAGTCATCTGGTTTCTCAGTACATGTTCTCTTGTATCAAGAATCCTGACAGGATCTTCCCAATAAGATAGATCGGGTTCCAGTTCTAATTACTTGTATGTGAGTACATGCGTTGGGTCAGGCATGTATTTTCTCAATAGTGATACGTGGAACACCTCGTGAACTTTGGAGAGACTTGGAGGCATTGCCAAATTGTAAGCTACATCCCCAATTCGTTCTAGAATTTCGAAATTTCCTATGTACCAGGGACTCAATTTACCTTTCTTTCTTAAATGTATAACTCCCTTTCATGGAGATACCTTCAAGAAAACATGATTTCCTACCTGAAATCCCAAATCCTTCCTTCGGTTGTTAGCATAGCTCTTCTGCCTACTTTGATATGCTTTGATGTGGTTTTGGATTGCCTCCACTTTTTCCATTGTTTTCTCCACCAGTTCTGGGCCTACAAGTTTTATTTCACCAACGTCATCCCAACAGCTTGGTGTGCGACATCACATTCCATATAACGCTTCATATAGTGGCATTTGAATGCAAGAATGGAAGCTATTGTTATAGGAAAATTCTACCATAGGTAAATATTGATCCCACATACCCTGAAAGTCAAGTGAGAATGATCTCAACATGTCTTCTATGGTTTGAATATTCTTTTCTTATTGTCCATCTATTTGAGGTTGGTAAGCAGTGCTCAAATGGAGTTCAGTATCCAAGGCCTTCTGAAGAATCTTCCAGAATCTCGAAGTAAAATGGGGATCTTGATCCGAAATAATCGATAGGGGTACTCCATGAAGTCTCACAACATCATTAATATATAGTCTTTCTAGATGTTAAAGTGGTAAATCTTCCCTTATAGAAAGAAAATGTTCTGACATGGTAAGATGATCAACAATGACCCATATTGCATCGTTCCTTCTAGCAGTCTTTGGTGGTCCCATGAGAAAGTCTGTAGTGATATTATCCCATTTCCACTCAGGTATGGGAAGAGGTTGCATGACTCCTCTAGTTTGTTGCCTTCATCTTTCACTTGTTGACAAACCATACATCTTGACACAAAATCATCAATCTCCCTCTTCGTGTTGTCCCACCAAAAATGTTCCTTTAAATCTCTATACATTTTGGTCCTCCCAGGGTGTATAGAGAAATTTGAACTATAAGAATCATCTAACAGTTCCATTTTTAAATCAGGTATATCAAAAATAGAAAGTCTCCTCCCAAATTTCAAAATTCCATCTTCATACACAAAGTCACTCAATCACCCATCATTCACAGCTTTAATTTTCTTTTTAAACGCCTAATCATCATCTTGAGAACTCTTTATCCTTTCTAGTAAAGATGGTTTGACAACTATTTGAAAAAGTATCGATGTTTCACCTTCCATGGTTATTACCATATCCATCTTTACTAGATCTGTGTATATAGGATCCTTTTCAACTCTCATCTTGTTCAAAACTCCATGATCCTTTCTGCTCAAGCATCTGCCACCTAATTTTCCTTCCCCGGGTGGTAGTGTATTATACAATCATAATCCTTGAGTAGTTCAAGCCATCTCCTTTGCCTCATGTTGAGTTCTTTCTGTGAGAAAATATACTTCAAACTCTTGTGATTAGTATAAATCTCACATTTTTCACCATAGAGATAGTGTCTCCAAATCTTCAGAGCAAATATTACAGCAGCTAACTCAAGATCATGAGTAGGATAGATTTTCTCATGAATTTCTAGCTGTCGTGATTCATAGTCAATAACTCAATCATTTTTCATAAGGGCACAACCAAGTCCTTTCTTCGAAGCATCAATATAAATAACAAGCCCATCATTTCCCGATGGTAGAGTCAAAATAGGATAATTGACTAATCTTATCTTCAGTTCTTCAAAACATTCTTCACACTCTTTTGTCCAAAAAAAATTAACCCCTTTACGTGTGAGCTTCGTTAATGGGTTAGCCAATCGGGAAAAGTTATGGACTAAATGCCGATAATAACCTGCTAAGACAATAAAACTGCATACCTCGGTTATACTCGTCGGTGCTGGCCATTCTTGGATTGCTCTTGTCTTAGAAGGATCAATAGAGAATCCATCCTTAGAGACAATGTGGCCAAGAAAAGAAATATCTTGAAGCCAGAATTTACAATTGCTAAACATCCCATATAATTCATGTCTTCTCAGAGTCTTCAATATAATGAGCAAGTGATTTTCATGATCTTCGTAGCTTTTGGAGTATACCAAGATATCATCAATAAATACCACTAAAAATTCATCAAGATATTCCTTGAAAACTATGTTCATTAGATCCATGAAAAAAGAGGGTGCATTAGTCGGCCCAAAAGGCATTACTGTAAACTCGTAATGCCAGTACCTGGTTTGAAATGATGTCTTCAGATTGTATTCATTCTTCACACACAACTGATGGTATCCATATCAAAGGTCAGTCTTTGAAAAGTATTGAGCTCCATGTAGTTGGTCAAATAAATCATCAATGCGAGGTAGGGAAACTTGTTCTTTATTGTTATAGCATTGATCTCCCTGTAGTCAATGCACAACCTCATATATCCATATTTCTTCTTAACAAAAAGGACAGGCGCTCTTCATGGAGAATCACTAGGGAAAATAAATCCCTTATTACTCAATTCCGCCAGTTGTATCATTAGTTCAACTAATTCCACAGTGGCTATTCTATAAGGGGTTTTTGATATGGGCCTTGAACCAGGAATTAAATTAATGGAAAACTCAATTTCTCGTTCTGGAGGATGTATAGGTAAATCTTCCAAAAACACATCAACATATTCTCTCACAATAGGCACAACCTCTATTTGAACATTCCATTCCTTACCCAGAGTTATTTCATTCTCTTCCTCCCTGATAATTGAATTTATTTAAGCTACTATGGGTGGATCTAGATAAGAATTAGGTGGTGACGATTCTTCTCTAAAGATAAGGTGTTCTTTATCATCATCATCAAGAATCGTAACCTCCTTCTTCTTACAATAAATATTCACATCATGGTCTAAAATCCAATCCATACCAAGGATTACATCAAATTCAATCATAGGTATGATGATGAGATCAGCAGATAAAGAACATTTATATGCCTTAATGGGGACTAATTGACAAAACATTGTAGAAATGATACTTCCCTTACGGGTTTTGACTGACAGCACCCTTGTTAAATCAAATTGGAAATAACTAATTTTCTTTTCAAACTGGGAAGATATGAAACAATGCGATGATCCAAAATCAAATAATGCATTTTCTAAACTTGCAGAAACCATTAAATTACCGTCCACCACGTCCTTTGGAGTTCTCCCTCAGCATTAGTGATAGAATAAGCATGGCCTTGATCCCTTGGCTGTTTCTGAGGTAAGTTTCCTTGATGCTTAGGGAATTCATTCTCATAATGTCCTATCTCTCTACAATTGTAGCATTGAACATCGGTATCATCTTTCTTTCCTTTACAATTACCAGCTAGATGGCCCTTCTATCCACAATTGTAGCACACTCCTTTTCCTTTTAGACTGGAACCAGGGTGCTTCCTTCCGCAATTGTCATAGGGTCTAAATTCAATTCTTCCCTTCTTCCCTATTTCCTTATTTCCTTTCCCAGAGTGTTCAGCAGATCTCTTCTTCTCTTGCTTTGATTTAAAGTCATAAGACTTAGAGAATTCATTTTCTATATTGATTGAACATGAGACAATATCATCGTATGATGAGAAGGATTGTGATACTAATGCTCGACGGAGAAATGGTTTTAACCCATCGAATAAATAATCAATCTTACTTCTTGGGTTATGTATATAATCGGGAGCACACCTCACTATCCTTGTAAATTTATCCTCATACTTCACGACATTCTCATCCTCCTTTTTCCTCAGACTCAGAAACTGCCTTTCTTTATAGGCTCGATGGTCACGAGGAAATTATTTTTATAAGAAAATATTTTTTAATTCCCTCCATTCCATATTTGATATTTCATCATCTTCCTTTGTATTTTTAATCAAGGACCATAATTGGTCATCATCTCCAGTGAGGCGGTAAACTTCCATGACATCTGTTTCCCTTTCACTACTCCCCAAAGCATGGAATATTTTCTCTAAGGAGTTTATCCATTTCTTACCCACTAATGGATTTTTAATCCCATTGAATGTCGGTGTTTGTTGCCTCATGAAGCGATCTAACATGGATCCTCCATTCTGTGGATCAGGGTGCTCCATATGGGTAAGGTTATTATTCATAACCTGAGTGAGTTGTCCTAGTATGGTGATTAGCTTATCAGCACCAGTTTCTTCACCAGCTCCACTATAATTATCTTGAGCATGAGGTAAATCCCTACATGGAGTGTGTTCATTAATATGGTTTCCATTCCTTCCACTAGGTGCCATTTCTAAACAATGGAATAAACTAGATTAGTTTATAAATTGAAATATATAATTCCAAACTTTTAAAACACTTAACCTAAATTCAACAGTTTATGGATATAATTCATAATCATAAACAAAATTCTCTGAGGAAGTATATACTCATAACCCTTTATAATGGATTGTAAAGAAAATGAGAATTATCCTAAGAATATCCCCCGGTAGTGTCGTAACCAAGAGTGCAGCAAGGCCCATTGTCGTGCACTAGTTCTCGTTCGAGTCTAGCTCAAAGTGGTGTTTTTGGGTTTTAACCCTAGTTACATCTGTTCTAGATCTGCCTCTACCTACTCGTATCCAGACATGGATGTATTTCTTGGAAGACTCACAAAATCTCTACAAAACCAAAATTCTACTAAGTTCTTCTATACTAATTCTCAAATTCTATCTTAAGGCTATGTGTTTTAATCACAGTTTATCTAAATCTAGTTTCCAAGGTTTGTACTAAACTTCCTATGATACCAACTGTAACGTCGTGACCCTAGTTACCCAGAGTCGGTGCATTATTACATAACATTGGCATGATCATAAGGAAATCATGTCTTGAAAGACCGATCATTTTAGTATTGTTGGAATCAAGATTCATACATAAGTTTAACATTACAACTTGAAAAGAAATAAAACACGATTTTATTCCATTGTAAACATCCAATCCTCCTAAATAATTCCCCCATGTCACTCATAGATAACTTCTTCATATCCTGGGAAAATGAAACATAAGAAAGGGGTGAGCTCAAATGCTTAGTAATGGTAAGTAATATAGTGTAAAATGACATAAATATTAAGAATGGTAAATAATTGAAACCTCATTCCTTTACCAATAATAAACATGAATACTTGTAAGAAAATAAAATGAGATGAGTAAATAATGCCATAATAAAACATAATCATGGGTATTATACTAGCCGAATTACCACATGAACCATAAGTATTATTTCCATAATGAGGGATTGTATAATGCCAGACATTCTGAAACATTTTGTCAAGGCCTTTGCCAAGACGTCTAAAAATGATTAAGGCCTCGGCGAAAACCATAAATCAAATTGTGAAAGGGCCTCAGCCAATTCCACATCTAGTTGTCTCATGAGACCTACCAATGCATCGAGGAGCTATAGCGGGCTCCACCCGCCACTTACTAAGTCCAATACATTCTTTATATGAAAAGGTTTAAACATATCATAAACATTCGTATTAAAACTAGCACACGAAATGTCAATACATTAACCATAAACCTTGAATGGTATAAAAATAGCACATCCATAGTCAAAAATATCACAAAAACTTCATTACAATATGGAAGATTTGTATCATAATGAATCAACTTCAAATAAACATAAAATCCATCAAAGGAAGTTGACATAGATGAAATCAAAACTATTTGAGAGAAATATCTCTTTTTTTAATCATTTAAAGGTCACATAATTTTAAAATAAATCATTTACTTTGAAAATATCCTTATAAGCTTGTAAGGTAATCTTTGATGATGTTATAATGGTGTAAAATAGTTTCACCCTCCGTATAAGTTAGAAAAACATTCTTACCTTAAATTTGTTGAAAAGGCTAAAAAGTAGCTTGTTTGGAAGAAGACGGAAAGATTCCTTTCAAAAAACATAAGGGTATAAATGACTTTAACCCACTTTCTATTAAATAGTAAAAATGTTTTGAAATATATTTTTAAGAAACATGGATGTGGATGATAAAGAGGCCCCAGTAGATAATTTTGTATAAACATCCTCAGATAATGAAGAGATTGTGAAATAAAAACTTACCTTGTACTTTTCCTTTGTTGAGGGTAGTTTAACCTCATTTATAATGGTGAAATAATTGTTATTAAATTATACAAGAATCATATACAGTAATATGATATCATATATGATCCTTTAACATTTTTTTGTTAATAATATCTTAGTATTATCATCGTTTCGGGTGTTATCTTACTCATTTTATTTTATATTTTTTGGGACCTAAGTCATTTTTATTATTGATAGGGTGTATCCTATTCACATCTATAATGATATCAAGTCCGTAAACATTATTTGTAATCATCAAATGAGAATTATAATTTCATGGATACGATCGAGAATGATTCTCATCGCGTTCGTGGAGACGGTAGTTCGTACGTACGCACGAGCGACAATATCCTTCTTTTGATATTAAAACAATATATAATTGGATGGTATATTATATATACAGAATAATTATCATGTAATATTTATTATTTACATGAATTATACATCATTATTATACCCATCTAAATAATAATATATTGAATTACAATTACACCACGACGTGGATACGGTAGGCCGTACGTACGCATGTTTGGTGACATGTCATTCAAGGGATGGATAGAATAATGAATTTGGTTGTTCCATATATATAATAACATCATAGTATATAGAAGATACTGGTGTTGTTATTTTAGAATGGAAATAACAAGGAAAGAAGGAGTTGAAGAAGAAAGGAACTTGAAAGAGGGTGGTGAAATCATTACCTCTTCTTCAGGTTATTCTTTTTGATTTGATCAAAAGGGATCCTTAGGATGGCTTTTTGATGATCCTAAGGCCTCTAGGTTGAATTTAGGGAAGTTTAGAGAGTATTTGGTCTGGGTTTGGCCGAACCAAAAGGCTTTGAAGGTGTGAATAATTGGTTTGAATTTGTGTCCTTTTATAAGGGGAAGGAGGGGCTATTTAGGAAAAACATAAAGTATTAATTTAAAATAAATTCATATTCGGTTTATAATGTCTCAAAAGTAGATTATTAAAATTATAATGTGGTTATGGGTCGAAATACTTTCAGCCAATATATTTTGGACAGGTTTGGGTCATTATATTAACCTCATATTTTAGTTTAAACTCTTGGTAAATTAGTTTAACACTTACCATGTCACTTTGTATTTTTATAATATATAGTTAATAAACTTACTATATACATCCAATAATCTCCCAAGTGGTCCATTAATAATACACCTATCATTATATAAGTCCTTTGGCTGAACTTTAGATGTTTAGGAATAGAATATCAATTAATAATATAATATTCGTTTTAAAAACTCATTTATGTCAATTTTGACACTATTCAATAATTGATTTTTTTAAAGTCATAACAACATTATTAAATAGAAACAAATAAATTTAAGAAATCCAAAAATGTAATATTAACCAATAAAATTCGTTTATTTCATCCAAACTTTCAAATTATAATTATTTTAACATTTATAATACCAATTATTTGATTCTTTCATTAATAAGGAAAATACGGCATCACTATTGTGTCATAAATAAATTTGATTATTAAATGTCTAAAAATTATAAATAAAATACCATTATGTATGAAATGTTTTTATATTTCTAATGAATATTTATAGTCTAAAATCCAACATATATTACACTATATAAAAATTGTTTTTCTAAAATATATATGCTTATATCATTTTTGTATTTATTTTAACGTAATTAATATAAAGTGTCCTTATCACCTGCAAGTGGCTCAATGGGGTCCCAAAGTCGACCCAAAGATTACCATGGTCGGAAATATATCAACCATTATGGTTAGGACACATTATATGGTAATTTATTATTACTATAATATTATTTTTTTACCCATATTTACCAGATTTACCCTTTAACCATGGTAAATAAAATATTTACCAAAGTAATTATTCAAAATGTCTAAAAATAAAAGTTACCTATTTATATAATTTGGAAATCATGATTCTAAATATGGAATCCATTTTTCCAAATTCAAAACATAGAATTGGCAGAAATTACTTTAAAATTATTTCTCGTTGTTAAAACAAAAAGCGTGTTTTTAAGAGACAATAAATATCAAAAAATTGACACTTTTTTATGTCCGTTTTAATTGTGAAATTATGTCCAATGACCAAAATTGTATTAAATGGTAAAAACATATTCTAAATATACTTTAAAACCACTCAAATTCATAATTTCTCATGGTTAATTATTTTGATTACAAAAGTTGTTTTTAATTAAAATTTATTAATTTTTACTATTCATCAAAATATAAATGTTATCCAAAAAGAACTAAACATTCTCCCTAGGATAATTTCGATATTCCAAATCCAAAAATGAAGTCCATTTTGAGAGATAAAATTTATAAAATTCTAGAAAGTGGGTATTACTATTCATAACGGCTACTTTGATTGGTCGCGGTGTGTTTGAATCTCGAAGTTGCGTAGAACAAACGCTGCTGTATTATTCAAAGAGAATCGTACCGTGGAAGCATGGGGTGTTACAAAACATGCTAAAATTAAGAATATAAATTTTATAAAATGAACTAGGTTTATAACATTACAATATGCATCAATAAAATGAATTTTGGATGATGTCCCTTACAAAAATCATATCATTAGAATGAGGATAAATCAGTGAAATTATTATGATTGAAAATAAAAATACACTAAATATAAGTGTATATTAAGTTTAAAATAATCATAAGTCATTAAAACATATTCTTTGAAAAACAAAACCAAAGACAAGGATATTTAATGCAACGAAAGGAGATTGAGTTATGATTTCAGTTACATTAAGTCTAATACTCTCTATATATGTCTGAAACTACATTATAATGGTTTTAAACATATTAGTAACTTATATTATAAACATTATAATATTTATGATACTATATATGATTATTTTATGACCTTATATTACCTGTTTATTAACGATTCCATGTTAATGCAATATTTCGTGTAATAATCGACTTGTTTTCTGTATACCTTTTGACTTGTTATTGATAATCATATTACATAGATCATGATTTAATTACATAAACAATTTAAAATATTGTTTATATGTCTTATATAATCATAATATTAATATATATAATAGATAGATATATGAAATGGAATACACTGTTCATGGAGATGGTATGTCGTACATACCCATGAACGTTGTTTTTTTTTTCTTATCGTATTGAATGTAAGTAAGAGAATGATATATATATATATATTATGTCATTAAAATTATTAATTCTTATATTTTATAATTATTTATTATATATATTTATAATCAATCTTGGATGGTGAATGTTGGAGATTAATCTCATCACATCATGAATACAGTAAGCCATACGTACCCAGGAGTGACGGTATCATTTTTTATTGGTTAAATGGTATTTTTGGAACCACAAAATGAGTCCATTGCATTCTCTGAATTCTTAAATTAATGATATTGGAGCCTATCTAGTTCCACAAGCTTCGATTAGATAGGTCGTGGAGCACGAATGGAGTTGTGGATAAAAATTTATGGTGGTTTGAAGTCAAGCTACTGGAAATGGACATTTGTGACAGTTTTGGGGAAAAGTATTTTTTTGCGTTAAGGAAGTGAAATCTTGCACAAAATAATAAATGTTTTTCATATAAGAAGTGAAATATTTCACGCAATAATGGAATCTTTAGTGCAATAGTAAAATCATGCATGTAACATATCACACAAACCTTTTACGACACCAATGAGATGTCATCTTCTGCTGAGGCTGCCCAAAAAATTGCCTAAGTTGCATGCATGTTTTGAGAAGTTCACACAATATTAGCATCCACGTACAATATTCTTACGTGCCCAAGGTTATTTCAAACAGGCGTTCGCATGCCCGACCCCCTATATGTTTCCAAAGCGACGGAAAACAAGCTTTCGTGCGCCTAACCCCCTTTCCGCGCTGAAGGAGACGTCAACTGCAGCTTTGCGTGCCATGGCCCTTTACGCGCACACCTGCCACTGGGGGTGATTAAGATCTCTTTTTCACCTGGAATCTTATGATCAACCGCTCTCGGGTTCTCTGAGGGGGGGGGGCTTTGGAGGTCGGTCGCCACTCTACTGCGCATAGGACCCCCTCTTCTGCGCCCATTAGGAAGAATGGAATCATATATGTGAGATCCTGCATGGTAGTTCCCATATGGGTCTCCTTTAACATGGGCCCATTGTGGTTTGATCCTCTCCTGGTATATTTTATACCTAAGTTATGTGCGTGCATGATTCCATGCTTGTGCGCAAGTCTTCCAATATTGAGCGCAAGACTTCAACAATGCACGTAATAGTACCAAGGTTCTGAATCTTGTGTACATATTTGTCACAGACCTTCCATCTTACGTGAAACCCTATCCTTTAGAAAGAAACTAGGATCTCTTACACGAAACCCTTCCATCTTGCGTGCGGACCTTCCCTCTTGTGCACAATCCTTTTATCTTCCACGCATACCCTTTTCGCCCAGTCCAATCTTGAATGCAGCCCATCCTGTGAATAGGCCATATTACACGGAATTGTGCCCAGGCTTTTGTATCACTAGTCCATACTACAGGGGTTGTGCCCACGCACCACACTCGGGGTCATTTTTGGGCTGTGGTCCTGACCCTCCGAGCCATTCCCTTCACCACCGTCACTGACCGCTATGAAAAATAGAGAAAGACACCAAGAACTTTTCAGACCAGGACATCGTCATTTTCCATTGTGCCTTTATGCATAGCCACCTTCCACCTACGGGATACCATGATTTGAGATACTTCTTTTGTACACCATGAAACACCTTGAGTCATCATATTTCTCTTGGTCTATTTCCCATGTCGTGAGTCGAGATTCCCGTCATCAATTCCCCCCATGTACCTTGAGTTGAACCATTCCTCAAGAAAATCATCTAAACCCCATCACCTTACTCTTATGCCAGGTTGAACCAAAAATGGCTTTCCTTGGTAAGTCCCAACACCATACATTGTTAGGAACCTTATTCCTAATAGTCCTATCTACATGACTATAAATTGTAGTGTACCATATGTTCCAAACATAGGATGCATTTTTCTCCAAACAAGAGATACGACGCCCCTTGTTGCAAACAAGAGATGCCTTATGCTTCAAGCCTAAGATTCCAATAGTCCTATATACATGACTCTGAATTGTAGTACGCCATATGTTCCATACATAGGATGCCAGTTTCTCAAAACAAGATATTATTTATGCTACAAGCATGAGATGCCAACAGTCGTTTCTACATGACATTAAACCATAGTATGCCCTATGTTCAAAACATCGGATTCCTCTTGCTCCAAACAAGAGATTCCTTATGCTCCAAGCATGAGATTCCAATAGTCCTTTACATATGGCTTTAAACTGTAGTACTCCCTATATTCCAAACATAAGACACCTCTTGCTCAAAACTAGATATGAATTATGCTGCAATCATAAGATGCCTAATGCCATGATTACGGTGGAGTAATTTCAAGAGCATTGGAATCTGCTCAAACATTCCATCACTCCACCTCACAATTTTCATGTGCTTCATTCGCATCTTCATACACTTACATGATTCAAGGGACCTCCGAATGGCCTGGTCCCATGCCACAACGTCCCACATACCGTCCTAGGCCAACACATAGAGAGAATTTGGACAGCACTTCAAGTCAAGTCTTGTGTTTCGAACACGGCCAGCAGACGACCCTCATTTGTTTGTCCCCATTTTAGGCTAACGTGATATGGATGATGTGTTTCGAACATAGTCAATAGTTATCCTCTATCACCACACCACCCTCATTTCATTAGAAATGTTGGGAATGTGATTCTCACTATTCATCTCCCTTTGTTTAGACTATTTCCAACGCCATTCGCATTATCGCTCTTGTGCACTAGCGCAAAGGTAAAGGCCGCAACCCACTAGTGGGTTGGGATACCCTCATGGCCATAAATGAAGAAGAAATTATGGGAAGCTTCCTTACGTAAGCCACATTTACTATTGTCTTTAAATAACAGCACCCGAGCAGCTTCCATGTATAAGCCTCATCCACCATTGCCTCTCCATAGTGGCACCAGGGCAGCTTCCTTGTGTAAACCCCATTCACTATTTTCGCTCCATAGGGGAACCTTTCCAGATTCTTTGCGTAAGCCTCATTCACAATTGCATATCCATAGCATTACCTCAGCCACTTCCATTTATAAACCACATCCACCATTACCGCTTCATAGCGGCACCTGAGAAGTTTCCTTGTGTAATCCACATTCACTATTTTTTCTCCATAGCGGCACTCGGGCAGCTTCCTTGAGTAAGCTCCATTCAGTATTACCACTTCATAGTGACACCCAGGTAGCTTCCTTGCATAATCCCCACTCACCACCCTTCATGGACACACCTTTGCGTTGGTATAGTTAGGTCCTTTCTACCTCTTGTTTCTCACACTGAGCACAACTCACATGGGCTTAGAGTAGTAAGCATCGACCACGACATCCTCTCCGGTCATCCTAGAGTGTAAGCCCCACACTTATCTGGAACTATGTAGACGTTTATGCTTACTAATTCATGGTACATAGAAATCCTATCTGATGTTCAAGCCCAACACCCAGTGGTTACGACCATCTTTGTGTCGGTTCACCAAACAACCCCACCTGAACTACGAGGTCTTTTATCATTTCCAAGGAAGGGTACGTAAGAAGACTCTCTGAGGTTAAATCCCAACACCCATTGGTTTTGACCACCTTCACGTTGGCATGGGCTCCTCTGGAACGACACGAGTATTGATCCTTTTATCCTAGATAGGGTATGTAGGAAGCCTCTATGAGGTTCAACCCCATCCAGCAGAAATCTGTTGCAACCCCATCTAGAAGTAAGTCATTCTAAACCCATCCAGAAGAAACCCTTTGCGAACCCATTCAGTGGTAAGTCATTGTCACCCCATCCAACGGTATGTCGTGGTTCCCCCATTCAGTGGTAAGCCATTGAAGTCACCAATCAATGGTAGGTTCTCTTCAGATGAACTGTGTGCACTTTGATTCCCTCCCATGGGGATATGTAAGAATCCTCTTTGAGGTTCAATCCCATCACTCATGTCTCATACTAATCTCTCCCTCGAGCCTATATGTTTTGGGAAGTTCATGACTGAACCTGGAGGTTCTATTTCCACCAAATCCCATCCATGCATCCATTCTCATAGGTCACCTCCTCAGGTGTCCCTTCGTCCCACCGAACTACGCAGACTTTGATTCCCTACCACAGGGATAAGAAGGAAGTCTCTTCAAGGCTCAATCCCAACACTACTGTCACCTTTATGATGGTTCTATCTCATTCCCCCTCCATTTCATTCAACTCTCCATCATCCATCCATATTGTCACCCTGGCCGCCACATCCTAGTGGGATCATGACATCCTTCTCACTGGTGCTCCACAAAGGCATCAGGGTAGCAAACAATTCATGAGACCCACTCAATCCATAACCCTCCACCAAAGAGTATTCCTATTGATATGGGCCTCTATCCATGAATGAGCCCTAGCATGTATTGGGGATGTTGTCCTCTGTGTACACCCTGTTTCACCACCCCTTCGAACTACGTGGGTTTTGATCCCTGTTGTCTACACATGCTACATAGGAAACCTCTATGAGGTTCAATCCCAACCAAAGGTAATCCTTGGTGTTCCCCATTCTTGGGTGCACACTCCCTGATCCTCCCTCAGTGGTGCCCAGATTATCCTTCATGGTGTGGCATCTTCCCTTTATGGGAGACACCATTTTGGGTATGCTCTTATTGAGTGTTCTGATCCGTCTATCTAGTAAACACTCCAGGGTCTCCCTTCTAAGGATGTACCAATCTGATTTGTCTCTATGGGATGTTCTGATCAACCTCATTTCTTCTCCAAAAGATGTTAAACTCATGGAATTATTCATGTTTAACATGAGATGCCTGAGGAAAACCTCGAAAGACACACCTTTAGTGTAACTTTATCTGCAAGGCGTTAAAATCGCATCCTACATCATGTTAAACATGTGATGCCTAAGTAAAACATTGGAAGACATGCCCATAGCATAACTGTCTCTACTAGATGTTAAACTCATGGCCTACCTCGTGTTAAACATTGGAAGCTGAGGAAAAACTTAGATACATGACTTGGGAATTAGATATCCCATGACTGAGGTGGGATGCATCAGGTTCTGAGCCCTTGAGATTCCCTCTTATGATGAAGAATATGGATTCCCCAATATCCATGTTTCTAGAGATTCCCTGACATGCATGATGTTTTCATCTACTCCGAACGAAGGTTTCTACTATATAAAGACCCCAGGTAATGTCCTGGCGGAATTATTGTAATTAACCAATGTCCATAAAGATATGGCATAGGGAACAAGATTCACAAACCATGACTTAATCGTTATGGGAGACCTGGACTTGGTAACGAGATGCATGGAGGAATCCCTGGAGGGATGAACTGACATACCATCATCCTGTTTCGATCAAGGAGAAAATGTACATGAATTAGAGATGGGTGTTTCCCATATTTGGAAAGTGGTAAAACGAGGCAATAGTTGTGTTTCCACCACAGACAGATGTGTGCAACTCGGCGAAAGCATCAGAAATAGTTATGGAATATGAATTTAAAATAAATAATATCAGAGTTTATTTATTATTTATTTATACCCATCAAAATATAATATATATGAAAAATAGTTTACATAATGGTATGGAGATGGTATGTCGCACGTACGCACAGATGGTGATATTGTTTTTCATATGATGGGTGAAAGGAGAAATATGGTTGTTCCATAATCATGAAAACATCTCAGAATATATTAGATTAAGGAGATATTATTTTATTATGGTAACAACATAGGAAATAGAATAAGAAGAGGAAAAAACATTGAAAGCGTTTGATAAAACAATTACCTCTTTTTCGGTGTATCCTTTTGATTTATGCAGAAAGAATCATTATGTTGGCTTTCTAAACAATGTGTTTCCTCTAGGATGAAGAGAAGGAAGTTGGGAGAAGAAATGGGTAGGGTCTGGCTGAGAGAAAGAGTTTTTGATGTGTGAATTAAAGAGGGTAAATTTTGGATGATATTAAAGTATTAATATATTATAAATTGATTTTTTATTTATAATTGCTAAAAAGTGATTTATTACAAGTCTAAGATGAGGATGTGGTGAAATCCTCTCAACCAATAGGTTTTATATGTGTTTAGGTCATAAAATTAACCTTATCATTCATATATATCCCTTAATTAAATAGTTTACCTTTTAACAAGTATTCTTTTATTTTAAGACTACATGGTTCATTTAGATACTATAAAATGACAACAGAACCTGAAGTGGATCACTAATGAAATTTGTAACATTATATATGTCATTTTTTCATGTATTTTATTTAATAATATTTATATCATTTAATAAAATTGTATTTGTTTTAAAAAAAATTATATCAATTTATACCCTATTTTCTAATAGATTTTTCTTAATGTGATAAAAACTATATTAATTTGAAACTAAAGCATTAAACTATTGATATCACATCATAGTCATCTAGAAAATGTGTGGATATCATAAAACCATTCAAATTACATTACATTTAACATGTATCTCCAAACTGAAAAATTTTAATTTGGTTTATATAAATGATCTCTACAACTATAAATAGTCATCAGAAATCTAAAACAATTCCCTACATCATAGTATTTTATTTATAATTTTTATGCATTAAATAAATGAATTTATTTATGACATAATGATGATGTAGTGATTACATTATAAATAGATGAATGAAATAAATGATATTATAATTATTAAAATAAATATAATTTGAGCTTTTTAATGCCATCCACAAACCTTTTTGATAATATTTACATGTTAAGGATCAATTAATTA
The DNA here is from genome assembly GCA_963277665.1 of Viscum album. Taxonomy (NCBI): domain Eukaryota; kingdom Viridiplantae; phylum Streptophyta; class Magnoliopsida; order Santalales; family Viscaceae; genus Viscum; species Viscum album. Next base: position 1,198,526,932 of record OY728123.1, on the reverse strand, counting down.
TTTTTTTCAATGTAAAATAGTTCTTATGACTAACAAAAATAGATTACTATATAATGTCAAAATTAATATAAATCATTTAAAAACACTATTTTATTAAATGATATAACAGTTATAAAAATCTAAGATTCTCTTAAATGACTTAAATAGTGTTAAAATATCTTTAATGATCCATTAGATGTTTTTTTGGAATTTTATAGTAAATATATTAACTATATTCTATAAAAATAAAAGAATACATTGTAAGAGTTACCTTATTTAACTAAGGGTTAAATCCAAACGAAAAAGTTATATTCATGACATAAACTTGTCTAAAACCTGTTAGTTGAGTGGATTGAAACCAATATTCATATTATCCTGAAAATAAATCACTTTGTATAAATTAGAAACCTAAAATCAATATATAAAAATTAAAATTTCAAGACTCTCCAAAAGTGTCTCTCACCTCTCCTATAGAAGGGAACTTGTACTATTTTATTCTCACATCCAAATCCATTTTTCTCAGAAAACCACTACACAAAACTCCTCTAAACATCACTCTCCTCATCCTAGAGGCCACCCATTGAGCATAAAACTAAATTTTGGAGTCCTTTTGGGAAAATCAAAATGAGACACCCAAAGAGAGGTAACCATTTTATCCATTCTATTAAAGATCTTTTCATCTTCTATATCATATTCCTAAGTTATTACCATAATAATATAATAACTAAATATTATAAGATATAATTATATTTTTTATGATTATTCGACAAATATATTCACCCTTTTACCAATTCTATGAAAAATATATCACCAGGCACATGTACATACGACTTATCATCACCACGTCATAGTGTAAACTGTATTTCATCTGCACTATATTTAAACATGTGCATCGATCAATATAAATGACTTAAATAATAAATATAAAAATATATTAATTATATACAATTCATAATCCATAAAATTCAATACCATTTAACCATTGTGTAAATGATATTTTCCCTCATGCATACATACATATTTCTGTCTCCAAGATGCTATAAGACTCATCTTCTCTATTCTCCATCCAAGAATGATTATAAAAAATATATATTTTTAATAATTTTTTAATATATGTAATTATAAGTCTAATAATATATATATACATATATTTCATTCACATACTTCCATTCAATATGATAAGAAAATGTAAATAACGTTCATGCGTATGTACAGTCTCTCGTATCCATTAATAGTGTATTCCCTTTCATATATCTATCTATAATATATTTTCATGTTGTTAAGATCTATAATATATAAATAATATAATACATTATGAAAGAAAATTAATCATTATATAAGTAATATGATCAAGAATAAGACATCAAAACACATGTGATAAATAAATTGATTATTACTTGGAAAATTGCATTAGCTTGGAATTGTTAATAAACATGTAATATAAATTCAGAAAAAAAACATCTATTTTACCATTATGATTGTGGTACAAGTTAATAATATGTATAAACAAATTATATAGGCATTTCAGGAACATACGAAGAGTATCAGACTTAAGGTAACTGTTAATTTTGAAATCTCATTATTATATTTGATTATTTATGTACAAATACTTATTGCGACATATTTATCATTTGTGTCTATGTTTCAAAAAAATGGTTTCAAAAGAAAATTTTTTATGGTTTTATGTAAGCTAATATTTATCTAAATCATTGTTATAAATGTTTTAATGATTTATACTTCTAATCCATTTTCCTTAATCTCCGCATTTTCAAAAATGTTTTTGTGATTTCTTTTTTTTGGACATAAATATTTTAAAATTGTAATTACTTTCAAAAGTTTTATAGTGGTATTGGATACATTGATTAAAAAATTTCTATTCAATTTATAATTTTATTAATAGTACAAATTTTAATGTTTTAAAATTAAAAAGGGATTTTCTCTGATTTTTTTAAAGCTTTTATTAGATAATTTCATCTATGTCAACATCTTTTGTTAGATTTTTATACTTAATTGAGATTGATTTATTATTATACAGACTTCCATATTATATTCAAGGGTTTGTGATATATTTTACAATTTATGTTCTATATTTATACCATTCATGGATTGTGGCTAAAGTGTACACATTTCATATTCTAGTTTTAATACAAATGTTTTTTGTTATGTTTCAACCTTTTCCAAAGAGAAATGCATTGGAAATAGAAGTGATGGGTAAGGCCATCTATAGTCCCTAGATGTATAAGTAGGTATCATGAGACAATATAGTGTCTTAGAACATGTATTTGATGGAATATTTATTTATGGTCATGGAATGAGGCCATGACAGAGTGTTTAAGATGTTTGGTATTATTAATTACCTCGTTATGGGATTAGTTATTGAGTTTACATGTGATTATCCGACTAGTAGAGTACCCATGAGAATGTTTAAATGAAATTATTTGATTTATTGATGTCCTATTATGCTGAATATAATGTTTTAAAAGGTAATTTTTTTAGTTTTTAACATTTTCATAACTGTTTATGCTTATTTTTCATAGCTTCAGTTATATTATTTATCCTTACTGAGCATATAAGAAAACCCTCATCCCTTTCATAAGTTTTATTTTCACATAATGATAAGAAGTGTTTTGTGATTGATATGTAGGATTAATATAAGGGAATAAGGGATTTATAAAATGATTATATATTTTGTGTTTAATGTTATAAATTTTAATGTAAAGTTCATGTCTATGATCTATTTTCCAAACTGTTAAACTATTCAGTTCATCCGGATTTGATTCCTTATAATAATTCCAATGTATTAAAATAATTCGAAACTCTGGGCTTTTGGGGTAAGGTAATTATAGTTACTCTGTATTTAGTATATGTTGGAGTTATTATTTTAGTATCGGAATAACATAAGAAGAGGAAATAAAAAAGATGAAAATAACTTTCAAATGAGTATAAAATGATTTCCTCTTTTTTAGGTGTCTACCTTTGATTTTCACAAAATGAAACCATTAAATTATTGAGTCTAATAATTCCCATGAAAGAAATAATATAATTTCATGAAAATAATGATATTAATGAAAAAAATTCAAAAGGTAGAATATAAAATGTATAAAATAAACTTGGTGAATAAATTTATAATATACATCAATGAAATTAAATTGGGATCATGTCCCTTACAATGACCTTATCATTTGAATAAGGATAAATCAATGAAATTATTATGTTTGAAAATAAAAATACACTAAATATAATTTTATATTTAGTGTAAAATAATCATATGTCATTAAAACATATTCATTGAAAAACGAATCCAATGCCATGTATATTTAATTAAACGAATGGAGATTGAGTTAATATTTCTCTTACTATAAGTCTGATACTCTATATATGTGTCTAAAACTTCTTTATAATTGTTTTAAACATATTATTAAATTATTTAATAATCATACTAATATTTAATATATCATATATGAATATTTTAAGACTTTATATTACAATTTTATTTACAATTTCATCTTAATGGATCATTTCGGGTAATAATCGCTTTGGTTACCATATGTGTTTCGACTTATTATTCATGATCATATTACATAGATCATGATTTAATTACTTAAATAATTTATAATATTATTTATATATCAAATATATTCATATTATAAATAGAAATAATAGATAGATATATGAAAAGGAATACAAAGTTCATGGAGAATGTAGTCCATACGTACGCGTGAACGTTGTTTCTGTTTTCTTACCGTATTGAATGAAAGTAAGTGAATGACACAAAAAAACACACACACACACAAACATATATAAATATATATATTATTTTAGAATCAATAATATTTCATATATATCATAATAATTCATAATATATATTTTGTAGTCAATCTTGGATGGTGAACATGGGAGATAAATCTCATCGCATCGTGGAGACGATAAGCCGTGTGTACACACGAGTGACTGTATCATTTCATTAATGGTTAAATGGTATTGATTATGAATTTCAAAAAATATCTTTTCATATTTATTGTTTAGGTAATTTTTATTCATCATTATACCTGTCAAAATAAAATATAGATGAAAAATAGTTTACATCATGGCATGGAGACGGTAAGCCATACGTACGCACACAAGGTGATATTTTTTTTCAAAGGACGGGTAAAAAGAGGAATATATATGTCCTATAATAATAACAACATATATAATTATATTAGGTTCTGGAGTTATTATTTTAGTATGTTAGAATCTTTGGAAATAGAATAAGATAAAGAAAAACATTGAAAGAGTTTGATAAAACAATTACCTCTTTACAGGTAACATTTTTTGAGTTATATCGAAGGACTTCATAAGTTGGATTTTTGACCAATTTATTTCCCCTATGATGAATTTAGGGAAGTTGGTAGAGGAAACCAGAAGGGTATTGGTGATAAAAAGAGTATTGGATGTGTTTATTAAAGAGGGGTACTTTTGTATGATCACAAAATATTAATTTAATATAAATTGATTTTTGATTTATAATAGCGAATAAGTGATTTATTTCAAGTGTAATATGATTATATGGAGAAATACTCTCAACCAATAGGATGTATATGTGTTCAGGTCATAAAATGGACCCTATCATTCAGATTTAACCATTCGTTAAATAGTTTAACATTTATCACGTCTTCCAATATTTTTAAACTATATGGTTTATTTAGATTCAATAAAATTCCAACAAAACATAAATTGGTCCATTAATAAATTTTTTAACATTATCTAAGTCATTTTTTCATGTATTTTATTTAATGATTTTTATATCAAATAATAAAATATTTTGATTTTAAAAAACTCCCTTATATAAAATTTGAAAATATTTTGTAATTAATTTTTTTTGAAATCATAAAAACTTGATTACATCAAACCAAATGCATTAAATAAAATATAACATGTCATATTTGTCGATAAAATTCATTGTTGACAAAAAAAGTTCAAATTTCATTAATTTTAAATTTTATATTTTGATTTATTTGATTCTTTAATTGATAAATAAATTACTGCATCATTATTGTGTTATAAATAAATTTAATTATTTGACGTATAAAAATTGAAAATAAAATACCATCATGTATTAAATATATTATATTTTTTAATTTATATTTATAATTAAAGGTATAACTTATATATATCTAGTTAAAATTATTTTATTAAAAAGATATATTCTTATGTTATATTTCCATTTACTTTAAATCAATTATTATTACATGTTATTATCACACCCAATTGTACTTATGGAGTCCTAAAATCGACCCATGGATTATATGGGTTGAAAATATGTCATCCAATATGATTATGACACTTTTTAGGGTAGTTTTATGTTATTATAATATTATTTCTTACTCTTATTTACCTGATCTACCTTTTAACTATGGTAAATAATAATAATTACTAAATTTATTATTCATAATGTCCAAAAATAATAGGTATCTATTTAAAAAACTGGAAATTATTATTCCCAATATGGAATATATATTTTACAAATTCAAAACAGACTATTGGAAGGAATTAATTTTAAATTACTTCATGTTGTCAAAACCAGAATGCATGTATTTAAGAATTAAAAACTATCAAAAGATTGACATCTGTTTATATCAAATTTAAATGTGAAATTACATCCAATGAATTAAATTATATTAAATGATAAAAACATAACCTTAATGTACTTTAAAACATACTCAAATAATAATCTAAAAAATAAATAAATTATATGAAAAAAAATTGAATTAAAATGTAGTATTTTTCAATAGTTATTAAAATATTAAGGTTATCAAAATAACATTAAATATTTATCCAAACATATTATTTATGTCCCACTTCTAAATAAGAATTTAATTTCTTCAAATTGAATATATAAAATTATCAAATTCGGGATTTCAAAAGGATTCTCCATTAAAATTGCGGAAAAACTGCATTTTTGAAAATTACATTTTTATCAAAAAAAAATTAATGAGTCATGATATTAAGTATAAAAAACACAAAAGATAAATTTTAAAATAATATGGAATATATAAAAAGCAAAATTTCTTTAATAATATTCATAACCTCTTTTTAAACTTCTAGTTTGATAGGTTGTGGTGCGTTCGAGTTTATTATTGCGTGTAGCAAACCATATTATTTTAAAACACCTGTATTGTAGAAGCTTGAGATGTTACAAGCCATATCATGGAAGATTTCACACCCTTTATTGTGGTGTGACATGAACCTTGATTATAGGTGGTAGTGGAATTGATATTTCTAATATAAATTCATGATTTCACACCACTGAATAAAATAATAGTAATTCATGAATAAGATATATGAATTTAATTATCAAACTTTATTGAAAATATAACATGGAGAATGATATAACTCATGAACCAATATGAAAGAGTAATTTTCATCCATTCTAATCACATTCTACCATTTGATGTTAGTTTATTTTTTTATTCTCTTCATTAATTTAAATACCATTGTTTTAATAAAATATTAAACAATAACCAAAAATAAGTAGTTTAGATGAAGTAGAATAAGTCGGTGAACAACTAAGAAATATCATCAAGTTAGATAACCCTCTTCAGCCTCTATTCTATATAAAAGAAATAAATTTTCTTTTCTCATTCCCCGTGATATACATGGATTGGTTCATAGGTTCCATCATTATTATTATTGGTTTATAGATTATCTTTGATAAATGAATTCTATGATCTCATTTAAGACTTACTATTATTTTATTTAGTGGTGTGGGATATTGAATGAAGTTTATCAATATCAATTCTACCTCCTCCTAAAATCAAGGTTGTTGGAACACCTTAATTGAGAGGGTGACATCTTCTAATACCTAACTCTATCATATTCTATTCCATCCACTGAATAGATCAAATCCATCATATTAATAGCTTGTATCCAGTAGAAGGGCGGGAAAAGATTTAATAAAATAATATAAATGAGTTTGATATTAGTATCATGGTGGATGATTTCCACAACTATGAAATTCACTATTTCTCATCACAAACCTAATAAAACATAAGAATTTAATTTTATAGTGACTATAATTTACACTTACCTCCCTCAGTCCAAGCCTCAGGTTAGTCAATCATTTTTTAGGCTAACAGGTCATGTTTGAATGAGAAATAAAGAGAAGAAAATAATAGATTAAAATGAATATAAGAATAAGGTTGGAATGTATAATAATGGATTAATACATCATTGTCCCTAACAATGAAATTCATGTTTCTTATGGGTAAAAGTTTTAATGGAGATGTAATTTTCAAGGTTAATGTCTTTTCAAAATATTCCTAAATCATTTAGAATTTTTTTTTAAAATTCGTTTCATTCAAACGTTCAAATGAAATTTCTAGCTGGTGGCATGTGCCAAGATCAGTCAATAAGTATGATCAAGAATAAATAGTACATACATTGTCTGAAAATCATCATGGGACTGGAACATATGATTTAGGACATTCATTAAATAGAATAATAATAATAATAAATAAATTCATATAAAATAATAAATGAAGCATAATGATATTTTAATTTAAGATAAAAATATTAGAGGGGGTGGGGAGGCATGCTAGACTAAAAATATAAACATCCTAGAAAGTATGTGAGGATAAGTATTGGTAAGATCCCTATGTGGGACTTGACTTTTTTACTTCCTACATATGGTATTACTAGATATTATCCAATGTATGATGGTAGTTGGGGCTTCTTGGATATGAACCTACACATTCTCTATTTCTCAGATCTCGCTTATTTGTTCTCATTTTGGAGAATACCATGTTTAGATTACACCATATCTTCCCCCTTCTCATTTTTTTATAGATTTCATGGTGGGTGTATGATTAAGTGTGTGACCTATTTCTCTTCAGTTGATAATTGTGCAGTGACAACTTTTTCAATTAGTGTATTAATGAGGGCTACATGAATTTAAATTTTAAAACTATGGTTAGAATGCATTCTTAATTTCATAAAATTTAAACATAAAGAATATAAATAAGAATTCTCATTTTCGGTGTTAACACCCGTTATGTCAGTTTCTTTAAGCTCATGTATGTGGACTTTCTCATGGGATTACTCAAATTCATGTTCAATATTCTTAGAAATCTCCATGTGTTCCCCAACAGGTGCACGTGTTGTTTTTACATCTTCCTCTAAGGAAAATAAGGATTTACCAAATATAAAAATTCACAATCATAAGGAGTAATATATTGATAAACATAATAAAATAAAATTTTCAAGAACAGTTCATCTCCCTAGGTTAGTTCTTCTTCAATAATATCTTCACTGATATGTTCCTCTCAAAAGTGAGTATTAGTGTATGGAAGTTGGTAGTCAGGATCTTCCATACTTTCTTCAAATTTAACCACATGGGTGGTGTCCTCATATTTAATGGCTATATTTAAAAGAAATTTTAATTTCTATTATTAGTTATACACAACTGGAAAAAAAATATATTGCCACGGTTCAAAATCGTGGCAATAGGCCCTAAAACCGTGGCCATATGCTACAACCATGGTTTTTGCCAACTATGGCTGCAATCGTCATGGCAGTAGGTCCTGGCCTATTTCCATAGTTTTGAAAATCGTTGAAAAAGGCCTCTAAATTTTAAATGGTGGTGCTTGACTTATAGACACGGTTTAAAATATGGCTATAGGTGGCTATTTCCATAGTTTTAACCATGGAAAGAGAATTGGAAAACTGTGGCAATATCCAAAATTATAAATGTGCCCAGTGGGTTTTGATCCCTGCACCTCCACTATGCAGTCCATCGCACTTACCACTACACCACGCAAAACATTTTGGTAGATATATCTATATATTATGATATATATATTAATAATAACCATTGGAATAGACTCGAAACTATGTTGATAGGTCTTCCCCCCAAACTTTTGGTGGGAATTGTTTTTCCCGCAGAAGCGCGAGAACCGTATAGCCACTGTTTTTGAGAACCATGGCCATAGGGTAATGATAAAATTTCTCTATGGCCATAGTTCGGAATACCCTGTCTATAGGCCACAGAACCATGGCTATAAATCCATTTTAGTAGATCCATTTTCTAGTTGTGATAGGAATCATGTAATTATTTGGTACATCATTCTCATTCCATAACTCATCTAGATCATACGCATCACCCATGCACAACTAATTAGGAAATTCTTACTCATTATGAATACTCTCTATCTCATCATGGTCATTTTGAATTAGGTTCCTCAAGAATTTTGGTTGTGTATATTCCTTGATTTTTTTTCCTCAACTAATTTTATGTATTTAAAAAATTGAGGAAAACTATTGGCACTTCCATCTTTGACTCGAATCATTTCAATTCTGATCATAGTTCATCACCCATGATCATAAATTCTTGAAGTGATAGCCATGCCCTTGTAACACTTTTCCTCTAATTGACCATTATCATAATATCATCATCCATTCATTGGAGTGAATCATTAGTATAGTTTGTATCATGTTCTTTCACCCATGAATAATCATTCCATGTAGTGTAATATAAGTTTAGATACATCAGTGGAAAATAATTTTCTTATGGTTTTTTAATAATGAAAATGTTTCTACTGTGTGAAAATAGAAAAAGATAATAAAACATTGATTGTATCCATGGTAATAGTACCATTTTTTAGGCATGCCAATCGTAGGGATGGAAAAATAAATTTATTTTCCTAATGTAGTAGTAATGCTGGCCAGGGTTATCTCACTTGATTTTCTTTCTCGGTTGTTCACATACTTATTCTAATTCACCTAGACAACTTAGATTTTTTGTGTTCATTATTTTATCATAATAAAATAATTTAAATGAAATAAGATAATGAAAAAACTAAAAAAACATTCAATTATATAATGAAATTCAAGTGAAATAACTTGTCCCTTTTTAATTGGTTCATGGGTTTTTTCATTCCCTTTTTTGGTGACTAGATTATGTTTTTAATTGAATTTCGAGATTTAATTCATGAATTACTATTCTTTTTTAGTTGTTTAAAATCATGAATCTAAATTATAGATCCTTCTAGAAAACATTATGATGGTATGCCTAAATTGAGAGTGTGATGTATGCCAAGACCAAGCTCTATCATCTTCCATTTCATCCACTGAATAGATCAACTCCATTGTTTGAAAATACTGTATTTAGTAGAAGTGAGTGAAATTTCATAAAAAAGTTAGATATGAGATTATGATTAGAGTCATGGTGGATGATATCAACACATGTTCACTTAACTCTTTCTCACCACAAAATTAATAAAGAATAAGAATTTATGTGAATAATGAATGGAGTTTCCACTTCCTCCATAGGAAAAGCATAAGGTTGGCCCATCATTTTTATGGGAATTGGTCAGGATGTAATGATAATGAAAGACAATAATAGAATAGAATAAAAATAGTAGAATAGATATAAATATAATTTAAGAAAATTAATGAAATGGATGGAGGGAACTATTTAAAAAATTATTCTTAAATTATTTATTTAACTAAAATTAAAATTTCATTAGAAATAAAACTAAAAATTAAAAGAAAAAAAGGGAAAAATGTGAAAATGAACAGAATCAGGTACCTAAACCTCTTAACTCACATATGGTGAGAAATCTCCTTTAGTGTCGGTGAACTCCTCCCAATATATCCCAATGGGGTGTCATCCTTTGTATTTAAATTCAAGATCTTCAAAATCAACCTTTATGATCTCCTCCAAATTCTATATATTAAATTTCATCTCGAAAAATACCATTTTAATTATATAATGTCTGAATGGTTTATTAATTCATGTTGTTGAGATATGTATTCCTCGATTGAAATCCCAATATCTTCTTCATCATACATGTTTTAGGAAAAGTTAAGTCCTATTATTTTAAAAATAACCTACCCTAGTAGAACAATTGAAATTCCAAAATCTATTTTCATTTTCATTAATGGACCTGTAATATGTAGAATAATATAGTTCAAAATTTATGAATGTTGTTCCTTATGATTTTATATTTCTCTGTGTAGAATTGTCTCTCCTCTTGACTAGACATTTATGAGATATGAGCCCAGCATAAAAAAATCCACATCTACGAATAGATTTTGAGACTTGACTTGTGGGAATAGTTTGGGCATCCAAATGATGGATTAAGATATTTTCCCATAATAATTAAATTAATCTCAAAATATTTATAATCCTATAAAAACATATTTTTTGGAATTGTTAAATTAAAAAATTAGGCCATTTTTCAATTAAGACAAAAATGCTACTAAAACTATATAATGTGAAAATTTACTGTAAAATAATACTTTATTTGATTTAAAAATTGAAATTAAAAATAAAATAATGGAACATATTTGTTCTATCAACTATCAATAAGAAATTTTGAAACCTTGAACCCATTATGTTGGAGAATCAAATCACTAGTGATAGTTTTTGATTTCCTTATAGGGATTTTTCTTCCTCTCATCTATTTTATCCTATTATACATTTCACTTCTTCCAAGATAGTTAAATATCTTATTTTTATTGGTGAATATAACATTCATTTTGATGGATCATTATTCTAGGTTTTATTTCTCAATCTCATTAGCATTCATTCTCATTGTTTTTCTTATTACTGATGTTGATTTTACTGTGTGATTAGAGGTAGGTTGATTCATAACAATGTTTTCATGACCTGCCTTCTCTCAATGATGAGGGAATGGACGACAGGATTCCCTACCCTTGATTCTTCTAGGTGAAAGGGAGATAATGACCCCAAAGTCCTACCTTTAGTAGGGCCTTGGGTGGTGACTAGCATCAAGGTTATAGAATCTCAAATAAATGGAAGGAATTGACCTTTTATAGAACAAGATCATAGATAATATGGTAAATACCAAAAATATCAAGGACTAAATATAAATTTAAAGCACACAATTCATTCTCATATGCTTGTTAAAAATAAACTGATACAAAGTAATATAAAAACTATTAAGGAAAGTACCAGAAGAAAAAAACAATGAAAATTGTCTTGATGCTTGGGTTTGTAAGGTCCAACATGGCTCTCGAAGTCCTCCTGAAAACCTAAAAGCAGTTTTATATACATCAGGTGAGTACCCAAGTATACTCAATAGGGAAACCGAAATCCCTCATTCACATATGGGGAGACATTATAATGCCCAGTGAGAAAATAGAGGTAACCAAAACACCCAACAATGAAAACTATCCACCCATCCTCACCAAGGAACACTCCCAAAATAACACTACATATGTAAAATAATAGTAAGAGTACATTGATATTTGGTTACCCTACACCTCTATCCTAACGGTTATTTAGAACATCCTACGCATCAAACCTTCCTCACATATCCCACTGTAGTCCCACTACCACACCAATGACAATCATATGGCCATCCTCATAGCACTTTTATCCTTCCTATAAACACATGGTCCACCAAAACGACACATCCCTCCCACAGAAACTTGGGCCATCACAACCACACCTCCTTCCCACAAACACCTAGGCCTCATCCTGAACTCACATGGGAAACAAACCTACCTACCCCCACCTAGGACAAACGTCCACAACAAAGCCTTCCCAACGATTTTGTGCCATAATGAGCCTCAGGTCGTCACAGCCAACCCGAAGGTCCTTGGGCTACCATTGAGAGGGAGTAGAAAGTAGCTAATAACCAACCAGTCACACGAATGTTGTGAAAAATACCCTCCACCATGAAATGGGGTTGTTCGGCAAGACGTGGTCAACATTGGTGGGGTTTGTATAAGAAAATAAAGAACTAAATATTGTATATATATAATCAATAACTCACCCCAATCTAAGGGTTTGAAACCAATAACCATACCACACAAAACTACTCTTACTCCTACACCTATATGCACAAGTAGAAAATATTCACAACCAGAATCCAACCCATTTCTAGAAAATAGTTCCCCATTATACTCGTTATCATTAACATGTTCAAGTGATTCCATTTAAATGCTTAAACACTATAATGAAACTAACATGCATAACTATAAGAAAAAAATTTAAAATGAATGAAAAAAGTTCACCAGGTGTTTACGCATTAACCCCCAGTTCTCTTGTTAATAACATCAAAATGGGATCATGTGCGATCCCTTGATGTACTGGAACCCAGAAAATCCCCAACTTACTAGGCCCATAACATTAACCACTAGCTCCATAGGACCTCATATTCACAAACCTACAAGCTCTCAATCAAAGGATCCATTCACATCCCCATTACCCCATAATGCATCAACTAGAACAACCATGCATGTCATCAAAATAGGGCGAGGGAGTTTTTTAGATTTAGCCAACACCATTCATTATGTTCCTTCTTCCCTTTTGGTTAACTGGGGTGATCACGCGAGGTTTATTATCCATTGTCCATCAATTTAATCAACCATGATTACGTGATTACTCAATTTCTATGTTACCATAATTTAGTGAAAATTTTATCCATAAAACAGATCTTCATTAGTGCGCAATAAAGGAAAACCAATGGCCATGATTTTTGGTGGACATGGGCCCATAGAACTCACAACATAAAAACATAGTTAAAATAGAATAACATCATCATATTCTCCACACCTTAATTCTCTAAAATAATTTTTATCAAATTAATTATAGTGTATTTCTTCTATTTCATGAGGTAACATCATCATACCCACCCCGAATGATGTACAATAAAGAAAAATGATGGATGAACCCCTACCTAGATGATCAAGGATCAATGTTTTATCCATTATAGAAGATCTAGGGTCCCATGACAGGAAACTCCATGTAGAATTGAATGAGAGGGCTATCACGTAGGCATGACTCGTCTCTAGAAGAGGGAATCCATGTGTACCAAGGTAAAATAAATAGACCAAGGAAGAATAATATCCCGGTGTGATAAAATACATGATCCTAGAATTACGGGAAGTGAAATCCCGAAGTTCATGAAAAGAGGATTCTGGTTTGACCACATAGGTGGGCGGTTGGGAATGATGAAAATAATTGAGACATAACAATTCCCTCAGAGATAGTGAGATATTCCATCGCACAGAGATAATTTTATTGGTTAAATTTAAATGGAGAGAAAACACATAATAGTTGTGTAATTAGAAATGGGGAAATAGGGTGTGAAACTGATTAAAAGGACACACATTTTGGTAATTCAAGGTTATAATAACTCTTAAGGGATCTAAGATATCCATTAGAACCCTTAAAATGTTCATAAACAACTTTAAATGAGGTATTAAAACATAAATAATACATTATGGGGGAATTGGAAAGGAAACCTGACACCCCATAGTGGCATCGTTTGGGTGTGGCATTTATAGGTGACACCATGGAGACACCCTTTCAATGACACAGACACCCTCCTAACTCACAGATGTTGTCCAGGACACCCAAAACACTAGAATTTGAAAATGAAATTTACAAGGAGGGTCCAGACCATTATAAATGTAACGCCCGAGACTTTTATGAGAAATATTTTGTTTTTATGTTATATAAATCATCAATGGAATCTTTCACTACACACAAAACTAGCTTGGCTTGCTTTACATGCAACCACGGCCTTCCTCGATAGCTTGTGTCGTACGCAATACCGAGTTTCACTAAACAACGATATGCTATTACAATATTATTAAAACTAGCCATTATGAATAGTAATAACCACTTTTTGAAATTTTTTAAATTTTATTTTTCAAAATGGACTTCTTTTTTGGATTCGAAATATCGAAATTATCTTAGGGTGAAATTTTGGTACTTTTCGGATAACTTTCATATTCTGATGAATAGTGAAAATTATTAAATTTTAATTAAAAAAACTTTTTTAACGAAATAATTAATAGTGATAAATTATTAATTTGGGTGGTTTTGAAGTATATTTATAATATATTTTTACAATTTAATACAATGTTTTTCATTGGATGTAATTTCACATTTAAACCAGACATTAACAAGTGTCAATATTTTGATAGTTATTATCTTTTAAAAACACGCTATTTGCTTTGACGACGGGAATTAATTTTTAAATTAGTTAATGTAACTGATATGTTTTGAATTTGGTAAAATAAACAACACTTTTGAATTCATAATATAAAATATATCTTAGGCCTAATTTTTTGTATTTTTCTTGAAATTTCATTTTTTGATGAATAGTAAAACCACTAAGTGGTAGTTAAAAAACTGAATTTTTTCATAAAACATAATTTTACCGCTTCTGTGAGTGGAATTTAGAAAATCCTAGAGACACGGTTAAAATCAATGACTAAAATGTGGTTCAATGAGATAAAAATAATTTTTGTTGAATAGTAACTTTTTACTTTTTTTACCACGGTTAAAAGTAAATAGGGTAGTTAAGGGTAAAAATTATATTATTATTATTACCCTAACACATGTCTTATTTTTATTGTATATGTGTAATTCGACCCAAAACAGCCTTAGGAATAAAATATGACCATTTAGGCCCACTTGGATTAGATTAGGACATTTATTATCAATTTATTTAAAGAAGGGTTAAAATAGTTAAAATCAAAGTTTAATAACTAAATAATTTTTAATATAGAGTTATACATAAGATAAATTCGACTATAAATAATCATTAGAAAGCTAAAAATATTTCCAAAATAATTTTATTTTATTTATAATTTTTAGACATTAAATAATTTAATTTATATATGATACAATTATGATCCTGTAATTATCTTATTAATGAAAAATTGACATAATTGATGTTATAAATACCCAAATAAATGTAATTTTAGACTTTTTATGAATTATAATACTTTTATATGTTAATATGACATGTTATCAATTATTAATTAAATTTTTTCGAACTAATCCTTCTATTATGATTTTCACAAAAATCAATTACCAAATAGTGTCAACATTGACAAAAAATAGTTTTCAAAACAAATACTATATTATTAATTGTTATTTTATTACTAAAAATATATGGTTCGTCCCAATGACATAGATAAGGTTATATATATTAATAATAAACCACTTGGTGTTCGTTTGGCTTGATATAGTAAGTTTATTAACCTTATAGTGTAAGAAAACAAGAAGACACGGTAAAAGTTAAATTATCTAACTTAAAGTTAAATCTAAATGATAAGGTTACAATTGATACCTAAACTTGTCTAAATTCTATTGGATGAGAGGTTTTAGACCCATACCCACCTTATCTTCTAAATATATCAATTTGGATCTATTAAAAACCATATTTGACTTTATAATAAAATAATATTTTTAGTTATTCCAAAGGTGCCCCTCTCCTCCCTTGTAAAAGGGAACCTCCTCCCTCTCTTCCTCACACCACTTTGAGCCTTCAATCTCGGCCAAACCCTACCAATATCTCCTATAAACCTCCCTGGAAACATTCTAGAGGTCCTGGTCTTCTTCAAAGACCAATTTTAGTTCCCTAAGAGGAGGTCTCAAAGAGGCGCTTCAAAGAAGAGGTAATGCCAGTTACCGATTCTTTCATCTTTATTTCTTCTTCCACTTCTTCTTCTTTAGTTGTTTCATTATGAAGTAATAACATCAGTATCACTCATATACGGATATGTTATTATAGGTATGAAACAACCCTATTGCGCCATCTATCCATCCTACGGAAAATGAAATCACCACGCGTGCGTATGTACAGAATACCGTCTCTACGCCGTGGTGTAATCTATTTTCCACCACCACCTTACTTGGATGGGTATAACGGTGTAAATAATGAATATATATTATTATTTTAAATTGATATTGATTCTGAATTTGTATACATACACTCCAATACAATTCCACGATCATGGGAATGATATCATCGCTCGTGCGTACGTACGGAATACCGTCTCCACGATGTGATGTGACTCGTTATACATGATCTTCATTGCATAATAATTATATAAATGAATTGAATGAATTAATATGATATATATTACACTAATACCATTCTTTAAATGAGGTATCTATAACCTAAAAATAAAAATAAGAATTTATTCGACAAAACGCGCATAAGAACAAAAAGTAATAAACACCCGAATAACAAGTAGTAATGAAATATTACTAATAAGAAGCTAAGAATATGACAATATATGATATCATAAAAATAAGTATGATTCTGGAATAAGTCAATAACATTATTTAAATTATTATACAGGAGGTTCAGACACTTACGAAGCAAATCGGACCTATGGTAAGGGAAAATATCCCAATCTCATTTTTATCCGAGACTGTTTATACTTTGGTATTTACTGGGGTGTATTTTATTATCCACATCCATTTTTACTCAATATGTAATATTATTTCCATCCACCTACAATTTTTTAAATCCAATTTTACCCTTCGGTGAGTTTTTAGTAAAAGATATAACAGGAATCTTTTGTTGTTTTTCTTACGAGGTACTTTTTGACTTTTCTAAAAAAAGTACGGGAAGAATGTTTTTTTAACTTATACGGCATGAATGGATTTTTTAAAAATTATTTCCAAGAATCTTACTTTAAAAGTTTTCAAGTTTATTTTTAATCAACTTCTTTAAGTTTAAAATTTTATGACATGTTAAGAAAGGAAAATGTTTTTGAACAAGAAAGGACATTTTCCTCAAGAATGGAGTTAAAGTGTTTTATCAAAATTATTTTCCATCTAAGATAATATAGGTTTCTATTTCTATCCCAATTATTACCTTGATTTGATTATGTTGTGATGGAATTATTTTTATGAATTCCTTTACCTTATATGAATTGTTTTATGATGTCATGTTGTTTAAGAATCCCAATTTTATTTCATAGGTTATGCAATGATGTATGATTTATGATTTTATGGCACACATATGAATGGTATCATTATGAGATTAGTGGGACCTATATCTCCCTCCAATGGATTGGGTAATGATTTTATATCTCATGAGATAGACATGGCTGTAATGGCAGGTTGAACCGGTTCAGTGAAACAGGACTGAAACGAGGAGTGAACTCAGTTCAGAAATGGACTTTGTCCACTAAGATAGTCTTGGCAATGAATCTTGACGAATAAGAAATGATTCTTTATGATTATGTGTGAATTCCACAATGTTTCATGTTTTAAGTTATGATTATTGGGATTTCATTTCACTATTATGATATATCCCATGTTATGAATTTATGCTCTCTTTTGCAGGTTAAGATTTCCAAAATATTATGTTCTTATGAATATGATGTGATTGATATTTCTATTGTTTACCCTTACTGAGAATTTGAGCTCACCCTTTTGTATTTTTTCTTTCCCCAGGTTAGGAAGAAGGTTATTAAGTAAGATATGCCAAAATGGACTATAGATATGATGAAATAAATGGGAGACAGTGTAGATGCTTTATGAACCAGTTGTTTATGTTTCGCAGTTTCTAAAGACACTATACCTATACAGTCCTTTCACGGTTTTGTTTTATGTTGTAATAAGAGTGCTTCAGTTTTGAATTAATAACAATGTATGTAAAGTATGGGCCATTATAGTTGGTATCAGAGGAAAGGTATAGTCAATATTTGGAAACTAGGATGTGAAAGCCTTAATAATAACCCTAAGGATAATTCTAAGCATAGAACACAATCATAGTGTTTTATAAATGACCATGAATAACCTTGCATAAGACTTTAAGTGTGAAATTTTATTCTTGATTATTTGGTTTTCCTATTATAATTAGTTTTTCTCACACTATTATTCTTGGTTTTAGTCAATGGATGGAACCTGAAGGAACTGTGTTAATACGGAATGTGACGGGTAATGCAATGATTGTCCCCCTGAGAAACCAAACGTTATCGGAGCTGGAATGCAAAATCTTGTAGCCATGCTCACACAACTTTCTCAAGCTATGAATCATGCATGACTTCCAAACGAGCAAAGTAAGGAGCAACATTCTGTTGAATCCTTCATGAGGAAGTGTTCACCTTCTTTCAGCGGGTCTACTGATCCATTAGTTTCTGAACAACGGATTAGTACTACTGAAAAGATATTTTCAGTTCTTCAATGTTCTGAACATGATAAAGTCATCCTAGCAGTGTATCGTTTGGAAGGAGATGTTGATCAATGGTGTAATCTTATTAAGAATATGTGGAAAAGGGATGAAATTGAGTCCATGGAATGGGATGAGTTCAAGAACTTATTTTTCAGTATGTACTTCCCTCATATTCTCCTAACAAAGATGGATAAAGAGTTTCTTGAAATGAAGCAAAAGGATGATGAATCTGTTGGTACCTATGAAGAAAATATTACAGGACTTGCAAGGTACGCTTCTGGTATTATTATCCAACCTGAGAGTTAGATCGATCGATTCTTTAGTGGCTTAAAACCAAGTCTTCGAAGGGCCTTATCCATAAGGGACTTCAATAGCTACGAGGAAATCGTTCGATGTGCTCTCAAAGTTGAGATGGAGATTTGAGTAACCCATCAGTCATATGGGTTTGTTAAGAAGAGGAAAATGGAATTCAAAGGAAAATATAAAGAGCACACTGAAAAGAATATGACCTTTTCCTTATGCTCAAAGTGTGGAAAGAAACATGGAGGGAGTTTTCTTAAAGGGACAAGTAAATGTTTCAAATGTGGAAAGGAAGGTCATCGGGCATTTGAATGCCGCAATGATGGGAAGAAGATGTCTAATGATGCAAAAAAAGGAAGGGACGTACAGAATGAACCTACTACACTTCAATGTTTCAAGTGCAAGGAGATGGGGCATTATGCCAATAAATGCCCTAATCCAAGGGTTGTTGATGATGATCGACATCAAAAAAATCTTAAGTCTAAAGATAAAGGAAATTCACATGCAATTTCTATCAGCTATGTGGAGTACGATAACGATGTGGTGAAAGGTACACTTACCATCCAATCTAAAGTAGAAAATGTTTTATTTGATTTTTGATCCACCCAATCTTTTATTTCTGAAGATTTTTCTAAGGGTATTACCGTATTACCACAACAATTAGATGTTGAGTTAGTTGTGACAACACCTAATGGCACAACAGTCGCATCAAAAGTATATAACTCTTCCCTGATTGAAGTTTGTGGGAAAGTGCTTCCTGAAAATCTTGTGATCCTTCCTATAGTGGAATTTTATGTGATTCTTGGCATGGATTGGAATTATTTATATGGATCTCATATCAATTTCCAATAAAGGGAAGTCACATTTCATATTCCAGATCAATCTCTGACCGTCTATCAATGCAAGGCTGAATATAACCTTCCAGTGGAAATTTCTTCCATCTTATGGGTCTTGATTCCACTAAATGAGGGTTATTTATATAAAATGGTTGGTGAGAAACTCACGATTAATAATATTCCCATTGTACGGGAGTTTGATGATGTCTTTCCAGAGGAATTGTCGGGTCTTCCACAAAATCGTGAAGTTGAGTTTTCAATAGAACTCGTACCGGGTGCTTTGCCTATTTCAAAGACACCTTATAGAATGGACCCAATTGAGTTGCAGGAATTGAAGAAGTAACTCCAAGAGAATCTTTATAAGGGATTCATACGCCCTAGTGCATCACCTTGGGGAGCACCTGTTCTATTTTTTAAGAAGAAAGATTGATCAATGAGACTCTGCATTGATTATCGAGAACATAACAAGATCACTATCAAGAACAAATATCCTCTCTCATGCATTGATGACTTATTTGACCAACTACGCGGATCTCAATAC
Source organism: Viscum album (assembly GCA_963277665.1). Taxonomy (NCBI): domain Eukaryota; kingdom Viridiplantae; phylum Streptophyta; class Magnoliopsida; order Santalales; family Viscaceae; genus Viscum; species Viscum album. Next base: position 1,198,506,335 of record OY728123.1, on the reverse strand, counting down.
TTTTCCAAGATTGATCTTTGTTCAGGGTATCATCAATTAAGGTTCAAAAGGGAGGATATACCAAAGACGGCTTTCCTTACAAGGTATGGACACTATGAATTTATAGTGATGCCATTTGGTCTAACTAATCCCCCTGATATCTTCATGGATATGGTGAATAGAGTCTTTAGAGACTATCTTGATCAATTTTTGGTAGTATTTATAGAATATATTCTTGTCTATTCAAAGAGCAAGTAAGAACATGAAGATCACTTGAGAATTATATTGAAGACCCTGAGAAAAGAGAAGCTTTATGCCAAATTTACCAAGTGTGAATTTTGGCTTCAAAAAGTTGCATTTTTGGGTCACATAATCTCAAAATAGGGGATATCTATGGATCCAGCAAAAATAGAGGTTATCGAAAGATGGTCGAGACCAACAACAGTAACTGAGATCCGAAGTTTTCTTGGTTTGGCTGGATATTATCGATTTTTTGTGAAAGAATTTTCACGATTATCTAATCCACTCACCAGGTTGACTCGGAAAGGAGTTAAGTTTGTTTGGACTGAGGAATGTGAATAGAATTTCAAAGAGTTTAAAAGAATTTTATCTAGTGCACCTGTGCTCACACTGCCTTGTAGTGGAGAAAGGTTTGTGATCTATAGTGATGCATCCAAGAAGGGGCTGGGGTGTGTTCTTATGAAAAATGATATGGTGATAGCTTATGCCTCACGACAGTTGAAAATCCATGAGCAAAATTACCCAACACATGATTTGGAGTTAGCTGCAGTAATCATTGCATTAATGATTTGGAGGAATTATCTTTATGGAGAAAGGTGTGACATTTATACTGATCATACAAGTTTAAAGTATATTTTCACACAAAAGGAGCTGAATATGCACCATAGAAGATGGTTGGAACTTATTAAGTATTACGACTGCTCAATTCATTACCACCCTGGGAATGTAAACAAGGTGGCGGATGCATTAAGTCGACAAGACCATGCTAGCTTATCTATGATGAGAATCACAAAAGATCCAATATTTATGGATTTACAAAGGATGGATCTTGGAATTTTAATGGAAGGGGAGAAATCTTATCTTTCTCAAATGAATGTTCAACCATATATACATGTGAAGATTAAATAGGCACAGAAAGAAGATGTAGAGTTACAAAAGAAGGTGAGAAATATTCATGAATTCAACCTTGATTGTGATAGGATAATAAAGTTCAGGAATCGGGTTTGTGTTCCTCCCATCCCAGAATTAAAGAAGGAGCTGCTGGATGAGGCTCATAGTTCTTCATTCATTATTCATCCTGGAAGCACGAAAATGTATAGGGACCTGAAAGAGTACTTCTGGTGGGATGGCATGAAAAGAGATGTTGATGAATATGTCTCTCAATGCATGGTTTGTCAGCAAGTTAAAGCTGAGAGACAGAAGTCTAAGGGGATGTTACAACCATTACCCATACCCGAATGGAAATGGGAAAACATCACTATGGAATTTGTCACAGGACATCCTAAAACATCCAAAGGCAATAATGTTATCTGGATCATAGTTGATTGTCTTACAAAGTCTGCACACTTCATTACTATTAGAGAGGATTTCTCTCTGGATCAGCATGCCAGGATATATGTAAAGGAAGTAGTAAGATTGCACGGAGTACCACATTCTATTATATCTGATCGGGATCCAAGATTTACCTCGAAGTTCTGGCTAAGTCTTCAGCATACTGTGGATACAGAGTTGAGTTTCAGCACTTCTTATCATTCTCAAACAGACGGTCATTCTGAGAGAACAATTAAAACTCCTGAAGATATGTTGAGAGCTTGGTCTATGGATTTAAAAGGTGGTTGGGATCAACACCTACCTTTGGTGGAATTTTCTTATAATTATAGCTTTCACTCCAGTATTCAGATGGCTCCTTATGAAGCTCTCTATGGAAAGAAATGCAGGACTCCAACTTGCTGGGATGAAGTTGGGGAAAGAAAGCTATTAGGACCAGATCTTGTTGATGAGATGGCAGAAAAGGTCCGATCTATTCAACAACACATAAGAGAAGCTCAGAGTCGACAGAAAAGATATGCTGACAACCAAAGAAAAGACCTAGAGTTTGAAGTGGGTGATAAAGTGTTCTTACGAATATCTCCCTGGAAGAGGGTCATAAGATTTGGAAAGAAGGGGAAGTTGAGACCTAGATATATCGGTCCTTTCGAAATAATGGATCATGTTGGAAAGGTAGCTTACTGATTGGCGCTTCCACAGAATCTCTCTCAAGATCACAATGTGTTCCATGTATCTCTCCTGAGAAAGTACATACCTGATCCTTCACATGTACTCAGCTCAAAAGTTGTACCGCTAGAGCAAGATCTTTCTTATGAAGAACAGCCGATAGAGATTCTAGATCGTAGTGAAAAAGTCCTACGGAACAAGACCACTCGCTTGGTGAAAGTTTTATGGAGGAACCACCAATTAGAAGAATCTAAATGTGAGCTTTAGGATATGATGAGGGAAAGTTATCCTCATCTGTTTATTACAATGTGACGAATTTCGAGGGTGAAATTCATTTTAAGGGGGGTAGAATGTAACGCCCGAGACTTTTATGAGAAATATTTTGTTTTTATGTTATATAAATCATCAATGGGATCTTTCACTACACAAAACACTAGCTTGGCTTGCTTTACACGCAACCGCAGCATTCCTCGATAGCTAGTGTCGTACGCAATACCAAGTTTCACTAAACAACGATATGCTATTAAAATATTATTAAAACTAGTCGTTATGAATAGTAATAACCACTTTTTGAAATTTTTTAAATTTTATTTTTCAAAATGGACTTCATTTTTGGATTTTAAATATCGAAATTATCTTAGGGTGAAATTTAGGTACTTTTTGGATAACTTTCATATTCTGATGAATAGTGAAAATTATTAAATTTTAATTAAAAACAACTTTTTTAATCGAAATAATTAATAGTTATAAATTATTCATTTGAGTGGTTTTAAATTATATTTAGAATATATTTTTACAATTTAATACAATGTTGTTCATTGGATGTAATTTCACATTTAAACCAGACATAAACAAGTGTCAACCTTTTAATAGTTATTATCTTTTAAAAACATGCTATTTGTTTTGACGATGGGAATTAATTTTTAAATTAGTTAATATAACTGATATGTTTTGAATTTGGTAAAATAAACATCATTTTTGAATTCATAATATCAAATATATCTTAGGCCTAATTTTTTGTATTTTTCTGGAAATTTCATTTTTTGATGAATAGTGAAACCACTAAGTGGTAGTTAAAAAACTGAATTTTTTCATAAAACTTAATTTTACCGCTTCTGTGAGTGGAATTTTGAAAATCCGAGAGACACGGTTAATATCAAGGACTAAAATGTGGTTCAATGAGATGAATATAATTTTTGTTGAATAGTAACTTTTTACTTTTTTTTACCACGGTTAAAAATAAATAGGGTAGTTAAGGGTAAAAATTATATTATTATTACCCTAACACATGTCCTATTTCTATTGGATAAGTGTAATTCGACCAAAAACAACCTTAGTAATAAAATATGACCATTTAGGCCCACTTGGATTAGATTAGGACATTTATTACAAATTTATTTAAAGAAGGGTTAAAATAGTTAAAATCAAAGTTTAATAACTAAATCATTTTTAATATAGAGTTATAAATAAGATAAATTCGACTATAAATATTCATTAGAAAGATAAAAATATTTCCAACATAATGGTATTTTATTTATAATTTTTAGACATTAAATAAGTTAATTTATTTATGACACAATGATGATGCAGTAATAATGTTATTAATGAAAAATTGACATAATTGATGTTATATATACCCAAATAAATGTAATTTGAGTCTTTTTATGAATTAAAATAATTTTATATGTTAATATGTCATGTTATCATTTATTAATTAAATTTTTTCGAAATAATCATTCTGTTATGATTTTCCCAATATCAATTAACAAATAGTGTCAAAATTGACATAAAACAGTTTTTAAAACAAATACTATATTATTAATTTTTATTTTATTTCTAAAAATATAATGTTTAGTCAAATGACTTATATAAGATTATATATATTAATAATAAACAACTTGGGGTTCTTTTGGCTTGATATAGTAAATTTATTAACCTTATAGTGTAAGAAAACAAGAAGACACTGTAAAAGTTAAATTATCTAACTTAAAGTTAAATCTAAATGATAAGGTTACAATTGATACCTAAACTTGTCTAAATTATATTGGATGAGAGGATTTCTACCGATCCCCACCTTATATTATAAATATATCAATTTGGAGCTATTAAAAACCGAATTTGACTTTATAATAAAATAATATTTTTAGTTGTTCCAAAGGTGCCCCTCTCCTCCCTTATAAAAAGGAACCTTCTTCCTCTCTTCATCACACAACTTTGAGCCTTCAATCTCGGCCAAACCCTGCCAATATATCCTGTCCACTTCCCTAGAAGCATCCTAGAGGTCCTGGTCTTCTTCAAAGACCAATTTTAGTTCCCTAAGAGGAGGTCTCAAAGAGGCGCTTCAAAGAAGAGGTAATGCCCGTTACCGATTCTTTCATCTTTATTTCTTCTTCCACTTATTCTTATTTAGTTGTTTCATTATGAAGTAATAACATCAATATCACTCGTATACTGATATGTTATTATAAGCATGAAACAACCCTATTTCTCCATCTATCCATCCTACAGAAAACGAAATCACCATGCGTGTGTATGTACGGAATATCGTCTCCACGCCGTGGTGTAATCTATTTTCCACCCCACCTTACTTGGATGGGTATAACGGTGTAAATAATGACTATATATGATTATTTTAAAGTAATATTGATTCTAAATTAGTATACATACAATCCAATACAATTCCATGATCATGGGAATGATATCATCGCTCGTGCATACGTACAGAATACCGTCTCCACGATGTGATGCGACTCATTATACATGATCTTCATTGCATAATAATTATATAAATAAATTTAATGAATTAATATTATATATATTACACTAATAACATTCTGGAAATGATTTATCTATAACCTAAAAAGAAAAATAAGAATTTATTCGACAAAACGCGCCTAAGAACAAAATGTAATAAACACCCAAATAACAAGTAGTAATGAAATATTACTAATAAGAAGCTAAGAATATGACCATATATGATATCATAAAAATAAGTATGATTATGGAATAAATCAATAACATTATTTAAATCATTATACAGGAGGTTCGGAGACATACGAAGCAAATTGGACCTAATCTAAGGGAAAATATCACAATCTCATTTTTATCCGAGATTGTTTATACATTGGTATTTAATGGGGTGTATTTTATCATCCACATCCATGTTTCCTCAATATGTAATATTATTTCAATACACCTACAATTTTTTAAATCCAATTTTACCCTTCGGTGAGTTTTTAGTAAAATATATAAAAGGAATCTTTTGTCGTTTTTCGTACGAGGTACTTTTTGACTTTTCCGACAAAAGTACGGGAAGAATGTTTTTTTTAACTTATACTGCGTGAATGGATTTTTTAAAAATTATTTCCAAGAAGCTTACTTTACAAGTTCTCAAGTTTATTTTTAATCAACTTCTTTTAGTTTAAAATTGTATGACATGTTAAGAAAGGAAAATGGTTTTGATGTAGAAAGGACATTTTCCTCAAGAATGGAGTTCAGGTGTTTTATCAAAATTATTTTCCATCTAAGATAATATAGGGTTCTATTTCTATCCCTATTATTACATTTATTTGATTATGTTGTGATGGAATTATTTTTATGAATTCCTTTACCTTATATAAATTGTTTTATGATGTCATGTTGTTTAAGAATCCCATTTTTATTACATGGGTTATGCAATGATGTATGATTTATGATTTTGTGGAACACATATGATTGGTATCATTATGATATGGGTGGGACCTATATATCCCTCCAATTCATTGGGTAAATATTTTATATCTCGTGAGATAGACGTGGCTGGAACGGCCGGTTAAACCGGTTCAGTGAAATAGGACTGAAACGAGGAGTGAACTCAGTTCAGAAATGGACTTTGTCCACTAAGATAGTATTGGAAATGAGTCTTGACTAATAAGAAATGATTCTCTATGATTATGTGTGTATGGCACATAGTTTCATGTTTTAAGTTATGATCATTGGGATTTCATTTCACTACTATGATTTATTTCATGTTATGAAATTATACTCTCTTTTGCAGGTTAAGATTTCCAAAATGATATGTTCTTATGAATATGATGTGATTGATATTTATTTTGTTTACCCTTACTGAGCATTTGAGCTCACCCTTTTGTATGTTTTCTTTCCCCAGGTTAGGAAGAAGGTTATTAAGTATGATATGCCAAAAGGGGCTATTGATATGATGAAATAAATGGGAGACAATGTAGATTCTTTATGAACCAGTGGTTTATGTTTCCCAGTTTCTAAAGACACTATACCTATACGGTCCTTTCATGGTTTTTTTATATGTTGTAATAAGTGTGCTTCAATTTTGAAGTAATAAAAATGTATGTAAAGTATGGGTCATTATAATATCAGATACCTCTCAAACTATTCTCACCCACGGAAATTCAAGAGAAATCCCAACGAAAAAAAGAGGGATCTGAACAACAAACATGTAAGATACCTCTGAGAGAGAAACCACCCTATAGTTTTTCGAAATATGGATTAAAACCTCGACATATAGGAACAAATATCTTATATTTCTTCTGAACAACAATAAAAACAATATGTAACCAAATAAACACAAAAGTCACACCATCCAGACATATGGATTAGAAAGTTCCTGTTTCCATGTCAATACACTATCCACTTTGGGTGGCACTGACTTTACCACGCATGTTTAATCACATTAACCTTAATGAATCTTGATTCTGGATATGGTTATCCCCTCCCCATAGTGAATAATTTTCACACAGAATAGAGAACAGGGAAACAACATTTCTTACACTAAGCAGGTTTAATCATTACCTCAGAAGTAAGGCACAAATAAACACTAGATCAAAAAATTGAATAGCTCTGGGGTACTGGGAATGCATTTGGGCCTACCGTTCACAAGTACTATCCCCGAGGCCACCATACCTCCACAACACATGAACCAAAGGAATGGTCCATACATGAATCACCTTCTCCTTTATATCCTCGATCCTTACTTGTCGCTCCATGAATGTAGTATCACCCTCAACATCAAACTCTCCCCAATCAATGACATGGGGGTCATCATGTAGATATCGACAAAGCTGAAAGACATGAAAGATGTTATGGATACTCTCCAGCTGCGGTGGCAACTCCAGCTGATAATCCACCTCTATGACTCATCCCAACACCTCGAAGGGTCTGATGAACCTTGGGGAAAGCTTACTCCCCTTTCCAAGTCTCCACTATCAACACCTAGGGGATACCTTTAATAAAATATGGTTCCTAACCTCGATCTCTAAGTGTCTTTTCATATGATCGACATATGACATATGGCGGTCCTGAGCTTCCTTAATCCTTTCATGCACAATATGTACCTTCTTTGTCATGCTCTGCACTACGTATTGTTCAAGATCACTATCCTCCCCAACCTCTGTCCATCACATGGGTGAACAAAATGGTCTTCCATTCAAGGCTTAGAATGGTGATGATGTAATGATGGATTGATAAAAATTATTGTAGGAAATCTATACTAGGGGTATGTGTCATAAAGATGATCCTCAGAAGTCCAAAACACATGATCATATTGTATCCTCCAATGTTTGGATGGTCCTCTTAATCTATCCATCCCTATGAGGGTGGAAAAAAGTGTTAAGGCATATATGGGTTCCAATAGCGCGTTGTAGTCCCCTCCAGACTCATGAGGAAAACTCTATATCCTAATCTAAGAAAATGGACCTCAAAACTCCATCAAACTGCACTACTTCACCCACGTACTTATGTGCTAAGGTATCCACTACCCTTGACTCCATAACCACTATCAAGGGGTCCAAATTAGTCAATCATTCCACCACTATTAGAATATAATCATTATCTCCCACCACCATAGGTATTAATATGATGAAATCCATCATGCTATTGACCCACTTCAGCTCGGGAACATCTAAAGGCTGCAAAAAACTTCTAGGAACATGATGTTCATCTTTCACGAGTTGAAACACTAGGCTCCTTTCCATAAACACTACCACATCCCGCTTTACCTCGAGCCACCAAAACTGTTCTCTTAGGCCTCAGTACAATTTGGATACTATTGGGTGTACAGTTAGGGTTGTGCTACGGAACTTATGGGGATGTCCCTCTTACATCATCTATGGGACAAACAAATTACCATGAAAAAGAATCTGATTATAACCATCCTCTGATCATCCTTCTAGTGCATTTCCCTGTTCAACACAATCACATATCAATTCAGCCTCTGAGTCCCCCCATTAAGACTCCTCCACCTATCGTGCCAAGGAATATTATACTGTCATCTGAATCAGATAGCCTCTACCACCATCCACTCTTTAATCCAGGTGAAAGGTAGCTAACTCCTCCATTTACTTCGAAACATATGCTAACTCTCTAACCAAATCAGTCTATGACTTCTTGCTCAAGGCCTCGCCCACCACATTCACCTTTTTGAGGTTATGGAGATCCTAATGTCGTAGTCATAATGAATCTTCATCCACCTTCACTTCCACAAATTCAAGTCTCACTGGGAGAAGACATACCTCATGCTCTTATGATCTGTGAAGACCAAGATGTGTTCCATGATGAGGTAATTCCACCAAAACTTTTGTGCGAACACCACCACAACAATATATATGTTTTGGGTGTCATAGATACTTTTTTTGAGGGACTAACTACATAGACCCATAAGAGATCACTCCCTGCTCCTGCATCAGCAAACACCCCATGACTAGACTGGAAGCATCACAAAACACATCAAATATTACCCCTTCCCCTAGAATCCTTAGAATTGGGGAACAGACCATATTCCATTTAAAATAATTGAAGGATACCAATAATTTCTCACTCAATATGAATGCATGTTCTTCTTTGGTCAAGGCTGCCAATGGTACTACAACTCAGGAGAAGTCGGATATGAACCTCCAATAGTAACCTTCCAGACCAAGGAAACTACGAACCTCTACCATGTTCTTAGGTGCTTCCCAAGAAACAAATACTTAAACCATCTATGAATCAACTGTTATGCCTAGTTGGGACATGACATATCCATGTAATTGCACCTCTTGTGTCTAGATCTTCCAGTTGGACAACGTTTCGTAGAGCTAGGGGTGTTGAAGGACCTCAAAAACAGTCCTTAGATACTCGGAGAGATCCTCCCCAGATCTAGATTATATTAGGATTTCTTCAATGAACACAACCATGAACCAGTCTAGACAGTCACAAAAAATAGAGTTCATGAGCCCCATGAAACAAAGATGGTGCGTTCATAACACCGAACAACATGATAATGAACTCAAAGTGCCCATATCTGCAACAGGAAAAGTATTCCAAATTCCACCCTCCATCACCATAAAATGGGGATATCCAGTCAGCATGTTGATCATAGAGAACCAACATGGTTCCTTCAAATATTCAAAAAGGCCGTCGATCCTCAGGGGGAACGGTTCTTTCCCGTCACCTGATTCAGTCTTCGGTAGTCTATGTACAACCTGAGACCACTGTCTTCCTTCTACTAAGATCAAGACTGGAGCAACCCATAGATACATTCTTAGTAGAACGAAACCCTTTTTCATCATGTAATTAATTGGAATCTTTAACTATCGCAACTCATAAGGCACGATCTGATAGGGAGCTATCGAAATTGGATATTCACGTAGTTTTATGCATATCCCGAAATCAATGTCACGTCAATGGGGTAAAGTCACAAACTCTTGGGGTAAGATTTCCAAGAACTAATTGACAATCCCTGAAACATCGACCATATCTAAGAACTCTGATTCAACCAAAAACTAAATTTAAAAGAAAATAAGGGGCTCTACATGCTGACTTCCCTCCTCACATCCCCGCTAGCCAACAAAAGCTACACACTGGCCACCCATATCTTAGAACACAACCCTTGTCTGAAAGAATTCTATAATATCATGAACTAAGAACAATAAGGAGATTCCCGGAATGACATCATACAGCTTCATTTGAGATGCAAAGAGATCCCCACTAGACTGATATGGCCCCAACATCAGTCTGCATCTTCGAAAAACATCAAACCGGCTGGTCTGACCTCCATCTGGTGTACTCAACACCAGGGGCATGGAAATCCTGTCTACATATTAACCCAATGAATGGGATAGACTGTGTGAAAAAAAGGAGGGGGAAACTCCTAAATCAAACAAGGCTTGGTAAATAGTACCAAACAGACTAATCATACCCCAAACAACTTCCGAACATGCTGGAATTGATACCTTTGCGGTGTGAAACTTCTCACACCCAACTCCTCTTCTCTTATACTACCATCCACCTCCTCGACCACACCCTGTTTGAGGTCCCTAAATAGTTTCTTGAGGTTGGCATCCTCTGGCACTTTCTGCCCATGGTTGAGTAGGAATTCACTACCCCTGCTGCTGCTGAGAAGATTTGTCCAGCAACTGGTGCTGCTGAGGTGGATGCTGAACTTTCCCAACCTCACTATCCTACACACGGACATGGAACTAATTCCAAAGATGCTCAGGGCTTCCATATTTAAAGCACCTCATCCCTATTACCATAGGATATGGGGAGTACTAGGATATTGGAACTAGAACTGTAAACGCTTGATCCCCACCGGCCAAAACCTGGAATCCCATGATGCTTGAGGTATGATGTTGATGACCATCCCCTTTGACGAACTCAAATGGATACCCTCCCATGGAACAAATAATTGGGATTTCATCCTTTCCCCTACTTCATGATTATTCTGAACCTACATGTACGTTGATAAAGTGAAGGGAGTGACACAATATTGAAGAGAAGGTCGGAGCACTCCTCTAGGTGTATTTCGTGTGACTCCTCATCTGGGAAGAGGTCTTCAAAAAAACAAATGAGAGTTGTGAACATGATCATCAAATCCCTAACTAACATAATACCTTGTTGAAGGGATAAAATGTCTTACCTATTTTTGGCCTTCATTATTGAATAATGAAATTCTCCCTAGAACTCTTTCTCAAAGTTATTCCATGAAACATCAACTTCAATCTTCTCCCCAAGATAAAGAATCCACCACTAGCGTGCCAATCCCTTCATCAGGATCACGCCTATAAGAACTTGGTACTCCGTTAGAGATCGGATTAAGCTGAAAGAGATCACCAGCTCCTCAAGGTATCTCTTTTTCTCCATGTTCGAGATGTGACCCTCATATTTTCTAAAAGTCTACCATTGGATGGAAGGAAGATTCTGGTGCCATTGGTCATCCTCCTACTCTTGATCATTCCTCCACTGGTCAACCAAATCAACCTATTGGGCCTTGACTTCCCACACTACATGTGGACAATTCCTATGGTCCATATCTGAAAAATAAATCAACAAAATCTAAATACTACGTAGTGTGGTAATTTCCATTTATTTTTTGTTTGAAATCCTTATTTAGTTTTAATTCCCAAAACACCTAAGACACAAAATAACACATGTCATTATGTTTCATGTAACTTTCTTAGGGTATCTACCCTATAATCAGTGTATCCTCACCTAGTCATTTAGTAGGTTTAGAGTCCTTGAATTAGATCACTGGGGGGCCTAAAATCTCATTTCTTAGCCAGTATTCCCATTCCTTTTTCACCCACCATGTTTTCCTAAATCTATATCCCGACCATCCCATGCAATCCTCATTGTGTCTAACCTAGAACTCCATCCTATCTCTCAGCCATAACCTTTGATACCATTCTGTCATGACCTTCCTTCTCCCAAATGAGGAAAACGATGACAATATTCCAAACACATTTTTCTTCAAGAAGAATGGTAGATAATATCCCCGGATTCCGACCATTAGTATGCCCTGAGGTGATGACTAGCACCAAGGGTATAGAATCTCACATAAATGGAATGCATTACCCTTTTTATAGAACAAGATAAAGAGATACGATGATAAATCCCATCAATAACAAGGACTAAAGATTAATGTAAATCCCACAATCCATTCCCATATGCATGTTAAAAATAAAATAATACAATGTATAATAAAAAAAATGAAGGAATGTACTAAAATTATAGAAAAGCAACAACAAGAACTATCCCAACGCCCGAGAAATTATACTCTGGAACGGTACTCAAAGTACTCCTAGAAATCTAAAAAAAGTTTGATATAAATAGGGTGAGAAGACATGTATACTCTGTATGGAAAAAGAAGAACTTCTGCAAAAGTGGGGAGACATTATAATGCCCCGTGAGAAAATAGAGGTAACAAAAACACCTAGCAAGAAAAACCATCCACCCAACCTCATCAAGGAACACTCTCCAAATAATGCAAGTCAAGTAAAATAATTTTAATATAAAATCGATATTTTGGTACCCCACAACCCTTTCCCACAAGTTATTTAGAACATCCTATGCATCATACCTCCCCCACAAATCTCACTACTAATCCACTGCAACCTCCAATAACAATGATATGGGTTATCCCAACTACAACTTTATCCCTCCCACAAACACATGGGCCACAACATCCACACATCTGACCCATAGACACATGGGCCATCACAACTACACTTCCTTCCCATAGAAACCTGGGCCTAATCCAATAGAATATTGAGAAACAAAAATTCCCACACACACCTAGCCCTACCCACCACAACACTACCAGCCCAACGAGTCCTGGGCGATAATGAACCTCAGGTCGTCACAACCTACTCAAAGAGTCTTGGGATACATGGAGGAGGGATTATAAAAGGGGTAATAACTATACACTCATAGTAATGAAGGGAAAAACACCCCCCATGAAATGGGGGAGTTCGACAGAAAGTGGTCAACATGGGTGGGGTGATTATAAGAAACACAAAACTAAATTGTATAAATATAGTTAATCAAGAACACATCACAACCAAATTGTGCAAAACCAACAACCAGCCTGCACACAACCACCCTTGCCGGTACCCATAAATGCACAAGTACACAATAGCCACAAGAATATGACTACCCGTTTATGGAAAAAAAGTTCCCCATTGTTCCCATTTTCATTATCATGATCAAGTGATTCCATTTGAACATTTCTTTACTACCAAAAACTAATAGGCATAACCACAGGCCAAAGAAACAACTAAAGGGTAAAATCCAAGCATGTTTTCAATCATTCAACCCCTATTATCTTGTAAATAACATCAACATGGGATCCTATGAGATCCCTCATAGTACTGGAACCAAAGCTAGCACCATCATACTGGATCCATAACATTTACCATTGTCTCCACACTACCTTTGATTCACAAAAAAAACAACATATAAACTAGAGGATCCATTCACATCAAATTCAACCTGGAAAGAAACAACCAGACCAACCATAAATATAATTAAAACAGTGCAAGGGAGTTTTTCCAATTTAGAAAACACCATTTATTAAGTTCTATATTTCATGTTTGTTAACCTGGGTGATCACATAAGGATTTTTATCCATTGGGCATCCATTTAATCAACCAATTTTATGTGATTAGTAAATTTTCAGGTTAATTTCTTTCAGTAACATAATTAACAAGAAAATAGAGCTTTATTAGTAACCAATAAGGGACCACTGATGGCCTTGATTTTCAGTGGACATGTTCCCATAAAATTTACAACGTGAAAACAATGCTAAAATGAAACAACTAAAACATCTTACCTACAATTTTATTCTATAAAATTCAATTTATTTTCATCATTAAAGTTGATTTTATGTATGTCCTGAGGGAACTTCATCATACCCACTAGCCATGATGCACAGTAAAGAGAGATGAAGGAAGAACCCCACATGGATGATCAAGGATTGAAATTTTCTCCTTGCACCAAGAATTGGTGTCACGTGATAGGAAACTCCAAGAAGAACTGAATGGGAGGGCCCTCACACAGGAACGACTCATCATTAGAAGAATTTATCCAACTTTACCAAGGGAAAGAAATAAACCCATAACGAAGAAGATCTTAGGGTGAAAAAATGACTTATCCTAGATAACACGATGTTAAATCTCTATGTGCTTGAAAAGTAGATCATCTTTTGACAACACTAATAGTTAGCTGCACATGATTGAATTAATTTAGATTTAGTAATTCCCTAAAATATAGTAAGATAGTACATCACATGACAGTGAGTTGATAGGTTACATTTAAATAGAGAAAACAGTGTATAACAATGGGGTAACAAAGAATGAGGAAAAGTGGTGTGAAACTGATTGAAATGACACACATTTTGGTATGTCAAGTACCCATCACCCCACTATTATAGGATCTAATATATCCTTTACCATACTTAAAAAGGTCTTAAACCAGTTTAAAAGAGGTATTAAAACATAAAAGAGTTGTTATGGGAGGGAACTGGAAAGGAAACCTGACACCCCATAGTGGCACTATTTGGGTGCATAATCGATATGTGAGACCGATACGTGGCACCAATAGGTGACACCACGACAACACCCTTCCACTGTCACTAATGCCCACCTGACTCACTAATGGTGTCTCGGAAACCCCAAACACCATAATTTGGAAAAGTAATTGGCATGGAGGGTTTGGACCATTAACATTTACCATGTAATTGAAACCTGGTGTTGCATCATTGATTTAAAATTATTTTAACATATTTAATAACATTTATATTAGATGAATTTATTTTATATTTAAAAATCATGGAAATTGTGAAAATAACTAATTTCATTTGAGTTGAAATTGTTGCGTAGATTTTGGGAAAATTATGTCTTCAATTAAAATTGGATTTTAATAAATTATTTCATGGTGTTTCAAGAGAAAATTGAATTAAAATGAAGGGTGATTTTAAAACCCAAAAATTTGATGAGAAATTTTTATTTGGATTTGAAACTAAAAAGCATGTTGAATCTAAATTTAGAAAACTATATTGTGAATGATAAAATGATTTCAAATGATTGATTTCCTCATTTATATATTGATTTTTTGAAGAATGTGTGAGTTTGGGTTGTTATTGATTGATTAGGACAAGTATTATAGAACTATGACTCCCTAGAAATGAATTGTTGATGAAAACACTAACTAAACCATATTCTATATTTTTTCCCATAATGGGAAACCTAATAGGGTTTAGATTGATTTCTTATAATGGGTCCTTTATTAGGGAGTTTATTTTAGTGGGAACATATATCCTGATCCATGATGTTGATTGTGAAGTGTGAGGATACTATATCCAAAAAATAACATAACATATGTCTTATGGGCATGGTGCATTGTTTTGTTTGAATTGATTATACATTACATTGATTATAGATCAATTTTGTTCCTTCCTTGGATTTTATATAATTATTTTATTATAATATATTCATTAAAGAATATTTTGATATATCTGTCATATTTTCAGTTGAAATCATGTTTTTCTAAAATATGTAAATAACTTTACAATACATATATCATTTAAATTGGAAGTATAAATGGTATTTTTTATGTAATTGATTATAGAATCACGGGTGGAATCCTGATGGGATCCTTTTCTCACATCATACCTTTACCTTTGGTAATTTTTGGATTGTATTATTCCATGTTCAAGAAAAGGTAATTTTTCACTTTGATTTGTGGGTATACCTGATTTTTGGGTCCTAGAGTGGTGAGTTGACTAACGAATATTTGATAAATATTATTTTGTTTTTTCTAAGTTCATTCCATGATAGATCTTTTATATTTTAATTCTATATAGTTTAGTTATTATCATACATCTTTGATTATGATACTTTCTCTAGGAAAAGTGGTTGAATTCTGAATTATTTCATTTATCTTCCAGTGTTTTGTGGAAATACATTCCCTAATGATCATGATATGATTTCAGGTGCAATCCTCCAACCCATTTGTATTAGGAAAACCAATTGGTATATGTTAGGACTAAATTTGGAAACATTGTAATAGGTTGTTAAGGTTTTTTATAACAAAATTTTATAAAAGTTTGTGACATTTTTTATATCTCATAAATGTTGGTATGTAGTTTAGGTTGTCTTGGTAGACATTGGTTAGATTGTTCGAACTTAATGGGTAGTTATGAGTTATTTTTTTCCATATCTTATCTAAATGAGCATTAAGTCAGTATGTGGGTTTGGGAAAAATTTTAGAGAGGAATAATGTTCTAATTACAATATTTTACAAACCTTTGATTTGAGTCTATTCAAATCACAATATTAAGCTCTGTTTAATAAAATTTAAATTCTTATATATATTTTTAGAGTTTATAATCTCTGTATACATGCAGATGTTCTAGTGTTGTCTGGTTATATTGTGAATCATAATTCATCTAAGAAGACATTTTAATAGTATGTAGGAGGAAAATATTGGTTAACCATAGCAGGATGACCCTCATGTGGATCATATCTTATTGACATAGTTGTGTTTGTTGTCCAAGATATGGGGTAGGTGACATTACCTATGACTATTCAGGATCTAGTTATGGAACCGTGATGGGATGAATCTCATAATCATGCCTAATAGATTCTTCATCAAAATCCATGAGATTTCTAAAGCTCTAATAATTGTAAAGAGATAGATGACTTTTTGAAAAAGATAGTGCTACTTTTTTTTATTTTTTGAAAATTTATGACTCTATTGAGGTGAAATGTTTTACCTACAAGCTTGATGGAACTAGTCTGAGATGGTGGGATTCATTGGTGATAGAAAAGAAAATTTACATCATAGATTTTAAAGACTTTATAATTATTTACACTATACATGTTTAATCATAATATTTGGTATTGGAAATATCTATATAGTTCCTTAGCCTCTAGTAGGGTGATAAGACTGTAAAATATTATGAGAACCTTTTGGTGATATTGGTCAATTTTCTCTTTGGGTGGTGATGAATTTGAAAATAGGGGATGAAATATTTGTGATGGGTCTTCTACCCAACATTCAATCTCAATTTTTATGTAAAATCTCACTTCTTATATTGATTTACTTGACAAATCATTGATTGATTAGCATAACATGGCATGAAATTCATGGTTGATGAGTGTTACTTTTATTCCTTAGGATAGTATTGTTAGTTAAGTTAAAGGAAAGAGGAATTGTGATGAGTCTCATGGTTGTTCTATAAATAAGGTATTATCTAGACCTCATGTAGTTCTTGCGAGACTATTGATGATATTATTTTAGTGTGGAATATAGGGGAATTCTAAATATGTTTTCATTAAGGCACCTATGATTTGTGGTTAATGTGGGTTCTCAAGTCACTAGTACATGTTATATCTCATTTTCTAAGATCCACATAGTGTCAAAGGAACATCATCACCAAAAAGTAATGTGGGTCAATCAGGTTCTTAACAAACAATGGGGTTCTTGCCATTAGCATCTAGAATGATGATTTTGAATGTTGTAGAAGTCTCTATATAAAAGTATATGCTGGTCTAGTGCCTATGCACGATATTATCCATAAAGATTCATCTTTAGTGACGTATTATTTGATTCTAGTGCATCTCACTCATTCATATCAACTTTTATTGTGAACCATTTAATCATTCATATGAATTTTCCATCCTATATGTTGGATATTACTCCACCCCTCAGAACAAAGGCATTATAGTGTCTATATTTTTCTCTAATGTGTCTTCTCTTTATTTGCAATTTTGATTACTTATAACATTAGGTTCACATATTGTAATATCTTCAAATAATTTTTTGGATGTATTGGAGGATTCATTATAAGGTCTCAATAGAAAACTATATCTAGAGGGTCTCCTTTTCTACACATTATGTGGAAAGATGTGTTTTCAAGAAGAGTGTGATACGAGTTTGAGTAGAGTTTGACCTACATTTCCATATTTTGTAAGGGTAATATTTCTTTTCGATTTTTAATTGAAGAAATTATCTTTAAATGGTGATATTTATCAATTTTTCATCGAATTTCCCAATGTGTTTCCATTAGATTAATCTAAATTTACCAAAGTATGATATGTAGAGTTAGATATTAATTTAGTACCTATTAGTCATCCGGTATTGATTCATTGTTACCATATGAACCATGTGAACAAAAATATTTAAAGTATTGGATTTATTATCAGTTTGATATAATATTTATATGCTTTATTGTGTCACCTTGGGTACAACCTATGATTTTGGAAAGGAATTATGATGGACACTTTACCTTTATAATGAGTAATCAAAAATAAATTGAGTTACCATAAAACATAAGTAGTTTTTATCTCATATAGATAATCTATTTGACCAACTCCAAGAGGCTATGTTATTATCAATGATTTATCTTCGATATGGTTATCACCAATTGAGGATTACAGAATCTAAAATATAGAATATCATATACAAGAGTAGTTATGGGAATTATGAGTTTCTTGTCATTCCATTTTTCTACGCAATGATCCTATAGTTTTTATATAAATTATGAATAATATATTCCTTTAGTACCTTGAATTCTTCATGGTTGTTTTCATAGACAATATTTTGGGTTACTCAAATAATATGGATTCCCACGTTAAACACTTGAGAGAAGTTTATAAAATTTTGATAAATCGCTAAATTTGTGCCAAGGATTCAAAATGAAATTTCTTGATGTAGGGTGTTAATTTATTGGGACATGTGGTATTGAAATATGGTAATTTAATCGATCCTAAAAAGGTTTTGACTTATATAACTTATAAGAAACCACATAATTTTTTCAAGATATTAATCTTCTTTGTCTTTATAGGATATTACTAAAGGTTCTTCATGATTTATCAAATTTTGATTATCCAATGACTTTTCTCAATCGGAATAGAGTGAATTTATTATGGGATATGAAATATCATTATATGTTTTATGATTTGAATAAAATTTTGAAATATTATTTAGTGTTGACACTTCCATAGGGGGGTTAGGGATATGTGTTTTTTTACACTACAGGTTTGGGATTGGTATTTTTCCTAATTCATGGTTATCAAATGGCAGCCTATGGTTCCTGACAGCTTAAGAAAAATGATAATAATTACCCAACCCAAGATTTAAATCTTACATCTGTGATGTATTCTCTTAAAATTTGGTAACATTATCTTTTTAGAAATTTTTTCTCCATTTATTCTGACCAAAAAAATGTTGAGTTATGTCTTCTCTCAAATATATTTGATCATTTGGCAGAGGCAATTTGTGGTGTACTTGTAATAAGTTTTTTGTAATGTACCTATACACATAATAAGGAGAATTTAATCATTTATTATTTATGTAGGATACTAATGAAAAATGTTAGGAAACAATCTTTATAATAGTTATTTCAAATGGGTATTTTTTAATAGTTTCATTTTGGAGTCTAAGAGGTTGTGATCAATGTTGTTCTAAAAAGTGTTTATTTAAAAACTTCTATTACCAAGATAATACTTCCATATTAATATCTAATTGATAAATTTTGTGGAATTATGGACTCTATTTATTTTGGAGAAACCATTGGTGAATGGTTTTTCCCTTCAAACAATTTTCCACATTTCTAGAATTGGTACATTATACCTTTTCCGGTGAGGAAATATCTGATGGGGTATTTCCATAACTCTGGATGGGTGTTACGACATACTAATAAAAATATGTTCTATGATATGTGAGGATTTTTATGTTGTTTAGGTATGAGAGGATACACTTCTGATGTTTTTCCGTTTTTTTATACAATTCAATAGGTTTATGTCTGAGCACCTGAATCCTTCAGGTCTACTTTAGGCTCATCTATTACTAACATGGAATTGGGAGGAGAATTATGTAGATCTTATGGTTTGGATTCTATATACCTCTCATTAGAATAATTCGATATTGGTTGGGATTAATAGTTAGAACAAATCATATCACGTTATACCCATTTGGGATACAACCAAAGATGAAGAATTTGGAATTCACTATATGAAATTGATTTGTCTTTTTTTATAGGGTTCCTTCTATTATAGTATCAAATAGTGATCCTTGTTTTACTAATCATATTTAGAGAGGCCTATAAAAGGATATGAGATACCAGTTATGTTTGATCATGCAGTATAATCTACACACAGATAGCCAAACATAATGTTATATACATATTATTGAATACATGTTATGTTCTTGAATTCTCAAATTTGGTGGAGCTTTGGATTTCCATTTGGTTTTGTGTTCATTTTTCATATAACAACAGTAAATATCCTACAATTAGAATGGATCATTTTGAGGTTTTTTAAGGTAGATCATATAGATAACCTCTCTTTTGTTTGGAAATTAGTGAATCTTCCATGGTTGGACCAAGTTCGATCCATGATATGATAATGAAGATACAATTGAATCATTCAATAATGGTGACTGAAAAAGGGTGGTATTAATCCTCTATTGATATTATTCAATTACCATTGTATTTTTATAGTTGGTAATCAATAATTATAGAGTGTTTCACCTTTTTTGGGTCACAGATGTCTTAGGATGTAGGTAAATATTTCACTATGTTTTATGGGTCATTTTGAAACTGTTTAGCATGTGGAGAAAGTGTATTAACATTTGATTCTTTCACTATATTTGACATTGACCCAGAATGTGTTTCATGTATCACATATTAGTAAGTATATTTTTTACCATTACCATGTAATGGATTGGATGATCTTGATATTGAACATGATTTATACATGTTGGATAATCTAGTTGGCATTTTTGATTCCGAGAAAATGGTTTTTCATTGGAAGATGATACCTTTTGTCAATGTTATATGGAATACGAGTTCAAATTCAAATGATACATAGGATTTTAAGGCACAAATGAGAGATTAGTCTTTTCATCTATTTGATTTGAAATCTTCTTGATAGGATTGATAGTGGGAAAGAGTGTTTATAGAGGGGATGTTGTACCAACATATTACCTTCTTTCTGGTACATGTGGAATTGTTTATCATTATTTTTTCGGTGTAGTCTTAGGTTGTTTCAAGTGAAATATGTAATATTTTGGACCTTTATAGTTTTTTGTGCAATACACCTTGTTTTATGATTATTTTTTAATAAACTAAATTTATTTGATGGATTTCATTCTACACTACACCCATTTATGCTTTCATTATATAAAAATTCCATGTTAAGATTACATTACATGAAAAACATAGATTGGATTTTAGACAGAAAACACTATGTTTGTCTTGTGTAATAAACAATTTTGAGTTCCTTTGATAGCTTTCATTATAAAAAATTCCATGTTTTATGGAACTACACTATACTATTAATAATATAGTTAAATATTATTATAGTTATCACCTAACCATTGGAATTGAATATGCGAGTAAGATTGACTAAATAAAAAACTATGGTTTAAATTTTTGTATAAAATCAATTATTTGGTTATCAATTTAATAGAAATGAAAATAAAAATTAATTGAATAAAAAGGATGTTTTAAAGAAAAAACTATTTATATTCCCAAAAAATGTGTATTATTTTAATAAATTATATTAATTAATATTTATGAGAGATCATAATTAAATTTCTATATTATAAATTTGACTAAATGTTTTTAAATTCATCTAATAATATTTATAGGATTAAAATAAGGACATATCTAGTTTTAAGCATATTAGATCTATTTTTCTAAAAGGATGTATTTCCTTATTTTATTGGTAGACTTGTTTTTTTTCAAAAAAATATATAATTTCTCCTTGAAAAATAATATTTTTTTAAACAATAATATCAAAATTTACTTTTAGTTAGTTTTTGTATTTTTCTAATAAGTTTCATTTTTTGATGAATAATAAACAAAAATTAAATTTAATCGAATTTATTTTTCAAATTAATTTATTTATATAGAACATTTTCATTTGTATCTATTTTTAAAGAATATTTGTGTAAATTATATATATATTAATCCAATTTATGTCATTTATATCATTTTTACATTGAAATTGGATATAAAAACATTTTGAACTGTTAAACTTTTTCACTTTAAAAAATTGTTCTTTTGTCCTATCTATGGGACTTTTTTTAAATTAATTCATTCCATTTATGTGATATTAGTTTGAAAAAATGGATTTAAAAATTTGAATCATAATATTTTAAAATTTCTAATAATATCAACATAATTGTTTACAAATAATATTAGTGAGGAAAGTAAAATATATTTACACCAATTAAAATAAAATTGAGTTTATGAAGGGACTAAACCTTAACATTAGGTGAAAAATTCAAATACACATGTAAAAACCCATTATATTTAAATATTTCGTCTCTATAAGAGATTTATATAAATTCATTAATTATTGGAGTCTTATTATGTTAGGGAGACCTCCCAATACTGTTTACCATTTGGTATTTATAAGATGCAACTCATTATTTACTATAAAAGGGAACTCCACTCCCCACCCCAAATTAAAAATACCTATAAATCCCTTTGAAAGATCCAAATAAACACAAATAAGATACAAAAATTTATAATATAAAATAATAATCCCCAATTTATGCATAAATCAAGCCAAAGAAGTCCTTTGGTGTAAACCAATTGGAGTTACTCGAATAATAGGTAATGATCATAAACGTGTATTTTTTTCTTTGCTTATCCATCCCCTTAAATTGTTATTATATAAAGATTATATAACAAAATTAGTATCATAGTTGTGCTTATCTGTTTTTATTTTAAGGTTATCAATTTGAATTTCATACACTTTCATCAAATGAGATACAGAATCATCATTCATGTGTACGATGGACTACCACCTCACGAACTGATGTCATTTCATATTCCATTACCACCTCCCAATGGTATGAATAATGATAGAATTAATTTTATTTATTATTATTTTATTTTTGGGTGTGTGGACTACCCCCACCTCAAACTGATGTGATTCATTCATGAATTACACGGAATGTGTTCATATTGGTTTAATAGATATATGTGATATAAATTTCATAATAATTAGTAATAAATTATAATATATATATATATATATGTTTTCTTCATTTACATTATTTCTTTGAATACGAAAATAAAACCGAAATAGTGTTCATGCTTACGTATGGCCTACCATCTCCATGAATGGTGTATTTCATTTCCTATAAATATATATTATGGGTTTTATGAAATACATATATAATTATTATATATGATATATTTATCATTTATTACATTCTATAAATAATTAAATCATTATCAATGTATGTGGAATGTAAATAAAAGGTCAAAATTTATATAAAAAACAGAGAGGTTATTATGTGAAAAATAACTTTGAAATGGGATTGATAATAAATAGGTAATATGTTGTCATAAAAAAATCATATATGAAAGTGTATATATTAATATGGTTATGTTATATATGTATAATAATATCATTTATTATACAGGAGGTTGTAACCTATACGATGAGAGTCGGGACTTAAGGTGAGGCGATTTCTCGGCTCAGTTTTATTTCGGCCCCACATATACAATATTCACCATTTTTTCTGTATATATTATAAAATGTATTTTTATTGAATATTTTATTGATAATAAATGAAAATATTTCCTTAAATTTTGTTAAATATGTTTATTTATAAAATATTTTTGGATTACATCATTCATTTGAAAATTTGATGAAAATTTGAGTTTTACCCAATATAGTAGACAATAGTATTTCAGAGATATATATATATATATGAATTATTAAAATTTGAAATTTTGTAACATTGTTTTTTGAATAATTGGATAGAACATTTTTTTGTTTGGAAATTTGAGCTAAACCGTGATTTTCATTGGACTAAATGGACCATAATGTCAAAGATGGACTGAACCCGCCAGATTTTACATTATTATAGGGTTTTGGCATATAATATTCATTCATGCGTGGATCATGACAAGAAATTTAGAGGAAATAGAAAACCCCATTTATTACAAATAAACCTTCTATAAGGATAGATAATTCATGCATTTTGTTGTGGAAGAAGGTGGAGCAATTGGGATTAAAATATTTTGTAGAATATCACCATTCCCACTTTTAACCTAGCCTCCCATACAATCTATAAATATTTATTTTTCTCATTTGGATGGGATGGTACGTGCATTAAGTGATTTCAGGTTTAGGATAATTGGTTTCACTCAAATTATTCAACCACTGTAATAGGAGTAACAATTGATGAAAGAATCAACTCATCAATGCCTTCTTCTTCTTCTTCATGTTCTATTGTCTTCATTTATGTAATAAGATTCTTAGTTCCTCTTTTATTTATTATATTTTATTATATTTTTTTCAATTGTATATTTTTATACTAATCCTATTTGGGTGGGAATTTATAGTTCAAATGAGATTGGGTTATATCCTTTCGAAACCATTCCACATGATAAACGTTTCTACGATGACTACACCACCCATGGAAGAGTATTTATTTTTATTTTTTGATTGAAATATATCCTTATTCATTGATTTATTTTGAATTAGTGAGATACTATAATTTTTATAATTTGTTCTATTAATTTAGTTTTCGATTTAAATGAAACTATTCATGAAATTGAACAATTAACACAAAACATGTGAGGTTGGGAATTGTGCGAATTTTGACTGAGAAACCTTAGTCGGTAATACAAAACCACAGATGATCTATTTGTAGTGTTCAGATATTATCTATTAACTTTATTATTCAAAATTTTATAGAATAAATGTGCCTCAATTTACCAGTGTTCATTAGGTAACATTAGAATATCAATCAAAGGGAGTTATGATTTCTTATTCCAAAGTTATCCTAAAGTTAAATTCACCTAATCATTGAGGTAAATTTAATTATAGTAGAGTTGGGGGTTTAAGAAAATAAAACATCATAAATAAGTGGATATTTATTTTAATGAAAATTATTAATAAATGATTGATGATGTGGATTTAGATCAGTTACTATTTCCAAAAATACTTTTCTAAAAAATATTCTGGTTGTGCTTTGTTAATCAACATTCATTTCAAAAACAAAAAATAATCTGTTATCATACTTCATCAAGATTTATAAATGGTAAAAAACCCATATTTTATATGTATTGTGTTTCTTTTATTTTATTTTATTTTCAATGTACCTTTGTTACTTTTTTTTATTTACTTCCGGAATTGATGGATGACCTTGGTCAGCCACTCTGCTACTCATAAACCCCCAAAACCACAAATCATTTAAAATATCCCATGATATAAAATTTCAATTTTGAACCATTTCTAGGTTGGAAAGTAATTATTTCAACCGTTTATATTTATTCTATTTATTTTTCAATTTATTCTCTTCTTATCTTGTTTGATCATTCTTTACACAACTTGAATTTATCATCTCCTTTTGATTTATTCTTCTTCTTGTTTCTAGAAAATCAACTCAAACTTCCCATTCATAATTTCTTATCGTATAATATTATTATTTTTATTTTTAATTAATTTTTTACATGAACTAATCATGAATATGTCTTAGATCTTGACATTGAGATAGAATGTATTTTTCTTTAAAATGTTGGGGTCGAAGCCTCAATTTATTATTTAAGCAAAGACCTCTTTAGAGGGTAGAGGGAGACCCAATACATAGCCCAAAGGCCCAAGTCCAAGTGGCCTGAATACAAGGCTTGAAAGCCCATTTTTTGGCCCAAAGGACCCTCTGTGAACAGTACTGCTACAGTACCCCACGCAGCTACAGTACCCGCCGCCGCTACAGTATCCTGCAACAGTTCCTCCGTCGCTACAGTGATGTCACTGCACAGTCCCACCGCTGCTACAGTGTCTGCTACAGTTCCCCACTATGGTGCCCTGCTACAGTACCCCTACTACAGTAACCCGAAAATACATCCCTGCCCGGATTTGAATCTGGGTCCTTTGGAAACACTTCTATATAAATCTAATAAACTACTAAAAATGGATGAAAATAATAAAAATTAACTTAATAGAATAATTTTATTTTTTGTTACTCTAGACATTAATTATCAAGAAAATTGTATTGCATACCCAAATCTTAAATCAGAATTTAAAATGGTATCTTGGTTAATTCATCTTCTTCCAATGTTTCAAGGCTTATCTGGTAAAGACCTCAAAACCCCTTAAAGAATTTAATGTGGGTTTCTCAACCCTGAAACCAATAAATATTTATGAATATCAAATAAAACTAAGAGCATTTCCATTCTCACTTGATGGAGCTATAATATATTGAATTTATTATTTATAACATAAGATGTAAAATGCTGAAATGATATGAAAAATCTTTTTGTATAGTGATTTTTTTCCTGCATCAAGAACCATATCTATTCAAAAAGAGATCATTGGGATCACAAAAATACAAGGGGGTCAGTGTAAGATTATTGGAAGCAATTCAAGAAGTTGTGTACAAACATCCCACATCACCAAATCAAGGAGAAACTACTCATCTAGTACATCTATGAAGGACTTACAATTATGGAGTGAATCATAGTGGACGCCATAGTAAAGGGGCATTGGTCAACCAAATACCAGTAGTCTCAAGTGATTTGATTGATAAGATGACACAAAACACCAAACAATTTTCTGATCAAGTTACACCACATGTTAGAGGTGTACATCAGGTTATTCCAACCTCTTTTGAAAATAATTCAATTGATACTATATTAGGAGATTTGACCACTATGGGGAGGTATATTGATTTGGCTCAAAAGGCATCCCAACCCACTCTTATGTGGCCTTGTGTTATTTTCATTGAAATATACCACCCAACTGATTGTGGCCCCCAACTACAAGAGATGGATAATTGCACAGTAGTATTCCCTGAGAGACCATATCAGCAGAAAAAATATCCATATACCCAATATAAGTCTTATTCATTTTCACTAATATACAACCAAGGGTGGATGGATCAATCAGACATGAGGTATGGCTCTGGACAACAACAATTTTCCTCTATTCAACAAAACTTCCAACAGCCTTCACCTTACCAACAAGGTTTCTAACAACCCCGGATGAGATTTGAAGCTCAAGAATCAAAAATTAAACAACCAGGGACTTCAAAAAAAATGAAGGATTATAATAATGATGATATTTTGAAAAAAAATTATTCTTAGTGAATGGAATGAGCTGAAGAGTCATGGTTTAGAGCTGAGGGAGTTGAAGACTCAAATGATGCAGATTTCCACCGCCCTCCATGAACTAGTGAGTTAAAACTCTATAAATATACCTTCCCAACCTACACCAAATCCCAATTGGAATGTAAGTTCCATTATATTGAGAAGTGGTATTCAAACAACTGATACATATTCACCTGTCCTTCCATCGGGATTCACCTCAACACTCGAGAGGACCGATATAAGAACCACTGAAATTCATCCCAAGGAGAAAAAAAAGGTAGGAAAAAGATTGATGATATTCCCCCTAATGCCCTGCCATTTCCAAAGAGAGTTATACAAATAAATAATATCTCTAAATAGGTAATGTCAAAATAATTTTTAGATACATTCAAGAGTGTAGAGATCAACATCCCTCTACTTGAAGAAATAATGAAAATACCAAGGTATGAAATTTTTTAAAAAGAAATTTGTACCTATTGAAGAGGGATCAAGGGAAATGGGTGGATCAATATTGGAAGGAATGTGTTAGTAATAATTAAACCAACTGTAGTAATGCAATTAAGTGAACGGTTCTGGGGACATTCACCATTTCATGCACTATAGGGGAGTTTCAATCTTGTGATTCTCTCTGTGATTTAAGAGCTTCTATAAATGTAATGTCTCACTCTATTTTTTCGTCATTACAATTTGGTGAGTTCATGATGATGATAGTAGTGGTGGTGTTGGAAAATAGAGATAAAACATATCAAATTTGAGTCTATGAGGATGTACTTGTCTGAGTAAGAGACATGATCATTACAACAGATTTCTACAAGCTTGCAATGGAGGACAATAATGTAAGTTCATGTGCTCCCATTATCATAGGTATAACCTTCCTCAAAACCACTAAAATGGTTATAAATATCAATGAATGTACACATTAAATGTAGTTTGGAGATGAAGTTGTCATATTTAATGTTATGGAATCTATGAAGTACCCTTCAGAGTACCATTCTTCTTTTATTATATCTCATTTTGTACCACCAAGTAAAAACCCCATAAATTTTGATTGTCTTATTCTTAGCGAGATTGTAAGAATTAGTTCTCTTTTGATTTCTATGAGTACCTACACACCTGTTTATAATGAATTTTGTACCACCTAGTAAAAACCGCATAAAATCCCATAAAACCCCCATGAATTTTTTAACACCAAGTACCCCCGTGAACAAGGTTCGAAACCTAGAAGAGGAATAATACTAAATTAATATAGTAGGCACTGTATTAGGTACTGTTGTAGTCATTGTTCGGTACTATTGCAGCAATAACAATTCACCATGGGCCACAAGTTTGGGCTTGGAGTTTTAATGTCATTGTTCCAGAAAGTCTTTTAGGTCATTAAGGATTTCGGGTCATGTCATGGCCTTTGGGCCACCTCAAGGACTTTTGGCCACATGAAATTGTGCTTCAATGACCAGATAAAATCTACAAGGATTTTACTCCAGATGAAGGATTCAAAGTAGGCATATCCACTGTAGAAGAGCTAAATGAAATTGGAAGAACGATAGGGTATGTATTTTCCATCGGGCCTGTTCCTGTTCAGCTCTGCATGATGGATAGCTAGTTGAATAGCCCTGTAAAGGTTGAATTCAAATATTCATGACACATTATGGGGAGGAGAAATTTAATATTTTCTTGTCTGGGTAATTTCTTCTAAGACATATGGGTCATGTAATTGTCTCTAAGCCTTCGGTCCTTGTATGGGTTCCACCTCACCCATTGAAAGGTGGATTATAAAAAATTAATAAAAAGTGAAGGCCTTCGGACCATGAAGAAAATGTTCAATCTGATTAAGACATGAATTTTGGGTATAATGATGGATTTTATGAATTATTGTCTGATTTTATTGATGTTTATTCTAATACTGATTTTATTTGTGCAGATATTTCAGTTACTTCAATGTCTTCATCCACAAATTGCCTATCGGGTGGACCTTCTATGTCATACCAGGTTTTATCCCCTCCATTTTCATGCATATGATTATTTTAGAGGATGGCGATAAACCGGTTAGGTAGCCACAATGGATACTGAATCCAACTCTTTTGGAAGTTATTAAAAAATAGCTTGAAAAATTGCTCGAGGTGGGTATAATTTATTGCAGCTCAGATTCTCAGAGGGTAAGTCCTATTCCAGTTGTTCCTAAGAAAATTGTTTTTACATTTGTTAAAAATGATAAGGATGAGTTAGTTTTGATGAGGGTGTAAAAGATTTGTTCTGTGTGTATTGATTATTGGAAACTAAATTAGTCCACTCACAAGGATCATTTACCCCTACCATTTATTGATCAAATGCTTGTGAGACTAGTGGGGAAAACACACTATTATTTCTTGGATGGATATTTTTGATATTTTTAGGTGACTATTTCTCATCACGATCAATAGAAGACAACATTCACTTGTCCATTCAGTATTTTTTTCTTCCAAATCATCCCATTTGGACTTTTCAATGCACCAAGTACATTCTAGAGATTAATGGTGAGTATTTTTTTCAGATTTCATTTAGTCCTTCATGGAGGTATTTATGGATGATTTTACAGTGAATGGGTCTTCATTTGATGATTTTACGTCTATTTTTGGAAAGCTTTTAAATCATTGTATTGAGAAGAATCCGGTCTTAAACTTTGAAAAGTGTCATTTCGGGGTAGAGCATTGCATTGTCTTCAGGCATGTAGTGTCAAAACATGGTATTGAGGTTCAAAAATATAATGTAGTTGTTATTTAATTCCTACAATATCATTCATGTGTGTTTTATGATAGATCATTTCTATGGAATAAAGTATTTTATCGGAACAACATCAAATATTTTAGTAAGACTGTTATTCCTAGTTAATGATGCATTAAAAGGATCTTGATTTTGAGTTTGATGATTTTTGGAGTATTTCTTTTGATGCGATAAAATTGTGTATGACCACTCCACCTATCATATAGCCTCCATAGTGGGAGCTTCCTTTTTAGGTAATGTGTGATGTATTCCACTTCGTGGTAGGAGCTTTTTTATCTCAGAGGGTGGATGGTCATTCACATATTATTGCCTATGCATCCAGGGCACTGTATTTAGCCCAATCAAACTACAATACCATATAAAAGGAGTTTCTTTCCATATAATTTTCATTAGATAAACTCATTTCATATTTATTGGTCTCTAAATTAGTTGTTTTTTCTGACCATGCAGCTCGGAGTTTCCTCTTGAAGATCCTAGATGCAAAGCCCAGACATATCTAATGGATGCTCCTTCTTCAAGAATTTAATGTTGAGATAAAGGGCATGAAGGGTTCATAAAACCTATTGTTGGAACACTTGAGTAGGATTAATCATACACTATATGATTACACCTTTTTCACCACTTTGAGACACTTTCCCCAATGAGAATATTTATGCCATCTTATGTACACATCCATGGTATATAGATTTAGTTAACCAGCTTGTTGCCTCTAAAATCCCACCAGATTTAAATGATAAATCATGTTCAAAAGTAAAAGAGTGAGTCATGAATTTATGTTTGGGATAATCCATACCTCTAGCACATGTGTAATGACCAAATTATTTGGAGGTGTATTCCCGATCATGAGTTTGAGTTTGTTTTATATTTTTTCATACACTTTCTTATTGTGGACACATTGGACCCCAAAAGACAACTAGGAATGTATTAGAATCTAGATTATGTTATCCTATATTATTATGTGATTCCCATTTTTTTTTGTAAGTCATTATCTCATTTCCAACACACTGGGAACATTTCTAGAAGACATGAGATTCCCCAATAATCAACAATTTTCTGTGATATTTTTTATGTACGGTGTATCAATGTTATGGTGCATTTTATCTAGTTCATTTGGTTTTTTATATTTTGTTTTCTATTGGTTATGTGAATAAATTGGTGGAGGCTAATTACACTATGAGTAATGATTTAAATGTAGTTGTATACATTGTCAAGACATATACTTTTTGTAGGTTTGGATTACCAAATGACATCATCAATGGACAAGGGACACACTTATGAAATCAGAATTTATCTTCCCTCCTTTAGATGTATGGGGTGACACAAAAAACATCCACACCATACCCCCCCCCCCCCAAAATGGCCTGGATGAGGTTTAAAATTGTGAGTTTAAAAAAATTAGAGAAAAATATGTAGCCGAATAGGTAGGATTGTAGAAATATCTTGGATGACGAGCTTTGGGAACATAGGAATGAAAAAAAGACTCTCATCAGTATGTCCTCATTGAGGATTCTATTTTGGAAAGCCTGACAACAACCCAAGTAGGTAGAGCATTGGGCATATTAGGCTATAAAGAAATGAAACATAAATTTGATCAAAGACAGAACATAATAGAATCTATAAATTCAAGATGTTTATGAGATTCATTTATCTTCATATGAGAATTCTAGGCTCTACGTGTAAT
The DNA here is from genome assembly GCA_963277665.1 of Viscum album. NCBI lineage: Eukaryota > Viridiplantae > Streptophyta > Magnoliopsida > Santalales > Viscaceae > Viscum > Viscum album. The sequence goes on along the minus strand of OY728123.1, from coordinate 1,198,474,794 downwards.
GATCAAAAGCTGCTCCTGAAAAAATATTCCAAAAAAGAGAATTTCAAGTTGGAGAGAATGTACTGCTCTATAGATCATGATTTAAGTTGCTGACTGGTAAATTTCATTCCAAGTGGTTAAGTCCTTATGTTGTGACTAATGTTTTTCTTCATGGTGAGGTGGAGATAACACCAGTGGACACTTGAAGGTTCTTTACAGTAAACAGGGAATGTTTGAAGTAATACATTCAGGGAAATTATGCAGATGCAATGGATTTCATCACACTACATGACCCCAAAATCACTTGATAATATCAGGTTGTTCCTAACCCTTTCACTTTTATATTATTTGTCCTATTTAAAATTTTTTATTTCTTGTGCACATATCATCTCATGGGATCACATTGAGGATAGTAAAATATTATAAGTGTGGAAGAGGGGACAACAGTTTGGGGTAGTTATTCTTGATTTTTAGTTGTGTGTTTTTCGTGTTTTTTATTTTTGGTTTTCTGTTAAATTTAATATATATATATATATAACTATGAAAAAAAACAAAATTAAAAAATTTATTTTTATTTATTTTTTCTTTATTATACGATTTTAGATTAAAATTTTTCTTAAAAAAATATCCACATAATTATACATACTAGAGTCAATTGTGGGGAAAATTCCATTATTTTTGAAAAAAAAATTCATATGAATGTTTTTATGGAATATATTTCTATAATTTGTATTTTCAAATCATTGTTAGGGGTTTAATTGAGTTTTGAAACCTAAGAAACATTGGAACTAACTAATATTTTAATCCCTTACCTGGGAGTCATTATAATTCCTTTATTGAATATTATTACTTTTAATCACATTCATGATATTATAGGATCTTGTAGAGAAACTAAAAGATCCTTAATTCTATTTTAATCCACAAGATTCAAGTTTTATACATTCATGATAAAGTCCATCCTTCATTAAAAATATCTTTCTACAATTAACCTCTATTTTTTACCACCATTGCTTTTTACCCTTTTTATGCTTCAGTGACCATGAAATGCAAGTTAGTTAGACACATTAAAATCTATTTTATCCCTAACTACCCATATATTTTGTACATTATTGTTGTACTTTTAGCTATTGTTGGAGAGATTGTGTATCCATGGGAATATTTGGGAATTATCTTTGTTATGGTTTGATAGAAAGGGTGCCAACATTTTTCATTGGGATATGGGTTCACATTCCATATTGTATCATTGTATAACACAATCTTCCCCATTTATCGTCAATTAAAATTTTATAAAAACTATAGTTCTGTATATTGAAAAAAACAATAGAAAAAAAAAGAAAAAATAGAGAAAATGGGATGTTTATTCATTATTTTTCACTGATCAGTTGTGACCCATAGAAATGGACAATGGGGACAATCACTTGTAAGTGGTACAATTTATTTGAGGGGTTGAGTGTGTAAATTTATTTCGAAAACTTATTGAATTTTGACATGTTTTTTACATAAGATGTTAAACACTCCTCTTTGTCTTCATTTTTTTACAGTAAGTCCAACCAACCCTTGAACCTCATAGAAATATGTTGGAAGTCATATTGAGTATCACACTTTTTTCTTATGGTAGAGAACTAAGAATCATGGTAAGTATATGTTATGATCACATGAAATCTAGGAAATTACAATAACTTCACTTTCATATGTTCCTTGAGTGAAGAGGGATAATTTCTAAGTGAGTTATGTTGCGGAATGTTTCATGGGTGATAAAATTAAGTTAAAAATTTATAATGTTAGAGAAGAAATTGATAAGAAAATTGATTTCATAAATGAGACTTGAGGAATTTCATTACACAAGAATCTTGTATTTTTTCTCACCTTTGATTTTGGAGCGAGTCTTGATTAGGATAAAATACTTTTTTGAAGAGTGAAAAAGGATAATTGCGGGGTAGTTGAGAAAATGAATTTTTATTGAATGTTTTTTTGATAATAAATGATAAAATTCTATCACATTATTTTAAATATGTATATTAATAAAATATATTGGATTATATCATTTATTTCAAAATTTGTTGAAAATTTTAGTTTTACCATTTATAGTGAACTATAGTATTTCACATATAAATATATTTATATGAATTATTAAAATTTGATGTTTTGAAACTGTGTTCTAGATATAATGGGATACGACTTTTTTTTGACATTATCGATAAATCATTCATTTTATTAGACTAAATTGACCATAATTTCAAAGATGGATAGGACCCGTAATATTGGACATCACAATTGTGTGTGGGCCATATCTTCTACATTTGTGCATTGATTAACACCAAAATTTTATAGGATATCTAAAACCCAATTTTTCACAAAACATACTTTTGTTAGGATATATAATTACCATTTTTTTAGTCAAGAAGGTGGTTCAAGTGGGATTATAATATTTTGTAGAATCTCCTCATTCATACTTAAAACCACTTTTAACATGGCCTCTCCTCCACTCTATAAATATGTCTTTTCACATTTTAAGGGATTTGTACGTGCATTATGATATTTAAGGTAGAAGAAATTTTTTCACTCAAATTAAACAACCATTTTAAGTGGGAATCTCTTGAAGAGAGGATCCCCTCGTCAAAGCCTTATTCTTATTTTTTTCTTCTTCATGTTGTAATTTTTTCATTTTTTTAATAAGAATATTAGATCCTATTTTATTTATTATATTTTCCTCAAGTTGGTTCAATTCACATCTTATTTACTCATCCTATTTTTGTTTTAATAAAGTGTAGAAATGATATTTGGTTACACCCTTTCAAAACCTTTTCACATGAAAAATGTTTCTACGATGACTACACTTCCCAAGTAAGAGTTGTTATTTTTAGTAATTGATCGAAATTTATCCTTCTTCATTAATTTATATTGAATAAATGGGCTACTATAATTAACATAACATGATCTATTAATTTATTTTTTAATTAAAATTAAACTAAGAAAAAAATTGATCAATTATCAAAAAACATACGAGGTTAACAATTTTGTCAATTGTGAGGGTGAAACCATAATCTGTAATAAAAAAACACACATGATCAATTTTCATTGGTCAAATATAATCCATAAACTCAACTAATCTTAATTTAAAGGGAGTACATGTGACATAATTTACCAATAACCATAAGTTGTCTTTATAACATCAATCAAACCAGGGTTCTTCGATTGCATGTTTCGAAGTTAACCTAGAGTTAAATTCACTTAATCTTTTTGGTAATGTTAATTCTCATAGATTTCAGGGATTAAAAAATTCAGTGATCATAATTAACTTTAAATTAATTTAAATGATTATTATTATTAAATTATTGAATATGTGGATCTAGATAAGAATTTTGTTCCTAAAATAATTTTCTAAAAAACTATTCATACTATTCTTTGTTAATAAACAATAGTTTCAAAAACAAAAAAAATACAATTTTCTTCAATCATACTTCATCATGATTTATAAATGGTGAAAACACCCCAAACAATATTTTTTATTTATTTTGTTTTTTTTATTTTATTTTATTTTCAAAGTGCACTTATTGTGTTTTTTTAATTACTTCCTCCATTGAGAGATTATCTTGGTCAACCACTCTGCTGCACCAAAACCCCAAAAACCACACATCATTTGAAAGTTCCCATGATTGTGACTTTAAATATAATACCCATTGTTGTGTTATATGATTATTATATTTATATAAATGGGTATTTACATATCCATTTGATGAACTCTCTTTCATGAGGATACAGTTTCAAAGTTACCAAATTGGTAACATATATTTTTCTCAATACTCATACTTTGAGAAAAATGTTGTCTTTTACACATATATTAATTTAAAACAAGTATATAATTACCTATTAAATGTTAAATAATTAATTTTATTTATTTCTTGAAATAAATTTTTTTAATTTTTTAAATTATTTTATCAGGCTCATGATTCTAAAGTTACTCATGTAGTAAAGGATTTCTGCATCGCTTTTTACTTCTAGGAGACTCATGTCTTATTCACCACAAATTTCATTTTTTGTGGATATATTTCCCATAAATTTTTTTTATAATGACTCAACTTAAAATTATTTTTATTTACATATCAATTTTAGGATCCCACTTTCATGGGTTTTATGGTTATAACTTTACCAAAGTGGTTAGGGGTTTTTTCTCAGTTTTCTACCCATGGGTCTTATATTATGTTATATTATTGTATTTTATAATGAGGTGTATATATAAAGCCATTTAAATGAAATATATTGATTCTTTCATCCTTTAATTAATTTAATTTTCATTTAATGTTATTCTCCGAGGGGGATAATGATTCAAATTTACCAAAGCGTTAAGAGTTTATTGTAACAATGCAATCATTTATTGGAATTGTTTACGATTTGGATTCCAATTATGAAATATTAGGATTAATATCTCAATAAATATCATAAATTTTTTTATACATTGGTAATTCATGATTTCTAAATTAAAATTTACCATTTTAAGCTATTTGTTAATTTATATAATTAATAAAAGGTTTTTAATATAATTTGACTTTATTTATCTCTATAGTCAAAAATATGTTTTCTATAAAATAAAATGTCTTCTGAAAATGTTATGAATCTTTTTTTCAATATATATTTTACGATATATTTTATGGAAAATTATTTAAATTTTTTTTTTTAAAAAAAAGTGGTTTATGTGATTTCAAATTTCCCTCAAAAAATTTTCCAAGGTAATTTTCAAAGAAAACGATTTCGATTGTTTCTAATCATGCTTTATAATTTTTCAAAAGATATATTAAATGAAAATAATTTCAATGATTTAAAATCATCATTTATATTTCTTAAAATGTTATTTTTAAAGAAAATAATTAAAATAGTTTTAGATATTTAATTGTTTGTTTTTAGATCTGTTTTCAAATAAATAGGTTTTCAAAATATTTTATGATTTAAATAGAAATTTTCTAACTGTAAAGGATATATTCCCAAATAAATACACTTAATTTTTTTTAAGTCTTACTTTATATTTTTTCAATTTGGTTGTAATATAATATATTTTTTAAAAAATATTCTAAAATAATGATTTTCAACGAAAGCCCAGTTTTCTTGATAAATACCCGATGTGATATTTAAAAATACCTCTCTATATAAGATGTCATCCATTGATATATTCTATGCCTTTTGGGGATATAATTCAAGGAAACCATTATTTTCATTTCTTTTAATGGTTTATGTTTAAGATGATAAATTTTTTTTTGAATCCTTTTTCTCTACCATTGGTTAATTCATCATAAAATTCTTATGAAACCCACTTCATTTGAAGGGTTATTCTATAATGATATGATTATTAAACAATTTTTATTTTCCACGGTTTAAGATATGATTAAATGTTTAGGATCACAATATAATTTCATGGGTTATAATATGATTTTTATTAATAACATCTCTTTTTATGAGTCATGATATGATGAAATATTTATTATCTTGTGAAAAACGTATGTATTAATTCATTTTGTGATCGGTGTGACCTCTATATCCTTCTAAAACATTGGGTAAAAATTTATATCTCTTGATATAATGATGGGATATAAGTGGATTATTTTGATATGCTATTGGAATAATGTGTAACATGATACAATATAAGTAACGAGTTGAAACTGGGGATGGTGGTGTGTCACTCCCAATAGGTGTATCCCCCATGAAGTTCCATGATAGGTTTTTACAATAATCCTTGACTATTGGAAATTATTTTATGTTATTATTTGAATGCCACAAATTATATTTCTTTTTCCAATGTTATGATATCTTGACTCAGGTCCATTGATATCCTTATGATTCATGTCTTATGAAAATTCAATCATTATGAAATGGTTGATTTTTATGATCTTTGATAAATAATTAATTAATTTCTAATGTAATGTTCAGGTTCACATAGCCTTATTCTTATTTCATGCTTACATATCTTATTTTTTTACCCTTAATAAGAATATGAGCTCACCCTTTCTAATGACTCATTTCCCCATATTTTTAAGAATTGTTTTAAGGAGAGTAATCTTATGTAAAATTCTAAATGGGAATATATATATATATATGGAGGATGTAATACCCCAATCTTGTATGGTATGTTTCCCATTGAATAGTAAAATAGCTTGTGGGGTATGCAACTTCGAGTTCAAACACACCACAACCAATCAAACTCATCGTTATGAATAGTAATAACCACTTTATGAAATTTGATAAATTTTATCATTCAAAATGGACTTAATTTATGGATTAAGAATATCGAAATTATCTTAGGTTGAATTTTTAGTATTTTTCTAAAAATTTCAATTTTGGATAAATGGTGAAAAACATTGAGTTGTTGTTTAAAACCGACTTTTTATTTAAATAATTATTTATTTTATTTAAATTTATATTAGGTCTAAATAGATCCATAATACCTATATAAGTTCAATGTAATTCATTGGATTCATTTTATAATGAGTTTAGATTTATATAAATTTTATTGAACTTTTAACCGTCTTTTACCCACCTCCTAGGAGCATTTGCAAATTTGCATTAAACCTAATTTTACCGCTTCTGTGAGTTGAATTTCAAAAATCCGAGAGACACATTTGATATTAGTAAGTAAAATGTGGTTCAATAAGATGAAATTTGTTTTGGTGAATAGTAACTTTGGACTTTTATTTACCACATTTAAAAGTAAATGGGGTAATTAAAGTTAAAAATGATATCATAATTACCCTAACACATGTACAAATTCTATTGGATAAGTTTAATTAGACCCAAAACAACCTTATGAATAAAATATGACCCCCTTTGGTCCACTTGGATTAGATTAGAATAATTATTATTATTTTTTTAAAGAAGAGTTAAAAGTGTTAAATTCAAATTTTAATTACTAAACCATTTTTTATATAACGATAAACATAATATAAATTCGACTATAAATATTCATTAGAAAGATAAAGATATTTCCTACATAATGGTATTTTATTTATAATTTTTAGACATTAAATAATTTAATTTATTTAGTACACAATGATGATGCAGTAATTACCTTATTAAAGGATGATTAATATAATTGATATTATAAATATCCTAATAAATGTAATTATAGACTTTTGATGAATTAAAAAAAATTATAGGTTAATATGACATTATATGGTTTATCAATTTTTTTTTAATTGATAAAGATGTTATGATTTTCAAAAAAATCAAATACTAAATATTGTCAAAATTGATATAATTGAGTTTTTAAAACAAAAACTACATTACTAATTGATATAATATTCCTAAAAATATAAGGTTTGGCCAAAGGACATATATAAGGTCTTATTTATTAATAATGAACCACTATGTGTTCTCATGGAATTTTATAATGTGTTTATAAACTATTTAATATAAACATACAAAGAGATAATATAATTGTCAAACTATTTGACTAAGAGTTAAATATATAAGATAAGGATAATATAGTGACCTAAATTTGTCTAAAACCAATTGGTTGAAAGGTTTTCAACCAATGACCACATTAAACTTGAAATAACTCATTTTTTATCCATTATAAACTAATAATGTTTTTATTATAAAATAATACTCCAAGTTTCCAAAAGTGACCCACACCTCTCTTATAAAAGGGTACTTCACCTTATCTTAATTTCAAACCTCCAAAGCCAATTGGATCGGCCAAACCCTACCCAAAAAACAATTTAACATTCCTCCCTTCATCTTAGAGGCATTCCATTGGTCAAAAATCCATCCAATTGAGTCCTTTTGATCAAATCAAAAGAAAGAACCCGAAGAAGTGGTAAATATTGCATCACCTCTTTCAAGTTATTTTATTCTTCCACTACCTCTTTCTTTGTTGTTTTTATTCCAAAATAATAACTCCAGTATCTTATATATACTATGATGTTATTATAAATATGGTATAACCATATTAATTATTCTATCCATTCTATAAATGACAAAGTCACCGTATGTGTGTATGTATGTATTACCGTCTCCACGTCGTGGTGTAGTTTGTTATTCAAACACTTAATTATTTTGTATGGTTATAATAATGAATATAACTAATGTAAGTAACAAATATGACATGTTAATTATTCTTTGTATATAATATACAATCCAATTACATATGATTTCACCATCAATATAATTATATTGTCGCTCGTGCGTACGTATGGATTACCGTCTCCATGAATGCGATGAGATTCATTCCCCATCACAATAATTAAAGAATAATTTTCATTTTATGTTTAAAAATAAAGTTTAAGAACATAATATCATTCTGTATGTGAATCAAATACATCCAATCCATAATAAACAAGGCTTATGTAACCAAGAATATAAAGGAAAACAAATCAGTTAAACACCCGAAACGATGATACTACTGAAATATTATTAACAAAGCATTATTATAGGGTCATATAAGATATCATATTTATGTATATAGTTCATGTATAACTAAATAACAGTAATTTAGCTATTATACAGGATGTTAATGTACCCTCATCCAAGGAAAAGTACATGGTAAGGGTTAATTTTGGAAAATCTTTATTATCCAAGGTAGTTTTTGCGTAAGTATCTACTAGTAGCTCTTTATCATCCACATCTGTGTATTCTTAAAAATGTAATTAAAAAAATTAATATTTAATCTACAATGGGTTAATATCAATTATACCCTTATTTGACTATATATGTTTGGAATGAAATCTTTTTTTCATTTTACAAATAAGGTACTTTATCACCTTTTTGGCAAAATTAAGGTAAGAGTGTCATTTTTTTTAACTTATACGGCGGGTGTGGCTATTTTCCACCATTATATCATCGTCGAAGCTTCCCATAAAATCCTATAATAATATTTTCAAAATAAATTTTTTATTTTATAATTATTTGACTTTTAAATGATTTTTAAATAGAATGAGATATTTCTCGAAAAAAGTTTTGATTTAATCTATGTCAACATCCATTGAGGTATTTTAAGCTTGTTTTAAGTTGATTTATTATGATACAAATAATCCATAATGTATTGAAGGTTTTGTGATATTTTTTTACTGTGGATGTGTTATTTTTACACCATTCATTTTTTATGGATAAAGTATTAACATTTGATATGCTAGTTTTAATATGCATGTTTATGTTGTGTTTAAACCTTTTCATATGAGGAAGGCATTGGACATTGTATGTTAGAGGTGGAGACTGCTATAGCTCATCAATGCATTGGTATGTCTCATGAGAAAAACTAGTTTCCTGGAACAAGGCCTTGAAAAAATCTTATTTGTAGTCTTGGAACAAGGCCTTGACTATATAGTTATGAAGTCTGGCATTATGCATTCCATCATTATGAAAGTATCTATTGATATTACATGTGATTATTTGACTAGTAGAATATCCATGTGAATAAGTAAATGGAATTATTTTATTTTATCATTTCCATATTATGATGATGTTTAAGTTTAAAAGGCTTTTGATTTAATCTTATACATTTCCATAAATTTTCATGCTTATTTATGAATGTTTCTGTTATATTGTGATCCTAACTGAGCATCTGAGCTCATCCCATTCTATATTTCATTTTTTCCAGGATATGAAAAAGTATTTTATGGTTGACTTATAGGGATAGGCTAAGGATATAAGTTTTTTCAAAAGGGGACAAAATTTTTTTGATGTTTTTATTTCATGATGTAATGTAAAACATATTAATGTATCTAGTACTTTCAAGGCTACTAAACTGGTCAGTTTTTCGAGACATGATTATTTGTATCATTCCAATGTTATGTAATAGTGCACCGACTCTGGGTACACTACAAAAAAAAGTACATTAGAGGGGTTTATGCACAACCCCCTCTAAATTAATTTTTTATAACATTTGATGGGGTTATGAACAACCCCCTCTAATCATCAAATTTAGAGGGGGTTCAAAACCCCCTCAAAAAATTTTAGAATTTTTTTGAATATGTAATTGGATTTTAGAGATGGTTATGTTAAAATTTTCATAACTTTAATAATTATTGGGACTATATATTTAGTTATAGGTACTATATATTCTTTCAGAAGCTCTATATACATACATACATACATGAATACATACATACAGACACACACAGACACACACACACACATATTCAGTTGGATTTTAGAGGTGTTATGTGTGTATGTAAGTTATATGAAATTTGTTTTAAGAAAATAGTGGGGGTTCACAACCCCCTCTAATGTAAGACATTTGTGGGGGTTTGCAACACCCTCTAATATAAGACATTAGTGGGGGTTCAAAACCCCCTATAATTGAAGACATTAGTGGGGGTTCAAAACACCCTCTTTAAACCCCACTAATGTCTTACATTAGAGGGGGTTGTCAAACCCCTCTACTATCTTACATTCGAGGGGATTCACATCCCCCTCTAATTTAAGAGATCAGAGGTGTTGTGAACCGCTACTATTTTCTTAAAAAATTCATAATATATATATTATATATTGTATACATATATAAATGTATTTATAAAATGTATAATATATTATATTCATAAAAATATTTTATATATATATAGATATATATATATTAATTGGGTGCTTATAAATATAATATGTATATATATATTTTCAAAATATATTTGGGTAAAATATAAATATAAACATAAATTAATTGTATAATATATACATGTAATCAAATAAATATAAACAATTACAAATAAATATATAAATACACATTTGTGTTTGTGTGTGTTTGATATAAATGTATTTATAAATACATGCATACATAATTTAATTTAAATATATATAAATATATAATTTATAAAATGTGCAGAAAATATATATATATATATATTTTTGTAATTATAGATATATGATATTTATTTAATATTTTTAAATATATTATGAAAATAATGTTTATCTTAATAAACGTATTAATATATATATAAATACAATAATATATAAATTATATCTGTAAATTTGTTAATATATATATATATATATATATGTTTATTAATATATGTTCTTATTTTAATAAACTTATTATATGTATTTAAATATATTGTTTTAATAATTTTTATTCTAATAAACTTATTAATATATATAAATACAATAATATATAAATTATGTGGAAATTCGTTAATATATATTCATATTTTAATTAACTTATTATATGAATTTATATATATTATGAAAAAAAATTATATTTTAATAAACTTATTGATATATATACATATATATAATGATATATGTACTAAATAAATAGTAAGCCACATGGCGTAGTGGTTTAGTTTTTTACGGTATTTTTTGAAGATGCAGAGTTTGATTCCCGACAGTATATATATTTTAGAAGTCCTCCGAAAGGAGACCTGGAGCGGGGCTGGACTGACTTGGACAGACAGATGCGCTAGGGGGACTAGGAGACAGACATGCGACTTGGGGACTGGGAGACAGAAAAGCTGGGGGACCCCGGGAGATAGACAAGTGGGGACGACCAGGGGACAGACAGACACGTGGGGGAGAGACAACCGGGGGGGAAACCGACAAACACGCGGGTCCACACAAAGACACGTGGGGGGGGGACACAGGAGGTACACACGCAGTGCGGGGACCCTGAGGGGCAGACACACAGTGTAAGGGACCCAAGAGAAATTGACACACGGTGTAGGGAACCCGGGAGACAGACCCACGAGGGACTAGGAACACAGAGGGGATAGGGGAGGGACACGCAGAGAGACAAGAACGCGGGACCCAGGGTGGAGACATGGGGTACTGGAGGGGTGGCGGGGGAATGGAAACCACGCAGGTGGGGGAACACGTATGGGGGAATGGGAAGATTTTTTCTTTAAAAAAAGGGGGAGGCATTTGGGGCGGTTCTGTAACCTCACCTAATGCCTTAACAATTAGGGGCAGTTAGAACAGCCCCTAAATCCCTCTACTAGAGGCGGTTGGGAATATAACCTCCCTTAATGAAAACAATTTGTGGTATATTTTGGACAACATTAGAGGGGGTTTAAACCCCCTATAATGAAACCGTTGTTAAATTCATCACACATTTACCAGAGCTTCTCCAAAACCACCTCTACTAACAGTAGGCGGGCACATTAGCGGCAGTTCTGCATAACCGCCACTAATGTATTTAGAAGGGGTTATAACCCATTCTAAATTCAAAAATAACCCCTTATACAGTTGTTATTTTTATGAAGTGGTAACTGGGGCTGAGTCATTAAAGTTTGTATCATAGGAAGTTTAGTACAAACCTTGGAAGCAAGATTTAGAAAAACTCTGATTAGAGAACATTACCATAAGATAGACTTTGAGGATTAGTTTAGATGAACATCCTAGAATTTTGTTATTGTAGAGATTTCTTGAGTTTTCCAAGTAATAAATCTACGTCTGGATACGATTAGGTAGAGGCGGCTCTGGCACAGATGTACCTAGGGGTAAAACCTGAAAACACCGCTTTGAGCTTGACCCGAATGGGAACTGGTGCAATAAAACGGACCCTACTGAACTCTTAGTTACGACACTTGAAGTGGATATTCTTACGATAATTATCATTTTCTTTTTAAACAATTTTTAAGGGTTTATGAGTATATACATCCTCAAATAAAACATTTTTATGATTATGGATTATATCCAAAAATTGTTCGATTTATGTTAAGTGTTTTACTAGTTTGGAATTATGTATTGCAATTAATAAACTAATCTAGTGTATGCCATTTTTTTGAAATAGAACCTAGAGGAAGAATGTAAACTAAATAAATGTATGTAATCCATATAGGAATTTCCCTCCTACTCAAGATAATTATAATGGAGCTGGTGAAGTAACTGGTGTTGATTACATTATCAGCATACTAGGACAACTCACTCAGGTTATGAATAATAACCTTACCCGTATAGATCACCCTGATCCACAACATAGAGGATCAAGGTTAGACCTATTCATGAGGAAAACCCACCAACATTCAATGGGATTAAAAATCCATTAGTATATGATAAATGGATAAATTTCTTATAAAAAATATTTTATGCTTTGGGGAGTAGTGAAAGGGAAACAGTTTTCATGGTAGTTTATTGCCTCATGGGAGATACAGATCAATGGTGGCCATTAATCCAAAAACACAAAGGAAAATGAATATGTATCGAACATGTAATGGAGGGAGTTTAATGTGATTTTCATGGAAAAATAATTTCCTCGTGACCATCGAGTGGATATAGAAATATAATTTCTTAGTCTAAGTAAAAAGGAGGATAAGAATGTCACAATGTATGAGGCTTACATTACAAGTATAGCAAGGCATGCAACAAATTATATACATAACCCAAGGATTAATATTTATTGATTCTTTCATGGGTTAAAGCCACTTCTCCAGTGATCATTAGTCTCACAATCCTTCTAACCATACTAATATATTGTCTCATGTGCTATTAGGGCAGAAAAATAATTCTCTATGTCTTATGACTTTAAAGAAAAGGAAGAGAAAAAGAGATCTTTTGAACACTATGGATATGGAAAAAGGGGACGAAGGAAAAAATTTGAATATCCATCTTGTGGTAAATTTGGGAAGAAACACCCAGGTACTAGCCTTATAGGAATGATTTTCTGTTACAAGTGTGGTGAAAAAGGTCACCAAGCTCATGCTTATAAGGGGGAAGAAAGAAGATGTCAATGTGGAATGCTATAATTGTAGAGAAAATGGGCATTATGAAAATGAATTTCCTAAGTGCCAATGGAACATACCTCAAAAAAGGTGAAGGGATCAAGGCCAATCTTATGAGATCACTACTGCAGAGGTTGAAGCTCTGAAAGATGTAGTGGCAATTAATTTAATGGTTTCCTCTTGTATAGCTAATGATTTATTTGATTATGGATCATTGCATTGTTTCATATCTTCCTAGTTTTCGATGAAAATTAGATATTTTTTATTTGACTTAATAAGGGGGTTGTCATTTAAAACACTTAAAGGAATTATCATCACAATAAAATTTTGTGAATCAGTTCCCATTAGAGAATATAAATGTTCTTTATCTATGGATCTCATCATCATACCCATGATTTAATTTGATATAATCCTAGGTAAGGATTGGATTTTTGACAATGATGTAGAACTTTATTGCAAGAAGAAGGAGGTTATAACTTTTGATGATGATAAAGAGTACCATATATTTAGAGAATAAATATCACCACCTAATTCTTATCTAGATCCACCACTATAACTCTTCTAAATTCAGTTATTGGGGAAGAAGATAATGAAATAACTATGGGTGAGAAAAATAATGTTCGAATAGAGGATTTAACTATTGTGCAAGAATATTTTTATGTTTCTCCAGAGGATTTACCTAGAAATCCTCTAGAACGAGAAATTTAGTTTTCCATTTATGTAATTCCTGGGTCAAGGCCCATATTGAAGACCCCTTATAGAATGGAAACTATGTAATTAGTGGAACTAAAGAAACAACTATAGGAATTGAGTAATAAGGGATTTATTCTCCCTAGTGTTTCTTTATGGGGAGCCCCTATCCTTTTTGTTTAAAAGAAATATGGATCTCTGAGTTTGGACATTAACTACATGGAGATCAATGATATAACAACAATGAACAACTATCCCCTACCACGCATTGATGATTTATTCGACGAACATCATAGAGCGTAATATTTTTCAAATATTGACCTTCTATTTGGATATCATAAATTGCGTGTGAAGAAGGAAGACATTCTGAAAATAGTATTTCAAACCAGGTATGGGCATTACGAGTTTACAGTAATGCCTTTTGGTTTGACTAATGCATACTATGTCTTCATGGATCTAATGAATATAGTTTCCAAGGGATATATTGATGAATTTGATGTGGTATTTATTGATGATATATTGGAATAATTCAAATGTTCCGAAGATCATGAAAATCACTTACGCATTATTCTAAATACTCCTAGAAGAAATGAATTATAAGGGAAGTTTATCAAGTGTTAATTCTGGCTTCAATAGATTTCTTCTCTTAGATATATTGTCTCTAAGGATGGAATATATGTTGATCCGTTAAAGACCAAGGCAATCCATTAATAGCCAACACCGATGAGTATAACTGAGGTACACGGTTTTAATGGTTTACCAAGTTATTATCGATGTTTCATCCAAAATTTTGCCTGGATGGCTAACCCATTAACCAAGATCACACATAATGGTGTTTAATTTGTTTGGAAAAAATAGTGTGAAAAATGTTTTGAAGAATTGAATATAAGATTAGTCAACGCTGCTATCTTGACTCTACCATCATGGAATGATGGGTTTGTTATTTATAGGGATGCTTCAAATAAAGGACTTGGTTGTGTCCTTATGCAGAATGATAGAGTTATTGTCTATGCATCATGGTAACTAAAAATTCATGAATAAAACTTTCCCACTCATGATCTTGAGTTAGAAACTGTAATTATTTCTCTGAAAATACTTATACACTATCTCCATGGTGAAAACTTTGAGATTTAGGTTGATCAAAAGAGTTTGAATTATATTTTCGGACAAAAAGAACTCAACATGAGGAAAAGGATATGTATTAAACTAATTAAGAATTATTATTTCACTATACACTACCACCTTGGGAAGGAAAATAAGGTGTCAGATTCTTTAAGAAAAAAGAATCATTGAGTTTGGAAGAAGAAGAGAGATGAAAAGGATCATATATACATGGACCTAGTAAAGATGGATATGGGAATAACCATGGAAGGTGAAACACCAATACTTTGTCAAATGGTTTCCAACCCATCTTTTCTTAAAAGGATAAAAAATTCTCAAACTGATGATGAGGAGTTTCAAAAGAATATTAATGCTATGAATGATGGGAGATTGAGTGAATTCATATAAGAAGATGGGATTTTGAAATTTGGGAAGTGAATTTTTGTTCCCGATATACCTGAACTAAAAATGGAATAGTTGGATGATGCTCATAGCTCCAATTTATTTGTACACCCTGGTATCACTAAGATGTATATATATTCAAAGGAACATTTTTTGTGGGACATCATGAAGAGGTAGATTGCTGATTTTGTGTCAAGATATATGGTTTGTCAACAAGTAAAAGTTAGAAGGCAACAGCCTAGAGGAGTCATGCAACTTCATCCCATGCCTGAGTGCATATGGGATAATATTACGATGGAATTTCTCTTGTGGATACCAAAGACTCCTAGAAGGGATGAGGGAAAATGGTTCATTGTTGATCGTATTACCAAGTCATCAAATTTTCTTGTCATAAGAGAAGCCTTACCACTTGAACATATGGTAATACTATATATTAATGATGTTGTAAGACTTCGTGGAGTACCTCAATTGATTGTTTCTAATCATGATCCCCGTTTTCCATCAAGATTCTGGAAAAGTCTTCAGAATGACCTAGGTAGTGAACTTCATTTGAGCACTGCCTACCACCCTCAAACCGATGGACTATCAGAACAGACTATTCATACCATATAAGACATGTTCATATCCTGATCACTTGACTTTCAAGGTACGTTAGATCAATATTTACCTCTAATAGAATTTATCTATAACAATATCTTCCATTAAAGTATTTAGATGGCACCATATAAATTATTATATGGAAAGAGATGTCGTGCACTAACTTGTTGGGATTATGTTGGTGAAAGAAAACTCGTAGGCCTAGAACCTGTAGAGGAAATGATGGAAAATGTGAAGGTTATCCAAACCCACATCAAAGAAGCTCAAAGTAGGCAGAAGAGCAATGTCGATAACTGATGGAAGGATTTGGATTTTCAGGTAAGAGATCATGTTTTCTTGAAGGTATATCCACGGAAGGGAGTTATACGATTTGGTAAGAAGGGTAAACTAATTCCTAGGTACATAGGACCTTTCGAAATTATAAAAAGAATTAGGGCTCTAGGTTATCGTTTGGCAATGCTGCCAAGTCTCCCCAATGTTCAAGATGTGTTCCACATATCACTATTGAGGAAATACATGCCTAACCCAACGCATGTACTCACCAATGAGGAAATTGAACTCGAACATGATTTGTCTTTTTGTGAAGAGCTTGTCAAAATTCTATATTCTAGAGAACAGGAGCTGAGAAACCGGACGACTCATCTAGTAAAGGTTATATAGAGAAACCATAAGATGAAAGAATCAACGTGGGAACCTGAGGAACTTATGATGAAGAACCACTCGAATCATTTTATGCAGTAATATTCTAGAAATTTTGAGGATGAAATTATTTTATGTAGGGGATAATGTAATACCCCAAGCTTCCACAGTACATTTCCCTTTAAATAATACAATATATTATGTTGTACGCAACTTCGAGTTCAAACACACCAAAACCAATCAAATTAGATTTTATGTATAGTAATACCCACTTTCTATAACTTTATAAATTTTATATTTCAAAATGGACTTCATTTTTTGGATTCGTAATATCAAAATTAACTTATGGTGAATTTTGGGTATTTTTCTAAAAACGTTCAATTTTGGATGAATTGTGAAAAAAACTGAGTTATGGTTTAAAATAGACTTTTATTTAAATAATTATTTATTTATTGACAACATAGATATATAATACCTATATATGTTCAATGTCATTTATTGGGGTCATTTTATAATGAGTTTAGATATATAAAAATTTTATTGAACTTTTTACCGTCTTTTACCCACCTCCGAGAGAATTTAAAAATTTGCATAAACCAAACTTTTACTGCTTATGTGAGTTGAATTTAAAAAATCCGAGAGACACTATTGATATAATTAAGTATAATGTGGTTTAATAAGATTAAAATAATTTTTTTTAATAGTAACTTTTGACTTTTATTTACCACAGTTAAAAGTAAATGGGGGTAATTAAAGTAAAAAATGATATCATAATTACCCTAACGCATGTCTTAATTCTATTGGATAAGTGTAATTCGACCAAAAACAAAATTAGAAATTAATTATGACCTCATTTGGTCCACTTTGAATAGATAAGGACATTTATTATTATTTTATTTAAAGAATAGTTAGAAGATTTAAATCATTGTTTAATAAGTAAACCATTTTTAATATAGGGTTACTAACAATATAAATTCGACTATAAATATTCATTATAAATCTAAAAATATTTCCTACATAATCTTATTTGATTTATAATTTTTAGACATTAAAATATTTAATTTATTTATGACATAATGATGATGTAGTAATTACCTTATTAAAGAAAAATTAATATAATTGATATTATAAATATCCAAATAAATGTAATATGATACTTTTGATGAATTAAACTAATTTTCTAGGTTAATATGACATGTTAGAGTTGATAAAATATTATTTATAATTAATCATGATGTTATGATTTTCATAAAAACCAAATACTAAATAGTGTCAAAGTTGACATAATTGATTTTTTAAAACAAATACTATATTATTAATTTATGTGATATTAATAAAAATATAAGGTTCATCCAAGGAATTAGATAAGGTTATATATATTAATAATTTACCACTTTCGATTCTATTGTAAGTTTATAGTATGTTTATTAACCATATAATATAAAAATACAAAGAGACATGGTAAATGTCAAACTATTTAACTAAGAGTAATGTCTAAAATATAAGGTTAATATAGTGACCTAAACCTATCTAAAACCAATTTACTGAGATGATTTAGACCCATCCCCACCTTATCCTCTTAATAAATCATCTTGGAGCCATTATAAACTGAAAATGAGTTTATTATAAAATAATATTTCAGACTTTTCCTAAAGTGACCCTCAACTCTCTTATAAAAGGGTACTTACCCTCCTATTAATTTCACACCTCCAAATACATTTTTCTCGTCCAAACCCTACCCAAATATCCTCCCAAATTTCATCCCTTTATCCTAGAGGCCTTACTTTGGTCAGAAAGCCAACCTAATGAGCCCTTTTGATCAAAACAAATGGAAGAACTCAAAGAAGAGGTAAATATTTCATCGCATCTTTCAAGTTCTTTTCTTCTTCCACTTCCTCTTTATTTTTTGTTTCCATACTACAATAATAACACCAGTATATTCTATATACTGTGATGTTATTATAAATATGTCACAACCATATTGGTTATTCTATCTATCCTATAAATGACAATGTCCCCATTCGTGCATACGTACGGCTTACCATCTCCACATCATGGTGTAGTTTGTTATTCAAACACATCATTATTTTGGATGGGTATAATAATGAATATAATGAATGTAAATAATAAATATAACATTTTAATGATTCTGTATTTATGACATACCACCCAATTACATTCTATTTAACCATCAATATAATGATATTGTCGCTCGTGCGTACGTACGGATTACCGTCTCCACGAACGCGATGAGATTCATTCCCCATTATAATCATTCAAGAATAATTTTCATTTTATTATTAAAAATAATTTTTAAGAACATAATATAATTATTTGTATGAATCAAATACATCTTATTCATAACAAAAATGTCTTATGTAACAAAGCATATAAAGGAAAATGAATCAGTTAAACACCCGAAACGATGATACTACTGAAATATTATTAAAAAATCAATATTAAAGGGTCATATATGATATCATATTTATGTATATAGTTCAAGTATAATTTAATAACAATGATTTAACTATTATAAATGAGGTTAACATACCCTCAAACAAATAAAAGTACAAGGTAAGTGTTAATTTAACAATCTTGTTATTATTTGAGGTTGTTTTTACCTAAGTATCTACTGGGACCACTTAATAATCCACATCCGTGTTTTTGTAAAAATGAAATTCAAAAAAAATTATATTTAATATACTATTGGTTAAAATAATTTATACCCTTATTTGACCATATATGTTTTGAAAGGAATCTTTCTGTCGTTTTCCATACAAGGTACTTTATGTCCTTTTTGACAAAATTAAGGTAAAAATGTATTTTTTTTATCTTATATGGCAGGTGTGGCTATTTTTCGCCATTATATCATTGTAAAAGATTCCCATAAAATCTTATAATAGTATTTTAAAAATATATGTTTTCTTTAATAATTATATGAATTTTAAATGAATTCAAAATAGAAAGAGATATTTCTCAAAAAAAAGTTTTGATTTCATCTATGTCAACATCCTTTGATATATTTTAAGCTTTTTTGAAGTTGATTTATTATGATAAAAATATTACATGTTGTATTGAAGGTTTTGTGATATGTTTGACCATGTATGTTTTATTTTTACACCATTCATGGTTTCTGGATAAAGTATTGACATTTTGTATGCTAGTTTTAATACGAATGTTTATGATTTGTTTAAACCTTTTCATATAAGGAATGAATTGGAATTAGTAAGTGATGGGTGGAGCCTGCTATAGCTCCTCGATGCATTGGCATGTCTCATGATACAAACTACTATCTTGGAACAAGGCCTTGAAAAAATCTTATTTTTAATCTTGGCATAAGGCCTTGACTATGTAGTTATGAAGTCTGGAATTGTGTATTACATCATTATGAAAGTGGCTATTTATATTTCATGTTATTATTCGACTAGTATAATATCCATGTGAATAAATAAATGTAATTATTTGATTTTATCTTTTCAGTATTGTGCTGAAGTTTATGTTTAAAAGGCTTTTGTATTATTCATATACATTGCCTTAAATGTTTATACTTATTTATGAATGTTTCTGCTATATTGTAATCCTTACTGTGCATCTGATCTCACCCCTTTCAATGTTTTATTTTTCTCAGGATGTGAAAGTTATTTTATAGTGGAACTACAGGGATAGGCTATGGATATAAGTTTTTTAAAACGGATAGAACATTTTCTTGAAGATTTTCTTTCATTATGTATTGTAAAACATAAGAATGTATCTAGTATTTCCAAGGCTACTAAACCGATTGGTCTTTCAGGACATGATTCTTTGTATAATGCCAATGTTATGTAATAATTCACTGACTCTGGGTAACTGGGGTTGTGGAATTACAAAGGATATTTTAGATCATTCACCATGATAGAAGATTCGGTTTCTATGATTCCATAGACACTAAATTAGTATGGTCCCTCATCATGTTATTTTTTAATGTGCTTGATATTCTTCTAAAACAATTTAATATATGTGTATGTCAAGCATGTGTCACTATAGATATTATCAATTGGAAGGTTTAGTAAACCTTTATTAAATAGGATGGGAAATATTTAGTGATATCCTTAGGAATTTTTCTAAGTATATTTATGAGTATTACTATAAGGATTAGTCGAAGAATTATTCAAAGTCTATGCAAATTTCCCCAAATTTTGTTAATGGATAGTGTGAGTGATTTGGTAGAAATAAATTCATGTCTGGATTCTTATTGTGGATGTGTCTCTGTAATATATGTTCATAGGGGTAATAACTACAAAACACTATATTTTACTAGAATTGATAGAGAATTGGTGCACAACAATGGGCCTTACTGCAAACGTAGTTTGAAACACCTAGGGAATATTATTTGGAAATTCACTTACTCTTCATGAACCATCATGATGTATTTAAATAGAATATGAAAATGAATGACCTAGGATGAACCTAAGTTATCATGAATTAGATAAGTGTCATAATTTAAACATCACATGATTTATTGTTTTTGATTATGTGGTTTTCCTCAATGATAGGTGTTTCTCACACTATACTGTATAGTTTTAATCAATTGTGGGAACTAGAAGTAAATGGGTTATCATTGAATGTGAATGAATATTTCCCAATGAGTATTCAAATTATATTATTACTAGAGTAAAATGGATTCTGATTATTCCAAATCAGTTTGCACAGAACATGATTTACTGCATTTAAAAAAGCCAAATATCAGACTCACCAAAGAATATAAGGAAAAAGATTGCTAAGAGTTTGGGTAATGGAGACTATGGAGGAAAGAATATTTTTTCCATTATGTTGAGAATGTGGTAAGAAACATCCTTCTGTATGTCTTAAAGAAACATGAAGATATTTCGACTGTGGATAATAAGGACACAAATCATGAAAATATAAATGGAAAATGAAATGTTCAATCAGCACAATGAATGAGAATAATAGTCTCCTTATGATATAATTGACTATTGAATTCACTAAATGTGGAAGGTATGATCATTATAAAGATGGATGTCCTAAATTGATATATTTTGATGAGATCAGTAAAGAGGTATGAGTCATGGTTATATAGTTGATGATGAAGATACTATAAATGACTTGTGAAATGAATGAAGTGTTGAAGAATAATAAGATGAAGCTTAGTTAATTGTTTGATAATGAGGTGGAATGAATGAAGTATTTATGTATTTGAAGTCAAAGATTGTATTATCTGATGTATGAAATATATATATATATATATTATTATAATATTTTAGTTATGTATTTAAATGAATTTATTAAATGGTACTAATGACCTAGAAATGTGATTTAATTACATAGTTATATTTTAATGAGGAAAAAACATGATTAAGGAAAGGTAACCCTTAATATGTTACTAATATTGATAAAATGGAATTTAATTTGTATAGACATATGTTAGATAATAATAAATTAAATTGTATTGTATTTATGACATTAGAACTATTAATTTATTTGGTTATAAAGTGGGTTGTGTTTTCATTGATGATGTTAACAACATTTTTTGATTTATGGAATATATCAAATAATTGGTAAAATGAATGAGGAGTCATACATGTTTTCAATAAGGATTTATGATCATTCAGGTTATTACCATGTCTCATGAGAATAGACGACAAAGTTATTCACATGTTTCATATGTTTCAGCCAAGAGGTACTATATGATATATGGGGGATAAATTTTAATCTAATGTATTCACCCTGTTTGTAATGTTTTTGTTTTCTTTGTTTTGGAAGGGTTAAAGGGACAAAAAATTATGATATGGTCTACGTTAAACATTGAATGTGGTTTTAGAGGTTAACATATTATATTACCATATAAAGATAAATTGATATTGAATAACCTATGTCAACCATATTGTTTTGAGGAAACATGAAGATTGACGTAATCACTTATCTGTCTATCAATGGGCCTTAAGATCCATTAGTGCTTCAGGGATAACAAATTCACCTATATTTATGATAGTAAGCGATAGAGTTTAAAATGATCAAGGGACAACAAAATGGTGAGATTTTTTATATGAAATCGAATAAAATCAAGTAATTATATCTTATTGTGAAAACATTATTCAAATTTTTGAAAACGTTCTTGAAATATAAATTTTTCTGGTTATCATAAATTTTTATGATATCGATGACTGCTACATTCATAAGAGGTCTATGGTTTTATGTTTACTAACCATCACTGGGTCTCCCAATTTTTTTGATCAGTAATATTGATCACTCTCTATAAATATTTTCATTTTTCATCCTTGTTCATTTCTTCACATTCCACCTATGTTCTCATATTTTGAGACCATGTTAAGAGTTAGTTTGGCCAACTATTTTGTCTCCCACCTCCCCTTTTTAAATAATGATAATTATACATTTTTATGAAGTTGGTTTCTATATGAAAAAAACATTAATGTTTTAAAAAGTTGATGAGCAAGACAAAATTTGAGGAAGAAATTCATTTTATAGAGGGTAGAACGTAACAACCTATGTTGTTATGAATTTATTTATTCGATTTTTTTTATTTTTGATGGCTTACATTGAATGCTAAACCAAGTTATCATTTATTTATATGCAACACCTTGTTAATAGTTAACTACACAATAAACATAGATTATCTTTTTGTATGAGAAACACTATGTTTGGTGTGTTTTATGCACAATTTCTAATTACAATGATATCATTCATGTAACACAAGACCGAGTTTTATCGAATTACATTATAACACAAATATTTTAATTAAAATATTATTATAGAAATAAATTATACAATGTAATTTATGAAGAGAATAAGATTAAAAATAAATAAAACAATGGTTTTCACATGCTAATAAAATGAAATATTTTTTATCAATTAATTTCAAATTAAAATAAAAACCAATTGAATATAAAGGAGGCATTTTTATGAAAAAACTATTTTTTCCTACAAAGGAATTTTAACTTAAAAAACTAAACTAATTATTATTTGTGAGATATATTAAATAAATTTTTATCTTATAAATTCAACAATGTTTTTTACATACATCTAATAATATTGATAGGCATAAAATAAGACAAAATCAAATGTTAGACATAAAAAAGTTGTGTTTTCTTAAAAGGAATATTTTCCACCTTTTAATTGTAGACTTGTTTAAACACAAGTTTTGAATATTTTATAATTATTATTTGAAAAAATATACTTCATTTTTAAAATCAAAATATCAAAAAAAAATTGGGTTTTTTTTGTTTTTCTAGGAAGTTTCATTTTTTGATGATTAGTGATCATATGGAATTTTAATTGAAAACTACTTTTAACCTAAATTTATTTAAATAGATAAATTAAATTTTTATTTTGTTTTAAATTTTATTTTTAACAATTATAAAGATATTAATCTAATTTATTTCATTGAAATTAGATATAAAAACAATTCAAACTTTTGAACTTTCTGATGATGAAAACTATTATTTCATCTCATCCATAAGATTACTTTTAATTGAACTTTTTCCACATATATGATTTAAATTTACAAAATTGGATTAAATGTTTTTCATAACAAAAATTTATAATATGAAATAATGTCAACATATTGTTTGACCAAAAATATTATAGAAAATAGTTAAAATTAATTACAATGATTAAGAGGAAAAGAAGTTTATCAGGGGACTATACTTTAACATAAGGGGGAAATGGCCTAAAAATGTAAAAACCCAATTTTATGTATATATTTTGACTATATCCGATTGTGTATCTAAATATTTTTATTATTTTGGTGTTCATG
Source organism: Viscum album (assembly GCA_963277665.1). NCBI lineage: Eukaryota > Viridiplantae > Streptophyta > Magnoliopsida > Santalales > Viscaceae > Viscum > Viscum album. The sequence continues at coordinate 1,198,449,981 of OY728123.1, read as the reverse complement.
ATTTCCTGCGTACTTTTCCTCAGATTGAAATATCCTCCAAGGATCCTCATATCTACAACGGGATCCCGCATCTCTCGATTTTAGCTTGTGAATTCAATGATGCATCATCCCTGCTTAACCTAAATTTGATTGTGCGTTTCAAATAGCGACGTTCATCGGTTGATTGCTTTGACCGCTGCATTTTAAATTCTTGGGGTCTACAGGAGTGTGCCACTATGGGGCTTCTTAGATCCAGGCATGTGATGATTCGGTTTTCATCCGAAGAAGATTTGATTTTAGCATGGTTGTCCACCCCTTGATCTTGCGATGGTGCCCGGTTTTTCCTCTTCCACTAGTCTTACGATTTTCATATGTGTCATGACTCGGATTTCATAGCGATTTGGGTAAGATTTCCTGAATTACCTCTTCCATTTCAAAATCTAGCTATGTTGTGTATGCTTGGAAATCTTTTTGGCCGGTACTTGTTCTCTGATAGTAGAACTACGGCTATTTTCCACCCTGTTTCACTGAAAATCTATGTAGAGGTTTATGTTTCTCGTCCCTCGGTGGAGTCCTTCTTCATTGCTGTTTGTGAGGAATTCCCACACAAACAATCAGTTATATTTGAATCGTGGGTTGATTACTGTAATCATTGTATGAAAATTGGACCCCAAGTGGAAATGTGTAGAGGCAGGGAGGGTGATCGTAATTTGGTTAAGGAACCGCTGCCCTCTGTGGCATCTGGTTCAGGTAGTCAGCAGGTGGGGATAGGTCTTGCTGAGAAGGATTTGATAGGGGAATGTCTTGAGCTACGTGCACATCCCAATCTGGAAAAGCTTCTTCCAACCCAGTCTAATCCAACAGTAGCCAATGTCCTTGATAAGATTCATCGAGACTTGAATGTTCCCAACTTACAGGATTGTAGGCAAGGTGGTTCATGTGTTATCTTGGGAGAACCAGTGGATAATTGCGTTAGGGAGGCCGGAATTTCTGAAGCCATGAATCCTACTTCGTATGCTGAGACTATGCTGACTGGTCTGGGATCGTTAGGAAAAGACCATCATCAAGAGTCTGAGGCAAGGAACAAGTCTCTTCCGAAGAGCGGGTCTCCAGGCATTAAGCTGGGTAACCGCTTTACGGGTTTGGAGGCCGAAATATCTGATAAGGATTTTGATTTTCCCATGGAGGGGTTTGATGATGATTCATCATATCAGTTTGATAAAGACAGTGAGATAGAGTTTCATGTTAAAGATACCTGCGATCAGCGGAGGAGGAAGGGGTGACAAGGTATTAAGAAATTCCACAAGGATTATTCCTATTTACCTTCACCTATGCAGACTCAAGCTTCAAAAAGTGCAAAAGCAAATGAGAAGGGTAATCTTTCAAATCCTGATGGAATCTCGGTTAGTTTAGAGGAGGGGGTTGTGGGGCATACATTCTTAAGGACGATTAGGCAGTGGGTCCTTTGGAGCTAATTCTGTATTCTGTAGATGATATGGAAGAAGAATCTCTTGTGATAGATTCCTCCGCAGAGGATGCTGAGAAGATGATGGGAAGGCCAATTCGGGTGTATACTAACAATGAACATGGCAAGTGTATTGACAAACAGAGTCTGATTTTAGTAAGAGGTTTAAATGACAAGAAGATCACACAAGAGGAGTACATTAATGTGTGGGATTATATGGAATCTCACTTTGAATGCCTGCTTGATGCTGCTTCAAAAACCTTGGTAACTTCCCTATCTTGGAAAATATTTAGGGATAAGAATGCTGATAGGGCCATGTTTCATTTCAATAGCTATGTTTTTTCATTTAGTGCATGTCCTGAATAAACTTGGGGTTTCTCACTTTTCCATAAAAGTCTTTTGATAATAAAAAATTTAATTTTCAGTAAATTATGGTATTAACCTTACAAAGAAAGTCATTTCGTGGAAACCAAAATGACTTATCTGAGAAGAGGTAACGTTCATCAACAGCCACTTTTGTGTTGTTTCCTTATCCAACCCCTTAAATTATTTTTATATAAATCGTATATAATAACCTATATATCCTAAATATATTTTAATTTTTTTATATTAAATGTATTACAAACACCTCCACACACTTCTATTAAATGTTATATGAAATTCTTATTCATGTGTACGGCAGACTAACGCCTCTCGAACCAATGTTGCTCATTCTTCAAATACCACCTATAAATGTTGAGAATAATGATATAAATACTATTATAATATTATATATGTGATATTTAGGATGTCTTTACACTTATTTAATTATTATATAACACATACCTTCATGCTTTCCATTCTGTGGGTATATAATAACATCATTTATGGACATATGGACTATCGCCTCCTCAAAGCGATGGGATTCATTCATGATTTACATGGAATTTATTAATGACTGTTTTAATAGAAGGGATATATATTATATATGAATTATAATATATATTTCTTTTGTCATTTTATTTATTTATTTCTATATGAGAATAAAATGAAAACAACTCTTATTAGTATGTACGCCCTACCATCTCAATGGAGTGTGTTTTTAATTTCCTCTCAATAATTTTTTTTGGGATTCTATAGATAAATATATAATTAATATATATGATATTTTTATTATAATTTACATTATTTAAATTATTAAATCATTATCAATGTAAGCAGAAAATAAATAACAAGTCGACACTTATACGAAAAACAAAGTGGTTTTTACCTGAAACATAACATTAACATAGGATTATTAATAAATGGTTAAAATAAATTTTTAATAAAATACTATAGGTATATAGCTATATGAATTTAGTTAAATGATATATTTATAGTGTACTTATTATAGTTATATAGGATGTTTGAACAAGTACGACGAGAGTCAAGACATAAGGTAAGGAGATTTCTCGTCTCACTTTTATTTCTGTGAGAGATATGCAATATTCACAACTTATTTTTTATTAATTGGTTTATATAATACCCATGATGTTCTATGGGTATTATAAATAAATTTATGGGTATTTAAAACCCTATTTTTTTTATATCTCTTCTATGAGGATACAGTTTCAATGTTACTAAATTTGTAATATATTTTTGTCTCAATTGGCCTTCTTTCAGTCACATGTTATGTAAGGCATCTATATTCATTCACGATTTTTATATACTTACCTATGACATGTTATATCATGAAATTAATTTAACTCATGATATTAAATGTTTCATGTTTTTCTATTATTTCACAGGTCTAACAATTCTATAGTTACTCATGTAGTAAGGGATTTTCATGTTTCTTTATACATCTGTGAGACACATATCATATTAACCACATATTTCATTTATGTGGTGTGTATACTCTAACTGAATGTATTTTATAATCATTATAATTTATATTATTGGTATTTAAATTTACAATTTAGGATATCTCCTTCATGGTATTTACAGTTAAAACGTTACCAAAGAGATAAGTGGATTTTTGTCTCATTTTTTCATTCATTGGTATGTACGTTATGTTATACAAAAATATTCTTTCATGAGGTGTATATATAATCCCATTTAAAAGTAATATAACGCAATTTTTCATCCATATGATATTTTATATTTCATTTAATTTTATTCCCTCATGGGTATTTTTATTTAAAGTTACCAAAGTGCCAATATTTGACTGCTACAATCTCATCCTTTGTCGAGATTATTTATGATTATGTCTCCATTGATGAGAAATTATGATACATTTCCCAAAAAATATACTTAATTTTATTCTTTTCTATTAGATAATGATATATTCATGTAAATGTAACATTATTAAACTCTTTAGTACTTATGATAATTATGAAATTATTTTTAAGAAAATATTACACGGTTTCCCTCTTTAGTTGGAAATATATTTTATTTCAAAAAACTGGCTTTCTAAAAATGTTTAAAAAGATAATTTATGCTCATTTTCATGAAATTTTATTTAAATAAATATGTTTAACATTATGTTTTAAAATATTTAAAATCGTCCCTTATAAGTTTTCAATGGTTATTTTAAAAGAAAACAATTTCAATTGATTCAACTCTTCTTTGATACATTTTCAAAGATTATTTTCTAATAAAATAATTTCAATGATTTAAAATATTAAATTATATGTTTTAAAACATTATTTTCAAAGAAAAAAATTTCAATTATTTCAAATATTCTATTATAATTTTCAAATCTGTGTTCAAAGAAAAGTGTTTTCAATGTATATCACAACCTGTCCCCTAGGGATCGTGCCCGGACTACCCCAGACCCGCCTTCCATAGGATAGTTGCTGGTTACTAGCTCCAGAAAGGCATATCCCTAAAACGGGAAGGCAATGCCTTTAAACCTGTATAAACACTCAATCCAAGAACACAAAAATATTGAACAATGATGTAAAATTAAAGTGGTAAGGGTGTGTACTAATAGTAAAAGGGACATAATACAATCCCAACTGAAAAAGATATGATTTCAACTGAAAACATAAAACAGCACTTGAGGTCTTCCCCGGAGGATCCTACCTGAAGGGTTGCTACAGCTCATCTCCACATTCCTCCACATCAACCAATACCCAATGTGTATCTCTTTGTCCTGGTACACTCAACACTTAGCCAAGCTGCTCGTGGTCTACACGAGATACAATAAGGTGTGGGTGGATCCCGTGTAGGGGTGATTGTAACATTACCCATGAGGGACCCCAAGACGCTCGAAGGTCTCCCATAATATCATAAAGGAAAACCCACAAATAATAATCTCAATCATAAAGAATAAAGAAATACACATAGCTCAAATCAGGTATAAGTGAAGTATGGAATTACATATGACTATTTGTGATGCTAGATCATCTTATTCTGACAAGAGGCACTACTGCTGGCCATACAGAGTTTGACCCACACTAGAACAATGGTTACTAACCACCGAAAGACCCACACATGATCCAACCCACCCAGAGTTGATAGATACTTACCCACACTGACCCACAAAGGATCTGACCCACACAAAATCAGTATGCACTGACCCACAGAGGATTGTTGAGCACTGATGTACCTAGGATCTGACGCACACCGAATTGGTATGTGCTGACCCACGTTGTATCTGACCTACCGAGGATCTAACCCAAATTGAATCTGACCCACACGGGATCTGATCCACATAAGATCAGTGTTGATCCACATATGATCTCTAAGTACTAACTTCTAAATGACTTGTCTCTAACCTCTACCACCCTACCAGCCACTGGATTCTAGCTCATATTATGCCTAATTCAGGGAGAACAGCTCCTGAAGACATCAGTCTTATTTCAACTAGCACGAAGTCCCGTGAAGAAGTAACACTATGATCCTCCATGTTATAAGGGTTCCAACGCAACAGACGGTGCATCATCAATTGCCTGGTCTGTAAGTTATTGGCATTTTAGTGCTGAGGGCTTGGTTGGATTCTGAGTCAATCCAACCCATTCATACATCAACCTTATCAAAAACTCTTATGGATTATTTTAAAAGTATTATCTGAGTCCAAATATCCCAACACCATTTACGGTTCCTCAAACAGACATCTGGTTCAGAAGTTATCGTCATTTAACCGTATTGGGGCCCCATAGGGGTCTAGGTCTGGTCCAACATGGTCAGACCAACTAGACCCAGTTGGATTGGGTTGCAGTGATCTCGCCCTGCTGGACCCCCGACCAGACCGACTAGGCCTACTGGAATGCCCTATGCAGGGTACACGGTCCACCTACCAAATGGATCAAAGGATAGGTTCAACCCCATTCAATCAGCGATGGCATGTGGCGTCACCACATGGTCCACAGGACCCGTGGGATGTGGGTCCCCTTTCCTTTGTCGCGTCTTCCTTCAATGAGGCACACGATGGCGTACCACCTGCATGGTTGGCTGAGGGCTGGCCTCCTTCTTCAGCTTCCAAAACATGATTCTATGACTCCCCTCTATAGCGAACGATGGCACGCCGCCCGCTACCGCCGCATCCAGCCGATGTCAGTGCAGCCGTAGCTCACTGATCCCAGTCGCCAGCACATGTGGATCTTACGAGGGGCTCTGGAGATGCTCCAAAGATCTGTTTCCACTTGCAACTATGACTACGAGTCTCCCAAGATGTTTTCATCATAGCATGACCCGTTGTTTCTTGTTTCCGTCAAATTTAGGGAAACTGTCCTCGAAGTATGCAACATGAACGAAGTGGTGGTGGGTCCATGACTTGTTGGTTTGGCACATGAAATTTTCATTAAAATGATCATAAGGAAGAAGATATTTTTCTATCATTAATGATTAAATAAACACATCTCAAACAAAACACATAACTTGATATCAATTGGAGGTGTCGCGGTTGCGGCGGGAGGAGCATCCATGTTGGATTGAGTCATTAGCGTTCATCGATTCCAAATCATTTCTCCCCTTTTATTAGTCCTTAGTCAAGGGATGTTGTAGTAGTACATCGCCATAGATTACTCTCTTAAAGAATTCATGCCACAACCCCACCCCGAGCACCTTTTAAATAGGAGGGGGAAAGGTGGGAAACACAATGAGGAATTACTTAGGTTCATTAAATGAATTAATGAACCCCTTTTAATTCACAACTGTGGAGTTACGCAGTAGATGAGTCAAGCCATTAAATGGCTTGAAAATTCACCGGTCATACTATCGCCGCTAATTAGTTGGAGAAAAATAAAAGAAAATAACAATTACATGTTATTTTACTTTTCTTTAAAAAGACCGAAAACTAACTTTTTTCTCCTAGACTACATTGGTCGAGGTGAAGCTTCCCTTAAGAGAATCTCAGCACTGTGGATTCAAAAATGTTCTCATATTTCAATTCTGGGTACCAATTCAAAAGATAGAAAACACTTCCTTCAATTTTACTAAACACACTTTAAAAAATGTTCAGAAATTTATTATTGGCACACCAAACCTCGGAATAGTACACCATAAATTTTAGCTGACTCGTAATATTCACAAATATTTTAAATATATATATATATAATATTTTTTGGGTCTTTACATTTTCTCCACCTTAAGGATTTTCATCCCTAAAAACTACAGCAAAACTAAAGGAACAAATGGGGGTACTGATCACGCATATGAGCTCCCTACTCTCATGTTCTCTCCTGGAGATTCTCGTGGTTCCAAAAAAACTCACACCATAGGAATCAACCGACCACAAAGGACCCACTCCTGTCAATACTATATCTTAACTGGGAACTCCGCAAAGGTTTCCCCAACGCCAATGTCTAGCTTGCCTCGGTCGATTACGTGTGATGGATCATGCACATATCTCCTCAAATACGACACTTGTAAAAAATTATACACCATGTGCATATAGAGGGGGAGAGATAGTGAGTATGCCACCTCGCATACATTTTTGAGGATCTAGAAAGGTCTGATGAACTTCAGAGATAGCTTGTCACCCCAGGAAAACCTCTATAATCCTTGTCGGGGTGAGACCCATTGGAAGACATGGTTTCCATCCCCAAACTCCAAGGGTCTATATTTCCTATAGGCATAAGTCTTTTTCTGGCTCTATGAAATCTCCATCTATTACTGGATGATCTACACCTTCTCTGTGGTAGCATGTAAAACCTCTCGACCAGTATTTGCTGACTCCCCTTGGTCTGTCCAGCAAAGAGGTGATCTGTATGGTCACCAGTAAAAAGCCTCAAATGGGGCCATTCCAATAGTGGCATGATAACTATTTATGCGTGAAAAGTCCACTAGGGGTAGGAGATCCTCCTAAATACGACATAAATTGAGGACACAAAACAAATCTTTTCTTCGAGTGTCTATATGGTCCGCTCCATCTGAACATCTGTCTGAGATTGAAAGGCGGTGCTCATGTGTAGCAAAGTTCTGAATGCCTCCTCTAAACCCTTCCACAAGAGGGTTGTAAAACATGTGTCACAATATAAGATGATCATCGATGGAACTCCGTGAAGTCACACAATCTGTTGCACGTATTGGTGTCCCAATCCCTCTACTGATCCTTTCTCTCTGATGGGTATGAAGTGGGATGACATGATGAGTTTATCAAAGATCATCTAGAATGAATTTTGTCCTCTAGATGTATGTGGTATCCCTATCACAAATCCCATATAGATATCATCCCACTTCCACTATGGTAGATAAACTGGCTGAGCTAAGCCCGCTGGTACCTAATTCTCATCCTTCACTTGCGGACAAGTGAGGCATCCGGATGCAAACTTCTCCATTTCTTTCTTCATCCTTGGCCACAAGTAATGATGCTAGAGATCCTGGTACATCATTGCTACTCCTGTATGTAATATCAAAGGGGATGTGTGGAACTCCTGGAACACCTCCTCCTGATGCATCATGGGTACCATAGTTCATCCTCTGAAGAGGACGACACACTCCAAACCTTTATAAAATCCCTCAGTAGCTTTTCCTAATGTTATCTGATCACGTTGGGCCTTGAAGTCTATGTCCTCAAGTTGTGCCTCTCAATATCACTGAAAAAATGGGTGAGTCATAGCCATATACTATAGGTAGGCTTATCCATCACTATCCGCAATGGATATCTACAACACAGCTTGCTGCTCTATCAGCGCACTCACCATTTGTAGAAATGTCCTCCGGATGAGTGCCTCTGCTAAAACGTTCCAATTCCTATAAGTGTATACTATCTCAAATTCATATTCCTAGAAGAACTCGGGTCATCGTCATTGTCTCAGGTTTAGGTCCTTTAGTGAGAATATATACCTAAGACTCTTTTGATTAGAGTAGAATGTAAACCTTCACCCATCAAGTAGTTCCACCACATCTTTAGCGTAGAGACAAATGCTATTAACTCCAGGTCATGGGAATTGAGTTTTTCTCATGTTTAATCAACTTCTTTGATCTGTAGGCGATCACTACTCACTCCTACATCAGTACACAACTTAGTATGGTCACAGATGTGTCATAGTAAACTACATACCCAATTCACTCTTTTGGAATACTCATGATGGGAGCACTCATCAGTCTCTACCACAACTTATAAAAACTCTGTTGGCGCTTCTATATCCACATGAAAGGTTTCCCCTTCTTCTTCAAAGCTGAAAAGGGTGCCTCCATCCTCTAGAAGTTAGGTAAAAATCTACATTAGTATCCAACCAATCCCAGAAAACTCTGCACCTCAGTGACATTCTTGGGTGGATCCCAAGCAAGTACTTCCTCAATCTTTTCCAGATCCACTACAACTCCAGCCTCTGATATAACATTCCACAGGAAGTGGACTTCCCATATCCAGAACTGGCACTTCGAGAACTTACAATAAATCTACTGCTCTCCGAGGGAATCCAGAACTATCTGGAGGTCTGTGTCATGCTCCTCCTCCAACGCTGATTATATCAAGATGTCATCGATGAAGACCCCCACGAAGTGATCGAGGAATAGCTGAAATATCTTGTTCATGATCCCCATTAACACTATTGGATCATTGGTCACATTGAAGGTCATCACCAAGAACTCATAATAGACATACCGAAAACTGATGGTTGTCTTCAATATGTCCTCGTTCCGTACTCCGAGGTGATGATAGACTGATTTGTGGTCTATCTTCAAAAACCAATGAGCTACCATCTGCAGGTCGAAGAGATCATCTATCTTCGGCAAGGGATACATGTTATTCACGGTCACCTAGTTGAAGCTCTGATAGTCAAAAAAAAGCGTCAAGCTCCCATATGCTTTCATGGTGAACAAAATCGAGGCTGCCGATAGAGACACATTGGGCCTTATGAACACCTTTCCCTGCAAGTCCTCCAGCTATACCCGCAACTCCTAAAGCTCCACAAGAGCCATTCAATATGTTGTTGTAGATAATGGTTTTGTCTGACTGTACAATTACATGTGAAATTATACCTCTCTATGATGATGTGGTCTGGGAACATCATTAGTAAAGAAATCAGCATACTGGTCCACCACTACCAGATATGTCAAACTCCTCACATCAATTGTTTCTAGGGTGAGGCTAGCCAACTGGTGAGTGATCGGCTGCACTCTCCTCTAAGAATATCCATCCTTTTCTGCAAAAGTTTCTATCATCAGTTAAAGTATACATGATCCCATATTCACAGAAACACTACACATTGCCCCTAAAGTAGTCGATCAAATCTTGGATTGAGGAGAGCCATTCCATACCCTAGTTGACATCGTAAGTCCTCGGTGTTGAGACTTGGAGATCCCAGTCAAAGCTCTCTCCTCCTAGAGTGAGCTCACACTACCTGCACCAGTTTGTAATTGTCGAATCTTCTCCCTTAGGAGTCTTTAATCGTAAGGATTGATTTAAAAACTCCATTGGAATCTCTTTTCTCTGAACTTGTGTCATGGAAATGAGAGAGTGACTGGAACCTATGTCTAAAAGTATTGTAGCTACGGTGGAATAGACATAGATCACACCTCTAATCATCTCTAGAGTGTTGTTTTCATAGGCCTATGCATCCTGTAGATGTGCTCGCCCCTGTCCACCTGCTCAAGTGGTTGGGGTGGACTTCCCGGAGGTGGGGTGGAAGAAACTCAAATCGACACCCACTGCCTGATGCACGGCCTGCTCCTCTGTCTCATCTGTCACCCTATGTGAAATACTCACTTGAATCATTGCCTCTACCTTGGCGGTCCCTTGACCATCTAATTATCATTGGTATGGTGGTCTGGGCAGTCGTGAGAAATGTGTCCTTTCCTGTCGCACGCGAAGCACAGTCGGCCTCCCAAGTGACCTTATCTTCCTCACGAGCTACAAACCACAAAACTTGCATCTCAGGGTCATCCACTGGTGGGTCTGACCCGCTTGGACCTCTGCATCATCTGTCTATTACCTTCTACATATGACTCGACTACCTATCATCCGGTGGTGGATCTCACTTTTAGTGCCTACTCAGCTATAAAGCTCTCGCGCAACAATTCTCTCTCAATCACACAAGCCTATGTAGAGATATTCAATGACATCATCGATGCTCTAATATCCCAATGGTGACCCTGCTCAGTGTTTCATGCCCGGAGAATTGGTGATGTACCATGTTGGTGGAGTAGTGTGAAAGGTCAGGAAATCTTTTCGAGTATTGGGCTATTGTTAGGCTGCCCTACTATAAGTGCAGAAGCTCTTGGATACACATAGAGTGTAGAGTCGTTGGAATGAACTCCATCCTGAAGAGGCACTCAAAGTTCGTCTAGGTGATGGTCAACTCATCATGTGTATAGACCATTAGGCTCCACCATCTCTTGGTTTTTCCCTAGAAAATACTACCATCTATGATAACCATCTACTCTACTAGTGTCTAAAACAAGAGAAAAACTATAGCCACAACCTCTATCCATACCTCGCCTACCTAGGGATCTGTCTCACATCGAAACATATGGGAATCTGACTCTAGAACTTTTGCAACATGTTTAGTCATCGTGCATGGTCTGCTGGTGGGGATGGTGGAATTTTTTTTCCCAATGGGTGGTTGTGCTGCTGGTGCACTACCTGAAGGTGCTACTATAGTAATAGGGCCACACACTGTAGCCTCATCACTCGGTGGGCTGTCATCATCTACTCTATCAAAAATCTTGGCTGGTTGTCTACATGGCGGCATCCAGAAAATAGAGAGGTGTGCCACGGTCAAATAGTCATACCTGGTGAGATGGCATAAAATAGATTAATGTAAGAACATTTCCAAAACACAAAAAAAATTGTGTTTTCATACACCGAGTCAGAAATCAGAATTCAGGGTCTTGGTGTATGGATACTTCGGCCACCACACCAACACTGTTCTCTTCAAAATGAAAACCTCACTTAAAAAAACATAACTCTATTTCTATATTAAAAAATATACGAGTCCTAGTTCTTCGGGAGAACCGACTCCTCTAAAACAAATTTGTCACAAACCGTCCCTGGGGGCCCATGCCTCAACTACCCCAAGACCGCCATCCGTAAGCTTGGGGTTGGTGACTAGCACCATAAAGGAATATCCCTAAAATGGACTGGCATTACCTTTAAACCTATAAAAACACACAATCCATGAAAACAAAAAGATGAAACCATGAAGTAAAACTATAGTAGTAAACATGTGTATTGAACGTAAAGGGGCTTGAATACAAGACCAACATAAAAGATTCAACTACAACTGAAAAAAAAATAGCTCATGAGGTCATACATTGAGGATCCTACCTGAAGAGTATATACATCTCATCTCCCCAGCTCTCCAGGTCAACCAATCTCCACTGTATACCACCTGGCCCTGGCTCCCTCAAGACTCGGCCAAACTGCTCTACATATGCACAAGACACAACAATGTGCAGGTGGATCCCGTCTAAGGGTGAGTATACCAATACCCAGTAGGTAACCCGATACCCTTGATGGTCTCTCAAGAATTCCACAAAGTAAAACCCACAAATAATGATCTCAATCACAAAGAACAAAGCAATAGACTGTCTCAAATCAGGTATAAGTGATGTATATAAGTATTGATGATTAGTCGTGAAGCTAGATCATCTTATTATGTCAATGGGAACTACTCCTAACCATACAAAATCTAACCCACACAAGATTGATAGGAACTAACCCCCGATATTCCCACACAAGATCTGACCCTCTCAGAGTCAATATGTACTAACCCCCACTAACCGACATAGGATCTAACCCACACATGATCGGTTTGCACTGACCCCCACATGATTGGTATGCACTAACCCACACAGGATCTGACCCACACATGATTAGTACTGATCCACACAGTATCGCTAGATACTAACCTTCGTATGATCAGTCTCTAACCACCACCTCACTGCCAGCCACTGGATTCCCACTCATAGTATGCTTGATTCTAGGAGGACTGACCCTCAAGCCATTGTTCATATTTTAAAAGGAAAAAGTCCAATGAAGAAGTTACTCAATGATCTATCATGTTAAAATTCTTCCAATGCAATATACAGTGTGTCAACCGGATGTACGGTCTGTAAGTTACAAGCATTTTAATGCTGGGGGCCCAGTTGGGTTTGGAGTCGATCCAACCCGATTCTACCCCGACGCTCTCCAAAACTATCATAGAGTATCTCAAAAATAACTTCTCACACCAAGGATCATAGTGCCAAAGACGGTTCATCTAACAGACGTCAAGTTCACATGTTACGATCATTTAATCATATTCGAACCCGAGAGGGGTCCTGTTCTTGCTTGGTCTGGCATGGACTATCCTAGAATGGCCTAGATGGGATAGTCCATGGTGAGCTCACCTCACTGAATTGCAGACCGTCTTATACCTCCAGCTGGGCATGGCCCTCTGGGTGACGCGGCCCGGCCTACTAGCTCACCCCGTGTGGGGGTGTGTGGTCCTCCTACCGAATGACTGAATGGAGTCGTTCATCACCCTTCAATCAGTGGTTCCATGTGGAGCCACCACATGGTTAGTGGTACCTGTGGAATGCAGGTACCACATTCTGATGATGCGGTATTGAGTTGCGGCTTCCTTCACCGTGGAATACGATGGCACACCGCCTCCACGACCGGACGAGGATTGTCCGCCTTCTGTAGCCACCAGGACATGATGTTGTGGCTCCCCTCCGCAGCACGCCTCCTACTACCTCCACGGCCGGCCGATGCCTGCCGCCTCTGTCACTCACCAACGATGGTCTCCTATTCCAGTGGATCTTTTTTGGGGATTTGGTGATGCTCTAGAGCTCCGTTTCTACTCCCGCATACACTTATGTATCTCCCAAGATGTCGTCGTCATTGCAAGACTCACTATTTCGCATTGTTGTCAAATTGAGGGAACCCGTCCCTGAAGAACACAACATGAACAAAGCAGTGGAGGGTCCAGTACTTGTTATTTCATCTCGTGCCCACTACGTTAACATGATAACAAGAAGGAGAATATTTATCTATCATTAAATATTAAATAAACACATTTCAAACAAAACCCCTTCCTTGAGATCCATTGGAGGTGTCGTGGTTACGGCGGGAGGATCGTCCGCGTTTGATGAATTCATCGGTGTTCGTTAATCCCATTTCATTATCACCTGAGCTTCCATCCTCTTTTGTTGGATTTTTCTACATGACTTCGCCAGAATTTCCTTGGTTGAAGATGTCATGCAATAACCTCTCCCGGAGCTCCATTTTAATAGGAGGGGGAATGTTGAACCACACAATAAGGAATTAATGAGGTTCATTAACTGAATTAATGAACCCTTCTTAATTCACAATGGTGGATTTACAAAAGTGATCAGTTAATCCATTAAATGAATTAAAAATTCACCGGTTCTTCCACCACCGCTCATCTGTTGGAGAAAAGGAAAATAAAATAAAAATTACATGTTATTTTAATTTTCATTAAAATGTCCAAAAACTACCTTTCTCTCCCAACCTATTCTGGTCGAAGTTAAACTTCCCTTAAGTGAATCACGTCATTGAAGATTCAACGTTGTCCTCAAATTTCAATTCTGAGTACCAGTTCAAAAGATAGAAAATGTCTCCCGCTCGTTTACTGAACAATCCTTAAAAAGTTCATAATTTTATTCCAATCACACTGGGGATTGGAACTGTGTGAGGTCAATTTTTGCAGACTTGTATTAATCCCAAATATTTAAAAAAATTATATGCAATTTTTCAGGTCATTACAATGCCTTTTATGATTTAAAAAATCTTTTTTCAAATCATAATGCATATATACCCAAAGAAAAGTTTTAAATTTTTTTTAAATATAAATTCATATGTTTTCAATGTGATTTATAGTTAAAGGACTTTGAAAATTTTTTAAGTCTGAAAAATTTATTTTCCAAGATATTTTATTTTCCATTAGAAATGCTCTAACTGATCTATCAAAATCCTTCTCTATTTAAGATGAATCCATTGGATATAGTTTATTATTTACCAATAATATTATCCACAGCCACCATTCTTATAAATTTTTTGAATATTTTATTCTTAATATGACATGTTTTTTATGAAACCTTTTTCTATTTTATGGGTTATTCCATGATAAAATGGTTATGTAAACCATTTCCTTTCATGGGTTATTATTTTATGAAATGATAGAAAAATATGTATTTTTTTCATAGTTTATTATATAATCAAATTTTATTGAAACCCATTTCATTTCATGGGTTATGATATAGTTTTTAAGAAATTAATATCTTATTATCGTTCATGATATGGTGAATTCTTTATTATCATGTGACATGAATATGTATAAATTCATTTTGTGATGGGTAGGAACTATATCTCCCTCTAAGTAATTGGGTAGAGATTTATATATTATAATATAATAATAGGAAATAAGTATATTAGATTGATCCAATATTGGATGAAGGTTTATCCTGATCCACTATAAGGAAAGGGCTATGATTGGAGATGGTGGTGTGTCTCGTCTAGTAGGTGTATCCACTATGAAGTTCCCTAATATTTTTTTACAATGATCCATTACATTTATGAAATGATTTTTTTATTATGTGTATGACACAACCTCAATGACTTATTTCTATATTATACTCTCATGAATCATGTTTTATGATTTCTTTATGATTCATGTCTTATGAACTATGAATTTTTATTTTATGATTCATGTTTGTGGCCATTGATATGTTGTGTGTGATTTTCCAATTCTATGCTCATGTTCTCAATCCCTTATAATTATGTTATGCTTATCTCTTCATTGATTACTATTACTCCTCATTTGAGCTCACCTTTCATTTGATTCCTTTTCGGATTTTCTGAAGAATTTTTTTATGTGGGTATTCTTGTGAAGAGTACTAAAGTTGAAAACCATTTGTTTTGGAATAGGTAACTAAGCTGCTAAAGTTGAAACACTAGAAGGGGTGCATAGTTTGTCCAAATTAGGTGGCCACACCTACAAAAATTTACACCAAGTGAATAGTGGGTTTCAAATAGTTGGTTATTGTTTAGTCTAACCATGGATCCAAATAGTACACTACATCTAGAAGTCCAACAATGGTACACTATTAGAGTGTATTTCTTCTACTAACTTTGCATCATGTACATTATGCAATGTACATAATTATTCCTTCCAAAAAAAATATTTACTAAGCATACATAGACTCCCCTCATTTACTATAAACATGCCCATTTAAAACTAATATTGTTCCTTATTATTTATAGGGTATTAGTAGTATATTTTCACTCCTCCAACCCTTTCTCATAGTAGATAAAATCATCGATTCTTATGTTTTATCCTTTTCTTATTATTTATACCCTTGTTGTATGTTTTATTCCATTCCCATTTTCTATTTTCATTATAGAGTGATATATCATCATTTTATTGAGGGATATAATATATATAATAAGTATATTCATTCTAGGTTTGTTTTCATTATAAAATTCACCTCTCATTTCATTGGAGTTCCAGTTTCTGTTGTTTATTTGACCATGCGATTAAAGTTATGTAGTTATATATGGATTTATCCTAAAATAGAAACACTATGTTTCATCATTTATTTGAAATAAATTCATAATTGACTAAAAACCAAAGCTTTGAGATGATTTAATGATTGATATTAAAGGGTAATAGAAATTTTGAAAACCCCCAATTTAAATATAAATGATTTTTTGGTGGTTTTTTTAGAAAAAATATGTATTTAATTGAAAGTATATTTGATGAAATGATTTGAGGCTAATTCATAATAAATTTGGCATAAAATAAATGTTTACTTAAAAATGAATAAATTTGATGAGTCATATTATTTTCTTTTGAAACATAAATGAATATTGACACTAGACATGGGAAATTGAGTTGTGAATTATGAAATTATTTGAAATGATTTATTTTCACTTGATTGATTAAATTTTTGTTTGGATAATATGTAAGACTTGGTTGTAAGTGGGTGATTAGGACAAGAATGAAAGGAAAATTAATCCCTAGAAATTTATTATTATTAACAATATCAAAACCAATTTTGGTATGCTTTCTTATGATGGTCACACTATTGTTTTGTAGATTGATTTCCCATAATGGATCCCATATTGGGTTATTAATTAGAGTGTACATACATATGTTTAGTTTTGATTATGATTGATAAGAGTAGGGATCCTATTAATAGAAACTAATGTGACCTAGGGCGTATTAACATGATGCTTAGTTTATTTTTTGACTTGATAATACATTAAGTTGATTATATAATTATTTAAATCATGGAAATAATTTATATAAAATATTAATTTAAGCCTACTTTCATATATATTCATTATTTTTAGTTGAAATAATATTGTGTTCAAAATAATTAAATTCATTTTCATTCATTTTGTGTTTAAATTAGAAAAATCTTTCATTTTAATGGAATTGATTATGGAATATTTTGTGTTTTCCTATAGGGATATATTTCTCAAATAATTCCTTTACCTCCAGGATTTTATTGATTATCTTATTAAAAGTCCAAGCAATAGAAAGTGCCACTTTGAGGGGGAATGTATACTTGATTCATGGGACCTGGAGTGATGATGGTGACCTATGGAGTTGTGATCAAAATGTTACTTGGATTTTTTTATGTTTTTACCTTAAAAGATGATGTGTCCATTGATGATGTTCTATTTGGTAATTTTTTTAACAGTTTGATTCTGATACTTTCTCCTTGATTATTGTTGGCATACTGACTTGTATCATTTATCTTATTTTGGTTTTTTAGATAAATGTTCCCCCTTCATATTTATATGATGAAAGGTGTTGGTCACCAACCAGTAGGGGTTAGAAATGACCTTTCGTCTATGTCTATAACAACACGTGTATCAGTGTACCAGTTTATTCGGGCTGATTTAAGATGATATTGGACATCATTAGTAATGAATTAATGGTATGGAAACATACATAAAAGGGAATAAATTTCCTTAAAATTTTATTTTTTGATAATGATATATATTCAGAGATAACTATTGAATTACACACAACTGAGGTATGAAAAAATATTAGGTCTAATAAATGTTTAATGTTGAGTTAATAATGTTTTTATTGATCTTGAGAAATTTGAGTTAGATGATGGAAATAGAATTCAACTTTATTCTATATTTAATGAAAAATTTATCTCTGATATTTTTGGTAATTTCATTAAATTTTTTGGATTATTATATATATTGAATACTTTTTGACTGTTGAACTAGTGGTTAATAAAATTTTAGGTTCAAAAGGTATACTGAATTTTCATATGAATATATGGTTTCCTTAAAGTTTAATGTATTAGAGATTCAAATGGGTTTTGGAAAAATATATTGTTGATAATATACTATTATGGAATATACATACTAGGGAAAAATAATATATAC
Source organism: Viscum album (assembly GCA_963277665.1). Classification (NCBI taxonomy): domain Eukaryota; kingdom Viridiplantae; phylum Streptophyta; class Magnoliopsida; order Santalales; family Viscaceae; genus Viscum; species Viscum album. Next base: position 1,198,431,766 of record OY728123.1, on the reverse strand, counting down.
ATTATTAATTTAGTTTGAGAAAATTTAACTAACATAATTTAGTGTAAGAGAGAATGTAGAGATCATATTAGAAGTTATATCCAAAATCATAAATATGTTAAGAATTACTTCACAAAATTTATTTATTCATTGGTAATTAAAATTAAAAGGACATGGTTTTTTAATGGGAATAATGTAACACCCTATTATATTAATATAAAATTACATAAAATAAGCCAATGTGAAAATTATATTTATCCACATACAACACGGATCATAAATGAAACATTGATTTATTTTCTACCTATATATTTTTCATACACCTTTTGACCTTGGTGGTTGATTACACACATATTTATACAATACATTATATTGGATTATATACATGTTTTATGACTGGGAGTTCTACAAGTGTGGCTTCAATAACACTAGTAGAGAAATTGAACCTTCTAACAATGAATTATCATAATTGTGGATTAATACCATATATAAAATAACTTAAACAATTAGTGAAATATTTTATTTCAATAAGACGCCAAAAAAACATGAACAATGAATATCATCTTTGTTGAAAAGTGTTGTGTGAACTTTTCAATAATTTTTCTCAAACACAATCTTGGTATGATCCTCATTATACATCATTTCCCTAAAAAAATTTATTTGAAATACATTTCTTCATCTCCTCATCCTTCGTGGTCTCTACCTCTGCATCCCCCTTCATGTCGGTCTCCGACTTCAATATTCGGTATGACTCCACCTTCGACTCTACCTCATCCTCCTCCATTTTTCAATAATTTTATTGTCTCTAGGTCAGTGATTCTAACAAAATTGATTTCATCCATTATATTTCTCCTAGGGAAAGATATAAAAAATAATATATAATAATTATAGAACTAATTCTTCACACGGGGAATATATTTTGACGGTGATAACTCATACTATATCACAAACATAAAAGGTAATTATCTAAATTTGATTCACCATTCATTCTAACGCAAGTATAGTTTCCACTCATTTCAAAAAAAAATTATTTATTCATTTGATTTTCAAGGTTTTTGAAAATCATTATAGTACTGAGAAAAAATTGATAAAAAATTATTAATAAATATATTTAATGAAATTGTAGTTACCTTGTGAAATAACCTATTGGGGGATTATTTTATATTCATACTTTGTGGGCTCTCTTGTATATTTATAAACATAATATCCAAAATTGATGTCAACATATTGTTTTAGACACTACATAAGCATTTATGAAAATAGGTTAATTATTTTGAATTGTTTTTATAGATAAATATTTCTATATATATATATATATTAATTTTTCTTATTTGGAGTAATATACCTGCTTATCTCTTCAGACACCAACTTCAAGCCATAATTTATCCTATATTTTGAAGCTTTACTGTCTTAAAAAATTATTTTTAAATCAAATAATGGACATATAATTCAAGTTTCATATTCAAAATGTTTATTTAAGTGTATTAACTATTCAAAATATACATAGTGTATGGTTTGGATGGTTTCATTTCATGTATTGGATCCAAAAAAATAAATATTTTGGTTATACATATTGACTAGAATAAGTATCTATTGCACCCTAAGAAACCAAAAATAGTTATGTAATTAAAAAATTGAAAATATATTTTTTGTGATTAGATTGAATAGTTTTACCTTTTCACTATAGGAATTAAAAAGTGTATATCATTTGATACTTTTTTATTAACCTGTTTGAGTAACTCATCTTTATCTTCTCAATTATTTCATTATCCAAATTATGTCCTACCGTAGAAATGATACTAGGAATGATGAATCCAAATCATGATTCACAAGATCATCACTTTATACATATGTATGATAAATTTCTATATAAAATATGAAAACTTATTTACTTTAATAAACTTATAAGATCACTATTTAGATAGATATATTATGAAAATATACTTTCTATGTGTATTCAAAACAGAGAAGCCCAACCATTCATGCATGATAATATCATTTAAATTATTGAGACCAATTCTGTCTGTCAATGAATTTAATATATATTTATTCTTCATATTCAATGTAAGACATCATTTTACCTTTTATAGTGGCCTCTAAATGAAGTTTAAATGATAAGAAATGCTTTTATGAAACTGGTAGTGATAAGACACTCTCAAAACATCTATCTTATTTGTTGGTAGATTCATTATATTTTCTTGATCTTACATTGGGTTTCTCTACAGCTTTATCTATATGTAATATCATACCTCAATTCATACCTTTTATTATCAACCGTTATAGTTATATCATATGAATGTTTTAAAATAAATACCGCATATATCTTTATAATATTATACATGCATGTTATGAAAGATACAATAGTATCATTAACCATTGAAATATCTGGACCATAAAGTAGAATATGGAGCATAATATTTAACTCATAATCTACCCAAATACCCACTTTTTTTATCTTTTGGGATGTCTTGATTGTATAGATTGTATCCCTAAAAATTATACACAATACCCCCTCACAATGAAGTGGTTTGTTGGTGTTGACAGATACAAATAACAAACAACTATACCCTTCCAAATTTTATTAATATAATGTTATCAAAAGTTTTTTGATTAACATTTAGGATAAATTGTAATGAAAAAATTATTATCCCATGTAATGTATGCCATAGGGGGGAATGACTATTCCCAAATCTAGTGATGTCGTTTTGTTCATGTGTAGATATTTTCTCCACCATCTACTTTCTTTGACCCTTTCTCATATATTGGTCTACCAAAATAGACCAAACAATAATATCTTCCAGTGAGTATATATGTATCTAAAATAATCATAATATATTATGTTTTATTTGACAATAAAACGTATTTCTATGGATGGTTTATGATCATGTTGTCCCATTTATTATCATGGAGAAATTATTGAAATTCTTGATGATTATTGACTACTAACATAGTTTTATTAGGTATTTCTAATCCTGATTTTTCATTATAAGATAGCCATGTTGTTATTCAGAACAATTTTCAATAGGGAATTGTATAAAATATTTTTTTTGGAACCTGTATTGAATTACATGGATATAAATAAGTGATGGGGTCCTAGAATATTATATCCCCTAGATGAATCTATGGGACTCATGAGACAAAACATCTTGGTTTTTAGTGTATTCCTCTCCAAAATTAGTATAGTGTCTTTGAACAAGGAATCGACAGTTTATTTTTGGGGTTCTACATTATTCATTCCATCAGTATTAGATCAAAATTATTTATTTCATTTTTTATTTAATTTTATTTCTATATAATTATCCTAGTTTTAACTCATTATGGAATTGTTCCGATTATTTAATCCATCCAGATTATGTGTACCATGCTTATGTTTTTGAAAAATTCAGTTATAAATTCTCTTATTGATCATTTTGGATCACACTTTTATTGTGTTTCTATTCCATAGATTATAAAGAAAATTAATACACAAGAAATTTATAGAAATATACCAGGTGTAGGAGAATTATTTCAATATTTAAAGACTTCTCTTGAATTAATTAATTTTTTATATAGTGGAAAGTGTATCTATTATTTGAAAAATCATGAGATATATTAGTTTATTTTTTTTCTTAGTTACCTAAATATCTAACCTAAAAATATACTTTTCAGGTAATATTTAATTATTATTGATATTGATTTTGTAATTAATGATGGATAAGTATAATATTTTAAACATGGTATCAAAGAGAGTATGAAAAGTACATTTTTACTATCCCGGATCCTGGTGTGCAGGTCCAGGGAATTCATAGTTAGTATCAATGAAATTGTTTTGAAAATATTATAGACTAAGATTTTTTTTAGAATAATTTATATTTTAGTAATTTAAGGATTAACATAACAGATAAAACTGTTGGATAATATATGATTTATCACTACAGAAATAACATAAATTTTATTAGTCGATAAGAATGAGGGAACTTTAGTAAAAATCCTAGGAATAAGTAATGTATAAGATGAAATCATAATGTTTATTTTAATTGATTAGTATGTTGTTTTTCAATAATTTATATCCTTGTATTATTGCTATAAAGTAGATGAAACTATTCCATAGATGCATCTAGGGTAAATCACCCCAAATAAGGGTGATTAAGCATTAAATCAATCCCCACTCTTCTAAATAGTGAAAGGGACTAAGATTTCACACTTTGATAGAAAAATAAAGGGGATGTGAATTAGTCTATAACATTATATTTATCATATATTATGAAGGAATTTATTCCTAATTACTATAATCTATTAGGTAAATAAGTATATAAATGACACAGCATAAAGAAATAATGATTTAATTGGATGTATCAAATAATAAAATAAAGGTTTAATTAAATAAGATATAATATGATTGAGTTTTTAAATAAATATGATTATTTAATCCGATTTTATTGACTACAATTTTTTTAGTATTTTTTTTATAAAGGATCCTAAAAATAAATAAGATAAATTTATGTATCTAGAAACCACTATTCCTTATATATGGATAGGGGAGATTACTTTAATTGTTTAGTATCTTATATAATTTTTGTTTTGATGGAAAATTTGAGTTTCCTAGTCTTACCTAAGGTATTGAGGATGATATAAAAATAGGCATTAATTATTGATACTATTTTCTATCTGTATCAATGATTGATATTTATCAATGATATAGTGTTATATTATATATGTTATGAGGGTTATGTAACGCATCTAAGGATTGGTCATTCTTATTTTAGTATTAATTATTTAGAAACAAAATTTTAATGGAATCAATAACCATGATTTTTTTTTTGAAATAATATTTATTTAGGGTTAACTATTAAAGAACACATGATTAAGGTATGTTCAACTCTTTGGTTGAATATCTTACTAATGTTGAGAAAATAAATAGTTGATTTATTTTGATAAATGTCTGTCAGATTGTGTTTATAACATTATAATTAAATCACGATTTAATGAAAAAGTGATCCATGATATTTTTGTGATTTGTTATTCTTTTTTTGGATTATTATGTATTTATAACATTATGATCTAGTGTTTATTACCATTTCAGGGTTAAATGATAGACTTAATTTTTGGAAGAATATATTTTTTCACTGTAGATTAATTTAATATATATTTAAATGGTTGTGTGAAAAGTATGTTATTGAAAATATATTAATAGATTAGAAACTTATTTGGGAATATGATTAACTAAATTATTAATTTTTTGATGAATAATTGTAACATAATCGAGACTACGTGAGTAGGGTTGATATCTTATTAGATGTTATTTCCAAAATCAAAGATATATTAAGAATCATTTCGAAAACTGCCTTCTATGAGTTATAATTAATATTGAGGGGATTCATTTTTTTTAATGGATCAGAATGTAACACACTAAATTTTGATATATTACATCCTTTAAACAAGTAAATGTATTCAAACACTTTCTCCACCCACAACACTAAACTAAAATTAAACCACGGTATATTTAGAAAAAATAGAAATATTATATATAAACATCTAATTAGAAATGTTTAATTATCTGGAATGAATATAATTAATAACTTTTAGAAATATATGTATAAAGAAAATGAAATATTATTTTAATATGAATTAAATTGAATTAATTTACCAAAACTGAATAATAAGATCATTTATTTTTTAGAATGGTATTATTCAAAAAAAATCCACTTTATGTGATATTAATTTATTTTTCAAGAAATATATAATTTAATAAGATATATTATTTTATATATTAAAAAAATCATAACATCAATTTATTTGTTAAATGGTATGCAATAACAATAAAAATGGTTAATATTTGAAAATGTGTTTTTCCAAAAAAATGTTTTTATTTTTGATTTTACTAAAAACAGTAAAGTTATAAATGTTATAATTTGAATTATAAATAATTAATATCATTTTTTTATTATCAATAACAATATTTTCATAAGATGAAATTTTGGGTTTCATCTAAAATGATTTTTTTATTTAAAAATATGATTTCTAATAAAATCAATATTATTATTATTATATACGTGTTTAATATAAGTTTATAAAAAAATTAAGTAACAAAATATATTTTTAAAGAACCAAATTATTAATTTTTATATATATTTTTATCTTACACATCATATTTATAATTTTTTTATAACTAAATTGAATTGTTAGTTTAATTAAAAAATTATATATTTTCATTGAATCCAGTATTTTAAAATTGTGATTTGATTTGGGGTTTCAATGAAATACTCATAACATTCATTTTATTTATAAAAAATATATCCTGTTAATTTATCATTTAAATAACTATGTATTACACATAAATTTTAGGCTTAATAAACACACGTTTTCCAAGAAACGTTTTTTACATGTTAAGTGTGCTAATATTAAAATTAACATTTCAAATAATGAGAAATTGTATTTGACAAAATGATTAAAAAAATTAAATTGTGGATTTTTAAATTATATGAAGTGTAAAATGATATTTTTTATTCAAATAAAATAATAAAGTTGAAAATTAATTACCAGGTTAAAGGTAAATTGGGGAGAAAGAAAACTAATGTAAAAACAACAATTACTCAACACTCTAATATTTGTCTCCAAAAAAAGTGTTTGAGTTGATTTGTTACCCACATTATGAGTCCACATGGTGTTAATATATTTTTTATAATCTTCTATTCAGTTACTTATTTGTGTTCTGTGTGTTTCATTTAAAATTTCTATGCTTTTAGATCTTTTAAACAATTTTGAAGTAAGACAAACCCAATATGGAATTATTAACCCGATTTCCATTTTTTGGGTTAACCTTATACTTAATTTTTTATGTGGTATTAAAATGTTTTGTGTTACTGATTTTTTAAATTAAAATATATTTATTTATTATGTATATACATATTCCATCCAATCTAAAGTGTCTCATTTAAATTATATAATATTTGTAAGGGGATTTTTTTTCAAAAATCATCTTTTACAATTATATTTTACAAAATTCAAAAGAAATTTTTTTACGAAATTATTCATGTTGTTTGATTATTTTATGGTTCTTAGGAATTGATTATGATATAGGTTGGGACCTATATCTCCTTCTAATTCACATGGAATGCGTAAGTTGGAGGTCGACTGTATGGTTGTTCCAAGTGTAACTGCAATGGTTACACAAATTGTAAGGTAGATGTGAGGGTTAAAAATTAAAGGTAGAAAAAAGGTTAAAAAATTATATAAGTAATTCCCAAAAAATACCTTTTTGGTTCAATTTATGTTCTTATTTTTTGTGGGAATCTTTTATAAATATCATGTTTCGCAATGTAAGTATATTTGTTTGATAAGTGTTTCTTTTGAAAAAGATTTCATATGTTACATGTATTAATGGACTAATGTGTTCTTTTCCTATTTTTATTCCCCTTACTGAGCTTTTTGAGCTCATCCCAGGTTTTTTTAAATGATTTTTCACAGGTTGTAAGGATGTGTAAGACAAATAAATAACACAAGTTAAATGTTTTAAGAACTATCACGGAAATCATGTTTTATTTGAAAAGTTTTATATTTTGGAAGAAATGTGTACTGTTTTTATAGTATCCACTCTATATTAATATGTAATGTCATGAATTTGTTATGTAACATTTCTCTAAATCTGTAAACCTGAAAATATCCTCATTGTGAAAGGATGTGATTTCTTTACTAAATTCAATATTATGTAATTTAATAAGGTTGGGTCCTTATAGTTGGTATCAGAGGATGGAATAGATAAATTTAGGGGTTATGATGAAGTTAATAGAATAACATAAATGATTTCTACTCTAAATTTAATTTGAAATGTTATAGCATTTAAATATTACCATGTTTCTTGGAATTATATATGTTTGCTCAAAATAGTTATCCGTATAAGGAATAGGGAATCTAAAGTAGAGAGGCACTGACAGAATGAAATCCTTACAAATATGAAGCCTGTAATGGTAGGGATTGGAACCGAGAATTTTTTGACAGTAATGGATCAGCTGAAACAAGAAATAAATGGTGGATTCCTCCATTCAAGAGAACAACTAGATGTTCCATAACATAACATGACCATAGTGAACATTTTATGAGACAACACCCTATTACTTTTTAATGTACTTTCTAACCCAATATAGGTAGAAGGATGGATTAAATTTCTTGAAAAGATATTGGATGTTATGGGTTGTTCAGATAATCAAAAGGTATGTCTTTATACTTATCATTTTGAAGGTAAAGTTGATTTCTAGTGGATAATGGTAAATAATATCATGGATAGAGGGAATATTGATTCTATAGAGTTGGATGAATATAATATTCCTTTCCTTGAAAAATATTTTTCTAAGGTTGTGAGACATACGATGGAGGAGCAATTCCTTGATTTAATGAAAAGCATGGAAGATTCAGTGGCTATGTATGAAGCGAACTTCACCTAACTTGAGAGGTATCCTCTAAATCATATTTTGGATCTTGATAGAAAAATCATCCACTTTCACATAGGATTAACTCCAAGGTATCGAAGGGAGTTGGCCTCCCATGAATTCAAATTTTATGAGAAACTTGTCTGATGTGCTGAGAGGGTAGAGATTGATTTTTTTGATGATCATGTGAAAATTGAAAATAAGGGGAAGAAAAGTACCATATGGAAATTGATGGGTATGAATCGACCAGTGAAATATTTTGGTTAGAAAATCTAGTTTCTACTTTTTGAAAATTGAGTCAAGATTCGCCTAGGAGAATGTATTACTAAAATAGGGAAGTGTTTTCGATGTGGTAAGTTTGGAAATATGACCAAAGATTTTAATGAAAATGGTCTGAAGACTAATCCTTGTAAGAAAACTGTAAAGTGTTTTAAATGTGGTGAGATGGGTCATTATGAAAATGCATTCCCAAAGAGAGATCCAAATGATGCAAATAAGCTAGAATATTAGCAGAAAGGTGTAGTGAGATCTATTGTAGCTACATCAGTATATAACGGGCCAACCAATGAAGTTGTCTCTAGTACATTGTTTATTTAATCGGATTTTTCTAATGTTTTGTACGATACGGGGTCTACACAATCTTTCATAACAGTGAAATTTTCTTATAAATTGGAAATATCACCTAAAAAATGAGATCATAACTTATTGCTAAAATACCAATGAGAAATTTTATAGCAAAGAGGAGTTATAATAATATCTCTATTGTGGTATGTGGAAATAAATTACCTAAAAACCTTTTTTTTTATTCCTTTAGTTGAGTTTCATGTTATTATAGGAATGGATTGGATTTTGTTTATCATGCTAATATTGACTATAGTGCTAATAAAGTTGTTTTTAGGAATGAGTTTTGGTTTTTATATAAGAACGGACCCATACAATTGATAAACTATAAGGAATATGGGGTACTTTTGAAAGATGGAAATGAAGTTTATCTTTCACATATTGTTGAAAACAAGGAAACTATTCCAATTAATGATGTTCCAGTGGTAAATGAATTCCATGATGTTTTTTTTGATGAGTTACCCTTTGTAATTCCAGATCAGGAAGTAGAATTCAGAATTGAGTTTTATCCTGATGCTAAGACAATTTCAAAACCCCCATATCATATGGCTCAAATAGAGCTTCTTGATTTTAAAAACAAGATGTTGGATTTTCATGATAAAGTCTTCATTCATCCTAGAACTTCAACAAGGGGTGGTCCAGTTTTTTTGTTAAAAAGAAATATTGTCCCATGAGACATTGTATTGATTATATTGAACTGAATAACATCAATGTTAAAAAAATCATTTGCCTTATATCGATGACTTTTTTTATCATCTCTATGGAGCTTTGTACATTTCAATGATTTAATTGAGATTCTGAAACCATAAACTGAATGTGAAAGAGTATGACATCTCGAAAATAGATTATCATACTAGATATGGGAATTATGTATTTTTTATGTTGTTTGGGTAAACTAATGCACCTTATGTTTTAATGAATCTTATGAATAGAATATTTCATGATTTCATGGATATGTTTTCGGTTGTGTTTATTGATGACATTTGGTATTTTCTATGTGTAAAAAAGAGCATGAAAAACATGTAAGGGTTGTTTTACAAACCGTAATGAAAAATAATCTATATGTAAAATTCCAAAAGTGTGGTTTTTGGTTAAAACATATTTCCTTTCTTGGGAACATTGTAAATAATAATGGAATCCAAAAGAATGTTTTTGATGAATTTCCATGACCTAAAATTGTTACATAGATTTGTAGTTTTATTGGATTAGCAAGTTATTATCGATGGTTTGTTAAGAACATTAAGCAATTATATAGCTTAATACCTAATTTATCATATAGAAGGGGTTAAATTTATTTGTATATAAGAATGTGATGTTTGATTTCAGGAACTGAAGAAGATATTATTGAATGATTCAGTTTTGAACTTGCCTTCCCCAAATGGTGAGTTTTTCATCTACAGTGATGCTTTTTTTAAAGGACATGGTAGTGTTTTGATGAAGAATGATCAGGTAATTTCTTATGATTCAAGACAACTAAAACCCCATTAGTTAAATTATCCCACACATGAATTGTAATTTTCAGGTTTGTTTTTTTCATTGAAAAATTGGAGGCATCATTTATACGGATCCAAATGTCAAGAATATATTGACCATAAAAGTTTAAAGTATACTTTAACTAAAAAGTAATTAAATATGAGTTAGAGAAGATGGCTTGAACTGATAAAGGATTATGGTAGCATGATCAATTATGTTACAGAAAAAAGCAAACAAAGTGGTGGATTCCTTGAGTCGAAAACATCATGAATCAATAACCATGTTATGTTTGGAACATTATACCTTGATTACTGATTTGATGGATTTTGGATTAGAATATTTTGGTGCAGGAAATACCATTATTTGGTTTAAGTTTTAAGTGTAGTCATCATTGTTAGATAGAATTAAGTAAGCATTTAAGGAAGACCATGAGCTATACAAAATGTAGAATTTGTTTAAATGGTTATTTTTCCATAATTTAACCACGAAAATGATTGCATGTTAATATTTGGAAAAAGGTTGTGTAAGCATATGATTTTCAGTTTAAGAAAGATTTATTGTGTGAAACTCGTATTATCCATTTTTAGATCATGTGGGAAATACTATGTTGTACGGAGACCTTCAAGAGTATTTCTAGTGGGATGGAATAAAAAGGGATGTCGTTGATTTTACTATGAAATATTTGACATGTCAACAGATTAAAGTAGAGTGAAAATTACTAAAGGGGATGTTTCAGCTTTTTCTAGTGCCAGAGTGGAAATGTGAGAATGTATCCATGGACCTTGTGGTGGGACTTCCTAAGACTTCTCAAGGTAACAATGTGATTTGGGTTATTGTTGATCAGTGGACAAAATCTGCACATTTTCTTTCTATTCGAGATATGATGACATTGGATTGGATTTCTAGACTACACATTAAATAGATTTTTAGGTTACATGGAGTTACACATTCCATTATATCTAATCAGGATCCAAGGTTTACTTATAAATTTTTCAAGGGCCATCAGAATTCATTGGGAACTAAATTAAATTTCAGTACAACTTTTTATCCTCAGTCAGATGGGAAGTTAGAATGAATGATTCAGACATTGTAGGATATGCATTAAGTTTGTTTAATGGACTACCAGGGAAGTTGGTATCAACATCATTCTTTAGTTGAGTTTTCTTATGATAACAGTTTCATTATGATATACATATGGAACATTTTGAGGCATTGTATGGGAAGTGGTTGTAGACTCTAGTATTTGGGGATAGATTTGGTGGATGAAAGTTGATGGGAACTGATTTAGTAGTGGAAGTGACTGAGAATGTTAAGATGATCTAGTAGCATAAGAGGATATCAAAGAGTAGAAAAAAGGTTATATTGATAATAGAATGAAAGACTTGTTTTTCAAAGAATGTGACTATGTTTTTCTTAAACTATCTCCTCGGAAAAGTGTGATGCATTTTGGTAAGAAAGGAAAGCTAAGTTCATAGTTCATCAGTCCATTTGAAATCCTAAAGAATGTTGGAAAATTTTCATATTAAGTAGATTTTCCTCCGTGTTTGTCTCAGGTACACAGTGTTTTCCATGTTTCGATGTTGAGAAAGTATGTTCCAGATTCAACTCATGTTTTGTTCCAAAATGTAGTCCAGCTAGAAGACAAAATTTCTTATCAAGAGAAACAAGTTAAAATTCTTGATTAAAGGGAACAGGTATCGCGGAATAAGGTAATCCACCATGTAATGGTTTTGTGGAGAAACCACATGGTTGAAAAAAAAACATTGGCGTATGAAAATTCTATGAGGGAAGGGTACCCTCACTTGTTTAATATTTAAATAAAATTACGAGGATTCAATTTACAGAAGGTGGGGATAAGGTAACACCCCATGTTTTTTAAAAAATAATATGAAATTCATGAAACATTTTTTTAATTTAATATTTACAACTATTATTTAAATATAATTTTTCCACTTCTAATTCAGAATTTTAAAAAACAGTCATCTACAATTATGTTCAGTAAGCTATTTAGAGTCTAATAGAACCAACATAACTTTTAGTGAATAGTAACATACACTTATAAATTGTAATATGAATACTAAAATGATCTTAATGAATTGTAAATTGTATTATTATTTTATTTTCATAAGAATTTATGATAATGACATCTTGATTATTTTTTCAATTTTATATAAAAGAAGTTATATTTTTAAAATTATTAATTTTCGAATAATTTTATATTTTATTTAAAAATTAAATTAATAATATTTAGAAAATTATTTTCAAAAAATAGATTTAATTTAAAAAAATTCATGTCAATAAATGGAAAGGGTGAATTTTTGGGAATTTTCTGGAATTCAAGAATTTATGATGAATAGTTAGATATGATAGTATACAATAAATGCAAAATACTTGATTTACTACATCGTAGGTGATTCATGGATGATGTAAGACAACTTGGTTAGAACTCAAATTCCATTATTACTATTTATGTTTATAAAAATTGAGGCTATTAATAGTCTTGAGAAAAAATATTATAATAATGATTATAATAATTAAAAATACCTCCTCTCTTCCACTATAAATACCACCCTAATTTTTATATTCTTCCGACACATCTCAAGCCATGATCCTTACCTATAGTTTAACCAATACTCCTAAAAAGCATCTTCCCCATATCTTAGATCTTATGGTCTCAACGAAAATCCAAAACCGAAGGCCTTAAATAAGATCTCAAGGAGAAGGGAACAATAAGTAAACATCCTCTTTTGTTTTCATTCAATTATTTCATTTTATGTTATTTTTTTAATTTATTTTGTGTTCTGTTGGGATATTTCATTACATATCCACCTAACATACCATATTATGTAATGATTATGAGATACACCTCTTCTCCCATTAAAATATTTTATGAATTTTAAAGAGACGTCGTTATGCTGCTGAATTTTCGTAAGAGATTTCTCAACTTTTATTTTATTTTGAGATTCCTTTCATTTATTTGTCTTCCCTCACATCCCCTTATACAAGAATAATGAATAATATAGAATCTTACATATTCCGTATTTCATCATTTTTTATGGAATACTCACCATTACATTTCTTCTCCTCTCTCATTTATTCATGAATGAAAACATATTCTGTGATGTGTCGAATTGCCAACATCATGGATGCTGTGATTTCAAATTTTTTTAATTATTTAAATACTTGTAATGAAACCATTATTATAGTTTAATGTGATTATAATTTTTGTATTATATGTTATATAAGGTTCTGGAATCATTTTTTACTCATGTTATTAATTTATAAAACAAATTGAGTTCCTTACGATCGAAGAATCGCCAAAATAACCTGAACAAATATCAATAATGTTTTAATTTATGAATCACACTCAAGTTATAATTCAAAATGATATATGGTATAATTTATTTTTCTATAAATACTTAAATATCTCTCCATTCCAATTCTGGAGTTTCAATTTCAATTGACAAGAACATCCATTATGAAATGGTCACAGAAAACATGTAAAGAACGCACCCAAAACAATGCAAGGAAACAAATAATAATAATTAAAGGGGGAAATGAGGTTATTAAATGATTATATATGATGTTTTAAACATTAAAAGATATTTCTAATGTACTAATAAAACTATTTTAACAATTATATAGTAGGTTTAAATAATTTTGATGTAAGAAAAACCCAAGGTAAGGGAATTTTTAACAGGATTTATATTCATTGGGTTGACCTTATACATCATTATTAATGCGGTATTGAATTTTTTGTGTGAATGGGTTTGTTTATATTCAATTATTTTTATTTACTGTGTATATAAATATTACATTCACTCTTACAAGTCTCACTTGAATTATATTACATTTTTATGGGGATCTTTATTTGAAAATCCTCTTTTAAATTTCTGTTTTACAAAATTCCAATGCAATGTTTTATGAAATTATTCATATTTTATGATTATATTAAGGTTCATGTAAATTTGTTAGGAAAAAGATTGGGACCTATATCTCCCCACAATTCATTGGGTATGTGTATGTTGGTGGTCACCTGTATAGTTACTCCAAGTGTAACTGCGATGGTAACAAATATAGTAAAGTACCTGTGAGGGTTATAAATTATAAGGTAGTTGAGAGGGTCACAAAATTATTTAATTAATTACCCAAGATACCTTTATGGTTTTATTTATTTTATTATATTTTTTGAAAATATTGTGGAAATATCATGTTTCAAAATGTATGTATATATGGGTGAAAAGTGTGTCTTTCGATAATTATTTCATATGTTACAAGTATTCATGGACTAATATGTTTTTTACTTTTTTATACCCCTTTCTAAGATTTTTTTTCTCATTCAAAGTCTTTTTAAATTATTTTTCACAGGTTATATGTATGTGTAAGAGAAATAAGGAATCCAAATTAAATATTTAATGAACTATTAAAGAAATAATGTTTTATTTGAAAAGTTTTATATTTTGTATGAAATGATTACTATTTTTATACTATACACTTTATATTAATTTGTAATTTCATGAATTCATTATGTCCCTTTTCTCTAAATATGTAAACTCAAAATGATACTCAATGTGAAAGTATGTGATTTCTTGACTAAATTTAAGATTTTGTAATGTAAAAAGGCTGGCTCTTAAAAATAATACCCTAAACCAGGTCTTGAAAAGAAAAAGTACCCCTTACTAAGGATTGAATACCAAATTTAAATGGTACATAATACCAAGGAATTAAGACCTCTTTGAACAGTTTAAAGGTGAGATATGATTATTTATGGTATTTCTTAGGTTTGGCTACCACCAATTGAGGGTTATTAAGGCTGATATTCTGACATTAGGATTTTTATGTATCTACAAACAATATGAGTGTCCGGAGATTCTATTTTCTGTGATGAATGAACCCTCAAATTATATGGATTTGAATAACTAGTTCATCTAGCAGTACATTGTCCAGTTTATGGTGTCCAGTTTATGGTTGTCTTCATCAGTGACATACTCATCTACTCTACATTATAGGAGTAGTATGCATAGAACTTGAGGATGGTCGTAGATTTTATTCCAGATCACTAGCTTTATGAAAATATCTCGAAGTTCCCATTCCAGATTCGTGAGGTTCACTTTATGGGGCATGTCTTTTCTGACCAGTTTTAACTATAGACCAGGAAATTATTTATGTAGTTATTTCTTGGAGGGAACACAAGATCTTGCCATATGTACAAAGTTTTCATTTCTTGTTGGGTCACTAAAGGAGGTTTGGTGTGGTTTTACATATGGTAGATTGTTCGCTTCATGGGAGTTCCCTAAATGATTTAAAAATATCTTGATGTGTGGTTCACATTACAGTTATAGAGAGGCTTACATCATGTATTTTGGACCCTGATAACATTGAGTATATCCTTTCACCAGTAGATATAAGTGAAGACCAAGCACATTATCCATGTGTTGGAGGTTATACTGAGGGATTGTACATTAGCCATTGCTTAGAGTTGGGAGTATCACCTTCCATTGGTGGAGTATCTGTACAATAACTGCTACCACTTTACCACCAGTTTGAAACCATTTGATGTTGTGTAAATGAGACCTCGAAGGTCACCGTTGTGCTGGACAGATAATGGGGATACATCTCCTTTGGGTCCATATTTGGTATTGGTGACGATGAAGAAGGTATAGATCAATCATGACTGGATGTGGATGATTCAGAGTAAACATAATCATACAAATATCTCTATTATATTCCCTTGTATTTTGATAAGTTAGACCACATTTTTCTATGAGTCTCCCTGTGAAGAGGATTAAAAAGTTTTGGCTGGTGAAGAAAGTTATCCCCATGTTTCATTAGAACGTTCAAAAGCATGGATAGGGTTGGTGATGTTTCTTACCACTTCTACCTACCATATTAGCTGGAGTGGGTGATCGACATCTTCCATGTTTCATAGATGAGGAGATATATACATGACCCCTCACATGTCATCAACTAGGGTGATCTAGACATCATGGATGGAAACACCATTTCAAAGAACCCTATGGTGATTGAGGATCTATATAATAGGACAATGCATGGATAGACCATTACCATGGCTCACGTGTTGGGGTATCCCAATATTGTACAAGAGAGATCATGGTAGTAGGACAGCTAGATACAATAACAATATCCCCTTTTTTGTCTAAATTTTTCTAGGACCATTATCGTCATTAATGGAATGAGGCAGGGACCTTTTTTCATTTAATAAATTGAAATATTTATATACATATTTTTCAGTTCTCGGTGTTGAGACGCCATTCGATTCAGATTCCAAGTGTTCCAAAAATTAATTTTATAACATATTAAATATATTTTTACTATGCATGTTCTGTTTATTAAATAAAATGGTATAAATATTAAACAGAATTTTAGATAACAAATCTTAGGGTATATTTGAGTCAGAAACACGATGTTTTCCCAAGGTGCGACCTAAAATATATTGGTGTGGGCGTTTATATATCTCACTATTTGGAGGTATGCTCAAGGTGTTAATTAATTATTTTAATTAATTAATTAATTCATTTAACTTAATAAAATTACCTATAAATATATCTTTATAGAGATCTACCTAGGTTTGACCTCATAATCCAAGGATATTTGAGATCAACTTTCTTTTTTCCTTCTAATGGACAATCACATCGGACGACCACAAAATGGTGGATCAGAGAAGATATGAGTTCAACGAGAAAAATTACATCCTTCAATCATTGGAGGGTGTTTTATTTGTTTAATAACAACACAATCTCTTAGTTATACTCTTAATTTTTTTTTATTACAACTATTTTGATTATACTTATTTAGATGATTAATCTTCTCCTTTGATATGATCCAATTGTGGCCTTTGTATGTGCTCGTGTATCAAATAATTAATTGTTTCATTAGTATTACATCCTTCAATATCCCTATTGTTTATTTTTGGCCAAAAAACCTAGAAACAGTTGATAATATTTTTTTGGGCCTTCCTCCCACAATTTCTGTATGTTCTTCACTAGTTCAACCCCCACAGTCCCATTTTGATGTTTCTGGGAGGTACCTAGCCCGATCAGAACCCCAGAACAAAAACATATTCATGTACAAGGTATAGATTGCTAAACAAAATGGTGATTATAGAATTATTAATGGATGTGGGTGACATTATTGAGGATAAGAGATCAAACCATCATTATAGGGGGAATTAGTAGTGTGTGTGACGTGCAACGATCCTCCAAAGGTCAACATAAACCAATTTTTCTCCACTAGATGGCTAAAAATAATAGATCTATACTAGATCCACCAATTTTAGATAGTGTGGATATGAGATCTACAAAGGTATCGATAAATTCAATGTCTTGAATGTGGATATGATTTTCTATAAAAAATGTGACTACACAAAATGTATTATAATGAACATACAAAATGTATCCCTTAAGCTGCGACATGTAGGGTTTTTGGTTCTCATAAGGATGGAACACTGTTTAGACTCACGAAATTCCATGTACCCCATTATCTATGTAGAAGAGTCGTGTCTCTGCATTTTTTTAGGACTGCACTATATTCATTTGTACACATGCAAGACTATAGACATGGGTGACACCTCTTGAGATCTGGCATGTCACGTACTAAAGTACACTAACACTAGATGAATGCCCAAGAATGAACAAGCACGGGGGGTGGGGACCCTATGTGGAATGGTAATGTCATGTATATCACCCACACAACATATATTTTTACATGGGCTAAGAGATGTGTATTTCTGGGTACATTGCCAAGTGAAAGAGTGGGACCACAGGTTTTGTGTGTCCATACATACTATGTACCCTTTGGTTCCTTTTTAAGAGACCTCATTCTTCTATATCCTCTTCATTTGGGATTTTGTTTTGGACTTTGGGTTTCTTATCATTAGATATACTATACATGGAATGTGATTGTTCCCTCAGTTGGGGATTTTGAGACAAGATGAGGAATGTTACTGGCACAACACTTTTTGAGGTGGTTTTAGATAATGAAAACAATTCATCCAAATCAGAAGAGGATAATTACAGAGTTTAACTACCAATTAGTTTGTCCATAGGTCTTATAACTATTGAGTGACCCCCCCCCCCCTAGAGAACTGTCTGTGGTTTTACAATGATCAATGTACACCCACCCCCCATCACACCAATGTGTATGACCTAACCCTAGAGAGTGTAACCCCTCATTAGCTTGGGTGTGGGTCATGTACCTACTTAGTGGAACCACCTGTCAGATATGGTGTGGGTCCTCTTGACACTAGATTGGAACCCCCTAATGCAATAGGGATAGAGTCTTTTGTATTTTCATATCGAGTGGAACCCATATCGGACAGTTCATTGATCCTCGTGACATTAGAGGGGACCCCACCCCCCATACATAGGGGCCCAGGTCCTATACAGATACTTAAATAGAAGAACCCCATAACATACTAGGGAATGGATCATCTACTTGGAGTTTCTGCCCACATAGATGTGTATCATAGTGGAGAGGGATGGTCCTTTACATAGTTACTACTGGGATGCCACATCATATGTTGGGAACCATTAAAGGGAATTTTTGAATAGATGGTGACACTTTTTCCGGGGATGATCTATGATATGGGGATCCCATTTCTCTCTCATTTGAATGAGTATATATATATATATATCGGTATCTTTTGATAATGTTTCTCTCTTTAAAATGGGTTTGAAGACGTGTTGGGCATGACACTTGTTGTTTCATGTTTAGCTCCTCATGGTAAGATGACGTTACTCTCTTTTTATGGGAGGAAAAGACTCGACATGTTTTCTATTTACACACCCTACTAAGCCCCATATTATTGGAAGATGATACTATTTCTCTTTCTTATGTTGATCTGCCTCCTGTTTACTATATACTATTGTTCTATTCTTTTGTATGACATATTTCTCTCTCTTCATATTTTAGGGAATCCTACAATGTATGTATATACTCACACCTTTATGGGATTTTCCTGTATATGTCATGTCTTGTAAAGATGACAGAAAGGTTGGAAATGACTACAAATGAGTTTAGGGGTACCTGGTTTTTTGACTGTGTATGGTGGTCATTACTTATAGATCAGGATTTGGGATCTCTCAGCATTTTGTGTTCCATTTTTTCTATTTGGTACATCTTTTTGGTTGGGTGTTTATTTTTCCCCTTTATATTTTACTTTTAACTAATGTAATATTGTTTTGTCTAAAGGATTTACATGCATAGTTTTTTCATTACTATTTTGAATATTTTTCTGTTATTCCTCTGTAATTCAGTATTGATTTGGCTATGTGTGTAAATACATATGCAAAGGAAAATTCCATCCCATGTAAGTTAATCCTTCAGCACTAGTCTTTGGTTCCTAGCCTATGAATGGGAGCTTGGGGTAGTTTCTTCCCAAGCCCTAGTTTTGGTTGGGTCATGACATATTGGAAGGGATTCAAGGCGAACATATATAAAGATCACAGTCATTCAAATCAGGTTTTGGATATGCAAACTATTCAAGATAAATTATAATTTCAGTAACATGGTTTTCATATATTCTGGAAAACCATGAGTCAAAATCATTAATAGTGTAGAAGGTTGTGAATTTTGGTTTTTTTGACTCCCTTGTGGGTTTCATCATCTATTGTGTTTGATGAGGTATTTTATCGATGTTTAAGAGAAGTTATTTTGTTCTTGAAAGTTGTTTAAAATCAAAATTTTAGTATTTTCAATTTAAATTCTTTTTCAAAACCTTAATTTTGTTGCCCAAGTTGATTGGGTGAAATGTTTTTTAACTTTAGTAAATTTTTATGGGTTATGTTGGTTTCAAAGAAATAATTTCATGGGTTATTATGTGATAGAGACCTTGAAATATTTTATTTAAGATAGGGTGATTTTAAGATAACATTTTATATCAATGAATGTGTTCTGAAGAATATAAATTTATTTGGAAGTTCTACTAGATCACACTATTTTGGGATTGTGGTATGAAATATTTTCAAATATATTGATTAAAATTTTCAAATGGTTTTTGTAACCTTGAATAAGTTTCTTTGTGATTTGATTCATTTTTGTGGGATATTTTTAAGGTGGTGTAATAATTATTGTGGGTATGAATCATGTCTTTTATCCTTGTGTTGATGATTTTAAAGTTGTTTGATTGAGTGTTTTATTTTTTTTAATGTTTTATATTGAGTCCCCTTGGAAAGAACCACTATGTAAAGAAGGGAATGTTGGGGTATATTTTCCTAGTGATCCAAGTGTTATCCTACTAGTATCTAACTCTACCTATAATTGTGATGTAGTTGTGGATCTATATTCTTCCCAACTCATGGATCATGCATGAGAGTTATTGAACTAATATACTCCAATTTTCTATAGATATTAGGGATCCCATGAGGTGATTGAGTTGTTAGAAATTGTTGAATGGAAGTAAAACATTCTAAAAAATCGTAGTTCCTCTATATTTAGATTCGTATTTAATTATTTCGATAGATAGTGTTTGGAGTGGTGGAATCATAATATTCATGCCCAAACATTCAAGGATCTCTCTTGGGGATATTTTAAGGATACATTTATTTAGTTATTTTATCCAAAAGATGTAAGATTTGTGGAGGTGATGGTGTTTTAAGATATCGTATAGGGTGATCAGTTAGAGAATGAATATATTGAGAGTTTCATTGGCATGGTTCCTTTATCTCTAGAGTTTTTTACTGACGCTGTGAAGAAGGTTCAGTTCTTCCCTTAGGGACTTTGTTTATAATAATGTTATCTGTTTAATTAGTCTAACTTGAGATCCATTGTGAAATAACTCTAAAATTCCATAATTATGGAGAAAATATTAGCAGGGTAACCTTTGTTAGGTTATTTTTCAATTCCCACTGAAGCAAGTAAATATTATCTGGAAGGTGAGAAAGTTAATTTAAAATGTTGTGGGCATGCATAGTTATATTCTGAATCTATTGATCCTTTTTTAGTAAATAAAAATCTAGTTGTGTGTTTTTAGTGTGGGAGGTCTGGAAACATTCAATCCTTTTGTCCTACATTTTTGAAAAATGTCGATCTATTTATCTATCCTTTTAAAATTCATATTATTTTTTAGATAGTTAGGCATCATAATAAGTCATCTCTGACCTACCTTGTATATGGTCAGTGTTTTCTGTTGTCCCTTCCACTACAGAGTTAGGAGAAATCATTTTATTTGAGAGAATCCCCCTGTTTAATCTTTATTTTTTTTATTTATGGTTTTCCAATCCATTTTATGTATTTATTTACATTATTTATAATATAATAAATAATTTTCACCATTGTTTATCATCTTTTGAAATGATCATTACTCCGTAATTAACACTGCCTATTTTATTTGATTCATGGTATGGAACTTCTGTTGGGGTTTATTAGATGGAATACAATGTTATGTATTGAGTGATGAATACAATAATTGTGATGAGATTTTGGTTTTTCGGTAGGCTGTGAGAGCTATAAGGATGATTTTTTTTTCAAGACCACTATGAGTGGGTGTTTTTTTATTTAAGACCAACGTTACCCACTATGTAGTCTCGTGACCTAAGTGTAAAAACATGTCTTTATATTTTGATACATGTGCAAGTAGGGGTTATTGTCTCAATCTTTAGAGTAAATGTTTCTTTGTGATTTGTTTATGTGACTTTTTGGTTTTCATCATGGATTTGATCTCTTGTGTTGTTTTAATCTTGTTTTCATGTTTTCTAAATTTATGTCTATTTGGTGGTTATCATCTTTTTTGGTGTTCTTAGATAATGATTAAACATTGAAGGTAAATTATAAATGGTGTAGAGACTTGTTCTGGGTATCCATGCATTCCCTATTATCATGGAGTTGTCAATTGAGATGTTTTTGTTTGGGGTGTGACGTCTTTTAAATTTACTAACCTCAAGAATTCTGTAGATGGTTTTCATGCCTTATACTCTAATTTATATCGGAATTGAGTAATATTATAAGAGTAGTATTGTAAATATTAATAATCATGATTCAAAAGAATATAAAAGGAATATTTTTCCCAATGGTATCTCTATTTTCACTTCACATCCGTTTAGGTAGGATTCTAACTCTAAAGAAACCTATTGCAATTTTGGTTGGTAAATCATGAGTATTTCGGTTGTTATTATCCTAGGAAATGAAGTTTTCATGCCTCATTTACATTGTTTTTGGGTTTTGGATGATGGTTTCTAATTGAGTCCTCATTAGAGAGAAGTCAGTCTTGGAATTCCTAGATTCCCTGAGTTTACAGGGACATTATGGGATAAACAAGTGGAATGGTGGGGATTTTGTGACACCTTGATCTTTCATATTGTTTTCTCTAATATTTTTTTGGGTTTCCATTTTTATTTCAGTGTGTTATAGGTTGAATGACTGATTTTTTTGGCATATTTTCCCGAGAAGCATATTTTGGCCCATGGTTTGGAAACTGTGCAATAAAAAACTTGTTCCTTGTGTAGTGGAGTACATAAGGGAGTGTATAGTCTTTTCATAGTTAGTTAAACCATGGGAGAAAACCATGAATCCTCTAAGAGGTTTAAGTCCGTGGTAGATGCATGTAATGCTCATGGTTTTGAAGGACATGTGAGATAATCATGTATCCAACCCAATTCAGTGTATCTATCACTTTTTAAATCCTTATTAATATAGGATCCCACCCCAATAATCCTTCATTTAATACTCATGACCGAAACACATCCCATATATCTCTCGCCCTCTTTGATGATTATCCAATGTGACTTCGAGGAGGTTTCCTGATGATTCGTTACCTAGTACAATAAGTATGAGTCTCTCACTAATCTATTCTCTATTTCTCTTTAGTGTTCTTCCCTTTTCCATTTCTCTTCCAACACTAGTGAACTTGTATTTCTGATTTTATTGGTCAGTTTCTAATTCTTGTGAGCAATCATAGGAGTTCATTTATAGTGGATTTCAATGAAGTCAACATGATTCCACCACATGAGGGTTGTGTACCCATTTTATTCTATTTTATTTATGAGTTACATGAATTATTGATTCAAAAATAGTATTTTTTAATTAATTTATCGATATATATGACATATAGTTTGGATTTGAAATAGCTTTTCTTTGATTGGGTTGGGATTTCCTTTGGAAAAAATGGGTTAATTACTTGCTACAATGGAACACGGTTATGAGATGGTATTTTATTCATTCATTATGTTTGATAAAACTGAAAGGTGGGTTTTCATTGAGAAATAATATTTTTATTGGTTTTTAACCGAAATAGAGTATTCCAAATTGCATTCCCTTTTTGTACCTAAAGGGTTTTTGTGTTTAAAAAGTGGTGATGATGTTTGGTAATGTTAAATAATGATTCCTTTTTCTTATTTTGTTTTGTTTGGAATTTGATATTTCCATTTCTTTTAATTCAGTCTAGATTCCATTTTAAAATAAGAATGTATTTCTAATATTACAAGTTATATTTGATAATTGGAGGCCCAAATGACACTTTATTATGTAATCATGATTCTTCCCGTGGTGATCACCCTTTTTTGTTGATGATATTTATAATTATACATGTGGTAGATAATTTTGTATGTGATTCATGATGTTATTATGGGTTCATGATATTCTTAATGGTAGTATGTTAGGTGGAAAGGACATGATTGTGGTGTTACCCCTTGGGGATTTATTATCATCACGAGATTACCTTGTTTTTTCAAGGAAAATATATTTTATTATTTAATGGGAAGACCGAGGGTGCTCAGTTGGAAGTATCAAGATGGTGTTATGATAGTTCATATTTAAAAAATAGAGAGTACCCTTAGTTGTACATAACGCTTTTCTAGAAAATAAATTAATGTCATTCTATTTATGGATGTGTGAATATTGACTTTTAGGTAGTAAGTAAAATTGCATGTTTCATGTATTGTCTTGTTAGTCCTTATGATGATTCCTCATTCAATGAATCATATGTTATGCAATTTTTTATATTTAATGGTATATGTGTTTATTATTTATTTGGCGCACTTTATTTATTTGAAAATCCAATCATGATTTTGTATTAATGTTGACTAATTTTTTTTATCCCATTTTTAGTAATATTTGTGACCTTATATAGTTGAGTTTGATTATTGTTTCACTTGTTTTCTTGTTTACCTTTGATTTTGGTATGTAAAAAATATAAAGGAAAATAGATGAAATTATTTAAATGTATAGTTCTTTCTGGAAATGGTTTTTAAACGTCTTAAACATGTTTGGGTTTACATTCAAAAGTGTGGTGTTTAAAAGAGAAATTATTGTTAATTAAAAGTGTCATTGTTTTAGTAAAACACATTCATGGGAATTTTTTTTAAAATATGTTCTTTAAAAATGCTCAAGTTTTATGGTCATTAGGTCTTATATTATGTAAAGAGAAATGAAAAACTATTTATTTACTATAACATACTATTACTGATTTTTAGGTAACTTTTTACCCTCCATTTTTATCAATCTTTTGTTAGGGTTCATCTTATTTTTTTTGGGCAGAATGTTGACATTTTTGAAAGTTCAAGTAAGTACATAGTTCAAGAATGAGTTTCCCAAACTTTCACCCACCAAATAAAAATCATGAAACCCGGTAAAGTGGTGGTTTTCGGAGTGGGGGAATGATTTTACAAAATATTTGAACACTTAGTTAAAGTCATACACACTTTTATAAGGGTTCATGGTTAGCTAACATGGTTTGTCTAACAGTGTGTCCCTTCTTAGCTAACTATAATGACTATGGGTTTTATGAAAATATTTTCAAAATACACAATCCCTCGTTTAATCTCCCACTCAACCAAAACTCCTCATATCTCGAACTCATTGGTCTAGGCGGCTCTCAAGAACCATTTTTGGATCCCCTAAACCCCATATTTTAATAATTGAGGTGACAATTGATGGTATGAACCTTCTCTGTAAAGTGGATCTCATCGAGTTCATTCTCTCCCAATATCTATTTATTTACTCTATATTTTTTTATTATCATGTGTTTTATAGATCTTAACTTCATTGATTTGGATATTGACTCTTGGTTCTTTTTTATGATCTCTTTTTTCGTCATTAATTATTGTAAAATTATATTGCACGTGTTGAGTTTTGTGATAATGTTATTATAGGTAGGTGTTTCCTTTGAGATTTTCTATTTAATAAAAGTTTTATTTTTTGTATTTTATTTTTTTTTTATTTAAATTTTTTTATAAAAAACAAAATTATTTGATTTGGGATTAGAAATTGATTTGGCATGGATTTTGGGGAAAGCACCCCATTCCAATGAAATTTGAATTTTGAGCATATTATTGAAATTGATAGAAATTATAAATTGATTTGATAATTAATTTTTTATAAAATATCTTAAATGAGTTTTATAAAATATTATAATTTTATTTATTTTGAAATGTCTAGAAATAATTAAAGAAACCTATGTTTTGGTTTGGAATTTTATTTGGGAATATAGAAATGAAAAATTGGGAAATTGAATTGTAAGTGATGTTATTATTAGAATGAAATGAATTTCCAACTATTTATTTATTGATTTATTGAGAATATGTGGGCCTTGGTCGTTAGTGTTTTATTTTGGACAAGAATGAGAGGATGGTAATTCCCTATCGAGATATTGATTATAAAATCTCTATCAAAATCCTAGTTAAGAAAATCATATCCCGAGGGGATTTTGACATTTCCAAATAGGCCAGATCCTAAGGGACATGTGTACACATATTCAATGATCACTGATATGAGTGTGTGATGATCCTTTGACCCAAAACTATCATACCATAGGTTAGAATACCATGTTTCCAATACCAATTAATTTTAAATGTATTCTATGGATTCTGTAACATTATTACTCATTCATGTAAATTTATTTAAACTAATTTAATAATAATTTTCTAAGTCATAATTTGAAATTTTTTCCATCAATTGAAATGAAAGGATATTTTTTAAAAAGCAATTGCACTACCATGAATATTTTATTGATGATTGAAATAATTTTTTGGATAATTATTATTATGGAATATTATTATAGAGTACATTTTGATGCCCTACATGGATATTAACCTCACATTATACCATTTCTTATAGGTGTTTGTATATTTTCTTCGGACTAGTCTATGGAATGGGAAAGAGCCCCTTAGAGGAGGTGGATGTTCTTTATAAATTATATTAGAGGTATGTGAATCTTCAAATTTTTATCTTATAATACTTTGAGTTATTAGATATTGTTATATTTGGGTTTTTATATACCTTTTGGGATTCCGGTATGGTCTCCTTTTTTTGTTTTTGAGCATTCGGATATGTATTTGTTATTATTATTTTTTTGGAAAAACATTCCCTCTTAAATATTTTATGATGTCAAGTGATAGTGTCCAACACAAGGGGATCCGGAATACCCTATGAGATATGCCAGGATTGGCTAGGGTATCAGAGTACCAAGGTATCTAGGCTGGTTTGTGACAAAGTTTTATGAGAGGTGCAGGTTGAGCATCTTTCCTTATTATTAGTATGTAGTTGAGAGATAATTTCATGAAAACGGAGGAATTTATGAGTGAGTAACTGGCCATCTATCATCGTAATGATCCTTAAGTCACTAGTGGTGGTTTTGGAAACACATCATGAGGAATAATTATAGTCTTTTCACTACTTTTTATTTGGATAGATTGAAATTGAAATCATGATATATTATATGATGGGATTAAGATTTATATTTATCTTATTTGATTTGTCTATATGATTAATCTTCTGATGTCCTCAATGTGTTTTCTGATGTTGTGTATAATCATTCCTCTAAGAATATATTTGAATAGGATCCAGGTGGATGATCCTAATTAAACATAGTGATATAATCCGCCCATAGACCATAATATCATTAATATTATTGTGCGTGTTGTGATATCCCTATGATAAGAATCTTCACTAGTTCATGTTCAAGATCCATTAGAGGAACCTCATAGGGATTAAATATACAATCATGCTCAAGAGTTAAATCTCTAAAATAGAACTATGTTACAAGGGTATAACAATCCTCAAGATGTTGTGGATTAGTTAAGAATGATGAATCTTTTTATTGAGTTCACAGAAAATCCTCATGAGATTAAAGTTAAATGTGCTACCTTTAATAAAGAGAGACCTAGTAAGAGATGGCATGACACAATGGTTATAGTGAATAAACAAGAGGCATTTGAGAGGAAGGAATTTAAAGTTATTTTCACTAATCAGTTCTACCAATGGTGTATAGTGCTAGCTAAGGATGCATAGTTTCTAAAACTCGAGAAGGAAGACAGTACCGTGCTAGAATATGTGAACTAATTTGCTGAGCATGTGCAGTTTTCATCTAAAATAGTATCAAATGAGAACATGAAGTCTCAATGGTTTGAGATGTGAATTCATTTTGATATTTATTCATGGGTTTTATAACTAAATATTTTTTGTTACGTTGAGGTGCTGGATATGGCATTGATGGTTGAACTTGATCTGGCAAGAGATTTAGGGTTGGCAGGTTTTCTTCTTTCTCCCAGTGGTAGTTCTGTGAGTAACTTCAAATTAAAGAAGATGTTTTATGATTCTCCTAGTGTTTATCGATATTAGGTATATTCTAGACCTCCTTTAGTGCATTTAAGAGTTCCTTTGACTTTTTTCTAGTGTAGAAATCCTTTCTAATTCAAAACAAGTTTGCACTGAGGCACCTAAGATATTTGGTTCCTGCCGATTCTCAAGTCACTTTCATAAGTTCGGTTTTACATTATCTAATCCAAATAGTTAAATGCGATCATTATCACAAAAACATAATCTATTTTGATCAGATGATTCAATATATATAGGGTTTCATCCACTTGAATCTAAAATAAATATTCTTTATGTAGTGAAAGTGTCTCTAGAGGAAGAATACATGGGTCCAGCCATATTAAGTGGTACCATCACTATATATTCATCTTTATTGACTAAATTATTTTATAATAGTTAATCACATTCATTTAATTAAAATCCCTTTTTTAATATTCTAATTATTCATACAGATCGGTTATCTTATGGGATGGACATTAATAAACCCCTTAGAACAAGGAGAGAGAAAGGCCCCCAATGTTATTTTCAGGTTTTCTCTTCAGCAGATATAGATCATACATTTTATTTTCTAGTTCTCAACATGAAACCTCTTAATATCTTTTTTGTAATAGAGATAATTATTAACAATAAAGAAAAAATTCAATGCTATCATTGATCGGTCTCCTTTAATGCACTTGGTGGGATGTGTCATATATTTTATGAAAAATGGTATTTGAGGTTGAGTGAAGTAAAAAAATCATATCTATAGTTGGGGAAAGTAATACTAGCATTTTATTTTGATATAGAGTGGGAATCATTGAGTGATAAACTTTCTATAGTTTTCATAATGTTTCCCAATGTGTTCCCTTATGAATTCTCTAGTTTTCCACAAGTATGGGTGGTAATGTAATGTAATGATTTAATACTGGCTGGTATCTATTCCTTTTTACATTATGGAAAAAGATAAAATGAAAGAGATTATATCTGAGTTGGATGATATATTATAGAAATGATTTATATTACTGAGTGTGTCACATTTAGCAGTGCATGTTCTCATTTCTAAGAAAGTTAAGGGGACAGTTCTCTTATGTGTTGATTTTCAGAAACTCAATCGAGTTATAATAAATAAAAATTATATATTTCCACATATTGATTATTTTTTTATATTTTAAAAAGGGGAAGAGGTTTTTAAATATTTATGTTTTATCTAGTTATCACTAGTTGAGAATAAAATAATATGATATTCATAAAACCACCTTTCGGAGTAGGTATATCCATTTTGAGTATGTTTTCATTCCATATGGTCTAACCAATACTCATGGAGTATTTTATGGCTTTGATGAATTGGATTATCTATGAGTATCTTCATGCATTCAGGTTTGTCTTTTTGGATGATATCCTAGTTTATTCTAACTTCAAGGAGGATTATATGTGTGTCATTGGAGAGAAGATATGGAATTTATGAGAAATAATTGACTTTAGACCATGATCGAAAAATGTGATTTATGGATTATGGATGTGATGTTCTTGGGACACACAGTTTCAAAAAAATTATTTTAGTTGACCAAAAAAGGTTTGATGGTTGTTATGACATGTTAGAAACCACATTATGTTTTCACGATTACAGCTTATTGGGTTTAGCATAACATTGTCGTTGGTTCATAAAAGATTTCTAAAAAACACATTTTATAATGACCTCACTCACTTGGAATGGAGTAAAGTATCTTTAGGATACTAAATGTTAGTGTTCTTTTTTGAGATGAATCGTTTTTTTACTTCTGTGATGGTGTTCACACTTTCAGTGGATGGGCAGGGATACTTGGTCTTTTGTGATTCATCAGGTTCATGTTTGGTCCCTGTTCATATGTAGGGTGTTTATTTCATTACCAATGGCTCTTCAATTATTTCTCCACACAAGAAGAATTATCTATCCTATGACCTTGAACTTAAATTTTTGGTTCATGAAATTAAAATTTGGAAACATTACCTTTTCATAGAAAGAATAAACATGAAATCCAATCACTTGACCTTAGCTTATATCTTATCTCAAAATATTCGAATCTCCACCATAGGTGTTGGGGGGAGTACCGACAATATATTTTCTTTGACATTACCTATACCCTAGGGAAAGGGATTGTCATTCCTAATGCATTAAGTAAGGAAATTCTGACCCAGGCTGTGAATGAATCATCAAAAGAGTTTAACTTGGTGGATCTTTTTTCATAGTTTCATATTGGAGTTTTGGAAATATGGGTTGAGGTTGTCTTTGTTTGTGTTCAGTTGACCTATGCCCATCTTAACACCATTCCTCTAGAATAGTAACTTAATGATGAATTCTACAGTATTAGAGATTCACTTTTTGGTGGGTATATATTCATTGAGTGCTCATTATCCACATAAGGTATTCTATGTTTTTATAATAGTTTTATTGCTACTTTTTATTGGAGAAATTATTGATAGGGTATTTTCATAATTCCTAGTGGTAAGATAAATCACAAACCAAAAATATGTTTTATGACATGCGGTGATGATTTTGGTGGCCATGTATGAGATGGGAAATTACTTTTTATCTATCATTGTTATACTTTTTAAATAGTGAAGTCTGAGCACTAGAGACATTTGAATTTTTTTCAGCCAATTCCAGTGCCAACAAAGATGTGGTATGATATATCTATGCACATTTTTTGGGGTTTTTTAGTTCCCATATAAAGAGGAATATGATATGGTTTATGGTTTATTGGCTAACCAAATCAAATGACTTTGTACCCATTCATGATATAGCCAAATTTGATGAGGTGGGAAATATATATTGGAGAGACATTGTTCATTATCCTAGAGTTGCATATACTACAGTCTCTCGTAAGGATCTATGTTTTACTTCTCACTTTTGGAGAGTCCTTCACGAGTCATTGCAATCTCTGGTTCATTTGAGTATGACATACCATCCATAGACAAATGGATAGAAAACAATTTCTATATTGATTCTTTGTTATATATCTTGTTCATGTGTCCTCGATTTTTGTGGGAAAGGGATGACCATTTAGGACGTATATTTTTATAATAACAATAGTTACTGGTCTATGATTAGAATGGATCCTTTTGAGGCCTTATGTGGTCGAACGTATAAATTTATTCTGTGTTGGTTAGAAAATAGTGAAAGTTCTTTGGTTGGCCAAAGCCTTGTTTACGAGGTGAAAAAAAAATTATTTAGTTAATTTATCATTGGATGTTGATGAAATAAATACAATATAAATCTTATGTTGATCGTCATAATAGACCATTGTAGTTTTCATTGGGAGGCTAGGTGTTCTTGAATGTTTCACCTCAATTAGTTCATCGATGACTTGGGATACGTGGAAAGCCTACACCTTATTTCTTGGTACCTTTTGGGGTTGTTGAGAAATTGAGGAAAGTGGATTACCATTTATAACTTCCTCCACAACTTACATTGATTCATATTTTGTTTCATGTATCTTGTCTATGAAAATATATTTTTTATTCATTTCATGTTTTGAGATGGATTGATCTTCATGTTGAGCCCATTTTATTTGCGACTGAGCATCGAGTTATGATATTGGATTATGAGAAAAAGGTATTTCATTGGAGGAATATTCCTTTGGTTTGAGTGTTATGGTAGAATGGTTCTGATACAATTGTGAAATGGTAGAGAGAGGCACTAATGAGATAGCATTGATCTCATCTTTTGATATGTACACTTCTTTAAAGGACTTATAGAGACATATTTTTTCAATGGTGTGGAGGTTGTAACATCCCATTACTAATTTTTAGGTACTCCTCGACCCTCATTTTTTATCATGATTTTGTTGGGGCTTGGTTTAGGGTTATTCTCATAGAATGTTGATATTTTTGGAAGTTTTTAGGATATCATGGTTAGCGCATGGTTTTCCGAAACTCTGTACCCACCCTTGTGAAAATTGTGCAACCCCTGATAGTGTGGGTTTTCATGGTTAGTGCACATCTTGAAGAACACAGTGCCCACCTAGTAGAAATGTTCTCCCCTATAACTCGGTATATAGTTAGTGTTCAAGGTTTTTCTACCCATACCATGTTTCCCAACTTAACATGTTGAAAATATTTTTTTCTAGAAAAATATTTTAGAATTACTCAATCCCATATTTAACCTCCCAAAAAACCCAAACTCCTCATAGATAGAATTCTGAGTTATTGGGAGCTCTCAAGAGTCATTTTTATCACCTCAATCCCCCATATTTGATGAGTTTAAGCACTGATGGAAGATCCAATACCTCTTTAGTAAGTTGATTTCCTCCCATTACTTATCTCCATATCTCGGTTTATTTCCTCCATTGGGATTTTACATAACCATGTGTTTGATAGATCTAAACTCCATTTATAAGGTTTATGATTCTAGGTTTCTGTTTAAACCTCCATTCTTAATTCTCCATTTGAAAATCTGACATTAGATGTTGAGTTTAGATGTAATGTGATTAAATCAAAGGGGTTCGGTCAAAATTTTCTAATTAATAAACCTTTTATTTTATTGATTCTACACGAATTACATTCAAATCATTTGTAAAAACCCATATTTTTGTGATTTGGGATTGGAAATTGATTTAGAATTAATTTTAGTGAAAACACCCAATTCCAATGGAATTGGAATTTGGGGCATAATTTTGAAATTAATTGAAATTGTAAATTTATTTGAGTACTTCTATTTTTAGAAAATGAATTAAAATGGTTTGATAAAAACCAATGACTGGTTTTATTTTGAAAATTAATGAAATGATGGAAAAAACCCCATGTTTTGGTTTTGAAATTTACATGCAATATTGATATTTGAATTGGTAAATTGAATTGTAAGTGATGTATTGATTTTAATGAAATGAATTTACCTTATTGATTGGTTGATTGATTAAGAAGATTCATTCTTTGGAAGATATCAGTTTTTTTGGGATAATCACGCTATGATGAGTATTACCTAACCATGTATTGATGATGAAAACTCTATTAAAAACATAGTTAGCTAGTTTTTATCTTGAATTGAATTGGATGAGTCCTA
The DNA here is from genome assembly GCA_963277665.1 of Viscum album. NCBI lineage: Eukaryota > Viridiplantae > Streptophyta > Magnoliopsida > Santalales > Viscaceae > Viscum > Viscum album. The sequence goes on along the minus strand of OY728123.1, from coordinate 1,198,398,724 downwards.
GTTGACCTAATCCTGTGGGATGTGTATACACATATTCCATGATCACTAATATGAGAGAGTGAGGATCCTATGACAAGGAACTATCATACCATAGAGAAGATACTCATGTTTCATATAGTCATTACATTAAAATATATTCCATTTATTTTGAAACTTATTAATTCAAGTCAGCTAATTCATATAATATTTTTTATATAAAAGGTGTACCTAATATATTTTTTGAATTTTTTCCATAATTTGTAATGAAAGTATGTTTTTTTAATATGTAATTTTAATTCCATGCTTATTGTTTTGTGATTAAAACAATTACTTGGTTAATTATGGAATATTATCATAGATCACTTGGAGATAACCTACTAGTATTTTTAGATCACACCCTACCTTTTCCATCAGTTTTTTTATATTTTCTGCTTAAATTTACAATAAAAATAAAATTTCTTCTTTGAGGTGGATGTTCGTGATCCATTTTCATATAGTTATGTAACACCTGGGGTGTTTTTATTAACATCCATTGATTTATTTGATGTTTTTATATTTTTGTTCTGATATACGTATTAGGTTTTTAATAATATATCCTTTTGGTGTTTTGGTCATAATAATATGAATCTGTTGTCGTCCATTATTTTTTGGCAAAGTGTTCCCTATTTTATCTTGTATGATGCTAGGTGCTAGTCCCCAACCCATGGGGATTGTAAACTCCCATCATTCTAGGTAAATATCATCTCAGGCATCAGACTCCCAAGGTATCTAGGACAATTTTTCACATTTCCATTGCAACCAGACTAGAAAATATGGTTTATTTTATAAATTGAAGGAACACACTTATTTTTGTATCTTGTTAACTTCCTCTGACACCCTACAGACTCACATTGTTGGGTATGTATAATTCATGTATTGTGTAGTTTTCCTTAGTACTTTAATTTCTATTTGGATCTATTTTTGTCTTCCTTATGAAGTGGTTATTTTTGGGAATCATGGTGGTGACTTGATAGTCACATGAAGATGCTAATTTGACCTTCGTTTTCATGGAACTAGTTGGCTCAATTTTTATTTTGGACTCTTTAGTCCTCCGTATTCATTAGTTTTAGATTTATTTTTCTTTGAAACTATTTTTTAAATTATTATGTGATTTAATTATTATTTTTGGCCTTTATATTTTTCTATTCATTTGTTTTTTCCATATTTTTATGTTTATTTTTTTCTTGAGGGTAAAACTATCCCCAATTCTCATGTTTGAAACCCTTGACAATTATTGTCAACCCATGGGGTTAGGGATACTCCTTGGGTATGTGGAAGGCCATTTTATATAGTGACCAATGTTATTTATAAAAAAATTCAATTTCCAATCCTTTTTCCATATTCATGTTGTTGAACTTTGAATAGTAACATCACATAATTGAAAATGTTAATGGTTATTCTTGAAGTTCCCTTATAATAAATTATAAAAAACAAACGTCATCCACATCAAGACTAACCTTTCCTTAAAATTTCTCTTTTAACATATAAAATAGTTATCATACTAGAACCCAAATCCACTTCAAAGATTCACTTATTAGAATAAATCTATATAAGGCCTTCATTTGAATGGATACTTCCTAGAGAAAAAATAATCGACATGAGTATCTTCTTCTTATTAGTGTTTCTTTCTTATTTTTTAATATTATAACCTTATATGATCTGATTATTATAAGTAAATAAGTAAAATTATTATACAAAAACATAATTATATTAATTAAACAACAACTATTCATTTCATTACATCAATTAAGAAAAACCAAAACATCAATCATGCATATGTTTAAACTATGACTCCGACGATGTGATGTGGTTCAATTTTCAGCACCACTTATCAAGGGTTGTAAAAATAATGTGTTTTGATGAATAAGTATATTTTTTATGTCAAAATTGATATTATTAATGGAAAATTTTTAAATACAATCATTCCATCTATTAATTGATAAATGGGATCATTAATCTTGCATACATGAGAAATAATTCCTCCATTGATGAATAATTTCAATTTTCATCACCACCTATCATTTTTGATACATAGAATGGATTTAATGAGGATATATTATGTTTAAAACATATTTAATCTTCTATAAGTCACATTATCAATATCTAAATTCATACCTTTATTCATTAAATCAATATAACACGTTACAATAGAGTTCGACTTAACCACCTATTTAAATGATTTTATAAAAATTATGTAAAAAATGATTTTAGGATGTTATATAATGTTATTATCATGTGATAATGTTAAAATTAAAATGTTTAAAGTGTTTTAGAATGATTTTTTTATATTGAATATATTTTAAAATTATATCACTTTTTGATCATTAAAGACATTGAAAACAAGTTCATCGGGATTTCCATTTTCACACATCCTATTCATGTATTTTACCTAATGAAAATGTAAATTCATTATTCATTTGAAAAAATCATCTTTACAAATGACAATTTATATGAATTATAAACCTGAAACCACTTACCGATAATTAAACTAGTCCTATAGAATTGTATATGAAAAAACAATGGAATATTCTGAAAATTTAAAATAAAATATTTAAAAAAAATTAGTTTAGTCAATAGGTTTTCAGATCATGTTTTGAAAAAAAAAATCTAATTGACCCATAACATCATATTTTAAAACAATGTTAAAAATACTCTCTGAATTATATTTTATGTTTTCACATCGATTTCCATTTTAGTTTTTAAAATTATTTTCTCTAATAGGGTTTATTTTCCCTTATTTATAATTCAATATATATTTACTTGTTTTGTAATGAACTCATGGTACCAAAAAATACAATTCATGACCACTTCTTGGCTGGTATCATTCGAGAAATATTTTTTGAGAATGTTTTTCATCGATTTCAACATCTATCTAAGATTCAATTATTAAAATGGTGATATTTTATTTTGAATCCATCCTTCATATTTATCTATATTTCTTATGGTCGTGTTATTCATGTATTGAAAAATATGTATACCCATTTCTCTTTATGGTGTGAACATCACATATATAATTCAAATTGGATCATGTTCTTCGAAAAACAATGTTATTATATTTACATGGGGGAAAAGTATATACTTAAATTAGGTTTTTATTCAAATATTTATTATTATTATAAAGTTGGTTATTATTTTTAACCATATACATTATTCCTCATGATGGGCTAATATCATGTTATCCCATTTATTAACATGGTGATAAGTATTAGCATTATGTATATTGTTGTTCCAATATGAATGATTATTAGAAAATTTACTATGTATTTTTTTTCTATCCACCTTATTTATTTGTATGTATTATGATCATGTTATCACATTTATTATCCCGGGGAAAAGCATTGAAATTCATGGTGATTATTGAATACTAACACATGTGAATTATGTATTGATATTATATAATTTTCTTTATATGGTTAGGCAGGTTTGTATTTAGTTGGGGTTTACTCAGGGAATGGTATAAAATGTCTTCTTCAATCTTATGGGAAATGGATTTGACCTAAACACGTTATGGGTGGGAATATGAATTATATATCCCCTCTTTGTATCAACGAGTCTCGCGAAAAAAAATAACATGGGTTTTGGAGTATAGTTGCCCCCATATCAATATAGTGTCTCAGAACCTAGCCTTAACAACATATATTTAAGTTTTAACATTATAAATTCTATCATTATGATATATGTATTAATGATATAAATTTTTTAATTTATGTTCAGGTATATTTCATGGTCTCAATTTCGGTTTATTATGCCATTTTTCATATTCTTTAGTCATTCCATATTAACTATATAATGCTTATGATTTCGTAAACATTAAATATATATTTCAAATAGAATTATAAATAATTCCTTTATTATTTTTTCATTACCATGGTTATGAATAAAATTAGTAAATGTGACATGTTTAGAAGGATAGAACATGTGAATGCATTTTTAGTATATGTTTAATCCTTATCTTTAATTAAGTAGTTTATTAAAAAGTGTGAAAAGTATCCATTAATTGAGAAAATATGGGATTTTTTAATTTTTGATTCATGATTTTATAAATATATAAACCTAAAAACGATCTATTTGATGAAAGAGATATAAATTGCATTATATATTTTTGTAATTAATGATATTTAAATCTAGGATTTTAAACATGGTACAAAACTGAGCATGTAAAATATGTATTTATAAGACCATATTTGAGGGAAAAGGTATATGTATTTCATAGGTAGGAAAGGATTTGAAAGAACTACAATGTGCATATTTTCATAATATGTTAATTCAAACATTATATTGGTAAATTTAAGGATAAATGTAAAATATAATGTCAGAAACAATATTTTTAGATAATTAATTCCCCAATCATTTTAAAAAAATTGTACGTCAGAAACATTGAAATGCTGTTACACAAGTTATATAAGAAATAAATTCCATGTCTATAAAGAAATGTTATAAAGATAGAATGGAAAAAAAATTCTTATAAACCTATATAGAATGGGGATATATAATTGGTATTATAACTCATATAACTGAATACATACCCTAAATCATCTTTTTTAAAACCCACCCCATATGTTTGTATTTACTCATTAATCACGTATTTTACATAATTAATCCTACTAAAAGTGGTATCTAAAACATGGAATGATGATTATATTAATAGTTTTTTTGCCTCTTAGATCATAAATTTTCACAATCTAAATGTGGGGTTTTTATTTTTCAAATAAATTAACATAATAGTATTTTATAAAATTTAATCGAGTGATAATAAATAATGAATTAAAAATCATTGCCTCATTTCAATTAAGCTCATCCTTTTCTCTTTTTGTTACTTTCCATGTGTCTTCTCTATCATAGACCATAAAAATGAAAAGAGACAAGTGAAATTATAGACCTATGGACATCAAATATCCATATATTGGGGAATTGAAAAATATATACACATCTATATACTAATATAAATATAAAATTATTTATTTATAATGATATAAAATATAAACTCCTCTAAATAAACATAAAACCCAAGTTTCCTCTTATTAGAACTATTGTTAAATCTATTAATCTCAAACATAAATCTTTTTCATTTTATAGAGTGAGATAAATATTTTAATGATATGAATTTACATAATTATATATCTTAATATCATCCTATTAGAGTTTTTTCTCTAACTTATTAAAATTATCATTGTGATTTGTGTTGGGTGAACCTAAAATATTGACAGAATGAGTGTTTAGAAAATTAATTAATGACTTTTCTATAATCAGTAGGACTCTTCTTTCTCTTTAAAAACTGTTTGTGTTTTTTTAAATTCCATGCTGACTTATTCATGAATAGAAGCCATCCTTTCCTCTAATTTTATATATTATTTCTATACATATCTTTAAATATGGTTATATTTAGGTTAGTTCTATAAACTACCTCTCCTATATCTCACTTATTATACTTTTATCCCATATTTTCAAGGAATTCATGCATAAATTCATTAATTTATGCCCGTTCATATTTTTTTTTTTTTATTATTCCATCTAAATTTTTCATTAAACAAATCAATTTTATCAACTAGATGTTCTTATTCAATATCTTTTAATTATTAATCCTGCGTCTCTAAACCAATTGTGTTAAGTGAATATTCTATAGGATCATATTTTGATTTAGAAGTAAAATATGTCTTAGCATGAATGGCCATTCATTCACACACTAGACACACCTCTTTAGAAAAATATTATAGGTCATTGAGTAAAACATCATCCTTTCTAGAGAATGGTTGTCAGAACCTCTATTCATTAATTTTTAATCCTATTGGGTTCTTCAATTTTATATACAAGTTCAATTATAAAAATGGAAAAAAATTAATCTCTATAAACATATACTTGATTCCTCTAACCATGAAAAAAATGCTATGATTAAAAGAAACAAAAAATAAAACAATTATATGGTAATAAAAAATTAAGAAATAGATAGAGAATAGAAATGGCATTTTATAAATTATCAAATTAATGAACTCTCTTATATTGGTTCATATAAACATCATGAGAAATTAATTCACCTAAAAGGTGTCATATGTTTATTTTCGTCTATAAAATTAAGAAATTTATAAACATAAACCACTAAACATTAATCCACTAAGTAATATATTTATAGTGAGAGTGAGGTTGATCCCATGAGGGAATGGTTATATTAAACAATAATCTAATTATCAAGACCTAAAATTAAATTACATGACCTATATTAACATTTAATGGGAGAGAGAAAAATATATACTAAAATTGAGTTCTAGGTTCATGAAATATTAATTCATTAAATGATTAATTAACAAGATTGTTTTTTCAAAATTAGTTATAAATGAATCCAATGGTCATGATAGACACTCTATATGCACAAAACATCTCTGTTCTCATGGTCATGTAATTTGGTTTTTTAAAAAGAATAGTTGACAACAAATCACCTTTTAACATAATAAACAACCAACCTAATGTACGTAGATATATTCATCAACTTATCCATGAATTAAGAATTTTCATCCCTCACATATCAATCAAATTTCATTCATAAATTAGAAATTAAGATTATTGAAATTATAGGTTTACAAAAAAGATCCAACATGAATTTATTTCAAATGTAAAATACCTCAAAAAAATTAATTCCCCTTCATTATTGTTTTTAGGAAAAAGGTCTAACCGCTCATGTAATTCGTGAAGGGGGAATGAAAATAAATGTTATATTCAAAAATATGGAGCAATATTTGAGCCTCCCTACAATATTATTCATCTTGTAGATCCTAGTTTCTCCACATCTTTTATAGATCTACCTACTCTATTTATAATCCTTTAAAACCCTAGGAATTTTCATACGTATCTTCAAAATAAATTCTCTTCAATTCATCTGATCTATGAGAGATATCTCATAATCAACCCATTTGAATTCTATGAAATCTTAATAGATCATGAAATTTATTTTTTCAATTAAATACATAATACCTCCTTAAACTTTATTCAATACAAAAACTCTAGTTTCATTCTCCACTATTTCATCATGCATAGTATACTCACATGGTGTGCAAGAACTCACATTGTGAACTATTTTCCTTCTTAAATTAGTGTCCAAACATTATTTATGCATGTCGTATTGACAATTAGTTTCTCACTGAAGATGTTATTTATTCAATCCCATCCTTACTAATTTTACATTGCTACATTTATCATCACAAAAGTTCCATGATTTATCACCCATGTTTTATAAATTATTCTACGGAAATCCTAAACATTACAATGGTTGTGGAGATCGAGACTAATATTCTCAACGATGGAATTGGCATTCTCCAATAATAATAGGTGGTAGGGATGAGTGGGTAATAATTTGAGGTAGTAGTTAGTCATGTTTGAGGTTGGTGATATAGGAACAGGGTGAAACAACACAATTTCTCTAAAACTGAATAATACCAATAACAATGGTCATCCCACATCACTTTTCAACTCATTTGGGAACACTTATATCCTAACTGGCCTCTATTAGCCAGAAAATGACATCAGTAGGGTGTAAATATGCTCTAACTCAGCCTTTCTTGACACCCCAAACATGATAGGCTATGAACCCATGTGTCCTTATGCAATCCCCTTCTCATTTTCTCAAGTGATCCCATTGTCTCTTCACACAAGTATAGATTCACTTCCTTGTATCAACCCACGTAAGGGATCTATTGTGCTACACTAGGCCTTCCTAGGGTTCTTGGTCAGTTACCCCTTGGGTGGATATGTTCATGGAACTTAGGTTGAGGGTCCTAGCCCAATTTTATATCCATATTAAAATTCATTTTCTATTTCTTACTTCCCAAAATCAATTGAAAAAATCCTCAATAAAATATATCTTTATAAAGAGAAAGAATATATTCCTTTTTATTTTTTAAGAAAATTTACTAAGATATATTATTTATCAAAAAAATTAATAATAAAAAATATTATTTAGGAATAATTATCAATTAAATTAAAAAAATACTTAAATTAAATCCAAAAAAATGAATTCATGAAATGTTGACATCAATATAAAAAAAATCATTAGGCTTTCAAACATTCATCTATTCAGAATAGAGAGGTTATTTATACGTGATTTTTATATTTCAGTTCCACCACCATTATCATCAAATATCATAATAATAATATCTCAAGAGAAATATATTATAAGAAATATGTAAAAATGGTATAGCCACTTACCAATGTTTTGTGGCCTTATAGAAATCCTTCCATCATTTGTATCCCACTACTAGAAAAGTTCTACAATTACAGAATATGATATGGACCTTAAAATTTTATCCTAAAAATTTATAACTCAACATAACTTCATCCCCATACCTCAAAAATATTATATGCAATCTTACAGAACTTGTATATCCCCCAGACTGAATTTTAGTAGCTTATTCAACGTTACGTAAGTTTCCTCCTCTAACCTCACAAAGTATTTTTTTTACGAATTGTTTCTATTTCAGGATCTATATTCCACATGAGGACGTAAAAATATTTACTATATTATCATAAAACATTTTCAAAATCAATAATATATCGTAAAAACATTCAAAACAATTCAAATATTATTTATAATAAATATTCAAGAATAATTTCATCCATCTATTTTCATATCCAACCTTCAACATTTTCTATATCTATCGATTAATCATTCTATATTCCTAGAATTATATTTTTAAAAATATATATATTTGATCCCCACAAATTATTTATTTCAATGAGAATATATTAGTTTTATTATCTGTCTCAACTCCATTATTAAACTAGAATAATTATTCAATCATTACCTTATTCATCAAACATCTCCTATTTTAATTTTTTATATATTATTTCTTTTGCATAATTATGATTCTTCTAATGAACATATAAAATCATAATGATGGTATATTGTCAGGGATTATATAATTTCTGAATATTTTATTAGTCAACCATGATTACATGGTGAATGATATTTCTCAATCTTCTAATGATATCCATCAGCCAATCATTAAAATATCATTCCTTACCACTTTTTAATTCACCATGACACACCATTCTCACTAAGATCTTCTCCTTAGTATAATAAAGAAAAATATATGGAGTCTTATAGAAATCCCCATGATAAAAAATGAATTATTTCTATTATTCATCTAACTCTGAGATTAATATCACATTTTACTTCTCTCTCTCCACACCTTTATTTTCCTAATTCATTTTTTAAAAATCTCTATTTAGATTAGGTGACATTTTTTTCATTAAAAGAAAAACTATTACCTCAAATTATAATACCATTTTCAAATCATCTCCATTTAAATATATAAAGTTCATATTATATATCTTATAAAGATAATCCTTTTAAAAAAGAACTAATAAATAAAATAAATAGTAATAACAATAATATAGCACCGACACCAAATAATTATTAATAAAATAAATTATCTCAAAAAATTACCAAATCAAAACCAAAGGGTAAGTTTCATATACCAAAAATTACGACATGTAGAAAATTACATTCAAAGAACTATAAAATAACAATTTTATCATTCTAAATAAAGACCACATAAAAATTTTCAACCTCTTCAAACATTAATATCTGGGTCTCTATAGAGGGTCGAACTACTTCCATTATAAAAATACTAAAAATTAAATTTCCATGGATTTTTTTTTAAAATGGGATTACATATTAACATATTGGTAATGTCCTCTCCACATGTGATATAAAAAATTATAGATCTAGTGGGCTTGTTAATCATTGGTAGACAAAATATTAAACGACTTCTTAAATAAGATTATATTTCATTGAAATCCCCTTATTATAAGCCATGATACGAATAAAAATTAGAATAATATTGGAATGGTCAATATCATTATATTATAGGGTGATTCTATTCTATTTCAATCAAAAAATTGGATTTTAAAATAACAACATTTATATGATTAACTTACCAAATTTCTTGACAATATTTAAACTCTAAAAAATGTGTTAAAAAATAGGTAATCAAAACCACACACCTGAATACTATTAATCACAACCGTTAATGAATTATGATATCTATAAAGAAAGGGGTAACCATTTATTATCTCATAGATACTCCTCTAATGAACAATTCTATGATATATAAAAAATTGGAAAGAGTTTAATTTTATTATCTTTGTAATCTAGAAGAGAGACCATCATTGGAATCTATGACCCCTAAACAATATTTAAAAAAAATTAATAGTTTTGTAATAATATGATTCTATTATAACCTGAACAAATAGGTGCATGAATGGAATATCACCACCTTCTAGATATCTGATGATAAAAGTGATAATGTTTGGGGGCCTTGAACAAAGCCAATACTATACTCAAATATATATACATTTTTTATATTTCCCTATATATAATTTTTCTTATAATTTTTAAAAAATATCTTAAAATTAAATTTTTTATTATTTAACATTTACCCATTTATAATTTATTTACTATGTAATTAATTATTATATTCATTTTAAAATTAATTATTTTTAATTTGTTTAATATATTTTTATAATTTATTTTAAGAATATATTTAATTATGGATGAAGGAAAAGATGAAAAACAATTGGATGCTAAAGAGGGAAGATCATGTGATATCACCAATCATGACAAACAAATAACTATAGAAACTCAGATAACTCAAATAAAAACAATAACATGTTACTTTTAATGACATTTTATAAGGGATTTATAATGAAGTGTTGATGATTGTTTTTTTAGTCACCCTATAACCTGATATCATCAACAAGAAATATAATGAAACAAGAATAATGTGAATAATTACATGAAAATAATGCTTCCTATATCATAAACAAATTTACAAACAAAAAAGAAACCACCACCTACATGACAATATAGAACATCTATTACTAATGATGTTTTCTATTTGTTAGTGGTACTATGTGAATGCATGGGAGAAAAAGGTATTCCATATATGTTATTAACCAAAAAGGATAGATTTCTGTAATTAAACTTGTATATCACTCACATATTATTATAATATAACTAATTCTATTGAATATTTTCTAAGTGAATCATAAATAAGATTATTGATATAGTGGCTCGAATCTCTATTTCAGGTGGTCAAAGAATAGTTCCATGTTATAAGACAAAATACCATAATAAAAAGGAAGAAACATCAAGAAGTGTTTTAGATTAAAAATATTATGGTTAAAGGAAGTACAATGTTTTTATATGAAGAAAATATCACTAACATTTTTAGTGTACTACAAACACGCTATATTACCAATATGATACAATCATTTCATTTATCACTCCAAATTTTAGGAAAAAACAATCCATTACAATCCTATTTATTAATTAATATTTTTGATTCATCAATTATCATTTTACAATAGTGAATATTATTAATTAAGAATATATCAAGATATATAAGAATAGATGGTTTTATATTCATTGATGTAATGTGATTTCCATGTACCCTGTGTGTAGACACCGAGGGGAAATTGAATTTTTTAAAATTCCAATTTAACATAATTTTGTTTCTATCCAACAATCTATGAATTTTGAGAAAAAATATAGGGATTGAAGATATAAAGGATTATCAATTGTAATTATTTTATAGATATAGAGAAAATAGATCCCCAAAACATGTTTCCCAAGATGAAAAATCCCATATGAATATTTTTCCTTATGGAATAATCATCAATGCATAAATTAATTTCTAATTTAAGGATATATAAAGAAGAATAAGTTAATATAATGAGGACTTGTTCCATTTAAGGATTATCCAAGCAATTTTGGGGTTTATATTTTGTTTTAAAAAATTGAAATCGTAAATTCAAGGGTGAACATAAACTAGTGGTGCACATCCATAATCATGAGGGGATGTGAAGTATATCTTTGTACTATTTTTTATACTTTATTTTCCTTGCTATTACTATTCTACATTATTGTGTTGTTTTATTTGACTTAATATTCTCTTAAAATGGTTGGATTAAATTTTAGTATAATTAACTTTGGGATATACTCTGGAATTTTATATGTTATAATATTATCCCTTTTTTTAGCCATCGCCCATTCAGTGGGTGGAGGTGACCTATGTGTGTGAGAGATCTGTTCAGAGTGGTAGCTAACAATAATCACTAATAAGTAGTATATTTTCACTAAAGGTAATTAAATGTGGATTGAAAATCACACTAGTGATAACATGACACCACACAATACAAACATAAATTCTTGATATAGTGGAAACACAAAACATCATGATTGTTTTCACTTATTAATTTTAAGATAGGATATTGAGAAAGCATAAAATAACATTCAGTTTACTATTAAGTTATTTTCATGTCTTAATAATGTATCCATTGATATTTAGTGGTGGTTTATTAGGACTAGTGAAGGAGTATTTAGTGAGTTTGGGTGGTTTGGTTCATTACATCTTCCACATCATATAGGCATTCTTATAAAGGTGATTTATTTGGTCATCAACTCAAACGTAGGTGAAAAAAAAGAACTAAATTAACCATTATATATTTTATAGTATTTCAACCATTCAAAAAATCATTAATAATCCATTTTAATTCTTTTTTATAAAAAAATAATCTAATAACACCAATAAAAAAATTATCCCTGTGGTTTGACCTGTTTACACCTAAATGTTTTATGAAATCATTTTCCTCTACACTTGTAGGTAGAATAATTTATATTATAACATTAATACTAAGTATAGGTTTTAAGGTTTCTTAAGTACTTGGAAAATAATTAAATTATAAATTAATTAGAGAACTAAATTTAGAATAATAACTTTCACCGCATCTATCATTTTTTAATCATATAAAAACTACTATATATAGTTTTTATTATATCATTATTTTAAGTCTATATTCTTCCATATATTTTTATTATTCTATTATATAGAATTTTTTTTAGATAATGGGTGGTTTTGTTTGGAATAATCAACATGAAAACAATTATAGTATTAATGGAGATTATGAACATGATATTTAGTATAATGGTTTTGTGAGGTAGTTGAAACCCAAATATGAAGACGATGAGTAGAGTGAAATTTGTTCTAGTATATAATAATTGATTTTTGATAAACATGAAAATATTTTTGAGGTATGTGAAAATAGGGACTCACAACTCATACATATTTCCTAACATATATATGATGAGGACAAATGACATGTTACATGTTTGGAAAGAATATGAAAAAATAATCCATGAACTTCAAGTAAAAATCCAACATGTTTAATTTTAAATTGAAAAACAAGATCATAAAAATAAAGAGTTTGATATTATTTTATATGATATTTTCCTAAAATAAGATGTTTTGAGATATTTAAAAAATATTTAAATTACAATATTGATGAAGTGGCTGATTTTTTTGAATAATAAAGAGAACCCATGATGTAACCCATATGAAATTTCCACTAACCCTAGATATGAACCAAATTGAAAACATTAAGTAGTGGGTAGAAGATATTATGTTTTTCAAAAAAATTAATGGAAATTTTTTAATATAAAATATTATGTTTTTTATAATAAAGCTTCATGAGTTTCAAGTATTTCTTTTTATTTGGTCGAGTGAAGTAGAAACCTATATTTTTTAGTTCCCTGTGAGGAAACCACACTAAATCGTAGAATATGGATTAATATTTAGGAAGTATCCTAGATGAATACATAAAATAAATTAAATATTGGGAGGTAAACTAATATTTATAGAGTTTTTATTTTGTTTTTATTTTTTATTTTAGTTAGGTTAACATTTTCATTGAATAAATACTGACTATTTTTGAATTCCATAATTTTTATGTATGATACCTTATTGTTTCTGTAGGAAGAAAAAAGAGAGCCATGCCAAAAACTATTTCTTTATTTTAACTATAAAATTAGGTAGTAAATTTATTTAATATATCTTATATTCTTATTCCTTATATTTTTATTGAAAATATATTTTGCTACCATACTTAGTTTTTTATTAATCATATATTTTAATATAAGTGTCGGTAGGATGGGTTGTGGGGGTATCCAAAATAATATTGTTATTTATTAACCTAAGAGACATATTTATTAGGATTTTCCTTAATTAAATTGTCTATATATCATTTACTTTTATATATTTAAATTAAATATGAATTCATGAATAATAATTCAGCATAATGGATCGGATTAAGAAATACTAACATGAATAAATTGATGAGTTCGTATAGTGAAAAAAATTAAAATATTAAGCTTAATTATAAAATTAGTGTATGAATTACTAATAGTGCTAAATTTTATATCTAAAATTAATTTGATGTTTTTAGATTTGGTACAAAATGTATTTTTAAAAACAATATATTGAATTACAAGGGAGTAAGTAAAACAAGTAGTGTGTTCAATGTATAACTAATTGTGGCTGATAATGGATGATGATTATGAGAATTATAAAAAGGAAGAATTTGGTATCAAATATTAATTATACCAATGAGGATAAAGGTTAGATTGAAGTAAAACGTAATATCTTTTAATAAATTAATTTTAGGAATAATAGAATAATAATATTTATCTCTTTAATCTAAAATATCCATGTCATTTTATAATTTAGTTTCTAAAAATATTATAATGATAAATATTTTCATGGAGGGAATTCATTTGTGATATTTTTTAGGTTAAGACCTGAGGAAAAGAAATGTTTTTGTGTGCGGTTATGTGAATATAGTGTTTTTATTATATTTCTATAATTTTTATGTATATTTATGGTTGATTTCATGCCAAAATGAAATTATTTATTATTTATTTTAATATATATATATATATATCAAAATAAAATTTTTAATAATAAGATAGAGTTTCTTTGAGTTATCATTGATTAATAATATTTGAACATATTTTTTCATACCTAAATACATATAGGTGTGATGATTTAGTCCTTGTATAATTTTTTTACATTTACATTATATTTTTTATAAAATTATAGTGAAAACAATTTATTATTATGAAACATTTACCTTTTATAATTTTTATATCAGGTGGATTATTTTTTTATTAAACTATTTTTTAAAAATATATATATATATATTTACTTATTTTATTTCTTAATGTGGTGCATTGATAACAATTGGAGTGAATAAAAATATATTAGCTACCATAGTGGGAAGATCATGATATATTCATATATATTGGAAACCATTTTATAAAAAAATAAATATAACACACACAATAAAAAATAATGTTGTTTCATGTTTAATTATCTAAAGGTGGGATATCATGGTATAGCTAGTTGAATTTTATGTTTCCCAATTACCATATATCTTCTAAAATAAACCAAAGGGGCATGTATAACACATGAATTTAGATAGTATTGTAACCATATGGTTTAGTGTTGGATTTATTGGAAATATTTTTTGGACATGTCAACAATAGATGAGGTGGTAGTGTGTTGAATAATGAGATAATGTTGGTGATGTGATTTGCACATGGCCACATCGAAGAGGCACCATGATATCAATGATTCAAATTGTAAATCATTTCATAGGTGTACATGTTGATAGTGAGAATATGGTTTCATGATATAAAGGATTAATGGCCATAGACTGTACAGATCCACATATCATATCTTGGTAGGGAAGCAATGATGAAACTATAATAGAATTTTATATAAAGACTATTAAAGAATGATATAATCATAAAGTCTAATAGATATTATTTATAGATAATATAATCCTGAAGGTGGAATTAAATATCTTTAACAATAGTGATGTTTTATTATAATTGGTATTTTTGTATTGGATTTTCTTACACCATTTATCACATACACATAGCCATATAAGAGGTCTATGTTAGTTCAAAAACCATATATCAAGTATGTGGGGTAGAAAAAAGATGTTTTTTGGGGAAAATATTTTCAAAGGCATGTACTTCATAAAGTATTTTTACAAACTATAAAAGAACTTCATAAGGGTAGAATTTTGGAAAAGTAAGTGGAACCTCATAGAGAGTATACATAGCTATATATAAAGTTAAACGTAGAGTAAATTTGACAAATCCATAAGTATGTGATACTTTAAAGAATGTTTTTTGTGGAAACCTATCAGTTGCGGTCTAAATATCGTAAATTGTAGTGAATAGTTATGGAAAGTATATGAACTCCTTAGTATTCCATGGTGATCGTAAAGGATAATTAGTATGTGGGGCCATAAAGAAGTTTGATTACATAAATGGCATAGAGTGAGTAGTACACAAAATAATTAATAAGTTTGAAAAAGTGTTGAATATTAATTTTATGATTAGAAATATTAGTGTATGGATTTTCCTATAGATAACCATTTTTTACATCATTGTTAAAGAGGGGTAAATTCTAATAGATGATTGAGATACTAGTGTGAAAATTGGATAAAGAAGTAAGTTCACATAGAAATGGTAGTCAATAAATAAAATAATCCTATGAAGTATATTAGTTTCCAAAATAGGGTTTTATGTGAATTGGATTTGTTATTGATTAAATGTTTTCAGCAAAGTAGATTATTTCATGAAGAAAATCATACCATGAAGATTTTTAGTAAATTGGAATGGTATCACAAGAAGTATAGTATATGGAATGATATATAGATATTTAAGGAACCAGATTACCTCATTAATTAAATCACACAATGTCTAAATTATAATTCTATGGAAATGGATCATTTCATGAAGCATAATTTAAAATGAATAGTATTTCAAAAGGGACTTATGTGCTATGTAATTTTTGAGTTTTCCTTTTTACACTAATATTTCTAATAGGTATTATAGATTTTAAGGATATCATTAGTGAATCATTTCCTTATTGTATTTAATAGATTAAAGTGATATTCTAATAAATAATTTTTGTCACATAATTTATATGATGAGGATGAAAGTAATTGGATATTATCAATATGAAATTATCTTCATCAATATAAGAAGTTATAATACAATATTTTATGGAAGGAAAATAATAAACTCTCAATTTTTTAAGTTTATATCTTCTAGAGTTAATGAATAAAATATAAATTGATAAAATATTAAAATAATATCAAATTAGGAAACATGATCCAAGTAGAGTCTCATTATAAATATAAAAAAACCAGCATATGTCATATCAATTAAATAGACCAACAAGTCTATAATCTATAGAATATTCTACATCAAATCAATGTGTAGAGGTGATGAAGAGTGATTTCCCATTAGGTTATGAGTGATTGAAGTAAGAATATTATCATGGTTTGTAAGATTTTCATGGGTTAACCATGATCAAAACCTATATACATGAACTAGTGAATATTAATGGATTTTGAGTGACCAACATAATGTTATGTGTATTATCCTTGGACTAAACCTTAATAGTGATCCATGTAAAATCATTGTGCCCTATTTATTCAATATTTTCCTTCTTATCTATGTATGTATCAATGTGAATTCTATTAAGAGTCGTAGGTTGAACAATTTTCTTCAATTATTGGAAAAAGATCCTAATACATGATTTATGAGTAAAAGAAAGTTTTTAAAAAACTATAATCTAGATTAACCCCCACCTCAGAGGGTATCTTTGGATATAATATGTGATATTAAAGAATGATTTTTTTTCTTTTTTGTTCATACTAAGTTGCTATTTTCAGACTTGTTTATATGATTGATTCAAAAATAAAGCCACCAAATTTTACTGGAATATATTTTTATGATTGGTATAAGGATATGATTATGTTACAATGAGATTATGGCATGAATTTTAAGGAATAAATTCTTCATTATGTACATATGATGATGAATCATAAATTAACGAGAAATTTAGAGATAGAAAACATATTGGAAATATAATTATTTAGTGAGGTTTATAGGAAGACATTACATTGTTTCACTACCTTTGATATATAGAAGACCCTAGATTCTTTTTATGAAAAATATAACTGGTAAATTTGGATTTAATGTCTACCTAAAATAAGGGTTCAAGACTACTCAATATGAGAATCCAATGAATAATATTTCTATGTTATTTTTTATATATAGTGATTATAATAAAAAGAATAATATGAAGAGGAATACCGAGAGTAAGACACCAACTTGGGTAAGTGTGATTGATATCCAAGGTAAATCTGTTATTGAATTCTCTATATAAAATACTTGTAAATCCATGAATCCATATTTATATTTAGGGAAGGAAATAATATAAGAGTCTAAAAAATAATGGGTAAATGACACATCAACATCAACTCAAAGACAATGAATGCATAAAATAAGAAAAGACAAAATCCCATTCATAAATTATTAATTAGTGGGAGATTGTTCTAGAAGTAGACTATGTAATCATTTATGATATATTAATAGAGAATAATAGGCTGAGAATATTAAAAGTGGACTTTAATGAGATAAAAAATAAAATGGTTACCAAATTAAAATTGCAATGCCATTATCACAGTTTCTAAGAATGTTTGCATTATTTTATGTTACATTGGAATGATCATAAGAAATGATTTCACAATGTAACGATCATTATAGTATCCTTAGAAATACTATATACAAACAAATTTTTTACATTACATATTCAAATGAAAAATAACATATTATCCTCTTTGAAAACTCTCATATCATATATAATATCCCTAAATGTTAATCATAAAATACTTCTTCACATCCTGGGGGAAAATGAAACATAAGAAAGGGGTGATCTCAGATTCTCACTAAGGATAAAAAATATTGAAGAAGCTGTCATAAATAATAATAAACTTTTAATACATGTTATAAAACTAAAACACAAGGATTTTAATCATAATCCTCAACTTAATGAAGAAATAAATAAATCAAACAATATTATATAATCATTCACATAGATATTCTACTATTCAAATAATAACATGTAATATCAAGTGCCTATAGGATTTCCCAACCATCATTTAGTAATTCCAATTCATTCCTCTTAAGAAGAGGGTAAAATATAACATAAATATTCATATTAATACTAGGATATGAAATGTCTATACGTTAACCATAAAAATTTAATGGTATAAAAACAATATATCCACAGACACATTTATCATAAACCATCAATAAAATAAGGAAAATTGTATCATAATAAATCAACTTGAATTAAAAATAAAATCCAATAAAATATTTTGACGGAGATGAAAATAATCTAATAAAAATATTTAAACTATTAGTTAAAAATATTCATTTTTACTTTTAATCCATTTAAATGTTACATAATTAGAAAAATAAAAAATTTATCTAAAAAATAATATTATAATCTTGTAATGTACGCTTCATTATTTTTTGGTTTCCTGATATAGGATATAGTCACTCATGCCGTAAAAGTTAATAACAATATTTTTTCCTTAAATTTGTTAAAAATCTCATAAAGTAACTTGTTTTAAAAATTATGGAAAGATTCCTTGCAAATGTTTTATAAAAATTCAAAAATAAGAAAAATTCACTTTAAACAGTTTTCAAGGAATATCAATAATATTATGAATTACATTTTACAATATAGGTACATGGATGATAAATATCTCCCAATAGAATGTAACACCCCAAACCCAGTTACTCAATGTTGGTGCATTATTTAAATACATTGGCATGACTACAGGGAATCATGTTCCTAAAGTCTGATTAGTTTAACAGTCCTGAAAAATTGATTAAATACATGAACATTACATTACACTTTAGAATATAAAACACAACATAAATGATCATTTTAGAACACCATTAATCCCCAAGAATAACCCTATTTATCCATCATAATACACTTTTTGGAATCCTAGGAAAATAAATCATAAGAAAGGGGTGAACTCAAATACTGGGGAAGGATAACAATATAGCAGAAACTTTCCAAAAAAATCATAAACATTTAAGGAAATGTATAAAACTAAAAAAAAAGCATTTTAATCTTAAACTTCATCATAATATGGAAAATATAAATCAAATAATTCTATTTACATAATCACATGGATATTCTACTAGTCGAATAATCAGATTCAATATCAATAGCCAATTTCATAATGATGGAATGCATAATGCTAGACTTCATAACCACATAGTCAAGGCCTTGTACCAAGACAAAAAAATAAGATTTTTTCAAAGCCTTGTGCCAAGACACTAGTTTGTCTCATGAGACCTACCGATGTATCGAGGAGCTATAGTGGACTTCACCAGTCACTTACTAAGTCTAATGCATTCCTCATATGAAAAGGTTTAAACATAACATAAACATTCATATTAAAACTAGCATGTGAAATGTCAATAATTTATCCATAAACCATGAATGGTATAAAAATAACACATCCACAGTCAAACATATCACAAAACCATCAATAAAATATGGAATATTTTTATGATAATAAATCAACCTCAATCAAGAATAATATCTAGTAAAGGGTGTTGACATAGTTGAAAATGAACATAAATATTCATTGATAGAAATATCCCTTTGTCATAAAATCAATTTAAAAGTCACATAATTTATAAAGGAAGTAATTTAAAATATATTTTTGAATCAAATTGTCTCATACCACTTTGAAACATTTTAATGGAATTAACATTTTAAAACATTCATGTCCATATAAATAAATCCTTAAAATCATTTTGAAAACATAGACAATAATGAGAAAAGATTAAAAGAATAAGTCTTTAAAAATTTTGATTTATTTTCACGTTAAATATTCCCTTAAAAATAATACTTTAAAAACTCTTTTATGAAACATGTACATGGATAATAAATATTTCGTAGAAAAAACTTACACATAAACAATCTCAAATAATAATGATATTGATGAATTAACCCTTACCTTGCACTTTTCTTTGGTTTAGGGTATGGTTAACCTCTTATATAATTTCCATAGCATGTTATTAAATAATACCATAACCATATTCATATTTATTATATCATTAATTATTCATTTTTGATTTCATAATACCCATTTAATAATGATTTCCATGTTAAATTAACATTTCAGGGAATAATTTCTTTCTTTATCGTATGTGTTTTAAGTTGTTATTCCAGATCTTATCATTTAGATCAGGATTTAAATACTACCATAATATAAAACTTGATTTATATATCATATATATTTAGAATATAAATATTTATAATAGATATATATACAAAATGGAAGGCACCGTTTATGGAGACGGTAGGTCGTATGTACACATAAATGATGTTACCATTTTCATATCATATTGAACGGAAGTAAGTGAATAAGATATATGTAAGTATACACACACACACACACACATATATATATATATCTGTAGTAGAATTATTATTTCATATATTACATACTTATTTATAATATATATTTTTATAATCATCGTTGAATGGTGAACGTGGAAATGAATCTTATCGCGTCGTGGAGGCGGTAATCCGTACGTATGCATGAGTGACAATATCATTATATTAATAGTAAAATTTTATGTAATTGAATGTTATAAAATATATAAGGAAGAACTAAAATGTTATATTTTTTATTTACATTAATTATACTCATTATTATACCCATCCAAATAAAGAAGCGTTTGAATAACAAACTACACAACGACGTGGAGACGGTAAGTTGTATGTACACACATATGGTGACTTTGTAATTTATAGGATGGATAGAATAATGAATATGGTTGTACCATATTTATAAAAACTCATAGTATGTAGATGGTTCTGTAGTTATTATTTTGGTATGTAAACAACAATTAAAGAGAATGTGTAAGAAGAAAAGAACTTGAAAGAGGGTGGTGAAATTATTACCTTTTCATCGTGTGTTTCTTTTTGAGTTGATCAAAAGGGCTCCTTGGGTTGGATTTCTGAACAAAGTAAGGACTCTAGGTAAAAGAGTGGAATTTTGGAGGAGATTTGGTTATGGTTTGGCTAAGCCAAATGGCTTTGGAGGAGTGATTTTGAGAGAAGGGGAAGTACCCTTTTATAAGGGAGGTGACAGACACTTTAGGAAAATCTTGAAATATTATTTTATAATAAAATCATATTAGGTTTATAATGGCTCCAAAATGATCTATTTATAGAATAATATGGGTATGGGTAGACAAACTCTCAACTAATATGTTTTAGACAAGTTTATGATACCATTTTAACCTTATCTTTTAGATTTTACTCGTAGATAAATACTTTATCTTTTACCGTGTCTTCTTGTATACTTACATTATATGTTTAACAAAAGTACTCTAAACTTCCCAGAGAACCTAAAGTGGTTCATATATAATATTATTTAATACCTTTTAGTGAAACTTATATTTTTAAAAATATTATATCAACCAATAATATAGTATTTTTTTAAAAAATTAATTTATGTCAATTTTGACACTATTTGGTATTTTGTTTTTGGGAAAGGTGTAAAAATATTATCACTTGGAAAAAAATTATCTAAATAAACATAATATGTCATATTAACCTATAAATTTTTTTTAATTCATCAAAAGTCTCAATTTACATTCATTTGGATATTTATAATATCTATTATTTAATATGTCATTAATAAGGTAATTATTGCATCATCATTGTTTCATAAATAAATTAAATTACTTAATGTATAAATTTTTTAAATAAATTATTATTATGTATAAACTATTTTTATCTTCATAATGAATATTTATAGTCTAATCTATATTTTGGGTAACATTATATTAAAAATGGTTTATATATTAAACATTCAATTGAACACTTTTGACTCTTCTTTAAATTAAATAATAATAAATGTCCTAATCTAATCCGAGTGGACCAAAGAGGATCATATTCTATTCCTAAAGATTTTTTTGGTTGAATTAAACTTATCCAATACAATTAGTACATGTATTAGGGTAATTATAACATCATTTTTACCCTTAATTACCTTATTTACTTTTAACTGTGTTAAATAAAAGTCAAAAGTTACTATTCACCAAAAACTATTTTTTCATCTTATTGAACCACATTTTACTTATTGATGTCAAAAATTTCTCTTGAAATTTTTATAATCAACTCACAAAAGTGGTAAAATTATGTTTTATACAAAATTGCAAATGTACCTAGAAGGTGGGTAAAAGTGGTTAAAAAGATCAATAAACTTTTATACCTCTAATTTTATTATTAAACGACTCCAATTAATTAAATTAAACTTATATAGGTATTATATATTTATTTTGACTTAAAATAAATTTCAATAAAATAATTAATTTTTTAAATAAAAAGTCAGTTTTAAATAATAACGCAGTGTTTTTACTTTTCCTAAAAAATTGAATGTTTTCAGAAAAATACAAAAAATTCACTCTAAGAAAATTTTGATATTATGAATTAAAAAATGAAGCATCTTTTACCAAATTCAAAAAAAAAAGAATTTTCATTTGTTAAATTAAAAATAATTCCCATTGTCAAATCAAAAATGCAAGTTTTTTAAAAAGTAAAAACTATCAAAATATTGACACGTATTTATGTCAAATTTAAATGTGAAATTACTTATAATGTGTTAAATTGTATTAAATTATAATAATATAATCTAATTATACTTAAAAACCTTTCAAATTCATAATTTAAAACAATAAATTATTTCGATTAAAAAATTCATTTTCAATTAAAACGTAGAATTTTTCAATATTCTTCAAAATATGAAAGTTATCAGAAAACTACCAAATATTTATCCAAACAAAACTTTTATGTCCTGATTCTAAAGATAATTTAATTTTACTAAATTTAATATATAAAAGTGTTAAATATTTGTTTTAAAAATGGTTTCCATTAAAAGGTGGTAAAATTTCATTTTTTTAAAAAATACTTCTTTTATATGAAAAAATGAATTTGTTCTTATGTTATGTCTAATAAAAACATAATATGGATGTTAAAATTATATAGAGTATATAAGGTTCAAAATTCAGTTAATACTATTTATAATTGCTTTTTTAACGTCTAATTTGGTAAGTAGTGGTGCGCTCAAACTCGGTGTTTTTGTTGGGAAGCAATTGAATTACATTAATGAGATAATGTACTATGAAATATTGGGGTGTTACATTCTCACCTCCTTCAATAAATTGCGTCCTCACAATTTGAAATTGTTCTATGAAAAAAAAAGGTTAAAAAATTTATAAAAATACCTTGGTGGAAAACCCACATCGGAAATTGGGTTAATAATATTTAATCTTAATAAGAGGGAAAGGGAAATAAAAAAGTCACCTCCAAATTAGGTTCTCGATTAAGAAAACATTAGTGGAAATTAGAGATAAATATTTTTTTGAAAAAAAAATAAATATTTATAGGGAGTGATTGTGGTTATCAATCACAAACAAGTGTAAAATTTAGGTCGTCATAGCCATCAATCTATGATGATTTAAAATATCATTAGTTCAAAGAAACATAAGGTATTATGATAACACCATTTTGGATTTAAGATCCCTTCACTAAAGTTTAATAATTAATTTATTCATAGAATTAAGGAAAAATTATATACTTGACATTTAGAGTTTCTTCATTCAACTAATATCTACTAAAAACTCATCTTTCACTCCAAAAGATAATAGAATTTAAAAATATTCTATT
The DNA here is from genome assembly GCA_963277665.1 of Viscum album. Lineage (NCBI taxonomy): Eukaryota > Viridiplantae > Streptophyta > Magnoliopsida > Santalales > Viscaceae > Viscum > Viscum album. The sequence goes on along the minus strand of OY728123.1, from coordinate 1,198,374,242 downwards.
TATCCTAATCGTATAAGGTTCTAAAAATAATGAATTTATAATTCATTTGTCATACTATTTAAAAAAACTACATTATACAAACTAGGACATCATGTATGCCTGTGGTAGGTGATCCACCCTTTTTTCCCTTCGGTTGCGGGTTCAAGTCTCGCGGCCTTTCTGGATGCGACGGGTTGTCACCCGACCTCCAGGTTGTCCTTTTTATGACAATCCAAAAATAATCTTAGGAAATCATTTGACCATAACTATAATATTATATATAAAACTTAATCTATTCAAACCTTTAGACTTATCCAAAATAATTCTGTCCAAACTCACAATCCAAAATTTATAAGGAATGTAAACACAATGAATATCCTTTTGTCCATGTAATAACATCTGAATACCTTCGTCGTTTATTCTTTTAAAACACTATAACAACCTGAAATACCATAAAACTTTTTTGATTACTTTCATGCTCCCTTATTCCTTATAGAATAATGGATATAATCCTTCTATCCAAAAATGTTGTAAACTCCAACAATGATGAAATATACAAATCATTAATCACATTCAAGGTAGTCAAAAATATCCAATATAATTTATCCAAAACAATCATATATTATTCCAAAATAACTATCTATATATCAGAACCATATTATGGTTTATCTTTCTCTCAACCATATATTTTTAAAAAAAAATATAATCTTCTATTGAGTCACTTTTCATGGTTCAACATAATCTCAAGTCCTTAATAAAATAGTACTATAATACAATCCTTTTATACTCTATAATTTTTATAACATTTACATCATTAATATAATACTCAAATGACACAATACTTTAATAACAACATAAAAAAATCAAATCATTCCCCTTCATCTTTGGTAGTATCATAACATGATTATTATCCAATAGAAGCATTTGGGGTATACTCGGATGATTTTAACATTTCTTCACCTACTGTCCCAACTTCTTGTAGATGAATCATTGTACATTTGAAACCTTTTTCTTACCCTTACAATCATGTACAATGTGTCTTTTTTATCTACACTTATAACAAACTCCCTTTCCATTCCAGCATTTACCAAGATGATTCTTTCCATAGTTCTCACATATGGTAAAATCCTTCTTTCCCCTCTTCTCTTTATCCATATTTCTCTCTTCTATCCTTTTCATCTCTTACTCACCTTCAAATCCATAAGACTCAGATAAGTATTCATTTATCTTATTAACACATGATACTATTTATTAATGTGATGAGAATACATGGGAGATTATTTCCCATTTAAATGTTGGGTTAAAACCATGAAATATATAATCCTTCTTAATCTTTCGATTATTCATATTAATGGAATTCTCATTCCAACTACTAGTCTCCATTTCTAAACAATGGCATACACTAGTTTAGTTTATAAATCGCAATGAAAAATTACAAACTTGTAAAATACCAAACATAAATTGAAAAGATTAAGCATATAATCTATAATAATAAAATGTTTTATTTGAGGTAGTATTTACTCTTAAATCCTCCATAATGGATTGTGATAAAAGTTTGAATTATCTTAATCATATCCCTTGGGAGTGTTGTAACCAAGATTGCAGCAAGGCCTATTGTTGTGAACCAGTTCCCATTCGAGTCTAGCTCAAAGTGGTATTTCCATGTTTTACACCTAGGTACGTCTATGTCAGATCAACCTCTACCTACTTGTATCTAGATAGGGATGTATTTCCTAGAAAACTCACAAATCCCCTACAATACCCAAATTCTAGAAAGTTATTCTATAATAATCCTCAAAGTCTATCTTAGGGTAATGTTCTCTAATCAAGGTTTTTCTAAATCTATTTCCAATTTTGTTGCTAAACTTCCTCTGATACAAACTATAATGCCTAGACCCTGTTTACCTAGAGTTGGTACATTATTTTAATAAATTGGCATGATTACAAGGAATCAAGTCCCAAAAAACCAACCAGTTTTGTAATCTTGGAAAACAGATTACATACATGAATGTAACATTACACATTAGAAGATAAAATACAACATAAATGTCCTATGAGAACACCATAAATCCGATAGATTAACCATTTTTATCAATCATTATACACTTCTTGGAATCTAGGGAAAATAAAACATAAGAAATGGGTGATCTTAGATGCTAAGTAAGGATAACAAGATAGCAGAAACATTTAAAAATAAGCATAAACATTTAAAGAAATGTATAAAACTAAAACAAAATCCTTTGAAACATACACTTCATAATAATACGGAAAATATAAATCAAATAATTCCATTTACTTATTCACATAGATATTCTACTAGTCTAATAATAAAAAACAATACTAATAGCCAATTTCATAATGATGGAAAGCATAATCCCAGACTTCATAACCACATATTCAAGGTCTTGTTCCAAGACTGCAAATAAGATTTTTTCAAGGCCTTATTCCAAGACACTATTTTGTCTCATGACACCTACCGATGCATCGAGGAACTATAGATGGATCTTCCCATTACATACTAAGTCCAATTAATTCCTCTTATGAAAAGGATTAAATATAACATAAACATTCGTCTTAAAACAAGCATAAAAAATGTCAATACTTTATCCATAAACCATGAATGGTATGAAAATAACACATCCATAGTCAAACATATCACAAAACCTTAAATATAATATGAGGATTTATTTCATAAAAAATAAAACTCGATCAAAAATAATATCCAGTAAAGTATGGTGACATAGTTGAAAATGATTAGTAAAACATTTTTAGAGAAATATCCCTTTTCCATTAAATCATTTTAAAAGTAAAAAAATTTATAAAGGAATTCATTTAAAATATATTTTTGAATTAAAGTGTCTCATACCACTTTTAATCTCTTTAAATTAACTAAAAATTTAAGACATACTTGTCCATATAAGTAAATCCTTAAAATCAATTCGAAAACATGGACATTAATGAGAATGGTTTAGAAGAATAAATATTTAACACATTTAAAATTATGTTTTAGTTAAATATTACCTTAAAAATAATCCTTTTGAAAACTATTTTATGAAATATAGACTTGGATAATAAATATGTATCTATAATAACCAACACATAAACAATCTCGGATAATAATGAGATTGAGGAATTAACCCTTACCTTGCACTTTTATTTGGTCGAGGGTACGTTTAAACTTTTTATAATGACCATAGTATGTTATTAAATTATTCCAGAACCAAATTCATATTTATTATGTCATTCATGATTCATTTATGATTTCATTCTACCCATTTAATAATTATTTCCAGGATAAATTAACATTTTAGGTAATAATCTCTTTCTTTGTCGTGCATGTTTCAACTTGTTATTCTTAACAGTATCATTTAGATCATGATTTAAATTATTAAAGAATACAAAACCTGATTTATATATCATATCTATTTAGAATATGAATATTTATAATAGATATATATATGAAATGGAAGGCACCATTTTTGTAGATAGTAGGTCGTACGTACGCATAAATGTTGTTTCTGTTTCATATCGTATTGAACGGAAGTAAGTGAATAAGATATATGTAAGTGTATAAATATATATATATATATATATATATATATCTCCATTGTTATTATTATGTCATATATGACATACTTATTAATAATTTATATTTTTATAATCATTGTTGAGTGGTGAACCTTGAAATTAATCTCATCGTGTCGTGGAGACGGTAATCCGTACATAAGCACGAGCGACAATATCATTATATTGATGGTGAAATCGTATGTAATTGGATGGTATATCATATATAAAGAATCATTAAAATGTTATATTTATTATTTACATCAGTTATACTCATTATTATACCCATCCAAATAATGATGTGTTTGAATAACAAACTACACCACGATGTGATGACGGCAAGTCGTACGTACGAACGTATGGTGACTTTGTCATTGATAGGATTTATAGAATAACTAATATGGTTTTACCATATTTTTTATATTATCACGGTATGTATTAGGTACTAGAGTTATTATTTTGGTATGGAAACAACAAATAAAGGGGAAGTGTAAGAAGAAAAGAACTTGAAAGAGGGTGGTGAAATTATTACCTCTTTTTCTGGCATTTCCTTTCGAGATGATCAATATTTCTCCTTAGGATGGATTTATTATCAAATTATGCCCTCTAGGTCAAAGGGAGGAAATTTTTGAGTAGATTTGGGCATGGTTTGGCCATGCCAAATGGGTTTGGGGGTGTGATTTTGAGAGAAGGGGAAGTGCCCTTTTATAAGAGAGGTGATGGTCACTTTAAGAAAAGAAAGAAATATTATTTTATAATAAAATCATTTTAGGTTTTTAATGGATCCAAAATTATTTATTACTATGATAAGGTAAGGATGGATCGAAAATCTCTCCCCCAATAGGTTTTAGGCAAGTTTAGGTTACCATTTTATCTTTATCTTTTATATTTAACTCTTAGTTAAATAGTTTAACTTTTACTGTGTCTTCTTGTATTCTTACACTATATGGTTAATAATCATACTATTAACATCTAAGAGAACCTCAAGTGGTTCATATATAATACTATTTAATCCCTTTTTCCAAACCATTTATTTTTAAGAATATTACATCAACCAATAATAGAGTATTTTTTAAAAAAAATTAATTTATTTCAATTTTGACACTATTTGGTGTCTTGATTTTGTAAAAGTCATAAAAACCTTATAACTATGAAAAACAAATTATCTAATCAACCCTAACATGTCATATTAACCTATAAAATTAGTGTAAATCATCAGAAGTCTCAATTTACATTTATTTGGATATTTATAATATCAATTATTTTAATATTTCATTAATAAGGTAATTACTGCATCATCATTGTGTCATAAATAAATTAAATTATTTAATGTATAAAAATTATTAAAAAAAATAATTTAGGAGATATTTTTATCTTTATAATGAATATTTTTAGTCAAATTTATATTATGTGTAACCTTATATTAAAAATGTTATAGTTATTAAACATTCAATTGAACACTTTTTAATTTTCTTTAAGTAAAATAAAAATAAATATCCTAATCTAATCCAAGTGGACCAAAGAGGATCATATTTTATTCCTAAGTTTATATTTGGTTGAATTACAACTATCCAATAAAATTAGGACACGTGTTAGGGTAATTACAATATCATTTTTACCCTTAATTTCCTCTATTTACTTATAAATGTGGTAAATAAAGGTCAAATGTTACTATTCACCAAAAATTATTTTAAAACTATTGAACCACATTTTACATAATGATGTCAACTGTGTCTCTCAAATTTTTGATATTCAACTTACAGAAGCGGTAAAATTATGTGTTATGCAGAATTGCAAATGTACCTAGAAGGTGGGTAAAAGCGGTAAAAAAGTTCAATAAAATTTTATACATCTAATTTTATTATAAAATGACTCCAATTAATTATATTGTACTTATATAGGTATTATATATCTATTTTTACTTAAAATATATTTAAATAAAATAAACAATTATTTAAATAAAAATTCAGTTATAAATAATAACATAGTGTTTTCACTATTCATCAAAAAATGAATGTTTTTAGAAAAATACAAAAAAAAATCACCCTAAGATAATTTTGATATTAAAAATTCAAAAATGAAGTCTATTTTACCAAATTCAAAACATAAAAGTTTCATTTATTAATTTAAATTTAATTTTCGTTGTCAAAACCAAAAAGTGTGTTTTTTAAAAGTAGAAACTATCAAAAGATTGACATGTGTTTATATAGCCAAATGGCCAAAGGCCTTAATTTTTATTGATTATTTTTAACAACTCTTTCAAGGTGTTAGGTGGAACCCCTAAATTCTCCATTGGCCTAGAGATTACATGGCCCGTAGGCTTTGGATATTACATGACCCGAAGGTCTTAGGAAATTCAACCAGACTATCTACAAGGAATTGCCCCTCCCCAGCATCTGCATCATGATTGTATCTCTCCACCTTCGCATGTCTGTCTAGAGAGGCTTCTCGTGAAAGCACATTCTAGTCCTGATGGCATAGTCATACCATCTCATTCTGAGAAATCCATTTGGCTCTACTCTGGTGAGTGCACCTAGTCTGAATCATCTTCTAGGGCTGCTCTTTTTTTATAGTGTGTCTGGGGCAACTACATGTGGCCCAAAGGCCTTGAGGAGGACCGAAGGCCATAAAGGTGAACCAAAATCCTTACTGACCCAAATCTCTGGGTGGCCTCAAATCCTTAATGACTCCAATCCCAAACTGGTGCCCCAAGGTGAATAGTTCCAGCTACTACAGTACCGAACAGTACTTGCTACAGTGCCTACTACTGTACCGTCATAGTGTACAGTTCTGCTACAGTACATGTAGAGTGTAAAGTTCTGCTACTGTCCCACACAGTGTACAGTGTTGCTATAGTACCCCAAAAATATTCCTCTACCTAGTTTTCAACCTGGGTCTTCTGGATGCCCTTAAGGATACCTCACCAACTGGGCTGAGCTCATGTGCACATGTGTTTATGTCAGATTTAAAAGTTAAATTACTTATAATGAATTAAATTGAATTAAATGATAAAAATATAATCTAATTATACTTTAAAACCATTCAAATTCAGAATTTTACACTATAAGTTATTTCGATTAAAAAAGTTGTTTTCAATTAAAACAAAGTATTTTTCACTATTCGTCAAAATATGAAAGTTATCAGAAAAGCACCAAAAATTTATCCAAAATAAATTTTTATGTTCTCCTTCTAAAGAAGAATTTAATTTCATTAAATTGAATATATTAAAGTGTTAAATATTAGTTTTAAAAAGGGTTCTCCATTAAAATGTGGTAAAATTACATTTTTGGAAATATACATCTTTTATCTGAAAAATGAATTTTTTCTTATATTATATCTAAGAAACACCTAATATAGATGTTAATATTATATAGAGTATGTAATATTTAAAATTAGTTAACTCTATTCATAACCACTTTTTGAGTGGTTATTTTGGTAATTTGTGGGGCACTAAAAGTCGATGTTGTGTGTAGCGCAAGCTACTAAATTACTTTAATGAGACAATGTACTATGAAATCTTGTGGTGTTACATAGAAATTAAAGTATAAACCATATATGATAAGAATGATATTTTGAAATTAACCCTTACTGTGAGGTTTGTTTTTGAGTGATCATCTTTTAAACTCCTATATAATGGTTTTGAATAGTGTTAATAACTTATTATTAAACTATAATCATGTTTATAATATTATATATCATCTTTTTATAATATCTTATTACATGTTTTTTTAACAATCTTTCATTATTTCACTATTTTGGGTGTTAATTGCAAAGTTTTCTCATGTATGTTATGACTTGTTATTTTCTTATTACAATACATGGATCATGATTTAATTCTATCCATAATGTAATCCACAAATTAATTATTTTATATATTGATTACATATGTATTTATATTAATCTATAATGTTTAGATATATAAATGAAATGCAATATTCATGGATATAGTGAGTCGTACATACGCTTGAAGGGTACTTTCATTTCATTGTTGTATTAAAATTTTGAAACATGAATGATAAATAAGAATATTATAATTCTAGTATCATATATATTTCATATATGTTACATATATTTATTAAAATTATCTTTAATATGTTCCATGTATAGTGTGAATGAATCACATCACTCTGAAGGGCGGTAGTCCACACTTCCACAAACGATGTTACCATATATCCACAATATGGAATGAAAGAAGACATGTTTAATATAAAATTTAAAGAATATTAAATAATTTATAAATTAAATATTAAAGTAATATTTATCCCAAAAATATTTTTAATACCATCCATAAATGAGGTAATAGAAAAAGAATAGAAACAATATTAACAGAGTCGATTAACCGGCATAACATGGACAATAATTCTGTTTCTTTTAATAAGAGTAGGTAAAAATGATATGGATATGATATATTAGATTATAAAAATAAAACTATTGTATACTGATTATTTTGGGGTTATAATTCATTTATGGATTAAGTTGGTGAGGAGAAAGTGGAAAAAGAAAAGAAATTAAGAGAGGTACTTTGTGACAATTACCACTTGAATATCACCACTATCTAAGACCATTAAGGTCCTTAGAATTGGACTTTTTGTGAGACCATAATCACTTGTAAATTATTATAGTGAGGAGGAGAGAATCAGGTACACATTTTAGGAACTAAAAGCCTTTTTTGATCAAAATTTTAAGGTCATGGGGTGGTGTTTATACTTGAGGATAGGTGGGTTTTAGTGATTAAATTCTTTATTATTTTTTATTTTTAGCTAACCACTTTGAGGTGGAATTAATTTCAACAAATTAGGATTTACATTAATATTTCCAGATGGTAAGGGTGTAACCACACATCATACAACCATTAAATTTGGCATGCTTTTTTTATGTTAATATTTTACATTTTATCTTTAACCCTTATACAATTTTACTTATATAATTGTATATAATTTTTAGCAATGGTAAATTTTTTATAAATAAAAAAATTTGACCTCAAAACTAAATTTTGACCTTATAATTCAAAATTTTGAATCAATTTTACTTAAGTCAATTCATGTATTTATTAAATTATATTTAAAATTAATTCCTCAGACAAAACTAAAAAGTCAAGTTTTAAATTGAATTGTTCAAAAGTTAGCGTAGATTTTATATACAATTTTAATTTAAAATTGGTCACAATTACCTATATTTAACTAAATAAAATAATAATATTCTAATTAAACTATAAATAAATTAAAATGAAAAATTTATCTAAAATTAATATATTAGATGAAAATGTAGTATTGAATTAAAATGTAGTATTTTTATCCATCCATTAAAATATGAAAGTTAATCGAAAAAATTTGTCCAAACATAATTTTTAAGACCCACTTTTAAAAAAGCTTTTTAGTTTTTTAAAACTTAATATATTAAGGTTTCTAATATTTTATTTAAAAATGGATCACCGATAAAGGCTGTAAATCTACATTTTTTAAAAAATAATTCTTTTATTCACAAAATTGAATTTGTTATTATATCATTTCTAAGAAACAAATAAGATAAATATTAATATTATATAAAATTAAAAATGTGGTTAATAATATTCATAATCTCTTTTTAAATGACTAGTCATGATGTGTTCAAACTTGGTGTTATGTGCAACACAAGCTAATAAATAAATAAGTGTGTCATGGAAGCTTTGGGTGTTACATTCTTCACCCTTTCAAATAATTTCATCCTCGAAATTTCTAGAATATTACTTTATATACATATTTGGGTAGTTTTTCATCATAAGTTCCTCTGGTTCCCATATCACCTCTTCCATTTTATGGTTTCTCCAAAAAAACGTTTACTAGATGAGTCATCTGATTTCTCAACACATGTTCTCTAATATCAAGAATGTTAATAGGATCTTCACAATAAGACATATCGGGTTCAAGTTATATTTATTCATAGGTGATTAGATGCATTGGTTTTGGCATGAATTTCATTAACATTGATACATGAAACATATCTTGCTTTGGAGATACTTGTCTGTATTTAAAAAAGGTAATCTACATCTCCAATTCATTCCAGAATCTCAAAAGGTCTGATGTATCTAGGACTTAATTTACCCTTCTTACCAAATCGTATAATACCCTTCCATGGAGATACCTTCCAGAAAACATGATCTCTCACTTGATATTAAAAATTATTCTTTCAATTATCATCAAAGATCTTTCTTCTTACATTGATTTGTTTTGATATGTGTCTGAATTGTATTTCCCTTTTATATCATTTCCTAAACATTTTCTGTGCTTATGAGTTTTATTTCACCAACACCATCCCAACTAGTTAGTGTACGACATTTATTTCCATATAATGCTTTATATGTTTCCATTTATATACTTGAATGCATGTTATCATTATATTAAAATTCTACTAGAGGTTAATACTGATCTCACATACCTTGAAAGACAAGTGAATAAGATCTCAATATGTCTTCTAATGTTATAATTGCCTACTTAGATAATCCATCAGTTTGTGGGTGACAGGTAGTGCTCAAAGAAATCTTAGTATCTAGGGAATTCAAAAGAATTTTCCAAAATTATGATGTAAAATAGGGATCATAATCATAATAGATATATAGCAGTACAACATGAATTATTACAACTTCATTAATATATAGTATTTCAAAATAATCAAGTATTATATCTTCTCTTATACAAAGAAAATGTACTTATTTGGTAAGATGATTAGTAACAACCCATATTGCATCATTTTTTCTGGGAGTCTTTGGCATCCAAATGAAAATGTTCGTCGTAATATCATAGTATTTCCACATAGGTCTAAAAATATGATTCACTACTTATTTAGGATGTTTTTTTCAGCCATCACAATTTTTAAAATCATGCATCGTGACACATAATCATAAATATATCTCTTCATTTTTTCCCAATAAAAATGTTCTTTCAAATATCTATATATATTAGTGGTACTATAGTGTATAGAGAAATTGGAGATATGAGCATCATCCAATAATTCCATTTTTAGCTCAGGTATATAAACAAATCAAACCCTCTTCCCAAAGTTCAAAATGGTATCTTCAAATATGAATTAAATCAGTCTCCCTTCATTCACAATTTTAATTTTTTTTGAAACTCTTCATAATCAGACTATGAAATTTTTATCCTTTCTAGTAATTATGGATTGGAAACTATTTGAAAAATAAGTAATGATTCACCTTCCATGATAATTCCCATATCCATATTTACTAGTTTCATGAACATATTATCCCTTTCAGCTCTCATTTTGTTTAGAACACCATAGTCCTTTATAATCAAAGAATCATCCCCAATATTTTCCTTCCCTAGGGGGAAGTGCATTCTGAAATCATAATCCATGTGTAGCTCAATCCATCACCTTTACCTAGTGTAGAGTTATTTTTTTGAGAAAATATATTTCAAAATCTTGTGATCATTATATATCTCTCATAAATCACCGTAGAGATAGTGTATCCATATCATCAGAGAAAATATTACCATTTATATATCAAGATAATGAGTTGGATAGTATTTTTAGTATTTATAATTAATATTATTCATAAAAAATAATCATATCATTCTTCATAAAGACACAACCAAGTCATTCCCTTGATGCATCACAATAAATTACAACCCATCAATCACATATGGTAAAGTCCACATATGAGCATTGACTAATCTTATTTTAAATTTATCAAAAAATTCTTCACACTCTTTTTTCAAATGAATTATCCCCTTTGTGTGTGACCACATTTAATGGGTTTTCAAATCAGGAAAAATTTGAAACGAGCCACCGATAGTAACCTACTTAACCAATAAAACTTTGTACCTCATTTATACTCATCATTGTTGGCCATTCATAGATTGTCTTGGTCTTTGTAGGATTAATAGAGATTCCATACTTGGAGACAATATGAATAAGAAAAGAAATTTCCTAAAGCTAAATTCACATATTCTAAACTTCTCATATAGTTATTTTCATCTAAGAGTATACAGAACAATCCTGAAGTAGTTCCCATGGTCTTCATATCTTTTGGATTATAACAAATTACCATCAATAAATACAACAAAAAAATCAACAAGATATTCCTTGAACACTATGTTTAATAAATCCATGAAATAGAGGGGTAATTAGTCACTCCAAATGGAATTACTATTAGTTAATAATTACCATAACTTATTTAGAATTTTCTCTATGGAATATCTTCTTTTTTTAAATACAATTGATGATATAAAAAACACATCTCAATCATCAAAAAATATTTGTCTCCATGAACTTGATCAAATAACTCACCAATGTGAGGCACAATATACATGTTATTTACTGTAATAGCATTGATTTAACTATAGTCAATGAACAACCTCATTGACCCATTTTATTCCAAACAAAAAGAACATGATCTCTCCATAGAGAAACACTAAGTTAAATAAAAATATTTTTACTCAAATACTCTAGTTTTTTCTTTAGTGCTTTTAATTCCAGAGAGTCCATTCTATATGGATTTTTTCATTTTGACACTACATCAGGGATTAAATGAATAGTAAACTCAACTTCCCACTCTAGAGGATTTCCAAGTAGATCCTCTATAAATACATCAATATATTCTCATTTAATGGGTACATCATCAATTTGAATATTTATTTCTTCATCCAAATATGTTATTTCCTCTTCCTCCACAAGAATCTCATTCTGTAAAGCAACTAAAGGTGGATTTTGATAAGAATCGGGTGATGAAGTTTCATATCTAAATATAATGGATTCAAAATCATCCTCAAAAATCATATAATTCTTCTTCTTGTAAAAAATTCTCGCATTATATTTTCAAAGATAGTATATTTTGAGGATTATATCAAATTTTACCATATGTTTGAGGATAACGTCAAATGATAAAGAACATTTACATGCCACAATGGGGATTACCTAATCCATCATTATTTCCATGAGACTTCCCTTAGGGATTTTTAATGAAAAAGCACTTATTAATGTGAATTAAGAATATATAAATTTAAAATAAAACTAGAAAGATATAATGGAATGTGGGAATCTAGAATTGGATAAATATTTGGGTAAAATATATGAAATGATTAAAGTACACACTAATATATAATGAGAAACATCAACCTCAACAGTTCTGATCACAAAAGTATGGTCATGCACCCTTTGTCATTTGTTGGTAAATATTCCTTGAGGCTTAGAAAAATCATGTGTGTAATGTCCCAAATATTTACAATTATAGAACATAACATTGATAGATTCTTTCATCCCCTTATAATCACGGGCATGGTGTCCTATTTATTCACACTTGTAACAAACTCACATTCTCATTATCCATGTACCGAGGTGTTTCTTCTTACTATTAATACATTGTGGAATGTCAAATCTTCCCTTCTTCACCTTATTTCATTTTTCATAGTGTTTAGCGGCCCTCTTCTTCTCTTTCATTACATTAAAGTCATAAGACATAGAGAATTAATTTTCTATATTAATAGCACATGATACTATATATTCATATGATGAGAATGATTTTGAGAGAAATTCCCATCAGAGGAATGGTTTTAACCTATAAATGAATAAATAAGTCTTACTTCTTGGGTTATGTATGTAGTCTGTATCATGCCTTACTATCCTTGTAATGTTAGATTCATACTTTGAAAACATTATCATCCTCATTCTACCTCAGAATCATATTTTTCATCTCCATATTCTCTCTTAGATAATGAGTAAAGTATTTTTCATGGAAAAGTTATTTAAATTCCCCCCATTCCATATTTCTGACCACTTCATCCTCTTTTATCTTTTTAATTAATAAACACCATTGATCTGAATATCTGGATAGATGATAGAATTATATAACAAATTTTTCTCTCTTGTTACTCCCCAAAACAAGAAATATTTTCTCTAAGGAACATATCCACTGCTTAGCTACAAAAATATTTCAGTCCCAATGAATTTTTGGGGTTGTTTCCTCATTAAGTGGTGTAACATTGATCTTCTATATTGTGGGCCTAGATGCTCCATACCAGTAAGGTTATTATTCATAACATGAGTCATATATCTGTGTATAGTTATAATCTATTCAACATCAGTTATATAACCAGCTCCCTTATTATTATTTTTCATAAGATAGAAACCCCTACATGGAATACATGCATTAATAAATTTTATGTTCCTTCTACTGGGACCCATTTCTAAATAGTAGAATACATTGTATTAGGTTATGAATCATAATACATAATTCCAAACTATTAAACTAAATTGAAAAATTTATGTGTATCTAATCTATAATCATAAAAAAAATTTCTTTTTGTAAAGACCCGTAAAATTCAAGGAAATTTTTTTTTATTAATTTTCTTTGGAATTTTACAAGAACGCAGTTTCTGACGGCGCCTGATTCCGAGGCCCGGTGTGCCCCGAATAATTTTCCGAAGTTTGGCTCGGGTACGTTCAGTGAACGGACGAGGGAGTTTTTCTAACTTTTGAATCGGTGCCCGGAATCGAATTCTGAGAGCACCGATGAAATCGCAGCGCCGGTATTCGCTTAGAAACGCCTCTTCCGGAGTTGTGTTTGTTCGGGTGTGGTTTTTAATTTTCGGGCTTAAAGTTAAGAAATAAAATAATTTTTCGACAACTTTATTTTATTTCACTTAAGCCACTTGGAAGCCACTTGAAGCCACTTAAATGCGGCTTTAACTGAGTTGAACCAGATAGGATGCTATCCAGAAATATCCTACCCCCTTTGTAGGATATTTGTGAGGTGGGTCCCGCACGAGCCCCGCCGTTTCTTTTCACTAAGTAACGCACCCGCGAAAACCCATCATTATGAAAGTCAACTGACGCGTTTTCTAAATTCTTAACAGACCATTTAATTGGGCGATTTATTTCGTAAATTAAATGAGTTGTTTCTTTCGTTGAATTAATTCAACGAATTGATGGGTCGTTACTTACCATTTTTCGTGTGTTGGCATAATAATAAAATAATACCAACCTTTTTCTTTTGGAGGATTACTCGTTGAGAAAGGATCCTTGAACCTTCAGCCTCCTTCGCGAAGAACGCGAAGAACGTGAAGAACGCGAAGAACGCCGAACCCGGAAATCGACGACGCGACGCCGTGATCCGCGACGCCGACAACGTTCTTCTGCGACGTCTCTTCCTCCGCGACGGATCTTCGATCGGCTGCTTGACGTAAGAGTCTCGGACCTTCCTTTTTATCTCCTTCGTGGTTCTTAACCAAAACACGGATTTAATTAATTAAATTAAAACTGTTGATTCATGGTGCGTTGAGTTCGCCGACTCAACGCCGTGTTCCGCGAAGACGCGACGCCCTTCCGCGACGATACGACGATCTCCACCTTCCGCGGCGAGTAATTTCCGCGAAGAACGCTCACGCGCGACGTCCAGCAAGGTAGGGATTTTATGATTTGGAATACCCCTCTTTATATTCCCGTGAACGTTCTTTAAAAATTAAAAAACCGGAATCAAAGAAACAATTTTATTTTATTAAAATTGTTGCTTCATGTGTTGAACATTTTATATTCTCCCGGTTGTTTAACTCTAACGCAGAGGGTGCGGGCCAAATGAACACGACCCGACGACCCTCCGCCGTTCTTCATTTTGTGCGGATTTGGCAGGCGACGACGGAACGTGCCGCAACGGATGTTTGACGATCCCGCAGTGAAGAACGAGTCCCGGGAGGAGCAATGGCGCAGACTGGAAGAGAATCGGACCACCGGAGCGATCCCGGTGGCCCGCGGAACTCGCCGGCGGCGCCGGCAGCCGGGAGCGGCGGCGCAGGCAGCCGGGAGCGGCGGCGCCGGCAGCCGGGAGCGGCGGCGCCCCGGCGCGCCGCCGGACAGGCCGCCGCGGCTTCAGCCGGGGCGGCGGTGGCACCCGCGGACCCGCTGCCGCGCGGGTCCGGTGCCCTCGGACGCGGCTGAAGTCGCGTCCATGACACAGCGCGGCCCCACGCGGGGGGCCGCAGCACCACCAGGTCGCGAGGGCAGCGCCCCACGCGCCTCGTCCGCTCGGTCGGGCCGCGCGCTGGCCGGACCGGACCGGTTCGGGTCGACCCGGTTCGGCCGACTCCCGGGGGGGTCGGGCCGGGTCGGCCCGAGCCCGTACCCTCCCGTCTTCGGACGGTTTTCGTTCAAATGCTTGTATCTTGGGCTACGGGCCTCCAAATGATTCGTCGTCAGCGGCAACACGATCATTGGATCGAGACGGTCGTTTCGGTATACTATACTCAAGATGCACCTTCCTTTTCGGGAGCCTACGTGGTTAAAACTCCATATTTAAGCGTGCTTGGCCTAGAGTAGTGATCAGGATGGGTGACCTCCTGGGAAGTTTCCCAGGATGGGTGTGAGACGGAAAGGCCAATAAATAACAGACCGGGCGTCCGATTGACGCGCCGTCTGTTTCGTTGAATTCCTCTATGTGAGACGGATCTTTTGACTTACTCCGCTCGAGGTTTGGATGCCGACGGAGTGCGGTCGGGTTGGATCGCACCGAAATCCAACCGGGCCCCTGGAACGAAAAGGCCAATAACTCTCAGACCGGGCGTCCGATTGACGTGCCGTCTGTTGCGTTGAGTTCCTATTGATGATACGAAACTTTTGGCATCCCTCACCGAGATTTGGATGTAGTTGGATAGTGGCCGGGTTGGATCTCACCGAAATCCAACCGGGCCCCTGGAACGGAAAAAATGATATCTTTCAGACTAGACGTTCGTTTGACGAAACGTCAGCAGCGTTGGTGATCACGTTGAAAAACGGTCCCTATGAGTATGCCCTATGATTGTTCGGGGTATAGTTGAGTTACGGCCGGATTGGTTCGCACACGAAACCAACCGGGCCCCTGGGACGAAAAGGCCAATAACTCACAGACCGGGCGTCCGATTGACGCGCCGTCTGTTGCGTTGAGACCCCTATGACGAGGTGGTCCTTTGAGATACTTCCTTGCGGGATTTTGTGATACTTGGAGTATCGACCAGTAGCTCGTGGAGCGGACCCTCCCGGAGACGAGCGGGCGGAGCACGGAGACCATGTAGCTGACTAAGACCCGACGACTGCTGATCGAACGACTCGGTGTGTTACAGAGGTGCGCTTGGTTGTAGAGGTAGACCCATGATAGAGGTGCGCTTGGTTGTAGCGGCACATGGGAGCACTTGGTTGTAGCGGCAGACCCACGACAGAGGTGCGCTTGGTTGTAGCGGCACATGGGAGCGCTTGGTTGTAGCGGCAGACCCACGACAGAGGTGCGCTTGGTTGTAGCGGCACATGGGAGCGCTTGGTTGTAGCGGCAGACCCACGACAGAGGTGCGCTTGGTTGTAGCAGCACATGGGAGCGCTTGGTTGTAGCGCCAGACCCACGATAGAGGTGCGCTTGGTTGTAGCGGCACATGGGAGCGCTTGGTTGTAGCGGCTGACCCACGACAGAGGTGCGCTTGGTTGTAGCGGCACATGGGAGCTCTTGGTTGTAGCGGCAGACCCACGACAGAGGTGCGCTTGGTTGTAGCCGCACATGGGAGCGGTTGGTTATAGCGGCAGACCCACGACAGAGGTACGCTTGGTAGTAGCGGCACATGGGAGCGCTTGGTTGTAGCGGCAGACCCACGGCAGAGGTGCGCTTGGTTGTAGCGGCACATGGGAGCGCTTGGTTGTAGCGGCAGACCCACGACAGTGGTGCGCTTGGTTGTAGCGGCACATGGGAGCGCTTGGTGGTAGCGGCTGGCCCGCAATACTCGATAGGTGGAGTACTACAGCAGTCTTAAGTTAGTGAGCAGTACCTCGGAGTTGTGACAGGACCACCGTACACTCCAGAGACGGAGCTCTTCAGCAGTTACAGTTTCGATGATGAAAATCCTGGTTTGAGCTGAGACTTTTGACCTTGTGTTTGCCTCATGATTGAGATGGGTTACTTGATAACTTTGGTATATGTATGGGCATATATCTATGTAGATTTTATCTGTTGAGATCTTCTTGTGGTTATCCTTGTTGGTTTTAGTGAGACCTTGAGGGTCTCGGGGTCCCTACTGAGTATCGTTATACTCACCCCTGCACGGGCTATGCCCGCACTACGTTGTGTTGGTTGCAGACGACGGACAGTGTTGATCGTGGCTGAGGCTTACAGGGCAGGATGGTACCTGGAAGTGGACCACTGGGCGGGACGTGCTCAAAGCGGACGACGGGACCCGAGGAGCATTGGAGCTATCTGTACCCACCCTTCAGGTGGGATTTCCAGTGGACAGCTCGGTGTAGCGGCTTTTACTTTACAGTTGTTGTTTTCCCTTTTGAGTTGTACTTTACTTTCAGTTGGGTTTGTATACTAGCCCATTTACTTTTCCGCACTTCAGTTGTACTCTATTTTTACTTAGTGTTTACTTTTCCGCTTGTTTACTCTGTGGTGCTTGTTTACTTTACAAAGGCAATGCCTTCCCTTTTTACCGAGATTTATGCCTTGGTGCTAGTCGCCAGCCCCTGGACTATGGAAGGCGGGCTTGGCATAGTCATGGCACGGGCCCCGAGGACGGGTCTTGAAAAATTGGTATCAGAGGCGGTCGTTTCTACCGCATACTCTGATCTTTCTTCTATGTGAAGCAATAGTGTTTTGCGTATTGGGTGTGGTTACCAGTCCAGGGAGTCCAGTGTTGGTGCAGCGGCCGACGTATCCGTACACCAGGACCCTGACTTCTGATTTCTGACTTAATTCACGAAAACGTTGATTGCATGTGTGTTTCAAGTTTTCTTTGTGATTACCTGTGTCAGCTCACCAGGTATACTGTCCTGACCGTGGCGCACTTGTTTCCTTTTCAGGATGGCCCCACGATGACAGCCAGCTAGGATTCCGAGCTATGTGCGTGGTGAGATCCCACCGAGCGTCGAGGACTCGGTACAGGGACCTTTGACAGCTGAGGCACCGGCGGTACCTATACCCGCCGAGGCATCGATGCTACCAGCCCCAGCCGCTGACGATGCACGTCGCCTTAGTGCACTGCATGAGTTCCAGTGCCAGCGACCGCCCAGGTTCCACGGGGAGACGGACCCTCAGGCCGCCGAGGACTGGCTGGAGGCAGTTGTTCGGGTTTTCAGATTGGTGAGGACACCAGCAGACCTCATGGTGATCCTCGTAGCGAGTCTCCTGCACGCGGCAGCAGGCAGATGGTGGAGCTTGATGCTCCAAGTGCACGAAGAGGCGTCTCTCCTCTGGAAGGACTTTGAGAGCATCTTCCGCTCCGAGTTCGTCCCAGCCACCCTCCGAGCGGTGTGCATCCAGGAGCTACTACAGCTGCGGCAGGGCAGCATGTCAGTGGCCCAGTACTCGGCGAGATTTACTGATCTCTCGCGCTACTCCACAGATATGGTATGGGACCCGTTCTTCCGGGCTCGGACCTTCGAGCAGGGACTGAGGCATGAGATCAGGGCTTCGATGATCTCCCTCAACATTCCGACTCAGGCAGGGGTGTTGGAGCGAGCCCTCTTAGTGGAGAGTTTCCTTGCTGAGCAGTCTCCAGCAGCAGGACCCACCACTTACCGGCATGCGGCAGAGTATTCTGCAGCGGGCAGTAGGCGGATGACGTAGGGGTTCTAGAGGACTGGACCTACAGGTGGTCGACAGTATGACTCTGGATCGTTTTCGCGAGGCACTCGGGGTGGGCAACGACTTTCCATGAGAGGGAAGTGTTACTCCTGCGGCGGGGTTGGTCACATGGCTCGTGACTGTCCGACCCGCCATACGGATGACCAGCAGACGAACGAAGGACCCCCCAGGCAGAGGCAGAGGTTTGATCAGGGCGGGCCGCAAGGAGCAGGCGGCCATGACAGGGGAGTTGTCCGTGTAGCTGGAGGTGGACGGCGCTTCGGGGTGTTACCACCACCACCACCAGGCGGTCCACCCCGACCGCAGGGGACAGGAGGACATGGGAGAGCTCATCTTCAGGTAGTTGAGGTCTATGATCATGGGGATCTGGGAGCAGTTGGACAGGAGCGGAACTAGTGGATACGTCTTTTGTACTTCTAGTTCCTTGTTGCTGTTGTGTAGCGTCCTTGTAATATGAGCTACAATAATAAAAGACGCTTACCTTTGTGATTTTTCCTTCCTGTCCACTTTTGCGTTGTTACTAAGAGGTTCCAGTTTAGACTGTTGACATGACCCTCACTTGTGGGACATCTACTGGAGGAGACCTAGTTACCACACACTGATGCCGACAGTGTGACTCAACCCTTGAGGCGAGAGTAACGGTTGGATCTCTTGGTAGTAGCGTCGAGGCCTTACAACGTCATCCTTGGTATGGATTAGTACCATCCATGTCAGGATTGACTGTATTAGGAAAAAGAATGTGGTTCAACCAGGGGATGGGACCAGATTTCTCTTATCGGCAAAGAAGAAATCTTGCAGCTCTTGTGGGACCTGAGATGGTCCAGGTCATCTAGGGGCGGATGAGTACAGATCAGAGCCGGCATAAGTCATATGATGACAGGAGGCGGAGGCCACTAGAGTTCGAGGATGGCGACCACGTCTTCTTGCGGGTCTCACCTCGACGTGGTTTACGGAGATTTGGCCGGGGCGGCAAGTTTTCTCCATGCTTCATCGGGCCTTTCTAGGTCCTCAGTAAGATTGGATAGGTGGCTTATCTCCTGGCTCTGCCACCTCAGTTGCACCAGGTGCATGACGTCTTCCACGTACATAAGCTGAGAAGATACGTGCACGACCCAACGCAAATCTTTGACCATGGGGAGCTGGTCTTTGATGATGGGGTGAGGTTTTCGGAGGTCCCAGTGGAGATTGAGGATCGACAGGAGCATGTCCTACGTGGATGATCAATTCCTCTAGTGCGCTTCAGATAGTAGCATGATAACCTCCAAGAGAGCACTTGGGAGCGGGAGGCTCAGATGCGTTCTCAGTACCGCCTTTGTATCCCTAGTTTGTGGGGAAGCTTTACGGGGACGTAAAGCCCTGTGGTGGGAGTAATGTAAAGACCCGTAAAATTCAAGGAATTTTTTTTTCTTAATTTTCTTTCGAATTTTACAAGAACGCAGTTTCTGACGGCGCCTGATTCCGAGGCCCGGTGTGCCCGGAATAATTTTCTGAAGTTTGGCTCGGGTACGTTCAGTGAACGGACGAGCGAGTTTTTCTAACTTTTGAATCGGTGCCCGGAATCGAATTCTGAGAGCACCGATGAAATCACAGCGCCGGTATTCTCTTAGAAACGCCTCTTCCGGAGTTGCGTTTGTTCGGGTGTGGTTTTTAATTTTCGGGCTTAAAGTTATGAAATAAAATAATTTTTTGACAACTTTATTTTATTTAACTTAAGCCACTTGGAAGCCACTTGAAGACACTTAAAGGCGGCTTGAACTAAGTTGAACCGGATAGGATGCTATCCAGAAATATCCTACCCCCTTTGTAGGATATTCGTGAGGTGGGCCCGCACGAGCCCCGCCGTTTCTTTCCGCTAAGTAACGCACCCGCGGAAACCCGTCATTATGAAAGTCAAATGACGCGTTTTCTAAATTCTTAACAGACCATTTAATTGGGCGATTTATTTCGTAAATTAAATGAGCTGTTTCTTTCGTTGAATTAATTCAACGAATTGATGGGTCGTTACTTACCCTTTTTCGTGTGTTCGAATAATAATAAAATAAGACCAACCTTTTTCTTTTGGAGGATTACTAGTTGAGAAAGGATCCTTGAACCTTCAGCCTCATTCGCGAAAATGCGAAGAACGCGAAGAACGCGAAGAACGCCGAACCCGGAAATCGACGACGCGACGCCGTGATCCGCGACGCCGACAACGTTCTTCTGCGACGTCTCTTCCTCCGCGACGGATCTTCGATCGGCTGCTTGAGGTAAGAGTCTCGGACCTCCCTTTTTATCTCCTTCGTGGTTCTTAACCAAAACACGGATTTAATTAATTAAATTAAAACTGTTGTTTCATGGTGCGTTGAGTTCGCCGACTCAACGCCGTGTTCTGCGATGACGCGACGCCCTTCCGCGACGACGCGACGATCTCCACCTTCCGTGACGAGTAATTTCCGCGAAGAACGCTCACGCGCGACGTCCAGCGAGGTAGGGATTTTATGATTTGGAATACCCCTCTTTATATTCCCGTGAACGTTCTTTAAAAATTAAAGAACCGGAATCAAAGAAACAATTTTATTTTATTAAAATTGTTGGTTCATGTGTTGAACATTTTATATTCTCCCGGTTGTTTATCTCTAACACAAAGGGTGCGGGCCAAACGAACAGGGCCCGACGACCCTCCGTCGTTCTTCATTTTGTGCGGATTTGGCGGGCGACGACGAAACGTGCCGCAACGGATGTTTGACGATCCCGCAGTGAAGAACGAGTCCCGGGAGGAGCAATGGCGCAGACGGGAAGAGAATCGGACCACCGGAGCGATCCCGGTGGCCTGAGGAACTCACCGGCGGCACGGGTCGCCGGCGCGGTGGCGCCGGCAACCGGGAGCGGCGGCACCCGTGGACCCGTGGCCGCGCAGGTCCGGTGCCCTCAGACGCGGCTGAAGCCGCGTCCATGACACAGCGCGGCCCCACGCGGGGGGCCGCAGCACCACCAGGCCGCGGGGGCGGCGCCCCGCGCGCCTCGGCCGAACCGGGCCAGGCCGGTCCGACTGGCCGGGCCGCGCCCTGGCCGGACCTGACCGGGTCGACCCGGTTCGGCCGACTCCCGGGGGGTCGGGCCGGGTCGGCCCGGGCCCGTACCCTCCCGTCTTCGGACGGTTTTCGTTCAAATGCATGTATCTTGGGCTACGGGCCTCCAAACGATTCGCCGTCAGCGGCAACATGATCCTTGGATCGAGACGGTCGTTTCGGTATACTATACTCAAGATGCACCTTCCTTTTCGGGAGCCTACGTGGTTAAAACTCCATAGTTAAGCATGCTTGGCCTAGAGTAGTGATCAGGATGGGTGACCTCCTGGGATGTTTCCCAGGGTGGGTGTGAGACGGAAAGGCCAATAAATAACAGACCGGGCGTCCGATTGACGCGCCATCTGTTTTGTTGAATTCCTCTAAGTGAGGCGAATCTTTTGACTTACTCCGCTCGAGGTTTGGATGCCGACGGAGTGCGGTCGGGTTGGATCGCTCCGAAATCCAACCGGGCCCCTGGAACAAAAAAGCCAATAACTCTCAGACCGGGCGTCCGATTGACGCGCCGTCTGTTGCGTTGAGTTCCTGTTGATGATACGGAACTTTTCGCATCCTTCACCGAGATTTGGATGTAGTTGGATAGTGGCTGGGTTGGATCACACCGAAATCCAACCGGGCCCCTGGAACGGAAAAACTGATATCTTTCAGACCAGACGTCCGTTTGACGAACCGTCAGCAGCGTTGGTGATCACATTGAAAAACGGTCCCTATGAGTATGCCCTATGAGTGTTCGGGGGTATAGTTGAGTTACGGCAGGATTGGTTCGCACACGAAACCAACCGGGCCCCTGGGACGAAAAGGCCAATAACTCACAGACCGGGCGTCCGATTGACGCGCCGTCTGTTGCGTTGAGACCCCTATGACGAGGTGGTCCTTTGAGATACTTCCTTGTGGGATTTTGTGATACTTGGAGTATCGACCAATAGCTCGTGGAGTGGACCCTCCCGGAGACGAGCGGGCGGAGCACGGAGACCGTGTAGCTGACTGAGACCCGACGACTGCTGATCGAACGACTCGGTGTGTTACAGAGGTGCGCTTGGTTGTAGCGGCACACCCACG
Source organism: Viscum album (assembly GCA_963277665.1). NCBI lineage: Eukaryota > Viridiplantae > Streptophyta > Magnoliopsida > Santalales > Viscaceae > Viscum > Viscum album. The sequence continues at coordinate 1,198,350,992 of OY728123.1, read as the reverse complement.
ACAGAGGTGCGCTTGGTTGTAGCGGAACATGGGAGCGCTTGGTTGTAGCGGCAGACCCACGATAGAGGTGCGCTTGGTTGTAGCGGCACATGAGAGTGCTTGGTTGTAGCGGCAGACCCACGACAGAGGTGTGCTTGGTTGTAGCAGCACATGGGAGCGCTTGGTTGTAGCGGCAGACCCACGATAGAGGTGTGCTTAGTTGTAGCGGCACATGGGAGCGCTTGGTTGTAGCGGCAGACCCACGACAGAGGTGCGCTTGGTTGTAGCGGCACATGGGAGCGCTTGGTTGTAGCGGCAGACCCACGACAGAGGTGCGCTTGGTTGTAGCAGCACATGGGAGCGCTTGGTTGTAGCGGCAGACCCACGACAGAGGTGCACTTGGTTGTAGCGACACATGGGAGCGCTTGGTTGTAGCGGAAGACTCACGACAGAGGTGCGCTTGGTTGTAGCGGCACATGAGAGCGCTTGGTTGTAGCGGCAGACCCACAACAGTGGTGCGCTTGGTTGTAGCGGCACATGGGAGCGCTTGGTTGTAGCGGCAGACCCACGACAGTGGTGCGCTTGGTTTTAGCGGCACATGGGAGCGCTTGGTGGGAGCGGCTGGCCCGCAATACTCGATAGGTGGAGTACTACAGCAGTTTTAAGTTAGTGAGAAGTACCTCGGAGTTGTGACAGGACCACCGTACACTCCAGAGACGGAGCTCTTCAGCATTTACGGTTTCGATGATGAAAATCCTGGTTTGAGCTGAGACTTTTGACCTTGTGTTTGCCTCATGATTGAGATGGGTTACTTGATAACTTAGGTATATGTATGGGCATATATCTAAGTAGAGGTTATCTGTTGAGATCTTCTTGTGGTTATCCTTGTTGGTTTTAGTGAGACCTTGAGGGTCTCGGGGTCCCTACTGAGTATCGTTATACTCACCCCTGCACGGGCTATGCCCGCACTACGTTGTGTTGGTTGCAGACGACGGACAGCGTTGATCGTGGCTGAGGCTTGCAGAGCAGGATGGTACCTGGAAGTGGACCACTGGGCGGGACGTGCTCGGAGCGGACGGCGGGACCCGAGGAGCATTGGAGCTATCTTTACCCACCCTTCAGGTGGGATTTCCAGTGGACAGCTCGGTGTAGCGGCTTTTACTTTACAGTTGTTGTTTTCCCTTTCGAGTTGTAATTTACTTTCAGTTGGGTTTGTATACTAGCCCATTTACTTTTCCTCACTTCAGTTGAACTCTGTTTTTACTTAGTGTTTACTTTTCCGCTTGCATACTCTGTTGTGCTTGTTTACTTTACAAAGGCAATGCCTTCCCTTTTTACCGGGATTTACGCCTTGGTTCTAGTCGCCAGCCCCTGGCCTATGGAAGGCAGGCTTGGGGTAGTCACGGCACGGGCCCCGAGGATGGGTCTTGACACTTTTGGGACATATTTACTCATAAATAATTCATCATATTTTGCAAATAAAATGATAATTATCCTAAGAATATTTTTCAGGATTGTTAAACTAGGTGCATAGTAAGGCCATGTTGTCTTGTACCAAGTTGCCCAAAGTCAAGCGTAGAACACCTTGTCCAAGTTTTCACTACTAGGTATATCCATCCCAAAACCATGTCCACTAGTAGTATCTAGACACTGATATATTTTTTGTAATACCCACATAATCTCTACATTACTAAAATTCTAAGATGCTCTTATATATTTATCCTCAAAGTATATCAAATGGGTAATGTTATCTAATGAACGTTATTCTAATTCCAGTTTCCTTGTTTTGTACTAAAATTACTTTCAAACTAATTTTAACTCCCCAAACCTAGTTTACTAGATTCAGTGAATTATTTTATGTTACATAGGATTGAATAGAAGAAGTTAAATCCTGAAGGGCTGATCAGTTTAGTCTCCATAGAAATACTTGATACAAATATATGTTTTACATTACATCTTGAAATGTAAAACAACGTACTATCCCATTTGAAAACTCTCATATCCCTAAGACTATCCCTAAAGGTCAATAATAATATATTTCTTACCATCCTGGGGAAAAATAAAACATAATAAAGGGGTGAGATCAGATGCTCAGTGATGATAAACAATATAGAAAAAGTTATCATAAATAATTATAAACCTTTATATCAAGGTATAAAATTGATACACAAGCCTTTTAAATATAATTTTCAATATAATATAGGAATAAATAAATCAAATATGACCATTTAAACATTCTCATTGATATTATACTTGTTTAATAATCACATATAATATCAATAACTAATCTCATAATGAGGGAATGCATACTATTGGACATCATAACCATGTCGTCAAGGCCTTGTGCCGAGACACTAGTTTGTCTCTTGAGACCTACTAATGCATCGAGGGGGTATAACAGGCCTAACCCATCACATAATAAGTCAAATGAATTCCACTTAAGTAACGATTTAAAACATAACAGAAACATTTGTATTAAAACTAGCATATTATATTTCAATATTTTAACCATAAACCATGAATGGTATCAAAACAGAACTGATAAATTAAAATTTATCATAAAATTTCAATAAAATATGTATGATTTTATCAAAATAACTCTACTTAAATTAATAAAAACCACAACAATGGATGCTGACATGGATGAAAATAATCTAATAAAATATTTAAAACAATTTGCGAAAAATATCCCTTTTACATTGAAATCATTTAAAAGTCGTGAAATTATAAAATAAAACATTTCATTTAAAATTAAACTTGTAATCTTGTAAGGGAAGCATTAAAATGTAAATGTGTCATGATTGCAGAAATATCTTCTCATGATGTACATGTTAAAAGAATGATTCTTTTCTTAATTTTGACGAAAATGTCATAAAGTACCTCATTATAAAAATGATGAAAATATTTATTTAAAAAATTTTAAAACAAGTAAAAAATAGATAAAATGGATTTAATAAATAATAAAGTTATCGTAATAATATTTTTAATTACATTTTTATTAAATATGGAGAGGCATGATAATGATGTCCCAATAGATACTTATATATAAACAATCTCGAATAAGAAAGAGATTATGAAATTAACCCCTACCTGTGATTCTTTTTTGGTGATCATCATTTAAACTCATGTATAATGGTTTGAACAGTCTTATTAACTTATTATATAACCATAATAATGTTTATTATATTATATATCATTTCCATATAATATCTTATTACCTGTTTGTTAACAATATTTCATTATTTCATTATTCTGAGTGTTAATTTTCTTGTTTTCTCCAGTATGTTTTGACTTGTTCTTTCTCTCTTATATTACATAGATCGTGATTTAATCACATCTAGAATGAAATACATGACTTAATTATCTTAAATATTGAGTATAAATGTATTTACAATAATCTATAATGTTTGGATGTAGAAATGAAATTCAACATTCATTGAGACAGTAAGTCGTATGTGCGCATGAACGCTACTTTAATTTCCTTGTCGTATGAAAATATTGAAAAGTGAATGATATGTATATATATTATAATTCTAGTATCATATATATTTTATATTTTATAAATATATTTTTTAAAATTATCCCTAAGGCGTTATATTTATAACGTGAACGAATCATATCATCTTGAGGGGGTGGTAGTCCACATTTCCACAAAAGATGTTATCGTATATCCATAATATGAAAAGTATGTAGGTATGTTTAATTTAAAATTTATAGAATATAAAATATTTCATACTTTAAATATTAAAATATTATTTAACCCAAAAATTATTTTTAAAACCATCCATGAAGAAGATAATAGGAAAATAAAAAAAATATTCATGGAGTTGATTAATCAGCAAAACTTCGACAACAATTTTGTTTCTTAGAATAAGTGGAGGTAAAAAATGACATGGATATGAGATATTCCATTAGAAACATAAAACTACAGTATATACATGATTCTGTAGTTATCATTCATTTATGGTTGAAGGATGTGAAGATAATGTAGGATAATAAAATAAATTAAGAGAGGTATATGATAAAAATTACCCCTTGAATATCAGCCTTTTCAATGACTATTGAGGGCCTTAGATTAGGTCTTTTGGTGAGACCAGTAGCACTTGGACACAAGGATAGGGAGGAGGATAAGTTTGTGAAGATTTTTTAGGAGTTAAAAGGAGTTTATGGTACAAATGGGATTGTGTGTGGTGGTATTTATACTTGAGGAGAGATGGCCTTAACAGATTAAATTATTGATTATTTTATATTTAAATCTAACCACATTGAGGTGGAATTATTTTAAATGGATCAGGATTTGAATTAATTTTGTGATGTATGGTAAGGTTCGATACAACCCTCAAACTGCGATTACATTTTTCATGTTTTTGGCATGTTAATCTTTTAACTTTTAACTTTAACCATTGTTACAATTTTAACTATACAACGGTAAATAATTTATTTTAACCATGGTAACTTTTTTATAGATAAATTTTACATTGACCTTAAAACCCAATTTAGACCTTATTATTCCAAATATATAATCCATTATACCTAATTCAACTCATATAATTCTAAAGATTATATTTAAAATTAATTCCATATATAAAAATAAAAAGTGTGTTTTTAACGTGAAATGTTTAAAAGTTGGGAAGGATTTTATATAAAATTTCAATTTGAAATTTGTTAATATATTTAAAGAGAAAATAATGATTAAAATATATGGTTACACCCAAAATATTCTATTTTACAATCATTTTATCCCTCTTGAAATGAAAGAAGTCAAATAAAAAAGAAAAATGTTGAAGAAACGTCAATTATGGGTTAGAAGCCAATTACTCCAAGGTAAGAGTCACCATGACAGAAACGGTCTGAGGAGGATATTGTATCTATTAATAAGTAATGTCCTAATGAATTCATATGTTATTTCACAATTCATACTAAAAGGGAAGAAGTGAAAACTAGAGGATGAGATGTCAAGTGGAGATATAAAGGATTGAGGAAAGAATCATGAAAAAGATGTATATGTCTTTGTTAAAGAAAGAAACCTATACAAGTGGGTTTAAACCCACAAATTTTAATATTACCAAGATAAAAAAAACATCCATTAATAATTAACACTGAGAATATTCGTAAATAATGTTAAATAATATGGCCAAATCAGATAGCATTTTTAAAAAGATAGAAAATTCAAAGAATATTGAAAGAAATTTTCTTGTTATTAAAAAGTTAATTTATCCAAAAAAATTGAATTTAAGAGAATGAATTCAGAAATAAATTTTTTTAAGGTGGTTTCAATCAAAGAAAAACACAATGAATGCATGGTGGAAATCTAGAATCAAAGGGTTAGTTCATAATTACCAACTAAAATCTCATATTTGAGGATTCTAGAGTTAACCGTCACCTCATGCATTTAATAATTTCCCATTATTTGGGATGTGGATCAATATTAATGTGGATATATGATTAATAATATGTGGATGTTCTAGATAATTCTAATGTGATTGAGTTGAAAATAGAACTGACCAAACAAATATTTCAAAAAATAATTAAATAATATATTGGTATTAGAAATTTAAAAAAAACTATATTTTATATCATGTATAAGAAATTGGCATTAATATTTAATCTTACATAGTAATTGGTGTTGAAAAACATAATTATATTTCAAATCAAAATCATAATGTCATATGTTTAATGGGATAATATTAAATGATGTAAAGCTTGATTTGATGGGAAAATGTTTCAATGTCTCAATAAAACAAACTAATGGTATCAAACTTCATTTTATACCTCACAAGATAAAGTTGTACATTTAAGAAGTGGAAAAAGAACACTCTAATAGATTTAAGATAGATTAATGAATAATAAGAAACATTTATGACTTTATATTTATTTTTTTATGTTCTAAAAATGTGGTATTAAATGACTATTTTTCATAATTACAAGATTCATTTCAATGAAAATGGTATTTCCATAAGTGGATCCCCATGTTGGAAATTAACTTGAAAAATCAAAAAAACTACGGAATACATACATGGGAGATCATATTTTGTACTCAAATTATGTTGATCCATATATAAAAATAATGGTAATAACCATGTTAATATGTTACATGTTTATCATCTCGTATTATGAGTTTATAAAAAATGGGCTCCATTGATCCAATATGTGGTATGTCTCACACATTTATCATTTTTCACTTTTACAGTGATACTTTTATTGTTTTGTGATTTAAATCCTAAAATGTGATGGAATATGAAAAATTACATGTTTCTAGTATCTATGGAAGTAAGTGAGTGACATGGAATGCTTTGATATTGTTAAATTAGACTTGTGGTTCCTTCATTGAAATCAATCTAAAAAGGATTAAAGGATTTTTTTTTAAAACACAAATTATGTTTGGTAAATTAAATAACCAAAATGATCTTTTTATAAAAGTATTAAACATTCTGGAGAATGGAAGCATCAATTAATAATCTTATGAGAGTACCTAAAGGTCCTGTTTTTTAAAAAATGATCAATTTTTTCTGTTCTAAGGATATTTATAAAGAAAATTGATATTTATTGTAGGAAAATGGGAAGGGTGAATTAGGTAAATTAAATAATAAATATATTAGTGGTAAAACTCAGTTCTACTTGGTGATAAAAAAGATATGCTTACCCATAAGTGGTTTTGGTACTGATATCTCTCATCAAGTGGAATTTGAGATAAGAAGAGTTTTCTTTATGATATTCAATGATAAAGTGGTAGAATAATCTATCCATATTCATATTTCATATATTTTGAGGAGAATAGTTCTCCCAAAAATATGTACGTAGATCATTCAATCTCTAGTTCGATGAAATTCATGTCAAAGGGTGTTTGAGGATACAAATATACAAATAACTTTGGGGAGAGAAATGTAAGGAAAAACTGGATACAATGAACTCTATTCATTTTAATTAAAAGGTACTATTAAAATTTAGTGAACCTAAAATTCATATTTTTTTAAGTTTTTTCTGTTTAAAAAAGAATATGGATTTTAAAAATTATTTTTAATAAAATCTAAAGGGGGAAAACATTACAAGTAGATGGTTGTGTGTTTGATTTTTTGGAAGTAGTTTTAATTTATTTTAGAATTATATTTCATGGTTTTATGTTTAATAATGAGAAATTGTTAGTGATGTGAGGTGCACATTAATCCTATAAAGAGAAACATTGATATCAAGAATACAAAATATCACACATATTATAGGATTCCATGTTTATACTGAGCATATGGTTTTTTGATTTCAATTATCCATGGGCATTAGGTGTGAAGATAATCTTATCATATCTGGTGAGGGAATTAGTGTGGAAACTATATTATATTTTTTAGGAAGAATATGAAAAAAATATGGGTTTATAGGTTAAAGTAGATTATTTACAGAAAATGGATACCCAAAAAGATGAACTAAATATCATTGAAAATTAATAAATTTATAGTGAAGGATGTATTTAAATGAAAGAGTTATATGGTACACTTATCACTTTTGTGAATTTGTGAAGAAGGTTCGCAAACATTCACAAAATATAAAGTATGTACGAGGGGACCACAAAAAAAAATTGATAAAGGAATTTGGATAATTCATGGAGTTCATGAAGATGGATTAGAAAAGGAAAAAGAAATTCATGGAGGTGTATTTTTATCAATGTAAGAAAACATTTATAGAAAGTTTGCGAATGATATAGTGAGTGAGTGGATTCACATATGAATATCATGGAAGGGGAAATTTAATATAATAATTTTAGTTCATATAGAAAATATTTTATTTCACATAGAAAGTTTGTTTTTTAACCTTGTTGTTTTGATAGAAAGATGATTTTTTTAAGGAATCACAATATACAGTATGTTATACACATAGAATTTCAACATAAACTTTAATAAATATCACTATGTGGGACTAGAAATGATTTTGAGTATATGTTCCATGTGGGGAGATAAGTAATAACTGTGAAGAATGACCTTGATGAAGTGTTAAACATAAACTTTTAATATTAGTGATATTAGCAGAGGAGTTGCCTATAAATACCACATTTTCAAATCATTAGTGTATAGTGTAAATTCATGAGATAAGATCCATATATTAGTGATAAAATAATATATGATAATAATTTTATATACAAAATTTAATTAATAATGAAATATTATTTTTGAAAAAAAACAATTCATGAAGATATGTTTTCTAAAAATCAAATTAATTTATAAAGCCAAATTTACCATGATGATATATTAATAAAGATACTTTTATCCCATGATTAATGTTATATGGCTTCCAAAGTGTCTCATAAATCATAGGTATTATCTCATTAATCATAATGTATAGCATTAGAAATAACTCATAAAGGACATATATCAATTAATTACGCACGGTATGAGGTAAACAATAAATCATGAAGGAGTTATATGTGAATAAATTTTTGAGTATGAATTTTTACATAGTTATTTCTAGAGGGTATTATAAAAAATTGGGATTTAATTGGAGAGTATTTTCCATATTAGGTTTAGAGGATGATGAATATTTTCTAAAAAATATTTATGTCACATATAGTAAATGAATAATTGAGAAGAATCAAAATATTTTTAGTTTGGAATTATCCTCAATTGAAGAAAAAGTTTTTCAATAGTTATTTTATAAAATCCAATGACATTACTCTTGAATTTTAGAGTTGATCTCATCTATAATTTAAAAATAAAAGACTGTCACAAATAATTGAAACATGATATTTAGTCTTGGGTCATAATGAAATCATAGTCTCATGATAAATAGATACAACACTTCATGTTCCATATCAATTTAAAAGATCTATAAGTATTTAAAATGTGGAAGATACTTCATTAAATAAATGAGTGTAGGTGAAAAATAGGGAGTATCTCTTGGGTGAAGAGTGATTTAACTAATAATATTGTAAATGTAGTGATCCAATAATGGAGTGAATTTGACTAAAAATTAAATCCACAAATCTAGTGAAGATTAGTGTATTTTGGTGCATTTGAACGAAATCATTTGTATCCTTGTCTTATAGACCATGTGGGTGAACAAATAATTACCATAAAGTTTTATGTATTCTTTACATTACTAAATATCTTTATGTGTTTCAATGTGTTTTCCATTAATAGTGATATATCAAATACCGTTCCTTCCAAATTATCACTAGATTCTAATAAGGGATTCATTATTAAAATGAAAAATTTAAGTTGGTATCTCCTTGATTAACCCACATCAAAAAGTGTATTTACCTTCAAAAAATTCATATAATGCACCACACATCTCAACCAAATAGGAAAATAAAAAGGTAACCTAAAATATATAACAACTTAAAATAATAAATCCATGTAATGTTGTTAGTGTGTGAGACACTCTATGTATAAACATAGAAAAATATAATAATGTATCCAATGAAATTTAGAATTATATCTATTTTATTACCAAATATTGTGTGATATAAAGAAAACATCCTTTGTCCTAATCACATACAATAATAATTCTACAATACATCTTGTCTTTCAATTAAGAACAACCTAGGGAAGCTTGAAAATTAATATTATAACACTATTTCATGAGGTTGAGGATTAGTTCCATATAAAGAGTGAAAATGGACTCATTATGAGGATATTATATCATGTGTTGTTCAAGTTTTAAAAATTGAATATCTATATGAATTATGATTAGGTGTTTTTTAAGAAAGAATCACTAACATATCTAGTGTATTTAAAATTATATATATCAACCATATGATACTATCTTATTTTAAACCATCTATAACCTAATAAAAAAATTATAAACCTACCATTACTCTCCATATAATCCTTTACAGTAATCCAATATCATTTCTAAAAGATAATATAATTATACACTAAGAGGTTATGCAGTGGAAAAAGGAATAGTTTGTGGTCATTGATGAAAATTGAGTACCATGTGAAACACATGAAATTAATTAGGGGATAAAGGAATCATTATATAAACCCATTAAATAAAATTGTTATAATAATTTGTCCATATGGAAGAACATATTGAGTAATATAGATATAAAATATTTGTTGTGGAAATATTTTCCCAAATAAAATTAAGTGGATCCCCAAAGGTCATTATCCATATGGTAATATCACATTTAAATTATATTGATAGATCATCACATCATGGGGTAATATTTTGATCTAATACCATATAATGAAGATGAAGTAAAGATATGTAGGATCATTCCATATAAGGATAATCTAAGAGTATATGGGCTTGAGTTAATGTTTCACTGAATCAAGAGGAGAGTATCATGGGTAAACATCATCTAGAGTAGCGCACCCATAATCGATAGGAGGAGTAAATGGGTTATCCATGATATTTACAATATTTTATTCCCCTTTTATTAATATTATATTAGATTGTCTTGTAGTTTAGGGTTATTTATAATGTTTAAAATATGGGTCGAGTTGTAATATACTTGCATATTTTTCTTGGAAGAATTTCTTATTGATGATATTCTTCCTTGTTCTAAATGACTCACCCATTCAGTCAATGGGTGGATGATTAGAGTATGTGGGGAAAGATAAAGGGTGGAATATTACACTAATAAGGAAAGGGAAAAATAATTTCACTTGAGTGATGTTTGTGTGTCTTTAAAAACCATACAATTGTAAGGTTTAAAAACTATACATCCATCCCAACTTCTTAAAATAGTTGTAGTATTAAATAAAACCATTTATTTTCACCAAAGTTTTATAAGATATTCTTGATAAGAATCCATATGAGGACCAAAAGTTTCATAAATAAGTTTGTCTGGGGATTTAAAAAAGGTATCCATAGATATATAGTAGTGGTTTCTCAATGTTTATTCATGATTATTATGATAGTATGGGTCTTTTAGTATATAATCTATTCCCATGATAGTATCAACTCTAGTAAAAGAGAGTCTTTTGGTTGTAAACTCTATGATATTTAAACTTAAATATACGTACCTCAAAACCCAATGTGTAGGATTAATACTCTTTACACATCATCACATGTAAATTCTACTAATTTTAAAAACATAACCAATAAATGATTAAACCCAAAACATATCCCTATGGTTCAACTTGGAATCATCTAAGTATTATATATGCTATTATTGACCATTTACAATTGTTCTTGACAAAATTCAGTAACCAAGGTCATTAATTTTAAAACTAAGATTTTATATTTTTATTCCCATAATATTGACATTAATTTAACTTCTCTTCCCCTAGATCACCTCCAATGAAATTGGGTTGTTGAAAGGATAAATTTTACTCTATTTTAAATGTACTAAATATTTCTCAATTAGTATAATTTACTAGTTTATTATTGGTTTGAGACTATAAACATGTCTTATTATTCAATCAATAGGGTTCTAAAAAGGACTATTACATATGAATCAGTATGAAATATAAAGTGGTCTAAAACCTAATATGGTATACTTAAATCCATTTAGATGAAATTATTATATTCTCAAAACCTATGATATCTTATATGAATTTATATCAAGTTATAATGAGATAATTATCAAAGGATATTTAATTATATATAAGGTATATTGGTTACTAAATAAAATAAATAAAGTTGTGAAGAATCAATTCATATAAATTTTTATGAGATATACTCACATGATAAATTACACACTTAATTTCGTTTAGAATGATATGTCTATTTTTAATGTCAATAATACCTCTAAGACCAATCTATAATATATTTATTTCCTAAAAAATTAAAATTAAGTCACCATAAATACTCCTCAAACCATAAAAATAACCTGAAAACCCAATAACATTTTACCCTAGAACATATAGGATCCTAAAAACAATCATTTAATTTCTATAAAAGGAAATATTTGTAAAGTATCTCAAACAATAGTTTATTGTGAAATATAGTAAAACATAAATATTAATCATAAAAACTATAATGAAAACAAATTAATTAATCAGTCTTGAAAACATGGCAATGTCCACAAAAAATCTATTTGAGATATATATAAGATATCCCACTATTGATACTATGTTGTCCGTAAGAAACAAAATGGATAAGTTTGGGAGTACTGATAGAAACAAATATAGATTGGTAACTCAAGGGTATAGGTAAGAGGAATGTATTTATTGTGATGAATATTTTACATCCATATATAGACATGGGTCTATTTTAATAGTGTTACCTTTTGAAACACATCAAGAATTATTCGATATCAAATGTGTGTCAAAATTTACTTTTTTAATAAATTTATTTTTGAGTATGTATTTGTTGAGGAACCATATTAGTTTAAAATATATTATTTTCTAAATTCTACTTTTTAACATTTAAAATATATTTATGGTTTGGATATAGTTACCTTATCTTGGTATGAGATGTAATAAACTAGTATGGGATACCACTGAACTTGTACCCAAATGGATCTTTCATAAGTCCTTATGTATTCTATTTATCACTAAACTCTAGTGACTAGACTGAGGGTATCAAAACATAAAGGATGGTAATGAATTCACCCATAGAATTAAAATAACATCATCACAAATTCCACAAAAAATACAGTATAACCCATCCATATATTGGACACCAATGAACATAGAGAGATAGTTTCAATAAAAGGAAGCATTTTATAAGATTATAATGTATCTAGAATAATAATAACCCACACCATCACATATTCCATACCTAAAATAATAATCTATAATAAAAAACAATCAAATAAAAAATCTAATGGTCGGGACAACAATTGATGATTCAACGTTGTCTTTATGTTTTATATTTAATCAACAGATCAATGAGTATCAATTTCAATGATGTCAACATGTATTGGAATAATAAAATAATGGTTTTTTTGAGTTTCCAATAATGTAATTGATAATGAAAAAGAAACAATTCAAAATTTGTTAAGAACATGTTCTAACAGTTATAAAGAGATTATACATTGCTTATAACATTATTCAACACAATCAAGTATTATTAAACATTGAAAGTGGTAAATATTTGTAGAAACCACATTAATGATAAGAAGGTGAAATTTTAATCAAATTGTAAATGATTTTTTTGATTAAATTGAAAAAAAATCAGAATCAAGAACTGTAATATTTAAGGATGATTGTTGAATATTCATAGAAAACATGAATCTTGGAAATCTACATGTGTTAATTTTATAACTATTAGTATATAATTAATTTGAAAAAATATAGGGCATATCTCATGACCAATCATCCAAAGCTCGATACATCCATGATTAAAGGGTTCATAGGGAAGGAAGGTCACACACTGTCTCATGGAGGTGGAAGTGGACATTACCAACTCACATATGGGATGAAACAGGAGGATGAATAACAATAACTACCACTCATACAGGCTTGTTCTATCCTGATGGGATGCATTCAATGTAATAAATTGAAGCAACATACCAAATTCATTTTGATTTAGGATGTGGATGTTTTTACAATTTAATATTACTCCATCGATTATATAGATATAAGTGGCACACAAAAAATTAATGTGGATGATTCTATTTCTCCTTTCACACACCATTATCATCCAATGTAAACTATAATTACATTCGTAAATATAAATCTCTAAACATGAAAGATTTCCATTATTTTTATACAAGAACCAATACAGAGTTGAAAAACATTATGATGAAAATAAACTTCACCGTGACACTAAAGATAAAATGTGAAATAGGATGATCATCCACAATAAGAACAAATATAAAACATATGACTTTTTTCTCTGAAAACCCATTATCAACATAGTAGATGTACCAAAGGTATTATCACAAACTACCACATAAATATTCTTAACCTATTATGAGATAATGTGATGACCAACCACATGATGAAGTGAACATTGACCAAATGAGGAACCTATATGGAATGAATGAAGTGAGACAATTGACCATGAGACAACAACATGGTATATGTATCTACCTTGGTGATAAGAATCCATGATCTTCTAATATTTATGAAAACTAATTGAAAAAAGAATGATCGTCCATAAAAATCATATATGATGAGGAAGATACATTAGATTCATTCTATGAATTAATGTATAAATTATAATTCATATCTTTATAAATCATCATGTGTACAGTAAATATGTGGATGTTTTCTGTCTTTATCTTCATAGTTATATGATTCAAGATAATAAGGTCTCATGAAACTTGAATTCATGTCATTGTGATGATACATAATGATGTTCATAAAGGTATAATTTTATGTATAATATAGAAGTTTATATATCTATGATAGTTTAAAATAGATATTCATGTGAGTATGAGATTTTTTCTAGACAAACATCATGTGATCATATTATATGTGATTAAGATTATATGTTGGAATTCATAGAGATCATTGGAAGACCCTGAGAAATAATGTTTTTAATGGAGTGAGATTAATTTGATAATTGAATAAGGATATAAATAATAATCTCAGATATATTCTCAAAATATTATTAATTTCTAATGAATGAATTCATAATATCATCATATGAATTTGTGATCAAACATATGGATTCGATTATTATAAGAAAATTAATTCGTAAATCTTTTGAGTGTTTTTATTTTGAAGTATTTACAATTTCCAAAACATATCGATGATTTTATCCTCAAATAAATCAAAATATCATGTTTCTATGGATTGTGTCATGATTAATTTCAAGTAGTAATATAGATGATATTAGAGTGAAGATGTTTCTGAATATAATAACAAATTGAAAGGAAGGTTTAACGAGTCTGTTATTAATGTTAATAGGAAACTATAATGGAAATTCAATATAAATATTTCATGAGAATTAAGTAATATGGACTATGGAAATTGATTTTACAGACTTTAGGAGAAGAAAAGAAAAAAAATATTTGAATATCAAAGAAGAGTTTTGTTTTAATTATAGAGATCACAATGATGTTTTTAATCACCAAGAAAATATGTAATTCAAAATAATAGGTAAGAAATGAAAAAATAATTCAATTTTAACTATTAAATATTGTACAGGATGAATAAATATTTGTGTGTCATATGTTTGAAACTATCACTCATAGAAGAAAAATCCTTGAATCAATAGAAGTTTAAGTAAGAAGAACTAATTCAATAACTAGTTGTAGATATTGTATATCAAATAGATGGAATAATGTTTTCCAGATCTATTCAAATGCACTGAAGAAGAAGAAAAATATTGGAGAGGAAATGATTTTGACAAGAATACATCATTTGATCATACACAAGCCAAAGTTATTTTTAATCTAGTATATAACATCTTTATGTAGAATTATGATGAACATTGAGGTAGCCCATATGAATGCTAAAAGTCAGGAAAGAATATTATTCATATAGTCCATGAGGGACTCAAGGAATAATTTAATATCATTCTTTAATGAAGTATAGTATCATTCTCTAGTACAAATGGATAGAAATACCTAACGTACTTCATTCCTAGTCAAATCTAGGAAAATAGTTTCAAGTTTAATCCATTTCTTGGACATTTTGAAAAAATTTACTAAGTCATAAACATGGTATAATTATTATGTGTTTCCGAGGATGAAGTCATTGTTAGAGAAGTTAACAAAGTTTACAATCTATGGTGTTATCTTGGGTTGTTTTACAATTCTATATTTGTATAATGACTAAAGAAAATACAGAAAAAGGGAGAGAGATAGATAGATCAAATCATTTAATAATGAATATGTAATTAATGGATAAATGTAAAGTTAGATAAAATGTCACTCCACACTGATTCTGTAATGCATCTTGGTGTGGAAATATCCCAAGGTGATCCAATTAATTCATATTAGAGTGGGTCACACCTTTATCGTGTCCTCTTATTTAATTTTTCTAAAAACATTCAATATCTATATTTAAAGGGAAAATAGTGTAAAGATTTAATAAATTTTCTATATTCCCAATCAATGAAATTGGGATATAAATTTATTACAATCCACTGAATAAAACGGTACAAAGGGTATGTAATGAGATGATGAATATCCTCATCAATCAAAGATATGTCTCCATTATTTGAATATAATAATAATGATAGTATCTCTGTAACTACTATTATTGAGTTTTCTATTTTATATTATGGTGAAAATAATTCAACACTCTAATCCAAGGTAGAATAAGAGTTAGTTTCCCCATTCACAATCCTGAGAAAGAAAAATCATGCATGGAAGACTAAATTTTAGTGATTGAATCCACTTCCAAGGAATTAGAAAATAGTTTGGTCTATTTTAGTTTATTATCTATAAATAAATAATGGATACCTAAAATATCTTATTAAAATTTTACTTCTAAAGAACAATGTATCTATGGTGGTTATCAAAATTATAAGGATTCTAAAGATGAGTCAATTGGTTAAATAAAAGATATCCCATATTACATGGCCAAAGAAACTGTATCAAATATATTTAGCTTTTTTGTAGATTACCACCATAAGGACATGGATGAAATGATGGATAATTATATGAATTAAATTATATAAATATTTTTTAATATATCTAAATATATTAGCAGTATAGGGGTAATGAATTCAGAATTCGAAATAGGATACAGTAGTTTTGAAAAATATTATCTCTTTATAATTGAATAAAGATTCAAAAAAGTATTGAAGTGTAGACCCATGTACTAAAATATGTATTTATTTTCTATTATACTTAAATTAATATCATATTCTATTAGATTAAAGAGATTTTCCATATTCTAATATAAAATAGAAAAATTTATAAATTTTAAATTATATAAGTAATAAAAGCTTGTAAAGATAAATCAGAAGCATTAGAAGATAATAAATGAAACCTTAATATAAAATTAGTGTAGATTAAAATGAAATTATATAATCTATAAATAACATTATATGGATCATTAAAACAAGTTGAAATGAAATTTTCTCCCACACAAACCATAGTAGAGGGCTCCTTTGTTGAAATATTTTTATCTAGTGGTAAGAATATTTTTAGATCATCTATTGGTCACACTAAAGTAGACACATGAGAAAATACACCTTTATCATATGAAAAAATTATATATAATAAATCTATTTTCATGTTTATTGTGGGTTTAAAACAAAAATATATCAAAATACACTAAACAATATTAATATGGAACCCATCACTACATCTAAGGTGTTCTGAGAAAGGTTTATAAGGATATTTTCCCAAAACAAATTTTTTATATGCTAACACTAAAAAATATCAAGCATCCAATTATGTAAAATTTAGATATCAAAAGGTTTATTGATAGAAACTAATGTTTATTCATTGTTTTTTACTCAAATATTTGGTTTTATGGAATTGGATTGTTAGTACAATCCATCAATTCAAGAAGGAAAAATCATATAAGAAGAAATATTCCTCTATAATGAAGAAAAATTACTAAAAATAAAATATATTTAAAATACATTAAAATATTTGGGGTATTTTCTTTAGACATGGTTAAAGTGAAGAGGTATACAAGAACATATCACTGTGATATAAAACAATAAAATGAGTAAATACGACCCCAAAATATAACAAGTGGATATAATCATACCATGGGAAAGAATCATAAGAATAATTTTTACAATAACATTACTAAGTAGTCTATGAAGAAGGTTGAAGGGTTATCCTTGGGTAACATGAATAAAAAAATAGTTATGTTTATAATAATCCCATGAATTAAAATATGGAAACTACACCAAAAAAAAATTTTATTTCATTTGTGGAAAAGGAGGAAACATCAATGAAAATTATGAATAATCCAATAATGTAAGAGTTCAATGGAAAAGTAATGAATAAAATGAATGAAATTTTAATGGAATAAATGAAATGAAAATTTTATTTAGGAGAACATATAATAATACATGTGTAAATCCCAAAATGGATAAGTATATTACTAAAATATGACTATAAATTTTTCCAAATAACATTGAGAAGGAAAGGGGATTGGAATCTAAAGAAAAGGAATGATCCAAAGGGAAATAAATTATTCTTAATAAATAATAATTCAAATATCATGAGAGGTTTTAAAAATTGAATAACCTAAGGTATCAAGGGGGGAATATGGAAGGATAAAGTTGGTTGGTCACTATTAAAATTATTATGTAATAGTTATTCTAGACAAAAAATATATCTTAATGAATATAAATTTTCCACCAATTTATGTATGTATCCTGATGGATAATGATAAAAATAAACATAAACATTTATAGAAACATAAAAAATCGATAATTCACACATAAAACTCGTTATTAATGAATATTTTTTCCGGAATGTAGAGTTCATTCAGACTTGTATTGATAATAAGAAGAGAAAACTATTTATAATTGAATTGTCAATGGAAATTCATATATTAGTGAAAAACAATTTCTATTTTATTCCCTAGTCATTTGAGTTAAATTTAAAATTTTAGAGAATTGGATGTTATTCAAGTCCTAAAATTGATAACTAATAAAGTAAGGTAAGATGAAGAAATAGTTCTATGTTTGTTGAAGTAACCATTATGAATTGATCTCAAAATTGGTACCCTAATGTGAATATGTTCCAACCAATCATTAATTATGAAGAAACTAATTATATCATTATTATCATCTCAACAACTAAAATAAAAAAAATTAATTGTTGATAATATCATTCTTGATGATGTGAAGGTGGAGTACATCCCTTCAGGGGTTATTTATATAAAAGATTTTGGATTATATTATCTCGTTAAAAATCTTGAATTTATATAAGTTTCTAAAAAACAATCTCTAAATAGGTAAACATTTTTATTCTCTCACTAATATTATCTAATTATTCAATTCTGGATTTGTGGGGTTGAAATTGAAACATCAATAGGATGGAAAATAATGAAATTTTAGATAGACTAGGGATCTATATAAATAGACCATAAAATATGTTTTTAGTATTTATTATCTTTATATTAATTAGTATAGAAATTTTGGTTAAAATATTCTGAAATATGAAAATATCATGCAAGGAATATTTAAGGTAACTAGTGTGAGTTGGTATGAAAATTCAATTTTAAAGTAGAGAGATTTTTCCTAGAATAAACCATCTTACTTTCTATACTGGTCATGAATTTATTATAATTTTATTGGGATGATCGATAAATAATTTATCAAGAATGAATTGATAACCATGATCTATAAAGTCACATTGTATTTATGTTTAATAAGGGAGAGAGAAGAAAATTGAAATGATTTTTTGAAATGGGTAGAATAAATAAAACGAGATAACATATTCACAAGTTTTTTTCTATGGGTATTTCAAAAAAAATAAAAAGGTTTTTATTAACGATACTACATTATGTTTTGATTTAATTTGTTATCAAAAATATCTATGAGTATCTAATTTCATAATACTAATAAGTTTTTAAAGAACTATTTAACAGTTTATTGGAGTTCCCAATAATGTTGTGGATGGAAATTTCAAAAAAATAGTCACAATCCCTTAAGAACATGTGTTATTAGTGATAAATCGATTGCACAGTATTTACATTATTTGTCAACCCATTCAAGGATTAATTAGCCTAAAAAGTTATAAAATAGAAAACATCTTTATATAAAGAAATAAAATTATAATATTCTTGTGGATAATATTTTTGAATTATTAAAATAAATATAATATTTATCTAGGCTTAATGAAAAATAAAAAATACATGAGTCTTGGAAATATTAACATAGTAATCTTATAAGAGTTGGGAAGTCATTACTTTTAAAACATTTTGGGGAGATATCATGACTAACCAGACCAAGCATTATACAACCTTTACTAGAGGGTGCATATTGAAGTAAGGTTTCATGCATTCACATAAAAGAGGTGTTGGACGTTATCCTTTCATCTTGGGTGTGGAAAGGTAGGATATATGGAGGAATTTGGCACCCATAAAGGCTTTTTTCGGCATAATGAGTGTGCATTCTGAGTAATAAATTAAAAAAAATTAAAAAATCAATTTCTTTTTTCAAAATGGTGGGTTTAAAAATCCATTACTCCTCCATCAATTATACAGTGATAGATAGTGTATAATAATTTTAATGGGATGATGTGGTTTCTCATTTAGTATATCATATTTAATATCCATCCTCCATATTTCCACCAACTCATCTTCAAAACCAAATATTCATTCATAGTAGGATTTCCATAAAATCGCCAGTGGGAAGTTGAAATACACTGTGCTGAAAATACACTTTACCACACCACTAGATTGACTAGTCTTTGTGATGATCAAATGCATGAATACAAGATACATATCACATGAGTCTGATCATTGAATGGCATGATCATGAAGGTATATTTATCAACCACATGATTTAATCCCCCCATCTAAATATCCATGAACTACCTCCTGATTATGTGATTAATCTATGTATGATTAAATAAGGTTTTACCACAAGAAAAAATTGTATCGACTACAATACCTGAGGCAATAAACCATGAGAAAACATCATTGTAGATGGATAGAACATTTATATAAGTGATTGTGGGCATTGTATATTAATGTAAAATGAATGTATGAAAGAATATCATCCACAATAATAAAACTTACCATGAGGAGGAAGATCCATGAGTTTCAAGCCATGAGCATTAAATGAACCATAACAAAAATTTTAATGGATCTTCAAGCATGGGGTGAATATGATGATGTTTTTTTGTATAAAAATACATCATGGTATGGTTCAAGCCAAGAAGATGTCATTGAACATAATTTCATTCCATAGGAAAAATTGGGGATGATGATCATATTGTTATAATTTTTGAGGAACACAGGAGTATATGAATCAATGTAAATTTTAGATATATATTCATGTGAGTTTTAGGTTTTTACCACACCAAAAAAAATTGATGATATTATATGTGACATTTGTTTTATTATAAACTTCAAATAGATCATTGGATTATTAGGATAATGAATTTAATTTAAAGAGTGTGATCACTGTGAGAAGAAGAAAAGTATACAAAAAAGAATCTCATAATGACTATGAACATATTATAAATGGAAAAGTCATGAAGTCTTATGAGGATCATATGACTATATTTTCAAACATG
Source organism: Viscum album (assembly GCA_963277665.1). Lineage (NCBI taxonomy): Eukaryota > Viridiplantae > Streptophyta > Magnoliopsida > Santalales > Viscaceae > Viscum > Viscum album. The sequence continues at coordinate 1,198,330,018 of OY728123.1, read as the reverse complement.
AGTATTTTATTATTTTAATACCCTTCCATTGTAAATATTATGAGTGTATATATTTTTAAGAATTATTATTTCCAAAACCTATTGAGGATTTTCTAAAATGATTAAATTAATATATCATGGTTTCGTGGCTATTTCCATGATTTATTACAATAAAGAAGATGGAGTATTCATGAATAAAGTATATTACCATATACCCTTAAAAAGGGAAATAATATGATATTGATTTTATAATAAAATTAATAGTAAATTTAACAAAAATAATGGTTTATATTTTGTGACATATAAATACTTTTTATTATATAGATTTATTTGGGAGTATTTAGGAATAAAAACAGAAAGGAAAACATTTGAACACCGAATAGAAGAAGGTTTTTAAGTGCCAAAATCATAGTGAGACTCTAAAATACAAAAAATCTTGTTGATTAAAAATAATAATGAATGAATGAAGACCTCAAAATGATACAACTAGTATATATTTTAATGGTTGAAGAAATATTTATGTTTGATAATTCAAAAACTATCATTCATAGAAGAAAAAGCTTTGTCTCATGTGAAGAGGAAGTCAGAAGAACTTATATAATAATTAGTTGTGGATATGGTATCATAGAGAAGGAAGGAGATGTTTCAGTGTAAATAATATTCACTGTATAATAAGAATAGAGGAGACTAATTTTGTTTGTATTATATCATTTGATCATACAAAGGCTGATTTTATACGAAATCCATCCTATCATATCCTACTATGAAATTCTGAAGAGCATTGTGGAAGCCTATTAGACTTCTATGAGCGAGGGAATAAGGCCAGTAATACAATATAGGGGTGATACAAGACTTTAATAAAGATATTTATTTAAGAAAATAAAATACAATTACCTTATATTAGTGTACTAAAATCCCTAACTTTCATTATACATGGTTAGTGCCAAGATAATATTTTCAATGTCATGGCCTTTCGTGAGATGAATTTGATAATAGTATAGAACTCATGTTTAGGGGATAATAACCATGTGTTATTTGTGGAAAAGTCATTCTTAGGTAGTTGGACCTATATTGATTCCCACCAAATGAGCATTGTAAAATTTGGATTTGATGAAATACCTGAAGCAGATGTATTATTTTTGGAAAAGGGGGAAAAGAGGATAATCATGGAAAAATGGTGATCATGTTCTCTGTTTACATGGTCGTGTAACCATTAGTAAGACTCATGATCGTGTAACCCCTGACACATCTTGGGATTCCCTGGTTACAAGTAGAGAGTTTTATTTGTGAAAAATGTTTCACACTGATGCTTAATCCTTAAATAACCCCAAAACTCAACATTGGATTTATGTGATTGTTGCCAAAAATATTTGGTCACGTGAAGGGATTACCTGGTTTAGGTGATTGGATTATTTATCACATAATTACTCAATGAAAAACTATTGGATAATCATTGTGGGATTCTTTTGATTAAATGACAGTAGATTTACATGATGGAAGTTATGTTGTTCTTAACACGAATATAGACGGACATGTTTCCTAATCCTGAGATGGCCTTAGGGCATTTTGGCATGATCATGTGGATTCCCTTGGACATTTCGGCCTAGTTATGTGGAATCCCTTAGACATGTTAGTCTTCAAAATCATGTGATGGCTATGTACGATAGTGTAAATCCAACTATGACCCAGGTTTTTGTGCCATATGCCATGCCTGTAACCCCAGAGATGTCATGGGTTCAGGGAAGATGATAATGATGGACCAATTATCGGGTATTTATTTATCATGTGATAATGGGAGTACATCCTAGATGCCTTATGACTTGATCATACAATGTGTTGATGATTCATGTGGGTTACCCTTCTATCGATTTATTCTATGCTACATGGATTTTCCACCATATAAAACAGTATAGATATATAGGTGTTGATGCTTATAAAATTCCCCCTAACAAAGAATGATGACACATATATATAAGAAAAAAATTTATGGAGTGGAGGGACACACAATCACAGTAGTCATTCCCCTAACAATGCTTGGTGGGTAAAATGAGGAAAATAGAAAAAGAATGAGTTATGTGAGGTTCAGTTTGTGATATCCCCTAACTATGTAAACAAATAAAATTTCCTTTGTTAATTGATAGCCATGAAATCATAGGATTTATTATATTTTAATTGATAGATGTGTGATCATGATAAAACCTTTTGGTCATGTGACTAGGACATGTGGTAACCTTTACCCCTACTCGTCACATGATTTTATGACCCTCTTGGTCATGATTTCCCATTAGGAAAGAAATTCATTACATGAATCATATGACTACCCCATCATTTCATGATTACTTACCTCCTGAATTAGAAGATCCATGTGTCTTAAAATCCTTTACATGAGGTTTATTCCCTTACTTCCATTCCTATTTGGGTGACTCTAAAGGGATCGCGTGAAAAACATGAATACAATCCCTTCACATGGAGTGCATAACCCCATGGATCCCATGTAAAAACATAGAACACGTTAGACCGCATGGATCCAAAAGGTGTCACTCATAATCTCCTACGTTTTTCACCTACCATAAAGGTAATACTCCTTAAATATCCTCTAACACTCCCAAACAAATAGGGACAATATCACTATAGGCCTAATTGTGACACTATTATCATCAGTGGGAAAGGGGTCATTATTAAATATTAGGAATATGATTCCTATTATAGTAAGGATAGGTAGGATAAATTTTCTCATGGTTTGAGCCCCATAATTCCCTCTTAAGTACAATGTGATATTCGCATCATAACATCACTAGGGGAATCCTATAACTCTTTTATTTTATATCTATATCCTTCATGGTATTATAATTATACTCTCATAGGGATTCTTTAGTACATATGTCCCACACATGTACACAGTGTGTCTGATCCCATACTATATCTTCTTTTTCGCAGCTAGTGTGACTCACATGGTCTTAGATATTTGAAATGATCATTACATTATAATAGTAAAATCTTTAATACGTAAATCCTCAATAGTTGTAATCCTTGACTATATTGCATTTCCCTTTAAAGGTCCATAACCCCTATGAAGAAAATATTTGTGTGACCTAAATGTGTAATCCCCACTAAAATATAAAGGTATCACCTATGTGTAATACCCATAAAATTCAACTTATTTCTCCCCTGAAATGTATCATGTCCTCTTCTATCTCTTGTTTCTCACACTAAACAAAAATCAATGTGTATTAGTGACCAGTGATGATTTTTCCATCACCATGATTCAAGTTCCCCAAATATGGGCTTCCATTGATATGTAAGCTAAATTAAATCCTCCACCAATTAAAAGGGGAATATTCCCAATAATGAAGCTTAAGAAAGCCTTATATGCTTAATTTCCTCTAAAAACTTTTATTTTCACACCTTTTATGAAATAGAACCTTACTGAACTACATGGTCTTTGATTCCTATCTTCAATAGGCATATAGGTTGTCTTTATAAGTATGGATCCTAAATATCCAATATTAAAAATATTCATTGATTCATGATGTTAAACATCATGGTATGGTCATAAATTAACTGCATCAGTTCTGATTCCTTTTTTCATAGGACACCAAGGACATCTCTTATAGGTTCAATATCAATCCAAAAAAAATAATCACCTCCCAATATGGAAATAAACTCTAGAATTCCTAGTAATATTTAATTAAATCATAAATAATCTATCAATATTTAGTAATAATGAGTATTAATATTGATGATATATGATATATTCAAATGGTTCCATTGATAGGATGCCCTACTATATGAATATGGATTCATAAACCTATAGTTTTTTATGGTAACTATTCCAACACTATGATCTGGAAAAGATTCAAAAACATATCATAGATATATAATAGAGTCCTAGAGTATGAAATAATTCTCCCCAATAGGTTGTGTTGTGTTATAACTCCCATCTGGTCAACCAATGTGAGTTCTTAAGTGTTATAGGAAAAGAACTCTGATAATTTATTTCCTTTGAAATGTAGGCACATAGTTCATTACAAATATGGGATTTTTTGGGTGTTTTCATAGATAAACCTAGTCCAAAAGAATAGTTGTGAAACTATACTAAACCTCTTATAATAAATCATCAATCCATATTAATCTGGGTCAAATAAAAAATGTTGAACCCGATGTGAACATTTTCAACCATGTCGATATAGTCACACATTTGGGAAAGGATCAATTTTTCATTAAATATATTTTAACATGCATTTTTTCAATAAAAAATGATGATTCTTATATTTAACCTTTAATACTAATAATACCTACAAAAATATGCTAAAAGATCATTTTATCATTAATCATCAGTCAACATGATTTTTTTTAGAAAAAAAATTAAATCGGACATGAATATTTTAATAAAAATACTTCTAAAAGCCATGCCATTTTTAATGAAAACTTCCCATAAAAATGTCTAAATAGATATAAATAATATACAAATGGGTTCCCGATGAATAGTTTTTTAGATTTTCCCTTACAGTGTTATACTGATCAGTGACCGTTTTTATAGTTTTCCTTGTAATTATAGGTATTATTCTCAAAAATACCACCTTAAACTAAATCCTTAGTATCCTCAAGAAATCATTATGGAACAAAAATAGTAACAATGACTTTTATATTTCAACCAAGAGTTTATTGGTTGTATTTTGTGACAATATATCAGGTATCCCTTGGAAGTGCATAATATGTGTTGAGCACCTCTTTTCCCAATAATGGATAGAATTAATGAAGGTTCCATGGAATCATAATGATACATGGAAGATTGTATGACTTGATGGAAATTTCATGGTTATATTTACATTGAATGATGCCCTTATATTCTTTATATAGAAGCTCATAGGCTGATACATTGCATTGATACAACAAATTCTAGAATATAATTACTTCTGGTTTTTCAATCTTAAAAAGAGTTAGATACCTCAGAATTGTGAGATTCTGGATGCAATGGATAGATAAAAGATTTATCTACATTTAATATAGCTACATGTATGGTTTAAATGATTGATTCGGTTCTCTAAAATCTGACTGAAGTCCCTGAAATTTTTCCCATCATGCTGCAGTTTCTCAGAATATTTTTTCTATTATTTTTCATCAATATCCTGAGCTACAGAAATCTGAATTAGGTGATATTTGATCCATCGGAAAGAATATGGAATTATCTAAATATAAGTTAACTGGATAAAATGTTGAATCTATTATTTACTACCTCAAACAATTTTTTGAATATTATGACTTGAAGCAGTATAAAATTTCATAATGTTTGAAATGAATGTATTTGAATAAAATGTTAGTGCACTGATATTTTGGGGAATTTTAAAAAGACTCACTGATGTGATTCGCATAGATTTTATGCTTCTATAAATTAGGGAATTTGAATGAATATTTTTTATGGATTATTTGGATCAAATATTGACTGTGTTTTCACGCTTGAAGAACCGGAGGATGAAAACAAAATATGGAAACAGATTTGATGACGACAGCGGATGAAATATGAAAATTAATTATGCTAGAATATCAAGGAAACAAACCAGATATTGAGGATATATTTAAGAGTCATATGTGACTCTTTACGGTGGAATTGAATAAAAATTAAGGGAGTAATTCTAGTGCTGAAGTGTGACATCAGGAAAAAGGAAAGCAAGATAAGGGGTAATAGAATAACATGGTTCAGGAAGGAGAAGGAGGCTGCTCTTAAATGACACATCTAAATACTCCAACAGAGAACCCATTGCTGCAAAAAATAGATCACGGAGTATAGAGAAGATGGATTTCGGTGATCTGCTTCATTGGATGGATATACGTTCATATATATATGTATGATCCATGGTGCAGTACAGGAAAGAGGTATAACTTTATTCTAAATCTATTTTTTAGATGGCCAATCATATATTCTGCATGTCTAGTTTCAAAAAGAGAGGCAAGATGCTTGTGAAAAATATGAAGATCTAGTTCAAAATAGAGGATAGGTAGGTTTCACGCATTCTTTATATACAGAAGAATCATGGAGCAGGTGTGTATCAAGATGATACATCAGGTTCAAATGTCAGGAAGGAATCATTGACATACCAGGAGGTTTTGAAGAAGAATGGTGTCTAGTACCTGCATAAATTGAATACCTTGTCAGATTTTTTGTTGAAAGATTCTGAGGAGACTCTAGGGAGTTCAAGGAAAGACACAACTCACACCCATGAAGAGTTGAGTACATCGGGTGTGAAGGAGTGCAGCATATTGGAAGATCAAGGTGCATCTTTCTGGAATCAAGGGTGTAACCAATTCATACCCTGAAAATCATGAATGGACCATCAAGTCTATAAACTAAGTTTTTCATTCAAAAAAGCAGTGTGTGGAGTAAAGAAGAGGGAGTGACCCTAGATTGGTAGTGAGCCCTTCCAAATCCATTGTAATACGAACGTGATTAGTATTGGTTTTTGGCACACCAACACATCATTGGTTTGTGCTACTTGGAGTAACCCATTTGGGTGAACCAAGTAAAAATCTATTGTCCTTGCATATTTACTTTCTTCCTATAAGCTTGATGTGTGATATGGTGTATGTTTCTGAGAACATAACAGGTTTAATGGTTGTTCCTTCTATCACGAGAACAAGATCCTGAAGCTTTAAAGAGAAAAGTTTTAATTTGGTCAACACCCTGATTCACCCCCCTCTAAGGGTGTCTTGGGTCCCAACATTCTATGTATTAGTAAAAAACATCAACCACTTAATACCTTCAGTATAGGGTTGAGAATGAAATTTTAAGATAGTAACTATGACACAGTACGATCCTAACACTCGAGGCCTAATGCAGGGGTCTTTAGGCACTAAATCCCACAATCTCATCTCACTCTGGGAAGGTTGTAATGAAATAAGTGACACCTATATCAAATAATAAGAGATTTTGGAGCCTTTCCCCTAAGAGTGACAATTAACGTATTCATTACATTATGAAATTGGATCAAGGAGTCAACCACATATTCATCCCAATTCAAGATCCTCCTAGGATTACTCCTTCCAAATACCACTACAAGCATCATCCACTCAATGCCCCTCAATCGCCAACTGAGTGCACTTCCTAATAGGCTGTCGCCCTGGGCAGACATATTCGAGCACCAAAGAGATCTTTCTAGGTGTAGAAATTTATGGACCAAAGTGAGTGGTATTGTGCCCTATAATAAACTAATATAGAATGATGAAATATTCTAGTCAATACCAATGAGAATTACCATATCCATGATCACAAAAATCAAATATTCACACATATCCCAAAAACATGCATGGGAAATTCACATATCCCCACCCTCATGCATATAACCCATTAGCGTATTCTCATGAACAAGTAGGACATCTGTGGGCATATATTCCCACTTCAATCAATGACATTTTATAGTATGTATTTATTATTGAGAATATTTATGTCTATCTAATATAATACCCCCTTTGGAAATTCCAATGCATTATGGAAGAATTAGAGTAACTTCGTCAGCATATTTTGGTGATGATACAAGGTAATGACCCTGTTATTATCCCAATAGATGGAGAATAAATTGACATGGTCAATTTTAATATATGGATTTTTTGGAGAAAGTATATCTCTTTACATCCATCAAGGATGATTATTGACATATTCTATTAAAGTATGAGGTAGAAGACCCAACCCATATTTCTGATCTGACAGGGATGCATCAGACCTATTTGGAAATTTTCACAAAAAAAATCATATTGTAGCACAAATAGTTTTTTATTTTTAATAGACTCAGTTTTCCATGTGCAATATGCAACACTAAGTTAATCATCCTTAAATTTCAATATAAAGATTACATTTCTAAACAATGAACACCAAGGTTATCATACGTTACACACAAGAATGACTTTCCTCGATGGCTTGCATAACATGCAAGACCGAGTTTTACCAAATAATAATATGTTATTAAAATTTTTTATTATTTAATATAGTAAGATATCACCTAAGTGTTAAATAGAATACTATGGGATTAACTAACTTAAAAAAATATTTTCATTCATTAATTACCTATTAATTATAAATTAATATTGAAATCAATTGAATATAAATGGAATGGTTTTATAAACGACAAATTTTATGTGAAAAATAAATTTATATTAATAAGTTAAATTAATTACTATTTGAAAATGATATTATTAAAATTTATTTGTTATATATTCAATAAATATTAATTATATTCATCCAGTTTAGTTTATATTCATAAGATGAGAAAAGACCCTATGTTATACATAAATCCCCATAATTTAATAAAATCACTTTTACTACCTTTTAATGGATAACCTAATTCAAATATAAATTTTGGAACTTTTATAAATTTTATTTGAAATAATAAACATAATTATTTAAATTGAAAAATAAAAGATGGGTTAGGATAAATGTTTTGGTATTTTATGAGAAATTTCATTTTTTTATGAATACTAAAAAAATGAATTTTAATTCATAACTTATTTTTTGTCTAATTAATTTATAATATTAAATTATATTCATAAATGGTTTTAATTTATAATTATATTAATTTTTTATCAATTAATCCAATTTATGTTATTTTAGTTAATTTCAATTTGAAATTGAATATAAAAACATAGTAATATTTTGAATGTTTTTACTTTAAAAACCAGAATTATTATCCCATTTTGTGAGATTAAATTTAAATTAATTTATTCCACATATAATAAGTAATTTAGAAACATATATTCCATATTTTTTTATCCTAATTTATAATTTCTAATAAGTTCCCCATAGCTTTTCACCAAAAATATTATTGAATGCAATTAAAATTAATTACATCGATTAAGGTAAAATTAATGTTAATAAGGGACTAAATCATAATATTATTTAGAGAATGACCTATTAACTTGTACAAATCCTATTTAATGGAAATATTTAGGACACTAAACCTCTATATTTCTATAATATCCCATTTGGACACTTGGGGAACAGACAATTCTTTTCAAAAATACCATGTGTGTTCATTCCCTCCATTATAAAAAGGCACTCACCTATCTCACTTCCTCACACCTATCAAGCCAAATTTTATCAACCAAGATATACCAAAAAATCTCCTAAAAATATTTATAATTTTCCTATAATCCTCACCTTGGGTAGAAATAAAACCCAGGAAGCCCTTTGGTTCAAACCAAATGGAGTTACCTGAATTAGAGGTAACATCTAACTCAAGTTCTTTAGTTTTATTTCTTTCTCATCACATTAAATTATAATAATTTCATGTTCATATAATATAAAAACTATTATAAATATTTTGATATGTTTTTATTATAAGGGTCCTACCTGAACATTCACACACTTTCATCTAATGGTTAAAGAACGTATAATTCTTTGTACGACAAACTACCACCTCGTGAAATAAGGTTGTTTGTTTTTCCTTTACCACCTCTCGTAGTGGGGAATTATGATGGAAACTATGTTTTTATAGGTTATATATTATATTTATGATGTATTTATACTTTTTTAATTATTATAAAATACATACATTTATACATTCTATATTGTGTAAGTGCGATAATTTTATTTGGGGAAGTGTGGATTACAGCCTTTTCAAAGCAATGTGATTCCTCCACACCTTACATGGAATGTATCATAGAATAAATTAGTAGACATATATGATATATTTAAATTAATAATTTTACTTTAATATATATATATATAAGTTAATTTCTTTCATTCAATATGTCAATAAAATAGAAACAGTGTTCAAGCATACGTACGACCTACCATCTCCATGTACGATGTATTTAATTTTATATATATATCCTATATAGATTATTATGAATACATATATAATAATAATATATGATATTTATTTCATGTTTTACATTTTGTAATTTTGTAAATAAAATTCTTTATAAGAGTGTCAAGAATAAAAAGTAAAAACATATACATAAAACAAAGAAGTTTTTACTCAAAACATAACATTAACATAGATTTATTAATAAATAGGTAATATAAAGTTATATCAAAATAAAAAATGGTATTATATATAATAATATGGTTCTTTAATATATTTATATTAAACATATATTTATTATACATGATTTTTGAATATGTATGAATAATGTCAAGACTAAAGGTGATGAAGAAATGTTTTTATGTAGATTTATTAAGGGGGAGATATTCTTGGGAAACATTAATGATTTTTCATTGAGTTATGAGACTTTTTTTCTATTTTCCTTAATAAACTAAACTAATATTAGTTTTTTTGTGTCTGTTTCATTATTTTAGTAAGTAAAAACAATTAAATGATGTAATGTATGTGTACATTAAGAAATGGTTATTATTTTTATTATAAGATCGATGGTTTAGCTAACCATTATGAATTAGGATGATAAACATTTATTGAGATACCTATTGATATTTATAATTATATATATATCTATTTATGTAAGGATTATTCTATTTATTATTTAATTTTTTGTAAATTGTCATGTAATTTTTGGTAAAAGGTTGAGCAACTGGTTTCCTTGAAATACATATTTGTATGGATGCTACAAGTGGATGTGGTTTTAGAATATATGTACCTCAGAGTAAAAAATTTGACAAGGTGTGTCACTCCTAAATTGAGTGTATCCCAGTACACAATAATGGTCCTTATTGTGCACCAAGTTTGACACTACCAGGAGATATTATTTGGGAATCCACAAGCCCTTCATGAATCATCATGAAGGACATAAATATAGGATAAATATGAATAACCTAGGATAAACCAAAGGTATAATATATTAAATTAGTAAGATTCATGATCGAGACATTATATAAGTTATTTTTCATAATTATGAGGTTTTATTCTATGATAAATGTCTCTCTCGCTATGAATTTTAGTGTTATATAATAGTATGAACTTGAAATAAGTGGGAAAACATCAAGTGTTTCATATGTTGAATGTATGGTCATTATAAAAATCAAGTCATAAATTGAATCCTCCAGAAAATAATTATATATGTGGTAGGAGTATTGGTTATACTTATGAACATAAAGAGATTGCAAACGACATATGAAAGTTATTGAATGTTCTTCTAGTATTTTTTACATTAAAAGTAAGAAGCATTGTTAGATTAAGGTTAAGGAAACTTAATACATGATTCAAGTATCAAATTCAATGAAAGGGGTTTTATGGTATAAGTTGATTAATCTTGAGTAATGGTTTATGTGTTTATTTGGATTTCCGAAGTTTATATGTTGTGGAATTCAATGATTATGTTATTTGAATCATTATGTATATAAGGATTAATTTTAGAAGTTTAATTTTAATATTTTCTAAAATGTGTTAAATGATAATAATGACATAGAAATTTTATTTAGTGAATATGTTAAATTAAGGGAATGTAACCCATAACATGTTCTTGAGGGCGAGAAAATTATTTTTTTCATGGATAAATAGTTGATGATATTGATAGTGTAAATTTTATTTGTAAAGACCCGGAAATTTCAAGGAAATTTTTTTGTTAATTTTATTTGGAATTTTATAAGAACGTAGTTTCTGACGGCGCCTGATTTCGAGGCCCGGTGTGCCCGGAATTAATTTCCGAAGTTTGGCTCGGGTACGTTCAGTGAACGAACGAGCGGTAATTTCTAACTTTTGAACCGGTGCCCGGAATCAAATTCCGAGGGCACCGATGGAACCGTAGCGCCGGTTTTTTCTTAGGAATGCCTTTCCTGGAGTTGCGTTTTCTTGGGAGCAGTTGTTTAATAAGGTTGTGGTTTAAGTGTAAAGAAAAAATAAAATTTGTGTTACAAATTTTATTTATCTTAAGTGGTTATATCCTAAGTGTGGAAGTTGGGGTGGAATCACAAGTTCCTAACTAACCAAGTGAGGATTAAGGTGAGGTGGGGCCCACACGAGCCCCAACCCTTCACCTTCCCCTTAACTCTCTTCTACCCCCATTAAACTCCCTTGCACTTAATGTGCCAAAACCTCTCAAATTCCTAACTCCTTAAACTCAACTCCCTTGAACCCCCCAATTAAATGTGACTCTTCACTTCCACCTTCATTAATTTTGGAGCCTCTCCACCCATTAATGAAGGATGTAACTTAATGAATTTGAATTATTTTGAATTCATTAAGCTAACACTATAATAAGGTGTGTTGTTTTATTGTTTGGGGTTGGCTAAATCATTGTGATAGAGTCATGGAAGGATTGAAGAGAATTCCACCCTCGACGAAGAGCACGAAGGACATCTCCAAACATGGAACAACGTCTTCTCGACGAAGAATTCCTTTTTCCAAAGAAGAACGTGAAGTTTCCAACGTCGATCCCTTCTTGGATGCCTCCTTCCCGCTCCTTCCGAAATAAAGAAGGGAGCGCCTTTCACGAAGAACGCCGACGTCGTCAACGACTTCTCTTTTCCGATGTCGACGAATCGTCGCCGCCTTTCCGTGACTTCGTCAACACATAACGAAAAGCGAGGTAGGGGTTTGTTGTTGCTTTATTTAATTATTTTCCGTTCTTGGTTCTAGCATGAAAAACTTGAGGATGAACGTTTAAGTGTTATCGTCTAACGAGAAGGGGACCGGACCGCACAAACACGGCCGAGCCCCCCTCCTTTGTTCTTGAATGTTTCTTGCGGATGAAACGAGATAGCGTGGTGCCGTCGCACCACGCGGGAATCACACGGAAATTATTGCGCGGCGCCGTCGCGCCCCGCCGTGGAAAGAATTATCATGAACGCGACGCCGTCGCGCCGCGTCGAAGGAAACCGAAGAAGCCGCGGCTGGAGCGGGGCCGCGGTGGAGGGGCGCGGTGTCGTCGCACCGCGCCGGATGACGAAGGCCGCGGCCGGTTCCGGGCCGCGGCGGATCGTGATGACTGGCGGCCAGCCGGGCCACCGGTGCCGGAAGACGGAAGAGGACCGGCCCTTGCCGGTCCTGTTGACAAGAAGCCGGCCGGCCAGGTCGGGCCGGCCGGGTTGGTGGAAACCGGGGGAATTTAATTCCCCCGGGCAGTTATTTGGCCCCCCATTATGAGGGGGGCAAGTTTCACAAAGGGGGGGGGGCATGCGACCCCCCGTTTCCAGCAAGCTCGGCCTTCGGCCAAGCTGGCAGTGCACCCAGCGCGCTGCCTTGCGCCGAACCGGCGCGCCTGGCCGGTTCGCCGCGTCGGGCCACGCCGGGCCGGGCCGCGCCGCGCAGGGCCGGGCCGGGCTGTGCCAGGTCGGGTCGACCCCGTCCGGGGCGGGTCAACCTGGTTCGGGCCATCCGGGGGATCTCGGGCCGGGACGGCCCGGGCCCGAAACCCCCGTTACTGAGCGGTTTGGTCAAATGCCCGTATCTTGGGCTACGGGCCTCCAAACGACTCGCCGTCAGCGGCAACGCGATCCTTGGATCGAGACGGTCGTTTCGGTATACTATACTCAAGTTGCACCTTCCTTTTCGGGAGCCTACGCGGTTAAAACTCCGTAGTTAAGCGTGCTTGGCCTAGAGTAGTGATCAGGATGGGTGACCTCCAGGGAAGTTTCCCAGGGTGGGTGTGGAATGAAAAAGCCAATAACTCTCAGACCGGGCGTCCGATTGACGCGCCGTCTATTGCGTTGTGTTCCTATTGATGTTACGGAACTTTTGACATCCTCCGCCCGAGTTTTGGATGCATATGGGTAGTGGCCGGGTTGGATCACACCGAAATCCAACCGGGCCCCTGGAACGGAAAAGCTGATATCTTTCTGACAGAACGTCCGTTTGACGAACCGTCAGTGGCGTTGGTGATCGCGTTGAGAAACGGTCCCTATGAGTTTACCCTATGAGAGTTAGGGGTACAGTTGAGATACGGCCGGGTCTGGTTCGCTCAAGAAACCAACCGGGCCCCTAGGACGAAAAGGCTAATAACTCACAGACCGGGCATCTGATTGACGCGCCGTCTGTTGCGTTGAGACCCCTATGACGTGGCGGTCCTTTGAGATACTTCTTCGTGGGACTTTGAGATACTTGGAGTATCGACCTGTAGCTCGTGGAGCGGACCCTCCCAGTGACGAGCGTGCGGAGTATGGACACCGTGTAGCTGGCTGAGACCCGACGACTGCTGATCGAACGACTCGGTGATTTACAGAGGTGCGCTTGGTTGTAGCGGCACATGGGAGCGCTTGGTTGTAGTGGCAGACCCACGACAGAGGTGTGCTTGGTTGTAGCGGCACATGGGAGCGCTTGGTTGTAGCGGCAGACCCACGACAGAGGTGCGCTTGGTTGTAGCGGCACATGGGAGCGCTTGGTTGTAGCGGCAGACCCATGACAGAGGTGAGCTTGGTTGTAGCGGCACATGGGAGCGCTTGGTTGTAGCGGCAGACCCACGACAGAGGTGCGCTTGGTTGTAGCGGCACATGGGAGCGCTTGGTTGTAGCGGCAGACCCACGACATAGGTGCGCTTGGTTGTAGCGGCACATGGGAGCGCTTGGTTGTAGCGGCAGACCCACGACAGAGGTGCGCTTGGTTGTAGCGGCACATGGGAGCGCTTGGTTGTAGCAACTGGCCCGCAGTACTCGATGGGTGGAGTTCTTCAGCAGTCTTAGGTTAGTGATCCGTACCTCGGAGTCGTGACAGGACCACTGTACACTCCAGAGACGGAGCTCTTCAGCAGTTATGGTTTCGATAATAAAAATCCTGGTTTGAGCTGAGACTTTTGACCTTGTTTTTACCTCATGATTGAGATGGGTCACTTGCTAACTTAGGTATATGTATGGGAATATACCCGGGTAATGGTTATCCGTTGATTTCACAATCCTTGTGTTTCCTCATGATTGAGATGGGTTACTTGATAACTTAGGTATATGTATGGGCATATACCTAAGTAGAGGTTATCTGTTGAGATCTTCTTTGTGGTTATCCTTGTTGGTTTTGTGAGACCTTGAGGGTCTCGGGGTCCCTACTGAGTATCGTTATACTCACCCCTGCACGGGCTATGCCCGCACCTCGTTGTGTTGGTTGCAGACGACGGGCAGTGCTGACAGAGGCTGAGTGTTCGAGGACTGGACGGTACCTGGAGGTGGACTATACGAAGAGATGGTACCCGGAGGAGGACCTCACGACGAGACGGTACCCAGAGGTGGACGTGACGACGAGGCGGTACCCGGAGGTGGACCACTGGGCGAGAGATACTCGGAGCGGACGGCGGGACCTGAGGAGAAGAGGAGCTATATGTACTTACCCTTCAGATGGGATTTCTAGTGGACAGCTCGGCGTAGCAGCTTTACTTTTCAGTTGCTGTTTTCCCTTTCGAGTTGTACTTTACAGTTGGGCTTGTATTTCCGGCCCCTTTTTACTTTCCGCACTTACTGTTGTACTCAGTTTTTACTTAGTGTTTATTTCTTCCGCTTGTACTCTGTGGTGCTTGTTTTCTTTTATAAAGGCAATGCCTTCCCAGTTATCGGGATTTTACGCCTTTGGTGCTAGTCGCCAACCCCTGGCCTATGGAAGGCGGGCTTGGGGTAGTCACGGCACGGGCCCCGAGGACGGGTCGTGACAAATTGGTATCAAAGGAGTTCGGTTCTACCGCAGAACTTATAACTCTGATGTTTCTTTCTGTGAAGCAATAGTGTTAAGGGTACCGAGTGTGGTTTTCAGTTCAGGGAGTCCAGTGTTGGTGCGGCGGCCGACGTATCCGTACACCAGGACCCTGACTACTGATTTCCGACTTTGTACACAAAAACACTGATTGCGTGTGTGTTTCCAAAGTTTTAAAGTCAGCTCACCAGGTATAAGACGTTGACCGTGTCGCATCTTTTCAGGATGCCTCCACGCAGACAGTCAGTTGGAGTTCCGAGAGAGTACTCGATGACGGCTCACCGAGCGACGAGGCTCTGGTGCAGGGCCCTTTTTACTATGTTGGCACCCTCGGGTGGTGTACCAGTACATCACCACCTGTTGGGAAGTAGATTCCAACGGCTATACTAGCAAACTGTGCACGCTGGTGGAGCGTGTTGCACGAGTTCCAGCAGTAGAGGCCTCAGAAGTTACGAGGCGAGGCAGATTTCCAGACAGCAGAGCAGTGGCTGGAGGCGATTGGTAGAGTTTTCCGCCTAGCTGAGACATCAGTAGAGTGGATGGTGGACTTGGCCACTAGTGTTTTCCAGTTAATGACCATGAGGATGGTCCGCATAGTGATGAGGCTTCGGTACGTGAACCGATGCCTGAGATAGTGCCTTTGGGTAGTGTGTCAGCTATACATCACTACCTATTGGTCAGCAGTTACAACCGGCGGTACCGGTAGGTGACACATGTAAGTTTACTGCCTTACATGTGTTCTAACTTCAGATACCCTCATGTTCCGAGGTGAGCCTGACTCATAGGCGGCTGAGGACTGGCTTGAGGAGGTGGCTGAGAATTTTCTAGAACTTTTACAGTTTCGGCGGGACGACGTGTTGATAGCTGAGAATTCATCGAGGCATACCGAACATATCGGGTACTCGATGGAAGCGTTTAGATCAGTGCAATAGAGGTCGGACCTCTGAGCATGGTATGTTTAAGGGCTTCTGAGCCAGCACCCTCTCTCTATGCATTTCTACTTAGGCTAGAGTGCTAGAAGGAACCTTTGTGGTTGAGAATTCTTTACTGATCGAATACAGCCAGAGAATGTTAGAAGTTTGGAAAGCAGGAAACTGACACCAGTCTCGGAGACTTGGGCATGTAAAATGTTTCAAGAAGAGGAAATTTTAAGGACAGATGAATCTGCAGAGCAGCAGACATGGAGGCAGAGCTTGGAGAGCAGCTCGTGGTGGTGTACATTTCAACATGTTACCATCACCCGCCTTTGTAGTCCCCGCTAGACTCAGGGAGTTGGAGAGCAGGGAAAGAGGGTAGCTGCTTGCGGTCATGGAGTGAGACCAAAAAGGGCTCTAAGGATGATTCGAAGTGCGGAATTTATCTTCTACTAGCTGCCGTAGCCACAGGCATCGAAACGAATCATCCCTTCCTTCCATGAATCTAGTCCCAGACCTAGAGATTCCGGTTAAGCCGTTGACTTGACCCTCACATCTGGAGATACCTTTGTGAGGTGACTCGATAGTCACACTTACGCTGACGGTGTGATCTGACCCTTGAGGTGAGAGTCTCGGTTAGGACCTCTTGGTGGCAGCGTCGAGGCCTTACGACGTTAGTTTGAGTATGTATTTGGCAATCACTGTTCATACTCAAATTGACGGTATTAGGCAAATGTTGGGATGAGTTTTCCTTGGTCGGCGAAAAGGAAACCCTGGGCAATACAAGATAAACTCGTGCATGGGAGGGTGTAGCCGATCATTCTTGGGTCGGCCAACCTTACCCTCGTGGCAGCAGGAGTTTTGAGTTTCAGTTCTAACCTAAAAAGGTAGACCTTTAGAGTTCGAGGATGGAGACCACGTTCTTATACAGGTCTCACCTCGACGAGGTTTACGGAGATGTAGCCGAGGCGGCAAGAGATCTCTGAGGTTCAATAGACCTTTCTAGGTCCCCAGCAGGGTAGGCGAGGTGGTTTATCGCTTGACCCATCCACCTCAGTTGCAGCAGGTGCACGATGACTTTCACGTAACTCAATTGTGGAGATACGTGCTTGATCCTTCACACATCATCGACCTCAGGGAGTTGGACGTCGATGATAGAGCGACATGCACAGAGGTTCCAGTGGGGATCAAGGATAGACAGGAGCAGATCCTACGAGGATGATCGATTCCTTGGGTGCACTTCCTTTGACAGTACAGGAACCTCTAGGTGAGCACATGGGAGCAGAAGGCTCAGATGCGTGCTCTGTACCGCTTTTGTGACCCTAGTTTGTGATGAAGCTTTACGGGGACGTAAAGCCCTGAGGTGGGAGTAATGTAAAGACCCGGAAATTTCAAGGAAATTTTTTTGTTAATTTTCTTTGGAATTTTACAAGAACGTAGTTTCTGACAGCGCTTGATTTCGAGGCCCGGTGTGCCCGGAATTAATTTCCGAAGTTTGGCTCGGGTACGTTCAGTGAACGACCGAGCAGGAATTTCTAACTTTTGAACCGGTGCCCGGAATCAAATTCCAAGGGCACCGATGGAACCGTAGCGCTGGTTTTTGCTTAGGAATGCCTTTCCTGGAGTTGCGTTTTCTTGGGAGCAGTTGTTTAATAAGGTTGTGGTTTAAGTGTAAAGAAAAAATAAAATTTGTGTTACAAATTTTATTTATCTTAAGTGGTTATATCCTAAGTGTGGAAGTTGGGGTGGAATCACAAGTTCCTAACTAACCAAGTGAGGATTAAGGTGAGGTGGGGCCCACACGAGCCCCAACCCTTCACCTTCCCCTTAACTCTCTTCTACCCCCCTTAAACTCCCTTGCACTTAATGTGCCAAAACCTCTCAAATTCCCAACTCCTTAAACTCAACTCCCTTGAACCCCCCCCCAATTAAATGTGACTCTTCACTTCCACCTTCATTAATTTTGGAGCCTCTCCACCCATTAATGAAGGATGTAACTTAATGAATTTGAATTATTTTGAATTCATTAAGCTAACACTATAATAAGGTGTGTTGTTTTATTGTTTGGGGTTGGCTAAATCTTTGTGATAGAGTCATGGAAGGATTGAAGAGAATTCCACCCTCGACGAAGAGCACGAAGGACATCTCCAAACATGGAACAACGTCTTCTCGATGAAGAATGCCTTTTCCAAAGAAGAACGTGAAGTTTCCAACGTCGATCCCTTCTTGGATGCCTCCTTCCCGCTCCTTCCGAAATAAAGAAGGGAGCTCCTTTCACAAAGAACGCCGACGTCGTCAACGGCTTCTCTTTTCCGATGTCGACGAATCGTCGCCGCCTTTCCGTGACTTCGTCAACACATAACGAAAAGCGAGGTAGGGGTTTGTTGTTGCTTTATTTAATTATTTTCCGTTCTTGGTTCTAGCATGACAAACTTGAGGATGAACGTTTAAGTGTTATCGTCAAACGAGAGGGGGACCGGACCGCACAAACACGGCCGAGCCCCCCTCCTTTGTTCTTGAATGTTTCTTACGGATGAAACGAGATAGCGTGGTTCCGTCGCACCACGCGGGAATCACACGGAAATTATTGCGCGGCGCCGTCGCGCCGCGCCGTGGAAAGAATTATCATGAACACGACGCCGTCGCGCCGCGTCGAAGGAAACCGAAGACGCCGCGGCCGGAGCGGGGTCGCGGTGGAGGGGCGCGGTGCCGTCGCGCCGCGCCGGATGACGAAGGCCGCGGCCGGTTCCGGGCCGAGGCGGATCGTGATGACCAGCGGCCAGCCGGGCCACCGGTGCCGGAAGACGGAAGAGGACCGGCCCTTGCCGGTCCTGTTGACAAGAAGCCGGCCGGCCAGGTCGGGCCGGCCGGGTTGGTGGAAACCTGGGGAATTTAATTCCCCCGGGCAGTTATTTGGCCCCCCATTATGAGGGGGGCCGGTTTCACAAAGGGGGGGCAGGCGACCCCCCGTTTCCAGCAAGCTCGGCCTTCGGCCAAGCTAGCAGCGCACCCAGCGCGCTGCCTTGCGCCGAACCGGCGCGCCTGGCCGGTTCGCCGCGTCGGGCCACGCCGGGCCGGGCCGCACCGCGCAGGGCCGGGCCGGGCTGTGCCAGGCCGGGTCGACCCCGTCCGGGGCGGGTCGACCCGGTTCGGGCCTTCCGGGGGGTCTCGGGCCGGGACGGCCCGGGCCCGAAACCCCCGTTACCGAGCGGCTTGGTCAAATGCCCGTATCTTGGGCTACGGGCCTCCAAACGACTCGCCGTCAGCGGCAACGCGATCCTTGGATCGAGACGGTCATTTCGGTATACTATACTCAAGGTGCACCTTCCTTTTCGGGAGCCTACGTGGTTAAAACTCCATAGTTAAGCGTGCTTGGACTAGAGTAGTGATCAGGATGGGTGACCTCCTGGGAAGTTTCCCAGGGTGGGTGTGGAACGAAAAAGCCAATAACTCTCAGACCGGGCGTCCGATTGACGCGCTGTCTGTTGCGTTGTGTTCCTGTTGATGTTACGGAACTTTTGACATCCTCTGCCCGAGTTTTGGATGCATATGGATAGTGGCCGGGTTGGATCACACTGAAATCCAACCGGGCCCCTGGAACGGAAAAGCTGATATCTTTCTGACAGAACGTCCGTTTGACGAACCGTGAGCGGCGTTGGTGATCGCGTTGAGAAATGGTCCCTATGAGTTTACCCTATGAGAGTTCGGGGTACAGTTGAGATACGGCCGGGTTTGGTTCGCTCACGAAACCAACCGGGCCCCTGGGACGAAAAGGCTAGTAACTCACAGACCGGGCGTCTGATTGACGCGCCGTCTGTTGCGTTGAGACCCCTATGACGTGGCGGTCCTTTGAGATACTTCTTCGTGGGACTTTGAGATACTTGGAGTATCGACCTGTAGCTCGTGGAGCGGACCCTCCCAGTGACGAGCGTGCGGAGTATGGAGACCGTGTAGCTGGCTGAGACCCGACGACTGCTGATCGAACGACTCGGTGATTTACAGAGGTGCGCTTGGTTGTAGCGGCACATGGGAGCGCTTGGTTTTAGCGGCAGACCCACGACAGAGGTGCGCTTGGTTGTAGCGGCACATGGGAGCGCTTGGTTGTAGCGGCAGACCCACGACAGAGGTGCGCTTGGTTGTAGCGGCACATGGGAGCGCTTGGTTGTAGCGGCAGACCCACGATAGAGGTGAGCTTGGTTGTAGCGGCACATGGGAGCGCTTGGTTGTAGCGGCAGACCCACGACAGAGGTGCGCTTGGTTGTAGCGGCACATGGGAGTGCTTGGTTGTAGCGGCAGACCCACGACAGAGGTGCGCTTGGTTGTAGCGGTACATGGGAGCGCTTGGTTGTAGCGTCAGACCCACGACAGAGGTGCGCTTGGTTGTAGCGGTACATGGGAGCGCTTGGTTGTAGAGGCTGGCCCGCAGTACTCGATGGGTGGAGTTCTTCCGCAGTCTTAGGTTAGTGAGCAGTACCTCGGAGTCGTGACAGGACCACTGTACACTCCAGAGACGGAGCTCTTCAGCAGTTATGGTTTCGATAATAAAAATCCTGGTTTGAGCTGAGACTTTTGACCTTGTGTTTACCTCATGATTGATATGGGTCACTTGCTAACTTAGGTATATGTATGGGCATATACCCGGGTAATGGTTATCCGTTGATTTCACAATCCTTGTGTTTCCTCGTGATTGAGATGGGTTACTTGATAACTTAGGTATATGTATGGGCATATACCTAAGTAGAGGTTATCTGTTGAGATCTTCTTTGTGGTTATCCTTGTTGGTTTAGTGAGACCTTGAGGGTCTCGGGGTCCCTACTGAGTATCGTTATACTCACCCCTGCACGGGCTATGCCCGCACCTCGTTGTGTTGGTTGCAGACGACGGGCAGTGCTGACAGAGGCTGAGTGTTCGAGGACTGGACGGTACCTGGAGGTGGACTATATGAAGAGATGGTACCTGGAGGAGGACCTCACGACGAGACGGTACCCAGAGGTGGACGTGATGACGAGGCGGTACCCGGAGGTGGACCACTGGGCGAGACATACTCGGAGCGGACGGCGGGACCTGAGGAGCAGAGGAGCTATATGTACCCACCCTTCTGGTGGGATTTCCAGTGGACAGCTCGGCGTAGCAGCTTTACTTTTCAGTTGTTGTTTTCCCTTTCGAGTTGTACTTTACAGTTGGGCTTGTATTTCCGGCCCCTTTTTACTTTCCGCACTTACTGTTGTACTCAGTTTTTACTTAGTGTTTATTTCTTCCGCTTGTACTCTGTGGTGCTTGTTTTCTTTTATAAAGGCAATGCCTTCCCAGTTATCGGGATTTTACGCCTTTGGTGCTAGTCACCAACCCCTGGCCTATGGAAGGCGGGCTTGGGGTAGTCACGGCACGGGCCCCGAGGACGGGTCGTGACATTATTGTACTTCTAACATCGGAATTGATAAAGGATTTGTTGGAAAAGTGGAAAATGTTATCATGGATGAAGTTTAAAATTTATTGAATTCAAGGAATATACATAATAATATTTGGAATAAGCAATATACATGTTTTAGAAAAGGATTTAGGGTGAATTTGGTTATTATCATCTTTTAGAAGAATATAAGATGAGGGTATTCACAAGTTTGGAATGTGAAAACCAAGATCTACTCCCTGATAGATAGGGATCGATGTTGATCAGATTTCATGATGTTCTTTATAAAGTTTTTTTATCTTTCAGAATGGTTATAAGGTTAAACATTTATGTAATGTTTATTTTAACCATCATATAATTTTTTTAGATTAATGTATTATCTCACCAAATGAGGATTAATTAATATTGGATAACTTGTTCTAACGCCATTGTGCATATGGTAACTAATGATTGATGGGATGGTTTATCATGGATATCATGATTTTTTAGTTCTTTTGGAATTAAAAAAATATAAACCTTTATTTTTGGAGAAGAATGTGAAGTATCAATTTATTGAAGCACAATAAAGGGTGAGATTTCACATAATCATGTAAGTATATCTTCTTAAGAAAGTTCTTTAACTTTAGGAAAAAGGACATTGAAGCCAAAAACATAATCCCAGTACCTTTGTTATCGATGAATCATATGGACCATTAGATTATCTTAGATTTGTTTCTTTATTATTGTAAACATTATCCTAACCATATTCCATATCACTCTCCAATATGACTTGATAGTTATATTTCTCTTTGATGTCCATGTTTTCACTTCCCACTAATATTCTTTCATGTGGAAACCTAGTTATGGGTGACTTTGGATTTTATGTTTCCATATTTCCTTATTTAAAGGATGTTAAGTATTCATTTTAATTATGTGAGTTTCTATAATAGAAACATTTAGTTATTAAATATTTGATAACCCAAAATAATTTTGAGGTTGAAAATCATTTTAAGGGGGTAGAATGTAACTCCCTGAGATTTTGTGAAATATTTTTTCATTTTACAAAACACTAAAAATAGTTTTTTATTAAAACACTATGTTTTTCATGTTTTATACACAAAACTAAGTTAATAATTCAATACACACAACTTAATGTTTATCATTCTCTATAAAAAAAATCGAGGATAGCTTACATTACATGAAATACTGGCATTCCCTGATGGATTGTGTAACACACAATATTGTGTTTTACAAAACAATAATATATTATTAAAAATATTATTATTTAGAAAAATAAGATATAACATAGATGATAAATTGATGATTATATTATTAACTGACTTATGAAAGCATATAGTTTAATTCATTGGTAATCTATTAAGTATAAATGAATATAAAAACCAAATTATTATAAAGGGAATGATTTTATAAAAGAATATCTTTATGAAAAAAGGGTATATTTGTCATGATAAAGTATAAAAATTCTATTATTTAATTATATTAATTAAATTTATATTATATATATTCAATAAATTATTTTTCATAGTCAATAAATCAATTTTATAAGCATATGATGAGAAAAAACCCAATATGACCCATAAAAACCTATATTTTTATAAAATCATTTTTACTATCTATTAATAAAGAAACTATTTTAAATATAAAATTTTTCACTTTTATAAATTTTATATGTGAAAATAAATGTATTTTTTAAAATAGAAACATAAAAATTAGGTTATGTTGTATTTTCCTATTTTTCCATAAAGTTTCATTTTTTTAATGAATAGTGAAAATAATGAATTGTAATTCAAAAATGATTTTTCATATAATTTATTTATAAAATTCAATTATATATTAAAATGGTTTTAAAGTATAATTATATTATTTTCATATAAATTAATCTAATTAAAGACTTTTGAATCTATTTCACTTTGAAATTGAATATAAAAACATAGCAAATTTTTGAATATTTCCACTTTAAAAACCCGCATTTTCGTATTGTCTACTGGATTAATCTTAAATTAAATTATACCACTTATATGATTAGAATTTGGAAAAATATATTCAATATTTATGATAATAATAATTTATATTGTATAATAAGGCCAAAATAATTTTTTACCAAAAATATTATTGAAGGTAATAGAAATTAGTTACATTGATTAAGGTAAAATTAAGCTTAACAAGGGACTAAACTATATTTTTTAGAGAAACCATATTGTATAAACTTGTAAAAAAATATATTGGATGGACATATTTCAGACCCTGTAACTCTAAGGTTCTTTAATGGTCTATTTTTACACTTGGGGAATAAGTAATACTCAGGGAACGCATAATTATTTTCAAAATACTAGGGGTGTCCTTTTCCTCCACTATTAAAAGGTACCCTCCTCTCCCACTTCCTCACGCCTCTCAAGAAAACATGTATCAAAAAATATGTACCCAAATAGATCCTTACCATTAATCCTCTCATCATATAATCCTAAATATGGGGGGTAAATCAAAACAAATAATCTCGTTGGTCCAAACCAAAAAGAGTTACCCAAATTAGAGAAAACATCCTTCCTCAAGCTCTTTTATTTTATTTCTTTCTCCACTCCTTAAATTATCATTTTTCATGTTTCTATAATAAAATATTATTGTATATATACTTATATTTATTTAATCTAAGGGTAAAACCTACACTAAATGACACTTCTATCTAATGGGTACCGAACTTATCATTCTTTCGTATGATGAACTACCACCTCACAAAACAACACTATTCGGTTTTACTTTAACATATCTCATGGTTTTAATTATAATGGAAAATTTATTTTAATATTTTATATAATTTATTTATGATTTATTTATTCTTCTTTAATTTCTATATTCACATACCATTATTCTTTCCATTTTTTGTATGTACAATAATTTTGTTTGGGGAAATGTGGACTAAAGCCTCCTCAAAGCTATGTGATTCATCCACACATTACATGGAATGTAATAAGGATTATTTTAGAGAATTTATATAACATATATGAAATAATTATTATAATTTAATTATAGTATATATATATCACTTTATTTCTTTCTTTCAATACATCAATAAAATAGAAACATTGACCATGCGTGTGTACGGCCTACCGTCTTCCTGGAAGGATTATACCATTTCATACTTCTATCCTATATACATTATTATAAATACATATATACTAAATATATATGATATTTGTAGCATGTTTTACATTTGGTTAGTAAGTATATCATGATCTATGTAATAGGATTAAGAATAACAAGTCAAAAAATATATGAAAAGTAAATGAGATATTACCCAAAGCATTACATTAACACTGAGTTATTAATAAACATGTAATATAAAGTCATAACTAGATCATATATGGTATAATATATAATAATATGTTTATTTATAATATTTATAATAAAATTTTATTTACTATACAGGAGGTTTGAACGTGTCTGAATAAAGTCAATACATAAGATAATGAAGAAATGTTTTAATATAGAATTACTAAGGTTATAGAACATTTTGTTGAATTTTAATGAACATTCACTGAGTTATAAAATTTTAGTCTGAGGTTTCCAAAGGAACTAAAATAATATGTTATTTTGGGCATCTATTTGAGTAACTTTCTAATTATTCTGCAAAAATTATGTAATTTATATATACATTAAGATTGGGTTGTTGTAAATATACTCCTATAAAACAAGGTCGGTTGTGTATTCCAAAGGATAACTAGGATCGGGCCCATAACCCTTTTCCAATCAATTTACATCAACCTAGTATGGAAATCACCTCAAAAAATGATCATATCCCTACCATAAAATCTACACAAAATGTTCCAACAGCTTATAAGATCTATGTGTATTTTCTTACTCTCATTGACGAAATATTGCACCAGTACCCTTCTTAAGTTTTATAGAAGGTGGACTATATCCCTTTTCCCATTTCAAATGGCCATTACTATATTTCTATAGGGAATTCATATTTTAACTGGGATCATACCTATGATTAAAAAAGGATTAATCGGCATATTCTTGAATCCGCCAAAATGTATGCTCATATTCCCACTAAAAAAATAGAAAAGATCAATGATATAATTCAGTATCATCCTAGTTGAGGGCTCATATTCTCAAAAAATAGAAGTTCATCAGAATACTCTAGAAACCTCCATGTAATAGGATCATATTACTTATAAATCCAAAAAGGAAGGTCGATATATTCCACCCATGATGCAAGATGAGGTTCATGTTTCTAACCTCCTCAATGCCAACATCCTTGATGAAATACAACACATATCTGAAAAACCTCAAGGGTTCACCTATTATTTATCTGAAGAAGAAGGTGAAAACTGCCACAATAGTCCTCTTCATGATTGTATATAGATGAATTACAGAAATGATACCCATGATATCCACCAAGGATGACCTCTCCGCAATGATATACCACCCAGTAAAAAAATCATTTGCATATTTGGACCCCTTTATAGAGAGAGGTTCTCAAAACACTTAGGTTAACTATATATAGTGTCTTATAAACTATTAGTGACACCTCACCCCCATCATTAAGTGACCAAAAGAAGAATCCTCTTTTGTATGACCATGTGGAGGAATACGCTTATGATTAAGAATAGGTTTACATGTATATATGGATATATATAGAAAAAAGCAACCATCCAACAATTTTTTGGATCATCTCCACTTGTGATTATGAAGTCCCTGATGAGCTAAAGGATGATTGAATGAATTGTTTAGTCTAGAACATGTTGTTTTCCATTCAATGATTAAACTCCAGACTCCTAACTTATTAAGAATATGAGGGTCATCTCCAAGCCATAAACAAACTCTACTATCAAATTTAATTTTACACTTATTGCAAGGTATGGGACCCAATATTGGAAAGGTATTGTAAAATCATATGAAATTATTTCCTCCATATACTAATTAATATCTAATAATAATCATTAGAGACACATCATATGTTTTTATCCAAGAAAGGAGGAGTATGGAGAATTTCTCATACTTCATCCCAAGGACTATTGATCTTCTAATAAATGTAATCTTTTAATATCATAGTCATAAGAGAGATCACAGGACCAAATAACACAAGATTTAGTAGTTCAATCCAATGAATATACCCTATTTTGAAAATTAGAATATGCCTAGAGTAGAGTGCGATGGCCATTAATATGAACTTAAGACATATCTCTTTACATAAGGGGAACACATCTCAGAAAAGGTAGCCAATGTCTTAGATTGATCCACAGTTCCCCATATAAATTTCCACCTATCATGAGCAGAAACATCACCCATCACATACAAGACTAAAATTATTCCAAATAAGGAAGATATTGATCGTAACCTCTTGGTTAGCTGTCTCGGAGCTGACTCAGCTCACAGTTCTGGTGTAAATGTTTTACCACCTCCACCCCTATGGTCATTAAATCCCAAGAGGGTCCAAAAGAAATTAGTGATAGATCCAAGTCAACCCTAGCCTATAGGGATGATGGAATTTTTATGATGACTATAATACTTGTAATAATTAAACCCTCAAAAATAATACTAGAGGGTACCAATGATAACCCTAAATCTTCACTATCCAAAAGGGTTGGGGGTAAATTTTATCATCTCCACTAAGGATATTGGTCTTATCGGGGAAGGGTAGTGACTACCTATAATCAGTAGACCAAATTTTCTCCCCACCGCACGCTGTAACCCTAAAATTTTACATCATCATTAAAATTATGGTTGGATACTCTCTCAAGGTAACTTTTAATATGATAGAAACATGGTATAATCTATAAAATAAAATCCAACACCACATGAGTTTTAATACAAAAAATTTAAATAATGCATAGGGATAGACATAGGATCATAATATAACCTTATGAGGAGGGTCAAGTGGTACAAAACTTCCCTTTTACCTATGTAGTGTTAATATGACTACTTTCACCTAATACACTTTAATACACATTTTCTCCATCAATATAGATGATAATAGGGAAGAAAACCTGATTTATGAGTGTTGTAACATGGAAATGGTACCTTGATAGTTGAGTGATGTTGATGCAAAAATTGAGCTTTCATGTATGTGGGGTCAGAGGAGGAACATGATCTTGGAACCTCTAAATGATGATTTTCCACCTTCTCAGTGACATTCTACCAAGTATAAATGCAAATGTGTTGTTACATCCCACTCTCTAACGAGAGTTGCCAAAATCCCCTCTATAGAGGAATGACTAGAATAGTCTGATAATGAGATATACAAATTCAAACATCTCAATGATGAATTACTCAATGTAAATGTTCCCTCTGGGCACCAAATTTAAGTGTAAAATTATATACCTCAAAAAACCCATCATGAGGGAGATAATATTCTTGTGAGGATAGAATCTAAGCATCAAGATAGCTCTGGATCTAAAAAATTGTTTTTATAAATATGAAAATTGAGGAAGATAGTGTTATTCCTACATTACCATTATAGCCTACTCTATATCATCAGATCATTTGGACCCATCATGATTTTAAATTCAACATAATATAATAGAATGAAAAATTCATCAATCCTCACCCAATCTTCATGCTCAAGGAGTGTTCAAGAAGGTGGTACCTCTATAACTTATCAACACCATTGAGTATATATCTACTCGAATTGAAGTTATAGAGGGATATTGAGACCTCGTACAGCCTGAGGGAAAGCCATACTGTGAATAGGTGGATAAAATTTTCCCCTGAACAATTTTAAAAACCCTATATATTCATCCTTTCATTGAATGGGGGATCCAGAATAACTTCTTATATTGATGCGTCAGAATCATGGGGCTCGGATACCAGCTAGAAGAAAATAATCCATGAATTCTTGTTATATTTTGGATGAAAAAGGACAAAAATATATCATTGAACAACTTGGAAGATAAAAGAAAAGACAATAGATGTATAATTGATTAACTTATGAGATGTCATAGAAGTCATACATTCCACATAAGAAAAAATGTCTTGTGAAATTATTGAAGGGAAAATTTTGTGGGGAATGTTAATGATAAATGGGTTTGGAGAAGGATCATATTTATAGAATGATAGAACCATAAATCATTCTAGACATACAAGGAGTTTGATGGAAATTTTTAAGGTTTATAGGATATGTTTTGGTGGGTGGTAAGATGTGGAGATATCAATATTTTGAGTTAAAACATGATCATGGAACTTTTATTCCTTTTTAGTTTCCTAGTCCTAGTTATTACATTCAGGTAAACATCTATATTCCTAGATTTTGTCAATGTGTTCATCGATATTCAACAATGGAAATTTTTTTATAATATAGTTATGATTGAAAAATATGATAGTTGTATTTTTATGAGTCTATATCTGGATGAATTGATGGAAGGGACTTTTGGGAGTTGATTCAAGTTAGAAGTAGGAATGATGAGTGGGTTATTAAGATATAAAAAAAATAATTCAACTAAAAAGGAAGTTATAGGTATTGAGGATGATGAATGTTTCCCTACTAATGGGTGAGAATATTAATAAGTAAGGTATTTCTCATACATCCCACTTTTGGTGTTATGTTTATCCTCATCAAGAAACAACATGGCATATTTTTTTCAGAACAGAGTGGGAATTGAGTAAATCAAGTTGTATGGGAAGCTTCATGGGAGTTCTAGGAAGAAGGTATTTGATTAATGATTTTTGGAACCCTAGTACTAGGTTTCAGATTAGAATAATGATGAAATAAATGCTTATATCATGGTCTTCATGACTATCTATTGAGTCATCTGAGTGGTAAGAAACAAGGTGGTATAGGTTTTAAACTATTCCCTTTTACTTCTCCAGGTTTATGTAAAATCACTAGTGGTGGAACATGGGGCTATAAGGCCATGACGGTACTGATCGGCCTTACTATAGAAAATTATTCCAAGGGTGGTCATGTACATAGTGGAAATTAAAGAAGTTGTAAAGGGGTGTGTGTTCTAGAAGGCTCTTGGGAGTAAGTAGAAACTAAATGTTGAAGGATCTCATATAATAAAGAATATTAGAGTTGTATAACTTAAACATTATGGTAGATGATTAGTCATATTGGGGTTTATCACCTTCAATGGTAAAGTTAACTCCATTGGAGCTGAAGCCATAGAAATGATCAGTGGACTATTATTATTAAGATTATATGGCATTACCCTTATATATGTGGAAATAGATTACAGAGTGCTGGAACTATTCAAATGTGGAATGGTTAGTCTCCCATGGGAGTGGGACTATCAAATTAAGAGATGCTAGATGATTTGGGAATAGAGTATCAAGGAGGTTCACACATGGAGGGAAGAAAACCAAGTGGTTGATGCTTTAGCTTGTAATGAATATCCTACTTGGATGATCATATTATATTTCTATATGGTAACCATACGGAATGATTTTAAGATCATCATTAGATATTTGAATTTTTTTCTTCACCTCTTTTTTCCACCATGATTATTGTGATGATTTTATATAATCTATAAAATATAATTTTCAGTTAGTATGGTGGACCATATATTGTATAGTATATCAGCCTTTTGAAAAAGTCAATCACCTATTGGTAGGACCTTCTTCCTCATTCCATCCATAAATTTATCTCCATAATAAAGACAATGACAATCATCAACCTCACAAATTTAAAATATAATGAATATGATGGGGTCTATCACTTTATTTCTAGATGGGTGGTTCTAACATACTACATCAATATCCCACTATAATAGGATTTTTTTCTAGAGAATTATACTATAAACCTCTATGGTGAGTAACAAGCACATTTGATGATTTTGAAATGTGTAAGTAAATTCTATGAGTTCGTATAAATAGCACAACATCTAGAATATTCCATTTATAAAACTAGTGCCAAATCATGTCCCATGCCCATGACATAAGGAAAGATGTATGTAAAAGTACAAATTATTGTTTTCATGCTCAAACTAGTAATTATTACCACTAGAAAACTGAGACAGACCTTAAATATATTTCCACCTCATAGTGAGAGACAACAGCAACAAAACCACCCTTGAACAGAGGAATGAGTTATTAGGGATTACCATGATTTGAGGAAAATAAGAAAAAATAATATTTATCCGAAATAAATAGGGTTTTGATTATTTACTCATAACTATGGAAGACAATATCTTAAATCTATTATAGCTTCGTAAACCTTGTGAGAATGGCCTTAGTGACTACCCTGATTATTTCCCTTTTCCTATGAGACCAGGAAACACCATCCATGAGTTCTTCAAAAATATCCCCCAGTAGTTGATTGATTCAAAATAAGTGATACTAGGAAAATCCTTGGCACATGTGACTTAAGTCACCAAAACCCAACTCGAATAAGAGGGTAACTAGAAATATTTTCCATTTAGTCATGAATATATGTTCTATAATTGGATGACTCAAGAAATATAGTTGATCGAGCTCATGTTTCCCTTAGTTCATGGATTTTTAAACTGGACATGATTCTAACACCAAAGGAGAAGTCATTAAAAACACACCCTAGATGTAGATGTTATTATCAGAAGTAATAAATTTTTAATAAAAGTAGTATCATACAAAAACCACTCATTATCTATGTACCACCCCAATATTTTATGAAATATATTTTTCAAAATAATTTATTTTTGATTGGATTCTTGTGTTACATGCAAGAGAAAGTTTAAAGGAACAGTAATATACTATTAAAATGTTATTATATGTTATAGCTATAATATATAAATTAAAATTGATGGTATAAATATTATTTACTAGATTATTACATATATATAATTTTATTATAAAATATAAATATATTCATAAATTCCTTGAAAATAATCATTGAATTTATAGTAATGGAATTTTAAAATTTTAAAAATAAATTTATTTTATTTTTGTGAGAAATAAATGTGATTAATTTATTGAACTATTATATATCTTATTTTATAAAGTTAACATCATTTTGGAAAACAACATATTAAAATTATCCTATAATGAAGTTTTGATAATTTTATCAAAAAATTGATTTTCCAGTGAATAATTTAGAATGGTGATTTTATTAAAATCGTATGTACAAATTTTGTTTTTATTTTAAATTGGTTCCAAAGTAAAATTGGTTTTATTATATTTTTAAATAATCCAATTATGTCCATTTGATCCAATTTTTATTGTAATTTATTATAGTAACATTTTTATAAGAAAACTTACATTTTTCTGGAAAAAAAATTATGAGCTCAATGTATTTTATATTAATAAATTTAATTACTTTCTATTGGTTAATTATCTTAATAAAATTTATTGAGTATAATTATTTATTTTATGACATTCAAAAAATATTTTTCTAATAATATGATAAGAAAAAATCCAGTTATAATGTATTTTGTTTCTAAAAATCAGTTTTTATCACATTTTATTCTTGTAGATTACAATTAATTTATTAAATTTAGATGTATTGAAATATCCCCAATAAATTACATATTTTTAATCAGTATTTTCAAATTTGGTAAATATAATTCTTCTTTTATTTTTCAATATGAATAGAAATTGTGATAAAAATTATCAAATCTGTAAAAGTTCAATAAAGTTAATCTAGGTTTAAAATGGGTGATAAAGCCATAAATATTCATATTTGTTAATATATAATGAAGTTCATTATATCTTTTTAAGCGTAGGTTCTAGTTTTATCTGTTTAATGGAATATTTTCCAAGAAAATTACCTATATGATATTTTAGTCAAACAAATTTACAAAATGTCACTCTCTTAGTTTTTAATATTTTTTATGTGTCCACATTGGTACAAAAACAATAAATGAATTAATATAAATATATGTTTTTATATTAATTAGATTATTTCCATTACATATATTTTTTATAATATTTATTAATAATATATTACCATAAATTCTTATGCAACACATATGTAAAAATTTTCTAATTAATAAAAAATAAAAAATATTATTTTTTAAATATTTAAAAAACTAAAATTTTAGTGATTTAATGTGTGACATGAATTTTTTAACGAAATATAACATATTATTGGTTTTTTATATTATTATATTTTAATTAAAACTTTTTCTTTATGTCATTTATGTCAAATTAAGTGTATAGTTTCTAAAATTACAATATTTATATTTTATGAGAATAGTATTTAATTAAATCCCATTAAAACCATAAAATATTAAAATATAACAAATTTGATTTTATATTGTCTAAAATATCATCCATTAAATATTTATATTACATTTAGAACAATTTTTCTTAATATTGACTTAATTATATTTTAATCTCTGAAGAAATTCCAAGAGTGTCCTCCCCCCTCTTATAAAGGGGTACATATCCTTTCACTTCATTACATCACTTTGAGACTTCTTTCCCTAAAATACTCTACAAAATTATGTTATATACTTCTATATACACATTATATAGGTGGTGGTATTCTCAAAATTCAATCCCTATAATATTTTGACGATATCTAAAGGAATAATTTCTAAGAAGATGTAATATTCCTAATCAATAACATTCAATTATAATATCCTTCAACTCATCTAAATATATGTTATTTCTACTTAAATAACTAATTAATTTTCCAAAATTTTATGAAATGAAATTTTTATTTTTAAAACACCATTATACACCATTTTTCATCTAACAAGAAGTGATAGTATCACCCATGCATAAGTATTACTAACCATCTTCCTGATGTGATAAAATTAATTTATAATCACCATATTTTACAGATGAGTATAATGATGGGTTTAATGTTTATATATTATATTTATGAAATAATTATACTTTTGGGACGAAAATATCATGTCTAACATCTTACCAAAAATCCTTTGGGAAATGATTATGTCGCCCGTACATATAGGTTGACTATCACCTCCATGATGTGATGAGATTCATTTTTCATTCATATTTAACTTATTTATAAATGAGAATAAATTTTATGAATATATGTCACATATATAATATAATAATTATTCTTTAAATTATATTTATTATTAACAATTATTTCATTCAATCGGTCAAAAAATTGAAACAACAATCATGCATACTCACGACCTACCATCACCATGAGTGGTGTAATTTAATTTTCTATATATAATTTTTAGTAATGAATATATATATATGTATATAAAGAATATAAATTATTTTTATAACATTATTTAAATTAGGAAAATGATTTAATCATGATAAATGTAAAAGGTTTGAGACTATCAAACTGAAACATACGTGTAAGATGAAGCAGTTATCACCCAGAATAGTGACTTAAAAAATATTAATAAATGGGTGATAATAAGTTATAAATAAATAATAAATAATATGATATATGTGAATATAATTATAGAATAAATGTATAATAAAGACATATTTATTATACAGGAGGTTGGAACATTAATGAGGAAAGGTGATACTTGAGGTAAGGGTTTTATGTTTCCAGCGTATTTTATTCTGGATTATCTATACTTGATTTTTTGTTGAGTGAATTATTGGATAATTATTTGATGAGTCCCTTAAATTTTATTCTCCTCTTGTTATTTCCTTGTATTATATTTCTTCATTTTATTCCTCACTTAAATTACTTAAGATATCCAAAGTGTGTTTTTAAGTAAAAATCAATTTTATTTATCTCTTCAGTAAAATGTCTTTTTTATTCCATATTCAATTTTTATATAAATTCATTTAAGAAAGATTTTAATATCATACTCTGATTTTAGAAATAAATTTTTATCATTTTCTGACTTTTTTCAAAAATATTTTCATGGAATATATATTTCATTTTCTAAATAAAGCACTTTGTAGCTTTTAAAAAAATGTGAGAGTGATATTTTTTAGCTTATACGACATGAAAAATTATTTAAACCACCAAGGAAACCAGATGATTAGATGAGTAAATTACATATTTAATAGGTTATTTTCAAAGAAAATAGTCTCTTTATTTCATGGATTTTTTTTTGGATTTTGAAAATTGATTTTTAAATTTGAAAGGTCCTTTTCTTCAAGATAGTTTTAATAATATTTTAGAGGTATCTATATTCATCATCGACAACATCCATTAATTATAATTATCTTTACCAGGGTTATAATAAAAGTATACCAACTTTATTATTTCCCTATATGGATTATAATTATTATTTCAAAGGATTATGAATCTTATTTCAATGGGTTCTACTATAATGAAATATTTATGAAACCCATTTCTTGAGATTTGTTTTAATATGATGAATGTTTTATGTTCTAATAAAACATGTATGTATGGTTGTCATTATGTGATATGTGTGTCCTATATCTCCCTTAGAATACATTGAGAAAAGTATAATATCTCATGAGATAGTTATGAAAAAAAAGTCGATGTCCTTAATTTGTTATGGGATACAGGTCAAAGTGCTTGATATATTATGGGAAACATGTAAATGATCTCAATCCACTATGGGAAATAGGTTTTAGTTCCTGATATTATTGAATTGGTAGTATAACTAGAAATATATAATTTTATTTATATCTATGATGGTTCTACACACGTAATTGTGGTGTGAATGTAACACCCCAAGATTTTATAGTACGTTATCTAATTAGAGTAATTCAATATCTTTTGCTACATGCAACACCGAGTTCGAGCGCACCACAACTTACCAAAAAAGCTGTTCAAAAAGCGGTTATAAATATTATTAACATGAATTTTAATATTATATACTAAATATAATTTTAAAATCCATATTATATGTTTCTTAGACATAATATAAGAACAAATTTATTTTTTTATATAAAAGAAGTAGTTTTTCCAAAATATGCAATTTTATAGCCCTTTAATGGTTAAATATTTTTATGAACAATATTTGAAACTTTTAAATATTCAATTTAATGAAATTAAATTCTTATTTAGAATTGAGACATAAAAATTTAGTTTGTCGAAATTTTTTGTGCTTTTTGGATAACATTCATATTTTGACGCATAGAAAAAAATACTATGTTTTAATTGAAAATAAATTTTTTAATCGAAAGATTTTATTGTGTTAAATTATGAATATTAATGGTTTTGAAGTATAATTAGATTATTTTTTATCATTTAATACAATTTAGTTCATTATAATTAATTTAACATTTAAAGTTTACATAAACACATGTCAATATTTTGATAGTTTTTACTTTTTAAAAACCTACTTTTTGGTTTTGACAACAGGAATTAATTTAAAATTATTAAATGGTACTTATATGTTTATAATTTTGTAATATAGATTTCATTTTTGAATTCAGAAAATATGAAAATTGGCATTAGGTGAATTTTTTGTTTTTTTTCTGAAAAGTTTTAATTTTGGATAAATAGTGAAAAAGACTGCATTATTATTTAAAACCAACTTTTTAATTTTAATATTTAATTATTTTATTTCAATTTATTTTAAGTAAAAATAGATATATAATACCTATATAACTTCAATTTAATTATTTGGAGTATTTTTATAATAAATTTAGATGTATAAAATTTTATTGAACTTTTTAACCTCTTTTACCCACCTTCTTCGAGCAT
Source organism: Viscum album (assembly GCA_963277665.1). Classification (NCBI taxonomy): domain Eukaryota; kingdom Viridiplantae; phylum Streptophyta; class Magnoliopsida; order Santalales; family Viscaceae; genus Viscum; species Viscum album. Next base: position 1,198,293,676 of record OY728123.1, on the reverse strand, counting down.
TTGCAAATTTTCATAAAAAATAATTTTACCACTTCTTTGAGTTGAATTTAAAATATAATAGAGACACTGTTTATATCATTAAGTAAAATGTTTTTCAATAAGATGAAAATAATTTTGGGTGAATAGTAACTTTTGCCTTTTATTTACCACGGTTAAAAGTAAATAGGGTAATTAAAGGAAAAAATGATATTATAATTACCCTAACATGTGTCCTAATTCTATTGGATATGTGTAATTTGACCAAAAAACCATAGGAATAAAATATGATCCTTTAGGTCCACTTGGATTAGATTAGGGCATTTATTATTATTTTATTTCAAGAGGAGTTAAAAGTGTTAAATCCAATGTTTAATAACTAAACTATTTTTTATATAGGGTTTCAAAAAATATAAACTCAACTATAAATACTAATTAGAAATCTAAAATTATTTCCTACATAATATTATTTTATTTATAATTTATAGTCATTAAATAATTTACATTATTTATGACACAATGATGATGAAGTAATTACCTTATTAATTAAAGAATCAAATAAATAGTTTTATAAATATTAAAATAAATATAATTTCAAAGCTTTTATGACATCCATGAATTTTTTAGGGGATTATGACATTTTATTTTTGATTAAATATATCTTGTTCTAAGTAATCAGGTTGTGATGACTTTCAAAAAAACCAAATACCAAATAATGTCAAAAATGACATAAATTAATTTTTAAAACAAATAATATATTATTTGTTGAGAAAATATTCCTGAAAATCTATGGTTCAGAAAAAGGGATTAAATAATATAATATATGTCATTAATGAATAAATTTAGTTTCTCTTGAAGTTTAGAGTATGTTTAATAACCATATAGTGTAAGAATACAAGAAGACATGGTAAAAGTTAAACTATTTAATTAATAGTTAAATCTAAAGGATAAGGTTACAATGGTAACCTAAACTTGTCTAAAACATATTGGTTGAGATTATTTCAACCCATACCCACCTAATTCGTGATATAAATTCATTTGGAGCCATTATAAACCGAAAATTATTGTATAATAAATTAATATTTTAATCTTTTCTTAATGTGACCCTCACCCCTCTCATAAAATGGCACTTCCCATTCTCTCAAAATCACACCTCCAAAGCCATTTGTCTTGGCCAAACCCTACCCAAATATTCTCCCAACTTCCCTCCCATAAACCTAGAGTCCTTAGTTTGTTCCTAAAGCCAACCCAAGGATCCCTTCTGATCAACTCAAAAGGAAACACCCGAAAAAGAGGTAATAATTTCACCACCCTCTTTCAAGATCTTTTCTTCTTCCACATCCTCTTTATTTGTTGTTTCCTTACCAAAATAAAAACTCCAGTACCGCCTACATAATGTGATGTTACTATAAATATGGTACATCCATATTCATTATTCTATCCATCCTATAAATGACAAAGTCACCATACGTGCGTATGTACAGCATACTGTCTCCACGTCGTGGTGTAGTTTATTATTCAAACACTTTATTATTTGGATGGGTATAATAATGAGTATAAATAATGTAAATAATAAATATAACATTTTATTGATTCTTTATATATGATATACCAAACAATTACATATTATTTCACCATCAATATAATGATATTTCTACTCGTGTGTACGTACAGATTACCGTCTCCACGACGTGGTGAGATTCATTCCCACGTTCACCATTCAACGATGATTATAAAAATGTATATTGTTAATAAGTATGTAATATAAGACATAATAATTCTACTATACATATATATATATATGTACTTAAATATATCTTATTCACTTACTTTCATTCAATACGATATGAAAACGGAAACAATGTTTATGCGTACGTACGGCCTACTGTCTCAATAAGCGGTGCCTTCCATTCCATATATAAATCTATTCTAAATATTTATATTATTAATATATAAGATATATAAATCAAGGTTTATATTCTGGAAGTATTTAAATCCTGATATAAATGATATTATCAAGACTAAAAAGTTTAAAAACATATGATAAAGAAAGCGATTATCACCCAAAATGTTAATTTAACATGGAAATCATTATTAAATTGGTAGTATAAAGTCATAAATGAATCATATATTATATAAAAAATATAATTATGGTTATGGTATAATTTAATAACATACTATGGTCATTATACAGGAGGTTAAACGTACCCTCGACCAATGGAAAGTGCAAGGTAAGGGTTAATTTCACAATCTCTTTATTATCTGAAGCTGTTTTTACGTATATATCTTCTAAAATATATTTATTATCCATGTCCATTTTTCATTAAATAGTTTTCAATGGGATTATTTTTAAGGGAATTTTTTACTAAAACATCATTCTAAATGTTTTAAATATTTATTCTTATAAACCTTTCTAATCAATGTTCATGTTTTCAAAATGGTTTTAAGAATTTATTTATATGGACCTGAATATTTTAAAATGTTAATTCCTTTAAAAAGTTTCAAATTGGTTTGGGATACTATGATTCAAAACAATATTTTAAATTACTTCCTTTATAAATTATTTTACTTTTAAATAATTTCATTGAAAAGGGATATTTCTCTCAAATGTTTTTACTGGTCATTTTGAACTATGTCAACATCCTTTACGGAATATTATTCTTGATTGAGGTTGATTTATTATGATACAAATTTTCTATATTGTAATAATGGTTTTGTTGTATGTTTGACTATGTGTGTGTTATTTTTATAACAATCATGGTTTATGGATAAATTATTGGAATTTCATTTTCTAGTTTTAATATGAATGTTTATGTTATGTTTTAACATTTTCATATGAGGAGTGTATAGGACTTAGTATGTGACAGGTGGAGCCTGCTATAACTCCTCGATACATCGGTGGGTCTCATGATACAATTACACATGGAATTGGTGGAGGCCTTTCCAAATTTGATATATAGTTTTGGCCGGGGCCTTAATCATTTTTAGACATCTTGGATGAGACCTTGAAAAAATTTGTTAGAATGTCTGACATTATACATTCCCTCATTATGAAAATAATATTGATGGTTCATGTAGTTATTCAACTAGTAGAATAACCATGAAAATATTTTATTATGGAATTATTTACTCATCTCATATTCCTTCCATAAAGTGTTCATGTTTATTATTTATAAAGGCAAGTGTTTTCAATTATTCACCTTGTGTATTGATTATGTTATCTTCCGCTAAATTGTTTACCCTTTCTGAGAATCTTAGCTCACACCATTCTTATGTTTTATTTTCCCAGGCTTTCCAAGATTTATATTATGATTGATATGCAGGGATAAGATAAAAGGGAATAATTCCATTCTCAAAGAACTATCTATGTAGAATTTTATGTCATAAATTGTAATGTGAAGTTGATGTATGTAATATATTTCCAATATAACTAAACAGACCATTCCTTCGGGACCTGATTCCTTATATCATGAAAATGTATTAAAATAATGCACCGACTTTAGGTAACTAATGTCGGGGCATTACAGTTGGTATCAGAGGATGTTTTGAAACAACCTTGAAAATATATTTAGATAAACTCTGATTAGAGAACATTACCCTACGATGGAATTTTAAAATTAGTATAAAATAATATCCAATAATTTTGGTAATGTAGATATTTTGTGTATTTTCCAAGAAATACATCTCTATCTGGATACGAGAAGGTAGAGGCGGCTCTGAAATAGATGTACCTAGGAGTGAAAACTATGACAAGGAGATTTGGGCTTGACTTGAGGTATCCTGGTACACAACAATAGGCCATGCTTCACTTTGGTTATGACACTCTAGGAGGATATGGTTTGGATAATTCACATTTTCATTACAATCCATTATAAATGATTTTGGATTAAATACTTCCTCAAAGAAAATAAACCTTTTATGATTATAGATTATATGTATAATCTTTTTAATTTATGTTAGGTATGGAATTATTCATTGTGATTCATAAACTAACCTCGTGTATTCCATTGTTTATAAATGACGCCTAGTAGAAGGAATGAGAATTCTAGCATTACGCGTGATCGAAAGATTAAGAAGGATCATATCTTTCATGATATTAAGCCAACATTTAAAAGGGAAATAATATCCCAAGTATTCTCATCATATGTAGAAATAGTATCATGTGTTAACAAGATAAGGAAGGAATTCTTTGAGCCCTATGGCTTTGAAGGGAGGCAATAGAATAAAAGAATATAGGAGAGAAATATGGATAAATGGAAGAGGGTAAAGAAGGATTTTCCCATATGTGATAACTTTGTTAAGAATAACCTTGGTAAATTCATGAAGGGAATGAGATTTTTTTATAAGTGTGGATTAAAAGGACACCAATTACGTGATTTCAAGGGTAAGTAAAAGGTTTCAAATGTACAATGCTTCATCTGCATGGAGTTGGGAAACTACGTGAAGCAATTTCCAAATCATCAGAGTATATCCCAAATGATACTATTGGATAATAATCAAGTTATGATACTACCAAAGATGATGGGGAATGATTATATTTTTATTTTTTTATTAAAGTATTCTTTCATTTGAGTATTGTATTAATGATGTACATGTTGTAATCATTATAGTGTATAAAAGGATTGTACTGCAGTACTATTTTATTAAGGACTTGAGATTGTGTGGAACAAAGAATAGTGACTCAGTAGAAGGTTAACTTTTTTGAAAAATATATATTTGAGATAAAGATAAACCATAATATGGTTCGGATATAGAGGTAGTGATTTTGGAATAATATATTATTGATTTGGATAAATTATATTGGATATTCTTGACTAGCTTGAAAATTATTAATGATTTGTATATTCAATCATTGTTGGAGTTTACAAAATTTCTGGATAGAAGGTGTAGATTCAGTATTCTATAAGGAATTAGGGAAAATGAATGTAATCAATAAGGTCTTATAATAATTCAGGGTGTTATAGTGTTTTAAAAGAATACATGATGAAGTTATTGACATGTTATTACATGGAAAAAAGGATCTTCATTGTGTTTAGCTTCCTTATAAATTTTGGACTGTGAGTTTGGAAAGAATTTTTTTGGATAAGTCTAAAGGTTCGAATCGATTAAGTTTCACATTGGATACTAATGTTATAGTTAAATGATTTCTTGATATAATTTTTTGATTATCATAAAAAGGACAACCTGGAGGTTGGGTGACAACATGTTGCATCTGTCAAGGCCATGAGACTTGAACCCGCAACCGAAGGGCGAAAAGGGTAGATCACCTACCACTGGCATATGTGATGTCCTGGTTTGTATAATTTAGTTTTTTTAAATATTCTGACAAATAAATTATAAATTCATTATTTTTTGAACCCTATATGATTAGGATAAATTAAATATCTTTGAATTCTATTATCTTTTGGAGTGAAAGATGAGTTTGTGGTAGGAATTAGTTGAAGGATGAAACTCTACAAGTCGAGTATATTTTTTTCCTCTTATTCTATGAATAAATTAATTGTTAAGATTTAGGGAAGTGATCTTAAATACAAAATTTTTTTATCCTAATATCTTTTGTCTTGTTGAAATATGATATTTTAAATCATCATAGATTGATGGATTTGAAGCCATCAATTTTAAATTTGTTTGTGATTGATGACCTCAATCACTCCCTATAAATATTTATGTTTTCCTCCAATTATGTGTCTCTAATTTCCACCAATGTTCTCTTAATCGAGATCATAATTTGGTGTTAACTTTTTCATTCCCTTTCCATCTTATTAAGACTAAATTTTATTTACCCAATTTCCGATGTGGGTCTTCCACAAAATTATTTTTCTATTTTTAACCATTTATTTTCAAAAAACAATTTCAAATTGAGAGGATTCAGTTTATTTAAGTAGGAGATAATTTAACAGCCTAATATTTCATAGTATGTTATCTCATTAAAGTATTTAAATAGCTTGTGCTACACGAAACACCGAGTTGGAGCGCACCACAACTTACCAAACTAGTAGTTCAAAAAGTAGTTATGAATATTATTAACTTCTTTTTTAATATTATATACTCTATATAATTTTAACATCCATATTATGTGTTACATATACATAATATAAGAACACATTCATTTCTTTAAATAAATGAAGTATTTTTTTTAAAAAAAGGAAATTTTTCTGCCTTTTAATGGTGAACCCTTTTTAAATATAATATATGTCACTTATATAAATACAATTTAATGAAATTAAATTCTTCTTTAGAATAGGGACATTAAAATTTATACTGGATAAAATTTTGGAACGTTTCTAACAAGTTTTATATTTTGACAAATAGTGAAAAATACATTGTTTTATTTGAAAAAAACTTTGTTTATCGAAATAATTTATAGTGTTAAATTATGAATTTTAAAGTTTTTCATGTATGATTAAATTATATTTATATCATTTAATACAATTTAGGTCATTATAAGTAATTTCAAATTTAAATTTGATATAAACATGTGTCAATCATTTGATAGTTATTTCTTTTTAAAACCTGCCTTTTGGTTTTGACAACGGGAATTAATTTAAAATTAATAAATTAAACTTATATGTTTTTAATTTTGTAAAATAGACATAATTTTATAAATTTTAATATAAAAAATTTCTTTGGGTGAATTTTTGGTATTTTTCTGAAAACTTTCTATTTTTGATGACTAGTGAAAAACACTGCGTTATTATTTAAAACCGAAATTTTATTTAAATATTAATATATTTTATTTAAATTTTTTATAAGTAAAAATAGATATATAATAAATATATATTTTCAATTTAATTAATTGGAGTCATTTTATAATAAAATTAAATGTATAAAATTTTATTGAACTTTTTAACCTCTTTTACCACCCCTAAAAGAGCATTTGCAAATTTGCATAAAACATAATTTTATTTCTTCTGTGAGTTGAATTTCAAAAATCCGAGATACATGGTTGATATCAATAAGTAAAATTTAATTCAATAAGATGAAAATAATTTTTGGTGAATAGTAACTTTTAAATTTTATTTACCATAGTTAAATGTAAATCGGGTAATTAAAAGTAAAAATGATATTATAATTACACTAACACATGTACTAATTCTATTGGAGAAGTTTATTTCAACCTAAAACAACCTTATGAATAAAATATGATCCTTTAGGTCCACTAGGATTTGATTAAGACAATTATTATTATTTTATTTAAAGAAGAGTTAAAATTGTTAATTTCAATGTTTAATAACTATACTATTTTTATTATAGGTTTAAACACTATTTAAATTAGACTATAAATATTCATTATAAAGACAAAAAAATTTACTAAATAATGGTATTTTATTTATAATTTTCATACATTAAATAATTTAAATTATTTTTGACACAATGATGATATAGCAATTACCTTATTACTGAAAGAATCCAATAAATTGTATTATAAATATAAAAATAAAGATAATTTTAAAGTTTTTATGAAATCCACGAATATTATATGTGAATATGACATGTCAGGGTTGATTCAATGTATTTTTTTTAAGCAATCAATTTGTTATGACTTTCGAAAAAACCAAATACCGAATAATGTCAAAATTTACATTAATTAATTTTTAAACGAAATATATATTATTGGTTGATATTATATTCCTAAAACTCTAAGGTTTGGTAAAAGGGCTTAAATAATATCATATATTTCATTATTGAACCACTTTAGTTTCTCTGGGATGTTTATAGTATGTTTGTTAACCATATAGTGTAAGCATACAGGAAGACACGGTAAAAGTTAAACTATTTAACTAAGAGTTAAACTTAAAAGATAAGGTTACAATGGTAACATAAACTTGTCTAAAACCTATTGGTTGAAATTATTTCGACCCATAACCACCTAAGGCTCAAAATTAATTCATTTGGAGCCATTATAAATCGAAAATGATTGTATAATAAAATAATATTTTAATCTTTTCCTAAAGTGACCCTCACCCCTCTAATAAAAGGGAACTTTTCATTCTCTAAACATCACACCTCCAAAGCCATTTGGATCAGCCAAACCCTACCCAAATATCCTCCCAAATTCCCTCAATTTAACCTAGTGTCCTTAATTTGATCATAAATCCAACCTAATGAGACCTTTTGATCAACTCAAAAGAAAACACCCAAAGAAGAAGTAATAATTTCACCACCTTCTTTCAAGTTATTTTCTTCTTCCACGTTTTATTTTTTTATTCTTTCCATAACAAAATAATAACTCTAGTAACTTCTACATACTGTGATGTTACTATAAATATGGTAAAACCATATTCTTTATTCTATCCATCTTATAAATGACAAAGTCACTATACATGCGTACATACGGCTTACCGTCTTCACGTCGTGGTGTAGTTTATTATTCAAACACTTAATTATTTGGATGGGTATAAAAATGAGTATAACTAATGTAAATAATAAATATAAAATGTTAATGGTTCTTTATATATGATATACCATCCAATTAAATATGTTATCACCATCAATATAATTATATTGTCGCTCGTGTATACGTACGGATTACCGTCTCCACGACGCGATAAGATTCATTCTCAAGTTCACCATTCAAAGATTATTATAAAAATATATATTATTATTAAGTATATAATATATTACATAATAATGCTACTAGATATATATATATATGTACTTACATATATCTTACTCACTTACTTCCGTTCAATACGATGTGAAAACAGAAACAACGTTTACGCATACATAAGACCTACCGTCTCCATAAACAGTTCCTTCCATTTCATATATACATAAATTATAAATATTTATATTCTAAATATATATGATATATAAATCAAGGTTTATATTCTGTAAATATTTATATCATGATTTAAATGATACAATCAAGAATAACTAGTTAAAACACATAAGATAAAGAAAGCGATTATTACCCAAAATGTAAATTATATCAAGGAAATCATTATTAAATGGGTAGTATAAAGTCCTAAATAAATCATGTATGATATAATAAATATGAATATTGTTCTGGTATAAATTAATAACATACTATGGTCGTTATATAGGAGGTTAAATGTACCCTTGACAAAAGGATAGTGCAAGGTAAGGGTTAATCTCACAATCTCTTTATTATCCGAGGTTGTTTTTACGTAAGTATCTACTGGGACATATTTATTATCCATGTCCATGTTTCATAAAATAGTTTTCAATGGGATTATTTTTAAGGGAATTTTTTACAAAAACATCTTTTTAAATGTTTTAATTAATTATTATTCTAAACCTTTCTCATTAATGTCCATGTTTTCAAAATGGTTTTAAGGATTTATTTATATGGACATTAATGTTTTTAAATGTTAATTCCTTTAAAAAGTTTCAAAGTGGAATGGGACACTTTGATTCAAAACAATCATTTAAATTACTTCCTTTATAAATTATGTGACTTCTAAATTATTTCATGAAAAAGGGATATTTCTCTCAATGATTTTTCATGATCATTTTTAACTATGTCAAATATACTTTATAGGATATTATTCTTAGTCAAGGTTGATTTATTATGATTCAAAAATTCCATATTATATTGAAGGTTTTGTGATATTTTTTACTATGGAATTGTTATTCTTATACCATTCAGGGCTTATGGATAAATTATTGACATTTCATATGCTAATTTTATACAAATTATTATGTTATGTTTTAACATTTTCATATGAGGAATATATTGGACTTAGTATGTGATAGGTGGAGCCCACTATAGCTCCTTGGAGTATTGGTAGGTCTCGTGAGACAATTAGACATAGAATTGGCCAAGGCCTTTCCCTATTTGATATATGGTTTTGGTCGAGGCCCTAATCATTTTTAGACATCTTGGTCGAGGCCTTGAAAAAAAAATTTAGAATGTCTGGCATTATACATTCCCTAATTATGAAAATAATATTGATGGTTCATGTGGTTATTCGATGAGTAGATTTCCCAATACTATGTTTTATTATGGCAATATCTACTCATATAATATTCCTTCCACAAAGTTGTCATCCTTATTATTTGTAAAGCCATGTGTTTTCAATTATTCACCATGCCTAATGATTATGTTATCTTCCGCTAAATTTTTTAGCCTTACTAAGCATCTATTCTGACCCATTTCTTATGTTTTATTTTTCAAGGATTTCCAAGAAGTTTATTATGATTGATATGTAGGGTTAAGCTAAAAGGGAATAATAGAAATCTCAAAGAACTATCTATGTTGTATTTTATGATTGAAATTGTAATGTGACGTTGATGTACATATTCTATTTCCAAGCCTTCAAAACTTATCGTTCCTTTAGGACTTGATTCATTGAATCATGCCAATTTATTAAAATAATTCACTAACTCTAGGTAACTGGGCTTGGGGAATTACATTGAAATTATGGTTCAAGATTTATATATGATGAGTTCTTGTTCTTAGGATTCATGTGTTTTGAAATTTTAATGTTTTATGCTATAAATCATGTTTATGATCTATTTAAAATTGGGTGTCAAATTTGTATGTTTTTTTCAGGATCGAATACCAGTTTTCTTATCTTATTCTTTCATATGATCATCAATTGACATCTTCCATTTTTACCCTTACTAAGAACCTAAACTCACCCATTTCATTTTTTTTAATTTCCCCATGTTATGAGGAATGTTTTTTGTAGGTTATAAATATAAAGAGTACTACAATGAAAGATCATTATAGGGTATATTAAAAATCATTCATAAAATAAGATGATTTTATATCTAGTCTCTAATAACTCTTAACCATTATGTTTCGTATGCGGATCATATTATTATGAATAGAATATTAATCTAAATAAATGAAATTATTTTTTATGAAATTACCCAGTTGCAATACATTTACTCTTGTGTGTTTCTTTCCTTCACAATCTATAGTATGTTCACTATCCCACCAAATGAAACCCTCATCATATAAAGTATTTTTTCACTGTTAATGTAATCATCTAAGAAATCCCTTTCTCTAGTAATTAATACTCCCATGAACATGATTTTCTTTTATATAACTAGGGATAGGGAGGATGATGTTACCAAATTATATGGAATATGGGATTGTGGGTTCATGTTAATAAAATATCGTGTCCATATCCCCACAAAAGCTATACCTGTGACTGAAACCAGTGGTTGAGAATAATTACTATCACAATAAGAGTGTGGAGACTCTTTAGAGTCTTTCAGTGGTCATTCATGTATGATTTTTTTGGATGACTAGTTGACTAGTGAATAACTATTTGGTTAGCCCGAACAAAGGGTTAGACAAGAATGACCTATGCCATTTGAAATAGATATTACCTTGAACTCTTTCCATTATTCCAGTCTATCTACCTCAAGCAGATTATCCCCTAAACTGCATTCTAAGGAGAAACCCTATCCTACGAAGTGTCAGCCTATGGTACAGAAATATGACATCTTAAAAAAATTGGTGAATATACCATCCAAGATCTCAATCTTGAATTCCCTCCATATTTCAAATGATATTAGAGAGGAATATATCAAATAATTTTATAGGAATCATGATTTTTAGATAGAAGTTGTTTCATTCAAGGTTTTTCAAGAAGAAACTACCCAAGTTGAATTTCATACCACCATCTCATTCATAATTAATATTCCTGACGAAGCTATTCAGTGAATTATAAAACCCATTTTTATTCCATGAATGCTCAATAATTCTTGCATATGATTGGATTTGACAAAAAAATTTCTAGGATTAATATCATCCTATTCCAGACCCATGAACATTTGTAATACAATTAGGATTACATTCCTCCAACAAAGGTTTCCATTAAATGGTATGCTAAAATCATGAAAAAACACATCAGTGAGATCACGTTCAAGGATCAATTTTTTATCCTCATGTCTAATATTGAGTTCATGGTTATCCAGTAAGACAAGACATATAGTGTCCTACTCAAGATACCTTGTCTTCACATCCACACTATACTGTCATCAACATTTCATCAATGTTTTAAATAACCCATAAATGGAAAATTTGGCATACAATATAGAGATAAAACCCCCATTAAATATTTTGAATCTCAATATACTGATAATATTTTCTATAAGAGAGAAGGAAAACATCAAAATAAAGTTGATGATAAGTTGGTGGTCACTCCCAAAAACATTGTAACCACCCCTAGAAACCCTTAGAGTTTTCTCATATAAGATTATGTTCTTCCAATAAACCATATTAAAGTAGTATATATATTTCCATCAGACCATTTTTTATATAAAAACTCACTAAGAATTGAATATACAATAACTATCATTCCAACTAACATTGTTAGATAAATTGAATGTTGGAGAAATGATCCATATGAGTTAGAAAGTTTCCTACTCTATCAATGTAAATGATAGAACCCCAAATAAATTTCTAATAACATTTATCTTCGTATCACTCATTCTGCCAAAAGTTGGTGAAAGGAAATAAAGAATCTGTAAAATACCCCCACAAAATTCTTCTAAAATTTCATGGTGTCAATGTTTATTTTCATAGTATTTGTTAATTTATTATGGAAATAGATACCCCTTTAGTATTTTCCATACCCAGGGATTCATCCGACAATGAAAAAATGAAAGAGGAAGTAGATGATCTCATGGATTCCCCTCTAGCATTTTAGGAATGAATATTCACCTTTATAAAATGAGCTAAATCAGGTAAATAAGGGAATATAAGTGGACTTGGGACCCATATTGATCAATTTCATCATACCTATTGAAAACCACGAGATTTATATTTTTTTTGAAGAATAATCATTATGTGTTCACTTAGAATTATATAGAGATGCTCAAGATGAACCATGATGTGAAAACACATCATCTGGACTTAGTAGATGACCATCAAGGTTTCAAAAAGGAAAACTAAAGAATTCACCCCTATTACACGACCATGTTACATTCCAATGATGACCAATTTATTAAACCCAACATTGTTCTAGAGGAACAGTACATGAAAATGGACATTCATTATCGTCACATTTAATAAAAATAAATGTATATATTAGGGTTTAAATCCATTTCAGGGACCTTAATTGATATTTTCTGAAGGTTGATTTTTGAGTAACGATCATGAAACTTTTTAATGATGTAACTGTTTGCTTCTATGCTCATTCCATTATGGATGGGTGTTCAAGATATAATCAGATCATGAATTCCCCAAAAGATGAGAAATCTATTGCCTTCAGAGCACCTTAAAGAATATAATACTACTAAATCCTTTCCTATAATTAGTGGAATTATAGTAAAACATATCAAAACATCATGCATCATATCTTTAAACCCGTCTTCGGGTAAATTGTAAAATGCTACGACAGTGACTGAGTGGTTAAGACTCGAAAATGTTATGATCACCTCCATAGTCATCATAAAATCTTCATCCAATTCTGAAATCATAGTTTGAATATGAATCCTATAATGTTTTCTTTTTGGGTAATTTTGGGAAAATTCCTCATCATTTTGGTGCACCGCTATGGCCTAAAGGATGATTCAGAAAAGGATAGTGACATTCTTGAAATTCCACCTCCTCTAAATGTCAAATAATTTTCAGGTATCCAAGTGCTCCCCATTTATATCATGTGTTACGTATCCAATATGGAATGAAGGTTTCTCCTTATTACTATGTTAATGAATAAGGGAGTCTCATACCTATGAGGTTAAGATTAATATGAATCTTTTTACCACCTCAGGATGTTTCATCTATTTCTGCCACTCCTAAAGCCATCGATAGATAGAAATAAACTCATTTAATTCATAGAATCCATAGAAAAATCACTTGGTTCCCTAATCATATTTAAAAATGATGTAGATATTGAAAATAGTATCTAATATCTCAACCAAATGATGCTAAGTGATGTGACTCGATATTTTGTTATTGGGAATAATTATCTCAAACTTATCTTCACAATGAAAAATACGAGGCATTACATGAATCAACAAAATGTCCTCTTGTTCTCTCATATCAACCCACGCAAGTATATTTTTATTATCCCTATTCTAACTGGGCATTTGGAATTCTGGTGTAACACCTCAAGATTTAATAGTACATTATCTCATTAAAGTAATTCAATAGCTTTCACTATACGTGACAACGAGTTCGAGTGCACCACAACTTACCAAACGAGTAGTTCAAAAAATAGCTAGGAATATTATTAACTGAATTTTTAATCTTATATAACCTATATAATTTTAACACCCAAATTATTTTTTTCTTAGACCTAATATAGAAACAAATTCATTTTTTTAGATAAAAGAGGAATTTTTCAAAAAAAAAAGCATTTTTACTGCCTTTTAATGGTGAACCCTTTTTAAAACCAATATTTGACACTTTTATATATTCAATTTATTTTAATTAAATTCTTATCTAGAATATATACATAAACATTTAGTGGGGATAAATTTTCGGTACTTTTTTAATAAATTTATATTTTGATGAATTGTGAAAAATACTATGTTTTAATTGAAAACAACTATTTTAATCGAAATAATTTACAATGTTAAATAATAAATTTTAATTTTTTTGAAATATAATTAGATTATATTTTTATCATTTAATACAGTTTAGGTCATTATAATAAATTTCACATTTAAATTCAACATAAACACATGTCAATCATTTCATAGTTTTTACTTTTTAAAAACCTGCTTTTTGGCTTTGTCAACGGAAATTAATTTTAAATTAATTAATGAAATTTCAATATTTTTAATTTGGTAAAATATAATTCATTTTTGAATTAATAATTTCAAAGTTATCATAGGGTGAATTTTTGGTATTTTTCTAAAAACATTCAATTTTTGATGAATAGTGAAAAACACTGTTATTGTTTATAACCAATTTTTTATTTAAATAATTATTTATTTTAAGTCAAAATAGATATATAATACCTATATAAGTTCAATTTAATTCATTTAATTCATTTTATAATAAAATTAGATGTATAAATTTTTATTGAACTTCTTACCATCTTTCACCCAACTTCTAAGAGCATTTTCAAATTTGCATAAAACATTATTTTACCACTTCTGTGAGTTGAATTTCAAAAATCCAAGAGACAAGGTTGATATCAATAAATAAACTTTTCTTCAATAAGATTAAAAAAAATTGGTGACAAGTAACTTTTGAATTTTATTTACCACTGTTAAAAGTAAATAGGGTAATTAATGGTAAAAATGATATTATGATTACTCTACCACATGTCCTAATTCTATTGGATAATTTTAATTCGACCAAAAAAACCTTAGGAATAAAATTTGATCCTATTTTTTCCACATGAATTAGATTAGGACATTCATTATTATTTTATTTAAATAGTTTAAAGTGTTAAATTCAATTTTTAATAACAAAACCATTTTTAATATAATTTTTCACAAAATAAAAATTCGACTATAAATAGTATTTATAAGGATAAAAATATTTCCTACATAATGGTATTTTATTTATAATTTTTATACTTTACATAATTTAATTTATTTATGACACAATAATGATGTGGTAATTACCTTATTAATGAAATATTAAAATAATTGATATTGTAAATATCCAAATAAATGTAAAATTAGACTTCTGATGAATTCCACTATTTTTATAGGTTAATATGACATTTTAGGGTTGATTAGATAAATTTCTTTCAATGTGATAAGGTTGTTATGATTCCAAAAAAACAAAATACCAAATAGTGTCAAAATTGACATAAATTAAGTTTTAAAAAAATACTATATTATTGGTTGATTTAATATTCCTAAAAATCTAAGGTTCAGGAAAAGGGATTAAATAATTTTATTTATGTCATTAATGAACCACTTTATGAATACAATAAGACACGGTAAATGTTAAACTATTTAACTAAGACTTAAATCTCAAAGATATGGTTAAAATGGTAACCTAAACTTGTCTAAAACCTATTGGTTGAGAGTTTTTCAACCCATATCTACCTTAGAATAGAATGAAATATTTTAGGGGCCATTATAATCCTAAAATTATTTTATTATAAAATAATATTTCAAATACTTAATAAAGTGACAGTCACCTCTCTTATAAAAGGGTACTTCCCCTTCTCTCAAAATCACACCTCCAAATCCATTTGGATCATCCAAACCCTTCCCAAATCACCACCCAACTTTTCACCCTTCAACCTAGAGGCCTTATTTTGATCATAAAGGCAATTTATGGAGCCCTTTTGATCAACTCAAAAAGAAACACCTGAAGAAGAGGTAATTAATTTCACCACCCTCTTTCAAGTTCTTTTCTTCTTAAACATCCTCTTTCATTGTTGTTTCCATGCCTAGATAATAAATCCACTATCTTATACATATTTTGATTTTATTATAAATATGGTACAACCATATTCATTATTTTATCCATACTATAAATTAAAAAGTCACCGTATGTGCGTACGTACGACTTACCATCTCCATGTCGTGGTGTAGTTTGTTATTCAATCACTTTATTATTTGGATGTGTATATTAATGATTATAAATGATTTAGATGATATATAATAATTATTATAAATATATGATATACCATCGAATTACATATTATTTCACCATCAATATAATGATATTGTCGCTCGTGCATACGTACGGATAACCGTCTCCACGAAGCGATGAGATTCATTTCCATGTTCACCATTCAACGACGATTATAAAAATATATATTATTAATAAATACATAATATATGAAATAATAACGCTACTGGAGATATATATTTATTTATATACTTACATATATCTTATTCACTTACTTCTATTTAATACGATATGAAAACGGAAACAACGTTTATGCGTACGTACGGCCTATCGTCTCCATAAACGGTGTCTTCCATTTCATATATATATCTATTATAAATATTTATGTTTTAAATATATATGATATATAAATCAAGTTTTATATTCTTGAAGTATTTAAATTATTATCTAAATGATACGATCAAGAATAAAAAATTATTACACGTACGATAAAGAAAGCGATTATTACCCGAAATGTTAATTTAACATGGAAATAATTATTAAATGGTTTGTATAAAGACATAAATGAATCATGAATGATATAAAAAATATGAATATAGTTCTGGTATAATTTAATAACATACTATGGTCATTATACTGGAGGCTAAACATACCCTTGACTAAAGAAAAGTGCAAGGTAAGGGTTAATTTCTCATTCCCATTATTATCTGAGATTGTTTATGTGTATGTTTTTAATAGGACATATTTATTATCCATGTCCATGTTTTATAAAATAGCTTTAAAAAGTGTTATTTTTAAGGTAATATTTAAATAAAAATTCATTTTAAATGTTTTAAAAATTTATTCTTCTAAACAATTCTCATTAATGTCCATGTTTTCAAAATGATTTTAAGGATTTATATATATGGATGAGAATGTTTGAAAATTTTAATTCCATTCAAAAGTTTCAATGTGGTATGTGAAACTTAGATTCAAAAATATCTATTAAATTACTTCCTTTATAAATTGTGTGAATTTTAAAATGATTTCATGAAAATGGTATATTTCTCTCAAAGAGTTTTACTGATCATTATCAACTATGGAAATATCCTTTACTGGATATTATTCTTGATTGAGGTTGATTTATTATGATAAAAATATTCCATATTGTATTAAAGGTTTTGTAATATGTTTGATTGTGGATGTGTTATTTTTATACCATTCATGGTTTCTCGATAAAGTATTGGCATTTCATATGCTAGTTTTAATACGAATGTTTATGTTATGTTTAAACCTTTTCATATGAGGAATGCATTGGACTTGGTAAGTGATGGGTGGAGCCCACAATAGTTCTCTGATGCATCGGTAGGTCTCATGAGAAAAAATAGTGTCTTGTCACAAGGCCTTGATAAAATTTTATTTGTAGTCTTGGCACAAGGCCTTCACTATGTGGTTATGAAGTCTATAATTATGCATTTTGTCATTATGAAATTAGTTATTGATATTTCATGTGATTATTAAAATAGTAGAATATCCATGTGAATAAATAAATGGAGTTATTTGATTTATGTTGGACATACTATGCAAAAATTTATGTTTTAAAGAATTATGTTTTAGTCTTATACATCGCCTTAAATGTTTATGCTTATTTATGAAAGATTCTACTATATTTTTATCCTTATTGAGCATCTGAGCTAAGGCCTCTCTTATGTTTTATTTTCCAAGGATTCCAAGAAGTGTGTTGTGATTGATAATTAGGGTTAAGGTAGGGAATTAATTACATTATCAAAGGATCATTTATGTTGTGTTGTATGTTTTAAATTGAATTGTAACGTTTATGTATGTAATTTATTTTCCATGACTATTAAACTGGTCAGTCTTTTGGGACATTATTCCTTGTAATCACGAAAATGAATTAAAATAATGCAATGAATCTGGGTAACTGGGGTTGGGGAATTATATTTGGTATCAAAGGATGTTTAGCAATAACCTAGGAAATAGATTTAGATAAACACTGATTATAGAACATTACACTGAGATGGACTTTGAGGATTAGTATAGAATAACTTCCAAGAATTTTGGTAATGTATATATTTAGTGTATTTTACAAGAAATAAATCTCTATCTAGATATGAGCAGGTAGAGGCCTCTCTGGAACATATGTACCAAGGATTAAAAACTCCGAAAAGGAGTTTCGAGCTTGACCCAGGGTATCTTGGTACACAACAATGGTCCATACTGCACTCTTGGTTACGACATTCCCAGGGGATATGCTTAAGATAATTCATATTTTAATTACAATCCATTATGAAGGATTTATGAGTAAATAATTCTTCCAAGAATACATTATATGATTATAGATTATATTCATAATATTTTCAATTTACGTTATGAAATTTACATGTTTGAATTATGTAATGAGATTCATAAACTAAAAAAGTTTATGACATTGTTTAGAAATGCTGCCTATTAGAAGGAATGAGAATTATAGCAATACACCTGATCGAAAGATTAAGAAGGATCATATCTTTCATAGTATTAAGCCAACATTTAAAAGATAAATAGCGTCCCATGTATTCTCATCATATTAAGAAATAGTGTCATGTGTTAATAATATAAGTAAATAATTCTTTGAGTCATATGGATTTGAAGGGAAGAAAGAGAAGAAAATGATGGAATAGAGAAAGATAAATAAAGAGAAGAGGGGAAAAAAAGATTTTCCCATATGTGATAACTGTGGAAAAAATCACCTTGGTAAATTCTTGAAGCGAATGGGAGTTTGTTATATGTTTAGAGAAAAATAACACCAATTACCTGATTTCAAGGGTAAGGAAAACGTTTGAAATGTATAGTGATTCATCGGTAATGAGGTGGGACACTACGTGAATCAATGTCGAAATCATCAGATTATACCACAAATGATGTTATTGGATAATAATCAAGTCATGATATTACCACAAATGAAGAGTAATGACTAGTTATCTTATGTAGATATTAAATAATTATATCATCTTAATATTGTATCAACAAAGTAATGGTTATAATAATTATGGAGTATATAAGGATTGTACTCTAGTATTATTTCATTAAGGAAATGAGACTGTGTGGAACCAAGAAAAGTCACTCAATAACAGGTTAATGTTTTTGGAAAATATATGGTTGAGAGAAATATAAACCATAATTTGGTTCTGATACCGAGGTACTGATTTTGGAATAATATATAATTGAGTTTGATAAATTATATTGGATATTCTTGACTATATTGAAACTGATTAATGAATTGTTTATTCCATCAATGTTGGAGTTTACAACCTTTTTGGATATAAAGAGTATATCTAATATTCTATAAGAAATAAGGGAGCATGAATGTAATTAATAAGTTTTTATGGTAATTCAGGGTGTTATAGTGTTTTAAAAGAATACATGATGAAGGTATTGACATGTTATTACATGGAAAAAAGGATCTTCATTTTGTTTACCTTCCTTATAGATTTTGGACAGTTAGTTTGGACATAAGTATTTTATACAAAGATAAAGGTCAGAATCGATTAAGTTTGACATTGGATACTATTTTTAAGGTTAAATGATTTCTTGATATTATTTTTGGATTGTCATACAATTGAAAACCTGAAGGTCGGGAAATAACTCATCCCGTCCGGCAAGGCCACGAGACTTGAACCAGCAACCGAAGGGTGACAAGGGTGGATCACCTACCACTGGCATATGTGATGTCCTGGTTTGTATAATTTAGTTTTTTTATGTTTGAAAAATGAGTTATAAATTCATTATTTTTGGAAACTTTTACAATTAGGATAAATTGAATATTTTTTAATTCTATTATCTTTTGGAGTGAAAGATGAGTTTACGGTAGTAATTAGTTATAGGATGAAACTCTACTTATCAAGTATATTTTTCCCCTTATTCTATGAATAAATTAATCCTTAAACATTAGGGACGGGTATGGTTGTAGTGACATGTAATTTTCCTTCTCTCTGGTTTTTGTTGCTTGTCTACTGTCTTTTTCCTTTATTTTAATAAATGGTCAGGGGAGTACCCCCTGACTGCGCCTTCCTAGTAATCCTTAAACATTAGGGAAGAGATCTTAAAACCAAAAATGTGTTATCCTAATACCTTATGTTTTGTTTAACTGATGATATTTTAAATCATCATAGATCGATGGCTTTGAGGCCCTCAATTTTACACTTGTTTGTGATTGATGACCTCAATAACTCCATATAAATATTTACGTTTTTCCTCCAATTATGTGTCTCTAATTGCAACTAATGTTCTCCTAATTGAGATCATTATTTGTTGGTGAATTTTTCATTTTCATTCCCCTCTTATTAAAACTAAATTTTATTAACCAAATTTACGATGTGGGTTTTCCACAAAGGTATTTTTCTATTTTTAACCATTTATTTTTGAAGAAAATTATCAAATTGTGAGGAGACGCTTTAATTAAGGTGGAGAGGATGTAACACCCCAAGATTTCATAGTTTGTTATCTCATTAAAGTAATTCAATAGCTTTCACTACACGCGACACCGAGTTCAAGCGCACCACAACTAACCAAACTAGCCGTTCAAAAATGGTTATGAATAGTATTAACTAAATTTTGAATTTTATATACTCTATATAATTTTAAAATCCATATTATGTGTTTATTAGACATAATATAAGAACAAATACATTTTTTCAGATAAAAGAAGTATTTTTCAAAAAAAAATCAATTTTACCACCTTTTAATGTCAAACCCTTTTTAGACCCAATATTTGACCCTTTTATATATTAAATTTAATGAAATTAAATTCTTCTTTAGAAGTGGGACATAAAAATTAAGTTTGGATAAATTTTTCGTACTTTTCTGATAACTTTCATATTTTGATGAATAGTGAAAAATATTATGTTTTAATTGAAAACAACTTTTTTAATCAAAATATTTTATAGTATTAAATTATGAATTTCATTTGTTTTGAAGTATAATTAGATTATATTTTTAAAATTTAATAAAATTTAGGTCATTATAAGTAATTTCACATTTAAATTTGACATAAACACATGTCAATCTTTTGATAGGTTTTTATTTTTAAAAACTCATTTTTTGGATTTGTCAATGGGAATTAATTTTAAATTAATTAATGATACTTATATGTTTTAAATTTGGTAAAATATAATTCATTTTTGAATTAGGAATATCAAAATTATATTTGGGTTAATTTTTGGTATTTTTCTGAAAACATTCAATTTTTAAGGAA
Organism: Viscum album; assembly: GCA_963277665.1. Classification (NCBI taxonomy): domain Eukaryota; kingdom Viridiplantae; phylum Streptophyta; class Magnoliopsida; order Santalales; family Viscaceae; genus Viscum; species Viscum album. Next base: position 1,198,271,993 of record OY728123.1, on the reverse strand, counting down.
TAGAGAAAAACACTGCTCTATTGTTTAAAAACGAATTTTTATTTAAATAATTATTTATTTTATTTATATTTATTTTAAGTCAAAATATATATATATATATAATACCTATATATTTTTAATGTAATTCAATGGAGTCATTTTATAATAAAATTAGAGGTATAAATATTTATTGAACTTTTTATCATTTCTTACCCACCTTCTAGTAGCATATTCAAATTTGCATAAAAAATAATTTTACTGCATCTTTGATTTGAATTTCAAAAATCCAAGAGAAATGGTTGATATCAGTAAGTAAAATGTGGGTCAATAAGATGAAAATAATTTTTATGAATAGTAACTTTTGACTTTTATTTACCACAGTTAAAAGTAAATAGGGCAATTAAGGGTAAAAATGATATTATAATTACCCTAACACATGTCCTAATTCTATTAGATAAGTTTAATTCGACCAAAAAACCTTAGGAATAAAATATGATCCTCTTTGGTCCACTTGGATAAGATTAAAACATTTATTATTATTTTATTTGAAGAAGAGTTAAAAGTGTTAAATTCAATGTTTAATAACTAATCCATTTTTAATATAAGGTTCCACGCAGTATAACTTCGATTAAAAATATTAATTAGATATATAAAACTATTTCCTACATAATGGTATTTATTTATAATTTTTAGACATTAAATTATTTAATTTATTTATGACACAATGATGATGCAGAAATTACTTTATTAATAAAATATTAAATTAATTGATATTATAAATATCTAAATAAATTTAAATTGAGACATCTGATGAATTCAACTAATTTTATAGGTTACTATGAAATTTTAGGTTCGATTAGATAAATTTTTTTTGAAGTGATAAGGTTTTTATGACTTCCACAAAAGCAAAATACAAAATAGTGTCAAAATTGACATAAATTAATATTTAAAACAAATACTATATTATTGGTTGATATAATATTCCTAAAAATATAAGGTTTTTTCAAAGGGAATAAATAATATTATATATGTAATTAATGAACCACTTTATGATCTCTTATAAGTTTATAGTAAGTTTATTAACCATATAGTGTAAGAATACACGAAGACACGGTAAATGTTAAACTATTTAACTAAGAGTTAAATATAAACGATATGGTTAAAATGGAAACCTAAACTTTTCTAAAACCTATTGTTTCAGAGGTTTGAGGCCCATACCTACCTTATCCTATAAATAAATCATTTTGTAGCCGTTATAAACAAAAATATATTTTATTATAAAATAATATTTCATGCTTTTCTTAAAGTGACCATCACTTCTCTTATAAAAGGTTGTTTTGCCTTCTCTCAAAATCACAGCTCCAAATCCATTTGGCTTGGCCAGCCACAGCCAAAATCTCCACCCAACTTTCCTCCTTTCGATCTAGAGGCCTTCATTTGATCAGAAATCCATCCATAGGATCCATTTTGATCAACTCAAAAAGAAACACCTGAAGAAGAGGTAATAATTTCACCACCATCTTTCAAGTTCTTTTCTCCTTACACTTCCTCTTTCTATCATGTTTCCATAAAAAAATAATAACTCCAATACCTTATACATATTGTGATGTTATTTTAAATATGGTAGAACCATATTCATTATTATATTCATCTTGTAAATGAAAAAGTCACCATACGTGCGTACGTACGGCTTACCGTCTCCACGTCGTGATGTAATTTGTTATTCAAACACTTCATTATTTGGATGGGTATAATAATAATTATAAAAGATGTAAATAATAAATATAACATTTTAATTGTTCTAAATTTATTATATAACATCCAATTATATATTATTTCACCATCAATGTAATGATATTGTCGCTTGTGAATACGTACGGATTACCCTCTCCACAACGCGATGAGATTCATTTACACGTTCACCATTCAAAAAAGATTATAAAAAAATATATTATTAATAAGTATGTAATATATGAAATAATAATGCTTCTGTATATGTATATATGTACTTACATTTATCTTATTCACTTACTTTTGTTCAATATGATATGAAAACGGAAACAGCGTTTATGCGTACGTACAGCCTACCGTCTCCATAAAATGTGCCTTCCAATTCATATATATATCTATTATAAATATTTATATTCTAAATATATATGATATATAAATCATGTTTTATATTCTTGAATTATTTAAATCATTATCTAAATGATACGATCAAGAATAACAAATTAAAACATGTACGATAAAGAAAGCGATTATAACCTAAAATGTTAATTTAAAATGGAAATCATTATTAAATGGGTAATATAATGTCATAAATGAATCATGTATGATATAATAAATATTAATATGGTTATATTATAATTTAATAATATACTATGATCATTATACAGGAGGTTAAATGTACCCTCAACCAAAGAAAATTGCATGGTAAGGGTTAATTCCTCAATATAATTATTATCCAAGATAGTCTATGTGTAAGTTTTTAATGGGACATATTTATTATCCATGTCCATGTTTCATAAAATATTTTTCAAAATTATTCTTTTTAAAGGATTATTTATTTAAAATAATCATATAAAATGTTTTAAAGATTTATTCTTCTAAACATTTCTCATTACTGTCCATGTTTTCAAAATGATTTTAAGGATTTCTTTCTATGAACATGAATGTTTAAAAATGGAAATTCCTTTCAAAAGTTTCAAAGTGTTATGGGACACTTTGATTCAAAAATTTATTTTAAATGAATTCCTTTACAAATGTGTGACTTTAAAAATTATTTCATGAAAAGGGGATCTTTCTCCCAAAGAGTTTTACTGACCATTTTCAACTATGTCAACATCTTTTACTGGATATTATTCTTGATCGAGGTTGATTTATTATGATAAAAATATTCCATATTATATTTAAGGTTTTATGATATGTTTGACTGTGGATGTTTTATTTTTGTACCATTCATGGTTTATGGATACTGTATTGAAATTTCAAATTCTAGTTTAAATACGAATGTTTATGTTATGTTTAAACAATATCATATGAAGAATGAATTGGACTTAGTAAGTGACCGGTGGAGCCCTCTATAGATCATAGATGCATTGGTAGGTCTCCTAAGACAAACTACTATCTTGGTAGAAGGCCTTGACAAAGATTTATTTGTAGTCTTGGCACAAATCCTAGACTATGTGGTTATGAAGTCTGGTATTATGCATTCCGTCATTATGAAATTGGCTAATGATATTGCATGTGATTATTCGACTAGTAGAATATCCATGTGAATAATTAAATGGAATTACATCATTTATATTGGCCATATTATGCAGAAGATTATCTTTTAAAGGCTTATGTTCTAGTCTTATATATTGACATAAATGTTTATGATTATTTATGAGCATTTTCGCTATATTGATATCCTTACTGAGAATCGGATCTCACCTCTTTCTTATGCTTTATTTTCCTAGGATTCCAAGAAGTGTATTATGATTCATAAACAGGGTTAAGCTAGGGGATTAATGGAATTCTCAAAGGAACATTTATGTTGTGTTGTATGTTTGAAATTGAAATGTAACGTTCATGTATGTAATCTATTTTCCAAGACTTATAAACTGATCAGTATTTCAGGACTTGATTCCTTGTAATAATTCCAATGTATTAAAATAATGCACCGACTCTAGGTAACTGGGGTCAGGGTGTTACATATGGGAAGTTATTTGACAATAGTAAAAAATTCAATTTGTGTTATAGAAGGAAATCTATGGGTGGGAAATGGCTGATCTCTTTACAACACATCCTTCCCCAAAAAGCATGAACATAAACACAAAACAACAATATAAATAGGTTTTCTATACCCATGACACCCTCAAATGTGGGAGATTTATTTTGATGATGCCTCCTGATGTCCCACTAGTAATAAAATGGAAAAAACAAAGCTCAACTGGGTTGGTCTATGGAATGTATTTGTTTCCAGAAAAATGATATTCTTCCCTACTACATCTTGTTGTGTGAAGGCTACACTAGTAATGAGATGGAACACCAATCACATATTATAAAACCAATTCTATCCCTAAAACCGTAAATAAACTATATTAATTTAAAAAGATACTTAAATCTAGTGATCAAACATATCAATTTTGAATATTTTGTAAATATGGAATAATTGACCTCACTAATAAGTTATTTAATAAGGGTGTTGGTGGAATTAACTTATGAACCAACTTTTCATCTTCTATATAGACAAAAGAATGATCATGTTGATGTAATGGCTAATTATGTTGTATTCTTAGCTGATCCCAATAAGGATTTGGTAGTTTGTCACATCATACATAGAAGGGTATCCTCACTAGTCATCATTTCTAATACAGAGGAAATCAATCAGATTAATGATTCCCTAAGGAATGATGAGCGTACATATATTTCAAGATTGATGATACACATAACATATTACCTCCATGATGGTATCCTCCAATTTGATCAAGCTAAACCAGAATAGATTCTCTATAAGGTAGTGAACAACTACCTTTAGTATGGGGAATAATAAAAAATATCTCTATAAATGAGGCTTTTTGGAAGTCTTCCTTAGATGAATTATAGAAGGAGAGACCCGCATGGTCGTGAATACAATCCATGTAGGCTCATGTGGTTACCATTAGTCTGGAACCAGAATCTCCCACAAAATTATAAGGCATGTTACTTATAGAATATGTTTATATAGTATCCTTTGAAGCTCACTAGGAAGTGTCATGCATTCCATATCAATAAAAACTTCATCCATCATCCCTCTAAGATGTTACTTACATCTAAATATTCATGTAAATGTATCATATAGGGAATAAATTTAATGGGACCACATCCCCTAACTACAACTATTCAATTTAAGTACATCCTTATTACTACCAATTTCTTTTCCAATTTTTCAATGGTCATGCCCCTTAATGAAGTTAGGATGAATAGTATAATCAATTTTTTGAAGTCTAATATCATCACAAGATTTGGTGTTCCTCAAATAATACTAATGGAAAATAGCACAAACATATGTTTTTACAAGTTTAAAAGGTTCGTTCAAGATTATAACTTTGGGTTTAACCATTCATCATGTGATCATGTAGTAACAAATAAATATAATAATAAGTTCAATAAGAATATTTTAAAGATAATTCAGAAAATAAAGTACAAATAAAATAGGCTTTTTCTATAAAGGTTTATGAATGATTTATGAGCCTAACATACCACATCCCACAATACCACAAAAGAGACCCCAAAATCACTGGTCAATGGAATGTAGTCTGTTTTACAGATCAAATTCTAGTTTCCATCTCTCTAAACTGCTATCTTCAGATAAGTTTCAAAAGATGACCAATCACATAAGTGAATATATAAGTTATAAAGACTATAGGATAAAACGTTTTTTCACTAAACAACAATGAAGTCTATAAAAAATATATCAAATAATATTTTAACAAAAAGTTTCTCCTCTACTCATTCATCCTATTAGAATTGGTATTTATTCTCATAAACTTGATGATATCAAGGATAAACCCATCAAAGTTGGAACCTGAGTGGGAAGGTTCGTACATCATATAAAAGTTATAACCAAATTTAACTACTCATTATACCTAATGAATTGGAAAATTATCAAACCCCCCACTGAGAAAAGATTCTTCAATAAATACATTTCATATTTTTTGCAATAAAAATGTCTCGGTGGGAAGAATTAAAACTATAAAACATTCTATTCCCTTGAAACATAGCATTAAACTACTTAAAACATGACATAATAAGATGATGTCAAACTTTGAAACCTCTGAATTCATCACTATGGGAATTTAAAATGTATAGTGGTCCTTATTGTAAGACCTTAAAATACATAGTATGTGTTTAACATGTGGGACAACCTCCCCATTTCTGTATGATCCAAATCAATGAAAAAAAATTCATGTGTATCGGTTAACCAGATCATACTAAGTTTCTTTCAACTAACTATTACAATAAAAAGGTATTAAAACCTTTATTTGGGCACAAAAACCTCTCCACATCGACTTTCCATCTTTCTCAATCGAGGATACCTATTTAACAGTAATTTATGGTGCATGAGAGATGTCTTAATATAAAATTAAATTTACCTCCTCCCTATGTGACACTCAGATCTACTTGAGGAACTATACATGAAAACTATGTGTGTATTGATTCCTATTTCCACTAGATATGCAGTTATTCCTTGATCCCAAATCATAGGCCCATCCAAAATTTAATGGAAAAATTCCCTCTCCCTATTTATGGTTTACACCTATGTAGAGTGTTTTCTCTATAATAATTACATGTTTCTTGCTTCCCATCTTCATGGATTATGAAGTAATGCATGGATCATATATTTTTTCCCAACCAAGGATCTTGGTTACTTTAAATATGTTATTTTATGTAATATTAATCTTCATAGGGATTCCAACACACATGTAAATGTAAACATCACCAAATGTTCTCATTCATGCAAACCCATGAAATATAATTGAATTTACAGTCATCTCTGGTTTCTGATGTTGAGAATCACTAATGCGATCCTAGATAACCTTGATAGATTCTCTAAATATAACAATTGAGATGTGTTTTGTTCAAAAATATGGAACCATTACCTTGTCCTATGTTGTCAAACTTCATGACATGAGGTCTTCACACTAAGTATATCACCCCATATTGTTATTGAGTTTGCAATAATTGTGTATTTTTTCCTTTACCCTAAAAATTAGTACAATGCAAATTAGTGTATCCTTTAGGGTGCTTAAACCCTTATTGTGTGTTTTTTATCCATGATCCAAATTCATACCTCAAATATTTATGTTAATATGAACTGATTCCCTATGCATATATTATCATTCCATTCTATCTACCATTAGGAATATCTCTTCATCATCTTATGTAACAAACTAGTAACATAGACAAGCCAATCTTAAGGGACCCCACTAGGATTATTTGCAGAATAACAAAGTGCCACAAATATTTTTCCTAGAGGTTATCATAGTCTATTAGGAAAGGCTATGTTAAAACCCCTAAGATATTCTCTGGATTGTGTGTGACACTAGTTTCCTTCGTTACGAATGGTTAACTTGTACCCACTGATCTCAACCATTCATTAACTCAGATATTATTATGTTATGATGTACACTTCCCATAGCCCAATTATTTAGGTGGATTCAAATACCCTTCATGTTAAAAATATGTGAATGGAACTCATTTTCAATGTAGGATTATAATATCGTATAATTTTATCATTTCATTCCATGGTTGGAATCTCTTTCAAAGACCCAAATGTACTGAGTTAGTTATTCCTCATGCTGGTCTCCTTTATTACAAGATGAATGACCCATGGTTAGGGGACACATATCCTCTATGTATAAAAATGATCTTTGTAGAGGACCCTTTAGCCAGCTATGATGTCGATGTTCACTCTGGTAATGGAAAACATTTCACCACTTCCTTGAGCATGATCCAAATATTTTCAAGGAACATTCTCCATAAAAAATACTTGTGGCTTGATTCCTAACCCATAAAGATATATAGTGTCACCTAGATCCCATTATCCTTAGACTAGCTGCAATATTTAAATTAGAATAATGACACCCTTCCCACTCATGTGCCCGATCCGTGTAGTGAAATTTATTTTTCCAAAACTACATATATATTGATTATTTGTATCATAGGATACATTATAATTCTTGGATTCCACAATCTTGGGTCTATCCACAATAGACAAAAAAAATTAAAATGCCTCTCCCCCTACATATTAGTTAGATCTTTGTTGTGGACCCTTACAATCCTTCATAACTATGTATGGATTGATTCATATCCCTATTGAATATATAGTAATTCTTTGATCACCCATCATCGAGCCCAAACATAAATTTTAATAAAAAATAATTCCCCCTCTACCTTAGTGTTTGATCCTTTGCAAAAAAACTTCACTTTCTTGATGGCTTTACACTTTGGTAGGGATTAATTCTCTACTACTATACATGAGACATATCTGTTTAATGGAATACTAAAAAATATTGTGAATGGAATAAAGAAAAATTCACATTTCCCATAGAATATTTCAATCTATGTGTGGATCCTTATTAGAAATACACATATATTGATTCATATTCTCACAATATACATAGTGATGCTCAGACCCTTCAAACTTATTATCAACCACAAAATAAATAAAAATTCCCCCACCCCCTTATATGTTGGAGTTATATATATAAATAGGTATTTCATAAACATATCTATTTGTGGCACCATTTCAAACCTCATGAGATGCCTAATTCAACCCTAGGTATGTTTATTTGGTGTTTATTCGTTACATTTTTTCACAACCATTTTTAGGGATTTATTGTGTTTTTAATTCAAATTTATGTTTCTATTTGGTTAATGATATGTGTTATGTAAATTGGTTTATTATATATTAAATTTATTATTATCTTTTTTAAATATATGTTTTTTTGTTTTAATGATTATTTTTTTACTTTTGAGTTTGTATTATTCAATTTTTAAGTTTATTAATAAAAATATTACTTTTTTAGTTCTTTGATTATTTGGTGTCCTTTTTTTGAAAATATAACCATTTGTTTTAGTATTAATATATTTATTTATTAACTAAAATTTTACTTTTAATATCATTATTTATATAATTTAATAATTATTAATAATAAATTATAATTCAATTCTTTCCAAAAAAAATAAAATTTATTAATTCTATTAATTAATTAATTATATAATTAATTTAAGAATGTTGGTTTTAATTTATAATTGTTTTTAGTTTTTAAAAAGTAATAAGAATGAATTTATTTCATTTTAATATTTATTCATGTTTTTACATAATAAAAAAAATAAATTATTTTTTATTTTTTATTTTGTGGATTTTTTTTACAGTTGTTTTATTATGCATTTTGATACGACATCATTTTTCTATAAATTCATAAGTCCGCACATTGAATAAAAATCAGGGGGTACATAGCCAATTCTTACAGAACTTATATAGTTATCTCTCATGGGGGAATAACATAACCAAATCTTTTAGAAACCACATAACCAAATGGACGTGTGCCGAGAATGAATCTTTTATCTGAATGACCATGTACTGAAATGGATCATGTAGCCCATTTCACAACATCAAACCCCACATATTAATATCGAATGCGATCCAATGAAGATTTCCCCCAAATCTCATCACACCATTGGATGAGCCATGTCATTAATGAAGAATGTAATTATATATCTTGGTCCATATTTGACTTCCATTAGTGGAATATGACCTCCCTGAAATTAAAGAACCAGTCAACTTTGTAAATATTAATCCTTGTGCCACCATATAATGAAACTTGAATGAAGACCTCGTCATCCTTCTTCCACAAGAAAATATTGCAGGGAAGATGGTTGGAGATTGGAGAACCAGTTGATGAGGGGTCCCCCAAACATGAGATCAAATTTTTTGTTGAACCTGGGTCAATACATCAACTAGAGTTATCAATGAATGATGGAACAAGGTGTGGAAGAATATTTATTTTGTTCGTCCATGTGATTTGAGGAAGGAGTAAAATTAATACTCTGATAGAGACACTTCCTTTCTATCCCCTATTCCTTAATTTCAATATTTTAATATATTTCTTAAATATTCTTATTTCTACCACAATGGAATTGTGTTCTTATTTAATTTAGTGGTTTTCTAGTATGTTAGATTTAATTACCTTTCAATATATTTATTTCGTTTTCATAAGTGTTCCAGTGAATTTATTCATACAATTATCTTCATTTCATTCTTGAAGAAAAAATTATTTTATTCTATTTTATGTGAAAAAAGTAGATGATAGTGAATATTTATTCCCTTTAGAATAATCTAAAGTATAAAAAATAGAAAAATATGGTTTCTATATTTTCCACATACCATAAAAATTATTTTCATAATTTTTTTGACTAGAAATCATTAGTTCTTTTCATTGTACTATGGAGATCACTTAACGATGGTTTGGAATTTCAATACACCTTTTTTACACACATGGGCATAGTTATGTTTAGCGAATTATAACTTCGGAAATATTTTTAATCAATTCAATCTAGTTTTATCCCCTTATTCCTTCATGTCTTTCACTCTCTCTCTCAATTTCTCTTCCACTTCTCTAGTTTCTCATTCACCATCATTTAACTGCATCCACTATTTCAGTTCTTTTTTTTAATTTGTTAGTTTGGTTAAAAAAATAAGGATTCCATGTAGAAAAATATTCATTCTTATAATATACTTTTTTTAAGTAGGTTTTAATTAATAATTAAATTTTACACATTCATTAATGAACACACAAGATATCATAAGCCTTTCCACATAAATTACATGTGCCTCTAGATTTGGTCTACCTTTCAAGACCTAAAATAATATGAATGCATAAGTTATATAGACTAATTTTTCCTATGTATTAGTTATATCTTTGTACGAATTTTTTACATATAAGTTAAATCTATGAAAAAGGATCCACAAAATATGGATATCCTCTAGTAAACTTATGCATGGAACAAACTTCATTGCATGTCTAAATTCAATAAATAATATAGGGTGTTTATAAGGATGCAATTACATAATCTTGCAATGATTCCCAATTACATATCGTATGAAGTTAGAATAAATAGAAAATTTTCTTTATTTTATGACATAAAAAAGAGCACCTCAACTATATCCTCATAACATGATGTTAAAATACAGGGAATGCACATCCCTTCTTCATGATGTTAAACTCCATAGACAATCATCCATCATCACTCCTTACCAAAGTACCAAAAGATCCTTACCATGTTCAACTAATGTTTGGGGTTCTTATTCCTTATTTTTTATAAACATTATTCATAAATAAAAATTCATGTCTTGAGTATCTCAAGTTACCATAAATATTCCATGGACCTTGGAAGAGAACACCCAGCTTCAATGGACCCTTTAATTGGCTATACATTTCTTCCCCAGTCTTCTTCATATAATCCCCTATCCTATCAAACAGATGTTCCTTTTACTTGAAAAAGGTACTATGATTGTTATTATACTTTACAACATCATAATGGAATTCATATCTTTAACATGATTCTTATTCATCTTTGGTGTGTTTTATCCATACCATCACTCATGGTTTGGAAACCTTGAGACGTGATTTACCTCACCTTTATAATCCACTAAAAAAGGTGGTAGAGTTCTCTCGACCGTGGAAATAGTAAATAGGTTTTTGTGTAACACTATCCTAAAACTATGTTTGTTCATAAAAACATTAATTATATGTTATTTGGTCAATTATTTGTGACCATAAACCCTATCCATCAGTAGAAAATCGTAGGACCTTTAACTACTAAGAGACACAAAATTGATTGGCTGAAAATATGCAAAGGGATGTATTTGAAAGAGTCAAGTATCCACTCTCTTATATATTTATCTCTAAAGATTAATAAATTTTAAAGAAAAAATATAAAGGAAAAATGATATTAGGGCCCTATTATAGCCCAAGTAAAATTCAATCCATGCTCATCAGACCCTTTCTCATCTAGGAAACAATAGAGAAGTAATTTATCACATCCCATATCCCTGGTAACATGTTGGGTGTCTGATGAAGAAACATATAGGTTTTTCAAACACTTCATGAATATTAAATTTTCTATAAAAATGACTTTATGTATACGAAGTCTAAATTGACACTCAGAATTTCCTTCAATTGTTACACATCTCCTAGAACAACATATCCTTGAATCATTTATCTTAGTTATTCTCCATAGTGTGTTAGTAATAGGGACTAACTAATTTGAATGGACTCTACTATGAGTCACTGGTGAATAACACAATGCCTCAATGCTTCTTCCCTAGAGAAATTTTGGTCAGGAAGGAATGATCCACCGTAAAACTATGAGTTATTAACCTGAATGCATGCAGTGATGGTCATTACCATTAACAATGGATGGCCATCACTCACCAGTATCCACTCCACATTGACTCAGATATTCCCATAACATTAATTACAAGTCCCATATCCAAAATATTATGTTGATTGGACATTCTCTGTATTATTTTACCCTGAATTATACCCATTATCGATGTATTAATGTGGTACATAAATCTTGAACCTCTTTAGTGGTCCTCATTGTGTGACCCTAAACTGCATGATATATGGGTCCATGCTTAAAAACTATGAACTTAATACCCCATTTTCAAGATTTTTATATGAACTACTCCTAGGGTTCCAAAAACCTCCTTGGATAATCCACTCTTTATATCCTATATCATCACCTTGAGTGTTTGAATCTTCACAAACCTACCATAGTCCATGTAATGGAGTGGGGAGCCCTTTGTATGAATATACACAAGTTGTATCTATATAAGGTTCCTTAACACATTATCCAGAAAAATCTAATCCTTTTAATAAAAGAGCTTTGATCCTTGTGAGACATAGCAATCATTGCATTAGAACTCGACACCTCAGTGTGTTTTTTTATCATATCCAATGTGTCAGCCTCATTTCATCATCCTTGATTCAAAATCCATGAGGTGTAATTTAATATAAATAATCCCAATATATGAATAGTTTTTTCAATCCTAAAATTATTTATATATCTAACAAGGTAATTTTAAACAAAGATTTGGGTGTTAGAACCCTTTATGAATACCAATCCTTCAGGACCATAACAAGGATGAAACGAACAAGAGACCTTTATGAATAGTCATCCTTCTTTATATCAAGGGGGTTTTAGGTGTCAAAATAGTTCATAAATATTCATCCTACAATATCCTGATTCATTATCCTTGTGACATGATTACCCTTTTCTGGAATCCACAATTAATGAAAATTCTATTATGTTTTTAAAACAAGGACTGAGTTATATAACCCTAAATTATAGAAAAATAATGTATGATATATATGAACATAAACTACAAAAGAAATGAATGATCTATAAAACCCAAAACATAGTAGATTATGTTAAGATTAATATGATCCTAAACTACAAAACAAATATGTCAAAGCTATATAATCCTAAACTATATAAAAAAAGCTTCAGGCTATATGAACCTAAACAATAGAAAAAGAAATAACAAGCTATACGACCCTAAACCTGTAGAAAAATAATGTTTGATCTATATGTCCCTAAATTAAAGAAATATAATGAATAAGTTATATGACCCTAAAATATATCAAAATAATTTCCAAGATATAAGACTTTAAACTAAAGTGACAAAATGGTCCAAGATATTCGACCTAAAACACTAGCACCCCATTAGAATAGCTTGCAAAGACTTAAAAACCAATATAAAGATACACGATAGTCATATGTTAAACAACAGAAAAGGGTGATCTAAGAAAAATTTGACACCATTCCCACTAATCCTCTCCTTCAATAGATTAGAAAAATGTTTGGGAAAAAACAAGAGATAAAAATATTATAAAGGCCATTATCTTGACCTTGATCAAATTGATCTATTCTCATTATGTCCACTGATCAAGGAAAAAACAAAAGCACTCTCCCTCAATAAGATACATCCACCTCATGCCATAAATTTTAACTAGGTGACCTCAAAAGGGTTAATCCTAATACATGAATACATTTGTTTATACTTATTTTAATTTAGGACCCATTCCCAAGAAAATTTCATTATTGTTCAAGTATTTCAGTTTATATTTGGGATTTATTGATGTGTCTTGGGATATTTATGATATTAAGCTACAAAGATGTCTTGCACATAGTGAGAGGATAATTGGATGGATAGCAGTACAAGGATTTGAAAAATTCTTTTTATTGATAAAAGATAATGGGAATAAAGAATATACACATCCTATAGTCTCTTACATAAGACATCTTGATTGTAAACGATTAGTACAACATTCATTTAGTGGAATCACTTAATTCCACTGACTTCTTCTCTAGGGAAACTATGGATTGTAATAATTGATTGATTGGATTATCCTCAACCTATACATTCAATTGAAATTCTTCTACCCTAGAAATATCATCATGTATGATCTTATATACCACATTAACATGACCTTGTTTCTATACCATTATCATTTATATATATTAAAGCTTATATTTCATATTAGTGGATCTTTATAGAATATTTTGATGTTGGGATTCCAAGTATTGACCAAATTCTGATGATATTTTACCATAATTGCACACCAAGAAGTATCAAAGAAAGCCTTGTATCAATTTTTTTGGCTAAATATGAGGCCTCCACTATTGAAACCCATATCTCAAGGTCCATCGTTTGACCTCTTATGTAATCCATCTCCTTTAACCTTTCAGGAAAGTCTTGTTAGTCAAAAACCCCATATCTAATGGTGGTGAAGATATATTTTATGTGAAAAAACAGTATTTCATCTCTTGTAAGGGGAACTATGTGATTGAACTGTAATGACCTCCCCCCAATATAGACACACAATTGTCACAGCTTCTACTGATGAAATACACTATGATCCAACCCTAAACTCAAGCATATCCTATGAATGAGGAAATATTCTGAGACAAAGTCACTAAGATATAAACATGCACTCATATCCCTTTATTGGATTCTTGTAGGGATGACTTCTATACATGTTGACCCCGTCTGGGGGAATCCCCATGTAGAAGGAGGTGGGACCTCTAAACTATGAGGTGAGGCTAGTAAAAAGAAAGTTAAAATGTATTTCTAATTCTAGGATAACATATATAATTATTCTACATAACCAATATTTTTTATAGACACTGAAAGCTTATACATTTTATCCATGTTCCAAGAATCATATGTCATCCTACTTATACAAAAAAGGGATATGGTGATACCCAATTTAATTGGGTGACCTTGTAGCACCACTGGAATTTTTTCTATCAGAACATTTTTTACACCTCCTTAAAGAACTATAGGCACAAAAAATGTTAAACAATGTGACACGTAGTAGACGAAATTTTTCATTTAAAATAAAATTATTATCCTCTCTCAATTATTCCTCCATAAATGGAAATTTATTGGAAGAGTATCTAGAGGTGTTAAATTCAACCAGGAGTTTACTCCCCTATGTCAGGTTAAAGGGAATGATTGATAATGTACCACTATTAGACCTTGTTCTTGATCTCACTTGAACCCCAATCACCTATACCTCTCCATGGACCATTTATAATGTTTAGGGTTCCACATAAGAAATAGAAGGAACGAATTTATCTATTGTTATAGGAAATTAATCATCTAAAATGACTCATTGAGGTCTAGTAAAAATCAGAAGGATGGGATAAGTTACTAAAATATCCTATAATGAATTAAAATGATAAAATTTCACAATGTGTAACACCTTCTTGGTGATTCTAGGTGAGGATACTTAAATGAATTGACCTACTTTATCTACCTTCTATATTCTAAGAAATGTTCATTGGAGAATGGAAAACACTAAAATCCCTAAAGAAAACATCTTTGAAGGCATGGATAGTAATTCTTTAGCATTATTAGCCATTATCATCATTACTTATATCTAACCAAGAGATACCTCATCCTTGGCCACCTAGTCATCCTCCGAGACAAATCCAGTTTTTTTACCCCTGGTGGAATATACTGGAGATAAAATGGGTGACCATATGACTTCATCTTCCTACAATACCTAAGTGGATAAAAAATCAATCAATGTTTTGATCATAATCAAAACATATGAGGATGATTATAAATTTTGTTTCATCACTTCCCTGAAGTTTTCCTAGTTCCTCTGATCCACTGAATTCACCACTATGCTATGAGCCATCATTTTATATGCCGATGTTAAATAATGGATTTGGACCCTCACACAGTGAATAATCCATCAAGTTTTGAGAGAAATTCCTCAACCTCAGCAGGATGATCATTGAACGATGTTCCCCTGGGACATTGACATGTGATATTCCATCAAGATCCAACTCATCATTAAAAAACACATTCCATGATTTGGAATCTGATTTTTTTCCTCCAATAGTCCCATTGATGACACGCAATGGTAAAAACTAGCATTGCTGGGTATTTTCATGAAAGGTATATTCTCATTATAGACACATCAAATGGTACCTTATCAAATGATAAAGTCAACCTCAGATGTTATATTTACTTATAGGGTATATCTGGTGTCTTTGGATTACTAGGAAAATGATATGTCATATCTAGAGCCATTGGTCTTCTAGATACATGCTACTTAATAGGCCTTGTATTGGCTTTTCTTCCAATAATTCATAGAAAACTTATTTCTTTTATCACCAATATTGAAATTTCTCATTCATGTTTGAATGGATCCAAGCATCAATATAAACCTTAGAGTAACTGACACCATAACTGTCAGAGGGAAGTATACTTGGGTCTGATTCTCTACCCTAGAAAATATTAACCAGAACTAAAGAACCACCATTAGGTTTCTTTTTGACTAGACAAGGTTAGTAGTAGGGAATCTTGTTTGAAAAAATTAAAAAAATTACCAATCTATAAGGTGTATAACACTTGTAAAAGTTATTTTTCTCATGAATTACAGTAAAATGATCATGTGACTAATAGTATCCCTTGGATTTATTTTTTAGTTTATCAGTGGGTTCCTCATATGGTATTAATTTGAAATGATCATAGGTATTTAGGCCGATATTTTTTTCCCGATTAATTAGTGCAGTGGGACTGAATCCCCTAATAAAATTTAAATAGATCTTGAACTAGGACTCAATAATGTTATGGATGCATAAATTTTCATATCCAACCGTATGGGCACCAATCCAACCCCATGGAAAATGTACTGGTCTAGAGATCATGTATAGGGGTTTTCTCTCTAGGTACAACACACCAGGCGATGTAACATGGCTAGTATGGGAATAGACATACCAATATGACGTTTTCTATCCATGGTCAGGACCAAAAAAAATGTTGAAAACCTGACTCCACCCTTCTCTTAGAGTGGTAACAAGTATCCACTCAGGTACATCTCTAAAAAACCAACTAGCTGAATGGGTCGGTGAACTTCATAAATGGCCTCTCACCCATAGCAATTGAACAGTCTTTCTTCAACCATCAATGAATAATAAACCTCCCATCACCCCATCCCCCCAATGAAAATATCATGATGTATAGGACTTATTATAATTGATCATGGTTTTAGAATAGTCCAGATTGATAAATAATTCATCTCCACTTTTTGAGCGGGATGTTCGCCCCTGAAAACAAGGTCTTCCTGGGATACTTTTCAGCCATTTTGTTCAAATCACTAGAAATAAGGGGTCTAATATACCTTATAATATGTATACTTTGGAAGTAAAACTCATCATACATATATCCCAAGATTAAAATTCAACATATTCTCTCAACTTCCCAAGGGTCGATATCGAACACACCATCCATCAGATGGAATGTGTTCATATCCAGACTCCACCAGCTAGACAAATCCATCCTCAAGACCTTATTATAATAGGTGAGGGTTTGATAAATATAGGTATCCTCATATATATTGATCCATTTTAGATGTATAGTTAATTATATGGTGTTGTTCTATACCCATAAAGGCCAACCCAGATTCATTGAAAAGCCACCCTATGATCAAAGATCCTATTTGGGTAGTTATCTAAATTTATTATTCAAGATATAATTATGAATTATTGAATAGTTTATATTCATGTCAGAATCATAATTATTCCCGAACCTCTTGAATATATCATAATTAAATTCAGTATATACACATCACTATCTTTCCCTATAGGGATAATGTTACCTCGGTGAGATACAGCTTCTACGAATGTATTATTGGTCTTCAGGATATAAGAAGGTGGTATAATCCCTGATTTCTATTCCATAATAGGAGTGTTGTTATTTATTCAAAATATGTACAAAGTTATCCAATTATATAAAGGATACTTCAAAATATTATTCCCCAGCAAGATTTCAAATTTCCTTTAAGATGAATATATAATGAAGCACTGATCAATATCCACATTAGAAATAAAAAAATATTCTAGTGAGCCACTACTACTGAAAAATCATATATTAAATAAATTTTAAATAGTATAAAATATAAATTCTGTATTATTAAGAAGATTTTGGATATTGAAAAGGAGTATATTGAATAAAAGTAGTGCATAACATGGATGGTATCATATAGAGCATGTGACACATTTTGAGTCACGTGATCAGATGACCAAGAAAATATTATATAGATCACATGGCCAAGAAAAGATCATATAGATCACTTGACCCCAAAAATATCATGTGGATTTTATGATCATAAGAAGGTCACACAAATTAGATAAAAAATTATACAACCACATGATGCCAAGGTAAATCACATGAAGTAACCCAATGACCAAGGACGTGTGGCAAAGTTAAAATAAATTATTATTGATCAATTAGTCACGTGGTTTTACTAGTTTTCTAGACAATATAGTTACATAATGAATTAAAATTATTGGATCATGTGATTGGTTCTCATGATGGGGTTACATAATGTAATATCAAAAAGGGAACAAAGAGAATAAAAAATCTTTGTGTTCTCTAAAAACCTATGTCAAAGGTGAAATATATATCACATTGACATCATATTTATTGATAATATTTTGGAAAGGAAAAGGTCTATTAAAAAACAAGAGAATCCCAAAATACAAACTACTGATAGATAAAGGGACTTGGGTAGGAATTTACTTCCTCAGGACTAATCCTTTCGCCCTTCTTTAGGACTTCAATTCTATGGGGTGATTTATTGATGCCTTTCAAATGAGCATTTAAAAAATTTGAGTTGAATAAATACCTAAAGGGATAGTATAATTTTTAGGAAAAGTGAATAATACGGAAGCATTACCACATGAGGATCAATCTCTCAGGTTATAACCCTCATTAAAAATCATGATCGCGTAACACCTGATACATCATGTGATTCCACAATTACAAGAAGATTGGTTATTCTTTGATAAGGGTTAAACACTAATGCATGGAACATGGATGTTCATGTATCACCCCCTTGAATTCATGTGATCAACTCCATAATCTTCATGTTATATGAAGGTACTATGTGGTTTGTATGAATGACTTATTGACCCTCTGATAACTAAGTCGAAAACTAAATGAATACAACATGGGATTCATGGGATGAAGGTTCTAAATGATGGGATCTTTATGTAATGTAAGTTTATTTTTTATTTATGGGAAATCCCATGGAAATGTAAGCCTCGTCATTTAAAGTCCTTTGGATATTTTATCCTAATCATGTGGTTTCCCTTGGAAATCTCATCTTTTTCAGGAAAAATCCCTTGTAAATGTTAATCATGAACATCATGTGACGCCTACATGTGGACTAGGACATGAAACTTGAACCCCTGGTAATATTCCCTTTTCCATTTTAGAAATACTAGACATATCATGGGATCAAGTAATATAATAAGGATCGATTGATCAACCTGTTTTTGTTTAACACGTGATAAGGGGAGAATGAAACTGATGATATGTTTCTTGATCATGTGAAGTGAAAGGGACGTCATCAACTCATGCATACAACCCTTATGTAAACCTAAGCCATGTTATGTGTCTTTCCACCATAATCACATTAAAGATATAGGGTTGGTGATGCCTATAATGTAGACCTCGATAAAAGAAGAGGACACACATATATAGGAGAAAGCTTTTTGTAGAATTGGGATCATGTGATCACAAGATTCTTCTACTTTACAAAGCTCAGTTAGTATCTTGAGGAAAATTGAAGGAAAATAATTTTTATGAGGGGAGGTCATGTGATAACCATAATTCAGGTAAACAGATAATAATTCACTAGCCATGTGATAGTAATGACATCAAAATATTTACTCTTAGAAATGTGATAGATGCATGATTTCAAGAGATCCTTTTGGTCATTTGACCAGGTCATGTAGTCATCTTCCCCAAAATCAGTCATGAAAATGTATGACCCTCATGACATTTCCCACTGATATGACTCCAAATTCATCACATGATGTGTATGACTACCCCACCTTTACACAATTTTATACCCCATGTCTTGGCACAATTTCATAACTTCAAATCCTATACGTGAAGTTCATGCCCTCATGTCCTTTCTTATTCACACTACTATATAGGGATCATGTGATGTGAATGACTATCATCCCCTCATGTGGATTTCAAGAACCTATAGAGATTCATTCCCACACGGAACCCATATGACTGCATGTATACTAAGGGTATAACTAATTCTCTATTAATTTATTCTCAACCTATATAAGGAAGACTCCTTAAATATCCTCTAAAACCCCCTAACACTTATGGAAAATATATCTATTATACAAACCATTACTCCTTGTCCATTAGTGGGAAAAGGGTTATTATGAACTATGAGGGCACTGATTCATATTATAAGAAAGATACATATGAAAACATTTTTATGGTTTAATCCCCATAATTCCCTCATATATAAAATTTCTACTTAACGTCATAACAACCCTTGTGGAATCCCATAACTCTATTCTAATGGATCCATATCCCGAATGGGATTATAATCATACTCTTTTCAGGATGCCTTAGTGCATAATTGCCACACCAATATATAACATGTGTGATCCCTTATTATATATTGTTTCTCACACAAATAATGTGTCACGTAGTCTTAGAGACTTTCAATGATCATGCAATTGTCATAGTAAAATCATGAAATATAGTCATCCACTCCAGGTGTATACCCCAATTACATCTTATTTCCATTTAAATCTATATAATCTCTATTAATTAAATATCAATGTGACCTCAGTGTGTAATCCCCTCTCAAATAGTTGGATATACCTAGTATGTAAGCCTTATACTACTAAATCATATGCTTTTATGTAATGTTTTCAATCCTTTAATGTCTCTTGTTTCTCAGAATGAACATAACTTACAAGGGCTTAGAGACCGGCAATTACTATGTCATAAACATGATACAAGTTCACCCAATATGTGGCTCCTTTCAAATGTAATTCGGATTACATATTTCATTCCATTATATGGATATATTTCTAATGAATAATCTTAGGGAATCCTTATATGCATAAGTCCCACTAAAAAGTTTTATGTTCTTTACTTTTATGACATAGAAGTTTACCAAACTATATGGACTCGTATTCATGTATATATAGGGTAAATATGACTTCTATCTATGGATCAATCCCCCATGTAAAATATTAAAATATTTCATTTCAACATGATGTTACACTATAAGTTATTCTCTCAAACAAACTATATGGGTATTGGTTCCCTTTTCCATTAGATAATTAGAAAAACTACTACAGGATCAAACTCAAATTAAAAAAGACCAATCCTCTCTATGGATGGAAATAAACCCTATAGTTCCTATTAATACGTAATTAAACATAATTATACCCTTGTTATGAAGTAAAAAATGAGTAGAAATATGTAAAACCTCTTATACATATAGATAGTTCTATTAAAAGGATTCCCCCATATATGTATAAGGATTTAACAGCTGCTCAATTAATTATTGTAACAATCTCTTTACAAGGAACTGGGAAATATTCACCAACATATCCAAAATATATAATAAAGTCCCATTGTAGAAAATAATTCCACCAAAAATTGTGTGACAATCCAGAACTACCATCCTATCAACAAATGTGATTTATGAAGTGTCCTTAGAAAGACACTACAATGGTCACCTACCTCTGGAAATCATGCCCATAACATATTACAGATGTGAGAGTCATTGAGTTTTTTCATTGATAAACATTGCCTATTAAAATGATTTTGAAACTATACTAACCCTCCAATAATCCACCATTAGGCCATATGAATCTATGTGAATAAAAAAATGGTAGACCTAATGTGAAACCTTTAAATTATTCTAATATATTCACACATGTTGCAAAAGATCAGTTTTTTCATTAAAGTTTTTTCAACAAACATTTCTCTATGGAAAAAAATGGTGAACCTAATGTGAAACCATCTAGTCATTCCAATACATTCAAAAATATGGGAAATGATCGGTTTTTCATTAAATATAAGTCAATATACATTTTTATCGGGAAAAAACACATTAATAAACCATATTTTTCTCTTATATTTCCCTTCTATTATGTATCTACATACTGAACAAAGTAGATAAAAATAGATATACATGTGACCAAAAAATAAGTGTAGAGGTAATTAAGGGAGAAATGTGAAATTGAATTTAATGTAACTCAACACTTATTCCCCTTACCCACACTTAGTGTGGGTGTATCCTAATGTTATCATACCAACTAGATAGTTACATAAACATACCGAACCACAAAAAACATGAATAACCATCATATGTCTCAATGTGACCCACATTTTCTCACCAAATTATATAATATCCATCAAAACCAAACATGAACCTCAAAGAGGAACAAAATTTCATCCATGAATCCTAGAAAAATATATGAGAGCAGCATACACCCATTGGTATATTTAGGTTGTGAGAAAAACAATTCCTAGTAGGGTATTAAAAATTTGTATTTTTAATTCATTAAAAAGAAAATTAATAAATGTTGTTTTTTAATATAAATTGAAAATAGGTTTTCCACATATATAAGCACATGGAAAAGAAGTATCGCATTGTAACAAAGTATTATAAAACCTCAACCCTTTTACAAAAATAAATGTAGACCAACTCTATGAGATATAATAATTTTTAAAACCATTAGATAATGAAAAGTTACTTTTTATGACAAAAAACTAAAACATTAACACATATCAAATATTATTCCTTTTGAAAACATTCATTTAAAATTCACTTTTTAAAACCATTATAGTTAAGAAAATATAAATCCACAATAATGATATGCATTATAATGATGTATAATATTGTCAATGAAACAACAATAGACAAGCAGTCTCAACCATTCCATGGTTCTATATAATCATATCAAGATACAGGTGTTAATGAGATATGAGATATGAATGCCCAATATAGAATTATCAATAATAAATTGGTATTATGGGAAAATCACTAGGATATAATATGAAATATTATATGAACTAGTTTTTGGAATCATCCCCTCCTAAGTCCCCTATGTTACATCTTGAATATCTCATTCACCTTCCCCTTTTTGGTCTTGGCGAGTACAATATAAAACCCTAGGAAGGAGAATGTATCTGAAGGAACTAGCTTGCTTTCACACACTAAACCGGTGTAACTTTCATCCCAAATTTATATATATCCACCTAAGGTTCTCATGATAATTCAAATAATGTCCATAAAAAATTATGTTACATGACCATAATAATTAAATATAAACATAATTCCCAACATATCTCTAATTACCTTTTATTAAATTGAAAATTTCTCATAATTCGCAATAAGTTTAATATAAAACTCTCCCTTAGGGTCCATATTCAGTATAAATATTTTTTAAAATTGATAAATTAAGTGTCACATAATCAAATTAAAAAAATATTTACCAAACTGCTAGATGATCCTCTTTACGAACTGGCCAGAGATTTCAAGTCATTTCCTTCCTTTTAAACTCCCACATTTAGACATTAATTGAACAACTTTTTCATTTGAAATTTTTTGAATAAAGAATCACTTCCCCTTTTCAAAATAAACTCATAAAATTGTTTAATTCACTCTTTTCATATCACAAATAGTGTAAATTTTATTTATTCATCAAATTAATTCAAAACTATACCATTAAAAATATTTAAAAAAACAAGAGTCTTAACAAATTTCTTTAGAATATAGAAAAAAATTTAAACATTATTTAAGACAAGTGATAAAAAACATAAATAATTTACAAAATAAATTAAAACTATAATATATATAATGTGATAAATAAATCATTTGAAAAGTTGATGAATTGAATGACATAACCTTTAAATGAAGTGTAAAAAAACACCAACCTCATTCAAGTATAAATAAACCCATAACTCCTCAGATTCAATAGAGAATACCAAATAGTGGTAGAACACACATTCCATAAACCAAAAACTCCCAAAACCTCAAATTAAAACAACCTAATACGCTAACCTTATAAAAACAAATCCTAATGTCTTTTCTAAAGGAATAAACCAACGAGAAATAGGTGTAGGTGTAAGTACCCTGTTGTTTTCCTATAATTATTTAGAATATTTATAGGAATATTTCTAATTATAGTCTGTCATTTAACATGATATTTTGGTTAATGAAGATACATGGTCTGGTAATATTAATTATATTAAATATTTTATATCATACAAACATAGTTTTTATATATATTTGGTTTATCTCCTAAGAAGATTCTTTAAATAGAAATATAAGACTCAAATTGACTCTAGAACATGGGTTTTACCAAAGTTGTGATATAAATTGTTTTAGTTTTGGGCTCCTAGTTAGAGGCCACCATTGGTGGGAGGTTTATGATGGGTTTATTAATTTCATAAAATTAAATTAATAAACCAACCCCCCCCCCCCCCATTTGGATTCTTTCATATAGAAATGAGAGAGAAGGTTACTCCCTTGTATAAAGAATGAAACAAGGTGAAACCAATCGAGAGGAGGCACCACTAGATGCCATTTTTTTATGTCGGTCATCACTAAATCGAGGTTTGGCATCTCTCAAGGGTCATGTTGGACCCAAAGCATTGACATTTCACCACAAGGTAGGATGATTTATGATATTAATTATCAAATCCATGTATGTGTGTTTCTAGGGACATAAATCCTTATTATGATTTTTAGAGATCACCGAGGGGATATCTATGGGTTTAATGAGTAAATAAGGGGATTCATGTGGTTCGTTTTTATTTCCCATTTGGAAATATCAATCACACGATGTGTAGTGCAAGAGCACACACCATGTGTTCTTACTGTTTAGAAAAGATATCATTTTGGGGACTACTTGTCATGTACTGGGGTCACAAAAGGTGTTCGGAGCCCATGCCATGTGGATGAGGACATTGGCATGCATTCCATGTAAGGGGACATGGTCGTGGGGAATTACATGGCCATATCCCATATTTACATTGTATGGAAAAGGGAATGGTGTTGATTTTTTCCTATATAAACATTCCATGTACCATGGGTCTACACTATGTTTGTATACAGGGCTATAAAAGTTTTATGGTTCAGTACATTCCCATGAATTTGGATCAGCTTACATGTCATGTGAAATGGGGTACATGTCATGTATTATCCTTATAAGCACGAAGTACTGAGAGGTGAAATGGACCAATTCTGGTTTCGAGACACACATCATGTTCTATTGGTACAGGCCATGAAATTCCACTATATACTTCTCCCTCAAGCATATCTATCTTCCAAACTCCAATGGTGGCCCATGAATATCCTATAATATGTATTTTTTCACATGGAAAATGATGGTGGAAATGGTTTTAGTGTGAGGGATGAGACACAAGGTGATGCTTGTGAGATGCTTGTTAGTAGTTCATAGATTAGTGATATGTGTGTGCTCATTCTTAGTCTATCTATCTATGGTAATAGTGTGACATTAAATTACAAGGGTAAGAGTGTGATCCCCTTGACAGGATTGTTCAAAAAGAGTTCTTGTATCCTTACAAAATGCCTGAGAAGGGATCCTCTATCACATCATCTTTCTTATGTATGGTTTTTGGTATCGACGTGACAATTTTTTATGGAAAACAATTCCCTATATAGAGGTTTAATCCATTAGTGTTTTTGGTATCAATAAGAACCTCTTTCATGGTCATTATACTCTACATAGATAGTTAATCTAATATGACTTTTGGTATCTTTATGTATCTGATCCCCTACATGGTTTTTTGATCTAGATCGGAATTTTGGTAACTTCGTATGGTATTGAGTGAGATCCCCTATCTGTGTATTATAGTTTTGAGTCTCAGCATGGTTCATGATGTCCCCCAATAGTCCTTAGTTTGATCCCCTATTTGAGCATTATGATCTATAGAGTTCTCTATTGGGTTTGTGGTGTTCATTAGCGGTTCTGAGTGTGATCCCATGACTGAGTTTTAAGAACATATGGGGTTATGTAGGGCTCATGGAGTCCTCAATGATACATTGGTGAGATTCCCAAGCTGATGTTCATGATCCTTTGGGTTCCAATGATATAATTTTATGGAGAGACGTGATGAGCATGATCTCTTGGATATGCACTATTAGAGATAGTGGGGATGTGACAAATTATTTTTGATATCAAATGAGTGATATATCTTTGAAAAGCTCCCTCAGGGATGGGAGATATATAAATGAAGAGTGAGATCTCTCCTATGAGTACACCTATGTGTGGTAGATCTATATCTGACGTGTGAGATCTCTCAGTTGAGTTCCATCAGGGGTGGCAGAGCTCATAGAGTGTGTACTCCTGGACGATCATTACCTTGATCCTCGAGTAGAATCCTATGGTAGGTTGTATGGTTGATACATTGAGACTTGGAGTTTAA
This sequence comes from Viscum album, assembly GCA_963277665.1. Classification (NCBI taxonomy): domain Eukaryota; kingdom Viridiplantae; phylum Streptophyta; class Magnoliopsida; order Santalales; family Viscaceae; genus Viscum; species Viscum album. The sequence goes on along the minus strand of OY728123.1, from coordinate 1,198,245,661 downwards.
GAAAAGAATATCTATGTTATCCTAGATACCTCTTTTTATTTCTCATATCATGATTGGAATACTACATGGTGATAATATGATTAGTAATGTATAGTGGTGGAGTGGTTGATATGGAGAATCTTATTCTCTCTAGAATGGGTTTCTATACCCTTTAGATTTGGGTGTAGTGAACAATTTCCTTTTAGAGTTTCCCTTTTATTTTTTAGAACCTAATAGTTATTGTTACACTCACCCATTCATGGGTTATTCCACCACTTGTCATGTTTTTTTAGGATGATAGGGCTTTCAATGGTGTCATGGGAGGACCAATAGTAGGATTAGCATAGAAAGATGGATAAACATAGGTGTGTACCAGTGGTTCCATTTGATAGAAGTCCCTACAACTAAGTAGGTTAGATGATGTTATCTTTGTATAGTGGGATTGTATTTTTCCCTTTTAGTGGTTTCAATAACATTATTGTAATATCTTGTGGGATATATATGGGAATGAATTTTGGTATTGGTATTATTATGGTCTATGGAATGTTTCATGGAGATATATGTGTGTGCATGCATTTAGGTACCATAGTCTATAACTCTCCATGTGTGTGATATGCCTACGGAGTGCTGGTAACCATCCCCTAGCTTATTGTAGGTTGTATTAGGGTAGTTTCACTCTTCTTATATCTGGACATGCGGGCCCCCGATGGGTCGGGTCATGATAGCCGGGAAGATGAGAAGGGAAAATAAGTGGGGATATGATGTTTTCCTCAAGAATATGCCTAAAATATGAAGTTATGATACTACAAAAGAAATATAAAGTAGGAAGGAACTAACTTAAGATGTACCCCATGATTGGAAAAAATAGAGGAAGAAGATAGGTAAGAAACCCCCTAAAATCAAACATGGGTAAAATAAGAAAACTCAAAAATTTAAAAACTGGGTAGATGGGTTGTAGGGTGACCTCTCCTGTTGTTTTTTAATGTACCACCAATGAAAACACTACCCCACTGCCATGAGTGAGTTGTACTGAGAACCTAAACCAACATGGAGTAATAGACCCCATAGGAAACAAGCTCTTCTAACTGGGTTTTTCCAAGTCATGTTACTCCAACTTAACATTGTGACACAACTCCCTGGAATAGTAGATCCATTGTCCATAGTAGGTCGTGACATGAAAACCCTATGTACGTTGAAAACTGGCATAGTCTGGGATTTTAGATCACCTAGACATGGCTGACCACCAAAATATAAATGTAAATAGCTTTTAAATTTCAAAATAATCCAAGAATATATAATATAGTTTACAATAGTTTCATGTGGATGTCACAATTATCTGCCAATTTATTCAAATATAAATTAATGTTTCACTATAGAAATTAATAGTGAGGACATTACAATGACACCTCATAACCAAAGGTGGGGAAAATAAACTAGTTGTGTTCTATGTAATTTAACATGACCCAATGATGTTATTATTCCAATGGGATCCCAATGTTTAGAATTTATAAAAACTTGACTAACACATACTACAATATCATAAAATAGTGGCAACTGGGAGTTGTTTAAATTCGTAAAAGGATTATATTATTCAATAGTTTTGACTTTTTTTGTTTTATTAAACTTAAATTACCTAAAATGTCATATGTTGTAGAGTTTAATGACTCAAAAGTAATGGAAAGTAGAGTAGAATTCTTATCAAATGATGTTTTTTGATTAATAAAGACAATTCAATCATTACATGTGAGATTACATAAAATTAATAGACCTGAAACATATTTTACTTTCAATCCTAGCATCTCATTTTCAACTAAAACAACTTAAGATAGTTTATCCCTCTATCAAGGTACATTTATGACTAGATATGGTGCATTATGATTAATCTATAAACAAAAGGTAAAGTTAAGTAAACTCTCTCATTACACATACCTTAATCCCATTGTATTTCCTCACATAATTAACATCACTATTGTCATATATTTTGGTATTTGATTAAGATTATTCCTAATGTAATAAATATTAATAATAATAATTAACATGCATTAAATAATTAAAACAACAAAGTACTCATCCCCATCCACCCCCTTAACCATCCCCCATAACACCTTACCACCCATATCGCTCTCATGAACACTAATTACATAGAATATGAGTAAGAGGTAATAAAAAAATAAATAATGAATCAATTAAAACATACTTTAATTTATGGATAAAATGCATGTAAGAAATCGATTATTGCAAAATGAGAATAAAATGGAAAACAAATTATAATCTATGATGACTTGCTAGATGATGATGACCCGCATCCTTCCAATATCACTTTTAATGTCAGATATCTATCTTCTACTTCTTTGGGTACCCCCCCCCCTCCCAGGTTTGGTAATTTATCTATTTTCATATTATTTTCTTCCCTTTTATAGAGAAAATTCCCTTGAGATGTATTTTCAAATAACCTTTATCTTCGCCACATCAATTTTCTTATCATATCTTGTTTAATATCATAAAAATTTTTATAAATGCATTAATTACCTCCTAATACATATACATTATCTACAATTTAATATATCTCATTATCTATTAATGACATATGGTGTTTGGTAGGGTCTTCATACCTATATATCTACAAATAGATGTTCTTTTTGAATATATTTGTCAATATCTCATCTTCTTCTCCTTGTTTTATGGAGTGTATTTAAATTCTAAAAGTTATGAGTTATTCCATGAATCTAATCATCCATAATATCCTAAAAAGCTCACATATAACATATACATGGGTATAAAATGTTATGTATTTGAATTTGAAAAACAAAATATCTCTATAGTGAGGAAAATTCATTGTATCATAGATTCCATCATGTGAATGCATGTCCTTTCAATGATATGGAGTAGCATGTGAACACTGGTCATAGATATTGTTCCAATATCACCACACTTCTCTATAATTTTTTGATGCATCGAAGTTTATTTGAAACCTATAATGTATTATATTTAATCATTCAAAATCTTCTAAATTCTACGTTCATTCATGGTGCATCCCAAGGATAACATCACATCCTTCGTCTTTATCATTTCACCACATCATCGAGATATGGTACAATGGATTCCTCCACAATACATCTATAATTTATTCAATATTATGATACATGGTCTAGGATGTAAATTATGGACAATACTACAACCTTATCTTTTTATATTTTGAGATACATTGTCAACTAAAACTCAATGAATGTTTGTTTCCTAGTGATGCTTAAAGATCCAATGGAACCTAATCTCCCTCTTCAACATATATGGAGGGTATAGAGTATATAATAACCACTTATGGTTCTTTATGTTTTTATGATAAATTATAATTGATAATTAAATCAGGATGGAACCATTTTTTTGTGTAGGAATAGTTACCAAGTGATAGTGCATCCTGCATTGCAAGTTTCATGGGTTTTCCTCTACTTAATAAAGGATATCATTTCAAATTTGGGTATCAAATATGGATAGTGGTTTTATATCCCAAACCATCACTGCATGACTCCCCACACCAGTGATGCACTCCTCCCACTTTCATACGAAACATCCTCCGAGGAGTCGGTGTTGCTATGCTCTCATGTGTGCGCCATACATGTCCTATTCATCCCATGTTTCCCTAGTAGAATCTCCCCTTAGGAGATCATGGATGAAGGAACCTCATGGGTTTCACATGTGGCATTCACCCCTTATGTTGAGAGATTTATAGGGTTGAAAAAAATTGCACCAACAAGAAAAAATAACTTGAAAAATTAAATCATATAAAACATGTATATTTGTTATTTTTATTTATTTTTAGAAAATGTCATTCTTAAAGGTAAATTACCCAAAAATAAATAAAAACATTTAAAATTTGGGTATGATCATAAAAACATAATGAAATTAGCTACATAAATATCCATATATTATGAAAAAAGGAAATCAAATCCCCTATATCTAAACCATGATTTCTCTCAAACAAATATCTAAACATGGAATAAAAATCAAAGTCCCATGATACCAAAATATTAAAAAAATGAATGAAAAAAAATTATAAATATGTAGACTAAACATTTTTGTGTTTCATATGAATCCAACTCTTCTATAGTCAATAATTTATTTTATTCTTATTCTTTAAAAGTGAGGGAGTTTATCGTTTCTTCCATTAAAGACGCTTAATTTATCATTTTTTTGTATTTCATGTTGTGATTCACATAACCATGATTTTTATTCTCTCATAACTCAAATTAAAAATTGAATGGAGTTTTTATCATTCTATAAGTACAGGTATTATACATATAAATAAGAATATGACCTAAATAATCCACTTTTTAGAGGTAAAAACATCTAAAAATCATAAGGGGCTACAAATTAAGATCAATTGAATTTGAGACATAAGGAAAGTAGGTAATTAATGTAAAAATTAAAAATATAATCAAATGGGAGGATTATATATTTTGAATATTTCATGATAATTAACGTTAAAGTCTAAGGAAATTATCATATCCAAAAAGTGACGACACCTACTTTCCCAATCTCAAAAAAAGTCATGATACAATGAAATCGTAATGAATTAATTACCGTAATTGGTTTTTTCTGACTTCTTCTTTTTTAATTTTTTTCAAACTATTTTTTTCAAAATATAATCTTGGAAAAGTATCACATCCACCAATGAACCCATGATAATAAAAATCATCAGTCAAGGGATGGTGATTATTTATCCTCTAAAAGGGAACCAAATTTATTCATTTCATTCTTCATAGAGGGTGTAGCAATGAATACACTGAATAATGACATGAACCATTCCCAAAATCCATAGAAAGTCCCAAAACATTTTTCCTTATTGAAATACTTCATCTTTCCAAATGAATTCGCTCCCCCACATTGCAACCATGACAATCAATGAAAACTCTAATATACATGATGGAATGGATATAATTGGATTTTATTGTGAATCATTCCTGACATGTTCATTCATTATCTAAAAGGGTTAAATATAGTATTAATGTAAAATGTGGGTCCCAAATTTAATGTATAAATTAATAAAATATGAAGTTCCCATATTAGTGTGAATCACTGAGAGGGGGAGGGGTGAATCAGTTATCCATTTAAATATTATTGCTAATTGATTCTTTATAAGTAATCCTATATGGATGGTTAAAGCCTTGATCCACTCTTCTTGTGTCTCTTAGCCTTACCTTTATTATGTTGTAATTTTAAATGCACTGAACACAAGGATTTACAAGGTTCGGTTGAAAGACCTACTTCTGGCTATGTTGTTTATTTGCCCCCAACAAATTTCCGCCACTATAGTTTGGTTAGTAATTACAAGGGTTAATACAAAGTTCCGCTATATCTTTCCTGAGTTCCACATGAGGTTATTTATATTGCTTCACACAGTGTTACCAAAGTCCCACTGTCCTGATTTTGAGTCCCATTGAAGACTTCTTCCACGTGGATTTCACAAGAGTTGTTTCTTGATTCCCTGTGGATGAATCTTTTGATCTTCCCTCATGAGCTTGCTGAATCACACTTGCTCTGGAATCTCTTCATGAATAATCAATATCCATTGGCAAGGTCTGTTGTCCTTGCTCAATATTTATGATGACTTCTTTGATCAGTACTCTGCTCAATAATGCTTGGGCAATTCTTTCTTCTTCTAATGAAGACCCTGGCCCACTAAGATGTGTGCAAGTGGTGAACACAAATTCTTCAATAATATCATTCTGCAAGAATTATCTTGCACAATATCAGTCCTATTTTTATTCTTGGGTCCTCAAATACTATAAACTCAGATATCAAATATTCCTTAAATTTTGTTTGGCCTCAGTCTTAGTTAAGCTTCACTTCATCCATGGTTTGCATAGAATCCAAACTTCTTGTTTGTGGATATCTCAAATACTTCTCTCACAAGCATGTGTATATGAATGATTTCATCCATGCATAATATGCTTCTTGTAAACCCAAACACACACTGCTCACTTGAATTAATTATTTAGGTTTAATGTTTATATGTCATGCATATGCATGCACATTGTTCTTGGTCATTTTGCTTTATTCTTCCTCAATTCACACACTTCCTTCTTATTTGGTTCTTTGCACAAACACACATTTTCCTTTTAATTGGAGTTCAATTATATTTGTGTTTCCACATACCCTACAGGGTGTATTCATTTAGTTGTGTTATTATTTCTTTCTTCCTCTTTCTTTTTCACCTGTGCACACACACTTGTATTTTATGTTTTTTGCATGCACATGAACTCCACAGTGCATGCGCCCTCATTATTCTTCATGTAAAGCACACACACAACATAAATGGGTGTGATCCACCCATTGGCTTGTTTGGGTATCTCAAATCATGCACATGCATGTATGAGCATCATGCATTCACTTTCCTTGCTCCACAAAGTTCCTAGGGTCCCTTATTCTTCTCCTAGGACAGTGTATGTATACATTGTCTTCTGCTAGTTCTCCCAAAATGGGAGTCATCTTCACAAGACATGAAATCTACAAACACAGAACATAATATATATATATATATATATATATATATATATATATATATTGACAGAAGGGTTTTCTTCTTCATCATGCAAACAGGAGGGCGTGGTTCTTGATCTTCTTGCAAACAAGGGAGCACGGTACTTCCTTCTTCCCGGGTGTCTCGAGGATTTCTCAATCACAAATGCATGAACCACGATAGTATCATGGTTCTGTCCTCGTGGAGTACATCAAGGGTGAAAGTGCACAAGTTGTGTACACATGGGATGCTCCCCATGAAAACACAACGAGGGTTTGAAAGAACCAATCGCGTGCTCGGGGGTTTCTTCGCACAGGGGGTGTAGATGCCTTCCTCCTTCATAAGGATGATTCAAGAGTTCATATAACTTTTTGAATGCACGCGGTTCATCTTCTTCACGTAGCAAAGCTGTGAAAAATCCCTTTCACCATTATGCTCTGTTTTTCTAAAAACAAAAGCTCTCTAAAGATTTTCAACAACAACTCTCGGCTAGGTGGTCCACTATTTATTTGCGAGGATTGGATCACATGTACGATAAAATATGCATGAGAATAGCGGTATTCAAATCATTGAATACCCGTGATCTTTGGTTAGAATATTTCAAACGCAGGGTAAAAAATATGCGCAAATCTTAGTTGTTTCCTTTTCAACTGCGGCCTCCTCTTTCTCAGTGATTATTATCCCATGTGCATGTGTTTGAGAATTCATGCAAATCATTTTCCTAAATACGTCGATAATCCTGACGTGGCCTCACACCTTCGGTTTCTCCGGCCAACGTGGATTTCTCATTTTAGTCGCATGCATGCAAATTTTAATGGATGCATGTGTTTGGTTCATCCAAACGATCTATGTTGGCTTGAAATGGAATCAAATGATGCCCGAAGAGAAGAAATCATCACTTAGCTCAAATGCTGGTTCTTGGGATGAGCTTGGGTGTCTGGAGGTTGAAGACAACCCCGGTGGAGAGATAAGACGACGCCAGTTGAATCCTGAACCTCACGATCCGATGGATGGACTCGATTAGAACGTGAAACGCGGGATGGAGCGTGTGGCTCAGATCAGGTGTGGGATCAGATGGCCGACGCAAATTTATTCTGTGTTTTTAAAATGCCATCACCCAAAGAAACGTGCCAAGGTTTTCTCGTTGTTTATCAATCCTGCCGCGGCAGCAGCGGATCAAAAATCTCTTTCTCCCCTCGTGATATCACCTCATTCCGTATTCTTTGGGTGCAATCTAGGTGCCCACTATACTTCCTACGGGTGCGCACCTAGCACCCATGGTGCAGGGTTCACCACTATGTTGCACCTGCGGGCATATACACGTCCTGCACAAACCTTGCCTCATGCGGGGCTTGCCGGGAAGGTTTCCCTTGAGCATGGTTGACCATTGGGTCCCGCATGTGCTTGAGGTGAGGTCCTTGGAAAAACTCCATGGTTGTTGTACTTTTTAGCAAAGGACCGTTCAAAATGTTTAGCATAAATGCTATCATGTAATAAGATGTATGCCCACCTTTAAAAGCCTTTCCCATGCACCTTTCCTTCTTTTCTCTTCTTCGTTTATTTTTTGGACCATGAATCCTTAAACACATTACTCATCTTCAATACATTCCGTTAATCCAGTCATGGATTATGCATGGATTATTTCTTCATTCCACATGAATTAAAGCATAATGCATAGATTCCTTTTTGTGGGGGATGTCTCCTTCATTACCACATATCATCTTCTTTGAGGATCAGCAAAAAAAATCCTTTGACTTCTTAAACATCATCCATTTAAATGTAATGGATGAATCTTTAACACTTCATAAACATAGTGACTATGAATGGAACTTCACTTCTTTCTTCATACAATTGGGTATTGCATGGACTTCATCAAGTGTTGTAACATTGTATCACCTCTGATGGAAGTCTTGGAATTTAGAACTAGTTCATCAATCGTCAGAATTTAAAGGGTGAATGTCCAAGCATGACATCTAATTTCAAATAGTGATTCCACAAATATTAATGGCATTTGATTTGAAAAAACAACCACTCTTTAATCTTTATTACCAGCACTTTTCTATACACATATTGACACTTGACGCCCTATTGACATCATATTGACAACAAATGCAACACCATGCTCAACAATCTCCCCCTTTGTATTTTTTTTCAATATAACTTAAGCACACTTTGTATGGGTCAATATGTGGGACCATCATTTCTCCCCCTTATTGGCAACCAATTGCAATGTTGTACTGGGGTTTGTTCAAAAGCATGTCATCCTCCCATTAAAGAATATCTTCATGAATATTTCTAAGAGAGGGATGATGTCACATGGTTCACATAGAAAATATCCTTTAGTAAATCACTTCTATGTCTACTTGGGCTAACCCGATGTAGAAAACAAGAGAGATATGACCAAGGTATTCAATTATTTCTATAAACAACCATACATGTGAAATCATGCTCATAATGTATCAACTCTTATCCCATTGGTTGAAAATATTCTGATTTATCAATGAAAAGATAAATCCTAAACATACTTCACCTAACTTATTACTGTTGGAGTTGGTGGTCTAGAACAAACTACTTTGTACATTATTCATTAATAAAATCCTTATCACATCTTGATTGTTCTTCTGCGTGACAATGCATGTGATAATGTCCTAAGGGAAGCTATTATTTTAATGAGTCATAGCGGATCCCTTCTATGATGAGAACCCAGAAGTGTCATAACACTGTTCTTGAATATATGTTCTCTGGCCAGATGATATTATTTGAGGGACACAAATAATACAGGTCATTAGGGGTGAGGACTCATAAAACTTTGAGGCACCTTCTCAGGGTGTGCGCCCTTGGTAATATCCAGGAGGCTATTATGAGAACGAGACCCGCCAGTAGGAAATCCACATTTCATAGTATCATTGGATGTTCCTATCTGCGGACGTGTGTATTGATCCTTAGACTTTAAGATTATTATTAAAGGGTATTACAACTCGCGCACTTAGATGTATTGACAAAAACTGTGACCACACACTGTTCGCGGCAAGGTAGGATATGTTGGGTGCGTCACGAGTAATACTGCATTAATAGATAATGTGAGAAAGGATTTGTCCCTTTTGTTTCATAACGGAAGTAGATATCCCAGGCTCTTTGATGGAATTGACATAGCCTAAATAAATCCATGGCCGTGGAATGGTATGGGCGAGTTCAATTCCGAGAATTCAAAGAAAGAATAATCGAGCACATGGGTTGATGGCACTAGCATGCAACCCGCTTGATTGGAGATATCGAGAAAAAGGGATTATATTACACGGTAAGCGTTTGTAGGAGGTGACACGTCATTGCGGCATTAAATTCTTTTTCTATGGGTGCATTGACGTGTTGCTAGATGCTAACATTGGACTTTAGGTAGGCTCCGCCTAATTCCACTGAGAAATAGGCCTAGAGGGTCACACACTAAGTATGTCCATGTATCTCGGTTAAATATTAATTTAACAAGTTAAATAAATATTATTCCTGACTGTGGTTTAATAATTATTTAAGTATTCGTGATCGCATTTATTTCGACATTAGTTATTTGAGAGAGTATATTGTGGGTGAAATAATATATATTTATTAGCGAGTAATGCAGTTACATTTATTTATGAAATAAATAGCCATTACTCAAGGTCTAATAAATATGGTGGAGGAAATAAATAAAATGAAAAATAAAAGTGTACATCATGTATATTTATATACACGTCATGTAGTTAGTTTTAAGGGATTCGTGAGAAAAATATTGTTTATTTAATTAAATGATATTAAATGTAATATGTTGGGTGCATGTCAAGTAATAATGATGGTCAACTATCATTATTAAGACATGGGGTATTACTAAGAATTAAATGAAATGATTAAATTCTTTTGAGCAATTAATTCATTTTATTATTATAAGTATTATAATCCCAATTACATAATTTTTATAAAAAGAGAGCCATTATTGTGCACAACGGATCTGGAAATACTCTCAAGCCAGGAGAGAATTCCCTTTCCACCAAGAATGCTTTCAAGTTACAAAAGCGAGATCCTCTACCGAATCAAGGCTGTTGAAGGAAGACATTGCAAGCGAAGGCTCTTTCGCGCTAGCACCCAGAGATATCTTCAGCGATGTCCAGAGATACGTGGAGCATGTGTGGATCACCGCTAGAGAAATCCTGTACTTGGATTCTACAACACAATGACAGATCACAGGATCGTGACTGGAGACTCCAACGAAGAAACAATTCCATCGAGGTAATTCTTATGAATTAACTAAATTAATTATAACCAACATATGATGATCCTATCTCAAGGGTTCTGGGATTGTTCTTTTCTTTTTCATTCTTCGTTCTATTCTGAAGATTCAGCGTTTTAAATCGTGACGGATCTCGGATTGAACATTGTTTGATGTTAAAATTAAAGTTGGGAAAACCCACCAACGTGCTTCTGCTGCTCCCAGAACCTACAAGTGGCATCAAAGGGATCATATCGTTGATTATAATTGTTTAGTTTTTCATTGGTAATTTACGAATTTAATAATTTAGTTATTTCAATTCAAGTTTAATCGTTCTGAAAATATGAATATCGAGATCCGTTCCCCCTCCCTCGTTTCTCGTTCACCTCACAGAAATTATTTTTTCATTTAATTTGGATTAAAATAAAATAGAGGAACTCATCGAGAGGAGCCAAACGTTTCTAGCCGTACAACACTAGAGTACACGACGTGTATTCAGAAGTACACGTCGTGTAGTCTAGGTTCAATGCATTGACTGATCCGCCAAATCAGGTCGTGTATTGGATTCTTTCTAAGAATTTAAGACACAGTGTGTTGACCAGAAACAGGTGGCACACGGTTTCCATATTACACGCCGCGTGGTCCAATGAACACGGTGTGTAGTCCCTTCGGGTTAGGGTTGGGCCGTGTACTCCGTACACGGCCTGCCCGGCTGGAAACCGTATAACACGGAAACTAAACGGTGTGTGTCCCAATGTACACACCGTGTACTCCAAAAAATTTCCGAATTACATAAACATTCCATGTCCCCGGGCGTGTACTTCGGATGGATGGTGAAGAAAAGTACACGCTGTGTAGTCGGAAATACACACCGTGTACTCACCCAAATTACACAGATTTATTTAAATTTATTATTATATTATACAAACCCTTGAGACGTGTACCATGGTGCAGGCGTAAAGATAAGGCACAACACGTGATAGGTGTTATATATATATGTGTTTAATTTAACATCTTTGTAATAAATGGGAATTCACCGGGTTGCCTCCAAGGTACAAGTTACATACAAGGATAATTTTAAATGAATTTTATTGTTTAAAATTATGATGGATGAGAATCTCAAGGAAATTCAGAAAAAGGATTTAAGATAAAAGGATTGGTTAATTAAAGATAATTAATTGACTCGAGCGTGATTTATCTTAAATAAGAACTATTAAAGAATTGAATGCTAGTTTTATTTATGCGTAAATATCGTTGCATGTGTGGATGATCATGGGCTAGACTGAGACCTTTGTATGTGAATGGTTTCTTTTAATTTATTTATTTAAATTAAATTTGTTGGTCTGCGAGCCATCTCCTCGTTAATATGTATGGCCTATGCGCCCAAGGATTCTTTTATGTAAAAACCCCTTTTACCCCTCATGTGTGTGTGAGATAAATACATATGTAATGGATGGAACACCCAAGCTAGTGGAGGTGACTCAAGTCAAGAGCCAAGGTGAAACCAATCCAAGGAAATACAAAGGTGGACAGGTGGAAAGTTGTAAACATGAACCTGAAAGGTTCAAGGTGTTTCTCCCCTAGGTCTTGGGTTAGTTTATCAACCGCTAGATAAACTAACCAATAGAAAAGCTCATGATCATACCATTTATTTTATTTCTGTCAGTTGCATGGTTTATTTATTGTGGGTGTGTTGTCACGATCACACAATTAATGAATTAAACGAGCATGCAATATGGAACTAAAATAAAACTGGTTTATACGTAAATATTATCTTAGACATGGTTAATCACTTAATTATATCCCACTTAAAATTAACAAGCATGTAATCAAAGATAATGAAATGTAAATTTACATATAAAGATAAAATCCCTCAAAATAAATATTAAGTCGGCATAGCCTTCCATAATCTTGGTTATAATCGAACCATAGTTCAAAGTGCTTGACCAACCCTAGTTGGGGTGCTTTCAATTATCGGGGAATTCTAATTCAATGTTTTGGGTTGACTTGACTTGGTTCGCATCAAGGGTTGACTGCCACAGCAGGACATGGTGTGACCAAGAGGCAAATATTGAGGAAATCCAAAACAAAAGGATTTCCGGATTGGGGAGTCCACTCAGCTAATCAAGGAGCTGCGAGTTAATGCAGTTGGCATTTAGAATGCCTTCCTAAAACCCTTCAAGTTTCTTGACCAACCCTAGTTGGGGTAATGCGAAGGGCAATATGGATCCTTGCCACTAGAATATTCACGCAACAGAATATTCTGAAGTCAGTGGTGAGGGATATTGGATTTTGATAAAATAGTGGGAGACTAATAAGTATTAATTTATTTATTTGTCTCAATTTTGTAATAAAGTACTAAACCTTTTCTTATCTTAATTTGTAGAAACGGCAAGAAAATGACTTCAAACATATCTTTGCACACCATACTCAAGAAGGAAAACCCTCTCACCGGCACCAATTTCCAAGAGTGGCAGAGGCGTTTACGTGTCGTCCTTCGCCACGAAAGGAAATTATATGTGCTGGAAGAGCCTATTCCAGTTGCGCCTGGGAAAGAGGCTAGTGATGAGGAATTATATCTCTACATAAAACACATGGATGATGCCACATATGTCTAGTGTTTCATGCTATCGGCCATGTCTAATGTGCTCTTGAAGCAATATGAGAACATGGACGCGTATAGCATGATGTCTCACCTTAAAGATCTCTACCAAGAGAAGGCGAGAAAATAGAGGTATGATATCGCCAATGCTTTGTTTACCATGAAGCTTGGAGAGTCTGCGCCATATGGGCCTCATGTAGTCAAGCTTATTGGCTACATTGAATGAATGGACATCTTAGGGATTAAATTCCCGAATGGGTTGCGTATAGATCTCATCCTATCATCACTTCCCAAGACCTTCTCTAGCTTCACTGTCAACTATAATATGAGTGGAAATGAGAAGATTCTATCAGAGGTTTTGACCTTGATTCTCCAGGTAGATAAGGACATGGGGCGTGTCAAACCTGCGATCCTTATGGTGAACAAGAAAAGTAAGGATAAGGAAAAGGGGCCAAAGACTTATAAACGGTCTGAAGCCCCCGAGCACCGTCCCTCCAAGAAGGGTAAGATCTAGAGACAGGGCAAGGAACGGGAGGCAGTGTGTTTTGCATATTTCAAGCAGGGCCACTGGAAGAGGAACTGCACCCAGAAGCGTGGGGACGCTAAAGGTGTGTTTGTTATCGAGCGCAATCTTTCTATTTCTACATATTGGGTATTAGATATAGCTTCTGGTGCTCACATTTGTATTCAAATGCAGGAACCAAGTAGATTTAGAAAGATCGCCAGAGGAGAGGTGGATCTTCGAGCTACCAATGGCGCAAGGCTGGCTGCATTGGCTATTGGCGACTACCACCTCTCATTGCCGACTGGGATGATTTTGGTTTTACATAACTGTTATTATGTTCCTAGTGTTACCAAGAACATAATTTTTGTATCTTGTTTGGATATGGATGGATTTTTTTCAAATTTGGAAATAAGGGTTGTCTCTTTTATAAGAACAACGTATGTTATGGTATGGCACATTTAAATAATGGTTTTTATGTATTTAATTACAAAAACCAAGTGTTGGCAATAGAAAATGAAACAAACTCACATGACTGATACATCACCCAGTTATGGCATCACCGCTTTGGTCATGTGAACGAGAAGCGCTTGACAAAGCTCTGATAAGATGGCTATTTAGACTCTACTGAGCTAAAACCACTTGATAGATGTCACGCTTGTTTACAAGGGAAAATAACCAAGCCGCCTTTTGGTGGACAAGGTGAAAGGGCCACAGAGCTTCCAGGATTGGTACACACGGATGTGTGTGGACCATTTCCAATAGAAGCTAGAGGTAGATATTCTTACTTCATTACTTTTACTGGTGATTTGAGTAGATATGGATATGACTACTTAATGAGTTATAAGTCAGAGTCCTTAGAGAAATTTAAGGAATTCAAGAATTAAGTAGAGAATCAGCTTGGTAAGAAGATAAAGAAGCTTCGATCAGATCGAGGTGGAGAATATCTGAACCAAGAGTTCATCGATCTTCTACGGGAGTATGGGATTCTATCTCAGCTCACTCCTCCTTATACACCATAGTGGAATGATGTTAGTGAAAGGTGGAACCACAACTTGTTGGACATGTTGAGGTCGATGATGAGTCATGCGGATCTTCCATTATCCTTTTGGGGATATGCATTACAAACTGAAGCATACACTTTAAACCGAGTACCAACTAAGGTGGGAAATGGAATTCCATCCGAGTTATGGAATGGAAGGAAACCCACTTTGTCGCACACACGTTTATGGGGATGTGAGGCATTTGTTACGGCCTTCTCAGGAAAAAAACTAGCACCTCAGGGCACGAAGTGTATCTTTATAGGAGATCCCAAGGAAACGAAAGGATATTACCTATATAACCCTCAAGATAAGAAAGTGATTGTTGCCATACAAGCCGTCTTTCTTGAGAGGGAGCACAACCTCAAGAAGGATAGTGGGAGGAAGATTGAATTCGATGAAGTTGATGCTCAAGATACACAGGTGTTGGTACCGGAACAAGTTCCACAGGTCTATATGGAAGAGGTTCTAGAAACACAAGTACTGCGTAGGAGCTCAAGAGAGGTAAGGTAACCATAGAGATTTGGTTTCCTAGTCACCAAGGATGGTGAATCATTATTGTTGGAAAATGATGAACCTATCTCCAAAAAGGAAGCAGTAGAAAGCTTAGAAGCTGCAAGATGTCTAGAAGATATGAATTCTGAGATGGATTCCATGTATCAGAACCAATTTTGGGTTCTGGTCGATGAGCCAGTTGATGTAAAGCCTGTTGGATGCAAATGGGTATTCAAAAGAAATATAGACATGGAAGGTCAAGTTGGCACCTATAAAGAAAGGCTAGTGGCTAAAGGATTCAGATAGCGTCAAGGAATTGACTATGATGAAACCTTATCGCCAGTTTCCATGTTTAAATCCTTAAGAATCATAATTTCCATAGAAGCTTATCATGACTACGGGATTTGTCATATGGGTGTCAAAACAGCATTCCTTAATGGGAACCTTCAAGAGGATGTCTATATGACACAACCAGAAGGGTTTGTGACACTAGGTGAAGCCAAATGGGTTTGTAAGTTGTAGAAATCCATTTATAGATTGAAGAAAGCATCCAGGTCATGGAAAATTCGATTTGATGAAGCCATAAATGAATTCAGTTTCATTAAGAACTAATGTAAGCCATGTGTTTATAAGTGGTTTAATGGGAATGTGGTCGTTATCCAAGTGGTATATGTTGATGACATATTTCTTATTGGAAAGGACGTACCGGCCTTATATTCAGTTAAGAACTGGTTAAACAAGTGTTTCTCCATGAAGTACTTAGTATAAGCAACCTACATTCTAGGGATCTAGATCATTCGTGATAGATCCAAGAGGCTTCTTTGACTAAGTCAGGATACATACATTGACCAGATACTAAAGAGATTTAGTATGGAAAAATCCAAGAGGGGATTAGTTCCAGTGTCACATTTCTTACATCTGTCTAAGAAAATGTGTCCCCATACACAGTAGGAGAAAGATAGGATGAGTAAGATCCCATACGCTTCAGCTATAGGATCCATCATGTATGCCATGTTATGTAGCAGGATTGATTTTGCCTATGCACTGAGGATGATATGTAGATATCAAGAAGATCCAGGAGAACCTCATTGGACTGCTATTAAGACTATCCTTAAGTATCTGAGAAGAACTAAGGATATGTTCCTGGTGTATGGAGGAGATGAGGAGCTTGTCATCAGAGGGTATGCTGATGCTGGTTTTCAGACAGATCAGAATGATCTGAAGTCGCAATCTGGATATGTTTTCTATCTCAATGGAGGAGTTGTGAGCTGGAAGAGTTCAAAGCAACCAGTTGTCATTGATTCTACAACGGAGTCTAAGTATATAGCGGCTTTTGATGCAGCCAAGGAAGCCATCTAGATTCGGAACTTTGTCCAGGAGCTTGATGTGGTGCATAGCAGTAATGATCCAATTACATTGTATTGTGATAATACTACAGTAGTGGCTCTTTCAAAAAACAAAGGTCACATCAACGGACAAAGCACATACTCCGGAAGTATCACCTCTTGATGGATTTCTGTCAAAGGGGGGATGTTGCAGTGAGCAGAGTATCCACGGAAGAGAACGTGGTGGACCCCATGACTAAAGGCCTATCTTAGTAGAGGCATGAATATCATGTGAGAACTAGCGAGTTAAAGGTTGTTAGCAGTTGGCTCTAGTCCAAGTGGGAGTCTGTTTGAGTTGGTGGTCTAGAACCAACTACTTTGTACTTTATTAATTAATAAAATCCTTATCACATCTTGATTGTTCTTCTATGTGACAATGCATGTGATAATGTCCTAAGGACAGCTGTTGCATTAATGGGTTATAGAGGATCCCTGCTATGATGAGAACCCAGAAGTTCCATAACACTGTTCTTGAATATATGTTCTATGGCCGAATGATATTATTTCAGGGACACAAATAATACAAGTCATTAGGGGTGAGAACTCATCAAACTTTGAGGCACCTTCTCATGGTGTGCACCCTTGGTAATATCTAGGAAGATATTATGAGAACGTGACCCGCCAGTAGGAAATCCACATTTCATAGTTTCATTGGATGTTCCTATCTACGGACGTGTGTATTGGTCCTTAGACTTTATGATTATTATTAATGGGTATTACAACTCGTGCACTTATATGTATTGACGAAAGATGTGACAACACACTGTTCGCGGCTAGGTAGGATATGTTGGGTGCATCACGAGTAATACTGCATTAATAGATAATACGAGAAAGGATTTCTCCCTTCTGTTCCATAACAGAAGTGGATATCTCAGGCCCTTTGATGGAATTGATATAGCCTAAATAAATCCATGGCCATGGTAAGGTATGGGAGAGTTCAATTCCAGGAAGTCAAAGAATGAATAATCGAGCACATGGGTTGATGGCACTGGCATGAATCCCACTTGATTAGAGATATCGAGACAAAGGGATTATATTACATGGTAAGCGTTCGCAGGAGGTGACACGTCATTGCGGCATTAACTTCTTTTTCTATGGGTTCTTTGGCGTGTTGCTAGACACTAACCTTGGACTTTAGGCAGGCTCCGCCTAATGCCACTGAGAAAGAGGCCTAGAGTGTCACACACTATGTGTGTCCATATATCTTAGTTAAATATTAATTTAACAAGTTAAATAAATATTATTCCAGACTGTTGTTTAATAATTATTTAAGGATCCCTGATTTCATTTATTTCGACACTAGTTATTCGAGAGAATATATTGTGGGAGAAATAATATATATTTATTAGCGAGTAATGTAGTTACATTTATTTAAGAAATAAATAGCGATTACTCAAGGTCTAATAAATATGGTGGAGGAAATAAATAAAATGAAAAATTAAAGTACACGCCGTGTATATTTATATACACGCCGTGTAGTTTGTTTTTCGGGATTCGTGAGAAAAATATTGTTTATTTAATTAAATGATATTAATTGTAATACTTTGGGCGCATGTCAAGTAATAATGATGGTCATTTATCATTATCAATACATGGGGTATTACTAAGAATTAAATGAAATGATTAAATGATTTCGAGTAATTAATTCATTTTATTATTCTTAGTATTATAATCCCAATTACATTATTCTCATAGAAAGAGAGCCATTGTTGTGCACAATGGATCTGGAAATACTCTCAAGCCAAGAGATAATTCCCTTTCCACCAAGAATTCTTTCAAGTTATGAAAGTGAGATCCTCCACTGGATCAAGGCTGTTGAAGGCAGACATCGCAAGCGAGGGCTCTTCTATGCTAGCACCCGGAGATCCCTTCGGCAACATCCATAGATACGTGGAGCACGTGTGGATCACCGCTACAGGAATCTTGTACTTGGATTCTACAACGCAACGACAGATCACAGGATCGTGACTGGAGACTCCAACAAAGAAAGAATTCCATCGAGGTAATTCTTATGAATTAATAAAATTAATTATAACCAACATATAATGATCCTATCTTAAGGGTTTCGGGATTATTCTTTTCTTTTTCATTCTTCGTTCTATTCCGAAAATTCGGCATTTCAAATCCTGACGGATCTCGGATTGAACATTGTTTAACGTTAAAATTAAAGTTGGGAAAACTCACCAATGTGCTTCCGCTGCTCCCGGAACCTACAATTACAAAGTTCAATTGAAAAGATAATGCTCCCCCTTTTATCCCATTTTTTCATCAATCAAGCACTCTCCCTTAACTGACATGACAAATACAGTTACGAGTAAGGGATGAATGTTTGATTCAAAATAACTTAACTTCAACATATTTAGACGATATGAATTTCTAGGTTTTTTTTGACACAATCCTCGTTATCATATCCTTCATTTTCCTCCCCCTCAAGGGGTGAACTACCTTTGATTTTTCTTGGTAGAAAGTAATCATCAGATGATCTTCAAGATATTATTATTAATAATCTTCCAATGTGGAACACTTCAAGTAATTATCAATTCATGAAAAATGACTCCAACATGTAGTTCTCTGCTTTTTTCATTCAATTATCATTTTGAGAATTACATTCATCACCAATTCCTTGAAATTTACATACACATATACGAAAAAAAATATAAGGGAATAATATGGAACAGAAGTGAGATTCCTAAGAGAAGCACTGGGGCAGAGAATTTTCTCTCAACCTAAGAACTTATTTCCTTGAAGCTCTAAAGTGTATGGTACTCTTCATGCTATGTTTTCCTCTCCATTTGAAATTTTGAACATTATTTTTCGGATTGGACCTTTTACTTTAATTCACCTTCAACTTGTGTGGATTTATTTCCTTTTCTCCTGCTAGTAGTGAAGTAGCTTCCATTGGTGCATTTTTTTCAATTTTTAACATCTCCATTTGGCATGGTAAAATAGTTATACATTTTTTTTGCATAATATCCTTCCTTGTTGAACCGTTAACTCAATAATGGTGAGACACATGGGTTATCATGTGCTAACAACTTCTAAAGAAATTTGAAATTTTCTTCATGTGGAATTCCATGTTTCCCTTTTTTATTTTCTTTAGCTAGTAATTCATATTCAACTCTTTTCATTTCTCTTGAAATTTGAAATTGATATGTCCAGATAACTAAACACTCCTTCCTATCATTTTTTCACTTAGAGCTTCCACATGGATTTTTTATTGTCTGTAAGTTACCTTTATGAGGAAACATATTAAGATTTTCTTTAAGAATGTCTTTAGTCAATCTCATCTTCTTCTGGATTGATTCTTCTGTTAGTTTCATCATGATTCCATTCATTTCTAGGGATGGTTTGTAGTGACCCATGGTATGACCATTCTTTCCACAGTAGATTAATTATTTCTAGGGTGAGATATCATTTTTATAATTTAGCTTAAGCTTCTTGGTGGGAATAATATCTTTCACTTCTTTCTTGACTTTTGTGTTTTGCATATTCCCAATGAATGAATTTTCAAATCTTTCCTTCTTCTTGCCATTATTATAATCTATGATTCTTATCAAAATATTCATGAGGAATGGTGGGAGTAAACCATCATTCATGGTATTTGTGACCACTTCTATTGCACATATCACAAGAGACTTCAATATATTCAAATCTGTTCTTAGTAGACAATTTCTTCTTTATCTGTGATTTCTTCTTTTTCTTTATAGGTTACTTTATTTCTTCACATCTACATTCCCTAAATGTAGGCCTTCCACAATTGTCATATATTGACATATTATGCCTAAAATCATTGGCCTAATGACCAAAATTCCATTAACAACAATAATAGCCAAAAAATATCTTTCTTTTACTTGTAGAATCAATCTTGCTAAATTTAGTGCATTTTTGTTTCTGGAATTGTATTTCTTTATCTGGGGTATCGTTTTGGGATTTTCTCTTCTTAATAATTATAGTATCCACCCTTAAAGTTTTGATGGATTTATTTAAATTTTTATCAATTCACATCTTCCCAGCTTTTGGCTTTGAAACTATACTTTTAAATTAAACTGAATTAGTAGAAATAGAAATAACTATGTTATGGGATACCTTCTTCGTGAAGGATATTTCCATTGGATTATAAGAAGCTCTGATATTCCTTTTGGAATCATATTCCTTAATATAAATATGAGTGGAAACATCTATTCTTCTCGCTATTTGGCATGTTTCATCTTGGGTTGATTACTGATTCTTCAATATGACTTCCAATTCTAAACATTTCATGTTGGTAGAGTTCTTCTCATCCTCAAGTGATCTAAATTTTCTTTCCCAATTCTCCTCCAGCATTATCTTTTTTTCCTCATGCATTATTTTGAATTCTTGCAAATAAATTTCAATCTCATTTCCCCTCTTATATTTTTCTTCCAATTGAGCATCTTTGAGAACCATCAAAACTTTGTGAAACATTTCAAATGCAATTAAAGATTCTACAAACACAATATCAAAAAATTAGTTCTCACAAATACTTCCTTTTAATTATTCATTAACATCATCTATTATTTCATTGCAAAGAGAAATTTTTTATTCCTTTTCTTTCACATGTTTTTTTAGAGTGTTGGATATGACAACCCTTTTATCCAATGAATCTTCAATGGAATTAGCTTCTTCTTCAAGCAATAATTTTTCATCTTGAAGAGCACAAATCTTTTTTGCAATGTTTCTTTCTACTTCTCTTGGGACATTATTTAGTTGATCTATGAGTGCAGTTTGAAGATCACTAATTGACCTACATTATTACATCTTGAACAAGCTTCATCAGAATAATAATAATTATTATCACATGGTGTACCTTTCACAATACCTTCAGTAAAAGGTGTATCCCCATTTGTAGTAAGATTCTCTTCATCTTACTTTCAGGTTTATTATTTCTGTTATTTAGAGTCTTGGAAGATATCCCCATTTGGGGTTGTTCACTAGTATCCTCAAATCTATACATCATAAATACTCCATTGTATCATTTATAGGTAACCTCCCTCTAATACCAATTGAAGTTCCCCAATCGGTGTGAATCATTGAGAGGGGGAGGGGTGAGTTAGTGACCCCTTTAAATCTTTTTACTAACTGATTCTTTTAAATTAAACCTATGTGGATGGTTAAAGCCTTGATATAATCTTCTTTTGTATCCTAGCCTTTCCTCTAATGATTCTATAAATGTAAAGGCACTGAACACAAGGAATTTTAAGATTCGGTTCAAATACCAACTCAATGATTTGTTGGTTATTTTTTCCGACACAGATTCTCCACTATAATTCATTTAGTAATTAACATGGTCAATAAATATTCCTATTTTATCTCTCTTGATTCCCACATGAGGTTATTTATAATGCTTCCCACAGTGTTACTAGAGTCCCACTAGTCTGCTTTAGAGTCCCACTAAGGACTTCTTCCTCCTAGAATTCAGAAGATATATTTATTGATTTACTATAGATGGATCTTCTGATCTTCCCTCATGAACATGATGAATCACACTAGCTCATGAATATCTTCAATAATGTTCAATGGCTTTTGGAAAGGTCTATTTTCCTTGCTCAATATTTATCATCACTTCTCTGATCAGTACTCAACTTAATATTTCTCAAGAAATTATTCCTTCTTCTGATGAAGACCCGACCTCACTAAGAGGTGTTCAAGTGTTCAACACAACTTATTCAATAATATTAATATGCAACAATGATCCTGCATAATATCAGCACTATTTTTCATCTTGGGTTCTCAAATACTATCAACTCAGATATCAAATATTCCTTAAATTCTTTCTGGCCTCAGTCTCAGTTCAACTCACTTCATGCATGGATTGCATGGCATCCAAACTTCTTTTTTGGATATCTCAATTACTTCTCACATGTGCATGTGTTTATGAATGATTTCATGCATGAATAATATGCTTCTTGTAAACCCATACACACTCCATTCACTTGAATCAGGGGTTTAGGTTCAATGTGTATATGTCATGCATATGCATTCACTTCCTTCTTGGTGCATTTCACTTTCTTCATCCTCAATGCACACACTTCCTTCTTATTTGGTTCCTATCACACACACACATTTTACATTCAATTGGAGTTTAATTTCATGTGTGTTATCTTATACCCGAATGGGTGTATTCATTAATTTGTATTCTACTTTAATTATTTATCTTTATTCTTCACACGTGCACACACAATGTATTTTATGTTCTTTTCATGAACATGAACTCCACCATGAAAGAACCTTCCTTCTTCTTCAATTAAAGCACATACACAACTTGATTGTGTCTGATCCACCCTTTGGCTTGTTTTGATATATCAAATCATTCAGATGTAGGCATGATCATAATGCATGCACTTTCCTTCCTCCACAAAGTGCCTCGGGTCCCATCTTCTTCTCCTAGGACAGTGTATGTATGCATTGTCCTTTACTAGTTCTCACAAAATATGTGTGATCTTCACAATACTTGAATCCTGAAAACACAAAACAATATATATATATATATATTGATAGAAGGGTCTTGTTCTTCTTCATGCAAACAGGAGGGAATGATTCTTCCACTTAGTGCAAACCAGGGAGCATAGTTCATCCTTCTTCTCGGATTTCTTGAGTATTTTCTAATAAAAAATGCATGAACCAAGATATTATCGTGGTTCTATCTTCACAGAGTATAGCAGGGGTGCAAGTTCACCAGTTTCATACTCCAGGGATGCTCCTCATGAAAACACAATGAGGGTTCGAAAGAAACAATTGTGTGCTTGAGGGTTTCTTCGCTCAGGGGGTGTGGATGCCTTCCTCCTTCGCAAGGATGATTAAAGAGTTCATAGAACTTGTTGAATGCATATAGATATTCTTCTTTGCATAGAAAAGCTGCACATAAACATTTTTAGCCTGATGATCTATTTTTATGAAAATAGGAGCTCTCTAAATATTTTCAAAAACAACTATTAGCTTTGTGGACCTCTATTTATTGGTGTGGATTGGATCACATGCACATTCAAAGACACGTGAGATTTAGTGGAATTAAAATAATTGAATACCCGTGATCTTTTTATAGAATATTTCAAACTCGGGGTAAGCAATATGCATAATTTTCGGTTGTTTCATTTTCAACTATGGGATCCTCTTTCATGGTGATTATTATCCACATGTACATGCATTTGATAACATAAGAAAATAATATACCCAAAAGCATTGTGCATCCTAAAGTGGCCTCAAACCTTCAGTTTATTCGACCTTCATAGATTTTTCATTTCTATTACATGCATGAAGCTTTTAATGCATATAATTTTTTGGATTATCCAAACGATCTTTGTGGGCTTGAAATGGACTCAAATGATTATCGGAGAGACAAGATTGTCATTTGGATCGATTGATAGTTCGTGGCTGGAGCTAGGATGTCTGTAGGTTGAAGACAACCTCAGTGGAGGGATTAGATGGTGCTAGTTGAATCCTAAACCACGCAATCAGATGGACAACCTTGATTAGAACGTAGGACACAAGATAGAGCATGCAGCTCAGATCATGGGTGGAATCAGATGGGTGGCATGTATTTCATCTATGTTTTTAAAATTTCATCCCACATCGAAACACATTGTGGTGGTCTTGTTGTTTATAAATCAATATTCAGTAGTATCGGCTCATGAAATATTATATTCCCCTCACAGTACCACCTCATACTGTGTTCTATAGGGGCGCTCTTAGCACCCATAATGCTTTCTCTGGGCATACTCCTAGCTCCCACACATCATGGGTTCACCACCATGCGGCACCTGTTGGATTATACATGGCCTGCGCACACCCTGCCTCATGTGGGGCTAGCCTTGAGGGTTTCCCGACAGCACGGTAGACCCTCCGATCCCACAGGTGCTTAAGGTGAGGTCCTTGGATGGCCTCCATGGTTAACATACTTTTTAGAAAAGAACTATAAAAATTTATTATCATAAATTCTAACATGAAATCAGATTCATGGACACCTTCAAAATCCATTCCCAGGCACCTTTCGTAATCATTTTCTCGTCTTCATTATTTTGGACCATGAATCACAAAACACATTACACATCTTAAATACATTCCTTTAATCCAATCATGGATGATGCATGGATCATTTCATCATTCCACAGGAAATAAAACATAATGCATAGAATTATGGTTGTGTGGGATGCATTCTTCATTAACACGTATATTCTTCTTTGAGTATCAGCACAAACAATCGTCTGAATTATTAAACTTCATCCATTTAGATTCAATGGATGAATCTTCAACACTTCACCCACTTAGTTATTATGGATGGATATTTACATCTTTCATCCTGAAATTGAGTATTTCATGTACTTCATCAAGTGTTGTAGCAATGTATCACCTCTGATACTCGTCTTGGAACTTAGAACAAATTCATCAATCATCATATTTTTTATGGATAATGTCCAAGCATGAGATCCAATTTCAAATACCAATTCTCCAAATATCAATGACATTTTCTTGGGAACAACTTCCACTCTTAAATCATCATTAACACCACTTTTCCATTCACATATTGACACATGACACCGTATGGACATCTTATTGACAAAAAAATGCAACACCATGATCAAAAAAATATCTAATTCATTTTTAAAGTGAATTTTTACAAAAATTGTTTTAACGGTATAAAATATAATTGTTAGTAGGTAACATGTCCCAAGTTATCTCAAAAAAATTTATTGAAGATAATAAAAATTATCTCTCATGAATGGGAGAATGGAATATTAGACAATCACCCATGTTGTGTTCAAAATTGAAAAATTAATACATATGAACTTCTTAATTTCTAAGCATGAAAAAATGGAAGTGAAAATTCCATCTACAAGTGACAAAAAAGGAAAAATCATGATTAATTGGTTCCAAATTCCTTTGCTTCACTCTAATCATTCAACCATATAAACTTATTTATTCAGTTCAATATTATTAAAAATTAAAACATATAATCATAGAGTTTATAATAAATTTATGTATCATAGAATAATACCAAAATATATGTGTGGGTATGCATGTTTTCAGTTAAAATATAAAACAGATTTGAAAAATATGGGGTAAAAAGAAATACTAAATTTTAAATCATACTCCCTTTCCAAATTTTTTCTATTTTTCATCTACTTGATTTTATATTTTTGGATCATGGAATTAAAAAATAAAAAACAATTAAATCACATTGTATATGAAATAAAATTTCTAAATATATGGGTTGGGTATGTTTCTCTATATCCAAAGATAAAAATCCTAAATAAAAATTCCTATGAAATAAAATAAATAAAAACTCATGTTTCCTCTTGTAAAATTATTTTATTACGGTTATAAAGCTCAACCATAACTCATCGATCATGTAATATGAGTATGGTATAGAAAAAAACATATCAAATTGATCCAATGTTCCATTTCATAAGTGTATTATGTTAATGTTATACTTTTATTCCTCTTTTTGTTCAGTTTATTACTTGATGGAGAGTTCTTAGTGATGTACAGCCTCAATGACTACATTATAAGTTCATGGGTTTTACACACTATGTACCTCTCCTTTTTTCCTCCTTTTTTGGTTGTTCTTCGTAAAATTATTCAATAAATTCATACAATTCAGTATCTATCATATCCACTTTTTCATTTTGAAAACATGTTGGGGTAACCAAAATTCAGATAATTATAAGGCTACATGGAATAACATTTGGCATATTCAAACATGATACCACTCTTCTACATTTATTTGTTTTCCTTTTTTTCATTAGGATGAACTTATATAATATCCATAGTATAATCTTATATTTAATTATCCATAACCTAATTTTCTTACTCTTTGAATGACCATTATTTTTCTTCCTAATCCAAAATTTGGTACTTGTGCTCTATGGAAAACATAGAATAAGAATCAGAATACAAACTTACCTAGGAGTCAAACTCAATCTTAGTCATGCTACTAAATAAGTACCCAATAACTCTTTCGATGTGGGCCCCATCCATGGTTCCTTCTTTTAATTTCATGGTTTCCTTATTCATTCCCTATAGGAGTATCAATCCTTTATTGAATTCATATTCCGTTCTTTATATTAACTCTTCTAGACTCTAGTGTGATTATGGCACCCATAGTTGGTTTGGATCCTCCTATACCTGGCTATGGAATTCCCTATTTTTTTGTATCAATTTATTATGAGTGTTTTGAATGATCTATCACCAATTGGATTTGTTAATTATTCATTATTCTTTCTGAGATTAAAAAATAGAAACACTAAGTGAAAAAAATAAAACAAAAATAAACAATAACCAAAGATAAAATTAGAAAATAGAAAAGTGTAGGAGAATAGTCTTTGTATAACTATTGAATTTATAAGAACCTAATTCCCTATAAATGAGTCCAAAAAATGACGTACTTTGATGTTATCATTATTTTTATAGGATATCAATGTTTAAAATTTATAAACACCTAACCAATAGTAACTAAAATATCATATAATAGTGGAAATTATAGAGTCAATCCCATGAGGAAAAATCTATTAATATTAAATAGTTTCAATATTTTTCACATTTTATTAAACTAAAATTATCTAAAATATCTTAATGTGTGGATTTGACTAACTCAAAAACAAGGATGAAGGTAGGAGATTTTATATCAAGGGATGGTTTTTTATAAATTAATACAATTTAATCATTGCTTATTAGATTACATCAAATTTCTAATGGAAATATTATGGGATTATATAACCTTTCCTCCCAACATCATCTAGAAAATCCTAATAATGTTTTCCCCTCTCACAATGAATGTTTATAACCAGATTAAGTGAATTATATTGAATATCTATATGAAAGGATATGTTATGTAAGATCTTGATTTCTAATTGAGTTAATCACATTATCTTTCCTCCTATAATTACCTTCAATCTCTGTAAGAAATTATAAATTTTATTAACATTATTCTATATTTAATATAGATTAATAATAATAATTCAAAATTAACAAAGAATTTAAATAGTAAAGTACTTATAGGAATCCATCTAGTGTACACTCACCCACAACACCAACCCACCCAAATGCACTCTCATAAACATGAAGTAATTAGAGGTTATGGAATAGGGAATAGAAAAAAACACATCCTGAAATAGTAAATACATAATTTAATTGTGGGAAACATCCAACAATATAAATTGATTGTAAAAAAATTTAAATAAATTGTAAACACAAATCCTAACCTATGATGACTTGATAGTTGATGAAAATTTTCCTCCTTCCACTCTCACATTGGTCTTTAGATGTCGATGTTCCACATGGTTGGGGAACCTCCCCCTAGGGTGGGTATGGTCTCCCTTTATATATCCAAATCCTTTATTTTTATAGAGAAATTATCTCGGATATGAAAATCCAAATCAACTCTATCTCTCCCGCTTTTGATTTTCATATCATCTATCTTTGAATCTCTCAAGTTCCCACTTACCAGATATAAATGAACTCTCTCATAATAGAACTCACTTATCTATATTTAAATATATTTTGTTATCTATTAATGATATAGGTTGTTTTGATGAGTCTTTATAACATTATATCTTTGTATAAATCCTATTTTAAAATATTCATATCTCACTCAACCTATTCTTATTGTTTTATAGAGTGTTTTAAAATGCTAATAGTTATTTTTATCCCATTAATACAATATTTTTAAATTGTACACAAAACATTTCCTGAAATTTATTTTTAGGCAGAGAACTTCTGGTGTTTAAATATTTAGTAGAAAACATCTCTATGATGTGAACAGTTCATTGAGGAACAACCTCCATCACATATTTTTATGGTGATGAATGACAATTGTGTTGCTTGTGAAACCCATTTAAGGATACTTTTCCAAAATCAGCACTCACCTCTTTCATTTTTTATTGTGCTATGTCATATCCAAATCCTGCATCATAGTATATTGTATCATGGGAAAACATTATTCCATCTTTGTTAATTCATGGTGAAGCCATAGGATGATGTATCATCTTCAATATTTATCATTTTTAAAAATTATATTGTTATATAATAAGGGAATACTCTACAAAACAACTTTATATTCATTCATCTTGTGTTTTAAGGGATACAAGGAAAAGTATATACCATAGTGAATCCTTATCTTCTCCATTTTGGGCTCATAGGTAACCTAAAATGAAATCCATGTCCATTATATAATGATAATCAAAGTTATAGTGGCACCCAAGATCCCCCTTTTACTTCCATAGAATATCCATGGAATAAGAGCACTATTTATGGTGAATATGGTGTGAATAAGAAAGGTGGTGTGTGAATTTAAATGGGATTACACTGTTTTTATATTTTAAAATAGTACCTTGGTGATATCAAGTCCCACATAGATGTTTCATAGGGATATATCCTCTTATTAAAAGAACTTATTCCAGAATAGGACATCAGAGATAGAATATAGAAATAGGTCCCCTTAAATCATCATGGTTTTGCCTTTATGGGTGTTGTGCTTCTCCCTCCACCGTACATACCTTCTTCCCATGAACTTGTGTTTCTTTTCTCTCATGTGCATGCCATGTGTTACCTATGAATTCCATTTCACCATAGTAGGATCTCTCCTTGGTAATGATTGGTCAGTTAACACTCATGGGTTGTTTATGTGTATTTTTATCCCTTGGTTTATGGATATTACAATTTATCCAATTATTTGTCCACTTCAGGAAAAAATACCTAGAAAAATTAAAACATATATTTTACTTCAATTTGTTACTATTTCAAAAAAGTAATTCTAAAATAGAAATTTTCTAATAATAAATGAAAATTAAAATTTAGATATGGTCAAAAATAATAATAAATAATCTACTTAAATCTATAAAAATTATGGACAAATATAATTCTATCTAAAATGAATCACTAGATTCAAAAATATTACTAAAATACAATGGAATAAACACACAAATTTCACCAAATTTATCCCAATGCAACCTAATCAATATAATGGCATACACATTATAAAGAAAATATAGACCAACTATAGCTCTACACACCATTTATAATTTAGATAAAATAGCAATATAAAGGATATAAACACCACTAAATTGGAAATCACGAAAAAGGATCTCATCTCTACAAAATTCTTATGTAATTTGAATTCTTACACTTTCCACAAATTATCATTCAAGAATCTATTTCATAAATTACAAAAGAACAACCCAAAAGAAACACCCATTATCCATAATACTAAATTCATCATGGAACACATTAACACCATGATGACAAAATCTCCCCAAAATGGGTATGAAGAAAAAACCCATGAAATGTCTCATCAACAAACAGCATGGTCTCCTCACCTGGGTCAAAACACTAAACAAGGGTAATCAAAGACCTCAATATTAAAACACTATCTCATAGTGAACCCACTCAAATACACACCCTACACTAAAAGGTTCTCAACTATAAAAATGTAGCACTCATCCTAGTTACTCATGCATCGACCTAAGGGTTCCCAACATTCACCCCATAAATAACTAAGCCTCAACCCAACTAACATCATACATACACATATATTAATAAAAAAAATAAGGAGTAATGATCAAAACAATTATTTATTAGCATACATAAAATAAAAATAACATAATTTTCTCATACATACCTAATAAAATCCCAAAAACAACCAATCACCCCAAAACTACATTACACTGAAGTCTTATAACCCTAAAAATTAACAATATTCCAATAAAACTAACCCTCAATGACTATACCTTCTAACTCTAGATAAAATATCATGTGTTCTAATTTCACCATCCACGTCCCTTTTAACTTCTTCTTAATAATATTCTTGGCTAGATTAAAGTACTCCATCAACTCAAGCAAGTACAAAAACATTAAATAAATTCCTAAACAATATGGAACTCAAATCTATCATTCAATCTAGATTTTGGGTTGAGTCAATAACCAAACAATATTAACCTAGATAACAAGAAGAAACACCTCAAATATCAACCTAATAGATAGTCTTTCTACTTAAAATCAAGATATTTATATTAGAAACATATAAATCACAATAATCATGACTCAGAGTCAACCATTCCTCATATATATAAAACAATATCCTATTTCAAACCAAGGTATTAAAACCAAAACACAAAATTACTAAAATTGATCACACTAAAAAACCCCTTCCTTTTAAAACCTCAAACTTAAAATGAGTCTACAAATTCATTTTATAATAGAAATAAAAACATTAAAAACATTCCACATCTATCATAAAACTTATAAAAAATAATTTCACAAGATAAAATTATCGACTCCATACTTGGTGGTTTTTATATCTAAATGTCTAAAATTTATTTAAAAAGAAAAGGCATCATTAAAATTTTAAAAATAAAATATGATTTAGTTTTATAAGGTTTTCCTAAATTTTCAAAAAAACGCCATGGATTCTTTGGTAAAAATAATACATTCATGAAACATATTTCCCTTTAAAAAAATTTGTATCAAATCCCACTCCTATTTCAATAATATTTCTGAACTTCTATAATGGAATTAACCACTCTCAAAAAATATCAATGAGTCAATGTACTCTATAAATAAACCATGAAAACTGATTTTAAAATCAAAAAATATCATGAAATTATCTTTTCAAATAAAAAAATTTCTTCTAAAACCAAAAAACTTAATAAAATTCACTTCATTTCAATAAATATTCTCCAATAACATTTCAACATTAACCACTCAAGAAAACATGAACCAAGAGATAAAAATATATTACACATAAACCAATAATAATTTATTTTAATAATAATACCATTTTATTAAATTAAAACATTTACAAGATTACCTTCAAGAACCACGAATAACCCATAACATAATAAGGTACAAAAAACTTATTTCCTCCAATATGATCAAAACATCATCAAACTAATAGGTTTTGCATAATCATTACTTGTCCATTTGTAGAAGATGATAACCCAAATATAAGAATATCTATCTCTAATAATCAACATGTAAATAAACTATTTCAATATTGTACCTAGAAATTTCCAATTGGAGTATTCTTTTTCCTCTTCTTAGGTGATAGAGAATTGGTGATGTGGATCACAAATTAGGGAACAAAAGCACTCCCCCTCCAAGGGGGGTACACTAACCAATGAAACTATGATCATATTGTGAGGATACCTAAATTATTAAGGGGTTCTAGTTCCTTCGTCTGACATGATGAATAAAAATGTGGGAGAAAGATAGAAATAGGAGGCTTCCTCACTATTTCTTATTTATAATTGATGGGATCACATCCTTTTATATAGCCATCCATGATGAATTTCATTAAATTATAATGTTTCAGCCATATTAATATATCCATATAAATTTACTCCCATAATTTATTGATTCTTATTCAATTATTGTTCAATCCAATTAATCTATTCATAATGGATTGTAACTAATAATAAATATGTTCAGTAGAAATAAATATATATCACTTATCTATATTTATAATTGAATGTATTTGATAAATGCATTATAATACAATCATCAAATGCATTTAATTAAATATAAACTTTATATATATATATATATATATATCATATTATATATACAGATTAGTGTATATCTGAAAACCCTCCAATTTCACTAATATCCCATAAGGACTTATGCTTAACATCACAGATCGTTGTGAATCCTTCCAAACTCTTTTGGATGAGGTTTTTAGTAAAACACCCTTTATTTTAAACAAAAAATTTATCCCAAATTTTATCTTCTCTAAAGGAATATTTGTATGACCCTGAAGCCCTTTTCAGCATTGAAAACAACTATGAAATATTTTTTTCATAGATTTATGAAAAGTGTAGCCTCTAGAAAATCATTTGTACTACTCAATATACATTAGGGTCTGGTGTGATCTTCATAAAAAAATTTCATATCTCTATACAAACATTTCCCCCACAATATGTATCATATACACCATATTTATCTTATATAATCCCTTTTCCAAGTTATAGGGTGACCAATAAACATGGAACATGTCAATATAGTATTGGAATATCAAAAATTTCTTGATTCTATAAAAAAGACTATCCAATTTGATTAATAAATTACTTGTTAATTATCTATATGAGAAATATATCACATGTCATTAATCGATGTGAAAAGCACATCACATGTCACTTATCCTATTAGTAGAACACATAATAGGTGAAACAACTAATCATGGTCATATATTTCCTCAGTTTAATTCAACCAATGGATTGATGTATATCCTTGTCATAGAAGTGAATGAATCACTTCTTTTTTTCACTCCAACTGAAGAAATGATCAAAAAAATACCCAAACACCCCTTGATTAGCTAAGTTCATATGGTTACAAACATAAGTAGGTTTTCATATTATTAATTTTCTCTTGTTATGTGTCTTTTCGTACTCAAGTAATAAGGAAAAATAATGTAAATATATCCCTAAGTATACCTATGTCTATATAAAATTACCTGATATACACTATAACTGATCATTCTATGTAATTTGTCTCCACTTTTTACCTCATGAATATTTTCGTCAATATCTCATATACAACCCATTGTAATTGGTATAAGAATATATTCAAGGTATACTTTTCATATCATCATAACCCATTATACCTCATGATTGTCATCACTTATAGAAAGGTAAAACCTTTTAAATTTTGGGGATATTTATTGTTTGGCCATTTATTTAAAATTAAACACCCAAAAATTTGAAAGTAAGAACCTTATATTTGATAGAATGCATGACACGCGACACCAAGAATGTAATAAAATATAATACCCTGATACTATAAAATATTTTAAATATTTTAAATATATTTGTCATATTCTATTTTTTTAAAGCACATAACACCAATTTAGATTTCATTATGCATAATAGATTCTTTCTTCTAAATCTTACATTACCCACAAGATCAAGTTTTACCAAAAAAATTATATTGTTTAAATATTATGTTTTTTAATATAATAAGACATAACCTAATATTAAATAAATTTTTATATGTATTATTTACTAAGATAATAAATCATATGTTCTATAAAAATATAAAATGAAATCATTGGTAAAAAAAATAATAAGGGATGAATATTAAACCCCATTGAATATAAGGAAAATATTATTATTTTCATTCTCACAAAGATGTTTTACCATAAGGAATTAAATTAATTAAAATTAGTGGGTTATATTAATGTGATATATAATATATATTTAATAAAATATTTTTGATATTCATTCAATATATTTTTTAGGATTACGATAAGACTAAATCCAATATTACACATAAAAACTATATTTTTATAAAGGTAATTTTTCCACCTTTTAATGGAGAACACATTTTAAATCCAATTTTTTTCCATTTTGTATATAGAATATTTCAAAATTAAATTTATATATAGAACATAAATATAAAACTATATTTGGTTAAATTTTTTGAAGTTTTTTATGAAGATTCAGTTTTTAATAAATAGTGAAAAATATTAAATTTTAGTACAAAAATATTTTTTCAAAAAAATTATTTATAAAGTTAAACTATGTTTGAAATAGGTTTTAAAGTTTAATTATATAATATTTTTATAAATTATTCCATTTACGATCATTGGGATCAATTTCACTTTAAAATTAAATATAAAAATATTGCAAATGTTTGGACGTTTTTACATCAAAACCCTCCATTGTCGTCCCCTCTATTGGAAGAATTTTAAATTAATTTATACCAATTCTATTATTAGAATTTGAAAAATAGTTTCCATATCTGTAATAACAACAATTTATAATGTCTAATATGGTTAAATTAGTTTTTCACAAAACATATTAGTGAAATTACTTAAAATTAATTATAATTATTTAGGTTAAATTATTTTTAATAAAGGGATAAAATTCAATATTAAGGTACCAAATTACTTATAAACTAGTCAAAATCAATTTTATGGAAATATTTATACCCTATCATCCATTTTCAAAAATTGGGTCTACAATTGGAGCCACATTCATTGTCAAAAACATGTATCAAATTCTTTTGTCAAAATATTAAAAGAGTGACACTCCTCCTCTACTATAAAAAGGCCTCATATCCTCACACTCCTTCACACCACTCAAAAAAATTAGGATCAAACTATATATCCCAAAATATCTCCTAAAAATCCCTACCCTAATCCTATAATCCTTTCTTTGTGAATAAATCATTCCAAGGAAGATTCTTCCTGAAAACCAAAAGAAGTTACCTGATTAAGAGGTAACATCTTCTCTCAAGATCTCTTGTTTCATTTCCATTATCCACCACCCGCCAAATATATTTATTATAAGATTATATAAAAATAATATCCTAAATATACTAGTATTTCTTTATGTCAAATTTCTTACCTACACATACACACACTTCTATCTAATGTGTAACTAACATACTATTTCTGTGTATGGAGAACTATATCCTCATGAAATGAGGATTATTAATTTCATCATTACCACCTATCAAGGTATAAATTATCATGTAAAATATGCTTATATATGTTATATATGATATTTATTATTTCTTTATCCCTTCTTTTATGACACATTTTATTATACAATCAATTTTGTATAAATAAAATAACATCGTTTGTGGAAGTGTGAACTACCACCTCTTCAAAGTGATGTGACTTGTTCACACTAAACATGGATTTTATTAAGGATGATTTCAATAATACTGTGTAATGTATATAAAATATATATGATACTATGATAATAATATACATATTTATCATTTTATTTTCATTCTTTTAATATGTCAGAGAAATGAAAGTAGTATTCATGAATACATACAACTTTTCGTCTCTATGCACAGTTCATTTCATTTAATATCTTAAAAAATTATATGTTATTATAAATAAATAAATATATATATATATATATTATAATTATGTCTTGGTTTAGATTTTGGATGTGATTAAAAATTATCTAATTAATATGAGAAACAAATTACAAGTCAACACATACATGAAAAAACTAGGAAACTAACACCCAATTAGTGAAAATAATGAAAGAGTGTTATCAAAAGGGTAATAAAATATTATAAGAAGTAAATATATGATATTATAAACATTATTATGGGGATTTTAAAAGTTAGTAACTTATTTTAAACCACTATACAGGAGGATAAAAACCACAAAATAGAAAGTAAGGTTAAGGTAAGGGATTATTTTCTTACTTTTCATTCCATAAGGCATACACCATATAAACCACTTACTTATTTTGTGTAGTGTGTCTACTAACCATTTTGATACATTATATCATGAATTATTTTTATTAATTGTATAAAAACAATTCATTAATTTGAATTATGATTTAAAATTTTCAATCGTTATGGGACACTTTGGGATATTTAATGATTATTTTTACAAAAACATTCCGAATGATTATTTTTGAAATCTCAATTCCATTTCTGATTTTTATCTTTATCCTGGAAACAATAAAATTATTGTAATCATTTTTAATTTCAAAATTCCTAGAATATCCATATTCTAACATGATGGATATTATTATTTTGTAAAGAATATAACTATTTACATATGTTGTTCACTTTGATAATTATTTGATTAACTAGGGAATTGTGGATAAATCTCTATCTCCTATTAAATATGGATAAATTTTGATAAGGCACATTGTTTATTCAATATATTATAAATTCATTGGAAATGAAATGCATAGGTTGGAGACCACTTAAGGTAATCTATATGGGATGGGGAGCATTTAATGCAAGCCCATATAAGCATTGATTGTATCATTAGAAAAATTAGTTGAAAAATAAAAATAGTTAAACTACCTATTAACGGTAAATGTTTCATATACCTAGGAAACATGAAATATAAAAATTAATAATTTCCATTAATGAGAATTCAATTTTTATTTATCCATGATATTTTGTATCGACATATCTATGGATATTTTTCATTTTTTGTTCATTGATTTAGTGACTTGAGTTTTCAGTTTATTACCTTTCCTTATTGATATTTATTTATATAGTTAATTTTATGGAACATATTATCATATTTTAACATTTATATATTAATTTATTTCTATTTATGCATTATTAATTCCACTTTACATACCATTAATGAGTATTTTATCTCAGATTATTTTGTTTCCTTTCCCCAAGTTAAGAAGAATAAATATTTGAATAGGTAATCACGGATGTTGTTTATTTTTTGTATTATCTATCATGTTTTTATTTTCTATTTTCTATTTCATTATGGGTAGGATTTATGTAATTTTTGTTTCCAACACTGCTAAATTGATTGATCCTTTGGGATTTGATTTCTTATAATCATGCCAATTTCATAACATAATGCATGAGCTCTAGGATTATCGGGTTGGGGCATTATAGTTGGTATTATAAGAATATTAGCAACAACCTTGGAAAATAGATTCAGAAAACCTAGATTTCGGAACATAACCCCAATACTAACTTTTAGGATGAGTATAATTTAACATCCTATAATTTTCATATTTGAGATATTTTATGGGTATTCCAATGAATATAACCCTATTTAGATTATTCAAGTGGAAATGGTTTCAGAACAACTGTATCTATGAGTAATAACTCTAATAATGTGTTTTTGGGTCTGACTTGGGGTAACCTAGCACATAAAAATCTGTCTTACTACACACCTATTATGACACTCTTGGGGTATATTCATTGGATAATTGAAATTTTATTTAAATATCATTAAGAAGTATTTAAAAGTAATGATGCCCCCAAAAAAACCAAATTTTATGATTATAATATTTACAATGCATAAATGTATATAATTGGTTATACCAAATTTGGAATTATACATTATGAGCTAATCCAATGTATGTTGTTGTTTAGTAATGGTTACTAGAAGGAATAATTGTATCAATACTCATGGCTAATATATAGGATTTTCTATTATGAAATTCATTGTAGTTGGTTATAGAACCGGGAATGTTATGGATGTATTAGGATATCTTACTTAGGCTATAACAAATAAACATGCCCTAATTGAGCAACCTATTACACATAGAGAATTTCATATAATGGATCACTCTATAAGGTACAATCCCCCCATAATATAGATGGAATATTACTCCAATTCTAAATGATCAATGTATTAATTCCCTAGTGAATATATTTATGGCCTTGGAATATAACAAAACATTAAAAGGTTACTCTTGAAATCAATTTTCTCCAAGGTTATATTGATCAATGATACTCTTTAATCAAAAATACTAGGTAGGAAGAAGAAATATAACTCAGAGAATGGGGAGAAATTAATGATACATTCAATGATAAATACTTCCCTCGTGATCAGTAAATTGAGATGAAGAGAAAGTTCCCTAGATTATATAAAAAGGAATAAGAGAGTGTTTTGGATTATAAAGATACCTGTATAGGGTTATCTATGAATGTTTCGGATTACATATTAAAAATGGAGTGCATGATTGATCACTTATATAATATTTTTAATCCAAATCTTCAAAGGGAACTACATTCCCACAATTTTTCATGATATGAATAAATAGTTTTATGTTCCATTAATATAGTGAATGAATCTTATAGGATCAATATATTTAAGGGAAAATGGGAGAAGAATAGTTCTTATGAACACCGTGAAAATGGGAATGAGTCAAAGAAGATGAAAGAAAAGAAATATTTTATAAATTTTCATAATTGTGGAAATCATCACCCTAGTAAATGTTTAAAAGGAAAGGGAGTATGTTATATGTGCGAAGAGTAAACTCTCCAAGAAAAGG
The DNA here is from genome assembly GCA_963277665.1 of Viscum album. Classification (NCBI taxonomy): domain Eukaryota; kingdom Viridiplantae; phylum Streptophyta; class Magnoliopsida; order Santalales; family Viscaceae; genus Viscum; species Viscum album. The sequence continues at coordinate 1,198,207,161 of OY728123.1, read as the reverse complement.
AATGCGGAGGGAATAAGGAAAACATAGCTATTTAGTGTTACAATGGTAAGGAGAAGGGGAACTACACAAAATATTCTCCAAACATCAAGAGAATATACCTCTGATGAAGCTAAGGGATCATTGTCTAACATATGTTATTAAAAAAACTAAACTAGAATGATTAATTTATTTCTATATTTGGATCTAAGAAACATGTTTTCAAAGTATTTTATTTTTGATGTTCTCATCATATTATTTGTGAAAAATATAAAGATTTTACTATAGTACATTTTTGTTATGTATTTTATAATCATATGTTGAATGGTACTAAGAATATATTTTCAGTATAAAGATAAATATTTTTAAAAAAAATGATTGAGGGAAAGGCATCCCTTAATATGTTCCTAATGTTGAGATAATGAATAATAAATGATTTATTTAGAAAAGTGATGACTACCTTGGAACTGATTAATGAATTTTTGAAAAGTGGTATATGATATCATTTATAGAGTTTACAACACTTTTGGATTTATTTAATATATCCAATAAGATGTGTATTTCATAAGGAATAATATAGAATTCATGTTTTCAATAAGGTTTTATAGTAGTTCAAGTTATTATCATATTTCAAGTGGATTCAAGATGAAGTTATTGACATGTTTGGAATGTGAAAATTTAGAGATACTTGGTTTTGATTAAAGGGTAATGATAAGTACATTATTTAAATTTAGTGACCTTATTTGTAATGTGTTTTATCATAATCTTTTGGAAAATTATACCTTTCATAAAATGGTTTAAGTTCATCTTTAGATGATTTTATAGAGGTTAATGTATTACTTCCTTATCTGATTTGTCATATGATGAGAGATGAAGTAGAAATATTTCAAGGTGTAATAAATGGAATAGTTTATGTTTATAGAATCATATATTTACTTTTATTCATAGAGTGTGATATAATTCCTCGACTACATAAAAAATGGTTTGGAGACAAAACGGTTGTCCTATTGTAATCAATTTTGATGATATAAATGAACTATAATCATGCTTATGGTTTATGGTTTTGTGGTCAAAAATATTAATATGAACATGTTCTCTAGAACTCTACATCAGAACATAGTTGTTGTATTTTTCTTCTGTATCCTTGTTTTCACTTCCCACCTATGTTCTCTAATTAGGGAACCATATTATGTGACCTTTTTTACTTCATGTTCTCTCTTTACAAGAGTATGTTTTACAAACCCTTATTATGATGTGGGATTTAAAAATTGGAAATATTAAAAAAAAAACTACTACCAAGATCATGTTTAAAAAGTGGGGATCCAATTAAATTAAGGTGGGGAGAATGTAACAGCTTAAAATTCCAAATTATGAACCTTATATTAGATAGTGGGACTAACATGCTACACTAAACATGTAAGGGAATGTAATACCCTAATATTTTAAAATATAATTAATATTTTAAGTATATTTGATCTATTCTATATTTTTTAATGAATGCAACAGTAATTTATCTTGTGTTACATGCAAGAGAGACTTTCTTTCAAATCTTTCATTGCACACAAGACTGAGTTTTAATGACCTGAAATATCATTACTTAATATAATAAGACCTCACATAGCCATTAAATTAGTTTTTATAAATATTATTAACTAACTTAATAAAATATATTATTTATAAAAATATAATATAATTTCATTGGTTACAAATTAATTATATATCAATATGAAAAATCATTGAATATAAAAGAAAATATTGTTATTTTTAGGCTCACAAAAATATTTCACCATAAGAAAATAAATTAATTACAATTAATGAGTGATATTAATGTTATATATATAGTATATATATTATTAAAAAAATTATATTCATCTAATATATTTTATTGGATTAAGATAAGACTAAAGAAAATATTACTCATAAAATACCATGTTTTTATAAAGATAGTTTTGCGGTTTTTTAATGGTGAAACCATTTCAAATCCAATTATTGGACATTTAATAAATTTAATATTTAAAAATAAACATCATATTAGTGAGGGAAACAAAAAAAATTGTTTAATGTATTATTTTTTTATTTTTATATGATGATTCATTTTTAATGAATAATGAAAAATACTGAATTTTAGCTCAAAACATATTTTTCACTTAATTTATTTATAAGGTAAAATTATGTTTTAAATTGGTTTAAAGTTTAATTATATTAAATTATTGTAAATTATTCCAATTTAGGTCATTGATATCAATTTCTATTTTAAATAGACATGTAAACATTGTAAATGTCTGGATGTCTTTACCTTAAAACCGTGCATTGTCATACCATCTGTAGGATTAAATTTAAATTAATTTGTACAAATAATTATATTTTAATTTGGAGAAATGGATGAAATATTTAAACATACAGTAATTTATTATTTGTAATATGTTTAACTTATTATTTGGACAAAAAATTTACTGAAATTAATTATAATTAATTAAAATTATTAAGGTAAAATTAAACATAATAATGGAATAAACATCAATTGTAAGGGACCAAATACTCATAAACTTATCAAAAATCCATTTTTTATACTTATTTAGACCCTATAATTTCTTTTAATTATGTTTTTAAATTAATGGATCCACTTTCAAAGTGTAAAATGTGTATGAAATATCTTTTTCAAAATATTACAGGAGTGTCATTCCTCCTCCACTATAAAAAGGCATCGTCTACTCCCACTTCTTCAAACTTATCATGATACTTTTCCTTAACCAATATATTCCCAAATATATCCAAATATATATATAACCTCATTATATAATCCTCCACTTGGGAATAAATCCAACCAATGAATCCTTTCGGTATAGACCAAAAGAAGTTACGTGATTAAGAGGTAATGTCTTCTCTCAATCTCTCTCATTTGATTTCCATTATACTCCACCAAAAATCTCTTTATTATATGTTAACATAACAAAAAAATATCATAAATATACTAGTATGTTTTTATTTAATGTTTTCAACTTAAATTTACAGACAAATCTATCTTATGGGTAACAAAAATACTATTTATGTGTACGACGAACTACAGCCTCACAAAATTAAGATTGTTCATTTTTTCATCCCCGCCTATCCTCATGGCCATTATGATGGAAAAACGATTTATATATTTTTTATATTATATGTATTATTTATTTATTCTTAGTTAATTATTTTATAACCATAACCTTATACATTCCATTCTGAATAAATATGCTAACATCGTTTTTGGAATTGTGGACTGCTTCCTCCTCAAAGAGATGTGACTCATTCACATTATACATAGAACATATTAAAAATCATTTTAATAAAACAATGTAAGATATATAACATATATATTATACTAGAATAATAATATATATATATATATAATTTACATTTTATTCTTCTAATTAGATAAAGAAATGAAAGTAGTGTTCATGCATACGTACGGCCAACCGTCTGCATGAATGGTTCATTTCATTTCTTATCTTCAAATATTATAGATTATTATGAATACATATGTAATAAATATATATTATAATTAATTCATGGTTTATATTCATTAGATTATGAAATAATTATCTTATTAATAGTAACAATAAATTACAAGTCGAAACATCCTTGAGAGAACTAGGAAACTAACACCCAATGTAGTGAAAATAAAGAAAGAGTGTTAAAAAATAGGTAATAAAATATTATAAAAAGTTAATTTATGACATTATAAAAATTATTTTGGTTCTTTTAGAAGTTATTATAATATTTTAAACCATTATATAGGAGGATAAATACCACACAACTGAAAATAAGGTCATGGTGGGGGGGTTCTTATCTTACTTTTCATTCGGTGAGGCATACACCACATACATCACTAACTTATTTTGTGTTGTGTATCTACTGCCTCTATTCATATATTATATAATAAATCATTTTTCATTATGTCATGAAATTTTTCATAAATGTTAATTATTTTTTAAATGTTTCATGTGGTATGGGACACATTGGGAGGTTCCAATATTATTTTCCGAAAAAATGTTCTTAATGATTATCTTTAAAATATCAATTTCTTTTGTGATTATTAATTTTCTATGGGATAATATCACATTATTGTAATAATTTTTCATTAAAAATAAAATTGAATATTCATATTATCATATAATGGTATTTATTAATTCATAAACCATATATCATTTTACAAAAGGTATTCACTTTGCTAGTTATTTGATTAACTGGGGATTTATGGATAAATTTGTATCTTTTATACCATACAGATGACTTTTAATAAGGAAAATTGTTTATTCAATATATGAGGAATGAGTTGGTCATGGGATACAAGGGTTGGGTACTGTTTAAGGAAAACCATATGGGTTGGGGATAAGTTAATGAAATCCTTGATGCATCGATAGTCTCATGAGACGAATTAGTTAGCCAAATCAAAATAGTTAAAATTTCTCTTAATGGTAAAGGTGTCATTTTCCTATGAAACATGATGTCTGATAATTAACTGTTTCCTTTATTGATAATTTAGTTATAATTTTTCCATGATATTTTCTATTGATGTATCTATAGAAGTATTTCATTTTCAGTTCATTGATTTAATGGCATGTGTTTTTAGTATCTTACCTTGATATATTGATATTTCGTTGCCTAGTTATTTGAATGGGGTGTTTATCATATTTTTACCTTTACAAGTTAATTAATTTCCTTTAATTAATTATTTTTTTCTACTTTACATACCCTTACTGATCATTTCAGCCCACCCTTATTATGTTTCCTTTCCTCAGGTTATGAAGAAAAAATATTTGAATAAACATTCAAGGATTCTGTTTATTTCCTTTTGTTATATATCATGATTTTATTTTATATTTCTTATTTTCATATGGGTATAAATTATGTAATTTAGATTTATAAGAATTATAAAATGATAGGTCTTTTGGTATTTCATTCCTCATAATCATGCCAATGTAATAAAATAATGCACAGGTTTTAAGCTTCTGGGTTGGGGCATTACACAAAATATATTTCAATACATGTGAATGAATAATAAATAGATATTTAACTTATAATAATGAAATGATAAAACCATTAAAACCAATCTATTATAAATATATAAGATTACCCCCATGTGGTTTCTATTGTAACATATTCATTTTCCAATCATTACATCTATATGTAATTTCTATCACATCCCTATATAACCATATAATAATATAATCCCACTAACAACATTGTATGTTTCATTTATGAAGAAATATCAATATTGGTGAGACATAGGAATCATATACATTATGTTCAAATATTTGAACTTATATTAAAACTTCTTAACTTCATAACATCAAATGTTATAATGTTATATTATGTTTCCTACTTATAACTCTTTCTATGTATACTATCATCTTATTTGGACCCATTCCATTAAAATATATTTTTATATATTTTTTAGATAATTTAACTATTTAAAACATCAATTTATCAATATTTCCAAATTATTTTAGTAAATCAAATTAATTTCACATTGTAACTAAGCAAAAATAACGATGATATTTACTTTATCATGGTAACTAAGTGTAACTATTTTTATTTTTCTTTAATGTCACATACCACAACTTTTTATGTTATTAACCAAAAAATCACAAAAACACATATCAGAATAATCTTTTATTTATAAATTTTAACTTCTCTAATTTCATACATACTCCAATTATCCTCATAAATAACATATTCTCTTCGGAATTTCTTTCTATGATTTCTTTGTGTTTTTATGAAATAAAATTTATTTACTTTTAGTTGGAATATGAAACAAATAATTTATTGTTTCCAAATAATAAATAGTATTCTATGGGTTTGGAACCGTTCTTTTTTAAGATGATTTTATTAAAATAGTTCATTATTGGATGGAGGGAATAAATTCCCTCATATTTTAACAAATATCTCGATAAACACATTTATCCTTGATAAACTCTTTTATGAAAATATTACTCCGTAAACATGTTATATAAATTTATTGAATCATAAACCATGTGTATTAAATTAATCATATCATAAAACACAATTGTTATCGAACATCATATCCAATCATATAATAGAAGTGAGATAAATATACACATATTTTACTTTGATTCATTTATTGTTGACACATTCTTTTATAATCAAATTCTTGATGTAGTAAATATTTATTTAATCTCATGAATAGAAACTACATGATATATCAATTATTACTTTAATTTTTAACTTATTTTTATTAAGAAAACATTGTAAAATATGAATTCGGTATAACATAACCTTGAAAAATTCAAGAATTAATTTCTATAAAAACCTCACATGATTCTGTAGAGTTTCAAAAACTATATCCAATATATCATAGATAATCCATTTATATTGAATTATTAACATTCCTTTATTTAAATCCCAAGGATTCAATAACATTGAGATGCTTTATAAAGAATCATTTTTGTAATTTTAAACAAAATTTTCTTCTTATAGTTATAACTTTTACCCACTTGTACTATCAATATAATATTAGAATCCAGACAACATATTTACAGTTCTTCCATTCACAACAATTTGAGAATATTAGCTGAATGTTTTGTAAAATTAAATCATATTTTTAGGAAATTTACATAAATGAAAATATAATTCATTCTATAACCATAATAAAACATATTAGTCTCCCCTATAAAGCACATTATATAATTAAATAAACTATGAACCATTTTTAAAACAACCTATCTAATTTAATTCAAACTACCATTGTTTAAAAGATTTTCTAAAGAGATAAAAAATATATTCTACAAATATTATGATGAGTTTATCCAATATTGAAGAGTAAATGTAATAAATATACATATTCCTTTTCTCCATTACATGAAAACAAAATTAAACTTTCAATTATTTTCATCTTTCTTACCTTATATCTATTTACATCACTTTTTGAAACATACACCTAATATCATATATCTATCAAAATAACAAAATTAATTTTTATAAACAATAAACCATTAAGAAAACTTTAATCTTCATGACGTCATTAATATATATTCAGAAAAAATAATTGATTTTATATAACCAATAATATTCAGTATATGAGACTGAAATCTTTGATGTAACCCATCATATTGATTACATAAGTGATGACTAATATTCCATTAGTTATTTTGTAATCTAATAACATTGAAACATAAATAAATCATTCCATGCTTTCATAAGCTTCTTGGTTTTTATTGTCGAACAACTAAGACACTTGGTTACTCAAGAAGTAACTATTCTAACACAAATAATATCTCTTTCTCAATAATGTTTCTCAAGAAACCAGTCTTTGGAGTTTCTTACTCTAAGCTACTTATTTCAAGGATTAATATAAAGATCATTATGATGATGATGATGATGCATTAATATAACATAGAAAGTTTTATTATATGTAAATCATGTCTCATATCTTTTCATTATATACTTTTAATGATAGTTCTCACCTAAAATTGATGACCTCATACATTATATCAATTTAGGGATCCGTGTTTCATATTTCACTAAGCCTTTGGTCGCTATAGGATTTCTCCCATTACATTTCTATTTAGGTTGGGAATCATATAAATCACACCATTTTTGACTATTTTATAGTTTATTGGATAACCATTTTTTCAAATCTATAACATGAATTCACTTAATGAGGTTCGTTCGGTAACCTAATCTTATTAGGGTCTTTCGTCTAGTGTAACACAAAGAAATTTACAAAAACAAGCTAATGAAGGATCATCAAAGGGAACCCAAATTTTAAATTAACCACCTAAATAATATTCCATAATAACACATTACTTGTTATCCTTACACAATATAACCTAGATCGACCTATATTTATCATGGCAAACCTATTTGAATTATCGAGGTCTATAGATGTGTCTCCTTTGATGGAATATCACACATACTATTTTTTAGAATTTCATTTAATGTCACATCAATTTAATATACATCAATTTAATATACATCATATTAATATTAAATTCAGAAAAATAGCATCATGTATTATTATCTTTCTATATATGCATGATTCTAGTGATTTAGTTTTGGAAGAATTATTCTAAAAACTAAATTATTGTGTTCACACCACATTAATGTGTATATCTTTACAAAACAAAGAAGTCTATGTTAGTCAGAAAAATATAGAAGGTATGTATATTTATACTTATTTAAATTTATAAGGTACAAGAACAATTTATAAATGCATAGAGTTATATGAGATTGTAAAACTATACATTAATAATCTTGGAGCGACAAAATTCTACCCCTATTCACTTTCCTAGCCAAGGAAAGCCTCTAAGAATGTAAGTGGTCCAACCCCAAGCCCCTATACCTGAGGATACATTATTCAAGATAGAAATATATTAATTAAAACTCAAAAACCTAATATGAAAAAAATATTCCTAACAACTACTCTCAAGTTGTAACTAAAATTAAAACTGATTTTAAGGTAGATTCAAAATAAGATTTATTATATCAAACCAAACATGATATGAAAGACTCTATCCTAAAAGAAATCTATCACATATAGTTATTCTTGAAATAAACTATTTACAACTATAAATTAAAGAGGTAATAATAATTAAATAAACAAACAATTCAAATTTTTAAGCATGAGATAATAATTTGTGAAAAATTTAAAAAATAAAGAAAATTATTAACTCTTTTATAATTTCACCTTTAACATTATGTAAATTTCATATTTTTTAATATAAACTCTATATTTTTTTCCTACATGAATTCTATAAATTTTTTCATAAAAATGAATTTACCTTTTAAATATATAATGTTATATTAATGATAAACTATTTATAATTCAATTTCTATTATGTAAACCTTTTACATAATCTAACTATCTTATAATTAATTATTAGTTAAACCATGATCATATCAATTATAAAAAAACTTTTGATGTTTCATAATAAGTATCAAAATAAAACTCATTTAATTTGAAAATTTTTAAATTAGTTAATTATTAACTAACATAAATATTAATGAAATTTAATAAATAAAAAATTTATTTGTTTTCAAAAATATGAGAAATTTATGAAATATTCATAAATAAATTCTAATTATAAATATTTTATCAATTATCAATAATATTAAAATCATATATTCTTATACATATGAACCCCTTCACATTTTATATTTAATGGAATTTATATGATATTTCATGATTTATGAACATTTTATAAATCAAAATCTTTGATATAAATTTTTTTATATAATCTAAATATTGTAAAATTTGGAATTTATAAACTCTTTATAAATCTCCATTTATGAATTATAAATAATCCATTTATTTATATATCATAAATCACACCATTTAATTTTTAAAAAGTTATTCTAAAAAAATACTTATCAATTAACTATAAATATTTTATAGTTAATTAATTTAAAACACTTTTCTATATTTATATAAACAATTAAAAATACATTTTCCATTATTTATAAAAAATATATAATAAATATATTTAAATTTAAAATTGAATTATATTGATTAATATAAATACATTTTTATTTTCAAAAAAAAGAGTAATATATATATATATGAACATTTAATATTTTTTCCCAAGCTTGAATGATCTCATTTTACAATTAAAACATATTTTTTGTAAATTAATAAATAGATTTATTCATCAAAGAAGAAAACACTCTAATACCACTAATGGGTTTTTATGTCCATTATAATAACTTGTGAAATATAATATAACCCAAATATAAGAATATCTATCTTTGAGAATCAATGTGTAAATAAACTATTTAAATTGTGTACTTGGAAATTTCTAGTAGCAGTACTATTCTTCTTCATTGTGGGTGATGGATAATACATGATGAAGATCAAAAACCTGTGAACAAAATCACTTTGAATCTTAGGTGGGTATTCCGAACAATGGATCAATGGTCATATCATGAGGAATTCTAAATTCTGATGGTATACTAGCACCTTCATCTCATACGATGAATAATAATGTGGAAGGAAGTGAGAAATGAGAGTATTCCTCATAATTACTTATTTACAATAGGAGGGATCACATCCATTTATATATCAATCCCTGAATCATTTTATTAAATAAAGAAGAATCATCCATATTAATGTATCCATATACATTTATTCCCATAATTTATTGAATAATGTTTAATCAGCATATTAACCAATTAATCCATTCATAATGGGTTGTAACTAATAATAAAACTGTTCAGGAAAAATAAATATATATCAAATATAAAATATATATTATTTCATGTAATTAATATAAGAATTACAATAAATGAATGCAATTAATTTAATTTAATATATACATTTTATAAATAATATATTTATATATTAGTTTATATCCAATATGAACACCCACTATGATCCATCTATAATAAGTGGAAACCACTTTAGGAGCCATTGATAATCAAAGTTGTTCAAAAAATCCAAGAGTGATGTAGAGCAGTAAACAACATGGATCCATGGTTTTGATGACCATACACCAATCATAAAAGGACCACTAAAAGTTTTACAGGACCATGTGTTTATTCTCAATATAGTTTACTAGATCCTATTAAATAACCATGAAACACTAGTTATTTCTATATTTTTATACCAAAACTCAACTTTGAACCCTGAAATTATCTAATAATTCTAAAATTAGATCGTATAACATTCCAGGTAATCAAAACCATAATAAAAAATCCTAAGTCAAACCAAAATATCCATGAAAACTCAAGTTTCATTACAAAAGGTGGTGATGAAACACCTAGTCGCAATCTCCCTCTTGAGTTCTAATGATAATCCAAGACTCTATAATACTAAAATTCACCACAAATATAAATATGGATCTTTGATACCATTTCATTTCAATCCAAACTGGGATACCTAAAAATTGGTACCCAAACAAATCTTTCACAAGTACTAAAGAACATTATTAATCATCAATATATTGTGATAATAACCATTGTATCAAAACATAACATTTTCAAATTATTTAACCATTATAATACAAATACTAATATCATGGATTCCAACAAAAAATATTGATTGGTGCATCTGTATATTGGACACGGATACACATAGATAAATAGTTTTGATAAAAAATAAACATTTTTTTGAGTATTACCCAACTAGAGTACTGATAAAACACATAATCACATAATTTAGATATAACATTATAATAAACATAAAAAAAAGATAATCCAAAAGGTATGGTCTGGGATGAAATTTTCATTACATACTCATCCCAAAAAAACCTTAATAACCATCTACCACCTAAATGTGACCCATGTTCCTTCTCCCTATACCATACCATCCATAAACTGACCAACCAAAACCTTAAATAGAAACAAGAACTCAAACATGGAAACTAAAATAATGCATGAAAGTTGTACATTCCCATTGGTATATATAGGGTGTTAGAAAAACCATGACTAGTAGGGTTCCAAAAAAGTTTTTGTGAAATTCATTTCAAAATACATTTCATTATTTCTAGTTTTAAATATAATTATAAATATATGCTTTACTCATATATAAGAACTAGTAAAACCAATATCATGTTCTAACACATTTTCCTTAAACTAAAAGCCTTTTTTTAAAAACATTGGAAAATCTACTTGTTGTGATATAACTACATATAAAACCATTAGAAAAGGTTAATTTACATTGTTATGAACAAAAGAGAAACATTACCACATATCATATATTATTACTTTGAAAAAATAATCCATTTAAAACCCAGTTTTAAAAATATGTTTAAATAATAATATAAAATCATAATAATGGTAATTAATATAATAATGTACCATATGATTAATGAAACAAAATTGTAAAAGTATTTACAATAATATCATAGTGCCCCATAATCCAATCATTCTATGGGATATAATGATATATGTGATGAAAAATCCCTTTATAGTTTCATTAACCAACACCGGGTATCATGGGAAATTTCTAGGATCTAATATGAAATAGTACTATACCCGGTTAGTTAGATCACACACTCTCATGGCCGATATATGAATTTGAAACATCTCATTCATAGTCATATTTTGGGTCCATTTATGCAAAATATTAAACCTTAGGAGGGAGAAACCCTCCTAAGGTAGTAGCCATCTTTCACACACTAATCTATCATAACACACATGCATTATTTATACCTATCTACCTAGGGATCCCATAAAAATTCAAATAGTGGTTAAGAAACAACTATTAACCTAACCATTACAATAAAACATAAACATAAATCTCCTATCATGTACAACACTCTTGCAAGAAACAACCCCTTTCAAATAACTAATAATACAGTTAACATAAAATATCCTTCTTATGGAAACAAATCCATGTCAAGAGTAATAAAAACTAGGGGCTTGATTGAGGGTATCAAGTCTATCATGAAAAACTATTTTATAAAGTGAAAATTTTTCCTTTTAAAAGAATGAATTGAGATTCCAAGTCATTTTCAATATATTAAAACCACAATTTTTAATGTTCTTTAAAACCATGCAAATCCATATTTTAAGATATTTAAAGAAAAAATCCTTTTTCATTTGAAATAATTTGAAAACATAATCACATACCCTTTTTTCTAAAGGAATCCATAAAAATAATTCTGTTACTCATTCACATTGAAAATGGTGTATAATTTCTTCTTATTACCAAATTCATTCAAAACTTGTCACATTGGATTTTTTAAAAACACTTCCACTCAAAAAATTACATTGAAAACTATAAAACCATTTAATTATCCTTTATTCATTTGGAGTAAATACATAAATCCAATAAATCTATCATATATATATATTGAAAAAAAACATTATAAAAAAAATTCAATGAAATCCCATTTAAAATATGTTCACAAAAACAAATACCTCATTGAAGAAAATGTCTAGACATAACTCATTACATATGATCATAAATTCCAAACCAATAAAGAGAAAACCCCCTAAAATAACTAAACAAAAAAATTGACAAATTAAAACCATCATATATCCTACCCATGATCAAAACAATTCTTTGGGTTTTAGGGAGAATACCAAAATAAGTATAAATGGGTTTTGGGAAGGGGATAATGGATAGATAATATGGGAGAGTAAATTTACCTCAAAAATGAACCAAAATCTATAGGGAGGAGACTCAAAATGAAATATAATTTAAGTGGGAAGTACCATAGATATTACCCATTCTATGTTTAATGAGTTGAAGAAGATAGGGGGAAACCTTAAAATCAAATGATGGGATATATTGAAAAACCATAAAATATTTAAAAAACTATGGTGGTAGGTCACAATGTGTACTCTATGATGGCTATTTATGCTCACTAAATGAGGAATGATAATTTTTATAATCTGATAAATACATGAATAATAGGTATTATTTTCACTAGAAAAAGAAGAAAATAGCATCATGGATACCTGGGGACTAAACACCTAAGTCATAAAAATCTCATGACCCTAGGAACATCATGTGAAGCGGTTATACGATTCGTGTGATCTGATCACGATCACATGAAGCCCCTCCAAAAATACCTCTTGATCTAAAAAGATTTCCCAGATAAGTCCCCCTAATCATGAAAAGACACATCATATAGTTGTCATGATCATGTAAGATCTCTCATGTGAGTCTATTCGATAATATGACATAATAGTTGACAAATTCTTGACAATATCCTAATTTATTTATAAAATAAAAGGTGAAACTGGAAGTGGCTTCATATATATATAGTAATGATGTTTTTCATGAGAATGGGTGATGTGGTCTTCATGATTAGTCTATTGATCTCTTTAATGCAATTTGATATGTCAACTCAATCATGTGAAGGGTAATTGACATATCCAAGTGATCATGTTATGCCTATAGGACAACCAATGAAAAAAAATCCATATTCTTTATAAAATAATATCTGAAAAGGTTAGAAGATTCTTGAGAAGTAAGTTACATTCATTTTCATGATATATCACTATATGATTCATGTTATCTATAAATTATCACATGAATTCCATCATATAATCCTCCCTTGATCACATAGAATATTCTTTTATAAGAAACCTAATATAGTAAAGACTCCCAAACATGTCCACCTTATATTGGGAAGGACTTTTGAAATGTTTATTAAAATATCAAAAATCCCTTTGAAAAGCCATGGTTTCTACAAATATGGTAATGATGGGATGATCAAACAGTTGTTGTTTATCACATTATGAATAGATGAAATCATGGATGACCTATGGATGGATCATGAGAAATGCTTGATGTGACACTCCCTCCACCACCTCAATCCCATATATTTGATATACGCATTCCGAAAATCATCATAGGTATGGGGTAGTGATGCCTATAAATATCTACCTTCCCAATATAGAAAACATAAACACAGGGGTGTAGAGGTGAGAGATGACATTCTGTGGTCTATAATTGTGCAATCACAAGAGTCTTCCACCATTTAAGATGAAGGAATTACTTAATGTATTTGACATTGTGTTTATACATGCCATGTGATCACCCCATTCAGCTTAATTACACAATATTCCTTAGACATATCATCCAGGTCACAAGAAACCCTCTGTACATTTTAGCTTGATCCCGAGACATCATTTTTATCATTAATACACGATAAATAGAATTTTCCTAGACAAGTCACCATCAGTCACATGAAAACTCCTAATCATGTTAAGACGACACCAAGGCATATTAGATAGAAACCCTAGACATGTCAGACAGACACCCCAAGACATGCCAACATGGTCTAGTAATAATATTTTGGAATGAACCTGTGAACCATGTGAACCCCTAATAAATTATTTTATTAATTATTCCCCCTTTATATTATAAGTTTCTATAATTGGATAGGGCTAGGAAATAATTAACCCATATTGGTTTATGGGATCCTCATGCCACATAAACAAGCCCAGTAGACCACTCATGGTATTTACGCTCTATTTGGATGATTATAAGAGTTGTATATATTTAATGGGTGTCCACATCCATGTAAGTCCCTTGATATTATATAGGACCCCCTATGGGTCGGCCATTATTCTTCCTCCCTCTGTAGATTTGGGAAGTTAACTAAATTATGAGGACTCTTATTCATGTCCAAACGGGATATGTAGGATTCCTTCTTATGGACTGATCTCCATATCAAACACTCTATCAGAGCCACCCAAGCCCACAAGACCCATTTACAAATATAGTTTTTCTGATTACATGATATCCATTGTTTCTCATACTAATAATGGTTCACATGGGCTTAGGGACATATAGTGATTGTATCACTAGAATCATAAAATATCACCAATGATGGAATCCTAGGTTTGTAAGCACCATCTAATTTGATTATTAGAATCCCTTCTTAAATGGGAATAAACCTTGGTGTAGTTATCTAAATAATTACCACATTGATTGAATATAGAGTGATAACCTTCTTGAGTGTTAATTATTTATTTCCACCCATCAGTGCTTTGTAGGCATATCAAACTATGAAGACTATGATTCATGTAATAAGTAAGATACATAGGATTCCTTCCAATGTCCCAAGCTCCATACCCAATGCTTATGTTCCCTTACATATTCCCTTTATACATGATGTTAAACATCATAGTGTAGTATGTTTATATAACCTCAAAATATATCAAACAATCTCAGTTCGTTTTGAATAAGGTTCTCATAAGATATGTAGGACACCACATAGAGGTTCAATCCACTATTGAAGCACCAGTTTCCTTCCTAGATGCAATTAAACTCTATAGTTCCCAGTCATAATGATTTAAAACACAACTAATCACTCATTTATAAGAGATGATGGAAACCATATTGATAACCTTTGATACATACAGATTGAATCTGAAATATATCCCCCTTTCATATAAAGATATTAAACCCACTATTTTTTTGGGTAATAAATCCTACATAATAATTTGGGAGATATTCATAAACATATATTAAATCTACAAGAGAGTCCCATAGTATCCAATAATTCCCCCTAAATTTTTATGATGATACTAACATCTCATCCACTTGATTGTGAGTTTCTAAGTGTCATTGGGTTGGAAACCCCAATTTAATGCCTATATTTGGAAATAATGCATGGATTATTCATTTATGTGGGAAAATTTAGGTGTTTCAAAGGATAAAACCTACCAACTTTATAGATTGATAAAATATACTAATCCCCTCACAGTCATCCATAAAACCATAAGGTTCAAGTGAAAAAAATGGTGAACCCACTATGATGTATGTGATAACAAAATTACTGAATCATCAAGGGTGTCGGGCATCTTTATTCTCAAAAATAAAAAATATCCAGATGAAACAAAAATGGTGAACTTGACATGAAAAAATTTGATATAATAACAACTAAATCATCATGTGTGAAACTTCTATCCCAATCTCAGAGAATATCTAGATGAAACAAAAATTATAACATGACGTTACTATTACAATGATGAAAATGATCATTTGATAACAGACAGGGACATTTTGTTTTGTGTCACATATGAAAAGGAAAAATGTTAACATGATATTAAATATATCAATAATAAAAATAAATCTGGGTTCTTGTGACATAGACTATTTTAACGTGTATATTATACGCAATAAAAATTACCAAATTGAAAACAATAAAAAATAATTCTATCCGCCATGAACATCTAATGGATCACGTTTCATACTTGAAATGTTTCATTTTTTGTAGATCGTTTACCCTATTTAATTTTCAATCAGATACTTCTCTCATAAACATCACCTTGACCTGATATCATGTAATCATCAAAAGAATATTCTGGAGCATTAGCTATGATATAAACCTCTCTATTCATAAAAGAAATTACCCACCAGACACCTTCAAGTTTAGATGGAAAAAAAGATGGTCCAAGAATACCACTAACATGAAAATATCCCGACCCTCAAGGATACATATATAAGTTTCCATACACTAAATCTAAAATGTCTATTTCATTCAAGGAAAGATTAAATAAAAATAGTGGCACCTGTCACTATAAAAAATCGCTTTTGAACCTTATCCCACATGTGTGTTAAATAGTACCTTTGATACCTTAGGAAGGTAGGTCAAGGAGTTTACTATGACTCCATCATAGTTCAGGAGATCAAAAAGATATCTCTTGTAAACTATCATCACCAACATCATCCTGCAAGTGTCCCTTAGACTAAAAATGAGGGAACCACTAGACAGGTCACCACCCAAGAATCACACTCCGAAACACCAAAGAGATTTCTCTATATATGAAAAGATATAGATAAAATTGATTGGGATCATATTACCTATTCCACTAACAAATAATGTCATCATCTTTTTGTGGTATCAAATGCGGGAGCTTGTATTCTTTAAAAACTAGATCAATTCTACCCATATATTCTAGCATCTAACATGGTCGGGGCTCATACCCCTACCCCTAATCATCAATTCCATGTAACAATATATATTCCACATGGAGAAAAAAAGTGGGATTATATCCCCAGTTCAATAAAATATATTTATTATAGTATATCTTAAACAAAAATAATGTACAAGATTATATATGGGTATGTACTCTTCTGAATTGTCTCTATATTCTGGAAACAATAAAGAACTATGTTATCATATTCTTAAATTGGTATAGATACAAGGACTGGTATATATTCATATCCCAAAATCCTTAGAAGCATATATTTGTTACCAAAAAGAATAGGTTGATACTCCAGAGTTAGCACAAATTTTTTTCTCCCATACAAGGTGGTTATTGGCATATTCTGGTAAAGGAATAGGTGAAGGACCAAGATCATGTTCCCATTCAAATTGGGGCCACAAACCTTGTTTGGAACATGCCTCTGAACAAGTTCAAATTATTATTAAAGAAAACTAGTGGTATATGCCAAAGTCATAAACTGATATCATACCACCACTACAATAAAAGTTCTTTGATACAAGTTGAAAATCACCTCAAGGAGGGCTTATATCCCTACCAATGAAGTTGTTCGACATATTCCAGTAGCTTATGATATGTGGGATTATATCCCTACTTCCTCTAATGAAGGACTTCATCAACATCCTTAAGAGGATATACAAGAGGTGTGTTAAATCCCTTATCCCATTTTTAGAGGTCCATAATAATATTCCTGTAGGGAAAAAATATTTGAATGGGTCTCATACCCCCTCTTTAACTAGGTCTAACTGACATATTCTAGAAGCCACGCACAGGTAGGTTGCATACCTACTAACGAGATAGAAGTTCACCAGTATAATCCAGTAGTTTCCTGGTTGGATTCTAATATTCTCTTAGTAACATATGGTCATAAACATACACACATCTATCATGTTGTAAGCTTATATCCCTTCTCAACTCTAAAAATCTGGTCAACATATTCAAAACATAATGTAGAATGAGGCTCATATCTATGATCTACTCATTAACAGTTTCTTGTATGTTATAAGAATCATATATAAAACACCTCATCATTTTTTTGACTTTTCAATTGAAAAATAATTTGATAACTACCATGATAATCCTCATTTTAGTAGTACGGATTTTGTAAATAGTGAATCTACTCTTGATATCTATCATGGACAATGTCCCCATATTAACATCTCTCCTGGACAAGGAAATACTCCCATTTCCTATAAAACTTCCAATATAGAGGTTCTAGTAACACTGGGGTTAACTGTATATAGTTCCCCATAAACTATTAGTTACACCTCACCTCAATCATCAAGAAACTAGAAAAGAAACCTCTATGGTGTGACCAAGTTTAGGGGTATGACTATAATGAATAAGAATCAAACATGGATATATGGAGAGAGTTCGATGGAAAAAACATGTGAAATATGTTCTGTCCTACTAACATTTATAATTATAAAATCTCGAATGAACTAAAAAATGAGGGGTTTCCCTATTTAAATTAGAACTTGTAAAAAATTATAAATTATTAAATGCTATAAGCCTCTCATATCTAGGATATGAGCATCACCACTAGATCATAAACATGGTATATTTTTATCTATAAAAGGATAACATCTCTATAGACCATGAATCGATTTTGGAAAGCTATAATGAGAACCTATAACATGCCTTCCATCATAGCATGTAAACTCCATATAAAATGATTGATGATGCCTGATCAGACATCTGTATCTATGGATGGGGTGAGTTTAGGGCACTATGATTTACCATATCCCTTGAATAGAAATGATCCTCAGATTTAAAATCATGTATTGGCAAAGCCTCAGGATAGAATAGGGTAACATGTAACAAATAGACTAATTGTTCAATACAATGAAGATCCTAAAAATTGAGGATGAAAAAATTGCACAAATAGAGAGAAAGGGTTAGCATCTGACTCTTAATCTAGGCCAATTAATCAAATGGGAACACATCTCAAACATAAAAGAGGAAGTTACATATTACCCAAAAAAAATCCTGTAAGAAATTGACTCCCATCACAAATATTCATTTCGCATATCCCATGCATGAATTATATTGTACGAAAATAGTAACATCATGGTGGAAACTACAAAAAAATCTATTCAGGTGGAAACCCATCCCATAGGTCTTGGGTAATTCTTACATCAATCCTCACCCATAGGTTCTTCAAACCCCATGATAGTCCTAGAGAAATTATTGGATGTTCTAGATCAAACCCATCTTGAGGGGATGGGGGGATTTTATCTCAATTTCCATCCAAGGAGCCATTAAATTCTTAAATAGAGTCATCAGATCCACAACAACTGGATCATTAAGTACCAATAGTTTCATAGAATCATCCATATCCTGTAGTGTTGGGGGAATTTTTCTCTTCATCATCACACTAAAAGGAATTAGACTTTTATTGGTAATGTGGCAAATATCAATGGTCAGCATCCAAGTTTTTCCTCCCATCTAATGACACACCTATTTCATTTGGGACCTTCTTGGAAAGTACAACTGGAAACACCTTTAATGGTAACTAATTATATATCATGATGTGGGGAACATATGGAAAAGGTGTTAAAACATCATAATTATCTTAATCTAAGATGGTCCAATTTGAATAGGGGTTAGATAAATGACCATGATATAACCCTTGAAGTTTCCCGGTGAAAATGGGATAATAAACATTTCCTAATACACCTCATTGAACAACATCACTATTAACCTATAAAATGAAGTGGAACTAGACATAAACGTGGAGGTATGCAACATAAAAACTATACCTTGAGATACAGGAGACCGCGTTGCAAAAACAGTGGCTATATATAGGTGTAATTATAGAATGAACTTGATCCTGGAACCTATAAATGATATTTTCCCACCTCCTTGATAAAGATCAAAAAATAATAGATGGAAATGTTTGTAAACATCCTACTCACCACTCAGTGGAGCCTAAATACTCTCCCAATATTAATAACTTATATAATATGAGAAGGAGATATAGAATCTCAAACAACTCAATATGGATCTAATTAGTGGAAAATAACCATAGGCTACCACCATCAAACATAAGTGAATATTCAAAATATTACACATTAGAAGATAGATAATTATAATATAAGAGGGGTATTTGGACATCAATTCAAATCTGAATATAGGAAATCACTCTACATAAATGAAGAAGTTGAAGATAATCATGAATTTACTACATTATAATAGAAACATCTCTTTTTTAGGGTAATAATTTAGGCCTAGAGTGGATCAAAATTAGTGGTATATGAAAGAAGGTCAGCCACATCAATACAAACCCACTCCTTATAGACACTAGGTAGTCAAGATTGTGATACCTCCATAACTCTTTAACATTAAGTAATCTCTGACTACTCGAATGGAATCTTTGGAGGGGTGTCACCCCAATATACAACTTCAAAAGAATTCGTATGTTGAATAGGTTGATAAAACTTTTCCACCTCCAAATTTATAAAATCCCATCTTCTCAAACATTGATGTAATGAGAGATATAGATTATAATGAACCGACCATAAAAATTACATAATCTAGTTCATTCAACTAGAATTCACATTATTACATTCCCAATCATATTTTCAGTATATATTTTTATAGCATTTGGAAGTAATTAATACATATAAACCCACAAGTATACAACGTGGGTACTACTAAAATAGTATAATTTCCTCTATAATAATTTTTTTAATAAAACATTAAATCTTTTTAAGAAACTTTTTCTTGATATTCAATTTGGCTTCTTATTTTCTCTCAACCAGCCTTAAAACGTGTGGAATACATTTTAAAACATCGAATGAAAAGAAAATATTATTAAGGTACATAAAAAATAAATTAGTATTCCATGAATACTTAAAAACATATTGAATCATTTTCATATAGATAAACATTTCACCCTTTATGTACATAAACTTACTCTGTGAAAACTTGATATTTCCATAAAACATAGAAAACATAAAATAAAACAATAAAGGTAACTTGAGGAATTAATTACTTAATATTGTAACCTCCATGGCTACAATATAATTTTTATCCCTAATGGGAACCATACAAGGTAACCCTCATGACTACCTTATGGTTTGACCATCGTAGTTACACTTGGAGTAACCATACAGTTGAACTCAAACATAATCATACCCAATGAATTAGAGGGAGATAATTGTCCCACCATTAATTATAAAAAAATACAAAGGACAATCACATTATCATAAAACATGAACACCTTAATAATAAAAACCATTCATCTTGAGTTTTGTAAAAATAGAAATTTTAAATAGGATTTTTAAAGAAAAGTCTTATATCTTCGGTTATAATTACATCAAACATGTTAGAACCTAATGTTTAATGGGTTATAGAGTGTTATTAATATATTACCGAAATATATTACTATTTATAATAACTTATATGAAATCCTTCCACCCATTTATTGATAATATTTTGTTATTTGTATTGTTTTGGGTGAGTTTATTTCATGGTTTCCAATGTTGGTTCGTTATGGGTAATCTTGTAAAATATAATAAAAACTCTATAATTTGAATTAAATAGTGTTAATATGTCTCTATAGTTTTAAATAATACCACATATCATTTTTTCTGATTTTAGGATGTTTTACGAGATAAGACATTAATGAAAATGAATTAATTTCTGTGGGTGGTCTTACGAACATCACAAAATTATATCATATCATTTAATATCATGTTTATATATTAGATCAAATACATTATATAACTTATAATATATGTAATAAAATCTTATTTTATCATAATAATGGTTTTATGACCAAACATGAAGGTGGTAAATGAAAATGAAAACACATAATCCATGCTAATTGTAATTTGACATATCATGGGCAATGTTATAATTTTTTAGAATAAGAGCATAAGAGGAAAGATTTGATGATGGATATTACAGTAATATTATAACATTCCAATATATGTAACATTAATGTGTTATAATTTCACCTATATTAGGGTAGGTAAGGATTGAATAACAAAATAAAATAAATGGAAAATAAAATAAATGAAAGTTAAAGGGGATTTTACCACTGGAATTATCCTCCTTGAGAACCTTTGTAAGACACTTTGTTTTGGTCTTTTGGTGAGACCAAAATGTATTTGATGAGGGGAAGATGATTTTTAATGGAATTCAGAAGAAATTCATCAAGATATAAGGCTTTTGTGTGTGAGGAGAATAGGTGGTTAGGGGTGGTATTTATAGGGGAGGAGAGGGGTGTTTTCTCATTATTTTATTAATTAACCTATTATTTTGGCTGAAGTAAAGGAATATTTTTCTCATTATAACTAAATATATTAAATTAATTAAGATGTGTTATATATTATAGTGATTACATCAGAAATGGCTCAACGAATAATGTATTTAACTTACAATGTGTATGTATTGTAAATTATCAAATTTTACTATTCACCAAAAATTGAAGTATTTTTAAAATATACCCAAAAAATAACAATAAAAATTTTTTCAATGTGAAAAATTTTAAAAATGAAATAATTTTTATGAAAATAATGAGAAAATTTAATTTTAAATTTCCATAATAATTTATTCAAAAAATACCAATTTTTAAATTATAATAGATTTCAAAACACTTTGAATAATTAATTAAGCTCTTATAAATTCATCTTATAATAATAAGACAACATAATATTAATTTATGAATATATTTTTTTAAAATATATTTTCTTTTAAATCATTATATTAATTATAAAATGTTAATAAGATACTTATGACTTACAAAAATACCAACACTTAATTTATAATTTTTAGAACAATTATTTACTTGATCTATGATTTAAATATATCATATTTTCAATTATAGAATATATAAATTTTATTTATATTATAATATACATTTTTACTATTTTATTAATATATATTCATTAATTTCTATAAATACCACTTTTTCATTATACATTTATAATGAATTTAATTATTTAATTCCATAATGAAAAAAATTATAACTACTTCAGTTGTTAAATTATACCCACCTTCTAGAAATTGTGTCCTCATAATTTTAATTTACTCATTAAGAAAGTGAGGAAGCCTTTCCCTAATAAAATTTTCATATTCCCATGTTTCTTCTTCAACTATGTGGTTTCTCTATAAAACCTTAACCTCATAAATTACCATATTTCACAATATTTAATCTCTAAGATAAAGAATTTGAACATGATTTTCCTCATATGAAAGGTCCTCTTACCTATAAAACTACTTCTAGGATCAACACATGAGATGAATATAAAACATTCTTTTTTACCATTAAAATATTAAAAATATTGTGTACCGGTGCTAAAATAAGTTGTAAATCCACTCAATTCTTAGTTGGTCCAACTTGATCCTAAATTTTATAAGTTCTGCTGAACCATGGACTTATCTTTCCTTTCATACCCAAACACTTAATACATTTACATGGAGATATTTTAAAGAAAACATGATCACATACCTTGAATGAAATTTATTTCTTCCAATTATTTGCATAACATTTCAACCTACTCTAAGATGTCCTAATTTTTTGTTGGATCATCTTCACTTTCTCATCCACTTCCCCTACTAATTATGGTCCCATAAAATTCCTTTTCATGAATTCATCCAAAAATGATGGAGTTTGATACTAATTTCTAAATAATTCCTAAAAAGGTCACATATTTCTACTTTAATGGATAATTTTATTTTAGGAAAACTCCACTAATGAAATATTTTGATCCTAACTTCCATTCTAATCCATTTAACAAGAACTTAACATGTCTTCCAATGTATGAATTGTTCACTCAGTCTATCCACTTGATTAAGGATGAAATATTGTGCTAAAAGTTAATTCAGTTCCCAATAACTTCTGAAGGCCTTTCCAAAAGTTAAAAGTGAACCAGAGATCATGATCAGATACAATGGATAGGTTAACTCTATGAAACTTGAAAATATCTTTTAGATACAGTCGAGAAATCTCATCTAGATAAATTGTGTCTCTAATAGAAAGGAAATGTACATATGTAGTCATCTGATAAATAATAATCCAAATGGAAGTGTTACCTCAAAGAACCTTTGGTAGTCCAACCATAAAGTCCATGGATATTTTTTCCCATTTCCACTCTTGAACTAGAAAATGATGAATCATCCCCTTTTGTTGTTGTCTCTCTTCTTTAAACTGTTGAAAAGTCAAAAATTTCATTGTAAAATCAGCATTATCTATTTTCATTTGATACAAAAAATAATAATTTTTCGTGTCTTTATACATATTATTGCTTCTAGGATGAACGGAAACCAGTAATTATAAGATTCACAAAACAATTATTTCATAATATGAGAATCACAAGCCACGTATAATCTCTTTCCATATATCAGAAACAATATCTGTCGACATCAAATTCAGGAAAATTCCCTTAACAAATTATACCTTTTTTTGTAACTCTCAATCTTCTTTTTGTGCTTTCATAATCCTTTCTGATAAAGATGACTACACTGACACCTAAAACAAAGTGGGTGAATTTTCTTCACCAATAACTTCCAAACCAAAATTAATCAAATTATAAATCAAGGGGTCATGTTCTAAACGTAACATGGTTAATGTAGTATGATATATTCAAGTCACGGAATCCACAACGTTATTTTATTTTCAAGGATAGTAGTTGAATATGAAATCATAATCATTTTTTAGTTTAATCAATATTCTTTTCCACATATCCAATTCATTATGAGTTAACGTATACATTAATCTTTTATGGTCAGTATATATTTCACATTTGAATCCATATAAATGATGTACCCAAATTCATTAATCAAAAACCATAGCTATTAATTCTAGATCATGTGTGGGATAATTTAACGTCTAATGTTTCAGTTGTCTTGAATCATAAGTAATTCACTGATTATTATGCATTATAAAACAACCATATCATTTCAATGAAGCCTCACTATATATGAAAAACTCACTATTTCTAGATAGTAGATCCAAAACTAGAGAATTAACCAATCTTCTCTTTAGTTCCTGAAAACAAACATCACATTCTTCTCTACAAATAAATTTAACCCCTTTTATGTTAACTTATTTAGCGGGATAGATAATCATTCAATATTTTTAAAAAAAGTTTTGGAATAAAAATCTAATCCAATAAAACAACAAATCTCTATAATATTTGTAGGTCATTTCCATTCATCAAACACTTTGTTTAGTGGGAAAACTATTATGTCATCCTTATTTAAAATTTTCCAATAAAATAAATATGTTTCAACCAAAAAACAAATTTGTTAAATTTTCCATATAACATATTTTCTTTATCTATTTGGTGAAAAATCCTTATATGTTTTTCATTATCCTCATAACATTAGTAATAAACCAAAATATTATCAATAAAAATAAAAATAAACTTATCCAAAAATTCACTGAATATTCTATTCATATGATACATAAATATATTAAGTCATTTTTCAAGACAAAGATCATAACAACAAACTCATAATTCTCAAATATAGTTCAGAATGCTCTTTTCTGAATGTCACCTCCAACACCTTCAATAGATAGTATCAAAATCTCATTTCAATCTTGGAAAAATACTGAGCTCCCTAGAGCTGATCGAACAAGTCATCGATATGAGGTAGTGGATAATTATTATTAACATCAATGTTATTCAAGGATCTATAATCAATGTAAAACCTCATGGAAACATATTTTTTTAACAAACAAAAAAATATCACCCCATGGGGATGATCTAGGATTAATGAAATCTTTATCATGAAACTCATGAAACATCTTTTTCAATTATATATGTTTCTATAGATACATTAAATAAAGGATTTTTAAATTGTCTTACCATTATAAACAATGTCAATAATAAATTCAACTTCTAGATCAGGTATAAAATAAGGAAACACATCAGAAAAAACATCAAGGTATTCGTTTACAACTGACACGTCATTAATCTAAAAAATTCAATTGTTTTAAACAATATTTTCAAGATAAATTTAATTTATAGATTTTAAAAATTTATCATCTTCTTAACAAGTTATCAATGGTATGGGTTCATTCTTGTAAAAAAACTGAAAATCATTCTAAAAATAAACTTCTTTAACTCTAAAATCTAACATGGAATGATAAATAAATTCAATCCATACCTAGAATAGCATCAAACTCCACTAAGATAAAAACTACAAGGTTTATAAAAAATGTATTTCTAAAGATAACAATAGTAATATTATTTATAATGCATTTTTTATGTAATAATTCCCATTGGTGTTTTTACCACATGTTCTGATTTAATTTCATGACATGAAATTCCCAATTTATAAAAATATTATTCCGAAATAAAAGAATGTGTAGACCTTGTATCAAATATAAAATTATAAAAATTTGAGTAAACAAATAATATACCTAATACCACTTCATTGGATCGACCAACATCTACTGACGTAGTTGAAAAGGATTTTACTACACATTTATATTTATAATATTTATTCTTTAAACCATTTATATCTTTCCATGGATTAGTATTTTCAAAATTCCCCATCACACCACATTTGAAACACATTATAGTTATTTATCAAAATTAATCATAAGGTCATTTTCATTTCAATATCATTACATATGTCCAAACATACCACATAAAAAATACTTCCTTGATTTGTTAAGGCATTACCCTAGTTTATTTCTACCACACCTTCCAAAAATTAAAAAATGGGTGTTCTTACCTTTAGATTTATATGATTGATTCTTACCTATTTCAAGACATCTAGAACTTTTCTTTGGATTGTTTTAAAAGAACACATGATCATTAGATAACTCTATTTATACCCAATAAACACATCAAAAAAATATTATTATAACTTTTGAATTATCGAGAGTCCAATTCCCTTTGGTATCATGCCTTTAATATAGATTAAAAATGATTGATTTTACTATCCATATCCTGAATAAGATTTAGAGCACACCATTTAAATAGAGTGAATATTGATTCATAAATGGCCACCAAATCATTCTTCATTTGTTTTAATTGAATGAATTTTTTCTCCATCCTATGTTGAACCGCATTAGGAAAATATTTTTTAACGAAAATATTCATAAATTATTCCCATTCCAAGGCAACAATCTAATCATTATCCCTGATATTAATTATTATTGACTACCACTAGGTGGATTCACCTTTAAATTGGTAAGTGGAAAGAATAAACTTTTGATTGTATGAACACCCCATAACGTTGAATATATTTTAAAGGGCTTTAATCCACCCTCTATCCACCACAAGGTCAGAAGTTCCACTAAAATAAGGAGGTTGTTGCCTCATAAAATGTTATATTATCTTCATGTTCCTTTGGGGTTGATCTGGTTGTTCTCTTTCCTAGATTCCACCATAATTTATATCATGTTTTAATTGATCCATTACTATCAAAAATAGTTTTTATCCAATTCCCACCATACCAGGTTATGGATTTAGATATATGTTTTCCTCTTAGTGACTTACAACTTTAGCATCATTATTTCTTCGGTTTAAAACCATTCTGAATTGACATATCATAGGTAAAGTAGAAAGGTAATTTTAAAATACACTATCATTTCAGAATAAAAATACTATAAAAATAATTTATGGTATTTTATTAACATCATCATATCCCCTAATTTTTTTTAAACGTTTTTCAGATACCAACTATAAGGACATGGCCTTAAAAATTACAAAATCTCATTAATTCAAATAGAATTAACTTTATTACATTCTTAGATATAATTGTATTTTTACATTTTAGATAATTAAGAAATAATTAATACATATCAACCCAAAAGCTTACAAAGTGGGTACTATTAAAACTGTATCCATTTATACTATAATACAAAATGATTTAATAAAACAAGAAATACTTTCCTGAAAAATCTCTCAATATTCAGGTTAGCTTCTTCCTTTCTATTAAACTCCTTCAAACCCATTGAAAACATTTTGAAATATGGGATGCGAACAAAAATTTCAGTAAGAGACATAAAAATAAAGAAATAAATCAATATCCCAGGAATAATTATAAACATATCAAATCATTTTCACAAAGATATACTTCTCACCCTTAATGTACATATACTTACTTTGTGAAAACATGAGATTTCCATAAAAATAGAAAACATAAATAAAAAAATAAATTTACCGTCATAATTACATACATAAGATTGTAACCCTCATGGTGACCATATGATTTGTAACCCTCATGGCTACCATACAATATAACCCTCATAGCTACCATATGGTGTCATCATCACAGTTACACTTGGAGTAACCATATGGGGGACCTATAACATAAGAATTCCCAATTAATTGGAAGGATATATAGGTCCCACATCTCATTATTAAAAATTAAAAATAACTATAAAATTATCATAAAATGTGAACACTTTCAATATAAAATCATTCCTTTGGAATTTTTTAAAAATAGAAATTTTAAAGATGATTTTTTAAAAAAATTCCCTTACCTTGTGTTTTAATTACTATAAATGTGTTCTTTACTACTATATAATGGTTTAAATATTGTTATTAATATATTATAGAACAATATTCATATTTATAAAACCATATATGACAAATTTCCGCCCATATTTTGGTAATATTTAGTTATTTTTATTATTTCTAGTGTGACTATTTCATGGCTTCCATGTTTGGTTTATTATGGTATTTTTATCGAATGGAAGAAAAAATCTAGAAGTGGAATGAAATGGATTTAATATTTTCCCATAATTTTAATTTATACCATAAATCAATTATTTTGTAATATGAGGATAATTCATTGGACAAATTATTAATGAGAATGATTTAATTGATTTTGGTTGTTTTTATGACCATCATAAACTTATATCATCTCATTTAATATTATGTTAATATATTGGATAAAAAACATTATATAACTTATAAAATGTTTAATAAAATCTTATTTTAAAATAATAATATTATTATTCCCTACCTTAAAGGAGGTAAAAGAAAAATTAAATCACATCCTTCACGATGATGACAAATAAACACATCACAGATGATGTTTTAATTTGATAAAATAAATGGCTAAGAGAAGAGGATTGATGATGGATATTCCATTAAAAAACAAAATTTATAGTATATTCCAGACACTAGAGTTATCATATCACTTGGATGAGGGGAGGGGAGGATATAATAAAAAATAAAATAAATTGAAAACGAAAATAATGAAAAAAAAGAAGGTTTTACCTCATGAATTATTCTTTTTGAGAACCTCCTTAATGAACTTGGTTTTGGCCATTTTCTGAGACCATATGGTCTTGGAGGTGGGAATGGGTTTTGTGAAGGTAATTGGGTAGAAATTAAACAAGAAATACTGATTTGTGTTGTAAGGAGAATAGGTGGTGAGGCGTGGTATTTATAGGGGAGGAAATGGGTGTTTTCTCGTTATTTTAATTATTGAGTTATTATTTTGGATCTAGAATTTTAATATTTTAATAATTATCACTAAATATATTCAAATAATGATGATGAGTTCAAGATTATGGTCATTATATTAAAAATGACTCATGTAATAGTGTATTTAACTTATAATGTATATATGCCATAAATTAAAATATTTTACTATTCACCAAAAATTCAAGTATTTTAGAAAAAAATACCAAAATATACCCTCTCCATTTTTTAATGGGTATAATTCAATGATTAAATTCATTTTATGAAAATAATAAATTTTTTAATTTTTCATTAAAATCATCATTTATTTAATAAATACGAATTTTAAAATTTTAACTGATTTTATAACACATTGAAAAATAAATTAAGTTATTATAAAATTATCATTTAATCATAAGAAAAAAATTATTAATATATTTTATGAAAATATATTTTATTTTAAATTATTATATTAGTTATTAAATTGTGAATAAATATTTATTACTTACAAAAATACCCACATTTAATTTATCATTATCAAAACAAATATTTACTTAATTCTTAATATAAATATATCATATTTTCACTTATAAGATACATAAATTTTATTTACATTCTCAAAGATGTGGTTACTATTCTATTATTATAGATTCCTTAATTTCTATAAATATACCTTATTTCATTATACATTTATAATGAATTTAACTATTTAATTCCAGAATGAAAATAACTTATTTTATAAGTACTTAAGTTGTTACATGGAACATCATATCATGATCTTTTAGTCCCAATATGGCCTGATGATGAGTACTAAAAACCAGTAGGAGGAAAAAAACTAAGATGTTTCATAGAGACTCTGGTTGGACCAACTTTCATTTGGTGCAGTATCCCTCCGGCAGGGTCTATCACAGGATGGGAAGACCTTTACTGTCAATTCCTTTATTAGTTCAGTTCTATGATAACGAAACCAATTGTCTTCAACCTCAAAAAATTCATTAACTGTCAAAATGATAGGGTTTATGACTTCATTACCAGATAAAAACGTTTAACCTCTTCACTCAGTATTCCTCTCTTATAATAGAAATTGTGTTAACACTCTATTAATAACCTTTGGGATGAATTTCAAACAACTTTGATTTTGATAATGTATCCAAGAAACTTTTGTGAGTTTGTAGAGATGGAACAATCCCTAAATACTTCATTTAGTGAACCAGGGCCAAATATTATCCCACACCCACGACACAGGGAAAAGGACCTAGTAAGGCAGAGACCACTACTATTCCACTCTAATTGTAGTAGTTCTTATTTAATCACCTAGATAGGGTCAAATTGTTTAGTGCCTCCAATTGAGAGAAACCATCATCGAAACCTCCCTCGACTGGAGATAAAGATAGATCTAGGTCATATGTGAATTGAGGAAATATATTAAAAAACTTTTTTAATCTGAAAATTCCTAGGAAACCCAATGAGGTCAACCTCATTAACCATTCTAACTATGACACTTATTATAGGATATTGGGTAACACCACCTAGGACTTCTTAATCTTAAAATACATCCTTGAGATCTTGGTTAATGGTGGATACCTGATATTGGAAAATCCCTAGAATAGATGAACTATATGTCTATCACCCAACCAGAAGAAGAGGTTTCCTTGTAAGATGTTCCGGTCATGAGTCAATAGAAGTTCAATAACAGGATATCTTGAAAGATGGTTACCTAAGATTGTGAAAACCTGAGATCATAGATTCACAAATGAGTAATGATCCAAAAACCTTTGGAGGCTTCATTTAATATGACTCATGGTGGTGTACATAATTTCAAAAAATCTGAAAAACCTAGTAGGAAGATTCATAACCAACTCCCTTATGAATGCTGACTCTTGAATATTTTTTTCCATTAACATCTATAGGATGAGAACTTCCCCACCAAAAAGGACCATCTTCAGGTAAAGAGTTCATTTATCATTATGTTAACATCATTAAATTAATAGTTCCCTTATCCAATAATGAATATTCTGAAAAGTATGAGTTCCCCATACCTTGTACGGGAGTCAGAGGATGAGGATGAAAAATATGAGGGTACATAGGATATAGTGGGCATAGATGAACTGAATATTTCAGTCACATCACCGTGGAAGCAATATACGCAGCTGAGACCCATGGGAGAGAACTTTAGAAAGCCCAAAATAGTTATGGAGATGAATCATATACCTTCAGTGGCCTTTCAAACTCAATCATTTTAGGGGAACAATTGGAAGGGGAGTGATTATCTGATTAGTCCAAAAAAATGGGTAGGCCAGTGCAACCTACATCATCTTTAATAGGCGCTCCCTCAACATTTTCCCAAGAACCAGGCCCATCTACCTAAAAAAATTCATCTCATCAGCTTTATGCTAGGGAACAAAATCACCTTGGTAAGTATAGACCTATGCCATAAAAATATGAAATCCTAAAATAGTTTGAGGTTATGCCATCCAAAATATCAATTTTAGATGCTCTCTATATATCAAACAAACTCATGAAGGCCCTCATAGACTCCCTCTTAAGTCTACTAAATTTTTAGATATAAGTGTTTAGATATAGGTATTAATAAGTAGATTTTTTACCATTGGACTGTCTTTCCAAAATATCATTCGTAGAATATGACCTGGAAGAATTTATCCAAGGACAAATCAGACCAATGTATATTTTAGGATAACTCTATAATGTCAACATCTAAATATATCTGGTTGAAAATAGTTCTAGGATTAATCTTATCTTGATACAGACCCTATGATTTTTGGGATATATCAAAGGGAATTTTTTCTAATGAAGATAACCATTTATGGGTATTAAAAGTTAGGTAAAAGGTCGCATAGAAAGAAAAGATCAAGAAAAAGTTCGAGGATATCACATATAATACGGATTTCATGATTATCCATTGATAAACAGCATACAATAACTTTCTTGGAGTATATTTTACTCATATCCATGTTAATGTACCTTCACCATTTCTTAATTTCTTTAATTACACCATCAATAAAAATGTCAAAATAATACATGCTTACATCACCCCCTTCAAGTATTGTGGTGTTTTATATAATGAGGAACATTTCTACAAGAGGCAAGGTAGTCAACCAATGATGGATGATGATATGCTGGTTTCCATTCCTGATGGCTTGGAAACCAACCTTGAAAATAATTGGATCATGATTTATATAGTGACTATTTTCTACCTAAAAACATGATCAAGGAACCTAATTTAATCCCATTAAGCTATCAAGGAATCACAAATTTCACTAGCACATGTATATATTAAAACACTCACATCATTTGATGTAGATTCATTAAAGGGAAGTAAAAATAATTCTCTATCTAGATATGAAAATTCCTTTAAGGCTTTAAGAAAAATTTGAAAATTCCGTAAGATATTCTATGCAACTAAGGTTGTTTATATCTGTCCTACCCCAGGAAGAACCAAAAAGGAAGAAAAGTATCCCCAAAATCTATCTATGATGAATCTGATAGATTAAGATGTCAATGTATCTTCCTATTACATGTTAGATAATAATATGGATGAATACTCCCTTTAATTATCCACTATTCCTGAGAATCCCCTCATGGACGTAGAAATAGAAGAAGAAGAGGATTACCTCAGCAAAACTCCACCTATATATATGGTGACAACTTATCCATAACCATTTATGAGATTGGGTAGGTGAATCTATGAGTAGAAGAATAATCATTACTACATTGATGAGTTATTCCATTATTCCCAAGGATCCAAAAATTTACATTTCATTTCTAAACCTATATCAATACTTTTTTACATTCAAATTATACAAAGATGCTTGTGATGAACCCTGCTGTGATACTTATTGCCTAGGCTTTCCAAATGACCATCGAGGTATTATGTAGGACTCCAAAATAATACACCCCTCTCATGTTACTAACATATAAATGGAAGTCGATAAATTGATCAAATCCGTAATTTTTCAGGAGTTGTAGTACCTAAAAAGGATAGCTAACATTGTTCCCACCAAGAAAAAATGGTCTGATTGGGATCACTGTTGATTTTAAAGTCCTTAATCGACACTTTTAGAAGTATAATTTCATATTTCCAATCATAGATATTTTTATCGATGTAACTTCTAGATTTCAATCCTTTACGTTATGGATGGGTATTCAGGGTATAATGAGATAAATATTCGCCCTAAAGAAGATGAATCTACAACCTTTAGAGCACGATAAGGGTTCTTTTTCTACAAGGTCATGCCCTTTATATTTAAAAATTCAAGTGCTACATACCAACACATAATGCCTAATATCATTAAACCATATTTTGATGAATATAACAGTTTTGTGATGATAAACGTGAAGTCAAATCCTAAAATTGATGGGATCGCCTCACTGATATTCAAATGATTTTCATTAAATTGTAGTAGCATAGTTTGAAGATGATACCTTCAAAATTTACTTTTGGAGTAACATAAAATAAATTCATTTGATTTGTGGTATTCTATGGTAGTCTCTATATTGATCCCAAAAATAGTAGTTTAATCCAATAAATTAAAACCCTATAGGATATTACAAAATTGAAGGTGCCCCAAGGGAACATTTCTTATATTCGATATTACATAGTTAACATGGATGGAAAATATCTTCTATTCACTATGTTAATGAAGATGGGATTCACCAAACTATGGGATGGGGACTACTAAGAGGCTTTCAAGAATCTCAAGCAGTACTTATTTCACACACTTCTCTTGATGTCACTCATATAAGGAAATACATGCATCATATATGTGGCCACTATAGAACGATCACTTACTTCCCTATTCACACCAAAAAATTATTTGGGGACTAAAATAATCCTAAAATATCTCAATAAAATAATTCTAGATACAGAAACTAATTATTAAGATATTAAAAGAAATTTTATTTCACTTATCTTTATGATAATTTTTTTTGGCATTACTTGAAACATCATGAAATCAACCTAGTCTCTCTTATTAACACACTCATGTAAATTCTTTGCCACCCTGTGTTAACATAGAGATTTTTCAAATTTTAGGTTATTCTACAATATTATGACTTTTAATTCATGTCACATAAGTCATCTAATGGGTATGCCTTGAATGATTTCTTTATAGTACATCTCGATCTATAAATCAAGGTAATAGGAACCAAACATCCCAA
Organism: Viscum album; assembly: GCA_963277665.1. Taxonomy (NCBI): domain Eukaryota; kingdom Viridiplantae; phylum Streptophyta; class Magnoliopsida; order Santalales; family Viscaceae; genus Viscum; species Viscum album. The sequence continues at coordinate 1,198,172,218 of OY728123.1, read as the reverse complement.
TAAATATTTTTTATGGACATGATTCTCCATGAACATGGGATATATATTTTGATGTTTCCTACTAAATTCCCATTGGACAAAAAATTTAGAACTAGTAATATAACTAGATTAGTATAGGTATTGAATTTTCTTTCCAAAAAAATCAATCTTTTCCCCATTCCTTCTCATTATCTGATGGTTTTTCTAATAATGTAGAAAAATATTGGGGCCTTATCACTATCTTAGAGCTTGGTCATCCTTTGTAGATATCCTACCAAAATATCATGTGGGATTCATATCTAGTAAAATACAAATCAATTTAATGTATTCTATAAATAAGGAATAAATAACCTATATCATCAGTTAAATAAATGGATTGATGGATAGATTCCCTTTTGATCTGATACAACATCATTCCCCTCAATCAAAAAATTATTTTACTGCTGCATTGGATAATGAATAGAAAATTATGGATTATCATCATCATCATCATATATTATTTAAGGACACCATACAACAACAAAAAAACAAGCAACCAAATACAACAAACAAGAAAAACGTAGACTATGGAGGTTTGAAATGGTGGAGCCCTAGAGCATCCCCTTTGACCAGGTTCTCCCCCTATGGAAATAGTAACACAATATCTGGAGAGCGAAGGATGTTCACCCCATGAATTGAAAACAAGGCAAGAAAGTCGATGACCTTATTCCCCTCTCGCCACTTATGGAGAATGTTAGTGTTTTCATCCAAGAGACTGAGACATTTCCCAATGATGTAGGATATGGAAAATGGGATGGGGCACTTACCTAATATAGAGTTGTATAGAATAAGGGAGTTGGTTTCCACTGCACTAAGGGTGAGGTTCCTCTACCTAGAAAGTTGGAGACCAGAGAGCATCGTCAGGGCTTTAGCTTATAGAGAATGACCCATTCCATATCAGCCAGCAAAAGAATCCATAACTGCCCCATTCTTATCATGTAAAACACCACCCCCAGACATGGTTCCCATAGTGCATGAGCCATCAGTGTTCAGTTTGGGGCTTAAAGGATGTGGGTGCCATCTAACCCACAGCCCCTACTTTCCCTCACTGATGGAGGTTCCTGATTGAATATAGTTTGTGAAAGGCCTCATGGTGGGGGCATCCCGCCAGCCTTTTCCAAGACGAACCAGATCCAACAGCAAGCACTTAACCCTTATAACCATCTCCTACTGGGAACATGTGGACTCTACCAAAATTGCTTTGTTCTGATCCGTCCAAATGCACCAACATCCTATTTCTAGGACCAATGCACGATCCTTCCACTCCACCCCTTGGCCACCTGCACAGTGAAACCATCTTTCAAGGAAGGGAGACTCCCTCTGGTCTATGGACGCCCAACCAGTGAATCCCTGAGGGCCGACCACACTGCATTGGCCCAATCTCCCATAAAGAACTGGTGCGCCGTGGTTTCCTCCCGATGCGTTTTGCAGTAGGAGCAACTTGACACCATCTGAATTCCCATCTGTTTGACATTATCGTCTATTGAAATGGCACGATTCCTAATCTTCCAAACCAAAAAATTATATTTAGCTTGGATTTCTTTGAGCAAGAGAGTTCCCCCCCATGAATCAGTTTGGTCTAGGGTTGTAGAGACACTGTAAAAATTCTTCAAAGAAAAACCAACAGAAATTGAAGCCGTGAAGATACACCTATCCTGATCATAATTCATGTCTATGAGATCAAAAACTTCTCGTTGGCTGGTGTTAAGAACCTCCAAAAAAAGGTGGGATAAAAACTAGCTTGGCAAAAGGTAATGTCATTAACAGGGTAGCCTGGGAAACCAAGAATCTCACCAGACCAGTTGTGATTCAAAAAAGAGATCCCCCCTCTCCTGACAATCCATCTTGAGTACGGTTGCAGGGATGCGATCAGTGGGGCCACCATAGGCCAAATAGATGCAGCGTGACCAGTCCAAATCTTCTCACTTTGTTTATACCGTAAGTCCATAAACCTACCCCATGGAGATCAGGCCTCGATGGTATCCCATGCGAGCTTAGCATGAATGCCATTAAGAGTGCCCGAGAGGCTCCTTACGTTGATGCCTCCCTCCTCCAGAGTCTTGGATAGTCTCTCACAAGACACCTGGTGGCGCATCCCATCCGAATGAGAATCCCAGATAAAAGATACCAGGATCCTGTCAAAACGAGCAAGCACACCCTTCGGGACTTTAATGGTGGAAAGCACATGGGCTGGGATAGAGGTTAGGACTATATTCACGAGAGTGATCCTACCTCTAAATGATAAAAACTTGCACTTCCAGTTTGTGACCCGACCAGTAATGTGAGCCATAATATGAACAAAGTAGCGTAATCACGGTCGTCCAGGGGAAACAGGAGCACCAAGGTAAGTTATTGGGAAAGATCCAAGATTCATGTTCAACAGGTTACTCAAGGAGGCGCTTCAAGAATCCGAGCATCGGTTTGTGATGTAAAAAGTACTCTTCCTCTGGTTGATGCATTGGCCACTCCAGCGGGTGTATTCCTCCATGATCATGTTTAGGCCCTAAATGGACAGTCAATTTTCATTGAGAAAGATGAGTGTATCATCAGCAAAGATAATGTGAGAAATGAAGCTCTGACTCTGCCTACAATGGTAAGGAGAGATGGAACCATTGCCAATTCCCCTGTTGATATGCCAGCTAAGGGCTTCCTGGGCCATCATGAAAAAGGGTTGTGTTCATTGCACAACCTTGATGTTCTTTAGAATTAGATTGCACAATCCTTCAATAATAAGGCTTTCTGTTGTCCATTCCTTTAAGATAAACTAGTATTGGTTCTCAAAACACTATTTATATTAGGGAGGAAAACTCCAATGATTTAACACAAGTGGGAAGGGTCATGCATCTTACATAATTTCTACTCAAATAGAGCTTACACATTGGACACAGTGGATGGGGAATGCATCACCCCCCCACCAAGAATTTAAAGTTTATAAATAAGTACTTTTCATGGATTATATCAACAAACCCAAGTCCTCATGGAAAGAATTTAAAATTAATTTCATCAAATGTCGTTGTATCATAATGTGAAACTGGACATAAAAAGTCATACCGAATGATGGTAAACTGCACAGAATATGTCTTATTACATGAATGTTAAATTGCATGGAGGATGTTAATTAATGAACAATTTAATACACATAATCTAGACATATAAAGAGTAATAGTGTAGTAACCCATTCTTTATGTGTGAGTCAAATCTTCTTGGAGTCTCTTTATAAACTAATTAAGTCTTGATTCCTGTTTCTATAGGATACAAAGTGATTCTAAAATCTCCATTCTTGGGTCAAGAATCAATATGAAATGGAAAAATATTTTTATACATGTATATCATCTTTGTCCATGGAGTTCTCAATTCCAAAACAACATGTGTCTTGATTACTATTGCTGTAGGATATGTAGTGACACCCGGATCCCCAATCATGGGTCCATCCACAAAAGAATGGAAAATACCCACCACCCCAGATGGATCGGACCTGTGTATAGTGTTTTCTATTGAAATGTTATGAGTGGCTTGAATCCTATTTCTATAGAATATTTAATGACACCCATATCCTTATTCATGGGACCAACAACAACATAAATTGAAAAACTATCCCACCCTTGAATATGATCCTGTCCTACGTATGAAATTTTCCATCTAGGAACATTGTCTTGCTGGAGTATTCTTACCATGGGATACATAGTGATTTTTAAATCCCAAATCTTAGTCCTAACCACAACACATAAAAATTTTCACCCCTCCATACATATGGGTCAAACTTATACAAGTAACATTCTCATGAACTATGTGTGGCTTGATTTCTGTTACCACAAGACATGTCAAGATCCATAGATCTCCAATATTGGTTTCAACCACAATATAAATGAAAAAATACCCCTAACATCATATAGGTCCGACCTTAATAAATAATTTTCCATCTATGAAATATTTGTTCCATGATTCTTATTATCACAAAATATTTTGTTATGCCTAGATACCAGATATTGGGTTGATCTACAATATGATAAAAATTCCCTCTCCCTGCATGGGAACTGAAGAATAGCAAGGCATTCCCCATGAAATAACTACATGTGACTTTATTCCTATTACCCATGGATACATAGTGATTACTGTGTGTTTCATTCGAGTCCCAATAATGATTTTCAATCACAATTAATCATATCCTTACATGAGTGCCAGATCTGTGTGAAGGATCGAGTCCACACTAAATTGAAAAAAAAACAAGAATTCCCTATCACTAACTCTTTCACGGATCCATCTAATATCGATTTGTCTCTTTTTTTCTCATAAAAAATGACTCTTGTGATCTTAGGGAAGCTTTCAATTCACACTGACTAGTAGGATTGAGGTTTAATATATATAAATACCAAGAACAATATCCTAGTCTCAAGATGTTAAACTTCACAAACATTTCAGAGTCACATGAAGATAAACTGTATGACAATGTCCAAGTCACATAATATTAAACTTCATAACAAGATATATTTATGCCAAACAGATCACCCCTTGATGATTGTGTATTCAACAATTTCATGTTTTCCCTTCTATTTTAAAATGGGTTCAATACATATATTTTAACTTTTAGGACACTCAATTTATTCTTCAATCTTATGTTCTCTATGGACTAACATATAATTTTTTATTTCTGAGTTAATATAGACCAATTCCTCAGGTTTATATCTTTCTCATAGAACCCCATCAACCTTGAACCCATACACTCTTGGTTCATACCTATAGAAAACTAGTTAGAGGTACTTCCACATCCAAAAGGGCCCCACTATGATTCTCTGGTGAATAATGGAATGCCTTAGTGCTTAAACTTAGTGTATTTTTTTGGTCCCAGAGTATATTCCCCCCATAGATCCAGGATCTATTTTTCAGAAAATATGAAATATGGATTCCTTTCATTACAAATGTTCTATAATCATCCAAGGGTCCTCATCTCTTGTTGACATGAATATTCTCTGGTTATGATTTACACTTCCCACACCCAACTATTCTAAAGGGGTCGAGTACCGTCAATGTTCCTCATATGTGCATCTTACTTGATTTCAAAGAAATATTATGACATCATATTATTATAAACTTTCATTCTGGGGTATATATCACCTATGAATCGTTAATTTCCATGAAAATCAAAATCCATTTGGACGCTCCCTTTTCCACCATACAAGCTTCAAAAACACCATTTCAAGTCTAAATAACTATATCTTAAAAACATATTCTCTAGGTATGTAAAAATATATTGGTAATAAGGACTGACCAATATTTAAGGGACACTGTTGGTATTTTAGAGTGAATAACACAATGATGGGGGGCATGTTCCTAGGGGTATTATTTTTCAAGGAGGGACCATGTTCGGATTCACTAGTGAATATCCCAATTCTTAATAGCATGTTCTATGTTGATATTTTGGCCTCAAATGAAAGGTCCACCTTTTATCCATATGTTATTTCTCTAATGGTGTGTATTTACTTCACCAATAATCAGACATTTATCCTTAATATATATAAATAAATACAAGTTTACTTAATATGTTTTCTACACATCAAACAGGCATTAAGAATGAATCTGTATTTTATAACTTAATATTGCATTCACTAGTGAAAAGATATTATAATAAATATAACTTTTATTAAAACTATTTATTTAATGAATCATGTTCTGACATGATAGTTAGTGATTCTCAGATCAAAAATATTGGGCCCTACCATAATATAAAAGAAAATGTACCTCTTCTATATGGGTTAAACTTGTGTAGGGAAATATATATCTAAGAAATATGTGTATCATAATTATCATTCCCCATAAATATTTAGTGATGTTTGGATATCAATTTTAGGCTCATCAACAAATCATTTCATATATCAGACCTAGATCAATGTAGAATTATTTGGCACAACAATGGAATGTTCCTAAGAGTAATAGGGACCTCCTTCCCTGCACATGAGTCTGATATGTGTAGATAGATTTATTATAATTTACTACATGGGGCTTGATTCATATGTTCATGAGATACATAGTATTCTAAAGATTTCCAATCCTAGGAACATCTATGATGAAAAGAATAAAAAATTCTATTTCCCTTGTATATGGGTAAGATCAGCACTAGGGATTTTCTTATAATTGTGTGTGTATCTTTATTTCCATACTATGAGATAGATAGTGTTACCTAGATCCCCTATTTCATACCCATACATGAGTTATCATCACTCCCACCATGTTCCTCTATGACAAACAAATTTTTATGGGGATTATTTCTCATACGAAAATATGGATACCCCCACATATTCACTATCATGAAATCTTGTATGGCTCAATCGACAGTCCAATTGTATCTTATATCTCACAAAGAGCATCAATCATTTGAACTTCGGGAACCTGCAAAGTCACTCTAAACAGCATGATCGAGGTTATTTCAATCCAAATAGAGGGAACCATGTCCTCATCACATGATTTTAAACTACACAATAAAATCCTATTTTCCCTATGAAAAACTAGATGACATCATCCTCATCGCATGATGTTAAACTACCAGCGAAAAGGAATTTAAATTGGATATATCATCCCTTTTTTTGGTTTTGTATTCAATAATAAAAATTTTATCCATTCTCCGAAAAATGTGTTCAATATATTTTTGAATGTCTTTTAGGGTTCTCACACCCTTATTGAATCTAAAATTATCCATAAACCAACTTCGTATCGATGGTATCTATATTGACTCAATCAGTTCCATGAGTTGATATCCTTCTCTTAGAACCCCAAGGATCTTGAACTCCCTTACTTCCGGTTCTCCCCTATAGAAAACTTGTAAGAGGGACTAGCTAATCCAAAGGGATTCTACTAGGATTAACTGGTGAATAATATAATTCCTTAGAGCATGAGTTCAGTGGGGTTTTCAATCCTAGAGGAGTGACACCCTTAAATACAAGATTTATTATTGGGTTATGATTTACACTTTATAAAACCCAACTATTAAAGAGGATTCAAGTACCCTCAATCTTACATATATGTTTATCATGAAAAAATTCAAATAAATATTACAACTTCATATTCTTATACCCCTTTATCTTAGGGTATGAATATTATCTAAAGACCCAATTTCCCAGAGTTAGTCATTCTTCTCAGCAACAACATCATAATCTCATGATGTTAAACTATAAAACAACATCCTAGTTTTAAAACATTAAACTACATAAAAATATCCTAGTCACACTATGTAAAACTACCATACATCTAGCCTATTTTGAAATACCTAAAAACATTTATAACAGGATGTTGTATCCATAAAAATGTCTTAAGGATGAGTGTTTCACCTTTATGATAAAATGAAATATTAAAATAACATTTCCCTATGTATGATCTTGATAAATTTAGAGGACCCTTAAACTAACTATTCTGTTGAGTCTTACTAAGGGAAGATAAAAAAAATTCCCCCTACCAACAAATGAGCTCGATCTATATAGGGGTCTCTTTTTATAAGAACTATGTGTGCCTTGATTCCTAAAAAATTAGGATAAATAGTCATGACTATGTATATTGTCTAGGGATCAACCATAGGTTTTACACAATCATAATATTCCCAGGTTATTGGTCCACATTGAAATCTATCAACCTCATATGACCATGTGGCTTTAAAAATACCCCACCAATGAAAGCCCATGCCAATATGAGATACCATCACATTAATGGTACTACTGAAAATAAGATATCATGCACCCTAATGGTAGTGGGTGACCACCATTTTAGTTAAATATAACCTTATCCCCTACATATTATGTAGATCAATATAGAGGGGTGTTTTTAAAAGAGCAGAAAATGGATTAATTATGACCCTTACAAAATGCATAGTGAAATCTAGGGAATCCTAGATAATGAAAATGAACAAACCCCTAAGCTCTGGTTTATCTTGAAATACCTAAAACTACTTAATGAGGGATAACTAATGTAGAATCTATTTTAATATGAGATAATAAAATATATGTATGGTTTTCATGTATATGATATATATATATATATATGTATAGGAAGGTCTCCAACAAATGGATACCCACTAGTAAACTAATGAAAGGATAAAATATGCCATGGACATATAAGTTATCCCAAAAAGTGAAATGTGTATTTAAGGATATCTGGAACAATTTCACATTGGTTCCTACATCCATAACACATTACACTAAACATCAAGGAAAATTTCCTTATCGAATGACATTAAACTGAATGAAAAGGACATCCTCACTGCAGGATGATAAAATATTCAAACCATATTACATCATAATTACTTATCAAGGAACCATAAGAGACTAAACTAGCTCAACCAATGTTCTAGGAACTTCCATTATAATTACCCAATATTGACGTACAGAGAAGTTGTATCACTTTTAAAGAATACTTAATATAGTAATAAAATATATTCTCTGATACCACATTATTATAGTGTCTTTGGAAATATAGAAACCAAAAAAATGGTATATAAGTGAGCTTCATTATCTCTCACTAGGTTCTTCATGAGAAAACCCTATCTTAGACACATCAAACAAAATACATATCTTCATAACCTAGGGAAAGAATCATAAAAATAGGTGAGATCAGATTCACAGTAATGTTAATCAAGGGAGTCCTGTAAGAATGAAAATGAGAATAGGGGTGTGAGAAAGTGATTATAGCATTAAAAGATCAAACCTTGAATATCAAATATCATAAATATGAATCATGGAATGAAGATTGTCGTTCATAAGACATGAATTATTAGGGAATTAGGATAATAATCTATGAAATCATAACACATGAGTAATACATAGAATTTTGGAACAAACATAAACATGTAATATCATTCACTGTATGTCAATCCCATAGTGTATTGGGTTTCCCCATATTCCCATAGTGGATCTGGTTTCGCTATATTCCCATAGTAGATCAATCCCATAGTCCCATCATTATATCATGATATATAAATCATTACCCAATGAATTGGAGGGATATATATGTCCCACCCTTCACCTAATTAAAACCATATATAAGTGTTCTATAAGAATGAAAATCATTCATCATATTAGAACCCATAGAATGAAATGGTTTATAAACATCATTCAATCATAACATAACCCATTGAAAATAAATATTTTTCATAAATATCATTTTATAATAAAAATAAACCATTCAAGAAATAATATAAATGGTATTATTGGATCATATCTTTAATAAGGTATAAACAATGACAAAGTATTTTGTTTTAGATGGAAAATAATTTTGAATTATATTTTCAAAACAATTCTTGAGAAAAATATACTTTCCTTTTTTATAAATGATTTTAAATTCATAAAACATTTATCAAAACATTTTCATTGAAAATAACCTTGAAAAATTATAATGTAATCTTTTAAAAATCATTGAAATCATTTTTCTTGAACTGCCTAAAATATCATTTAAAACAATTTTAAAAAAATTTATAATAAATTATTTTGAAGGAACATAGATTTCTGACTGAAGAAATGACAATATTAAATAAAGCTTAAAATTTTAGTAAAATAAATAGATTCATGATACAAAATGTTAAAGGGTCATATATACACCTCCTAAAATAATATAGGTGCATAACATAACATGTGTCTCAAAGAAGGAAAATTGAAGAAAAAATTACCTTATTGATTTGATAAATATTGATCTGTAAAATCCATGAAAGCGATATCATAAAATGGATATGTAAATAATTATAATATTCATTATAAGACTCATACATTACATTAATTGGTAGTACATACACCACATATAATAATTGAGTAGTGTATACGGCATGTGCCTCACAAAGTAAAAGTGGGACATAAATCCCTTATAACTTGAGTAACTTTAGAATCAAGAAACCCATAAAATAATAACATTAATTAAAAAATATAATATCATTAAATAAAGGAAATTAATGATATAACATGTCAGAGGTTTTTACATACACCACATAAAATAAGTGAGTTGCTAATATGGCATGTTTCCCAAATAAATAAAAGGTGGCATGACATTCCCTTACCTTATGGTCTTGAATCTCATCTTACTAGTGAAAACCTAATGTATAATAATTATCAATATATTATAAAAATATTAAATAACTATAATTATATATTTAATAACATATGTGATTTAATTATGACTTTATATTACCCTCTTATTAACAATTTTATGTTATGTTTCGGGTAATAACTGCTTTCTTTCTCATACGTGTTTTGACTTATAACCCATGGTCCTCTTACATAGACCTTGAATTCATGATATCCTGATTTATAACCAGGAAATTTATTATATATATGTATTAAATATATTTTTATTCATGTTTATTCATAAAATATTTATATTGAACATAAAATACATTGTTCGTTGAGACGGTAGGTCATCGTATGCATGAACATTATTTTCAATTTTCATGTAATATTAAATGGAATGAAATGTATATGATATATTATAATTACATAAACATATTTATGTTATATATATCACATATATTATTTAAATTAATCATTATTACCATCCATATTCAATGTAGACGAGAAACGATTCGCATCACGTTTTAGAGATGGTAGGTCATGCGTACGCATGAAAGACGTTATCATTTCCCAAACGATTAAGTAGTAAAATGTTAGATATGGTATTATCAAAAAATAATTATAATTATTTCATAAATGTAATATAAAAAAAAATTTCTTCTTAATTACTACCCATGATAGGTGGTAAATGAAAAAAAAACAACATAGTTTTGTGAGATGGTAGTTCGTCGTACACAAGAACAATAAGTACGTTACCCATTAGATGGAAGTGTATGTGAGTGTAGTTTGAAGACTTAATATAAAAACTTCCCAAAAATATTTATGATACTGTTTTTATTATATAAAAATTAAATAGAAAGCAATTTAATGGGTTTAAGGAATAAATATGATAGAAATTTTCATTGATGAATGTTACCTCTTCTTTGAGTATCTCAATTTGATTTATACAAAAGGACTTATTTGGTTAGATTTTAACCAAAAATAATTTTTCTAGTATGAATGGAAGTATGATTTTCGAATATATATGCATATTTTTTATGATAAAAATGGATTTATATGTGTTAATAAAAGATAAGGATGCATTTCACTTTAATAAGAGAGGGGAGGGGAACTTTTGGAAACTCTCAAAAATATTAATTTATAATAAATGAAAAATCAATTCAAATACCTCCAAAAGGTAATATATTATATTCTAAGATGAGAAAAGTTTTTAATAGAATCAAATAACAAACCTTATATGGGTTTTTATTTAATTTTAAACCATATTTTTTTATTAACCCCTAGTTAATCTTTTTTTTAATTTTTACTATAATAATAATGTTTTTAATATTAGAATGATATAATTTTTACATATAAAGTGTCAATTGGACAATAAATATAAAATTTATGATATTTTAGACCATATATAATCCCATTTACCTAAGTTATTTTTTTAATGATTTTTATAAAAATTTAAAAAAATTATTTTCCTAAAATATCATAAGTGTCAATTTTGACACAATTCATAACAATGACTTTAAGAAAATACATATAGAAGATAAATTCTAACCAATTACCTTAAAAAACACCTAAAATTTATATTCAATTATAAAATTATTGAATCTACATTATTAAGAAGAATCATATTTTTTTAGTATTTATAATATAATACAATTGATTATTTAATTAATTGAGTAATTTATGCATCATCATTTTGAAATTATTTTTTATAATTATTTATTCACAAAAATTTAAAAGTAATCATATAAGATATATATAATAAATTTATATTAATTAAGAATATATATATATATATATATGAGTATATATTCAATTCATCCCCTATTAAAAATATTATACATATTAAAAGTAAGAGTGTGATATTTTATTACTCCCTTTGAGTTTAATAATACTGAAGTCATATTCAAGGAAAATTTCCCATTAAATTATTCAATTTATATTATTATGTGTTACAGGTATAAATTTATTCCTCAAATATCTTTTGGCCATGTTTTAGGGTAGTTTTATAATTTTTATTATATCATTTTTACCCTTAACTACCTGATTTACCCATAATCCTAGTATTAAAAATTACTAAAGTTACTATTCATACTGTCCCAAAATACAAAGGAACTATTTAAAAATTTTGGACCTTATGATTTCAAATATGGAATCAATTTTTCATATTTATAAACACAAAATTTTATGAAATAAATTAAAAATTAATCACATTGACAGAACCAGAAAATGGGTTTTTAAATTAAAAACATTCCAATAATTCACAAGTTTTAATATCCAAATTAAAAATGAAATTGATTCCAATTAAATATATTGTATTAAATGATAAAACATTGATCTAATTATACTTTAAACCCAATCAAATATATAATTATATACTATAAATTACTTTTATGAAATAGTTGTTTTCAATTAAAATTCAATATTATTCACTATTAATGAAAACATGAAACATATCAGAAAAATAAAAATATCAACCAAAGTAAAACTTTAAATACATTTCTCAAAGAATAAGTTTAATTTTTTATACAAAAAATTCTAATAGTTTCAAAAATTAGATTTAAAATGGTTTCACCATTAAAAGGCGATAAAATTACCAATCGAAAAAATATAGGGATTTATGCATAAAATTGGGTTTTTTTCTGATCTTATGCCTATAAAATCTATTGGATGAATATAACAAATTTATAATTAAATATATAACCTATACATGTATTTAATATCATACACCAATTGAAATTAATATAATCTATTATTTAAAAATGACTAAAAGTAAAACTATTTCCTTTATAGTAAATTAGTATATATTTTTATTTATAATTAATGGGTTACCAATGAATTAATATTATAAACCTTATATTTTTATAAGATATTTAATACTATTCGTAAATTCAAATTTAAAAGCTAGGTTATCCCTTATTATATTAAATAATAATATTTTAAAAATATACTATTGTTTGATAAAACTTGGTCTTGCGTGTAATGAAAGAAATCAAAAGAACTCAGTATTGGGTATAACACAATCCAAACATAGTGTTTCATATTCCACAAGATAATTTATGTGTGATTTGTAGAGAAATATTTACATGGTGTTGCATATAACACAATCCAAACATAGTGTTTTTCATATAGAAAAATATATATTCAGTATTTTCTAAAATTCAAAATATCAATAAGATTAAATTAATTCAAAAAATATAAAATCAACAAAACCTTCGGGTGTCACATTCTACCCCCATATAATGAATTTATCCATTAAAATTCGAATGGGTTTTCAATGTTTCTATTCATAGAAACCTACATCATTAAAAATAAATATTAAAACTACCTTTTAAAAGGGGACATTAGAACCTTAACGATTACCCAAAGAAACTCCTAACTAGGTTTCCACATAGGGGGAAATTGGTGGAAGTACAAATATAGACATGGAAGAGAAATATACCCATCATGTTCTAATATAGATTCACAATACTATAAATCTAGGATGACCTAAGGGATGATTTGATTCATTAAAAAATCAGTTACTATGATATCCTTTTTGGTTTTGAGATCCTTTCCCTAGGGTTAAAAATTATTCAAGTGAATTTATACTTGATTCAGTACAGTATCACCCTTTTTTGTGCCTTCATCAATTTTTCCAAAATGTGAATTTTTCGTTTCTGAAGCGTTTGTAAATCATGAGATCTGTAAATAGAAGTATCAATCTTTTTATCTGTCTTTATCACAAAAAAAATGGTTTTCAAAAGTTATCCAATATGTATAAATACTCTTATGATTTGATGATAATTTAATCTCTAAAACCTCATCTAAAGTTTAACTAAAAGCATTCCGCAAACGGTTACCCTTATAACCCTTCTAAAAAATGAATGTCTAATATGTTGTAAAATTCATCCATGAAAACACAAACTGCTTTTCAACAAATCCATAATCTGTTCTAAGGAAATAAATATCATCTAATTTACTTCTTCATATCCAATATATCTTTATCCAATTATAATTATCTCAATATCATGAACATATTATGGTTTATCCTTCCTTTAATCATGTGTTTTATAAAATATCACATTATTACCTCAATCATTCTTCATGGTTACCAGTAATATTTAGCATATACTCTTAAATTCTTATGGAAAAATGATAGTGAACCAATACATAGATGTTAAATTATTCCATAATATCATAAAATTTCATATACTACATTATTATTTAATTCCATTATATAGTTACGTAGTTATTCCTCAAATTCGTTATAATACTCCATGTGGCCAACAATGGTCCCATGATATTTCACCTTTCCTTTAGATTTAAGAGGGTTTTTAGGGTTATCGCCGTCAATAAACCTTGTATTTGGGTACTGATTAGAATACTTCCCATTCTCCTTACACATTAATAATTAAATTGTGTAAGGTTCATCCTATGCGGATTTCCCTCTATTAACACAATTAGAAAACATATTCTTCCCATCAATTTGGAAATCATATACTCGATGGACATCCATTATGAAAATAAAAAACATATTAAACCCTATTATAAAATTACCTCTATTATTTTTTCCACACATAGAGCATGGATTAAGTCTCATATTCTTATCTCCATGGTTTTTAGATTTCCTTCTAACTCCATCTTTTATTTCTTGTTATGACTATGAGATTGATATGTAACACCAAAATTAATTTTAACATTCATTTAACAATGAAAAACCTATTTATATATACTAATATATCTTATGGATAACACCCTTACGATACTTAGCTTTAAGACAATCAACAACCTATCAAATTTAATTTCAGGTTGGATGACAATAACAGAAGCATACCTCAAAAGTCTTGTGACATTATCCTTGTAGGTAACGATAGATTTATCAACCTTTTTCTTCAACTCATGGAACTCCTTTTCTATATTCATATGAACAGAATGAGTAATGTTCTTATTGAATAATTTGTTCTTAATATCATTCTAATCCATGGATTCAATTTCATCTTTCTTCCTCGTGTTCTTGATTAGAGTCCACCACTGGTCTGCTTCACCTTCCAACTGATATGAAGCCAAAATGTCTTTCAAATATTTCAAAAACTGGAGAATGGATAATATATTTTCATTGGTACTGATCCATTTTTCATCAAAAATTGAATCAAAATACCAGCTAGAAGAAGGTGGACCTTGCCTCATGAAGGACTCAAAAAAATTGTTTTCCCTCTTTTTCCCATTTGGAAGCTCAACATGATTCATAGATTTAGAATGTTTTATGAGAATAACAACAATTTTTTCCATTCTAAATCCCATATAATTATGATTCTCAAGATAATTATCATTACATTTTCCATTTCAATAAACATTAACATGGTTCTTTAGGGTTTCATACATTAACTAAAACCAAAAAGCATACAGTAAGAAAGAGGTATCATAGTGAGGAACCACATAATCAAGAAAAACATCTTCTAAGATGTCTATATTGTGAAACCTACTTTAATATATGAATCTGTAGGTTTATATTAGGTTATTTATATCTAACTTATATTTAAAACCTTCATCATGGTTCATGAATATTTTATGAATTCCCATAGAATATACCATGGGAGTATCAAACTTGGTGTGCAACAAAGCCCATTGTCGTGTACTAGGTTACTCTCAAGTTAGGCACAGTGCACCTTTACAGAGTGGTCACCCCAAAGTACATATTTTTCAGATTCACATCCACTTGTATTATATAGAAAGGGATTTATTTCTAGAAAACAACTCACTCTATCCTTTACCAAAATTCTAGGATATTTTCCTATCCTTAGACTTCTCCTTATACATATATGTAGGGTTCTCACTAAGGTTTCCTCATCCAAGTTTAAAAATATTACCGAAAATATATAATTACCCAAGATTGAAATACATATACATTACATCACTTTTTTAGAATACTAAATAAACTAAACAAATAGATACCCAAATACAATATCTTTACAATAACTTTGGAAACATATAAATGTAAACACTAATATATAAGTGAGAAAAATTATCTCTCACTAGGTTATTCATGACTAGAATCCTTATTAGACACATAATAAATAATACATATCTTCATAACCTATGGAAAGAAACCAAAAAAGGGGTGAGCTAAGTTTCTCAATAATGGTAATCAAGGAAAACATGTAAGCATAAACATAAGTATTGTGTTATGATAATGTGATCATAACATTTGAATATTATACCCTATATATCCAAGATAAAAAACGCGAATCATGTAATTAAGATTGGAAGTTCATGAGAAATAAATTGTCGGGAATCAAGAGTATAAGCTATGAAAGAATAAAATAAGAGTAATATATGGAATTATGGAATACACATAAATATGTAATAGTAATACATATAAGTGAAGACTCACTGATAGTACTTATCAGGGCACTCCATGGGGACTACACCTATTGGGGGGGACACACCACCTTCCCCAGTCACAGTCCTTTCCTTGTAAGGGATTAGGTTTTTATATATTCCCATAGTGGATAGGCTTTCCCCATCTTCCCATATCAGATTAGGTTTCTCCATCTACCCATAGTGGATTTGGGTTCCCCATCTTCTCATAGTGGATCATTCTCATCCAATTGATTCCCATCATTATCTCATAAGATATAAATAATTACCCAATGAATTAAGGGGATATATAGGTACCACCTATCACATAATAAAAACTATACATATGTGTTCTATAAGAACATAAATCATTCATTATATCATAACCTATAGAATGAAATGGGTTTCATAAACATCATCAAACTGATACATAACATAGGGGAAAGAAAGAGATTTCACAAATATCATTTTATCGTAAAAATAAACCATTAAATAAATAATATGAATGTTATTTTGGTATCATATCCCCAATAAGGAATAATCTTTTATAGAGTATTTCATCTTAAATGTAAAATAATTTTGAAATATATTTTTAAAACATATCTTGAGGAAAATATCCTTTCCTCTATGAAAAAATATTTTAAAATCATAAAACATTTATTAAACCATTTTCATTGAAACTATCCTTGAAATATTATAAAATAATATTTTTCCCATCTTTGAAAACCATTTTCTTGAAAATGCATATAAGACTGTATAGAAAACCATTAAAAAAATTAGTAAAACAATATTTTTGAAGGAACATACATTTTCGATCGAAGAAAGAATAATATTACATGATGTTTAAATTATCATCAAAATAAATTTATTTATTATATAAACTTTAAAAGAGAAGTATATGAAACTCATAGAATAATATAGGTGCATAACATAACTTGTTTCCCGGAATGAAAAATTGAGACAAAATTACTTTACTGATATGGTAAATTTTGATCTGTAAACTCCATGAAAGAGATATCATCCAATGGATATGAAAATACTAATAATATTCAGGATAATACACTTAAAATAAATTCATTAGTAGTATATATTGCACGTAGAATAATCAAGTATTGTATATGTTATGTTTCCCATAGTAATGAAAGTGATACATAATTCTCTTACTACTTGAGTAACTTTAAAATCATGAAAATTATAAAAGAATAACATAAATTAAATATTTTAATATCATTAAATAGAGGAAATTAATGATATAACATGCTATAGGTTAATATATACACCAAAAAATATTGTGTTTAATATGAAAAGTATCTCACAAAAATAAAAAGTCTGACGAAATTCACTTACCTTGTGTCTTGACTCTCATCATACTAGTGAAAAATGTAACATCCTAGGTAGTTATAGAATAATATTTTTTAATATTTTTATTAATTATAAATTATATAGTAATTTTACAATAAAAAGGTGTTACGACTAATATCATAACAGACACTTAGTAATTCATTTATTCAAAATAATACCTTGCGCACAGGGCTGAGTTATACTAAAAAAATAGTATATTATAATATCATTAATTTAAATAGTAGTTATATCCTAGTCGTTGTATTAGAAGGAATGAAAAAAAATAACTATATTAATTTTACACTTGTTTGTTTAATTTATTACTTTCCTCTAATGAACTTTATAGTCTTAAAATGAAAATAAATCCAATTTTTACCATAAAATATTGTAATATTTTTTAAAATGTTTTTTTACAGACTTTTGATAGAAATCCAATTTTAAATATAGTTTTTTTATTATTTAAATTTTATATTTGAAAAATACTACATTTTAATTTAAACTACATTTTCGTTTAGTTTTTTATTTTTTTAGATTAAAATTTTACACGGTTTTAAGGTATAATTATATTAAATTTTTATCATTAAATCCTATGTATTTCATTTGATGAAATTTCAAATTATATTCAAATAGATAAAACTATGTTACCATCTAAACATTTTACTTAAAATGCATGTTTTCTCGATCCGTAAATGGGATTATTTTTAAACATAATTTAACATCTTATGTGAATTGAATTTTCAAAAAATGAAAAAAAAATTAATACATATGAAAAATGTGGTCCAATAGCATCAAAATAATTTTTGGTGAAAAGTAAATTTAGTATTTGTTTTACTAGGATTAAAGGTAAATAGGGTAATTAAAAGAAAATTTAATATTATAATATAATAAAATTACCACAACACTTATCCTAATCATATTGGATGAGTTATTATAGACCATGACCATAATTGGGATGTAATTGTGACCTTTAAATGTAACATGGATGTGATTATGACATTTATAACATTTAATTTGATGTAAAGTCAGATATGTCATAAAATGTGTATCTTCTTATAAAAACAATTTTATTATCGGGTTATGTAAGCGATAGCTTTGAATATGAATAGTAATTAGAAACATAATAAGATAAACTAAAACATTTTAATTTGTTTATAATTTTTTCGAATTAAATAATTAAATTTAATTTTGACTCAAAGATGAGGCAGTAATATATTTATTAAAGAAAGAATCAAATAAATGATATTAATAATATTAAAATAAATATAATTTGAAATAATTTATGTCATACACAAATTTTTTGGATTAATATGACATATTAGGATTTATTTAATGTATATTTTCCCAAGGAATCATTTTTATGCTATTTTAAAAAAGTCATGAAATGAATAGTGTCAAAGTTGGCATAATTCATATTTTAAAATATAAAATTTTTAATTAAATGATATAGATTTTCAAAAAATCTAATGTTCTACAAAAACGTTTATATAACTTTAAAAATGTCATTAATGACTCATTTATTGGATTTTCTTCATGATTTGGTAATTATTATAGCCCTCTTAGTGTAAATTACATGATAAAATTATAAGACTTAAAAGGTGTAAAAATTAAAAAAGATAAGGACTAAAAGAAATACTAGAACTTGTCTAATTTTCATTGTATGCTTATATTTTGACCCATCCTAATCCCATATTCAAACTAAATCACCATGGACCCATTTATAATCGAAATAAAATTTATATTAATTTAATAGTTTTAATAATTGAAAGGGTGATCCTCCCCTTTAATGTAAAAAGGAATTCATTCCTCTCTATTAGTCACACTTAAAAACCATTTTATTTAGAAAATATCTACCCAAAAAAAATTTCTATAATATCTCCTCAAATACTTGTGGCCTTATTTTAGGCATAACACACTTATTAGAGGTGTTACTGTCTTCTTCAATGGTGATCAACTGAAGAAGATGTATCATTTTCTTTAAGTGATTAAATTTTGTTTCTTCTTCCACTTCTTTAAAATATTCTTCTTAATTGATTAATTAATAACTCCAGTATCATAAATATACAGAAATTTTATCATTATAATATCATCAATTAAATCTATCAACACTTCCAGTAAATGGTAATGGAATTAATCATTCGTGTGTACGTGTGAACTATCACCTCCAAAAATCTATCTAATTAGTTTTTTCATAATCATCTCCCATGACTGGTTATAATAATGGAATTATTATTCATATGTTATATTAAGAAAGTATTAATTTTTATAAGATAATAATATATCAATTATATTCTTATATCCCATGCATATAAAAATGATCACTTCATTCGTGCGTATGTGTGAACTATCACCTCCATAAAGTGGCATGACTTTTTTTTATTCATTATATCCCATTTAAGATATAGATAAGTATATTTCAAATTATTATTATTATATTAATTATTTAATTATCATTCTTTTAAGATAAAATAATACATAACCTTTTTGATAATGATCAACGAAAAATGGAAAATGTTATTTATGCAGATATACGGCTTACCGCCTCCACGATTATAATGTTGTTCATTTTTCATAAAAACGTCAGGGTTTTATTTCAAGGTTTAATTTATATCCAAAATATATAATAATTTCATTAATATTATTCTGGAGATGAAGGATTTTTGACCACATGGACTATGGACATCGTACCAAATTCATTTTCGACTCAAGTATTGAATATCGATAAAACATCTGACATGAACTTAAATCATTATGTTACTATTATAACATGGTAATAAGTTATATATATGTAATAATTAACATGAAAAAGATTATCATATAAGTAAATATTAACCTATGTTTATTTTTCATGAAAATAAATAATGTATGAGATGATTTGAACTCATTACAAGGGACTTTTTCTCAATCTCCTTTCATTGGGGCATATTTTGATATTATAAACCACCTTATTTTATAAGATTTTTAATCAAAACCTTTGAATTTTAATTCCTTTCAAGTTTTTAAAACATAATAATTGCATATGAATAATTTTACTTACTTTACAAAATGACAAAAGAAATGTTTTTTAATGCGTGTGGCGACAACAGATTCTTCATCGCTATAACAATTACTTGATATTTTTATTCCTCTATAAGTCATAATGTTTTTTAATATAAAATAGATACATTATTCCATTTTTGTGTGTTTTGGTATTGAAAATGGATTTGAAAGTTTTTTAACTATTTCATTATCTTGAAATGATTCTTTATGATTGAAAATGAAATTTTATGAGTGAAATGTTGATAATTACAATCTTTTATGTGTTGGGATTATATAATGTTACTTAGACATTTTATGGGTGGTTATGTGATAAACCAAAGATGGTTGGTTATGTGATAAACTAAATATGGGTGGTTCCATGAGAAACAAAGGATATGTGGTTTCTCTATAAGCTCGAGTTCATTGGGAATAGAATTCATCCATATGGTTTTTCCAATTGTAAGAGAGATATCTTTATAATTAGGCTATATGGTTATTCCATATAAGTATAATTATTTCCCAAGTAACCATTATATGTTATATGTTGACTTATATGGATTTTAAGGTTATATTTTTATTAGAAAAATGGTACGAAATGAGCTTATATCCAGTGAAGTGTATTTAGAAATTCTTAAAGGTGAAAAGTATTTCATTACGATAAAGTCCTCATGGTTTACATGTTTTTTAAAAAATAATAGTTTTTCTTCTTTATGAATCCCTTAAAAATATTTTTATGCACATTCCAATTTTTTAAATGTTTTTCATAGGTCATATGATTGGTAATGACAAAGATTATGTCATTATTAAATAATTGAGGCTGTGTCTCGAAAAGAAATCATAGTTTCTTTTTAAAGGGTTTTTTTTGGTGAAACCAATGGATATTGTTTGGAAGTGTCCACTTTTCATTCTTATGGGTTTTTTATGGAATATTTATTGCCTAATTATCTAAAATTATAAACCTAAAAAGATCCCCAATGTGAAATAAAGTCCATTTTTTGACTAAAACTCAAGATTATGTAGTGATTATGGTCGGCACCTTATAGTTAGTATCAGAGGATTTATTAGACAACTGTAGAGGCTATGGTGATATTTAAGCATAAGTTTCAAGTTATTATAACCATAATAGTTAGCATAATAGAAAAAAAATCATAGTTATTTTAAATAAATTTAATGAGTTTGAAATAACATGAATAAGTGTATCCTAGTATTTTTCTTCCTCATTAGATATTATATGATGATTTTAATGATATACTCACAGTAAAATTTTGGTTTTTGTAAAGGGATAGATCCAATAGTCCCCAAAGTAATAATATATATGAAGGAATATGTGGTGGTTATCTAAATAATCAAATTAATGAAATAGGAGATGTAATGAGAACTCTCATGGTTATTCTGAACCAACTATCAAGAGTAATGATTAACCACCTGAACCATGGTGATTTTTAGGACATATAATTTATGAGAGAAATGAATCTTTGTGGTAGGTTAGGTAACTATAATAATATAGGTAACCATATTCATCAACATATGTTTCAAGGATGTTGAAATAAACACATATAAAAATGTTTTAATGGGACAGTAAGATGTTATAGATGTGGAAATTATGGTTATAATTAATAAAATTCTATGGAAAAAGGAATATTTCAATTTATTCTATGAAAGGAAATGAATTTCATTCTGAGTTAATAGTTTAATGTTTTAAATGTGGGGAGTATTGTTACTATGAAAATGGATTTCCTAGGAAAAAGGTTCGCAAATGGGATCGGAAGTACTGTGAAAATTTATGTTTAGAAGTACCTAATTCCATTTCATTTGAAGATAAGGAAACTAAAAATGACTTATGAAATGTATGTAATTTTTCTTATCTCATATTTTCAAATTATTTAATCTTAGGACATGGTTCATATTTTTGTCTGTAGGAAAAAATAATTATGTATTAAAATGTAAAAATATGGTAAATTGATCATGAATAATTGTGAATGATAGAGAAGTCTATATATAAAGTATTCAAGAGTTATGGATGATTTTAAGATGATGAATTGATTAAAAGTATTAATATTATTTTTATGACGGGGGTACTTTTGAATACATTTTTAGTGGTTTAATATAAAATAATGAAGTTTATTTGTGAAAATTTTATTTGAGGAAGAATTATATTTTGCTGACATAATTATAAAGTAATAGATAAACTATAATGTTCATATGATCTTCTGTTTTTGAGATAATTATGGGTTATTACATTTGGGAATACTCAAAATTAAAGGTTTGAAATCACCATTGATGTTAAAATATGATATGGTTGTTTTTTTGATATAATAATATTTTGATAATGTTATAATAGTGATATTGTTTTAGAAAAATTAAAACCCAAATCAAGGTTAATAACCCACTACTTCGGACAAGGTTGTGGAAATACAACTCAAAATTGAAGTGGGAGAAGGCTTTATCCCTAACCCCCGGCCTATAGGAAGTCCATGGTTATAATGTCATTTCAGTTAAATGATTTTTTGGAATAAGAATAAGTTGATTTTTTGAACTTATTTTCTATCAACTAGATATCATTTCTATAGGAAAATAATTTGGGGATTAAGTGATAAAAGTTATTTTGGAATACATTCACTATTTTAGGAACCCTATACGCCTAAGGAAAATAAAATACTATGGGATTTTATTTGAGGAGGGAAGGTTAAATTTAATTTTGGTAGAATCTTAGTTTTTTTGTGGAGTTATGGTGATTTGGTTGATTTATGGAAATTATTAACCTATCTTAGAGAATATTTGATTTTGGAAATTACATTTTCCATAAGATACATTAAGAGTTGTTAATGATATTTGGAGTTAAATATTAGAACATATCTTCGAAGGTTATTTTATTAAATGTATCTGATTTTTGGGATTTAATGTTATTTATAATATTTTTGAGGAATTTTAAGGATGGTTATTTATCAAAAGGTCTTTTTTTACATTTGGATACTAGTGTTGAATTTTGAATATTAAAAGTATTTTCTCTTCATCCAATGGTTTATTCTTTTTGGATAATTGTTTTTTCTTATCCTAACCATATTGGTTTTGGTTAGTGTTTAAAGAAAAGAGAAATATTTAGTGAATTTATTATCAATTATGTGATTCTCTAAAAGATGATATGAGTTCATCAGCCATGAAAATATCATCTTAAATACTAATAATTTGGAAAAAAAGTTGATTTTATAGTGGAATTCGATTAAAGGGTGAAACTCTACATTTAATGTAAGTATATTTCCTTATATTGTTATTCTATGTAGTAAAATAATTCCTTAACATTATGAAAATAATATTAGAATCAATTATTTTTTTCTTTTCTACTTTTCCTACTATAAAATCAAATATTATTCTACCCATTATAAGTTTTTGGTTTTCTGATTGTTAATTTTATTCTGCTCGTGTTTTTTATCCCTCTTCATCAGAACGTTGTGGTTAGTTTTTCTTTTATATCCATGTTTTACTACATGGAATCATAATATGTGTTGTCTCAAATGATTTTTTTTTACTTCACTCTCCTTCTTTTAAAGTATAACTTTTGTTGAATCTTTTTTCGATGAGGGATTTCAAGGAAATAATTTTGAAATTTGAAACCTTAGATACCGAGCCCAATTTTAAAATTAGCATTATTGAATTTCAAAAAGGGGGGAGGGATGTAACATCCAAGGTAATTATATAATAATATTATTCCAAATTTTTTAGTAATTATTAATTATATTTTAATTTTTCTTTAAAAAGGTCGTTATGTCTGATATCGTAACCAACACAGAACAATGGGTTTCTCCAAAATCATACATTGCACACAAGGTTGAGTTCTAATAAAGAACTAATATATTGTAATATTATTATTTAAAATAGTAGTTATCACCTAGATGTTATATTAGAAGAAGTGAAAAAAACTAAATATATTATGTTTACACATGTTTATTAAATATTTTTACTTTATTCCAATAAATTTTAAAAGCTTAAAATGAGAATAAATCTGTTTTTCAGCATAAAATACTCTCATATTTTTCAAAAGGTTGTTTCACCACCGTTTGAGAGAAACCCTTCTTTAAATATATTTCTTGTCAATTTTTTTCTTCTATTTGACAATATAAACTTCTTCTTTGGATGAATGACATCAAAATTTACTTTGGTTGTATTTTTTGTATTTTTCTGATAAAATTAATATTTTAATGAATAGTGAAAAATACTACATTTTAATTCAAACTAACTTTTCATATAATTAATTTATAATTTTAGATTATCATTTTAAATGGTTTTAAGTTATAATTAGTTGAATTTTTTTATCATTTAATCTAATTTAGTTAATTTTTTTCAATTTTAAAATAAATTTTAAATAGAAATTCTACGTGAACTTCTGAACATTTTACTTAAAAATCACTTTTTCTCAATCCATCAGTGGAATAAGTGTTAAACCTAATTTAACAACTTATGCCAATTTAATTTAAAAAAAAAACATTCATGATTTTATTCAGTATGAAAAAGGTGGTCCAATTAGATCAAAATGATTTTCAGTGAACAGTAATATTAGTATTTGATTACCACAATTAAATATTAATAGGGTAATTAAAGGTAAAATTAATATTATAAGAATATAAAATGACCCATATACTTGAAATAATCTTATTTGATGAGTTATTATTTACCTTCACCACCATTGGTCCCAAATTGTGATCTTTAGAATCCATTTGGGTGCAATTATGACATTTATAACATTTTATTTAAAGTAAAAGAAAATATTTCATAAAATATGTCTCTTCTTACTGAAACAATTTTAATATGGGGTTAATTTAAGTTATATATTTTACTATGAATATTAAAAAGAAATCTAAAAATATTACCTACAACATTTTAATTTATATTTAATTTCTATAAATGAAATAATAAAATTTAATTATGACACAAAGATGATACAATAATAGTTTTATTAATGAAAAAATCACATAAATGATATTCATAATAAAAAAATAAATATAATTTAGAAACTTTTATGACATAAAATAATTTAATACATTCATATGACTTGTTATTATTGATTGAATTTAGTTTTTTTTTCAAATTTATCATGTTTTTATGATAATTTAAAAAATTCATGTAATGAATTGTGTCAAAATTGACATAACACATATTTTAAAATATAAATTATTTAATTAAATGATATAAAATTTCTAAAAATATAATATTCAATGAAAAAATTTATATAACTATAAAAATTTCATTAATGACGCATTCATTGGATGTTTGGAATGATTTTTTTAATTATTTTAACCCTCTAAGTTTAAATTACTTTTTAAAATGGTAGCCATTAGAAGGGGTTAAAACAAGAATACAAGGATTAAAAAAATTAAAAAGAAATTATCTAATTTTTATTGTATGATTATATTGTGACCCCTCCTCATCTTATATTCATACTAAATTAACTTGGAACCATTTTGAAATGAAATTTAATTGATATTAATTTAATAGTTTTACTAATTCCAAGGGTTCCCCTCCCCTCTATTATAAAAATAAATCAATTCATATATATTAAACACACTTCAAAACCATTTTGTTTCGACATGATCTTCCAAAATAACTTCCTATACTCCCTACCCACATTCTTAGGGCCTTATTTTAGGCATAAAACGGTTTTTATAGGTTTTAATGTGTTCTTTAATGGTGATAAACCGAAGAATATGTATCGTTTTCATTTAGTATTTCTATTTCATTTATTCTTACACATAAATTAAATCTTATTATTCCTAGATTAAATAAAAACTAAAGTATGATAAATATAATATTATTTTATAATGATAGTATCATCACTTTTATCCATCTCCACTTTCATTAAATAGTAATTGAATTAATCATCTGTGCGTACATGCCAACTATCACCTCCATGAACCCATCTAATTCATTTTTCATAAGCTTCTCTCATGAAAGGTTATAATAATGGGATTAATTTTTATATATGTCATTAATAACTTATAAATCATTCTATGATAATAGTATATCAGTTACATGCTTAATTTACATGTGCATAAAAAAGATGACGTCGTTCGTGCGTATGTGTGGACTATCACCTCCACAAAGAGATGTGACTCGTTCTTATTCATTATCACACTTTTATGATATATAAAATTATAAATAAATTATTAATATTATATTTATGGTATTATTATCATATTTTAAAGATAAAATAATACTTAACTTCACTCCATAATAATCAATTACAAATAGATAACGTTACTCATGTGTATGTACGACTTATCATATCCATGATTATAACATTGTTCAGTTTTCATAACCACGCATCATGGTTTTATTTAAATGTATAATTTTTCTATAAAAATGATAATAATTTCTTGAATATTATTCTAGAGAATAAGTATTTATGAACTCATTGAATACTAACATCCTACCACTTTCATTTTTGACTCAAGTACCGAATATTGAGAAAACCTCTGACTTGAACATAAATAATAATATAATTGTTATAACATGGTAATAAGTGATATAAAAGTAATAATGAAAATGTAAAAGGTTCTAAATAAAGTATAAATTATCCTAGGAAAATTATTTAGGAAGATAATGAATTTACGAGATGATTCGAACTCGAGGTAAGGGACTTCGTCTCAATCACCTTTCATTGAGGCATATTTTGATGTTATACACCACCTTCTTTTATATGGTCTATAATCCAACCCATTGTATTTTTATTCATTACAAGGTTTTAAAAAGGGATATTTTTATATTAACTATTTCACTTTCTTTACAAAATGAAAAATAGAATTTTTTTTAACGTATGTGGTGACAAGGACTCCTTTGTCGTCGTAACCATTATTTGATATTTGGATTCCAATATAAGCCTTAATTTTTATAAAAGGAAAAAGAAATACATTATTACCTTTTTGGGTTTTTTTGTATTTAATTTTTTTTTTGAAAGTGTATTTACTATTTCAATATCTTGAAATTATTTTTTGTGATTTCAAATGAAATTTTATGAGAAAAATATAGATAATTGAAAAAAATTATATGTTATGGTTATATAATGGTACTTGGAATTTGATAGGTGGTTACATGATGAAAAAATATGGGTGGTTACATGATAAACTAAATATACGTGGTTTTGTGATAAATTAATGATGGATGGTTATGTTATAATCTCCATTGTATTGGGTATGGAATTTTTTTGTATGACTATTACATTTGTACAATTGATATGTGTGGAATTAGACCACATGTTTATTCTATTTAGGTATGATTATGTCTGATGTTACTTTTATATGTTATATGTTTCTTTATATTGGCCTTAAGGTAATATTTTGATTATAAAAAGGGAAATATTTAAAATTTATTCAGTGGAGTGTATTTTCAAATTTGTAAAGGAGAAAAGTATTAATTTAGGGTAAAGTGTCCATAGTTTACTTGTTTTGACAAGAATAACGGTTTTCATTATTTTTTTATCACTTATAAATATTTTTATTCTCATCATATGTTTTGAATTTTTTTTAAAAGTCATAAAATTGGTAGGGACAAAGAATATGTCATGATGAAATAATTGAGGATGTTTCTTGAAAAGAAATCATGTTTTATTTTAAAACGGATTTCATTAGTTAATAAAATTAATATTGTTCTGAATTTAACAATTTTCATTATTATTGTTTATTTTAGGTAATATTTATGGCATAATTCTATAAAACTCTAAACCTGAAAGATCTTTAATGTAAAATAAAGTCAAATTATTGACTAAAACTCAAGATAATGTAATGATTAAGGCAGGGTGTTTTAAAAAACTCATGTATAATAGATATATGTTTATTATAAATATATTATAGAACCATATTAATATATACAATACCATATATGACTTACTTATGACATTATATTACCCTCTTATTAAAAATTTTAGTTTTTTTGGTAAGAACTGCTTTTTTAGATATAGAAAATATATTTATTTATTTTTATTCCTAAAATTTAGATATAGAAAATAAAATACATTGTTCATGGAGACAGTTGGTCGTACGTACACTTGAATGACGTTTTCATATTCATTTCATATTAAAAGTGAATAAAATTATATGATATATTGACATTAAATAATCATATTTATGATATATATTTCATATATATTCATTAAATTCGTCATTATTTCCATCCATGTGAAATATATATGATAAATTAATCACATCGCATCGTGAAGATGCTAGGACATACGTATGCACGACCAATGTTATCATTTACCAAATGATTATATGGTAAAAAGTTATCTATGATATTATTAATAAATAAGTAAAAAAGATTTCATAAATTTCATATAAATGTAGAGTTTTAATAATAATTCAAAACCATGAGAGGTTGTAAAGGAAAAATAAACAATATTATTTCGTGAGTGGTAGTTATCCATACACAAGAATGGTATGTTCATTACAAATTATATGTAATTGTGTGTGTGTAGGTAAAACCCTTAATATAAAAACATTTAATTATATTTAGGATACTATGTTTATTATATAAACATAATATAAAAAAATGAATTTTTGTGTTTTATGAAAGAAATAAAATAGAAACTTTTGTAGATGAATGTTACCCCATCTTTGGGTATCTCCTTTTTATTTGCATAAAAGGACTTCTTTGTTAGTTTTTATTACAATATTAAGGATTATATCATGAAGGGATATATTTTGGGAGGATACATATGTATATTATTTATAGACTTGAATAAAAGAGAAGGATATGTTCCCTTTTATAAGAGATGGGAGGGTAACTTTTGGAAACTCTCAAAAATATTAATTTATAATAAATGAAAAATCTATCCAAATACCTAAAAAAGGTCATATATTCAAAGATAATATGAGATAAGGTTTTCGTATCATTAAAAAATAAATTTTATATATGTTTTTATGTAATTTTAAACTTTATATTTTTTATTAACAATCATTTAACCTTTTCTAAATTTAACTATGATAAAAAATGTTTTTAATAATAAGTGGATGTAATTTTTACATATAAAGTGTCAATGTGTCCATAAATGGATATTTTAAGATATATCATATCATATTACATCCCCTTGTCCCCAGTTATAATTTTTTTCTTTTAAATAATTTATTTAAATATTGTTTTCAAAAAAATTCATAAGTCTCAATTATGACACTATTCATAACTTTGACTTTAAAAAACTAAATACATCAATATAACATGAAAAGCATTACCTCAAAACTTCCATAACAAGTAATAGTCACCCATAAAATTCGTTTATCTCATTTATTAAGTAAAATTATAATTCTTTGAATATTTATAATACCAATTATTTTATTATTCCATTAATTGATTTAAAACTGAATCATCATTTTGTAGTTATTTATGATAATAATTTTTTAATAAAAAATAAAAATGCAATATTATATAGCATATCTAATCCTCTTATATTTCTGATTAATATATATAGTTGAGAATATATTCAATTTTTCCCATATTAAATATATTATACATACTAAAAGTAATAGTGTAACATTTAGTCACTCCCTTTGAGTTTAATAATACATTAGTGATTTTCATCAGAGAGTGTCCATTAAATTATTCAATTTAGATAATTATGTTTTAAGTATAAAATTAAATTTATATAATATATTTTAGGATATTTGTTGTGTAGTTTTCAATTTTTTAATTATATTACTTTTATCCTTAATAACTCGATTTAGCCTTAAATGCGGTGTTAAAAATCACTAAAGTTTCTATTAATATAGGAAAAAAGGGACCTATAAACTACATTTTTCCCTTATGATTCCAAATAAAAAATTCATTTTTCATAATTCAAAAAAAATATTTTCATAAAATTAATTAAAAATTATTCATGTCGACAGAATGAGAAAACAGGTTTTTAATGTAAAAACATCCAAAAGATTGGCATGCTTTTAAAACCAAGTTCATTATGTTATTAATTAAAATTACCTAAATTAGAATAAATAATAAAACTTTGATCAAATTATACTTAAAAACCAATAAAATATATAATTAATCACTATAAATTAATTTTATGAAAAAACAATTTTGAATTCTAATTCAGTAATTTTCAATATTCATCAGAATATGAAAATTTTTCAAAAATTAGAAAACAATTAAATAAAAGTAAATTCTGATAGATTTATTTCAGATAAGAAGTTAATATTTTCATATAAAAATTATAAAATACTCAAAAAATATATTTAAAATGGTTTCCTTATTTAAAAGTGGTAAAAGTTTCCTTTTGAAAAATATTGGGTTTTGTGCATAAAATTTTGTTTGTTCTTATCTTATGCCTATAAAATATATTAGATAGAAATAAAAAAATATTTTATTAAATATATAGAATAAATATTTCATTAATATCATTAAATAATTGTAATTATAAAAATTTAATATGCCAAAATGAAAAAAAAATATTATTTTATTTATAATCAATTGGTATATATTTTTAATTATAATTAACTGGGAACTAATGAATTAATTTTATAAAACTTATATTTTCATAAGTTATAAAATACAATTAATAATTTCTAATTTAATAGCTAGGATATATCTTATTATATTTAATAATAATATACAATTGTTTAGTAAAACTCAATGTTGCGTGTAATGTAAGCTATCAAAGGAACTCAACATTCTGTGTAACAAAAGCCAAGCATGATGTTGTGTATACTACATGCCAATAATATTTCAATATGTAGTGAAATTATTTGGTGTTTCATATAATTTAATCCAAACATATTTTTTTTCATATAAAAATCCATATTTAGTTATTTGTGAAATTAAAAATATATAAAATATTAAATTAATTTGAAAAAAAATATTTTGCAAAATCTCATAATGTTATATCTATCAACTTTTTGATTACCTCAATCCATATACCACACTTCATGTCTGGAGTAACTTGTATTATTACCTCCTTAAATGGAGTGTGTTTGACATCACTTATTTTAATGATCAAAAAACTTGATTCATTTATTTCTAATTTTTCACATGTTGTATGATATCATTTTATATGAACATGTTACTTCTATTATATTCTAGCTAAAAGTTATGGAAAGACATTGTTGGTTATGAGTCACCATTACCACCAGGATGAGGTACCACTAAACTCATGTCACTGTTATTGTGAGGAGAGGCTACTTCCAGACTTGAGTCACCATTACCACCAAGATGAGAAACCATCAAAATCGATTCACTACTAACTCCAAAAGAGTTATTGTCAGTAGATTCATTAATAGGTGTTGATTCACTACTAGAATGCATGTTATCATTGATGTTTGATATCTTCGGCCTGAATGGTTCAACAGAAATATCTATTTTTGTATTTTTTGACCAAGTCCTCAATACTTATTAATTTATTATCCAAGGAATGTGGATCTCCTTCAACATGTGCTTCTATATATTCATGAAGGATCTATCTCTCAAAAGGATGATTATATATAGATACGACAATTACTATCTATCATGAAAATTGAGTGATAGAATTTTTAAATTATCTAGAACCTAATAATTCACATTCTGAAAAGATCAACGACACAAAAACATTGAACATATTTCTGATATTGATTGAGACAATAAACAGAGATCAACTGAAGCATACCTGTATATTTTTACGATTGTTTGTTCTTAATCAAATTTTCCTAAACGAAGCAAAGACTCCTCCCAATTGATGATCTAAGGATTAAAAACATATAGAACACAACAGACTAATAATTTTCTATTCTTATTTTTTCTTTTTTATTTACTTTTGAGAAATGTGTTGTTTTATTATTATCTATCACACACTATCTCTTTCATATTCTAGTAAAATAATTGTTATTCTCTCCTTCATCAATCATTTCCCCACTATGTTTGTGAAATATGTCCATGTGTGACCTCTACTTTTATTTCAACCAATGTTTAATTGTGGAAGATGATTTTTACCTTGGACATCTTATTTCTATTAACTGTATACCTAATCCTAGTTTTTGATTTCATTGATTATATTTATAATCTTCTTGGAAATATGTTATTGTTGAGTGGATTGAAATATGTCTCACCTTGAGAATTAACCTCTTGTTTATTCTGTTATGTCACTATACTGTCTATATTTGTTCTATCATATTCAAGATAACATTTCATTAACAAAAAAACAATTGCATTGATAATTAATCTCAACTGGTTCTTATATATGTTTCAATCTAAGTAAATTGATCTCAAAAGTTAGGGTATTTATAAACCATATTTTAATTGAGGCCTAATCACTCACTGAGAAATATTTTGTAAGGATATATCTTAAATTGATATGTTGTTTTGATTAATTGGTTAATTTATTTTATTCATGGGATTTAATTTTTTAATCTATTTATTTACAAAACTTTAATTTCTAACTCAATTCACCCTCCCTTAAGTTACTCTCTCTGACCAACATTTGGTATTGTAGGACTGTTTAAGATTTACCTCTTTTTATAATCACTATATTTTTGTTATAATGATCCCAAATTTCTATCATTTCTAAATTTTAGTTCATTATTGATAATAGAGAAGAAGGATCTGCTACCAATAGATATCATTATTTTAATGGAAAAATATATGCCCAAGGGAAAATAAAACTGAGAATGAATTTGGAAAGTATAGTTTTTGATATATATATTATAATAGAAGATAAATATGAAATACCAAAAACTCTTTGAAGTAACTAGAGTAGTGCTATAAAAAATTATTACAATAATAATTGTAAAGATATGAATTATCTGTTCTATTATTTGGGATATAATGGATTCAATAGAATATCTACCAACAAATCTTCTTTTGATATATGGGACACCTTATCTATCCTAAAATAAAGAACATCCAATGTTAAGGAAATGAAATTGAATACATATAAAATCATGTATGATACTCTTAAAATGAAATATGATGATCCTATTTCTAATATGTATCTTAGGTTCAATGAAATAGTGAATACTATGCACTCACTTAGAAAGTAAGTGACAGATAAAGGATAAGTGATGAGACTACTTAAATTCAAACCTGATAGATGGATAGAAACATATGTGATTATTAGAGAGTCATGTGATGTAAGTAAACTAACATTAAATGAGATTATAGAAAATCTTTTGATGTCTTAAGAAGAACTTAACATCAACAAAAGGGATTGATTAAGTTGAAACAAAAATAAAATCAGTAACCTTCAAATCTACCACCTCCAAACAAAAATAAAATGTAAAAGTCAAAGATTACAATAAAAAAGGATATCCTAATTATATTGATGAAGAAATAGAACACATGGAAAGGCAATTCAATATATTTTATTGGTAGAAGAAGTTCTTTAAAAAGAATAATTTCAAAGGATATTATGATAAAAAATGAGTGTGTAAGAAGGAATGGAAAAATCATGATACTAAATATGAATTTACCTATTGTGAATATAATAAGAAAGTCCACATTAAAGGTTATTGTACAAAATTAAAATATAAAAATAAGTATGAGGATAAGGATATAAGATACAAAACGTCCATGAAAGTAACATTGAGTGACTCTGAAGTCATTTAAAGTGACACAAACACTAATCAAGAAGATAGGTTTGAAATAGCTAACATTTTCATTACAACATGAACATCACATGTACAAAATGATCATAATGTGGCTCCTACTGATGTTTCATACATGTCTGAAAATGACGAAAGTAATGATAATATGGAAAACATAAACAAAAAAATTTGTATGATTACTGTAACATGATGGAAGACACATTTCATGAACTAAAAATTAAATATAAGTCTCTCAAAAAACAGTATTCTTCAATAGTAAATGTTAAAAAAATACTACTATTGAAAAAGAGAAAAAGGATCAAATTTTGAAAGAAAATAATGAATTAAAATTGTCAATTGAATAATTAAAAAAGGGCATAAAAAATCTACCAGTGTTAAGAATAAATTAACTCAAATACTAGTAAAAATAAGTTTTGCACAAGTTTAAAACTAGCATAGGGTACCAGCTAGGACAAAGAAAAATTACAAAAACAAGATTTGCATCATCTTCCAAAGTTGAAAGTTCATTTACTACTAACACCTACTCAACTAAACATAATAAATTTTTTAACTCTAAAATTATTCAATCTGTTTATAAGAAATCTGTTAGGAAAATATGGATACCCAAATCTATTTTTACTAACATATTTGGACCCAAGATAATTGGGGAATGAAAATAATATTTTGAATAGACTTTGCCTTGTTGGAAACCTCTTTGCGAACCTCTAGAAAAATCATATGGTATCTGGATAGTGTATGTTTCAAACACATGAATGATTATTCAAACATCAAGAATGTGATTAATGTTTATGGTGTACATGTCACTTTTAGTGATAACACAAAAGATAAAATCATTGGTCTTATAAAAATTCTAAACTCAATATTAGTATTAATTTCTAATTTTTTATATGTATATGGGTTAAAGTTAAATCTGATTAGCATATCCCAATTGTGTGATGATGTATTTTATATGAAATTTGAAAACAATTCGTGTCATGTTTTTAATGATATAAATGATTTAATTTTTTCCTCTATAAGAAATGATAATATTTATTATATTGATTTAAATTATTTGTGTTCTAAAAATATTTATTAGCTGTGTGGCTTTCATAAGGAATCTTGTCTTTTCCAAAAGAGACTATGTCACTACAATATTCACTCAGTTAAAAAGCTAACTAAGAAATGGGTAGTTACAGACCTATCAGGGTTTGAATTCTCAAACGATTGAGTTTGTAATACCATCCAAAAAGGGAAACTTCATAATATTTTTTCTAAATATAAGAAAGAAGTTTCAACCTCTCAACCTATGGTGTTAAATCATATAGACCTTTTTGTACATTCTAGATTTTCCAATCTAAACAGAAAACACTATGTCTCTGTTCTTGCATATTTCTTCTCAAGATATACTTCGGTATTATTTCTAGCTCACAAATGTTTTGTTTGTTCATATTTTATTATGTATTCCAAATATTTATAAAAACATAGTGGGATTAAGATTAAAACATTATGGATTGATCATAGTTAATAATTTTAATATCAAAACTTTGAGTTATTCTGTTCTCAAAATGGATATAATCACAACTTTTCTGCTCCTAGAACACCACCACAAAACAGTGTGGTAAAATGAAGAAATAGGAATCTTGAAGTGATACCCCGAACCAGGTGTAATTTGTATGACCTACCAATATAATTTTATGCTGAAGTAGATAATAAATGTTTTTTAAATTATTAACAAAGTTATTATAAGACCTCTCCTAAAAAAACACCTTATGAGTTGTGGAAAAATAGAAAACTAAAGGATAATTACTTTAGAGTTTTTGTTTCAATGTTTTTTTCTTAATACAAAGGAAAATTTAGATAAATTTTATTTCAAGAGTGGTGATGGAATTTTATTTGGGTATTTAACTTCCAAGAAATCCTATAAAGTGTTTAACAAGAAGACTAGAATAGTGGATGAATCTGTTTGTATCAAGTTTTATGAAATTGATCCCAATGAAGCTGAGACTATTTTATAAGACATTTAGGATGATCTTTCAACATTGAATCTCAATTTATAACCATTTTAAAGCTCTATTAAACATATAGAAACTACATTCAGTGATCCATAAAAACTATAATTTGAAGAAAACCCTGAGCTAGTCACTCTTCTTAGAGACCCATTAAGATTCATAGACAATACATTTTTGATGTAGTGATATGAAATATAGACATCGGTACATATACTAGAGATTCTTTGAGAAATAAAATTTAAAATCAACCCTTCTTTTCACATATTGAACCTAAGAACATTAATGATTACATAAATGATTAATTCGGTATATTATCTTTGCAATAAGAACATAATCAGTTTGAAATAAATAATGACTGGAAACTTATTGACTGACTTTAAGGATACCTTAACTATTGTAACTAAGTGGGTGTTTAGAAAAACGTTTTATGAATCTGAAACCATGGAAAAAATAAAGATATATTAGTTTTAGAAGGTTATAATAAATAAGAAGGTATTGATTATAAAGAATCAATTTCACATGTAGAAAGACTTGAATCCATTAGGATGCTGATTTCTGATGCAACACATCTGGACTTCAAACTATATTAAATAGAAGTTGAAAGTTCACTCTTAAATGGATTTATAATTTTGAATATTTTTTTGAAAAAACACTAGGATTTCAGAACCCACATTTTCCAAATAATGTTTTTAATTAACAAAATATTTGTATGGTTTAAAACAGTCTATGAGTGATTGGTATTATAGGTTGTCATCTTTTCTTTTTTTTGAAAGTTTTTCAAAAGGAATATCTGATATGACTCACTTTATAAAAATATATTTAAAAGAATTTTTAATATTTCAAATTTATGTTGTTGATATTATTTTAGAATCTACTAAAGATTCCATTTTCATAGATTTCACAAATTTAAAGAAAAGTGAATTTGAAATAAATTTAATGGGTGAAATCATATTATTTATTGGATTTTTGATTTTTTAAAATAAATAAGAAATGTTTTTACATCAAATAAAATACTCTAAAGATATTTTAAAACATTTTTTTCTAGAGAGTACCAAAATTATTGATACTCCCATGAGTACCACCTATAAACTAGACTGTAATGAAACAAGGAAATCAATATATCAAACAAGTTTCAAATGTATTTTTGAAATTATTCTCTACTTAACTGGTAGTCATCTTGATATTATGTTTATTGTATGTATGTGTGCTATTCTTCATGAAAATCCAAACGAGTTACATTTATTGGCTATCAAAATTATTTTTAAATACCTCAAGTACATAACCAATTTAGGATTTTTCTACCTAAGAGGACATGATTTTGATTATGTTAGTTATTCATATTCTGATTTTGGTGGTTGAACATTTGATAGAAAATACACATTAGGACCATGTCTTATTTTAGGAAAATCTCTAGTGTCCTAATGTAGTAAGAAGAAGTTTTTTTCTAGTATCCACTGTTAAATATGAATACATAGCTATAGTAAGTTATTGTCCCAAAATATTATGGATGAAACATACTTTACTAGACTTTAGTTACTAATTTAGAAATGTATCTTTTAATTGTGATAACACAAGTGCAATAAACATTTCCAAATATTTGGTATCACACTCTAGAAAAACACATATTTATGTATGACATCAATTTTTGAGAGATCACTATAAGGAGGGTGATATAAATTTAGAATTTATTGGAACTGAACATTAGAAAGATGATATAATTATGAAGACTTATAATTATAAAAGATTAAAATACATCAAACATGAATTAGGAATGACAAACGTTGATTTATGAGTCTCCATTGATGAGTCACTTTTGATGAGTCACAGTTTTTAGAGCCACCATTGACGAGTCTCCATTGATGAGTCGATGTTGATAATTCATCGTTGATGATTCACCATTGATTAGTCACTGTTGATGGAGAAATTCGTGATGATTTATTATTTAATGAGTCACCATTTCTTTTTATGTTACTATTATTTTTATTACCATTGTGATTTTCTTGTACCGATTAAATTTTTATTATTTGAATTGTATTATTATTCATTTATAACGCCTAAATGATAAAAACATTTTGATTACTCAAAATCGATTCAATTCTCCAAACCCTTGAAATTCCAAACCCTTTCCTTCCTCGTGAACAAATATTCTAACTTCCTTTATCCTCCTATAGCTACCGACCGATTTGAATGGCCCATGGGAAGAGAGTTACATAATAAAATCTAGAAGAGGTGGTGCTTCCCAGAGACAATGAGCATCCACCAAAATTTTTCAAACCATTTCAGTAAACTCTCATCTGAAGAAACATGTAGTTGAATTAGAAAAATAGATTCATGTATAGTAGCTTCCAACTAGTAATATACTAGTTTTAAAGTTAATAGAAAAACAAAAGTGGATAAATAGATTTAAATTGAATCAGAGAGTGAATTATCCAAGGATAGTATATGAATTTTATCAGAATGTGAGGTTATTTTTTGTGAATAAATCATATAGAATTAATAGAAGTATATATATAGAATAGATTTATTTATCTTCTATAAAAAGGGAAAAATTTCTACAGATTCCTCACAAAAGAGTTTATGAATATTTCCATGGTAGTATAAGCAATGAAAAATTTGAGGAGGCTCTCAAATAATTATCTGAAGATCAAACCAAGATGATACAAATAGATACATAGTTTGATGGTGAGTGCAATATTTTTTTTATGTTTTTATAATATATTTTATGTCCAAGTAAATGATAATACAATAAAATGAGATATCAAGATGTATACATTATGTATAAGATGAAGAAAGGGAAAAAATAAATCATTGTAGATTTTTTATGGTTTACATGCATGATATGTGAAAGAAGATATCCAAATCAAACTTCCCCATTTACCACAAAATGATCTCTTTTATCCTAGATGCAAGAGCATATGTCAATACTATAGAATTATCTGAGGATAAAATGGGTGGTTTTTCCTAACAAAGTCAATATGAAAAAGAATAAAAGTTAGTTGGAATCCCTAGAAGAGATGTTGGTTTATGGATAACAAAAAAATATATTATGATTTTAACCCTATTGATCTCTCAACTATACCAAAAGATATGGTGGATCCCAATACTGAAACTAATAAGATTCATGAGTATTTTATTATTGGTGTTATTATTGAAAGAGATGAAGAAGAAGAAGAACTTGAGTCAGTTAAAGAAGGGAGTGATCCAGAAAAATTAAAATCACCACAAAGAATATCCAGTGATAATTTTAGTTATACATGCTCTCTACCTTATTTTAAAACAATTTTATCTGAGCTTGATAATTAAGTATATAATAGTGTTTCTGAAAATTTTTAGTATATATCATCTTCTTAAAGACCTGAAGTGATGAAAGTAATGATGAAGGAAATGATAATTTTTATAAAAATGTAGACAAAGAGATTATAGATCATGATAAATATGAAGAATCTTCCAAAAATAATGCTAAGTATTAAGTTAATGGAGCTCATGACAATAATCCTCATGTGTAAAATGAGGATAGTGGCTCTGTTAGCATAGATGATCAACATAATGATGGTGGTTTTGATCACGAGGGAAATGAAAAGAATGTTGTTGATTCTATCCAAGAGTTAGTTCATTTTTAAGCATGTGAACCAATTGTGTCCCATATCATCGAAGAAATTTAGAATAGGGATACACTAATAACTGATGGTCCAATAGTTATTTCAAAGGCTAAGGAAGCTACCAGTGAGGGAGAGAAAACACCAAATCCCGATGAGTAATTAGCTGAATTGGCTCACCTTGAACCAGTGGATATTTCAGAAAGAAATTAGGCAAAATATCTTACCATCTATAAATAAGGGGGAGTTGGCTATCTTTCTAGTTATTTCATTATTTTTAGTGAATCAGACTCCATATACACCCACTTTTAAAATGAATAAGACATCACATGTTCCCTCAAGAACTAAAGTTGGTCAATGTTCTCAAAATCCCTGAGACACTCCAATTATTCCTTATATTAGATATTCAGTTAGATCCATTGAATAATGGGAGAAATATCCTGGTTTTCTAAGCCTTTGTAAGAAATAAAGTTATTTAGATGATGACTTTGAATTTAGAAAAGTATTACTAGTGAATTATATAGATGAAGCTAGTGAGTTATAGCCTTTCACTAACATGGAAACAAAAAGACCATATGAGGATGCAGTATCACATGATCAAGGAAATATTTACACTACTATATAAAGGTTTCACTTTTATATTTTATCCCATTATAATTTATATTCTTTAAATAAGGATGTTCATTCATATATTTAATCCTTGAGAAATAATTTGGTCTCAGACTTTTCACAAGTTTTAAACTATCAACCATCTCCCACTGCTCATATTAATGAAGATAGTGTTAGATATTTAGTAGAGCTTTTCATATCTCATATTAATCCCAGAGTTCGTTTTAATATTCCAGAAATGTAGGTTGAAAATAGAAAACTATCATCTAAGGTAGCTAGTTTTAAATCTTCAGTAGAGGGTCTAAAACCCTCTTTTTTAGATTTTATGAGTTCCACTTCCTAGAATTAGGATATTTGGGATTCTATTACCTCTACATAATATTCATATTATCTTAATCTAGTACATTTTGATATAGATATATTTCATAGTTATTTAGAGATGAAATAATAAATTCCTTGGGTGATCTTAGTACTCATGAAGACTAGATTAGGCAGATACATCTTTATAGAGAACATATTATTCAATTATTAAAAGATTATTCTAGAGAACTCATAAATGATAAAGAAGTGATCAAAAAGTTTATCCAATATTATTTTTCAAGGATATAGAGTAAGCATGATTGGTTGAATAATTTCATGTTTCTTTCTGAGAACATGAAGATCCCACCAGTGACAAGATCCTTTAAAGAGCAGTTGAGTCAGTTATAATTTCTTACACCATCCCTTCATAGGTTTATGGATGAAAATGTAAATTTCTTTAATGAAATGGAATTAGGGGGTTCTATAATTATGAACATTATAAATCTTCTGAAACATTATCTTATGTCCATCAAAGAACTATTATTACTTGAGAGGCCATTACTATTTCTTCAATTATTTCAACCACAATCATAGGAAAAGTTTAGTATATTCCTTCTCTAATCACTCAGTCCACCAGTCTTATACCTCCTCATTTTTAATATATATGTTTGTCTCTAGCTGACACTATCAGACAGTGTTGACCAGTTCTTTCTAATGAACCACTGCCTCCTACTTCCACTCTACCATTCATTACGACCATTATCTGAACATATACTTTGGAATTCTCTTCTTAGGATGATAACAAAGATAAGTAAAAATAAAAAGGGAATGAGAAATTTGATC
This sequence comes from Viscum album, assembly GCA_963277665.1. NCBI lineage: Eukaryota > Viridiplantae > Streptophyta > Magnoliopsida > Santalales > Viscaceae > Viscum > Viscum album. Next base: position 1,198,130,594 of record OY728123.1, on the reverse strand, counting down.
ATCTATTATCCTCTAAGGAGTTAATCTATTTTCATATTACATATTTTATATGGATCCTGTAATTTTTTCCAATAATCATTATTTTATTTGATTCCTTATCTTTTTTGTACTTAGTTAATGAAAATAATTTATGTTATTTCTAAAAACATTACCCTTTGATAACATCAATGGGATAGATAATTAGGTATTAAAATTTTTATCTTATTGTTTTTTAAATCCCATATATTTCTAATTATTATTTATTATTGACCTTTTGTGCATGATTTATATAAAATCCATGTTTTCTGATCATCAAAAAGTGGGAGAATGATGGCACCGCCATAAATAAAGTGTGTTTGAAGTATATTATGTTAATGATCATAACCCATGATTCATTTTTTAATAATTTTTCACATGTTGTATGATTTTATTTTATATGAACATGTTACTTGTATTATATTCCTGCTAAGAGTTATGGTAAAACACTTTTGGTTACAAGTTATTATTACCGAATGGATGAGTTACCGCAAGACTCAAGTCACTGCTACCATGAGGATAAGCTACCCCCAGACTCCAGTCACTATTACCACTAGGATGAGCTACCATCAAATGTGCCTCACTGCTACCGCCAAAGGGTTTTCTGTCAGTAGAGTCACTGCTAGATACTGAGTCACCAACAGAAATCTTGTTACTGTTACTATCAGAGATCTTTGATGTGAATTGTTCAACAAAAAATCTATTCTCGTATGGTTTGAAAATGTCCTAAAGACATAGAAAAGTTTGATCCAAAGAATTTATATCTTCATCAACAATTCCAATTATATATTATTGAAGGATCTCTCTCTCAAAACGATGATGATATAAAAATACAACAATTATTATATACCAAAAAATTGAGTGATCGAATTTTTGAATTATTTAAAACCTACTAATTCTCATTCTGTGAAGATCAATGACAAAAAAACACTGAACACATTACCAATAATTTTAATAAAATATTAAGAGATAAACTAGAGCATACCTACATATTTCTATGATCCTTTGTTCTACTTCAATTTTTTCTGAACAAATAAAAACCTTCAGACCATGGCTGATCTGGGGATTACAAACAAACCAAACAAATTCAACTAAGCTTTTTAACTTCTTATTTGTTAGGTTTGTTTTAATTTTGACCAATGTTTTTTTATTGTCATCTAACACACACTGTCTACTACATATTCTATGATAATACTTTTTTTTATCTCTATCCTTAATCAATTTCCCACTATGTTTGTAGAAGTGGTTCATGTGCGACCTATTCTTTTCTTTTATCCCATGTTTATCTATAGAAGAGGATTTTTAGCCTGGATAGATTGTTTTTGTTGATTGCATACCTAATCTAGATTTTATATTTTTTATTATATTTATAATATTCATGGGATCTGGTGATTTTTGAGTGGAGGGTATTAGGTCACACCTTAAGACTGAACCTCTTGTTCATTTTGTTGTGTCACTCTATTTTCTATTTTGATTTTCTTTCGTATTCAAGATAACATTTCATTAACAAACAATACAATTTATTTGATAATTAATATTAACTAGTGTTTAAATATGTTTATATCTATGTAAATTGATATCAAATGTTAGGGTATTTATAAACCATATTTTAACTAAGACCTAATAACTCTTTATGAAATCCTTTAAAATGATATATCTTATATATTTTGATTAATTTTACAGTTAATTTTATTTAGAATTTTTTATTTTTCAATCTATTTATTTATATAAATTTTTATTGGGAACTCAATTCACCAACTCTTGAGTTACTCTTTCTAACCAATAACATGGATCACCAAAAAACTTTCGTGGACCATGGAAAATAACACTCTGCATCAAGGGGGTGTTGTTCACCTCTGCATGTATGCATTTAGATCCTACATACAAGCTCCTAGATAGTCAACCAAATTTTCCTTTGCCTAAAAAATGGATTCAGAAACTAGTGTGTGATGACATCGTCATATTAGAGCTTATCACCGTAGAGTGACATTCCATCATCCTTAGAATGATTATCAAATACCCTTATTCATGATATATGAACTTTGGTATATTATTTACGTCATTCTCACTATCTATTTGTAAGGGTGTTGGAGTACACCAAACCTTGATAATCCTAATTTGGCTTTACGTAACACTCCTTTAAAACTATGCTCAAATTGAAAGACCCTAATCTACTAATGATTGGGATATAAAACTTTTCAGGATAAAAACCATCAAAGGGTTGTTTGAGTAAAATTCAAGTCTCCACTCACTAAATTCTTCAGCTATATAGTTTAGGAAAATGTAGGAGTATAATTAAAAAAGACATAAATATCATAGGGATAATTTTGTGGCCCTAGTAAGATTTGATCCAAGATCATTGGATTCCCTGGTCCAAGAAATATTTAGAGTCATGATTTATCACGTCTTTTCACCTTGATAAAATGTTCACTATATAATGAAACAATGTTTAGAGTGCTTGAACCCTTCTGGAATATACTTTTTCCCACAACTCACCTTCTTATCTTTGATGTCTGAGATGAGACCAAAAAATCCCTTGAGTTGATACATTTATCCTAGATCCCCATGGACTTGATTTATTTCCCTTAGTTCCTCCTTATACTATATTTGTAACAGGAGAATTTTATATTAACAAACCCCAATAGGATTCACTAGTGAATAACACAACACCTCGGAGCTTCCTCTTAGATGGTGTATTGGTCCCAAAGGAAAGATCCCCCCATAAATCCATAATCTATAGTCTAGGATATATGGGATACTAATTTCCACCCTTAAAAATAGTCGGCCTATACCAATCATCCCCTACATTCATTTGAATCAGATATTTCTAGACCATGACTTGGAATCACCAAAAAACAGAATATTCAAGTGTATTTCGTAATGACCTAACCCTAGTTACCCAGAGTTAGTGCATCAATACATAACATTAGCATGATCGCAAGGGATTAAATTCTGAAATAATTATCAGTTTAGTATCCTTGGAAGTACTAGATATAAACATAAGTGTTACATTACATTATGAAATGAAAAAAACAACATTGTGTCTCCTTTTAACACATTCATCTCTCATAGAATACCCCTTTAGGTTAGTCATAATATAAATATTCACATCCTCGGAGAAATAAAACATAGAAAGGGTTGAGCTAAGTTGCTCAGTAAGGATAAACATATATCAAAAACATTCATAAATAAGAATAAACACTTAAGGAAATATATAAGACTAAAACACAAGACTTTTAAACATAAACTTCAGCATATTATGGAAAAGATAAATCAAATAATGACATTTAATTGTTCACAGGTATATTCTACTAGTCTAATAATCACATGTAATATCAATAGCCAATTTCATAACGATGGAATGCATAATGTCGAACATAATAACTACACAGTCAAGGACTTGTGCTCAGACTACAAATAAGATTTGTTTAAGGCCTTATTCCAAGATACAAGTTTGTCTCATGAGACCTACCAATGCATTGAGGAGCTATAGAGGGATCCACCGATCACTTACTAAGTCCCATGCATTCCTCGTATAAAAAGGTTGAAACCTAACATAACCATTCATATTAAATACAACATACAAAATGTTAATACATTAACCATAAACCATGAATTGTATAAAAATAACTCATCCACAATCAAACATATAACAAAGCCTTCAATACTGTTTCGGTGCGGATGTGCGTCGGGTTACACTGTTCTGCCAGGACGCGTTCACGCGTGCACCCGTCGACCCGAGGGGATAGGCGCGCGGCTTGTGGCCCCGCAGTCCCGCTTTCCAAGGGCGGGCGGCATCCGTCCCTTATTCAGGGGCGTCTGCTCCTTGATCGAAACCGGGATGATGGGATGTCGGCTCCTCCTTCCGTGGACGTCTCCTAGGAACTCGTCGCCTAATCTGGGTCTCCCTCATAGATTTAATAATGTTCGTGAATCTCGTTCCCGGCGCCATGTCTCCATGGACACTGGTTAATTACGCTGCTTCCGCCCGGACGCTCCAAGGAGTCCGGTCGGGGCGGCAACCTGCGGTGAGGAGACCGGGTGGCTCTGGGTGTCGGGGGCGTGTCTTAACACTGCGCCTCTGCATGTCTGCCTTCCGTCCCTAATAGGGCTTCTCGAAGGCGTGATGGCATGAGGCATCCCGCACTGGGTGCAGGGAACTGTGTTACCTGAGGTTTTCCTCAGCTTCCCATGTTTAACACAGGGTATGCCGCGAGTTTAACGTCCAGCGGGGACGGCATCGGACTGATCAACACGAGGAGTGGATCAGATGACAGAACCCCTTGCGGGGAACCTCCGACGCTGGGGCCAGAACATGGGCGGCTTCCCGAGTGAAGTGGAGTGGAATGAAATGGCATGACCCCACCGGGATGTGGCGGCCCGGGTAAGGATCAGGGTGGATGATGGAGTGCAGAGCTTGGACCCCGTAGGGGCTTCCTACGTACCGCGCGTTAGCGCGGATCAAAGTCAGCGTAGTTCGGATATACAGTTTAACGTCATGCTAGACGTTGGCAAGCCAACTCACAAGGAGATCGAGGCCGCCGGATGGAGGATTGAACCGAACCACCTCGCACAGAGGGGGATGGAACGGCCGGGTGGATCACAGTTTCACGTCATGCTGGACGTTGGCAAGCCGACTCACAAGGAGATCGAGGCCGCCGGATGGAGGATTGAACCGAACCACCTCGCACAGAGGGGGATGGAACGGCCGGGTGGATCACAGTTTCACGTCATGCTGGACGTTGGCAAGCCGACTCACAAGGAGATCGAGGCCGCCGGATGGAGGATTGAACCGAACCACCTCGCACAGAGGGGGATGGAACGGCCGGGTGGATCACAGTTTCACGTCATGCTGGACGTTGGCAAGCCGACTCACAAGGAGATCGAGGCGGTGGGGAAGCACAATGGATATACACACGTGCAGTCCCCCACAGAGCGGATTCATAGGTGAATCGACGCAAGTGTGAACCCAGGAGGGGTCCACTGATGGACGAACCGACGTAAATACGACCGGGATGACCAGGTGGCGGGCTTGAACCTCAGAGAGGCTTCCTACGTACCCTGTTTAGAAGACAGGGATCAAAGTCCACGTAGTTCGTTCTGTTTGTAACACTCTACCCCCGTGGGCGAAGGCCACTCCAATCCCGACATCCCTGCAGAGACGAGCGGGTGGGGGCCACATCCAAACCGGGAGGACCCTGCGTGCGCGGCACGGGATCGGGTGAAGCGGACGGTTTAACGTCTTGCCGGACGAAGTATAGTTTAACGTCGTGTGTTGAGGACGAAGCGGACGGTTTAGCGTCTTGCCGGACGAAGTACAGTTTAACGTCGTGTGTTGAGGACGAAGATGCTTGGCAGTTTAACGTCTTGCAGCGCGGACGAGGATGCTTGGCAGTTTAACGTCATGCAGCTTGGACGTATGCAGTTTAACGTCATGCAGGACGTGGTGCAGTTTAGCGTCATGGAGGACGAATAGCGTACAGTTTAACGTCTTGTAGCTGGGATGAATGCAGTTTAACGTCGTGCGGGACGTTGGCGCCGCCGATAGGCCCGTGTCACTTCGCGCAAGCCTAAGGGGGCTGCACGGGAAGACGACGCACGGTGCGGGCACCCGGGATGAGGGTCATCGGGCGCCACGCAGGCGGGTACCCAAAGGGGGTCAAAGGGGGCGACCCTGGCGGTTTGCGCGCAAAAGAGGAGCTTTGCGCGCAATACCGCGGGTCGGCGCGCAAATGGACGGGCTGGCGCGCAATTGGGCTAGCGCCTTGTGCGCGGACAATTGAGATTGCGCGTACCGGGCTTCGGGTAGCGCGTGGGGGCAACGGCTCATTCTTTAGTGAATGGCCACTTTAAAAAGGGGGGGTGCGCGCAATCGGACCGGATTGCGCGCACCCGGGGGCAATTGCGCGCAAGAGGCTTCTTTTGCGCGCGAAGGCCTTAGGGTGAAGAATTATTCAAAGGAAAGGAGCCCAAGGGATTGCGCGCGAAGGCGAACCCCGAGGCTTTCTTGCACGAAAGAAGAGAGGTTACCTGAAGATCGGCATTGCGCGCGGAAGGGGTTGGATTGCGCGCACGAGAGACCTTTCGAATTCTGGCAACCTCCAAAACGTCGGGGGTCGCCTTATATTTATAGGCAACCCCTGGCGCGGAATCCCGGTCGCGGGCGCGTAATTCTCTTCGCGGGCGCGGAATCGGGCCCGGCGCGCAAGGGGAGCCGCGCGGGCCACTGGCGCGCAAAATTGCACGCCGGCCCAGCGTATTGCGCACATCCCGGGAGGTTTGCACGCGGCTCATCAATTTTGCGCGCGGGTCTCCAAAATTCCGCGCAAGACCTCCGGGCCCTCCGAAACATGCTTCCGACTCCAAATATGACCTCGCTTTCCGCATCCGGAGCTTTGTTTGGCAACAACGGACTTTTCCTGCGTCTACAAAAGCCCCCCCTCAGAATCTGATCGGCGAGAGGTCGCAACGATCGGGTTCCGAGGGAGACACCGGAATGCCGAAGTCCTGGGCGACGCAGGACTGTGGCGCGCAAAAAAGGGCGTCGGGCGCGAAATTCGCCGCTGCGGTCGCTCAAAGCGCTTTCCGCGCAGCGCGGACCCCGGCCTCGCCTATAAATAGGGGCCCTGGGTCCCCCGCACCGTACATTGGCCTTCCGCGCGATAAGCATTCGAGTTCTCATGCGCGAAATTGCCTTTTCCGGCGCGGAATTCGCCCGCTCATCGCGCAAACCGGTCCGGAATTCGGCCTGCATTTGCGCGAACACCCGGGGTTTTACGCGACGGACTTTCCGATTGTGCGCCGTCCACTAGGATTGCGCGCCAACCCTCAAACTTCTCTACCAGCCTCGTCCGATCCCGCATGCTTCATCCCTTTACCCGCACGACTCCCGGAGCTTCTGAGATGGCCGCGAATCAAGGAAATGAGGGGGATGCTGCCACTCGCAGAGCTGAGATGGCGACGAACGAGGAGGTCTACGGAGCCAAGGAGATTGTTTCCAACAATCAATCCTTGTTCGACTTGCTGACGCCGGCCCAGAAGACATATCCACTGTCGGACAACCTGCCGCTCTGGAACTTCGGCATCCTAGATGAGGTTCCGGTGCCAGGGTTCGAGGTTGATGCGCCACGGACCTGGGTGACCCGGGAGGACGAGCTTCGCCGCTATAACATCACCAACAATGGACATCCTGCCAGGGAGACCAGACACTTGGATGTCTATGTCCTGAACCCGAGGACGCGAACCATCGTCGGAAGTGAGCCTACTGCGGAGAACTCTCCAGCCCTCTACTCGAGCATATATCGCCAGAGTGTCACTGACGACACCAAGGGCTGGCTGAAGGACTGGGACTTGCGGTCTGGGGGCAATTTCACCAGTGAGTGGGCCTGGGCGTTCTGGGTACGCCACACTTGCGATCACTTCACGGAGGAGCTGCGGTACATCCCCAGGGACGGAAACAGTCAATATGGCTGACCTATCGGGGGAGGGGAACGGTTTGGAACTTCTCGACGGGGGCTCTCCCCCCGAAGACAAGCCGTTGTTGGATCCATCGGTGAGAGTTACTCGTCATCAGGACATCATACTTTTTGGTGCGGATGTGCGTCGGGTTACGCTGTTCCGCCAGGACGCGTTCGCGCGTGCACCCGTCGACCCGAGGGGATAGGCGCGCGGCTTGTGGCCCCGCAGTCCCGCTTTCCAAGGGCGGGAGGCATCCGTCCCTTAATCAGGGGCATCTGCACATTGATCGAAACCGGGATGATGGGATGTCGGCTCCTCCTTCCGTGGACGTCTCCTCGGAACTCGTCGCCTAATCCGGGTCTCCCTCATAGATTTAAGAATGTTCGTGAATCTCGTTCCCGGCGCCATGTCTCCACGGACACCGGTTAATTACGCTGCTTCTGCCCGGACGCTCCAAGGAGTCCGGTCGGGGCGGCAACCTGCGGTGAGGAGACCGGGTGGCTCTGGGTGTCGGGGGCGTGTCTTAACACTGCGCCTCTGCATGTCTGCCTTCCGTCCCTAATAGGGCTTCTCGAAGGCGTGATGGCCTGAGGCATCCCGCACTGGGTGCGGGGAACTGTGTTACCTGAGGTTTTCCTCAGCTTCCCATGTTTAACACAGGGTATGCCGCGAGTTTAACGTCCAGCGGGGACGGCATCGGACTGATCAACACGAGGAGTGGATCAGATGACAGAACCCCTTGCGGGGAACCTCCGACGCTGGGGCCAGCACATGGGCGGCTTCCCGAGTGAAGTGGAGTGGAATGAAATGGCATGACCCCACCGGGATGTGGCGGCCCGGGTAAGGATCAGGGTGGATGATGGAGTGAAGATCTTGGACCCCATAGGGGCTTCCTACGTACCGCGCGTTAGCGCGGATCAAAGTCAGCGTAGTTCGGATATACAGTTTAACGTCATGATGGACGTCGGCAAGCCGACTCACGAAGAGATCGAGGCCGCCGGATGGAGGATTGAACCGAACCACCTCGCACAGAGGGGGATGGAACGGCCGGGTGGATCACAGTTTCACGTCATGCTGGACGTTGGCAAGCCGACTCACAAGGAGATCGAGGCCGCCGGATGGAGGATTGAACCGAACCACCTCGCACAGAGGGGGATGGAACGGCCGGGTGGATCACAGTTGCACGTCATGCTGGACGTTGGCAAGCCGACTCACAAGGAGATCGAGGCGGTGGGGAAGCACAATGGAGATACACACGTGCAGTCCCCCACAGAACGGATTCATAGGTGAATCGACGCAAGTGTGTACCCAGGAGGGGTCCACTGATGGACGAACCGACGTAAATACGACCGGGACGACCAGGTGGCGGGCTTGAACCTCGGAGAGGCTTCCTACGTACCCTGTTTAGAAGACAGGGATCAAATTCCACGTAGTTCGTTCTGTTTGTAACACTCTACCCCCGTGGGCGAAGGCCACTCCAATCCCGACATCCCTGCAGAGACGAGCGGGTGGGGGCCACATCCAAACCGGGAGGACCCTGCGTGCGCGGCACGGGATCGGGTGAAGCGGACGGTTTAACATCTTGCCGGACGAAGTACAGTTTAACGTCGTGTGTTGAGGACGAAGCGGACGGTTTAACGTCTTTCCGGACGAAGTACAGTTTAACGTCGTGTGTTGAGGAGGAAGATGCTTGGCAGTTTAACGTCTTGCAGCGCGGACGAGGATGTTTGGCAGTTTAACGTCATGCAGCTTGGACGTATGCCGTTTAACGTCATGCAGGACGTGGTGCAGTTTAGTGTCATGCAGGACGAATAGCGTACAGTTTAACGTCTTGTAGCTGGGACGAATGCAGTTTAACGTTGTGCGGGACGTTGGCGCCGCCGATAGGCCCGTGTCACTTCGCGCAAGCCTAAGGGGGCTGCACGGGAAGACGACGCACGGTGCGGGCACCCGGGATGAGGGTCATCGGGCGCCATGCAGGCGGGTACCCAAAGGGGGTCAAAGGGGGCGACCCTGGCGGTTTGCGCGCAAAAGAGGAGCTTTGCGCGCAATACCGCGGGTCGGCGCGCAAATGGGCGGGCTGGCGCGCAATCGGGCCAGCACTTTGCGCGCGGATGGTAGATATTGCGCACACCGGGCTTCGGATAGCGCGCGGGGGCAACGACTCATTCTTTAATCGAATGGCCACTTTGAAAAGGGGGGGGGTGCGCGCCATCGGACCGGATTGCGCGCACCCCGGGGGCAATTGCGAGCAAGAGGCTTCTTTTGCGCGCGAAGGCCTTAGGGTGAAGAATTATTCAAAGGAAAGGAGCCCAAGGGATTGCGCGCGAAGGCGAACCCCGAGGCCTTATTGCGCGAAAGAAAAGAGGTTACCTGAAGATCGGCATTGCGCGCGGGAGGGGTTGGATTGCGCGCACGAGAGACCTTTCGAATTCTGGCAACCTTCAAAACGTCGGGGGTCGCCTTATATTTATAGGCAACCCCTGGCGCGGAATCCCGGTCGCGGGCGCGTAATTCTCTTCGCGGGCGCGGAATCAGGCCCGGCGCGCAAGGGGAGCCGCGCGGGCCACTGGCCCGGAGGTCTTGCGCGGAATTTTGGAGACCCGCACGCAAAATTGATGAGCCGCACGCAAACCTCCCGGGATGCGCGCAATATGCTTGGCCGGCGCGCAATTTTGCGCGCCAGTGGCCCGCGCGGCTCCCCTTGCGCGCCGGGCCCGATTCCGCGCCCACGAAGAGAATTACGCGCCCGCGACCGGGATTCCGCACCAGGGGTTGCCTATAAATATAAGGCGACCCCCGACGTTTTGAAGGTTGCCAGAATTCGAAAGGTCTCTCGTGCGCGCAATCCAACCCCTCCCGCGCGCAATTCCGATCTTCAGGTAACCTCTTTTCTTTCGCGCAATAAGGCCTCGGGGTTCGCCTTCGCGCGCAATCCCTTGGGCTCCTTTCCTTTGAATAATTCTTCACCCTAAGGCCTTCGCGCGCAAAAGAAGCCTCTTGCGCGCAATTGCCCCCGGGGTGTGCGTAATCCGGTCCGATGGCACGCACCCCCCCCCCTTTCAAAGTGGCCATTCGATTAAAGAATGAGCCGTTGCCCCCGCGCGCTATCCGAAGCCCGGTGTGCGCAATATCTACCATCCGCGCGCAAAGTGCTGGCCCGATTGCGCGCCAGCCCGCCCATTTGCGCGCCGACCTGCGGTATTGGGCACAAAGCTCCTCTTTTGCGCGCAAACCGCCAGGGTCGCCCCCTTTGACCCCCTTTGGGTACCCGCCTGCGTGGCGCCCGATGACCCTCATCCCGGGTGCCCGCACCGTGCGTCGTCTTCCCGTGCAGCCCCCTTAGGCTTGCGCGAAGTGACACGGGCCTATCGGCGGCGCCAACATCCCGCACGACGTTAAACTGCATTCGTCCCAGCTACAAGACGTTAAACTGTACGCTATTCTTCCTGCATGACGCTAAACTGCACCACGTCCTGCATGACGTTAAACTGCATACGTCCAAGCTGCATGACGTTAAACTGCCAAGCATCCTCATCCGCGCTGCAAGACGTTAAACTGCCAAGCATCTTCGTCCTCAACACACGACGTTAAACTGTACTTCGTCCGGCAAGACGTTAAACCGTCCGCTTCGTCCTCAACACACGACGTTAAACTGTACTTCATCCGGCAAGACGTTAAACCGTCCGCTTCACCCGATCCCGTGCCGCGCACGCAGGGTCCTCCCGGTTTGGATGTGGCCCCCACCCGCTCGTCTCTGCAGGGATGTCGGGATTGGAGTGACCTTCGCCCACAGGGGTAGAGTGTTATAAACAGAACGAACTACGTGGACTTTGATCCCTGTCTTCTAAACAGGGTACGTAGGAAGCCTCTCCGAGGTTCAATCCCGCCACCTGGTCGTCCCGGTCGTATTTACGTCGGTTCGTCCATCAGTGGACCCCTCCTGGGTTCACACTTGCGTCGATTCACCTATGAATCCGCTCTGTGGGGGACTGCACGTGTGTATCTCCATTGTGCTTCCCCACCGCCTCGATCTCCTTGTGAGTCGGCTTGCCAACGTCCAGCATGACGTGAAACTGTGATCCACCCGGCCGTTCCATCCCCCTCTGTGCGAGGTGGTTCGGTTCAATCCTCCATCTGGCGGCCTCGATCTCCTTGTGAGTCGGCTTGCCAACGTCCAGCATGACGTGAAACTGTGATCCACCCGGCCGTTCCATCCCCCTCTGTGCGAGGTGGTTCGGTTCAATCCTCCATCCGGCGGCCTCGATCTCTTCGTGAGTCGGCTTGCCAACGTCCAGCATGACGTTAAACTGTATATCCGAACTACGCTGACTTTGATCCGTGCTAACGCGCGGTACGTAGGAAGCCCCTACGGGGTCCAAGCTCTTCACTCCATCATCCACCCTGATCCTTACCCGGGCCGCCACATCCCGGTGGGGTCATGCCATTTCATTCCACTCCACTTCACTCGGGAAGCCGCCCATGTGCTGGCCCCAGCGTCGGAGGTTCCCCGCAAGGGGTTCTGTCATCTGATCCACTCCTCGTGTTGATCAGTCTGATGTCGTCCCCGCTGGAAGTTAAACTCGCGGCATACCCTGTGTTAAACATGGGAAGCTGAGGAAAACCTCAGGTAACACAGTTCCCCGCACCCAGTGCGGGATGCCTCAGGCCATCACGCCTTCGAGAAGCCCTATTAGGGACAGAAGGCAGACATGCAGAGGCGCAGTGTTAAAACACGCCCCCGACACCCAGAGCCACCCGGTCTCCTCACCGCAGGTTGCCGCCCCGACCGGACTCCTTGGAGCGTCCGGGCGGAAGCAGCGTAATTAACCGGTGTCCATGGAGACATGGCGCAGGGAACGAGATTCACGAACATTCTTAAATCTATGAGGGAGACCCGGATTAGGCGACGAGTTCCGAGGAGACGTCCACGGAAGGAGGAGCCGACATCCCATCATCCCGGTTTCGATCAAGGAGCAGACGCCCCTGAATAAGGGACGGATGCCGCCCGCCCTTGGAAAGCGGGACTGCGGGGCCACAAGCCGCGCGCCTATCCCCTCGGGTCGACGGGTGCACGCGCGAACGCGTCCTGGCGGAACAGCGTAACCCGACGCACATCCGCACCGAAACAAATACAATATGGAAGATTGTATCATAATAAATCAACATCAAACAAGTGTAAAATCCATTAAAGGAAGTTGACATAGATGAAATAAAAACCATTTTAGGGCAATATCTCTTTCTATTTTGAAATAATTTAAAATTCACATAATTATAAAATTAAACATTTATTTTGAAAATATTTTCATACACTTGTACGGGAAGCTTTGAAGGTGTTATAATGACAGAAAATTTTCTCACTTGTCATATAAGTTAAAAAACATTCTTTCTGTAATTTTGTTGAAAATGTCATAAAGAACCTTGCTTGGAAAACGATGAAAATATTACTTTGTAAACATATTATAAAAATTAAAAAAAAGGGTACAAATGACCTTAACCCATAGTCTAGGAAATAGTATAAATGTTTTGAAACGCATTTTTAAGAAACATAGATGTCGATGATAAAGAGGTCCCAGTAGATACTCACCTATAAACAACCTCGGATAATAAAGAGATTGTAGAATTAACCCTTACCTTGTACTTTTCATGTACGATGCTATGTTTGCCTCATGTATAACAGTTAAATAATTGTTATTAAATTATAAAAGAACCATATACATAAATATGATTATATATATGATCTTTTAATATTTCTTTCTCAGTAATATTTAAGTTGTATCTTTATTTCAGGTGTTAGCTAATTTGTTTTCCTATATACACTTTATTACGTGATCCATGTTTGTTATGGATAGGATGTATTCGATTCATATCCATAATGATATTAAATTCTTAAACATTATCTTTAATCATAAAATGAAAATTATTCTTGAAAGGTTATGAAGGGGAATAAATCTCATCTCATTCATGGAGATTGTAATCAGTATGTACGCATGAGAAACAATATTATTCTATTTATGGTGAAATAATTTGAGATTGGATGTTATATCATATATAAAGAATCCTTAAAATTTTATATTTGTTATTTAAATAAGTTATAATCATTATTATACTCGTCCAAATAATGAAGTGTTAGAATAACAAACTACACCACGACATGGAGACGGTAAGTAGTACGTATGCACGTATGGAGACTTGTATTTCATAGAGTGGATAGAATAATGAATATAGATATACCATATTTATAATAACATAAATTTATTTATAAGAGACCAGTGTTATTATTTTGGTATGGAAACAACAAAGAAATAGGAAGTGGAAGATGAAAAGAACATTGAAAGATGTGGTGAACTTATTACCTCTTCTACTGGTGTTTCCTTTTAAGTTGATCAAAAGGGCTACATAAAATGACTTTATGATAAAAGTAAGGCCTTTAGGTCGAATTGAGGGTATTTGGGAGGATATTTTATCAAGGTTTATCTGATCCAAATGGATTTGGAGGTGTGATTTTGAGATAAGGGGAAGTACCATTTTATTAGAGAGGTGACGGTCACTTTAGGAAAAGCATGAAATATTATTTTATTATACAGTCATATTCAGTTTATAATGGCTCCAAAAAGATTTATTTCTAGTATAAGGTGTGTATGGTTCAAAATCCTCTCAACAAATAGGTTTTATATAGGTTTAGTTCACCATGTTATCCTTTTCATTTAGATTCAATTCTTAGTTAAATAGTTTAACTTTTACCATGTATTCTTGTATTATTGTAATAAATGGTAATAAAATCACAATAAAATCCAATAGAACCCCATGTGGTTAAATATTAATATATATAACTTTATCTATGTCTTTTAGATGAACCATAGATTTCCAAAAATATTATATCAATTAATAATAGAGTATTTGTTTAAAAACTCATTTATGTCAACTTTGACATTATTTGGTATTTTATTTTTGTAAAAGTTTAACAACTTTATCAGTTAGAAAAAAATGTATTTAATAAACCCTAACATGTCATATTAACTTTTAAAATTATTTTAATTTATCATAAATCTCAATTTAAATTTATTTTCATATTTATAATATCAATTATTTTAGTCTTTCACTGATAAGGTAATTACTACATCATCATTATGTCATAAATAAATTTAATTATTTAATGTATACAAATTATAAATAAAATACAATTATGTAGGAAATATTATTACCTTTATAATGAATATTTATAGTTGAATTTATCTTATTTATAACCATATATGAAAAATGTTTTAGTTATTAAACATTGAATTTAACAGTTATAACACTTCTTTAAATAAAATAATAATAAATGTCCTAATCTAATCCAAGTTGACCAAAAGGATCATCTTTTATTCCTATGGTTGATTTTGGTCGAAATACACTTATCCTATAGAATTTGGATATGTGCGAGGGTAATTATAATATCCTTTTTTACCTTTAATTACCCAATTTACTTTTAATTGTGGTAAATAAAAGTCAAAAGTTACTATTCAATAAAAATTATTTTCATCTTATTAAACCACATTTTACATACTGATGTCAACCATGTCGCTCATATTTTTGACTTAAAATAAATTTAAATAAAATAAATAATTATTTAAATAAAAATTTAGTTATAAACCATAACGCAGTGTTGTTCACTATTCATCAAAAATTGAATGTTTTCAAAAAAAATTCCAAAAATTCACACTAAGATAATTTTAATATTCTGAATCCAAAAATGAAGTCCATTTTAAAAAATAAAATTTATAAAATTTCAAAAAGGGGTTATTACTATTCATATCATCTAGTTCGATTGGTCGTGGTGTGTTAGAAATGGAAGTTGCATACAACACAAGCTATTGTATTATCCAAAAAAAGAGCATCATGGTAGCTTGGGGTGTAACATTCACCCATACTTCAAATAAATTTGTCCTCAAAATTTTTAAAATATTACTAAAAACAAATATTCAGCTGGTTCTTCATTATAAGTTCCTAAGGTCCCCATGTTTCCTCTTTTATCTTATGATTTCTCTATAGAAATTTTACCAGACAAGTCATCCGGTTTTTCAACACTTGTTCTCTAGTATCAAGAATCTTGATAGTCTCTTTAATAATAAGATAGATCAGGTTCCAGTTCTATTTCCTCATAGGTGAGTAAATGCATTGGGCGTGGCATGTATTTTATCAATAGTGATATTTGGAACACATCATGAACTTTGGAGAGACTTGGCGGCATTTCGAAACGATAAGCTACAAATCCAATTCCTTTGAGAATTTCGAAAGTTTTGATGTACCTGGGACTCAATTTTCCCTTCTTACTGAATCGTATAACACCCTTCAATTCAGATACCATCAATAAAACATTATATCATACTTGAAATTACAAATCATTCCTTCGTTTATCAATATAGCTCTTGTACCTGCTTTGAGCTACATTGATGTGGGTTCGGATAACCTTCACCTTTTCCATTGTTTCCTCAACAATTTTTGGGGCTACGAGTTTTCTTTCACTAACATCATCCCAAAAAGTTGGTGTACGAAATCTCTCTCCATATAACTCTTCATATGGTGCCATATGAATACTTTAATGGATGCTATTTTTATAGTAAAATTCTAACATAGGTAAATACCACATACCTTGAATGTCATGTGAGAATGATATCAACATATCTTCTATGGTTTAGATATTTTGTTCTGATTGTCCATCAGTTTGAAGGTTTTAGGCAGTGCTCAAAAAAAGTTCAATATCCAAGTCATTTTGAATAATTTTCCAGAATCTTGATGTAAAATGGTGATTAAGATGAAAAACAATCGATACGGGTACTCCATGAAGTCTTATAACATCAATAATATATAGTCTTTCTCGACGTTCAAGTGTTAAATCTTCTCTTATAGCATGAAAAGGTTTGGACATGGTAAGGTGATCAGAAATTACCCATATTGCATCATTCCTTCTAGGAGTATTTGGTAGGGCCATGAAAAATTCAATCATAATATCATCCCATTTCTAATCAGGTATGGGAAGAGGTTGGATGAATCCTATAGGATGTTATCTTCTAGCCTTAACCTGTTGAAAAACCATACATCTTGATACATAATATGTAATCTCCCTCTTCATGTTGTCTCACCAAAAAGTTTCCAACAAATATTTAAACATTATGGAGCTACCATGGTGTATAGAGAAATTAAAGCTATGAGCATCATCCAACAATTCCCTTTTTAGATAAGGTATATCATGAACACAAATTATTTTCTCAAATTTCAATATTTGATCGTCATATACGAAGTCAATCAATCTCCCATCATTCACACCTTTAATTTTCTTTTAAAAATCCTCAACATCAGTCTAATAAAATTTTACCCTTTCTATTAAAAGTGGTTCGACAACCATTTGAAAACGTATCGATGTTTCACCATCCATGATTATTCCTATATCCATATTGACTAGATCCATGAACATATGATCCATTTCAACTCCCATTTTGTTCAAAACACCATGATATTTTCTACTCAAAGCATCTTCCACCATATTTACCTTCCCCAAGTGGTAGTGTATAGTGAAATCATAATCGTTGAGTAGTTTAAACCATCATCCTTGCCTCATATTGTGTTATTTCTATTAGAAAATATACTTAAAACTCTTGTGATCAGTATATATCTCACATTTTTCACTATAGAGATAGTGTCTCTATATTTTCAAAGAAAATATTACAGCTGCTAACTCAAGATCATGAGTAGGATAGTTTTGTTCATTATTTTTTAGATTTCATGATGCATAGTCAATAACTATATCATTCTACATAAGTGCACAACTATGTCCTTTCATTGAAGCATCACTATAAATAAGAAACCCATAATTTCCCTTTGGTAGATTCATGATAAGAGCATTGACAAATATTCTCTTAAGTTCTTAAAAACATTCTTCAAACACTTTTTTCCTAACAAATTTAACCCCTTTATATGTGAGCTTGGTAAATGGTATTTCCAATCAAGCAAAATTCTAGATGAAACGCCGATAATAACCAGCTAAAACAATAAAACTTCATACCTCGGTAGTACTCGTCAGTGCTATCCATTATTGTATTTCCTTGGTCTTTAATGGATCAAAAGTGATTCCTTCCTTAGAGAAAATATGTTGAAGAAAATAAATCTCTTGATGCCAAAATTCACACTTGCTAAACTTCCCATATAATTCATTTCTTCTAAGAATCATTTTAATAGTGTACAAGTGATTTTCATAATCTTCGTATCTTTTGGAGTATACAAAGATATCATCAATAAATACCACTACAAATTCATCAATATATTCCAGGAAAACTATATTCATTAGATCCATGAAGATATAGGGTGCATTAGTCAGTACAAAAGGAATTTTTATAAATTTTTAAGGCCCATACCTGGTACAAAATGTTGTCATCAGAATGTCTTCCTTCTTCACACACAACTGGTGATATCCATATCAGAGTTCAATATTTGAAAAATATTGAGCTCCATGAAGTTGATCAAATAAATCATCAATGTGAAGTAGGGGATACTTCTTCTTTATTGTTATAGCATTGATCTCTCTGTAGCCAATTCACAACCTCATTGATCCATCATTCTTCTTAACAAAAGGAATAGGGGCTCCCCATGGAGAAACTCTATGGAAAATAAATCATTTATTTATCACTTCATCAAGTTGTTTATTTAGTTCCACTAATTCCACAGTGGCCATTCTTTAAGTTTTCATCGATATTGGCCTTGAACCAGGAATTAAATCAATGGAAAATTCAATTTCTCATTCTATAGGATGTTCAGGTAAATCCTATAGAAACACTTCAACATATTCTTTCACAATAGGTATGTCCTCTATTTGAACATTCTTTCCCTCACCCATAGTTATTTCATTATCATCCTCCCCAATAATTGAATTTAGTTGATTTATTGGGGGTGGATCTAGATAAGAATCAAATGGTGATGTTTCTACTCTAAAGATAGGATACTCCTTATCATCATCAAAAATTGTAACATCATTCTTCTTAAAATAAATATTCACATCATGCTCTTAAACCCAATATATTTTTAGGATTATATAAAATTCAGTCATGGGTATGACGATGAGATCAGCAGATACAGAACATTTTATGTCGTAATGGGAACTGATTCACAAAACATTGTTTTAAAGATACATCCCTTAAGAGTTTTGACTGAAAACTCCATTGTTAAATCAAATTTGAAATATCTAATTTTTTTAGAAATCTGGTAAGATATGAAATAATGTGATGATCCAGAATCAAATAAATCATTGGTTAAACATGAGGAGGATGTTAAATTACCCGCCACCACGTCTTTCAGAGATTCAACCTCAGTAGTAATCATCACATAAGCTTGGATTTTATCCCATGGTCTTTTCATATGAATGTTTCTTTAGAACTTAGAAAATTTATTGGCATGATTCCCCATTTCTCTACAATTGTATCATTCAACATTGACAGCTTCTTTCTTTTCCTTACAATAACGAATTTGGTGGCCTTTTTCACTACGCTTGTAAGAGACTCTCATTCCCTTCAGGAAAGTACAGGGGTGTTTCTTCCCACATTTACCATATGATGTAAATTCAACTTTTCCCCTCTTCCCCTTATTCCCATTTCTAGAGTGTTCGATAGATCTCTTATTCTCTTGATTTTCTTAATAGTTGTAAGACTTATAGAATTCTTATTCTATCTTGATAACACATGAGACAATACCTTCATATAATGAAAAGGATTGTGAGACTAATTCATGACGGAGAAATGATTTTAACCCATCAAATAATCCATCAATCTTACTCATTGGGTTACGTATATAATCTTTTTTATGCCTTGATAACCTTGTAAAGATAGCCTCATACTTTACAACATTCTCATCCTCCTATTTCCTCACACTCAAAAATTTTCTTTCCATATTCACTTGATGGTCACGAGGAAAGTATTTTTATATGAAAATATCATTAAACTCCATCCATTCTATATTTGATACTTCTTCATCTTCCTTTGTTTTTTGAATTAATGACCAAAATTGATCTGCATCTCCCGTGAGGTGGTAAACTGCCATGACAACCTTTTCCCTTTCGATACTCCCTAAAGAATGAAATATTTTCTCTAAGGAACTTATCCATTGCTCTACTAAAAATGTATTTGTTGTACCATTTAATGTTGGTGGTTTTTTCCACATTATGTGATCTTGCATTGATCCTTCGCATTGTGGATCAGGGTGCTCCATACGGGTAAGGTTATTATTCATAACCTGAGTGCATTGTCTGAGTATGCTGATAAGTTATTCAGCACCAGTTGCATCACCATATCTACTATAATTATCATTTGTAGGAGGGAAATCCATGTATGTATTATGTGTATTGATACGGTTTCCATTGCTTCTACTAGGCACCATTTTTAAACAATGGAATACACTAGATTAGTTTATGAATCTCAATACATAATTCTAAACTTGTAAAACACTAAACATAAATTGAAAAGTTTATTAATATAATAAATAATCATAAAAATGTTTTCTTTGAAGAGGTATATACTCTTAAATCCTTCATAAAGGGTTGTAATGAAAATGTGAATTATCCTAAGAATATACCCTAGGAGTGTCGTAACCAAGAGTGCAGTATGGCCCGTTGTTGTGTACCGGGATACCTCAAGTCAATCCCAAAACTCCTTGTCATATTTTTCACTCCTAGGTACATCTGTGCTAGAGCCGCCTCTACCTGCTCATATCTAGACAGAGATTTATTTATTGCAAAATACACAAAATCTCTTCATTACGAAAATTCTAGGAAGTTCTTCTATACTAATCCTCAATGTCTATCTTAGGGCAATGTTCTCTAATCAGAGTTTTTCGAAATTTGGTTTCCAAGGTGTGTTCTAAACATCCTCTGATACCAACTATAACATGCCGACACTATTTACCCATAGTCGGTGCATTATTACATAATATTGGAATGATCACGAGGGATCAAATCCTGAAAGATTCATCAGTTTAGTAGCCTTACAAATACTGGATACAAACATATGTTTTACATTACATTTTGAAATTAAAAACAACAATGTTGTGTCTCCTTTTAGCACATTATTCCCCCATAGACTATCCCTTCAGATCAATAATAATATACTTCTTCACATCCTGGGAAAAATAAAACATAGAATGGGGTGAGATAAGGTGCTCAATAAGGATAAAAATATAGTGGAAACTTCCATAAATAAGCATAAACATTTGAGGCAATATATAAGACTAAAACACGTTCCTTTTAAAAATAAACATCAGAATAATATGTAAATGATAAATCAAATAATACCATTTACATATTCACATCAATATTCAACAAGTTGAAAAATCACATTTAATATCAATAACCAATTTCATAATGATAGAATGCATAATGTCAAACATTATAACCATGTTTCCAAGGCCTCGTGCCAAAATACATATACGATTTTGTCAAGGCCTTGTGCCAAGACACATGTTTGTCTCATGAGACCTACTAATGCATTGAGGAGCTATATTGGGCTCCACCCATCACTTACTATGTCCAACTCATTCCTCATATGAAAAGGTTGAAACATAACATAAACCTTCATTTTAAAAATAAAATATGAAATGTTAATACTTTAACCATAAACAATTAATGGTATAAAAATAACACATCCACAGTCAAAAATATCACAAAACCTTCAATAAAATATGCAATATTTTATCATAATAAATCAACTTCAATCTAGTGTAAAATCCATCAAAGGATGTTGACATAGATGAAATCAAAACAATTTGAGAAAAAATATATCATTCTATTTTGAAAAAATTTAAAAGTAAAATAATTATAAAATAAAACATTTATTTTGAAAATATTCTTATAATTTTTTAAGGTAAGATATGGAGGGGTTATAACTGCGGAAAATAGCCACACTCATCATATAAGTTATAAAAACATTCTTTCCTTAATTTTGTTGAAAAGGTCATTAAGGACCTTATTTGCAAAATGACGGAAATATTACTTTATAAGCATCTTATAAAAAGTAAAAAAAGGGTAAAATGAAATTAACCCATAGTCTAAGAAATTGTAAATATATATTGAAATATATTTTTAAAAAACACATATATGAATTATAAAGAGGTCCTAGTAGATACTCACGTATAAACATCCTCAGATAATAAAAAGATTGTAGAGTTTACCCTTACCTTGTACTTTTCCTTGATTGAGGGTACATTAACCAAATTTATAATTTTTAAATAATTGTTATTAAATTATACTGTAACCATATAAATAAATATGATATTATATATGATCTTCTAATATATTATTTTTAATAATATTTCAGAAGTATCATTGTTTCGAGTGTTAACTAATTTGTTTTCCTTTATATGATTTGTTACATAATACATGTTTTTTAAGGATAAGATTTACTTGATTAATATCCATAATTATATTATGTTACTAAAAATTATTTATAATCATAAAATGAAAATTATTTTTTAATGGTTATGATGGGGAATGAATCTAATCGCGTTCATGGAGACGGTAATCCGTATGCACGCACGAGCGAAAATATTAGTCTATTGATGATGAAATATTATGTAATTGAATGGTATATCATGTGTAAATAATAATTAAAATATTATATTTATTATTTACATTAGTAATACTCATTATTATAACCATCCAAATAATGAAGTTTTTGAATAACAAACTACACCACGACGTGGAGATAGTAAACCGTACATAAGCACGTATATTGACTTGTCCTTCAAAGGATGGATAGAATAATGAATATGGTTGTACCATATTTATAATAACATCATTTTATGTATAAGGCAAAAAATTTATTATTTTGGTATGGAAACAACAAAGAAATAGTAAGTGGAAGAAGAAAATAACTTTGAAGGAGGTGGTGAAATTATTACCTCTTCTTCGGGTGTTTTCTTTTGTGTTGATCAAAAGGGCTTTATAAGATGTCTTTATGATCAATGTAAGGCCTCTAGGTAAATATTAGTGTAGTTGGGAGGATATTTTACTAGGTTTTGTTTGCACCAAATGGATTTGGAGGTGTGATTTTGATAGAATAGGAAATACCTTTTTATAAGAAATGTGAGGGTCACTTTTGGAAAAGCATGAAATATTATATTATTATACAATAATATTCAGTTTATAATGCCTCCAAAAGGATTTATTTAAAGGTTATGGTGGGGGTTGGTCTAAACCCTCTCAACTAATAGGTTTTATATAGGTTTAGGCCTCTATATTAACCATATGATTTGGATTAAATTCTTAGTTAAATAGTTTAACATTTACCATCTATTCTTGTATTTTTATAATAAATGGTTAATAAAATTACTATAAAAATCCAATAAAACCCCTACTGGTTAATTATTGATATATATAATCTTATATAAGTTCTTTGGAAGAACATTATAATTTTAGGAATATTATATCAATTATTAATATAATATTTTTTTAAATAACTCATTTATGTTAACATTGACACTATTTGGTATTTTGTTCTTATAAAAGTCATAAAAACTTTATCACTTGAAAAAAATATTATTTAATAAACCCTAACATGTCATTTTAACCTAAAAAGTAGTTTAATTCATCAAAAAGATCAATTTACATTTATTTGGATATGTATAATATCAATTATTTTAGTATTTCATTAATAAGGTAATTACTGCATCATCATTATGTCACAAATAAATTTAATTATTTAGTATCTAAAATTATAAATTAAATATCATTATACATGAAATATTTTTATATTTCTAATAAAAAATTATAGTCTAATTTATCTTATGTATAACCATATATTAAAAATGTTTTAGTTATTAAACTTTGAATTTCGCACTTTTAACTCTTCTTTAAATAAAATAATAATAAATGTCCTAATATAATTAAAGTAGAGAAAACGGATAATTTTTTATTCATAAGGTTTATTTTGGTTGAAATACACTTACAAAATATAATTAGGAAATGTGTTAGGGTAATTATAATATCATTTTTTACCTTTAATCACCTTATTTACTTTTAACCATGGTAAATAAAATTCCAAAGTAATTATTCACCAAAAATTATTTTCATCTAATTGAACCACATATTACTTAATGTTATAAACCGTGTATCTACTATTTTTTAAATTCAATTCATATAAATGGTTCAATTACATTTCATGAAAATTTGCAAATGTGCCTAGAAGGTGGGTAAAAAACGGTAAAAAGTTCAATAAAATTGTATACATATAATCTTATTATAAAAAGATTCCAATAAAATATATTGAACATAAATAGTTATTATGTATATATTATGACTTAAAATAAATTTAAATAAAATAAATAATTATTTAAATAAGAAGTCGGTTTTAAACAATAATGCAGGGTTTTTAACTATTCATCAAAAATTGATGGTTTATAGAAAAATACCAAAAATTCACCCTAAGATAATTTTGATATTCTAAATCCAAAAATTAATTCTATTTTGAAAAATAAAATTTATAAAATTTAAAAAAGTGGTTATTACTATTCATAATAGCTAGTTTTATTGGACATGGTGTGTTAGAACATGAAGTTGCGTACCACACAAGCTATTGTATTATTCAAAAAGAAGCATATTGTGGAAGCTTGGGGTGTTACAAATTTGACATAATTGAAATTATGTCGCCATATATTATACACATTCTCCAATAAGGAATTAAATAATCCATTATAAAACATTTATATGGCCCACACCACATGACCTAAAATCATATGGTATAGGGCCTGAGCTTTACAACCACAGAAAACTACCCCCATTATCCCATAACCCCCCATGGAATGCATTTATTTCATACTCTAATACACTATCCAAGGTTTTCAATCTTCATAAATCTCCTATTAACCTTGGAAAGAAGTGGTGACCCATATGTTTGACCATTTATGAGTTAATATGCATAAGAGACTTAGTCCCATCAACTTACAGTATCTTATCCCTATAATAAAGGACCTCCAATCCTCATAATCCCCAAAAATATCATAGTGGAACTCAAAACCAAGTGTTTTTTGGTCATCCTCTATGTTTTTTACCCATTCTATCTCCCTCAGCTCAAACCCCTAGAATTGTGATTTAAAAAATCCATATTCCAAAAATTCATATGGGTTTGGCCTCTATAACATTATACCACCGTACATAAAATGGGTTCTTATCAAGGATGCAAGGTTCCAAAATCCTTCATGAATACCCTCCCCCCCCCCCCCCCCCGTCATATTAGTAAGGACACACGGTGTCCAAAACCTTCCTCAATAATCATCCTTCACCCATTCTATGTCTTCTGAAGAATATCCAAAATAAAATACCCTAAATTATAACAATATATGGTTCATGATAAAGGAACATAAACTAAAACCATAAATAGTTTGATCTAAAAGACCCTAAACTGTATCAACAGATGGTATAAGTCAAAAGAACCAATACGATTACAACATATGCCCTAATATAGAAGATCCTAAACTATATAAATAGATTTTAAGAGATTTAAGACCCTAAACTATTTAAACAGATGGTATAAGATATTCAACCAAAAATTAAAGTGTCTCATTGATCTAGCACAATATAATGAAAAACAATCAATTGAATGAGTAATAATTATTACCCAATTTAAACCTTCAATAACGTATAGTGTAAAACATTTGAGTCTCTACTCATTGGAAACAAACAATGTGTGATCCAGACAACAATGGGCACTTATGAAATGGAAACTCTACAAAAAATGTCAGTTTGAAACCCCATAAAGGGTGTCTTAAGAAAACGTATATACTATTCCCACTATTCTTTCCCCGTATAAACATTTTAAAAAATTTAGATACAAATATAAGATACAATTATTATAAGGATGATTATCAACTACTAAATAAAATCAATATATTCTCAAAAAAAATAATTACTTATGAAAAAGTAAGTTCACTCTCCCTTTGGGGAACATTTACCCAAATTATCTTTATGGACCAACTGATCGTTGAACAATCAGATAAAATACACTAATGAGGTTTCTTATGTTTTTAATATTTTATGGATGGTTCTCATAGAAATTTGTGTTAATAATTTAGCAATTGAGTTCAAAATTTGGGTTTTCATGATATTATAAAAATAATTGATGTCACTGAAACTCTATATAATATCAATTCAATGAAATTCCATGCACATGATAAATGAAAGAAATATTGAAGAAAAATTGAAAATTTTAGAAGGTTTTTTCATTGATAATATAAAAATAAGGTATGAATCTCTACATTTTATAATCTCTCTCATGGTTTCACAAAGGGAAAAAGCATATATATCCATATATGGATAATAATAAAATCTGGTTAGAAAATTATTTTAAATCATCTAATGTTTAAAAATAGGTGTCAATTGAGTGCTGAAGTGTTGTCCACTCCATTTATTTAATCATATCCAAAGGATTAAAAGTCCCCAAAAAGTACGATAACTCTTTACCCTCATTTTTGGTGATCTATAATAAAGATGATGTTATAAAAGATTATAATTCGTGTGAGATATTAGTACTTTATGATTTTTTATCTCTGCAGTCAAGTGTTCCATTTGAGCTTGCAATGAAGAGAATTTCTAGTGTCTCTATTTAATAACCTTTTATTATTACCTTATTGATTAGTATAGGGAATTACTATCATCAATGTTGTGAATGTATCTCTTGTTACTATCCAATTTTTTTTATCCAGGAAAATATGTTTAATGATATCACATAATTGTTGATAGTCAAAGCCTCTAACTCCCATATCCAAAAAGATCTGGTGAATTCATTCCTCTTGGCCATGAATCATATCTATGGGGGTCTTAGTAATCATGGAATGAACTTTATTCCAAATTTTTTTTCATGGTACTCATATATCAATGACCACTTGAGGGAGCGTATTGGAAGGAATAATGGTTGATGGGATGTTTTTAGATATATTGTCTATTGAAACAAGTATTGGTAAAGTTAGTGAGGAATAAAGTAAATATGTATCATTTTTCTCCCCCAACTAGTGCATCATTTTTCCCTAGTATCTAATGGATGACTTCCTTAACCATCCATGCCCTATTGACAGTAGACTCATCTCTATGTCAAGAGAGCTTCTTTGAGGGTTCTCCTAAGTGTTGAATCATATCTATCACTGCCATTGAAAATTTCCTTGGAAAAGAATATGTTTTTTTCTAGATGAACTAATCAATTTAGTACACTAACCAGGTAAGGTTACACCCAATCTTAGGAATAGTTCTGAGATAGAAAGATAGGGGCATCAACCAGAGGAAGAACGATTTTGGTATTTCTATCTTCATGCACCAGTATAATCCAAAATTAGTGGATGATTACATGATGTCATTGTCCCCACATTCTAGCTAAGGGGAGAGGGTAAACCATTTGAATAATGAAAAAATGGTAAGCAGACAAGTATGGGGTGTATGGATAACAAATGATAAGACAGTCTACATGAGCTATAAGAATCCCATATGGAAGTGAGACATTATAGGATCTCACAACAAGGGAACCACTTCCATTGTAACTAATCATCCTAAGTTTCCAATATGCAATAAAATTGAAATTATTATTCAGACTCAATATATTGATAACCTCGTCATCACTTAATGGAATTGCCTCAAACCCAAGAACATTTAGTAGCCTGAAACGAAATAGGGTCTATATAATTTTAGAAACATTATAATATTTATAACACTAAAAATTACATCCTATGCATCCAATTAAAATTTGAAAAAAAAAATTGGTTTGGTAAGGTATATTACCATATTCATTATAGCTAAGAAGTTAAAAAAGGTAAGAAAGGTTTAGCACCACCATATTGTGGTGACATCCCTCATTCAGTTGTGATTCAACTACCAACATTATAACGTGGACTCTCAACCATGAAACCTTGTTATGAAAAATTCATCTATTTAAAAACATTGAAAAATATTCTTTTAATTGAAGACTTGGGTATACCGTTGGTCTCACCCGGTATCCCCATGATAAATATTCTATAGCTTCCTAAATGACCAAAAAAGATCTCATGTTTTCTCAAACATTTCAAGAAGGACATAGATGAGGTTGTATAGAATTTGTATTATCCCCACTTCAATAAATTAATATGATAATCCAATACTTTAAATAAATGATCAGTTTTAGGTTCAACTCCTTATTTAAAATTTCCTTTACAATGTTGATCACTTATCATTCCAAGGTTGGAGTTTGTTTGAGGTCATCCTAAACATCCATGGCATGATGGAATTAATCATATATCTCTCTAGGATAATTTATTACCACATATGATAAATATCTCATAGGTTGATCCCTACCTTACCATGGGATAGATGAAAAGAGTTGGTGTTTTGACACCAGAAACTACTCATCTCACTAATAATTTCTAATTGAAGGTACATGATGAACTGAGAAATCCATGCCACTGCATAAATATGGATAAAATTTAATTGATCATTGAATTCTATGAAATACTACATAACCCAATATGGTCATTCCCATTCATCAGAAAAGTTTTGACCATGGTGAAAATCCCACTTTAAACTCCATCCACATTTTGTGATGTCCAAAGAGGATATGAGTATTCCCAAGTAACATTGAGAAATCTATTTAGGAGAAATATCACGACCATATAGGATAAGAGGATAATTAAAAAATGTATTGGATATCCCCAGAGTATGATCTGCGGGCGACGGTGATGCCCTAGATCCTTGGCGACGGTGATGCCCTAGATCCATGGTCGGGGTGTTGGCCTCTCCCTATCAGGGGGAGGGGCAGGATCTTGCTCTTCGGCACAGGTGGCACTCCTTTCTCCCCAGTATCGATGTCTCTCCGAAGGTACCTGGAGCCTGCAATGATCCTCCAGTGGTATCAGTTTCGTCCAAGGAATTCTCCAAAGATTTGTCGCTTCTTTCTACGTCTCTGGTTGCTAAGTTCACTCGTCGCAGACCCCTGGTTGAGGTTTTCGAGAGGTACATGAATCAGGATTGGGGTTTAGGCCGTCGGGCGGTCGTTGGTCTCCTTGGGCCGTGGCAGATTCTGGTTTGTCTAGCTGATGAAGACGACTTGGCCTTGGCCTGGTCTCGTGCTAGTAGGTCGTTTAGAGGGCTTCCTTTTCATATTCATTGTTGGAAGTTTGATTTTTATATGGGTCATGACTCCTCTACTTCGGCAATCTAGATTCAACTTCTGGGGTTAACGCTACCTTTTCAGAATCCAGCGCTCCTCCGTTCTATTGGTAATTCTCTGGGCCATTTTCTCTGTGCGGATTGGAAGACCGATTCAATGGTACATCCAATTGTTGTGCATATCTGCAATGAAATGGATATCTCTCGTCCCACATCGGATAAGGTCTGGATTGTGATTGAGGAGAAATACAGGTATGTGCAAAACGTATTTTATGAATCTTGGTCCATGTTCTGTTCGTTCTGTCATAGACAGGGACACTAGGTTGAGGAGTGTCGCAAAAGGGCTTTGGTGACTGTGGTTGACACCCATTTGATGAGCAAGAGTGACCCAGTTCAAGTTGAGGTCGGGGGAACTGGTCCTGGCATTGGCTTCGAGCCTGTGGCGGGCAAGCTGAAGTCAAAGGAGGGCACTCAGGATACCCATGGTCTTGTGGAGGCTATTCGGGGTGTTCAGGTGTAGGGGTCTCCTGACCAACCTGGGGTGGAGGTTATCAGTCCCCCCATTGCTTTGGCAGGGGATCCTTCTGGCTCGGGGCAGGCGGGGTCTGCAGATACAGGTCTGAAGGAGGCTTCAATGGTTATGGAGCCTCAGGTAAGGGATGTGTTTGAAGATCTCAAGAAGGATTTGGGTGTCTTCCAGGTGTCTAACAACCTGAGGAAAGAGGGACAGGGTCTTGCGGATGGAGCTTTGGTGAGGTCTTATCTTCCCACAGGGGTAGCTACTAGTCTTGAGGCCACCGGCGGTACAGGCAGAGGCTGGGTGGACCAGAATCCCCAGCCTCAATTTATGGGTAGGGGTTTCGAGCAACCTTCTCTTCAGGAGGGTTTAGGGGAGGGGGAAACTTGTGTCTTGGGGAAGGTCCAGACCAACCGGGGTGATCCAAGGGGTTCGGGTTCTTCCTGTTTCTCAGGGGCTACCTCTCTAGTCTGGACCACAATTGTCTTGAGCAACAGGTTTGGAATGCTGGCTGAGGTGGAATCCAAAGCTGAATAACCTTCCTTGGATGAGGAGGATGAGGACAATGGGAGAAACCCCGATGTTTTACTTTTGGAAGGTCGGATCTTGGGGAAGGCTTATCCAGAGTGTGAGGAGGGTGGAGGGGAAGATGAACCTGCTGTGACCACCAGAAGCTTATCAGAAGTAGAAACCAATTCTAGGAGTAACAGGAGTAAGAGAAGGAGAAGGGGTAAGAAGGAGTTTTCCTCTTTACCTCCTCCTATGAATACATGGTCATCAAAGAAGCTAATGTTGGAGAAGCTGGACAAGGAGAGTAGGTGTAGCCCAAAGTCACCTGGACAGCATGATCTCTCCTCGAATTGGGTTTTAAGTTCGGGTGATGTGGTGACCGAGCAGGTGTTATTTCTCAACGCCTTGGAAGAGGAGGCATCCAAGTTGATGGGCCGAAGTCTTAAAGTGATTCTCAAGGAAGAACAGTATAGTTGGGTCGACAAGAAGGATGCTATTTTTTCGGAGGTTTCAATAAGGGGTTGATTAGTCTCTAGGAGTATTTGCAGGTATGGAATAAACTGTCCTCTTCCCTTGAAGACCTGGTAAGGGGGGATCCCTTGTTTCAGGTATCTAAGTTATCCTGGAAGTTATTTAGAGACAATGTTTCTGGTAGAGTTCAACTGATTTTCTATGTCTCTTTTTTACTTATTTCATAGCTTTGCTTTGTTGAATCACTGGCTTGGTTGTGTGAGGAACTGTTGGAGGGTCTTCTTGACCAGTTGGGCTAGAGCATGCTATTTCCCCCTCTGCAGGTCATTTGGGATGTGGTAGATACAGAGGGGTGGCTTTCCATCGGGAGGGACCATGCTTGCATGGGATCGTCGAGTGGCCTTCTTTGGGGTGAACGGTAGCTACTTATGCTTGGAAGAGGTTTTTTCTGATTTTATGTTTGTTTCTATTTGGTAAGTGTTGTAACGTTCGGTTTCTCACTTTTACATTAAAAGTGCCTTTTAATAAAAAAAAGAAGAAGGAAGGTATTGGATATCCCATATAATGGTGCTACAATTTACTGAATATCTGTATAAACTATAATTTGAATGTAGTTGACATAGGGAGACATCTAGGGAAAAGGATGATTGTAGTCAGACAACAGAATTGTAATGTCATCTTGAAGGATGAATCCATATAAAAGTAGAATGTGAAGCATATGATAGTTTTGAATAGCAACCAAAAGAATCCCATTTATAATAACAATGTTTTAAATGACCTAGTATCAAAGGTTATCATTGTTTTTCCAAGATATGACATCTCTCTGATTGGATGCATTGTGATATATCTACAAACTAGAATCTATAAGTAAAAGGCTATGAAGCATACATGAGAAAGGGTGTAATCTTTAAAGAATAATTTTTTCAAATAAGTTCATTATTGGGGTGGTGTTGGGTGAATTTCATGATAGATACAGTGACATGTAAATCTCATGACACATTCAAAAACACACGATTACATGACTCATCTTGAATCATGTGAATTGCATGACCATATAAAGGCCATTCGAACCAGGATATTGTGTATCTTAAAAATATCATGTGAATCATGTTAATAAACACTAAAACCAACAACTTGTGTCACAATTCAAGAAACAAAACATTGATCAATTTAGAGATATTTTTCTTGGTTCATTAGGAAAAGACGATCACACGAAGCAGTCAAGTGATGAGATCACTTAATCTAATCCCATAAACAATTATCTCAATGAGATTAAATGATGTAGTCTTGCGAATAAATCATTAAAGAGAGTATATCATGAGATCTCTAGAGGTTTGGGTCACATGTGAAATAGTAGGCCTCCCATTCCACTATTTTTAAGTCACCTCATGTAATGTGAATGGTCTCATGGAAGACTAAAATGAAAAAAGAATACCAACTAGTGGGTTTGAAAAAGACTCACATGGGAATTTAATTCCTTAGAAAATGAATCCTTTTTCATACATACCTTTCTTTTGGGGAGTAATGTGTTGAATCCCACCAAATTAGCATTGTCAATTTCAGGATCAGAGAAATACCTAGAGAGTGGGTATTATTTTATTCAAAAAGGTAATAAAAATAATGTATGGATACATGGGGAATAGAAACATGGATCATATGAATCACATGAAAATTAGAACATCACGTCAATGTGTTACATGCTTTATGAGATCTATTCATGATCACATGAATCCCCTCCAACAATCCCTCCAAATCTCACGAAAGATTCTAGATAATTTCTCCAGATCATGTGATTCCCCATTACAGAACCCACTTTATCATGTACTATCCATTAGATTAGGCTTTTCAATCACATAACATGAAATCTAACAAACTCTAAACAATCACATAACCCATTTATTAAAAAAAGAAGAAAAAGGTGAAGGATTCAAGAAAAGGGAGTTACTCTGATTTCCATGTGATGGGATGATGAATTTCACATAGTCATTCTATTGATATCACAATGTCCCCTTGACATTTCAAATCAATCATTTGAAGGAAACCTACCATATCTATTTGATCATTCAATTCATGGATATAAAACCAATGAGAAAAATCCATATGCTTTATAAAATGAAAGATGAAAAGGAGGAGGCTTCATGTAAAGGGAGATACATTTATTATCACACAACATCATTATATGATTCGTTCTAATTGATAATGATCATGAGAATCTCTTCATACAATCCTCTATCAATCATGTGGAGGACACTTTGTTAGGTAACATGATCTTGTAAAGACTCCTAGACATGTATCCCTCGTATTAATAAGGTCTTCATACATATCGATTTGAATATAAAAAATCTATTTAGAAATCCATGGTTTCAATAAAAATGGAAATGATGGAATGATCATGTATTCATTGTTTATCACATGAATCAAAGATGACGTCATGAATTACCTTAAACTAGATCATGTGAAATGCATGATTTGATGCTCCCTCCATATACTCAAGCCTATATATGTGATTTAATCTCTATAAAAAGTGGTGTGGACCTAGGGTGGTGATGCCTTGAAATACCACTGCCCCTAGTAAATAAAACACATAGAATGGGGATCATATGACAGAGAAGGCTTTCTAGAGTGAATAATCATGAAATCGTTGGTGTCTTCTACCAGGAAATCATCAGGAATGACTTAATGGGTTATTTGATATGTTTATGTGATTTGTGTGGTCAACCTATTGATCATGTGAAGTTCCCATGGAATACTGGTTGGATCAAAAAATGGATTTTTCACATTTCAACTTGATCACGTGAGGCCTAAATTAGAAATATTCTAATGAAAATTGAGGCATTTATGAAATAATGGCTGAAAATGACAAAAGATTCATAAGAAGATGGATACAAAAATAATCATGTGAGTGGGTCATGTGCTTCGTGTGATCTATTAATTGGTCACATGAATTCTTTTGTTCATGTCAATCAGATCATGTGATGACCTCAAAACTGGTCATCCATGTCATGTGAAGAACCTTGGACATATCAGCTTGATCATACGATGACCTCCGAACATGTCTACTAGATTATGTGAATATCTCCAGACATGTTATCCAGGTCATACAAATTCCTACATACATGTCATATATGTCACACAAAGACTCTAGGTAATATCATCCTAGTCACACAATTTCCTTTGGAGATTTTATCTTGAGCATGTGATTGTCCTCAGATATGTTATATTGCTCAAGTGAAACCCTCTAGATAGATTAGCTTGATCATGCGACAACCATAAAACATGTATTCCTTGTTCATGTGAAAGGACCAAGACATATAGGCATTGATCACCTAAATACCCATGAACATGTCAGGCGTACACCTCTAGAAATGTCATAAAGACACCATGGACATGTCGGGAACACACATCTATACATATTATCCTTGTCCAATAGGAATACTAGGACATGACCCCTCTAATAGTGTGAATCCCAACCATTTTTCTTTATCAATAATTTACACTTAATATGGAAATTATCCATAATATACTAGATCTAGTCACTCATGAAAACTTATTGGTGTTATAGGATCCTCATACTACCCATACATTCCCAATCAACAACTCATGGTCTTTACCCTATATCCATATGAGGATAAGAGTTGTATATATCTAATAGGAATCCAATTTGGTGTACATACCTAGATATTTTCATAGGACCCACCCCATGTGGGATGACCATTATTCCTCTTCCATTAGTTGACTATGGAGGTTAACCAACCTGCAAGGACTCTGATTCCTATCCAAATGGGCTATGTAGGACACTTTACTAAGGCCCAATCTCCTTATAAAACACTCTATTTGGACTATCCAAGGGAATAATACTTACATGCATATGTCATGTATCTGATTAATTAATATCCTATGTTACTCATATTGATCATGGATCACCTGATATTAGGTACTTGTAATTACTGTATCACTAACATCATAAAATCCCCCAAATCAGGAAACCTCAGTGTGTAAGTCCCATCCAATGCAATGATAGAAATTCCTCCTCACATGGGAATCCACCTTGTTGTAGGTCTCTAAATAATTCTGATATTAATATACTCTAGGGAAATAACACTCATGGGTTTTTATTATCTATTCCTACCCATATGTGGGTTAAAGTCATATTGAACAATGGAAACTCCAATTCCTGTTAAAATAATGATATGTAGGATGCCATCAAAAGGAATGAACTCTATACCCAATTCCTATGTCCCATTACATATGTCCTTTAGACATGATTCCAAACTATATGGTGTGTTCCTGTCATATAACCTCAAACTATGTCAAATGAACTAATAGTATTTTGATTCTTATTATCACAGGATATGTAGGACACCTCATAGAGGTTTAATCCCACTCTTGATGCACTAATTTCCTTCCAGGATGACACTATATTATATTTTTTATGGTCATATGGATTTAAAACACAAGTAGTCACTCATTCTAATAGATTATAGGAACCATATTGAAAACATTTAATACATATATATGGATTTTTTAATAGCCCCGAAAAAATATAGAGAGGTTCACGCCGGATTTTTTGTTATCGTAACCAATCATGCGTCAAGATTTGGGATATATTCATAAACATATATTAAATATATAATATATTCCCATATTAATAAATAATTCTTCCCAATATGGTGTGATGAGCCCAACCTTCCATCCTCTTAAACAATGTGAGTTCATAAGTTTCAATGGGTTTGAAACCCCAAATCATTACCTTCCATTAGAAAGAATGACCATATTCATCGTGTATGTGGGAATCGTTGGGTTTTTATATTGATAAACCGAAATTATGTTATCAATTGTGAAACTATACTAACCACCTCATAATAAACAATTAGACTAGAAGATCTAGATGAATCAAAATCCTGAACTCGGCACGAAAGCATGTGATAATTGAATAAATGAATCATCATAAGTGTATGGTATATTTGTTTCCCAAACCCAGATAATATCCAAATGAAAGAAAAATAGTGAACCTGATATGAAATCATGTGATAATAGAATAGTTGAAACATCATGGGAATCATGCATCATATTTCCCAAACATAAAGAATATCCAAACGAAACATTGGTACAATATACCACCCCAAAAAAGATTATCCTGCTACATGGGCAATGTAATAGCATGACCCTTCCCCTATCACTAATTATAGACCACCCCAATAAATATCCCTTATTTCTAGGTTGTGTCAAGGAATGTAACAACTATATTTTTATTTAAGACACCTCCCTCAATCTAAAAATCCACTACTCATAGTACATTACAGTGTAACCGACTACTGTCCAAGACGACAACTTATATGGATTTCATGAACCACGTGGAATGAAAATAAAACACTCAGAAATAAAAAAATAACCAAAATATATATAATATAATTTATAATAGTGACATGGCGTATCATATGAGAGGCTCAGTTA
Source organism: Viscum album (assembly GCA_963277665.1). Classification (NCBI taxonomy): domain Eukaryota; kingdom Viridiplantae; phylum Streptophyta; class Magnoliopsida; order Santalales; family Viscaceae; genus Viscum; species Viscum album. Next base: position 1,198,095,030 of record OY728123.1, on the reverse strand, counting down.
TTTCCTCCTAAAGAAATTATTTAAAAAAGGTAAATTTCACCCCCTCACTTAATAGAAAAAGATTCAAAAAAAATTAAATAACACAAATCTATATTGAAGATATTATTTTTGGTAGTAAAAAAACTTCTCTCAATATAAACTTCTACAAAATTATATAATATGAGTTTGAAATTATTATAATGGGGAAATTAATTTTATTTCCTAAATTTAATTTTTATCAAAACAAAAATATGATTATTTTTACACTACTTAAACACAAAATATATCATTAAAAAAATTGAACAAATACTGTTAATGGATGTGACACTCTTATTATTACAAAATTTAAAATTGATTTGTTAGAACCCTGTAATCTAATAGAATAATAAATTTATTGTTATATGATTAAAAATTTAATATGCATTACTTTTACCATGAAAAATATTTTGTTTTTTATGTATGTTAGATTTAAATCAAACCCTAAGGAATATAACATGGTTGGAATTAAAATAATTTATTAAAAAATCAATAAAAATTTGAATATTGGTTTATTATATTATATGGGAAATTAATCCGATTTAGTTATTTGGATATTAGTTTTAATGGTTTTAAGTTGTATGTAAAGATAATAATAAGAAAATATCACTTCTTCGGAACATTTCTAGTTTCATCATATTATATGAAGAAAAATTTTGTCACATTAACTACTTTTATAACTATGAACATAGTTATCAGTAATTATTTTTCATAGTTTTTATATATTAAACACACTTTAATAGATTATGGAAAAGATTTTATACCTTTACACCTGAAAATATTTTAAAAAAGTGCTATAAACATTTCAAATAATCATATATACCATTAAAGGATAAATCACATCGATATGTAAAATCACATTCCTAATGATCAATTTTAATATGGTGATTTTTCTATTAAATTAATAAGTTTTAAAACCAACTATTTTATTTCCAAATACATAATTTATTTATTTGTTAATTATTTAATTTTATTTTTTCCCTTGAATTGGGACTAATGTCTTATAGATCTATAAAAAACCATGACCTGACTCATGTTGAATACAACATGGTGTGGTGGTGTGTGAGATAAATTATGATATGAAGTCTTAGAGTTGATTTTTTAGGTTAAGGTAATTTTAGGGTCATGATGTAGCCTACGGTAATCACAACGTGATTGGTCTTTATTTTTTGAGTGAAGGTTATAAAAATTGAGTTTGGGAGATAGTTACACTTTTACCAATGATTTACATATTGTAAATAAATATAATGATCCATTCCTATGTATAAGATAGCATATCAATTTCATTTCTTGGTGTGTCCATGTCCTGGAAAAAATCCTAGGCCAAAACATCCTTGCACTAAAATCTCACCCCATAATGAGTGTGTGGAATGCCCTAATTAGGGTGTTGGGGGTGAGAGACACACCATGATTTCATGTGAGTAATTCCATCATGTCATGAAGGAAAATTCATGATGTGCTACAACCATGGGTAGGGGATTTTTGATGTCTATATACCTTTAAGGAAGAAGTGTCACACTGTGTATGAAAATATAATTTCATGACATTACCTTGAGTATAAGATTCATTATTTTGGCCTAAATTCATTAGAAGATGGTTGCATCATGATAGGGGTCATGTCATGACCTTCTATGGCCAGATTATTTAATGTATCAAATAATTTCTTTAATTAAATAAAATTAGAAGGGAATATTTCTATTTTTCTATCCATATCTTGGGAGAACCTCATTCAGAAACTTTTAGGCCATGGAAGTCACCCCTCTCACCTTATGTCCCATTTCCTTCAATTAGAATGGATATTTACGTAATAAATCATCAGTAAGTGGTCATTAATTCTTTTTTTGTTCAAATATACTATTCCCATACTTTTCTTTACTACCAATGGAAATAGAATCCTAGGGTTCTTATTAAAAAAACTTATGATAATGGGTTTGAATATAAATTATTTACTTCTTCTTATATAGTGTATTCTCATAGTTGGTGTGAATATTCATCTTTAGAAGGAAGGTGGTTCAATGATTTACTTTTGTTTTATGAACAATAGGGGCTTGAATTTTTAAAATAGAGTTTTTTAATGGTTTTATAGTATATCATTCCATCATTAAGGACTAATTATATAAGGTATAATTATTTTAAATATCCCCTTATGATATAAGTAATTAACTTTTTTTAAATTCATGTTTTATAGATGGAATTTAATGAGTTATGTTACATGTTTGATGAAGTTACTCTTTGATTATAAATGAACTTGTCATATTTTTACATCATGGGATCCCTATGTGGTTGGGTAGGGAACCTAGTTTAAATTTATTATAGGAATTAATCCACTCTCTCTAGCCTTTTATTATACCATTAGTTGTGATTCTACTCTCATTGGGATGTTACATTAATCACTAGGCATTGACATGGAACTCCTTATATGTCATATTTATAGTTGGATATGATTGATTTTGGATATAATATTATATGAAGATCCTATTGTTCATTTACCTTAGATACCTTAAATAATATACCGTGATTCATATTTTGATATTCTTGTTTTCATGGATTCTATTATCATGTATTAAGTTTTATAAATCTTATTATATTTCGCTTGTCTATAAAATTTTTAAATAATATTTCTCTATGTTTATTTTCAAAATATAATTCTTGGATTATCCAACAATGGTTTCTCATAGAAAATGTTTAATATCCTACTAATACAGTTATTCTCACACCCTAAATATACCTAGTGGTTGTATATTGAATTTATTTTGACTGATACATGTAATGTTAAGAAACTTATTAGAGGTGATAGATTCCAATGTAAAATATCATAAAGGTTAATGGATGTCAGTGGTGGAATAACCCCTTTTTTCTTATGAATATGGGAAATGTTTTTTGGTTTATTTTTTGTTTTCTATAGATTTATCACCTTTTTTACCAACAAATTGGATTCAAATATCCTTCCTCGTTTTTAATTTTGATTTTTATGTATATTAATTATTGTTTCATTTTTAAATTAAAAGTTCTAGATGTTATTTATTTTTGGGTTTGGTTATTATAGTTTCTCTTAGCATTATGTACTATTCTCAATATATGGAGGGGTAATTTCAAGTTCTCAAAAAGGACACTATTGATGGATTTATTGGAAACAATCTATTCTCAAAGGTGTATCATTTGTTCCCCTGCACTATTTAACTTCCCAATGGGATCAAGAATAAATTTAAATCCTTTCACAGGATAACACAAGTGTCCATGTCAGAGGTATCCATAGATGGTTTGTTAAAAAATACTATCATAGTGACCGATTATGATTTATGTAATTTGGGATTGTAAAGATAGAGTGGAGATAGGATTGTCAGAACATAAGAGGTAGGTATAAAATAGTATTTGGCCAAAATTTTAATATCAATCCTTTAGTTTATAGTATATTTTTTGGTATGCAAGGTTTTGGATATTTATTAGACTGATGAGTTATAACATGTTTCGAATGGGAATGTTTTACGGGCTACAAACTATTCACCCATGCCCAACATCATGGAAAATATTTTTTTTCTTTTATTCACCATTTATTATAGTTTCTAATGATTACCCTTATCAATAATTACATGTTTGGGGTTTAAATTTATCTCATTTCCTATTTTAATGGTTATTTTTTATTTTTATATTATTTCATGTAGTATCATTCCCCTACTAAAACCCAGTACTAATGTTCTAGATGGAGATGCAAATAATTTTCCATGGGATAATCCTCCAATAAACAATAATTCAAATGAGATGATGGGAGATATATCCAATCCATGGATCAATGTATAGGAATCAAACTATATCAGAATATGGAGAAAGGTTTGGGTCCTAATTTGGATAATGATTGGGATAGTAATTTTGTTTTCAATTAGTCCTCATTCTTTGAGGGAAAGAATAATCCCAAAGATGAAAATTATTGGTTGGAAAATATTAAATGAATTTTAAAATTTCTCATGAAATTGGATGTTTTCAAAAGGATGTGTTCCTTACATATTCTTAAATATTATAGGTTTAATTAGTGGGATTTTATTGTTAAATTCAAGTTTCCTGATAATCAAATGTTTAAATAATATAATGTAATTTTTTTCCAGTGGTTTTACAATGACACAATATCCTTAGACAAGTCTCAGGATTTTCTATACCTTAAATTGGAAACCTATTAGTTCAAAAATATGAAATATTTTTGTACATTCTCATCCATTGTTCTCTAAATATGGTTTAAAATTATGTACTAAAGCTCTATAGATTTCAAATTGGCATGTGACATGAGATCTAATACTAGTTTTACCTATTGAATAATCCCACCAATGTTGAACTAATGAAACAAGAAGTGGTGGGGGAGACAGAACATGGAAAGATGTTCGGGATTATTGATCATTTTTTAATTCATAGTTGGAGTGATGGTGGCTTCTTGAAAGATAATAGGTTATTTGATGAACATAGAAGGGGAAGTTTGAGTGTCTCTAGGTCCCCATCCAAATTCGTATAATCATAAGCCATGGTGCGTAGACAACTCATCTGCTATAAATATAAAAAGACAATGAATGTGTGACCTTCATGTATGGAATACCTCTAGTATTTTCTTCCATATGGTTTTCTGATTGATATTCCAAGGTGTCTTATATTAAACCTCTCTCTTTGTAGGGGTCGCAGCTCATCGGATACTATGGGATCCATAGCACTATCTAATGATTATAAAGTAATGTGCACCCAACCACATGGGCATGGAGGTAGAGGTGGATCATATTTGGGGAATATTCAGTTATGATTTGAGCCTCTAGATGGTATTTAGCCTCAATCCCATCTAGAATCTTGGCAATGATATGACATGATGATATCTCACATGGAATCTGATGTGGGACTAGGAATCGTGTGATGTAAAATTCTTATGATATAATCTATGGAGACTGCCTTATTTGATATCAGTGCCTCTAATTCAATTATATATTTTTGTGTTGCTGTTTTTTAATCTTTTATTTGAAATTATACTATATTTTATGGAGATATCTATACCTCATGGGAATAAAAAAGAGCATATTTTTCGATGGAATTCATGTGTTATCATAATATCTGATGGAGGTTTGTAATGGGATTTCCATTTCATAATGATATATTTTTTTATACTGTTACTCATATGGATTGGATGGACTCTTTTAAATCCTATATATATTTTTATCATAAAAGTGTATCCTTTTCTACACTTTATGGGAGATCCCATTTATTTCAAGGAGATAGGGACTCATAGTTTAGTTAAGAGGGGCCACCCCTTCTCGATTATGGAAGTTTTATGTCATATATCAGCCCTTTTAGTAAAGGATAACAATAGAGAATATATTTTTGATATATTTTATATAGATTGGGATTTTTTTGAAGTTATATTTGATGAATTACTGGGGTTACCTTATGATAATGATGTTGAGTTTTATATTTATCTGATACATGATATGTTGCTCCATTAATTACCTATATATCACATTTACAAGATAAATTTAGAGAATTAAAAATAAAATTAGATTATTCGGAATCCAAGGTCTTTATTCATCCTAGTATATCTCTTTAGGATGATAATATGCTCTATTATAAGAAATATAAATAATCTCTTCATTTTTGGATCAATAATAGTAAGTTATATAATGTGAACATCAATAATAAGTACCCCTTTACTGGCATTGAGGAAATTAGTGATCAATTTATACAGGAAAGGTAGTTTTTGATGATTAAACATTGGTAGGGATATTAATAGCCTAGGTTGAAGGATTATGATATTACAAAGATATATTTTATAAGAAAATGTAGTCATTACGAATATCAAGTGATGGGTTTTAGTTTAATGAATTTTCCTGAAATATTTATGGTACTTATGAACTGGACCTTTCATCGATACCAATATTACTTCATCATGGTATTCATGGATGAAATATTCACTTATACTAAGATCAATGAGGGGTAATATCATCACATGATGTTTTCGTTGTGAAATAGTTTTTATCATTGGGTTTATGAAACTTTATCAAAGTATAGCATTGAGATCATATAATTTATGTTATTGGGGAATGAATTGTTAGAATGAAGCATATTATTCGATCTTAAAAAGGTTGAGATGTTATGTCTTGGTAATAACCAAGGAATTTCATGAGATACATATCTTCTTGGGTATAGTAGGTTACTACAAGTGATGTTAAAAGATTTATCTAGGCATGAATTGCTTATAACTACCCTTACTTATAAAAACATGAAATATATATAGATCCTTGATTTCTAAGTATCCTCAAATAAATTGATTTTGTTTCTGAAATCAGCTCTTATTTTTTATTTACCTATAGGAGGATAAATTTATATCATTTATTATGATGTTTTGGGTGTGGGATTGGGTTGTGTTCTCAAACAAGTCAATCTTATAGTGGTGTAAGGTTCTCATTAGCTTTGTTCAGATGAATAGAATTTCCCAATACATGACCTTAACCTAGAATCATTGAACCATTCAATAAACTATTTTTATACTATATTTTAAGTGAGAAATTCAAACTATATATTTCTAATAAATGAAAATGCTATATTTTCTCTCAAAATTATTTGAATCATAGACAGAAGAGATGGGTATAATACCTTTAGAAATATATTTTTGACCTCTCTTATACAATGATAAATGGTAATTTTTTCATCGATGATATTAGTGTAAAATTATTATCACAAGCCTTGAATGAATATAGTGATGAATAGAACAATATGATAATGTCTTTTAAGAATAAAATAAAGGTAAAATAAGGGTAGGATAATTTCTTTTAGCGAATATTCAGCTGAAACCTTTTATTATTTAGTTTATTCATAAAAATAAACTAGTGTATGAGGAGTGCCAATGTATTAGTACAAATATAAATAGTAGGGAGACCACATAAAATGGTCTTTTTTTCAAGGTAATTCTTTATTTTTGGGACATTTATGCAATACCTCTTACCATGAGGAAGGAAGTGATGGGTTAATTTCATCACTCTAAGTGTAAAATTCATCTAGGATCCACCAAGATGTATTATGACATGAGACATAGGTATTGGTTGCCTCATATGATATGTGATGTAGTGGATTAAATATCTTAATGATACACTTTACAAGATGTTAAAGTAGATCATAATAATACATTTGTTCGACTTCATGATCTTCCTACCCCCTTTGAAATGGTAAGATATAACCATTGATTTTTTTAGTAGGTAACATTGTACCACTATGGGAAAGAATATTATATATTATAAGATTTATTAATTGATAAAATGAGTTCATTTCATTTCAATAAAATATACAACTAAATAAAAGTATATTAGAAAAATATGTGTGTATTAAATCATAAAATTACATTGGGTTCCTTCTATGATTATTTTTTTAGAGTTCTTTTATTTTACTTTCAATTTGGTTAATTCTTTCATGTAGTGATGGGATCTGGATTAAAAATGAGAATGTGTTTTAATATATAAGTACTTGAAAATATGGAGCGGTTGATACATATTCTGGATGATATTATCTTTTCTTATGTATAAATTTTGGATTATCAAGAGATATACATTAGGAATTAGTTTATTTCTTTTATAATAATATATATCAATCCTATATCAAATTGGATCCTTTTAAATATCTTTATGGTCATCCATGTTGGTCTCCCCACCAATGGATGAATGTTGGCGAGACGTCATTAGTGGGGGCATAAATTTTGTTGGAGATGAATCATATGAATAAAATTATATGATAAAGACTATTTATAGAGTAGATATTCCATAAATATTATGATAAATATTAGTTTGGACATTGGAGTTGTTTTAGAGATTGTGTTTTCTAAAATATATCAATGTTTTTGGTTTTTACATATTAATAATAAATGGAATCTCACACTAGGGTATGTGGAAACCTCTAAGCCCATAGAAAGGGTCAGTAGGGTTACTTATTGTTTGGAATTTCTTCCTCAAATGACATTTATTCCTAACATCTTTCATGTTTATCGGTTAAATTAGTATCATTCAAATCCTCCCCCTTTTTTGAGATTCCGAGAATTGAAATTAGAGTAGAATTTTTTTATGATTGAGAAATCAATTTCCATTATTGACTCCTAGAGTAAGGTGGTGTGTGTGAAATCTATTATAATGGCTTAAGTATTGGGGCACCACAAAGGTGATTCTCATGATACATGGGAGTGAGAATCATTTATGATGGAGTAGTGGACTTATCTTTTTCTTGATCAAACATTGAGTTAAGTTTTGAGGATATAAGGTTATGTGGTGGAGAGAATTGTATCATTCATGGTTTTATTTTGTCATAGAAAATTCATTAATTTAATATTTATTTATTTTTATTCATGTTTACTAATTTTTTGAATGATTTACTACATAATTTCCAAATACCATTTAATGAATCAAAGGAAACATAAAATTAAGGGATATTGTTTGAGACCAATCATGGGAATAACTGTTGAGGTGATTTTTTATCTTGAGTATATTTTAGGGTCACATTTTTTCCTAGAGGCATCCCAATGCTACAATTATTTATTTTCTAGTTATGGTTGTGAAAATTGAGTAAGTGGTATAATCACACTATGACATAAGGTGGCAATTTATTGACCATATTTGAGGATTAATTCTTATTTATAATAGAAGAAAATCATTTTATGACCAAGGGTGGACACTTTATGACCAATCCACCATCCCAAAACAACCCATTGGTGGACTCTTATACTATGACATGCATTTATTGTGTAAGGTTGTGCTGTCATAGAAAATATTAATGCCAGGAAGACCTGTATGCATATATTCATCATGTAAGGGATGATAAATTCACATTATGACATTATCTTGGAAAATAATAGTCATTATTTCAGCTTCTCTATGAGGGGGGAGTGTCATGATGTGATAGGTGGAGGTCACATTTGACCTTATGTTTCCAAAATAATTTAAAATATTAATTATTTGATTAAATGAACAACTATATCATAGGAGAATCCCATTAGAAAACTTTTGGGTTGTGTAGGTCTCCCCTATCACCTTTCATCCACTATTATTCTATATAAGTGAATATTTTATTATGAAAAAATAGTAAATGACCTTTCCTTTACCTTTTTATTCAAAACTCCTTCTACACTCTGTTTTTTCTTTCTTGATTGCCATAATGGACTAGGGTAATTATTGACGAAACATATGATAAGGGTGTTGGGTTTTAGGTATTTCATTATAATTCCTCATTATATTATCATCATTTATTATAATATTAATTTTTTGATGGTAGGGGTTTCCATGATTTTCATTTTTTGAATAAACATGGGTTCTTGGATTTATAAAATGGAATTTTCAAATGGTTCTAAAGTATTATACTCCTCTATTAAGGACTAATTATAAATGGTATAATTATTTTAAATCTCTCATTATGATATAAGTAATTTAGTGATTTTATGGTAATCTTTTACAAATGGAACTCGATGGTGCATGTTATATGTTTAATGAAATACCTCTATAAATGGAAAGTATCATTTCATATTTTCACTTCAAGATAACACAGGGTTCTTGGGTAGGGAACCTTGAAAATAACCTTCTAGTAATTTATCCTCTCTCAATAGCCGTTTATTATACCATTAGTTATGATGATACATTCCTTGTGACGTCACTATACCCATTATTCATGGGTGTATATCTCATTAGTATGAATGCATGTAGTTAGATATGATTGATTTTGGATATAAAATAATATAAGGAACCAATTGTATAAGGACCCAACCTTAAACATTATATAATCTTGAATTATGTCATGAATTCACATTGAGGATCTTTATAGGATTACAGTTTTAGAGAATTATTCCATAACTATTAAATAACAACTTGAATATTACAAGTAGGCACTACTACCCAGTGTACATTTTTAATAAAATATAAATTCTTAAAAAGAATCATGTCTAGTTCTATGTTTTAGAAATAATGAATTTTCCCTGATCACATCCTTGTCTCTATCCCACTTCATGTCCTGTGAAAAAACATTTCAAAAACTTTGGGTGAGGAAAAATCTCTATAAGGGATACACAAAGAAGGAAAACTGTTAGTTTTTAAAAACAACAAGTAAACCATTAATTATTTATCATACGTAATACTTTTCACCTCTATGAAGTACTAAATACTCTTCACTAAATAAAAGATCATTGCTTACCCTTTTGTAAACAAAATATTTCCATAAAAACCATATAAATAACACATAACATATATAGGTAACTTGGTACATAAACATACTTAAATGGAATAACCATATGGACGGCTTCCACATATATCATTAAATGGAATACCCATACGGTTTACTTCCATACATATCACTAAATGGAATAGCCATAGGGCCGACTTCCAAACCCAATGCATTGGATGTTATAACGTAACCACCAGTCGTAGTTTATCATGGCACCACCCGTCATTTGGTTTATCATGTAACCACCCATAAAATGTCAAAGTACCATTATAAAATCATCACACAAAATGTTATAAATATGTACATTTCACTAATAACATTTCCACATTTCAAATACAATATATTATTTCAATAAATTGATATAATCAATGCATAATCAAACCATTTTCAAAACCATTTAGAACATTTAATAAATAGATTTTTGAATCAATGTTTCCCATACCACTTTAAAGATTTTAAAGGAAGTAAAGTTTTAAAACATTAATTTCCAACTAAATAAATACTAAAAATAATTTTGAAAACATGTACATTAATGAGAAATATTTAGAAGAATAATTCTTTAAAGCATTTAAAATGATGTTTTAGTTAAAGTGTCTCGTAACACTTGAGAAGCACATGACTAAACATAATTGAAGAATAGAATAAAACAAAACATATAATATCATGAGAATAAGGATATTCTTGATATAATTTTCCAAATATAAGTATATACACCATATAAATTTGAATTTCCACAAAACAACAATGAAGTCTCAAGGCAATGTGAATAGAGACTAAATCCCTTATAAAGATCGTATCCTTAGATTAAGGGTAAATCAATTACATAATTACGTGTAAAAAATAATAATACACTCAATATAAGTGGATATTAAGTGTGAAACAATCAGTTTTCATTCACACATATTTATAACACAACATAATCAAGAAGTATAAGTTTAACCCAAATAATTGAAATTGGGTTAGGAAGTTCCCTTACAGAAATTTGAATGCCTAACGCTGTCACTCTAAAATTCAGAAAAAATAATTGATCAGAGAAAAAATGGTATCTCATCACTTGGAAATATAATTTACATCATTAAGGATATATAATAACATTTCCCAAAATTATAACATGTAAATTAAAATTCATAACAAAAATAATTCTTTAAAAAAAGGAGGGTGAAAGGTTTGCTTAACGATTTGGTAACTTAGGAAACATTCACCATATGAATGAAGGATCATAAAATGAAGATTTAATTACCCATAAATTAATTTATATTACACAATTAATACAATAATGTGAAGTAAATACACCACACAAAAGGAAATAGTGTCAATATAGCATGAATCTCATAGGAATAAGAAGTAAGATGAAAACCCCTTACCACATAGTAATCAAACGATTCATATGAAAAAAAGTTTATAAACACTAATTAAATAACAGAAGACCATGAATATAAAGGTAATCATGATAATATATATCTAATGGTAGTACATAATACCCCACATGAAATATATAAGTGGCGAAAAATGCAAATCTCATAGAATTAAAAGTGAGATAACAAACCCCATACCTCGTGTCTGAGTTGACTTGTTTTTTCCTTGTTCTTCCTAAATAATAAACTTAAGTTAATTTATACTTTATTAAGAACATTTTTCATGTTTATAATTAATTTTATATCACTTATTACCATTTTATAAAGATTATGCAATCATTTATGTTAATAATGGTCATTTTGACGATATTTGGTATTTGAGTCAAAAATGGACTTCTTATAATTACAAGTTATTCATGTGGTCAAAATTTCATTATATCCAGAATGATATTAATTATTTAGATATCATATATATAATATATATCCAGTATATACATGTATTTATAATAGTAAATAACATTTGGAGAAAATAAATGAAATGCATCGTTCATGGAGACGGTAAGTCGTATGTACGCTTGAGCGCTACTTCCATTTCTGTTTCGTATTAAAATATAATGGAAACTTAATGATACATAATTATATTATAATTACATTAAAATATCATATATTATTTCATTAACACTACCCTTTATACATTCAATATAATTCAAGAACGAGTCATATCACTTTGAGGGGGCGGTAGTCTCCACTTCCTCAAATGAGATTATCGTATTTACCCACTATGAAAACCATAAAGGTATTCTATAAACGAAAAATACAGAAGCATAGAAATATTATAAATATAATATATACCATATATAAATACAGTTAAATAATAATGGACACCGTGATAGGTGGTTGGTGATATTTGAACAATCATCGTTTCGTGAAGCAGTAGTTCATCATCTACAGAAACAATGTGTTATTTACCCATTAGACAGAGGTGTGTATAAGTGTAGTTCGAATAATTCTCATAAAAACAACCTAGTATATTTAGGATACTGTTTTTGTTATAAAATAAAGGAATAAAAATATTTTATGTGGTTGGAGAAGTAAAATAAAACAAAATAAAACAAATGAATTTAAGAGAAACAGTTACCTTTAATTCGGGTAACTCCCTTTGGTTAGAACCAAAAGGACTTCTTGAATTTATATATTCCTAAGGTAAGGATTCTAGGTGTAATATAGGGATCTTTAGAGATTATTTTTTTAGGGTTTGGATGAGCCAAGGGGCTTGAGATATGTGGGGAATGGGTGAGAGGTGAGGGTTTTTTATAAGGGGGAGGAGGGGTTCTTTAGGAAAGTGTGAAAACAATATTTTATTATATAATGATTTTCGGTTTATAAAGGACCAAAAATCATTAAGGTAAAATATAATATGACTCATGGTTGAAATAAATTCACCCAATAATAATTGGGCAGGGTTTGGATGTTATTTTAATATTTATAATCTTATTTGTTTAAATGATTTATTAATGAGGTAACAATGCATCATTATTGTGTCATAAATAATATACTTTATTTGATTTATAAAAATTATAAACAAAATACCATTTTTTAGGAAATATTTTTATCTTTATAATTAATATTTATAGTTGAAAATATAACTTATATAACTTTATGTAAAAATTAATTTACTAAAAGATATTTTTTATGATATTTTTGTCTTTTCTTTAAATTAATTAATCTCTAGTGCCATTATCACTTCCAAGTGGCTCCTTGGGGTCCCCAAATTGACCCAAGGATGACCATGGTCGGCCATAACTCATCCAATAAGGATAATACATCTTTTTAGGTAATTATGTATTATTATAATATTCTTTTTACCTTGAATTACCCTATTTACCTTTAACCATGGTAAATAAAAGTCCAAAGTTACTATTCACTATAAATTTATTTTCATCTTATTGAACAACATTATACATACTAATAAAAACAATGTTTGTATGATTTAATAAATTCAATTCAAAAAGGTGGTAAAATTTAATTTAAAGGAAAAAAGTCAGTTTTTTAACTACTACTTAGTGGTTTCACTATTCATCAAAAATTGAGGTTTTTCAGAAAAATACCAAAAATTCAGCCTAAGCTATATTTTATATTTCGAATTAAAAAATGATGTATATTTTACAAAATTCAAAACATATACTCTGCATTAATTAATTTAAAATTATTTCTCGTTGTCAAAACAAATAGCTTGTTTTTAAGAAACAATGTCCATCAAAAGATTGACACTTGTTTATGTCAAATTTCAAAGTGAAATTAATTCTAATGACAATAATTGGATTGAATTGTAAAAATATAATCTAATTAAACTTTAAACCCAGTTAAAAAAATTAATCAAACAATATAAATAAATTAAATTAAAAATTATATTTGAATTAAAATACAGCATGTTTCACTATTCATAAAAAATGAATTTTGTCAGAAAAATACCAAAATTTTACCCAAAGTGAATTTTGATGTCCTGATTCTAAAGAAGAATTTTAGTTTTTCAAATAGAACATATAAAGGTGACCAAAACTTTATTTAAAGAGGTTTCTCCATCAAAAGGCAGTAAATCAACCTTTTAAAGTAAAGTATGCCTAAAATTAGATTTATTCACATTTTAAGCCTCTAAATTTTATTAGATAAATTTAAAAACATTTAACAAACATGTATAATCATATTGTAGTTAGTTATTTTCATAACCACAAATACAATGGATAGGAATTAACTACCATTTAAAATAATTCTATTATATTATTATTTTTCAGTATGACCCAACGTTGTGTGCAACGTAATATTTCAAAGAAACATGTTGTTGTGTATCGGGTACGCCATCGAAAATATAATCCCATTTAAAGTAAAATTAATAATAAATTAAAAATTTTAATAAGTATGAAAATTTCATATTCATTATTTACCTAGGATGTTACATCATTCCCCCCTTTTAGGAATCGCGTCCTAGTAATTTTAAAATTGGTCTTGGAAACATCATTCAAAGTCCCACATCGGAAAAAAGAGTATATAAAGATATCACTTTAAAAGAAAGAAAGATATATACAAAGGTCACCCGAGACAATAGATACTAGTATTCCATGAAAACATGGATATGGAAGAGAAACTAACTCTCATAGACTAATAGAGAGTGATAGAGAACTTGATCACAGAAAGATAACCACCACAATACCATAAATTTGTGGTTGGGTAAAAGTCTGATGAAAAAATAGAGCTTATAAATGTTTTACTTCAAGACCCTTTTTATAGATTTTATGAATTTTATTAGTAACTAGACTAAGATCTCAAGGAAATATACTTAAATGTCATGTATAGTGTCATCCTTTAATAAAATTCTACCTCAAACACACCTTATCTCCAAACTGTAAGTATTCAAGATGATTTGGTCACACCAGAAGTGCTAGAATAAAATTCTAGAGTATCACATAATCTAAAAAAGAAGAAATATATATTTATCATGTCTTTAGACCTTAACCAAAACCAACATGGTTAGTGTGATATCAGATAATACTAAAAAATCGAAATCTTTTACAAAGAGATAAACTCCTCTTAATATCCAAAATTTGTCGAACAAACCCCAAAGTTCAATAAAGACCATTCAATAAACAGTTGTCTATAAAATTATTCAATGTAATACAAACTAAGATTGTAACCAAAATCTTAGAAGGATTTAATCACATAGTCTTCCAAGATAAATCATAACATTTATCTCCAAATAACATCAGTTACTCTTAAAGTATCATATTGAAAAGAAACTAACTTAATCACATATTCTCAATGATAGGCTATTAATTTCTATAGATAATCCAAAATCAACTTATTCTTGATTAATAAAATCATAAAACTAAAACTAATTATTCATACTAACTGGGGACTTCATGTAGTCCAGTGGTAGGTGATAAATCTGAGTCACACTTTGGTTGTGGGTTCGATTCTCGTATCATTTTCCGACATGACGGGTTGTCACGCAGTCTACGTGTTGTCCTTTTTCAAAAATTATATAATTTTATAACATTCCAAAAAAAGATAAATTCATCAAAAATAATCATAACATATTTTAACCAAAAAGGTTATCTAATAACTTTTATTTTAAATCCCAAAATTTATTAACCTATAATTTCCTCAAATTCAAGGGTCATATAATCCAAAATTTTTCTTTATAACTATATACACAAAAAAAAGATAATTATTCCTTGAATAAAATTTTCACATATCAAACTTCAGGGTTACACATATGATAAAAAGTATTCTAATGTAATCCCATCATCAAAAGAGACTTTATACTTTTAAGCATTTCACCATCCTAAAATCTACCATAACTCTTGAATCCCTTATATGTTGACTTCTTACTCATTAAATTTTATTCATGTTCCATTAACCATTTATTTCTAACTTATTCTGAAATACTTTATTCCTACAAATAGAAATCATGAATCATATCCTAAGATGCAATAATATCAAAACATATGTTAAGAAATAATCCATACCTTTCATTGGTCATTTTCAGTTTCTTGATCCTCAATCGGAATGGCATTAGGGATCGATAAACAAAAATTTGTATGATCATAGATATCCCATTCCCGAAACTTCATTATAGGACATCTGTTTGTATAATTACCATGCACACCACATTTAAAACATTCAATTGATCCCTCATAATTAACTTCTTTCCCTTTTTTAAAGTCAACATGATGCTTCCTTTTTCCATGGAAGGTTCTTGCTTTATGACTTTCACCTCCACATCTGTTTCATCTTCCCATCCCTTTGAAACATTTTCATGTGTGTTTCTTTCCACATTCTTGACACATAGGTTTTTGAATATACTTACCATTAGGATTATTACCTGAACTTCTATGGGGATTTGTTTCTCTCATATACGATGCCTTATAAAAATCACCAAGGTTTAGGTGGTTAATCATGACTCCAAATAGTTGGTTGAGAATAACCATTAGAGTTTTTGTTGCAGCTCCTATTTCATTCAATTTCTCATTCAGAAAATTTTTACAGTTTTTATGACATCCATTGTTACTTTGATGCCTGCTAGATCCATCCATTGACTAAAACTAAAAAGGTCAGTGTGATTATATCATTAAAATCATCATATATTATCTTATGAGAATGGTAAACACTAAAACATACTTTTTCATATTATCTTAAACTCATTATATTTATCTAAAAAACTATGGCTCTTTCTAATATGGTACCCATTATGGTTATGTTACTTATGATTAAATAACACCCTAACCTATAAAGTTATCTAAAGAAACCTTTGATACCTACTATAAGGACCCATCCTTAAACATTACATAATCTTAAATTATGTCAATAATTCACATTGAGGATCTTTTCAGGTTTATAGTTTTAGATAATTAGGCCATAACTATTACATAACAACTTTAATATTACAAGTAGACACTACTACCTAGTTTCCATTTTTCATAAAATATAAACTCTTAAAAAAACATGTCCAGTTCCATGTTTTAGACATCATGACTTTTCCCTAATCACATCCTTGTCCCTATTCCACTTCATGTCCTATGAAAAACATTTCAAAAACATTGGAAGAGAAAAAAGATCTGTAAGGGATACACAAAAAAGGAAAACTGTTAGTTTTTCAAAACAAAATGTAAACCATGAATACATTATCATAAGTAATAATTTTTACCTTCAGGAAGTAGTAAATACTCTTCACTGAATAATAGATTATTGCTTACCATTTTTTAACCAAAATATTTCCATTAAACCCATATAAATAACACATAACATATAAAGGTAGCAATGGACATAAACATACTTAAATGGAATAACCATATTTTTGAATTCCACAAATATCACTTAATGAAATAGACATACGAATGACTTTTATACATATAACTAAATGTAATAGCCATATGGCTGACTCCCATACCCAATGCATTGGATGTTATAATGTAACCATCCATCCTAGTTTATCATGGCGCTACCTGTCATTTTGTTTATCACGTAACCACCCATCAAATGTCCAAGTACCATTATAAAATCATAACTCGTAAAATATTGTAAATATAAACATTTCACTAATAACACATCCATATTTAAAATACAATATATCATTTAAAGATATTTACATAATCAATTCTTAATCAAACCATTTTTAATACCAATTAAAACATTTAATACATTGATTTTTGATTCAAAGTGACTAATACCACTTTGAATATTTTGAAGGAATTAATGTTTTAAAACATTAATTTCCATATAAATAAATAATAAAAACCATTTTGAGAACATTTACATTAATTAGTAAAATATTTATAAGAATAATTATTTAAAGATTTTAAAATGATGTTTTAGTTAAAGAGTCCTGTAACACTTGAGAAACACTTGACTTAACATAACTGAAGAATAGAATATAATAAAACTTACAATATCCTGATAATAATAATATTAATGATATAACATTCCAAAGGAAATCATATACACCATATAAAATTGAATTGGCACAAAAAAATAATGAAGTCTCAAGGGAATGTAAATTGAGACCAAATCCCTTATAAAGATGGTATCATTAGATTAAGGGTAAATCAATTACATAATTATGTGTGAAAAATAAGAATACACTAAATATAAGTGGATATTAAGTGAGAAATAATCATAGGTCATTCACACATATTTATAACACGACATAATCAAGAAGTATAAGTTTAACCTAAATAATAGAAATTGGGTTAAGAAGTTCCCTTACAAAATTCGACAGCCTAACGACATCACTTTAAAATTCAGAAAAATAATTTGATGAGATAAAAGGGTATCTCATCACTTGGATATAAAATTTAAATCATTATGGATATATAATAACATATACCAACATTATAAGATGTAAATTAAATGACATAACATGAAGAAGTCTTTAAAAAAGAGGTGGGTGAAAGTTTCCCATAATGATTTGGTAACTTATGACACATTCACCATATGAAAAAGGATCATAAAATAAAGATTTAATTACCCATAAATTAATGTATATTACACAATGAATACAATAATGGGATGTTCATAAACCACACAAAAGGAAATAGTGTCAATATAGCACGAATCTCAAGGGAATAAGAAGTGAGATGAAAACCCCTTACCACATTGTAATCAAATGAGTCATATGAAAAAAAAGTTAATAAACACCAATTGAATCAAATAATACCATGAATATAAAGGTAATCATGATAATATATATCTAATGGATGTACACAATAAACCAAATGCAATAAATAAGTGGCAAACAATGGAAATCTCACGGAATTAAAAGTGAGATAAGAAACCCCTTACCTCGTGTCCGACTTAACTTGTTTGTTCCTTGTTCTTCTTGAATAATAAACATAAGTTAATTTATACTTGATTAAAAACCTTTTTCAAGTTTATTTTTTCTTTTATATCACTTAATACCATTTTATAAACATTATGTAATCATTTAAGTTATTAATGGTCATTTTGTCGATATTTGGAATTTGAGTCAAAAATGGACACCTTATAATTACAATTTTTCCATGTGGTCAAAATTTCATTATATCCAGAATTATATTAATGATTTAGATATGATATATATCATATATATCTATTATATACATGTATTTATAATAGTACATAAAATTTTGAGAAAATAAATGAAATGCACCGTTCATAGAGATGGTAAGTTGTACGTACGTATAAACGCTACTGCCATTTCTGTTTTGTACTGTAATGGAATTGAATATTAATGATACATAATTATATTATAATTAATGTATAATATAATATATAATTTCATTAACTCTAACCTTTATACGTTCCACATAAGGCATGAATGAGTCATATCACTTTTAGGGGGTGGTAGACCGCGCTTCCTCAAATGAGATTATCGTATTTACCCACTTTAGAAAACATAATGGTATTATATAAATTAAATATACAGAAGCATATAAAAAATATAAATATTATATATATAATATATAAATACAGTTCCATCATAATGGAAACCATGATAGACAGTTTTATATATTTGAACAATCATCGTTTCATGAGGCAGTAGTTCGCCATCCACAGAAACAGTATGTTCTTTACCCATTGATAGAGACGTGTGTAAGTGTAGTTAGAATAATTCTCATAAAAACAACCTATTATATTGATTATATTGGTTTTTTTATAAAATAAAGTAATAAAAATAGTTTAGTGGGTTGGATAAGTAAAATAAAACCAAATAAAAAAAGAATTTAAGAGAAATTGTTACCTTTAATTTGGGTAACTCCCTTTGGTTTGAACCAAAAGGACTTCTTGAAGTTCCTTATTCCTAAGGTAAGTCTTCTAGATGGAATATAGGGATCTTGAGATCTTATTTGGGCAGGGTTTGTATGATCCAAGGGGCATGAGAGGTGTGAGGAATGGGTTATAGGTGGGGGCTTTGTAAAAGGGGGAGGAGGGGTTCTTTAGGGAAGTGTGAAAATATTATTTTATTATATAATTATTTATGGTTTTTAAAGTTAAAAAACTCATTAACGTCGAATATAAGATGCCTCATTGTCGAAATAAATTCATCCAATAAGAATTGGACTGGTTTTGGATGTAATTTTAATATTTATAATCTTATTTTTAAAATGATTTATTAATGAGGTAAACACTGCATCATTATTGTGTCATAAGTAAATAAATTTATTTAATTTCTAAAAATTATACAAAAACTTCCATGATATAGGAAATTCTTTTATATTTATAATGAATATTTATAGTCAAAGAGATAACTTATATAAACCTATATAAAAAATTAATTTACTAAAAGATACTTTTTTGTGTCATTACTGTATTTACTTTAAATTAATTAATATAAAGTGTCATTATCACTCCCAAGTGGCTCCATGGGGTCCCGAAATCAACCCAAGAATTCCCATGATCTACCATGACTCATACAATAAATATATTACAAGTTTTAAGGTAATGTTTTATTATTTTAATATTCTTTTTACATTGAATTACCCTATTTACCTTTAATCGCGGTAAATAAAAGTCAAAAGTTACTATTCAATAAAAATTATTTTCATCTTATTGAACCACATTTTACTTACTAATTACAACCATGTTGTTGGATTTTATAAATTCAATTCAAATAAGTGGTAAATTTTCATTTCAATGAAAAGTCAGTTTTTTAACTACTACTTAATGGTTTCACTATTCATCAAAAATTGAAGAGTTCCAGAAAAATACCAAAAATTCATCCTAATATATATTTGATATTACAAATTCAAAAATTATTTCTATTTTAAAAAATTAAAAACATATAATTTTCATTAATTAATTTAAAATTAATTCCCGTTGTCGAAACAAATAGCGTCTTTTTAAGAAACAATATCTATCAAAAGATAAACACTTGTTTATGTCCAATTTCAATGTGAAATTAATTCCACTAACCAAAATTGTATTAAATGGTAAACATATAATATAATTAAACTTTAAAACCAATTAAAATGATAATCTAACCATATTAGTAAATTATATTAAAATGATAATTTGAATTAAAATACAGTAATTTTCACTATTCATCAAAAAATGAATTTTATCATAAAAATACAAAAATTTTACCCAAAGTGAATTTTTATGTCCTGATTATAAAGAATAATTTTATTTTGTCAAATGTAACATATTAAAGTGGCCAAAATATTATTTAAACAGGATTCACCATCAAAAGGCAGTAAATCAACCTTTTAAAGTAAATTATGCTTAAAATTAGATTTATTCACATTTTAAGCCTCTAAAATTTGTTGGATAAATGTAAAAATATTTAACAAACATGTATAATCATATTGTAGTTAGTTATATTCATTCCCACCAATACAAACACTAGGTGTTAACTACCATTTAAAATATCAATATTTTATTATTATTATTATTCAGTATAACCCAACGTTGTGTGCAACGTAAGATTTCAAAGAAACTCATTGTTGTGTATCGGGTATGCCATCGAACATAGAATCTCATTTAAAGTAAAATTAATAATTTATTTAAAAATATCAATAAATATGAAAATATCATATTCTTTATTTACCTGGGATGTTACAAATTATAACTTGAACATAAATACTACAGGGAATATCCCATGATTATTTTTTTGAAATTCTTATTTTTGTGGCCTAAATTTTCATGTATTAAGTTTTATAAATCTTTTATATGAAACTTTACAATAAAATGTTAAAATAATATTTATATTTGTATATTCATTCATGATTTTATTATATAACTAAGGTTTATCATATAAATCATTGTAAAAAACTACTATTCTAGTTATGATTGCACCCTACACAGACCTAATATATACATGTAGACCTTATTTTGAATAATAAAAATAAAGTAAAGTATACTCTTGGAGGTGTTGGTTTCCAATGTTATTTATGATATTATTTAGTGAAGTTGAAATTGTGGGAATAATCCCTCATTTCACATATATATGGGTTGTGGTTTTTAGTTTATTTATAGTGTTGTTATAAACTTATCCTCTATTATATCTCATGATCATCTTCCCATAATATTCCCCTTTATTTTATATTCTCTTATTTTTTTATATTTTCAATCTTGGATAAGGTTTATATTAAATTTTTTGTATTTTTTAAATTTTTGGTTTTAGTTATTATTGGTACTTTTAGTTATATGTGTGACTTTCCAATATACAATGATTTCATTTTGGATTCTTGGTTAGCACCCTTTTGATGGATTTATTGGGAAAAATCATTCCCAAATGTGCATCGTTTTTTCCCATATACTATTATTTAGTCCATATGGATTAATAACACCATTAAATACTTTTCATAGTCCATAATGGGTTTTGAGGTCACGGGTGGCCTGGGTATGTTCATTACATACAAGCTTATTTTTAGTCTGCTTATATATATTATAAGAATTTGAATATATCAAATATTAGTTTAAGATGATAAAATATTCCTAACTTATCATTTAAAAATTTATAATATTGTTTCACATTCTTTTAGTTACCATTCATTAATCGTGTTTGTGAGTTGTCATATTTTATATTTGTTTTACATGATTTGTTGTATTAAGAAATTCATTTCTTATTACTTCCCTAGGAATAGTAAGTTTAACCTTTTGTAAATGACTAAATAATTGACCATGAATTTGTTTTATTGACAGTTGATCTTACCATGGAAAATTATTATATTGAGGTGACCTTATGAGGACTTAAGTCTCATTATTAGTCAGAATAATTATATGTTTTATCTAAATTTACATTAAATATGTTTCAAAACTAAATTCAAAATATAGATGTAGTTGATACTATATTAGACACTCAAGAAGGATATTTCCTAACTCATATAAACTATACAGGGAGAGTCATCTCTACTCCTACCCATATTGTGGAAGTCTTAACTAGGTTTGATGAAGAAATATAAGCAAAAATATAATTTGGGAGTGATATTTTTCCCATATATTATTTCACTTTTCCTAGTTTTTACAAAGAAGAAACACCACCTCTATCTTTTGATGCCAAAATGACTGAGTAGGTTGGTGATTTACATGTTCATCCACTTCAATTGGTTGGGGTAAATATAGATAATGATACAATTGATACAAAAATATGAATCAATACAAAATGAATATGGTAAAAAAATTAATCATTCATATACCCCTTTTCAGATTGGGGAAAATTATCTGAATATATTTATAGTCTAATTAATTGAGTAATGGAAAAACTCAAAATTATATAAATTCTTTTGTTGAATAATGTGTTTTGTTACTAAAATTGTTCAGTTATCCTTTAAATTGGTACCCATTGTGATAATTTGAATTAACTCTTCTATGTTTCCATAATAAGATAAAATGGAAGTAAGTCCTCTAGTGAGTCAAAGGGATATACATCTGTTTGGAAATTCATTAATTCAAAGTATTACTAAGATAGAAACTAGAGTCACTAACACATTTTCTACTATGAGTGATCAAGTTATTTACATGGTTAAGAATTTAACAATTTTAACCATTCGATCTACACTATAGAAAATTATTGAGATTGTATGGTTTTTAGATAGATTATTTCCATCATAATTTATTAAAAAATAAAAAATAAAATTAATATGGATAACTATACAGTGTTTTCTATATTGATAGAAATTTCTATGATTCTATATATTTCTTCTACTTGATTACCTAAACCTATATTTTAGGTTTATGTCTTTAAAAAAAGATAATTATTAAAAAAATCAAGATCAATTACTTATCGTACCACCTATATAGGAAACACCTCCTTTGCATATATTTAATATTAACTAAGTGAGGCATGATATTATGGAAGTTCTTACCACATAATTCTAAATGGTAAAATATTATTCGTCTGTGACTGTTTATTTATAAGTGAAATAAGAATACTTGTGAAATAATTTCATAATTATAATAATATAATTATTTACAACCATTTCACTTGGAGGTTAGGAAATTATGGTAATATACATTGATAAATATAATTTTTATTTCATATCATTCAAAAAATATTGAAAAAAGGATAAATTAGTCACTGAAATGACTAGTAAATTTTTTGTAAATTAATATAAAATAACAGAGTTCAACTATTTGGTTGAGGTAATGAATATTCCTATTATTTATACTTGGTTAAAAAGACAATTTAATGAAATATAAAAAATTTGTGTTATATTGGAAAAAATCATCTCTATAGGAGATTAATTTTAGGGTATTATGACTCATGGTTAAAATATTTTCCAAAAAACTATGGTAAATATTCAAGACTTTAAGGATGGAATGAAATATTTTAGAGTTAGTGACTCTTTTTCTTTTTGGAAATTTTAGTCTCTAATATTTAATTTTTCATCTAGAATTTCATTTGGATCATTTTCTATGCCTATTTATTCAAAGCATGGTCCTTATATTTACCATCTTTACCTATAACATTCTCTATTGAAGTTGAAACTACACATACATCCAAATTGGTAGTAATAAATTAATGATAAAAGAATTTAAAAAGTCTCTTTATTATTTGACTAGAAAATATTACTAGTTTTGATAATTTATAAAGTATTTATTTCTTTTTATTATATTTTTTTCTTAAATTATTCATCATAATTTATTTAAACATAAAAAATTAGTTCATTTTTACCTATGTTTTATTTTTTTATTTAGAAAAAAAGTTTAATGATTAATTTTTTTCTCACATTTGGGATATTTTTGTTTTATAACCATTTTTTATTTTCACATAGAAAGAGTAATGATTTGTGTTCAATATATATTACAAAATTATATCCTTATATTATTCTTAAATTTTAAAATATTCTTATTATTAACTTATCATGCACCTAAATTATAACATTTTCTTCTTCTTAAACTAATTTTCTTTATTTCTTTTTAAATAGTTTTTTTATTATTTATCCTCACTAATTTACCTCTCCAATATTATAAATAATAGTTTTATAAAACATTTTTATCTTATAAAATTGTATTATTTCTTTATAGTTGGTGTAAAATTTTGATATTTTATGTAATATTTTTTTAAAATTAATTTTATATTTCGATAAATTGTGTTATATGAAACACTGAGTTTAGAAAAACCATGATGTACTATTAAAAATCATTATTTAATGTTTTAATTATAGCCTACTTATTGTATTGGTGGGTTTGAATATTACAAACTAAATAAGGAATAATACATGTTTCTAATATGTATAAAATTAGTTCTTTGGTCATCGTTTAATTATAAATAGAAATAAAAACATATTGAAATTGAAGGTGATATTTTTCTCAAAAAACATTTTTATGGGCGTAATGTGTGTTTATATTAATAAATTAAATTTATTTCTATTTTGAATGACTATAATAACCTTTATATATTATATATTCAGTAAAATATTTTAACTTCCATAAAATATATATTTTAGGCTTCAGATAAGAATAAATCCAGATTTATGGATAAAAAGTATTTTTCTAAAAAGATGTTTCATCCATTTTTGAGAAATATTTTTAATATTAATTTCTTCCACTTATATAAAATATAATTCAAAAAATTAAGTTAATTTTTTAATTCAAAATTAAAAAATTATATTACAATTATTTTTTTAAAAATATTCTTAAAATATGAATTTTTTTGATGAATACTGCAAAATACTGATTTTTATTAAAAATTTCCTTTTTCTTGAAAGAATTTAAAAAGTTATATTTAATTTTAAAAATGTTATAAAAGTAAAATTAGATCAATTATGTTATTTTTAATATTTTTTATAGAATTTAAATATATTTTTGGTTTAATTTTTAACAAAAAAAATTATACTTTCGAAAACCATTTCTTTGGTAATGTATTCTTCGTCACGATTGTGAATTTCATTTTATATTAAATTAAGCCACTTATATAAATTTAATTTGAGAAAATGGAATCCATGTTTTTATAAAAATATTTTATATTATTTAATAACATAAACTTAGTTTTTGTTCATAATTAAAAGTAAAAAAGAGTAAAAAATTGGTTACCACATTTAATGTTAAAACTGGTTTACTGGTGTTTAAACTATTAAGATTAAGGTTAAACAGACATAAACACATTCTGAAACCCAATTTTTTCTTTCATCTGCACATTAATATTATCACACAAAAATATAAACCATTTTGGATCCACTTTCTTAATATATTTTCTTGAAATTATTTTAAAACATTTAAATATTACTAGTGTTCCACACACCTCAATTATAAAAGGATACCCCCTATCCTCAACTATACACACTTCAAGATCCATTTTATTCAACTAATACCTATAAAACTACTTTCTTTATATACCTAATACTAATCTATATTACCATTTTTTATCATAAAACCATCACAGGAAGGCTTTGTGTATAAACCTAAAGGGGTTGTCTGAAGAAGATGTATAGTTATTAACCATGCATTATTGTTTAATTTATTCTCTACATCATTAAGATACCATTAAACTATGATAAAAAACACCATTATATTAAAAAAATTTGTGATATTAATTTAGTGTAAAAACTTATATACATCCCATATACCATCAAATTGAAATTGAAATTGTTGATCATGTGTACATCAGACTACCACCACACGAACTGCGATAATTAGTTTTTCGTCAACACCTCACAAGAATGGATATAATTATTGATTTAATTTATATATATTATATCAATTAAATATTTATAATTATGTATTTATAATACAATATATACCTTTTTACCTTCCAATTCGTTGGAAAATGATAATGTGGCCCATACGTATTTGTGGACTACCACATCTACAATGCATTGTGATTCCTTTTTCATTTCCATTTTAAAAGGATGTTAATAAGGATATATTTTATGAATATATATGATTTAAATAATAAAATAATTATTTTTAAAGGTTAATTATTATTTTCCTTTCATTGTTTCAATTTTTGAAAAATAAAAATATCATCGATGTATATGTACATCCTACTATCTCTGTAATGGTGTAAATAATTTTTGTATCTTTTACTTTTATGGATGAATATAAATATATTTATAATAAATATATATTAAATTTTTATCATTAATATCTTTTTATAGATTATGTAACCATGATCAACTTATAAGAACTAAGATTTAGAACAGAAACATGCACAAAACGAAGCAATTACCAACCTGAACCATGAATTTAATAACACAATTGTTAATAAATGGGTGATAATATGTAATAAGTAAATTATAAATGGTATAATAGAAATGAGTATGGTTCATTAATACATTTATAATAACTATTATTTATTATAAAAAATTAATATGTATGAATAAATATGATACTTGTGGTAAGCGATTTATATTACAATCTCATTGTTTATTTGGATTTTTTTATTAGGATTTCAATTAAGATATTTATTAATATAACACTCATTAATATAATTAATTTTCATATACTATAGTTACTTTTAGACAAAATCATTTTTCATTTTATTTTCCTCTTGTGAAGAACTAAATAGGCTAAAATAATGTATGTAAGGAAAATCTAATTTATTTCACAATTTGATCAAAAAAAAACTATTGTCTTCCATGATTATGTTTTCTAAAAAAGTTCAATAATAATTTTACTACTATAAAAGTATTATTTAAATTCATTTTTACTGATGTTTTTATTTTAAAAAATGGTTTAAGAGGAATCTTAATGCCATTTTCTGAAGAAGTTACTTTTTACTTTTTATAGAAAATGTAAAATAAATATTTGTTTTAATGTATACAACAAGAAAAAAATTTCCCACCATCATTAATTATCAATGATTTGAAGAATTATTTATAAGATTCTATGGCTATTTTAAGTTAAAAATTATTTTCACTATATTTTATGAATTTTTATTATAAAAATGTGATTTTTAAAGTGGAATGGTAATTTTTTAAATAATTTATTAATGTTATTTTAATAGTATTTATGTTAATAAATAAAAATAAACCTTGAATTTAATTATACACAACTGGGGATGTGATATAAGGATATCATCCTTTTTCTTTCGCAATATTTTTTTCATTTTGATGACAACATATTTAAGAAATAATTTTATATTCTATGGGATATGGCAAGATAACAATTTTATGAAACCTGTTTCTTATTGATGGTCAATGATTTGATGAAGGTTTTAGGATCCTATAGAACACATATGTATGGTTTTTATTAAGAGTAAGGTGGGGAAAAAATTTTCTACCCATCTAATTCACGGGGGAAAACATTAAATATCATCATATAATTATTGTATTTAAGTCAGTGTGCTTGATCCACTATGGAAAACATGTGGATGTTTTTTATGTAATCTAGGATATATGTGGTGATGCCTAATTTTTTATGATATGTGAAATATTTTTGGATTCCTTATAAACTATATATTGATGGTTTCAGTATTCAAACTTGATATATATAATGTTTTCTATACTTATGATGGATCAATGTTTTTATGAAATGAATTTATAGATCATGATTGATTTATAATGATTTTTCACTCTTATGATATATATATTTTGAAATAATAAATATTTATGCATTAAATATTGTTTATGATCTATGGTAGATTTGGTATCTACATTTTAAGTCATATTAATGATCTTATCAATTAATATATCCCATTTTTACACTTATTGGGAACTTTATCTCACAATTTTTTATGTTTCCTTTCACAATGTTATAAAGAAATTAGTAAGTAGGTTGTGTGTATTAATAATGCAAAATGGGATGATCTTTGGGGAGGTTTTGAAGATCTTTCATGAAATAAGAAGATTTTTCATCTATTCACCAAATACCCTAAACCATTATAGTCCTTATACATGTATTTATGAAATGTATTTAATATTCATCTAAATTTTTTTATATTTTTGTATGATAATCCTGGGTCCCTATAGTTGGTATTAGAAGAGTTTTTAGTTGATATTTTGATATTAAGATCAAAACAATTTGTTTAAAACTCTAGGGATATTTTCTAAGTATAGGATAACATATTGATTTTTTTATTAAGTAATATATTATGTGCTTTTCCTATAAATACATCCCTATCTAGATACTATAAGTTGATGTGGTTTTGGAATAAATGTATCACGGGGTTAAAATGCTTAAAAGAGTTGTTCGATAATATCTCAACCAAAATTCTAGTGTGTGGTGATTGTAGCCTTACCCCTCCCATAGTTTGACACTATCGAGGGATATTGTTTAGTTAATTCACATATTATTTATGAACCATTATGAAATATTTTAATAAATGATAACAATGGAATATGTATGTTAAATTTAAGGTGTCATTAGACGAAAATAAGGTGTCATGATTTATACATCCTATAAAATTTTCATGATTATGTGGTTTCCCTGTACTATTATTATTTATCACACTTTTATTTTTGGTTTTATTATATTTTTAGAACAGGATGACATCACATTAATAGATAATTTTATAGAAAATTTAATAATTTCTCACCGGATAAACGAAATACTATGGGACCTAGAGTGAAAAATATTATTTATGTGCTCACAAAACATTCTCAGACCATGAATCATGTTGATCTTTCGATAAATCAAAGGGTGGAATACATTTTATAGAGAATTTCATGAGAAAACATCTAACTTATTTTAGTGGGTTTTCTAATTCACTAGTATCTAAGTGATGTAATGGAACCATTGAGAATATATTTTATACTCTCCAGTGCTCAAAACATGAAATGGTTTTCCAAGACATTTGGTGATTCACAGGTGTAGAAGATCAATGGTGAATCCTTATTGAGATATGATACAAGAAAAATATATTGAATCTATATAATGGGATGATTTTAATAGAATATTTTTTAGTAAGTACATCCATTTTATTGAACATATAAAATTGGAGAAGGAATTCCTTCAGCTAAAAAATGGAGGAGGAATCTAATGGTTATTATGAGGTAAATTTTCCATGACATTCAAGGTATGATTCAGGTTTAATCACTAGCCCTGAATGAAATTTTGATCGATTATTTGGTGACATAAGAACAAGTATCCAAAAGGGATTATCTGTAAGAGTATTTAGTATATGTAAGGAAATAATTTGTTGTGAACCCAAGGTAGAAATGGAAATTGAAGATTCCAAATATTAACATGGTTTTAATAAGAAAATAAAAACTGAGACTCATAAAGACATGAATAAATCACATGGTGTAAAGAAATTGTATCCATATAAATGCCAAAAATGTGGGAGGAAACATCATCATAATTTCATGAATGGAGCCGGAAGGTGCATTAAATGTGGAAAGGATTGTTATAAATCATGTTAATGTTGAAATTCAATGAATGGATCGATTAATTAAATAGAATAGAATAATATTCCTAAAAATACACCACTCACAATCTAGTGTTTAAAATGAAATGGTTTTGGTAATTATTCTAACAATTTCTCAAACATAAGGTTTAAATATTATGATCGACATTTGTAACCTATTACTCCTAGATAAAAATGTAAGTCTCTTACGATCACTATTTCTAATGAGAGGTATGATAACAATGTGGTGAAAGGTATAATAACCAAATACTATTGAACTTTTAAGGTCTTATTTGACTCTAGATCTACCCACTCTCTATATATGAGTAATTTTATAAGGCTATAAAAATTACACCCCAAAAATTAGATATTGAATTAGAAATAAAAACCCCTAATGGTATGATGATTTCATCTCAAGTCTATGATTCTACTCCGATTAAAGTTTGTGGGAATATGTATCCTGAAAATCTTATTTTTATCCATATTGTTGAATTTTATGTTATCTTAGTCATGAATTTGTATTATCTACATAAGTATAACTTTGATTTAGAAGGAAGGTAAGTTATATTAAATTTTTTTTCTTTTCAATGATCACCTATCAGTGTGGTGTTATATATGGAATTCTGATAGAAATCTCATCCATTTAAGGATCTTGATTCCTTTTCAAAAGGGGTTTTTATCTAAAATGATAGGAGACAAACTCAAAATTTATGATATTCCTACTAGTTTGGAGTTTTCTATATCTTTATGGAGTTGTTTTTTATTATTCCATTTAATCATGAATTTTATTTTCCAATTGAACTCATACCTAGTGTTATATATGTTTCAAAGACTCTATATAGAATACCATAGATTGAGTTACAAGAATTTATGAATCAATTGAAAGAGAAAATTGATAATGGATTTATTTGGAAAAGTGTGTCACGTTGTAGTGCGCCTATTTTTTTATAAACAAAGATAGATTGATGTGTCTCTTTATTGATTATCAAGAACTGAACAGCATCACAATCAAGAACTACAATCATCTTCCCCATATTGATGAATTTTTTAATTGACTTTATAGTGATCAATACTTTTATAAGATTGACCTTAATTCTAGATATCATTAATTTTGGGTCAAGAAGGTGGTGATACCCAAAAAATGATATATACAAGGTATAGACATTATGAATATAGAGTTATTCTATTTAGTCTTACTAATTCCCACATTATCTTTATTGATATACTGAATATAGTATTTAGAGATTACCATGAGAAGTTAATATATTTCCAGAGGGAATAGAAGTGCATGAAGATCATTTTATTATTGTACTAATGATCCTAAGGAAGGATAATATGTATTAAAAAATTTAAGTGTTCCTTTTTCCTTCAAAAAGATTCAGTTTTTGGTTATATAATGTCAATATATGATATATGTATATATATATATATGGATCCATCAAAGATATATGTTATTGAACATTGTCCTAGACTAACCATAGTGAATATAATCGATAGTTTTCTTGGTTTTCTTGGATATTATCGATTATCTATAGAAACTTTATCTTGGTTTTCCAGTCCACTCACCAAGATAACATTAAAGGTATCCGAGCTAATTTAGATATATTAATGTGGGAAACATTTCAAGGAACTAATAAGAAGGTTATTTCATGCACCTATGCTTACATGAACCTACAGTGGATTGAGATTTTTAATATTTATTGATTCATCAAAGTGGGGAGTGGGATGTGTTCACCTGAAAAATGATATGGTTATAACTTAAAAATCATTATAACTGAAGGTTCATGAGAAAAATTGAGTTAGTTGTGGTAATTTTTTCAATAAATAATATAGGAATTATAATTATTGATTAATATGTTATATGTATACTGGTAATAAAATCTTAATGTATATATTCACTTAAAAAAGTGTTGAATATTTTCTGGAGAATATTGTTAGAGATAATTAAATATTATGACCACTCAATACATTACCACCATGGAATAGTGAACAAGCTGGCTAATTATTTGAGTTGAAAGGATCATTCTCGATTATCTGTATTAAGGATTATAAAAGATCAAATATTTCTAGATTTTTAATGGATGGATCAGGAAATATTGAATAAGGTGATGAATCCTTTATTTCTAAAAAGAATGTTCCACCCTATATTTATGTACTGATTAAAGAGGTATATAATGGAGATGTTGAGTTTCAAAATATGGTGAAAATTTTCCCGGATCTCAATGTTTATTGTGATTCAAAAATAATATTTCGGAATTGTGTATGTTTCCCCTACATAATATATTTTAAAAAGTATTTGTTTGAAAAATATCATATTTTTTCATTCTCAATTCATCCTAGAAGAATAA
Organism: Viscum album; assembly: GCA_963277665.1. Classification (NCBI taxonomy): domain Eukaryota; kingdom Viridiplantae; phylum Streptophyta; class Magnoliopsida; order Santalales; family Viscaceae; genus Viscum; species Viscum album. The sequence continues at coordinate 1,198,062,343 of OY728123.1, read as the reverse complement.
ATATGTATAAAGACCTGAAATAGTGTTTCTATCATGACAACATGAATAAGGATACTGCAGAATATATATCTAGGTGCTTGGTATGTTAGAAAGATAATTATATAAGACAAAACTCTAAGGTAATTTTATATTTATTACCCATACCAAAATATAAATGGAAAAATATCACTATGGATATTTTCCTCGGAATCTCCAAAAAAATTATATTCAATAATGCTATTTGTTTTATATTTTATATCCTTATAATGTCATAAAACATAATTTCCATTAGAGAGGGATTATCTCTATATAATATTTCCAATATATACATTAAATATGTTTTCATGTTTCTTGGAGTACCACATTCTATTGCATGTGATCAAGATCTGAGGTTTACCTAGAAGTTATTAGGATGTCCTCTGTAGGATTAGGGTATATAGTTAAGTTTCATCACTACTTATCATCTTCCAAAATATAGCTTGCCTGAGAGAAACATTCAAACCCGAGAGGATATGTTAAGATCTTTTTCATTGGAATTTCAATATTTTTTTTATCAACACCATCCTCTAGTTGATTTTTCTTACAACAATATCATTAACTCAATAATTTATATATATCCTTATGAATCAATATGTGGAAAGAAGTGATCAACTCCAATATTCTATAATAAATAATGAAATTGAAATATAATATAAATTTATCAAGAAAAAGAAATGGTATAGAATAATATATATATTCATCGTCCCATAAGGGAAGCACAAAGTTGATAGAAAACATATACTAATAATATTATGCGATATGTCAAGTTATAAGTTGGTAACAAAGTATTTATGTAAGTATTTATTTGGAATATAGTTATTATATTAGGAAATAAAGGAATTTTTATCCCTATATATAGTGTCCCATTCTATTTTTTTTGATCGAGTTTGATGGTAGATTATCATTTGGTGCTACCAATGAACCATTCTAAAGTTCAATATATTTTCCATGTATCTCTCTTACATAAGTATATATAATATCCTTCACATGTATTAAATGTAGAGGTCCAAACATTTCAGAAATAAATCTTTTATGAGGAAGAACTAGTGAAATTATGGATCATTGAGAGAATGTTCTAAGAAACTAGATCACTCACTCGGTCAATGTTTTCTAGTCAAACCACTACATTGAGGAAGCTACATAGGAACCTATGTATATAATGAAGGAGTATCCTCAGATATTTGTACCTCAGTTCTTAGTATTCATAAATATTTGTTATTGATTAGTAATTTGATTTAAGGGTATGAATTTGGATAAATAAATTATAAAATATGTATGGTTTTCATATCTAAAAATGAATTATTTGGTTATCAATTAATTATAAATTAAAATAAAAAGCCATTGAAAATGGAGGAGGTATTTTTTTGAAAAACTTTTTTTTCTGTGTGCAAGGAGTGTTTTTCCAAATAAATTTATTATATCACTATTAGTGATTTATTTTAATTTAAGTTATATACTACATATTCAATAAACTATTTTAAATTATATCTCATATTTTTTCTATTCATGGAATAAGAATACATCTTGTGTTATGTATAAATTTTATTTTTTTTAAAAAGTGATTCATCGCGTTATTCGAATTTTTTTTGAAATTATTTTTTTCCAATTTTAGAAAATATATTTCTAAAATTAATTGTTATTTTCTAATAAAAATATCATAAATTTACTTCATGTTACTTTTTTATAATTTTTGGTGAAGTTTATTTTTCTATGAATAGTTATAAATACTGATTTTTATTAGAATTGTATTTTATTTAAAGAATTTAAAAAGATATATTTTTTCATAAAATGGTTTGAAAAATAAAATAAGTAAAATTATATTATTATTAATCTAATTTATTTCATTTAAATTAATTATTTATTTAGTTCTTATTTAAATACATTTTATACCTCAAAAAACCTATTCTTTGGAAAACTATTTTCATCATCGTAGTCGGTTTAATTTTAAAATAAATTATTCCGAATCAATGAATTGATTTTTTTAAATAGATTTTATATGTATAATAATTATAATAAATATTTTTTAATAATTTTAACTAAATTTGTTTCATAATGAATAGTAAAAACTATAAAAAAAATATGTTACCATGGTTGTGGTTAAAACAAGTTTACCAGAGGTTAAACTAAAAAGATAAGGGATAAAATAACCTAATTTTTTTCTAAAACCTAAATTTTTTGTTTTATTTATAACTAAAACTTATTAAATATTAATATTATTCATTTTGGATCTGTTTTTCAAGAATTTTACTTGACATTATTTTAAAACACTGAAAAATTTCAATTGTCTCACTCAACACAATTATAAAAAGACACCCCATATCCTATCAAATTTACACATAAATATAATTTTCTTCAGAAAATAAATACTAAAATACCTTAATTAATTGAATCCCCATTACCTAGAGTCCCTACTTTTATCAAAATACAATCCTGGAAATAATTTTGGTTTAAACTAAAATACATTTTCCAAAGAAGAGGTAGAGTTCTTAACTATGCATTTTCGTTTTATTTATTATTATTCCCACTTAAAATAATATTTATATATGTTGTAATGATAAAAAATTATCTTTTATATACTAGCATAATATGATATTAATTTCATAACCCATATAAATGTCCCCTTCAATCAAATGGGAAATTAACCTGTTGATCATGTGTACGGTAGACTACCGCCTCACAAACCAATGTAATTAATTTTCCATAACCACATATTAGGACTAGATATAATGGTGTATTTATTGTATATATATTATATTAAATAAATAATTTTATTTTAGTAATTATAATATTATATCTACCTTCCAATCCATTGTAAAAAGATAATGTCACTCATACATATGTGTGGACAACCACCTCTAAGAAGCGATGTGATACGTTTTTCATTTTTTGTTTTATAGAAATGGTAAAATTTATGATGAATATACAAGATTTATATGATATAATAATTATTTTTAATGGTGAATTATTATTTACCTTTATTTCATTTCATTTTTTGAATAATGAAAATATTATTCATTCGTACGTACATCCTGTCATCTCAATGAACGACATCATTAATATTTTTATCTACAATATTTATTGATGACAATAAACATATTTATAATGAATACATATGAAATTTATATCAAAAATAAAATTATGTGGATGATTAAAACATGATCAAAGTAAAATTACCATGACATATGAAATATATAATGCATGCCCAAACGAAGTAGTTATCACCTAGAAAAGAGATTTTAATAAAAAATTGTTAATAAATGGTTGATAACATGTATTAAGTAAATAATACATGTTATGGTAGATGTTATTAGGATTCTACATTGAATTTTAAGAAACCTAAATTTATTTTACATGAGGTTCATATGCGTATAATTAAATTCAAGACTTGAGGTAATGAATTTTTGTTATAATCTCATTGTTTATCAGGGTAGTTTTTTCTATTCTTTTGATGATAAAATTTATTAATCTACCTATCAAAAATATCATGCATTTTGTTCTTCTCTAGTTATTTTTTTAAAAATACATGTCTTTATTTAATTTCTATCTCTTTATGAACTGATGATACATGAAGAATATTTTTTAAAAAAATCAATTTTATTTCTCTCTTTTAGAGAAAATATGTTCTCTTCAATGTATATATTTTCTAAAAAAATTAGAATTATTTATAATATCCTATGACTATTTAAATTAATTTTCATCCATGTTTTATTTTTTAAAAAAAAATTAAAAGTAATATTCTTTCAATTTTCCAAAAGAGATACTTTTGAATTTTTACTGAAAATGTGAAAGGAATTATTTTTTTACCATATATGTCATGAATTATATTTCCCACAATAATGATTTAACAACTATTTGAAGCTTAATTTATAAGAATATAAGATTATTTTCAATGAAACATTATTTTTACAATATTTTTTTAACTTTTAGTTTTAATATGTTATTTTAAAAGTTGAAATTTTATTTTCCCCGACAATGTTTTAATGATATTTTAATGGTATTTCTATTCATCAATGAAAAAAAACCTTGAATCTAATTATAATATAGTAGGGATATGATCCAATGATAACATCCTTGTTTTCTCTATGGATGTTTTATTACTATTATGAAAATAGTTTTTTGAAACTCATTTCCATTCCATGGGTTATTCCATGATAAAATGTTTTTAAACCCCGTTTTTTAATGAGATGTGATATGAAGAATGTTTTATGATCTTTTAAAAAGCATATATACAGTTATTATTTTGTGTCAGGTGGCCCTATAATTATATATCCCTATAATGAATTTGTAAAATCATTATATCCCCTAAGATAATTATGGGATACAAGTCAATGTGCTTAATCCAATATGGGAAACCTCTGGATATTCTTGATCCACTATGGGATGTAGGTGGTGATGCATGATCTGTTATGATATGAGAAATGGGTGTGAATGACCAATTTACTATAATTTTATGGTCTCTATATATAACCTTTACATATGAAAATAGTATCATGCATATAATGGTTCCATGCTTTTATGACATGAAATTATGGTTTATGATTGATTTATGATGATTTTTACTCTTATGATACATTTGTTTTTAAATGATAATTGTTTTTGCAATGAATCATATTTATGATCTATGATAGATTTTGTATTAACATTCTATGTTATATTCATGATCTCATACCCTTATGTTTATCTTATGATTTTATATGATCATCAATTGATATCTATAATGTTTACTCTTATATGGCCCGTGATCTCAACCTTTCTTATGATAAATTTCCCTACGTTATAAAGAACATTTTATGCATGGTATGTCTATAAAGCGTTATAAATGTAAATATATTTTGGGTGGTGTTAAAAATATTTCATGATATAAAAATATTGTGTAATTATTATATGAATACACTAAACCTTTATAATCATTAGGAATTTATTTTTGAAATGTATAAAATTTTTATCTAAAAGGATATAATATTTATGTATTAAAACTCTGGGTTTCTATAGTTTTTATAATAGGTTATACAATGAAACTTTTTTTAAAGGGTTTTATTTATAATTAAATTTTAATTATAATCATTCAATGTTATTAAGAATGTTTTTGTCACAATTTTAGAATCCTTTTTATGAATTAAAAAAGTTTTTGTGTGATTTCAAGAATGAGTTTTGTGTTTGAGATTCTCAACTACAAAGGAATATTTTTTTAAGACTTCATGAGATTTAATAAGACTATTGATAATTATGTAAGACACATGGAATACTTTATATGATATAGAATATTTTTTAATAATTCCATGATATTTCATAAGACTAATGAGTTTGTGTAAGAATTATCTTGAGGAGATCAATACTTTATACTTATGAGGGTAAATATTTTTATGAGGAGTTCAAGACATTGTTTGTATGAGTTTATATACTTTACAAATATTTAGAAAACTATTTTTGAGATGTATAAATCTTATTTAATGTCTTATTTTAGTAATTGGATGGGTGTGTAATAATTTTTGTAAATGTGTAAGACATTATGAAAAATGAGATAATTTTATATAATTATTATTAAAAATATTTTCTTTCTTTAAAATATACAAAATAATGTAAATATATACTTTTAAAAATTGTTTTTATACTGAAAATAGAATAATGAATAAAATTTCATGAATTTAGAGATTAGATAGTTTATGAAAGATACTTTTAGAAGATAAATGGGATAATGTTCTATTGATCTTGAATCCAAATAAAAAATTCATTAATATATTGTTATTATATATGAGAATTTACATTATTGTGTTGTAAGTAGATTTATTACATCATGAATAAAATTAAAAGAGATATTAGTAGAATCTTTCTTAGTGAAATTAAAAGAGTAGTTCACTTCCCAAAAATTATAGAATTCTCAAATTAAAATATTTTTAAATTATTGTTGTTGATTATTATTAATTAATTAATAATTTATTTTTATTAATAATTTCAAATTAGTATATTTTTATTTCAAGAGTTTGATTTTAGGTTCTAATGGGGAAGACCCACAAGAACAGTTATTTTAGGAGACATGCAAATGATCATGTTTTAAAATTTTTTGAAATAATATTTTAGATAGTGATAAAGAATTTATATTCTTGAATTTAACTATTCTATACTATTCTAATATCTCAATTAATGGAAAATATATGCTAAAGAACAAAATATTACTAAAACTAAGAAATATTGGGATGATTAAATGAATATAAAAAATATATATTGGGGCTAGTATTTTATAAAATGTAGAAACATTATTGATCCTGAGTATTTAGTTATAATATATAGAAAATTAGATCATTATTAGTGAACAAGGATGAATAATTTGGATTCAACATAAAATATCATAAGTCTTTGTTTATAATGATTTTACCATTTTATGATTCAAAATTCATAAATTATTAAGGTGAAGATCAACATTATTTTTGAAAAATACAGGATAAAATATATCTAGCTTATTATTTTCATGGGTGATCTTAGATGACTTGAGTGATTATGTATAATAGTTATTTATACCTATAGAGAGATAATATATTTTCCTTTTTAAGCCTATATCAAACATTATATATGGTTTCTATAAATTAAAATCTATTAATGTAGGTTATTTGAAGACGATGATACCTTCTCGACCAATATTGTATTCAATTTTGTTCACTAGTTGGAAATATGTTACTCGAACACATTATGATCACAAGATTGATTAAAAACCATGTAAAAAAACTTTTCCCATTGTTATTTACTTTTTCCATATTTTCACTAAATGCTAATATTAAAATTTTGAGTGGATAATATCCTAATAGATTACAGAGTTTTAATTCAAGATAATGAAATTGAAAAAAATAGAACCACTAATTAAACACCCTCCCCTATCAATAGGGAAACACTTTCTAGGGGCACATAAATTGGAATCAAATAATACTTATGTTCCCCCAATAAAATCATAAGGTTTATATAAATATATAATATAAATTCATTTAATAACAGGTTTGTACCAACTTTTAATGGAATAAAATTCATCGTTGAAGGAAAATATTTTACACTTTCTCCTCTATCTTGTCTTGGAGGTTGTTGATTAAAAAATAGTAAGATTTACAATAATTTAAAGTAGTTTAAAAATCAACTTCCTGTTCAGAATACATTTTTATTTGATGATAAATCAAAAATATTTATTTTTGTGTCCTTAACAAACAAATTTTATACCATAGTGATGAGACAACAAAAAGAAAATAAAATTTGACACAATATAGAAATCAATTTTAAAGGTAATGTAAATGTTAAAAAAAATTGGTTGAAAATATTTTGAATAAAATTTAAATATATCAAACTGAATTAATACTAAAAAATTATAAAAACATTAAAATATTTAATGAAATATCAATAACATTATAGAATGTGTATATAAGCTGGAAGATTCTAAAATTTTAAAGAAGTTGATGAGAAGATTTTTAGATTGTTTTGATCATAATATTTCTAATCTATAAGATAGAGATTATATTACACTATATTACTTTCATAACATTAACATTTCATATGAGATGATAAAGACAATATCATTTAAAAAGAACATTGAGGATGTGAATAATTTTTAAACCCTGAGAAAACAAAACATAAATGATGAAGGTAAAAAAAATGGACTCTAAATATTATGAAGATAATGGAGAGTATAAAAAAGTTATATCTCCTATATTAAGAAACTTAAAAAAGAAAAAGAAAATTAAATTTTCATGAAAAGATAATAGAAACGTGCTTTAACTATGGAGGTATTTGGAATTTTACAATAATATTTTCTAAGAAGAATTTCGGTATGTATGAAATCAATTTACAAGTTGAGAAACCTTATAAAAAATATAAATATAGTAAAATATGAATATAAGGATTAAAAACAACTGAAATTACAAATATGTATTTTGTAAGGAAGAAAATAAGTATGATGGGATAATAAGAGGAAGGATACACCACTTCAAGTATCTATTCAAAAGAAAAGGATATTTGGGAATTTATGAAATTGATGGACTGTGTTGAAAAATATGAAGAATCCTAAAACAATAAAAGATAAGGTGAGATAAATATTTCCCAGTAATAATTCTTCCTAGGTTTTTTTTAGTCAACATAAAACTACTTTTCAAAAGAAATTGGTCATAGGGGGATTTATCTATGACACCTTGAAATGTGCATTGGTTCAGAGAATGAGAGTTTGTACCTACACACACCTTTTGAGGAGGAATTATTGCATACTCATATACTATATTATAGCTTTAATATGCATTCATGAATCATTCCCAAATCCCAATGCGGGATTGGTTACCCCAAAGCCAATGAAATGATCAAAACCATGTGTTGATGTGAACATGTATATATATATATATATATATATATATCAAAGGTTCTATATCTATATTATTTTAATTAGTGATGTCATGGTATGTAGACATACATGGGGGTTATAGAGTCTATTTTTATCCAGGAATGAAGTAAATGTTTTGATATTGTTATGAGGCCCATAAAAGGGGATTCCTACATTTCCTTAAAAATTAAATCAAAATCCATGTATTTTAGTTCCAGATAATGGTACACAACATACATTTTAAGGTCATGTTATAAGTACCATCATGCTTAATTTTAAGGTCTTTCATCCATAACCATTTCCATGTAGTTTAACGTCATGTGAAGTGGGATAATGGGTGAAATGTTTCTAGAAATGGATGGTGTGGGACCTACACCCGATCATCCCATTCTAGTCCATCTATTCTATTAATTACTAAACAAAATATGGTATATATTGGGATTACACCTATTATATGTCCTTAGTATGGATGTCCCCTTATGTATATTGGTATCTATATGAGGAATAAATACTAGAGATTTTGGGTACTACACCTAGTAGGAGGTCCATATATGATGAAACCAGGAGGAGCATATCATCTCAAGGAATTATATTATGATCATCACTTAAGAAATATTTTTCTCATCACATGTGGAATGATGTGTTTGTGAATATAGATATTTAAACTCATAAATTCACCATACGTATCATGGTTTAAAAGAATAAAATCACATGTATTTAAAGGACCATAGTTTATGGTTATATAGAAAGACCAGTCCATGTAGTTTAACATCATGTAATAAGGATTTATACTATATAATTTAGAGTCATGAAGTTAAGACTAAGTGTTCCATAATTTTAATAATATGTGTCTCAATCATGTTATCTAAATGATAAAAAACCTATAAGACCATGTTTCTCGTTTTCGATATGTGAGAGAGTATATAACAAAATATTAGCCATATTATATGATAACAAGAACAAATGGATTGGGTGGGGCTTATTCCATGGGATACCATTTTGAGTTTGAATTTGGTATTACAACCGTTAGTAGGGACAGATATGTGGAGTTTAACATCATGTGTCAATGAAACTTCTGTCATCAAAGGGATGAAAATATGATATGGAGTGTACCATGAGTATTGGGATACACTTATTTGACTGGCCTGGTTGGTTACTCAGGTGATGGAATTTTTGGGGGATTATACTAAGTAGGAATATCTTATATGGTATGTATGGATCATTGGAGGAGGAATAAGGTTGAGTCCATAATATATTAATCCAATATAAGTATCCCAACTCAAGTTATATGATGGATCCAATAGGAAAATCTAAACTCAAGGTATTATGGGAAACCATGAGTAGTATCTTATCTTATTGAATATTAAAGAAACTGGGATTATTTCTTTAACTTAGTACTTATTGGGTAAAGTTTGGGGTTTTAGGTAATGAAACCTAATTACGGTTTTACCTAGACTAATTTTTTTTTGTGAGTCTCAATTTTTTAAGGGTATCAGTTATAGAAGTGAAAGGATTGGGATAAGGGACCAAGACCACATCATGTTACTAATTCTTATAGTGGTGTGGGGGAGAATTCCCCATGGTATAAACCAAGTGGATAATAATTAGGTGACTAGGTTGGAAAAGTGGATTATATGGTTTATATAGTATTAGGGGTGATTTGTGAAAGGTCATCCTCATAGTAGTTCTTCGTGAATGAGAGTTCGCATATGGATGGTCATATAGCCCATCCTAATTGGTATTCTTAATTAAGGGCATTTTACATGGGAATTCCCATATACATGCTTTTTTATAGAGATGGTTGCATAGGGTTCTTAATTTTGGGAAAGCTACATACATTCTTTGTGAAGTGTTTCTTTCATATATACTCTATGAAGGGGTATAGGTGTGGGAGAATCAATGATAGAGTTTCAGTATAGGATTATCCATGAATGGGGTCCTAATTCATGATGCGGCTCTATGTTCATAAAGGGACTCATTTGGATGCTTAATGAAGGGCCTCACTAGTATACATCTTGAAGTTACCTCACATGTACTCTTCATGATACGGTCCTTTATAAGAGTTCATCATATAAAATTTTATATGGGAGAGGGAACTACCATTTAAATGAAATTCCTCAATGTTTCTTGCTCAAATTTTTTATTCTAATGTGTGTTTAGTGTTTTTATATATGATTCTTGGTATCTTCCTTTCTATAAAATGGGTGGATTCATATTGACTAGAGATTCATTTATTTTTTCCACTGTATAGAGGCTTCTCCATGAAGGGGATACAAATATTATGTGAAGTCATTCTTTTAGATCTACAAATTAATATTGGCCACAAATTAAGTGTCTAGTCTATAAAATAATTATGTGGTTCATGAAGGAAATTTAAGAGAACATCATATAGGAATATTAGCTACAATGTATGTGCATGATTTATGAAGGAATTATGTGGTATGTGGTGGACGTAAATGGTCCAAAAAGTAAGTATATAGTCCACCTTAAACTGATTCAAAAACATCATGATAATGTTTCATTTATCAATTTCACTTTGGGTTAAAATAAATCTTATCTTAAAATGGTCGTAACATTGGATCCTTAAGTTTATTTTTGGACTGTGGTTATTGAAATTGAATAGTGTGAAATGAACTACACCCCTAGCTATGGGTTTAACCCATAACAATTTTCTATAAGGAAAATATTTTACCAGTGTAATCTCAAAATGGGTTTCAAGGCCCTAATGCCATTTTCATCTGTAATGAGTGAACCCTATGGCCTACACTTGAATGTAGTTTATCACTACCATGTCACCATACGTGGAAATTGTTTTAGGAATCTATAACTCATGGTATGTGAGAAGTCATTCATCACATGTAAATCCCATTACCTTATTCTTTGATTAAGGAAATATATCAATTACTAAATTCAACATGTGTTTTATAAGTGATAACCATATCATAAATAATGTAATAATGTGTCTGGGAAACATTTTATGGTGACAAAAATAAAATGGATCATATTTTGAAATATAAACTAGAAGACTATATTGATAAGAACACAAATATCAATACAAGAAATCATTATATTAATAAAATATGATTATAACAATATTAAAGGAAGTTAGGAGTATATCAAAAGTTAAATATCTTATATTGATTAAATAAAAATATACAAGATTACAGTTTTTGAGAAAGATAAAATAGTGAAAGATATTAAAGAAAAAAATATTAAAATATTAAGAGTTAATAAAATAATAATCACAGATTCTTGAAGATGAGAATGTCATGAAAAATATTGGATATAACTTTAAAAAAATAATATATATCAAATATTTTTTATCATAAGTTGTTGAAAATATGAGATCAAAGAGGTTGGTTAAATCTTCTCATACTAATTCTAAAAAAAGAACCAGTTGCATATAACAGTGAAGTTTCAAAAATAAAATCTCTATTTGGTCCATGAAAACCAATGTGAAACCCTCTTCTACCTCAAAATAAGGGAATATTATTTCAAAAATAACTCACTGCCTATGATAAAAATATGCATGGTTTCATAAAAACCCAGAAGAAAAAAATTCGATTATATTATTATCAATATGGAAAATTAAGGTTTATATGATATTTTTAGTATTGTGGAGTGTTTTGGAATAAATCATATTATTGTTGGTTTGATATGTCACTGCTATGGAATAGGAATTAATGGAGAGATATTAGTTCTAAGAAGACAATAATAGATTCTCAAAAGAATAATGTTGTGAATGAAATTTATTATTTCTACCAAAACAAAATTGGTTTTAATTCTTGGATTAAATTTATGGAAAGAGTGATTAGTAGGGTTATTATGTTAAAAATTGTATGACTAAACATCCTAGACAATATCCCTCTAATGAGAAAAAAATAATTTAAGGAAATAAATGAAGTCAATAACTCCCCAATTTTTTATGCTACATTGAAAAATTATAATAAAAGTTAGACATGGATTATTGATAGAGGTTGTTCCTCACATATGAATGTAGACAAAAAATAATAATAAATAATATTGAAGAACATGATAAAGGGATATTGACTTTTGGAAATGAATGTGATTTAAAAATTAGAGGAATTTATACTACTATAATTTTGGTTCATAAACAAAAATCCAAAGATTTACTATTTATTGATGGGATTAAACACAATATATTAAGTGTGATCCAAGTCTACGATGATGGAAATTTGGTTATTTCCAATAAATAATCATATATCATCAATATATTTAAGGATGTAAGAATCATCACAAAAGGAAAAAAATAATTCATTGTAATCTGTTATAAATTATTAATCCAATCAATTATAATTCTTTGAGCCAAATATTAAAGATATTTGTGGAATATAATACATAGACTTCTTGGGTAAATAATTTTGAATAAAATATCATGAAATAGTGTTGTAAAAATAAATATATAGATATGTATATAAATATATATATTACTATGACACTTTTTGTAAATAGAATACATTATATAGAACTTATAAAAAATGATGATCCAATCCACTACATTAATTTATCTTATTCGTAGTGACATATATTAACCTATTATATAAAAGAAAATAAGATGGGATCTTTATTTTATTAATTTCATTAATGTATTTAACCAAATAACCAGTTTCAAGTCTTTAAATAAAAATTATAAATTAGTATACATGTTCAAAATTTTATGAAGATAGAATAAGAAATAACTCAGAGCTTATATCAAATGGATATGATCTAATAATCATAAGGTATAAACGTGTGATAAATTTATAATCCTTAATAAAAATCATGGAATCATGTATCAATATATTGAAACTATTTCCCCTTGAAAAATTGGGGATTATTTATAAATGAAGAGAATTTTGGTTGATAGGGGAAGAATAATTCTTTCTGTGAACAATATTACAACAACATTCTAGAGGGAAATAGTCTTTTCTTATGTGCACATTCAAAATAGATTCCAGCTAGGACCTAATAAAAAAATGATATCTTATAAAATGTGTTATAAGATAAATCCAAATGTAAATTTCTTTTAATTGTTTTTATTCTTTATTATATAAAGAACAAAGAAAATAATATTGGGAATTTTGAAGATAAATCCTAATAAGGAATATCTAAGGTACACTTATAAAATGGTAGAGGATAAAAATTATGGATTAATAAGATTCATAAATAGGTTGATTATTTTGATGTAATGGTTTTTTTAGAGTAATGAAAAATGATGTGATAAGTGAATCAATGATTGTAAATGATTATTTTAAAATACAATATATTCTTAATATATAAAATGGAGAATAATTTGAAAATATAAAAAACTTTTTTCATGTTTATTATATATATTAATGAAGATAAAGTAGTTGGAGATGATAAATTAAATAAATATAGATCTAGGAAGCATATATATCTAAAAATATATTATTATATATCAATAGACTATATTTCATATAATAAGAAAATTGAAAATTGAAAATTAAACTACACTCATATCAAAGATTAAACCATAAACTATAGTAGAATAAGTTGATCATGATGAATATATTATTGTAATAAATAAATAACTTGGAATGATATGGGAAGTCACTTGGGAACTTGTTCCAATACCTGAATGAAAAATATGATTAGTTCCAAGTGGATATTTAAAAATAAATTAAATATAAAAACTTGAGGTGTCAAAACACAGGTATATACTGGTAGGAAATGGTAATTCATAGGTGTAAGGAAAATATTTTTAAAATATATTTAAAATAATGGAAATACAATAGGCTATTAGAATATTACTTGTAGTGGTAATTGATAGACACTACAAATAATTTTACAGGGATGTGAATTCTAAATTTTTAAATTATTATAAAGAATAATAATTTTTACTTAAGAAACATTAAGGATTTGTTATAGATAGATATGTAATCATGTTATGTTGGGTAAAACAGGATTTATATAGGTTAAAACCAAATCTTGTAGCATTGTATTCTATGTTATATGGTGGCCTAAAACAAAAAAAATTAAAGGAAATGATGAAAAAACAATATGTGAAAGGGATATCCATAGGAACTAGTATTGTAAAATTTTATCTTGGAGATATAATATTATCCAATAAAAAAATAGAATACATATGAGGAGTTTATTAAGTAAATAAATATTCACTTTTAAGTTTCATTATTGGTTGAAATGTTTTATTTCATATTATTATTAATTTTATAACAATATGATTACATATTCCAATATGGATAGAAATATTCCATATAAATATTGATCAAATTTATAAAGGAGGGTTATAAAAATGTTATAACATGCATATATGTTTGAACTAATCTGAGAAAAAATGTATCTAGAATCAGGGTTGATCAAAATTATTTCAGGAGAGTCATTGGTAGTATTATCTATCTAATAGTATCAAGGATAGATATATTATACGTAGTGAAACTTTTTGAAATATATTTGATTTATCCTAATGATTTTCATATGATAAAAATCAAAATAATTATGAGATATGTCAAATAAGAAATTTGTTGTGGTATTTTGTATAAATATAGTATAGAACGGAATCTGTTGGGATTCACAGAAATAGAATGTATAGGTGATTGAAAAAAATCCATATTAGATGTATCCTTATTTCTTGGGAAAATATGTGTAAGTTAGAATAGTAAATATGGAATTATGTTTCACTGAGATTAACTGAGGTATAATATATTATAGAAACTCATTCTTGTACATAGATGTTGTGGATAAAAGATCATATGGTTGTTTTTAAATTATATATTGAGAATACATATATGGAATATTTCTTATGATCATCGGAGTGATTTAGATCTATCCCAAAGTCTAATTAATCACTCAAGATAAAAACACATTGGTATCATATATCACTTCATCAAAAGATAAATTACAAATAAGATGTGTGATACTAGAATACCTTTCTATGAAATATTATATTATAGATGTTTTTAAAAAATAAATTATAATATATAGGTTTTTTAGTTAAGGATTAAAATCATGTTCTGCCTTTTCCTATCACTTGAGGATATGTTGGAAAACCACTACAATTATTTGGATTATGTTTTAAGAGGGTGACGGTAACTTTATTATTTTTTTATAGGGGAAATTTCTAACCCTCCATTTATCAATTAATATGATGTTTTTGTTATTATATATAAGGTGTATAATGTGAATGAGTGAGATTATTTTGGGGTAGATCATATAATTTACATAAAAATACTTCTTATAATTGATAGATGTAATTATTTCAAATAAAATACCTTATCTAGAATAGTGGTGTTAGGACATTCTTTGTTATTAATGGTTTTGATTTGATTACTCTTAAGGTGTGATGTAAATGTTGAAACAGAAATAAATGGGTTGGATTAAATTTTGATGTAATTGGATTTTATTCTTTCGACTACGAATTATAATAATTTGATGTTTTTGAGAATGTTTTGGAGCGGATTTGAGAATCCCTGTGATGAATTGAAAATGTTCTAGTTTGGTTTGATGAAATTATAGAATTCAATTTTTGATATTATAAATGGAAAATTTATTAATATTTCATATGACTTAATGATAATTCACAATAATTATGATTATTATGTAAGACTCTAGAAATAATTTATAAGACAATGAAAATTTTACCAATCTTGTTAGAAATTTTGGGAGACTTTTGATTAAGAAAAAGACATTATTTAACGAGCATAAGAATGTTTCTATCTATGATTAATACTTCT
This sequence comes from Viscum album, assembly GCA_963277665.1. NCBI lineage: Eukaryota > Viridiplantae > Streptophyta > Magnoliopsida > Santalales > Viscaceae > Viscum > Viscum album. The sequence continues at coordinate 1,198,046,269 of OY728123.1, read as the reverse complement.
TCTAAATAGTTTAATATTATTCCTTTCTAAGTGTAAAACCTTTTTAGGGGCCTGTAAGACTTTTTTTGAGAAGTATAATACTTATCCAAAGTTAGAATTTTTTAAAGGGATGAGATCATAAATTTTTTTGACAATGTATATGGCTTTTAAAAATACATAAAACTTATCTAAAAATCCTATTAATATTAATTTTAATAATTAAAATATTTAAATTCATGTAAATTTAGATTCATATGAAATGGAATGCATGTTGAAAATCAAAAAATCAAACAATTTTCAAGAAATGAGATATGGGAGAATTTATAGAAGATATATTGGAAATATCAATGGGTTTATATTGTGAAAATAATCAATTAAAAAATCATGTATTAAAGATTATGTTGTGATTCAATATGGTCATTTATACTTTTTCATTGTGAAGATAAATTTAACACTAAGTTGGCTATATTAAATTAAAATCTAATATCACTACATGAACATTAGAGAATTCTAAAATTCAAATATAGGTGAATTATTATTGGTGATAATTAATTAATAAATATGTTAGTTATTTTATATATCATGTAAAATTACTATATGAGTATTTGTGGAATTGGAGATGACGGTTATGGGGGAATGACCCATGTGAATAGATATTTATGGAAAGGCATAGATGATCATTTTATATAATATAAAGAGACAATATTCTAAAAGGTATGATGGAATATAATTTCATGGATTTAATTATTTCATATTATTCTAATATACATGATTAAGGTGGTATAGATATAAAATAACTAACATGAACAAAAATTGAGAAATATTGGGATATTGGGAAGAACAAAACAAAATAGGGACCAAGCCAAAAAGTTTAAAAGAGATTAAAAAGTATGCTAATCCAAAGTATCCACTTATTTTAGATGAATAAGAATATCATTAATTATCATAAAGTAGTGATCAAGTTTTATTATTATTTTCTCAATACTAAATATCATAGATCGATATACTTGAATAAGATATCATTTTCCGATTCATATTATTTTATAAATGGAGAGGAATATCATCATTTTTTTTGACAAATCTTGGAGTCAAACTAATTTGACTTTAGTAGTTCTTGGAAGATATTTGAATACTAGAGTTATCCAGTATAACCATTATCTATACCTTTTTAGATTCCATAGATTATCCTAGGAATATATATCTTTTTCCTTCCTTATGGTTTCCTCTAGAGTAAAATCTATTTGTGTAGTTGTTGAGTAGAGGATGATACCTTCTCAACCCAAATTATAACAAATTCTATGAACTAGTTATAAATATATGATATTAACACATTATTATCAAATTAAGGAGTAGGTTCAAACCTTGGGTATAATCCATGTAAAAATTATGTGTGCACTATTTTCTTTACTTTTCAATTATTATTGGGTAAGTCTATTATTAACATTTTTGAGTAGGTCTAATCCTAAAATATAATAGTGGTATGTTTAGAGAAAAATAAAATGAAAAATAACACACCACTCATTCACCCCCCCCCCCTCATTGGTTAAACTCGCTCATAGGGAACTTTAGAGGTTCTAAGAAATATACCTATGCATACCTACTCCATATTGTGGAATCATAGTATATAAAACTACACATTTTATAGAGTGTGTTTGGTTTTTTCTCAACCATATATAGAATATTATGGATTATATTAAGCCTAAACCTCTATTTTAATCTATTATGCAATTTAATTTTTAAGATTTAGTTTTAATTTATTTCTTAAGTGATTGATTGGAATATCAATACTGCATATATTATTTTTTATTTATTCAAAGGAAACATATTTTTTTGAAAAATATTATTTTATAAAGTTATTTAATTTTCCAAAAAATAATCATACCCTAATTATTTGTATTCTAAAGTGTGGGTTTTTAATTTTGGAGTGAGTATATTATTCAAAAAGTTGTATTATTTTTCAAAAATATTTTAACTAAGTTTTGTTCGGTTATTTGAGAAACAATTAAAAATTTCCAAAACATCATCTCTTGATATTTTTAAAAATATACATATCTGATTTAATAAGTTTATTTAATAAAAATAAGTTTTTTTATAATATATTTCAAAATTTTAATATCTCAATCTTCCACCCCTTGATCAAATAAAAGAAAACATAATTAAGATCTCTCAGGGTGTTCCTTTTATTATATAGGTCTAACTATGATTAAATCATGTTGAGTATATGTCTTCTTTTATATATTTCTATCCTATTTTCATCAACTATAAATGTTATAATAACTATTAATATCGCATGTGATTAATTTTTTAATATATATTGAATTATACATTGGTCTTTATTCATTTAAAATTTTCACATCATGATTTTTAAAAAGGTATGATAAATAGTGAACTTGTAGACCATTACATATGGGGAATATTATATTACCAATATTACTTACCACAACAATTGTAATTAAAGATAACTTATTTATCTTAATAGGTTATAAAAAAATAAAAAAAAATTAAATTTTGATAGTGAGTATAATTTAAATTAATAGTTTATTAAAATGTGTTATACATTGTAAAAAAAATAATCTTTTATTCTCTCTATGGTCCAAAGGATAATATTTATTCTCTATTTATCTATGGATAGATTTTTTTGTCTCATGTTGATATATAATATGATATTTGGTATAAATAAAGTCACTGAACCCTTATATTATTAACATATAATATCGTACAACAAGTTACATATTAGTCAACTACAACTACTATAGGGATTAAATTGAAACTCCTCTACATGTAAATATCTTCATTGGATAGATAGAATAAAAATATAAGGTTTTTTTCTTTCAAAACGTGACATGGAACTATAGTTTTGGGCTCACATGGATTAATATTAAAACATCATTCTTAACATGTATAATATAAACATTAAAATAGAGGTTTCCGATCAAAATATAATTTCCTTAACATTTTAGACACATAATATAGTAGTTTAAGATATATTATGATGTAAGGTAATGATCATTTAAATACAAAATAAATTAAATATTCTTTACATTATAGAGGGTTATGATTAAAAAATGGGTTTAAGTCTAAGTAAAAGGGAATAAATGTGTAGGATGGGGATAAGTAAATATTTAAAAAGAGATATAGTGGTTAAAAATAAAGGAGTATTTTTTAGTCCAACAATAGAGTCATCATATGTTATCACTATAAACAAAATTTTTCCTATTAAGAAAAATATTTAATATAAAAATACTATAGTAACATTAAAGAAGGAAAATTCATTCTTTATTGGTTGAAATAGATTATGATAGTGTAAGTGTTCATAATATATTAGTGAAAATATATGACAGGAAATAATTTTAGATTTAGATTATTTATTCCATGTGTTTTTTAACTAGAAATGATTATCTAATTTAATATATTGTTGGGGTTGTGATTTCATTTTAGGAAACAATAAGAGTCTTTGATTCATGGGGAAGGATTATATTTTACCTTGTCTTCATTTTAATTATTCTAAAACTCCAAATGAATTGTGGTTTGAACCTATGATAAAAATCATATTAAATCATTATATTTCTTTAATAAATATTTTTTCTTTTTTATATATGAGGATATATTCCATAAAATCACTAAGTTATCTCTTATCGTAATGAGTGGATTCCTCATTGATCAAATCAATGTTTTCATTGGTTAAACTCTTAATAAATAGATTATAACTTCATATAATGTAAATATGGATGAATCTATGTTACGAAATAAGAAATTTTGACTTGAACATGCTAAGGGTATATAAAAAATCAAAAACTAGCTTGTTAAAACAAAATAGTACTAATAAATCTTTTATTTTGTGAATATTGTGTTTTTTGTATGTTTAAATTAGTAAATTTCAATAGATTAACGTTCAAAACCAATAAAATATTTAACATGGTTTAATATTATCTTTTTAGGGATTCTAGTATTTTGTCTCATGGTGTAGGTTATTATTTCATAACCATCATGAATATTTTTCTAGGATGTATTGAATTTAAATTTTGAAGAATAAAACTGGAAACTTTTAAAACATTTAAGGATTGGAATATTGTTCTTGAAAATAAAACTTATAGAGAGCTTATGTCAATAAGAACTGATAATGGGTTATAATATATACCAAATTAAGTCATTAAATTTTGAATTTTTTTAGTAATTATGTGCTATAAAATTGGTTAGGATTCTCCTGAACATAATGTATTAGTTAAAGGTATGAATAAACTATTTTATAAAGAGTGTAGAGAATGTTTTCAAACTCATGTTTTCCCCAAATATTATATAAAAAAATTAACTATGAACATTTTCATAATAAATTGATACACATATTTAAACATTTTCACTAAGGTTGTTAAATTATATAAACTATATATAGATAGGTCTATATTCAAAAAATGAACCATTATTCAGGATGTTACATTCCAAGATTTAAATATATAAAGGCCTAATTATACTATGGATTTCGGTTTTAATGTACCTCAACCTCAGGGTGTTTAAACCGTGTTAAATTTGAAATATATTATTAAAATGATACTATTTATACACCTTTAATAGATGAATTTGAGTTTGAATCTTAAATTGAAAAAAAAATTACGTGTTCGGGTGGAAATGGTGATAATAACATTTTGACAGATATAATGATGAGATTTATTCAACCTACATATATATATTCTTTCCCATGATATAGTTGAGTTTAATTTTAAAGTTTTTTTGGGATGTTATTAATGATGAACCAAAAACATATAACCAAGTATTAATAAGTAATGAATCAAAATGATATCTTGTTTCCATGGATAAATAGATGACTTGTTTAAAAATAACACATGGGATGTTTTCAATACCAATATTGATGGAACTATTATTGGAATTAAATGGACATACTCACAAATGTGACATAATGTTAGATAAGGGAAAATTATATTTAAAGATGAATCATTTCTAAGGAATCATTTATCAAAAATTAGATTGAAAAAAAGTAATATTTTCTATTATGGTTAAATATTATTTAATTGTATTACTTATTTTGTTTTCATTATTTACATATTTCCATTTATAATGTATTCATGTAAATATATAATTCCTTCATGGTGAGTTAGCGGATAAAATTAATAAAAACTGCATCAAGTATATATAATTATGTTCAAATTGAGTAAATTGTTCTGTTAAAAAGATCAATGAATGGTTTAAAATAGAATTCTCAACTATGGTATATATTATTTGATTTGTGTATAAAAGAAATTGTTTTTAGATTTATCTATTAGGATGCATATATTTATTACAAATTTTTAAAGAAAGAAGTGATTTATATTATTCTCTATATTGAAAACATGTTCATCATTTCAAAAAATATAATGAAAATTGATCCAATAAAGAAGAAAGTCATATCTATTCTTGAGATAAAATGTCGTGGTAAAACGGATATAAATTTTGGTTTGAAAATTATTAGAGATAGTAAACCCAAAATTGTTATCCAGTTTCAATATTATTATGTAAAAAATTACAATGAAATATTTTTTTTGACAATATGAAACTAGTAAATATAACATTATTTTATAATTTTTAATTTTCAATTTCATAATAACCTATAATAAAATCATATATATCTTATATGAGTGTAATTACACATGATAATATATTTCTAAATTTTCTGTATGATATAATTTGTTCAGAATCATATATTTTATGTTTTTTATTTTAATTAAGTTATAATAAATCTTGGGAATCCACATTGGCATTCATTAATATAGAAATAATGGTAAATTTCAATATCATATTATTTATGTTTATGTTACAGAAAAAAAAATTATTATTTTTATATGTTATGTAAATTATATTTATTATTACAATACTACAAATAATAAATATATTATTGGTTATTTATCTATTTCATTTTGGTAAATTGTTTTTTAAAATAGTAACATTCAATTTTTGGTGGTAATTTCTACAATTTATTTTGATTATATACACTTAAAAATCAACTATTGTTAATATACTGTAAAAACATTTAATTGGTAAACTTGATTTAACTTCTTTTATAATTGGTATTTTTTATATTCATTCGACATTAAATTTTTCTAAAAACCTTTATTATCATGGTATATCTAAATATATATGTATTATATTACATTTTTTAGAGATATTTTTGAATCTGGGATAGTATTTAACAACAAGATATATAAAAATGAAAATCTAGGTAATTTTCTAACTAAGGTTTTTCCATTAATAATATTTAGACAATATTAATTATTTTTAAACATGTTCCTAATTTAATAAACATGGTATAGGAACAAAATGTGAATATGTATGTCATGGAATTTTATTTTTTTATGTGACAATTTTTAAAAATGGGTATTCAATTTTTTTAAAATTAAACAACTTTATTTTTATTTTTTATTTTTTAATTTATTATTATTCCAAAAAAATATTTACAGAAATTAAATAATTAATTTTTACATGAAAAATATATTTCTTATTTAGGTTGGCCTTTTTCTCATTACTTTTAAATTTCATTAAATGAGTGTATAAAATTCAATAGATGGAACATCAGGGGTTTATAAATAATATAGTCCTAGGGAATCACCTATCACAATAAAATTTCAATTAAATAGATATAACACTTATGGTGGAGAAAACATACAACATTCATCCATATTTTCTCTCGAATCCATGTTATTCACTAACATGTTAACCTCCCTCTATGTGTGATGAACCATAATACCTTGTCTTATCATCAACATATATTGTCTCAAAATAATGTCTATAAACAAATGGAGAAGAGTGGACAAAGTATTGTAATTTACTTTGAATCTTGAGTCCGTTTAAATGGAAGATATTTGAATATGATGGTCTCTACAGAAGATAATTCCATTCAACAAATCCCGTGCCTCTTTTATTATTGAATTCCATTATCAAAAGTATAGTTTGGTATTATTCATTGGGACTTCCATTTATCTTTTTCGTATGTAGGTCCTTGTTACACGGGTTTAGAAATTAAAAAAAATTATGTTTAATTACTTTTTTATTTTTAAAGGTGTTGGGGGAGGAGGAAAAATATTAAAGGTCCTGTTTTGGGAGAAAATCAATTTTTCAGGAAAACCATTTTCTTATGATTATTTGACAAATTATGGTGAAGTTTAAGAGAAAGTTTTTAGGGGAAAATGCATATAGTTTTTATAGAATTATATCTTATATGTCTAATATTTGATATGATTTGGGAAACACACTATGGAAATATATAACATATCATATAGAAGGTGAAAATGATGTGACACTAAACCATACATGGAAGATAATTTTGGGGTAGCTACTAGAATATTTTGATTAATACAAATGAAATATTTTATTTAAAAAAATTACTTGGTGCTTTAAGAAATGATATTTTAGTTCATATGTGTCGATACAAGCGAACAAGAAAAAGTTGAATGTCCTTGTTTCATACATTATCTTTGGATGAATATTAGAACCGTGTCATGGATTATTTAAACATGAAATTATGAATGATAATTTTTAATGAATTAAGTTTTAAAATAATTTTTTAATTATGTAGGAAATAAATAAAACATCCAATGATTTTTTGATTAGGAATTGAGCAATAAAAACATGTCATGATGGTAGAGGGAAAGAAGTGGTTTTTTTAAGTTAATTAAACATTTATAAAACCAATTTAGCTTCCATTTTAAACCTCATAAATCCTCCTAAGACTTGGTAGGTAACTTTATTTTAATTGGGATATATTTTTGAGGTTACTTGATATTTATTTATAAATGTCTTTATGGTATTTAATGGATAGAATCATTGATTGAATGTGAGTGAAATTCCAGAACAATTTCTTATTATAGATTAATGATTCCTTATTTACCTATGTTTACTTATGTAATTAAATGTCTAGATTATTTTTATGCATGTATCATGGGTTTTGTTTATTATAAATAGGTAATTGATTAGGGGTATGAGATCGATGACTATTCTACAATGAATGGATTCAAACATTGATAGGATAGGTGATTCTAAATACTCTATATATGTGTTTTGTGAATTTGTATAATCTAATTTATCTAGTGGTGGGTAATTATTTTATTCATATACAAATAATAATAGATAATAATATTAATGTAATATATGTGTAGAATGTTTCAATTAAAATAACAAGGAATAATTAAATGATATATTAATTTAGAAATTATGATAAATTTGGAATAAAGTAACTTTCATTGAATAACGATACAAATACCAAATTTTAGAAGATATTATTTTGATATAGAGGGGAAGATGTGGGGTTTGAACTATTAATTTATAACTATTTATGAGATGACGTTTTGTTGAATATATTTCCTCATTTCATTATTTGATGATATGAGCCTTGAAATTTTTTAAATAGTGTGGAGAAAAGGAGTTTAATATGATATATGGAAATAAAATGCTATAGGGGTATTATAGTTATCTATTTTAATGATGTCATTAATTTTAAATGTATATGAAAATTTCAATATAATTTTAATTAAATAGATTATTATAGAAATGGTTGGTTTATATAATGTGTCATGAATATTGGTGTGTTGTGAATTATGGTAACATGTTATGTGGGATGATGTGATTTAATTGAAGTGATGATTTATGTGATATTTATGTTTTGATATAAATTGTGATTTTTTTTTGATTTAATATAGATATGATATGGAGGGATTTATTATTGCATGATGATGATGTGTTTGGAGGGTTGTGTTATTCCCTAATCATAATGAAGTTTTTAAGGGATTTTATACTCTCAATTTAGGTATCGATGTTATTGTTATAGTTATACCACATTGCAAATTATATATTATTATTGTAGGGTCTATATATAAATTTGATGTTGTTATATTTGAAATAACTTTTTGGTGTAGTTATAACAATATTATTGGTGTGGATACTGTGAAAATGTGGTTGTTTTAGTGATTCAAGTGTGGTGATGTAGACGATATGGTGGATTGTGATTGATGATGAAAATAGGTATGGTGGATAAAATATGGCTTAATTTTGATTGAATTTAGTATATTTTTTTTTTGTAAAGACCCGGAAATTCTGTGGAAATTTTTTTCTTAAATATATAGGAATTTTACGAGTTCGTAGTTTCTGACGGCACCTCATTCTGAGGCTCGGTGTGCCCGGAATCAATTTCTGAAGTTTTTTTTGGGTACGTTCAATAAACGTACGAGAGGGATTTTATATCTTTTGAACTGGTGCTCGGAATTGAAATCTGAGGACACCGTTGAACTCACAGCATTAGTATTCGCTTAAAGAGACCATTACCGCAGTTGCGTTTTATTGAGATTGGAAGTAAATTTTTGGGGTTTCTAAATAAAATTAAATAAAAATATGTGTAGAATATTTTTTTATTTGAGTGGTGGATTAATCCTCCAGGGGGATGTTGGAGGTGGGGCCCACCCACACATTACCTCTGTTGGGAGGATGTTATAAGTTGGGGCCCATTGAGCATCAAACCCCCTTCACCCCCTTTAACCCTTGGAACTCCCAATTTATTGCAGAGCCTCTTCACCTTCCTTCATAAGTGTTCCAAACCAAGAATTAATTAATGGCATAATTAATTAATTTGAAATATTTTTGAATTCTTTTGAATGCATTATGCCAACATTTTAGTAAGAGCTCATATTCATTTATTTTGGGGTTGGCATAATCTTTGGTGGAGCTTTGGAGGATCTTTGGGAGAATTTCATCCTCCCAATGAAGAATACTCCACATCTCCGAAGAAAGACAAACACCGTCCTCGATCTTTCACCAAGATAAAATAGAATGAGCCTCCCATGAAGAATACCAATGAAGATTCTTCCTCGGATGCTCCCCAACGTCAATGAATCGACGTCCGCCCTTTTTCTCGTGACTTCATCAATGACCAATGACAAATGAGGTAGGGGATTTAAGTTTGATTCTCGTTTCCATTCTTCGTCATTCAATCTTGGTTGTTAACTTTCCAATTGATATCATAATAATGTGGAAGTCTCGGGTTGCACGGACATGGCCCGACCATCTCCCTTTGTTAATTTCATTTGTTGATGAAGGAAGGTGGAACAACAACAGCGGCCAGCGTTAGGCTGGCCACGAAGGAACCGGCGACGCAAGGCCGCCAGGTCACCGGAATGTCATGCGGAGGATTCGAGGGCCATGGCCAAACCGTGCCGAGGTGGAAGAGGCGCGGTGCCATTGCATCGTGCGGAGGACCAAGGGGCCATGGCCAGGCCAGGCCACGGTGGTGGTTGTGCGGCGTTGTTGCACCATGCGGAGGGAAAGAGGGTCACGACACCATTTCTCCGCAAGGATAGCAGGAGGACCTCGGCACTGTCGCACCATGTGAAGGGAAGGAGGACCGCGGTGCCATCGCGCCATGGTGGAGGAGCGGTGGAGGCCGGCCGGGCCGACAGCTGTGGAGCTGGACAAGCGGGACAACCCGGTTCCTGCGGCTCCTGAACAAGCGCAATGCGCCCATTCTGTTCGACAAACCAGGAGGGTGCCCCCCCCTCCCCCTCGTGTGGTCGGCTGGGCCGCCACGTCCGTTCCACCCTTCTGCCGGGCCACCACGGGCTGGGCCGCCCTCAGCCCGGGTTGCCACGAGCCGGGCCACCACGGTCGGGCCGCCCTTCAGTCGGGCCGCCCTAGGTCGGGCCGCCCTCAGCCCGGGCCGCACCTTCGGTCCAAGATGCACCTTCGGGTTGGGCCACACCCACAGACCGACTCAGACCCTAGTTTGGACCAGGTCGGTCTGATCGGGTTGGACTGGACTCGAACCCTCTATGACCCTTTACACCTTTTATCCCGCATCTTGGGCTACGGGTGTCTGATCGACGAACAGTCAGCGGCGATGCAATTATTGGATCAAGAAGATTCTTTTGGAATACTCCACTTGAGGTTCGGACAAAGTTGGGGTATGTACGGGTTGGTTTGAGCCTAAAAACCAACCGGGCCCCTGGAACGGAAATTCCAATAACTAATAGACCGGGCGTCCGATTGACGCACCGTCTATCGCGTTGGGTTACTTATGATGAGACAAAACTATGGGATACATCAACTCAAGACTTCCTAGTATTTGATGTATCGACACTTGGCTCGAGGAGAGGATCCTCCCGGAATCAAGCGTGCTGTGTGCGGGAATCCTATGGTTGGCTGCGACTGAGATGGCAGGATCCTCAATGGGTTCGACAGTGACGATACTATACTAGGATCCTCCGTGGGTTCGACAGTGATGACTACTGTACTAGGATCCTCCCTAGGTTCAACAGTGGTGACTTCTGTACTGGTATCCTCTATGGGTTCAACAGTGATGACTTATGTACCAGGATCCTCCGTGAGTTCGACAGCGCTAATATTGTTCTAGGATCCTACGTGGGTTTGACAGAGGAGATGATTCAGAGGATACATCCAATAATCTCTACCCCTCTTCATGTGTTGTATACCTATGTGAGCTGAGTCTTGTCTTCAGTTGTTATCATTGAGATGATTTTCTTTACTTCCTTTGTGGAATGGGTTGTGCTTGGGCTCGAGTGTTGGAGCCAGACTGTGATTGGTAACTTAGGTATATGTATGGGCATATACCTAAGTAGGGTTATTTTATACTTCATGATTTTATATTTCTTCTTTGATTTATCCTTAATGGATTATGGGATACCTTTAGGGGTCTTGGGGTCCCCTACTGAGTATTGTTATACTCACCCCTACACGGGCTTCGCCCGAACCTTGTTGTGTTCGGTACAGACGACGATCAGTAGTGATCAATGCTGAGCGTGACGGAGGGGAAGATGCTCAGAGCCGGACTATACGGGATGTAATTTAGGGGCGAGTTGTTTGAGTTCTATACCTACACTTCAGGTAGGATTCCCCGGTGGATGATCCAGGAGCAGTTTTCCCTTTTTACTTGTACTTGTACTTTTTGTTCAGTTGGGTTGGTTTTCTAGCCCACTTACTTTCAACACACTTTTCTTTTCTATATTAGTACTTGTTTCTCCCACTTATTGTGTTCAGACTATGTGTGTTATAGGTTTAAAGGCAATGCATTCCCTTTTTAACAGGAATTCACATTTGGTGCTAGTCGCCAGCCCCTGGCCTATGGAAGGCAGGCTTGGCGTAGTCATGGCACGGGTCCCAAGGACAGGTCGTGACAAATTGGTATCATAGGAGTCGGTTCTACCACATAACATGGAATATGATTCTTTTAACATAAATAGTGTTAATTTCTTTGGGTATGGTTATCATTTTAGGGAAACCGGTGTTGGTGTGGCGGTCGACGTATCCATACACTAGGACTCTGACTTCTGATTTCTGACTCAGTGCACGAAAACACAGATTATGTGTGTGTTTTGTTTGAAAGGTTTTCTTCATGATTACTTTGTGTCAGATCACCAGATATGCTATTTTTATCATGGCACATCTATTTCTTTTTAGGATGGCCCCATGAAGGAATCTAGTTAGGGTTCTGAGTTTTGTACGAGATGGTAGCCCACCAAGCAATGAGGCCTCAGTGCTGGACCCCATCACAGCGGAGGTACCAGCGGTACCACTACCAGCAGGGCCCCCAATACCATCAGCTCCAGCAGTAGAGAGTGCACGCCATCTTAGTGCGTCACACGAGTTCCAGCACCAGAGTCTTCCCAGGTTCTGGGGAGAGATGGACCCACAGGGAGCGGAGGATTGGCTGGAGTCTGTTGTGAGAGTTTTCAGATTGGTAGGGACACCAACCGACCTCATGGTGATCTTTGCTATGAGTCTCCTGCATGCAGCAGCAGGAAGATGGTGGAGCTTGATTCTCCAGGTGCATGACGAGGGATCACTACTCTGGACAGACTTCGAGAGTCTCTTCCGGTCAGAGTTTGTTCCATCCACCCTTCGTGCAGTGCGGATTAAGAAGTTGCTTCATCTGCAGCAGGGTAGCATGGCAGTAGCTCAGTACTCAGCGAGGTTCACTGACCTCTCGTGCTACTCCACAGATATTGTACAAGACCCATTTTATAGGGCTCGGACCTTCGAGTAGGGACTCATACATGAGATTAGGTCTTCAATGATCTCCCTTAGCATCCCAACACAGGCGGGGGTGTTGGAGAGCACCCTTATAGTGGAGTTTTTTCTTGCAGAGAAGACACCAGCAGCGAGACCCACCACAAGGCGACATGTAACGGAGTCTTCTAAGTCCAGTAGTAGACAGATGTCGTAGAGGTCCAAGTGGACCAGTTCATCAGGTTGGTGACCCCAGGATACAGGTTCGATTATGTGGGGAACATGAGATAGATCCAGCCATACGAGGAGAAAGCAGTGCTATGTGTACGGAGGATAGGGTCACATGGAATGTGACTGCCCGACCCGCCATGCAGATGAGTAGAAGACAGTATAGGGACCTCCAAGGCAGAGGTAGAGGTTCAACTGTGGTGGTTTTTTGGGAGAAAGAAGATGTGGCAGAGGATCTGGCCGAGCAGCATGTGGTGGACAACGATTAGAGGCCCTACCACCACCACCACTAAGAGGTCCACCCCGACCACAGGGAGCTGTCGGACAGAGGCAGGCTCAGCTCCAGGCAGTCAAGGCCTATGACCACGGCGCACCTGAGATGATTTGAGGTACTATCTGTGTCTACTCCACCCTTGATGCAGTACGTATAGACATAGGTGTGAGTCATTCTTTTATTATAGCTTCCCTTGTTTGGAGCTCGGATATTCCTACAGAGTCGTTGGCTCGATCCTTACGACTAGAGAGTCCTACAGGAGTAGACTCAACAATTATGCACTGGTGCTGGAAGTGTGATCTTAATCTAGGAGGCGAGAGCTTCGGATGGGATCTCCTCATAGAGGCGTCGAGGGCTTACGACTTAATCTTGGGTATGGACTAGTTATCCACAGTTCATGCTCAGATTGACTATATTAGGTGGAAAGTGTGTTATATCCACGAGGATTGGATGAGGTTTACCTTCACCGAATAGAAGGGAGCCTTTACAGAACAGGATGGACTTAGCCAATGGAGGGGATGCTGATCAAACATCAGATGGCTAGCATCATTCTCATAGCAGTTGATGTGCGGAGTCCAAGTTCTCCTATTGTGGTGGATCAGTACACAGATCTTTTCCCTGACGATGTTCCAGGACTACCTCCTCGCAGAGTGGTGGACTTCTACATTGACATTTACCCCGCGATGGCACTAATATCTACTCCAGCATATCGGATGGCTCCCATCGAGCTTCGTGAGATGCGGGTACAGCTGGAGGAATTTCAAGGGAAGGGATTTATCATACCCAGTGTTTCACCCTGGGCATCCCTGATTTTGTTCGCCAAGAAGGCGGATGGGAGCTTGTGACTGTGTTTTGATTACCAGTGCCTGAACCAGGTGACCATGAAAAACAAGTACCCACTCTCGAGGATCGAAGACCTCTTTGATCAGCTCAAGGGAGCACAATGGTTCTCGAAGATAGACCTTAGGTCAGGCTATCACCATCTCAGAGTTCGAGATGAGGATGTGCAAAATATAGACTTCAGATGTTGGTATGGCCACTATGATTTCTTGGTTATTACCTTCAGCGTAACCAACACTTCAGTGGTGTTCATGAGTCTCATGAACAGGATCATTTAGCCTTACCTCAATATATTTGTCGTAGTCTTCATAGATGATATACTGATCTATTCGACTACTAAGGAGGAGCATGCCTACCATTTGAAGGTAGTACTGGACACACTCCGAGAGAACCAGCTTTTTGGTAAGCTCTTGAAGTGCCAGTTTTGTATTCGAGAGGTTCACTTCTTGGGAAACATCATCTCAAAGGCTGGAGTTGTTGTGGATCCAGTGAAGATCTAGGTAGTAATTTCATGGGAGCCACCTAGGTGTGTGACAGAGGTACTATGTTTTCTGGGACTGGATGGGTACTATCGGAGATTTGTGCCAGACTTCTCCAAAGTTGTAGCACCACTTTCAGCATTGACGTAGAAGGGGAAACCCTTTGTGTGGTCAGAGAGATGCCAGCAGAGATTTTAGGAGCTGAGGTAGAGGTTGACTAGTTCACCAATCTTGAGGATACCAGAGGAGGGAGTTGGGTACATAGTTTACTGTGACTTATCAGGGACCAGAATATGGTGTGTCCTAATGCAGGAATGAGCAGTGATCGTGTATGGTTCTCGGATGTTAAGACGGTAAGAGTAGAACTACACTACCCATGACCTTGAGTTAGCAACAGTAGTCTTCACCTTGAAGATGTGGCGGCAATATCTTATTGGCGAACGCTTTATAGTCTACTCTGACCACTAGAGTCTCAAGTACATCTTCTCACAGAAGGAACTGAACCTGAGACAGAACTGTTGGCTTGAGTTCCTCCAGGACTATGAATTCAAGATAGTCTATACTCTTGGGAAGGGGAACGTTGTAGCAAATTCTCTATGTAGGATATCAGGAAATCAACTTCTAGAAGTGGTGACAGAGTAGCTGGACACGTTGTAGATATCCTTTGTGGATAGAGATGGATCATACTTTCTATAGTCTCTCACAGTCACTCCTCCACTTCTTCAGTGAGTCAGGGAGGTGTAGCGTGGTGATGTTGACTGCGAGGCTCAATGTTCTCGGATATCCACAGGGCAGGCACCTGATTGATTTTCTGAAGGTGGGGAGCATGTCATTCTTTTCAGAGGATGTACCATGGTACCAGTTTCACTTCAGGAGGAAGTGTTGAGGGAGTCCCACATGTCTCCTTTAGCGGTACATCCAGGAGTGGCGAAGATGTATCAGGACCTCCGACGACATCACTGGTGTCCAAGTATGAAGAAGGCAGTAGTAGAGTTTGTCTCACGATGCCTCACTTGTTAGCAAGTGAAGGTGGAGCACCAAGTTCCAGCAGACTTCATTCATCCCTTAGAAGTCCCAGAGTGGATGTGGGACGGGATATCCATGGATTTTGTGAATAGACTTCCACGTACATCTAGAGGACACGACTCAATATGGGTGATCATAGACCGACTCACCAGGTCAACCACTTCCTACCGATCAGAGAGTAGGGTTAAGTAGAGTTCCTGGGATGCCTCTACATACGGGAGTTCGTACAGCTTCATGGTGTGGCATCAAAGATCTTTTCCGATTGAGATGCTCCTTTAACTTCTCACCTATGGAAGGGGTTGCAGGAGGCTTTCAAGATGCAGCTTTTCTTGAGCACCATCTTCCATCCTCAGACAGATGGTCAGACTGAGAGGACCATTCAGACTCTCGAGGACATGCTCCGTGCATGTGTCCTCGACTTTGGTCATAGCTGGGAGTATCACTTACCCTTGGTAGAGTTTGCATATAACAACAGCTACCACTCCACCATTGGGATGGCACCTTTTGAGGAACTTTACGGCCGACCTTTCATATCACCTCTGTGCTGGACTGACCCAGGGGAGCCAACACTTATAGGACTGGAGATGGTGCAGGCTATGACGAAGAAGGTTCAGATCATCCAGGAGTGGATGAAGACTGCCCAAAGTAGGCAGAAGTCCTGTGCTGATAAGAGACGGAGACCACTGGAGTTCGAGGATAGCAACCATGTCTTTCTATGGTTCTCACCTCGATGAGGTCTATAGAGATTTGGACGAAGAGGCAAGTTGTCTCCACGATTCATCAGACCTATCCAAGTACTCATTAAAGTAGGCGAGTTGGATTACCGCTTGGCTCTTCCACCTCAGTTTCACCGGGTGTATGACGTCTTCCACGTATCTTAGCTAAGTAGATACGTGCATGACCCTTCCCACACCATCGACCATGGGGATCTGGACATCGATGACGGGGTGACGTTCACGGAGGTTCCAGTGGAGATTGAGGATCGACTGGAGTGGTTCCTACATGGAAGTTTGATTCCTCTACTACACGTTCGCTGGCATCACAGGAACCTCAAGGAGAGCACATGTGAGCGGGAGGCTCAAATGCATGCTCAGTACCCCCTTCTGTTTCCTTAGTGTGAGTTGTAACTTAAGGGGACGTAAGGAACTGAGGTGGAGAGAATTTAAAGACCCTGAAATTCCATGGAAATTTTTTTTCTTAATTACATAGGAATTTTACGAGTCCGCAGTTACTGACGGCGCCTAATTCTGAGGCCCGGTGTGCCCGAAATCAATTTCTGAAGTTTTGTTTGGGAATGTTTAATTAACGTATGAGTGGGATTTTATATATTTTGAACCAGTGCTCGGAATTTAAATTTGAGGACACTATTGAACTCGCAGTTCTGGTATTCTCTTAAGTATACCTTTACCGCAGTTGCGTTTTATCGATATTGGAAGTTAATTTTTGGGGTTTCTAAATAAAATTAAATAAAAATATGTGTAGCATATTTTTTTATTTGAGTGGTGGTTTAATCCTCCAAGGGGAGGTTGGAAGTGGATCCCACCCACACATAACCTCCCTTGGAAGAATGTTATAAGGTGGGTCCCACAGGATCATCAAACCCCCTTAATCCCCTTTAACCCTAGGAACTCCCAATTTATTACGAAGCCTCTTCACCTTCCTTTATAAGTGTGCCAAACCAAAAATTAATTAATGGCATAACTAATTAATTTGAAATGTTTTGAATTATTTTGAATTCATTATGCCAACATTATAATAAGAGATCATATTCTTTTATTTTGGTTTTGGCACAATATTTGGTGGAGCATTGGAGGATCTTTTGGAGGATTTCATCCTCCCAACGAAGAATACTCCACATCTCCAAAGAACGATGAACACCATCCTCGATTTGGACCAAGCTAAAAGAGAAGGAGTCTCCCCCGAAGAATTCCAATGATGCTTCTTCCTTGGATGCTCCCCGATGTCAACAAATCAACGTCCGCCATTTTTCCTATGTCTTCTTCAATAAACAATGACAAACGAGGTAGGGGATTTAATTTTTATTCTCATTTCTGTTCTTCGTCATTCGATCTTTGTTATTAATTTTCCAATTGATATCGTAATAACGTGGAAGGATCAGGCCACACAAACACGGCCTAACCCTCTCCCTTTGTTAATTACATTTGTTGACGAATAGAGGTGGAACAACAACAGCGGACGGAATTGGGCCGGCCATGAAGAAACCGGAGGCGCAAGGCCGCCGGGTCGCCGGAAAGGCGCGACATCATCATGCCGCGCGGAGGAGCTGAGGGTCGCGGCCAAACTAGGTCGCGGTGGAAGAGGCGTGGCACCGTCGTGCCACACGGAGGATTAAGGTCTGCGGCCAGGCCGCGGCCGCATCAGTGGTGGCATGGTGTCGTCTCGCCAAGAGGATGGCATGAGGTCCGTGATGCTGTCGCCCGCGATGGAGGAGCGGTGGCGGCCAGCCGGGCCGGCTGCCATGGAGCCGGACAAGCGGGACCACCCGGGTCCCGCGGCTCCTGAACCGATGCAATACGCCAGTTCTATTCGACAAACCGGTGGGTACCCCCCTCCCTCGCATGGCCGAACGGGCTGACACGACCTGGATTCCCTTCTTCCAGGCCGCCACGGGCCAGGCCGCCTTTCGGCTAGGCCGCCCTTCGGCCGGGCCGCCCTTCTGTCGGGCCGCCCTCTGGCTGGGCCGCGCCTTCGGGTTGGACCGCACCTTTGGGTCGGGCCGAACACTCGGTTTGGGCTACACCTGTGGACCGAGTCAAACCTCGGTTTGGACCGGGTCAATCCGGGTCAGTCTGACAGGGTCGGACAGGAATCGGACCTACTATGGCCATTTACACCTTTTAGCTCGCATTTTGGGCTACGGGTGTCTGATCGACGAACCGTCTGCAGTGATGGAATTCTTGAAGAAAGACGACTCTTTTGGTATACTCCATTTGAGGTTCAGATATAGTTGGGGTACAGACGGGTTGGTTTGAGCCTAAAAACCAACCGGGTCCCTGGTACGAAAATGCCAATAACTCAAAGACTGGGCGTCCGATTGATGTGTCGTATGTCGCGTTGGGTTCCTTATGATGAGACAGAACTACGTGATACATCAGCTCAAGACTTTGTTTTATTTTATGTATCGAGACTTGGCTCATGGAGCGGACCCTCCCGGAATTGAGTGTGATGTGTGCGGGAATCCTGTGGCTGGTTGCGACTGAGATGACAAGATCCTCCATGGGTTCAACAGCGACGATACTGTACCAAGATCCTCCGTGGGTTCGACAGCAATGAATAATGTACTGCGATCCTCCATGGGTTCAACAGTGGTGACTTCTGTACTGGGATCCTCTATGGGTTCGACAGTGATGAATTCTGTACCAGGACCCTCCATCGGTTTGATAGCACTCATATTGTTCCAGGATCCTACGTGGGTTCGATAGAGGAGATGATTTAGAGGCTACATCTAATCATCTATAACCCTTTTCATGTGTTGTATACCTGTGTGAGCTGAGTATTTTCTTTAGATTTTATCATTGAGATGATTAACTTTACTTCCTTTGTGGAATGGGTTGTTCTTAGGCTCGAGTGTTGGAGTCGGACTGTGATTGGTAACATAGGTATATGTATGGTCGTATACCTAAGTAGGGTTGGTTGATACTTCGTGATTGTATCTTTCTTATTTTATTTATCCTTAGTGGACTCTGGGAGACATTCGGGGGTCTCAGGGTCCTCTACTGAGTATTGTTATACTCACCCCTGCACGGGCTTCGCCCGCATATTGTTGTGTTCTGTACAGACGATGGTCAGTAGTGATCGAGGCTGAGGGTGACGGATGGGAAGCATCTCGGAGATGGACTAGACGGGACTTACTTTAGGGATGATTTGTTCAAGTTCTGTAGGTACCCTTCAGGTAGTATTCCCTAGTGGACGATCCAGGAGTTGTTTTCCCTTTTTACTTGTACTTGTACTTGTTGTTCAGTTGGGTTTGTATTCTATCCCACTTACTTTTATCACACATTTCTTTTCTATATTAGTACATGTTGCTCCCACTTATTTTTTTTAGACTGTGTGTGTTACAGGTTTAAAGGAAATGCCTTCCCTTTTTATCGGAGATTCACCTTTGGTGCTAGTCTCCAGCCCCTGGCCTATGGGAGGCGGACTTGGGGTAGTCACAGCATGGGTCCCGAGGATGGGTCGTGACATTTTTAGTTCAAATTTATTAAATTTATATATACCATTCACTAAAGCTTTTTTATTCCCATTCCCATAACATTGTAGAGGTTGGAGGAGAAACCTACTTGTTATACTTGTATACTTACTCTGCTATTATCAAAGATTTTTTATACCTATAAGATTGAGTACATTTTTATTCCAAGTGATGTTCATTCGAGAAAAATTTAATGTATTATATTGTAGGGAGTGTTGTAAAATCATGTTTCTACCTTTTGTTTTGGTTGATTATTTGTTAGATGGTGTGTGTGACATATTTATACAAGAATTTATTTGTGCATTTAGAGTTGTTTTATTGATTTATTATGGACATAATTATTCATTTGAGATAAATAAGGATAGAACCTCTGGTATTTTTTATATTACTACCCTTGTGTTAGTTGCCAACTCGTGGCTGATTTTCGGTGGGATTTGGGGTTCACACTCAATCTTGTTATTGGATCAAGAGGTGTTGTATCCTAGCTGGGAAATAAAAATGGTGTGTTTTTTTATTTTTTTATTTTTATAAGATTGATATTATAGATCCAGTCATCCACTCGTAGTTTTTATTAAAAAAATTACAAAAGTTAAACCAAGATGTGGTGGTATAAGACAAGTCATGGTTTGGGTTGGTGTAAACCAAAATAAAGCAAGGGAAATAATTTCATGGTTTAGTGTATTGAAGTAGATACATTATGTGATAATTTTTTATTCATCCTATTTACCCTACTATTAGATATTATATTCCATTTTATCATCCAGTGATGATTATTTTTGGAGTTTTAATGTCCATTTTCATTATTGAAATATTAAACAAACAATAATAGTATTGAATCAAATTTTATAAGTATTTATATCATTTTAAACACCTATAAAACAATTCATCAATAGGATAAACATCTGAGAAATGTCTAAGACCCTTGGTGGCCTATATTATGGAAAGTGTCTAGTAAAGAGATAACTCCTTGACCAATGAAATTATAAAATGCTACAAAATTATGGGTACTGTGATTTTATGTTACTCTTTTCCAACCATGTCATAAAAATACCATTGATTAGTATCATGATAAACTAGTTATTTAAAACTCACACCATTATTGGAAATAAGATCAGCTGTATAATTTTTCACCCTAAGGGTATGCATAATGAAATTTTTGATTGTGAATAGATTCAATAGGAATTATGTCTATTATGGTAGTAGTTCCCATGAATAATTGAAGGACTTCTTCCTGATATCTTGGAAAATATAAGAAGATTCACATCCATTCCTATTGTATCTCTATTTTTATGGCCTTAATGAAAGATAATTTTAGTTTTTAGTAAAAAAGTGCTACCATATTGGTTATAGAAGCAGCCAACCATATCTCCCCTTGTGGTTTTGGAAAACTCCACCCCAACCATCTTGATCTAGGATTCCCTTAAAAGAACCATTGGTGCTGATATTCACCCATCCTTTAATATAGAATTGACAAGAAATGTAAATGGATACCTTTTCTAGTTTTTATTTGTACTAGACGCCTAATCTAATGCAAACAGTGACGTATCGAATGCTAATATCCATATATCCAACTTGGTTGTGTGCGGTCTCAATTATGATTTTAACAAGATGTTTCACTGAATATATGATTGTGGAAGTTTATCAATGATGTATAAACCTATTTCAGAAAAACAAAAACTTATGTACTGTAATACCTCATCCATTGTAGTGTACAGTTGGTTCATCAATTATATAGATATTGAATCAGTGCCTTGGAATTCCATGAAGTTTCCCAAGTTTATGGATTGAATTATTTTAACATCAATAGATCTGATATGGTCTCCCAACCATGCTGTAATAAGAGTATTAGAACCATAAAAGACTATCATATTTAGTTATTGACCTACTAAATATAGAAAACAAATAAATATATTGAAAACCAAAAGACATTATTCTTCTATTTGTTGGTATTTTTCTGTTAAGGATCCATTATATGAAATAGATTATAGAGGTTCTAATTTAAGGATTTTGATAGTTTTTAATCCAACCCATATGTGGATTCTATAATTTAGTGATGAAATAGGAATACATATTGTTGTTTAACAATCCATTCTTTATAGTTTCCTATATGATGGTGTCATCAATTTTCATAAAAGAGTATTCTTTAATCACAGGTTTTGTAATAGTAGTTAAATACTCAATTTGATAACTCAATGAATATCTAATAGAGGTATAATTTTCAAAAATATTATATGTACAATCAACAATTATTCTTTGGGGGAATTAAATCCAATTATAATTCCAAAATTGTATTTTTGACTCTCTTATCACACACCATTTTGAGTGAATCATGATATTAGAGTATGATGCTCATTAAGCTATCCAAACTGAGGAATAAATAAAGTAAAAATATCCATCCCTGAGTATTTTTAGAATTATTACATTAATAAGATCTAGATTTTCTATATTATATTTAATCATCCTCCACATAAAGTGCATCTGATGGGACTTCTTAAAATTTTATGGATTTTTTCTTCCAAGGACTCCTACTAAGATATTTTTTTGAACTCCTTACATGATATTGTTTAATGATTCTTTTAATAAATACCCACACTCTAAATATTATTAAGGATATATATATGTTCTAATTATTTTAAAAAAATCAAATGACCATTTAAAGACCATTAGAGAATAAACCATCTCAAAAATAATTACTTCCTTGACTAAAAAAATTCTCCCAACCATTGATATAGATTTTCCTCTCTATTTATGGATCTGGACCAAGAAAATCCTATTATAGGTACATTAGTAGAAGATATCCCTCCATCATACATAGGTAATTTATGATAATGGTTTTTATAGCATTGGTGAATTTATTTACAATGAAAATAAATAACTTCTTTCATCTATTTCATTAACCAAATACCTCTTCATAATGATTAACAATGACCTTGAATTATTTTATACTTTTTCTATACCATTGACTAATATAAGAACATCATCATCATAAAGTATGTGAGAAAGAGTTGTAAGATCCCCTACATCCTGTATCATCTTGATTTTCCATTAATTCAAGATTTTACTATAAAGTATGTGAGAAAGAGTTGTAAGATCCCCTACATCCTGTATCATCTTGATTTTCCCTTAATTCAAGATTTTACTAATTTATATGTTAAGGTAGTTCTCAATAATACTGAATATAATACCAAATAGGAGGTCCCCTTTATAAAAAACTATGTTACATAAAAAATTATCTTAGGTGACACATTCAAAAGAACATAAATCATGGTAGGGGTATGAGGGTTCTCACCAAATTAATAAATCTATCACTGGATCCAAATTTACTCAAAATCATAAAAATAAAGTATCAACACATTATATTGAAGTAATTCCTAACACAAAATGTCAAATAATAATTAAGTTCCCTCTTGGTTTTCATAAGTAGGTTGATTCAATTTGAGGTGGTGATATGATAGTATTGAATAAACATTCATTTAATGAATCCATATTGATCTCTAAAAAATAATTTGTTTGGTCACCCATGAGATTCAGGTGGCAATCACCTTACTAGAGATTTTAAAAATGTTGTTGGAAAGGAACACCAGTCTTAAAAGATGAATCAAATTAGCATTATCAACTCTTAGAATAATATTTATGAATATAGAGTATATCCCTATTGGAATAAATACATTATGTTATAATCTAATTATAAGTTTCTCAACATTCAGGTGCTTGACATTATATCATTTTTGAAAAAAAAAATTTGAAACCATCAGGTCCAAAGGCACTGTCATTGTTAAGGTTAAAAACTGATTCTTTTATATCAAGAGACGTGATAATCCTAATGAGAGAATTATTTTTATTTTCTAAATGGATTCAATAATAACATCATCTAAATCATGTATTTTATATTTTTTGTCATTATTAAACATGCCCTTGTAATAAGATTCAATGTGTTCAGCAATCTCACCATGTTCAGTAATGATATATCTCTCATCATGTTGCAATTAAATAATATTAAAACCCATATGTATATTTATATAGAGTTAAAAAAGATGTGTTCCTATCTCATTTTTCCCATGTAGCAATGAAAATTTCAATCTAAAAATCTGTCTTCGACCTCATAAGATTATTGAGTCTTTCAGTAATACTAGCCTCCTTATAATAGTCCACTTAATTAAAATATTTGTTAGAATTTTCTTCATGTAATTTAAAAATCTCATCATCCAGACCATTATTTTCATAATATGAACCCACAAATTGATCTATACTTTAGTACATAATCTTACCCTTTATAGATTAATGATTTATATAACCAGAAATAATATCATTATAGCACTTAATATCTTTCCGAAATTCCATACCAATCTTTTTATAATCATAGTTCTTCACCCATGCATTGTTAAATCTAAAGGGGAGTGGAAATATATCTTTATTTTCAAAAATAGTAACCATGATAGGATGATTATATGAGTTATAATTATATATGGTAACACTATTAACTAATTCAAATCAATCCAAAGTGTTACAATGAACAAAAATATCAATATAATTTAAAATATACCCTTCCATTTCCGTGATTCATATACCATGTAAACTTATTTCCATTAATAATAAGTTAAATGAGATCATTATCAGTAACTCATTCTATCAAATCCATAATTTGAATGGTGATATAAGAAGAACCATTTTTAGTCATCTAATTGGTGAAATTTAAGTCCCCAACTATTATTTGTGTCCCATTAGTTTGTGATATGATTTCATTAATGTCATTACATTGATATCTTCTTTTATTATATGTATTCTTATCATAAATGAAGGAAAAGAAAGTATTGTTTCCTCCCCAGTCAAAACATAAAATGATAATGTGCTCCCTTATTTTAATAATAGAAATATTTTGTGATGAATTGTGATCCATACCCTATAGAGTCTTCATATAATCATTTTTGGGGTTGATACCCATAATGGGAGTAATCAAGCCTTCCAAAAACATCATTTTCCTTACTAAAAAATATACACTTTTGTTTAGAAATTCCAAGAAATATAGTATTATGATTAATAACATTACTTCTAATGGTTTTATCAATTTTATTAATTTATATCCTTGGTAAATTACAAAAAAACTATTATTTTGATCCTAGTTTTCATTTTTTTTCTTCCCTCCTCAAACCTTAATTCTGGTATATTCCATATTTTTCCCATATTTTTTTCTTTTGAATGTTTTTATTTTTGTTTATATCTTATACCTCACATTCATATCATTCTATTGATGATGAATCACTATTAGGGCCTCTATATATACCATTATTCCCTTCATCTTTCCCTCCACTCCGTGAAATGTTTTTTTTTTGTCTCATTTAACATGTTTTCATTTCTATCCATATTGGATTCTATTACCGAGTTAATACTCGACATAGGTTTCCTTATACTCCTCAACTTAATGGGATCATTATGTATGAATCTTGGACACTATATAACTACTCTCACTCACATTAACAAATTCATTCTCTATGTTGGAACTTTCAATTGTTATTATATTTTCATAAAAAATAGAATATTTATTTGATATTTCATGTATCTATTATTAATAGAATTTATTATTCTCGATCTTTCCTTTTAGTTTTTCATGTTTAACATAATTTTCTATTTAATTAGGTTTTTGCATCAAGGACCCTTCCCCCTTGTCATTTTTTCTACTTAATTCAATTTTTTCTTCCATTTTGGGGCTTAAATACTCTTTATTCATGTGCCTCATTTTTTGTCTCTTCCACTATTTGACTCCAAGAAATCATTGTATTTCATTTATTTATAGTTTATAATCTATTAGTTTCATCATATTATTTTTCTTTTTCATTAATCTATTTAATTTCCCTATCATACTTTATCACTTACACCTTATTTGAATATTTTCCCTTCTCATATTAGGCATTACCTCTATTGTGTTTGCATGCTTCTTCCCATGTATATCCCCTTTCCATAGAATTTGGTTTAACCAATTTTTTTATAACTGTAAACTTTGATATCATATACCCCATATTCGTAAATATTTTTCAAAATGTAATTTCATATTCATATTCAATAATAACATTAATCATGGATCCATTGGAAATCTAATTCATAGAGTTAGGGAGGCCAACATAAATATTTTCATCATCCAAAATCCTTTATTAATATTCTAATTTTCTCCCCATTATGTGTTAATCAATATTTAGAGGAACTCCAGAAACAGAAATAAAATCATTTACAATATGAGTATGATAATATACTTAATTAATTCCACAAATAAATATTTATATCTAAAAATCGGTTTGTTTTTGTGTATATGGGTTGACATTTACATCACATTCTTGTAGTCTGAAAATTACTGGCTTGAGATTCAGTTCAATAGGTTCCATAATCCGAGTGACTTCATCCCTCAATTAGAATATTAAATTGTAATATCCATTTCCATTATTGAACATATTTTATCCCCTTATATTCCATGATTGGGATAATTTAATCATAGGATCATTCCTTAACCATGTTTTATCCCCTTTTGTATAAATAATTCAACTGATAAGATAAAACAAAAATAAGTCCATCATTTTATGTAGCACATTTGATTCAGTTATCACTAATAATTTTTCATAATCAGATTTGTAGACCCTTTGTTCCGTTTTAACCTTCATTTCCTCTTCATCTTTTGATCTCGTGGTCAGTTCTTGTGAAAAATAAATCCTTGTTCTTCCACCATTTGTATTTTTTTGATGTCCTTTTAAAGAATTAGGATATTCACATAGCATGTGTATACTCTAGGAGGAATGAGTAAATTGGATTCTTCTCCTTTTTCAATATCATGTGTAGAATCTTAGCTATATAAAATCAATAAAAATGTATTCATTCTTAATTTGTTTTATTAAATTAAAAAATATGGACAGATCTTATCACATAATTTTATTTGGTTTATTATTTATTCTATATTTAAAAAAAATCCCCCTCTAAAACCCGTTTGTGGTATCGATTCCACTTTTATATTGTTTGGATTAAACTTTTTGATAGATGAATAACTTTTAAAAAGGGTTTTCCCAAAACCATGATGTGTCTAGTGAATACATTTATGGTTTTCCAATATATATATAATCATGATATTTTTCAAAATAAATTCATAAGTTTAAATAAAAGTTTTAAAACTAGTACTTTGTTGGTTAAAAGGGGGCATGCAAATGTGTTTCAAAATAGATAAGAATAAATAATAATATTATGATGTAGTACATGTTTAAAATTCTTGTGGTTAGAATATATGTAATAATTACTTAAGAAAATCATGAAGTGATAGATTAAAACCATTTTGTGGTTATAAAAATATATTTTTATCAAGATCTTCCCAGAACGGATTCACCTAAAGAAAATGTACATGTTTTACCTTAATAAGATTTTATGAATAGGGGAAACTGCATTTTTTATATATACAATGGAAATCCTTTTATTTTAAAAAAATATTCTTATAAAATTATAAAAGGCCATTATTCAGTCATTGTTGAATTCTAGGGGGTTTAAATTTAACTAAATTTTTTTTAGGAATATGATCATGTTTTAAAGTCTATTTTAATGGTTGATTAATTTTTAAAGAGATTATATATTATAAAATAAGGGTAAATATTAAATATTTTATATTGTTTTATGAGGTGTACATTTTAATGGCCTTATTTAAGAAATTTATTTAAACCATAGAAATTTATTTGTGGATTTGATAATAGTTTAAATAAAATGATACTAAAAAAATAAACAAACCACAAACCTGATTAAATAGGGCTGGTTATGTGGATGAGACATTTATAATTAGCTCTACTTTAGCCCATATTTTCATTTAAACCATTTTGAATAAAATAATTATTGTTGATTTTTGTGGGTCCTTTTAAGTATACCCTTAATTATTTTAGTAAGTGAATTTATTATTAAGTTTATATTTAAAAATGTGCATCACTTGGTCTTCTTTAACATATCTAAAACATCTTAATTAGGTCTCAATCATTTTTTCAACAATCCAATCCATGGTAATTTTCTCCTGAACATGTTCATTTCTAATCATATCCATCCTAGTATTCCAACAGGTACAACTTAACATTTATATTTTTTTTACCCTTATTTTTTATTAAACATTTCCCATAAAAATCCAACACTCAATACCATATAGAATAGTTGGTATAATAAAATTCTTGTAAAATTTAAACATCAATTTCAAAAAAAATTATGTTAAACATTTAAATATAATATTAAATGTTTTAATAATTATAAATGTTTTCATAATAATTATATATTTAAAATTACTAGGGGTTCATATTATGATTTTTGTAAATATATAAAATTAAAGAGTCTATATTAAAATAAATGTGAAATTTACATGTTTATTTATTTATTGAATTTCAATAATGCATGTCGAAATATAAAATATTTAAAAAAGTTATGATTTGTTCATAAATTTTTATCTCTTGTCTAATTTTTTAAATCTTCATATATTTTGTTTATTCTCTATTTAAAATTTTTTAATATAAATTACTTTATTATTAATAATTTTAGTGTTTATAAATTCTTATAAGAAATTTTATACCACATATATATGTACTTAAATACATTTTAAAATATAACATTTTGTTATTTTTATCTTTCGTTAGGATTTATTTGCGGGTTATAAACATAAAAATAAAGGTTGATTATGATTTATGCATATTAGGTGTTAGGATAATATTAAAATTGATATATTCCTTTAGTAATGGTGCATGGATATTGCTATGACACCTTTAATATGTTCAAGTTATGGAACTTATTTATTTTTCACTAAAACTCATTTATTTTTGTGTTTTTGAGCAATTGGATATATTGGTTGGTGGAAGGGGTCTATTTTAGAAATTTCCCAATGGGTTTGAGCAGAAATTATTCTGTATATTTCTCATAATGTCACAAAACATTTGATTTTAATCATTAATATTTCCATGTGAAAGTTTTTCATGTAGTTATTTTTAGGATTACATTGTGAACCCATGGGTGGGGGGGTTATTGCGCCATGATGGGAAAGATCACACTACAACGTGGCTTGGGTTGGTGAAGTCAAGTATTTTCATCTTCTCTGGCGAGGTGGATTTTATTATATCTTATGGGATCATTTCATAATGAGACACCAATAAATATAATTGTTTCATTATTTGGGTTGGATATGACACGAGGGTCCAAGGTTTATATTTTTAGGTCTTCCTTATAGAAGAGAATTGAGTTGTGACCATAAAGGTCACACCATAATGTGGCCCTATTAAGGGTTATTTGCAATGTCACCCATGTGGTCACTCCACACCCCACCCCCTATATAGTTTTCTTAAGTTTTAATTAAATTAATTTAAATGTTTAAAAATTTATACTAAAATTTGGATTTTCTATCATTTTCTTTCTGCAGCAGGATGAAGATTCTCTCCCCTGCTGG
The DNA here is from genome assembly GCA_963277665.1 of Viscum album. NCBI lineage: Eukaryota > Viridiplantae > Streptophyta > Magnoliopsida > Santalales > Viscaceae > Viscum > Viscum album. The sequence continues at coordinate 1,198,016,810 of OY728123.1, read as the reverse complement.
TGTTTCCTTTTATTATCAAGCTTAGATAATATCTTTTGGTGAGAAATTTCTTAATCTTTCTATCCTAGGGTGTCATCATAGATAATTACAACCCTCCACGTTCATATTAACCATGTTTATCTTGAGTTATAACTATTCTTCACGAGATATTCCAAATATTATGGATTATTATTCATATTATGATTTCTATTTATTGGAGTTAAATCTATCATATTTATTCAATTGAAAGGGACCTACTAAGAATTTTTAGGAGAATTTAATTTTTCTATTTCCTGAATGGCCTGAAGGCCTTCTTTCTTATTTTATTATAGATAATACCCCTTTTAAGGGTTGAAGTGGAACCCATACATGACCCGTATGCCCAAGGCACAAGGCCCGACATGACCCGTAATACATGACCCGAAGGCCCAGAGGCATGCCATGCCCAATACATGACCTGTAGGCCTAGAGGCATACCATGCCCAATAAATGTGAGATGTAAAAAACATATGTATAATCCCTAATTTAAAATATAAATTTGGTTTATTATTTCTTTTATAATGATTTATATTTTTTAAATCCTTGAATTTTCTAATAATAAGGGTACATCGGCCCCATAGTAACTAATGAAATTCCATATTGTGTAATGTGTTATGGATTCAAGACTGATAGTCCACAAGGTTTTATATTCTTATATTATAACCTCAAGCAACTCTGTTTTGGACCTAGATCGTTCCTTTATGGGGAATTGAATGGGAATACGATAGGATCATGGTTGGATATCCATGAAATGAGATCTTGAGTGGGTTAGTGGATTTTATAGTATATTCCTTTATACATTAAATAGTTTTGAATGTTATGTGGTGATAAATCATTCAATTTTTTGAATGGTTGGTGGTAAATCATCCACCATTGGTATTTCAGTGGTATCTCATCAACCCTAAGTAAGAATAATGGTATCTTTCCCACATGAGTTGATATGGTGACCCATCATTTACTATGAGTTTGATCTATCAGTGGTAACCTATCCACCTAGAGCTGATTATTAGTGGTGTAATGTAAACACCTGATATAATGATGGTATATCATTTAGCTTGGTTTTTTATTTGTATATCATTTACCTTAACTTGGATACTGTCTATATTTATTATTCCTAGAGATTTATGTTTTTTGGTGCATCATATACCTAGAGTTAGTTTTTGGAGGTACACATCCCACCTGGGGGGTTTGATATTGGTGGTACCTCATCCACTCATACAATGCCATATTGGTGGTTTATCATCATCCTAAGATATATATCGGTGGTATATCATCCACCTGATCATGGGAAGTAGTTTTATATCTTCAAACAGGAATTGGTGATTCCCCATTCACTAAGAAATGCCTTTTTCACCAGTGTTATTAGGATGGTGGTAGCTCAATTACCTAGAAGAATTGTGATGGTGATTTATCCTTAATATACTGGTACATGATATTGATATCTCATTCACTTTAATTACGAGATGTGTAGTGATATATAATTCATCCTCTAGTATTGTTTGACTATGGTTATGTTTTACCATTCTAGCAATGGACAAAGAAGGTATGGTCACACATGGTTTAGAAACTAATAGCTACATGATGTGATGGTTGGTTACTTACATAAACATAAATTTTTATTAAAATTTGTCTCGGAGTACATCAAAAAAACATAATCAAGGAAGATGGAAGAGGTGGAGGCCCAGTTTCTTCCCTTGGATAACCTTCCTACACTCTAAAGGATGGGAACATAAGGTATCATAAATAACAAGAGTATCAATAGGATTCCCAATCTGAGCAAGAGAGTCAGCTGAAAAATTACCATCCCTCCTAATATTATGAAGATTCTGTCCAAGTTTGAATGTTGTGATGCACCTCCGAAGTAGATAAATCCAATCCCAAGGAGCTTCCCACTATTTCTGGATAGAAGACACCAAAATTTCCGAATCGGACTCAATCTCCTCCACCTGGATCTCCTACACCCTACAAATCTCCATGCCAGTGACAAGCACATGCACCTCTGCCCCCATAGAAGACCCCATACCATAGAATGCGTTGAACCCAAAGAGGACCAAACCCCTATGATCCCAAAGCACCCCTCCTATCATTAATCCCCCAATATAGGACCCATCCACATTCAACTTCCAGTCCTGAAAAATAGGTATCTACCAAATCCACATACCCTCCTTCCTGAGGCTACCTGGGTCGTGCGTAATACCACACAGTGGAGCCATTAACTAGTTCCCTGGGAACAACGAACCTAGATCCTATATCAGTGACCTCAACAAGACCTGAAAGAGAAAAGGAGACCCCCTGATACCTCCTCTGGCCTGATTATGGGCTTCCCAGATGACTCAACAGACCGAAGAATGTATGACCGCCCAACCTTGCAGCCTCCAGCCCAACCTCTGACTCCAAGAAACCATGTGTTGATGACCCCATGCACAATCAGTTGATCCTTTGTAAGGCAAGGTTGTGGGGAGAAGAGAGACCACATGTGATGTGCCCAGCTACTCCGAAATAAAAGATAAACAATTGTTTCAGCTTGTGGTCACTCATTACAAAAACACTGAGATGCCAAAGAAATCCCTCTCCATTGTACATTCTCATCCATAGGTAGCACCTTGTTTCTAACCCTCCAAATAAGAAAATTCATCTTTTTCGGGATCTCCTTGCACCACACCTTACTAGCTCCCATCTCTTGCAGACCTTCCGAGATCATACTTCTCCTATAGTCCTTAGAGCAGAACCTTCATGAAGATTACCCCATGTAGCAACATATATCTGGGTCCTCATTCAATATAATGCCTTCTTGCAGCCTCCGTTGTTCAGAATTTAGAAAGTTCGACAACATATCTAGTTGAATATAGGCCTCCCTGTATGAAATGTCCGGGTGGGGGTAGCCAGGAAACTCCAGTTTCTCCCCCACCCAATTGACCTTATAGAAACACAAATCCCCCTTCCCAACAATCCACCTGGCTGAATCTGAGAGAGCCTCAATATGTGACACCATGCTCTGAGCCGGACATGTGAACCGAGATCTAGTAGCTAACACCCCCATGGCTCTCCATACCTTCCCCTAAAAAACTCCTCCCAAAGAGACTCGCCTGTAATGATCTCCCAAGAGAGCATGTCTTGAATGCTTTGCAAGGCTCCTTTAACATCACGTAAACCCACTTCCCCATCTTCTACCATTCTGGACATGCGATCCTAAGAGGCTTAATGAGCTCATCCCATTTGATTGGAATCCCACAAAAATGAATTCAGAATTGTATTGATCCGCTTAACAACCCCTTTATGTGGCTGGAGCACCGAAAGCAAATTCATAGGGATCGATTTCAGTACACTATTTACCAATGTCACCCTCCCATCAAAGGAAAGAAACATGCTCTTCCAATTCTTAGTCCTTCTCACCAACCACGAAATGATTTCCTCAAACTGATGTTGCCTAATGTGACCAAAGGAAAGAGGCACCCTCAAGTAAATAATCGGCATCTTTCTTTGCTGACATCCCATAATATCCAGAATTCTCCTGCAAAGACTCGTCAAACACTTGTTGGAGATGTACGCAAATATTTTCGAATCATTAATGACCTACCCGCTCAACCGCCCATATGTGGCCTTGATTGTCATGAGATTCAACAAGGATCATCGTTGCCTATTAGTGAATATTAAAATGTCGTCAGCGAATATTAAGTTTAATATTCTTACCATTCCTCCTCTACTACGATAGGTAGTCAACTTTCCCTCCTCCATTCCATTACAGAGATTGCGAGAAAGAAGTTCTTGGTCCAAAACAAACAGGCTTGGGGAAAGAGGATCCCCCTATCGAACCCCCTGAACCAGTTTAAAGAAACCAAATCATTTCCCCAAAATAGAGATAGATAGCCATGTAGATGAGAAACATCTGAAGCAAATATCACAAAACCACTCATGGAACCCATACCTCCTCATCACCCAAATAAAAAATCCCCACTCTAATCGATCATAAGCTTTATCCATATCCACCTGAAGAATAACGTTTAAGCCCACTGACCTCTGGTTGATATCATGGACCAATTCACTTGAAATCCTAGCCGCCCCATGTATAATACATCCTCTAATAAATCCATGTTGTTCCTTTGAAACCAAACTTGAGAGAAATCTGATCAGCCTGGTTGAAATCAGAGAAGCCAAAATCTTATAAGACACATTGCAAAGACATCTGGGTTTATATTGTCCAATACCAGTTGGGTCTTTGACCTTTAGAATCAGAACAATGCGAGAAGCAGAGATGTCCCTAGTTAACGGACCCCCATTGATGTAATCTTGAACCGCTTCCACCACCTTAGGTCCAACCACCTACCAAGCCGCAATATTGAAATCCCCCGGGAAGCCATTCTAACCCGGTGCTCTGTCCCTTAGGATGCTAAAAACTATCTCCTTAACCTCCTCCTTAGAAGGTAATGCACACATATTCATATTGTCTGCATCATTGAGCAACGGCGATAAGAAACCCATAAAGTCCACCTCGTTGCAGGATCCCTGGTTTTCCACACTCCTCGTAAGCACCTCCTCTGCCAACAAACTTTTAAAATGATCCAATTAAAATTGTCCATCCACCTCCACATCTGTTGTGAAGACACCATTCCCCATATTTTTATTGATTTTCATGCAACTCTACTCATTCAAACATGCAATGAAAAAAGAGTTGTTTCAATCTCCTTCCTTGAGCTACTTAAACCGAGACCACTATTTAAGATCCCTCTCAACCTCTAACAACTTCTTAGCCTGAAGTGAACTCTTATCACAAAGCAGTAAAAAATCATTATCAACCCATGCATCTAGAAGACCCTCTTCTAAGTTGTTAATATCTTCTTGTAGTTTATCCTCCACAGAGTTTTCCACGTTCTTATTTTCCATCCAGGTCTTTATATCATCCTTGAGGTGCCTCAACCGGCATGCCAGACCATTCTAGGACATCCCCGCCCATTCCCGGACCCATGATCATTCAATCATGGCCTTGAAACCTTTCTCTTTGTGCCAGATGATGTTATATTGGAACACCCACCTATGTGTGTCCTCCCATTTGACATCCAACGGTAGTGTATCATGTTCTGAAAGTTCCCTAGGAATGTGAGTCACCATTTTCATGGAGAATAAATCCAACCCCTAGATATTGACAAGGCACCGATCAAGTCGACCCCATACCCGGCTACTTCCCATTTTATTATTGCACCAAGTGAACTTCAGACCCGCATATCCCAGGTCGAACAGTCTTGTCGTAGTCATGAAGTTTTTAAAATCCAACATACCCTCCGAGATAGTTTCCAAACCACCCTTCCTTTATGAGAGGTCTACTATCACGTTAAAATCTCCCCCTACGAACCATGGTTGTCAATTTTTTTGTGTATACTCCAGGTGTTTTCATAGGATCATTCTCTCTTGAACATTGTTACTCACATATACAATACTAAAAATAATCACTAGACCATTACCAAAAAATTTAATGTTCATGCGCTGTGATGAGATCTCAGCCAACTCCATAGAAAGATTGTTCTTCCAGCAAACCCATATATGGGTGTTCTGTGGATGCCCATGCCAGAACTTGGAATAACTCATTATTGACGCCTTCATGGGAAGCTTATATGGGTTTTTCTTGGGATCGAGTATGGCCAAGAGAGAAGTTGAATGTTTGTGGGTATCATTTGTCAAGAAGGCACACTTATTTGATTCCTCGAGACCCCATTCATTCCAGATGAAGAGTGATACCATACTCACAAGCACCTTTGGTCTTTCTGACTGGATCCATTAGGTAGGGATATGAACATTATGGCTCTTGAATCCTTTGACTTATATCGAGTGATCAGTCTTGAAGACCCTTCAGGGGAGGAGTCATGTTTTGTTGTGAGAATGGTCCTCCTGCATGAACCATCTGAAACCTCCAATAAAGACAAGCCTCTAGACTTAAGAGGTGATGGAAAAAGATAGTTATCTGGCTCACCATGTATAAGAGAGACCAAGAGGATCTGAAGAGAAGAGTCACATGCCACCTTGAGTTTCCCCACCATATCTACGGACATTTCTCCCCCCATCTCCTGACCATTTACCCCTGACGCCAGATTAGTAGAAAGATATCTCTTTAGAGAATACGGAGTGAGCTACTGCGAAATACAAAACAGGGGCTGGGAAGAAAACACAGCCCTAGTAATTTTCTGAACAAGGCCAGAGAGTAGAACACATTGATCTCAAGAGATCGAGTGATCATCCACCTAGAAAAAAACTAGCACCATGTCCTAAGCACCATTGGAGGAACCCATCAGCAAAGGGTGCAAGAATTCCATATAAACATCCATGTTCGACACCGAATCGCCCAAACATGCAAAGAAAACCCGAGGATCCTTGGGAAACATGTCCATCCGCCACACTGAAGTCATGTCTGGTGGGTGGAGCCTACCTCCAGAATTCAAAATTGAAAGGCCCCCTCCAACGGTAACCTCCTCCACTGCCCAAACATACGGATTCAACTCCTTTGGGCATGATGGTTCTCTAACCATTCTAACTAGAGCAGGTCCCCTCGAGGCTCTCTATGTCACTGACTTGCACATGAACACATCCACCATATGCCCATGAAACCCGCAAAAACCATAGAACCTCACTACTTATTTGTAGACAATTCCCTTCCACCAACTGAAGCCATCATCCGATCTGATAAGAACATGCGAAGGCCGCTCCACCAACATATCCATCTCCACAAAGATACGAGGACAAGACCCCACCTGAAGACATATTTTCTCTGAATATAAATAAAGAAACGACCCCAAGGAATCACCCACCATTTTAAAATTGAAGGATTCTATCAAGGAAGAGGGTGCCCTGGAAAACTCAGCCAAACCGCCTCCGAAGAAGACTCCATGCCATAGTGGTAGTCCCATAACCACCGGGACAAAGAGAACTGCCATGCTCCACACCTACGAGAAACACATGCCCACGCTACCACGAAATCTTCCTTTGAGAACGTATGGATGCAGAAGGCCAATCTATAGATCTTAGAGATAGCCTCAGGTCGCTTTTGGCACCATGAATTCACAAAACTTTTATACAAGCAAAGTGTCTGCTTGCTACATCCAAAACGAGCCACCAAAGACAGCTAGTGATAAGTTGCCGCCTCCCGAAGCTACTTCCCTAACAGTTCCACCACCGGTGCTCCCTCTTCCCTAGCCACACCATCCTGATGTACCTCTACTAGAGGTGTTTCCACCAACCCCTAAATCGAGGGTAGCTTCTCCTTTTCAATGGAGGTCCCGGGGGCCAAAGTCGGGTCAAAAGCGCATCCTTAACTAGTGCAGAAAACGTTATTTACATCACCATTTTTTACGGCGGTTATATATAACCGACGTGAGAATCTGTGAAACATTGTTTTTTATGTCGGTTATTTTATAACAGATGTAACAAATGTGTTGAGTAGCTTTTTAACGTCGGTTATTTTAATAACCGACGTTAAAAATCACGAGTGTTCGGTTTTTACGTCGGTTATAAATTAACCAACATTAAAAATCAAAGTGCGGGGGTTTTTTATGTTGGTTATTTGATTACCGACGTAAAAAACGAGATATCTAGGCGTTTTTTACGTCAGTTATTTTATAACTGACGTAAAAAACCAAAGCGCGAGGGGGTTTCTACGTCGGTTATAAAATAACTGATGTACAAAATGAGTAGCAGAAGGCCATCGAACAATTCCTCTGGATAAGGGATTCTCTCAGTAGCAGAATCTATTTTTTGGCACTTTTATATAAGAACAAATTAAATTTTTCGGATAAAATAAGCATTTTTCAACAAATGTTGTTCTCACTCCTTTTTATGTAACACCTATATTAAATCTATTTTTTGGAACTTTTATATATTATATTTAAAAAATTAAACTTCTTATTTTGAAGAAAGATATAAAAATTTACTTTTGATGAATTCTTGATATTTTTTATATGTTTTAAGCTTTGATGAATAGTAAAAATATACAAAATTTTAATTGAAAATGACTTTCTTAACAAAATAAATAAAATTGTAAAATTATTATATTGATTGTATTAAATGTATAAATAAAATATATTTTTATTAGTTAATATAATTTAGTTCAATAACATTAATTTTAAATTAAATTTGAATATAAAATCATTTCAATATTTTGTAATTTTTTAACTTTTAAAAATCATTCTCTCATTCTAATAACAGGGTTAATTTTAAATTAATTATTGAAAATTATACGTTTTTAATTTTGAAAAATGGATTCCACATTTAGAATCAGAAGGCAAAAAATATGTAAATATATCTATTTTATTTTTAGGTATTATGAAAAATAACTTTGATAATTTTTATTAATACGGTAAAAGAGTAAATCAGGTAATTAAGGGTAAGAATAATATTATTAAATTATCCTACCACTTGTATTAATATCATTTGATGAGTGAGTTTTGACCTAAATCATCCTTGATTCAAAATAGTATCCATTTTAATTCACTTGGATGAGATTAGTACATTTAATATATTATATTTAAAAAACATTAAATATGTCTTCCTCAATTTTTAATAACTAAATCATTTTTTATATGGTTATACAAAAAATAAATTTGAGTATAAATACTCAATTTTAAATATAATTTTTTTTATCATGGTCATTTATGTTTAATTTTTTTTGGAAGTATATAATTACCTTAATAGTTTATATATTAATGATGAATAAATTATTTAATTGATGAAATATTAATAAACTAGTTTTTTATAAAATGATAATTACATTTAAAAGACACAAACACCAAACCAAATCTTATTAGTCAAATATATATAGACACGAATCATCCTATTATAGAGTTACTCACCATTTAGATCCTCATAGAAGATATTATAACACTTATATTATTTTATTAAAAGTGATGTTAAACTTGTCGCATTAATGTTTTAATAAGTATAACATTTATAATGATGGATTTTCTAAAGTTATATTCAACTAAAAGTATTGTACTGAAATATAGTTGATTTATCTTCATCATAGTATTTTATTTTTACTTTTTAATCAAAAAATAATTTTATGAAATAATTACACAAAACTAATGTGGTAATTATTTTATTAATGGAAATATCACATTAATATGAATAAAATACTAAAATAAATATAATTTATGTTATTTAATATATCCAAAAAATTATATATTAACTTGACCAGTTATATATATAATAAAAAAATTGATTTTAACATATTAACTTGATATTTTTAAAAATCTATTAATTGAAAAGTTTTAAAAATACAATATTGATATTTTTTTCAAAATAATGTTTTATTTAATTATTTAAAAATCATAAAATATTTTAAAAAAATAAAATAATAATATTTTACTCAAAAAAATCTATTTTGTTCTTTTATGGTATAATTGACATAAAATAAGTAAAAATTACACTATTTTAATATTGAACAATTTATTAACATAGTTAAAATTAAAAGAGAATAATTAAGACTAAAACAAAATGATATGGTATAAAATTAAATCAAAATATGTCTAAAAATTAGTGGTTAGTGATATTGAAACCTTATATCATATAATAGTCAAAATAATCACATTTTGGAGGTTTATTTATGTTTTTTGAGTTTATTATTTTTTTGGAGTTTCCTAAAGTGCCCACTCCTCTACCAGTTCTTTAAATATTCTTTGTTCTTATACTTTCTATTAGAGAGTTGTTTCCATTATAAATTAATAAATCATGAATAAATTAACTAATTATATGTTATTTTAATTAGTTAAAAACAATATTCCACCTTCTATCAAACCTAAAAAATTTAATCACCATGCGGGAGTACGTACAACTTGCCGACTCCACGTCGTGGTGTAATCTGTTATTCACAACCACATTACAAGGATGGGTATAATGATTTAAATAATAAATATATATTATTATTATAACATGATATGGATTATGGAGTAATATATATACCACCCACTTTCCTACTATTTCACAATTATGGGAATGATATTGTTGCTCGTGCGTACGTACGTCCTACCATCTCCACGACGTGATACAATTTATTCTACCTGATATCCATTAAAAAATGATTATATAAATGTATATAATTAATAAATATTATATATAAATATATATTTAATATAAATTTTGAATGATATAAGTATGAACTAAGAAGGGGAACTATAACTTATTTGACAAAACATGCATAACAAAATAAAGCAGTTAATACCCAAATAATGAGTAATAATGAAATGTTATTAACAAACAGATGATGATATGATCATATATGATATCATAAAAATTAATATAACTCTATAATTAATAATTGAAATTATTTAAATCATTATAAATGGGGTTCGGATACGTACAAACTATATCTAACCTAAGTTAAGGGATAATTTTGTATCACTTTTATTTTTGTGGGTCATATTTCTTATACACCACCTATTTCTTTAGAGTTGTGTTTATGTTTCCCATGTACAATAATATTATCATTTTTATTAAGTTTATGATATTAACATTTGAATATAATTTTCATTATATAATGAGACATATGAATCAACATATTATAAATTTGTAAGGGATAATTTAGAAATCTTATTTTTTATCTAAGATTGTCTACAGTTAAGTATTTACTAGGGTATATTTATTAACAATGTTTTATACATATATATTACAAAATTTAATATTTATTAGTATTTTATTTTTAAAATTAAATTTCACCCTTTTCTAATTTTTAAAAAATGGTATGAAAGGAATCATAAGTTGTTTTCAATATGAGGTACATTTTGACTTTATCACAAAAGTATGGGGAGAATGTTTTATTTTAACATACACGGCATGAAAAAAATTTCATTTTCATAACACATAATTTCCATAAAGATTCCTCTACAAGATTTCAAAGTTTTTTTCAAATAATTAATTGTTTTTAAATTGTGTGTTATTTGGAGAAAATAAATTATTTTTGAAGAAGAAAGGATATTTTCCATAAAGAATAAATTTCAAGAGTTCTATCAAAAATTATTTTCTATCTAAGATGGAATTATTTAGTAGTGTTATGTTTCAAGTTTAAAATCCCTATTTTTCCTATGGTTTATTATGTTTTTAATGGAATGATATTAATTAAATCTAACTATTTTTACATGGATTATATTATTATGGAATGATGTTTAAGAAATCCATTTTATTCATTGGGTTATGCAATGATGAATGATTTATGTTTTTGTGGAACATATAAGAATGAATTCATTATGAGATGTGTGGGACATATATCTCTCTCCAATGAATTGGTTATATATTCCTAACTCATGAGATAGATAGAACTAGAATGAGAAAATATCTTGGATCAGTAATATAGGGTTCTAATTGAAAGTAAACTCGTTTCAGTAATATAAGGCTGGAATGAGGAGTGAACTCAGTTTAGCAATGGTCTTTGTCCAATATGATGGTCTTGAAAATGATCCTTGGATAATATGTAAAGTAATAAATTCTTATTTATATGACACAAATTCCATGTCTTAAATTATGAATTTTGGGTATATGTTCATTAAGTCTTTTTTAACTATTATGATTTTTCCCATGACATGATATAATGATATTTTATATATTGGATAATATTTTCAAATGTTAGGTTCTTTTGTGTTATGATTATTACAGGATTTATATCTCATTTTTGACCCTTACTATGACTCTGATCTCACCGTCTATTTTGGTTCTTCTTACAATATCATGAAGAAGTTTATTAATTTAGATATGTCAAAAATGGGTCTAGATATAAAGGAATAAGCAACAGACAATATGGATGTCTTATGAACCAGTTATTTATGTTTCCCGATTTCTAAACAAATAAACCTATAATATCTTATCCTAGTTTTGTTATATTTTTTAATGAATATTTATCAATTTTAAATTAATATCAGGTACATCAATCTTGAGTTGTTGTAGTTGGTATCAGAGAAAATTTTTAGTTAACCATTGGAATCTAGGATGTGAAATCTTTAGTCAGATCTCTAGAGATATTTATTAGGATATGTCTTGGGATTTCATAATTATAAGTCTATTTAAAGGTTAAAATCATAGAGATTTTTTGATAATAATGAATAAACTAAGATTAAACCTAAGATATCATAGATTGAAATATTATAAGTAATTTTACTTACTTATATGTTTTTAATCTCTAATATATATTTCTCACACTTTTCTTTATAGACATAGTAAATAGATAGAACTAGATAGAACATGCTTAAAATAGAATGTATCTTATGTGAAAAGTTTTATTATTATGAAAATTGATTTCCAAAGAGGAAATATCATGAAGAGAATATTGAAGGTGGCACAAATATTGGTTATACTATTAAGGATAAAGATATTGTAAATGACATGTGAAAGGTATGAGATGTTCTATAATTATTTTTTTAATTTCAACCTATGAATCTTGATTAGATTCAGGTTGAATAACCTTAAGAAATGATTCCTGTTTAAATAAAGACTAAGATGAAGGATCCTAAGTAATGGTTTAAGCAAAAATTGAGATGATTGTGGTGTACAGGTTTTGGAATTCAATTATTATGATATATGAATCATGAAATATATAAGTGTTTACAGTATACATTTTTATTAGGGAATAGAATGGATATGTTTAATAGTTCTATGGATCTAGAAAAGTGATTTAAGGGTAATGTGATATACTTTGAGTACACTTGGTTAAGGGAAATATAATGCTTAATATGTCTCTAATTATAGGATAACGATTTTTGGATAAAGATATTTTCGATTTGAATAATAAAATTAGATGATGCTAGTTTCTTAAAAACTAATTATGGATTTGTTGAAAATAGTTATATTATATCATGGATGAATTATACAAATTTTTGGTAGATAAGTAATATATAAAAAAAGTTTTGTAATAAGGAAACACGCATGTTTTCAATAAGAATATATGGTAATTTAGGTTATTACTGTGACTCAAGAGAATAAATAATGAATTTTATCACATTACATGATGGTGACCACCAAGATATACCTTATGATATATGGGGGATAATTAAAAGATGATATAGTGTACCATTTAATAAGGTCATGTATTTTCAATTTTTGGAAGGATTAAAAGTTTTTCCATTTTTTGATAGTATAAGTTAAACTCTAGAAGATGTCTCTATTATCTCGATATAGGTGGACTTATTCATGTGTGATAACTTGTTATCAACATTTTTTTATGATAAAGATAGATATAATGACTTATAATTATATTTATGGATTACATGATCTGATAATGCTTTAGGAATGAAAAAATCAACAACATTTCTTTGAATAATAATTGAAGGGGAATGTGTTCATGTCACGACCAACTGTAAGATTGTACTAAAAATAAGTAAGTATATATTCTCATGAAATTCTTCAACATTAGGAAAAGGGGGTCATGATATAAAATGGTGTCTTATTATCATCATTTTTTATGATATCAATGACCACTTTCACGCTTCATTAGTTTATGTTTTTGTGATTTTTAACCTTCATTGGATCACCATCTTTTTTGTGATTAGTGATTTTCGTCAATATTTATGATTATGTATGGGTTTCCTCTATTCACAATCTTCGCTTATTTTCTTCTATGTAGAGACCTAGTCATTATTTACATTGGGTAACTATTATTTTCCAATTATTCCTTTTTAAAAGGTTGTTTTAGTGCTATTTTTTTGATGGGGATTTTTATGAAATAAACATTCACATATTAAATATTTTAACAATAGAGATGAATTTAAATAGAGACATTCATTTTAAGAAAGGTAGAATGTAACACACCAGATTTTTATGAGATAGATTTTTTTAAATTTCTTTGATGTCTTGTGTCGTATGCTACACCAAGATAAGCTTGTGCTATACGCAACACCGACTTAGCTTGCGGTATATGCAACACTATGCTTCGCTTTTGTTACAACCAATTTCATGTTATTTTGATAGAATTAATTTCCTAAAATATAGAGTTTATGTTAACAACTAAATATTGTTATGTTACCTCATAACATAGTAATTATAATATTGGGTATGAACAGTATTAACTTTCTTCTGAAAAACTATTTAAATGCAAAAAGTTGGTTAAAAAAATAATAGAATCCATTTTTATGGATTTTTATTAACGTAATAGATATGTAATATATTCAATATAATGTTTAAAATTTATCTTATATGTTTTCTATACATTATATAAGAAAAAATTCTATTTTTTGGATAAAAGAAGTATTTTTTTAAAAATATAGTTTTGCCTCTTTTGATGGCACAACTATTTTCAATATAGTTTTTAAAATTTTTATATGTTATATTTTAAAAAAAATACGTATTATTTGGAATCAGGATATAAATATTTACTTCAGATTAATTTTTGATATTTTTGTTGATACGTTTAATGTTATGATGAATAGTAAAAATATACTAAATTTTAATTGAAAACAACTTTTTTTATTAAAATAATTTATATAGATAAATTATATTATTGAATTGTTTTAAAATTATAAATAGAATATATTTTTATCATTTAATACAATTTAGGTTATTAGCATTAATTTTACATTGACATCAGATGTTAAAACATTTCAATCTTTTATAATGTTTTCACTTTTGAAACTCATTCTCTCATTTCAAGGATATGATTAATTTTAAATTAATTACTGAAACTTTTTTGTTTTAAATTTTCAAAAATAGATTCCATGTTTGGAATAAGTGAGCCCAAATTATGTAAATATATTTATTTAAGATTTGGCATTATGAATAGTCACTTAGGTGATTTTTATTAATATGGTAAGAGGTTAAATCATGTAATTAAGGGTAAGAATAATATTATAAAATTACAATAACACATTAATTAATATCATTTAATGAGTATATTTAGACCTAAATCATCTTTGGGATGATATGGTATCCATTGGAATCCACTTTGATGAAATTAGGATAATTAATTTATTTTATTTAAAGAAACGTTAAATATATTTCGCTATAATTTTAACAACATCATTTTTATAGAAGGTTATATAGAAGATAAATTTGATTATAAATAATAATTTAAAATATAAAATGATTTTATTTTTTATGGTAATTTATTTTTAAGTTTTTAGAAAATATATAATTACCTTAAAGGTTTATATATTGAGGATGTAGAAAATATTTAATTTATGAAAAATAAATAAACTATTTTTTATTAAAATGATAATAACCATTAAAGGGCACAAAAAATATACAAAATATTATTTTTATAGAATATATAAACTATAATCAACCACGAGTTGATTTATTGACCATTTAGAGCCTTTTACAATAGATTAAGACACTTATATTTTTTAATTTAAAGTGATGCAAAACTTTTCACATTCATGTTTTAATAAGTATTTCATTTTTAATAATGGATTTTCAATAATATATTTTTGAATAGTATTATTATACTGAAATATAGTATATTTAAAATCATAAAATTATTTTAATTTTAATTTTTACTCAACAAATAAGTATATTAATAAACAATACAAAACTAATGTAGTGATTATTTTATTAATAAAAACTTCAAATTAATATTACTAAAAATGATAAAATAAACATAATTTTTTAACATTATTATATTCAAAAAAAATTCAGATGACCTTTAACCCGTATATATATAATAAAAAATTTGGTTATATGTTAACATCTTATCTTGATTATTTTAAAAATCCATTAAATAATAGTTTCAAAAAGGCACTATTGAAATTTTGTCAAAATAATGTTTTATTAAATTATTTGAAAATAAAAAAATATTTTCATAAATATTAAATAATTATTTTTTACTCTAAAATTTAATATATTTTTCATTCATCATCTAATTAACATTAAGTAAGTAAAAATTACAATATTTTAACATTGAAAAATTTGTTATCTTAGATAAAATTAAAATACAATAATTAAGGGTAAAACGAAATGATACGGTTTAAAATGAAATAAAAATGTGTCTAAAAATTATTGATTTATGATATTACAACTTTATATAAAATAATATTATAAATAAGTACATTTTTGAGGTTTTTGGAAGTGGTTTTAGTTTATTATAAAATAGAATTTTTGGGGGTTCCAAAAGTGCCCCTCAACTCAATTATGAAAGGGAACCTCCTCCCTTATCTATTAACTTCACTTTTAACCTTCAATATCATCCATACCTGATCCATTTCCATTATAAACTTCTCTAGTTACATTCTATAGGTTATGTTATTCTCAAAATAACAACTCCAGTACCTTTAAGAGGAGGTCTAGAGGGAACACATCAAATAAGAGGAAATATCCTCTACTGATTATTAAAAACTAATTTCTTATTGTACTTACTCTTCATTAGGGGTTTACATTATATAGTAATAAATAAAAAATAATTTAAATAATTAAGTTTTATTATAATTGTGGAAAATCCATATTCGAACTTCTATCCTTCCTAAGAAAAATAAAATCACCATGTGTGAGTATATATGGCTTACCATCTCCATGCCATAGTTTAATCTGTTTTTCACTACCACATTACATGGATGGGTAAAATGATATAAATTATAACTCTATATTATTTCAATAAAATTATATGGATTTTGGAATAAAATATATACCACCCACTTTTACACCATTTCACAATTAGGGAAATGATATCGTCGTTCGTGCGTACATACTGCTTACCGTCTCCACGTTGTGATGTGATTCATTCTACATGAAATCCAATAAAACAAGATTATATAAATTTATATAATGAATAAATATGATATATATTATGTTAATATAATTTTTTAATGATATAACTATGACCTAATAAAGTGAACCAGAACTTATTCGACAAAACATGCATAAATAACGAAGTAATTAATTACCAAATAACGAGTAATAATGAAATGTTATTAATAAACAGATGATAATATGATCACGTATGATATCATAGAAATTAATATGATTCTGTAATAAATCAATGACATTATTTAAATCATTATACAGAGGTTTTGGATATATACAAAGGATATCATACCTAAGGTAATGGATTATTTTGTCTCAATTTTATTTTTGTGGGACATATGCACTATACACCACCTATTTATTTTGATTTGTGTTTATTTTTCCCATGAATATTTATATGATAATTATTATGAAGGTTATTATATTTACATAGGAATATAATTTTCTTTATTTTATGATACATATGAATCGACTGATTATAAATTTGTAAGGAATAATTTCACAGTATCATTTTTTATGAGAGATTGTTTATACGTAAGTATTTAGAGGGGTATATTAATCATACATGTTTTATATAAATGTATTATAAAATATTATTTATCTTAGTATACTATTTTATAAATTCAATTATATAGTTTGGTGAATTTTTATAAAATGGTATGAAAAGAATATTTTATATTTTTCAATACGTGGTACTTTTTGACTTTCTAACAAAAGTATGAGAAGAATGTTTTATTTTAACTTATATAGATTGAATGGATTTTTAAGTTTGTATAACACCTTATTTCCATATTTATTAAATTAAAATATTTATGGTTTTTTCAAATAATTCTGTTATGTTAAAATTGTGTGTTATTTTGAGAAAATAAAATGTTTTTGAAGAAGAAAAGATGTGTTCCTCAAAAATTAATTTGAAGTGTTCTATAAAAATTATTTTCCATATAAGAATAAATTATTTAGTAGGGTTATGTTTCATGTTTTATATCCCTATTATTTATATGTTTTATTATGTTTATGGTGGAATTCTACTTGTAAAATAAATTTTTTTAAATGGATTATGTTATGATAAAATGATGTTTAAGAAACCCGTTTTATTATTTGAGTTATGCTTTGATAAATGATTTATGTTTTTTTGAAAAATGTAATAATTATTTCATTATGAGATGTGTGGGACATATATATTCCTCCAATTCATTGGGTAAATATTTATATCTCATGATATATACAGGACAAGAATGGTAAATGATCTAATTTTTGTAATACAGGGCTCGAACGGTAAGTAAACCCAGTTTAGTAATACAGGGCTGGAATGAGGAGTGACCTCAGTTCCATAATGTTCTTTGTCTATAATGATGGTATTGTAAATGATCCTTTATAATATGTAAAAAATTATATTTTTATGTGTATTCCACAAATTCCAGGTCTTGTTTTATGAATTTTGGGAATATGTTCATTATTTCTTTTTGAACTTTTATGATTTATCCAACGACATGATATCATGATGTTTCATATGCAGGATAAAATTTTCAAATGTTATATTCTTATGTATTATGATTATTATATGATTTATATCTACCTTGTTTAAACTTACTGAGCATATGATCTTAGTCTCTCTTATTTTTCTTTTCCATAGGTCATAAAGAATAATATTAAGTAAGATATGTCAAATAAAAGTCTAGTTATGAAAGAATAAGAAAAATACAATGTAGATGTATTATGAATCTGTTGTTTATGTTTCCTAGTCTCTAAAGACACTAAACCTATAAGGTATTATCATGGTTTTATTATATTTTATAGTTAATATTCTTCAATTTTGAATTAATATCCATTTATGTCAAGAATTGGTCATTATAGTAATCTATATTGAGCATGTAATTGTGTTTACTGGAATTACATAGGGACACAATTGGTGGTTTCATGATAAGTTTTACTCACACCCTAATTGATTGAAATGGTATCCAAGTAGATTTCACGGTTCATAATAAATGTAAGTTAAAGGGACCTTTGATGGATGGTTGAGATGGGAGGTTGTATTTGAGTCAAAAAATGGGAATCGGTCAGGGTTTGGGACTAGTTTCTTAGATGTATCTATTATTTTTATTATTTTTGAAATTAACTTATATGATATTACCATGGGAGATACTACATAAACTTTTATGACTCTCATAAAAAGTACAATGTAACATAACAAAATAGCATGATAGTTGTTATTATTTTTTCTAGCACAGAGTTAAGATGTTTAACTTTACATTACTATTATGTTAGGATTATTTATATTTATATTTCCTTAATTTTTATTTATTATTTATATAACATAGAGGGTATAGTATCCTCATGATATGCATAGACCCTATTTTTTAATCGGTAGTTGTTAGTATATCAGTTGGTGTTTATGAGGAGCATAGTGACTTGGTTTGGTCAGAGTTATGCTGAATCGGGTCAAGGATGTTATAAAGTGGTATAAATTCCTTGTTTCATTTTGTTATTTCTCTTTATGATATAGTATATGGGTTATAAGACATTTCTAGATCTTGTTATTGATATTAATCCTGGGAGTATCTAACCAACATATGTAGGATGTCTGAGTTACTAAGAATGGGATTACTATTCTTGGTTTTCAAACTTTATGGTTTTAGAATATCAAAGGAAATGATTTATGATTTATAGTTTTTTTCAATAATATAATAGTATGGAAATAGATTATTTATTCATATTTCATATCTAGAATATAGGTAACATATTACATTTGAATTCTTGTTTTTGATTGGTATTATTGACTATGGTTATGAATATGATACAAGGTTCTATTAATGAAACAGCCAACAATAATTTATATAGAGTTTTCCTATATAAATGTTTTTCATCCAAAGTGTTTGTGTATTGAATTTTTTTACAATATCTATAGAATTATATTATTAATGTCATCAAGCAATGGAGAGGCATTCAAGTGAAGGATCAGTGATTTGATAATGTTAAAGGAAGACTTAAAAGTGAACACAGAAGCACTCATGAAGTGTTATAAAGAGAAACCATGAAATATGAATATATAAAGGTCATGTATTTGAAAATAATATATGTTTTTTGGATAATATTAAAGATGAAATGAGAATTTTTATTTTGTTTCTGGAAGTTTCAAATATAAACCATGTCGTCGCTATTGGAGTCTTTCTCTGAATGAAGTTGAAATTTAAAAAATGGAAATTTACCAATATGTAAGAATAATGGGATCATTATATAAGATTCATGGCATCATTTTATAAGAGTCTCATTATGAATCTATTTGAAAATTTTAAAATAAGATGTTGTTTTTTGAAAATTATTACAATGTCGCAACAATGGAATGATATATAATGCTTGGTATAGAGATTTGAGACAATATACACCATATAATACATTCCATTTTGCATAAGGATCAATCATAAAATAAAAATAAGTATGACACACCATGAGACAAATGTTTTTCCATGAAGGGGGTTCATATAATATTTTGTAATTTTGGATGAATAGTGACCTTCACAATATGGAGAATGATTTCAATGAAACATGTCAATAGAGAGATGAGTTTCATGCAAAAAATTTGTATACCACACTATAGTATATTATTTTCACTATGAAGGTTGGGTTTTTCATATAATAAAATGATTCTAAGTTGGATAACTATTGGATTTTTCATCATGGAATAGTATACCATGCCACAACATGTTTAAAGGTTAAAAAAATTAAATATTTTTGTTGTGATATATCTGATAATTAAAAGGAATTTTTTGCGTTAAAATTGAGGATTTTATTGTTGACTTATTCCACTCCGCTATGAAAAAAATATTTTTTCAAAATGAATGAAGTTGAAATGATCATTCCATAATGAGGGAGGTTATTCTATGAAGATGTAGTTTCTAAATTATCTTACTGATGTGATTATAAAATAAAATATGGAGTAATTAATACTAATTTAAAGTATGAAATTATATTAATGGTCACATATTTTCCACACTAAATTCATTTATAACACCTTGAAACGTATGGAATAATTTTATGAAGAGGAATTTATCTCAACCCTCTAATTATGGGTTAGTTTCAAGAAGTCTATAAAACTACATATAAATAATTATATAAAACATATAATGATATTAAAAATATAATTATGATGATGGAGATGAGAATTACATATAATTATTGATAAAATATGATTTAGATGAATAAATAGGAGATACATAAGTGAATACCCTAGTAACAAATAGTATGGTTATTAAAGAGTAGGTTCCAGAGAAGAAGGATAGAATATAAACATCATGTTGGATGAAAAGAAAGAAAACTTGATAATTTCAATGACAATTTATCTTCATCTAGAATAATATTATCCTCTTGATGTAGTATTATGGAAGATAAATGTAACAACCCGATATTTTATGATAAGTATTCTCTTTAATTTATTTGATGTGTTTTATGCTACAAAAAGATTATCTTGTGTTATACACCACGTTGTATTAGCTTTAAGTATACACAACACTATTCTTAGATTGTGTTACACATAATTTCAAGTTCGTTTTATAATAGTCATTCTACGCAACATTGAGGTTATATATATATATATATATATATATATATATATATATATTCAATGTATAAATGAAATATGGTTGGATTCTACTATACGAAATAATAAAGGAGTCTTGCACAACACGCAACCCTGACTTGTCTTGCATTACACGCAATCACGACCTTCCTCGATAGCGTGTGTTGTACGCAATACTGGGTTTTACTAAACAACGATATATTATTATAATATTATTATGAACTAGCTGTTATGAATAGTATTAACTAAATTTTTAATTTTATAACATTATTATTCATCTTAAACATTTTCTAGAATATGGTATAAGAACAAAATAAATTTTTCGGGTAAAATATGTATTTTTCAAAAAATGCAGTTTTGCTGCCTTTTGATGGCGCACCCACTTTAAATCTAGTTGTTGACATGTTTATAAGTTAAATTTGACAAAATAAAATTATTCTTTTGAATCAGGATATAAAAAACTACATTGGATAAAGTTTTGATATTTTTTCTGATAACTTTCATATTTTAATGAATAGTAAAAACACGCTATATTTTAATTAAAAACAAATTTTTTCATCGTAATAATTTATATGGTTAAATTATAATATTGAGTGGTTTTAAAGTATAAATATAATATATTTTTACCATTTAATATAATTTATGTCATTATCATTGATTTTACATTGAATTCTTAGGTTAAATCAATTCAATCTTTTGCAATGTTTTAAACAAAAAACCCATTTTCATTCGACAACGGGATTAATTTTAATTAAATTTATGCAACTTATGTGTATTGAATTTAAAAAAATGGATTCCATATTTGGAATCAGTGGGTCCAAATTATGTTAATAGGCTACTTTTTATTTTTGGGAATTATGAATAGTAACTACGGTAAATTTTATTTACCATAGTTAAAGGTAAATCGGGTAATTAAGGGTAAATATAATATTATAAAATTACCCTAACACATGTCAAAATTCTATTTGATGGATAAAAGAATACCCATATCACCTAAGGTTCGGATTAGATTCATTTTATGGACTTTTGACCATGAAAATAATTTAATTATTATTAAAACCAAAGAAAGTGACAACATGTCACTATCTTAAATCTTATAAGTATAATAATTTTAATTTAGTGATAAACATCATAAAACTCAAACATTAATAGTCTCAAGAAATCTAATAAATTTATCTATATCATGATAATTTATTTATAATTTTTTGGGATTAAATAATTGTCATTAATAGTGATATATTAATGATGCAAAAATTATTTATTTAGTGAAAAATCAATAATATAGTTTTTATTGAAATAGTAATACATATCAAAAGGCCCAAAAATCTGCCAAAAACTTATTATTAGTGTATATGTAAACCCTAATCATCCAATGGACGAATTTTTGAACATTTTGATCCTTATTAAGGCAATTATGACACTTATATTATTTTATTTTAAATGATTCCAAAGTTGTCACCTTCATAATTTAATAAATATAACAATTTAAATATTGTGATTTTAAGATGATAAATTAGAGTAAAAGTATTATTGTGAAAGTTAATAGATATATCTTCATCATAGGATTTTAGTTTTAATTTTTTTGCAACAAATAAGTATATTAAATAATTATACAAAAAAAATTTAGTAATTATTTTATTAAGAGATAAACCAAATAAATGGTTTTTAAAAATAATAAAATAACTATTATATGAACTATTTAATGTGCTCCACTAATTTTCTATATACATATGACCTTTTATGAATCTATTAAATATTTTATTTCGAACATATCTTCTGAATATATTTTATTTAAATTCAAATAAATGAATTGTGTCAAAATTGACACTATTGTTATTTTGTAAAAATAACATATTATAAAATTGTTTAAAAATCCCAAACATATTTAAAAATTATAAATTTAAATTTATATGGTATAAAATGTTGTAAATTATCCAATTATGGATTATTCACAACAAATAAGTAATTTTTTGTTATAATTTAAAATTTAGAATATTATTACCATAAATAAAATCAAATTGATTAAATAAGGATAAGTCAAGTTGATAATGTTTAAACTAAATTCCTAACATGTATAAATTTGATTGGTTGATGAGATTACAATCCTATCCCATATAATATTCGGATATGAGTCATTTTTGGAGGTCTTTAAGTGGGGTTAGATTTATTATAAATTAATATTTTTAAGAATTCCAAAGGTGCCCCTCTCCTCCCTTATAAAAGGACACCTCCTCCCATTCCTCCTCACACCAATTTTAGCCTTCAATCTCAGCCAAACCCTGCCCATTTCACTTCCCCACTTCCCTATAAACATCCTATAGATCTTGGTCTTATTAAAAGACCAATTTTAGTGCCCTAAGAGGAGGTCTCAAAGAGGTGCTTCAAAGAAGAGATAATGTCCGTTACCGATTCTTTCAACTTTATTTCTTCTTCCACTTATTCTTCTTAGGTTGTTTGATTATTAAGTAATAACATCAGTATAACTCATATACTTATATGTTATTATATGTATTAAAATCCCTATTTCACCATCTATCCATCCTATGGAAAAAGAAATCACCGCGCGTGCGTACGTACGGAATACCGTCTCCACGCCGTGGTGTAATCTATTTGCCACCACCAACTTACTTGGATGGGTAT
This sequence comes from Viscum album, assembly GCA_963277665.1. Taxonomy (NCBI): domain Eukaryota; kingdom Viridiplantae; phylum Streptophyta; class Magnoliopsida; order Santalales; family Viscaceae; genus Viscum; species Viscum album. The sequence continues at coordinate 1,197,992,887 of OY728123.1, read as the reverse complement.
AATGGTGCAAATAATAACTATATATGATTATTTTAATGTGATATTGATTCTGTAATAGTATACATACACTCCAATATAATTCCACGATCATGGGAACGATATCATCGCTCGTGCGTACGTACGGAATACCATCTCCACGACGCGATGAGATTCATTCTCAATGATTAACCATTCATAAATGATTATAAAGTATATATAATAAGTAATCATTAAATATATGATATAATAAAGATACTGGATTTATGTATATATATGTATGTCATCCACTTAATTCCATTCAATTCAATGAGGAAACAAAAACAACGTTCATGCGTACGTACGGCCTACCGTCCCCATGAACAGTGTATTCATTTCCATTTATCGATCTATTATATATATGTATATTATGAATATATATTTTATATAAATCATGTTTTATATTCTTTAATTAATTAATCATGATCTAAGTAATCATATGAATAATTACAAGTCAAAACATGGACAACAAATGAAACGATTTTACCCAAAATGCTCTTTAACATTGAATTTACAAAAGAACGGGGAATATAAAGTCATAAGTGAACCATATATGATATCATAACAATGAATATGATTCTGTAATAAGTAAATGACATTATTTAAATCATTATACATGAGGTTCAGATACGTACGAAGCATATCGGACCTAAGGTAAGGGATAGTTGTGCAAATCTCATTTTTATCCGAGATTGCTTATTCGTAAGTATTTACTGGGGTTATTGCTATCATCCATGTCCATATTTTATAAAAGTGTATTCATGTATATTTAAAGTCATTTTTACCCATTTTTACTTTTACCCCATAGTATGTAAAGAGTCTTTCTTTTGTTTACCCTACAAGGTACTTTTTTACTTTTCTGACAAAAGTACGAGAAGAATGTTTTTTTTTAACGTATACGGCATTAAAGGATTTTTATGGTTTTATAAAGCCTTATTTTCATGAAGCTTCCTCCAAAATATTTCATGAATATTTTCAACAAAATCATTTTCTTTTAAAATTGCATGAAATTTTGTGAAAAGAAAATTATTTTGAAGAACAAAGGATATTTTCCTCAAGAATTCATTTCAAGTGTTTTATCAAAACCATTTTTCATCTAAGATAAAATTATTTCATATGTGTATGTTTCAAGTATAATGTCTCTATGATTTACATGTTTTCACTTTCCTTATTATGAAATGATATCCATTTCTTTTATATGGATTATGTTATGATGGGATGATGTTTATGAAACCCATTTTATTCGTTGGGTTATTATGAATGATGTATGTTTATCTTGTGGCACAAGTAAGAATGATTTCATTATGAGATGGGTGGGACCTATATCTCCCTCCAATGCATTGGGTAAAGATTTTATATCTCATGAGATAGACATGGCTGGAATGGTAAGTTAATCTGGTTCAGTGTTATAGGACTGAAACGAGGAGTGAACTCGATTCAGAATGGGACTTTGTCCACTAAGATGGTCTTGGCAGCAATTCCTTGGATACTATGGAAATCATTACATGTGCTTAATGGATGCCACAGTTACATTTTTTATTCCCATGATATTTTATCATGGTTTATGTTTCATTATGATCTATGCCTTATGTACTTCCATGTTTTATGTCGTTGCTCAAGATTTTGATGTTTAAACATTATCTTCATGTTTTTAAGTTCAAATGTATATGGTACGATTTATTTCATCCATGCTTACCCTTACTGAGCATTTGAGCTCACCCCTTTTATGTTTTCTTTTCCCCAGGATATAAAGAAAGGTTTTAGGTAAGAAAAAAAGGGAAGATCTTTATTGGGAGATGTTGAAGGTCTTTCACCACGATTAGAATATTTTATTCCGAGTTTCCAAAGACTCTAAACTATTACGGTCCTTGTGTATCTATTTTTGTTATGTACTAAGTATTATGAAAAGTAATTTAATGTGAATGTACATCAAGCTTCGGGTCTCTACAGTTGGTATCAGAGGAAAGGTTTATTCAACCTTTGGAAACTAGGATGCGAAAACGTTAGTGAGATCCCTAGAGATATTTCTAAGGTATGTCTAGGGATGTCCCTAAGGATAAGTATACGTATAGCATATAGTCCTAGAACTACGGTAACGATCTTAGAATTTAACCTAAGATGTTAGATATTCAGGGTGCTTCCCCTTTACTATGTTATTTTCCCTAGCATGATTTTTTCCTCTCACACTATTCTTTTTGGGTTTTAGAAAATGGCTGGAAACAGGAAGATTCATGATAATAGAGGATATGACGGACAATGGAATGATATTCTTCATGAGAAACCAAATGAAACAGGATTTGGAAGTCCAAACATCGTTATTATTCCTAATCAGCAATCTCATAATATGATCAATAATATCAACTTTAGTATGTTTCCCGACTCAGATAATAAGAGAAAGATGGAGTTTCATGATGATCATAGAGGAAAGAAAGTTCAATTTCCCCTATGTAAATCATGTGGGAAGAGGCATCAAGGAGAATGTTTCAAGGGAAATGGAAGATGCTTTGGGTGTGGAAAAGAAGGACACAAAGCCAGTAAGTGCAATGAAAAAGGTTCAGTTAACACCATGGATGAGGATAATAGTATTACTACGACATCAACAATGGTTAAATGTTTTAAATGTGGAATGTATGGGCATTATGCAAACCAATGCCCTAAGGGAAAGTCTCATGAAGAGAATCAGTACGGTCGTATGGGTAGTATTTATGTTGATGATGATGATGAGCCTACAAATGATATGTAAGATGAAAGAATTATTGAAGTTTATCCAATGGTTTAAGAAGTTAGTGGAATGATTATATGTTTATCAAGTGTAATGTTGTATAATTAATCTCATGGTACTATGGAATAAAGAGACATCTAAGGATTGTTACACTGTTGTCTTTCCTTAAGTTTTGAAAGTGTATGATTAATGGTACCAGTAACCATGAAAGGTTATTCAGATATTTTTGGAAAGTAGATGATATGCACATAATGAAGGGATAAGGAGAAAATTAAATGTTTGATAGTATTCATGAGCTCATGAATGATATAAGGAGAAGGTTATATCATGGTTTGAGTATATAGAATTTTTGGATTTTGGTATGTGGAAAGAGTTAACTTTTGATAGCATTTATGTTTTCACTAAGGTTTAATGGGTATTCATTTTTCAAGAGAATACATGATTAAGGCCTTCGAATGTTTGGAATGGGACCAACAAGACATATCTTATGATATATGGGGATCAACGATGGAATTAACATGCTTGTTATATGAAATCTCTGGTAATAATTTTCACTATAATATGAGAGTGGACTGTAGTATTATGGATAAGCCTAAAGATTGGAATGGATTATGTTGGACATAAGATATTATTGTTTAAGGATAGAAGTTTTTTTTCGATATTATTGATGGGATGTTATAGTAATTTAGTTTTAGAAAAATGACAACCTACATGATGGGCGACAGCCCATCGCATAGGACAAGGCTGTGGGAATCGAACCCACAACCGAAGTGCAACTGGACTTTATCACCTACCACTGGCCTACAGGAAGTCCCTGTTTAGTAGAAACTAGTTTTATTATATTAATCAGTATGATATATGGAGTATAAGTCCATTTTAGTAACCATATATGATTAATCTCACTATAGATGGACTTATGTATTTTTGATAACTTTTATAACCTTTTTTATGAGATAGATGGAATGACCCATCATTCTATCACATGATCTGCTAACACTTCACGAATGAAAAATTCAACTTCATTTCTTTAAAAGATGAAGTGGAAATTGTCCAAAGAATGACCAACAGTGAGACTGTACCAAAATCAAAAAAGTATTTCTTCTAATTCTAATTTAATCAACTTTAGGGAAATTATCTTGAAAACCAAAAATGTTGTCCTAGTGCCCTTATATCCGATAAATCAGATGGTACCTTAGATCATCACAAATCTATGGCTTTGTGATCGATGGCTTTTTCATAGCCATGTTCTCTACCACTCTCCATCGTAACTTGATGGTTAGATTTTTCTTCCATATCCATATTTTCACCTATATTCTCTTACGTAGAAACCCAGTGATGAGTTACATTGGGTAATCGTTACGTTTCATACTTTATTTTTTAAAATTATGTTTCAGTATTCCTTTTTACAATGTGGGTTTCTATGAATAGTAAATGATTTATAACCCCGACGAATTTTGAGGGCGAAATTCATTTTAAGGGGGGTAGAATGTAACAACCTGATATTTTATGATAAGTATTCTCTTTAATTTATTTGATTTGTTTTATGCTACAAAAATATTATCTTGTGCTATATGCCACATTTTATTAGCTTGAAGTATACACAACACTATTCTTAGATTGTGTTACACATAATTTCAAGTTCGTTTTATAATAGTCATTATACGCAACATTGAGGGTATATATATATATATTCAATGTATAAATGAAATATGGTTGGATTCTGTTATACGAAATAATTAAGGAGTCTTGTACCACACGCAACCCTGACTTGTCTTGCATTACATGCAATCGCGACATTCCTCGATAGCGTGTGTTGTACGCAATACCGGGTTTTAATAAACAATGATATATTATTATAATATTACTATGAACTAGCCTTTATGAATAGTATTAACTAAATTTTTAATTTTATAACATTATTATTCATCTTAAACATTTCTAGAACATGGTATAAGAACAAAATAAATTTTTCGGGTAAAATATGTATTTTTCAAAAAATGCAGTTTTGCCACCTTTTGATGGCGCACCCACTTTAAATCTAGTTGTTAACATGTTTATAAGTTCAATTTGACAAAATAAAATTCTTCTTTTGAATCAGGATATAAAAATTTACTTTGGATAAAGTTTTTATATTTTTCTGATAACTTTCATATTTTAATGAATAGTAAAAACACGCTATATTTTAATTAAAACTAACTTTTTCATCGTAATAATTTATATAGTTAAATTATAATATTGAGTGGTTTTAAAGTATAAATAGAATATATTTTTACCATTTAATATAATGTATTTCATTAGCATTGATTTTACATTGAATTCGTAGGTTAAATCAATTCAATCTTTTGCAATGTTTTAAACAAAAACTCATTTTCATTCGACAATGGGATTAATTTTAATTTAATTTATGAAACTTCTGTGTATTGAATTTAAAAAAATGGATTTCATATTTGGAATCAGTGGGTCCAAATTATGTTAATAGGCTACTTTTTATTTTTGGGAAGTATGAATAGTAACTACGGTAAATTTTATTTACTATAGTTAAAGGTAAATCGGGTAATTAAGGGTTAATATAATATTATAAAATTACCCAAACACATGTTAAAATTCTATTGGATGGCTAAAAGTATACCCATATCACCTAAGGGTCATATTAGATTCATTTTATGGACTTTTTACCATGAAAATAATTTAATTATTATTAAAACCAAAGAAAGTGACAACATGTCACTCTCTTAAATCTTATAAGTATAATAATTTTAATTTAGTGATAAACATCATAAAACTTAAAACATGAATAGTATCCAGAAATCTAATAAAATTATCTATATCATGATAATTTATTTAGAATTTTTTGGGATTAAATAATTGTCATTATAGTGATACATTAATGATGCAGAACTTATTTATTTAGTGAAAAATCAATAATATAGTTTTTATTGAAATAGTAATACATATCAAAAGGCAGAAAAATCTTCACAAAACATATTATTAGTGTATATATAAACCCGAATCATCCACTGGCCGAATATTTGACCATTTGGATCCTTATTATGGCAATTATGACACTTATATTATTTTATTTTCAATGATGCCAAAGTTGTCACCTTCATAATTTAATAAATATAAAAATTTAAATATTGTGATTTTAAGATGATAAATTCTAGTAAAAGTATTATTGTAAAAGTTAATAGATATATATTCATCATAAGATTTTATTTTTAATTTTTATTCAACAAATAAGTATATTAAATAATTATACAAAAATGTTTTAGTAATTATTTTATTAAGAGATAAACCAAATAAATGGTTTTTAAAAATAATAAAATAACTATTATATGAACTATTTAATGTTCTAAACTAATTTTCTAGATACATATGACCTTTTATGAATCTATTAAAGATTTTTTTTCGAACATATCTTCTTTATATATTTTATTTAAATTCAAATAAATGAATAGTGTCAAAATTGACACTATTGTTATTTTATACAAATAACATTTTATAAAATTGTTTAAAAATCACAAAAATATTTAAAAATTATAAATTTAAATTTATATGGTATACAATGTTGTAAAGTATACAATTATGGATTATTCACAACGAATAATTAATTTTTTGTTATAATTTAAAATTTAGAATGTTATTACCATAAATAAAATCAAATTGATTAAATAAGGATAAATCAAGTTGATAATGTTTAAAATAAATTCCTAACATGTCTAAATTTGATTGTATGATAATATTACAACCATATCCCATCTAATATTCGGATATGAGTCATTGTTGGAGGTTTTTAAGTGGGGTTAGAGTTATTATAAATTAATATTTTAAGAATTCCAAAGGTGCCCCTCCCCTCCCTTATAAAAGGACACCTCCTCCCTCTCCTCCTCACACCAATTTGAGCCTTCAAGCTCATCCAAACCCTGCCCATTTCACACTACCACTTCCCTATAAACATTCTATAGGTCCTGGTCTTCTTCAAAGACCAATTTTAGTGCCCTAAGAGGAGGTCTCAAAGAGGCGCTTCAAAGAAGAGGTAATGTCTGTTACCGATTCTTTCAACTTTATTTCTTCTTCCACTTCTTCTTCTTAGGTTGTTTAATTATGAAGTAATAACATCAGTATCACTAATATACTGATATGTTATTATATGTATGAAAAAACCCTATTTCACCACTTATCCATCCTACGGAAAAAGAAATCACTGCGCGTGCGTACGTACGGAATACCGTCTCGACGCCGTGGTGTAATCTATTTTCCACCACCACCTTACTTGGATGGGTATAATGGTGTAAATAATAACTATATATGATTATTTTAAATTTATATTGATTCTGTAATAGTATACATACACTCCAATAAAATTCCACGATCATGGGAACGATATCATCGCTCGTGCGTACGTACAGAATACCGTCTCCACGACGCGATGAGATTCATTCGCAATGATTAACCATTCATAAATGATTATAAATTATATATAATAAGTAATCATGAAATATATGATATAATAATGATACTGTATTTATGTATATATATATGTATGTCATCCAATTAATTCCATTCAATTCAATGAGGAAACGAAAAAAACGTTCATGCGTACGTACGGCCAACCGTCTCCATGAACGGTGTATTTCTTTCCATTTATCGATCTATTATATATATGTATATCATGAATATATATTATATATAAATAATTTTCTATATTATTTAATTAATTAATCATGATCTAATTAATCATATGAATAATTACAAGTCAAAACACGGATGAAAAATGAAATGATTTTACCCGAAACGCTCTTTAACATGGAATTTACAAAAGAACGGGTAATATAAAGTCATAATTGAACCATATATGATATAATAACAATGAATATGATTCTGTAATAAGTCAATGACATTATTTAAATCATTATACCGGAGGTTCAGATACGTACAAAGCATATCAGACCTAAGGTAAGGGATAGTTGTGCAAATCTCATTTTTATCCGAGATTGCTTATTCGTAAGTATTTACTGGGGTTATTTCTATCATCAATGTCCATGTTTTATAAAAGTGTATTCATGTATATTTAAAGTCCTTTTTACCCATTTTGACTTTTACCCCATGTTATGGAAAGAGTCTTTCTTTTATTTACCCTACAAGGTACTTTTTTACTTTTCCGACAAAAGTACGAGAAGAATGTTTTTTTTAACGTATACGGCATGAAAGGATTTTTATGGTTTTATAAAGCCTTATTTTCATGAAGATTCCTCCAAAATATTTCATGAATATTTTCAACAAAATACCTTTCTTTTAAAATTGCATGACATTTTGTGAAAAGAAAATGATTTTGAAGAAGAAAGGATATTTTCCTCAAGAATTCATTTCAAGTGTTTTATCAAAACCATTTTTCATCTAAGATGAAATTATTTCATATGTGTATGTTTCAAGTATAATGTCTCTATGATTTACATGGTTTCAATTTCCTTATTATGAAATTATATCCATTTCTTTTATATGGATTATGTTATTATGGGATGATGTTTATGAAACCCATTTTATTCGTTGGGTTATTATGAATGATGTATGTTTATCTTGTGGCACAAGTAAGAATGATTTCATTATGATATGGGTGGGACCTATATCTCCCTCCAATGAATTGGGTAAAGATTTTATATCTCGTGAGATAGACATGGCAGGAATGGTAAGTTAATTCAGTTCAGTGTTACAGGACTGAAACGAGGAGTGAACTCGATTCAGAATGGGACTTTGTCCACTAAGACAGTCTTGGTAGCAATGCCTTGGATACTATGGAAATCATTACATGTGCTTAATGGATTCCACAGTTAAATTTTGTATTCCCATGCTATTTTATCATGGTTTATGTTCCATTATGATCTATTCCTTATTTACTTCCATGTTTTATGTCTTTGCTCAAGATTTTGATGTTTAAACATTATCTTCATGTTTTTAAGTTCAAATGTATATGGTATGATTTATTTTATCCATGCTTACCCTTACTGAGCATTTGAGCTCACCCCTTTTATGTTTTCTTTTCCCCAGGATATAAATAAAGGTTTTAGGTAAGAAAAAAAGGGAATATCTTTATTGGGAGATGTTGAAGATCTTTCACCACGATTAGAAGATTTTATTCCGAGTTTCCAAAGACTCTAAACTATTACGGTCCTTGTGTATCTGTTTTTGTTATGTACTAAGTATTCCGAAAAAGTAATGTAATGTCAATGTACGTCAAGCTTCGGGTCTCTACAATAAAGATTCAAATATTACATTAAGGTATTGATATCATAAGGAGTTGGAGAAGGAGAGAATAATGTAGTGTAGAAAAAAGAATCATCAAATCATGAGAAATGATGCAAGTAGAGTCTCACACTAGGGAGAGATAGACCAACCCATACATAAAAAGATTAAGAAGACTCACAAGTTTATAAAATATTCAAGCCATATCTTAAAAGAAATGTGTGGTTATAAAGTAAGATGTAGTTCCTATGGATTTAAATTGATCCATTTAAAAACCTTATATCCATATAAGTATGGAGTTATAGTGGACTAGTAATACACTGGTTCAATTTCAAGTATTTTCTTATTTTATATAGCCCATTGTGCGTCAACCAAGTAAAATCACTAAATCTTGTTCATGATTTACATTTCTACATACATATTTAATTTATTGTGATTATAATAATGTAACTAGTCGATGTAGAATATATTCCTTTCAAAATTAGAATAAGATCAATTTGGTGAAAAGGGAATAAATAATAAGGAATTTTTTAACTGATATACACCCAAATTCACCCCCTACCCTCTCAAGGTGTCCTAGGTTTCTATAATTGGTATTAGTTACAATATGTTATCTTAGAGGTTAAGAATAAAATATTCAACTGGTAAATATGTAAAGTGTTTATTTTATATGGATCCTATAAGTAATATTCCTTTATTTGGTGAAAATAATTCTTCATAATATTCAAGAGGAGTTCATGACATATTTAGGGTTATATATGTGAGTACCTTAAGAAATATTGATAATTAGGTTTGTTTTGAAATACTAATATGTAATTATATTTATACACATCAAAAAAAATTGGTGATTTATTTTTGCGCCAAGAAAATCTCAATGTTTTCTTGAAAAGTTTTTGTATCTATAAGGATATCTATCTAAAAGACTTCAAAGGAAATTTAGATGAAGTTGGAGGAACTTTATGGTGAAAAAATATATCTTAAAAGTAGAAAACTATGTTTAATATAATAGTATAATTTATTAATTATCTAAATATATATTTTTTAATTATATTTAATTAATAATTTTATATGTATGGAATCAAGAATAAGAAGAAGAACAATAAAAAGAAGGCTACCAAGAAATTAGGATAACCGGTTGGATGTATGAAGTAAATTATTTTTTTATATTTGAATCCAACAATATAATAGATATTTCTTGTAAATATAATGATTCATATTTTACTTCTAATAAACAATTAGAGGACCATAATAGAAAAAATACAACCATATTGTTTCGTAAATCCAGAGAATTTTTTGTCAAATAAGAAATATAAGACTAAATAAATAAGAAATAAAGTATAATTAATGAAGGTATAAGGAGAAAATAATTTTTTTACATAAAAGATTTAGAGGAAAGAATGAAAAAATAAATAAATAAATAGATGTATTAAACAAGACGATTATAAAAATGAACAATAAAATAAGGGAACAATGTGATGTAATTGGAGAACATTATCATGAGTTGGAGTTAAGTAAGGAAAATTTGAAATTACATAAAGTTTCAATGTTTGGCCTTAGAATGTAGAAAAATATTTCAAATGATAAATAAAATTCTTAAGTTAATAATTATGAATGAAAACTATAGGATAAGGATAAGAGGATTAAAAATATTTAATGAGAGATTCATATTGTGAGAAAGAACGTCAACACCAAAGATTCACAAATGGTAACTTCAATTGGTAGTTAAAAGTTCAAAAATATGGAATAATTATTCTTTACAAGTGTTTTAGGTCTGAAATGAAAAATAGGGATGTTTTATTATTCAATAAGTGGTATTATTAAGTGAAATCAAGTTTAAAGTATAAATATGTATTTCCTCTCCAATTAATGGTAACAACTGGTGGTAATTGATTCAGATAATCAATTTATATGTGGTTCAGCTTAAAGGTGTGTATGTTGTTAAATAATACCAATATTCTAAAGGAAAATATTTTCTAATGGTTAATAGAGCTATTGTATTTTCATATTTCTTGTAAAGGTTTCATAGGTCTTAGAAGTGGATTTAATAAAAAAAATAGGTGAAAATTTTCTCGCAATCATGATTTCATGAATTTGAGAAGAATCAACTTTCCCTATCAAGACTCTTAAATGAATTATTTAATAATAAGAGAAATGGTGAGTAATATCAAATGGAGTGACCCCCCTCGAGTTCAAAAATATAGAGGGAGATATAATAAAGGTTAATATGGGAAGACCCAAAGGAAGAGTACAAATGAAAAGAAACATCTTGATAAGAATAACCATATTAATTATTATTTACAAATGGAATGTGATCTAAATACACCATAAATATGTATAGATAATTGTTTGGGGTGGTATTTTCAAAAAAAAATCAAAGGGGGTAATATTTCAAACAAAGGTTTTGTGTGTTGGATTTGTTGAAAATAGCTGAAGAAGTTTTATAATATAGTTTTCAATCACTAGATAAGAATTAAAATGAACACATAGTGATATTAGAATTCTCATTGAATATTTGAATAAGTTCGGATGGAAGTACTCGTTGATTATTACATAGAGACACCTTGATATATCTATGTATCATGGTCATGGATTTGAAGATGATGTTCGTTGTTTGAATATTATTGAAGTTATAATGTTAATTATGAATTTGTTTCTAGAAGTTTAATATTGAAACCAAAAAAGGAATACAAGCTTCATGTCATGAATTAAGTTGAAGTTGGATAAAATGATAAGTATCACATCATATGAATCATTGCAGTATTCTGTAAGAGTTATGGAATCATCATGTAAGTGTCACACTATTACTTGATTTATAAAATTGGAAAATGAATATGTTATGCCATTGAAATGATAGCCATGACACATAAATGGTATGGTGGATTTTAGTGGTCCTTGATGTTTGATGATCCCCATGTCATGGATAATACTCCATGGTATAATAGGCCCACTCAAAAAAATATGATTGTGGATTCATGTCATGAGGCATGGGTTGTATAGTAAAAGAGGTTTGGATGAGATTAAGAGGTTATAAATGTTTAGAGACCCCATGTAATGGAAGATAATTACACCATAACCTATTAATAGAGTGATGAGTTTTGCACCACAAATTAGTATACGATTCTACACCATATTTTATACATTGTAAAGTTGAACTTTTAGCAAAATGAAAGTATTTTGAGTTGGTTAGAAAAAATAATTTTCACAATGGAAAACATATACTACTCCAAAATATGTTTTAAAGTTAATAATAATCAAACAATTTGTCCTCTATATATGAGGGAATTAAAAGTAAGATATTTCTCTAAAAATTGGGATATGTTTATTGAATAATACCACACTCTGGTGAAGAAAACTATACCCTAAATGGATGAAGTAAAGAAGACCAAACTGTAATAAAGTATGGGTCACCATGAAAAAATTGGTTTCTATATTACTTGGGAGATTCAGTTGGATAATAAAAGTTTTGATAAGGGATAGGGAGTTCAGGGATTATTTCAGATTTATTGTCACTTAATGAACACAGTAAATTAATGAGGTACACTAAGAAAAGTCATAAAGACTTTGAAGTAAAGGAATTGATCCAAACCCTAATTTTAAGGGCTTGTTATAGGAATTATATATCCTTGTAGAGTTTTTGGAAAAATTGTATAATGATATTGAAATGATGTGATTTATTCAGAGCATCATTAAAAAAATTGGAGATAGAAGAAGGTGTCTCATATTATAATACCATAGTCATGATAGTTTTGGTTCATGAACGGAAGGTTCTATGGGAAGAGGATTGCCCTGAAACATCCAATTGGAAGAAAAAGAAGTAACTGAGATAATACCATTGAGGAATTATCTTCATTTTTACGAATAGTAATATTTTTTGGTAGTTTTGATGAAGAAAAATATTCAACCATCGTGTTAAGTTGTTGATATCATCAAGAATCGATGAAGGGGGTGTAGTGATGTATAGAAGACAAAAGCATCAAATTATGATGAATGATGTAAGAGGAGTATTATTCTAAATAAATATTGCACAAAACATCCATAAAATATTATATAAGTCTCATAAGTATATAAACTATTTGATCATTATCTTAAAATAAATATCTGGTTGGAAAAGAAGAGGGAGTTCCTCTAGATCAGTAGTGGTACTTTCAAAAAACTTGTATCCATATAAATAGATATTTATAATAGAGTATTGTTAAACCAAAACAATACTTATTGTATGCTCCTTATATGTAGCTTCATGTGGGTTAACTAAGTAAAATTACTATGTCCACTTAATGTTTTACATTTCTACAATAACATTTAATTTCGTATGATTTTTTTATAACAAGTAGAGGTTTAATATGTTCTTTATAACATAAGAACAATATTTATATAGATAAATGCAACCAAAATAGTGGTAACAAAATTAATTCATGTACATCTTCATTCACCCCCTTAGGGCATCCTAGGTTCCTATAATCTTCTTAGTGGAAATTTACTTTACCAAACCATAATTACTAGTTACTACCATTGATATATGAGACCCTTGTATTTTAGGGTGTGTGTATAGGGTAGTGTAGCATGTTCCTGTTATTACAAACCCCAAATTTCGGTAATAAGACCTCTAATATATTTTTTATATGAGTCTTTATCTTATCATTATAGTGATAGGATACCATGGTGGCCTATTATTGAATTGTAGTAGAGAGAGGATGAGTACACCCCACTAAAAATTGATCAAAATCTACTTGTTATGAATATTACTCCTATCAACCAATAGATTTGGGGGAGTCTTGTTGAGGTGTTAAACTATATGGGGTATGAGGAATTTAGTGTCAACAAAACCATTTTATTCCAAAATAGAGAGTTTCAACTATATAATTCACTTCGTTTTATGGGTGACGATGTACTATATGATAATGAGTTCTAGATTGATTCCATGCAAACCATATTCGATCAATTAAGAGATACCCCTTGAGGTGTGGATGAAGCATTCTGACTATATTATTCAAGGGATATAAAATAATGGGATAGAAATTTTGTTTTATGAATACCAACATATTCGGTAGTCCTAGAATTATTTCTAAATTTGTGTTTTTTAGAATTTATTTCGATAAACCCTGAGGTCCAATAGGCCCATAGTGTTTATGTATCTTCTCTTGGAGGCATGTTATTATTGGATTATGCCACACACTTTACTGATTAAATATAGATTTCACCTAAACCATTTAGTTATTAAACCTCCATGGTTATGAAATTTAATGGATGGCTTGGGGAATTCTATTTGATCATAGGTGAATATATTCCACTTAATATCCATATTTTGAGTCTAAAATCAAGCCCTAGTTATAGAGTAGGAAAAAAATAGAGGGTAGACCATCTTAGTGATATGATTCTATTACCATGGATATGAATGGGAAATACGGTATTATGAATCAACTGTATAAGGAGTATCTCTAGGGGGAAGACAATAAGTGAATTTAGGGAAGGTATTATTCATTTCCATTGAATGGGATAGACCTAGTTGAGTGATATTAGTGTGGGTAGTGGGAGATATTTAGAATGTATATGATAGACACCTAAAGTATTTCAATTAATTTGAGGAGATAAGGCACCAACAGAGGTTATATGGAACAGTTCAATGTAAAACAAGTATATGTAGATCTAGTAAAACATTAGTATTAGTAGTCAAACTTTTTGTATAGAAATAGTTTAAAAATTAAGGTACCTACAGCAATTTATGTCCTAAATAAGATTTTGGTGCCTAGGGAAAAGGGTAGAAATGATAATAAGGTGATTTCCATCATGGTAGTTTGGATATGGGTTTTCAGGTATAGATTTTATACCATATTCATTTCATTAAGAAGACTCCTAATGAATAAAGTGAGAGTTCATTGATAGTTATAGGTATGATTATAGTGGTATCAACATTATCCTCTATTTTATTTGATACAGTTGTGTCATAATCATTTATATCTCTTCAGTTTAGAGTGATTTGTGGATTATGGTTGAAATTTTTTATGGGTTAATGTTCATCAATTTTCCCTTAGGGGTGTGGTAGGAATAATCTAGAAATATTTGATGTTCTCAATAATTATTAGTATATGTATACTTTATAGGGATTTTTTAGTGTTTGAGATGATTGGATTTTATGTGATCGTTGGCATAGATTTCCTGACACATTATCAAGTGCACATCTAATTTTATAATCATTGAGAATATTGCATGTCCTTAAAGGGTAGTTTTCATACCTACATCAATGTGTGGGCTATACAGGTAGGTCATTCAAGACCTAAACATAGGAAGACAGGGAAAATCATTACCCAGAATACTTGAATTGTCTTGGAAGATGTGGAGACATGTTAAACATTATTTCCTACTATTTTAGATCAGTTTTAGAATTTTTTTTCCCTAGATTATTTCTTAGGGTTACCACCCAATATAGAGATTGAGTTCATAATAAAACTTATGCTAGGTATGGATCCATATTGATTTTACCATACCAGATGGATCCTATAGAGCTTATAGATTTAAAGGCTCAACTATAGGATCTAGAATTAATGGGGATTATTCACATGAGTACATACCCTTAGAGTACTCTTGTATTTTTTCACCAATAAAGAATATGAATTAATGCATTAATGTTTAGATTAATAGAGTTTGAACTATGTGATATTTGAGAAAATGTATCTAATTCCTCATATTGATGTCATGTTTGATCAAGTGAAAGGGACAAAGAGGTTCTGAAATATTTACATAAGTTCAGACTATCACAAATTGAAATTGAGCCCTTATAATATTCTCTATATTTCTTTGAGGTGATGTTAAGTCCAGTATGAGTATCTCATTTTTTTTTGGGTTAATTAATGTACCAAATCTCTTTATGGACCTGGTGAATAGGGTCTCTCATTCACATCGAGATTCATGGACATATTTGTTTATAAAATTTGGCTATACACCCAATCATTGGAGGATCACGATTTCCATCTAGAGTTAATTTGTAATACACTTATCGAGAATGATTTCTACATAAATCTGTCAAAGTGTTAGTTCTATATCAGAAAATTGTACTTATTAGGGAATGTGATGTCTAAGGTTAGATTATTAGTAGAAATTTAGATGTTTATATTTTCATTTATTTTGTGTTTCCTAATAACTTAATCAATATTCGTAGTTTTATAGGCTTGGTGGATTACTTATGGATGTTTATCCAATGATTATCTTATTTATTGGTTCCAATGAAGGCCCTAAACAAGAAGGGGGTGAAGTGTGAGTGGTTTGAGTCTTGTGAAAGAGACTTGCATAATCTAAAATGGATATTTAAATATAAGTTGATCTTGTACTTAATTTATCTAGTTATGGAGTATACATTGTATTATGAATCTCCAAGATTTGATCTTGGGTATGTTCTGATATCAAATGGGTGAATGGTATCTCATGGATCTAGGAAGTTAAGTCCAAATGAGTTAATATACATGATGAATGATCTAAATATAGTAGTGGTAGAGTGCACATGGATATTATGTTATCGTCTATTGGGAGTTAGGTTCATGGTGTATATCGACATTAAGTTCCAAATGTATAAATTCTCTCAGCGTGAACTAAACATTCAGCATAGGTGGTGGGTCAAGTATATAATGTATTTTTATTTTGAAATATAATTTTACCCTGGTAATAGGAATGTTGTAGTCAATTATCTATGCTCAAATAATCAAACATGGAAGATTTAAGTGGATGGAAGTTAGTGAAAGGTGGTGAACCTATATACTAAGATATTTCATTGAGTTCGGGAGTATTAAAGTATAGTGATCCTTATGTATTTGGTTACCACCTAATCACTCATCAAAAGGGTCAAGGATAGTCAACTATTTTACTTGGATGGTCTAGTGATGAGGGATAATATATATTTTGGAGAATTAATGTCTGATTGGTCCCTAGATATTGATAAAGTACTTTATATATAGGGTCGTGAGGTAGTTCATTTGAGCATGTTTAAGGAGATGATATGAGATTCACATGAATTGAGATGGGTTTTTCCCCTTGGGAATATCAAAATGAATCATAACATTCAGTTATAGTATTTTTAGATCAGGATAAATATTAATATAGTGGGTTTTATTTCATGATTCTTTAACAATCATCTGGTGAATATCGGGCATCAAAAACTCACAGGTCATCTTTAATCATTACCCCTTACCAATAATAAGTTGTATTTTGTGATGATGGACTTTATTATAGGATTTATAAGGTTTTATCACAATAGTGATGTGGTATGGGTTATCATGGACCAGCTAATAAATTTTTCACATTTCTTATTGATCGAGGAGACCTAATCAAGTGATAAGCTAGGTCGGTTGTATGTTTGTGAGATAGTATGTCTTAATATAGTGATAAAAATTATTATATCTCATTAAGACACATGTTTTACATCATTCTTCTATAATTCCCTATAGAATTTTTTTTGAGAAAAAAATAAACTTGGGAATTGTCTATCATCCACATACATATGGGTAGTATAATCATATCATCTATGTGTGAGAGGATTTGATGTAGTAATGTGTCCCTGATTTTAAATGTTTATAGTGCTAGTGTATTTTTCCTATAAAATAGTTATAAAGAATCTATTTATATCAATCCTTTTGAGGCCTTATATGTTAGGGAATGTTGATCACCTCTATACCATTTAGAGGTAGGGTTTCTTCAATTATTGGGCCAATTCTCAGTCATGAAATGTTAAATAATATCATTTAAATTAGAAATTAGTTGGTGATCACTTAGATAAGGTAGTGATCATATACTAACTAGTGATATTTTTATATGGGGTTGGAAGTGGGTTTTTGGGTATTCTTGAGAGTGACCCCAGTATTGGTCCACCAATATATTTGGGGGAAAAGTAAAATAGTGCTTGGGTTTGTGGGTTCATTTATGGTTATCATGAAAATCAATAACATTCAATATTGGTTAAAGGTATGTTGGGGATATAGGTTTATGAATTAAGTATTCTATATATCTCTACATTAGAGATAATATCCCAAACCTTCTCATGTGTCCAGTTTCATTGATGTCGAGTTGGAGGTAAATATTTTTTTTGATGAATGAATTGTATATATCATAGATCAGAGTGATAAAATCCTTTATAGGTAGATGGCCTCTCTGGTATATGTGTAGTGGTAGAAAGAGAATACCCAAGATGGGACTTTGGTGTGGGATTGTGCTTTAAGAGTATAGTGACCATATTTGTTCCTCAGATAGGCCCAGTTAAAAATCTAAGGATGAATTTTCAAGTGTTGGGGAGGCTGTAACACCACTTGTATGTTCAAGGTATTAATTAGATTTAATTTTCTCCAAACATCATGTATTTTTTTTATATTATATGTATAGGAGGGGTCTCGATGTTGATTTTAAATGATGTAATTAGGTTTAGGTTTAAATAATGATATAAGTTGCTCATCATGCCGAAGTGCATAAGGGTTGCACTATATTGAGGACCACAAGAAACGATATCATGCCACAATTCTAAGGTATATTCTATTAATATATAACCGGGGGCATTCTGTTGTGATGGGAAACATCATGGTGCAGCGTGGCCTAGGAAGGGGAAATCGGGATTCAAGGTCTACTATATTTAGCCACATTTCACTATGACCCATGATATCATACATCAATGAGATCCCAATCAAGGACATTACACCATGAGTCGGGGTAGTTATTTTTCTTATCTAGTGTCAAATTTTTTGGATTATCCCTTAAGTAGGGAATTTCATTATGACCATAAAGGTCACACTATAATAATACCCTATAAAATGGCGTTTCTTATAAAACATTCTATCATAGCACAACCCACCCACTATTCAATTTTTTTGGAATTTAATAAATTAATGTAAAAATATAAAAGTTACATAAAATGAGTCTTTTCCATCATTTTATCTAAGAAGTTGGACCGATCTCTCCTCCCCTTCCTCTTCATTCCTTACTTCCTAATCTAAGATCGACATCACGGTGGAGTTGTTTGTTATGTTGTATGTCTTAGGGTGGTGTGACTGGTAAGTCTACACATCCTATTATATCTTATTTAAGATTATATATATATATCATTGTTCCATATTATATATGCATCATCTCAATTATTATAATAGTTTCCATGATTCTTAATGATTAATTTGAAATTGGATATAGTTATTTAATAGGAAGGGCCCTATAATGAAGAGGTAGTTTATCCATATCTTTCCAATTGGTTTTTACGTGCTCAGAATGTATCATATGAAAATATAAATGAACTAAAAATGTTGATAATATCAAATTTAAATTATAAAATTTATTATCTATTTAATTTGTACATATTAAGATCTATTGGGGATGATAGTCAACCTATAAAAAGTTTTTATTAACAATGTGTCCATCGATGATCTTCCTCCATGTACGATGTGTTATGGAATCGAGACTCAAATCCCAAAAGGGGTTTCTATGATTAAATTATAATATTCAGATCCTCACATGGTGTTCTATACAATTCCTTTAAGTGTAGTAGCATGGGAATATGATGGGATAGGGGTGGTCTAGCCTAACCATGAGACCATGATAGGTTTATTGACTTTGAGAGACTGGCCTTTTGTAAATTAAATTGTTGTGAATGTTGGGTATTGGTTATAATTGATGAACCATTAATTTTTATTACTTCCTGATGATATATCATCTAACCATGGTATATGGGTGGTATCTTGTTTAACCTAAGTAATATTGGTGGTATCTAGTCTAACCAAGTTGAAATGGTGATCTATAGATCACTATATGGTCAATGTATTGGTGGTACCTCATGCACCTAGAGCTGATTAATGGTGGAGCATCATCTACCCCTGATATTTCGGTGGTATATCATCCACCTATAGTATATCAGTGTTATATCATCCACCTTGATCTGTCTTGTGGTGGTATTTAATCCACCATTATATTGAATTCAATATGTTATTATCTTCCTAGAGTTGGTTAATCGTTGTACATATTCTACAAGATGAATTTTATTTTAGTGGTGCCTCTTCCACAAGTGGAATGTCATGTTAGTGGAGTATCATCTATAGGATATAGGTATCAATGGTATTTTATCCACGTGAGCATGGATAGTGTTGTTATATGGTCCACCTAGAGTTGGTGATTCCTTGTTCACAATGTGATGTCTTATTATCCATTGATATTGGGTTGGTGAAAGATTATTCACCTAAAAGGATTGTCATAGTAATGCATCGTTGATTATGTGGAACTTTATTTTGATTGATCCTTCACCTTAATTATTGGATGATAAGTGATATATAATTCATCCTTGATATGTATTCAGACCATTGGAATGTCGTCCTATTCTAGAAGATCCCAATGTATGTGCGGTCAAACTTGATTTGGTTATTTAGAATTATATGATATTATGGGTTATTTATTTATTTCTTCATTAGAATTCCATATCAATCATGAACTTTTATTTATTGTACTTTCTTAGGTAAATAATTGGTTGTGGACTACTGTTTTATAGTCACACACTACCCAATAATTCTAGTAACCAAGAAGACTTCAAGATTAATGATACAAGGGAAATGACCCTTTGATAGATAAGTGAGTTGGGATCGTTTATTAGATTTTATATTCGATATTGATCTTGGTCTCAAGTCTATTTTTGCTGATATAAATATTCATTTTATTGTTTTTGATATTGATTTTGATGATATTATACTACATAAAATGGCATGAAATGAATGATATGTATAGTGTCTCATTCAATTATAGAATGTGGGTTGTTATTACATTTTTCTGGTACTTATATGATATTTTTATCTTTACATTAGGGGTGAATTGTGATTATTACTATCCATATTACATTTGTGGTGATATATAATTTTTTTTACCCGAGATGGTATAATCTCCCCATGATATTAATATTCTCTGGACATTAAGTAACAAATTCTAGCATGTAGGGATGTACTTCTAAGGTTATTTTTAGTGTTTATTGGTTATAGTGAATATGGAAAAATCCGAGAATGTTACAATTAAGAATTTAGTTTGGAATACTCACTGTCCTAGAGGATTATGCTCTATTTTGAATTGTGAGGGTTGGCTACTTCTCACACCATTATTTCTCTTGTGGGTTTTTTATTTCATATGATTCTAAACATTTACTTAAAAAAATTATATACCTTATACATTGGATGAATTCATATATGTGTGGTTATTATTAGAATTGTTTTAGGGAGTAACCAAAATTGATAGATTTATCGAGTTAAAAATTAATATGTTTTCAACATAATAATTTGGCTGACGGTATTGGAAAAAAACATTATAAAAAATTCATACATAAATGGAATACATGTGATAGGTTGGTGAGATTCTGAACCCCTTAAAAACACAATGTATTACATTCCATTAAAAGAAAACACTTACCATGAACTCGATCATCAAA
The DNA here is from genome assembly GCA_963277665.1 of Viscum album. NCBI lineage: Eukaryota > Viridiplantae > Streptophyta > Magnoliopsida > Santalales > Viscaceae > Viscum > Viscum album. Next base: position 1,197,971,492 of record OY728123.1, on the reverse strand, counting down.
ATGTGTAGGTCGTGCCAATGTTGGTTAACATGGATAATATTATGTATCACATGTATGTTATGGGTGATCTTAATAGGATTAGGTTCTGATACATGGCATAAGATTTGGGTCACACTCTGGTAGTAGTCCCTAAATTTTAGGATACCACATGAATAGAGTTGGGATCATCTATATAATGGATTTCAGAAAAAGTTTGTCCACTTAACTATCCAAGAGACATGTATAATGTGGATGGCATAGTGTAATACCAAAATATCTATGTGGGGTAGAAATTACAAAGAGACCAAAATCTTAGTGAAAAATGTATCATGACCCACTAATGGATGTGTGTTAAATTTAAAAGAATCATTTTAGTGGGAGTATATTTAAAAAAATCCCTTATTAAATGATTTTAAAATATGTGACTCAATTAATAAAATTTTATGTTATAGATAAATTAGAATCATTTTCAATTAAATGAAACATTGATATCATTTGTTTTAAAAAAATATTAATAAAAAATCATATACCAATATTGAATCATAATAATGGCTCTTAATCAAGAAGAAAATAATTATATATTTGAGAATATCATTCCTAAGAAAGAATTTATTAATGTTGTTCAATAAATAGATCTAGATACTTATAACAAGTTTAATATATATTATCTTGATTTTTTCAAATGGGATTGTAGGTAAAATATGACTAGATTAATTCCAATCACAACTCATGTACTCAATATGATTACGTATGTTCATAATTTGGAGAGGATGGGGTCCCTTTTAAATCTATATCTATCTATAAACTTTAACCTTTACTTATTATCTAAAATTTTCTAAAAATATGAATGATATCAATAAATGTATACCATATTTCCCAAAAATATTAAATATAGTTGAGATATAGATTGTATTTATAGGATCTAGTGCTATGTATACTGTAAAGAGGGTAAATTATTAAATAATTGGAGGGTTCAATAGTCAGTGTATGTTATTAGAACCTAATGGAGGTGTCAGAAAGAAGTTTTAATGTTTACATTAAAAAGAAACCCAGATATTTGAGGAGTAATTTCAATAAATTTATAAGTAGGTGTGAGAAACTATATTGGGAGGTAGTGTCATTTGTTAATGATATATAAATAATTTCATCATTTTTGAAGGGTATATAATAATAAAAATATATTTTATAATTTTTATAGATATATAAGAGTTAAAAAATAAGGAAAGGATAGATGGAGATTTATTTTTTCATTAATATAATGTAAAAAGGGTTTCTACTATAGAAATTTTATATATAAAGTAATATTACATGATTAATATTTTTAGAAATTAAAAAATATGTGTGTTTTTTATCTCATTTTATCTTATTTTATAATGGATTTTCTACTATAAAGAGTGGTTTATATCAATAAATGAGATGGATTTTTATACACATAGTAAATTATTTGATCCAATTATATAATATTATCAAAAATAAGGTGATGGTAAATGTTTTTTTGTCAAGGATAAAATATTGTCCTTGAGTTATTTTTAAAAATATGACGAATATAATCTCACCCCATAAGTGGCATATTTTAAATAATAATATCTTATTATTAAAGAATTTACCCAAACATTTAAAATATAATATATCATATGGGTGTAAAAAAGTTATTTTTTTAAACATTATAATAATGGAAATATGTTTTATTTCCAAATATAATAAACTTTTGTTTCTTCAATAAATATTTCAGAGGAAATATATCTTCTAAGAGGCTAGTGGGAGTATATTAATACTTAGAGAAGTTAAAAGTGTAAAAAATAAATGATTATATTATACTAAATCAATCTAAATGTCATTATAAATACTAAAAGAGAGTAGGATATATTTATAAAGAATAATATTAATGTAAAGATATTCATTTAATTTTTTTTACCAAATGATATAAAAAGATGAGTTTTAATGGAGAGGTTTCAAAGTGATTATTATAAACATAGAATATAGTTTTTAGACAATAGAAGTAACAAATATCATAACATTTGATGCTTCGAAGTAAAGAGTATTAAATATTATGGTCAAAGAGTTTAAAATGATAATTGTGAATCAAAATCTCACCATTATTCCAACAACCATTATTCATAAAGGGTACCCATTACAGAAGTGTTACTGGAAGATTTATTACATAATAATATATTGATATAATATGTTTAAAAATACCCTAAAATATTATTAATAATAAGGATCATATATAGTTTTATCATATGATATTTTATTAGAATACAGATTATGTATATTTTATTCAGTATTCTTAAAAGCGTTTAATTGTCACGACCCGTCCTCAGGGCCCGTGCTGTGACTACCCCAAGCCCGCCTTCCATAGGCCAGGGGATGGCGACTAGCACCAAGGCGTAAATCCCAACAAAAGGGAAGGCATTTCCTTTGAAAAGTAAACAAGCACCACAGAGTAAGCAAGCGGAAAAGTAAACACTAAGTAAAAACTGTAACAAGCTGTGCTGAAAGTAAAAGGGGCCGGAAATACAAGCCCAACTGTAAAGTACAATTGAAAGGGAAAACAACAACTGAAAAGTAAAAGCCGCTACACCGAGATGTCCACTGGAAATCCCACCTGAAGGGTGGGCATAGATAGCTCCACTGCTCCTCGGGTCCCGTCGTCTTCTCCGAGCACGTCCGCCCAGTGGTCCACCTCCAGGTACCGTCCAGCTCCGCACGCCTCCACCACGATCAGCGCTGTCCGTCGTCTGCAACCAACACAGCGTAGTGCGGGCATAGCCCGTGCAGGGGTGAGTATAAGCTACTCAGTAGGGACCCCGAGACCCCCGAAGGTCTCCTGAAATCCACAAAGGATAATCCACAAAGGAAAGATACAATCACAAAGTAACATATGGCACGGCTTAGGTATATGCTCATACATATACCTAAGTCATCAATTCCCGTTCGGCTCCAACGTCCGAGCCCAAGCACAACCCAGTCCACACAGGAAAGCAAACGTATACCCACACAGGATAGCACAACACAGTCCACAAAGGAGAGTAAACAGTAATCCACATAGGATATCTCAACACAATCCACAAAGGAGAGTAAACAGTAAATCCACACAGGATATCTCAACACAATCCACAAGGAGAGTAACACAGGATTCAACTCACACAGGTATACTTCTTCGAATGACGATAAAGATGATCACTGATCCATCTAAGTCGTCGGACCCACAAAGGATCGATAGGTACTAACCCCCGCAAAGACCCACACAGGATCGGGCCCACACAGAACCTGTAGGCACTGGCTCACACAGAACCGTTGAGCGCTGACCCACACAGGATCGGACCCACACAGGATCAGGCCCACACAGGACCTGTAGCACTGATCCACGTAGGATCGCTGAGTGTTGTAGTCATTGTGGTCCACTGAGGATCTCTGCACAGTCGTCGTCGCAGTCCACTGAGGATCTCTGCACGGTCGTCGTCGGAGTCCACTGAGGATCTCTGCACAGTCGTCGATGTCGAAGTAGCAGTCGCAGCCAGCTCTAGGGTTCCCGCACACAGCAAGCTCGTTCGGGAGGGTCTGCTCCACGAGCCGAGAGGCTGATACATCAACTGACACAAAGTCTGAAGTTGATGTATCCAAAAGTTCTGTATCGTCGACAGGAACTCAACGTCGCAGACGGCGCGTCAATCGGACGCCCGGTCTGAGAGTTATTGGCTTTTTCGTCCGAGGGGCCCGGTTGGTTTTTAAGGAAAAACCAACCCGACCATACTCCACCTGTGTCCAAACCTCGGGCAGAGTATGCCAAAAGATCTGTCTCACTTAGAGGAAAACAACAAAGCCGACGGCACGTCAATCGGACGTCTGTAGCTCAAGATATGAGTGTTTCCGCTCCGAAGGCCCGGTTGGTTTTGTGTACGAACCGACCTGGCCGAACTCAAAGTATTCCGAAACCTTGAGTGAGATATACCGAAACGACCGTCTCGATCCAAGGATTGCGTTTCTGCTGACGGCAAGTCGTTTGGAGGCCTGTAGCTAAAGTTACGGGCATTTGACCGAAACGGTCCGAAGACGGGGGGTCCGGGCCCGGGCCGACCCGGCCCGACCCCCCCCCCCCCCCCCCCTCCCCCTCCCCTGGGTCAGCCGAACCAGGTCGACCCGGTCTGACCCGGCTAGACCCGGTCCGGTCCGGCCAGGGCGCGGCCCGGCCGGTCCGACCGGCCTGGCTCGGCTCGGCTGAGCGGCCGAGCGGCTGGACACCGCGAGGCGCCGCCCCCGCGGTTTGGAGGTGTCGTGGCCCTCAAAGGGGCCGCGTTGGACAAGGACGCGGCTTCAGCCACGTACCATGCGGGCGAGCTAGACCCGCGCGGCTGCGGGTCCGTTGGTCGCCGCCGCGCCGGCGACCCGCGCCGCCGGAATCTTCAGCGGGCCACCGGAGTTTCTCTGGTGGTTTGTTTTCCTTCTCGTTTGTGCCGGTGTTCCTCCCAGGTTCCGTTCTTCACTGCGAGATCAACAAATTTCCCTTGCATCACGTTTTTTTGTCGCCCGCCAAATCCGCACAACCACGAAGAACGGCGGAGGGTTTTCGGGCCGTGTTCGTTTGGCCCGCACCCTCCGCGTTAGATAACAACAATGGGAGAAAATAATTCAACACATGAATCAACAATTTTAATAAATTAAAATTGTTCATTTGAATCTGGTTCTTTAATTTTAAAGAAACATTCACGGGAATAAGGGCATTTCCAAAACAAAATCCTTACCTCGTCAAGTCGCACAGGCGGGTCCTTCGCAGATTGATCGTCGCGGAAGGAGGGGATCGTCACGTCGTCGCGGAAGGGTGTCGCGTCGACAAACTCCGAGGTTCAAGAACAAAAGATTTAATTAAAAATAATTAAATCATTCTTGAGTTAAAGACCACAAAGGAAAAATTAAAAGAAAAAAATCTGAAACCCTCACCTCAACAGATGATCGAAGGTTTTTTTTGCAGATTAAAGAACATCACCGAAGAACGTCGTGGGAGTGGAAATGTCGGCGTCGCGGCACACGGCGTCGCATCGTCGATTTCCGCGGGTTCGGCGTTCTTCGTTGGAGGCCGGCGTTCTTCGCGTTCTTCGCGTTCTTCGCGAAGAGGGGTGAGGGTACAAGAACCTCTGTCAAAAACCTCTCAAGGTGTAATCCTCCAAAGTCATGTTGGTCTTATTTTATTATTACGCCAACAAACAAATATGAGGTAGGTAATGAACCATTAATTCATAGAATTAATTCAACAAAAGAAACCACACATTTAATTCACAAACAAAACCTCCCAATTAAATGGTGTGTTAAGAATTTAAGAAAACGCATCAGTTGACTTTCATAATGACGGGTTTTCACGAGTGCGTTACTTAGCGGAAAAGAAACGGCGGGGCTCGTGCGGGCCCCACCTCACAAATATCCTACCAAGAAGGTAGGATATTTCTGGATAGCATCCTATCTAGATCAACTCAGCTTAAGCCGCTTTTAAGTGGCTTCAAGTGGCTTCCAAGTGTCTTAAGTGAAATAAAATAAATTTTTTCGAACAATTTATTTTATTTCTTAACTTTAAGCCCAAAAATTAAAAACCACACCTGAGCAAACACAACTCCGGAAGAGGCGTTTCTAAGCAAGTACCGGCGCTGCGATTTCATCGGTGCCCTCAGAATTCGATTACGGGTACCGTTTCAAAAGTTAGAAAAAAACTCGCTCGTCCGTTCACTGAACGTACCCGATCCAAACTTCGGAAAATGATTCTGGGCACACCGGGCCTCGGAATCAGGTGCCGTCAGAAACTGTGTTCTTTTAAAATTCCAAAGAAAACTAAGAAAAAAATTTCCTTGAAATTTATGGGTGTTTACATTACTCCCACCTCAGGGATTTACGTCCCTGTAAAGATACATCATAAACTAGGGAAACAAATGTAGGTACTGAGCACACATCTGAGCCTCCCGCTCCCAAGTGCTCTCTTGGAGGTTCTCGTGCTGCCATCTGATGCGCACAAGAGGAATCGATCGTCCACGTAGGACCCGCTCTTGTCGATCCTCGATCTCCATCGGGACCTCCGTAAAAGTCGCCCCATCATCCACGTCTAGCTCCCCATGGTCAATGATGTGTGTCGGGTCATGCACGTATCTCCTCAGCTGAGATATGTGGAATACATCATGCACCCGGTGCAATTGAGGTGGTAGAGCCAGGCGATAAGCCACCTCGTCAATCCTGCTGAGGACCTGGAAAGGTCCGATGAAGCGTGGAGACAACTTGCCGTCTCGGCCAAATCTTCGTAATCCACGTCGATGTGAGACATGCAAGAAGAAGTGGTCGCCATCCTCTAACTCTAGTGGCCTCCGCCTCCTGTCAGCATATGACTTCTGTCGGCTCTGAGTTGTCCTCATCCGCTCCTAGATGACTTGGACCTTCTCTGTCGTGGCCCGGACCATCTCTAGTCCCACGAGTGCTGACTCCCCAGGGTCTGTCCAGCACAAAGGTGATCTTCAAGGCCTACCGTACAACGCCTCGTATGGTGCCATCCCGATGGTGGAGTGGTAGCTGTTGTTGTACGCGAACTCCACCAAGGGTACGTGGTCCTCCCAACTGTGACCAAAGTCGAGGACACATGCGTGGAGCATGTCCTCGAGAGTCTGAATGGTCCTCTCCGTCTGGCCATCCGTCTGCGGGTGAAAGGCGGTGCTCAGACGTAGTTGCGTCCTGAACGCCTCCTGTAACCCTTTCCAAAGCCGGGAAGTAAAACGAACGTCCCGATCAGAGATGATAGACGGTGGCACACCGTGAAGCTGTACAATCTCCTGAACGTAGAGATGCCCCAAGCTCTCCACTGAGCCCTTCTCTCGGATGGGTAATAAGTGTGCCGACTTGGTGAGTCGGTCAACAATCACCCAAATGGAGTCGTGACCACTGGAAGTGCGTGGAAGACCAGTCACGAGGTCCATATATATCCCATCCCACTTCCACTTCGGGACCTCCAAGGGCTGTACCAAGCCTGCTGGTACCTGATGCTCTGCCTTCACCTGCTGGCAGGTGAGGCACCGTGAAATGAACTCTGCCACAGCCTTCTTCATGCCCGGCCACCAGTGCTGTCGTCTGAGATCCTGGTACATCTTCGCCACTCCAGGATGTACCGCCAAAGGAGAAGTGTGAAACTCTCTAATCACCTCCTCATGTAAAGAGACCGGTACCAAGGTACGTCCTCTGAAAAGGAAGTTGTGCTCTGCTCCAAGGGAGAAACCATCAGGTGCCTGTCCCGAGGATATCTGTGCACGCCGCGTCTCATAATCGGCGTCCCCACGTTGTGCCTCTCTGACCCGCTGTAGAAGTGGAGGAGATACTGTGAGAGACAGAAGGAAGGATGCCCCATCTCTATCCATAAAGGATATCTGCAAGGCGACTAGCTTCTCTGTCGCCTCCTCAAGTAGTTGAATGCCCGTCCTCCTGCTGAGGGCATCGGCTACTACGTTCCCCTTCCCAGGAGTATAGACTATCTCAAATTCATAGTTCTGGAGGAACTCGAGCCATCGTCGTTGTCTCAGGTTCAGATCCTTCTGCGAGAAGATGTACCTGAGACTCTGGTGCTCAGAAAAGACTATAAAGCGCTCGCCCATCAGATAGTGTCTCCATGTCTTCAGAGAAAAGACCACTGCTGCTAACTCCAGGTCATGGGTGGCCTAGTTCTGCTCATGCGGCCTCAACTGACGTGATCCATAGGCAATCACGGCCCGCTCCTGCATCAGGACACATCCATGTCCGGTCCCTGATTCATCCTAGTAGACTACGTATCCAACTCCCTCCTCAGGCAACCTCAAGATAGGTGCGCTGGTCAATCTCTGCCTAAGCTCCTGGAAGCTCTGCTGACATCTTTCTGACCACACAAAGGGTTTCCCCTTCTTCATCAAAGCTGAGAGTGGTTCCGCAACTCTAGAGAAGTCTGGCACAAATCTCCGATAGTATCCGGCTAGACCCAAGAAACTCCGCACCTCTGTCACGCTCCTGGGTGGCTCCCAAGATAGCACTGCCTCGATCTTCACGGGATCCACTGCAACTCCCACCTCAGAAATGACGTGCCCCAAGAAGTGGACCTCACGTAACCAGAACTGGCACTTCGAGAGCTTTCCATAAAGTTGGTTCTCTTGGAGTGTGTCTAGTGCAACCCGCAAGTGGTAGGCGTGCTCCTCCTCCGTGGTCGAGTACACCAAAATGTCGTCGATGAAGACCACGACAAATCGATCGAGGTATGGCTGGAAGATCCTATTCATGAGGCTCATGAACACTGCTGGAGCGTTGGTTATGCCGAAAGGCATAACCAATAACTCATAGTGGCCATACCGACACTTGAAGGTCGTCTTCTGCACGTCCTCGTCTCGAACTCTGAGCTAATGATAGCCTGACCTGAGGTCTATCTTCGAGAACCACTGTGCTCCCTTGAGCTGATCGAAGAGGTCATCAATCCTCGGTAGCAGATACTTGTTCCTCACTGTCACCTGGTTCAGGCGACGATAGTCGACACACAGTCGCAAGATCCCGTCCGCCTTCTTGGCGAACAAAATCGGGGAAGCCCAGGGTGAAACACTGGGTCGGATGAACCCCTTTCCCTGCAAGTCCTCCAACTGTACCCGTAGCTCTCGAAGCTCAGAGGGGGCCATCCGATAAGCTGGAGTGGATATCGGGGCTATCCCAGGGTACAGGTCAATTTAAAAGTCTACCTCTCTGCGAGGAGGTAGCCCTGGAACGTCGTCGGGAAAGACATCCGCGTACTAATCCACCACTGCAGGAAAACTAGGACTTCGCACATCCACTGCTCCTAGGATGAGGCTAGCCAACTGATGAGTGATGGGTTGTCCTCTCCTATGCATGAGTCCATCATGTGCTGCTAAGGCTCCCTTCTTGCCGGTGAAGGTGAACCTTCTCCCGTCGGTGTGCACACATCACACCTTGCGCCTAAAACAGTCAATCTGAGCATGGACTGTAGATAACCAATCCATGCCCAAGATGACGTCGTAAGTCCTCGATGCCGCTACAAGAAGATCACAGCCGAAGCTCTCGCCTCCTAGAGTAAGCTCACACTACCGGCACCAGTTTGTAATCATCAAGTCTGCTCCAGTAGGGGTCTCTAGCCGTAAGGATCGAGCCAACGGCTCTGTCGGAATCTCCGAGCTCCGAACAAGGGCAGTGGCTATGAAAGAGTGACTCGCTCCTGTGTCTATAAGAACTGCAGCAAGGGTGGAATAGACACAGATCGTACCTCAAATCATCTCTGGCACACCGTGGTCATAGGCCTCCGCTACCTGGAGTTGTGCCTGTCTCTGCCCGCCAGCTCCCTGTGGTCGGGGCGGACCTCCGGGTGGTGGTGGTGGCAGAGCCTCAAAGCGTCGCCCACCACCTGCTGCTCGGCCAGCTCCTCTGCCTCATCTGCCTCCTCCCTGCAGACTGCCACGGTCAACCCTCTGCCTCTGCCTGGGTGGACCCCCCACCGTCTGCTGCTCCTCGGTACGGCGGGTCGGGCAGTCACGAGCCAGGTGGCCCTGCCCGCCGCAGGCGTAGCACTGCCTGCCTCTCGGAAGACTGGCTCCACGCTGAGTGCCCCGCACTGCTGAGCCAGTGTCCTGAGGTCGACTACGAGAGGGTATAGTCTGCCTAGAACCCTGAGTCATCCGTCGGCTACCTGCTGCCGAAGACTCCGCTACCTGCCGCCCTGCGGTAGGTCTTGTTGTGGACTCAGCCAGAAAGCTCTCGATCAGAAGGGCTCGCTCCAGTACTCCTGCCTGGGTCGGGATGCTGAGGGAGATCAGCGATGCCCTGATCTCGTGTCTCAAACCCTGATCGAAGGTCTGGGCCCGGAAGAAGGGGTCTCGCACCATGTCGGTCGAGTAGCGATAAAGATCGGTGAACCTTGCCGCGTACTGGGCGACCGTCAAGTTACCCTGCCGCAGCTGAAGAAGCTCCTGAATGCGCACCGCACGGAGGGTGGCCGGGACGAACTCTGAGTAGAAGAGGCTCTTGAAGTCCGTCCAGATGAGAGAGGCCTCATCTTGCACCTGGAGCATCAAGCTCCACCATCGTCCTGCTGCTGCGTGCAGTAGGCTCACCGTGAGGATCACCATGAGGTCTGCTGGTGTCCCCACTAGCCTGAAAACTCGAACGACCACCTCCAGCCAGTCCTCGGCTACCTGGGGGTCTGTCTCCCCATGAAACCTGGGTGGTCACTGGCGCTGGAACTCGTGCAGAGCTCCGAGGCGTCGTGCATCGCCAGCGGTCGGTGCTGGAAGCATCGGGGGCTCGGCGGGTAAAGGTACCGCTGGTGCCTCTACTGTCAATGGGCCCTGTACCGAGGCCTCGTCGCTCGGTGGGCTGTCGTAACGCTCTACTCTCGGAACCCTAGCTGGCTGCCATCGTGGGGCCATCCTGAAAAGGAAACAAGTGCGCCACGGTCAGAACAGTATACCCGGTGAGATAACACAAGTAATCACAAAGAAAACTTGAAACACACATGAAATCAATGTTTTCGTGCATTAAGTCGGAAATCAGAAGTCAGGGTCCTGGTGTACGGATACGTCAGCTGTCGCACCAACACTGGACTCCCTGTACTGATAACCACACTCAATACGCTAAACACTATTGCTTCACACAGAAGAAAGATCAGAGTATGCGGTAGAACCGACCACCTCTGATACCAATTTGTCACGACCCGTCCTTGGGACCCGTGTCGTGACTACCCCAAGCCCGCCTTCCATAGGCCAGGGGCTGGCGACTAGCACCAAGGTGTAAATCCCAACAAAAGGGAAGGCATTGCCTTTGAAAAGTAAACAAGCACCACAGAGTAAGCAAGCGGAAAAGTAAACACTAAGTAAAAACTGTATCAAGCTGTTCTGAAAGTAAAAGGGGACGGAAATACAAGCCCAACTGTAAAGTACAACTGAAAGGGAAAAACAGCAACTGAAAAGTAAAAGCCGCTACACCGAGCTGTCCACTAGAAATCCCACCTGAAGGGTGGGCACAGATAGCTCCACTGCTCCTCGGGTCCCGCCGTCCGCTCCGAGCACGTCTTCCCAGTGGTCCACCTCCAGGTACCGTCCTTCTCTGCACGCCTCCACCACGATCAGTGTTGTCCGTCATCTGCAACCAACACAACGTAGTGCGGGCATAGCCCGTGCATGGGTGAGTATAAGCTACTCAGTAGGGACCCCGAGACCCCCGAAGGTCTCCCGAAATCCACAAAGGATAATCCACAAAGGAAATATACAATCACAAAGTAACATCTGACACGGCTTAGGTATATGCCCATACATATACCTAAGTCATCAATTCCCATTTGGCTCCAACGTCCGAGCCCAAGCACAACCCAGTCCACACAGGAAAGCAAACGTATACCCACACAGGATAGCACAACACAATCCAAAGGATAGTAAACAGTAATCCACATAAGATAGCTCAACACAATCCACAAAGAAGAGTAAACAGTAAATCCACACAGGATAGCTCAACACAATCCACAAGGAGAGTAACACAGGATTCAGCTCACACAGGTATACTTCTTCGAATGATGATAAAGACGATCATTGATCCATCTAAGTCATCGAACCCACAAAGGATCGATAGGTACTAACCCCCGCAAAGACCCACACAGGATCGGGCCCACACAGGACCTGTAGGTGCTGGCTCACACAGAACCGCTGAGCGCTGACCCACACAGGATCGGACCCACACAGGATCGGGCCCACACAGGACCTATAGCACTGATCCACATAGGATCGCTGAGTACTGTAGTTGTCGCAGTCCAATGAGGATCTCTACACAGTCGTCGTCGCATTCCACTGAGGATCTATGCACGGTCATCGTCGGAGTCCACTGAGGATCTCTGAACAGTCGTCGCTGTCGAAGTAGCAGTCACAGCCAGCTCTAGGGTTCCCGCACACAGCAAGCTTATTTGGGAGGGTCCGCTCCACGAGCCGAGAGGCAGATACATCAACTGACACAAAGTCTGAAGTTGATGTAACCAAAATTTTTGTATCGTCGACAGGAACTCAAAGTCGCAGACTGCGCGTCAATCGGACGCCCGGTCTGAGAGTTATTGGCTTTTTCGTCATAGGGGCCCGGTTGGTTTTTAAGGCAAAACTAACCCGACCGTACTCCACCTGCATCCAAACCTCAGGCAGAGTATTCCAAAAGATCCATCTCACTTAGAGGAAAACAACAAAGCTGACGGCACGTCAATCGGACGTTCGTAGCTCAAGATATGAGCGTTTCCGCTCCAAAGGCCCGGTTGGTTTTGTGTACGAACCGACCCGGCCAAACTCAAAGTATTCCGAAACCTTGAGTTCGATATACCTAAATGACCGTCTCTATCCAAGGATCGTGTTTCCGCTGACGGCGAGTCGTTTGGAGGCTCGTAGCTCAAGTTACGGGCATTTGACCGAAACGGTCCGAAGACGGGGGGGTCCGGGCCCGGGCCGACCCCCCCTGGGTCGGCCGAACCGGGTCGACCCGACCCGGTCTGACCCGGCTGGACCCGGTCCGGTCCGGCCAGGGCGCGGCCCAGCCGGTCGGACCGGCCTGGCTCGGCTCGGCCGAGCGGCCGAGCAGCGGGACACCGCGGGGCGCCGCCCCCGCGGTTTGGAGGTGTCGCGGCCCTCGAAGGGGCCATGCTGGACAAGGACGCGGCTTCATCCGCGTCCCGTGCGGGCGAGCTGGACCCGTGCGGCCGCAGGTCCGTTGGCCGCCGCCGCCGCGGCTTCAGCCGCACCGGCGACCCACGCCGCCGGAATCTTCCGCGGGCCATCGGAGTTGCTCCGGTGGTCCGTTTTCTTTCCCGTCTGCGCCGGTGTTCCTCCTGGGTTCCGTTCTTCACTACGAGATCAACAAATTGCCCTTGCATCACATTTTGTCATCGCCCACCAAATCCGTACAACCACGAAGAACGGCGGAGGGTTGTCGGGCCGTGTTCGTTTGGCCCGCACCCTCCGCATTAGATAACAACAACGGGAGAAAATAATTCAACACATGAATCAACAATTTTAATAAATTAAAACTGTTCATTTGAATCCGGTTCTTTAATTTTAAAGAAACGTTCATGGGAATAAGGGCATTTCCAAAACAAAATCCCTACCTCGTCAAGTTGCACGTGCGGGTCCTTCGCGGATTGATCGTCGCGGAAGGAGGGGATCGTCGCGTCATCGCGGAAGGGTGTCGCGTCGACGAACTCCGAGGTTCAAGAACAAAAGATTTAATTAAAAATAATTAAATCATTCTTGAGTTAAAGACCACAAAGGAAAAATTAAAAGAAAAAAATCTGAAACCCTCACCTCAACTGATGATCGAAGGTTTTTGTTGCGGATTAAAGAACGTCTCCGAAGAACATCGCGGGAGAGGAAACGTCGGCGTCGTGACACACGGCATCGCGTCGTCGATTTCCGCGGGTTCGGCATTCTTCGTCGAAGGCCGGTGTTCTTCGCGTTCTTCGCGTTCTTCACGTTCTTCATGAAGAGAGGTGAGGGTACAAGAACCTCTGTCAAAAACCTCTCAAGGTGTAATCCTCCAAAGTCGTGTTGGTCTTATTTTATTATTACGCCAACAAACGAATACGAGGTAGGTAATGACCCATTAATTCGTAGATTTAATTCAACGAAAGAAACCACACATTTAATTCATGAATAAAACCACCCAATTAAATGGTTCATTAAGAATTTAAGAAAACGCGTCAGTTGACTTTCATAATGACGGGTTTTCGCGGGTGTGTTACTTAGCAGAAAAGAAACGGCGGGGCTCGTGAGGGCCCCACCTCACAAATATCCTACCAAGATGGTAGGATATTTCTGGATAGCATCCTATCCGGATCAACTCAGCTTAAGCCACTTTTAAGTGGATTCAAGTGGCTTCCAAGTGGCTTAAGTGAAATAAAATAAAGTTTGTCGAACAATTTATTTTATTTCATAACTTTAAGTCCAAAAATTAAAAACCACACCTGAGCAAACGCAACTCCAGAAGAGGCGTTTCTAAGAAAGTACCGGTGCTGCGATTTCATCGATGCCCTCAGAATTCGATTCCGGGTATCGGTTCAAAAGTTAGAAAAAACCCACTCGTCCGTTCACTAAACGTACCTGAGCCAAACTTCGGAAAATTATTTCGGGCACACCGGGCCTCGGAATCAGGTGCCGTCAGAAACTGCGTTCTTGTAAAATTCCAAAGAAAATTAAGAAAAAAATTTCCTTGAAATTTACGGGTCTTTACATTAATAATATATGAAATTTATCTTGTAATACAAAATGAACTCTCAAATTTATCATTCTTTCATAGTGGTTGTATATATTACATCAATGGAAGTTATAATATAACTCTTATTTTATGACATTGAATTATATTTAATCTTGGTTCATCATAGAGTATTATAGGATGTGATAACACATAAATATTAAAAAAATTGAGTTTCATATAGAGATGTGGCATTTTCTTATGAGGTAAAAAATAAGTTTTTGTACTAGTTTACCCACCAAGTATGCTACATAAACTTCCATACACTTTTTATTTATTATTATTAAAGTTCAAAATTCACACTAAATATAATTAACCATATTGAATTTATATGGAACATGATCAATCTCACTACTAACCTCATGTTCACCCCCCCCCCCTCCTATCACCAGAGGCTACCGATAAGAATTTTGGTATGAACATTCACAGTGGGAGAATTATTTCCCTTAAATTTTACAACTTTCATAAATTGTATTTTTAATGGAATAAAAAATAAAACATAGATAAGATAATTATATGATGAAAATTGTCAAATTTTATACAAAAACAATGTATAGATTCAATAAAGATAATAATACTTAGAGGAACATCATCAAACCATATTTGAGCTCCAAGAAATAACACATTTCCAAAAATGACCAATATTATGAACAATACTTTTTGATTATCCGAAATCAATATTATAAATACACATCAACATATTCATCAAAAACCACATATAGAGGGTGAGTATACACATACCCAAATGGAATTTACATAAAGGGTTCTTTAAAAATTATATTAAATTATAATTCGATCAATTTAGAATGAAAGAAATAAAATAAAGTAACAAATTCATTTTAAAAGAAAGGAATAATAAATAAAGTAAAATATACATGTGAAAGTATTAAATATGTAAGTGTAAACAATTACATTCCATAATTTTTATTGAGGAATCACGGGAAACGACTTGTGGGCTTAAGGTAAGGTATCCTAGAAATACCTTTAGAGTTTTATGTACTCATGGATTGAATCCTATGGTAGTATTATTGGGAGTCAAAAGGGGGAGAGGATAACCTCATCTAATTACTAGATAGACACCATGATCACTTTTCACCAACCAGATGTATTCTTATCAAACCACCAGAGAATTGTTCTTCTCATCATCTAATCCTATATAGAAAAAATATCCAAACAAAATTAGAAAATGTTTGATCCAATAAATTTATCCTCTCGAGTATATGTGTAATGTTCCATGTTTTTGGAACAGGTTTAATTCCTCAACCCATATCAATTTTTGGAGTTTTTTGTTCAGAAAAATGATTTTCTTGAATTTTGGAAATAAATTCCGAGACTTTTATTGACCCAAGTCCTTTTATTTAGATGGGTTTATAGGATAAAAAAAGTTAAATGGTTTTTTGAGTGGTTTTATGGTCTGTCATAGGCTGAAAATTACACCTCTTGGGGTACACAGGCAGAGGAGTACAGTTTGGACAATCCATGATGCATTCCAAGAGTATATGTGTGTCCCTCCTTCATCATTGTGAACGGTCTGATAAACTGTTAAGGAGTTAGTGAATAGCTACGAGGGTTCTCCTAATGTTTTAAAAGAAGATTCACATAGGGTTGTTTAATGGTTTGGAAAACCATGTGGGCCAACTGCATGTGGTATGGTGGCTAGATAGTAGGTTCCACATGGTTGGTGCATGGTTGGTTAAACTGTGGGGCCAAACCATGTATGTCACTTAAAGAGGAAAAATTTCCATTTTTACCTCCCTCTATTTTTCTTTTTTCCACCAATTTTCTTGTCAACCCATTTTCATAGAATATGGTCTCCTTCATTTTCTTCCTTAATTCATATTTGATCCATCCATAACATTCGAGCTCTATTTTCATCATCGTTGGCCTCGTTGGAATCGCATCGATAAGGCCATAAATCCTCTTTCATTTTTTCTTATTTACTCTCTCCGTATAGTGTACTAAATACATGTTATATATTTTACCCAATTTTTTAGGAGTTCATCTAAAATGATAATTTCTTTCAATTTGACAAAAATTTGAGGATGATATCAGATGAGTGAATATCAACTAGTATGAGGTAGGTAGTTCCTAGATTTCTCCTTGATTTTGATTATGTTTTTGGGGTGTGTTGTTAAGAATGATGTTGTTAGGTATGGGATAGGACCTAATAATTTAATTCTTTCCTTTCAGATTATTATATTGACCAAATTATATGTTTATGGGAATTCTCCTCCTTAATTAGAAATGGTATAAGTTGGGTGAGGGGCTTCGGACCACTTGATCAGGTAAAGTTAGGTTTGTTATTTAAATTAAATTGAAATATATATATTGTTAGTTATGGTTCCATGATAATGTGATTAGTGTGACCTAAGTATTAAGGTGGTAATGACCTCCTTAGATAAGGTAATGTAATTCATCAGGTTGGGAAAGGCCAGGGTTCTATGAGTGATGTTTGATCACAGGTTCGATGACATGGTCATCAGGTTTTAGGAGATGGGTTCATAATGATTTAGGGAATGGAATGGTACTTGAGATGGTTATGACCATCAAGATGAGTGACATGGTTATAGGGGAATGAGGTCACAGGATGATGTGGCATAGGTAATTATTTTTTGTGATTTCTGGTCACCATTATTCACTGACGCGACATTGGAGTCATGTGCACATAGATAGGACTTGTTTAATGAGGTGGTGTTGAATACTCATGTGGGTAGTGGCCTTCGTTAGTTGTGGAATAGGATGGTTTTTACCATCAGTGAGGTTGGAGGTTCTTTTCATGTAAACCCATTAGGATTATAAAGAGCCATTGGTTAATGGTTATGATACCATTGGTTGGAGGATGATGTAATCCATATTATTGAGGCTAGTGGGGTGGGATCATTTGTGAGGATAGATGGAACTATTCTTTAAGAAATCAGTCTTTGATCTAATTTTTATTTTATAAGATGATGTTTGAGGGACCAAATACTTTTTGGGCATTCCTTTTTGGACATCGGTGATATTATTGTTGGTATGAGGTGCTGGGTGGTAATTTAGAAGTGGAACCTAAGGGTTAACCTAGGATGAATTTTTGTCATATAATGCATTGGTATTTATTATAAGGATCCTCTACACTATATATATATGTGTGTGTGTGTGTGTGTCTCCGTATTTGATATATATAACATAGGGTACATAGATTACCGGCGACGGATGAAGAAGGTGATCGCTTCCTTCTAGATTATAAGAATATGGGAAGAAAGTATTTATTTAATGAGGATATTCTACTTTTTATTTTACTTTTAGAAT
This sequence comes from Viscum album, assembly GCA_963277665.1. NCBI lineage: Eukaryota > Viridiplantae > Streptophyta > Magnoliopsida > Santalales > Viscaceae > Viscum > Viscum album. Next base: position 1,197,953,972 of record OY728123.1, on the reverse strand, counting down.
ACACATTCATTATCATATATTTTAGATAGGCACACATTGGTGGTGTTCTACTGAGATTTATTCTCACACCCTACATGGACCTCTTGTGATGCATGTTGATTTTATGCTCTTGTAGTCAAGTAAGGTACCAAGATTAGGAGATTGACCTTAGTGTTTATTTCATGAATTTTTTATGGTACTGATGGATAGGATCCATAGTGGTTTATAAAACATTTGGATATTAATTTTGAGTACCTCTTTATTTTTATCATTCTCATTATACATAAGTATTGATGCTCAGCCATGGGTGACCCTTTTTACTTATTTTTATGTATGACCTGATATGATATGGAATGTTTTTTTATTTCTACAAATGGTATGTTTAAGATTATTTATTATTATTATTGTTTTCTATTTATTCTCCTTCTATTGTGGGTTACTGGTCCTTCTATTTTATGGACTTTATTCAATTATGTTATGTACATATAGACCATTTCTATTATCATCAATAGAGGGTATAGTATACCAAATATCACCTCTTTAAACCCCTTGCTTATAGTTAGAAACCTATGGAATATAGGAAGGCGATCCTAAGGCCCAGTGGTCAACCAGATCTAAGAACTATCTAGGTTCAAAAAAAAGGTTGGGAAATACAAATGGTATTAGATAAATTCTTGAATGGGAATCGGCAGCAGCATTTTCCTGGATACTAATTGTATCATGTGTTTTTTTCATTTGGTCATGTTATTTGGGTTATCGTATACCATATACTAAAATGTTGTTGGGACTGTGTTTAGAACTTGTGGTTGGGTACCTGAGGGCCCATACATGGTAGACATACCATGTTTCCAGGGGTAGGAAATTGTTGTCCTGGTTTTTTCTTTTAATAGTTCATATTATTTCCACATTGATTAGTGCACTTTGGTGTAATAATTATCTTTTATGATAAGTGACCATTGAACTAGTAGGGAAAAAGAGGATTTTGGACCCTTGGAATAGTATGGGAAGGGAGTTTATATTAGGTTTTTCTTTATATGAACACAGAATTATTGATATATATGTATGTGTTTGTATGTTCCTATGATAAATTGCTACTGATTGTCATTGGGAACCTAGAATTCTCTAAAAGATTTTTAGTTGTTTAAAGTATCAATATATTAATGTAAATAGATTTTCCCTTCATTGCCTCTATTTGGTTGAATTATACTTAGCCAGCCTAGGCATGTGTTCAAAAAAATATATGGGTGATGTTATGTGATATGTGATGCATTCTATTTCTGATATGAGCAGGAAAGAATTATGATAGGCGGTGAGTTGTTTAAAATGTAAACAAATAATCTAAACAATATTTTCCTAATTATCCTCCTTGGTTGAATTCTACTCAACTACCTCATATTTATAAGTGACTTGTGACTCTTTTATGGGAAGGAAAGGATCCATGAGGCCAGATTTATATATGATACATGGATACGATATGTATAGGTAAGGGGCCATGAGGCTATATGTCGTGTGACATGGTTGTGATGGGGGAGTTTTAGGGAAGTGAGATTTCACTACTTGTTGTAGTTTTTCCTATTTGTGATATTATGTGTATATATTGTTATGATTTTCTCACCATGGTATTGGTATTCATCAGGATTCCACCTATATAGGCTTTGGTGGAATTTCAAGAGGTAGGTGTTATGGTGCTACATGAGAGTACACTAAATGATGCCCATGGGGTCAGGATGAAGCCTTTGAGGGTCTGGATAATCATGAGCCACAAGTATAGGCACAGTTACATGCTCATGTATAGGCAGGATAGCTAAAGGATATGTAAGAATTTAGGCCATGTCTTGATGAGAAACTCATGGAAAGCCCGGTATGTGTGATATAGAAAATTGAATGGGGGCTCAGTGAGTGGATACATCCATGGAATACTATACCCATGAGTTCCAATCACCGCACCCACCAATATTTTAGGGTGATGGTGGACCAAAATCGGTTGATAATTTGATAGAGTTGGTGCATACCATCTTCAACCAGCTCAATACAACCACCCACCCACCCACCCTCCTCCCTGAGTGGAGAGTGAAGCTACCAACACACATGCTCAGAGGGCCGACAAATAACTAGTGGGATGTATTGGTTTAGGAAGGTAGACATGTGGTAATGGTCTAGAAATATTTTGGGGGAATAATCATTAAGCACTTCTTTTTGGAGACACTGAGGGAAAATAGAGATCAAGAGTTCTTGAAACTTCCTTTGGGGGACATGTTCATCAAGGACAATTCGGCTACGTTCACAGACTTCTCTCATTTCTCACACGGTATGGTTCATGATGAAACCTCAAAATTGAGATGTATTGAGGATGGTTTATGTCATTCCATCAAAGAGCTGGTAAAAATATTCAGGTTGGCCTCGTTTTCAGAGGATATAAATCTTATTTTGATAGTTGAGTCCAATTTTAAAGATATTTCATTCTTGAGCGGGGTCATGGCATTAGGTGATGTTGTTATTGATTCTTCGGATGGTAGGAAGAGTGGTTTTGAGGAGTGTTGGTAAGGATTTTAGGCTAGATACCCAGGAATATCACCCAAGAGTGGGTCATTAATGGAGTGATTCCATTAAGGGGAGTTGGGACATGCGTAGACATAGTGTGATTGGGGATCGAAGGAGTTTCAATTTTGTAACCTAGTTGGGAATCTCAAGTGGCTCTGCAATAATCCATTTCAAATATTTGGTATTCAAGGACTGAGTCATAATCAAGAATCTGGGGTAGGATCAGGAGTGGTACTAGGATCTGGTAGTAGGTATTCAATTGCACCTGGGGGGTGTGGAAGAAAAAGTGGGACCTGGTAGTGGAATTAGTGGCTAGTGGATAGTGCAACTCCATATGGAGGATAGGCCTCCAGCAATCATGATTTAGGGTAGGTTAATTCATTAGAGATACTATTTGTAGGCAAATTTGAGGATATGACTATGTTTAGAGGTACATTGTGGGAGTGACTGAGTATTATTTTATTTTGGCTTGGCTTTTTTCTGTGGAGTGTTAGGTTTTTTTAAAGAGGTTCATGGGAAGTATTTTTGGACTAACCAGGTTTCAGTTGGTAGGTTTTCATCAACTCAAATGTGTTATATATATATATATATGAGGTTTATGGCACTGATATGTATTATGGAAATCAATACAATTCTGGTTTCTATGAGATGTGTTGGCATATGGTTGTTAATGAGAAGTATGGTTTTATGGGTATTATATAGGAAATGGGTACTATGAGAATCTTTTGATATAAAATTCATTTGGGAAACTATTGATATGTGGGGACTCATAGTTTTCATGTATGATATGGGCAATAGGAGGTCATCTGATGAGGTGTGGGCATGATAGATTTCAGATGTAACATGGTCACAATTTGAGAACCTGATGAAGGGAAGGAGCAAAAATGCATCAATAGAGTAATTTTGAGTCTAGGGATTGTTTGTGGAGAATCATATTTCTTATTTTTTGGTTCAGAAGATATTGGGGTAGGTAACTCCTAAGGTGGGGAGCGCCTTGAGAGATTTGACCTATAATTTTAAAACTTGGGTGGGATAGGTCGATGAAATTCGATAGGTATGTTCAGTAACATCTTCAGCTAAGGTTTTATAGATCAGGAATGATCTATGTTAAGGTGGAGAGACTATAATGACCCGGGTTTTTAGAGCTAGTCAAATTCTCCAACCTATTTTACTTTTTTGAGTTTGGTGGTCATACCAACACTTTTCTTGATATTTTAAACTTAATTATGAGAGTTTGTTTAACCCAAGGAAATATATTTAAATGGGTTTAGAGGATCAATAAGTGACATGGGGTTTTGAGTGGGTTTTATACGTGTCAAAGGCATAAAATCCAACATTTCTCAGTGCATAGGAAGAGGTTCATGGTTTGGAAAAACTATGTGGACTCCCATGAGTAACATTGTATCCATATTTTTTCACTGTTAAAAGTTTGATAAACCAGGAATGAGGGGGTACATGGCCATACAAGGCCTTATATAGTTTTAGCAGAGGTTTCATGCATGTTATGCACATGTTTTGGAAAACTATGTGTTCCAAACATGTGAGGTTTGGTTCTTAGACAGTTGGTGTCACACTGTTGGTTAAATCGTGTGGCCAAATATTATGGTTCACTTAAAGAGGAAAAATTACCATTTTCCCTCCCTCTATTTATGTTTTATCCTCTTATTTTCTTCTACAACCATGAACATAGTATACGAGATCCTCCATCTTATTGCTCCTGGTCTTTGATCCATCCTTGTCATCTGAGCTCCATTTTGATCTTCCTCCATCTCATTTGAATCATATTCTTAAGGCCCTGAATTCTATTGATTCCAATGTTCTTTTCAATCTCCATACAGTGTACTAAGACCATGAAATATTTCTTACCCTATTTTTAAGTCAATTTTATGAGACACAGATTTATTTCAATTTGTATTGATTTAGAGTTAGATATCAAATGAATGAATGCCTACCAGTACAAGTTAGGGGGTTCCTTACATTATCCTTGATTTTGTTCATGTTTAAGGGGTGAATTCTTGAGAACACCATTAGGTGGTCTGATAGAGACCCTGATAATTTAATTATTGTATTTAAATTTATTAAATTGGCCACTTGAAATTTATATAGGAATGATCCTCCTTGACTAAAAATGGTATAAGATAGGTGATAGGCTTTAGAAAACATGGGAAGGTTAGTCCATGTGGGTTTTTTAAATTAAATTGAAATATATATATATATATATGGTTCCATGAGAATATGTCAGGATTTAACCAAAGATAAGTGTGTTTATGACCACGTGATCTGAGGTGATGTGATTTTCTAGGTTGGGAGAGGTCCATATTTTATGATTGAAGATTGATCATAGGTTGGGGGACTTGGTTTTTAGGTTTGAGGTGAAGAGGTAATCACGATTGTGGGTATAGACTGAGAATTGAGATGGTGATGAGAATCAGGATGAGAGACATTGTTGGCGGGATATTATGTGTCGATATGATGTGTCTTAGATACTATGTTGGGGTGATTTTTACTCAACATGATTGACTAATTCATTTTTAGAGTCGTGTGCACACTGATAAGACTCGGATGATGGAGTGTTGTTGATCACTCATGTGGGTAGTGGTCTCTATTAGTTGTGGATTAGGTATGTGTTGAAAATCAGTGAGGTTAGAGGTCATTTCCATAGAAATCCATGGGGATGATGAGGATCCATCATTTAACAGTGATGAGGGTTTTGGTTGGGTTATGGGTATCATTATATTATTGAAACTATTGGGTTGGGATCATTTGGGAGGACAGACAGTGTTGTGCTTTGGGACATCAAGCTTTGAGCCAATGAGAATTTTCTAACATGAGGTATAATGGAAAAAGTACATTTTGAGCATTCCTTTTTTTATTTTGTTGATATGCTTGTTTTTATGTGGTTCTGGGTGGTAATTTAAAGGTGTAACTTGAGGGTTCACCTATGATGCATTTTTTTCAGAGGATGCCTTGGGATTTATGCTATGTATCCTCGAAAATGCTATCATATATATATATGTGTGTGTGTGTGTGTGTGTGTGTGTGTTGTTATATTCCAAATATATAACTAGGGAATGTGGATCCTCAGAGATGGCCAAAGTATGTGATCGTGTCCTTGTGGTTGATGAGCATGAGGGAAATGGGTATTTATTTATTGATCATGATTAATTTTATAATATATCTTAATTATCACATTTGTAATATTGTAACAAGTTCATAGTAGCCTAATGATATTTATTCTCACACCCTACATGAGACACTTGGTATGCATATAGATTTTATGCTCCTGTGATTAGGTAAGGCACCGATCTTAGGAGCTAGACCTTAGTGTTTATGTTGGAACTTTTTCATTGGATGGATGGAAAGCAACCCATGGTGGATCATTCATAAGTTAGAGATTACATTTTATTTCCTCTTTATTTTTATAATGAAAATTTTATATATGTCCTGATGGTCGGCCATGGGAGGTCCTTTCTTCTAATTGTCATGTATGACCTGATTTGATATGGAATTTTTTTGTTTTATTCTACAAATGGTATGTTTGAGCTTGTGGATTATTATTACCATAGTTTTTTTTATTCTTCTATAATCGTGGGTTATTGGTTCTTTTATTTTATGGTTCTTCTTACACTATGTTATATCAATTTAGATCATTATTATTATTATCATCATAGGGTATAGTCACCTCATAATCACCTCTTCACACCCTTGTTATTAGTCAACAACATTTTTCATACATGGAGGTGCACCTAATCCCTAGTGGTAAACCAACCCCGAGCATTGCTCGAGTGAAAAAATAGGTCGGGGGGCTAAATTATGCCCCAGAACTATAATGAGACTAACCTAATAACAACACAAACTTGATGAAGAAACATCACAAAAATAGAAAAATAAATGGAAAAAAAGGATTATGTAGTTCAGAAAACATTCCAAAATCCATGGGAGAACACTTCAAACAGTTAAATTTTAGGAGATATAAGTGAATAAAAAACTCATCACTCACTACTTATCCACATTTCAAATTCTCATAAAACAATGTCAGAAACTCACACTATCTCAAGAGTGGATCTAAATATAAATCACTGCTAGTCCACCACAACTATTATAGGGATATCCTTATGGTAAATTTGTTTCACCGCATTCCAAAAATCAAGGTCAATATATTTTTGACCAAGGGAAACATCTAATAAACTATTTAACCATATGTGAAATAGTCAATAGTTGGTATCCATGCTTATAGACTATGAATTAATTCACATCATCAATGAACACCATTGTTGGAACTTCATCTAATAGACTCCATTTGATGAACTATTCTATCCAGCCTCTCTAAAACCATTCAATAAAAAACATCCATCTAGTTATATTAGTATATTGATGTCCATATGAATAAATATATTTGTGAAACTAAAAAATAATTATAAAATCTATAAAAATCTCACTTGAAGATTACATCATAATTTCATTCTTCTTCAACCATCCACTTGAGTTTATCCTATGATCAATACATGTAGTATTCTCCTCTCTAAACAGTCGTACATTTCCAAATGAGGCACAACAGTGCCTCAAATTTTTTTAGATTGACACATTTGTAAACATATCATTCAGATTCTAATTTTTATCAGTCATCTAAAACTCTACCACTTTCTATTCCAGAAGGCTTTATAAAAATTGATACTTTAGGTTAATGTGTTTCATTATTACATAAAACAACAAATTACAAGCATGATGAATGGCACTCTGACTATCACAGAATAACTATCATATGTATTATAAATTTTCAAGCTCTATTATAAAGCATATAAACCATATTAATTATTTACATTATTCAATAGTATAAATAATACTATGCTATAATTTTAGATAAAGTAACAATAGGTTGTAACTATGATATCATGTTGATCATTGTTCCACCAAAAGTAAACACAAAACATGTTATACTTTTCCATGAATTGGTTTCTCTAGAAAAATATAAATCAAAAAATCCATTCAATTAATCATTTTCATTAAAATATAAAGATATATATTTTTATACTTTTAAGTGAAAAATGATCTATTTCATAGATTATCAATGTTTTCTTGTGGGATTTTACATGAAATGGGTAAAAACACTCATTTTAAAAGAAATTTTCTGATCATCTTTATACAATTGAATACATTGAACATAAAAAATCTAAAGGAAAAGGTAAATTTTCTATTTCATGAGATTTTAAATCCATTTATGGTTCATATTATTTAAACAATTTCAAGTTTTTTATGAGGGGGATTGAGACTAGTTTGAAACTAGTCATTTTTTACATCTGGAAAACCTTCCTAATATATTCCTTCTAATATAAAACCAATATGATTATTTTCTTATCCCTCTTGATTATAATCCCTAATATCATCTTATCTTATCCAAGATTATTCATCTCAATCCTTTTAGACAACATCCTCATCTATTCACCAATTTGATGGAACTCCTGAACATCAATCAATATATCATCAAAATAAAACAATAGTATGATATATATTCAATCATCACATTTCTTATAGTAACAAAAATGATCATAATAAAATCATCTGAAACATTCCTCATGCATGAAACTGTTCAACTTCTTATTCAGCTTTCATGGATATTGCTTCAATCCATAAATACTTCATTTCAACTTACACACAATATTTCCATCTGATGAACTTCATAACTCTTGGGTTCTATCACATAAATCATTTCCTCCCAATCCCCATGATGTACATTTTTCTTTACATCCATATACTCCAAGTGTAGATCATCGTATTAAATAATGATGAGCATTGATCAAATGGTTTTATACTTCACCACTACTGATAAAATTTTATAAAATTAAATAAATTATTTTTCTTGAAATCCCTTCACCACTAGAATATATTTATATCACTTACTTTAGTCGTCTTACACTATCAAATGAAAAAACCATTTGTTTTCAAAATATCATTTTTCTTCTAGTAGCTCTACCAACTCTAGTGTATTTTATTTATTTAAGGAATTGATTTTATCCCCCATGGTTGACTCTCACTATTTCAAGACTCTGGGTGTAGCTTATTCATCCAAGAATTCTGGTTCTCCTGCATATATTATAAGTATAAATTTTATATCATCCCAAAACCTTTTAACTGGATTTATAATATCAATTTATCTTCTAATCCAAAACATAGGTTTAGAAAATGGTACATATCCATTTAGTATCTATCCATCCATATATTCTCTATCTAGTATAATGACTATTGGATCACCAAATTTAGAAGTTTCCCCTCATTATTATGATTATATAGTTCATCCAATAATATTTTTTTGATAATCTTGATCCAGAGTATTATTTTCATCAAAGATAATATCATTTCATATACTTTATTTACTAAAAAAACATCTCAACTCCAGATTATTTTTTTCTTTTCATCATCCCACAAATGATATCCAAAATTCTCATCATCATATCTAATGATGAATCGCACCATGTATTTCACCTCTGACTAATATCTATATTTAGAATCGATATGAACGTACATGATAATTCAAAATACATTGAGATGGTTCACCTATGGTATCTTACTGAAAAAAAATTCATATAGAAGTTATTGTCTCACAACTGAAGTTGGGATTCCGTTCACTAAATATGTTGTGGTATTTATATCTTATATCAAAACTCCCTTACAAATTTAAGAGTGATGACTCATACACTCAGATATCTATTAAAAAGTTTGATTCATCCTTTTACCTACTTTATTTTATTGTGGTGTTCCAAGAAAGGTTTTTTAAATTTTGATACCCTTCCTCCAGAAAAAGGTATGATATTTTGTTTGGTGTTCTCCCCAAAATTTTATATTAGAAGACACTTCAAATTTCATTCACACTATATCTTGTCCAAAACCATCCACTAAATAAAATGCCTAAAAATATCAAATGTATTCTTCAAGTAGTAAACCTAAACATTTCAAGTGGAATAATCATTAGAATTTTCAATGTATAGTGATTCTCCATTGTATTGAATCGGGGTGGGTCACAAAACATCAAAATAAACATGTTCTGGCTTTTGATTCCTTAGTTATCTAACATACATGTTAATAGAATCTCTATTATGTTTCCCAAAAAAAACTACTCTAACATCATCCATGGTCCAATTGATCAAGTTTATATATTCCCTTTTACACTAGAACATTTAAATTATTCTCACTAAAGTGAAAAAACCTATAGTTCCAAACTTATAAACCATATAATGAAATTATTCTAAACATTACAGCTTCATCCTTTCATATAGTGAAGTACATGGTTCTGTTATTTAATTTGCTAGTAATCACCATGGTTCTTATGGTTATTTTATGAACTCCATAAAAGGTCATTAAAAACAAAAAATTTATAATTTTCTAACTGATATGATGTTTCTATGGAGACCATGAATATATCTACCATATTTTAGCCTCAAGACACATTCATTTTTCATTAAAATGTTAATATCTCATTTCATAACTATATTTAGAGTTTCATCAACTATTGGATGAACTCTTTACAACATTTCAGGTAAATAAAATACCTTGAAACGTCAATCATCAATTGAATGAAAAATGAAAATGATTCAATAACCCATGATTCATTTAGAATGTTCACATTTTGTAATAAACTAGTTCCTACATCTATTTCACTAAAAGAGTTTCAATGTTCAATAGTTAAAAATTCCATCTACTTATAAAAATACTTTATGATATGTCCCTTCTTCCATTAATCCAACATGTAGGACCTATACCAACCAATTAACCTCAAATTATTCATTGGGAATTATCATCTAAATACTTCTCCTACTAAATGTCTTTCTATTGAGTTTATAATCCCTGCCTGGTAGTATTAAGAGAATTTCATTATCGAGATTGGAATTATTTATATATTAAATCCTTATTCAAGATCAAGTTTTTAATTTCATCAAAGACAATATCTATCTTCCCATAATATTATCTCACTATTTTCACCATGGAATCCTTGTATTCTAGAAGAGAAGTTATTTGAAGAAAAACTCATACATCATTCATGAATGTCGTATTCGCCAATTTGAGCTTCCTCAAGTTATATTAAAACAATTAAAGTGATTTTATATTTTAATTCCATCTAATATCCTCAAGTTAACCATTCTTCATAACATAAAAAAATTAGAGCCTTTAGATTCTCATACATTTCACCCAACACTTTCATAAAACTTCAGGTAGTTTTCTTCTCTTGAATGTTTAACTAAACATTCTGAGTAAGTTATATCCTTATCAAGGATAAAAACTTCTTTCCCAACCACTCTCATTCCTTATTATCTATATTCGCAGGACATTAACCCATAAAAGGAGAATCCAGATCATTTTTTATTAGAAGACCCTCTAATTTCATCCTCTAAAATGAAAAATACATTCCATCAAGAATGAGATCCCACTTAATCACCACACAAACTCGATGAACATACTTTACCCAACAAAAAGGGAATATAATAATAGGATAATATGGTTTAGAAAAACATAAAACATTTATTGGAGAAAACTAAAAACATTTTTATTTTTGTAGGTACATATAGAAAAATAATTCATCGCTCACTTCCTCTATACTATTCAAAGCCTTACACAATGAAGTTAGAGGTCTTCATCGGGTGAACTGGTCAAAATACCTTCTGAGAATCATGGTCAACCTCTCATTGACCTAGGTAAACCTCAAATACACTATTGAACTATCTTATAAAACATACAATAGCTGTTATTCATGCATTTAGGTTAAAATTTTAGTCACCTCCATGATGAACATTTTATAATAGAACTATGTTAGATGGACACAATATGATGGAATCTGTCCAATGAAATCTTCTACCCAAACACAATGAAATCTTTCAATGGGATACCATTATTTCAAGATCTCTGTCTCATGGTCAACATGATGATAACTCTACCTAGTGAAACTGAATAACCTTGATAAAACCTAACAAGTACCATGTCTAGAAATATTTATTTTTGATTGAGTATCATGTCTGAATTATTTTATTTATAATAAAGTGTTGTGTCGCATAGTTTGATTTATAAGGGAGTGACATTTCCCATGATAACAACACTATGAAGTATTGGTTTTTGACCTATAATCTCACTTATATACCTAAGGTATTATTATTAATATTTACCATAAACTAAAGGTCTAAATTATTCATATCTAAATTAGGATTTGTTGTGCCCTAGTTAGAGGATGTATTTAGGGGGAACTCACACTATGTTTAATCATAATTTGGTATCACTTCATTACCCAACTTATTTGCGAGGTAAGTAGTGTAAGACAACCATTCCATTATTCCAATAATACAATAATGTGATTTTAAATTTACTATTATAGGAATATAGACACACAAAATATCGAATAAAGAGGGTGATGGTCCTGCATTATTTTTCTATACTATTTTCAATTAGTAAAGGTGTTTCTACCCTAAATCATTCCAACTCGAGGGTGGGAGTGTAAGGATTTTTTAACCATGATGATGGATGATTTATACATAGTGTATCATTCCTAAATTGATGAATATTTATGGAGGAATTTTTTAAGGATCTCAATAGTTTGTCCTTCCAGTCTAATTCTTAGTTATCTTCATATCTTCTTACATATAGTTTTTTCTAGAGAGTTGGATCCTATCGTATCAAATGGATATTTTCCTAAATTTGGAGTTGTTTTTGTAATGACTAAGTTAAACCTCATCCACTCCTTGATCACTAATTCATTATAGCCGTTTTTTTATAGTGAATGATATAGTGGGGAGAATTAAAACACCCATGATGTCAATTTTTGGTATATATTTTATAATTTTTTTATTTTATAGCTTTTAATTAGTTTTAGAGGATAATTTAAAAAAATTGAAAAAAAATCCTTGATGCATGGTTAGGGTGTACTATCCCCCAAACCAAACATTTAAATCATGAATATCATGATCAAAATTTATTATTCATGCAAAGATATGAAAGTAGTCTTCCTAACAATAAACCCCTAACAAGTTTCCCTTCAAATATTCAATTTTTTAACTTTTATTTTATTCCTATTTAAAGGTATCATCCAACTCTTCTTCCCTAATTAGGTTTGGGACCCTCCATGTGATGTATCCCTCTCCTCCTTGCCTCCTACTTAATCTTCTTCTTCGATTATTCATCAATTTTGATATAATATTCAAGATATTTTATCCATCAACTTATCTTATTTCCCTCTTACCTATCCTTTATTAAATCTTTCATTTCCCCATGGAATGGAAGCAAGGGTTCCCCATTGGTGTGATTTTAGTTGTTTTATATTTTTAAGTTTTAGAGTTGGTATATAATGTTTATTTGTTCTTCCTTATGGTGGAATAAATTTTTCACACCCTGATTTCATCCATTTTGGTATGTTTAGTTTTGTTATTTCCTTCATTATTTGATTAATTAATGATTTCATTCCCTCAAACTTTGTTTTAAACTCAAATAGATCTTATACTAATTGTCTACAGTGTTCATTAATTTTTTTAAGTGTTTCTATCATGTTATTTTGTTATCAAATAAGATTTTGTATACCTAAATACCTAAAACTAGTTTTCATTGGAAACATGTACATGTAGTTCCTTATTAATTTTAAACTTAATATTTTCTTAAATAAATTTAAATTACCTTTATTAATGGGTTTCTTATAAATTTTATTGAATTAAGATAAATTTTTTGTAATTTTTTTAAAAGGGTTTATTATTGTTGTATTATTTTAAAGATGATTTTCATTAGAGGGTTAAATTGAGTTAGTCTTTTATATTTCACTAATAAAATGGTCTTGGTTGAATTTAAATGTGTAATTTGATGTTTCCAGTACTGTTTTCAATAGTACATACCTTTCAAATATGATTAAGAGATTATTTTTTATTTATTGTTTCATTACTCTTGACGATAATCCATTTGAAGTTTACTTAATAAAAAAATATGTCAGGTCAAAATAGAATGATTTTAGATAATGGATATTGTAATATCATTAATATTTTTATAAAAAATATACCACATTAATAAAGGGTAATTATAGGTGAATTTTTGTTATGTTTGTTATCTATTATAGTCACATTATAATATATTTATTTTTATTACTCGCCTCCTTTTACATGTAATGATATACCTTGGGTATATATGTGGAAAATATAGGGGATATTTAGTATAGTATTACACTATGGATACTCACCTTGAGTTGAGAAATTGATCCACTTAAAGTATTTTTCCTGCCAGTCAGGCGTGGAAAGATAAAACTATATGTTTAAGTTGTTAGATTACATGAAGAATACAGATTATATGGAAACTTTTATTTTGTTTCCCTAGATTTTCTCTATTCCACCTTGGTATTACCACGATAGTTGTTTATGATTAGAATTTATAGTTATTCATTAATTTCATTATTCATGTTATCATTAATTTTATGATTTTATAAATTATGTCTTATATAAAGTATTGGAAGTATACTATTGTTTATTTGATGTAAATGTTATATTTTAAAATAGTAGTATTGTATTAAAAATAATCTCACATTATTTATAATTTAACATTCATCTATGGATAGTATTTTCTTCATAATTTCAATCATCTTTAAATTATATTCTCATAAAAAAAGGATATGTAGGTGTTCATTGGAATATGAGTAAAATTTGGATGTTTTCAAGGAAGGTTTACAAATTTGTGTTCCTTAAATTAATTATCATTTATTTCTTGTTAAATTGAATAGTGTATCCTTCGTTAATAATGAATAAAATAGATTTTTTTAATGAAAGATCACTTATATAGAATAATATCTAGTATTACTCATTTTTTATTAAATAAAAGTTGTAATTTTATATTTTTTTAAACTATAATTTGATGGATTAATTTATAATGTTTACACATAGAATACATAATAGGATCATGTTGGTAATTTTATGATCACACCATACATACATAATATATTTGTTTCTAGACTTAATTATTTGTGATGCAAGTTTAGGTAAAGCATAACATGGATAGTGGTTAATCCAAATCTTTGGGTTCAATTTATGAAAGTGATAGGTGAATTGTGTTCTCTTTTTATGGAGACAGTGTTTTGGGGGTTCAAACTAGCCTCTTACATTGATCAAGGATTGTGGGGTCATCTCTAATATAGTGAAACTTTATCCTTTCATTTATTTATTTTCATTTTTTTTATTATGATGGTTTCATGTAAAATTTTGTTTTTCTTGTTATTGGAGTATTTTTGTTATCTTATTTATTAATTTAGTTAGTTAGTTTAGTTATATTATTTCATTATGCTTTTGGATAGTCCTTATTTAGAAACTTATTATTTTAAATATGTGATCCTATGAAATATTTATAGATCATTCATAACTTCCATTTAGATTCTCTCATATAGATATTTAATTAATGATGAAAATTTTTCCTAATTGACTATAATTTGATTATATAATACTAGTTTTTAGCCCATGGAGATCAGGAATTCACATTGCTCCTTGTAGCAGGTTGGATTGGGTATTAGTTTAGGATAACCTAGGATGTTTTGTTATATGAAATCCTTTTACATGATCTTAACAAGATACCTAGCTTAAACCCCTACTTACTTTGATATGTTTCTAATGCTACACTTGTGGATGAACTACTTAGGGGGGTCTGGTATGTTTTTTATCAAGTTAACTATTGAGATTTAACTAAGATGGGTTTTTTTATCTTATATGATGAGTATGGAAACTAGAACATCGACTAAGATAAATGTAATAAGATTATAAAAATACCTATATAAGTGATATGTCGTGTTATTATCTATTTTGATGAGTAGTATATGATGTGCTCGTCTATCATGGTCAATTTTAGGGGATGTGTTCATCTACCTGTTCAATCTACAATTAGATAATCAAGAATATATGTGTAGGATATATTATATTTTCATACTCAGTGTCTCATCATCTCTCAATGTCTTGTAAAAAGGATTTATATGATAATGTATATTGTTATATGATACAGTTGGTTGAAAAAAGTATGAAGATACATGTGTTTGATAGAGATCACCCCAAATCCCTTTATAGTTTGAGTAGCATTGATTATTTTCTATTGGATTACATTTTCTTATAATTATATATTTAAGAAATAATTATTATTTTTTAATTTTATAAATACATGTGGGGCCACAATTTTTGGTTTTGGGAAGGAGGATTCAGTTTTTTTTATAAAATGTTTATACAAAACATTAAGATCTACACCAATAATTCTATGAAGGATATATAGTGGATGTTTTGAATAAATTTTAAAATATATTTATATATGATGTCATATTTGGTAAATATGAATGATTTATTTGCAAAAATGAGTTTTAGAGGAATTTAAAAAGGAGTTCGTGAGATGCATGTCGTTGAATAATTAGTTTAGTTTTATTTTTTTTATTTGGAAAATATATTTACCATCCAAAATCATGTGTGCAAGGATATCTTCCAGAAAACAAATGTAATATATCCATTGGAAATTAATTAGAAAAAAAATCAATTGTGAGACTATACTAAAGTGGTCAAAACTGAGTGTATACTCTATACCTAAATAACTACACTATAACCCAAAAATTTACTATAATGTAAAAAAATAACAACACATGTTTTATTTGGTTCACACATTATTCCAAATCAATAGTGGGCACTGATGTTTCATGTTTATTTTGATATTACAAAAACATTACAAAAACATTCTTATTATCCCGATCAAATGATCTAACCTACTATTTCTTGTAGATATGTGATTGTGGAATCAGTCACCACCTGATAGAGATAATATTTTTCTAATTATTTATATTTATTTTAATTATTTAAACCCTAAAAAATTATCAATTTAATCTTATATTCACCAATTTTATATTTTTTGTGTGTTTTGGGATAAAATGTGAAAAATTCTTAATTTTTCAATTTTAATAGATTTTAATCACTTTGTTATTTTTCTCAAAACATTTAAAATATTATTCCAATTTTAATGACATTTTTTTAGTATTATATGATTTATGGGATTCAACTTCATCTTCTAGACCAAGATATGATTTGAAAATATAAATGTTTGAAAAAAATCAATTCGTTTTACAAATGGTTTTGGAGGACATACTGGACCCCACCTTCATAAATGAAGCATAAATCAGGATACACACCTAAAATTCAGGTGATTAAAATTTTATTTTAAATATAATTCATTGAATAATTCCCCCAATAATGTTGAAAGAGTTATTGACTCATTAAATGGTCTATTTGACACTCAACATTGAATAATGATTCAAGAAGCATTCAGACAGAATGAAGTTCTATAGTGATTTGGCTATATATTCTTAGACATGTGGTGGATTTATCATAAATTTAGTTAGAAAATGGAAAAATGTTTTAAAACATCATTATATAATAAATCAGTAAAATATTCGGTTAAAAAAGAGGAAACATCATTCATAATGTTGAAGTAAAATTCTACAATCAAAATTGCAACCGTTGACAACCCATTATATCACGAAACACAATAATGGTCTATTATGACACCTAGAAGATTCATATTTAATATATATAAATAATATTATTGCGGTGTATTGAATAATATATCGATCATAAAGGTAATATAAATACTATGTCTATGCTTTAGTATTTCTCTTTTCTTTTCTTTTTATTTTAGTTTTCTTTTCCCATGTAACTCATGAATCTTTTTATTTAATGTGTTTCCAATTTTTATTCCATTCCCAATATCTCTTCTAGAATTAATTCTATCATCCATATTCCACCATTATATATTTTCACTATTCAATGGAAAGTGACTAACACAATGATTTTCTAGTGGGGATGTTTCATGGTGTTATTTATTATTGTTCATTAATTCAACAAGTTTTAAATCACTTTGTGGTGGATTTGACAATATTGCATAGGTGTGGTGGTTGTCCAACATTACAATATTTCCAAATCCATTAATTTTATTTTATTTATTAATTTCCCTCACATCTCTCAAAAAATCCCATCATACGGTGGAGTTAGGGTTTCCAAAAGGGACGAAACGGAATATGGTGGAGTTGAGTCATTTAGGAATTGCATTCTTGGATAAGGAGTTATCCAATTTGACTATTGTCAGAGGTGTGGTTTGGTGCACTGATGCATGATTAAATCATAGACTCAATAAATAAAATGAATGTAATTTTTTAATGAGGTTTCATCAATCATATCATAAAATTGAATTTAAATGACAAATAAATAATGAATGAATCTGCATTATCCAACCCTAAGACCAAGACCATTATTACCTAATTTAATTTTGTCTAAATTTTTATTAATATTTCAATTACAAGTTTCATTATTATAATTACATTTTTTCCCAAAAACTCAAAAACAAATTTTTCATAAATAATATAAAAATATATATTTTTTGTTAATTAGAAATTCGTGATTGAACTAACTCAAATGATCCTCAAGTAAGATGACCATTTTCATCCTTAGTGATACATTATGAAAATAAAATTTCTTTTGTCATGCCCTATGATAGGCATTAGTCATAATTGGCACCATTATTTAGGGAGCTAAATGGTTCTTTCAATCAATTTTTCTAAATTCAAATTTTTTTAAACAATTTTCATTGTTTTATTCATTTAAAAAATCTAAAAAACCCCACATTTTATGGTTTATTCAAATTTATATTATTATGCATGGTAACATTACTCACAGGTGCATCAACAAAAGAAACATGAACAAAAGGAAGAAGATATTCATAGAGACCAGATGCCATAACTCAGAGAAAATATAGAATAGCGGATTAGAAATGTAGAAAGGGCATTTGAATATGTCCATGAATTAATGGAACAACATTAACTTGAGTTAGAGTAAGAACCTCAGGTAGTGGTGGAAGAAATTTATATACTCGTCATTGAAATTGAAGAACATTTTGAGGTCAAATTATAGGTACTTAACGATTCATTCATCCTCACTCAACCATTTCTATGAGAGATAGATGAAAAAGACATGCTTATTGAGTTACATATGGGAGATAAACATGAACTAGATGACTTCTGGAACAAATGTGAGGAACTAATTGATCTCTATAAACCATTAAAAGAAGATGATCCCCCACCATTTAATATATCCTTAGATATGAAATAATAATCAACCCAATTGGTGGAATTAGAAGAATGTATGGAGGAGCCCAACTACCTTTCTCCATCTAGTGATTATCAACACAAAGAGGCAATTTCCATCAAAGAATATATTCAAGATGAACCAACTCAGGGAGATGATAAATTCTTGAACACATACTCATTTCATTTTATTGAAACTAATTTTATTATTACTCTTAATTATTTTGAATTTTCCAAATCGGTTGACTCTTATAATGCCTTAGAGTATGATGAAGAAAAATAAATTTCCCCTATTGAGGAACTCTTGGAACTCCCTAAATACATTGAAAATTTACTAGAGGGAGTACAAGAGGAGATCCTATCAAATATTCCAGAAGAACACTAGATACACAATCATAATATTAAAATTGATTATTTGGACATTAATTCTTCAAATATAAATTTTGAATCACCCTTTGATTATTCTTTTCATGTAGAAAATCTGGAGAAACCACTGGATTGGGAAGAAGATGTTGCCCAATTAGAAATGAAGGGTGAGGAGATTCCATAATTCATTCTACCCTTTCTATAAAAACTATACCAAATTTCAAAGGGGTAGATCTGGTGTACTCTATATATGGAATTTTCTTCAACGATATCAAATTAGTTTATTTCTATAAAAATACACATGTGGTTATTCAAGTCAAAAAAACCTTTATCAGCCCACTAAATATGGATAATAGCTGGTAATTCCCTATAGAGGTAGTAAAACATAGGGGTCCACTTAATAAAACATACCATGATTTATCATTACATGCTTTCTTGGAATTTATATTTCAATTTCATTTTTTGGATTTTTCTAGCATGGATCTCACTCCCTTCTATCTTTTTGAGCTAAATGACAAGATCCTTTTGCTTAATTGAGTAATTTTCTCTTACAGGTTCTTTGATGAAACAATTAATCCTTGATGGAGATATAGGAAAGAGTACTATGCCTCGTGGTAATAGGATTTTCCATTTTATGTTTATCTTTTAAACCCCCTACATTATTTTTTCAATAGCATTTTTTATTTTTAAATATGAAATTACATATGAATATTTTCATTTATGATTTAAATTACTTATCTAGGAGACATAAGTTTATTAAGTATATTATGATTCCCTATTTTATATTTCAATGTTAATGATATTGAATGGGTAAAATAGAGAATCAAATGATCCAAGTGAATCATAGATATTAATATCATGAATCGTAGTTTGAGGGAATTCATTGGTTCATGTAAATGAAATTTTCAGAACATTTTTTAATGATTTTAACTTATTAAATTGATGTTAGTTGATTTTTTATTATTAATCATGTCTTTAGTGATTTTTCAATAACATATTCTCATTCCAAAGATGATTTCTCGACCAAATATTTCCAGTTTATCTTGATCATATTTCTTGAGTGATCTTGGGACATGCCATCGACTAGAACTTGCATTTGAACTTTTTACAGTTATTACTGGCCAAAAAAAAATTAAAATGATTAAGGAATATTTTTATAAACCACTTTGTAATAAAATAACACCTTTAAATCATTCATTATTTATCCTGTATAGACCATGAACAACATTTATAGGAATGATCTATGTTTTAATCCATTTTTTTACATTCCTACCCTCCTCTTATTATTTTCATGATATTATAAAATTCAAGTTTTGGGGTAAAGGGAGTCCTGGTGGATGGTAGGAATTGAATTGTAAATAGAATTTATATAGGTGATATTATGGGAATAAAGAAAGGATTTTTATTCACTCAATGTACTTAATTGATTTTCCTTCTGGAAAAAGAAATAAAAAAGAAATGGGTTGTATATTAAAAGAATAAAAAATCACCATCACCAGACTGATGATTTCTATCGTATGTTATTAGGTGGTTTATGTGAGGTTTATTCTAAGCATGATTATCAAAAAAGAAAAAAATTAAACGAAAAAAAATATTACTTTTAAAAATAAAAAAAGTATAAATGTATGGAGAATTTGAATATTGTGATAATCATTCATTATGCATTCATTATTCATGACCATTTCTTAGAGTGTTTGGGAGAACTGAGAGTTTATACTTTTAAGTGGATAATTTCATTACACTTTTATATTTTATATCATTCATTGTAATTAATAGATAATCCTCCCCCTTATGCCTTAATTTTCAATACATCAAATCTACCGAACATAATCCTTGGAGCCATTTGAACATTTATTGAAAGTCCTCGTGATTTTAAGTTCATTTTTTCTCTACAAAGTAGATAATGTAGTTCCTATACAATCATTTGGATAAGGAGAATATTCTAATGATATGAGCATATCTCTACATGAATATTATAATGAGTAATGAGATAAAATATTTAGAATACAGTTAAATCGTGACTTGACATGTTTAATAATAATTAATTTAGGAGTTTGAATCACTACTACAAATATGGTCTTTAACAGCGCTAGAAAAGGGCATTAATAGTGTTAGACAAGCATTGTAAATCAAGGCAAAGATAAAGGGGGTACCCATTATCAGCGTTTAGAAAAGTACTGATAAAGGCCCCTTTTATCAGTGCTAAAAAAGTGCTAATAAAAACAACTTTTATCAGCGTTTTTTTAGAACTTATAAAATTCATAAAAAATGAAAAAAAATTAAAAAGAATTTATAATGCGGGGAGATTTTAATAGCGCTTGACCACCCCCCCCCCCCTATCAGTGCTAGACATATCCCCCTATGTCTCACTGAATGCCGCTCTTTCCTGCACAACCTCCTCCCACTTGCCTACACGCCCCTACTATCACCAAAACTCGAACCCGAGACCTCCCCCCTTCCGCGCTTGCACCTTTACCACTAATCCATTTAGTTTTTTCTCTATTAAATGATATATCTATATATATAGTTATATAAATTTTTATATTAATATAGATTCATATTAATATAAATATATTTAGTTATATTAATATATATATATTTATTCGTATATTAATATATATTTATAAGATTGGTTTTAAATACAATTATAAAATATGTTTTTAATGTGAGTTTATAAATAAATTAATACATACATATATACAACACACACACACCCACACACACACACACATATATATATATATTTATTAATAAATACATATATATGTGTATCTGAAAATCTAAAAAATGTTAAAACAACCATAACATCTAATAAAGAAGTATTTTTCTACGCCACAACAAGTAAAATCAAATAAAATGAAAAAATATTTTATACAATATGTAATACTATCTTATAGGACTTCCGGATCAGAAGTTTTAGCTTTCTGAATGTTAAAACATCGGTGTATCTGGACTAAAAACTCAGTTTTAGTGGTCTTCTATCCCTTTTTGGGCCCTGAATAATGTGACAGAAGGATTTTTCAAATATTAGCATGTTGAAATTGTCCCAATATTTGATTTGATATATTTTAGAGCTCAAACGAACACCCAGATCAAAAGCTATGGCTGTTTGATTTTTGAGATACATTTTCAACTTATTTTACATCTTATATTAATTTTTGTTATTTTTTTGTCTTCAAATTTTTATTAAATGATTATTAGTTGATGATAATTAGAAAATTATTAATTAATAATATTTTTTAAAATATTTTAAATCAATTTTTACTAAATTTCTTATATATTAACAGAAATAATATATTTATACTTATCTAAAATATATTTAAAATATATATATTATATTTATATCAATATAAAGATACTAATATATAAATATTTTTTTAAATCAATTTTTTTTTGAAATATGCATTTTATCAGTGCAACGAAAAAAACACTGATAAAGTCCCCCCTTTATCATCTCTACTAAAAAATGCTGATAAAGGGGTCCCCTTTAACAGCGCTAAAAAAATCACTGATAAAGGGGGTTCCTTTGTAGCGACCCATACTTTACATACATTGTTATTACTTCATAATTGAAGCACACTTATTACAACGTATAACAAAACCAGGAAAGGACCGTATAGGTATAGTGTCTTTAGAAACTGGGAAACACAAACAACTGGTTCATAAAGCGTCTACACTATCTCCCATTTATTTCATCATATCTATAGTCCCTTTTGACATATCTTACTTAATAACCTTCTTCCTGACCAGGGGAAAGAAAACATACAAAAGGGTGAGCTCAAATGCTCAGTAAGGGTAAACAAAAGAAATATCAATCACATCATATACATAAGAACATAACTTTTGGAAATCTTAACCTGCAAAAGAAATCATAATTTCATAACATGGGATAAATCATAGTAGTGAAATGTAATCCCAATAATCATAACTTAAAATATGAAACTTTGTGGCATACACACATAATCATAGAGAATAATTTCTTATTAGTCAAGACTCATTTCCAAGACTATCTTAGTGGACAAAGTCCATTTCTGAACCGAGTTCACTCCTCGTTTCAGTCCTATTTCACTGAACCGGTTTAACCTTTCGTTCCAGACATATCTATCTCATGAGATATAAAATCTTTACCCAATGCATTGGAGGGAGATATAGGTCCCACCCATCTCATAATGATACCATTCTTATGTGTGCCACAAAATCATAAACCATACATCATAGCATAACCCATGTAATAAAAATGGGATTCTTAAACAACATGACATCATAAAACAATTCATATAAGATAAAGGAATTCATAAAAATAATTCCATAACAACATAATCAAATCAATGTAATAATAGGGATAGAAACAGAACCCTATATTATCTTAGATGGAAAATAATTTTGATAAAACACTTGAACTCCATTCTTGAGGAAAATATTCTTTCTACTTCAAAAACATTTTCCTTTCCTAACATGTCATACAATTTTAAACTAAAAGAAGTTGATTAAAAATAAACTTGAAAACTTGTAAAGTAAGCTTCTTGGAAATAATGTTTTAAAAATCCATTCATGTCGTATAAGTTAAAAAAACATTCTTCCCGTACTTTTGTTGAAAAAGTCAAAAAGTACCTCGTACGAAAAACGACAAAATATTCCTTTCATATCTTTTACTAAAAACTCACCGAAGGGTAAAATTGGATTTAAACAATTGTATGTGGATGTAAATAATATTACATAATGAGGAAACATGGATGTGGATGATAAAACACACCCCAGTAAATTCCAAAGTATAAACAATCTCGGATAAAAAAATGAGATTGTGATATTTCCCTTACCTTAGGTCCGATATGCTTTGTACGTGTCCGAACCTCCTGTATAATGATTTAAATAATGTTATTGACTTATTCCAGAATCGTACTCATTGTTATGATATCACATATGGTCATATTCTTAGCTTCTTATTAGAAATATTTCATTACAACTTGTTATTAGGGTGTTTATTACTTTTTGTTCTTATGCGTGTTTTGTCGAATAAATTCTTATTCTTCTCTTTAGGTTATAGATACCTCATTTCCATAATTTTATTAGTGAAATATATATCATATTCATTCATTCAATTCATTTATGAAATGAAGATCATGTAGAACGAGTCGTATCACATCGTGGAGACGGTATTCCGTACGTACGCACGAGCGATGATATTGTTCCCATGATCATGGAATTGTTTTTGAGTGTATGTATACTATTTCAGAATCAATAAAACTTTAAAATAATCATATATAGTCATTATTTACACCATTATACCCATCCAAGTAAGGTGGTGGTGGAAAATAGATTACACCACGGCGTGGAGACGGTATTCCCTACGTACGCACGCGCGGTGATTTCATTTTCCATAGGATGGATAGATGGTGAAATAGGGTTGTTTCATACTTATAATAACATATCAGTATATTAGTGATACTGATGTTATTACTTAATAATGAAACAACTAAAGGAGAAGAAGTGGAAGAAGAAATGAAGATGAAAGAATCGGTAACGTACATTACCTCTTCTTTGAAGTGCTTCTTTGAGACCTCCTTTTAGGGCACTAAAATGGGTCTTTGAAGAAGACCAGGACCTCTAGGATATCTCTAGGGAAGTGGAGAGGAGAAATTGGTAGGGGTTGTCCGAGCTTGAAGGCTCAAAGTGGTGTGAGGAAGAGGGGGAGGAGGTGCCCTTTTATAAGGGAGGAGAGGGGCTCCTTTGGAAAAACTAAAAATATTATTTTATTATAAAGTCAAGTTCGGTTTTAAATATCTCCAAATTGATTTATTTCGAATATAAGGTGGGGATGGGTCGAAATCCTCTCATCCAATAGAATTTATACGAGTTTAGGTTCCTATTTTAACCTTATCATTTAGATTTAACATTAAGTTAAATAATTTTAATTTTACCATGTCTCCTTGTGTTCTTATACTATAAGGTTAATAAACTTACTATAAGCAGCCAAACGAACCCCAAGTTGTTTATTATTAATATATATAACCTTATCTAAGTCATTTAGCTGAACCTTAGATTTTTAGTAATAAAATAACAATTAATAATATAATATTTGTTTTAAAAACAATTTTATGTCAATTTTGGAACTATTTAGTAATTTATTTTTGTGAAAATCATAACAGAATGATTAGTTCGAAAAAAGTTAATTAAATCAATACTAACATGTCATATTAACCTATAAAATTTGTGGAATTCATAAAAAGTCTCAAGTTACATTTATTTTGGTATTTATAACATCAATTATGTCAATATTTCATTAATAAGATAATTACTGCATCATCTTTGTGTCATATATAAATTAAATTATTTAATGTCTAAAAATTACAAATAAAATACCATTATGTAGGAAATCTTTTTAGATTTCTAATTAATATTTATAGTCAAATTTATCTTATGTATAACCTCATATTAAAAATTATTTACTTATTAAACTTTGATTTTAACTATTTTAACCCTTCTTTGAATAAATTAATAATAAATGTCCTAATCTAATCCAAGTGGGCCTAAATGGTCATATTTTATTCCTAAGTTTGTTTTTGGTCGAATTACACTTATTCAATAGAATTAGGACATGTGTTAGGGTAATAATAATATCATTTTTAACTTTAATTACCCTATTTACTTTTAACTGTGGTAAATAAAAGTAAAAAGTTACTATTCACCAAAAATTATTTTCATCTCATTGAACCACATTTTACTTACTAAAATCTACCGTGTCTCTTGGATTTCTGAAATTCCACACACAGAAGCGGTAAAATTAAGTTTTATGAAAAATTCAGTTTTTTTAACTACCACTTAGTGGTTTCACTATTCATCAAAAATTGAAAGTTTTCAGAAAAATACCAAAATTTCACCCTAGGCTAATTTCGATATTCCGAATCCAAAAATGAAGTCCATTTTGAAAAGTAAAATTTATAAAATTTCAAAAAGTGGTTATTACTATTCATAACAGCTAGTTTTAATAATATTTTAATAGCATATCATTGTTTAGTGAAATTCGGCATTGCGTACGACGCAAGCCATCGAGGAAGGTCGCGATTGCGTGTAAAGAAAGCCAAGCTAGTGTTTTGTGTAGTGAAAGATTCCTTTTATGATTTATAAAAACAAAAATATTTCTCATAAAAGTCTCGGGTGTTACATTCTACCCCCCTTAAAATGAATTTCGCCCTCGAAATTCGTCACTTTGTAACAAATAGATGAGGATACCTCTCCTTCATCATATCCTCAAGCTCCCATGTAGCTTATTATAATTGGTGGTTCTTCCATAAAACTTTCACCAATCGAGTGGTCTTGTTTCATAGGACTTTTTCGCTACGATCCAGAATCTCTATCGGCTGTTCTTCATAAGAAAGATCTTGCTCCAGCGGTACAACTTCTGAGTTGAGTACATGTGAAGGATCAGGTATGTACTTTCTCAGGAGAGATACATGGAACACATCGTGAACTTGAGAGAGATTCGATGGAAGCACCAATCGGTAAGCTACCTTCCCAACACGATCCAGTATTTCGAAAGGACCGATATATCTAGGGCTTAACTTCCACTTCTTTCCAAATCTCATGACCCTCTTCCAGGGAAATATTCGTAAGAACAATTTATCACCCACTTCAAACTCTAGGTCTTTTCTTCAGTTGTTGGCATAACTTTTCTGTCGACTCTGAGCTACTCTTATGTGTTGTTGAATAGATCTATCTTTTTCTGCCATTTCATCAACGAGATCAGGTCCTAATAGCTTTCTTTCCCCAACTTCATCCCAGCAAGTTGGAGTCCTGCATTTCTTTCCATAGAGAGCTTCATAAGTATCCATCTGAATACTAGAGTGAAAGCTATTATTATAAGAAAATTCCACCAAAGGTGGGTGTTGATCCCAACCACCTTTGAAATCCATAGAGCAAGCTCTCAACATATCTTCTAGAGTTTGAATCGTCCTCTCAGACTAACCATCTATCTGAGGATGATAAGCAGTGCTGAAACTCAACTTTGTATCTAGAGTATGCTGAAGACTTCACCAAAACTTTGAGGTAAACCTCGGATCCCGATCAGATATAATAGAAATTGGTACTCCATGCAATCTTACCACTTCCTTCACATATATCCTGGCAAGCTGATCCAGAGAGAAATCCTCTCTAATAGCGATGAAGTGTGCGGACTTTGTAAGATGATCAACTATGACCCAGATAGCATTATTGCCTTTGGATGTTTTAAGATGTCCGGTGACAAAGTCCATAGTGATGTTTTCCCATTTCCATTCGGGTATGGGTAATGGTTCTAACATCCCCTTAGACTTCTGTCTCTCAGCTTTAACTTGCTGACAAACCAAGCATCGAGAGACATATTCAGCAACATCTCTTTTCATGCCATCCCACCAGAATTACTCTTTCAGGTCCCTATACATCTTCTTGCTTCCAGGATGAATGGAGAATGAAGAACTATGATCCTCATCCAGCAGCTCCTTCTTTAATTCGGTGATGGGAGGAACACAAACCCGATTCTTGAACTTTATTATCCCATCACAATCAAGGTTGAATTCAGGAACATTTCTCACCTTCTTTTGTAACTCGACATCTTCTTTCTGTGCCTCTTTAATCTTCAAATGTAAATATGGTTGAACATTCGTTTGAGAAAGATACGATTTTTCCCCTTTCATTATAATTCCAAGATCCATCCTTTGTAAATCCATAAATATTGGATCTTTTGTGATCCTCATCATGGATAAACTGGCATGGTCTTGTCGACTTAATTCATCTGCCACCTTGTTTGCTTTCCCAGGGTGGTAATGGATTGAGCAGTCGTAATCCTTAATCAGCTCCAACCATCTTCTTTGGCGCATATTCAGCTCCTTTTGTGTGAAAATATACTTTAAACTTTTATGATCAGTATAAATGTCACACCTTTCTCCATAAAGATAATACCTCCAAATCTTTAATGCAAAGATTACCGCAGCTAACTCCAAATCATGAGTTGGGTAATTTTGCTCATGTATTTTCAGTTGTCGTGAGGCATAAGCTATCACCATATCATTTTGCATAAGAACATACCCCAATACCTTCTTGGATGCATCACTGTAGATCACAAACCTTTCTCCACTACAAGGCAGTGTGAGCACAGGTGCACTGGATAACCTTCTTTTCAACTCCTTGAAATTCTCTTCACATTCCTCCGTCCAAACAAACATAACTCCTTTCAGAGTCAAATTGGTGAGTGTATTAGATAATCGTGAAAAATCTTTCACAAAACGTCGATAATATCCATCCAAACCAAGAAAACTTCAGATCTCAGTTACTGTTGTTGGTCTCGACCATCTTTCGATAACCTCTATTTTTGCTGGATCCACAGATATCCCCTATTTTGAGATTATGTAACCCAAAAATGAAACTTTTTGAAGCCAAAATTCACACTTGGTAAATTTGGCATAAAGATTCTCCTTTATTAGGGTCTTCAATATAATTCTCAAGTGATCTTCATGTTCTTACTTTCTCTTTGAATAGACAAGAATATCATCTATAAAGACTACCACAAACTGATCAAGATAGTCTCTAAAGACTCTATTCATCATATCCATGAAGATAGTAGGTGCATTATTAAGACCAAATGGAATCACTATAAATTCATAGTGTCCATACCTTGTACAGAAAGCCGTCTTTGGTTTATCCTCCCTTTTTACCCTTAATTGATGATACCCTGAACGAAAATCAATCTTGGAAAAGTATTTTTCTCCACGTAGTTGGTCAAATAGGTCATCAATGCACGGGAGAGGATATTTTTTCTTGATAGTGATCTTGTTATGTTCTCGATAATCAATGCAGAGTCTCATTGATCCATATTTCTTCTTAACAAACAGAACAGGTGCTCCCCAAGGTGACGCACTAGGGTGTATGAACCCCTTATCAAGATTCTCTTGGAGTTTCTTCTTCAATTCCTGCAACTCAATTGGGTTCATTCTATAAGGTTTCTTTGAAATAGTCAAAGCACCTGGTACGAGTTCTATTGAAAACTCAACTTCACGATTTGGTGGAAGACCTGGTAATTCCTGTAACAGCCCGAGATTTTATGAAAACTATTCTTTTTAATTTTATTAATGTCTTGTGATGTACGCTACACCAAAAGGATCTTGCACAATACGCATCCTTGACTTGCCTTGCATTACACGCAATCACGACCTTCCTCGATAGCGTGTGTAGTACGCAATACCGAGTTTCACTAAACAACGATATGCTATTAAAATATTATTATAACTAGCCGTTATGAATAGTAATAACCCCCTTTTAAAATTTTAGAAATTTTAGCTCTCAACATGGATTTCATTTTTGGATTCGGAGTATCGAATTTAGCCTAAGGTGAAATTTTGGTACTTTTCGGATAACATTCATATTCTGATGAATAGTGAAAATTACTAAATTATAATTAAAAACAACTTTTTAATCAAAATAATTAATAGTGATAAATTATTAATTTGAGTTGTTTTAAAGTATATTTAGAATATATTTTTACAATTTAATACAATGTTGGTCATTGGATGTAATTTCACATTTAAACCAGACATAAACAAGTGTCAATCTTTTGATAGATATTGTTTCTTAAAAACATGCTTTTTGTTTTAACAGCGGGATTTAATTATAAAATTAATTTATGAAACTTCTATGTTATGAATTTGGTGAAATAGACTTCATTTTTGAATTCGGAATATGAAATATAGCTTAGGATGAAATTTTGGCATTGTTCTGAAAAACATCAATTTTTGATGAATAGTGAAACTACTAAGTGGTAGTTAAAAAACTGAATTTTTCATAAAACTTAATTTTACCGCTTCTGTGAATGGAATTTCAAAAATCCGAGAGACACGGTTGATGTCAGTAAGTAAAATGTGGTTCAATGAGATGAAAATAATTTTTGGTGAATAGTAACTTTTTACTTTTATTTACCACGGTTAAAAGTAAATAGGGTAATTAAGGGTAACAATGATATTAATATTACCCTAACACATTTCCTAATCCTATTGGACAAGTGTATCTCGACCAAAAACAACCTTATGTGTAAAATATTATCATTTAGGCCCACTTGGATTAGATTAGGACATTTATTATTAATTTATTTAAAGAAGGGTTAAAATAGTTAAAATCAAAGTTTAATAAGTAAATCATTTTTAATATGGGGTTATACATAAGATAAATTCGATTGTAAATATTAATTAGAAAGCTAAAAAGATTTCCTAAATTATGGTATTTTATTTTTAATTTTTAGACATCATATAAGTTAATATATTTATGACACAAAGATGATGCAGTAATTATCTTATTAATGAAATATTGACATAATTGATAATATAAATACCAAAATAAATGTAATTTAAGACTTTTTATGAATTACACTAATTTTCTAGGTTACTATGATATATTATTGTTGATTTAATCAACTTGGTTCGAACATATAATTCTGTTATGACTTTCAAAAAAATCATATATCAAATAGTTTCAAAATTGACACAAAATAGTTTTTAAATCAAATATTATATTACTAATTGTTATTTTATTCCTAAAAATATAAGGTTCGGCCAAATGACTTAGATAAGGATATATATATTAATAATAAACAATTTGGGGTTCGTTTGGCATGTTATAGTAAGTGTATTAACCATATAGTGAAAGAAAACAAAAAGACATGGTAAAAGTTAAATTATTTAACTTAGAGTTAAATCTAATTGATAAGGATAAAATAATACCCTAAACTTGTCTAAATCCTATTGGTTGATAGGATTTCGACCCATACCCACCTTAGCTTCGAAATAAGACCCTTTGGAGCCATTATAAACCGATTTTTACTTTAATATAAAATAATATTTTGAGATATTCCTAAGGTGCCCCTCTCCTCCCTTATAAAAGGACACCTCCTCCCCCTCCTCCTCACACCAATTTGAGCACTCCAGCTCGGCCAACCTCTGCCAAAATCTCTTCTCCACTTCCCTAGCAACATCCTAGAGGTTCTGGTCTTCCTCAAAGACCAATTTTAGTTCCCTAAGAGGAGGTCTCCAAAAGGTGCTTCAAAGAAGAGGTAATTACCGTTACCAATTCTTTCATCTTTATTTCTTCTTCCACTTCTTCTTCTTAGGTTGTTTCATTATGAATTAATAACATCAGTATCACTCATATATTGATATGTTATTATAAGTATGAAACAACCCTATTTCACCATCTATCCATCCTACGGAAAAAGAAATCACCGCGTGTGCGTACGTACGGAATACCGTCTCCACGCCGTGGTGTAATCTATTTTCCACCACCACCTTACATGGATGGGTATAATGGTGTAAAGAATAACTATACATTATTATTAAAACATCATATTTATTCTGATATATTGTATAATCCACTCCAATTCAATTCAATATTTATAGAAATGATATCATCGCTCGTGCGTACGTACGGACTACCGTCTCCACGACGCGATGAGATTCATTCTCCACATTAACCATTCATGAATGATTATAAAGCATATATAACAAGTAATAATGAAATATATGACATAATAATGATACTGGATTTATGTATATTTATATGTATGTCATCTACTTAATTCCATTCAATTCAATAAGGAAACGAAAACAGCGTTCATGCGTACGTACGGACTACCGTCTCCATGAACGGTGTATTTCATTCCATTATCAATATATAATATATATATATGTATATTCTGAATATATATTATATATAAATCGTGTTTGACATTCTGGATATAAGTAATCATGATCCAAGTAATCATATTAATAATTACAAGTTAAAAACACGAATGACAAATAAGACGATTTTACCCAAAATGCTACTTTAACATGAATTTACAAAAGACCGGGTAATATAAAGCCATAACAGAACCATATATGATATCATAACAATGAATATGATTCTGTAATAAGTCAATAACATTATGAAAATCATTATACAGGAGGTTCGGACATGTACAAAGCAAGTCGGACCTAAGGTAAGGGAAATATCACAATCTCATTTTTATCCGAGATTGTTTATTCGTAAGTATTTACTAGGGTGTATTTTATCATCCACATCCATGTTCCCTCAATATGTAATATTGTTTCCATCCACTTGAAAGAGTTTAAATCCAATTTTACCCTTAGGTGAGTTTTTAGTAAAGAATATGAAAGGAATCTTTTGTCGTTTTTCCGTACGAGGTACTTTTTGACTTTTCCGACAAAAGTACGAAGAATGTTTTTTTTAACTTATACGACATGAATGTATTTTTAAAACATTACTTCAAAGAAGTTTCCTTTACAAGTTTTCAAGTTTATTTTTAATCAACTTCTTTTATTTTAAAGTTCTATGACATGTTATGAAAGGAAAAATGTTTTTGAAGAAGAAAGGATATTTTCCTCAAGAATTCAATTCAAGTGTTTTATCAAAATTATTTTCCATCTAAGATAATAAAGGGTTCTGTTTCTATCCATATTTTTACATTGGTTTGACTATGTTGTGATGGAATTATGTTTATGAATTCCTTTATCATATATGAATTGATTTATGATGTCATGATGTTTCAAGAATCCCATTTTTGTTATATGTGTTATGCGATGATGTATGTTTTATGATTATGTGGCACACATAAGAAAGGATTCATTATAAGATGGGTGGGACCTATATCTCCCTCCAATGCATTGGGTAAAGATTTTATATCTCATGAGATAGACATGGCTGGAATGGTAGGTTATACCGGTTCAGTGAAACAGGACTGAAACGAGGGTTACTCGATTCAGAAAGGGACTTTGTCCACTAAGATAGTCTTGGCAATGAGTCTTGACTAACAAGAAATGATTCTCTATGATTATGTGTGAATGCCACAAAGTTTCATGTTTTAGGTTATGATTATTGTGATTACATTTCACTACCATGATTTATCCCATGTTATGAAATTATGCTCTCTTTTTCAGGTTATGATTTCCAAAATGTTATGTTCTTATGAATACGATGTGATTGATATTTCTTTTGTTTACCCTTACTGAGCATTTGAGCTCACCCTTTTATGTTTTCTTTTCCCCAGGAATAAAGAAATGTTTTAGGTAAAAAAAAGAAGATCTTTATGGGAGATGTTGAAGATCTTTCACCACGATTAGAAGATTTTATTCCGAGTTTCCAAAGACACTAAACTATTACGATCCTTGTGTGTGTGTTTTTGTTATGTACTAAGTATTCCGCAAAAGTAATGTAATGTCCATGTACGTCAAGCTTCGGGTCTTTACAGTTGGTATCAGAGGAAAGGTTTAGTCAACCTTTGGAAACTAGGATGCGAAAACATTAGTGAGATCCCTAGAGTTATTTCTAAGGTATGTCTAGGGATGTCCCTAAGGATAAGTATACATATTGGATATATTCCTAGAACTATGGTAACGATATTAGAATAAACCTAAGAAGTTATGTATTGAGGATACTTTCCCTTTACTATGTTGTTTTCTCTAGCATGATTTTTGATTCTCACAAAATTATTTTTGTGTTTTAGTAAATGGAGGGAACCAAAAGGATTTCAGTTAACATTGAATCCAATGGACAAATTGGTGACTATGAGCAACAAAATTGTGTAATGCCTAGAGAGAAAGATGCTGTGATTATGCCGAATCAATCATCGCGATATATGATTAACAAGGTGAAATTCAGTGGTATGCCTAATTCATCAAAGAAGAGGAAGATAGACTATTATGCATGTTCGCATGTTGAGGAGCATAAAGAAAGGAAGATTGAGATTTCTAAAGAAGGGAAGAAGAACCATAAGGAATACCTCAAATGGAGGGACCGATGTTATCTGTCTGGAGAAAAGGGTCATAGAGTGACAGACTGTTATGGAGTTCAATGTCTTATTTGTGGAGAACATGGGCATTACCTAACTCAATGCCCTGACCTAAAAAGTTACTTCTAAATCAAGGAAGGGATTATTCCAGGATAATCATTGATGTGGATGGACTGAAGTGTTTTGGTATTCAAGAATAATGTTGTTGAGGTACTTTTATGGTGTGTTGAAATATTTAAGTATTGGTCTATTGTGGTTTTCAATAATTTTAAGGTACCGGTAACTATGAAAAGTGATTCAAATATTTTGGAAAGTAGATGATAAGTGCATAATGAAAGGATAAGAAGATAATGAGATGTTTGATTGTATTCATGAGCTCATGATTGATATAAGGACTAAGTGATATCATGGTTTGATTATATAGAATTTTGAGGATTTTGGTATGTGGAAGGTGTTAACTTTTAACTGCATTCATGTTTTCACTAAGGTATTCAAGAGAATACATGATTAAGGACTTTGAATGTTTGGAATGTGACCAACAAAACATATCTTATGATATATGGGGATCAACGATGGTACTAAATCTCTGGTAATCGTCTTCACTATGTTATGAGAATGGACTATAGTATTATGGATAAGCCTAAAGTTTGAAATGGATTATGTTAGACATAAGTGAGTATTTTTAAGGATAAAAGTTTTTTTTTCGATATTATTGATGGGATGTTATAGTAATGAAGTTTTAGAAAAAGGACAACCTGCAGGACGGGTGACAGCCCATCGCTTCGGACAAGGCTATGGGAATTGAACCCACAACCGAAGTGCGACTGGCCTTTATCGCCTACCACTAGCCTACAGGAAGTTCATGTTTAGTAGAAACTAGTTTTATTATATTAAGCAGTATGATATATGAGTTATAAGTCCATTTTAGGAACCATATATGATTAATCTCACTATAGATCGACTTATGTATATAATTTTTGCTAACCTTTTGTTTGAGGCAGATGGAATGACCCGTCGTTCTATCACATGATCTGCTAACACTTCACGAATAACAAATTCAACTTCATTTATTTAAGAGATGAAGTGGAAATTTTTCAAGGCACGAACAACAGTGAGATTGTACCAAAATAAAGTAAGTATTTATTCTAATTCAAATTTTCAACTTTAGGGAAATGATCTTGAAAACCAAAAATGTTGTCCTAGTGATCTTATACCTGATGAATCAGATGGTACCTTATATAATCACAAATCTATGGATTTGTGATTACTGGCTTTTCCATAGCCATGTTCTCTACCACTCTCCATCAGAACATGATGGTTAGATTTCTCTTCCATATCCATATTTTCACCTACGTGGAAACCCAGTGATTGGTTTATTTGGGTAACTGTTACGTTTCATACTTTTGTTTTTAAAGATTGGTTTTGGTATTCCTTTTTACGATGTGGGTTTCTATTAAAGAAACTTTCGAATAGTAAACTATTTATAACCCCGACGAATTTCGAGGGCGAAATTCATTTTAAGGGGGGTAGAATGTAACAGCCCGAGATTTTATGAAAACTATTCTTTTTAATTTTATTAATGTCTTGTGTTGTACGCTACACCAAAAGGATCTTGCACAATACGCATCTTTGACTTGCCTTGCATTACACGCAATCACGACCTTCCTCGATAGCGTGTGTAGTACGCAATAACGAGTTTCACTAAACAACGATATGCTATTAAAATATTATTATAACTAGCCGTTATGAATAGTAATAACCCCCTTTTAAAATTTTAGAAATTTTAGCTCTCAACATGGATTTCATTTTTGGATTCGGAGTATCGAATTTAGCCTAAGGTGAAATTTTGGTACTTTTCGGATAACATTCATATTCTGAAAAATAGTGAAAATTACTAAATTATAATTAAAAACAACTTTTTTAATCAAAATAATTAATAGTGATAAATTATTAATTTGAGTTGTTTTAAAGTATATTTAGAATATATTTTTACAATTTAATACAATGTTGGTCATTGGATGTAATTTCACATTTAAACCAGACATAAACAAGTGTCAATCTTTTGATAGATATTGTTTCTTAAAAACATGCTTTTTGTTTTAACAGCGGGATTTAATTATAAAATTAATTTATGAAACTTCTATGTTATGAATTTGGTGAAATAGACTTCATTTTTGAATTCGGAATATGAAATATAGCTTAGGATAAAATTTTGGCATTGTTCTGAAAAACATCAATTTTTGATGAATAGTGAAACTACTAAGTGGTAGTTAAAAAACTGAATTTTTCATAAAACTTAATTTTACCGCTTCTGTGAATGGAATTTCAAAAATCCGAGAGACACGGTTGATGTCAGTAAGTAAAATGTGGTTCAATGAGATGAAAATAATTTTTGGTGAATAGTAACTTTTTACTTTTATTTACCACGGTTAAAAGTAAATAGGGTAATTAAGGGTAACAATGATATTAATATTACCCTAACACATTTCCTAATCCTATTGGACAAGTGTATCTCGACCAAAAACAACCTTATGTGTAAAATATTATCATTTAGGCCCACTTGGATTAGATTAGGACATTTATTATTAATTTATTTAAAGAAGGGTTAAAATAGTTAAAATCAAAGTTTAATAAGTAAATCATTTTTAATATGGGGTTATACATAAGATAAATTCGATTGTAAATATTCATTAGAAAGCTAAAAAGATTTCCTACATGATGGTATTTTATTTTTAATTTTTAGACATCATATAATTTAATATATTTATGACACAAAGATGATGCATTAATTATCTTATTAATGAAATATTGACATAATTGATAATATAAATACCAAAATAAATGTAATTTAAGACTTTTTATTAATTACACTAATTTTCTAGGTTACTATGATATATTAGTGTTGATTTAATCAACTTGGTTCGAACATATAATTCTGTTATGACTTTCACAAAAATCATATATCAAATAGTGTCAAAATTGACACAAAATAGTTTTTAAATCAAATATTATATTACTAATTGTTATTTTATTCCTAAAAATCTAAGGTTCGGCCAAATGACTTAGATAAGGATATATATATTAATAATAAACAATTTGGGGTTCGTTTGGCATGTTATAGTAAGTGTATTAACCATATAGTGAAAGAAAACAAAAAGACATGGTAAAAGTTAAATTATTTAACTTAGAGTTAAATCTAATTGATAA
Source organism: Viscum album (assembly GCA_963277665.1). NCBI lineage: Eukaryota > Viridiplantae > Streptophyta > Magnoliopsida > Santalales > Viscaceae > Viscum > Viscum album. The sequence goes on along the minus strand of OY728123.1, from coordinate 1,197,916,980 downwards.
GGATAAAATAATACCCTAAACTTGTCTAAATCCTATTGGTTGATAGGATTTCGACCTATACCCACCTTAGCTTCGAAATAAGACCCTTTGGAGCCATTATAAACCGATTTTGACTTTAATATAAAATAATATTTTGAGATATTTCTAAGGTGCCCCTCTCCTCCCTTATAAAAGGACACCTCCTCCCCCTCCTCCTGACACCAATTTGAGCACTCCAGCTCGGCCAACCTCTGCCAAAATCTCTTCTCCACTTCCCTAGAAACATCCTAGAGGTTCTGGTCTTCCTCAAGGACCAATTTTAGTTCCCTAAGAGGAGGTATCCAAAAGGTGCTTCAAAGAAGAGGTAATTACCGTTACCAATTCTTTCATCTTTATTTCTTCTTCCACTTCTTCTTCTTAGGTTGTTTCATTATGAATTAATAACATCAGTATCACTCATATACTGATATGTTATTATAAGTATGAAACAACCCTATTTCACCATCTATCCATCCTACGGAAAAAGAAATCACTGCGCGTGCGTACGTACGGAATACCGTCTCCACGCCGTGGTGTAATCTATTTTCCACCACCACCTTACATGGATGGGTATAATGGTGTAAAGAATAACTATACATTCTTATTACAACATCATATTTATTCTGATATATTGTATAATCCACTCCAATTCAATTCAATATTTATAGAAATGATATCATCGCTCGTGCGTACGTACGGACTACCGTCTCCACGACGCGATGAGATTCATTCTCCACATTAACCATTCATGAATGATTATAAAGCATATATAACAAGTAATAATGAAATATATGACATAATAATGATACTGGATTTATGTATATTTATATGTATGTCATCTACTTAATTCCATTCAATTCAATAAGGAAACGAAAACAGCGTTCATGCGTACGTACGGACTACCGTCTCCATGAACGGTGTATTTCATTCCATTATCAATATATAATATATATATGTATATTCTGAATATATATTATATATAAATCATGTTTGACATTCTGGATATAAGTAATCATGATACAAGTAATCATATTAATAATTACAAGTTAAAAACACGAATGACAAATAAGACGATTTTACCCAAAATGCTACTTTAACATGAATTTACAAAAGACCAGGTAATATAAAGCCATAACAGAACCATATATGATATCATAACAATGAATATGATTCTGTAATAAGTCAATAACATTATGAAAATCATTATACAGGAGGTTCGGACACGTACAAAGCAAGTCGGACCTAAGGTAAGGGAAATATCACAATCTCATTTTTATCCGAGATTGTTTATTCGTAAGTATTTACTGGGGTGTATTTTATCATCCACATCCATGTTCCCTTAATATGTAATATTGTTTCCATCCACTTGAAATAGTTTAAATCCAATTTTACCCTTAGGTGAGTTTTTAGTAAAGAATATGAAAGGAATCTTTTGTCGTTTTTCCGTACGAGGTACTTTTTGACTTTTCCGACAAAAGTACGAAAAATGTTTTTTTTAACTTATACGGCATGAATGGATTTTTAAAACATTACTTCAAAGAAGCTTCCTTTACAAGTTTTCAAGTTTATTTTTAATCAAATTATTTTATTTTAAAGTTCTATGACATGTTATGAAAGGGAAAATGTTTTTGAAGAATAAAGGATATTTTCCTCAAGAATTCAATTCAAGTGTTTTATCAAAATTATTTTCCATCTAAGATAATAAAGGGTTCTGTTTCTATCCATATTTTTACATTGGTTTGACTATGTTGTGATGGAATTATGTTTATGAATTCCTTTATCATATATGAATTGATTTATGATGTCATGATGTTTCAAGAATCCCATTTTTGTTATATGTGTTATGCGATGATGTATGTTTTATGATTATGTGGCACACATAAGAAAGGATTCATTATAAGATGGGTGGGACCTATATCTCCCTCCAATGCATTGGGTAAAGATTTTATATCTCATGAGATAGACATGGCTGGAATGGTAGGTTATACCGGTTCAGTGAAACAGGACTGAAACGAGGGTTACTCGATTCAGAAAGGGACTTTGTCCACTAAGATAGTCTTGGCAATGAGTCTTGACTAACAAGAAATGATTCTCTATGATTATGTGTGAATGCCACAAAGTTTCATGTTTTAGGTTATGATTATTGTGATTACATTTCACTACCATGATTTATCCCATGTTATGAAATTATGCTCTCTTTTTCAGGTTATGATTTCCAAAATGTTATGTTCTTATGAATACGATGTGATTGATATTTCTTTTGTTTACCCTTACTGAGCATTTGAGCTCACCCTTTTATGTTTTCTTTTCCCCAGGAATAAAGAAATGTTTTAGGTAAAAAAAAGAAGATCTTTATGGGAGATGTTGAAGATCTTTCACCACGATTAGAAGATTTTATTCCGAGTTTCCAAAGACACTAAACTATTACGATCCTTGTGTGTGTGTTTTTGTTATGTACTAAGTATTCCGCAAAAGTAATGTAATGTTCATGTACGTCAAGCTTCGGGTCTTTACAATTCCTCTGGAAATACATCATCAAACTCTCATACAATGGTCATATTCTTAATCATGAGTTTCTCACCAACCATTTGAGATAAATAACCTTCATTTAGTGGAATCAAGACCCATAAGATGGAAGAAATTTCCACTAGAAGGTTATGTTCATCCTTGCATTGATATACGATCATAGATTGATCGGGAAGATGAAATGTGAATTCCCTTCTTTGGAAATTGATATGAGCTCCATATAAAAAAAGCCAATCCATGCCAAGAATCACATCAAATTCCACTATAAGAAGGATCACAAGATTTGTAGGAAGCACTTTCCCACAAACTTCGATCGAAGAAGAATTATAAACTTTTGATGCGATTGTTGTGCCATTAGGGGTTGTCACAGCTAACTCAACATCTAATTGTTGAGGTAATATGGTGATATCCTTAGAAAATTCTTCAGAAATAAAGGAGTGGGTGGATCCAGAATCAAATAAAACATTTTCTACTTTAGAGTTGATGGTAAGTGTACCTTTCACCACATCGTTATCGTACTCCACATCTCTGATAGAAATTGCGTGTGACTTTCCTTTGTCTTTAGCCTTAAGAGTTTGTTGGTGTCGACCATCATCATCAACCCTTGGATTTGTGCATTGATTGGCATAATGCCCCATATCCTTTCACTTGAAACATTGAAGTGTAGTAGGTTCATTCTGTGTATCCATTCCTTTTTTTGCATCATTAGACATCTTCTTCCCATCATTGCAGCATTCAAATACCCTATGACCTTCCTTTCCACATTTGAAACATTTACTTGTCACTTTTAGACAACTCCCTCCATGTTTCTTTCCACACTTTGAGCATAAGGGAAAGCTCATCTTCTTTTCAGTGTGCTCTTTATATTTTCCTTTGAATTCCATTTTCCTCTTCTTATCAAACCCATATTACTGATGGGTTATTCTAATCTCCATCTCAACTTTGAGAGCACATCGAATGATTTCCTCGTATCTATTGAAGTCCCTTATGGCTAATGCCCTTCGAAGACTTGGTTTAAAGCCACTAAAGAATCGATCGATTTTACTCTCAGGTTGGATAATAATACCAGAAGCGTACCATGCAAGTCTTGTAAAATTTTCTTCATAGGTACCAACAGATTCATCATCCTTTTGCTTCAGCTCAAGAAACTCTTTCTCCATCTTTGTTCGGAGAATACGAGGGAAGTACTTATTGAAAAATAAGTTCTTGAACTCGTCCCATTCCATGGACTCAATTTCATCCCTTTGCCTCGTATTCTTAATAAGATTCCACCATTGATCAGCATCACCTTCCAAACGATACACTGCTAAGATGACTTTATCATGTTCAGAACATTGAATAACTGAAAATATCTTTTCAGTAGTACTAATCCATTGTTTAGAAACTAATGGATCAGTAGACCCGCTGAATGAAGGTGGACGCTGTCTCATGAAGGATTAAACAGAATGTTGCTCTTTCCTTTGCTCGTTTGGAAGTCCTGCATGATTCATAGCTTGAGAAAGTTTTGTGATCATGGCTACAAGATTTTTCATTCCAGCTCCCATAACGTTTGGTTGCTCAGGGGGACAATCATTGCATTGCCCGTCGCATTCCGCATTAACACGGTTCCTTCGGGTTCCATCCATTGACTAAAACCAAGAAGAATAGTGTGAGCAACACTAATTATAATAGGAAAACCAAATAATCAAGAATAAAATTTCACACTTAAGGTATTATAATAAGTTATTCATGGCCATTACTAAAACATTAAGATTGTGTTCTATGCTTAGACTTATCCTTACGATTCTTACTAAGGCTTTCACATCCTAGTTTCCAAAGGTTGACTATACCTTTCCTCTGATACCAACTGTAGCGACCCATACATTACATACATTGTTAGTACTTCAGAATTGAAGCACACTTTTTACAACATATAACAAAACTATGAAAGGACCGTATAGGTATAGTGTCTTTAGAAACTGGGAAACATAAACAACTGGTTCATAAAGCGTCTACATTATCTCCCATTTATTTCATCATATCTATATTCCCTTTTGACATATCTTACTTAATAACCTTCTTCCTGACCTGGGGAAAGAAAACATACAAAAGGGTGAGCTCAAATGCTCAGTAAGGGTAAACAAAAGAAATATCAATCACATCATATACATAAGAACATAACTTTTGGAAATCTTAACCTGCAAAAAAAATCATAATTTCATAACATGGGATAAATCATAGTAGTGAAATGTAATCCCAATAATCATAACTTAAAATATGAAACTTTGTGGCATACACACATAATCATAGAGAATAATTTCTTATTAGTCAATACTCATTGCCAAGACTATCTTAGTGGACAAAATACATTTCTAAACCGAGTTCACTCCTAGTTTCAGTCCTGTTTCACTGAACCGGTTTAACCTGCCGTTCCATCCATGTCTATCTCATGAGATATAAAATCTTTACCCAATGCATTGTAGGGAGATATAGGTCCCACCCATCTCATAATGATACCATTCTTATGTGTGCCACAAAATCATAAACCATACATCATAGCATAACCCATGTAATAAAAATGGGATTCTTAAACAACATGACATCATAAAAAATTCATATAAGATAAAGGAATTCATAAAAATAATTCCATCACAACATAATCAAATCAATGTAATAATAGGAATATAAACAGAACCCTATATTATCTTAGATGGAAAATAATTTTGATAAAACACTAGAACTCCATTCTTGAGGAAAATATCCTTTCTACTTCAAAAACATTTTCCTTTCTTAACATGTCATACAATTTTAAACTAAAAGAAGTTGATTAAAAATAAAATTGAAAACTTGTAAAGTAAGCTTCTTGAAAATAATGTTTTAAAAATCCATTCATGCCGTATAAGTTAAAAAAACATTCTTCCCGTACTTTTTTCGGAAAAGTAAAAAAGTACCCCGTACGAAAAATGACAAAAGATTCCTTTTATATATTTTACTAAAAAAATCACCAAAGGGTAAAATTGGATTTAAAAAAATTTAGGTGGATGGAAATAATATTAAATATTGAGTAAACATGGGTGTGTATGATAAAACACACCCTAGTAAATTCCAAAGTATAAACAATCTCGGATAAAAAAATGAGATTGTGATATTTCCCTTACCTTATGTTTGATATGCTTTGTACGTGTTCGAACCTCCTGTATAATAATTTAAATAATTTTATTGACTTATTCCAGAATCATACTCATTATTATGATATCACATATGTTCATATTCTTAGCTTCTTATTAGTAATATTTCATTACAACTTGTTATTCGGGTGTTTATTACTTTTTGTTCTTATGCGTGTTTTGTCGAATAAATTCTTATTATTCTATTTAGGTTATAGATACCTCATTTCAAGAATGTTATTAGTGTAATATATAACATATTCATTCATTCAATTCATTTATGCAATGAAGATCATGTAGAATGAGTCGCATCACATCGTGGAGACGGTATTCCGTACGTACGCACGAGCGATGATATCATTCCCATGATCATGGAACTGTATTGGAGTGTATGTATACTATTTCAGAATCAATATCACTTTAAAATAATAATATATAGTCATTATTTACACCATTATACCCATCCAAGTAATGTGGTGGTGGAAAATAGATTACACTACGGCATGGAGACGGTATTCCGTACGTATGCACGCGCGGTGATTTCATTTTCCGTAGGATGGATAGATGGTGAAATATGGTTGTTTAATACTTATAATAACATATCAGTATATGAGTGATACTGATGTTATTACTTCATAATGAAACAACTAAAGGAGAAGAAGTGGAAGAAGAAATAAAGATGAAAGAATCGGTAACAGACATTACCTCTTCTTTTAAGTGCTTCTTTGAGAACTCCTTTTAGGGCACTAAAATTGGTCTTTGAAGAAGACCAGGACCTCTAATATGTTTCTAGAGAAGTGGAGAGGAGAAATTTTCAGGGGTTGTCCGAGCTTGAAGGCTCAAAGTGGTGTGAGGAAGAGGGGGAGGAGGTTCCCTTTTATAAGGGAGGAGAGGGGCTCCTTTTGAAAAACTAAAAATATTATTTTATTATAAAGTTAAGTTCAGTTTTAAATCGCTCCAAATTGATTTATTTCGAAGCTAAGGTGGGGATGGGTCTAAATCCTCTCATCCAATAGAATTTAGACGAGTTTAGGTTCCTATTTTAACCTTATCATTTAGATTTAACATTAAGTTAAATAATTTTACTTTTACCATGTCTTCTTGTGTTCTTATACTATAAGGTTAATAAACTTAATATAAGAAGCCAAACGAACCCCAAGTTGTTTATTATTAATATATATAACCTTATCTAAGTCATTTGGCCGAACCATATATTTTTAGGAATAAAATAACAATTAATAATATAATATTTGTTTTAAAAACTATTTTATGTCAATTTTGAAACTATTTAGTAATTGATTTTTGTGAAAATCATAACAGAATGATTAGTTCGAAAAAAGTTAATTAAATCAATACTAACATGTCATATTAACCTATAAAATTTGTGGAATTCATAAAAAGTCTCAAATTACATTTATTTTGGTATTTATAACATCAATTATGTCAATATTTCATTAATAAGATAATTACTGCATCATCATTGTGTCATAAATAAATTAAATTATTTAATGTATAAAAATTACAAATAAAATATCATTATGTACTAAATCTTTTTAGATTTCTAATGAATATTTATAGTCGAATTTATCTTATGTATAACCTTATATTAAAAATTATTTACTTATTAAACTTTGATTTTAACTATTTTAACCTTTCTTTAAATAAATTAATAATAAATGTCCTAATCTAATCCATGTGGGCCTAAATGGTCATATTTTATTCCTAAGTTTGTTTTTGGTCAAATTACACTTATCCAATAGAATTAGGACATGTGTTAGGGTAATAATAATATCATTTTTCCCTTAATTACCCTATTTACTTTTAACCGTGGTAAATAAAAGTAAAAAGTTATTATTCACCAAAAATCATTTTCATCTCATTGAACCACATTTTACTTAATGACATCAATCATGTCTCTCAGATTTTTGAAATTCTACTCACAGAAGCGGTAAAATTAAGTTTTATGAAAAATTCAGTTTTTTTAACTACCACTTAGTGGTTTCACTATTCATCCAAATTGAAAGTTTTCAGAAAAATACCAAAATTTCACCCTAGGCTAATTTCGATATTTTGAATCCAAAAATGAAGTCCATTTTGAAAAATAAAATTTATAAAATTTCAAAAAGTGGTTATTACTATTCATAACGGCTGGTTTTAATAATATTTTAATAGCATATCATTGTTTAGTGAAACTCGGTACTGTGTACGACGCAAGCTATCGAGGAAGGTCATGATTGCGTGTAAAGAAAGTCAAGCTAGTGTTGTGTGTAGTGAAAGACTCCTTTTATGATTTATAAAAACAAAAATATTTCTCATAAAAGTCTCGGGTGTTACAGCCTTTATCAGCGTTAAAAAATCAATGATAAAGGGGGTGCCTTTATCAGCACTAAAAAAACACTAATAAAGGGTCTCTTTTAACAACGCTTTTTTTAGCGCTGTTAAAATTTTCCGTTATCATCACTTTTTTTAGCATTAGTAAAGGGTGGAACTGCGAAAATCCAGTTTTGTGGTAGTGAATGAATGAGAGAATATGTTCAAATACATTAAAATGGGGGAAAATAAATTTAATGAATTTATTTTTTCATTGAAAATTGAGAAATTAAATTTATATTTTTTGTTTTTTTTTTGAAATTTTTATTTTACTTTGAAAATAGTTTTATTTTATTACATTGGAATTTGAATATCAATAACCTTGGTTCCCTCTAATTTTCAATGTTGAGATTTTATGCTTGAGGAAACGGATGGTTTAAGTGTGGGGTAATTAATAGATATAGTATTTTACACATTTTTTATATTTATTTCAATTATTTAAACCCTTTAAGTTTATCAATTTATGCTCATTTTCATCAATTTTGTAATTTTGTGTGTTTTGATCTAAAATGTGAAAATTGCTTAATTCTATAATTTTAATAGATTTTAATTACTTTTTTATTTTTCTCATAACTTTTAAAATATTATTCTAATTTGAGTGATTCATTTTTTAGGATTCATATATTTATGGGATTCAACTTTTTATTTTGAACTAAGATCTGATTTTAATATCTAAAGTCCCTAAAAATCAATCAAGTTGACATATTGTTTGGGAGGATAGTGTGGACCCCACATTCGGAAATGAGGCATAAATTGGGATACACACCTCCAATTGAGGTGATTTTAAATATATTTAATATATAATTACTTATCTCAATCCCCCCATTAATTTTCAAAGAGTTATTAACTCATTAATGGGTCTATGGGATTCTCAACATTGAAGTATGATTCAGGAATCATTCGGCCAGAATAAAATCCTAATTTAATTAGACTATCTCATCTAATAAAATTGCAATATTAAGATAAAAAAATTGAGGTAAAATGGAAAAAATATTTTAAAAAACTTTATAGAAAATAAATTTTTACAATTCGTTCAAAATATGTTGAAACCATGCAAGAAATTTTGAAGAAAAAATCTGGAATCAAAATATCAACTATTGAAGACATTTTATATTCTGAAACACATTAATGGTCAATTATGACACCTTAAAGACTATTCCATGCCTATAAATAATATTCTAGGAGTGAATTAGATAATATTTCAATCAGATATGGAAGCTCTAGATGGCATCTATTCTTTAAGATTTCTCTTCTCTGTTATTTTTATTTTAGTTTTCTTTTCCCATGTAACACATGCATGTTTTTATTTAAGGAGTTCCCATTTTTTACTCCATTCCCAATATCTCTACCAACACTAATTAATTTCTCTCTTTAATATTCCTCCATGATTTATTTTCAATTGTCAATGGAAAGTGACTAGCCTAAGGCTTGCCCTGGGGGGAGGTTTTAAGGTGTTATTTATTATTTTTATTCAATTCAACATGATTTTAATCAATTTATGGTGGATGTGAGAATATTTCATGACTTTTGAGTTCATTCACTATGAAAATATTTATAAATATATTACTTTTATATGATTCATTATTGTTTCCTCCAATCTCTGAATCAATCCCTTCATACGGTGTAGTTGGGGTTTCCTAAAGGGATGAAATGACATACAGTGGAGCCAGGTCTTTTAGGAATTTTATTCTCAGTTGATATGATAACCTATTTGATAATTGGAGGAGGTGTGGTTTAACGAATAGAAGGCGTGATTAAATCAAAAACTTAATAAATAAAAGTAAATTAATTAAATAATTTGGTTACGTCAAACAAATTATCAAATTTAATTTAAATAACAAATAAATAATGAATGAACCTACGTTATCCAACCCTAGGACCATGACCTATCTTCCTTAATTTCATTATTTCTACATATTCATTTAGATTTCAATTCTTCATTAAATTATTTTTATTTCATATTTTTCAAAAACTCAAAAACATCATTTTCATAAATAATATAAAAAACATAAAGAATTAGATTAGTTGAATTTGAAATTTGTGATTGAACTAACTATAATTCTCCTCAAGTGCGACGACCCTGGTCAGCCTCTGTACAACTTTATGAAATTAAAATTTCTTTTTTCACACCCTATGATAGGCGTGAATCACCACCATATTTCAAAAAAATTCAAGATAAGTCCCCTAGATTTAATATCTCTAAAAACCCTCTACTTAGTCAATAAATTCCACTGCCTCAACTCCATCTTGTAGTATACAGCTCCCACTTCTAAAAACATTAAAGTATATATATTATGTACCTTCCATAAAGTTCCTTACACATATTTTTTTTCACAAAACTATAAGTAAAAGTACTTATATATCCTTAAAAAGAAAAAAATATGCAAGCCCTTTTTGTTAAACGCAATAACTACACCAAAGTGATTAGTGTTAATTTTAGTTGTATCTATTGACTGTCACTAACCTGATTAGAAACTTATATTAATTGTAATTTTAGTTTTTTTTCTCCACTGTCACCATCAATGTTCCAAATATTTGTCTTACAGACTCTCCCTTTCAATTAAACTGAGTTTCATATCATAAAAAATGGCTTTCACGCATGAATGAATATAAAAATTTCCCATATGAGAAACATTTTCTAGGATTCACCTTTAAGTCTCCTATTAACTTATGCAATACTTCTTATAATCCTCAAACTCCCTTTGAAGATAGATGGTTCTCCCACCATGATTTCTACCATCCTAGACCAACCGATGGGTAGCATCACCATAGCACATCCCAAACTATGACCTTTTTAGTATAACTATTAAATTATAGGATTATTATATCTTCCATAGATCCATAACTCTATCCTCTATAATCTTTTGGATGAAGTGATACTCCAACTAAATGTAATTATTTATAGAAATAAATTTCATATTTTTCATGTGAATCACACTCTTTGAATAAAAAATATCCTCTCATTATATTTTCTTGTTTTGATATCTTCTATTAGCCACTTTATCCAAATAAGCACCTTCCCAACTTCATCTAATTCAACAAAATATGATTTTATTAATGAGAGTTAAACTACTTGTTGAATATTATACAATCACTCAAAGTAATTCCACTGAAAGTGAATGTGTGTCTAGTTTTTCTCTTCTAATATTCTATATATCAACCAAAATCTAAGCTAGAAGACCCATAAAATTAATAATCTATTTAAAAAAACTACCAATATTCTAAAACATTTTATATACCAGATAATGAACTTCATAGCACCAAATTTTCATCTTCCATGATTTTACATATACTAGCTAACCACTCATGCTACTTTTGTAATGTCTAATTTTGTAAAAACCATGGAAAACATAAATCTTCCAACTATAGATGCATAGGGAATCATTTCCATTAATTCTACCTCATCTTTCGGTTATAGTGGATTATCCTCAAATAATTTTAAATTTCTGGTCTAGGGTGTGGAAACTAATTTCACCTTTTTCAAGTGCAACCACTCTTCCACCTTCTGAAATTAGTTATATTATCTCTATTACAAATTACTAGAACATAAATGTCTAATGATATGCATCCCAAATATATATTTAGTAGGTATAATATCCTTCATATCAAAACCTTTCATATAATTAATCGTTTGTATCATCAACCCTTTCATTTACCAGACTTCAAAAAATCATTTCATCATGTTAGAGAAGTAAGATGATGAAACTCCCATCATTGAACACCTTCTTGTAATAGTAATTATCATCATTTATTTGAATGAACTTCTTCTCCACCATGAAATCACTAAATTTCTAATTCCACTACCTTAGTTCCTACCTTAAACCATTAAGGATCCACTAAATATTATAAATACATCCTAGTTCAGATGCTCCATGAAACTAGTTTCCTTTTATTATATATTTATCTATTGATGTCCCCATGAAGTAATGTTTTCTTCACATCCAACTATTATGGATGAAAACCCATTGTGTAAACCTAACTAAATACCATCTAAATAGTTATATGTTAAACGTAAAATTGTAATGCTCTTGTATGAGACCACTCATCATTGTCTTATCTATATGTGACATGTGGCTTTAGGAGTAACTCCTCGTATGCTAGAGGATACAAACTAGATCCAAGGGCCTTAATAATATATTGGGAAGACTATTCCATCAAATCGAAGTTGAAAATTATAGAAATAACTAAACCTCATCCAAAATAATAATCATAATATATAGAATCCAATAAAAATATACATGTTATATATAATGTACAATGTTGAAGTTGTATGTTGATACATTAATAGATCACCCATTAGGTTGTTCATGTATAAAAAATAAAAAAAAACAAGAGGCCTTTACTACCATCCCCGAGCCTCACCAACCTAGTCTCCAAATTCTTATAGAGATTCTCCAACCTGATACATTACACATCCCTCAACCTAAAAGGATACATAGGGTTTACACATGAACTAGAGTTATCATACATGGTGTGGTAAATATATCTCAGTATGATCTCACCAATTACCCCTAATATATGTCCTCATATAAATGTATTCACAAGGAAAATAGCTGATACAAAAATAAAAAATCATTTTGGATCATATTTTTCTAACCAGCAAACCACAATACCCGACCATACAAAATTCATACTATGCCATAAATCCACCTCATTCAACCACTGCACACATATGTTGAGTCATAATCTGCTAACCAAGAAACCATGACACCTATCCATACCTACTTTTATCATTACTAGAATCATGTCACCTCATACCATAATTTTTACCCCACACCGAAAAGTTTTAAAGTGGGGTTTCATACTGTGTATAAATTTCTTACTCTTATCCTTATGGTAGGGTCTGTGTCAAGTAACATGGTCTATTCCCCATAGACAAGGTCATGTAATATAGTACCCCAGATAATCCCCCTCAGGGAAATCCACTTCGAAGTGACATGAGTATCCCTATTCACTCAGAAGCTATATGAAAAAATTGTACCCTTTTCAAATCCATCATCAGGGATGGTGGCATTGATAGATTCTCACTTATTACCGTATAGTGATGGGTTCATTGAATAATGCATTGGTCATAAATGGTCACAGGGGTTTCCTCACTGATATATACAATGATCATCCATATATGTATGATATGTCTCTCTTATAAGTACCATTCAAAAATTAATCAGAAAGGAAACATTGTAATCCCATGTCCATCCCATCTCCCTTGGGGGAAGTTTTCCATCCGCATATAGAATCAGAGAACTGGGAACACACATGAAACAAAAAACAAGGAATCTAACACATCGAAAAATCTCACCATCTCATCCCCAGGGTGTTAGTCACTCAAGTCCTAACCCTGTATAATGACTCACCTCTCGTCTTCGATCCTACCTCATAATTGGATCCCCTCATGACCATCTTGGTCACACAAACACAACTTGGTATCCCTCCATGATTTTTCATCGCCTACATCTGGGTTTCCAATAGGGTCCTTTAGAACTATCTCAGTCTCAACTCATCAACATCAAGATACACTCAACAACCCATAGCATTATTATACCCTATAGATTATTCTGGGACCTGGCCTCAGATGCAAGTTCCGTCCCATTTAAATTATTACACCAAACTTCTTGGTATCCCTATTCCATCTAGTTAGCAATTCTCGTGATCCACAATCAAGTATCATCTCATATCTCATGTAGGAGAGATCTCAATACATCACCAAGAGGAAACAAATATTTGTTACACCACATATATTTCTAGAGGAAACATCTCATTAATTGAGAAAACCAATTCCATATCTAACCTTAAAAGTGTATTCCTTACCAATAGTGGGATATATGACAACCTCATTTATCATTCCAAGTCTAAGAAACTAATTACCACCCAAATAGCTATAGGAAATCCACCTTAGTGACCCAAAAATAATATAGAGTCATGATACCTACTTGAGGCCTATCATCAACTCAATTATAACCTTTATCACTTGGATATATCATTATTCGGTGATCCCAATTTACCCAAGGATCTTGGAAGCACCAATACTAGACCTAGGAAGCATAATTTCACCATGTCACTTTATCTAGGGTTCTCTTGTTCCCTAATACCTTTACCTAGTCCCTTAAAAACATGTAGGTATTCACAATAATGAATAAAATAGCATGTGATTTTATATTAAATTGACAAACTGACTCAAACATTGAGTTACCATCCTTATGATTCTATGCTCATTCTTGATCAAGATGTCATGCATTGTCTAATCTTTCACTACCACCTGACCTCCATTTTGAAGCTATAATTCCCAAATATTTATGTAAAAAATTTTATAATTAATTATTTTTATTAAATAAACTTGGTACAATAACTGAAAAATAACTAAGAATCACCTCATCATTGATATATCATGGGACCTCATGTGGTCATCATTTATGAATCCACTCTATCCAAGCTGAGAAAAATCCCCATTATTTTGAGTTTCTTTCACCATGATCTGTTGAATCATCAATGAAACCCTAACCTAAATCCCAATAAATCATAAGTATATAAATGAAAACAAAAATTTAGGACAACTGAGGGAGATACTCACATGAACCTATAATTAAACAACAAATAACATCCCTTCTCTAAGGGGGTCAAATTGGAGGAAAAATTGTTGTGATAGATGGTTGAAATTGACCTATCTTATTGCTTTTTAAATGAAAATCATAAGGTACATATCGCTAAAATAATGGGTATTACCCATTTAAAAACATATATGGTTTCTATTCATGGTGTGGGTATTGGGTTCATGGTATTACACCACCACACCTATCCTCGTCATGACGTTGTCTTCCTAGGTCATGGCATGACCATTCCTCACAAAGGGAATAACCCCTCACTAAGAATCATTATGGAATAACCCCTATGGGTTACTATGTGAATCCACATTTTATACCAATCCCAATCTTTAGGGTACAACATTCTCTCATCATGGCATGGTGCCTCATTCTCCCCTCTGTGACTCCCCTTGCAATAAGATGTCAGGACATGAAAAAACAGTCAATGAACAACACCCCTTACCTATGTGGGGGATAATCCCTTGGGAAGAGCATCCAATACTCATAGTATCAAACCTTTATTCTCCCCATAGTGACACCCCTCACTATAATCCATCATGGCATGACCAAAGGGTCATAGCGTGATCAGACAACTTTGGTAAAAACCAATAAAGGGAGGGGGCACACTGATCCCGCTCCAATGTTCACCCAAGCAACCAAAACACCTATAAAGAATAAATGCAAGCCTAAAACATATCCTTGAGATCCTATGGTGTTTATAATCCCAATATGAATCCCAAATCTTGAATCATCTTCCACCCCTATACTAAAAAAACAAATTCTCTCTATCTTTCTCAACCTATAACTATGTGGATTATTACAAACTCCCCCACCATGATGATTTGTATCCCTAAGAAGCTACAGAGTACCTACATACATCACTCGCAACCTACCTCATTCATTAATTCAATACTAAACCAATACATTCTATCCTTAAAATCTGAATACTCTTCCACTGTGAAACTCTATCCACCAAAGTGAACTATTCCTCAAAAATAGATATGCATGCTCATCACCATCACCAACACCAAGATTGACCTCAATTGAACCCATTAATCATGAAACACTAAATATTAATCAACTAATCTATACATGATTTAATGTTTCCCCCCACCATATGTCTATATTCACAAAGGCTTATTATGTACCATGGTACTCCCCACCGTTGGAATCACTTATTGAGAATTCAGTTTTTATATCCATTGAAATATTTGGTGTAGTTTCCACTTTACTACATGTAATTCCATGTAGAATCAACAGTTGGTCCTTATCTAGATTAATTCTCACAAATCCACTCATCCACACTCACTGATGTACAATCACATCACCCACTCATGATTCTTAACAACCAGATGCATCCCAAATTCATCCAAAATACCCAGTATGAAGTCCACACCCAAAACTCAGTGCAATTATTTTCTTGCATCCTCAACCAATCATACCAGTTTTCATAATCTCTCCATGATCATCAGTTCACCTTAAATTTGAATCACTGTTGGATGATACCAAATCCATTCCATTTTTTAAGACAATTCATGGACTTTATCCATTATTTCATCCAAATCCAAAATCCAGCATTCACCATGGAACTAGAAAAATAGGATTTAACCAACACACCAGTATACCAATGTTATCTTCATTATCTACATACTATTTTCACTATATCCAAAACCCATCTAACATGAGGCTAATTCCTTACTGATTGATAAGACACCATCTCTATAAGATTTTCCTCATCGTTTCCTGATAAACTAAAATTCCTAATATCTATAGCCTAAATATAGTCTATTATAGAATGTTATAACTTGATGTGACTTCCACAATCATAATTGATCAACACAATAAAACACCAATTTCTACCCATTACCATATAACTAGGAACATAATCCTAATTTATCACAAAGCTCTCCTGATGAGGGCCCCACCCTCCAACAGAAAATGGTGCACTCCCCACCATATGTATTCTCTTACATTCCTCATCAAGCGCGATGCCTGATATATTTTATCATTACATGTGAATTTCCCCTATGGATCCATGTTCACACTTCCTAAATAACATATATTAAGGATCAACTCATATACACTTTACTATGGTACCTCAATCCATTTCAATGTTTTATCTCTCCGCAGAGAGACATCTCCTGTTCTCAATGAAACTCCATAACACCATGCCTATAAAAATTTCATTGATCACATTATCTCTACATCCATACATAGCCACTCAAATATTAAAAACCAATGAAAACTCACATAACCAATGCACACTCACCCTCAAACAATCGATACTTTCTTTGAAAATGTATATTAATACTCACTCTTATCCTCTCAGGAAATATGAATTTCCAAATAACTTCCTCTCTGGTTCATACTCACTATCCAACTCAATATCATCCAAACTCAATGGGAATACACTCCTATACCACCAAATAACACCACTAAACTCATTCTCCCATTATTTTTTCCTCATAAAACCTAGGATCGGGCCCCTAAACTAATGACTATAACCCACTATACATCAATATTTTCCAACCAAAAAATAATCCATGATGCTTTCTCCCTAACAATAAGTAATTATCTCACCCATTACAAGGCTTGTTAAACAATCACCCACCAAATGGGAATCATTAAAAACCCACAATGATATTATCCACTCTTTCATTGTGCTACTCAAAAGTATATCCCAAAGTCAAAAAGGCTAGGAACACAAATTTTTATACCCTCTCTCCCAACATTGATACTAGAAGCACTCAAAGCACTTCATATCCAAACAAAACCCAAGGAATTTCAAATTCCTTTCCTAAACCCCCACAAGGGTATCTATATCCTCAAGGGAACCTGTGACTATCCTTAGACCACCTCTCAGTAATATGATGCCTGAATTGACCCAACACGATTCACTACACAATCCCTATATAGATAGATGGTATAGACATCATTGATGAATATCTCTTAAAAAAATTCACCTGAAATACCATTAAAAGATATTATGGTTAATTTGAGTAGAATTACACAAACAAGTTATATATGAAAATTCTATATTAGTTATTTTTAACACTTTAAACAATTAAAACCCTTATTGATAATAAAATAAATCACCCAAAAGCAAACACATGTCATGTGAATCCTAAATTATAAATATGATTCATGAACATAAGATCTTTACAATAATCCAAAATCCAAAATCATATATCAAAAAAAAACCAGACATTACATATATCATAAATGAAAACTAAAATATAATAGTGAAAACATAAAGGATAAATTCAAAAACCTCAGTATCTAGAACTTACACCGAAAAAAGGTGTTCATGTTGCACCAATATAAGGCCTATCACAATCTATGATATTTTCATATTTCCCATATACCATACCAAAAATATTAAGATAATAAAATATGATCTAATTCTATTTTAGAATTCTCTAGTATGAGATGATTCATTAGTGTCTACGATATAGGTACCACATTAGAAGATAACCCATAGGGATGATCACAAATTCAAAATATATAGTAATAATAAAATAAAATGATGCTCTACTACCATCCCCAAGACATAATATACATGTCTTGAAATACCAATCAAGATTGTCCATCTTGATCCACTATATAAATTGTTCTCAACTAGGAAGTATACAAAAGGTTTTCACAAAAACAAGAGCACCCATGAAATGTGTGACAAATACATATCAGTATGATCTCACCAAGTTCCCTTAATATATTCAATCATATATAAGTATGTTAGAGTAAAATAGATGATAGAAAAATAAACATGCATGTTGGTACATCCTATGCTAACAAGGCCACCATAACACTTGACCATACCTGCTTCGACCAATAACAAAAATCCACCCCATGCCACCACCACACACACACATCGATTCATTATGTATTAACTAATACACCACAACACCCAAAAATAACTTCTTAATCCATTTATATAATCCCTTCATGTTATACTGTATATCCTGACCCATACACAAAGACACCAGGTAGTGTGACATATTTTATCTCTCCCTCTACACTCTTCTTTATCATAGGTTCCATGATAACTACCATGTTCCACTCCCCTAAGGGAAGGTCATACAATATAGTACCCTATATAATAACCCTCAGGTAAGGCCACACTAAATTACCCTAGATATCCCAAAATACTCATGATATTCCGTAAAAATAGTACCCTAGATAAATCCTTTATTAGGGAAGGTTGCACTAATATATCCCAACCAATTCTCTTATAGGTAGGGGAACATTGAATAGTACCTCATCCCTCAATTATCAAAAGAGATCCTACATAGATAAGTACCCTGGAAAAACTTTCATATATAATATGTATCACTACTAAGTATTGTGCCCAATCTTTCTCATGAAATGGTGCATTGTAAGGATTGGTTTATACCCTCTTCCATAGGGGAAGTTTTCTATCCACATATAGAATCACACAACTTGGAAAATGTATAAAACAATCAATAGTTAAATCATCTCATATAATAAGCTCACCATCTAGTAACTAGGTTGATAGTCTCATAATACCTATCCATGCATCGTGATATACATCTCACAATCTACCCATCTTTATAGGATAATCACCTCAAGGCCATCTTAGTCACATAAGTACGCCAAGATGGTCCTCTTAGTATTTTAACCTCACCCTTAAAGTAATCCACTAGGGTCCTTCAAACCCATCCAAATCTATGCTCATAAATAGAAATTTTCACTTGAAACCCCACATTATTCTCACATTCCATAAGCCCTTATTGACCATAGCCTCATAGGTAGGCCCCATACTCTTCCAGTTCTCACACAAATCCCCTTGGAACCCCTCTTACAAGCCATTATCAATTCCCACAAACCCTCACTTGGATGTCATATCACATCTCCACTAAGATATATCTCACTCATCATCTAAAGGAAACCCATTTCATTTATAACGCATATAGTATCAGAGGACTCATCTCACACATAGTTCACACCAATTTCCAATCCATCCTTATATGTGTTTTCCTTACCAATTGTACGACATATGATAATCCCGTCTATCATTATAATTCATAAGATTTTTATACCTACTAAACTAGCCATGTGAAACCCATCTAGGATACCCATGAATCATCATAAGTCCCAATAAATATTAGAGTACTTTTACTAACTCAACCAAAACATTCTACCTTTGGTGACATAGTCTCCATGTAGTACCAATTATACAAAGGTGATAGGAAGATCCTATCCCAACTCTAGTTAGCTTAATATCATCATTTTACTTACTATATGGTACTCTCGGTCCATAAACCCTTTACTCAGTCCCATGAAAACATGAAAGCATGCACACTCATGCATAAACAAGTATATTATTTTATATTATAGATACCACCTACCTCAAGCAAGGGGTTTCCATACTGGTGATTCTTTTCTTATCATCATCAAATCCCATCATGCATTGTCTATGATTATACTACTGCTCAAGATCCTATATCAAGACACAACAACCCGATAATTCATTATTACACTTTATAATTAATTTTTTAATTAATCCAATGATCCATAATCTTGGAAAAACTCACTAGGAATCATTGTTTCACTGAAACTACATGAAACCACATGGTTTCATCCTTCTTGGGTCTCCTCTATACAATCCATGTAGAATACCCTTCTTTTTCATATTTTTTAACCATTATTTAGGGGAACTTTCAATATAAACCTAACCTATGTTGCATTTAATCAGAAGTTAATGTGTGTAAATAATAATAAAGGAAAATGATGGGATAATCTCACCTATATCCACCATATAATTCCATGAAATTTCCCATCTACAAGGGATGATAAAATAGGTGTAATAATAGTGGATAGATATAAAAATTGGTCATATACCATTGAATTTTGAACCTAAATCCAAATTCTAAAAAACCCAAAATGATGTATCTACCCCTTTAAAAAAATATCACAGGTACCTTTTTTGTGGAATGTCTTTGAGGGTTGTCGTGTGACACCTCCACTTCAGGCCTTGCCACTGTGTGGCCCCCCAATGTCATAGTGTGACCACCCTTAATAGAGAACCTAACCCATGACCAAGCACCATCATGGAACAAATCCTATGGTATATGATGTTCAGGCCCTTTCTATATTAAGCATAATCCCTAGGGCATTATCTCTCCTCCTCATGACATAATACCCCATACCCAGGTGATCCAAAAACCCTTAGGCAAAACATTAAATTCTCATAGTGTGATTCCTCTAAGGTCCCTCCTACAATAAATCTCACTTAAATCCACTACAGTATAACCTTACACTTATAGAAAAAACTAGTAAAGGGTGGTGGTAACCCCAACCCCACTCCAATGTTAACCTGATAACCTAAACGACCTCTTATTACCTGATCAACATCCAAAAAATATCCTTTAGATGTTGTAGTACTCAAAATCTTAAAATGAATACTAATTCTTAAAAAATACCCTTATCTGAGTACAAAAAATTATGTTATCTTTAAATTTGACAACCCCTAATAACATAGTTTCCCATAATCTAGAACCCTTTAATTACTAGTGAATTCACTTCATATCCTTATAATGTTACCTTCTAGTATTTGACATATATCTACTGACCACTTCCACTAATTTGGTATTTTCAAACTGATTAAAAATTGTGGAATATATCAGAATTCTGAATATCAATGAAAAGAAAATCTTCATAATTTTTTCAACATTAGATTCTATTTGAGTTAAATTATCCTTTAAAAAAATTGAAATTTTCTTCCAGGGGGTGGTAATAGATTTCACCTATCTCATGTGGAAGAACTCCACCTCTTTCTAAATATAGTCAGACTAGCTCAGGTAAAAAGTATCAGAACAAAAATCCCTTACAATCTATATCCATAACATCTATTTATCAAAACTAGGATCTTTAATCTCAAAGATTTCAAATAATTCATTATTCACCACATAAAACCTTTCTATTATCAGTCTAGAAGTGATAATTTTGTCAATATAGATAATAAAGATGAAGAGATTGCCATCAACCAACAACCTCCATTAACAATAATAATTTGTATTGCTTAATATGAACTTACACTCCTCCATAAAAACATTGACCATATGATTCAACTACCTTAGTTACTAGTCTATTATATAAAGGCACCACTTAATCTTACACGCAAGGTCCTAGATATGATTCTCCATGAGACCATTTAGTTGATCTCTATAGATTTCTTCATCTAATTCCTAGGTTAATAATATTATCTTCATATCCAAATGTTTCAAATGAAAACCCTCTATGAAAACCAAATTTTATACCTTTTAAATATTGTTATGTTTAACTACTAGTGAAAATATATCATAGAAATCCATATCTTTAATTTATTGAACCCCTTTCAAAACTAGTCGTGTCGTGAACCTCCTTCTACCATATGTTTCTTCATTTATCTGATATGACTATTTTTTCTAACGAAATTTGTTCCATGTAGGCCTCTATGTTAGCTCTGATGATTTAGATGTGTATAGGTAATCAATAAAATCTCTTATTCATAACACCCACAGATTTTATTCCTTCATATTTATATCCTATCTCGTGTTCTTGGGATCTCTATTGTCTACAAAAATAAAGTAGTACATATCAATCCCATACCTATGAATTTGGATACTAACTCTAGTAGATCTCCAGAACTCCCTCTATGGATCGGCTATATATAGTATTGAAAAAATGGGAGTTTTATCATCTGGAGCTATTCCTTCTGAAAATCTTCCTTGAAAATCCATAATCATTTATATTTCTAGTAAATCCATCTCTGTAAACACTATTATAACTTGATACCTTTTAGGACCATACTCTGATATGTTATGTGTTTCTAATACACATGTACTTATTAAATTATATGGTACCTCCATAACATTTAGATGCTTATTTAGCTGAAATATGGCCTATGATGGGAATTTTATCTCATTAGAAACCTCAATTAAGTATCAATCTTTCCATGAGATCTTTTTATTGAAGATCACATGTTGAATTTTGAAAATCATCAGAGTTATTATCCCAAAGATTATAACCAAACTCTTCATCACAATTCCCAATAAATTAACATTATCATTTCTTAACATAAAGTTTTTCCCATTCTATGGAACCAACATGGATATAAAAGAGTGCCTAAAAACTTTGAGATGGGTGAAATCAACCTTCCTTCTGAAAAAATAGACTTCCAGAAGCTCTTTCTAAAATAGGTAATAGTGACTCTGATTGATCAAGTATGTTTCACAATTCACCTATTTTTTCCAAAACACATTGGGGAACCCCATATGAATTTTCATCCACTTTTACTTTTCAAATAATTTTTTATTTATACACTCTTTTATATTCCACAGTATCAAATATTGTCTTCTCAAACCATATAACCATAAAACAGTAG
Organism: Viscum album; assembly: GCA_963277665.1. Lineage (NCBI taxonomy): Eukaryota > Viridiplantae > Streptophyta > Magnoliopsida > Santalales > Viscaceae > Viscum > Viscum album. The sequence continues at coordinate 1,197,893,956 of OY728123.1, read as the reverse complement.
AACCTCTATAATTCCATGCATCTATACTCTCTACCATTATCCAAGCTCAAACACATTAGTTTTAAATGGGTCATCCTTTCAACTAGGGATCTCCCATAGATGAAGGTTTTTAGAATATTAGAGCTATTATTAAGAGATAACACCCACACATTACTTCTTGCATCCTCGATTAATGAAATATTAAATAATAACCCAACTTTAAAACAATAGTAGGTAGCCCCCAGATTTCTATATGAACTAAATATATCTTCATTTTCTTCACTGATTTACCTTCTATTAGAATGAAACTGTAAATTTCTTTACAATGATTTAATATTCACATATTTTTTCTCCATGCTTACTATTTTAGATATAACGTTGATGATAAGGACATTTATCCCTTTCTCACTAAAGTGGCTTAGACAGTCAATCCTTGACTTTTAAAAAGTTACTTTTCTGGCATGTATCATACCTTTTAGTACTCCTATGAGGTATAATGTTTTATATTTTACCCCTTTGTCCACCATCATGTAACCACATGAAATTTTCTCTACACTATCTAAAAATATAGTATAAAAACATGTATCATTTAACTATTAAATGGAAATTTAGTTCTTCCTTAACCCTAGGATGTGCCACATGAATTAAAACAATAGAAAAAATCATTCCTTATTCATACATAAAAATCATAATTTCTAATAATCTCAATATTTCCACCATTCGAAATATACTCCATTCTAAATCTACTAAATGTATAGTTCCCAATACTCCTCCTATTGGATGTTGAGTAACAAAAGCTCTAAATTATATAATATAAGATTCATGTGAACTATAAAAATAAGAATTTGACCACTCATACCATTGTATACATGATTAATAGGTCCACTTTTTAATGTGTATCTTCCAGGATTAATTATCCGCTCATGGAAATATTACTTCGGGTGACCTTTCCTCGGATAGGTTTTATAGGGGATTACACATTAAATGCTTAATTTTTATAAGTGATTAGAAACCCATACCAAAATCTTCACTCATAGATAATATAAAACGTTATTAAATAGAAATAAGTCACTCATGTAATACAATATAACTATTCCAAAAAAATCATTAACACAACCTTTATCCATTAATTGAATGGGTTTGATAATGATCAAAATGTGACGAAAAAAAGGCCTTCCACCTTTTGAATAATCCATGGGTTTAATTGAATCATACATCATTTGTGTAGGAGTATTCTTCCTTTATGGTGTTCTAGAACCTCAAGTGTAAAGAATGAAAAATAAGAGATAAAAGTTCTATGATGCTTCTACTAAATATCTATGAATACTATCATCTCATGGTAGTGGTTATTATAGGGATTTTAGGAGGCTCATCAAGTTTTCACATTTACTAATGAGTAATAAAACATGCTTAAATGATAATCCAACTAATACATCAATTTCAATCATGTATTATTCTTCTATACGATTACATCTCATCAAAAGGGTGTTAATGATAGCATCATGAAATTTTTTCAATTCCCAGATCATAGATGAAATGCCAACACATATCAAGCTGAGATTTAAGATGAAACATTGTCGTATGATATGATTTCATGGGATTAAATATGAAATATCATGAAATATCATTTCATGTTATGAATTTTATGATTCCACAATCAAACCCTATGGTATGAATGAGGTAGTAGCATAGATTAATGAAAAAAACACTACAATTGTATCATATATTGTATCATACAATAGATAAATGGAAGTGGAATAGAAATTTTTTTTATGACTTATGATTCACCTTCAATATTAAAATATGATTTCAACTTACATGTATATCGTGTAAATATATATATATATATATAAACCAAAAATAGATTTTGGGAACATCAACTTGTTTATATTCTCTAAATTCCAAAACATGGGACAACCTTTCATTGAGTTACTCCTATAATAGCTTCTTCTTTCTTTACCATTATTCTGGAATTCTCATGTTTTGGGATGTGTTATTCCTTCGATAATATAAAAAAATTGAAACAAACAATAATCCACTTATAATAAATTTCTTTTTCCAAAATTATGTATATAACATTGACAAACACAATATTTGATTTAGTACTCATATTACTCACTCTGGTAACTATTGTATCCCCAGACTTGAGGAGTTAATAAAGTAAATAAAATTCCCAATATAGAACTATAATTTTTATCTTCAATGATTGAAGTTGACTTCTTATCATGTTGAACTCATTGATGTGATCTACCACTAGTTTAACCTTAAAAATCCTCATTCTGAACAACCTCCATAAAAAGAACATGTTATTCATTTTTGATGTCTTCTTATACATAAAAGTAATAAATTTCATAAGTTATGAAGCAGTCCTCACCTCTTGTAAGTTACAAGACATATTTTGGATAATGAAATCTCAATTAACCCTAGTTCATTATTATCTAACCTATCTCATTATTATTTCCTCTTCTTGTTTTTCTTGGTAACCATAAATATAATTAAAAATTCCATCTATAGTAAAATTCCCTCCATATTCATTTTAAGTAACCCAAAATTTATGTCGTAAAACATTTCCACCTAGAAATTACCCTCAACCAATACCATTTATGTTAAAAATAATTAATTCCTATAAAATTCAAAAATATGTAAGAAATATCTATAATAACTTATTGAAATTATCATATAAGGAAAATAACATAATGATGTTACTGAACTAATCTTTAAAACACCTTCACAAGGGTCTGGTCATAAAAAAAATTCCAACCAAATATCAAATAAAACTTTTTAGGATCATGAATATCTTTCATTAAACCACAATAAGATATCTATCATAACTTAGTGAGGGATTAAAATTTCTATTGTGATCACATACTATAGTTTCTAGAACATATAGAATATAATAAAACTAAATCAACACACTATAATGCACAATCATCCTCAAGTAAACAAAAAAAATATATTTTAAATATAATTATTGTAACTGACATATATAACTTTAGTGGTTATTTTTTTATTATTTTATATTAAATTTATTTATTTTATATCACTTTATTGTTTGGTATTAAAATTAGAGTTTTTTAATATATTTGTCCATTTCACGGTTAGCCTACATATTTAGAATTAATTGTTTGGAACCCATGTGAATGGAACTATCATGTGATAGTGGAGTTTTTTAGGGTTTACCCAACTATACAGATCTACCCAGGAGACTATGTGGCTTGTTTTTGGGTGCTAGGGTATCCAATGTGGTTAGAACACGGTTACGTTTAATGAAACATCCAAATCATGTGTTTCATATAGATTTTAAATTTTTTGATAAATTCTCAAATTACAACCTTAATTTTAAGTTTGTTTCTCTCCTCCCCCCTCATATACCATTTTAATTACCCCTAATAGATCATGGAGGATCTCATCACTTCCCTCTATTGAAATGTCTACTTCTTCTCACTATATTTCAAGGGTTTCTCATGGTAAATCATTATTTTAACTCTTATACTTAGGTTTTTATATTATATCACTTGGTTTCGATTTTTCATGTAAACTCTAGGGGTATATTTGTCTTATTTAAGTTTTTAGGTGAAGATAATGATATGGATTTTAATTTATAGGGCCTATAAAAGTTTTATTCATCCTTTTTTAGGTGTTTATTGCTGAAGAAAACATGTTTTAGCTTATTTTGGCCTAATTCCCACTACATGATGGTAGGTGATTAAATAAAATTTCTTTATTTTAGAATTAAATGGGTTCTTTTAATTTATTTATTTATTTTTTATAAAATTATTTCTATATGTTATATGTGTGTAGTGTTTCAAAAAAATTCATTGAAATTTTTGGCTAGGAATAAAATTGTTTATCTTATGGATTTCATATTTTGTTTTAAAAAGTACATGTTTTCATATGATAAGACTTTTTTGAAATTCTTAAGAGGATTATAAAGGGTATTTTAGTCTGTTATAGAGATTATTCTATATTATAATGTGTGTATTAAAATTTAAGGGGTGTGTCTCTTTCAAATTTGGTTTCAAATAAGTGTTTTGAAGAAGATATTTTGAATGGTGTGTGTGAATTTAAAGGTTCATTTGGAACTTTTGGAGTTAAATAGTCTATCTTATGAGGAACCCTCATTTATTTTCCATTATTTTATAACCTATTAGTAGGTTATTTACTTATATGAGATGGTTGTATGATTTTAAAAATGGGTTTTATCTATGTCAGGGCTTTAGATGTGAGGAAGAGTTATTATTTGTTCCATCTTTACTGATGATGGATTTATTATACACACATCTGCACTTTTTTTCATGGGAACTTGTTTTCTAAAAGGGATACCTATATTTATGCAACACTAGTTTGTGTGTATGATGTTATTTTCCCCTCAAACAAGATGTATGGCTGGTTAGGGAGTGTCATCTTATGATTTTGATGTAGGATAATTGGGTGGCATGTATTGGGTGGACATACCTATGGTTGATAGTTTGTCCTATAGTTTTTTTAAATGTCTAGATCATCTCATGTTAGGACCTAGGGTTGATCCTATAACACATGATCATTGATTATTGTTTTATTTATGATTATATTTTCTTGTTATTTATGGTATTTTTCAAATTAGTTATATTTTTGTATCACCTTTATCATGTATACTTTTATTATTTTACATTTTCACTTTTTGGTTCCTCACTTTTGGCATGCTTTACCCTTTATGTGTGGATTATTTTTCCTTAAATGGATGTTTGAGAAAACAATTTTAGATTAAAGGATCTCATTTTGGGTTTTCAATTTTGTTTTGATATGGTTTTTTTTATAAAAGTATCTTAGGTTGAGAGAAAATGATTTAAAAGTGATTGTTTTTATTAAAATAAAAAAATGATTATAAAATTGATATAGACTAGATATTGGTTTTTATGTGTTTGTATAGAAAAAAACCCTATTTTCTAGATTTATTGTCAAACTAGAATTTATGAATTTCCTTATGAAATAAATTTTATGTACTCTATGGGTGGTGACCTATTCTATTGTATAGATCACATGTATATATATTTATGGTTCCTAGTTTTTCCTTTCGATTGGTAATCTCCTTATTGGGTTTCAATGGGAGGGCAGGGATGGGGTGGGAAACCTAAGATTGCATAGAAAATACATAGTGTAGTTCATTATTTTATTCTATTTTGTTTTCGTTATTCTATCGGCCAACTTGGCCCTATATATATTTATATTCATCTTATATAGTATTTTATTTATGTGGTTTGGTTGATTATTTAGGATGAAAATCTATTTCATTGAGCTTTCATGGTTTATTTACCTTTTCCATATCTATTAATTTTATGTTTTGTGGATATCCAAAGTATATATGAGCCACGATGGATTACTGGTAACTAATTATCTATCTATAACTATGATTTTAGGATGAAATCATTCCCAATTAGGTTTTATTTGATTCGAAAGAACTAGTTACTAGACTGAAGGGATCGTAAATTTAATTCCCCATGGACATGATCATCTTAATTACATGAATTAAAGAAAATATTGCATTAAAATATACTCCCAGGATATTTTAGGTTTTTATTTTTAGATAATTATGAAAAAATATTAACAAAAAACCCATTTCTTTTTCAACTAATGAAAAAATTTCCCGCTATATGATCAACTACTTAATTCATACCATGTATTCAATATTCCCCACATATTCTCCACCGAAGATACTCTTATTGACACATATTATGTATTAATAATCATCATAATCTATGGAAATTGAAAAATAAGAAAGGGGTGAGATAAAATTCATTATAAGGTTAAACATAAGTAATAATAATCATATATTAAAAGTGATCATAATATGATAACATTTATATAATCAAGATTCATAATAAAATCATACCCACAAATCATAAATCATAAAACTTGAGTCATGGAAAATTATATGGAAAACATAATAAATGAATTAATGGATTGTGAAAACATGATTTATTAAACATAAACCATGAGAGTATAGAATATTCATAAAGAAAATCATAAAATTTTTAAAGAAACATAATCATAGGAACATATTGTGAAAAAATACAAGTCTGTAAACACTTTATGTTGTGAAAAAATACAAGAATGTCTCCCCTTTTAGTTATGAATAAATCAAAATTTATCCAAAATGCATTATATCATGAGATATAAATTATTAACCAATGCATTGGAGGGCAATATAGGACCATACTCATCATCATCCATATGTATGAGTGACACTTTAAATCAATCGTCATAATATCATAATGAACCCATGGGAAGAACATGGAATTCATTCATCACATTATAAAGAACCCATGGAGAGAAAATGGGTTTTATATCCTTATCAAATTTATTCATAGGACAAAATAATCTATAATTACATCAATATTCATAACATGATAAATTCCCTAAAAATAAGAGGGTATTAAGTGATATTAAGTTACTTTATAGGTAAATACTAGTTAATAGATATAATAAATCATACAGTATTTACACTGTATAGATAAAGGTTGAATTTAAAAATAATAAATTTCCCCAATCAATCGATGCATGGAATCTTGGTGAACACTCTTCAATAAAAGGAATGAAAATAGGGTATTCATAGAGGAAATAAATTAGATGAAAAATTATGGTTGTACACTAAATATTTTTAGGCATGAAAAAGGCAGTGATATATTATTTTTCATGTAAAAGTTTAACATTTCTTATTTGTGAAAAAATAGATAATGAATTGATTCATAAATGATGAGTACTTTTTATAGAATGAAAGAATTTTACTTTGAAAGGAATGATAAAAATGACCCTTTTCCATGCAAACCCCTTTAAAAACTATTATAATAAAGGTAAAATAATTTACTTTTTGAAACCATTAAAAATGGGAATAAAAATTCAAAATGATGAAAATCCATTCTTGTGAACGAAAATAAAAATAAATTTCTTTTATTAATTTTATAAATAAAATATAAGTAAACAATAACCAGTTTCTTTTAAAAAGCCATCTTAAAATAAGTTTTAATAAAAAAAATTATGATATATTAAAACATTAATGTTTTAGAAATATCTAATAATAGAGACTTGAAAAATATATAAATTTTTTATAGTGAAAATGTGGATTTGAAGAAAATAAATGCATCCATCATATATAAATCCTTTTTATATTTTGAAACACCATTATTGAAAACACACATTTTAAATAAGGAAATAACATTGTCATATAAAAATTGGTGATAAAGAGTAATAGGTCTATATTAATTAATCTATATTTAAATTCCAAAAAATAGTGTAAAACATTTCAAGTAATACAGTGACCCATACTTTCCATATATAAATATCACATCTTATTAGATTAATATTGAATACAAACCATTAGGATCCAAACCAGAATTATATAAGTTTAGTAACTTTTGAAAATTGGATAGATAAATAACTTGTTCATAAAATATCTATATCATCTCCCACTATGTTCTTCATAACTATAGCCCTTTTTAGATAAGTCATATATAAAACCTTTCTTCATAAACTAGGGAAAGGAAACATATGAATGGGTGAGATTTGATGCTTAGTCATACTAAGAAAGGGAGGTATAAATGATCACTTAAACATATCAAGAGTATAATAGTATGAGAATATAATATTAACTTTTTAAAATCATACCCTAAATATCATAAATAATAATGTTTATTCATGGTATAAATTATAGCAGATCATAATACATGAATCATAAGGGAATCAAAAGGCATGAGCTATGAGATAATAACATTGTAATTAGATATAAGTTTATTTCATACAAGTAAGAATGGAAAATCATTTCCCTATTCAAGGATCAATACCAATACTATTATAGTGTATTGGTTTCACTACACATTCTATAATATCCTTATTTATGGTTCACTCCAAAAATAATCATAGTAGATAATGTCCCTTACTAAACTGGGGTCACTGCACATTCTAGTGCTTATTATCACGAGATATCCCTCTTTGTAAAATGAATTAGACGGGTTTATAATTATAATACCACCCATAACATAATATAAATTATACATATTTGTGCCACAAGATCATAAAACATTCATCATCACATATCTCATGGAAAGAAAATAGGTTTCATAAACATTTCATCATTACATTGTAGTATAACCTGTGGAAGGGAAATAAGTTTCATAATAGTTTCATCATAACTTAACTAACATGTGGGAAATAAATTGGTTTCATAGAATCATACTTAAATAATTGGATCATAAAACTATTAAGGAATAACTAATATCAAATTATGTTATCATATATTAAAAAAAATCCTTTATGATATCAAAGAAATATTTCTCAGGGAAAATACTCTTTTCACATTGAATTCGATTATTTAAAATCTAAAATATTACCAAATATTAAGGAAAAATATTCATTAAAATTAAACGTGGAAACTTGTAATGGAATATTAAAATCATTGACCAGTCATGATAGTAGTAAATTCTATTCATGGAGTTTTTTGTTAAAATAATGATTCCTTTATCATTTTCGGTAAGAAGGAAAAAGTGCTTTGTTTCAGAAAAATGGCATGAAAATTCAATTTAAAATATTTTATAAAAAAAACTAAAACATCAGTAAAAATGAATTTAAAAAATAATATTATAATTCTAAAATATTCTTGAAATTATTTTTATAAAATCTAGACATGGAAGAAAATGTATTATCAACCGAAGATATAAATAAAATTGATTTTACATAAAACATATTCTTTCCCTCTCTTGAGACACAAAGAGAGGAAAATGAAAGGAAAACATATAATCTCCAGAATTAACCATGGTATATTACACTTTATTAGTTTATTGAGATTTATATCATGAAATTTTATCATTGTAAACTTAATCATAAAAATTCCTAATAAATAATGAGATTGTAACATTAACCCCTTACGTTAAGTTCAACTGGATTTGAAAGTTCTCTAACATCCTATATAATAAATTTAAATTCATTATAATACCCTAAAAATCATTTAAATACTTATAATATAATATATTATCCACTCATAACATTTCAAAACCCATTTATTAATAATTCCCAATTAAAATCATTTTTTCAGAGTGTTACCTATTACATTTTTCATTAGAATTTTAGTTTGGTAGTTCCGGCCCTTATAATTTTATCATGGTTTCATAATATATATTATTTTAATATTGATATAAATATCATATATATTTATTATATATATATATATTCATCCATAAAATTTGGATATAAAAAAATGAATTACACTACTCATAGAGAATGTATGATGTACGTATGCATGAACATCGTTTGCAATTTTTGACTAATGGAATGAAAGAAAGGAAAAATAATATTTAAAGTTTAAATAATCATAAATATATCATATATATCATAAATATTCATTTAATATATCCTTATTACTTTCCATGTAAATTATAAAAGAAAAAAGAATCACAACATTTCATGGAGGGATAGTCCACATGCACTCACAAATGACCTTATCATTTTAAAATGGATAGGATGGTATGAAGGTAGATATGATATTTTAATTATAGAATAAATATTATGTCATAAATATCATATATATAATTTAAAATCAAAATAATAAAAATCCATGAAATATGTGGATGGAAATTTAATTATATCGATATGTGGAGGCGATAATCCACGTATATGCACAAGCGATGCTTTCCCTTCCAATTTGATGGAATATATGGTGGATATTTTCAGTGAAATAATAAAATATCATTATATTATATTGATTATAATTATATAAGTATTTTATGATGAATACCACATATTTATATGTGGTATAATAATAAATAAATTTAAAGAGGTTGGGTGATATGATTACCGCTCATTTGATTGGCCCTCTTTAAATCCTTTCTTAATGACCCTTGGAAAGTTATTTTAAGAATACCAGCATCTCTAATTCATATATATAAATTTTTATATTATATTAGGTCAGGTTTTGGTTAATATATAATGATAAAAGTGGTTTAATTAATATTAATTAGGTTTTTCCTTTTATAATTTTGTGAGAGGACACACATAGAATTTATTATAATATTAAAATATAATAATGTCATTATGAGGTCAAATGCTTCCAAATGTAAAGTGATTCAAATGTGATATAGTATAAGATATAAATATCTCTATAAAATAGTATTTATAAAATTTTAATTATCAAAATTACCCTTAACTCTTAGTTTAACCCCCCCCCCTCCCTTGAAAACCCCAATTTTACCTTAATCGTGGTAAATTTTCATTATTATTATTACTATTCATTATGAAAAAATGAAAGTCTCCATATAAAGAGATTTGAAATTATGATTACAAATTTGGAATACATTTTATCCAATTAAATCTCTAATATTGGAGGAAATTTCTTGTAAAATAAATTCACAAAATGAGGTGAAAAGAGTTTTCATGAAAGAAATGATTTCATAAATGTAAAAAGTTCTTATACCAAAATACATGTCAAATTAATTCCAATGAAAATAATTTCATTATTAATAATATAAATGAAAAAAATTATTTTTAAAACCATTTTAAAATAAAATACAACTTTGTAAATTATTTAAATAAAAAGATATTATTCAATCAAAATCATCATTTTTCACTGTTCGTCGAAAATTTAATATTTTCAAAAAAAATTCTCAAAAAATATACTCTAAGATAGTTTTTAATGTCAATTTAAAAAAAGGTTCACTTTTTAAAATAAATTTTATAAACGTGTAAAAAAATAATTATATTTTTTCTCACAAAAAGAAATGATAACGATTTTTTAAGAAAATATATTTTCTTTGAAGCATATAAACCCTTTACAAATAATTGAGTACTTATTTATAAATATATTTTATAAATTTAAAACCATTATAGATATTTTTAAAATTGTTCTATTTTAAAAACCAAATATTTTATTATATTTATGTTTTTAAATAAATTTAATCTCTTCGATAGCAAACTTTGAAGAGAAAACCAAGCTTAAATGAACTCCAAAATATTATTATTTTAACATGGCCTTATAACCAAGCTGTTAAATTAGAGGTAATAAATATTATTAATCACACTATAAAATATATATTTTTTCAACTCATTTTTATTTTATTAATTAAGTATTTTTTAATATGTACATAATTTTTATTAAAGTCATTTTATTCTTCAAATGTATGTTTTCATTGAAAAAATGATTTTTATTGCTTTGTACGAGAATATAAATATAATTAATTTTTGAAACTTTTAGAATATTTATTAAATAAAATTAAAAAAAATTGGTTTCATCATGTCAAGATTATATTGGGATAAATTATTGATAATTGTTTGAAAAGTTTAATTTTTTAGTGAATAATAAAAAGATATTGATTTTTATAAAACCCTCATTTTCATTATATTTAAAATAAATTTTATTATTTTAAATTGATCTCAAAGTAACATAAGTACTTTATATTAATATATAATCTAATTAATTACATATAAAAAATTGTTATACCTTTTTGATAAGTTCATTTTTTGGCTTAAAACCCATTTTTAACCTTTTTTTGTTGTGTTTTGATAGTTTAATATTAATTTTTAAAATCTAATGTTTTGAATTATTAAAAATGGATTATATTTTAGGAATCAGAATGTAAAAATTTGGTTATTATTTTATTTTAATTTTTAGTAATAAAAATTATACCGTGGTAAAAAAATATTTACCATAGTATAGGTAAAATAATGTTACATGTTAATGATAAAAGGTAAAAGTTTAAAATACCTAAAAACTATAGAATTAAATTGTATTTTGATGTGTTTCTAGGCCTTAACCAGCCTTTAAAACATTAATTATTATCCAAATTCTTTATAATTAATTACACACAAATTGTTTTGTATTTAAATATAAAATAATCATTTCTTAATCACTTAAAACCACCCCTACTCAAATATAAAAACCACCCCTCACCAAACCCTTTATCCTCACGATCCTTAAATATATTCAAATATCTACCAAACCCTCTCATACCCACTCTCACTATTTTAAAGATCTTATGGTATCATCCAAATATCAATTCCAAGTACCTTAATGGTTACTTCAAAGAGGTGATATTCAAGAGGAAGTTAAAGTACGCAAAACTAATGGGAAGCATGTGGTAAGGGTTTCTCATCTCAATTTTTCTTCTGTGAGATATATTCATTATTCAACACATATTTCTTTTGGTGATGTATATAAATCCCTTAAATATATAATATCATGAATCTCATTGTCTTTATGGTATTCAATGTTTTATTTCATGATTATTATTTAAATAGGGAATACAATTCAACTGATTACAAAGTGGTTAGAAATTTCTTAACACAATTTCAATTCATTTGGTTAGAATTATACTTCATTGATTATTAAATTTTAGGATTTTTTGTGAGATAACTTTATATTATTTTATACTTTATTTCCACTTATTTTATGTATATTTATAGATCATACACATAATTTATTCATTTTATTAATGATTACTTCAATGATATGATATTTATATGGGACTTTTCTTTAAAAATTATCATTTTAAAATTTCCCTTAAAAATATATTTTTATCCCATCTCCATGTTTTCATTAATGTTTTTCAAAAATGGTTTTACTATTATCTTATTATTATTTTTAAAATAAATATTTACTCATTTTTTACTTTTTAATAAATAGTTCTAAAGGATTAATTTTGTTGTTTTTTAAATGATTTCTTTTATGACTTATCTAAATAAAAATTGGAATGAATGTTTTCTTAACTTATAATAAATGAGATAATTTTCCCTCAATAATGATTCCTAATTTCTTTGATGTTTTCTTTAAAATATTACAAGGTTATTTTTGAATGATATGGTTTCCTTTATAATTGTAATGTTCTTTAAAAAGAAATGATTTGAAAAGTAAAATGTCATTTTTTTCAAGAATTTTTTCATGTGATCTCTCAAAATTATTTTGCATCTAAGATAACATTTTTTATGTTACTTATGGTTTACTGGGGATATTATTCAAGGATATTATCTTTATTTTTTTGGTTGGTTTAGGTTTATGATGGAATGATATTTATGAAACCCATTTCTTTTCCATGGGTTATGCTAAGATGAAATTTTTATTAAACCTATTTCTTTTCATGGGTTCTGATATGAAGAATAATTTATTTTCTTTATGGTGGACATATGTATGGTTTTTATTATGTGATTAGTATGACCTATATCTCCCTTCAACTCATTAGGTAATGATTTATATCTCATGACATAACAATGGGAATCAAATCAGTGGGCTTGATCTATTATGGGAAAGAGGTGTATCCTGGTCCATTATGGGAAATATGTGTGTCCTGGTCTACTATATTGATGGTATTGGTAGTTAAACTTAAAAATTTAATTTTTTTCTATATTTATGATGGTTCCACACTTTAATCACTTTATATTATAGATCATTATTTATTTATTATGATTTCTAATTCTTATGGATCATGTTTTATGAAAAGATAATGTTTATGCCATAAATCATGTTTATAATCTATGATAGGTTTGGAATATACTTTGTATGTTACAGTCATGATCACATAACTATATTATTATATTATAAAATAATATTATCATGGATTGATATCTCTTATGTTTATCCTTACTGATAATGTGATCCCACCCTTTCTTATGTTTCCTTCACCATGTGATAAATAAGGGTTTATGGTAGGGTATTACTAAGTGTATTACTATATGAGAAAATCATTGACTATAACATTGATGAGCTTTCATAAAATAAGAAGATTTTATATATAATCTCAAAAGTCTATCAACCTTAATAGTTATAGAATGGGTAGTGTTTTTATGTCTTTAATATTCATTTAAATTGATGTAATTTTTTTTATGAAAATATTGGGTTGTTATAGTTGGAATTAGAGCAGGTTTTAGAAAATCATTAGAGAATAGGGTTAAAAATATTTTATGAAAACCCATGGGATAAGACTAATTATAGGATAAAACCCTAATGTTTTGATAATTATCATGAATGATCTAGGTTAAACATAATGTTTTATAGAAGAATGCGTAGCGATATAGAAATTTTGTCAATAATTTTTCAGAATTATATAATTATCCACTATTATTAGTGTTTCTCATGCTCTTACTTTTGGATTTAGTCAATGGTTGGAACCTGAAGGAACTATGTTCATGCTGAGTGTAAAGAATAATTAAATTATTTTCCTACAGAGATACCAAAATTTATGGTAGATATAATAAAAAATATTTCAGTTATGTTCACACATCTTTCTCAGGCTGTGAATCGTGCCAAGTTTCCAAATGATCAATGGATGGTACAAACTTTTATTAAATTTTTCATAAGGTATCATTTGTGCTCTTTTAGTGGTTGTTCTGATCCACTATTTACTGATTGATTGATCAACACCATTGAGAATATATTTTATGTTCTTCAATTCTTGGGACATGAAAAAGTTTCCCAATATATTTAACATATAGAAGGTGAATAAGATTAATGGTGGAGTCTTATCAGAAATACAAGGAAAGTCAAATATACAGAATCCATAGAACAGGATAGATTTAAGGGGATATTCTACATTAACTATTATCCTTGTATTCTACATACAAATATGGATAATGAAATTCTTGAGCTGAAGTAAAAATATTATGATCCATTGGTACCTATGAGGAAAATTTTAAAAGGCTTATAAGGTATGCCTCTAGTTTAATTATTATCCCTAAAAGTAAAATTGATCAATTATTTGGTCTCTTAAAACCAATTATTTTAATTAATTGTCTATAAGAGGCTTTAGTAGCTAAGAAAAAAATTGATGTACCCTCAATGTAGAAATGGAAATTGGATATTCCCACCATTTCTATGGTATTTATAAGAAAATAATTATCATGTCTCATGAAAAATCGAACAAATCAAATGGTGAAAAGAAATTGCAATCGTCTACACATTTGAAATATTGGAAGAAACATATAGAAAAGTGTTTAAATGGAACTGGAAGGTGTTTTAAATGTAGAAAGGTTTTTCATAAATCCCATTAATGTAGAAATGATATTAATGGATCAATTATTAAAATGGAAGAGAGGATTCCAACTAATAAACCACCCACACTCTAGTGTTTTAAGTGCAAGGAGTTTGGTCATTATTTGAGTTAATGACCCAATCCCAGGAGTAATGTGGATTATAATCCACAAAAACCTCTGAAGATAAAGGATTAAAAGAAATCTTATGAAATTATAATGGATAAAATGAATCATGATAATTAGGGCACCCTTATTATTCCCCCTTAGTTTAGAGTTTAATTTTTGATTTTGTATAGATATATTATTGCTCGTCCTTTAGAGAAATTTCCTGGGATTATCTTTTTTTACATGGATTCTAGAATAATGAAATCACATTTGATATTTAATCAATAAAATGAAGAACTTAATCTTCCAATTAAACTATTTTTGTTAAACATAAGTTCATATAAAAGGAATAAATATTGAATTAACTGTTGGTGTGTATATGTCTCTAGAATATTAATATAAGAGTTTTTTATACCATCATGGGTTTATGTGTTGACACCCCTTTAGAAGTTTTTACATGATGGGATTTTATCAAGATTAAGATACATTTAAAGAAATATAACCCTTTGGTTTTTTATATGTGGAAAATATATTCAACGAGTAATTCCTTTACACTTTGTGTACATATGATTAAAATTATTGTTAACCATTAGTGTTTATATTATTTTTGATATTGAGGTAATTATGGGTTGTATTTAATCATCGTATAAAGTCAAAACACTTAATTCAATGAAGAATTATATCTAAAAATTATTTCTATAATATATATTAAGGATGTGGTACAGTTCTAGGATTACTATATATAATTGTATCTGATTGGGAACAAAGGTTTTCCTAAATCTTTTGTTAAAGTACTCAACAATATCTAGATACTAATTTTATTTTCATCACTATGTATCATCCTCATAAATATGACTAATATAATAGATTATTTGAAACTCTAAATGATATAATAAAATATTATTCTATGTATTTCAAATGTGATTAGGATCACCACCACCCTCTAGTTAAGTATTCTTGAAACAATAGCTTTCACTTGAGCATTCATATGGATCCTTATGAAAACATTTTTGGAAATAAGTGTATAAATCCAACATAATTGAAATAAGTTGTAGAAAAAAGCTATTGGGATAATATTATTCTGATGGGATGGAAAATAAGGTTTAATTCATTCAAAAAAACTTAATAAAAGTTGAAAGAAATGTTACATTGATAATCATTGAAGCGGTCTAGAATTTGATGTTGGTGAGAATGTATTTCTATGAATTTCTATGTGGAATAAAAAGGGTAAAACTAAACCATAGGTATATTATATAGACTATGGATTGTAAAGATAAAGTTCTATGAAACAAGAACACATTCCTAGTTAAATTTTTATAGTGAAACAACCAATTTTAGGAAGCTATGTGGGAGCCTGAGGATGTGATGAGATAGAGGTATCCTCATTTGTTTGTATCTAAGTAATTAATTTTTAGGGTGAAATTTATTTTATAGGGGGTAGAATGTAACAACCCAATATTTTATGGTATGTCATTTTAAAAATAAATTTAATCACTTTGATATCTTACTTTTCAAAAAACAACGAGCTTCAATGAACTCTAAAATATTATTATTTTAGCACGGCCATGATAACATATCAATTAAATTGGAGGGAATGAATAGTATTAACCACATTATGAAATATATAATTTTCTAACTCAATTTTAATGTATAAATTAATTCTTTTTTAATATGCATATAATTTTTAGTAAAGTCGCTTTATTCTTCAAATATATGTTTTCATCAAAAAGAGTTTTTTATTACTTTCTATGATAAAATAAATATAATTAGTTTTCAAAACATTTAGAAAATTTATTTGATATAATAAAAAAATGGATTCAAATTTAAATATTATATTAGGATTAATTGTTTATAATTTTCTAAAAAGATTAATTTTTCTGTGAATACTTAAAAATATAACTTTTTATAAAACCTTCATTTTTCGTTATATTTAAAATTAATTTTATTATTTAAAAATTATCTAAAAAAATTAAGTACATTTTTGTTATAAATAATCTAGTTAATTACATTTAAATAATATAAATTCTTTATTTTGGTATAAGTACATTTTTTTTCTTTAAAACATTTTTACAAAAAAATTATTTTTCATTGCATTTTGACGGTTTAATTTTAAATGTAAATTTGAAACTTATGTGTTTTAAATTTTATAAAATTGATTCCATATTATGAATAAATAGGTCCAAATTAGGTTATAATTTTATTTTCATTTTTATGAAAAAAATATTTACCATGGTAAAAAAATTACAGCAGTATAGGTAAAATAACATAGCGGGTTATAGTTAAATGGAAAAATATTAAAATGAATAACAAATACATAATTAAATGGGTGGTTGATGCGTTTATCAACCATAACCAGCCTTTAAAATATTTATTATTATCCAAATTAATTTTAATTAATTCCACCCAAATGTGGTTTTATTTAAATGTAAAATAATCATTATTTAATCACTTAAAACCACCCCCTCTTTAAATATAAATACAACCCCTCACTACCTATTTCTCCTCACAATCCTTGAAGATATTAAAATATCTAAAAAACCCCATCCTTATAACTCACCCCATATCCAATTTTGATTACCCAAATACCAATTTTAGATTCCTTAGGGGGTCCTCAATGAGGTGATATTCAAGAGGAGGTTAAAGTATGCAAAACTAAAGGGAAGCATGAGGAAAGGGTTTCTCATCTCACTTTTACTTCTATTGGATATCTTCCTTATTCAACACTTGTTTATTTGGTGTGATATATATACATTCCTTAGATATATCATATCATAAATATTTTTTTCTTTATGCTATTAAATGTTTCATTTGATAATTATTACTTCCAGGGGGCATATGATTCGACTCATTACAAATTATTAAGAGATTTATCAACTCAATTTCTATTCATTGGTTTAAAATTATAATTCATTGATTATGACATGTTATTATTATGTGTGAGATTAATTTTAATTATCTTTTGTTGTATTTCCATTTTATTTATTGGATCTATAGATAATATAGATAATCGATTCATTTGATTAATGTTCACTTAAATGGTATAATATTTAAAATGGAATTTCTTTTAAAATTTACCTTTTTAAAAATTTCCCTTAAAACTCCCTTTTTTATACCACGTCCATGTCTTCTAAAGTTTTTTTACATAAATATTTTTATGATTCCATTATTATTTATTTAAAACCATTTTTACTCAGGTTTTAATTTTTACAAAACGGTTTGAAAGAATTATTTTTACCATTTTCTAAACGAGTTTCCTTATGACTTATCTAAAAAAAGTATAAAAGGAATGTTTTTTAGCTTATAAGGAATGTATTTATTTTTCTTACATAATGACTCCTTAATTATTTATTGTTTACTTTATATTTTTACAAGTTTATTTTCATAGATAATTATTTTTATTATAAATATAGGTCTCTTTTAAAAAATTATTTTAAAAAAGAAATTTATTTATTTTTAACAACTATTTCATGTGATCTCTCTATATTATTTCTCATATAAGATAACATTTTTATGTTACTTATGCTTTATTTGGGATATTATTCAAGGATAATATCCTTATAATTTTTATGGATTTTTTTTATTATGGCATGATATTTTTGAAACCCATTTCATTTCCATAGGTTATGCTATGATGAAATTTTTATGAAAACCATTTCTTTTCATGTGTTCTGATATGATGAATGATTTATGTTATTATATAATACATATGTATGGTTTTCATTATGTGATGGGTGGTACCTATACCACCCTATAATTCATTGGGTAAATTTTTATATCTCATGAGATAATAATGGGAAACAAGCTAGTGGCCTTGATCCATAATGGGAACTAGGTGCATCCTGATCTACTATGGAAAATAGGTGTTCCCTGGTCCACTATGATGATGGTCTTCATAGTTAACCATAATATATGAATTTTTTTTCTATATTTAGGATTTTTACACACATTATAACATTATATTTTGGATAATTATTGGTTTATGATGATTTATTAGCCTTATGGTCTCAGTTTTTTGAAATAATAATGTTTATGCCATAAATCGGGTTTATAATCTATGATAGGTTGGGTATGAACTTCAAAAGTTATGGACATGATCCCATAACCTTATTCTTATCTTATTATCTCATATGAACATGGATTTTTGTATCATATTTTTATCCTTATTTATCATCTAAGATTATCCTTTCTTATGTTTCCTTCCCTATGTGATGAAGAAAGGTTTAGGTAGGGTATGCCTAAGAAAAGTATTATGTGATAAAATCATTTTTGGAGATCTTGAAGACCTTTCATAAAATTATAAGATTTTATATCTAACCTATAAAAACTCTAAACATTTAAGGTTGTTGAGTGGGTATTATTGTTATGTATTGAATATTCATATAAATAGATGTAATATTTTTGTATGAAAATATTCAGTTTTTATAGTTATTCATGTTCATACTGCTAATTTAATAGCTAGATTATAAGAGTATATTGTATTATTATTCATTTTTACTTGATGTTGTATGTATCTCATGTTATTGAAGAAATTAAATTTTCTTAATATATATATATATATCATAAAATCTAAGGGTGTTACATTTTATAGATCTTAAAATGAATTTCTACCTCGAAATTCTATCATTATGATACAAACAAATTTGGATATCTATGTTTCATCACATCCTTAGGTTCCCATATCGCTCATTCTGGTTTATAATTCCTATATAGAACTTTAACAATTTGATTAGTCTTATTTCATATTAAATTATATCTACGATCCAATATTTATATTGGTTTTTCTTCACATGAAAGATCATACTCCAAAGGAGTAACCATTGAGTTCAGTACATGTGAAAGATCAGGTATATATTTCCTAAGGAGAGGTACATGGAACCCATCATGAACTTGATATAGTCTCTATGGAAGAACCGAGAGATAAGCTACCATCCCTACTCAATCAAGAATATCAAAGGGACCAATATTCATAGGTATTATCTATCCATTATTTTCAAATATAAAAACATTCATCCATGGAAAAAATAATAGAAATTTTTTCTCAACTACATTTAATTTTAAATTTCATCAATGACTGTCAGTATAAATTTTTTTACACTCTAAGATACCTTAATGTATTGATGAATGAATCTAAATTTATCTATTATTTCCTCATGTAGCTCAGTTCTTAATATCTTTCTTTCTCTAACTTCATCCAATAATATTATATTTCTATATATATTTCTATATTGGGCCTCATAAAGAGACCTTTAAATTATCTAGTGAAAGATATTATTGTAAGAAAACATGACCAGAGGAAGGTTTTGATCTCAAACACCATTAAAATACATAGAAAAAGACCTCATCATATCCTCCAAGATTGAATGGTTCTAAAAAACTGACCATCTGTCTAAGGTTGATAAGAAGTAATAAAACATAACTCTAAATAAAAACCTTGTTAATGTCTTTGAAAAAACATTAAGGTAAACCACATATCCTGATCCATTATAATAAAATATGGTACTCCATGAAACCTTTCCTCTTTCTTAATGTATATTCTAGAAATATAATCAATGGATAAATCATCTCTGACAGCAATGAAGTGAGATGACTTCGTAAGAAAATTGACTAAAATTCAAATAGAATTATGTCCCTTATAGATTTTGGGGAGTCTGATGAAAACAATCCATGGTGATGTATTCCTATTTCTATTCTAGTATGGGTGATGGTTGTTACATCATATTATACTTTTTCCTCTTGGCCTTAACATTAAAACATAACAAGAACTGAGATATATATGTTGTAATTTCTCTATTAATTTTTTGGACTAGAAATACTCTTTTGGATCTCTATACATCATTGTAATTCCTAAATGAATATAGAATGGTGAATTGTGACCTTTATCCAATATCTCCTTCTTCAAGTCTAGTATTGACAGGACACAAACATAGTTCATGAACCTTATCATTACATCACAATTAATTTTAAACTTAGAAAAATTTCTCAACTTATTTTAATGTTATATATATTTCTTTTGTTCCACTTTAATCCTTACCTAGATATATGGTTAAACACTCATTTCAGAAAGATTATGTTTTTCTTCTTCCTTCATGATTTCTAGATCCATCCATTATAAATCTAAAAATATTGGATATTTTTTATCCTTTTCAAAGATAAGATATCATGATCTTTTTACTTTAAGCATAGTCCACCTTGTTCATTTACACAGGATTGTAATTTGTAGAGTAGTCATAATATTTAATTTAATCCAACCATCTTATCTGATTCATATTCAACTCTTTCTGAAGGAACATATACTTTAAAATTTTATGATTGGTATATATATCACACTTTTATCTATAAAGATAATTCTTCTATATGTTTAATGAAAATATTAACACACCAAGCCCCAAATCATATATTGGGTAATTTTTCTCATGATCCTTCAATTATCTGGATCCATAAGCTATCCCCATATCATTATACATGAGGATTCATCCTGGTTCCTTCATTGAGGCATCACTGTAGTTCATAAACCCTTATCCACTATATAGTACTGTAATAATAGGTTCATTTACTAATCTTCTCATTAGTTCCTTGAAATTTTCCCCACATTCACTTTTAAAAAGTAACTTGGATCCCTTATAAGTTAATTTGGTAAGTGGATTTGAAATACATGAGCAATTTTCCACAATTCATCAATAATGTCCAGCTAAATAAATTATGGATTTTAGTCACCATGGTTATTTTTGTAAAACATTTAATAACATCAATCTTTGATGGATCCATATATATACTCTATGTTGAGATTCTTTGTTCCAAAAATGAAACATTTTATAGCCAAAATATACACTTCATAAATTTTTCATACAGATTATCTTTCCTTAAGGTCTTCAATACAATATTTAAGTGATCTTCATACTCTTACATTATATTTGAATATATAATAATAAAATTTATAAATACTAATAAAAACTAATCAAGGTAATATCTAACTTCTCTAATCATTAAATCAATGAAATAGTAGGGGAATTTGTAAGGAAAAATGGAATCACAATAAATTCATAGTGTCCATACCTTGAATGGAATTTTTTTTGGGTATATCCTTTTTCTTGACCCTAAATTGATTATATCCAAAATAAAGATCGATCTTGGAAAAGTATTGATCTCCATACAACTAATATAATAAGTCATCAATACAGGGTGGAGGATAATTGTTCTTCATACCTATCTTGTTATGTTCTTGATAATAAATACATAATTTCATTTATCCATCTTTATTCTTAAAATAAGTAACATGTGCATCTCAAGGAGACAATATTGGATGAATGAATCCCTTATCTAGATTCTCCTACAGTTTCTTCTTCAATTCCTAAAACTCAATCAGGGCTATTCTATATGGATTTTTTTGAAATATATGTAGCACTATGTATGAGTTATATTAAAATATAAACTTCTCTATTTGGTATATGACTAAAAAACACTACAAGAAATATGTTAACAAACTCCCACACAATATGACTTTATTCTATTTTGAGTTTCTCCCCAACCATCTGAGATAAAGACCCCTTTTTGAATAAGAATCAAGACCCATATAATGGATTTTATTTTCATCAAAAGTTCATATTTATCATCACACTTATGGATGGTCATAGGTTCTTTTTGAATATCAAACGTGACATCCCTTCCTCAAAATTTGATGTGAGATTTTTCTAGAGAAATCCAATCCATTACTTAGACAACATCAAATTCAAACAAAGGGAGAATAATATATTTACAGGAAGCACATTCCCACAAAATTCAATTAGATAAGAATCATATAATTGAGATGTTATAATCATACCAATAAGAGTTTTCACTAAAAATCATTATCTAATAAATAGGGTGGTATTTTCATTACCATAGAAAATTCTTCAAATATAAAAGAGTGGGTAGATCGAGAATCAAATAATAAACTAGGATTTATAGCGTGGATGGTAAGTGTACATTTCAATATGTTTTTGGTGTGCCTATCATCATAAATAGTGATTTCATGATATTTCTCTTTTTTCTATGGGATTAAGAGGTTACTGATGTTGATCATCATGATTAACCTTCATATTTGGGAACTGGTTAGAAAATTTTTCATACTGTAATGACCCACTTATTCTCATTGACTTCAGAATACAATGAATCATTATATGGACTTAGGAGACATCCCCAAGATGCCAAAGGCTAGAAATAAATTCTTAATGGTTTCAAATAAAATTGGGGGATTCTTTACCCTTTAATAAATAAAACAATTAACCCAGCAAAACATAACCAAACAACTCATTATATGATGCATGAATAAATGAACGACAAAAAAACCACTTCATATATTTCAAAACAATACTAAAGTGTAACATTAAATAAGAAAAAGAAAATATCAAATTCATAAATGGATAAACAACTAATAAGAATCCAAAATGAAAAAAATACTCCATGATCCACAAGCTATATGCTTCAATCACCAAACAGCCCATGTATCACGACGTGGTGCTAAAGACGTGTGGCACTTTACCTTTTTCCAGTGTCGTAGAAGATAGAATCTGAAAAAGAAACAAAGTTCCAAATTAGGGGTAGTATAAAACTTATTAGGATTTCCCCAATGATTTCCCTACTCATGTCACTAGGATAAAAATGTTAAAAACATTCATATAAAATAGTTTATATAAGAAAATTTCCAAAAACAGTTTAAAACTAAATATAAATAAGTCTCAAAACCATTTAAAACCAAATGTAAAAAAGTGATATTATTAACCAATTTAGAGAAAGTAAAATTTCTATAAAAACATCCTAAAAATGATTTCAATCCATTTCTCATTAACTTTTTGGCATAGAGATTCCATTTTTCACCACAAACCCATACAAGCCTGCAACTTGAAACTCCCTATACTCACAAGCAATGAGTTATGATTCCACTAAGGCTTGACTTAGTTAAACACTTTGACGGGGGTACTTCACAATCATATCCATTCAAACCTTTTTATGTGGGTAAATCACACCCTTATCCATCCTAATTCATATGAACACACACTAAAATCCCATTCAAAACCCAAGAAAAATCCAAGTGTGTTCAACCAATTCAATAAACCCATTATTTTATTGAAAATCATTAAGAAAACAAATTCAAGAAAACCTTTTCATTTCAACAAAAAAATTATTTTTTTTTTGAAAAATATTAATCAAATCCTTGTTACACAATTCTATAAAATCCTCATTTTAAAATCCACATTTTAAAACCAAGAACAAAAGCACATTTTCAAGAACATTTTTTTCAGATTTCCAAAATTTCCTAAACCATAACTATAGAGGGTTTCCAAATATTATTAAATAGCCAATTCACAAGAAATTAAAAACAAAATTCTCAATTTGAAAGTATTTTAATAATTTTTACTAAGTGGATTTTATATTAAAGAAAACTACTTTAATTATTTTGATGAAAACTAAAAATCGATGAAGAACACTCAAGAAACTGAGTCGATTCTCCATGAAACCATCTTAGATCTCTTAACCTATCAAAAAAATAGAAAACATCAAAATATTTTGAAAAAAAAATAATATATATACCCATAACAGGTTTATATCTGAGAATACAAGAGGATAGGATATGTAGATCTAAGTATATCTAAGAAAACATGACAAGAATGGAGAAAAATGACACTTATTGCAAGAATTGGGCTTGAAAACACAAAGGGAGGGCTCTGGATTGATTCAAAATCACATTAAAGATGTTATCCTACATACAATAGAGAAGAATATTGAGTTTAGGGCTACTTAGGAGAAAATATTATGGTGTTAGAGGCAAAATGAGTGGGATCCTATTTTTAAGGATCTAAATTTAACCATGTGCATGGTTATTCCTCACGGTTAGAAAAATTTTGTGTTAGCTACTACCTCAAGAACAAATTCCCATGACCTCCTCACATGTACTCCCTACCCATACACCCATAATGCCAAAGCTACTACCCAACATTAGCCAAATTGAATAGTTTCTCCTAGGATTTATGTATGGTTTTGACAAACCCGGCGCAGCCCACGCGCATCTCCTTTAACCCCAAAACATATTTATAGTTCACCAAACTCTCCCATACATCACCCTTACACATTATAAACATAAAAAATAACAATTTAATGTTTAAATAATTGAAATCGTGGGTAATACATGCTCCCCACCAATAGTATTTTCATCCTCAAAAAGTAAAAAACCATGACTACCCTAAAAGAGTTCCTTTCATTTCCCTTTCATTTCCTTCTCACATTCCCAAGTCTCTTCCTAAATATGAACTTGTTTTCATAAAATCTTCACTAGACTGATAATGCTTCCACACAAGACTTTCTCTTTCCTATCCACAATCCACATAGAGATATGTACTAACAAAGCATCTGGCTCTAGGTCAATGTGATCTCATCTGATCACATGGTCGGGATCAGGCTGATACTTTTTCAACTATGATACATGGAACACTTTAGGAACCACATTGAACCATGGTGGTAATACCAACTGATATTCCACCTTCCAACCTATTCTAGTATCTTGAAAGGTTTAATTTATCAGGGATATAACTTACCCTACTTCCCAAAATGAAGACGTCAAAGCCTTGGGGAGATCTGCAAGAACACATGATCACTCACTGTGAATGACATGGTCTTCGATGATAATATGTATATGATTTCTGATGACTTTGAGCCTTCTATATCTCTTTCTAATCAACTTAATTTTTATTGTTGTTTCATGGACAGGGCTCCTCCCGAATAGTGAAGTCTAACCTATTTTTACCCAAAAAAGAGGAGAACGACAAGGACGCCCATACAATGCTTCAAAAGGAGCCATATGTTTCAAGGTCTGGTAGATTTTATTATAAGAGATCTCTACTACAGTTATATGCTTTTCCCATGAGCCGCCAAAATCCATTACACAATCCCGCAAAATATCTTCCAATTTCTATATCATCCTTTTGGATTTCCCATCCATATGAGGATGATACACCGTAATCATAGTCAACTGGGTCCAAATAGATTTCTGTAAAGTTTTACAGAAATGAGAATTTAACCTCAGATCACTTTCTGACATGATTAAAACTGGTACAATATGTCCCTTTACCACTTCTTGGATATATATTTTGAACAAATCCTCCATCATATGAGTTTCACAAATAGGGATAAAAGGGGACAACTTGGTGAGTCGATCAACTATCAACCATGTGGCATCATGTTTTAAAATCTTTATTTGGATACCTATAACAAAATCCATCTATAAATTCTCTCATGTCCCCACCAGGATTTGTAATGACTATAATATATCCAACCATGTGGCATCATGTTTTAAAATCTTTATTTGGATACCTATAACAAAATCCATCTATAAATTCTCTCATGTCCACACCAGGATTTGTAATGACTATAATATATCCACTGCTAGATGTTTCTATTCCTTATCTTACTAATAAGTTAGGCACTTGGAAATGAACTCAACCACTTTTCATTTCATACCAATCCACCAAAAATGTTCTTTCAATTCCTTATTCATATTTTGTATTTACGGATGAATATCCCATCTCAAAAGGTGGTAATCATGAATAAGTTTCTCTTAAAAATTTATAGGTACAATCATCTGATCTCTGAACCATAACACTGAACTCCCATCATGTTTTCATCCCTAAATGGTCTCCATACCTTGTGTTTTGAACTCAAAACCATGAATTATGTATACGATGTTTGTTTCGGCCTAACCATCTTCACCAAATTAGGAACCATGAAAACTAAAAAGAAAACCATAACATTACCTCAGTCTTCACATTCTACATTCATGTCAGCTAAGACCAGCATCAACTACCACTCATCTAAAGATTCTTTTTCCAACTGAGGATATGACTTTCTACTTGACTCATTTTCCACTGTATTTCCCTTACCTAGTGTATACATATATTTAAAGTCAAACATCTTGAGATACTTCATCCATCTCCTTCACCTCAGATTAAAATCACATTGTGAAAAAATATTTTTCAAGATTTTTTTGTATGTGAACATAGTAAATTTCTCTCCAAAGAGATAATGATACCAGGTCTTCAAAGCATGGAAAACTACAGCTAACACTAATTCAAGTGTTGGGTAATTCTTCTCATTCAATCTCAAATGCCTTGACCCATAATAAAACACATGGTTTCATTGCATGACAACACATGTCATGACTCGGCTTCTCCAAGATGAGGGAAGGGATGGAAAAATGTTATCCCCTTCCTTCCTCAAGATGAAGGAGAGATAATGACCCCAAAGTCCCGCCTTTAGTAGGCCCCAGAGTGGCGAATAGCACCAAAAGTGTAGAATCTCACCTAAATGGAAGAAATTACCCTTTTATAGAACAATATTGGGAGGTAAGATGGTAAATCCTAACAACACCAAAGAATAATGGTAAAAGTAAATCCAAGAATCCATTCCCCCATGCATGTTCAAAAGTAAAACTGTTACAAAGTAAGAAAAAACTCCCAAATAATGTACCAAGAAAAATAAACTAAATAGCAAAAAAAATATCTTGATGCCCGAGCTAGTAAAGTTCATAATGGTTCTCAAAGTCCTCCTAGAAACCTAAAAATAGTTTTACCTATGTAGAGTGAGCATACAAGTTTACTCAGTAGGGAAACTAAGGCTATCAGTGCACAAGTGAGGGAATATTATAATTACCCTGTGAGAAAATAGTATAACCTCGAGCACCTACCAAGGAATACTAACCTACCCAACCTCACCAAGTAACACTCATCTAAGTAATGCAATTCAATTAAAGTAATAGTATAAGCGCATCAACATTTGGGTACCTTGCACCACTTTCCCACTGGTTAGCAGCTCATTCCTAATGATCTATGGTCTTGACACAACCACTCTTCCCACACACAATCCCACTACCACAACCTGCTTTCACACACATGGGCTTCAAACCACACACAACCATGCACGCGTACACCTGGGCCAGAACAACCACTTCTATGCCTGATGACACCTAGGCCTCATCCCAAAGATACATGGGAAATCATACCTATCCCGCAGACACCTAATCCCCCAGTCTAAAACAAACACATGCCCAAAAAATCTTGGACTATGGTAAGCCTTGATCCATTACATCCCACCCAGATATGCCCAATCCACAAGATTCGGAAGAGGTTGTGAGGAATAAAATCAGTAACCAGTCATCCATCCTCCCATTAGGATGTTAGGAAAGACACCATCCCCCATGAAATATAGGTGTTCGGAACATAGTGCTCAACAAGGGTGGGTTGTGTGTATAAATCTCAAGGAACTAAAATATATATATATGTATGTATGTATGTATGTATGTATGTAAACAAACACTCATCCCCAACCTACAGGATTCCCATGAACAGACAATAAGACCACACCAGCAACGCTTTTATTGATACTCCTATATGCACAACCATGAAACAACCACGTCCAATCATAAACCCAACCCCCTTTTCAATCAATTTTCATTTATTTATTTAATAGGATTCATGTTAAATTATTCTACCACTACACAGAAACTAACAACTGTAACCACACCAAGAAACAAATAAAACCAAATTGTAGCCCCACTACACAACATCACAAAACTAGAATTGCAGTCCCACTACACATTCACACAAAACTAGACATGTAGTCCCATTGCACAATGAGTTCGTAACCACACCGTAGTCCCACTACTCGACATCACTTTGTGACCAAAACATAACATAATGGCAGTTTAGCTTCCTACAAGTTCATCCATTCTATAATCAATCTATCTCTCAGACTAAGACACCAACACACACCCCTGTACCACCCCACATACCAAGCCCACAAAACCCAGACCAGAACACACAACACATAACCACAACCATCAAACCAAATGTATTCATATTTAACCGACATAGGTTCTTCTAATTTCTACTTAAATATAACTGGGGTGATCACAGAACATGTTTTATACTAGGTAATCCCATTATTTAATTGAGTGTACATGATTTATCAGATTTCATGTTACATCTGTACATACAAAACAACACAATGAAATAGAACACCACTAGTGAACAATAAAATACCACCAATGGCAATGATTTTTAGAAGTAATATAGACACAACAACCATTAAATAATAAAATATAACAAAATAAAATAGGTGATCAACATCAAACCACACCCTTCCCAATATTTCATTTTCACGAGCTATCTTTTGATCATATTAAATCCTTGTTTAATTCACTTTTTGAGAAGAGTATCCAGACACTCCTTATAAGGAACCATTAACAAACCCACCCCACATGATGAAAAATTAAAGAGAATGAATTAAATACCTACTTGAATGATCAAATATTGAAGTTCCTTATTGATCCAAGAATAGGGAACGACGTGGCTTGTAAGAACTCCAAGGTTTTACGAGAGGGGCTCTAGAATGGGTGCATGACTCATCTTTGGAGGAAGTCTCTAGGAGTACCAAGAGAAGAAAAAAGGCTAAGGAAGAGATTATATCAGCTTAAGATAAGGCCAGATCCTAAAATGAGGGAGACCATTTCGAAGTACTTAAAATTCGGGTCATGGTTAGACCAGACGACTTAGCAGTTTCATGCGTTGGATTTAATTGATATTTACTAATTCCCATCGGAATGGTTGAGATAGACCAGTGGATGTCTCTGAGTTGATAGATTTACTTTAAATGGGGAAAACAAATAATAGGGGCGAAATAAAAAAAACTGGGGGGAAAAACTTGAAACAGTAACTGATGGGTGAGTCACCGACGTTGAGCTACCGATTCCATGGCCTACCGACGCAACAACCTACTGATGCCCTGACCTACCGATGACCTGACCTTCTGACACCTAGACCTACCAAGACCCTGACCAACTGACGCATTAACGTATCGAAATGGATGCCCTCAGTCAATCGACACTGATTCGTCGATGCAGACACCCCTAACTCACTGACACACTAACATGCTGACGCACTGACATGCTAACGCACTGACATGCTAATGGAAAAAACTCAAAATTTAGAAAACTCTTGAAGTAATCCACTGAATGCTCCAAGAACACCTCAACACTAGAATTTTACAGACAAAGGACCTTGGGTGGATCTGGGTTATTACATCAGATACCTCTCAAACTATTCTCATCCTCAAGAATATAAAACTAACCCAGAAGAAAATAGGTATGAACAACCATCCCTTATGATACCTCTCATGAGTAAACCACCTTGTGTTGTTTTAAATATGGACAAAAAACCTTGGCATCCAAGGACACCTCCTTATCATATATCTCATGAATAACTGTATAAACACTACCACTCCACTCCCTCATGCAACCACACAAACACCAAAAGTCACACCATCTAGACACATGGATGTAAGAACCTAAATCTTCATTTTAGGTATGGATATTTATTTTGGGTTGTTTTTTAGTAAAAAGTAAGAATTGGGATGTTTTCTAAATACACGTTGTTTACTTTGGATTACATTCCATGTACCCGATTTCTGTGTGTATCCATGTACTAGCCATTTAACGGGCGAGTACATGGCCATGTAGGAGACTTGGAAGACTACCTAAAGTGAGAGTTGGTTGAGGCAAGTACATGACATTTACATTAAATGAAATCATCATGTTCTTTTCTATTTAATTGATTAATCTGAGTGGGGTCACATATCATCTCCAAAAATACCTTATTCTAACCTTGGTTCATCCAAGAGCGACTGGGATAAGTGATCAATGTCTAAGCCACCATTTCTCCATCCATGGTTCGATCTGAACTCTGGTGGGTGTGTTGGAATCCCACTAGTGAGTTATCCCTTCTTCTTCATCCTATCTTCATGATTCCTCCTCTCTTGTGAGTTATCTAGGGTTGAACAATTTTATCCTTTTTTAGATCTACATCATTCTAGGACAATTTATGGGCCGACTTTCAAGAGTTTTCATCGTAAAACATCAAGGTAGGTGGTTTGTGATTTTAATTTATTGTATTTGGATTATATATGCTAAAAGTTACAAATATACATGTTTTGGGTATTGCATGTTTTGTAATTTAACATTGTTTAATACATGTTATGGTTTGTTTGATTAATAAAGGGGTTATTGATTTCACATATGGTTTTATACATAGATCATGGGTGTGTTTACCATGTTTGATTGACTATGGTTGTTGGGTCCAGAATGCTTGTTAGGATTGATTTGTTTTCTGTGCCTCATGTTGTTAGGATGGAGTTACTATTTATTTGACATGCATGTGATTCAAATTGTGAAAGTATGAACAAGGGGAATAGAATGTGAGAGCTTCCCGAGGTAGGGTCTTTTATGTATGAATTGTTGTTATGTTAACCCAGATGTATTAACTATGAGAGTTGTCAGGTGGTTATTGACCAGAGGGGTTAGACTGTGAGATCTACCTATAGGGTCATTATTAAATGAATGTTGGACCATAGGTCACTGACTATGAGAGATTATATGGTCATTATAATTTATTTTTTCTAAGAATACCAAGGGGTATTGACCCTGAGATCTACCCAGGTGGTTATTTTTAAATGATTAGTGTTATGTGGGACCAAAGGGGTTATACTATGTGAGATTTCCCAAAGGGTCATTATTTTTATGAATTAATTATAGGCTAAAAAATATGGGTTAGACTGTGAGAACATTTGCATATGGTTTCTTATGAATAAATGAATGATTTTGAAGAGTCTTCAAATCCAAAGAACAAGATTCGAATCGATTCAATTGCTTGATTGTATGGTCTTCTGAGATGTCTGTTGTTAATTTTATAAAGGGGGATATAGAGCTTACGCCATACATCCATCCAATGGCCCGAAGGCCTTCAAATATTTTTTATTATAGATAATACCTACTTTTAAGGGAATAAGGAGGAAACCCAAGGACTTCATGGACAATGGAAAATCACACCTAAGTATAAAAAGAGATACAACCAGATTGAAAACCAGAGAAACCTATCCCCAACATAAAAACAATATGAAGCACTCCAACGATGCAAGACTAATCAGAAAGAAAGTTTCTTGTGTCAAAGAACATTCCAGGTCCTAGGATTTATTATCCAACTATTTTAATGATTTATAAATTAAAAATAATGTAATTGAAAACTGTAGGATTGTTTACATTTGAGTACTTCCTAGTTTATTTCTTCATTTATGCATATTACCTCCAATATATATTAACTGAAATTTAGGCCTAGATATTTTGGTGGTTGCCTACTGGGATTTGTCTCAAAGCCTTTTGGTCCATGCTTTTGGACCCAAACATATTATATGGTTATAGGTATAGATAAGGGTAAGCGCCATTCTTCATCATGTTCATGATTCTTGTTAGAGCAGGAGAGCATCAGACCAAGATGAGGCTCGCAATGCTGTTTGAGATTAATAATTTTCTATTATTTGGTTTAGTATTATATTTCCAACATTATAACTTGTTTTGATTCTTTCCTAGACATATGTGACATTCATAATTTATATATGTGATCCATTTTTTTTATTCATTGTCAATATTCTGTTGTTTAATTTTTGATGTATGGTATTACTACTTTCGCTATTGTTTATCATTTTTTATTCCTCTATGTTTACTCTTCCAATGAGGGAATATTTTTTTCAATGTCTTACCTTGGGCCTCGCTGCTAGTAGGCAGCCTCTAGTGTTTGTGTAAATGCGCTTGAGGTTATATGACCAATCGAGTTCGGGGCACCTTTGGGCAGCACCCGAAATTGGGACATTACAAAGTGGTATCAAAGGAGGTTTTCTTTTCTTATTTGTCTTAGTATTTGGAGCCTGTAGACTGGGATAGTAAGGAATGGTAGTTGGTAATAGGTTTTGCCTTGGAGCAGCTAACCTGTATACATGGAAAATCCAAGTGACCTCGAATAATGCAATTTTTCTAGTTTTTCAATTTTTATAGTTGATTTGATTTCACCGGTGGATGATTCACTTGTTTTTTGTTATTCTTATTGATATCATTGGGGTTAAATTTCTATTTAAACTAGATTAGAAGAGTGTATTCCACCTCATTCATCATATAGGCACTTTCTAGATATCACATGTCATGCATTCTTGTCATTCCATTTAGGATGCATTAATAATTGCATACCCTTGTGATAGATGTGGTGCTAGATATTCATATTGTTGTGGTATATTTCATGATGGAATACTTTCTATTTTTATGGGGTATTGGAACATGTAATGTTTCATTTGGATGGATTCCAAAATT
This sequence comes from Viscum album, assembly GCA_963277665.1. Taxonomy (NCBI): domain Eukaryota; kingdom Viridiplantae; phylum Streptophyta; class Magnoliopsida; order Santalales; family Viscaceae; genus Viscum; species Viscum album. The sequence goes on along the minus strand of OY728123.1, from coordinate 1,197,860,676 downwards.
TGGTCCTTATGGTGTTTTGGCCCTCTTGGATTGGAATATGGTGGCTGATATATGAACTTTAGTTTAATTGTTTCAAGGTATGATGTGGAAAAGGATTCCAAACATGGATTCATGGGATCATGGGATCTCATGGGTTGTAATTTGTCATTCCTTGGACAAAATTCTATGTTTTTAAGGGTTCCAATTAAGTATAAGAGGCTTACTAATTGGGAACCCAGACAACACGGCATTTGGTTTTCTAAACACAAACCATGTGTTCTTATATTATGGAAGAAGGAACTTTTCTTAAGTACACATCATTTATTGGTAGTACATGTCGTGTATTTATTGAATATGTGACTGACTGTGTCATTAGAGAAACGGGGGTGGAAAACTTTCAGTAGAAAACATCGTCTATAGATTGTACACACCATATTGTATAGAACTATGTATCTAGACATGTGACTAAAGACATGGGTGGATGAAACATAAGTTTTACAAGCCGTGTATAGTTTATATATTCCATGTAGTTATCAACTTTGTATTCATCTGTGTGACTAACTAAACAGGTGGATGAAAATGAGATTGTACATGTTGTTCCCCATTTATGCACACCGTGTAGAGTCGACCATGTATCCGACCATGTGACTAACGACACTGGAGGTTAGAATGTAATTGGTACACGCCGTTTGTAGGGTGAAAACATCATGTAGTGTTACCCAGGAGAGAACCATGTAGTTCTAATCATGTATAAGTACTTCGGCATGAGGGAAAATTCAAGTAAATGCTATGTCTCGAGAGGAACATGATATGTGTAAGGGTTTCACATGGCCAAGATTGGTAGAGGCACACATCTTGTTAAAAGACTAAGGGAACAAGATGTGTAGAGTTTATACATGTCATGTAACTATACTTTGTAAAACATGAATGTTTTCTTCTCATGTTCCTTTCTTGAACTTCTATGTTTTTTTCCTTGATAATCTTGAACTGAGGTGTGCACTTGACCTTTCATATTTATGCCACCAAGACTTCCTCCAGTTGTATGCTAGATACAAGGAAATGATAAGACACTAGAATTGGTATATCATGGATTACCATTAGATCTTCTTGTCATGCCTATTTTTGCAGTAACTATTATACTGAACAAAGGATCAGATGCATAGTTCTGTCAAGTCATAATGAGGATAATGCAGACTTTTTAGGGAGCACCGCATCCTACCCCATCTATGGTAGAGCTGACGCAGGTGTTCCGAAAATAGAAACCTCCCACTTTTTTAGGGGTTGGAGGACCACATGTTGTATATTCATGGTTAGATTCCATGATTTCTATCTTTGAGAAACTAGATATGCCTTCAGAGAGGAGGTTGAATCTGAAAATGTACATGTTACATGATTCCTCCAAGAGATAGTGGGATGTTATCTCACAGGTGGTATGTCATCTGCATATGTATTGGGAAAAGTTTTAGATGACCTTCTATGACTACTTCTACCATGAGACGTTAAGGGATGATCAAGCCTGAGAGTTCATGCACTTTAATTAGGGTGCTCTTTTAGTTTTGGATTACTCCTCGCGTTTTACAGAGCTTCATCGCTTCCCACCTATTCTGGGAGGTGACGAGTTATCTTTGGCTAGGTGATTTGAGGATGGTCTCAGGTATGAAATCTGATTTCAGTTGAAAGTCTTCAGTCTGACTTCGTTGAATTGTATAGTAAATCAAGCACTGATTACCGAGTGTAACTTGAGGGAGTTTGGAACTATGAGATAGGGCGGTTCATCATCCAAGGCTGGTACTCATTACACAGATAGCAGGAATCACCGTAGGAAGGTTTCACGTGATGTTTCTTCAGGTAGCCTAGTGGTATGCTACCATTGTGGCAAGAGTGGGCATACAAGACCACATTTCCTGATGGACCCAGTTGAGTGTCAGTCTTGTGAAAAGATGGGTCACCTTCAGCATTGTTGTTGGGTGTTCTCACTCTAAGCGAGTGACAGGGATTTTGTTATGAATTCATGTCCAGGAGCAGGACCACTAGTTTCTCCTCAATCGAGGAACAAGAGTTCATCAGAACGTTCAGGACAAGGAGGTGGTTGTGGATGTGGTATCTAGATGATATTTTTTTAGTGACATAAGGGTGTATCAGCTAAGGGTTTTTAGATATGGTCGTAGGGCTACATTACAGGTTAGACTTTCCAGTGGAGTAGACATAGTAGGAGCAGGATCCTAGACCCTTTACGGTTAGAGGTACAATTCTAGTTTCCTCTGTTTTAGCTTCTACGCTTTTTGATACATGGGCTTCCCATAGTTTCATATATATTTCTATTGTGGATTTCGTTGGTATCTATGTATTTTCTTCTAAGTATGTTAATACTCTAGAAACTCTTTTGGGGATTATAAAATCTAGTGTACGTCAGTTTAAGGGGTGCCCTCTTGAGGTTGGGGGTATCACTTATTATGGGACCACTATGTCTTAGAGATGAAAGGATTTGATTTCATTCTCATGATGGATTGGTTAGTCTCTTTCTAGGCCTTTTTTGACTGTTATCACCATAGTGTGAGTTTCACATCACCAGAGGGCAGGTCTTTTCTACACAAGGGAGAATGGGATGTCCAAGCAAGCAGAGATGGAACAAAGCATCATGGGTTGGGAGGCATTATATCCTAGATTTATAGTTTATATCTGGATGACTTGGGGAAATCACAAATAGACTTTCCAATAGTGTTGGATCATTTTAGGGATTTATTTCCAGATTAATTTTTAGGTTTACATCTAGAGAGATAGGTGGATTTCCCTATTGAGATTGTTCTAGGAGCCGCATCGGTGTCCATTCCTCCTTATAGGATGGCTACACTAGAGTTATAGGATCCCAAGAAGTAATTATAGCAGTTTCAAAAGAAAGGTATTCATCCAACCCAATACTTATTCTTGGGGTTCTTCTATCCTTTTTGTGAATAAGGAAGATGATACCCTTAGTGTTTTCATAGATTATCTGAAGTTGAACCAGTTAATAGTCGATAATCAATATCCCTTTCTAATGACTGATGATCTATTTGATCATCTTCGAGGAGACCAAGTGTTGTAGAAGATTTAATTTGGATCTGGTTATCATCAGTTGCACATTAGACCATTTGATATACCTCTTACAGCCTTTCAGAGTAGGTATGGTCTATATGAGTATTGGGTTATGCTTCTCTGTCTCATGAACATGCCATCATTTTTTATAGAACTGATTAACCGAGTGTTCCAACATTACATGGATTCTTTTTTGGTAGTCTTCGTGGATGATATCTTGGTGTACTGTCACATTAAACATAACCATTCTATCCATCTTGAGATCTTATTTGGTACACTGAGAGAGCATCATTTATATGCTAAGATCTCAAAATTTTACTTATGGATGGACCAAATTCACTTCCTGGGTCATGTTATCTTAGAGACAAGAGGATTAGTAGACCCAGATAAAGTGAGATCTATAGTTTCTTGGGAGAAGCTGAAGAACTCCTTTGGGGTATGGAGTTTTTTGGGGATGGATGGTTTTCATAAGAACTTTATATAGTAATTTTCAAGAATATAAGTTCCACTGATGGGCCAGACTAAGATGGGTGAAATGTACTTGTGGGTAGATTTCTTTGATTCAGCCTTTTAGGAGCTGAAAGGGAGACTGACTTCAACACCAATACTATTTTTTCCAGAGTCAGGAAAGAGTTACACCATTTTCTTTGATGCATCAGGTGTTGTGATGGGAGAAGTGCTTATGAAATGGGAAGGTGTTGTTGCATACGGGTCTCTATAATTGAGACCACATGAGAGGAACTACCCAACACACAATCTCGAGTTGGCTGCATTTGTGCGTGCTTTACACTGTAAAAGAAGTTATCTTTTGGGAGATCATTTTGGTGTGTACACTAACCACAAGATCCTAAAGTATATCATTACTCAGTGTGATCTAAATTGGAGACAGTAAAGGTGGGTTTAGTACCTTCAGTATTTCAACTTTGAGCTTGCCTAAACACCAGGGAAAGGCACTGTTGTGGCTGATGCATTGAGAACTAGTACTCAGACACATGCAATTCCAGTGGCCAGTAGTGAGTGGAAGCTTATGGATCTATTCTATGAGATGTATTTGGAGGTGTATGACAAACAGAGGTAGGCGTTTCTTTCTTCTATAGTTGTTACATCTACTCTACTAGATTGAGAGTAAATGATCTAGATATTAGATTCTGAATGCCTATTCCTATGGGAGTGTGTTAGGATAGGACCCCAATCCTGGGTGGACAGTAGAAGAGGATGATGTCTTGAATTTTCATGGACATGTATGGGTGTCAGCAAACATACGTGAAGAGTTGATGTGAGATTTTCATTCCTCGGTTTGGGAAGTTTTTCATGGTGTCACCAAGATGTATCGATATCTATAACATCAGTATTGGTGTCCAGGTATTAAGAGGGATGTAGTAAGTTTTTTATGAGATGTTCTACCTTTCAGTAGGTGAAGGCGAAGTATTAGCAACTATAAGGCATTTCTCAGTAGTTACCCATTATCGAGTGGAAGTGGAATGATGTCGTGATGGATTTCATGATGGGTTTACCAAGGTTTCCTTGAAGGAATGATGCAGTTTGGGTTATTGTTGATAGACTAATGAAGGATTCACATTTCTTACCAATCAAGGAAACCTTTATTGTTGACGATCTTGGATGGTTTTACATCCAATAGATTGTATGTTTGTATGGGGTTCCTCACTCTATAGTTTTAGACATGGATGCACATTTTACATCTCATGTCTAGAAGGGGATACAAAGGGATTTGGGTACATCGGTTCATCTGAGTATAGCTCACCATCCCCAAATAGATGGACAGTCCAAGCGCACGATTCAGGTTTTGGATGAAATAATTCGAGCATGCGTCTTGTATTTCGAGGGCTCTTGGGAGAGACATATACCCCTAGTAGAGGTTTTATACACTATCATTATTTAGGTGAGAATTCAGATGGCGCCTTATGAGTATTTGTATGATAGGCAATGTCGATCACCCCTATGTTGGCTGGAGGCAAGAGAGGAAGATTGTTGGGACCTTGTCTAGTCTATTATACCACTGAGTAGGTAGAGTTTATTCAAAATAGGATAGCTACTACACAATATCTCCATAAATATTTTGTTGATCGATAGAGACTACCTCTAGAGTTCATAGTTAGAGATCAAGTTTTCTTATGTGTCACATCGAGGTTATCCCAAATGAGGATTAGGGGATATGGGAAGCTTTCACTAAGATACGTCAGCCCATTTAAGGTTTTGAAGAGAGTCGATATAGTTTCCTATTGGTTGTAGTTACCTCAGAGGTATCAGTATATGCATTATTTATTTCATGTTTCTTAGCTACATTGTTAGATTTCAGACCCATCTCACATTTTTTTAACCCGAGGAGGTTGATTTTGAGGAGGTTTCATCCTTTTAGGAGCACCTTATTTGGATTTTTGATCTTAGAATGAAGCTTCTCTATGGTCATTCTATTACTCTAGTATGGGTGTTATGGCAGCGAGGGCGAGTATAAGATGAGACTTGGGAGAGGGAGGGTGACGTACAATCATAGTGGTAAGAGTTGTTTTATGTTTCTTCTTCACTACCCTTAGAAGGGAAATTCGGGGAAAAATAGCTTTAAGGGGGGATGTTTGTAAGAACATGGATCTTCATTTAAGATATGTATCTTTATTTTAGGTTTTTTTTAGTAACAAGGAATAATTGGGAAATTCTCTAGGTACACGTCGTTTACTTTGGAGTACACGTCGTGTACCCGGTTTCCGTGTGTAGTCATGTACTATATATGTAATGGCTGAGTACATGGTTGTGTATGTGACCTGGTAGACTGCCTAAAGTAAGAGTTAGTTGAGGATAGTACATGGTGTGTACATTAAATGAACACGCCATGTACTTTTATTTTTAATTGACTAATTGGAGTGGGGTCACATCTCATCTCTAGAAATACCTTCTCCAAACCTTGGTTTTTCCAAGAGTGACCGGGAGTGTTGATCAAAGTCTGAGCCCCCATTTCTCCATCCAAAGTCTGATCCTAACTCTGGTGGGTGTGTTGGAATCTCACAAGTGATTTCTCCCTTATTATATATCCTATCTTCCTGATTCCTCCTCTATTGAGAGTTATCAAGGGTTGAACAATTTTAACCTTTTTGTAGATATCCGTCATTCTAGGCTAATTCAAGGGTCGATGTTCTAGAGTCTTCATCTTACAACTTCAAGGTATGTGGTTGGTGCCTTTCATTGATTTTCATTGGTTTATATATGATAAATGTTCTGAATACCCATGCTTAGGGTATTGTGTGTTTTTTAATTCAACGTTGTTTAATACAAATTATGGTGTGTTTGATTGAGAAATGGGTTATTGATTATACATAAGGTTTTATACCATGATCATGGGTGTGATTCCCATGTTTGATTGATTATGGTCATTGGTTCTAGAATTCCTGTTATGCTTGATATGTTTTCCATGCCTCATGTTGTTAGCATGGAGTTACTATTTATTTGATATGCATGTGATTCGCATTGTGAAAGTATGACCAAGGGGAATATACTATGAGATCTTCTCATGGTAGGGTAATTTATGTATGAATTGTTATTATGTTGACCCATAGGTTGTGACCGTGAGAGATGAAAGGTGGTCATTGACCAGAGGAGTTAAAATGTTAGAGCTACTGAGAGGGTCATTATTAAATTAATGATGGACTATAGGGAATTGACTGCATGTGCTGACAGAAGTCATTATAATTTTTTGTTTCTAAGAAGACTAAGGGATATTGACTATGAGATCTACCCAAATGTTCATTCATAAATGATTAGTATCATGTGGGACTAAAGGGGTTAGAATATGTGAGCATTCCCATAGGGTCATTATTTTACTGAATTAATGATATGTTAAACGAGAGGGGTTAGACTGTGAGAACTTTCCCAGAGGGTTTCTTGTGAATAAATGAATGATTGTGATGATTATTCCATGCCAAAGCATAAGCTTGGACCTGGTTCACATGGTTGTTTAGTTTCACTTTTGAGACGTTTGTTGTTACTTTTATATAGGGGGGTAAAAATATTGGGCGAGATCCCCATATTTATTATCCAAAGGTTTGAATGATTTATAAATTAAAATGAATGTAATTGAAAACTGTGGGATTGTTTAATTTTTAGTACTTCCTATTTTATTGCTCCATTTTTTCATATTACCTACTATATATATTCACTAACATTTAGGCACAAATATATTGGTGGTTGCCTACTTTTATTCATCTCAAACCTTGTTTGGTTCATGCTTTTGGACCTAAATAGGTTATATGGTTGCGGGTATAGATAAAGGAAATCGACCATCTTCATCAAGTGCATGATTAATGTTGGAGTAGGAAAGCATGGGACCAAGATGATTCTTGAGATGCTGTTGGAGTTAAATACTTTTTTGTTCTTTAGTTTACTATTATATTTCCATCATTGTTACTTGTTTTTCTGCTTTCCTAGAAATATGTGACATGCATTGTTAATATATGGGCTCCAATTTTTTATTTACTATCAGTCTTCCATTGCTTACTTTTTTTGTATGGTATTAATACTTGTGATATTGTTTATCATTTTTTATCCTATTGTGTATACTCTTCTCATGAGGGAATAGATTCCCCCAATGACTTTACATTGTCCCTCACGTCTAGTTGGAAGCCTCTGTCTTTGGGGAAATTCTCTTGACGTTTTGTGACCAATCGGGTTTTGGGAACCTTTGGGCAGCACCCATAACTGGGACGTTACAATAGAATAGGGATCTTCTTCTTCTATGTCAAGATACTAGCTACTTTGGGTAGCACTGACTCACCTGCATGGGTTTAATCACATTCATGTTAATTCATTTTGATTAGGGATCAGGTTTTCCCCTCCCCGTAGTCACGACTTTTCAAAAAAAAATAGAGAACAGGGAAACAATTTATCATACAACAAGTGAGGTCAAACATTACATAATAAGCAATGAAAAAAAGCAATAAATAAGAGAAAAAATCAAAACAGTTCTGGGTATTGGGCATGCATCATCACTTCTCTCTCCCAAGTACTATCCTTGAGGCCACCATGCCTCCATAGAACATGATCCAAAGGAATGGTCCATCCATGAAACACCTTCTCCTCATGATCCCTTATTCTCACTGGCTGCTCCAAAAACATCACATCGTCCTCCAAATCCAAATCTTCCCATTAAAAAATGTGGGATTCATAGTGTAGATATCGTTAGAGCTGAGAGATATGGAATACTTCATGGATCCTCCCCAAATGTGGTGGCAATGCTAGTTGATATTCCACCTAACCAACTCACCCCAACACCTGAAAGGGTCTAATAAACCTGGGAGAAAGCTTGCTTCCCCTATAAACCTCGGTTGTCCAAGACGAGGGGAGACATTTAAGAACACATGGTCCCCAACCTTGAACTCTAAGGGTCTCCTCCTATGGTCGGCATACAAATTCTTCCAGTCCTGAGTTGCCTTCATCCTTTCACGCATAAGTTGAACCTTCTTTTTCATGCTCTGCACTACCTATGGGCCAAGAACACCTGCCTCCCCAATCACTTTTCAGCACATAGGTGAACTATATGGTTATTCATAAAAGGATTTGAACGATGTCGTGCCAATGGTAGAGTGATAGATATTATTGTAAGAAAACTCTTCTAGGGGAAGTGTCGTACCCTCAATCCTCTAAAGTCCAGAACGCATACTTACATCATATCCTCCACTGTCTAGAAGGTCCTCTCTCTCTACCCATCCATCTGAGGTTGGAATAAAGTGCTAAGGCATAGTTGGGTGAAAAAATCATGATGTAATCCCTTCTAGACTCTTAAAGTAAATCATTTATTCCAATCCAAAAATATGGATCTTTGAACTTCATGTATCTGTACCACTTCACCCATGTACCTCTATTCCAAGGAATCCATTGTGCTCAATTCCTCAACTGCTAAGAAGTGAGATGACTTGTTAGACAATCCACTACTTCCCAGATGGAATCATAGCCTCCCTTATACTTGGGTATTCCTATTATTAAATCCATAGATACATCATCCCACTTCCACTCGATAACATCCAAGTGATTTATCTATCCTCTAGGAACATGGTGCTCAGCCTTCACCTGCTGACACACAAGGCACCTTGTCACAAAATATTCCAATTCCTGATACACTCCGAGCCACCAAAAATGACCTCTCAAGTCCCAATACATCTTGGAGACTTATGTATCTACCCCCAAGGTGGAGTTTTAGAACTCAATAAGAACTCCCTTGTGCATCACCACTAAGACAAAAAGATTCCCACATAACAACTTCTGATTATAACTATCCTCTAACCATCCCTTCAGAGCATCACCCTGGATAATGCGATCACGAATCACATAAACCTCTAAGTCTCCCACTGAGACTCCTCCACATCCCATACTATGGAATACTACACTGTTATATGAAATAGACAGCCTCTACCATACTCTACTATCAATCCCAGATGTAAAGCAGCCAACTCCTCCATTTCCTTCCAGACATTTGAGGAATCCTGAATTACATATTTTTGTGACTTCCTGCTGAAGGCATTGACCACGACATTCCCCTTTCCTAAGGTGTAGTACATTTCAAATTCTTCTTCATGAAAGAAATCCATCCACATCGGTTGTTGCATGTTCAAGTTTCATTGGGAGAATATATAGATCAATATTTTGTGTCCCATGAAGACCAAAAAGCATTTCCCGATGAGGTAATTCCACCACAACTTTAGTTCGAACAAGACCAATTCAAGTATTAGGTCATGTGTGACATAGTTAAATTCATGAGGATGTAACTTCCTAGACCCATAAGAGATTAACCATTGTCTTTGTATCAGCACACATCCCAATCCTATCCTGGAAGCATCACAGAACACCTCAAACATTGCCTCTTCATTAGGAAACCATAGCACTGGGGAAATGACTATATTCCCTTTTAGATAACTACAAGCTTCCTAGAACTTCTCACTACATACTAAAGCCTGGTCCTTTCTAGTTAAATCTATAAATGGAGCCACAACTCAAGAGAATTCGGGTAAAAACCACCCGTAATAACCTGCCAAACCCAGGAAACTACAATTCTCTACCACATTCTTGGGTGATTCTTAAGAAAAAATGGATTCAACCATCAACAGGTTCCACTAATATTCCTTTCTGAGACACCACATGTCCAAGTAAGTGAACCTCTCGTGTCCATAACATGCACTTGGACAACTTCTCTTAGAGCTGGGGGTATTAGAGGACCTCCAAAACTGTCCTTAGATGCTCGAAGTGATCCTACTCTAATATCGAGTAGATTGTGATTTCATCGATGAAAAATACCACAAAGAGGTCTAGATACTCACAAAAAAATAGATTTTATGAGACCCATGAACATAACTATTGTGTCTGTAATGTCGAACGACATGACCACGAACTCAAAGTGTTCATACCTGCACCTAAAAGCATTCTTCAGGATGTCACACTCTGTTACCATAAACTGGTGATATCCATACCACCCATCGATCTTAGAGAACCAACCTTCTCCCTTCAACTAGTAAAAAAGGTCGTCGATCCTTGGGAGGGGGTAATGGTTCATGATCGTCACCTGATTCAGTCTCTGGTAGTCTATAAACATCATGATACCATTATCTTTCTTCTTTGTGACCAAGACTAGAGAACCCCATGGTGACACACTTGGTTGGATAAAACCCTTTTTCCTTAGGTCATAAACCTAAATACTAAACATTCACAACTCAAAAGTCACCATCTAATAGGAATCCATCATAATCGAACGGGCACTGGGTTGTAAGTATATCTCAAACTCAAAATCACGTCAAGGGGGTAGAGTCACAAACTCTTCAGGGAAGATGTCCAGGAACTCACTAACAATCCCCTAAACTTCTTCCATCTCTAAGTCTTTTGATTCCATTAACAACTCAACTCAAGAATAAAGAAGGGGCTTCACACACCGACTACCCTCTTGGAAACTCCACTTTCCAACAAAAGCTACACACTGGTCGCCCATATTTGAGAACACGACACTTATCCGAAAGCATTTGATAATAGTGTGCATAGAAAATAGCCATTTGATTCCTAGTATTACATTTTATAGAATAAAAGGATCCCCACTAGACTGATGCATCCCCAACATCAGTCCACATCCTCGTTAAACATCAAATAGGTTGATCTAACCTCCAAAAGGTGTACTCAACACCAGGGTTATGAAAAGTCTCTCTACATCTAGACTAAGGCATGGGATATACTTGGTGAATCAATGGAGTTAGAACCTTCTTAATCAAAAAAAATAATGGAAAATATTACTAAAAAAACTGATGGTACCTTGAACAACTTTTGGCCCTGTTGGAACTGCTACCTCAGTAGTGTGAAATTTCCCACGCCCAACCCCTCTTCCCCTCGTCTATCTAACCCATCCCAAACCATTACCTAGTTGAGATCCCTAAGGAGTTCCTTGAGGTTGGACTCCTCTAGCACCATCTTCCCTCGATGGAGTGGGAGATTGCTGCCCCTACTGTTGGAAGGGCCTGGCTGGAAACTACTGCTGTTGAGGTATGCGCAGAACCGGCCCAACCCCACTGTACTTCACTTAAGCAGAGCACTGATTCCAAATATTCCCATGGCTATCATAGATAAATCATCCCGGTCCTAGGCCCATGGGTAAAGGGATAGGTCTGGGATATCATAATTGGAACTTCTGAGTCCGACTCCCTATTGGGAAAAACCTAGAAGGCCCTGACGCCATACACCTACTGTTAACGTCCTTCCCCTTCAATGAACTCGATTGGATCTCCTCTCGCGAAATACATCCCAACATGTGAATCCTCTCCACTAACTCATCCTACTTCTAAAACTCTAGGTATGTTGGTAGAGTAAAGGGAGTAACAACATACCAAAGAGAAGGCTGGAGTGCCTCCTCCAAGCATCTTACCTGCAACTCCTCATCCGGAAAGTGGTCTGGAGAAAAAAGAAGGAGATCCTTGAACTGGATCCCTATTACCCTTACCTACATACTCCTATGATAGAGGGAGAGAAACTCTTACCTCTTCTCATCCTTCATTGTGGAAGAAATGAATTCCTCTGGGAACTCCTTCTCAAATTTGGTCTAAGAAACCTCATTTTCTTTCTTCTCCCTGAGGAAAAGCATCCACCACTGATTCACCAATCCTCAAATCTTGCTCGCTACCAGAAAAAGCAAGTACTCTTTCGAAGCTTGGATCAAGATGAAAGTGATCACCAACTCTTCAATCCAGATCTCCATATCCATGTACGAGATGATTCCCTTAAACTTTCCCAGAGTCTTCCACTAGAAGGCAAGAAGCATCTCCTGCCACTGGTCATCCTCTGCCTCTCGATTGTCCCTCTACTGATCAACCAGATCAACTTTTTGGGCCTCAAATACTCGTACCACTCATGGATAACGTTCGGGATTCATAAAAGAAAAGATAAACAATGAACTCCTAATCCTGAGTAGAGTATAAAATTCCTTTTAAATTGTTGTTTGATCTCTTTATTAATTTTAAATTCCCAAAACTCCCAAGAAACATAAGAACACAAGTCATTATTATGCATGTACCTTTCCTAGGGTCTCTATCTTGCAATTAGTGTAGGCTCACCTGGTCGTTCAGTAAGTCCAGAGTCCTTGCATCAGATCATGGGGGGCCTTAAAATCTTGTGTCTCGGTTGATCATCCCTATCCCATTTCATGCACCAAGATCACATAACATTGTTTCCCTACCATCCTATGAAATCTTCACTATGATTAACCCCAAACTCCATCCTATCTTTCTACAATCACCTCTGATACCATTTTGTCATGACCCGCCTTCTCCAAGATGATGGATGGGATGGAAAAGTGATTTTCCCTTCCTTCCTCAAGATGAAGGAGAGATAATGACCCCAGAGTCCCACCTTCAGTAGGCTTTGGAGTGACGACTAGAACCTCGGGTGTAGAATCTCACATAAATGGAAGGGATTACCCTTTTATATAATATGATCAAGAGATAAAATGGTAAATCTCTGCAACACCAAGGACTAAATGTGAAATAAAATCCAATAATCCATTCCCACATGCATGTTCAAAAGTAAACTGATACAGAGTAATAAAAAACACCCAAATAATGTACCAAGGAAAAGAAAATAAATAGTAACAACAATTATCCCAATGTCTGAGCTAGTAAAGTCCAACACGGTCCTCAAAATTATCTTGGAAACCGGAAAATAGTTATACATATATAGGATGAGGATACAAGTATACTCGGTAGGGAAACTAAAGCTACTCGTGCACAAGTGAGGGAACATGCTAATTCCCATGTGAGAAAACAGTACACCTCAAGCACCTACCACAGAATACTAACCATCCCAACCTCACCAAGGCACACTCACCTAGGTAATTCAAGTAAATTAAAGTAATATTATAAGTGCTTAAACATTTAGGTACCCCACACCACTTTCCCATAGGTTAACTGCTCATTCTTAAAAATATAATGTCTTGACACTGCCGCTCTTCCCACACATAGTCCCACTGCCGCAACCTGCCCGCACACACCTGGGTCTCAAACCGCATAAAACAACACCTAAAGACACCTGGTATAGAACAACCACCACCGTACCTGAAGACACCTAGGCCAGAACAACCACTGTCATACCCAAAGACACCTGGGCCATAACAACCACTGTCATGCTCGAAGACACCTGGGCCTTATATGAAGAAACATGGGAAAACATACCTGCAGCGCAAAACCTAATCGCATGGTCCCAAAAAAACCCTTACTGGAAGAATATTGTACTATAGTAAGCCTCGATCCATTACCACCTGACCGGATATGCCTGAGTGGGAAGATCCAGAAGAGGGTGCGAGGAAAAAAATCAGTAACCTGCCATCCATCCTCCCACTGAGATGTTGGGAAAGACACCCTCCCCCATGAAATGGAGGTGTTTGGAAGATAGTTTTAAAAAAGTGTGGGTGAATTTGGAAATAAAAAATAACTATTATCTATATATATATATGTAGGTAAATAAACACTCAGCCCCAACATATGAGTTTCACACGAACAAACAACAATCCCACACCAGCACCACTTTTACTGCTACCCCTATATGCAAAACCATAAAAATACCACTGACAAGCATAAACCCAACCCCCTTTCCATTAAATTTACATTTTTTTATTTAAGAGGACTCACTTTAAATTATTCTGTCACAATCAGACAACTAAAAATCAGAACCATGCCAAGAAACGAACAAAAATAAATTGTTGTCCCACTGCATAATAGCACAAAGCTAGACATAAAGTCCCACTGAACATCAGCACAAAACTAGACTTGCAGTACCACAACACAAAAAGTTCATAACCACACCAAATTTCGACTGCTTGATGTTGCTTCATGAAAACCACACAACATAAATGCATTTAAACTCCCTACAAGTTCATTAATTCCACAATCAATCAATCCCTCTGACTGAGACCCCAACACACCCCCTATACCTCCCCACATACCAAGACCACAGAACCCGGACCAGAAAACACATCACATAACCACAACCATATAACCAAGTGTATTAAAATTTAACCAATATAAATTCTTTTAATTTCCACTTAAATATTACTGGGGTGATTGTATAAAAGGTTTGATCTTGGGTATCCCTTTATTTAACAGAGTGTACATGATTTATCAGATTTCATGTTACATCTATACATCCAAAACACAACAATGAAGTTGAACACCACCAGTGGACAATAAAATACCAATAAATACCAATATTTTCAGAAGTCATACAACCACAAAAACCATAAAATAATCAAATATAACAAAATAAAAGAGGCGATCAACATCAAAACACACCTTGCACATTATTTAATTTTCACAAGTTATCTTTTAATAATATTAAATAATTGTTTAGTTCCTTTTTCTAGAAGAGTATTCAGCATCTCCATACAATTAACCATTAATATAACCACCCCAAATTATGCAAAATTAAAGAGAATCAAAGAAAATCCCTACTTGAATGAACAAAGATCGATGTTCCTTCTTGCGCCAAGAATATGGGATGACGTGACTTGATGGAATAACTACAAGGATGAGTGGGAAGGTATCCATCATTGTTTCATGACTCATCTTGGGAGGAAGTCTCTAAGTTCACCAAGAGAAATGCAAAGTAAGAAGGAAAAAATGAACTCGGCTTAAGAAGAGACTAGATCCTAAAATCAGGGAGACCATTTCGAAGTATTTAAAAGTCATATCATTGTTTAACCACGCAGCTAGGATGATTAAGAAGTTTCAATTAATTAATATTCAATAATTCCCCTTAAAAATGGTGGAGATAGTCTATCAGACATATTTGAGTTGATAGATTATCTTTAAATAGAAAAAAATATGCAACAGGGGTGAAACTAAAAAAAGTGGGGAAAAAATGGAAACAATCATTGATGGGTGAGTCACCAATGCTGATATACTGATTCCATGACCTACTAACGCAACAACCTACTAAATCCCTAACCTACGGAATCCCTAACCCACTGACGCCCTAACCAACCGACACCCAGACCTACCATTTCCCTGACCTACGGATGCCATGTCCTACTGACACCGACATCATTGGTTTTCCGACACCAACACCCTCAATCTATAGATGTTAATGCCCCTAGCTCACCGATGTCGATTCCCTTGACTTTCTGATGTCGATGCCCCTAAAATTCCAATGCACTAACATGTCAACGCATTGACATGCCCATGGAAAAAACTGGTAATTTGGAAAACTATTGAAGTAAGCCACCAAAAACTCCCAGAACACCTCAACACTATATTTTCACAAAGGAAGGGCCTGGGGGGGTCTGGGTTATTAAAAAAATCCCAATCCAGATTCTAAATCATCATAATACACTATGTACCCATGTCCGGATTTTGGGAAAATCAATATAGGTGTTGATGTAAGTCGAACTTTTAACTCTTGAAAATACTTCAAGCATTCCTCAGTCCATTGGAATGGAACATTAATTTTTTTAAATGTTTTCACAGGAAATCCTAGTCATGATAAGTCACACAAAAATTATCATTAATAACTATCTAGACCCAAAAACTTTGTATCTCAAAGACATTTTTCATGGGTTTCCAAGAGATAACTGATTCTATCTTTTTAGGATCCACTAAAACACCTTTTTTAGAAATTATGTGTCCAAGAAATCATACCTCTTGTATCTAAAAATCTCACTTTGATAATTTTACATACAACCGATTATCTCTCAAGATATTTAACACTATCTTCAAGGGTTTATTATGCTAATCCATTATCCTTGAATACACCAATATGTCATCCACAAACACCATAATAAAAGAATTTAGATATCTCTGAAATATTTGATTCATCAATTCTAGAAAGATCATTGGTTCATTCATAAGACCAAAAGTCATGACTACATATTTTTAGAGGCCATATCTACTTTGAAAATTTTTCTTTGGAATATCTTCTTTCTGAACTCTCAATTGATAATAACCTGATAGTAATTCAATATTAGAGAACCACTTAACTCCCCTCAATTGATCAAAAATATCATAAATGTATGGAAGTGGATGTTTGTTATTTATTTTAACTTGGATAAGATTATGATAATCAACACAAAATCAAAGTGTTCTATCTGCTTTATTTATGAAAAATATTAGTGCTACCAATAGAGACATACTTGGCCGAATATAACCTTTTCTTTCAATATCTTCCAACTGCACTTTCAGTTCCCTTAATTTTTTTAGTTTCATCATATAAGATTGAAGAGAAATTGGAATGGTCCTCCTAAGAAGATCAATCACAAACTCCACTAATCTTATAGGTGGAAAACCTAAGAATTTCTTGGGAAAGACATCTATAAATTGATCCACAACTCCTAGAAATCTTCTATCATCGATCTCTTCCATAGATGCTAAAGTCAGCACCACCAACTGGTAAGAGATCATTCCCACTACTGGTACCAAAAAACCCATTGCACCTATCTTTAAAACCCTTTCTACTTTAATGATATTCTTAACACCATCCTCAATTGTGAATCTAACCATTCTTCTATAACAGTCGATGTGATCCTTGAACATTGTTAAACAATCCATACCCATGATTACATCAAAGAAATCAATCTCCAACACTGAGAAGTCCCAATTCAGCTCAACTTCATCAACCATTATATAACATGCTCTACACACAAAGGCTCAACATTCTATTTAACCGAGAGAGGTTTTACATTTATCACAGAAGGCGTCAATTCAAATTTTAAACATATAAAATCAACAGTATGAGAAGAAATGATGAAATGAGATTCACTAGTATCAAAAAACCCTTGCATAATGGTAGAATTAAATACAAGCATACCTCTCACCATATATGGTTCATCCTAGTCATGTAAAATCATCTTCTCAGCTTCATAAAATTGCCTCATTGATGCACTCTTCTCCTTTTTTCCCTGCTTCGATTTCCCTAAATAAGGAGTCATGGTATTCCTATAATCAACATGGCTAGTTATTCTCTGCTGATGAGGTTGATTATACTTCCCTCATCCTATCAAAGCGTAATATTACTATAACACCTAAAAAGTGTCTCAAGCACCTAACCATGGAGCACTAAAATAATAGCACTGAATATTACCCATCTTCTTGCAATTATGGCATGCTCTAGGTTGTGTTGTACACTGTCACTTTATGTGTTCGTGTCAACCACAATGGAAATAGACCACTTTACTCTTGGGTCATGGAGGAAGGCTCATTGATCCTTCCATGTGACATTGATTCCTAGTTCCACCTTGGATATAGGTACCCTTATTTTACTTGTTCCCAACATAGAGTTCCCACAATTCCCCATCGGTATCATTATACTTCATCCTCCCACAGATCTTGAGATTTCATGTTCATCCACTGTCACTCTATTCACCATCACTATATAATCTGTAATATAGAGCACTAAAATATTCAAGTGAATATATTATCATATCCCTGATTTAAAAATTCTTAGCTTCAAGGATTCATTAGCCGCAACCTCTAGTAAAAAGTTCACTAAATGCATCAATTTATCCACATATTTACGATAGAGATTTTATCTACTCCAAGATGAAGAATTATATCGTTCTATGGATCTTGAATATTTGATGATAAATTTTTTTGTTAAACAATACCTCAAAATCCTCCAAACTAAGATCATGATCTAGTTTATGTTGAACCACCAAATCCCACCACTGGCATGAAATATCCTTAAACATATAATTATCCATCTGGAATTTCATGTCAGATGGTGTAATGATGAAATAAAATATACAATTCATCCTATTCAACCACACCTCTACCTTTTGGGGTTCATAATCACCTCAAAAGGTTGGTGGATTTGGATTCATGAACTAGATGTAATGATCCAAATACCTTGGCTCATCCTTTTGGTTCCATGTATCCATACCTTGAAATACTTGGATTATACTCTGAACCAACTCTTATTTCAATTATGGCTTAGGTGTAACCACATTCTCTGAAACTTCTTTTGATTGGTTACTATGATGTCTATCGGGTTCAATTCACTAAATAGACAACAAACTCTATAAGTCTCACTCTCTATCAACTGATGGATTAGCATTTCAAATTAAATCATATTTATTATCATAGAATTTTTTTCCAAAACAATATCTTCAAGGTTTAACAGTTTTTTTAAATAAATTCTATTCATTCTTTTAAAAATTAAACCATTTTAAAAATCCATCAACCATGCTATTTTCAAAATATTTCATTTTAAAAAATCATCATTTTTCAAAAATTTCTACCTTTTCACAAAATCATAAATTATTACTCAAAATGAAATATGCAATGCTAGTGAGAATTCATTCCCCTATAATGCATGTCATGATTGTATCATTGGATAAACCCATGACAATGAGATTCCAAGATCCTATAATTGGCTCCAATGCACTTATGTACCCAAATCCCATGTAACTTGAAGTTCAAAATAAAAAGGTTAGCTACTTATTTTTATGCTCTATATTTCAAGTCCTAACAATCCTACTCATTTCAAGGATCATAACCCATGGAATATATGAGAACAAATTTCAAATCCAAGATGATGAAACTAAAGACCAATTTTTAGGAAATGATCGAACAAGATAATACCATTTTTAATGACCCACTTATTCTCATTGTCTTGAGAATAAAATGAATCATTACATAGCCTTATGTGACATCCCCAAGATGCCAAAGGCTGGAAATAAATCTCAAAGGGTTTAAAATGCAAATGGGGGATGGTTTACCCTTTAATAAATAAATCCATTAACCCAACAAACCATAACTAAACAACTCACTATATGATGCATGAATAAATGAAAGATAACACAACCACTTCATTTATTTCAAACCCATGCTAAAGTGTACCGCAAGGGAAGAAAAAGAAATGATTAGAATAAACAGTGGATAAAAAACTAATAAGACTCCAAGATGACAACATGACTCTATGCTCTAAAATCTCCATGCTCCAATTTCCAAATAGACCAAGCATCATGTGGTGGTTCTAAAGACGTGTGAAACTTTACCTTTTTTCATGTGTTGGAAGATAGCATATGAAAAATCACCAATGTTCCAATGTATGGGTGAGTATAAAACATAGTAGGCTTCCCCAATGACTTCCATACTCATTACACTAGGATATAAAGGTTACAAACATTCATATAAAACATTTTATATAAGACAATTTCCCAAAATACTTTATAACTAAATATAAAAAAATATCAAAACAGTTTAAAACCAAATACAAACAAGTGTTATTTTTATCCAATTTCCTTCCAATCACATTTCTAGAAAATCCACAAAACAAGGCTTTCAAACCATTTCTCATTAACATTTTGGCATAACCATTCCATTATTCACCACACACCCACACATTCATGCAACCTTAAACTCCCTATACTCGCAATCAATGAGTTATCCTTCCACTAAGCCTTCACTTAGTGGACCAATTTTATAGGGTTACTTCACACCCATATCCATCCCAACATTTTGATGGGGGATATTCATGCCCATATCCTTCCCAATGAATATTAACACCCACCACAATCTCATACCAAACCCATGCATAATCTAAGCGTGTTCAACCAATTTAATAAACCCATTCTTTTATTGAAAATCATTAAGAAATCATATTCATAAAAACCATTTTATTTCAATAAAAAATTATTTTTACTAAAAATATCTTAATCAAATACATCTTCCACAATTATGGAAAATATTCATTTTAAAATTGATGTTTTAAAACCATGAACAAAAGCACATTTTCAAGACCACGATTTGTCCATATTTCTACAATTTCCCAAACCATCACTAAAGAGGGTTTCCAACAATTACTAAACAACCAATTCATAATAAATTAAAACAAAATACTCAATTTTAAAGTATTCAAATCAGTTCTACTCAGAGGATTTGAGATTGAATCCACATACCTCAAAGGTTTTGACGAAAACCAAAAACGGATGAAGAACATGCATGAAACCATGTCGATTCTCCATGAAAGAACCTTATATATATTCTCATATAAACTACAAGACCAAATATCAAAATATTTGGAATAAATAATATTATATCTACCCATAACAGGTGCAGATCTGAGAATCCAAGGGGAGAGGATAATTAGGTCTAATTATATCTAAGAAAATGTGACAAGAACGAAAAAGAATGACACTTACCATAAGAATCGGGCTTGGAAATGCTAAGGGACAGCTCCTGATTCATTCCAAATCACTTGGGAGAGTTTATCATACTTTCAATAGAGAATAATACTAAGTTAGAGCCACGTAGGAGCAAAAACTATGGAGTTGGAGGGAAAACGAGTGAGATCCTATTTTTAAGGATCTAATTTTAACCCTTCACATGGTTAGTCCACATGGTTAGAAAAACCATGTGCTAAATATGAATTCGATACTTACTCAAGAACAACCTCTCATGGACTCCTCGCATGGACTCGCCAACTATGTGCCCACCATTCCAATGCTACTACCCAACGTCATCCAAAGTTCACAGTTTGTCATTGGATTTCCACACGGTTTGGACAAACCATGCGCAGCCCATGCGCCTCTCCTTTAACCCCAAAAAACTTATTTAAAGTTAACCAAAATCTCCCATCCATAACCCTTACACTTTACAAAAATCAAAATAACAATTTAAGGGTTACATACCAGAAACTGGGGGTATTAGAAATACTCCTTGCATTTGAAACACTAAAGCATAGGTTTTGCATTATGTGGTACTTTTTCACCATCATTAGCTAAATTATTCCTCCTATCACTTCAATATTTGATTGCTCAATGACCTGCCTTTCCAAACATAAAACATTTACCAATCCCCTTAAAACAATCTCCCTCTGTTTTATTTCACATGTTAATCATGAAGGAAGGTACATATTTTTCTCTCTATGTTTTTTATAATTTACATTTAATACCATCTCTAATTTCCAATCAAAACCATGAGATTTGTGTATAACTCCAATCTCCATATCCACTTTATAGAACATCGATGGATTTATTCACATATATTTATGTCCCTTATGGATAAAACCCTTCAAATACTTGTTTTAAATACACTAAATAATCAATCAACCTTACTTTCAAGTTCGATAATAATACTGAAAGCATACCTTTCAAGTCTTTAAAATTTTTCCTCATAGGTACTAACAGATTTGTCATCATTTTTTTCTAAAGGAAATCATTATCCAATTTCTTATGTTGAATATGATGAAATTACTTATTAAAAAATATGATCCTAAACTCATCCCACTCCATGGAGTCAATTCCTTCCCATTGCCTCATACTCTTTATAATATTCCATCATTGATCTTCTTCACCTTCTAAATGATAAATAACTGATATAACTTTTTCATGTTTCAGACAATGGATAATATAAAATATATTTTTAGTGATACTAATCCATTTATAAAAAACTAGTGGATTAGCAGTCCCACTAAAAGATGGTGGATGTTGCCTCATGAATGACCCATCAGAATTTTGTTCCCCTATTTTATCATTTGGAATATCAGCATGATTCATAGCTTGAGAAAGTTGGGTAAGTATACCAATAATATTTTTCATTCCATCTATCATAAAATATGTTTGTTAAAGAGAATAATAATTAAATTTTACATCACATTTAACATTGATATGGTTCCTTCTGGTTCCATGCATTGACTAAAACCAAAAAACATAGTGTAAGAAACAATAATCATAGTGAGAAGCAACATAATCATGAAAAAACATTTTTAGGTTGTTTAAATCATGAAAACTACTTTTAAATCTATAACACCTTAGTTTTAACATTGTTAACTCATGGTCACCATATATTCAAATCCCTAAAATTGATTATAAAGAAAATATGAGTGGTCCAAGTATATAATTGGGAGTTTCAAACCTGGTGCACAGTAAGGTAACAATCGTCATGAACTAGAATAATGGCCAATATTTACTTGACTAACTATATTCGAAGTTATTAAACCTAGATATATTTTTTCCAAAACCAAATCTACTGGCATTATCTAGATATGGATTTTTCACTAGGAAATCACACTTCTTTTTTACCATAACATAGAAAATTCTACTATACATAGGATTATCCTAAGGGTTCTTGCTAATTTTTTCTCATCCTATTTTATAAATGTAACAAAAACATTATCTAATACTAACTATAGTGACCCATACTATTCATACATAAATATCACATATTATTATATGGATAATCAATACATAAAATCATGATCCATTCCATAATCATATATTTTTAGTATCATTGAAAAATTAGAAACATAAACAACTTGTTAATAATAGATCTACATCATCTCCCACTAAGTTATTCATAACTACCACCCTTTTTAGACATATCACACTTAAAACAATTCTTAATAACAATGAGAAAGGGAACATATGAAAATATGAGCTCTAATATTTGGTAAGGGTAAACAAGGGAGAAATCAAGGATCACATAAATATAACATGAGAATAAGAATATGATAACATGAGATTAAATTTCAAAACCATACCCTGTATATCATATATCATAATCTTGATTTATGGCACAAATCTTGTTAGTTTATAATACATGAATAATAACGCAATTATAGATCATTATCCATAGTGATTAAAATTGACCTAATAAATAAGTTTGTGGCTTACACATAAGAATGAAAAAACATTTCCTTAGTCAAGGATCACTACCAAGACTATCATAGTGGACCGGGTCCACTCCCTAATCCATCATATCCTTATTCAAGGTTCTATCCAATACTATCATAGTGGACAGAGTCCCTTACCGAACAACCTTAGCTTCCAATTACAATCCTTATTAACTCATGAGATATACATATTTACACAATTAAATGGAGAACTATATACTTCCAAACTGACCTGTTACATAATGAAAATCATACATATGAGTGATACATTATCATAAAACATTAATATTTCATAACCCATGGAAATATAATGGGTTTCATATAAATTTCATCATTTTATCATAATATAACTCATGGAAAGGAAAATAGTTTCAAAAGGGTTTCATAATAACATAATTAATCAATGGGAAACAAACAAATTTCATAGAATCATCCTTAAATCTTTATATCATAACCCTATTAAATCATAAGTAACATCAAATGATGTTACCATATATGAATAAATCATTTAAAATATCACTCGAACATTTCTTGTGGAAAATGACCTTTTAACATAGAAATCATTTAATTAAAATCTAAAAAATACTTAGATATTAAGAAAACAGATTCATTAAAAATAAAATTCAAATCAAGAAATTTAATGTTCATAGCATTTATTGTTCATGTTGGTGGGTTTTGTTTCTGGTCATGTACATTAAAAACAATATTCCTTTCACATTTTTAGTATAAAGTAAAAAAATACCTTTTTTAGAAAATAATAAGAATATTTATTTTTTAAAAAAATTAAAAATTCAGAAATTGGTAAAAATTAATTTAAACAGTAATTGGAGTATATTAAAACATTATAGATTTTTTTTTTAGAATACATGCACAAGGAAGAGAAAATATTTTTATCCAAATATTAAAATTATATCGGTTTTTCTATAAAATATTCTTCTTATCTCTTGAGTACTTAAAGAGATTAAAATGAAATTAAAGCATGTAATATTTATAAATAACCATAGTATAATAATATCCCTAAGTTTATTTGGTGTTAAATCATGAAATTTTATCATCATAAACTTAATAATAAACAATCTTGATAAATAATGAGATTGTAACATAAATCTCTTACCTCAAGTTCATCTTTCTTATAAAATCATTTAATCTCACATATAAAAAATATTTTTTATACTTATATTATAGAAATATTTACATATTTATAATATCATTTATGTTTCACTTATAACATTTCAAACCCAATTTATTAAAAAAATTATTAAAATCATTGTTTTGGGGTGTTAACTGATTAGTTTTTCATGATAATTTCAGTTTGGTAGTTCTGGTCCTTTTACTTTGATCGTGGCTACATAATATAAATAATTTTAATCATGGTAAAAATATAATATATATTCATTATATATATTTATATTCATCAATAAAATGAATAGATAGAAAAATTAATTACACCATTCATAGAGACGGTAGGTCGTGTGTTTGCATGAATATTGTTTTCACCTTTTGATAGTTGAAATGAAAGAAAGGTAAATAATATATAAACATTAAATAATCACCATTATATTATATTATATAATATATATATATATATCATATATATTCATTAAATTTATCCTTATTACCATCCATGTAAATCAGAAATGAAAAATGAATCACACCACTACATGGAGGTAGTAGTCCACACAAAAGCATGATCAATTTTATCATTTTCCAACTGACTTGATAGTAAGAAGGTAGATATTATATTATAATTATAAAATAATTATTATATCATATATAAACTTTAAACCAATCATAAGAACAATCCATAAAATATGATGATGGAAAATGAATTTTATCACAACTTGGAGGTGGTAATCCACACGTACGCACGAGCGATACATTAAATTCCCAGTTTTTAGAATATGTGGTAGATATTGGTGGTTCCATAATCATAATAAGATTACTGTATATTAAGGATACTATATTTATTTTTTTATGATGCATTCCATGGATTTAGTGGAGGTTGAAAAAGAAATAAATTTAATGAGGTCAGGTAGGATGATTAGCTCTCCATTATGTCACTACCCGTCCTCAGGGCCCGTGTCGTGACTACCCCAAGCCCGCCTTCCATAGGCCAGGGGCTGGCGACTAGCACCAAGGCGTAAATCCCGGTAAAAAGGGAAGGCATTGCCTTTGTAAAGTAAACAATCACACAGAGTACAAGCAGAAGAAGTAAACACTAAGTAAAAACTGAGTACAACAGTAAGTGCGGAAAGTAAAAAGGGGCCGGAAATACAAGCCCAACTGTAAAGTACAACTCGAAGGGAAAACAGAAACTGAAAAGTAAAGCTGCTACGCCGAGCTGTCCACAGGAAATCCCACCTTAAGGGTGGGTACAGATAGCTCCTCTGCTCCTCGGGTCCCGCCGTCCGCTCCGAGTATGTCCGCCCAGTGGTCCACCTTCGGGTACCGCCTCATCGTCACGTCCACCTCTGGGTACCGTCTTGTCATGAGGTCCTCCTCCAGGTACCATCTCGTCATATAGTCCACCTCCAGGTACCGTCCAGTCCTCGAACACTCGGCCTCTGTCAGCATTGCCCGTCGTCTGCAACCAACACAACGAGGTACGGGCATAGCCCGTGCAGGGGTGAGTATAACGATACTCAGTAGGGACCCTGAGACCTTCAAGGTCTCACTAAACCAACAAGGATAACCACAAAGAAGATCTCAACAGATAACCTCTACTTAGGTATATGCCCATACATATACCTAAGTTATCAAGTAACCCATCTCAATCATGAGGAAACACAAGGATTGTGAAATCAATGGATAACCACTACCCGGGTATATGCCCATACATATACCTAAGTTAGCAAGTGACCCATCTCAATCATGAGGTAAACACAAGGTCAAAAGTCTCAGCTCAACCAGGATTTTCATTATCGAAACTGTAACTGCTGAAGAGCTCCGTCTCTGGAGTGTACAGTGGTCCTGTCACGACTCCGAGGTACTGCTCACTAACCTAAGACTGCTGAAGAACTCCACCCATCGAGTACTGCAGGCCAGCTGCTACAACCAAGCGCTCCCATGTGCCTCTACAACCAAGCGCACCTCTGTCGTGGGTCTGCCGCTACAACCAAGCGCTCCCATGTGCCGCTACAACCAAGCGCACCTCTGTCGTGGGTCTGCCGCTACAACCAAGCGCTCCCATGTGCCGCTACAACCAAGCGCACCTCTGTAACACACCGAGTCGTTCGATCAGCAGTCGTCGGGTCTCAGCCAGCTACACGGTCTCCGTACTCCGCACGCTCGTCACTAGGAGGGTCTGCTCCATGAGCTACAGGTCGATACTCCAAGTATCTCAAAGTCCTGCGAAGAAGTATCTCAAAGTACCGCCACGTCATAGGGGTCTCAACGCAACAGACGGCGCGTCAATCGGACGCCCGGTCTGTGAGTTATTAGCCTTTTCGTCCCAGGGGCCCGGTTGGTTTCGTGAGCGAACCAAACCCGGCCGTATCTCAACTGTACCCCGAACTCTCATAGGTTAAACTCATAGGGACCATTTCTCAATGCGATCACCAACGCCGCTGACGGTTCGTCAAACGGACGTTCTGTCAGAAAGATATCAGCTTTTCCGTTCTAGGGGCCCGGTTGGATTTCGGTGCGATCCAACCCGGCCACTATCCATCTGCATCCAAAACTCGGGCGGAGGATGACAAAAGTTCCGTATCGCCAATAGGAACGCAATGCAACAGACGGCGTGTCAATCGGACGCCTGGTCTGGAAGTTATTGGCTTTTTCGTCTCACACCCACCCTGGGAAACTTCCCAGGTGGTCACCCATCCTGATCACTACTCTAGGCCAAGCACGCTTAACTATGGAGTTTTAACCACGTAGCCTCCCGAAAGGAAGATGTACCTTGAGTATAGTATACCGAAACGACCGTCTCGATCCAAGGATCATGTTGCCGCAGACGGCGAGTCGTTTGGAGGCCCGTAGCCCAAGATATGGGCGAAAAACCGAAACCTGCCCGAAACCGGGGGGGTCTGGGCCCGAACCGACCCGGCCGGCGGTGCGGCCAGCGCGGCGGCGCGGCCCGGCGCGGGGGCGCGGCCTGGGCGCCGCACGTGCGCCGCACGTGGGGGGGGGGTAAACTCCCCCCGGGTTTTGTGGATCTCGGCCGGCCTTAGGCCGGCCGTTTTCCTTTCACACGCAGGACCCGCGGGGTCCCGCCTCCTAAGCAAACCGGCGGCCGGCCGGCACGGCCGGCCGCCTTCCACCCTTCCGCCGCGGCTCTTCTGATCTCCGGCGGCCGGCGAGGCCGGCCGCCTCTGGCTGCTCCGCCGCGGCTCTTCATTAATCGCCGGCAGCCGATTTTCCGGCCGCCCCTTCCAGCTCTGTCGCGGCTGAAGTCGCGACCCTTGTTCGATTGGCACGGCGCGACGGCGCCGCGCCCCTCTGCCGTGGCCCGACTCCGGCCGCGGTCTCTTCGACTACCTTCGACGCGACGCGACGGTGTCGCGTTCTTGAAGTCTTTCCACGGCGCGGCGCGACGGCGCCGCGCGTATCTTCCGCATTAAACCGCATGAACCCGCGTGGTGCGACGGCACCACGCCCTTCCGAACCATTCCACAAAAAATCAACACGAAGTAAAAGAGGAGGATCGGCCGGGTTTGTATGGTCTGAACTCCTCACGTTATAAGGATAGCAATCGGCCTTTAACGAATAATAAACTTTCACAATCTTTTTAGATTAAATAAAAAGATTTGAAAATCAAGGCCCGACAAATATAAACAATCAAGTTCGAAGAAAGTTCCACATAACTTTAAAAAAAATTACCACGAAGAATTTTCAAGTCCAAATTCTCGAACAAATATAAACAATTGAAACAATCCCCTACCTCGGTTCAAGTGCGGAGCACGTCAACAAACCACGGAAGACGAGCATCGCGGAGGTCGGGCATTGCGGTAATCGTTCGTCGATTCCGTTGACGTAGAGGTACGTCCGAAGAGGTACGTCGTTGGTGAATCTTCATAAGCCGACGAAGAAAGTCCGAGGAGGAAGCGGCGTTCCCTTTCGTTGACACGGGAGGCGTCGCCGATCTTCGGAAACAATCCGGCTATGAAGAAGAGAGAAGTGGCGTTCTTGAGTGTTCTTCGTGTTCTTCGTCAAAGTTGAGGATGGTAGAGAGAGCTTCTCAAATCCTCTCAAGTGGCAAAAGAAACCAACCCCAGAATGATAAAATAAGCTTAAGCTTATTTTATTACACAACCTCCCTCTTAGAATTTCAAAGGTTTGAAATTTAAAACATCTCGCCTCAATTAATTATTCCAAGTGTCAAACATTAATTAAAGTGAGTTAAAGGGGAGTTTTAAAAATAGGAGGTGAAGAGTTAGGGTTCGTGTGGGCCCCACCACACTTAATCCTCTCAAGGGAGGTTAAGTGTATGTGGGTCCCACCCCTAACTCCCTTTGGGAGGAGTTAACCAACAAGTTAAAAATAAAATGTGTTTCCACATTTTATTTAACTTTATTTTAAAAACCCAAAAACTAACTCTCAACCCGCAATAAACGCAACCTCGGAAAAGGTCTCCTTAAGCGAATATCGGCACTACGAGTTCATCGGTGCCTTCGGAATTCGATTCCGGGCAACGGTTCAAAAGATAGAAATTCCCGCTCGCTCGTTCACTGAACGTACCCGAGCCAAACTTCGGAAATTAATTCCGGGCACACCGGGCCTCGGAATCAGGCGCCGTCAGAAACTGTGTTCTTGTAAAATTACAAAGAAAATTAAGAAAAAAAATTTCCTTGAAATTTCCAGGTCTTTACACATTAGTTGGCCCCTATTAGATCCTTTCTTAAGTACCCTTGTATTGGTATTTTAAGAAGAAAAAATCCTCAATTTCATTGATAGGTAATTTTAGAATATAATTGGTTAGGTTATTTTTAAGTTATATTACTCAAAGTTCTGTAATGAAGATAAAGGAGGGTTGTCCTTTTATAAGTGGGAGAGATGACACACTTGGAATTTATTAAAAGATTAAAGTATAATAAAGTCATTATCAAGTAAAATGATTCAAAATGGAAATAGATTCAAATATTGGATAATATTAGGTCTAAATATGGCCATTAAATAGGATTTATACAATTTTAATTGGAAAATTTACCCTTATCTCTTGGTTTAACCCCCCCCCCCCCCCAGTAAACCATTTTAACCATGACGGTGGTGAATGTTTTTTTAACATTTTTACTATTCATTATGAAGAAAAAATGAAAGTTACATCATTAAAAAATAGGGAAATTTTGATTCAAAATATGGAATCTATTTTATTAATTTCAATTAATAAAACTGTTAGAATTTACTATTAAAATAATCTAACAAAACACGGTGAAAATGGTTTTCAAGAAAAAATGGTTCCTTAAATATAAAATGTTTTTATACCAAAATCCACATAGAATTAATTCCAATGACCATAACTGAATAATTGTTAATATAAATAAAATATTATTACTTTTTAGACCATTTGAAAAATGTAACTTTCTAAATGTTTTAATGGAAAGGATAGTTTCCAATAAAAATCAATATTTTTACTCTTCATTGAAAATTTTATATTTTAATAAAATTATCCAAAATTCAATACAAGAAAAATTTTACATTGTTATTTCAAAAATGAAGTTATTTTTTCAAATAAATATTCTAAAAGTGGAAAAAATAAATTATATTTTTTTCATAAAAAAAAATATTTTTGAAGAAAAAATTTTCTTTTAAAGCATGTACGAGATTTAAAAATAATGAGAACTTATTTATAAATATATTTTATTTATCTAAAACCTTTATATATATTTTTTAAAATGTTGTTATTTCAATTCATACCACAAATTTAACTACTAGGTTATAACATTAAACTATATTATGGTTCATTTAAACTTAGGGTTGCGTGTATTGAAAGCTATCAATGAAATTAAAATGTTTTAAATATATATTTATCATCAAATCTTGGAGTGTTATAGGTAATGGAAATATGAAGATGACAGAAATATTCATTGGTAAAAATGGGCATTATTCTTACTGACATTATACTTTAATTTTCAAAAAAAAATCAAAGAAGTGGTTATTAAGGATGAGAAATAATTTCCCTAGAGTAATAGGAGGAAATAATATATAAAATAGTGTAAAGTAAAGATCAAATAAATCTTTAAAATTATATTCAAGAAAGAAATACTATGACCCAATGTATTAGAAATTGAATTGATCAAACCCTTATAACATTAGAATCCTTCGAATGAAAACCCCTTAAAGGATATGATTTCAAATGTAACATTATTTAACTTGAATAATGACTGGATAATGATAAAAATTATTATAGGGTTAATTGATACATTTTTTTGAAAGAAAATATTGTTTGTGATTAGAAATATATATTAAGGGGTGAACATTTAGACAATAAATCCTTACATATTTTGTAATTTTTGAGTCAAAACTCCATGAGATAAAGAACATGGAATAGAATATTTAAAATAATGAAATATATGGGAATAATGTGAAAAAAATATTTATGTTTAATTAAATAATCCATTCCAATTAAAACAAGGTGTGTAATAAGAAATTTGACTCATGTTATTAAATTTGTTACTATAAACCCATTAACATTTTCTTGATTCATTTTGTGCAAGTGACTAACATCCTAAATAATCAAATTATGTTTGTAAAAAAAATTAATTTTATTCATCTATATTTCTTTTAATATGGACCATTTATTATCATATTTTATTTATTTATTATAGATTTCTTCTTTATTTTTTCATGAAAATTGATTTGATGTTGGCTTATTTCGATAATTTTAGTGATCGAGGATGATATTTTAACACTAAGTCAAATAAATAATATAAAAATTAAAAAAAATATTAACCAATTATACTTTTATTATTAAATTATAATAGTATCATTATTTAAGTTCCCATAGTCATCCATGATTAAGTTTTATTGTATTGTTCATGTAGGTGGTTAAGCCGGCCCAAACAAGATCGTGTTATAACTCAATGGGTGAGTATAGTTGACGAAGTGTATAATATAATTATAATAGAATAATAATGATATTATTTACATTTTATAGTTGTTGAATCATATTTTATATGGTTTTGATAAATAATGAAAATCAAAATGAATAATAAAAAACGTTACTTTTTGGGGTCGGTGGCCTGAAAATGCAAGATTAACAATTTTATTTACTAAATAATGAGAGTAAATTAAAGTGTATTATAATTTTTTTTCATATTAATAATTATATTATATATTTAAAATTTATTATTCAATAAATCCTTATAACTGATGAAGTTAAACGTTGGTGAAAAACATAAGATGTCAGTTCGTGGATGTGGTAATTTGAACAGTACATTATATATTATGTTTTGTTTTTATATGTGGGTGAGAAGAAATAAATAAGGGTTATTAAATTAATATAATAAAAATTATTTATACTAAATATACTAAGTACATTATATTAATTTTGTTAGGGTAGGTTTGGTAAGAAATGATTAAACATAAAAGGTAAGGAGTAAGTAATACTTATGTTTGGACCTTGAACTTCCACTAGATAAAATCTAAAGAATTAAAAGCCTTACACTAAATCTTAGTGATAGGGATATTTAGTAAATTCAAGGGACCTATATTTAAGGAAAATTGGATAGGGTTTCAAGGAAATTTTTTAAGAGGTTGTATTGCTTTGATAGGGTGGAAGTGATCCCCTTTTATAAGTGAAGATAAGGATACTTTCGTGAACACCCATTATTTTTCATTAATGAAATGACACTATTAAGGAGTAAATGGTTTCAAAAGTGATAAATAATGAATTTTATGGTGATATAAGGTTGATAATGCCTTAAAATTAAATTTTTTATCTTGTTTTAAACATGTCTGAAGTCATTTATTATTATTTTTTTTTTACATTTACCTTTTGCATTTTTACCTAGGTAATTAGTTTTTATATAAGTAATTTATGTTTTAATGAAATTATAAAATTTCCCCTATTAAAAAAATTTTTTGTGATGAACCTGAAGTTAAACTCAATTTAATCCAATTAAATTTTAAAATTTTATAAAATTAACTTTTAAATTAAAA
The DNA here is from genome assembly GCA_963277665.1 of Viscum album. Classification (NCBI taxonomy): domain Eukaryota; kingdom Viridiplantae; phylum Streptophyta; class Magnoliopsida; order Santalales; family Viscaceae; genus Viscum; species Viscum album. The sequence goes on along the minus strand of OY728123.1, from coordinate 1,197,828,402 downwards.
TAGATAATGTATAGAATACTGGTTTTTTGTAAAAAAATGATTTATTGTTAATTAAATGATTCTAACCATATTTAGAATTGATTTAAATTAAATAGGTATTAATATATTAATATATGTGTTTAAAAATAATATTATATTAATTATTTATTATATATTAATTTAATTAGTTATATAGAAATTACACAATGCTAATATAAAATCGTTAATAATAAAGTTTCACCAATATCACAATAAATAACTTTAATCTTAGTAAAATAATTTTTATGGTAAAAATGAAATTTAACTAATAAAATAATATTTAATATTTTACCTGAACCATTGAATCCATTTTATTATATTTATTAATACAAGTGAAACAAACTAATGTTTAATATAAGTAAATCAAAATAGTTTTTTGATGAAAATATTAATGAAGTTCCCAAAACATTAAACATAGATTTTTCTAAATTAAATATAATATTTTTAAATTATTTATATCAATTATATTTATTTTATTTCAAAAAGTTTTTATAAAATCTTAATTCATTCTTTACTCAATATAATGTCTTAAAAGTGATTGTCTTTATCAAAATTGGTATTTTCACTATTGACCTAAAAATCAATTATTTTTTGAAAAAAATAAAAAAAATCACCGTAAGATAATATTTACATTATTAATAAAAAATTATTTTAATTTTTTCAGAATTAAAATTCTAAAATTATTAAATTCATAATTTAAATAAAAACGACGATATATATAGAAAAACTGCCATTTCTAAAAAACACCCCTTTAAAACATTGAGTATTATTAATCCTATTTTGTGTGAATTTATAATTGATTACAATTATATTATTTACCATATTATTTATTATAGTTATAATTTTACTATCTAATCTATCTTGGGTTGTTTCAGTTCAGTGTTGTGTGTGGAGAAATCCCCCTTATATAAATCTAATCCTCATAATTTTAATTATTGATCACTGATGAAAGTAGAAGAGGTTATTCATAACATATATATCATTCATGATACAACTCCTAATATGAAATCTACCTTACTAACTTGGGATATAATATGTTATTTTTCCTTCTTCATAAAACATTTATTATTCATAAAATCATATACTCATGTACATATATACCTTATTCATGCATTCTCTAAAATATACCTTTTCTCAAAACCATCTGAATCTACATGAAATTAGACCATAGTTAAATCATATATTCCTCCAAAAATTAACTCCATATTTAACCTCAAAATGCATTAACCACTAGTTTATAAAGTGAAACACTAGTCTATATATATATATCCTAATCTATAAAATGAGATAAGCTTCTACAAAAATATCATGTATCACTTTTTCATTAAAACAATAGTCCATTTCAAGGGTATAAATACTATATAACTCACATTTATCCAAATAATTTAACCCTTCAATAAATCAATATCAATAATATATTAAACCTAAGATTATTCCATACCTCAATCAGGTGTTCTCCAATAGTTATCCCCAAAAATATAACCTTGTCATAAAATAACATTTCAAGATTCTTGATGCCATTTAATATATGTTTCCCAACCATTTAATTAATACTACATAAGAAAAATAATTAGAAGTTTCACAAAATTCTCACAAATATAATAAAATACAAGAATAGAATTGATAATTATCACCCACTATGGATAATAGATAAGAGTATCAAAATTTAATTTCAATTATGATATCAACCTCACTATTATATGTAAGACTATGAAACTCACCATTTCTATCATAACAAGAATATACTAATATTCTTATACATTTTAGTATTATACCTTATTTGGTTATAATACATTGTATTTTATAGATAAAAACTTTTCTCAATTTCATATTCATGACCCAGATTCAAAAAAAATGAATGTAAGATCCTATATTCTATACACGTTTTTGAATTTTTGAGGAACCTTTAGTTTTCATTTGGTGGATGAACTAATTAGAAAGATATTAATTATATAATTTTAGTGTTTTAACACCTTAATGTGTTTTTTTAGATAATTTTTGTGGCCTTATAGGTGTATCAGGATCTCAGATAAGTCTCTAGACCTTTAGTCATTGAGACATCAGTTTCGGGAGAAGCAAATCGGGGTACATGGTTAGCACATGGTTAGTGCTCACTGTACACCCGAACATGTGGATTATTTTATATTGGTGATTGTATTTGGAAAATATGGTATTCCCCTAAAAACTATATGGATTTTTATAGTGTATTGTAGTCATGTCTCACAGTTGGCGCATGGTTTCGGATGTCATGCGCCATAACAGTGTGAGGTGGGGGTGCTTCGGACAGTGAGTCTGCATAGTTGGCACACGGTTTTCAAAACCATATAACCAAACTGTATGCCTCATTTAAAGAGTAAATATTTTGATTTTCCCCTCCACCATTAAATGGGTTTCACCACATTTTCCTCCCTCATCCATCTAGGATCTACCCCATGGGATCCCTCATCTTCCTCTCATTCTCTGTGGGAGATCTCTTTCATTATTATACTATTTAGAACATTGTTTCTAATGATTAAGAGTAATCAGTAAGCCTATCCCTCTTATGTCATACCTTATCAGTTTCTTCTTTTCATGTTCCCTCTCTTCATTTATGTTTCTTACACCATATTTTTAGGGATTTTTTCTAGTTTCTAATTTCTAATTATATATTATAAAATTGGGGGGTGATATCAGATGAGTGAAACTTTCATAGAATGAGGTAGGTGTTTTAGATGCCTTTTCATTAATTTGGAAATTCTTTTTTCAAATTAGATCCCCTGAATAATTAATTTTATGCTTCTTAAATAGTGTCCTTGAAATTATCAACCCAGTATAGGACCACTTAAGGTCCATGGTGGTTTTATGACTTTACTGTTATCCTAGAAATATATTATCATTTTAAGTTCCTTAATTAAAATCTCTTGTTACAAGATTTTATGTGATTAATTCAAACCATTATGCAGACTAAGTGAGGTACATATAAGGTTCTTAGCTTGTTAATTAGGTTGTCTTCATAGTTAAGTTCCTTAATCGATGGAACCTATTAAATGGATCACCCATGAAATTCCTTCTTTGATTAAATTATTTCTAATGTATGTAGATAATCTAAGATCACTATGATTTAGGGTTCACTTTAAATAACCTATGAAATGTAAATGGTCATCCCTTTGATCTTAAGCTCCGCTATTTTATGAAACTAATAATTTAATCGGTTGAACCAAAATTTTAATTTATATGAAAGTATATGGGTGAACTTAAGGCTCTCTCTTATTTAATCTAAACCTAGTATAAATGGGATTCATTTTTCTTAAACATGGACTGGTAACTTATATCCCTTGGTATCTAGAGTGTGACCGATTTATAATCCCTTGGTTTAGTTTTAAAATTGAAAAGGGGAATATAACTATTAAATGATGTCATTAAGTAATTAAATTGTGGTAATGGTGTTGGAATATTGTGACAAAATTAATTAAATCTAGATAAATTATGAAATAAAATTTTGAAATATGATGGGTTAATGTAAAATTAAAGTATTGGGGTGTGTTTTAAAATGAATGGTTGTGAGACATGTTGCAATTTTATTTTAATTAAACTTCTTTCTTTCTTAATTGTATTTTCTTCATTGTAGACTTTCTTATACAATAAAATAGGTTATATGATAGAAATAGTTGTAGTTTATAAGTGATACATGACATGGATAAGGGTTGTTTTTTTTAAATGCCAAGTGTGAACCCAATAGATGTGACCTGATTCATTGATGTGAATTTCAAGGGGTAATCCCAACATTGATCTGATCAATGTATTATGTTTGTGAATTTCTTATACTGGCACTAAGGATTCACCTAGAAATTTTTGGAAGTTTTAGAATTCATGGGGTAATATACTAGATTCATCTTAATGACCTTGGGAATTGAATACATTGGATTTTCTCCTTAGATTCCAATACATCCTTTCTCGAGATTACCTTGGACTTGTTCCTTAAGCTCTATTATAGCCCCTTTTATAAATTTTAATTTTAAGGATTCATCTGACTAATTTTACTCCAAATATATGCACCGTCGATTGATTACCATGGGTTGGATCACCAATTTCACATAGAGAATTCCCTAGAGTATTCCACAGATTCTCCTAGTTCTGATATATAGGAATAATCAAAACCATTATGTGGGTTCACTATAATAAATGTTCATGGATGCCTATGAATATATCCATAGGTCCCATTACTACTCTATTCATATGATTAGAGACAATCCAGTTTAAGATGAATCATGTATTATTCCCTAGTTTACCACCACCTTACAACTTTCTTTATTCATATATTGCACATTATTTTATTTTATACTCACATATTGGAAATTCATTAGACACTATTTTGGGGTGGCATGTTGAGTTTTACTCACACCCTGTTTGGGCCACTATTTTGTCCCTAAGATGATATGTTGGTTATAGGTTAGGACTTTACATGGTGTCACCAATTTGATACTTATATGTGGTTAAGACTTGGCATGGGAGTTGTGGAACAAGATTGTATTAAGACTGCCTACATGAGTTGGGACTTTTGATTTATTTATTTATTTATTTATTTATTTATCCATATTTACTTTATATATGAATTACCTGCAATTAGTTTGGACTTTCTTGTACATATATCATTGTACACCATGCAAGGTTGGTCTTTGTTGGAACTTGTCTAGTTTTCTGTTTATTTTTATCTTCCTATATTTCAATTTTTTTTATTTTTTCCACTATTTTTAGTACTCATGCAGAGATTATAGTCTCCCCACAAAAACATTATTATACCAATGTTTCTAGTCAACTAAATCTAGTGTACAGTGATAAATTCTTAAGGCTGTATAGCCCTCGGGTTCTGTTACTTATGAGTGAATTGGGCATGGGATGTCACAAAGTGGTATCATATCTTCTTTTTCCCTTGTCTTACTAATTTGGGTTGGTAAACAAGATACTATGAATGGGTTAGGACTTGTTAAATAGCTCATGTTTAGGAATGCACAACTCGCACATAGAATAAACATTAATTTTCTAGGGATGGTACTATTTTTCATGTTGTTCATTATTACAGTTTATTATTATTTCACCTTGAGTGTCTATTTTTCATATTTCATCTAGTTACTCATTTATAGGATTTATCTCTTAGACTGGTATGGAAAGAGAGTAGTTATTCCCATAAATCATTTCAATACCATAAGATTATAATTCCATTTTCATGCTTTCTTTAATTATTATATTATTTTCTTGTGTGGATATTGGCCTCTTTATAGCTATAGTTTAAGGATTGTTAAATTGAGTTTCTGTGTCAATTTAAAGAGTGTTTTCTTATATAGATTAATGATGTAATTCTATCTAACCATCCTAAAGTTAATTAAAACAAATGAAACTTCTTTAAAATAGTTAAGTAATTAACCATAATAGAATCATTGAAATTCAAGGTAATTGGATTTGTTTTTGACAAATACAAGTGATAGCTTATGGATATCAGAAATGAGATGCCAATTCTATCTTATGGAGTGGTTTCCTCCATAAATTGTAAATGGATACCCACATATCTTAATCCTTATATTCTTAATTTGGTCCTTATTAATCGATAATAGTAGTAAATGTCTATATAATAAAGTCCACAAAGGTTAAATTAATTGTAAAATTTTTATCTAAATAAATCCTAATGATCAATGATAGATGATAGTTAAATGGTGTGAAAATTGAAACTTATTAAGGCTCGTACCTCTATAAATTGTAAATGAAAACCCATATAATTGAATCCTTATATTCTCAACTGAATCCATGTTGGTCATTCTTGAAGTATTATGGATATGAGATAAACCCATAAGGGTATGTAAACATCTTTAATGATATATATATTAATGGGAAGAATTTAAATGGGATTCAAACTGTAATTTATAGACCATTCCCTACATAAATTGGGAATAGATACCTATATAATTGAACCTAGGTTGGTATGAATTAACCATTATAGGTAGACATCATTGTTAAATAACTTTGTACTTTACCACTTGGGGGTATATTTATGTTGAATGGGATGGATATTTAAAGGGCCTGCATCAACTTATACAGTGGTCCTTATAAGTGTATGGTAACATCTTACTTAATTAATCCCCTTAATATGATAAAAGTCATTTTTTTGTGTTTTTGGGATTTATTTATATGAGGTGTCAATTAATTAAAATTCCAATTATAACCTAAATATGGTTTCCCTCTATAGATTTTGGTCTAAAATTACTTTAACTAATCCCATTTGGGAGAAATTTTGGATATGTAATGCTTGATAAGAAATCATGATATAATTTTCCTAGAGTAAATTATGGTGTTATCCAATAAAGTTCCAAGAATAGTTTATAAATTATTTTCCTATATAACAAGTACTTGGAATTTCATTTCTTTGGGCATTCATAATGTTTATGTAAAATGTGAATTAACATAATGTGTTAATTAAAACCTTTTAGTTGTGTTGGATTTAAGGATCATAGTGTGGGAGTTAGTTTTGGATTTCCTTGAGAAGTACCCTATATACGAACATAGACATTTCTTGTGGGTATAAATTGGCTTCTTCTTTTACATTTTACCTAGAGTTTATGCAATAAATCCTAGTGACCTTTTTGGTGTGAACCTAACTTATGGGTTTATTCCTCATGTAAGTGAGTGGTTATACCAGTTATGGGTAGCACCCTTGGATATAGGAATCATTGGTTAATGCTTGTGTTGAGTTTTATATCCTAGGAAGTATCATTAATAAGTCATTAGGCTCGAATTGTAATCATAGTTGTGAAGCGATACATGTGGTGGTGTTTGGTCATGTAATAAGTTGATCCTTATTAGAGACATGTGCATCATGATGTTTATGTTTAGGAGATTGACATACCAAGGTTATGGTCAGCTATTTATTTAGTTATGTGAACATAATTTTAGGGATGTATAACTCAATAAGTCATCATCTAGAATAATAGTAATGTTGGATAAAGTGACCATGGGTTAATCTTCTATGTATGTAATTGAGTAACTAGAATGTATGGTGTCTTTGGTCAGGTGAATCAATTGAGATGGGTGTTCCCATTACGTTGATGAAATATTGTGGATGTATGAATTTGCACACACAGTTCATGTTGTGTTAATAAATGGTGAAATGATTAATGTGTGGTTCTATGGTAATCATTTAAGTCTCTAGGTAGTTTGAAAGATAAGATAGTGTAAAACCTATAGTAGTGTTTTTTCATGAATTCTTGGAAAAGGGTCAGGAATTATTGTAGGCTATATTCATGGGTCACATTCAGAGTATAGTGATCTAAACATTGATGGGTTCATCGTAGGAGACATAGGCTTGAGCTTTTAATAGAAAATATGATTTATCCTAGTTCTCTAGATGACCTTCTAAATGGTATCAGGTGATATAAAACCACCAATCTAAGTTAGAGTCCTGGATTAAGTGTTCAGCACTAACGATGTGTATGATCATGGCTCAGGAGGGAAACATGTGTGTGGTATTAGTGGGAACCATTTGGGTTAGTGCTTTGGGAAGTGGAAATGGATGATCATGATAATGTGGGATACTCCATTGTTCTTATCGAGGTGTGACTCTTGTAGTAAGTGGATTCCTCATCATAAGACATAGTGATTTTTATGTGGGCCATGAATAGAATATGGATTTTTTTGGAAGAGACGATCTAAGATGAGTGGTATCAGTCCCACTTAATAGTTATGTTTGGAAATGAATAGATCATGAGACACAGAAGTTGGGAATGACCAGTGACGTAATAGTGTGGATGATTCTAATGTGTGGAGGGTATGATGAAAATTGGAAGTAGCCCTCATGTGAGTGGAATCTGGTATGCATGAGATCAATCATGGGATGATCATTGTGGCGTCATGATGTAAGTGAATAGGTGTAGTTTAAACATATGGACTAATTAGTGAATTCAATTTTTAGACTTGGATGTTCTTTTGGTTGAATTCAAACATCATTTATGGGCTTAGGATTGCTTAGAGTGACCCAATAAATATCGGTTCTCATGTAGTGTTGATTCTCATATCGACGAAAAATAAAAGTTTTTATGTAACAGTGAGAAACTATGAGTCGGTTGTGATAAAAATCCACCCTAATTATAGTATATCACCCCCTTGTTAAAGGTTAAATTGATGATTCCTTAAGTTACTGAAGGCTAGCGTGAAGATTTCTTAAGTTTATGAAGGGTAACATGAATATTTACTAAGTTACTGATGGTAAAATTGAATATTTTTATAGTTAATGATGGATAAATTGAATATTTATTAAGTTGATAAATCCTAACATGAATATTTATTATGTTATTGAAGAGTAAAGTGAATATTTATTAAGTTACTAAAGGGTGACTTGGTGATTTCTTATGTTATTGAAAGGTAACTTAATGTTTTCTCGTGTAATGATAGGGTAACTTAAGATGAGATTCCAATCATGTAATTTCACCAAGGAATTGGTATGAGCCTCTATGAGCATTCTTAGGTGATCACAAGATGCCTCTAGGGGTAAAAGAATCATGATTGGGTAGTGATGAAGCATTGGTAGGTGCAAGCAATAATTTTTTAGAAGAGTTGGCTCTAGGTGGTTTGACTGTTGTTACTATATTTAATTGAACATGGTCGGTTGTCGTTGGGGTTTGGCTTGGTGGTAAGAACCCTGTAATTCTACATGAAAATGGGGGTTTAAAACCCATTGGGCGCAAGTATTGTAGCAGTACTGTAGCGGTATTGTAGTAGCAGCGGTACTGTAGATCGGTAGGTACTGTAGCGGTGGTAAGAACTATAGCAGTGGTGGAATTATGCGGTACTGTAGCAGCTAGGTTACTATTCACAGAATGGTCATTAGGTCAAAAATTTGGGCCTACGAGATATGTAATGAGCTACAAGCCCACTGGGCCTTCAGGCTATGTAATGGGTCTCCTTCTACCCAGTGAAAAAAGATCTTTGTTTTGATTTAATAATAAAATGAGGTTTTGACCCCAACCTTTTAAAAAAATTGAATGTGGTCGGTTGGAAACTGTAATTGGATCATCCATGTAAAGGAATTAGAGTTTTTTCAGGTGGTTGGACTTTTTAAGGAAGAGTTGATGTGTTAAGTTTTATCATAAATGGTGAAGGGAAATTCATTTGGATTCATAATAATAAAACAAATGCTAGTACTAGGTTGATGTAACTCTCATATGGGTTGAGATAGGGTATGTTAAGGATGGTACTGAGTGAGCTGGGGAACTGGTGAGAACATGATTTGATATGAAATTATAACAGCGTTAGGTTCCAAGTTTCTAAATTTTCCTTCTAAGCTAATATCTAAGGTGGGGAGAACCATGGGTTATTTAATCCAGTGGAATGGTGATGCAGGTGTCTCAGGTTTGATGAGAACCCTAGAGAATCATCATGGTGTTTGATGAGGAACATGAGAGTTGTCTCATGTTCGACCAGTCTCATGTCTTTTACTTAGTGTTATGGATTGAAAGTATGTCGGGTGATAAAAAATGAATGGTGTCATTTGAATTATAATTGATGACAATGTTTTTTTATTTTTACAAGGACTTATCATGGATGATAAGTGATAATTTTTGGAGGTTGTAAGATCCTATGTTCTATGCAATTTTTTTAATTTCATAGGAACCTTGTGTTTTCATTTAGTGGACAAACCAAATCTCCTCCAAATCCATTTTTTTGGTATTTTCAAAAACCACTTTTAGGATGAGTGGTAACCTCACAGATCTCCAGACATTTCAAAATTCAAAACATAAATCAAAACATAACCAGCGCCAACTTCAACTTCCAACTTAAAACATGAAAACAAAGGATGAAAGGATGAGCTGAGAGGCATCGTCCACTCCAAGCATATAGTCAACATCCCCCGTCCAGCCCATTGAGAACAAAGTAAAAAATTTCAAATTTCAAATTGCAACTTTCAAACACAAACCAACATCACCGCATTGGTTGATGATCCTTCTCGCATCGCGCACCCTGACCCACACCGTACCTCAGCCACAGTAGACCTCCGGCGAGAGCTTCCCACCTGAAACCAACATCGCCGCCGAATAACCTCCAAACAGTACACCATAAATGCCACGAGAACCACCAGTTGATGAATCTCCACAACTATCACGAATTTCAAGCCCAGCAGAACCCAAAGACGGAGAGGAGGCCACCACGAGAGACTCCACCTGGAAGGTCGTCTGCCGCGCAAGCTGACATCCCAAAACACATTGAACACCACCACGCAACCCCGACTGGGAGAAGAAAGATGGAATCCTGGAGCAAGAGCAGAGCATTGAGCGGACCAGGGCCTCGACAGTGAGCTCGGATCGCCATGGCCACCAAACCTGCCTTTGGAAACAACCACCAGGAAAACAACGACCGAACGAACACCACCACCAGGAAAGAAAAGAGCATGCTGAACCAGAACACCAGGAAACATCGTCACGATCAGATGATTTCTCGAGACGAAAACTGACCGCAACTTCGTCTTTAGGAAGAGAACCAAAGGAACCACGCGCACTCCATCAGCAGAAAACCAGACCAGATTGAGAAAAAGAGGCAGGGAGGAGAAATCGAAGCCCAGCGAAGAAGGAGCGCCATCGCGCTGGACGGAACGACAAAAAACCTAGAAGCAAGGGGAGGAAGGGGAAGAGGAAGGGGCGGAAGGAGACCCGATCTACGAACTCCTGAAAACAAGAAGAAGCAGACCGCTCCACGACCACCGAAACGACTGAGGGACCCAAATCTGAATCAGATCTGGCCTGGGAGAGGAAACACGCACCGGAAACGCTGAGGACAGCATCGTTACAGACCCGAGAAGCTGAGAGGAGCGGACGGCCTGAAGACAAGCCACGCACCGAGGTCACAGGGAGTGGCGGGATGGAAAGCCGAGGAAGAATCCAATAAGGAAGGGAGAGATATGAGCGAGAATCGCAGCGGCAAAGAAGAAACCCTAGGAGGATGAAGGAAGTACCCGGGAGCGCAAACTAGGGGAGAATGGAGCCATCAAAAGGGCAGGGACTGGACAAACCAAATCTCAAAATTTGATTCGGAATGGAATTCTAAGATTTTTATCACCTTTAAGTGTTGTTTTTGGATAGGTTTAAGGGCTCTAGAGGTTTCTAAGGCAACCAAATAAGACTGGAGAGCTTTGAGTTTTGAAAAAAACAGTTTTGGGAGAAACATTCTAATGTCCATGGTTAACTAATGATTCATGCTAACCATTCACCCCAACTATATATCCTATTTTATACAGGTTAATGGTTTTGAAACTGTGAGGTATGCATCTAGAAACCATGTGGATGTCTATAGTATATTTTAGACAAGTCACGTGGTCGATTCATAGTTTGGGAAGTTGTGTTCCATAATCGTGTGAAGTGAGGTTTTCTTATTCAGTGAGTCTGCATAGTTGGTACATAGTTTTCAAAACAATACTCCTCATTAAAAGAGGACAAATTAAGATCTTTCCCCTCCTCCACTAAATGGGATTTAGTACACTTTCCTCCAAAATTTATCTAAGAACTCCCCCGCTCACACCCTCGTCTTCCTCCCTTCCTCTATATGATATCTTTTTTGTTCTTGCTCTGTTTTTGCACCATTTCTTTCAACCAATATCCCTCAATAAGTCTATCCATACTCTTGCATTCTATATTAGTTTCTTTTTTTCATGTACCCTCTCATCATTTATGTGGGATATGCCTTATTTTCAGAGCTTTTTTCTGGTTCTCCAATTTCTTTAGTTCTAGATTGAATCAGGGACCAACACTAGATGAGTGAATCTTTTTAAACGTGAGGTAGGTGGTTTAGATTCTTTTACATTAAAGTATTTATTTTTTTGTAAAACAAAAATTATTATGCATCACAATAGTATTATGGCCTCAACCTAGATTAATTTGGAAATTCCTTTTCATAATTTAGAGCCCCTGAATAATTAATTTTATACTTCCTAAATAGTTTCCTTAAAAATATCAAATCGTACAAAGACCACTTATGGTTCATGGGGATTTTACGACTTGACCTTTATCCTATAAATAAATTGGCATGTTTAGGTTCCTTAATTAAAATTACATGTTATGGGATACTGTTTAATTAATTCAAACTATTCTACAAACAAATTATGTTCCATGTAATAGTCTTGGTCTATTCATTGTACCGTCCTCTTAGAGACCTTTGTTAATCGATGGAACCAATTAAATGGACCATCCATGTGGTTTCTTCCTTGATTAAATTATTTCTAAAGTAATTAGTGGTTCTAGGAGCTCTATGACCTAGGGGTTCAATCCATGAAACCTTGGAAAATTAAATGTCCTTCCTTGGAGCTTTAGCTCCCCTATTTTAAGAAACTCACAATTTATTCAATTATAACTAATGTATAATTAACATGTATGTGAAGGGATGACCTTGAGGATCTCACTTTTTTAATCTGAACCTAGTATAAATGGGATTTCTTCACCATGAACATGGACCAGTAACCTATATCCCTTATGATCTATGGTATTACTTGTTTCTCTGTAATTAAATGGTAACGTCCAAAATCCCTTGGTTGATTTTGAAAATTGACATGGGGAATATATATGATAAACGGTTTCATTAAGTAAATTATATTAAAGGTGTTGGAAGTTTTTGATTCCTTAATTAAATTGATATCTCTTTTGAAATAATAATGTGAAATCTAATGGGTAAATGACTAATGAATGTATTAGGGTTTGTTGCAAAATGAATGGCCTCGAACCATGTTGCATGTTTGTTTTAATTAAAATCCCTTCTTTACCAAGGGTATTGTATGCCTTATAGCCTTTCTTATATAATAAAATTGGTTATATGATGGAAATAGGTTTGATTTAAAAGTGTGAAATGCCATTCATAATATTTGGATTCTGGTTTTGAATTCCAAGTGCCAACCTAATAGATATCAAACAATGCATTGATGTGAATTTCAAGGGGAAATCTCACCTTAGATCTAGTCAATGTCTTACATACGTGAATGCCTCAACATGGAACTGAAAATTCATCTAGAAACTCTAGAAAAATTATAATTCCTGGGGTAATATTTTAGATTCAACTTGATGTCCTAAAACATGAAACAACATGTATTATCTCATTGGATTCCAATCCAGTCTTTCCCAATATTACCATGGACTTTTTCCTTAGGCTCAGTTAGATCCCCTTTTAGAAAGTGGAATGTTGATGGTTTATCTATCATATTCTACTCCATAGATAAACATTGTGAATTGATCACCTTGGGTTAGATCACCAATTTCATACATTGACCAACTTGGAGTTTTCCTTATATTCTCCTAGATCAGATATGTGGGAATTATGAGAACTATTCTATGAATTCACCATGATACTTGTTTTTTGAAACCTGGGCATATAGAAATGGGTACTATGACTAATTTATTATTATAGTGATCGAAGAAAGAATATATTAGGCTAAAGTAGGTGGTATTCTCTAGTTCACATCCACCTTACAACTTTACTTGTGAATATAATACACATTATATTGTTTGATACTCATAGAATGGAAACGAATTAGGCACCATTGGTGGTGGAATAATGATTTTTACTCACACCTTGTTTAGGAAACTATTTGGTACCTTGGTATATCTATTAGTTTCAAGTTATGACTTTTCATTGTGTTTCTTATTTGATTCTTTTATGGGGCTAGGACTTAGAATGAGAGTTTTGTACCACACATTTACATGTATTGGCTGCAGGAGTTGGGTCTTTTTATTTATTTATTTATTTATTTATCTATCCTTAATTTATGGGTTATATGCAATTAGTTTTGATTTTCTTATACATGTATTATTATAATTCATGTATAGTTAGTATTATTTGGCACTTTAGAAGTTGTCTATTAATTATTATCTATCTGTAGTTCAATTTATTTATTTTACTATATTTAGTACTGATTCAGATGGTATAGTCTTCCTATCATACCATTATAGGACCCTTAATACTATTTGGTAGCCTAGGGCCTACCAATAGGTGTTCTTAAGATAATGTGGCCCTCAAGTTCGGTTACTTATGATGGAACTAGGCCTAGGATGTCACAAATAAAAAAATATGATAATATCCATAATATGAATATAATAACATCGACATAATGTTTTCATTCCCTACAACACCTATTTATTTTACATATGATACATTCAGTTCAACTTATGACTCTCTTTGTTTAATCTTTAGTTAAACATGGTCATTTTCCAATTAGGTTCTCTAATGTAATTAGTTAACATCATACTCAAATCCTTCATAATGATTCATTAAATAAAATTTGTATTAACCATATAATATCCTCCATGAGTGTCAAACCAAGTGTACAGTTATTCCTCTCTTTAATGTACCATGTGATGATTGAGATAATCCCCAACACACCTTTTTATGTTTTATTACCCATATGGATATTTGTACCAAATCCTGTATCCAATTCTAAATGTATTCCTGGTATATCAATGGTGGAAAAACCATATTATCAAAAATTCACAAAAATTTCAAGACACCAACCTACACATATAATTATACCTTATACTTTATAAATTTCTCTTATCCTAATCCCTAAAATATCTAAAATTACATCATATAACCTAACAGGTTATATATACCTTTGAAATTATAATCAACCTTATCTTACCAACCTTTGATGACATTTCTAACTCTTAATTTATCCTCAAATGATAACATCTTAATCTCAAAAGATATCTAAAACATGATTTGATACCAATTGTAACACCCCATGTATGTGACTATATCAATTACATGACTTAAAAAAATATTTCCATATAATATATTCCTATGATATTTTAGGTTTACATTTCTAGAAAATTAATACCAAATGTTAACCAATAAAACTTGTGTCTTTTCAACTAGTGGACACTTTTCCCACTATATGACCAACAACTTAATCTGTAAGAAAGCCTTCAACATTTCCCACAAATTATCGATGTAGGATACTCTTATAAACACATATCATGTAGTGATTTTATTAATTACCTATGAAAATTGAAATATAAGAAAGGGGTGACCTCAAATGATCAGTAAGAGTAAAAATAAGGGATAATAATCAAAGATCATAAGTGATCATAATATAATCATATAGGTATAATCAAGATACATAATAAAATCATACTAAATAATTCATATATCATGAAAAATGAGTTATGTAATACGATTTGTCATAACTTAATAAATGAATAAAGAAATTATGGAAACATGTGTCATTAAATATGAACCATGACAACATATCATAGTCATAAAGATAAGAATAAAACTATGGTATAAAAATAATCATAGGAAAACATTATAAACAAATCTAGGAATTTACAACCTTTATATTGTGAAAAAATACATGTATGTCTACCCTTTTATTTGTGAACAAGTCCAAGTATGTCCAAACATCATTATCTCATGAGTTATAAATCCTTAAAAAATGCATCATAGGGTGATATAAGACCCCACCAATTATAACTTATACATATGAGTGCCATTTAAATCATTCATCATCATATCATAAAGAATGGATGGGAATAAAATAGGTTTCATTCATCACATAATAGGAAAACCATAGAAATAAAATAGGTTTCATGTCCTTTTTGAAATGGATTCATATAAGAAAAAAAATTATAATTCCATAAATAATCATAAAATGATAAACCCATGAAAATTAAAAGGGTATCCAGTGATATTAAGTAATTTTATAGGAAAATACGATTTTACTAATGATAATAAAATTTATGGTATTTACACTTTATGGATAAATGTTATTTGGTTAAGTTAATAACTTCTTCAAAAAATTAATGTATGGAATTTAAGAGAACACCCTTCAAACAATAGAATCAAAAATAGGGTATTCTCAAAGGAAATTAATTGGAAGAAAAATTATGATTTTGCACCGAAGATTATTAGGAAATCAAAATTTATTTATGGATAATATCCCTTATATAAATTTAACTTTTCTCACTTGTGAAAACACAGATGAAGAATAAATTGGCATATGAGGAATAATTTTAGAATAATGATATAAATTTACATTGAAAATCATGATGAAACTGACCATTTTCCATAAAACCCATTTTGAATAAAACTCATAGAATAATGCTAAACTAATTTACCTTTTAAAATCATTAAACATATAAAGATGATTCAAAATGATAAGAAGTATTTTATAGTGAAAAAAAACATAAAAATAAGTTCATTTTTTTACTTTTATAAAGAAATTCCAAGCAATAAAGCCACTAGTTTCTTTTGAATAAACATTTTCAAAAATATTGGAATGAAAAAATTTGTGATATATTGAAACATTAATTTTTAATAATTCTCAAATAATGGATTCTTGAAATTGTCATAATAGATTTATAGATAAAACACAGAGTGTATGATAACAAATGTAACCATTATACGTAAAACATTTTAAAACTTTGAAAAACCTTTATTGAAAACCCACATTTTAATAAGAGAAATAAAATCCCATTTTAAAAGTGGTGGTAAGGATTAATAGGATCACATGAATTAATCCATATTTGAGTTCATATAAAAATTAGTAAAACATTGGTGGGAAGGAAAATATGGACATTGATGAAAAGATTCATTGTTAATAATGTGAGTTATTTTTACCAATGTTATACTTTTATTTCTAAAAACATTTTTTCAAAGAAGTGGTTATTGATTTTGATAATTAATTTCCCCATATAATAAGAGGAAATATCATATAAAGTAATTTTATTTAAGTATTAAATAAATATTTAAATGTATTTTCAAGAAATAAATACCATGACCTAATGTATTGGAAATTGAGTCGATAAAACACTTACTACATTAGAACCTTTCAAATAAAAACTCCTTGAAGGATATAATTTGAAATCAAACATTAAATACCATGAATAATTATAGGTTCATAATATAAAATATTATAGGGGTATTAGATACCCCATTCCAAAGAAAACATGGTGTATGATGAGAAATATGTCTCAAGGGACAAAAATTGAGAAAAGAAACCCTTACAGTTTTTGTGATTTTTAAGTCAAACCCCATTGATAGAAATAACATGCAATAAAAATTGAAAATCTTGAAATGGATGGAAATATTGGTCAAAAATATTAAATGGTAATTATATACACAATTCCATTGAAAACATGGTATATAATAATAAATATGTATCAAGAAATTAAATTTGTGACAAGAAACCATTACCCTGTTCCCAATTCATTTTGCACATGCACATATGTTCTAGAATAATAAAATTAATTTTATCATATAAATTATTAATAACCTTATTCATTTATATTTAATCTAATATGAACCATTAATTATTATTTTATACTTTTTTTATTATATATAATTTTCTTATGTTTGTGTGAAAATTGAAATGTCAACTTATTTCAATAATTTTAAAAATAAAATATGATATTTTATTACTATATTTAATACATAATGTTAAATTTCCCAAAAAATCAATATTTTCTTATTAAAATACAATCATATTAGTATTTAAGTTATTATAGTCTTCTATGATATTGTTTTATAGCATTTTTTATATAGGTAGTTAAGTCGACCCAAACAAGAACTCACTATAACTCGATGGGTGAGTATGGTTAAGGAAGTGTAAAATATAATTATAAAATAAGAAAAATTATATTATTAAATTTTTTTATGTTTTTAAATAATATTTTAATTTTTTTTAAACAATGAAAAGAAATATGAAAAATAAAATATGTTACTTTATAAAGGTGGTGGTCCGCACAACACATAGTTTACATTTTCATTTCTCGATGAATGAGAGGAAAAGAAGATAGATTGTAATTTTTCTCATAAAATTTATAATTATATTATATATCCCACATTTATTATTAAATTATATATTTATAAACATCTAATATAGAGGTGGTAAAAATGGAATATTTCGGTTGGTGGAGGTGATCGTTTGTATAACGCACGATCGACGTTCTTTTGTTTTTATGCATTCATGGGATGGAATAAATAATTGTTGTTAAATTAATATAATTACACTCCACTATACTAATGATACTAAGGTCATTATATTACTATGTTTTTGGTAGGTTTGGATGATAAATATTCGGAATACAAGGTATGTAGTGAGTATTACTTAGGTCGATACCTTGAACTTCCTCTTAATGAACTTATCATAATTGAAGCTCTTTGTATAACTTTTAGTGACCAGGGGATTTAGTACCTGAAATATAATTATAATAGAGGTGAATGTATTTGGTTTTAAATATAATTTATAAGGTTATGTGTATCTTTTAGAGTGTGTATGTGATCCCCTTTTATAGGTGAAGAAAAGAGTACTTTTGTGAACACCCATTATTTTTTTAATAATGGAATGAAAAGGGTCAATGGATTCAAAAGTGAGAAATAATGGAGTTTGGAGTGAGATAATTTTGATAAATCCAGAAACATAAATTTCAACACATTTTATAAACATGTTTTAATTCATTTATTCTTATATTTATTTTACCCCTACCTTATTTGTTTCAAACTATGTAACAAGGTTTTAACTAAGTAATTTATGTTTTTTAAAAAATATAAAATAACACCACTCACCAAATTTTGGTTTGATGAACAAAATTTTAACCTCTATTCAATCCAATTAAAGTTTTAAAAACAATAAAATTTACTATTAAATTAAAATAGATAATATAGAGAAAAAATTCTTTGTAGAAACATGATTTCTTGTCTATTAAGTGTTTCAAACTGTATTTAGTATTGATTAACAATTAAATAGACATTAATATATTTATATATGTTTTTAAAAATAAAATTATAGCCATTATTTTAATTATTTTAATTTAATTTTTTCAATATAAATCACACAATGTTAATAAAACAAATATTTAAAAATAATTGTTTCTTTATTATTGTGATAATTAACATTAATATTAGAAATTTAATTTCTATTTTAAAAAAATTAAATTGAACTTGTTAAATAATTTTTAAATGTTTATATAAAATATTAACTCCATTTTTTCTTTAATTTTTATGATTGATAAAAACTAATTTTTAAATTAATCTAATAAAAATAGTTTTAAGAGAAAACTATTAATGGCGTTTCCAAAACAATTAACATCAATTTTTGAAAATTTAACTTATTATTTTAAAATTATTTATATTATATATATATAAATACTATCAAAAGGGTTTCATAATATTTTAATACATTCTTTTTTAAGATAATTTCTTAAAGGTGATGGTTTTTAACAAAATATGTACTTTCATTATTAACATAAAAATCAATTATTTGAGGAAAATATCAAAATTTCACCCTAAGATAATATTTAGATGATTAGTTTAAAAATTAAGTTACTTTGTCCAAATTAAAATTCTAAAATTTGTAAAGTTTTCATTTCAATAAAATTAAAATATATAAAAAAAAAGATACTTTTGTTGAAAATCACCCTTTTGAAACAATGAGTATTCTTAATCCTATTTTGTATGAATTTATAATTGATTGAAATTTTTTTATTTACCAAATTTTTTATTATTTTTTATAACATCTTGATAATATTTTTAGGTATTTCTAAACCTTTCCTTTTGAGCTTTCTTTGGTTGGGATTCGTTTGGGGTTTCTTTAGGTGAAATTTTATGTTTTTGGAAGTTTCTTAGCAGGTACAAAACTTACACATGGCTGGTGCACCATTTTCCAAACCATGCACCCTACTACATCGAAGTGGAAAAATTATATATTGGGATTCACATAGTTTACTAAACCGTTTTCCCTCTTTATAAAAACCATGTGAGCCATTTATAAAAGGTACACGACTTGTGCACAGTTTAACTAAATCATGTGCCTCTTATGATTAATTTTCTCCTCATGTTCTTGATCTTATGTGATCTATATAATTATCTTTATAATTATATGGATACTTGAGTTTAATTATGGATCTAATACCCATTGTTTAGGGGTTATAAACCTAGTTTTTGATCCTCCTTTCTCCAGATCTTTTTTTTGTTCTTCCGTAGAAAATCCTAATTAGGGTTTGACGCTTCGAGATCAAGCGACTCTAACTATAAGGCCCCAGCCTTAAAACTTACTTAATATTGAGTTATTACAAGATTACAAATTGAGGATATTTTCAGGTTTAGAGTTTTAGAGAATTATATCATAAAACTTTCATTACATTCTACATTTAAACAAAGTGGTTACATAAAAGATACTATTCATTTTTCCCATCAACAGAAACATATTTAAAATAAAACATGGATTCTTTCTTGACACTTCCTTGACACTATCATCATATCATGTACCCTTACCTTGACCTATGAAAACATTTCAAAAACTTGGGATGAGCATAAAAAGCTCAGTAAGGGATATAAAAAAATATGGAAAGGAAACATGAGTACATGTATACATAAGAATCAATGAAATCGAACTCTACTAATAAAAAATAAGCACTTTAACATAACTCATCAAATCATAAATAAATCATAGAAATCATAAGACATAAAGGTAACTTGAGGCATTCATAACATTCTTACGTAGGGAGTAACCCTCTTGGTTATGTTTGGAATACCCATCACAGTATATTCCCTAAATCTCTTCGGAGAAACCTTAACGTTTAACTCCTTCGCATTACCCAATGCATTGGAGAGCTATATCGGGCTCACCCGCCCTTAGTTTATCACAGAACCACCCATCTTCATAATAGTTCCCAAGAACCATAACATAATCGTATCACATAAAACATGCATAAAGGAAACATAACATTTCCACTTTTTAATCACAAGATATCAATACAACACATTGATATAAAAACATTATGAAAACCATTTTCAATACCAAAATAAAAGAAAAGTAAAACATGTTATTTATTTTTCTTTAAAAAAAAAGGTATGGCTTGTAGAGGAAGCCGAAACTCAAATAATGGTCACGGCGGCGGAGAAGTCGTTGTCGCCGCATACGTACGACAAAAACATTCCCTTTTTTCGTTTAGTAAAACGCTTCATATAAAAAAAGATTCATTTTGGATAAACGTAAAATTCAAAGGGGTTTATACACCGTAAAAAGAAGGTTGTGTATAAAACAAAATATGCCTCAATTAAAGGAGATTGAGACGAAGTCCCATACCTCGTATCCGACTTGACTTGATCATTATTTAATCTCCTGAATAATAAACTTGAGTTAATTTATACTTGTTTAAGAACCTTTTTCAAGTTCATTATTCCTTTTATGTCACTTACTGCCATGTCATGAACACTATGTAATTATTTAAGTTAATAACGACCGTTTTAACGATCATTGATACTTGAGTCAAAAATAAACCCTTTATAATTACAAGTTGTTCATGTATCCATTATATCCAGAATTATACTCATGATTTAGATATTATATATATCATGTATATCCAGTATATACATGCATTTATAATATTACATAACGTTTAGAGGTAAGAAATGAAATGCACCGTTCATGGAGACGGTAAACCGTACGTACGCATTAACGCTACTTTCATTTCTATTTCATATTTTGTTGAATGGAATCATAATGATATAAAGGTATATTATAATTACAGTATAATATCATATATAATATCATTAATTACATCCTTTATATGTCCCACATATGTCATTAATGAATCAAATCACTTTGAGGGGCGGTAGTCCGCACTTCCTAAAATGAAGATATCACGTTTACCCATAATGGAAACCATAAAGGTATGCCATAAATGAAAAATACATAAGCTTAAGTAAAATATAAACATATTATATATCATATATAAATATAGTGTCATCTTAATGTTCACCTTTAAAGGTGTTAAAAGAATATTGAACAATCATCATTTCGTGAGGCAGAAATTTGCCATCCACGGAAACAGTATGTTCTTTAACCATTAGATGCAGGTGTGTGTAAGTGTAGCTCGAATCCTTATTATAAAAAAATCCTAGTATATGGAATATACTGGTATGTTTACAAAATAAATTAATAAAAAGAGTTTAGGGGGTTGGAGAAGCAAATAAAAAATAAGAACACAAGAGAAAACACTACCTTTAAAACGGGTAACTCTTTTTGATTTGAGCTCAAAGGCTTCCTTGGGAAGACTTCTGCCCAAAGTGAGGCTTCTAGGAGTAATAGAGGGATGTGGGGAGACAAAATTAGCATGGTTTGTCCGATCCAAAGGCTTGATAGGTGTGGGTAAGGAGGTAGAGGTGGGGGCCTTTTATAAGAGGAGAGGAGGGGTACTCTTGGAAAGTTACAAATTGTTACTTTATTTTCAAATTAGTTTCGGATTTTAAAGGTCCCACATTGATGTATTATGAGGATAAGGTGATAAGGTTTAGAAATATACCCATCAAATAGGTTTTTTACAAGTGTAGGTCTTAGAGTTTACATTATATTTTCATTTTATTTAAATCGTTAAATAATGAGGTCATCGCTGCATCATCATGGTGTCATAAATAATTTAATTTATTTAATGTATAAAAATTAGAAAACAAATATAATTATGTAGGAAATCTTTTTATCTTTCCAATGACTATTTATAGTAAAAAATCTGACTTGTATAACCCCATTTAAAAATTGTTTTATTAAAACAACTCATGTTTGTGTCATTTTTACTTTAACATTAAATAAAAAGATAATAATGTCATTTTCCTTCCAAAGTGGCTCCATTGGGTCCCCAAGTTGACCCATGGATTTTCTTGGTCGGCCATGACACATCCAATAAGGGTAGGACATGTGTCAAGTTCATTTCATATTATTAAACCATTATTCTTACCTTAAATTACACTAATTACCTCTAATCGCGATTAAAAACTTAAAAGTTACTATTCACCAAAAAATTATTTTAATCCCATTGAACCACATTTTACTTCTTAATGAAAACCATTTATTTATGATTTTTTAAATTCAAAACACAGAGGTGGTAAAATTTTATTTAAACAAAAAATCAGTTTTTTAAGTACCACTTAGTGGTTTCACTATTCATCAAAAATTGAAGTTTTTCAGAAAAATACCAAAACTTCACCCTAAGCTATATTTGATATTCCGAATTCAAAAATGATGTCTATTTTACAAAATTAAAAACATATAAGTTATATTAATTAATTTAATAATTAATTCCCGCTGTCAGAGCAAATAGCGTGTTTTTATGAAACAATAAGTATCAAAAGATTGTCACTAGTTTAAGTCCAATTTCAAAGTGAAATTAATTCCAATGAACACTATTGGATTAAATGGTAAAAATATATTATAATTTAACTTTAAAACCAATTCAAAAGATAATCTAACCATATAATTAAATTAGATGAAAAAGCAGTTTTGATGTAAAATGCAGTATTTTTCACTATTCATTAAAAAAATGAACATTGTTAGAAAAATACCAAAAAATTATCCAATGTAAATTTCAATGTCCCAATCATAAATAATAAGTTTATTTTTACAAATAGAGCTTATAAAATTATCAAAATTTTGATTTAAAAATGGTTTGCCATCAAAAGGCAGTAAAACAATCTTTTAAAAATATTATTGTATTCCATGCTTAAGATTGAATTTATTCTCATTTTAAGCCTCTAAAACACTATCTAATTCATTAGTAGGCATAGATAAAAATATCTATTATTCATTACTTACTTGGGATGTTACATCCTTCCCCCCTTTTGAAAATTGCATCCCCGCAATTTATTTACTTATCAAATAAGTTGGGGTATTTAGCCCTCATTGCATTTTCAGATTCCCATGTTGCCTCTTCAATCATGTGGTTTTTCCACAAAACCTTTACCTGATGAATCACCTTATTCCATAACACTTGCTCCCTGTGGTCAAGAATCTGGACCGGTTGTTCCTCATAAGATAGGTTCTCTTCCAGCTGAACTACCTCTGGACTCAAAACATGAGATGGATCTGGCATATACTTTCTCAACATCGAAACATGAAAAACATTGTGTACCTGACATAAACTCGAAGGTAAAGACACTCGGTATGAAACTGATCCAACTCTCTCCAGAATTTCATATGGTCCAATGAACCTTGGACTCAGCTTTCCTTTCTTACCAAATCGCATCACAGTTTTCCATGGTGATACTTTGAGAAAAACATGATCACCTACCTCAAAAGAGAGATCCTTCCTCCTATTGTCCGCATAAATCTTCTGCCTACTCTGAGCTGTTCTCATGTGTTTCTATATCAGCTGAACTTTTTCTGCCAACTCTTCTACCAATTCTGGTCCCATCAGCTTCCTTTCACCCACTTCATCCCAGAAAGCTGGAGTTCGACACCACTTCCCATATAACGCCTCAAATGGTTCCATCTGTATACTGGAATGAAAATTGTTATTATATGAAAACTCAACCAAATAAAGATGTTGGTCCCAACTTCCCTGATAATCCATCGAACAAGCACGTAGAATATCTTCCGAAGTCTGAATTGTTCGTTCTGATTGCCCATCTGATTGAGAATGAAAAGCTGTACTAAAATTTTATTCAGTACCCAATGACTTCTGAAGGCCTTTCCAAAAGTTATAAGTGAACCTAGGATCACGATAAGATACAATGGAGAGAGGAACTCCATGTAACCTGACTATCTATTTAAGATACAAACGGGAAAGTTGATCTAGGTAAAAAGTATCTCGTATAGAAAGGAAATGAGCAGATTTAGTCAAGCGATCAACAATAATCCAGATTGCATTATTACCTCGAGATGTCTTCGGTAATCCCACAATGAAGTCCATGGATATATTTTCCCATTTCCATTCTGGTACTGGTAAAGGCTGAAGCATCCCTTTTGGTAACTGTCGCTCTGCTTTAACCTGTTGACAAGTCAAACACTTCACTATAAAATCAACAATATCTCTTTTCATTCCATCCCACCAGTAATACTCCCGCAGATCTTTGTACATCTTAGTACTATCAAGATGAACTGAAAACGGAGAACTATGAGCTTCACATAACAAATCTCTCTTTAACTGTGAATCACACGGCACACACAATCTCTTCCCAAATCTCAAAACACAATCATTATCAATATTGAATTCAGCAAACTTACCTTTCTGAACCAGCTCTACCTTTTTCTACAACTCACGGTCTTGCTTCTGTGCTTGCTTGATTCTATTTGATAGAGAAGATTTCACTGATACCTGAAACAAAACAGAAGAACATCCAGCACCAACAACTTCTATGCCAAAGTTCATCAAATCCTTAACCAAAGGATCACGTTCCAAACACAACATTATTAATGAAGCATTACTTTTTCGACTCAAAGCATCAGCCACTTTATTTGATTTTCCCAGATGGTAATGAATTGTACAATCATAATCCTTGATTAATTCCAGCCATCTCCTCTATCTCATGTTCAATTCTTTCTGAGTGAATATATACTTTAAAATTTTTTGATTGGTATATATTTCACACTTTACTCCATAAAAATGATGCCTCCAAATTTTTAAAGCGAAAACAACAGCAGCTAATCCCAAATCATGTGTAGGGTAATTTACCTCATCAGTTTTCAACTGTCGTGAAGCATAAGCAATTACCTGATCATTCTACATTAGGACACAACCAAGTCCTTTCAATGAAGCATCACTGTAGATAACAAACTCACCATTCCTGGAAGGTAGTGCCAAAACTGGATCATTCACCAATCTTCTTTTCAGTTCCTGAAAACAATCATCACATTCTTTTGTCCAGATAAACTTAACACCCTTTAGAGTTAGCTTAGTCATTGGACTAGATAACCGTGAAAAATTTCTAACAAACATTCGGTAATAGCCTACCAAACCAAGGAAACTATGAATCTCAATTACATTTGTGGGTCTTGGCCATTCTTCAACAACCTTTGTTTTTGCAGGATCAATAGTTATCTCATCTTTATAAACAATGTGACCAAGGAAAGAAATTTGTTGCAACCAAAACTCACACTTGCTGAATTTACCATACAATTTCATTTCTTTCAAGGTTTTCAAAATAACCCTTAAATGTCTTTCATGCTCCTCTTTAATTTTAGAAAACACCAAAATATCATCAATGAAAACCACCACAAACTTATCCAAGAACTCATGGAAAATTCTATTCATTAAATCCATGAATACAACATGTGCATTGGTTATCCCAAAAGGCATTACTACAAATTCATAATGGCCATATCTTGTTCGAAACGCGGTCTTCGGAATATCTACTTCCTTTACCTTCAACTGATGGTACCCCGATCTCAGGTCAATCTTTGAAAAATACTGAGCTCCCTGGAGCTGATCAAACAAATCATTGATATGAGGCAAAGGATATTTGTTCTTAACAGTGATATTATTCAAGGCTCTATAATCAATGCAAATTCTCATAGAACCATCTTTCTTTTTAACAAATAAAACAGGAGCACCCCATGGTGATGTTCTAGGTCGAATGAAACCTTTCTCTAATAAATCTTGCAATTTCTCCTTCAACTCTAAAATTTCAATTTGAGCCATTCGATAAGGGGGTTTTGAAATTGGCTTAGCATCAGGAACTAAGTCAACAGTAAATTCAACTTCCCGATCTGGTATTATTCTAGGCAACTCATCAGGATAAACATCAGGATACTCATTTACCACTGGCACATCATTAATTTGAACAGTTCCTTTGTTTTCAACAATGTGTGCAAGGTAACATTCATTTCCATCTTTTACAAGTTTCTCATCCTCTTGATATGTTATCAACAGTAAGGGTTCATTCTTGTACACAAAATGAAAGTCTTTCTGAAAAGAAAATTCTTTAGCTCTATAGTCAATCTTATCATGGTAAATAGAGAGCCAATCCATATCCAGGATAACATCAAACTCTACTAGAGGTACAACAATAAGGTTTTCAAGTAGGTTCTTTACACAGATAAGGATAGGAAGATTCTTATAAATTATTTTTGCCTCAACATTTCCCTGAGGTGTTTTTACCAAAAGTTCAGGAGTCATTTCTTGAGATGGTATTCCCATTTTACTAGAAAAGTTTTCAGAGATGAAAGAATGTGTAGACCCCAAATCAAACAACACACTGGCATAATCTGAAAAAACAAACAAAGTACCTGATACAACTTCATTTGATGGCCCGACATCTGCTGAAGTAGTTGCAAAGGATTTCACCACCCCTTTCTGCTTGTAGTCTAACTGCTTCCCATAACTCGAGCTCTTTGTCGGACACTCATTTGCATAGTGACCCATCTCATTGCACTTAAAAAATTTCAATAACAGTAAATAAAATTTGGACTTACCATCACCTTGATCTTTTTCAGTGCAATCATGAGCCTTATGTCCCATCTTACCACATCGGTAGCACTTTACAGAATTCAGAAGACATTCCCCAGTATGCCTTTTCCCACATTTATCACAAACTGGAAACTTAGATTTCTTACTATCAGACTTTTTTGAATAATTCTTCCCTTTCTCCTACCACCTCGGTCTCTTCTTCTGTTGGTTGTTATAGAACACTTGATCATCAGAAAACTCCATTTCCACCTTCTCATCACATCGAACAAGCTTTTCATAACTTTTGAACTCACGAGAAGCTAAAGCCCTTTGATATTTTGGATTTAATCCTGAGTAAAAACAATTGATTTTGCTATCAAGGTCTCGGATAAAATTTGGAGCATACCTTGACAATCGAGTGAACCTCTCTTTATAGGAAGCCACTGAGTCTTCCTCTTGCCTCAATTCCAAGAATTGCTTTTCCATCCTAAGTCAAACAGCCTTAGGAAAATACTTCTCAAGAAACATACCTTTGAATTCATCCCAGTCGAGGGCATCAATCTCATTAGCATCCTTGATATTTTTAACCATTGACCACCACTGATCTGCTTCACCCTCCAAACGGTAAATAGCAAGACTAACCTTTTGATTGTCTGAACACCCCATGACATCAAAAATCTTCTCCAGTGCTTTAATACACCCTTCAGATAGCACAAGGTCAGATGATCCTATGAAGGATGGGGGATGTTGACTCATGAAATGTTCCACCACTGACATGTTCCTCTGCGGTTGATCTGGCTGATCTCGTGCATGGATACCACCACCATTTATCGCTTGAGTCAACTGCGCCATTACTACAACAAACTGTTCAGTTCCAATTCTGACCATCTCAGGTTGCTGATTCGGAAGGTTATTTCCTTCTGTATGCCTTCCTAGCACTGCTTCCCTATTTCCTCTACGGAAAACCATTCTAAATAAACATGTCTTAGATGAAGAAACATGGTAATCTTCAAATGCTATATCATTTCAATTTGACCATAAAAAAATATTTTTGGATAATCATTTAATAAAATTCTAACTCCTAAAGTTATCTAAACCGACCTATGATACCAACTATAAGGCCCCATCCTTAAACCTTACTTAATATTGAGTTATTACAAGATTAAACATTGAGGATATTTTCAGGTTTAGAGTTTTAGAGAATTAGATCATAAAACTTTCATTACATTCCACATTTAAACAAAGTGGTTACATAAAAGATAGTATTAATTTTTCCCATCAACGGAAACATATTTAAAATAAAACATGGATTCTTTCTTGACACTTCCTTAACAATATCATCATATCATGTACCCTTCCCTTTACCTGTGAAAACATTTCAAAAACTTGGGATGATCATAAAAAGATCAGTAAGGGATATAAAAAAATATGGAAAGGAAACATGAGTACATGTATACATAAGAATCAATGAAATCGTACTCTACTCATAAAACATAAGAACTTTAACATACCTCATTAAATCATGAATAAATCATAGAAATCATAAGACATAAAGGTAACTTTAGGCATTCATAACATTCTTACGTAGGGAGTAACCCTCTTGGTTACGTTTGGAATACCCATCACAGTATATTCCCTAAATCTCTTCGGAGAAACCTTAACGTTTAACTCCTTCGCGTTACCCAATGCATTGGAGAGCTATATCGGGCTCACCCGCCCTTAGTTTATCACGGAACCACCCATCTTCATAATAATGCCCAAGAACCATAACATAATCGTATAACATAAAACATGCATAAAGGAAACATAAAATTTTCACTTTTTAATCAAAAGATATCAATACAACACATTGATATAAAAACATTATGAAAACCATTTTCAATACCAAAATAAAATAAAAGTAAAACATGGTATTTATTTTTCTTTTAAAAAAAGGTATGGCTTGTAGAGGAAGCCGAAACTCAAATAATGGTCACGGCGGCGGAGAAGTCGTTGTCGCTGCATACGTACGACATAAACATTCCCTTTTGTCATTTAGTAAAACGATTAGTATAAAAAAATATTCTTTTTGGATAAACGTAAAATTCAAAGGGGTTTATACACCGTAAAAAGAAGGTTGTGTATAAAACAAAATATTCCTCAATGAAAGGAGATTGAGACGAAGTCCCATACCTCGTATCCGACTTGAATTGATCGTTCTTTAATCTCCTGAATAATAAACTTGAGTTAATTTCTACTTTTTAAGAACCTTTTTCAATTTTATTATTCCTTTTATTTCACTTATTTCCATGTCATGAACACTATGTAATTATTTAAGTTAATAACGGTCGTTTTAATGATCATTAGTACTTGAGTAAAAAATAAACCCTTTATAATTACAAGTTGTTCATGTATCCATTATATCCAGAGTTATACTCATGATGTAGATATTATATATATTAGATATATCCAGTATATACATGCATTTATAATATTACATAACGTTTTGAGGTAAGAAATGAAATGCACCGTTCATGGAGACAGTAAGCCGTACGTACGCATGAACGCTACTTTCATTTCTATTTCGTATTTTATGGAACGTAATCATAATGATATAAAGGTATATTATAATTACAGTATAATATCACATATAATATCATTAATTACATCCTTTATATGTCCCACATATGGCATTAACAAATCAAATCACTTTGAGGGGGCGGTAGTCTGCACTTCCTAAAATGAAGATATCGCGTTTACCCATAATAGAAACCATAAAGGTATGCCATAAATGAAAAATATAGACAATTAAGTAAAAAATAAACATATTATATATCATATATAAATATAGTGTCATCTTAATGATCACCTTTTAAGGTGTTAAAAGAATATTGAACAATTATCGTTTCGTGAGGCCGAAATTCGCCATCTACGGAAAGAGTATGTTCTTTAACCATTAGATGTAGGTGTGTGTAATTGTAGCTCGAATACTTCTTATAAAAACATCCTAGTATATGTAAGATACTGGTGTTGTTACAAAAGAAATGAATAAAAAGAGTTTATGGGGTTGGAGAAGCAAAATAAAACATAAGAACACAAGAGAAAACACTACCTTTAAAACGGGTAACTCTTTTTGATTTGAGCTCAAAGGCTTCCTTGGGAAGACTTCTGCCCAAAGTGAGGCTTCTAGGAGTAATATAGGGATGTGGAGAGACAAAATGAGCATGTGTTGTCCAAGTCAAAGGCTTGATAGGTGTGGGTAAGGAGGTAGAGGTGGGAGCCTTTTATAAGAGGAGATGATGGGCACTCTTGGAAAGTTACAAAATGTTACTTTATTTTCAAATGAGTTTCGGATTTTAAAGGTCCCAAATTGATGTATTATGAGGATAAGGTGATAAGGGTTTGAAATATACCCATCCAATAGGTTTTGGACAAGTGTAGGTCTTAGAGTTTACATTATATTTTCATTTTATTTAAATCATTAAATATTGAGGTCATCGCTACATCATCATAGTGTCATAAATAATTTAATTTATTTAATGTCTAAAAATTATAAAAAAAATATAATTATGTAGGAAATATTTTTATATTTCCAATTAATATTTATAGTCAAAAATCTGACTTGTATAACCCCATTTAAAAATTGTTTTATTAAAACAACTCATGTTTTTGTCATTTTTACTTTAACATTAAATAAAAAGATATTAATGCCATTTTCCTTCCAAAGTGGCTCCATGGGGTCCCCAAGTTGACCCATGGATTGTATTGGTCGTCCATGACACATCCAATAAGGGTAGGAAATGTGTCAAGTTCATTTCATATTATTAAAACATTATTCTTACCTTAAATTACACTAATTACCTCTAATCGCGATTAAAAACTTAAAAGTTACTATTCACCAAAAAAATTATTTTAATCCCATTGAACCACATTTTACTTCTTAATGAAAACTATGTATGTCGGATTTTTGAAATTCAAAACACAGAGGTGGTAAAATTTCATTTAAAGGAAAAATCAGTTTTTTAAGTACCACTTAGTGGTTTCACTATTCATCAAAAATTGAAGTTTTTCAGAAAAATACCAAAACATCACCCTAAGATATATTTGATATTACAAATTCAAAAATGATGTCTATTTTACAAAATTCAAAACATATAAGTTACATTAATTAATTTAATAATTAATTCCCGATGTCAGAGCAAATACCGTGTTTTTATGAAACAATAAGTATCAAAAGATTGTCACTAGTTTAAGTCCAATTTCAAAGTGAAATTAATTCCAATGACCACTATTGGATTAAATGGTAAAAATATATTCTAATTGAACTTTAAAACCAATTCAAAATATAATCTAACCATATAATTAAATTAGATGAAAAAGAAGTTTTGATGTAAAATGCAGTATTTTCACTATTCATTAAAAAAATGAACATTGTCAGAAAAATACCAAACAATTATCCAATGTTAATTTCAATGTCCGAATCATAAATAATAAGTTTATTTTGACAAATAGAGCTTATAAAATTGTCAAAAGTTTGATTTAAAAATGTTTTTCCATTAAAAGACAGTAAAACAATCTTTTAAAAATATTAGTGTATTCCATGCTTAAGATTGGATTTATTCTCATTTTAAGCCTCTAAAACACTATCTAATTAATTTGTAGACATAGATAAAAATATCTATTATTCATTACTTACTTAGGATGTTACACTAACGTAGGTTGTTTTGTTATGATGCATAATTTTTATTAATCCTAAATTTATTTATTTAATTTAAACTAATTTTAATTAAAATCAATTCTTCAATTTTGATAGTAAGGATTTTCCTTATTTTGTTGGATAAAAACCCAATTCCAGTGAATTGGGATTTTTAAGTAAAATGAGTTTTTGGAAAGAAATTGGAAATCCCACAATTCTATTTAATTGAGGTGTGGTTATGAAAGTTATGTTATTTTAATTTGTTAAATTTAAATTCTGTTTTTGATGAAAATTTATTCAATTAAATTTGTGAATTTAATTGTAAAAATGGTTTTGATAGAAAAATTGTTAAAACCCCCAATTCCATTTATTTGGGGGTTTGTTATGAAATTGATGGAATTTTCTTGAAAATTAATTTTTTTTATTTATTGGTAAAATTAGATTGTAAAATAGCATGGTAAATTGATTTCAAATCCATGTTTTTGAAAAATTGATTAAAAATGTTTACGATGGAATCCTAGTAGTTTCATCATTTTAAAAAAGCATGTTTTTTATTAAAAGCTCATTATGTTTTTTAAATATAAAATTGGCATATTTATACATGAGAATGGGATGAATTTTATTTTAAGCAGTCTTGAAATAAATTTTTTATCATTGATTTTTACTTGTGCACATGAAATCATAGGTATTTAGTGAGTTATTTGGACAACACTTCAAGATTCCACAACTTTCTAAAACATCATATATGCGCATTAAATCCATTAGGTGATGGTGGGGACTACTCCTGGCCTTAGTTCAATGGATTTATGTATATAATCTTTTTTGTATTCATAGTTTTGGATCCCTATATCTTGGAACTATCATACCTATTTCTCACATGACCATGTTTCTTCCTTGTTTTTTGTTTTACATGTATATTCCATTATTTTAAATTATTTTACATGCCATGAGAATTTATATAAACTATTTTTATATAAAATTGTTTATCTAAGATATTTTGGTAAAAGTACCATTTATGTAAATAACCCTTGATTAAAGGTAAAATCTATATTTTGAAATGTATATTCATCAATTGAAATGTGAAGCATGAATTGATAATTTTTTCCATCTTTTGAATTGTAAAGAAATATTTTTTTAAATATTCATTTGAATTTTCAAACCTATTTATTTTAAAAATTTAACTCACTTTACTTAGTTAACTTTATTTTTGGCATCTGTTATAGAATCTTTGGTGAAATCCTACTTGGTTTTGGATCACACCCTATTTGTGCCTTCAGGTGTTTGTATATTATCTCCTTTCAGTTTCGACCAAGGGAAAATGATCTCTTGGAGGTGGGTCCAGCTATTGAACTTTGTACTTGGTTAGTTTTGTACCTTGGGTCTTGAGTTGTTTTCTCATTTTGGTACATTGGTTTTAGTAATTTGGGATTTTTTTATTTTTAATTCTAGTTATTTAATCCTAGTGGAGTTTCTTTTGATAGGAATATTATTTTATTTCTCTTTCTTTAACATTTTTAGTGGAAAAAACATTTTCACTATCATGTTTTATGATGTTAGGTTCTAGTCTCTAAACCATTGGGATCGATAATACCCTTTGGGCTATGTCAGGACCAGATCGGTTATCAGGTTTCCAGGGTACTTGAGTTGGTTCATGAAAAAGTGGTATCAGATCTCTAGGTTGAGCATTTATCTTGAAGTCGGTATGCATTTGGAAATATTTTTAAGACATAATAGGTAGTTTGGATTGATTTTATGGTCATATCTCACCACAATGAATATTAATTATCCTAGGGAGGTTAGGTAAATATGTCTTTTGTACTTATTATAGCCTTTCCACTATTTAGATTTGGATAGATTAAAATCCAAATCTTGGTTGTCCTATCTTTTGGAATTAATTTTCCCTAATTATTTATTTTATTGTTAATATGATGCCTACCTTGTTGTCTTTTGATGTTGTGTAGCATCATGCCTCTAAGAATATATAATAATTGGATCGAGTAAGAAGCTATTTTTTAACCTCGGTGAGAAAATCCTTGAGTAGACCTGAACCTAGTTGAGTTGATTGTGCATATTTTCCAAGCACTAGGACATAAACTACCTCTAGTTTTTGTTCAAGATCCAACTATAGAACCTTAGAGGTACATTCTCAATATTTTTTCTCAAGAGTTCTTTCTCTAGAAACTAGAACCTTTCATGGGATCAAATTATTCTCAAGAGGTTGAGGATTGGTTGAGCATAATAGGGTGTTTTATTTGGTTTTTTGACACACCTGATAAAATCAATGTGAAGTGTTACACCTTTATGTTGTAAGGTCTGAGTAGAAGATGGTGAGACACGATGGTGATGGCAAAGATTCATGAGGTTTTATTGTGGAAATACATCAATGTTATTTTCACTGACCAGTTCTATCTAGAGCCTATGTTGTTAGCAAAGTCCACTAAGTCCTTCAAACTCAGTAGGCTCACAAGAATGCGACTAAATATGAAAACTGTTTTTCTGAGCTCGTGCATTTCACACCTAAGATAATATCGAATATGAGGATGATGGATTGAATGTTTGAGTTGATACTTAGACCAGATATTCATTCTCAGGGTTTTTTTGGAATCTTCCTTCGAATGTTGATGTGCTGGATAAAGAGATAATGGTTAAGATGGACATGGATAACAAGTCATGATTATCAAAATATTCTTTTTCTCCCAGTGGCAGTGTGAGTTCCTTCAAGGGAAAACTAAAGAGTGATGGTTCTCATGGAATTTCTCGACAGTAGGGTCATTATAGATCTTCTTTAGTTCCTGGAATTGGTCCTTTGGTTTGTTACCAATGTTGAAAGCTAGTAAATTTAAATAGGGTTTTCACTAAGACACCCTAGAACTATGGATCCTATATACATTCAAGAAACATGCAGATATTATTCCATGTTTATTCTACTCCACATTTTGGAACAATATCACCATCTCCTCTTAAAACTATGGGGTAATCAAATTCTTCACGTGTAGTTGGGTTTCATCCATAGGCATCTGGAATGAAGCTTCTTCATGTAGTGTATGAGTCTCTACAGGATGAAGATATGGTTCAAGTGATTGTGAGATGTACCATTACAACATATTCTTCATTAGTGAATACTCTATATAATACTTGTGTTTCTCATTCATTTATTTCAACCCATTTTTGATAATATTATTAATCTTCCTATGGAGATTTTATCTTATGCAATGGATATTACTACACCCCTTGGTATGAAGAGAGAGAAGGGTATCTATAGCCCCTCTTATGTTTTATCTCTATCAAAAGTTGATATTTCATGGACTATTATAGTTCTCGATCAACATGAAATCTCTTGATGTCATTTTTGGGATGGATTTGATAATTTTCAATATAAATCGGATTGATTGTTATCTTCTAAGGGTCACTGTCACTACACCCAGTGGTGTGTGTCGTGTCTTTCAGGGAGAATGGGACTAAGGTTAATAAAATCTAGAACTCCTTATATGTAGTTGGGGAAGTTAATATCGGTGTTTTATTTTGATCTAGAGAAGGAATCTTTGAGTGGTGATCCCCCTAGTTGTTTTCGAGTTTCCCGACGTGCTTCCTTTTGACTTCTCAAGTTTTCCACCAGTAAGGGAGGTTGGGTTTTCCATTGACATGATGTCTAGTACTCAACTGGTTTATATTCACTCTTACAATATGTCACCAAATGAAATAAAATAGATGAGTTCCTATTTAGATTATATTTTAGTGAAAGGATTCATACACCTGAGCATGTTGCCTTAGGCTTCACCGGTTCTCTTTTCTAACAAAGTTGATGGTTTACTTCACCGAAGTGTTGATTATAAAAAACTCAATCGAGGGATGGTAAATAAAAAGTATTTGTTTACACATAATAATAAACTATTTGATTAGTTTAAAGGGAAAAAGTGGTTCTCAATGATTCAACTTTACTCTAGTTACCATCAGTTAAGGATAAAAGAATATGACATTCAGAAAACTGGATTTCAGATCAGGTACGACCATTGTGAGTACCTTGTCATTCCATTTGGTCTAACCAATGTTCCGACCATTTTCCAGGAATTAATGAACTGAATTTCCTATGAGAATTTGGATACCTTTGAGGTAGTCTTTGTGGATGACATCATCATTTACACTAAGACCGAGGAGGACCATGTGCAACATCTAAGAAAAGTTCTGAGTTTTTTTGAGAAATAACCAACTTTATTTAAAGATTTAAAAATGGGATTTTTAGATTTGGGAAGTGATGTTATTGGGACAAGAGGTGTCAAAACAAATAATATCAGTTGAGATAAGAAATTTAAGGATGTTATGACATGGGAACAACCTCAAAATGTCTTTGATATTAAGATCTTCTTAGGATTAGCTGGATATTATCGCCAGTTTGTTAAGGACATCTCGAAGTTGGCTTCTCTAATGACTTCTCTCACTCATAAGGGAGTAAAGATTTCATGGGATGAAAAATTTCATAATTATTTTGTTGAGATGAAATTCATTTCAACTACTATGTCAGTTTTGACTCTTCTAAGGGTCGGATAGGGCTATGTGGTCTTTTTCAATGCATCGGGTTTGGGCTTGGGCTACGTTCTTATGAAAGGTGATTGTGTCATTGCATATGGATATTTTTAGCTTAGGATGCATGAGAAGAATTATCTGACCAATGACCTTGAACTTGCAGTTGTGATGCATGCTCTTAAGAGTTAGCGGAATTTACTTAACGAATAAATGTATACCATGTTTTCAGACCACAAGAGATTAAGTTATATCTTCTCTCAAAAATATTTGAATCTTTCTTAGAGGATTAGGGTGGAATAATTGAAAAGTTTCAACTTTGACACCACCTATACACCAAGAAAAGGGAGTTTCATTGCATAATCTTTGAGAAGGAAACATACAACCCAGGCAGTGAAAAAATATTTTAAAGGGTTTAATTTTATGGCCCTCCTTGCATAGTTTCATATTTATGTTTAGGAGAAAGGGGTTGAGGTTTAATTAGCCAGGGTTTAGTTGACATCCACTATTCTCAAAATGATTCTTCAATATTCATATCTTGATAATGAGTTCTGTAGAATTATAAAATCTCTTAATAGTGGGAAGATATATTCCCATCGGTCATTCTTCAAAGATGGAATTCTGTTCTATCAGAATCATTTTTTGACGTATTTTGAAATGAAATATGTGATGGGGGTTTTCATAGTTCCCAGTGGACGGTGCACCTGGGATCCACGAAGATGTTCTTTGACTTGCATTGGTAGTTCTGGAGGCCAAGTATAAAATAGGGCATTTCTTTGGTTAAGTATTCTTATAATAATAGTAAGCATTCTGGGATTAGGATGGATTTTTTTCAGGTCTTGTATAGATTGACTTGTAAAAATTAGTTATGTTTGTCATATATTGGTGAAAGATCCTTGGTTGGGCTAGGTTTGGTGCTAGATATGGCATCAATGATTTAGTTGATTCATCAAAGGATTTTGATATCCAAAATATAGTATAAATTTTATGTTCATCATCGTATAAACCAATGGAGTTTTCATTTTGTGACCAGGTGTTATTGAAATTTTCACCTTAGTTGGGTCATCAATGGAATGGGAGGTAAAGGAAACTTGCTCCTAAGGTTGATTACTCCTCAGTTGAATCAGTACGAGAACTAATTGCACTTTTGAAACAAGTTACTAAACGAATCACATATACACACTAACCAGAAATAACTATCAAAGTGAATGTAAAAACAAATTTCTGTCTTTGCTAATATATGCATAGCGAATAAATGTAAAACAGAGTAATGGAAAGATGAACATGAAAAATTTAAACAACAGGTTCAGTCTTAAGTCAAGACTTAGTCCTCTCCACTTGGTGATCACCTACCACCAAGAAATTATATTAAAAAGTGACACACAACCTGTATCGGGCTTTATAATAGTTTTCACAAACTGTCCAGGTTTTGTAACCTCTACCACAGTTATATGTGTGAAAAATAAACTACCAAGACACACTATGCTTATTCCACAGTTATGCATGGGAAAAAAATGTAAAGAAAGTTTGGTATGGGGATTTTCAGTATCCCTCAGTTCAGGAAAAAGAGTCAGTGTGTGTAACACAGACACACTTCTCAAAAATGTAAAATAATTAAATAAAATAGAGCTTAGGATAGTATGAATAGGTTTAGAATGCTCTATTGTATTGGTAGATCAACTCTGGACTCATTAGAATAAAGGAAATGAAGTCTTGGTCTTTCTCTGCAAGTTGCCTCCAAAACAGAGTGTCGCAACTTCCAGGTTCTGACTTCCAGATGTAGAGATGATCAACTTCGGTTTAAAAATCTTTTTAGTACACCACCACAGCTTGAAAAAGGTTCTTTCAATAGATCTTCATGAAGCTCTATTTTCCTCTGAATGAGTTCTTGAGTGTTATTCTTCGGATGCTGTATTTTTGATGCTATATGTGTCTCTTATGTATATTTGATATATTCTGTGTCTTCTCTGTATATATCTCTAGATTTATGTCTCTACTCATATATATATATATATACTTTTCCAGCTCAGCTTCTTCTCGTTTCGTTCAGTAGGGGCTGATAAGAGAAATGTTTCAACCACGTGTGGTCTTCCTCGTACATCGTACTGTTTCCTGATGTTCCTGCAAATAAAATTAAATAATGTCAGGTGCACTAATTTATCCAGACATGAACATTATAATAATAATAATAAAATCGGTAAAGAAAATAATAGAATATCATTAGACTGGTAGAAGATGCATGTCACACGGTAGACTTCAACAGTAGTCTCTTCAACTGTGGACTTCATCGGTAGACTATTCAACTATGAGCTTCATCAGTAGCCTTTGTGTTAGTGGATGTCTTGTAACGGTAGCTGTTACTCTATGTAACAGTAGCTCCTCATCAGTGGACTTCATTGGTAGGCTATTCAACTGTGGGCTTTATCAGTAGGCTTCATCAGCAGTAGACTCCAATAATAAGCTTCTAACGGAAGATTTGTAACATCAGACTACTTCAATAGTGACCTTTCCAATGGTAAAATTATCTCAACAAGAAATTTAATTAACATTGGAATATGTCCATCGGTAGACCTTGAACAATAGTCGACTGTCTTGGCAGTAGGAGTTGTCTAGCGGTGGCCTTCTACTAACGGTAGACATGTCCAACTGTAGACTTGAATAGTGATGCTCTCAACAGAAGACTTGAGAAAGCATCTGATAGTGAACTTCTAACAGAAGCCTTGCCACAACAGTGACCCTATGATGGTGACTCTTTGTTTGTGAGATTTTATAATCATATCAATGGTTGACTTGTGATAGTAACCATGTAATGGTATATCAGTGATAGTAGATCTTCAACAGTAACCTTCTAGGATCAGTGACCTAGAGTAATAGTGAGCTATAATGGTGACCTTGAACAGAAGGCTCTTACCAGTATCCTTTAATAGTGAAATTATATTTAGATAAATGTAAATTTTAAGCTGATGAAACTAAATTATGAGACTAAGAATATAAATTTTCCAGGATAAACAATATAAATACATATTAAAAAGGATTAGCAAATGGTGTAATATATTATGGTCAATATTTAAACATGATTTGGGATTATCAAAACAGGTGATTCCAACAATCTCCCCATTTTTTATAATCACAAATTATGCTAGTATGTATTAAAGATAGATATCATATATAATACAGTTAGTAAACGTAGAACAAAAATGTCTTAAGTAATCAGAGATTAATAAGAGTGTAAAACTAGAAAATATTGGTACATTGTATCAGAGAGAAAGGCAGAAAAGATTCAACATAGGATCATGTTAGAATATTAGCACATTTCTCCCCACATTTCTCCCCAATCACATGATTAGTCTAGAATTAGCATAGAATTAGCACAATATTTCTCCCCCTTTGTGATTAGAAAAAATAAACACAAATAGAGAAAATAGAGAATGCTTGTATTAATGAAAGTACATTACATGACCCAAAAAGATTACATAGTCCCTATCAAAAGGCATAAATAGACTCATTCCACATCATCCGTAGGTAATGGATCTTTCTCTTTGGAAGAAGAAGATGGAGGATGAGCTGGTGGATCAACAGATTTAGGAATTGTTGTAGGAATGACTGGAGGGGCAGCAACAGAAGCTCATGTGGGTCTGTAGTGGGTAGCTCGCTGAGGGATCAGTGGATTAAGGCTTCTGATAGCTTCATCAGGAGACATCATGGAAGAACCACTGGGTTGAGATGCAGGTAAGGCAGGAGGTATGATGATAGGGGTACAATCCACATGGAGAAAGGGTAGAAGAAGGTTTCTGAAATCCATAATAATGCTTCCTCCTCTTTCCATAGCAGATAAAAAATCATCTTTATTCTCCAAAAATTTATCCAAAGCAGGGGTCAATTCTCTCAGTTTGTTGACCTGCTCCCTAAATTCCTGATTCACTGGAGTTAGCTTCATATTCTCTATCAAAATCTTGAAGTGGTTAGTCATTTGGTTCTTGGTATAGATCTTCTCAAAGTAAGAATCTACCTTATTCTTAATGGCTTCATGAGTAGCAGTAGCTGCTTGCAAGTGTTCATGAACAACACTAGTGACTTCCCTAGTGGTAGAAAGTACCTGAGATTCAGAGGTGCCACTGGTACTGGCCTTAGAAAGCTCTTCCTGGATCACATTTCTGATCTGGTCAATGTTCACAGAGGAGCTAGATGAGAGAAGGAGTTTGACTGAGAAAGCCATTGTCTCTTTGAAAGATTGAGTCAAATTACCAATCACCTTCTGAACAATTGCATACTGACTATTCAGGTGTTCTTTGACTGATGTCTTAAAAGCTTTAAAAACTTCCACAAACTGCTTTACTACCTCTTTGATATATCGAATCTCAGCATTCACTTGGTTTTGAGAACTGCTCATGGCGATCAAAGAAGCAACTGATTGTCCTAGAGCAACCACAGCTCATGTCCATATTTCAATTTGAGTATGGAACACTTTAATCTCATTCAACATTTCTTTCACTGGACTATACACAGTACATCCCAAATATAGCTCCAGGGATTGCTCCACACTCCTTAACTCTTCAACAAGGATATTCTTCAAATATGCCACTAATTCTTTTACTGCCTTTTTCATTTCAACCTTTAAAGACTCAAGGTCCTCCTTGGTTTCCAAATTGTCAGCCATAACTACTGGAATACTTTCAGGTAGGATAACAAAATCCCTTTGAGGATGGTCTTACTCATCAAAATCTCCATAATTGAGTCCAAGTACCATGTATCCTGGATCTGATGACCAACCCTCTATGTCATATAGCACAGAAATTGAAGCAAGATGTTTCTCCCCCTCACTTAGAGCTCTCTCCTGAGTATTATCCTTTACTTTTTCTTCTCTAGGTAACTCAACAGCCTCCTCTGCAACTCTAGCAGATTAAACAATAGTTTGCTCTGTTGGTTCACCAGTGGGGTGAGTCACATCCTCCACTGAGTCATCAATGACTTCCATATCAATGGCAGTATATTCCACTCTTGCTTCCTGATCAGACACTGTATTGTCTGTATTATCTATCAGAGGGCTCAAACTGAGCTCTTCTTCTTCATTGTCCTCATCATCAGCTTCAGCAACGACCTCTTTTCCTTTATCCTTATCACAAGCCTCCTCTATCTCATGAGCAGAATGATCTGACTCGGTAGCCTCATCCTCTTCAGAGGTGTCCTTGACAATATTTTGATATGCTTCTTCTTCTTCAGTGGTCTCAGTATCACTGTCCTTCAGAATAGTCTCACTTCTTGGCAGTTCTTTTGGAGGGCTAGCTGCTCTGAAAGATACTATCCTTATAGGACTGTTAGGAAAATCAGTATCACTCCCATCATCAATGGGGGTGTTTTCTCTTTTAGGGTCCACAACACCTTCAACTTCCTCCTCCTCATCTGAATAAGCTGGTTCTGGCTCATCAGGCTTCAAACCTGGATCTCTCTTGTCTTTTCGCCTAGATGGGTGTGTAGTAGGGTCAACATTTTCATATATCTTTCCTTCATCATTTACCCATGCCTTATTCTAGGGATTCCAGCTAATTTTCATGAATTTGCAGATCACCTTGGAGATACAACCACTGTTCTTGGCCACTATCATCTCTTCTTGATTTCCATCCACACCCTTTACCTTTAGCATTACTGAGATTAGTTTGGCATGGAATAGGGCATTTGATTTTAATCTTGACTTAGTCATATCCTCCAATTGTTACATTAGTAACCTACATAGGTTAATCTTCTTTCCATGCTTCATTAAGTACATTAGGAATATGTCCTTGCACTTCAGCACTGCAAAATCTCCTCTCCTGGGACTAATTACATGTTGAATGAATTTGAACAAAATCCTATCTTCTCCATTCATCTCAAATGCAATGATCTTCCTTGATTTTCCATTTCCTGTCAGTTCTTCCAGAGCTTTGTCATA
Source organism: Viscum album (assembly GCA_963277665.1). Taxonomy (NCBI): domain Eukaryota; kingdom Viridiplantae; phylum Streptophyta; class Magnoliopsida; order Santalales; family Viscaceae; genus Viscum; species Viscum album. The sequence goes on along the minus strand of OY728123.1, from coordinate 1,197,786,113 downwards.
CTCAAAAACATTACTGTCTGGAGGAGCCACTCCAGAATAGTAATCATACACTCCTTCATGAGGAAATCTAAAATAGGCAGCCCACTCACCAGACGAGAAGCTGACTTTATTGCCATTGACTCTGGATATTAGATTATGCACATCATCTTCCTCTTAGAACTTCAGATATTCATATAATTCTTTCACAAGATTCGGTTAGTACGGTCCATTGTTGTTGGCAAAACATTCGGTCCATCCTTGGGCATCTAGTGCCTTCAGCACTAATGAATTGCTCGACAGTAGCCATTCTTCACATAATTCCTTCTCAGCAAAGATTTCTCTCTTGTTCAGATGCGGGTTGACAGGTCCCATTGAGGTACTACCTATCCATTGGATTCAGATCGGGTTCTCTTTGGCCTTGGCGCATCCTCATTGACAGTCGAGGGTCGCTTGGTTCTAACCATGGAGATTGAAGGAGGTTTGAGGGTTCAGATGAAGAGTTAGAGTTTAGAGATTTCGAGAGCAAGGTTTGAGATTAAGAGAGGAAGGTGGATTGAGATATGTTCATCGCCTTTGGTTTTATCATTTAGGGAATAAAAAAAATAAAATAGAAATAAAAAAACTATTTGAATTCCTGCAGAAATAAAGACAAACAACAAGGTATCCAACAGTGAGATGTACCAGTGAGGTACACCAGTGAGGTCCAACGGTGAGGTCTAACTATGTGGTTCAATGGTGAGGTCCAACAGTGAGGTCTAACTGTGTGGTTCAACGGTGAGGTCTAACAGTGAAGTCTAACTGTGAGGTCCAACTGTGAGGTCTGACAGTGAGGTCTAACAGTGAGGTCTAACTGTGATGTTTAACAGTGAGATCTAACTGTGTAGTTTCCTATGCTGAAATTAATAATTCCGAACTCATGTTTGATGTAAATTAACCTCTCAGAATTCAAGGGCTTTGTGAATATATCAGCAAATTGATGTTCAGTGCCAATGAATTCAAGAGTGATATCACCCTTTTGATAATGATCCCTCAAAAAGTGATGTCTCACATCAATATGCTTTGTCCTAGCATGAGATACTGGATTTTTGGAAATATTAATAGCACTTGTATTGTAAAACTTTATAGAGACATGTTTGAATTGATATCCATAGTCCAGTAAAGTGTGTTTCATCCACATAATTTGAGCACAACAACTACCAGTAGCTATGTACTCAGCTTCGGCAGTAGATAATGCAACAAAGTTCTGATTCTTACTACACCAAGATACTAGTGACTTGCCTAAAATGTGACATGTCCCAGAATCTCTTTTTCTATCTAACTTGCAACCGGCAAAATCAGCATCAGAATAACTCAACAGATCAAATGATTGTCCTTTTGGATAAAATAATCTTAGATTGGGAGTATGTTTGAGATATTTAAAAATCCTTTTTACAGTAGTTAAATGAGGCTCTTTTGGATTGGCTTAAAATCAAGCACACATGCATACACTAAACATGATGTCAGGTCTACTAGCTATAAGATAGAGTAGACTCCCTACCATACCTCTATAGTTGGTTTGATCAACTGGTTCTACAGCTTCATCAATATCCAACTTACAGGTGGTACTCATGGGTGTGTCACTACCTTTACTACCATCCAAAGAAAAACATTTTAAAAGATCCTTAATATATTTACTTTGATTCAAAACAATGCCATTTTTATTTTGAAAGATCTGAAATCCAAGGAAAAATTTGATTTCTCCCATTAAACTCATTTCAAACTCATTTTGCATCATTTTTGAAAAATCAATACATAATTAATTTTTAGAAGATCCAAAAATAATATCATCCACATAAATTTGTACTATCAAAACATCTTTATAAATCCATTTAATGAAAAGAGTAGGATTAGCTATCCCTTTGGTAAAACCTTTTGAAATAAGAAAAGAGCTGAGCCTATCATTCCATGCTCTTAGAGCTTATTTTAAGCCATATAAAGCTTTAGATAGTTTAAAAACATGATTGAAATAATGGGGATTTGTAAAACCAGGAGTTTGTTCAATAAACACATCCTAAACTATATACCCATTTAGAAAAGAACTTTTAACATCCATTTGATAAATTTTGAAATTCAGATGAGCTGCATATGAAAGTAGTATTCTAATAGCTTCTAGTCTAGCTATAGGTGCAAAGGTTTCCTCATAGTCTATTCCTTCTTCTTGACTATATCCCTGTGCAACTAGCCTAGATTTATTTCTAACTATATTCCCAAACTCATCAACTTTGTTCCTAAACACCCATTTAGTGACTATAGTCAAAGTGTCCTTAGGTATTTCCACTAATTCCCAAACTTTGTTTCTTTCAAACTGATTTAGTTCTTCTTACATAGCCATTACCCAAAATTCATCATTGATATCATCATTAATATTTTTGGGTTCAAGCTGTGAAAGAAAATATTGATGTTAAAACTGGTTTCTTAGAGAATCTCTAGTTTGTGTTCCTCTATTTAAATCACCTACAACAACATCTAGAGGATGATTCTTGAGATTCCTAGTACCTCTAGAAAGGTTTGAAATAGATTCCTCATTGTTGTATGTTGGTTTAGAATTAGCAGGTGCAGATTCTGGAAAATTTCTAGAACTTGATACTTTTACAGGGGATTTGCTATCTTTATCATTAAGTTTCAGAATTGACAAATCTTGTTCAAGATTTTCAAGAGGAGTTTTAGGCTCATGTGGACCAGTCTCATCGAATTTGACATGAACTGATTCTTCCACACATTTGGTTTTCTTATTGAACACTATATAGGCTTTACTTGAGATAGAATAACCTATAAAAATTCCTTCATCACTTTTGGGAGAAAATTTGTCAATATTATATTTAGTATTAAGAATAAAGACTTTGCAACCAAAAACTCTAAAGTAATTAACCTTAGGCTTCATATTATTCCAAATTTCATAAGTGGTCCTTTTTAGAAAAAGTCTAATTAAAACTCTATTGATAACATAATAAGCTATATTTACAGCTTCAACCCAAGAATAAACAGGCAAGTCATACTCATTAAGCATAGTTATAGAAATTTCTTGAAGGGTCATATTTCTTCTTTCTCCAACTCCATTTTGTTGAGGTGTCCTAGGGGTAGAGAAATTGTGACTATAGCCATTGTGTGAGAAGTAAGAGTCAAACTCATGATTCTCAAACTCACGGCCATGATCACTTCTCAGAGTCTTAATTTTAATTCCACTAAGATTTTCAACAGACTTGGAATATTTAATAAAGCAAGAACAAGCTTCACTTTTGTGAGCTAAAAAGTATACCCAAGTATACCTAGGAAAGTCATCTACAAGAACATAAACATAGCACTTCCCATTTAGACTTGAAACTCTTGATGATCCAAACAAATCCATGTGAACCAACTCAATTGGTTGAGAAGTTGAAACTTCTTTCTTTGGTTTGAAAGAAAATTTGTGTTGTTTTCCCTTTTGACAGGGATTACACACTTTATCAATTGGGAATTCTAATTTAGGTAAGTCTCTAACTAAACATTTATTAGATAGATTCCTAAGTGAGTGAACATTATAGTGTCCTAACCTTCTGTGCCACAACCAAGACTCTTTATAAAAATCATTTAATCAGGAAACATTTTGTTTGGATAAGGAATTTAAATCAACAGCATACACATTCTCATTTATACATGCAGTGAAAACTAAATCATTTTTTGAATTAAAAACATTACATAAATCATTTTCAAATTTAACATTAAAGACATCATCACATAACTGAAATATGATATGTAAATTATACTTTAGTCCATCAATAAAAATTACTTTAGAGATTAATATTCAATCAGGGTTACCAATCTGTCCTAAGCTGATGATTTTTCCTTTTGCATTGTCACCAAAGGTGACATGCCCACCATTAACTTTAATTATACTCTTGAAGAAAGAATAGTCTCTTGTCATATGTCTTGAACATCCACTGTCCAAGTACCATAGATTATTATAGGAACTCTTCAAACAACTTCCCTGCAAAACAGATTAAACATGGGGTAATTTTGGTACCCAAATCCTCTTGGGTCTAGAGAGGTTAGCTAGTAAAACTTTGGGAACCCATATTTGCTTTACAGGTTTTCTAAGATCAAAAAACACATTTTGAGACATAAATAATTTGTTAAGTCCTTTAGAAAATTATTTCTCAAAAGATTGTCCAGAACTTGTAGTGAACTATCCAGATTTTGGAACAAATTTGGTTTTGATAATTTGTCTCTGTCCAGGATGATATCCTAGACCATTTATATATTTTGGAGCAATATGTTTTCCTAGAAACTATGTCTAGGTATCCCTATCTGTAATGAACTTCTCAATATCCTTTCTTAATTGTTCATTAGATAATTTTAACTCTTTATTTTCCTTTAGCAGTGTAGCAAATTTCTCTTTTTCTATGTCCAGATTTGACTTGTAATTCACATTTAAAGAATGCTGTCTTTTTAATGAATTATATTTGTCCTTGAGTTCATTAAAAGCGTCCTCAAGCATTTCGCAATATTCAAATAATTCTTCCTTAGTAATATCTTCATTATTATGAGAGTCACTTTTATTCCCAGAATTATAAGTATTATGCACAGGGGAATCAATTGTTACCTCATATGTCTCTGTCATAAGACATAGATTGGCATGTTTGTTCTGTTCTGAGTATGAAGCATCAGATTCACTCGAAATGTCTTCCGAAGCACTCTAGGTTTCTTTCATAGCCTTTTTATAACTTTTTCCCTTATAATCATATTTCTTTTTGAATTTTAACTTCGGGCAGTCAGCCTTGATGTGTCCTTTCCTCTTGCATTCATAGCAGACTATATAATCTTCCTTATCAGATATCTTCCAATCCTTCTTCGACTTACCTTGTTGATCATACTTACCCTTATAGTTTGGTTTTTTGAAAAACTTCTTCTTCCTATAGAACTTCTTAAATCTCCTGGATATTTGAGCCATTTCTTCATCACTTTTTGAATCTGAATCTTCACTAGTTGAACTTTCAGTAGGTACATGTATTTTCTCCTTGTCTTTGATCTTTGAAGCAGTAGACTTGAATGCCACAGATTTTCTCTTAGGTTCATCATCTTCTTCTTTGTTCACCTTCAGTTCTTCTTCATACATCATTTGTGTGAGATGATATGTGATTATGATATACTCAACTATATCAAATGTAGGATCGAATATGCATACAATACAAGAGGGGGGGTGAATTGTATACTTTAAAAAATTCCTTTGGAACCTTTAAAGTTGATTACGAATAACAAGGATTTCCTTAAACAAAGGAAAGAGATAAGTTTAACAAAGTTAAACTTAAGAAAATTCACAACACCTCTAATCTTATTAAAAGATTACAAAATTATATTCTACCTTAAAGCGTATAGAATCTAACTTTAACAGAGTACAAAAGTAAAGAAGTACAATATGGTTATACTTTCCTTAATATACAAACACAGTGGAAATAAACTTGTAACAAAAAAAGTAACAAGATATAAATCTTTTAACCCAAAGAGAAGGGTATCCTACAACCTTGGATAAAGGTCCCTTGATTTATACTTTCAAGAAAGTCTATCTTACCCACACCTAGGTAAGCCCTCGATACAAAGATCGGATTCTCTGTCTTGCTATCCCCGCAATCCCTCAACTTCAAGGTAGTTGGCAACCACTTTCTTCCTTAGCAAGGAAGCCCTCAACTTCAAGGTGTTGGAAACCTCTGTCTTCCTATCCCCGGAATCCCTCGATTGTGATCACCGACAATCAGAGTCGCACGAAGCAAATCTACACAAGTCAAAGTTTGAACAAGAAGTTCAAAATTTATGCACGAAGTTAAGAGTTAATAAGAGCCTCTCTCTCTAGAAATCACTTCAACAACATGTGTGAACAATGACGAAGCCATCTTAAGCTCTTTCAAATGAGATCCTATTTATAGGCAAGGTCGGCTCTCTCCTCCAACGGTCATATCTTCCTTAAAATTCGGAGGGACCTGTACACGTGTCACTTGGCCAACGGTTATTTTATAACGGAATAGACGACATCGTTTTATAACAAAACAAGTGTAACAGAATGTACGACATCATTTTAAGTCTAACTCAAAAGTTCGGAGTGAAGGTTCAGAGTGTAAGAAAAGATATTAAAGAGTAGACAAATTATAAAAGTGTAAGAAAAATTAAAGTTCAGAGTCTAACCAAAAGTAATATTCAAAGTCTAAATAAATTCAGAGTGTATAAAGCAAAGATAATCAGATTCCGTTTAATAGGAGAATTCGAAATGAGAATTCGTAATCGGAATTAGTCATCAGAATTCGTAATGGGAATTCGTACTTAGAATTCATCATTAGAATTCGTAATGAGAATTCATAATTAGAATTATTCATCAAAATTCAGTGTCGAACTTCATGAGAGTTCGTATCCAGAATTCGGAGTTGAACTTTATTAGAGTTTGTATCCAGAATTTGGAGTGGAACTTCATTATAGTTCTTATCCAGAATTCGGAGTGGAACTTCATTACAGTTCTCATCCAGAATTCGGAGTGGAACTTCATTACAGTTCTCATCCAGAATTTGGAGTGAAAATTCATTACAGTTCACATCCAGAATTCAGAGTGGAACTTCATTACAGTTCTCATCCAGAATTCGGAGTGGAACTTCATTATAGTTCACATCCAGAATTCAGAGTGGAACTTCATTACAGTTCTCATCCAGAATTCAGAGCCTAAAACAGAATGCTTCATATCAAAGTTTTAAACGATTCTGAGAATATAGAAATGAATCTGATTATTATACTTAAGAAATATATGGATATAGATAATGAAAATATGATAAGGATAATTTTCCTTAGAAAATAAATTTTCCTTATAAAAGAAAAGTAGGGGTAAAAAATATTTTCCTTAAAGATAAGGTGTTTGTGATTTTCAAAACAAGAAGGAATGGAAATTTCATAAGGAAAACCTTATTGAATCAATAATCTCCCCCTTTTTGGAAAGCACAAACATCCTTACGAAAAAGAAAGACTAAGAAAAAAACATTAAGGCTTATCTCCCTTTGCTTATGGATGCTGATGAATACGACTAACCCCCCCTTAGGCTTTGAAACTCTAAGGACCGTATTCTAGATTTCCGGAATGGTATTTAATTAAGAATAAGAATATCTTATTTAATGAAAACTTCCCCTTAGATAAACTCTATTAGAGTTATTTTTCTTTCTCACCCTTTGTTAAGGTTCTTTTTCCTTCTCCCCCTTTGTGATTTTCAAAAAGAAGAAGGAATGGAAAAGTCCTAAGGAAAACCTTATTGACTCAACAATTTGTTTACCAATCAACTATTTAACAGGAAGCTTTCTAATGTCACATGAATCTCAAATAGACACAAAAGTGCCTCTCCATCTATCTGGAAAACATCTCAATATTCTCATGATCTGCTCCTTTTCTGGAATAACTTTTCCCAGTGAACTCATGGTGTTGACGATCTCATTAAACATAAGGTACATGTCATAAATGGGTTCATCAGGTCTCATTTTAAAATTATCATATTTAATAGTATAACTATTTAATCTCATTTCGTTGACATTGGTTGTTCCTTCATGAGAAACAGACAAGGTGTCCCAGATTTCATGAGTTGTTTTACATGCAGAAATTTGGTTAAATTCCTCATCTCTTAATGAACAGTAAAGGGCATTCATAGCTTTACAGTTATTTTTGTAGTCAGAATTTGTAGAATCATCCCAGGTAGATCTAGTAGATTTGGGGATCTCATATTCTTATTATATAGTAGACCAAATATCAAAACCAATACTTTCCAAATGAATTTTCATTTTAATTTTCCATTGAGCATAGTTCACACCATTAAAGAAAGGTGGAATGTTGGTAACAACGCCTTTTAGTCTATTGTCCATATCTAGATTTTAGAAAACATATTAAAGAGATGAAATTTAGAACTATCAGAAATTTAAGATCTTTTAGATAAAACTAAAATCACAGTTTGAAAAATAGAGGGTTTGAAAAATTTTTATAAATAAGAATATTAACCATTGATACCAATTGTTGGTCGGAGTGGATACTCAAGAGGGGGTGAATTGAGTTCCAATTAAAATTTCTGTTAAAAACATTTAGGATTAAAATCCCTCAAATTAAAACAGCCCATTCAATTAAGGTAGTAGAGATATAAGTGACTTATTGTTCAACAGGTTTCTTAAAGGTTGATTACTCCTCAGTTGAATCAGTATGAGAACTAATTCCACTTTTGAAACAAGTTTACTAAACGAATCACATATACACACTAACCAGAACTAACTATCAGAGTGAATGTAAAAACAGATTTCTATCTTTTCTAATATAAGCACAGCGGATAAATGTAAAACAAATTAATTGAAAGATGAACACAACAATTTAAACAAGAGGTTCAGTCTTAAGTCAAGACTTAGTCCTCTCCACTTGGTGATCACCTGCCACTAAGCAATTATATTAAAAAGTGATACACAACTTGTATCGGGCTTTACAACAGTTTTCACTAACTTTCCAGGTTTTGTAACCTCTACCACAGTTATACATGGGAAAAATAAACTACCAAGCCACACTAGGATTCTTCCATAGTTATGCGTGGGAAAAAAATGTAAAGAAACCTTAGTATGGGGATTTTCAGTATCCCTCAGTTCAAGCACAAGAGTCAGTGTGTGTAACACAGACACAATGCTCACAAATGTAAAATACTTAAATACAATAGAGCTTAGGATAGTAGGGATAGGTTTAGAATGCTCTGTTGTATTGGAAGATCAGCTTTGGACTCGTTGGAATAAAGGAAATGAAGTCTTGGTCCTTCTCTACAAGTTTCCTCCAAAACAAAGTGTCGCAACTTCCAGGTTCTGACTTCCAGATGTAGAGATGATCATCTTTGGTTTAAAGCTCTTTGTATCACACCACCACAGTTTGAAAAAGGTTATTTCAATAGATCTTCAGGAAGCTTTGTGTTCCTCTGAATTAGTGCTTGAGTGTTCTTATTCAGATGTTGTATTTTTGATGCTGCATGTGTCTCTTATGTATATTTGATATATTCAGTGTCTTCTCTGTATATATATTTAGATGTATGTCTCTACTCATATATAATATATACTTCTCCAGATCATCTTCTTCTCATTTGGTTCAGCTGGGGCTGACAAGAGAAATGTTTCAACCACTTGTGGTCTTCCTCGTACATCTTACTATTTCCTGATGTGCCTGCAAATAACATTAAATAATGTCAGGTGCATTAATTTTTCCAGACATGACCATTATAATAATAATAATAAAATTGGTAAAGAAAATAATAGAATATCATTAGACTGGTAGCAGATGCATGTCACACGGTAGAATTCAACGGTAGTCTCTTTAACTGTGGACTTCATCGGTAGACTATTCAACTGTGAGCTTCATCGGTAGGTTCTATGTCTATAGGCTTGTAATGGTAGCCTTTGTGTCAGTGGATGTCTTGTAACGGTAGCTGTTACTCTATGTAACAGTAGCTCCTCATCAGTGGACTTTATCGGTAGGCTATTCAACTGTGGGCTTCATCAGCAGGCTTCATCAGTGGTAGACTCCAACGGTAAGCTTCTAACAGAAGCTTTGTAACATCATACTACTTCAACAGTGACCTTTCCAACGGTAGAATTATCTCAACAGGTAATTTCAATAACAGTGGAATATGTCCTTCAGTAGACCTTGAACAAAAATTGACTATCTCGATAGTAGGAGTTGTCTAGCGGTGGCCTTCTACTAATGGTATACATTTCCAACTGTAGACTTGAATAGTGATTCTCTCAACAGAAGACTTGAGAAAGCGTCTTACAGTGAACTTATAACAGAAGCCTTGCCACAATAGTGACCTTATGACGGTGACTCTTTGTCTGTGAGCTTTGATAAGTATATCAACGGTAGACTTGTGACAGTAACCTTGTACCAGTATATCAGTGACAGTAGATCTTCAACAATAACCTTCTAGGATCAGTGACCTAGAGTAACAGTGAGCTATAACGGTGACCTTGAATAGAAGGCTCTTACCAGTAGCCTTTAACAGTGAACTTATATTTAGATAAATGTAAACTGTAAGCTGATACAACTAAATTATGAGACTAAAAATATAAATTGTTCAACATAAACAATATAAATACAGATTAAAAAGGATTAGCAAATGGCGTAATATATTATGGTCAATATTTAAACATGATTTGTGATTATCAAAACAGGTGAGTCCAACACTTTGGTTAAGTATTATTATAATAAGAGTAAGAATTCTGGGATTAGGATGGCATCTTTTCAGGTCTTGTATGGATTGACTTGTAAAAATTTGTTTTGTTTGTCATATATTGGTGAAATATCCTTGGTTGGGATAGGTTTGGTGCTAGAGATGGCATCAATGATTTAGTTGATTCATCAAAGGATTTTTATATCCCAAATATAGTATAAAATTTATTTTCATCATCGTATAAACCAATGGAGTTTTCATTTTGTGACCAGGTGTTCTTGAAATTTTCACCTTAGCTGGGTCATCGGTGGAATGTGAGGTAAAGGAAACTTGCTCCTAATATAGTGGGACCTTTCAAGGTTGTTGAGTGGGTAGAGAATGTTTCTCATAGTTTAGAACTTCTAATTTTGTTGTAATCAATACATAACATGTTTCATGTATCTTAGCTCTGAAAGTATCTATATGATCCATCTCAAGTTCTATGCTGGCATGATATAGAATTTCCACCTGATTTATCCATGACTAAATGGCCAGTCAGGATAGTTTATTCTAAAACCAAGGTACTTTGTGGGAGGATGATACCTTTGTCAGGTTTTCTATAGTATCACTGTTCTGATTCTCACAAGATGTGGGATAGGGAGGCACTGATCAGAGAGTAGTGCCCTCATCTTTTTGGCACAGAAGATTCATCATAGGCTTTGTGGGTACATAATGTTTCTATCTTGGGGTGGTTGTGACATATTGTTACTATTTTCAGGTATTCTAAAACCCCTCCATCAATTATTTCCTTGGTTGGGTTTTGTTTGGGGTTTATTAGGATGAAATTTTAATATTTTCTAATGTTTTGGGCTAGTCCACGGTTTACGCATAGCTGGCATATGGGTTTCCAATCTGTGCACCCAACAATTACAATGTGGAAAAAATTGGACAATGCACTTCCCAGGGTTTGTGCATGATTTAACAAATTTTGTACCCTCTTTGGATAAACTTTGTGACCCTTTTATAATAGGCACATAGCTTACACACAGTTTAACTGAACCATGCACCCCTTCCCAGGAAACTGTGCGGACAACTTCTAACTTAATCTTAATTTTAATTAAAATTATCTAAACCCTCTTTTTAGGTCACAAGAAAATCTCCTTTGACCCAAACGAGTTCCTCCCACCCTTGGATCTCCCAATAAGGATTCTTGGTCCCTCATATCCCCTCTCATAAGTGATCTGAATCTAGGATAAGGGTGGTCAATCCTCTTCTAGTTAGTTTCCTCCTCCTGTTCTTGACCTCCCACAATCTCTCTCTTTCACCTTAGGGTTCTATGGATACTTTTGTTTAATAATGGATATAATAACCACTGTTTTGGGGTTATAAATGTATGGTTTGTTCCTCATTTCCCTATATCCTATTTTTTTGTTCTTTCTCAAAAAATCTTTATGAGGGTTTGACACTTTGAGATATTAAAACTTCAGGGTAGGTGGTTCCATTACGATTCTAGGTTTTCATTAAAACGAGATTTATTTATTTATTTTCCACTGTTTTGAATTAAAATCAATTTTTTAATTTTGATAAAAAAGGATTATAATTATTTTTTTTGAAAAAAACAATTCTTGTGAATTGGGGTTTTTAAGAAAAATGGATTTTTGGAGTGAAATTGGAAAAACCCAAATACAATTTAATTGGGGTGTGGTTATAGAAATTATGGTAATATAAATTGTTAAATTTAAATTATGGTTTTGCTGTAAATTTATTCAATTAAATTTCTGGATTTAATTGTGAAGATTTTTTTGACGGATTTTTTTTGAAAACCATCAATTCCATTGAATTGGGGGTTTGTTATAAAATTGATGGAATTTGTTTGAAAAGTAAATTTTTGAATTTAATGGGAAAATTGATTGTGAAATTTTATGGTAAATTGATTTCAAATACACGTTTTTGAAAAATGTCTTAAAAATTATTTTTGATGGAAACCCAATGACTTCATCTATTTGAAAAGGCATGTTTTTTTATTAAAAACATATTATGGTTTTTATAGATAAAATTGGCATATTTTTTATGGAGAATGGGTTGAATTTTATTTTAAGCAGTCTTGAAATAAATTACCCATAATTGATTTATACCTGAGCACATGCCAGCCTTAGGTAGTTAGTGAGTTATTTAGACAACACTTCATAAATCTAAAATGTTCTAGAACATCATATCATTACATCACATCCCTTAGATGATGGTGATGAGTTCTCATGGTCTTCGTTCAAGGGATTTATGTACAAACTTTTCCATATTCATAGTATTAGTTTCTTATAGCCTATAATTATTATCCTTATTTAGAACATGACAATGTTTCTTTCTTTTTTGTTATTTTAAATGTATATATATCATTTTAGTAAACTATTTTACATTACTTGTGTATTTATATAAACTATTTTATATTAAATTGTTTGCCTAATCCATTTTTTGAAACATTCCATTTTTGTAAAGCATTGTTGATAAAAGCTAAATTCTATTTTTTGAAATTTATTTCAATCAATTGAAATGTGAATCATTTATTGAAATTATATTCACATATTTTTAATTGTAAATCTTGATTTTTTTAAATATTCTTTTGAAATTCCAAACTTTATTATTTTGAAAATTGAAATAAATTTACCTGGTTAATTTTATTTTTGGCATCAGTTAAGGAATATTTTGTGAAATCCTATTGGGATTTGTCTCACACCCTTCTCATGCCTTTGTGTGTTTGTATATTATCACCTTCCAAGTTTGACCAAGGGAAAAGGATCTCTCGTAGGTGGATGTAGTTGTTAAACCTTGGACTTGGTGACTTTTTCCCTTGGGGCAAGGATGTTTTCCCCATTTTGGTACATTGGTTTTATTAATTTTCACTTTGTTGCCTATTTGAATTCTGGTAATTTACTCCCAGTGGGGTTTATTTTGATATTAATATTTTCTTTTTTCTACTACTTATCCATTATTAGTATAAAAATCATTCACATTTCATGTTTTATGATGTCAGGTGCTAGTTGTCGACCCATGGGGGTTGGGAACCCAGTTCGGGCTATTTCAGGACTGGTTTGGTTGTTGGGTAACCAAGGTACCCAGGATGGTTTGTGACATTGTAAGAATTTTCTTATCTAATATATCTTGGGCTATTATAGTTTGTTATCGAATGTGGAAAAATCTATCAACATGGTGTTTATTTAATTGAAAAAATATACAGTAAAATATTAGGTCATTACAGAGTACACCCTTCAAAACTAGTGGCAAGATAGTTTGAGTTTTAGTTCTGATGGAATCATCGGTTGGTTCTTGACAACTGATATCAGATCCAATATTCTTGAAGAATTAGGCATATTTTATTGTATAAAACACATATTATTTGGAATGTGTCATGGTAAAAATGGGATTAGGGTCATTATGAATTGAAAGATAATTTTATAGAGAATCTAGTTAGTTACTTCTCATCCCGAGCCTCAAATTTCTAGGTTATTCTAGTTTTTAATTATTAATTTGAGTTTTTTTAATGTATTTGGATTTCTAAGATGATATTTTGATCTCTTTTTATTATTCTAATGATTTTGGGGGTTTATCTTAAGTTTCAAGGTGAAAATGAAGGATAACATTAAAAACACATTTAGCTCGCACAGACTGTCTAACCATGTAGAGCATGTGCATTTGAGTTTATCACCTTCATAGAGATTGTTTCACAGTTGGCACATAATTTTACAAAACACACATTCCAAATATGAACATCCCCTTTTCATTATCGAATGACTTTTTTTTTGACTCATTTCGATTTTAAATTTCTCCAAAAGTGGTTTCCACTTATTGGACTTGAAATTAAGAGAGTTTTGATAAAGTATTGACGTGGTGTTAATGAATTTTTTGTATGGATTTTATTGTTCATTGTTTTTTTTGGTTTAAAAGGCATACTTTGGGTAAACAATGAGGTTTTTATAAATGTATTGACTTAACATTTGTTTTAATGATGTATAAAAAAGGGATTCCTTTATTTCAATGAAACTTTTTATTAAGTAGTTGATTTCATTACGGTGTTTTGAAAATGTTTTTAAGTGAGGAAATGGGTTTTTTTGTAAGTTCCTAGAAATTAATATAATTAATATAGAAATAATTTTAAATAAAAATTCCATTTTTTAAATGGTTTCATTTGGTTTTCAGATGAAGTGGTGTGTTTCACAAGGATGGTTTGTTTTCAAATAGGGGATCAATTTTTTTTAATATCATTATTTAGGGGAGTGTGTTTTTAAACTTACTTACTAGATGTTGATAATTTTAAAATGGAATTATTATTTTTATGGTTTGGAAATTATATGATTTGTTTTTGGTAATTTAGTGTTTTGGATTTTTTCCCTGGTTGTGATGGGATTTTTTTATTTATGTTTTGAGGAATAAAATGATGATGCTCATGTATTATGTCATTTATTGTGTACCTCCTAGAATGGTTGGGAGAGAAAGTTGAAGGATGTTTATAATGATGATCCTATTTCTAATTCGCATCATCATTTGAAAGGGGTTCCTTCTATTTTGGAATCTATCCAGACTCCGAATAGAGTGGTGGACTCATAACCTTCTCTGCCCTTAGACACCATCTCATACTTATTGAATCAACATCTCCCCACTTTATACAATGATCATGGTTCATCTGAAGTGGTGGTGGTTGGAAAATATTTATTTAATCCTCAATTCTCTTGGAACCCCTAAATAATCATGAGATAAAGCATTGCGATGAGATTTCCTATCAGATCTAGTTGAGTACGGTTGGTATCTATGGTATCATTTCAGTTGTGTGAAGTTATGTCTTAAGAGTTTTTTAATATGATGGTTATTCATTATTTCTATCCTATGTCCATGAATTTAAAATTAATTTTTGAGTTTGTGATCCTTATTTAGGGAAAATAATTATTGAGGGAGTATATTGAGAAATTATCTGAGTTGGTAATATTCTATCTAAAGTTGGTTATCAATTATTCTGTAAATTTTATTTATTTAGAGGTTGTAGTCATATAAATATCAGTTTAATTGTGCTAGAGTCTAGCCTAAAATATATTAATGAGGCCATTTTGGTGGAAGATGAATAGTCTATGAAATTGGTGTTAGGTGATTCCTTGGTTTCATTAGATAGGAATGATGGTATCCTAATAGATATGGAAGAGGAGATGAAAAATACTGAATTATAAGTGCATGTCCCTCCTCATAGGAAGAATAGAACTCTCATCTACTTCTAGAGAGGGGATTTATGGAACTCTAATACTTCTTGTCTTAAATATTTAAGTAATTTATTCTATTGTTCCTATTTAGTTCATATTCAGAAGTTTTTTAATATAGGGTATTGAAAGAAGTCTCAAGATTGATTTATTAATGGATGATGTCTACTTTTGAATTTTTTTTAATGGTTATGGAATGGGTTTATCATTTTTGTATTCTAATGTTTTGTTTTGGAAATATAGTGTAATATTATTTTATAGATGTTTTTTGTGTGATTTTTTGTTTTGGGTGTATCAACTTTAATATTTTTGGGGTTTTGATTATTTTTTGTGATAATATTTTAGGTTCTACTAGTTGGTAATAACTGAGCACCTTGGGTGAACATCAAATAAACTAGGGTGGGAGATTCCCCAATTTATATTATGCAATAGTTGGTGGTTATCTTGGGATATTTTTGATCTACTATAAGGTGGTGGTTGGGTTTATGACCCTAGGTTTTCCATATGTGTTGTGGACCAAGCTTTGATATCATGTAATTTTCTGAGTCTTATTTATGGTTGCTCTAACACTATTTGAATGGATGTATTATTATTTTTAGAATGGTTTGATCTTGTGGTTGTTCGTTGGTTTTGAGGAGGTTTCCCTCTACGATTTCTTTGGTTGCACCAAGTTAGATAAATTCAAAATGGTGGGGATACCATGATAAGACTTATTTTTTATTTTATGAATCTTAGACTCAGGGTTGTGTTTAGGTTGTTCTTGAAGTAATTGAAATTTTTTGAATGATTTATTTGATCATTTTGAGGATCTTAGATGTTTCATTTCTAGGTTGGGTTATGTTGAGTGGTTCTCTATGGTCAGTTGTTTATTGAATATTTTATTTTCTGCTTCCTTTTATTTTTTACCAATTACTTTCGAGGGGAAGAAGGTGGCATGGTGGGTAGAATTATAACACCCATGTGTAAATATATTGTTTATTTTATATTTTTTTATATTAATTGTGGTTATTTAAATCCCAGTAAATTTTAGGTTTATAATTTTTAATATTTGAATATTTTTCGGGTGTTGAATGGTTTCCCCAAATAGTTAGGAGTAACCATGTGGAATTGTGAAAACAGAACTGTCATGTGACAGTTTAGTTTTTCATGGTCTCCATATAGTTTTCCTACGCATTTAGAAAATCTTTGAAGATCATGTGGCTATGTTTGGGGAGTAAGGGTATCCCTCGTGGTTGGATCATAGTTACTCTTAACTGTGTGGACATTTTGTGCGAATCTCCTAGATTTTATAATATTGATAAATTCTCAAAATACCCCCCTCAATTTTAAAGGGATTCCCCCTATATCGTCGCATATCACTTTCAGTCAAATACTAATATCTCAAGGGAGATATCTTACCTTCCTCCATCTTCAATCATAGAAACTTCTCAATGAATTTCAAGGGGGTTTCAAGGTAAATCCTCTTATAATCTCTTATCCCCCATTTCTTTCACACTTTTCTCTCAGTTTCAATTTCTCCCATGAACAATAGGGTCCTTTTTTGATGATTTATGGTTTTGGGTGAAACTATTGAGAGTTATTTTCATGTCTAGGGCCTATAAAAAATTTCTTCTTCCTTATTTAGGTGTTTTACACTGAATGCAACACATATCATCTTATCATGTTCCAATTCCAACTTATTAATGGTAAATTTTTCAATGCAATTGCATCATTTTAGAATTCAATGTGTGGTTGAGCCTTATAAATTATTTTATATAGAATTATTAATATATGTGATATGTGTGTGGTGTTTCTAAATTATTCTTTGCATTATTGGGCTTGGAATAAGAGGGTTTATCATATTTATTTTATATTTTTCTTTAATAAGTAAATGTTTTCAAAATCCAAGACTTTTTTAAAAATTAATAAGATAATTTTAAAGTGTATTTTAGTGTAAAATATGGATTTTTTCATGTTATATTGTTTTTATTTTAATACACGGGGTGTTTTTCTTTCAAATGGGGTTTAAAATAAGTGTTTTAAATAAGACATTTAAAAATGTTTGTGTGACCTTAATTACCCATTTAGCACTTTGTGAGTTAAATTTTTTATCTTGTGAAGATCCCCCATTGATTTTCCCTTGTTGGTTCACTCATTGGTGGTTCATTTACTTATATATAATGGATATACAATGTTAAAAATGGGGGTGTTCTATGAAAAGTAATTGGAGGTTGGGTAGAGTTATTATTTGTGTGTTTTTCGATATTGTATTTCTTAAACACTAAGTAGAACTTTTGTTTTAGTCCTGGGAACCTAGGTAATGATTTGAAGATCTATATTTATACTAAAATAGTTAGTATTCATGACATCATTTTACCCTCAAGTTTGAAATAGTAATAGGAGGGGAGTGTCATCTCTTAATTTTGGTGCGGTGATTGGTCTTTGGTTGTATACCCTCCATCACAATATTGTATAATTTGGATCATTGTCTCATCACTTTTCTTTCCCAGATATCACTACTTGTGGCTACCTTCCCAAGATCATAAAGGGCCTTGTGATGGTGATACCCATATGAAATATATTCCATTATTAATAATCCCCCATGATTAATGTGGGAGTTAGGTTGATGGTGTCGTGGCATGATGATAACTATTCACATTGTGACACCCTACTACCATGAAGAAAGGTCATGAGACTCATGCCAAAAATCCATAGGGAACATGTTTCATTTAAGTGTTACTAATAATCAACACATAAATAGTTTCCGTAAGTATTGAGGCTTACCCTAGCTTAGATGCTAGTTTAAAGGACTTTTTCCTTATCCCCTCCATCATAATATTTTCTAATTTACCTAACTGCTTCATAGATTTTCTTTTCTAGGGATCATAACCCAAGGATCTCTACCAATTTCTGAAAATGGCATTCTGATGGGGAGTAATCATAATAATTATATTCCATGCCTTATATTACCTAACACCCAATTTGGGACACATATAGAAGGCGACATTGTATGAAGCTCACGGGTCACATCATGACACCCAGATGCCAAGAAGTAGGGTCATGAGACCAATGTCACAAATCCCTAGGAAATGTATTGAATTTTAGTGGTACAATCTTGTGGTATAATATGGTGGATTGTTTCTTGTGCACATAAAATATGTTGATAGTGAGACCCCATGACACATGAACCTTGATTGGTGGCTTATATAAGATATTATTCTATTATTCTTAGTTGTATTTTCACCTTTTATTATATTTTTTCATCCCATTTATGTTGTATGCTATCATTAATTTCCCTTTTAACTTTTGGTTCCTCCCTTGTATATTTCATTACCCTTCGTGTGCGTATTATTTTTCTTTAAATCATTATTCAATTATCTTTTAGAAAACCATTTTGGATTAAAAGTTCTCATTTTGGGTTTTCAAATTGGTTTTGAAATGGGTATTTTGACTAAAAACCTATTAGGATGATTGAAAACACCTTCAATGTAACTCTTTTCATTTAAATAAAATTTATGGACAATTTTATAAAATGGATATATACTTGATTTTAGTTTTTAGGTATTTTTATTGGAAGAAAAACCTAGTTTTTGGTTGTATATTCAAACTAGAATTTGTGAATTACCATATGAAATAAATTTCGTATACTCAGTGAGTAGTGAAGTTATAGGTTTTATAAATCACACACATATATATTTCTGGTTCTAGGTTTTTTCTTTTTCCCAATCATCTCTTTCTAGTTTTCTAATGGGTGAGTGGGGATGTGGTGGGAATCCCGAGGTTACTTGAATGAGACCTGATGATTTTGGTTCTTTTATTATTTTTCATTTTGGGATATTGTATCATCCAGCATAGCCCTATGTATGTTTATATTATTTTTCTATTATATTTTATTTATGTGAATTGGTTGATTATTTTTTATGCAAGTTTATTTCATTGATATCATTTTGTTTATTTATCTATCCACTTCTTATTATTTTATGTTTCATGGGAATTCAAAGTATGGATGGTCCATACTAGATTAATGGTAATTGATCCACTATCTTTAAATCCAATTTTAGGCTAAAATTGTTCCCAAAGGAGTGTTCTTTAACTCCCATGAATGAGTTGTTAGCCTACGGGGATTGGGAATTCCCTTTGAGCCTAGTGGAAATCCAATTCGTGTGCCAATTCTAGTGGTTACCTGGGTTAATTCATTACAATGATTGAAAGAAAACTAAAGCAAAAAAACAACAACACAAGTTTTACACGGTGTATATGTGAGTCCTAATCCATATGGAGAACATTTCTTCACTTTCATTAAGAAATCAGAAGATGATTAAAATAGATTTATAATTATCTTGATCAAACTATCCAACCTAATATTTCAAGTAGAACCCATCTAGTGAAACTAGTTGACACCACCTTCCAATCTTCATGGGGTAAATTACACCATATCCAATCTCTACGAAAATCCTTTTACCCAATCAATGACTCCCACCACCTCAAATTTTTCATTTAATACATAGTGACTACTTTAAGAAACTATAGAGTAATAATGTTACATACGCTCTCTAAATTACCTTACATATCTCTTTTTCGTAAAAAAAAAA
The DNA here is from genome assembly GCA_963277665.1 of Viscum album. Classification (NCBI taxonomy): domain Eukaryota; kingdom Viridiplantae; phylum Streptophyta; class Magnoliopsida; order Santalales; family Viscaceae; genus Viscum; species Viscum album. Next base: position 1,197,766,131 of record OY728123.1, on the reverse strand, counting down.
GGGAAATTTATTAAATATCCTTTAGAGGAAAAACCTACAAATTTCCTTTCTATTTCCCACATTTCCTCCACCAAAGTGATCAGGGGTAACTTTTGATGTTATCTTCTAGCTATCACCAATTGGTGTTCATAACATCAAGCCTTTTGAACATTGGTTTTTTTCTCTCCACGATCACAATCAGAGTTTCAAAATTTAGTATTTTAAAAACTATCCTTCTTTTTAACTATATTACATAGCCTAAAAATGGTTTCCACTCGTAACTAAAACCTAACACAAAATCATTGGTTTATTACCATTATTGATCAACTTGATATAATTACTATGTTTTATACAAGTAATGATTTTCCATGGTTTTATTTCATTTACATATTCATGTGAGTATTTACCTTACTCTCAATGAACAATTATTTTCATATTTGTAGCCCTCCATGGGGGTGATTCTTACTAGATTAGTGATATACTTCCATGTAACCTACATTGTTGGATGGAATCTATGATTTGTGTACTCCCTTGATTTGGTTATTGCCACCAAACACATCTAAAACCCCCCTATGATTTTTTTTATTTTCTGATGGGTTTAATTCAAATTTCATTTTTGTTTTCTGAGGGATAAATAGAGATAAATTAGTGAATCGAGGATGATTATTTCTTTTAGATTTTTATTTTGCATATTGTTTGGGGATAATGGTGTCTAGTTACATGATCATAGTGGATTTTTTTTGTTTGTGCCTTTTTAATTGGATCTTTGAAGGGTTCAACTATAGACTTATTCATTGATGGTTTATGCTATGATTGATTTCTTAAATGTGTAACCATGTTTTTGGAAGAAACAAAACTCTATAAAGACTATTTACCTTTCATTATTTTGATTTCATTGTAAATCACCTTATATTATGGTTTTTAATGTCTATATCTATCCAATGAGTTTATATGGTTATGGAGTATATGTTATATCCTCAAGTTAGGATTGAAAATTGGTTCTTGGATTAACAATTCCTTAATATTTTATAGTTTTCTATTTAAAATTTATCTGAATATGCAATCCATTGTAATATCTGTTGTATTGTTCCTTTTTTCTTTCATCATGAATTAAACTAACATGGGGTGTTCTAATATTGAACATAAATCCATTTAGGATTGAAAAAAATTAAATAATTACTTTTTATACAACTTTACTTCTTATTTTAATCAATTCTGAATGTTATAATCACTATTTCATATCAAGTGTAATTTGTTTATGAATGTTCTCTATCGATTTTTTCATTTTTTATTAATTTGAATTTATTATTTCGTGATTTTTAAAACATAATGATAAATCATGAATTTGTGGATCATTATTATCCAAAAAACTTGTCACAAAATGTATAATTGTATGCTATATAATTTTGTAAAAAAAATCACATTATTGAATCTATAATATATAATATGTAGTAAAAATTGTAATGATGGAATAACTAATAAGTAAACAATGTTTATCATCATAATTAAATCATTTATTCAAATTGATGGTATTTTTAAGGTTGCTCATGAAAAGGATTTAACCTCAAAGAAAAACCAGCTCATTTCCCATGGCTCCCTTACCATGATCAGAAAGGGCTTTGGATGGGGATTACTCATATGAATTATAATCCATGACTAACACTCTATCATGTCTAATGTGGGACTTGAGTCGACTGGCCATGATATGGCACCCTACTACCATGAAATTGGATTTGGATACCCATCTCACGAATCCCTAGGGAATGCATTTCATTTAAGTTAGACTAACAATATCCCCTCAACACTTTTCCTAAGGAATGTATCTTACCCATGTATTTGATACTAGTCGATATAAACTTTGTTACAACCCCTCCATCACAATATTTCATGTTTTGGATCACTACCTCATGAATGTTATTTCCTACAACTCACTGCCCAGGGATCACTTCTGATGATCATGAAAGGCCTTGTAATGGAGGGAGGGAGTACTAATAGGAATATATTTCATGTCAAAACTCCCTTGAGCCCAATGTGGGACTTGGGATAAAGGTTTAACATTTTGATTCTCACTGATCACATCATGACACCCTGCTTCTAAGAATTAGGGTTGTGAGACCCATGTCAAAAATCCCTATGACACACATGATTCATTTTAGTGAGACTAAAATTTTGGATAATCAGGTGATTTGCATTGGGTGGATATAACATAGACTGACAATAAATTCTACTTTAGTTTAGTAAATAAAAGATCATATCATGTTCAAATATAGGGTAAATCCTATAACACCCCAAGATTTCATTGTATGTTATCTCTTCAATGTAATTCAATAACATGCGCTACACGCAACACTGAGTTTGAGCGCACCACGACTTACCAAACTAGACGTTCAAAAGAGGTTGTGAATAGTATTAACTAAATTTTGAATTTTATATACTCTATATAATTTTAGAATTCATATTATGTGTTTATTAGACATAATATAAGAAAAAATTCATTTTTTCGGATAAAACAAGTATTTTTTAAAAAATGAAATTTTACCACCTTTTAATGGAGAACCCTTTTTAAAACCAATATTTGACACTTTAATATATTAAATTTAATTAAATTAAATTCATCTTTAGAAGAAGGACATAAAATTTTATTTTGGTTAAATTTTTTGGTACTTTTCTGATAACTTTTATATTTTGATGAATAATGAAAAATACTAAATTTTTATTGAAAAAAACTTTTTTAATCGAAATAATATATAGTGTTAAATTATTAATTTGAATGGTTTGGAAGTATAAATATATTATATTTTTATCATTTAATACAATTTAGGTAATTATAAGTAATTTCACATTTAAATTTGACATAAACACATGTTAATCTTTTGAGAGTTTTTACTTTTTACAAACCCGCTTTTTGGTTTTGACAATGGGAATTAATTTTAAATTAAATAATGAAACATATATGATTTGAATTTGGTAAAATAGAATTCATTTTAAAATTATTAATATCAAAATTACGTTAGGGTGAATTTTTGGTATTTTTCTGAAAACATTCAATTTTTTATGAATAGTGAAAAACACTACATTATTATTTAAAATCGACTTTTTATTTAAATAATTATTCATTTTATTTACATTTATTTTAACTAAAAATTGATACATAATACCTATATTAGATTAATTTAATTCATTGGAGTCATTTTATAATAAAATTAGATATATAAAATTTTGTTGAACGTTTTACCGTATTTTTCCAACCTTCAAGGAACATTACCAAATTTACATTAAACGTAATTTTACCACTTTTGTTAATTGAATTTAAAAATTACATGAGACATGGTTGATATCAGTAAGTAAAATTTGGTTCAATAAGATAAAAATATTTTTTTTGAATAGTAACTTTTGACTTTTATTTGCCATGGTTAAAAGAAAATACGGTAATTAAAGATAAAAATGATATTATTATTACCCTAACACATGTCCTAATTATATTGGATAAATGTATTTCATCCAAAAACAACCTTATGAAAAAAATATGATCCTTTTGGTGAACTTGGATTAAATTAAGACATTTATTATTATTTTATTTAAGGAAGAGTTAAAAGTGTTAAATTCGAAGCTTCATAGCTATTTTTTTTAATATTAAGTTACACATAAGATAAATTCGACTATAAATATTAATTAGATAGATAAAATTATTTCCTACATAATGGTATTTTATTTATAATTTTTAGATATTAAATAGGTAAATTTATTTTTGACACAGTGATGATGCAATAATTACCTTATTAATGGTAGATTAAAATAATTTATATTATAAATTATCAAATGAATGTAAACTGAGACTTTTGATAAATTACAAGAATTTTATAGGTTAATATGACATATTAGGGTTGATTAAATGAATTTTTTTTGAAGTAATCAAGTTGTTTGGACTTTAACAAAAATCTGATACTAAATAATGTCAAAATTGACATAAATGAGTTTATAAAACAAATACTATATTATTAAATAATATAATAGTCATAAAAAATAAGTTTTTTCTGAAATACTAATATAATAATATATATATATTATTAATGAACCACTTGGAGTTCTCTTGGCATTTTATAGTACATTTATTAACTATATAATATAAAAATACAAGGAGACATGGTAAATGTTATACAATTTAACCAAGAGTTAAATCTAAAATATAAGGTTAATATGGTGACCTAAACCAATCTAAAACCGATTGTTTGAGATTTTTTCGACCCATCCCAAACTAATCCTTGAAATAAATACTTTTTAAGCCATTACAAACAAAATATTATTGTATAATAAAATAATACTTCAAGGTTTTCCTAAAGTGACCCTCACCTCTCTTATAAAAGGGAACTTCCCCTTATCTTAATTTCACACCTCCAAAGTCATTTGGATCATCCAAAACCTGCCCAAATAACCTCCAAACTTCCCTAAATTCAACCTAGAGGACTTCCCTTGAGCGGAAATCCATCCTAAAGAGCCCTTTTGTTCAAGTCAAATGAAAAAACCCAAAGAAGAGGTAATTATTTTATCACCTCTTTCACAGTTCTTTTCTTCTTCCACTTTCTCTTTCTTTGTTATTTCCACACCAAAATAATTAATCCAGTAACTTCTAAATAATTTGATGTTATTATAAATATGGTACAATAATACCAATTATTCTATCAATCCTATCAATGATAATGTCACCATGAGTGCATACGTAGGGATTAGCGTCTCCACACTGTGGTGTAATTTGATATTCAACACCATGTTATTTGTGTAACATCCCAAGCTTCTACGGTACGCTTCTCTTTGAATAATGTGATAGCGTGTGTTGTACGCAACATCGAGTTCTAACACACCACAACCAATCAAAATAGACGTTATGAATAGTAATACCTACTTTTTGAAATTATATATATTTTATATTACAAAATGGACTTAATTTTTGGATTCGGAATATCAATTATAGCATAGGGTGAAATTTTGGCATTGTTCTGAAAAACTTCAATTTTTGATGAATAGTGAAACCACTAAGTGGTAGTTAAAAAACTGAATTTTTCATAAAACTTAATTTTACCGCTTATGTGAATGGAATTTCAAAAATCCGAGATACATGGATAATATCAAGTAGTAAAATGTGGTTCAATGAGATGAAAATAATTTTTGGTGAATAGTAACTTTTTACTTTTATTTACCACGGTTAAAAGTAAATAGGGTAATTAAGGGTAAAAATGATATTAATATTAACCTAACACATGTCCTGATTATATTGGACAAGTGTATCTAGACCAAAACCAACCTTAGGAATAAAATATTATCATTTAGGTCCACTTGGATTAGATTAGAACATTTATTATTATTTAATTCAAAGAAGAGTTAAAAGAGTTAAAATCAAAGTTTATTTACTAATTTTTTTTAATATAGGGTTATACAAAATATAAATTCGATTGTAAATATTAATTAGAAATATAAAATGATTTCCTACATAATGATATTTTATTTATAATTTTTAGACATTAAATAATTTAGTTTATTTATGACACAATGATGATGCAGTAATTACCTAATTAATGAAAAATTAGAATAATTGATATTATAAATACCTAAATAAATATAATTTGAGACTTTTTATGAATTACACTAATTTTATAGGTTAATATGACATGTTAGAATTGACTTAAGTAACTTTTTTCGAAGTAATCATTCTGTCATGATTTTCACAAAAATCAATTATTGAATAGTGTCAAAATTGACATAAAAGAGTTTTTAAAACAAATATTATATTATTAATTGAAATTAAATTCCTAAAAATCTAAGGTTCTTCCAAGAGAATTATAAAATGATAGGTGTATAATTAATGGAACAATTTGAGGTTTCTTGGATGTATATAGTATGTTTATTAACCATATAATATAAAAATACAAAGAGACATTGTAAAAGTGAAACTAATTAACTAAGAGTTAATACTTAAAGATAAGGTTAATATAGTAACCCAAACCTATCTAAATTCCATTGTTTGAGTGGTTTTAGACCCATACCCACCTTAAACTTTAAATAATACACTTTTAATCCATTAGAAACCTAATATGTATTTATTATAAAATAATATTTCTAGCTTTTCCAAAGGTGCCCCTCACCCCTCTTATAAAAGGGAACTCTACCTTCTCATTAACTCACACCTTCAAAGCCTTTTGGTTCGGCCAAAATCTACCCAAATACTCTATAAACTTTCCTCACTTCATCCTAGAGGCCTTACTTTAGTCAGAAAGCCAACTTAAGGAGCCCTTTTGATCAAATCAAAAGGAAGAGCCCGAAGAAGAGGTAATGATTTCACCACCCTTTTTCAAGTTCCTTTCTTCTTCCACTTCTTCTTTCTTTGTTATTAACATTATAAAATAATAACTCCAGAATATTATATATAATTTGATTTTATTATAAACATTTTACAACCGTATTTCAGTATTCTATCCATCCATTGAATAACATGTCACCATACGTGGGTACGTACGGCTTACCGTCTCCACGTCGTGGTGTAATTGTTATTCAATAAATTATTATTTGGATGGGTATAATAATGATGTTTAATTCATGTAAATAATAAATATAACATGATAATTATTCTTTATATATGATATACCATCCAATTAAATATTATTTTAATATCAAAGTAATGATATTGTCGCTTGTGCGTACGTACGGACTACCGTCTCCATGAACGTGATGAGATTCATTATCCATCGTATCCATTCAAGTATAATTATCATTTTATGATTTAAAAATAATGTTTAAGGACTTGATATCATTCTTTATATGAATAATATACAACCTATCCATTAAAAACATGTCTTATGTAACAAAACATATAAAAGAAAACGAGTAAGCTAACACCCGAAACAACGATAATACTAAGATATTATTAACAAATCAATGTTAAAAGATAATATATGATATCATATTAATATATATGATTATTTTATAATTTAATAACAATTATTTCTCCATTATACAAGAGTTTAACCTACCCCAACCAAGGAAAAGTATAAGGTAAGGGTTATTTCACAATCTCTTCATTATCCGAGGTTGTTTATACATAATTATCTACTAGGACTTTATCATCCACATCCATGTTTCTTAAAAATGTATTTCAATTTTTTTTTACTATTTACTATAATATGGGTTAAAGTCATTTATACCCTTGTTTGACTTTTTATAAGAGGTTTATAAAGGAATATTTCTGTCATTTTCCAAACAAGGTGCTTTTTAACCTTTTCGACAGAATTAAGGTAAGAATGTTTTTTTAACTTCTACGGCGGGTGCGGCTATTTTCCACCGTTATAAAATCATCGAAGATTCCCTTACAAGATTATAAGAATATTTTTCAAAGAAAATGTTTTATTTTATAAATATATGTCTCTTAAATGATTTCAAAATAGAAAGAGATATTTCTCTAAAAAGAGTTTTGATTTCATCTATGTCAATATCCTTTGATGGATTTTAAGCTTATTTGAAGCTGATTTATTATGAAACAAAACATCCATATTTTATTGAAGGTTTTGTGATATGTTTGACTATGGATATGTTATTTTTATACCCTTCATGGTTTATGGTGAAAGTATTGACATTTCGTATGCTAGTTTTAATATGAATGTTTATGTCATGTTTAAAACTTTTCATATGGGAATGCATTGGACTTAATATGCGATGGGTGGAGCCCGCTATAGCTCCTCGATGCATCGGTAGGTCTCATGAGACAAACTAGTGTCTTGGCACAAGGCCTTGATAAAATATTATTTGTAGTCTTGGAACGAGGCCTTGGCTATGTGGTTATGATAGTCTGGCATTATGCATTCCATCATTATGAAAGTGATTGTTGATATTGCATGTGATTATTTTATTAGTAGAATATCCATGTGAATAAGTAAATGGCATTACTTCATTTTATTTTTTCTATACTATATTTAAGTTCAAGTTTAAAAGGCTTTTGTTTTAGTTATACATTGCCTTAAATGTTTATTCTTATTTATGAATGTTTCCGCTATATTGTTATCCTTACTGGGAATTTGAGCTCACCCCTTTCAATGTTTTATTTTTCCCAGGATGTAAATAAGTAATTTATGAATGACCTGTAAGGATAGTATGTGGGGATATGAGTGTGGACTATGAAGAAAATATGTTGTTTTAGTTTCCATTTTTATGATGTAATGTAAGACTTATGAATATATCTAGTGTTTACAAGTCTACTAAACCAATCGGTCTTTCAAGATTTAATCTTTCTTGTGATCATGCCAATGTTATGTAATAATGCACCGACTCTGGGTAACTGGGGCCGGGGCATTATAGTTGGTATTAGAGGAAGTTTAGTACAAACCTTGGAAGCTAGATTTAGATAAACTCTGATTAGAGCACATAGACCTAAGATGGACTTTGAGGATTATTATAGAAGAACTTCCTAGAATTTTGGTATTGTAGAGATTTTGTGAGTTTTATGAGAAATAGATCCCTGTCTCGATACGAGCAGGTAGAGGCGGCTCTGGCACAGATGTACCTAGGGGTAAAACCCAAAAACACCACTTTGAGCTAGACTCGAACGGGAACTAGTGTACGACAATGGGCCTTGTTGCACTCTTGGTTACGACACTACCGGGGGATATGCTTAGGACAACTCTCATTTTCTTTACAAATAATTATGAAGGGTTTATGAGTATATAATTCCTCAAATAAAACATTTTTGTGATTATGGATTATATCCATAAATAGTTCAATTTATGTTAAGTGTTTTATAAGTATGGAATTATGTATTTTGATTCATAAACTGATCTAGTTTATGCCATTGTTTAAAAATGGCACCTAGTGGAAGAAATGGAAACCGTATCAATGCACGTACTCCATGTAGGGATTTCCCTTCTGCTCAAGATAATTATAGTGGAGATGGTGATGAAACTGGTGTCGATCAGCTAATCACCATACTAGGACAACTCACTCAGGTTATGAATAATAACCTTACCCGTATGGAGCACCCTGATCCGCAGTGTGGAGGATCAATGTTAGATAGATTCATGAGGCACAACCACCAACGTTCAATGGGAGTAAGAATCCCTTAGTAGCTGAGCAATGTATAAATTCCCTAGAGAAAATATTTCTGGATTTGGAGAGTAGTGAAAGAGAAAAAGTTATCATGGCAGTTTACCGCCTCACTGGAGATGCTGATCAATGGTGGTCATTGATTAAAAACATGAAGGAAGATGATGAAGTATCAAATATGGAATGGAGGGAGTTCAAATATCTGTTTTTAGAAAAATACTTTCCTCGCGACCACCGAGTAGATATGGAAAGGCAATTTCTGAGTCTGAGACAAAAGGAGGATGAGAATGTCACAAAGTATGAGGCTAACTTTACAAGGTTAGCAAGGTATGCTGGAGATTATATACGTAACCCCAGAAGTAATATTGATCATTTCTTTGATGGGTTAAAACCATTTCTCCGTCAAGTATTAGTCTCACAATCCTTTTCATCGTACGAAGACATTGTCTCATGTGTTATCAAGACCGAAAAGGAATTCTCTAAGTCTTATGACTTTAAAGAAAAGCAAGAGAAGAAGAGATATACTGATCAATCTGGGAATAAAAATATGGGGAAGAAGGGAAAGGTTGAATATCCATCCTATGGTAAATGTGGGAAGAAACACCCCGGTACTTGCTTAAAGGGAATGGGTGTCTCTTATAAGTGTGGTGAAAAAGGCCAACAAGCTCGTGATTGAAAAGGGAAGAAGGAAGCTACCAATGTTCAATGCTACAATTGTAGGGAGATGGGACATTATGCAAATGGATTTCCTAAGCGTCAGGGGAACTTACCTCAGAAAAGACCAAGGGATCAAGGCCAAGCTTATGCTATCACTACTGCTGAGGTAGAAGCTCCGAAAGACGTGGTGGCAGGTAATTTAATGGTTTCCTCAAGTTTAGCAAATGCATTATTTTATTCTTGATCATCGAATTGTTTCATATCTTCCCAGTTTTCTAAGAAAATTTGATATTTCCAATTTGATTTAACCAAGGAGTTGTCAGTTAAAACACCTAAGGGAAGTATCATTGTAACAAAGTTTTGTGAATCAGTCCCCATTAGAGCACATAAATGTTCTTTATCTGATGATCTCATCGTCATACCTATGATTGAGTTTGATATAATCCTTGGTATGGATTGGATTTCGGACTATGATGTGAAGATTTATTTTAAGAAGAAGGAGGTTATGATTTTTGATGATGATGATAAGGAACACCTTATCTTTAGAGCAGAATCGTCACCACCTAATTATTATCTAGATCCACCTCCAGTAGCTCAACTAAATTCAATTATTGAGGAGGAAGAGAAAGAAATGACTGTGGGTGAGGAAAGGAATGTTCAAACAGAGGATGTACCTATTGTGAAAGAATATGTAGATGTATTTCAGGAAGATTTACCTCGACATCCTCCAGAACGAGAAGTTGAGTTTTCCATTCATTTAATTTATGGATCAAGGCCTATATCGAAGACCCCTTATAGAATGGCCACTGTAGAATTAGTCGAACTAAAGAAACAACTAGAGGAATTGAGTAATAAAGTATTTATTCACCCTAGTGTTTCTCCATGGGGAGCCCCTGTTCTTTTTGTTAAAAATAAAGATGGATCTATGAGGTTATGTATCGACTGCAGGGAGATAAATGCTATAACAATAAAGAAAAAGTATCCCCTACCTCGTATTGATGATTTATTTGACCAAATTCATGGAGCTAAATACTTTTCAAAGATTGATCTTCGATCTGGATACCATCAGTTGTGTGTGAAGAATGAAGACATTCCGAAGACAGCATTTCGAACCAGGTATGGGCATTACGAGTTTACTGTAATGCCTTTTGGATTGACTAACACACCCCTTGTATTCATGGATCTGATGAATAGAGTTTTCAAGGAATATCTTGATGAATTTGTGGTGGTATTTATTGATGATATCTTGGTATAATCCAAAAGCTACGAAGATCATGAAAATCACTTGCGCATTATCCTAAAGACTCTGAGAAGACATGAATTATATGGGAAGTTTAGCAAGTGTGAATTCTAGCTTTAGGAGATTTATTTTCTTGGCCATATTGTCTCTAAATATGGAATCTCTTTTGATCCTTCTAAGACCAAGGCAATTCATGAATGGCCAGCACCTACAAGTACAACTGAGGTACGCAGTTTTATTGGTTTGGCATGTTATTATCGACGTTTTGCCCAGAATTTTGCCTGATTAGATAACACATTAATGAAGCTCACACGTAAAGGGGTTAAATTTGTTTGGACAAAAGAGTGTGAAGAATGTTTCAAAGAACTGAAGAGAATATTAGTCAATTCTACTATATTGACTCTACCATCGGGGAATGATGGGTTCGTTATTTATAGTGATGCATCGAAGAAAGGACTTGGTTGTGTCCTTATGCAGAATGATAGGGTTATTGCCTATGCATCATGACAGTTGAAAATTCATGAACAAAACTATCCTACTCATGATCTCGAGTTAGAAGCTGTGATCTTTTCTTTGAAGATATGGAGGCACTACCTCTATGGTAAAAAATGTGAGATTTATACTGATCACAAGAGTTTGAAGTATATTTTCTCACAAAAAGAACTCAACATGAGGAAAAGGAGATGGCTTGAATTACTCAAGGATTATGATTGTATGATACACTACCACCCAGGGAAGGCAAACAAGGTGGTGGATACTTTGAGCAAAAAAGATCATGGAGTTTTGAACAATATGAAAATTGAAAGGGATCCAATTTTCATGGATCTAGTGAATATGGACAAGGGAATAACCATGGAAGGTGAAACATCAATTATTTTTCAAATGGTTTCCAAACCATCTTTACTAGAAAGTATTAAGAGTTCTCAGACCAATGATGAAGAATTTCAAAAGAAGATTAAAGCTGTGAATGATGGGAGATTCAGAGACTTTGTGTATGAAGATGGAATTTTGAAATTTGGGAAGAGACTTTGTGTTCCCGATATACCTGATCTAAAAAGGGAATTGCTGGATGATGATCATAGTTCCAATTTCTCAATACACCCTGGGAGCACAAAACTGTATAGATATTTGAAGGAACCTTTTTGGTGGGACAACATGAATAGGGAAATTGCTGATTTTGTGTCAAGATGTATGGTTTTTCAACAAGTGAAAGCTGGAAGGCAACAACCTGGAGGATTCATGCAACCTCTTCCCATACCAGAGTAGAAATGGGACAATATTACGATGGACTTTGTCATGGGGCTACCAAAGACTCCTAGAAGGAATGATGCAATATGGGTTATTGTTGATCGTCTTACCAAGTCAGCACATTTTCTTGCTATAAGAGAAGATCTACCACTGGAAATTCTAGAAAGACTATATATTAATGAAGTTGTGAGACTTTATGGAGTACCCCAATCGATTGTTTCAGATCATGATCCCCATTTTACTTTAAAATTCTGGAAGAGTCTTCAAAAATCCTTGGATACTGAACTTCATTTGAGCACTGCCTACCACCCTCAGACAGACGGACAATCAGAACAGACTATTCAAACCTTAGAAGACATGTTGAGATCTTGCTCACTTGACTTTCAGGGTATGTGGGATCAATATTTACCTTTGGTAGAATTTTCCTATAACAATAGCTTCCATTTGAGTATTCAGATGGCACCATATGAAGCGTTATACGGAAAGAGATGTCGCACACCAACTTGTTGGGATGACGTTGGTGAAAGAAAACTTTTAGGTCCAGAACTGGTGGAGGAAACGATGGAAAAGGTGAAGGTAATCCAAAATCACATCAAAGAAGCTCAAAGTAGGCAGAAGAGCTATGCCGATAATTGAAGGAAGGATTTGGAATTTCAAGTCGGTGATCATGTTTTCCTGAAGGTATCTCCATGGAAGGGAGTCATACGTTTTGGTAAGAAAGTTAAATTGAGTCCCAGGTACATCAGACCTTTCGAAATTCTAGAACTAATTGGGGCTGTAGCTTACCGATTGTCAATGCCGCCAAGTCTCTCCAAAGTTCATGGTGTGTTCCACATATCTCTATTGAGGAAATACATGCCTTACCCAACGCATGTACTCACCTATGAGGAATTAGAACTGGAACCCGATCTGTCTTATTGTGAATATCCCGTCAGGATTCTTGATACAAGAGAACAAGTACTGAAAAACCAGACGACTCATCTGTTAAAAGTCTTTTGGAGAAACCATAAGATGGAAGAGGCAATGTGGGAACCCGAGGAACTTATGATGAAGAACCACCCGATTCTTTTCATGCGATAGTATTCTATAAATTTCGAGGGCGAAATTATTTGAAGGATGGGAGAATGTAACACCCCAAGCTTCTACGATATGCTTCTCTTTGAATAATGTGATAGCGTGTGTTGTACGCAACATCGAGTTCTAACACACCACAACCAATCAAACTGGCCATTATGAATAGTAATACCTACTTTTTTAAATTATATATATTTTATATTTCAAAATGGACTTCATTTTTGGATTTGGAATATCGATTATAGCTTAGGGTGAAATTTTGGCATTGTTCTAAAAAACATCAATTTTTGATGAATAGTGAAACCACTGAGTGGTAGATAAAAAACTGAATTTTTCATAAAACTTAATTTTACCGCTTCTGTTAATGTAATTTCAAAAATCCGAGAGACACGGTTAATATCAAGTAGTAAAATGTGGTTCAATGAGATGAAAATAATTTTTGGTGAATAGCAACTTTTTACTTTTATTTACCACGGTTAAAAGTAAATAGGGTAATTAAGGGTAAAAATGATTTTAATATTACCCTAAAACATGTCCTGATTCTATTGGACAAGTGTATCTCGACCAAAAACAACCTTAGGAATAAAATATTATCATTTAGGTACACTTGGATTAGATGAGGACATTTATTATTATTTAATTCAAAGAAGAGTTAAAAGAGTTAAAATCAAAGTTTATTTACTAAAACATTTTTAATATAAGGTTATACATAATATAAATTTGATTGTAAATATTAATTAGAAAGATAAAATTATTTAATAAATAATTATATTTTATTTATAATTTTTAGACATTAAATAATTTAATTTATTTATGACACAATAATGATGCAGTAATTACCTAATTAATGAAAAATTAGAATAATTGATATTATAAATACCCAAAAAAATATAATTTGAGACTTTTAATAAATTAAACTAATTTTATAGGTTAATATGACATGTTATTATTGAATTAAGTAACTTTTTTCGAAGTAATCATTCTGTTATAATTTTCACAAAAATCAATTATTGAATAGTGTCAAAATTGACATAAAAGAGTTTTTAAAACAAATATTATATTATTAATTTATATTAAATTCATAAAAATCTAAGGTTAGGCCAAGAGACATATATCATGATAGGTGTATCATTAATGGACCAATTGGGGGTCTCTTGGATGTATATAGTATGTTTATTAACCATATAATATAAAAATACAAAGAGACATTGTAAAAGTGAAACTAATTAACTAAGAGTTAATACTTAAAGATAAGGTTAATATAGTAACCCAAACCTGTCTAAATTCCATTGGTTGAGTGGTTTTCGACCCATCCCCACCATAACCTTTAAATAATCCACTTTGGAGCCATTAGTAACCAAATATTAATTTATTATAAAATAATATTTCTAGCTTTTCCAAAGGTGCCCCTCACCCCTCTTATAAAAGGGCACTCTCCCTTCTCATTAACTCACACATTAAAAGCCTTTTGGTTCGGAAAAAATCTGCCTAAATACTCTATAAACTTCCCTCAATTCATCCTAGTGGCCTTCCTTTAGTCAGAAATCCAACTTAAGGAGCCCTTTTGATCAAATCAAAAGGAAGAACCCGAAGAAGAGGTAATGATTTCACCACCCCTTTTCAAGTTCCTTTCTTCTTCCACTTCTTCTTTCTTTGTTATTACCATTATAAAATAACAACTCCAGTATATTATATATACTTTGATGTTATTATAAAAATTTTACAACCATATTTAAGTATTTTATCCATCCTTTGAATCACATGTCACCATACGTGCTTACGTACGGCTTACCGTCTCCACGTCGTGGTGTAATTGTTATTCAATAAATTATTATTTGGATGGGTATAATAATGATGTGTAATTCATGTAAATAATAAATATAACATGATAATGATTCTTTATATATGATATACCATCCAATTAAATATTATTTTAATATCAAAAGAATCATATTGTCGCTCGTGCGTACGTACGAACTACCGTCTCCACGAACGCGATGAGATTCATTCTCCATCGTATCCATTCAAGTATAATTATCATTTGATGATTTAAAAATAATGTTTAAGGACTTGATATCATTTTGGATATGAATAATATAAAACCTATCCATGGAAAACACGACTTACATAACAAAACATATAAAAGAAAACAAGTAAGTTAACACCCGAAATAACGATAATACTAAGATATTATTAAAAATCAATGTTAAAAGATCATATATGATATCATATTAATATATATGATTCTTGTATAATTTAATAACAATTATTTCACCATTATACAGGAGGTTAACCTACCCCAACCAAGGAAAAGTATAAGGTAAGGGTTATTTCACAATCTCTTCATTATCCGAGGTTGTTTATACGTAATTATCTACTGGGACTTCTTTATCATCCACATCCATGTTTCTTAAAAATGTATGTCAAAACATTTTTACTATTTAATAGAATATAGGTTAAATTCATTTATACCCTTTTTTGACTTTTTATAAGAGGTTTATAAAGGAATATTTCTGTTGTTTTCCAAACAAGGTGCTTTTTAACCTTTTCGACAGAATTAAGGTAAGAATGTTTTTTTAACTTATACGGCGGGTGCAGCTATTTTCCACCGTTATAAAATCGTCGAAGCTTCCATTACAAGCATATAATAATATTTTCAAAGAAAATGTTTTATTTTATAAATATATGACTCTTAAATGATTTCAAAATAGAAAGAGATATTTCTCTAAAAAGAGTTTTGATTTCATCTATGTCAACATCCTTTGATGGATTTTAAGCTTATTTGAAGCTGATTTATTATGAAACAAAACTTCCATATTGTATTGAAGGGTTTGTGATATTTTTGACTATGGATATGTTATTTTTATACCCTTAATGGTTTATGGTGAAAGTATTGACATTTCGTATGCTAGTTTTAATATGAATGTTTCTGTTATGTTTAAACCTTTTCATATGGGAATGCATTGGACTTAATATGTGACGGGTGGAGCCCGCTATAGCTCCTTGATGCATCGGTAGATCTCATGAGACAAACTAGTGTCTTGGAACAAGGACTTGACAAAATCTTATTTTTAGTCTTGGCACGAGGCCTTGGCTATGTGGTTATGATAGTCTGGCATTATGCATTCCATTATTATGAAAGTGGTTATTGATATTGCATGTGATTATTCGATTAGTAGAATATCCATGTGAATAAGTAAATGGAATTACTTCATTTTATTTTTGCTATACTATGTTTAAGTTCAAGTTTAAAAGGATTTTGTTTTAGTTATACATTGCATTAAATGTTTATTCTTATTTATGAAAGTTTCTGCTATATTGTTATCCTTACTGGGCATTTGAGCTCATCCCTTTCAATGTTTTATTTTTCCCAAGATGTGAAGAAGTAATTTATGAATGAACTGCATGGATAGTATGTGGGGATATGAGTGTGGACTATGAAAAAAATATGCTATTGTAGTTTTCATTTTTATAATGTAATGTAAGACTTATGAATATATCTAGTGTTTCCAAGGCTACTAAACCAATCGGTCTTTCGAGATTTGATCTTTCTTTTGATCATGCCAATGTTATGTAATAATGCACCGACTCTGGGTAACTTGGGCCGGGGCGTTACAATTTGCATGGATATAATGATGAGTAATATGGGTATAAATAATGAAACTGACATGATAATATATCTGAAAAATTATTATACCATCTAATTCCACACCTTTTAATCATTAAGGAAATGATATTGTCGCTCGTGTGTACGTACGGATTACCGTCTCAACGATACGATGAGATTCATTTCCACGTTCACCATTCAACAATGATTATAAAAATATATATTTTTAATAAGTATGTAATACATGACATAATAATTATAATGGATATATATATATATGTTTGTGTACTTACATATATCTTATCCACTTACTTCTTTTCAATACGATATGAAAATGGAAACAACGTTTATGCGTACGTACGACCTACTGTCTCTATAAACGGTGTTTTCCATTTCATATATCCGCATATTACACATATTTATATTCAATATATATATGATATAAAAATCTTTTTTTATATTATGGAAGTATTTAAATCATGATCTAAATGATATGATCAAGAATAACAAGTTAAAATACATACGATAAAGAATGTGATTATTACCCGAAATGTTAATTTAACTTGGAAATAATTATTAAATGGGTAGTATAAAGTAATAAATGAATCATGTATGATATAATAAATATTAATATGGTTCTGGTATAATTTAATAACATACTATGGTCATTATAGGGAGGTTAAATGTACCCTCGACCAAAAAAAAGTGCAAGGTGAGGGTTAATTCCTCAATCTCATTATTATCCAAGATTGTTTATGTGTGAGTATTTTCTGAGAAATATTTATGATCTATGTCCATGTTTCATAAAATGATTTTTCAAAATTATTATTTTAAGTTAATCTTTAATTAAAAAATTATTTTAAATCTATTAAAAATTTATTCTTATAAATACTTCTCATTAATGTCCATGTTTTCAAAATGGTTTGAAGTATTTGTTTATATGGACATGAATGTTTTAAAATATTAATTACTTTAAAAAGTTTCAAATTCGTATGGTACACTTTAATTCAAACATATATATTAAATGTCATCCTTTATAAATTGTGCGACTTTTAAATGATTTGATAGAAAGGGGGCATTTCACTCAAGGAGTTTTACTGATCATTTTCAATTATATCATCATATTTTACTATATATTATTCTTTATTGAGGTTAATTTATTATAATACAATATTCCCTATTATGTTGAATGAGTTATGATATGTTTTACCGTGGATGTGATATTTTTATACCATTCATGGTTTATGGATAAAGTTTTAACCTTTCATATTCTAGTTTTAATACGAATGTTTATGTTATGTTTCAACAATTTCATATGAGAAATACAGTGGACTTAGTAAGTGACGAGTGGATCCCACTATATCTCCTCAATACATCTGTAGTTATAATGAGAAAAACTAGTGTTTGGGCACAAGGCCTTGACAAAAAATTGATTTGTTGTTTTGTCATGAGTCCTTGACATTTTCATAAGGATGTCCGATGTTAGGCATTCCCTCATTATGAAATTAATTATTACATGTGATTGTTCAACTAGTAGAATATCCATGTGAATGTTTATATGGTAATTGTTTATTTATTTTCTTTATATTATGTTCAAGTTTATGTTTAAAAGGATGTTTTTTATTACACATATCACCTTAAAAGTTTATAGCTTCCACTAAATTATTTACCCTTACTGAGCATTTGAGATCACCCCTTTCTTATGTTTTGTTTTCCCAGGATTCCAAGAAGTTTATTATGTTTAACATGCAGGGTTAATATATTGGAATAATGGTGTTCTAAATGAATTATTTATGTTGTGTTTTATGTTTGAATATGTAATGTAACGTTCATTTTTGTAATCTATTTTTCAGGACTACTAAACTGATCAGTCCTTCGTGACATGATTCCTTGTAATCATGCCAATGTATTAAAATAATGC
The DNA here is from genome assembly GCA_963277665.1 of Viscum album. Lineage (NCBI taxonomy): Eukaryota > Viridiplantae > Streptophyta > Magnoliopsida > Santalales > Viscaceae > Viscum > Viscum album. The sequence continues at coordinate 1,197,747,324 of OY728123.1, read as the reverse complement.
ACCTGCCACGACAAGAAAACCGTCGTTTAGCGGCAGTTTCTAAAACCGCCGCGAAACGCGTTTTCGGGCCGTCATTTCGCGGCGGTTTTAAGAACCGCCGCGAAAAAACTGCCGCTAAACGGAAAAAAAAAATTATTTTTTTTAATTTTTTTTTAATTTTAATTTTATTTGAGGATTAGCGGCGGTTTCAGTAAAACCGCCGCTAAATGAAATGAAAAAAATAAAAAAACGTGAGAAACCCCGAAATCACTAAAACGACCATAACTTTTGATCTGGGCGTCCGTTGAAGTGCCACGACCAGTAAAATCGAAGATCATGAAGAGATCTAGAGACACATATAATCAAAACCGTGAGACGGTCTAAGGTGTGGAAGATATTAGATTTATAAAAAAGTTGAAAAAAGTTCTCCAACTTCAAACGGCCATAACTTTCGCTCCGGGTGTCCGTTTGGGCTCTACCACATATCAAATCGAAGCTAGCGAAGAGAGATACGCACCGGTTCGACACAAGCAAGATTATTTCAGGTTTTTCGACCCCAAAAACCCTCCGAAGGCCTTCAAAACCCCATTTTCGTCACCGGTGTCCCGTCGAACTTGTCTTCAAACAGACCTAACTTTCGATCCGCGTGTCAGTTTGGCCTCCTCCACCTGCCAGATCATAGCTCGTTCCATGAGCTTCAGTTTGACTAGTCGCGGCGCCCACATCCACTCCTAGATCATATGTTATGGCCTTTTTAGTGGGTATCGGGTTTGTTATATTTTTCAGTGTCTCGTTTCTAGCACCCGTTCTCCGTCAGCTTTTTTTAAATGGTTATAACTTCCGATCCGTCTGTCCATTCAGACTCTTTCACCTTTCAGGTTGAAGAGCGTTTCAGGATCTTTGATTTGACAGGTCGCGGATCTAAAACGGACTCTGGGATCATAAGTTATCTCCGTTAATGTGAGTCCAATATTTTTATCTCTTTATGGCCGTTTTGACGGGTTTCAACGGTAGCTCCATTTATTACTGTTTATTTGGGTTTCCATGACTTTTTATCTTTATCAATGGTTTTTATGGGTTATTATGATGGTTATGTTGAATTATTAAGGAGTTTTCTAGAGTTGTCACGAGTTTTCATGCGTTCTCATTTTTTCTAATGCCTCACTCTTCATATGCTTCTCCATCCTTTTTCATGCGTTTTCATGATTTTTCATCCCTTATCACGTCTTTTAATACTTTTTCATGTGTTTCCTTTATTAATTATTATTTATTATTTATAATATACATTAATTTATTTATTATCTATTATTTGTAACTAGTTATTTATTATTTATTATTTATTATTTATTATTTATTATTTATTATTTATTATTTATATTTATTTATTATTTATTTTTGTTTATTATTTATATTTATTTATTATTTATTATTTATTATTTATTATTTATATTTATTTATTACTTATATTTATATTTATTTATTATTTATTATTTATTATTTATATTTATTTATTATTTATATTTATTTATTATTTATATTTATTTATTATTTATTATTTATTATTTATATTTATTTATTATTTATTATTTTCTATTTATTATTTATTATTTATATTTATTTATTATTTATTATTTATTATTTATTATTTATTATTTATTATTTATATTTATTTATAAGTTATTATTTATTAGTTATTATTTATTATTTATTATTTATATTTATTTATTATTTATTATTTCTTATTTCTTATTTATTATTTATTATTTATTATTTATATTTATTTATTATTTATATTTATATTTATTTATTATTTATATTTATATTTATATTTATTTATTATTTATTATTTATTATTTATATTTATTTATTATTTATTATTTATTATTTATATTTATTTATTATTTATTTATATTTATTATTTATATTTATTTATTATTTATATTTATTTATTATTTATATTTATTTATTATTTATTATTTATATTTATTTATTATATATTATATATTATATATTATTTATTATTTATTTATTATTTTCTATTTATTATTTATTATTTATATTTATTTATTATTTATTATTTATTATTTATATTTATTTATTATTTATTATTTATATTTATTTATTATATATTATATATTATATATTATTTATATTTATTTATTATTTTCTATTTATTATTTATTATTTATATTTATTTATTATTTATTATTTATTATTTATATTTATTTATTATTTATTATTTATTATTTTCTATTTATTATTTATTATTTATATTTATTTATTATTTATTATTTATTATTTATTATTTATTGTTTATTATTTATTATTTATATTTATATTTATTTATTATTTATTATTTATTATTTATTATTTATTATTTATATTTATTTATTATTTATTTATATTTATTATTTTTATTTATTTATTATTTATATTTATTTATTACTTATTATTTATTATTTATATTTACTTATTATTTATTATTTTCTATTTATTATTTATTATTTATATTTATTTATTATTTATTATTTATTATTTATTATTTATTATTTATATTTATATTTATTTATTATTTATTATTTATTATTTATTATTTATTATTTATATTTATTTATTATTTATTTTTATTAATTATTTATATTTATTTATTATTTATTATTTATTATTTATATTAATTTATTATTTATTATTTATTAGTTATTTTTTTTTATTTATTATTTATTATTTTCTATTTTCTATTTATTATTTATATTTATTTATTATTTATTATTTATTATTTATTATTTATTATTTATTATTTATTATTTATATTTATCTATTAGTTATTATTTATTAGTTATTATTTATTATTTATTATTTATTATTTATTATTTATATTTATTTATTATTTATTATTTATATTTATTTATTATTTATTATTTATATTTATTATTCCTTATTCCTTATTTATTATTTATTATTTATTATTTATTATTTATTATTATTGAGTTTATATTTATTATTTATGTATTATTTGTTTTTTCAATTAATATATATAAGTATATTAAATTCTGTTTATTAAACACATGGCGAGCTTGCTGGAGTGGTAAAGTCTTTGGAAAATATGCAAGAGGTTAGGGGTTCAAATCTCACCAAACGCAGAATTTATTTATATTGCATAGGCATGTGCATGGGCATGTGCATGGGCACGGTTTTGAAAACCGCCGCCAAATAGTTTCTCGACGCACGATTTAGCGGCGGTTTAAACCGCCGCTAAATGCCTTTTTTGCCGTAGTGTGATTTGGGCTTCTAGGGTCGGGGCGTTACTGTTGGTATCAAAGAAAGATTTTTACAAGACTTATAAACTAGATTTAGAGAAACTCTGATTATACAACATTACCCTAAGATAGAATTTGAGGATTAGTATAGAAGAAATTCCTAGAATTTTGGTAATATAAAGATTTTGTGTATTTTCCAAGCAATACATCTATGTCGGGATATGAGCAGGTAGAGGTGTCTCTATAACAGATGTACCTAGGAGTGAAAACTCCGACAAGGAGTTTTGGGTTTGACCCAGGGTATCCTGGTACACGATAATAGGCCTTTTTTCACTCTTGGTTATGGAACTCCCAGGGGATATACTTTGGATAATTCACATTTTCTTTATAAGCCATTATGAAGGATTTGAGAGTAAATACTTCCTCAAAGAAAACATTTTTTTAGGATTATAGATTATATGCATAATATTTTCAATTTATGTTAGGTATTTTACAAGTTTGGAATTATACATTGCGATTCATAAACTAACCTAGTGTATTCCATTATTTAGAAATGACACCCAGTAGAAGGAATGAGAACTCCAGTAATACGTATGATCCAAAGAGTAAGAAGGATCATATATTTCATGGTATTAATCCAAAACTTTTGAAGGTAAATAGTCTCCCACATATTATCATCATATGATAAAATAGTATCATGTATAAATAAGTTATATAAAGAATTATTTGAGTCTTATGGCTTAGAAGGGAAGCAACAGGAGAAAAAAATGGTAGAGAGAAAGATGAATAAAGGGAAGAGGGGAATGGAGGATTTTCCCATATGTTATAACTATGGAAAGAATCACCTTGGTAAATTCTTGAAGGTAATGTAAGTTTTTTATAAGTGTGGATAAAAAGGACACCAAGTACGTGATTTAAAGGGTAATAAAAAGGTTTCAAATGTATAATGAATCATTTGCAAAGAGTTAGGACACTACGTGAATTAATGTCCAAATCATCATAGTATGCCCCAAATGATTCTATTGGATAATAATCAGGTTATGATACTACAACAAATGAAAAGGAATGACTAGTGCTCTTATGTTGTTATTAATGAATTATTTGAGTTTTGTATCAATGATGTACTAGTTAGATTAATTATGGAAATAAATAAGGATTGTACTGCAGTACTATTTCATTGATTATTTGAGATTATATGGTTCTAAGAAAATTGAATCAATAAAAAATTAAACTTTTTGTAAAATACATGGTTGAAGGAAAGATAAACCTTAATATGGTTCTGATACTGAGCTAGTAATTTTGGAATAATATATGATTGATTTGGATAAATTATATTCAATATTCTTGAATACTTTGAAAATAATTAATTGTTTGTTTATTCCATTATTGTTGGAGTTTTCAAAAATTTTGGATATAAAGAGTATATCCTGTATTTTATAAGGAATAATGGAGAATGAATTTAATAAGTAAGTTTTTATGATAATTCAGGTTGTTACCACGTTTTATAAGAATACATGATTAGGATATTCACATGTTATTACGTGCCAAAAATGATCTTCATTGTGTTTACCTTCCTTATAAATTTAGGACTGTGAGTTTGGACAGAAGTATTTTGGATAAGTCTAAAGGTTGTAATGGATTAAGTTTGACATTGGATACTATTGTTAAGGTTAAATCATTTCAAAATATTATTTTTTGATTGTTATAAAATGGACAAACAGGACGTTGGGTGACATCCCGTTGCGTTCGGCAAGGCCGCGAGACTTGAACCCGCATCCATAGGGCGACAAGGGTGCATCAACTACCAATGGCCTACGTGATGTCCTAGTTTGTATAATGTAGTTTTTTTTAAATAGTCTGAAAAATAAATTATAAATTCATTATTTTTGGAAACCTATACAATTAGGATAAATAGAATATTTTTTAATTCTATTATCTTTTGGAGTGAAAGATTAGTTTGTGGTAGAAATTAGCTGAAGGATGAAACTCTACTTGTCAAGTAAATTTTTTCCTATTATTATATGAATAAATTAATTATTAAACATTATGGAAGGGATCATAAAACCAAAAAAGTGTTATCATAATACCTTATGTTTTGTTAAACCAATAATATTTTAAATCATCATAGATTGATGGCTTTAAAGCCCTCAATTTTACATTAGTTTGTGATTGATGACCTCAATAACACCCTATAAATTTTTACATTTTCCCTCCAATTATGTGTCTCTAATTTCCACAAATTCTCACCTAATCGAGATTATAATTTGGTGGTGACTTTTTCATTTTTCTTTCCCTCTTATTAAGAATAAATTTTATTAACCTAATTTCCGATGTGGATTTTCCACAAAGGTATTTTTCTATTTTTAACCTTTTATTTCAAAGAACAATTTCAAATTGCAAGGAAACAATTTATTTAAGGAGGGGAGAATGTAACAACCCAAGATTTCATAGTACGTTATCTCTTCAAAGTAATTTAATAACTTACGCTACACGCAACACCGAGTTCGAGTGCACCGCGACTTACCAAACTAGCTGTTCAAAAGTGGTTATGATTAGTATTAACTGAATTTTGAATTTTATATAGTCCATATAATTTTACAATCTATATTTTGTATTTATTAGACATAATATAATAATAAATTCATTTTTTTCAAATAAAAGAAGTATTTTTAAAAAAATGCAGTTTTACCACCTTTTAATGGAGAAGCCTTTTTAAAACCAATATTTGACACTTTTATATATTAAATTTTAAGAAATTAAATTATTCTTTAGAAGCGGTAAATAAAAATTAAGTTTGGATAAATTTTTGGTACTTTTCTGATAACTTTTATATTTTGATGAATAGTGAAAAATACTAAATTTTAATTGAAAACAACTTTTTTCATCGGAATAATTTATAGTGTTAAATTATGAATTTTAATGTTTTGTAAGTATAATTATATTTTATTTTAATCATTTAACACAATGTAGATCATTATAAGTAATTTCACATTTAAATTTGATATAAACACATGTCAATCTTTTGATAGTTTTTACTTTTTAGAAACCTGTTTTTTGGTTTTAACCACAAGAATTAATTTTAAATTAATTAATGAAAATTATATGTTTTTAATTTTTTAAAATAAAATTCATTTTTGAATTCATAATATCACAATTATCTTAGGATAATTTTTTTGTATTTTTCTGAAAACTTTCATTTTTTGATGAATAGTTTAAAACATTGCGTTATTGTTTAAAAGTGACATTTTATTTAAATAATTGTTTATTTTATTTAAATTTATTTAAGTCAAATTAGATACATAATACCTATATTATTTCAATGTAATTCATTGTAGTCATTTTATCACAAAATTTTATATATAAAATTTTATTGAACGTTTACCGTCTTTTACCAACCTTCTAGGCACATTAGCAAATTTGCATAAAACATAATTTTACCGCTTATGGGGATTGAATTTCAATAATCTGAGAGACATGGTTGATATAAATAAGTAAAATGTAGTTCAATAAGATGAAAATAAGTTTTTTTGAATAGTAACTTTTAAATTTTATTTACAATGATTAAAAGTAAATAAAGTAATTAAAGGTAAAAATAATAATAATATTACCCTAATACACATCCTAATTCTATTGGATAAGTGTATTTCAACTGAAAACAAACTTATGAATAAAATATGTTCTTTTTTGTCCACTTTTATTAGATTAGGACATTTATTATTATTTTATTTAAAGAAGAGTTAAAAGTGTTAAATTCAAAGTTTCATAACTAAAAGATTTTTAATATAGGGTTAAAAATAAGATAAATTCAGCAATAAATGTTAATTAGAAAGATAAAAATACTTCCTACATAATGAAATTTTATTTATAATTTTTAGAAATTAAATAATTAAATTTATTTACGACACAATGATGATGGAGTAATTACCTTATAAATCAAAGATTAAAATAATTGATATTATAAATATCCAAATAAGTGTAAATAGAGAATTTTGAGGAATTTCCAGAATTTTATAGGTTAATATGACATGTTAGGGTTGATTAAATGAGTTTTTTTCTATGTAATCAAGTTGTTAGGACCTTTATCAAAAATATGATACTAAATAGTATCAAAATTGACATAAATGAGTTTTTAAAACAAATACTATATTATTAAATGATATAATAGTCTTAAAAATATAGTGTTAGTCCAAATGACTTATATAATAATATATATTTCATTAATGAACCACTTGGGATTATCTTGGCATTTTATAGTATGTTTAGTAACCATATAATATAAAAATACAAGGAGACATGGTAAATGTTAAACTATTTAACCAAGAGTTAAATCTAAAAGATAAGGTTAATATGGTGACCTAAACCTATATAAAACCTATTGGTTGGGATGTTTTCAACCCATACACACCTTATACTAGAATTAAATTATTTTGGAGCCATTATAAACCGAATATGATTGTATAATAAAATAATATTTCAAGGTTTTCCTAAAATGACCCTCACCTCTCTTATAAAAGGGTACTTCCACTTCTCTTAATTTCACAACTCCAAAGCCATTTATCTCGGCCAAAACCTACCCAAATATCCTCCCAACATTCCTCAGTTCAACCTGGAATCATTACCTTGATCATAAAGACAACCTATTGATCCCTTTTGTTCAAATCAAAAGGAAACACCCAAGGAAAGGGTAATTATTTTATCACCTCTTTCAAAGTTATTTTCTTCTTCCACATTCTCTTTCTTTATTATTTCCATACCAAAATAATAACTCAAGTACCTTCTACATACTGTGATGTTATTATAAATATATTACAACCATACTCTTTATTCTATCCATCCTATGAATGATAATGACACTATGTGTGCGTGCGTACGGCTTACCGTCTCCACATCGTGGTGTAATTTTTTATTCAACACTATGTTATTTGGATGTATATAATGATGATTAATATGTGTATAACTCATGAAACTAAAATTATAATTTTTATTTATAGTTACTATACCATCCAATTCCACACCTTTTAATCATTAAGGAAATGATATCATCGCTCGTGTGTACGTATGGATTACCGTCTCCACGACACGATGTGATTCATTTCTACGTTCACCATTCAATAATGATTATAAAAATATATATTATTAATAATTATGTAATATATGAAATAATAATTCTACTAGAGATATATATGTATGTATGTATGTACTTACATATATCTTATTCACTTACTTATGTTCAATACGATATTAAAACGGAAACAACGTTTATGCATATGTACGACCTACCATCTCCATAAACAGTTTTTTCCATTTCATATATCTATCTATTATACATATTTATATTCTAAATATATATGATATATAAATCATTTTTTATATTCTGGATGTATTTAAATCATGGTCTAAATGATATGATCAAAAATAACTTGTAAAAATATGTACGATAAAGAAAGCGATTATTAACCAAAATGTTAATTTAACATAGAAATTGTTATTAAATGGGTAGTATAAAGTCATAAATTAATCATGTATGATATAATAAATATTAATATGGTTCTTTTATAAATTAATAACATACTATGTTCAATATACATGAGGTCAAACATACCCTCGACCAAAGGAAAGTGCAAGGTAAGGGTTAATTCAACAATCTCATTATTATCCGAGATTGTTTATGTGTAAGTATTTTCTAGGAAATATTTTTTATCCCTGTCCATGTTTCATAAAATATTTTTTCAAAATTATTCTTTTAAGGTAAACTTTAACTAAAACATAATTTTAAATGTTTTAAATATTTATTCTTATAAATATTTCCCATTAATGTCCATGTTTTCAAAATGGTTTTAAGGATTTATTTATATGGATATGAATGTTTTAAAATGTTAATTCCTTTAAAAAGTTTCAAAGTGGTATGGGACTCTTTGATTCAAAAATATATTTTAAATGTAATCCTTTATAAATTGTGATACTTTTAAATGATTTCATGAAAAAGGGGAATTTCACTCAAACAGTTTTACTGATTGTTTTCAATTATATCATCATCCTTTTCTGAATATTATTCTTTATTGGGGTTGATTTGTTACAATAAAATCTTCCATATTATATTGAATGAGTTGTGATATTTTTTACTATGGATGTGCTATTTTAATACCATTCATGGTTTATGGATAAAGTATTGAGATTTCGTACGCTAGTTTTAATATGAATGTTTATGTTATGTTTCAACAATTTCATATCAGGAATGCAGTGGAGTTAGTAAGTGATAGGTGGAGCCCGCTATAGATCTTAGATGCATCCGTTGGTCTCATGAGACAAACTAGTGTCTTGGAACAAGGCCTTGACAAAAAAAAATTGTAGTCTTGGTACGAGTCCTTAACTATGTGGTAAGGATGTCCGGCATTAGGCATTCCCTTATTATGAAATTAATTATTACATGTGATTATTCGACTAGTAGAATATCCATGTGAATGTTTATATTGTAATGTTTGATTTATTTTCTCCATATAATGTTCATGTTTATGTTTAAAAGGTTGTTTTTTTATTACACATCTTTCCTTTAAAGTTTATAGCTTTCACTAAATTATTTACCCTCACTGAGAATCTGAGCACACCCCTTTTTTATGTTTTTTTCCTAGGATTCCAAGAAGTGTATTATATTTGACATGTAGGGTTAAGCTAGGGGAATAATGGAATTCTCAATGTATTATTTATTTTTTGTTGTATGTTTGAATGTGTAATGTAACATTCATGTATGTAATCTATTTTAAAATACTACTAAACTAATCGGTCCATCGGGACATGATTACTTGATATCATGCCAATGTATTAAAATAATGCACTGGCTCCAGGCTTCTGGGGATGGGGTGTTACAAATCCAATAAAACATAATCCTTGATTGGTATTTTATGTATGTGATTATTCTCCTATATTTGGTTTTATTTAACCATTTTCTTGTATTGTTGTGGTTCCTTGATCTCATATACTTTCATTAATTTCCCTTTTCATATGGGGTGCCTCCCCTGTGTTGTGATTTACCCATCTTGTGCATCTTATTATTATTTAAATAGTTTTTTAAATATGTTACAGAAAACCATTTATGATTAAATGTTTTCATTTTGGGATTTTATGGTGGTTTTGAAATGGGTGTTTTGGCTAAACATTTCTATGGATGAGGAGAAAATGAATTCAAAGTGTAATTTTCATATAAAGAAAACAAAATGAAAGGATTAAAAAAATGCATGTGGACTTTATATTTTTTTAATGCATTTGGGTTGAAAAAACATAGTTTGTAGTTGTATTTTCAAACTAAAATTTATGAATTTACTTATGAAATAAATTGAATATAAAATGTGAGTAACAACCTACTAGGTTTTTTGGATCATTCCTTTATATTTTCTAGGATCAACGTTTTTCCTTTGTATTGGCCATCTCTTTCTTAGTTGTCAGTGGTTGAGCGAGGATGTGGTGGGAAACCTAATGTTACACAAAGGAGACCTGATGATGTTGGTTCTTTTATTATATTTTTTTTCAGGATGTTGTATCAGCCAACTCAACCCTATGTATTTTTATATTATGCTTCTATTGTACTTTATTTATGTGAATCAGTTTATTATTTTGGATGAATGTTTATTTCATTGAGATCATTAAGTTTAATTATCTATCCACTTAAGTTTATTTGATATTTCATGGGAATCCAATGTATGGATGGACCATGTCAGATTATCAATAATTTATCCACATTATTTATCTATGATTTATGGGTGAAATTGTTTCCAAATGAGTTTTCTTAGATTCTCATGCACTAGTTTCCATCCTATGGGGAGTGGGAAAGACCTTCAGGCCTAATGGAAAGTTGTTTGCATTCCAATTTCAATGGAACCCCATGTCAATTAATTGCAATGATCAAAATAAAAATAAATCAAAAAATAAAACCAGTTTTACATGGTTTAGACATGATCTCTAATCCATTAAGGGAACACTACTTCACTTTCATTAAGAAATAATAAGATGATTACAATATCTTGATTATTATCCCAATCAAATGGCCAATCCTACTATTTCAAGTAGAACCTAGCCAGTGCAATTGGTTTTCACCACCTTACAATATTTATTGGGATAATTCTACCAGATCTGATCTAATTATCATAGTTTTTAAAAGAGAAGACTATAATTGATAACGTATTTGATATACAACATCAAACCCAAACAAACAATGAATATTTAAAAGTGATCGTTTTATCATTTCCATTAAATTTTTGGATATGATTAAGATAAACTAATTTTTGAAATATATATTTCCTACACATTATAAATTCATTGATAAATTTTTATTCAACAATCACTCTTTTTCTTAATGTTCTTTTAATCTTCACAATAAATTTTCTTAAAAAATGTTTTTTAATTATTTTTTGTGACAAAATATTATAATTATTTTATAGAAAATTTATAAAATGTATTTTATAAAATTATATACGTTTTTAATATCATCATATCAAAATCAATGTTGGGTAAATGTTTGGGTTTTTTCTTGAAAATGTAGATTTTTTAGTGAATAGTGAAAATATCATTTTATGTAAAATTATCATTTATATTGATAAATTAAGTAATATAAAAGTACCAATATTATATTAATTTGATTTAATGGTAAAATAAGTATTATCTATTTATATTTATTTTAATTAATTACACCTAAAATATCTTTATACTCGATCATAGTATAAGATTATTTTTTAGCTTAAAAATACAGTTTTTTAAAAACCTTTTTAAAATGAATAATATTTCTCTATTGTAATTAATTAAAATAAAACCTAATAATAAATGATTTAAATTAAAATTTTATTATATATATATATTTATTTATTTAAATTTATATAATGAATATTTATAGTTATAGAGTTAAAGTAAAATCATATTTTCTTTGAAAAATGAATTTTTTAGAAAACTACCATCCATCGTTCTTTTGGGATTTATTTTTAATTTAATTATTCCAACCCTATGAATTAATTTTGAAAAAATAGATTCCATATTTTAAATAATCATAGTTAATATTAGGTAATAAGGCCAATATAATTTTTTGACAATATGAATAGTAGACATAGTAAATATTTATTTTAGTGGTAAAAAGAAAACAAATTGGTTAATTATGGTTAAAAATAATTTAAGAAGGTATAGGAACAAATTATTTCTAATAGTATGAATATATATATATTATTATTTCAATATAATAATTAATATATTTGTTTTTTTACTTTATAAATGATTAAATTGCGACTTTGATAAAAAATAGATTTTTGATTTGTTAAAACATAAATTGTACTTAGGATAAAATATAGTTTTAATGATTTTTTTTTATATAAATTAAAGATTTTTTTAAAAAAATGATATTTTAATAAAATATTATTATTAAATGGTATATATATAATATAAATGATAATAAATTTTCACGAAGTGCCAATGTAATTTCAATAAGGGTTGAAAAACTATTATTGTCAAAAATAGTATTTCTCAACAAATGGATTTTTTTTAATTTTAATTTCTCATATTTAGAAAATTATTTTATTAAAATAAATATCATTTTTTAGTAACCATGTCAAAATTATCCAATAGTTTATTTTTCATAATTTTCTGAGACATTAGAATTTTTGGGTAAAAATTAAATATGGTATAAGTATATGATGTGTATGATGACAACATAATGACCCAAAGTGATGTAATATATACCATATAATTAATAATAGTCCAAATATATGATTCGAGATTAAAATAATACATTTATGAAGTTATTTTATTAATCTTATAAAGCCTTTATGAATTCTCTAAAACATATATTATATTTTAAGGTTTTAAAATTATTCTTTTTAAACATGGCTCACTTCAACATCACTAATTGTAATATTTTATAGATATAATCCATTGTAATTATAAAATAATTAAAACCACTAATATTTTGATGAAACCATTTTCAAAAACCATGGGAAGGTTTTTGGTTTTTATTGTTTTATTGTATAGAGTCCAAAACCTAAGTTCGAAAAATAATAAAGAACTCCCCTCTATTTTTCTATATAAACCCACCCAATATCTCATTCCTCTTCACTAAAAAACCCATTATTATGTCCTTAATTTTGCCTCCCCCCAATAGAGTCCTCACAAGGTTCCCCCAAGCTCTCAATAACTCCTTCTAAATATTTGGAATCACCCTCTCAATGTAAGTTATCCTCTTATTCTCCTATTTATTCATGAATATTCCTTATCTTATGAATTTTATCTCCAATTCCTAATGTTTGGAAATATTATTAAATATCCCCAATACATCCCTTTTAATTTATAAATTATGATATATCCCTTTAACTATCATTAATCCCTCCGGTGAACATTTATGTTCCTCCATTATGCTGTCGAAATTTCACTATGATTTTCTATTCCAACCAATTATGTAGTGAATACCCATACCCATTTACTATCAAGGTTTTTAACCTTTAGGAACTTATACTTTTTTATTAGGGTCTTCTATATATGTATTCTACAATACTTAATTTTGTAATTAAATGTGATTAAATATGATTCTATTTTGAATGATCTATGTGGCGCACTAATGCATGTACATGATATGAAAGTAATGGTTGCACCCAGAATTATATAGAACACCAATGAATTAGGTAATGTTTTAGTCTCATTATATTCCATGAAAGGGATAAGGAAGTGAACATAATCCAACACGGTATGTTTCCCACCATGTTATGATGACTTGATTGTTATCCTTGACTTATGTCTATGATGTCATGTTTAAAATTGTTTCCACGTTTCTACTTGATTTTATGTTATCATGATATATCATACCTCTTTGTTCATTTTTTTATTCCCTTTTATCTATAATTGAAATTTCAATTGTCTAACATATAATTATTTCTTCATATTATTCAATATTATTCCTTTATTGGGGTTTATAGATCACACCTTTCTTTTAACACACCAACACTTTTATCAGTGGAATTTTTCTTCTTATATTTATTTCATATAGTATAAAACACATACATCACATATATAACCCAATAAAACATCATTATCATAAATAATTAATGAAATAAGTGATATTTATGGAAATTAAGGAACTTATACCAATGGAATAGTCATTGGAATAGTAATATAACAATTAGGAATATTAATCTAGAAAACAAAATAGTAACCTCACCTATGAAATTATAAATAAAATTTAAGCATATTATAAATTAAAATATGTTATAATTATATCATAGTATAAGTAAATAATTTTTTTAAAAAAAATGAGAAATTAAGTTTGGATATTTTTGTAAAATGTAAATTTTTATTTACAATTTTATAATTAATATAATGTTTTAAAATAAAATTTACTTTTAAAAAATTGACTCATAAATTATATTTTGTTTAAATTATAAGGTAATTTTATGAGACATTAATTAATTTTTCAACGTGTCATAAAATAGTTTATAATATTAAAAACGGTATTTTTCAAGTAAATGATGATTTTCTTTAAAAAATAACTTTCTAATATTTATAAAAATATTTTCGAAAAAATGATTCCATTTTTTAATTCTAAACATTATAAAATAGTTAGGGTGAATTTTTGGGATTTTTCTAAAATATTTGAATTTTGTGAGTAGTAAAATTTGGTGACTTACGGTATTTAACATTATAAGTTAAATACATGATTGTTTGAGTCGTGGATGATGTAAGAACCCATTTTTTAACAATCCTGAACCATTTAATATATATATTTATGTGAATTAACACCACTTTTAGTCTTGACCCAAAATAATAAATTAATGTATATAATAATAAAAAAACTCCCCTCTCCAACCCAATAAATACCACCCCTCACCGCCTCTTCTCCTTAAACATTCTAATCATTGAGTCTTGTATAAATTCTACCTAATTACCTTTCAAATACTCTTCCCCACATCCAATGTACACTGGTTTTAAAAAAAGACCAAACCTAGGTACATTAGGGAGGTTCTCAAGGAGACAACATTCAATATGTAAAACTCTCAATCTTTCTCTTTTAATTTATTTTATTTTCTTATTCTATAATAACCTCCCTTATAGAAAGCATCATGATAACTCATTTATCATATATATATACTTTAATGTTATTTTTTTAATATAATTTTTATCATTAAATCTTTTATCCTCACCTTTTATTCTTAATAACGAAAACATTGTCCTTGATATGTTGATTTATTGCCATTGTGGATGCCGATTTTTCATTTTATATTATAGAATTAAAGGGTGTTCATAAAACCATTATAATGGATAAAAAAGATTTTAAAATTTATTTTATAATTTTTTAATGTTTGGAAACTAATATATATACATAATATTAAATAATAAAATAAAACTAGTTCATGATGATCGAAAAGCAGCCAAAATAAATTAAACATTTATCATTAACCTTTAATCATATGAATTATCCTCATATCAGGAAAAATGATATATGGGACTATTTAAAAAAAAATAAGTATATTAATTCCATTTCATTACACTTCTATAGTTTTCCTTCTATTTTACTAGAACTCCTATAATTATACTCAAGTGAACCGGCTATGAAATAAATAAACGAACACTCCCAGAACAACAAAATTAAACCTTATAAGCTGTAAAAATGACTATAAATAAATTTAATAAAATTATAATAAATAAAATATATGTTGAAGAGGTTCTAAATTAAATTATTAATGTACCTAATTTTATTATACAAGAAATTAAGTGGAAGTGTAGAACACTTCTGGACATAAGGTAATGGGTCTCTCTGAACCTCCAAATTACCTTTAGGTTACACTTTCTCTTTATTTACACCAATTTATTTCTTCATTATTATTATGTAATTTTTTTAAATTCTTTTTATATTTTCAAAATTTATGTATAAAAATTAATTAATCCTTGTTTTATGGGGAAATACATGTTTAAAAATGTTCTCTTCTTAATTACTCCTAATAAGTAAGACGGATTAAAGGAAACCTCTCCATTTATTACTTTCTTTCAAGTGAACTACATAATCTGTTTCAATCCAAATATTTTTTTTAAATCACTCTTTTTATCCTGGAAAAAATTCTTAGTTCATTTCTAGTTTTAAACAAACAATTATTCATTTGTCTTATTTAATGACTCTTTAATATTTTCCCATAAACTGCACTAAAGTGGCTACTTTCTAAAGTTTCTTAAACAATCTTTTTACATGTTTTCACTTAAGGTGGACATAATTTATCATTATATATTTCTATTTTAACTTATTAATTTCCAATTATGATTTAAATCCATTCTTTCTTGTATACCATTATGATACACCACTTGGTTATGCCTTATGACATTATTATGATAAACATTTATTTCCATAGTTATCTATTATGTTTATTCTTTATGTTTTATTCTTTATGTAGTGAACATATGAATGAACATATAATAATGGTTTTATTAAGATACTTTTCCAATTCATTGGGTAACGTTTAGTCTCATGAAACTTCCTCTATGGGATTAGTAAATAAACATAATCTATTATGGGACTTTTTCCACCATGTGATGGTCTTGGTAGTTAGCCTTGACCCATTTTTATGTCATGTTGTATGTTCTTTCCACATTCCTTTGTTTCCATGTTCACATTATCCCATGTTCTGTATGTTATGATTCCATGTGTTTATTCATGTTTCATTCCTTTTTATGTCATCATTTTATGCCTTCTAACTTATGGTTTATACATTATTCCTATGTTTATTACCTTACTATGATTTTTATCTCATACCTTATATATATGTATTCTCTAGGTTATCCTATTAAGATTTAGGGTCTCAAAGTAATTAAGGATCTCATTGTGGAATATTAATATAAATATTCTTTATTCTATTTCCATGTTTTCAATTTTATGTACTGATTCTTCTAAAGACACTAGACTTTAAAATAATTGGTTTGTAATTGATAGTTAATTATACATAAAATTATGTAATAATATTTATAAATAGATAGGGTCACTATATTTTATATCAAATCATGGTCTAGTTATTTTTGTATATTATGACTATAAAACCTTCTTAAGAATCCTTGGGATAATTCTACCACCATGAATTACCTAGATTGAAACATAGGGAATAAAAAGTTAGTATATACATTTAATTTACAATTTTATCCATATATGTTCAAATTTGACTTTTTATATGATTAATATAAATGTATTAAACCCCCCTAATTGTATTTTTATTTTCTTAGTTAATGGTGGGAAATAAGAGATCTCGTCCTAATAATCAATGTGATAAGAAATGAGAAGATTTCCCTGATGAGATTCCAAATTTTATGGGAATGGGTTCTCAAAACATCATGAAAGTACTAGATAAAATATCTTAGGTTATTAATAATAACTTGAATCATGTGGAATTCCCTCATTCTCCTAAGAAAGACAATGTTTTGGACACATCAATTATGTGAAAAAGGACTCTTATATTTAGTGTATCTTCTAATCCCCTCATATCAGAACACTAGATTAAATATATTGAGAAGATATTATCTATCCTAAAGTGCTCATAAGAAGAGAAATTTGTGTTTGTGGTCTATTATTTTATGGTAAACATGATTAGTGGTGGACACTGATCAAAAATAAAAATTATAAGAAATAAATTGATTCCATGGAAAGGGAAGAATTCAAGGAAATATTTTCCAATAAATATTTTCTCTAAACTCCCTTTATTAAGATAGAAAGAGAGTTACTTGGACTAATAAAAAAGGAAGATAGGACTATCAGGGAGTGTGGAAAACTTTACAAGGCTTAAATGATACACCTCTATCTTTTTCATGATCATTGAAACAAAGGTGGTTCTCTTATTTAGTAGACTAAAGCCGAGTTTACAATAATTGTTTTTGATTTAAGACTTTGACATCTATGAGGTGATTGTTTTCCCCTAAGGTTGAGATGGATTTCAAAGTCTCTCAATTGTAATGAACCAAGCATTTATTAATGAAAAATACTCTTGATCTAATTAAATTTATTATAATATAAAATGGTTATATAACATATGCACTTCCTTGGTTTTATGTTTTTTGATTTTAAAATACCATTAAGAATTGATATAATTGCTAATATAGACTTTGAACAATTATCACATTATTAGTTTAAATATAAGGATTTAAAAAATCCAATTTACTTAGGCAAAGGAAGTGATGGCTTCAAATAATATAATTTCTTCATAAGAAGCCCATTTTTGGAGCTCGTAAAGGAGGTTGTGTCACTGGGCTTCACTCTTGACCAATCCTAATCTAAGCTTCAACATGTTAAGATTAAACAGAACCTTCTACAGGAGAAGTTGAACTTGATAGAGATTACCACCCGAGCAATGTTCTCTAAGCCACCCCAAGTGTCTGTCATTATCGCACACCTAACCCTTAGGTATTATGTGGGTGATAAAAGGGCTTATGTAATGAGACCATATCACTATGATTATGTGAATTATTTTTGTATGAATAATATACATTCAGTTTATTATTGTTACTTTGTAAATGGTTTTTAAAGAACAAATATTATTTTTAATTAATATTTAAATTCTATTAAGAAATATATTTTGATGAATTACTGGATTATTGAATTAAATGATATTTAAATAAAATATTATTACTAAATTACTTTTTATTATATATAAATGATCTTATTATTTTTATGAATACAATTGTATTTTTTTTATTAAGGTTTGGAAGCTACTTTTGTCAAAACCCGTGAATTTTCAATAAATGTCGGTTTTTATTTTAAAAGTAAAGATTCAGATATATATATAATTATTTAGATAAAATGAATATTATTTTTTTAATTAGGATGTAAAAATTATCTAACAGTGAATTTTTCATAATTTTCTAAGACAATGGAATTTTTGGGTAAAAATTAAATAATGTTTAAATATATAATGTGTTTTATGAAATAATTATGACCAAATAGTGATGTGATAAAATAATATACATGTGTTGTTTGGAAAATATTTGTTTTACCATTAAAATAATGTGATTTTATGTTTGTTTTATTTATTTTACAATGATTTAGTGGAACCTCCAAGACGTATAAAACATTTTAATATTTTTAAATGATTTCTTTGAGAGTGTGAATCACATCCACATAATCAAGCCTAATATTTTAATAATTATGGTCATTTTCATAATAAAATAATGTTTTCCAATCCCATATTTCAAATACAATGGGCAAAAACCATGGTTTGATTTGTGGTTTTAAATATTTAATTATATAGATTCCAAAACCTAAGTTTGTGAAATATTAAAGCATTCCCCTTTATTTTCCTATATAAACCCAACCAAGATCCCAATTCTCTTCATTATGATACCTTGGATCATGTCTCTAATATGCCATAATCTTTCTATAATCCTCCCAAGGTTCCTGAAGCTACCATGAATACTCCCTCAAGCCTCTCCCAAGTCATTGGGATCACACTTCCATGTAGGGGATTTCATCCTTTCTCATTTTTGTCTAAATTTATTTATATTGTTACACCCTTTTATTTTCATTTAAAAATATAGGGGTATGATTTTTAACCTCCCTAGTACTTCCATCCTTATGTTTTAGTTATTAAATACCTTTTTATATCTCATTAATTACTCCTATGTACACTCGTTACCATGCCGAAATTCCGTACGAAATTTCTCTCTTCTCATTTACATTATAGAAATTCTTTTATATTATGCATCTAAATTACATTAAATATGTTGTGATAATATTTTCTATGAACCCCTTACTATCTATTTCGTGTATAAATTATATGACTCCCCTTCTCTCTCATTAACCTATTTTATGATTTTTATTTGACATCGTTATGCTGCCAAAATTTCCCATACCAAACTCATCGTGTAAGTGAATACCATAGCCATTTGTCTATCAAGGGTATTCGCATTTATTAACATATACTTATTTATTATTTGGTTTCATTTATGTATCCCGTATTACATTATAGTGTAATAAATTATTATATTTAATTTTTCTATATTATGTGATCCATGTGGCACGCTTATGCATGAAATGAAATGAATAAGAACGGTGTGCCCTAATAGCACTCCAATGCATTTGGTACAGAATAGTATTAGGATATTCCATGTTAATTGGAGGTTCAATCATGATAATTCAAGTGAAATAAGGGTTTACTCATTATAATTCAAGTACAATGAGGGTTTACTCTTACTCCATGTGGAATGATCCTTGGCTCATTCTAATATCATGTTAAATGTTGTTGCCACATTTCCAAGTTATGATAATCATGCTATATCATTCATTTATGTTTATGTTTCTATTATGTTCAATTGATATTCCTATTTCTTAAAATATACTATATTCTTCATGTTATTTCTTATTTACTCCCTTACTGAGATTTATCGCTCAGATTTTTATTATCCACATCTTCAGGTTATCCCATGCAATAATAAGTACAAAAAAATGTTGTGGTCATGTAAAATATGTTTTCAATAAAGATGTTTTATTTTATGTTCTATGTTGTTATGTAATGTCCCTTATTTTCCAAGACACTAGACCTCTCAATCCTCATAGTTGTATTAAGTGCATGTTTATGTCATAAATCATGTTTAAGTTTGTAATAAAGAGGAGGGTTGTTACATCAATGGTCTTGTGGGATTCGAGATAAGAAGATGAAAATATAGTTTAACATGGGAGGATCGATAGATAAATCTAATAATGGAAAGAAACTCAAACATCCCACATGCCAAAAGCGTGGGAAAATTTATCCTGGGAACTGTCTAAAGAGAACTAGGTGATTATTAAAATGTAGAAAAAGGGGGAATCGAGATAATTATATCCATTGGGATATAGAGAATCTCACAAATATGAAATAATAAGGGAATTTTCAGATACAAACTTAGCTTGCAGTGTAGTTTTTTAACTGTAATGAGTATGAACATTATGTGAGCCCAATTCCTAATCCATGGGTTGCTAGAGGAAATCAACAACAACAACCTACAAGGTAGTATGGAAGGTTATATTCTATCACTACTGTTGAGGTGGAGCCCAAAAATGATGTGGTGGAAAGTACGTTGGTTATCTATTATAGAATATCGAAGATACTATTTGATTTTGGTTCTAATCATTATTTAAAATCCTATAAGTTTAGTATAATTATTCAAACACCACCTCAATATATAAAAGGTTGAGTTATCTATGAGAATAAAGAATGGGGAAATTTATGCATTCAAAGTATATACCTCCTCCCAAGTTAATTTTGGTGGATTGGACATCCCAGAAAATATCTTCTTACTCCCTCTGGTGGAGTTTGATGATATATTGGGTATGGATTGGCTATCTTGGTCTAAATCCAACATCCAATTTTAAGAAAGGGATAACACTATTCACATCCTGAGGCATCCTCCAATTTTTTATAAATTTACAGAGAAGGATGGATCTCCTTTAGAATAATCATCTCAATTATAGATATTATTGACTTATTAGCAAGAATATCTATCTAAAATGATTGAGAGAGAGGAAAGGATCATGATCGAGGGCATTCCCATTGTGAGGGACTACACTGATGTGTTCCCTGAATAATTTTCTAGTCTTCCTCCTGACCGAGAGGTTGAATTTTCTATTGAAATTATTCCAGGATCTTTTCCTATATCAAATACTCCTTAAAAAATGGCCACCATTGAGTTGGAATTACCAAGGAAATAGTTACAAGAGAATCTGGACAAGGGTTTCAAATGCTCGAGTACTTCACCATGGGGTCCACCAGTTATCTTCATCGAGAAGAAGGATGGATCAATGCACCTCTTCATTGATTATGATAATCTAAAAAATCACGATAAATAAAAATTATCTACTTACATAGATAGATGATTTATTTGATCAGCTATGTGGGACCAAGAATTTCTTTGAGGTGGACCTTCTGTTGGGATATCAACAATTAAAGGTGAAATATGAAGATATTCCCATGAATGCCTTTCAAACAAGGTGTGGATACTATGATTTTATATTTATTCCCTTCATACTCACTAATTATCTAGAAATTTTCATAGGCTTAATTAATAGAGTTATTAGATATTACCTCCAAAATATTATGGTAATCGCTATAGATGATATTCTAATATACTTCAAGAGAAAGAAGGAACATGATGAGTTTTTGAAAACTATACTAAAGACTTTGTAAATGGAGAAAATATATGAAAATTATAGTAAATGTGGGTTATGGATAGAGGATGTTTCATTCTTATTACATGTTATCACCAGTAATGGAATTTCTATTGGCCCTTCAAAAACAAATGTAATTGAGGACTGGCCCAGACCCACTAGTGTTATGGAAATCCTTATTTTTATTATCATATTTGGGTAATAACAATTCATTGTGAGTAATTTCTCAAGATTGTCTAACCTAATAACTAAATTAACATGGAAAGGCGTAAAGTATTTCTAGATGAAAGAATGTGAGGACAACTTTAAGGAGATCAAGAAGTGGTTAATCAATGTACCTGTACTCACACAAAAAACTAGTGGAGAAGGTTTTGTGATATTCAGTGATTCCTCAAAGAATGTATTAGGTTGTGTACTTATGTACAATGATAAAGTGATATCTTATTCCTTACGACAGTTTAATATCCATGAGAAGAACAACCTGATGCATGATCTAGAGCTACCTACATTGATTTTTTCCAAGAGAATATTGTGGTACTACCTCTATGGTGAGAAGTGTGACATATATACTGATAAAAATATTATAAATTATATATTCACACAAAAGGAGCTCAACATACATCAAAGGAGATTGTTTGAGGAATAAGGGACTACGATTTCTCTATTTATTATCATACTAGGAAGGAAAACTAGGTAGCTGATTTTCTTAGTAGAAAATAACCTACTACTCTATCTATGATGTAGATTAAGTAAGATCGTATCTTCATGGGAATAAAAAGGTTGGATCTATAAATAATAATGGTAGAGAATACATCCTATGTTTTCCAAATTATTTCCCAACCATCTATCCAATAAAATATCATGGAGACACAAATGGGTAATCTTGAGATACAAAATAAGGTTAAAGTAGAAAAGGAAAGAAAGATACATGAGTTCCACATCAATGTGGATATTTTCATCTGATTTGGAACTAGGATTTGTGTTCCTGCATCACCTAAGATAAAGAATGATCTATTTGATAATTACATAGCGCATATTTCTCAATCCATCATTTAAGTACCAAGATGTATTGTGATCGTCAAGAAAAATTATGGTGCAACAATATGATGAAGGAGATTATGGATTTTATCTCATGGTTTTCGGTATATCAGCAAGTTAAAGTAGAGTGATAGAAGTCCGAAGGGACGATACAACCATTGCATATACCCATGGGGAAATGAGAGAATATCACATATGGAATTGTTCACTAGTAACCTTAAAATATCCAAAGAAAACAATTCCATATGGGGTATGGTGGATAGACTCACCAAGACTATCTATTTCATTATTATTCAGAAATATTTCTCACTCTAACAAATTTCCATGATATATGTGAAGGAACTAGTGAGGCTTCATGGGGTTCCAATTTCAATTATATCTGATCATGATCCAATGTTCACATCTGAATTCTATAGAATTATTCAAAATTATTTGAGTAATGAATTAAATTTTATCATGGTCTATCACCCCCAAACTTATGGCCAATATAAAAGGACTATTCAAATACTTGAGGATATTCTAAGAGATTTATCAATAGAATTCAAAGGATTATGGTATTAGTATCACCCATTGGTTGAGTTATAATATAAAAAGAGTTTCTACTCAAGTATTTATATGGATCCATTTGAAGATCTATATCAGAAAAGATGTATAACTCCATCCTATTGGGATGAAATTTGAAAATGAATGACACTTGTACCTGACCTTAGGCAAGAAATGATAAATAAAGTTCAATCTATCCAACAACACATAAAATCAACTTAGAGAAAAAAATAGTTATACGAACAACCATCAAGGGGATTTAGAGTTTTATGATGGAGGTAAAGTTTTCCTTTTAATATCACAATAGAAAAGAGTCATGTGGTTTGGAAATAAAGGTATGTTTAGACTAAGGTACATTGGCCCCGTTGATATACTTGATCGCATAAGAGAAGTGGCCTATCGGCTTGGACATCCACCAAATATGGTTCAATTTCATGAATTATTCCATGTAATTTTTATAAGGAAGTGAATAATTGATCCCTCACATGTACTTAATTTTAATGTGGTACAACCGGAGAATGACCTCTTGTATGAAGAGTAACCGATGAAGATCTTGGAAAATAGAGAAATATTCCTATGCAATAAGGTATCTAATTTTTGAAAGTGTTTTAGATGAATCATAAGTATAAAGAGGTGGCATGGGAACCATAGGAAGTGGTTAAAAAGAAATATTCTCACCTATTTTCAAATTATTATGCAAAATGAAATTTAAAGAGTGAAATTTCAAATGGGGGGAAGAATGTAATGACCCAAAATTTTATCAATTGAATTTTACTTATTATAATTATGTTATATAATATAAAACACATGCATCGCATAGAGAACCCAATAAAAACATCATTCACATAAATAATGAATGAAATAACTAGTATTTATAGAAATTAAAGAACATAAACTGATGGAATAGTAACCTAACCATTGGAATAGTAATATGACACTTAGTAATTGTAATTCATAAAATATAATAATAACATCACCTATTAAAGTATAAATAATATTTAAAAACTTTATAAATTAAAATATGATATAATTATATCATAGTATATATAAGTAAATGTTTTAAAAATGATAAATTGAGTGTTGATGTTTTTGTAAAATGTAAATGTTTATTTACAATTTTATAATTAATATAATGATTTAAAATAAAATTTATTTTCATAAAATATATTCATAAATTAATATCATTTTATAATTATAAGGTACTTTCATGAGACCTTAATAAAATTTTCAATGTGTCATAAAATTGGTCATAGTATTAAAATTGGTATTTTTTTAATAAATGATGATTTTATTTAAAAATTAAATCAATCATATTTAAAAACTTATTTTCATAAAAAAAATTAATTTTTAAAATCTACACATCATAAAATGGTTATGGTGTATTTTTTTGAATTTTTCAAAAATAGTTAATTTTTTTTGAATTGTGAAATACGGTAATTTAAAGTATATATCATTATAAGTTAAATGCAGGAATTGTTTAGGAATTTATAATGTAAGAATCCATTGTATAAAACTCTCATGATCCATTTACTATATTTATTAATTGTAATAACAATATTTATATTTTTGATCCAAAATAATAAACTAATTAATATTATAATCAAAAGACACCCCTCTCCTCCCCTATAAATATCACCCCTCACCACCTTTTCTCCTTAGACCTTATAAGACTTGAAGCTTGTATAAATTCTTCCCCATTACCCTCCCAATACTCTTACCCACATATAAGTACTTATGGTATAAAAAAACCCAAACCCATGTGCATTAATGATATTCTCAAGGAAACAACATTCAAGAGGTAAAATCCTCAATCTTTATCTTTTAATTTCTTTTATTTTCGTATTCTCTACTCACCTCCCCTTTAGAAATTCTAATTATTACTCTATTATCATATATATAATAATTTTTTTAAATGTAATATTCATCATAAAATCTCTTCTCCTCTTATTTTATTCATAAAAATGAAAACATCATCTGTGATATATTGATTCACCGCCTTTATGGATGATGGTTTTTCATTTTCTGTTACCACTTTCACGGCTGGTCAAAAAACCATTATAATAGTTAAAACAGATTTTAAAATTTATATTATAACTTGTTTCATGTTAGGTAACTAATGTATATACATAATATTTTATAATAATATAACAAAAATAATTTGTGATCATTGAAAAACTTCCAAATTAAACTAAATGTTTATCATTAACACTTTATCAAATGAATCTTCCATATATAAGGAACAAAATTATATATGGGATAATTTAAAATTATGGAAGGATATTAATACCTTTTAATTCTAATTCAATATTTTTTTCTTCAATTTTACTTGAGCTCCCATAATTATACTCAAGGGAACCAACCATGAAACCATGAAATGAACTCTCTCAGAACGATAAAATTTAACATTATAACTCATCAAAATAGCCATAAATGAACATAATAGAATTATAATAAATAAAATATATGTTGAATAGTTTAGGAATTAAATTATTAATGAATATAATTTTATTATCTATAACATTAATTTCAATTATATAACTCTTTCAGACATAAGGTAAGGGATCTCTCTGAACCTCTAAATTGCATTTGGGTTATGCTTTATATCTCTTTACACAAATGTATTTATTAATTATTATTATTTTATTATTATAAATTATATTTATATGTTCAAAAATTTTGTATCTATATTAATTCATCCTTCTTTTATGGGAAAAAAAATGTTTAAAAAGTTTCCCTTATCAATTGCTTCAGATAAGCAATCCCGATTAAAGGGAACCTCTCCATTTCTTACCAATTTTCAAGTACACTCCATAATATATTTTAATCCCGAAATATTGTTCTAAAATCACTCTTTCTATTATGAAAAAATATCTCTCATTTTTTATTTTATAAAAATAATTATGACTTTGTCCTATTTAAAGATGAATTATTATTTTCTCTTAAACTACACTAAAGTGAGTCATTTCTAAAGTTTCTTAAACACTATTTTTACATGTTTCTACTTAAGTTAGAAAAAAGTTATCATTTTATATTTAAAATTTTCATTATTAATGTAAAAGTTTGATTTAAATCCATTATTTCTTGTACACCATTATGATACACCCATTGGTTATGCCTTGTGGCATGATCACAATACCCATTTCTTTCCAGGGGTAACCCTTATGTTTGTTACTTATATCTAATTATTTATGTGGAATACATATGCATGAACATGTTTTGATGAGTAAACCCATATAGTGCTCCAATTCATTGGGTTATGTTTATTTTTATGAGATGTCAAGTATGGGATTACAGAGTAAACCTAATACATTATTGGATTTTGTCCACAATGTGATATAGTCTTGGTAGTTATCATTGACTCGAGTTTAAGTCATGTTTTATATTGTCTCCACATTCATATATTTCCATAATCACATGATCCCATTTTCTATATGTTATGCTTCCATATGTTTATTCATGTGCCATGTCTTTTTATGTCATCATGTTATTCCTTATAACCCAATCTCTATACTTTATTCCTATGTTTATTCCCTTACTGGGATTTTTAGCTCATCATTTTTTTCTATGTATTCCCCAGGTTATTATATATATATGTAAGATCTCAAAGGAATTTGGGATCTCATTGTGGAATATTAATATTAGTATGTTTTATTTTATTTCTATATTTTTAATTTAATATACCAAGTCTTTCAAAGACACCATACTTTATGATCCTTGGTTTGTATTTGATTGTTAATTATGCATAAAATCATGTAATAATATGTGTAAAAGGATACTATTAATGGAATATTATTTTCATCGGTGTATCCCTTATTGTGGGAAATTCTTACTGGATTAGTGATGCTTCCATCTAAACTAAAATGCTAGATAAACTCTGTGATTCTTTCCCAACCTCACTTTTGTTATCATCATCAAACACATATGACACCCTCTCATCAATTTCTTTCATTATATGTGAGGAGTTCAATTTAGTGTTTAATTAGTTTCTTCGAGGGAGAAATGAATAGAAATGTATGAACTGAGGAGGCATTATTTTTTCGAGCTTCCTATTTTATGTTTTTGGCTATGAAAAATGGTCTCTAATTAATTGATCACAGTGGAGATTATTTGTTTGTGCCTTGTGAATTAATGCTTCATAGGGTTTTATCTATAGAATTATTTGTTGAAGGTATATGTTATGATTGATTTCTTAAATGTGAAACAATGTTCTTGGTAAGAATGCACTCTATAAGCACTTTTTACCATTCATTCTTTTGATTTCAATATAAATCACCTTCTATAATGATGTTTCATGACTCTTCACAACAATTAAATTTGCATGGTTATGGATTACATGGTATCTCCTTGAGTTAAGATTGACATTGGTTCAAATATTAACAATACCATCATATCAAATAGTTTTCTATTTATAATTTTTTTAAACCACTATTTGTTGTAATAATTTTTGTATTGTTCCTTTTTTTATCTTGCATCATAAGGTAAACTAAATTATGGTGTTCATATTAGGAATGTAAATCCATTTGTGACTGTAATGCATTAAATACTTCATTTTTTACAACTTTAGTTATTTTTTTCATCGATTGAAAATGTTTTGATCACTATTTCATATCACCTGTAATTCATATATGTTGGTTTTGTATATCAATTTTTTCTTTTTTTTTCAATTCACTTTAATTGTTTTTCATGATTTTTAAAACATTTTGATAAATAATTAATATATGGATCATTTTTATCAACAAAAACTATCACAAAATGTATAATTGTATGCTATATAATTTTTTTAACAATTCACATTATTGAATTTGTAATATAAAATTTTTTGTGCCAATTTGAGTGGTGGAATAAAAACCAGGTCAACTACAGAGTTTTTTAACGAGTATTATTTTTTTATGGGATATGTATTTAAGTATTTAAAAACAGGTTCTGGAGAAGTGTGAATGGGGTTCATGCTTCTCTCTCTACCACCAAGGAAGTGTGAACCCTATCCACGCTTCTTCAGCATGACAAAGTAAGCATTAACCCCATTCATTCTTCCTTTAAAATTTTTAAAAAGGAGCCATGAATGTGGTTCATGCCTCCTACCACTAAAAATATATAAATAGAGTTCCACCCATTTCAATTATTCTTCTCTATAATTTGTTGTGAAGCGATGCTAGATTTCTTTCTCAATATATATTTCTGAATTTTAAGAAGGTAACATTTATATTTAAAATTTTAATTGTCTATTTTTTTTCTTTTATATGATTTTTTATTTAATTTTTATGGATGTATGAATGTATGGACGTATGGATGTATAAATTATTGTACTTTATATAATTTAATTTCTTAATAAGTTATTGTTTTTCTTATGATTTAATTAAAATTCAATGATTTAGGAAATTTAAATATAGTGTTTATATAATTTAAATTTTATCTATAAAATATAATTTATATTTTGGAGAATTTTATTATTTTAAAAAATGTATATATTTGTAATTTAAATAGTGAGTAATTATGTTTTCATATATTTATATGTATATAATATATATTATATTTAAATTAACATCAATTTAAATTATAATATTACATACACATTTGTAATTAGATAAATATTATATAAAAATTATATTATGAAAAAATACTAGTTTTATTAAGTATCATATTTAAATTTATTTAAATATATGTACAATATTATTTTTTCTAACAGTATAAAAAATTACTATAAATAATTAATTTAAATAATAATTTTAAATTATAATAAGTATAAATAATTATTATTCTAATTAAAAATGTATTAGATATAATTATTTAAATTTTGGAAAGTAGAAATATTATAACAATTTTATATATACATATGTAATTTTATAAAATTGAAAATAACATAAGTTTATAATATTTAAATTATTGTTATGTAATTGAATATTATATTAATTATATCAACTAAATTTAATAAAATTTATTATTAATAATATTTTCAGTATTTATGTATAAATTAATAATACTATTATTTAGAAAATTGTAGTTATTTATAAAAGTATATGAAATTATATATTAAAATATTAAAAAATAATGTTGAATATATTTAATTTTTTATATTTATGTTATATTATTTAAATATATTTATATGTATATATTATTGTATATTATATCTAAAGTAAAATAAATTTAAATTATAATGTTTGATCCACATAGGTAAATAAATTTAATCAGTGTAAGTATATATACATAAACATTGAAATGTTTAAGTTTTAGAAAGAAGGTGTAGATATTTATTATATATTAGATATAATTATAGTTAAAGTTATACAATATGTAGAACATAATAAGTATACAAAAAATGTTAAGAGTATTGTGTGAAGAGTAACCTTGAGATGATCGACCAATACATAATTTAAATTTCATGTCTTTTTTTCTATACATGGTTATATAATTTGTAATAATTGTATTTTATTTTCCTCATTGATGGCCTATGAGTCATCCCTCTCTCTAAGTATGTAAGGATTTGTGTGTGTGCCTAAAAAATTTTATATATCTCAAACCCCTAGACCCCCTCACTTAAATGTGAGAAACAATTTAATAAAAAGGCTTTCAACAAGTGGGATTAGACAAGAGGAGTTAAACATGAGGTATTCGACAACAGGAATTTTTGTTTAAAAGGAGACCGATGGGTGCTAAAATCTATGGTAATAAAAACTTTAGGAGTTCACCCTATGTTTTTGGTTGGTTTATCAAATAATGATAAAATAATCCATAGAAAAGGTCTTAAGATCAATTAATAGTTATTTATTCAAAAATAATTACAATATGTTAAACATGTGATGATGTGGTATAAATATATATAACTTTTTATTAATTTTTATTCGATAATCATATAACCATCAATATACTTCAATTGTGAGGTTATTTATATCGATCAAAGTTTTGTTTATATTTTTTCACCTATAAGAGTGAAAAAACTTCTTGAAAATATGAATATAAATGTATGATTATATATATATATATTGTTTATTAAATATAGTTATAGATAAAGTTAAAATATTTAGAACACAATAACTATCTCAAAAAAACATGTTAACAATCTAGTATGACGACTCATCTTGAGATAACCATCTATTGTTTGATTGAAATAGCATGTTGTATTTTTTTATATTTAATAATTTAATTTGTAATAATTTAATTACCTTGAGATGACTGAATAATGTATTATTGAAACTACACATCATGTTTTTTTACTAATATAATTTTTAATAATCTCATTTTCTTTTCCTTATTTATGAATTGTGTGTCATCACTCTCTCTAAGTATATAATAACCTATGTGTCCGTATAAAAAAATGTTGTGTATCTCAAACCCATATACCCCCTCAATTTCATGTGAGTAACATTGCAATAAAAGGGTGTTTGACAAGAAGTTTTTTAATTTGAAGTTGTATTTTTACACCATTCCAAAGAGGAGACCAATTATTACTAAAATCTAAAATAATAGAGGTTCTTGGAGTCCCCCCATAGGTTTTGGTTGGGTTTTCAAATAATGATAAGCCAATCCATGAAACAATTATCAATATAAAGTCACAATTATTTAATAATACCTAATTTCAATAATTTAAACATTTCATGATATAGTAAATAACATATTATTCATTATCTTTTTCTAGGTAATCGTGTCTGTACAAATATATTGAAAATGCCGGATAATTTATATCAAGTAGGGTTTTGGCTATTATTTTCCACCTTCAAGAGTGGAAAATCTTCATGATTGTATAATATTAGATGATGTTCGCAATAATATTAATAGTCACATAAATATGAAGGTTTATCAACAAATTTCTTCAATTACAAATCGACATCTTAAATATCCTAAATATTTATGGCACACTGAGTATCCTCTGGTTGATGATGAGGATTGTATGGATATATCATTTTTGTTCATGAAACAGTGTAATAATGGTTTAATGTAATTGTATGTGGTGATTTGTGATATTTATGAGGTGCAACCTACTACTACAAAACAACTTTATGTGCGATCTTTAGAATTTAGTCCTTCACAACACTCTCATTCATTTTATACTCATATGACTCATAAAATAGAAACAAATTATGTAAAAGATGATCAGGATTTGGAAGGAACTATAGGGTACATACCTATGTTTACTCGTGATATACTAAATGACATTTTATCTAATGAGAGAGTATCTAGTGAGGCGTCAGGAGTTGATGTGGGTGAGGGTGGTGTGGGGAATGAACCTTCTAAGTTTCCTTTGATAGGAAGGAAGCCACCAATTAGTGGCAATCATCATACATTATTAACTTCCTTAGTCGATGTAATGTTGCATGCACAACATTTTTATTTGGATTTCATTACACCGACTATTGAATTTCCTATCATTATAGGGAACATATCAATATTGACTGATAACACTATCTATGTAGGGTAGGATTTCAAAATTAAAATTTTCCTGAAAAATGTGATAAAAAATACTATATAGAGGGAAATTTTTCATTTGTAGTTGATGAGTCTAAGAAGGAAAAATATCACATTAGATGTGACAAATATAGGCCAGAATGTAAATTTTGAATGAGGGAAATATATGCTTAGTTTTTTTAATGTTGGAAGATAACCATATTAGAAGGCCCATGTGCTTTTGTACATATTATCTTATTACAGCAACACTCTCTACTTGATGTAGATTTTATATCAACTTTTATTATATAGAGGATAAAACGTTGTTGGATGTTCATGTGTACCTTTTTCAAGAATTAATACAACAATTTTTTAAATATAAATATCCTACCGAAATGTTTGGAATGAAAAAAAAATGAAATTATAAAAGTTTATAGTGATTGGGATGAATCATATGAAATGTTTTTGAAGCTTATGGGGTTGTTTTCCCTCGACAATCAGATTATTTATCATTTGGTCACTGTTGAGTATGTCTCCCCAAATAATTGTGTTGATCAAACAAAGGTGTAGTTCCATAGGTTGTTTTGGTCATTTAGTCGATGTATCGTTGATTTCCTATCATATAGACAATTCATTCAAGTTGATTTCACTTTTATTTATGGAAAATATACTGGTGTTCTAATTATTTCTTCCACATAGGATAATAATCATGAACCTCTACCACTTTCATTTTCCATTTTTGAAAAAGAGAATTTGTATCCTTGAGTTGGTTTTTGGAATGTATATGCATTCGTGTTACACAAAAATATGGAGTATGCCTAATATCTAATTTCCATCGATTAATTATAGAGGTTGTTAATAGTGGTGGAGTTTCATGGAAAGAACCTAATATATTTAGAAATATTTCTAGTAATGTTCATAAGCATTTTAAAGATGAGGCAATAAAGAATTCAATCATCAAGTTCGGTCTGTTTTGTTAAACTTATATATTTGGGAAAAAATTAATATTCTTTTAAAAACATTATACTATTATGGTTTCAACATATTATCCCCAAAAAATAGTTTTGATCAATATCTTGAGGAAATTCAAAGGGATAATCAAGATGTGTATGATTATATAATTCGTATTTCAATGGACAAAAGGTCATTGAAAAATGATAGTGGTAGAAGATATGGCCATATGACCACTAATATAGTGGAGTTAATAAATGGTGTCTTCAAGGGTGTATGGATACTACTTGTTATAGGGTTAGTAGAAGAGAAATTTTACAGATGTGTGAAGTAATTTATTGAAAGGTCCTGATAGAATTATCATTGGATGAAAAATTGAATTTGTTTTGGTTATCATTTCCAAATTTTAATTAATCAGATATTGCATGATGCATCATCATTGTGTCTTCTTGTATTGTCCTGGAATTTTAATGTAAATTTTTTTAAAATTATATGGAATTACATTGAGAATAGGTGCTGAGACGTCACGTAATTCCGAGGCCCGGGGTGCCCAAAATTTAATTTTGAACTTTTATTTAATTCTTTAAAGTAAACATGTGACTGGGTATTCTAACATTTTAATCGGTGCTCGGATCAAAAAACATGGGGCCACCATTGAACTCAGAACGTCATGATTCACCTAGAAAGGATGTAACATCGACCAGTAAGGGTCATATGGAAACTTTATTTTTTGTAAATTTTAGAAAATAATAAAATAACTTAGAAAAAGTTATTTTATTTTCTTTCACCCTACTGAGAAGAAGATAGTGGCACTGCAATGCGGCAATGAGGCGAGGACAAGATGCATTAAATGAGGATCATTAATGGTTTTTTGTGAAAGCGTAATGATGCAACATCACAGCGTAATAGAAATGATATGGCATGTTTCTTTTTATTAAACTAATGCATTGAAGAGTTGAGAATTAAACCTTAGGGATTCTCTGATGAAACTATGGTGAAATTCCTCTCCAACAAAAAATAATGAACGCTGGAGAAACCCTCTCCAATGATGTATGTTGGATTATTAGAGTGCGGCGACAAATCTCTTGGAGAAGAAGATCAGATCTGAGAATTGATGGGTAGTGAAGAATGATAGCGGATTGCAGGTCGACAATGAATTAGATCATCATCCATCATCTACGAAAAATCCGAATCTAGGTAGGGATTTATTTGTGCTGGAATTACCTGTTCTTCATTCTAAAACAATGAACATGGATCAATCCACAAACCGGTTGATCCGTGGATTGGGTGTTCTTATGGGAGGGTGCTTTCCTTGGGGTTTTACATGGGTATTGTTGATATATTTATAGAACTGTGATCCTGAACCTCCCTTATTTCAATCTTATAAAGCGGAGGGAAAACACCGACACAAATCAGACCAGATCCCCTTTTTCTTGTGAGTTCTTAGTGTCCAATCATTCCAAATGGTGGGAAGTTGAATTTGAGGCCTTTGAAGTGAAGTTGGTAGCCCTACGATCACATAGGTGTAGACAACTAAATAAACCGACCACCAAAGAAACTCTGTTGGCCCGTAGAAAAACCATTGGTGTTCCGGAATTGGCCACGGGTGGAGGGAGGTGGTGTTCACATTGGAAATCCATGGTGGCATGGAGATGTGGTTCCAACCGACACTCTGTGGAGGGGGCAGCCTACATTAGGGCCTCTCGGGCATGCTAAAGGTATGCGGTCCGTCGACCGTGTGCGGGAGAACCGATCATCGACTTTCTGACTAGTCTAGATGGAAATGGACATAGATGTTCCACATCCCACTGGACAGAACCAACCTTCCATATGGGTCAGGCCAGGGGAGAAGGGATCGGGCCGCTGGGGTGGGTCGGGACGGGGGAGAAGGCACCAGGCTACTGGGGCGGCCCGGGCTGGAGGAAACTAGCCTGTTAGGTAGGCCGAGTCATGCTGATGGAGGTGGGCCAGACATGTACCGTAGTGGGATAGACCTATGACCAAATGGGTTGGGCTGAGGTAAACTGACCTGGCACCGGCCCAGTGGGACCCCAGGTCAGAAATTGACTTGCCCACCAGTACGGTCCGGGCTAGATAATTTCAGGCCATTGGGTGACCCGGCAGGTAGGACCCACAACCAACCTGGGCTGAGTCCAGTAAGGCCCAATGGGTAGGGATGATGGGTCAGACAAATTGGTCAGTTCATGCAGGACCCCAGACCTGGTGGGTTGACTGGGCTCGAACCAATCAGACTGGGCCCGAATGCAACCAACTGATGCTTATAGATACACTTATATCTCCCAAACCGGGCATCCGAATGATGCGTTGTCTATAGCCCTAGGACCCTTGTGATGAGGTGGTCCTTCTGATATACTCTACGTGAGTTCTTGATTAGGTTGTAATATGGTCGGTTTGCTTTAGACTCAAATCCAACCAGTCCCTTTTTGAAAAAATGCCCATATCTTACGGACCGTGCGTCCGTTCGATGAAACGTCGGTTGCATTGGGACCCTTACGATGAGACAAGACTTTGGGTTACTCTATGTGGGACTTCTGGGAAGTTGAGGTACAACTAATGGATTTAGGAGAAGATCATCCCGGAATTAAGTGTACTAAGTGTGGGAATCTAATGGTTGGTTGTGACGTGAAGAATGAGAGCGCCCCTCCGAGGATCAACATGAGAGAGACCCCTCGTGGATCAGCATGAGAGTGACACTTATTTGATAAGAATGAGATAGAACCTTCATGGATCATCATTAGAGAGACCTTTCATGGATCATTAGAAAAGTGACCCTTCGTGGATCAGTAATAGAGCCTCTCAGTAGAATAAGATGACCTAGCTTTACAACTAATCATATTTACTTATGTAATTATGTTATACCTGGTGTGAGTTCTGTGTTTTGATTTGTGCTTCACTTTGAGATATTTCTTTTTGGTATTTACTTTGTGGATTTTTGTGAGACACGAGTTGGTCTCAGGGCCCCTAATGAGTATCTTTATACTCACCATTTCATGGGATTCAACCGCATCTGTTGTGTCTTTTACAGATGATGGACTACTTTGATCGGGACATTGGAGAGCTAGGGATTGATTGTTCTCAGAGGTGGATCGATAGATGTGGTGTTCTGTTGTGATATCTAGTAGTGATTTGTACCTACCCTTCAGGTAGGATCCTTGGCAGAAGACCTCCAGATCTTATACTTCCTTTTTTGTACTTTTGTTTTAGTTGGGCTTATATTCCAACCCCTTTACATTATGTAGTACTTGTACTTGTTGTTGGTTCCAGTTTCATCTTACTTTCTATGGTATGGATTGTGTGTGTGTACAGGTTTAATGGAATTGCCTTCTATTTTGGGGAATTCCTTTTCGGTGCTAGTCACCATCCCTTGGCCTATGGAAGGTGGGATTGGTTTAATCACGACACGGGCATCAGGGGACGAGTCATGAAAAAGTGGTATCCAAGGAAGGTCGGTTTTACCAGTATAACTAAGAGTATGTATTGTTTCTGGGGGAAATAGTGTTAAGTGTCTTTAGTTTGGTTTTCAGTGTGGGGAGTCCAATGTTTGTGAGGCGGCTGAAGTATCCATAAACTAGAACCCTGAATTCTGAATTCTATTTTCCAACACAGCACTTGAAAACACTGGTTTCATGTGTTTTTGAAATGTTTTTCTCTTGATATCATTTGTGTCAATTCACCAGGTATAACATATTGACTATGGAACATCTATTTCCCTATTGGATATCTCTATGAAGATAACTAGTCAGGATTATAGCAAGGTATCACGACGATAGCCCACAAAGTGATGAGGTGTCGATGTATAGACCAATTACAGCAATAGCACCATCAGGTGCTATATCACCTGCACCACCTCCAATAGAGCAGTAGTTGCTACTATCCCTACCAGTAGATAGTGCACGCCAAATGAGCGCACTACATGAGTTCCAGATATAGAGGCCTCCAAGGTTTCGACGAAAGACTGATCCTCATGTAGTTGAGGATTGTCTGGAGGAAGTTACAGGGTATTATCACCTGGTAGAGACACCTACAGACCATATAGTAGTCCTAGCCTCTAGCCTTTTTCAAGGCATGTCAAGGAGATAGTTTATCTTAATGCCCCAAGACACACAAGGAGGCGACCCTTGTCTAGTTGGACTTAGAGAGCCTCTTTAGGGTGGAGTTCGTACCAACAACACTATGCTCAGTGC
Organism: Viscum album; assembly: GCA_963277665.1. NCBI lineage: Eukaryota > Viridiplantae > Streptophyta > Magnoliopsida > Santalales > Viscaceae > Viscum > Viscum album. The sequence goes on along the minus strand of OY728123.1, from coordinate 1,197,709,843 downwards.
ATATTCATGATCTACTACACCTATAGTAGGGTAGCTTGACTGTGGCCCAGTACCTGGTGATGTTTACCGACCTCTCACACTACTCCACCAAAATTGTACAAATCCTTTTCTTTAGGTCTCAGACCTTTGAGTAGGGACTCCAACAGATGATCAGGGCATCAATGATTTTTCTCAGTATCCTGACATAAGATGGAGTGATAGAGTGAGCTATATTAGGGGAGAGATTCCTAGACAAGCATGCACCAATGGTGAGATCCACCGCTAGATGACAGGTGGCTGAGTCATCTATAGCAGACAGTAGGAAGACGACGTAGAGGCCTAAATAGGCTGAAACTTCTAGAGGATGACCCCAGGACGTAGGGTTGGAGGTGTGGAGCTCACGAGGAAGAGGAATCCAGTTTATTGATGGAGTTATTTACTCCTATGGAGGATATGGACACATGGATCATGAATTCCTGACCCATCACACAGATGATCAGCAGAAAGTCGAGGGACTACCAAGGAAGAGGTATAGGTATGAGCAAGGAGGTCCGTAGTGTGGAATACATGGTAGGGGAGCAGGCCAAGAAGCAAGCGGTGGATGACAGTTCAAGGTATAACCTCCACCACCCCTAGGTGGTCCACTATAGGCTTAGGGAGACAACAGACTGGGGCATGATAAACTTTATTTAGTGGAGGCCTTCGACCACAGTGCACTAGAGATGATTTGAGGTACGATCTATGTCTTCTCCACCTTTGCTGCAGTTCTTATAAAAAAAGGTTCCAGTCACTATTTCCTTGACACATACCTTGTTCAAGGCTCATAGATTCTGGTTGATCCATTGGCTCTATTCTTACAATTAGAGACTTTTACAGGAGGGGATTTGATAATTACACATTGGTTTTGGAAGTTTTAGCTTACTCTAGGAGGCAAGAGAATCGGTTGGGATCTTCTAGTATCAGTGTCGAGACCTTTCGACGTCATCTTGGGTATGTACTGGTTATCTACATTCCATGCTCAGATTGACTATTTTAGGCACAAAGTGTGGTTTGTATGTGAGGATGGGACCAAGTTATCCTTTACTGTATAGAAGGGAACCTTTACATCGTAGGATGTACTTTCTCGGAGGAGGGTGTTGTCGATCACTCACCAGTTTTCTAGCCTCACCCTCGGTGTGGTGGATTGGAGGAGTCTGAGATTTCCTAAAGTGGTGGATGAGTATGTGGACATCATTCAAGAAGATGAACCAGGACTACCTCCTTGAAGATAGGTAGAATTTTACACTGACTTTTATCCAAGGATGGTACTGATATCTACACCTGGATATCATATGTCTCCCACTGAGCTCCGGAGTTGAGAGTAAAATTGTAGGAATTACATAGGAAGGGGTCTGTAAGACCCAATGTTTCTCCATGGGAATCCCCAGTGTTGTTTTCCAATAAGGTAGATGAGATCTTGAGACTATGTGTGTAATTTCGATGCCTGAACCTGGTGACTGTGAAGAACATGTATCCACTGCTGAGGATTGATGACCTCTTCAATTACTTGAAGGTAGTGAGGCGGTTCTCAATGATGGACCACAGATCAAGCTATCATTATATATAGGTATGGGATGAGGACATACTGAAGACAACCTTTAGATACTAGTATGACCACTATGAGTTTTTATTGATTCCTTTCAGCATGACAAATTCCTTAGTGGTGTTCATGGGACTAATGAACAGAATCTTATAGCCTTACCTTGATCGGTTCATCGTAGTCTTCATTTATGACATCTTGGTGTACTCGGCATCAGAGGAGGAGCATGCTACACACCTATAGATTGTTCTCGATACACTCTGAGAACACCAGCTTTACATTAAGCTCTCAAAGTTCATGTTTTGGATTCGGGAGGTCCATTTTTTGGGACACATCATCTCGTAGGCTGGTGTTGCGGTGGATTTGTGGAAGATAAAGGTAGTAATTTATTGGGAGATGCCCAATAGCGTGACTAAGGTGGGGAGTTTCCTGGGGTTATTTGGGTACTACTAGATGTTCATACCCAACTTTTCAATAGTTTCAGAACCCTTATCTTCTTTGACAAAGAAGGTAAAACCTTCATATGGACGGAGAGGTGCCAACATAGTTTCTAGAAGCTGAGGGAGTGACAGATGAGTGCTCGATCCTGAGACTATCAGATGAGGGTGTTGGGTATGAGGTATTCTTCCACACATTAGGGACCATACTAGGTTGTGTCCTGATGCATGAGCGAGCAGAAATCTCCTACGGTTCACGGTAGTTGAGGCAGCATGAGCAGAACTACCCAACCAATGACCTAGAGTTAGCAGCAGTGGTCTTTGCCTTGAATATGTGGCGGCATTACTTGATGGGTGAACAATTTTCCATCTACTTTGACCATAAGAGTCTTATGTTTATCATTTCACATAATGAACTAAACATGAGATAGCAGTGATGGATGGAGTTCCTCTAAAACTATGACTTTGAGAAAGTCTATACTCCTAGAAAGTGGAACTTGGTGGCCGACGTGCTTGCAGGAGGTCTAGTTTGCAGTTGTTGAGTGAGACGAAGAAGCAGCTAGCAGTGACGTAGATATTCTTCATGTATGATGATCGATTGGCTTACCTTCAGTCTATGACTATCACTCCCCCCTCCTTCATCAATTTATGGGGGCACAACTTGTGGATGTTGACTACGAGGCTTGACATGCTCAGATATCCTTAGGACAGGATTCTAATAAATTTTTGATAGGTTGGAAGCACGTCATACTTTTTAGAGGATGCTCTATGGTACCAGTGATGATATAGGAAGAGGTGTTGAGGGAGTTACATATATCCACTTTGGTAGTATATCTTGGTGTGGTGAAGATGTACCAGGACCTCCGACGTCATTACTGGTGGCCAGGGATGAAGAAAGTGGTGGAAGAGTTCGTTTCATGATGCCTCACATGTCAGCAAGTGAAGGGTGAGAATCATGTCCCAGTAGGCTTGACACAACCACTTGAGGTACCAGAGTTGAAGTGGGATGGTATCTCCATGGACTTTATGATGGGGTTACAATGCACGTCTAGGGGCCACAACCCTATCTCAGTGATCATCGAAAGACTCATAAAGTCAACTCACTTCCTTCCCATCAAGGAGCAGGGATCGATAGAGAGATTGGGCACTATATATACATGAGATTGTATTCCTTTACGTTGTTAATTAAACAATCTTCTTATATTGTGATGCATGATTTACATTCTGATTGTGGAAGGGGTTGCAAGAGGCATTTGGGACTTGGATACACTTGCGCACAACTTTTAACCCCAAAAAATATGGTCAGATGGAATGAAACATACATACCTTCGAGGACATGCTTTGTGATTGTAACCTATATTTTTGTTGTAGTTGCGAGGACCACCTACCATTGGTGGATTTTACAAACAAAAATATCTATCTCTACACCATTGGCATGGAACCATTTGAGGCCCTGTATGAATGGCGATACAGATCACCTCTATGCTGGACAGACCTAGGAGAGTCAGCACCCATGGGTCTAGAGTTGGTACGGGCTACCACTGAAAAGATTCAGATCATCTTGGAATGGATTAGGACTGCATAGAGAAGACATAATTCTTGTGCCTATAAAAGATGGAGACCCATTGAGTTTTAGGAGGGAAACCATGTTTTCCTTCAAGTCTCACCTCGAGAGGGATTGCAGAGATTTGGCCACGGTGACAAGTTATCTCTAAGATTCATAGAACCTTTACATATTCTCAATAAAATTATCATGGTGGTGTACCACCTATATATTCCCTAACATATTCACTAGGTGCACGATGTTTTTCATGTCTCACAGCTGAGGAGGTGCGTGCATGATCTGTCGCATGTCATCGACTGGGGAGAGATGGACATTGATTATTCGAAGATATTTGTGGAGTTCCCAGTGAAGATAGAGGATCAACAAGAGAGGGTCCATTATGGATGGTTGATTCTTCTTGTGTTCTTTTGGTGGAATCACATTAACCTCCAAGAGACCACATGGGTGCATGAGGCTCTCATTCGTGCTCAGTATCCCCATTTGAATGATTATCCTTTGTTTTGGATTTTGGGGACATTAATCCCTATGCTGGGGAGAATGTAATGTCCTATAATTTTTGTGTAACATTTTTTAAAACTATATGGAATTATTTTGAGACCAGAAACTGAGACGAAACATGATTCTGAGGCTCAGGGTGCCCGGAATGTAATTTTGAACATTTCTTTAGTTCACTTAATTAAACATGCGATCTGATTTTTCTATCTTTTGAACCGGTGCATGGATCAAAATAATGAAGGAACCATTAAACTCAAAACACCTGGATTTACCTATAAAGGACATAACTTTGACCAGCAAGGGTGGGATAGAAAAGTTAATTTTCAGATATTTCAGAAAATAATAAAATAACTTATAAAAAGTTATTTTTTTTCTTTCACTCCATTGAGCGGCGAATGACAGTGCTACAATATGGAAATGAGGAAATAATGAGGTGCATTAAATTAGTATCATTAATGGATTTTTTTTCAAGCATAACCTCTACAGTTTTTCATAAATGAAACAGCATAACGACGCAACATAGTAGTGTAACATAAATGTTGCGATGTGTTTATTTTTATTAAAATAACACATTGCAGAGTTGAGAATTAAACCATGATGATTCTAAGAATAACCTATGGAGGAATTCCTCTCCAACACAGAACAATTAACTCTAGAGAAACCCTCACCAACAATGAACGTTGGAGGATCGGAGCATGGGGAAAAATCTCATGGAGAATGAGATCGGATATGGGGATTGACGAACGGTAAAGAACGACATCGGATCATGAGTCGATGATGACTTGGGTCATCATCCATTGCCTACAATAAATCTGAATCTAGGTAGGTATTTATTTGTTCTTTAATTACCCTTTATTCATTCTAAAAAAATTAATGCGAATCAACCCACAAACAGGTTGATCCGCAGATTAGGACTTCTTGTGTGGTGGTGCTTTCATTAGGGGTTTTGACTAGGATTGTTGATAGCTTGATAGAACTATGATCTTGAACCTCTTATGTTTCAAACTTCTAACGTGGTGGGTGTAGGCCGACATGATTAAGGCCAGAGCCCATCTACCTTGTGTGTTCTTCATGGAATAACATTCAAAATGGAATAAAGGAGAATTCAATGTCATTGCTGTGAAGGTGGAAGACCTAGAATCCCATAGACACCAACAAATTAAGAAGAAGACCACCAGCGAAACTCTGGTGGCCCACAGAAGAACCACCGGTACGTCGGCACTGGGGCAGTCAGGAGTGGCCCACAGCGGTGGCCATGAGTAGAGGGAGGCAGCGCGTCCATTGGCGCCTGTGGCGATGTGGATATGCAGCACTAAACAACACTGCATGGAGGAGGCAGCCAGAATCTGGGCCGCTCGAACATGCTGAAGGCACGCGATCCATCGACCGCATTTGGGAAAAACCAGTTAGCTGCCTACCGACCGGGTTGGATGGAAACAAATGTGGTTGTGCAACATCTGGCTGGACAGAACTGGCCCGCTGCATGGGTCAACCCGAGGGATAAGGGATAGGGGTGTTGGGGTGTCCCAAACTGGAGGAAACCAGCCCACTAGGTGGGTTAGGTCATGAAGATGGAGGTGGGCCAGACCTACAGTGCAGCGGGCCAAACCCACGACTGAATCGGTCAGGCACATGACAATAGGATGGGCGCAGGACAATAGGTCAGGCCCAGGCCCAACTAGACCCCGGGTCAGAAATTGACTAGCCCGCCAGTGCGGTCTAGGCAGGATAATTTTCGGAGACTGGGTGACCTGGTCGGTTGGACCAACGACCAAATTGGGACGGGTCCATTAATGCCCAATGGTCCAGGCTGATGGGCCATAAAGAAAGTTTGGGTCATGTGGGACCCTGATCCGGGTTGGTGGGGTTGGTCCGAACCAGTCAGACCAGGCCTGGACAGGAATGGCCCCTGTTTACAAAAACACCTATATCTCCCAAACTGTGCATCTGATTGATGTGTATTCTATGACATGGGGAACCTAGCGATGATGTGGTCCTTTTAAGATACTTCACATGAGACTTCAAGGAGATTGGCATACGGTTGGGTTGGATTGGAATCGAATCCAATATGGCCATTTAAAAAAAACTCAAATCTTACAGACTGGGAGTTCATTCGACATGCTGTCTGTTGTGTTGAGACCCTTACGATTAGACTGTCCTTTGGGTTACTCTATGTGGGATTTCGTAGTGATTGACGTATGAATGATGGTTTGAGGATAAGATCCTCCCGGATTTAAGAATACTAAGTGCGGGAATCCAGTGTCTGGTTGTGATGTGATGAATGAGATAGACCCTCTTTGGATCAGCATGAGAGCGAACCTTCATGGATCAGAAGTTGAGAATACCTTAATGGATTAGTATTAGAATAACCTTTCATGGACTAGTAGTAGTGAGACCCTTTGTGGATCATCATGAGAGTGACCCTTCATGGAACAACATGACAATGACCCTTCATGGATCAACAAGAGAGAAACCCTTCATGGACCAGAAGCAGAGTAACCCTTCATGGATCAGCAGAAGAGAGAACCTTCATGAACAAGCAGAAGAGCCTCTCTATAGAATAAGATGATCTAGCTTTATGAATAATCATCTTTACTTCTGTACTTAAGTTATACCTAGTGTGAGTTGTGTCATTTTCTTTGTGCTTTACTTTGAGATCATTCTTTGATTTATTTCCTTTGTGGATTTTTGTGCGACCCGAGTTGGTCTTGGGGTCCCAAATGAGTATTGTTATATTCACCCATGCACGGGCTTCACATGAACTTGTTTTATTTTGTGAAGATGATAGAAAACATTGATTGGAACAATGGAGAACCTGGGCTAGATGGTGCTCTGAGGTGGATCGATAGATGTGGGGTGTTGTAGTGACATCTGATAGTGAGTTGTACCAACCCATTAAATAGGATCCTTAGAAGATGACCTCTAGAACATGTACTTCCTTTTTTTGTACATTATTTTCAGTTGGGCTTGTATTCATACCCTTTTACTTTCTTTAGTACTTTTACTTGTTTTTGGTTATGGTTTCAGCTTACTTTCTACATTATGGGCTATGCATGTGTCTATAGGTTGAAAGGAAATGTCTTCCCTTTTTAGTGTATTCCTTTTCAGTGCTAGTCGTCAGCCCATGTCTTATGGATGGTGGGCTTGGGGTAGTCCCAACATGGTCCCTAGGAGATGGGTCATGATAGTTCTAACCATTGAACAGGTATAGATCCACTTGCAAGCAAGAGAGTTCCACAAATCGCTCATAGGAAATAGTGGTCGGGTGTGGGTGGTTAAATTATAAAACATATATTTGTATTGCGGTAACTTCTAGGCATTGAGATATCCCTATGAACATGTTGTTGCAGCTTGTGCATTGATGAAAATATCATGGGATCTCTATTTTTACCCTATGTATCACGTGATAACTATGGTTAACTATTATAGTGCACCTCTAATTCATGTTTGTGGATTTCATTTTATTACCTTGCCTACTGATCAACCGACTGTCATCACTAATATTTCTAGGATTTATATTATGTCATTTTCATTTATGATTTTTTTTCATTTTACATTTTTTCAATAATGGATTGTTTCATTTCTGGTTTGAATTGGAAAAAATTTTCTGATATTTTATACGTTTACCTTTACAACTCATCAATCGATTATTATATCTAATATTACCTGGTTACTCTCCCTAGGATGACCAAATTCTACTTTAATCATAAATGAGATGAGTTAGCCTAAATAATAGGGAGGGGGACTACAATTCATCATTTGTCATGTAGAAGGGCATACTCATAAGTGATGTCCATAAGTGGTGGGACAGAGCTCCTCTTCCCATCATCCTTGATTGAGTCTTTGTATATTATCATGAATGTGTACATTTTTTCATATGTAGACTTTTCATTAATGGATCCTTTTATTTATGACATGCTTCATTTCTGGCTTATTTCATCTCTATTTTATTCATTTCTAGATTAAATTAAAAATAAATTTGTGATACTTAAACTACTAAAAAAAATAAACACACAAAAAAAATGAATAAAAATATGTTAATCCTCTTAATTAATTGTCTTCAAATTTCTCATTCAAATTACACAGTTGATGGAATGTATCATGTTGCCACATGTTCTATGCAGGATTTCTATTACAAACGATATTCGTAAAAATATTTATAAATAAATTAAACATTATTAGAGATTATAAAAATAATAAATTAATATACTATTCCAACAACATCAGTCATATATTTTTGTTTAACACATTTTTCATCATCATACTGAATTTTCAGTTCTAATCTTCTATCTCATTTTTCTTCATCTAGTTTTTTTAAAAATAGTTTGCAAATTTTATTTAATTAACTATAAAAAAGTAATGAAGATATAAACTGTAGATATGGTAGTTATTAAATTGCTCACATTCCATGATAAGCATGTTTCATGGCTAGTTTAAGAGGTGTTTCTAGTGCATGCTTTAAGTGTATGGAGATATCATCATTTCCATGATGTTGAACCACTATGGTAATTCTCCCTTATCTTCATCATTCTGGGTTTTATGGAGTAGAAATGTACAAATTCACATTTTTCAATCATCATATCATTATTTTGCTCTTAGAGAGATGAAGGATAGAGAAACATACATTCCATTTTACATAGGGGGAGATGACCATTATAGTCGAGGATGTGCCCGTTATGTTGGGTCTCCCCATCGATAGTGTGGTTGTGATGGGCCAAGTGGGTGTGGATTGGTTTGATCTAGTTCACATATTTCTAGGAATTTAGGTCCACTAAGATGTTAGGTCCATCATCGGTAGTAGATTATGCATTCCACGGATAGATGATAAATTCTCTAATATAGTTGATGATTCCTATGAGATCATCATGTTATGATTTTCTTGGGAAAACATTTTGAGTCTTATTGATGGCATGATCTATGTTGATCATTCAACTAAATTTATACATTTGATGTATTTACCATTGTTGGAGGACTTGGACTAAAAAGGGTGGTATAGTTGAGGGTATTCATGTCTTGAAAATACATACTGGGTGTTATGCCGCACATATCGCATCAATAATATGAAGATCACGATATTTGTTATTCTAATACAAATGTGGATATCGGATCACATAACTCACTTAGATCCACATAAAAGTGTGTTATTTCTTATTGATATTTTATCAAATTATCCACATAGATGATGGTATATTATTTCATCTAATTTCAAAATCAAATGTATAACTTTATATTATGAAATATATGTATACAAATTTTATCTATAGGAGGAGTCAGGAACATTGATATTTAGAAATAGCCAGACATGATGTCCACCCATACAGTATTATGTTGGATAGTCTTTGACCAGACAATGTACATAGTTATTAATTATATAGTTAAAATATTATTGTGTAAAGTACATGTATTCATTTACTAAATGATTATTAATTTTTTTAGATTTCATGGATTCTATATACTGAGGCTATTATCCAAATTCTCCCACCATACTTTATGAATATGCTTGCCTCCATCTCATGTTTCATTCCTATGATTCATTTTCATACTATTGATTGGTGTCATAATGATAGATGAATGATTCATTTGTGCTTATATCATCCCATTATTGCACCATCTAGTCAGTTGTCATCACTTCATTCCCTAAAGATGTCATGGAAGTGAGACATTGACTGGAGGATATATAATGCATGATATATTGAGCAGTGGGGTAGATGACATGAGTCGAAATTAAAAGGGGTCTTCACAGTACATATTCATTTAATAGATCAGCTGGATTATGTGCCCTGGTATCACATGTCCCCAGTGAGATTTCTCACATGACACAGATGGGGCTGTCATAACTTGGTAATAATTCTGCCTTCCATTATTGAACATTTTTTTATAAACATTAGTAAACTTCTTAATTTTTTTTCACTTAATTCTTGTATCACCCAACTCCTTCAGGTATATGATCCCATAGATGGAGGCACATTTGACCAGACATATCTTCATAGAGCTGTGACATAAATACTTCCTCCTATAGATTATATTTATTATGGTATTTTCTTTGATGTGTTGGATGATGCTAAGGGTGAAGGTCCAGATATAAATATGTTAGGGGTGATGAACCTGTTATAGATGTAGATGTGGCATATGAGGTTGGTGTTCATCATAAACAGTCAGATACTCCTCCAACTCCTATTTCATGTGATCCACATCCACAACCACAACTAGAGGCACTGGCACAGATAGGGACTATTAGCATGTAAATTTTTTTGTAGAGATATATGATAAATTTTCTATGCTAAATTCATTGTTAGACCTTGATCCATAGATATCCACTACACAGCATCCATCTTCTTCACATGTTGGGGAAAGTTCCAGCTAGTATCCACAATCCTTATAGGTAGGACGGAGTACAGGAGGCAAGACTATAGATCTACAACCTGTCACACAAGATGATGTGAAGGTATGTATCAAGGAATATACACAATAGCTATGTATGTTAAATCATAGACATAGACAGACACAATGTGGATGCATTATATATACACCCTGTTGTGGAACGAAGGAGCATCCAGGACATAGATGTATATTATGTTAATATGTGTTATATATTTTTTAAATCATTACTTATAAGTTATTTAAAAACATACTAATATATTTTTTTTTTTGCATTAATCAATAATTTGATATAATTATAAATTCATAAAAATATTTCTGAACGATTAAGAAACATTAATATAAATAACTAAATTTGTAATAATAATAATTACTATTTATTATTTAGATTAATACTTAGTATTATAATCCATATTATGTATAATAAATAATCATCTTAAATTTATTATTAAATGTTAATAAAATTATTATTTTAAATTATATAAATATTATTAATATTAATAATAAATATTATCTTATTTCTTATATAAGTAATTAATTAATTATATAACATAATATATTCATAATAATACAATTATTAACTTGCAAATATTTTTCTAAATACAAAATATTTTATTTACATTAATGTACAATAAATATTATTTATAATGCTATTAATTTTACTAATAACCTAATAATATATTATTAATTATTAATAAAAAATACAATTTATAAATAAAAAATATTTTATGTATTACTAAATTACTAACAATTATATCAATAAAAAAATTAATCAAGATTTATAATTCAAATCTTATAATAATAATATTATTATTAACTAGTTAATATTAATCTAAATAAAATCTATTTTATTTACATTATTATACAAAAAATATTAGTTATAATGCTATTAATTATATTAATACCATAATCATATATTATTAATTATTAATAAATAATGAAATTTATAAGTAAAAAATATTTTACATATTAATATATTACTAATTATTATATCAACAAAAAATTTAAAAAATATTTTTGAATTAAAAACTTATAAATATTATTTGTTATACTATTAATTAATTAATAACATAATAATATAATATTAATTAATAATAAATAATAAGATTGATTATTAATAAATATATTACTTATTAATAAATTAGTAATATTTTATATCAATAAAAAAATTCAAAAATATTATCAACAATATTTATAGAAATTAATATTAATAATAAATTGATATTATCAGTTACATAAAAAAATTATTAATAAGACATGCATACATACATTGATATAGATACAAATATATATTTATATATAAAATGGTGTGAATAGAGTTCATGTTGCTTTGGCTATGGCTAGGAGGCATGAAAAACATTCATGCTTCATAGCCAAATGAAGAAAGCATGAATAACATTTTTTTAAAATATTGATAATCCTATCCCTTTTATATATATTTTAAAATATTAAACACACTTAAAAAAATTTGTCAACTATGGTTCTCATAATAATTAAATCGATTATTCAAAATGATCATATCCATCTGGTTATCCGAGAGAAAATTTAACCTCAATGAATCTATAATTATGGTGCATGGATTTGGAGGCGACCTATCCTTCTAGGACTCAGTACTTCCTACCATCTCCTGGCATACCCATGTTCTGTCCTTTGATTGGTATTTCTCTAGCATTATGGGTGATACTGGTCTATTTAATCCCTCCATTGGAACCTCCTTCGATGCTTTCACTGACCACCACATTTGTCTTATGAATGAGCTCTGGCTGGGGCTGTCATTTCTCATTGGCCACTCCATGCCCAGCATAGTGGGATGCATCACCTCTATCAAGAGTCATGACCTATTTAAGAAGATCATTCTCATCACAACTTCTCCAAGGTATTAAAACCCTTCCTATATTCACTAACAATTATCTGCAATATCTTCCTCTCTCTATTTCCCTATGTAGGTACATAAATAAAAAGGGCTATGAAGGGGGTTTTGAAGCAATGATCGTTCAAGAGATGATCGCTGGCATGGATTATGTGATGTGGCCTTATTTTTACTCAGTTTGCCACATCTTTTTATTACATTTTATACAATTTATTAAATTAATTTAACACTTTTTAATAAATAAATGCACGTTTGTATTTTTATAAATAAATTTGTCAATTATTCACTTTTTATAACATTTTATGTAATTTTGGACCTTAAAATAATTGATTTATTCTTGATGTATTTTTAATGTAATTAATTTTCAATTTGTTTATTTAATCTTTATTTGTTTATTTTATTTAATTTGTCTTTGTTAATAATTATTGTGTTTGATAATTAATTTACTTTTAAATTTTTATGTTTATATAATTTAGTCGCGGCTTTCCAGACTATCGGTAGCTAAGCTACCGATAGCAGGGGTCCTTTTTCTCTACCGGTAGGTAGGTTACCGGTGCTGTTTATCGGTGACCATTGTCACCGATAATTTTTCCTACCGGTAGCTATTTTATATTTCTTATCGGTAGACTTTAAATACTACCGCTGAGTCTTTTAGCGGTGAGTTTTTATTTTGGTTTTTATAAATCTGCTTAACTTTATAATAGTTAATATCCATTTAAACAATTATTTAATCAACGTAATTCTATTAAATTAATTTAGACTTTATTTTATGAATTATTCTTTCAATTAAGTTACATTAGAATAGGTTAATTTTATTATTTTATGTGTTTAGTCTTCCTGCTCGTCATTTAAGTAAATATTTTATCTTTTTAAATTAATTAATTTGGTTCGCCCTTAATTATTTAAGTTCAAATAGTTAGTTAATTAATTAATTAAGAGTTTTCAAACATTAATTATATTATTTTATGTATGCAGATTGAGTTTTATTTCATTTTTATTTTGTTTTAGTCTACCGGTGAGGTAGAAGAGATCTTATGGTGACTTATTGGGTCACCGATGCTTTTTATTTATATTTGCTGCTATTCTTTAATTAATTTTTATAGTTATTTTAATGTTATGTCTTTTATTAATTTAGTTTAAAATTTTATTCAATTTATAATTTTAGTGTTGCTAGTTAATTATTTTAATGTGTTTAAGGTTTAATAAAAAAATATGTTCTGAATTAATGGTATTTAGCGTTATTTTAATTAATTATCTTAAGACTTTTTATTTAATTTATTTAAGTTTTAATTCTATATTATTTCACCAAGCTAATATTTTATGTACTATCGGTAGTTAAGATACCGATACTTTTTTTTTCTATCGGTAGCTCCAGCTACCGATATCCCTCACCGATAGCTGAGGCTTTGCTGCTGCCTTTGTTTTTCTTCCCCTCACTGATAGGGATATCCCTCTTTTATTTTTTCTCACCGTCTATCGGCAGCTGCCCATAGCTACCCCTTATTTCCTCACTGATTATCGGTAGCTGAAGCTACCGATACTCCTCACACCACCTCTGCGACCCCATGACCACGTTGTCGGCACCCTGCTGGACTGCCTCCTTCTTCTCCCTACGCCTCGGCCTCGAACCACCGCACTCAATCCCTGCTCGCCGCTAAACCACCTCCTCTATTCCCAGATCCACATCCACTGACGTCCTCTGTTCGCAACAAGCCACCCGAGTCACCACCCGAGCCACATCATGGTTTCCCCGCTCCTCCCAAGCCGCATACCGCCGGCTGCATCCGCCTCACCCTGAAGTGCCGACGATCTCCTTTGTCAGCCGATGCTGAGAAGAATATTTTCTCTGGAAGTTGCTACAAGTTGCTGGTCCGCCGATGCTGAGGCCGAATTGAGGAGACGGGCTGTCTGATAGTCGCCGCTGTGAGGGCCTCCAAGTCGCGCCATTGACCCGCATCATGAGGAGGCTATCATTCGGAGTTGCCATGCAAGAGGAGGCCGTCGCGGTTTCCTTCTAGAATCCGTCTGATTTTCTCAGGGAGAAGCCAAACCCTCCCCCTTCCTGTTGTGTGTCGTGAATGGGGGAGGAAGATGAGACAGCTAATTATAAAAATAATAATAAGAAATAATAATAAACAAACAAACCTATAATAATAAAATTTAAGTCAAAAGAAAAAGTAAAGTAAAAAAAAAAGTTAAAGTTGAAAGTAAAAGTAAGATATAATAATTTAAATGATTATAATTTAATGCGTTAAAGTTATGAATTAAAACAAATACAATTTTAATAAAGAGATGAATTATAAAATTAAAATACAAAAATAAATTAATAATAAATGTTTTCAATAAATTAAATTAATATTAATTGTATAATTTAATTAATAATAATTATAAATAATTATTAAACATACTTATTAATTTATACCTTAAGTAATAATTTTAATTACTAAATTAAAATTAATTAAATAATAAATTAACCGAGCAGTTTAATTTCTTTAATAGTAATAATTAAATTATTAATACAATATAAAATATTATCTTCATTATTTATTTACTTATGTACTTAATTTTTAATAACTTAGTTTAAAAGAAATTGATTTAATTAATAACTTAGTATTTATATCTATTAACTTATCTAATTAATAAATTTTTAATAATTTATGTTTTACTATAGTATTATTAAGTGAATAGTTTTATAAATAGAGTAAATAATAATTATCAATTAACTTATGTTAACTTTCAACACTTAACTTAAAAAATTATTATTATTTCATTATTTGATTTCGCATTTATTTATTTATGTTGTTTTAACATGGCAGGTTCATTCAGGAGTCAAGTTTACATCCAGGTACATCCAACTAACTCATCCGGCGTTAGTTATGAGGGAAAAATTCGCGCGACGTGCCGGTCGCGAAAAAACGCACATTTTGCGGTGCGTGGGTAAAGAACTTTTGAAGTCGGTGGAGATTGAGCGGTGATGGGCAGCAGATGACAGATGGTAGTTAAAGCAGAGCAGCATCAGAATTTTGGAGAGACTCTCATTTGACAATCCACGACAACACCAATTCGAGAGCGGAGACTCCCGGGAGCAGCACTGGAAACGAGTAGGAGACCAAGGAGCCTGAGTTCAGAGCAGTACTTGGGGAGTACATCTTCCCTCTATCATTATTTGTACTCTGTTCTTGGATGTTTTTACACCTCTTGAATCAATATGATCATAGATTGAACTTTCTAAACTCGGGAGTTTTAAAACCTTTTGGTTATGATTTTTAAATCTTCGCATGCTTATCTTTTTACGAAATTAGAATCAGTTGGCGAGATTGATTCTGTTTCTAATATTTGATCGTTCATACTTCAATATTTTCAATTTCATTATTCAATTTCAACTGGCGAGGTTGTTTTTGAATGTTTTTCCTTAGAACATTAATGTCATTAACTTTGGAGATTTATGGTGAGTTTATTTCCAAAAGTTACCTTTTAAAACTAATTTGCAGTTTGGTTGAGTTTTGGTGTGGCGAACTCCAAGACTTAGTCATCTGCCTGTTGATTTTCCTGGCGAGGGAAATTCTTCAGATTTTCTAGAAGTGTGATTCGATTGTAAGCTGTGGAGAGAACATCCATTCGAACTAGTTGTTTAGAATTCCTGAGTACTTTGTTGATCTCACTTCCTTGTCTTGCTGCTTTATATTAGTATACTGTATTACTCTTAGTTTAACAGTACTTAGTATAGCTTTAGTTTCTTTGTTAGAAAATCTAGTTTCCTCATCCTGTTTCTATATAATCAGTAAAATAAAAAAAATTATAAAAAGTAAAATGATGCATACCTCACTACTGACAATAGTGAGGTTTTAGTTTTAAAACCTTAGAATTTTCATCTGCCTTCTCTGTGGTTCGACCCTGCACCACTGTGCTAGTGTAGGTGTAATAAATGTAATTTTGAGGGCCGTGACGACCTCCGGCACCCTTCATTATGGAATCCTCAAATGGGTATCTTCATTTTCTACTTTGGTAGCTGACCCCAATATCGACCCCTTAGTGGTAGTGAGATACGAGAAATCAGTGAGCTCGATGGTGCCTGAGGTGGTGTTTACAGTGGCGGTAACTGTATTCTATTGGGATTCATTTCTTCAAGAATTAGGTCTTCCAATCTGAACACATAGGACCTTCTAGGATTTCATCTTAAAACCCATGGGTGATAGGAGGAACTTCTCACCCAATCTTATATGTTATCCACCATCCTTAGTGTAATTTGATGTGGGACTTGGGATTGTACCAAACAATCCTCCCCTCAAACCAAATACCACAGAATTGGGCCTCCCCTTCAATGAAACTGAATCAGATCCAACCATATTACACCATCATTTTCCCATCACTAGTACTTTCCGCCTAACCACTGCTATCAGAAATACATTCGACACAAGGTACCATGGATTCACATGATTCAAATGAGAAACTGTTATCATTGTCAAATTGTTTTTGGGAAATACATGACCTTACATCACACCTAGCCTACATGAAGACGTCATGAACAAATTATGTTAGTGGTACATCTTCTAGTGATCTTGGTAGAGTTACAGAATATGGAAATTTTTGTAACCAATACATTTCTCCTCATTGAATGAATGTGATGTCAACATTATCATGTGGATGTAAAACAAAAGTCTGAACCACGTAATCATGTTATGCATTATTTTTTAATTTTTTCTTTCATGCAACGTTTCCTGTCATGTACTTTTTCATTGCTATGAATTAAGGGCTTGGGAGGAACATAACCAAATGCAAGGAAAACTCAGTGTGGTGGATGGGGTTCCTGGACATCCCAGTTTCAGAAACCAATGTCATGGGGGGTCTTCTGGAGCAAGTTTTGTATTTTATTATTTGGGATCTTATCCAAAAATAGTGGTATTATAGATATTGGTTGGAGAGTTCGGTTGTAGAACACATTGGAAATTATATGGTGTAGTAGTTTCTCAAGTACATAATGGACGTTACTGAAAGATAGTGGTGGTACGAGATGTGTCTCTAAGATATCAAAATTCCAATTGACATGTAAGAGTCATGAGTCATATTCCATTATTGGCGACATTCAAAGATTAGTAGAAGACTGTTGGGGTTCCTTAGTTAAGGTGGACTATCAAGAATCTAGAAGAATGTCACCGGAAGATGGTGGAAGTATTAGAAATGTTGCTGGAATATTGAAAGACTTCTTGTTTTCAGGTGTCATATGGTGTAATCTATTTATTGGGTGATATTTGGAGCTTGGTGGAAGGATAATGAAATTATAGAAGGTAATAGAACTGGAATACCATGATATTAAGAAATCATTTATTATTTTGGAGGCTGAAGTCATGTGACATATGACTTGAGTTACCAAAAGTAGATTTCATATGGAGTTGTCAGATTTCAGTTCAATTCGATGGAAGATTCAGCCAGTGCCCCTCTTTAACAAGATATTATTGATGAAGAAGGTAGAAGCATGTGGGTGCTATATAAGAATGGTGAATGGAACCTAAACCATTTTTGAAATTGATGTGATCCTGAGAATAGTCCTCAAGTGGGAGATTTTGGGACTCAACCTTTGAAAACAATTATCAAGATAGAATTGATTTGGGCCCAACCCATTTATTGGGGAGAGATAAAATTATTCATAGAGAGATATATCTCAACATTCATTGAGGAGTTTCTCCCAAAATTAATGGAAACTTAATTCCCAATATTAATGGATGGAAAAATTAATGTTAACTACATTAATTGGATATATGGACTTGGGGTCTATATAAATGAATGTAGTGAAATTTGTTGAGTGCGGCTGATGTGTGTTGATGGGGTCTTACTAAATTAGAGGTGGATCCCCTTCCTGGGAATCCAACCTAGGTGCACACAAAACCAAAGGAACTGGATACAAAGGTGGAGGTCAAGTACCACAAGGGAAGAGACCAGATAGAGGGATCCAGAAGATACGATGACTGAATAATGTTTGTGGCACAGATTCTGGTGATCTTCATAAATTTTTAGAAGATATAAATTATATTATCCTATAATTTTATCTTCATTTAATGAAAGTGATATCTCCATTCTCTCATGGAAGTTGGATGAAATTCTGAACCACGTAATCATGTTATACATTATTTTGAACTTTTTGCTTGAATGTGTGTTTTCTTGTTGAGTACTTTTTTATTACTCAAAATTAAGACCATGGGATGACTAGAAAAAGATGCAAGGTGGACTCGGTGAGGTGGATGGGCTGCTTGGACTTCCCAGTTCTGGACACCAATGTAATGGGGGATCTTCTAAAGAAAGTTTTGTTCTTGTTTCTTCGGGCTCCAATCCCCAACATCTTTTATGCCAATAACCGGGTTGTGTTGTAGGGAGTTTCTATCACCTGATCTGTCCTGTGCACTACCTATGAAATCATAGTACCCTTCTTGTCCACACACTGCATAAAATATAAGGGGGGTGATGCCACTGTGGAGATCATTTATGTGCCTGCCCATTTCTTGTGGCTCACAGCCCCAATCATCTCCTCTCTCTGATATATCATGTAAAATTTGGGGTTCGTACCCATGAAATTTGGATTATTGGAATCATGATAGGTTTTATGTTTGCTAATTATGAATCCATTTTATTATTATTTTTTTGGAAAACAAAACTTATGTGCACAATTTCACAGACATACAAGTTGGGTAAAAAATCAACATCACATCTGTTTCTCCAAGGAGTGGCAGGTAATGAGGAATATCTCCTAGAAAGTGGTATCAGGGTCATGGAGTACTTTTAGTGTGATGTGGGTGACCACAAATCAGTTTGATAACTATAGTGATGACTCGGGTTGAAGCATGTGGATCCATGGTGGTGTCTTCTATTGAATGATTTCTTAATAACAGGGGAAGAAAACATGTCTCGTTTAAGAGATAAACATCGGTAAAAGTGTATGATGATTTATATCAGATTTATTATCATTGAAGGGAAGGCCTGACTGTGTGATTTTTGGTTTTATGGGATGATTTTTATATTTAAACCCAATCCAACATTTGTTTACGCAAGAACTGATGACTATCATATAAGATTGGATGTACTAATATTCCTATAACTAATTGATTTTATGGTGGATACCTAGAAATACTTATGTGTTTTGTTTGGAAGGACTAGTATAGTGAGTAATCTCCTCCAACAATAAAAACCAAAAAAGAAATAACTCATAAATTTTACATTGGTTCAGCAATGTGCCTCTACCCTAGCGAGTCACTCTATTTCTACTATAATAAAATGATATTTACTAATAGAAAATTACTGAAATATAATATATATGTTTGTAAAAATTATTAATTCCAATAGATATTAAATTCAATTAATATTAACTATAGGTACCAAATATTATTTTTAACAACAGATATATATGTTTATATTAGTAGTTCAATACCAACAAATCTTTCACAAAAATTTAAATATGTTTTCATTTCATAATAATACCAATTATGGATTTACTGATAAATGAATCTATTATTATTAATTATTATTACCAACAAATATTTTAGCTTTATAAAAATATTTTAGTAATAAATTATTCAATAATATAAAATAACTTACCAAAAACTATATATATATATAACTCATTGTATGCATATCATTTTGGTAAAAAAAATAATTAATTAAAGTATATATAATTTAGTAATATTTATTCAATATATATACATATATATAATATATAGTAGATCCAGAGTGGGGGTACAAAGGAGTGATATTGTGGACAATGTGGTTCAAAACCATGACCTCTTTAATTTATGCCATGAGTACAGCAAGGGTGTAACCATTGAACAACACCCCATGGTGTGTAATATATATATATATATATATCTCTGTTTGTGTGTGTGAAAAATATTCATTTCTAATTTGAACACCCTAACCCCACCATAATGCACCCCCACCCTACCCCACCATGCGACCCCCTTCTTAAATTCTACCTCCCTCTTCCTTATTCCCCGTTCCCCACTCCCAGTCGACATTCCCTATAGGCCTCCTCACAACCCCCTCAGTATTCAAAGTCATTGTTCCTCATAGAAATATTGACAAGAACACCCTCCCCATTCCCATTCGGCATCCCCCCTCCGACATCATCACACAAACCCCCTCCCTGGACCTGGTGGCATCCTTGGATAAAACCCCTCATTAGACCTTTCCATATCAGGTGTTCCAACCCATCGTCCCCACTTTACCACAAACATCCAAATAATTTTATAATATCATCCCCACTCAACCTCTTTATATCCAATACCCTAGATCAACCCTAGAAATCATTGGAATCCCTGGCCATCGCCCACAGTCATGCCTTCCCTCACACTGCAGAACCCACTATTTTCAACTAGTTTGAAGGTTATACACTTCTGACTATTATGGAAGGATTTCATGGAAATAATTCTTCCCTTGTATTTCAACTATACTAAATGTTATAGTTTCTAATTGGATTTGAGTTCAATAGTTAAGCTTCTTGTGTGGCAGATAGATCTGTTCCAATGTTGGTTTCTATTATTGTTTTATTTAGTAGTTATTATTTCTTATGTATTTATTTTTTAATTCAAATTATGATCATTATTTTTTTATAACACTGATAATTGTGATATAGTTGGAATTTATTAGATTATAATTTTTTATTTGATCTCTCAACTCCGTTCACTGGTAGATAATTTACAATTACCCAAGAATTGTAATTAAATTTGTTTTTGGAAATAAATTTCTATCCATTTTGTTCATTACTTATCATTTTTATTTGTGTTTCCTCAATGTGATATTACTAAGTATTCTTAATTTAGTATGTCAAGGGGATGTACATGATAATAACTAAAAAAATTACATTCCTCTTTAGTTCATCCCTTACCATCCTTTTTCAATCCATGTTTTATTCATAGTTACATTCTTTTAACAAATAATTGTTTACATTGGTCATTTTTTATAGTTCTGCTTCAACATTAGGTTTGTTCTTGTATTTCATTGCTGGAGATGGAAAAACATTAGTATTCAAGATTGGTTAAGTTAATTTTTTATCTTTTCACAATTTTTTAATACGCAGAATATTTTTTTCTTCTCAATACATGTGATGACAACAAAGTTTATTGGTTTTTGTATCATTGTTCATTTTTTTGTGAAAATCTATTGACATTGTGTTTTAACATTCCTCACAAGTTCACTTTCTTAATTCCAAATTACATTGGAATAAGCCTTACTATTTTAGGTTCAAAGAAGGATAATTTTATTCATTGGTGATATAAGTGCATTGTAAAAAGTTGGAATATAACCTTATATGTGAAATTTGATACACATTCCAATCTAAGAAGAAATTGTTCATGGTACATCCTTCTTTTATTATGTTAAAAAAAATATTTTTCGGCATCCTTCAATGTGTTTGTAGATAATATATTCTCCCACACAGAAAGTATAATTAGCTTCAGAATACCCAATCTCATGTTTGGAAAGGTTAGACTTTGTGAAATTAATTTTTACATAACTATTATAACAAATTTATTTAGAAATTTTAATATTTTGATTTTGATATAACCACTCATTGATTCTTCAATAAGAAAATTTATAGTAAATGAAGATATTTAATTTTATTTATTTATTAATGTGTATTTAGGATTTTCATTAGAAAAATAAAAATATACTTTTTGAATCTTATTATCCTGAATGAACATTGAATCGTAAAAATCTTAGTTCACCCATTAAACTAATTTTTTATTGCTCATTTTACTTATTTAAATAACATAAAATTTGATATTTAAAGTTTATATTAATAAAATTATATTATTTAGAGGCCTCATTTTTCATCAGTAAATAATAAAAAATGTAAATGTCGGTTTGAGATATTGAACCCATCAATGACACGAGTTTGTAAGTGATTTAGTAAGTGTTTTGTTTTAGATTTGTTCAATGGGGTCAAATACACATTATTCTAGTTTATTATTATTTTTATTTGATTCTAGGATAGTTATTAATCCTAAATAACATATAAAAATACCATGATTTTCCAATGTTTTAAATTTATATTAATTTATATTGTAAATTCATACCAAGACAAAATACAATCATGTTTTGTTTTAGTTATTATTTCACATGCCTTATTAAAATGATATTTTATTTAATGCGTTTAAAATTTATGAATGATTATTAATATTATCTTTGGTTTTGTGTTTTAGTTACTTTGATATGACATATTGAGGTTTCTCAATTTTTTATTTCACTATAGGATTCAGCATAGTTCTGAGTGACATAAGGCATTTTTATATTTTTCTAATTATTTATTATTTTTAGGTAGTTTTAAAATTCATTTTATGATTTTTAAATAATTGTTTCTAATTGATTAAACTTGTTATAAGGTTCTAAAAAATAGGATGTGAAGGTGGGTGTCCATCTTATGTGGGTTTTTTTATTATTATTTTTGGTCATATACATGTTATATATGTTTACAATGACCCAAGTTGAACTCTATGATTACATGGGTATTTTGTGTATGATTTTTGAAAATATCCATGTTATATATGATTTTTATAAGGACCTGTAGAAAATGGTTTGATGTGATTAAACAAGTTTTTTTATGATGGGATCGTTAAATTCACACATAAACAATGTAATAAAAATTACATGAAAAGGTGAATTGTTTATTTAATATTTTCCCACTCTATAGGATTGATCGTCAAATACTAACATCAACAGTGAAAAAACTATAATTGTTCTTTACAACACAAGATCAAATTTATTTGTGGTATGATCCTTTAATCTCTATCTATTTAGCTTTTTATTCTTGTGAGTCCCTAGGTAATTGTTAAATTATGATTTTCCATGGGCTGTAGGTTTATTACTTTAAAATTTACTTAGAATTGGTACTATCGAGGTGATTTCATGATATTACTGATATGTTTTCATTCACTTGGAACTGAACATATGTTTTTTTAAATAATGGATTAGATTTAAATGAAATATAGTTTTGGTAAATTACATGCATTTTTGGAGTCCTTTTGGTTTGTCATCTCGACACTAACCAATTGAGCAATAATCAAATAAGGGGTCCTCCAAGGGTGAACCCACTACTAATGCAACAATATCTAGACATTTCTTCATCTACAACCTTGGATGGATGGAGATCCCAAATTGGACGAAACAAAAAATCCAAAAAAAAATTCATACAAATAAGAAACTATAATAGTAAGATCAGTGAGACACTTCTTAAAACTAAAAATTCAAATATATATATTTTCACCTCATATTCATGTTCAATATACTTTCGTTTGTGTAATCATGTAACTCAAACACACTTTTGATATGAATGTGGATGAATTTTTTTATATCAAAAACAGTTTCTTTAGGGACATTACTAAGATAAATCTGATCATATGTTCATCGAGGACATGTGAATATAAGGAAGCACAAGTTGATGTTGTATAATTCAATTTAGGTATATTATATTTCTATAAATCCATTTAAAATTTTCCAATATTATGTTTTTAAGAACTATAATGTTTTATAAAAACTTTCATCAACTTTTTTAAGGAATATAATGTTATAATCCATTACTATTAATTAAAGAGGAAAATAACAACCCAACATGACCATTAATCCACCTAAAACACGTTACAATTGTATCTTAACATTTACCAAACTAAACACTCTAATTTTTTAACCAAACAACCACTTCTGAGTTATTTTCTAAAATAAAATCACTTATTATAACCAATTATTTTTTTTAAAACAGTTTAAAAATAAGTATGATCATCAATAAAACCTTACCAAATCTTTGAACAATGAAAACATGGTTTTTAAACACATATAAATATTTCAATACATATCAGTTTTCTAGTTTTGTATAACAGGAATCATGTTACTTTCAATTACAAATAGTCATGTACATAGAGACATACCACTAACTTTACTTTTATCATGTTAAGATGTATTTTATGGAAAACATACATTGTATTATCTTAATTAAAACTAATTCACCCCTATTTAATATTTCAAACAAATTTTAATAGGACATAATCAATACTTTATTAAAATAAATCAAATGGAATAATCATGAAAATATCAATTCTTATTATCTATTGCACAACCAAAGAGAAATTTAATTAATAACTCAAGAAATGTATAGCTATTAAAGGAATCATTTTAACAACTAAAATTTTACATGAATACATTTTAAGACAAGATTTAACCAGACACTTTGTTACAATATAAGTGATTCACACTCATGAAATATTAAATTATAGTATAGTATCCTACTTCATACATGTTAAATAGCTACTGTACGAAAATACTTCAATGTCACTATTTATAATTTTATAGTTCTTCAAAAGCCTTGGTAATGTTTTCTTGATGATTATATTGAATTTTACACTATTTTAAACAAATAATTGGTAATAATAAGTGCTAGAATTTATAAAAAAAATACTGAAAAGGGGTGGTTATTTGTTATTGAAAGAAACTTGATTCCTGTTATAAAAAACTTGAAATATTATATGTATTTAAACATTGATATATGTTTTATTGAAAGAAACATGACTCCCATTATCATTTGTGATGATTAGTTATAAAAAACAAGTTGTTTTTTTTTTCTACTTCTTAAAAAACATATATTTAAATTAATAAATAAAACCAATTAAATAAATGTTAACTTCAATAATAAATATAATAACACTTGAAATGAATCACCTGTCATGATTTATAATTACAATAATAAATTTAGTGACTTGGTTCTTACTAAAAATTTTATAACATTTAATAAAACATGAAAATATACATATCCACAAACAAATTGAGCTTCAAGTTTCAAAAAACCAAGGATTGGGATTTTTATCGAGTAGGAATACTTAAAAAGGTTGAGAAACGAATGGATGCCTATGAAGAAGAATCATGGCTTGAAGAGTATAACAAGGTGGGTTAACTTTTGCATTTTCATTTTATTACTTTTTCAGGACTTTTTACCTATACTATTTTATCATTTTTTATTTTATATTAGGATGAAAATCGATATAATGTTGGAAGATTCACTCATCATTTTATCAAACGTGCTGAGAATTCTTTCCTATGGTTACTAAAATCCTAAATAAATTTATTTTCACAATAGTATTTCCATATAAGTGATATATGTTGATCTTTTTTCATAAATTATTGTCAAATAAAAACATTTTCAACTACATGTATTATGTTTTATTTTTTATTCCATGGTTATATACTTAATTTCAACTAGGTGTTTTGATGTAAATGTTAAACTTGTATATAAATGGAACATGAATATGTTGAGCCTTAATTACTGTAATATTTTAATCATTTTTTCCTTATCTTTTATTTTTTTAGTATTCCATTGAATATACATCTTTTAAACATATTTCATCACATGTTTTCCCTTCATACCAAATAAAATATTGAAAATACTTTCTAGTTTTTCTTTTCCATTTCTATTGAAAATTATTTATTACACCAAACACAGACTAATAATTTCTAGGTTTGTTAACTTTCTATAAACCATAGTTGATTATTTGGCTTCAAAAGTCAAATAATGGGATAAGGAAAGGTGCATAGAGTTAAAATGTGATATGTTAATGACTTATTCAAATATATTGTCTACTAGTTAGTAGACAACCCTTCATTAGTTTTTTTTGTAGATTTTTTCCCCTTACCCTTATTTAAAGTCTTATAGTTTAACTTTATTTATAATCTGGATGATAAAATTTTATTTTGGATATTGTATGGTTGTTTTAAGACTCATATACATCTAACTGGTATAGATGAGCATTGATTTTATTCTATGGTAAGTTTTTAAATTTTCAATTTTTGTGTTAAAAATAAGAAGTAAACATTTTTAATCAATTATATCACTTAACCATTTATGCTGGAAATGATATTTTGAGACAATGTAGTGTTCTGTGTCATATTAGAATCTTTTTGTGAAATAATTCCAAGATTTGAGACATTTGGAATCTTCATCCTTGAGATTTTGACAGGGATGATGAAAATTTACCATTCTTTGCAGATCAATTTTTTAAACATTCATTTATTTATATTTTTTTTTCAATTCATGAAGATATTTTTCACTTACTTTTTTATCACCTGTTTGATTATGTGTGGTCAAGATAATAAAGCTTAAGTGTATCACATAATAGTTACTTAAGGTTCCTCACTAGTAGTGGAGTTGATGTGGCATGTTTCTTCATGCAGCCTACTTGGGGTGTGGTGAATGATCTTTGGAAAGAGTAACTTTTCTTATACCATTGTGGGTGAAAGAGGATTACAGTAAAGACATTTCATTCCATTTTGGGGGTTATTAAATATATGGATCCTAGGATTTAGTGTTTCTTACGATCTTTTTATATAGCAACATATTGATTCATTATATATTAAATTCCATTATTAATATAATTAATATTTTTATAAGTTTTAAAATGTGTTAAAAGTGTATTTAGTTTGATAATGATTATTAAAATATGTGTATCATATCTTATAAATTAATAAATATAATATGAAATTTTACGAGAAATAAAAATTTATAATGTTTATTTAAATGTAATTTTAAAAAATATATTATATGTTCTTAATATTCTTAAAAATAAATTTTTTTGTTATATGTATATGTTGTTAAACACTTTGAACAACATATATTTTTTTAGTATTATTAATATTGTATCAAAACTATTTAATATATTACAATAACATTTAGATATAGTGTTTTTATCAACAGTTTAGTGATAGAGACATATTTGTTGGTAAAACGTTTTACCAATAGAAAATATACATTTACCAATAAATATGTCCCTATTGGAAAAAGTTAAATATTTTTAGTGTTATTACTCTCCGGGTAATCATTTTAGGATATATATCATTACAATGATATGAGAAATGACCCCAATTTAGAATAAAGGATAAATATTTTTTTTCAAGGATTTATTGGGTGATTCGTCCTCTCTTGTCAGGTTTTTATTCCATGTTGGTTACCAAAAATTGAATACAATCATAGAACATTGAACATTAGGTAATTCATCCTCTCTTTATAGTATTTATTGGGTGATTCATCATCTCTTTATAGGTTTTTATTTCATGTCAGAAATTTAACATTGAATATCCCTCCTCTGATTCACTCTAAATTATGAGTAACCCCCAAAATTCTCCCTCTCACAACAAAATTAGGATGGAAACATGGCATGCGGTATTTTGGAACGATTTTAGATTCTATATTAATTGAATATATTTAATTATATCACTACTTAACATAGAGGATTTAGTGACCATTAAAAGGGTTGTCTAATGTCCTTACAGGACACCAAGTGACTACAAAATGGTGGTCTTTTTTGTCCATCGCTACTAACCATAAAGGTTTCCATTTGACGGATGTAATAGATAATTTTGTGAGGGCCTATAAATATCACCAAATGATAGTTCACTACAACAATTCGAGCCTTTATCATCACTAAAAATGGATTTAATCATCAATAAAAAAGTATTTATATTGTCAGTGCCCTTAAAAGCAAGTTAGTTTTATCTGTTTTAGAAAAAAAACATTGATAAAGGAACCCTTTGTCAATGCTAAAAAACACTTATAAAACAAGGGTTTATCAACACTAAAAAATTAATTTTCAACACCTCCATCCCACCACCCATCCCTTTATCAGTGCTCTATCACCCCTATCCATGCTCCCTTGTGACTCCCACCAGGTCTTTATCAACTTCCGTCCTCCCACTCACCCACCTCT
The DNA here is from genome assembly GCA_963277665.1 of Viscum album. Taxonomy (NCBI): domain Eukaryota; kingdom Viridiplantae; phylum Streptophyta; class Magnoliopsida; order Santalales; family Viscaceae; genus Viscum; species Viscum album. The sequence goes on along the minus strand of OY728123.1, from coordinate 1,197,681,816 downwards.
ATTTATATCAGTGCTCGCCCCACCCCCATCTCAACTACCTACACATGCCTATAATTGGATTTAACACCCATACATATTTATTTGTTTTTTAATACACACACACACACACATATATATATATTATATACATTTTTTTAAGTATATATATTCATATATTTTTATTTTAGATAAAATGGATACTTATTTTCTATTTACAGATGGTTTATACATTAAGAAAGATATTTTATATGTAAATATATTTAAATATATATTTATAAAAATAATTTTTTGTATTTAAATATGTAAAAATATGTATATATATGTATATATTTAGTTATAAATAATACTACAATCTAAAAAATGTTAAAATTTAAATACCGCAACATTTATATGAATGTAACCCCAAGGAATAAATTTGGTCTCCACCAAAAAATAAACAATTTTTCCCTCATTAAAAAACTAAAATTCCATCAAATGTTCAAAAATTAGGTAATATCAACTAAAAACTCAATTTTTAAGGCCTTCCCATCCTTTTTTGACTGAGAAAGAATATGGAATAAGGTATTCCAAGCCTAAATTTAGTAAACCTCTTTTTAAGATTCAAGTTGACATATCATGGAGACCAAACATACACTAAAATCAAAAGTAGTTTTCATTTGAAGATCATGTCTTGTTCTCAACTTATTTTAAGAAATTAATTAATTTATTATTTTTTACTGTCATGAATTTTTTGTTAAATGTTTATTACTCAATAGTAATCATAAAATTATTAATTAGTATTAATATTTAATTATTTTATAAACCAATTTAACTAATTATATTATATATTAATTGTAAATACATATTTAATATTATATATATAACATCCTAAACATTACATACAAATATATTACATAAACATTGTAGAATATTCATTACAAAATATAAAAAACCCATGATAAGACTGTATAGGTTTAGTGTATTTAGAAACTGGGAAACATAAAAAACTGGTTTATAATACATATACATTGTCTCCCACTTATTCCATTATAACTAGACCCATTTTTGAAATATCTAACTTAATACCCTTCTTAATGACCTAGGGAAAAGAAAAATAAGAAAGGGATAACTAATATGATTAGTAAGGGTAAAAAAGGGGGCTATTAATCATTTTAAAATCATAACACATGAGAACATAACATTTAAAAATATTATCCTTCATATAAAAGATCATGATATCATGTCATGGGATAAATCATAAATGTTCATAAATAATTAATGAACATATTCCCAAAATTCATAACATAAGACATGGAATTTTTGGCATACACATAAGAATAGAAAATCACTTCATATTATTCAAGTTTCAATTCCAATACCATCATAGAATAATAATTCCATTACAGAACCGAGTTCACTCCCCGTTCCAGCCATGTATTACTGAAACAGGTTGAATTCCCATTCTATACATATCTATATCATGAGATATAAATCTTTACACAATTCATTGGAGGGAGATATAGGTCCCAGACATCTCATAATGAAATCACTCTTATGCGTGCCATAAAAACATTAATCATTCATCATAGCATGACCCAATGAATAAAATGGTTTTATTAAACATCATTCCACTATAAGATAATCCATGTAAAACAAATTGATTTCATAAATAGCATTATATTATAAAAATAATCAACCATAGTAATGATATGGATTATAAAATTGAAACATAACCCTCTTAAATAGTGTCATCTTAGATGGAAAATAATTTTGATAGAACACTTGAAATTAATTCTTGAGGAAAATATCATTTCTTCTTAATAAAAATTTTATTTTCTCAAAATTAAACAAAATTTTAAAATAAAATTCTTTCTTTGAAAATAACCTTGAAATATTTTAAAGTAAGCTTCATGGAAATAAGGATTTATGAAAACATAAAAATTGGTTCATATTGTATAAGATAAAATAAAACATTATTCTTATACTTTTGTCGGATAAGTCAATAAGTACCTCATATCAAAAACAATAAAATATTATTTTCACATCATTTATAAAAAATTCACTATTGGGTAAAATTGACTATAAACAATTATAGAATAATAGAAAGAATATTTTAGAATAAATATTTAGCAAACATGGACATCGATGATAAATATACCCCAGTAAATACATATAGATAAACAATATTGGATAATAATGAGATTGTGAAATTATCCCTAACCTTATGTTTGATATCCTATTTATGTATCTGAGCCTCCTACATAATTATTTAAATAATTTAATTAAAATATTATAGAATCATATTCATTTTTATGATATCATATATGATTATATTATCATCATTTTGTAAATAACATTTCATTATTACTCGTTATTTGGGTATTAACTACTTTATTTTGTTTTTCATTTTTTGTCATATTAGTTCTAGTTATCCTTATTTGGTTATAGATATATAATTTATGATATAATATATATAATATTTTTTCATTATATACATTTATATAATCATTATTTAGTGGATATCATTTAAAATAAATCACATCACATCGTGGATACGGTAGGTCATACTTACGCACGAGCTATGATATCATTACCATAATTGTGAAATGTTATGGAAGTGGATAGTATATATTTTGTTTAATAATACATATAATGTTATAATAATCATATATATTTATTATTTCTATCATTATACCCATCCAAGTAATGTGGAGGTGAAAAACATATTACACCACAACGTGGAGATGGTAAGTCATACATACTCACATGTGGTAATTTTGTTATTAATAGGATAGATAGAAGGTGGAATATGGTTATTCAATAATAATAAAATCTAAGTATATAAGATATATTGTATTTTTTTACTTTGTAATGGAATAAAATCATGAAGTGGAATTAGAATAATAAATGAGTTTGAAAGATTCAGTATAGGACATTACCTCTTTTTCGACGAGCTCCCTCTAGATCTCCACTTAAAGCACTAGATTTGGTTTTTGGAGAAAATAATAACCTCTAGAATGTGAATAAGAAGTTTATAATGAAAATGGGTAGGGTATGGCCTAGATTTAATGCTGAAAGTGAAGTGAAAAAGTGATAGAGGATGTGCCCTTTTATAATTGAGGTGGGGATCACGTTTGGAATTTACAAAAAAAATATTAATTTATAATAAAATAAAAACCCATACCAAAACCACAAAAAATGTCTTAGTATAAAATATTATATGAGATAAGGTATTAATATCATCAAAAAATAACTTTTATAATTTTTTTTCAATTTAAACCTAATCATTTTAATTAACACCTAGTTATTCTATTAATTTCAACAAAGGTGACAAATATTTCAATATTAAAAGGATACAATATTTACTTATTTGATTTCAATATTACAAAAAAATGAATAATTTAAAACCTTTTATACCATATAATAAATATTATATATTTTTATAATTGTTTTATGATTTTGAAATAATTTAATAAAATATTATTTAATAAACAATCAATAGTGTCAATTTTGACACTATTCAATTCATTGATTATTAAAAATATAAAGATAACAAGTTAAATATGAATAAAATATTTAATTATATTTCTAATAGGTCAAGGTCATATATAAACTACTTTTTAAATATTAATTATCCAAAATTATATTATTTTAATACTTTTAATAACATTTATTTGTAATCTCCATTAATAAAGTAATTACAACATTAGTTTGTGTAATTATTTAATATACATATTTATATAATAAAATTTAAAAATAAAATAATATGATGAAGATAAATCCTATAGATTTCATAATTATACATATAGTTGAATATATCTTCTGGAAAATCCTACATTAAAATTTTTATATGTATTAAAACATGAATGTGAAAACATTAACAACACTTTAAATAAAATATTATAAGTGTCATAATCTATATAATATGGCTCCAAATGGTCAATAACTATACCCTTAGATGATTATGGTCTATATTTACTCTAACAATATGAGTTGGTTAACTTTTTTTCCTTTTAATGGTTATTACCATTTTAATAAAAATTATTTAATGATTTTTCATCAATTAAATAATTTATGCAGCATCAATGTATAAACTTTTAAAGTAATTATTTATTTCATAAAAGTTAAAAATAAATTTCCATGATAAATAAAAACATTTTATATTTCAAATAATTTTTTATAGTTGAATTTATCATCTTTATAACATTATATTAAAAATGATATAGTTATTAAAATTTGAGTAAGGCATATTTAACTTTTCCTTACATAAAATATATTAAATATACTAATAAAATCTAATTGGATTCCAAAAGATACCATTTAAACCCAAGTATGATTTATATAGAAACACACTCATCTAATTATATTAGGAAGAGTTTTAGGGTAATTTTATAATATTATTGTTACCCTTAATTACCCAATTTACCCTTTTACCGTTTTAATTAAAATTACTGAAGTTACTATTTATAATGACCAAAAATAAAATAACATTATTTATATAATTTGGAACTTCTGATTAAAAATATTGAATTCCTTTTTAAAAATTGAAAACAAATAATTTTAATTAATTAATTTAAAATTAATCTCATTGTCAAAATGAGAAAACTGGTTTTAAAAGTTAAAACATTGCAATAGATTGAAATGTTTTTACATTTACATTCAATGTAAAATTAATGCCAATAACCTAAATTATATTAAATAATAAAAATATAATCTATTTATACTTTAAAAACATGAAATAATATAATTTAACCATATTAATTATTTCAACAAAAAAAGATGTTTTTAATTAAAATATAGTATATTTTTTCTATTCATCAAAACATAAAGGTTATCAGAAAAATATCAAAAATTCAACCAAATTAAATTTTTATATCCTGATTTCTAATAATAAGTTTATTTTTTAATATAAAAATTATTAATGTGTCAAAATTTTAATTTAAAATGGGTTCTCCATTAAAAGGCGGTAAAAATACCCTTTTGAAAATTATAGGTTTTTATACATAAAATAGTGTTTATTCATATCCTATAACAAAAATATCACTTAGATTAATATAAAAAATATTTTATTAAATATATAACATGTATATTTCATTAATTTCATTTACTGACTATAATTCAAAAAAATTATTAATACAAAAAAATATTTCCTTTACATTTAATTAATTTATATTTTTAATAAATAATTAGTAGCCAAAAAATTTACTATACATTTTCACAAGTTATTTATATTTATTCCCAATAACTTAACATCTAGGTTATAATAGAAATTTTATACTAATGGTGTCATGTGGTTCATTTAAAATAACAATTTTGTGCAATGCAATTCACTGATGGATTAAAATTATTTCAAGAAAATATTTCATAAAAAACCTTTGGGTGTTACATTCTACCCCCCTTAAACTGATTTTAGGCCATAAAATTATTCACTGGGATACAAAAAGATTGGGATACCTCTAACTTATCACATTTTCAAGTTCCCACATAGCTTCCTCAAATTGGTGGTTCCACTATAAAACTTTAATCAAGAGAGTGGTCTCGTTTCGTAGAATATTTTCTTTACGATCTAGAATATTTATCTATTGTTCTTCATAAGAAAGATCTTGGTCCAATGTCATGAATTATGAGTTTAGTACATATGAATTATTATGTATGTACTTTCTCAGGATAAATACATGGAACACATCATGAACTTGAGATAGATTCGGTGTATGCACCAATATATAATCTACCTTCCCAACACGATCAAGAATTTCAAAAGGACCAATATACCTAGGGCTCAGATTTATCTTATGTCCAAATCTCATTACCCTCTTCCAAGGAGATATTCGTAGAAACACCTAGTCACCCACTTCAAACTATAGGTATTTTATTCTATTGTCATCATAACATTTTTTTCAACTCTGGGATGCTCTTATATGATGTTAAATAGATCCATCCTTATCTATCATTTCATCAATAATATCATGTCCTAATAGTTTTATTTCTGCATCTTCATCTTAGTATGTTGGAGTTCTTCACATCTTTCTATAGAGGAATTTATAAGGATCCATCTGAATACCAAAGTGAAAACTATTTTTTGATATAATTCTAGCAAAGGTAGGTGTTGATCCCAACCACCTTTAAAATTCATAGAGTAATCTCTTAACATGTATTCTAGAGTTTTAGTTGTACTCATAGATTGACCGTCTATCTGAGGATGATAAGTAGTAACAAAACTTAAGCCTGTATCCAGAGCCTTCTGTAGACTTCACCAGAACATTTAGGTAAACCTTGGATCCAAATCAGATATAATGGAAAGTGTTACTGCATTAAATTTTACCACTTCCTTTATATATATCTTGGAAATAAGATCAAGATATAAATCCTCTCTAATAGAAATGAAGTTTGCTGACTTCATAAGCTGGTCAAATATAACCCATATAGCATTATAGTCTTTAGAAGTATTGGAAAGTCTGATGGAAAAGTCCATGGTAATGTTTTCCCATTTCCATTATGGTATGGGTAATGGTTGTAATATCCCCTTAGACATATGTCTCTCAGCCTTAACTTACTGAAAAACTAAGCACCGAGAGATATATTCTACAACATCTCTTTTCATGTCATCCCACCAGAAATACTCTTTCAGGTCTGTGTACATCATTTTTCTTCTAGGATGAATATTTAATGAAAAACTATGAGCCTCATCCAATAGATCATTCTATAATTATGGTATGGTAGGATTACAAAAATGGTTTATAAACCTTATTATTCCATCAAATTTAAAGTTAAATTCAGGAACATTTCTCACCTTATTTTATAGCTTTATATCTTCCTTATGCCCTCCTTAATCTTCACCTTTATAGATGGTTGAACATTCATTTGGTAAAGATAAGATTTATCCCCTTCCTTTAAAATTTCAAGATCCATCCTTTGAAAATCCATAAATATTGGATCTTTTTGTGATCCTCGTCAGGGATAAGGTGGCATGGTCCTTTAAACTCAAAGCATCCACCAAATTATTCTATTTCACAAGGTGGTAATGTACTAAGCATTTTTAATCTTTAATCAACTCAAACAATCTTTTTTGGTGTATATTTATCTTCTTTTTTTGTGAAAATATACATTAAAAGTTTATTATTAGTATAAATATCACACCATTCACCATAAAGATAATGCCTCCATATCTTTAATTCAATGATTACCGTAGCTAACTCCAAGCCATGATTTGGGTAAATTTTCTCATAGATTTTCAATTTTCATGAGGCATAAGATATCACCGTATAATTTTTCATGAAAACACGTCCTAGCCCAGTAATTGATGCATCACTGTAAATCAAAAATATTTCTGTAAAATAAGGTAATGTGAGAACAAGTGCGCTAGCTAGCCTTCTTTTTAGCTCTTTGAAATTCTCATCACATTCTTTCATCCACATGAACTTAACTATTTTCTGAGTCAAATTTGTGATCAGATTAGATATTCATGAAAAATATTTCATAAAATGTCAATAATATCTATCCAAACCAATAAAAAATTATATCTCAGTTACCATTGTAGTTCTATTCCAACATTAAATAACATATATTTTTTCTAGACCCACATATATCCCTTCTTTTGAGATTATGTGACCCAAAAATGAACATTCTAAATCCAAAATTCACATGTGGTAAAATTTTCTTAATCCTTCTCCTTTCTCAAGGTCATTAGTATAATTCTCAAGTGATATTCATGTGAGTCCTTAATCTTTTAATATAAAATAATAACATCTATAAATATTACCAAAAACTAATCAAGATAGTCTTTAAAGACTTTATTCATTAGATCTGTGGAGATAGTAAGGAAATTAATAAGACCAAAAGGTAGAATAATAAATTCATAGTGTTCATACCTTGTATTTAATGTCATATTTGGTATATCCTCCTTATTGAACCAAAATTGATGACATCCTGAATGAAGATAAATTTTGGAAAAGTACTGATATCCACATATTTGGTCAAATAAGTCATCAATACAGGGAAGAGGGTATTTTTTCTTTATAGTGATCTTGTTAAGTTCTCCATAATCAATACAGAGTCTCATTGATCCATATTTCTTATTAAAAAATAGAACAGGTGCACTCCAAGGTGACTCACTAGGTCACATGAGTCCCTTTTCAAGATTATCTTGGAGTTCCTTCTTCAATTCATGCAACTCAACTAGGTCCATTCTATAAGGTGTATTTGAAATAGGCATGGAACCCAGTATGAGTTCTATTGAAAACTCAACATAACGATTCGATGGAAGACTTGAAAATTATTTTGGAAAGGCATCAACAATTTCCCTTACAATAGGTGTATTATTAATAGGGAGTTTCTTCCCGACCATTTGAGATATATAACCTTAATTTATAGGAACCAAGACCTATAATATGGATGAAATTTCCACTATAAAGTCATATTCATCCTTGAATCTATAGATAGCCATAAATTAATTTGGAATATTAAATATGACTTTTATTCCATGGAAATTGCTATGAGCTCCATATATAGAAAGTTAATCTATTCCAAGAATCACATCAAATTTCACTAATGTAAGGATCATAACATTTTCCTAAATAACTTTACCAAAAAATTCAACTGGAGAAGAATTATAAACTTTTGATGTGACCATTGTAACAATAGTAGTTATCACAACTAACTCAACATATAATTGTTGAGGTAATATAGTGATACCCTTAGAAAATCCTTCAAAAAAAAAAAGACTGGGTGGATCCAGGATCAAAAAAACATTTTATACTTTAGACTTTATGGTAAGTGTACCTTTCACCACTTCATTACCGTACTCCACATTGTTGATAGTGATCGCATGTGACATTCTATTATCTTTTACCTCAATAGTTTTCTGATTTAGATCATCATAGATAACCCTTTTATTAGGAAATTGGTTAGCATAATTCCCCATTTCCTTTCACTTTTAACATTGAAGTGTAGTGGATGAATTATGTGTATTCTTTTCTCTATTTGTATCATTAGACATATTTATCCCATTACTTTAGCATTCAACTGCCTGATAACATTCTCTTCTCTCTCACACTTAAAACATTTTCTAGTCCCTTTAAGAAAATTTCCTCCATGTTTCATTACACACTTTTACATAAGGTAAAAATCATCTGCATTTTAGTGTGGTATTTAGATTTTCCCCTTAATTTAATTATTAAATTCATATCAAACCCATGGGACTAATGTGTTACTATAATATTCATCTCAACCTTGAGAGCACATCAAATGATTTCCTCATAACTATTGAAGTCCCTTATATTTAATTACTTTTGGAGATTTGGTTTTAATCCACTAAATAATCAACCAATTTTACTCTGAGGTTAGATAATAAATCCACAAGAATACCTTACAATACTTGTAAAATTTTATTCATAGGTTCCAAATGATTCGTCACTCTTTTTCTTAAACTCAAGTAAATCCTCATCCAAATTTTTTCGATGAATATTAGGAAAGTACATATTAAAAGACATGTTCTTAAACTCATATCATTATATAGATTAAATTTCATTTCTTTAGATTGTATTCTTGATAAAGTTCCTCCATTGATCATATTCACCTTCCAAATGATATACTACCAAGATGAATTTATCATCCTCTGGACATTGGAGAACTGAGAATATATTTTCAGTGGTACTAATACATTGTTCATATATTAGTGGATCATAAGACCCACTAAAATAAGGTTGGGGATGCCTTATAAAGGACTCAACGGAATGTTGTTCCCTTAATTACTCATTTGGAATAATTGTAAGATTCATAACTTAGGAAAGTTGGGTGAGAATAGAGAAAATATTTTTCATTATAGTTCACATAACCTTTAATTTCTCAAGAGGACAATAATTTCATTTCCCATTGCATTAAGTATTAACATGGTTCCTTCGGGTTCCATCCATTGACTAAAACAAAGAATCATAGTATGAGAAACACTAATCATAATGGGAAAACCGCATAATCACGAATAAAATTTCAATTTAAGAAATTTTAGGGTTTATCCTAGGTTATTCATGATCATTTCTAAAACACTTGGATTGTAACCTATACTTCGACATATTCTTAGGGTTATTAATAAGGTTTTATCATCTTAGTTTCCAATGGTTAAAAATACATTTCCTTGAATACAAAATATAATAACCCAAACATTACATACATAAATATTACTTAAAAATTTAATTATATTCATTAAAAAATATAAAAAAACAATAAAATAACTATATAGGTTTAGTTTCATTAGAAATTGGGAAACATAAACTGTAGATACCCAAAGCTTGATGTACATGGAAATTACATTACTTTTTCAGAATACTTAATACGTGACAAAAACAGACGCCCGAAGACCGTATTAGTTTGGTGTCTTTGGAAACTCGGAACGTAATCTTTTAATCATGGTGAAAGATCTTCAACATCTCCCATAAAGATCTTCCTCTTTTGTTTTCTTACCAAAAACCATTATTTATATCCTGGGAAAAATAAAACATAAAAAGGGTGAGCTTAAATTCTCAGTAAGGGTAATCATAAAAAAAATAAAACAAACCATACACATTTCAACTTAAAAAACATGAACATAATGTTTAAACATCAAATTCTTGAGAAATGACATAAAACATGGTAGTACGTAAGGCATAGATCATAATGGAACATAAATCATGATAAAATAGCATGGTAAAAAAACATGTAATTGTGGAAAACCATTAATCACATGATATGATTTCCATAGTAGCCAAGACATTGCTGCCAAGACCATCTTAGTGGACAAAGTCCCTTTCTGAATCGAGTTCACTCCTCGTTCCAGTCCTGTATCACTGAACCAGATTAACTTACCAGTCCATCCATGTATATATCATGAGATATAAATCTTTACCCAATGCATTGGAGGGAGATATAGGTCCCACCCATCTCATAATGAAATCATTCTTTCGCGTGCCACAAAATCATAAATCATACATCATAGCATAACCCATGTAATAGAATGAGATTCTTAAACATCATGCCATCATAACATAATCCATATAAAAAATGTATATCATTTAATCATAAGAAAAATAAAATCATTTAAATAATGGAGACATTATACATGAAACATAAACATATTAAATAATGTCATTTTAGATGGAAAATAGTTTTGAGAAAACACTTGAAATGAATTCTTGAGGAAAATATCATTTCTTCTTCAAAATCATTTTCTTTTCACAAAATTCCATGAAATTTTAAAAGAAATGTATTTTTTTGAAAATAATCATGAAATATTGTAGAGGAAGCTTCATGAAAATAAGGCTTTATGAAACCGTAAAAATCTGTTCATGCCGTATAAGTTAAAAAAACATTCTCCTCATACTTTTTTCGAAAAAGTCAAAAAATTCCTCGTGTGGTAAGCAAAAGTAAGATTCCTTTCATAAAATGTGGTAAAATTCAAAAATGGGTAAAAAGGACTTTAAAAATACATGAATTTGTTTTAGAAAACATGGGCATGGATGATAGCAATAACCCCAGTAAATACTTATGAATAAACAATCTCGAATAAAAACGAGATTGGAAAAGTTATCCCTTACCTTTTTTACGATATTTTACGTATGTATCCAAAAATCCTGTATAATGATTTAAATAATGTCATTGACTTATTACAGAATCATATTCATTGTTATTATGTCATATATGGTTTACTTATGACTTTATATTACCCGTTCTTTTGTAAATTCGATGTAAAAGCAGCGATTTGGGTAAAATCATTTCATTTATTGTACGTGTTTTGACTTGTTGTTCTTGATATTATTACTTATATCCTAATTTACTTAATTCCAGAATATAAAACATGATTTATATATAATATATATTCATAATATACATATATATATGATAGATTGATAAATGGAATTAAATACACCGTTCATGGAGACGGTAGGTCGTACGTACACATGAACACTGTTTTCGTTTCCTTATTGAATTGAATGGAATTAAGTAGATGACATACATATATATAAATAAATATAGTACCATTATTATGTCATATGTTTAATGATTACTTATTATAAATACTTTATAATCATTCATGAATGGTTAACATGGAGAATGAATCTCATCGCGTCGTGGAGACGGTAGTCCGTACGTACGCACGAACGATGATATCATTCCCATGATCGTGGAATTGTATTGAAGTGTATGTATAATATTTCAGAATAAATATCAATTTACAATAATCATATATAGTTATTTATTTACACCATTATACCCATACAAGTAAGGTGGTGGTTGAAAATAGATTAAACCACGGCGTGGAGACGGTAATCTGTACATACGCACGCGCGGTGATTTTGTTTTCCGCAGGATGGATAGAAGGTGAAATAAGGTTGTTTCATATTTATAATAACATATAATTATATAATTAATACTTATTTTATTACTTTATAATGATACAACTAAAGAAGAATAAGTAGAATAATAAAGAAACATGAGAGAATCAGAAGAAGAGATTACCTCTTCTTCGACGCACCTCCTTTAAGCCTTCTCTTAAGGAAGTAGAGTTGGTATTTTGAGAAGACCAGAACCTCCAGAATGTTTCTAGGGAAGTGGATAAGAGAAATGGGTATGGATTGGCCGAGCTTCAAGGCTCAAAAGGGTGTGAAGAGAAGAGGGAAGGGGTGCCCTTTTTATAAGAGAGGAGAGGGGCACCTTTGGAAAAACATAAAATATTATTTTATAATAAAGTCATATTCGGTTTCTAATAGATCCAAATTGATTTATTTCGAAGCTAAGGTGTGGATGGATCTAAATAATCTCAAAAAATAGGTTTTAGACAAGTTTAGGTTACTATTTTAACCTTATCTTTTAGATTTAACTCTAAGTTAAATAATTTAACTTTTACCATGTCTTCTTGTTTTCTTACACTATATGGTTAATAAACTTACTATAACAAGCCAAAAGAACCCCATGTGGTTCATTATTAATATATATATCCTTATATAAGTCATTTGGATGAACCTTATATTTTTATGAATAAAATAACAATTAATAATATAATATGTTTTTTAAAAACTATTTTATGTCAATTTTGACACTATTTGGTACTTGATTTTTGTGAAAATCATAACAGCATGATTAGTTCGAAAAAAGTTAATTAAATCAATACTAACATGTCATATTAACCTATAAAATTAGTTTAATTCATAAAAAATTTCAAATTACATTTATTTGGGTATTTATAATATCAATTATATTAATATTTCATTATTTAGGTAATTACTGAATCACCACTGTGTCATGAATAAATTAAATTATTTAAAGTCTAAAAATTATAAATAAAATACCATTAGGTATAAAATATTTTTATCTTTCAAATAAATATTTATAGTCGAATTTATCTTATGTATTACCCTATATTAAAAATTTTTTAGTTATTAAACTTTGATTTTAACTATTTTAACTCTTTTTTAAATAAAATAATAATAAATGTCCTAATCTAATCAAAGTGGACCTAAAGGGTAATATTTTATCCCAAACGTTTTTTTTAACTAAACTTATCCAATAGAATTAGGACATGTGTTAGGGTAATAATAATATCATTTTTACCTTTTATTACCCTATTTACTTTTAACCGTGGCAAATAAAAGTAAAAAGTTACTATTCAACAAAAAATATTTTTATATTATTGAACCACATTTTACTCCTTGATATTAACCGTGTCTATTGGATTTTCGAAATTCCACTCAGAGAAGCGGTAAAATTAAGTTTTATGTAAGTTTGCAAAAAGCTCTTAGGAGGTAGGTGAAAGATGGTGAAAAGTTCAATAAAATTTTTATATATCTAAAATTGTTATAAAATGACTTCAATGAATTACATTGAACTTATATAGGTATTATGTATCAATTTTGACCTAAAATAAATTTAAATAAAATAAATAATTATTTATATAAAAAGTCGGTTTTTAAATAGTAACCCAGTGTTTTCACTATTCATCAAAAACTGAAAGTTTTTGGAAAAATACCAAAAATTCACCCTAGGCTAATTTCAATATTCCGAATCCAAAAATAAAGTCCATTTTGAAAGATAAAATTTATAAAATTTCAAAAAGTTGGTATTAACATTCATAACGGCTAGTTCATAATAATATTATAATAATATCTTGTTTAGTGAGACTCAGTATTGCGTACTACACACGCTATTGAGGAAGGTCTTGATTGAGTGTAATGCAAGACAAGTCCGGGATGCATGTAGTGAAATCTCTGTTTGGTGTTGCGTATAACATAATCAAAACTTATTTCATTTATACATTAAAAAAAATCTATACTTAATATTGCGTAGAATAATTTCCACAAAACGAACTTGAATTTGTGTGTAACAAAAGACAAGAATAGTGTTGCGTATACTGCAAGCTAATACGGTGTTGCGTATAGTACAAGCTAATCTTGGTGTAGTGTATAATAGAAGACATCAAAGAAATTAAAAAATAATATATCTCATAAAATCTCGGGGTGTTACATAAACAACTAGTTCATAAGACATCTACATTGTCTCCAACTTATTCTTTCATAACTAGAACACTTTGTGACATATATTACTTAATACCTTTATTCATGACCTGGGGAAAAAGAAAAATAATAAAGGGTGATATTATAAGATAATTAAGGGAAAATAAATATTTAAATCCTATCATAATCATAATACATAAGAAAATAACATTTGAAAATATTATCCTATATATAAAAGATCATGATACCATGTCATGGGATAAATCATAAAAGTTCATAAATAATTAATTAGCATATTATCAAAAGTCATTACATAAGACATGAAATTTTTGGAATACACATAAGCATATAAAATCACTTCATATTAGTCAAGGATAATTTCCAAGACCATCATGGCAGACAAATTCCATTATTGAACAGAGTTCTCTCCTCATTCCAGCCCTGTATTATAGAATCGAGTTTACTTACCATTTCATACTTTTCTATTTCATTAGATATAAATACCTACCCAATGAATTGGAGGTAGATATAGGTCCCACCCATCTCATAATAAAATCATTATTATGTGTTCCATAAAAATATAAATCATTCATCATAGAATAACCTAAAGAATAAAATGGGTTTCTTAATCATCATTCGATCGTAACATAATCCATGTAAAATAAATAGATTTCATAAATTTCATTAAATTATAAACATAATCAACCAAAGGAATAATAGGGATGGTAAAAATGAAACATAACTCTATTAAATAAATCCATATTATATGGAAAATAATTTTTATAGAACACTTGAAATTAATTATTGAGGAAAATATCCTTTCTTCATCAAAAATGTTTTATTCTCTCAAAATGCCACGCAATTTTGAAATAAATAATTTTTTTAAAATAACATTGAAATATTTTGAAGTAATATTCATGGAAATAAGGCGTTATGGAACCATAAATTTTTTTCATGCCATAAAAGTTAAAATAAAACATTCTTCTCATACTTTTATTGGATAAGTCAAAAAGTACCTCATATCAAAAAAGACAAAATATTACTTTAATACCATTTAATAAAAATTCACCAATGGGTAAAATTGAAATAATTTTTTTATAAGAATAGAAAGAATATTTTTTAATACATATTTATGAAACATGGACATGAATGATAAATATACCCTAATAAATACTTATGTATAAACAATCTCAGCTAATAATGAGATTGTGAAGTAATCCCTCAGGTTAGGTTTATATCCTTTGTATATATCTAAAACTCCTGTATAATGATTTATATAATTTCATTAAATTATTCTATAATCATTTTAATTTTTATGATATCATATATGATCATATTATCATCTGTTTCTTAATAACAAGTCATTATTACTCTTTATTTGGGTATTAACTACTTCAATTTCTTATGCATGTTTTTTCATATAAGTTTTGTTTCTCCTACTTAGGTTATAGTTATATAATTTATCATATAATATATATCATATTTATTCATTCAATATGTTTATAGAATCATAATTTAGTGTATATCATGTAGAATGAATCACATTGCATTGTGGATATGGTAGGTCATACGTACGCATGAGCGATGATATCATTCTCATAATTGTGAAATGGGATGGAAGTGAATGATATATATTTTGTTTTAGAATCCATAACATTTTATAATAACCATATATATTTATTATTTCTGTCATTATACCCATATAAGAAAGGTGGTGGTGAAAAATAGATTTCATCATGGCATGGAGACGGTAAGTCGTATGTATGCACGGGTGGTAATTTTGTTTATTGTGGGTTGGATAGAAGGTGGAATATGGTTACTCCATAATAATAACATCTTCATATATAAGATATATTTTATTAATTAATTTATAATGGAAACAAATCATAAACATAAAGTAGAAGAAGAAATACATTTGAAAGATTTAGTAGATGAGATTACCTCTTCTTCGACAAGCTCCCTCAAGATCTTCACTTAAAGAACAATAGTTGGTCTTTAGAGAATACAAGAACCTATATAATTTAACTAGGGTAGTTTAGAATAAAACAATTTTAGGTCATGGCTGATATTTAAGGATAAAAGTGAAGTGAATAAGTGATGTAGGATGTGCCCTTTTATAATTGAGGGGAGGGGAACTTTTAGAATTTCAAAAAAGTATTAATTTATAATAAAATAAAAACCCATAAGAACATAAAAAATGTCCTAGTTTTAAATATTAGACGATATAAGGATGTAATATCAATAACCAATAACTTTTATAAAAGTTTTTTTTGAATTTGAACCTTCTCATTTTAATTAACACTTATTTATTTTATTTAATTTTAACTATGGTAACAAATATTTCAATATTACAAGGGTACAATATTTATTTATTTTATGTCAATTATAAAATAAATGAATAATTTAAAACATTTTAGACCATATAATTATTATTATATATTTTTAAAATTGTTTATGATTTTTAAATAATTTAATAATACATTATTTTAATAAACAATCAATAGTGTCAATTTTGACACAATTCAATTCATTGATTATTAAAAATATAAAGATAACAAGTTAAATTTGAATAAAATATTTTATTATATTCCGAAGAGGTCAATTACATCTATAATTTTTTTTGGATATATTAATTAGACAAAATTATTATTTTTATTATTTTTAATAACATTTATTTTTTATCTCCATTAATAAAATAATTACAACATCAATTTTGTGTAATTATTTAATAAAATTTTTTATTGAATAAAAAATAAAAAAATTATAATATAATTAAGATAAATCATCTATATTTCATAATAATACCTATAGTAAATTATATCTTCTATAAAATCCTACATTAAAAATTTTATATGTATTAAAACATGAATGTGACAACTTTAACATCACTTTAAATAAAATATTATAATTGTCATAATCTATTACATATGGATCCAAATGGTCAATAACTCGACCCTTGGATGGTTATGTTCGAGATATAATATGACAATAATATTTGGTCAAGTTTTTTTGTATTTTAATGGTTTTTATAATTTTAATAAAAAATAATTTATTTATTTTTCATCAATTAAATAATTTCTGCATCATCATTGTATAAGCCTTTAATGTAATTATTTATTTACTAAAAAATGAAAAATAAATTTCCATGATAAATACAAACATTTTATATTTAAAATGAGTATTTATAGTTGAATTTAACTTCTATATAACATTATATTAAAATAATATAGTTATTAAAATTTGAGTAAGACATATTTAACTTTTCTATACATGAAATAAATTAAATGTCTTAATCTCATCCAAGTAGCTTCCAAAGGATACCATTTAGACTCAATGATGGTTTAGGTCAAAAACGCTCATCAAAAGATATTAGGAAATGTGTTAGGGTAATTTTATAATAATATTTTTACCTATAATTACCTAATTTACCATTTTACTTTATTAATAAAAATTACTGAAGTTACTATTCATAATGATAAAAAATAAAAGAAAGTTATTTACATAATTTGGGTATAATGATTCTAAATATGTAATCCATTTTTCAAAATTAAAACACATTATATTCAATAATTAATTTAAAATTAATCTCATTGTTAGAATGATAAAACAAGTTTTAAAAGTTAAAACATTACAAAAGATTGAAATGTTTTTACATTTAAATTAAATGTAAACTTAATTTAAATGAACTAATTTATACTAACTGATAAAAATATAATATATTTATACTTTAAAACCATTCAATAATAAAATTTAACCACATAAATTATTTCAATCAAAAAAATGTGTTTTCAATTAAAATTTAGTATATTTATACTATTCATCAAAACGTTAAAGTTATCAAAAAAATATTTAAAAAATCATCCAAAGTAAATTTTTATATCCTAATTCCAAATAATATGTTTATGTTGTCATATAAAAATTATTAATGTGTCAAAATTTTAATTTAAAATGGGTTCTCCATTAAAAGGTTATAAAATTACCCTTTTAAAAAATATATGTTTTTATACATAAAATAGGGTTTATTCATATCTTGTAACTAAAATCTATATTGTATGAATATAAAAAAATATTTTGTTAAATATATAACATATATATTTTATTAATTTCATTTACTAATTTTAATTCACTTAATTTATTTAGAATTTTTTTTACATTTAATTGGTATATATTTTTAATAAATAATTGGAAGCTAAAGAAATCACCGTACATTTTCATATGTTAGATATATTTATTCCTTCTAACATAATGTATAGGTTATAATGGTCATTTTATACTAATGTCATCTCATATATTTGTTAAACTCACAATTGCGTGCAATGCAATCCATTGAAGAATTAAAATTATTTAAAGAAAATATTTCATAAAAACATCCAGGTTTTACAATATAAATCATATTTATGAAAATATTATATATATATTTATCAATATAAATATATTATTATTTTAAAATATTATTTTTAATAAAAAAAATATGAAGGTCACATTTTACGAGCGTTAATAAATGTGGTTTTTATAAGCACTAAAAAAGTTTTGATAAAGGGTGACATATATTAGGGTTAAAACAAAGCATTGATAAAGGTTGAATTTTATCGGTGTTTTTTTAGAATTGTTAAAGTTACCTTTTATCAGTTCTTTTTTCTAGCACTGATAAAATCACACCCTTAATCTGTGTTTTTTAGCACTGACAAAGGGTAACACTCAATATGTGTGATTCAATAGTAGTGCCTTCTATATGAATTAATCTTTTTCAAAAAAATTACAATTAATATAGTTAACAAAAAATATTAAAAAAAATACAAAACAAATATAATGATTCTGAAAATCAACATAGGTCTACACTATATATAATTTGATAACATTAGAACTAACCATGATGAATAAATTTCCAAGATCTACACCCATCATCTCAAATAACTGAAAATAAAATGAATTGAAAATAAAAGATATTATAGTTAATGAATAAAAAATTAACAATTATATCCCACATTTTTAATTAAATTAAAATTTAGTAAAATTAAATAAAAATAATAATCTAATAATTATAACCCACGATATTAATTAAATTAAAAATTAGTATACCAAACAATTATTGGTCCTTTATTTTTTAATATTTTACTTGTTTCAAATAATTTTTTAAATTTTAAATATCTTATTCAGTTGTTATGTAAACAAAACATGATTGATTGATGTAATTTATAATTTTAGAAATAAAAATATTTCAAATATCGTTTTACCATGATTTCACACCATTCTGAGGTTGTTCCTTATAGTTTTGACCATTACCCACACGTTTTAGTGTTTTAAAACACTAAAAGTTTGTTTTCGATGTCTTTAGTTTCAACATTTCACAACTCAATCTATATATTCTTTGATATGATTACATGAAAAACTATGGTTGTTTTTTTGGTTTAAAGCTTCAGAAACTTGTTTTTAATGGCCATCAAGCCTTTAAAAATTGGTTATTCATACATTTTAGGTACACCACATGTCAGATTGATATGTTTTCTACTCGTACATGTCGCAAATAATTAAATTATTTTTTTCATGATTTCGCATTATTTCAAGTTTTTTTCTATGGTTTTGACTATTACACACATGTTTTAATGTTTTAGAACACAAAAAAGTGTGTTTCTAATCATCCTGGGAAAACACATCTTCGTATTGACGTTCCTTAGGCTCTTACATTTCAAAAATCACTATAAAATTGTTTTCCAATGAATTCATGATAATCAAAGGATGTTTTCTTGGTTTTGATCCCCTTATGTATGTTTTTAAAGGCTATCAAAAAATTAAAAACAAATTATCCAATCCATCTTGGAACACCACACATCTGGTTTATGAATCTTATACTCATATGCATCAAAAATAATTTAATTATAGTTTTACTATGATTTCAAAACATTCCAAGGTTGTTTTATATAGTCATGACCATTACACCTAAGTTTTAGTGTCTTAAAACACTAAACATATGTTTCCAATCATATTGAGAAAACAACACATTATATTGATGTAACATCATTTCCTACACATCAAAAACTAATCTACGGTTGTTTTCCTATGACTTCACAACAATATGAGGTTTTTATGGGTTTGTCCCTATAACGCATGTTTTTAAAGCCTATTAACCTTTAAAAAATACATATCTAGTAATTTCAAATTCACTACATGTTATATTTACATTTCTTATACTCATACATCTCAAAAATAAATCTAATAATGTTTTATGTGATTTTACAACATTTCATGGTTGTTTTCTATAGTTTTTACTGTAACAAGCATGTTTTGGTGTTTTAAAACATGAAAATTGTGTTTCTAGTAATTCTAAGAAAACATCACCTTGGATTGATGTTTTGTTAGTTCTAGAATTTGAAAAATCAATATATAGTTCTTTTCATATGATTTCAAAGAAATTAGATGTATTTTTCTTAGTTTTTACCCCACTGAATTGCATTTTTAAAGGTATTCAAACCATTAAAAACTATTTATTTAGTATTTTCTTGTACACCACAAGTCATATTAACATGATTCCTACTCATAAATTTCATAATAATTTCAAATACAGTTTTCCAATGATTTCACATAATTCAGAGTTTGTTTTTTAGGGTTTCAATCATTACATGCACATTTTAGTGTTTTGAAACATTGAAAAGCTATTTCTAGATATCTTTGGAGAATGAAACTATAGAATTATGTGACATCGATACCTATATTTTAAACATAACACTATAATAGTTTTCCTATTATTTCACGACAATCAAATGTCATTTTCCTAGTTTTGACTATTGGAGTCAGTGCCTTATAACCAATTTCCATGTACTTTATAATGACATGAATTCATTGTTTTTAATATTAATAAAATTATTATTACAACATTATTTGTATTATATGTGACATATTATATGATAATTTCCTAATAATAACTGTCATAATGAATGTTCATAATAACTCTCTACTTTGATGAGAACCTAGAAGTGTAATGATAGTATTATTAAATATATGTTATATAGATAGATGATATCTTTTCATAAAATGAAAATTATACATGATATCAAGTGTGGAGACTCATAGTACATTGAGAAACTTTCTCACGGTGTATTCCCTTGGTAATTTCTAATGTAAGAGATTATGAAAACCTGACCTGTGGTAGAAAATACACACCTTGTATTCTATTGTACCTTGTGTGAATAATTTAATATGGAGAGAAAAATTAATGATATAGTTAATATTATTCACATGTGTTTTGTGGGTCATTTATTTGAAATTATATTCCATGGGATATGATTATTAATTTTATATTAAATTAATTTTCATGTTAAACTCGTAACTTTAAGTATGTATAGTCTCTACTTATAGTGTGCTCTATATACATTAATATCACCACATGTCTTATAATTTACATATGATAGTGCGTTATTTATTTACAAATTATTACGTCATAATTATGAGCCTTGAAATAAATGTTCTATTCCATGTCAATATATAATATAATGACTATGTTGAGTAGTTTTGACTGGTACATGACATTTCCTCCAAGAAAAATTGTGTACTTTCTTAATTTTAAATAAATTTAATTTATTTAATTTGTTTAAAGTTATTGATGATGTAAATTTTAGGATGGTTTGTATGAAATTAAAATAAATAGAATTAATTAATTAATGAGATAAATAATTGGATTAATTTGATTCATTTATCTTAAAAAAATGGAAAATTGATGTAATTTCCAACTATATTGAAACTTCATATTCGTTGTTTGTATGTGGGTGATCAAGAGTTCAGGTTAGAAAAATGTATGTGATTGGATTCCTTTTAATTTATTATTTTAAATTAAATTAATGATCACTACATCATCCCCTCTTCTCATTATGTAAGGTCTTTCTTTCCTATGGTTTCTTTTATTTAAACACCCTAAACCAATCCTTTGGTTACCCTCATCATTATATGAGTAAGGATTATTTAATCAATGTATCTCCTAGGTGAGTGGAGGAAGTTCAAGTTAAATTCCAAGGAGAAATCAATCCAGGAGATTCACAGGATCATAGGTGGAATTCTACAGGTTGAACCAATTCATGTTCAAGGAGTTATCCCATATGGTCAGAGTTGATTTATAATCTATTAGATAAAAAACTATTATATAAATCTCATGATTATACCACTTCATTTAGCATCCATGGGACATATGAATCCTTATCACTAAAATATCCATGCAACAGTATGTTCTAAAACCAATGGTGAGGTATATTAGGTTTTGATAAAATATTGGGAGATGAATAAACTAATCAATTAATGTTTATTATATAATTTTTTAATCTAGGAAAATTACTAAAATTATGATCGTAATTATTATAAAAATAGAAATCCAAATTAATTTTACTATATCACTATGATCTATACCATATAAGTATAACATTATAACTCGCTTGAATTTTTAGGAATGGTATAATTTATTGCACGTTATACTACACCATGAAGAGAAATTATAAATGTTGGAAACACCACATCTTGAGTCACTCACTAAAGTGGATAGTGAGGAAGACATGTCTCTATACCTGAAACACATGGATGACACCATGGATACCCATTTTTTCATACAATCATCCATGTATAGTGAGATACTTAATCAATATAATGATATTTATGTGTGTAGTATCTTTTCAAACCTATATGATCTTTATCAATAGAAGGCAATAATAGAGGGATATGAGATTGCCAATTCACTATTCACATGAAATCTTATAGATCCATCATTTAAAGATACTCATGTAGTCAATAAGACTTTATATATAGAGAACTTGTACATATTTCTATTCAAGATCATTGATGAAAAGTGCACAAATCCCATTTTATCATCACTATCTAAAGGCTACTCCAGTTTTATTATGAACTATAATATAAACAATTACAATAAGACTATTTCATAACTTCTTACTTTAATTATCCATGTTGAAAATTACATGGGGTTTTAGAAATATAGGGTTCAAATGGTAAATAATAAAATGTAAGGAAAAGGAAAAGTGCCATAATACTCACTCTATGTATAAGTATCTTGAACATCATCCTTCCAAGAAGAAAAAGATCTAATGGCATGTGAAGGAAAAAATGCAGTATATTTTTCATGTGGAAAACTAGGATACTAGAAGAAGAAATATACATAGAATAAGTATGGGAATATTTAGCTACATTCATTATCAATTTCAATAATTCTATATCAATAATTTGGGTATTAGATATAGATTATGGTGCCTGCATCTGTATTAAAATATGGTAACTGAGTAGATTCTGGTTAATTGATAGAGGATAGGTGAATCTTAGAAAAACCAATGGACCATGACTTGCTGATTTGGCTATATAAGATTAAAACCTTCCATTTTGAGCTATAATGATTTTGTTTTTAAAACATTGTTATTATTTACCAAATATTAAAAAGAACATAATTTCTATATCCTGTTTAGATACATATGGTTTTATTTTCATGTTTGTATGTAATAGGTGTTTCTTTTAAAAATACAACATATTTTATGGTTTGGAGTATTTAAATAATTATATTTATGTATTAAAATATGAGAATAAAGTTTTTTAAATTGATAACGAATCAATTTAACACCACTCATTTAACTCCTACTTATGGAATCACCATATGGTTATGTAAATAAGAAATATATGACACAACTCTATAAAGATGGTTATTTAGAATCATATGATATAAATCCACATTAAATATTCCTTAATTGTTTATATATAAAGATAACCAAACCACTTTTTAGTGGATAGGGTGAAATAGACAAAAATATTATAGAATTGGTACACACTGATGTGTGCAGACCTTTTGCAGTAAAATCCATAGGTATATATTCTTACATCATAACTTATACTGATTAATTTAGAAGATATGGATTTCTTTACTTTATGTGGTATAATTTTTAGTCCTTTTAGAAATTAAAATAATTCAATAACAAGTTATATAATTAAATTGTAAAGAAGATAAATAATATTTAACCTGATTGAGGTGATGAATATCTTAACAATGATTTTATTGACATTCTACAAGAGTTTGGGATTCTGTCTCAACTCAGTCTACCTTATACACTACATTGGAATGGTGTTAATGAAATAAAGAACCATAAATTTCTTGTCATGTTAAGATCTATGACGAGCCATAAATATCTTCCATTATCCTTTTAGGTATATCCATTACACAATACATTGCACATTCTAAATTGAGTGTCGACTAAGACAATAAGTTGAATACCAAGTGAATTAATGTATGGAATAAAATATGTGTTATCAAATACTCATACATAGGGATGTGAAGCATTTTTTAAGGTCCACTCAAGAAACAAAATAGAACCCTGAGGAAAAAGTTGTATCTTTATAGGGTATTTTAAAGATATAAGGGGATATTATCTATACAACTCCTCAAGTAATAATGTGACCATTGAAAGGAAAGACTTTTTTTAGAGGGGTAACCTCGTTAAGAAGTATAGTTGGAGAAATATTGACTTAAATGAAATTGATTTTAAATATACATAATAGTTAGTATAATAACATATTCTATAGGTCCCTATAGAAGATGTTATTCCTAAAACACACGTATTTCATAGGAGCACTAGAGATGTTAGAGAACCAGAATTATATTGTTTTTTAGTCACCAAGGATACTGAATCATTATTAGTGGAAAATAATGGTCCTCTTTCCTATAAGGTGGTAATATAGATCTCAGAAGCTTTAATATGGTAAGAAGCCATGAATTCTTAGATGGATTCAATATATCATAACCAAGTTTGGGTTTTGGTTGATTTGTCGGTTGATGTAAAGCCCAATGGTTTTAAATGGGTATTCAAGAGAAAATTGGACATAAAAGGTAAATTGAATACCTATAAATCATGACTAACAAATAAAGGGTTCAAACAACATCATTTTATTAACTATAAAAAAACCATTTTCTCTAGTATACATGCTTAAATCCAACAAAATTATGTTTTCCAGAGTATATTTATATAACTATGATATTTGTAATATGGATGTATAAATAGGTTTCCTTAATGGGAATCATTTAGAAAATTTCTATTTGATACAACCAGAAGGTTTATTTACTCTAATTAATTATAAAAGTGTATGAAAGTTATAGAGATCCATTTATGGAATGAAGAAATTATCTTGGTCAAGGAAAATTTGACTTTATGAAGCTATAAAATTATTTGGTTTCATTAATAATGAATGTGAGTCATGTGTTTACATGTGTTTTAGTGGGAATTTTGTCTTTGTCCTAGTAGTATATGTCGATGACCTATTAATTATTGGAAATGACATACCGGTCTTATATCCAGTTAATAACTAATTCAACAAGTGTTTCTCCATGAATGGCTTAGGTGAAGGAATCTAAATTATAGTGATCAATATCATTCATGAAATATTCAAGAGGCTACTTGGACTAAGTGAAAGTATATATATTCGCCAGATACTAAAGAGATTTGGTATGAAATAATTCAAGTGGTGATTGGTTCTCATTTCATAGGGTATAGTTCTTTCTAAGAATACTTTTCCTCAAACATAATATGAAATAGATAAAATTTGTAAGATCACATAATCCTATGTGATAGGATATGTAACGCCCTAAACCCAGTTACCCAGATTCAGTGCATTATTACATAACATTGGCATAATTACAAGGAATCAAGTCCCGAAGGACTGATCGGTTTAGCAGTCTTGGAAAATAGATTACATACATTAATGTTACATTACACTTTATAACATACAACACAACATAAATAATCCTTTATGAATGCCATTATTCCATTAGTTTAACCTCATATCTCAATCACAATACACTTCTTGGAATTCTGAAAAAAAATAAAACATAAAAAGGGGTGAGCTCAAATGCTCAGTAAGGATAACAATATAGTGAAATATTTTATAAATAAGAATAAACATTTAAGGCAATGTATAATACTAAAACAAAATCCTTTTTAAAATTAAACTTCAGCATAATATAGAAAATATAAAATCATATAATTCTATTTACTTATTCACATGGATATTCTACTAGTAGAATAATCATATGCAATATCAATAGCCACTTTCATGATGATAGAATATAAGGCCCCAACCTTAAACCTTACTTAATCTTGAGTTATTACAAGATTACACATTGAGGATCTTTTCAGGTTTAGAGTTTTAGAGAATTAGATCATGAAAGTTGCATTACATTCCACATTTAAACAAAGTGGTTACATAAAAGACAGTATTCATTCTTCCCATCAACGGAAACATATTTAAAATAAAACATGGATTCTTTCTTGACACATCCTTGACACTATCATCCCATCATGTACCTTTCCCTTGACCTGTGAAAAACATTTCAAAAACTTGGGATGAGCATAAAAAGCTCAGTAAGGGTTATAAAAAAATGGAAAGGAAACATGAGTTCATATATACATAAGAATGAAATCATACTTTACCCATAAAACATAGGAACTTTACCATACCTCATCAAATCATGAATAAATCATAGAAATCATAAGACATAAAAGGTAACTTGAGGCATTCATAACATTCTTACATAGGGAGTAACCCTCTTGGTTACGTTTGGAATACCCACCACAGTATATTACCTAAATCTCTTCGGAGAAACCTTAACGTTTCACTCCTTCGCGTTACCCAATGCATTGGAGATCTATATCAGGCTCACCCGCCCTTAGTTTACCACGGAACCACCCGTATTCATAATAATTCCCAAGAACCTCAACATAATCATATCACATAAAACATGCATAAAGGAAACATAACATTTCCACCTTTCAATCACAAGATATCAATACAACACATTGATATAAAAACATTATGAAAACCATTTTAAATACCAAAATAAAAGAAAAGTAAACATGGTATTTATTTTTCTTTTAAAAAGAAGGTATGGCTTGTAGAAGAAGCTGAAACTCAAATAATGGTCACAATGGTGGAGAAGTCGTTGTCGCCGCATACGTACGACAAAAACATTCCCTTTTGTCGTTTAATAAACACTTCGTATAAAAACGATTCCTTTTGAATAAACGTAAAAGTCAAAGGGGTTTATACACCGTATAAAAGAAGGTTGTGTACAAAACAGAATATGCCTCAATGAAAGGAGATTGAGACGAAGTCCCTTACAAAGACGGTATCCTTTGTTTAAGAATAAATCAATTACATAATTATGTGTGACAAACGAATACACCAAATATAAGTGGATATTAAGTGTAAAATAATCAAAGGTCATTCACACATATTCAAAGGATGACATATTCAATAACTACATGTTGAACCCAAAGAAATCAAAATTGGGTTAAGAAGTTCCCTTGACAGCCTAACGGCGTCACATCAAAATGAGTTGATGAGAGATAAAAAAAGGGTATCTCATCACTTGGACATAAAATTTACATCAATAAGGATATATGAGAACATATCCCAACATAACAATATGTAAATTAAAAGTCCCAACAAAAGAAGTCTTTTAAAAAGAGGAGGGTGAAAGGTTCCCTTACCGACATGGGTATCTTTCGAAACATACACCTCGTGAAAGAAGGACAATACAACATTGATGTAAATACTCATAAAAGAAAGTATATTACACAATGAGTAAAATAATGGGCAGTACATACACCACTCAAAGGAAATTATGGCAAATGTAGCATAAATCTCACGGGAATAAAAGTGAGATGAAAAATCACTTACGAAAACTCAGCAGCCTAACGACGCCACATAAAACTTAGAAAAATGGATTGATGAGATCAAATAGGGTATCTCATCATATTAACTTAAAGTTTATAGAAATAGGAATATAAAAGAACATCCCCCAACATAAAAAAGCGGAGCTTAAAAGAAGTTACATAAAGGAGAGTACTTAAAAAGAAAGAGAGAGGTTAGATCTCTTACGAAAATTTGGCAGCCTAACGGCGCCACTCAAAACTTCCAAAATGGCTTTATGAGAGAGAATATGGTATCTAATCCCATGAACATAAAAATTACAGTAAGATTAATATAAAAGAACATCCCAATAACAAGAAATATGAGCTTTAAAAGGAATGACATAAAAGAGTGTACTTAAGAAGAAAGAGTGGAGTAGGATCCCTTACCTCAAGTCCAACTTGTCTTGTTCGTTTCTTTATATTCCTGAATAATAAACTTCGGTCAATTAATAATTTCCTAATTAACTCCTTTATAGATTATTATTCAGTTCATATCACATATTATAATGTTATAATAATTGTTTAATAATGTTAGTTCATATCAGACGTTTTTGCCGATGTTTGGTACATGAGTCAAAAATGAACTTGTTTGAAAAAAGATTGCCCATGTAGTTATAAGTAAATAATTTCCAGAATAGTATTAATGATTAAAATATCATATATATCCAGTAAATATTCATTTTATACTATTCCATATCATTTGGAGATAAAAAACGAAAATCACCGTTCATGGAGACGGTAGGCCGTACGTACGCATGAACGCTACTTTCATTTTTTGTCATATTAATGGAATTAAAAAAAATGAGATATATATATATATATATGTTATAATTCCAGAATGATATCCATAATATAGATGTAATATATTACATATATATCCATTATATATATGTACTTATAATATTACATAACATTTTGAGATAAGAAATGAAATGTACCATTCATGGAGACGGTAAGTCGTACGTACGCATGAACGCTACTTCCATTTCTATTTCATATTTAATGGAATTAAAACATAATGATACATGATTGTATTTTAATTCCAGTATGTTATCATATATAATATCATTAAATATATCTTTTATACGTACCACATATGGTATTAACGAATCAAATCACTTTGAGGGGGCGGTAGTCCGCACTTCCTTAAATGAAGATATCATGTTTACCCATAATGGAAACCATAAAGGTATGACATAAATGAAAAATACAGAAGCTTAAGTAAAACATAAACATATTATATATCATATATAAATATATTGTCATCTTAATGGCCACCTTTTAAGGTGTTATAAGAATGATGAACAATCATCATTTCGGGAGGTAGAAATTCGCCATCCACAGAAACAGTATGTTCTTTAACCATTAGATGTAGGTGTGTGTAAGTGTAGCTCGAATCCTATTGATAAAAACATCCTAGTATATTTAAGATACTGGATTTTTTACAAAATAAATGAATAAAAAGAGTTTAGGGGGTTGGAGAAGCAAAATAAAACAAAAGGACACAAGTGAAGACATTACCTTAAAATCAGGTAACTCCCTTTGGTTTGAGCTCAAAGGCCTCCTTGGGAAGACTTATTCCAAATTGAGGCTTCACGGAGTAAGAGAGGGAAGTGTAGAGACAAAATGGGCAGGGTTTGGCCAAGCCAAAGGCTTTGGGAGTGTGGGTAAGGAGGTAGAGGTGGGGGCCTTTTATAAGAGGAGAGGAGAGGAACTCTTGTAAAGTTACAAAATGTTACTTTATTTTCAAAAGAGTTTCGGATTTTAAAGGTCCCAAATTGATGTATTTAGAGGATAAGGTGATAAGGGTTCTAAATCCACTCATCCAATAG
Source organism: Viscum album (assembly GCA_963277665.1). Taxonomy (NCBI): domain Eukaryota; kingdom Viridiplantae; phylum Streptophyta; class Magnoliopsida; order Santalales; family Viscaceae; genus Viscum; species Viscum album. Next base: position 1,197,651,831 of record OY728123.1, on the reverse strand, counting down.
GTTTTGGACATGTTTAGGTCTTATATATTACATTATTTTTCCATTTTATTTAAATTGTTAAATAATGAGGTCATCGCTGCATCATCATGATGTCAAAAATAATTTAATTTATTTAATGTCTAAAAATTATAAAAAAAATAATATGATTTAGGAAATATTTTTTTCTTTCCAATTACTATTTATAGTTAAAAATATGACTTGTATAACCCCATGTAAAAATTGTTTTAGTAAAACATCTCATGTTTGTGTCATTTTTACTTTAACATTAAATAAAAAGATATTTATGTCATTTTCCAACCAAAGTGGCTCCATGGGGTCCCCAAGTTGACCCATGGATTTTCTTGGTCGTCCATGACACATCAAATGAGGGTAGTACATGTTTCTAGGTCATTTAATTTTATTAAAACATTATTCTTACCATAAACTACACTAATTACCTCTAATCGCGATTAAAAACTTAATAAATTACTATTCACCAAAAAATTATTTTTATCCCATTGAACCACATTTTACTTATTAATGACAACCATGTATGTCGTATTTTTTAAATTCAAAACACAAAGATGGCAAAATTTCATTTAAACGGAAAAATCAGTTTTTATAAGTACCACTTAGTGGTTTCACTATTCATCAAAAATTGAACTTTTTCAGAAAAATCCCAAAAATTCACCGTAAGTTATATTTGATATTCCGAATTCAAAAATGAAGTCTATTTTACAAAATTAAAAACATATAAGTCACATTAATTAATTTAATAATTAATTCCTGCTGTCAGAGCAAATAGCGTGTTTTTATGAAACAATAAGTATCACAAGATTGACACTAGTTTAAGTCTGATTTCAAAGTGAAATTAATTCCAACGAACACTATTGGATTTAATGGTAAAAGTATATTCTAATTTCACTTTAAAACCAATTCAAAAGATAATCTAGTCATATAAATAAATTAGATTAAAAAGAGGTTTTGAATTAAAATACAACATTTTACACTATTCATTAAAAAATGAACTTTATCGGAAAGATACCAAAAATTTACACAAAGTAAATTTTGATGTCCCGATTCTTAAGAAGAGTTTTATTTGGTCCAATATAATGTATAAGAGTGAACAAAACTATATTTAATTACGGTTCGCCATCAAAAGGCGATAAGTGAACCTTTAGTGAAAACTATGGCATATACACCTAAAATTGAATTCTTTCCGTATTTTAAGCCTTTATCTTTTATTGGATAAATTTAAAAACATTTAAAAACTTATATAATCATATTTTAGTTATTTATATCCATTCCCTCCAATACAACGGCTACATGTTAACTACCATTTAAAATAATATTATTTTATTATTAGAGTGCAATGTAAGATTTCCAAGAAACTCGTTGTTGCGTGTTGGGTACGCCATCGAGAATAGCATCCCCTTTAAAGCCATATTAATATTTTATTCACAAATATGGATAAATATGAAAATGTCATATTCTTTATTTACCTGGGGTGTTACATCCTTCCCCCCTTTTGCGAATTGCGTCCTCGCAATTTTTAAAATTGAGCTTGGAAATATCCTTGAAAGTCCCACATCGGAACAAGAGTCAGTAAAACAATCACTTTAAAATAAAGGAAGATAAGTAAAAAGGTCACCCAAGTTAACCCATACTAGGATTCCATGTAGAAAAACATGGACATGGAAGAAAAAGAAAAGGGTCATGTTCTTGAGGGAGATTGATAGTAAACATGTCTAGGAGAAAGTTAACCATAAGAAAATCACAAACTTGTGATGGGTTAAACGGTATTCGATTCCCCAGTAGGAAAAGTTAATAGACAACATTTTTGTTTTAAGTTACTTTTTATTGAGGAATTTATTCATAAGGAAACATAATCACTTATCATGTTGACTTTCAACTTTTACTAGATTCCTTAATCAAACTCATATTTTTTTCCAAAAGACGAGTATTTAGGGAGACTTGTTCGCATTAAGAGTACTATAATAAACTTCTAGAGAATCACCTAATCCACCAAAGAGAACTATATACTTCCCATATCTTTAGACCTTAACCAAAACCAAAACCAAAAAGGTTAGTACAAGGTCAGATAATCCAGAAAAGGATAACCCTTTAAAAAGAAAATCTATGCTTAATCTCCAAACTTTGTCCAACAAAACCCAAAGTTCAAGGAGGAACATCCGATAAACAATTTGTCCATAAAATTCTTCAAAGTAAACCAATCTAAGATTGAAACCCAAATATTTTAAGGATTTATTCACATAGTCTTCCAAGGTAAATCGTAAGATTTATCTCCAAACAACATCAGTTGCTCCTAAAGTCTCGTATTGAAAGGTAATTAACCTAATCACATATCCTCCATGACAGGTTAATTATTTTCATAAATAACCCAAAATCAAATTACTCTTAATTCATAAAATCATATAACTAAAAAGAATCAGTCAAAATAACCAGGGACTTCACGTAGTCCAGTGGTAGGCGATAAATACCAGTCGCACTTTGGTTGTGGGTTCGATTCCCACAGCTTTGTCTGACGCGACGGGTAGTCACACGGTCTGCGTGATGTCCTTTTTCCAAAACTATATAATTCTCAAATCATTCCCCAAAAAGAGATAAAATCACCAAAAATAACCATAACATAATTTAACCTCAATTTTATCTCATGCCTTTCACTTCCATCATAACATATAGTAACCAATAATTACCTCAAAAGTAAGGATCATATAAACTCTAATGGTTACCTTTATAATTATTACCTGAACTTCCACATCGATTGGTCATCTCGTACATGATGCATTAAATATCATACCAAGGTTCAAGTGGTTGATCATGACTCCTTGATAGTTGGTTTAGAACAACCACGAGTTTCCTCATTGAATCCCCCATTTTATCTAGTATCTTAATCATAGAACCACCACAGTTTCCTTCAAACCTGTTGTATCTTTGGTGCCTGCTAGATCCATCCATTCACTAAAAACAAAAATGTCAGTGTGAGTATATCAACAAAACCATCATGTACTAATGAGGAAGGTAAACACTAAGATACACTTACTCATTAACTTTATCTAAAACTAGGACTCTTTCTGAAATCCTAACCATTATGGTAATGCCACTTATGCTTAAAGAATACCCTAACCTCTAAAGTTATCTAAACCGACCTTTGATACTAACTATAAGGACCCAACCATAAACCTTACTTAATCTTGATTTATTACAAGATTACACATTGATGATCTTTTCAGGTTTAGAGTTTTAGAGAATTAGATCATGAAACTTGCATTACATTCCACATTTAAACAAAGTGGTTACATAAAAGACAATATTCATTCTTCCCATCAACGGAAACATATTTAAAATAAAACATGGATTCTTTCTTGACACATCCTTGACACTATCATCCCATCATGTACCTTTCCCTTGACCTGTGAAAAACATTTCAAAAACTTGGGATGAGCATAAAAAGCTCAGTAAGGGTTATAAAAAAATGGAAAGGAAACATGAGTTCATATATACATAAGAATGAAATCATAATTTACCCATAAAACATAGGCACTTTAACATACCTCATCAAATCATGAATAAATCATAGAAATCATAAGACATAAAATGTAACTTGAGGCATTCATAACATTCTTACGTAGGGAGTAACCCTCTTGGTTACGTTTGGAATACCCACCACAGTATATTCCCTAAATCTCTTCGGAGAAACCTTAACGTTTCACTCCTTCGCGTTACCCAATGCATTGGAGAGCTATATCGGGCTCACCCGCCCTTAGTTTACCACGGAACCACCCATATTCATAATAATGCCGAATAACCTCAACATAATCGTATCACATAAAACATGAATAAAGGAAACATAACATTTCCACCTTTCAATCACAAGATATCAATACAACACATTGATATAAAAACATTATGAAAACCATTTTCAATACCAAAATAAAAGAAAAGTAAAACATGGTATTTATTTTTCTTTTAAAAAGAAGGTATGGCTTGTAGAGGAAGTCGAAACTCAAATAATGGTCACGACGGCGGAGAAGTTGTTGTCGCCGCATACGTACGAAAAAAACATTCCCTTTTGTCATTTAATAAACACTTCGTATAAAAAACATTCCTTTTGAATAAATGTAAATGTCAAAGGGGTTTATACACCGTATAAAATAAGGTTGTGTATAAAACAGAATTTGCCTCAATGAAAGGAGATTGAGACGAAGTCTCTTACAAAGACGGTATCCTTGGTTTAAGGATAAATCAATTACATAATTATGTGTGACAGAAAAATACACCAAATATAAGTGGATATTAAGTGTAAAATAATCAAAGGTCATTCACACATATTCAAAGGATGACATATTCAATAACTACATGTTGAACCCAAAGAAATCTAAATTGGGTTAAGAAGTTCCCTTGACAGCCTAACAACGTCACATCAAAATGAGTTGATGAGAGATAAAAAAAGGGTATCTCATCACTTGGACATAAAATTTACATCAATAAGGATATATGAGAACATATCCCATCATAAAAATATGTAAATTAAAAGACCCAACAAAAGAAGTCTTTTAAAGAGAGGAGGGTGAAAGGTTCCCTTACCGACATGGGTATCTTTCGAAACATACACCTCGTGAAAGAAGGACAATACAACATTGATGTAAATACTCATAAAATAAAGTATATTACACAATGAGTAAAATAATGGGAAGTGCATACACCACTCAAAGGAAATTATGGAAAATGTAGCATAAATCTCACGGGAATAAAAGTGAGATGAAAAATCCCTTACGAAAACTCGGCAGCCTAACGACGCCACATAAAACTTAAAAAAATGGATTGATGAGATCAAATAGGGTATCTCATCATATTAACTTAAAGTTTATAGAAATAGGAATATAAAATAGCATCCCCCAACATAAAAAAGAGGAGCTTAAAATAAGTTACATAAAGGATAGTACTTAAAAAGAAAGAGAGAGGTTAGATCTCTTGCGAAAATTTGGCAGCCTAACAACACCACTCAAAACTTCCAAAATGGATTGATGAGATAGAATAGGGTCTCTCATCACATGAACATAAAATTTACAGTACGATTAATATAAAATAACATCCCAATAACAAGAAATATGAGCTTTAAAAGGAATGACATAAAAGAGTGTACTTAAGAAGAAAGAGTGGAGTAGGATCCCTTACCTCAAGTCCAACTTGTCTTGTTCGTTTCTTTATATTCCTGAATAATAAACTTTGGTCAATTAATAATTGCCTAAGTACCTCTTTTAGTTATTATTATTCAGTTCATATCACATATTATAATGTTATAATAATTGTTTAATAATGTTAGAACATATCAGACATTTTTGCCGATGTTTGGTACATGAGTCAAAAATGAACTTGTTTGAAAAAAGATTTCCCATGTAGTTATAAGTAAATAATTTCCAGAAGAGTATTAATGATTAAAATATCATATATATCCATTAAATATTCATTTTATACTATTCAATATCATTTGAAGATAAAAAACAAAACGCACCGTTTATGGAGACGGTAGGTCATACGTACGCATGAACGCTACTTTCAATTTTTGTCATATTAATTGAATTAAAACAAAATGAGAGAGATGTATATATGTTATAATTCCAGAATGATATACATAATTTAGATGTAATATATTACATATATATCCATTATATATATGTACTTATAATATTACATAACATTTTGAGATAAGAAATGAAATGTACCGTTCATGGAGACGGTAAGCCGTACGTACGCATGAACGCTACTTCCATTTCTATTTCATATTTAATGGAATTAAAACATAATGATACATAATAGTATTTTAATTCCAGTATGGTATCATATATAATATCATTAAATATATCCTTTATACGTACCACATATGGTATTAACGAATCAAATCACTTTGAGGGGGCAGTAGTCCGCACTTCCTTAAATGAAGATACCGTGTTTACCCATAATGGAAACCATAAAGGTACACAATAAATGAAAAATACAGAAGCTTAAGTAAAACATAAACATATTATATATCATATATAAATATAGTGTCATCTTAATGGACACCTTTTAAGGTGTTAGAAGAATGCTGAACAATCATCGTTTCGGGAGGCAGAAATTCGTCATCCACGGAAACAGTATGTTATTTAACCATTAGATGTAGGTGTGTGTAAGTGTGGCTCGAATACTTCTTATAACAACATCCTAGTATATTGAAGATACTTTATTTGTTACAAAATAAATGAATAAAAAGAGTTTAGGGGGTTGGAGAAGCAAAATAAAACAAAAGGACACAAGTGAAGACATTACCTTAAAATCGGGTAACTCCCTTTGGTTTGAGCTCAAAGGCTTCCTTGGGAAGACTTCTGCCCAAAGTGAGGCTTCAAGGAGTAAGAGAGGGAAGTGGAGAGACAAAATGGTCAGGGGTTGGACGAGCCAAAGGCTTTGGGAGTGTGGGTAAGGAGGTAGAGGTGGGGGCCTTTTATAAGAGGAGAGGAGGGGCACTCTTGTAAAGTTACAAAATGTTACTTTATTTTCAAAAGAGCTTCGGATTTTAAAGGTCCCACATTGATTTATTTCGAGGATAAGGTGATAAGGGTTCGAAATCCACTCATCCAATAGGTTTTTTACATGTGTAGGTCTTAGATATTACATTATCTTTCCATTTTATTTAAATCGTTAAATAATGAGGTCATCGCTGCATCATCATGATGTCATAAATAATTTAATTTATTTAATGTCTAAAAATTATAAAACAAATAATATGATGTAGGAAATAATTTTAGATTTCCAATGAATATTTATAGTAAAAAATATGACTTGTATAACCCCATGTAAAAATTGTTTTAGTAAAACATCTCATGTTTGTGTCATTTTTACTTTAACATTAAATAAAAAGATATTTATGTCATTTTCCAACCCAAGTGGCTCCATGGGGTCCCCAAGTTGAACCATGTATTTTCATGGTCGGCCATGACACATCCAATGAGGGTAGGACATGTTTCTAGGTCATTTAATTTTATTAAAATATTATTCTTACCATAAACTACACTAATTACCTCTAATCGCGATTAAAAACTTAATAAGTTACTATTCACCAAAAAATTATTTTTATCCCATTGAACCACATTTTACTTCTTAATGACAACCATGTATGTCAGATTTTTGAAATTCAAAATACAAAGATGGAAAATTTTCATTTAAACGGAAAAATCAGTTTTTATAAGTACCACTTAGTGGTTTCACTATTCATCAAAAATTGAAGTTTTTCAGAAAAATCCCAAAAATTCACCCTAAGCTATATTTGATATTCCAAATTCAAAAATGAAGTATATTTTACAAAATTCAAAACATATAAGTCACATTAATTAAATTAATAATTAATTCCCGTTGTGAGAGCAAATAGCGTGTTTTTATGAAACAATAAGTATCAAAAGATTGACACTAGTTTAAGTCTGATTTCAAAGTGAAATTAATTCCAACGACCATTATTGGATTTAATGGTAAAAATATATTATAATTTCACTTTAAAACCAATTAAAAATATAATCTAGTCATATAAATAAATTAGATTAAAAATAGGTTTTGAATTAAAATAAAACATTTTACACTATTCATTAAAAAAAATGAACTTTATCAGAAAGATACCAAAAATTTGCACAAAGTAAATTTTGATGTCCCGATTCTTAAGAAGAGTTTTATTTGGTCCAATAGAATGTATAAGAGTGACCAAAACTATATTTAATGACGGTTCGCCATCAAAAGGCGATAAGTGAACCTTTAGTGAAAACTAGGGCATATACGCCTAAAATTGAATTCTTTCCGTATTTTAAGCCTTTATATTTTATTGGATAAATGTAAAAACATTTAAAAACATATATAATCATATTTTAGTTATTTCTATCCATTCCCACCAATACAACGGCTACATGTTAACTACCATTTAAAGTAATATTATTTTATTATTAGAGTGCAATGTAAGATTCCCAAGAAACTCGTTGTTGCGTGTTGGGTACGCCATCGAGCATAGCGTCCCCTTTAAAGTAATATTAATATTTTATTCACAAATATGGATAAATATGAAAATGTCATATTCTTTATTTACCTAGGGTGTTACATAGAATGCATAATGCCAGACTTCATAACCACATATTCAAGGCCTTGTTCCAAGACTACAAATAAGATTTTGTCAAGGACTTATTCCAAGACCCTAGTTTATCTCATTAGACCTACCGATGCATTGAGGAGCTATAGCGGGCTCCACCCATCACTTACTAAGTCCAATGCAATACTCATATGAAAAGGTTTAAACATAACATAAACATTCGTATTAAAACTAACATATGAAATCTCAATACTTTATCCATAAACCATGAATGGTATAAAAATAACACATCCACAGTAAAAAATATCACAAAACCTTCAATAAAATATGGAAGATTTTTATCATAATAAATCAACTTCAAACAAGTTTAAAATCCATCAGAGGATGTTGATATAGATAAAAATTATTTGTAAAACTCTTTGTGAGAAATATACCTTTTTCATAAAAACATTTAAAAGTAAAACAATTTAGAAAGGAAGAAATTTAAATACATTTTTGAATCAAAGTGTCCCATACCACTTTGAAACTTTTGAAAGGAATTAACATTTAAAAAAAATCATGTCCATATAAATTAATCCTTAAAAACCATTTCGAAAACATGGAAATTAATGAGAATGATTTAGAAGAATATATATTTAAAAAATTTAAAATGATGTTTTAGTAAAAAATTATCTTAAAAATAATCCCTTTGAAAACTATTTTATGAAACATGGATATGGATAATAAATATGACCTTGTAGATACTTACGTAAAAACAACCTCAGATAATAAAGAGATTGTGAAATTAACCCTTACCTTGTACTTTCTTTTAGTCGAGGGTACGTTTAACCTCATGTATAAAGACCGTATTATGTTATTAAATTATACCAGAACCATATTAATATTTATTATATCATACATGATTCATTTATGAATTTATACTACCTATTTAATAATAATTTCCATGTTAAATTAACATTTCAGGTAATAATCGCTTTCTTTATCGTACGTATTTTAACTTGTTATTCTTGATCGTATGATTTAGATTATGATTTAAATACTTCCAGAATATAAAACATGATTTATATATCTTATATATTTAGAATATAATTATTTATAATAGAGATATATGAAATGAAAAACACCGTTTATGGAGACGGTAGGTCGTACGTACACATAAACACTGTTTTTGTTTTCATATCGTATTGAACATAAGTAAGTGAATAAGATATATGTAAGTACATAAATACAAACATATATATATATATATAGTATAATTATTATTTCATATATTACATACTTATTAGTAATATGTATTTTTATAACCGTTGATGAATGGTGAACGTGGATATGAATCTCATCACGTCGTGGAGACGGTAATCCGTACGTACGCACGAGAGACAATATCATTTCCTTAAAGGTGTAGAATTGGATGTTATATTTATTTTACATAGACATTATCGTGTTATTTTCATTATTTATATACATATTACTCATCATTATATCCATCCAAATAACATAGTGTTGAATAACAAATTACACCATGACGTGGAGATGGTAATCCATACGTACGCACGCATGGTGACATTATCATTCATAGGATGGATAGAATAATGAATATGGTTATTCCATATTTATAATAACATCACATTATATATAATTTATTGGAGTTATTATTTTGGTATGTTAATAACAAAGAAAGTGTAAGTGGAAGAAGAAAAGAACTTGAAAGAGGGTGGTGAAATCATTACCTCTTCTTCTAGTTCTTCCTTTTGATTTGATCAAAAGGTCTCATTAGGTTGGATTTATGACAAAATTAATGCCTCTATGATAAATTTAGTATATTTGGGAGGATATTTGGTCAGGGTTTGGCTGATACAAATGGCATTGGAGGTGTAAATTTGAGAGAAGGGGAAGTTTCCTTTTATAAGAGGGGTGAGGGGCACCTTAGGAAAAGATTGAAATATTATTTTATAATAAAATCATTTTAGGTTTCTAATGGATAAAAAATGAATTATTTAAAGTATAAGGTAGTTATGGGTATAAAAACACTCAAACAATAGGTTTTATACGGGTTTGGGTCACTATATTAACCTTATCTTTTAGATTTAACTCTTAGTTAAATAGTTTGACATTTACCATGTCTCTTTGTATTTTTATATTATATGGTTAAAAAACATACTATAGACTTTACAAAGAACCCCAAGTGGTTAATTAATGACATATATAATAGTATTCAAGCCCTTTTTCTGAACTTCATATTTTTAGGAATATAATTCCAATTAATAATATAATATTTCTAAAAAAAACTCTTTTAGGCCAATTTTGACATTATTTAATAATGGATTTTTTAAAGTTCTAAAAACTTTATTAATTCAAAACAAATACATTTAATAAACCCCAACATGTCATAGGAACCTATTAAATTTTTTTATAGCATCAAAAATTTCAAATTATATTTATTTTATAATTTATAATATCATTTATTTGATTGTTTCATTAATAAGGAAAATACTGCATCATTATTGTGCCATATATAAATATTTTTATTTTATGTCTAAAAATTATAAATAAAATATCCTCAGGTAGGAAATTGTTTTATATTTATAATGACTATTTATATTCGAATAGATCAATTATATAACCTCATATAAAAATTATTTTACTAAAAGATATTTTCTTTTTTTATTTTTTGTCTTTACTTTAGATTATTTAATATAAAATGTCATTATCACTCCCAAGTGGCTCCATGGGCTCCCAAAATAGAATCAAGGATGCCCATGGTCGAACATTTATCATCCAATAGGGTTATGACACGTGTTAAGATAATTTAATATTATTATAATATTATTTTTTAACCTTATTTACTGGATTTACCCCTTTAACCACGGTAAATAAAATATTTACGAAAGTAAATATTCATATTGTATAAAAATAAAAGTTACCTATATACACAATTTGGACCTCCTGATTCCAAATATAGAATCAATTTTTCCAAATTCAAAACACTTAAGTGGAAGAAATTAATTTAAAATTAATTCCTGTTGTCAAAACAAAAAGTGTGTTTTTATGAAATAATTACTATCAAAATATTGACACTTGATTATATCAAATTTAAATGTGAAATTACTTATAATGACATAAATTGTATTAAATGATAAAAAATATAATCAAATTATACTTCTAAAACATTCAAATTCATAATTTATCACTATTAATTATTTGGATTAAAAAGGTTGTTTTTAATTAAAATTTAGTAATTTTCATTATTCATCAAAATATGAAAGTTATTTTAAAAGTACCAAATATTTATACAAAACTAAATTTTTATGTCTCAATTCTAAAAAATATGTTTATTTTGTCAAATTTAATATATAAAAGTTTCAAATATTGGATTTAAAAAAGGGTTCTCTATTAAAAGGCTGTAAAATAGGATTTTCTGAAAAATACTTCTCTTATCTGAAAAAAATGAATTTGTTCTTATATTAAGTCTAAGAAACTCATAATATGGATTCTAAAATTATAAGGATTAAATAAAGTTCAAAATTCAGTTAATATTATTCATAACCGCTTTTGAACGGCTAGTTTGGTAAGTCGTTGTGCGATTGCTCGGTGTTGTGTGTAGTGCAAGTTATTGAATTACTTTGAAGAAATAGCGCACTATGAAATCTCTGGGTGTTACATTCTCCCCTCCTTCAATAAATTTCATCCTCATAATTTGAAATTGTTCTTCAAAAATAAAAGTTTAAAAATAGAAAATACCCTTGTGGAAAATCCCATATCAGAAATTGGGTTAATAGAATTTAGTCTTATGAGGAAAAGAGACATGAAAGGGTCACCACCAAATTATGATCCCGATTAGAAGAACATCGGAGGAAATTAGAGACACATAATTGGAGGAAAAACTTAAATATTTATAGGGAGTGATTGAGGTCATAAATCACAAATAGGTGTAAAATTGAGGGCCTCAAATCCATCAATCTATGATGATTTAAAATAGCATCGGTTCAACAAAACATAAGGTATTAGGATAACACATTTTTGGTTTTAATATCCCTTCCCTAAAGTTTAAGAATTAATTTACCCATAGAATAAGAGGAAAAAATTATATATATATATATATATATATATATATATTTTACAAGTAGAGTTTCATCCTTCAACTAATTCCAACCACAAACTCATCTTTCACTCCAAAAGATTTCAAAACAAATATTCTATTTATCCTAATCGTATAGGGTTCCAAAAATAATGAATTTATAATTCACCTATCATAACCTTTAAAAAAATAGATTATACAATCTAGGTACTTCACATAGTCCAGTGGTAGGCGATAAATCCCAATCACACTATGGTTGTAGGTTCGATTCCCACAGATTTGTCCGACACGACAGATTGTCACACGGTCTGCGTGTTGTCCTTTTTATAACAATACAAAAATAACCTTAACAATAGTATCCAATTTCAAACATAATCCATTCCAACCTTTAGACTTATCCAAAATACCTCTATCCAAACTCATATTCCAAAATTTATGAGGAAGTTAAACACAATTAATATTATTTTTTCCACGTAATAACATGTGAACACCTTCATCATGTATTATTTTAAAACATGGTAACACCATGAATTACCATAAAACCTTATTGATTACATTCATGATTCCTTTTCCTTTATATAACACTTGATATATTCCTTATATCCAAAAAATTTGAATATTCCAACAATGATGAAATAAACAAACTGTTAATCAGTTCCAAGTAAGTCAAGAATATCCAATATATTTTATCCAAATCAACCATCTCTTATTCCAAAATCACTACCTCATTATAACTACCATATTATGTTTTACCTTTCCTTTAACCATGTATTTTCCAAAAATTGTAGCTTACTATTAAGTCACTTTTCCTAAAACCATATAATCTCAAATCCTCAATAAAATTGTACTGCAGTACAATCCTAATTTATCTCCATAATTCATATAACTAGTATACTGTTGATACAACACTCAAATAGAATAATTATATAATAACAACATAAGAACACTAGTCATTTCTCTTCATCTGAGGTAATATCATAACTTTATTATTATCTAATAGCATCATTTGTGGTATACTCTGATAACTGGGACATTGATTCACGTAGTGTCTCAACACCTTGCAGATGAAGCATTTTACATTTAAAACCTTTTTCTTACCCTTGGAATCATGTACTTAGTGTCCTTTTTCTCCACACTTATAAAAAACTCCCATCCCCTTCAAGCATTTATCAAAGTGATTTTTTCCAAATTTATCACATATGGGAAAATCTTTCTTTCCCCTCTTCCCTTTATCCACCATTCTCTCTACCATTATTTTCATCTATTTCTTCCCTTCAAAGCCATAGGACTCAAAGAATTATTTACTTATCTTAATAACACATGATATTATTTCTTCATATGTTGAGAATACATGGGAGACTATTTCCCTTTTAAATTTTGGATTAATACCATGAATTATATGACCCTTCTTACTCTTTGGATCATACGTATTGGTGGATTTTTCATTCCTTCTGTTGGGCGCCATTTCTAAACAATGGAATACACTAAGTCAATTTATGAATCGTAATTCATAATTCCAAACATGTAAAATACATAAATTAAATTTAAAAGTTTATGGATATAATTCATAATCACAGAAAAAATCTTTTAGGAGGTATATACTCATAAACCCTTCATAGTGGTTTGTAAAGAAAATGAGAATTATACTAAGCATATCCCTATGGGGTCTCGTAACCAAGAGTGAAGCAAGACCTGTTGTCGTTCACCAATTCTTGTTCGAGTCTAGATAAAAGCGGTGTTTTCAGCTTTTACCCCTAGGTACATCTGTTCCAGAGCCGCCACTACCTGCTCATATCTAGACAGTGATGTATTTCTTGGAAAACTCACAAAATATCTGCAGTACCAAAATTCTAAGAAGTTCTTCTATACTAATACTCAAAGTGTATCTTAGGGTAGTGTTCTCTAATTAGAGTTTTTATAAATCTATTTTCCAAGTTTATTGCTAAACTTCCTCTAATACCAAATGTAACGCCCCGAACCGAGTTACCTAGAGTGGGTGAATTATTACATAACATTGGAATGATTACAAGGAATCAAGTCCCAAAGGACTGACCAGTTTAACAGTATTAGAAAATAGATTACATACATGAATGTTACATTACACTTTATAACATACAACACAATATAAATAATCCTTTATGAATGCCATTATTATCTTAGTTTTACCCCACATCTCAATCACAATACACTTCTTGGAATCCTAAGAAAAATAAAACATAGAAAGGGGTGAGCTCATATGCTTAGTAAGGATAACAATATAGCGGAATCTTTCATAAATAAGCATGAAAATTTAATACAATGTATAAAACTAAAAAAAAGATTTTTAAAATTAAACTTCAGCATAATATGGAAAATATAAAATCAAATAATTCCATTTACTTATTCACATGAATATTCTACTAGTCGAATAATCACATGAAATATCAATAGACACTTTCATAATGATGGAATGCATAATGCCAGACTTCATAACCACATAGTCAAGGCCTTGTGCCAAGACTACAAATAAGATTTTGTCAAGGCCTTGTTCCAAGACACTAGTTTGTCTCATGAGACCTACCAATGCATCGAGGAGCTATAGCGGGATCCACCCATCACTTACTAAGTCCAATGCATTCCTCATATGAAAAGGTTTTAACATAACATAAACATTCATATTAAAACTAGCATACGAAATGTCAATACTTTATCTACAAACCATGAATGGTATAAAAATAACACATCCACAGTCAAACATATCACAAAACCTTCAATAAAATATGGATGAATCGTATCATAATAAATCAAATTCAAACAAGTTTAAAATCCATCAAAGGATGTTTATATAGATGAAAATGATTTGTAAAACTCTTTGTGAGAAATATCCCTTTTTCATAAAAACATTTAAATGTCACACAATTTAGAAATAAAGACATTTAAAGACATTTTTTTATCAAAGTCTTCCATACCACTTTGAATCTTTTGAAAGGAATTAAAATTTAAAAAACATTTATGTTCATATAAATAAATCCTTAAAAACCATTTTAAAAACATGGAAATTAATGAGAATGATTTAGAAGAATAAATATTTAAAACATTTAAAATGATGTTTTAGTAAAAAAGTCTCTTAAAAATAATCCCTTTGAAAAATCTTTTATGAAACATGGTAATGGATAATAAATATGTCCCAATAGATACTTACGTAAA
This sequence comes from Viscum album, assembly GCA_963277665.1. Classification (NCBI taxonomy): domain Eukaryota; kingdom Viridiplantae; phylum Streptophyta; class Magnoliopsida; order Santalales; family Viscaceae; genus Viscum; species Viscum album. Next base: position 1,197,636,463 of record OY728123.1, on the reverse strand, counting down.
AACATCCTCGGATAATAAAGAGATTGTGAAATTAACCCTTACCTGGTACTTTCCTTTAGCCAAGGGTATGTTTAACCTCATGTATAAAGACCGTATAATGTTATTAAATTATACCATATCCATACTAATATTTATTATATCATACATGATTTATTGATGACTTTATACTACCCATTTAATAATAATTTCCATGTCAAATTAACATTTTGGTTAATAATCACTTTCTTTATCATACGTATTTTAACTTGTTATTCTTGATTGTATCATTTAGATCATGATTTAAATAATTCCAGAATATAAACCTTGATTTATATATCATATATATTTAGAATATAATTATTTATAATAGATAGATATATGAAATGAAAAACACCGTTTATGGAGACGGTAGGTCGTACGTATGCATAAATGATGTTTCTGTTTTCATATCGTATTGAACGGAAGTAAGTGAATAAGATATATGTAAGTACATAAATAAACACACACACACACACACACACACACACATATATATATATATATCCATTAGCATTATTATTTCATATATTACATACTTATTAGTAATATATATTTTTATAATCGTCAATGAATGATGAATGTGGAAATGAATCTCATTATGTCACGGAGACGATAATCTGTACATACGCACGAGCGACAATATAATTTCCTTAAAAGTTTGGAATTGGATGGTATATTTATTTTAAAGATACATTATCATTTTTTTTCATTATTTATATACATATTACTCATCATTATATCCATCCTAATAACATAGTGTTTAATAACAAATTACATCACGACATGGAGACGGTAAGTCATACGTATGCACGCATGGTGACATTATCATTCATAGGATGGATAGAATAATGAATATGGTTATTACATATTTATAATAACATCACAGTATATATACGGTACTGGAGTTATTATTTTGGTATGGTAATAACAAAGAAAGAGTAAGTGGAAGAAGAAAAGAACTTGAAAGAGGGTGGTGAAATCATTACCTCTTCTTCAGGTTCTTCCTTTTGATTTGATCAAAAGGGATCATTAGGTTGGATTTATGACCATATTAAGGCCTCTGGGATGAATTTAGGATAGTTTTTAGGATAATTGGGTAGTTTTTTGGCCGATCCAAATGGCTTTGGAGGTGTGAATTTTAGATAATGGGAAGTTCCCTTTTATAAGAGGGGTGAGAGGCACCTTAGGAAAATATTGAAATATTATTTTATAATAATATTATTTTCAGTTACTAATAGATAAAAAATGAATTATTTAAAGTATAAGGTGGTTGTGGGTCTAAAAACACTCAACCAATAGGTTTTAGACATGTTTGGTTCACTATATTAACCTTATCTTTTAGATTTAACTCTTAGTTAAATAGTTTGACATTTACCATGCCTCTTTGTAGTTTTATATTATATGGTTAATAAAATTACTATAAAATTACAATAGAACACCAAGTAGTTCATTAATGACATATATAATAGTATTTAGTCTCTTTGGCCGAGATTTATATTTTTCGTAATATAATACCAATTAATAATATAATATTTGTTTTAAAAACTCATTTATGTCAATTTTGAAATTATTTAATAATGGATTTTTTTTAAAGTCCTAAAAACTTCATTACTTAGAAAAAAATATATTTAATAAACACTAAAATTTCATAGTAACCTATAAAATTTGTTCATGACATTAAAACTTTCAAATTATATTTATTTTAGTATTTATAAAATCATTAATTTGATTATTTCATTAATAATGAAAATATTTCATCATTATTGTGTCATATATAAATATATTTATTTTATATCTAAAAATTATAAATAAAATATATTGAGGTATTAAAAAACTTTATCTTTCTAATTAATATTTATAGTCAAATAGATCAATTATATAACCTCATATAAAAAATGTTTTACTAAAAGATATTTGCTTTTTTTATTTTTGTCTTTACTTTAGATTATTTAATATAAAATGTCATTATCACTCCCAAGTGGCTCTATGGGGTCCCAAAATCGACCCAAGGATGCCCATGGTCGTACAGGTATCCTCAAATAGTTTTAGGACATGTGTTAGGGTAATTTATTATTATTATAATATTATTTTTTAACCATATTTACTGGATTTACCCCTTTAACCACGATAAATAAAATATTTACTGAAGTAAATATTCCAAATGTCAAAAAAATAAAAGTTACCTATATACACAATTTGGACCTCTTGATTCCAAATATGGAATCCATTTTTCTAAATTCAAAACACATAAGTGGAAGAAATTAATTTAAAATTAATTATCATTGTCAAAACAAAAAGACATGTTTTTATGAAATAATAACCATCAAAAGATTGACACTTGTTTATGTCAAATTTAAATGTGAACTTACTTATAATGACCTAAATTGTATTAATAGATAAAAATATAATCAAATTATACTTAAAAACATTCAAATTCATAATTTATCACTATTAATTATTTCAATTAAAAAAGTTGTTTTTAATTAAAATTTTGTAATTTTCACTATTCATCAAAATATGAAAGTTATCAGAAAAGTACCAAAAATTTATCCATACTAAATTTTTATGTATCTATTCTAAAAAAGAATTTTATTTTTTTCAAATTTAATATATAAAAGTGTCAAATATTGGATTTAAAAAGGGTTCGCTATTAAAAGACTGCAAAATTGCTTTTTTGAAAAATACTTCTCTTATCTGAAAAAAATGAATTTATTCTTACATTATGTCTAAGAAACTTATAATATGTATTATAAAATTATAATGATTAAATATTGTTCAAAATTCAGTTAATACTATTCATAACCGCATTTGAACGGCTATTTTGGGAAGTCGTTGTGCGTTTGAACTCGGTGTTGCTTATAGTGCAAGTTATTGAATTACTTTGAAGAAATAACGTACTATGAAATCTTGGGGTGTTACATTCTCCCCTCATTCAATAAATTTAATCCTTGCAATTTGAAATTCTTCTTCAAAAATAAAAGGTTAAAAATAGAAAATACCTTTGTTGAAAAACCCACATCGGAAATTGGGTTAATAAAATTTAGTCTTAAGAGGAAAAGGGAAATGAAACGGTAACCTCCAAATTATGATCTCAATTTGGAGAACATTGTTGGAAATTAGAGACACATAATTGGAGGAAAAACATAAATATTTATAGGGAGTGATTGAGGTCATCAATCAAAAATAAGTGTAAAATTGAGGTCCTCAAATCCATCAATCTATGATGATTTTAAATACCATCGGTTCAACATAACATAAGGTATTAGGATAACACATTTTTGGTTTTAAGATCCCTTCCCTAAAGTTTAATAATTAATTTAACCATGGAATAAGAGTAAAAAATTATATATATATATATATATATATATATTTGGAAATTAGAGTTTCATCCTTCAACAAATTCCAACCACAAACTCATCCTTCACTCCAAAAGATTTCAAAACAAATATTCTATTTATCTTAATCGTACAGGGTTCCAAAAATAATGAATTTATAATTCACCTATCGTAACCTTTAAAAAACTAGATTATACAATCTAGGGACTTCACATAGTCCAGTGGTAGGCGATAAATTCCAATTGCACTATGGTGGTGGGTTCGATTCCCGCATATTTTTCTGACACGGTGGATTGTCACACGGTTTTTGTTTTGTCCTTTTTATAATAATCCAAAAATAACCTTAACAATAGTATCCAATTTCAAACATAATCCATTCCAACATTTAGACTTATCCAAAATACCTCTATCCAAACTCACAATCCAAAATTTATAAGGAAGTTAACCACAATGATGATCTTTTTTTCCACATAATAACATGTGAAAACCTTCATCATGTATTATTTTAAAACATGGTAACACCCTGAATTTCCATAAAACCATATTGATTACATTCATTCTCCCTTATCCTTTATATAATACTGGATATATTCCTTATATAATTTTTTTTTAATATTCCAATAATGATGAAATAAACAAACTATTAATTACTTCCAAGTAAGTCAAGAATATCCAATATGATTTTTCCAAATCAACCATCTCTTATTCCAAAATCACTACATCATTATAAGTACCATATTAAGTATTACCTTTCCTTTAAACATATATTTTCTAAAAAGTGAAGCTTACTATTAATTCACTTTTTATAGAACCATATAATCTCAAATCCTCAAAAAATAGTACTGCAGTACAATCATAATTTATCTCCATAATTCAAATAACCAGTATATTATTGATACAACACTCAAAAGAAATAATTCTATAATAAAAACATAAGAACACTAGTCATTCTTTTTCATCAGAGGTAGTATCATAACTTGATTATTATCCAATAGCATCATTTGCAGTATACTCTGATAACTGGGACATTGATTCATGTAGTGTCTCAACGCCTTGCAGATGAAGCATTTTACATTTAAAACCTTTTTCTTACCCTTGCAATCACGTACTTGGTGTTATTTTTCTCCAAACTTATAACAAACTCCCATTCCCATAAAGCATTTACCAAGGTGATTATTTCCACATTTATGACATATGGGAAAGTCCTTATTTCCCCTCTTCCCTTTATCCATTTTTCTCTCTACCATCTTTTTCTTCTCTTGCTTCCCTTCAAAGCCATAGGACTCAGATAATTATTTACTTATCTTACTAACACATGATATTATTTATTTATATATTGAGAATACATGGGGGACTATTTCCCTTATAAATGATGGATTAATACCATGAATGATATGACCCTTCTTACTCTATGGATCATACGTATTACTGGAGTTTTCAATCCTTCTATTGGGTGCCATTTCTAAACAATGGCATACACTTGGTCAGTTTATGAATCGCAATTCATAATTCCTAACATGTAAAATACCTAACGTAAATTGAAAAGTTTATGGATACAATTCATAATCACAAAAATGTTTTCTTTAAGAATGTATATACTCATAAACCCTTAATAGTGGTTTGTAAATAAAACATGAATTGTCCTAATCATATCTCCTAGGAGTGTAATAACCAAGAGTGGAGAAAGACCCATTATTGTGAACCAGTTCCCATTTGAGTCTAGCTCAAAGTGGTGTTTTCAAGTTTTACCCCTAAGTACAATTGTGCCAGAGCTACCTCTACCTACTCATATCTAGATAGGGATTTACTGCTTGGAAAACTCACAAAATATCTACAGTACCAAAATTCTAAGAAGTTCTTCTATACTAATCCTCAAAGTGTATCTTAGGATAGTGTTCTCTAATTAGAGTTTTTCTAAATCTAGTTTCCAAGGTTATTTCTAAACTTCCTCTAATACCAACTATAACTCCCCGACCCCAGTTACCCAAAGTCGGTGCATTATTACATAACATTGGAATGATTACAAGGAATCAAGTCCCAGAGGACCGATCGGTTTAACATTCTTGGAAAATAGATTACATACATGAATATTACATTACACTTTATAATATACAACACAACGTAAATAATCCTTTATGAATTCCAATATCCCCCTAGTTTAATCCTGCATATAAATCACAGTACACTTCTTGGAATCCTGAGAAAAATAAAACATAGAAAGGGGTGAGCTCAGATTCTTAGTAAAGATAACAATATAGCGAAATATTTCATAAATAATCATAAACATTTAAGACAATGTATAAAACTAAAACAAAATCTTTTTAAAATTAAAGTTCAGCATAATATGGAAAATATAAAATCAAATAATTCCATTTACTTATTCACATGGATATTCTACTTGTTGATTAATCACATGCAATATCAATAGACACTTTCATAATGATGCAATACATAATGCCAGACTTCATAACCACATAGTCAAGACCTTGTTCCAAGACTACAAATAATATTTTGTCAAGACCTTGTTCTAAGACACTAGTTTGTCTCATGAGACCTACCTATGCATTGAGGAGCTATAGCGGGCTCCACTCATCACTTACTAAGCCCAATTCATTGCTCATATGAAAAGGTTTAAACATAACATAAACATTCATATTAAAACTAGCATACAAACTGTCAATAATTTATCCATAAACCATGAATGTTATAAAAATAACACATCTACAGTCAAACATATCACAAAACCTTCAATACAATATGGAAGATTTGTATCATAATAAATCAACTTCAAACAAGTTTAAAATCCATCAAAGGATGTTGATATAGATTAAAATGATTTGTAAAACTCTTTGTAATAAATATCCCTTTTTCATTAAAACATTTAAAAGTCACACAATTTAGAAGGGAAGACATTTAAAGACATTTTTGAATCAAAATGTCCCATACCACTTTGAAACTTTCTAAAGGAATTTACATTTAAAATACATTCATGTCCATATAAATAAATCCTTAAAACCATTTTGAAAACATGGACATTAATGAGAATTATTTAGATGAATAAATATTTAAAACATTTAAAATGATGTTTTAGTAAAAATTTCTCTTAAAAATAATCCCTTTGAAAACTATTTTATGAAACATGGACATGGATAATAATTATGTCCCAGTAGATACTTACATAAAAACAACCTCAGATAGTAAAGAGATTGTGAAATTAACCCTTACCTTGTATTTTCATTTAGTAGAGGGTACTTTTAACCTATGGTATAAAGACTTTATTATGTTATTAAATTATACCAGAACCATATTAATATTTATTATATCATACATGATTCATTTATGATGTTGTACTACCCATTTAATAATAATTTCCATGTTAAATTAACATTTTGGGTAATGATAGCTTTCTTTATCGTACGTATTTTAACTTGGTTTTGTTGATCATATCATTTAGATCAAGATGTAAATACTTCTATAATATAAACCTTGATTTTTATATCATATATATTTAGAATATAATTATTTATAATAGATATATATATGAAATAGAAAACACCGTTTATGGAGACGGTAGGTCGTACGTACGCATAAACGCTGTTTCTGTTTTCAAATCGTATTGAACGGAAATAAGTGAATAAGATATATGTAAGTACATAAATACATATATATATATATATATCTCCAGTAGAATTATTATTTCATATATTACATAATTATTAATAATATATATTTTTATAGTTGTCAATGAATGGTGAGCGTGGAAATGAATCTCATCACGTCGTGGAGACGGTAATCCGTACGTACGCACGAGCGACAATATAATTTCCTTAAAGGTGTGTAATTGGATGGTATATTTATTTTAAAGAGACATTATCATGTTATTTTCATTATTTATATACATATTACTCATCATTATATCCATCCAAATAACATAGTGTTGAATAACAAATTACACCACGGTGTGGAGACGGTAAGCCGTATGTACGCACACATGGTGAGATTATCATTCATAGGATGGATAGAATAATTAATATGGTTGTGAAATATTTATAATAAAATTAAAGTATATATAAGGTACTAGAGTTATTATTTTGTTATGGTAATAACAAAGAAATAGTAAGTGGAAGAAGAAAATAACTTGAAAGAGGGTGGTGAAATCATGACATCTTTTTCGGGTTCTTCCTTTTGATTTGATCAAAAGGGATATTTAGGTTGGATTTATGACCAAATTAAGGCCTCTAGGATAAAGGTAGTATATTTTGGAGGATATTTGGTCAGTTTTTGGCCGCAAAAAATGGATTTGGAGGTGTGATTTTGAGAGAAGGGGGAGTGCCCTTTTATAAGAGGGGTGAGGGGAACCTTAGGAAAAGATTGAAATATTATTTTATAATAAAATCAGTTTCTATTTATAATGGCTCCGAAATGAATTATTTAAAGGGTAAGGTGGGTATGGGTCAAAAAAGACTAAATCAATAGGTTTTATACAGGTTTGGGTCACGATATTAACCTTATCTTTTATATTTAACTCTTAGTTAAATAGTTTAACATTTACCTTGTCTCTTTGTATTTTTATATTATATGGTTATTAAAATTACTATAAACTTCCAAGAGAACCCCAAGTTTTTATTTAATGAAATATATAATAGTATTTAATCCCTTTTTCAAACCTTAGATTTTTAGGAATAAAATACCAATTAATAATATAATATTTGTTTTAAAAACTCTTTTTTGCCAATTTTGACATTATTTTGTAATGGATTTTTGTTAAAGTACTAAAAACTTCATTACTTGGAACTAAATACATTTAATAAACCCTAAAATGTCATATTCACATATAAAATTTGTTTATGGCATCAAAACTTTCAAATTATTTTTATTTTAGTATTTATAATATCATTTATATGAGTGTTTCATTAATAAGGAAAATACTGCATCATTATTGTGTCATATATAAATATATTTATTTTATGTATAAAAATTATAAATAAAATATCTTGAGTTATGAAATATTTTTATATTTTTAATTAATATTTATAGTTGAATAGATCAACTATATAACCTCATATGAAATTTTTTTTACTAAAAGATATTTTCTTTTGTTATTTTTGTCTTTACTTTAGATCATTTAATATAAAATGTCATTATCACTCCCAAGTGGCTCCATGGGGTCCCAAAATCTACCCAAGGATGCCCATGGTATTAAATGTATCATTAAATAGGGTTAGGATACATGTTAGGGTAATTTAATATTATTATAATATAATTTTTTAATTTTATTTACGGGATTTACCCCTTTAACCACAGTAAATAAAATTTTTACTGAAGTAAATATTCTTAATGTCTAAAAATAAAAGTTACATATCTACACAATTTGGACCTCATGATTCCAAATATGTAATCTGTTTTTCCAAATTCAAAACATATAAATGTAAGAAATTAATTTAAAATTAATTCTCGTTGTCAAAACAAAAAAGCATGTTTTTATGAAATAATAACTATCAAAAGATTGACACTTGTTTAAGTCAAATTTAAATGTGAAATTACTTATAATGAAATAAATTGTATTAAATGATAAAAATATAATTAAATTATAATTCCAAAAAATTAAAATTCATAATTTATCATTATTAATTATTTCGATTAAAAAAGTTTTTTTAATTAAAATTTAGTAATTTTTACTATTCATCAAATTATGAAAGTTATCAGAAAAGTACCAAAAATTTATCCAAAATAAATTTTAATGTCAAAATTCAAAAGAAGAAGTTTATTTTGTCAAATTGAGTATATAAAAGTGTCAAATATTGTATTTAAAAAGGGTTCACTATTAAAAGGCTGTAAAATTTCATTTTTTGAAAAATACTTCTCTTATCTGAAAAAAATGAATTTGTTCTTACATTATATCTAATAAACTCATAATATGGATTCTATAATTATAAGGATTATATAAAGTTAAAAATTCAGTTAATACTATTCATAACCACTTTTGAACGGCTAGTTTAGTAAGTCGTTGTGCGCTTGAACTCGGTTTTGCGTGTAGTGAAAGTTCTTGAATTACTTTAAAGAAATAACATACTATGAAATCTTGGGGTGTTACAGGATATATCATGTATGTCATGTTATGTACTATTATTGATGTTGATTATGCTTTGAACAAGGTAGATATATATCTAGATGATCTAGGTGAATGACATTGGTCTGTTATTAAGGTTATCCTTAAGTATATTTGGTGAACTAAGGATACGTTCTTAGTGTATAGAGGATATGAGGATCTAGTCCTCGGGGGTTATATATTACCAAATAGTTTGAATCATGTAGGTGAGTCCATGATCAATTAAATTATTATTAAAATAAAGGGAGAAATACAAGTAGAAGTAGAGGTTTAGGGTATAAGTGACAACAGCACCAGAACATACCAAATAATACTCAACCTTTATTCCTACCACCCCTTCCACAGTTACAACCATGACCCCTTGGATGTCTTCCTCTTAGACATTTCTTCTGATTCTTCCATTCCCCACCCCAAATCATCCATGCCTGAGGTTCCATCATCAGCATCATGTCTATCATTTTGGACATCAAGAGGATTGGCCAAAGAGCCATTGTGAGTGACTACATGCTTCTCTCCAGCCATGCCTTCAGCTCTGTCATCCAAATGATCCTCACTATAAAGCTTTCCAACATGATCATTGTCAGCCTATGAAAGTAACAAATGAGGATATGCAACCTAAATAGGATTTTTCAAGTGAGAGTTAGTCTTTTCGTGACTCTCTATATAAAGCAATTCAAAATCGATAGGGTTGATTAATTCAAGCATCATAAATAAAAAAAGATTTCACAATTGTAGTGGAAGGAGACACCACTACATTTAGGGAAGGATCATCCAAAGTCACTTGATGAGAAATTGAAAACATCTCATCACCATTAACCAAGGGAGAAGAGACCCCAGCTCCAGGAGAAGGAAGAATTGAGGCCCTCACAGGGGAGTCCTCCAATGAGGCTACTGCATGGGCAGTAGCCTACCCAGGAGTACCCTTTTTAGAGGAAATCATAACTATTATAGAAGTCCCTACTATGCGCACATCAGTAGGAGAATCACAAGGATCTCCTGCTATGTGAACAACATCAGTAGTAGAATTTTTCACATAATTTTGTGCAACAGAATGATCCAAATGATCCATGACATGAGGATCACACCCACCAGAAACAAAAAACAGCATGAAACCGCCACTTAATTTACCCTTAGAATGAAATTGTTCTTCCAATAGAACAACAAAATCTGGATCATTATCACATTCAGATACTTAACCCCATTTAGAGGTTATTCCATTCTCAGAAGTGTGAGGAGGAAGTGCACCATCTCTAGAAGGATCAGAAAACATACCTCCACTCATATGACCATCAAGAGGTATATGGGTGGTCCTACTAGCCACAACATCATCAAATGAAATAGATCCCCCATTCCCATTAATTTTTTACAATATATTACATGATGATTGAATTTTAAACCTTCACACCATCAGGGATAGGTTAATTAACCTTCCCACCACCAGGGGTTCCTCTCCTCACAGGAATTTATGGAGTAAAAACACACGACAATATGAATTTACAACTTTCAGCAAGGTGTCCATAACATATATAGTTTGAACAATGTAAACCCCTATTATAGTTAACTTTAACATTTCCAATAGTTGAGAAATATATATATAAATCAAAAATATTCTCAAATTCAATCTCCAGTTCAAATTTAAAATCACCAAAAATCAATAAAACTGTCTCAACAAGCAGCAACGACATATCAAACTCAACCGGAATGAGAGAAAAATAAAAATACCAAACAATACTAGTTTATTTATCAAGCTTAATTAGAGTTCACATGGCCAATTAAATGTCCCAAAGTGAACTTGGATTCTAGAATACCTAGTTCAATTCTTTTATGAAAATCCATGATTCTTCTACACTGTTGTTTATAAGAAACAGATCAAACAAGGGATCCTAGTTGTTGTCAATTATACAATATAGTATAAGTATATACTAGATTTTTGATATAGCCAAAGAATCTATTTGGATATGAAACATTTTCTAAGAGCTTCATGTGTTGCCTAGCAGTAATTACTATATCATATTATATTGTGATAATACTACAGAGGTGGCTCATACAAAGGATCCAGGTCACACTAATAGAAAAAAAAATACTCTAAAATTATAAAATCTTGTGTGATTTTTTTTAAATCAGAGATGTTAGATTGAGAAGATTTTATATTTAATAGAAAGTTTTATAACCATTAATTAAGGCCTTATCTCACCAAAATCATGAGTATCATGTGAGAGCTAGCAGACTGGTGGTTGTTAGTAGTTGTATCTAGTGCATGTGGTAGTACATTAGATTTGGTTCCATAGAACAAACATCTATGCACTTTATGATAAAAAATATTCATTGTTTTGAATATTAATAAACTTATTATCACATTATGATTGTTTTTATGAATTAAATTTTATATGATAATTTCTTAATAATAATCATCTCACTCAAAGGTCAAAATAGTTACCTGCTATGATGAGAACCTAGAAGTCATATGATAATATTATTATATATATGTTATATAGTTGGATGATATAATTTGATAGGGAAAAAATGACATAGGATATGAGGGTTGGAGACTCATAGGACATTGAGGTAATTTCTCATGGAATAAGCCCTTGGTAATTTCCTGTGCATGAGATTATGAGAACACAGCCCATCAGTATGAAATCCACATTTATATGTGTCATTGGATGTTTCTATGCATGATTAAATTTGTTTATACATAGAAGTTATGATTATTATTAATGGATATATTAGTCACCTACTTTTATTTGTTGATGAAAATCTAAAAGATATATGTTTTTAGTAAAGTAGGATATGTTGGGTGCATCACGGGTGATATTTCATTAATAAATAATGCGTGAAAGAATTTTTCCCTTATATTATTTAACAAAAGTTGATATCTCAGGCCATTTTATGGTAAAGGAATAGCCTAAATAAATCCATGACCATTTTTTTACAAGTTCAATTATGTAAAGTCAAAGAAATATTTTTCGAGTAAATAAGTTAATAACACCATCATTCAACCTGCTTGATTAGATAAATCATAACAAAGTTATTATATTACATAGTAATAATTCATATGAGGTTTTATATCTTTGCAGTATTCCTCTATTTCTATATTGATTCCTTGGCATATTTCTAGATACTAACCTTGGACATTAGATGGTTCCTCATAATTTTATTTAGAAATAGGTCTAGAGGGTCACACACTAAGTCTATCAAGAATCTCAATTACATTTTATTTTTATTTAACAAGTTAAAATAAATATTAGTCCCATTTTTTCGTTTAATAAATATTTAGGATTGATTGATCACTAACATTTAATCATGAATTATTCGGAAGAATAAATATGTGAATTAAATAATAATAAATATTTATTCACAATATTTAATGTATAGAATATTTATTATCTTTATTGATAAATAATGTAGTGATATTTATTTATTGAATAAATATAAATTATTTAAGACTCGATATATATTAAAGAAGGAATCAAACCGAGTTAAATGGTCTGGTTGGAAATGATTTATTAAATATCATTTAAATAAATATTAATTTATTTATTTAAAAAATGATATTTATTTATCCTCGGGTTCTACACATATCAAGAAAATAATAATAATTATATTGTTATTAAACATGGGGTTCAGTAAGGAATGATAGATTGACTAAGAGACTATGTTCAATTTCCAACCCCATCCTAGCTTTATAGATGCCTAATTATACCTTAACTTCTTGGGTTTAAAAAACCTAGAGAAAATTTTCTCAATCCATAATGATAATCCTCTCAAGAACACAATCAATAATCAGATCACCCATTATAAGAACCAAGTTTTTGACTCAGATATTGACCTTTAAATTTTGGTCTAATTATTTTTTATGGACTTTTTTGGATGCCTAATGAGTTCACAAAGGTCTCATGGGTGTCCAAGGATTGTTCGGAGCCCATAACCCATCTTTTTGGGATAATATGGTCTCTCACAATGTTTGGGGTAAGTCGTGCGGGTAGGCCTCATGGTTAGAGTAAACTGTGAGGATGGTTTACATTTTTGGGTGGAGCCATTTCACATGGTTGGTGCATGGATTCCCAAACCATGTGGCCTAACCATATGATAGCCTCTCTTTTCTACATACCCATGCATGGTTGGCACATGATTTGGAAAATCGTGTGGCCAAACCATACACGGGCCAATTTCTAGGAAAAATGACCATTTTACCCTTAATGATCTAATTATCCTCCACCTTCTTCCCTATTCTGATTTAAAATTTAACGAACCCCCTTAACTCTCATTTTGGATCTCTTTGAATACCTAATATAGGTATTAATAGATATCCTTCATCCAAGATCCGATTAAGCTTTTGTTTTTTACATTAGATACACAATGTTATGTACTCGAGTCCTTTTTAGCCATTCTTCATTTCTCTTTCTCTCAACCTAGTTGTCAAGGTTTCAAATTTTATGCCTATTTTTTTGATCTAATATGATCTAGGATGAATTAGATTCCAATACTGGATGATTATATTTGTATGATTATGAGGTGGGTGGTCTATAACTCATCCCTGAAATTCATTGACTTTGGAATTGGCATGTGGGGCCTTCTGATTTTATCAGTTATCATTTATTGAATTTATATTCCTTGTTTATAGTCATTAGAACCATATGGTTATGATATTTATATAAATTTGATTGGTTTTTGGTGTTTGCGTCCATAACTCCCAACACCCAATGTAGGTTGATATTCCATAATTGTGTTTTTAGTGTTTTGACACTTTTGTGCCATCGTTCGGGTGTGCTTGATCTTGACCAAAATAATGGTAATACTTCTTATATTAATTATCTATTGAATCATGAAATTATGAATATTTTGTACCTTTTCACTTCCACTTGAACCATCTCAGTTAAGTGCATAAATGTATGTGATTGATTCAAATGAAATTATGGAAAGTATAATTAAGTATATGATTTGGCCATATTAAATGTAGATGAATTTTTGTTGCATGTTCATAGCACACCTTTCCATGTTTATGGAAGGTTGTGGAGTGAACCTTATTAATTGAACATTATTTACATGGTTTTAATGAAATAGATGAATACTTCTTGGCCTTGTTAAACTAATGAAAGGCAAGGCCTGAACCATGTGTATTTGTTAATGGTATAGTTATCATATAACTAAATTAATTGTAATGAATTAAATTAAATGTACCTATTTATGCACATGGACATTGAAACTTTTATACTAAGTCTTAACCAATGTTAACTCTTGGTTTCCTGAGGGAATGCCTTGGGTACTCAAGGACGACATTCAGATTCAAGGATGATGGTTGCCTTGGGTGAGACCTACCCTAGAACCCAATCTTTGTCTGCCTCTAGATTCATGAGATTTTGAATAGCTTGTATGTAACGACCCAATATTTTTAATGGAAATTCCATTCTTATAAATATGGCATAAAATCACATAATAACGAACTATTAAGTGATAAGTAACCTTTAAACATAAGTTTGTCACTTCTGTGTTTGGAATTTTGAAAATCTGACATACACGGTTTTGTTCAAGATGTTTTTTAGAGTCTAATAAAACAAAAATAATTTTTGGTGAATATTAAACTACCCTAATAGTGATATAACCTAATTAATATTAACCTCACCTATGATAGTATAAAAATAATATTCAAGTTGGAAGTACAATATACTTATGTTTTAGAATGAGTTAATGCTTGTTTTAAATCGGGTTTTTGATAATAAATTATGATTTTAATTAAATATTAAAATAATCATATAAAGAAAATTATTTTTGAAAATTTTACTTCATTTTTGGATTCTACACGTCAAAAAATGGTTGGGGTGAAGTTTTGGGATTTTTCGGAAATACTTGAATTTTTTATGAATAGTAAAATACGGTAATTTACCGTATATGTACATTATAAGATAAATAGACTATTCATAGCATCATGTCTGATTTCACCACCCTTGGTTCGTATTCACATGACCCATTTACTATTCTTGGTCATGGAATACTTTCTATTCCTTGTCTTGTGAAAAATAATAAAATAATGATTATAATATTGTGAAATCCCTCCTCTCCTCCACTCTAAAAACCCCCTCCACTCCCTCTTCTATCCACTCCTCTCAAGCTCCAATACTTCACTAAATTCTGCCCAAATCTCTCCCCAAGGTCCTCCCCCACGTCCAAAAGCTCTCAGCCTCCTCAAAATACCAAAACCTCTCCCCCTAAGAGGTTCTCAAAGGAAGAAGTCTCAAGAGGTAAATTCATCTTCCCAAATTTCTTCTTTTCTTTTAAGTTATTTTATTTTTATTTTCTTTACTCACCTCCCTTCACCATAATAGTATGATAAATCCAGTAACATACATGTACTGTAATTTATTCATTCTAGTGGTATATTTCATTATCTTCTCTCATTTCCCCACCCTTTTATTTGAAGAAATGAAAGCACCGTTTGAGATGTGCTAATTTAACACATTCAAGGACAACAGTTTATCAATTTCTATTATTATCTTTAATTATGGTCATGAAACCATTTGTGCAATGGTTGAACCAGATTATTATACATGTAATATATCCTATTTTTGGTTTTGTAATCCTTTTGAACAAATGTTATTAAATTATAAAGCAAAACATGTTCTTCGTAATCAAATCCATCGTTTAACAAAAATGGTTATCACTAAGGTTATATATATAATAATTCGACTTCACTCTAAGTAGCCTAATTAAAAATAAAACCATCTAATCTCCTGTATATGAACTAAAGAACGAAACTTCAATTGTGGACAACCAATTTCATCTTGCATATAATCCAAACATGAATACAAATGAACCGATCTTTTAAAGCCAAGTAAACAAACGAGCCCGAACAATGAAATTGAACCTTATAACTAATAAAAAGGATTTTAATGAACTAAAAAGGGTTATAATAAATCAATTAAATATATAATAGGTTATGTACTTATGAATTAATAATCCTAATTTGTTTATTAAGGTCATTAATAACAAATGGATAACACCATCGGATTTGAGGTAAGGGATCCTCTCTTTTTCTCTCTTAATCAAGATTGTCCTATATACTATGCCTTTATATGTGTACTAGAAAATGATGGGGTATGTTTAAGAACCCCCCCCCCATACTTCCTTATAGATTTATAAGTTATGAGAAACCCCATTTCTCTCTCATCAATCCCTCATAGTCACACCCGACACCATGCTGATAAAATCATAGCGAATTCTACCCGAACCTTCTTTGTTCTTTCGGGTTGCCTTTTCTTTCTTTTAAAAAGGTTATATATTATCTATCTATGTGAGTCTTATTAATTATGGTTATTTGTACAATATTATTATATAAATACCCTTTCATCACATTCTTTCGGGGATATACATGATTTTGAAAGATTCCCTCCTTAGAACTTTCCGATAAGCCAACCTGTTTTAAGGGGACTTCCCAAATTTTTACCCAAATTTCAAGTGCACTATATCCTATGTTTTAAAACACCATTGTATTTATAAAATAAGTATTTTTATTATTAAATCCTTATTTGTTCAATTATGGTTTTATATAAAATAATGTCCTCTTTTCTATTTTAAAAGCTCTAGAATGTTTTCCTTAAAACCGCACAAAAATATTTTAATGCTAATGATTTTAAAATACATTTTTTTATATTTTTTCACTTATATTTGACACCAATTACCATGTTATATTACTATTTTACCCTATGAATTTCCATGTATGTTCTAATCCCTTTCTTTCATGGACACTTTCGTGATACTCCCATTGGATATATTTTATGTCATGATTGTGGTACCCAATTCTTTCGATGGGTAACCTTATATTTATGTATGGTTGATTATGTATGATTATTTATGTGGCAAGATTATTTATGTGGTAAGAATATTCATGAATATGTTGAGATGGGTGCGCCCAGATAGTGCTCCAATGCATTGGGTAAGGATAAGTCTCTTGAGATGTGATGTGAAACGGGATTGGCGGTTAGCCTTGAACCGTACTAAAATGGGAAATGGGATTGGCGGTTAGCCTTGATCCGTACTAAATATATGATTTATGATTCTTCCAAATTTATATAATTCCGTGTTTATATGATCCCATGATTATATTAAATAATTTTATAAGTTTCATGCTTTGGATATCATTATGTCATGCCCCCTAACTCTTGTGCTTGAGATGTGTCCTTAAGTTCATTTCCCTTACTGGGCTTTTTATCTCATCCCTTTGTTCATGTGTTCCCCAGGGTACCCCATGCAGATGTAGGAGCTCAAAGGATGTTAGAATCTCTTTATAGAGATTAAATAAAGAAGTTTGTTTTGTCTCCTTGTTTTATGTTTTATGTACCTAGTCTTCCAAGACACTAGACTTAACAATCCTTGGCTTGTACTATGATGATTAATTATGCTTAAAATAATGAAATTTTATATGTAAAAGGACCGGGTTGCTATAGTTGGTATCATAGTATGGTCTAGTTATTTTTGGAGATTAGGAATAGAGAACCTCAGTGATAACCTTAAGGATGAGACTAAGTATAAGGAAACAGTCCTAAATTTTGGTGAGTAGATTAAGTGGTTTATCAAGAAAATACATCCCTGTCTGGATACGAGTAGGTAGAGGTGGATCTGGTATATATGTATCTATGGGTAAAACCTGAAAACACCTCTTTGAGCTAGACTTGAATGGGAACTAGTGCATGATAACGGGCCTTGCTATACTCTTTGTTATGACACTCTCGGAGGATATGCTTTGGAAGATTCATGAGCTTAGTACAAACCATTATTAAGGGAAAAAATCCCATAAGAATATAAGTTATGAAATAGATTGAGGATAACCTAGATATAAATCTAAGGAATCACAAGTTAGGATGTACTTATTCTTTATAAGTTTATCATCTAATGTTCAAATTTTCCTTTTTATGACCAATATCTAAGTATTCAAGACCTTTAATTATACATTATTTTTCTTAGTTAATGGTGGGAAATATAAGAACACGTTCCAATAAGCAATGTGATAGGCAATGTGATTATTTCCCTAATGACATGCCTGATGTGACAGAAGCGGGTGCTCAAAACTTCATGGTAGCACTTGCTCAGCTGTCTCGAGTTATGAATAATAACTTGAATCAGGTGGAACGTCCTCCTCCTCTAAGGAAAAGCAAGTTGTTGTAGAATCTTTCATGCAGCAAAGGCCTCCCATGTTTAGCGGGTCTTCTGATCCCCTCCTCGCAGAATAATGGATTAACTCCATTGAAAAGATATTCTCCATCCTCTAGTGATCGGAAGAAGAGAAGGTGGTACTGGCGGTCTATCGTTTTGATGGGGAAGCTGATCAGTGGTGGAAACTGATCAAGAATACAAATTCCCAAGAGGAAATTGATTCCATAGATTGGGAGTAATTCAAGAGGATGTTTTTCAAAAAATATTTTCCTCGAACCCTCCATCTCAATATGGAAAGAGAGTTCCTTGAACTCAAGCAAAAGGAAGATGAGTCCATCAGGCGTATGAAGAAAACTTTACAAGCCTTGCAAGTTACGCCTCTGTCTTTGTCATGAACACTGAAATCAAGGTGGATTGCTTCTTTAGCGGACTAAAGCCAAGTCTATAAAAAGCGCTGGCAATTCGAGACTTCGACAGCTATGAAGAGATTGTCCATTGTGCCCTCAAGGTTGAAATGGAGATTGGAGACTCTCAGTGGTCTCATGGGACTAGTGACAAGAAGTAGAAAATAGAAAACAACATGGGTGTTCCATCAAACAAATCCCATGATGGATAGAATCCCAGCTTTCCCCTTTGCAAAAATTGTGGGAAGAAGCATCCTGGTAACTGTCTGAAGGGAACCAAGAATTGCTTCAAATGCAAAAAGTTTGGTTATCTGGCCAAGAATTGCCAAAGGGGTATGAAAAATACCACTAATGTTGAAGAAGAAAGGAAGGTTCAGATCAACACTTAGCCAGAAATGCAGTGTTATAACTTCAAGGAGCTTGGGCTTTATGCGAACAATTGTCCTAAGCCAAGGGTTGTCGGAGGCAATCAACAACAACCTCCAAGGCAACAAGGAAAGGCTTATGATATCACTACTGCTGAGGTGGAGCTATAAAATGATGTGGTGATAGGTGCGCTTGTTATTCATTCAAGAATAGAAAACATACTATTTGATTCTGGTTCTATACATTCTTTCATATATTTCAAGTTTAGTAGAAATATTCAAACACCACCTCAAAATTTGGAGGAAAAGTTATCTGTGAGAACAAAAAATGGGGAAATCATTGCATGCATGGTTTATAACTCCTCCCCGGTTAATGTTTGTGGACTGAACCTCCCAGCAAATCTTGTTATACTTCCATTGGTGGAGTTTGATGTTATTGTAGGCATGTATTGGCTATCTTTATACAATGCCAATATCGACTGCCGGGAAAGGGAGATCACTCTTCACATCCTAAAGTATCCTCCTATTCTTTTCAAGTGCAAGGAGGAATATGAATCTCCTTTCAAATCATTTTCTCAGGTCTGGATATTGCTTCCTTATGAGCATTCATATCTAGCTCAAATGATTGATACAAAGGATAGAATCATGCTTGAAGACATGCCCATCATGAGGGATTACACAGATGTATTCCCAGAAGAATTGTCTGGTCTTCCTCCTGACCGAGAGGTTGAGTTCTCAATTGAACTTATCCCTGGATCTCTTCCAATCTCAAAGAAACCTTACAGAATGGAAACCGTAGATCTGGAAGATCTGAAGAAGTAGTTATAGGATAATATGGAGAAAGGTTTTATACGCCCGAGTGCTTCACCGTGGGGTGCTCCAGTCCTCTTTGTCAAGAAGAAGGATGGATCAATGTGCCTCTGCATTGATTATCATGATCTCAATAAAATCAAGATAAAGAACAAGTATCTCCTCCCACAGATATATAACTTGTTTGATCAGCTTTGTGGGGACAGTTATTTCTCTAAGGTGGACCTTCGGTCAGGATATCACCAAATAAAGGTGAGGAAGGAATATATTCCCAAGAATGGCTTTCAAACGAGGTATGGACAATATGAGTTCATAGTTATTCCCTCAGTACTCACTAATTCTCTAGCAATTTTCATTGATTTAATGAATAGAGTCTTTAGATATTACCTCAATAAATTTTTGGTGGTCTTTATTGATGATATTCTGATATACTTCAAGAGTAAGGAGGAACATGAGGAGCATTTGGAAACTGTGTGAAAGACTTTGTGAAGGGAGAATTTGTATGCAAAGTACAACAATTGTGAGTTATGGATGGAGGAAGTATCATTCTTGGGGCATGTTATCACCAAGAAAGGGATATATGTGGACCCTTCCAAGATTAAGGCGAATAAAGAGTGGCCGAGGCCAACTTCTGTAATAGAGATCCGTAGATTTTTAGGTCTAACTGGGTATTATTGACAATTCGTGAAGAACTTTTCACAATTGTCAAACCCAATGACCAAGCTGACACGGAAGGGAGTAAAGTTCATATGGACACAAGAATGTGAAGACTGTTTCAAGGAGTTGAAAAAGAGTCTTATCATTGCGCTTGTGCTCACACTCCCTTCAAGTGGAGAACTCTTTGTGGTGTATAGTGATGCTTCTAAGAAAGGATTAGGTTGTTTTCTAATGAAAAATGATAAAGTGATAGCCTATGCCTCAAGGCAGCTGAAAATCCATGAGCAAAACTACCCCACACATGATCTGGAGTTGGAGGTTGTGATCTTTGCATTGAAAATATGGCGGCATTATCTCTATGAGGAAAAATGTGAGATATATACTGACCACAAGAGTCTCAAATATATATTCACATAGAAAGAGATTAATATGCTCCAGCGAAGATGGATAGAGCTCATCAAGGATTATGACTGCTCAATCCACTGCCATCCCGGTAAGGCCAACAAGGTGGCAGATGCTCTAAGTAGAAAGGATCATGCATCTTTATCAATGATAAGAATTGAAAAGGATCTGATCTTCTTATATTTATAAAGGATGGACATGGGAATAATTAAGTGAGGAACATCATCAATCCTTTCTCAAATGACTACTCAACCATCCCTCATGGATAAAATAAAGGTTGCTCAAAGAAAGGATGTGGAAATTAAGAAAAGGGTGTAAGCTATTAAAAATGTGAAATCCTCCGATTTCAAAATTTACGAGTAAAGGAGCTATAAGATTTGGGACACGATTATGTGTACCATCTGATCCAGAGATAAAGAAGGAGCTATTGAATGATGCACATAGCTTGACCTTATATATCCATCCTGGGAGTACCAAAATGTATCATGATCTCTGAGAACACTTCTGGTGGGATAACATGAAGAAGGAGATTACGGAATATATATCAAGGTGCTTCGTATGTCTGCAAGTTAAATCTGAGTGACAAAAGTCCAAAGGTTTGATGAAGCCATTGCCTATACCCATGTGGAAATGGGAAAATGTTACAATGGACTTTGTCACGGGTTTCCTGAAGAAGTCGAAGGGAAATAATGCGATATGGGTTTTGGTTGACCGACTCACCAAGACATCCCATTTCATCGCTATTCAGGAAGATCTCTCGCTTGAACAACTTGCAAAGTTATATGTGAAGGAAGTGGTGAGACTTCACGGTGTTCCACTCTCAATTGTATCTGACCGTTATCTGAGATTCACCTCAAAGTTTTGGAAAAGTCTCCAGCATGCTTTGAGCACTGAACTGAACTTCAGTACAACCTATCATCCTCAAAATGATGGCCAGTATGATAAAACTATTCAGACACTGGAAGACATGTTGAGAGTGTGTTCTATGGAATTCAAAGGAGGGTGGGAAAAACATCTTCCAATGGTCGAATTCCCATACAACAATAGTTTCCACTCGAGCATCCAAATGGCACCATATGAAGACCTTTATGGGAAAAGGTGCAGAACACCGACATGTTGGGATGAAGTCGGTGAGAGTAAGCTTCTAGGACCTGAAATGGTCAAAGAAATGGTGGAGAAGGTGAAAACCATTCAGCAACATATCAAGGCATCCCAAAGTCGACAAAAGAGTTACGCAGACAACTGTCGACGTGACCTTGAGTTCAAAGATGGATACATGGTATTTCTATGAATATCTTCATGGAAGAAGGTCATGAGAATTGGGAAGAAAGAGAAGTTAAGTCCCAGGTACATCAGCCCCTTCGAGATCCTTGATCGAGTTGGAGTTGTGGCCTATCGACTGGCACTTCCACCTACCATGTCGAAAGTACATGATGTCTTTCATGTATCCCTCTTAAGGAAGTACATACTAGACCCTATGCATGTACTCTCTTCAGAGGTGGTACAGTTGGAGGTTGACCTTTCCTATGAGGAGCAGCCAGTGAAGATCTTGGATCATAGAGACAAAGTTCTACGCAACAAGACTACTCATCTAGTCAAGGTACTATGGCGAAACTATAAGTACGAAGAGGCAACATGGGAACTGGAGGAAGCAATGAAGAAAAAGTACCCACATCTGTTTTTGGCTTAGTATGTAAAATGAAATTTTGAGGGTGAAATTTCTTAAGGGGGGAAGAATGTAACGACCCAATGTTTTTAATGGAAATTCTCTTCTTATAAATATGGCATAAAATCACATAATAATGAACTACTAAGTGATAAGTGACCTTTAAGCATAAGTTTGTCACTTCTGTGTTTGGAATTTTGAAAATCTGACATACAAGGTTGTGTTCAAGATGTTTTTTGGAGTCTAATAAAACAAAAATAATTTTTGGTGAATAGTAACATACCCTAATAGTGATATACCCTAATGAATAGTAACCTCACCTATGAGAGTATAAAAATAATATTCAAGTTTCAATTACAATATAACTATGTTTTAGAATGAGTTAATGCATGTTTTAAATCTGGTATTTGATAATAAATTATGATTTTAATTAAATATTAAAATAATCACATTTAGAAAATTATTTTTGAAAAATGGAATTCATTTTTGGATTCTAAACATCCAAAAATGGTTGGGGTGAATTTTTTGGATTTTTCTGAAATACTTGAATTTTTTATGAATAGTAAAATACGGTAATTTACCATATATGTACATTATAAGAAAAATAGACTATTCCTAGCATCATGGCTGATGTCACCACCCTTGGTTCGGATTCACATGACCCATTTACTATTATTGGTCATAGAATACTTATTATTCCTTGTCTTGTGAAGAAATAATAAATTAATGATTATAATATTGTGAAATCCCTCCTCTCCTCCACTATAAAAACCCCCTTCACTCCCTCTTCTCTCCACTCCTCTAAAGCTCCAAGCCTTCTCTAAATTCTTCCAAAATATCTCCCCAAGGTCCTCCCCCATGTCCAAAAGCTCTCAGCCTCCTCAAAATACCAAAACCTCTCCCCCTAAGAGGTTCTCAAAGGAGGAAGTCTCAAGAGGTAAATTCATCTTCCCAATTTTCTTCTTTTCTTTTAAGTTCTTGTGTTTTTATTTTCTTTCCTCACCTCCCTTCACCATAATAGTATGATAAATCCATTAACATAAATTTACTGGAATTTCTTCATGCTAGTGGTATATTTCATTATCTTCTCTCTTTTCCCCACCCTTTTATTTGAAGAAATGAAAGCACCGTTTGAGATGTGCTAATTTAGCACATTCAAGGACAACGGTTTATCAATTTCTATTATTGTCTTTAATTCAGGTCATGAAACCATTTGTGCTATGGTTGAACCATATTATTATACATGTAATATATCCTATTTTTTTCTGTAATCCTTTTGTACAAATGGTATTAAATTATAAAGAAAAACATGTTCTTCGTAATCAAATCCATCGTTTAACAAAAATGGTTATCACTAAGGTTATATATATAATAATTCTACTTTAATCTAAGTAACCTAATTAAAATTAAAACCATCTAATATACTTGATATGAACTAAAGAATTTATCTTCAATTCTGAACAATCACTTTCATCTTGCATATAATCCAAACATGAATATAAGTGAACCGATCTTTTAAATCCAAGTAAACAGACGAGCCCTAACAATGAAATTGAAACTTATAACTAATCAAAAAGGATTTGAATGAACTAAAAAGGGTAATAATAAATCAATTACATATAGAAGAGTTTCTGGACTTATGTATTAATAATACTAATTTGTTTATTCCGGTCATTAATAACAAGTGGAGAACACCACTATATTTGAGGTAAGGGATCCTCTCCTTTTCTCTCTTAATCAAGATTGCCCTCTATACTATGCCTTTATATGTGTACTAGAAAATGATGGGGTAAGTTTAAGAACCCCAACCCCCCAATACTTCCTTATGTATTTATAAGTTATGATAAACCCCATTTCTCTCTCATCAATCCCTCAAAGTCACACTCGACACCATGCCGATGAAATCGTAACGAATTCTACCCGAACCTTCTTTGTTCTTTTGGGTTGCCTTATCTTTCTTGTAAAATGGTGTTTTCTTATCTATATATGTGATTCTTATGACTTCTGGTTATTTGTAAAAAATTATTATATCAATACCCTTTCATCACATTCTTTCGGGGATATACATGATTTTGAAAGATTCCCCCCTTAGAACTTTCCGATAAGCCAACCTGTTTTAAGGGGACTTCCCAAATTTTTACCCAAATTTCAAGTGCACTCTATCCTATGTTTTAAAAAACCATTATATTTATAAAATCAGTATTTTTATTATGAAAACCTTCTTGGTTCAATTATGGTTTTATATAAAAGAATGTCCCTTTTTTTATTTGAAAAGCTCTAGAGTGTTTTCCTTAAAACTGCACAAAAATGTTTTAATGCTAATGATTCTAAAATACATTTTTTATATGTTTTCACTTATATTTGACACCACTTACCATGTTATATGCCTATTTTACCCTATTAATGTCCATGTATGTTCTAATCCCTTCCTTTCATGTACACTTTCGTGATACACACATTGGATATGTTTTATGTCATGATTGTGGTACCCAATTCTTTCCATGGGTAGCCTTATGTTTATGTATAGTTGATTATGTATGGTTATTTATGTGGAAATAATATTCATGAATATGTTGAGATGGGTGCGCCCAGATAGTGCTCCAATGCATTTGGTAAGGATAAGTCTCATGAGATGCGATGTGAAACGGGATTGACGGTTAGCCTTGACCTGTACTGAAATGGGAAACGGGATTGGCAGTCAGCCTTGACCCGTACTAAAGATATGTTTATGATTCTACCACATTTATATGATTCCATGTTTATATGATCCCATTATTATATTAAATGTTTTTATAAGTTTCATTCTTTGGATATCATTATGTCATGCCTCCTAACTCACGTGCTTGAGATGTGTCCTTAAGTTCATTTCCCTTACTGGGATTTTTAGCTCATCCCTTTGTTGATGTGTTCCTCAGGGTACCCTATGCAGATGTAAGAGCTCAAAGAAAGTTAGAATCTCTTTATTGAGATTAAATAAAGATTTTTTTTGTCCCCTTATTTTATGTTTTATGTAACTAGTCTTCCAAGACACTATACTTAACGATTCTTAGCTTGTACTCTGATGATTAATTATGCTTAAAATAATGAAATCTTATATGTAAAAGGCTCGGGTCGCTATATTGTACCTTGTAACTTCCACTTGACCCACCTAAGGTAAGTTCTTAAATGTATATGATTGACTCGAATGGTATTAAGGAAAGAATACTTAAGTATATGACTTGGCCTTATTAAATGTTGAAGAATATTTTGTTGCATGTCTGTATCACACCTTTTCATATTTATGGAAGGAATAGGAGTTAACCTTATTAACTGAACATGATTTACATGTTTTTAATTAGCATATTTCATACTAATTGTCTTTGTCAATCTAATGAAAGGCAGGGCTTGAACCAAGTGAATTTTTTAATGGCATAGTTATCATATGAACAAATTAATTTTAATGAATTAAATGTATGGTTCATCTTTATACACATGGACCATGAAATATTTATAGGAAGGTTTGAATTGTGTTAGATCTTGGGTTCCTGAGGGAATGACATGGGTACTCGAGGATGTCTTTCAAATTCGAGGATGTTGGTTGCCTTGGGTAAGACATACTCGGAAACCAGATCCTTCTATACAACTGGATACCTAGTATGACACCATATGATCCATTCATTATTATTATAGGATGCCTCAGATACAATCTTTAGATCCATCATGACATGAGTTTCCTTTCTTACATCCTTGGTCCCAGCTGCTCTATATCTCCCATTTTACATTGGATGAATTCCTTGCACTCGGTTAGAAACATTATTGTGGTAATGCCTTGGAAGATTCTCCTTGAATTACACTCTTAATGCTTATATAGGCTTAGTTACTACTGAGTTAGTGTCCCCCTAGGGTCTTGGTTTCCTTTGTGATTATAATGGAACCAATTCATATTAATTATCAATTATGGTTTCTATGTTACACCTCATAACCTTCACTATTTATATTATCAGGAAGTGATGTCAGTGTTGATTATTCCTCACCTGACTTGTTTATGTAAACTAGAACTTAATTAATTGATGAACTGGTTATACATTCAGACACCATCCAAGGGCTAAAGTAGGTACTTGGGTATTTAGTATTGTTATACTGCTTCACTTTATATATTCATGCATTCACACTATTACATTTCCATTACACATGACAGATGTTATAGACATGGTTGTTGGTGGATCACTAAAATTTATCTCACACCCTATCTGGGATCCATTGGTACTCAAGGTATATTACATGTATGTGGGTGTTGATAAAGGGAAGTGTACTGCTTCAGACACTTGATAGTTTTCTGTGCTAGTATAGTGCTGGTAGCAAATGACTGAACTGGGGTTCGGGATACTTGAGATAGTTTATGTATTTCCTTTTGATACATTGGGTTTTTCAAGTATGTCTACTACTTTCTATCTAGGTTTTTCATCTTTCTAGTGACATGACATATATCATCATCAGTTATTGTATGTTATTCAAGTTGTTTCAATTATTATTGATTTGTCTACTTCCGACGTGCATTATATTTAATTAAATTTCTTCTGCTATTTATATCCTATTGCATATTATATGTTATCTATTGTGTTACACTATAGTAATGAGGGCATAGTCTCCCCATAGACACACCTTAGACCCTCGCTGCTAGTTGGATGCCTCTGGCGCTTGGGGAGATAACCTTGAGGCCATGTGGCCCACTGAGCTCGAAGAACCTCCTATGTGGAATCCTGGTCTAGGACGTCACACCCATAATTTTAATTTCTATTAATAATTTGATAGAACATAAATAATATTTAATTCATGGAGAGATTCTAGTTGTGATTAATAAAGAATGATGTAAGAAATTATAATCATATGTTCTAGCTCCCAATGATTCTAAGACGATGTTCTAGTATTAGGGAGCACATGTGTATCACCACTGGAGGGATTATACATTTTTATCCTTCGATGTAATGATAGTATGGCCATAGTGGTCTACAGATTCATTTTTGAATAAAGAATTATAAGACAAGGTAATTCTCAAACAAATTATAAATTAATTATAAATTATATGTGATGATTCGGCTTTCTTGATTTTGGAAATTATAAATTTAATTAATAATATATTTAATTTCATTGGTTAGGATGTTATTAATCATGTACATATTGGATTATTAGTTAATTATAATAAAAAATTGAGTGGTTGTGCCCAATAGCCACTTTTTCTACACCCAACACTTCATTGACCACCTAACGCATGTTTTTAAAAGCTATCAAAACTTTTAAAACTACTTATTTTGTTTTTATGAGAAAATCAAAAGTTATATTAATGTTTCATCTACTTTTACACATCAAAAATAATCCAGAAATAGTTTTCCTATGATTTCACATTATTATGAGGTTGTTTTCTATGTTTATGACCATTACACATGTGTTTTAGTGTTTTAAAACATTAAAATCATGTTTCCAATCATCCTAGGAAAATGAAACCATGGATTGACATGTTTTTAGTTTCTATATTTCAAAAAATAATTTGTGGTTGTTTTCTTATGATTTTACGATAATTAGAGGTCATTTCCTTGGTTTTGACCACCTAACTTGTGTTTTTAATGGTATTCCAAGCATTAAAAATTGTTTATTTGGTCATTTTGTTCATACCACATATCATATTGATGAGGTTTATAATCATACATTTCCCAATTAATTTATTGATTTTTTATAGTGATTTTACATTAATCTATGATCATTTTCTTTGGTTTTGACCATTATATGCATGTTTTATTGTTTTACAACATTATAAGTGTGTTTCTAGTCATCCCAAGAACCTAAAACCCAAAATTTATGTTACATTAGTTCTTAAATTTCAAAAATCACTCTATGGTTGTTTTCTTAGGATTTCACCATAATTGGATATCATTTTCTTGGTTTTGATCCCCTGATGCACGTTTTTAAAGGTTGTCAACCCTTTAAAACTCCTTATTTTTCCTTTTTGACCAAACCACACATCAGATTGTTGTGTTTTATAGGCATACATGTCTAAAATAATTCGATGATAGTTTCCTATGATTTTATATCATTCCAAGGTCATTTTATATAGTTATGAAAGTTACACTAATGTTTTACTCTTTTAAAATACTAGAAGTGTTTTTTTGTCATCTTTAGAAAATGACACCTTGGATTGATCTGATATCATTGTGTACATTTCAAAAATAACTCTATGGTTGTTTTCTATGATTTCATGGTAATCATAAGTCATTTTTTGGGTTTTAACCACCCAACACTCATTTTTAAAGGCTCTCAAACCTTTAAGAACTTTTTATTTTGTCATTTCATGCATACCACACATTATATTGATGTGTATTATAGTCATAAACATCAAAAATAGTAATAATATGGTTTTCCTATAATTTCATGTCAATTTGAGGTTGTTTGCAATAGTTTTGACCATTACATGCAAGTTATAGTGTTTTAAAACACTAAAAGTGTGTTTCCAGCCTTCCCAAGAAAAATAAACCTTGGATTGATGTGACATCAGTTCCTATATTTCATAAATTATTCTATGTTGGTTTCGCATGATTTCACAATAATTGGATGTTGATTTATTGGTTTTAACCCCTCTAATGAACATTTTTAAATATTGGTAAACATCTAAAAACCACTTAGCCAACGAGCTCGTACCTGAGTGGTAAAGGATCCTAATTGTCATCCAAGATCCCCAGGTTCAAAACCAGGTGGAGGAAAATTTCTGGTACTATAGCAGTATTGTATCAGTTACTATTCGGTACTGTAGCAGCCGGAACTATTCACCCAATTTGGGCCTCCGGGCCATCGGTTTGGGCCTACGGGTCTCAAGGGCCTTTGGGCCATCAAAGGCCTTCAGGCCATAGGGCCTTAGGGCCATTGAGACCATGGAGTAGCCCAATTCACATAGAGCAAGCCCCATAATAGGATCAGAGCAATAAGAATATCAACCACCAGATGCAGTACTAACCAGATTAGAAGAATGAGAGGGTATGGCAACTGCCATCGGGACCAAGAACCATGCAACTTTGTATGGGGCAATGCTAGCTGATTAGCAATGCAAGGTGGGGAGCTAGGAAATCAATGATGCAGAAGCTGGGGAGAGGAAGTTCTAGTGGGTTGGGCCTATGGGTCAGGTATTGGGCATGGAATGCCTCTAGGCCTTTAGGTCATGTATTTTCAAGTCATGTCGGGCCTTATGCCTTGGGCCTACGAGTCATGTACGGTTTCCCCTTCAACACTTAAAAGGGGGATTATCCATAATAAAAATAAAAATTAAGGTCTTCGGGCCATTCAGGGTAAAAACCACTTATTTAGATATTTTACGCACATAAAAATGTTTTATTGATGAACCATATACTCTTACACATAAAAAATAATCTAAAAGTGTTGCACTATGATTTTACATCAGTCTAATGTTGTTTTCTATAGTTTTGATCCTTGAACACATGTTTCAATGTTTTAAAATAATAAAAGAGTGTCTCTGGTCATCCTGAGAAGAAATACCTCTAATTGACATGCATTCAATTCCTACATATGAAAAATTAATATATGTTTTTTTATTTCATGGAAATCAGAGGTTGTTTTCTTTTATTTGACCCCCTAAAACACATTTTTAAAGGACATTTATCCTTTGATAACTTCTTTTTTAGTCATTCGAAACATGTCACATGTCATATTGATGTGTATTCTACTAATACATGTAAAAAATAATTTAAAAACTATTTTCCTATGATTTCACATCAATCCAAGGTCAATTTCTATGATTTTAACCATCGCACGCATGTTTTAGTGTTTTAAAACATTAAAAGTGTGTTTCTGGTATTCTTGATCAAAAAACACCTAAAATTGAAATTACTTAAATTTATATATTTTAAAAATCAATTTTAATTTTTTTTCTTATGATTTTATTGTAATTAAATGTCATTTTCCTGGTTTTAACCCCCCAACAAACATTTTTAAATGCCATAAAACCTTTAAAAACATATTATTTAGTTGTTTCGGGCACACCACATTTTGGATTAACACTAAATCTATTTTTAAAAGTCAAAAATAATCTAAAGATGGTTTACCTATTATATAATATCCTTCCAAGTTCTTTTTATATGGTTTTGATTGTTACACGCACATTTTAATGGTTTAAAACCCTAAAAGTTTGTTTTTGGTCATCCCAAGAAAACAACACATCAGATTGAAATTCTATCACCCCATATATTTCAAAAATCACTAAATGGTTGTTTTTGTATGATTTTATGTCATTCATAGGTTGTTTTCCTAGTTTTAACCCCCTGATGCTTTTTTTTACCTTTAAAAAATATTTATTTATTCATTCTAAGTATACCACATGTTAGATTAACGTGACATTTATTTTTACAAAAAAATAATTCAAAAAAGGTTTTTATATGATATAATGTCATTCCAAGGTATTTTTATATGGTTTCTACCATCACACATACATTTTAGTCTTTTAAAACACAAAAAATGTTCTTCTGATCATCCCTAGAAAACAACACCTTGGATTGACATGTCTTCATTTCTTACATTTCAAAAATCAATATATGACCATTTTCTTATGATTTTACATCAATAAAAAAAACCTTATATTACATTTTAAATATAATAATATATTGTATGACACATTTTTACTTTATTATATCAATTTTATAAATATAAAATGTATTTTAATTAAATATCATAAATGAAACAATAAATAATTAAATGGTGATAGAAAATACTTCATGCATCAGGTGGATCCATATAAATATCATCCATGAACTCACAACATTGTCCACTAGATTTATCTGGATCCTATAAAAAATATAAATATTATATATTATAAGAATATTAATAAATGTCAGTATGAGTATAATTTATCTTATTTTTATATGTGTTTCCATATGTGCACCGTCAATAGGATTATACATCATCATTCCATATATACATGTTGATCTCTATGATAATCACTTATTACACTATACTCATAGCTATTGAGACTGGTCATCCATACTGTATTGAATAGTCTGCATGATAACATTTACCTTTATATTTGTGTGTATCCCTGCATCTTTGCATGAACCCAATGCCTATTCTTTAATAACTGCACGTTTGGGGAAATTGTTTCCATATTTCAATGAGTAACAACAACCTTCCCACCTCATGACACACTGATATATCTTATCTCTGTGTACAATAATATTTTGTTTCTCTTATGGAATCTCTGATTACTTTGTTTCAAACTAAACATGGTGAATATACACAATAAATTAATGAACACATGTGAATAATCTCTATAAAATAATATAATGCTTTTTACTAAATAAATTTCTTACTATAATTGCAACAACATCATGTTTACCCCCAAAGATTCCTCATCCATACCGATATCCTATCAGTGTGTTCACCTCACTGGTGTAACTAAAATAAATGCATCCCCCAATTATATATTTATATTATGGTTATATTAAAAAAAAAATTATATATATAAATTATAATTGAATTCTAAACTTACATTATGTATAAGATGAGATACATGCAAACTATCAAGTCTTTAAGGCATACCCTACTGCACCCGACTAGATGAATGAAGACTAAATTCAGTCCACATTCAATATATTGTGTTATTATGCATATGGAAAATTAAAATAATTTATTTATTTAAAGGAATAAATTTTACCATCATCATCTCACTCAAAAAAAAATATCCAAATCCCACCACACTGTGAGAATAACACCTGAAGGGACTTACTATAAGATGACTAAAACAACCATAAATTGTGTAAAGTGATCTCTCTTCACCCTTCCCAAGAAATATTTTGATATCATTCGACATTGGAAAATGCACACTTCCTAAAACTCATCGGATATGATGTCAAATAATAATTTTTTTAAAATATTATTAGTGGATATGATAATAATAAAAAAATGACATGGAAAATACAGAGTAATATTACCTGAAACTACCACCATTATCTGTGAATTTTATCTTAATGGAATGATGGACACTCATCAGTCATCATTAGGGATCCATGGGTGCACTTTATTAAATTCTCCATATGATTAATTAATTCACTTTCACCCTATCCAACTGGATAGAACATGTCATCAAATAACACATTTAGTTAGGTACTAGAGTGCCAAGATTGAA
The DNA here is from genome assembly GCA_963277665.1 of Viscum album. NCBI lineage: Eukaryota > Viridiplantae > Streptophyta > Magnoliopsida > Santalales > Viscaceae > Viscum > Viscum album. Next base: position 1,197,603,394 of record OY728123.1, on the reverse strand, counting down.
CTCCTCTACAAGGATCCATTTTTCTACTGAAGTATGCACTGGATCCTGCTCAATATAAATTCATAATTTAGTAAATAAAAAAAATTAAAAACAAGAAAGTACCATGAGAACGTACTTAAATACAATTATAGTAAATTAATATAAAAATTCAAAACATAAATACCAAAAATTCAAAATGAAAAACCTATATTTATAAAATAAAGTTAAATACATAAACTTTTTACATAAAATTAGTAAATATTTTCATCAATGTTAAACTTTTTTATATGTAACTAGAAAAAAATGATCATAAATATTTCACTAATCAAGCAAATCTATTGTATCTTCTTCAAAAACCTCTTTGAACCATTTTATATATTCTTCTCGTATAGCTAAAATGGTTTGGTCAAGTATTTTCTCAGGAAAGGAAGTAATATTTAGTTCCACTCATTAAATCATAAACCACCTTCTAGTAATTTTAATGATATCTTTATAGTTGTAATCCATGCTAAAAAGGTAAACTTGATGTGTGTACGATGCCAGTATAAAGGGATCATTTCTTACTCAGTCATATTTATACAATATATTGTCAAATTTTACCAACATAAATTGGAAATTGTACATTTTTATTCCATGAAATAAATAGACACAATAACACCTCAATAATATATGTTTCAATCCATGGTTATAAATAAACTCAAAAATATCTCTCAATCATCTATAGTAATAACCTACATCACTATACAGGCAACCAACACCATTGTTTTTCTTTTCTAGATTCACATAAACATCGATAATATGTACTTGAAATTTTTTATCATCCAAATAATTATAAAAATGAGTAATAAAAAATGGTCCATCAACTAGTTATTTGAGTTCTTTGGTCACCGTAAGATCACTTGATTCACACATCTTTTTATTATATAAATTTCTCATAAGTAAATGGAAATAGGGTTGTGAAAATAAAACTTAATTAAATTATAAAAATATTAAATTTATTATATATATGAATGTGAGTCTAGAACTACTCATGAAATGAATTGAAATGAAGTCATTAGATCCTATGATCAGTGTCATGAGGCCTTCCTTGTTTCAACTTAGTGATATGTGTCCTAAATTACAACATAATAAGATATGAGGAGTAAATTAAATATACAATAACAAATAATATTAGATAAAATATAAAACTTATTGTATCAATGGTATAAATAATTTAGTGTTCAAAAATACATATCTATGAGCTTAAACCCACTCCCCATTTTCTTTATCAAACATTGTCCCTTCTTTAATCAGACCTTCATCAATCCAAGAGGGTTTATCTAATTTTTTTAAAACTCGTCAATATATGTATCATATAAATTAGTGCATTCACCCATTAAATAACCCTTAGAAAATGATGTTTCAAGACTAGGCCTATTGTGAATATACCATTTCAAGGTACTTATATATCGATATATTTGATACATCCACTTGAATTGAAAGGTAACACTAAAAATGACTTCACCGGATAAATGTATGGTCATATGGACCATGTAATAAAAAAATACAGTGGAAATAGTTTCTCCAAGTGAAATAGTGTAAGTAAAATATTATCCAATAGTTTTTTTCAAATCACTCATGTGATGATTTCTTGAACAAGGATCTCTACAAAATTAAAAACTTCAATCAATGGTTTCACAATATGGGTATGAAAACAATCACAAATTACAATTGGGATTAACTGTTGAAATAAAATATAATTATTGTGAATTTTCAACCTTAATAATTTCATTCCCTCATTAACCTACTTATAAATATTAGAGCAATAACAATCAGACACCTTTATGGTCTTCAAAATTGATAGAAATTTTTATTTCTCCTTTTTACTCATCGTATACTATGAAATAGACATGTATGACCTATTACCCTCACCCAACTATAAATATAATAGTTTTCTTAATCCCATTTATTTCCAATCACATCGAGAATTGGCACTTCCCATTGATTTCTCCTTAACTCCCATAATAGTTAATGGTATATCATCGAACACATTTTTCTTAATTTACATCACATCTAAATTATGCCTTAAAATATCCTTTTTTAAATAATGAAAATTGAATAAAATAATTCACTTCATCTAATTATGAATGTGTTTTCTATTCATAGTTGTAATGGAAGACAATGTTTGTGATAATAAATCATTAAAATAATATATCGTGTGAATATTTTCATGGTCAAGTTATGCTAGATTTTAAACCATAGACATTATTTATGGTGATAGTTCATGCCCTCTTTTCCCATAAAATGACACAATGCCTTTTCTAAACTTGTGTTTTGGGGGAAGAAAGAGTTTATGACCAAGTAATACCCATTTTCTATAGTTATTTATTTATGTTGATTTCTTAATTTAATTAAAATAAGTCCATGTGAATTATTCTTTTTACTATAACTTTAAAAGTTTTTATATAATGGGAAGTCATTAATTTTTTATAGAAAATAAGTCTAAATTCTAGGAATTTCATTAGTTTCTAAATAAAAATTTATTTCCCAATATACCCAAAATTCTTCCATATCATCAATAAATGGTTGAAAATAAACATTTATATTATCCCTAGGTCCTCTTGGTTTATCAATAATAGAAAAACGTGACAAAAATGGTTGCTTATTATAAAACTAAGGGGAAGGTTATATGGAACCAACACCATTGGCCATGTACTATGTGTCATACCAACTATAGAACTGGATAAAATAAAACCATCTAATTCCAAATTAAATCAAACATTATAACTATCTTAGGAAAATCCCAACTCTATCTAATCAAACACATTCCTTGCCAAAGAATATATTGGGTGAGTTAACTTATCAACCTCTTTTTTTCTATCTGAATTTCGCATCATCGATATAACAATTTTTGAAAAGATGAAGAATATCTTAAACTTTAGTTTAAGTGGTAAGTAACGCATTTTCTTTGTAGTGACATGTTTCCCTTGATTCAACACTCAACTAAGGAGAATATAATGACTTGTGAATTCAGTATATATATATCTTCCCTATAAATTTTATAACTTTATTCAGACACTAAAATCAAAATTATAATACATTAATAAATTAATTTTATCACCTTTAAAAGATTATTATGTATAAATATATTATTTAATATATTTAAATTATTTTAATTGAAATGTTTGTATAAAATAGTATTAAAAATGCTTATGATTAAAAACACATTTAATTAATAAAAGTGTTTTATATGTATATTGTTTTTTTCAATAAAAATTTAAATATATATTTTTTAGATATATAACTCTATAAATTTAACTTTAATTTATAAATCAGAATAACAAAATAAACTGATTATGAATTTTTTGTATTTTTATGAAAAATTTAATTTTTGGATGAATAATGAAATTTACGGTCCCTGTCTAATTTTATCACTAAATAAAATATTACCAAAACATAATAATGAATTGAATATTAATGAAACTCTTTTTCGATAAAATTATATATATTTAATTAATATATCTAATATATCATATTTACAAACCCATGATTAGCATTTTTGAACATAAGAAGTATTTTATTATAAAAGATTTATTTTTGAAATATTATATATTTTAATTTTAAAGTAAATTTTCAATAATTTAGAAATTTAATTAGGTTTAATGGAGGATAAATTTGGATTTATAATGTATAGTTTTTGTAAGAATTTTCCTATTCTATTTTTAGTAATCAAATAATTAACATGATTAATATTTAATTAAGACTAATTAGTGTTTAAGAGAGTAATCTAATGTGGCACAAATTTTCCTAATTTAACTTGAAAAATAGACTTTCTAGAAAACTTTTTTAGGTTAGAAAATCATACTGACATGTCTTACCAACCATACCACACCTAACTCACCTAAATTTTATGCAATTTTATTATTACACCTTTCATAACATTCTTTTCTATGAAAGTTCCTTTTATTCACATTTAAAAAGAGACCCCTTACACCCCTACCATACTTGACCTCCAATTAGAATTTATCTTCAAAAAATTACCTAATTACCTTTAATATAATTTATTTGTATTACCTCATCCTTTTAGTCACTATAATATGGAATAACTCATCTATTTTCGATAAGACATGCAACAGAAAGTTCAATGTCTTGACAAAGATATCACATCTTTCTTAACATTTATTTATTATTATTTATTTCTTATACCACCTATAATATATTATATACATGATAGTATGATCATATAAATATTAATGATAATATTTTATGTTATTACACTTATTAAACACCACTTTTTTCTTTCCTCCAACAACCATTTGAAAAATAAAAAATGCCAGCATCCATATGTTCATATCATTGACTCAATGCATGATGTGTCCATTTTTTCATAACCATGTTGTATAGATGTTATAAAGTGTTTTTATTAATGAATATATTTTTTATTTATTACATGATTGTTATTTTTAAATGATAAATCATTTTACTTTCTACATCCCTCTATTTTTGGGGAAAATAAAATTGTTAACCTTGTGTACGAGAAGATTACGGCCTCCATGTTGTGACACATTTTTTTCATTTACCACCTATCTTGGATGATTTTAAATGTTATTATGATTTATAAAAAATATATTAAAATCACTATTTATATTCTTTGTGTTTTTAATATATTTTTAAAAATAAACTTAACCATGGTCAACATGTTAAGAGATTCACATAAAAATCAATTGAACCACCTAGAGTAACTAACATAAGTGGAAAATATTTAATAAATGGGAACCTTATAATGATAATTAGAAATTGTTAAATTAATTATAGATGAATAATATTCTTATTAAGTGTTTTAATGAAAATAATTTAATTATATAGGACTTCATGTATATGTGTAGAACGCTTCAATACATAAAGGGTAAGGGAGTTGTTTAAATTCCACTTCCTTGAGACATGTTTTAATGCTATGAACCAATTTATTATTTATATGGTGTATACACTTACCAAGAAATTATTTTCATAGAAAACATTATTTAATTCATGGACTTACATAACCCTATGAATTTAAATCTTCCATTTACTTTATATTCAAAAATTACTAATGTATTAATAGTTTCATATAAAAACATCATTCTTTGAGACACATGTTATTTTATGCATATAATTTATTTTAAATGGTATACATACAACCAATTATATATTTAATATCATGTATTATCCTTATTAATGTGATTTTAACTTTAAAATTTATATCTCCTTCTTTCATGTTATTTTTATTATAATTATTTAATCTGTAAGTGATTTTTGTCTCAAACTCTCTTTATTGAGACACATTCTACTTTATGAAAGAATTTACATTTTTATGGTGTATATTCTGACCAATTTTATGTTATCATAAAATATCTTTTTTTTCATGGTATTTTAGGTTCATAAAATATCTTTTATTATTTCAAGGTGATTATGTACATTTGAAGAAAACAAAAGGAACTGATTATAAATAGTTACTGATGTGATATTTGTTTTCATGTGTTTAGGTTGAAAAAAAACCTAGTTTCTAGTTGTATTTTCAAACTAACATTTATGAATTTCCATGTAAAATATAGTGAATATACTCTCTCGGTAGTGACCTACTAGATTCTATGTATCACTTCTATATATATTTCATGTTATAGGCTTTTCCATTGGCTTTGTCATCTCTTACTTGGTTTTCGATGGGTGAGTGGGGATATGGTTGAAAACCTATGGTTGTATAAAGGAGACCCAATGATATAGGTTATTTTATTGTATTTTGTTATGTGATATTATATCAACCAACCATTCCTTGTGTATTTATATATTCTTATTCCATTGTATTTTATTTATGTGATTTGGTTTATTATTTTTTATGGATGTTTATTTTATTGAGATCTTTTGGTTTATTTATCTATTTACTTATTCTAATTTGATATTGCATGGGCATCCAAAGTATAGATGGTCCATACCAAATTACTGGTAATTGATCTATTATCTTTAGATCTGATTTGAGTATGAGATTTTTTCCAAATGAGTTTTATTTGATGCCCATGCACTATTTGTTAGCTGTGGGGATTGGGAATGCCCTTTAGGCCTAATGGAAAGTTGATTTAGGTGCCGATTCTGAGAGTATCCTGGGTCGGTTCATTACAATGATGTGATAAAAACTAAAGAAAAAGAAAATATATTTTTTAATTGTTTTTGACATGATCCCTAATACATGGGGGTGTTACTTCACTTTCATTAAAATTTTGAAATATTATTACAATAGCTTTCTTATTATCCAAATAAAATGATACTTCCAACTAATTCAAGTAGAACATAACTGGTGGAACTAGTTTCTACCGCCTTTTAATATTTATAAGTAGAATTCAAATAGAACCAATATATATATAAATACCTCTTCCCAATCAAAGAATCCCACCACCTCAAATTTTTCTTCCAGCACATAGTGACTGCTTCTGGAATCTCCAGTGGAAGAATCTTATGTATTCTCCCTAAATTTCTATACACATTCCTTTTCACACAAACCCAAAAAGAAAATTTATTATATATAATTAAAAGGAAAAAAATTATTTAATTTATTTTCTCTTCTTACAATTCCTCCACTATAGTGATCAGGGTTAACTTCTGATGATATCTTCCTATTTTCACCAAATTGTCTGCAAAACTTCAATTCTTTCAAACTTTAGTTATTATCGATACCTCCTTTTCTGCCTTTACCTTTCATAAACCCGGATCGATGACATAATAAAGTAGGTGAAAGGTGTTAATGAAAAAAATCATTTTACCTTAATTTTGAAAAGGGTGTTTTGTGCATTAACACTATTCACCTAAATCAAGATAAAAGGTTTTTCCAACAATAATGCCTTTACCCTAACCCCTATAAAAATAAACCCTCCCCTACACCTTCTCCTCACTAAATTCAACCCTCCTCTCTCTATATCAAGAAATTTCATATAGTTTTCTCCCTTATGAATGGATTTTTGGTGGCCTAGAAGGAGTGTAGAATTTGAAAAGTGTAGTATTGGTGAAACATCTATTAGATGAATTTTTTATTATTTATTTTAAAGTTAATTATTTATTTAGTTGTTTAGTTTTTAGTCTGTTTTATATAAATTATTTATTTATTTGTTTATTTATTTACATATAATTTATAAATAATAGTTGATATTAGTAATAAATTATTATTATTTAATTATGAATTTTGAGTAAATAATATATATTTAGTCCTAGTAATGAATTTATTATTATAATAATACTATTATTTAGTATAAATAAGTAGTTTTTTTAATATTAGTGACATAATTAGTATTTTATATTAACTAGATGATGAATAAATATTACTGAAAAAATAATTCACTAATAATTTTTTATTTTTTAGGTAGGATCACGACCATTGAGATGGGGTTGAATTAGTGGTACCTTTTTTTTTCTAAGAAGGTTTCATTACTTCATTAGTAAAAATTTCTTAACCTCTAAAACCCATTAAAGTTACAATACACTCAAACAAAACATCTCATCCTCACCTTTCATATGTAATAAATATAATGAGAAAGAATAACATGATATTTACAAGGTTCGATACAAAGACCTACTCCTTTCTATGTTGGATAGTTCCACCAAAATGGATTATTTCACTATATTTTTTTTGGAATACAAATTCACAAGTAGTGAAAAAAATATATAATCTAAGTAGAAACTTTACCTTTATAGTTTTTTATACCCCATGCTATTTTTTTTAGTATCCAGTTCTCATAGCTATTTATACACCACACAAAGATAATAAATCCTTTTTACCAACTATTAAGTATCCACAGTTAAAAGCTTCACTTTACTTATTGTTTTATGGTCCACTTCATAGAGACTTCACTTCCTCCACAAGTAAGTTGAATCAAACTTTTACCTACGTACAATATTTAAGAATGTAAACAATTCTCTAAGGAACTTCTTAGTCATGAAAATTATTCTATAAAATCATTCAGAAAAATATACCTAAGAAATTTCAGTCTAATCTTCCTCTGTTTGGTACCCTTAGTTTGGTGGGATCCATCTGATTGGCCTCAGTCTAATTCTTATTATGTACTTCCTTCTTCAATTGAGTAGGATTTCAATCTGTATCTCGTAACTCCTTATTCTGATAAATCTTGTTCTAATGGATATCGCTCTAATAAGCTCGCATTAATAGACTTTATATTTTAAAGCATCATCCTTGAACTTTATCAAATGATCGGATTGAACCTCACTCAAATGGACTTGTTTTGATGGAACATCCTCAACTTCAACCTGAAAACAATATACGTTTAGAAATTCAATACCTGAATAAAAAAATGTTAGAGCTCTTGGTGCATGTTAATAATTAAATTTTCACACAACATACAAATGGCATGATCTCTCCTTTTATAGGCACCCCAAAATGGAAAAGGTGTGAAATCCAATTTCACTTTCTGCTCAAGGAAATTATTAAATCCTGAATTTCTTATTCATTTAAGTCTTCATATTTTACTTATTCATCTCTTCATAATATTTTTGGGAGCTTCTCGAATCACTAGACTTCTTAAAGGTTACAAACATTTCTTTTGTTAGATTCTTCATTATGATTATTCATTTTGATTCTTCATTATAATGAAGGCATGAAACAGATTCTTCATTACATTTTTCTGTACTAAATCATCATATATGAGAACCATATAACTTCTCATTATGATGAAAACACATGAAATACTAAAGATGGACCATTAAGATGAACTCTTATAAATAGTAAAAGTCTTATCATATAGATTCTGCATATCAACTCTTAAATGTAAGACATTAAAACCATGATGAAATATCTTCAAAGTATTTTTAATTTTTCTTTAGTTCTTCTGACTGATGATCCTACATCTGATTACCATATCGGGGTTAGTTTGATGGATCGGTCTCTATCTTCCTTTGTAGTATCAGTGTAACATACAGCCTAATAGTCTTCACCTCTTCTTGAGAAACAATAATTATTTTTGTTCTTTTTCTCTTGAACCATTTTTAAGAGAACTAAGAATGACTTGTTGTTTTCTTGACCCAATTTAAATACAATTAAACCTTTCTCAATCATTATAACCTTGATAAAAACTCTACATCTGATATACAAATAATACCACCAATATAAATTGGTGTTAGAATCCATTATGATGATTCAGTATCATACCGCATCTGATAGACCAATTTCATTAGTGAATTCTCTTCTATATCAAGATCTTTCCTTCTATGATTACAATACCAATGAATTTCCATCACTAAACTTATTTATATGATGATTTATATCTTATGTATTATTAGTATGACTTAAAACTAGTATTCTCATTTTTCACATTTCGAACAAACCTTCAGAACCTTGAATAAAATCTGCATCTAGTGATCATACACTCATGAAATAAGACCATAAAACTTCAGTTTTACATAATGTTCTTCCCTAAAAAAACTATGCTTGTATCTTTACTTCCTCATGACTTTGAATACTATTAATATTGGAATAGAATCATCTGATTTATATTGGTAAGTATTATAACATCCCATTTCTTCTAGAAGATTATTTCTTTCCAATATGTTCATCAATACGATTGGCAGTATCAACTCTCCTCCTTTCCTTTATAAGGATTGCATCACAAGTTTCTCAAACAACTTATGAATTTTTTGAATTAAAAAATAGAAAAGAAACTTTAGGTGTATATCAGATCCATTTATACTCTGAGACACCTCCTCATTACGATCACCGATTTTATTCCATACTAAATTTTATTTCCAGCTACTTCTGAATTTTTATCAACATCCCAATCTGATAGATCATATTGACTCATATCGATGTGCTAGATCTGATTCTCATTCTTATATTCTAGATCCGATTGAAAACTTCACACACACCATTCTTCAATTTGGATTTCCATTACCTTCTCAACAAACTTTATTTCTTCATCATAATCAACCTATTGATCTATTGACAACAGCTACAACCAAAACTCAAATTTGTCCTAACAATATCCCCCTTTTTGTTTATTGTCAATACCCACTTCAACCACTTCAAAAAAATATACCACTTTTTTTCTTCTATCCATTATTTTCTTACTTCCCCTATTTCTTATATATCCCTCTTTTTTTATCTCTCACACTTTTCCTTATCTCCCCCCTTATTAATAATAAATTTCAAAGGGTCTATCATGATAATTTTTCCTCTTATTTGCAAATAATCTTATTTCCAAGGGTTGAATATTTTCATCTTAGAAAAGTGAAATTATTCTTTAGGAGAACATAAGTATCACATGAGTTTCTTAACAAAGATCCTTTAACTAAAAAACTTTAAGTATATGTGGGTGAACCCTATGTAAAAAACAACAGTTTATAATCAAGGTTTTCAATGTAGTTCATTGAAAAACATTCATATAATTCCATTTTCATGTTTCTTTCAACATTATCATTACATGGGGAAATCATTAAAATATTTTTTTAATATAAAAGTTACATGCATCCATCTCAAAAAACATATCATAAAGTTCATGTGTATAAACACAACATTCATAAAATCACATTTTTTAACCTCATTATTTTATTTTGAAATAATACTAAGAGACTCATCAACATCAACTTATTTATTTCAACTCCCTCACTTCCCTATAAGTTAGTATAAATACCAATATTTTTTGGAATAATGAGGAACCACAGTTATTTCTGAGAAGTGTATTTTAGAATAAGATTTCTCTCTCAGCCTTTCTATTTTCTTCTTCTTCTTGGATTTTTCATTGGATGTATTTTCTTTCTTCCATTCATTATTCTCATATTTTGTAACAAATTTCTTTTCATCTATAGATTCTTTCGATAAAGATATTATCACCTTTTTCTATTTTGGAACCCTTTTGTTATAGTGACTTTGTAACAATTCTTTCATGCCTTACTCTTGTTCTGGAAGGATATTTAAACAAATTTTAGTAACATTCCCTTATTTCTCACAAATTTTTCATCTTTTTTGGATTTTAAAATCACCATCTGTTGAAACAAAATTATCAACATTGTTCTCAAATTCAGAAACCTTTTTCTTTAACTTTTCTTCAACTAATTTTTGGGCTTCTTCTAACTTTATATCCATTTCAACTTGTTTTGGATAGATAACTAAGCACTTGTTATTTTCCAACTCAACATGTTTTTTTATACATTTTCTTAAGATACACATCTTTCTTCACCTTCTGAGTTTCCTTTTTCAATTTCACATAATATTTTGGAACATTTTATCTTTTTTCTTGTCATAGATCCCCAGTGATTCATGATTATTTTCTATAAGAGACATGGTGTACCAGCATGAATAAGACTTGTTTCTAAAAACTACACAACACCAACAGTGATCTCTGAATATTGATTTTTTGGATTGATGGTGATCTTGTTCAAAACTTTTTTTGTTAATGATTCTTCACATATCATGGACCACATTGATCACGAGGATACTTTATTGAATAATTCATATCCTTCTTGGTGAAATATGTTTTCTCACAAACTTTCTTTTGTAAACCTTTCATTTCACATTCTTTAGAAGTTTGAAATTTAATATAAACTTTCTTGGTGATGTTTTATCTCATCTTTCTTATCTCACTTTGTGTTGCAATAAGAATTGATTGTGTTTCTAAAGACAGTTCTTCTTTAACATTCAACTTCCTTTTCATAACATCTATGAATTTTTTAGATTCAACTATCTTTAACTTGTTCTGTTTTCTTTCTCTAATGATTTTAGATTCTACCTTGTTGAGATTACCATTACTAGATGAATTTTCTTCATAACTTTCCATATTTATTTCCAGATCACCATTCTCAAAATTTATGTAATTAACATCTTTCTACAACTTCTTTATTACTTTATTGAGTTGATTATTTTGTTTAAGTGTATTCTCCAAATTCATTTTAATAATCCATTCCATTTATGTCATCTCATCATAATAATCATCATTAATAAATGAATCACTTATATTTTTGAATTGAGAAAGAAAGTTGAGATGATGATCATGTTCATCACTAAATGAGGAATCATCCTTCTTTATTCTATATTGATATATTTTATTCTTTTTTTCATAAGGAAATATTTACTTACATGTATTACACATTTTTTTATTATATTTATAATCATATTCCTCATAATCATACTCTTCAACATTTTTCCTAAGAAAATTTTGTGAAAAATTTCCCTTCCCTTCTCAATTACAAAATTTAATGGTTTTTATTGTTCATTTTACCTTGTTTTATTTCATAGAAAAAAGGGAAAATATTGTGTATAAATATTCATCTTCTTTCACTACTTCTAAGTTAATTGATTCTTCTTTAAATACATTATCCTTTTTCATTATTAAAAAATATTTAAAGTCAATTTATTGATCATAATTTTCTTTACTTTTCATATCCTTTTCTCTTCCATTTCATAAGTAATGAAAATATTGTGAAGATTATCCAATGATAGAGTTATAAGTTCTCTATTTTCCAAAAATAAAACTTTGGCATCAAACTTATTAGGAAGAATTTTCATGATCTTTTCAACAATTGTTGAGTCTTCTAAATTCTCTCCAAGACATATTATGGTGATAACAATGTCGTCCATTTTTTTAAATAAGTCACCAATAGATTCATGATCATACGTTTTCATATCTTCATACTTCAGCCTATAAATTTTTAACTTTTCCTTATTCACCTTTTTATTTCCTTCATAAATGTTTTTTAACTTATCCTAGATACCATTGGAAGTTTAAAATCCCTTTTCTCTAAGAAACTCACTTTCAGTTAGTGATGAGAGTAAATAATTTTTTCTCTTACTTCATTCTCAATATTTTTATTATCATCAACAATAAGAGGATAATTCTCAATACTAGGAGTAAATATATCTGTAGTATCTTCCAAAACATCATACCCAAAAGATATAATATATGGAAATATTCTATCTTTCTTGATAAGATATTTCATCCCATTGAAAACTGGAATCCTCTTATTGTTCACATAATTGATATTTCATATTCTTATATATGAATCTATAAGAGGGAACCTAGGCTTTGATACCACTTTTTAGTGTCTAGGTAGGATCAAGATCTTTGAGTGGTGGGTATATAGGTGGTTCCTTTTTCTTTTCAAAGAAATTTTCTTAAATTATTTAGTAAAACTTTATTAATCTCTAAAACCTATTAAATTTACGATCCACTCAAATAAAACATCTCACCATCACCTTTAATATGAAACAAATATAAATAGAAGGAATCATGTGATATTTATATGGTTTGATACAAAGACCAACTCTTTTCCATGTTTTATAGTCCCAAAAACATGTATTATTTCCCTATATTCTTTATTAAATACAATGGAAAAAAGTTATGAACAATTCTACAATCCCAATAGAAAATTTACTACTATAGTTTTTTATACCCTATAACTATCTATTTCAATATCCACTTTCAACAACTGGTTATACACTCTAGAAAGATAATCAATCATTGTCATCAACTAAGAAGTATCCATAATTATAAGCTTCACTTCCCTTCTTATTTTATAATACAGTTTATAAATTATTCACTTCCTCCAAATTAAGATGAATCAAACTTTTACCTATATACAACCGTCAATAAATTCAACAATTATCTAAGGAACTTGTTGTTCATGAAACTTCTTCCAAAAACTCAGTTTTAAAATCTTCCTCGGTAGTGTTAGTCTGATCTTCCTCATTCTAGTACCCTTAGTATGATGGGCTTATCTGATTAGCCTCAGTCTAATTATTCTTCTGCACTTCCTTTTCAATTTATTAGGAGCTCAATTGGTAACTCATAATTCCTTAGTTCGATAGAACTTGGTCTGATGAACCTTGTTCTGATGGATGTCTCTCTGATGGGCTCACTCTGTGGGACTTTCTCTTATGAAGTGTCATCCTAGAACTTTCTCAAATGATTGGATTGAACTTCACTTTTATTTACTCATTAAAATAGAAAATTATTATCATCAACTTGAAAAAAACTCTAGTTGTAAACTCAATACCTAACAAAAAAAATTCCAGAGCTCTCAGTGCATGTTAAGAATTCAATTTTGGCACATTGTATAAATGGAATAAGATCTCCTTTTATAGGCACCCCAAAATGGAAAAAGTGGGAAATCCAATTTCACTTCCCACTCAATGAAATTCATAATTCATGAATTTCTAATTCATTTAAGTCTTAATCTTGTACTTCTTCAAATATTCATAATCTATCAGGGAACTTCTTGAATCTTAATACTTCTTCAAGTTTAAAAACATTTCTCCCGTTTGATTCTTATTTTTGATTATTCATTCCAATTATTTATTTTGATGAAGGCATATGATAGATTCTTCATTAGGTTTTTACTTACTAAATGATCATTTATGAAAACTAAATGACATCTCATTACAATTAAAACACATGTAATACTAAAATTTCCCATTACGATGACCTCATGTAAACACTAAAAGTATTTTCATTCAGACTCTCCATATAAACTCTTAAATGAAAGACATTAAAACTCATTCATAAATATCTTCAATGTATTTATCCTTTTCTTTTGTTCTTTGTACAAATGATCATGAATCAAATGACCATATTGGTGTCAGTCTGATGGATTGGTCATTTTCATACTTTGTTGGATTGGTGTCATGCATAGTCCGATAGTCTGCACCTATTCTTGAGAAACATTCAATAGTTTTTTTCTTTTTCTCTTGACCCGTTTATAAGAGACAAAGGTATGAATTATTATTTTCTTGATCCAATTGAAATACAATACTACCTTCCTAAAAAATTGTGCCTCTGATAAAAACATTTCATCTGATATACAAAGAATACTAATAATATGAATCGGTGTCAGAATCCATTATGATGATTCTGTAGCATACAATGTCTGATAGATCGATGTTAATAGTGACTTATTTTCATTAGTAAGATCTCCCCTTATATGATTATGATATAAATGAATTTGTAACACTCAACTTATTTATCTAAATATTTATATCTTGTGGCTTATTGGTCTGACTGAAAACCAGCATCTTCATTTGTCACATTCTGAACAATCCTTCCCTTTAAACAAATATATGTCTGGTGATATCACACCCATGAATTGAGATCAATAAACTTCAATTTTGAAAACATTTCTTCCTTCAAAAACTTATTCTTGTATCATTAATTCCTTATAACATTGAATATGATTAAGATTGGTATATCATAATCTGATTTATATTTTGAATTATTTTAACTTCCCATTTCTTCCAAC
Organism: Viscum album; assembly: GCA_963277665.1. NCBI lineage: Eukaryota > Viridiplantae > Streptophyta > Magnoliopsida > Santalales > Viscaceae > Viscum > Viscum album. Next base: position 1,197,588,178 of record OY728123.1, on the reverse strand, counting down.
TTCTTATTTCATTCCAATCCGTTTCTCAATATGATTAGAAGCATCATCTCTCATACTTTCCTTGATAAGTCTTGCATCATAAGTTTGTCAAAAAACTTATGAATTTTTTGAATTAAAAAACAACAAAGAAACATTAGGTTGATATAATATCCATTCAAACTCTGAAACACTTCCTTGTTATGATCACCACTTTCATTTCATACTCAATATGATTTCCATTAGATTCTTACTTTTTATTATCATCCTAATCTGATGGATCGTATTGAATCATGTCGATGTGTTGGATCGGATTCTCATGCCAATAGTGTGGATCCAATTAAAAACATCACACACACCTTTCTTCAATATATATTTCTATTACCTTCTCAACATACTTTTTTTCTTCATCATAATCAACCTAGTGGTCTGTTGACAACAAATAAAACCAAAAATAAAATTTTTTCTAACATATTTAGCTATTAAATAACTAATTATTAACTAATTCTAAAGTATTGATTAAGTATTTTGTAACTAATGAATAACTAAGGAATAACTTAGGATTAAAGAATGATTAGATAATTAATAACTTGTAGTTAAATTAAGACTAACATAGGATCAAATTATGATTAATTGATGATTAAATAATGATTAACTAATAACTAAATAACGATGAACTATTAATTAACTAACAACTAACTAAAAATTAAGTACTTAATAACTATTAATTATGTAATGATTATATATTTATTAATGAATTTGTTAGGAATAATTAAAATATAATTAACTAATAATTAACTAATAATTAACTAATAAATAACTAGTGATTAACAAATGGTTAAATAATGATTAAAGAATTATTAACCAATAATTACTTAACAAAAAAATACTAATTAATGAATAATTAAATATAAATAAACTACTTTATATCTATAAATTAAGTAATGATTAATAAGTGATTAATGAATGACTAAGGAAAAATTAATTTAAGATTAAATAATGCTTAATGAATGATTATGTAATGATTAACTAAGGATTAGTGAATGATTAAAAAATGGTAAATAATGATTAAAGAGTGATTAAAGAAATACTAATCGATGATTTATGAGTGATTAACATAAGAATAATTAATGATGAAGTAATGATTCACTAAAAATTAATTAACGATTAACTATTAATTAACTATAAACTAACTACTTGAATAATGATTAAATAATAATTAACATTAAATTAACTACTTAATAACTATTAATTATGTTATGATTAATGTGTGATTACTGACTGAAAATTCATTTTTATTTATTTATTTTTGAAACACTTTTTGGTTAAGTGAGAACCCAATTAATGTGTGATTAATGAATGAATAAGTCATAATCAACTTAGGGTTAACTAATGCTTTAATAAAAGATTAGATAAGGATTAACTAATGATTAATGAACGATTAAATAATTATTAACTAATTATTAACTAATTATTAAATAATGAAGAAATATAAATTAAAGAATAACTAACTATAATGTAAGTAAATAATAACTATTAATTAAGTAATGATTAATGAGTGATTATCATATGATTAATTAATGAAGAAGTAATGAATAACCAATAATTAATTAATGATCAAATTTTAATTAATTATAAATTAACTACTTAAATAATTATAAAATAGTAATTAACTAATAATTAAATTTCAAGTAAATACTTAATAACTATTAATTAATTAATAATTAACAGTAGTTTAACGAATGATTAAGGCATAATTAAATTTGGATTAACTAATGCTTAATGAATGATTAAGTAATGATTAACTAATGTTTATTGAGATATTAAATAATGACCAACTAATTGTTAACTAATTGTTAATCATTGATTAAGGAATGATTACTGAATGAATAATTAATAATTAACTTAGCAATAATTAATGATGAATTAATTATTAAACAATAATTAGTTAATGATTAACTATTAATTAACTATAAACTAACTACTTAATAACTATTAATTAACGAATGATTAATGAATTATTAATGAGTGATTAAAAATTCATCAAAGAATGATTAAAGAATTATTAACATAGGAATAAATAATTCTTAACTTTGGATTAAGTAATGCTTGAAATATGATTAATTAATGAATAATTATTATTCAAATTTAAACTAACTACTTAATACCTATTAATTACTGAATTCTTAACTATTGAGTGAGTAATTATTAACTAAGGATTAGATTATAATTAAATAACGATTATTTACTAATTAAATTTGGATTAATATATAATTAGTATAGGATTAAAGAGGAAAAACTGCATGAAAAAGAGGCTTAACTGCACACCTGATTTGTCATTCCTGTGATTTATATGATTTATACCTTTCTTCACACTTTGTTTGAAACTCTCAATAAATATTCTATAGATTATTTTTGTTATCATTATAAAATACTAAAAATTACTTTAATAAGATTAAAAATTATACTATGAAACATTAGTTTCATCTTTGAGGATATAAGAATATGTTCTAAAATATCGGTAAAGTAATTATTGTGTGGTTATCTGAGAAATGAAATCCATGTTTGGATACTACATGTGGATTTGGATCTGTCATAGCTATAAATATGGGTAACAATCCCGAAAAACACTAGATTGGGATAGAATCAATCGGGAACCAGTGCATGATAATGTGACATACTACACGCCTAGTTTGACACTCATAGGGGAGTGATGAACATCACCCTTGAGGATGTGATAGTTCTTCTTGGCCTTCATATCCAGGTTGATGTATTTATAGGAACTACCTATGGAGACTAGTCTGATCTTGTACAATAATTTACTGGTCTCGAAATAGTGGGGGTGATACTACTATGGATGGTGGTTTTTTATATACGAGCTAGCTAGACATGTACTTTTCACATTTACTTGTCGACATTGAAGATCAGACTGTAATGCATCATGATCATTCATATATATTGTAGCTACTTAGAGGGACATTGTGAATTGATCACTCTAGTATGCATGTCCACAGGATGTATTTGGGGCTATTATAGGACCTTGATCCAGTAGGGAGATACAGTTGGGATTTTACATGCTTATCATAAAAGTATAGGGAATTATAAACATCATATTGATCATATTTCAACGATCTATGGGATATGTCATCCTCATTCAGATGTGGTCATGGGAGATCATCCCTCCCCTATACCCTATTGTTGTTGGTCTAAAGTTTCATATGGATTTGTTTCATGATTCTATTCATGGACACTAGTATTATCACTCATCTTTATTTTTTTCTATGACAATATGAGTTATTATAATTTATTTTTTATTATTCACAGTTTCTAATGTTGTATGTTATAGGTGGAGTCAGATACATCACTTCATTAGGACACTAAGACACAATTTGAGTACATAACATCTCATGTGGGATATTCTACTACCCACGAATGTAAGTATATGCATTCTTTTGTTGACTAATCAATTTCATAATGTTATCATTTTGGGAAATTAGTAACAAAATATTTTAACAAATTTTACATTTTATTTTAGATTTCATGCTTTTTATACTAGGATCTATTAGACCATATTACCACATACTGCATTGATGGGCTTCATGATTCCACAACTGTAGTGCCTCTCATTCACATTCTTACTGCTGAGTGTCACTAGTTAGATAGAGTCATGTGATAATTTAATTTTTTTGGCATATTTTGGTTCCACCCAGATGATTAGCAATAATTCATTCCATGAAGCTGAAGAGGATTCAAGATATCAACTAACACAAAATACATGATTAGTATCTTGACCTTTATAATAGATATGTGTTGTTTCGTATCAATTTCATGTGTGTGATGTGATTCCATCTATCATGGTAGGTTAATTATGATTCATGGGATAAACTGAAGTCTATACTGTATCATTCTCCACACTATAGAGGGATTCAAGATCCGTTAATTCAATTACTTTACATTAATTTATTTGATGCACTTTCTTTAATTCATTTTGAATCACCTTAATTCATACTTGACTACAGAATATTATTCAAATTTCTAATCCAAAAGAGAGTGAGGTTTCTGGACAAGTAGCATACCATGCTACAGTGGAGGAGATGATTTCAATGTATCATGTTCTACATGATAGTATCTTTGATCGTCCACCTCAGGGATATAATATTCCTTCCAAATGAGAGTATTTTCCAACTCAAGAACCTCCTCCAACAATTTCTGCTGTTAAAGAGTCATGACAACATTGACGTAAACCATGTTATGCTATGCGTGAGGTTTAATGGTCTGAGCTTTTATAAATAAAATTCCCTTTTGTGGCTAAATTAAATGCACCAATATGTATTGTGGTTATATAAGTCACATTAAATTCTTAGTTTTATTATATCCTATCATATTTAAAATACCATTAAGAATCATAATATTTGATAATATATTCATTTAATAGTGATCATATGATTAGAATAAATATAGGGTTTTGAAAAATCCAATTGACACTGGAAAAGGAAGTGATGGCCTCAACTAGTAGGATCGTACACTATGAATCCCATTTATATGTGCTTCCAAGGGAGATAGTGTCATTGGTATTTTCCCTTGACCAAGACTAAGATGATATCCAACAATATAATCATGAGGGAAACTTTTTATATAAAAAGTTCAAGCTTGTCAAGATCACAGCCCAACCCATCTATGTTGAACCACCCCATGAATGTCTCACCATCGTGTACCTTACCCTTAGATAGTTTTCCAGTGTAGTAAAGGGATATTTATCAAGACCCTAATAATATGATTATATATTTTATATAATAATGAATATATTTTCTTCTTATTATTGTTACTTTATAAATTATTTTTATTTTTGATATAATAAAACAAAAATTATATTTTTGGGTAATATTCAAATTCAATTAAGGATTTTATCTTAAAGAATTAATGGAATTTTGAAATAAATATTATTTTCATAAAATATTATTATTAAATAATTTATATTGAATATAAATTATCATATAATTTTTATAAAGTCAAAATGTAATTGTTAAAGTGTTTGAAAACTATTATAGTAAAAAACCCATAATTTCTTTATAAATGTCGATTATTATTTTAAAAGTGGAAATTAAAATGTTCAGAAAATTATTTGGATAAATTAAATATTTTTTTTGAATCAGAATGTCAAAATTTTCCAATGGTTAATTTTTCATAATTTTTTAAGATGATAAAATTTTTGAGTAAAAATTAAATATGGTATAAATATATAGTGTGTATCAAGACACCATTGTAGGGTCCTAAAAAATCCACAGAAGGGAATGAAAATACTCCCTTAAAATTAGTGGAAGAATCTACCCAATCTTCATCAAAATTTTTGAGAAAAAATATGAAGAATGTTTTGAATAAATGGTAAAGGACCTAACTGGTCCGCGTACCAGTTCATCACCAGTGGTACGCGGCCGGTTCAGTGAACTGCCCCCCATGGATGCTTTCATTCATGAAGTGGAGGTGAAGATACTATGCGGGCATGAACCAAATGGCTGGAAAGTGAGGCCGGACCGGTCTGCAGTCGCAAATTACGCTAGTCGGGAACCTGGAAGACTAGCCCCCCACCACACACTGCATCGTTCGTGAAACGGAGGCGGATCCCTATGCAGCTGCGATGCAACCCCGCGACTGAGTTGGTTCATGGGCAAGTTGCATTCAATATACCCCACAAACCTTGGGTTGACTAAGTCATCTTAGGCTAGGTTTGCTTTCATGGGCCTCTGCAAAAGGTGTCGCATGACCATAGATACAACCCTTTCCCCCCTCTATAAAAGGACATCAAGGGAGAGAAGAAAGGGATCAACTTTTTGAAGATCAGATTCTTTGCGATCATCTTTTGGGAAGAAGGCTTCAAATTTTTAGAGAAGGAAGAGACTTTTGGGAGATTAGGATTTTGTGTACCATGATGTTCCGATTCGCGAACCAGAAATAGGTATAAACTGAGGAAGAATTGTTAAGAACTGAATAAATCATAAATAAATTGGTAAACTGAGAACCTAAAATTGGTGAACCATGAACCATGGCCCCTACGCGGATTCACTCCCTACGAACCAGGTATCCTATGCCCCTTCTTCAATCCACCGCACCACATAGCACCCTCCTACATGGGTGAATCCCTGACCAGTGTTTTCCCCAGCTGCAGCCGCTCAAGCAGACTCCAGCGTCGCATAACAATTTGGTATGTGGACCAAGCCTAAAGTTGCGTACCACTCCGGTATGCGGGATACCCCTCATCCTGTGTACCACACTAGTATGTGGATGGCCTCCCTATCCACATATCACTTACCTATGTGAAGGTTTCGACATCTCATATAGCTATGTGGTCTACTAAGGCCTTCAGTGTTTCCATCCCCCAAGTTAGATAAGGCCCTTCCAATTCAGTCTAATCTTCTAGAATCTCTTCAGTGGCCTATCCATCAACACCAAGCCAAGGCCTCTCCCAAAGCCACCATATTGGCATGCTCAAATATTCATGAGAATTAGCGCACCCTCTTGAGTTCACATACCCATGGTAGGTGGAGACAAAGGGGTTACCCCATCCCTTGAATAGATATCTGGATCCTTATTGGGTTCGTATACCCACGGTAGTCTAGAGTCCGAGTCCAGGAGACCCTTTTTTCCTCTCCACTATTTAGGATTGAGGGATCCTACTTTCTTTTCCATTCAATGGCCACTAGTGGTGAGAAATTCTCCCCTCCCCTAAAGATAGTAACCGAGCATCCCTCTTGGATTAATCCCCACACCATCCTCGCCGGACGGCAATAGGATTTCCCCTTCCATCCGGGAAGTTTCATTGCTCTATGACCTTCACCACCATACCACGACCTCCACCAACACGACTTTTACCTTTGTTTCCTCCTAGAAACTGGGGGGAATGAAAGTCGCGTGGTCTTGGCCTTATCCATCTATTGTCATCTTCCTCATCTCCCCTTAGTAAGTAAAATGTTTGGTTCTTGCCGAATCTTTCACATTCTCTTGTTTCTCACACCGAGCATGAATCATGTGGGATTATAAATTTGATATGGTCATGATTTCTATACAAAAATGGTGGTAGAACAAGATACATGGTTTTTGATCCCTTCATCCAAAGCTGGGAATGTAGAAAACCTCCTTGTGGTTCAATCCCAACTTGGGCCACCAACCACATGTATGCCCCAATCATACCCCAACATGGGCTTCCCACCACACTCTTGACAAGAAACTATCACAATTAAGCCATGACCTCCCATAACTACATACACTTTGATTCCTAACCAACCAAGAGATGTAGGAAACCTCTCTGAGGCACAATCCTAACATCTGAGTTGGATACCCATTTATCCTTATCAGATTGTGTCCTCACGCCCCTAACAAGACCATACCATGGACCAAGAAATCATTTCCCTTAGATCCTCTAGGCCTCTTCGGCATAATTCCCGCAAAAACCTTGATTAGGGACTTATGACCCATATGTCCTTTCCACATGATGTTAAATCATAAAGTTGGGTCCTTGTCAAAGGACCTTAAAAGGTGATGTGTCCCATTAAGTGACACTGAACTATGTGGATTATGATTCCTCTCACATAGATATGTAGGATGCCCATATTACGGGTTCGATCCAGATTCTCAAGTCACTCTCTATCCCCCTGAATGAAAAAAAACTCTAGAGTGCCCAATTATAAAGCTTAAGACCAGTGTTGTTTGAACGAACTCAAACTTCTCTAGAATTATTAATCCAATGAGGGATGGTAATCCTCGGATGTTGATGGTTCTGAGTCCCTGCGTAGACCTATGACTTGAAACCTAATCTTAATCTATGGATACTATGCTTAGGGATAAACCAAAGATTTTTGAACATATGAACACGTCTTAAATCTATAAGAGAGTCTTGGAATAGGTAATAATCCCCCCCCCACACTAGTGCGATGAGCCTGACATCCAATCCTCTCGACCAATGTGAGTTCTTATGTGTCGTTCTCAAGAACACCCAATGAGCACCTGCCTTTGGAAAGTAGATCCATGGATCGTTGGATACAATAACTGTTGGGCGTTCTTGGATCCTCGAATAAACCTGTTGGAGAACAGGTGAAGCCACGAAGATTGGGACCCCAATAGAAATGATTAAATAGCACTGACTCCCTTTAATCAGACATAGGAACTAATCACGTCCACATGCCGTGAATCAAAAATGATGAACCCAACGTGAATATTTAACCATAATGAAGAATTTATCCTAATATGAAACTCTCCATGAAAATAAAAGGATGGTTAAGATCCGACGGTCCATTTTTTTTGTTCTCCAACCAAAACAAAAATTGAACCTGTCATGAGCCTTCAACCGAGGAGGTGAAATAATCCCACTTAATGCCCCATTTCATGCTCAAAAGGAGGGTCAATCAAGGTAATTAATTACTCATGGGATTATGAGATACTACATTGATGGGTTTTTCTCTTTTTACTTTCCAAATGTTTTACAGGTACACAGCAGATCATTTTTCAATCCAATGGCATTGTAAAGGAATTCACAAACACGCATGATGATCAACGTGCAGACTGGGCCTCTCAATTTTTAGAGGACCCCATCGCCCACCAAACATATTCAATGCTAGTTATCAGACACACTGATCTATGAATACCACCTAAATGGTGCTCTCCCGACTATGGAGGCTGCTATGTACACCCTCCAGTTAGTTAAGTCCCATTGGCTGCCTACCCAGCAGTGACCGAGGGAGAAGATCCAAGCGGCCCCTCTAGCCATCTCAGACTATTTTGGGAGCCTATCCCTAGAATGAGACAATGAATACCTCCCTTATCTTAGGAAGGTGGATGAGGATGATACTGATGACTTCTTCCCTGCTGGAAGGGGGTTCCTCTCCAAGGCCCCTGCTAGAAGACGTCGCTGCAACTACGTCATGACATCGTATCCTCATCCTGAAGAGGATACCACCTCGGAGATCTATGCCCATGATCCTTGAGCTCTGGCCCCTCAGACCACCCAACTAGGGTGTCAAACATACAACCGGGAACAGGTTATCACCCTTGTTCCTGATGAAGTACTCTGTTGCTCAGACACAAAGACCTATCACGGGCAGGTCCATGCACATGTCCACTCTTTCAAATCCCACCATCCTGACATGGAGGCAACATATGAGCAGGAATGCATCCACACTAAGCCTCGTTAAGATAATTTCCTTTGCAAGATGGCACCTACTTAGTAGGTGCCTCTCCCTACATGGTATCATGAATCCCACCAACCAGACATGGTGAAAATTCAGCACCTATAGGTCCATCTCCTCAAAGATGATCCTGAAGCCCGCCATCCTGATATAGTGGCAATCAACATGTGGTCACATATCCCTCCCAAAAGAGGCCACCGACTTGATATGGTAGGTCACCAACATATGTAGGGCCAGCTCCATGCAGATGCAATTAAAGTCCGTTTTCCTGATGTGGTGGCAAATGGAGAAGTAATCTGTCATATCCCATCACAGGGGTAGGCTCGTTCACTGGAACCGGCACAAGATAATCATTAGTATCCACTGACCACTGGAGTACTGGAGCAGGAAATTTATACTCCAACAGTGGAATGGGCCCTCATACCCATTCCAGCCAAGGATGTCTCTCTACATATCCTAGCAATGATGGAGGAGCATGTATCGATCCCAAATCATATCTTGCAGACTTTCCAGAATGTAATTGCATCGGCTGAAATAACAAGGACTTGGGCCCGTTATCCCATATTCCCAATTGAGGTGACTCATCTAAGAGACAATATTGACACCTCAGAGCAGATCTACTTCCCTGTTTCCACCTAGGAGGGTCGTCGGCTATATCCCGCGATACAAGGGAAACTATATCGAGCATACTCACTCGTTCCAAATAGGGGACACATGTTCATCATGGTGGATGCTCTGATAAATGCATATATCTCTAACAAAACTCAAGATGTTTGTCGGAATATCCCGATAGTGTAAGAAACTGGTTCTTAGTTCTGAGGTACGGGCTTCTTCTTTTCTCTTTTCCTTAAGTGTTTTTAAGAAAATAAAGAAAATGGGGGAAAATCCCAAATTTGGAAAGTACACTCCATGTACTTTGTCCACACGTCGTGTGCTTTTGTCCATGTAGAATGAGTACACAGGGCACGTGGCCGTGTCGGCGATGAAGGGTGTAGGAACCAAGTACATGCCGTGTAGTGGTCCCTTACACGTCGTGTAGTCAGTCAGCAGGAAAATAGTAAGGCGGTGGCCAGCTGTATGAATAAACACACCGTGTACTCAAGGATACATGCCGTATAGTCATGTCGGTAGATGAACAGTGCCATGCTGGCGGGAAGCCGCCAGAGGAACAGTTTAAAAATGCGAACTACACGCCATATACTTGGAAGTACACGCTGTTTACTTTGTTTTTTTCACTTAAAATGGGCAGTAGCCTCCCCTGTTTACATGGAAGGCTTAGAATGGGAAGAGTGAGCTCAAGAGAAGAGGACGAATCTTCGAGGATCTGTTGAGCGCACGTTTGGAATCTGTTTCTGCCTCAGATGATCTCGTTGGAACTGCACGGGTAATCCATCTACTCTTCTTTAACCATTCTTGCCAATTCTTCCTCTAATGGGAGTTATTTTAGTTTAATAAAGAATTCTTTTACCTCAAATATATAGCATTCTTGGACGTTTCAGAAGGCATCATTCATGTATATCATTCGTGGGTGTTTATGGTAGGTGGCTTGGTGTTTATTTTCCAACTGTCATGCATTTTGTGTGTTTTTGAGCTCGGAACCCATATTTGGGGTGTTATGAGGCTGAGTCCATGGATAATTTTAATACCTAGAATTCTATAGGTGATTAATTAAAGTTTTGAAACTGTTGTTTGGGATCAATTCTTGGATCCGGGACCACCCCCGGGGTGCGTTCCTCTGTTTAGCCGTTTGGCCAGGATACCCGAGGGTATGCCTTTAAAGTAAAAATTGTAGAATTTTCTTGAGAGGAATTTCTTATGTACTTCTTGTTTACATGTTGGGCATGGCCCTATTACCTTTTATCCTGAGGGCAGTGTTGAGATTAGCCTGTGGGTAGTGTACAAATTAGCCTTTGGGAAACTTCTTCCGTGCCTATGGGCAGTTGATTCTATGCCTATGGGCAACACTACTTACACCTGTGGGAAATATCTGTATGCCTGTGGGAAGATTCTTGTATTTGGATACTATTTACCTGAGGGTAGAGGTTTACGTGTCTGAGGACATTTGGATATTTACTTAGAATATTCACTGTGGTGGTATTTTAAATTAAATGATTAAATGGATATTATAATGGAAATATAACTGGTTAAGTTAATTACTTTCAGTACAACTTACTTTATTGAATTTTATTACTGCACACAATTGTTGCATGATTTCACATAGTTGGGCACGGGCCTTTGGTGAGTGCCTACTGAGATATATTTCTCTCACCCTGTTTGGGCCATGCTTTTCGGCCCAAACAGATTACGTTTCTGCAGGTGTAGATAAGGGAAAGGGTCCCTATATAGGTACTTGATTGCTGTTGGGGTTTAGGAGAGCATGGGACTGATCATTGGCTCGTGATGTCGTTGGCTGTTCTATTTTTCTTCCATGTACTTGTACTTCAGTTTCATTGTATTGTATTGTGGTGTAACATGTTTAGGATGTTTTCATAGAATTGAGGCATGTTGCATCATTTTATATACTAGTTGGTTATATCTAATGCAGTTGTTGATTTCAGTTGTGTATGGTTTAGTTCTTCCGCTATTGTTGTACGTTTATTTTATATTTCGCTGTGCTACACTTTGACAAATGAGGGCATAGTTTTCCCACTATCGGACCTAGGGCCTCGCTGCTAGTCGGCAGCCTCTGGCATTTGGGGAAATGCGCTTGAGGTCACGTGGCGAACTGAGTTTGGGGCACCCGTGGAGTGGTACCCAGAGCTGGGTCGTTACAAAGTGGAATCAAAGGAGTTATTTTCTTTGACTTACTATTTGGAGCCTTAGTCAGGGATAGGATGAGAAAGGTAGTTGGTAATGATCTGTTCCTGGGAGTAGCTAACCCGTGTACAGGGAAAATCCAATTTACCTCGTATTGCAATTTTACTGATTTTTGTAATTTTACAGTTGATTTATTTTCACTAAAGGGCGACACACTTGTGGTGTGCTGTTTATATTTTATTAATGGGTTATATTTAGTTGAAACCTGATGATATGAGGGTATGACATCTCATGCATCATTTAGAAACATGCTATATATCACATGCCATGCATTGTTCCATGACATGTAGGTGCATTAGAAATTGCATGTTGTTGTGATAGTTGATGTGCTAGAAAGCATGCTATTGTGATAGATTCTTGATAACTACCTGCTATATGATAGGGTATTTGTGTGATCCAGTTTGTAGAATGAACGCCAAACTTTGGTTTTTGGGGAGTATGGCCCCCCATTGACCAAAATTTGGTGGATCATTAACTGTTTATTATTTTATAACATAGATAAGATGTCAAACTTTGATTCGTGGGGAGTATGGGCCCTCATGGATAGGAATTTGGCACTTAGGTGTTGATTTGTGGTATTTTCTGGGTTCTAGAGAATTTTCTGAGGCATACTGTCTGGAAACCCAGTATACACGCCATGTAGTACTGTAGACACACCATGTATGTTCTTCTGTTCGGGAAGAAAAATAAACTTTTTGGGTACACGCCGTGTACCCTAATTACACGTCGTGTAGTCTCTTCCCGGGTCACAAACCATGTGGGCGGCGACACAGGGAAGGGAAGAGATTGGGGCGAACACGCTGTGTAGCTTATGTACACGTCGTGTAGTGTTGACCTAGAGACCCGGTCGTGTAACTAACAAACACGGGCCAGTGTAGTCGTTTCTTGAACACGCCGTGTAGTGTGACTTGGGGACCCAGCCGTGTAACTAACAACACAGGTCGGGGTAATCCTTCGAGTACATGCCGTGTTTATATTGAACACACCGTGTAGGTTGAGCCGTGTATCCGGCCATGTAACTAGCAACACGGGTCAGTGGAGCTTGTCTAGAACACCCCGTGTACCTGTTGGACACGCCGTGTAGTCTTGTCCAGGGACAGACCATGTGGACTTAGCCGTGTGGCTGGAAAACAGGGAAGTGTACACGCCGTGTGTGGGTGTAACATGCTGTGTAGTGTCAATCTGAGTAGTCGGCCATGTCACAAGCGACACGGGTATTTGGAAATAACACCATACACGTCGTGTAGATAATATACATGCCGTGTAGTTTTGTTCTAACGGTAGCCATGTGTCTTAGCCGTGCAGAAGGACCCGGGCAGGGAAAGGGAAGTCAAGTAAATGCCCTGTAGTCATTATACATGTCGTGTAGTCTTATTTTGAAAATTTTTAATGCCTTATTCCTCTTGTTCCCTTTGTGGTTTCTTCATTTCCGGTCTTGTTAATCTTGAATTTAAGGCGTGTTTTTGACCTTGTAGTGTTATGCCGCCTAGACGACCGCGCGTTGTTCGCCAGGAGAGCGGTGACGACTATACTCGAGAGATGGTGGGTCATGGGCTACCAGTGGATCCTCCAGTAGAGCCAGATTTGGCGCCAACCGTTATACCAGACACAGGCACAGATGCGCAGTTCCGTGAAGGCTTTATGCGGTTCATGCAGACCTTTTAGGGAGCACCACAGGCTGCCACATCTATGGCTGAGCTGACTCGTATTTTCCATCAGTAGCATCCGCCTACGTTTTCAGGGGATGGTGGACCACATGCTGTTGAGTCTTGGCTAGGGTCGATGTAGACTATCTTATAGAATCTTGAGAAGCCTCCAGGGTGGAGGGTCAAGCTCGCGACCTACATGATGTGTGATTCCGCCAAGAGGTGGTGGGATGTTACCACCTCGTCAGAGCATCACAGAGACATGGCGTGGGAGGATTTTCAGGCAGTCTTCTATGACTTCTTCCTCCCAGAGACACTAAGGGAAGATAGAGCTCGAGAGTTCATGAATCTGTAGCAGGTCTCTATGTCAATGATGGACTATTCTACTCGTTTCATCGATCTTCAGCATTTTTCACCTATTCTAGTGGGCGATGAGACGTTGAGAGATCGATGTTTTGAGGATGGTCTCCGATATGACATCCGAGCACTAGTGAATGTTTTCAGGTTTCCTTCAGTACATGCTATTGTGAACCAGGCACTGATCACAGAGAGGAACCTGCGAAAATCTAGTGGTATGGGCTAGGGCGGTTCAACACCAGTTACTGGTACTATTTCTACTGGCAAGAGGAAGAGACAGATGGACTTCTCTCAGGGTGGCAGTACCAGTCATAAGAATACTTAAGGTGGCCAGGTCATGTGCTACCAGTGTGGTAGAGAGGGGCACAAGAGGCCATAGTGTCCACGAGACCCATTGGAGTGCCAAGCTTGCGGAAGGATGGGTTATCTACATCGCTTTTGCAGGGCGTTTCCACCGATGGCTAGTGAGAGGGGTTCTGTACAGACTCCGCATGCGGGAGATGGACCAGTGACTTTTTACCAGTCTGGGAACTGGAATACGTCAGGGCGTGCAGGCAGAGATGGTGGTCGTGGTCGTGGTAGCCAGACACCAGGATCTTAGAGGTAGTAGGGCGGGACATCTCAGGGTAGCCAGGCTGTGTCACAGGGCCGCGACACTGGGCAGGCATATGTGGTGCAACAGACCCAGCATGAGCAGGATCCCAGACCTTCTACTGTCAGAGGTACTATCCTAGTAGCTTCTATTTTATCTTCAGTACTTTTTGATATGGGTTCTACACATAATTTCATATGTGTACCCGTTTTGGAGAGCCTTGGGCTTTGTGTTTCTACTTCTTCTGATATCATGACGCTAGACACTCCGTTGGGGACTAGAACGGTTGGTGTGCGTCAGTTCAAAGAGTTCCCCCTTGTGGTTGGTGGGTGTCACTTTCTTTGGGACCTCTATGTCCTAGAGATGACAGCTTATGACGTCATTATTGGGATGGAATGGTTGGTTCCCTTTCGAGACTTTGTATATTTCTATCGTCGCAGGGTGAATTCACATCACCAGAGGGTGGAGAGTTTCTATACAAGGGAGAATGGGATGTTCAGGTGAGTTAAGCTGGGACATAACATCATGGGAGAGGTGGAGTCACAACCCAGATTGCGAGCTTATATCTAGATGACCAGGGGACTTGTCAAAAGGATTTCCCTCCTGTGGTTGATCATTTCAGGGATGTCTTCTCGGACAACTTTTCAGGTCTTCCTCCAGAGAGTGAGGTGGATTTCTCTATCAAGCTAGTTCCAGGAGCAGCATCGTTGTCCATTCCTCTTTATAAGATGGCCACGCCAGAGTTGCAGGAGCTCAAGAGGTAGTTAGAGGAGTTACAGTCAAAGGTTTTCATCCAACCCAGTACTTCTCTATGGGGTTCTCCTGTCCTTTTTGTGAAGAAGGCGGACGGTACCCTCAGACTCTGTGTGGATTATCAGAAGCTGAACCAGTTGACGGTTAAGAACCGATATCCCTTGCCAAGGATTGATGATCTTTTTGACCAAATTTGTGGAGCATGAGTGTCCTCAAACATTTACTTGAGATCAGGATATCATCAGCTACGTTTTAGACCATCTGATATACCTCTCATGGTTTTCAGGAGTAGGTATGGCCTATACGAGTATATGGTTATGCCATTCGGACTCACAAACACACCAGCAGTTTTCATGGCTCTGATAAATTGTGTGTTCCATCCTTTTCTAGACTCTTTTGTGGTAGTATTCGTGGATGACATCTTGGTGTACTCTCACACTCGACACGATCATGCCAGCCATATTGACATCATATTGAGTACACTGAGAGAGCATCGGATATATGCTAAGCTCTCAAAGTGCCACTTTTGGATGGACCAGATACACTTCCTGGGTCACATAATCTCAGAGGCATGAGTTTCAGTAGACCCAGAGAAGGTGAGAGCAGTAGTTTCCTGGGAGCATCCTAAGAATGTGTTTGAGATATGGAGTTTCTTGGGGCTGGCTGGTTACTACAAGCGTTTCATCCAGGACTTCTCCCACTTAGCAGCGCCATTGACGCGTTTGACTAAGAAGGGTGTGAAGTTCGTATGGTTGGAAGCTTGCGAGATATCCTTTCAGTACCTGAAAGGAAGGTTGACATCAGCACCGATCCCGATACTCCCAGAGGAGGGGAAGAGCTATAACATTTATTGTGATGCATCAGGTATTGGGCTGGGAGTAGTGTTGATGTAGGGTGATCGAGCAGTTGCGTACAGGTCTCGATAGTTGAGGCCACATGAGAGGAATTACCCGACGCATGATCTCGAGTTGGCTGTAGTGGTTCATGTGTTGCGTTGTTAGAGTCATTATCTATTAGGAGAGCATTTTGTGGTTTTCACCAACCACAAAATCCTCAAGTATATATTTACTCAGCGTGACTTGAATCTGAGGCAGTGAAGGTGGGTCGAATACCTTCAGTCCTTCGATTTTGAGCTTTCCTATACACCTGGTAAAGGTAATGCAGTAGCCAATGCACTGAGCAGGAAGACTCAGATACAGGTTGTGCAAGAGGCCAGTGGCGAGTGGAAGATTATGGCTTTGTTCACTGAGGTGCATTTGGAGGTGAACGACAGTCAGGGGAAAACCTATCTTGCATCTTTAGCTGTGACTTCTACCCTCCTGGATAGAGTGAGGATGATACAACTATCTGATTCAGAAGGCCTAGTTCTACGGGAGTTGGTGGCAAGTGAGGACCCTCCTCCTAGTTGGATGATGGGTGATGATGAGGTTCTACATTTCCATAGATGAGTGTGGGTTCCAGGGGATATACTCAAGGAGCTAATGTGGGAGTTTCATGCTTCAGCTTGGGCAGTTCATCCCTGGGTTACCAAGATGTACTGTGACTTGTGACGTCAGTACTGGTGGGTGGGTATGAAGAGAGAAGCAACTAATTCTGTTACGAGGTGTTCCACCTGTCAGCAGGTGAAGGCAGAGCATCAGAGATCAGATGGACTATTACAGCAGTTACCCATTCCGGAGTGGAAATGGGATGATGTCACGATGCACTTCATGACTAGTTTGTCGAGGTCACCTCGAGGCAATGATGTTGTGTGGGTTGTTGTGGATAGACTCACGAAGGTAGCTCACTTTTTACCGATCAAGGAGACCTTTGGTGTTTACAAGATCAGGAAGTTGTATATCTGAGAGGTCGTACGTCTTCATGGGGTTCCTCGTTCTATAGTTTCAGATAGGGACACCCGTTTTATGTATCGTTTCTAGTAGATTTTTCAGAGGGCACTGGGTACACATGTGCTTCTGAGCACAGCTTACCACCCTCAGACCGATGGCCAGTCAGAGCATACTATACAGGTGCTTGAGGACATGTTGTGAGCATGCATCCTAGACTTTGGGGGATCTTGGGAAAATCACATACCCCTAGTATAGTTTTCCTATAATAACAGTTTTCAGGCAACTATTGAGATGACACCATATGTGGCTTTATATGGTAGGCCATGCCGATCACCTTTGTACTGGTCAGAGGCAGGTGAGGCAGATTTGCTGGGACTATGTCTCATACAGGAGACTTCTGAGCAGGTCCAGTTGATTTAGAAGTGGATGGCTACCGCACAGTATCATCAGAAATCTTATGTTGATCGCCATAAACTACCTTTGGAGTTCGTGGTCGAGGATCAGGTTTTCTTGCATGTTTTGCCGAGGCTGGGACATAAGCGGATCAGGAGACAAGGTAAAATTTCACCGAGGTATGTGGGGCCATTTGAGATTCTGGAGAGAGTCAGGCCGATTGCCTATCGAATGTAGTTACCACAGAGGTACCGGTCCATGCATGATGTCTTCCATGTATCTCAGTTGCGCCGCTATCATTCAAACCCGTCTCATACCTTTCAGCCAGAGGATGTTGATCTTTAGATGGATGTTTCCTTCAAGGAGCATCTGGTTCGTATTGTTGACAGGAGCACGAAGGTTCTCCGAGGCCGGTCAGTTCCTCTCGTACGGGTGCTATGGAAGCATGGCCGAGTGTAGGACGAAACCTGGGAGCAGGAGACCGATGTACGTGCTCAGTGGCCGGAGTTGTTCATGGATTTATCTTCACCACCCTTGGAAGGGCAATTCAGGGATGAATTACTTTAAAGGGAAGTTTGTAAGAACCTGGTTCTTAGTTCTGAGGTACGGGCTTCTTCTTTTCTCTTTTCCTTAAGTTTTTTTAAGAAAATAAGGAAAATGGGGGAAAATACCAAATTTGGAAAGTACACGCCGTGTACTTTGTCCACATGTTGTGTAATTTTTGCCGTGTGGAATGAGTACACAGGGTGCGTGGCCGTGTCAGTGATAGAGGGTGTAGGAACCAAGTACACACCGTGAAGTGGTCCCTTACATGTCGTGTAGTCAGTCAGCAGGCGAATAGTAAGGCGGTGGACAGCTGTGCAGCTAAACACACCGTGTACTCAAGGATACATGATGTGTAGTCATGTCAGCAGATGAACAGTGCCATGCTGGCGGGAAGCCGCCAGAGGAACAGTTTAAAAATGGGAAGTACACACCGTGTACTTGGAAGTACATGCCATGTACTTGGAATTACACGCCGTGTAATTTGTTTTTTTCACTTAAAATAGGCAGTAGCCTCCCCTGTTTATAAGGAAGGCTTAGAACGGGAATAGGGAGCTCAGGAGAGGAGGCCAAATCTTCAAGGATCTGCCAAGCGCACGTTCGGAATCCGTTTCCACTTCGGACGATCTAGTTGGAACCGCACAAGTAATCCCTCTACTCTTCTTTAACCATTCTTTCCAATTCTTCCTTTAATGGGAGTTATTTTCATTTAAGAAATAATTATTTTACCTTAGATCTACGGTGTTCTTGGACGTTTTAGAAGGCGTCGTTCGCGTATATCGTTTGTGGGTGTTTAAGGTAGGTGGCTTGGTGTTTATTTTCCAACTGTCATGCGTTTTGTGTGTTTTTGAGCTAAGAACCCATATTTGGGGTGTCTTGAGGCTGAGGTCATGGCTAATTTTAATACCTATAATTGTATAGGTGATTAATTAAAGTTGTGAAACTGTTGTTTGGGATCAGTGCTTGGATCTGGGACCACCCCCAGGGTGTGTTCCTCTATTTAGCCATTTGGCCAGGATACCCAAGGGTATGCCTTTAAAGTTAAAATTATAGAATTACCTTGAGAGGAATTGCTTTTGTACTGCTTGTATACATGTTGGGAATGTCCCGGTTACCTGTTAGCCTGAGGGAAGTGTTGTGATTATCCTGTGGGCAGTGTACTACTTAGCTTGTGGGAAACTTCTTCCGTGCCTGTGGGTAGTTGATTCTATGCCTGTGGACAACACTACTTATGCCTGTGGGCAATATCCGTATGCCTATGGGTAGATTCTTGTGTTTGGATACTCTTTACCTGAGGGTATAGGTTTACGTGTCGAAGGACATTTGGATGTTTACTTAGAATATTCACTATGGTGGTATTTTAAATGAAATGATTAAATGGATATTATAATGGCAATATAACTGGTTAAGTTAGTTACTTTCAGTACTACTTACTTTATTGCATTTTATTACTGCACACAGTTGTTGCATGATTTCACACAGTTGGGAATGGGCCTTTGGTGGGTGCCTACTGAGATATATTTCTCACACCCTATTTGGGTCATGATTTTCGGCGCAAACAGATTAAGTTTCTATAGGTGTAGATAAGGGAAAGGGTCCCTATATAGGTAATTGATTGATATTGGGGTGTAAGAGAGCATGGGACCAAGAATTGGCTCGCGATGCTGCTGGTTGTTCTGTTTTGCTTCCCTATACTTGTACTTCAGCTGTATTGTATTGTATTGCGGTGTAACATGTTCTGGATATTTTCATAGAATTGAGGAATGTTGCATCATTTTATATATTGTTTGGTTATATCTACTGTAGTTGTTGATTTCAGTTGTGTATGGTTTTCTACTTCCGCTGTTGTTGTACGTTTATTTTATATTTCGCTGCGCTACACTTTGACAAATGAGGGCATAGTTTTCCCACTATCAGACCTGAGCCCTCACTGCTAGTCGGCATCCTCTGGAATTTGGGGAAATGCGCTTGAGGTCACATGGAGAACCGAGTTTGGGGCACCTGTGGAGTGGTACCCAGAGCCGGGACATTACAGACAGCATCATAGGACCCAATTAGACAGGGACCCCAAGTTTATGGCTGTTATCAAGAGTAGATGGTCCCTACATCCCACAAGAGAGCACCTCGAATGCTCCAAAGGTAGCCGGAAAATAAAGAGTGGGTCCATGAATCCACTCTTCTGGAATATGGGGTTCTCAACGCCACCAAACATGTCTCAAAGTCTTGGAATACTGTCAACCCAATACCATACTATGGGAGCAGTAGTAGCAATTTTAATGGTCCTCTCAACAATGTCACTACAAGTAGCTCTGAAGGTCCTCTTCAGAACACCCATGAGCACCTCCCACATGGGCATAAAACGACAAATCATGAGAGGTCCTCTTTTGATGAGAGACAAAAAATCCCTCTTAATGACCATAATATCGAGCATTAATAAGGTCCTCCACTTGATGTGGTCTACCCTGATGGTACTCCCCAGGGTATACACTGCAAACACTCTTCGTGCAGTGGGACCACAGATTATGATGGTATTCCTCACCATCATAGTCACAATTGCGGATGTCCTCCCAGTAGTGACGTCTCATCCTGATAAGAAGGTCCTCCCCTCTTCATGTCCTACCCTGAAGGTCCTCCCTGGGGGTTACGTTGCTACAATGTTTCACGCAGCCAGGCATTAGATTATGGTGGTAGTCCTCACCACTGTAATAGTGGATTTCCTCCCTAAAGAGATGTTAAGAAACGATAAGGCCCTCCCCTCATTATGGTACATTATGAAGGCCCTCCCTATGGTGTACCCTAGAGATGTTATCCTTGTGACAGCTGTGATGGTAGTTCTCTCCATCATGGCAGTTATGATGGCAGTCCTCGCCATCATGGTCGCCATTGCAAAGGTCCTCCCTACCATGGTCATAAGCAACAAGAAGGTCCTCCCCTTATAGTAGTATGTCCTGAAGGCCCTCCCCAAGATGCACACTAAATGTCAAACCATGATGGACATCCTCACCATGATGGATGTTGTTTCTAAGGCCCTCCCTGTAATGACACTATGCAGCCAGGAGGTCCTCCCCTTACTACAGTTCATCCTAAAGGTCCTCCCCAGGGTACGAACTTTAAAATTCCTCTATGCAGTGAGGCGTCAGGCAGTATTGGTATTCCTCTCCATTACATCACAGATAGTGGAGGTCCTCCATGCAAAGACGTCAAGTGATAAGAAGGGCCTCACCTCATTTTGGTACATTCTAAAGGCCCTCCCGAGGGTGTACCCTACATGTTTTCTCTCTGAAACAGCAATGGTGGTAGTACTCACCACCATAAAATACATTGCAAATTTCCTCCCCATAATATCCTTGAATAGAAATAAGGTCCTCCCCTTGCTATAGTATACTCTTAAGGTCCCCCCCAGGGTATGAACTACAAAATTATTTCTGGCAGTGGGACTTCAAGCTGCGATGGTAGTCCTCACCACTATAATTCCAACTACAGATGTCCTCCCCACGGTGACATATCATATCGACAGAAAGGTCCTCCCCATACTGAATCAAGTACAAAAAATCCCTATTATGTTGAGCCACTCATAAGGAGGGAATCGAGCATGTCAGATTCCTATTCAACTATCAACAACATCCTTTTTCAATAAATAGATGGTCTTGGACCACGTTCATCCTCTGAGCCACCCCAGATCCACCCACATAACAATTTGATCCCTATGAGATCTTCTACCTCTGATCATACTATCAAGTAACATCTCAATTGGGATAATCAAGTAGAGGAATCACTAGTGGAGGCACATGTAGATGTGTTTCACCTGAGGAAACTGTTGGCCAGAAATGATATACTGGTAATTTTTTGGCCCACGACCACCTATCAATTCCACATACCTAGAGAGTTTTCATAAGGAATCGTACATGACATTTTCTCCAATATCTGGACAACCCTTCACTAGTTGAAAATAAAATCCATACCATATGAAGGCTATATAGACCATGTCAAGACATTAAGAGAGGTTCTATGTCACAATGACCTGGAATCCCTTCCATCGGCGTGATGACCACGATAAAAGAGGTGCAAAAGGGACCTTGAGTTAACTTGCCTCCGTGCACTACACAAATTGTGTCACCTTATTGGTGATGCTCTGACGGGAGATCATATTCATGGATGGGGAGAACATGGAGCTCTTCATTTCACTCCACTTCCCATACAGCAGAACCTGTTCGGCATAAGGTCTTACAATGCCCTCACTTCAAGATAAATATAAAATGAAGTCCCTTTTTAGGAGTGGTGGCACACCCGACAAAAACATGCCTCGAGTAAGCCTCAAAAGAATCAGGCCTAAAGAGAGAAATCCATTCACAAAATCCTCAATTAGGTTATTGAAAACATTCAATAGGCTTCTCTCCTAAGAAAATCCAATCTGTGATTAGTGATTTCCTCCCCAGAGAGAATTAATTCATAGGTGAACTCAACACTAGGTCTGAATCATCCTTGAATGGGAGCACACAAGATCAGGTCAGAAGTGATTACAACAGAAGCTTATGCAATACAAGACCATCCCCAACCTTCTAGTTTGGGGGAATTTCTAACAACAAATTCCCCTGTAAGACCAACAAAAATGGGAAGAGGTGCAACGCCAAAGGAACGGAGCCAACCCCATCCCCCAAGGCTAGGGGCATTTTTACCTCAAAAAAATCGCCCCCATGAGAATCATTTTTCTCTCATTTGGAGAGGATAGTCAGAAGAGGAGGTTCTTGTCCTATCTTGTCCTTTGAAACATCATCCTATACAAGAGGTAGGCATTCCATAAGGTCTCACCAAGGATCCTTCTCCATCACACTTCATCAAGAGACCTAAAAACAATCCCGGAACAGAAGGGGGAATAATAGAAAGAGGCACTGAAAGTCATCTTTATACTTAGAAGATGACAACTCCTCCACCTCGTATTACACAACTATCAACATTGTGGATGTTAACCCCATGGGTGACACCAAAGATGATGAAAATCCAGATGGATCGGGAGAAAATGGTTCTGTTCAGTTTTTTATTCACAATAATCCAGTAGGCATGCACACTCAGAACCAGAGGGCCGCCCTGAACTTGTCTGCTTCAAAAAATCCGCTTCCTCTTCCCTCGTAAGTCTCAAATAGAGATAGGAACAAAGTCTAGGTTTTCCTGAACCCACCTCCTTCTCTCAACACAAATTATCCTCTCATGATCGAAGAGAAGTTCGCTCGATAGGAGGAGGAAATGAAATAATTAATTCGGATTAACATCGAGCTACTATAGAGGAACTGTCCTACCAAATATGTTCCCCAAGATGAGTCATAGTACACAATTCTAGAAAGTGAACCTAAAAAACAAAGGTTTTCCCCAGAAAATGAAACAAGGTCAGGGCCCCCACCCAGCATGGCACCTGGCCTATCCAACTACCTAAACTTGGATTCATAAGCATACAAAGACTTACCTCCACTCAATAATAAACCAGAGTGAGTACATATAAATCCTCCCAAGGTACCTCCGATGGAATATGTGCCTCAAGTAACATCCAATACAACACCTCAAGTAGTACCCCAGGATATACCCATTCTGGATCATACCCAACATAATGTAAACCTGGGTCTCACCAACACCATCGAAGCACTGACAACTCGATTGGATGTAATGAAAGGATGACGCACTCTAATACAGCCAGAGTGAAAGCCTTACCAATACAAGGTGAGAAACACGCCACCTCCACAAAATTTTTGGAGCTCTTTATTCCCTATATTCAATGACTCAGGTATCCCAAAACAACATTTGATGCACTATGCATCTTATTGAGACCCAATGATGGGAACTCTAGAACAACAAGAAGCAGTGAGAATCTGATGCTTACTGTGAACCTTAAAAGGTTCGGCCTTTGTTTGGTATAAAAGTTTTTCATCTCAGTCAATAAAATGATGGGAGTATCTTTCGTAGAAATTCATGTTACACTTTTTCTCAACGTTTCCAAAGAAAATGGTTAGCGACCTCATGAATTGAAAACATAGGGAGAATGAGAGGGTCACAAAATTCATCGCCAGATGGAAGGGTCTGACCTACTCTCTGAATAGGCCACTGCCCTAGGATGATATTCTTGTTATATGCATCGACAACCTCCGAGATGAGCTACGAACACCACTCATACCAGTGAAATACACCACCGGATTTTGGGATTTCTCTGTTATTTCCCAGAGAATCGAAGGCTCCTTATAGCAGACTAACCTCAAGTCCCGAATAGCCTCACTGGCAGCTGTAAAAAGAGAAGGTAGAGCTGAATAATCCTCTGTCATGCTCAAGCTAGCCCCTGCACCTTCTCCACTACCTAGGCCTCCACCGAATCATCAAGGGCCTCTTACATATCAACGACCACCTCTGACCTGGAGATACGATCATAGAAGACCAAGGCAAAACCAATTTGAGGAATTAAGTAATAGAGTTTACTCATTCTGAGAGGACCAAGTCTGCGGATATTTCACAACCGCCATGAATTGCAACTTTCTCTACTTACCAGAGCCATGAAATATTGAAGAAGTTATCCTAAAAAACTAACCATATTTTTTTCCCAACCATTAGATGCTAGGACAAAATATTCAAGAATGATTCAAGACCACCTAGAAAGGATGGTGGACTCGAGGCAGGTCAATCTAGGACCTCCCCTGGCACATGTAGTATGTGTTTCTTCCACTGACCCAGATGAGGGGGAGGGGTGGCAGAAATTTGTTAACAAAGGGAGCAGAAATTTGATGGTTGGATGACTCAGAAGACGGTCAAGTGATCTCATGGCATACTCTGAGCTCAATTTCAGCAACCGATTTTGCTACCAATAACTCCTAATGCAACTTAGAGGTCATCCTTGATCTCACAACCCTCCATAAGGTAGTAATTCAGATATAATCATATAGGGAAGAAACATGTACAAGAGGATCAATCTGTGATAGGGCCCAAGCTAGCCCTGACACTTTATGATTTCATGCCCCCAGACAAGACACAATGGGCACCAACCCGCCAAACGACACCATCATAGTTATCCAACCATGCTAATATATCATAAAACGAGGAACTAATATTCAGTTACATCAATGTCATACATTTAATAGAACCATTATTTGATAAATAATATGGTTGTGATCCCAAATTCCTGAAACCTGATCAAGGGACCAGAAGGAGGATTCGCATAATCATGGGATACTAGGGAAAACACAGCTGTTGCCAAAACCAACCATCTGGTTATACCTCAACTCAAACTGTCAATATTGAGGAAACTTGTGGGAGAGACCTTCAACGGTCCTAGTAGGAGAAAGAATATTAACCTACCTTTACGAGTAGCCACTCTGGCCCCATTATTCTACGGTACCCATCAGAGAAGGAACAAGTGTTTAGCTACCCTGGGTGCACAAGTAAACCGACCATGTCAAGTCCCCAGAATGAAAGAGAAACACCAACTTTGGACCCTACAACTGGTCCCTCCTCATATCTTTCTATAGCCTCTAAAGTTCCCATTAAAGAGCTTCCACAAATGGAGAAGTGCTAGCCTCTGGAGCAAAATTATGATATCCTAAAGTAGTTGGACTTAGTACTAGTGAAGCAATCAATCCTAGATGCCCTGAGTTTGTTAGTAGACTTTAGGGAGGCACTAATAGAAGCCATGATCATCCCCCAAGAATTTCAAGCCAAAGTTTCTTCCGCCGAGATATATCAAATGGGGACTAGCCCAACTGAATGTAATGTAGTGATTTACTTCACCGATCAAGATGAAGATTCACCCATATGGGGATATATCAAACCTATATATGTATCTGGCATGCTTAATGATGTTGAAGTCTGTAAAGTCTTCACCGAAAATGGATCTTGAGTTAACATTCTCCCACTATGAACACTTTTTAGGTTGGGATACAATGAGAACAATATAACACCCTTGGCCACAATTCTCTTAGGTTGTGACAAGAGAAAACAGAAGCCAGTGGAAAAAATCAAGCTCAGAACCCATTTTGGTGACCTTGTGGCCTACTCAGAGTTCCTGGTGGTTCGGAAAAACATGACATTAAACACCCTGTTAAGAAGTCCATGGCTACATCAATGTATGTCCATTCCTTCATCCTACCACCAGTGTATCAAATATTGTGTCAATAGATAAGGTGGGACAATGCATACTGATAAGTCCCCTTTTTAGCTCTTTGAGTCACATTATCGATGTCGTATTTTATGAGAAAAAGGGGAAGAAATCTTTAATCAATGGTATTGATTGGGTCCCTACCCCAAAAAGTCAGAAAATAGTTTCTGATGACCCCCTCAAGAATCTCGGTGAAGAGTACGTGCTGCCCATCAACCATGTTGATAGTAGGTATCCGAATCTGGATGCGTATTCAGCTATTCTCATGATCCCAGTCATGACAGCTCTTTCTGACAATGCAAAAGCAACTGTTGACCCTTAATCTGAGGAATAATTCTTGAGTAAGGGTGCCCATGCCCCATCCTTGGAATCTCAATATATCCTTACTGCACTCTCTAAATTGGCATAATGACAAGATACTTGTCACCCCCATGCTTCTCAATCTCCATAGGTTTCCTCACAACCAATTGAGTTAGAGGAATTCGCTTCCACCACAGAGCGCCCATGCGACATCTCACCTTCGATCTCTAGAGAGACCACATCAATAGATCTCTCCCCATTAGAAGGGGAATAGGAGGAGGATATGTGGGAAGATGATGATGAGGATCTTAGAGATGCCCCTCCTTTATTCAAAGAGGGTATCTCTACCACTGTTGATGAACTCAGGTAAATAAACATGGGTACCGAAGAAGACTTGAGGCCCACTCTCATTAGTGAAACCATGTCTTAGGAGGAAGAAGAGGCATATACCTCCTTCATGAGGCATCATCGAGATGCTTTTTCCTGGAAATACATAGAAATTCTAGGACTCGATCTCGAGGTGGTGACACACCACCTAGGCCTTCCAGAAGATCATCGATGCTATAAGAAAGCTGTGAGAAGGACACACCTCACATATGTGGCTAAAATAGAGGCATAAGTCAATAAGATCATAAAATTAGACTTTATTTGGGAGGTCCAATATCCCATCTGTTTGTCCAAAATAGTCACTGTCAAAAATAATAATGGACATATCCACGTCTGCATTGATTTTAGAGATCTCAATCAGCACTGTCCGAAAGACAATTTCCCGATCCCGATCACCAAACTATTTATCGATGCAACGGGTGGATATGAGGATATATCCTTAATGAGTGGTTATTCAAGATATAATCAAATCATAATGTCCCAAGAAGATGAATAAGACACTACCTTCAGGGCCCCCATGGAGTATTTTGCTACAAGGTCATGCCCTTTGGTCTGAAAAACACTGGCACCACCCATCAATGTGCCATGCATCACATTATCAAACCATTCCTGATAAAGTACATTGAATTTTAGGTTGATGACTTGGTGGTAAAATCATGACAGCACTCAGATCACCTATCAGACCTTGAAACCATCTTTAGTAAACATTGGAAACACAGCCTGAAGAAGAACTCCTTGAAATGCACCTTTTGGGTTACTTGAGAGAAATTTCTCAGCTTCATCGTATGCTATAGTGTCATCAAAATCGAACCTGATAAGAAAAAGGATATCCTTGGTTTTCCACCTACCCTTAATATCACTTATCTGAGAGGACTCCATGGACACTTGGCCCATATTAGGAGTTTTATATCCAACCTCTCGGGAAAATGTCTGCCCCTTTACCAGGATGATGAAGAAGGGAGTTACTTACCAATGGACATATGATTTCCAAGAGGCATTTGATAGCCTCAAGTAGTACATCTTGATTCCACATGTTCTCATGACACTGGTTGAAGGAAGGCCACTTATCATGTACGTGATGGCCTTAGAGCGGTCACTAGGAGCCTTCCTCGCACAGAAGAATGAAGCTGATAGTGAAATCATCCATTATTATCTCATATGAACCATGATTGATTCTAAGACCCGGTATTTAAATAGAAAGAAGAGTTATTTGGATCTGGTATTCATAGTCCAGAAGTTATGACATTATTTTCAACATCATGAAGCCCATATGGTCTCGTGCAATAATCCACTAAAGTACATCCTTAGCCATCCAATGTTGACCATACATCTATCCTGATGGGCATTAATCCTGCAATAGTTTTATATCTGGTTCATTATTTAGAAATCTATCAAGGTCCAAGAATTGGCATATTTTCTAGCATAACATCCCTTGACAGAGACTGCCTCATCAGATATCGAACTACCCGATGAAGACATGTTCTCTATGCAAAAGTAATCTCAAACGTGGGAAATGTACATTGATGGCACATCCAGAATCCTGATGAGTTAAAGAATGGAAGACCCCAAGTTTAAAAAGGTGAGGTTGGGAATCATACTCATATACCCAGAGTAGTTAGTTTTTCCATATTTTTTTCTCTTGTCAGAAATATGCCCAAAAAATGGGGCGGAATACCAAGCCCTCATTACAGGTCTCGAGCTCGCACTCCAGGCACAAGTGCAGCACCTTAAATTAAAAGGCAACTCAGAACGGGTTATCAAGAAAGTCAATGGTAACTATGTTATTATGAAAGAGGATTTGATCCCTTTGTTCGACCACATATGAGGGTTAATGGAGAAGTCCCCCACAGAACTGACATTGACCTACGTTCCCTGGACTCAGAATTCCCAGGCCAATGCATTAGCCAATGCAGCCACATCCCTAGCTGACCTAGACCAAGATGAAACATTTATCAGTATTGCGCACTGTCGAATGGTCTTGTAATTTGTTTTAACTAACACATAAGAAATTAATGAATTTATCCCTTTCCCTAAAATATATTCTCCTACTTCTAACTGGATGACCCCCATTACAAACTTCCTTCATAGGAAAGAAATTCCATCGAACAAGTCTGGAAGATAGAAAATATGGTGAAAGGCAATCAATTTTGTCCCGTATGGCGACATGAGCTAGTAGAAAGTCCTCTATAGGAGAGGCCATGACAGAGTCCTTCTCATATGAATTGATGGAGAATTGAATGTTTATGTCATTAATAAAGTGCATATCAGAGTGTGTAGAGCATATCAATTGGGATCGAATCTTTCTCATCAAATTCAAAGGCTTGGATACTATTATCCTTCCCTAGCATGGGATTGCACAAACTTTTCCATGAAATGTCACTCCTACCAAATTCATGACAACTTCAATCATTGACCCTCAGGACTAATTCTCTAAGAAAATTACTCATGTTCGTTCTCCATTTGGGGAATGGACGTTGTGGGACCATATCCTCTCGCCACGGTTAGACAATTAAAATATATTCTCACAATAACTGACTTCTTTTCCAAGTGGGCAGAAGTTTCACCCCTTAAGGAAGTCAAGGAAAGAAGCGTTGTCACCTTCGTGAAATCCAATATCATCACCAGATTATTTTTACCCCATATAATAATGACAAAAAATTGCACCAAATTTTGCTCTTCAAAATTGGAGAAACTATACTGGGATTATGGTATCAAGACCAACCGTTTATCCGATTACCATGCAGTGGCCAATGGACAGATAGAGGCCTTCAAAGAGACCCTACATAACGTACTCTAGAAAATAGTGGAAAAAGATAAGAATTCATGGCCATAAAAATTCTTCCATGACTTGTGGTATTATTAAACCACAACTCGCACCGTTACCTAGGATAATCTGTACTCATTAGTATACAGAACAGAATTAGTTCTGCCCATTGAACTCTAATTATCATCACACCACATTTCCATTTGTGATCAACTGTCTGACAATGAGCAAGAGGAAAAGTGACTTGATGAATTTGAGTGATTGGATGAGAGGCGGTTGCACACTTTTCAACACCTATAAGAATATATGAACCGGATTTCATGAGCCTTCAATAAAAAGGTTCATCTTTGTTCTTTCCTCAAAGATGAATTGGTATTGGTCCTCCAGACCCCGATGATACCTGGAAGAAAGCCATTAAAGCTAGATCCAAAGTGGGAGGGACCATATATCATACACAAGGTCTACTCCAATTGAGCATATTCCCTGATCTCCATGGATGGGAAACTAACCATTGCTCCTACAAACGTGATATTTTTTAAGAAATATTTCATATAACCATAAGAGTAGATTTCATCCGAGCAGTAGGACATTAATCTAGCAAGACCTGAATGTCCTTACTGCATGACAATAAACAACATAGTAGAGTGTCCTTACTTCATGATGTTAAAATACACAGTAATTCATCCCTGTGACATGACAATAAACTGTGTCACATTCGTCCAAACTCTATGACCCTAAAACAAGAGCTAAAAATCCTGGTACTGTGACCTCAAACTGTCCAGGATTTTCCCCCTATGGTGCATGTCAGATTCTCCCAACCACATTCACTTTGGTTCTGCTATAAAATCATATCATGTTCCCTTGTTTGGAAACGATTACAGAAGTTCCGAGCTATATAACCCCAAACTAAGAGAAAATATGTCTTTATTCATGAAAATAAACTACATAGTAAATTGTCTGAGTTACAGGACATTAAATTAAAAATTCCCCTCGTCCTTACCGCATAAACTACATGGTAATTTTTCCCTGTGACATGACAATAAATAGTGTTGCACTGGTCCGAACTCTATGACCTTAAACTAAGAGAAATTTGTCATAGTTTTATGACATTAAAATTCATAACTAGATAGTGTCTTCAATTGAGAAAACATTGATCTCCTGATATTTTTCATCTATTGTGCCACGTTCAAAGAACTACATACGTATTGATTCATGCTCTCATAGGATACGTAGTGGCACCATGATTTATGTATCCTGGCCTGGCCACCATAATTTTTTTTCCAAATCCTACATCTGAGTCAGATTTGTGCAGGAAGCCCCTTTGAATTAAAATGGCTTTGATAACTATGTGTGGATTGATTCGTTCCCTTGCAAGATTCATAGTGACACCCAGACCCTACATCCTAGTCTAACCACAACCTTTAAAAAAATCCCTTTAGAACACCATTGTTTTCTCCATGGTTTGGGAACCCATGTCATTCCTTGTTTCTCATAGCGATTATTACTCATGTGGGCTTAGTAATTATGGAAAGGTTCCCTCATGTGAAAAAAAGATGAGTGATACTTTGACAACTATGTGCGGCTTGATTCCTTCCCTTACAAGATACATAGAGACACCAGGATTTTTGTATCTTGTCCCAACCAACCCCCAAAAAAATGATGACCCTCGTCCAAACCCCATGATGATAAACAGTATGAATCTCATCCTTACCGTATGACACTAAACTGCATGGATCCCATCCTTACTACAAGATGTTAAACTACATGGTACCCTTTTTTTCACATCGATTCACCACCATCCTTACTGCATGACGTCAAAATGCATGGAATCTATTTTCATGTCCATTTGAAATCATTCTTACCGCATAACGTTAAACTGCACAAATTTAAAAATGCTCCTCATCTATACCGCATGATGATAAACTACATGAAAATCTCCCTTACCACACGACAGAAAACTACATAGTACAAGTCATAATCCACTCACGATACACGGTAAACCATGGATGTAACACTCTCTGCATGTTTGGATTCATCCTTACCATTCATCAGACTCCATGACTCATAGGATTGTGGATCTTATAATCACTTATGCCCATCAGAAGTGGAAGGTCATCGACTTGTGGACACCTTTTCATGACTATGCATATCAAGCCCTTAGTGGATTTGCATATTGATCGCCCCTGGCCCATCAACCAAAGGCAAGTCTTCCTTGGGAAATGCTCTTCCTAGCTCCGTATTCTTACCGGCCCCAGATCCCCCATATCAAATTTCTTGATCCAAAAATTTATAGATAAATGGTTTACATTTTTGTCCCCTTCACGTACAAACATTGTCAAGGTGACCCTACCTAGATAGCTTACGTATCCACCTGTGGTTCCTATGATGGTATGCATCCACAACATAAATCTAGAGCTTTGATTATTTAACCCAATAGACAATTGCAATATAGTCATTTCTCGTATGCTCAGACACATCTCTCCCCATATTCCAGACTCTGTGTCATGAGTGATCCCAGATCTTCATAATCCTTCATGGCCATCGAAATTGGAATGTCATCGACCTGTGGATACCTTTACATGACTATGCATACCATTCCCTCAGCGGCTCTACATATTGATCACCCCTGGCCCATCTACCAAAGGAAATTCTTCCTCGGGAGACACTCTTCATATCTTCGTATGCTTACCGGCCTCAGAGCCCCCACACCACATCTTCTGATTCAAGAAACCCCAACATTATAGTTTACACCTTCATCCCCCTTTCTGATCAGAGTATGCCAGAGCATCCTAATTCGATTATCCCACAGGTAACCGTAGCATCATCCAACATTGGTTGGAACTCTACAACCATTAAACTAAGGGCATATTGTCCAAACCGCATGACGTTAAAATGCGCAGAATAAAAGTGTAACCCACTCTTAGGGTAAATCAGAGTAGGGAACTTCATGTGCTTCAAAGAAAATGGTGGCCTAACATCTCCAACATTACCGAACATACCCTTTTCGTACATCAGAATCTGTGACCCAGAAAATCATGGATCCTCATAAACCTCCAAGGCCATCAGACATGGAAGGTCATCAACTTACGAACACCTTTTCATGAATATGCATTCCATGCCATCAGTGACTCTGTATATTGATCTCCCCTGGTCCATCTACCAAAGGCAAGTCGTCCTCAGGTGACACTCTTCCTACCCCCGTACGCTCAATGGCCATAAAGCCCTCATATCATTTCTCCTGGTCCAATAGGCTCTAGAATCATAGTTTACACTATCTTTATCCTTTCCACATCTTGGACATGTTAGGGTATTTAGACCCAGTTACATTCTAGACAAGAGTAAACTACACAGAGTGTGTCCTTACCGCATGATGTTAAACTGCACAGAGACCGTCCTTACTGCATGACATTAAACTACACAGTATATTATATTAAAAAATTCCCTTCGTCCTTTCTGCATGATGTTAAACTTCATGGACTTAAAACAACTCTTCAGGGATTCAGTCAGGAAAGGATGATTCCCTCTCTTTCTCGGTGCACGGGTCATAACTGCATGGATCGTTATCTCACACCTGCATGAGAGGGATGACTTCACCCATTCTAGAGATATATTAACCCAAAATGCCTCTCTCATGTCCAGACACCCCCTCCTCATGAATCATACTCTATAACCAAAAAAGAACCAAACTCCCATAAACCACCCCTGGTGGACTTGAATCCCAAATTCCCTGGAGTTTCTTGGATATCGGGAGAATACAACCATTGACCTAAGGACACGTTTTTACGACTATGCATACCATTCCCCCAATGGTTGTGCATATTGTTTCCCATGTCCCGTCTGCCAAAGGCAAGTCTTTTTTAGGAAATGATTCTTTCCGAATTCCTCCTAGCCTCTGAGCCCTCATATCTATCCCAGGATTCAGAAACTCTCTGAGCTACAATTTAAAAACCTTTCCACAATCATGTCTGAGTATGGTGGGATGTTTCTGGTTAAATTCTTGAGAACTTTGAAAATCCATTCCATTTTAAAATAAAGTCCCAACTGCATGACTTTAAACTGCATCAAGATCTAACCCTCCTTCACTAAAACCAAGTATGTGTAGGAGTGATCTTCTATATATATCCATGATAGATATGGATGTCCCAAAATCCTTCAGACATTGTTTCCCTTTTAAGCCACTCCTGGGGGTTTCCATAACCTTCTTTGAGCCACCCCTGGTGGTCTTCATAATCCCAACTTCCATGAAGTTACCCAGCCATCAGAAATGGATAGCCATTGAAATAAGGACACCTTTGTACGACCAATCATACCATGCCCTAATCAACTCGGCATAATGAGGCCCATGGCCCGTCTACCACAGTAAATTCTTCCTTAAGCGATGTTTTTACTACCTCTATACGCCCATATGGATCTTATGCCCCATTGAATTCCCTACATTCTATTCAATCATGAGTGAAAAATTCCCACCATATATGTCTGAAAGGTATTAAGGCATCCACAATTAGTAAAAACCCCATCGAAGCCCTTTCCCCCACCACATTTGGTCAAAGTTTTTCTACCTATAACATCAGTAACAATAGTATTTTTTGGGACATTAAACCAGTCGCAGAAATAGGTATGAAACTCCCCATGACAAAAACCCACTAAGGGAATCTTGGGAAAAAGTCAAGTATCAACTCGCCAGGCCTACACCTTGTATGGCCTTAGTGAAATGTTGAGCAATAAAAAATCAAGAGGAACAAATCCCATTATATTGAAAACCCACGAAGGTTCTACATAGTATACCCCGCGTACCGACCCTAGAGTTGGTTCACAATGCCCATATTCCATGAACCAGCAGTACAAAATAGAGGTTTGCGGCTTCCAGGCCAGTAGAGAGTTGGATGGAAGATCGTGTACCAAACCCCTAAGTAGATTCTCAAAATTTCGGACTTAAGTGAAGTTTAGAATGAAAATTACAAGGTTTTAAGGATAATTCTAGTCCGCAAACCAATGAACCGCATAGAATTTTCCCTACATGGCCCTTTTTTACTTAATTTTTAAATTTGTTATAGTTTAGTTCAAGACTGGGAAATTAGTTCACGGATGGAGGCGAGCGCAGATGAGGATCAACTCGCAGAAGCCAAAGCTGGTTCGCGGATGAAGTGGTTTGCAAAGGAAGTCATACGCAAATGCGGTTCGTGGAAGAAGGGAATGAGAGAGCTTTTCTCTAAAAGTTTTGGTAAAATAAAATTCATGTGGACCCCTTTATATAGGTTTAGTCCCCCACTGGGTCCATCTTTCTACTGCAAACCACTTGAGTTTAAGGACCACTCTACATTGAAATATCCTTCTCTTCGTTCTAATTGGACCCCATTCCTAAGGGGGCATTTGTAGGGTCCTGAAAATACGTATAAGGGAAGGAAAATACTCCCTTAAAATCAGTGGAAGAATCTACCTAATCTTTATCAATAATTTGGTCAAAATATGAAAAAATTTCAGAAGAAATGGTAAAGGACCTAACTAGTCCACGTACCAGTTCATCATTAGTGGTACGCGGCTAGTTTGGCAAACCGCCCACCTGCGGATGCTGTCATTTGTGAAATGGAGGCGTAGCTCCTACATAGGTGTGAACCAAATGGCTGACGAGTGAGGTTGGACTAGTCCGTAGTTCCAAACCACACCAGCTATGAACCAGGTGGACCAACCCCCCCCCCCCCCCACGCACCGCGTCGTTCACAAAATGGAGGCAGATCCCTACATGGTTGTGAAGCACCCCCATGACCGAGTTGGTCCGCGAGCATGGTTCATTCAATATACCCCACAATCATCAGGTTGACTAAGTCATCTATAGGTTGGGTTTTCTATCATGGGCCTCTCCAAAGGTGCTGCATGACCATAGATACAACTGTTTCCCCCTCTATAAAAGGATGTTAAGGTGGAGAATAATGGGATAATCTTTTTGAAGATTTTATTCTTGGTGATCTACTTTTTGAAGGAAGGATTCAAACTTTTAGAGAAGGAAGAGGCTTTTAGGAGCATAGGATTTATTGTACCATGACATTCCAATTCACAAACCAGCAACATGTAAAAACTTAGAGTGAAATGTTAAGAACTAAAGAATGAATAAATAAATTGGTAAACCACAAACCTAAAATTGGTGAACCATGAACCATGGCCTCTAAGCGGATGCACTTCCCATGAACCAGGGAGAATATTCCCCTTTTTCAATATAGTGTGACATGTAGAACCCTCCTATGTGGGTGAATCCCTGACCATCATTTCCCCTCGGCTTCCGCTGCTCAAGTAGAATCCAGTGTTGCAAACCAATTTAGTACACAGACCAAGCCCGAAGTCACGTACCACTCCAGTATGTAGGATTCCCCTCAGGCCGCATACCACACTGGTATGCAGACAGACTCTTCATCCATGTAGCACTTACCTACGTGAAGGGTGCCAATTCTCATATAGCTATGTGGTTCGCCAAGGCCTTCGATGTTTCCATCCCCCCGAGTGAGATAAGGCCCTTCCAATTCATTCCAATCCTCTATAATCCATTTAGTATACTATCCATCAGCACCAAGCCAAGGCCTCTCCCAAATATATCAGATCGTCATGCTGAAATCTTCAGGTGCATTAGCGCACCCTACTGAGTTCAGATACTCATGGTAGGTGGAGACAAAGGGGTCACCTCATCCCTTGAATGGAAATTCAGATAATTCCTGGGTTTTCATACCCACAGTAGTCCAGTGTCGGAGTCTGGGAGCCCCTTTGTGCCTCTCCACTCTTTAGGATTGAGGGATCCCGCTTTCTATTCAATGAGTGCCAGTAGTGAGCACTTATCCCCTCCCCTGAAGAGAGTATCAAGGTATCCCTCCTGAAATAATCCCCACACAATCCTAGCTAGATGACAATAGCCTTTACCATTCCATCCGAGAAGGTTCATTGCTCTGTTCCCTTCACCGTCATTCCACAGCCTCCACCGACGCGACTTCTACCTTCGTTCCCTCCTCGACACCAGGGGGAATGAATGTCTCTCAGTCTCAGAACTCTCATTTTTTCATCATCTTCCTCATCTCCCCTTAGTAAGGAAAAAGTGTGGGGATTGACGAATATTTCACATTCTCTTGTTTCTCACATCGATCATGAATCACGTGGGCTTAGAAATTTGAGATGGTCACGATGTCCATACAACGACGACAGTAGTACGAACTATGTGGGTCTTGATCCATACCTCCAAAACAGGGTATGTTGGACACCTTCATTAGGTTCAATCCAAACTTGGGCCACCAACCACATGTAAGGCCCAACCATACCCCAACATCAGATTCCAACCACACTCTTGATAGGAAACTATCATGCTTAAGCCCTGACCTTCCAGAACTGTGTAAAGCTTGATTCCCAACCAACTGGGAGACGTAGGAAACCTCTCTAAGCTGCAATACCATCATTCAGGTTGGATACACATCTATCTTTAATAGACTATGTTCTTATGACCCTAGCAGGACCATACCTGGGCCCAGGAAATCATTTACCTCGGGTCCTCTAGGTCGCTTCAGCGTAAGTCCCGCACCAAAATTGATTAGGCACCTATCGCCTAGAATTCCTTGACACATGACATTAAACTGTATGGTTGGGTCCTTGTCATGTGAACTTAAAAGGTGATGTTTCCCATTACGTGGCAATGAACTACATGGATTTTTATTCATCTAACAAGGATACGTAGTAAGCCCGTATTACGGGTTCCATAAAGATGCTCAAATCACTCTCTGTCCCCCTGGATGACAATAAACTCCAGAGTGCCCAATTATAAGTCTTAAGACCAGTTTTTTCTAAACAAACTCAAACTTATCCAGAATTTCTAATCCAATGAGGGATCGTAAACCTCATATGTAGATGGTTTTGAATCCCTGTGTATACCTGTGACTTGCAATGCAGGGTTAATCTGTGGATACTATGCTTGGGAATAAACCAAAGATTCACGAACATATTAACACGTATTAAATATATAATAGAGTCCCAAAATATAAAATAATCCCCCCCAAAGGGTGTGATGAGCCCGACATCCCATCCTCTCAACCAGTGTGATTCTTTAAGTGTTGTTGGCCATATAATTTAATGAGTACCTTCTTTGGAAATAAGATCCATGGATCATTTGATATAAGAATCATTGGGAATTTCTAGCTCCACTAATAAACCCGTTGGATACCATTAGAATCCATGAAGATAGGGAACCCAATAGAAATTATTAAACAACACTTACTCCCTTTAATCAAACACATGAACTAATAACGTCCCCTCACCGCGAAATAATCATAATGACACAAAATAATATAATAAATACTATAAATGGTATCCAAGTCCAAATATATGTTTCCCCTCTAAAATAATGTGATTTTAATTTTATTTTATTAATTTTATAAATCCTTTATGAATCCTCCAAAACCTATAATGTATTTTAATGTTTTCAAATCATCTCTTTAAGTAATTAAACACTTCCACATCACTAAGGGTAATATTTTAATAATTTTGTCCTTAAAATAATAAAATAATAATAAAATAATAATCCTATTTGGTAGAAACTATGGTAAAAACCATGGTAAGGTTTGTGGTTTTGATTACTTAATTATATAGAGTCCAAAACCTATGTTTGAGTAATAATAAATAACTCCCCTCTATTTTCCTATAAAAACCCACCCAAGACCCCATTCCTATCCACTTAAAAACCATTGATAATTTCATTAATCCTCCCTGATATCCCTATATTCCTACCAATATTCCCCCAATTTCTCCGTAATATCCTCCCAATCATTTGAAATCACCCTCTCAAGGGAAGGGATCCTCTCTTTCTCCTCTTTATTCAAGCATATTCATTATCTTATGCCTTTTATACCCATTTAATAATATTAAGATATGTTCTCCCATATCCCCCTTACTATCCCTATGATTCCTAAATTATGATATTCCCATTTCACTATCATTAATCCCTCCCATAAACATTTATATTCCCCTGTTATTCTACCAAAATTTTTCTAGATTTTCCATATCAAAACAATTATGTAGTGAATACTAATACCCATTTCCTATCAAGGGTGTTCAACTTTATGCACTTATACTTATTTGATTGGTGAATTACATGTATTTATTCCACAATCCTTGATAATGGAATAAAATGTGATAATAAATTATTCCATGTTGTATGATTTATATAGCACACTTATGCATGTGAATGAAATGAATGTGATGGGTGTGCCTGGAATTATATAGAGCTTAAATGCATTGGGTAATGTTTTAGTCTCACGATACATCATGCAAAGGAGTAGGGAGTGAACATAATCCATAATAGGACTTTTTCCATCATTATTTCTTGGAATTTATCCTTAACCTATGTTTATGAAGCCATTTTTAAAGTTGTTTCCACATTTCTCATGTTACCATTATGATTATCATGTTATATCATGACTCAGTGATTAAGTTTATGATCCTCACCCATTTTATGTCTCATTTATAAGACTATTGTCTAAAATTTAATTATTTATTCATGTTATTCCATGTTTATTCCCTTACTGGATTTTTATCTCACCCATTTCTTATGTATGTCCCCAAGTTATCACATGAATTTTTAAGTACAATTGAATAATATGAGCATGTTAAGGATGTTTTCAATAATAGTGATGTATTCCCTTTTTTATTTTTTATGGAATGTATCTAATTCCCGAATAGACTATACTTATTTATGTTCAATATTGTATTATGTGTAATCTTATGTAATAAATCCTAAACTAATGTGTAAAAAAGAACATGGTTTTCATAGTTGGTATCAAAATAAAGTTTAGTTATTTTTGAGATTGGGATTATAAAACTCTAGTGAATGAATTATAGATAAGACTAAACATAAGAATACATCCATAAATTTTTTTAATGTGTATAGTAAGTGGTTTCTAAGAAAATAAATATTTATATGGATACTACAAGTGGATGTGGCTCTAGCATAGATGTACATTGGGGTAAAACCTAAAAACACCACATTAAGCTAGAGTCAATTAGGAACTGGTTTATAATAATGGGCCTTTTCACACACTTGGTTAAACACTCGTAGTGGATATTCTTTGATAAATTCAAAATTTCATTATGAACCATTATTAGGGGAATAAAAATTCCCATAATTGTATATTTAAGTAAATGGATCATGGATATCATAGATCAAAGACTATAAATTCATAATTTAAGGAATAAATCTCATTTATAATTTATCCCTTTAATGTTATTGGATTCTTGTTTATGTGTTTAATAGGTTAAAAATTATTATCCCTAAGTCTATTTTGGATAAATTAAATTATTAAAACTATAATAAAAAGGTGAAAGGTAGGGTTATCTTCCATAATTATATGCATTAAATTGTATCATGAATGTTTAGTATAACTATTAAAACACCACCACAAATCTTGGATGTAGAGATGTCAAGGAAAAAAAGAAAGTGTCTTAATTATTATATTCCAAGTATATAACTCATTCCTTGTCAAAAATTGTGGGATGAACATACCATAAAACCTTGTGATACTTACTTTAGAATAATTTTATGCAATTCTAGATATGTATTGGATTTTCTTATATAGATCCAACATAAATTACTATGAGAATGAAATCACTCTATGCATCATGAATCGTCCCTTGACTCTATATAAGTGTAAGGAGGAGGATGGATCTTCTTTAGCACCAATATATCAAGCATGTATATTATTTCCCTATGAGAAAGTGTATCTAGATCAAATGATTTGTTCTAATGAAAATATCATACTTTAACACATTCCCATTGTGAGGGAATACACTGATGTATTTACCCAATAATCGATTGGTCTTCCTCTTAGTCGATAGGTTTAATTTTCAATCGAGATTATACTTGGGAAACTTCCATTATCAAATACTCTATATATGATGGTTTTTATGGAGATTTAGGAGCTGATGAAACAACTATATGAGAATCTAGATAAAGGTTTCATATGCCCAAGTGTTTCACATTGGTGTGCACCAGTCCTCTTCATCATGAATAATGATGGGTCAATATGCCTTGGAATTATTATCATGACCTAAAAAAGATCACAATAAAGAAAACGTATCCTCCAATATGGATTGATGATTCGTTAGATCAACTATGTGAAGAAAAATACTTCTCCAAGGTGGATCTTCGGTCATGGTATTATCAAGTAATGGTGAAGAAGGAGGATATCCCCGAGTTTTCTTTCCAAATAAGGTACAGGCATTATGAGTTCATAGTAATTCCATTTAGACTCACTGATGCTCGAGTAATCTTCATGGACTTGATTAATAGAGTCTTTAGTGATTACCCCAATAAATTTATGGTATTATTTATAGACAATATTGTAATATACTCCAAAATAATGGAAGATCATGAGGAACATCTGAGCATTTTACTAAAGACCGTAAGAAATAATAAATTTTATGAAATGTATAGAAAATGTGACTTTTAATTAAAATAATTCTCATTATTAGATCATATTATCATATGCAATGGGACATATTTAGACCCTTCAAAGAAAGAATCAATTTAAGTATGGATAAGGCCAACATCTTTGATAGAAATCAGTAGTTTCCTTGGATTAGTTGGGTACTATTGTCGATTTATGGGAAATTTCTCATGATTGTAAAACCCTCTAACCAAACTAACATAGAATGGAGTTAAGTTTTTTTGTAATAGATAATGTGAAGAGAGCTTAATGGATTTGAAAAAGAGGTGTATCACTACACTTACACTTACACTACCCGCAATTGGAAAACTTTTCGTAGTATACAGTGATGCATAGAATAATGGATTGAGCTTTGTGTTAATGAAGAATGAAAAAGTGATAGATTATTATTCAAGTAAATTGATAGTTCATGAAAAACTACCCAATGTATGATCTAGAGTTGGATATAATGATATTTTCATTGAAAATCTGGTGGAATTATCTCTTTGGGTAGAATTTTGAAATATATACAAATCATAATAGCCTATAGTATATATTTTTATAGAAAGGGATGAATATGCACCAAGGAAGATGGTTAGAGATGATCAAGGACTATGACTGGACAATAAACTACTATCATGGGAAATAAAAAAAATTATCATATGCTCTATATAAAAATGATCCATCAATTTTATCATATATGAGAATCAAGATGGATATGATATTATTATACTTGAAAAGGGTGTACATGGGAATTATTAAGGAAAAAACATCATCAATCATTTCACAAATGATTGCTCAACCATCCATTCTGGAGAAGTTAAAGGATGATCAAAGAGATGATGTGAGAATTCAGAAGAAAATGGAAGCTATAAGAAAAGGTAAATCCTTGGAGTTCAATGTTAGAAGTTGTGAGATTTGGGTCACTACAATGTGTACCATAAAATCCTGAGTTAAATAAGGATGTTTTGGATTATGCACTTAGATCGACCATTTCTATCCATCTTGGAAGCATGAAGATGTATCAATATCTCTAAGAGATATATAAGTGGGACAATATAAAAATGAGATCATGGAATATACATAAAAATGTCATGTATGTCACCAAGTGAAGGTGAAAAGGAAAAAATACAAGGGTATGATGCAACCATAACCCATACATACATGGAAATGGGAAAACATCTCCATGGACTTGGTCACTAGTATTCTGAATAAATCAAGAATAAATAATGATATATGGGTTATGGTGGATCATATTACAAAGACTAGTCAGTTTATTGTAATTTGATATGACTTATCACTTCATCAACGTGTAAGGATATACATTAGAGAAGTGGTGAGGCTATATGGAACACAACTATCGATTTTATATAATCAAGATCCAAGATTTACCTCCATGTTCTGCAAGATCCTTCAATATGGTCTAAATACTGTGTTGAACTTCAGCATGGATTATCACCCTCAAATTGATGGCCAGTCGGTGTTGACTCTCCTAACACTTGAGGATATGTTGAGAGCATACTCAATTGACTTCAAAGGAGTATGGGATCAACATATTCCTCTATTAGAGTTCTCATACAATAATATTTTTTACTCAAGTATCCAAATTCCCCCCTATGAATCTCTTTATGGTAAGAGGTGCATAACACCTTCATGTTGGGATGAAGTTGGGGAACACAAACTACTAAGTCCCAAAATGGTTTAGGAAATGGTGGAAATGGTCAAGACCATTCAACAACACATCAAGGATTCATAGAGTTGACATAAGAGTTATTCTAAAAATAATTGATGAGATCTAGATTTTTTTGTTGGAGATAAGGTATTACTTTGCATATCTCCATAGAAGAATTTCATGAGATTTGGAAAGTTGTGAAATCTTAGTCTTACATACATCGATCCCTTTGAGATCCTTGATCGCATCAGAGTGGTGGCCTATTGACTAGCTCTCCAACCTATCTTATCTTAAGTTCATGATTTATTCCACATATCAATCTTGAGGAAGTATATACCAGAACTCTAACCTATTCTAAATCCAATAGTGGTACCATTGGAGAATGATCTATCATATGAGGAGAAGTCGGTGAACATATTAGATTATAGAGACAACTATCTATGAAATAATACAATGCACCTAATCAATGTGTTATGGAGAAACCACTAGTTTGAATAAGTGATATGGAAATTGGAGGAAGTTCTGAAATAGAATTATCCACATATATTTTAGTGTATAAAATAAAAATTTCTAGGGTGGGTTTTTTCTTAAGGGGGTTGATTGTAACAACTTAAAATTTTATAAATAAAATTCCATTTATGGTTGAACTAAATTTCCTAATATATATTATGGTTATAGAAAAAACATTCACTTATTGGTTTAATTATATCCTATCAGATTTAAAATATTGTTACGAATAATAACCATTTATAATATATCCATTTAATAGTGATCATATGATTTTTATAAAAATATGGTTTTGACAATTCCAATTGAAACGGAGAAAGGAAGTGATGGCCTCATCTAGTAGGATCATACCCTATGAAGCTCATTTATCAATGGTTAAAAGGGAGATAGAATCATAAGGATTTTCCCTTGACCAATACCAATATGATATCCAACAACATAAG
The DNA here is from genome assembly GCA_963277665.1 of Viscum album. Lineage (NCBI taxonomy): Eukaryota > Viridiplantae > Streptophyta > Magnoliopsida > Santalales > Viscaceae > Viscum > Viscum album. Next base: position 1,197,544,454 of record OY728123.1, on the reverse strand, counting down.
CATGAGAAAACTCATTTATAGGATAAGTTCAATCTCATCAATATCATGGCCCAAACCATATATGTTGATCCACCCCATGAAAATCTCACCATCATGCACCTTAACCTTAGGGTGTTTTCCACTATAATAAATGCATATGTATCAAGTAAATAATAATATGAATATGTATATTATATAGAATAATTAATATATTTTATTATTATTATTGTTACTTTATAAATATTTTGATTTTGACAAAATAAAACACAAATTTTATTTTTGGGTAATATTCAAATTCAATTAAGGAATTTATTTTGATGAATTAATGTATTTTTTAAATCAATAATATTTTAAAAATATTTTATTATTATATGAATTTTATTAAATATAAATTATCATATAATTTTTTTGAATTTAAATGTAATTTTTATAAGGGTTTGAAAACTATTATATTAAAAAAACCCCACATTTCTGAATAAATGATGATTCTTATTTTAAAAGTGAAAAATTAAATATTTAAAAAATTATTTAGATAAAATAAATATTAATTTTTTAATCATAATCTTTAAATTATCTAATGGTGAATTTTTCATAATTTTATGAGATAGTTGAATTTTTAGGAAAAAATTAAATACTGTATAAATATACATAGTGTATTATGACATCATAATGACAAAAAATTCCATAATAAATAAAATAAATGGTATCCATGAACAATTATATGTTTACCCAACAAAATAATTTTATTTTAATTTTATTTTATTAATTTTATAAAGTCTTTATGAATCCTCCAAAACCTATAATATATTTTAATGTTTTAAAATCATTTCTTCAAGGACTTAACTCGCTTCCACATCACCAAGGGTAATATTTTAATAATTTAGGCCCTTGGACTAATAAAATAATTAAACGCTCATTTTTTTAGAAAACATGGTCAAAAACATGAGAGGTATTTTGTTTTTTATTACTTTATTATATAGAGTCCAAAACCTATGTTTGAGGAATAATAAAGAACTCCCCTCTCTTTTCCTATATAAACCCGCCCAATATCACATTCCTATCCACTCAAAAACCTTGGATCACATACTTAATCTACCCTATCCCCTCTTTATTTCTCCAAATGTTCCCCCAATATCTTAAGAATATCATTCCAAGCATTTGGAATCACCCTCTCAAGGTAAGGGGTCCTCTCATTCTACTCTTTATTCAAGAATATTCATTATCTTAGTCCATTTATCCCCATTTCCTAATATTGATATATATTCTAAAATATCCCCCTTACTTAACCTATTATTCCTAAATTATGAGATATCCCTTTCACTCTCATTAATCCTTCCCATGAACATTTATACACCCTTGTTATACTGCCAAAATTTCATTGTGATTTTCTATACCAAAACAATTGTGTATTGAATACCCTTACTCTTTTCCTATCAAGTGTGTTCACCTTTATTCACTTATACTTATTTAACTATGGATTTACATGTATTTATTCCATACTCCTTGATCTTCAAATAAAATTATATACTAAATTATTCCATGTTGTATGATCTATGTGGCACATTTATGCATGTGAATATGGGTGTACTCGAAATTATATAGAACTCCAATGTATTGGGTAATGTTTTAGTATCATGAAATGTCATGAAATGGATTAGGGAGTGAACTTAATCCACAAAATGACTTTTTCCCTCATGATATTTTGGTAGTTATCCTTGAAATATGTTTATGATGCCATGTTTAAAGTTATTTCCACATTCCCTATGTTTCCTTTATGATTATCATGTTATATCATGTCTCATTACTAGATTATAACCCCTTTTATATCTCATTGATATGAATATTTTCTAACATATAATAATTTCTTCAAGTTATTCCATGTTTCTTCCCATACTGATCTTTATAGCTCACCCCTTTCATATATATTTCCTCAAGTTATCCCATGCAGTTTTTTGTACGTTGGAATAATATGAGCATGTTAATGAAATTTTCTTGATCGATCCTTCATATACCTTATGGTTCCCATAGTAGATGATGGATGTTCCTTCTACTTATGTTATAGGAGAAAGATCATGTGCACATGATGACATCTAGATATCACCTCCTCCAAATTAGTCAAAGGAAGAGAATGAAACATTTTAGGTTCCAATGCCCAAAGAAGTTCCCTCTCCAACTCATCATACTTCACCCCATCATAGTGGTCGAAGATCTAGATATGGGTGTCCCATTTACACACCAAATTATGGTATAGGGCCTCATCATAGACTGTGATTGTACTCATTTATTTATATTTTTTCTATTGATTTAATGGATTTGAAACAATAATATATTATATCCTCTTTATTATTTTCTATATATTAAATTTATGGAATTATTTTTACTGTCAACCATTTTTTATATGTTTAGTCACTATATCAATTTTCATTTATATTTTACATATGGTTTAAATCTTATAAGTTTTCAAATTAAACTACTTGAAACATAATAAAATTTATTAAATTTCAAGTAGGTAACATTAAAATCTTGTAAAATAAAAACTATATAAACAATCTAATTAAAACTTAAAACATATCTTAAACATCTAGAAAATTTTGAAAATAAAAATAATTTTATAAAATACAATAAACCATAATTATTTTACATGACACAAACATTATTGATTAAAAACATGACATTTAAAAGTTAAAAAATATATGCACATAGATTATAGTATAAATAAAATTTAAATAAAATTTAAAACATTGACTAAACATATAAAAAAATTTAAAATAAAGGCAATGTTAAAAAAATTATAAATACAAGTGTGATGTTTTAAGAAAAAAATTTATTGTGCCATTAAAATTAATTTTAATTAATTATTTTTATTAAATGATTTTTATTTTCAATTATTTTTTATATGTTCAATAAATGTGTGAAATTAAATTTAGATTGTATTTATAATTTATTAATTATATACTTTTAATGTCACCTACTTGAAACATTATTATATTTCATGTAGGTTACTTTAAAATTTTATAAATTACAAATTATAAATATAATCTAAATGATATTTTAAAAACTGAATCAAAATTTAAAACATAATTTTAAATATATAAAAATTCATATATATATGAAAAAAAGTTAATTTACATGTCACAAACATTATTTCTTAAAAACAAAACATTTACACTTAAAAATATTAATAGACATAATTATTATTAAGTATTATATTATTTATTGCATTACTATGAGGTATTATTAATTATGTTGTTATAATTAAATGGTAGTAATTAAATTATTAATAAATATAAATTATATTATTAAATTTTTATAATAATTAAAAAAATTAATATTAATAATGATGTAAATAATATAATTATTATATAAATAATAAAGTAGTTAACAATATAACTTTAAAATAAATCATTGATAAATTAGTAGTATAAAAAATTAATTATTACTAATAATGGAATTAATAATAAATTATTTTTGTATATATGTATCTAAAAAAATAAAAAAAATATTTTTAAAAAATATAGAAATATTTTTTTTTAATTTATTAATTTTTTTTATTTGTAAAAAGTCTTTATGGCCATTAATTCCTTTGTCCAATTTTTTTAGTGAAGGATATAAGGGAATTAATGCCATTGGATTGGGTAAAATTTTCCAAAGGCATGAAATCCCTTCACGCCTTTCTGTAATACTTTTAAAAAAATAATATATGATTAATTTCATAATTTTTTTCCAAAAAACATATATAAAAAAATATCCCTTCTCTCAAAGGATAGTTAATTTCATCTTTGTGACCCTTCTTAGGGGTACTTCCTGCTGGCTTCGTGATACTTCCATCTAACCGAAACTGTTGGATTGGCTTTCTGATTTGTTCCCTACCTTGCTTTTGTTATCACCACCTAACACATTGGACACCCTCATGTTGATTTATTTATCTCATGATTTAAATTAATCTTTCAATTTGTTTCTTCCAGAGAGAAATGGAGAGAAATGAGTGAACCAAGGAGGCTTCATTTCATCATTCTTTGTCATGACCCATCCCCCGGGGCCCGTGTCGTGACTACCCCAAGCCCACCTTCCATAAGCCAAGGGCTAGAAACTAGCACCGAAAGGCATATTTCCTAAAATTGGGAAGGCATTTCCTTTATAACCTGTAAACTCATGTAACCAAGCACGCGACAAGATACGAACAGAAGCAAACTATATAACCAAAAGAGTGTTGAAAGTAAAAGGGGCCGGAATACAAGCCCTACAGTAAAGGTACAAGTACAATTGAAATACAATACAACTGAAGAAAGAGAAAGATAGCTACTGGATCATCCTTCGAGGTTCCTAACTGAAGGGTAGGTACAAATCGCCACCTCAGCACTCCATATCTACTCATCTCCTCTGAGTACCGACATGTCGTATGGTCCACCTCCGGGCACCCTCTAGTCTTGGTACTCTCGTCCTCAGTCAGCATTGTCCATCGTCTGCACCAAACACAATGAAGTGTGGGGGTAGCCCGTGTAGGGGTGAGTATAAAAATACTCAGTAGGGACCCCGAGACCCTCAAGGTCTCACAAAATCCCCTAAGGATAAACCAAAAAGCTAGTAAACCAGTGACAACCCTACTTAGGTATATGCCCATACATATACCTAATTTATCAAGTATGCCCATCTTAATCATGAGGAAACACAAGGTCCAACTCAAAATCCCAAAGCTCAACTGTTCCACAAATGAAGGAAAAATAAAAAAGGTAAGTACCACACAGGTACAGAATCATCTCACACCAGGTATAACTTAAGTACAGTAGTTGAGGTGATTAGATGTAACTACTGAATCATCTTACTCTGTAAAGAAGTTGACCCACACAGGATCGCTAGGAGCTGAACCACACAATATCGCTAGGATATGACACACATAGGATCGCTAGGAGCCATCCCACACAGGATCGTTAGGAGGTGACGCACACAGGATCGCTAGGAGCTGACCCACGCAGGATCTCTAGGAGCTGACCCACACAGGATCACTAGGAGCTGACCCACACAGGATCGCTAGGAGCTGACCCAAACAGGATCGCTAGGAGCTGACCAACACAGGATCGCTAGGAGATGACCTGCACAGGATCACTAGGAGCTGACCCACATAGGATCACTAGGTGCTGACCCACACAGGATCTCAAGGTTCTAACCCACACAAGATCACTCTTCATTCTTCTCGTCACAACTAGCTATTGGGTTCCCATACTATGCATGCTCGTCTCTAGGATGATCCGCTCTAGAAGCTACTGGTCGATACTCCAAATACCAAGAAGTCCCATGAATAAGTATCGCAAAGTTCTGTCGCATCATAGGGGTCTCAACGCAACAGAAGGTGCATCAATCAGACACCCGGTCTGTGAGTTATTAGTCTTTTAGTCTCGGGGGCCCTGTTGGATTTGTGATCGATCCAACCTGATCGTACCTCAACTTTACCCAAAACTCTAGTGGGGTATACTCAAATGGACCATCTCACTCCAAGATTTCCATCACCACTGACAGTTCTTCAAATGGACATCTGGTGTCAAAGTTATGGCCCAAGTAAAGTATAGGTTCGCATCAGGTCTGGGTCCGGTCCGACCCGGTCAGACCGACCTAACCTGACCTGGCCTGGGTTCGACCCGGTTCAGGTCAACTCGGCCTGCTGGGCAGTCCGACATGCCATGAGGGCTATGAGGGGCTGCAGAGGCCGTGGGTGCCTCAGGGCGGTGGAGGCCGTAGGTTGTCTTGAGCGAGGACGGCGGCTCGGACGTGGGGGTGCGACCAGGGCGCGGGGCAGCTCGGCCCAGCCCGGGGCACCTCGGTCGGGAGGGCAGAGGCCGCGGGCAGCGGCCCGACCACGAGCGACAGCTCGGCCATGGGCGGAGGCTCAGTCCTAAAGGTTGGCGGCTCGGCCGTAGGGCAGCGGCCCGACCATGGGGCTGTGGCAGCTCGGTCACGGGGAGGCGGCCCGGCCACAGGTAGTGGCTCAACCACAGAAGGTAGAAGCTCGGCCACGGGGCGGCGGCCCGGCCGTGTGGCAGAAGCTCATCCATGGGGTTAGGTTGCGGATAACAGTGTCGCAAGGTGTAGAGGCTACGGGGCAGCAGTGGCCATGGGGCGACGTCATTGCACCGTCGCCTTCGTCACGAACGGCGGTAGTGTCGACCACCGTTCTCATGCCCCACCGTGGTTCATAGTCGTTCCTCCATCACGATCAACAGTTAACCAAAAGGTTTACGGAGAGGACGGGCCATGTTTTTTTGGCATGTACTCTCCATGTTAGAGCGGTAGCAAATGACTATAATTCCTTCTTGAATTACGAATAATTTTCAAGAACAGAAAGAGAGAATAATTTCAAACAACCACCCTAAAACTTCCCACAAATAATCATACACAAATAAAACCCTACCTTAGATTTTTCATTGATTTTGGCATGAGAAGGAATTCAAAGAAGGCGAAGAGAGTGCCAATAATCATCGCTTCTAAAACCACGCTTCGATTTCAGGCTCGCTCGTCGTCCTCTTCCTTGATTTCCAAATAACATTCTTCGATGGCGTTCTTCGTTGGAGAAGTGAAATCCTCCCAATATTTCTCCTCTCCATAAATCCACCAAATTGAAAAGTATCCAAAATGATATGTTTCCCCAATTTAATTGTTGACACAATTTCAAATTGGGTTAATTAATTACATAGGTTGGAATAATAAATTTAAGGGGGTGTCACCATTTAAGTGGGGGGAGTTTGAGAGGCTTCCCCACACTTATGATGGAGTTCAAGGGTTTCAAGGGGTTTTAAGCCTCGGGTGGTCCCCACCACAATAACCTCTCATGGAAGGTTAGGATTGGTGGTCCCCACCTCCATATCCTCTCATGGGAGTTTTTAGTTCAGGTGGTCCCCACCTTTGAAATATCCACATGGGTGGTTTCAAAATAAAATTAAAATAAAATGTTACACCATTTTATTTTATTTTATTCCTTCATGAAAAAACCCAAATTATATCTTTCAGTGGTCGAGGTGAAGGTCTCTTTAAGTGAATACTGGTGCTGTGAGTTCAATGGTGTCATCAGATTTCAATTCCGAGCACCAGTTCAAAAGTTAGAAAAACTCACTCGCACGTTTACTTAACGTACCCGAACAAAAGTTCAGAAATTCATTCTGGGTACCTCGGGCCTTGGAATCACGCGCCATCAATTTTCTCGGACTCGTAAAATTTCCATATATATTTAAAAAAATTACATGGAAATTCTGGGTCTTTACATTCTCCCCACCTCAGGGCTCTACGTCTCTATAAGCCACAACTCAAACTAGGTAAACAAGTGGGGGTACTGAGCATGCATCGGAGCCTCCCGCTCCCATGTGCTTTCCTTGAGGTTCTCATGCTACCAAAGAACACGCACTAGAGGTATAGACCAACCACGAAGGAACCACTCCTATCGATTCTCAATCTCTTCTAGAACCTTCGTAAAAGTCGCCCCATCGTCAACTTCCAGCTCTCTATGGTCGCTGATGTGAGAAGGGTCGTGCACGTATCTCCTCGACTAGGATATATGGAAGACATCATGCACCCGGTGCAACTGAGGTGGAAGAGCTAAGTGGTAAGACACCTCGCCAACTCTGCTGAGGACTTGGAAGGGTCCGATGAAACTCGGAGATAACTTTCCACCTCAGCCAAATCTCCATAAAACTCATCGAAGTGAGACCTGTAGAAAAACGTGGTTGCCATCCTTGAACTCCAGAGGTCTCCATCTCCTGTCTGGATACGACTTCTTCCTGCTCTGTGCAGTCTTCATCCACTCTTGGATGATCTACACTTTCTCTGTGGTAGCTCATACCATCTCTAGTCCCACTAGTGCTGACTCCCCTGGGTCAGTCTAGAAAAAAGGTGATCTGCAAGGTCACCCGTACAATGCCTCAAAAGTTGCCATCCTAATGGTGGAGTGATATCTATTGTTGTATGAAAACTAGACCAAAGTTAATTGATCCTCCAAACTGCGACCGAGGTCGATGACACAAGAACACGACAAGTCCTTGAGGGTCTGAATGGTCCGCTCAATCTGGCCATACGTTTGAGGATGGAAGGCGGTGCTCAAATGAAGTTGCATCCCAAAAGCCTCCTACAAACCCTTCCATAGCCAGGAATTAAAACATGTATCACGATCGGAGACAATGGTTGAGGGTTCTACATGTAGCTTCACAATCTCCTGCACATAGAGGCATCCCAAGCTCTCTACTGAACCCTGCTCTCTAATCGGTAGGAAGTGGGATGACTTGGTGAGTCGGTCGACGATCACCCAGATCAATTCATGACCTCTGGACGTACATGGAAGTACTATCACTAAGTCCATGGATATCTCATCCCACTTCTACTCTGGGAACTTTAAAGGCTGAACCAATCCTGCTGGTACCTGATTCTCCGCCTTCACTTGCTGAAAAGTGAGGCACTAAGAGACAAACTCTACTACTTCTTTCTTCATTCCTGGCCACTAGTGCTATCGTCGGAGATCCTGATACATCTTTTTCACTCCTGGATGCAACACTAGAGGGGATGTGTGGAACTCCCTCAACACTTCCTCCTGAAGTGACACTGGTACCATGGTACGTCCTCTAAAGAGGATGATATGCTCCCCACCTTAAGAAAATACATCAGGTTCCTGTCCTGTGGATATCTAAGCATGTCGTGTCTCGCAGTCAGCGTCCCCACACTACACCTCCTTGACTCGCTGAAGAATCGTGGGAGTGACAATAAGAGACTGAAGAAAAGCTGCTTCATTTCTATCCACAAAGGATATCTGTAAAACGGGCAGCTACTCTGTCACCTCGCCTAGCTGCTATATACCAGATCTCTTACTGAGTGCATCTGCTACAATGTTCCCCTTCCCAGGAGTATAGACTATCTCGAAGTCATAGTCCTGGAGGAACTGAATCCAACATCGTTATCTCAGGTTCAGGTATTTCTGAGAGAAGATATACCTAAGAATCTTGTGATCAGAGTAGACTTTAAAATGCTCGCCCATCAAGTAATGTTGCCACATCTTCAAGGTGAATACAACTTCTGCTAACTCCAGATCATGGGTAGCATAGTTCTTCTCATGCTACCTCATAATTCATGAACCATAAGTGATAATTGCTCAATCCATCATCAAGACACATCCGAGTCTGGTCCCTGATGCATTGCAATAGACTACGTACCCTATGCCTTCCTCTGGAAGCCTCAAGATGGGGCACTAGTCAGCCTCTGCCTCAGCTCCTAAAAACTCTGTTGGAATCTATTCAACCACAGGAAGGGTTTCCCCTTCTTCATCAATGTTGACAGAGGTTCTGAAACTCTGGAGAATTCTGGCACAAACCTCCGGTAGTATCCAGCCAAACCCAGGAAAATTTGTACCTCTGTCACACTCCTGGGTGGCTCCCAAGAAAGTACCGCCTCAATCTTCACTAGATCCACTGTAACTCCATCCTCCAATATGACATGTCCTAGAAAGTGAACCTATCAGATCCAAAACTAGAACTTAGAGAGATTAACATAAATTCAGTGCTCTTGAAGTGTGTCCAGTACTACTTTAAAATGATAGGCATGCTCCTCCTCAGTAGCCAAGTAGATTAGAATGTCTTCAATGAAGACTACTACAAAGCGATCAAGGTATGGCTGAAAGATCTTGTTCATGAGTCCCATGAACACTGCTAGAGCATTGGTTACACCGAATGGCATAACCAAGAACTCGTAATGACTGTATCGACATCTGAAATCTGTCTTCTGCACATCCTCGTCTCGTACTCTAAGCTGGTGATATCCTGATTTGAGGTCTATCTTCGAGAACCACCGTGCTCCCTTCAGTTGATCAAAGAGATCATCAATCCCCAGAAGTGGGTACTTGTTCTTCACGGTCACCTGGTTCAGGCACTGATAGTCAAAAAAAGCCTCAAACTCCCATCTGCCTTCTTGGCGAAAAAAATCAGGGTTACCCAAGGTGAAACACTGGGCTGAATGAATCCCTTCCCCTGTAAGTCTTCTAGATGTACTTTAGCTCACAAAGCTCCACGGGAGCCATCCGATATGATGGTGTAGATATCAGTGTCATCCCAGGGTACAAGTCAATGTAAAATTCCACCTCTCTGTGAGGAGGTAGACCCAAAACATCATCAGGGAAGACATCCGCGTATTGGTCCACCACTACAAGATAGCTCGGACTCTCCACATCAACTGCTCCGAGGGTAAGGCTAGCCAACTGATGAGTGATCGGATCCACTCTCCTCTGGGTAATTCCATCATGTGCTGCAAAGGCTCCTTTCTCACCAGTAAAGGTAAACCTAGTCCCAACCATGCAGACACACCACACTTTGTTCCTAATATATTCAATCTGAGCATGGACTGTAGATAATCATTCCATACCCATGATGACGTCATAAGGCCTCGACACCACTACTAGGAGAGCCCAGCCAAAGCTCCCGCCTCCTAGAGTAAGCTCACGCTACTGGCACTGGTGCGTAATCATTGAATCTACTCTCGTAGGAGTCTCTGGTCGTAAGGATCGAGCAAATGGCTCCATTGGAATCTCCGAGCTCTAAATGAGGGCATTGGAAATAAAAGAATGACCGGAACCTATGTCTATAAGTACTACAGCTAAGGTGGAGTAGACAAATATCGTACCTCGTATCATCTCTGGATCACTGTGATCATAGGCCTCAGCTTCCTGGAGCTAAGCTCACCCCTATCCACTTGGTCCCTATAGTCGGGGTGGACCTCCTGGTGGTGGTGGCGGTAACATCTCAAATCATCACCCACCGCCAGCTGCATGACCAACTCCTCTACCACGTCCGCTTGCTCCCTGTGGACCTCCTCAGTGGAATATCTGTCTCTATCTGGGAGTTCCTTTGACTGTATGCTGATCATCCGTACGATGGGTTGGATAGTCACAAGCAATGTGACCCTGCCCACTGCATGTGTAACACTACCTACTCCCGGCATGACTGGCTCCGCCTCGGGTTTCCCGCACAACCGATCCTGAGTCATGCGGTCATCCACCTGTAGGTCTGGTCCTCTTGGACCTCTATGACATCTGTCTGCTGCCAGCTGCAGAAGACTCCACTACGTGATGACTGGTGGTGGGTCTCACTGTTGGCGACTGCTCAGCAAGAAAAATCTCTACTAAGAGGGCTCGATCTAACACCCCCACCTGTGTCGGGATGCTAAGTGAGATCATAAAATCCCTAATCACTCGCCTGAGTCCCTTATCAAAGGTCTGGGCCTTGAAGAATGGGTCATGCACCATATCTGTGGAGTAGTGTGAGAGGTCAGTGAACCTTGGTAAGTACTAAGCTACAGTCATGTTGCTCTATTGCAGATGAAGAAGATCATGTATGTGCACTGCGTGAAGAGTATCTAGAACAAACTCTTCCTGAAACAAGCTCTCAAAGTCTACCCAGAGAAGCATCACCTCTTCATAAACCTGAAGCATCAAGCTCCACCATCTGCCTACTGCTTCTTATAGAAGGCTGGTGGCAAGGATCACCATGAGATCGACTGGTATCCCTACCAGTTGGAAGACTCTCACTACAGCCTCCAACCAATCCTTAACTGCCTGTGGGTTTGTCTCTCCCCTGAACCCGGTGGCCTCTGGCGCTGGAACTCGTGCAACGCGCTCAAGCGGTGTGCACCCTCTACTGTTGGGGCTAGTGGAATCGGTGGCCCAATAGGTTATGGTAACACTAGTGCCTCCACTGGTGCCTCTACTGGAAGAGGGCCATACACCGAGGCCTCATCGCTCGGTGGGATATCAGTGTGTGCTACTCTCGGAACCCTAGCTAGTTGTCTACATGGAGGCATCCTGAAAAGAACCAGGTGCTCCATGGTCAATAAGTTATACCTGGTGAGCTAACTCAAAGATATCACGAAGAAAACTTCTTGAAAAATATACATGCAATCAGTGTTTCCGTGCTCTAAGTCAGAAATCAGAAGTCAGGGTCCTGGTGTATGGATACGTCGGTCTCCGCACCAACACTGGATTCCCTAAACTAATAATCACACTCACTACACTTAACATTATTACTGTTAAAAATAAATATCAGAGTCTTATGTTCTACGGTAGAACCTCCCTCTGATACTAATTTGTCATGACTTGTCCCCCGGGGCCCGTGCCGTGACTACCCCAAGCCCGCCTTCTATAAGCCATGGGCTGGTGACAAGCACCAAAAGGTGTATTCCCTAAAACTGGGAAGGAATTGACTTTATAAACTATAAAATCACGTAACCAAGCTCACGGAAAGATACGAACACAAGCAAACTGTATAACCAAAAGAGTGTTAAAAGTAAAAGGGGTCAGAATAAAAGCCCAATAGTAAAGGTAAAAGTACAACTGAAATACAATAAAACTAAATAAAGATAAATACAGCTACTAGATCATCCTATAAGGTTCCAACATGAAGGGTAGGTACAGATCGCCTCCTCAGCACTCCACGTCTGCCTGTATCCTCTGCATACCGACATGTCGTATAGTCCACCTCCGGGCACCGTCCAGTCCTGGTACTCTCTTACTCAGTTAGAGTTGTCCGTTGTCTACACCAAACACAATGAAGTGCGGGTGTATCCCATGTTGGGGTGAGTATAACGATACTCAGTAGGGACCCAAGACCCTCAAGGTCTCACAAAATCCCCCAAGGGTAAACCACAAAGCAAGTAAACCAGTGAAAACCCTAATTAGGTATATTCCCATACACATACCTAAGTTATCAAGTATTCCCATATCAATCATGAGGAAACACAAGGTCCAACTCAAAATCCCAAAGCTCAACTATTCCACAAAGGAAGGAAAAATCACGAAGGTAAGTACCACATAGGTACAGACTCAGCTCACACCTGATATAACTTAAGTACAGTAGTAGAGATGATTAGATGTAACTAATGACTCGCATTACTCTGTAAAGAAGTTGGCCCACATAGGATCTCTAGGAGCTGACCTGCATAGGATCCGTAGGAGCTGACCCACATAGGATCTCTAGGAGCTGACCCACACAGGATCGCTAGGAGCTGACCTACATAGGATCGCTAGGAGCTGACCCACACAGGATCGCTAGGAGCTCACCCACATAGGATCTCTAAGAGCTGACCGGTACAAGATCGCTAGGAGTTTACCAACACAGGATCGCTAGGAGGTGACCCACACAGGATCTCTAGGTGCTGAGCCACACAGGATCGCTAGGAGCTGAGCCACGCAGGATCACTAGGTGCTGACCCACAGAGGATCGCTAGGAGCTGACCCATATAGGATCTCTAGGATCTGACCCACACAGGACCGCTAGGAGCTCACCCACACAGGATCGCTAGGATCTAACCCACACAAGATCACTAGGTGCTATCCAACATAGGATCGCAAGGTGTTGACCCAGACAGGATCGCTCTTCATTCTTCTCATCACAGCCAGCTATTAGGTTCTCACACTAAGCATGCTCATCTCTGGTAGGATCCACTCCACAAGCTACATGTCAATATTCCAACTACCATAAAGTCCCCTGAAAAATTATCTCAAATTTCTATCACTTCATAGGGGTATCAATGAAACAGACAGTGCGTCAATCAGCTGCTCGGTCTGTGAGTTATTAGATTTTTAGTCCTGGGGGCCCGGTTAGATTCGTGCTCGATCCAACCCGACCATACCTCATCTTTACCCAAAACTCTAGTGAGGTATACTCAAAGGGACCATCTCACTCCAAGATTTCTAGCGCCGCTGACAGTTCATCAAACGGACGTCTGGTGCCAAAGTTATGTCTTAAGTAAAGTATAAGTTCATATCAGGTCCGGGTCCGGACCGACCCCGACTCGACCTGGCCTGGGTCGACCTGGTTCAGGTCGACCCGGCCCGTGGTGCGGCCCAGCAGGCCAAGAGGGGCCACAGAGTCCATGGGTGCCGTGAGGCGGTGGAGGCCACGAGTCGGCTTGGCCATGGATGGCAGCTCGACCGTGGGGGTGTCGCGAGGGCGCGGGGTGGCTCAGATGAGAGGGCGGAGGCCACAGGGCGGCTCGACTGAGGGGTGTCACGAGGGCACGGGGCGGCTCAGCCTAGCATAGGGTGGCTCGACCGAGAGGGTGGAGGCCGTAGGCGGTGGCTCGGCAGTGGAGGGTGGCGGCGCGGCCGTGAGGCGGCGGCCCGTCCGCGGGGCAGTGGTGGCTCGACCGCGGGGAGGCAGCCCGGCCACGGGAGGCGGCTCGGCCATGAAGATTGGCACCTCAGCCGCGGGGCGGTAGCTTGATTGCGGGGTTCATTCACGGACGGCAATTCCATGGGGCGCAGAGGTCGTAGGGCGACGATGGCTGCGGGGCGGTGCCGTTGCGTCGTCACCTTCGTCACGACCAATGGTGGTGTTGGCCACCGTTCTCGTGCCCCACCGTGGTTTGTAACTGTTCCTCCATCGTGATCAATAATTAACCACAAGGTTTGCATAGAGGATGGGTTGTGTTTGTTTGGCCCGTACTCTCCACTTTAGAGCAGTAGAAAGCGGTTATAATTCCTTCTTGAATTATGAAGAATTATCAAGAACGGAAAGAGAGAATAATTTCAAACAACCACCCTACAACTTCTCTCAAATAATCATACACAAATAAACCCCTACCTTAGATTGTTTGTTGAAGTTGGTGCGAGAAGGAAGTCTAAGAAGGAGAAGAGAGTGCCAACGACCGTCACTTACGAAACCATGCTTCGATGTCAGGCTCACTCATCATCCTCTTCCTTGATTTCCAAAGAACGTTCTTTGATGGCATTCTTCATTGGAGAAGTGAAATCCTCCCAATATTTCTCCTCTCCCAAAATCCACCAAATTGCAAAGTAGCCAAAATGATATGTTTCCCCAATTTAATTGTTGGCACGATTTTAAATTGGTTTAATTAATTACATAGGTTGGAATAATAAATTTTAAGGGGGTGGCACCATTGAAGTGGGTGAATTTTAAGAGGCTTCCCCACACTTATGAGGGAGTTCAAGGGTTTCAAGGGGTTTTAAGCCTCGGGTGGTCCCCACCACCATAACCTCTCATGGGAGGTTAGGCTCAGTGGTCTCCACATCCATAACTTCTCATGGGAGGTTTTAGTTCAGGTGGTCCCCACCTGTGAAATTTCCACATGGGTGGTTTCAAAATAAAATAAAAATAAAATGTTACACTATTTTATTTTATTTTATTCCTTCATGAAAAACCCAAATTCTATCTTTTACTCTCAACCCACAGCGGTCGAGGTTAAGGTCTTCTTAAGAGAATATCAGTGCTGCGAGTTCAACAGTGTCCTCAGATTTCAATTCCGAGCACCGGTTCAAAAGTTAGAAAAACCCACTCGCACATTTCTAAATGTACCCGAACAAAACTTAATAAATTCATTCTAGGCCCTCTGGGCCTCAGAATCACGTGCCATAAATTTTCTCGGACTCTTACAATTCCCATATATATTTAAAAAAATACATGGAAAATCTGGTTCTTTACTTGCTTCTTGATTTTTGATGTTGTTTGTGAAGAATGATCTCTAATTACTTGATAAAAATGGATATTGTTTGTTTGTTCTTTGTGAATATTTGAGATTTCAAAGGGTTTCCACTATATACTTATTTTATTATGGTTTTTTCTATGATTGATTTCTTATATGTGAAAAAAAGTTCTTGGAAAGAACCAGACTCTATAAGAACACTTTACATTTTATTCTTTTTATTACATTATAAATTTCCTTCTATAATGATGTTTCATGTCTCTCCATGTCAAGTGAGGTTTTTTAGTTATAGATTATGTGTTATCTCCTCAAGTTATAATTTTCTATCAATTCCTATATTTTCAATACCTTTATATCAGATAGTTTTCTATTAACAATTTTTTCGAAACCAATCTCTATTGTAATATTTGTTTTATTGTTCCTTTTTATTATCTTTCATCATAAGGTAAACTAACATGTGGTGTTCATATCGTGAACAAAATCCATTTATGATAGTTTATTGAATACTTCATTTTTTTACTGCTTTCTTGTAATTCATTTATGTTTTTTCTGTATATAAAATTTGTTATTTGTTTTCATTCACTTGAATTTTTTATTTCATTATTTTTAAAACATTATGATAAATAATGAAATTTTGGACCATTTTTATCAATAGAATATGACACAACTTGTATAATTGTACGTGGTTGTGAAAACAAAAATTAAAATGAGTAAAATTATAATAAAGGGAAAAGGTGATTAGAGAGGAAATACATGTATTTTATTAATGCTTATGGAGATTCCCTTCTACCAGTAGTACATGTCTGGGGGGGTTGTATTGCCCTTTTATAAGTAGTGTAACATGGTGGGTGCGGGGGATTGGGGGTGGGCAGTACACCCCCCGTTGAAGATTGCATCCATCGGCGGATTCATAACACTTCACCTTGGGATGTACACCCCTACCAATTTCATTCGTGTTTTGATACAGAATCATTAAAAACATTTTCTGGAAAAACACATTGGGATAAAAACCAAAATAAGAAAAAGAGTACGGACATGTAGACTTCCCTTTAATGTTAAATTATATAACAATTTTTTTTAATTTATGCATCCATATATCATGTGAATGATTTATAAAGATAATGGTTGGTAGTTCCTTTGTAAATAAATTTTCAAAGTTGTCACTTGATAAAACATATTGCATTTTGATATCTTAATTCTTTATTAAATCATGTGTAAAGGAGAAAAAAAATGGTTGTATGTGTTTTTTCTGATAATTCTTGAGGAAGCCTTCCTTTAATTATGTCATGAATGTAGTATTATCTTTAAATAATATTGTTGGTCTAAAATCCATAATAAATCCACTTGTCACTCGAATGTGTTGAGTCAAAGTCTACAACCATACACATTCTGGACATGTTTCATGTAATTCTATTACTTCTGCATGATTTTAAGATGTTGTAATGAGTGTATGATTTTTTGATCTTTAATATATGGAATTAACTCCAATTATGAACACATAACCAGTTTATGATCACACGTTATGTGGATTAGATAAATAACCGGCATCTGCAAAACCGACAATATTCATTTTTTAATTTTTTAGAATAGAATAAACTCAAATAAACAGTGCCACAAAGATAATGAAAATTATGTTTAATTTAATTCAAGTGACTTTGTGTAGGTTATGAACTAAATATTTATAATTAATTAGTATACAAAGATATATTAGGACGAGTATAATTAGCAATATACATTGGTGCTCTGATAGCACTGAGTTATGGTGCTTTTGGACTAACCAACTCCGCATTTTCATCACAATGTAGAAATTGATATTTCTCAATATTTAAAGATTGAAAAACCACTGTAGAACTTAAATGATTCACTTAATTAATTTTAAAGAAATTTAAGACCTTTTTAATGTATTTTTATAGATATAAAAATATACCCTTTGGCATATGCTCAATTTGTAGTCCAAGGAAATACTTGGTTTTTCCCAGGTCTTTTATTTCAAATTCATCCTTTAAATTTATCATTGCTTCATTGATCTCTTCTGGAGTTCTGATGATATTTAAATCATCAACATAAATAGTAATTATGACATATCCAGATGTTTTTTACTTAATAAAAACACATGTGAATATGGTGTTATTTACATACCCTTTATTTAACAAATATTAACTCAACAGATTATACCACATACACCCAGATTATTTTCATCCATACAAGGATTTCTACAATTTAATCGAATATAGGTCTTTGGGTATTGATTTCAATACTTCAGGTTTTTTGAATCCTTCAGGGATTCTCATATATATACTAATACAAAGTGACCTAAATAAATAAATTGTAATAATATCCATAAGAAACATATTATCCTTCTTGGCCACTAAATGGAAAATTAGATATCAAAAATTAAAATCATCCATAACAAGATAATATGTATCCTCGTAATCCATTCTGGGTCTCTAAGAAAAACCTTGTGTGATAAGGTTATATTTGTATCTTAAAATCTCATTTTTATCATTACAATTATGCACAAAAACCCATTTATAGCCAAAATTCGTCATAGCTTCTGGTGTTGTCATGATATGTCCAAAAAACATTCACCTATTAAGTAAATTTAATTAAAATTTAATTTCTTCTTTCCATTTATTCCAATCGGTTCATTTTAGACATTCCATAACAGACCTTGGTTCAGGGTCTCCATTTTCTATATCATATGACATAGAATATGAAAATATTTCATCAATATTTTACACATTACTTTGATTCCATATATAACTTGTAGTGGAATAATTAAGACAGAATTCATTATTTTCAAAACCATTAGGATTTTCTATATCCTATGAATTCTCTTCATGATTCTCATCATGTGTTTATTTTAGAACACTTAAATTATGTGTTTCTTCTAGAATACATGCCTCCATAATGGGGTTTTCAATTATAATTGTTTCTTTTCCCTTCTAAGTATATCTATTCTTAGAGTCAATTGGTCTTCCATACTTCAGGCATGTTTTTGATATTTCTGTAACATCATTATGTAATTGCATCTTCAAAAATCAATTCTAGCTTTTGAATTTATAGATGGTACATGTGATTTAGTCACGTCCTTTGAATCAATAAATGCATCAATAAATTGTTTTTCTAGTTCTTGAAAATAGAAAATCTATTCCAGGAAATATCCTCCCTTTTTTTCTTTTCTCCCCCTAATGCTAGGAATAATTCATCATTAAAGAGACAATCAGAAAAAAGTTCTATAAACACATAACTGGTTTTTTGTTCAAGATATATGATGATGGATAAAGATTCATATACTACATATATTCCCAACAACCTTTGAGGTCTGATCTTTGTATGTTGTGGGGGAGAAATTGGTACATATACTACACAACCAAATATTATTAAGTGGGAGATGCTAGTTTCTTGGAAAAATGCCAATTAGAGTAGAGAATTTTTATGATATTCAATTGGTATGATGTGAATTAATGTTGAGGCATGCAATATTTCATGACCCCATATAGAGCTCGCTAGATTTATTTTCATTATTAATGGTCTGGTAATAAGTTGGAGATGTTTTATCATTGATTTAGCTAAACCATTTTGTGTATGCACATGGGTGACTAGACGATTCACATTAATCTCCATTTCTATACAATAATCATTGAAAATATGATAGGTAAATTCTCCAACATTATTGATCCTTTCTTTCTCGATGACATAATCAGGGAATTGTGCTCTCAATTTAATTATTTGAGCATGAAATCCTGAAAATTCAACATTAAGTGTTGAGAGAAAACATATGTGTTACCATATTCTAGATACATCAATTGATATCATAAAATACTTAAATGGAACACTCAATAGATTAATTGGTCCACATATATCTCCATTAATTCATTTAAGAAAGGCTAGAATTTTGGCCTTAATTTTAGCTAGAGGTAGTCTCACAATCAGTTTCCAAGAGAACAAGCCTCGCATGGAATTGGTCATAATGGATAGATCTTATTAACCATTATTGAATGTCCATAAGAACTTTCAATTATTTTTTGTATCATTCCTGAACTAGGATGACCTATTCATTCATTACAGAAATTAATAATTTGTGGTCCATTATTTACTACAATATGTGTTTTGATTGCACTTATATATATATATAATAAAATCTAGATCATAATTTTGGTAGTTTTTATAGCACATGAATCTTACCAAATTTCTTAATTGTAATTAACATGTACTTTTAATTTCTATCGGATATAGTTTGGGTATTATACCCATTCATATCATTGAAACATAAAAAGTTTCTTTTGGATTTGGGAAAAACAACACATCTCTTATAAAAAAATTGTCCCATTAGATAAAGAAAAACTAATTTTACCATACCCTTCTATTAGATACATAGGACCTGATATAGTATTCACAATTGGTCTTGTTGTCTTAAGATTAGAAAAATATTTTTTATTCTTAAGAATTGTGTGTATTGTTTCACTATCTTGCATGAAAATATCGACCCCATTTATGAAATAAATTTCAATTATTCAATGTAAATATAATAATATTATAAGAAACACCTTGTGAAATTAAAATCATATGACATAAAAAATATAAATCATACAGAACAAAAAATCTTATCACATATCGTAACTATTGTAATTTTTATAAATTGTTTCTAGTTATCGACTCATCAAATTCACAAGTAAAATTATCGGCTTTGAGGTAAGTGAAATCATCATTTGATGGGTCATGATTCTTAGTAAAATTCACCTCCTTTTCTTTCTCTTTATAATATGTATCATAAAAGTGTGTTTCATTCTCCTTTTATTCAAGATATTCTTCTATAGATCTTACACAAATGCTTTGGGGTTTGTCAAACTCAGGACCGATATCTCATAGAACTGCACATATAATAAAAATCTTCAGGATTATTTGGAGTGTTTGAGATTATATTTATTTTATTTTAATATTTATTTTTAGTAGCACATGATCCTCAGCCTAGTTGGTGAGGACTCCTTAAGTGCATCCAGGAGACCCGGGATCAAATCCAGGCAGAGGCTAATTTCTGGGGTACTGTAGCAGGTACTGTAGCAATATTGTAGTATGAACTGTGTAGAATTATAGCAGGTACACTAGTAGGAACTGTAATAGGCATTGTTTGACACTGTAGCAGCTGGGAATATTCCCCCGTTTGGGCCTTCAGGACACTGATTTGGTCCCCGAGTCCTTAAAGGCCTTCGGGACACCCAGGCCTTCGGGTCAGTAAGGCCTTCGGGCCACCTCAAAGCCTTCTGGCCACCTTAAGTGCAGATGCAAACCAGACAACCTACAAAGGAACAAACTTTATAAGGAGTAGGAGCAAGGAGATTTTACCATAGCAGTAGTTAAACAGATTGCAAGAATGAGAGGGTATAGCACCTGCCATCGGGACAAGCCTGTGCATGCCTGGGAAAGCCTAGCCAAAGAGCCATGTGAATGTGGAGAGTTGATTTTACAATGAAGATGCTAGGGAGTAGAAGTTCTAAGTACTTATTCTGGGTTGTGTGTAATGTTTGAATCCTGTGGGCAATGAATTCCTCTAAGGCCTTTGGGTCATGTAATACTTTTTCCTACAGGCCTTGTAGGGTTCCACCTCACCCCTTGAAAGGTGGACTATCAAAATCAATAAAAATTGAAGGCCTTCGGGCCATTAGAGGAATATTTATTTTTAGTAGTCCCATGGATAAGACTACATACACCATGAGAATCAAATCCCCGACTTCTTCTGTGAATATTTTCATGAAATATAGAATTTTCTTCAGGAAATGCTACTACTGAACCAGTAGGATGAGACTGATATTTTTTAATAAAAATATTATTGTTCTTATATTCTAAAAGTAATGATGATATGAGATTAAAATATTTTATATACCCTTTCAAGTGATATTTCTATTATAAGATGATGCGAGATGCTTGAAATGTTGTAACACCCTGAAATTCTAATGTAATAACATTTTATTTAATAGTGTGTATGACATGAAATAACAAGATTATAAAGGTATATAAAATCATAATAATTTATGATATATTTAATATTTTAAATGAATATATTCTATAGATTTTAATTAGTGCAACATTGAGTTATCTTGTGACTTTTTTCGATAGTTTTCATTACATGAAAGACTGAGTTTTACTGAACAATAATATATTATTAAGATATTAATTATTTTATGTAATAAGATACAACATATCCATTAAATTGATGGTTATGAATAGGATTAACTATCTCATGGAAATATATTTTTGAATTCATTGGTTTGAAACTAAATAGAAATGAAAATCAAAACCAATTGAATATATATGAAATGTTTTTATAAAGAACTATATTTATGATTCCAAAGGAATTTTATTATAAAAAATTAAATTAATTAGTATTAGTGAGTAATATTAATGAAATGTGTATATATATATATATAAATTATATTCAATCTGATGTTTTTTATATTCATCCAATATATTATATAGGCATAAGATATGAATAAACTCAATTTTACACATAAAAACCTATATTTTTATTAAAGAAGTTTTACCACCTTTTAATGGTACACCTATTTTAAATCTAAATTTTGGAACTCTTATGAATTTAATATTAAAATATAAACTTCATTTTTTAAAATTGAAACATCAAAATTAGGTTATGGTGATTTTTTTGTATTTTACTTAGAAGTTTCATTTTTTGATGAATGGTGAAAAATACTGAATTGTAATTGAAAACTACTTTTTCATATAATTTATTAATAAAAATAAATTATATTTTAAATTGGTTGTAATATAAAATTGTATAAATTATATATCAATTAATCCAATATAGTTCAGTGGAATCAATTTCACTTGGAAATTAGATATAAAAACATAGAAAATTTTTGAACGTTTTTACTTTAAAAATGCGCATTATCTTCCCATCTGCGGGATTAATTTTGAATTAATTTCCACCACATATGTGTTTGGAATTTGGAAAAATGTATTCCATATTTTTAATAAACATAATTTATAATTTCTAATAAGGTCATATTTTTTTAACAAAAATATTAGTGAGAGTGATTAAAATTAATTATAGCGATTAAGAGAAAAATTAGCTTAACGAAGGACTAAACATTAAACATAAAGCCCAAAATGACCTATTCACTTTTCCAAAATAAATTTTATGTACATATATATACCATATCTTCCATTTTATATAATTTTTACCTTTATTGGATCCACTTTACATTGTAAAATGTGGATGGATTTCCCTTTTCAAAAATTTACAAGAATGTCACTTCTCCTCTACTATAAAAAGAAACTCACCCTCCCAATTATTCACACCTATCAAGAACTTCGACTCATAAAAACTGTAGTAAAATAAGATCTAAAAATTTATACCATAAACCTAGAATCCTCACCTTGGTCATAAATCTATCCAAGGAAGTATTTTGGTATAAACAAAAATGGGTTACCCAAAAAAGAGGTAACATTCTCCAACGATCACTTTCAATTCATTTCATTACCCAACACTTCATTTTTTATTATATATTGTATATATAATAAAATTATTATTATAAATATATTGTAATTTTTTTATAAAAATATTTATACTTATACTTTCACACACATCCATCAAATGGGATACACAATCATCATTCGTGTGTACGGTGGACTGCTGCATCGTGAACCGATGTCATTTGTTCATCCATTTACCACCTTTAATGATTGTAAATAACGATAAATTTATAGTTTATAAATTATATATATAATATTTATAATGTCTCTATACTTATTTAATTCTTATATGACTCATACATTCATGATTTTCATTTTATGGTAATACGATAACATCGTTTTTGGACATGTGGACTACTGCCACCTCAAAGCGATGTGATTCATTTACGTTATACATGGAATGTATTAAGGATGATTTTAATAAACATATATGAAATATATGAAGTATATTTTATAATGTAATTATAATATAAATATATATCATTTACACTTTATTCTTTTAATATGGAAAATACGTGGAAGTATTGTCCATGCGTACGTACGACCCACCATCTCCATAAACAATGCATTTCATTTTCTATCTCCCAATTTTATGGATTATTATAAATTCATATATAATTAATATATATAAACATTTAAATCGTGGTTTAAATTATATGGATTATTAAATCGTTATCTAATTAATAGGAACAAAGATAACAAGTTAAAACATACTCAACAAACTAGGAAATTAACACCCAAAATAGTGAAAATAATAAAAGGTTGTTAACAAATGGTTAATAAGATGTTATAATAATATCATATGTGATATTATAAATATAGTTATTATTCTTGTATAATTTAGTGACGTGTTTAAAACCATTATACATGAAGTTAAATAACATTCATGAAAAAGTAAACATAAGGTAATGGATTTTCATCTCACTTTTTACATCTTTGAGATAAATGTCATATTCACCACTTAATTCTTTTGTGTGGTGTATCTACATAATATTTTGATATATTATATATTGAATTATTTTATCTTAATGGTATTTTGAGTTTCAATTTTAATGACTTCATCTAAGTTTATTTTCATTAAAAGTTATCAATTGGTGAATAATTTCATAAACCAATTCCTTTTCATTGGATTATATTACTACCTCATTGTCTTTAATATTCTAAGATTATGTCAGTAATAAATTTTTACTATCTATTATTTTATTTCCACTTGTTTTATGTGTATTTACATTTGACACACATAATTTATTCATTGATTGATTCTCACATCTATGTTATTGTCTTTTCAAGGGTTTACTTCATAATTTCATTTTGTTCGGGATTGTATACACTTGAATTTAAATTAGAGGAAATTATTGGATCATTGTTTAAAAAATATTTTAATTTTCATATACTATGGTTATTCATGACCTTTTTCAAGTAATAATAACATTTTTTCAATCTTTGATACTCAAAATTTTTAAGAAAGTGTTTTCAAGAAAATCCGACTTCATTCCTCTATTTAGTCGGAGAACCTATTTTCTTCTAAAAACCCTAGTTTCAACGAGAAGGATTTTCAAAATAATTTTCAAAATAAAAAAGAATATTTTCCTGAAGAATTTTTTTAAAAGATATTTTTATAATATTTCCATTCATCAATGACAACAACCCTTTATTTTTACTCAACTTGGGATATATTGTGTTGATATCATCCTTATTCTTCCTCTAGATTGTCGTTGATTGATTTGACTAAGGATAATATTGACATTCACTTCCTTGATTAATTTTTCTAGTCTCATTGAAATATTCGATTTTTATGATCATTGAACATTGAATTTCCCCTAATAATCCTTATCATTTATCATGGATATGTTCATTACCTAAATTGTATACTGTTTTTACATACGGTGTTTACTTTGAATGTTATTTGATTTACTAGGGAAATATTGATAAATCAGCAACCTTTACTCAATATGGATGTTTGATAAGGAAAATTATTTTTGAATTAAATTGATTGTTCAATATATGATTAATTCTTTGGACATTAAAGACATGGGTTGGGACCGTTTAATGAAATCCCTATGGGTTGGAGGCCTATTAATGCAATCCTCATGTTGCATCGGTAGTCTCATGATAATAATCAATTGGACAAATTAGATTAGTTCAAATTGAATTAAGAATAAATCTTGATGGTAAAAGAATCATGTTCCTGGAAAACATGACATCCCATAATTAAGAATTTCTTTTATTGAGAATTAATTTATTATTATTATCCATGAGATTATTGCTTTGACATTATCTATAGATTCACTTTCATTATCAATTTATTGATTTCAAGGAATGTGTGTTCAACTATTTACCTTTCCATGTTAATTATTCCATATCCAGTTATTTCAAATGGCATTTATCTTCAGTTATTTACCTTTCCATATTATATATGCACTTCCTTCTCAATTTATTGATTGCATTTCATGTGTGTTCAGATATTTACCTTTCCATAATGATTATTCTCATTGGTTCATTATTGTTTTTTTGTACTTACTCTTGCTGAGCATTTGAAATCATCGTTATTTTGTTTCTTTTATCCAGGATTCCCTGAAGTGTACTAAGAAAGATATGCAAGGATATGCTATATAAAATAAAGTTATTATTACAGAAAAAATACGTTGTAATTTTTGTATACATTTTTAATATAAGACAAATGTATATATCTAGTTTACTAAGAATACTAAATTGTTCGGTCCCTTGGGATGAGATTTAATTATATCTTATGCCAATATAATGGTATAACGACACCGACTCTGGGCTTGTCGGTGTAGGGTTTCTACAAATCTCGTATATGTCTTGTCAAGCATATTGACATCAATAAAACCAATACCACAACGTTTTAGCTATGATGCAATACTATGCATGAAAAAATTGTAATCACTGACCCTTTCATAGTCTTGTAAGTGAAATAATTTCATTCATCATGGGTTGTTGGAAGAACAACCTCATTTTGATGATCATACCTCTCCTTCAAACACTTTCAGAGCCTATATGGATCATTTTCCACTACGAAAAAAAGGTTGTTGTTAGAGGGTGTTGTTTTTTCATTTAGAGGGGGTTCTAACATCCTTTATATTCTTTAGCAACGGTTATGGTGAACCGCTGCTAAAGTGGTCTCCATGTAGGGTTAGCGGCAGTTTTCATAAACTACTAGTATATTTGGATGAAGATTAGCGACGGTTGATTTAGAAGGGATTTAAAACCCTTCTAAATATGCCATAAATCTACTAAAAACTGATTATTTGGAAGGGGTTTAAACCCCTTCTAAATAATTTATCAATTTATGGGCAGTTAGAACCGCCCTTGAATTTGACACTATTTTTAATATGACCCTTATTCCTAGGTGACCCTCTACCCCACCTCCTCTCCTCCTCTCTCTCTCTCATCCCCCCTCCGCCCAACATTTTTTTCTACTTCTATTTCCCCATGCTTGCTCCCCACATCCTTGGGCCCACCTCTCGCCTCCCCAGGCCCATCACCCATTTGCCCAAGGCCAACACCCATGCCCGCTGCACCCCTCTTCCCTCGACCGAACCCCCAACCGCTTCAATTCCCCCCGCTTGCACCCCCTATCCCCAAACCTACCATCGTCCCCCCCCAGGCCAGAAAACCTCCCCCGAGTACCCATCCATTCCTCTCCCCTGGGCATCCATAGGGCCAAGCAGGTCCCTCCAATGTTACGTGATGACCATGTAAAATTCATCCCAAAGGGGATTCGATCCTTCGATCAACATCCGAGAGCTTGCACACCTCTCCCAAGTTACCACTACACCACTTGAAGTAATTATATATAATTACACATGAATCTATTTATATATATTTGATTCTTTATTGTAATAAATATTATTTTCATAATATATTTAAATACATTTAAATATATAAACTATTTACAGATTTATATAAACTATATATATATATGTATATACACATATGTTTATATACTTATAAATATATTTATATAAATTATTTATACACTTAAATACATATTTATATATTTTATACAAGTTTATTTATATAATATATAATAATAATTATATTTACATATATAATACATTTATTTATAAATACATTTATATTTGAGTGCTTGTGTTTATGTATTTATATAATATTTATAAATATGATATAATTATAATATATATTTACTTAATTGTTTTTAAATACTTATGTGTGTGTGTGTGTGATAACAATAATATTATTAATTAATATTATTGTTATTACACTTATTTTTTAAACTGTAAAAATTAGATGTTGGTTTTATAAATACTATACATTTATTTTATGATTTATATCGTACATGTATTATATTAAATGCATTAATATTATACATTTATGTAAATTATTTATATACTCACATAATCCTCCAAATTCATTTTTTATTTTTTTTAAAAGCCACATTAAGGAAAAGTGGGAACCATACAGAAATGTTCACAGCAACATCATACACAACCTTTCAACAACAAAGTTCACCATACAGATTTCAAGATTCAGAAAATTCAAACAACATCGGCATCATCTCACCTAGAACCATCTCTAGGCACCTTGTTTCAAATTTCAAACATCATCACATCATTAATGCCTCAAGCCACGAACCAGCCAACCCGCATCACGAAAACACCAACAGTCGCTTCACTAAAAACCACCATAGACTAAAATGCCAGAGATAAACTCATTGTCGACGATCAATTCGTATGCACCGAATACCTCCCAAAGCCGCCCACACAGACTCACATCCCAAAGAACCATGGAGACCACTGCTCTGCTCCACCTCTGAGAGAAAGGTAAAAACCTGGATCCAGAGTAGAGAAAAATGCAGTCTTTTGCAGGAAAAACGGTAATAACCTCCTCGAAACATCAACAGTGCAGAAGAGGTCGCTGCAACACCATTATCGACGGCCTACAGACATCACAAACATGAGTCACTCGAGCTGCCCACCCTGACACACCAATCGCATCAGCCCAAACCAACAGATGTTGGTGGCGTATGAGACAACCATTGGAACCCTCCACATCGTTGAAATGGCCCTCCACTGCAAACAGGGAAGACGCCATCCTAGAACTGATGAGCCGCCTGAGAAACTCTTCATCGCAGCCTTCTTGCTGATGACCAACACCAAGCAAACAACCAGCATCATAACCACCTCAGACCAAACTCATCGCAAAAGACCATCGCAGAGACTGAACACCGTATCTAAGAAGAAATCAAAGATGGAAACAGATCTGGGGTTTATACACTTACATACATATTTATATATTATATACATGTTTATTTAAATTATATATATATATATATATATATATATAAGTATTTACTTAATATATTTATATAATGTCTTTAAAGATATATTTATATTATTTATTTCAATACATATATTTATTATATATATATATATATATATATATATTTGTATAAATTGTATAATATTATATATAATTATTATTATATGAAATACAATTTATACAAATATTTATATTATATATAATTAATATTATATGAAATGAAATTTATACAAATATTTATATAATGTTATATGAAATATAATTTTATATTTTCTATAATATAAAAGCATAAACATATTATTTAAAAATATATTATTACTGTTATAATATAAATTATAAAAAATATATGATATTTTTTAAAATAAATTACAATTATTTATATTTTTATATAATATGTTTATACTTTAATATTATAAATAATTAATATTATATGAAATGCAATTTATACAAATAAATATATATTAACGTACATGATATTATACAATTATATTTATGCATGCATATAAATACAATTAAATACTGTCATATAAATATTTCATATACCATGAGCATGCTCAGTTCTAATATTTAATATGGAAAATAAAATATCAGAAAAACAACAACAAAAATCAAGTGGCACAGAAATAACCACCAAACACAAAAAGTGATGGACAAACTCTCCCCAAAAGATATCCACAAAATGAAAATTGGGAGCCAAAGACCCAACAAAATTGTATGGTACTTCAAAGGCCACACAAAATAACCAGATCCCAAAGGCCCATAATGAAGGCCTGAGCCCCTAATAAACTGTTTCCCTAATAGTTGTGGACCAGCTGCATCGTCGAATCGATCCCAAAAAATCTCATTGCGCCCGACGTGCAGTCATGGTCAACCTATGGAAGAAACGCATCTGGAGGTCTTCGCCAATGTTTTCTCGCGTCCTGATGTCATCACAGAACCCCGCATCCCAAGGCCATCGTCCATGCCTGAGGTCACTGTAGTAGATCTCCTGCAATGTCTGCCGCTGGCCCCTGATCACCATCTCCGCTGTCGGCAGGCCGCCCACTGCCGACATTGCCAATGTCTCCCATTGACATCATCCCCGAAGCCGCCCAACACTGTTGTCATTTTCATCAACAGCGAAAAACTGACATCCTGCCTCCCGCTCGAGTTCGTCGCATCTATGTTCCGAGAAAACCACATCTTGTTCCTGAGGGCATCCCCAGCATGCCCCAAGGTCATCGCCGGCATGAACCTTATCTCCAACCTCACCTTCGGGTGGGGCTCCCTGCTGTCGTGATCAACGTCGACTTCCGCCCCTCAACATTCGTCAGCCTGAATCACCACCACCGGGATCCCACACCTAACACGCAACTTGTTTCCTATGACCATCAGAGACATCTGACGAGGTTGTCAACAACCTCACGCCCTCCGCTGCCACCAGAGATCCGTACCCCCAGGAGCATGTAACCGTCGTAGAAAGATCTGCAAGATCTTCGAGATTAGCTTTATGCCACTCTGATGGCACCATCGTCTCACTCGAGGGTTTTTGCAACCGGCCCATGATTTGAGAATTCCCACATTAGAGGTTCTCCACTTGAGATCATCCTAATACTAGCAGTTTTTGCCTTCCCATGAAACTTGGACATCCAAAAAAACGATGGATTTGGCTATATCCCCAAAATAGTCATCGTTTTCAACCTTCTCTGAATGAGCCTTAAGAAGTTCGAATCTTTTTCTTGGGCAACAGAGGGAAACAAGCTCCTTGTGCCCTACAACATCAACCTTAGTTCGATCATACTAAGAGATGATCGATTCCAAGCAATCACTAAAGTGATCGCCATAACATGATAGAGAGAGAAACTCTCCAAATGAGAGATCCCCGTCTCCATTAAATATTTTATATAATATGTTCATATAATGTATTTAAATACATTTATATATTGTGTTATATATATATATATATATATTGAAAGTTTTTTTTTAATATTTTGGGTTCACAACCCCTTTTAATCTCTTAAATTAGAGAGGGTTTTGAACCCCCACTAATTTAAAGACATTAGAGGGAGTTTTGAACACCATCTAATTTGATATATATTAGCGGTGTTTTGAACTCCCTTTAATTGAAAACATTATAGGGGGTTTTAACCCCCTCTAATTTAATATATTAGAGGGGGTTTCGAACCCCATCTAATATCCAACTGGATATTTAAAAAAAATAATGATAAAATTTTTAGAGGGGTCTATAACTCCCTCTAAATTCGATGATTAACTAGGATTATACATAACCCCCTCTAATTTTTATGGAAAATGAATTTAGAGGGGGTTCATAACCCCCCCTCTAAATTCGATGATTAGAGAGGGTTGTGTAGAACCTCCTCTAATTATGCAAAAAATAAATTTAGAGGGGATTGTGCATAACCCACTCAAAATAACCCCACTCTAATCTACTAGTTTTTTTGTAGTGTTTTGTGTGGTATTCAGATTTCAAATCCTCGTCGAGAAGTTTTCTGAGAAAGATCATTGCCTTTGTTTTATTTTGGAGGCTTTTTAAATTATTTTCATTAATTATTTCTCCGAGATTCAATGATTCGAGATACATTTCAACATCCACTGTCCATGACATCCAATTACTTCTGGTAATATCAAGAGTGGGGAATTCAAGTTTCGCGAGATTCACTATTGCAAATATGACATTTAAAAGCGAACAGAAAGGGCATTTACATTAATAACAAAGCAATGATAATCGAGGTGTTATTAAAAGAGGATCCCTTTTATCAATGCTAAAAAAAGCTGGTAAATGCCTCTTTTATCAATGCAAAAAATGCTGATAAAAGTCAAAAAAAATATTTTATAAAAGGATTTTTTTCTACAAATTCAGGGACCAACCCCCTTTTATCAGTGGTTGATCCCCACTTTAACAATGCTTGTATAGTCTCCCCCACCCCCTTTAACAGCGCTAGAAACCCCTACCCCCCTTAACAACGTTATGCACTGCCTCACCCATCCGCGCCTTTGCCACTAACATATATTATTTTGTTCTTTATTTTATGATATATATGTATATTTATATATATTTTGTTACATTTTTTTATCCTTATATATGTATATATTTAAATACATATATAAATATGTTTTGTATGTGTATGTGTGTTTATAAAAACGTAAATAAATACATACATATATATATATTTATTTATATATATGGGTGCATCTATAAATATAATTATACATATTTATATTTATTTGAATATATTATATATTAGTATTTATATGTTATTCTGTTTATTTATTTATAAAATTAAATGTTTATGTGTGAATATATAAAAAATAGGTATATATTGTTATATATTAGATTATAAATAATAGTACATTGTGAAAAAATGATAAAATTTCAAAACCATAATATCAATATGAATGTAAGACCTAGAAATAGTTTTTTCCCAATTAAAAACGGGCAAAAATACCCCCTTAAACAAGGTTGAAATTCCATCGAATATTTAAAAATTAGGATACCCTGTTTAAAAAACAGTTTTGGAGTCCTTCTGAGTCTTTTTTGGCCTCAAAAAATGGGACAAAGGGTTTTTCTCACTTATTAGCGCATAGAGCTTACTGCATGCTTCAATTTGATATGTGGTAATGCCCAAACGAACACCCATATCAAAAGTTATGGTCGTATGAAGTTCAAGTTATGTTTTCAACTTATTTTAGATCATTTATTGATTTTTTGATTTTTTATCTTCAAATTATTATTAAATGACTATTAATCAATAATAATTAACAAATTATTAATTAAAAATATTTTTTTTATTATTTTATATGTTATTTTCACTAAATATATTATATATTACGTGTAAATATCTATTTAGCCATATCTAAAACATATTTAGAAAATATATATTATATTTATATCGATATAAATATATTTATATATTAATATATTATTTTTAATGAAATATTTTTTTTTAAATGCATCATTTATCATCGGTAGTAAAAAAAACACTGATAAAGATCCCACTTTATCAGCACTACAAAAAAAATCATTGATAAAGGTGGTCTCTTTAAAAACGTTGAAAAAACACTAATAAAGCGCATACATTTATTAGTGCTAAAAAATTCTCATAAAGGATAACTTTTAACAACATTTTTTTTGCGTTGTTAAAAGTGTTTTTTTTAGTGATGATAAATGCACCCATTTATCATTGTTTTTTTAGCACTGTTAAAGGGTGGTGTTGTGAAAACCTATTTCAATGGTAGTTATTTGACATGATGATAACTAGAAGAGGGGAGGAATAAATTATTATTACTCAAAATAAGAATACAACTATAATTTACAATTGGTTTAAAGAAAATAAAACAATATCAAAAACATTAAAACTGAGTTGTTATTATTATTATTATTATTATTATTATATATATATCTCACCTTAATCAGTTAATAATTTTTTCACGTGATGGTTTGAAATAAATAAATTAATACATCGTATTACTCATTTAAACTTTCTTGTGTCCAGACCTTTATTAGACTATCCAATCTGGTGGTGCAAACTAAAAAAAATTAAACCGTCTGAATAGGTGACAAACCAACCTTTAGGGCGGTAATTAAATAAACCACATAAATCTCCCTTTGTGGCATTAAATTAATAATGTGGTATAAATAATTAGAACAGTCTAACCAGGTGGTGAAAAATAAAGTTTAAGATGAAAAGAATAAATAATTAGAACCATCCAATCTGGAAGTGAAAAAAAATACCTTTCTTTATTTTTCAGCATTGATAACGTGTTGTGAAAACAAAAAATTAATCGTGTAAAATTAAAATAGAGGAGAAAAGAAATACTAATATTTTATTAATTATTCTCTCGGTTCCTTCTATCATGAGTACATGTCGAGAGAGGCTCCACTGCCCTTTTATAATGGTCGGTGGGGGATTGCTAGATTATTCTGTAAACAATTCACATTATGGAATTTATAATATAAAATTCGGCATACCAATTTGAGTGGTGGAATAAAAACCAGGCCAACTATATTTCTCACAATAATTAAATTATTAATTTAAAATGATCCTATCCATCTGGTTTTCCATCACAAGGAGTTTTTTTACCCGTTTTCGGAAAAAAAATTAAACGGCAGAGGTTATTTTTTAAAAAATTATATGCTAAAAAGGTGGCATTAACGATTCCACATTTGTGTTGAGGCGCAATGGTGGCATCTCTGATGCCGCATTCGCTCCCTCGTGCCGACTTTGGCCCAGATCGATGACATGAAAAGGCGGGGGGGGGGGGGGGGGTCCCGCCTTTCGCCTCTCGGTAAGGCCAAAGGTGGCATCAGCGGTGCCTACTTTGGCCTTACCTAGAGGCGAATGGCGGCATTGACGATTTCGTCTTTGCATCAACTCCCTATAAATCCCCCCCCCCCCGTTCTCATCACTCAATTTTTCCCTTCATATCTCTTAAATCCTCTCTGTATCTCTCTAAAATATTTATTTTCTGTGCCGGTTTTTTCGAAGCATCATTTAGAGGTATTTTTTATTTATATAATTTAATGTTTTTTATTTATTTAATTGAATTATTTTTAATTTTAAATATTTCATTTTTAAGTAGTTTAGGTAGTTCTTAATATTTTGTTTATTAGGTTGTGTAATTAGTTATACATAGTTTGAAATAATTATTGTTAGTAGTATAAATTAAGTATTGATTATGTATAGATTAACATACAATTAACTTAGGTTTAAGTGTTGTGAAATTTGGGTGGCATTATGATCATGTGGTTATCTAAGCAATAAAATCCATGTATGGATACAAACAGGTGGATATTGCTCTGTAACAGATGTACCTAGGAGTGAAAACTCTGACAAAGAGTTTCGGGCTTGACCTAGGGTATCCTGGTAAATGACAACATGCCTTTTTGCACTTCTGGTTTGACACACACTACTACAAAAACTGTCTTTATCTGCGCTCAAAACAGGCTTTATCAGCGCTAAAAAAGCGTTGTAAAGCGTGGCGCTAATAAAGGGGGGCACCCTTTATTAGCACTAAACAGGCGCTGATAAAGGTGGACTTTATCAGCACTCCTTTAGCACTAATAAACTGATCCTTTATTAGCTCTTCTTTAGTGATGATAATGTTTCAGTTTATCAGCACTTTTTTAGTGCTGATAAAAGCTCCATTTATCAGTGTTAAAAAGGCGCTGATAAATGCCTTGTCTGCTGCTACGAAAAAATCTGCAGCAGCACCCTCGAACACCTACAAAAAAATTCAACATCTCAATAATCTAATTAGAGCAAGTATACCCATGAAAAATAAACACATAAATCATAAGCTAATTAGACCAATTATACCCATACAACAAGTATACCCGTACACCATTAACACATAATTCATAAGATAATTAAGTATATAAAGAATTCAATTCAGAATTTAGGGGGTTGGGGGATGTTCAAGGGTTTGGGTGGCTGTCCATGGGGGAGTAGGGGGAGTCTGGGGGGATGGGGGAGTCTAGGGGGGCTTTCCAGGGGGTTGGGCTGGTGTCCAGGGTGTCGGGGGGGCTTTATAGGGGGGGATTCCAAGGGGTGGGTTGGTGTCCAGGGGGGTGGGGGCGGTCCAGGTGGTTGGTGGGGTTGAATTTTACACGTCACAAAGGACCCATGGATCGTTCTTATAAAATATCAACACAATCCGAATGTGTTTGGTCATATTTCCGTAGTTCAGTTGTTGTTTTCACTTAAAATTGTGTCCATTTTAAATCAAAGAGAGACCCTTTGAGTGCTACCGGCCACACCGTGCCTCATATTGAATCAGGAATGACTCATACATGTCACAAAGGACCCTTGGATCATTCTACTAAAATAATAACACAATCCAAATGGGTTTGGTCAGATTTCCATAGGTCAGTTGTTGTTTTCACTTAAAATTGTGTCCATTTTAAACCAAAGAGAGACCCTTTGAGTGCTACCGGCCACACCGTTCCTCATATTGAAGTGTGGATGACTCTTACATGTCAAAAAGTACCCTTTTATAATTCTCCTCAAGTATCAACACAATCCTAATTCTTTTATTTAAATTTTTGTAGGTTAGTTGTTGTTTTCACTAAAAATTGTGTATATTTTAAACAAAATAGCGACCCTTTGAGTGTTACCAGCCACACCGTGCCTCATATTGAGGTTTGTTTGACTCTTACATGTCACCAAGGACCCTTGGATCATTCTTAAAAAATATAAAGTCAATCCTAATGCATTTGGTGGGATTTTTGTAGGTCTTTTTTGTTTTCACTTAAAATTGTTTACATTTTAAACAAAAGAGAGACCCTTTGAGTGATAGCGGTCACACCGTGCCTCAGATTGAGGTGAGGTTGACTTGTACACGTCACCAAAGACCCTTGGATCGTTATTATAAAATATCACGGCAATCCGAATGCATTTGGTCTGATTTTCATAGGTCAGTTGTTGTTTTCAATTAAAATTGTGTCCATTTTAAACAAAAGAGAGACCCTTTGAGTGGTACCGGCCACACCGTGTCTCGTATTGAGGCGGGGTTAACTCGTACATGTCAAAAAGGACCCGTTTATTTTTCTCCTAAAGGATCAACAAAATCCAAATGGTTTTGGTTTGATTTCTGTAGGTCAGTTGTTGTTTTCACTTAAAATTGGGTCCATTTAAAACAAAATAGAGACCCTTTGATTGATACCGGCCACACCGTGCCTCTAATTGAGGCGAGGTTGACTCTTACATGTCAAAAATGACCCTTGGATCGTTCTCCTAAAGGATCAAGGCAATCTAAATGCGTTTGGTTGGATTTTCAAAGGTTATTTGTTGTTTTCAATTAAAATTGTGTCCATTTTAAACCAAAGAGAGACTCTTTGGGTGATACCGGCCACACCGTTCCTTAGATTGAAGTGGGGATGACTCATACACGTCAAAAATAAACCTTGGACCATTATACTAAATGATCAACACAATCCGAATGGTTTTGGTTGGATTTCCGTAGGTCAGTTGTTGTTTTCACTTAAAATTGTGTCCATTTTAAACCAAAGAGAGACCCTTTGAGTGATACCGGCCACACCATGCCTCAGATTGAAGTAGGGATGACTCTTACATGTCAAAAAGTACCCTTTTATCTTTCTCATAAAGTATCAATACAATCCCAATGCATTTGGTCAAATTTCCGTAGGTCAGTTGTTGTTTTCACTTAAAATTGTGTACATTTTAAACAAAATAGCGATTCTTTGAGTGTTACCGGCCACACCGTGCCTCAGATTGAGGTGGGGTTGACTCGTAAACATCACCAAGGACCCTTGGATCGCTATTATAAAATATCAAGGCAATATGAATGCTTTTGGTCAGATTTACGTAGGTCAGTTGTTGTTTTCACTTAAAATTGTTTACATTTTAAACAAAAGAGAGACCCTTTGAGTGATAGCGATCATACCAAGCCTCAGATTGAGGCAGGGTTGACTCTAACATGTCACCAAGGACCCTTGGATCGTTATTATAAAATATTAAGGTAATATGAATGTGTTTGGTTGGATTTTCATAGCTCAATTGTTGTTTTCAATTAAAATTGTGTCCATTTTAGACAAAAGAGAGACCCTTTGAGTGGTACCGGCCACACCATGCCTCGGATTGATATGGGGTTGACTCTTACATGTCAAAAAGGACATGTGGATCGTTCTCCTAAAGGATCAACACAATCCAAATGGTTTTGGTTGGATTTCCGTAGGTTAGTTGTTGTTTTCACTTAAAATTACGTCCATTTTAAACAAAATAGAGACCCTTTGAGTGGTACCGGCCGTACCGTGCCTCAGATTTAGGTTGGTTTGACTCTTACATGTTAAAAAGGACCCATGTATCGTTTTTATAAAAGATCAACACAATCCGAATGCGTCTGGTTGGATTTCCGTAGGTCAGTTGTTGTTTTCACTTAAAATTGTGTCCATTTTAAACCAAAGAGAGACCCTTTGAGTGATATCGGCCACAATGTGCCTCATATTGAAGCTAGGATGACTCTTAAACGTCAAAAAGGACCCTTGGATCGTTCTCCTAAAGTATCAACACAATACGAATTGGTTTGGTTGGATTTCCGTAGGTCAGTTGTTGTTTTCCCTAAAAATTGTGTCCATTTTAAACCAAAGAGAGACCCTTTGAGTGATACCAGCCACACCGTGCCTTAGATTGAAGTGGGGATGACTATTACATGTCACAAAGGACACTTTTATCATTATACGAAATTATCAACACAATCTGAATGCGTTTGGTCAAATTTACGTAGGTCAGTTGTTGTTTTCACTTAAAATTGTGTACATTTTAAACAAAATAGAAACCATTTGAGTGGTACCGGCCACACCGTTCCTTTTATTGAGGCAGGGTTGACTCTTACATGCCAAAAAGGACCCCTGGATCATTATTATAAATGATCAAGGCAATCCAAATGCATTTGGTCATATTTCTTTAGGTCAGTTGTTGTTTTCACTTAAAATTGTTTACATTTTAAACAAAAGAGAGACCCTTTGAGTGATAGCGGTCACACCATGCCTTCTATTGAGGAAGTGTTGACTTTTACACATCACCAAGGACCCTTGGATCATTATTATAAAAGATCAAGTAAATCCAAATTCTTTTGGTCAGATTTTCATAGGTAAGTTGTTGTTTTCAATTAAAATTGTGTCCATTTTAAACAAAAGAGAGACCCTTTGAGTGGTACCGGCCACACTGTGCCTCGGATTGAGGTGGGGTTGACTTGTACACATCACAAAGGACCCTTGGATGGTTCTCCTAAAGGATAAATAGAATCCTAATGGGTTTGGTCATATTTCCGTAGGTTAGTTATTGTTTTCACTTAAAATTGTGTCCATTTTAGACAAAATAGAGACCCTTTGAGTGATACTGACCACACCGTGCCTTGGATTGAGAAGGTGTTGACTCATACACATCAAAAATGACCCTTGGGTCATTCTCCTAAAGGATCAAGGCAATCTGAATGCGTTTGGTCAGATTTTCATAGGTCAGTTGTTGTTTTCAATTAAAATTGTGTCCATTTTAAACCAAAGAGAGACCCTTTGAGTGTTACCGGCCACACCGTGCCTCAGATTGAAGCGGGAATGACTCTTACACGTCAAAAAGGAACCTTGTATTGTTCTCCTAAAGTATCAACACAATCCAAATGGGTTTGGTTGGATTTCCGTTGGTCAGTTGTTGTTTTCACTTAAAATTGTGTCCATTTTAAACCAAAGAGAGACCCTTTGAGTGCTACCGGCCACACTGTGCCTCATATTGAAGCGGGGATGACTCATACACATCACAAATGACCCTTGGATCATTATCCTAAAGGATCAACACAATCAGAATGTGTTTTGTTGAATTTTTGTAGGTCAGTTGTTGTTTTCACTTAAAATTCTGTACATTTTAAACAAAACAACGACCGTATGAGTGGTACCGGCCACACCATGCCTTAGATTGAGATGGGGTTGACTCTTACACGTCACCAAGGACCCTTGGATTGTTCTTATAAAATATCAAGTCAATAAGAATGTTTTTTATCAGATTTCCGTAGGTCGGTTGTTGTTTTCACTTAAAATTGTTTACATTTTAAACAAAAGAGAGACCCTTTGAGTGATAGCGGTCAGACCGTGCCTCAGATTGAGGCGGGGTTGACTCGTACATGTCACCAAGGACCCTTGTATCATTATCCTAAAGGATCAAGTCAATCCGAATGAGTTTGGTTGGATTTTTATAGGTCAGTTGTTGTTTTCAATTAAAATTGTATCCATTTTAAACCAAAGAGAGACCCTTTGAGTGATACTGGCCACCCCGTGCCTCATATTGAAGTGGGGATGACTCATACACGTCAAAAATGAACCTTGGATCATTTTCCTAAAAGATCAACACAATCCAAATGCGTTTGGTCGGATTTCTGTAGGTCAGTTGTTGTTTTCACTTAAAATTGTGTCCATTTTAAACCAAAGTGAGACTCTTTGAGAGCTACCGGCCACACCGTGCCTCAGATTGAAGAGGGGATAAATCGTACATATCACAAAGGACCCTTGTATCGTTATAATAAAGGATCAATACAATTCAAATGTTTTTGGTCGGATTTATGTAGGTCAGTTGTTGTTTCCACTTAAAATCGTGTCCATTTTAAACCAAAGTCAGACTCTTTGGTTGAATTTCCATAAGTAAGTTGTTGTTTTAATTAAAATTGTGTACATTTTAAACAGAATAGAGACCCTTTGAGTGGTACTGGCCACACTGTGCCTCAGATTGAGGCGGTTTTGACTCGTACACGTCACAAAGGACCCATGGATCGTTCTCCTAAAGGATCAACACAATCCGAATGTGTTTGGTCAAATTTCCGTAAGTCAGTTGTTGTTTTCACTTAAAATTGTGTCCATTTTAAACATAATAGAGAACCTTTGAGTGGTACCGGCCACAATGTTCCTTGTATTGAGGCGGGGATGACTCGTACATGTCACAAGGGACCCGTGGATCGTTCTCCTAAAGGATCAACACAATCCGAATGGTTATGGTCGGATTTCCATAGGTCAGTTGTTGTTTTCACTTCAAATTGTTTGCATTTTAAACAAAATAGAGACCCTTTGAGTGGTTCAGCATTATTTCATTTTGCTGGTGCATATTATCTGTTAAAATGGGAAAATGACTCATTGGAGATAGGATGTTTTATTTAATAACAATTACAATTTTCCAACGAACATTTATATACAACAATGTTTCATATTTTGATCCCCTTAACCCCTATCAAAAATGAACACCAATTTTACATATCCCCAAGTCATATCTTCATTGTATTTGTGTACAATCTTCCATCAGGTATGTGAAACACTCTTTTCTAAACACATCTATATCGTCTTGTGAGTATGAGGATTTTTGGCAGTCAGAGTAGTACTGCAAAATTTAAAAATAAAGAATTAATAAATAATTTAAACAAACTAGTAGTTGTTTTTGAAAATACCTCTTTAGGGATTCTAATTTGTTGATGAAAAATGATCTCTTTCATAAATTTACAAACATAATAACCGCAATCATTATCGTTTGTTTGTTTTGGACACTACAAAAAAATTGATCATTAGGATAATAAGTAACTTGTGTTGAGATGTTTTTGGATAGTAAAATTTTATTATATATACCCTGATATTTTTCAGATGTAATACTTTCTCGCCTCCTTATGCTTATCCCCTACCCTCATTCCTTTTTTTTAGATGATAATGCTACATCGCCCTATCATAATATAATCCTCAATAAAAGATAATATAAATTATATTACTTGATGTTTAGACCTAAAATGTAAGATGTAGTGTCTTACATATTCACAAACTCCATCATGTGTGGTCGGTTTGATGAATATCCTTTCTTTGAATCCAGAAAATAAATCTTTGGAGTATCCAAGTTCACCGAAATTAGCAACCAATGTTGCCTAAAAACACAAAAAGGAATACTTAATAAAAGAAGTAAAAATATAATTGACATGCTTTAATCGTAGTGTTTTACCCTTGCATGGTTGGTATTAGGAAGAGTCTGTCATCTGTAATCTTCCTTTAAAATGTTTTTATCAATCCGTTCATTATTGCATCCCTTTTTTATGGCTCTAATTTTGTTAGCTGTGTTGATGTGGTATGAGGACTAACGAGTCCAAATCTTGGCTCATGGGAAAATTCCTTCAACTCTTTTTCATAAATGCTCCTGTCAACAATATAAAATGCATTTAGTCATAATTTTCACATTAGATCGGCTTTTATAAAATCAATTCATGGAAAAATACCTCATATATACATTTAAAACTGTGACGCCTAGCCAACCGTTTTCAAGGATCTCATTTACATTTTCAGCAGTAATGAAATATTGACTTTCCTCTCCGTATATATTCTCTTCGAAAACCAATATATGATTATTACCATCTTTTGGATTCATATCCCCATGAGTCTTCAATTCTAGTAAATGTGGATAGAGAACAGGTGGTTTTATTGTGCTTTCAGTTGCTCCTTGGGATCGGTTGGTCGATCCTTTAGATGGTTTTGAGCCGACGTTTTTCACCCCCTTCCCTTTCTCCGTCTATAACAACAATCATTGGTTCAAACCCTTTTTTCATTAATTGTTAAAGGTTTAGCTTAAAAAAAGGTAATAAATACCTCTTTGTCTGCATGTACTCTTACAAGTTGTGACGACCATGCAATGAATGTCCCAATAGCCTTTTCGACCGTATGAATATCATCGTCAACAAGTAGAATAGGTAGCTCTGCATTTGGATCATGAGCTACAGTAATCAACACTTTCAGATGATCTTTCAGAAGTGGTCAATTATGCAGCGTGGCATCTGGGATATTGAACACTATAGCCCTCACTACAAGGTGATAGGTGGGTGTTGATTGATATAAATTACAATCATTATCACCCTGTAGAAGATCGGTACATAAAAATTATCAGTGTTTGTCTGATTCACATTTCATTGGAACAATTATTAGAATATTGATTACCACGGATAAGACAGTTCTTTGAGGAGAATGGCTCACCTCAAAGCTGGTGGGGGGTGGGGCGGGATGTTCACGTGCTGGTTGTTCCTGACTTGTGTCTTCCCTTTGCTTCCCACCCATAAAAGTTGCTAGAAATTCTCCCTTCCATTTCTATCGTTCTTCAAGGGTTGCTATTTTTTCACTCATTTGTTCCAATTTTTCATCTGTATCATCGATTTTTTTCTTCTTCTCAAAATATATTCAGGGTGTCACCCCAAACCCCGCACCTCTGACACAACCGTATTTTTCTGGCTGCTTCAAAGCCGTCGATAATAGGTCTGTATCCGCTACAAGAGTAGCCGATTCCTTTGACTGTCAGATATAGGAAAATAACTAATTATTTTTATGTAATAGCAATTTAAAACAAATCTTTTTATCATCATGTCATACTTAAACATATTTCCCACACTTTTTGTGTCTTCTCATCTACTAACTTCCCTTCCTTGTTCACATGTGCCTCCTTCCATAGCACATGATGTGGGATGGAAGTGTATTTGGTTTTAGACTCATCAATCTACATATAAACATAGAAAGATAATTATGATGTTATTTATTGGAACCTAACAATATTACTATAAATTTAAAATATGTACCATTTTCTTTTCTAATGAAGTGTACCCCATCCTTACTTTACGATAGGGGTATGATGGTTTTGATGCACGTTCCTTATTTTTAGTACAGAGTGTCTATTTCATAAATGAAATATTGACAATCAAAGTGATGAATACAGGTATCCTCAAACAACGTATTATCACCCATAATGTACCTGAAACTTTTCATCCCCACAGTGGCCAATAAATGCATCCCATGCTTCTTGGGATATCAAGAGAGCGTAGATAATGGGTGGGTGCTGGTTCACGCCCAAATTTACCCAAGAGAAGAAGGGTAGAACGGTCCTTGTAGTGTAGCTTGGGTTATCGATTCCACAGAGACCTAAGAAGATACCTAAGATACACAACCTAAGGGATGGATTTTTGGCTATGAAGTTGCCAAATTGGATTGATTTTGGATGGGTTTTAAAGATATCTAAAAGATTTAAGTGGATTCAATTTAAAAGAATGAGTTGATCCTAGGTTATCACTCGGGGTGGATTGGACGTATTTTCTTTTTAATGATTTCAATTTCTTAAATTTGAGATGGGTTCATTTAAGGAGATAAAACAAAATCATCACTTACTGGTTTAATGCCTACACCCTCTAATACTAATCACCTATACACTTGAAGGATCAAAGTTTTGAGCACTTCAAGGTAAAGGATCGTATTAGTACTTGAAGTGTGTGGCCTTAAATTCAACAAGGACGATGGAGTTTAAAAATCATCAAATAAAAATACCAATTAAAGAAGTGATTATACATTAATTAGGTGATAAATAACATCCAATCCATCCCCTTGCTACTCCCTTGGATCAACCCATAAGTGGGTTATCCCTCCATTGATCCCATGGTTTCAATGGAAGCGGAAAGTAGACTCATAAGGGAGGAAATGGAGAAGTAAAGAAAACAACAAAAATAAAATGATCACTCCACCGTTGTGTGAATAATTTCACAAGGGTTGGTGTGAATAAATTCACACCTTAATACAACGGTATCAAAGTGATATTAAGAACAACAGAATAAGAGTAGAAGAAGAACTTTTATTAAGAA
The DNA here is from genome assembly GCA_963277665.1 of Viscum album. NCBI lineage: Eukaryota > Viridiplantae > Streptophyta > Magnoliopsida > Santalales > Viscaceae > Viscum > Viscum album. Next base: position 1,197,501,086 of record OY728123.1, on the reverse strand, counting down.
ACTAAAGTGAATTGAACAACTTACATGTGAAAGACAAAATTGAGGCAACAAAAATGCAGCATAACATTACAATTAAACAAAGCATCCAAGATCCTCAACTCCTTCACCAACACTGCCTTAAATAGGCATTTTGGGAGCCTTGGGTCTAACCACCAACAGTACAAAGCATCTTAGTTAATTTTTCTAGGCTATAGGTGGTGGAAAGCTTGTGGAATTTGGACTTTTCCACGTTTGACCCGAGGTGGAAGCCAGCTTTCCTTCACCGAACAGACACGTCTGGAAGACCTTCTAGACGGCCGAATAAGGGTGGTCCATAGAAGAAGACAATGGAGCTCCGGATGTCTTCTAACCGCATGTAAAAGTTGGGCCCATTTGGAGATGTGGATTCCGAGATATGATCAAAGTAGTGGACTGTTTTTCTGGGCCGCAGAATCTGGCCCAAAATTTTATCTCTAACTTGGGCCGACTAAATGACCAACATGGAGGCCGCATTAGCATTAACTCCTGAAGAGTGATTTGTTACTATACATGTAATATAGCATCCCATGAAATTTGGGATTAATTGGGCCTGTATGTTGGGACCCACAGTCTCATCAGTGGGATGGTGTCCAATCTGCCTTCTCCAGAATTGCTTCCTTTCATTGCCAAATATCTCCATCATCCTCCATGAATTCTCCACTGATCCCAGAATCAAACATGTTCATATTTAAGTTTAGATCAATTTCCAAAAATATCAAATTAAAATATGTAAAATTCAATTCCTTAAAATCAGATGAATCATTGGGTACTTTAAATGATGTTCAAAAATGTACCACATAATAGTGCATTTTAAGAAGGTATTACAATCATAATGTGAAATGATGTTCAAAGTGTAAAATACACTAAAATGGTGTTTATGAATAACAAATAACATGAAAATTATGTATATTAACAATGAATATTAGCCTCATTTAGTGGCTAATCACACCCCCCAACTTGAGTTTTGCTAGTCCCGAGCAAAATATATCTCATCAAAAATGAAAATCGAATTCCCTTTTCCAAAAACATTTTAATACACAATGATCACCAAAAAACCTTATACCAAACAATCATGAAACCCATCAAAATATTTTAATACGAGATAGTTTCATAAGCAGATCCCAATCCCAAGCCCATTCCTTTGATCAAATCCATCATCATTCTTCATCCAACTCAATTAGGTGTAATGATGTGTTGTGAATCACAATAGATATGGGGGTTCATTTTCATTCAAGGGGAAAATCATGGAAGCGCTAGGTGGAATCACATTTAATCCTAATATGAGTATTCTTCATCCCTCTTTTTTTTTGATTTTTTTTGCAATATTGCTATAGTAATTGAGATTGCAATTAATCAAATTAACCCATGTAGCAAGACTTTGCCGATGACTCCCAGACTCAAAGGCCTTAGGGCACCAAGTGAAACCCACATACTCGGGCATCGTCTCAAGTTAACTTAATCAAAAACAAATTCATATTACCATAAATAGAGATAGATTGAAAAACTCAGGGCTAGACAACTCTGGAGTCACGATCCCCAAGTGCCGAAAGCCTCGCATTTTATCAATCCATTGCTCTACACGCATATTTTTATTTTTATTTTTTATTTTTTTATTTTTTTTAAATTTTTTATTTTTTTTTTTTTTTTTTGAATACTCATATTATTCATAAAAATAAAACCATCCTATGCTATTTATTATGGGACCCCAAAAATTCAAATTAGTACCCCACAGTCTAGAGGACGTGCATTGTGGACTTTTTTTTATTTGGATGAAAATATAAATGATGAAATATCACATTGGACAGCCACACTTTCCAAAATCTATGCTCATGAAATTATACAAGGATTAAAATCAGAATCAGGGCATGCTAAATTATTTGATATTCAGTTTCAAAGTGTGCAATGTGTATTACCATGTTCAAAGTTAAAGGAATTTTTCCTTCCATTTACTTTTTTTTCAAATCATTCAATTTTTGTTTTTGACAAAAAAGCATTTTTTTTATTTTATCTCCCCCCCAACTTAAAACAACACTGTCCCCAGTGTTTGAAGAAATGAAAAATTAGAAGGAGTAGAGGCAGGGAATAAAAATTTAAAAAGGAAATTGAAAATGAGGATTATGGAATGAAGTCACCTGGTGGTTGAAGTTTGAAGTTCTTGCCGCTCGAATTTATTCCTTTGATATCCATGTCGCTTGCAAAGTTCCCTAGTGGAAAAAGGAAAAAACAAAACAAACAAAACAAACAAAACAAACAATATATATATATATATATATATTTATATAATAAAGGAAGTAAAATATAAGAATATATATAAAAATTATAGAATAAGGTAGCACAAGAAGCCGCAGGTCAGTGGTAAGCGCGCGCCCCTGTCTACCTTCGGTCCCGGGTTCGAGTCCCCGCGGCTTCGTCGGTTGTGACGGGGTTTGCCCCACGGCCTATGGCGTGGACTTTTTTTTTTGTATTATTATATTTTTATTTTTTTTATTAACCTATTGAATAATAAAAAACAAAATAAACTGATGATACATTGTCTTCTTTTTAAATTTCTGGGTAAGGTATTACTCAAGGATCACACCACGTGACACTGATGAATATGGTGCTCCTCTTTCGTACCCATCCATACTCATAATAGAAGAACAGGTCAAAAGTCTATTTTGTTATTTTTAAATATAAAAATGATTAAGTAATCTTATTTGAAAAATAAAGATGATTCAGAAAGATTAGAAACATAAAAACCACGAGTTGCCTCCCGTGCAGCGCTTTCTTTAACGTCGTTAGCCCGACATAGATCCCAAATTTATCAATTTTTTCCTGGTTCATAGATTGGATCAATTAACTCAACATCTATTTCTTGTTTATTGAATGATTCAACGAATGTTTTTAACCTTTGACCATTGACCTTGAAAATGTGACCACTTGTGGGATCTTGAATCTCTACTGCCCCATGGGGGAATACATGATGCACTATGAAAGGTCCTGACCATCTAGACCTTAACTTTCCCGGATGTAAATGAAGTTTTGAACTATACAAGAGCACAAGTTTTCCCGGTTCAAAATGTTTGACCTTGATATTCCTAGATTGGTAGGCCTGAACTCTAGCTTTATTGATCCTTGAATTTTCATAAGCCTCCATCCTTAGTTCCTCCAGTTCATTGAGATCTAATTTCCTTTTTGTTCCGGCCAATGAGAGGTCATAATCCATTTTCTTAATTGCCCAAAAGGCCTTATGTTCAATCTCCACTGGAAAATGGAATGCTTTTCCATAAACCAACCTATATGGGGACATTCCTAAAATGGTTTTATATGCAGTTCTATAGGCCCAAAGAGCATCTAAGAGTTTCTCAGATCAATCTTTCCTAGAGGGGTTGACATTTTTTTCAAGAATTTTCTTAATCTACCTATTCGCTAACTCAGCTTGACCATTGGTTTGAGGATGGTATGCAGTGGAAACTTTATGAGAAATACCATACTTAGACATGAGTGAAGCGAATGGGCGGTTGCAGAAATGGGTTCCTCGATCACTGATTATAGCCCTAGGAATTCCAAATCTTGAAAATATGTTCTCTTTTATAAATCGAATCACAACTTGATGATCATTGGACTTAGTGGGAATGGCCTCAACCCATTTTGAGACATAATCAACAGCTAAGAGTATGTAGAGGTATCCCCGAGAGTTTGGGAAGGGACCCATGAAATCAATTCCCCAACAGTCAAAGATTTCAACCACTAAGATGGGAGTGAGTGGAATTTGATTCCTTTTTGTGATGGACCCTACTTTTTGACACCTAGGACAGCTTTGACAATATGTGTAGGAGTCCCTTGAAAGGGTGAGCCAGAAAAGACCACATTGAAGAATCTTAGCAGATGTTTTATTAGAGGAAAAGTGACCTCCACATGCCTCACTGTGACAGAATTTAAGGATGGACTCTTGTTCAGATTCTGGAACACACCTCCTAATGACTTGGTCAGGGAAAAAATTATAGAGGTAAGGATCATCAAACACATAGTGTCTAACATCAGAAAGAAATTTCCTTCGAGCTTGAGTCCCTAAGAATTTTGGAATGACTCCTGTCACTAAGAAATTTGCTATGTCAGCATACCAAGGGCAGTCACTCACAGAGTATAGGTGTTCATCAGAAAACGAATCAGACACAGAGAGGTGATTTGAGTTGTCTTTGAATTCCATCCGAGAGAGGTGATCAGCTACAAAATTTTCAACTCCCTTTTTATCCTTGATTGTGAGGTCAAATTCTTGTAAGATAAGGACCCACCTAATCATTCTAGCCTTAGCATCTTGTTTTTGGAAGAGGTATTTTAGTGCAGAATGGTCAGTGAACACAGTGATGGGTGATCCTAAGAGGTAGGACCTAAAATTCTCTAAGGAAAACACAATAGCAAGTAACTCCTTTTCAGTGGTGGTGTAGTTGATTTGGGAATCATTTAAGGATTTGCTTGTATAAGCAATGACATAAGGAGTTTTATCACAACGTTGTTCTAACACAGCTCCAACAACAAAGTCACTGGCATCACACATAAGTTCAAAAGGAAGGTTCCAATTTGGAGATTTCAAAATGGGCGGAGAGGTGAGAGAGGATTTGAGGGTTGAGAATGAACCCTCACAGCTTTCTGTCCAAACAAATGGAGCATCCTTTACTAAGAGAGCACAAAGGGGACGAGATATTGAACTAAAGTCTTTGATGAATCTTCTATAGAAACCAGCATGTCCTAAGAAAGACCTCACTTCCTTGACAGTTTTGGGTGATGGAAGGTGACGAATGATGTCAACCTTTACTTTATCAACTTCAATCCCCCTACTCGAGACTATATGGCCTAGAACGAGTCCCTCTTTAACCATGAAATGGCATTTTTCCCAGTTTAGGACCAGATTTTTTTCTTCACATCTTGACAAGACTCTCTCCACATTCTGCAGACATCCCTCAAAAGTATCCCCAAACACAGAGAAGTCATCCATGAAGACCTCAAGAAAATCCCCTACCATGTCTGAGAAGATTCCCATCATGCACCGCTGGAAGGTTACAGGGGCATTGCATAACCCGAAGGGCATGCGTTTGAAGGAAAAGGTACTGAAAGGACATGTGAATGTAGTCTCCCCTTGATCCTCTAGGGAGACCTCAATTTGATTTTACCCCGAGTACCCATCTAAGAAACAGTAGAAGGCATGACCTGCCACTCTCTCAAGGACTTGGTCAATGAATGGTAAGGGGAAATGGTCCTTCTTGGTGAATGAGTTTAGTTTCCTATAGTCAATGCAGACCCTCCATCCACTACTCACCCTTGTTGGAAAAATCTCTCCATCCTCATTGGTTATCATTGTGATTCCAACCTTTTTTGGAACCACTTGGATTGGGCTCACCCATTCACTCTCAGCTATGGGATATATGATACCAGCTTTCAACAATTTCAGAAGTTCCTTCCTTACTACCTCCATGATATTAGGATTGAGTCGCTGTTGAGGTTGACGATATGGCTTTGAATCAGATTCCAGAACAATCCTATGAGTCCCGATAAGTGGGCTAATCCCAGGAATATCAGAAAGGGTCCAACCAATGGCTTTCTTATGCTTCCTAAGGACATCTAGAAGCATCCTCTCATGATTGGCTTCAAGAGAAGAAGAAATGACCATAGGATGTGTTTGATTTTCCCCTAGGAAGGCATACTTTAGTGCAGCAGGAAGTTCCTTCAATTCAAGATCAGGTTGGTTCAAAATTTCAGCAGAAGATTGGGACATTGGATCAAGATCAATTTCTTTTTTTAGAGGTTCAGATAGGATTGATTCCTCACATGTAGAGGTTTCAGCTACTAGATTGGCTTGATCAGATTTAGGGAAGGAATATAGAGGGGTCTCTATGAAATTGGTTTCTTGAAAGGTTTCACTGATTGTTGGACCTAAGACTTCATCATAAGATCAATTTGAAAATGATTCAAGCCAAGGAGATAAACTTCCTTCATATGAACAAAGGAAATCAATCTCATTCTGACTTAAACATTCATCAAATATTCCTTGATGTTCCATGGATTCATTATCAATGCTTCCTATCATGTTTACTTCATGAATATCCTTGTCATCCCCTATTTGTGAGCTTTCATTATAGATGTTCAGGTCTAGACTCATGTTCCCAAAGGTGATGGTCATGTTCCCATTTCGGACTCGAATAACAGAGTTGATTGCTGCAAGGAAAGTACGACCAAGGATGATTGGGGTTTGTTCCTTATTTCCTAAGTTTGGATGGTTGTCAAGGACAATGAAATCAGCAGAGTAGATGAAGTTTTCAACCTTTACCAGAACATCCTTTAAAATCCCCTTTGGAACCCTAATGCTACGATCAGCAAGTTGAAGTGTGACAGATGTGGGTTGGAGTTCTTCTAGGCCTAACTGGCAGTACACAGCATATGGGATGAGATTGACACTAGCACCTAGGTCACACAAGGCTTTGACAACTTTGCTTTCTCCTAGTTCAACATTGATGTAAGGGAAACCTGGGTCTTTCAACTTAGGAGGAATTGTACCTTGAATGGTGGTACTCACATTAGCAGCCAAAAGGACTTGGTTTTTATGTGAAAATTTTCTTTTAAAAGTGCACAAGTCCTTAAGGTACTTTGAGAAGGCAGGTATGGTTTGGATTGCATCGAGAAGGGGTATGTTCAACTTGACTTGTGAAAATATTTCCCTCAACGTTTCACTCAGTTCAGGTTTGGTTTTCCCCCTCATGCGTTGAGGAAATGGTGCAGGTTGTGGGGTTGTTTGTTGAAGAGTTGTTTCTTTCACATTGTTATCAGTTTCTTCAGTTTGATCTTGTGGTTCATTTAAATTTTCATCCAAGTTTGAATCTTCAGGTGGGTTCTGAATTAGTTGTTCAGGTTTCTCAATTGATTTCCCACTTCTTAAAACAGTCACAGCCTTTAGTTGTTCATGAGTTGTTTGAGCACAACTTGACTCTCCCCTTGAAGTTGAGGATGGCACCGACTGAGTAGGCATGGGTTTCTTTCCTGTTTTGATGGTTTGAAGTTCTTGTTTTAGGGAAGATACCTCCGAGTTCATCCTCTCCATTTGTTTGCACAGTTGTTCTAGTAGGTTTTGTGGAACAGTTTGGGTTGGTGCTTGAGTAGGTTGGTTTATCCCAGGGGGATATTTTGGAGGTGGGATGGTTTGTTGAAAATGGACCGGTGGTTGTTGGTATTGGATAGGTTGGGTTTGGAACTGGTTATGGTTTTGGTAGTTCTGATGGGGGTAAGGATTTTGTCCCTGTGGTTGGCTAGGTTGTTGGTTATCTTTCCAGCGGAAGCCTGGGTGGTCATTGTACCTTGGATTAAAGGTGTTTTTGTATTGGGGCTTTTGAAAGTTTAGGGCATTGACTTCCGATGGGGGTCCTCCTAGAAGAACATCCTTGATGGATGGAATGGTTGGGCAGTTGTCTGTTTTATGGTCATGTTTGTCACAAATTGTGCAAACAAGGTCTACATTTTGGATTTCATGGACTTTCCTAAGGTCTATCTCTTCAACCTTCCTAGAGATTGCTGCGAGTTTAGCCCTAAGGATTTCCTCTTCTCTAAGTGCATGAATTCCAGTGGTTCTTTGTGGCTTTTCAGAATAAGGTGAAGTTCCCCAAGTTTGGTTTTGTTCAGCCAGACTTTCAAGATACTCGTAAGCATCATTTGGGGCCTTGTTTTTAAAGGTTCCATTACACATCATGTCAATGAATTGTTTATTACCCGGACCCAACCCTTCATAGAAAATTCTCACTTGTTCAGGTATGGAAAACCCATGGTGTGGAACCATGTTTAGGGTGTCTTTGAACCTCTCCCATGTTTTATAAAATGACTCTCCCTCTTTTTCAAAAAAGTTTTGGATGCTCTTTTTAAGTGCAATTGTTTTGTGATGAGGGAAGTATTTTTTGTAGAATTCTCTTTACAGTTGGTCCCAAGAGTAGATTGATGCAGGTCTCAAGTTGTTTAGCCAATTTTTAGCTCGATCCTTTAATGAAAAAGGAAATAGCCTCATCTTAGCGGATTGTAGTTGATGTGGGGGACACATGGTTTCAACAATGTCGTTGAACTCTTTGACATGAAGGTATGGCATTTCTGACTCCATCCCATGAAAGGTTGGAAGGTGGTTTAGGACATGGGGTTTGAATATGTAGTTGGTTTCTCCTATGGAATTGTGTCTAATGCATGAGGGGGCATTGGTCCAAGCTTGAGTGAGGTAGTCGTTCATGGTTTGATCAACTACATTCCCTAAGTTTGGAGCTTCTTGGTTTTGGTTTCCCATTTGATTCCCCCTAGGGTTTACAATTTGATTTTGTGGATGACCCTCCATTGGACTTGTTTCAAGTTCTGACTTTGGGGTTTCAAGAATATTTGAATCTGATTTAAACAATCCCTTAGGTGCACTTGACTCCCCTATCCTAGGACTTTCCACCCTAACTAGTCTGTTTGATAAATCGCGGGTGTAGGCGGACATGCGCCAAAAAAAAGCGAGAAAGGGACAAGATAAGAGATCTTGGGTGAGAGTAGAAGAATGGAGGTGAGGAAAGAAGGTTTTTTTGGATCTAAGGTACTTACTTGTTCCCCGGAAATGGTGCCAAAATTTGGTTCATGCCCAAATTTACCCAAGAGAAGAAGGGTAGAACGGTCCTTGTAGTGTAGCTTGGGTTGTCGATTCCACAGAGACCTAAGAAGATACCTAAGATACACAACCTAAGGGATGGATTTTTGGATATGAAGTGGCCAAATTGGATTGATTTTGGATGGGTTTTAAAGATATATAAAAGATTTAAGTGGATTCAATTTAAAAGAATGAGTTGATCCTAGGTTATCACTCGGGGTGGATTGGACGTATTTTCTTTTTAATGATTTCAATTTCTTAAATTTGAGATGGGTTCATTTAAGGAGATAAAACAACATCATCACTTACTGGTTTAATGCCTAAACCCTATAATACTAATCACCTATATACTTTAAGGATCAAAGTTTTGAGCACTTCAAGGTAAAGGATCGTATTAGTACTTGAAGTGTGTGGCCTTAAATTCAACAAGGACGATGGAGTTTAAAAATCATCAAATAAAAATCCCAACTAAAGAAGTGATTATACATTAATTGGGTGATAAATAACATCCAATCCAGCCCCTTGCTACTCCCTTGGATCAACCCATAAGTGGGTTATCCCTCCATTGATCCCATGGTTTCAATAGAAGCGGAAAGTAGACTCATAAGGGAGGAAATGGAGAAGTAAAGAAAACAACAAAAATAAAATGATCACTCCACCGTTGTGTGAATAATTTCACAAGGGTTGGTGTGAATAAATTCACACCTTAATCCAACGGTATCAAAGTGATATTAAGAACAATAGAATAAGAGTAGAAGAAGAACTTTTATTAAGAAACTAAAGTGAATTGAACAACTTACATGTGAAAGACAAAATTGAGGCAACAAAAATGCAGCATAACATTACAATTAAACAAAGCATCCAAGATCCTCAACTCCTTCACCACCACTACCTTAAATAGGCATTTTGGGAGCCTTGGGTCGAACCACCAACATTACAAAGCATATTAGTTAATTTTTCTAGGCTATAGGTGGTGGAAAGCTTGTGGAATTTGGACTTTTCCACGTTTGACCCGAGGTGGCAGCCAGCTTTCCTTCACCGAACAGACGCGTCTGGAAGACCTTCTAGACGGCCGAATAAGGGTGGTCCATAGAAGAAGAAAATGGAGCTCCGGATGTCTTCTAACCGCATGTAAAAGTTGGGTCCATTTGGAGATGTGGATTCCGAGATATGATCAAAGTAGTGGACTGTTTTTCTGGGCCGCAGAATCTGGCCCAGAATTTTATCTCTAACTTGGGCCGACTAAATGACCAACATGGAGGACGAATTAGCATTAACTCATGAATAGTGATTTGTTCCTATACATGTAATCTAGCATCCCATGAAATATGGAATTAATTGGGCCTGTATGTTGGGCCCCACAGTGTCATCAGTGGGATGGTGTCCAATCTACCTTCTCCAGAATTGCTTCCTTTCATTGCCAAATATCTCCATCATTCTCCATGAATTCTCCACTGATCCCTGAATCAAACATGTTCATATTTAAGTGTAGATAAATTTCCATAAATATCAAATTAAAATATGTAAAATTCAATTCCTTAAAATCAGATGAATCATTGGGTACTTTAAATGATGTTCAAAAATGTACCACATAATAGTGCATTTTAAGAAGGTATTACAATCATAATGTGAAATGATGTTCAAAGTGTAAAATGCACTAAAATGGTGTTTATGAATAAAAAAGAACATGAAAATTATGTATATTAACAATGAATATTAGCCTCATTTAGTGGCTAATCAGGTGCGGATTTATTTTACCTTTGGATTCTTTTAGGTGACATCTTGTTAAAATAGTGTGAAAACCTCGATGAATCTTTCCTACAAGCCTTAGTACATAATCCTTTTGTGAATTGTCTACTATAAATGTACTTTGCAAGAGATTGAGAAGAGTAAGACATTGTTTCATTATTTTATTTGCTAGTAAATTAAATAAATAAATTCATAATGTTACCATAATTTCTTCCCAGATCATAATCTTCAGCCCGCACACAACATGGTGCCATGAATCTATGTCAATTGGCACGTGTTGCCAAGTGACAACTCCAATGTAGCTGCTAAACATAGCCTTGTTGGGATTCACATGTCGGCCTCATGCATTCCATCCGACTTCAAATTTGATGCCTTTGCTTTTTTCCTTAATAACTTTGGATAACACCATCAAACTATGACGCACCTATGTTTTCTACGACGTCGGTCCTTTATTCCCGACCATTTCATCGATATCAACATCATCTATATGTTCATCTGAAATGGTATCAACAAAATGTTCTGATGGTTCTTGGACCTCAACACTAGAAGCAGCAGGAGCCATAGTAGCAGGAGCAGCAGCAGCCACAGTAGGAGCAACAGGAGCCGCAGTAGGAGGAGCAGCATGAGCAGTAGGAGCTGCAGTAGGAGCAGCATCTGCTGCAGGAGCAGCAGCAGCATCTTGAGAGACTTGTTCAGCCTCAAGGTTAGGAGCACCAGAATGTCCAGAAGTCATTATCTACAAAAGTGGTTGAATAGTTAATTTATATTACATAAATTCAGTAATGATAATATAATAACATGATATAACAAGATCTATATTACAAACAAAATATAACCTATTTATTGAACTTTCTTTCTTTTTTTTCAAAGTTTGAAGGGATTTGACACCTCTATCGATTATCTAAATCCCTTCATTGTGATCTCCTCTAACATAAAAAACATCATCTACATTGGTACCACTCCGAAATGATTGCGACGTACCACTGAAAGGATCGTCCTCAACTGAATTTTCATCAGACCCTTCAGTAGTTTTGGATGATAATAGAACAATCGACCACTTTCAGTTTGTGGGATCTAGAACATAAAAAACTTGTACTGCTTGTGATTCCATTATAATCTATTCGTCTTTGTACCCTTCTTTACTAAAATCATCTTTCACAAATCCTCATTCATCTATTTTAACACCACTGTTGTTATCAACCCATTTACATTAAAAAATCGGCAATTGGAATGTCATATAATCCAACTCCCATATTAGTTTGATAATTCCAAGGTATGACATATTTGCAAAAATTGGATTTCTATCCTTACTACCAGAAACATGCATCGCTTTAGCCACTAGTGTTACTCCACTATTTTGCATGGTACTATCTTCATCATGTTCATCTGTATAGAATGTATAACCATTAAATACATAACCACTATAAAATAATACATACACACTTGGTCCAGCGGCTAGCCATCGAATTCGTTCTGAAATTGAATTCGTGTTTTCATCCAACTGCTTAAAAATATGGTCTAGAAACCATCCTATAAACTGGAGATTATGTGTATTTGATAACCATTTTTCATCCCTTGATGGATTCAACTGCCTAAGAATTTCTTTGTGAGTTTCAATATATAGAGAAACCTCCCAACTATTATGTAAAACATAAAGATGGGCCTACTTCCGATCTGTAATACTGATTGTCACAACTTCTCTTCCATAAATTCCCCCACCCTCAATACGTCCAGTGTGACGAGATTTCAGGAGACCAATTCTTTCCACATCAGATAGGTATTTGGTACAAAATTCAATGGCTTCCTCAATAATATATCACTCTACTATACAACCCTCTGGCCGACTTTGATTTTTGACATACCCTTTCAAAATCATCATATACCATTCAACAGGATTCATCCATCTAAAGTGCATAGGACCACAAATTCGAATCTCTCTTACCAAGTGAATCATCAAATGAACCATCATATCAAATAATTTTGGCGGGAAGAACATTTCTAATTCACATAATATGATGAAAATTTCTTTTTCCATAGCTAGAAATTTCACCGGGTCTAAAACTTTGCTACATATAGCTTTGAAAAAGGAACAAAGTTTGGTTAACGTATGATGAACATTCTTGGAAAAAATGCAACGTAAATCTATAGGAATTAGGTCTTGCATCAAAACATGGCAATCATGTGATTTCAAACCTTTTACCTTCAAATCTTTCATTGACACAATGTTCTTGATATTTGATGAATACCCCTCTGGAACCTTTACATCATTAAAGAAGTTTCAAAACTGATATCTCTCCTCCCTAGAAAGAGTATAAGTAGTTGGAGGAAGAAACATTCGATTTTCACCCTTCACAGGAGCCAAATCTTCTCATATTTCCATGTCAACCATGTCCAACCTTGCCCTAATTCCATATTTTGTTTTGCCAGGGGAATTTAGCAATGTTTTGATAACACTGTCACATACATTTTTTTCCACATGCATCACATCAAGAAAATGTCTGAAGTACAAACAATTCCAGTATAGTAATTCAAAAAAAAACTGATCTCTTTTTTCAACCGATTTTCGTATGGTTTTTCGAAAATGGTTTACCAAAAACAGTATTCAGATCTTTTAATTTCTCAAACATATGATCACATTTTAGTGAAGATAGTGTTGCACATTGTTTTGAACTTCCATTGAATGATGTCGTCTAAAGATCTGTACTTATGCTGATGTGGTAGAAATCTATGATGTCCTAAAAACACAGATTTTGATGAATGTTTCAACCTAATTGATTTTGTATCTTCTTCGCACACGGGACACCCTTGAGTTTCTTTAATTATATAGCCTGACAAATTTCCATAAGTAGGGAAATCATTTATTGTCCCATACAACATCACTCTCAACGTGAAGTATTCACTTTTATAAGAATCATACAACATAACACCTAAATCCCACAATAACTTAAAATCCTCGATCAAAGGAGCCAGATAAACATTAATATCATTTCCTGGTTGTTTTGGTCCTGATATAAGCATAGATAACATGATGAATTTCCTCTTCATGCATAACTAGGGTGGAAATTTATAGTTTACCAACATAACAGGCCATGTACTATGAGTGCTGGTTTGAAAACCAAAAGGATTCGCTCCATCTATAGATAATGCAAGACAAAGGTTTCTCGGCTCTTTTCCAAACTCAGGATACTCATGATCAATTTTCTTCCATTGAGGAGAGTCGGTTGGATGACATAATTTCCCATATTTATTTCTTTTATCTGCATGCTACGATAATTGTCTTGCAGTTTCTTCACTTCCATATAGACGCCTAAACCTTGGAATGATTGGAAAGTACCATAAAACTTTCGTATGATTGTATTTATCTTTCTTGTATCGAGAATCACCACACTTTGGGAATTCTATAAGTTATTTTTTCTCCTTGCGAAACAATATACAGTCTTTCGGGCATGTATGTATTCTTTCAGAAATCATACCCATTGAGCGTAGCATTTGTCTAGATTCATATGTCTGGCTTGGGAGCTCATTATCTTCCAGGAGCATGTCATTCAAGAGAGCAAGTAGTTCCATAAAACTGACATCACTCCATCAGTTTTCTACTTTCAATTTATACAACTTAAGTACAACTGACAATGTTGTATACTTAGTGCAATGAGTATACAATGACATATTTGCACAACTCTTTAACTTCTCAAACAATTTTGGGCAATCACGGAGTTCATCTTTAATTGTATTTGTCATTTCCTCAATACAATCTTCATCATCATTGGCATCTGTAATCACATCCTCCATACGGTCTTCTTCAATATCCATATTCGTATTCATATCTGATGATCCATAAAATGCAGTTTTATCCCAACCAGTAGTTACATTCTCTTTTTCTCCATGTTTATACCAACATTTATAACTCCGATATATTCTGTGACATATAAAATGTTCTTCTAACTCCTCTAAAGTAAGTAGTCTAGAATAACAACAATGTAAACACGGACAAAGTATTTGAGAAGGATCCTTTGCGTGATCCTTTGCAAACTTGATGAACTCTTTCACTCCGTTCTTGTACTCTATTGTCAAAAGATTATCATCCATCCAATATTTATTCATCTTCATCCTATTTGAATCTCAAATATTAGTATTTATGGTTCAAGAACAGAAAAAAATACTTTCAAATACAGTATAAGAGAACCACTTCCTTATAAAAATAGATATTAATAGAGCCTAACCATTAGTATTTATTCATATTCATTAAATATAATTACTTTAGATTCATTATAGTTTCCTCAAATCACCCCAGACCAAACACAAGAATAATCAAGAATGATACATCTACCACTCCTAGGTCTCTTCCCTATATTCAATATCATCATGGCTAAATACCCATATATCCACACATACACATGTCACAAACATATAAAAAACCATATCCACATCAGAACCAAAGTACCAATATGGATTTCAATCAGGTTACTCGACTCAAGTGGTGGTGTGTAAGAAATAATAAGAAAATATAATAAGTATATAGTCACACATAAATCCCAAACTAGTGTTAATAATCCAATAAACCAAAGGTATCATTCCATCTATCAGAATACTCTGAAGAAGCCCATATGAAATAGTATTCCTAGGTGGTGAAGGTTCCTGAGGATGAAGGGGCGAACACACACCTATCGAGGTTCGAGGTCAGGTCACTGAGGTTGAAGGTGGCCTGATACTCCTACAAGGGTTCGTTACATATTTCACAAACCATGTCCTGGTACCCTAGGATGTTAACCCACTGCTGGTGGAAGTGAAACCGTTCTTGATGATCATGCCAAGAAGAAATGGAAACCAAGAGAGGGGAGTGAATCAAAATACCTCAAGCAAGATGGAAAAACATGGTATTTGAGAATAGGTTAGTGTCTTTCATGTTGGCTAAAAACCTATCCAATAGACTCCAAAAGCGGTGATGGCGCCTGCAGTTGTTGCACCAGGTGAAACTGTCACCTGAGAAGCTGAGATCAATGAGGCCCTTCCCAGCCATGAACTGAAAAAAATCCATGATGGCCTTCCTCTAAAATGGGATTCTACCTTTCCTTTCCTTTGGGTTTGAAATGACATTAAATTCACCCCCAATAAATAATGGATGGTGGCCGGGATCGAAGGTATTTTTTTCACTCCATAGATATTACATTTGAAGAGGGTCGTAACTTCCAAAAATAAAAGTCATAAGGAAGGAGGTGTCACCGTTGGACACCTTGGTAGTGATGAATTGGTTGCAATATTGAACAGTCTCAACAACATATTTATTGTGCCAAAATACCCATTTGTGTCTATTAGAGGGGTCAGAGTGTAGAAATCCATGCAACTTATTCTTCCAGGAGAATTATATGATTATTATAGAGTTTTTTGTGTTATTTGACAACAACAACAATGACATTATGCTTTTTGATTTCTATAGTGAGGAAGTCTGATTTAACATGGGCACTAAGACCATGAGCATTACATATGAAGATAATAATGATGGGTAGGATAGGGCTCTGGAATTGGATCTAGAGCTAGTAGCCTTATTGAAGTGGGAGGATGATCTCTCATTAAGGTCCCTTGATTTTGAACATGTTCATAATACCTTCTAGTTGGTAAGCTTCATATGTGTGGGAGATGAGGATACAAAGGGGCAGGGGAAGGATGGGTAATGAAACTTGGGGGATGGTGAGGGAGTTCTCTCTGGATCAATAAGTATTTGGATCTAGATGACAGGCTCAGAGCCAAGGGAGATAGAACAAACACTGCTAGGAAGGGGCCTGGCCACTATAGAGAAGCAGTTAGTAACCTCAACGAGGGAGAAGGACAGAGATGGAGGTAGGGTGGCAAGGCTAGAAATCCTAGTGGTCTGGGCATCATGCCATACAGGTGCACTGCCAGACAATGTCACTTAGATAGCATGAAGGAAAGAAGGGGGGAACCCCTCGAAGAAAATAGGGTTCAAGCATTGGATGACCTAGAAATGCATCAAAACCAGGTGGTTTTGTCCTTAAAGAAAAAGGTTATCCTTCATTACTTACTTTACGGTGACATGGTGTTGGATCTAAGGGAATCGATGATACCTAGGAGGAATCTAGTGAAACTGAAATCCAAGTGTGAAGGACCTTAAATTTTTCATAAACTTCACTCTGATAGTGTAAACTCATTGATCACCATTGATGATGAGCATATCAATATTTCCACCAATACTTGGTTTCTCAAGAGATATTTTACATGAATAAACCATCCCTTTTAAATAAAATCAACCCATGTCAAACATTCCCCAAAGATTCCACATTTTTATTTACAGTAAAAAAGTATACTAATAGAAAATCCTAGAATAATAGAGTAATGATAAAAGAAAAAATAAATATATCATAGCCACATATGTTCAAATATTATGTGAAATTATAAAAAATACCCCATAAAACACCACTAAATTCAAATTTCAAACAATAATATGTGATTGAATCATGCCTCAAATCATGATGATACTCGTGCCTTGATACCTGTATTGTGATGCGCCTGATCAACATAATCATCAACAACTTCACTAACAAAATAACAAACTAGAATTCATCACCTTAGGAACCTCATCACCCATTTCCAACCCAACATAACCTAATAATATAATTAAATAAAAGAATATATATTCTATAATTCAAAGAAAACCTTCTAATAAAGGTGATTGTTGGAAGAATTTATATAACATATCCAGCCATACCACCATAAAATTGAATGGTTTATAGGATCTAGAATAAACAAATACCAAATCACCTAAAAACCCACCGAAGTCATTATAAAAAAGGTGATACCTTAGGAGTAATAGAAATATATTGGATGATCACCCCCAAGAACCCCATCGCAATATGTAGTAAGAACACTCATGAATCTACAATGAAACAGAATCATCACCACCGGAGGAAATGAAACCTAGGGATGAAATAATTCAACACAAAATCTACTAGAACACCATTGATGGGCAAGCATCACATCCCAAAACTCCAATTAACAATGTTTTAATAGTGTGATATAATTTATAGAATAATAGTTCTAGAACCATTAGAAGAACAATATTAAAAAATGATTTGGAAAACATGCCTTAAAGGGAGGTCCGTCAAACCGATGCTCGAGGGCGTTGCGGTCGGTGGAGGTCCGGAAAACCGAAGCTCGAGGGCAGCGGATGTCCGACAACATGAACGCAACGGGTGGTGGAGGTCTGGCAATGAGACGCAGGGATGACGGAGGTCCGGAAACGTGAACTCAATAGGCGGCGGAGGTCTGGAAAACTGAAGCTCGAGGGTGGCGGAGGTCCGGCAACATGAACTCAGCGGGCAGCGGAGGTCCGGCAATGAGAAGCGAGGGCAGCGGAGGTCTGGCAATGTGAACTCAGTGGGTGGCAGAGGGGAGTCGCAGGGTTACAGTACTGCGAGAGCTTTGGGTCACGAAAAAATGAGGGCACTGTGTGACCGACTTTATACAAAAATGGACTAAGGTTTTATCAGCGCTAACAAAGCACTGATAAAGACTATCTTTACCAGTGATTTTTTAGCGGTGATAATGGTACTCTTTATCAGCGATAAAAAAGCCCTGATAAATCCTTCCTGTATCAGCGCTAAAATTTTAGCACTGATAAAGGGCCGTTTTATCAGAACTTGTTTAGCACTGAAAAAGGTTACCCTGTATCAGCGCTGAAATTTGAGTGTTGATAAAGGGATTCTTTATCAACGATTTTCTAGTGCTGATAAATAATCTATGTATCAGTGCTAAAATTTTAACGCTGATACAGGGTGTCTTTATCAGCACTTTTCTAGCGCTGATAAAGGGTTGTTTTATCAGCAGTTTTGCTTAGCACTGATATAAGGGGGCACTTCCCTTGCCCATTCTTGTAGTAGTGACACCTGGGGGATATGTTTAAGATGATTAATTTTTTATTTATAATCTACTAAAATATCTAAGAAAATAAAAATCATATTAGCATATTTATCAATAATATAATGATAATTATAATTTTATAAAATGAAATAAGGACAAAAACATTAACAAATGAAATTTATTATTAGTAATTAAATATGTTTAGGTAGTTTCATTAGTTATATATAGTTTAGAAATAATACTTATTATTTGTAATGAGTAATTATAGACTAATTAATGATAAAATAGTATTAAAAATGAATACATATGATTAGTTAATTACAAATAACTAATGAATATAATATGATTAAGGATTAAAGAATAAATAATTAAAAAATAACTTAATATTGATTAACTAGTGGTTAAAGAATGAGTGATTAGTTAAAAAAGTTATTATTAGTAATTAATGATGTTATTTATTTAGTAGTTTAATTAGTTATATATAGTTTAAAAATTATACTTATTATTAGTAATGATTAAATATAGATTAATTAATGATAACTTAGGATTAAAAATGAATACATATGATTAGTTAATTATAATTAACTATTTAATATAATATGATTAAGGATTAAAGAATAAATTATTAAAGAATAACTTAATAACTATTAAGTAGTGATTAAACTTTTGTATAAAGAAACATTACTATCATATTTTAGGGTATGGAAAGGCATCCTAAAATTTCATTCTAATAAATATTATTTGGTCAACCATCATTGTTAATATTCATTATAGTGTCATAATTTTGATTAAAGAAACATTTTTGAGGTAGAGAGACATGTTTGTAAATTTATACTGCTATGGGGAGGTTATATAGACTGAGCAAGGAGTTTCTTACAGTACATAACCAATAATGGTGGTTAATACATTTGATTACGTAACCATAAGTTACCTTCAAGAGGGAATTTATGGTTCCTTAAATTTGGGACCCGATCAAGAGATCAAGTTTATAACTATAGACATTTGTAATTCCTGGAAACATTGTGTCATCTAGCTTTTCCATTTGTTGCTGATGTAGAGTGGGTCTAAGTAATTAATTTATTTTCTCAATGGTCAAATGGTACTGTGTTGAAGTTATACATTATTGTTGATACTGTACAACAAGAACGTCCAGTTGTTCGAAGATGTAGAATTAAAAGAGTGGTTGAAGACATTCCACCCCATGAAATTGATCATATTCCAAATGATGCAACAGAAGAGGAAAACTTAGATGATCTCCCAGATATACATGTTAATCCGATATCCGATAAGAAATTTCATAATGACAGATTAAATGGTGACAACAGTGCTGATGAAGAGGGATTGGTTGAAGATAAGAAAGAGGTTTTGAGAAATGCATTAGTTGTACATCAACCTCAACCTACAATAAATCATCTACCACTCCTTTCATAGTGGTCATAAGCAATAAAAATTGTGCCTGAATTCGACAATAATGTTCTCACATCGGAAAATGAGTTCCCCGGAGTTGTACCAAATAGGTTTAGTGAGCTGGACAAAACCTTTTATATTGGAAGGAATTTTCCAAGTAAATATGCATTAAAAAGAACGCAAAAGAGATTTCACATTGAGAGGAACTACAGCTATATAGTTCACGAATCATGCCATAGTAAATATTTTATATTGTGTGAGAAGTATGGGGATGATTTTAGATCTCTCTTGAGGGTGATTCCGGACATTACATTTGGAAGTTGGAGAATCTCAAGGATTGAGGCAACTCATACTTGCATTTATCCAATCCTCACACAATATCATAACTCAGTGAATGAAGAATTTGTTTCATCTATTATTATTGAGATGATTAGGACATGTCAAGATGTTACAATATCCCTTGTGTAAGAGAGGATTCAACATGCATTCGGTTATAGGATTTTTTATAATAAGGCATGGTTGGAAAAACAAAAGGCAATTGCGAAGGTATATGGTGATTGGGATGACTCAAATTGGGTGTTTCCACAATTTCTAGTCATAAAGAGGCATCATAACCAAGTTATTTTCCATTTGGATACAAAAAAACATGTGTCTCACAATAACCGACTTGATCCATCTCGTGTTCAATTTCATTGGTTTTTCTGGGCATTCCTTCCCTGTATCTCTGCATTTTGTTTCAACAAACAGTTTATTCAAATTGATGGAACATTTATATACAGAAAATACAATGGTGTATTGTTGATTGTGGCAACCCAAGATGGAAACCATTCACCTATTTCGCTTTCCTTTTCCATTGTAGAGAAAGAAAACAATGAATCAGGGAGTTGGTTTCTTGCATTTATTAGCAACCATTTCACCAAAATTCAGGGTGTTTGTTTGATATCTGATGGCCATCAGGAAATTAATGATGCAATCAATGTGGATCCTGATACATAGAGATACCCAAATTCATAACATCGATTCTAAATTAGGCACTTTGCTATCAATTTTCATAAAAATTTCCACAATGAGTTGATGAAGAAGGAAATCACGAGGCTTGGTACGCATTGTATTTGTTATTTTTACTATTTCAACATAAAGATAAAATAAATTATGTGAAATATCTTCTATTCTATGTATCATATGAGTTGGACCAACGACGGTATGAAGAACATTTGGAACAAGTCTACCAGACTAATCAAGAATTTTATGATTATATAATGAGGATTCTAAAAGAGAAATGGACATTGGAATATGATAGGGGGGAAGAAGTGCGGACACATGAAGACAAACATTGTGGAGTGCATCAATGGTATCTTCAATGGTCTTCACAAGCTACCTATAACCACCCTATTTTAGGAGACATTATATTGATGTGTGAAGTACTTTGTTGATAGAAAAAACTATTATCAGACGGAATACAGTAGGGGATAAGATACAGAAGACACTTTCAATGAGATATTGAAAATAATATTAAAGAAGCTTTTGGTTATCATGTCTGCCTTTTTTGACAAGAAGACTCATGATTTGAAGTTCAATAGTATTAAGACCCCATCACAAATCGTATCGGTGAAAAAATTGTTGTATTACTAGAAACAAGGCAATGTAAATGTGGAAACTTTTATGCCTTATGGTTTCCATGCACACACGCCATCACAACATGTGCCTCTGTGAACATATCATGGGAAGCATATGTTGATCCAGTGTACTAGATGGATACCATTTCTAACTGTTATGATGCACCATGGACACCTATTGGGGAGTATCACTATTTATGAATGCCTGAAGTCCAGCTAATTGTGATACCTGACATCAATCGGTTGCATCCTTGTAGGAGACCGAAGGCCAGTAGGATACGTAATGAGATGGATTGGCCTCAAGAACAAGGGCAGAGATTGAGATGCATGATATGTCATAAATATGGTCATAACCGAAAAATATTCCCTAACATTGTTGGGTCGAGTTCACATCCTCATCCAGAATGATGTATTGTCTTCATTGTGACATTCTCATATAGTAAATTAAATGTTGTTATCTTTTCTTCTTTTTTTCTCGATTTTCTAAACCCCAAAACCCAAAATCATAACACTTAACCCAGGAACATATTTCCTAAACCTTAATATCAAAATTTGAAACCCTAATCCCTCAAACCTAAACCCCAACCCAAAAACATCTTCCCTTTACCATTTTTTTGATAACATTATTTGTGATATTTTAATAATGTTTTATATAACAAAGTAACAGTATCATAATGATTAGAATAAGTTATTTAATATAGATAATTAGATAAATTCCCAAAACATCATTATTAATTGACATGGTTTATCTTAATCCAATCCATAATTAGTTAATCATAAATCTCCTCCAAAATATGTGTAACAAAATTCAAGACCCAATAATTTAGAAATTTTATCTCTATGATTTTAAAAATCAGTATTCCATTATTCTAAAAATGTATAGCTTAGTGACACATATCTAATATCTAAATACCCTATTAATCTTAAATTCTTAAAAAAAACATGCATGCTTTCAAGAAATAACTCTCTCTTTATTCCTTAAATAATATCTTAGATAATAGAATTTATTTCATAAATCCAAAAGTAGAACACTTCAACCATATTGTAAATTAAATTTTATTATCTCTTATTTTTTCTCGCTATTCTAAACCCCAAAACCCAAAAGTAGGATATTTAACCTAAAAATATCTTTCTTAAACTTTAATATCAAAATTTGAAACCCTAAACCTTCAAACCTAAACCCTAACACAAAAATCATAAACCTAAACCCTAAAACCTTACAAAAAATCCAAAAACCTAGATACATTTCCTTAAAGCATGTATCAATTAATAAAATTCATATAAAGATATTTTTATTAATAAAATTCTTTCACAACATAATTTTTTCCGTCTATTTTTTTCTCTTCTTTCCTCTTGTTATATTTATTTAATTCAGAACCAAAAGACATGAAGAATTATATTTCTTTTGGTAAAAATAACTTCATAAAATAATGCGATTAAACATGTCATGTCTTCCTAAACCATAATATCAAAATTCAAAACCCTAAACCCTCAAACATAAAACCTAACCCAAAAATAAGGACATTGTGTAATATTAAACCAAAATTAATATTCAACCGAAATTAATAAATCTTGGAGAGAGGGGAAAAAATTCCAGAAATTGAGAAGAACATGCCTATTTCTTACCTCATGATCTGTAGGGTCTCTGAAGACTCACAATCGTATAAAAGATAAAGTTAGGTATTGTTAAAAAGATGTTACATTTACCAGTGGTTTACTATGTGATGTAGTGCAAGAGACAAATGCCATTACTGGTAGATATGCAGTCTAAATGACCAATAGTAGTTTAGATGTTTCTACTGAATATGTAGTACAAATTTTAGGATTTTTTTTAGAATTTTATAAAACTAAAAAAACATGTATTTTTGGAAGAAAGAGTAAATGAATTTTGATTTACCGGTTCAAAACTCTTGAATGAATATGTAGATGTAATGGAGTTGCAAACTAGAGCTATCACATGTTCAAGAAGATCTCCTCATATCTGTAATTGGGAGATGAGTAGGTCAGTGTGTCGAAGTTATACCTAAAATAGAAATCCAATGTAGATGTTGTAGTAGCTTGTGGGGGAATGAATTGGCTGGCGGATTGCAGAGAAGTAGACAGTGGGATCCCTAGGTGAGGAAGATCGGCTGGCAAATTACATAGAATGTCTAAGATCGAGGGAAGATCGGAGATTGCATGGGATATGTGAGATGGTGGAGAGACAAGATGTAGATGAAGGGACCTCAATACCTAAACCCTAAAACCTTACAAAAAATCCAAAAACCTAGATATATTTCCTTAAATCATTTATCAATTAATAAAATTTTTATTAATGAAATTATTTCACAACATAATTTTTTCCATCTATTTTTCTCTTCTATCCACTTTTTATCTTTATTTCATTCAGAACCAAAAGACATGGAGAATTATATTTCTTTTGGTAAAAATAACTTCATAAAACAATGTGAATAAACATGTCATGTATTCCATTCTACCAGTCCTAATATTATGCTAACCATAATGTTATATTTATATTTTACACTTATGACTCATTTCATTAGTTTATATTCATATGGATGATACCATACTACTCACCCAGCATCGTACCCATATTTCACAGGCCATGTTATAGGGTCATGCAGATCGATCAACCAGGGTGCGTCGAGTGCACCATTTTCATCACAGGGAGCCTCCACATGCCATTAGACCATACTTGCACCGTGCTGGCTTCTATGGCCTTACCGTATTAGATTTCACATTTGTAGACCATTACCTACTTTCTTCCCTCGTTGACAGGTGGAGACCAGAGACACACATATTCCACCTACCAGAGGGAGAGATGACCATCACCCTCTAGGATGTGGTAGTGCTTCTCGGTCTTCCTATACAGGGGAGACCCATTATTGGACTCACTCATGCAGCTCGGTCAGACCTTGCTCAGTGCTTGTTAGGCGTTGATATTTTGTCTGACCATAGGAAAACACATGGAGCATCCATATCTATGCCTTGGTTAGAGTCACAGATTCCACATTTACAGGATGATGATGATGAGCAGACTGTCATTCATTATGCCCGTGTATATATATTACGGCTCATTGGCATGACCATGTGTATTGATCAGTTAGGGATGCACGTGCACATGATGTATTTACCCCTACTAGAGGACATTTATTGGTCCGGGACATACCGCTTGGGATCATCTTGTTTGGCATACACATATAGAGAATTATGCAGGCTATCCCATAGTGACCGCACAGGTCTTGGGGGATGCGTCATCTTTATTCAGATGTGGCCATGGGAGCGCATCCCCACATTCTGCCCTGAGCTTGCTGGTCCGCCTGTCGAGATGGAGGTGCTACATGACTCTCCCCATAGATGCTGGTATGATAAGTCATTTCTATTTGTTTCTGATTCTACTATGAGTTATTGACTTTAATTTTTAATTATGTGTTACTATCGATGATTTATTTTATAGGTGCTATCAACTGCACAATTTTGACACGGTTCCGAGACAACACTTGGGCATATATCAACTACAGTTGGAATGTCTCTTATCTGATCAACCATGTATATACAATCTATCACTATCTAACATATTTAATAATAGCATCAATTTTGTTTTTTAGTTAGGTGTTTTTTTGGCAAAATCAATGTCATTTTAGATTTCATGGCTTCCATACAGCAATATTACGGACTAGTTGCCAGCATACTGCATTGTTGGTCTTGTGGATACTATGGATGTAGTGCCCCTCATTCAATTCTATATTGTTGAGTGGCAGCAGCCTAACAGAGTCATGCACCAGTTTTGTTGTACTCGGCTGATTCCTTTGCCATTGAGACAGACAGAGCGGCTTCATGGGATGAAGCTGACAGGGATGCAGGATGATGAATTGTCCTGAGTACATGCCAGATTTATTGAATACTGGCACAGACGTGCAGAGCTTCGTATTCACGGTGTTCATATGAATTGATTCTTTCTTTCAGAGCAGGTTGAGTATGTGTCATTGTATAGACCGAAGTCTATACTGTATCTTACCCAACCCAACATAGAGATGCAGAGGATGGTAGGTTAATAAATTTCCATTAGTTTGTTTATTAAAATATTTTATAATTTAATTTTAATCTCTTTACAGGGTAGTCACACATAGAAACTTTTTCGCATGAGTCATGAAGAGTAGGTGGGTGTCTTTAGTCGGGCAACTGTCTATGCTACAACGTTGGAGGTGAGGGAATATTTTTGTGTGCTTTCCGGTAGCATAGTCACATGTCCGGCTCAGAGAGAGGAGGTTTCTTCCCTATAGGAACATCTTGCTGCTGATGCTGGTGCTAAGGAGCCATGACCATGACAACGTAGACAATGTCATGTTGCATGTGAGGCCTCACCTATTCTACAGGCAGATTTCCTCCCTCTAGAAGTCCAGGATCATCTGATTCAGGATGTGCCTTAGGTGGCATGAGATCCATCTTTCCTAATAGGATATCTGTAGTTCTCTCCATCTTGGGTTCCATATCCATCACAACCTTGGGATCCATCGTAGTCTTGGGTTCTAGATCCATCGTAGTGTTGGGGTATAACTCCATCACAAGCTTGGTTCCCCACTGCAATGGAGGCAGGTCCTTCTACCACCCTAGTGGGAGAAGGATCTGGAGGGAAGTACACGATTCAATTGACAGCTCCTCCCACTGACACACAGTTAGAGGATGCACCATTTGACATTCCAGTGTTTGAGTATCAGCTTTCTCTAGGTCATCAGACTCAACAACCCACTCGACGTAGACGTCTTATTTGTAGACCACCATGTGGGAAAAAATCTCCTCGCCATAGACATAGACTTTGATTGTACATGTTTATTTACATGTTTTATGTCTACTGAAATCAAAATACTATTATTACTATTAGCTATTCTTATATGTTTATCCAGTATTTCAGTTTTCATTTATATTTTAGGAATAGTTTATATCTGACAGATTTCAAATTCGACTACTTGAAACATAGAAATAATTAGTAAATTTCAAAAAATAACTTTAAAATATTAAAAAATATACTGTATAAAAATAATGTAAATAAAATTTAAAAGATAGACTAATCATCTAAAGACTTGTTGAAAATAAAGAGTTTCATAAATAAAATAAATAAATGATAATGAAAGGAATGTAATAAAAGTAACTCAGAAGTGAGAGAAAAAAAATGAATGTCAAAGAGGATCTTAAGCCAGAAATATGACTTTGAAAGCCTATAAAATATAAACTATAAGACCCATATATATAAAAATTAAAAATTCAAATACTTTTTATATATTTAAGCAATGTTTAAAATTTCATTCATATCGGTCTTATATTTTATATTATATAGACTAGCAAAGTCACGTACTTGAAACCTTTTTATTTTTCACGCAGGTGGATTAGAACGCTTATAAATTATTTTTCACCCACATTTTTGAAGAAATTATTTTTATTTTGGACTACTTGTTATATGTTTAAACAATGTTTAAATTTTCATTCATATCTATCTTACAGTTTATATTATATAGGCTAGAAAACTCACATACTTGAATCATTTTTAAGTTTCAAGTAGGTGGATTAGAAATCTTATAAATTATTTTTCACCAACAATTTATAAGAAATTATTTTTATTTTGGACTACTTGATATATGTTTAAGAAATATTAAAATATGATTTACAGTTTATATTATATAGGCTAGTAAAGTCACATACTTGAAACATTTTTACGTTTCAAGTAGGTAGATTATAAAGCTGATAAATTATTTTTCACTGAAATTTTTTAAGAAATTATTTTTATTTTGGACTACTTGTTATATGTTTAATCAATGTTTAAAATTTCATTAATATCGGTCTTATAGTTTATATTTTATAGGTTAGCAAAGTCACGTACTTGAATAAAAGATAAATTATACTGAAACATTATATTATATATATATATATATGAACATAATAATAAAACATTAATATTTTAAATATATAAAAAACATAATTAAAATAGAAAAAAATTAATCTTTTAGGGCAAGGCGCCGATGCCGCCTTTAAGCGGTACTTTTCAAAAAAATTAACCTAAGTTAGTTTAAAAAAATCAGAAAGAGTATAATTGAACCACAAAGAAATCCAGTCACGCACCACCATCCTCTCTTCTCCCAACTACATCCTCTTCTATCCTTTACCGAGTTATTTTTTTTTTACATTTTTTCAAAAAAAAAATTTTAAAAATACAACGAGGTTTAAAATATTTTTTTTTACATCCTAAAGGCGGCACCTGGTGTGCCGCCTTTGGGGAATTTTCTGGCCAGGGCAAGGCGGCACCGGGTGTGCCGCCTTTGCCCAAAAAATAACCGCAAAGGCGGCACACCAGGTGCCGCCTTTGCCTAAATAATTTTTTTTTTAAATTTTTATTTTTATTTTTTGTTTTGTTTTGTTTTATATATATATATATAACAAAACTTTTCAGCAGAATTTTTCTGCTATTTAATATCCAGCGGTTTTGCCATTACAGCAGTCTGGATTCTGACTGATACCCTCACCCAGGACTCCCTTTTATAAGGGGGTTTGCCCTGAAAACAATACTGCATTTCCGATGTGGGATTCTGGTTCTCCTTTTCCTGCACAGTACATTCTGCGTTTCCGATGTGTGATTCTGTTTCAAGTACGCGAATTTGAAAGACTATAAAAGTTAAACTATAAGACCAATACAAATGAAACTTTAAACACTGATTAAACATATAATAAATAGTTGAAAACAAAAATAATTTCATAAAAAATGTTGATACAGATTAATTTATAAGCTTTCAAAACCACCTACTTGAAACTTAAACATATTTGAAGTACGTGACTTTGAAAGCTTATAAAAGATAAATTATAAGACCAATACAAATGAAACTTTAAACATTGATTAAACATATAAGAAATAGTTGAAAACAAAAATAATTTCATAAAAAATGTACACCAAAAACAATTTATAAGCTTTCAAAACCATCAACATGAAACTTAAAAATGTTTCAAATTCCCGACTTTGAAAGACTATAAAACATAAACTATAAGATCAATAGAAATGAAACATTAAACATTGATAAAACATATAAGAAATAGTTGAAAACAAAAAAAAACTTCCTAAAAATTTTTCATAAAAATTAATTTATAATCTTTCAAAACAGTCTACTTGAATAGGGAATCCGATCCATCAGTTTGAGGGATACCGGGGCTAGGTAGATAGATAATCTGATCATTGTATCTATGGATTTTTTGGATAGGAAGATAGATTCATTTCATTCATTATATC
This sequence comes from Viscum album, assembly GCA_963277665.1. Lineage (NCBI taxonomy): Eukaryota > Viridiplantae > Streptophyta > Magnoliopsida > Santalales > Viscaceae > Viscum > Viscum album. Next base: position 1,197,472,528 of record OY728123.1, on the reverse strand, counting down.
GAGGTATTTTCTTTTTAAGAGAATATAGACTTTCTTATAATTATAAAATAAGGGACACCTTTATTTTTTGGTTATAGAATACGATTCTCTTAAGGTTAAAAGACATTATTCTTTTAATGGCTTTGAAAGTCATTATTTTTTTTGTATGAAATTGTATTTCTTTTTTGTAAAAAGTTTTTATATTTCCACCACACATATAATTGAATGCAAAACATCATATTAGTATTTTTATTATGATTTTATCCATATTAATATGATTTTGATAATAACAAAACTTTTAAATTAATAAAATCTATCATGATTATGATTCTTGTACTCTGATTACTCGGATTCACTCTAATAAACTCTCCCTCAAACTCTGATTAAGAACTCACCAAAAATTAAAGTGGGTAGGGTATTTATAGGGAATAATCTACTAACATAACTCCATCGACTTAACTAATATGTGCACCACCTTTCATCTATGCGCACCACCTTTTTTATTTACAATATAATGACAAATCATTCTCTTTTCTCACCCACATATATTTACCTTAGATTAAAAATATCTCTTTCACAAATATAAAATTTCATGTATATAACAATATTATTTGATCCTTCCTATCACCAACTCAAACCCATTTCGATCACAACAGGAAGGCAATGAAGGCACAATGAACTTTAACACATGAAACAAACCATATACTTATTTTAGAGGAATAAGAATATACTTCTTGATTGATTGAATTATGTTGATCATACATAAATTTTATTCAAATTTTTACCCATAAATTTTAATGAGGATGAATATTACACAAAATTCAGGATCACATGTCAGATTTTGAACCATCTTGGCACTGCTTAATAAGTAAACACATTATGTGGAATTGGAATATGTTTGTATTAGGGTCCTCTCTATAATATAATATAGCACTAAACCATTGCAACTTTCTTTGCAGGCACTCCACCATAAAAGATGGATCCACTATTCTCTCATGTGTATCTATTTTCACAACCACCCTTTCTCATCTAGGAGCACATCTTACCACTTATTGTCTGGCTAAGGTTTAATTACTTTCCCACCTAAGTAGTGGTGGACTCTTCCCTTGGCTAGCTAGTGGTAGGATAATTTTTTTGAGTAAAATCAAACAAATAGTTATCCATTTCATCTCCCAAATTATTATTTATGTAAAATATAAATTCATCTCACATGAACATATTTTAATCCCTCATGAAATAATAAAATATTATATTTCCTTCACTTCCTTTTCTATTATTGTAAACAACGTGTCACCATTTCCAAATTTTTTTTAACATAATATCACATCAAAAGTCATCACAATTGTGCCTCACATATCAAAATAATCTACTAACAAGTCATTCATCCTTATTGAAAAAAAATCATATCAATGGGATCTTTATATATCATCTTCCTTATTGTTTTGAATTAATGACTTCCATTGTTCCACATATCCATTCATATGGTGAACCACCATGATGACTTTTTCCTTTTAACTAATTCTTAAATTGAAAATTATTTTCTATAGGGACATTATGCATTTTTCATCTACAAATGGATTAGAAATTTCACTGAATGTTAGAGGTTATTACTGCATGAAGATATCCATTATAGTTACACAATGTTGTAGATCAATAGGTCTCTCTATATAGGTGGGTTTATTTTTCATAACAAGGGTTAAAATCCCTAATATAGTTATGAATAGGTTTTTCTGCAAAATATATTTGTTAAATTGTTTATGGGGAATATCCCTACATTGACTAAGAATGTTTATATGGTTCCCATTCCTCCACTTGGTATCCATATTTTTATAATGACATATATATTATTAGCTAATAAAATATAAATGTAAAATATAATTCTAATTATGAATTATAGAGTGTTTTCTAGAAATCTTGAGTGTTTTTCATTGAAATATTTATATCTATATTGGTTCCTCTAAATCAATTTCTAAATGTTACTAATAATGTTACTCAAATACCAACTATAACATCTTATAATCCATAAACCTATAGTCAATAGTTATATTACATTATTGGTATAAAGTAAAAGAGTCCCCAATGGAAAGAACAATTTAGTAGTCTGGGAAGACCATATATAGATATACAATACATATTAAAATAGAAGATACAAAATGAACATATTATGAGATCATGAAAATCCCTTCAATCATATCCCAGAAAATATCACATATTCCTCCTCAATGATTCCTGAGAAAGGAAAAAATTACATGCGTGATCAAAAGCTCATTACAGAGTAGCATATATGGGAACCTTACATAACATAAACATAGAATAAGTGATATGTAAAGTATGGATTAAAAAATGAAGTCATAATATGCTAAAATTGAGGGAATTATATGGTCATGATTATAAACGATAACATGGAATAAAATAATCAATTATCTCATACTGATGGAATGTATATTTCTAGAAATGAAATTCTTGTTGTTAAGGCTTAACGCTAGGCCACATTAGTATTATTAGAAGAAGAATACACCAAATACCAACATATTTTTTCATATGATATCTACTGATGAATTGATGGGAAATATAGTTATATGCTAGACCCATCACCTGATTAAGACTAATCAATTCACTCTACGAGTCATAATGACCTTTGTAAAAGTTACCTATGAAACCTATTGCTGAATTAATCATGGGTATCCATATATTGATAAATGTATACATAAAATACTTCCCATTCCTTATAATAATGTAAATTTCTTCTCGAAAAACCCTTATTGAACTTGGAAGACGTGTGTTACCATCCATGTAATTGGAATTACCCTAATCATAAAAATATAGTGGTGAGGGTACCTTCAATGTGTTGTATATCCATGGAAGATAGTAATTGAGTACAATAGTTTTCATTGGTATGAGACCCAGGAAAAAATGACAACCCATATATTTAATGCCCCCTATTTCATGATTTCTTTCAAAAAATATACACTTAATATAATCACAAAATAAAATTATTCCATGTGTCCTTAGGTAATTAGTTACATAGAATAATAACCTAAAATAAGAATACAAAAAAATTATTTAAAACTCCATAACATGCCCTTAAAATCCACTGATCTTATAATACTGCATAGGATAACCTGGGGATGTACATAAGAAAGGGGTGAATTATAAATCCTTGTAAAGAAATAATCAAAGAATAAAATTATGAAATTAATACATGTGAGTAGAGAGACATAACAAGGTGATATAAAATTGATGTGATTCGTAAAAATAAACCTCAAATTATTATATAATATAATAATATCAAGGCAACATTGGAATGCAATAAAAAATAAAACATGGAATCACAATTCTAAGTCAAGGATAACCACTAAAAAAATATAACATAGAGTGCTTAGGATAACCTCCCATGCACTGTAAGTGATTTCTCATGAGGTAAAAACATTACCCATTTTTATGAAGTGGAATATAATTTAAGGCCACCCATCATACTCATATCATGTACATGAATTTTTTTAAGTTTCAAGTAGATTGTTTTGAAATATTATAAATTAATTTTTACGGAAATTTTTTAGGAAGTTTTTGTTGTTTTCAACTATTTCTTATATTTTTAATCAATGGTTAATGTTTCATTTCTATTGGTCTTATAGTTTATGTTTTATAGTCTTTCAAAGTCGGGAATTTGAAACATTTTTAAGTTTCATGTTGATGGTTTTGAAAGCTTATAAATTGTTTTTGGTGAACAGTTTTTATGAAATTATTTTTGTTTTCAACTATTTATTATATGTTTAATCAATGTTTAAAGTTTCATTTGTATTGGTCTTGTAATTTATCTTTTATAATCTTTCAAAGTCACGTACTTCAAATATGTTTAAGTTTCAAGTAAGTGGTTTTGAAAGCTTATAAATTAATCCGTATCAACATTTTTTATGAAATTATTTTTGTTTTCAACTATTTCTTATATGTTTAATCAGTGTTTAAAGTTTCATTTGTATTGGTCTTATAGTTTAGCTTTTATAGTCTTTCAAAGTCGCGTACTTGAAACAGAATCACACATCAGAAACGCAGAATGTACTGTGCAGGAAAAGGAGAACCAGAATCCCACATCGGAAATGCAGTATTGTTTTCAGGGCAAACCCCCCTATAAAAGGGAGTCTTGGGTGAGGGTATCAGTCAGAATCCAGACTGCTGTAATGGCAGAACCGCTGGATATTAAATAGCAGAAAAATTCTGCTGAAAAGTTTTGTTATATATATATAAAACAAAACAAAACAAAATAAAAATTTAAAAAAAAAAATTTAAGCAAAGGCGGCACATGGTGTGCCGCCTTTGCGGTTATTTTTTGGGCAAAGGCGGCACACCCGGTGCCGCCTTGCCCTGGCCGGAAAATTCCCCAAAGGCGGCACACCAGGTGCCGCCTTTGGGGGTAAAAAAATAAATTTTTTTAACCTATATGTATTTTCAAATTTTGTTTTTTGAAAAAATGCATATAAAAAAAAAAAACCATCCTTTACCTTCGCTGGACAGTTTCATGGAGAATTCCACCAGCTTCGCGGTGGCCATGAACGTGACCGTCGTCGGATCCGGGGACAGAGTCATAATTCTCGCCCACGACTTCGGAGGAGATCAGTCCTATTGGGACGCCATCCTCCCCACCCTCTCTCGTCGCTCCTATGTTCTGGTATTTTACTGGTGCTTATTCGGTTCCTTGTGCGATCCCTCCACCGACACCTCCTTCGATGCCTTCCCCAACCACCTCATCCGTCTCATCGAGGAGCTCCGCCTCGGGCCATCGGTCTTCGTCGGACACTCCATGTCCTGCATGATCGACTGCATCGCCGCCGTGAAGAGGCTCGACCTCTTCAACCTGCTCATCCTCGTCGCCGCTTCTCCAATGTATTATAGCCCTTTATGCCTTTACTCACAATTATCTGCAATCTGTCCCTCCCTCTATTTCCCTATTCAGGTACATAAATACAGAAGGGTACGAAGGGGGTTTTGAAGCGACGATGGTGCATGAGATGATCGCCGGCATGGAGTTGAAGATCCTCAAATGGTCATCGGTGTTTGCTGCTCTGGTGGCCGGCCCCGAACCCGACCCCTTAGTGGTCCTGTGGTACGAGAAATCGGAGAGGTCGATGGCACCTGAGGTGGAGGTTGCAGTGGCCCGAATTGTCTTCTACGGTGACAACCGGGCCGTGCTGGAGTGGAGCGGGTGTCCGTCCCCTGCTCCATCATGAGGACCGCCTACGACGTCGTCGTCCCCCGCTCGGTGGCGCACTACATTAAGTCGAAGGTAGGGTGCGACGCCGCTGTGGATATCATTGACTTGCCCGACCATTTCCTACAGCTCACGACCCCCGATCATCTCCTCACTCTGATATAGGATTTTTTATACGCTTTATGACATATTTTTTAAAATGTTCTACGTTAATTTTTTTAAATACACCTTCTTGAAGGCATCCGGGATACTACCTTTTCCATAAAACAATATATTTTTTTTCTAGTTTAATTATTTTTTTTATAAGTTTAAAAATTTAATGTTTTATTATTATGTTGTTATGGTTATATATATATATATATATATATATATATAACTTAATATTTCAACATAATGTATCTTTTATTCAAGTACGTGACTTTTCTAACCTATAAAATATAAACAATAAAACCGATATAATTGAAATTTTAAACATTGATTAAACATACAATAAGTAGTTGAAAATAAAAATAATTTCTTAAAATTTTTTGATAAAAAATAATTTATAACTTTTCTAATCCACCTACTTGAAACTTAAAAATATTTTAAGTACATGACTTTGCTAGCCTATATAATATAAGCTATAAGACAGATATGAATGAAAATTTAAAAATTGATTAAACACATTGTTGATGCCAAAATCAAGGAAAAGCAAGAACAAAGGAAATCATTAGGGGCTGCGTTGCAAAAACCGCTCTCGGAGCCCCCGTAGCCCCATGGCTGGCGCAGAGCTCTCCCTTTGTGAACCCTCCACAGAGCAACGAGGCGGGATACTCAGCGGACCGATTTGATGTTCGCGAACTCGCTGTGGAGCAACGAGGCCGGATGCTCCGTGAACTAATTCGACGTTCGCGAACCTGCCATGGAGCAATGAGGCGGGATGCTCCGTGAACCAATTTGACGTTCGAGAACCCGCCGCGGTGCAACGAGGCGGGATGGTCCGCAAACCGATTTGACGTTCGCGAACCCCCCGTGGAGCAAGAAGGCAGGATGCTCTGCGAACCCCTTTAACGTTCGTGAACCCGCCACGGAGCAAGCTTCTTCTTCGCGCCAAGCGAGCTCTGCTTTGCGGCGCCTCTTGCATATAAATACAAAGCTCCCCTCGAGCCCAAAGGACAGATCCTACGACCTTTCACCTTCTGATCTCCCATACCGCGAAGCAATTTATTCTTTGCAAACCATGAGATTTTCAATGTACTTTTGCATTGCGAAGTGCCTCCCCCTTTGCATGGATTCCGCCCCTCTTCAAAGAGGGATTCCCTTCGCGGAGCCCACAGGCCTCCGTAAAGGAAGGAGATCCCCAAGGGGACTCGGGTCACTGCGGAGCAATTATGCTTTGCGAAGTACCCTTCATACACATGTGACCCGCATTTTAAGGCGTGGTCATTGTGCTTCGTGAAGCACATTGCTTCACAATGTTATGCATCGCTAGACACCCTTGCTTCGCGAGGCATTTCTCCATGAATGCCTTTCCACTTTGCGAAGTACCTTCCATATTCACCTATGCCCTATGCCTAGTCTAGGCGACTTCACTACGTGAAGCACATCTCTTCACGAAGCCCCTCCACTTCATGGAGCACCAGAGTTTCACTAATCTTCTACCTATGAACCCCTTTGCTCTGCAACTCCTTTTCCTATGAGGCCCTTTAGGTTTGCACGAAGTAATTTCAAGGTCCCTTGGGTGGTTGTTTCCATTGCGTTGCTCTGCCTCATGCTTCTTCGCATAAGCACGCTAACGAATATTGCTCCTTTGCATATCCACGCTAACGTGGACCCCCCAATGGACCGCTCCATGACACCCCCCCAACCACGACATTGTCGATGACTTCCATCCCTCAAGGGCAGGCGAGTATCAGTTATATTAGTCCTAGGGGTGCAGAGCGATCCCAGATCGTCTGAGCTGCAAGATGTTAAACTACTAAGCACCATCGTCCTCAACACATGATGTTAAACTATGACCATGCCCCATGCATCGGACGTGGGGTTCCCCCACCTTGGACATTCTGCATGCCCACTGGTCTCCACGGGAGTGAGATCATTCCTCACAAGGAACGACATCCTCTTTATCGAAGCGGCGTCTGTCCGTGGGGAAAGGGAAACCTCCCTGGTGTAAGCCCCTAGATTTTCTTGCAGGAGGTAGCATCCCTGCTCCTCCTCTCTTCCTGGCTGCCAAATCCCTCTTATGCTAGGCTTTGTCACCACCCGGGCCTCCACCATGGATTAAGTCCCAATCTCTATCTCCCCAGGCCGCGGACTGCGCGTAAGCCCCTGTTTCCTCTTTGGGCCGCTAACCATGCATAAGCCCCCCATTCCACTTCCCACGGATGCACCTTTCACGACGCGATCATCAGGTCTTTGCTGCCTCTTATTTTTCACACCGAGCATGACTCACATGGGCTTAGAGAAAGCACTGACCATGATATACTCTCTGGGCTGCCTTAGAGTGTATGCCACAAACCCCTCTTCCGAAATACGTGGACTTTGATTCTTTCCAAGGCAAGGTACGTAGGAAGCCTCCCCGATGTTCAAGCCCGACAACCACTGGTCCCGACTCCCTTCATGCCAGTTCACCAAAAACCTCCTGAACTACGTGGTCTTTGATCCTTGCCAAGGCAAGGTATGTAGGAAGCCTCCACGAGGTTCATGCCCAACAACCATTGGTCCTGAATCCCTTCACGTCAGTTCACCACAAACCTCCTGAACTATGTGGTCTTTGATCCTTTCCAAGGAAAGGTACGTAGGAACCCTCCCTGAGGTTCAAGCCCAACAACCATTGGTCCTGAATCCCTTCATGTCGTTTCACCACAAACCTCCTAAACTATGTGTTCTTTGATCCTTGCCAAGACAATGTACGTAGGATGCCTCCCTGAGGTTCATACCCAACAAACATTGGTCCCAACTCCCTTCATGTCGGTTCACCACAAACCTTCCAAACTATGTGGGCTTTGATCCCTGTCTCCTGGATAAGTTACGTAGGAATCCTCCCTAAGGTTCAACCCCATCCAACGGTAAGCCGTTGTGGCCCCATCCAATGGGAAGGTGTTGTGACCCCATCCAGTGGTAAGTTGTTGTGACCCCATTTAGAGGTAATCCGTTGTAGTCCCCTCAATTGGGACCCACATGTCTGGTCTTCCCTTCTAGAATCAGCCAACTCTCGGGTCGCTAATCACGCGTGACCCCCGACATGTCATCGGGTCGCTGTCCTTCACACACACCCCAATTTCATGCCCCAACCTGGAGGTTCCATTTCCTTTAGGTCCCATCCATACGGGTCGCCTACTTAGGTGTCTCATTACTTCGTGAACTATGCAGACTTTGATTCCTTTCCACAAGGGTACGTAGGAGGTCTCTTCCAGACTCAAGCCCAACATCACCATCGCTCTCGAGTTGAATCCATACCATTCTATATCCACTTCACTTAACCATCCATTATCCATATTGATTCTTACTCGGGCCGCCACATCCTGGTGAAATCATGTCAATTCATCCCTTCATGGATTCTAGTAGAAACTGAGTAGCTAACCACACGTTATCCCCAACATCATTGTTCCTTCCAAGGGTTTCACCCACCTGATCCACTCAAGTCAGTGTTTCAATCAGATCGATCCATCTCTGCTAGATGTTAAACCTGTGACATACCCTGTGTTAAACATAGGAAGCTGAGGAAAACCTAAGATACATGCCTATGAGATATAATTCTCCGTATTCGACATAGGATGCCTCAGGATTCCGTGCCCTCAAGAATCCCTATAATAAGGGGGAAAATCTAGATGCGCCAGTGTTCCAGCGTTCAAGCATGCTAGTGATGTCCAACGTGACTACTCTTTCGACTGAAGGTTACTTCCCTGATTAGACCCCTTGGAATGTCCCAACAAAATTAGTGTAATTAACTAGTGTCCATGAAGATATGACACTGGGAAGAGTTTCACAAACAATGTCTTAAGTCAATAAGGGAGACCCGGACTAGGTGACGAGTTCCAAGGAGGAATCCACAGAAGGATGAACCGAAATCCCATCATCCTGTTTTGACCAAGGAGAAAACATCCCTGAACAAGGAATGGATTCCGCCCACCTTTGGAAAGTGGGAATGTACGGAAACAAATAGCGTCGCCGTCCTTGAACAGACGGACGTGCGTGCCCCGGTGAAAGCGTCAGAAATAGAAATGGTGAACCCAAAGTGAAAGTCTTCTACTCAATGTGGATATTAGTAGCGTTTGAGACATCAGTGGATTATCATGTCACCAGATCCAGCTATCCGGCACCGGGTCCCGCCAAGCAAGTAGTGGGCCTGGTGTGATATTCACCAGAAGTTGGGGGTAGTCAAAATGTTTGACATCCCTATATCTGATGTTGTCAGCATGGATATATCTTAACAGTCATGGATGAAGGAATGGAGTTGGGGCACTGGTCGTCAATTCCTTTCCCTTCAGCACTAATGGGTTAATCTCCCGGCTTTTCTAGAACCAAGAAGCTATAGGAATTCAATCACCGCCCGCCCACCAATGCAGGGGTAGGGTTAATGCCAATGTGGTAGTCCCGGATGGCTCCACCACTATGGAGACAATCTCCACAACTACAAACGTCGGGCGCCCACACCCCATCTCCCCATATGAACTCATTCAGTGGAGAGTGATCAACGACCTCGTACGCTAGTACGAGGAAGAGGGGATTATCCCAACTCGGGATATTGCCAGCCAGGATCTGGAGACATATGTGCCTCATCACCACCGTCGCCCCCAAGGGCCATGTAGGGAGACACTTCTCCCCACTCCAACGTATAATCATTTTGGGAGCCTCTCCCCAGAATGACTCGACGACACTCTCCCCTACGCTGATGAGGTAGGGGTTGTTTGGGGCAGCCCGGTCGGGATCCCATTTCAGGGGCCCCCAAGGAGGGCTCTCACAAGGTCGTTCCAGTGCAACCATCTGGTCCCACGAGTTGAGGAGCAGGTAATTCATGCTCCTGTACCGTTGGACCCAGTCCGGTTAACCCGATGCCAGTATCTAGCACTAGCCGAGGAGGACGCCCACCAAGGGGTGTCAACGTCAGTGATTAATGTGGCTCGAGCCACCGCCAACATATATCATCAACACCTTGTGTATGCCAAGAATGATAACTTGTATACCTAGCCCAGATCAAGGCCCCAACTGCCCCATGGGTAGGCTCGGTCGACTCTCTTGGTCTTCGGTGTAGGAAATGGTTGCCGCCAGTACGGAGGCCCTCCCCGTACTGCCACCATGGAGAACGCGGGTCATCCCACTTCTAAAATCGGCATGGAGGTTCACCTCGTGCTACCCTTAGTCTGAATGATGGATCTCCCCATGATGGTTACACATAGCACATAATCCTCTCCTGTTCCCATTACATCGGGTATGGAGTCATCCCTCCTACCACACACCGCCGGGGTGGGGATGTCACACATCTGGTCAATCTACAACATGGGGGGCCTCCCCATGTTTTAATAGTAGCCGGAAAAGGTCCTCCTCGTCTGAGTAATTAGAGGGGTGAAGGCCAACTTCACTTTACCAGCACCCAGCATGGAGGTCTTACTCGTGTTCAGCTCTACCAGTACGAGGACCTTCCTTGTACTGATGCCGTCAGGGGAAACAATCATGGAGGACCTACCAATGCTCCTATCGGCTAGAGAAGAGGTTGAACCCACTCTAGAACTTCCCACGGAGTTCCTCCCCATGTCCCCTTTGATATCTGTCCTGGTGCTCCTTTCACGCCGGCTCACTCAGGCAGATGCCCTCTCCACCCCATAACCAGTACGGCCGAAGGTTTTCCTCGTGCTGGTTTCATACCCTATCCTAAAGAGCCATACCGGGGCATGAGGGTGGGTCATCGCCACCATAAAAAGAACACTGAGAATATTCAGACTGAGATAAAACCAGTTTTCTTCTCAGATTCTGAAGGCGAATACGACTCAGTGATGGAACCCTCACCTTAATCCTCTATGTCGAGGGCCAAGGCAGGAACAAGGCACATCAGCCTTGTACTCCCAGCAGCAGTGAGGGAGAGGGAGAGTGAAATCAGGTTTCTAGTCATGGGTCCTAGAAGTATGATGGCTGGATGGCTCAAAAAATAGTCTCTTGTACCCATGGTGTCATCTGGGTGCGTCTGAATCATTCAGAGCCTTCAGAAGCTGTAGCCACTACATCTGCATCGTTGTCTTAGTCGGCCTCTTCCCAGAAGAGCAAACACTGGTGACATAAAGGGAAAACGAAGTCCCCCACTGATTCCATCATCATTCCATACTCTCGAAAATGTCATGCCCTCAGAGATAGTGATCCCTCTAAGAATCTGTCCAGTATTGGATGACTCATCGAGTGATGAACAAGGGTACGACTCAGTTTACACCGTAGAGTTGGTAAATCCCTACATGATTCCTGGCGATGAGTAGCGCTGGGCGGACCCTTCCAATGTCCCCAGTCGTCGTTAGCATCGATAGATTCATGGTTATATGGGTCGTCAGAGTTCCTCATTCATCACTTATAGTCAGGTTGTGCATGATACCGAAACTAGGAAACATGCTCAGTGCAGAGTTCAGCATGCACATCCTTCTCGTATGGTGTCATCAGGCCCACCCTCACCTTCGTTCGTGTTGCTAGATCAGGCAGAGCCACCCCGACCATGCTGTGAAAAGCCATGCATTGCTACTGGATGATATTAGTCATCTGGACCTCATCTGGTAGTCACTCTATAGGCTTAGACTAGTGGGCAACGAGATATTACTAGTACCGGTTAGTCACCGGTCCAGTCGACAGGACCCACCATACCTCATGTCATAGAGCAACCTTCTGTTTGAAAAAGTTCATGCCTATCACAAATGTACTATATTCTCAAGAAAATTTCCAGTATTCCAGCAAATATCTCTATCCTTGAGGCCCTTCGCCTGTCATTAGATATGCGTGAGTCCCTCGCTGAGGCTTTAAGAAGCCCCCTCCCGTTTGAGACAGAAGTAGCAGCTGCATAAGCCTTTCATGATGAGGTGGTCGAGAATGTTGAATGCCATGCTATTATCTCGTACTCTATAGAAGATGAAGTCTCTCCCATACAGGGGCACATTCACCCGATGTACATCACCAACCAGTTCAATGGCATGGAGGTTCGTCACTGTCTTGTCGACATGGGATCTGGAATTAACCTAATCTCGAATTGGACACTACGAAAACTAGGATTGTCTGAAGATGATATGAGTTCCTATGACATAAGAATTCAAGGTTATGACAGGACATAACAAACACCAGTCAGTAAGACCCACTTTAAGACCCAATTTAGTGGCCTACTTGCCAGCACAGAATTTCTGGTTGTCTCCCAAGACACTGCCTACAATGCGTTGATGGGAAGGCCATGGCTCCACCTGCATGCAGCGATTACATCATCATACCACCAGTGACTCAAGTACTCCCTTAATGGTCGAGTGGGCGTGCTTCAAGGTGATGCGTCTCCCTTTTCCTCTTGTGACGCCCACTATCTAGATGCCAACTACTATAAGAGAAAAGACAACCAGATTAAAGCTAATAAGGTTGAACATGCCATGACTACGACCGACTCGTGGAAAGAACTAGATAACTCCTACATCTTTCCAATCCAACGATTGGAGGCTACAACCCCCAATATGGGAAAATGATTCATTTTTTATGGAATGAGGGGGAACACAATCCCAGGCCTAAGAGATGCTGTAAGATCACCTTGTACTCCTATAAAAATCAAGCTCATGTGATCCTGGAGCCTCCTACTCCCATAAGGTATCAGGATGTTAGCCCCATGGCAACTGCAATATCATACATGCTTGTTCCATCAGGCCAAGATTAACCAGCTCAAGCCGACATGCCACTATTGCTTCAATATCGTCAAGTGTGGCCCCTTAGGTCGAAGACCAGATGGGATTGTATCAACAACCTACATCTCTATGGTCGCGACATCACAGGAGTTCCCCGACGCAATGTCCATTATCGCTCAGGCTGGTACCTACCTCCCATCAGGATCTACCGACTCAGAAGAAATTCCTCCCGCTATGGATCCCTCCTCTATAAGTGGAGAAGAGGATCTAGAGGATTCTCCTCACACCTTTTAAGAGGGTGTCTCTACTACGGTTGATGAGTTGGTACAAGTGAACCTTGGTAGCGAGGAAAACCCGAAACCCACATTGATCAGTGTTTCCATGCCCCTCGAGGAGCGACAACAGTACATAAACTTCATGAAACAACACCGAAATTTATTCTCTAGGAGTTAGGACAAGATTCCAGGACAAGATCCTCAGGTATCTGTCCACCACCTCGGTCTCACAGAAAATCATCGCAGGCTCAAACATCCTTCCAGAAAGATGCACCCTACCCACAGTGCCATGGTCGATGCTGAAGATGACAAGATCATCAGAGCCAATTTTGTTAAGGAGTTACAGTACCCCAAATGGATGGACAATATTGTGCCAGTCAGGAAGAAGAATAGAGAGATCAGGGTCTACATCAACTTCCGAGATCTCAACTGTCACTGTCCGAAGGATGATTTTCCCCTTCCTGTGACAGAATTTTTGATTGACGCTACAACTGGATTCCAAGCCCTCTCCATCATGGATGGGTCCTACGGGTATAACCTGAATCGAATGACCCTCAAGGATGAGGAGTTCATAGCATCCAAGGCACCACAAGGTACATTCTATTACCAAGTCATGCCCTTTGGTTTAAAAAATGCAGGTTCCACCTACCAGCGAGCTATGCATCGCATATTTAAGATGATCCTCGTAACATTGTTGGAATTCTATGTGGATGATCTGGAGGTAAAATCTCACCAGCGTTAGGATCATCTCAAATAATTTGAAAAAGTGTTCGGCTTCCTCCGTTCTCATCAACTGAAGATGAACCCATTGAAGTGTTCCTTTGGGGTCACCTATGGAAATTTTCTCGGATTTATTGTCAGATACAGGGGCATTGAGATCGACCCCGAGAAGATCAAGGCCATTATCCAGATGTCTCTTCCGAGAAACATTCGTGAGCTTTGAGGCTTCCAAGGAAACTTAGCCTTCATACACCGATTCATCGTGAATTTGGCCAAAAAGTCTAAGCCATTTTCCCGGATCATAAAGAAAGGAACACTCTATGAGTGGGACGAAGAGTGTCAAACTACTTTTGGTGAGATCAAGCAGTGTCTGCTCTAGCCTTCAGTCTTAATTCCACCCATCTCCAGAAAGTCGCTAGTCCTTTATGTGACCGCCCTAGAATGATCTATCAGTGCCCTTATCACCTAGAAGAACAATGAAGGGATAGAGAACAACCTTTACTACCTCAGTCGCATGCTCCTCGATACGAAGACCAGATAATCCCACATAGAAAAGGGATTCCTTGTGCGTGTATTTGCAGTATAGAAATCGCGACATTACTTGTAGCACCACGAGGTACAGCTGGTGTCCCGAGTATACCCACTAAAGTACATCTTGAACAGACCCATGTTGACAAACCATCTAGCTCGGTGGAAATTGATTCTCCAGCAATTTTACATTAGGTTTTTCCCTCAAAAGGCTATTAAGGGGAAAGCATTGGCATATTTCCTTTCTTCCCACCGGGCTCATATGGACCAGTCTCTGGACCTTGATTTCCACGATGAACCGATTCTATCGGTGGACCAAGCCATGCTACGCTGGCAGATGCACTTTGATGGTGCTTCTTGGAGCCCCACCAATAAAAGGATCAATGACCCCAGGCTCAACAGGGTAGGTCTGGGTATCGTCTTCATTACCTCGACACAAGCCATCCTTCCATACTCATTCCTGTTGTCAGAAGGCTACACCAACATTGAGGCAGAGTTTCAGGCTCTCATCACTAGCCTCAAGATTTCCCTCGAGATTGATGTGCCCCCTTTGAATGTGAAAGGGGACTCTGAACTAGTCATCTTGTAGATCAATAGTGACTACGTCGTCATAAAATTAGATCTCATACCATTATTGGAATTCACTCTCCAAATAATGGCCCAGTTCCCATCTTGGCCAGAAGTTACTCATGTCCCCTGATCTCAGAATGGTCAATTTGACACCCTGGCCAGCCTGGCTACATCACTCACAGTGCCTGAGTAGGATGATCTGATTATCCACATGGCACATCAAAGATTCATTACTCCTGTCACCCCAGATGATGACGACAATTTGCAGCTGAGCCACCCTACTACCGGAGCCTCCACGTCAGGACCCCCAGGACCCCTAGATGTAGTGATTGATGTGCCTCTTGACTGGAGATCCCCCTTCATTGAGTATCTCTAAAATGGTTACATCACTGATGATCGGTCCAAGCACGAGCGAATCTGACACCGCACATTGTAGTTCACCCTCTAGGATGGCCCTAGACTTTAGCAGATCCTCTACAAGCACGAGTTTGATAGGGTTATCCTCTGTTGCATTCAAGGAGTCGAGATTTATCAATTCATGCAAGAGGTTCATGCCGGTTCCAGTGGGGCTCATCAGACCAGGTCAAAACTATCCCACTGTATCCAGAGACTGGGGTACTTTTGGCCCTCCATGATCCAAGACTGCAACGAGTTTTCCAAGATATGCCATGAGTTCCAAATTCTTGCTAACTTCATGCATCTGCCGCTAGAGCCTCTCCACTCCACCAATTACTCTTGGCCATTCGCAGTGTGGGGACTCGATGTCGTGGGGCCATATCCACCGGAGACAGCTCGCTAGTGTAGATTCATCCTGACTGCCACTAATTTCTTCTTCAAGTGGGCAGTGACAGTTCCACTCAAAGAGGTAAAGGCCCATTACATCATTGACATTGTGAGATCCAACATCATCTACCGATTTGGAGTCCCTCATGCCATCCTCAACAATAACGGGATGAACTTCAGAGCAGCTGAGATGAAGAAATTTTACGCTAAGTACAACATCCGTTCTAACCACACCTCTCGATATCATGCACAAAAAAATGGACATATTGAGGCGTTCAACAAAACCCTCTCTAGAATCCTACAGAAAATGGTTGCTCAGAATAAGAAGAGTTGGCCGGACAAGCTCCCCAACGCCCTTTGGGAATACCAAATGATGACTCGTAATTCTACCCTAGTGAGCCCATATTACTTGGTATATGGGACAATGGTTGTCTTACCCATTGAGGTTCAATTTCCCTCATTGCGCACAACCGTCTATGATCAGCAAGTTCCAGATAAAGTAGCCGAAATCCGTATGTCTTAGTTGGAAGCGCTCGACAAGAACATGCTTCATGCCCTGCACAATCTGGAAGGGCATCAGAACAAGATAGCCAGAGCTTTCAACAAGAAAGTTTTCCGCATCTCTTTCTTGAAAGGTGAATTGGTATTGTCCCTAAGGGCACCAATGATACCTGGTAGGAAACCACCCAAGTTGGAACTCAAATGGGAATTACCTTACATCATTCACAAGGTTTACCCCAATGGAGCATACTCACTTGTTACAATGGATGGTGAGAATATAACTCCTCCCACCAAATCCAAGTTCCTAAAGTAATACTTTGCTTGAGTCCCTACGCTCCTATATGATCTTAAACTGTATAGTCTGACACAACTGTAAACTGCATGATGGAAATGCATGACCTTAAATGGTGCATCATCCTACAATATGATAAAATGAATCTCCAAAACTACATATGGCTGGATTCCCAACCTCATGGGATATGTAGGAACACTCAGATGCCTCGTCTTGAGTATAGACCCAGCTGCCTCATGACTATCCCCTCCTAGGAATAGTTCTTTTGGAGGATCTCACATGGTATCATGTAGGATTATTTGGACCCAGCCATGTCACGGTTACGATGATTGCACCATGTGTCCTCCTTCATTCTTATAATCCTCCCACATCCTTACCGCATGATGATAAACTGCATGGCCCTTTTAGAACTACATGTAGCTTGATTTCCATCATCATGGGATACGTAGGACCGCCTATAAATTTTGTTTGTAGGCCCAACCCCAAACTTTTAGACCTCCCATTGGGACGAAATAGATGGTGAGGTGCGGTCTTTTTCCCTCATTCACGTCAAGTTCATCATGACCATACCATGTATCCCTATCCCCTAAAGATCTCTATCTCTTCTGAAATTTAACATTATTTGAAATTTAATGGACGCATTTATGATCCACATACCCCATAATTTGGGTTCCCAGTATCATTAACATCTAAAGAATCCCCCCGAACGACAAGGATACTTAGCCTAAGGGGTCTCCTATCATTTTGGGCCAATGCCCCCAAGGGTTTTATAAAAAAATAGATATGTGTCCCGTGTTGCAAATATGGCCAGTGGTCGACACTCATTTGTTGTTCCCATTTCAGGTCGCATGATATAGATGCTATGTTTCAAATCTAGTCAACATATATCCTTTGTCGTTTTCACCACCCCCACATGTCGCAAACATGGAGTGTAGTGGTTCATTATTCCACGCCATCTATCCAAATCTCGGTTTGCATCGAGCATGAGTGTAATTCTAGCTGTCATACCCTTATGTGATGGGGATATCCTAGTCCTACTTCGTGTTTCCCACACTGAGCATTGCGCACATGGGATTAGGAGCTATGAAGGCAATGCCTGCATGAGGGGTCATATGGCTATAGTTTTCCAGGACACTCAACCTTAGGTTCTTCAAACCCTTCGGGCCCCTGGACCAAGTTCTAATTTAGGATTGTGTGGTGCGGTATGGACTCATGTCCTCATTCACGTTGGGATATTTTTCCACACCACACATATCCCCTTGAGACATCCCTCCCTTCATTTATCGTCCGTCCCATGAGCACATGCCCTACCATGCTTCGTGAGTCCCATCATTTGTGCTTCCATCACCTTCTATATTCAAAAGGGCCCCCGAATGGCAGGGATGCTTGACCCAAGGTCACTCCTACTATTACAGGCTAACACCCTCAAGGATTGCGGGAGGAAAATTGATACAAGTACCGTGTTGTGAACCTGGTCAACAGTTGTCCTCTATCATTGTGGCCGATTTGTGGTCCTCTCTAGGAGCGATGATTCTACCTCTATATCCCATGCATATGACATTAAAATAGGCATATACAATCCAAGCTCTATGACCCTAAACTAAGATCACCTTTGTCCTCACTACAAGACGTTAAATGAAATCTGGCTGTGGCATTCTGTCTGTGACCCAACCTCAGGCCCCTCTTCCTTTTTGGACCCCTGTTCCATGTTCTCACTTAGGGTTGTATGGTGTGGTGCAGGATTATGTCCTCATTCACGTTAGGTTACTCGTTGTAACGTACACATCCTTGGATGAGATACCTTTCCCCTATCTTTGTCATTACCGCAAGACGTTAAACTGCACGACACTGCCATAACTACGTATTGCTTGATTCCCATCCTCATGGGATATGTAGGACCACCCAAACATCTAGTCTTTAGGTCCATCCCTATCTCTTAGAAACCTACCAATCATTTTGGCCCCTTGGCCTACATTATTCTAGAAGAGGGGTATATGGTGTGGTATGGGCTTATGCCCCCATTCACATCGGGTTTATAAAAACCACACCACATACCTATCTCTCTCCAGAGTTTCCTGCACTCATCTCATTGAGTTGGATGCCCCTAATTCAGGTCCATTGGTTCTCTTCGGTGATTCACCTATTGGCCCATGAGTACTCTGGTCTAGAACCGGGAGTGTCAGATTCTACCTGGACATGCTTTCACCCACTTTTCAGGCTTCATGTTCCTCTTCATCTGAGCATCCATTATCTTTCACATCTGAAGGGATACCCAAATGGCATGGATGCTAGGCCTAAATTCTCTCCTACCATTATGGGACAACATCCTCGAGGATCTCAGACAAAAAATCGATACAAGTCCAACATTGAAAATATGGTTAGTAGTCGACGCTCGTTTGTTGTTCCCATTTCTGGTCACACGATGTGGATTTTGTGTTTCGAATACGGCCAACAGTTATCCTCCATCGTCATGCCAACCCCTTTAATCCTTAAATGTTTGTTACACGATTCAAATCATTTTCCACCCCATTGTTTCCAAGTGGGATTTCAACACTCCCAACACTATCCCTCCATGCGCATTTGCATGTTAGGTGGAAAAAGCTGTGGTAAGGCATCATTTGGGGATCTGTACCAACTTCCCTTTAGCATGTGTTCCAGGTATTGAAAAATATATTCTTCCCTTGATTTCCACACCGAGTTTGACTCACTTGGTCTTAGGAATTGGACTGAGGTCTATGCCTACTTGGAAGAATTCTTCCTCTCCATGGTCTGACCTCTAAGACCTTAAACTAAGATCTCTTTTATAACTACGTACGGCTTGATTCAAATTTCCATGGGATACGTAGGAACACCTAGACATCTCATCTTTGGGTCTATCTCAAGTTCCACTAATTTACCTCTTCTGTTCTACCTTATGGGATTTGAATCTTATAGGACTGCATGGCATGGGGTATGTGGGCTTATTCCCTCATTCACACCAGGTTTTCTATAACCGCACAATGTACGCCCCTTTCTAGGATTTAACACCCTACTTCCTATCCCACATGACATTAAACTGTATGTTGTCCCACACGACATTAAATGACACCTTCAAGAACTACGTGTGGCTTGATTCCCATTCCCATGAGATACGTAGAAACACTCAGACATCTTGTCTTCATGACCATCTCAAAATCGTGATAGCCTCTCTTGTCCCATATCCTCTAACATTTTCTATCCCCTCAACCCAAGGTTTCCTACTTGGAATTGCACACAGAATGATATGGACCTCATCATCATTCACATCAGGTATGCTTTATGACTCCGTGCACATTCCCTCTAAAACCTCATCTCTCCTATATATGTTTGAGCCATATGAATTTAAACTATGAAGCCTAGTCCCACATGACTTTAATCTGTTACATTTGTACTGCATGTCATTAAAATTCATGGTTGGTACCCTCACATGACCCTAAACTGTGGCATTATCGTCATGGCCGCACGACAAAAAATGGAAATGCACCATGATATCCTCACTCAAGGGGGCATCATGTTTGGTATCAGTCGCACACCGTACCATTTTTCAATGCATGCATATAGCTTGATTCTTGTGGAAATGCATGAACTTCTTATCTTAGGTCCATCACTTCACAAAAAAAAAACAATGCTCATTCACCATAAAGGACAAACAAGATCTATCAAATACCACTTCTTTTGGTGCAAGGGACAGATGCACACAACATTATTATCACTGGAACTAGTATCTTACCATGCCGCCTTCAAGAACTACGTATGGCTTGATTCCCATCCTCATGGGATAGGTAGGAATTCCCAGACACATTGTCTCCGAGTCAAGCCCCAAGAATATAAAATCACGTCCTCTCTTTTGGCCCCTTGGCCCGAACTCTCTTGGGAACATGTGGTGTAGTGAGTACCTCATGGGTCCTCATTCATGTCTTTTTTTTGAAATAGATGTACTGTAAACCCCCCATGTCTTTTCCCAACCTGTTAAAAGTTCTATGACCCTAAACTCAAATCTCCATATGGGAACTATGCGTTGGGTTCAACTACTTCACCGCCCTACGCCCAGTACATTAAATCAATCCCCCTCAATGGCTCATCCTATGACCATTAATATATAAGCATGAAACCTTGGGACCCTTTTCCTTGGAGGGGGACTCGATTCCCTCCATATGATACGTCTTATTTTCGTACTCAGATGCATTGTGGTAGTGCTCGAAGTGTGGAATTTTTATAGCGACATTCCCTTATTCCATGTCCAAGCTTCATGATCCCTTTATTTGTATCCTCATCCTCTTCAAAATTTAAAGGGACTCCCTTTAAGGCCTGGTCTCATGACACATTGTCTTACTTGATGACTTGGGACAACTTCCCTGAGGACCCAGGATGACATTTTCGATAGGTCCTATGTTTCGAACATGGTCAGTGGTCGACACTCGTTTGTCTGTCCCCATTCCAGGATAATGAAAAACAAATATTATGTTTTGAACATGGTCAAAAGTTATCTCCTATCATCAAGACATCATCATTGTGGTCTAGATATTTAGAATCATGATTCAAATATTTCCACTTCCTTATGTTCAAGTGGAATTCTAACATACTCGACTTTACCCCTTCATGCATCTAGGTGCATCAAGCAGGTCGGTCGATATTATTGGGACGTTGTTCACCTGGCGTCCCATTGCCCCTAACATGTGCCTTCATGTTCTAGGAAACTCCCATCACTAATGCTTATTTCCCACATCAATCATGACTCGCGTTGGCTTAGTAGTTCTAGTAGGACGTGTACTAGTGCATCCATGCCACACATTCCTTCCTTCGTCCCACATGGCCTTAAACTGCACCCTCATAACTATGTGTGGATTGATTCCCATCCAAATGGGGTACATAGGAATTCCCAACCGCTTTGCTTCGGCCCTAGACTAACTTACACATTTGGTCCCTTGACCTAAGGAACTGCCTCCGAGGATAAGTGTGTGGGATTATGTCCCCATTCATGTCAGGTTTACAGCTACTGCACCACATACTCCCTTATTGGGATCTCCCCTTTCACCTTTCATCCTATTGTATGACGTTAAACTGCATGAGCCCACATTTACTTGACATATGACACTAAACTACAGTTCTACCCTGAACAAGTTTAGGATTCCCCATGTTAGTTATGGGATGCACCAGATCCATTTCCAGAGGGGATTTCCTTTATCAGTGTTGGCCTCTGGCCACTCCATTCTTAAGAACTACATTTTGATTGATTATTATCCTTATTGGATATGTAGTGATGCCCATGAATTCTGCCTCAGGCCCAGCCCTAGGGTCATTAACCATCTTGGCCCCTTGGCCCCGATAACGGTCCAATCTCTAGGAGCCTACAGTCCTTGTACCATGACTTTAAACTATTAACCATGGTCCAGGAAGTATGACCATTAAACTATGAACACCTTCCTTACTATATAACGTAAAACTACATATCATTCCAGGTCCTTAACAGAGAGGTCCTGTTAAGAAGTAGGTATGATCCATGATCAAACCAATTCACCCACCTAATGCGTCTTTACCACGATGACATAATTTCAAGAGTGCTGGACTCTATTCGAACAACCCATCACTCAATACTCCATTCTTTTCATGCACTTTATTCAGAACCTCATCCTTTTTAAAATATAAAGGAACCCCCTAACAGTATGGATGCTTGGCCTATGGCTCGCCTATTATCCTGGGCCAACATTCTGGAAGACTAAAAGAGAACATTCTGAGTCAGACCCTGTGTTTCAAATATGGTCAGTGGCCGGCCCTCATCTGTTACCCCCTTTTCAGGCTAAATCAATAAGGATACTGTGTTTCAAACACGATCAACAGTTATTCTTCATTGTCACTCCATTCCTACAATGTTTCGAATTTTGGGTATCGTGATTCACACATTACACTCCCTATGTTCGGATTAATTCCAACGCCCCTGGCGTTACCCTACTCATGCACTAATGCACAATGGGAAAGCGATGATTAGACTATTTTGAGGTCCTCATCCTCTAGATGGGCCTCTCCATTTCTTCCTAGAAATTCGAATTGGTTGTTCAAAACCCTCGTATGCCCGAATCTTGGTTTTCATTCTTACATTTGGGTGGAATAACAAGGTGGTAATCCCTTGTTTCTCACATCGGGCCCGACCCATGTGAGCTTAGGGATTGATCTCTGGAAGCTCAATGAATATGACGAGAATGTAATAAACCAATACAAATAACATAAAACTTGCAAGAATTTGGCATAAAACAATCAAAGCATGAAAGTACATTTGAGGGTTTGTAATCATTACAGTACCCGAGGGTCGATTCCCCACATGGATGGGTTAACCCTGTCAAAAGAACGTTGCAGCTCCACCACTCTCCAGATTGTGGCATATAAGATTTTTTGTTGCCTGTTAAGCTCCCACTCCTCCTTAGTAGTAATGGGGAGAAATTTATTAGCCATTATCTGGGCCCACTCTATGTCGGTCCATATGACGGTCATTTCTGCATCAGCTTGCACCATGTTCTCTTCCGCCTCTGCTATTTGGGCCTTCAATCAAAATATTATCTCCGATTGTGCATTAAGGGAGGATGAGTGCTCATCTACCCAAAACCTCTTTTTCATCCTCCCAGAGCCTCTTGATGTTCATCGCTTTCCTCCGCTGCTAGCCCACACTGAGGCCACGGTCGTACTCCTGAATCTTCTTTGCCATAAGATCTCGAATGAGCATATGGGTAAAATGAGAATCCACTCCACCAAAACATAGGTCATGCAGCCATGAATTAAGTCTATACATCTCATCCAGCCATTGTACTTGTGGGGTGTCATCAATAAAGTGCTTGATCAAATTCCATGATTGGCGATAGACTATTATTTTATCCTCTTAATCAGAGGCTGTCTCGTCCTAGCCGACACAGTTGGCAGGCTCATATATAAGGAACGCCCCCAGGAACTTGTAAACAGGGTCCAAATATGGTGTTCGATCGGGTATGGTAGGGAATGGGTTGTCCAATCGATCCTCATTGTCGGATCCCACCTCAATGATCTTAGGTTCAGCCTCGCTAATGGTCCCACCAGTGATCGGGAGCACCGACGCTTGGTCAGTTTGGATCTCTGCCTCCATGATCACCGGAATTCCCCTGGGAAAGGTGCCTCTAGAATTCCCAAAAAACCTCACCAAGGCATCCTACTCCATCTAAAGAAATGTGCATACCAATAGGGGCACAAATGTTGTTATCTTGTTCAATGAGTGGCAGTCATGAATTGCGCGAAAGAAAATTATAGATGTCAAACTCTCAGTATCCTTCTAGGTCTGTTGCCATGGAGACCCTGAGATATGGACCTACGTATATTATGGGAAGTATGAAAACTCTGGTTGAGCCATCTTTGGTGCCCTGGCCCCACCAAGTACACTAATTTACATTGTAGTGGGAACATATCCTAAAGTCCATGCATCTGCATCTGCTGTAGAGAGGGAGCGGGTTCGGTGTATGAGATCCCCCTATGTAGTTCAAATATTGGTAAGGAATTCAAAATGACTTGGAAATAGACCCTAAGGAAGGTTCTTAGGATTATACCTCAAGGTCCTCTGTGAATTCCTCAAGATCTAATTCTTGGTCACCTACTTTACCCTCCTCCAATGGGATACCTCTACCGACCTCCTCCCCCCAAGAGGACTCGTCCAATTCTTCCAGAAGAGGAAGATGCTCTCTCAGTACGGTAGACCATAACTACGGAGGGTTTGTTCGATCCAACAACACCTTCACTCGGTCTGTCATTGAATGCGGGGCACCCTGAGAGTGGACAAAATCTTCCAACTCGGTCAGGTATTGCTCTGCCTCCTCCTAGGGTACTGCAAAGCCCACCCTAACAAGGACAATTACCGAAAATTATATCCTAAGATGGTTCAAGTGTTTCCACATCTCAGACGGGCCAAAGAATTTCCTGTTGACATCTCATATGTCATAGGACTCTGGGAAGGCAAAATTCTCCGGCATGTCTATATGGCACAACCACTTCCCCGGAGCCTGGGTGGATATTATACAGAATCCTCTTGGTGGCCACCCCTATGGATACCTCTATTCTTCTAGGACCACTGGGTTCACTGTCATTGCTAGATCCACTGCCTCTACCTCCCCCTAAACCGGTATGGGCCTCTTTGCCATGACAGCCCCGCCATCGTGGGATGTCCTTGCCGCCTTCTGAACCAGACCTTGAGGTTGGGGTGGCACATCATCACCATCCCAAATGGTTGGCTTCTTCAGAATCTCCCCCAAGTAGGTGACCTCCCAGATTTTGGAATATTCTTTCACCAACTCGAAGACGACTGTGGGTGGAGGAAATTTGTTCCGCATCTTTCCATATTCTCGTGCAGACTTGAGCCACATCTGCCTCATCACACATGGATGTTCCTCGTGGCGCACCCCTAAATAGACCTATGGGGTTAACCACTGCATACACTAAAATTTCCTGGAGAATCGGTGCGGGGTGTATGGCTCACAGAGAGGCTCATGGTCTACTCTTAACACCAAGACTCCACCTAAAAAGGCTAAGATATATGACAAGTTCTCTTCTGTTCCTTGACCATCATTAGTAAAAGAACCTGTTGGTAGCGGGAATAGATGAATGTTGAATTACTCTATCTTCCAAACATGGTTCAGTACCACTTGTATAGTTAGTTTGGCTGGAAATCTCCCCACGACATTCAGAATGGATGGAAGGAAGTTCAATCCAGGAGGGGATATGGGGTTCAGATATTCATAGACCCCCTTGACGTGTGCTGATATCCACTTGTATAGAAGGTGGAATGGCCCACATATCCTCTGTGGCCTCTTCCCCTCACTGATATGCCACAACATCTTGTACAACTTGGTGATCATCAAGATTATGAGGTTCTCCCTCCCTCCTGTCTCCAACATGGATGCCATGATAAATGTTCTTGGTCGCATGCCCATGTTTGTATCCCTCACCGGCAGGATCCAACCGCAGATGCGAGCATCGATGAATTCTGCCAGCTTGACTACCAGTTGCTGCTCAGTTTTGACATTGAACTCCCATGTTTTCCACTGGCTATCCTCCAGGAGCTGCCAGTACAGGTGCTCCTTGCCCCGTTGAACCCCCTTCGGGAAAGTACAAGGCCTCACTAGAAACTGACTATTTTTCAGGAAGTTCATAAACTGTTTGAACCACCGTCTGAAGTGGACGTCTCTCACTACTTGCTTGTCCTCTCCCGACACAAGCTCCATCAGTACCATTACCAACAGCGAAATTTTCTTTAGAAACTCCCATGCACCCATAATAGAGAGTAATTAATCATACATCACCCCCAGTATCGAGACCCCTAAGATCTGGTGCACATCCCATAAACTGATGCCAACCTCCCTGTGGTGCAAGTGAAAGGTATTGGTCCTCAATGACAACCTTTTCAAAAACTACAGCATCAACTGATTCGGTTGGTAGAAATGAAATTGGGAGGCCCAAGCCACCTCATATAGGCCCACTCTCCTCAGATCTTCCCCGAACTCTTCACACGAGGCACCTACCCAGTAGGCCCAGGCTCAGTCATCTGTAATGTTGCCACCCTGGCATAGATCCCACTCATCAGACCATCCCTTCCACGGGTTCCTTAGGGACAACTTCAAGATCGTCTGGCACAGAGGGGGGATGTCTCTGGCTACAATTCCTTCCCAAAAACATTTTCAGATGGTTGTACATGCAATCATCAATAACTGGTGTGAATTTCTCCCAGGCATGGCTGTCAGCTGCCCTAAACCACTAGCGCTGGCACAATGTGCTCTTAAAATAGAAAGCTGGTTCATCCCTACATGCTTCAGGTATGAAGACATCATCACTCATCCCAAATCCATACAATGGAAGCCTCTTACATATCTGATAGTTCCTCTGGATTTCAGATAGCAGCTCCACTAGATAATTGTGGTCAGAGTGGCTCTGTATCAACTTACATAGACCCAAGCTATTAACCATCTCATCCCTTAGGCCAGCATCCAAAAGGACCCCCCTATTATCATCCTGGTGAGTCATTTAGTTTTGATATTTGGGTGTTCTTTGGGTTTTCCTAAAGAAGCTCTTTCATTGAGCAAGATCGCAGTGCTTAGTCGTGAAGGCTTGTTCACAGAGGCCCGCCTCAGCCTTCAAATGTAGTTTGCAGAGCACACCGACATGAAGTCAAAGACTTGCTGTGCGCTATGAAGTAGAAGTCCTGATTCATGGAGAGAAATCGTGGAGTACGCGGAGCTTCGTGAATCGAGAATGTTACAAGCCAAAATCAGGGAGAAGGAAAAAAAAGAGAGGTATGATCCCCTATTTATAGGTGAGGACCCCAGGTGCTTCGCGGTGCATCCAATTCATGGTGAGATTCGCGGTGAATCCGATCTGCGGGGAGCTTCCCGGTGCACCAGTCCATATGTGTTGCTCCACCTTGCAATCCCCCTTCGCGAGTCACCATCACGATTGACCGAGGAATTTTTGCAGTTGAACCTCTGACTTTCACCCTCGTTTTCTCCTAGTCTCAAAGTCCAGGGGGGGAATTCATTGATGAAAAAATCAAGGAAAATTAAGAGAAAAGGTAAATCACTAGGGGCTTCCTCATAAAGACCACTAGCAGAGCCCCCTAGACCCGTGGCTGGCGCAGATCTCTCCCTTCGCGAACCCACCACAAAGCAATGAGGCAGGATGCTCCGTAGACTGATTTGACATTCATGAACCTACCACAGAGAAACGAGGCAGGATGCTCCATGAATCGATTTGATGTTTGAAAACCCGCCGCAGAGCAACAAGGTGGGATGCTCCACGAACCGATTTGACATTTTCAAACCCACTGTGGAGTAACGAGGTGGGATGCTCCATGATCCGATTTGATGTTCGCAGACCCTATACGGAGCAAGGAGGTTGGATGCTCCATGAACCCATTTGACGTTCGCAAACCCACCAAAGAGAAAGCTTTTTCTTCACCACAAGTGATCTATGCATCACGAAAACTATTTCCTATAAATAACAGGCTCCCCACAAGCCCAAATAACAGATTCTCCGACCATTCTGTTTCTAAGATCCCACATCGTGAAGCAATTTCAGCTTTGCAAACCATTAGCTTTTCAAGGTACTTTTTCATCATGAAGTGCCTTCCCCTTTGAATGGATTCTACACCTCTTCAAAGAGGTATGCCCTTCGCAGAGCCCACAAGACTCCGCGGAGGAAGGAAATCCCCAAGGGGACTCGGGTCACCACAGAGCGTTTACGCTTTGCAAAGTTCCCTTCATACACATGTGACCCACATGCTAAGACGTGGTCACTGTGCTTCGTGAAGCACATTTCTTCACAATGCTATGCTTTTTAAGTCACCCTTGCTTCGTGAGGCATTGCTCCATGAATTCCTTTCCACTTCATGAAGTACCTTCCCTATTCACCTATACCATATGCCCATGCTAAGAAAATTCACTTCGCGAATCACATCCCTTCACGAAACCCCTCCACTTCATGGAGCACCATAACTTCACAAGGATTCTACCTATGAACCCCTTTGCTCTACAACTCCTTTTACCATGCAACCCTTCAGGTTTTCATGAAGCAATTTCAAGGTCCCTTGGGTGGCTCTTCCCATTGTGTTGTTTCGCCTCATGCTTCTTCGCATAGGCACGCTAACATGTATTGCTCCTTCACATACCCACTCTAACGTGGACCCCCCAATAGACCGCTCCATGACACCCACAACCACGACATTGTCGATTCCTTCCTTCCCATAAGGGCGGGAGGGTATAGGTTATGTAAGTCATAGGGGTGTGGAACGAACCCACCTTGTTTGATCTGCAGGACGATAAACTACCAAACACTATCGTCCTCAGCACATGACATTAAACTGTGACCACACCTCGTGCATCGGACGCGGGGTTCCCCCACCTTGGAAATTCTGCAAGCCCATTGGTCTCCACAGAAGTGAGATCATTCCTCAAAAGGAATGACATCCTCTTTATCAGAGCAGTGTCTGTATGCAGGGAAAGAGAAACCACCCTGGTATAGGCCCCTATATTTTCGTGAAGGAGGTAGCATCCCTGCTCCTCCTCTCTTCCTAGGTGCCAAATCCCTCTCCCACTGGGTTTTGTCACCACTAAGGCTTCCACCCTTGAGTAAGTCCCAATATCTATCTCTCTGGACTGCGAACCACGCATAATCCCATGTTTACTCTTTGGACTGCTAACCACATGTAATCCACACATTCCACTTCCGACAGACTCACCTTCCATGATGTGATCGTCAGGTCTTTGCTGCCTCTTATTTCTCACACCGAGCATAACTCACGTGGGCTTAGAGCAAGCACCGACCATGATATCTTCTCTGGGCTTCCTTAGAGTGTAAGCCCCAAACCCCTCTTCCGAACTATGTGGACTTTTATTCTTTACAGGGTAAGGTACGTAGGAAGGCTCCCCGAGGTTCAATCCCAACAACCATTGGTCCCGACTCCCTTTACGCTGGTTCATCACAAACCTCCTGAACTACATGGTCTTTGATCCTTGCCAAGTCAAGGTGCGCAGGAAGCCTCCCCGAGGTTCAAGACCAACAACCATTGGTCGAAACTCCCTTCACCTCGGTTCACCACAAACATCATAAACTATGTGGTATTTGATCCTTTCCAAGGCAAGCTACGTAGGAAGCCTCACTAAAGTTCAATCCCAACAACCATTGGACCTGACTCCCTTCATGTCGATTCACCACAAACGTTCTGAACTACATGGTCTTTGATCCTTGCCAAGGCAAGGTACATAGGAATCCTCCCTAAGGTTCAAGCCTAAAAACCATTGGTCCCAACTCCATTCATGTCGGTTCACCACAGACCTTCTAAACTACGTGGACTTTAATCCTTATCTCCTAGAAAAGGTATGTAGGAAGCCTCTCTGAGGTTCAACCCCATCCAACGGTAAGTTGTTGTGACCCCATACAATGGTAATCCATTGTGACCCCATCCAGCGGTAAGCCATTATGACCCTATTTAGCGGTAAGCCGCTGTATTCCCCTTAATTAGGACCCACATTTCTAGTCTGCCCCTCTGGCGTCGGGCCAACTCTCGGGCCGCTAATCACGCCTAACCCCCATCATGTCATCGGGTTGTCTTCCTTCACACACACCCCAATTTAATGCCCAAACCTAGAGTCTCTACTTCCTTCAGGTCCCATCCACACAGGTCGCCTCCTTGGGTGTCTCATCGCTTCGTGAACTACACAGACTTTGATTCCCGGCCATGAGGGTACATAGGAGGTCTCTTCGAGACTCAAGCCCAACATCATTATCACCCTCGAGTCAACTCCATCCCATTCTACATCCACTTCACTTAACCATCCATTATCCATCTTGATTCTTACCTAGTCCTCCACATCCCAGTGATATCATGTCAATTAATCCCTTCACTGCTCCCAACAACAACCGGGTAGCTAACCATGCGTTATCCCTAACATCAGTGTTCCCTCCAGGGGTTGCGCCCACCTGATCCACTCTAGTTAGTGTTCCGATCAGCCCGATTTGTCTCCTCTAGTCATTAAACCTACGGTATACCCTGTGTTAAATATAGGAAGCTAAGTAAAACCACATATACATGCCTATGGAATATAATTCCCCACATTCGACATGGGATGCCTTAGGATTCTGCTCCCTCAAGAAGCCCTATAATAAGTGGAAAAAATATAGACACACCAGTGTTCTAGCATCGAGACATGCTAGTGATGTCCAATGTGACTACTCCCCCGACTGAAGGTTATTTCCTGGACCAGACCCCATGAAATGTCCTGACAGAAGTAGTGTAATTAACTGGTGTCCATGAAGATATGGCATTGGGAATATTTTCATGAAAAGCATCTTAATTTTATAAGGCAGACCTAGACTATGTGATATTTTCCAAGGAGTAATCCATAGGAGGAAGAACCGACATCCCATCACCCCATTTAAATCATAAAGAAAACGTCCCTAAACAAGGAACGAATATCGCCCAACTTTGAAAAGTAGAAATGCGGGGAAAAAAACTGCATCGATGTCCTTGAACAGGTGAATGCGCACACCCTGACAAAAGCATCAGAAACACATATAATATGTAGTCAAAACTAAAAACAATTTCTTAAAAAATGTTGATGAAAAATAATTTATATGATTTCTAATCCACCTACATGAAACTTAAAATTATTTCAAGTATGTTACTTTACTATCCAATATAATATAAACTATAAGACCATTATTAATGAAATTTTAAACATTGGTTAAACATTTAATAATATGTCGAAAATAAAAATATTTTCTTAAAAAACATTGATGAAAAATAATTTATAAGCTTTCTAATCCACCTACTTGAAACATAAAAACATTTCAAGTATGTGACTTTTCTAGCCTATATAATATAAACTATAAGCCCGATATGAATGAAATTCTAAAAATTGATTAAACATATAAAAAGTAGTCAAAAATAAAAATAATTTCTTACAAAATGTTGATGAAAAATAATTTATATGTTTCTAATACACCTACTTGAAACATAAAAGTGTTTCAAGTATGTGACTTTTCTAGCCTATATAAAATAAAATATAAGACCAATATGAATGAAATTTTAAAAATTGATTAAACATAAATAAAGTAGTTGAAAATAAAAAGAATTTCTTACAAAATGTTGATGAAAAATAATTTATAATCTTTATAATCCACCTAATTGAAACTTAAAAATGTTTCAAGCACGTGCCTTTGATAGCCTATATAATATAAACTATAAGACCGATATGAATGAACTTTTAAACATAGATTAAACATATAAACAATATTTTAATTTTTAATTTTTATTTATATGGGTCTTATAGTTTATATTTTATGGGATTTCAAAGTCATGTAGGTGGCTTAGGATTCTCCTTGACATTCATTCTTTTCACTCTCACTTCTGAGTTACTTTTCTTACATTCCATTCATTATCATTTATTTATTTTATTTATGATACTCATTATTTTCAACAAAATTTTAGATGATTAGGATATATTTTAAATTTTATTTACATTTTTTATAATGTATATGTTTTAATATTTTAAAGTTATTTACTTGAAATTTAATAATTATTTCTATGTTTCAAGTAGTTGACTTTGAAAGTTGTCAAATATAAACTGTTCTTATAATATAAATGAAAAATGAAATAATGGATAAACATATAAGAAGAGATAATATTAATAATTAAATTTTAATTTTAGTAGACATAAAACATGTAAATGAACATGTCCAATCAATGTATACGTCTATGGAAAGAATATTTTGTCCCACATAGTGGTATGTGAATAGGATGTCTGCATCGAGTGCGCAGTGGAGTCTGATGACCTGGAGAGGGATGATCCTCGAGCACTGGAATGTCGATTGGCACATCCTTTATCTGTGTGTTAGTGGGAGGAGCTATCAACTACATCTCATATTTCCCTCCAGATCCTTCTCCCATTAGGGTGGTAGAAGGACCTAGCATCATCGTAGTGTGGAACCAAGTCTATGATGAAGCTATACCCCAAGACTGCAATGGATCTGGAACCCATGGCTGTGATGGATCTAGACACCAAGGCTGTGATGGATTTGGACCCCAAGGTTGTGATGGATCTGGACCCCAAGATAGAGAGAACTGCGGATATCCTGTCAGGAAAGACGGATCCCATGACACCTGAGGAACATCTTGAATCAGCTGATCCGAGACTACTAGAGGGCCAACCTCTACCTATAGAACAGGTGAGGCCTCACTTGCAGCACTACGTTGTCTACATCAACTTGGTCATGGCTCCTCAACACTAGCAGTAGCTGCAAGATGTTCCTCTAGGATAGGAACCTCCTCTCTCCAGGCCAGACACTCGAAAATGCTATCAGAAAGCGCATGAAAAGATAACCTCATCTACAGGGCTGCAGCATGGACGACTTCCCGGCTAAATACCCCTCCTCCTCTTTGTCACTCATATGAACAAGCTGCTCTCTGTGACTGTCCTATAAAGAGATTCAAATTGAATTAGAAAATAGTTCAATAAAAAAACTAATGGAAATTTATTGACTTACCATCCTCTGCATATCAATGTCGGGCCGAGTACGATATAGTATAGATTTCATTCTATACCATGTCTCATACTCAACCAGCTCCAAAAGAAAGAATCAATTTTTAGGAACACCCTGAATACGAAACTCTTCATGTCTGAGCCAGCAATCGATAAAGTGAGAATGTACTCAGGGCCAGTCCTCATCCTACCTCCCTATCAGCTTCATCCCATGAAGCTGCTCTGTCTCTCTCAACAGAAATGTAATCAGCTGAGTACAACAAAAATAATTCTTGACTATGTCATGATGCTACCACTCAATAGTATGTAAATGAATGAGGGGCACTACATCTATAACATCCTCAAGCCCTGTAGTGAAGAATGCTAGAAACCATTCCATAATACTCTAGTATAGAAGCCATGAAATATGAAATGACATGTGACATTATCAAAAAATAACATAACTAAAAACCAAAATTGATTATATTATTTAATATGTTAGACAATGAAAAATTGTACATACATACTTGATCAGGTAGGAGAAAGTCCAACTGAAGCTGATATATGCCTAAATGTTGTCTCAGAACCGTGTCGAAATCATGTCGCTAACACCACTTGTAAAATACATCATTTATAGTGATAAATAATGACCAATTTAAGTCAATAACTCATAGTATCATCAGAAACAAATAAAAATGACTGATCATACCCTCATCCACACGGAGCGTCATGTAACACCTCCATCTTGATCGACCGACTAGAAAGATCAGGGCGGAATGTGGGGATGCTCTCCCATTCCCACATCTGAATAAGGATGATACATCCCCTAATACCTGTGCAGTCCCAGCAAGATAGCCTACATAATGCTCTATATGAGTATTCCAAGAAGGTTGATCCCTAGTTGTACGTCCCGACCCAAATCTAAGTCCTCTAGTAGGGGTAGATACATCATGTGCATGGGAATAACCCTTGATAGTATGCTCATCATCACCATTGTGTAAATCTGGAATCTGTGCCTCCAACCAAGGAATTGATATAGACGCTCCATCAGTATACCTACAGTTGAACAAAAATTTCAATGCCAAACAAGTGGTGAGCATGGTCTGGCCAAGCAGTATGAGTGAGTCCAATAATGGGTCTCCCCTAGATAGAAAGACTTAGAAACACTACCACATCTTGGAGGGTGATGGTTATCTCTTCCTCAATCATGTGGAATGTGTGTGTCTCTGGTCTCCACCTCTCAATTAGGGCAACAAGTAGGCGATGGTTTAAAAATGTGAAATCTGATATGATAAGTCCATAGAAGCTAACATGGTGAAAGTATGGTCTAATGGCATGCAGAGGCTCCCTGTGATGAAAATGGTGCACTCAATGCATCATGATCGATCGATCCACACCACCCTCTAAAACAACCTGGGAAATATGGGTACACTACTAAGTGAGTAGTATGTTATCATCCATCTACATATAAACAAATGAAATGAGTCGTATGTGTAAAAATGTAAATATAACGTTATGGTTAGCATAATTTTATGACTTGTATAATACAAGACATTCCATCTTTTTTCACATTGTTTTATGAAGTTATTTTTACCAAAAGAAATATAATTCTGCATGTCTTTTTGGTTTTGAATGAAATAAAGATAACAATAAGAAAAAAGAGAAAAAATAGATAATGGTAAAAACAACATTTAATAATTTCCACACATATGATATTAATGGAAGTAAAAACATTGATACATTATTTAAGGGAATATATCTTAGAAGAATATAAGAAACTAATTTAAAGAATATGTTATTGATACTTTTGAAGTAGAATGATTGATATTCTTGTGTATTTTGATCCATGAAATATGTTGTGAAAAAATTTTATTAATGAAAATATATTTTAAAGAATTTTATTAATTGATACATGATTTAGGGGAATATATCTCGGTTTTTTAGATTTTTTGAAATGTTTTAGGGTTTAGGTTTATGAATTTTGTGTTAGGGTTTAGGTTTGAAGGTTTAGGGTTTATAATTTTTATATTAAGGTTTAAGAAAGATGTTTTTGGGTTCAGTGCTCTGCTTTTGGGTTTTGGGGTTTAGAAAACCACAAAAAAAGAGATAACAACATATAATTTACAATATGGGTTAAGTGTTCTACTTTTAGGTCTAGGTTTTTGGATTTTTTGTAATGTTTTAGGGTTTAGGTTTAGGAATTTTGATTTAGGGTTTAGTTTTTAAGGTCTATGTTTTATAATTTTGATATTAAGGTTTAGTAAAGATGTTTTTGGGTTAAGATTTCTACTTTTGGGTTTTGGGGTTTAGAAAACCAAGAAGAAAAGAAGATATAAAAACATTTAATTTACAAAATGAGAATGCCACAATGAAGATGATACATTATTCTGGATAAGAGTGTGAACTCGACCCAACAAAGTTAAAGCATCGTTTCTGGTTATGACTTTAATTATGACATATTGTGCATCTCAAACTCTTACCTTGTTATTGAGGTCAGTCTATCTCATTACGCATCCTACTGGCCTTCATTCTCCGATGAGGACACAACCGATTCATATTAGGTATCACTATCTGTTAGCCTTTGGGAATTGGGAAATAACAATACTCCCCAATAGGTGTCCTTGGTGAAACATAATAGTTAAAAATTGTATCCATCCGATACAATGGATCAACATATTCTTCCCATGATATTTTCATAGAGGCACATGTTGCGATGTCATGTGTGCATGTAAACCGTAATGCCTGAAGGATTCCACATTGACATTTCCTCATTTCTAGTAATACCAACATTTTTTCACTGATGTGATTTGTGATGGGGTCTGAATGCTCATAATATTCAAATTGATAGTCTTCTCATCGAAAAAGGAAGACATGATAACCAAAAGCTTCTTCAATATTATTTTTGATCACTCGTAGAAAGTGTCTTCTATACCATATCCCCTACTGTATTCCATCTGATGCTAGTTTTTGTCTATCAACAATGTAATTCACGAATCGAAATAATGTATTCTAAACTAGGGTAGTTATAGGTATCTTTCGAATCTATTTTATGACACCATTGACACAATCCATAATGTTTTTGGTCATGGGTCCATACTTATTCCCCTCGCCATATGCCAATGTCGATTTTTCTTTTGGAATCTGAATAATATAATAAAAAACTTCTTGATTATCCTGGCATATTTGTTCAAAACGTTTGTCAAACCACTGTTGATCAGAATCATATGCTACACAAGAATAGATTATATTTCACATAATTTGATTTTATCTTTATGTTGAAATAGTAAAAAATAACAAATACAATGCGTACCAATCATCATGATTCCCTTCTTCATCGGTTCATTATGGAATTTATTATGCACATTTCTAGAAATGTGTCTAATGCGGAACTAATGATGGGTATTTGGGTATCTCCATGTATCAGGATCCACATTGATTTCCACATTAATTTCCATATGGAGATCAGATATAAAACAAACACCCTGAATGTTGGTGAAATGGTTTCTAATGCATGCTAGAAACTAACTCCATGATTTGTAGTTTTCTTTCTAAAAAATGGAAAAGGCAAGAGGAAGAGGTGAACCATTTCCATCTTGGATTTTCACAATCAACAATACACCCTTATATTTTCCTTATAGAAATGTTACATCAATCTGAATGAACTATTTGCTAAAACAAAATTAAGAGATACAGGGGAGGAATGCCCAGAACAATGGATGAAATTGAACACAAGATGGGTGAAGTCGGTTATCGTGAGTCACATGTTTGTTTGTATCAATATGGAAGAAAACTTAGTTATGATTCTTCAGTATGGATAGAAATCTCCACAACACCCGATATGAGTCATCCCAATCACCATTGACCTTCAAAATTGCCTTATGTTTTACCATCCATTCCTTATTATAAGAAATATTATAACCGAATGTCTGTTGCATCCTCTCATGAACAAGGTCTAAGGGAACATATTGACATTTCCTAATCATCTCAACAACAATATATGACATAAATTCTGCATCCAATGATGTTTTATTTGGTGTCAGGATTGGTTGAACGCAAGAATGAGCTGCCTCAATCCTAAAGATTCTCCAACCTCTAAATGTAATGCCCAGAATTTCCCTCAAGAGAAATATACAATCATCCCCATACCTATCACACCATATGAAGTATTTACTATGACATGATTCATTAACTATATATCTATAGTGCCTCTCAATGTGAAATCTTTTTATCATGCTTTTTAATGCATATTTACTTGGAAAATTCATTCCAACATATAATGTTTCATCAAACTCAATAAACCTCTCTGGTATAACTCCAGGGAACTCAGTTTCCAGTGTGAGAACATTATTGTAGAATTCAAGCACATGTGTCATTACTTCTAACCAAGATGCAAGGAGGGGTGGATGATTTATTGTATATCAATATTGATGAAAAAAATGCATTTCTCAAAATGTACTTCCTAACTTCCGCTGATCCCTTCTCATCAGCACTATTGTCACCATCTGATCCTTTATTAAGAAACTCCACATCGGAAGTCAGATTGACATGTATATCCAAGATGTCATCTAGGTTGTCCTCTTCTGCATCATTTGGAATATGATCAATTTCATAGGGTGGATTATATTCAACCACTCTTGTAATTCAATGTCATCTTTCAAATAGACGTTGTTGTTGTACAATAGAAACATAAACATATAACTCAATCAATGTACCATCTGACCATTGAGAAAATAAATTAATTTCATGGACCCACTGTGCATCACCCACCAATGGACAAGCTATATGCCACATTGTTGCTAGGAATTGAAAATCTATATAGCTCATAGACTTGATCTCTTGACCAGGTACCAATTTTTTTGATCCATAAATTTTCTCTTGAAGGTTACTTATGGTTACACAATCAGCTGTACTAACCACCGTTATTGGTTTTGTACTGTATGAAGATCCTTGCTCAGTTTGAATAACCTCCCCATAGTAGTAGACATAGGAAAACATGACTCTCTATGTAAAAAATGTTTCTTTTGTAAAAATAATGATAGTTAATAAATATTAACAAGGATGGTTGACCATATAATATTTATCAGAATGAAATTTTAGGACTCCTTTTTATACCCTAAAATATTCTAGTAATGTTACATTATATAAAAGTTTATTAGAATATAAGTCACAGAACGTTTTGGAAAATGAGGTAAAAAGAAAAGGAAACATATGTATTCATTTTTAGTTATAAGTTATCATTAATTAATCTATAATTAATCATTTCTAATAATAAATATTATTTTTAAACTATATATAACTAATAAAACTACTTAATATATATATGTTTAATTAATAATAATAACTTTTTTAAATAATCAATCATTATTTAATCACTAGTTAATCATTATTAAGTTATTATATAATTATTTACTCTTTAATCCTTAATCATATTATATTCATTAAATAATTATAATTAACTAATCATATGTTTTCAATTTTAATACTAAGCTATCATTAATTAATATATAATTAATAATTACTAATAATAAGTGTTATTTCTAAACTATATATAACCAATTAAACTACTTAAAAATCTTTAATTACAAATAATAACTTTCATTCGTTAATGATTTTGTCCTTATTTTATCCTATAACATCATAATTATCAATTTATCATTGATAAATGTACTAATTGTATTTTTGTTTTCTTAGATATTTTAGTAGTTTATTATGAAAATATGATTCATCTTAATCATATCACCTAGGAGTGTCAAACCAAGAGTGCAGCGAGGCCCGTTGTCAGGTACTAGGATACCCTAGGTTAAACTCAAAACTCTTTGTCAGAGTTTTTACTCCTAGGTACATCTGTTCTAGAGCCACATCCACATGTTTGTATCCAAATAGGAATTTGAGTGCTTATATAACCACATAATCTTTATGCTACCAAAATTTCACAATAA
This sequence comes from Viscum album, assembly GCA_963277665.1. NCBI lineage: Eukaryota > Viridiplantae > Streptophyta > Magnoliopsida > Santalales > Viscaceae > Viscum > Viscum album. The sequence goes on along the minus strand of OY728123.1, from coordinate 1,197,433,875 downwards.
TTAATCCTAAGTTAATCTATACATAATCTATACTTAATCTATACTTAATCTATACTACTACCAATAATTATTTCAAACTATATATAACTAATTACACAACCTAAATAACAAAATATATAGAACTAAATAAGATACTTAAAATTAAATATTTAAAACTAAAAAAAATTAAATTAAATAAATAAAAAAACAATAAATTAAATAAATAAAAATACATTTAAATGATTCTTCACAAAAAACCGCATGGAAAATTAATTTTTTAGAGAGAGAAGAAGTGGATTTAGGAGAGATGAGGGGAAAATCGAGTGAGGAGAAGGGGGGGAGGGGGCTTCCCTTTTATAGGGAGCTGAGGAAAAGGCGGCATCATCGATGCCGCCTTTCACCTATGCGTGTGGTCAAAGGCGGAATCAGTGGTGCTGTATTTCTCTTTACCTAGAGGTGAAAGGCCGCATCTCCCCCACCACCTTTTCCATGTCATTGATTTGGGCCAAAGGCGGCATAGGGGATGGAAGGTGGCATCGATGATGCTGCCTTTGTGGCATATTTTTTTTAAAAAAATTAACCAATAGCATTTTAATTTTTTTTTCAGAAACTGTATAAAAAATATCCTCTAATATAACATGTGAAATTCCGGGTTCAAACTAGTGAAATTTGGATCAGCCGAATCATGACTTTATTTGTGATTTATTTCAAATTCATTTTTGTTGGTAAAAAAATTGACTCCACAATTTTACACACATACATGTTAGGTGAAAACCCAATCTCACATAAGTTTTGATAAGAAGTGGTAACTAAAATATAAATTTTTAAGGGTTCACTATCACAAAATAATCTTTTATTAGCACTAAAAAACCCATTATCAATGCTATTCAAAGAGCCAATAATGTCCTCATTTATCAACACTTTAAGTAGCACTAATAAAGGATTCCCTGTCTGGGTGTGTTGTTTATATAACAACACACCCAAAACCCTACTAAAAAATAAACATCACCCAAACAAAAAACCAAAATAACTAAACCAGAAAAAATAACCTACACAAACCAGAAAAAAACCCTGCTCAAATATAACCACACATAGTATATACAAAATAACAACATACACGATGAAAATGGTAAAAAAACAAGCAGCTCACAAAAAGGTTTGAAAAAAAATTCTATATACATTTAATTGACATCATGAAAATAATATTCACTCATGTATATACCAAAAAACACTTCTATATACATTTTGAACAATGTTTTATAAAATTACACTTAAAATTATCCAACAAACACTGAAAAACATTAATGTTTTCTTGTTTCACATCAGTGGTCTCATTTAAAAAGTGTCTCTTGATGGTAATATTCATCAAAAAAATCATCCCAAATCTAGAAAAAGGTTCCACATATATAAGAAACCAAATATTACGTAAGTAATACTATAAAGAATTAAATTAAAAATTAATAAGAAAAATATATTTAAAATGTAAATTTTTAATAAAAATGACACATTTAGAGTTAAAACAATCACACAGTTCATCGTATTATGGTGGGGTTGATTCCTATATGTCACAAATGAATAATGGATTGTTGTCCTAAATTATAAAAACAATCCAAATTCGTTTTCTCATTTTTTAGTGTCACTTGTGTTTTTTTACTAAAATATCATTTCAAACCAAAAACACGCAATTTGAGTCATACAGGTAGCATCGTGCATTGGTTTGACGTGAGACTGTTTCATACACATCAAAAAGGACTTACAAATTATTTTCCTTAATTTTGATAACAATTAGAGTGTGTTTTCTTGATTTTCAGTGAGTGACACATTTTGAGCTAAAATGTCAATTTTAAACTCATAGAGGACACTTTTAGTCATATAGGTCACACTATTCGTTGGATTGAGGTGGAGTTGATTCCTAAACATAAAAATAGACACATGGATCATTTTTCCAAAATATCAATACAATACGAATTCATTTGATAAGTTTTCAGTATTTCAGTTGTGGTTTTTTACTCAAATTAATGTTAATTATAAATAACAAGACACATTTGGAGTCATACAGTTGACACTGTGCATCATATTGAATGGAAGATGATTACTACACATCACAAATGACTGCTAGATAGTTTTACTAAAGGATCAAAACAATTAGAGTGCATTTTCCCAGTTTTTATTATATTAGTTTTTTTAACTAAAATATCATTTCAATATGAAAACATGCATTTTGAGTCATACTGGTCACGTCGTGTGATAGTTTTATGTGATATTTCTTCATAAAAATCACAAAATACTTAGAAATTTCTTCCCTTAATTTGGAATACAATCGTAGCATATTTTCTTTAATTTCATTGAGTGACACGTTTTGAACTAAAATGTCAATTTTAAACTAATAGCAGACACTTTTAGTCATATCGGTCACACCGTTTGTCAGATTAAGGTGGGGTTGATTCCTACAAGACACAACTTACTCATGGATAATTTTCCTAAAGTATCCACATAATATGAATTTTTTTGCTCGGTTTTCAGTATGTCAGTTGTGTTTTTTACTTGAATTAATGTTAATTTTAAATAACAGGACACATTTGGAGTCATACTGGTGACACCGGTAATTGAATTGAGGTGGGGTTGATTCCTACATGTCACAAATAAAAATTTGATCTTTTTCCAAAATTATCAAAAAATATGAATATGTTTTCTCATTTTTTAGTATATTAGTTGTGTTTTTTTACTAAAATATCATTTCAAACAAAAAACATGCGATTTGAGTCATACAGGTCGCATCATACGTCAATTTGATGAGAGGATACTTCATACACCTAACAAAGGAATTACGAATTTCGATCCTTAATTTTAAAGACAATTAGAGTTCATTTTATTGGTTTTTATTGAGGTACATGTTTTGAGCTAAAATGTTAATTTTAAACTCATAGCTGACACTTTTATTCATACTGATCACACCAGTCGTTAGATTGAGGTGGAGTTGATTCCTACACATCAAAACTGACTCATGGATCATTTAACTAAAGTATAAAAACAATTTGAATTCATTTTCTTGGTTTTCAGTATGTTTGTTGTGTTTTTTACTTGAATTAATGTCAATTTTAAATAACAAGACACACTTGGAGTCATACTGGTGACATCGTGTGTAAGATTGTGGTTCGATTGATTACTACACTTAAAAAATGACTGATAGATTGTTTCTCTAAAGTATAAAAATAATGGGAATGCATTTCCTTGTTTTTTAGTATGTCAATTGTATTTTTAAACTAAAATGTCATTTCAAACCGAAAACTCACAATTTGAATCATACTGATTGCATCATGTGTCATTATGATGGGATACTACTTCATACACATCCTAAAGAAATTATGAATTGATTTCCTTAATTTGGATGAAAATTGGAGTGTGTTTTCATTGTTTTCATTGAGTGACATGTTTTGAACTAAAATGTCAATTTTAAACTAGTAGCAAATAGTTTTAGTCATACCAATCACACCTTTCGTCAGATTGGGTTGGGGTTGATTCCTACACGTCACAACTGACTCATGGATCGTTTTCTTAATGTATCAAGACAATATGAATGTTTTTTATCAGTTTTCAGTATGCCAGTTGTGTTTTTTACTTGAATTAATGTCAATTTTAAAAAAACAAGTCACATTTTGAGTCATACCGGTGACACCGTGCGTCGTATTAAGGTGGGGTTGATTATTACATGTCACAAATGAATAATGGATCATTGACTTAAATTATAAAAAAAATCCAAATGCATTTTATCAGTTTTTAGTATGTATGTTTTGTTTTATTACTAAAATATCATTTTAAACCAAAAACACGAAATTTGAGTCATACAGGTCACATCGTGAATCAAATTGATGAGAGACTAATTCATACATGTCACAAAGGACATAAAAATTATTGCCCTTAATTTTGAAGACAACTAGAGTGGGTTTTATTGGTTTTCAGTGAGTGACACATTTTTAGCTAAAATGTCAATTTTAAATTGATAGTCGATAATTTTAGTGATACCAGTCACACGGTTTGATGGAATGAGGTGGTGTTGATTCCTAAAAATCACAACTGACTCATGGATCATTTTCCTAAAGTATAAATACAATATGAATGCATTTGATTGGTTTTCAGTATGTCATTTGTGTTTTTTAACTTGAATTAATGTCAATTTTAAATAACAAGACACATTTGGAGTCATACCGGTGACACTGTGCATCATATTGAGGAGAGGTTGATTCCTACACGTCACAAATAAATAATGGATAATTTTCTTAAATTATTAAAACAATTCGAATGTGTTTTCTCAGTTTTTAGTATGCCAATTATCACGACCCATCCTCCGGGGCCCGTACCGTGACTACCCCAATCCCGCATTCCATAGGCTATGGGCTGGTGACTAGCACTGAAGGCATATTCCCTAAAACTGGTAAGACATTTCCTTTATAACCTGTAATCACATGAAACCAATAACACATCAACATACAAACTCAAGTAAACTGAATAGTAAACAAAGTGAGTGTAGTAAGTAAAAGGGGATAGAATACAAGACCAAATGGAAAGTACAAGGAAAACTGGAAAGTAAAAGATGGATGATTGGTGAAAAGAATCTCTCGGATCATCCACCACGAATCCTACCTGAAGGGTAGGTACAACTCACAAATGGCCGTCTCTGTGGTTCACCTCATCTAATGCCCATCTCCGAGCTACCTCCAGTCCTGGTACTCTCATCCTCAGTCAGTGCTACCTGTCGTCTACACCAAACACAATAGGGTGTGGGTATAGCTCGTGTAGGGGTGAGTATAATGATACTCAGTAGGGACCTCGAGACCCTCAAGGTATCACAAAATACAGAAAGGATAAACCACAAAGCATGAAGTCAAATTTCAACCCTACTTAGGTATATTCCCATAAATATACCTAAGTTATCAAGTATACCCATCTAAATCAAGAGGAAACCCAGGGTCCAACCCAAAAGACCAAATCTCAACCGTTCCACAAAGGAAGGAATACCATGAAGGTAAGTACCACACTGGTACGCCACACAGAGGAATACCACCAAGGTATTACCACGAAGGAAAGTACCATAAGGTAAAGAATCAGGTCAAACCAAGTATAACTTAGGTACAGTAGTAGAGATGATTAGATGTAACTACTGAATCATCTTACTATGTTAAGAGGCTCTACTGCTGACCCACACAAGATCGCTCGGTGCTGACCCACACAGGATCGCTTGGGGCTGACCCACACAAGATCGATCGGGGTTGACCCACATAGGATCACTCGGTGCTGACCCACATAGGATTACTGGGTGCTGACCCACACATGATCGCTTGGTACTGACCCACAAAGGATCTCTAGGTGCTGAACTACATAGGATCGCTCGGTACTGACCCACACAGGATCTCTATTCATTATTCACGTCACAGCCAGCTATAGGGTTCCCGCACTATACTCACTTTTCTCCAAGAGGGTCCACTCCACAAGCCACTGATCGATACAATAGCTACCACGAAGTCTCAAAAATAAGTATCTAAAAGGACCGGCACATCATAGTGGTCTCAATGCAACTGACGGTGTGTCAATCAGACGCCCAGTCTGTGAGTTATTAGCCTTTTAGTTCCAAGGGCCGGTTGTATTCGTGCTCGATCCAACCTGACTGTAATCCAAATTTATCCAAAACTCCAGTGGGGTATACTCAAAGATACCGCCTCACTCCAAGGTTTCCAACACCATTTACAATTCTTCAAACGGACGTCTGGTGCCAAAGTTATGGCCAAAAGAGCGTAAAGTTTGAAGTTGGTCTGGGTTAGGTCCAACCCGACCTGACCTGACCTGATTTGGGTCTACCTGGCCCATTTTCCCCATCCCAGCCATGTTGGGTGGCCCGGAGGCCGCAGAGCGGCGTGAGGCCGAGAGGGCGACGCGGAGGCCGCGAGGGCGGCGTGGAGGCCGTGAGGGCGGCGCGGAGGCCATGAGGGCGGCGCAGAGGCTGTGATGGAAGAGAGGCCATGGGTGCCGCAAGGACATGGGATGATGTGAAAGCGGGGGGACGCGAGGGGTTACTGGGAGGCTGGGCCACGGGGGCCGTAGAGGGCCGCGAGGCAGCAAGGCCATGGGCGGCAAGGCTGCGGGCGGGGCGAGGCCGCCAGGCAGTAGAGGCCATGAACGGCGCGAGGCCGCGGGGCGGCGGAGGCCATGGGGTGGCATGGGCCACCGATGACGGAGGCCGTAGGTAGCGGAGGCAATGGGGTCCGTGGGCGGCAGAGGCCGTGGGGCGGCGGTGGCCGCAGGCGGAAGAGGCCGCAGGGGCGGAGGTGGCCACGGGCGGCGGAGTCCACGAGGCAGCGGTGGTCGCGGGGTGGCGGAGGCCGTAGATGGAACGAGGCCACGGGGCAGCCACATCCGTTCGTCACTGTGGAATAATGTTACCTTCTTCCATCACGAAGGATAAACCATTCAAGAACAACGACGGAGAGGTCAGACCATGTTTTTTGGCCTGCACCCTCCACGTTAGAGTGGTAGCAAGTGGCTCAACAAGAACTTGAATTAAGAATGTCAAACCCTAATCTCTCGCAATAACTATTCCCAAACCTGCAAAAAAAATCATCTGCGGATCAAATAGTTAGAGAGTTGATCCACATTATTTGTTTAAGAAGGGAAGAACATGATAATATATAATCATAAAAAACTAAACCCCTACCTTGATTGCTCATTGACGTTGGAAGGGGTGAATTCGGTGATGTCTCCGTTTCCACAATCGTCGGTTCGTTGTTTTCGAAGATGTTCCTCGTCGGTGTGAGCGTTCTTCATTGGGGAGCACATTCTTTGTTGGGGAGCACGTTCTTCATTGGAGAATGCATTCTTCATTGGAGAGAGTAATCCTCCTAATGGTTATCCTCTCCCAAATCCATGAAAATGAAAGGTAGACAACATAATAGAATATGTTGTTTGATTTATTATTGGAAAAAAATAGGTTTGATTAATTAATTAAAGGAGAGTTGGATTTATTAATTAAAGGAGAGTTTTCATAATTAAAGTAGGGAGTTGAGAGGTTTTTCTCCCATAATTGTGGGTTCGGGTGGTCCCCACCACCAAGATTTTAATTGGGGGTTTTACTAGCTCGGGTGGTCCCCACCACTGAGCATTCAAGTTGGGAGGTTTTAACCCCTCATGGTCCACACCTCCATATATTTCACAAGGGAGGTTTATTAAAAATAAAACAAAAGGTTATTTTATTTTATTTTTCATTCCCAAAAAAATCCCCAAAAACTATCTTTCACCCTCGACCTACTTCGGTCATGGTGAAGGTCTCCTTAAGTGAATTCTAATGCTGCGAGTTCAACAGTGTCCACAGATTTCAATTCCGAGCACTAGTTCAAAATTTACAAAAACCCACTCGTATGTTAAATAAACGTACCTGAAAAAAAGTTTAGAAATTCATTCCGGGCACACCGGGCCTTGGAATCACACAACGTTAATTTTTGCGGACTCGTAAAATTTCCATATATTAAAAAAAATTACATGGAATTTAAGGGTCTTTACATTATACCCACCTCAGGGCTTTGCATCCCCATAATCCACAACTCAAACTAAAAGAACAAGTGGGGGTACTGAGCACGTATCTGAGCCTCCCACACCCATGTGCTCTCCTGAAGGTTCCTATGCTGCAAACGAACGTGCACCAGAGGTATCGTCCACCCACGAAGGACCCACTCCTATCGATCCTCAATCTCAACTGGAACTTCCGTAAAATTTGACCCATCTTCGATGTACGGATCATCGTGGTCGATAATGTGAGAAGGGTCATGCACATATCTCCTTAGCTAGGATACATGGAATAAGTCATTCACCCGGTGAAACTGATGTGGAATAGATAAGCGGTAAGCCACCTCTCCAACTCTACTGAGGACTTGGAAGGGTCTCCAATGAACCTTGGAGTTAACTTGACACCTCTTCCAAATCTTCATAAACCTCGTCAAGGTGAGACCTGTAGAAAGATGTGGTCACCATCCTCAAACACCAGAGGTCTCCATCTCTTGTCAGCATATGACTTCTGCCTACTCTGTGCAGTCTTCATCCACTTCGGGTTGATCTACACCTTCTCTATGGTAGCCTAAACCATATCTGGTCCCACGAGTGCTAACTACCCTGGGTCAGTCCAGCACAAAGGTGATCTACAAGGTCTCCCGTACAATGCCTCAAAAGGTTCCATCTCAATGGTGGAGTGATAACTATTGTTGTATGAAAACTCCACCAAAGGAAAGTGATCCTCCCAGATATGACCGAAGTCGGGGACACAAGAACACAACATTTCCTCGAGATTCTAAATGATCCGCTCAGTATGGCCATCCGTTTGAGGATGGAAGGCGATGCTCAAACGAAGCTGCGTCCCGAAAGCCTCCTACAACCCCTTCCATAGCCAGGAAGTGAAACTTGTATCATGACCAGAGACAATCGTTGAGGGTAATCCATGTATCCACACTATCTCATTCACATAGAGGCATCCCAAGCTCTCTACAGAACCCTGATCTATGATCGGTAGGAAGTGGGCCGACTTGGTGAGTCGGTTAATGATCACCCAGATAGAATCATGAACTCTGGATATACGTTTAAGTCCTGTCATGAAGTCCATGGATATCCCATACCACTTCCACTATGGTAACTTTAAAGGCTGAACTAAGCCTACGAGTACCTGATGCTCCACCTTCACTTGCTGACATGTGAAGCACTAAGAGACAAACTCTGCTACTGCTTTCTTCATTCCTAGCCACCAGTGCTATCGTCGAAGATCCTAGTACATCTTCGTCACTCCTAGATTACTACTAGAGGGATGTGCGGAACTCTCTCAACACTTCCTTTTTAAGTGAAACTGGTACCATGGTATGTCCCCTGAAGAGGATGACGTGCTCCCCACCTTTATAAAATCCATCAGATGCCTGTCCTATAAATATATGAGCATGTTGAGCCTCATAGTCAATGTCCCCATGCTGCGCCTCCCTGACTCACTAAAGAAGTGGGGGAGTGACTATAAGAGACTGAATAAAAGATGATCCATCTCAATTCAAAAAGGATATATGAAAAGTGGTCATATGCTCCATCGCCTCACCTAGCAGTTGTATACCAGATCTCCTGCTGAGTGTATCTTCTACAACATTACCCTTCCCAAGAGTATAGACTATCTCCAAGTCATAGTCTTGGAGGAACTCAATCCAACATCGCTATCTCAGGTTCAGGTCCTTCTGAGATAAGATATACCTGAGACTCTTGTGACCAGAGTACACTATAAAACGATCGCCCATCAAGTAATGTCACCACATCTTCAAGGCGAAGAACACTACTTCTAACTCTAGGTCATGGGTAGCATAGTTCTGCTCATGTTGTCTCAGCTATCGAGAACCATATGCGACCACTGCTCTCTCCTACATCAGGACACATCTGAGTCTATTCTCTTATGTGTCATAGTAGACTACATACCCTAAGTCCACCTCTGGAAGCCTATAGATGAGGGCACTAGTCATCCTCTGCCTCAGATCCTGAAAAATCTGCTGGTATCTCTCCAACCACACGAAGGGTTGCCCCTTCTTTGTCAATACTGATAGAGGTGCTGCAGCTCTGGAGAAATTTGGAACCAATCTCCAGTAGTATCCAGCCAAACCCAAGAAACTTTGTACCTCTATCACACTACTAGGTGGATCCCAAGCAAGTACCACCTCAATCATTGCTGGATCTACTAAAACTCTAGCCACCGATATGACATGTCCTAGAAAGTGAACCTCTCAGATCTAGAACTGGCACTTAGAGAGCTTACCATAAAGCTGGTGCTCTCAGAGTATGTTCAGTACTACCCACAAATGATTAGCATGATCCTCCTCAGTAGTCGAGTAGATCATAATGTTGTTGATGAATACTACTACAAAGCGATCAAGGTATGACTGAAAGATCCTGTTCATGAGTCCCATGAACATTGCTGGATCATTGGTTATGCCAATTGGCATAACCAAGAACTTGTAATGGCTGTATTGACATCTGAAAGCCGTCTTCTACACATCCTCATCTCGTACTCTGAGCTGGTGATAGCCTGATCTGAGGTCTATCTTCGAGAACCACCGTGATCCTTTCAGCTGATCAAAGAGGTCTTCAATCCTCAGGAGTGGGTACTTGTTCTTCACGGTCACCTAGTTCAGGAGCCGATAGTCAACACAATGCCTCAAGCTCCCATCTGCCTTCTTCGTGTATAGAATCAGGGCTGCTTAAGGAGAAACACTGGGCCGAATGAATCCCTTCCCCTACAAGTCCTCTAGCTATACCTATAGCTCATGATGCTCCGTGAGAGACATCTGATACGCTGGTGTAGATATTGGTGCCATAACAGGGTATAAGTCAATATAAAAGTCCACCTCTCTATGAGGAGGTAAAACCGAAACATCATTAGGGAAGACATCTGTGTACTGGTCCACCACTACTGGATAACTCAGACTCTCCACATCAACCACTCCAAGGGTAAGACTAGCCAACTGATGAGTGATTGGCTGCACTCTCCTCCGGGTAAGTCCATCTTGTGCTGCAAAGGCTCCCTTCTCACCGGTGAAGGTAAACCTGGTCCCATCCATGCAGACACACCGCACTTTGCATCTAATACAATCAATATGAGAATTGAATGTAGATAACCAGTCAATACCCAAGATGACGTCGTAAGGCATCGACGCCGCTACTAGAATATCCCAGCTGAAGCTATCGCCTCCTAGAGTAAGCTCACACTACCGACACCAGTGCGTAATCGTCGAATCCGCTTCTGTAGGAGTCTCTAGCCATAAGGATCAATCCAATAGCTCCATCAGAATCTCCAAGCTCTAAACGAGGGCAATGGCAATAAAATAATGTCTGGAACCTGTGTCTATAAGTATTGTAGCTAAGGTGGAGTAGACACAGATCGTACCTCGTATCATCTCCGGAGTGCCATGGTTGTAAGCCTCAGCTGCCAGGAGCAGAGCTCGCCCCTGTCCTCCTACTCCCTGTGGTCAGGGTGGACCACTTAGTGGTGGTGGAGGTAATATCTTGAATCATCACCCACCGTCAGCTGCACGACCAGCTCCTTTGCCACGTCCGCCTGCTCCCTACAAACCACCTCGATCGAACCTCTGTCTCAAACTGGGTGGTCCTTTGGCTGTCTGCTGATCATATGTACAGTGGGTCAGATAGTCACTAGCCATGTGACACTTCCCACCGCATGCGTAACACTGCCCGATCCTGGAATGACTTGCTCTGCCTCGGGTGCCATGCACAACTAACCCTGAATCCTGCGGTCGTCCACCTGTAGGTCTGGTCCTCTTGGACCTCTGTGACATATGTCTGCTGCCAGCTGCAGAAGACTCCGCTACGTGAAGACTGGTGGTGGGTCTCCCTGTTGGTGACTGCTCATCAAGGAAACTATCCATTAAGATGCCTCTCTCTAACAACCCCACCTACGTTAGGATGCTAAGAGAAATCATCGAAGCCCCGATCTCCCGTTTGAGTCCCTACTCAAAGCTCCAGGCCCTGAAAAATGGGTCCCGCACCATATCAGTGGAGTAGAATGATAGGTCAGTGAACCTCGTTGAGTATTGAACCACATTCATGCTTCCCTGTTGCAGATGAAGTAGCTCCTGAATGTGCACTGCACGAATAGTCGCTGGGACAAACTATGCCCGAAACAGGCTCTCGAAGTCTTCCCAGAGAAGCGTCACCTCATCGTGAACCTAGAGAATCAAGCTCCATCATCTACCTACTGATGCCTATGGAAGTATAGTGATAATGATCACCATGAGATCAACTGGTGTCCCTACTAGTCGGAAGACTCTTACCATGACCTCTAGCCAATCCTCAGCCTCATGTGGGTCTGTCTCTCCCCAGAACCTGGGTAGCCTCTAGCGCTGGAACTCGTGCAATGCACTCAATCAGCGTACACCCTCTGCTGCTGGGGCTGGTGGCATTGGTGGACCAACGGGTAATGGTACCACTGGTGCCTCCGCTGGTGCCTCTACTAGAAGAGGGCCCTGTACCGAGGCCTCATTGCTCGGTGGGATATCAGTGCGTACTATATCCGGAACCTTAGCTGGCTGTCTACGTGGAGGCATCCTAAAAAGAAATAGGTGCTCCATGGTCAAAAAGTTATACCTATTGAGATGACTCAAAGAGATCACAAAGAAAACTCTTCAAAACACACACATAATCAGTGTTTTCATGCACTGAGTCAGAAATTAGAAGTCAGGGCCATGGTGTATGGATACGTCGGCCGCCTCACTAACACTAGATTCCCTAAACTGATAACCACACTTAGTACACTTAACACTATTTCCATTAAAAAGATCAAAGTATTATGTTATACATCAGAACCGACTCCTCTAATACCAATTTTTCATGACCCGTCCCCTGGGGCCCATGCCGTGACTACCCCAAGCCAACCTTCCATAGGATAGAGGCTAGAGACTAGCACTGAAGGCGTATTCCCTAAAACTGTAAAGACATTGACTTTATAACCTATAATAACACACAACCAAGCACACAATAAGATACAAACTCAAGTAAACTGAATTGTAAATAGAGTGGGTGCAGTAAGTAAAAGGGGCCAGAATACAAGCCCAACTGGAAAGTACAAGGAAAAATGGAAAGTAAAAAATGACTGATAGGCGAAAAGCATCTGCTGGATCATACACCAAGAATCCTACCCGAAGGGTAGGTACAACTCACAAACGGTCATCTCTACTGTTCGCCTCGTCTAACGTCCCCCTCTGAGCTACCTCCAGTGCTAGTAGTCTTGTCCTCAGTCAGAACTGTCTGTCGTCTACACCAAACCCAATAAGGTGCAGGCATAGCTTGTGTAGGGGTGAGTATAAAAATACTCAGTAGGGACCCCGAGACCCTCAAGGTCTCACAAAATCCACAATGGATAAACCAAAAATCATGAAGTCAACTGCCAACCCTACTTAGGTATATGCCCATACATATACCCAAGTTATCAGGTATACCCATCTCAATCAAGAGGAAACCCAGGGTCCAACCCAAAATCCCAAAGCTCAACCATTGAACAAAGGAAGGAATACCATGAAGGTAAGTTCCACATAGGTATACCACATAGAAGAATACCACCAAGGTATTACTATGAAGGAAAGTACCACAAGGTATAGTCTCAGATCACACAAGGTATAACTTAGGTACAGTAGTAGAGATGATTAGATGTAACTACTGAATCATCTTACTCTATTAAGAGGCTATGCTATTGATCCACATAGGATATCTCGGTGCTGACCCACACAGGATCACTCAGTGCTGACCCACACAGGATCGCTCAGGGTTGACCCACACAGGATCGCTCGGTGCTGACCCACACAGGATCTCTAGGTGATGACCCATACAGGATTTCTTAGTACTAAGCCACACAAGATCTCTAGGTTCTGACCCACCAGTCTGTGAGTTATTAACCTTTTAGTCCCGAGGGCCCGGTTGGATTAAGTCTTGATACTACTTCCTAATATTCATTATTATGTAACATTATAATGATGAAACTTCCTCTGCTCTCTAATATCTTACTTTCTTCCTATTATCATTATGACATGAATCTTATTTTCTTCTCATTATGATCTAAATTTCTTCACTAGATTAAGTCTGATTGAATTTCGTCTTTAGATCCAGTATGATTAACTTTACTTCTCAGTGTTAGTCTGAGAGAACTTCCTCACCTTGAGTCCAAATGAAACCTCATAATCATTTAACTCTCATTACAATTGAAAGTATTTAATAGTGACTCCACCTATAAAATTTAAAATTTCTCAATCCTTATCAGTTATAACTCATTCAAACATCTACAAAATTCTATTTATGGTCCTTATAGATCAAATTTAACCTTTTCTTTATTTATGATACTTATAAAAGCATTACGAATTACCTATTTCATCAAAAACATTTTTTGTGATAATTTTTCATGATTTATGAGAACTCCATGACTAGAAACATATCATATGATTTAATGATATAATATTTATAAACTTCATAACTCCTCACATCAATATATTTATTAAACATATTTAGTAAAATTTTGACTTACTTTCACAGAAAAATATTATTCTTTCTCTAATTATGTTAATGGGAAACTTATAACAATAATAAATTTATTCCTCCAATTCTTTTTGATCAAATGATTTGACTATGATGGTGCTTCAGATCAATAAATTTACAAAACTACCATCATCCATCTTCCTTACACCTTCAGCATTTGATAATGCTCATTATTAAAACCTGTTTCTGGAAAAAACTTTCTCAAATAGAATTTTTTTTACACATTTATTTAGATCTATAACATCATCAAATTTAACATGTCTTTCAAAAACACATTTTGGTTAACTAGTTCTGATCCTAAAGAACAAAAAAAATTACAAATAAAGGTTAGTTTTCAAAAAATAAAAAAATTCTTAAAATAAATCATCATAAGGGATCTTCAATATCGTTCATTGTATTTGTTGAAAAGACTGAGTAATTTTGTTTTCACCTCTTGGTTGTTTTTTCACAACTCAACTTTTGTTAACAACTCATAGATTTTATATTTTATAAAATCTTATACTTTTTAAAAAGTGAGTGTCCTAATACCACACTAATAGATAAAGTAATGTTTTTTATAAAACTGCATCCCTTTATAATAAGGAAAAATTTCAAACATGCGAAGATAAATTTCCCATTACTTTTATCTTTTATCGCATTTTTCCTCTCCACCATTAACAGATAATACAACTTCACATTCAAAAAAGATCAATAAATAAATAATTCTTACAGAGTAAAACAATTTATACTTTCTCTCCACCTTGGTCAATATAATCCAATACATAGTGGGGGAATATCATTATAAGATTTAGGATTCCATTGAAGAATGGTGGTCATGAAGTTGCATACTCATTTAAACAATTCATTATTTTGGTATTGCATTTGTGAAGATATAATCAATTTGATAATTTATTGAGATATATTCTAGAAAAAAATCTTTAGTATAAAATTTCTCATTTATAAAGTGAAACTTTTTAGTAATATGTTTTGATCTTTAATGTAGGATATGAATTTTTGAAAGATCAATTCTACTCTGATTATCACAAAGTATCTTAAAATGTTTAGAAACATGTACATGGAGGACATCCATATGATCTTTCAATCATAAATTATATGTACAGGATTGATTAGATATAACATATTCTTATTTTTTCTGATCAATGTTACTAATCATTGTTTCTTACTATGAAAACATGCACAACATTCACCTAATAAAAATGATCCTATTGAGGGTGATTTTCTATCATTATAATCTTTAACCTAATCAATATCTGTATAACTGTGAGATATCAACTCACAATTTCTGTTCTATTTTCTACCAGCATATGTGATTCTTTTGAATTACATTGATACCTTCCACACAATGTCAGAACCTAAACAATATTAGTACATGATAATGTAAGGTAAAGTAGACTTCCTATCCACTTATAAAAGTATTTCTGAATCACAATTTTTCCAAAATCTTCTTTACTCAACTCATTCCCACTACTATAGGAGTAGAAACATCCATGATTTATTCCATTCCAATCTTTTTTAACAATTACCTAATATAATTTTTCTTGATATAAGAATATATATTTTTATTTTTTTGGACTTTTAAACCATGATAGAATATCAACCCTCCTATCATTGGAATCTCAAAGTTCCTTTTCATTTATTCAAAAACAATTTAAAAACCTCTTCTCTATCCCCTTTAAAAAATATATCATCCTTCTATCCAATTACAATTAGAGTTCCGAAATCAACATCTTTCACATATAAGTTTACATAAACATTTCCTTTAAGAAAACAAAATCCTAAATCAATTGTTAATCTTTGAATACCATGCATGTGGATCCTGTCTCACCCCATACAAACCATTATTCAATACAAAACCATTTTTTTCATAATCATATATTATAACCCCACATTTTTGTTTAATGTAATAATATTATTCAATTTATTCATTCAAAAATACATACATTACATCTATCAGATATACTTTTTAATTCCAATGTGAGTCCACTAATAGAAACATTATAATAGTTTCTAATCATGTAACCATGAAAAATGTTTCTTAAAAATACACACCATCAAACTACTCGTAGTCTTTATAAACAAGTCTTTATTTATTTCTAGAAAATTATCCATTATCATTTAATTTTTTTTCAATAAATACACATTGTTCTAATAAAAGTTTTATTTAATATTCATGGAAGAAGTTCCCATGTTCCATTTTCTCAATCTAATCCAACCATTCATTCATATCATCACACATTATTTGTGTTTGAATAGGTTCTAAAATTGATCTGGTTCAAATTTTGATATCAGTGATGTCTAATTTCCTAATCTCAATATTCATCTGGTGTGAACTGGAGCCTTCTGTATTCCAATAATGTTTTCAATCTCAAAATATTTTTGTTATATAGAGAAATTCTTTGTTTCGCATCCAACTAAACATCCCACATCACATTATTCTCCTGAATCTGGGTAAGTATGTCTTTACTTACTTTCAATATCGTTGAAAATATCCAATTTATCTTCCTCAGCATTCCCAATAACACTTTTTATATAACTTTAATTTTCAACTACTTTTACATCATAGGAGTCCATTAACCATTGTAATAATTTTTTTTAAAATTTTATCTTCTTCCATTGGGGTAATAACCCAATTAAAGTTACTTCCTCATCTTTCTCATTAAACTTTACAATATCTGGATTTTGAATTTAATGTAAAAAATGGACTTCTAAAAAAGTTATGTACTTAAATGAATGTTTTTTGTTGTACCACATTTCATAAGAATTAATATGGGTTTCTGGTCTAATAAATCATCTATTTTGATCATATAAAATAATACTAATAGCTTCTCTCCAATAGAATGTTCAATATTTTTATTCTACAAACATACTTTTTCCCATTTCCATAAAACTTCTCTTCATTTTTTTATAATCCATTTTTCGTGTATTATAGATAGAACTATTATAATGTTAGACACCATGATTTATCATATAATTTAAAAAGTAAATATTCTGAATTTGGTACCAGTATCTATTCTTAACTTCTTTATATAGACTACTATTTCATTCTTAACTTCTTTTTTAAAAAATCTGATCATTTTCCTAGCCACATACTTATTCTGCATAAACATAACGTTTTACATCAGAGTCAAACCATCAATAAAAGTGATAATTTATAAATCTCCATTAATGTATTGATATATAATCATACCATATAAATAGAAATGAATAATATCATGATGTCTAGAAGAAATAATCTCAATCCTCATATGACTTTTTGGTTCATATTAACTTTAAGATAAGTAACACAAACAACTTCATCTATTCTTTTTAATTCTGGAAAATATAAGACAACATCAACATTAGAATTATTTTTAATTATTTTTTGGCCAAGATGACCAAGTATCAAGTGCCCTAATTTTGTTTCATCTATCACACTCAAGTAACATTTCTCATTAAACTCCCCATGTTGAAATAGATTAACACTACTTATTTGTCCTTTTGTGATAACTTTTTGATCTTTCATACTTATAATGATATAATAATTTTTTATTGAAAAAAAACTCATTTCCATCAACAAAAAGTTATCTTATACTAAGTAAGTTATGTTTTATCCCATCAATAATTAAAACATCCTAAGACTTCAATATTTCTATTTCAATATCTACTATTTAGATTCCTCAAATTTTTAATGAACTATCATTACACAAGGAAACATCTCTTATGTTATGATGTTCAACATGTTTCAAGTTTTTTGTGTCTCCTATCCTATGTGAATAATATTAACTTTTACATATACATGGTTTGTTCTTTTTACGTTATTTTAAATCAATATCAGTAACAAAATCTCTTCCCTCAACTTTCTTCTTTCCAGATTCGTTTTATTTTCTACCATAAGAATCTTGTTTTATAAGAAGTGTCATACATATTTTGGCATGATGACCGCATATTCAATTTTTTTTCTTCAGAAACTCAAATTTATTTACCATTGTAAATATTCTAGATTCTTTATATTTTTCATTTTTATGTTAATATGTGTTAGGAAAGTTACTGATTCTACATTATGTATTTCTTCCACTATATTCAAACATTATTATGAGAGGTGATAAGTTATGCCAAAAATTATAATTCTTGTGCCCATAAATTCCACATCACTAACAATAACCATCAAATCATTGGATGTGGACCATATTTCAACCTACATGATTTTTCAAATTTTATATATGAAATATTTTTTTCACACATTGTTTCACCCAATATTTCACAAATATTTTTCATGAACTTTAAATGTTATAAAAATAAAATGAAGCATCATTTTTAGTGGGTGCATATTTCACCTAATTATTGATTTTATCTCTCTCCAAAACATTAGAGATTTCAAATTTTATTTTTAATGTTTTTTTAATGTTTCATTCATATTTATTAAATAATATTTAGAATCTATAATATTTTATTGAATCTTGTGTACTACTTATTATTTAGCTTCCATATTTTTACAAAGATATTTAACTATATTTCTCTATTATGTAATTATATGTTTAATACTTAAGATCTCTTAAATGTATTATTCCTTATTTTGGATAACATATTTTCTTACTTCAGAATCTTTTTATCTATTTTTATATATCATTCAATCTTATTTATTAGGATATATTTTTCTCAAGACATGAAATAAGTTTTGTTATGAGCTGATACTCTATGTAAGATTCTTCTTCCTCTTCTTCTATTCTAATTGATGGGTATTATATTTTCTCAACATTTTTAATGAATTTTATATACTTTTATGAACATTAATATTCTAAATATTTTTTTAGGTTGAGTCAGATTCAGCTTTCTTACACATCGTATTCTTTTCGTCTGTAGTGAAATTCTTCTTATATTTATTGGATGAGATTTCTTCTTTAGAAGTTTTTTTCCACTTCTTAGATTGATTATTTTTGTCTGAATAATATCTATAGTCTCCAACATTATTCTTGGTGAAATTAATAGCAGAATGTATGATTCCTCTATACTCAAAACATTTGAGGGGAGGTTTTCATCCATACATTCCTCTACCTCTTCGATACATTTTTTATATAAGAGATGCGATTTTATATTTCAACTCATCATCCAATTTTTCTTCAAAGTAAAAAGAATAATCATCTTCCACATCTTGAATTTTCATTTTCTTATAGATTTAGAACATATTTGGACTTTAATATTCCTTTTTAACATTGGATATTTTCTCATCTCATAGGAAATAAGTATTTAATGTAATTCATCAAGAGATAAATTATTTATATATTCAGAAGGGATAATCATACAATAAAACCTATATTGAATGATTCATACAAGATTTCTTACAATTTTAGTATCTTCTAGGACATATCTGAATCCTTTGATGTTTCAAAAAATTTAATTTCCTCTAGGGAAGTATTTTTAAATAATTTCTTCATCTCTTATCCTTATTTAATCATACTTACTATGACTGATTTTTATATTTTCTTCATTCTCTTTTTTATTCCCTTTGAAAATACTTTCTAGATTTTCACACATACTCTTTAATGTTTTGAAACCCATCATATTCATAGAATAATTTTATAATAAGGATATAAGGATAGAATTTATAGCATTTCCATGAACATCAATATTTCTCTTATCAACCAAATTCATTGGGGTATCCTTATCAATATGTGAAAAACCAATTGGAGTAGAATCAATAACATCCAAGAAAAGTGATATGAGATAAAGAATCATCATATATTCCCATCCATAATAATTTTTCCATTATAATACTAACATAATGAATATTTTCCACGATAATGATTCAATAAGGTAACCTTGTTTTGATACAAATTAAATTTATAAAGTATCAATTAACAATTGAAGAGGTGGGGGTCAATCATTTTTTCACTTTTAATAGGTTTAAATACATTTAAAAACATAACCCCTTAAACCTATGAATGTTAATATAATTATCATATTTTATTAAATACTCATGCATGAAAAATTAGGAAAGAAAGTGAAGCATATGAGATTTAAATATACGACATCAGAGTAAGAACCTTCATCCCTTCCATAGACACTCTCGCGGGTCTATGAAAATTCACTAATAATAGAAAGTGAATACAAATTCTTCCAAATCCCATTAGACATCTTCTATCTCTCTATAGGAATGATTATAGATAATCTGACTAGTTTAAGAAGTTTACTTTCTAAACAATTGGTCCACAAAAAAAATAAAAAATACATTATGAAAACTACTCAAAAAAATTCTTAGGTTCGATGAATGTGAGTCAATGGTACTTCAGACTGATTAACTTGGTCTGATTAAATCAGTATAATCAACTTAATGTGATTCTCCCTTTATTAAACTATTCTTGACAAACATTCTATGATATCTAAATAAAAACCATGCACTTCCCAAAAACTACTCAAAAATAAATCTAAACATCCTATATCTGATGAATTCAGTCCGATGAACACATTCTCAATCTATATAACTCAAACTTGACTCCAATACTCATTCTGATCTACCTCAGTTTTCTAAACAAACCATTAAATTGTCTAATATTTTAATTTTTTCTTTATCTATAAATATCCCTATATTATCTTTGAATTAAAAAAATTTCAGTTCTTTGCTTTATCCACACATAAAAAATGATTTAAAGTATGAATATACTCTGACCTTATTTATAGGTGACATAATAGAAAAAGTATGAAATTTAAAAATTTTCCCTTCTTGTTCCAATTTAAAAACTCCATAAAAACACTCACATATAAACTTCAACATTGGAAGCTTCAATGATTCTCAATAATTCTCCAAAATCAGTCTTCTTGAATATGTTAACTTTTCTTCAGTATGATCCACTTCCTCTACTGTAGTCTGATGTAATATTATTGTGATGAGACTTACTTAGCTCACCACTATCTAAAATTATTCCTAAACTCATTATGATTTGACTATCTTTCTCTGCCCATTATGATCATAATTTTCTCATTAGAGTTACTCTGATTAACTTTACTCCACAAAGTCATCCTGATTGACATTATTTCTCAGATTGCTTTTTAGATAACTTCCTCAGCATTAGTCTGATGGAATCCACAAAATGATTCAATATTCATTATTATGGAAAGTATTCAATTGTGACTCCACTTTCAAACATTAAAATTACTTAAACCTTATAATTTATAACTCATTATGACTTTTGAAAACATCAGTGTCTAGTAATACTAGATATGAAAAAAAATTGTCTTGATTCATGGAACCGATATAATCTTTATGATTCTACCAATTATTAAAAAAAATTATCAAGAGAATGTTCCATGATTTATGAGAACTCTATGACTAGGAAAACATCATCTGATTTTATGTCAGAACATTTAAGAACGGTTTATGTCCTTGAATCTCTATCTTCCTTCAACTACTTCAATAAAATTATGATTTCCTAACTCATCAACATACTTCTTTCTCAAATTACATTAAAGGAAAACATCCAGCAATAAAAACATTTGGCCTCCAATTCTTTTGGAACTGATGATCTAAATATGATGGTGCATCTGATCAATGACTTTACATAACTTCCATCATCTATCTTCCTTACACATTCTATGTCTGGTACTTCTTAGTCTGAAAGTATGTATCCAGGAAACTGAGTTTGAAAAAAAATCTCAAAGATAAAAAAATATACCTTTGTTTTTGTATCCACAACATCCGCAACATTTACCTATTTATCAAAAAAACATTCTGATTGACTGGGACTAATCATAAAGAATGAATACATTATTATACAAAAAAGGATAGTTTACACAAATAAAAAACATTCTTAAAATAAATCATCACAAATTTTATTCACTATTCAACCATAATTATAATTTTCCTGGCTCTAAATAACCCTTAAATAAGGGTGGATTCTTCTTTTGGAACTGAACTAAGGGATCCATTAGTCTTGGTTCAACCATTATCATCCCTCTATAAATGACCTGAAAATCCAAGACTATACTCTGTACCAACTGTTGTTTCACTTATGGATTAGGTGAAACCACATTCTTAGCTACCTCTACAATTTGGTTCTTACGACACCAACATAGTGTCATTCACTATAAGAAAACCAAACTTCATTTTGTCTCACTCCTAGAAACTAAAGGATTAGCTATTTCAAATTGTCATTTTAATAGGTTCCATAATAATTTTTATCCACAATGAACAATTATAAACATTTTAAAAAAACCACCATCAATCATTTTCAAGATCTCTCCATTTTAAAACATTTTCAATACTTTTCAAAAATAATTTATTCTTTGCATTTCCATAAATAAAAAACTCAAGGATGAAAAATGTATTCCTCATGAGAAGTCATACTACCTATTCATGTCATGAAAATCTCATCCGTTAAATCCATGATGATGAGGTAAATACTAACCAAGAATTTTTTTAAAACACTCATGTACCCCACTCCTTGTTAACTTGATGTTAATCATAAAGAGGGTAACTATTCCTTTTAATGCTCTGCATTTCATGTTCTAATAATCATATCTCATTTCAACCATAAACATTAATAGAATAAATTACTAAAGATAATATAATTTCTAACTCTAAGACTAAACACAACTTATACCCAGTTATCAAACAAACTTATAGCACATATAGAAAAAATATATTTAGACTGACCAAGTCCCTAACCATTTGTAACCTCCCACCCCTCACCCATTGTATTGGGAAGAGGTGGTGGGTTTCATTTTCCTTTGGTGAAATACCTAAGAAAAAAAATGATAAAAATAAATTATAATTTCCTCATGAACATTTGGGGGATGATTTTACCTTTTAATTATAAACACACATACCACATGACAATAACAAATAAATCCCTATATAATGCATGAGTATAAAAACACAACTCAAAACATAACCAAGCTAAGAACCATATCAATGTACAAGTAGATAACCACGTAGCATTACCAAAGTAATGAAAATACAACATATCCCATAGACACCAAAGGAATCTAACCAATGAATCCCAACCTACTCCAAACTCCAACTCATTAGGACATTACCTTGGTATCAATAATTATCAATAAATACTAATATTATTTACCATTACATGTGTCCCAATAGATGAAATCTGTGAATATACAAGAGTTCCTAAGAAGGGTATTATTCTAAACTATGTAGGATTTCTCCAATGACCTCCCAACCAACACTACTAGGAAAGAACATGTTTGCACATTTATATAAAATAGGTTAAAATCAATTTAAAATAATTTTTATCAAACAAGAAATAATTTTATAGTGAAAGTTATAAAAAATCATATAAAATATTTTTCCTCTTCATTTGGAATACCCATTCCAAGATTCATCACATACATGCATCCACTCATGCATTTCTAGTTGAAATTTATATACTAATGAGTGGTCTCTCATTGATCTAATAAGTCGTCATAATGTAACCAAAAATAGGTTCCACAATATAACATTCCCCATCTATAGGGTCACATGTTATGAAAATTAACATACACAACCATGTATGCCAAATTCCACTCCAATCTATATCACATAAATAATTTATTTCATTAAAATATTTCAAAACCCAACCTCCATGGATCAAATAAAAAAAATAATTTTAAAATCACTATTATAAAATTCCATCAAAAATGATTTTTCACAAAATCATTTAAAACCATCACTAATTATGTTTCCAATAATAATAACAATAAAGTTTCACAATAATTTCAAGAGAAATATTTATTTCAATATAATCCTTTAAGTTAAAATCAAGTGGATTTAAGAGATAATTCATCTACCTAAAAAACCATTGGAAGAAGAATAATGAAAAATTGATTCTCTAGATCCGAACCAAAAAAACCTATACTTACCTAAATCATAAAATAAAAAATAACAATATGCATCATGTAGAAAGGATCTATCCCTATTTAACTAGATCTACGGTTCTATAAAATACAATGAGAATAGATCCAAGAGGATCAGAAAATAACAGATACTTACAAGTGAATGTGGATCTCTGATGGGCTTTGAATTGTATAAAACATGCTCACAGATCTAAGGGAATCACCTCTAAAACCATATGATGAAAATGAATTAGGGATTATGGAATATTAGGTAATTAAATGGGGTATCAGGACTTAATTCTAATTAAATCTAAAATTTTCAAATCTAAAACTTTAGGGTTCACATTTAGGGTTCATGGTTGGTCAAACCGTGAGCTAATCGCAAAAGAGATACTATCTCAAGACAATCCCTCACACGGTTATCTTGCCTAGTTAGAAAAATTATATTCCAATTTTTTCCCCTATGTCTTGCATTACAGATTTTCTCATACACATACACATTATTTGGCCAAACTGTATGTCAACCATAAACTTTCCTAATGCCCACTATATTACCTTGGACAGTTTCTTGGAGATTCTATGTAGTTTCTAATAACAAATCTCAAACTGTGTACCTAAAGAAAATCTTATAAAACATTCCAAAACTCTTTTTAACCTCCCAAAATGTAACTTGGTCATTATATATACTTTGAATACATAAATAAATGGTCTTGTACCTAAAACTTGGTGTCAAAAAATACCATATTATTAGATGAATGTTTTTGTGAGTTGGAGTTGTGGCACAAACTTATCATCCTCCACATAATTATTTTTCAATTTTTGATGAACTTGGTTTGATTGAAACTCCCCGTTATTCAATTTTTTTGATATTTAAAAATATTCCAAAAATTATCATTTATAAAAGGTAATATTCTCTCAAATTTTATTCACACATAAAAATAATTTTGGATCAGCCAAGAACTATCTATATATTTTCCATAAATCCCCAACCACACATCCTAGGGGCCTTGGATTGATCAGAAAACCAACCTAGTAAATAATTTTGTGTAAATCATTATAGGTTTTCTAGGAAGTGGCATAGTTCTTAATAAAAAAAATTATTCTTCTAACTCATTCAAATATTCATCAACCATCATTATATAATAAAATCCATACCTCCCCAAAACATAGATGTTCTTATTTTAATATCATAATGTAATGAATAATATTTTTACTTGTATTATTTTTCAATACAATATGGATTAATTTTGTGACCATGGTCTCAGACGGTGAGTGATTCTGATGCCCGATGTGCCCAATTTATTTTGAAATATATTAAATAACACAGAAATGTAGTTTTCCATAAAATGTGGAGTAACTCACAAACTAAGTCCTACATAAGAAATTGATTGTCCCCATTGAAGTTTGAATTCCCATTTTACCCTAGATGCAACATAATATTTACCATCATGTGGATTTTTTGAAAAAATAATTTCAGAAAATAATTTATAAAAAAAAAATTGATTTAATTTATTTGATTCAACATATTGACCAACTCTTCTTTAAATATATATTTTTGGGACTTTCCTCTAAGATGGATGATCAATCCCGAGGGATCTAAATGAATGTTAGATGGAATTATTATCGAATGGTGATAGATCAAAACCAGATCATGGATCATTTCATCAATGGAGTTTGTGGATTCATCAACAATGGAAATAAAAAATGTTCTTTTTAAATGATAAATACAAAAAAATAGGATATTGATTTTTGTTTTCCATCCCATTGTTTAATCCATGATGAACATGGATTAATTCCACGATATTAATTGATACACACATCATTTGTAGATTCAATTTTATGGAATTAAATATGATCGTTGATTTTCATTCTTCTTTGATTGTCTTTTTCAATTATAAAGAATTGAGGTCAAATAAAAAGAATAAAAGGTTTATTCCTCACATTTTATGGTTTTGGGATTTCTTCCAACATTCTTTGAATGTTCATCATAGTCAATTCATTTGGATTGTGGTTTGATGAATACCTGGTATTGGATCATTGTGAAACTATTATTCGGTTCAGTGTGTCAATAATGTGGATGAGGTTTGTGATTGATTGTGTGATCATGGGGAGATGATGGTGGTGGATGATCAGTGGTGGGCCAAAATTGATTTTTAGTTTCTATTTGTCATGTTTTTATATGAAGTGATGGACTGGATCGATGGACTATTTTCACAGCATATCTGGCCTTGAATTCCCCTCTATATGATGAATCCGATATAAGGTACATCACTCTCTGAGTCTGTAGAGAGATCATTTATCTTTTTTTTGAGTAACGTGAGCAGATATGCACTTATATTAAATAAATAAAGTTTTACACAAGACAAAATGCATTAAATTTAAATTTATCTGAATCAATAAGAAGAAATAATTCATCAGGTACATTGGTCATGTGGATGTATCCCTCTTCATTGACTCCATTATTAGCAATACCATTTTCAATATAGTTCACCTCCCAAAAAGTGTGACTGATAATGTAGTTCCTAGAGGAAATAATTTCAAGGAAATTGATCCATTTACCTTTTAGATTCCATGAGAATCGGGTTAATCCCACCCTTATGGCTTAAACAACCATTGTTGTGTCACACTCAAACCAAATATTGTTCTAATTACTTGGAAAAACAATGTACACCACTCTAATAATCACCAGCATTTCTGCATCCAAAGTAGTACCACGATTACATAGACTATAACTGTATTCCTCCAAATCTCCATCATGATATCTAAAATTTATCCCAAAGCTAGATGGTCTGGGGTTGCCCTGTGAGGCCCCATCCATATTGCATTTCATCTATCTAGAGAATGGGTATGTTCAAAAAAATCCATAGTACCTAGGTTTTAGGAAATATGCCTTTAATATTCATATGCTTAATAACTAAAAATTCCCTTACCGAGGTGATGAAAAATTTAGTGAGGTGGTTGTTGGTGTTTTTAATATCCATAATAATGTTCATAGTTGTAGTGTTTTCATAAAATTGAGCCTGGCGATGAATCACATTTTTACGGGCTCTCTAAGAAGAATGAATTAGTTCATCACATGAAACATGAAGCGATGAAATGTGTTTCTTTGACTGCTGAACTCAAAAAATACAATCCAGAAAATTTAGGATATAACCAGTTTTAGGAGGATGAAATTCAAAAGTATTCAGAATTACATTCCACAATGAGGACGTAGTGTTGAAGGACAAGAACAGATGATCAATATCTTCATGATGTTTATGACATAAAACACAGCTAGAGCATAGGGAGATCCTAACCCTTTAAATATTCTTATCCAATGGGACATTATTATAATAGAGTATCCAAATAAATGTGAATATTGAAGGAATAATCGATTTTCTAATCAAATCATGAATCAAATATCATATATATACCCTAGGTGGGATTTGTGGAATCAACATGAGCTTCTTGAGAATGGCGTTGATCCTCCATCATATCGGTTGTACTAGTAAGGTTCATGGTATTGTTGGCATATGATATCCTATGTAATGGGTTAATCCATATTGGGTTCATCATGTCCCCCAATAGTTTTGGTTATTCCCCCCTTCCGAAGTATCAGAGTCATCTTATACTAGGTAGATTTCTTGGTTGGTGCCTAATGATCTCTACCTCTTGAGTGTGTGTCTCCGGTTATAGCATAAATCGTGGAGTGGATTCTACCAGAATTAGCAATGCATCAAGAAGAATAATATGTTTGGAAGTTGGTTATAACCACTTGGAGAACAATGTCCTTCTTGAGTATATCTGTCATGACCCGTCCTCGGGGCTCGTGCCGTGACTACCCCAAGCCCGACTTCCATAGGCCATGGGCTGGCGACTAGCACCAAAGGCGTAAATCCCGATAATTGGGAAGGCATTGCCTTTATAATATCAAACAAAACAACACAGAGTACAAGCGGAAGTAATAAACTAAGTACAAAAGAAAGTTCTGAAATGAAAGTGGGCAAGAATACAAACCCAACTGAAAGTATAGCTACAACTGAACGAAAGTACAACAGAAAAGACAACAGCTAGATGAATAGAAGCAGCTCCTGTGTCATCCTCCTCAGATCCTACCTGAAGGGTAGGTACAGATAGCCTCCACAACGCTCTCGCCCATAAACCTCCTCTAAGTATCATCTCATCGTGAAGTCCACCTCCAGATACTGACTCGTTGTGTGGTCCACCTCCAGGTATCGTCCAGTCCTAGAACACTCGGACTCTGTCAGCGCTTCCCGTCGTCTGCAACCAACACAATGAGGTGCGGGCATAGCCCATGCAGGGGTGAGTAAACGATACTCAGTAGGGACCCCAAGACTCTCAAGGTCTCACTAAATCCAACAAGGATAACCACAAAGAAGGATCTCAACAGATAACCCTTACTTAGGTATAAGCCCATACTTATACCTAAGTTATCATGTAACCCATCTCAATCATGAGGAAACACAAAGGTTATGAAATCAACGGATAACCACTACCTAGATATATGCCCATACATATACCTAAGTTATCAAGTGACTCATCTCAATCATGAGAAAACACAAAGGTTATGAAATCAATGGATAACCACTACCTAGATATACGCCCATACATATACCTAAGTTATCAAGTGACCCATCTCAATCATGAGGAAACAAAAAGGTTATGAAATCAATAGATAAACAATACCTATATATATTCCCATACATATACCTAAGTTATCAAGTGACCCATATCAATCATGAGGTAAACACAAAGGTCATAGACTCAGCTCAAACTAGGATTTTCATTATTGAAACTGTAACTGGTGAAGAGCTTCGTCTCTGGAGAGTAAAATGATCCTATCATGACTCCGAGGTACTGCTCACTAACCTAAGAATGCTGAGGTACTCCTCCTATTGAGTACCGCGGGTCAACCACCCAAACACAGTAGTGCTTCCCGCCGGGGTCTGCCACCCAAACACAGTAGTGCACCCCCCTAATAGCCTGCAGAGGTACTCCTTCTGTTGAGTACCACAGGTCTGCACCCAAACACAGTAGTGCTCCATCCGCCATGGGTATTCACCCAAACATAGTAGTGCTCCATCCACTGGGCTAGTCGACTCACTCCAAGTCGAGTCGGTCAAGCAGTCGTCCGGTCTCAGCTAGCTACACGGTCTCCGTACTACGTATGCTCGTCTCCAGGAGGGTCCGCTCCACGAGCTACAGGTTGATACTCCAAGTATCAAAATGTCCCATGAAGAAGTATCTCAAATGACCGCGTCGTCATAGGGGTCTCAATGCAACATACGACACGTCAATCGGAAGCCCGGTCTGTGAGTTATTAGCCTTTTCGTCCCAGGGCCCCGGTTGGTTTCGTGTGCGAACCAACCTGGACGTATCTCAACTGTACCCCGAAATCTCATAGGGTATAATAATAGGAAGCGTTTCTCAACGTGATCACCAATGCTGCTGACGGTTCGTCAAACGGACATCCGGTCTGAAAGTTATCAGCTTTTCCGTTCCAGGGGCCCAGTTGGATTTCGGGTTCAATCCAACCCGGCCACTATCCAACTGCGTCCAAACCTCATGCGAAGTATTCCGAAAGTTTTGTCTCATCAAGAGGAATCCAACAAAGTCGACGGCATGTCAATCGGACGTCCGAAGCTCAAGTTATAAGCGTTTCTGCTCCAAGGGCCTGTTTGGTTTCAGGTTCGAAACAACCCGGCCGTACTTCAAGTGACACTGGTTAACCATACCGGTCACACCATTGCGATCCATATGGACAAAAACATGAGATGGACTACCCATTGGTCCAAAATGGATATCCGGTGAAAAAGTTTCATTTCACCGCAATAGGTACGGACCGGGCCTCGTGGGGCCCGCGCCTTGACCTCGACTTAAATATCCAAAATTGGTTTTGACACATCCGTCTTAATTCCAGTGTCGCAACATCATAGACGGTTTGACATTCTGACACCGTATGAGAGAGATATGTCCGATACAAGATCCCGTAATAATAATAATAATAATATTATTCGGTGTTTCATGGGCCCAAGCCACAAACCAGAATTTAGTATTCAACATTAGACTTGAATCGACCGTATTGATGTCAGGATTACATCGCCACTGATGGAAATCCAATCGGACGTCGCACGCCTGAGTTATGGCGGGTTGAAGATTTAATAATAATATTAAATCTATTATTTTCCGAGTGCTTCGGGTACACGATCCAAAAACCCGAAAAAGATATCCAATATTGGACTCATAAATTCCATCTCGGAGTCGGGGTCACACTGCCACTGACGGTTCGTGAAATCGAGGTCACACGGGGAAGATAGCGTCAAAATACAGTTTTCCCAACCAAAATAATAACAACATTATCATATTATTATTATTTATTTTAATTTAATTCCTCAAATTACCTCATCCAAAACATCCACGCACCACCACATTAGCGCCTCCTTATGCGGCACGCTCCAAACTTGATTTATTTCTATCTTTTAACTGATTTCTCTTATTTTCTATTCTCTCTCCAATCTAATTTCATTCTTCTCGATTCATCACGCTAAAAAAATAAATAAATAAAACTCCTTTCCCAAAATCACGCCTCCTCAACCCAAATATTCAACCGCGGATGAAACCCAACCCACCAAGGGTCTTGCGCACCCGCTGCCTCCGGACAGCTGTGCCTCCTGTCCGCTCAATCATATCGCTGGACGGTCGTACCGGCCGCCTACCTGCGATGTCCTGCTCGTGTCGTTATCCCAGCCTCACCCTCGCATCTGCCGCCCCGACTCCGCGCACAAACAAACAACCAGCGAAGGGTCGTCGGGCCGTGTTTGTTCGACCCACGCTCTCCTCTTTAAGCGTTATCAATAGGCAATAATCAAACACTTTCTTTCAACTAAGACATGGGTATAATTTATTCAAGAATAAATTATAGAAACATCATATAAATAAATGCTCATGCTCGTGTGATAAAACCACTTAAATGTGAAACAAACAATATTCCCCTACCTCGATAATTGTCGTCGCACGTCGGGCATCGCAGAGATCAGACGCCGATTCCGTGGATGTCGGGGTGCATCCAAGGAGGAATCGGCATTGGAGACTTCACGTTCTTCGAATCGTAGAGCGTTCTTCGTCGAGGTAGAAAGTTGTTCTTCATTGAAGAGAGGAACACTTTTCTCTCCTTCTTAGGAGCTCTCTCCCAACTCTTCTTAACACAATGAAAGTCCCAAACTAAAATAATAGACTATGGATATTATTTTATTAACCCATGTAATTCAAAATTCAAACCAATTTAATTAAATAAAGTGTTGGAATAATTAATGGGAGTGGGGAATGTGAAGAGATCTCTTAATTAGGGGTGATTTGGCACATTTAAATGCAAGAGAGTGTTAAAGGGTGTTTAAGGGAGGTGGAGGGTTAGGCCTCATGTGAGCCCCACCTCAAAAAAAATTCCTCCCATGGGAGGTTATGTGGGGTGTGGTCCCCCACCCCTAACTTCCTCTTAGAGGATATAACAACCCAAATAAATAAAATGGTGCAAAACCATTTTATTTATTTTTTGACAAATCCCCAAAAAATTAACTTTCAAACCGCAAAAAACACAACTGCGGTAAATGTCCCCTTAAGCGAATATCGGCCCTGCGAGTTCATTGGTATCCTCAGATTTCAATTCTGAGCACCGGTTCAAAAGTTATAAAATTTCGAACGTATGTTTACTAAACGTACCCGAAAATAATGTTTGGAAAATTATTATCAGTCACCCTCGACCCGCACCGGTCGAGGTTAGGCTCTGCCTAGGTAAAAAACACCCCAAGTAACCCAACGGTACTCTCGTATTTTCAATCCGAGTTATCGTTTAGAAGTTATGAATTTTACAATAAAAAAATTTTCATTTAATTATTTTATTTGCGGCCAAAAACTAACTTTTTCTGGTGGCCCGCGCCAACCAAAGTTAGTATCTTCTTAAATAAAGCATGTCCTCATGAGTTCAGTGGTGGTCTATGATTTTTAATCTGAGCTACCATTTGTGAGTTATAATCATTTGAAAAATAAAATAATTTATTTAATTATTTTATTTACGGTTAAGCAATTTTTGGGATTTCTCATAGGAGGCCCATGCCGACTAAACATAAGTCATACCTAGGGTAATACCGCCATCCTGAGCACAATGGTGCACTCAGATTTCAGATTCGAGCAACTATTCAAGAGTTATTCCACTGTTTCATGAAAACTGTTTACACACATTAATTTAAGTTTAACAAAACCTCGACCGATCATTCCGGGCACTTCGGGCCTCGGAATCAGACGCTGTCAGAAACAGAAGACTTGTAAAATCCCAAAGAAATTAAGAAAAAAATTTCCTTGAAATTTTCGGGTCTTTACAATACTCCCACCTCAGGGCTTTACGTCCCCATAAAGCTTTAAAACAAACCAGGGATACAAAAGTGGTACAAAGCACGCATCTGAGCCTTCCGCTCCCATGTGCTCTCTTGGAGGTTCCCGTGCTTCCATCGAAAGCGCAAAAGAGGAATTGAACATCCTCATATGACCCAATCCTATCAATCCTCAACCTCTACTGGAACCCCACAAAAGTCACCCCATCGCCAAAGTCCAGCTCCCCATGGTCGATGATATGCATTGGGTCAAGCACGTATCTCCTCAGTTGAGATACGTGGAAGTCAAAGTGCATCTGGTGAAACTGAGGTGGATGGGTCAAGTGGTAACCCACCTCACCTACCATTTTGAGGACCTAGAAAGGTCCGTTGAAACTCAAAGATAACTTTCCGCCTTGGCCACCACTTCGTAAACATCGTCGAGGTGAGACCCGTATAAGGACGAGGTCGTCATCCTCGAACTCAAGAGGTCTCCATTTCCTGATTATAACAGAAACTAAAGACTACCACTGCCACGAGGGTAAGGTTTACTAACTCAAGAGTGATCGACCGAACCCTCCTGTGGATGAGTTTATCCTGTGCTGCTTGGGGTTTCCTTTTTGCCGACCAAGGAAAACCCATCCCGATGTTGTAGTTAGACCGAAACCTTTTTGCCTAATACAGTAAATCTGAGCATGAAATGTGAATCCAATCCATACCGAGACCAACGTCGTAAGGTCTCGATGCTGCCACCAAGAGATTCCAACAGAAACTCTCACCTCGAGGGTCATATCACACTGTCGGCGTAAGTGTGATTATTGAGTCTCCTCCCAAAGGTATATCCAGATGTGAGGGTCAAGTCCACGACTTATCAGAAACTCTAGGACAGGGACAATATTCGTGGAAGGAAGGAATGATTCATATCAATGTCTATTATTATGCCAGCTAGTAGTGGACACAGACTGTACATTGAATCATTTTTAGAGCCATTGGGTCACACTCCTTGAACGTATGTAGCTACTCTCTTCCCCTGCCCTCCAGCTCCCTGAGCCTGGAGGGGAAAACAAAGGTGGGTGGTTGTAACATGTTGAAATATACACCACCCCATGCTGCTCTCCTAGATCTGCCTCCACGTCTGCTGCTCTGTAGATTTATATGTCCTTAACATTTCCTCTTCTTGAAACATTCACACTCCCAAGTCTCTGAGACTAGCACCAGCTCGCTGCATTCCAACTTCTAACATTCTCTAGCTGTATTCGTTTAGCCAATGAAAATTCAACCTCAATGTTCTCTCTAGCACCCTAACGTGAGTAGGAATGCATAGAGGAAAAAGTGATGGCTCTAATATCCTTAAACACACCACACTCAGAGGTCTGAGATCTATAGTACTGATCGAATCGTATTCATCGAGTACCCGGAATGTTCGGTATGCCTTGATGAATTCTTAGCTACCGACACGTCATCCTGCCGAAGCTGTATAAGCTCTAGAAAACTCTCAGCCACCTCCTCAAGCCAGTCCTCAGCCACCTATGAGTTAGGTTCGCCTCAGAACTTGAGGGTATATGATGTTGCAACATGTGTAAGGCAGTACGCCTACATGTGTCACCTACCGGTACCACCAATTGTAACTGCTAACCAACAGGTAGTGATGTATAGCTGACACACTAACTGAAGGCACTATCACAGTCATCGATCCACGTACCGAAGCCTCATCACTATGCGGACCATCGTCATGGTCATTCACTGGAAAACACTAGTTTCCAAGTCCACCATCCACTCTACTGATGTCTCAGCTAGGCTGAAAACTCTAGCAATCACCTCTAGCCAGTGCTCTGCTGTCTGGGAATCTGCATTGCCTCGTAACCTCGGAGGCCTCTACTGCTGGAACTCGTGCAACACGCTCTGCCAGCGTGCACAGTTCTCTAGTATGGCTCGTGGAATCTGCTGCCCAATAGGTGGTGGTGCTGCTGGTACACCACCCGAGGGTGCCAATATAGTAAAAAGGGCCCTACACTGGAGCCTCGTCGCTCGGTGGGCAGCCATCGAGTACAATCTCAGAACTCCAACTAACTGTATGCGTGGAGACATCCTGAACAGATGCGACATGGTAAACGTTTTATACCTGGTGAGTTGAACTGGTTTGAGCTAACTTTTAAACTTTTGGTAACACACATGAAATCAGTGTTTTCGTGCACAAAGTTAGAAATTAGTAGTCAGGGTCCTGGTGTATGGATACGTCGGTCGCCGCACCAACACTGGACTCCCTAAACTGAAAACCACACTTAGTACCCTTAACACTATTGCTTCACAGAAATAAAATATCAGAGTTATAAGTCCTGCGGTAGAACCGACTCCTCTGATACCAATTTTTCACGACCCGTCCTCGGGGTCCATACCGTGACTACCCCAAGCCCACCTTCCATAGGCCAGGGGCTGGCAACTAGCAGAAAAGGTGTAAATCTCTATTACTATGAAGGAATTGCCTTTATAATAGAAAAAAAACATCATAGAGTACAAGAGGAAGTAATACACTAAGTACAAAAGAAAGTGCTGAGAAGAAAGTGGGCCAGAATACAAATCCAACTAAAAGTACAACTACAACTGAACGAAAGTACAACAGAAAATACAAATAGCTAGAAGAATAGAAGCAGCTCCTGGGTCGTCCTCCTCGGATCCTACCTGAAGGGTAGGTACAGATAGCCTCCACAACGCTCTCACCCGTCAACCTCCTCTGAGTATCGCCTCGTTGTGAAGTCCACCTCCGGATACTGACTCGTCGTGTGGTCCACCTCTGGGTATCGTCCAGTCCTCAAACACTCGGCCTCTGTCAGTGCTGCCCATCGTCTGCAACCAACACAACGAGGTGCGGGCATAGCCCGTACAGGGGTGGGTAAACGATACTCAGTAGGGACCCCGAGACTCTCAAGGTCTCACTAAATCCAACAAGGATAACCACATAGATGGATCTCAACAGATAACCCTTACTTGGGTATAAGCCCATACTTATACCTAAGTTATCAAGTAACCCATCTCAATCATGAGGAAACACAATGGTTATGAAATCAACGGATAACCACTACCTAGATATATGCCCATACATATACCTAAGTTATCAAGTGACCCATATCAATCATGAGAAAACACAAAGGTTATGAAATCAATGGATAACCACTACCTAGATATCTTCCCATACATATACCTAAGTTATCAAGTGACCCATCTCAATCATGAGGAAACACAAAGGTTATGAAATCAATGGATAACCACTACCTAGATATATGCCCATACATATACCTAAGTTATCAAGTGACCCATCTCAATCATGAGGTAAACACAAAGGTCATAGACTCAGCTCAAACCAGGATTTTCATTATCAAAATCGTAACTACTGAAGAGCTCCGTCTCTGGAGAGTACAGTGATCCTATCATGACTCCGAGGTACTGCTCACTAACCTAAGACTACTGAGGTATTCCTCCTATCGAGTACCGCGGGTCAGCCACCCAAACAGAGTAGTGCTTCCCGCTGGGGTCTGCCACCCAAACACAGTAGTGCACCCCCCTAATAGCCTGTAGAGGTACTCCTTCTGTTGAGTACCGCGGGTCTGCACCCAAACACAGTAGTGCTTTATCCACCATGGGGCTACACCCAAACATAGTAGTTCTCCATCCACTGGGCTAGTCGACTCACTCCAAGTCGAGTCGGTCAAGCAGTCGTCAAGTCTCATCCAGCTACACGGTCTCCGTACTCCGCATGCTCGTCTCAGGGAGGGTCTGCTCCATGAGCTACAGGTCGATACTCCAAGTATCACAAATTCCCACGAAAAAGTATCTCAAAGGACCACCTCGTCATAGGGTTCTCAACGCAACAGACGGCGCGTCAATCGGACGCCCGGTCTGTGAGTTATTAGCCTTTTCATCCCAGGGGCCCGGTTGGTTTCGTGTGTGAACCAACCCGGACGTATCTCAACTGTACCCCGAACTCTCATAGGGTATACTCATAGGGACCGTTTCTCAATGTGATCAACAATACTGCTGAAGGTTCGTCAAACGGACGTCCGGTCTAAAAGTTATCAGCTTTTTTGTTCCAGGGGCCCAGTTGGATTTCGGGTTCAATCCAACCCGGCCACTATCCAACTGCGTCCAAACCTCACGCGAAGTATGCCAAAAGTTCTGTCTCATCAAGAGGAATCCAACAAAGTTGATGACACATCAATCGGACGTCCGGAGCTCAAGTTATTAGTGTTTCTACTCTGAGGGCCCGGTTGGTTTCAGGATCGAACAAACCCGACCATACTTCAAGTGACACCGGTAAACCAAATTGGTCACACCATTGCGATCCATATGGAAAAACACATGAGACGGACTACCCAATGGTCCAAAACAGATAGCTGGTGAAAAAGTTGCATTTCACCGCTACACGCGCGAACCGGGCCTCATGGGGCCCACGCCTTGACCTCAACATAAATATCCAAACTTGGTTTTGAAACATCCGTCTTAATTCCAGGGTCGCAACACCGCAGACGGTTCGACATTCCGACACCGTATGAGAGAGATATGTCCGATACAAGATCTCGTAATAATAGTAATAATAATATTATTATTCGGTGTTTCGTGGGCCTAAGCCACGAACCAGAATTTAGTATTAAACATTAGACTTGAATCGACCGTATTGATGCCATGATTACATCTCCACTGACGGCAAGCCAACCGGACGTCACACGCCTGAGTTATGGCGGGTTGAAGATTTAATAATAATATTAAATCTATTATTTTCCGAGGGCTTCGGGTACCCTATCCAAAAACCCTAAAAAGATATCCAATATTGGACTCATATATTCCATGTCGGAGTCAGGGTCACACTACCGCTGACGGTTCGTGAAACCAAGGTCGCACGGGGAAGATACCATCAAAATACAGTTTTCCCAACCAAAATAACAACAACATAATTATATTATTATCATTATTTAATTTAATTTAATTCCTCAAATTACCTCATCCAAAACATCCACGCACCACCACATTAGCGCCTCCTTATGCGGCACGCTCCAAACTTGATTTATTTCCATCTTTTAATTTATTTTTCTTATTTTCTATTCTCTCTCCAATCTAATTTCATTCTTCTCGATTCCTCACGATAAAAAAATATATAAATAAAACTCCTTCCCCAAAATCACGCCTCCTCGACCCAAATATTCAACTGCGGATGAAACCCAACCCGGAAAGGGTCTTGCGCACCCGCCGCCTCCGGACAGCTGCGCCTCCTGTTCGCTCAATCATATCGCTGGACCGCCATACCGGCCGCCTACCTATGATGTCCTGCTCGTGTTGTTATCCTGGCCTCACCCTCGCATCAGCCTCCCCGACACCACGCACAAAAAAACAACCAGCGGAGGGTCGTCGGGCCGTGTTTTTTTGGCCCGCGCTCTCCGCATTAGGTGTTATTAATTGGAAATAATCAAACACTTGCTTTCAGCTACAACAAGGGTATAATTTATTCAAGAATAAATTATACAAACATCATATAAATAAACTCTCATTCTCGTGAGATAAAACCACTTAAATGTGAAACAAACAATATTCCCCTACCTCGATAATTGTCGTCGCGCATCGGGCATCGTGGAGATCGGACGTCGATTCCATGGACGTCGGGGTGCATGCAAGGAGGAATCGGCGTTGGCGACTTCATGTTCTTTGAATCGTAGAGCGTTCTTCGTCGAGGTAGAAAGTTGTTCTTCGTTGAAGAGAGGAACACTTTTCTCTCCTTCTCAAGAGCTCTCTCCCAACTCTTCTTAACACAATGAAAGTCCCAAACTAAAATAATAGACTATGGCTATTATTTTATTAACCCATGTAATTCAAAATTCAAACCACTTTAATTAAATAAAGTGTTGGCATAATTAATGGGAATGGGGAATGTGAAGAGATCTCTTAATTAGGGGGGAGTTGGCACATTAAAATGCAAGGGAGTGTTAAAGGGGGGTTTAATGGAGGTGGAGGGTTAGGCCTCGTGTGGGCCCCACCTCAAAAAAAATATCCTCCCATGGGAGGTTATGTGGGGTGTGGGCCCCCACCCCTAACTTCCTCTTAGAGGATATAACCACCCAAATAAATAAGATGGTGCACAACCATTTTATTTATTTTTTTTACAAATCCCCAAAAAATTAACATTCAAACCGCATAAAATGCAACTGCGGTAAAGATCCCATTAAGCGAATACCAGCACTGTGAGTTCATCGGTGTCCTCGAATTTAAATTCTGAGCACCGGTTCAAAAGTTATAAAATTACGAACGTACATTTACTGAATGTACCCGAAAAGAATGTTTGGAAAATTATTATCAGTCACCCTCGACCCACACCGGTCGAGGTTAGGCTCTGCATAGGTAAAACACACCCCAAAGAACCCAATGGTACACTCAGATTTTCAATCCGAGTTACCGTTTAGAAGTTATGAATTTTACAATAAAATAATTGTCATTTAATTATTTTATTTGCGGCAAAAAACTAACTTTTTCTGGTGGCCCGCGCCGGCCAAAGTAAGTATCTGCTTAAATAAAGCATGCCCTCACAAGTTTAGCGGTGGTATCTAATTTTTAATCTGAGCTACCGTTTGTGAGTTATAAGCATTTGAAAAATAAAATAATTTATTTAATTATTTTAATTACGGTTAAGACATTTTTGGGATTTCTCATAGGAGGCCCGCGCCGACTAAACATAAGTAACGCATAGGGTAATCCTGCCATCCTGAGCTCAACGGTGCACTCAGATTTCTGATCCGAGCAACCATTCAAGAGTTATTCCACTTTTTCAGGAAAACTGTTTACGCGCGTTAATTGAAGTTTAACAAAACTTTGATGGATCATTTCGGGCACTCCAGGCCTCGGAATCAGGCGCCGTCAGAAACCGAAGACTCATAAAATCCCAAAGAAATTAAAAAAATATTTTCCTTGAATTTTTAGGGTCATTAAAATATCTAGGTGTTTTAGGATATAATGTTATTTTTATATATTTTATAGTGATGCTATTGCTTGATTATTTGCGTTCAGTGTTTTTGGAGAGACCTATTGTGTACTGTTATACTCATCCATTCATGGGATATTCCCATACATGTCAGGTCTTATGAATATGACAAACCTTTTGAAAGTTTTTTAAAGGTTTGTGAAGTAGGTGGATCATATATTGATATTTACATATAGAGGTGTTTACCAAGAGATTTAATTTGATCATATTCTTCACCCTTGGAGTCGGTTGTAATATTTAACGTTTCTAGTTGGGATTGTATTTTCCCTTCTTTTAGATTTCGGTACATTATTTTCATACTCTATATGTGAGAGTATATATGAAATCATGAATTGGTTTTAGTTATTCTATATTTATAATTGTATGTGCTTCGATATGTGTGATTGCGTATAGATACAATAGGATAATGCCACCCATTTATTGGATATTCCTAATTGGTACTAGTCTCCATCCCTTAAACTATTATAGGAATGCATGGGGTAGTCATGAGTC
Organism: Viscum album; assembly: GCA_963277665.1. Classification (NCBI taxonomy): domain Eukaryota; kingdom Viridiplantae; phylum Streptophyta; class Magnoliopsida; order Santalales; family Viscaceae; genus Viscum; species Viscum album. Next base: position 1,197,394,125 of record OY728123.1, on the reverse strand, counting down.
AAACCCCTTGGGGTTACATCGTGAAAGAGTGGTATCGAAGGGATGTTCTACCTTAGTACCTGATTCTATGAAATTGGGTTAAAGGAAAATGTTTAGTGATTCAAGTTTATATTTTTGGATAGGGAATCTTGGGTTGGTGCATAAGCCGATACATCCATACAGTAAGACTCTAATAACCTTCCTTTAGACTCAGTACATGTAGAAATTATTTTTTGGGAAAACTTTGGTGAATTAATCATATAATAATTGGTTTTTTATATTTGTCCTTCTTGTGTCATATCCATAGATATACTCTTTGACTATGCTAGATAGTTTTTTATTTTAGGGTGCCTCCAAGAAGATAGCCATATAAAATTACACTGTGTGATCGTGATGATGATACATTGAGTGAATAGGAATCAGTGTAGGGGAATATACTAGAGATAGCACCTTTGGGTTTTTTTACAATCTTTAACACCCACATTGAGAAGAAGGTAATGTCGGTAGTGCCATATGAGGATGCACACGAGATGAGTGAAATGCATGATTTTCATATGTAGAAACCTCGTAGGTTTCAGTTTAAGCCATTCCCCCAAGTGGATGAGGACTATTTAGATGAAATAACTTGATTTTTCCACCCTATAAGGACAACAATAGATATGATGGAAGTCCTCACAGTGTGTATTCTTTGTGGATCTAGTATGTAATGGTGGAGCCTAGTGACTTAGTAACATAATGAGACAACTCACTCTTGGTCATACATTCGGTGTCTCTTCAGGGAAATGTTATATCTAGCCACATTAGGACCAGTCAGCATATATGTCCTTAAACATATACAGTAGGTCAGTTTGATCATGGAAGATTATTCAGTGAGGATTAATATTCTCTAACTTTACTCCATTAATATGGTTTGAGATTTTTTTTCAAAGCATAGAACATTTAGTAGGGATTATTCTATTACATCATGTATTTACCAGTATCCCTTTTCATCCCCACCTATAATGGGGTTATTGAATAGGCCTTGGTGGTGTGAGCTTCCTTGAAGAGCAAGAACAAATAGTGCATTATGGTGAAGGACACTAAGGATATTTTATCTTGAAAGCTGGTAGCCAACGGAAGTCACAGTTATTCAAGCATGTTAGATGCTTTCTGAGTTGATTGCATAACATAGACTCTACATTGGAGGCCTATATGTAGGTATTGATTAAACCTAGAAAGATATGGTGTTTCTCCGATAATGGTTGAGGATTTCAAGCTCAGGATTTTTTAACCCATCATACAGCTGATTGAGAGATGGTCGTGGTACAACTGAGTAAGACATAGAGGAAATATTATTGTGGTATATAGAGAGTTATATCTGGTAGAGGGGACAAAAAATTAGTTGGAGGTAGTTAGAGGTTTGATCTATTACCAAAACCACCCCCAGGTGGTTCATGTGAGGCTCATAGAGCTAGTGGTCAGGGATGAGGCCAGCTGCATGCCATGGAGGCCTATAACCCCAAGCCTCTAGTGATGGTATATGGAATGAAATTTTTCTTGTATATATTGTATTTATAATTTATATACATAGGTGTGAGTCATTTCTTCCTTTCAATTTCTCTGTTTCAAGACTTATAGATTCTATTTTAGTCGTTGGATTAACCCTTTCGATTAGAGACTCTAGAAAGAGGGGACTGGGTGATTTTACACTTATGACAATAGTGTAATCTAACGCTTGGAGGTGATAGTTTTGTATGGGATATATTTTTATAAGCAATTAGGGCTAATGATATCATCTTAGGTAGGTACTATATATCCATAGTTTATCTCTAAAATGACTATTTTAGGTGGAGGATATGGTGTGTTCTTAGTGATGGAAAAAGGTTTTCTAATTTGGATAAAAAAAGATACCTTGGAAGAGCTAGACATGCTCTAAAATAAGATAGAGTATCTGATTACTCACATGTTGGATAGAATGAGTCTTGAAATAGTGGACTCTACGAGCAACCAGTTCCTTACAATGGTGGAATAGTATAAGGATGTCTTTCCTCAGGATGTTTTAGGCTTACCTCCCTATAGAGATAAATATTTCTGCAATGACTTACACCCTCAGTCGACCCTGATTTCTACACCAGAATATCTTATATAACCTATACATATTTTTGGGTGAAGGGTATAATCTAATGACTTTTAGGAGAATGTATTTTTGATTCCCAACAGTTCCCCCAAGATATAATCAACGTTGTACGAAAAGAAGGTAGAAGAGACCTTGAGGTTATGTGGGGATAACTGATGCTTGAACAAGTTGATCACGAAGAAAAAGTATCCACTTATGTGAACTCATGACTAATTTGATCATTTGAGAGAGGTTTTATGGTTCTTTATTAGTGACCATAGATTGTTATATCATAAGATATGAGTACAGGATGAGGATACTCCAAAGAAGAAATTCTGATGTTTCTACCATAACTATGAGGACATGGTGATGTCATTAGGCATGATAAAATCCCTAGAAGTGTTCATTTGAATCATTATAAAATTAAATCATACTTTACGAGGAAGGCTCGAGTGGTCTTCATTGATGATGTCCTAGTGTACTCGGTGTCCAAGGAAGAGAACACATGACACTTGAGGATAGAACTGGACACACATTGAGAACACTAAATTTATGGGATGCTCTCAAAGTGTATGTTTTTTATTAGATAGGTCCACTTCTTAGGACACTTAAGATTAGAAAAAGGATTATAAGTGGGCACATTAAAGGTTGAGGTATTTCTTTCTTTGGAACCACCCAATAGTGTTATAGATATGTAAAGCTTCCTTAGGCCTATAGGGTACTATCAATGGATTGTTCCCGATTTCTAAAGAGTGGAAGAATCCTTGATAGTTTTTACCCATAAGGGGAAGACTTTTGGGGGTGTATAATGTTGTAAGTAGTTCTTTCAAAAGTTGAGAAAGAGGTGGAATAACGATCCCATTTTTTGATATTTCCTGATGAGGGTGTCTAGTATATAGTGTTTTGTGATGGATTAGGGACCAAACATGGTTTGTTTCTAATATAAAGGCAATAAGTGATTTCTTATCATTAATGTAAATTGAGACCACATTATAAGAAGTACATAACCCACAATTTTGAGTTAGGAGTGGAAGTATTCTCACTAAATAAGTGTAAACACTACATGATTGTGGAGCAGTTTATCATCTACTCTAACCACAAGAGTATCAAGTATATCATCTCATATAAGGATATTAAATTAAGATTGAGTTGATACTAGAGTTCCTCTAGGAATACTACTTTGAGATTTAATATACTCCTCATAAGGGGAATGTGGTGTAAGACAATCTTCGTATGATATCTGGTTCTCAGTTGTTCAATGAGGTGTCATAGATGTTATCCTCGTTTCTGTTATCCTTAGTGGAAAAGGATGGGGCTTAATTTCATTAGTTGATGGTTATTACCACACTGCTTTTACAAAATTTGAAGGGTTCTCAGGGTAGAGTCAATGATTATAAGACTTTACATACAAAGAAAATAAATATACGTTATCCTAATGGATATTTTGAAGGTTTGGTGAATGCTATCATTTGCAAAGGATGGACAATGGTACCTTTGACATTCTGTGATTTGAGGATGTGGTAGTTTCATACATCCCCTTTGGTGTTACATATTTGTGTGGGAAATATTTTCCATGACCTACAATGTTAGTTTTGGTGTCTTGGAATAAATAAGGGAGTTGTATAGTTTGTATCTCATTACCTCACTTTTCAGTAAGTAAAGGATAAGCACCAAGTTCTTGTGGGTTTAGCTCAAACCCTTGAGGTTCTAGAGTGGAAGTGGGATGGGATATCCATTGATTTTTTGATGGGGTTTCGACATAAATATAGGGAACATGATTCAAGCTGGGTGATTTTATACTAACTCCCCATGTTTACCCACTTCCAAGATAATCAAGGGAAGAGTTCAGTAGAGTGATTTACAAGCCTCTACATGTAGAAGATATTTCTACTACATGAAGTCCCTTGGTGATTGTTTCAGACTTTTATTCTCACTTCACATCATTATTATGGAGAGGATTTAAGGAGGCCTATAGGAATTAGTTTCTCTTGAGAATAATGTTTCACCCCAATACTGACGTTCAAATAGAGTGGTCTATTCAAGCCTGAAAGGACTTTATGTGGACTTTCATGTTAGACTTTGGACATAGTTGGTAGGATTATCTATCCTAGGTGGAGTTATTTTACAACAAAAGAATCCATTAATCCATTAGTATGACAACATTAAGGGCTTTGGTAAGACAATCCCATTGGTAAACACATTGCTGGAATGATCCAAGAATGTCATCACTTATGGGTCTGGAGTTGGTGTGATATACTACAGAGAGGGTTCAGATCATCAAAGATGGATGATGACTATACAGAGTCATCATAACTGTTTTGCGGATTGACAATGGAGACCTTTCATGTTTGAGGAGGGAGACCATGTGTTCATGAGGTCCTCTCCTTAATGTGGATTATGGATATTTTGTTATGGAATAAAGCTATCTCTTTAATTCATTCAAAAATTCTATATACCGGGTAGAGTTTATGTGGGGGCATACAATATAGTTGAACTACCCAGATTGAACTATGTACATGATGTATTCTATGTGTTGTAGCTGAGCAGAAACATGCATGACTATCACAAGTTATTGACTGGGGAGAGCTAATCACATAGGATAGAGTTACCATTTTTTGAGTAACCAGGAGAGATCGAGGAGCTTTAGTAGAGGATCCTTCATGGGATATCAATTCCACCAGTTCATGTTTGGTGGAAGCACAGTAATCATTATGAGAAACCTAGGAATATGAGACACATAATCTAACCTAGTACCCTCATCATTTTGATTAGTTTTTTTATCTTTTGATAATGAAATCCTTAAGGTGGGGATAATTTAATTACTCAAATTTTTCCATTTTTTGTATATTATATGAATTATTTTCAAGGAAAAATGTTAAGATGAAATGTGATTTTGAAGCCCAGTGTGCTAGGAATAAATATTTGAATTTTATTAAATATATTAAATAACATGTACAAATATTTTTCCTAAAAAATAATATTAACTCCCAAACATGGCCCTATATCCAAAATATATGGGCACCATTGAGTTTAAAACATGTGTTTTACCCTAGGAATGAGATAATCTTTTTCAAAGCATGGGATTTGTGAAAATGTAATCATAGAGGTTGAATTAATAAAATAAATAAATAAATTTATTTTATTTTATTTTATTCGATGCAACGACCTGCTATACATTAAATATATGGTTATGATACATTCCAATGTTTTGGACCCTCAAACCCTGGATATCTAGATGACTGCTGGAGAAAATTATTAGCTAACGATGAAGGATTTGGACTGTACTGTGGATTTTTTCACCAATGGAGTCTGTGGGTCTTATAAAATATGGAAATAGAGAAACTTTCTTCATTAACTATTGATCCAAACTCAAAATAGGATGCTAATTTGTGTTTCCAATCAAGTTAGTTAATAAAAAATAAATGCAGATCAATTCCACAAACAAAATTGATATGTGCATCATCGGTAAATATAATTTTATAGAATTAAGTTTTTTTATTGTGTTTTACTCCACTTATATGGTATTTTTATATTAAAATTAATCAATATTGAACAAATAAAATGAAGAGGGTTTTTCCTCTCATTTTATGGATTTTGGATTTTTTCCTTCATTCCTATGACATTTATTATGTGAATTTTATTTGGCCCATGGTTCGACAAATACCAGGTTTTTTATCATTGTGTGGATATTATTTAGATAAATGGATCAATAGTGTGGGTTCGATTTTTGATTGATGGTGTGATCGATGTTTGATGATAGTGGTGGATGATCATATGTGGACTGTAATAGGTTTTTGGTTTCCATTCTTCCCAATTTTTATGAACAATGATGGATTGGATATGTGGACTATTTTTAGAGCAGATCTAAACCCATATTCCATCCGGTGATGATGAAAGGGCTCGACTGACCCTCGATCTAGAGGTTTTGACAAGGGAAGAGGATCCGGTGACACACAAGATGATGTAGAGTAGGACCCATTGTATATAGAAGAAACTAGTTTACCCAGCATTTAAACTATCATTAAAAACCTTGTGGGAACCCCCTAGATATTGCACTATGGTTTCATATAGAGTTAAAATCACATGTTGTGTGAAATTTTCACATATTGTGTGACCCCACCATGAAGTCTTGTTGTGTACATCAGAGGCTATATGGACATGGTCATGAGTACACATGATTTTACGTGGGCATGGTCAGTGGTGCACAGACATGGCATGGTGACACATGCAGACTATCTAGAGACTCATATGCATCATGTGGTTTAGTGTTTGTCCATATATAATAAGTTTTACATTACATGTGTGGAAACACCACACTGGTAGATCTTAGTTAATCAAGGAATGTCTTGTACTATACTAACATGTCGTTTTCTTCCTTAATGAAATCTTGGAGCTCTTTGTCTCTTCAGATCAAAACAGTATTGGTAGATTATTATTCCCCTTGGTCCTCTCCATGGAGTGCACAATTAAGTATTATATAAACATATCATTATATTCATACCCTTTAGAGTAAAAATCATTGATATTGTTTTTGGCTACCCTACATGATACTGGAATGATATCCTATATAATCTTTGTACCCTATGTAGGGTTTTTGGAATTATCATGATCAGCTTGAGAAGGAAATTGATCCACTATATTTTATGACATATTGATAGGGTTCGTGGTATCGTTGGAAAATTATCCCTTAAAAATGGGATGATTCATATTGGATTCATGGTGTCCTCCTAGTGGTTCTAGGCATGACCCCGAATCAGAGTATCTGGATCTTCTGAGAAGAGTGAGCTTTCTTGGGTAAGGGCCAATGACCTTGACATATTGATTTAATGACTCTAGTGATAACATGGATTATTGAGAGTATTCTCCCAAAATTGAATTACATTGAGAAAAATCATGTGGTTATAATTCGGTATAACCACCTGGTGGTGTAGTGTCTTTCCTTAGTATATTTGGTTGTCTTATCATATAAATTGATTATTATATCTTGTATTTACATAGATATACATAGTGATTCAGGTTTAGTGTTTTTTCAGTATCCTACTTAGTATTGTTATACTCACCCCGGAATGGGCTCATCTCTCACTTGTCATGTATTATATAGATAAATTCCATTTTGACGGTGCCCTGAGAGAGAATAGATAAGGTGGAGTGTAGCTTGACTATATAAATCAAGAAGTTTTACGAGATATTTCATTTTATCATATTCCTCACCCATCGAGTAGGTTTCACCCTTTACATTATTATGATGAGTTAAAATTTTAAAACTTCTTCACCTTTCAGTGCATTACTATCATACTATTGTTGTGGGATTATATATTCTTGCATTCATTCATTGCATTTTATTACATTTTATCATTGTATGGGCTTGGAGATGTGTGTGTGTGTACATGTACATTAAAATAATGCCTCCCATTTGGTGGATATGCCTACTTGACGCTAGTCACCAACCCATGGTCTATTATAGATGGTATTGGGGTAGTGACTGGTTGGATCATGGTGTTTTAGGCCATGAAACATAACCTATATCTGTCTCTACTTTCATCAAATGGGAAATAAAAACATCATTCATGTCCTTGGCAGGATACCACATTGTTAACTGATGTAGTTTTTTTCATCATATCCTCTTATATATTGATTTAATTTATATAGATGATCTTGATTACATATTTATCATTAGGAAAAAATAATATATACTTTACTTTCTAACCATTCAACTCACTGAAAAAATACTGCATCAATTTTTGGTATGTGTGGACTACAACCTCCAAGAAGCAATGTGATTCATTATACATCACCACATCACATTAATGATATATAGAAGTAATTTTAAATAAAAAAATTGTATTTATAATATTATTATCATTATAAAAATCTAAAATATTACTTGTCTTCTTTCAATAATTATCGTTAAAAAATGAAAACAGTATTCATGCATACGTTCAGCCTGCCGTCTCCTTGATTGCAACATAGTTCATTTTTCATATACATCATTCATGGTTGGTTTTAAAGGAATAATATTTATATTTAAATTGTTACTATTACCTTATTATTATATTGAATATGATATAATAATGACATATTTGACCACAATCAACCAACAGAATTCAATTTGGACATTTGAGCTAAATTGCATTAAAACGTCTTGCATGAACATAATTGATTAAGTAAATTATTCTAACATGTAAATTAAAACTAAGAATAAACATTAAATTTTTTATCAATATATTAAATTATAAACTGATTTTTTTATTCATAATGAGAATGGACATATATGATGATTTTGATTCTAGTTAAGGGACATTGTCTTAAAAATCCACTTTTAAATATTCCAATATTTTTTTTTACATATTCATATTTTTATGAAAATAATTTATGAATGTATATATATGGACACAAAATACTTAATAATGTAATTTTATATATCATGTTACATTATTTTTAAGGTTTTATAAAATGAATTTTTTTCTATGAAATGTTTTAATTAATTTTCAAATATGCAAAGTAATATTCTATTTTAATATATATGGTGACAAAAAATGTACCATCACCACAATAGTTATTTGAATTTTATATTATTTATTTTATTCTATAATTTTTTTAAATAAATAACCTATTTAAAATTATTTTAGAAATTTATATTTTAAAAAAAATTATTTCAATTAAAAGGGATATATCAGTATCTAAAAATGAATTGTTATTAGTGAATGGAAAGTTTTTAGGTTGAAATATTTTATTTTTTATAATTATGTTATGGTTCTTGGGAATTTATTAGGATTATAGGTGGTTTTGTAATAAACCATGTTTTTTTGGTTTGGTTTTAAACAAAGGGTGTGTGGTTGCATTATAAACCATGTATGGGTTGTTTCATTATGATTCATGGTTAGATGGGTCCTTGATATACCTCAAATATATTGTGTATTAAATTCAACTTAATTTTAATTCCATTTTTATGAGTGACTGTAAGAGTGACATAGAAATTAGGTACCAAGTTTCTTAATTTTTTTTATCTATGACTTTAATGGTATTTTATGAAAATATTATAATTTTTTAATGTATGAAAATGGTCTTATGTATAAAAGTATGCATATAATAATAATAAGGGTGAAAACTCTAAATTTCTGAAAATTATTTTTTTTATTTTTCATAATTGAAGAAAAACATTGATAATTTTCCCCTTTTATATTTATTATAGAGTTTTTTATTGAAATATTTATGAAGTGAGTGAGATTTCTATAGTAATAAAATGTTTACTTTGACACCAATATTTATTTGAAAAATATAGTTTTCATTAGTTTTCAAGGACTATGTTGTTTCGTTCATTTTTCTTTTTATTTCCCTTACTGAGACTTTTGTGATCATCACAATTATAAAATGTTTTACACTTTGTTTAAGGAGGGTTATGAACTAAGAATAAGTCTAGTGGAAGGTTAAAAAAACTGTTCATGAATAGAAAATGTGTTTCTTAAGTAATATATTATGAAGGAAATTGACTATACACATTGTAAAATGTAGTTTTTTTATATATTAGTTTTGAATTGATTCTCAAAAAGTCTGAACATTAAAAGCTCCTAAAAATTAACGACTGTTAATTCATGAATAAAAAGAATATGTAATGTGTAATGTCATATCTTTATATTAAAATAGTAACTCATTGAAAGAATAAAACTGATTTGAATCATTAATAGTCATCAATAAAAAGATATAAAAGGAAAATAAAAAAATGGGGCAGTATATACACCGACTAAAATTAAATATGTATGTATTACAAAATATCTTTAAATGGAGTTGAAATTGAGATGAAATCCCTTAAAGAGATCATACAATTGAAGTTAGAATTAATCAAAACAAATTTATTTGTGGGAAATTTAAATCCACAAAAAAAATAATTATAAATAGATAATAACATAATTAGTTGTCATTTCACATATAATCATGGATTTACATAGTTAATAAAGTATAGGTATAACCCAATGAATTTGATTTGAGTTAAGAAACACCTCACAATGATCACAACTTTGCTGTGAGAATTAATCAGTGAATTAATTATGAGTGGAAAATTTAAATAAAACAAAAAACAAGTGTAAATGAAAAAATACAATCATAATTCATTAAACACATTATCATAAAATGTTAATGAAAATTAAGTTTTAATATAACCCATTAAAAGAAAATTGTGTTATGAAATTTTTTCCCTTGTGTTTCCCATTAGTTGAATGTTCATTAACATATTTTCTAATTATTTAAAACATGTTTTTAATCTATAACATAACTATATTAATATATATAATATCATATATTTTCCTCATATGAAATCTTATCTCATGTCCATTAACAATTCTTTATTATTATCATTGTTTTGGGTGCTAACTGGATTATTTTTTCATGCATGTTTTTTCACTAATGTTAAGGAACTTGAAAATTGATTATTTTTCCTTCATCATTATAATTTTAATCAAGATATAAATATAATATATATTCATTAAGTCAATCATTATTACTATCCATGTAAATTGGAATTGGAAAACTGATCACATCGCATTAGAGAGGTGGTAGTCAACACAAATGCACAAAAAACGTTATCAATTTCCAATGGATTAGGAGGTAAGAAGGAATATATGATTTTATAATTCTAAAAACATTATTTAATAAATAATTTATATAAATATTAAATCCATATTTATAACCATAAAAATAAATGGTGATGAAAAATAAATAATATTACTACATGAATATGAAATATCGTAGACATTTCCACCTTTAATTGGTAGGAGAATAGGTTGGTAATTGTTTTACCATTATCATAATTACATATTTGTATTTTTAAAATACTAGAGAAATATTTTTACAATTTTTACAATAGTTTTAGAGTAAGTATTGGAAGAATGAAATTTGAAAGATCCGGTAAGGATGATTACCTCTTCTTCTGTAGACTTCCATTAGATCTCCTCTTAATGGGCTTTGGATTTTAATTTTGGAAAACTAATAACCACTAGATCATGTAAAATGAACTTTGGAAAGTGATATGGGTAGGTTTTTTGTATCTTTTTTGCTTGATGTGGTGAAAATAGAAGAGAGAATGGTATTTATTTTATAATCGAGGAATGGGTGCTCTTGAAATTAATTAAACTACTATATTAAACTAAATTAATTTTTAGGAAAAAATGGATCCAAATTAATATAATTAAAATATAATATTATGATGATTTTAGAAATGGTCATATAATATAATTTGTACATTTTTTGGGTTTTTTTGATACTATTATCTCTTAGTCTAAACCCATGATAACCCTTTCGACAATTACCGTATTATAAAAGTTTACTACACATTAAATATTAATAATGACACCATAAAAGTAAATTATACCATAAATGGAAACATGATTAATGTTTAGAAAATATCTTATCCCCTTTTCCTAGTCCGTGATTTCTTAATTAATTTACTAAAATATTATGTTTATATAATAGAATTAATTTCATTTTTTACACTAATAATTTAATTTGTATTTCAAAAGATCAAGACATAGAGGTAATTAGAATAAAATAATTTTAAAAGTCACTAATATATTTTATTCATATATAAAATAATTTGTACATAATAATTTATGTTAATTCTATTACTTTTAATATTTTGAAATTATTTTATTTTATTACTCTATTAATTTAATAGATAATGTGTCGTCATTGTGTCAAAATTAAATCTAGTTATTTAATAATTAAAATTATCAATAAATTACCTTGATAAAGATAAATTAATTAGGTTTAAAATAATCATTTTTATTTTTTCATAAAAAATTATAATTCATATGTCAACAATAAAAGATGTTAAAAAAATAAGAGAGTGGAATTTTGGAACTTTCAGGACATAAAATACTATAAATTTTCTTAAAAAGGTCAAATAACATCAAATTTATATATATTTGAATTTTTGGATTGATAGGGATGACTTCATCCCAGTAGATGAAATAAAGGAAAGTTTTTTATTGATCTATAATGTCTTATCAAATTATTTTTAACATTAACTACCTGATTTACCCTTTACAAATGTGATTAATATTTCCACGATTACTATTCATAATGCATAAAATGGACCTATTTACTAAAATTGAACCTCTTGATTTCAAATATTGTATCCACTTTTCAATATTAATTTTCTATAATAGGAATAATTCAATTTTAATGTAAATGTGTAATGAAATTGTTTTTTGAAAAAATTTGTTTTAAGCATAAAAAATAACTTATATGAAGACCATGAAAGTTATTAAGAAAAATGATATTATTATAAATAAAATGGATCATATTTTAGATTAATACCCAATAAAAAATATAATGGGACTTTAAAAATATTTTATTTAATAGATAGAAATGATATTATTTGAAAATAATTATTTTTCAATGTTAAGAGAAAATGAAATCATTTGAAATAAATCAAAAAAATCGCTCAGGATTAATTTTTATTTTCTCCTTTAAAATATTAAATTAATATAAGAAAATTAATTTTATAAATTTTGATAAATTAGTTTTTAATAATAATCCTGAATAAAAATCTTTAAATTGTTCTATAGTTTCATTAAAAAAAATATTATTATAATTGAATCTTGGGTGTTACATAGTGAGATCCCAATAAGAAGAGTCTCAATAGAAGAAAATTATATAATAATGTTTACTAATGCCTTATAATAGTAGAATCACAAGTATAATGTGAGATCTATAAGGTGTAAAGTTATTATCAGTTTTCATTTGTTCATATAGGGTCTTTAAAGTGGGTTCCCTAAAACAAACTAGAATTGTGATTTCAATTAATAGACTACTAATAATTATATTATCACATGTAGTGTTTTTTTTCTTTCTAGCAATAATGTGATAATTCAATTAGATTATCAATGAAATAAAATTTTTGTAGTAGTTCCCTAGTATACAAATATCCATGAAATGCTATAACAATAATTTGAAATATATATGATATGTTATTGATAACATTAGACTTACCAGACACATATGATGTTATTCTATCAGGTGTATTGGGGGTCATACTAAACTAATATATTTTTTCAAAATGTTTTCAAATGGTAATATAAATGAGATGAAGTTTTGAGGTGTGACCCATATATATTTATTCTACAATATATGTCTCATTAGATATTCTTTTCTATTAATGTGTGCATTATACCTTAGACAAGATATTATTACTAATTTATATCATGTATCATGTAATTTTATGTATTTTAAAACATTGTGATGTCATAATCTCCCAAAGAGGAAACATGTGTCTGGGGAATCATAACTGATATGGAATTTATTATGCAATTAAATAAAATATTTGATTTTTCATTGTTAATAGAGGATTAAATCTCTATAATTTTAAATGAGATATAATTATTTCATTAAATACATTTTCATATTAGTTAATCAACAACATCATTTCAAAAATTAAATGAATGATATATCATTAAAAATTTTCAAAACAGAATTATGAAACCTTGTTGATGAGATATATATAAGAAGGAATTATATTACACCGTATGATTTCTTATAATTTTTTCCTTATAATAATAAGTTCATTCACATTGAGTTTCATTTTTTTACTGTAAACCAATCAAGTAATTTGTCTGTGTTCACCTAAATTCATAAAGAAAGAGTCCTAAATGGTCAAATAAAATTCTTATATAGAATCTCAACTAAATCCTTTTTCAATTTAGTATTAATTATAACTATTATTCTTAGGTTTGGGAGTAATTATTATTCAATTATTTATTATCAAATAAATTAAATCCATTGTTATTCAATTTTAGAATAATTTTTAGATGGATATTAAATAAATATTTGTTCATGAGTTACTAAATATAATATTTATTTATTATTTGAATGCATATTATAATGTAGTTTTTTGTTAAATATTTTATTTTCAAGACTTAAAAAATATTGTGGGGAAGATTTCCCTATTAAGGGGCCGATAGTAATTATATATTATATTTAATATAATATAATTAAATATTTATTTATTTATTTAAAAAATGATATATAAATATTCATGAGATAGCCCATGTCATAGAAAATATTTATAATATAATTATTATTAATTTAAACATGGGGTACTTAGAATTATAAACTACATAAAAATCCTTTATGAAATTTATAATAATTACATCCTATGTATATATTTTGATTTACATCATATTTGAAGGTATTATAATTGTTGAGGATATTGTATTATCTCATGATAATTCTCTAAAGAGTTAGAGAACCTTTAAAGATCTCTCTTAGGAATATAGGGAAATAACATTTCTCTTACATATCATGAATAATAAAACAAGACATGGTCTCTATTGCAGTCAATTATGAATGATTAAAGGAACTTTGAAACTCAATGAAAGATACTATAATAAAAATTGTGATTTTCTCTAATTATTGGATCATGTATGGATACTATAAAAGGAATTCTAGTTTGTATTATTCAATAAAACATTGATATGAAATGATCAATAATATAATTGATATGTAACAAGGAAAACTATAGAGAAAAGGTAAATCCTTCATGAAATTAATTAAAATTAATTGTGGAATGATTCAATATATGATTATTCTAGGGTTTTTGTCATCAATATGGTTTGATTAAACTATTAAAACTAGAAAAAATAGATTTGGTGAGAACAAGGAAAACTTTTACTGTGCACTTAATCGTATTTTTTTTAATATTTGGATGGTAACATGATATCATGAATTGGGATATCAAAGGGTACTATATAGTTTTTGTTAGATTGCTAAGATCCTTTTATATTTTTATTTTCATGTATTATACTATATGTATGTTGTAATTTTTTTGGTTTTTATTTGGATATTGTTTTGGAAAAAATACATTTACTTGTTATATATGATGATTATGATGTGTATATTTCTATAAGATAAACAATATTAATCTATTTGATATTATGAGATTCATAAATGGCATCAATAAACAGGTAATGTTTGACTTTTATTACAACAGGGAGTTTTTGGATGGTGAGGGTAAAAGTATATAATATGATTTCTTTGATTTTGTTATTAAATTTAGATTACATTGAATTTATTGTTATTGGGTACTGAACCTAAAAATCTAATGTTATAATCATGAACTAGATTATAAAGAAAATTATTAAGGAACTACTCAATCAGATTAAACTAGAAGACATGATTTTTTCACAACTAGGATGACACATCACTCCATCCTTGCACCAAAATGTTAAAATATACAAAGAGAAATAAATTATAGAATACAATTAAAATAATAATAATGAAAATGGAAATAAATGTATTTCACATAGTTTAGAAAAAATCCAACATTGTAAGGGGAGAATTGTTTAAATTTTTTATTAATGAATGTAATATGATTTAAAGAGTGGAAAATATTTTTTCTAAAATTAAAAATTACTATATATTTTGGTGATTTTGATTGTATCTATTTATTCAACTAGTTTCAACACCTTCTCTACATCATGGTTTGTACTCTATATAGATATTATCATTACAAGGATCCCACATATTTTTTTGAGGAATCCACTAACATAACACCCCATTGTGAATAATATAGTGCGATTAAAAAGTCAACTCATTGGATTAGTCATTTTCAAACGTTGAGCAATAATGGTAATTCATACAAAGAATTTATCCTGTTTCATTGAATGGTTCATAATTTAAATTTTATTCTTCCTAATTTTGGATATCAATACATTAGTCATATAGCACATCAATTTCCATCATATTTTATAATTGGAATTGTGGATTAAATAATATTTTTGAATACAATATAATAGCTGAAAAGTGTATTCAAATGGATAAACATAACTATTATTTCATCATGGATAGACTAGTAAATAATTTATTATACTAACCATGACTTTTATATATAGGATATGGATTTTTTGGAAGATTTTTAAGTTAAGTTAGTTCATTGACGAATTTCTATAGCTAGAGATTGTAATTTTTGGATAAATACATAAAAATCATAGTCATGCTAGATATATGGGTTTGTAATTTTTTGGTTGTTAATTTTTTGGTAGTTGAAATTATCTTGTATTTAGGTTATGTCTTATTAAATCACAGATTGTAGACAATTTATAATGTAAAATGACTATGAATTCTTTATCATAAATGTTTTTTTGGGTTTTATTTTATTTTTCGGTATTCCTCTATATATCTCAAAGGGAATACCTACCATTTTTTGTTTATAAAATTAGTGATATTCAACAACATAAGTTCTATCAGGATTTGGATTTAGGGGTTACATTTGGTTCATTAACCAACCCTTGTGGGGTTCTAGGGAAGTATAAATATGAAAGTGAGGACTTAGACAATTTGGTTGAAATATATGTTTCAGATTTTATTTAAGAACATGTGATGATTTTTATGGATATAGAACACTACAGAATCAATATTAGATGTCATTTAGTTCAATTTAATAGGACATGGAAACCATCTATGGTGTTATGACTAACACATTCCTATATATGGACCCTTTTGGGAGCTAAAGGACAGGATTAATTTGTGTACAAATTTCAAGGTGTAGTTTGGTTCATAAAAAATTATATAGTGGTTATGATATGATTTATAATTACTCTCTTTTATGAATAGGGAAAATGTCTTGGAATTGAATGTTTAAAAATTCAAATGATAACATCTAATTTTTCAATTATTATACTAAAAAACATCATGTTTTTCACCTTATCTTAAATGTATTATGGTTTTTCAATGGAATTATTATGTGAGTATATGCAAAACAATTATCAGGTCTATAACCATCTGAGTTCCAAGAATTATTGATAACAACCTAGTTGGGGACTTTATATGGAGATCCATCTATAGATGTAATTAAACTACTATAATATCAATGAATTTGATTATATTATAGGGAATCATGGGTGATGATTTTACTAATGTTGATAAGGAATGATATGATATTAATTTCTTAATGTTTTCTTAATGGGTTGAATTTAATGTCGGGTTAAATATATATTTTTTGACGATATTAATAAGAAACTTCTCTTATTAATGATATATATATCTAGGATACATTCCTTCTTCATAATATTGTTTCATAATTGTATGTAAAGTGGTGGAAAATGATCATTTGGGCTCTATAGTGGAGTATATTGATCAAGAGATAGTGTTTTATATCACATTGATTATCATTGATTATATTATAGTTACTTCTCTATTATAAAAATTATAGTAAACATTTATTGATATTTATAGATAAATACTCTTATTGTCGGGTTATAAAAAAATTAGTGACATAGTGATTATATTTCAAAGGATTATGAGTGTGATCATGTGTTTTTTGGATGATTTTAGGAAATTAAATTTCTTTTGATTATCTTTGAGGTTTCATGATATATAAATATGTGAAATAATAATAAAATAGAAATGAATAAACTTTCAGTTTTGTCTATTTAATAGAAATTGGGATCAATTACATGAGAATAGAAACATAAATTTCTATATTTTATTAATACATATGATAAAAAATTATGATGAATTATAAATTAACGATTGATACTGGTCTCAAAATTTTATCTTAACCATTTTGATGGGTTGTAACTAAGAGTTAGAAAATTATGGGTTCAAACAATCATTATGTCACCATGAATGATTGGTATAGATTAATAGTTAATACCAACATATATTGGATTATTTATTTTGAGGTTTTCTTAATAAGGAATATTATATTATTATATAATAATGGAGTGACATTTATTTTGATTTTTAAACCATAGTAGGAGTGGTTTTTTAGTTTTGATTTTCCAAGAAGTCTAGGGGAAAATGTTTGAGGTTGATGGATTTATAATAACCTTGATTACAATATATATGGGGGTGTAATCCCTTTATATGATATATTATCAAACATATTAGACACTGCTTTAAAATTATCTGATGAATTTTCTCATTGTTGATTTTACCAACTTCTTATACAACCTCTTCCATGAAAGTAGTAATGAGTGAACTGTAGACATTTTAAAACATTTTAAATATTAAGTAAAATAAATATTTATTAATTAAATTTAGTGGGTTAATAGATATTACAATGGTATTAATTATGGAATTAAAATGGTCGAGGGTGTTCAAGATAGAAGAGTAAATTGTGTATAAATGAATAGTGGCACATGAGCCTCAACCTAGTTGGCGATGACTCCTTATGTGGATCCAGGAGACATGGGATCAAATCAAGGTGGAGAATAATTTTGGGAGGGTACTGTAGCAGTAGTGTAGTATGTACTGTAGCAGGAACTGTGCAGAACTGTAGTAGATATTGTAGCTGGGAACTATAGTAGTCACTGTTTGGCACTGTAGCAGTCAAGAATATTCCCCCGTTTGGGCCTTTGAGCCACCTATTTGGTCCATGAGTTATTTAAGGCCTTCGGGCCACCCATGCTTTTGGGTCAGTAAGGCCTTCAGACCACCTCAAGGCCTTTGGGCCACCTTAAGTGCAGATGAAAACTAGATAACTAACAAGGAAAAAACTTTAGAAGGACGATGAGAAATGAACTTTCACCATAGCAGAAGATAAACAGATTGAAAGAATGACAGGGTATGGCACCTGCCATGGGGAAAAGATTGTTCAAGCATGGGAAAGCCTAGCCGAACAGCCATGTGATGGTGGAGAGTTGATTTCATGACAAAGATGATGGGGAGGAGCAGTTTCAAGTAGTTAGTCTTGCTTGTATGTAATGTTTGAAGCCTATGAGCAATGAATTCCTCTATGGACTACGGTCTATGTAATACATACACCTATGGGCCTTGTAAGGGTTCCACCTCACCCCTTGAAAGGTGGATTATCAAAAATCAATAAAAAATAAAGGCCTTCGGGCCATTGGAGGTATAAATGAATAGTAGAATTATGAAACTAGTGTATAAAATGTAAAATGGAAATAGTTTTTAATGGTTTATATTCTTGGTGTTTCTTGGTGATTCATTATATATACAATATAAATTTTGAAATAGATGAACCTTTTTTGTAGTGATGTTTCTTAGTTTTAGACAATGGGGTTAAATGGTTATTATATGTGTTTTAGTGATGATGGTTTTGGCAAGAATTTGGAAAAATGGATGTCTTTTTTATTAATATAGAATAAAAATCAATATTGAGTGATAATACGTGAATCGCCCTATGTGAGATGATGAGTTCAAGAGTCCACAAAGTGAGATTTAATGTGAATTTATAATAAATCATCATCATAAAATACAATTTAAGGATTATATTATTATTATTTTCATAAATATAGGTAAGATGATTATAACTACATACCTTTTTCTCCTAATATAATAATAATAAATAGAGTGGTAGGGAATTTATCATTTTAAAATATGATAAAATATATACCTCTATACTAAATTTGGTTTTTAATGATGTAATGTTATTTTTAAAATTAAATATATAATGAATTATATTTACAATAGAAAATAAATGATATTTTCAAAATGGAAAAAATACATCAAATTACATTAAAATAAATAGAACTAATGATTATATGAATAGATGAAATATAATTTATAAAAGTTAATATGTTTTTATATCAAAGTATATAAGTAACTTAAACAATTTATAATAAATTATATCCTTTTTATATACCCTAAACATAATTTATTTTGTACAAAAGTGCAAGGATGATCCAAACCAAGATCTGTAGGACCATGTTCTAAGTTAAACAAATATTGATCTATTGGGGATGTTTTGTGTATGTATTTATACATGAGTTAAGAATGTTATATGCTTCTGATATAGATAGGATACTTGATGCACCTATGATTATATTATTATATCAAGATACACATTTAAAAATGAGGTTCTAGAATGGGAATAGAAGGTCATTAGTTGTTACCTAAAACAGAGAACAACCAATCACCTGTTGATTGTCAAGCAGTCAGAGAGAATGATCTAGGTACTCGATCATATTCATAAGAAGTGTATTATAGATTTTACTATATAATGGTATGGTAAAAAATACTTATTATAGTTCAAAAAAAAAATATAAAATACATGATTTGATCAAGATGGAACCCTTTGAGGTTACCGATGGTAGACTATTTTTGTCATTGTTTTGTTCGTTAGGGTGGTTGAGTTGGTAGTGATTGGAATTATTATGGTAAAAAAGAACAAAAATATAAAGTATTTTATCTATGAAATCAAGGCATTCATGACGTCTTTTTTCATATCATATATCCAAAATTATGAGTCATGGCCTATAAACAAAATTGATAATATAGATGATACTTTATTTGAGGATTTCTCAGTGCATATGTGTATTAGAGAAAGTAGGTTTTTCACAATAAGATTATGTATATTATATGTGTATAATGAAAACATGACCATATATAAGGATTGAATAGAGATATGAAGTCTTAGATTTGGAAATACTGTATGGTGTGATTCAGTAAGGACCCTTGGAGACACTTCTGGGTATCAAGAATTCCTTTTAGGGTGATTTTTTACAACCCATAAAAGTTCATAGTGCATTATTATGTAAATTTAATTTGAATTATAATAATATTGTTGAATTTTGTTTTGTTTAATTATTGGTGGTAACATGAGATTGAAATTTTTTGAGTTGAATCTAGTATGAATATGTAATTATAAATCCCACAGGCCATCATGGAATGATTTAAGGGTGTCATGGTGTGATAGGTAACTAACACATTATCACTCTATATACATTAGATTACATAATATGGAGGTTATTATATAGTAGGAGGTCATGGAGTTATAATTGGGTGGAAAAGTGTGACACTTGGAAGTAGTTGTTTTTAAAATTTCAATACATAAGGATTTTTAATCATTATGTATGGTCATGTTATCGTGAAGGAGTCCTAGAGTGACAGTTACTGATATTGAAGGGGGTGGTGGAGTATCATTTCAGGATTGTATGGATTCTTGTCAAAGGACCCTAAATAATGGGTGTTCACAATAATACCGCCCTATTCATACTATTATGAAGCTATGATAGAATAGCTGTAACACTCCAAACTTCCACGATATTCTTTCCTTTGAATAATACAGTAGCGTGTGTTGTACGAAACTTCGAGTTCTAACACACACACCACAACCAATCAAACTACCTGTTATGAATAATAATACCCACTTTTTGAAATTTTATAAATTTTATCTTTCAAAATGGACTTAATTTTTGGATTTGTAATATCGAAATTATCCTAGGGTGAAATTTTGGTATTTTTTGGAAATCTTTCAATTTTTGATGAATAGTGAAAAAACACTGAGTTATAGTTTAAAACCAAATTTTTATTTAAATAATTATTTATTTTATTTAAATTTAATTAAGGTCAAAATATATACATAATACCTATATAATTTCAATGTAATTCATTGGAATTAGTTTAGAATAATTTTAGATATATAAAATTTTTATTGAACTTTTCACCGTCATTTACCCACCTCCTAGGAGAATTTGGAAATTCACATAAAACTTAATTTTACCACTTTTGTGAGTGGAATTTCAAAAATATGAGAGACATGTTTAATATAAAGGAGTAAAATGTAGTTCATTGAGATGAAAATAATTTTTGGTGAATAGTAACTTTTTACTTTTATTTAACACGGTTAAAAGTAAATAGGGTAATTAAGGGTAAAAATGATATTAATATTACCCTAAGACATGTCCTAATTCTATTGGACAAGTGTATGTCGACCTAAAAAAACCTTAAGAATAAAATATTATCATTTATGTCCACTTTTATTAGATTAGGACATTTATTATTATTTAATTCAAAGAAGAGTTAAAAGAGTTAAAATCAATGTTTATTTACTAAAACATTTTTAATATTGGGTTATAATAAGATAAATTAGATTGTAAATATTAATTAGAAATATAAAATTATTTCCTACATAATGGTATTTTATTTATAATTTTTATACATTAAATAATTTAATTTATTTATGACACAATGGTGATGCACTAATTATCTAATTAATAAAATATTAAAATAATTGATATTATAAATATCAAAATAAATGTAATTTGAGACTTTTTATGAATTAAAATAATTTTCTAGGATAATATGACATATTAGTATTGATTATATAAATTGTTTTCGAAGTAATAATGTTGTTATGAATTTATCAAAAACAAAATACCCAATAGTGTCAAAATTGACATAAAAGAGTTTTTAAAAAAAAATATTATATTATTAATTTATATTCAATTCCAAAAAATATAATGGTCAGACGAGAGAATTATATAATGATAGTTGTATCATTAATATACCACTTGGGGGTCTCTTTGAGGTATATAGTAAGTTTATTAACTATATAATATAAAAAATCAAAGTGACATGGTAAGTGTCAAACTAATTAACTAAGAGTTACAACTAAAAGATAAGGTTAATATAATGACCCAAACCTATCTAAATTCTATTGATTTAGTGGTTTTAGACCCATACCCACCTTAACATTTAAATAATACACATTGGAGCCATTATAAACCGAATATGAATTTATTATAAAATAATATTTCTAGCTTTTCCAAAGGTGCCCCTCACCCCTCTTATAAAAGGGCACTTCCCCTTCTCAGTAATTCACACATTCAAAGCCTTTTTTCTCGGCCAAACCCTGCCCAAATACTCTCTCAACTTCCCTAAGTTCAAACTAGAGGCCTTAGTTTGATCATAAATCCAACCTAAGGAGCCCTTTTGATCAAATCAAAAGGAAGAACCTGAAGAAGAGGTAATGTTTTCACCACCCTCTTTCAAGTTCCTTTCTTCTTCAACTTCTTATCTCTTTGTTATTCCCATTATAAAATAATAACTACAGTATATTATATATACTGTGATTTTATTATACATATGGTACAACCATATTCAGTATTCTATCCATCCTTTGAATGACATTTCACCATACGTGCATACGTACGGCTTACTGTCTCTACCTCATGGTGTAATTTTTATTCAATAAATTATTATTTGGATGGGTATAATAATGATGTGTAATTAATGTAAATAATAAATATAACATGATAATGATTCTATATATATGATATACCATCCAATTACATATTATTTTAATATCAAAAGAATGATATTGTCGCTTGTGTGTACATACGGACTA
Organism: Viscum album; assembly: GCA_963277665.1. NCBI lineage: Eukaryota > Viridiplantae > Streptophyta > Magnoliopsida > Santalales > Viscaceae > Viscum > Viscum album. Next base: position 1,197,370,966 of record OY728123.1, on the reverse strand, counting down.
CCGTCTCCACGAACACGATGAGATTCATTCTCCATCGTATCCATTCAAGTATAATTATCATTTGATGATTTTAAAATAATTTTTAAGGAATTGATATCATTCTGGATATGAATAAGTTACAACCTATCCATAACAAACATGACTTATGTAACAAAACATATATGAGTAAGTTAACACCCGAAATGACGATAATACTAAGATATTATTAACAAATAAATGTTAAAAGATCATATATGATATCATATTAATTTATATTATTCTTATATAATTTAATAACAATTATTTCACCATTATACAAGAGTTTAACCTACCCCCTACCAAGGAAAAGTACAAGGTAAGGGTTATTTCACAATCTCTTCATTATCCGAGGTTGTTTATATGTAATTATCTACTGGGACCTCTTTATCATCGACATCTATGTTTCTTAAAAATGTATTTCAAAACATTCTTGATATATTACAGAATATGGGTTAATGTCATTTATACACTTTGTTCAATTTTTATAAGAGGTTTATAAAGTAATCATTCCGTCGTTTTCCAAACAAGGTCCCTTTTATCCTTTTCGACATAATTAAGGTAAGAATGTCTTTTTTTAACTTATACGGTGGGTGCGACTATTTTATACCATTATAAAATCTTAGAAGCTTCCCTTACAAGATTATAAGGATATTTTGAAAGTAAATGTTTTAATTTATAATTATGTCACTTTTAAATGATTTAAAAAATAGATATTTCTCTCAAATAGTTTTGATTTCATCTATGTCAATATCCTTTGATGGATTTTAAGATTATTTGAAGATGATTTATTATGAAACAAAACATTATTGAAGGTTTTGTGATATGTTTGACTGTGGATGTGTTATTTTTATACCATTCATGGTTTATAGTGAAAGTATTGACATTTCGTATGCTAGTTTTAATACGAATGTTTATGTTATGTTGAAACCTGTTCATATGAGGAATGCATTGGACTTAATAAGTGATGGGTGGAGCCCGCTATAGCTCCTCGATGCATCGGTAGGTCTAATGAGACAAACTAGTCTCTTGGCACGAGGCCTTGACAAAATATTATTTGTAGTCTTGGCACGAGGCCTTGACTATATGGTTATGATAGTCTGTCATTATGCATTCCATAATTATGAAAGTGGTTATTGATATTTTATGTGATTATTCGACTAGTATAATATCCATGTGAATAAGTAAATAACATTATTTCATTTTATCTTTTCCATATTATGCTAATGTTCAAGTTTAAAAGGATTTTGTTTTATCTTTACATTGCCTTAAATGTTTATGCTTATTTATGAATGTTTCTGCTATATTGTTATCCTTACTGAGCATCTGAGATCACCCCTTTCAATGTTTTATTTTTTTCGCAGGATGTGAAGAAGTAATTTATAAATGTCCTGCAGGGATAATATGAGGGGATATGAAGACAAGATGTTGTTGTAGTAGTTTTCACTTTATGATGTAATTTAAACTTTATGAATGTATCTAGTTATTCCAAGGCTACTAAACTAATCGTTCTTTCAAGACTTGACCTTTCTTGTGAACTTTCCAATGTTATGTAATAATTCACCGAATCTGGGATACTGGGGTTGGGGGCATTATAGTTGGTATCAGAGGAAGTTTAGTAAAAACCTTGGAAGCTAGATTTAGATAAAATTTGATTAGAGCACATAGATTTAAGATGGACTTTGAGGATTAGTATAGAAAAACTTCCTAGAATTTTGGTATTGTAGAGATTTTGTGAGATTTCCGAGCAATACATCCCTGTCTAGATACGAGAAGGTAGAGGCGGCTCTGGCACAGATGTACCTAGGGGTAAAACCCAAAAACACCGCTTTGAGCTAGACTCGAACGGGAACTGGTTCATGATAATGGGCCTTGCTGCACTCTTGGTTACGAAAATCCTGGGGGATATGCTTAGGATAACTCTCATTTTATTTACAAATAATTATGAAGGGTTTATGAGTATATAAGTCCTCAAAGAAAACATTTTTATGATTATGGAATATATCCATAAATAGTTCAATTTATGTTAAGTGTTTTATAAGTATGGAATTATGCATTTTGATTCATAAACTGTTCTAGTCTATGCCATTGTTTAGAAATGGCACCTAGTGGAAGAAATGGAAACTGTATCAATGCACACACTCTATGTAGGGATTTCCCTCCGGATCAAGATAATTATAGTGGAGCTGGTGATGCAACTGGTGCAGATCAACTAATCACCATACTGGGACAACTCACTCAGGTTATGAATAATAACCTTACCCGTATGGAGCACCCTGATCCACAGTATGGAGGATCAATGTTAGATCGCTTCATGAGGCAGCAACCACCAACATTCAATGGGAGTACAAATCCATTTGTAGCTAAGCAATGGATAAGTTCCCTTGAGAAAATATTTCAAGATTTGGGGTGTAGTGAAAGGGAAAAAGTTGTCATGGAAGTTTATTGCCTCACTGGAGATGCTGATCAATGGTGGCCATTGATTCAAAACAAGAAGGAAGATGATGAAGTATCAAATATGGAATGGAGGGAGTTCAAAGATCTGTTTTTAGAAAAATACTTTCCTCGTGACCATCGAGCAAACATGTAAAGGAAATCTCTGAGTCTGAGAAAAAAGGAGGATGAGAATGTCGCAAAGTATGAGGCTATCTTGACGAGGTTAGCAAGGTATGATGGAGATTATATAAGTAACCCAAGAAGTAAGATTGATGATTTCTGTTATAGGTTAAAACCATTTCTCCGTCGAGCATTAGCCTCACAATCCTTCTCGTCGTACGAAGACATTATCTCATGTGCTAACAAGACAAAAAAGTAATTCTCTATGTCTTATAAATTTAAAGAAAAGCAAGAGAAGAAGAGATCTACTGATCAATCTGGGAATGGAAATAAGGGGAAGAAGGGAAAAGTTGAATATCCATCATTTAGTAAATGTGGGAAGAAACACCCTGGTACTTGCTTAAACGGAATGGGAGTCTGTTAAGAGTGTGGTGAAATAGGCCACCAAGATTGTGATTGCAAGGGGAAGAAGGAAGCTACCGATGTCCAATGCTACAATTGTAGGGAGATGGGACATTATGAAAATGAATGTCCTAAACGTCCGGGGAACTTACCTCAGAAAAGGCCAAGGGATCAAGGCCAAGCTTATGCTATCAATACTACTGAGGTAGAAGCTCCGAAATACGTGGTGACAGGTAATTTAATGGTTTCCTCAAGTTTAGAAAATGCATTATTTGATTCTAGATCCTTGTATTGTTTCATATCTTCCCAGTTTTCTAAGAAAATCAGATATTTCCAATTTGATTTAACAAGGGAGTTGTCAGTTAAAACTCCTAAGGGAAGTATCATTGCAACAAAGTTTTGTGAATCAGTCCCCATTAGATCACTTAAATGTTATTTATCCACTAATCGCATCTTCATACATATGATTTAGTTTGATATAATCCTCGATATGTATTAGATTTCAGACCATGATGCGAAGATTTTTTGTAAGAAGAAGGATGTTACGATTTTTGATGATGCTGATAAGGAACACCTTTTCTTTAGAGTAGAATCTTCACCACGTAATTCTTATATAGATCCACCCCCAGTAGCTCAACTAAATTCAATTATTGGGGAGGAAGAGAATGAAATGACTGTGGGTGAGGAAAGAAATTTTCAAATAGAGTATGTACCTATTGTGAAAGAATATGTAGATGTGTTTCCAGATAATTTACCTGGACATCCTCCAGAATGAGAAGTTGAGTTTTCTATTGATTTAATTCCTAGATCAAGGCCTATATCGAAGACCCCTTATAGAATGGCCACTGTGGAATTAGTTGAACTAAAGAAACAACTAGAGGAATTGATTAATAAGGGATTTATTCACCATAGTGTTTCTCTATGGGTAGCCCCTATTCTTTTTGTTAAAAAGAATGTTGGATCTATGAGATTATGTATCGAATACAGAGAGATCAATGCTATAACAATAAAGAACAAGTATCACCTACCTCGCATTGATGATTTATTTGAACAACTACATGGAGATCAATACTTTTCAAAGATTGAACTTCAATCTGGATACCATCAGTTGTGTGTGAATAAGGAATACATTCCAAAGACAGCATTTCAAACAATGTACGGGCATTACAAGTTTACGGTAATGCCTTTTGCGTTGACTAATTCACCCTATGTATTCATGGATATAATGAATAGAGATTTCAAGGAATATATCTATGCTTTGGTGGTGGTATTTATTGATGATGTCTTGGTATACTCCAAAAGCTACAAAGATCATGAAAATCACATGCGCATTATCCTGAAGACTCTGAGAAGACATAAATTATATGGGAAGTTTAGCAAGTGTGAATTCTGGCTTCAAGAGATTTCTTTTCCTGGCCATATTGTCTCCAAATATGGAATCTCTGTTGATCCTTCTAAGACCAAGGCAATCCATGAATGGCCAGCACATACGAGTATAACTGAGGTACATAGTTTTATTGGTTTAGCAGGTTATTATCGACGTTTCGTCCAGAATTTTTCTCGATTGGCTAACCCATTAACAAAGCTCACATGTAAGGGGGTTAAATTTGTTTGGACAAAAGAGTGTGAAGAATGTTTCGAAGAACATAATAGAAGATTTGTCAATGCTCCTATATTGACTCTACCATTGGGGAATGATGGGTTCGTTATTTATAGTGATGCATCGAATAAAGGACTTGGTTGTGTTCTTATGTAGAATGATAGGGTTATTGCCTATGCATCATGACTGTTGAAAATTCATGAGGAAAACTATCCTACTCATGATCTCGAGTTAGAAGCTGTGATATTTTCTTTGAAGATATGAAGACACTACCTCTATGGTGAAAAATGTGAGATTTATACTGATTACAAGAGTTTGATGTATATTTTCTCACAAAAAGAACCCAACATGAGGAAATGGAGATGCCTTGAATTACTCAAGGATTATGATTGTATGATACACTACCACCTAGGGAAGGAAAATAAGGTGGCAGATGCTTTGAGAAGAAAAGATCATGGAGTTTTGAACAATATGAGAATTGAAAGGGATCCAATTTTCATGGATCTAGTGAAGATGGACATGGGAATAACCATGGAACGTGAAACATCAGTGCTTTTTCAAATGGTTTCCAAACCATCCTTACTAGACAGGATTAAGAGTTCTCAGACCGATGATGAAGAATTTCAAAAGAAGATTAAATCTGTGAATGATGGGAGATTGAATGAATTTGGGTATGAAGATGAAATTTTGAAATTTGGGAAGAGACATTGTGTTCCCAATATACCTGATCTAAAAAGGGAATTCTTGGATGATTCTCATAGTTCCAATTTCTCTATACACCCTGGGAGCACCAAAATGTATAGAAACTTGAAGGAACATTTTTTGTGGGACAACATGAAGAGGGAGATTGCTGATTTTGTGTCAAGATGTATGGTTTTTCAACAAGTGAATGCTGGAAGGAAACATCCTGGAAGAGTCATGTAGCCTCTTCCTATACCGGAGTGGAAATGGGAAAAATATTATGATGGGCTTTGTCATGGGGATACCAATGACTCCCAGAAGGAACGATGAAATATGGGTTATTTTTGATCTTCTTACCAAGTCCACACATTTTCTTGGTATAATAGAAGACCTACCACTGGAAAGTCTAGCAAGAATATATATTAATGAAGTGGTGAGACTTCATAGAGTACCCCTATCGATTGTTTCTGATCGTGATCCCTGTTTTACTTCAAAATTCTGGAAGAGTCTTTAGAAATCCCTGGATACTAGACTTCAATTGAGCACTTCCTACCACCCTCAAACAGATGGACAATCAGAACAAACTATTCAAACCTTAGAAGACATGTTGAGATCCTGATCTCTTGACTTTTAGGGTTTGTGGGATCAATATTTACCTCTGGTAGAAATTTCCTATAACAATAGATTCCTTTCAAGTATTCAGATGGAAACATATGAAGCATTATATAAAAAGAGATGTCACACACCAACCTTTTGGGATGAAGTTGGTGAACAAAAACTTGTAGGCCCAGAACTGGTGGAGGAAACAATGGAAAAGGTAAAGGTAATCCAAAACCACATCAAAGCAGCTCAAAGTAGGCAGAAGATCTATGCCGACAATCGAAGGAAGGATTTGAAATTTCAGGTAGGAGATCATGTTTTCTTGAAGGTATCTCCATGGAAGGGAGTTATACATTTCTGTAAGAAGGGTAAATTGAGTCCTAGGTACATCATACCTTTCAAAATTCTAGAACAAATTGGGACTGTAGCTTACCGTTTGGAAATTCCGCCAAGTCTCTCGAAAGTTCACGATGTGTTCCATATATCACTGTTGAGAAAATACATGCCTGACCCAACGCATGTACTCACCTATGAGAAATTAGAACTGGAACCTGATCTATCTTATTGCGAATAGCCTGTCAGGATTCTTGATACGAGAGAACAAGTACTGAGAAACTGGACGACTCATCTTGTAAATGTTTTGTGGAGAAACCATAAGATGGAAGAGGCACCGTGGGAACCTGAGGAACTTATGATGAAGAACCACCCGAGTCTTTTCATGCATTAGTATTCTAGAAATTTCGAGGAAAGAATTATTTGGAGGAGGTGAGAATGTAACACCCCAAGCTTCCAAGGTACACTTTCCTTTGAATATTACAGTAGCGTGTGTTGTATGCAACTTTGAGTTCTAACACACACACCACAACCAATCAAACTAGCCGTTATGAATAGTAATACCCACTTTTTGAAACTTTATAAATTTTATCCTTCAAAATGGACTTCATTTTTGGATTCAGAATATTGAAATTATCCTAGGGTGAACTTTTGGTATTTTTATGAAAACTTTCAATTTTTGATGAATAGTGAAAAAACACTGAGTTATAGTTTAAAACCAAATTTTTATTTAAATAATTATTTATTCTATTTAAATTTAATTAAGGTCAAAATAGATACATAATACCTATATAAGTTCAATGTAATTCATTGGAGTTAGTTTAGAATAATTTTAGATATATAAAAATTTTATTGAACTTTTCACCGTCTTTTACCCACCTCCTAGGAGAATTTGGAAATTCAAATAAAACTTAATTTTACCACTTCTGTGAGTGGAATTTTAAAAATCCGAGACACATGGTTAATATCAAGGATTAAAATGTGGTTCATTGAGATGAAAATAATTTTTGGTGAATAGTAACCTTTTACTTTTATTTACCACGGTTAAAAGTAAATAGGGTAATTAAGGGTAAAAATGGTATTAATATTACCCTATCACATGTCATAATTATATTAGACAAGTTTATATCAACCAAAAACAACCTTAGGAATAAAATATTATCATTTAGGTCCACTTGGATTAGATTAGGAAATTTATTATTATTTAATTCAATGAAGAGTTAAAAGAGTTAAAATAAAAGTTTATTTATTAAAACATTTTTAATATTGGGTTATACATAAGATAAATTCGATTGTAAATATTAATTAGAAAGCTAAAAATATTTCTTACATAATTTTTATTTATTTATAATTTTTATACATTAAATAATTTAATTTATTTATGACACAATGATGATGCAGTAATTACCTAATTAATGAAATATTAAAGTAATTGATATTACAAATATCCAAATAAATTTAATTTGAGACATTTTATGAATTCCAATAATTTTTTCGGTTAATATGACATATTGGGATTGATTATATAAATTTTTTTCGAAGTAATAATGCTGTTGTGAATTTATCAAAAACAAAATACCCAATAGTATCAAAATTGACATAAAAGAGTTTTTAAAACAAATATTATATTACTAATTTATATTAAATTCCTAAAAATCTAAAGTTCAGTAAAGAGACTTATATCATGATATTTGTATCATTAATGGACCACTTGGGGGTCTCTTGGAGGTATATAGTAGGTTTATTAACTATATAATATAAAAATACAAAGTGACATGGTAAGTGTTGAACTAATTAACAAAGAGTTAAAACTAAAAGATAAGGTTAATATAATGACCCAAACCTATCGAAATTCTATTGGTTGAGTGTTTTTCAACCCATCCCCACCTTAAACTTTAAATAATACACTTTGGAGACATTAGAAACCTAATATGAATTTATTATAAAATAATATTTCTAGCTTTTCCAAAGGTGCCCCTCACCCCTCTTATTAAAGGGAACTCCCCCTTCTCACTAATTCACACATTCAAAGCCTTTTGGCTCGACCAAACCCTGCCCAAATACTCTCTTAACTTCCCTAAATTCAACCTAGAGGCCTTAGTTTGATCAAAAATCCAACCTAAGGATCCCTTTTGATCAAATCAAAAGGAAGAACCCGAAGAAAAGGTAATGTTTTCACCACCCTCTTTCAAGTTCCTTTCTTCTTCAACTTCTTATTTCATTGTTATTGCCATTCTAAAATAATAACTCCAATATATTATATATAAAGTGATGTTATTATAAATATCTTATAACCATATTTAGTATTCTATCTATCCTTTGAATGACATGTCACCATACGTGCATACGTACGGATTACAGTCTCCACGTCGTGGTGTAATTGTTATTCAATAAATTATTATTTGGATGGGTATAATAATGATGTGTAATTCATGTAAATAATAAATATAACATGATAATGATTCTGTATATATTATATACCATCCTATTATATATTATTTTAATATCAAAAGAATGATATTTTCTCTTGTGCGTACGTACGGACTACCGTCTCCACGAACGCGATGAGATTCATTCTCCATCGTATCCATTCAAGTATAATTATCATTTGATGATTTAAAAATAATTTTTAAGGACTTGATATAATTATGGATATTAATAATATAGAACCTATACATAACAAACACGACATATTTAACAAAACGTATACGAGTAAGTTAACACCCGAAAAGACGATAATACTAAGATATTATTAACAAAGCAATGTTAAAAGATCATATTTGATATCATATTAATGTATATGATTCTTTTATAATTTAATAACAATTATTTCACCATTATAAAAGTGGTTAACGTACCCTCAACCAAGGAAAAGTACAAGGTAAGGTTTATTTCACAATCTCTTCATTATCCGAGGTTGTTTATACATAATTATCTACGGGGACCTCTTTATCATCCACATCAATGTTTCTTAAAAATGTATTTCAAAAATTTCTTGATATTTTACAGAATATGGGTTAAAGTCATTTATTCGCTTTTTTGAATTTTTATAAGTGTTTTATAAAGGAATCTTTCCATTGTTTTCCAAACAAAGTCATTTTTAACCTTTTCGACAGAATTAAGGTAAGAATGTCTTTTTTTAACTTATACGGTGGGTACAGCTATTTTCCGCCATTATAAAATCTTAGAACCTTCCCTTACAATCTTATAAGGATATTTTGGAAGTAAATGTTTTATTTTATAATTATGTGACTTTTAAATGTTTTTAAAAAAATAGATATTTCTCTCAAATAGTTTTGATTTCATTTATGTCAACATCATTTGATGGATTTAAAGATTATTTGAAGTTGATTTATTATGATAAAAAACTTCCATATTGTATTGAATGTTTTGTGATATGTTTGACTGTGGATGTGTTATTTTTATACCATTCTTGGTTTATGGTGAAAGTATTGACATTTCGTATGTCAGTTTTAATACGAATGTTTATGTTATGTTGAAACCTGTTCATATGAGGAATGCATTGGACTTAATAAGTGACGGGTAGAGCCCTCTATAGCTCCTCGATGCATCGGTAGGTCTCATGAGACAAACTATTGTCTTGGCACGAGGCCTTGACAAAATCTAATTTGTAGTCTTGGTACGAGGCCTTGGCTATGTGGTTATAATAGTATGGAATTATGCATTCCATCATTATGAAAGTGGTTACTGATATTGCATGTTATTATTCGACTAGTAGAATATCCATGTGAATCAGTAAATAGCATTATTTTATTTTATCTTTTCCATATTATGCTGAAGTTAAAGTTTAAAAGGATTTTGTTTTATCTATACATTTCCTTAAATGTTTATGCTTATTTATGAATGTTTCCGCTATATTGTTATCTTTACTGAGCATCTGAGCTCACCCCTTTCAATGTTTTATTTTTTTCCTAGGATGTGAAGAAGTAATTTATGAATGACCTGCAGGGATAATATGAGGGGATATATAGACAAGATGTTGTTGTAGTAATTTTCACTTTATAATGTAATGTAAACTTTGTGAATGTATCTAGTTATTCCAAGGCTAATAAACTAATCAGTCTTTCAAGACTTGATCTTTCTTGCGATCATGACAGTGTTATATAATAATGCACCGAATCTGGGCAACTGGGGTCGGGGTGATAAAATGGCAGACCCTCTTACTAATAGAAGTTTCCTCATTCCTATTTTGGGGAATACTGCAACACATGCCTCTTATGAAGGTATAATTGAATTACCATTATGGACACACTAAAACCGTGAACTTTTATAATTTTTAAAAAGGTTTATATTGGGGATATACCCTTAGATACCTTTATATATCCCGCTTCATATCCATCAACCCCTACACAACATTTTTTTGAGCTAATCCTTGAGAACTTGAGATCATTCATTGTCTTCTTGTTTTTGTTTAATACGTTTCTTGTTTCATTGGTTTCACTTTTTTACATCTAATCCATTATAAGAGAATATTCACATATTCTTACATTTTTTCTTGATTACCCTTTGTAAAAGCATAATTTTCTTGGGTACTTTTTAGTATTCTAGTGTTATGGGATTGAATTCGAGAGAATTGTTTTGTGAGTATGATCCAACAATATTTAGATAATAATTTTTACCATGTTATGGATTTTTTCTAATGGTTTATGGATTTAAATGTTTTTGGGTACATGTTTATCCCTATATATATATACACATGGAATCAAAGGTACTTCATTTTTTTATTGATGTGGTTAAGCCATCAAAGGGGGTACAATGGGAATATTTAATATAAAGTGGTGAATCCCATTTACTTCCACACATAAGGATAGGGATACATGTCATGGTAACTTTTTATGTTATGGATATATTCTAGATCTATAAAGTCTATGGTGACATGGTAGAGAGTTATTTTGGTACTAATAATTAATCCCATTACATCTAATAATGTTAGGTGTGTGTATGTTTATAGGTGTGAATCCTTGAGTGATTGAAATGGGACATACTTAATATTTAGTGTTGGTTTCTTATTTATCATTATAATCTATAATATGTGATATATTGAAAATGATTATATTTCCCATCACCATTGTAAGAGGTTATTTATAAGGAAAAATATGTGTGGAATCTCTTGAGTAAGAGGGGCTTGCCAAGGAACATTATTTATTGAATCCTTTGAGTAAGAATGAATTTTTGGAGAAAGTATTTTGTTTCACCCCTTGAGTTAGAAGGGTATATTTTAAACTTATGTGAAACCTCCCATGTGTAAAATGGGTTAGTTTTGGTTTGATTTTGAAACTGACCCAAAGATACTGGTTACTTAAGGAACTAATGTTATTTTGAGTCAAGATGATGATTTCTTCAGAAATTCATCTCGAGAAGGTATGGTAAGTGTTCTATATGATTGGGTTACCATATGACGACCCATTATGAGTTGTGAGTTAATATATATTTACTTTTTTTCTGTGAATACACCATTATATGTATGATACATGCATTTAAAAAAATGGTGGGAAACAAAAAGGTCTTATTGCTAAAACCCTTCATAGTAACGTCGGTTCACATTCAGACTTTATTTCTAGGGATCTAACCAAGTGATAGGGCCATATGATATCTTGTCGATCATGTGTAGGGAGATATGAATTTAGGTTATTCAGGGGCATAAATTAGGATCTATTAAACTTATATGTTATTTTTTAGTTTATTATATGTTTTTATATATATATTGATCCACTTCTTATGGGGATATTATTAACTCTGATGTTATAGGTATTTTATCACATTTGTAAATTTCATATTATGGGGTTATATTTCGTATTTTTCAATGTTTATTTCTACTTGTTATTTTAATTATTATTTATTGAACTCTTTTTTTATAATTGTTTGCCAAATATTGATTTAATTATCTCCATATATGATCACCTATTACCTCACTACTAGTTTTTATCCTCTTGATAAACTCTACTATGAGGATGGGCACATGAGCTCATGTCACCCCTTGATATAGAAACTATGTTCTAGTATAGGGAATTAAATTTCCAGATCCTCCCTACCGCATAATATAACTATCAGTAATTGATGAAAATCCATAGATAACCTTCCTGAGTAACACTAAGGCATAATATAACAAAACACTAGTACAAATAGATTTTTCACAAAATATCACTCATTTAAATCAGCATTTATCATAAAATAGAAGGATCTATCCTATAAATTAATATATTAATCAGAGTGACACATGGTTGTAACTCTAACTAAAACAAGATATCATGTATAATGTATAACGTTACAATATCATTTGAAAAAATTAAGGAACTCTTAAAAAAACACGTAGAAATGCTGCTTCGTGATCCTATAATGATAATAAAATAAATAAAATTATTTTTTTGAAATATGCCCCAAATTAAAGAGACATACAAGATGATATCTCTCACCAAAGATCACTTCACCCTAACTATTTAGTGTAATGAAAACTACTCACCTTCTAAAACAATTATTTATATCCTATAATGAATAAAAACAATACATTTCATGGATAGAATCATATTATTGTATCTATATTGAGAAAAACTCCCTAAATGAATTATTTTTAACAGAGTAGCACATAACCACAACACCCTTTAAACATGCTAGACTGGCCTCTAACATTTATAGTAAACACCAAAGGCACATGTTAACTCAATACATTGATTCATGGAGCTCATAAAAAATTAGGTTAATGAAAGGATGATATTTCACTCGAAAAAAAGAAGTAATATACCATGGTATAAGAAACAATATTGTGCCTAAAATGATACATTCTTAAAAAAAGTGTTAGAAACAACATATTTTGTATCTATTTATACATCCATTTTCTCTTGAGTGCAAGGAACATCTTCAGAATACCCTATTTTTAATTAATCTTCATTGTTATTTACATAAACATAAAATCATAAAACTTATAATGATAATGAATATGATCTAAATGAGGTAATTATGTATCTGAAATGGTTCCCTATATCCACATAGAATAATAAAGAAGTTTGAGAACTAAATTTTTTGATTGGGTAATCCTCTATAATAAAATAAGTCCATGCTATAATTCTATTTATATGTTTAAGAATAACCTAATTTTTATAAATTGGGTGATTTGATAGGAGACCGTATCCAAGCTCACAAAAATAAAAAATGACCAGATAACTAAAAACCTCAATCCATGAGTTCATTTATTTGGATAATTTAATTACCTTCCTCACCATATAAACCAATCCATCCTAGAATATTCTCCTTTACCATTCCAAACACCATCACCTTGAGATATTTAAATTACCTAAATTTTAGTGCATAGATGTGGATGAATATGTGTAATTTGTCCCCAAAATACATTATCCTAGAGCCATGTTTTGGAATATAGGCAGATATGTAGTGAATAATTCCCTTTCTAAATCCAATTTTAAACTCCCAAATACTCAAGATCTCTTTCCAACAAGAATAAAACTAATACTTCTAGACCACCTTAAAAATTATTGAGTATAACTAATCCTCAAAAAAATCACATTTTATATCTTAATAATCATGGTTTATGATAAATAACATTCACTACTAACTTGTTTCACCATTAACTAATATAATTACTAATATAATCTTATAATCCTTCCTAACATAGATCATACCAAAACTAATCTAAAGCTACCAAAACAATCTCTACATATCTTATCCAAGATAGTTCATTACTAATTTATCATTGTCTAATGATAAATCTCAATGAAATACTTCTTTCAAGAAGCATAATCCATATGGTTTACACATATACAGTCCACAAAAAATCTATCTACAATCCTCTAACTAAAACATCCATGATATTACACCTATTCCCCATATCTACAAAATAAAATGAACATCTAATCCATAAAATAAATAATTTAATAAAATAATTTATTTCATTACATTTTAATTACCTAATATTGTGAAAATTCATTAGAATGCATAAAAAGATTAAACAAGAATATTCTAATACCCCTAAATTATCTTATTTGACTTAGAATGTCCAATACTCATAATGTCCCTGCATTAGATCAATGTGACCCTTAATATCTTATGTCTCAGTTGATATCACATTTTTTAGTCACATATTAAGTTGTTAAATTTTTTTTCATTGAAATCCATGAAATCCATACTATTTCATAAATATAAAAATCATTTTAACTATAAAAAACATTTATGTAGCTCAATTATGACCTAAACCCACTAGACCCCACCTAATTTGATTGTGAAGACAAGTTTGACCACCAAATCCTACCTCTAATAATCCATGAGTAAGTGACTAGTATCAAATTTATTTAAAAATATAAAATAAATTTCCATCTTAAATCCTAGAAACAAATGTATGAAACTAATAATGTAATCACCCGAACACTAGCATCCTGGATCCAGTATCTTCATTATTTCATTGGAAAAGATACAAAGGGTCAATTTATGAAGTACCGATCATTTTATTATTTTTGGGTAACTATATATATATATACATGAAAACCATTTAACTTTTGGAATAGAATAGAAAACATAATACATTATAAATTCAAATGAACTACATCCTTGGAAACTCATTGGAAGAATTCTTCTTCATATCCTTTGGAAAAGAAAAAAAATAAGGTTGAGATGAACTACATAGTAAAGGTTAAGTATGATGGAATATATAATTATTCAATAATCACAATCAACAAGGTATTTTAAATAACTAAACACACTTTCCATTTAAATAACTTAAAAATCATGAAACGATAAAGCATAATCAATATTACAAGGTATATAATTGAAAAAAATACATTTAATCAATAACTGAGAATGAAATATATCCAGATATCATATGATATTAAATATATCATGGATAATAATAATAACTTGATTCTCAATGAATTAAATGATTAATAATTTTATGTCATGATCTCTGGAATCATGATACCTCTAACATCAAGATCATTCCTAAATAAAAATTTAAAACTACTGGAATAAATTCGTTTAATTTGGCCAACTGATTTGCCTCATGAGACCAATCGATGCATCGAGTTGATATATATATAACCAATACATACCCATGTCTATATGTACAATGAATTTATCATATGTCAAATAATCAGTTTAATTCATGAACCATATTCATTATCATCAAATATCCTTCTTGATTAAAGCATATAAATTTATCTATATTTCCCCAATTAATCAAATAACCATAAAATCAAACACTATTTGTAAAAATGGTATATGGTTTTGGAGATAATAATATAAATCTTACAAGAATATTTATATTTAAAACAAATTTATTGTACAATGAAAAATTATAACATGAATGTGATTGTTTCAGGAGAAACATAATTACCACAAGAAAAAATGTGATTGTATAATAACTTTTACTTCTTGGTAACTTTCAAGAAAAATAGATATGTCAGAAGTAATTAAAATTGTAACTTAAAACACCAATAATGAGTATGGAATCATGATATTACATATAAAGGGGTATTATATACACCATATAAATGAAATTAGGTGCATAAAATTACAATATGCCTCAATGAATAGATAATGAGATGAAGTCTCTTATCCTATGCTTTCATTTTATTAATCACAATTTCACAAATTTTATAATGGTTCGAATCATGTTATTTATTTATACCAAAGCCATTATTAATTTTTTAAAATCATATATGATACTCTTATATCATTTTATCACCAGTGCGATAATAATATCCATTACCTTCCTTTTTTGGTGTTAATTTCCTTGTTTTCTCATGTGTGTTTTGTTAAGAAAGTTCTATTTATTGTACATATGATATAGTTAATTTATATAAAAAGTGATTAAAATGGTATAAATATTATATTTACCTATTTTATACCATATTATAATCAATCATGAATTTTTCTCATGGAAAATGAAGCACATTGCTTCCTGGAGACCGTAGGTCGTACGTACGAACGAGTGATGATATTATTCCATTAATGTGTAAGAGGGTAATAAATTTAGTGAAATATTAATTTTCTATAATTAATATCATATCAAATATATCACATGTATTAATTAATTTTATCTTTAATACATTCCAAGTAAAGGGTAAGTGAAAAATGAATCACATTTCTTCGTGAGGAGGTAGTATGTCGTACACATGAGCATCATTATCGTATTTGAAATAGAATAGAATTTAAAAAGTTATATGTCATATTATGATTCCATAAGTATTATAATATATATAATATATTATAAATGTGTTAAATCAATCATTATATCCATCATTTAAGGAGGGTGATGAAAAACATACTAAATTGGTTCGTGAGGTGGTAGTTCATTGTACACACAATCAATGATTTCAATTCCCAATTTGTGGAAGTGGAAATGGATAATTAATTCAATGTGAACATAAAAAACTATAATTATATGGGATATAATTTTTTTTATATTATAATTTTTTATAAATAATTTATTTTTGAATAAAAAATAAAAAGAAATAGAATTGTTTAGATAATTAATTTCTCTAAGAGAAACCTCCATTGGGTCTCCTCTTAAATACCATAGGGATGGTCTTTTGGGAAGAATAAAAGAATTATAATGTGACTATGTATTTTTTTCATAGATTTTTTTCAGGATATGGTCGATCCAAAGGGTCATGGGAGGTCAGATTATGTGAGGGAAGGCAGTACCTTTTTAAAAGTGGGGAAATCAGTCCTCCTTCGAAATTACATGGAAGTTTCTCAAAAGAATCAAAGATGTTAAAGTAATTCATATGATAAAAGAAAAAAAATGACCCAAAATAAGTAATTTGGAAGTATATGTTGTAAATATTTCCTTAATATAAGATTTGGAAGAAAATTTAGGTATTTTTTAACCCTTATCTTCTTAATTTAACCCTCGATAAACATATTTTTACTTTAACCTTGGTAATTAATTTTTAAAATTTAAACTATTTATTTTGGTAAAAAAAATAAATTTGATGCTTTTATATATCATAAATTACGATCATTCCAAATATGAAATAAATTTTTCTAAATTCCATATACAGTAGTGGAAATTTTTAAATAAAAATTAATACTGCAGATGTGATGAGAAAGTAGTTTTTGAAGGAAAAAGTATTCAAATGTTAAAAATGTTTGTATATAAATAATCGTAATGAAATTGAATCCAATGAGGTAAATTTAATTAATTGATATATAAAAAAAAGTTTTTTGAACCAATTTTATATATAATTTAACATCATAAATAATTTATAGGAAAATGTATTTTTTAGTTAAAATAAATATTTTTATTTATTCATCAAAAATTAAACATTTCAGAAATATTCCCAAAAATAAAAATAATATAATATTGATATTAAGAATTAAAAAATAAATTTGTTTTATCATATAAATTTTATTAATGCGTTAAAAGAATAACTTTAAATTATATGCATGAAGCATGACATAAAACCTTTTAAAAATATACTTTTTTTAGAAAACATTTCTTTTTCTTCTAAATGATTCATATTTTTATTTATAATAAATAAATAAAAATAGACATGTGTAAAATATAAATTTTCCATGATTTTGTTAGTTATATACATGACCACTAAATTAATGGCTAGGTTATAACGATCATATTTAAATAATAGTTTAGTAGAGGATTTTATTTCATTTAAACTTGATGTGTCATGCATCACAAAATGTCGATGAAAATTTAATTATTCTAAAAAAAATATAATTTAAAGTCATGAGGTGTTAAATTATTCAATCCAACAAAAATTTCCACCCCAAAATTTCATGGATATTACCTTTTAATAAGATGAGGGAACTTCCCCTTTATTATGTCTTCTAGTTCCCACACTACTTTCACCATTTTGTGATTTCTACAAAGTACCATTACAAGTCAAGTTGTCTTATTCCTAAACACTTGATCTATAGTATCAATAATCTAGATGGGTTCTTCATAGTGTGATAGATCATGGACCAATTTTATTTCATCATAGTTGCTCACATGCATTAATTCTGGTATTTACATCCTTAAAAATGAAATATGGAACACATTATTTACTTTTGAGGGACCTGTTGGAAATTTTATATGATAAGAAAAAACTCCAATTATATAAATAATTTCAAAGGCACAAATGTACGTGAGGCTCAGTTCCCAATTCTTACCAAACCTTATTACACCCTTCCATGGATATACTTTCAAGAAAACATGATCTCTCACTTAGAATTCCAAACCATTCCTCAGATTATCAAAATAATTTTTTATATATTAAGATGATTTAATGTGGGAATGAATAACCTTTACCATTATTTTTTTAACTTCGACAATTATTTTTCTTAAGAATTTCATTTCACCAAATATATACCAACATGTTAGATTATAAACATTTTTCCATATAATTATCCAAATAATGATATTTGAATACTTTAATAGAAACTATTGTTATAGGAAAAATATACTAAAGGTAAATATTAATACCACACACCTTGAATGTAACTTGATAATGACCTCAACATGTGTTACATTATGTAAATATTAATTTCATATATACTATTAGTTTGAGGATGGGAGGTAGTAGACAATTGAAGCTTAGAATAAAAATTCTTCTGAAGACACTTATAGAATGTTGATGTAAAAAGGGGATCACAATAAAAAAAATGATAGAGGTTCATCATTAAGTATTATAAATTTATTAATATAGATCCTTGTAAGCCACATAATAAGTAAATATTATCTTATAGTGAAAAAATATGAAAATTTGGTCAGGTGATCAATGAAAACCCATATTGCATCATTCTTTCTTGTTGTATTTGGTAGTCTTATAACAATGTCTGAAGTAGTGTCACTCCATTTAAAGATAGAAATAAGAATATGTTACATGAATCCTTTATAATTATGTCTCATAGCCATAAATTATAGACAAGCCAAACATGCGGACAAATAATCATCAATTTCCCACTTCATGTTATCCCACCAAAAATGATTCCTCAAATCCATATTCATATTTGTGAAACTAGGGTGTATATGGAAATTAGAGCCATGAGAATCACCCAATAATTCCATTTTTAGATCAGGTATTAATGTAACACATAATATTTTTCCTAATTTTGTAACACCATCTTGGCAAATGAATTCTCTTAATTTTTCATCAGTCACAACATTAATTTTCTTCTAATATTTTTCATCATCAGATTAAATAAAATATGTTTTCTAATACATATGGGGTTTAAATCATTTAATAAATAAGAGATATATCCCCTTTATTAAAAATTATCATATCTGTCTTTAACATATCTATGAACATAGGATATCTCTCAATCCTTATTTGGGTTAAAACACTATGTTCTTTCCTATTAAATGAATATAATACATTATCTTCTTTCACTAAGAGGTAGTGTATTGGTAAGTCATAATCATTGTGTAGCTCAAGCCATTGTATTTTCCTCATATTTACATATTTCTATGAAAATATGTATTTATTATTTTATAATCTATGTATATCTCATATATTTCACTATAGAGATAATTTCTCTATATTTCTAAAGAAAATTTTAGATCTTACAACTCAATAGCATGGTTTTGAAAGTTCTTTTAATGACTCTTCAATTAATTTGATTCATATGAAATAAATTTATCATTTTTTGTAAGGATCCAACTAAGTCCCTTATTTGATGCATCACTATATATCACTAACCCCTCATTTCAAGATGGTAAAGTAAAAATAAATTTTTTTACCAATATCTTATTTAGTTCATAAAAAATTATTCACATTCCTTTTTTCAAACAAATTTAATACCTTTACTTGTATGCTTGGATAATTGATTATCTAATCAAGGAAAATTCTGAATGAATACCTGATAGTAACCGTCTAATCCAATGAAACTACCTTAGGTATTTTCATTGGTATATGTTATTATTTGAGTGAAATTATCTACATAGGATCAATTGAGATTCTATCATTGTAGAAAATATAGACAATACAATAAAATTCATGAAGCCATAAATCACACTTACTAAATATAACATATAAAAAGTAACTTTCATAGGTATAAACAATGATCTGTAAGTGATTCTCATAGTCCTCGTAGCTTTTAAAATACACAAAAATATCATAAGTTGAGAGTAAATAAAGAATACATTATAAAGGAAACATTTCAAAAAAGGTATGAACATTAAATGTTTATAGTAATTACATTTGGATTCAATAATTCACCCTCTGTTTTTATTTACCTATGGGATGGGGTATTCATGGAACTGTAATGACCCTCACTCCAGTAACTCGGAGCTGGTGTATTCTTTATTACATTGGCTTAGGTAAAAAGGTTTAAATCTTGAAGGACTAATTAGTTTTGAAGTTTTAGATAACCAGATACATACGTGATACCCATTTTAATTTGGTAATAGAAAATAAAACATAATATATAACAAAATTAAATGAACAAAATCCTTTAAAATTCATTCCATTAATTCTTCTTCATATCATCGGTAATGTAAATAAACAAGTGTGATCTCCAATTATTAGTCAGTTTTATGTATAGTGGATGTAATAATGAATTAATAAGAATGATCAACATGTAATGGTAAATAATTGGACACGCATTCTATTAAAATAATTTTAATATCATAACAAGATAAGTCATAACCAATATGGTAAGCTAAATAACTAAAAATATGTTACATTTAATCAATAATTGATAATTAAATGAATCCATAGATAATATCATTTTAAAAATATCATGGATAATTATAATAATTGAATCAATAATGAAGTAAATGATTAATTTTTGGATTTCATGATCTCAAGAACCATTATACCTAATCCATCATGATCATTCCTAAATATCGTTTAAAACTATAGGTATAAATCTCTTTAATTTGGATAAAAAAAATTTATCATGAGAACGGTCGATAGATCAAGGGGATATCTATAAAATTCCCACACAAATATCTATATATCCATATTATTCCTAAAATATAAAATATTATATTTAATTCATGAATAAATTTTCTTTATCATCAAATATCAATATTTAGTAAAAGATATATACTTATGAATATTTACCTAGTTAATCAAATAATTTTCAAATTGATCACCATATGTAAAAATTGTATACGGTTTAAGTGATTTTTGTATACATTATAAAATAACATGGATATTTAAGAGAAATTTAATTCAAAATGAAAAAGGATAAAAAAAAGTATTTTTCTCAAGAGAAACATAACAATCACAAAATAATGCAATATTTTACAATATCATTTACCAATTGGTAATTTTAATGTAAAATCCCCTTAGTTGAAATTTTTAAATTTGACACTTAAAATATGCTTATTTAAAAATTAATCATAATATTACTTGTAAAAGGGTAGTATATACACCACATAAATATAATTAGGTGGATAACATTACAATATGCTTCAACGAAGGGAAATTGAGAACAAATCCTTACCTCATGCTTTCCTTTACTTGAGAATGATCTAAATTCTTTTATAATTGTTTTAAGAATGTTATTAAGTTATTATAGAACCATAATAATATTTATAATTTCATATATGATCCCATTATAACATTTTACAACCCATATGTTAGCAATACTCAATTATTTTTATTATTTTGGGTGTTAATTGTCTTGATTTCTCAAATGTGTTTTGTAATGTAATTTATCATTCTTGTACATAGGATGTAATTAATTCATATACAGATTGATAATAATGGTGTAAATATAATATTTAATCAGTATATACCCTACTTTAATTATTATTTAATGTTGGACATTTAAAATGAATTATGCCGATTCATTGAGACGGTAGGTCATACGTACGTACAAGCGATGATATCATTTCATTAATGAGTGAAAGTGTAAGTAATTGGGTGATATATTTTAATTTTAAATAAAATATATAATATATTAAATATCACATCTATTCATTAATTTTATCCTTCTTATATTACATGTAAATCATATGTGAAAATCTAATCACATCACTTTGTGAGGCGGTAGTTCTCCGTACACAAGACTGTCATTATCATAATCAAAATGGAATGGAAGGTAAAAGTTATATGTGATATTAAAATTAAATATGTTTAATAAAGTCATAAATATCATATAAATTTGGTAAATGTTTCATTATATCCATCCTTGAAAAGAAGTGATGGAAAAAAACTACATCAGTTCACAGGGCGGTAGTCCACCGTACACAAGATCAATGATTTTTTCCCATTTAATTGAAGTGTATATGGATAATTACTATTAAATTATCATAATAACATAAATTTTATGGAATATTCTGGTTTTATTATATTATATGTGTCTATATATAATTTAATTTGAAGAAAAATAAATAAAATGAAAGAGATTTGTTAAGATGATTACCTTCTCAAAGAGAAACCTCTTTTGGATCCCCTCTTAGGGACCCTAGGGATGATCTATTGGGAAGAAAATCAGCACTAGAATGTGGTTAAGGATTTTGGGGAGTTCATTTTTTATGTTTTTGTCGAGAAAAAGGGACTCGAGTTTGTGAATAAGTGGGGATAGGGAGTTCTATTTTATAATGGGGGAAAGGTACCTCCTTGGAAATTACATTTAAATTTCTTAAATGAATCCAAAATGATAGTCATCCACAAGGAAAAAGCTTCCAAATTTCATAATATTTTATGTTTTGAAGGATAAGGTGAAACTATTTCCAGAAAATGAGGGTTTTACAGGTTGGTACATTATTTTTAACCCCTATCTTCTTAGATTAACCCCCCTCCCCATGTAAGCCCATTTTTCCTTAGTCCCGGTAATTAATTTTTATTGTTTTCACTATTAATTTTGTTAAAAACATAAGATAAAATAATTATATAATATATATTATTTTTATTTAAAATATTGAATCCATTTTTTAAAATTCTATACAGAGGATTGTAATATTTCAATTTAAAATCAATCCCATAGATGCTATGAGAATGTCGGTTTTCAAAGAGAAAGTGTTCAAATGTGTAAAAATATTATAGATCAAAATTCCACATGAAATTTATTATCATTACCTAAATTTGATGAATATATTTAAAATTGAACTAATTTTACTTTAAAACCAATATAAAATACTATTTAACCTTGTAAAAAATTTATAAAAAAGATATTTTTTAGTAATAATCAATATTGTTTAACAATTCATCAAAAAATTAAACATCTCAGAAAAATACCAAAACATCACCCAAAGATATTTATGATATGAAATTTAAAAAATGATTATTATTTTTTCAAATAAATTATCTAAAATTGTTAAAATTTAATTTTAAATTATGTGTGTGAAGCATGATTAAATCGTGTTTTACAAAAATACTAATTTTCTAGAAACATTTCTTTTTCTTCCAATGATTTTATTTTTATATCTAATCAATATATAATAAATGTATGTGTCTAAAATATATATTTTGCATAATTTATTCATTTATATCTATACTTTATAATTTAACATCTATGCTATAATGGTCACATTTAAATAATATTCTAATTGAGTATCACATTTTTTTAATTCGGTCATTGCATACATCCCAAGATATCAGTGAAATTAAATTTATTCTTAAATGAAATATATTTTAAAGTATCGGGGTGTAAAATCAAATTAACTCGATGTAATATAATATAAAATTCATATCCCAAAATTATTTTAATTTCATTAGTATATAGAATCACTAAAATATAGTATGATATAACTTCTATTGAAACAGCCTCATAAACACCTTCCATATCCACATGACCAAATCAATCACCAACCCCATTATTAATACTTATATATATATATATATTTGTGTGTGTGGTTAAGAAATCAAGTATTCTTACTATGATCCTACCTAAAACTACTCATTTAAATATGGATAAAGAATACTAATAAAATAATGAATGAACAGTAGAATAAAAAAATTGCATAAACCAAGTTATATATGATACATCTTCATCATGAGTTAATTAGGAAAAACCACCCATAATTAATGAAATGAAATATCTGGGAAATATAATAGAACGTACAGACCATCAACTTTACAATTAAAATAATCACCATTATATACCAATTGATTATATCCTTATGATTATATACATTACATATTCTTATATCCATATAAAAATAAAACAAAACTATGTTCATATGATAAACACACCCATATATCAATAACTATATACTTCACATCTTAACCACATATCAAAATCTCATTAAAACAGAGTGTTTAGTCATAAATGATAAAAACCTCATGTCATTATTCTCACCTTTTTTTTGCCCCACCATCAATATATATGATAACATAGTATATCATAAATCTATTAGAATTAATATTATATTAGGTTGATAGGGCAGGGAAGGGGTATTAGTTATCATTACATATCCTATATAACATGCACTTTTGGTAAGAAACCAGGAAACTTGGAGCTCATATGTATATCAAATACATTACCAAACTCAAGTTCTGGTTTATAAGAAATAAAAAATTAAATAGAAATATAATAACACACATGCTAAAAAAAGTTTAACTAATTGATACTTTAATCTAAAAAATATTTATCTAAACTGAAAATCAACTTTCCTTCAACCACTAATAAAAACACGAATCCACTCATTGATGAAAAAAACCACAATGTAGCCACAAAATATTCTATAAAATCTTCTTCATACAGTTTCATATTCATCATTAATATGTAATTGTATATAAAATTATGAGTTTGATAATTACCAGTAATATTACATTCATTAACGACATTTTAATTCCATGATATATATATATATATAATTCTTTCCACTTAAAATCACATAAATAAATTTAATATTCATTTACCATTAAAAAATTCCATTAACAGATTTAAAATTACAACTATTTTTTTCAATACCATTTTATTTAAATACAATATAATTCATTACTCCTAGAACATTCAGGGATAATATTATCTTATTTTTGACAATAATTTAATTTATTCAATACTATAAAATATTCTTCAGAAGATACTATAAAAGACACAAAATCCTCCTAGAATAATTCATCAAAACCACTATTTCATGGAAACATATACAAGATTATTTTCAACCCCATTATAAAATTATCCACCCTATCCCACATCAATCGAATCAATCCATCATCATTATAAAAAGAAATCATGAACTCATTATCAATCACAACAAACAAGTATTTGAGAAATTAAATAAATACAATAATGGATATAAAATATGATAATTATAATAGAAAAAAATCAATTATATTTCAAGAAAAATTTTAAACATTACATTAATTTAAACTCTAAATCATATAGACACATGAGTTAGAATTACTCATCCTTTAAAACATATGCATCAATAACTACACTATGATATCATATACTATATTTCAAATTCAAATAACTAATTTTTCATTACTATCATTAATTGAAAGAAAAAATTACACATGTTACAAATAATATTAAAAAAAACTATGACATCATGGAATTACTCATCAATATATATACACTTGACTATATAAAAAACATTGTAATTGTAGAGAGCACATTAAAATCATGTCTACCTTATCAGTTCCATTATTCTAGTTCATTATTTTCATTTTATTATTTCCTAACACCCATTGAAAAATTGATTTATAATTATTGAGGTAACAAACATAAGAATAAGAAAGATCTCAATTCCCCTACCTCAAACAAATATTTAAAAATCATATAATTCTAATGAAAAGTGAAGAAAAAAAACAAAAAATTATTTTAAGGGTAATCTTGAGAACAAATTATACATTAATATTCATCAATCTCTTAGCCATTTCCAAGACAATTGAAGACTCTAATTCCTTATATAATATATGAGAAAGTATAATGAGTGTCAATTGCATAAAATTAAAAACAAATAGAAGAAAAATTATGAATTAATACCATAAATCAAAAAAATAATTAACCGAAATTGACATTCTTCATATCCACCATTGATATAAAGAATAATTAATCCAATATCCCAATGTTTTATATGGTCTAAAAAATTACTTGAAGTTCATGAAAAATAGAGGGGTCTGATGAATTTATAATATAAATTTTGGATGGCCTAACAATAATGTGGTGAATGAATCCCTATAATATAATGAGGTTATTTAAATGGATATATAAAAGCTACGAACTTCAAAATTTCTACAATCAAAAAAATCATTTAATATATTTAGTTATAGTGGGTTTTATTGACCATAAACATGGTGTAAAAGAAATTAACATGTTGTAGTTCCATCATTATAATAGTTGTATCCTTGAACCAGTATAATATTGTACTATAGACTATATCCATATCTAACCTATCTCAATAATTAAAAAATATATAAAATCATGTCCTTCCTTCTATGGGGATCAGATGAACTAAAACAACACATAAAAGGCACCAAAATTCCTCCTTCAGTATTTACCCTAATGTAAAAAAATTATACATAATAATTATCTTAATCACTAATTTAATTAAACCAAATACTTCCAAATAAATATAAGATTAATATAAATATTATGTTATAATAATCAACCAGGTCATAGATATCCTCATATGAACAATGTATGACAACATCAATGCAAATCCATGTAAAGTAGAAATTATCCACAAATCAAATGACCAATATGGAATAAATCATCATAAAAATATTTTCTAACTACTTATATATATGTATCCTAGACAAATGACTAACTAATTATTCCCATAAAATGAATAACACATCGACTATATAATATCTCAAATCAAAACAACCATTTTTAACATCAAGAAGATAAATCTCATATCCTCATAAAAAAACAACCTATAATAACCAACCAAAAAAATCCCCCAAAACTACAATGTAGATAACCAAGTAAGGTATCAACCTCTACATTAATGAAAACATCTGACCGTGGGTTTTTTACAATTCATTTTTTTGTGATTTTAAATTTTTTATTGTATTTATCTAATTTACATAAAGGATAATTATATATATTTGTGATATTTATATCCTCAGTGTTACTTGATAATTTTTAGACTTTTGGAAGTAGGATTTTAGGCTAGACACATTTTTATTTATAATAAATGTGTTGTTCTAGTGAAATAAATCACTACAATGTCACTATAAAAATGTTGTTTTTGGATACAGGTAGTAATTTGATCCAAAATTTCAATACCCTATAATAACATATATAAAGTAAGAAATTTATAATCTCCTATAATTTTTATATTATGAAAACCAAATCATAGTTAATGAAATTAGCAATGAAAATTTTACATGGATTTTTATTTATTTATTTTATAAATTTTCTTCTTTAAAAATTGATATAAGTATATTAAACTAATCATTACACTATTATTATTATCTTATTCATATATTATATAAATATAAAACCATGGTGGATTATATGTTCTTTCCCTTATTATTCTACTTGTGCTTTTAATAATTAATTATTTATGTATTCAACGTATCAGTGACAAGATTTTATACTGTTATATGTTTTGTTTCCATTGAAAAAATAATTAATGAAATTCTCAATAAGATGGATTCTGAAATTGTTCTATGACACAATGAAAATGTTTTATCCACAATTGAACAATTTTATTTAGCACCCATGTCATTTTAATCTCCCTATTATTTCAATGTTTTTTATCATTAGAATAAAACATCTCCAAAATTTGTATCGTTAACATTTATGGTTCAAAACATATTCATTATCTTATAAAAATATCACATAATATAAAAAAACATTGAATTAAATATTAAAATTGAAATAATATACAAATATTAAGAATTATTCTTGATAAATACTGTTAAACATGAATAGTAAGATTTATAAGATGATCCTGACATTCTGAATTTGTGGACCATAGTGAATGATTCTAATGATGACACAACTAAATTGAAGTATTATGACGAAGACATATAAAATAAATAAAAATATACAATGTAATTATTTTGATTATTATCATTCAATATAAAATATATAATTTAAAATAGATATAATCATAATGAAATATTAGGGTAAATATTAAAAAATATAATATAGATTTAATATATTTGATAGACATAAGATACTATCCTTAAAAAAAAGTCATTTATATTTTGATTAATCATTAGAAAAAGTGAATGTTAAAATAACGACTGATATGAAAAATTAAATTATTACAATAAATATATAATACATATGGTTGAAATATGTGGTAATAGGATAGGTATATACTATGATTTTGATAAATGGAAAAATAATATAAATAAATACATTTTCTAATCCAAAAAATAAAATTTTAACATTTTATGGGGTTAGAATTTTGACACAATTTGTTGAATGAACCATTAAATCATTCAATGTGATATACTAAATATTATCTTCTAATTAGAGATTAAATTGAAAACTGGGAATACTTAAAAATAATTCATAGAATTTAATAAAAATTAACCTTGGGGATGATATGATTAACAAAAAATATTCTTTCACATGAAAATATAATTTGAGTAAAATTCAATTAATATAAAATTATAAAGTAAAATTTTTCTAGAAGAATGAAATTTATATAAATATGATATTAAATAATGTAATTTTTAAGAAATAGTTATAAATAATTAATTAAAAAAACTAGTTTTAAAAAAAGGTATTGTATAGAAAATAATAAATGATACTTGATCTTATCTATAGAAGGATGTTCTTTAGAATTTACATATGTGAAATAAAATATTGAATTAATTTGAATATAAACGTATAATTTTTAGAGAAAAGATTAACAATCGTATATAGTTAAAACTATAAAAAATATTCTAATATTATACGTGACATGAATTTATTAATTGATAATAACATGGGAAACAAAAAGTTCCTATCTTCTCAAATAAATAAAACATAGTCACATCAATCAAGAAACATGGGGGGGTCAAGATATGGAAGTAAAAGAAAAACCATAAAGAAAAACCTATATTCTTAAGAAAAATATTGACACTACCATATTATCCTTTTAATTATTTTGTATATACAAAATATTTAGCTTTTTCCAATAGGGACATATGTGTTGGTAAACACATATTTTTTTTGGTAAAACCTTTTACCAACACATATATCCCTATCACTAAACTGTTGGTAAAAACTCTGTCGCTAAATGTTTTTGTGATAGATAAAATAATTCTGTTACAATTATAATACTACCAACAAAGCATATATATGTTGGTTAAAGTGTTTAGCAACATATTATTATGACAAATTTTTCTGTTGGTAATAATATTTCCAACATATAATATCTATTTATAAATTACATTTGAATAAAAATTCTAAATTTTTATTGCTAGTAATATTTTATATTATATTTATTAATTTATCATTTATAATTCATCTATTTTAATTATTAAACCAAATACAATTTACATGAATGTTAAAACATAGAAATAAAAAATAATTATATTAATAATTATATTTAATAAAAAATTAATCAATACAAAAATGTAGGATCCAACCCCGAACAAGATCTTCACCCCCCCAAGTACCAGTGACTCATCCATGTTCGAGACCCACCCATGACCCAGTACTAGTGAGCCAGCTCTAGCACCAGTGACTCATCCATTCCTCAGGACCAGCGAGTCACCTCTAGCTTTACCACAACCTTCAGCGCAACCGCACCAATGACCAATTCGTGCCTCAGAACAAATAAGCCAACTCCAGAAGTAGTAAGAAACCTCAAGCAGTTGCAATACCACATCTTTTAGCTCTATGACCTCCACCACACACAACCAAAGAGCATACCAAAAAATGACCTAACTTCAACACCACCAAGAAAAAATTGAGTTAGCTCCAATAACAAAAAGAAACCTCAAGGCGTTTCTATTCCACACCCATTATCCCCAATATCTACATCATGAAAAACCAAAAATCATACCCAAAAATCAGCACAAAATATTTTCATGAATTGAAACCAAAATAAAAGTAAATGGAAGTATAAAAAAAATTCATAGTAAACATTTTTCATCACCCATATTGAAAATCAAGGATTTAGAAAACGATAGAACTCCCACAAATTAGTACTTAGTAAATTAGGTAGATCCAATGCATGATGTTCAGTGAAACAAGAAACCAAACAAGTGTAAGCTCATAACAACTAAGATTAAAACACAAAACTCACCTTTTTATCAAAATTTGAATGCATCATGTCCATCTCTTGGAAGCCTTTAATAATGAATCTCACATCCATAGGGGTGAAAATGATGCCTTAAATTCTATCTTTTTATTTGAATACTAGATGTGTAGGGTAAAATGGGATTTTGTGCAGTTTTGAGGTGTCAGATGGAAGCTACTGAACATCATAATGCATTTCTGGTAAATATTTTTGATGAACTGATAATATTGTAAAAATTAATGATTCTATGACTCTAAACCAATAAAAATAAATGAATTCCAAAATGGATTCCTAAATTCTAGGAATTCCAAATGAATGTAACATCATTGACCAAATCACACACCAGTGGAAAATTCAAGGAATTCTTGCATCATTCTTATAGAAACATAAACAAGAATCTACATAGAATAATTACCCTAAATTAAGGGTCAAAAACATGAGAATACAATTCCAAAACATAGGAATTTACCAAGTTCAAAATAAATATAAACCAATAAAGGTGAACTAATTCATAAATAGATTCCTAAATTCCAAGAATTACAAATGATTATAATGACACCAGTGAAAAAATCACAAAATAATGGAAAATAAAAGTAACAAATGCTTACATAATTATCATATAAATAGAAATAATAAACTTTACACCTTGATTTATCTAAATCTTGAATTAATAAATGAGAATAATATTCCAAAACATTGTAATTTACACAGAATATTTACACATGTCATTTTCAAAACTAATAAGCTTGTTCTTGACACAAAGAATCATCTACAACAATAAACAAAATGAGTGTAGCAACAAGTTGAGATTAAAAAAAATCATAACAGAATTTATTTATTATAGTAAATAAAAAATGAGTTTTAGAATAATTTTTTTGAGAAATTCAACATGGTTAGAGGGTTTAAGGTGATTCCTAAACTTCTGGCATTCTCTTTGAACACCTGGTGTGTAGGGTAAAAAGGTTTATAATCCCTGCACAATGGAAGTAATGATTCTATGACTCTAAACCTATAAACATAAACTAATTCCAAAATGGGTTCTTATATTCTTGGAATTAAAAAGTTATTGTAATAGTGACCAAATCCTAATCCAGTGGAAAATTCAAGTAAGTAATGCTTGTATAATTCTCATAGAAACATAAGTAAGAATTTGTATGGATTTATTCACCTAAAATCATGGTAAAAAACATGAGAATACAATTCCAAAACATATAAATTTACCACGTTCATAAGAAATACAAACCAATAAAGGTGAACTAATTCAGAAATAGATTCCTAAATTCTAGGAATTCCAAATGATTATAATGACACCAATGAACAAATCACAAAATAGTGGAAAATATAAGTATTACATGCTTGAATAATTATCATATAAATAGTAATAACAATCTTTACATATTTATTTATCTAAATCTAGGATAAAAAACAAGATAATGTGATTCTAAAACATTTGAATTGATACAATAGCTTTATACCTGTCATTTCCAGAACCAATGAGAATGTTCTTGACACAAAGAATCATCTACAATAATAAAGAAATGATGGATGCATCAAGAAAGTATTAAAATAATTATAACAAAAATTTTATAACAGTAAACATAAAATGGATTTTAGAATAGAAAAAATTGGGATATTCAACATGGTTAGAAATAGAAAATAGTTTCTATACAATCTAAGGAATAAAAACATAACTAGAAACAAAACATTCATTGATTTTCGATTCATTAATGTTGTCAAACAGACCCTAAATACATGTTCAAAATATCAATTCAACAAAAAAGGGGGTATCAGGAGAGAGGGGAGGGAACACATCTAAAGTAAAAAACAGATAGTTCCAAGTATCCATAGTGATTTTCATGTTTTAAGATGATTAACATGAGCATGCATAAGACATTAAGAGTGTCACATATTACTGATAAAAGGAGGGGAGGAAACTTCTAAACATTCAATTATTTATAAATCAAATAGTTTTGGTCAAAAAAATATATGATTTTTATGCCTTGTGAGAGAAGGCATGTTATTGCTTCAACTCAAAACCATAAAAGCAGGTCCTTATATAATATCTCTTAATAGTTGAAATATAAAAGATATAAGAAATTCCCAATATATGGAACCTCAAAAAGAGGCTGAGCCAACTTAAATGAAATATAATTGATTTTTTATGTCCAAACATTCTTTATCAGATATTATTTTCACTCAATTCATGATTTCAATATCTACTGGAAAAAAGTGATGGAAATGAGGGGAAATTGATTAGATACTAGAAACTATTGGGCTAATGGGATTGTGGTAACTAGATCACCTGACTCCGGGTTGGGATGGCATGTCACATGTATCAGACCAGCTAGGACATCAATCAAAATATAAAATATAAAATTAGAGGTTCATATTTCATTTATAGAATATAAACATGAAGGCCTAAATGAAATCCTAAAAACATCTTGACATGATCTATTATCTTTGATCCATTTACAATAGGCCCGTTAAATATTTTTGTAGCTCACTATATGCATTCTATACCCCTTTATCCATATCTATCTATGGAATAAAGTATATAATGGTTATCGTTTGTGAAGAAAAATTTCTAAAAAAAGTATGAACAAGGTTTACTGAATTTAATAATACTTTTAGAAAAAGTGTTTATACAATTTATCACATACTATAGGAGATTTTATAAATTTTTTCTAGATTTATTATTAAAAAAACTGACACAGATATAAGTGTTTAAATATAAAGTTAAAATATACATCACTTATTTTTTTTAAAACGTCTATCAGAAGTGATATAAACATATTTCAATAAGTATCATCCAGTGCTATCTAAACCTTGTTCTTTATAGAAAGCGCAAAAATTTTACTCTGAAAATTCCAAGCAATGAAAACCTTG
The DNA here is from genome assembly GCA_963277665.1 of Viscum album. Taxonomy (NCBI): domain Eukaryota; kingdom Viridiplantae; phylum Streptophyta; class Magnoliopsida; order Santalales; family Viscaceae; genus Viscum; species Viscum album. Next base: position 1,197,337,829 of record OY728123.1, on the reverse strand, counting down.
AAAAACAATAATGACTTACTTTCATCATTGGTTAAGAAAATCATAAAAAGTTTTAAAAATATTCATAATGTTTATTTGATTTTTAAATCCTAGAAACTAGTCAAAGGCTTCTAATTATTGAAAGAATCATAGGATTTCCACCACTGTAATGAAAATAGATCTAAAAAAATCATAATTTTTTTTATATAAAATAGAAAAGAGATAAAATTTCAACATATCTATTAAAAATTTCAAGAAATACCGAAATATTTAGCTATAATATAAAATCCAAATAACTTTTAACACAATTGCACTTAGCACACTAAGCCTCCTAAAATTCCAATTAAAGGGATTGAATCACAATTCCTATCTATTACTCCCTAGAATAGTTAATAGAAACAAAGAATGTAAAGGGTAAAAGTAAAAAAATTATGTACAGGAAAAAGACTAGACTAAGAGTAAACTAAAACATTACAAATTCCAGGAAAATTAACAATACCTAGGCATTAGATCCTAAAAAATTCCTACATAAATAAACATATTAATCAATCAAACAAATAATACCTTAATAACCATAACATTGTGTTTTCCTTCTATCCCTTCTGGATGGCCTGTCAAAATGGTGATTCAAAAAACAAAGGAACATCCACCAAGAATCTAGAATTAGCTAACAAAAGTTGTCTCACTGAGAAATTATTAACATATTATTGATGTAAATAGTCAAATTTCTACTGAATTCAATGTACATAACCATAGAATTAAGAGATGGGTTTTAAAAAGAGAGAGAAAGAGATGGATTACAAACAACACTTACCATCCCAACCCATCCCTTCCCCTCTTCCACATGCACAATCAAGTATTTAAAGATGAGAAAAGAGAACAATCTCATGAAAAATAGGGAACTAGAATGAATCTCCCATGCCACCTTCTAATAAGAGAAGGAAACATATAAGAGGGAATAAAAGTAGATTGTTGATATTTTCTTCCATGTATATGTTATTATAGTTTTGAAAACAATATTTCCATAATTCAAAGTAAACAAAACATACAAAGTAGTAAATAGACAAAAGGATTTATATTATTTGAAAATTTGCCTATGTACACATGGTAGGATCGTTACAACATTAACTATGAAAGAATAAAAGTACAAGCAGTGTGAAGGAAAAATATAATCCTAACAGAACCACACAATGTATTAATAGTACACATTCTCACTGAACAAAGATCCCACAATAAATCCAAATTGAGGGGAAAGTGAATATGATCACTCAGTGAATATAAAAAACATCAAGAAAATAAAGCAGGTAAAAAACTTAAGAACTAACGAAGCATAATAAATAACAGATCAAGAACCCTTTACCAGGGATTGGTCTAACCTTCATCACTACCACATATCCTGTTGAAAAATGGTTATTAATTTCACCTCTATTTCACCCTTCCCCACATAAGGAGATTTTGTGTGAGGATGTCAGCTGAGAACAGGGAGGTGGTATTCATCATGGAGGTCTGCGTGACATCGACTGAGAACAGGGAGGAGGTATTCATTGAGGAGGTCTGTATGATGTCGTCCCAGAATAGGGAGTGGGTATTCATCGAGGTGGTCCACATGATGAAGTCTGAGGGTGACGTCGGTAGGGAACATGGAGGCGATATTCATTAAGGAGGAATGCGCGATGAATGCAGGGAACAAGGAGGTTCACGAGGAACGTTGGCTATGAGGAACGTTGGCCATGAGGAACGCTGACCGCAAGGAATTACGATGGGGAACAGATAGGTTAGGTTCAGGGAGGTGGTTGTGGGGAACGACAGGGAATGGCGGGGAACACCGGGAAGGCATATTAGGGTTTTTTATTTTTTTTCATATATATATATATATGGTATAAATAGATAACTAACCAAGTTATATAAGATCATATATATATAAAGGAAAAAGTAACAAATTTATATAAAAAATTATATTCTATAAGGATTATGGATATTTTAATTAATTACAAAATTATGTATATTTTAATTAATTATAATTTTTTATTATCAAAATTATATGCTTATAATGGGTAATATATATATATATATTCAATTTTTGGTAAAATATTTGATATTATTGAATAATTTATTGGTAATAGTTTTTTTAATGGTAAAATATGTGTTGGTAACAATAACCAATAACAATAGATTCATTTATCAGTAAATCAATTGTTGGTATTATCATTATAAGGAAACATATTTAAATGCTAGTAAAAGATATGTTGGTATTGAACTACTAATATAAACAAATATATCTTTTGGTAAAATTAATTGTTGGTACCTATAGTTAATAGTAACAAAATTGAATATCTGTTGAAATTAATCATTTTTCCCAATAGAAATATTCTCTTTCAGTAACTTTCTATTAGTAAAGGTCACTTTATTTGTAGTATTTGAATAAATGGTGTGAGTAATAAATGTTAAATTTTTTTATGATGAAATGAAATATAAATTATATTAAATATCATTGAAAATTGATGTGTCGGTAGAGCTTCAAGATAGATAGAGAGAGATATAAAAAATGATTTGTAATTACTTATGATATTAAAAGGTAATATAATATGTTTTACAAATATTTTCAAATAGTTATTATTGGAGTTACTAAAATAGATTGTCAATAAATTCCAACCCCATAATTAGGTTTTTTTTGAAAATTTACATTAGAAAATATTAATTTTTAATTTCAAATTACTCTAACTTTTAATTATTATATTAACGAAAAAATATAGTTCATTAAAATAGTTGGTAAGGATTGAGTGTGGAAAGTAAAAAATTCGTATAAATTGTGTGTTTCTCTAATATAAATGATTCATGGAAATAAGGGTTTAAAAATTAATTCCTAAGAGATCATAGAGATAATTGAGAACCCCTAAGAAAAGGGAAACACAAATATCTTTTTTGAGATGATATATCAAAAAAAGTTTATGTAAAAATTAGTATATGTTAATATAATAATAATAAAATTTTGGAATATAACATGTCAGTGAGAAGATTCATCTTAGATTGAGAAGTTTTTACATTTACTGAATGGGATGACGAAATTTTAAATTAAGAAAAATTAGTAATATATTGATCAATAATAATAGATATTAATAGAAACAAATAATTAATTATATCATTAAAATATTAATAATAAAATTTTAAAAAAATCTAATAAAATTGATAATGAATATAGTATACTTCATATAACTATAAAAAATTATATTATATTCATTCTATTTTTTTATACATCTAAAAAATTTATTTTTCATTTTTTATGCATTAATATATTTAGGTGATTATTATTAGAAAGCCACTAATGAATAAAATACATCTATTACAACAATTTTATTCAATATGAATACCAAAATATAAATTTAATTTCAAAAAAACTCCACTATTACATGACTTTAATTATATCCTTTTTTTACTATAGTTTTATTATAATGTAACATAAAAAAAAATTTCATTCTCCAATGCATGATATGTGTAAAAAATATGAAAATCACATGAATTTTATGGCAAAAAATTTTAAAAATTAAAAATATTGATGGAAAAATAAAAAAAAATAAACTTATCCATGAATTTAAGGTTACTATATTTCTTCTTTATATTTTCATCTCCACAATATGGGTCACTACATTCATGGGTAGACTATTTTAGTCAACTTATCATAATGTACCCATATGTTAAATTAATTAACTAAGAGATAAGTCACGGTATTGTTTTTCTTATTCTTTTTATTGGAATCCTTATGTCATACACCGTTATTTGTTAGCAAAAAGTATATATTACATGTTATATCATCACATTTTGTAACACCCCCAACCATAGTCACCAATATTTCATGAGTGATTTATTATATAATAATTATAATACAAGATATTTCATTACCAACATCATGGCTCGATGTTCTCAAGAGACAAGATACAATAATATTAAATTACCTAAAAAACTAAAACATTTGAGTAAAAATAATTATTACCTTATGATATCTATATGTTATTCCAAATATATTATTTAAATTTAATACCTATGGAAATTTAAAAAAAAATTAAAGGTTGATATCAAATTCCTAGAAAGGGATAACTTATAATGGAATCTAACATTCAATAATAATAAAAATGGGAAAATATAAACAATTGATGTTACATAACATAATCTATGAATGGAAAAGAAAAAAATATTAAATTATCCCCAAATCTAAAAAATGTTTGAAATTCAAAATGTCAGACACTATAAATATTGTTCTTCATGTTCATGTACTTTTTTTTGTTTGATTACATACCATATTTTTTAAAATATATTATTATCATTATTGCTTGATTTTAACTATTCTCCTTCATGGTTAATATTATCATATGTACATGACATTTTTTTGATCATATAAATATTTATATTACATGTGTTGAACTGCATTATTTCTGTTGTATCATATGTTTAAATGTTTATTGTTTTATATATTTTACATCACTTGTGTTAATATATATTTTATATAATATGATCACATGTGTTAATTGTTTTAATCATATGTTTTAATCATAAATAATGATATTTATTTGATACATATATATTTTTTATAACATGTGTTATTATTTAAATATGTAATCTTATAGAGTTTTTAATATTTCAAGATATATATATATATATATAGTTTTTTCATATTCGTTATATATATTATAAAATATGTTATCTATTTATTTTTTTAAATATATTTAATATTTTTACTTATATATAGTCATATATATACACAGGTCGATTTTGGAGTATATTTTTTTGTTTCTTCCTCATCTCTATTATACCATCGACCCCCCTATTTCGAAAAAAAGATGTAGCAACATATCTCCTTACTTATGTAAGCATTATCTCCTCCACCAGAAGGTACCACCAGCATGGATTGATCATGGTGGATACACACTTGGAATTATCAAATGGTGGTGATATCATGTCATTAGGGTGTGACGGTAGTGGGAGTTCCCCCTCCACAGTTTTATGGTATCATGTTGATTGCATTGGTATTTTTGGCACATATTAATGGTAAAAGCATCCTATTTATAGTGGTAGCATTGTTTCAGTCACACATTGTAAATACTGGGTCCCGGTGATAGCATAAACACTCTTCCTTAACATGGTCATCGGGTCCTTGCTCTCCATGTACCACCAATTTACTGTAGACATGTGGTCCCCACCATGGGGACCACCGACATTCCCAAATGAGTCATATGACTAATACATTTTACCATCGGACAACATATGTCCTTCAATGTGTGCTTTGTCCTCACTCACACACCCCCTGGGAAACATCCCCGAAGGTCATCCCTCCTGATCACTACTCCAAGCCAAGAACACATTACTATGGAGTTCTAATGTGGTAGGACCTCAAAAAGGATGGTGAACCTGGGTCTCAGTGATAGCATAGACACCCTTATTTAACTTGGTCATCGAGTCTTGGATCATTAGGTACCACCATTTTCCCCGTAGACATGTGGTCCCCACTATGGGCCTCACCCATGTGCCTGAACTGGTCATCTAACTAATGACTGTCACCACAGGACAACACATGTCCTTTCTAGTATGTTTTATCTTCACTCACATAGACCCTGGAAAATTTCCCATAAGGTCACTCATCCTGGTCACAATTCCAAGCAAATCATGCTTAACTATGGAGTTCTAATCGTGTTGGCTCCCGAGAAGGAAGCTTCACCTAGTTGACATGAGTCATATTAGTTATTTATTTAAACCTTTATCATTCAAGGGTGTTACTATCACTCCCCCACCCTTAGAGAATAACATCCTCATTTTGGGACCTAAAACTAAACCAAGTCATTGCACCGCACATAATACTGGTTACCAGCTCAGATACCAAATGTAACAATTGCCTCCCGGTAACAGCGCATACACCCCGCCATAAAATGCTCATCGAGTCATGTCCCACTAGGTACCACCAGTTTCCCCGCAGTCATGTGGTCCCCACCCTGGGGCCCACCCACATGCCCGAACGAGTCATCTAACTAATGAATATCACCATAGGCCAACACATGTCCTTTCCAATGTGATTGGTCCTCACTCACACACACCTTGGTAAACTTTCTACATGTTCATCCATCCGGATCACTACTCCAAGACAAGCATTATGAATCGGGGAGTTCTAATCAGGTAGGCTCTCGAAAAGGAAGGTTCACATGGGTCCTAGTGACAGCACAGACGTACCGCCTTAACATGCTCATCGGGTCTTCGCTCTCCAAGTACCACCAGTTACCCCGCAGACATGTGGTTCCCTCCTTGGGGCCCACCCATGTTCCCGAATGAGTCATCTTACTAATGAATGTCACCACAAGTTGACACATGTAATTTCTACTGTGCATTGTCTTCACTAACACCCACCCTGGGAAAATTTCCAAAAGGCCACCCGTCCAGATCACTACTCCAAGCCAAGAACACTTAACTGTGGTGTCTTAATCAAGAAGGATCATGAAAAGGAAGGTCCACTAAATAGACATTATTCATATCAGTTAGTCATTTAACCCTTCATCATTTCAGTGTGTTACATTAAACCCCCCGTTAAAGTACAACATCCTCATTTTGGACCCTACAACTCATCCTAGACAGTGCGCGACACTTAAGTCTCGGTACCGGCTCTAATACCAAATGTAACAACTGGGCCCCAGTGATAGCAATACAGACACCCTGCCTTAACATAATCATCGGGTCTTGGCCCACCACATACTAGCAGTTGACCCGCAGACGCGTGGTCCCCACCCTGGGGTCCACCCACATGTCTGAACGAGTCATCTGACTAATGATTAACCTTATAAGCCAACACATGTCCTTTCTAGTGTGATTTTTCCTCAGTCACACACACATTGAGAAAATTCCCAAAAGGTCACCCATCCTAATCACAACTCTAGGCCATGCACGCTTAACTGTAAAGTTTTAATCAGGTAGGCTCTCAAAACGGATAGTGTACCTTGTTAACATGAGTCATATCAGTTAGTCAGATAACCATTTATCATTCCGGGGTGTTACACACATGATGGTAGTCAAACCATACTCAAAACTAACATTACTATTAACTATTCTTCCACAAAAAATAGTAGTAGTGACTCCACTATTTTTTGGTAATTGATTCTTCTGATGATAGCAAATTAATACAGGTTTATAGTAGCATGTATTGGTAGATCCCATGATCGAGTGGTAGCACACTCGAGGTCCCAACTGTAGAGGTAGAATACTCTTAAAACCACCAGTTAAAAAAATAATTCTACCACCACATAAGAAATCTATTCTATAGACATTTATTCTCCTACATCAAGTTACTTTTTTATAGTACGACTATTTACATTTTTGTGTGACTGATAGTGATGTTTTTTAAAATATTTTCAGATCCTCTATTTTTTAAATTATATTTGATGTTTCAAAATACCACATTATTATAATAATCGTTTTTATTTTTTTTATTTTTTAAATACAATATATAATTATTTTTTATCTATAATAATACCTTTGAAAACCATTTAAATTATTATTATTATTTAATGTTATCATTAATTATCCTTAGAAAAATACAAAATATGATGAAAATATTTATCATTAATTAAATTAATTTATTTAATTATTCTTAAACATTTTATTAACATTATTAATTACATTAAAAGTGTTTTGATGCATTAAAGTCATGGTAATAGTTTTATCTATTTTATACTTATATATAGAATAAATTGTATGTTTTATTAACATTAAATATTCATGTGATAATTATGGAATTCATTGATTGAGTTTTATGGAGATGGTTTGAATGATTTAATTTATTTGAATCACAAAAATTTATTTAAATGTTGTATTTAAAATAGTATGAATTCTTTAATATTTTTCGGTAATATATTTTTATTTCTATTATATTATTTGGTTTCATAATTTTTTATTACATGGAATTATTCTAATGGTTTACTCAAATGTGTAGACCAAGAAGCATTGTATTTAAATGAATCGAGGAAACATAGAACATCAAAAACGATAAAAAATGATCATATACATTTTTACTCTTATGATAATAAAGTACTAAACTATTTAACTCTATTTTTATGAACTCCAAAGAGAGGATAAATTCTTTTCCAACATTATAACACAATTTAGAGTTAACTTGTGCCTTTACTTGAATTTCTAAAGTACACTATTGACATCATCCGACAGTTCTTGCATCAATTGTTTCATCACCATCAGTTTTTTTCTTCAATCAAGATGTACTATTAGATTTATCTTTTATGTATAGGTAGAATTCTTCACATAATCATTTCTCAGATATGTTATAATACCAATAATTGGTATTCCTTTGATTATGATCACTTTTAAAAAAAGAATATCACATAGGTTGAGACTTCTCCTAATAGAAAATATGGGGTTTCTATCTCAACCTGCAAATGGTTATGTGTTTTTAGGTTTGGAGGTGATCATCACAGAGTCATGGGTAAGGATTAATCATGTGTAAATGCCTTGGTTTAAATTTATCATAGGTAAATGTATCTCTCTTTAATATTGGGTTCCATACACAATTGGTTGGGGTTTGAAGAGTGGACTATGTCAATTTCATTGAACTGCTATAAAATTCTCTATATTCTCTTTCATTTGATTTGTTACTTCTTTATCATGATTAATTTTAATAAATTTTATAATTTTATTAAATTTAATTCCCTCCATCCATACAATCATTTGTAAACATATATGAACTAAAACTTTGTACAAAATGTAATCCTTATTAAGAATTTCTTAGTTATGCTATTTTTTCTAATATAATAATAATTAGTATATAAGGGGAACCCATTTTGGAATATATAGTTATTTTATTTTGCCTTTTTAGTTATAAAATCAATTGGTATTATAGGCAATATATAAAAAGATAGTTTTTACATTGTTTTTAATTTAAAAATTTGGTACATTGTATCCAAATCCTTATAAAAACTAAAGAATGGCCTTTTTATTAATGGATCCTTAGGAGATTAAATTATTGAATTCCTTCAGACCACCTCATTTTAATAGAAGTGATTAATGATATTGGAAATATATAATGGTGTTATTCTTAAAAAAATATTTTTATTTAATATTGGTCCCTAATCAATAGATCTTATAAAATACCTAAATATGATATTGAATATTTAACAAAAAATGTTTCTTCAAAATATGTCTTAATTTAAATTATCAATAATTATCATTACTTATCTCCTAGTATGTGTTTTTATAGTCATATTTATTCTTGTAAAAATAGATTCTAACATTTTTATTTCTTTAAAATTCACATTCTAAAGAACTAATAAATATAAGAGAACTACACTTTGAATTAATAGGGAATAATTTCAATAATTTATAATTTTTTATGTTTAAATTATGAATGATATGTCAAATGGATTCACAATGATCTCCTACAGTAAAGCCACACTTTATAAAACCATAAATAATGATTTTATTTTTGAAATGATACCAAAATATTTATAAAATTATAGGAATTTTATAAATGAATCCATTGGAGAAATCAATGTTTTTTTAATATTATCTATATTAGATGATTGGTTCTCTATTGAAATCAGAGCTTTAACTGAAGAATAGTGTTATTTATTAATATGATATAATAAATTTAGTTTCTTTTAAATATAAATGTTTTTTTCCAACACATTGACTGATTTCTAAGAATATTCTAGAATAGATAAGGATAATGATATAATTCCAGTCTCTAAGTGCATTCAAGGAATCTAAAAATAAAATATTTCTATAAAAATGATGAATGGAAAAGTAAGAGATGAAAAAAATATTTCAGAATAACAGATAAGGAAAAAATATATTATTTTTTATGAATGCAGGAAACATGTCCATAGAAAACATTATTTTCTAATGTTTAATTAAGAATTTAAAGATAATAAGTACAAAAAGGAAATAAAATTTTCTTATCTTACTTCTTATAATTTTACAGAAGAATTAGAATCCAATGAAGAATTTGGAAGTTAAAAAGAGACTATTAACCTTTCTATGATGGGAATATATCCTCCAGTAATAAATATTTTTATGATAGGATAAAAATTGTTACTTTTAGTTTGAATGATTCATTATAAAAGTGAATGTACCAGTGTAACACCCCAAAAATATAAAATAATAATATTTTATTCAATAACATGTATGATACGAAAACCCATGTGTAAAGGGTAAGATTATATATGAAGACCTTAAAATGTATTTAATATTGATATAAATTCAACATATGATATATATTTAAATGAATGAAGCAATGATTTAGCTTACATTACCTACAATAATGACTTTCTTCAGTGGCATACGTTACACGCAAGACCGAGTTTTAGCAAATAATATTAATATTGTTTTTCAAATTTGAAATTATCTACTACTTGTTAAATTGGTGGCTATGAATATGATTAAATTAATTATGAAATTATATGGTTTAAAAAATATAAAAGGACTTCATTTGTAACCAATAAATTAGAATGGAAAATAAAAAACAAATTGAATGTAACAGATATGTTTTTATAAAAAACAATTTTTATGCTCCCAATGGTGTTTTTTGTTAACAAATTAAATTAATCACTATTCGTAAATGATATTAATTAAATATCTATATTATATATTCAATCCAATATTTTTTACATTTATCCAATATATTTTATAGGCATAAGATAAGAATAAATTGAATTTTAACCATAATAATATGTAGTTTTCTAAAGGTATTTTTTCCACCTTTTAATGGTGCAGTTGTTTTAAAACTCAATTTTAACACTACTATAAATATTATTGGAAAAAATATACTTAATTACGGAAATAGTATTTTCAATGTTATATTGTGGTGAATTTTTTTTATTTTTCAAAGAAGTTTAATTTTATGAATAGTGAAAAATAATAATTTTTAATTGGAACCTGAATTTTCATATAAATAATTTACAAAGTTAAATTATATTTTAAATTTGTTTTAAATTAAATTTAGATAATTTATACATATAATAATCAAATTTATGTATTTTTAATTAATTAAATAGTTCATTTTTATATAATATCATTTCAAACTTTTGAACATTTTTTACTTTAAAACTTGTTCTCTGGTTGCATCTATGGGATTAGTTTTAAATACAATTCTACCACTTATGTGATTGGAATTTTGAAATATAAATTCCATATTTTGAATAAGAATAATTTATAATGATTATTATTTTGATATTAATTTTTTTAAAAATTATTAGTGAAGGAAATTAAAATTAATTACAGTAATTGAGGTGAAAATGACTTTACTTAGTGGTTAAATTTTAATTGTAAAATGTCCAAATAAACTAGATACTTGTAAAGAACCTCATTGAATGGAAATATATATATATTAAACATTAATGTAATGAGTATATTTTATTATTTGAGGCACATGAGGTAAGGTACACCTCTCAATGGTGTTTACTTTTTGCAATTTACAAGAATATCACTCATCCCCCATTAAAAATGTAACTCACTCCCCTCGTTAATTAAGTCCTCAAATGACATTTGTATAATCAAGAACCTTAAAAATTTACTCCCAAATATCATTCCATTCATTATAGAAGAATATTTTTTGGAATAAAGAAAAAATTATATTGTTTTATTGAAAAATTAATAAGGATGCCCAAATAAAGAGTATTATTATTCTAAAATCATTTTCATTCCACCTCCTTCAATAATTTATATATCATTATTATTTAATAAAATAATTATATTAAATATAATTAGATGTATTTATGTTAAGTTCATGGCCTACAACCAAACAAACTTACATTAAATGGGATATACAGTCATTATTCATGTGTACGGCAGACTACTATATCATGATCCGATGTCACCCTTTCCCCCATTACCACATATCAAGGATGGGAATAATGATGGATTTATTGTTAATATATATTTTATATGATTTTGATAATTTATTTATTCTTCTTTAAATATTATATAACACATACCTTCCTAATTTCAATTTGTTGGAATATAATAACATTGTTCATGTGTACAGTGGGTTACCCCAGCACGAAGCAATGTGATTTATTCACGCTTTTTCATGGAATGTATTAAGGATGAGTTTAATAAAAACATGAAATATATATGACATAAATATGATATTATAATGATAAAATAAATACGTATCATTTACATTCCTTTCTTTGATACAATAATATAATGGAAACCGTGTTCTTGCATACGAATGACCTACCATCTCAATAAACGGTGCATTAAATATCATATCCCTACATTTCATTGATTACTATAAAAAATATTCAATTAATATATATGATATTTAAATCATGTGAAAAATTAAGTATATTATTAAATTATGATCAAATTAATAGGAAAAAATAACCAGTCAAAACAAACTTGAAAAACAAGCCAATTAACACCAAAAACAATGAAAATAATGAGAGATTATTAACAGAAGGGTGAAAATATGATATAAAAGAATAATATATGATATTATAAATATTAATATTTTTCTTTTATAAGTTAATGAAATGTTTCAAAACATTATATATGAGTTTAAACAGTTTTCAAACAAAAAATAATAATAATATAACATATTTTGTCTCAATTTACTCTCTATTTAGACTTATTTTTTATTATGCACCAATTAAAATCAATGTGGTGTATATACAACCCATTTTTCATTAAATATAAGTATTCAATAATAGTTAATGTTATTTTAAGTTTAACTTTCAATTATCTCATCTAAGGAGATTGACTTGAAAATTACAAATAATTAATAGTTATCTCTGCAATCTGGCTTTCTTTTGTTATTGTTAACATTCTCTTGAAACAATCAGTTAGTTATGAAAAAATTCCATTTGAAATTATATTTATATTAAATATACATACTCTCATATGATAGATAAAGTTATTTCTTAAACCATATAACATTTTTTTCATATGGTCTGTACTTGATAGTTATTTAATTAATAGGGAAAATATCGATAAATCAGTATCTTTTACTAAATAAGGATATTTGATGGTAAAGAACATTTTTTAAGAATTAAATTGATTATTTAATATATTAGGAATCATTTTTATAAGTAAAAAAGGATGGTGACTAGTTATAAATATCCCCTATATGTATTAGTAGTCTCATTAGACGATTCAGTTGCCTAACCTTTGTGGGTTTTTCACCTGGTATGTTTTAAACTCTATTGTAAAAGGTATTGATCGTAAAGGTATCATATACCTAAGAAACAAGGCATTCAATTATTAAGAATTGTCCTTATTCAGAATTATTTTTAATTATCCATTAAAATTTCACTATGAAAAAAATCTATGGATGCATTTCATACTCAGTATATTAAGTAAATGGAATTAATTCCCAGTTATTTAACTTTACATATTACTAATGAACTTCCTTCTCTGTTTATTGATTATATAGATTGTGTGATAAATTATTTACCTTTCCATATATTTTAATAATTTTATTCTAAGTTTATTGAATATATAACATGTGTGTTCAGTTATTACCTTCCCATATTGATAATGATCATTAATTATTTTTACTTCTACTATATTTAAACCTTGTTGATTATTTGATCTCTTTATTACATTGTTTCCTTTACACATAATTCTATAAAATATACTACAGCTAATACATAGAGGTATACTAGAAGGAATATATTTATTCCCAAAAAAGAAAAGTTTTTTAAATTTTTTTTATTCCAACTGTAATATAAGACTCATGTGTGTATATCGTTTACCAAGATTAAAAAATTAACTAGTAATTGAGGATGTGTTTTATTATTTATTATGACAATGTAATAGTTTAAGGAACTGACTCCCTCCTACTGGGTTTAGGGTCACTATAACTCGGGTGAACAATGAAACCCAATAGCTCAGGGATTAAAATTTTCTCATCACATAATTGATTAAACTTATTGTATATAATGATCCAAGCCCTAATAGAGGTATTCTACTATCAAATGAATTTAGTAAGAAAAAAAACAAACAAGAACCTCATTTGCTTCAGCATCACGTTTGACTGTATTATGTCTTCAACAATGCTTGTTTGAAGGATCATAAGTTCAACCCCTCTAGATCATCTACACATTCTCCAATAATCTATTCACTCATTATTCATCTTATTTCAGGTGATATCTAGTAAATCTAATGAATCATTTAGCGTCAAAATGATCAAATCAATCTTTTATATTCACTCATCAAAGGAATTCATGGATTAGTTGCCCAGAGATAGATTTTACCTCTCTAGAAATAATTATGAGAGAGGTTCTCTCATTCCATTTGAATGAAAAAGTTTAAAACATTAGTTCCTTATTCTTCTTATATATTGGAAGTCTCAAATACATGAAAAGTGTTCCTCTAGCCATAGAAATAAAACATCCACTAAATAAGACATAATTAAATAGATATGATGAACTAACTAACTCATAAAAATTATTTATATTTTATCACATTGATGTGATATATATTAAATGTATTATTTGATAATCATGAGTCATTAACATGAGTAGTAATTCTGATTAATATTAAACAAACATTGAATATTATACTAATATTCATTCATGTAATATTTTTTATTATATTTACTAAATAAATTTTAAGTACTTTTAATAAAAAAATCAACCAAATTATTATATAAATGAATAATGATGAATTTATTTATTTATTGATGATGGTTAATAATTAGAAAAATCTAGGACACTATGGTAGGGACAACCATGTTCTATATACATATTCACCAGAATAGGTAAAAATCATAAATGTGCTATTGTGTGTGGCCCTATAGGATATTGTATCAATATAAGTGAACAATATGCACAGACCAAGAGAGGATTATAGCAACACATCAAGGCCCCAAAAGTGACGAGAAATAGTCATAGAAAAAAACATCTTTAGAACATTAATTTTGTAATATAATATCTTTTCAATTAGAAATCTCAAAATGTAAGATGTACACTTGTGTCATCATCCTTTATTTCTTTATTATTTGTTGATCTCACTAGAATGAATTTCCTTTGACTACCTTGGAAAAGGAATAATGATGGTACTACCATCATGATCAACTTTGCTCGAAATACTACTTCCACAACTCAAATGTGACAAATTCAATATTTATTATTAAACTAATGTCATAGCACTAATGATTCACCCAACACAAGATGCATCTCCATGTATTCAGTGTCAAGGATGTTTACTTGTATCAAAGTATGAGATAAAATAGAACACATTTATAATGATCACACTTCTAGAGACCAATACACATGTTCATAGATAAGAACATTCAATGACACCCAAAATAGTGGTGTTATTATTTATGGGTCTTTCCTCATAATCTCACCAACCAAAGATCACCAAGTACAAACTTCATGATAAGAAGTATCAATGATTATGAGACCCCAGCACCTGATATTCATACATCTTCTATGTCCATAAAAAATTATGTATTTAGACTATAATACATATGTTTAATATTAATTTCATAATATCTCTAGGTTCTAATTATATCATGGGAACTTATATAATCTTTTGATATGATATTTAATCTTTTAAAAGTAATATATAAATGGTAGATACATAAATATCTACACTATTATATTAATTATGAATCATAAATAACTCACCATATCGAATATATAGTAATCGAAAAGTACTATTTTGTTGGGTTTAGGGAGCCCACTATTACAACACCTCCACATTGCTAGAGACATCTTTCTAACTATCCTTGTAAAATATCATGTTATAATATCATGTTTATACTGAGTCATAGATTTATTTTCTAGGTCTACCACATCTTTATTGTGTGAAAATTATTCTATGTGAGGCCTAAAGAGATTATATCCCCATGTATGACATTTTTCCACCCTTAAAATAGGAAATATTAGCTCGTACCAGCATTTGAATTATTATTATGATAAAAATTTACATACAATGTGAGATTCCCTAAACAAGAAAAAATCATTGTGTATTTTACACTACTTCTTTAGCTATATCACAAGCTAAAACATATTCAATATTCATATATATGGATACCACTAGAATAATAATCTTTTATTGATCATTACCATAGTCTAAATTTGATATTAAATCTTATTGAACTAAAGGAATCCTAATTTTTTCCCTTGAAAACTAGTATCATTTCCTATCCACATACCATGAACTTATCTCTTGTATTATTTTAAGTACACTTGGATAGTTTTGATAACTTCTCTTGGAATTCTATTAGATATAACTTCTATTTTCCTTCCATTAATAATATTTTGGAAATATAAATTTATATAGTACATAACATGAAATAAGTGGTTAATCAATCGTAGAAGCGTATAGAATTCAACTCAATTCATTAAACTCCCCCAATACTCATGCATGTCTTATTGGAGAGATTTATTCCATGTGAAATTTTTAATAATTCTCTCCCAAATTTTTACAAAATGTATTTTTCAGTACATTGGAAGTATATGTATTATTGACATGGTCTATGAAACCATTAGATCTACCTTATTATATGAAATAACCTAAAACATTGGTTTCTACTTTAAGTCTATATCCGGAGAGATACATTTATTTTGGTCTTAACTAATTTTAAGATAAATAGTTGTTTTCTATGTGTTACCAAACATATTTCACCTGTTAAACCATATTTCTGGCACTACCATCATGTAAAAATGTGGAAAATTTTCATTAAAAATTAATATTCTATAAAATTTTCCTAACATTAATCCTAAATTGTATTTGAGTAAATTTCGCCCCTTATTTTCATTCTACGGTGCCACCATCCCTTTCTAGTTGCACTGTATAGACACCTTACATGAATGGTGGTCTTGACATCCAATTCTCAATAAAATGATAATAAAAATAAGGTATGATGAGTAAATTTCTAATATATTTATGCATAATGACTTGGTGTTACCAATTTAGTCCTATTGGTACTACTCTTGTACCATCCGTGTATAGTATCAATTAAATACCCACCTCAGTATTCAAAATAATAACCCCTACACTTTGGTACATTGAATCCAATACATAATGTTAATAGACCTTCTAAATTTTATCTAATTTAATATAATGATTAATTGTAGGGATTATTATTATTAATGAATAATGTATCATCAATCATGGTGAATGTAAAACCACCCCTATGGTTTCATCCTTACTATATAATGCTTGTCACGGTAACATTCTATTTTCCCCAATATCTTATGGATCTTGTGCCTATTCTAATAACTTGTGCATATTTGGAATTGAAAAAAACCATGTAAATAACTATCCCACTATCAAAAATATACATGTGCACAATTAATTGAAATTTAGTCTATAAATATACTATCTATTTTATATCATAGTATTTTCTATAATATCCTAAGAAAATTTTAGGATAATTAATTTAGATGAACATTGTGTTTTTCAGGATGCATAATTTTTTATATCCACACAAACCCTTTTTATCTAGACACATATTCTTATTAAATAATATATTTCAATCATACTGGTCACCCATATGATATGATTTTGTTTGATTTTTGGAATATTATTCTTCAGTAATGTCGTTAATTATGATATATGTCCAAAAAAATAGAAGTATCTACTGTGCTAATAAGATATAACATTTACAGTCCTTTTAATTACATCATGAATGTAATGTGTATAAGGAAATTTTCATTTAGAAATTAATCAATGCAAAATTAAATTAATCAATTCTTACATATAAGACTACTCATAGATCCTCCTAATTGGCATCATAGATTTGATGTGTATACCATACTGTGCATTTAGGAATTAATCCATGCTGCATTATATTTATTGATGAAGGATTCGTCAATATTATATTTGGTATACCATCCTATGAAAACTCGTATCTTATGACCATGCATATACCATACTTAACTTTCACATTCCTTAAAAAACTTAATGTAATATTGTGAAGTATACTTAGGAATATCTTACCCTTGGAATAGATCATGCTCTTTAACTAAAATATTACTAAAATATTTATGGATTACCTTTATTTTGAAAGGTTTCTTTGTATAATATATTTTCAATACCTAATTCATTTAACTCTAAAGATTCTAAAACCATATTGAGTATATCCTTGAAAACTATTTAGTTTTTATTGAAAAAGTATTATCTTTCAACAACTGGGTATATAAGACTTATATTTTATATTCATTAGTTATTTTAAATTATTCTGGTATTAAAAAACTATTGTGTTTGAGTATTAAACACCACAAATAACATTCATTCTAGAATTGGAATAATTCATCCTTGTGTCCAAAGGACACATGAGAGAAATAGTTTTGTAATAATTAATGAATGTTCATCTATAATCATTGACAATGAAATTAGAGGTTGTGGGATTCACACTATTGACTTCGGAATCACCCTTTCACAGCTACTTGGATAATAAAAATGACTTAAAAATAATTAATATACCTAAATAATAGGAGAATACATACTTCTTTAATTCATTTAATTTCATTATTACGTCCATAGATTTACATCATGTTTTGTAAACAAAATAACCTCTTGTATGATAACCAACATCTTCTTTTTAGGATGTTGAAATGATTATTATGGTATCTTCCTTTCCATTGTAATTTTCATCATATCTCTCCACCTGTTCACCATATGAAATAAATTTTATACTTTATTTATGTTATTATTTTCTTGTAAAACCTTACACAAGTAATGAAGCGATTTAGTTCATACTATTCTATTTGTAATTGTAAACAAAACTGGTGTAAATGGGTGAAAATGATATGAGGTAGGTATCCATTAAAAAATCATGATCCATCATTCAATTTATACATATCCAGTGTAATCATATCTAAATCATATATGTGCTTCAATTTATCCTCATAAGATTCTCAGAGATGAGAAAACATGTAAAATCATTCTTGTCCAGATATTATATCCAAAACTCACTTAGGATGTTGATGATAGCATTATGGAATAACCATCATATGCATCAGACATGAGTATCATATAATATTTTTTACACCCTTTCTTCAAATGGTGGTTTGAAAAGGATTTGGGACACCAACACCTTGAATTTATAATTGTTTAGTACTTTTCACAAGTGCACCTACTATTCAAGGAAAGTCATTCTATTTTGGTCATTTACATAGTCTATGATTATCATATTGTACATATGATATTACATTCAATTTTCTACCTAAAAATCTTTAAAATTAATAATATTATATTTATTAATAATTTAGAAATTATTTATTATTTAATTAGACCATTAGTTATCTCCCACTATTTTATTGAACTCTAGAAACCCGATGCACTTGAATCAGAATACTTGGTCACTTGATTAGTCTAGTGGAAAGGATCCTTGAACCACTCATCATATTCAACAAGTTATGACTATATCGATACGTGGAGAGTTGAATGTAGGAATCACAATGTAAAATCACATCAACTTGTGGCTCCTTGATCTGTTGAGTGAAGTCACATCTTCTAAAAGAAGAAATTTTATTTACTCAATATATTCCTTTGAATATGAAACAAGCATGATTTGGATAAATATTTTGTGAAAATGCTAGTTAAGTAAACCCATCACTCATAATAGTTCTTAATTATTAGTAGGCACACTCAACATTTGCTGACGAGAACCCCATACATCCTATTTAGTTCAAATTCAAATGATGGAAATTGATTTTGACATAATATTTTTGTGAGTGTTTTTTATATTTTTCTAAAAAATGAAATCAATTTCTATTATCATATTCATACCATTTTTTGATCTCACAATTGAATATTAATATAAAAAAATCATATCTTCTATATGAATTTTACTATTTAGTATTTTATGTATTTCTTACTGTCATTCAAAAGAATAATATAATAAACAATGTATAGAGGAAATAATAATATCTGGTTGGCCATGAGAATATAATATTGGTTATTATATTTATACATGATGGAAAAATCATGACATGGGAGAATCATACCTAAGTTATTCCTTGTCATGTGATGTAGCTCCTCCCCAATCTCGTATGTTCCCTTCTCTTCTATATTTCTCCTCGACATGGTGTGGTATATGTATTACAAAATCCTCATATTACAACAAAAATACTTTCACAGTGGAGAGATGGTCTTGGGAGTAAAAAATATAGATAAATCACTTATATCTAGATATATAGGACCTTATACATATTAAATGAGAAACAATTATGATCTGTTGACCATATTATTTTAAAAACTAATAACATTAATCACACACAATTAAATAATTTATTAAATAAAAAAATCATAAATATATGGTTTGTTAATTCTCAATAACAGTCAGTGGGTAAATGTAAAATCCATAAGAAATTAAAATGAACAAAATTTAAGTATAAATGTATTGAATTAATTAAATTAAAAAAAATTATTTTTGGTTGGTCCGATAAATAATTAAATTTATTTTTAGTATAATTTATTTTTGAGGAAAATTAATTTTCCGCAAAAACTAAATTAATTTCAGTATAATAAAATTATAATAATTTAGAACTCCAAAATTTAATTAACTAGTATATTGTTATATTAAAATATCTCGAGCGCCAAAACCCCTTGCACGACCAATGATGGTCAGGTCATAAACCCGCATGCCGATTTCGAGCCAGAAAACACAATTTAGGAATGTTATTGGCTATAAAGTTCCACCCATACGTATTTTAAGTTGTTCAGATTCCCCAAACCTTAGTTCAGGGTGGTTTAGGTCAACATGAACCTACTAGAGGTGGATTGAACTTGATCATGTAGGGGATGTGATTGTAGAGAGTTTTTATTGGTCATGGGGGGTTCACCTACGCATCAGGCACCCAGTCTAGAAATGACATTGAAGGGGGCCGGCTTAGCAAAGAAAACATAGTGGAACTAGTCATCCGAGAGGTGGTTGATCGGTATGGTGGTTTCTGGTGAAGGTTACATTGATGGAATCTTATGGATTGTGAGGATAATTTATGTTTTTTTCAATGATCCATGGTAGTCAATGGTGTTTTTTGGACGGGTTTAGGCTGGTCATTTTCTTGATCAGTGTCTAATGAGGGAGGTGACACTGAATGTGGTGGCATTGACAGGATCCATGGAGTGCAGCTATGCTAGTGGAATAGCAAGTGGTGGTGTCTTAATCAGGTGGTAGTTGTGTTATGAGTGGTATTTTGGTGGGTTTCACCTATTAGGAGAGGAGGATGGTGCCAGGTGTAGGAGGTCATGGGATTGGCGGGGTGAACGGATCGACCAGAGTGTGATGACATCAGGGGGATCTATTTAGGAGATCGGCCAACGTGCTATGGGAAGTGAAGGTGGTCCCCTCCCATTTTATTTTTTTTTCTATATATCCACACATTCCATATATTTTTTGTAATGTATATCCCTTTTTTTAGTTTCTTGTGTGGAAAAAAATTCACCCACCACCCCTTAGGATTACGTGTTTTTTTACACCGATCTTTTTTATAAAAAAAATATTGTGAACATACTTAAATTTTTTATTTTTTCCTCTTACTAACCCTACCTTAAAAAAATAATAATTTCTCTTACTTTTTACTTCTTAGGTCACGTCACCCATGATGAAATTCTTTTAATATCTTTTTTTTAATGTTTTCATGAGCCAATGTAGTTTTCCTTTGAATAGAAAATAAGAATATTATTTATTTAGTTTTTTCACAAATATGTGTAAAATTATCCCATCTGTCCAAAATTATTTTTGGTGATTGGTATCTGGCTAAATCTTAGCCAGATTTTCTGGGTGATCAGAATGGATGGAAAAAATTAAGAACACGGTCATAAGAATATATATAGAATTATTAAAATCTTATTACCCTTAAACCGCAAAGGTATCCTAATAAAAATTTCTCATGACCACATTTAAATCATATGACATTGGATTGACATTTGGTATGTTTCATTGGGACTGATTTTAAGCCCTCTCTTTAATTTATTAAAAAATAATTTTTTCTTATCTTACAAAATTCATGTGATTATTTGATATCAATTCAAGGTAATAGGGTGCACAGTGGAAGAAGGGTGTTGGGAATAAAAAATTATACATCACCAGAGCAACGAAACTTTTCATCTTTGGTGATTCAAGCCTTGGTAGTGGATTGAGAATATTTTGTTCATTTAATAAGAGAAAAAATAGATAAATGAGTACTATATTTAATTCACCAGTGCATTCGACTGCATAGTTTTTAAATGATCATTTCTCAAATGATCCAAATATGAACACCTCTAGATCATTAACATTCACTCTAAGAATCCACACTCTCAAAATTCATTGAATTCGAGTTCTAGTGTGGATCTCTGAAAAATCATTGGGTGTTGCGATGATCAATTCGATCATATCCCTTAGAGTAGTCAATGGTGTTCTTGGATCAGTCACTCCAAGAGAGAGATTTTCTCTCTCTAGAATTTTTTAGGAGACAGAGTCTCTAATTCCATTAGATGGAATGGTGAAATGAAATAATGCCTACTTTCCCTTTATATTTTGAGACTCTCAAAAAATTGGAACGTGTTTCCCAATCATCATAAATAAAACATCCACTAAATATGTAAAAAATAAACAGTTAAGATGAATTAAATGTGTAATAAATATTATTTATATTTTATTACAAAATGTTATTATATATTAAATATATTATGTGATAACTCCAAGTCATTAAATTCACTCATAATTCTCGATAATATTAAATGATCTTATTATATTAAAATAATATTTGTTTCTATAATATTTTTCATGTATTCACAAAAACAATGTGCATTCTTTTAAGAAATAAATTCAACACAATTACTCTATACTTAATTAATAATGAATTTATTTATTTATTATTCATCATTAATACTTGGAAAATTCTTGGCCCCATGGTGGGGCACACCATGCCCCATATACCTATTCAACAGGATATGGTAAAATCCTAAATGTGATTTTGTATGTGACCTTCTAAGACCTTATCTCAATAGTAGTGAATAGTATACACAGACCAATAGTGGAGTCTAGAAACCCATCGATCCCCCTAAATAGAAAAAGAATAATCATAATAATAAAAAACATCCTATTATCACAAACTGTGAAATAAAATCTTGTATCTTTTAGATATCTCAAAAAGGAAGATGCACACTTGCGTCATCATCTGTACTTGGTTTATTATTTTTTTATCCAATAGGATTGACTTACCATTGATTATATTGGATAAGGATTTAGGAAGGTAACGTCATCCTGATCAACAAGGCTATAGATATTACATCCTCTACATGGAAGTGACAAATTATATTTTGATTATTCAACAAATGTCATACCACCAATGACACCCCCAATATAAGATACATCTCTTTGACTTCACTTTCATGGTTTTTTCCCTAAATAAATGTATGTGATCAAATTGAACACATTGAAAATGATCTCAATTCTAGAGACTTATACACATACTAATAGATAAGAACATCCAATGACACCCAGAATATGTGGTGTTACTATTATCAGGTATATATTCATGGTCTCACCTACCAAATATCACCAAGTAAATAATATATGAGAAGTAGTCTTAATGATTATGATCCCCCAACACTTTATAGTTAGACATCATTTATGTCTAGTTGGAATTATGACTATAAGACTTATGATTAATATTAATGTTTTATTATCTCATGATTCTCATTATATTGTAGGAACATCTATAAACATTTGATGTAAAAATTAATCTATGGAAATTACCATTAAAATAGTTGATGTAGAAATATCTACACTGTTATTGTAAGTGTTAATCATGAATAACTCACTGTATCCATGATATGGTAATTTAAAAGTATTTTCGAGTTTTTTCTAGAGCTCCCAGTATTACAAAAAAAAGATTAATATTTATTATAATTATGATTCTTATTTTGAATGATCTTTTAGTTCTAATTATGTTAATTTTAATGTTAAATAGTTATGTTATTTATGTGACAAATTTTAAAATTAAATTGAACATCATGCTAAAAAGTATAAAATTTTGAGTAAGGATCTATTTCTGATAAAGATGTGTTTGACATGGGGGATGAAATGGTTTAATGGGGACTTGTAAGTATATCTTTTTTATCTTATAGTTATGTTTTTTACTCCATGTTTACCATTTTTTCCCATTAAGAACCATATGTGCCCGATAAAATTTATTGAAGGTGGATAAATGGTGTGCAATAACTTATATTTGGTACGATATCTTTGAAGGATATTCAACATGTTTGTTCATGGAGCCAAAAATTTTCAATGGTACTCACATGCATGATTCATGGACCTACTTTCCAAAGGTATACATTTGTAGAATAATTTGGCCAATGACACTTAATAACTCACATTGGTCAAGATGATTGTAATTTGGGCTCATCACACCCATTTGGGGGGAACTATTGCATGTTCTGAGACTCTATTCTATATTTAAGATATGTTCATGGATCCTTAGTTCATTCCTAAATGTGAATATTAGGGAATTCATTGAATCAATAATCCATCGTGACTAGGCATGGTGTAGGAATCATCTGTATGTATCTGAGTTTCTATATCGATGGAGAAATCTATATATAGCAGAGGTTTTCCATTAATCGTCACCTTTTAGGGATAGATCAGTGATTCATTAGTCATTTACTAGGATGAATCTAGTTTTAAGCCATGTTATGGGGAACTCTAGAGTTTAGCATCATAGATGGAGGACCAGAATAGTTTTTATGTTGGGATTTAACCCATAAGATGGTCTTCCTATGTATCCTTCTGAGATGAATCAAAACCTTTATAGTTTAGTTCCACATAACTGTATAGATCACCTTTTAAAGTCATGTTACAATGACCAAACCATTCTATTTAATTTCATGTGGAAATGATGTTCATGCTAAGGGTACCTAGTCAAGGATGTTGTGGGACTTAAGTCGAGGATTCCCAAGGGGCCTATAAAAGATGGAGTCTCCTAGATAATGGAATCATCTTATCAGGGCTATAGTTCGGAGGAAATAAATATGAATGATGATGTATAGTTTGAACCCCAAGGAGGCTTCCTACTTATCCAATTTAGTTGGGAATCAAATCCTACATAGTTCTGTAGGAATGGTACTTATACCTTAGAGAAGGCCAATTTAAATGGGGACATGACTAGGGCTTATGTATGGAAGATGCTCGTTTGGGACAACATCTTTGCTAGTATGTCCCTTTGAAGTATGATGTACGGTTTCAGGATTTATACCATGTAGGAGGCCGTTTTGTTTTTTGGAATCATGCATATTTCATAATCACCACTAACCTCTAATACAAAGTGAATAAATATCATTTAGAGAAATAAGAGGAAGAAATAGATTTTATGATCACACGACCTCACCCTATATTTTGATGGATGGTGATGGAGCCTAAATTGAGAGAGAAATCAATTTGAGTGTTTCCATTTCCTATATTTTTTTATATCTAGGGTATTCACATTCGATGATCTATTCGGATAAACCCTGGGTTGAGGCAAAGTGGAGAGAAACTATCACCTTATATAAGAAAGGATATAGGATTACCTCAAGAGGAGTAACCTAATACCAGTTTTGGGAAATAGAGGAATGTTTAACACAACCCCCCCATAAAATGTAATGTCCAGTGGTTCCTTTCAATCCATGTATTGCTTAGTTTCACATTAGTTCCCTGAGGTTGGAACCCTCGTTACTATGATAATGTAAACTTGATATCATAATGATTCTTTTATCATACTTTTGGGGTCAACCATGCAACTCTGCTTACCATGGGTATGGAAACTAGGGAGAAAACATGGTTGTTATTGATGATCTTATAATAAGAGTTAGGTGGCATTGGAAGGGGCCTTAGCATGAAATAGTTAGATTGGTACACATAGGGGACAATATGAGGACTGATTATACGATAGAAGATAGCTGTGGAACATAGAGAGTAGAAGTCCCTAGGATTCCTCATTATTCATAGCATGTTCTTACGATAGATGTGGTTCCCACCATCTAGTGTGTCTCTATGCGGGTAAGGGTTTCGTTCATGTAAAATTTTATTATCTTCTTCTTCATTTTTATTGATTTTTTGATAACTCCCCTTTCAAGGGATGAGGGGGAACCCATACAAGGCCCGTAGGCTCAGAGATTACATGGCTCGTAGGCTTTGGAGATTACATGACTCGAAGGTCTTATGGAAATCAACCATACTATTTACAAGGAACCTCCCCTCCCCAACATATGCATCTTAATAGTAGCTCTCCACCATTGCATGACCGTCTGTCTAGGCTTCCTGTGCAAGCACGGGCTGGTAACGATGACAAATCTATACCCTCTAATTCTGACAATCCATTTGGCTCTGCTCTGGTGAGTGCACCTGATCTGAATCCTCATCTGGGGCTGCTCTTTTTTTGTAGTGTGTCAGGGGCCTGCATTTATGTGGCCTGAAGGCCTTGGGGTGACCCGAAGGCCTTAAAGTGGACCGAAGGCCTTGATAATCAACTAGCCTAAAGGCCTTGGGTGGCCCGAAAGCCTTGCAGGACCCGAGGACCAAACCGGTGGCCTAAAGGCCCAGATAGATGAATAGTTATGGCTGCTATAGTACTAATCAGTGCCTACTAAAGTGCCTGCTATAGTACTGCTACAATACTTGGAAATATTCCTCCACTCATATTTGATCTCGGGTCTCTTGGATGCACCTAGCGATTCCTCACCAACTGGGTTGAGGCTCTTGTGCAAAACATTTTGTTATCTGAACCTGGGTTCAACCCACATAGCTTATCGCTTCCTGTAGCGAAGTTCTTCCCATGTATTATATCATTTCTTGGGGAAGGGTTTCACCCCTGTTGAATTTTTATATGTGGGTTAGGGTTCCGTCCTCTTAGCATTATTCTATGAGAGGAAGGGTTCCACCTTCATAGAGTTTTGCTATGCAGGATGCCTATTTGAAAAGGGGCTATTGATTTGAAACTCATGGGATTATATCCAAAAGGGGAATTTGGTACGAGGGCCACCAAATGATTTATTATCTCCTCCTTAATTATTTTTGGTGGGTTTTAAATATTAGGAATCATCGAAGGGATAAGCTTTTTACAATTCCTTAATCTCTCTTCAGTTAATACCTCCGACTCTGGATATCGCTTCTCATCCTTTTTGAGTCCCCCATGGGGTATATATATATAAGAATGTAGGGATTTAGTACTGGTATAGACTATCACTCACAGAAGGCCACATACAATATTTTTTTAAATCCCATGAAGGACTTAGTTATTAGGGGTTAGTCCTTTATGGATGTAGAATTCCCCGCCTAGCCCTGCAAATGAATTCATTTTTTTGTGTGGAAAACAATGATGTCGCCTCACCCTGTAAACAATATAATTCAAGTTGATGGATTATAAGTAGGGAATAAAATCACCACATATCCCAAAAAATTACTTTTCTTCATTTTTGAGATCATTCATATACACCCCATTTAGTAAATTGTTTCTGTTTTTTGGAACATCGTGAAGTAGTAGAACTCCATGTAGAGCAGCGGTCCATAGAGTGATTTGTGCTTCGTGATATCACCCATCCTATGTGGTTTATTTCATTTGAATAAATTTTCTTCAACTATTATTTCTATTTATTTTTATCTTTTTCCAAATTAATGAACTAATTTTAATATTGTTTGGGGAAATATCAGGACCCAACAAATAACCCCCATCAAAATGGGTTTCGATCAAGATGAAAAATGTGTTATTTCGATATAGAAAGTTGTCCAGTTTTGAGATATTTTGCAGTACGTGGGTGGACCTGGAAGAGGGTATCACAATAATATATAGTTGGGTCAACTCATTTTTCATTTACCAACTCTCTTTGAAAAATTGGTGCTCTCAAAAACTCTTTCTCACGTACTACTTCTGTGAACTGTGTATTTTGTGGATGCCCCCATCTGCGAACTGATTTTCATTTCTCATGAACTAAAATCCCTTTTTGTTATATATAAGTATTGAATTCTACATAATGGGAAAATATCTCATAGATTCAAGTGTTCTATGAACTATTGTTTTTTCGGCCCACACTCTTTGGGCCAACACCTTTGTGAGCTCTGTAAATTATCAGTTCATGGGAGGGTGACTTCTGTGAACATATGGTTCATTGAATGATAGACTTCATGAACTGATAGATCATGTGATTTTCTTCCTTTAATTTTTTATTAATTAAATTTAATTCTATCACAAGGATTTCTCATACTGTATATGATTTATTTTATGAACAATTTGTGGCGCTGGCCTCCACTTTAATGAATGTGACCGATAGAATAATAGTTATGGATGAGAATGTTGATGAAAATCATTGATCATGCATCTCTCCTTAAGAGGGTCTCTTGGAGAACCATCTTTATCTAGAAATTATGACTTATCTATCAATTAATTGATTGCAGATTTATAATTTCGGACTCCAAGATGATGTTCCTCTTCCACATGTCGACCAAAATCTCCCTACTACCTGGTATGAGATGTTTTAGGGGGCCCAAGAGAACATTTCTACTACTAGGTAAATCCTGTTTAGTTTGGTTCAAAAGTATGTATTTATTTTGAATGGATCTATGAGGATGAAAATAAATTGTGAGAGGACTAGTTTGGGATATGCCTAATACTAAGAGGGCAGCTGAATCAGTGTTGGGGACTTTTAAAACCAATTTCTATTTTTTATCCTTACACCTCTTGACCCATTACTATATTGGTTCTCTTATTCTCTTTTCCCTGTCAAATACAATAATATGAAAGCAGTAAAAATATTCACATGATATTTTTACAAGGTTCACTACTAAATAAGATAAGCTACATCCTTTCCATGCATGGGGATGGCTAGTGCATGGATTCTCCACAATAATGTTATATATTGTTATAGAAGAGTTTCTTGGAAAACAATCCTCTAGCTAGTGTGAGTCCCTACAACTTGAGGTGGAAGGGAGATCTTCTTCTTCCAACTTGAAATGAGTAGGATATTCCATTACACTCACTGATGCCTTATACTGCTAGTGTATACAGTCTATTGTAGCATATATTTGGTTCTTTATAATGCCTCTAAAGAAAATCATCTCTTTGTTAAAAGCATTTGCAACAACAAAAGAATATTCCACCTATTGGGACCTATGGGATTCTATAGTGATACTTTTTTCTTCCACAACCTTTTTCTTCTCCTTGATACTTACTTAGAATCATTAAAGTAACCAATATCTTCTTTCTCTACATTAAACCTATAAGTTGAACACTCTTATTTTTACACCTCTTTAATGCAAATCCAGCTACACTGTATCAATCTCTTCTTACCACTTTTTATTCTAGTGCAAAACTAATAGCACTGAGCCCTTCTTCTTCTTGATAGAAAAACAAGCTCTATTTTTGATAATCAGATCAATGAATTTAGTTTCACGTCTACTTCATCTTCACATCTAAAATCACAATGCGGTTGTTAACCACCAATCGTGTGAGTGCGGTTCTACTTCTCTTCGTGATACCGAATGGTTCATAGTACTTCCTTCTTCTAAAATACACTTAGAGATTTCTATGAACCTTTTCAATGGAATTCCAGACCTAAATTTTTTTGTGCACCCTTTTTAGTGTCTTGGGAGAAACTTTTATGCCTTGCATTCAAGAGTTGACATTTTTCATGAAACACCTCTTGCACACAACTTCAATCTTTCATGAAACTGCCTTCTTGCGTGCAACTTTCTTCTTGTGTGAAACTTCTCTTTCTTTATTGCATCTCTATTTCCTTCACACACTCCCCTTTACATCAAATTATTTCATGCCTCAGAGTTCAGGATTTTTCTATGTGTCATGCTTAACAAATGTGAGGGGTTCACCTCTTATTTATAGTCCTTGTCGACCCCAAATGAAAAATCTCCAATGTATCGCGCAATATTATGACACGTCGTGCAAAACCCCATTTGACGTCGCATTAGGTGTGTATGTCTCTTTCGTTACATCCTGATCTTTTGTGAACTTATTTAATATTTTTTTCACTTCATACCTTTTCCATTTTTCTAATTTTTGACCTCAAATTATGCCTTACATGCAACATTCCAAACTCTCTTCAATCTTGGGCGCAAAAACCCGTCTTTTGCACATTCCTCTCCTTTTCCAGGTTTTGATATTCAGATCATGGAACTCCACTTGCATGAAACATACCAAGACATCTTCAAATTTGTACGTGTCATCCTTTTCCAAAATCACATTTCTCCATCTCCCAATTTTTAACCTCCAAAATTAGGCAAACACTAGGAAATGAAACCTCCTTAAAACCTATTTCAATAAGAGCACCAATGGTTCTTCATTATCATCTTGAATATTCAATAAAAAAATAATTTAATCATGAACCATATCTATCATGATATATAGTCTTTGATCAAACACCTTTTGCATTGTCAGGTTTTCAATAAGAAGTACTACAACTTAACTTCTTCCAGCAACATCATTCTTTCCAATGAAAACTGAAGATGGCTGGAATCATCTTTTCTCCTCATTTTATTCATAAGGCTTGAATTACAATTTCTCCTAACATATGATATTTGGGAAATAAAAATCTACAAAGCATCTTATGATTTCAAGGAAATGTGTAATGCATGACCATCTTAGAATGCCAAGCCCTTCCACACACCCACTTCTTCTTCAACCATCATTCTCTAATTCATAAAAATCATATGAATATTCTCTTCAAGTAAGCTCATTCATGGTTTTCATGGAATTGTGAAACATTTCATGGTATTCGTTAAAAACTCAATATTCTTCAATCATCCATAGATGGATGATACTTCACCATTATTCACTATTGCAAACAATGTGTCACCTTTGACGCAAGTTCATTGAACATAAGAATAGTTTAAAAATCGTCTGAATTTACATCATGGATAATAGCCCAAGCCTGAAATTCAATGCTATGATTGCATAACAATTCTCAAGGCATCCTCACTTTAGCCAATCTCTATTAACTTTGGAGTCCTTCTTCATCTCATTCTTTATTTTGACCAGCATTGGCAATTGTTGAAAAAATACAATCTTTATACACAAAGTGGTCCCAGCAAATCAACATAGCCATGAAACATCTTTGGAATCATTCATTCTGAATTATCCATTTATTTTCATCCTCTTGCGAGGTATTCCCAATGGAGGATGGAGCTCTAAATGGGATTTCTGGTCTAGAGGTAGCTCTTAAATTGAATGGTCTTTGGCATTCATTGTACATTAGAACTGCTTGTAATTTACTGATTAGTTAGAGGTTGTCAATTTATACTAGGAATTTTGGATTTCTCAATTTTCAATTTACTTACTGTATGTATACTACCCAAACTTCTCATTTGTCAGTGTTTAAGAACCAATACCTTTCACATACCATATGGTGAAGTAGGTATTAATTTGTAGGATATCTATTATCTAGGTGGAATCCCCATCATTAAAAATATGTATGATGATTTTTTACCAGTGTCCAATATCTATGAGACCACTGAGAAATTATATCTATTTTAAAGAGATATACTGGTCACAATAGAGAGATTTATTGGCCATCCCCTCAATGATCATTCACTCCTTCCATTCATAGATTGGATGGAGTTATTATTAGAGTATAAAGGTCCAACATTGAAATTCCTCTGTAGTCAGACTCATCCAACCCAGCAGTCATGATGGGTCACATGTTCATATTGTGCTACCCTCATGGTCTATCGATACACCTCATGGGGTTCTGGGTCCATCCAGATGTATCACCTTAACATAGACTAGCATGATTTTTCCATATTCCTGAGTGGATGGATTTTCCCATATTGATATGTTTACATTGGTGTCTGTATTTTAATTTTGATGATGGATGTCATATTGATAGAGGGAAAACCCATCAACTTGGTTGTTCCCATCGTTGCTGAAGTTTAGGTATTGTTGGGTCAAATACCGGAGGGATAATACCTATATCTCTTCAGCGGTCCATTTCAATTCTTTTATGTCCAAATGGTGGTGTATTAACATTGTTATGAGTATCATTATATAAAAATTGTTCCTCATTCTGTCGTTTTTCCTTCCCATATCAATATTTCCATTGTCCATCCTAAATCCTTGAGTATCAATGTCATGGTCGAGGAGTTGAGTGATTTTTCTCAATTTTCTTTTGTGCTTCACCCTACACCTCATGGATCAGTTGTCGATGATGGAAGGGGATTCTTATAAGAATGTTATTATATTATTGTGTTTCAAGATTGAATATTAAACACTCAAGTACAAAGAATAACCATTTGTGAACCTTATATCTCTTATAGGTTTTCTAGAAAATTTGGATACCTAAAGGAATTCACATTTCTACCTCATACTCATATAAATAGGGAATATCACCTAGTGATTCTTATCCAATTGTGGTAAATAATTATGTGCAAGGATTATGGAATGAAAATGCTTATTCCTCCCATAGTGGATTCAACTAACTTATCATGGGACTATGCTCAGATGTTGGTGGATTGCACCTGAGTGGAGTATTGGAAATGTTGGCTCCATGAGTGCACAAATCATTGGAATTTCCAATATTTAACAGGTTTTACTATCTATATCCACTCTTATAGTAAGAATATGTTCTTTTTCATCACTTGTGTTCAGAGGGGGCCTCATCCACATGTCCTATTTCTATAGATAGTGACTCAGAGCCGACATTCTTGACATACATTTTTTAGAATCCCATTGAGTTTGGTCCAAGGGAAACAACACTGGGAATTCCTGAAATATGGTTCAACTTTATAGGTTTAGCCACTAAGATAAAACAACCAATGGAGATGGAGGATTTTCTAGTTTGGGTGTTGGAACTTAGGGAAAAACTATATGTTGTAACTATAATCCTAGACTATATACCCATTGTGGGTGAGGGATAAGAGTGAGGAATCCATGCTTCCCACAAACACCATGTTGTGTAGAGATGGTAATGTAATCATTTCTACACTATCCTCACAGAGACACCCGTAATAGATTTTTTTTTGATAAGGTGGATAATCTTTGGTAGTTGTTTACTGATTTTGGCTCTGGAAACTTTGAATATCATCACCTACACAATCATGTCCACCAACTAATCATATCTCGAGAATACCTAAATAATATTGAATGTGACCTTGTTTATTATAATTATTCCTATCATGAAATAGAATCTGTGAGGGATATTATAGCTATGTTTCACCACTTGGTGGCTAAAGAATAAAATTATTTTGACGAAATAGTTGCACAGACTGGAGATCTATGGGAGTGTGAAGATTTTCTAACTAGTATAAGGTCTAAATAGTCATCAATGTGTTCCAATTTTCAATCCATACAATATAATTGTTGTGACCTCAAGGCCAATTTTAGAAAAATTCATCCAAAAACTAATGAAAAAGTTGAGAAAAAGACTACTTTAGAACTAACCCTTGGTGGGTTGTATCAAATAGTTATCAATTTTCTGATCATAGCAGGCCATGCTTCATTATAACCATTTGGGTTTTTCCACATTCTATTTTTTTTACTGGAAATAGGAAGAGTCTCTAGGGTGTGGATTCTCCTTCATTCCCATTTAAATAAACGAAAACTTTTTTTCTCTGAAATTATTTTTTTCCATTATTTTTTTGTAATTCTAATCAATTGTGGTTGATCATATTTCTAAATGAAAATATCCTTCGAATATAAATTGTAATCACAATATGGAATAACCATTTTTTAGTGATCATATAAAGATCTAATGTTTTCTTAAACTGAGGCACTTAGTGAGAATAGTTTGACTGTTTCTATGGTTATATGAAAAACCCTAAGAACTTTGATTTTTTTAAACCCTAATTTTTTCCTAAGTCCATAATCGTGTAGGTTTAGCGAGTATAACTTGAATTTTTCTTAGAAATATTTTATTGTTTTTTTAATTAACAATCTTTGGTCCTCTAAAATTTTATATTGCTCAAAATTTTTCTTAATCCATGCAAAACATAGGTCTAACAAGCTGATAGTCAACATTTACCTAGGGCACCCTTTGGAGGTTTTTAAACCTAGTGAGTTTTGTGTCTATTTACATGGGTATTTTACAGTCTTGAAAGGGATTAATGTGACTCGTGTTTTAGGTCAAAAAAATTTGACTGTCAATTATGGTTTGAAGGACCCAATGTGGCTTAAAGACCAAGAATGTCCCTGTGTTTTTCAGACTTGAATGTGGGATTTTTATTGACCCGAGTTTTATGATTTAATGATCTGGGGTATCATAAGGAGAAATTATAGTAGGAATAACCTAGAGAATCATTTCTACCTTGATGTTTATGGGGTGTACATAGGTAGGAAAATATTCTTTGGGGGAATAATTTGCATTTAGTAGATAGACCGTTTTTGTGGGAAATTTATGTAGAGACAATTATGGCATATTGTTCACAATCAAACAATGGTTTTGTCAAGAACCTATCCTTCCATTTTCAATGTTAAGGTAATTTTATGGGAATTCAAATTACTCAAGACCATGAAGGGTCACTTGTCAAGTGAATCATTTCTAAAAATGAAGAGGAATTTTTTATCATCGTTGATCATGAATGTTAAATAACTCCCACATGAATTTGACTTGTGTCAATAAGGGTTAAAGCATGGTGTAGTTTAACATTATACATCTATGAAATGGGTGGAATCGTTTCGTGTATTATGTCATGGAAGTTTGTGATTTAACATTTAAGATAAATTTTATCTGACCAAAGGGATAAAAAATTAACCCTTTTCATCATAGTTTGACATGGAATATTATATTATATTAAAGAATTATGGAGGAAAATATTGTAAAATGTAATATGGGTGGTTTCTAATTCCAATGAGTGATGTGGGACATAAAATTCATTTAGTTCATACTGACATAGGAAAATCATATCTTGAGGATGGATTTTCCTTAGGTTGACATGACATTTTTGTGGGAAACTTATACAAATCCAAATAAGTCATATTGTGCATATTCAAACAAAGGTTCCCTCAGGACAGATAACGTCCACTTCCAATGTCTAAGAAAGGTTAAAATTATGGATGTATATTTGGGGTTGTGAAAGGAGGGTTATTGAATATGAGAGGGGTATTCTAAGTTTCAATTTCCCAATTACAGGTAGAGACGTTCCCCCTATACAGGCATGAAGAGGTTCCGTATGCATGTCTAATTCATACATTAGGATTGGTCATTATCCATGTAATTTACTATCTTATGGTATGGACATGGAACACCTAACATGAAAGAAAATTAACGTTGTCACTAGGCCCAAAACTATATGTTTGAGTGTCACTATGTATCTTGTAAGGGAAGGATTCAAGCTGTATATAGTTTATACGGGAACCCTCACATGCTAATCAAACTCTTGTATAGGAAAAGTGGAATTTCATTTTTGATACAATATCATGAATAGGTTGAGGCTCATATTGAATTCTCCCATTAAAATTTATCTCACATATATGATTGGGGTATTATTTTTTTAATACAAGCATACCAATGGGGATGGTATCCTATAAAACTCTCCTAGACATATCTATCTCATCCATTTGAACATGGGGGGAAACATTATTTTTTCTGCAAATTCTTCATGTAGTTATGAACCATCCTCACGATAGTAAGGGTCATTTTTATCTCATTATTAGACATGAGATATGAGGTTTGGGTATCACTATCCATCCGGAAAGTGTAAGAATAAATCCAAACATAGTTCTTAATATCATGTAGTTTTATTGTCATGCAGTTAGGACATGGGGTCCTACAGTTTACGGTCATACAACTAAGATCACTTTTCATAGAAACCAAGAGTAACTATAGAATAAATTGGACATGTTGTTCTGATATGTCTTGTATTTGAGGGGGAAGGAAATTGTAAACCATGGTCTTGGGGATTCTCAAATCAGAGGTAAATGATACATGGAATGGAAGACATTCATGAATAAAAAATTTGTAAAAGAATCGCTTATGGATGAATTTTTCTCTGGTTGACATGCCTTTTTTGGTGGGTAAAATACATAGATCCAATTGGAAAATAATGTGAATATTAAAAAAAAGGTTCTTTGGGACATTGAACATCCATTTATGAAGGTCATGCAATTATGACGATTGGAAATTTCTTAGGGAATAGAGTTTTATGAATGGATGGGTTGTGTCTAGGCATGTAAAAAACAACCAGACCCTAATTGTTCATGGATTTGGTAACTACCTATATAGATAGGACTCATACATAGGGGGACCCTATTTCATTAATGGATCTCTGAATGAGGGGCCCAAATTTGAGATCCCCAGCACAAATTTTCAAGTAGGATATGGTGTTTTTTTATTTTATTTTCCTTTTACCCATGGTGGGGACTATGACTTAATTCCTAGGTGTCACTACATATCTTGTTAAAATAAGAACCAATACATACATATTTCTTAAGGAACAATGTAGTTTAAGGTCATGTGATAATGACATTAGTTTTCATTTTATGTTCTCTATACAAGGACCATAACAATCCTGATATAGATTGGTGTACCTTGGTCATGTAGGGAATCCCCTACCAAACCTCCTAATCCCATGTAGGATGCGGTCGGTGTGGGAAATAAGGGGTGGAAGGCTTAATTATGCCAAAAATAAGTATTGGAACAATTTATATTGACATTTCAAATTTGTGGTGTCTGGTCTAAGGAGTAGAAATCTGGACGACACTATGTATCATGTGATAGTAAGAATGAATCCATACATAGTTATAAATGAGAACGTTATGTGTATGACTAATTTGTATGCAAATGGGTTAGTTTTTTTTATATCTAGTGGTTGGTTCTAGGATTAGATATCTAAGTGTAACTACATATCCCATGTGATGAGAATCAATCCATACTTATTTCTTGAAAGAATTCCCCATGCATCAGTTATGTCCATATACAGGGCTTGGAGAATTTTCTTCATTATATAATTTTTTAGAGGTTGTACGTAAGATATAAAATCTAATAGTAACTACATATCCTATGGTATTGGGAATAAATACATATAGTTCTGGAATGTGGCATGGTAGATGACTGTTGTAAAAGGTGACAACTTCTCGAATATGGACTTCGTAGTGCCATGAAGTGTATCAACTTCAGCAAGGACATATGAGAAGGATGATTTTTAGACCTAAAAGCTGTATAATAACAATGTGGAAAAATTACATTAGGCTAAAGGATGGTAGTAAAATCATCCCATGATGGAGGGAAATTTTCATCACGGTATAATGAAATTAGATTAGGTGTCACTACATATCCTATGATGATAGGAATCAAGCTGCACATAGTTTTGGATGTAAATTCATCATACTGGTCTGATCAATTAATAGAAGAGGGAATTTTCCCATGGATTGTAGATGGGCCAAGGACATAGGTTCTAGGTTTCATGATATATATTTTTTAAAAAATAATTTATCCATGCATAGTTTTGGATAAGGATACTTCTAATGTGAATCTTCCTTTTATGTAGGAACATGGGCATTTTTTCTTTTTCTAGAATAGGTCTGACTCATGTATAGAAAGTTATTTATTGAAATGATGATCCTCGTGTCATTTAACATCTCTTTATAAGAATTTAACTCTTAATTTAAGTTCAGGGAGCTTGGACCCTTGATTATATGAATTTTAACATCATATGTTCAAGATGATATACCATGCAATTTATCATCATGCTATCTGGATGATGTATCCTATACATTAACATCATGTGATTAGGAAAATAACTCCTACTTCATGGTCAAAGAGTTTAAAACAAGGGTGATCTTTTCAAGATGGTTTGTTTTTCATGTAGTTTCATAACAAAATTAATGTGAATTAAGACCAAATACATCCACACAAAACATACGCCTTCTTGAGGGAAATTGCATATAATTTTAAGTCATGATACTTGGACTCAGGTTTCTAGTTTAAGGTTGTAGAATTTGGACTACGTGTGCAATTTATCGTCATGTGGCCAAGATGAAGGTTGTTACACAATTTAATTTCATGCAACTATGATGGTATACTATGAATTTTATCATTATGTAGTCAGAATAATGGGTGTTATGCACTGTATTGATGTATGGATAAGAATAATATTGTGTAATTAAAGGAAATATTTCTTCAGGAACCTTGTATTTGTGGGATCTGTAGCAAGTTGTCCATCCATTCAGATCAAGGAATATTATTCATTGGAGTATACCTTCTGTATGGAAAATGGTTCCTTCCATTTTGGTTCTAGATTTAGAGGTCTATTTTTTTATTATCATCAGAGTCTTAAGGACTGAAAATGACACTCTTTAGAGGAAAGATCATAGGTGAACCTTTTTGTTAAAGGATCACACAATCTGGTTTTTGTGAACCACAAAATGGTGCAAGGTATGAAATATATTTTCATCATAGTGCTCCAATTAATCAGGTTGTTTATGGGATTGATCATATGTGGATATTCTGTCAAAAATGGTGATGCAGAGTGAGGGAAATTGAACATCTATGGTCAGGATTGCCTCTTTCCTATACAAAAATTTGTATGGTGTTTTGTAAGTGGTAGTATGGGTGGTAGTCTGGTAGGCCCATTGTGCATGGAAGATCGTGGCCATCTAAGGATTATTTTTCTTATCTACCATCTTCTATAGTATATTGGATATGGCCTTGTTAAAGGCATATATCTATCCATTAGGAACTTTATGGCAGCAGGATGAGTAGATGGTCTTGATGCCATACTTCTGATATAGTTTCTCCAATTTAGTGGAACTAAAATTGGTGACATTGTCCAATGATATTGTATAAGGGATATCAAATCTAATAATGATATTGGATTTTAAGAACGTAAAATATTTTCTTGGCCGACCTAGTTGAGGGGTATGACATCTACCCATTTGGAAAAGAAGTCGGTTGTTGTGAGGGTATACTTGAATTGAAGGGATGTTTAAGGAGGATGTGGTCATACTACTTCCATTCCCTATATGGAAAATGGCCCAGAGTGCATATCAAATGATATAACATGAGGGGTTGGTGGATGAAATTAGCATGCACTAGTAGGAATGAAATTTTTTTTGAATGCAGTATTGTCCTATGTTATATTGGTGGAGTAGTATCCAAGACATTGAATTTAATGGGATATCATATATCTTGATTGGTGACCCCTGAAGGCTCTAGTTTTTACTTCTTTCCTGAAATTAGTTGTCTATTCTAAATCAATGAACCTGATAAGGACTCTATCAAGGCTCTTCTTATTTAGGGCCTTTTGTTGATTTCTTCATAATAAAGAACAATTTTAATTTCTCATCATCATATTTTCTTCCTTTTAGCCTTATCCAGTGGTAGATCTCCCTTTTTAAGGTAGTCCACAATGGGTTTCATCTATCCAGTGGAAGGACCGTACAATTTTGTAATGGGGATAATCTCATTGATCTCATCTATGTTGGACTAAACGAATAGTTAATCCATCCAGTGTAGTAAAATTATAATGAATGTTTCACCACAGTCTGGATCAAAATGAGTTGTGGCTACATTTTCCGAAGCATCGGTCTGGAAATTTTTCAATTGGTGGACATGATTTAATGTTGTCTTCGATGTTAATTCATCCATTAGTTCTTGAACATGGTCAAACATGGGTATTGTATCTTCTTTTTTGATAGAATAATCACCATTGACCTGTTTGATGAGTAGTTATGAATCACCTTTTATATTCTAGAACTTTACTTGTGATTTAAGAGCCAACTATATCCCTATAATGGGAGACTAATAATCCACATCATTGTTTTCACAACCCTTTGATAGTAGGAAGGAGTAATGTAGGATTTCCTTTTCCAGAGATATGAGTATGACTCCCAACCCTAATTTATGGATCATGGGATCTTCCATCCTTTTTCTTATAGGGATTATAGATGCACTATTGAAATGAATATCCAAGTTCTAGATGTTCTATTGAATAGAGAAAAACTCTTCATTAAGAAATTAGATACCCAATGAAGTCATTTCTGCCAAGGGGTTCTCTGTAAGAAAATATTCTAATGTATGGATTCTAACTACATTATAAGGCACAAACCAGATGTAAAACTAATGTAGGATGACCACCTATTGTGTCAATGTCTGGTTAAACTTAGATTACTATGAATGTATTTTAGTGGGTTTCTACAAGAG
Organism: Viscum album; assembly: GCA_963277665.1. Lineage (NCBI taxonomy): Eukaryota > Viridiplantae > Streptophyta > Magnoliopsida > Santalales > Viscaceae > Viscum > Viscum album. Next base: position 1,197,297,806 of record OY728123.1, on the reverse strand, counting down.
ATCATATGGTCCATGTGATTCTACAAGTAGTGTCTAAGTTTTTGGATTTCAAATATTAACACCAGGAAGGTTTTCTTGATATCTAAATATCGAGTCTTATCATAGATCTTGGATCGTCAGAGATAATAAAAGATACTCTCACTGCCAACATCATTCTTCTATGTGAGGAATCAACCTAGTGATCATTCCAATATGGTAACATACAAAATGAGTGGTTTTCTTTGACATGTGTGATTATCACTAGCAGAGATATCTCTTGTTATTGTCGAATGCTTCCAAGAAATATTCATTCCACTAATATGTAACCCATTTTTCATCAACCTAGTGAAGGAAATTTTTTTTCGAAAGGTCTTCTATAAAGAACCAAATGTAGGCTAAGTGTCCTTCATGTCCTCACAATTTAGTGAGGTTTCAAAGAGGTGACATGCCAATGATAGAATTTGTATTGTTAGTGTCAAAATGGATGCCATTATGTAATATGATGATGTCATGAAATTTTCTTGAGGTAACGTCGAAGGATCATTTTAAAGAGTTTATTTTTAAGTTCGGTTGTCGTAGTTTTTTAAGATAATTTCAATATTTTAGACAGGTGGCAAAGCATTGATGAAATTTAACCAACAACAAATCAATACATCGATCAATAAGAGTCCCCAATAAGGGTTTGAAGATCCAATTCATGGTACATAGATATGTGAAGTCGTCATTTTTAAAACCAAAGGGAATCACCTAATAGAAAAAAACTCAATGGGGGCCTAAAGGTGGTGTATTATTCATCATTTTGGTCCATTTAGATTTCGTTTTTCCCTGAATAACCATAAATTAAAGAGATTTTGATATTTGGTGGTTTCATCGATCAATATTTTTTTGATCGGGACAAGGAAATCAGCATTCAGATATTTATGATTGTGATCTCTAAAATCGATGCAGAATTTGATTTTTCCTTTCTTCTTCATGATGGGATCTAAATTGGCCGTCTACTTGGGATATTTGGACCTCGTGAATGATGTTTTATCTGATAATATTTTCAAAATTAGTATCTATTTTGGTAGAATGTGTTGTTCCGTCCTTCTAGCTATTTTTTTATAACCTCAGTGATCCTCTATTAGTCCCAAGTGGTGACTGGCCACCTCGGGATTGAGGCCTGGAATTTTAGTTTAGTTCTAGGAAAAAAAACATATCGATGATACCTTATTAGGGAGATGTATACCTCTTACTCGTTAGAAGAAATTTATGCACTAATCAAGGTGGGTTGTGGATCCTCTTTTGTACCAAGAATTATTTCCCTATGTTCATCAATGGTAGAAAAGACTCCTTCCTCAAATTCTAGAGGGGAATCCCTAAGGTACTCCTCCTCTTCTTCCTATTCTCCATCTTCTTCCTCTTTTTTTTATGGTGAAACAATTATTTAGATTATTTCTTTACAACTGGGATGTAAATCGATATTTTGGTATTCGAAAGATGAAGTGACTTTCTCCAATGCAACTTACATTGGAGAAATCCCTTGAAAATAATGACAGGGAGGAGTAAGGGGTTGAGATTTTTCTTTGTCTTATTTGGATGATGAGACGTTATTTTATATCTCAATGAGTAAGGTAGGGATGTTTTGGAGCTCTAATGATGGATTTAATTTATTTTCATCTAATTTTTTTACCATTGGTTGGGGAGTCATCAATCGTTTCAATACTGCTAGACTACGTGATCATGATTAAAATCATGACTACCACTAAATAAATGTCTAAATTTGGACTACTACCACAACATGATTGAGGTATGTATATATTCCCAACCAAGATGCCTGAATATGTTAGAGGGGTCATTTCCAAACCATTCGACGTGAGAACTTATTCCTTACCATCAACTATGGGTCACTTCCCATTCAACTCATTGAACCCTGCAACGATATATTGTGATTCACGGGATACAAATTGGTCCTTATCGACATGCATCATCACGTTTTTCCCATTAACATAATATTTTATGATCTGATTGTACGATGAAAGGATAATCGCATTTTGATGCAGCCAAGGCCTTCCAAGATGGATAGTAAAGGCCATTTTTTGGTATGACCAAAAATTATGATTGAACCACAAGATCTCCAAACTGAGTCTTGAGATTGATTTTTACCAGTGGATTCCATTGAACTTTTTCATATCCCAACATGGTTATGGTGGAATGTAATAGATTATACTCATTAAATCCCAACCGATGAAAGGTTTGTTCTAGATTGATATTGAAATTGGATCCACTTTTAATGAAAAAATTTTAGATATCAACTCCATTTATTCTGCTGAACACATACAAGGGTTTTATGTGTCCCTATTGGTCATAATTTTAGTATGTATCCATGAAGGAGATGATTATATGAAATTCTTTAGGATCAGTCTCTATCCAATAGACTTTATTGTTATCCACTTCAGCTTCAAGCTCATGGGGAATCAACAGAGCCTCTATAAGTGATTATGTGAGGTCTTTTGAAAAAATTAAGGCATCTATGAAGGATATATTGGATGGTACAATGGATAAATTCTTCGAGATATCATACTTATGATCTGAAGGTTGGTTCTTCCCAACATGGGGATACACTTTTTCAAGAACATTAGGGGATTGAGTATTGGATGTAGACGGATCGACCCCCAAGATAGGAGTTGGAGGTGGTTTTATTTTTTGTAGGTTGGGTCTGGAAGGTATTCCTACAAGATAGGGTAGATTACAAACCTGCTCCTCATCTTAAAGATATTTTATTATGATCAGACTAGAGTGCCTCCTGGTAGTGGTAGGGGGAGTTTCTTTTTCTTTTTGGGTCCATTGAAGGTATCTTCCGTGAGTTTCTACAGCACTAACGATTTGATTAGAGGTGCACTAAAATTTTTGTTTATTCCATGTTTCTGTCTTCTTTGATATCCTTGGTTCTTAGGGAAATTTCCTCTAGCTCCCTTATTGGGTGCGGGGAACTTAGTTTCATATCCATACTCATCTTCGTAGAAGGGATCCATTATGTGAATTTCATTAATGGATCTAAAGATCAATTCCTCATCTGACAATTAATCTATCTAACTGACTACTTCTAGGGGTGTCATTTGGTGGAAGAGTTCAAATTCTTTTAGATCTAGTGGCATAAAATCCAAGATGGTCAAAGATTACTTTTTATTTGATACAGGTTCGTCTTTCTACACTTTCGCCTTTCCTTTTTTTCATTCTTCGTTTTAGATAATATTTTTTTGGATAGTTGTGGGTCCAAATATGTTAACTGTATTTTAGCAGGAGTGGATAGGGGTATAATTGGTTTCTTTAACTATGATTCGAGAACACCATAGGTACATTTCATGGTCTTTCGAGTCATCCAACTATAGAACTTTTTCTATCTTCTAATAACTTCTTTCCACTCGCCTCCTTCATCAGGGGTAGTAGTGGTATAATATGACACCTTTGTTGGTGGTGGCCCCAGTTTTACATTCCTAGAATCTATTGTTTTCTACAATAGGAAATTGACGACAAACCATTCTTGGAAAGTGTGTCCTAGTATCTGAATAAAGGGACAATATTCAGGGTGGTCATCAATACCTACCTCATCAGCCATTTTTATCTCTGGTAGATGGATTAAATTGAAATAAATTTTGGCTATAATATTTCCATGAACAATATCATCAAGGAATGTGTAATCATTATTCCACCATTCCTAAAATTGATTTCTCCTAAGTCCCCTTCACTAAACTTATCGATTTGGTGTTTTTTTGATGCATAGGGGGAGCTGCATGATACAATGTAGGCCGTGGAGATAAAGAAGGTGTAAAATCTGTTTTAATGTGATAGATGCTAATTTAGCCTTTCCCATTCTTTTCTTTGGGACTAGTAGGGCTATATTGAATTTTTTCTTGGTCCTCTATATGGAGTCTTCCATTATTTGGGAAATGTTTGAGAAATAAAAAAACCCACATGTATATTTCACAGTGATAAATGATGTTTATAGCTCATCACGGACATTATCAATGCAGATAGAAAGTATCTCATACTGGAGGAGTGTCCATTATAATAAGTAGGTCATACATTTCCATCTGGAAATGAATTCTGACACTCTCTCATTCTCCAATTATTTTCAATTTGATTGTTCGGTGACTATTTTCATTGGCAGCATTGTGCTGTACTGAAAGAGGAACTTCTAATGGAGATACTCCCAAAATTTTATCGATCGAGCTAGGAAACTGGTGTACCATACAAAGGATTACCATTTCTTAGTTTTCAAGGATATTTTGAGTTTCATTTCTTCTTTTTTTCTTTTGGGGTTCCCATCATGGGATCATAATAAGATGAATAGTGTATGAAATTTTGATCTAGATCATCTAAGACATCGAATATCAATAACACAAGACTCATGAAATTTGGAGGCGGTGGGGTGTCGCTCACCCAGTCGAAGTTAGGTTTTGGTTCTAGTTGTACTGTTTCAATCCCCTCCTCTATGGATTCCAATTGAGACACCAAAGACTTGATGATATTGATAATCACCTAATGAATTCTCTGTTGAATTTAAGATTTGATAGGTGCAGTGAGGGTTGGGGCTTTACATGGAGATTCTACTGGTAATTGAGGCATATATCCATCTGGGTATATTTTTTTTGGATTTTCCTGCACTAGTTCCATTTTTCTTCTTAATGGAGAGAAATATTGATATATGCCCATGATCGGGTCTAGGTGGACTGATGGTCTAAGAAACATGTTGGTATGATGTCCTAAACATACTTAATTTACTAGGATAAACCCTTTTGGATGGGGTACACCTGCTAGAAGCATACGTTGAAGCTCTTCTTGGGGAGAATATTCAATATGAATGATCCCTCAGATCATCTTAGCATTAATTTTCCTTAAATCATTCATTTATTTCCCATGATGAGAGAATAATTCATTGAGAATAATGGTCTTGTTCTCACCAAGAGAATGTAGTGGGTCATATTTGAGCTTTATTTTATTCTTATTTCTATTAGGGATTCACTAAGGATGTAATGAAAGATCAATATAGGGAACACCAAAATTCAGGGAAGGCCTCTAGTTCTGAGCAAGAACACCTTCATTCTCATTATGAATCAGATTTCGGGAAGAAAAATCATCTCACTATTCTTCTGTATTTTCATCATTTTTGTGTGTGTTCTAAATGATTAACATCCAAAACATTCTTCGATGCAAAAAACAATGTAGGTGGCACACCAATTTTTGAGTGGTAGGAGATTGTTTTACGTCCTTTGGTGGATCTACTTCTTCTATTATGGTATCCTCTTCGTGCTTCTTGGAAAAATATAACTTGTAGGGAACCACTATATGATGTTTTTATATACCTAACTTCTTAGTGGAAATAAGTCACAAGACGAGATGGAATGGGATGCCTCTCTATATGTTATTTTCTCTAAATGGTTCTCCCATTTCCTTTTTATTATGGATGGCCCAGATTTTTCAGTCTTATGGAGTGTTTTTTGTTAATAATTCCCCCATCCCTACGGGATGGGGTGATCCCATACTGTGGAGGTTGCAACTTCTATTGATAATTTCTTGATCTCATGCATTACCGTTCGAGTGTGAGTTTGATATGGTATTAAGTCTACATGTGAACTATTTGTTTCTGAGGACATAAAGTGTTCTTGATGGTTGGCTTCCATTACAAGGGAAGCATGTTGAATGTTCTCGATAATTGGGTTTAGGAGTTTTTCAATGGCTTGCTCTCATCGGTCCTGATGCTTTTGAGACTTACATAGGTTTGATCCTTATTGAGCATGTAAACATTCCAAAGTAGGGGTTTCATTTGATTTCCTCCTTGGGGTAATGAATTATAGGATATCATTTCCAATGGGTTATTCTGAAAAGGGAATGGGGTGAAATGAAAATCTCCATTCTTTCCCCATCCCTGGATATGAACACTAGAAGGGGCATTGATGATCAGATGACATGACTTATTTAGTGCATGGAGGTAGTATGGTTGGAGATCTTTCTTCTTGCATATCCAATTATGGTCACCACACAGAGGGAAGGTCATCAAATTTGATTTGATGATTAAGATATTCCAATATTTTGACATGGATTTAATTCCTTTTGAAAGAAATATATTTTTTCAAATGGAGGAGAATATTCCAGTGATTCAAATGAATGATATGTATGCATTATTTTGAAAAAACTCTTGGTATGTCAAATTGATAAATAGATTTTGGCAAATACATAACTAGTATTTTATCCCTGGATAATTTTATTCCCTTGAGAAACATATCCTTATGTTATTCTAATAGATATATTATCTTCCCAATTTGAATGTTTATTGATGATTTTTTCACAGTTATTCATGATATTAGTGGTCTCATTGACATGTGAACGGTATGGGGTCAACTTAGAAGATGAATGTTGCATTGGGTCTTCTCCTAGTTTAGAAAGAATTTCACTTATTATTGTTAGGGTATCTAACCTTTTTTACCTTGTTGATCCAAGTGCCTCTACATATGAGGTCTTTCTTGTATTTTATTTTGCAAGGGGACGATCATCTTATCAATATAGAACATGAAAACTGGGATGTCCTTTTTAGTTTGTGCCACAATGGTGAGGACAACCATCGTAGATTGTTTTCTACCAACAAGAATGTTTTCTGCAGTGTATACCTCATGGAGTACCATTAGGATGGATGATAGAAAGGGGATAATGTTCTTTCTAAAATAAGACGTCATTGCGGGGAGGACCTTCATAGTTAATGCCCCAATGGTAATGGCTACCATTGTTTCTTGATTTATGACTGTTGGGATATTTTTTGCAGTGTATACCCTAGGAAAGATCATTAGGTATGACAATAGAAAGGGGAGGACCTTCTTGTTAAAACTAGACCTCATTGTGGGTATGACCTTCATAGTTGATACCACAATAGAGAGGACAACCATCATAGCATTATGTTTCACTATAGAGATATTATATGCAGTATATACACTAGGGAAGACCCTTACAGAGGATGAAAACAACAGGATACCATTTTTCTGTTCAATATTCTAGACATGAGGAAGGATACTATGATTCTCATCAATGGATAGGTTCTCATAATCAATTGTTTCTATTCCATGAAGTATTTCTTCATGGATCATGCTTTGGGGATGACCATTAGAGGTTCTAGTAACAATGTTGTGGGGAGGACCTTTGAAACTGCTACTGCAACTTCCATAATTTGGAAATGGATTGGAAGGATCCTGAGACAACATAAATTAGTATTTCATGGCCTTAAGAAATATATATTCTAGCAGAGAAGGGTCCTAATTTTAATCTTTATTTTTATTTTCCTTGGGTGAGATTTATTTTTGGGATCTACCTTATAGAAGGCTAAGAACACTTGTTGTAGGTGACAGCTTCAACATAGGGGATCATGTTTGAGTGGCTCCCAGGTAGATCTTGGGATATACTAAGGAGTATCTTGATTTCGGTTAGGTATATATGAATCCTTGGAGTAGCCACTATGGTATAATAGTTCCCCCTAGTTAGAATAGGTATTTGTGCCTTATCTGATTGTCCATTTATCACTGAATATTGTCAGTGACCCTCATGGATAGGATTAGGGATGCATGTCTACTATGGAGTGACCACCCAATGATGTAGACAAGTCACCCCAATTGTAGAGGTAGTTTTCTGGGTCTGAATCATTTATATTTCTATGAATGTGATTACATATTAAAATGTCTAAAATATATGGCTAGGAATTGATGTTTGATCCTCCATAAATACCAAGATGTGTTAAGTGACGTCTTTGGATGGAATCAGAATATATTACCATTCTGATGTCAGCAAATGGATTTGTGCCTACTCCGTTTCTATATTTTCTGCTAGTAAGTATTAAAATTTATCCTATGTTGACAAATCAATGAGTCTACACCTGGTTTATAGATGGAATACACAAGCTAATTTCTCTAATTTCCACTATATTTTTCGGACAGGTGGATATGAATGAGAAAAAATTTGTATATGATCATTGGGTTCCATTGTATTTTTCTAAAGGTATTAATATCCATTTGTAGTAATTTTACTCTGGTAATATTTTGTTGCCACAATATTTGAATGGTAGGATTTATATTTACGAGTAAGGATTTGGGTCTACTCATTGGTCACCATCGTATTTTCTGATGGGATTCATATGCATTGGAAAGGGTATAAGAATTCTATAGCATGTTTTCTTATTTCGATGATGGGATTTGTATGTATTATTAGGAATTTTCATCTTCTTATAGCTGGTGGCTGCACTATTTGACTGACGGGATTCATGTGCATTGGTATGGATTTTCTTCTGCCTGTAATTTTCCACCCTATTTGGTTGTCGGGAATGGTATGTATCAGTTGGAATTTTAATCATCTCATAAAAAATTTTCAAGATATTTGGCTAAAGGATTCATGTTAATTGGTAGGTATTTTCATCTACCTGTAATTTTCCACCCTACTAGCACGACAGGTTTAGAGAGCATTTGTGAGAAAATGCCTTTGCTCGTAATTTTCCATCTTATTTACATGGTAGGATTCATCATATGGAGTGTTAATATACATCAACCTATAGTGTTACATCATATTTTCATGGAGGGTTTTGTACACATGAATGAGGTTGATGACATGTTCTTGATTGTTTGATTGTTTCCCTCGGTGGGTCATTTGGGGGACAAGGGTCTATTTTCCTTTAGCTGGGGCTCTCGGGGCGATATCCTTCTCATGATGAGTATACTAGTCCACATTAAGGTTGTAGAGATGATGTTTGGTATGAGAACTTACATGGGACCCATATTCTATAGGGATGAAATCATTATTGACAACTTCATAGTCCTTCATATGATAAGGGAGGCACCCATTGTCACGTTCTGTAGATAGGCTCCCAAAACGGTTGGAGACGGCTAGTGGATCCCCCTAGTTTTGGATTGCAAACCTTCACTACGAGAATGGATGGTGGGGCTTCAATGGTCTGGAGGGCCTGCTAAGCTGCCTCCATGGTTGGGAGAGTATCCTTCTAAGGGTACTCTAGAACCATTGTATTTGATACCCAGCATTGAAGATGTTGGGTGTGTGATGGAGTACTCTAATTCACAGTGGACCGATCCGGTGAATTTTATGTTATACATGTTTATGAAAACTTATGAGATTATATTCGATTAATGGAATATATGAAGATTTCCTAAAATTTATGTATTGGGTACTGGCAAAAAAACATCATCAAAGTATCATCTCGTGACCGCATGTGTAATTGATGGTCTCACTTGACCCTCTTCAATTTTAGATGAATATGGGGCATGAAGTGGAGTAATAATTTCACACTTGTTAAAGATCCACATCGGGTTCACTATTTTTTTTGATGAATATGTGTTTAAAACGAGATCATGAAATGTTCTGACAAGTCATGGGAAGTATATCATGTTTAGCTTATGAAGGAGGTTCCATAGTTAAGTCTTTCACACCATGTTTTCCATTTTTCTTCCCTTGAAGAACCATCTATACTCAAGAAGACTGATTTAAAGTGGTTAAATGTGGTGAAATTACTTGTGTCGGGTACCCCATCATTGAATGGTTTAGAAAAGGTCTTTTCATGTATGTAGAAACACTCAAAAACTCTCACATACATGATTCATGGACCTACATTCCAAATGAAAGTCTTTATTGAATAATTTGTCCAACGACACTTAATAACTCACATTGGTTGAGAGGATGAGAATTTGTGATCATCTCAACCTTTTTGGGGGGAGTTATTTCATGTTCTGGTACTCTCTTATAGTTTTAAGATATGTTTAGGAATCCTTGGTTCATTCCCAAAAGTTCATATTACAGATTACCCTAAAGCAACAATCCATCAAGAATACAGATGGGGTAGGAAACATCTATCTGAATATGAGGTTCACCATCAATAGTGGAATCTGTATGTAGCATAGTATTGGGAAAAAATCCTTCCAGGAAACCTCTTAGTATGTTTTGTGTATGGTTGTGTTTGTTGACAAATCCAGATGACTGCAAGTGAGTTTGATTGGTTTTTTCCAAGGATGAGTTTTTTATGTTGGTGGGATTTCCCTGTGTTTTCTAAATTTTTGGTACACAAAATTGGGAGTTTTATGTTGGAAAAGGAATTATTTCTTCATAAGAGTGAATTTTATAAAGAATATTGAAGAAAATCGGCAAAGGGTGAGAACCGTGTAACATTATTCATGGGTCGGTTACCATGTTCCAGGAACGGTATGCAGAGCAGCATGAACTCTACACAGATGCTATTCGCGAAACCAAAAATGGTTAGTGGCTGAGAAACAGTTTGGTATGTGGGGGGATTAGTGTCAGTATAGGAAATCGACCGTGTAAAAGGAAATTCAATACACAGATGGCTTGGAAAACATTTTGTGGTTGGATTGTGGTTCACATAGGGAAAAGGATTGGTAAACGGTGAAGTCTTGATTAAATAATTTTTAAATCATGATTTAGAAAATTAGGTGAAAATCTTTTCCTATAAAAGAATCACTAATCCCACCAATTACTATGGAGATTGAATATTGTTAGAGAATACTTTTTTCTCTAATAATTCAGCAAGGTCCGAAAGTGGTTTTCATAGAAGGTGTTTGTGGGGATTCCTAACCCGCAAAGGAAGTCTGGTATGTGGAGGAGGAAGTCCAGTATGTGGAAGTAGTTTTCTTGGTATGTGGAGGAGAATTCTCAGGTATGTGAGTGGGAGAATTCTACAAGTGGTTTGCGGGGGGGGGGGGGGGGAGTTATAGTACATAAAAGTGAAGAGATTCTTCAAACAGAGAATAGTTTGTGGAGAAGAGGGGTTTCGTAAAGGGGTTTTGTGGAATCGGTATGTGGCAATGGTACACGATTGCAAAGGCGGAAGTAGTCCGCTAATGAAGGGCAGTTCGCAGTAGTGGCGACATTACAGGAATATGGATTCCTGTGAACCAAACCTGGTACTCAGTACATGGGAGAGGAAGGTGGTTCATGATTTTCTCACAGAAGCTGGAAAAAGATTCAATTCTCATTGTGAAAGTATTTTCCAGTACATACCAGTACTCAGAAAGGTGGATTTCATCTATGGGTGAAAATAGAATGTCAACAGAGCATCTACCTATTCTTGAGGATGTAGGAATTCATGGAAATGAAGGGAAATACATGTCCATAAAATATTATTGACCTAAAATTCCATAAACTATGTGTGGATTTCTTTCTAAGAGCAGTGAGTAAAGGGAGAGGAATATGGTGACCCTTTCCACTGGTAGTGAGATAGAGAAAAAGGCATAGGGAGTGATTCTTGGGAATGTAGTGAGTAGAACCTAAAACTTATAAAGGCAGTGAGCTGAGGTATAGAAGATTTATCATGAACATTGTATTCATTATAGGCCATGATCCTCAGTGAATCTTGTACATCTGAACATTGTCGTTGTATGCTCCTTAGACGTAGCTCAGTGAGGGTGAACCATGTAAAAATTGATGTTTCATGTGCATGATTGCATATCAGCCTATATATTTCTATAGGAGGAAGAGAGGATTGAGTTTTATCTAACAAAGAAACAATATCCTAAAGAGAGAATGTTTTAATCTCCCTTCCTTGATCCACCCCCCCTCAGTGTATTTGACCTAGTGGACATAACAATTGGTATTAGAGGGATGGTTGAAAGTCAGTGTTTCTCTCTCAGAAGTATAAATTGAGGTGGTCAATCATAATGGACTTCCCATTTTCGACTGAAATAATTTTCAACTATGGAATAATTGACTGCAGAACTACTTACGATCAGTAGGGATATATGTCTTCATATTAGTTATGCATGGAATATCAGCTGACATTAATAGTGGTGATTTTTTAGAAGCTGAATGAATTGAATTCGATGGTGATGACAAAGGGATCAATGCATCAGGGGGATCCATATCAAATTCAATTTGTATGAAGGTGATGTCTTATAAAACATCACATGCAATGTGGGAAAATTTATTAAACATTTATGAGGGCGACATTGACTGAAAATTATTTTTTTATTAATAAGGACACTTTTGAGGAAAAAGTGAGAAACCAAAAGTTCAACAAACCTAAACAGCAACAAACAAAAGACCAGAAATCACCTCATCCAAGCAAAAACAGTGCCGCTCACTCCAAGGGAGGACCACTCAGCGATCCCATGCAAGCATGGTCCCTCCTAATGGCAAGCCATCCCTCCGATCAGCCACCTCCCAAATGACCTACCAAGGAAGGAGCAGCGTGCTCTAGCCCAGCCGAGCCGATCTGGCCCTCCAACATTCCACACACAATAAGAGCAGTAACCTGACAAGGCATTAGTTATAGAGAGTATAAACAGATTCATTTAAAACAAGTCGAATTCTACCAGAGACCGCGTCCCTAAACAACTTCTAGGATAGGTTAAATACCTAAAAAAGAGGGTCCCCCCTTATCAGGGCTTCGAAGGCAGCGGTTAGTCTATTCTAAACCTGCATGTACTCCTCGAGATTGATCAACCCCTTATTGACGCCTCCAACAAGGATCATATCCTACTTGTCAACCCAAGTACACTGCTCTTCATTCAGCTCTGTTGGAACCAGGGTCTTTAAAGCATGATTTGGCGTATGGTTTGTATTTTTTTTCAATCCTCAGTGGAAGTTCAGGATGTGTACCAACAAAGAGATCATACCGTTCAAGCAGAAAACAGTAGTGAAGGTGGCGCCGTTTCCCAGTGCTTGCCAATTTTTTGGGCCTGAAAATCCGCCAATAAAGTAAAGTGTTTTTGGCAAAGGTACTTGCGCGCTGAGCTCTTGGAGGATAAAAGACTTGCGCGCCATATGTATTTGAGGATCAGAACATCAAAATTTGGCTAAGGAAAGAAGGTCGCGCAAGTGTTGGTTGGGTCGTGCAAGTGAGTTGTGCGACAGAGGTTATTGAAGACAAGACTTGCGCGCCGTCGAGGGACTTGCGCGCCGACGCGCTGGGGGTCCAGTTTGCCTATAAATACTGGACCACCCCTCCTCATTTCTCACGGAGTTCAAGGCTGAGAGATTGTTTGAGCTCTCATCACGCAGGTGGTTGAGTCGCGCAGGTGGTAGTTTGGTCGCGCAAGTAGAGCTTGCGCGCCGGTTGTCTGCAGTGCGCCCAAGGCGGTTTGGGAGTGAAAGGAAGTGAACCGCGCAAGTTTTTTGTCGAGGAAGTAAGCGTCACGCAGGTGAATTGGTTACACTTCGCGCCAGTTTGGACTTGCGCGCCGTATTGGGACTTGCACGTCCGGCTTGGAGAAGCGCACCGGGTTTTGCTAAAGCCCGCTGACCTGTTTGGAGCTACACGAAAGCCAGGAGACTACCTGATACATTCGAGGAAAAGTGATATTCTGCTTCTCGTGAGAATCAGACTTCAATAGAGCATCTACATACAACTGAAGATGCATTATCTTGAAAATGATGAAGAGACCTTCACGTCTATAAACTGAGTGGGACTTCACCAACGGCAGTGAGCCAGGGGGAGTCAATGGGAGTGACCCAAGGGGAGCAGTGGCCTATCCCTGAAACTTTGTAAAGGCAGTGAGCCTGGGACAGAGTAACTATACCCAAACTTTTGTAATCTACCGCTAGTGAAGCATAGTGGGTTTTGGTATGACTGAAAACCTGTCGGCGTATGCTCCTTGGACGTAGCCTTTAGTGGTGAACCAAGTAAAAAGGGTTGTGTCTTCTCTGTGCATGTGAATGTTTGCTTTCTGATCATAATCATCATACAGGTTCAACAAGTTCCTACCAACGTGGGAACAAGATCCATCACATTAAAAGAAAAAGTGGTCACCCTGATTCACCCCTCCCCTCTCAGGGTGTCCCGGGGTCCTTCAAGTGGTATCAAAGGGTAAAGGTTGTTGGTGTTGAATCTGACCTTCTTCGTCATGGAAAACCAGGTCAATGTCAGTGGAGTCCCTCACTTCGATGGAAGCAATTTCCAGATCTGGAAGAACAGAATGACATCTCATCTAATATCTCTTGGAATGGAAGTTCTTTTTTCTACTATGCATGGAATACAAGTCACTGATCCAACAGGTATGGCTATGACTGAAACAGACAGGAAACTTCTTGATGCAGATGCTAAAGCACAAAATGCTCTCACTGCAGCCCTTTCTGATCAGATCTACCTGAAGGTGATGAATTGCACCTCAGCAAAATCTATGTGGGATAAACTTGAGAATATTTATGAAGGTGATAGAAAAGTGAAGGAGGAGAAACTACAAGTGCTACACAATCGGTTTGATGATCTGAAGATGCATCCAGACGAGAATGCAGACTCTTTCTTCAATCGAATTACTGAAGTGGTTGGAGAAATTCGGGGTCTAGGCGAAGAAATCAAAGACATTGATATTGTAAAGAAAATATTAATAAGACTTCCACCTCTGTATAATGCGAAGGTGTCAGCTCTTGAGGAAAGATATCTTTCCAAACTTTCTCTAGATGACTTACTGAGCAGTTTGGTAGAATATGAAATGAGAGTCAAACTTGAAGATGCTACGACTCGGGTGAGCAAGGAAATGACATTAAAGGCCATGGATAAATTGAAAATCTCAAAGGATAGTAGCGGTGATGATGACGAAGAGAAAGAAATTCTTTCTCTCATTGCAAAGAAGTTCTAGAAGGGGAAAGGGAAATTCAAAGGGAAGTTACCTCTCGCATGTTTCCGTTGTGGAAAAGTTGGGCATATTGACTCTCAGTGCTTGAAGAATATCAATGATGATGACAGTGAAGATGAAAACTTCAAGAAGCCTCAGAGAAGGTTCTTCAAAAAGGGAGACTTCAAATCTGGTAAGAAAATGCAAAGGAAGAGTTTTTTCTGTGAAGAGGAAGAAGATGGCAATGAATTCTGTGATGAAGAAGAACCAGAATTCAAAACTGGGAACCATGCTTCTATGATGGCCACTATTGAAAAGTCAGAAGATACTGATGGAGAAAAACAAATGAGAAATTGTATAGATCCTGAGGTGCAACTTAAGGATGCAGTTAGTAAGCTTAAGATTAAATGTAAGAGCTGCAATAAGTGGAAATCAATTGTAGAAGAATAAACTGAATATGTTGATCAACTTGAAGCTGAAATTGAATGACTGGAAGAATTTGTGAAGGTACAGTCTAAAATAATTGAAAGCAATGATGATGCAGTTGATCTGAAGCTGAGAATTGAAGAGCAGGCAAAGGTCATCAATGACCTCACATCCAGACTGGATGAAAAATCCAAGACTGCTGAGGGTCTTGAAGAGGAAGTAGTTACTCTAAGGAGTAAACTGGAGACAGAATCAGTTCCAAAAGAATCGAGGAAGAAAATACAGTTCGGAAGATTCTCAGATGCAGAATTACTTGCAAGATCCAAGTGTGGTTCAGATGAGGTTGGAAAAGTCTTGAGTGATCAAAGACCCTCTTGCATGGGAAAAGTGGAATTGGCTGTGAGGCTGAGTCATCAACTGCTGGAAGTGAAAAGATCCAAAATAAAGACAAGATGAAAGTTGAACATGATGAAATGTTACCTAGAGTGCTGAAAAAGGAACCCTCAATCAAAACTAAAAGGAAACCTGAAAATTATCCTCAAACATTCAAAAATGACAGACAGTCTTACTATTCTCCCAAGGAAGAAGGTATAAGGAGAAATTCAAGTGAGAAGACATTTCCTCTCATGAAGTGTCAGTTCTGTGGCTATCTGGGCCATACCATGTCTTATTGTGAAGAGGCAAGAAGCTATCTGAATGGAGAAGATATAGATGCTCAACAAAGGAGAACAATCTCATATCCTAATTCTCATAGAAGAAATAATTTCTATGGATATTGTTTTTGTTGTTCTAACTTTGGTCATAAGGCCGTTAATTGCAGGCAGAGAAGAGACATAGACACCTCATACCGAAGTTCAAGACAAGTCAAGTCTCGTCAGCAAGACAGTGTTGCTCTTTTAAACAGGTTCTCACCTCTCACAGAAGAATTTGACTATGAAGAACCTGGGTATGCGGAAGAGATAGCTGAAAGGCCATCAGTCCTATATACTCAATCTAATGTCTCATGGAAGGAAAGGAAGAAGATTGAGAAATCTAACCTTGCAGAGGTAGCCCTCAAAGCTACAAAGAACAACAGTACCTGGATTCTGGATAGCGTTTGTTCATCTCATATGACGGGTAATGCCGGCCTACTAACGAATATCATAAAGAATGTTGATGGTACAGTAATATTTGGTAATGATGGGGCTCTGAAAATCAAAGGGAGTGGAAGTACCCAATTAGCTAATGGAGAACTAAATAAGACTGAATTCCTTTACGTAGATGGCCTACGCCATAATCTCCTTAGCGTTAGTCAACTCTGTGACTCAGGACTTATAGTTACTTTTAATCAGAAAGGTTGCACCATCAAGGGAAAAACCAGCAATTCACTTATGAAAGGATGCAGAATAGAAGGCAACTTGTATCAGGTTGATAGTGAAGAAAATGTATGTTACATGACTGTTGAAGAAGAAAACAATTTGTGGCATCAGAGACTGGGACACATCAATCAACAAGACATGGAGAAAATATCAAAATTGAGAATTGTCATGGACATCCCCAACCTGAAGCGTGAGCGTGAAAAATCCTGTGATGCTTGTATTCGTGGGAAGCTGGTTTGCAGTTCATATCGACCAAAGAAGAAAAAGGCATCTCACCTTCTCGATATGATTCATACAGATGTTTGTGGTCCAATAAATGTTGCCAGAACTCATGGAGAAAGGTACTTTGTCCTTTTCATAGATTATTACAGTCGAATGGCATGCGTGATGGTCATTCACCGGAAACGACAAGTCCTTGACTGCATGAAAACATATCGGCGAATCGCCGAGAATGATACTGGATGAACAATCAAAGTGTTGCGATCTGACAATGGAGGAGAATACACGTCCATTGAATTTGAAAATTATCTGGAGAAGCATGGGATACAACATGAGGTAGCTGCTGTGAGAACTCCACAACAAAATGGAGTTGTTGAACGAAGGAATCGATAGGTGAACAACATGGCACGAACTATGCTGATTGAGAGTCGTATTCCACGACATTACTGGAAAGAGGCTGTTCAAGCTGCATTGTACATTCAGAATCGAACAGGACTTTATATGGGTGAGACGAAGACACCATATGAATTGTGGAATGGATGTAAGCCTTCTCTAAAATACTTTCGTGTCTTTGGAAGTAAGTGCTTCATCAGGAACAAAGAAGGAAATCGGGGGAAATATGGCGACAACACAGATGAAGGAATCTTCCTCGGTTACTCAATGAACAACAAAGCCTAAAAATGTTTCAACAAGCGTTTCAGAAGGATTGTGGAAAGCAATGATGTTAAGATAATTGAAGAGAAAACCACAAATGCTTCACGGACGTCATATGCTGATGTGATAGAAAGTCATGAAGAATGTGAATGTAAAGAAAATACAAATGAAGAAATAGAGGAAGATGTTCAAAACACTCATCAATCACATAATGATGTTGACTCAGAAGAAGAATCTGAAGAAGAAACTATGGCTGAAGAGAATACTACTGAACCTCACAGGAGAAATCGAAGAGCTGAGATTGATCCATCCAACATAATTGGGGATAAGAGTGCATCCACTCAAACCATAAGGATGAGGAATACCACGCAATCTGCATTTCTATCAGTTGTAGAGCCATCCTCATTCGAAGAAGCTGAAAAAGATAAATCTTGGGTGAAAGCCATGAATGATGAATTAGATCAGATTGACAAGAATCAGACATGGGATCTTGTCCAGAGACCCGAAGGTCACAATGTGATTGGTACCAAATGGATCTTTAAAAATAAGTTTGATGAGCATGGAAGTGTTATCCGAAACAAGGCACGACTGGTATGTAAAGGATACTCCCAGATTGAAGGTATTGATGTTGAAGAAACCTTTGCTCCAGTTGCTAGACTGGAATCAATCAGGCTTTTCCTTGCCATGGCACTCCAAAGAGGATATAAAGTATATCAAATGGATGTTAAGACAACATTCTTGAATGGTGTACTTGAAGAAGAAGTCTACATTGAACAACCGGTGGGCTTTGTCTTGGGTACCGATGAAACAAAGGTCTGCAAACTAAAGAAAGCTCTATATGGTTTGAAGCAGGCACCACATGCGTGGTACTCACGGCTAGATTCATATCTCAATAAGTTGGAATTCAAAAGAGGAGGAGTTGATCACAATCTCTATGTGAAGAATTCTCCAAAATATCAATTCATGGTTCTTGTCTATGTTGATGATATCATATTTGGTGGCAGCAGGCAGAAATCAGTGGATGAATTTGCCAACCACATGAAATCAGAATTTGAAATGTCTATGATTGGGGAGCTCACATATTTCTTGGGGCTGTAAGTGATTCAAAAGAAGGAATACACATTCATTTCTCAGGAAAAATATACAAGAGAGCTGCTGAAGAAGTTCAATATGCAAGACTCCAAACCAGTGTCAACTCCAATTGCAGTTGGAACTAAACTTGGAAAGCATGAGGATGGGAACTCTATTGATCCCACCATGTATAGGAGGATCATTGGAAGCCTACTGTACCTGACGGTGATAAGGCCAGATATTGTCTTTGCAACATGCCTTGCGGCCCGCTTTCAGAGTAATCCAAAAGGGGAACATATGGTGGCAGTAAAAATAATCATGAGATACATTCACGGTACACATAAATTCGGGTTATTTTTTGCTGCAGGCAGGGATAGTGAATTATCCGCATTTTCAGATGCTGACTGGGCTAGTGATGTGATAGACAGAAAGTCCACTAGTGGTGGAGCTTTCTATATTGGGAAGAAATGTTTTGGCTGGTTGAGAAAGAAACAAGAAAGTACTTCTCTTAGTACGGCTGAAGCTGAGTATATCTCTGCGACAAAAGCATGCACTCAACTTCTTTGGATGAAGCAGCAACTAACAGATATTGGTGATAAGGTGCAGCAACCAATGGTGATTTATTGTGATAACAAAAGTGAAATTGATCTTACGAAGAATCCGGTTCAGCATTCTCGTACAAAACATATTGAAATACGGTATCATTTTATCAAAGAAAAGGTTGAACAAGGCGTGATTAAAATGGACCATGTTGGAACTAATGAGCAAGTGGCTGATATCCTAACCAAGCCATTGTCCGCGGCTGTGTTTGAGAAGCATCGGTTGAACCTCGGTGTTCAACCACCTCCTACTGCATAAGGAGGCTCCGGAAATCCCCTCTCCCCATTTGTTTTAACTGTTTTTATCTGCTTATGGCTGTGATACAGGATTATGGGGGAGATACTATTCAGGGGGAGTATGGATTGAGCTGAACATTGAACAACTTATCGGTCTTTGGTTTTATTGTCAATGGGGGAGAAAGACATAAATTCAAGGCACAAAATTCTTCTGTGATGAGAAGTATAAGATTGCAATGAGAAGTATAAGAAGGATAACATCGGGCGTCATGGAGAATTTCAAAACACTGGAACCCAATTCAAGCCTCCCCTCTTGTTTTCTACACCGAGCATTTCTCACGTAGACTTAGAGTGTTGGTTGAGTTGATTCTTGCGTTTTGGGTTTGCTCATGGTTGGAGATCTATTGAATTTATTCTGATTGCCAACAAACCCAAAGGGGGAGATTGTTGGAACCAGGGTCTTCAAAGCATGATTTGGCGTATGGTTTGTGTTTGTTGTCAATCCTCAGTGGAAGTTCAGGATGTGTACCAACAAAGAGATCATACCGTTCAAGCAGAAAACAGTAGTGAAGGTGGCGCCGTTTCCCAGTGTTTGCCAATTTTTTGGGCCTGAAAATCCGCCAATAAAGTAAAGTTTTTTTTGGAAAAGGTACTTGCGTGCTGAGCTCTTGGAGGATAAAAGACTTGCGTGCCATATTTTTTTGAGGATCAGAACATCAAAATATGGCTAAGGAAAGAAGGCCGCGCAAGTGTTGGTTGGGTCGCGCAAGTGAGTTGCGCGACAGAGGTTATTGAAGACAAGACTTGCGTGCCGTCGAGGGACTTGCGCGCCGACGCGCAGGGGGTCCAGTTTGCCTATAAATACTGGACCAACCCTCCTCATTTCTCACAGAGTTCAAGGCTGAGAGATTGTTCGAGCTCTCGTTGTGCAGGTTTTTGAGTCGCGCAGGTGGTAGTTTGGTCGCGCAAGTAGAGCTTGCGCGCCGGTTGTCTGCAGTGCGCCCAAGGCGGTTTGGGAGTGAAAGGAAGTGAACCGCGCAAGTTTGTTGTCGAGGAAGTAAGCATCACGCAGGTGCATTGGTGACAGTTGCGCGCCAGTTTGGACTTGCACGCCGTATTGGGACTTGCGCGTCCGGCTTGGAGAAGCACGCCAGGTTTTGCTAAAGCCCGCCGGCCTGTTTGGAGCTGCACGAAATCCAGGAGACTGTTGTAACTCTCGTACCCCTCGTGGTTTAATTTTCATGATCACAATCACTCTCTTTTTTATCTAATCTTGTTTTAATTGTTTTTGGATGATAGACATGATTTCAGGTTGCCAAGGAATTGGGCTAAGAAAGCCAGAAGGCAAAAGTGGACTGATTTCAGTCCACCGGCCAACCGGTGGATGACCACCGACCAGCCGATGGAATCTTGACAGAAGGCATCCCCTCTGTCCAGACCACCGGCCAACCGGTGTCCCATCACCGGCCATCCGGTGGAACCCAGACAGAAGGGACACCTACTGTATCACCACCGGCCAACCGGTGGCCTCCTCACCGGCCAGCCGGTGGTGCCTGGGCAGAAGGCCTCTCCATTTTCCAAAGCACCGGCCAACCGGTGGCCAAGCACCGGTCAGCCGGTGGAGCCAGTCAAACTAGCCGTTGGGCTTTGACCAGCCTGCTCCCAACAGCTCCGAAGACCCCGAACGACCATATGAGGGTTCCCCCTCTATAAATAAAGGACTAGGAAGCCCCGGAACGGTAGTGGAACAATCACAAAGCCAATGGAAGCCAACGGACACATTTTGCATCATTTGGAAAACCTTCGGCGGATTCCTTCAAGGAACCTCAATTGCTCCAACCCATTTCCACATCCAAGGAGCATCACCATAGAAGCTTGGGAGCGCTCTTCATCAACTCCAATCAATCCATTGGCACCCAAGACTTCTCCTCTTTACGGTTTTTATTGTTTTATCTTTTTGAGCATTATTTTGAGTTTGTGCATAAAAACCCTTCTTTCTCTCATATTCCCTTTGGTTGGGTTTTCACACCACCTTCAAGGTGTGAAGAGGTTAGTCAAGCCTTCCCTTTAAAAGGCTTGAGTCATAGGTGAGCTAGCCTTCACCTGTAAGAAGGCTAGTGGGTTCTTGCTCAACCATTAAAAGCAAGCTGTAATAGGTTCTAGACTACCTTAAAGTCTAGTGGGTTTCTTGCTAAAACCATTAAAAAGCAAGCGGTAGTAAATCTCTCAACGGTTGAGTTGGGAGCGGAGACGTAGGCTTTGGTTTAAGCCGAACTCCGTTATCAAGTTTTGTGTCTTGCCTCTTTTATTTCCGCTGCACTTTTTACTTTGATTTTAAATTGTTAATTATTTTTTAAAAGGCAATTCACCCCCCTCTTGCCATCACTCTCCGACCCAACAATTGGTATCAGAGGTAGTGTTTGATTTATACCTTAACCGGTTTCAAATTAAAGATCCATTGTGATGGCTTCATCTTCTTTCACCCCCAAAGGTTATTCTTTGGGTCGTGCTCCATTCTTTGATGGAACCGACTATACTTATTGGAAAACCCGCATGACCACTTTTCTTAGAAGTATAGGTTATCCTATTTATAAAATTGTCATGCATGGTTATTCTCTTTCTTCTCCCGATGAATCCAAATGGACTCAAGCCGATATTAAAAATTTCGAGCTTGATGGAAAAGCCATGAACGCTCTTCATTGCGGCCTTGATCGTAATGAATTCAATCGAGTTTCCACATGCACTTTATCTCATGAAATCTGGAAACTATTGGAGGTTACCCATGAGGGGACCAACAAAGTTAAGGATACTCGATTGGATATGTACCGTCAAGATTTTGAGTCTTTTACCATGCATCCATCTGAAAATATAACTGAAATGTTTACACGTTTTACTGATGTTTGCAATGGGAGAAAGTCCCTTGGTGATGATGTGTCTGCAGAAACGATGGTCAAGAAGATCCTTTGGATCTTACTAAGCTCATGGGAACCGAAAGTCAAGGCAATTCAAGAAGCAAAAGATGTCAAGAAAATGCCGGTCGAAGAGCTCATCAGATCCCTCATGACCTACGAGATCACCATGAGGAGGCAAGCTGAAAAGGAAGGCAAACTGATCAATGTTCCAAAGAACATCGCCTTCAAAGTTCAAAAAGAAGAAAGCTCCTCCTCCTCATCGTCTTCCTCTTCAAGCGGCAATTCAGAAATGGAGAATCTTGCCCACAAAATGCACAAATTCATGAAGAAGCACAAGAAGAAGAAATCCCGCAAGGCTCAACCCAACGAAAAATCCGAGCCCGAGGTAACATGTTACGGGTGTGGCAAGAAAGGCCATTACAAGCCCGATTGTCCACTCAACAAGAAAAAGGCCAAGCAAAAGGAAAAGAAGAAGGCATTCAAGGCCACATGGAGTGATAGCTCCACATCCTCCTCCTCCTCCTCCTCAAGTGACAATGGTAAAAAATTCCTAATGGCATTTCATGAGGTAACCTCTTCCGACTCCTCTTCCTCTTGTTCTTCAAATTCTTTCAATAATTTATCTTATGAGGATCTCTAACATGCTAGAGATCAATTGGAGGAAGGCTTTCACGAACTTTCTTCCAAATTTATTGCTTTAAAAAAGAATTTCAAAAAACTTTCTTCCGAAAAGGAACAACTTCTCAAAGAAAAGGAGGAGTTGTCCCTCAAGGTCCAAAACCTTCCCGATGTTGATTCTATGGAATCAAAAATCAAGGATTTAAGGAAATCCCTAGCTAAGTTCACCGAAGGTGAACATAACCTCTCGAAGCTCCTTGGTTCCCAATGCGTATCTAGAACCACCCAAGGGCTTGGCTATTCCAAGCAAGCTTCCTCTTCCCATGATCCTACTATTTTTGTAAGGGGGAGATCCCAATATAAATTTTGCAACTATTGCAAAAAGATAGGGCACTTAATTTATGAGTGCGATTGCAAAAATGCCCGGTATGGAAGGCCCAAAACCATTTCCTTTAACGATGAATTTCATAGGAGAAGACCCGCCACAAGACAAGTATGGAATGAAAAATCCCTTTTAGCGAGTCTCACCGGACCAAAATTTGTCTCGGTTCTAAAATCCTCTCCCTGGTGATTTGTTGTTTTTATTTAGGGGGAGTTAGGATTGTTTAAGCCTTTTTGCGTTTTTATTTCAAAACTTTCATTTCAAAACATTCAATTCAAAACATTCAATTCAAAACTTTCAATTCAAATTTCAAAAATTTCAATTGGTTTAAAATCTCTATCTTGTTTTTCAATCCTTTCCCTCAATCAAGTTTTATGCCCCGTGCTATTTTGATAATAACAAAGGGGGAGAAATTCTTGGTTGATTGGGGGAGAAATCTTTCTCTCATGCTTTGATTTACTTTTCAATTTATCCTTTAAAGCATGCCTTTCATTTCAGTCTTTTACATTGCTTGTTTTGGTGATTGTGATCATCAAAATAGGGGGAGATTGTTATACCTCTCGTACCCCTCGTGGTTTAATTTTCATGATCACAATCACGCTCTTTTTATCTAATCTTGTTTTATGTGTTTTTGGATGATAGGCATGATTTCAGGTTGCCAAGGAATTGGGACAAGAAAGCCAGAAGGCAAAAGTGGACTGATTTCAGTCCACTGGCCAACTGGTGGATGACCACCGGCCAGCCGGTGGAATCTTGACAGAAGGCATCCCCTCTGTCCAGACCACCGGCCAACCGGTGTCCCATCACCGGCCAGCCGGTGGAACCCAGACAGAAGGGACACCTACTGTCTCACCACTGGCCAACCGGTGGCCTCCTCACCGGCCAGCCGGTGGTGCCTGGGCAGAAGGCCTCTCCATTTTCCAAAGCACCGGCCAACCGGTGGCCAAGCACCGGTCAGCCGGTGGAGCCAGTCAAACTAGCCGTTGGGCTTTGACCAGCCTGCTCCCAACGGCTCCGAAGACCCCGAACGGCCATATGAGGGTTCCCCCTCTATAAATAAAGGACTAGGAAGCCTAGAACGGTAGTGGAACAATAACAAAGCCAACAGAATCCAACAGACACATTTTTCATCATTTGGCAAACCTTCGGCGGATTCCTTCAAGGAACCTCAATTGCTCCAACCCATTTCCACATCCAAGGAGCATCACCATAGAATCTTGGGAGTGCTCTTCATCAACTCCAATCAATCCATTGGCGCCCAAGACTTCTCCTCTTTACGATTTTTATTGTTTTATCTTTTTGAGCATTATTTTGAGTTTGTGCATACAAACCCTTCTTTCTCTCATCTTCCCTTTGGTTGGGTTTTCACACCACCTTCAAGGTGTGAAGAGGTTAGTCAAGCCTTCCCTTTAAAAGGCTTGAGTCCTAGGTGAGCTAGCCTTCACCTATAAGAAGGCTAGTGGGTTCTTGCTGAACCATTAAAAGCAAGCTGTAATAGGTTCTAGACTACCTTAAAGTCTAGTGGGTTTCTTGCTAAAACCATTAAAAAGCAAGCGGTAGTAAATCTCTCAACGGTTGAGTTGGGAGCGGAGACGTAGGCTTTGGTTTAAGCCGAACTCCGTTATCATGTTTTGTGTCTTGCCTCTTTTATTTCCGCTGCACTTTTTACTTTGATTTTAAATTGTTAATTATTTTTTAAAAGGCAATTCACCCCCCTCTTGACATCACTCTCCGACCCAACAGAGACTACCTGATACATTCGAGGAAAAGTGATATTCTGCTTCTGGTGAGAATCGGACTTCAATAGAGCATCTACATACAACTGAAGATGCATTCTCTTGAAAATGATGAAGAGACATTCACATCTTTAAACTGAGTGGGACTTCACCAACAGTAGTGAGCCAGGGGGAGTAAACAGGAGTGCCCCGAGGGGAGCAGTGGGCTATCCCTGAAACTTTCTAAAGGAAGTGAGCCTGGGACAGAGTAACTGTACCCGAACTTTTGTAATCTACCACTAGTGAAGCATAGTGGATTTTGGTACGACCGACAACCTGTCGGCGTATGATCCTTGGACGTAGCCCTTAGTGGTGAACCAAGTAAAAAGGGCTGTGTCTTCTCTGTGCATGTAAATGTTTGCTTTCTGATCATAATAATCATACAGGTTCAACAAGTTCCTGCCAATGTGGGAACAAGATCCATCACATTAAAAGAAAAAGTGGTCACCCTGATTCACCCCTCCCCTCTCAGGGTGTCCCGGGGTCCTTCAAGCTCCACTTCAAGGCTCCAACCCATCACTTTGGCTGCATCCTCTTCCGAGGCATTGAGATATGTCACCTGTTATGTCACCACATCCTCTAAGATTAAAACCAAATCCGAGGAGATTTCATGTTGTCCAGGTGAGTTAAGGTGACACATCATCTCCCTGTCCAGCACCTCGACCATTGGCTTCATAGTTGACTGGGTTCTCATAGGAGGAGGTAAGGAGGAGTAATCCTTCCTACCCCTCCTCCTCCTCTTCCTCCTGCAACTTCTTGACTCGGTTTCGGCTTCATAAAAACTTCTACATATCACATCAAGTTCTGCTTCCCCTCCACCATCATCACACTCCGGGAGAACATGCCCCCTGATCTGGCCTTCCAACCTGAGGCCATCAGTGTTCCTCCTATTATCTTTATCCTCCACAAACAGAGCAGAAGATTCAACTCTAGAATCCACCTCAGCCAGTTCTGCAAATCTGTTGCTCAAAGCAACTGTAGTCGGAGTTGGAGATACAATATCTGGCAGGATGCCAGAACCCAGTCCCTCTGGGTCTCCAGGGTTGGTCTGAGCCTGCACCTCCACCCCAATTCCATTCAGTTGACCAGGGGTGTTACCCAAGGCAGGCCCAAACCCATTGCCCCCTTCCTTCTCCCTGACACAAGCTTCCGCAACCCCACACCCCTCCTGTAAATCTGGCTAATCGAAACCCCTACCCATATACTGAGGCTGAAGATTCTGATCCTCCCAACCCCTGCATTCACCTAGAGGCAGAGAACACCTCGCCAAAGCCTCAAATGTATGGTCCATACCTTCCTTCCCCATGCTACTGGCCGCATGGACTATACCTAAGTCCTTCCTAAGGCGATCAAACATAGCCTCCACCCGAGGCTCCGAGACTCTGGATGCGTCCTTCAAGATAGAATCGGCAGACCTCACCCTCCCCGAGTCAGAAGGATCCACCGTTGAATCATTGGGAACACGGTGAAACCCCACCCCAGGTTGACAAAGAGACCCCTGCTCCTGATCCCCCCGAAGTGTCTCGACAGACCTCAGGTTGCACATAGAAGGCTCAGAACTATGGCCAGAGCCTTACCCATCGCCCTCGACATGCATAGAGACACCCTTATCCACTGTAGAAGTATAAACCACCACAGCCTAAGCCCTTTTGCGTCACTCCTCTAGATGGTGGCACTGAGACAATTGATTCATTCTTGGAAAGGATAAATATTATTGTGGAAGACATGTGGGGTCTTGGAGAAGTCAATGATGATATAAATATCGTGAAACAAATATTGAGGAAACTTCCACCGCAGTTCAATCTGACTGTTTCAGTGTTGGAATACAAAGACCTAAAAGAGATGACACTAGATATCCTATAAAGTACCCTTGTAGCATATGAAATGAGAAACGATGTCAATGATGCAGGGACAAAGGTGAAGTCAAAGGAAGTGGCGTTCAAGGCCATGGAGAATCTCTCTATTTAAGTTAGTCTAGAGGAAGACAATATGGATGATGTCAGGTCATTTCTATCCTCTAATTTGCAAAGAGGAAAAGAAAAATTCAAAGGTAAACTACCATTTTCATACTTTCGATGCAGAAATATTGGTCATTTTGCATCAATGTGTCCTACGAAGTTTGATTATGAAAATGAAGAAAATGATTTCATTCACCAAAATATGTATTCATCAAATGAGAAAGGGATGAGATGTACGAGGAGAGAGTTCTTTAAAAAGAAGAATCTGGTTTCAAGTGTGGATGAATGTTTAGAAGAATATGAGGTATAAGAGTTGGAGGACTAAACAGATCATAATGTAGATGCTTTGGTGGAAGTTGCTAGAAATTATTACAAATTGAAGGAATATTTGATCTTTAGGATGAATTAGAAGCTTCCCTTGAAGAGATAGATATTTGGAGATCCAAAATGATGAAAGCTAACAAAGTTGTTTGTGATGAAAAACTATTTATGCAATAATAAGAAGAATAGAACATTGAGATGAATTAATAAATTGAAAAGTTGGCCTGTTCAATGCTAGAAATATCCAAAAAATGTGGTTGAGTAAAAAATAAAAATTGAAGAATAGAAAATTGAAATAGATAGTTTGAATGAAACTAGAAAAGATCATATAACATGTATCGAGCATCTAGAAGAAGATTTCTTCAGTCTGCGATGAACAACTGATGATCTGGAGAAACTGATATCTCTCAGTTCGACATAAAAATAGATGATCATACAAGCAACATATAAGATGATAATTAAGTGGAATGGGTCATCAGAACAAAAGGGGATTGATCTAAAATAGGAAGTAGTTATTGTTCAAGTCAGACCATAATCAACCACTACAATATTTAAGATTGATTTTGGTATGAAGCAGAATCATTATATTCAGAGAACCCAAGTCACAACTAGTAGTGCATCATTACCGCACAGGAATGTACCTCACATAAGATACTATTGTTGAGGTAAGATGGGACACTCTAAAAATGAATGTTTCATAATAATGTGGTACCAAGGCGAACAAGACCAATAGTGGTGGTCATTCAGAGTTCAATGTTATAGGTTATCTTTTTTCGGTCATTGTTTCATGTGTAAAGGTCTCGAACATATGGCTAGTTATTACACATAAACAATGCAGAGGAATGTTCCAAGGAAAACCGAATTTGTTCCAAATAAGTAGTGAATAGTATCATCATGTGAGATAAAAATCCAAAATTGATTTTCAGATCTACAAGTTGAATCTAACCCATCATATACTGAAGAATATCATGATTATCAGTCCATGTCGGTTAGGAATTCAAAGGCTTGGGTAAAAATGTAAAGGGCCGACCAGGACTTGGTTTTGGAAATTGCGTTCAAGCCATCGAATTGCATAGGGATATGGATAATTAACAATGGATTAACTTCCCATATGACAAGAAATAAAAATCTTATAACCGGAATTAGGTAAGATAAATAAAGTATTGTAATATTTGGCAATGATGAGGGTTTGAAAATTATTAGTGCAGGAAAATCCATGTTTGGAGGAAAAGACAAGAGACGAGCAGATTTCATGGTTTTTTAGGGCCTTAGTCACAACTTTCTTAGTGTTAGTGTAACACCCCAAGCATCCACGATACACTTTTCTTTTAATAATATAGTAGCGTGTGTTGTACGCAACTTCGAGTTCTAACACACACCACAACCAATCAAACTAGCCGTTATGAATAGTAATACCCACTTTTTGAAATTTTATACATTTTATCTTTCAAAATGGACATAATTTTTGGATTTTGAATATTTAAATTAGCTTAAGGTGAAATTTTGGTACTTTTCTGATAACTTTCATATTTTGATGAATAGTGAAAATTAATAAAATTTAGTTAAAAACAACTTTTTTAATCGAAATAATTAATAGTGATAAATTATGAATTTGGGTGATTTTAGGGTATAAATAGATTATATTTTTACCATTTAATCCAATGTTGGTCATTGGATATAAATTCACATTTAAACTGGACATAAGCAAGTGCCAATCTTTGGATATTTATTATCTCTTAGAAACTCGATTTTTGTTTTAACAAAAGGAATTAGTTTTAAATTAATTACTGCCAGTTCTATGTTTTGAATTTATAAAAATATATTCCATTTTTAGAATCTAGAGGTCCAAATTGTGTAAATATGTAACTTTTATTTTTATACATTTTGAATAATTACTTTGGTAAATATTTTAATTACAGTGGTTAAAGGGTAAATCCGGTAAATAAGGGTAAAAAAATAATATTATATTAACAATAAATTTCCCTAAATGTGTCCTAACCCTATTTTTTGATACATTTCCGACCATGGTAATCCTTGGGTCGATTTTGGGACCCCATGGATCCAATTGTAAGTGATAATGACACTTTATATTAGTTAAGTTAAAGTAAATACAAAAATGACATAAGCATATATCTTTTAGCAAATTTTTTTTTACATAGGGTTATATATGTTATATTTTAGACAATAAATATTAATTATAAAGATAAAATGATTTAATACATAATTTTATTTTATTTATAATTTTTATATATTGAATTATTAAATTTATTTATGACACAATAATGATGCATTATTTTCCTTATTAATGAATGAATCAAATAATTGGTAGTATAAATATTAAAATAAATATAAATTGAAAGTATTGATGCCATAAACGAATTTTATTTATTAATATGACATTTTATTATTTCTTAAATGAATTTTGTTCGAATTAATAAAATTTTTATGACTATAAAAAAATTAATTATTAAATAGTGTCAAAATTAATATAAAAGAGTTTTAAAACAAATTTTATATAATTAATTCATATTCTATTCCTCAAAAATCATAGGATCGTCCAAAGGAGTTATATAATGATAGTTGTATTATTAATGGACCACTTGGGGGTCTCTTTGAAGTATATAGTAAGTTTATTAATAATATAATATAAAAATACAAAGTGACATGGTAAATTTCAAACTATTTAACTAAGAGTTAAATAAAAAAGATAAGGTTAATATAGCGACCCAAACCTATCTAAAAACTATTGGTTGGGTGGTTTTGGACCCATACCCACCTTAAACTTTAAATAATCCACTTTGGAGCCATTATAAACCGAATATAAATTTATTATAAAATAATATTTCTAGCTTTTCCTAAGGCACCCCTCACCCCTCTTATAAAAGGGCACTCCCCCTTGTCTCTAATTCACACCTTCAAAGACTTTTGTCTCGGCCAAACCCTGCCCAAAT
Organism: Viscum album; assembly: GCA_963277665.1. Lineage (NCBI taxonomy): Eukaryota > Viridiplantae > Streptophyta > Magnoliopsida > Santalales > Viscaceae > Viscum > Viscum album. The sequence continues at coordinate 1,197,267,758 of OY728123.1, read as the reverse complement.
ATTCTCTAAAATTACCTTAATTCAACCTAGAGGCCTTATTTTGATCATAAAGCCAACCTAAGGATCCCTTTTGATCAAATCAATATGAAGAATGCGAAGAAGATGTAATGTTTTCACCACCCTCTTTCATGTTCCTTTCTTCATCCACTTATTCTTTCTTTGTTATTACCATTATAAAATAATATCTCTAGTATCTTTTATATAATTTGATGTTATTATAAATATGGTGCAACCATATTCAGTATTCTATCCATCCTTTGAATGACATGTCACCGTACGTGTGTACGTACGGCTTACCGTCTCCACGTCGTGGTGTAATTGTTATTCAATACATTATTATTTGGATGGGTATAATAATGAAGTTTAATTCATGTTAATAATAAAAATAACATTATAATTATTATGTATATATGATACACCATCCAATTATATATTATTTTAATATCAAAAGAATGATATTGTTGCTCGTGCGTACGTACGGACTACCGTCTCGACGAACATGATTAGATTCATTTCCCATCGTATCAATTCAAGAATAATTCTCATTTTATGATTAAAAGTTATGTTTAAGGACTTGATATAATTATATATATGAATAAGATACAACCTATCCATAACAAACACGGATTATGTAATAAAACATATAAAACAAAATGAGTAAGTTAACACCCTAAACGATGATAATACAAAGATATTATTAACAAATAAATGTTAAAAGATCATATATTATATCATATTAATGTATATGATTCTTGTATAATTTAATAACAATTATTTCTCCATTATACATGAGGTTAAACTTCCCTCATCCAAGGAAAAATACAAGGTAAGGGTAAATTTCATCATCTCTATATTATCCGAAGTTGTTTTTACGTAAGTATCTATTGGGACCTCTTTATCATCCACATCTGTTTTTCTTAAAAATGTATTTCAAAAAATTCTTACTATTTTATAGACTATGGTTTAAATTCATTTATACTCTTTTTTAAATTTTTATAAGATGTTTATAAAGGAATATTTTCGTCGTTTCCAAAACAAGGCCCTTTTTAACCTTTTCGACAGAATTAAGGTAAGAATGTCTTTTTTAACTTATAGGGAAGGTGCAGCTATTTTACACCATTATAAAATCGACGAAGATTCCCTTACAATATTATAAAAATATTTTCAAAGTAAATGTTTTAATTATGAGGCTTTCAAATGATTTAAAAAAAGAGATATTTGTCTCAAATAGTTTTGATTTCAACTATGTCAACATTCTTTGATGGATTTTAAGCTCATTTGAAGTTGATTTATTATGATACAAAACTTCAATATTATATTGAAGTTTTTGTGATATGTTTGACTGTGGATGTGTTAATTTTATACCATTTATGGTTTATGTAGAATGTATTGACATTTCGTATGCTAGTTTTAATATGAATGTTTTTGTTATGTTTAAACCTGTTCATATCAGGAATGTATTGGACTTAATATGTGACGAGTGGGGACCGCCATAGCTTATCGATGCATCGGTAGGTCTCATGAGACAAACTAGTGTCTTGGAACAAGGCCTTGAAAAAATATTATTTGTAGTCTTGGAAAATGGACCTGACTATGTGGTTATCATAGTCTGACATTATGAATTCCATCATTATAAAAGTGGTTATTGATATTGCATGTGATTTTTCGACTAGTAGAATATCCATTGAATAAGTAAATGTAATTATTTCATTTTGTCTTTGCCATATTATGTGGAAGTTCAAGTTTAAATGGATTTTGTTTTAGTTATTCATTGCCTTAAATTTTGATGCTTATTTATGAAAGTTTCCACCATATTGTTATCCTTACTGAGCATATGAGCTCACCCCTTTCTATGTTTTATTTTTACCAGGATTTGAAGAAATATTTTATGACTGACCTACAGGGATAGTCTGAAGGGGATATGAGTGAGGACTATGGAGACTATGTTATTTTAGTTTATTCACTTTATGATGTAATGTAACATTTATGAATGTATCTAGTGATTCCAAGGATACTAAACCATTCCGTCTTTTGAGACTTGATCTTTTGTGATCATGCCAATGTTATGTAATAACGTACTGAATCTGGTTAAGTGGGGTCGGGGCATTACAGTTGGTATCAGAGGAAGTTTATTACAAACCTTGGAAGCTAGATTTAGATAATCTCTTATTAGATAACATATCCCAAAGATATACTTTGAGGATGAGTATAGAAGAACTTCCTAGAATTTTGGTATTGTAGAGGTTTTGTGGGTTTTTTGAGCAATATATCCCTGTCTTGATATGAGTAGGTAGAGGTGGCTATGGAACAGATGTATCTAGAGGTAAAACCCTAAATCAACGCTTTGAGCTAGACTCAAACATGAACTGGTGCACGACAACAGGACTTTCTGGACTCTTGGTTACGAAACTCCCGGGGGATATGCTTAGGATAATTCTCATTTTCATTACTAACCATTATGAAGGGTTTATGAATATATACTTCCCCAATGAAAACATTTTTATGATTATGGTTTATATCCATAAATTGTTCAATTTATGTTAAGTGTTTTACATGTTTGGATTTATGTATTGCGATTCATAAACTATTCTAGTGTGTTCCATTGTTTTGAAATGGTGCCTAGTGGAAGGAATGAAACCGTATTAATGCATGCACTCCATGTAGGGATTTCCCTCCTACTCAAGATAATTATAGTAGATATACTGATGCAACTGGTGCTGATCAGCTAATCACCATACTGGGACAACTCGATCAGGTTATGAATAATAACCTTACCCATATGGAGCACCCTAATCCACAACGTGGAAGATCATTGTTAGATATATTCATGAAGAAACAACCACCAACATTCAATGGGAGTACAAATCCATTGGTAGCTAAGAAATGGATAATTTCATTAGAGAAAATATTACATGCCTTGGGGAGTATCGAAACGGAAAAAGTTATCATGGAAGTTTACTGCCTCACTGGAGATGATGACCAAGGGTGGTCATTGATTCAAAACACGAAGGTAGATGATGAAGTTTTAAATATGGAATGGAGGGAGTTAAGAGAGATTTTCTTAGAAAAATACTTTCCTCGTGACCATCAAGCAGATATGGAAAGGCAATTTCTGAGTCTGAGACAAAAGCAGGACGAGAATGTCGCAATGTATGAGGCTAACTTTACAAGGTTAGCAAGGCATGTAGAAGATTATATACATAACCCAAGGAGTAAGATTGATCATTTATTTGATGGGTTAAAACCATTTCTCCATCAAGAATTAGTTTCAAAATCCTTCCCACCGTACGAAGATATTGTCTAGTGTACTATCAATACAGAAAAATAATTCTCTATGTCTTATGACTTTAAAGCAAAGGAAGAGAAGAAGAGATCATCTGACCACTCTAGTAATGGAAATAAGGGGAAGAAGGGAAAAGTTGAATATCCATCCTATAGTAAATGTGGGAAGAAACACCCTGGTACTTGCTTGAAGGGAATGTGAGTCTGTTACAAGTGTGGTGAAAAAGGACACCAAGATCGTGATTTCAAGGGGAAGAAAGAAGCTACTAATGTTCAATTATAAAATTGAAGGGAGATGGGACATTATGAAAATGAATTTCCTATGCATCAAGGAAAATTACCTCAGAAAAGGCCAAGGGATCAAGGCCAAGAATATGCTATTACTAATTCTGAGGTAGAAGCTCCAAAAGATGTGGTGGAAGGTAATTTAATGGTTTCCTCAAGTTTATCAAATTCTTTATTTGATTCTGGATCATCGCATTGTTTCATATCATCCCATTTTGCTATGAAAATTAGATATTTCCAATTTTATTTAACAATGAAGTTTTCAGTCGAAACTCCTAAGAGAAATATCGTTGCTACAATGTTCTGGGAATCAGTTCCCAATAGAGCATATAAATGATATTTATCTGCTGATCTCATCATCATACCTATGATTGAGTTTGATATAATCTTTGGTATGGATTGGCTTTCAGACCATGATGCGAAGATTTATTTTAAGAAGAAGGAGGTTACTATTTTTGATGATGATGATAAGGAACACCATATCTTTAGAGCAGAATCGTCACCACCTAATTCTTATCTAGATCCACCCCCAGTATCTCAACTAAATTCAATTATTGGGGAGGAAGAGAATGAAATTACTGTGGGTGAGGAAAGGAATGTTCAAATAGAGTATGTACCTATTGTGAGATAATATGTTGATGTGTTTCCAGAAGATTTACCTGGACATCCTCCAGAACAAGAAATTGATTTTTCCATTGATTTAATTCCTGGTTCAAGGCCTATATCAAAGACCCCTTATAGAATGGCCACTGTGGAATTACTTAAACTAAATAAACAACTAGAGGAATTGAGTAAAAGGAATTTATTCACCCTAGTATTTCTCCATGGGGAGCCCCTGTCCTTTTTGTTAAGAAGAAAGATGGATCTATGAGGTTATGTATCGACTACAGGGAAATCAATGCTATAACAATAAAGAACAAGTATCCCCTACCTCACATTAATGCTTTATTCGACCAACTGCATGGAGCTCAATAATTTTAAAAGATTGACCTTCGAAATGGATACCATCAGTTGTGTGTGAAGAAGGAATACATTCCGAAGATATCATTTCGAACCCGGTACGGGCATTACAAGTTTACAGTAATGCCTTTTGGGCTGACTAATGCACGCTCTATTTTCATGGATCTAATGAACAGAGTTTTCAAGGAATTTCTTGATTAATTTTTAATGGTATTTATTTATGATATCTTGGTATATTCCAAAAGCTAATAAGATCATGAAAATCACTTGCGCATTATCCTGAAGACTCTTAGAAGACATGAATTATATGGTAATTTTAGAAAGTGTGAATTATGGCTTTTGGAGATTTATTTTCTTGGCCATATTCTCTCTAAGGATGAAATATCTGTTGATCCTTCTAAAACAAGAGAAATCAAAGAATGGATAGTACCAATGAGTATAACTGAGGTATGTGGTTTTATTGGCTTAACAGGTTATTATTGGTGTTTTTTCCAGAACTTTGCCCGACTGGCTAACCCATTAACAAAGCTCACATGTAAATGGGTTAAATTTGTTTAGACAAAATATTGGGAATAATTTTTTGTAGTACTTAAGAGAATATTAGTAAATTATCCTATATTGTCTCTATCATCAGGGAAAGTTGGGTTTTTTATTTATAGTGATACTTCATAGAAAGGACTTGGTTGTGTCCTTATGCAGAATTATAAGGTTATTGCCTATGCGGCACGAAAACTGAAAATTCATGAGCAAAACTATCCTACTCATGATCTTGAGTTGGCTACTGTAATTTTGACTTTGAAGATATGAAGACATTATATCTATGGTAAAAAATGTGAGATTTATACTGATCAAAAGAGTTTAAAGTACATTTTCTCACAGAAAGAAATCAACATGTGGCATAGGTAGTGGCTTGAACTACTGAAGTTTTATGATTGCACGATACACTACTACCTGGGGAAGGAAAATAAGGTGGTAGATGCTTTGTGTAGAATGGATCATGGAGTTTTGAACAAGATGACAGTTGAAAAGGACCCTATATACATGGATCTAGTGAATATGGATATGGGAATCACCATGGAAGGTGAAACATAAATACTTATTCAAATGGTTGAAAAACCATCATTACTAGAAAGGACTAAGAGTTCTCAGAATGATAATGAAGAATTTCAACAAAAGATTAAAGCTGTAAATGATGGGAGATTGTGAGACATTGTGTATGAAGAAGGAATTTTGAAATTTGGGAAGAGACTTTGTATTCCTGATATACCTGATCTAAAAAGGTAATTGTTGATGATGCTCATAGTTCCAATTTCTCTATACACCCTGGGAGCACCAAAATGTATATAGATTTGAGGGAACATTTTTGGTGGGGCAAAATGAAGAGGGATATTTCTGATTTTGTTTCTAGATGTATGGTTTTTCAACAAGTGAATGTTGGAAGCCAACAGCCTGGAGGAGTCACGTAACCTCTTCCCATTCCGAAGAGGAAATGAGATAATATTATGATGGACTTTGTCATGGGGCTTCCAAAGACTCCTAGAAGGAATGATGCAATATTGGTTATTGTTGATCATCTTACCATGTCAGCACATTTTCTTGCTATAAGAGAGGATATACCAATTGAACATCTAGCAAGACTATATATTAATGGAGTTACGAGACTTCATGGAGTACCCCTATCGATTGTTTCTGATCGTGATCCCTGTTTTACTTCAAGATTCTAGAAAAGTATTCAGAAATACCTAGATACTGAACTTCATTTGAGCACTACTTACCATTTCCAAACTGATGGACAATCAGAACGGATTATTCAAAACTTATAGGACATGTTGAGATCATGGTCACTTTACTTTCAAGGTATGTGGGATCAATATTTACCTCTAATAGAATTTTCTTATAACAATAGCTTCCATTAAAGTATTTGGATGGAATCATATTAAGCATTATATGGAAAGAGATGTCGCACACCAACCTGTTGGGATGATTTTGGTGAAAGAAAACTTGTTGGCCCAGAACTGGTGGAGGAAATGATGGAAAAGGTGAAGGTAATCCAAAAAAACATAAAAGCAGCTCAAAGTAGGCAGAAGAGCTATCCTGACAACCGAAGGAAGGATTTGAAATTTTAGGTAGGAGATCATATTTTCTTGAAGGTATCTCTATGGATGGGTGTTATATGTTTTGGTAAGAAGGGAATATTGAGTCTCAGGTACATCGGACCATTCAAAATTCTATAAGGAATTGGGGCTATAGATTACCATTTGGCAATGCCGCCAAGTCTCTCCAAAGTTCATGATGTGTTCCATGTATCACTATTGAGAAAATACATGCCTGACCCAACACAGGTACTCACCTATGAGGAATTAGAACTAGAACCCGATCTATCTTATTGCGAAGAGACCATCAGGATTCTTGATACAAGAGAGTAGGTGCTGAGAAACCGGACGACTCATCTGGTAAAAGTTCTATGGAGAAACCATAATATGGAAGAGGAAATGTGGGAACTTGAGGAACTTATGATGAATAACCGCCCGAGTCTTTTCATGCTACAATATTATATAAATTTCAAGGACAAAATTATTTGAAGGAGGGGAGAATGGAACACCCCAAGCTTCCATGGTATACTTATCTTTGAATAACACAGTAGTGTTTGTTGTACGCAACTTCGAGTTCTAATACACACCACAACCAATCAAACTAGCCATTATGAATAGTAATACACACTTTTTAAAATTTTATTCATTATATCATTCAAAATGGACTTCATTTTTGGATTCATAATATCATAATTATCTTAGGGTAAATTTTTGGTAAAAACAACTTTTTTAATCAAAATAATTAATAGTGATAAATTATGAATTTTAGTGATTTTAGAGTATAATTAGATTATATTTTTACCATTTAATCCAATGTTGTTCATTGGATATAAATTCAAATTTAAACTGGACATAAGCAAGTGCCAATCTTTTGATAGTTATTATCTCTTAAAAACACTCTTTTTGTTTCAAAAACAGAAATTAATTTTAAATTAATTACTGCCACTTCTGTGTTTTGAATTTAGAAAAATGGATTCCATATTTAGAATCAGGAGGTCCATATTTTGTAAATAGGTAACTTTTATTTTTATACATTTTGAATAATTACTTCGGTAAATATTTTATTTACCATGGTTAGAAGGTAAATCCGGTAAATAAGGGTACAAAAATAATATTATAATAATAATAAATTACCCTAAAACGTGTCCTAACCCTATTGGTTGATACATGTCCGACCATGGGCATCTTGGAGTCGATTTTGGAACCTCATGGATCCACTTGTAAGTGATAATGACACTTTATATTAATTAAGTTAAAGTAAATACAAAAATGACATAAACATGTAACTTTTTAGAAAAACAATTTTGAAATAGGAATATATATATTATATTTTAGACTATAAATATTCATTAGAAATATAAAAACATTTCCTACATAATGGTATTTTAATTATAATTTTTATACATTAAATAATTAAATTTATTTTTGACACAATAATGATGTTTTATTTTCCTTACTAATGAAAGAATCAAATAATTCGTATTATAAATTTAAAAAAAAATATAATTTGAAAGTTTTGATGTCATACACGAATTTTATTGACTAGTATTACATGTTATTATTTCTTAAATGAATTTGGTTCGAATTAATAATGTTGGTAAGACTTTAAAAAAAATCAATTATTAAATAGTGTCAAAATTGACATAAAATAGTTTTTTAAAACAAATATTATATTATTAATTCATATTCTATTCCTAAAAATCCAAGGTTTAGAAAGAGGACTTATATAATGATATTTTTATCATTAATGGACCACTTGGGTGTCTCTTGGAAGTATATAGTAAGTTTATTAACCATATAATATAAAAATACAAAGTGACAAGGTAAATGTCAAACTGTTTAACTAAGTGTTAAATAAAAAAGATAAGGTTAATAAAGTGACCCAAACATGTCTAAAACCTATTGGTTGGGTGGTTTTCAACCCATCCCCAAGTTAAACTTTAAATAATCCACTTTTGAGCCATTATAAACCGAATATTAATTTATTATAAAATAATATTTCTTGCTTTTCCTAAGGTGCCCCTCACCACTCTTATAAAAAGGCCCCCCAAATTCTCTCTAATTCACACCTTAAAAGCCTTTTGGATCGGCCAAAACCTACCCAAATATCCTCTAAACTTCCATAAATTCATCCTAAAGGACTTATTTGGATCATAAATCCAACATAAGGATCCATTTTGATCAAATAAAAAAAGAACCCGGAGAAGAGGTAATGCTTTCACCACCCTCTTTCAAGTTCCTTTCTTCTTCCACTTCTTTTATTTATTATTTAAATTCTAAAATAATAACTCCAGTATCTTATATATACTATGATTTCATTATAAATATGGTATAACCATATTAAGAATTGTATCAATCCTTTGAATGACATGTCACCATACGTGCGAACGTACGGCTTATCGTTTGCATTCAAGACTAATTATCATTTGATGATTAAAAGTAATGTTTAAGGACTTGATATCATTCTGGATATGAATAAGATACAACCTATCCTTAACAAACACAGATTATGTAATAAAACATATAAAATAAAATGAGTAAGTTGACACCCGAAACTACGATTATACTAAGATATTATTAACAAATCAATGTTAAAAGAACATATATGATATCATATTAATGTATATGATTATTGTATAATTTAATAACAATTATTTCACCATTATACAGGATTTTAACCTACACTCGACTAAAGAAAAGTACAAGGTAAGGGTTAATTTCACAATCTCTTTATTATCCAAGGTTGTTTTTGCGTAAGTATCTACTAGGACCTTTTTATCATCCACATCCATGTTTCTTAAAAAATTATTTCAAAACATTCTTAATATTTTATAGACTATGGGTTAAAGTCATTTATACTATTTTTTGACTTTTTATAAGATTTTTATAAAGTAATATTTCCATTTTTTTTAAAACAAGGTCCTTTTTAACCTTTTCGGCATAATTAAGGTAAGAATGTATTTTTTAACTTATACGACAGGTGTGGCTATTTTCTGCCCTTAAAAAATCGACGAAGTATCCCTTAAAAGATTATAAGAATATTTTCAAAGTAATTTTTTTAATTACGTGGCTTTTAAATCATTAAAAAAAGATATATTTCTCTCAAATAGTTTTGATTTCATCTATGTCAATATCCTTTGATGGATTTTAAGCCTGTTTGATGTTGATTTATTATGATACAAAAATTCCATATTTTATTAAAGGTTTTGTGATATGTTTGAATGTAGATGTGTTAATTTTTCAACATGAATGGTTTATGGATAAAGTATTGAAATTTTTTATGCTAGTTTTAATACGAATGTTTATGTTATGTTTAAACCATTTCAAATGAGGAATGAATTGGAATTTGTAAGTGACAGGTGGAACACACTATAGATCCTCGATGCATTGGTAGGTATCATGAGAAAAACTAGTATCTAGTCATAATTACTTGAAAAAATATTATTTGTAATATTGGCACAAGGCCTTGACTATGTGGTTATGAAGTCTGGCATTATGCATTCCATTATTATGAAAGTTTTTATTGATATTTCATGTGATTATTTGACTAGTAGAATATCCATGTGAATAAGTAAATGGAATTATTTAATTTTTTATTTGATATATTATGATGAAGTTCAAGTTTAAAAGGATTTTATTTTATTTATACATGTCCTTATATGTTTATGCTTATTTATGTAAGTTTATACTATATTTTTATCCTTACTAAGCATCTGAGATCACCCCTTTCTATGTTATATTTTTTCCAGGATGTGAAGAAATATTTTATGACTGACTTGCAGGGATACTCTGAAGGGGATATGAGTGTGGACTATGGAGACTATTTTATTTTAGTTTTTCACTTTTAAGATGTAATTTAACATTTATGAATGTATCTAGTGATTCCAAGTCTACAAAACCATTCGGTCTTTCAAGACTTGATCTATAATGACCCATACTTTACATACATTGTTAATACTTCAAAATTGAAGCACACTTATTACAACATATGACAAAACCACAAAGGACCGTATAGGTATAGTGCCTTTAGAAACTGGGAAACATAAACAACTGGTTCATAAATCTTCTACAGTGTCTCCCATTTATTTCATCATATCTAGGGTCCCTTTTAGCATATTCTACTTAATATCCATCTTCCTGACCTGGGGAAAAGAAAACATAAAAGGGTGAGCTCAAATGCTCAGCAAGGGCAAATAAAGGAAATAAAAATCATATCATATCTTTTTGAAAATCATAACCTGCAAAAGAGATCATAATATCTTAACATGGAATAAATCATAGAAGTGAAAATGAGATCACCATAATCATAACATGAAACTTGAAACTTTGTGGCATGCACACATAATCATGGAAAATCATTTCTTGTTAGTCATGACTCATTGCCAAGACTATCTTAGTGGACAAAGTCCCTTTCTGAATCGAGTAACCCTCGTTTCAGTCCTGTTTCACTGAATCGGTATAACCTAACTTTCCAGCCCTGTCTATCTCATGAGATATAAAATCTTTACCCAATGCATTGGAGGGAGATATAGGTCCCACCCATCTTATAATGAATCCTTTCTTATGTGTGCCACATAATCATAAAACATACATCATCGCATAACACATGTAACAAAAATGGGATTCTTGAAACATCATGACATCATAAATCAATTCATATAAGATAATGGAATTCATAAAAATAATTCCATCACAACATGATCAAATCAATGTAATAATAGGGATAAAAATAGAACCCTTTATTATCTTAGATGGAAAATAATTTTGATAAAACACTTGAACTTCATTCTTGAGGAAAATATCCTTTCTTCTTCAAAAACATTTTTCCTTTCATAACATGTCATACAACTTTAAAATAAAAGAAGTTGATTAAAAATAAACTTGAAAACTTGTAAAGGAAGCTTCTTGGAAATAATGTTTTAAAAATCCATTCAATCCATATAAGTTAAAAAAAACATTCTTCGTACTTTTGTCGGAAAAGTCAAAAAGTACCTCGTACGACAAAAGATTCCTTTCATACATATTACTAAAAACTCACCAAAGGGTAAAAATGGATTTAAACAATTGTAGGTGGATGGAAATAATATTACATATTGATGAAACATGGATGTGGATGATAAAATACACCCCAGTAAATACTTACGAATAAACAATCTCGGATAAAAATGAGATTGTGATATTTCCCTTACCTTAGGTCCGATTTGCTTTGTACGTGTCCGAAGCTCCTGTATAATGGTTTAAATAATGTTATTGACTTATTCCAGAATCATACATATTTATATGATATCATATATGGTCATATTCTTAGCTTCTTGTTAGTAATATTTCATTGTTACTTGTTACTCGGGTCTTTATTGCCTTTTGTTCTTATGCGTGTTTTGCCGAATACATTCTTATTCTTATTTTAAGGTTATAGATACCTTATATCCAGAATGGTATTAGCGTAACATATATCATATTTATTCATTCAATTCATTTATATAATTACTATGTAATGATGATCATGTAGAACGAGTCGCATCACATCGTGGAGACGGTATTCCGTACGTACGCACGAGTGATGATATCGTTCTTATGATCGTGGAACTGTATTGGAGTATATATATATTATTTCAGTATCAATATTACTTTATAATAATCATAAATAGTTACTCATTACACCATTATACCCATCCTTGTAAAGTGATGGTGGAAAAATAGATTACACCACGGCGTGGAGACGGTATTCCGTACGTACGCACGTGCGGTGATTTCATTTTTCCGTAGGATGGATAGAAGGTGAATTAGGGTTGTTTCATATTTATAATAACATATCAGTATGTAAGTAATACTGATGTTATTACTTTATCATGAAACAACTAAAGAAGAAGAAGTTGAAGAAGAAAGAAATTGAAAAGATCGGTAATGGATATTACGTCTTCTTTGGAACGCTTCTTTGAATCCTCCACTTAGGGAACTAAGATTGGTATTTGAAGAAGACCAGGACCTCTAGGATTATTCTAGGGAAGTGGAGAGGAGAAAATGGCAGGGGTTGGCCGAGATTGAGCGCTCAAATTGGTGTGAGGATGAGGGGGAGGAGGTTCCCTTTTATAAGGGAGGAGAGGGGCACCTTAGGAATATCTCAAAATATTATTTTATATTAAAGTCAAAATCGGTTTATAATGGTTCCAAAGGGTCTTATTTCGAAGCTAAAGTGGGGAACGGTCGAAATCCTATCAACCAATAAGATTTAGACAAGTTTAGGGTATTATTTTAACCTTATCAATTAGATTTAACTCTAAGTTAAATAATTTAACTTTTACCATGTCTTTTTGTTTTCTTTCACTATATGGTTAATACACTTACTATAACATGCCAAACGAACCCCAAATTGTTTATTATTAATATATATATCCTTATCTAAGTCATTTGGCCAAACCTTAGATTTTTAGGAATAAAATAACAATTAATAATATAATATTTGATTTAAAAACTATTTTGTGTCAATTTTGACACTATTTGATATATGATTTTTGTGAAAGTCATAACAGAATTATATGTTCGAACCAAGTTGATTAAATCAACACTAATATATCTAAGTAACCTAGAAAAGTATTGTAATTCATAAAAAGTCTTAAATTACATTTATTTTGATATTTATATTATCAATTATGTCAATATTTCATTAATAAGATAATTTCTGCATCATCTTTGTGTCATAAATAAATTAAATTATTTGATGTCTAAAAATTACAAATAAAATACCATCATGTAGGAAATCTTTTTAGATTTCTAATGAATATTTACAATCGAATTTATCTTATGTATAACCCCATATTAAAAATGATTTACTTATTAAACTTTGATTTTAACTATTTTAACCCTTCTTTAAATAAATTAATAATAAATGTCCTAATCTAATCCAAGTGGGCCTAAATGGTCATATTTTATTCCTAAGTTTGTTTTTGGTCGAATTAAACTTGTCCAATAGAATTAGGACATGTGTTAGTGTAATATTGATATCATATTTACCCTTAGTTACCCTATTTACTATTAACCGCGGTAAAAAAGTAAAAAGGTACTATTCACCAAAAAATTATTTTTATCTCATTGAACCACATTTTACTTACTGATATCAACCGTGTCTGTCGGATTTTTGAAATTCCATTCACAGAAGCGGTAAAATTAAGTTTTATGCAAAATTCAGTTTTTAACCTACCACTTAGTGGTTTCACTATTCATCAAAAATTGAAAGTTTTCAGAAAAATACCAAAATTTCACCCTAGGCTAATTTCGATATTCTGAGTCCAAAAATGAAGTCCATTTTGAAAAATAAAATTTATAAAATTTCAAAAAGTGGTTATTACTATTCATAACGGCTAGTTTTAATAGCATATTGTTGTTTAGTGAAACTCGGTATTGCGTACGACGCAAGCTATCGAGGAAGGTCGCGATTGCGTGTAAAGCAAGCCAAGCAAGTGTTGTGTAGAAAAAGATTCCTTTGATGATTTATATAACATAAAAGTCTCGGGTGTTACATTCTACCCCCCTTAAAAAGAATTTCGCCCTCGAAATTCGTCACTTTGTAACAAACAGATGAGGATACTTCTCCCTCATCATATCCTCAAGCTCCCATGTAGCTTCTTCAAGTTGGTGGTTCCTCCATAAAACTTTCACCAATCGAGTGGTCTTGTTTCGTAGGACTTTTTCGCTACGATCCAGAATCTCTATCGGCTGTTCTTCATTAGAAAGATCTTGCTCCAGCGGTACAACTTCTGAGCTAAGTACATGTGAAGGATCAGGTATGTACTTTCTCAGGAGAGATACATGGAACACATCGTGAACTTGAGAGAGATTCGGTGGAAGCGCCAATCGGTAAGCTACCTTCCCAACACGATCCAGTATTTCGAAAGGACCGATATATCTAGGGCTCAACTTCCCCTTCATTCCAAATCTCATAACTCTCTTCCAGGGAGATATTCGTAAGAACACTTTATCACCCACTTCAAACTCTAGGTCTTTTCTTCGGTTGTCGGCATAACGTTTCTGTCGACTCTGAGCTGCTCTTATGTGTTGTTGAATAGATCTGACCTTTTCTGCCATTTCATCAACGAGATCAGGTCCTAATAGCTTTCTTTCCCCAACTTCATCCCAGCAAGTTGGAGTCCTTCATTTCTTTCCATAGAGAGCTTCATAAGGAGCCATCTGAATACTGGAGTGAAAGCTATTATTATAAGAAAATTCCACCAAAGGTAGGTGTTGATCCCAACCTCCTTTGAAATCCATAGAGCAAGCTCTCAACATATCTTCTAGGGTTTGAATTGTTCTCTCAGACTGACCGTCTGTCTGAGGATGATAAGCAGTGCTGAAACTCAACTCTGTATCCAGAGTATGCTGAAGACTTCGCCAGAACTTCGAGGTAAATCTCGGATCCCGATCAGATATAATAGAAAGTGGTACTCCATGCAATCTTACCACTTCCTTTACATATATCCTGGCAAGCTGATCTAGAGAGAAATCCTCTCTAATAGCAATGAAGTGTGCAGACTTTGTAAGACGATCAACTATGACCCAAATAGCATTATTTCCTTTGGATGTTTTAGGAAGTCCTGTGACAAAGTCCATAGTGATGTTTTCCCATTTCCATTCGGGTATGGGTAATGGTTGTAACATCCCCTTAGACTTTTGTCTCTCAGCTTTAACTTGTTGACAAACCAAGCATCGAGAGACATATTCAGCAACATCTCTTTTCATGCCATCCCACCAGAAGTACTCTTTGAGGTCCCTATACATCTTCGTGCTTCCAGGATGAATAGAGAATGAAGATCTATGAGCCTCATCCAGCAGCTCCTTCTTTAATTCGGGGATGGGAGGAACACAAACCCGATTCCTGAACTTTATTATCCCATCACAATCAAGGTTGAATTCAGGAACATTTCTCACCTTCTTTTGTAACTCGACATCTTCTTTCTGTGCCTCCTTAATCTTCGCATGTATAGATGGTTGAACATTCATTTGATAAAGATAAGATTTTTACCCTTCCATTATAATTCCAAGATCCATCCTTTGTAAATCCATAAATATTGGATCTTTTGTGATCCTCATCATGGATAAACTAGCATGGTCTTGTCGACTTAATGCATCTGCCACCTTGTTTGCTTTCCCAGGGTGGTAATGGATTGAGCAGTCATAATCCTTAATCAGCTCCAACCATCTTCTTTGACGCATATTCAACTCCTTTTGTGTGAAAATATACTTTAAACTTTTATGATCAGTATAAATATCACACCTTTCACCATAAAGGTAATGCCTCCAAATCTTTAATGAAAAGATTACCGCAGCCAACTGCAAATCATGTGTTGGGTAATTTTGCTCATGGATTTTCAACTGTCGTGAGGCATAAGCTATCACCATATCATTTTGCATAAGAACACACCCCAATCCCTTCTTGGATGCATCACTGTAGATCACAAACCTTTCTCCACTACAAGGAAGTGTGAGCACAGGTGCACTGGATAACCTTCTTTTCAACTCCTTGAAATTCTCTTCACATTCCTCTGTCCAGAAAAACTTAACTCCTTTCCGAGTCAACTTGGTGAGTGGATTAGATAATCGTGAAAAATCTTTTACAAAACGTCGATAATATCCAGCCAAACCAAGAAAACTTCGGATCTCAATTACTGTTGTTGGTCTTGACCATCTTTCGATAACCTCTGTTTTTGCTTGATCCACAGATATCCCCTCTTTTGAGATTATGTGACCCAAAAATGCAACTTTTTGAAGCCAAAATTCACACTTGGTAAATTTGGCATAAAGCTTCTCCTTTCTCAGGGTCTTTAATATAATTCTCAAGTGATCTTCATGCTCTTCCTTGCTCTTTGAATAGACAAGAATATCGTCTATAAAGACTACCACAAATTGATCAAGATAGTCTCTAAAGACTCTATTCATTAGATCCATGAAGATAGCAGGGGCATTAGTAAGACCAAATGGCATCACTATAAATTCATAGTGTCCATACCTTGTACGGAAAGCCGTCTTTGGTATATCCTCCCTTTTGACCCTTAATTGATGATACCCTGAACGAAGATCAATCTTGGAAAATTATTGAGCTCCGCGTAGTTGGTCAAATAAGTCATCAATGCGTGGGAGAGGATATTTGTTCTTGATAGTGATATTGTTAAGTTCTCAATAATCAATGCAGAGTCTCATTGATCCATCTTTCTTCTTAACAAATAGAACAGGTGCTCCCCAAGGTGACGCACTAGGGCGTATGAATCCCTTATCAAGATTCTCTTGGAGTTGCTTCTTCAATTCCTGCAACTCAATTGGGGCCATTCTATAAGGTGTCTTTGAAATAGGCAAAGCACCCGGTACGAGTTCTATTGAAAACTCAACTTCACGATTTGGTGGAAGACCCGGTAATTCCTCCGGAAAGACATCATCAAACTCCCGTACAAGGGGCATATTCTTAATCGTGAGTTTCTCACCAACCATTGGAGATAAATAACCTTCATTTAGTGGAATCAAGACCCATAAGATGGAAGGAATTTCCACTGGAAGGTTATGTTCATCCTTGCATTGGTATACGATCGTAGATTGATCTGGAATATGAAATGTGACTTCCCTTCTTTGGCAATTGATATGAGATCCATGTAGAGAAAGCCAATCCATGCCAAGAATCACATCAAATTCTACTAAAGGATAGATCACAAGATTTGCAGGAAGCACTTTCCCACAAACTTCGATCGGAGAAGAATTATAAACTTTTGATGCGACTGTTGTGCCATTAGGTGTTGTCACAGCTAACTCAACATCTAATTGTTGAGGTAATACGGTGATACCCTTAGAAAATTCTTTAGAAATAAAAGAGTGGATGGATCCAGAATCAAATAAAACATTTGCTACTTTATAGTGGATGGTAAGTGTACCTTTCACCACTTCGTTATCGTACTCCACATCGCTGATAGAAATTGCATGTGACTTTCCTTTGTCTTTAGCCTTAAGATTTTGTTGACGTCGACCATCATCATCAACCCTTGGATTTGGGCATTGATTGGCATAATGCCCCATCTCCTTGCACTTGAAACATTGAGGTGTAGTAGGTTCATTCTGTGTATCTCTTCCTTTGTTTGCGTCATTAGACATCTTCTTCCCATTATCACGGCATTCAAATGCCCGATGACCTTCCTTTCCACATTTAAAACATTTACTTGTCCCTTTAAGACAAATCCCTCCATGTTTCTTTCCACACTTTGAGCATAAGGGAAAGTTCATCTTCTTTTCAGTGTGCTCTTTAGATTTTCCTTTGAATTCCATCTTCCTCTTCTTATCAAACCCATGTGACTGATGGGTTACTCCAATCTCCATCTCGACTTTGAGAGCACATCGAACGATTTCCTCGTAGCTATTGAAGTCCCTTATGGCTAACGCCCTTCGAAGACTTGGTTTTAAGCCACTAAAGAATCGATCGATCTTACTCTCAGGTTGGATAATAATACCAGAAGCGTACCTCGCAAGTCTTGTAAAATTTGCTTTATAGGTACCAACAGATTCATCATCCCTTTGCTTCAGTTCAAGAAACTATTTCTCCATCTTTGTTCGGAGAATACGAGGGAAGTACTTATTGAAAAATAAGTTCTTGAACTCGTCCCATTCCATAGACTCAATTTCATCCCTTTTCCTCGTATTCTTAATAAGATTCCACCATTGATCAGCATCTCCTTCCAAACGATACACTGTTAGGATGACTTTATCATGTTCAGAACATTGAAGAACTGAAAATATCTTTTCAGTAGTACTAATCCATTGTTCAGCAACTAATGGATCAGTAGACCCGCTAAAAGAAGGTGGACGCTGCCTCATGAAGGATTCAAAAGAATGTTGCTCCCTCCTTTGATTGTTTGGAAGTCCTGCATGATTCATAGCTTGAGAAAGTTGTGTGAGCATGGCTACAAGATTTTGCATTCCAGCTCCCATATCGTTTGGTTTCTCAGGGGGACAATCATTGCATTGCCCATCGCATTCCGCATTAACACGGTTCCTTCGGGTTCCAGCCATTGACTAAAACCAAGAAGAATAGTGTGAGCAACACTAATTATAATAGGAAACCACATAATTCAAGAATAAAATTTTCATGCTTAAGGTCTTATCCTAGGTTATTCATGGCCATTTCTAAAACACTAAGATTGTGTTCTATGCTTAGACTTATCCTTAGGGTTCTTACTAAGGCTTTCACATCCTAGTTTCCAAAGGTTGACTATACCTTTCCTCTGATACCAACTATAATGACCCATACTTTACATACATTGTTAATACTTCAAAATTGAAGCACACTTATTACAACATATGACAAAACCACAAAGGACCGTATAGGTATAGTGTCTTTAGAAACTGGGAAACATAAACAACTGGTTCATAAATCTTCTACAGTGTCTCCCATTTATTTCATCATATCTAGGGTCACTTTTAGCATATTCTACTTAATATCCATCTTCCTGACCTGGGGAAAAGAAAACATAAAAGGGTGAGCTCAAATGCTCAGCAAGGGCAAATAAAGGAAATAAAAATCATATCATATCTTTTTGAAAATCATAACCTGCAAAAGAGATCATAATATCTTAACATGGAATAAATCATAGAAGTGAAAATGAGATCACCATAATCATAACATGAAACTTGAAACTTTGTGTCATGCACACATAATCATGGAAAATCATTTCTTGTTAGTCATGACTCATTGCCAAGACTATTTTAGTGGACAAAGTCCCTTTCTGAATCGAGTAACCCTCGTTTCAGTCCTGTTTCACTGAACCGGAATAACCTACCGTTCCAGCGCTGTCTATCTCATGAGATATAAAATCTTTACCCAATGCATTGGAGGGAGATATAGGTCCCACCCATCTTATAATGAATCCTTTCTTATGTGTGACACATAATCATAAAACATACATCATCGCATAACACATGTAACAAAAATGGGATTCTTGAAACATCATGACATCATAAATAAATTCATATAAGATAATGGAATTCATAAAAATAATTCCATCACAACGTGATCAAATCAATGTAATAATAGGGATAAAAACAGAACCCTTTATTATATTAGATGGAAAATAATTTTGATAAAACACTTGAACTTCATTCTTGAGGAAAATATCCTTTCTTCTTCAAAAACATTTTTCCTTTCATAACATGTCATATAACTTTAAAATAAAATAAGTTGATTAAAAATAAACTTGAAAACTTGTAAAGGAAGCTTCTTGGAAATAATGTTTTAAAAATCCATTCAAGCCATATAAGTTAAAAAAAACATTCTTCGTACTTTTTTCGGAAAAGTCAAAAAGTACCTCGTACGACAAAAGATTCCTTGCATAAATATTACTAAAAACTCACCAAAGGGTAAAAATGGATTTAAACAATTTTAGGTGGATGGAAATAATATTACATATTGATGAAAGATGGATGTGTATGATAAAATACACCCCAGTAAATACTTACGAATAAACAATCTCAGATAAAAATGAGATTGTGATATTTCCCTTACCTTAGGTCCGATTTGCTTTGTACGTGTCCGAAGCTCCTGTATAATGGTTTAAATAATGTTATTGACTTATTCCAGAATCATAAATATTGATATGATATCATATATGGTCATATTATTAGCTTCTTGTTAGTAATATTTCATTGTTACTTGTTACTCGGGTCTTTATTGCCTTTTGTTCTTATGCGTGTTTTGCCGAATACATTCTTATTCTTCTTTTAAGGTTATATATACCTTATATCCAGAATGGTATTAGCGTAACATATATCATATTTATTCATTCAATTCATTTATATAATTACTATGTAATGATGATCATGTAGAACGAGTCGCATCACATCGTGGAGACAGTATTCCGTACGTACGCACGAGTGATGATATCGTTCCTATGATCGTGGAACTGTATTGGAGTATATATATATTATTTCAGTATAAATATTACTTTATAATAATCATAAATAGTTACTCATTACACCATTATACCCATCCTTGTAAAGTGATGGTGGAAAAATAGATTACACCACGGCGTGGAGACGGTATTCCGTACGTACGCACGCGCGGTGATTTCATTTTTCCGTAGGATGGATAGAAGGTGAATTAGGGTTGTTTCATATTTATAATAACATATATGTATGTAATTAATACTGATGTTATTACTTTATCATGAAACAACTAAATAAGAAGAAGTTGAAGAAGAAAGAAATTGAAAAGATCGGTAATGGATATTACCTCTTCTTTGGAACGCTTCTTTGAATCCTCCACTTAGGGAACTAAGATTGGTCTTTGAAGAAGACCAGGACCTCTAGGATTATTCTAGGAAAGTGTAGAGGAGAAAATGGCAGGGTTTTGCCGAGCTTGAGTGCTCAAATTGGTGTGAGGAGGAGGGGGAGGAGGTGCCCTTTTATAAGGGAGGAGAGGGGCACCTTAGGAATATCTCAAAATATTATTTTATATTAAAGTCAAAATCGGTTTATAATGGTTCCAAAGGGTCTTATTTCGAAGCTAAAGTGGGTAAGGGTCGAAATCCTATCAAAAAATAAGATTTAGACAAGTTTAGGGTATTATTTTAACCTTATCAATTAGATTTAACTCTAAGTTAAATAATTTAACTTTTACCATGTCTTTTTGTTTTCTTTCACTATATGGTTAATACACTTACTATAACATGCCAAACGAACCCCAAATTGTTTATTATTAATATATATATCCTTATCTAAGTCATTTGGCCGAACCTTAGATTTTTAGGAATACAATAACAATTAATAATATAATATTTGATTTAAAAACTATTTTGTGTCAATTTTGACACTATTTGATATATGATTTTTGTGAAAGTCATAACAGAATTATATGTTCGAAAAAAGTTGATTAAATCAACAGCAATATATCATAGTAACCTAGAAAATTAGTGTAATTCATAAAAAGTCTTAAATTACATTTATTTTGGTATTTATATTATCAATTATGTCAATATTTCATTAATAAGATAATTACTGCATCATCTTTGTGTCATAAATAAATTAAATTATTTGATGTCTAAAAATTACAAATAAACTACCATCATGTAGGAAATCTTTTTAGCTTTCTAATGAATATTTACAATCGAATTTATCTTAGTTATAACCCCATATTAAAAATGATTTACTTATTAAACGTTGATTTTAACTATTTTAACCCTTCTTTAAATAAATTAATAATAAATGTCCTAATCTAATCCAAGTGGGCCTAAATGGTCATATTTTATTCCTAAGTTTGTTTTTGGTCTAATTACACTTGTCCAATAGAATTAGGACATGTTTTAGGGTAATATTGATATCATATTTACCCTTAGTTACCCTATTTACTATTAACCGCGGTAAAAAAGTAAAAAGTTACTATTCACCAAAAAATTATTTTTATCTCATTGAACCACATTTTACTTACTGATATCAACCGTGTCTATCGGATTTTTAAAATTCCATTCACAGAAGCGGTAAAATTAAGTTTTATGCAAAATTCAGTTTTTAACCTACCACTTAGTGGTTTCACTATTCATCAAAAATTGAAAGTTTTCAGAAAAATACCAAAATTTCACCCTAGGCTAATTTCGATATTCTGAGTCCAAAAATGAAGTCCATTTTGAAAAATAAAATTTATAAAATTTCAAAAAGTGGTATTTACTATTCATAACGGCTAGTTTTAATAGCATATTGTTGTTTAGTGAAACTCGGTATTGCGTACGACGCAAGCTATCGAGGAAGGTCGCGATTGCGTGTAAAGCAAGCCAAGCAAGTGTTGTGTAGAAAAAGATTCCTTTGATGATTTATATAACATAAACGTCTCGGGTGTTACATGATCTTTTGTGATCATGTCAATGTTATGTTATAACGCACCGAATCTGGGTAACTAGGGTCAGGGCATTATAGTTAGTCAATTCTGTGACTCAGGACATGTAATAAGTTTTTCCAAGAAATTATGTATCATCAAGGAAAATGATTGGGTTGTGGTGTTGCAAGGAAATCATATGAAAGGGAATCTCGACCTCGTAAGTGGAGAAGAAGATATGTGCTTTCTATTCAAGGATAAAGAAAACAAGTTATGTCATAAATGTCTTCGGAACATAATCCAAGGTTCCTTGGTAGATATAGTGAAATATGATGCATCACAAAATCTTCCAAGATTATCACGTGATCATACTCATACGTGTGATTCTTGACAACAGGGGAAGATCATTCAAAAGACATATATGAAAAATGAGCAAAAGTCAACAAGATTTCTTGAGCTGGTGCATATTGATCTGTGTTGGACAATTTCCCCAAGGGCTATTGATGGGATGAGATATTATGTTATATTCATTGATGACTATAGTAGAATGGAATGGGTTTCAATAATAACCCACAAATCTGATGTGTTCAGTTACATTACAAGATATTGAGAGGAATGTGAAATGATGTTTAGTAAAAAAATCCAAATGATTCAAACGGATAATGGAATAGATTTCAAAAATAGCCAAGTGGAGGATTATCTAAAAAAACATTGGATAATTCATCATGTTTAAGAACTAAGTACTCCACAGCAGAATGGAGTAGTTGAAAGAAGAAATTGTATTGTTAACAACATGGCCAGAACAATGCTCATTGAGAAAGACCTTTTTGATTTTTTTTTGAAAGAAGCAGTGATGACAGCAATATACACTTCAATTTGAGATTTATGTTGTCCAAAAGAGGAGAATACTCCATACGATTTATGGTATGGAAAGAAGCCGTCATTAAACTACATTCAAATATTCATAAGTAAATGATCCATTCTCAATATGGAGAAACATAGGACGTTTGAATCTCATGGGGATGAAGGGATATTTATTAGATACTCAAAGAAAATAAAAGCACACAAATGATTCAATAAGAAGCTAAGAATGCTAGTTGATAGTCATGATGTGACTATAGTAGAAAATGAACAGAATATTCAGCAAATACAAGATCATACAGAGGAGGATAGTGATGAAGAGATGATCAGATCAAGAGATGCTCCAGCTATAGATATTTATTTAGAAGAAGACTCGTATCATGTAAATAAATCAGTGTCTTCCCATATACCGACAAGAAGAGATTAAATTGATAGGTAGAACATAATTGGTGATCAGATAGCACTAGTAAAGACAATAAAAATAAAGTATCTACAATAAGAATCATACTTATCACCGGTAGAGATAAATGATTTGATGAAGTAGTTAGAGATGAGAATTGGGTTCAGGTAATGAATGAATAGCTTGACAAAATTAAGAAGAATCAAATGTGGGATATTATTTTAGAACAAAAGACAAGAATGTCATAGGGACAAAATGGTTCATTCAAAACAAAATGAATAAAGTAGGTGTTGTTATTCGTAAAAAATCACGAATTGTGTGCAAAGGGTACTCCCAGATAGAGGGTATATATGTTAATGAAAAATTTGCACCTGTTTCAAGCCTGGATACAATTATATTATTCTTCTCTATAGTGGTGCAACAAATGTTTAATGTTTTCCAGATAGATGTCAATTCAACATTTCTAAAAGGAGTTCTAGAAGAATAAGTCTACATTGAGAAACCAGATGGTTTTCTCATTAATGCACATGATAATAGTGTTTGTCGGCTGAAGAAGGATTATATGGTTTTAAGGAAGCACCAAGAGAATGGTACTCAAGGCTTGATTAGTTTCGGAAGAATCTTGGTTTTCTACGAGGTGGAGTTGATTACAATATGTATTGCAAGAATAGAAAAATTCAAAGGGTGATGGTGCTAGTTTATATAGATGACATAATATTTAGTGGATCATATGAATCACAATGCATACAATTTTCTGAATTCATGATAATTGAGTTCGAAATATCGATGATTGGAGAGCTGACGTTTTTTCTTGGATTACCGGTGACACAAGGAAGGAATGAAACTTTTATATCTCAATCTAAATATCCCAAGGATGTTTTAAGAAGGTTTGGAATGGGTAATTGAAAAGATATGAAGACTCTGGTTGTTAGCCAGTTGAAATTTTCATGAGATGATGAAGGAAATCCACTTAATATCACAGAATACAAGAAAAACATTGGAAGTCTATAGTACCTAAGAGGGACAAGGTCTGATATTTGATTTTCCCCATTTTAAGCAGTGATGTATCAAAGAAATCCCAAATAGAGACACATGATTGAAGTAAAAAATAATTATTTAGTATATAAAGGGAACAGTGGGTTTTGGAATAATGTATAATGACAAATCTCAACCATATTTATGGGGATATATGGATGCAGATTGGGCTGGATCAGTAGATGAATGGAAATCAACATCAGGAGGTTTATTTTTTAATGGAAGGTTGTGTATTTATTGGTTAAGAAGGAAGAAGGAATATATTTCATTAAGTATCACCAAATATGAATACATCATAGCTACTCAATCTTGCACATAGCTATTATAGATGAAGCAACAACATGATGATATGGGAATTGAAGTGAAATCTTCGATCATAATTAATTGTGATAATTCAAGTTCAATAAATCTGAGAAAAACTCTTTTCTATAACTCCTAGACAAACCACATTGAAATCAAATATCATTTTATCAATGAGAAGATGGGGAAAGGTCTTGTGAAGTTGAATTTTGTGCCTACAGAAAAACAGGTTGCTAACATTCTGACAAAGGCCTTACCCTGAGAATCATTTGAAAGGCATCGACTAGCATTGGGAGTCAAGTCAACATCCCTCCCTAAAAAATGTGTCAATGTGGGTCCCCTCTCCCCAATGTATGATGTGTATTTCCCTAATTTAATGATATGTGTTATTTACCCTATTGTATATAACCTTGAAGTGATCTTCGGGTTCGTTGGAAAAGGGGGAGAAATTGTGATGATTTTTGGGGGAAGAAAAGACACAAGGAGAAGCTGTTAAGTGGAGCAATGAGATAAGGGGAGTTGAAGATGAGATAAAGAAATCGATAAGAGCTATAAGTTAGGGGGATCATTAAATCTAACGATGATAGAAGTGATCGATCAAAGATTATATATCACGACAGGTGAGGTTTGGGATGAAAGTAGTGCATTGGTATGAGTATGTTATCAAAAATTGGTTATTAGCAACGAAGTGTTTCATTCATGAACATTGAATTATAATCTTTTTTTCTCACATTGAGCATGGATCGTGTTGTCTTAGAGTATGTGTTGAGTAAATCTTTGATTTCTATCATGATCGCGTGATATGAATGTTGGTTAATGATGGATGAAGTTTTAATGAGTTATCAAAGAGTGAAGGAATTATTGTGAGATTTTTTTTAGAAAACCCAGAGGGGGAGATTGTTGGGAAAAATATCTCAGGGCATCCTCTTTGTATGTTTTGTTAATGGTTGTGTTTGTTGACAAAGCCAGATAGCTACAAGTGAGTATGATTGGATTTTTCCGAAGGCAGTTTTTTAAGGTGGTGTAGTTTCCCTATTTTTTCCAAAATTTTTGGCCTCAAAATATGAAGATTGATGTTGGAAAAGGAATTATTTCATCAAATGAGTGAATTTTATAAAAAATGTTGAATAAATCAGCAAAGGGTGAGAACTACGTACCATTTTTCATGGGTTAGGTACCATGTTTTAGGAATAGTACGTGGAGTGGCATGAATGGTACACAGATGATATTTGAAGAACCAAAAATGGTTTATGGATGAGATTTGGTGTGGTACACAGATGGATCACTATCGGCAGAGGAAATAGACCGTGTAAGAGCAAAGGTAGTACATGGATGTCATGGAAAACAGTTCGCAGATGGCTTGTGGTTCGCAGCGGCAGAAGGATCGGTAAGAAGTGAAGGATGGATTAAAGATTCAGTATATCTTGATCTATAGGATATATTTTCCTATATAAGAATCTCTAACCCCACCCATTACAATAGATATTGGACATTATTTAAGAATACTTTTTGATCTGATAATTCAGCGAAGTCTGAAAGTGGTTTACGCTGAAGGTGTTTGTAGGGATTCTTAACATGCTAAGGAGGTCTGGTATGGAGAGGAAGAAGTCTGGTACGCATAAGGTGTTGTCTTGGTACATGGAGAAGGAATCTCTAGTACACGAGAGGGAGGATTATGCAAGAATTACGTGGAGGGGAGCTTCAGTATGTGGAAGAGAAGTTAGTCTGTGAATAGAAAATAGTTCGCAGACAATAGGGGTTTCACAAAGGAGGTTCACAGAATCTATACGCGGCAGTGGTACGTGATCACAAAGGTGGATTCAGTCAGCGTAGGTAGGGAGGTTCGTGGTAGTGGCTACAGTATGTGAATAAGGTGTCTCACGTACCAAACTTGGTACTCAATACATGGGAGATGAAGGTGGTTCACAATTTTCTCAGGGAAGCTTGAAAAAGAATCAATTCATTTTGTGAAAGTATTTTCCTATACCTAGAAGTACTCGGAAGGTGGATTTCATCTATTGGTTAAAACAAAACATCAACAGAGCATCTACATATTATTGATCATGCCATAATTTATGCAAATGAAGGGACCTACATGTATTTAAACTATGATTGACCTACAAGTCCATAAACAGGGGGTGGATTCCCTTCCAAGAGCAGTGAACGAAGGAAGATGAATACGGTGATGCATTCCCCTAGTAGTGATCTAGAGAAAGAGGCACATGGAGTGACCCTTGAGAATGTAGTGAGCATACCATAAACCTTGTAAAGGTAGTGAGTCTGGGTATTAGAGATCTACCCAAAACATTGTACTCATTATTGGTCGTGAGCCTTAGTGAATTTGGTACATTAGCACATTGTGTTTGTATGCTCCTTGGACATAGGCCAATGAGGGAGAACCAAGTAAAAATTACAGTGTCCTATGCATGATTTTAAATTAGTGTGCATATTTCTATGGGTGGAAAATATAATTGAGTTTTGTCTAACAATGAAACTAGATCCAAAAGTGGTGAAATTTTAATATTCCATAACCCGATTCACCCCCCCCCCTCTTAGGGTATTCGACCTAGTGGACCTAACACTAAGGTTTTCCATCAATGGTCACCCTTAATGAATATATTAGCAATTCTTTGGTCTTTTATTTGGATGACACAGGTTTTAAGCCATGTGATGGGGCACTATAGAGTTTACTTTCATCCAAGGGGGATGGTAATTGTTTTGATGTCAAGATCAAACTCATAAAAAGTGCTTCCAATATATACTCATGAAATGTATCAAACCAATGTAATTCTGTGACACTTAATTGGACACATCACCTTTTATGGTTGTGTAACATAGACCCAACCATTAAGTTTAATGTCACATGGAAAGGACATCCAGGCGAAGGGATCCTAGACGTTGATGGTGTGGTACTTATGTTGATGTGTCCTGAGGGGCCCATAAGAGATGTAGTCTCCTAGGTAAAAGTATCATATCACCAGGGATATAGTGATTAGGAAATCAAGATGAATGTGGATACTGGGTTTGGGACTCAAGGAGGGTTCCTACATATCTCAGTTAGTTGGAAATAAAATCCCTCATAGATCGGTTATACTGGGACTTATACCTTGGAGGAGCCCCATTTTAATGGGGATATGAATAGAAATTATGCATGAAAGCTTCCTGTTAGGTACTGCTTCATTGGGAGAATTTCCCTTTGAAGTTTCAAGTAGGGTTTCAGTACTTATACTATGTTGGATTCCCATTTGAGGTTTATAATCTTACAGATGTCAAGATTTCCACTAACATCTAAGCCCATGTGAGTCAAGGCATGTGAGAAAAACAATATGAATCGATAGATCTAACGATCACATGACCTCACCCTATCAACTAATGGATTGTGTTAGAGCCCAAAGGGAGAGAGAAATGGATCTTAGTGTGCCCATTTCCTTTCTTGTTTTCATATCTAGGATAGACACATTCATTAATCTATCTAGATAAATCATGTGTGAAGGTACAGAGGATAGACAGTCCCACTTCCTGTAAGAAATTCTAGTGGATTACATGAGGAACAGTGACCTAAAATCAGTTCTTGGAAAGAGAAGACTGTTTGAAACTAGCCATCATAAAAAGGTAAAGTCTAGTGGTTTTTTTCAATCCCTATAATGGGGAGGTTAACATTAGTTCCCTAAGGTTAGAATCCTCATTACCATGGTAATGTAATCCCGGGGTCATTATGAGGGTACGTCATATTGTTAGGGTCAACTATGAGACTCTACTTACCATGGGTATGTAAAATCGAAAGGACACACTCGCATGCCTGATGATATTATCATATGTGTTAGATGGATTTGGGAGGGGCCTTATCTAAGAACTAGAAGAATAGTTTATTGAGGAGATAATATGGGTAGTGATAATACGATAGAAGAGATCGATGGAAGATCAAGAGTAAAATATCCTAGGATGCCGCATTCCACTTAGCATGTTCTTATACGGGATGAGGTTCCCTCTGTGTAGCATGTTTCTATATGGGTAAGGTATTGTGTTACATAGAACTAGGTTTTTCCTGTTTATCTTTTCACTTCACAGGGTCGGGTTCTACCCATATAGTTTTTCTACTTATGAATTAGGGTTACACTAATGTTGTTTGTTTCTCTGTGAGGTAGGGTTCTACATACCTGGTATTTTTATACATGGGGAAGGGTTCTTCCCACATAATGTTTTCTATGCAAGATGCCTTTTTTTAATGGGTACATCATATTTCATCTCATGGGATTATTCCGGCAAGGGGAATTAGTTTAGCGGGCCACTAGATGATTTTTTATCTCCTCATTAATGTTATGTGGTTGGTTTTACATACTAGGAATCATAGAAGGGCTCCATTTGTTATGGTGCCTTAAGATCTCTTCAGTTTTCACCTCCAATTCTGACTCTCTCTTCTCCTCTTTTTTTGAGTCCCCCTCAGAGTCTATTTAATGAATAATGTACAGATTAAGTATGATATGGATGGACACTCATGAAAGGCCACAAAACTTCTTTTGAGGAACCCCTATAAGGACTTATTCAGTATGTGTAGATCCTTTACAGGTATGGAAGTACCCTCCTATCACTACAAATGAATTCATTTTGTTAATAGAAGCCGATGATACACCCCCCCCCCCCGAATGATTATTTTGTGGGTATTGATCATTTTTAGGAGGGAAATGACCACATATCCCTATAAATGACTTTTCATTGTCTATAGGAACCACCAACTACACCCCTTCCCTAAACTATTTCAGTTTTTTGGTTCTTTTTGGAGCGGAAAAACTCCATATAGAGCGACGGTCTAGAGAGAAATTTTTTCTTCTTAGGATCGGACCATCCATTTTTGTTTCTTTCTTTTGAATATTTTCCATTCAAAACATCATCCAAATTATTTTTCTCCTTTTCCAAATTAATGGAATCATCATAATCTTGTTTTCAATAATTTTAGGACCCAACAAGATCATAAGAATGTTTACATGAAAAGAAAAACCTTTTTTTTATGATGGAAATTTGAAAAAAAAATTATTTTTTAGTTTGATAAATAATAGAGTAAAATGAAGATAGTGGTGATTTTTATTTCTAAGAATGAAAAAGAAAATCTGTGTTTGATAAATTATTCTTCACATACTAAAGATAATATTTGTGATGATTTTGATATTATTCAAATGGAAAATGTTAATATGAAAAAGTAAATTATAAATTTGAAAGTAATTATATCTACATTTTTTCAAGATAAAAAAAAATGATAATATGGAATCTATGATGAAACCAAATAAAGATAAGTCTTTTTTTGTTATAATAATTTGATTCATTAGATGTAGAAAACGACTTTTGTTAATGGTTATGTAGGGACATATTTTAATGTTACATGCTTCAGATTTCAATTTGATGGGAATTATGTCGATGAATTTTCTCTCATGTTCCTTCAATATCAAAGTATTTCTAGAGTTTTTATCTCTAAGAATTTATCTTCTCATGTATCATATAATTAATATTTTAAATCTGTTGGGGTAGAAAAATTTCTTTTACTAACCTAATTAGTCCCAAAATATAACAGGTACCAAAAATTATTTGGGGATGATTTTATATATAACTCATCAATATGAACTTAAATTTTAAATGAAATAGTGGATACTCCATAAATAATATTTCTATTAATCTGAGATATAGGGGTCTTTAAATATATTTATTTATATTAACAAACAATTTTATAAAAGTGGAAATTCTTTTATAGATCATAAATTCATGGGGAGATTTAGCTACGTTATTTAGTATTTCATTGACGTACTTTATACTTTTTCATGGATTTTTTTTGGGAGAGTTTTGAACTGATATCCTATATATAGAGAAAATTTATTATTTAATGTTATTATATTCCTAAAGTGTAAAAGGAGGATAATTAGTTGGTATAATGATATTTGTTATTATTATTTTTTATTTACATAAAGAGGTTGAATTATTTGTTTCAAATGTTTGGGTTTATAATAAAATAAAAAGGGGAGACTTTTGTGCCTATGCATGTACTTTGTTTATTTTGGTTACATTAAATATTATTTTTCAAATAGATTATTATTATTATTATTATTATTTTATTAAAACTATTCTCTTACATGTTTAATATTATCATATGTACATGTTATTAAATGTTTTATATAAATTTTCATATCACAGGGGTTGATTTCCATTATTTATATTGTATAATATGATTATATGTAGAGTGTTTTATATATTCTACATCACATGTGTTATTGTTTAGTTTATTTAATATGATCATATGTGTTACTTTTTTTAATCATAAAGTGTGTTTTTTAATACATATATATATTAAGACAAGTGTTATTATTTAAATTTTGTTTTGCATAGTGCTACCAAAATTTCATGATATATATATATATATAGTTTATCATATTCATTAATTATATTTTTTCAAATGTTATATTTTTATTTGTGTAAATATATTTAATAGTGTTTACATATATATCATTATATAAATATATATTTACACATACATAGACTAAATATACACTATATATTTCTATTTCTTCTTCATCTCCACGGTACTCATATATCCCCTATTTTGACAACTAATGGAAGCATCAACTCACCCCCTTCATAAAAGTAGAATATCCTCCACCCAATGGTACCACCAACATGGATTATTCATAGATAAATAATTATTGGAATTTACATAAAATAGATATAAAATTTCCTTCAAGTGTGATGGTAGAAGAAGTTCCCTCTTTTATGTTTTAGAGTAGCATACATATTTTACAAGTAACAGTTGCACCGCATAACAATATCACCTTCATCCTAATAATTGTATCACCATTTTGTTCATGCTATATTGTAGTGGAAACATCCTCTCAAGAAATTTTAATGTAGATCTACCTCTGAACTTGACGGTAATAACACCTCCTCTGTTTTGGTAGTACCAGATTCATCTGATGGTAGCACCTAAATACTTCTCAATGGTAGAATTTAGCAATATATCCCATATTTTAGTGGAATCACACCAAAATTACTCAGAAGTAGTGTTACATGACTCTTTTTATCACCTATTAAAAACAATTTCCACCATTAGGTAAAAAAATCATTCTACCACAATTTATACTGCCAGTCACTCTTTTTGTACTACTAGCAGTTACCTTTCTGTGTGTAATATAGTAAATTTTATTTCATTATTTTTTATGCTAGGATTTTAATTATATTTTATATTATTAAATAATTCATGTTTATAATAAATTTTATGTTTATTTTCTCTCCTTTACAACTATTTTTTAAATTATGTTTTGAATATAGGAAAAGTTTTGAAGTGATATTAAACATGTTTTAAGATTATTCTCTATTTGTATTCATTATTTTTTGATTAATATAGAATATGTTGAAATAAAAATTGATTAAATACCTTAATTGAATTTTTCTAAAATTAGTTAGTAATATTATTGAATATTTTCAATGTTTTTTAAGGTATTGAATGCATCATAAATGTGTGTTTATATTCAATGCATTTATACATAAAATATTTCAATTTTTTATTTATATTCAATTTTAATGCAATATTTTTTTTATTAATTGACCTTGTTTTATATAAATATTTTTGATGGATTTAATTTTATTTAATTTTTAAATTTATTCAAAAATAATAAATAATGTTGTTTAAATTTTTCTATATTTTCGGGTAATTTTTTTCTCTCTATGGGATTACAGAATGACTCATTTTTTATTACATTGAATTATTCTAAAGGATTACTGTTGTGTATAGACTAAGTTTCTTTGTATTTAAAGGGTTCAAGGATTCATGGAATATAGAAAATGATAAAAGACAGTCACATATGTTCATACTCTTATAACAACCAAGTGATTAGTTGTATAAAACCTTTGTGGTGAAATCTCAAGGGAGGATCAATAATTATTGGACTTAAAAAAACATTTAAGTGTTGCACTGTGAATTTACTAGAATTCCTGATGTATAATATCTTAATCATTCAAAATTTCCAATTTCAATTATTTCTTCACTATAATTTTTTCAAATTTTATCCAGTTGTAATCTGTGTTCTATCTTTTTTTATTAGTAGAGGTATTCACAAAATCAATCTCACAAAAGTTAAAAATCCTCTAAAAGGTATTCCTTGGGATATTATCAACTTAACAATAAGTATAACACCTTGGTTGAGGCTATTACTTGTTGAAAATAATATATTTTTGTCTAATCCTTTAAAATTTTGTGTTTTTTAATGTTTGGGGATGCTCCTCACAAAGTCATATGTTGGGATTCATCCATTATAAAAGAATAGGTTTATATTTCTCAACTATAAAATCCTCTCCCTTTTATAGTGGGTGACATACTCAATTATTTGGGGTTTGAAGAATGGACTATATCGATATTACTAAACCAGTATAAAATTCCCTTTGTTCTATTTTATTTTATTTTCTAATGTTGTTTCAAAATTATTTTTAATAAATTGTAAAATTTTAATAAAGGTCAATTCACCCCCTCTAGACCATCTTCCATTAACTTATCCAGCCTAAATAACATATCATTGATTCCTTATACCAAAATAATATACAAAATGTGAAATGAAACTCCCCTTATTCTATCAGAATTGTCTCATGAAATATAATAGTTCACCAAGGTGATATATAATTCCAAAACCCATCCATAAAATAAAATTCAAATGCATTCCATCACTTTGAATATAATAATGATCTAAAACATAAAAATTCATTGCATAACATTCCTATGGGATCTTAACATACTGGATATTTTTGTATAATTAGAAGGGTTATACGACATGGTAACAGTTTCCCCTAATCATCATATAAGATGGGATAATTCCCTCATATCCTATAATTTATAATTAGTGATTCAAAATGTTAAAATAGATACTCTTACTAGGTGAAGAGCATGAGATTTCAATTTTTAGTAATTTGAAAATACAATGATGATCTTCGTGTTTTGGATATTCAAAAAATGTAATTTCAATTGTTGGAGGACAGTGAAATTATAAAAAAATGAAATATGTTACCATAATGTGTTTCTAAATTTTCAAAATCACATCCTCTGGGAATGTCAAACTAGGTGTGCAATCAGGCACACTACTCATGCATCAGAGTGATGATCAACCTATACCCAAATAGCATTTTCAAGGGTTTTTAACCATAGGTTCATACATCCTTGTATTGCATCCACTTTTTTGTTTCTCTAAAAATATTTAATTATTAAGAAAATCACTATCTTTTATAGTAACAAAAATTTAGGTTGTTTTATGTCTATGAAAATAATCAATCGTTAAAATTGATTATGAGGTAAGTATAATGAGATTTATTAGTGTCCCTAATTTTTAAAATGATAAGTAATTTAAAATAATGAATTATAACAAAATTTAATGTTAAAATTATAATAAATAGGAAATTATTACATAAATAATTTAAGTGAAGAGATTAGGAACCCCATTCTAGAAAGGTATATTCTTGAAGTTTGTGAAGAGAACTATAGTACTATAAAAAATCCATGAAGAGATTCTGGATAGGGAAAAATCATTCTCAATGTCATTTAAGTAGAGAGGAATGTGTATAATGGTGGGTATTTAAACCAAATATAGGAGGTTGTTTTATTAATTTTAAACAAAAGTCTTGGAAATATAGGTTGTGGAAAATGAAAAACAATTTTTTTACCAATGATTTTTGTTCATGGTTTAGAATGAAGGGAGTGGATTTTGATACTTTAATGATTATAAAACTATTATTCATTATTTTATATTACCTTGGACATATAAATATAATTTTGCAACAAAATAAGGTTTTTAAAACCTTAACTTATATTTTAAACATTTGAAAGTAGATTGTATGATTGGAAAATGATTTTAATTCATTTTATAATATTTTACTAATAAAATAATATAATTTTTTAATTCATTCAATTGTTTTAATAATTAAATAATTTTTAATTTATAATAGTCTCATAATATTTAATGAGTATTTATATTGTACTTTACCATTCAGCTGAAAATTTTACGGTCTCTGAAAAGTTTGAAAATTTAAATATTTGAAAATTTTGACATGATGGTTTCAAATATAATTTTTTTATGAAAATAATTTTATTCATATTATAAGATTAATATTTAAATAAAACTCTTTTCATATTTCATAATCATTTGTTTAGAGCTAAAAATATCATCACACTCTCCTCTAATAAATAATATTTTTGTTCAAAGTCATATGTTTGTAATGACATTTCTAATCATTGATTTATATATATTCATTTAAGTATTAATTATATTATTACCAATTGATTTTATTCATTTTACCAGATACTTTCATGAATAAATGATGCATTATCATTACAATAGTAATATTTCCAATGGTCATATCCCAATGGTCGTATTTAAATAGTCATATTCAAGCAGTTATATTTGAATAGTCATATTAGACATTATATATATAAACTTCATCCATTAATCACTAGATTATTTATATCATTCCCTCATCAAAAATTTATATTTATATGTTTCTTTTCATCTTCATAATATAAATGCTTCTTATATATATGTTGTTAATTTTTTAGTATGATCCTTGAGAGTACCATATTATAGTGATTCTATATATCATTATTGTTTTATGATACTGGTTTTAGATGTTATTATAATTTTAATTTCCTAGTATTTCTATTGTGTTACTCTATGTTGTAATGTATTACATTTTCATAAAACATGATTATTCATTAATATAATTCCTTATGTATTAAATACCTACACATTATAAAAATATCATCCATGAAGTTTTAAATCACCCCACAAACAAATGTGGGTAAGACTTTATCTTTGCATTTCTTGACTAGAATGTTGCATCTTATAGAATATTATTCTACCAAAGAACCCTCACTAGACAATTTTTTTGATCCCATGACAATTTATCTCTCGTATCAATAATTTTCTTCAAGAATTCATTATGTCATAGGGATGGTTTTATCTGTCTTGATCCTTTAATAGAACAAGGGAATAATCTTAGATATAATTTCTAAGAATTAATATTTGGAGGAAGTATTTCACTTGACATATGTTTGGTGGAATGGCCAAATGATATTCTAAAATTACTAACCACTTTAATAATTCAAAATGCTTAATATACCTTTGTCATAAATTTTCATTATTTATAAATATCATGACCCCTTTCCATAGAGATATCCTCAGGAAGATGTGGTATTAAACAAGGAATTCAAGTTCATTTCATATGTTGTCAATATAATTTTTGTTGTTTAATTTTGAATGGTTTTATGTGTTCCACGATAGATATTACCTTCTTAGATGTGTCTCCCACACGTTCTAGATCTAATAATTTATTTTTACCACTACAACCCAATATGTTGGAGTCTGAAATATATTTCTACATAGTGATTCATGTGGTTCCATTTTAATTTTGTAAGGGAAATTGTTATTGTATTAAACCTTAAAAGGAGAAAAATAATGATCCCAAATTCCATTTAAGTTGAAATAGTGTGACCTTAACATATTATCCATTGTTTGGATGGTCCTTTAAGTCTTCCAATCAATTTTTTACTATAAATTGTACTAAAATTATTCTTTACATTTAATCAATTAGTGAGAAACCTCAAAATTATTTATATAATCAAATGTACATGATCCGAGACTATAGATAAGGGTGTTCCAACACCATTTATATACATCCTATCACGATGGTTGAGAGGTAAATATTATCAAATTGAATAGATAATAGAATATTTTCTATGATGATCCAAAATAAATTATATTTTACTATTATGCTTGGGTTTTTATAGGGTTTATAGTGAAAATATCCATAGTAATATTATCCCACAACCACTATGGTATAGTAATGGTTTCATAGCATCCTTGGGATATATCCTTTCATCTATCACCAATTTGAATACTAAGAATATTTAAATATAATATGAAATATATCGATTCATATTTTCCCACCATAAATATTCTTTGATATCCCTATACATCATCATGATTCCAAGATGTATTGAAAAAAGTGAATTGTTCACCTCATTAAAAAAATCTCATTTTGTCTCTGGTATTGATGGAATTAATAACTTATTACTAAACCTTAAAACTCCATAATTTACAATATTACATTCTAGTAAATTATCATTTATCACAACTAGCACCTTGTTTATATCAACATATCCACATTTTGGTAACTCTTAATTCACTGCAGTAAGTAATGTTTGGTAATTATTTGTAATAAGAATGACATTTTCCCTTCAATTATAACACTCATGATGATTCTTATGATATCATTGAGAATAAAAACATTATCCACCCTTGTGAGGTAAAAGATTCCATGGTCATTTCATATTAATAGATTTTCTACCTTCTTTTATTTCTCATAGTTATAGTGCATAGAAAAATCAAGATCCTATATTTTCTTTAACAATCTCCATTACCTCATATAAAGATATTTCTAAGAAAATATGTATTTCATACTCTTATGATCGATATATTACATATCTCTCTAAATAGGTAATGTTGCCATATCATTATTGAAAAGATAATTTATTACAACTCCAAATCATGTTATGGATAATTACCCTCATGGGTCTTCAACTATCAAGATTAATAAGACACCACTCAATCATTTTTCAAAACAACACATCCATGACCATTTCATTATGTGTCAATAGAAATAAAAAACCTTAATTTACCATTTATAAGATTAAATAAAGTTTAATATACAAATATCATCCCCAATTCATCAAATATATCTTTAAATTTTTTTTGGCGATTATTTTATCCCCATACGTTTTAACATGGTCTATAGAATTGCTAATCATGAAATTTTTACAATACAATACTGATAATAACATGCTAAGACAATAATACTATGTATTTTAGTTATTTTGGTACGTTTAGGAAATTACATAAACACCACTTTTTTGGTTTAATAGATACACCATCACACACTAAAATATGTCCAATAAACAAAACTTGTTGAAGCATGAATTCACATTTAATGAATTTCCCATCTAAATACTTTTTCCTCAGAATCTCATGATTAAAGTGTAATTGAGTTTATTATTACTTATAAATCATATTGTATATATTAATTTCAATAATAAATATCACCAAAATGTTTCCATGGTAGTCCTTAAATACTCTATTCATTATTCCCATAAACACAGAAGGTGTATTGGCTAACATAAAAGTCAATACTGTGAACTCAAAATGACCATACCTAGTACAAATATCTATCTTTGGGATATCCTACATCTTCACATTTAAAAAATTAAAAAATAAATAAATATAAACATTAGATATGTATTAATCCCCATAAATATTATTAAAGAGTTTATAACTATGAGGCAATGCGCACTTTTTTTTAATAGTAATTCAATTTGCTTACCTATAATAAATGCATAACCTAATTTGATCATCCTTAGACATCATGAATAAAATGGTTTATATATATGTTTAATCACATGAAAAAATATTACCCTTTTCACATAAATCATATAATTGATTCACCAAATCAACCAAATCCACTAGAGAAATCTTATATAGAGGCTATGATATAGTTCTTTCATAATGGATAATCTGATTATAGAATTAAAATTATCTATTAGGGTAGAATCTATGTATAACATTAGGAAATAAATCAATATAAACTTATATAATGGGAACATAATCTATTATAAAAACCTATATACCGTTTATATATTGAATTTCCACCATATATTTCCTATTTCCTCATTAAGATAAGCTATTGAGGATGGCTTGAGACAAATTTAATGTAAGGAAATATCCCCTTGTAAAAAAGTAATTATACACTTTATTTTTCTATTCGTTATTCCTCTTACCAACCGAAGATTTATTCTTTATAATTGATGATCTAACCCATTCCTAAGATCAAATCGAAACACACCTTTAGTATGATTATTATATTCACAAATAGACAATACACATGGATTAAAGTATGAATTTATTGATATATATTAATGGAAATCAACATAAAACTCAGTTTTTGATCAGATAAATCATTCCTCATTGCTTCAGGTGGTGATATAATATTCTTATAAAACAATCATGTTACAAATGAGTGTGTTGATCTTGAATAAAATAATTCATTAACCAACATTGAGTGTTTAATAAAAGTATCTTCTATCACATCATCTTGATTATCAAAGTTGGATATTTCTATTGTAAATTCATAGCACTAATCTATAGGATTATTTCTGGAAAGATTCTATTGGTGCATTGGGTATTTAATAAAATAATTCCCTATACACTATATTTTATGATTTACAAATTTACAAATTCTACATTTCCTTTGTAGTAATTATCTTTCTAACATTTCTCTCTGCATATAACGAATACATCCTGCCCCATTAAGCAGTTATTGGGGCGTTTCATTATACAATTATTATATATAGAAATCTATACCATTCTATAATTTTATTTCCAATTTTTTATTCAGATTTGTGATAATAAATCCATTTATTCTTAGGTTTTCTTTTTTATATGAAATATTTTAAAATATGCATCTTAGTTTTGATATAACTTGTTACAATTTGATCATATGATGAAATGTTTTGAGAGAACAGATATCATAGAAGTCAATTCATGAAACCATTAAAGAAATGATCAATATTACTCGCTAGATTATATATATAATCTATGATATACATCACTATTCTTTTAAACTTTTACTAATAATGTTATTTATTTATTTTAAATTTATTATTTTCTATTCCATCTCAACAATTTTTTCTTGAGAAAAATATTTTTCCTAGAAGCACACATTAATTTTCTTCCACTCACTGTCATTTATTTCTTCTACCATCATTGTACATTGAATTAGGTGCCACCATTGTTTGATATCTCCTCTAAAATTATTCATATCCATGATATCTTTTTCCTTACCAATACATACCAATAGAATAATGATATTTTCAAGGGAGTTAATACATTGGATTGACTCCATGGGATTAGCACACCCACAAAATGATGTAGCTTTTTCCTCATAAAAAGTTGTAAACAAGTTGATCCTTCTTGAGGGAAAACATATAGCTCCATAAATTCCATGTTATTTTTCATAACATGATTCAATTACCCTAGTATAATAATTATTTTTTCATCACCAATATTTTATCCATTTTTATAAATATCTATGAATTCCCCAATCTGTATTTTTTTATTGGATTGGAATCTGATTCCTCTATAATTTTCAAATATCTAACATATTTCATCACAATGTTCATAATATTATAATCAACTAATATATAATTCAATTCATAGATATTATATTTTCTTAAAATCTATTTATTTGAATACTATATTTATAAAAAACATTCATATGTGTACTTTATAATTTCTTGATGGTAGAATCTATGTTTTCTCTGTACATTCTTCAAAATAAAGATACTAAGGTTTATATTGAACCATGGTTCAATACAAACTATAACTCTCATAACCATAATCACCTACGGTTAGTGGGTTCTTGATTACATAAAAATAAAAATTGTAGACATTAAATTTCACATATAATGGAACAATATTACTCAACAGACCATATATATAAATGTTATATTATACCATGAAAAATTCCAATATCTTGGTATATATCATTATTCATTAATGATATCCTTACAGATGATCCTAAATCATATTCCACTTCAATACCTAGGTAAATGGGAAAACAAGTAATGGGTGATCTAAAATGCACAACAAGGGATAAATTATATCATAATACAACATGGAATAAGAAGTGAAATGGAAACATAAAAATAAATGATGCTTCACCACAAAATCCATTAATTGAAAGGGAAATAAATGATTAAATGATAACATAGTTAGGAAAATGTTTAAAATTTATAATATCATATATTGTAAACATGATATTAAGGTATTATGAAAATACTTCATATATAAAGAGTAAGGATTCAACATTTACCCTATCATATTTGTCTCATGTTAACTAATGGTTTATATAATTCCAAGACTCACCCATCACATAAGATTCTAATGAATTCTATCACATACGAGATAATTATGTGCTAAAAATAAAAAAATTAGCATAAAATTCAAAAGAATGCTTATATTATAAGATATTAATATATAGTAAATGAAGTTATAGCGAATGAAACAAGATTCTTGTCATCAATGAATTTGTAACGAAAATTATAGAGATTCCTATAAAAGAAAATTCAGGATTCAAAATTATCAATTAGATACTCTTATTGTGTAAATAGTATTGAATTTCAATTATTGTGAATTTGAAAACGCTGTGTAGCTCAATGTGTTTTGGATATTCAAATACATATATTCAAAATTTTGGGAGACTAAGATAATTTTGGAAAGATCCTTAATTATTTTATTATAGTGATCTTATAAATTTTCAAAAATATATCCCCATGTGTGTCAAACCTGGAGAATAATTTGGCCCACAACATGTGCATTAGAATAGTGGATGGGTTATAACCAACAAAAATTATTCTACATTTTCTCACCTAGGTTCATCAATTATAGTATTTTATACAATTTTTTATCCATATATTTTTGATGTTCCATAATAAAATAGATCACTCTTTATAATACAAAAAATTTAGGTTTTTTACAGTTTGGAGAATAATTGAGTTTTATAACATCTTATGATGGAAGTATTGCAGGGTATCGAAAATTATTCCAAATGAAGAAAATGTCCCCAAAATCACTTTTCATAAGGAAGAATGTGCTCCTTCAAGTATAAGAAGGTTAATTCGATCACATTCAGTTAAAAATGTTAGAAGAAACTTGGAATAATTCATGTTTTTTAGGATTTTAAGTGGCCCACGTACACCCATTGGGAAGGGTTCGCAGAACACCTGGATCACTAACCATCAGTACGTGGAACTATCCATGAGGCTATGGCCCCAGGAGCGATGTCCAGGGAACATGGTGACCCACAAACCATGTCACCGAAAAAATCATATGTGCGATGGCCATCCGCATATTGTCTCGTGAACTCATTAGTTTGTGAATGAAGAAAACCGATAGGGTTATGTGAACCATGATTGTGAACGACAGAATTTACAAACCCCAGTTGAACGAGTCCTCCATGGGCCAGGTGATCAATTCATGGGCCTCCTCACATGGTGTTGCATGCCCATAGATACAATTTTCTTATTGCTCTATAAAATTAGAACATTAGGAAATGAGAGAGGATGAACAAATAATGATCAAAGAGGACCTGAAGGTTGGAAGAAATAATTTGGAGAAGATTTCGGCATCAGTATTGAACCAGCAGGGAAACATGAATTGTGAATCACTCCCTCCATAGGTACAGTTGGTCGCAAACCATAAATAGGGTAAGATAACAATAATAATTGAACTGCAAACCTAAATGGTGAAACTGCGAAAAACATATTCCTCTTGAATGAACTGCCTATGAATGATATTCCCTCATCCCCTCCATCAATATGTTGTTCCACATAGTGTATCGCTACATAGATTTAACCCGGTGTCTTGTACTACATCAGTATGAAAAAGTAACCCAAAGCGGCATGATGAACGGTGTACCACTGTTGTGCACAGTGGTCCATACTCATGCATGCATACTACATCAGTACGCAGATAGCCCCTCTGGCCACATACCACTACGGTATGTGGAGCTTCCCCCATCCCTCATAAGAAACAAGTATGCAGAATGGGTTGTTTTCCGGTATTATTTCATATGGTTCAAATCTCACCCCTTTGATATTGTGCAGTCCTCCATAATCCCTCCATGAACTAGTCCCCCATCATCATGACAAAGCCTCCTCCAAATACACCAGACCCAGATGATCAAACCATTGGGTGTATCACCATGCTCCTTTGAGTCTACATACCCATGTTATGCAGTGTCATGAATTCCCTCCCCACATTGGTTTGGGGTTCGAGAATGTATGTGGGTCTTCATTCCCATGGTATCCCGGAGTCCATCCTTAGGACACCAATGTGAACCTTCCAGTTCTAGGGATTAAGGGTGATCACACGCTTTTCCATTCAATGAATAATGATTATATGTCAAAGTGGTTAAGTTTAATTCCCATTTTGACAAGGAATAAACTCCGCCACTTCACAAAATTGAATTTCAGGGCACTCCTACTAAGGTAATTCCTCAATCTTTA
Organism: Viscum album; assembly: GCA_963277665.1. NCBI lineage: Eukaryota > Viridiplantae > Streptophyta > Magnoliopsida > Santalales > Viscaceae > Viscum > Viscum album. Next base: position 1,197,224,583 of record OY728123.1, on the reverse strand, counting down.
GAGGCCAATTCGCATGACCTTTAATGTTATTTCACATTAGAGAATTTGTTTCTCCATGCCCTTGCACATGATCACCCTATACTCTTCCACCGTAGGCTCTCCCTCTCCCACCATCAGTAGATGAAACATGTGGATGGTTGAATATCTCACATCCTCTTGTTTCCCACACTGATAATGACTCATGTGGTCTTAGAGGATTTTCAATATTATGAAATCCACAAAATTATGAACTATTAGAACTCTGATTCCTAATCAAATCAGGATACGTAGGATTCCTACTCGAATGACTGAGATCAAAAGGGTGTCCTTCCAAAAAGGTTAACCCAGTCATGTCCCCCAAAATGGGAAATGTCCGGGTGTAAGCCCTAGCCAATCCAAATTACGTGGGTTTGGATTCCTCTCTCAAGGATATGCAGAAAACACATCTTATGGATCAGATTCAAACATCAAGTAACCTTCCATCCTACCTCGATGACGATAAACTCTAGATCATTTTATTGTATGGATCATGTCTGCATCACCTCTATAGCATCAAATCTATATATGTTTATGATGATCGTACAAACCGAGGGTATCTTATGGACACACTCTTCGAGAATGAACCATGGATTCACGAACATATTAACACGACTTAAATCTATAAGAAAGTCCCAGAACATGCAAGAATTTCCCCTAAAATGTGTTGGTTGATCCCGAATTCCCATCCTATCGACCAATGGAGTCCTTAAGTTTCATTGGCCAAACTGTTGTCCAATGAGATCATTCCTTTGGAAAGTAGGTCCATGAATCATGGATACCATGGTCTGTGGGTGTTTATGGATTCATTAATAAACCCATTAGAGACCATCTGAAAAAGTTATATCTTAGGAGGACTAATTTCACAAGTACTTAACCCCATAATATCACTCTGTAGGAAAATCCTATGGTGGAATATCTATTGTAATACGGAAGGTGTGAATTACCCCATCCCTACAAGGTTAATCCAACCCTCCATTAAAGGATAATGAAGATGAATGGGTTGAAACAATAGAAATGATGAATTTGACAAGATACCATCTCTAAAAAAATAGATGTGTGATGATTATCATCATACCATTTCCCCATTACCCCATATGTGCCACCACATAGGCGGAATAAAATGGTGAACCTGATGTGATTCCTTAACCATTGTGGTGGTTCTACCCCAATGATAATAGACACAAGGATGGTGCACATCAGACCATTTGGTTTTTCTCTATATGCATAAAACGTTCTACCTCTTAGGTGGACCAAAAATGGTGAGGCCAACATGAATCCTTAACCAAGGTGGAGGTTCTACCCCACTCAAGTCATTTCTCCCCGTAGAAAAAAATAGAGAGAAGGGGGCCAAGATGAATCGTCAGAAATGCATATTTTTAAAAGAATGCTGCTTTGTTAGGGTTTTTTTGTAAGTATGTCATATATGTATGTTACATATTCCTGTAGAGAAACCTTCGATCCAAAATACATACCAATAACAAATGAATATATGTGCATCAACAATCCCATAGGTGGTCGAGGTACCAATGAAGACCAAGACCCCCTCGCCTACCCAGTTTCATCAACACTGGGTATCCAACATGCTGATCAAAGAGTACCATCAAAATGGTACTCTCCCCATGGTGGATTACATGAGAAAAGCCTTCCAGTCTGGAAAGACTCTCCAAATGCCTCTTCGGGCACGGTCGACACCCCAACGTAAGGGGACCCCGATGGTCGTCTCGTACCATTTCGGGAGCCAATCCCAAAAATGTTCCAACATGTACCTCCATTATCTTAGGGAGGCAAATGAATTTGATGTTGAAAACTTCACCTCAACTGCATAGAGGTCCTAGCCACAGGCCCCCACCAGAGAGAATTATCGTTGATACCAGACAACCAGACCTCCTCCCACTAAAGAGAACCTCATGCTAAGGGAAGTTGTTGAAGCCTAGGAGACCTGGTCCCCTCGTTTTTCCTACCAAGGGCGCAAAATTTAAAACCAAAAATAGGTTTTAACCCTAGTTCTTGAGGAGAAACTTTTTCATACTAATTTGGAGGCATTCAATGGGTAGGCATATGACTATACCCCCTCCACTAAACACCACCACAAAAATAAGGTGGCACAATATGAGCACATGATCATTTCTTCTAGTGATCGCTGGTATTATCATGCAGATAGAGTGTAAAAATATAGGCAGATTCAAATATATGCAGATGCACAACAATCCCATCAACCAAATAGGCCTGAAACCAGCTACACATAGGCACAAATACATACTAACACATTTCAATACTATCAACCAAATTGGACGGCAACCAGCTACCCATAGGCACAAATACCGACTAACGCATTTCAAGACCATCTACCAAATTGTATGAAAACCAGTTATACATAGGAAAAAATACCTTCTAATGCATTTGAATCTCATCAAAAAAAGAAGACAGAAACTAGATACATTTAGGCACAAATACCCATTAACTCATTTCAAGCATTCAATCTAGATAGGAAAGCAACATGATACATACAGACACAAATATCTGCTGATGCATATCAAGCCTTCCATCTAAATAGGGAATCAAAAAGAAAATATGAGCAGAGTCAAATTATTATGGATGTATAAAAAGACCATGAAGGAAATACATCAGTAATCAAGAGAATGAAAATACCCACTCTCTAATATGAAGTCCACTAGTCAAATATAGTGGAAACCATAAAAGACAACTGGTGGTAGACTCATTCCTCTTTCTTAAATAGGAGAACTACCAATATCTACTTGAACATCATAGAGGACCAGAGCAGGCAGAAACTCCTACTCCGTTATCAGAATGGGCCTTCATACCCATTCCATCCAAATATGTATCTTGTCACATCCTTGAAATTATGGAAGATAAGATGTCGATCCTAGACCATATCATCTAAACATGCCAAGAAATTATTTATTTGGTGGTGAAGATGAGAAATCGGGCTCACAACCCTATTTCCTCAAACAGAATGGATCACTCACAAAATGAGTTAGTCACTCCAGAGTAGTCATTCATTCCTTCTCTAGTCCATGATGGTCGACGGTATTATCTTGAGATACATAGAAAACCAGATCGGGAGCATATACCAATTCCAGATGGGGGATGACGGTCCAAGGTGGTGGCCACTCTAGGGTAGGCATATATCCCTTCCAAAACTCAAGATACCTATCGGCATATCTCGGGGGAATCCAAGGACCCAAAAATATTGAGACCCAGTATATGAAGGCTATTACCAATAGTAGATGGCCCCGACTACCCCCAAGAGAGCGCTAAAAAATAAAATGTGTCAAATAAAAACTGAACAATGAAGAGCACATACATGATCCTACTCTCCTGGATACTGGGGTTCTTGACACCCTCAAACATATATCAATAAAGGTTCAAGACCTTGTCTGTCCATTACCAAATTGTGGAAGTGTAAGTAGCAGTTGTGAAGGCCCTCCCTGCAATATCACTACTAGAATCTCTGAAGGTCCTCCCAAGAGCACCCATGGGGGATCACTCTAGGGCCCAGAAATGATAAATCACAAGAGAATACCTCCTGATGCATGTTAGGGTAGCCCTCCCCACAACCTAAAGATAAAACATCAAGAAGGTTTTCCCCTAAATGTTTTCAACCCTAATAGTCCTCCCCTGGTTATATGCTACAGATATGCTTCTCCCTGCAATTAGGCGTCAAGTCATGATGGTAGTCTTCACCATCATGACAACCATTACGAAGTCCCTCCCCAAAATGGTAGTTTCTGTGATGGTCCTCCCCATAGTAACATCATGTAACTAGATGGTCTTCCTATCATTTTAATACATCCTAAAGGACCTCCCCAGGATGTGCAGTGCATGAATTTCCCTACAACCAGGTATCAAGCCATGATAGTAGTCATCACCATCACAAAAGTCGTCAAGAAGGTACTCCCCTCACTAACATCAATAACCAGGAAGGACCTCTTCTCATTGTAGCCTTCCCTTAAGATCTTCCCTAGGGTATAAATCGTAAATAAATTCCCTGGGGCCAAGCATGAAGTTGCAATAGTATCACTCGCCATTGTAGCACCAATTTTTAAGGTCCTCCAGGCAACCAAAATTCATACAGGCATGAAGGCCCAATAATTTTCCGAACAAATATAAGAAATCCCTCCTATACTGAGGCACTCAGAAAGTAGTTAGACACTTCAGGCACCCCATCTACAAGGAGAGATATTCTTTCTCAACAAGAGGATAGCCTAGGGGCACACTAATCTTCAGAGACACCCTCACACCATCCTCATATCAATGAGGATCTCAGCAGCCTGGATCCTTGGAAAGAAATCATTAAGAAGAATTCGAGTTGGGAATATCATGTTGGGGAGCCCCTAGAAGAACAATGATAGTATATTTTTCTTATGATAAAAAAACTGAAAAAGGATAATATTATAGTGATGTATTGGACTAAGAACACTTCTCACTTAGACATACCATGGGATTTGTTTGGGGATTTATACATCACATTCGCCTCAATATATAGATGAATCATTGGTAGCTGAATGAAAAATTCCAACCCTATGAAGGTTATGTGGACAACCTCAACACGGTAGGGGAGATTTATCATTTAATCGACCTAGAATCCATCCCATCCCTAGGAATTTTACAATACTAAAGGCGAAAGAAAAACATTGAATTGGATTACCTCTGTACACTACACTAGATGTGTCACCTCATCAGCGATGCCCTGACTAGATTTCACATTCAGGTATGGGAAGAACATGAAGCTCTACACTTCACCCTATGTTATGTCCAACAAACCCCATTATAAATGACATTGTGCTATGTCATTACCAAAATTCAATGATCAAGTGAAATAATTACTTAGGAAATGTGGGATACTCAAAAATTATTAGCCCGGAGTAAGTCTTAAAAGAGTCTGGACGGAAAAGATCAAGTCATTGAAAAGCTTCTAAGTTGGGAATGTAAGAACATCTAGTAGGATTCCCGCCTAAGGGAATCCAACCAACAAGCAGTGATCATGTCTTCAAAATGCCATAGACTCTGTGCAGGAAAAATTCCATACATGGATCATAATCACGTGGGAGTACATGAAATTGAAAATGTGGAAATATCTGTGTCAACCACTATGATGTAGGAACAACCCGTGCCCAAAGTGATGAGGACATTTTTAAATAAAAAATCCCCCTTAATATAAACAAATCCAGGCTGTAGCACATAAATGGATGAACATGGGGGAAGTTTTACCTCATGTCCCCACACATCGTATGTCATTCTTCTCCTGTCTAGGAAGAACGATGGATAGAGGAGTCACTCGTTCCACCCATTCTCGTGGTTTGCACCCTCCAAGAAAAAGAAAAATTATGAGGTCAGACCAGAGATACCTTCGGGTCAATCTTCACCGAGAAACCTAAATAATACCATAGAATAGAAAGAGAAAGTCCAATAAAGGATGCACAAAGCCTTCCTACTATTCAGCACCAGGTACACTGCTCCAAATGTGGTATCTATCAGTGAACATGGTAAATCCCAAACCCAAAAATCTCAAAGGAAATGTCACAGAGGAAGAGGAATCAAGGGAATATGGTTCCCTCCCAAATGCATCCCACACCTATCCTGATGGTGGGAATAACTATAACTAGAGTGTGGTCCTAAATCTGGGCACCCCCTCTATAAGTCCTTCATTACCTCCCACACAAAACCCCAAAAGGAGAAGAATAAATCCAAGAACATATTTGACATGCCTCCTCCTCCACCTGATAATATATCCCTCACCCACAAGTAAAAGGTTCACAAAGTAAGATGAAGAGATGAAAGAGTTTAGACGAATTAATGTTGAGCTGCATCAAGGGAGATAACTCATCAGATGTGTTTCCCCAACATAACGTTAGCAGGTGCTCCCAAAAGAGGTACCCATTCCATATGCACTCATACTGGGGAATGAATCCATCCTTAGAGGCCAGCCCAATTTAGAATCGGGACTGGAAACCTAATTAAACTCGACCCTAGAAGGACATCAAGACTTTACCCCACTAGAAAATAGGATATAATATATTATGGAAAACCCAAAAATGATACCGCCAGCTGGGTATCAACCCCAAATTCTTGGAGACCTGACACGCCCAATTTTGTCCACTGCCACACCAGCCCAAGATTGAGCCGAGCTAGATATGCATCAAGGGATATTGAACATTGTAAATCAACTAAGGGATTGAGTAAAATCTATGGAGGGGAAGCGTGCTCTGATAAAACCAAAGCACAAACCCTACCCTAATTGGGTAAGAAATTTTCCTCCAACTCCAAACCTTGAAAACCCTGTAATACAAGTAATTAATGGATTGGGGGACTCGAAACAACATCTAATGCACTAAGCCTTTTATTGTGACCCCATGATGGGAATATCAGAGCAGAAGGAGGCAGTAAAACTCAGGTTCTTCGTACGAAACCGATAGGGCTCGACCATTGTATAGTAACTAGATTTCCAGTCAATTCAATCACAGGTTGGGGGGAACTCTGGTGATAGATTCTCTTTCAGTTCAGTTCAACATAGCCTAAGACAATGGTCAGTGACCTCATGAAATGCATGTAGCAGATAATGGAAGAGTCTCAGACTTCATTGTTAGATGGAAAGGCCTGATGTATACCCTAAACCAACTGCTCCCCCAGGATGAAATACTCACCATGTGCATCAATAACCTCAGTGATGAATTGAGAACACCATTCACCATGGTGAATTACACAAGTGGATTCCTATATTTCTCTTTCATTTCACAAAGAATAGAATACATCTTGAAATAGACCAATCTTAAGTCCTGAGTGGCCCCATTAGCACTCGAGAAAAGAATGAGAAAAGTTGAAGCAACTTCTGTCATGCTTAAGCCACCCCCGACACCAGCTCCAGTTGTGAGGCACCCACCGAACCATGAAAGACCCCCCCAAGATTCCAACAGCCACCCCACCTCAGTAAGGTGTGTGATAGGGTGCTAAAATAAATCCATTCGAAGAATGATGAAATAAATTATAATCATTTCGAGATGACTAGGTTTCGGGTTATTTTATATCCCTTATGAATTACAACTTGATCTGGATACCAGAGCCAAAGCGATTCGATGATGTGGGTATTGAATGCCATCAAAATTATTGTCCCTATCATTGAATACCGGGACACACAATCTAGAAATGATTCTTCTTCAACGGTCCCCAACAAAATATGGTGGATTTTGGGAATGTTAAGGTGGGACCGCCACTAGCATAGGTGGCGTATGTTTCCACCTTAGACTCAATAGAAGAAGAGGAATGGAATGCAGTCACCAGTAAAAAGGAGAATTTTTTCAATAAATTGATGACACATAAGATAGTCAACCGAGTCCATGGAATCCTCCAGGTGTAGATAAACCAACCGATTGTGCCCCTAAAAGTTCCTAATACAACATAGCCATCCTTCTCGGCCCCACAACCCACTAAAGTCTATAAGGTCAAAAATATGGATGAAGAAGATGGGATGACACCAAATCCGAAGTCAGTAATGATATTTTTAGACTTCATACCAACATACATGGTGTAATAAGCACCGCCCCACCCAACAATACAATGGGAACTACCCCACTAAATGGTACAACAGGCAGAGCCCAGCTAAATGGAACCTCTTGAAGGAGATAGTTAGATAAAAACATTGTCTGATAAAGAACAGATATTTAGTTAAATTAATTTCATTCACTTAATGGACCTTATTTTAATGGATAATGTGGCCATAAAACCAAACTCATGCACCATATAGAAGAGTTGAAGGAAGAGTCTGTAAAGGACAGAGGGTTCCTAGAGGGCACATTCATGGCAAGACGTACATTCCCCACCATGCCAAAAGTCAAACCTTTAACATTGAGGTAACATGTGGAAGGACCCTCTAACATACACAACAAGAAACATAATAATCCTCTTCCCCCACTGGAGAAAATTCAATCCTAGTTATACTAGAGTATTCGTTAGAGAAAGAAAAAATTTCAAATCACTGAAGGCATATGATTAGACCAGTTATGAAAAACCTAGAAAGCGCCACAGCACCACTAGATTCTATCATAAGGGAAAACCCACCTATGTTCAAAGCCCAAGCCACTAAAGTGTCTGTGAAAGAGAATCCCTAAGTATGGAACCACCGAACTTTATTGTAGAAATATGATATTCTAAAGTAGAGGGCTTCTGTAACAATAAAACTATTGATCATGGAAGCACTAAGCCTATTCATTGTTCCTAGGAAGGCACTCATAGAAGCCTTACTAAGTTCACAACAGTTCAAGGATGAAGTATCAGTAGCCTAAGTCTATTATATAGTGACCAATATGGAAGAATGTCAAGCCATCATCTCCTTCACAGGAAGGGATGAAGACACCATCGTGCAAGGGAACATAAAACTCTTATATGTGTCTGGAAAGATAAGTGGAATTGATGCCTAGATGGTCTTCATAGACAATGACTCTGGAGTCAATCTCATCATGACATAAATGCTTCATCCGCTGGTCTATAATGAATATAGCTTGAAACCCTGCACTACAACTCTGTTGGGATATGAAAAAAGCAAGTAGAAACTGTTGGGATGAATCAACCATAAAACTCATCATGGAGACCTCACATCAGATTCAGAGTTCCTATTTGTAAGGAAAAATACAACCTTCAACATCTTGTTAAGGAGTCCTTGACTGCATCAGTACATTTCAATTTTTTCATCATACGATAAGTTCATCAAATATTTCACTAATGGAAAACCTGAGACATTGCACATAGATAAATACCTATTTGAGTCCTCTGAGTCACATTATATTGATGCGGGGTTCAATGAATTGTAATAAAAACATCATTCATCCAATGACACTGATTGTATTACTACCCTGAATGGATTTGAAATGGCTCCCATCAACTCCCTCCAGCATCTTGGGAAGAGTATGTATTACCCACCAACCAAGATGAAGGCAGAAGTGAAATTCTAGATGCAGACTCAATTGTTTCCATGATCTCCATTATGTCTGCCATGTCCAAAGACACAAGAGGATGGGCTGACTTTAGTGATGACAGGAAAATCCATAACAAAGATACACCTAACCTATCCTTGGGACCCCATACTACCCCTTCCTTACTCAATAAGGAAAAAGATGATCTCTCTCCCAACATTAGAGAGTAATTCTCAAGAACCCTCTCTCCATGGGATGTGGAAAATACTAATAATAATAATAATAATAATAATAATAAGACCTCAATGATTCCCCTATTTCATTCAAAGAAGGTGTCTCCACCACAATCAATGAACATAAAGAGATAAACACGGGCATCGAAGATGACCCAAGGCCCCCTCTGAATAGTGTGTCTATTATTTTCAAGGAGAAGAAATAATATACCTCCATCTTAAAGAGGAATTGAGATGTGTTTTCCTGGAACTACATATAAATTCAAGGCCATGGTCCTGAGGTTTCCACTCATCATCTAGAATTACTAGAAGATAATAGGGGCTGTAAGCAGGAATCCATAAGGAACCACCTGATGCATGCTGCCAAAATAGAGACTAAAGTTAACAAGATGATCATATAAAACTTCATACGAGTAGTCCAGTATCTGATCTGACTGGAAAACATATTCCAGGTGAAAAAGAAGAATGGACATATTAGAATATGCGTTGACCTTAGGGACCTTAATTTACATTGTACGGAAGATGATTTAAATGTCCCAATCACAGAATTGTTGATCGATGCAACAACCTGAAATGAGGCTCTCTCTTTCATGGATGGATATTCTGGATACAACCAGATCTGAATGGACTGAGGAGATGAAGAAGCTACCACTTTTAGGGCCCCTCATGGAGTGTTATATTATGAGATGATGTCCTTTTGTCTAAAAAATGTCAGTGCCACGTATCAACACACCATGAAACACATATTCAATCCTTTATTTTGAAATTTTTTTGAGTGTTATGTCGACAATATGGTGGTCAAATTACAACAATGATCAAAACACTAGTCTAATCTTGAAACTGTCTTCAACAAACCACAACATCATAGTTTAAAGATTAATATCCTAATTTGCACCTTTGGAATTACCTCTATAAAATTACTTAGCTTCGTCGTATTCCATTTCAGTATATAATTAGACCCTAAAATGAAATAGTCCATCCTTGGCATGTCACCAAATCTCAACGTCATTGAGTTGAGAGGTATCCAAGGGCACCTAACCTACATCTGTTTTTTTATAGTAAACTTTGTGAGTAATGTTTTACCTTTCACTAGGATGATGAAGAAAGGTGTTACATATGAGTGTTAAGTTTTTTTTCCAGTAATAATTCGTCAATATCAAAATATATCTCCTAAAACCACATGTACTAATGCCCATAGTTTAGGTGAGACCACTCATTTTGTATGTAAATGCCATAAAATGGTCTTTAGGTGCCTTTCTCGCACAGAATAATTATTTCAGAAGTAAGAAAATTCTATAATTCCTCAACCGAACAATGATTGATGATAAAACTCAGTATTCAAAAATTGAAAAGAACTCCCTATCCCTAATCTTCGTAGTTCAAAAACATGGGCATTACCTGCAGTACCGTGAAGTCCATCGGGTCCCCAGCTGCAACCTACTCAAATATATCCTCAAATTTCCCTTATTAACTGAAAGACTATCACAATGGGAAGTCATACTAAAACATTTTTACATATGTTATGTACCCCAAAATGCACTCAAAGGCTATAAATTAACAAACATCTTTGCCAAACACCCCTTAGATGAAAAAACATCATTCTATTCCAATATTCCGAATGATGTAGTTTTCTTCGTCTAGGAGGACCCCCACACATGGGAAATGTACTTCGATGGTGTTTCTAGAATCTCAGTAGGGAGAATAATAGAGGATATGAAGATCAAAAAAGTGGAGTTGGTAGTTATAATCATATCCCGCGAAAAGATTGTCCAATATTATTATTTTTTTCTATTGTAAGGGTGTACAAATAATGAAGCAGAATATGAGGCCCTCATTGCAGGGATGGATCTAGAACTTCATGCACATACCAAAAACCTAAAAATAAAGGGTGATATAGATCTATTCATCAAACAGGTTAATGGTGACTACACTATTAAAAAAGAAGCATTAACCCCCTTGATGAACCATGTTTGAGAACTGATTCCAGAATTACCATTAGAACCAATGATGACTTATGTCCCCCGATCTCAAAATGCTCAAGATGATGCTTTAAAAAATACAGTCATGGCCTTGGCTGATTCAGGATAGGATGAAACAATCATTAGAATTTCCCACTTTCATATAGTCTTACCAATTCTCCAGAGTAATAAAGAGTTAATATATGAAATTATCCTTTTTTCTAAGCCTTATGGTCACACCCCCGACCGGATGACACCCATTGAAAATTTCCTTCAGAAGGGGGAAATCTCACCAGATAAGGCTGGAAGGGAAAAATTATGAAGATACGAATTTAATTTTTCCATGTACAATGGGGTAAACCACGAAAAAGTTATCTTTAAACGAGGTCTTGACATATTATTTCAAAGGTGAATCGATGGATAAGAGACCGATGAATTCATGAAAGAAGTGTACACAGGATCTTGTGGAGCTCCCTAATAAAAAACCAATCTATCTCACAAAATTTGAAGGCTTGGGTATTTCTAGACAACTATGATATAGGATTGTTCCATATTCACCAAGAAGTTCCATTCCTACCAAGTTCATTTCAATTTTATAGACCAAACCCTAGAATTACATTATACAACTATGTAATCCAAGCCATTCACTACCTAGTGCATGGATGTTGTGGTACCATGCCCTCCCGCCACTGCCAGATAGTTCAAGTTCATACTTAGAGTGACCGAATTCTTTTCCAAATAGGCTGAAGTCATACACATTAAAGAATTCAGAGAGGAAAACAGTGTTATCTTTGAGAAGTAAAACATCCTTACTAGATTTGGTGTTCATCAAATAATACTAACAGACAACAACACCAACTTCTTCTCTTCTGAGTTGAACAAGCTATACCAGGAGTATAAAATCAAAGACAACCATCCATAACACTGTCACGTGGAAACCAATGGGAATATAGAGGATTCAAATAAGACTATGTCCAACATATTCCAAAATATTGTTGATAAGGATAATAAATCAGGTCCATAAAAAATCCTTCATGCATTATGGGTTAACCCAACCATAACCCACACAACCACCTAGGTGACCCCATACTCACAAGTATATGGGGCAGAGGTGGTTTTCCTATCAAAATCCATGTACCATCACATAGTGTGGACATTTGTGACCAAATTTCCATGGAAGAGCAATCCCAGAGACAATTTGATTACTTAGAGCATCTATATGAAAAAAGGTTTCACACTTTACATCATTTGGAAATCTACCAAAATCGGATCGCATGAACCTTTAACAAAAAGGTACGCCTTCAATCCTTCCTTGAAGGAGAAATGGTGTCAGCCTTTGAACCCCGATGATACTTGGGAAGAATTTCCCAAAGAATGAACCAAAACGGGAAAGATCATATTTCATACATAGGTTCTACTCCAATAGAGCACATGCCATAATATCAATAGACGGGAACCTCAACACAACCCCCACAAATAAAAGATTTTTTAAGAAGTATTTCACATTGTAATACTGTGAAATCATTGTACAAACTAAAAGTCCTCAAACAATGATTTTTAGCACTATGGTGTCATGTTACAAACTCTAATACCATAAAATATTTGTTGTAGCACCTCGATGTCATGGCCCAAGCTCTAGGACCTTAAACTATGAGTTGTAGCACAATGCAACCATGGTCCAAATTCTAAGACCTTAAAATATGAGTCATAGTCTAATACACATGATGGTAAACAATAAAGAAACCATCCCTAAAACATGACATTAAAATTTGAATCATTTCATCAAAGAAATATGTTAAACTGCATAACACAAAGCATCATAATAACTTGAAGAAAAACTACCTTATATCTCACAAAACTACGTAGAACTTGATTCATGACCTCGCAGGATACGTAGTGATGCCTCGATTCTCGATCCAGTCCTGTCCCACACACAAAAATGAATATATCATATACTATAATTCCCCACAATTTCACAGGAAACCCTTGTCGCTCATTGTTACTCACATCAAGTATAACTCATGTGATCTTAGGATCAGTAGTGAGGATTCATGTTATAAAGATGTATAGTAGACCCGACACCCATAGATAATGAAATAAAAAGGTTCCTACCCCCATGTCTGAGCCATATTTGTACAGGGAACATTCAAAACTACATGCATCATGATTACTGCCCTTTTAGGATGCATAGTGACACCTGGATTTGATATCTCAGCCAATACATTTAAAAAACATTCCCTCACATGTCCTTACACATACAGCGAGCCAAATTAGTATAGGGAAAATCAAAACATGGAACTATCAGAACTACATGTGGCTTGATTCCTTACCTTGTAGGATATGTAGTGATAATAAATTTTGGTATCTTGGCCCAGCCATTGAAAAAATGGCCCTTCCCCGTGCGTAGGTTATACTTGTACGGGGAGTTCAAGAAAGGTCCAAATCACATGATAATAAAATGATAAATTATTCAAGAGTTATGTGTGGCCCATTGTTTAGTTTTATAAGATCCCACACATTCCCCTCACTCATGAGAAGTCAAAATATCATTCTTCCTCCTATACATATTAGTCAGACCTATGTGGATGCTCCAGTAGTTCACAGTTAGTCAAAGTAGGGGTATTCTTTATGTTCCTAGGAACATATTTCCTTTTTGTAAAACTTGTCACCCTGGAAAAAATTGATCCCCAGAATCATTCATGGCCATCTAAGATAGAAGGCCAGTGTCCTACTGACACCTTTTTTGTTTATTAATATCATGCCATGTTGGATCTGCATATATAACCAACAAAATGGTCGTCAGTAAAAGGGAAATTTTCCCCTAGGAGATTTATCTCTTATCTCAGTAAGCCTAATGGATTCCAAGCCCCATGTCATCCCTCCAAATTTAAGTTTCCCATAGGAATATGGTTTACACCTTCTATCATCACACATGTCTAAGGAAAACTAGAACATCCTGATTGAAATTAACTCAAAGCTATTAATGATCTTTATGATAGCATAATCATCCTCACTACATGACTCTAAACTATACACCATCATTTCCTCACCACATGACATTAAACTATAAGGCCAAAATCGTCCTTACAGTATGATGTTAAACTTTATAGAAATGGTTTAACCCTAAAGTGACCTATGATATTGATTATTCTATTCATAGGTTATGACCATAAATCCTTGTAATCCCTTGTCTCTCAAACCGAGAATAGATCATGTGAGCATAGTGATCTTAGGGAGAGATCCCTTGTAACATTATGGAAAAACATTTTAGGAATTTGGTCCTAGTGCAGGACCCTAAAAGTCAAGTCATGGTTCCCTTCCCCATAAATAACTTTAGGTCTTGGCCATATGAAATTAAAAGATAGAGTAACTCAAATATGTAAAAAATGCCTCACCCTATGTTTGTGTTAGATCTATGTAAGGGATATCTGATTCCATGAGTAAATTTCAGCCCAAGTGTCTTCAATATGTCCGAATACACTCCTTCTATAACTCAAACTCCATGCTCTAAGTGATCTAGACTCCCCATAACCCTCCAAGGCCATCTAAGATGGAAGGCCAGTGTCTTGTGGACACCTTTTTTTACTATTCACATCATGCCCCAGCGGCTCTGCATATGTTTCCCAAAAAAATGGCTATCAATCAAATGAAATATTCATCCCCAAGAGAGTCATCTTCTATCTCAGTATGCCCAATGGCTTCCAAGCCTCATAACATATCTCTTGATTCAAGGGTCCTCAAAGTCATGGTTTACATTTCCCTCCCTACACACATCCTGCATATAGCAGAACATATGCGGTTGATTCATCTCTGGTCCCATATAAGGTTTCTAAAGATACCCCATCCATATGCGTGAAGTTGATATGATTAAAAAATAATATTTCCCCCAAACATTTCTAGGTTTCCTAGAGAAGTTCAGTTAAAATGCCCCTAATTTTTTGTTTAGGTGGACCCCTTATCAAAGGTCACATACCATATTCAGAAAGTTCCAAATCTCCAAAATCCTTCATGGCCCTCAGAGATGAAAGGTTAGTGTCCTGTAGAAACCTTTATTTGACTTTTCACATCATGAACTAAAGTATATTCATATAACACCTACAAAACTACGGTCAATCCAAGGCAAAATCATTCCAAGGAGAGTCCTTTCTAGTTTTAGTATACTTGAAAGACATTCATGTCCTGTCACGCCCCCAGATTTGGAAAAATTATTGATAACAGCTTATATACCTTTTTCTTTCCAAATTTCCCTAACATAAAAAATACATCTAACTGAACTGGCCATTCACTAGCTCTCCATTACGTAAGTAAGAACTGTGCGGTAACAATTGCCCACTAAAATCCTATATGAGTGTCCCTAATATTTTTAGACACCATTACTCCGAATATCCACCCATTGTGGCTCCCAATATCAAAAATAAAATCACAGTGTTACAAATGTAACGCCCCGACCCCAGTTACCCAGAGTCGGTGCATTATTGCTTAACATTGGCATGATCATAAAAGATCATGTCTCGAAAGACCGATTAGTTTAGTATCCTTGGAAACATTAGATACATTCATAAATGTTAAAATACATCATAAAGTGAAAAACTACAATAAAATAGTCTCCATTTTCCACACTCATATCCCCATCAGACTATCCCTGCAGGTCATTCCTAAAATACTTCTTCACATCCTGGAAAAAATTAAAACATTGAAAGGGGTGAGCTCAGATGCTCAGCAATGATAACAATATAGCGGAAGCTTTCATAAATAAACATAAACATTTAAGGAAATGTATGACTAAAACAAAAGACTTTTAAACTTGAACTTCAACATAATATGGAAAAAGTAAAAGGAGATAATGCCATTTACTTATTCACATGGATATTCGACTCGTCGAATAATCACATGTAATATCAATAACCACTTTCATAATGATGGAATTCATAATGCCAGACTATCATAACCACGTAGCCAAGGCCTCGTGCCAAGACTACAAATAAGATTTTGTCAAGGCCTCGTGCCAAGACACTAGTCTGTCTCATGAGACATACCGATGCATCGAGGAGCTATAGCGGGCTCCACCCGTCACTTATTAAGTTCAATACATTCCTCATATGAATAGGTTTAAACGAATCATAAACCATAACATAATCGTATCACATAAAACATGCATAAAGGAAACATAACATTTCCAAATTTCAATTACAGGATATAAATACAAAACATTGATATAATAAAAACATTTTCAAAACCATTTTCAATACCAAAATAAAAGAAAATTAAAACTTTGTAATTATTTGTCATAAAAAAAGGTTATGGCTTGTAGAGGAAGCCGGAACTCAAATAATGGTCACGACGGTGGAGAAGTTGGTGTCGCCACATACGTACAACAAGAAAAACATTCCGTTTTGTCTTTTAGTAAAACGCTTCATATAAAAAGATTCCTTTTGAATAAACGTAAAAGTAAAAGGGGTTTATACACCGTATAAAAGAAATTTGTGTATAAAACAAAATATGCCTCAATGAATGGAGATTGAGACAAAGTACCTTACAAAGATCATTTTTTAAATAAAATAGATATATTATGTGTATTCACCATAAGTACACATAATGAAATTACAAATACATGATAGGATATAATAATATCATGACATAATTTGAAAGTAGGAGATTAACCCAAAGAATAGAAATTGGGTTAAGAAGTTCCCTTACCTCGTGTCCAACTTGACTCGACCGATCTTTAACCTCGTGAGTAATAAACTAGAGTTAATATCTACTTTATTAAGAACCTTTTTCAAGTTCATTATCCCTTTTATATCATTTATTACAATGTTACGAAAATTATGTAGTCATTTAAGTTAATAACGGTCGTTTTGTCGATCTTTGGTACTTGAGTCAACAATAAACTTCTTATAATTACAAGTTGTTTATGTGGTAGAATATCCATTATCTCCAGAGGTATATCCATTATTTAGATATCATATATATTATATATATCCAATATATACATTCATTCATAATATTACGTATGATTTAGAGGTAAGAAATGAAATGCACCGTTCATGGAGACTGTAAGCCATACGTACGCATGAACACTACTTTCATTTATATTTCATATTTAATGGAATGAAGTTATAATTATATAAAGGTATAATATAATTCCAGTATAATATGATTTATAATAACATTTACTCCATGCTTTATACATCCCACATATGGAATTAACGATTCAAATCACTTTGAGGGGGTGGTAGTCCGCACTTCCTAAACTGAAATTATCGCGTTTACTCATAACAGAAATCGTAAAGGTATGCCATAAATTAAAAATAAAGAATCATAAGAAAAACAAAAAAATAATATATATCATATTTAAAAATAGTTTCATCATAATGGCTACCATGAGAGGTGTTAAAAGAATATTGAACAATCATCGTTTCATGGGGCAGAAATTTGCCAACCACAGAAACAGTATGTTATTTAACCATTTGAAGAAGGAGTGTGTAAGTGTAAATCAAATCCTTCTCATAACAACATCCTAGTATATTTAAGATGATGTTTTTGTTACAAAAAAAATTAATAAAAAGAGTTTATGGGGTTGGAGAAGCAAAATAAAACAAAATGACATTAGAGAAGACATTACCTTAAAATCGGCAAACTCTTTTTTGATTTGAGCGAAAGGCTTCCTTGGGAAAAAATATGACCAAAGTTAGGCTTCTAGGAGTAATATAGGGAAGTTGAGAGATTATTTGGGTAGATTTTGGCCGATCCAAAAGGATTTGAATGTGTGAATAAGGTGGTAGTGGTGGGGGCCTTTTACAAGAGGAGAGGAGGGGAACTCTTGGAAAGTAATGAAATGTTACTTTATTATATAATGAGTTTCGGATTTTAAAGGTCCCAAACTTATATATTTAGAGGGTAAGGTGATAAGGGTTCGAAATATACTCATCAAATAGGCTTTGGACAAGTGTATGTCTTATATTTTACATTATCCTTCCATTTTATTAAAATCGTTAATTAATGAGGTAATCACTACATCATCATGATGTCATTAAATATTTAATTTATTTAATGTCTAAAAATTATAAAACAAATACCATGATGTAGGAAATCTTTTTAGATTTCTAATGAATATTTATAGTAAAAAATATTACTTGTATAAACCCATTTAAAAATTGTTTTAGTAAAACAACTCATGTTTGTGACATTTTTATTTTAACATTAAATAAAAAGTTTTTAATCTCATTTTCCTACCAAAGTGGCTCCATGGGGTCCCCAAGTTGACCCATGGATTTTCTTGGTCGGCCATGACTCATCCAATAGGGGTAGGACAAGTGTAAGGGTATTTTAATATTTTTATAATACCATTTTTACCTTAAATTTCACTAATTACCTTTAATCGTGATTATTTAAACTTAAAAGTTACTATTCACAAAAAATTATTTTTATCCCATTGAACCAAATTTTACTTCCTAATAAAAACCATGTATGTCGGATTTTTTAAAATCAAATCACAAAAGTGTTAATGTTTCATTTAAACGAAAAATCAGTTTTTTAACTATCACTTAGTGGTTTCACTATTCATCAAAAATTGAAGTTTTTCAGAACAATGCCAAAATTTCACCCTAAGCTATAATTGATATTACGAATTCAAAAATGATGTCTTTTTTTACAAGATTACAAACATATATGTTGCATTAATTATTTTTATAACTAATTCCCGCTGTCACAACAAATAGCGTGTTTTTAAGAAACAATATATATCAAAAGATTGAAAATTGTTTATGTCCAATTTCAAAGTGAAATTAATTCTAATGAACACCATTGGATAAAATGGTAAAAATATATTAAAATTATACTTTAAAACCACTCAATATTATAATTTATCACTATAAATTATTTTAATTAAAAATGATGTTTTTAAGTATTTTTCACTATTCATAAAATTTTTGAAAATTCTCAGAAAATTAAAAAATTTCAACTTAGGAAAATTTCAATATTACGAATACAAAAAATAAGTCCATTTGGAAAGATAAAATTTATAAAATTTCAAAAAGTAGGTATTTCTATCCATAACGGCTACTTTGATTGGTTGTGGTGTGTGTATTAGAACTCGAAGTTGCGTACAACACATGATACTGTATTATTCAAAGAGAAGTGTACCATGGAAGCTTGGGGTGTTACATTCTCCCCTCCTTACAATAATTTCATCCTCAAAATTTCATATAATATCAGTGTATAAAAAGACTCAGGTGATTCTTCATCATAAGTTCCTCAGGTTCCCACGTTGCCTCCTCCATCTTATGGTTTCTCCATAGAACTTTTACCAGATGAGTCATCCAGTTTCTCAGCACTTGTTCTCTTATATCAAGAATCCTGACGGGCTCTACGAAATAAGATAGATCGGGTTCTAGTTCTAATTCCTCATAGATGAGTACATACGTTGGGTCAGGCATGTATTTTCTCAACAGTGATACGTGGAATACATCGTGAACTTTGGAGAGACTTGGCGGCATTGCCAAGAGGTAAGCTACAACCCCAATTCATTCTAGAATTTCGAATGGTCCGATGTACCTGGGACTCAATTTACCCTTCTTACCGAAACGTATGACCCCCTTCCATGGAGATACCTTCAAGAAAACATGATATCCTACCTGAAATTCCAAATCCTTCCTTCGGTTGTCGGCATAGATCTTCTGCCTACTTTGAGCTGCTTTGATGTGGTTTTGGATTACTTTCTCCTTTTCCATTGTTTCCTCCACCAGTTCTGTGCCTATAAGTTTTCTTTCACCAACGTCATCCCAACAGGTTGGTGTGCGACATCTTTTTCCGTATAACGATTTATATGGTATAAGCTGAATACTTGAATGGAAGCTATTGTTATAGGAAAATTCTACCAGAATTAAATATTGATCCCACATTCCTTGAAAGTCAAGTGAGCATGATATCAACATGTCTTCTATGGTTTGAATAGTTCTTTCTGATTGTCCATCTTTTTGAGGGTGGTAAGCAGTGCTCAAACATTTTTCAGTATCCAAGGCCTTCTGAAGACTTTTCCAGAATCTTGATGTAAAACGGGGATCACGATCCGAGACAATCGACAGGGGTACTCCATGAAGTCTCACAACTTCATTAATATATAGTCTTGCAAGACGTTCAAGTGGTATATCTTCCCTTATAGCAAGAAAATGTGCTGACTTCGTGAGATGATCAACAATAACCCATATTGTGTCATTCCTTCTAGGAGTCTTTGGAAGTCCCAAGACAAAATCCATCGTAATATTATCTCATTTCCACTCAGGTATGGGAAGAGGTTGCAATACTCCACCAGGTAGTTGTCTTCCAGCTTTCACTTGTTGACAAAAAATACATCTTGACACAAAATCAGCAATCTCCCTCTTCATGTTGTCCCACCAAAAATGTCCCTTTAAATCTCTATACATTTTGGTGCTCCCAGGGTGTATAGAGAAATTAGAACTATGAGAATCTTCCAACAATTCCCTCTTTAAATTAGGTATATCGGGAACACAAAGTCTCCTCCCAAATTTCAAAATTCCATCTTCATACACAAAGTCACTCAATCGCCCATCATTCACAGCATTAATCTTCTTTTTCAACTCTTCATCATCAGCCTGAGAACACTTTATCCTTTTTAGTAAAGATGGTTTGGCAACCTTTTGAATTTTTTTTGATGTTTCACCCTCCATGGTGATTCCCATATCCATCTTTACTAGATCCATTAAAATAGGATCCATTTCCACTCTCATCATGTTTAAAACTCCATAATATTTTCTACTCAAAGCATCTGCAACCTTATTTTCCTTCCCTGGGTGGTAGTGTATCATGCAATCATAATCCTTGAGTAGTTCAAGCCATCACCTTTGCTTTATATTGAGTTCTTTTTGTGAGAAAATATATTTCAAACTCTTGTGATCGGTATATATCCCACATTTTTCACCATAGAGATAATGTCTCAATATATTCAAGGTAAAGATTACAGCAACTAACTCAAGATCATGAGTAGGATAGTTCTACTCATGAATTTTTATCTATCATGATGCATAGGCAATAACCCTATCATTCTGCATAAGGACACAACGAAGTCGTTTCATTGATGCATCACTATAAATAATGAACCCATCATTTCCTGATTGTAGAGTCAATATAGGAGCGTTGACTAATCCTCTCTTCAGTTCTTCAAAAAATTCTTCACACTCTTTTGTCCAGACAAATTTAACCCTTTTACGTGTGAGCTTCGTTAATGGGTTAGCCAATCAAGCAAAATTCTGGACCAAAGGTCGATAATAACATGCCAAACCAATAAAGCTGCGTACCATAGTTATACTTGTTGGTGCTGGCCATTCTAGGATTGCCTTGGTCTGAGAAGGATCAATGGAATTCCATCCTTAGAGACAATATGGCCAAGAAAAGAAATCTCCTGAAGCTAGAATTCACACTTGCTAAACTTCCCATATAATTCATGCCTTCTAAGAGTCTTCAAGATAATGCGCAAGTGATTTTCATGATCTTCGTAGCTTTTGGAGTATACCAAGATATCATCAATAAATACCACCACAAAATCATCAAGATATTCCTTGAAAACTCTATTCATTATATCCATGAATACAGAGGGTGCATTAGTCAATCCAAAAGGCATTACTGTAAACTTGTAATGCCCATACCTTGTTCGAAATGTTGTCTTCGGAATGTCTTCCTTCTTCACACACAACTGATGGTATACAGATCGAAGGTCAATATTTGAAAAGTATTGAGCTCCATGCAATTGGTCAAATAAATCATCAATGCGAGGTAGGGGATACTTGTTCTTTATTGTTATAGCATTGATCTCCCTGTAGTCAACACACAACCGCATAGATCTATCTTCCTTCTTAACAAAAAGGATAGGGGCTCCCCATGGTGAAACACTAGGGAGAATAAATCCCTTATTACTCAATTCCTCTAGTTGTTTATTTAGTTCAACTAATTACATGGTGGCCATTCTATAAGGGTTCTTCGATATAGGCCTTGATCCAGGAATTAAATCAATGGAAAAATCAACTTCTCGTTCTGGATGATGTCTAGGTAAATCTTCCGGAAACACATCTACATATTATTTCACAATAGGTACATCCTCTATTTGAACATTCCTTTCCTCGCCCTTAGTCATTTCATTCTCTTCCTCCCCAATAATTGAATTTATTTGAGCTTCTGGGGGTGGATCTAAATAAGAATTAGGTGGGGACGATTCTGCTCTAAAAAATAAGGTGTTCCTTATCATCATCATCAAAAATCGTAACCTACTTCTTCTTATAATAAATCTTTTCATTATAGTCCGAAAGCCAATCCATACCGAGGATTATATAAAACTCAATCATAGGTATGACAATGAGATCAGCGGATAAAGAACATTTATGTGCTCTAATGGGGACTGATTCACAAAACATTGTTACAATGATACTTCCCTTAGGAGTTTTGACTGACAATTCTCTTATTAAATCAAACTAGAAATATCTAATTTTCTTAGCAAACTAGGAAGATATGAAACAATGCGATGACTCAAAATCAAATAATGCATTTTCAAAACTTGAGGAAACCATTAAATTACCTACCACCACTTCTTTCGGAGCTTCAACCTCTGCAGTAGTGATAACATAAGCTTGGCCTTGATCCCTTGGCCTCTTCTGAGGTAAGTTCCCATGACGCTTAGGACATTCATTTGCATAATGTCCCATCTCTCTATAATTATAGCATTCCACATTGACAGTAACTTTCGTTCCCTTTCAATCATGAGCTTGGTGGTCTTTTCACCACACTTGTAACAGACTCCCATTCCTTTCAAGAAAGTAACAGGGTGTTTCTTCCCACATTTACTGCAGGACTAATATTCAACTTTTCCCTTCTTCCCCTTATTTCCATTTCCAGATTGATCAGAAGATCTCTTCGTTTCTTTCTTTTCTTTAAAGTCATAAGACTTAGAGAATTCATTTTCCATCTTGATAGCACACACGACAATATCTTCGTACGACGAAAAGGTTTTTGAGACAAATGCTCAATAGAGAAATGGTTTTAACCCATAAAATAAAGGATCAATCTTACTTATTGGGTTACGTATATAATCTGCAGCATGCCTCACTAACCTTGTAAAGTTAGCCTCATACTTTGCGACATTCTTATCCTCCTTCTGCCTCAGGCTCATAAATTGCCTTTCCATATCTGCTGGATGGTCATGTGGAAAGTATTTTTCTATGAAAATTTACTTAAAATACCTCCATTCCATACTTGATACTTCTTCATCTTCCTTTTTGTTTTGAACCAACGACCACCATTGGTCGGCATCTCTAGTGAGGCGGTAGACTGCCTTGACAACCTTCTCCCTTTTGCTACTCCCCAAGGCATGAAATATTTTATCTAAGGAGTTTATCCATTGCTTAGCTACTAATGGATTTATACCGCCATTAATTGTTTGCATTTGTTTCCTCATGAAGCGGTCTGACATTGATCCTCCATGTTGCGGATCAGGGTGCTCCATACGAGTAAGGTTATTATTCATAACCGGAGTGAGTTTTCCCAGTATGGTAATAAGTTGATCAGAACTAGTTGTATCTCCAGATCCACAATAATTATCTTGAGCAGGAGGGCAGTCCCTACAGAGAGTGTGTTCATTGATACGGTTTCCATTCCTCCCACATGGTGCCATTTCTAAAAAATGGCATAAAGTAAAATAGTTTATGAATTAAAATACATAATTCTATACTTGTAAAACACTTATCATAAATTGAACTATTTATGGATATAATCCATAATCATAAAAATGTTTTCTTTGAGGAAGTATGTACTCATAATCCCTTGCTAATGTTTTGTAAAGAAAATGATAATTATCCTAAGCATATCCCCTGGGAGTGTCATAACCAAGAGTGCAGCAAGGCCTGTTGTCGTGCACCAGTTCCCATTTGAGTCTAGCTCAAAGTGGTGTTTTCGGGTTTTACCCCTAGGTACATCTATGCCAGAGCCGCCTCTACCTTTTCGTATCCATACAGGGATGTATTGCTCGGAAAACTCACAAAATATCTATAATACCAAAATTCTATGAAGTTCTTGTATACTAATCCTCAAAGTCTATCTTCGGGCTATGTGCTCTAATCAGAGTTTATCTAAATATAGCTTCCAAGGTTAGTACTAAACTGCCTCTAATACCAACTTTAACGCCTAGACCCCATTTACCCAGAGTCAGTGTATTATTGCATAACATTGGCATAATCACAAAAGATCATGTCTCGAAAGACCGATTAGTTTAGTAGCCTTAGAAACACTAGATACATTAATAAATGTTATAATAAATCATAAAGTGAAAAACTAAAATAATATAGTCTCCATTTTCCACACTCATATCCCCTTCAGACTATCCCTACAGGTCATTCCTAAAATACTTCTTCACATCCTGGAAAAAATTAAAACATTGAAAGGGGTGAGTTCAAATGCTCAGTAATGATAAAAATATAGCGGAAGCTTTCGTAAATAAACACAAACATTTAAGGCAATGTATGACTAAAGAAAAATCCTTTTAAACATGAACTTCAACATAATATGGAAAAAGTAAAATGTGATAATGCCATTTACTTATTCACATGGATATTCTACTGGTCGAATAATCACATGCAATATCAACAACCACATTCATAATGATGGAATCCATAGTGCCAGACTATCATAACCACGTAGCCAAGGCCTCATCCCAAGACTACAAATAATATTTTTTCAAGGCCTCGTGCCAAGACACTAGTTTGTCTCATGATACCTATAGCGGGCTCCACCCGTTACATATTAAGTCCAATGCATTCCTCATATGAACAGGTTTAAACATATCATAAACCATAACATAATCGTATCACATAAAACATGCCTAGAGGAAACATAACATTTACACATTTAAATTACAAGATATCAATACACCACATTGATATAATAAAAACATTTTCAAAAACATTTTCAATACCAAAATAAAATAAAATCAAAACTTTGTAATTATTTTTCATTAAGAAAAGGTTATGGCTTGTAGAGGAAGCCGAAACTCAAATAATGGTCACAGCGGTGGAGAAGTCGTTGTCGCCGCATACGTACAACAAGAAAAACATTCCTTTTTTTCATTTAGTAAAATGCTTCATATAAAAATATTCCTTTTGAATAAACGTAAAAGTCAAAGGGGTCTATACACCGTATAAAAGAAATTTGTGTATAAAACAAAATATGCCTCAATGAATGGAGATTGAGACAAAGTACCTTACAGAGATCATTTTTTAAATAAAATAGATCTATTATGTGTATTCACTAAAGTACACATAATGAAATTACAAATACAAGATAGGATATAATAATATCATGACATAATTTTAAAGTAGGAGATTAACCCAAAGAACGGAAATTGGGTTAAGAAGTTCCCTTACCTCATGCCCGACTTGAATCGACCACTCTTTAACCTCCTGAATAATAAACTCGAGTTAATTTCTACTTTCTTAAGAACCTTTTTCAAGTTCATTACCCCTTTTATATCATTTATTACAATTTTATGAAAATTATGTAGTCATTTAAGTTAATAACAGTCGTTTTGTCGATCTTTGGTACTTGAGTCAACAATAAACTTCTTATAATTAAAAGTTGTTTATGTGGTAGAATATCCATTTTCTCCAGAATTATATCCATGATTTAGATATAAAAAATATCATATATATCCAATATATACATTCATTCATAATATTACGTAACATTTATAGGTAAGAAATGAAATGCACCATTCATGGAGACGGTAAGCAGTACGTACGAATGAACGCTACTTTCTTTTAAATTTCATATTTAATGGAATGAAGTTATAATTATATAAAGGTATAATATAATTCCATTATAATATAATGTATAATACCATTTACTTCATCCTTTATACGTCCCACATATGGCATTAACGATTCAAATCACTTTGAGGGGGCGGCTGTCCGCACTTCCTAAAATGAAATTATCGCGTTTACCCATAATGGAAATCCTAAAGGTATTCCATAAATGAAAAATACAGAATCATAAGAAAAAAAAAACATAATATATATCATATATAAAAATAGTGTCATCATAATGGCCACCATGAGAGGTGTTAAAAGAAGATTGATCAATCATCATTTCGTGAGGCAGAAATTTGCCAACCACAGAAACAGTATGTTCTTTAACCATTAAACAAAGGTGTGTGTAAGTTTGAATCAAATAATTCTCATAAAAAAATCCTAGTATATTAAAGATACTGGTTTTGTTACAAAATGAATGAATAAAAAGAGTTTAAGGGTTTGGATAAGCAAAATAAAACAAAATAACATAAGAGAAGACATTACCTTAAAATCGGTAAACTCTTTTTTGATTTGAGCCAAAGGCTTCCCTGGGAAGAATTCTGCCCAATGTGAGGCTTATAGGAGTATGAGAGGGAAGTTTAGAGAGTATTTGGGCAGAGGGTGGCCGAGCCAAAAGGCTTTGAATGTGTGAATAAGGTGGTAGTGGTGGGGGCCTTTTATAAGAGGAGAGGAGGGGCACTCTTGGAAAGTAATGAAATGTTACTTTATTATATAATGAGTTTCAGATTTTAAAAGTCCCACACTTATATATTTCGAGGATAATGTGATAACGGTTCAAAATATACTCATCCAATAGGATTTGGACAAGTGTAATTCTTATATTTTACATTATCCGCCCATTTTATTAAAATCGTTAATTAATGAGGTAATCGCTGCATCATCATGGTGTCATTACAAATTTAATTTATTTAATGTCTAAAAATTATAAAACAAATACCATGATGTAGGAAATATTTTTATCTTTATGATGATTATTTATAGGAAAAAATATTACTTGTATAACCCCATTTCAATTTTTTTTAGTAAAACAACTCATGTTTGTGACATTTTTATTTTAACATTAAATAGAAATTTATTAATGTTATTTTCCTACAAAAGTGTCTCCATGGGGTCCCCAAGTTGACCCATGGATTGTATTGTTAGGCCATGAATAATCCAATAGGGTTAGGACAAGTGTAAGAGTATTTTCATATTTTTATAATACCATTTATACCGTAAATTTCACTAATTACCTTTAATCGCGATTAATTAAACTTAAAAGTTACTATTCCCCAAAAATTATTTTTATCCCATTGAACCACATTTTACTTCCTAATGAAAACCATGTATGTCGGATTTTTGAAAATCAAATCACATAAGTGGTAATGTTTCATTTAAACAAAAAATCAGTTTTTTAACTATCACTTAGTGGTTTCACTATTCATCAAAAATTGATGTTTTTCAGAACAATGCCAAAATTTCACCGTAAGCTATAATTGATATTCCGAATTCAAAAATGATGTCTTTTTTTTACAAAATTCCAAACATATAAGTTGCATTAATTAATTTTATAACTAATTCCCGCTATCACAACAAATAGCGTGTTTTTAAGAAACAATATATATCAAAAGATTGACAATTGTTTATGTCCAATTTCAAAGTGAAATTAATTATAATGAACACCATTGGATAAAATGGTTAAAATATATTCTAATTATACTTTAAAACCACTCAATAGTATAATTTTTCATTATAAATTATTTTGATTAAAAAAGTTGTTTTTAAGTATTTTTCACTATCCATAAATTTTTTTGGAAATTCTCAGAAAATTACAAAAATTCAACTTATGATAATTTTGATATTCCGAATAAAAAAAGAAGTCAATTTGGAAAGATAAAATTTATAAAATTTCAAAAAGTAGATATTACTATACATAACGGCTACTTTGATTGGTTGTGGTGTGTGTGTTAGAACTCGAAGTTGCGTACAACACACGCTGCTGTATTATTCAAAGAGAAGTGTACCATGGAAGCTTGGGGTGTTAAAACAAATCCAACCAAGGCCATCAGAGATGGAAGGACAGTGTCCTGTAGAAACCTATGTTTGACTATAGACATCATTCCCTAGTTGCTCTGCATATATCTCCTACAAAATGGCCATCAGTCAATGGAAAATACATCCTTATGAGAGTCCTCTCTTACCTCTGTATGCCTAAATCGTCTCTTGAGCCTCATGCATGTCCAAAATTCACAAATTTAGGGTGATGAAAAATTCATAATCTATGTCTAAATGATAATGAATCATTCTCCACTGACTAATTATCAAATTGGGGTTTATGTCCCGATAAATTTGATCAAAACTATTTGACCTAAAAAATCATTAACAAGTTTTATTGGGAAGACTATAAACATTTATAGAAAAATAGGCTGTACTTTCTAGAGTGAAAGTCCACAAAAGTCACCTCTAGGTAAAAGTTGAGTATCAGTTCATTAAAAATGTGGAGCCATCAAAAGAGACATAAATCTTGATAGGTTGAATGCCCATAAAGGGTGGCTTAAGAAAAAGACAAGTTATTCCCACTAAGCCCATGTCAAATAGGATTAGGTAAAATTAGGGTAACGATGGAAAAGACACAAAAGTTTTTGATGTTGTTCCATAAGACCACAAAAATAGTCAAACTTTACTCGCTGAGTCCCGCAGCTCAGAAAAAAATTATCGCTGAAGTCAATTATTTCTGTTTACTGGTCAGGGTTTAAAATTAATACTTGATCAAAATGATATTTTGTGATCAATTGAAATGAAAGGAAAAGGAAAATAAGAAGTATTTGAAGGAAAATCAGTTTCATTGAGTTCAACAAAAATTGATAAATATACCCTATTTGGAGTCTCTCCAATGTATAAAAAAGTAGTACATATCATGATTTGGGATGGAACTACCACGAGGCCCTTCTTTCCCTTTCCAGGAATATGGAAAGGGATTTCTGTGGGCAGTAAAGAGTTTTCTCCAAAAAATATCTCTACTCCGCTTCAGCCTTGACCACTGGATGCATGTGTTCTGTAATGACATTAAGGTTCTACCCTTACTTCTAGACAACTTCATGGTTGGCCAAAAAACAAGCCAGTTGATCACTCAAAACTATTTTGTGGGCCTCAAATTCTCGCAAATCATCCTTTGTAGCAACCACTAAATCATGATCCTTCTCCTCTTCATTAGTTAAGTATTCAAATTTCTACAAAACATCTCAGAAGGTTTCCACCTGATGATGGGTAGAATTGAACTTGGAATTCTTTTCATTGTAGGAAGCAAGGTCTTCTCAAGTTATGACGATTTAGTAGATGTGGAGGTGTTGGTGCTAATAATTGAAGTCACTGGAACCCAGGTCGGTGAATAATTGTAAAAAATTTCTAGTCTCATCAGCAAAATTTTCCATAGGCGTGTCTGGGGAAATAACTCATAATTGGCCCCACACATGTTTTCACATTTCTTGGTGCCTCAACGTGGCACCAGTACCTTGATCCTCCCCCAATGAAATGTGTCTATAAGTAGGAAGCGCCATCACATGAGTGGGAAGGGATATAATATAGGTCACCCAAGATGGGGGGTTATCCTTTCCCTTAGATGGTTTGACCAATTGAGCTGGACGCGGAGGACTAGCCACGACTTTCGAAATGTTCAGTGATACTATACTAGGGCCATCCTCATTGAGGTCATGGGTAGTACTTGTAGGAGGGGAGTATCCAGAATCTCTCCCCACTGAGATAAGTTATACCAATGAATCCCCTTCCAGTCGCTTCTACTATCAAACCGAGCATATTTTTACTATAAGGGTAGGAATTTGTGGAGAATCTATTTTGGATTTTGGAGGGATGAGCGTAGAAGGCATAACTATCACGGTCTTCATAGAAGAAGGAATGTGTGGAAATTTTGATGGAGAAAGGACAGGGAGGGGAATGGTTAAAGATTTCTGCACCCACTAAACTGGTTCTCTCTACACCTTGTTAGGTTAATAGGTCATCTACATTTGGGCATAATCTAGAAATAGAAAGGTGGATCTCGATGTGTTAGGTATGATAAATTCTATAGCGGAACCTTTATGCATCATCATAAGCCATAACTAGCAAAGAATTATGGGATTATTCTCTCCCCTTAATCGAGCATTAGGAAGATGTATCGCTTGTTGAAGGCACCCAAATTGTGGGGAAAACCAGTAAGGTAGGTATGGATAAAAAATGACTACTCAATCTATACGGTCAGTGAGCATCTCATCCCAAAGCGTGATAAGGTATGATCATTCCTCTAAATGACCACCCATGTCACCTCTTACTGTCCCATGAGGGGTAGGATGCAGTGCAACTGAGAAGTGAGAAGTGTCATTTAGAAACCCAACCACATCAATAATGCTTAGAGTATTAGTATGAACAATGAAAATGTTGAGAATGGTGGGTTGAAAGTCAGAATGAGGAACCTTTTTTGTATTTTGATATTCACAATAGAGGAAGTATTCTGCCATCCACCCATACAAGAATTGAAACGGTCCGTTGTGATGATGTGGGGGTCTACCATCTTGTATTTGTCCCAATAATTCATAAATCCAGGTGAGGGTAGGAAGAGCCAAATTAATAGGTTGGCCCTCTGCCATCATGGCCGCCATCATCAAAGTATAGGCCCGAACCCTAGTATATACATCACAGGATGGAAAAAAGAATCCAATAAAAAACATTTAAAAGAAACCTGCTAATCTAATAAAAGATGATATATCTAGTTGAAGTTCGTATCTTTATGTGGTATATCATATCGTTTCAAGGGTCATACAATATGACCCTGGAGTTTGGCAGGACTAATGAGATGGATGAGTTCAACTACCCAAAGCCTCATATTGGGTTCGTTCTCCTACAAGAATAATCCCATCCACACCTCGAATGGGATAAGAGAGATAGCCTGGAGGGTATGATAAAGTAATACCTTTTCTGTAACCAGTAAAATCCTTGTCAAAGGGGACTCGTGGTCAGTGTCATTCCATGTAGTGGCCACCGAGAGAAACTCGTCATACATATCTCCAATGATGGAGAGTCATACAAGCTTGTGGATATCCCATAAGCTGATTCCCACCTCCACATGCAATAAGTGGAAGGTGTTTGTGCATGAAAACCAATGGCTCAACATGTCATGAATAATTTCTCCGGGGGAGAATACTACAAATTGAAAAACCCAGGTTTCCTGATACAAGTCCACCACCTCCAACTAGTCAGGGGACTCCAAATAGGGCTGATGTACCAAGAATACCCGGGCCCTTTCGTCGGAGGAAAATAGTTCAGGCCACATATCCCAATTGGTGCTCCACCCGCTGTTAGGGTTTTCTTGGGAGATGTTGATAATGGATGGGTACTCCTGGGTTTCTAGTTTTTGGACAGGATTACGACACCCGCAATTTCCCTAAGTTTGTGTTGAGCCTCCTAGTATGAAGAAATTCTCATAAATTAGAGTGGTTATGGATTCTACTACTTAGTAGATGTTGTATCAATCATGTACTATTGGAGCTTCTAAGAGGATCAAAGGGGCATCGGGGTTAGCCAACAGTAGATGAACATAATTATGGAGACCAAAGTAGAAAAGTTGCAACTGTACATATATCAGGTATTCTAGGAGATCTATCGTCAATAGATCCTTTATAAAGCCATCATGTGGAATAAAGTAGGCTCAAAGATAATCCTCACTATTCCCCACCATGGTGTCACTTGTCTTCATTGATTTTATTGTAGCCTATGAAAGATCCATTGTATCCTGCACATGAAGATCCAAAAGCCGATAAAAATTAGTCTAATGGATGTTGTTGGATAAAGGATACAAATGAATGGATAAAAGAATAAAAAATAAGTCTGGATAAGGCTCCCCATACTATTCCTAAAAATGGTACATTGAAGGAAAATCCTGTGTACTGCATAATGAGTGGAAACAACCACCGCATACGGCTATGGTACACGGAAATGTTTCACAGCTTACAACCATGGTACGAGAACCAACCGTGAGGCGCTGGCCCTCAGATCATTTTATGGAAAACAAAGTGGTTCTCGAAAGGTTGATACTGTGAACCTAGGCCTCAGTTAAGTTCAATTTCAATTATCGTGGATTAAGAGTTTAGGTTCATATTATTAATTCTTAAAGTTCATTTTGTTTTCTCAATCTTGGTATACGGACACACAAACAACGTAGCATTTTCCAACGCAGAATCCAGATTTTGATTTCTAAAATTATACAATTCCATTTTCGAAACCCTAAATTTGGTTCACGGATAACAGAAAGTCAAAAAGTTTGTTTCATGGTTCATACAACGTGGTTTGCGAATAGAATTTTCGTAAGGGTCACAATACCCAAATGGAGAAGAATCTGGGGGAGTCGAGAGCACTTTTTACCATGAGTAACGATAAAAGAAAAATGATATGGGACCATATATATAGGTGTTGTCCCATCCTACTAGGTCTATTTCTTTTATCGCGAACCATTTCAGTTCAGTACCACTTTTACATAATAATAGTTTCATTTTCATTCCGAATAGACCCTATTCTTATGGGGGCATTTGTAGGGTCCTAAAAATTCTACCAATGGAAGAATTCTCCCACAATTACTTTACATCAGGATGAAACTGCTCTTACATGTCTAATAAGGCGAATGAACTCAAATTGAGTTACAAATTTAAGAAGAAACATTTTGTAATTTAAGTTTTTAAAGGATTTTAAGTGGCTAGCATACCCTCAATGGGAAGGGTTAGAACACCGACTAGATCACAAACCATCAGAACAAAAAATTATCTGTGAGGCCCTATCCAGTAGAGAGATGGCCAGAGAACATGGTGAACAGTGAACCTCATTGCAGAAAGAATCAAAAACATGAAGTCCATCTATATACCATCTCTATAACTCATCAGTTCATGGACGAAGCCAACTAATAGTGTTCTATGAACCATGATCGCAAACCATAGCCTCCACAAACCCCAATTGACCTAGTCTTCCATGGGTCAGGATATCTCTTCATGGGCCTTCACAAATGGTGCCTCATTCTCATAGATACTATTTCCCTAATGCTCTATAAAAGGAGAATAGAATGAATTGATAGAGGAAGGACAAATAAATCTTGAAGGGGACCTAGAGGATATAAGAAAGAATTCAGAGAAGATTTTAGCTTCAGTCATGGACCAGTGGCAAAGCCCAAATTGCAAATCATGCTCTCCATATGTACAACCATACACAAACCACAAACACGAGAACATAATAATAATAATAGAACTGAGAACCTAAATGGTGAAACCATAAACCACATATTCAATGAGGATGAAATTTCCAAAAAAGATAGTCCCCTGGATGCTCATTCAATATGGTGTTCCGCATAGTGTATCACTACGTAGAATCAACCTGGAATTGTGTAATACATCACTATGTGGATGGAACCTAAAGCGGTGTGTCAGACCGTATACCACTGTGGTTCACAGTGGTCCATACCCATGCCCACGTACTGCATTAGTACGCAGATGACCCCTATGCCTTCATACCACTAAGATATGTGGATCTTCCCCCATCAAACATAAGAATCCAGTATGTAGAATGAGGTGTTTTGGGTATTATTTCCTCGGGTTCCACTCTCAACCTTGTGATACCATCCAGTCATCTATAATCCCTCCACAAACTAGTCTTCAAGCATCAGGTCAAAGCCTCCTCCAAAGCCATCAGACCCATATGATCAGACTATTGGGTGTATCAGCATGCCCCATTGAGTCTACATACCCATGGTAAGTGGTTTCATGAAGTCTCTCCCGATAGTGGTTTGGGATTTGAGAATGTATGTGGGTCTGCATTCCAATGGTAACATGGAGTCAAACCATGGGACTCCAATGTGAACCATCCCATTATAAGGATTAAGGGTGATCACCCACTTTTCCATTCAATGAGGAATGGTGATCACTCAAAGGAGTTATGTTCAATTATCCTTTTGATGAGGATGAAACTCCTCCCGTTCCCAGATTGTGTTCCAGGGCACTCCCACTAAGGTAAGTCCCCAATATATTGAGGACGAGTCACATGACCTTTAATTTCATTTCACATTAAAGGGTTTCTTTCTCAGTGCCCTCTTTCAAGGTCTCCCTAACCTCTTCCATCATAAGCTCTTCCTCTCCCACCCGCAGTAGAAGAAGCATGTGGTTGGTTGAATCTCTTGTATCCTCATGTTTCCCACACCGAGCATTAATCACATGGGATTATATGTTTATGATGATTATTACATCCATACACTTCTAAACTATGAGAACTATGATTGTTGCTCAAATTAGGATATGTATCGTGCCTACTCGAAGGCCCGAGCTCAAAAGGGTTCCCTTTAAAAAGGGTTCACCCAGTCATGTCCCCCCAAATGGGCAACGTCCATGCGTAAGCCCCCTTAAATTTGAACTACATGGGTTTGGATTCAACCCTCTAGGATTCATAGGAATCCAATATTATGGGTCAGATCCCAACATCAAGTCACCATCCATCTACCCTGGAAGACGATAAATTCTAGAGCACCTTATTATATGGATCGAGTCAGCATCACCTTTATTACATCAAATACATATATTCTTATGAAGATCTTTCAAACCAGGGGTATCTCGTGGACACAATATTTGGTAATAAACCAAGGATTCAAAAACATATGAAAATGAATTAAATCCATAAGTGTGTCCCCGAACAAGCAGGAATTTCCCCCAAAAGGGGTCCGGTTAGCCCGAATTCCCATCCACTTCAGCAATGGAGTCCTTAAGTGTCATTGCACATACCATTATCCAAAGAGCACCTTCCTTTGGAAAGAAGCTCCATGAATCATGGATACCATGGCTGTTGGGTGATTTTGGCTTCGTAAATTAACCCGTTATAGACCATCTGAGGATGTTATATATGAGCAGGACCGATTTCACAAGTACTTGACCCCGTGAAATCGCCTACTGGGACCATCTCACTATGACATCTCCTTATCAATATGAAAGGGGTGAATTACCTAGTCCCCTTAAGGTTAATCCAACCATCCATTAAAAGATAATGATGCAGAATAGGTCAAAACAAAAGAGATAATGAATTTTACAAGAAACCGTCTCTGGAAAAAGAGACGGGTGATGATTCACGTCGAGCCATTTCCCCATCACAAAAAATGTGCCACCTTAGAGGTAGAAGAAGTTTAATTAGATTTAATGGTAGAATCTCATTGATAAAATTTTACGGAATTTATATAAATGAAGTAAAATATAATATCATATTTAAATTAATATACATAATAAATAATTTCACAAATAAACAGACTGAATATATTAGAAACACATGCCATTAAAGGTTGCTTCTTGGAGTATTATAAGAGAACCTTATAATAATTCAAACACTATGAATAGATTTTTGAGAGGGGAAATAATGATACATTTAGGATAAAAGTATTTCGAGTAGAGGGGAAGTAGGGTAGTGGTGGGTATTTATTTTAAATATTCAGCATTTATTTATTATTTTCTAAATATAAGCCTTGGAAATATTTGTTATGGAAAATAAATAACCATAGTCTTGCTGAAGCATTTAGTTCATTGTTTTGACATAAATGGAATGGTTTTTATATTTTAATGAATTTTAAACTAATATTTATTATTTTAAATTTTATAATACATTGGGTATGAAAATGAATATTTTCTTCAAAAATGATGTTTTCAAATCATGAATTTATATTTTAGGCTTCATAAATTATATTAATGTTTTTTAAAATGATTGTATTTCATTTAAAAACATAATGTTAATGAAATAAAATATTTATGTTCATGGATTAAAAGAGTTTAATTATTAAATTAATTAAATATTATAATGATTTCTTAATAGTTACTGAATATTTATATTGTATTTTACTATCATTATAAAACATTGACTCTCTTAGAAAATTATGTGAAATTCACCATTCTATAATTTAGAACTATATTTTATAAATTTAATACTATTTTTGTAAAATTATTTTTATTTATATGATAATTTGTTTATAAATAATAATCTTTGGGTATTTTCAAATCATGTGTTTTGGGTAAAATATTTATACACTATTTCTCTAAAAATATTATTTTTTCTCTAAGTCATATGCCTGTAGTAATATTAAAATTAATTATTTACTATAACTTTATTTAATTAAAATTTATATTATTTCCAAATATTTTTATTCATTTTACTAGACACTTACATGAATAATTGTTGCATTTTTATTAAAACTATTAGATTTCCCATGGCCAGATCCCAACAATCAAATTCCAACAGTCACATTCCAATAACAATCTAACCCCCAAGAAAATACACACAACATTCAATCATCCCTTGATCATTCATATCATACACATGTCTATCATATATATTCCTATATGTTTTATTCATAATAACAATGTTCTTAGTATAATTATTATTTATTTTCAAGTATTATCCTTCATAGTCGAATATTATAGTGCTTCTCATATCATTACTTTTTTATATAACTAGTTTCATTTATTATTATAAATATAATTTCAAATTTGTATTTTATATTAAATTCTGATGCAATGTGTTACAATATAATAAAACATGTTAATTCATTACTAGAATTTATTAAATATTACACCTGAAATTATGATTAAGTTGGAAATAAATATCCATTACTTATTCCATATCCCATCTAAAAATTAAATGAACACATTGTCTTCAAAAATAATTAATTACCTTAGATAATCATGATAAAAATACATGTGTTTGTAAAACAATTTCTAAATTGACAGTAAAAGTTTACAATATCCACTATATTGACTTGAATAAATATTTTTATGTTGATTTCCATGATTAAACCACAAACAAAATATTATATTGAACATATTATCGTTTATATAAATATGTTTAATTACTAAAAAAACATTCAATTACAATAGTTTATCATCACGACCATTCGATAACATAAATATATAAATATATTTTATAAAAAATACAGAAAAAAACTTATCTAAAAAGATATTTAACACATTATAATGAGTTTAATGGAAACTGAAAAGTTGTGTCACCGCATCATGTGGGTATGTGACATTTTAAATACATCCTCCATCAAATTATATTTCACTTCAATCTTTTCATTGAGACACAATGATATTTTATCAAATAAAACCTATGATAATTTTAAAATTTTCTATTCCACATACATGTTTTCGAATTACCATCTATTATTCATCAACTAGTAGAATTTATAAATAGAGAAGTAATTTCCATAAATTTATATTCAAAAATATTTTTGTACCAAAAAAAACCAAAAAACCATCAAGACATAATGAGTAGATCCTCTCCCAATCAATATTTACCGCTGATATCTAATTCCATCAAAAAAATTTCATTCACCTTAGGAAATGTATTTTGTAATTTGATAATTTCTTTATACACATAAGATATGGTTTTAAAGTTATATATTTAACTAAGGACTTGTTTTTGGAATCACAAAGAGATTCTTCCACCATGGTTTTAGAATGAGATCTTTTTTTTATTTCTAAAGAAGCTTCCAAACAATCATCTTATAGAAGTAATTATAATTGTTTAAAAAATTTAATAATGACTTCAGATATATTTATAACATCACAAAACAACTTGGGTCGACCCAGAACTGGTCAACTGAGTCGGTTTGTGGCATGGCCTAAAGGGCATTCTTGATATCCACAGGCTGGCAACTAGTGTTGGGAACAAAAGAAAAATAGTTGGGAATGATTTTTACCCATAATTAAAAGGAAATAAGTAGATATAAACTAATAAAAATTGATAAAAATTAATAGACTAAATAAGATAAATTCTCACAACCAAACACACCTCTAAGTATCCTCATGGTTCACCACCAGACATAGAACCACTCACTGCAAGAGCGATCCAAAACTAGAACCTGAAACTAAAAACATAAAGTAGGCAAGAGCACTGGAATTGTTATTAGGAATTACAAAGATATATCACATAATAAATGTATTTCACTTTACAAAAAACATTCCATTAACAATAGTTTGAAATATATTTATAAAAAAATGTTTTTCACCTTTTATTAAAAAACATAGCTTCCCTTTTCAAAATCCAACACACACCACATTTTATTTTCAAGACAGAATATTCTTTTGATACCAAAAAGTAAACCAAACACCTAATCAAAAAAACATAGGGTTGTGCTGTAAATAATTAATTAAATAAATAAATAAATAATTCATGAGTAAAATAAAAGAAATGGAATTTAAACAAGAAGATATATCAAGTAGCCATAGTTTATCCTAAACATCTCTAGAAAAACCTTGGACATACATGGTTCGGAACCACCTTCCGATATATGTTGAAGCCCCTAAGTGAATATCCACTAGCCTCCCAAAACTGAAAAATCATGTGGCATATCCCACCTAGCCTATCTGCGATCGAGGGGGTATCAACCCATCTCATCAAGATTGGTTAGCAACTATCGCTCGATCCCCTAAAAGGTGCTTCGGAACCCATAGAAATAGTAAAATATGTAAGTGTGAGGCCCATTC
This sequence comes from Viscum album, assembly GCA_963277665.1. Taxonomy (NCBI): domain Eukaryota; kingdom Viridiplantae; phylum Streptophyta; class Magnoliopsida; order Santalales; family Viscaceae; genus Viscum; species Viscum album. The sequence continues at coordinate 1,197,186,059 of OY728123.1, read as the reverse complement.
ATGTGTGCATCCACTTACCTACTGACACCACAATTGCCTACCCCAAACTCCCCAACATGATAACCCACAATGGGAAATCCTAGATAGGGTCTCCAACTATATAAATATATATATATAGGAATCACTTCATATCATTGAAGGTTCAAATCAGGTTGTTATGTCACTTAAGCATCCAAAACTTTCTTTAAAATCATGAATGTTTCTAATCAATACATCATTTCACATAAATATTCAAACCACATCACAAAATAATTTAGTTTTCCAATCATACAATCACAATTTTCAAACCACATTTCATCCCAATGTCACAACGTTTCAAATGATCCTTATAGTCTATCTCGTATATACTTTTAGAATATCTTCCAACCTTTCTCAAATTTAGTATAAATACACACTTACAAAAAACTCGATCTCAAATGGGCCTTTACCCAAATCTAACATTATCACAAAACCAGGATGTAAACATACACAACACACTCAAAGGTGCCAAAAGGCTTTCAAATTTTGAGAAAAACCATTCTATTTTATAAATGAAAAACGGGTCTTAATTACCCATAAAATTTGAAATACACACAAATTCATTTGGGGAGTCATGGAACCATTTTATAAAGATATGTAGTAGAAATAAGATAATAATCGTTTTTAGAAAATTGAGGTCTATGAAAAGAACCACTCCCAATACCATCATAATTTGAAGGCCCATCCATGTGTGAATTACATTCCTGCATGAAATCTTCCACATCCAATGTCATATCACAAATAATCTTCCCCATGAAATTTTCAAAGAATCCACACATGTGAATAATTGAAAAATTAACCCAAAACTAGTTTTAATTGTTTTTATCAACACCATAACACTAAAATTGGCTAAAAAAAGGTACCATGGGGGTGAAAACATGTTTATAAATAAAAAAAAGAAAATATAATTTGGTATGAAAACACATAGACATAAAAAGAAAATCACTTCATAACCTGTTTTAAACAAATTCTACAGACTTGAAAATGCTATAAAAAACTAATTAAGTGAATTATGAAGCTGTATGACATATTTAAAAATTATCAAAACAAAAATGAGCATTTAATCAAACACATTTGACTTTGAAATGTATACTTATAAACCAATAATCAATGAAAAACCCATTTTTCATAATTTGAATCAATTGAAAATCATCAAATTGTGCTAAATAAGGGAACCATAGAGGTTCGAATAATGTTAATAAATTAATTGAAAGGGTCATGTATAATAGGAAGTGCATTAAAAAGGAAGAAAATGGGTTCACCTACCTCAATGAAATGTGAATGTGAAAAAACCCTCGGAGGAGGAAGAGTATATCTCGAGGAATAATCTGCACCCCTAGCATAAAATAAAACCAAACTGAATACAAACCCTATCTATTAGGGTTTTGAAAATAGAAAAACACAAAAAAATTCTGAAAAACACATCGAGGAGGAGGGTGCCAATGAGGGAGGTGGTGGGAGGAAGAGGTCACTAAAGAGGGAGGTGTGGTCGGAGGAGAGACCACTGGTGAGAGGAGGGTGGCCAGATAGGGGTCACACGGGGGGAAGTGGCTTCACGAAGAGTAATTGTGGCATGAGGAGGAAGGGGTCATTGGGGAGAAGGTCTGGTCGGATAGTGCCTGACCAGAGGAGAGGGGGTGTGTCGGGAGGGTGGTGCGCACAGGAAGATGGAAGGAGGGGGGATTCACTGTAGGAGAGAAAGGGAAGATGGGATGACATGCTAGTGTGAAAAAAAGATAGAAAAAATACTAATACCAAAAAAATAAAATTCTTAATAATAATAATAATAATCACCATTATAATAATATTCATTTAATTTTTAATAATAATAATATTGATAATAAATTAAAAATAATAAAAATAATAAAAATTTATAATAATAATATTAACAATAATTTTAATAATAATATTATTAAAAACAATTTTAATAATATTGTTATTATTGTCTATAGAAATAATAATATTATTATTATGGTTTATAAATTCACTTTGTTTTATTTTTATTTTTTCTTTTTATCTAATTTTACTTTATTTTATTTTATTTTATTATATTTTATTTTATTCAAATATTGGGAAACCACACAGTCAGTCTGCATGGCTCAAGAAACCATTCACGAATCGTGGAGTAGATTTTTTCCACTTCAGAAGCCATTCCATGGGTACCTGGGCTGAGCACACAGTTTTCGCTAACCATGTGGTGCCTGTGCACCAGCCTAAAACACCCCAAAAATTCCAATAATCAACAATTTAAACTGGCTCTCAATCCCAAAACATGACCAAAAGACCCAAGACCTAGAAAAAGTAATAATAATAGTGGATTTGGGGTCAGGGTGTGAAAATTCTCCCCTTCACAGACATGTTTTCCCCTAAAATGTCACCAAACTAAAGGATAATTAATACTCGAGTCCATGACCAATCAAAAGCAAGAGAGACTTATAACCTCATGTGACCTTTAATTCCAAAGGTCACACCCAACCGATCATAAAGTAACCCAAACATAAAACAAGGGGAGAACACATAAGGGTTATCCCCACCATAAAAACTCAACTAACACATATAGTAAAACAAAAACACACCACCTCGGGGAGGGGTCCAACGTGGTGAACCCCAACCGATCCAAACCAACCTCTATAGAATAAGAGAAACAACTCCACCACTAAAACTATATTCTTTTCACACACCAACCAGACACCCAATATTATGGGAAACTCACAAAAGAAACTCTAATTAAACAATAGACTAAAAAAACCATTCACCTATCTCAAAAAATCCAAACATCTCCAAACAGGAACCACTAAATCAAAACCATCTCAAATAAGGGACAAAAACACTTTAAGAAAAAATTATTTAAAACACATGTTAAAATAAATGAAACCACTTGGGTTATGATACAACAAGATATGAGTTGACAACAATAAGAAAAATATAATAAGGAAATGTTAAATGTATTTATTCCAAAATATAAAATAATGAACTTGGCCATTGTCTCACATATCCTTAGAAACCCTGACTATGCATGATATTAACCCCAAGACCTATGGCTGGGGCTCTGATGGATAAATAATCTCTTGCCTCATAGTATAGTATGTGAATCCCTTGATGACAAAGTCTTCTTTAGGCGACGATTTCAGAAAAAATCTCCAGATGACTAAGACATTCGCAATGATGGAACGTCTTCAGATGGATGTGACATAATGGATTTGAGTGCCCATACCAACCACACTGGTGGAACACACAAGGATGATCATAAGAACATGAAACCAGAACCATTTAAGGATACTCTTTAGAATCAGCTTCCTATGGTATATACTTCTCTCCAAATAGGGAGCCTTCATGAGCTGTTAGAGATGTTGGATTACCATACACCTACTCTCTGAAGACTAACTGAGATAGGAACACTTCATCTAATATCTTCTCTAAATGATGGTCCTTAGAAGAGATGACCCTCTCCTTAATCTCTAGGAAAAGACCTCTAATGAAGATTGATGTCTTCATGAAATCCTACGATGCAACCTCCGGGTAAAACGAAAACAGTTCCATAAAATGGTCAACATAGGCCTTCACCAAACACTGGCTTTGTTGAATACCCACGAGCACTTCCATTTTGTTGTCTTCACATACTCAGGTATGGACCATCAGATGAAGAAAAACTTAAAAACATCCCACTTTATCCCAAATTACAATGATAGTGGAGAAAACGACTCCCATTCATCTGAAGCTAGACCTTCGAACAGACCCAATACAACACACACTCGAACAACTCTGAGAGTTCCCCATGTCTTGAATACATGCTCGACCTCTTCAAGCCACCCCACTACCTCTAATAGACCTCAATCCTTGTGAATGAAAAGAAACCTTTTAGAATAATCATAAATTGGTTGTGGCTACATAGAAATCTTACAAACCTTTCTGGGTGGCATTTTTTAAACTACACGAGAAACATGAACCCAAATCCAACATCAATACGAAACAAGATTTAGAATAATATCCCAATCCAAAACATCATAATGATAACAAAAATATATACAAACATAACCAAAACATCTCTTTTCAAAATTCACCCTTCTCATTTCAATTTCAAAACTTCCTTTCTCTAGGGACATTTTTTCAAACACCAAAACCCCTTATTAAACTAAATTTAAATTTACTAAATCATTTCCCATTAAAAAATTAACTTGTTTCATGGCTGTTTTCAAAACTCAAAACCACTTTCCACCATACACAATACACTCCTCAAAGAGAAACCAATTTTCTAAAAGCTCTAAATTTCAAAAACTCAACCATGGAATCCTATAAACCATTACATGCATGTCCATCTATTTCCATCCATGCATTCCAACACAAAATTTCCACACAAATACCCCCACATGTGAAAACGTTCATAAATAATAGCATGAGAAAACCAAGCCATTTACTTACCAATTAAAACAAGAAACAAATTTTCAAACCAAAGTTCATTCTATTTCAAAACCTGCATTACCAATTTAAATACATTTAGAAAAAATCATTTCTATTTCAAAACCATTTTCTCCTTCAAAAGAGCACTTACACCGACCAAAATGAAGACAAATCAAAACATACACCAAAATATTGGGATGAGGGACTAGAATCTATGCCTAACATAGAAACATGGTAGTAGTCCATTCCCCATGTAAGTCAAAATTCTAAGAGGGACTTGAACCATACACTTGGACTCAGCATGGGTCACTTCTCCATGTGGGATCACAACGTGACACCGGCTCACCTCTGTTGTCATCCCTCAATCCTAAACAAAGACAAAAGACCCAAATCCCAGACAACCCCTGGAAACTCGAGGTTCGGAATGATCAAGGGTTTATGAAGTCCTTCATGTACCTACCTCCTGAGTCCGAAAAGTCCTAATATCCAACTAACGAACACCCTAAATAACAAGGGCCTCCTCTTATACCAATTTGTCACGTACCAAACTGGGTCGACCTAGAATCCATCACATGAGTCAGTAAACAGCATGGGATTAAGTGAGTTCTCGATCCCCATAGACTGGTAACTAGTTCTGGGCCCCAATGTAAAATAGATGGGAATGATTTGGGCCCATAAAGAAAAGGTAAATAAATAAATATAAACCGAACAAAACAGATAAACACTAACAATCTAAATAAGATAATGTCGTGCCAAAAAACATACCTCCAAGTAACCCCGTGGGTCTCCACCTGACACTGAACCGCACTCTCTACAAGGGAGGTCCAAAACTAGAACCTAAAACTGAAAAGATAATGTAGGTGTGACCACTAAATTATCAGTAGGAATTCCAAATATAACCCATAAAATACATGTATTTTATTTTCTCAAAAACATTCTATTAACAATAGTTTGAAATACATTTATATAAATATTTTTTATATTTTATTAAAAAAACATGGCTCCCCGTTTCAAATTTTAGCACACACAACATTTCATTTTCAAGACAGACTATCCTTTTGATACCAAAAACGAATCCAAACGCCATATTAAAGCAATAAAGGGTTGTGTTGAATATAAATAAATAAATAGAAAAGTAAATAGTACATGATGAAACAAAATGCATTAGAAATTAAACAGGAATATATAAGTATCCATGGGTGATCTTAAACTCCCCTAGACATACTAGGTTAAGAACCACTTGTCAGCGTATGGCGATGCCCCTAATTCAATAACCACTGGACTCCCTAAACTAACCAATCTAGTGGCACATACCACCTGGCATATCTGCAATCTAGGGTGTACCAACCCATCTAATCTGGGTTGGTCAGCAACTGTCCCTCGATCCCCTAATGAGACACCCAAGAAACCATGGTAATAGTAAACTGTGTATGTGGGAGGCCCACGCACACATGACTCATCATACCGGCCGCCACCACACTTGCATACCCCCAACAATGACATCCCCTATATGATAACTCTTAAAGGGAAATCCTATATGGGGTGCCCACAATATACATATACATATACACATCACTTCATATCATTGAATATGTCAATCATACTATTAAATCACTTAAGAATTCAATACTTCCTTTAAAAACTTGCTATTTTTCAACTAGGTCATCATTTCACAAAAACAATCAAACCACTTTACAAAATACTTTATGTTTCCAATCAGGAATTCAAATTTGACTAACCACATTTTATCCCAATGTCACAAAGTTCCAATTGGGCCTTATAGTATATCCCCATACACTTTCAAAATATCTTCCAACCTTTCTCAAATTAAGTACAAATAATCACTTTCAAAAATAATGATGTTGAACGGGCCTTTACCCAAATACAACATTATCACAAAACCAAGATGTAAACATACACAACACACATGATGGCTCCAAACAGGCTTTCAACTATTGAGAAAAACAATTCTATTTTTTAAATGACCAAACAGGTTATAATTTCCCATACAATTTGAAAATCACAATAAGTCATTTGGGGAGTCATGGAACAATTTAATAAAGAGAGGTAAGAGAAAAGAGATAAGATTTGTTTTTGAAAAATCCCGGTCAAAGAAAAGAACCACTTCCAATACTATCATCATTTGAATGCACATCCATGTGTGCACTACATGCATGCATAGAAGTGACCACATCGAATGGAATATCACAAATAATATTTCCTTATAAATTTTCAAATAATCAACACTTAGGCATAATTGAAAAATTACCCTAATACTAGATTAAACAGTTTTTACCAAAACCAAAACACTACAATAGGCTAAACAATGGCACCATGCGGGGTGTGAAACATTTTTACAAATTAAAAAATGTTCAAATATCATTTGGTGTGAAAACACAAAGGCATCAATATAAAATCACTTCAAAAAATATTTTTAACAAATTATACAAACATGAAATCACTATAATAAACTAATTCCATTCATTGCAAAGGTGTGTATTACATTTAGAAATTTACAAAACAAAATTGAGAATTTAATAAATCACATTTAACTTTGACACATATACATAAAAACCAAGAATCATCTGAAAACCTATTTTTAATAATTTGAATCAATTGAAAAAAATCATACTAAGCTGAACAAGGGAACCCTAGAGGCATGAATGATGTTAATAAATTTATTGTATGTTTAAAGAATCAAATGAAGTGAATAGAAGAGGACTTATATAGGTTCAGCTACCTCAATCACGTGTGAACATGAGGAAGCCCTCAGAGGAGAAAGAGTATAGCCCGAGGAAGAATCCACGACACTTTTATCTACGAAAATAAAACCGAAAAAAACCCGATCTATTATGGTTTGACCAAAATATGAAAACCCCAATAATTGAAACAAAACACACTAGAGGAGGAGGGTGCTAGTGATGGAGGTGGTTGGAGGAGGAGGGAAACGGTGAAGGAGGCACAGCTGGAGTTGAGACTGTCGGTGAGAGGAGGGTGGCCGAAGAGGGTTCACACTAAAGAAGGAAGTGATGTGAGGAGGGAGGGTGACACGAGGAGGAAAGGGATGTCCGGAAGGTCTAGTTGGATGGTGGATCGCTGGAGGAGAGGGGGTGTGCAGGGAGGGTTGTGCATGAAGAGGGAAGGAGGGGGTGCGTCTTGGGAGAGAAAGTGTAACACCCCAAGCTTCTACATTATGTTTCCCTTGGAATAATGAAGTAGGTTACGTTGTACGCAACTTGGAGTATTAACACACGACAATAAATGAAACTCGCCATTATGAATAGTAATACCCACTATTGGAAATTTTTTAAATTTTAATATTCAAAATGGACTTCATTTTTGAATTCAGATTATCAAAATTAGCTTAGGGTGAATTTTTGGTATTTTTCAGATAACTTTCAATTTTCGATGAATAGTGAAAAACACTACATTATTATTTAAAACCGACTTTTTATTTAAATAATTATTTATTTTATTTCAATTTATTTTAGGTAAAAATAGATATATAATACCTATATATTTTCAATGTAATTCATTATAGTCATTTTATAATAAGCTTAGATATATAAAATTTTATTGAACTTTTTACCGTCTTTTACCCACCTTCTTGGAGCATTTACAAATTTTCATAAAACATAATCTTACCACTTATGTGAGTTGAATTTTAAAAATCCAAGAGACAGGGATGGTATTAGTATAAAAAATGTTGTTCAATAAGATTAAAATAATTTTTTGTGAATAGTAACTATTGACTTATAATTACCACAGTTAAAAGTAAATAGGGTAATTAAGGGTAAAATGATATTATAATTACCCAAACACATGTTATATTCTACTGGATAAGTTTAATTCTACCAAAAACCACCTTATAAAAAAATATGACCCCCTTTGGTCCACTTGGATTAGATTAGGAAATTTATTATTATTTTATTTAAAGAAGAGTTAAAAGAGTTGAATTCCAAGTTTAATAACTAAAACATTTTTAAAATAGGGTTATACATAAGATAAATTAGACTATAAGTATTCATTAGAAAGATACAAATATTCTGAACATATGGGTATTTTATTTATAATTTTTAGACATTATATAATTTAATTTATTCATGACACAATGATGATGTAGTAATTACCTTATTAATGAAAGATTGTGATAATTGAAATTATAAATATCCAAATAAATGTAATTTGAGACTTTTGATCAATTAAACTAATTTTATAAGTTAATATGACATGTTATTGTCGATTAAATATTTTTTTTCTAAATAATAATGTTGTTATTATTTTCACAAAAACCAAAAACTAAATAGTATCAAAATTAATATAATTGAGTTTTTAAAACAAATATAATATTATTAATTGATATAATATTAATAAAAATAGAACGATCGGAAAAAGAACTTAAATAAGGTTATATATATTAATAATGAACCACTTAGGGTTCTCTTGTCTTGTTATAGTTAGTTTATTAACCGTATAATATAAAAATACAAATACACATGGTAAATGTCAAACTATTTAACTAAGAGTTAAATCTAAATGATAAGGTTAATGAGGTGACCTAAACCTGTATAAAACCTTTTGGTTGAGTGTTTTTCAACCCATACTCACCTTATCATCGAGATAAATCATTTTGGTTCCATTAGAAACCGAAAATGATTTTATTATAAAATAATATTTCAATCTTTTCCTAAGGTACCCCTCACCTCTCTTATAAAAGGTCACTTCCCCTTTTCTAAAAATCACAGTTCCAAAGCCATTTGGCTCAGAGAAAACCTACCCAAATATCCTCCCAATTTACCTCGCTTCAACCTAGAGGAGTTATTTTGATTCAGAATCCAAAATAAGGATCCCTTTTGATCAATTCAAAAGGAAACACCGAAAGAAGAGGTAATAATTTCACCACCCTCTTTCAAGTTCTTTTCTTCTTCCACTTCCTCTTTATTTGTTGTTTATATTCTAAAATAATAACTCTAGTAAATTAAATATATTATGATGTTATTATAAAAATAGTACAACCATATTCATTATTTTAAATATAATATTAATGACAAGGTCAACATACGTGCGTACGTACGACTTACCGTCTCCACATCTTGGTGTAGTTTGTTATTAAAACACTTCATTATTTGGATGAGTATAATAATGAGCATAACTGATGTAAATAATAAATATTACATTTTAATTATTATTTATATATGATATAACATCCAATTACATAGGATTTTATCCTCAATATAATGATATTGTCGCTCGTGCGTACGTACGAATTACTGTCTCCACGAACGTGATTAGAATCAATACCCATCATAATAATTCAAGAATAATATTCATTTTATGATTAAAAATAATGTTTATGAACATAATATAATTATTTATATGAATCAAATACATCATATCCATAACAAACCTGGCTTACATAACCAATAATATAAAGGAAAACGAATCATTTAACACCCAAAATGATGATACAAATGAAATATTATTAACAATGTAATATTAGAGGATCATATATGATATCATATTTATGTATATAGTTCTTGTATAATTTAATAACACTTTTTTAACTATTATACAGGAGGTTAACATACCATCGACTAAATAAAATTACAAGTTAAGTGTTAATTTCACAATCTCTTTATTATATGAGGTTGTTTTTATGTAAGTGTCTACTGGGACCTCTTTATCATCCACATCCTTATTTTATTAAAAATGAATTTCAAAACATTTTTAATATTTACTATACTATGGATTAAATTCATTTATACCTTTATTTGACCATATATGTTTTGAAATTAATCTTTCGATCATCTTCCAGACAAGATACTTTATGACCTTTTCGACAAAATTAAGGTAAGAATGTCCTTTTTTATCTTATACAGTGGGTGTGGATATTTTACACAATTATATCATTTATGAAGCATCCCACTCAATATTATAATAATATTTTCAAAATAAATGTTTTCTTTTATAATTATTTGATTTTAAATGATTTCAAAATAGAAAGAGATATTTCTCTAAAAATGTTTTGATTTCATCTATGTCAACATCCTTTGATTGATTTTAAGCTTGTTTGATGTTGATTTATTATGATACAAAACATCCATATTGTATTAAAGGTTTTGTGATATGTTTGAATGTAGATGTGTTAATTTTACACCATGAATGGTTTATGGATAAAGTATTTAAAATTTTTAAGCTAGTTTTAATACGAATGTTTATGTAATGTTTTAACCATTTCATATGAGGAATGAATTGGACTTAGTAAGTGACAGGTGGAACATGCTCTAGATCCTCGATGCATCGGTAGGTATCATGAGAAAAACAAGTATCTTGTCACATGTACATGAAAAAATATTATTTGTAGTCTTGGCACAAGGCCTTGACTCTGTGGTTATAAAGTCTGGCATTATGCATTCCATCATTATGAAAGTGGAAATTGACATTGCATGTGATTATTCGACTAATAGAATATCCATGTGATTATGTAAATGGAATTATTTTATTTTTTATTTGTTATATTATGCTGAAGTTGAAGTTTAAAAGTATTTTTCTTTAGTCTTATACATTTCATTAAAAGTTTATACTTATTTTTGAAAGTTTCCGCTATATTGTTATCCTTTCTGAGCATCTGAGCTCACCCATTTCTATGTTTTATTTTTACCAGGATGTGAAAAAGTATTTTATGGTTAACCTATAATGATAGTCTATGGATATAAGTGTGTTAAAAAGGGGAGAAAATGTTTTTGATGTTTTTATTTCATGATGTAATGTATAACTTATGATTGTATCTAGTACTTTTAAGGCCACTAAACTGATCGGTCTTTTCGGACATGATTCCTTGTACCAAGGTAATGTTATGTAATAATACACCGACTTTGGGTAACTGGGGTCAGGGTGTAACAGAAAGGGGAGTGGGGTTTGAAGTACTAGAGTAAAAAAATAGAAAAAATAAAACTAAAAAAATAATTTTAACAACAATAACAACAACGAAGATGACAACAATAACAAAAAAACAAAAACAACAACAACAAAAACAACAATAATAATAATAATTATAATCATCATCATCATTATAATAATATTCATTCCAATTTTAAATAATAATAATATCGATATAATTTAATAATAATAATATTAATAATAATTTAATAATAATAATATCAATAATAGTTTTAATAATAATAATATTAATAACAATTTTAATAAAAATAATATTATTATCGACAACTATAATAATATTATTATTATGGTTTAAACATTCACTTTGTTATATTTTAATTTTTCTTATTTTTATCACATTTTTCATTATTTTATTTTAATTTTGGGCAACTTCATGATCACCCCGCACGACTCAAGAAACCGTGCATAAATTTTGGGGTAGCTCTTGTCCATTTCAGAAGAATCTAAATGGGTACCCGGGCTGACCACACTATTTCTGATAAATGATTAGTGCCTGTGCACTGACCTAAAACCCATCAAAAAATCCAAACATTGAAATTTTAAACTGGGTCTCAAACCCAAACCTCGACCAAAAGACCTGAGACTAGGAAATGAATAAAAATAATATGATCTAAGGTCGAGGTGTAACATATACCATTATCATTTTATTTTTCATTTGTAAGGATATGGGGATGAAAAGAATCATAAATTACTAATAAAATATTCAATAATTAATTTCAATGAGGCATTTATGAAGATACCACATTGTGTATGAGTTTTATTTTTTTTGAAAAGGGTTTTCATTGGTTGATAATGGTGACCAATGAGATAGAAATATTACATTAATATCAATATGAATATGGATTTATGAAGATGGTGCTTGGATGATGTTCTCATGTCTTGATATTTCAAGAAACATCTGTTGAATAATTTATGTTTCCTAGTGATACATGACGAATTGTTTTGGACTACTTGATGATATTGGATGTCATGGTTAAATAATTATCCTAGTAACACTGATTATTGATGAACTTATCATAAGTTGAAAATACATATTTTTGAAGTGACAGATTATTTACCACAAATAAAAATGATGATTTGATGTTGAATACGTTCTTTAGAATTTATATTCCAAAAAGAATAGAGGAAGAGGAATTGAAGAAAGGCCTTGCAATTCTTCAATTTCATGAAGATAAATTAAATATGTTTTAATGATAACCATGCATAAATAGAAGTTTATATAATATACATGAGGAAATAATTTGAAGAAATAGAATTTTTGGCCATGGAAATTGATGTTGGAATTATTGTTACACTTAGTATTTATAGTGGGAATTTTTCCACTTTGAATATATTCCAAGTGTTATAAAAAATATATGGTTCCCATCAACTAATATGTCTAGGCCATACTCAACCCTAGGAACATGGGGGACACCTAGAGGTCAACCAAGCCCTTGATAAGATAGCTCGATCCACCCAATCATGTGGCATAGGGAAAAAATAATGTCTGCATGAAATAGGCTGGCATGTGTGTAAGGTCCATGGTTCATGTGGCAGGTTCCACAGCAGACAATGCTTTGCTTATAAAGGGAGGGAAGTACATACTTGGTTCAAAATATGGAACACATTTTTTCAAACCTTCCATTATCTTCCACCACCCACCAGTCGACGAAAGTATTGGTTTCATCAGGGATGTAGGTAAAATCACTAATAGTCAAACCCAAGGCTACCATGATAAATCTGGGGTTAAAATGATGAGAAAAAATTGATATAAGGATTCATGAAACTCTGTTTTCATGATTCCTATGATGAATCTGATGAACAAGCCTTGGCCGAACTGCAAATATAGTTTTAGGAGGTCATTTGAGCTCTAGTGTTCAGGAAGATAGTATTAATCTGTTTATAGTCTCATTATTGAATTTTTCACTCCTACCAAGTGTCATGACTAAGAAACATATAATGCTTATTTTTGTATACATGAATCAAGTAATTTCCTTGTTATATAGGAAAGCCTACTAGATTGTAAAAAGAAATAAATAGGTGTGTGCTAAACCCTTGGGGAAACACATGGGTATTGCAAAAAATAAGGAAAGGGTTATTAATGAAATCATAGAGTTCATGCACTCATTTAAAAAAAATTAAGATACATGAACCTAGATCTTGATTTGGATAGATACACATTTTAAAAGAAGAAAATAGTATGTTGAGTTCACATGATAATGTAAACATCGGCATATCCCTTTTTTCAACAATAAAGTAGATAGTGAATACATCCATGAATTGATATGTATATTCATATCCACATGAATATTTAATGGAGAAAATGTGTGCACTTGTGTGAAGAAGGGAGAATAATAATGGAATATAAATAAAAATAAAAATAAAATGCATGCTTATAGAAACACATATGCATATGATATCATAAATTGATAAAATATAAATCAAAGAATAATTTTATGCTAAGATGTACATGTTTTACAAGACCAATTCATGTTTAATACATTCATAAGATAATGTGTTTATAGGTTCTGAGCGCAACAGAAGAGCGTGGATATGTGTACCCAACATTAATTTTTTCATTAAATACATTCAATCTGAGATATGTCATGGTGATAAAAATTTGGATCCTCAGAATAGAACGATTATAGAAAGAAAAGTGGGGAGTCCCAGAACCACTGATTGGATCATCATATGTTGGTTATAATTAATTTAATTAAAATAAAATAATTTCCTTGATGTAATTCTATCTTTGTTGATACTTCTGGTCGTGATTCGATGTGATCAGTCATTGCGTCACAGAACTCAATTATATGATTACTCTATTGGTGACCCACATGTGCTCCACATATCTCTATAAATATTTGAAGGGATCTTTGGTTTCTAGTGTATAATATCCTTCACTTGTGATGTCCACTTTTGATCTCATTGAGAGTTGCTTCTAATATGCTCTTCTTGGTCAGATGTAAGAGGATCTCTCTTGTAACTTCAAAGAGTTCTTATAGGAAAATAAATTCTCTCTTGGCTTGAGAGCTATCTCTAATTCCATTTTTCACAACCACCAACAATGTATAGGTATCATTAGAATAATATAATTGGGAATTTAATTAAATAAATAATAAAAATAATTAATTACACGAAATCATTTATTCATTTCATTTAATTATTAGTAAAACCCCATATCTAAAAAAACAATTGACTATTATTATTACTTGAAATGCACCCAGATAATTACACATAATATATTTTAATTAAATAAATAATATTATTTCTCACAAACCCACAAAGAAACTACACGGCGTGTATATTAGTATACATGACATATATTTTGTTTTATCCCATTTTCGTTATTTCCTCCACCACATTTATTAGACCTTGAATAATGATTATTTATTTCTTAAAAAAATATTACTTCATTACTCACTAATAAATTTATTATTTCACCCAAAATATATTATCTTGAATAAATAGTTTCAAAATAAATGTTATCACACATCCTTGAGTAATTCTTAAACCACAATCAGGAATAATTTTCATTCAACTTGTTAAAGGAATATTTGACTGAGATACTTGGGAATACTTATTGTGTGACCCTCTTGGGATCTTTCTCAATGGAATTAGGAGGATCCTACCTAATGTCCAAGGATAGTGTCTAGAAACATGCCTAGGCACCCATTGAGAAATAAGTAAATATTGCAATGACATGTTGACTCCCATGAATGATTACCGTGTAATGTAATTCCTTTGTCACAATATCTCCAATCAAGTGGGTTGCACGATAATGCCTTCAACCCATCTGTTCAATTATTCATTATTTGACTTACCAGAATTGAACTTATCCATTCATTACCATCGACATGGATTTATAGAGGCTATATCAATTCCATAAAAGGATATGAGATATAAACTTCTGTTATGGAACATAAGGGAAAAATACTTTCCTACATTATCTGTTAATGTGGTATTACTCATAACACACCCAACATATCCTACCTCACTGCGGACAGTGTGTCATCATAGATTTCATCAATACATATAAGTATACAAGCTATAATACCCATTAATAATAATCAAAATGTCAAGAACCAATACCCACATCCGTCGATATGAACATTCAATGAAACTATGAAATGTGGATTTCCTACAGGTGGGTCTCGTTCCCATAATATCCTCATTGATAAAATCATGGGCACATACCATGATAAGGTGGATCAATATTTTATGATTCCTCACCCTTAATGTCCTATATTATTTGTGCCCCACATATAAAATCATTTGGCCATAGAACATATATTCGTGAATAATGTTATGGAGCTTTTAGGTTCTCATCATAGTAGGGATCCTTTTGGAACCAAAATTTGGGAAAAGGAAGAGAAAACATGAAGCCCTTGTGGCTTCCACGCAAAGATAAACCACGGAGCCCTGTAACATCACGAACAATGTGAAGCTCCCCCTCTACAAAGCCACCAAGGATCAAGGAGGAGAGAGGCTCCGCGAACTAGATTTACATTTGCGAAGTCGCTGTGGAGCAAGGAGGTGGGAGGCTCCGTGATGTGATTTGAAGTTTGTGAAGCCACTACAGAGCAGGGAAGAGGGAGGATCTGTGAACTATATTGAAATTTGAGAAGCTGTCGTGGAGCAAGGAGGTGGTAGAATCCACAGTTATGACAAAATTCCAATTGTCTTCACGCCAAGAGAGCCCTGCTTCGTAACCCCTCTTGACTATAAATACCAATCTCTCCTCGAGCCCAAAGGTTGTATCCTTCGACCTTTTGGCTTCTTATCTCTCAAATCATGAATCAATTCTTCCTCTACAAACAATGATCTCTTCATGGTACTTTAGAATTGAAATGGGCCTTTTACTTTTCTTAAATTCAACCCCTATTCCAAGGGGGATTACCTTCATAGTGCCCATAGACCGTTGTGAAGGATGGGGATCCCAAAGGGGAATCAGGTCTCAGAAGGGCTCCAATGATTCATGAAGTACCCTCCATGCACATGTAACCCAAATGATAAGGCAGGGTCCCTATGCTTTGCAAAGCACCTTTCTTAGCAATTCTACGCTTCGCAGAACACTCTTACTCTATGAAGCATAGCTCCACGAAAGCCTATACACTTCATGGAGCACCATTCATATGCACCTATCCCCTATTCCTTGTCTCGGAAAATTAACTCCATGAAGCATACCCCTTTGTGTAGCCCCTCCACTATATAGAGCAATAGATCTTGATGAGGATTCTTCATGTGAACCACTTTTCTCTGCAACTCCTTTTCACGTGTGACCCTCTAGGTTTTCATGAAGTGATTTCAATGTCCTTTTGACAGTTCTTCCCATTTGGTTGGTTCACCTCATGTTTTTTTACATAGTTATGCTAAAAACTATTGATTCCTCGCATATCCATGCTGACATAGGCCCCTCAGTGGATCACTCCACAACACCACCCCCACATGGCATTGATAATTCCTTCCCTTCCCCAAGGGAATGATGGTATTAGTAATGTATGTCCTAGGGGTGAGGAGTGAACCCTCCTCATCTGAGATGTAGGACGTTAAACTACCATGCTCCATCATCCTCAGCACATAACATTAAACTATGACCTCACCCCACACATTCTACGTGGGGCACCCCATCTCAGACATTCTCTATGCCTGGTCATCTCCACGAGAGTGAGATCTTCCTCACATGGATTGAGCTCTTATTTTCTGGAGCGATGCCAATCTATGGGGAAGGGAAACCATCTTGGTGTAAGCCCCTAGATTTTTTGTAGGAGGTTTTACCCTTACTCTTCCTTTCTTCTTCAGTTACAAATACCAAAGGGGGGATGGGAACCACAACTCTCCTCTCTTTTGTGCCAAATCCCTCTCCCGTTGGGCTTTTCCATCACACGGGCCTCCATCCTAGAGTAAGTCCCAATCTCCATCTCTCTGGGTTGCGAACCATGCATAAGACCCTATTTCATCCTTGGGATACGAACCATTAAAAAGGCTGTGTTTTCTCTTTAGGTTATGAACCACATGTAAGACCCTATTTCTTTTTTCAGTAGCTAACCACGTGTAATCCCTAATCCACTTCCCACAAACTCATCTTTCGCGACATGATCATCGGGTCTTTTTTGTCTCATGTTTCTCACACCGATCATGACTCACATGAGATTAGAGTAAACAACAACCATGACATCCTATTTTCTCCACCCTAGAGTGTATGTCCCAACATCATTCTGAACTACGCAAACATTGATCATTTCTAAGGCAAGGTATGTAGGAAGCCTCCCAGAGGTTCAAGACCAACACATTTTGGTCCCGAACCATTCATGTAGGTTCACCAAACATTCCGAACTATGCGGAATTTGATCCTTTTCATTGAAAGGTATGTAGGAAGCCTCTCTGAGATTCAATCCAAACACTTTTTGGTCCCATCCCCTTCACATCAATTCAAAAAACATTCTTAACTATGCAGACATTGATCCTTGCCAAGGCAATGTACATAGGATTCCTCCTTGAGGTTCAAGCCTAACACATATTGATCCTGAATTCTTCACGTCAGTTCACTGAAAATTAAAAACTACACAGAAAATGATCCTTTCCAATACAAGGTACATAGGAAGCCACCCTATGGTTAAAGACCAACAATGATTAGTCCCGACCCCACTTAACATCAGTTCACCATACCCCATCCCAAACTATGTGGACTTTGATCCTTGTCAAAGAATGGTACATAGGAAGCATCCCTGAGGATCAAGTCCCACACCCATTGTTCCTGACCACTCCATGTCGGTCCACCCTCATCCTATGTGACATTAAACCATATGCCTCTTTTTCTCTGAATGAAACTAAACTATCCCTTATGCAGTGGTAATTCATTGTGATCCCCATCCAGTGGTAAGCCATTGCCAACCCCATGCAATGGAAAGTCGTTGTCAACCCCAACCCAATGGTAAGATGTTGTCTTCCCTTTCGTTGGGACTCATATCTCTGGTATTCCCAAGTGGCGTCAGAACAACTCCGACTGCTAACCGCACATAATCCCTCATATTTCATCGAGTCATTGTCCTCTGCGTACACCCCGATTATATTCCTTCATCCTGACTATGTTGAATTTGATCCTTGACAAGGACAGGTATGTAGAAAACCTTCCTGAGGCTTAATCCCATCACCCATGTCTTATCCCAGTATTTCCCTAGATCCTATGTGTTTCAGGATGGGCATGCCCCAACCCAGAGGATCCACTTCATTCAGGTCCCATCCATACGGTTCACCTCCTTAGGTGTCCCATCGCCCCACTGAACTACACAGACTTTGGTTCCATACCACAAGGATATATAGGAAGCCTCTTTGAGGCTCAAAAACAATACTACCATCACTTTCACAATGCATCAGACTCATTTACCCACCACTTAACTCAACTCTCCATCATCCATTCTAATTCTTACTCGGGCTACCACATCCCAGTGAGATCATGCCAATCCACCTATTCGGTATTCCTAGCAATAATCGGGTAACTAACCATGAGTTAGTCCCAGCAACAATGTTCCTTATAGGGGTTTCACCCACCTAATCCACTCGTACCAGTGTTTTGATCAGTCATATCTATCTCCGCTAGACGTTAAACTCATGTCATACCCTGTTATAAACGTGGTATATTGAGGAAAACCTCAGACACATGCCTATGGAATATAATTCCCCATATTCTATGTGGGATTCCTTGGGCTTCCACACCCTGAAGAATCTATATAATAAGTAGAATAAACCCAGATGCACCATATTTTGATCATCTAGACTTGCCAGTGATGTCGAATGTGACTCCTCCCCCAACTAAAGGTTGCGGCCCTGACCAAACACCTTTGAATGTCCTAACAGAAATAGTGTAATTAACCGAAGTACATGTAGACATTGAACCAGGAAGAGTTTCACAAACAACTTATTAATCTATGATAGAGACTATGAATAGGTAATGATCTACAAGTAGAAATCCACAGAAGGAGAAACTGAAATCCCATCATCTCATTTCGATCAAGGAGAAAACGTCCCTGAAAAGGTGACGGATGCCACCCGCCATTAGAAAGTAGAAATGTGAGGTAACAATCAGTGAAAACTTGTATTCCTAAATGGATGGATACGTGATCCCCAGTGAAAGCATCAGAAACAGAAATCGTGAACCCAACATGAAGTCCTTATCCTCAATTTGGAGATTAGTTGCATTCAAGAAATTAGTGGACTGGCATGTCACTGGATCCTAGTATCTGGTTCCAGGTCTCACCAAGAAAATAGTGGGCCTGGTGTGAAACTTAATAGAAGTTGGGGTAGTTAAAACATTAGACATCTCGATCTAAGATGTTGTCAGTGTGGATCCTTCTTACTATCCATGGATGACATAATGATGTTGGGGCATGGGATGTTCATTTCATTTCTACAACACTAATTGTTTAATATCCCTGCCTTATAGGACCCAAGCATCCATAATAGGAAACCAATCACCACCCGTACACTGACTTAGGGGTAGGGGAAATGTCAATACAGTAGTCCTGCATGGCTCTACTTCTTCTGTGACAGTCTCCACATCCACAACTACTCGGAACCCAGGCCCCATCTCCTCATCAAAATTCATTCAGTGAAGGGTGATAAACAAAATCATACGCCGATATAAGGAGGAGAGGATTATCTTGACTCGGGATATGGCCTGATAAGATTTAGAAGAATATGTTCCTCATTGCCACTACCACCCTCAGGGGTCCCGCATGGAGCCACTTCTTCCCACTCTGACACACAACCGTTTTGGAATCCTCTCCCCAAAATGCTTTGATGACTCCCTTCCCTACGTTGATGAGGTGGGGGATGTCAGGACAAGCCCAACCAGGATCCCATTGTAGGGGCTCCCAAGAAGGGCCCCCACTAGGCCGCGCTAGCACCGCCACCTTTCCCCTCGCGTCCAGAAGCATGTAAGCTATGTGCCTACACCGACATCCCAAGTCTGTTTGACTCGATGCCAGCGTCAGGCGCAGGCTGAGGAGGACGCCTGCCGAGGGGCGTCACCATTAGCAACTATCATGGATCGTTCCACCACCGATGTATACATTAATATCCCTATTTATGCTGAGCAGGTTCCCTCATACACCATTCCCGGATCGATGCCCCAACCCCCCATAGGCAGGTTGGGTCGACTCTCCTATTCACCAGTGTAGAGACCGCCCACCATGGACAAAACCACAGTTGCGACACCCAGTATGGGGGTCCTCCATATACCACCATCATTGAGGACATGGGACCTACCTACTACTGTGCTCAACGTGGAGGTTTTCCATGTGCCACCTTCAATCCAAACGAGGTTCCTCCCCACGATGGTGATACTCAGTATGAAATCCTCTTCCGCGCTCATGACATTTGGTATGGAGTCATTCCCCTTTCCGCATGATACCGACATGGAGATGTCACACATCTGATCAGTCTATAATGTGGGGGCCTTACCCATGTCCTTATAGCGGCCAGAGAAGGATCTCCTTTCCCCAAAAATTAGAGGAGTGAAGATAAAACGCGCTTCATCGGTACCCATAATTGAGGTCCTACCCGTGTTCGGCTTGACCAGTATGAGGACCCTCCTCGCATTGATGTTGCTAGGGAAAATAAGCATGGAGGCCCTACCCATGCTCCTACCCACTTCATCACTTTCCGCAAAGATCCTCCCCATGTTCCCTTTGACATATTCCCAATTTCTCCTCGCACCCCAGCTCAATCAAGATAAAGTCTTGTCCGCCCCAGCACCAGTTAAGCTAAAGGACCACCCTGAGACCAAAATCTACCCAGGTGGGAAGAACCATCCTAGGGTAGCAAGGTAGGTAGTCTCTACCATAAAAAGAATGATGAGAAGATTAAAAATGATATTAAACCTGTCTGCTTCTCATATTATAATGCGAAATATGATTTAGTATTGAAACCCTCATCTCGATCCTCTATGTTTGGGGTCGAGGAAGGAAGGAGGTGCATCAGCCTCATACTTTTGGAATGAGAGGTCCAACTGATACCTACCTCCCTATAAATATACATCTAGGTGAAATACAATTGGAAACTACCCAGGGTCCGGCCATGCAATCACCACCATCGTAACTAGGAGCATTCTCTACCTTGACTACAGATCACCGAGAGTTATTCTGGAGACCGATGGTGAATGAGAAACAGCATGGTTCACCACTGGCATCAGTATTACCATGCCAGAAACTGTGGTCACCATCCCATCTTATCGCAACAAGGTGTCCATGTCACTACACTCTTCAAAGGATAGCCTGAGATACGGTGGATTGTCAGCCCGCTCACTGTATTTTCCACTGGATAACCTACCGTATCAGTGATATGCTTCAGTACTACTACTGTTTTCCCAGAATCCCCCAGTTGATGAATATGGAAATGAAGGAATAGACCCTAAATCAGGGTCGAGGATCTTGTGGGACATTCTTACAGCATACCATTTCTCAGAGATGTTTTGGCCAGTTAAAGAACCAAACTTCAGCGCACCAGAGTTTCTCACCAAGGAGGAAGTTGGATGCTTTCCCCAGACACTATGGGTGACACACTTATGTATTCATTATCAGTTAGTGGATTACCCAAAAAGTCAATCACATTTCAAAGACATTAGAAAAAAATTCCATCGAGTTGATCTGGTCGCACTCCTCGTGGCCTAGCACCCTAAGTCACTAGACCTCCATAGGAACCTCCAACAAAGATGCATCCAAAGCTTTAAAGTGCTCTGCAGGATTATCATGAAGGCTTCCCCCCATGTTTAGATCCATTTATGGGGTATGTTTGCTGACCTCCACTTCAGTTCCATCCAGTGCCAGCCCGACTTTCCTAGTGGTATCAAGGATATGTCTCCAGGAAGAGTCGTGGTTAACATGGACAATCTATCAGAGGAAGAGACATAATTAGAACTCCTTGGAAAAAACTTACACCCCCGGGGGAGTGCCACAACCTTTGGACTCATCATGAAGGGTCACTATCTAGTATATAAATCTTATGGGTCTCCCCATACCCAACGAGGTATAAGTACTCAACTGAAATCTCAACAAAGGTAAGGATCACTTTAGAGCCACCAAAACTCCGACCCTTCTGAATAAATAAAAAATACGGAGGATGATCTTGAGAAATCCATGTTGCATCAACATCTCGCAGAGAATATGTAGATGGTTTATGACCTCCTGGCTAATCATGCCATGGAGCAATGGCCAAACAATGGTGATCCTCGGTCAGGGAAGTAGGGGAAGACACACCTTCTCACCGACAAATTTCCTCCACGTGACCCTGACCATCGTTCCCTCACAAACAGGCTTAAGGATGGAACATACAAAAATATTACATGGTATGTGTTTCTAAACCCAACAGAGTAGTGAAACAATTATTACGATACATCTCAAATTCCCCCAACTGCTCCGCAAGTCATCCCGTAAGCCTCTCCATAAGCTGCTGGTCCTTCTTATCTCATTGATGAACCCTCCAATGCACTGGTGGTCAGATATCCATGTCACACTACTACAAAAACGGGCAAGGGAAGCGCACCCTTATAACAGCACTAAGCAAAACCGCTGATAAAGGATACCCTATATCAGCGCTAAAATTACAGCGCTGAAAAAGCTAATGTTTATCAGCGCTTTCTTAGCGCTGATAATAGTAATATTTATCAGCGCTAGAAAAGCGCTGATAAATATGATCTGTATCAGTGCTAAAATTTTAGCGCTGATACAGTTGGTCTTTATCAGCGCTCAAAAAGCGCTGATAAAGGTTCGCCTATATAAGTGCTAAAAAAGCGCTGATACAGAACACCTCTATCAGCGCTCAAATTTCAGAACAGATATAGGGTATCCTTTATCAGCGCTCAAAAAGCGCTGATAAAAATTATCTTTATCAGCGCTAAAAAAGTGCTGATAAAGAGACCCGGTATCAGCGCTATAATTGTAGCGTTGATACGGGGAATCTTTATCAGCGTTTTTCTAGTGCTGATAAATCATAATATTATCAGCGCTAGAAAAGCGCTGATAAAGCTAGATTTTATCAGCGCTATAATTTTAACGCTGATAAAGGTAGCCTTTATCAGCGCTTTTTTAGCGCTGATAAAACCTTAGTCGACTTTTTTATAAAGTCGGTCGCACAGTGCCCTCGTTTTATCGCAGCTAAAGCCCTCGCGGAACCGTAACCCTGCTACTCTTCTCCCGAATACCGCTGCTGTGTTCGCTTCGCCGGAGCTTGCCGCCCTCGGTTCACTCGCCATCCTCCGCCGCCCGCAACACCCTCGGCCGACCTCCACCGCCTGCCGCCCTCGGCTGCCCGCAACGCCCTCGGCCGCCGTTCTCTGCCGCCCTCGGCCGCCCTCGGCCGCCCTCGGCCGCTCTCCGCCGCCTCCGCCACCCTCCGCCTCACTCGTCCGCCCTCGGTCGCCCTCCGCGGCCGCCTTCCGCAACCCGCAACGCCCTCGGCCACCGCCTTAAGGTAACAATCTGTGAAGAAGATGTATATGTTTTCATATAGATAGATTGCGTATAGCTGATTCTCTCTAAGTGTACTCATGATGATGTCCAGATGTTGGGAATGATCATCATTATTTTGGTATTACACCAATATGTCATCCATAAAACAACTACAATCTGGTCTAGGTACAAGTGAAATATTCAACTCATCAAGAGAATAAATTCCATGGGGAATTCGTCAACACAAATTTTATTATGAAGAATTCATAAAAACTATACATGATTTCAAAATTAGTTTATAGTATATCAGAATTTCTCAACCTCAAATGATGATAAACAAACCTTAGATCAATCTTAGAGAACAATATGGAACCCCTCAGCTGGTCAAATAGATCAAAAATACATGGAAGTGGATATCTGTTCTTAATTTTCATCTAATTCATATTCTATTAATAGAAACACATATGTAATGTTCTGTCATCCTTCTTGGAAAATAAAACATGAGATCCCCAAGGTGACATACTCGAGCAGATGCACCCTTCATAATCTAACTCCTCTCATTGAGTTTTATGTTCCTGAATCTATTATTGTTTCATTCTGAAAGGCGTTATATAAAATGGCTCAACTCCACGCATCAGCTCAATCATGAACTCAAAGTCTCTTTTAGGCGGTAGCCCTGATCAATTCTCATGAAACACATCCTAGAATGAGTCTACTACTGGGGGGAATATTTCTTGTTTCAATCCATTATCATCAAGAAAAATATTCGTAAACTGGTCTATGTTCTCACCTAGTTGTGGAAGAACTTGTCCTACATGGTCTACCAAGATATCCCATTCTCCATAAAAGACACGGGCTCTACCCTTATGAGGCATGACGGTCACTCATCTACGGTAACAATCAATGTGATATTGATTAAATACCAAAAATTACATCATCACTATCTATTCAATACATATCATATCAAGCATGTATAAATCCAAAATGAAACAATACTCACAAACCATGAGGGAACATCCCTTACGAAGACAGATGCCTTCTAATCACACCCCCAATGGTGTGTTGACCAACATGATCCCACAAAAGTACTCTAACAGAAAACAGAAACCATTTACCAAGAGATAAGATATAAAATAATGAGAGGATCCCCTATTACAAGTCTCCTTTAGGTTCCCCTATTCGGTGCTCTGATAAAGGTATCTCTCATCGATTGGAAATCCTCTATCTCCTGTTATATCCTCCTTATAGAGTGATAGATAATCATCTTTTTAGTGAATCTAATATTCTTTTTTATGAATCTTGATTGCAGGTTAGACTACTTTATCTCCTTCCAAGGAAGTGGTTCCCTTCTACTGTATTTGGAAGTCTTCTTTTGTGTACTTGAACCATAAATACTAATATTTGAGATTCAAATAGTATGAAGATGAATAAAGATTGGATGGATTCTAATCATTTAACAATAGAGTACGATAACGGAGTGAAAGAGTTCATCATGTTTGCAAAGGATCACACAAAGGATCCTTCTCAAATCCTTTGTCCGTGTTTACGTTGTTGTTATTCTAGAATACTTACTCCAGAGGAGTTGGAAGAACATTTGATATGTCACGGAATAGATCAGAGTTATAAATGTTGGAATAAACACGGAGAAAAAGCGAATATAGCTACTGGCTGGGATAAAACTGCGTTTTATGGATCGTCAGATATGAATACAAATATAGATAATGAAGAAGACCGTATGGAGGATGTGATTACAGATGTCAATGATGATGAAGATCGTATTGAGGAAATGACAAAGACAATTCAAGATGAACCCCGTGATTGCCCAAAATTGTTTGAGAAGTTAAAGAGTTGTGCAAAGACGCCATTGTATGCTGCTTGCACTAAGTATACAACATTGTCAGCTGTACTGAAGTTGTATAAATTGAAAGCAGGCAATGGATGGAGTGATGTCAGTTTTACGGAACTACTTGCTCTCTTGAATGACATGCTCCCGGAAGATAATGAGCTCCCAAGCAGGACATATGAAGCTAGACGAATGCTACGCTCGATGGGAATGATTTCTGAAAGAATACATGCCTGGCCGAAAGACTGTATATTGTTTCGAAAGGAGAACAAATCACTTACAGAATGCCCAAAGTGTGGTGCTTCTCGATACAAGAAAGATAAATCCAATCCTACGAAAGTTGTATGGTACTTTCCAATCATTCCAAGGTTTAGGCGTTTATATGGAAGTGAAGAAACTGCAAGACAATTGTCGTGGCATGCAGATAAAAGAAATAAAGGTGGGTTATTACGTCATCCGGCCGACTCTCCTCAATGGAAGAAAATTGATCATGAGTATCCTGAATTTGGAAAAGAGCCGAGAAACCTTCGTCTTGCGTTATCTACAGATGGAGTGAATCCTTTTGGTTTTCAAACCAGCACTCATAGTACATGGCCTGTTATGTTTCTAAATTATAACTTTCCACCCTAGTTATGCATGAAGCAAAAATTCATCATGTTATCTATGCTTATATCAGGACCAAAACAACTAGGTAACGATATTGATGTTTATCTGACTCCTTTGATCGAGGATTTGAAGTTATTGTGGGACTCAGGTGTAATGTTGTATGATGCTTATAAAAGTGAATACTTCACGTTGAGAGCGATGTTGTATGGGATAATAAATGATTTCCCTGCTTATGGAAATTTGTCAAGCTATAGCATTAAAGGAAATCAAGGGTGTCCCGTGTGCGAAGAAGATACAGAATCAATTAGGTTGAAACATTCATCGAAATATGTGTTTCTAGGACATCGTAGATTTCTACCTCGTCGGCATAAGTACCGATCTTGGACGACATCATTCAATGGAAGTTCAGAAAAACGCACAACACCGTCTCCACTAACAGGTGATCAGATGTTTGAGAAAGTAAAAGATATGAACACTGTTTTTGGTAAACCATTTTCGAAAAACCTTACGAAAATCGGTTGGAAAAAGAGATCAGTTTTTTTTGAATTACCATACTGGAATTGTTTGTACGTCAGACATTTTATTGATGTGATGCATGTGGAAAAAAATGTATGTGATAGTGTTATTGGAACGTTGCTAAATGCCCTTGGCAAAACAAAAGATGGAATTAAGGCAAGGTTGGACATGGTTGACATGGGAATACGAGAAGAGTTGGCTCCCGTGAAAGGTGAAAATCGAATGTTTCTTCCTCCTGCTGCTTATACTCTTTCTAGGGCAGAGAGATATCAGTTTTGCAACTTCTTTAATGATGTAAAGGTTACAGAGGGGTACTCATCAAATATCAAGAACATTATGTCAATGAATGATTTGATGTTAAAAGGTTTGAAATCACATGATTGCCATGTTTTGATGTAAGATCTAATTCCTATAGCTTTACGTTGCATTTTACCCAAGAATGTTCGTCATATGTTAACCAACCTTTGTTTCTTTTTCAAAGCTATATGTAGCAAAGTTTTAGACCCGGGGAAATTGCCAGCTATGGAAAAAGAAATTGTCATCATATTATGTGAATTAGAAATGTTCTTCCCGCCAACATTCTTTGATATGCTGGTTCATTTGATGATTCATTTGGTGAGAGAGATTCGACTTTGTAGTCCTGTGCACTATAGATGGATGTATCCTGTTGAACGGTATATGAAGATTTTGAAAGGATATGTCAAAAATCGAAGTCGGCCATAGGGTTGTATAGTGGAGCGATATATTGTTTAGGAATCCATTGAATTTTGTATTGAATACCTATCTGATGTGGAAAGCATTGGTCTCCCGAAATCTCGTCACACTTGACGCATTGAGGGTGGGGGAATTTCTGGAAGAGAAGTTGTAACAATCAGTATTACAGATCGGGAGCAGGCTCATCTTTATGTTTTTCATAACAGTTAGGAGGTTGCTCTATATATTGAAACTCACAAAGAAATTCTTAGGAAATTGAATCCATCGAGGGATGATAAATGGTTAGCAGATACACATAATCACCAGTTTATAGGATGGTTTCAGGACCATATTTTTAAGCAGTTGGATGAAAATCCGAATTCAATTTCAAAACGACTTTGATGGCTAGCCGCTGGACCAAGTGTGTATGTATTATCTTACAGTGGGTATGTAATTAATGGTTATACATTCTATACGGATGAACATTATGAAGAGAGTACCATGCAAAATAGTGGAGTTACACTAGTGGCTGAAGCGATGCATGTTTCTGGTAGTAAGGATAGAAATCCAATTTATGCAAATACGTCATACTTTGGCATTATCAAACTAATATGGGAGTTGGATTATACGACATTTCAATTGCCGATTTTTCAATGCAAATGGATTGATAACAATAGTGGTGTTAAAATAGATGAATGGGGATTTGTGAAAGTTGATTTTAGTAAATAAGGGTACAAATACGAATAGTTTATAATGGCATCACAAGCGGTACAAGTTTTTTATGTTCCAGATCCCGCAAACCGAAAGTGGTCGATTGTTCTGTTATCGTCCAAAACTATTGAGGGTTCCGATGAAAATTCAGTTGAGGACGATCCTTTTAGTGGTATGTCACAATCAATTCGGAGCGGTCCCAATGCAGATGATGTTTTGTATGTTAGAGGAGACCACAATGAAGGGATTTGGATTGTCGATAGAGGTGTCAAATCTCTTCAACCTTTGAAAAAAAGAAAGAGAGTTCAGTAAACAGGTTATATTTTGTTTGTAATATAGATCCTGTTATCTCATGTTATTATCTTATCATTACAGAATTTATGTAATTTGAATGAACTGTTCAACCACTTTTGCAGATAATGACTTCTGCACATTCTGGTGCTCCTAACCTTGAGACTGAACAAGTCTCTCAAGCAGCTGCTGCTGCGGCTGCTGCTGCTCCTGCTGCTCCTGCAGCTCATGCTGCTGCTACTGTTGCTCCTGATGCGGCTCCTGCTGCTCCTACTGCTGTGGCTCCTACTCCTCCTCCTGCTGTGGCTCCTGGTGCTCCTACTGCTCCTGCTGCTGCTCTTACTACTGCGGCTCCTGGTGCTCCTACTGCTCCTGCTGCTGCTCTTGCTGTTGCGGCTCGTTCTCTTAGTGTTGAGGTCCAACAACCATCAGCACATTCCGTTGATATCATAGTAGATGAACATATAGATGATGTTGATATCGATGAAATGGTCGGGAATGAAGGACCGAAGTCGCAGAAATCATAGGTGCGTCGTAGTTTGACAGTGTTAGCCAAAATTCTTAAGGCGAAAAGCAAAGGTATCAAATTTGAAGTCAGATGGAATGCACGAGGCCAACATGTGAATCCCAACAAGGCTATGTTTAGCAGTTACATTGGAGTTGTCACTTGGCAACGCGTGCCGATTGACATAGATTCATGGCACCATGTTGTGTCCGGGTTGAAGGCTGTGATCTGGGAAGAAATTACGGTAACATTATGAATTTATTTCTTTAATTAACTAGCAAATAAAATGATGAAACAATGTCTTACTCTTCTCAATCTCTTGCGGAGTACATTTATAGTAGATGACTCACACAAGGATTATGTACTAAGGCTTGCAGGAAAGATTCATCGAGGTTTTCGTACTATTTTAACAAGATATCACCTGAAAGATTCTAAAGGTAAAATAAACCCTCACCCACCCATTGTCTATGCGCACCTGATATCCCAAGAAGCATGGGATGCATTTATTGGCCGTCGTGGGGATGAGAAGTTTCAGGTACATTGTGAGTGATAATACGTTGTTTGAGGATACCTGTATTTATCACTTTGATTGTCAATATTTCATTTATGAAACAGAAACTCTGTACTAAAAATAAGGAACGTGCATCAAATCCAACATACCCCTATCGTAAAGCAATGATGGGGTACGCTTCATTAGAAAAGAAAATGGTACGTATTGTAAATTTACAGTAATATTGTTAGGTGCCAATAAACAAATTCATAATTATCTTTCTATGTTTATATGTAGATTGATGAATCTAAAACCAAATGCACTTCTATCCCACGTCATGTGCTATGGAAGGAGGCACGTGTGAACAAAGAAGGGAAGTTAATAGACGAGAACACACAAAAAGTGTGGGAAATATGTGTAAGTATGACACGATGATAAAAAGATTTGTTTAAAATTTCTATTACATAAAAATAATTAGTTTTTTTACTATATCTGACAGTCATAGGAATCAGCTACTCCTGTAGCTGATACAAACCTATTATCGACGGCTTTGAAGCAGCCAGAAAAATAAGGTCGTGTCAGAGGTGCAGGGTTTGGGGTGACACCCCAAGTATATTTTGAGAAGAAGAAAAAAATGGATGATACAGAGAAAAAATTGGAACAAATGAGCGAAAAAATAGCAACCCTTGAAGAACAATTGCAATGTCAGGGAGAGTTGTTAGAAACTTTTATGGGTGGGAAGCAAAGGGAGGACACAACTCAGGAACAACCACCGCATGAACATCCTGCCCCACCCCCCACCAGCTTTGAGGTGAGCCATTAACCTAAAAAAATGTCTTAGCCGTGGTAATCAATATTCTAATAACGGTTCCCATGAAATATGAATCAGACAAACACTGATAATTTATCTGTACTGATCTTCTACAGGGTGATAATGATTGTGATTTATATCTGTCAACACCCACCTATCACCTTGTAGCGAGGGCTACAGTGTTCAATATCCCAGATGCCACACTGCATAATAGACCACTTTCAAAAGATCATCTGAAAGTGACGATTACGGTAGCTCATGATCGAAATGCAATGCTACCTATTCCACTTGATGACGATGATATTCATATGGTCGAAAAGGCTATTGGGACATTCATTGCATGGCCGGCACAACTTGTAAGAGTACATGCAGACAAAGAGGTATTTATTTCCTTTTATTTTCAAGCTAAACCCTTAACAATTAATGAAAAGAGTGTCTGAATCAATGATTGCTGTTATAGACGGAGAAAGGAAAGGGGGTGACTAACATTGGCTCGAAACCATCTAAAGGATCGACCAATCGATCCCAAGGAGCTACTGAAAGCACAATAACACCACCTGTTCTCTTTCCACATTTACCAGCATTGAAGACTCATGTGGATACGAAGCTAAAAGATGGTAATAGTCATATAGTGATTTTCGAAGATAATATATACGGAGAGGAAAGTCAAGATTTCGTTGCTGCTGAAAATGTAAATGAAAACCTTGAAAACGGTTGGTTAGGCGTCACTGTTGTAAATGTATATATGAGGTATGTTTCCATGAATTGATTTTCTAAAAGCTGATCTAATGTGCAAATTATGACTAAATGCATTTTATATTGTTGACAGACGCATTTATGAAAAACAGTTGAAGGGATTTTCCCATGAGCCAAGATTTGGACTGGTTAGTCCTCATATCACATCAACACACCAAACAAAAATAGAGTCATCAAAAAGGGATGCAATAGTGAAGGACTTGCTGAAAACATTTGAACGCAAGATTACAGATGACAGACTTTTCCTAATACCAACCATGCAGGGGTAATACTCTACGATTAAAGCATATCAATTATATTTTCACTTTTTTTATTACTTATTCCTTTTTGTGTTTTTAAGCAACATTGGTTGCTAATTGCGGTGAAATTGGATACTCTGAAGATTTATTTTCTGGATTCAAAGCTAGGATATCCATCAAACCGACCATACATGATGGAGTTTGTGAATCTATAAGACACTACATCTTACGTTTTAGGTATAAACATCAAGTAATATAATTTTTATTATCTTTTACTAAGGATTCTATTATGATAGGGATGTGTGTCAATATCGTCTAAAAAAAGGAATGAGGATAGGGGTTAAGCATAGGGAGGCGAGTAAGTACTACGTCTGGACAAATATTAGAGTATATATAATAAAATTTCACTATCCAAACACATCTCAACACAAGTTATTTATTCTCCTAATGATCAATTTTTTTGCAGTTTCCAAAACAAACAGACGATAATGATTGCGGTTATTATGTTTGTAAATTTATGAAAGAGATCGTTTTTCATCAGCAAACTAGCATCCCTAAAGAGGTATTTTCAAAAACAATTACTAGTTCGTTTAAGTTATTTATTAATTCTTTATTTTTTTTATTTTGCAGTACTACTATGACTGCCGAAAAGCCTCATACTCACAAGACGATATAGATGTGTTCAGAAATGAGTGGGCCACATACCTGATGACAGATTGTACACAAATACAATGAAGATCTGACTTGGGGACATGTACAATTGGTGGTCATTTTTGAGAGGGGTTAAGGGGATCAGAAGATGAAATATTGTTGTATGTAAATGTTTGTAGAAAAATTGTAATTGTTATTAAATAAAACATTCTTTCTCCAATGAGTCATTTTTCCATTTTAACAGATGATATGCACCAGCAACATGCAAGAATGTTGAACCACTAAAATGGTCGCTCTCTTGTTTAAGATGGACAACACTTTAATTGAAAACAACAACTGACCTACGGAAATCCGACCAGACGCATTTGGATTGCCTTCATCCTTTAGGAGAACGATCCACAGGTCCTTGGTGACGTGTACGAGTCAACTCCACCTCAATCCGAGGCACGGTGTGACCGCTACCACCCAAAGGGTCGCCCTCTTGTTTAAAATGGACACCACTTTAATTGAAAACAACAACTGACCTACGGAAATCCGACCAGACGCATCTGGATTGCCTTCATACTTTAGGAGAACGATCCACATGTCCTTGGTGACATGTACGAGTCAACTCCGCCTCAATCCGAGGCACGGTGTGACCGCTACCACCCAAATGGTCGCTCTCTTGTTTAAAATGGACACCACTTTAATTGGAAACAACAACTGACCTACGGAAATCCGACCAGACGCATCCGAGTTGCCTTCATTCTTTAGGAGAACGATCCACAGGTCCTTGGTGACGTGTACGAGTCAACCCTGCCTCAATCCGAGGCACGGTGTGACCGCTACCACCCAAAGAGTCGCTCTCTTGTTTAAAATGGACACCATTTAATTGGAAACAACAACTGACCTACGAAAATCTGACCAGACGCATCCGGATTGCCTTCATCCTTTAGGAGAAGGATCCATGGTTCCTTGGTGACGTGTACGAGTCAACCCCGCCTCAATCCGAGGCACGGTGTGACCGCTACCACCCAAAGGGTCGCTCTCTTGTTTAAAATGGACACCACTTTAATTGGAAACAACAACTGACCTACATAAATCTGACCAGACGCATCCGGATTGCCTTCATCCTTTAGGAGAAGGATCCACGGGTCCTTGGTGACGTGTATGAGTAACATGCAAGAATGATGGACCACATTTCTTTGTCCTTTGGACAAAAAAACCAGTAAAATATCCAAAATACCTTCATATCATGCATGAACCAGTAAAATCTCCAAAATACCTTCATATCACGCAGTTCTGAAAAGAGTCACTATTTAAAAGAAAATTCAAAAATTTAGATACATCTCGAGATGGTCAGTTTAAAGAAATTTTGAGGGACACTACTAAAGACATTCTCAGATATGCACACATCCCCCACTTTTAGATCGTTGTCTACTAAAATGATCTTCCAAACAAGATATGCATTAGAACGCTCATGATACATAAAGCAATTCACTGGCCACCTTCGAGAATGATCTGAAGCACAAACCATGACAGCATTATGTTTTTAACTTCAGCACCTCAATTGAGAATGTTACACCTTTCAGGACTTGGCGCCATTGTATGTCGTTTCGTCCACTGAATGGGTCTATCCTTTTATTTAATTTTTTTAACTTCAGTCAAATATTCTAGAAAGATGTCGCGACAGATCCTTCACCATTTTGTTTTGCTGAACATCTCATTACATTGTTAAAAAAAAGCAGGGTGTCTTGCATGGGAAATACGTTCCTGTATTGAAGATGATGCACTCCCATTTATTCGAACCCACAAAACCACCCCACGGCGCGACGGTCATTGGCAGGTGCCTGGGTTCCTCCCCGCCTTCCAGAAAAATATGAGTCCCTGTTTTCTCATGCGGGGTGGTTTTGTGGGTTCGAATAAATGGGAGTGCATCATCTTCAATACAGGAACGTATTTCCCATGCAAGACACCCTGCTTTTTTTTAACAATGTAATGAGATGTTCAGCAAAAAAAAATGGTGAAGGATCTTCCGCGACATCTTTCTAGAATATTTGACTGAAGTTAAAAAAATTAAATAAAAGGATAGACCCATTCAGTGGATGAAATGAAATACAATGGCGCCAAGTCCTGAAAGGTGTCACATTCTCAATTGAGGTGCTGAAGTTAAAAACATAATTCTGTCATGGTTTGTGCTTCAGATCATTCTCGAAGGTGGCCAGTGAATTTCTCTATGTATCATGAGCGTTCTAATGCATATCTTGTTTGGAAGATCATTGTAGTAGACAACGATCTAAAAGTGGGGGATGTGTGCATATCTGAGCATGTCTTTAGTAGTGTCCCTCAAAATGTCTTTAAACTGACCATCTTGAGATGTATCTAAACTTGTGACTTTCTTTTAAATAGTGACTCTTTTCAGAACTGCGGGAGTTAACATTTCTCCAACATATTCACACACAAAATCACCCTTCGACATATCCTACAATGTCTTCAGACCCCACCCTTTCCCCTCGGCTGTCAAAAAAACCTAAAAGACAATGGCTAGCAATGATCATTCCAAAATGAATTTAAACTGAAACCTTCCAGAAAAAAATAGAGTACAATACCTGCAAGTTGTAACTTAGGTCGCTTTGCACAAGCCGATTTCCACATTGTTTGTAGCAACCACATTTTCTCTAACACTCTAATGATCTTCATTGCTTCATGTCTTTTATACTCTTCCAGAAACCCTTCTCTAAGAAGGTCAACTATCGTGTATGCATACTCACCTTCAAATGTGACGTGTACGAGTCAACCCCGCCTCAATCTGAGGCCTGTTGTGGCTGACACAACTCCAAGTGCCTCTGTTTTGTTCAAAATGGACTTATTTTTAAGTGAGAAATCAACAACCGACATACGGGAAACCGACCAAACGCCTTCGGATTGTGTTGACACTTTAGGAAAACGATTCATGGGTTATATGTGACGTGTACGACTCAACCCCGCCTCAATCCGAGACGCGGTGTGACCGGTATCACTCCAAGTGTATGCATTTAGTTTAAAATGGACAATATTTTACGTACATACGCCAAACTGATCTAACGGCTTCTGATTGCATTGATACTTTTTCACAATGATAAATGACTCATGTGTGACGTGTACGATTCAACACTGCATCAATCCGAGGCCCGGTGTGGCCTACACCACTCACAGTGTCACTGTTTTGTTAAAAATGGACTTAATTTTAAGTGAAATCAACAACTGACATACGGAAAACCGACCAAACACATTGGGATTCTATTGAAACTTAAGGAAAACTATCCATGGGTCAAATGTGACGTGTAAGATTCAACCCCGCCTCAATCAGAGGCGCGGTGTGACCGGTATCACTCCAAGTGTATGTATTTAGTTTAAAATGGACAATATTTTACGTACATACGCCAAACCGATCTAACGGCTTCTTATTGCATTGATACTTTTTCACAACAATCAATGACTCATGTGTGACGTGTACGATTCAACACCGCATCAATCTGAGGCCCGGTGTGGCCGACACCACTCACAGTGTCACTGTTTTGTTAAAAATGGACTTAATTTTAAGTGAAATCAACAACTGACATACGACAAACCGACGAAACGAATTGAGATTATATTGAGACTTAAGGACAATGATCCATGGGTCAAATGTGACGTGTACGAGTCAACCCCGCCTCAATCAGAGGCGCGGTGTGACCGGTATCACTCCAAGTGTATGTATTTAGTTTAAAATGGACAATATTTTACGTACATACGCCAAACCGATCTAACGGCTTCTGATTGCGTTGATACTTTTTCACAACGATCAATGACTCATGTGTGACATGTACGATTCAACACCGCATCAATCCGAGGCCCGGTTTGGCCGACACCACTCACAGTGCCTCTCTTTTGTTCAAAATGGACTTATTTTTAAGTGAAATCAACAACTGACATGCGGCAAACCGACCAAACGCATTTGGATTCTGTTGAAACTTAAGGGAAATGATCCATGGGTCAAATTTGACGTGTAAGAGTCAACCCCGACTCAATCTGAGGCCCGGTGTGGCCGACACCACTCAAAGTGCCTCTATTTTGTTCAAAATGGATTTATTTTTAAGTGAAATCAACAACTGTCATACGGGAAACCGACCAAACGCCTTAGGATTGTGTTAACACTTTAGTACAATGATCCATGGGTCATATGTGACGTGTACGAGTCAAACCTAGGGTGGATTACATGGCTTTCCTACATGGAATATATCCCACTACACGTCTTTAATGAGCCAGCTACGCAGTTTATCCCTTGTACAGATACACAGGAAGAATCACACGAGATCGACGTAATGTACTAACATAGGGCAAGGGTGCATAATAGGACACACGATCAAAGGGTAACACGTATATGTTTTTTAACATGCCATGTAATTTCATATTGATATGACATGTATATTCACACAGGCAGCTGAACATTGGAGTTACCCAGGGTAAAGCGACAAGGCATGTGACCCTTTAAATGACACATAATTTTATGTACCATGATTGATCTCTTTGAACACTATATCAAGGACATATTTCATTAGGGTTGGCTCCCATGATCCTTCCTAGGATGGTTTTGGTATCTTTTCCGACTTACGGTAGTACGATCGCTTCAGTAGGACGTCCTAGACATAGTTGGAGTCTCTCTGAAAGTCCTGGAGTGAGATCATATATCTATTTTTGAGGTCCAGGTAGAGTCATGTATGAACGCAACCAATCCTACCAGACATCCATCCTATATATAGAATGTTAATCTTGATGTCTCATTACAGTCCCCTAATTTATGATATGTTACCTTTTTTGTATTAATATACATAATTACTAAGGGTGATGGTTGGGAGAGTTAGGATATCCTTTTTATGTATTGCAGAATGATTCAAGGAGCATGGGCTCTGCACGATTTTTCAAAACCAAGTGGCAATCCAAGGAGAAACAATGCATAGTGGAATGTTCTAGTATTTATCTTCTGAGTTGTGTAGGAATATTTTGTGATACTATGTAATGAGGTAGTTTTGGTTTCTGGGTAGATGGTATCTAACTCATGGTAAGAACACTGTTTGGCTGGGTTGTGATCGGTTGATGACATGCTTGTGGTTGATATACTGGTTTTTGTGCAGGTCTGTGGTTGATATACTAGTTTTTGTGCAGGTCTGCTCGGCTGGCTGTACTAGTGCAGGTTTTTTATTAGCAGTAGGCAGGGATTTAACAACGCTTTTTTAGCGCTGTTAAAGGCGACATTTAACAGTGCTAAAAAAGAGCTGTTAAAGGAGATATTTAACAGCGCTAAAAAAGCGCTGTTAAAGGCAACATATAACAACGCTTTTTTAGCGCTGTTAAAGGTATCCTTTAACAGCGCTTTTTAGCGCCATTAAAGGTGACATTTAATAGCGCTTTTTTAGCGCTGTTAAAGGTGACATTTAACAGTGCTAAAAAAGTGCTATTAAAGGACCCCCCCCCTTTATCAGCGCTAAGCTTTACAGCGCTTTTCTAGCGCTGTTAAAGCCCTATTTTAGCGCTGTTATTGCCCGTTTTTGTAGTAGTGTCAAGACAGAAACCACCACCCAGATGATTCCATGGTGGCACTCATTTCTTGCATCAAGGCATTGGAGATGTGACAAGTGGAAATCCCACCTAATGGAAAGTCTTATATGGCATGGGTGTATGATATTATAGCACCCCGAGTTTTTTAAATCCTACCTTCTCCCCCTTTAATAGGATAGGTGACCCACTGCATCATCTAGCACATTTCATTTCATGGTGTAGACCCATGCTGGGATCTCCAGTGTAGCATGGGGACACCAAACTCCGATGCTTCATATAGACATTGGAAGGACCAGTGTTTGTCTAGTGCAACCAGCTACCCATCAGATTAGTAATCGGTAGGGAAGATCTTTGTAGGAAATTTCTTTTCCAATTCAGTTCCCCCACTCGGAATATGAATATCATAGACCTCTTCAAATTAAAACAAATAACATATGAGCGCATCATGGACTTTGTCGCCTAGTGTAAAGTCCTAACATACTCCCTTGAAATGTCACTCACTATGGAGAAATTACCGAAGATTTGTGTGGGAATGTCAAGATAGAATTGATCCTCTATTTGAACACCTAGAACTACCCTAGGGGATTCTGAGACTTCTCTAATAAGGCAAACCACCTAGAGGAATCCTTATAGTAGGCCAAGTAGGCATGCTTGTTGCCTCCTATGATTCCCGCAAGAAGGGACACTAAGGCTGATCCTGCTGTAGTGGCAAAAATAGAGGCCCCTAGGGAACTAGGGTTTTTACCAGTGGAGGTGCCTCCACAGCCTCATAGAGGCCCTCCACCATAGGCTTAACCTCCATCCCAGCAGTGCCCACCTCAGAACTGGCAAGTGACCCAACGTAACGCACCACCACTACCCAAGAGAGATAACCAGGATCTGCCTACTAAAAAGGATCCGCTATCCCTTCGTTAGGGCCAGGATCCTAGAGCACGCTTCCTAGAAAGAAGAAACTGGACCTACTAATTTATTGAGGCTTAGGCCCTTAATAATTTCCATAATTCCCTATAATAGGGAATTGTACGTTTTCATGAATGCAGGAGACCAGAAGAGATGGATTTCACTGATCACCCCAACTACTTCCCCTATCACTACTTCCTGGGGAACACCCTTAAAAATTGTTATCTGTGTAAGGATTGGCTTCAAGACCAAGTCGACAACAATGCAGTCAGGTTGGGCCCAGCTCCGACACATGTGACATGTGTATTTGTAAAGATCGATAGAAACAGTGACAACAAAGGCGATTGGAATTGTATTTCTAACTGTGGATCCCAAAAGTACGATGACTGGATGGCTTGTAAAATAGTCGCATGTGGCCATGGTATTCTCCATGCATTCCTGAATCAACTAGAGCCTTCATAAGCTGCATCTACTACTTCTTCATCATCCTCTCAGTCGTCCCCTTCTCAGAAGATCAAGAACCAGTGGCATAAGGGAATATAAAGTCCCCCACCAATGTCGTCATCATCCTATACTTTCAGCGACTTCATGCCCCCAAAGATGACCATTCCCCCTATAATCCATGTAGAATTGGTTTATTAATCAAGCAAAAATTAGGGGTACACCTTGGTCAACACCGTACTGCTAGTAAACCCTTACATGATTTCTGATGGCGAGTACGGGTCAGATCCTTCAAATGTTCCCAGTCATCATCAGTGTCGACGGAGCATCGACAATATGAGTCATCATAGTGACATGGTCAGTATTTATATCCATGTTGTTCATGATACCAAAACTAGGCAGTAGGCCCAGCGATGATCTTAGCATGCACAACCTTCTCATGTGGTGTCATCATATCTGCCTTCACACCCATTTTTGTTTCTTGATTAAGAAGAGCTGCCTCAACCGCGTCATGATTATCCATGCTCTTCTATGGAGTGGTCTCAGTCATCTGGTCCTCATCTGGTGGTCACAACATAGGATTCAACTTGTGAGAAGCAAAATATTCCTAGCACTAGTCAGTCACTGGTCCAGCCGGCAGGGCCCACCAAACCTCCTGTCATTGGGCGACCTCTTGTAAGTAGAATCTCACACTTGGTATGGAAGAATGATATCCTCAATCTTCTTTCCATAATTTCAACATGGATTTCCATCCTTGAGTCTATTTTCCTATTAGAAAATATGTATGAAACCCTTGTTGAGGCATTAAGCTGCCCCATCCAGTTTGAGATAGAGGTAGCAGTCGCATAAGTCATCCATGTTGAGGCGGTCGGGCATACTAAATGTCAGGCCATCATCTTGTTCTCTATAGAAGATAAAGGCTCTCCCAGATAGGGGAACATTCTCCCACTGTACTTCACCAGACATTTTAATGGTGTGGAGGTTTATCGATGTCTTGTCGACATAGGATCTACAATCAACCTAATACCAACTTAGACAGATCAAAAATTGGGGTTGTCTGCGGATGATCTCAGTACCTCTAACCTAAAAATTCAAGTTTATTATAGAACTGAATAGAAAACGTTCAGAAATATCTTCTTGAAGATGCAGTTTAGTGGCCTAGTTGCTGGCACTGAGTTCATGGTTGTCTCACAGGACACTTCCTATAATGCATTGATGGGAAGCCATGGCTCCTTCTAAATGCGGCAGTTCCATCATCGTATCACCAGTGCCTCAACTACACCTTTAATGGTTGAGTGGGCATACATCAAGGTGATGCATATAACTTTACCTCTTGTGAGGACCGCTATATGGATGTAGACTATTTCAAGAGAAATGACCAGAATATTCAGGCTAACGAGGTTGAGCATGCTCTGGTTACCACGGAACTATGGACAGAACTGGATGATGCCTACATAGTTACAATCCACTAATTGGAGGATACAAATGCAGACATGGGATAATGATTAGATGTTTCTAGAATTAGGGGGGAGCACATTCCCAAGTCTAAGAGATACCAAATGATCACCTAATACTCCAACATAAATCGGGCTCGGGTAATCTTAGTGCCCCCAACACGCATAAGGTATTGGGATGTCCACCCCATGGTGAGGAAAATACGTCATACTTGCTTGTTTTGTCGGTCTGGGAGAAAATCGATCAAGCCAACACTCCACTGTTTCTTTGATATCATCATGTGTGGTCCCTTGGGACAAAGACCAGATGGGATCGGGTTGAAAGCTTTCATCGCCATGGTTTTGGTAGCATAAGAGTCCCCCGATGTAGTGTCCACTTCTGCTCAGGATGGTTCCAGCCTCCCATAGGGATCTTTCAACTCAGAGGAAACTCCCCCAACCTAGGATTCCACCTCTATGAGCAAATATGATGATTTATAGGATTCTACTATCTCTTTTTAAGTGGGTGTCTGTACCGCGGTCAATGAATTGGTACATGTGAACCTCAGTAGCGAGGCGGTCCCAAAACCCACATTGGTCAGTGCCACCATGAACCTCAAGGAGAAACATCAGTATGTGTACTTCCTTAAACAACACCGTGATATATTCTCTTGGAGTTATGATGAGATTCTAGGACAAGATCCTTAAGTAGCTATCCACCGGCTCGGTCTCCCGACAAATCATCATAGGTTCAAGCAACCTAGCAGAAAGATGAACTCTTGTCATAGGGCCATGGTCGAGGCCAAAGATGATAAGATTATAAAATCCAATTTCCTTAAGGAGGTCTAGAACCACAAATGGATAGCCAAAATTTTGCATGTTAGGAAGAAGAACAGATAGATCAGAGTCTACATCGACTTCTAGGATCTCAACTTCCATTGCTTGAAGGATACATTTCCCCTTCCTATGATGAAATTGTGGATTGACGCTACAAATAGGATCCAAGACAACTCCTTCATAGATGGGTACTCAAGGTATAACCAAATATTAATGGATCCTGATGATGAATCTATGGTCTTCAAGGAACCACAAGTTACTTTTTGTTACC
Organism: Viscum album; assembly: GCA_963277665.1. Classification (NCBI taxonomy): domain Eukaryota; kingdom Viridiplantae; phylum Streptophyta; class Magnoliopsida; order Santalales; family Viscaceae; genus Viscum; species Viscum album. The sequence continues at coordinate 1,197,144,711 of OY728123.1, read as the reverse complement.
ATGTCATGCCCTACGGCCTAAAGAATGCATGTTCCACCTATCAGCGGGCTATGCATCTCATGTTTTAGTCGATCCTCATGCAACTAGTGGAATGCTACGTGGATGATCTGGTGGTCAACTATAACCAGTTTCAGGACCATCTCAAAGACCTTGAAAAGGTGTTTGTCTTCCACCATTCTCGCCAACTGAAGATGAATCCATTTAAGTGTTCATTCGAGGTCACCTATGGAAATTTTCTCGGCTATGTAGTCATATACCAGGGCATTGAGATCGACCCAGAGAATATCTAGTGAATTACCTAGATTTCTCCTTCGAGAAACATCCAAGAGATGTGGGGTTTCCAAGGCCACTTGGCCGACATGCGCCGATTAATTGCGAATTTTTTCAGCAAGTGTAAGCCCTTTTCCAAGATCATGAATAAATGAAATGTCTACGAGTGGGAAAAAGAATGATAGACTGCAATCAAGGAAATCATGTAGTATCTACTCCAACCTTTGGTCTTAATGCCACATTTCTTCAGAAAGCTTCTTTTCATTTATGCAACCTCCCTAGAATGATCTATCGACACCCTTCTCACCTAGATGAACAGTGGGGGAACAATAAATAGTATCTACTATCTCAGCTGCATGCTTCTCAATAAGAAGACTAGAAACTCCCCTATCGAGAAGATCTGCCTTGTGTTGGTATTAATAGTTCAGAAATTGTGACATTACTTATAGCACTATGAGGTACAGTTGGTGTCTCAAGAGGATCCGTTGAATTACATCCTGAGCCACCCATTGTTGAAAGGATGTCTAGCTCGATGGGTAGTGATTCTCCAGCAGTTCGATAGTAGGTTTGTTCCCCAAAAGGCTATCAAAGGGAAATCATTGACCCTCACTGCTCATCCAGTTCCCACGGACCAGTCTCTGAACCATGACTTTCTTAATGTGGCAATTCTCTCGGTAGACCAAGCCATTCCATGAAGAAATATTCACTTTGATGGTGGATCCTAGAGCCCTACCAGAAGAAGTATCAATGACCCTAGACTCAACAGAGTAGGCATGGGAATCGTCTTCATCACCCAAGAACAAGCCATTTTTTCATATTCATTTCTACTGTCAGAATATTGCACCAACAAAGAGGCGGAATACCAGTTTCTCATTATGGGCCTCAGATGGACCTCAAGATTAATGCTCCACACTTTTATTTGAAAGGGGTATCAAAACTAGTCATCAAATATATCAAAGGATACTATTTCATCATGAATCTAGAGATTGTACCACTATTGGAATGCACCCTCTAGCTTATGGCCCTGTTCCCATATCGACCGGAAGTTACTCATGTCCCTCGATCCCAGAACGGTTGAGCTGATGCCTTGGCCAGCCTAAATGCATCACATTCAAGGCTTGAACATGATGATTTGATTATCCATGTGGCACAACACAAATTCATTTCTCCCGTCACTCTAGATGAAAAAAACAGACCATAGGTAATCCACCTCACCACTGATGCCTCCATGTCAGGAACTCCAGGTCCGCTGGATGTAGTTATTAAGGTGACTCTTGACTGGAGAACCTCCTTTTTCAAATACCTCCAAAATGGTAATCTCTCGGCAGATCAAGTCGAGCGCGGGTGAATTTGACACTGCACATTACAGTTTACCCTCTAGAGTGGTCCTGATCTTGAGTGGATCCTCTATAAGAAAGGATTTTTTGGGATTATCCTATGTTGCATTCAAGAGGCTAAGTTTCCTCAAGTCATGCATGAGGTTCTTGCTGATTCATACGAGAATCATCTGACTAGGCCAAAACAATCTCACTAGATTCAAAGGGTAGGATATTTTTGGTTATCCATGATCTGTGAGTACATCGATTTTTTCAAGAGGTTCCATGGGTGCCAAATTCATGCAAACTTTGTGCATCAGCCACCAGAACCTCTCCACACTACTAAGTACTCTTGGAATTTTTCTATCTGGGGAATCTCTGTTATGGGACCATATCCACTGGTGGCATCTCTTTAATGTAGGTTTATCCTAAATTGATTCAGATTTCATTTCCAAGTGGGTAGAAGTCATTCTGCTCAAGGAGGTCAAGGCCCATTCTGTCTTCAACTTTGTGATTTCCAATATCATCTACTAGTTTGGATTCCCTCACACTATCCTCATCGATAACGACACCCACTTATGGGTTGCAGAATTGAAGAAATCGCATGCTAATTACAACATCCATTCTAAGCATACCTCCCACAACCACACACAAGAAAATAGGCAGATCGAGGCATTCAATAAAACCCTCTCTAAAATTGTGTTGAAAATGGTTGGTTAGAACAAGAAGAGTTGGTCAGAAAAGCTCCCCAATGCTCTATGGGCTTATCAAACGAAAACTTGTAACTCCACATAGGTGACCCCATACTCCATGGTGTACCTAACAGAGGTCATCCTGTCCATCGAGATTCAGTTTCCTTCCTTATGCACAACTTTCTATGATTAGAAAGCACCAAATAAATTATCTAAAATTAATCTGGATGAATTGGAATCACTTTATGACAACAGGCTGCATTCCCTTCACAATCTAGAGAGGCATCAGAACAAGATATCTATAGATTTCAACAAGAAAGTTCACCTCCGCTCTTTTCTAATAGGAGACTTGGTGTTGGATTTGAGAACACCAATGATACATGGGTGAAAACCACAAAAATTGTTGCTCAAATGGTAAGAATCTTAGATCATTCACAAGGTTTATTCCAGTCGCACATACTCCATGGTTACCATGGATGGTGAGCGTATAAATCCTCCCACCAATGTCATGTTCCTTAAAAAATAATTTTCCTAAGAAAGTGTGGTCCTAAACAACCTTAAATTATTCTATCCCTTCCACAATATGTTAAAATGTGTGGTTCATTCAAACTAAAGGATGTAAAACTACTCATCACTTGTATTTAATGATGTTAAACTGTGAGTGGAAGATATACCTCATGCCCCACATTAGATTAAATTATATATCATACCACAAGATGGTAAACTGTATCAGGTCCTACACAACCATAAACTATTATTTCCTACATGAAATTAAACTATGTTTCATCCTACAAGACATTAAACTGCAAGAAATACATATGGATTGATTCCCATCTGAATTGGATACGTAGGAACGCTCAGATGCTTCGTCATGAGTCCATCCCCCAGTTTCATTTTTAACTATCCCCCTAGGTATAGTCTTATTGGGGGATACCTTGTGGTGTCGTGTGGGATTATTTGGACCCACTCATGTCAGGATTAATGTGATCGTACCATGTTCTCTCCTCCTCATTCTTTTATTCCCCCACGTCCTCACGGCATGAGGCTGAACTGCCTGGCCATAAAGTACTATGTTTTACTAGATTCCCATCCTCATGGGATATGTTGGAATTCCCAGACACTTTGATGGCCTATCCCCAACATCAAAATATCCCCTCAGGTTGGAAAACATGGTTTGGTGCTGGATTTCACCCTCCTTTATGTCAGATTCATCATGACTACACCATATATCTCCTTCCATGGAGATCTCCACCTCCTTCACTATCCTGCTTGACGTTAAATTTCATGGGCACATTTATTCTCTACACACTCCATTTTTTGGGTTTCTATCACCTTTCACATCCAAAATTTTCCCCAAATAGTACTGATACATAGCCTACGATCTCTCCTATCATTTCGGGCCAACGCCCTAGAAGACCATGAATGACAAATTGATATAATTCCCACATTGAGAATATGGTTATCAGCTGATACTCATTTTTTTGTTCCCATTTCAGGTCACCAGATATAGATTTTGTGTTTATAACCTGGTCAACAACTATCCTTTATAATGTTCAACACCCCCATATGTCCCAAACATTGATTGTAGTGGTTCATTCCACCCCGTTGTCTCTTCAAGATTTAGTCTAACTCAGGCACGAGTGTGAGTCCATCTATCGGACCCATATATGATGGGAAGATCCTAGTCCCAATCCTTGTTTCCCACACCAAGAATTTTTCATGTGGGCTTAGGATATTTGGTAAGGAAATACCCGCATGAGGGGTCATATGGCTATAGTTGGCGAAGTCTCCCAGCCGTAGGTCCCTCGACCCTTTCAGCCCCCTGGACTAAGTTACCATCTATGATTGTGTGGTTTGGTATGGACTCACGTCCTCATTCACATCGAGTTATTTTTTCTACACCACATATATCCCATTGAGAAATCCCTCCACCTATCATCATTTTCACAAAAATAGGGATATCCATGCTTTGTGTGCCGCATCAATTGGGTTTCCATCATCTTTCATATTCAAAATGGCCCCCAAATGGCCTGGATTATTGGCCCAAGGTCTCTCCTACCATTTCAATCCATCATCCTCAAGGATTTAGAACAAAAAATTGACACATGTCTCGTGTTTCGAATGTGGTCAACAGTCGATGCTCAATTTTCTTCCCCCAAACCCTGGTCACAAAAACATGGATTCTATGTTGTGAACATGGTCAAAAATTATACTCTATCATTTTTCCGTTTTGTGGTTTTCCACAGGCACAATGATTCTCCCTCTCTACTCACATGTCCCTTATATATTACATTAATCTAGGCATCTATGGTCTAAGCTCTATGACCATAAACTAAGAGCACCATCGCCCTCACTACAAGACATTAAACTGCAAACTGGTTGGTACTTACCATTTCAATTCCATCAAAATTTTTGTCCCCTTTTCCCAAGTTTTCACTTGATATTGTATGATGTGGTATGATCCTATTCCCTCATTCACCTTAGCCTACTCGTCATGCCACAAGCATCCCTCATTGGGGTACCTTTCCCCTATTTTCGTCCTTTTCGCATGACATTAAACTGCACAATATCATTCCTTAGAACTATGTTAGGATTTACTCCCATCATTATGGTATACATAGGACCGCCCAAACTTTTAGTATTCGGGTCTAGCCTCATCTCTTAGAAACCTCTTTATCATTCTAGCCTCTAGGGCTGAGTCCTTCTAGGGGACGGGTACATAGTGTGGTATGGTCTTATGTCCAAATTCACATCAGGTTTGTAACAACCATGCCATGTACCTCTCTATCTTGAGTTCCCTTATCTCCCTTTCCCTACAATCATATTTTCATGTCAGCTACTCTTAAGTTGGGCCCCTCAACCCAATTCGGTGATTCACCTATGTGCCCAGGAGTACTCTGGTTCAGAACCTATTGTGTTGGATTCCACCTGGACATGCTTTCACCCATTTTGCAGGCTTCTTATTCCCCATAATTTGGACTTTCATTATCTTTCACATCTGAAGGGAATCCCAAATAACATGGATATTCGGCCAAAGGGCTCTCCTATAGTTGTGTGACAACATTCATGAGGGTTTCAAACAAACAATTGATACAAGTCCCGCATTGTGAATATGGTCAACAGTTGAAAGTCATTTTTTGTTCCCATTCCAAGCCACATTATATGGATACTATGTTTCAAGCAGGTTCAATAGTTATCCTCCATCATCACACCAACACCATCAATCCTTAAATTTTGGTTACATAATTCACATCATTCTCCACCTTGTCATGTCTATGTGGAATTTTGACACTCTTGGTACTGTCCCTCAGTGTGCATTTTCACATTATGAGGAAAACATTGTGGTAAGGCATCATTCGGGGCTCTACACCGATTTCCCCTTCACATGTATCCCATGCGTTGCAAATACCTCATCCACAATTGATTTTCGGATGGATTTTTACTCATGTGGGCTTAGGGATCGGGTCGAGGTCTACACTCTCTTGGAAGAATTTCTCTTCTCTATAGTCTGAACTCTAAGACCTTTAGCTAAGATCTCCTTACATTTCCTCCCCTTAGAACTATTTATAACTTAATTCCCATCCCCATGGGATATGTTGGAATTCCCAGACACCTCATCTTTGCGTGCAGCTCAGGTTCCACTAACTACCTCTTCTGTTTGGCCTTTTAGGCCCCGAATCTTATAGGATTTCTTGGTGTGGAATGTGTGGTCTTATGGCCTTGTTCACATAGTGTTTTCAATAGCTTTACCACATAATCAACTTCCAGGATCTAGTCCCTCCTACCTCCTATCCCGCATGACATTAAACTGTATATCGTCCTCCATGACTTTAAACTATGTATGGTCCTACATGTCCTTAAACAGTTATGTCAGGAATGACATTAAACTACCATTCTCAGAACTATGTATGTATTGATTCCCATCATCAGGGGATATGTAGTAACACATGTATGTTTCATCCACAGGTTTAGCCCCATATTTTCTGACCTCTACTGGCCCCTCATCCCAAGGTTTTTTTCTTCAGGATCACACATGGTGTGATGTGGAACCCATCCTCATTCATGTCGGGTATTCTTTATCCCATCATGCGCATCCCTGATATGGTCCCATATGACTTTAAACTATTGTTTCTTTGATGAACGATGTTAAAATTCATGGTTGGTCCTACCACAAGACCTCAAACTGTGACATTATCGTCCTGGCCACATGACAGAAAACGACACTGCATCATGGTGTCCTCACTCGAGGGGAAATCGTGTTGGGTATTGGTTATCCACCGTACCATTTTTTAATTCTGTCATATGACTTGATTCCTATAGTGATATCATGACTCTCTTTCCTAGTTTTATCACTTCACAAAAAACACCCATCTATCCTAAAGGACGAACAAGATCTATCAAATACCGCTTCTTTTGGTGTGAGTTCCAGACCCACATGACCTATCCCTGACACTGGTACCTTTCCATGCTAACTCCAGAGCTATGTAAAAAATTATTCCAATTCTGATGGGATACATAAAAATGCATGACTACCTTGATTTGGGCCCAGCCTAACATTCACTTTTAGTCCCTTGACCTAAAATATTTTCATGGAGCACATTGTGGTGATACAAACTCCTACTACCCTCATTCACATCTGGCATAGTAATTACTTCACCCAATGTCTCCCACCCTTAGTTTCATTTATGGTCAGAGCTCTATGACCATAAACTAAGACCACTTCATTTCCTTGACACAAGACATTAAAATACATGACATTTTCCAGAACTATGTATGGATTGATTCCCATACTCATCGGATATGTAGGAAAGCCCATGAATCATGTATTTACGTACAACCCCATGAATATTAATTGTCATCCCTTCATTTTCGACCCCTTGTCTAGAAATATTTTCAGAACATGTGGTGTGGCGAGTAACTCAAAGGATTCTCATTCACGTTGGCTTTTGCAACAGCTGCACCATGTGCCTCCCTTGTCTTTTTCCAATCTGGTCTGATCTCTATGACCCTAAAGTAATATCTCCCAATAGGAACTATGCATTAGGTTCTGATACTTCTCCACCATATGCACATTCAATTAAATCAAGCACCCCGTTAAGGGTCCACCCTAGGAACTTAAGATAGAAGCGTAAAACCTCAGGACCATTTTCCTTGGATAGGGACTCAACTCCCTCTATGTGATGCATGCTATTATCTTACTCAGATGCATTGTGACAAAGAGCCCGATGTCTTGAATTTTCACAGGCACATTATTTCATTCCATGTCCATGCTTCATGAACTTGTTATTTAGATCCTCATCCACTTCCACATCTGATGGGACCCCCATTATGGCCTGGTCTCATACCACATTGTCTTAACTACCATCTTGGGCCAACACCCATGAGGAACTCAGACGACATTTACGATAGGTCCCATGTTTTGGACATGGTAAGTGGTAAATCCCCATTTGTCTGTCCCCATTATAGGCTAACACGATATGGATTCTATGTTTCAAACACGATCAACAGTTATCCCCCATCGCCACATCACAGTCATTGTGGTCCAAATCGCAATCATCATGATTCATGTCTTTCCACTCCCTTATGTTCAAGTGGAATTCCAACACACTTGGTTTTACACCTCTCCACATCTACTCACATTAAGAAGGTGGGTCAATAATATTGGGATGTCATTCAGTTAGCATCCCATTTACCCAAATGTGCACCTCCCAGTAATAGGAATGACCCATCACTACTACTTGTTTCCTATATCAAGCATGACTCATGCGAGATTAGTAGTTTTGGTGGGATGTGTACTAGCGTAGCTATGTCACACATGCCTTTTCATCCCGCGTGACGTTAAACTGAACCCACTAAACTACATGTGGAATGATTCCCATCTGGGTAGGATATGTATGAATGTCTTACTACTTTGCATCAGGCCCAGCCTAACTTTCACTTTTGGTCCCTTATCCTAATGAAATGTTTCTGGGGATACATGGTGCGGTGAAGACTCCATATGTTGTTATTATGGCTTGGTTTATAGCTACCTCATCACATAATCCCTTCTTGGAATCTCCCATTTCACTCCTCATCCTATTGTATGACATTAAATTACATGAGTCCATATGTCCTCGACAAATGACATTAACCTGTAGTTATGCCCTGAACAAGTTCTAGATGCCCCATGATATCTATGGGATGCGTCATCTTCCTCACCAAAGAGAATTTTCCCTATCATCAATGGAATCTGACCACGTCATGATTAAGAACTATGTTTTCCATAATTCGCATTATCAAGGAATATGTAGTGACACCCAGGTAATTGGCCTTGGGCCCAACCCTAGGGACATTAACCCTTTTGGCCCCTCGACCCCAGTCTTGGTCCAGATAGTATGACCATTAAATCATGTGCACCATCCTTACCATACGATTTTTAGACTACGTGTTTATCATATTTATTAGTATTATGGAAAACTACAAGGCATTTCAGGTCCTTACCAGATATGTCTTATTTGGAAGTAGGTAAGATCCTTGATCAGATCGATGCACCCACCTAACGTGTCTTCACAATAGTGGCATAATTTCAAGAGTGTTGGAATCCATTTGTGCAACCCATCACTCCACCCTCCACGTTTTTCATTCCATTTATTTGGACCCCCATAAAATTTCATGTCTAAAGGAAACCCCTAACTGTAATGATGCCCAGACTATAGCTCACCTACTGTCCTAGGATAATTTTACATATGACTAATGGATGACAATTCGAGTCAGGCCTCATGTTTCGAACATGGAAAGTTGTTGGACCTCAGTAGTTATTCCCATTTTAGGCTAATTCAACAAGGATACTATGTTTCGAACATGGTCAACCCTTATCCTTCATTGTCATTCCATCCCTAAAATGTTACAAATATTAGGTTTTGTGATTCAAACATTCCACTTCCCTATGTTCAGATTAATTCCAACACCTCTGGCATTACCCCAATCGTACACTAGAGCACATTGGGAAAAAGGAAATTCGATTATTTTGAAACCATTGTTCTCTAGTCTGACCTATCCCTTTCTTACGAGAAATCCGTATTGGTTATTCAAACCCTAGATTACCAAAGCATGGTTTTCACCCTTATATTCATATTGGATAACAATGCGGTCATCCATTGTTTCTCGCATCGGGCCTGACCCATGTGATTTTAGAGACTGATCACTGGATGTTCCACGAATGTAATGGAAATGAAATAGACAAAAAACGAATAATAGAACTCACACATGCATCCATAATATATTATAAAAGCATGATAGCCCATTCAAATGCTACATAAATCACACCACCCAAGGATTGACCCCTCACATGGATGGGTTGACCCCATCAAAAGAGCATTGTAGCTCCACCACCATTTGGCCTGTGGAAACTAGGAATTGATGTCGCATATTCATTTCCCAGTCCTCCCCTGGAAGAAATGGGGAGCAATTCATCAGTCGCAATCCGGGCCCTCTCCTTGACGGTTCGGATGAGGATCATCTACTCAGAGGCTTCCTTAATGCGCTTTTTGGAATCTTCCAACTGGGTCTTCAGATGCGATATGATCTCTGGTTGCATAGTGAGCAAATCATAAGGCTCATCTTCCCAAACCAACAACCATTGAATCTAATTTTTATCCTCCTAGAGACTCTTGAGGTTCACATATTTTCTCTGCTTCCATCCCACACCAAGGACACTATCATATTTCCAATTATTCTCCTCTATAAGATCTCATATGATCTTGTGAGGATGTTGGACATCCAATCCCATGACACACAGTTCATGAAACCAGGATAGTAGCCTCCATATCTGGTTAATCCGTTTTTCATGAGGGGTGTCATAGATGAAGCGCTTAATCAGCTTCCATGAATGGAGACAAGACATTTTTCTATTCTCCTCACCGGAAGTCATCTTATCCCAATCCGCTGGGTTAGCAAGTTCATTTGTGGGAAACTCCCCCAAGAACTTGTCAGCAGGGTCTACATATAGTGTCTGATCATGTACAACAGGACATGTGTTGTCTGATTTATCTTCATCATCTGATCCCACCTCAATGATCTCGGGCTCTATACTACTAGCGGGCCCACCAGTGATAGGTAGCACCATCGCATGGTTAGTTTGGGCCCTCGCTTCCACGACCACTGACATTCCCCTGGGAAAGGCACCACCTAGTACTCCAACTATCCTTGCCAAGGATGCCCACTACATTTGATGATCTATGCATACAAAAAAGTACACGGACATTAGTTAACCTGATCAAAGGGTAGCTATCATGAATTCCATAAAGGAGACTTATAGAGATCAAATAGTCTATCTCATTCCTGGGTTGTTTCCCTTAGGACACAGAGGTGTGTCCCCCTGTATATTTTTGGGAATTTTAAAAACTCTAGAATAACCACCCATGGTGTCTTAGCCTTGCTGGACGCGGTAATCGCCATAGCCACGAGAATATATCACAAAGGCCCCCCCAGCTGCATCTATTTTATTTCTGGAATGAGTTCTGCATATGAGGCCCTCCAGCATAGTTCAAATATTGGTGAGGAGTCCAAAGTAACCTGGTTTTGGACCCCAGGGAAACAGATTAGGGGTTTACCTCTTGAGCCTATGCAAACTCTTCATGATCTGGGTCTAAATTGCCAACTTCACCTTCCTCTAGAGGACTCCCTCTATCAACCTCCTCCCCCTACAAGGATTCATCCGATTCTTCTAGCATAGGGAAGCTCTCCTTCAATTCCGTAGCCTATAACTGCATAGGGGTTGTTTGATCTAGCAATATTTTTACCTGATACGTCATTGGATGCAGGGGCACCCTAGGAGTGCACGAAGTCCTCCAACTCAACCAGGTGTTGCTCCGCATTCTCCTGGGATACTGTATAGTCGGCCCTGACAGGGCCGATACCTAGTAAATCCATCCCAAGATAGTTCAAGTGATTCCACATCTCAGACCGTTTCAGGAATTCCCGATTGACATCCCAGATGACCCAATCTTCTGGGAAGACAGTGTTCTCCGACATGTCTATATGGAATAGCCGCTTCTCCAGAGCCCAGGTGGATATCCTGCAAAACCCCCTAGGTGTCCTACCCTCCAAATAACTCTACTCTTCTGGGACTATTGGGTTCACCGCTACCGCATCCCTTTTGACCGGTGCAGGCCTCGCTGTCACAATATCCCCACCACCATGAGATGTCATCGTTACCTTCTGGCCCCAACCTCAAGGTTGGGGAGGCACCTTGTCGCCGACCCGAAGGGTTTTCTACTACATCATCTCCCCGGGGTAGGCCTCCTACCATCTCTTGGCGTACTCCTTCACCAACCCGAAGACGACCATTGGCAGATGCAGCTCGTTCTGCATCTTCCCATCTTTCCATGTAAACATGAGATACTTGTGCCTCATCACGCATGGATGATCCTCATGGAGCACCCCCAAATAGACCCATGGGGTTAGTCACTGCATTCAATGAAACAACCTTACGAATTGGTGTGGGGTGTATGGCTCACAGATGGACTCACAGTCAACCCGCGTCACCATGACTCCACCATAAAAGGCTAGGAGGTAGGATCGATTCTCTTCTATTCCCCCACCTTCATTATTGAACACACCTATTGGCAATGAGAATGGGTGGAAATTGAACTCGTCTTCCTTACAGACCCAGTTCAGCACCGACTGCATGGTCATCTTGGCCAGAAATCTCCCTACAAAAAGAAGAATAGATGGGTGGAAATTTGATCATGGAGGGGAAATGGGGTTCGGATTTCCATAGATGCCCTAGACAGTGACCTCTATCCACCCATAAAGAAGATAGAATGGACCGTTTATCCTATGCAGCTTCTTCTCCTCACTGATATGACACAACATCATGTACATCTTGGTGAGAATCAGGATCCCAAGGTTGACCCGTCCACCTATATCCAACACGGACGCCATGATAAACATACTCGGTCACATGCTTATGTTTGTGTATCTCACCAGTAGGATCCAATTGCAGATGAGTTCCGCATTGAATGCAGCCAACCTGACTACCAGTTATTACTCGGTACTGACGCTGAATCCTCACATCTTCTACATACAATCCTATAAGAGCCTCAATTATGAGTGCTCCTTGCCTCGTTGAGCCCCCTTCGGGAAATTCCAATGCCTCATAGGGAACTACCAATTTTCTGTGAAGTTCAAGAACTTATTGACCCCCATTTGAAGTGGATGTCCCTCACCAACTGCTTGTCCTCTCCCGATACTAGGTCCATCAATACCATCGCTAGCGGTGGAATCTGCTCTAGATCCTCCCACACACCCATGACATTGAGGAACTCATGAATCATCTCCCACAGTATTGGGACCCCCAAGATATCATGCAGGTCCCACAGACTGATGTGGAACTCTCCTTGGTGCAAATAAAAGGTATTGGTCCTCGATGACCATCTTCTCAGCAACTCTGGCATCAGCTGCCTTGGCTGATAGATATGGAATTGAGAGGCCCAGGTTGGCTCATACATGGCCACACTCATAAGCTCTATCCCGAATTATCCAAAAAAAATCACCTACCTAGTAGGCCCAGTGTAACACCCTGAGATTTTATGAAAAATATTTTGTTTATATGTTTTATGTTATATGCAACACCAAAGGAAACATTCACTACACAAAAGACTTTCTTGTCTTGTGTTACATGCAGGAGAAACCATCCTCGATAGCTTGCGTTTTTCACAATACCGAGTTTTAATAAACAACGATATGTTAGTAAAAGATTATATAAACTAGATGTTATGAATAGTAATACCCACTTTTTGAAATTTTATAAATTTTATCTTTCAAAATGGACTTCATTTTTGGATTCAAAATATCGAAATTATCTTAGGGAGAATTTGTGGTATTTTTCTGAAAACTTTCTATTTTTGATGAATATTTAAAAACACTGAGTTATAGTTTAAAACCGAATTTTTATTTATATAATTATTTATTTTAGGTCAAAATAGATACATAATACGTATATAAGTTCAATTTAATTCATTGTATTCATTTAAAAATAATTTTAGATATATAAAAAATTTTATTAAACTTTTTACCGTCCTTTTCCCACCTCCTAAGATAATTTTTAGATTTACATAAAATTTAATTTTACCACTTCTATGAGTTGAATATTGAAAATCTGAGAGTCATGGTTCATATCAGGGAGTAAAATTTTGTTCAATAAGACCAAAATAATTTTTGGTGAATAGTAATGTTTTAATTTTATTTACCACGGTTAAAAGTAAATAGGGTAATTAAGGGTACAAATGGTATTATTATTACCGTAACACATGTACTAATACTATAAGTGTAATTTGACAAAAAACAACCTTAGTAATAAAAAATCACCATTTATGTCCACTTGGATAAGATTAGGACATTTATTTTTATTTAATTCAAAGAAGAGTTAAAAGAGATAAAATCAATGTTTAATAAGTAAAACATTTTTAATATAGGGTTATATATAAGATAAATTAGACTATAAATATTCATTATAATGATAAAAATATTTCCTATATAATGGTATTTTATTTATAATTTTTAGACATTAAATAATTAAATATTTTTATGACACAATGAAGATGCAGTAATTACCTTATTAATGAAATATTAACATATTTGATATTATAAATACCATAATAAATGTAATATGATCTTTTTTATGAATTACACAAATTTTATAGGTTAATATAACATATTAGGGTTGGTTAGATTAATATTTTTCGATGTAATAATGTTGTAATGAATATAGAAAAAACAATACCAAATAGTGTCAAAATTGACATAAAATTGTTTAAAAAAAATACTAAATTATTAATTGATATTCTATTCCTAAAAATATAAGGTTCGTCCAAAAGACTTATATAATAATATAAATGACATTAGTGAACCAATTGGGGTTCTCTTGGCAGTTTATAGTAAGTTTATTAACCATATAGTGTAATAATACAAGAAGACACGGAAAAAGTTAAATTATTTAACTTAGAGTTAAATCTAAATGTAAGGTTAAACTAGTATCCAACACTTTTCTAAACCTATTGGTTGAGATGATTTCGACCCATCCACACCCTATCCTATAAATAAGTCACTTTGGATCCATTATAAACCTAATATGAATTAATTATAAAATAATATTTTATGTTTTTTCTAAGGTACCCCTCACCCCTCTTATAAAAGGGCACTCCCCCTTCTCTCTAATTAACACCTAAAAAGCCATTTGGCTCGGCCAAACCCTGCCCAAATACCCTATAAACTGTCCTCAATTTATTCTAGATGCCTTCCTTTATTCATAAAGCCACCCTAAGGATCCCTTTTGATCAAATCAAAAGGAAGAACCTGAGGAAGATGTAAATATTTCACCACCTATTTCAAGATCCTTTATTCTTCCACTTCCTCCTTCTTTGTTGTTTCGATTATAAAATAATAAATACATTATATTCTATATACTATGATTTTATAATAAATGGTACAACTATATTAGTTATTTTATCCATCCTATGAATGAAAAAGTCACCACATGTGCGTACGTACGACTTACCGTCTCCACGTCGTGGTGTAGATTTCTATTCAAAGATTTAATCATTTGGATGGGTATGATAATGAGTATAAATGATATAAATAATAAATATAACATTATTATGATTTTTTATATATGATATAACATCCAATTATATACTATTTTAATATCAACAGAATGATATCATCGCCCGTGCGTACGTATGACCTACCATCTCCACGATGTGATGCGACTCGTTCTACATGATCTTAATTGAATAATGATTATATAAATGAATTGAATGAATAAATATGATATAAATTACACTAATATTATTCTGTAAATGTGGTATCTATAACCTAAAAATAGGAATAAGAATTTATTCAACAAAACATGCATAAGAACATAAAGCAATAGACACCCAAATAACAAGTAGCAATGAAATATTACTAATAAGAAGATAAGAATATGACCATATGTGATATAATAACAATTAATATGATTCAATAATAAGTCAATGACATTATTTAAATCATTATACAGGAGGTTTGGATACGTATGAAGCATATTGGACCTAAGGTAAGTGAAAATCTCGCAATCTCATTTTTATCCGAGATTGTTTATACTTCGGAATTTACTGGGGAATATTTATCATCCACATCCATGTATCCTAAATATTTAATATTATTTATATTTTCCTACAATTGTTTAAATCCAATTTTACCTATTGGGGAATTTTTAGTAAAAGATACGAAGTGAATCTTTTTTCATTTTCAGTATGAGATACTTTTTGACTTTTCTGGCCAAAGTACAAGAAGAATGTTTTTTTAACTTATACGACATGAAAATATTTTTATGATTTCATAGAACATTATTTCTACGAAGCTTCCTTTACAATTTTCAATGTTTATTTTTATTAACTTATTTTATTTTAAAAATGTATGACAAGTTAGGAAAGGAAAAAAAATTGAAGTAGAAAGGATATTTTCCTCAAAAATGGAGTTCAAGTGTTTTATCAAAATTATATTCCATATAAGATAATATAGGGTTATGCTTATATTACTATTTTTACATTGATTTTATTATATTATCTTGGAATTATTTTTATGAAGTCCTTTTATTTTATATGGTTTATATTATGATGGCATGATGTTTAAGAATCCAATTTTTATTACGTGGGTTATGCTATGATATATGATTTATGATTTTGTGGCACACATTAGAATGGTTTAATTATGAGATGGGTGGGACCTATATCTCCCTCCAATGAATTGGTTAATGATTTATATCTCATGAGATAGACATGGCTGGAATGAAAAGTTAATCTGGTTTAGTGATATAGGACTGGAACGAGGAGTGAACTCGGTTCAGAAATGGACCTTGTACACTATGATAGTATAGGGAATGAGTCTTGACTAATAAGAAATGATTCTCTATGATTATGTGTGTATTATAAGAAGTTTCATGTTTCATGTTATTATTATTGGGATTACATTTGACTACTATGAATTATCCCATAATATTATGATCTCTTTTCCAGGATAAGATTTTCAAAATGTTATGTTCTTATATATATATGATATGATTGATATTTCCTTTTTTACACTTTTTTAGAATTTGAGCTCACCCTTTTGAATGTTTTCTTTTCTCTAGGTCAGGAATAAAGGAATTAAGTAGGATATGTCAAAAGGGACTCTATATATGATAAAATAAATGGGAGACAATGTAGATGCTTTATGAACCAGTTGTTTATGTTTCCCCATTTATAAAGGCACTATACCTATATGTTCCTATCATGGTTTTGTTATATGTTGTAATAAGTATGCTTTAATTCTGAATTAATAAAAATGTATGTAAAGAATGGGTCGTTATAGTCGGTATCAGAGGAAAGGTATAGTCAAACTTTTGAAACTACGATGTGAAAGCTTTAGTAAGAACCCTAAGGATATGTCTAAGCATAGAACACAATATTAGTGTTTTAGAAATGGCCATGAATAAGCTATGATAAGAACATAATTGTGAACTTTTATTCCTGATTATGTGGTTTTCCTATTATGATTAGTGTTTCTCACACTATGCTTCTTGGTTTTAGTCAATGGCTGGAACCTGAAGGAACCTTGTTAATGCTGAATGTGACAAGAAATGCAATGATTGTCCCCCTGATCGACCAAGCGTTATGGGAGCTAGAATACAAAATCTTGTAGCCATTCTCATACAATGTTCTCAAGAAATGAGTCATGCAGGACTTCCAAATGAGAAAAAGAAAGAGAAACACTTTGTTGAATACTTCATTAGGTAGCGTCCACCCTCATTTAGTGGGTCTACTAATCCATTAGTGGCTGAACAATGGATCAGTACCACTGAAAAGATATTTTCAGTTCTTCACTGTTCTGAACATGATAAAGTCATCTTAGCAGTATATTGTTTGGAAGGTGAAGTTGATCAATGGTGGAATCTTATCAAGAATACGAGTCAAAGCAATGAAATTGAGTCCATGGGATGGGATGAGTTCAAGAACATATTTTTCAATAAGTACTTCCCTCATATTCTTCGAACAAAGATGGAGAAGGAGTTTCTTGAACTAAAGAAAAGGTATAATGAATCTGTTGGTACCTACGAAGAAAATTTTAAAATACTTTCAAGTTATGATTCCGGAATTATTATCCAACCTGAGAGTAAGATCAGTCAATTATTTAGTTGCTTAAAACCACGTCTTCAAAGGGCGTTATCCATAAGGGACTTCAATAGCAATGAGGAAATTTTTCGATGTGCTCTCCAGGTTGAGATGGAGATTAGAGTAACCCATCAGTCATATGGGTTTGATAAGAGGAGGAACATGGAATTCAAAGGGAAATCTAAAGACCAAACTAAAAAGAAGATGATTTTTTCTCTTATTCTCAAAGTGTGGAACGAAACATGGAGGGAATTATCTTAAAGGGACAAGTAAATGTTTAAAATGTGGAAAAGAAGGTCATCGTGCATTTGAATACCGCAATGATGGGAAAAAGATGTCTAGTGATGCGAACAAAGAAAAGGCTACACAAAATGATCCTCCTAAACTTCAATGTTACAAGTGCAAGGAAATGGGGAATTATGCTAATCAATGCTATAATCCAAGGGTTCTTGATGATGATCAACATCAACAAACTCATAAGGCCCAAAATAAAAGAAAGTCACATGCAATTTCTATCAACGATGTGGAGTACGATAATGAAGTGGTGAAAGGTACACTTACCATCCACTATAAAGTATAAAAAGTTTTATTTGATTCTGAATCCACCCACTCTTTTATTTCTGAAGAATTTTCCAAGGGTATCACCATACTACCTCAACAATTAGCTATTGAGTTAGCTGTGACAACTCTTAATGGCACAACAATTCCATTTAATTTTTATAATTCTTCTCCAATTGATGTTTGTGGGAACGTGCATCCTATAAATCTTGTGATCTTTACTATAGTGGAATTTGATTTGATTCTTGGCATGGATTGGCTTTCCTTATATGGATCTCATATCGATTTACAAATAAGGGAAGTCACATTTCATTTTCCCAATCAATCTATGATCATCTATCGATGAAAGGATGAATATAACCTTCCAGTGGAAATTTATTCCATCTTATGGGTCTTGATTACAATAAATGAAGGATATTTATCTCAAATTTTTAGAGAGAAACTCACGATTAAGAATATTCCCATTTTATGGGAGTTTGATGATTTATTCCTAGAGGAATTTCCAGGTCATCCACCAAATCTTGAATTTGAGTTTTCAATAGAACTCATGCCGGGTGCTATGCCCATTTCAAAGACACCTTATAGAATGGCCCCAATTGAGTTGCATGAATTGATGAAGCAACTCCAAGAGAATCTTGATAAGTGATTCGTACTCCCTAGTGCATCACCTTGGAAAGCACCTATTCTGTTTGTTAAGAATAAATATGGATCAATGAGACTCTGCATTGATTATCGAGAACTTAACAATATCACTATCATGAAAAATATCCTCTCCCATTAATTGATGACTTATTTATCCAACTACGTGGAGCTCATTAATTTTCCAAGATTGATCTTAATTCAGGGTATCATTAATTAAGGGTCAAAATAAAGGATATACCAAAGACAACTTTCCGTACAAGGTATAGACACTATGAATTTATAGTGATTACATTTGGTCTTACTAATTCCCCTGCTATCATCATGGATCTAATGAACAGAATATTTTGAGACTATCTTAATTAGTTTGTGGTAGTTTTTATAGATGATATTCTTGTCTATTCAAATAAAAAGGAAGAAAATGAATATCACTTTAGAATTGTATTGAAGACCCTAAGAAAGGAGAACCATTATGCCAAATTTACCAAGTGTGAATTTTGGCTTCAAAAAGTTTCATTTTTGGGTAACATAATCTCAAAAGAGGGGATATATATGGATCCAGAAAAAACAAAGGTTATCGAAAGGTGGTGGAGACCAAAAATAGTAACTGAGTTCCGAAGTTTTCTTGTTTTTGATGGATAATATCGATGTTTTGTGAAATATTTTTCATGATTATCTAATCCACTCACCAGGTTGACTCAAAAAGGAGTTAAGTTCATTTGGATGGAGGAGTGTGAAGAGAATTTCAAGGAGTTAAAAAGAAGGTTATCCAGTGCACCTGTGCTCACACTGCCTTGTAGTGGAGAAAGGTTTGTGATATACAGTGATGCATATAAGAAGGGATTGGGGTGTGATCTCATGAAAAATTATATGGTGATAGCTTATGCCTCACCACAGTTGACAATACATGAGAAAAATTACCCAACTCCTGATTTGGAATTAGCTACGGTAATCTTTACATTAAAGATTTAGAGGAATTATATTTATGGTGAATGGTGTGATATTTATATTGATCATAAAAGTTTAAAGTATATTTTCACACAAAAGGTTATGAATATGCGCCAAAGAATATGGTTGGAGCTGATTAAGGATTATGACTACTCAATTCATTACCACCCTGGGAAAGTAAACAAGGTGGCAGACACATTAAGTCGATAAGACCATGCTAGCATATCCATGATGAGGATCAAAAAAGATCCAATATTTATGGATTTACAAAGGATGGATCTTGGAATTATAATGTAAGGGGAAAATTCTTATATTTCTCAAATGAATGTTCAACCATATATACATGTGATGATTAAAGATGCACAGAAAGAAGATGTAGAGTTACAAAAAAAAAAGGTAAGAAATTTTCTTGAATTCCACATTGATTGTGGTGAAATAATAAGGTTCAAGACTAGGGTTTGTGTTCCTCCCATCCCAAAATTAAGGAAGGAAATATTGGATGAATCTCAAAGTTCTTCATTTTCTATTCACCCTAGAAGCATGAAGATGTATAGGGAACTAATGGAGTACTTCTGGTGGGATGACATGAAAAGAGATGTTGCTGAATATATCTCTCGACGCTTGGTTTGTCAGCAAGTTAAAGCCGAGAGACAGAAGTCTAAGGGGATGTTACAACCACTACCCATACCAGAATGGAAATGGGAAAACATAACTGTGTAATTTTTCACTGGACTTCTTAAAACATCCAAAGGAAAAAATGCTATCTGGGTTATAGTTGATCATCTTACGAAGTCGGAACACTTCATTGCTATTAGAGAAGATTTCTCTCTTGATTAGATTTTCAGGATATATGCGAAAGAAGTGGTAAGATTTCATGGAGTAACACTTTCCATTATATCTGATCTGGATCCAAGATTTACCTTGATGTTTTAACGAAGTCTTTAGCATACACTAAATACAGAGTTGAGTTTCAGAACTGCTTATCATACTTAGACTGACGGTCAGTCTGAGAGGACAATTCAAACTATAGAAGACATGTTGAGAGCTTGCTCTATGGATTTCAAAGGTGGTTGGGAACAACACCTACCTTTGGGGGAATTTTCTTATAATAATAGATTTCACTCCAGTATTCAGATGGCTCCTTATGAAGCTCTCTATGGAAAGAAATACATAACTCCAACTTGCTGGGATGAAGTTGAGGAAAGAAAGCTATTAAGAACTGATCTTGTTGATGAGATGGTAGAAAAGGTAAGATCTATTCAAAAAAAATAAGAGTAGCTCAAAGTCTACAAAAAAGTTATGTCGACAACCGAAGAAAAGACCTAGAGTTTGAAGTGGGTGATAAAGTGTTCTTAAGAATATCTCCTTGGAAGAGAGTAATGAGATTTGGAAAGAAGGGAAAGCTGAGCCCTAGGTATATTAGTTTTTTGAGATACTGGATCGTGTTGGGATGGTAGCATACCGATTGTTGCTTCCTCCGAATCTCTATCAAGTTCATGATGTGTTCCATGTATCTCTCTGGAGAAAGTACATACCTGATACTTCAGATGTACTAAGCTCAAAAGTTGTACCGTTGGAGCAAGATCTTTCTTATGAAGAATAGCGAATAGAGATTCTGGATCGTAACGAAAAAGTTCTATGAAACAAGACTACTCACTTGGTTAATGTTTTATGGAGGAACCACCAATTAGAAGAAGATACATGGGAACTTGAGGATATTATGAGGGAGAGGTATCCTCATATGTTTGTTATGAAGTGACGAATTTCAAGGGAGAAATTCTTTTTAAGGGGGGTAGAATGTAACACCATGAGATTTTATGAGAAATATTTTGTTTTTATGTATTATGTTATACGCAACACCAAAAAAATCTTTCACTACACAAAACACTATCTTGGCGTGTGTTACACGCAAGAGAAACCTTCCTCGATAGCTTGCATTGTACGCAATACCGAGTTTCACTAAATAATGATATGTTAGTAAAAGAGTATATAAACTAGCCGTTGTGAATAGTAATACCACTTTTTGAAATTTTATAAATTTTATCATTCAAAATATACTTCATTTTTGGACTCAAAATATTGAAATTAGATTAGGGTGATTTTTTGGTATTTTTCTGAAAACTTTCAATTTTTGATGAATAGTGAAAAACACTGAGTTATAGTTTAAAACCGAATTTTTATTTAAATAATTATTTATTTTATTTAAATTTATTTTAGGTCAAAATAGATACATAATACCTATATAAGTTCAATGTAATTCATTGCAGTCATTTTATAATAATTTTAGATATATAAAAATTTTATTAAACTTTTTACCGTCTTTTACCCACCTCCTAGGAGAATTTGAAAATTTACATAAAACTTAATTTTACCACTTCTGTGAGTTGAGTTTCAAAAATTTGAGACATACAGTCAATATCAAGGAGTAAAATGTGGTTCAATAAGATAAAAATAATTTTTGGTGAATAGTAAATTTTTACTTACGACGATTAAAAGTAAATAGGGTAATTAAGGGTAAAAATGATATTATTATTAACCTAACACATGTCTTAATTCTATTGGATAAGTGTAATTCGACCCAAAACAACATTAGGAATAAAATATGACCATTTAGGTCCACTTGGATTAGATTAGGATATTTATTATTATTTAATTCAAAGAAGTGTTAAAAGAGTTGAAATAAAAGTTTAATAAGTTAAACATCTTTAATATAGGGTTATACATAAGATAAATTTGACTATAAATAATCATTAAATAGATAAAACGATTTACTCCATAATTTTATTTTATTTATAATTTTGATACATTAAATAATTTAATTTATTTATGACACAATGATGGTACAGTAATTACCTTATTAATGAAATATTAAAATAATTGATATTATAAATACCCAAATAAATTTAATTTGAGACTTTTAATTAATTAAAATAATTTTATAGGTTAATATAACATATTAGGGTTGGTTAGATGATTTTTTTGAAGTAATAATGCTGTTATAAATTTAGAAAAAACAAAATACCAAATAGTGTCAAAATTGACATAAAAGCGTTTTTAAAACAATTATTAAATTATTAATTGATATTCTATTACTAAAAATATAAGGATAATAAAAAAGACTTATATAATGATATATATGACATTAAAGAACCAATTTGGATTCTATTTGCAGTTTATAGTAAGTTTATTAACCATATAGTGCAAGAATACAAGAAGACACGGTAAAAGTTAAATTATTTAACATAGAGTTAAATCTAAATAATAAGGTTAAAATGGTAACCTAAACTTGTCTAAAAACTATTCGTTGAGAGGGTTTAGACCTATCCCCACACTATCCTAGAAATAAGTCACTTTTGCGCTATTATAAACCGAATATGAATTAATTATAAAATAACATGTCAAGTTTATCCTAAGGTGCCCCTCCCCCCTCTTATAAAAGGGCATTCCCCCTTCTCTCTAATTCACACATCCAATGCCATTGGGCTCGGAAAAACCCAGACCAAATTCTCTCTCAAATATCCACCCTTCATTATAGAGGCATTACTTTAGTCATAAAGCCAACCTATGGAGCCCTTTTGATCAAATCAAAAGGAAGAACCTGAGGAAGAGGTAAATATCTCACCACCTATTTCAAGATCCTTTATTCTTCCACTTCCTCCATCTTTGTTGTTTCCATTATAAAATAATAAATCCAGTATATTCTATATACTGTGATTTTATTATAATGGTACAAACATATTATTTATTTTATCCTTCCTATAAATGAAAAAGTCACCACACGTGTGTACGTACGGCTTACCGTCTCCATGTCGTGGTGTAGTTTGTTATTGAAACATTTCAACATTTGGATGTGTATGATAATGAGTATAAATGATATAAGTAATAAATATAAAATTATTATTATTGTTCATATATGATATAACATTCAATTATATACAATTTTAATATCAAAAGAATGATATCATCTCTGATGCGTACGTACGGTCTACCGTCTCCACAATGTGATGCGACTCATTCTGCATGATCTTAATTGAATAATGATTATATAAATGAATTAAATGAATAAATATGAAATAAATTACACTAATACCATTATTTTAATGAGGTATCTATAACCTCAAAATAGTAATAAGAATTTATTCGACAAAACATGCATAAGTATGTAAAGCAATGAAGACCTGAATAACAAGTAGCAATGAAATATTAATAATAAGAGGATAATAATATGTCCATATATGATATCATAACAATGAATATGATTCTATAATAAGTCAATGGAATTATTTAAATCATTATACAGGAGTATTGGATACGTATGAAGCATATCAGACCTAAGGTAAGGGGAAATCTTAGAATCTCATTTTTATCTGAGATTGTTTATACTTCAGAATTTTCTGGGGCATATTTATCATCCACATACATGTTTCCTCAATATGTAATACTATTTATATCCTCCTATAATTTTATTAATCCAATTTACCTATTAGTTAATTTCTAATAAAATATATGAAAGGAATCTTTTGTCATTTTTAGTACGAGATACTTTTTGACTTTTCTAGCCAAAGTATGAGAAGAATGTTTTTTTAACTTATATGGAATGAATGGATTTTTATGATTTCAGAGAAAAACATTTAATTTAATCTTACTTTACAAGTTTTCAAGTTTATTTTTAATTAACTTCATTTATTTTAAAATTTTATGACATGTTAAGAAAAGAAAAAAAAATTGAAGTAGAAAGGATATTTTCCTCAAGAATGGGGTTCAAGTGTTTTATCAAAATTATTTTATATCTAAGATAATATACGGTTCTGTTTCTATCTCTATTTTTACATTGATTTGATTATGTTATGATGGAATTATTTTTATAAAGTCCTTTTATCTTATATGTTTTATGTTATGATGGAACGATGTTTAAGAATCCCATTTTTATTACATGGGTTATGCTCTGATATATGATTTATGATTTTGTGGCACACATAATAATGGTTTCATTATGAGATGTTTGGGAACTATATCTCCCTCCAATTCATTGGGTAAAGATTTATATCTCATGATATAGACATTGTTGTAACATAAAGTTAATCTGGTTCAGTGATACAGGACTGGAACAAGGAGTGAACTCAATTCAGAAATGGGCTTTTTCTACCATGATAGTCATGGAAATGAGTCTTGACTAATAATAAATTATTATCTATGATTATGTGTGTATGACACAAAATTTAATGTTTTATGTTATGATTATTGGGAATACATTTCACTACTATGATTTATCCCATGATATTATTATCTCTTTTGTAGGTTATGATTTTCAAAATGTCATGTTTTTATGAATATGATATGATTGATATTTCCTTTGTTTACCCTTACTGAGCATTTGAGATCACTCTTTTGTATGTTTTTTCCCAGGTTAGGAAGAAGGGTACTAAGAAGGATATTCCAAAAGGTACTCTAGATATGATGAAATAAACGGGAGACAATGTGGATTCTTTATCAACCAGTTGTTTATGTTTCCCAGTTTCTAAAGACACTATACCTTTACAATTCTATAATGGTTTTGTTATATGTTGTAATAAGTATGCTTCAATTATGAAGTAATAATAATGTATGTAAAGTGTGGGTTGTTATACCCTAGCCTAGTAATATGTGCAATTTTTTCCCTGGCACAGATCCCACTCATCAGACCACCCTTTCTCCAGGTTCCCTAGGGCTTCCATAATGATAGTATGGTACAATGGGGGAGATGTCTCTGGATACAGTTTCTTCCCATAAATGTTATTCACATGATTGTATATACAGTCAGTGTTGACAGGCATGAAGTTCACCCGGGCCTAGCCCTCAGCCACCCTGAAACATTGGCACTCGCACAACGTGCTTCTAAACTAGTAATCTGGCTCGTCTCGGCTCTCTTCAGGGATGGAGAAAGCATCCCATAAGCTAAATCCATAAAGATTCATCCTCTTGCATAACAGATATCTCTTATGACTCCCTTATAGTATCCCCACTAGTGAATTATGGTCAGAATGGATTCATACGAACTCCCCTATACCAGACTTATCTACTATTTCCTCCCTCCGAGAAGCATCTACAAGGGCCCCCTAAAAGACTCATAGTGATCCATTCAAATTTTGTAAGTTTAGACCTTTTTGTTTTAGTTTGTGAAGCCCTCTCGCGAAGAAAGTTCGTGAATCCCATTCGCGATGTTTGGTCCCAGAAAAGAAATTGTGGAGCCATGCCCCGACCTTCATGAGCAAGCCATAGAGGGCACCGCCACAGAGCCAAAGACTCATTGTGTGCCGCGAAGTAGAAAGCCCGATTTGTGGAGAGAAATAAAAAAGTATAAAGAGACTCACAAATGAAGAGCGCTAAATGCCAAAATGCGAAGGTAAGAAAAAGAGAAAATATAGGTCAACCTCCTCAATTTATAGGCGATGAGCCCTTGTGATTCACAACATGTCTGACCGCAGCGAGCTTCATAGTGCACTCGGCCCACGCATCGCATCTCTGCCTAATGAGCCTCCTTCATGAGCCGTCTTTGAGATTGGTCAAAAAGTATTGTTGATTGACCCTCAGACTTTTACCCTTGTTTTCTCATCGGCTACAAGTCTGAGGGGGGGGGGATTTTTTGTGCGAAAATTTGGGAAAATTAAGAGAAAATGTTAAGCCCTTGAGGATGACACACGAAGCTCATCCGTAGAGCCCCACAACACCGTGGCCACTGAAAAGGTCCCCCTCAGCGAAACCAACACAGAGAAAGGATGCATGAGGCTCTGTAAACCAGATTGACATTTGTGAAGCCACCGCGGAGCAAGTATGAGGGTGGATCCATGATGCATTTGGCATTTGTGAATCCACTATAGAGTAAGAAGGTGGGAGGCTCCGCGGTTACGATAAAATGCCACATGTATTCATGCCAAGTGGACGCTGATTCACAGAGCCTCTTTCCAATAAATACCGGGATCCCCTCATGCCCAAAGGATGGATCCTCTATACTTTCTCCTTATTAGCTCTCAAATTGAAGATAAATTTCTACTCTGTGAACCATGAGCTCTTCAAGGTTCTTTATAATCACGAAGTGCCTTTCCCTTTATTTAAATTCAACCCCTCTTCAAAGAGGGATTCCCTTCGTAGTGCGCATGGGCCTTTATGAAGGAAGGGGATCCCCAAAAGGTGTCGGGTCTCTATAGATAACTAATGATTCACAAAGTACCCTCCATGAACATTTGACCAATATGCTAAGGTAGGGTCATTGTGCTTCACAAAGCATATTTCTTTGCAATGCTATTATTCTCAGGACACCCTTGCATTGCATAACACTGCTCCACAAAAGCCTTTCCACTTCACGAAGAACCTTCTATATTCACATATTCCCTATTCCAAGGCTAGGACACTTCACATTATGAAGCATACCTATTCACAAAGTCCCTCCACTACATGGAGCACTAGAGCTTCACGAGGATTCTTCCTATGAAGCCCTTTATTCTACAACTCCTTTTCCTGTGAGACCCTCCAGGTTTGCACAATGTGATTTCAAAGTCCCTTGGGAGGTGCATCACATTGTGTTGATTCGCCTCATGCTTCTTCACATAGGCACGCTAATGGATATTTCTTATTTTCATAGTCATGCTAATGTGGGCTCCTCAGTGGATCACTCCACAACTCCCCCTCTCAAACAACATTGCTGATTCCTTACCTTCCCAAAGGGTGGGTGGGTATCTTTTATGTAAGTCCTAAGGGTGCAGAGTGAACCTACCTCGTTCAAGCTTCAAGACGTTAAACTTCCAAGTGCCATCATATTTATCACATGAAATTAAACTGTGACCTCACCACATGAACTCTATGTGAGGTTCCCCATATAATAAATTCTCTACGCCCGCTTGTCTCTATAAGAGTGAGATCTTCCTCACATGGAATGAGATCCACTTTACCGGAGTAGCACCTATCCACGGGGAAGGGCAACCATCTTGGTCTAATCCCCTAGATTTATTATAGGAGGTAATACCCTTAATAATATTTTCTTATTAGGTGCCAAATACCAGAGGGGGATGGGCACCAGAACCCTCATCTATTCTATGCCAAATACCTCTCTCGTTGGGCTTTGTTGTCTCTTGGGCCTCCATACTAGAGTAAGTCACAATCTGTATCTCTTTGGGTTGTGAACCACATGTAAGCCCATGTTTCCTCCCAGGCTGCGGACTATGTGTAAGCCCCTATTTCATCTTTGGTCTTCAAACCACGTGTAAGACCCTATTTCCTTTTTGGGAAACTAACCACGTGTAAGCCCCACTCCACATCCCAGAGACGCACCGTTTGTGACTAGATTGTCGGGTCTGTGCTATCTCTTGTTTCTCACACCGATCATGACTTATGTAGGCTTAGAGTAAGCATTGACCATGAAATCCTCTCTAGGATTCCCTAGAGTGTATGCCCCAACACTATTCCAAACTAGACGAAATTTGATCCTTGACAAGGAAAGGTATGTAGGAAACCTCCCTAAGGTTCAATCCCAAAACCTGTTAGTCCCAACCCCTTCACGTCATTTCACCGAACATTACAAACTATGCGGGCATTGATCCTTGCCAAAGCAAGGTTTGTAGAATTCCTCCCTGGGGTTCAAGCCCAACAACTTTTGGTCTCTACCCCTTCATGTAGGTTCAACAAACATTCCAAACTTCACAAACATTGATCATTACTAAGGCAAGGTATGTAGGAAGCCACCCTAAGGTTCAAGACCAACACCTATTAGTCCTCAAACATTCATGCCAGTTCACCAAACATTATGAACTATACAGAATTTTATCCTTTCCAAGGAATGGTATGTAGGAACCCTTTCTGAGGTTCAATCCCAAAATCGATTGGTCCTGAACCCCCAACACATCGGTTCACAATACACTATCCTATACTACATGGAATTTTATCCTTTCCAAGGCAAGGTACGTAGGAACCCTCCCAAAGGTTCAATCCCAGCACCCATTGTTCCCAACCACTCCATGTCGGTCCACCCCAGTCCTGCAGGATGTTAAACCATACACCCATTTTCCCCACATGAGACTAAATTGTCACCTATGCAGTAGTAAAATGTTTTGATCTCTATCAAGACGTAATCCATTGTCAACCCCATGCAATGGAAATCCATTGTCAACCCCAAACTAATGGTAAGTCGTTGTCATCTATTTCATTGGGAACCATATCTATAGTCTTCCCAATTGGCGTCAGACCAACCCAGGCTTCTAAAAATGTGTGAGCCCCAGTATACCATCAGGTCATTGTCCTTTGTGTACTCCTCGATTCAATACCCCCATGCTGAACTATGTGGACTTTGATCCTATCCCAGGAAAGGTATGTAGGAAACCTTCCTAAGTCTCAATCCCATCACCCATGTCTCATCCTGGTCATTCCCTCGAGTCTATGTGTTTTAGGAAGGTCATTCCCCAACATGGACATTCTACATCTTCCGAGTCCCGTCCATATGGGTTTCCTCCTTAGTGGTCCCACCACCTCACTGAACTACATAGTCATTAGTTCCCTACCATGTGGATACGTAGAAAGCCTCTTCAACACTCAATCCCAATACTATAGTCTCCTTCATTATAGCTCCATCTCATTTCCCCACCACCTAATTCAACACTCCATCATCCATCTGGATTCTTACATGGGCCACCACATCCTGGAGAGATCATGACAATTCACCTCATCGCTGCTCCTAGTAGTAATCCAGTATCTCACCACTTGTTAGTCCTAGAATCAGTGTTTCCCCTAGGGGTTTCACCCACCTAATCCACTTCTGCCTATGTTCTAATTAGTCTGATCTGTCTCCTCTAGAAATTAAACTCATGGCAAACCCTTTTTTAATCATGGGAAGGTGAGAAAACCTCAGAGACATTCCTCTCGAATATAATTCCCCAAATTTGACATGGGATGATTCAGGCTTCTTCTCCCTCAAAAAGCCTTATAAATAGGTTAAGTAACCTAGACGTGACAATGTTCTAACATCCATACACCCCAGTGACGTCCAACATGACTACTCCCCTGATCGAAGGTTACTCCCCTGACCGAACCCCTTGGAATTTCCTAACAACAGGAGTGTAATTAACCGGTGTCCATGAGGACATGGCACTAGGATGTGTTTCATAAACAATGTATTAATCTATGATGGAGACACGAACTATGTAATGAGATCCATGGAGGAATCCACATAAGGAGAAATAGACATCCCATCATCCTGTTTCAATCAAGGAGAAAATTTCCCTGAATAGGTTATGAATTCTACCAGACATTGGAATGCAGGAATGTGGGGCAATAGTGAGCGTGTCCTCATCCTCTGGAATGGACGGATGCACATGCCCCAACAAAAGCATCAGAAACAGATATACTATGACCATTTAGTGCAAGAGATATTATTAAAACATTATCACATGCATTATCACACAAAAAACAATCTAGACTTGATAAAGTACATATTAATACAAGTTTATCATAAAGTACAATGTAGCTAGTTCTAGGCCACCAACTCCAATAGACTCCCACTTGGACTAGAGACAACTACTAACAAACATTATCCTTATATATCTTGCATGATATTCTTGGTTATGATTGGATAAGACTTTAGTCATGAGGTCCACCACGTTCTCTTCTGTGGATACTCTACTCACTACAACCTCACCTATTTGATAGAAATCCATCAAGAGGTGATACTTATAGAGAATGTGCTCTATTCGTTGATGTGAACTTGGTACTTTTTAAGAGACAACTCTATAGTAATATAAAAAATGCTATAGGATCTTTTCTGCTAGGAACCACATCATGATTCTAGAAAAAGTTCCAAATAAAAAAAAAATTCTTCCCTGCATCATAGACCGCTATATATTCGGAATCTCCTGTAGAATTCAAGAAAATTGGTAGATTTGAACTCTTCTATCTCATAACTCCTCCATTGAGAAGAAAAAATATCCTTCATGTGAATTTATATCATTCAAATATGTCTGATAACTAGCATCAGTATACCCTCTAATGAAAATCTGGTCATCTCCTCGATACACTAGGAACATATCCTCTGTTCTTCTCAGATACTTAAGGATAGTCTTAAAATCCATCCAATGTTGTTGTCCTAGATTTTCTTGATATATTACTATTAGGTTAAGTGAATAGGGAACATCAAGACTGATACAAAACATGGAATACATGATGGATCCTATTGCCAAAGAATATTATAACTTACACATCCTATCTTTCTCCTATTGTGTCTGAGGATGCATTTTCCAAGAAATGTGATGTCCATGTGAAACTGGAACCAATCCCCTCTTGGTATGTTCTATAATAAATCTCTTTAGTATCTGGTCAATGTATGTACCCTAACATAGTCGAATAATTCTCTTGGATCTATCAAAAATGATCTTGATCCCTAAAATGAAGGCTTCTTCACCGAATTCTCTCATGAAGAAACACTTTTTCAACCAATCCATAACTAACTGTAAGACTTGTCAATATTTTCCAATGAGTAATATGTAGTCAACATATACTACTAGGATAAAGACTGAATTCTTTTTAAACCTCTTATAAACACATGGCTCACATTCATTCTTAATAGAACCAAATTCATTTATGTTTGTATCAAATCTGATGTTCTATAAATTGGATGCTTTCTTTTATCAATAAATTAATTTCTGCAACTTTCAAACCCGTTTGGCTTCACCTGGTGTCACAAAACCTTCTGGTTGTGTCATATAGAAATCTTCCTGATGGTTCCCATTAAGGAATCCTATTTTGACATCAATTTTCAAAATTGCATATTCATGGTAAGGTGTTATGGAAAGTGTGATTCTTATGGATTTAAACAAGGAAACTGGTGATATGGTTTCATCATAGTCAATTCCTTGATGCTGTCTGAATCCTTTATCCCCTAGCCTTACTTTACAGGTTCTAACATAACATTCCGTGTCCATATTTCTCTGTAATTCCCATATGAATCCAGTAGGGATCACAATAACTGGCTCATCGACTAGAACCCAAAATTGGTTTTGATACATGGAATCCATATCAGAATTCATGGATTATAGGCATCTTTCTACTTCTATGATCTCTACTACTTTCTTGTAGGAAAGAGGTTCATCATTGTCCAAAAATAATGATTCACCATCCTTGGTGACTAGAAAACCAAATATCTCTAGTTCCCTTACCCCTCATGAGCTCTTATGAAGTACTTGTGGTTCTGCAACCTCTTACATGGGGACCTGTGGAAAAATTTTCTGTACCAACACTTATGTATCTGGAGCATCATCTTCAAAAAAGTCAATATTTATCCTACTATCCTTTTTGAGGATGTACTCCCTCTTAGGGAAGACATATTTTTTTGGTGACAATCACTTTTTTCAAAAGGGTTATATAGGTAATATCCTTTAATTTCCTTGGGATATCATATAAAGATATATCTCAGGCCCTAGAGTGAATGTTTCTTTCTTGAGAAGGCCTTAACAAATGCCTTTCATCCCCTTACATGTGTGTGCAACAAAATGGGTTTCTTTCTATTCCATAACTCAGAGAGAATTCCATTTTCCACCATATTTGGTACTTGGTTTAATGTGTATACTGCAGTTTGTAATCAATATCCCCAAAAGGATAATGGAATATCTACATGACTCATCATTTACCTCACCATGACCAAAAAGGTATAGTTCCTCCTTTCTCTGACAACATTATACTATGGTGTATATGGAGAAGTGAGTTGAGTTAGAATCCCAGACTCTCGCAAAAAGGTCGATGAACTCTTAGTTCAGATATTCTCCACCTCAATCTGATCGAAGCTTCTTTATCCTCTTACCAAGATGATTATCTAATTCATTACGGAACTCCTTAAATTTCTCAAAGGACACAGTCTTTTACCTCATAAATAAGATATATCCATATCTATTCAAATCATCAGTAAAAGTAATTAAATAAGAATATCCATCTTTATATTCTACTGGAAATGGTCCATACACATCCATGTGCACCAATCCTAGAAGATCTGTGGCCCTTTCACCCTGTCCATTTAATGGAGGCTTGGTCATTATACCTTGAAAAAGGTGTGACATCTATCGAGTGGTTTTAGCTCTGTAGTGTCTAAATAACTATATTGGAAGATCTCTATCAATCTCTTCTCATTTACATGACCAATATAATGATTCCACAACTAGGTGTTGTATAATTCATGTGAGTTTGCTTCATTATCAATTTCCAATACTTGGATTTCATAATTTAATACAAAAAACAATTATTTAAATACACCATACCATAACTTATGTTGTTCTTATAAATTAAACAGCTATTATTTCCAAACATGAAAATAAATCCATATTTATCCAAACATGATATAGAAATTATGTTCTTGGTAACACTAGTAACATAATAACAGTTTTGTAAAACCAAAAGTATCCTAGTTGGAAAAGAGAGATGGAAATTTCCAATGGCCAATGTAGCCAACCTCTTGCCATTGGATACTCGGAGATCCACCGATCCTATGGCAATATTTGTAAATATAATTGGTTCCTACATTTTAATACAGATGTGATCCCACATGATATATCTAATAACCAATGTTTAGAAATATAAAGATGACACTCAATTACAAACACACCTTTAACCTCCCCACGCTTTTGGTTGTAGTTTCGCTTCTAGTGGCTTGGATTTCCACATGAAAAACACACCACCTCTCATCCCTTACCTTTCCTCTGGGTCTTCCACTTCTTAGACGGATGGTGCTTGGGGGATTTAGACTATTTATAAATTCTTGGCCTTTTATCCTTGTCCTTCCTCTTCTTATTCACCATAAAGACCGAGGGTTTGTCACACCTTATGTCCTTATCTACCTGGAGAATTAATGTTAGAAGTTCTAATAGACACTTACCATTATTTCTCATGTTCAAGTTGACAATAAACCTAGAGAAGGTCTTGGGAAGTGATGACAAGATAAATTCTATACACAAATCATCCAAGAACACAATCCCTAATATGTACAAGCATTCAATTTGGATAATAATCTTGAGTAAATGAGTCCCAACTGGTTAATATTCTCTAAGACTAGTTTTTCCCAAAGCTTTGGAGATCTCATATATCTCTTGTCTCACATTATATTGATATAGATCCTTAAGGTGATACATCATGTTATAAACATCCACGTTTTCATTTTGCTTCAAAAAATCAATATACATGGATAATAGCATGAAAAATAAGACATATATGGGATCATCAAAATGTTTCATGTAGATATATATTTCCTCATCACTAGCCTCTTTTCCAGGAACAACAAGATCAAGCTCTTCCAGCACATACAATTTCTTCTCATGGCGTATGATGATGTGTAAATGCCTCTATTATTCTTAGAAATTGGTGCTGGTGAGAAGGTTTTCCTTCTCGAGTATTGTTCTCCATGATATGTTTGAATTAGTTTTTCATTATGTTTCTAAAACATAAGATGAGAAAATATTTAGAACACTATCATGATAAAAAATGAGATAAATAAATAAATTAATACTTATTAATCTCCCACTATTTTATCAAAATCCAACAGCCCTCATCAATGACTTTGGAATATTTTGTTTCTTAAATATTCTAGTAGAAAAGATCCATATTTCCTTTTTCATTACCTCAACTAGGGTTGGTAAAGAAACTGGACAGGTTTTAGGTTGGCATTACAAAGGCAAACTGCATTAACTCACACCTCCTTAATCCACTGAGTGGACTCCCCAATCCTAAAATCCTTATATTCTGGATTTCCTCAACCTTTGCCTCTTGGTCACACAAAGTAAAATTGTGGCAGTCAACCCTTGATGTGAATCAAGTCAATTCAACCCAAATACCAGAATTAGAATTCCCTAATAATTGAAATCACCCCAACTAGGTTTGGTCAAGCACTTTGAACTATGGTTCGATTCTAACTATGAATAAGGAAGGCTATACCGACTTAAAATTTCATTGAGGGGTTTTATACTTATATGTAAATCTCCATTTTATTATCTTTCTTACTTGCTTGTTAAAATTATTTGGGATTATCTTAAGTGATTAACCATGTCTAAGATAATATTTACACATAAGTCAGTCTTATTTTAGTTACATCTTACATGATTGTTTAATTATTTAATTGTGTGATCGCAACAACACACCCAAAATAAATAAACTATGCAACTGATAGAGATAAAATAAATGGCATGACCATGATTTTGTTCTATTGGTTATTTTGTCTAGCGGTTGATAATTATCCTAGTAACTCTGATTATTCATTCAGGAATTTTATGAGATGCTTCAAAGAACATAAATATTGGGATTTGAGTCAGTGAATCTCACCTATGTAAGGAAGTGGTTCAATCTATAAATATTGAGGAACTCATTCATGAAAAAATGCTACTTATCTCATTATTTTTGAGTTCTATCTTTGTACTAAAAAACAGATCATCTTTGGATTTCTCTTTCGCAAACTAGAAGATTACCATGAGTCTTCAAGGCTTCACAAAGAAGGGGAATCTCAGGAACCAGTATGGTTGTGTGAAAGAGATCCGAGCTCTTTTTTGAAAATTAGTTCTATGAAGATTTGTTCTTTAACAATGGATAAGACCATATGGAAACATGAATAGTGTTTGTACACCATTATCATGCTTCGAGAAGACAAAAAATTCTGCAAGACATTATTGATTTGATCATAGGTACCAAGTTTCATGAATAATAAACATATACTACTTCTATGTATACAAATGAATCAATTCTTTTTGTTTTTAAATTTGGAATAAAACTAGATTGAGAAAGGAATAAAAAAAGGTGTGAGCTAAAACCCTTTGAAAAACACATGGGTTAAGAAAAGAAGTAGGACTAGGTAATGAATGAAAGTATAGAGCTCATGAAATCATTTAAAAAATTTCAAGACACATGAACCTGGTTTTTGATTTGGAGAGATACACTGTTTAAATGAAGAAAATAGTAGGTTGAGATCACACAATAAAGTGGACATGACAAACATAGTTTTTTCGTATCCCTTTAATGCCAGAAGAAAGTGGATAGTGAATATATGCATGAATTGATATGTATATGCATATCCACATGAAGATTTAATTGAGAAAATATGAGCACTTGTGTGAATAAGGGAGAGTAAAAAGGAAATCTAAATAAAAATTAAAATTAAATGCATGCTTATAGAATCAAAAATGCACATGAAATTATAAATTGATAAAATCATGATCAGAGAATAATTATGTGATAATATGTACATGTTTTAGAATACCAATGCAAGTTTTTATACATTTATAAGATGATGTATTTTGTTAAATGTTATTAGTTTTTGTCACAATATTCTGTTATACATAGATGAATCAACACACTAAATTGGTGATAGATAATAATGAATCAAGATCCTAACAGGTCAAAGAGGTAAGGGATAAAAAATTTGAATTGTATTAAGAAGTACCCCACACTGATTCAACCCCTCTCATTATTACATATATCCTAATATGGTCCTTTCAAGTGGTATCAAATTCAAGGTTCAACTCTACTGGGTTCTCTACAATGAATCGATTCCCTTTTTATGATTTCATTTACTTTCCTTTATCAATAATGTAGTGAAGTTTTTGTGAAGATTCAATTATCTCTGAGATGAATTCAATATCTTCAAAGATCATGATGGATAGGGAAAAGGAAGAGAATACAAAGTTGAAGAAGAATTATTTATAATATATTGATTAGGAGGTATATGTTTTTCTATGGCATGAAAAAAATGAAGACATATCAGGATTGGAATGTAACGACCAGGTGGGTCAAGTTTCACCCAGAAAATAGATAACCATCCTACATCTAGTTATCAACAGGTATGATTTAGTACACTTGAAAACTATCCTCAAAATAAATATGACAGGTAATTTACTTCCATGATATCACAAAGGTAAGTAGAGCTTCAACATGGGGTGTTGCAATGTTTTCTCTAGCATCGTGATGGTAGCGGCCAACATGATTGTCCTTCCCCCACTATTGGGGGTTTGACATCGAATATCCTTCATGGGAGTGAATTCCTATTTCTCCCTTTTTTCCAACATGGATCTTTTCCCTCAATTTCCTCAAATATCATTGTTCTATAAAGTCCCAGATGGGATCAACATTTTCCCAAACCTTTCGATATCGATCATGGAATTTAATAAAGCCCCAAACCTTCTAAATCTGACATTGATTACTATGTTTAAGAAGATATGGACTTCAGTTGATTCATTTCATAGGTTTGTTTTCTTGTCTTGGGACATACATGATAAGGCAATTATGGGTTTTCTCAATAAGAAGAATATTATGATCCAGTTCACATCAGAGAAAGATTTAATCAGAGCCTGGTCTAGTGCTCCCATATAGCTTCAACGAATCTTGGTTATACCTCTTTATATGGAATTATAACTTCTATATGAGGTGAGAATATCCTTTAGAAAATATTTTGGTTAGTTTTTGTAAGATTCCTTTACTATTTCAAAACCCATTGGTTATTTTAATTCTTGGGAACCTAGTAGGTAGATAATTGTGTTCCGACAGCTGAAATAGATCTTTTTTATCCTGTTAATACTAGTGTTTGTGTGGATGTTTTTGCATCAAAGTTTCCTTCTAGATATGTTTGGATTTTTGTATGAAAAGAGTTTTGTTATAGATATCATGTTTTATAGGAACCATGGTTTGATTTTTTTTCCTTCATGTAAGTGAATGGGTCATTTGATGGTAGCCTATAGGTGTAAGTATAAGGATCTTATTGAGAAGAATGGTGTATATATTTTTGGAAGCAGTAATGACCCATGGTCTAGTGCTGAGGAAGGTTCATCTAGACAGAGGCTGCTGGGTATGGATAATAAGATAAATTAGGTAACAGATGTGCAGTTTGGATCCCAGAAAGATAATCAAATAGAAAATACATATTCAATTTCTTGGGTAATTATCTAGGTGATCCCCAACCTTTGACGAATGCTCTGATAGGGAATGTGGCATATGATGTGGAGATGAATAATGATCTTTTAGATTCTTTTATCTCTCTTGAGGGTCCTCATGGTGGAGATGCATGGTTTGGATGTGTTCTTAATTTCTATGTATAACCACAAATGTTGAAAGATGGAATCCCCATGACACCCCAGTTGCTTCATACTCCAAAGAAGTGCATTCAGGGAATGGTAACAATGATAGTGGTTGGGGAAATGCTCTTGAGGAACCAAGGGAGGGTGAATCTTTTAGTTACAACATATGGGAGTGTCCTTGATCAAAATAAGTCCAAGAATGGAGGTGGCTATGATTGATGTGGGAAACTAGTTTGAAGGATTGCTTAGTGTTGATCTAGTTTATTATTTTGAAACTACTATGGTTAGGCCTTCATTGGATGAGTAGGTAGTCCCTGGGGTCATGTCTAGGGATGAGTATTATTTCCATTCCTTAGGTGTTATAGAAGATGATGTTTAGGGTAGTAGGCTTTTCAACCCAATGAAATGTAAGAGTCAGAGGGGAAATCATAATGGGAGAAATGACTAACCATACTTCCCAATACCAATGATGATAAGATCTGCACATAAATATAAATTCAAGAGGATAGTCAGTGATCCTCAATGTTTTCCCAAGTATATTTCTAGTTAACAGTGGGAGTATGGTGAAGTGATTTATTATTCTTTAGAGTAGCTTACTAAATCTGGAGAACAAGTTGTTGAATCAGTTCTGGTTTTTAATGCTACTAAAGAAGAATCAAAGAGGGTGATTAAAAGTCCATTAAGGGTGATTACCAATGATGAGTAGAGTACTTGGATTGATAAGAAAGACCTGATATTTACCTGGGGATTCAATGATGGGAAGATCAATCGATAGGATTACATTTAGTCATGGAACAAGATAGCATATCAGTTAGATGATCTTTTAAAGGATGAACATGATACTAAGGTAAGCACTATCTCCAAGAAATTATATAGGGAGATTGATTTTGGTATAATTAATTTTTCCTCTATAGGATACCTTATTTTATTTAATGGTTGAACTTATGGTTTCTCACTTTTACCTTATAATTTTTTGATACTGAAATAGTTAGGTTTCAGTTCAAATAATCTAGGAGAAGTGGTGATGATGATCAATCTAAAACTTCTCAATAATTATCAGTTGATAGAATAAGATTTATTCTTAATGGTATTCTAGATAAAATAGTATCCCTTGTTTGTGGAGTATTTCAATATTTTCATTAAGAGATCACATATCTAGTATGATAATATAATGTTTTGGAGAAGATCTTTCAAGAAAAAAATGTATAATGTTTAAAAATCTATATAAATGTTGGAACCTATGAAGAAGAAAAGGGGGAACTTAAAATAATTTTCTCAAAATTACTAAAATAAATTAACGATAAATGGAAATTAAAAAAGGGTCTATATGAAAAGTTCAATTTACATGAAGATAAAATGAAAGTTATCACTAATGTCAAAGGGTTTAAAATGGAATAAGTGTACAATAAGGTCACTAAAAATGAATCATTAATTGAGAAAAAAGTTAACCAACATGATTTGATATACTAATTAAGGATTTTGAAGAGAATGTTATTATAATTAAAGATCATAAAATCAACATCAATATTAGATTTTTGGTTTTGGATGTTTAGGTGACCTTCCTTGAGTAGAAAAATATGGAGTCTTCTCAAAAAATTAAACAATTACTTCCACTAATCAATGTTCATAGAGGATTATAATATCAACATTCTCCAAAAAAAATGAGGTGAAAATGA
Organism: Viscum album; assembly: GCA_963277665.1. Taxonomy (NCBI): domain Eukaryota; kingdom Viridiplantae; phylum Streptophyta; class Magnoliopsida; order Santalales; family Viscaceae; genus Viscum; species Viscum album. The sequence continues at coordinate 1,197,105,389 of OY728123.1, read as the reverse complement.
AGACTTCATTCAGTGATCTATTCTAAGAAGATTATAAAAATAGGCACCATCCATACCATCTTGTACAAATATTTCTAAATCGATTTTTTAAATAGTTGATGTTAGAAAACACATTTTGAAAATGTATTGATGAAATAAGTTGAAAATAAACCTACCACCATGACTAGGATGGACATGAGAAAGTGTATGGATGATAGTTACTCATAAATACTACAATAATCTATGGAGAAAACCCAAAATCATTATACAGTAGAAAAAACAAGATCAAGGTGTGTGGGTCAATGTTTATGCCACACCAGATTTGATAATTGTGCATTAGATTATTGGTTAAATCCTCTAAATATAAAATCATAAAAGAGTACTATTTATAGGTGGTAATGATATATAATATGAATAAATATCAATTTTTCTGAAAGACTATGTATACTATAAAAATATTTGGAATGCTTGATAACATTTGTGATGTATGAAATAGTAGTGGTCACAAGTCTCATACATACTCAATTCAACATGAAACCAAATTTTAAAAGAAAATAATTTAATATAATCTAGCTAAGAATAAAGAATTTACCTTGGGAATAAATTAGAATAAGTTTTTAAACCCAAATTATACCATGATGATTCTATGAAATAAGGATGTCAATTCCATGGATTGAAAATCCAACAATTTTATGAAAATTTCACCACACAAAATTACTTCCAAGAGGAATGAAACTCACAAGAAACCATGTGAAAGATCTAAATGCACATGTGCCTCAGACCAATTTTTAATGTATTCTTATGTGCATCCATGAGACCTAGGTTCACAACTAGGTGGTGGCATATTTCTGTGGGTACTGTAGCAGTACTGTACATTGTACAAGTACTGTAGCAAGTACTGTAATAGGTATTGTTCAGTACTCTTTCATCTAGAACTATTCACCTTAGGCAACCGATTTGGGATTGGATTCATTAAGTCCTTTGTTCCACCATGTATTTTGGGATAGTAGGGATTTCAGGCCACCATTAAGGTTCTAGGCCACCTCAAGGCCTTCGGGCCACATGCAGTTTCCCTATACAACCTCTACAAAAAAAAGAGCAGCCCCAATGGAGGATTCAGAGAAGGTGCGCTCACCCGAGTAGAACCAATGGTTTTGGAAGACTGAGAGGGTATGACTACACCATCAGGACTAGCCTGTGCTTGTATGGGATGCTTAGCCAGACGACCCTGCGAAAGTGGAGTGCTACCATCATGATGCAAATGGTGGGGAGGGGCAGTTCATTATAGTTATAGTCTGGTTTAATTCTATAATACCTTCGGGTTATATAATGTCGCTTAAGCCTATGGTCTATATAATCACTAATCCTACATACCTTTTAAGGGTTCCCCCTAATCCCTTGAGATGGGGGTTATCAAAAAATAAATAAAGGCTTTCGGGCCATTCGGGGTTGTGAAAGATCCAATCTATCTTATGCAGTTCCTAATGTCTTATTGTTTATCTGGCCAGATGATTTAGAATGAATAAGGAAATTGAAAGATTAAAAATCAAATGATAGGGGAAAATGAAAACAAATGATCCTACATTATTAATAAAAATACATGTGAGGTGTCTAAAAAATGGAAACTGTTGGGTTAAAGAATTTAATGTCGAGCCTTGTGCCTTGGGCCTACGGGTCATGTTTGGGTTCCCCTTCAACCCTTAAATGTGGGATTATCCATAATAAAATAAATAAATAAGAAGGCCTTCAGACCATTTGGTCATTTTTAAAGAGGTAAATCTTTGTAAAGATGTTGACTAGTGTCTCACATAAGTGGGAGAAAAAAAAGATATATCAACAAGCTTATATAATCATTATTTCAATTAGTTTCAGATTTATTCATTGTAGAAATATTATGAATATCATGTCATTGGAAAAGGTATATCGTTTCATAATCATTTATCATTGTTAATACAAGTTAAAGATCATTTTACAAAGGGGGATTAATTGAATCAATCCATGAAATAAGAAATGTGGATCTTCCCTAGTTTGACTTATCCTACCAATTTTCCTTGAATGTTATTGATTTATTTTTGAAGTGAGTTTTGGAATTTCACGCATATTATTCATAAAATTTTCATACCACATTTAGTATTTTCATCCAGTAATAAATGTGAATAATCCTTGAACACCAGTCTTTGAGTTATCATTTCAGAAGTATCAAGATCATTTGGTAAGAGAAAACATTATTGTCAAAAATAATATAATTGTACTTTCAACACAAACCATGTCTCAAGTCGACATAGAGTGAAATTTTGGATAATTCATTACTTAAATATTGAATTATTCCCTTTTCCCATGAAAATTATATTTCTCACTTCCACACAAATGGGTTTTCATAGCGCCACCCTTTAATAGTGCTTATAAATGTTGATAAAGGAGGAAACATTTTTAGCACTAGAAAAAGCACTCATAAAGGGTACTTTTAAGAGAGATAAAAAAGCACTATTAAAAGTACCCCTTATTAGGTGCTTTTTTAGCACTATTAAAGGGCCCCCGTTTGTTAGTTCTTTTTTAGTAGCACTAATAAAGGGGTGTCTTTATCAGTAATTTTTTTTTCTAGCACTAATAAAGGGAATAATTCAAAAAATTATATTTTATTATAAAAAATATATTATTAAATTATTATATTTTTTTACTATTATATTTTTTATTGATATATTTATATTGATATAAATATAATATATATTTTCTAAATATGTTTTAGATCTGTATAAGTAGACATTTACACTTTACATATAATATATTGAGTGAAAATGTCTTATAAAATAATTAAAAAAATATTATTAATTAATAATTTAATCAATTTTATTTAGTAATAGTAATTTAATATCAATTTGAAAACCAAAAAATCAAAAAAATTATTAAAATATCTAAAATAATTTGAAAACATAACTTGAACTTCCAATAACCATTACTTTTGATCTGAGTGTCAATTTGAGCCCTGCCACATACTTAATCGAATATTGTGAAAATATATACACCATTAGTGACATATATACTCTTTTTTCACATTTTTTTAATCCTAAAAAAGGCCAAACGTCCTCCAAAACTGATTTTCTTGTTGGGATACCCAAAATGTTTTACATTTGAAGGAATTTATTCATCATTTTAGGGGGTCGTTTTTCCCTTTATCATTGGGGAATGAATTTATTCCTAGATATTACATTATTATTGATACCATTGTTTTAAAATTGTATAGCTTTTTAAAATGTACTACTATTTATAAACAAATATATAACAATATATACATATTTTTTATATATTCAAACATAAAAATGTAATTTTATAAATAAATAATTAAACACATTTACATATAAAATATATTTATCAATATACAATCGTTATCTAAATAAAAAATAATATTCATTTTATTTTAAATACAAAAAATATGTGTATTTATATACCTATATAGTGTGTGTGTGTGTGTGTGTGTGTTTGTGTGTATCTATATTAACAACCTGATATATATTATATATATATTCTAACATATGTATGTACATATTAATATATAATATATGTAAATATATGTAAATATGTATAATTATACTTACAACTAACCGCATATTTATAATTTGTTAATGTGGGTGTAGGTATGTTCTATATTTGTATATATTTATTTATGAATGAATAAAATTTATAAATATATTTAAAACCGCACTTATAAATATATAATAATATATGAATAAATATACGTATATATATATATATATGAATAAATATATAAATATATAAATATAAATATGTATATTAATATATATATATATATATATTAATATAACTATATATATTATTTTAAATATTTATTAAAATACGAATAAATATAACTATATATGTCATAAAATAGGGAACTTAACAAGATGAGTGAGTGGTTAAGGTGCATGTGCGCAGGGAGAGAGGTCTCGAGTTCAAAACCTAGTAGAGACATGGGTGCATGTGAGTAAGGGGTGGGGGGAACTAGAATTATTAAAGGGTGGGGGGTTTGGGGTTGGGGAGTGTGGGCAAGACTTGGGTGCATAGAATCCATTGAAATGGGCCAATCTCTATCAAAACCATCTGATTTTCATTTTTTTAATTTTTTTTTAATTTTGATTAACTTATTTTAGAGATAAAAAAATCACTGATAAGAGGCCCCATTTATTAGAAATTATTTTAGGTTTGATAGAAGACCCATTTATCATCAATTTTTTTAGCACTGATAAAATGGACACCCCATTTTAATAGCTCCTCGATTATCCACACTTTTTTAGTGTGGATAAATTCATTTTTTAGTACTGATAAAACTTTGTTTCATGGCTGTGTCCTTTCAATAAAGGGAGGAAGTGAAATTATTTTTTGAAAATTAAATAGAGATATTAGATAATTATTCACATATTGACACATTCATTTAGAAGGAACACTGAAAGTATTTCTAATAAATACAATGGGGGGATTGAAGAACACACCTTTTGTATGAGTTGTATTTTGTTTAATGATAGGTATTGGTTCACAATGGTGATCAACAAGATATGAATATTATATTGATGTTAATATTATGATGATGTTATAAAGTTAATGTATCTTAGATGAAGTCCTCAAGTCTTGATTTTTCAAGAAACATCTATTGAAGACCAAGAGTTTCATGGTGATTCCTAGAGAATTGTTATGGATTCCTTGATGAAATTGGATGTTATAGATGAATAATTATCCCAGTAACTCTAATTATTGATACAATTATCATATGATCAAAGTAAATTTTTCATAAGTGAAACATTGCATACAAAAAATAATAAGGATGATTTGATGTGGAATTAGTTCTTTGGAATTTATATTGAGAAAAGAAGAGGGAAAGAGGAATTGAATAAAGGACATAAAATTTTATAATTGAATAAGGATACTTTTAATAAGGATTAATGATAACCATGTAAAAATATAAGTTCATATAATATGCATTAGGAAACAAAATTGGAGATTAATAAAAGGATTCTATGTAAAAAATGGTGAAATAATTGTTACACTTAGTATTTTTGGTATGGTTTTTGTACATAATATTTCACATCAAATTTATTCCATGTCTTATAAAAATTATATTGTGTCCACCCAAAAAGAATTCTAAGAAATCCTCAAGCCAAGGAACATGTGGGTGACCTAATGGTCAATAACACAATAGGGAAGATATATTAGGCGTCCCAAGTAAGTGGGAGAGGGAAATCATAGTGCCTGCATGTGGAAGAAAAGTCTGTGTTTAAGGCCCACTGTGCACATGTATGAGGCCACATATAGGTTGGGAATTAACATCAAAAATCCCATGGACCATGTGTTTCAACCCATGAGGGAATGAGGTGCATTTTCATCTGGGTGGTGGAGTTTATCTCTATATTCCTTACTTTTTGAAAGTGAATGCTAGGAAAGATGTTATAGTTGGTTTAGATCAAACCCCATGAGGTTTAAAACTTGAAGTGGGACGAGATATCCTTGGATTTCATGGTGGGGTTACCACATATATCCAGTGGAAAAAATTCCACATGGGTGACCATAAAAAAACTCACCATGACATCTCACATCCAAGATATTAAATATTACAGTTTAGTAGAGATCATTGGATGACTCTATGTGTAGAAGATAGTCCTACTCTATGGGGTTCCCCCAAAGAAAATTTCTAACAGTGATCCTCTCATCACTTCTCAATTACAGAAGGTATTTTAGGAGTCCATTGGGGATCAATTGCATTTTAGAATATCATTTCATCCCAGAATGATAGGTAGACTATATAGACCATTCAGATCTAAGAGGATCTGTTGTGGGTTTTCATATTTAACTTTTCATGTAGTTGATAGGATCACCTTCCATTGGTGAAGTTTGCATCCAAAAAAATTATCATCCCACCATCATTATGGAACCATTCATGGCCTTGTTCAGGTGATCCTGAATTTCCTCACTATGATGAACTAGCCTAGGAGAGTCAAATATTATTGGAAACAAGTTAGTACACTTCACAACATAGAATGTGTAGATCATCTAGGAGAAAATTAGGGTTGCACATAGCTTTTAGGTGTCCAATTAGGAGCAATGAAAAACACATTAGAAGTTTGAGGAGTGAAACAATTTATTCTGGAGGGTCTCACCCAAATTTGATTTGTGGATATTTTTCTAATATGGAAATATATATCTAAGATTAATTGGCCCTTTCAAGATAATATATAGAGTTATTGAGAAGGTTTACCACTTCACACTACCACTATAGTTATATCAGGTATATAACATCTTTCACGTGTCCCAACTGTGGAGGTATGTGCATGAACTATTACATTTTATTGATTAGGGTGATCTGGAATGTAAGTATGGGACATAATTTCTATATACATGGAGATGATTTAGTATTGGTAGAAGAGGATCCTCTACGGGTGAGTGATTCCTTAAATGTCTTCTTGGTTGAAGCATATGAATCATCATAAGAGTACCTAAGAGTGGGACACCCAAATGCATAATCATTACCCACATCTCTATGTGTAGAATGTATTTTAGCTTTCAAGGATGTAAATCCCTATGTTTTGGAGAATGATTAAATACAATTTTTCAATGAATTACTTTTTAATATTATAAGGATTGTTTTCAAAGCTTGGTGCTGATAATATATGATATTCAAAGGCCTAGTGATATTGAAATTAAATATTTTAAATATATTAAATATCACATGTATGTAATTTTCCTAAAAATTTGGAATGAATTATAAAAATAATCTCAGATCATAAATTTTAGTATATTTTTTGCTTTTAGAGAGTGGGTTTTACCCTAGGTGAAATATTACCTTTTTTGGGATTGAGAGACTCCATAATGTGCAGTCACTGGTGAATAAATAAAAAATATATTTATTTATTTATTTTATTTAACACAATATAGTTACATAATCACTCTCTAAATAAACATGATTATAAAAAATTATTAGGATTTTTTATATAACCTTGAGAATTGAGAGATATAATTAGAGAGAGCCTTAGCTAGCAATGAAGATAAATCAATGATCATCTACATGGAAACAAATCGATGGTCTCATGAATGAAAATGACATAAATTTATTCTTCATCAAAAATCAATCAAACTTGAGTTATGATGTATGAATTGTTTAGATTTATCCCTATTTTCTTATCCTGCATTGAACCCGAATCAATCCCACAATGGATAAGTTCATGGTTTGATCCAATTATGGGTTCAGGATTATTTTGCATGAAATGTTTGGAGAATTTTTTATTTTATTATGGTTCTTTATTTATCATTATAATAGAAATGGATCAGGGCCAACCTAAACATAATTGAGGTTCATTAATATTTTGGGTGTTTATTAGTTTTCTCCCACCATTCTTCATAAATCTATCACAATTGTTTTGTTTGTCCAGTGGATTGACCAAATTACCGTGTAATCAATCATTTTAAACCTATTTCATGGTGCATTGGATTGATATCACAGATCAGGCTATAAATTAATGAATGGATTAAGTCACACTTATAATGATGATGGATTAGGGAAGGATTTGATACCCCCATTTTGAGTAAGGTGTGTTATGGTGATGATGATGAATAAAAATTTTTTCCACGCATCTCGGTGACCGCATTGTGGGGACTAGTGATGATAAGGATTGGTTGGAACATATCAATGTTTTCCAGCCTGATTCATTGTCAAATTAGATAAGGGAGGTGCATGCACTGACACATGAAATAGATCTATGTGTTCTCCAAATTCCAAGTAGGTAGGTTGTGTAATTCATGAATACAAGCTCTGTGGACCCCAGACTGTGGTGCTATGTTTTATGTAGAGAATATAAGTATCACATGACATGTGATAGCTATCATGTGGTACATGACTCTTACCTTGTTGCTCAGTATATACTTTTGAGTGTATAAGGACACAGTCTGGAGTATACAGGCTCTGAAAAATTATGTACTCAAACATGGGAATGGCTAGGCCAGTTGTACATGGAAAATGCTGCATATTTGGGAACGATCAAGATTACACATGTTATAACATTCCATGTACTCAAATACTAACATGGTTATGGGATGTGATACATGATTAGGACTTGGTGCTGATGTGAAACATTTTGTACTAACAGTATGAGCTTTATACTCCTTCAAATATGCCTTTGATCCCTTATCCTCTTAATTTTATAAGAGTTTTATTAGGGTACATTCCCTTGATTATTTCAGTGTGGGTAATTTTGGAATCACATCCAGTGAAAAGGATGGTGATCCTATCTAAGTAACTTGAGTCTAGGATATAGTTATGGAATCCCTTTGGTAATAATGAAGTGAGATCTTCTATCACCATCATTCACTTGGGTGGGGTTCTTGGTATAATCCTGAGCAAAAAACGTGGGTGTCTATCCCCTACATAGTAGGTTAATCTAGATTGGGATGTTGTTATACCCCTATGGACTTGGGTGTGATCAATTTGTGTATCGATCACTTTAGCATTCCAATATGTACCCCTTAAGAAGATACTCGATGATCATGACATCTTGGATGGATAACATCAATTCTATTTGACAGATGAAGTGTCTTCTGTTGGAGGAGTGTTACGTGGAACCTTTAACTAGGAATCCTATGATAACATTATGATTGTGAATTTAACTCGAAACTACAGCCCTATATTGAGTATATTTGATTATTATTATTATATATATGTTACTTACATATGATGAGAGGAATGTTATTCATAATTTTATATGCTTAGTGATTTTGGGGATTCTTAATGGGTATTGTAATACTTCCCCCTACATGGTATTTTCATATACATGTACTTTTTTATACATAAAATAATCCTTTTGATGGTTTCCTAGAGGGACCAGGACCAAGAATAGATTATTGAGCCATATAGACTAAGGTGTGTTCCTATGGTTATATTGAACACAATCCTCATCCACATTATAGGTTAGTCTTATTTTTAGTTCCTTGTAGTGGGCTTGTATTTTTTACTTTTCCTTTCCTATACATTTATCATACTCTGATGGTGGTATTTCTATGTATGTGTTCATGGTTATCTTTTCTTTTAAATTTCATAATTGTATGGTCATGGATATGTATGTTTGTGTACAAGTACATTAATCTAGGGACACAAATTTGAGTGATATTCATAATCAACATTGGTCACCATCCCCTAGCCCATTGGAGGTAGGCTTGGGGAAGTTTGAATATAACCCTCCTTTAGACAGGTCATGGAAAAAGTGGTTTATATTTAAATTGATTAAATACCTATAAAATAATTTGTTAAATGATATCTTAAATTAAGAGTTTAATGTTTTAGTATATGGGTGAAACATCAATATTTTTATATTCATGGAGTGTGTAATGATAATTTTTATAAAACATGTGGGCAATGGAATAGGATGGCCTAAAATGGATAGATATAGTTCTATGTTTTATCGAATTGATTGTTAAATTTTATAGGTTTTGCCTACAGATTAATATAAGAATTATCCATAGATGTATGGATGAATTTGTACCAATGTGTTATGTGAAGATCATTTACAAACAAAAATATGAAACAATAAGGTTAAAAATCATATAAATGATTAGAAAATAAAGATGATGTACCACATAAGAATAATAACCTATAATTATAATCGCACATAATAATGAAGGAACATTTAGGGATCATTTTCCCATAGAAATGATCACATTAATAATTATTTCATATTTATAGAAAAATAAACTAGACATTATTACTTGTTAAGAACTATATTTTTTCAACATTAGGGACATTTTAGGTTTTTCATAATTATGAATTATTATAATTAAAGAGAATTTTTTAAAATATTTTTTTCAAAAATGAAATTTAATTGAATTATAATGATGGTAAAATTTATTATTATAAACAAAAAATATACAAAATAGGTTATATAATTCAAGAATATTTTTTTTAATTAGAAGATCCTTAATGCATGTAAAATTAATATTAATTCTATAAAATTGTATGGGGATTATAAGGTCATAAAATGTTACTTTTATTTTAAAAAATAGGATGAAAAATTCATTTATCAATTCATGTTCAATATATTGATGTTGGAAAACAACTTAAATAAATGAATATTCATGATCAAATTGAGATTTGAGTCGGATTAATTATACTTATAAAAAAGGTGGTCAATGTTCTTCCTATTTTTGAATTTAAAATCATAGTATGTGGAAGTGATTGTTTGAGAGGAAATGGAGAATTAAATCTAATAAGGTATCCACTTAGCTTGAAAATTAAAATTATAAAAAAATGTTGTGATTCATGCTTCAAAAATAAGAAAATACTGTTTAATGTATAGGTTTTATTTCTAATAAATAGATTCAGATTAATTCAAAAAAAAAAATTAAATTTGTTAAATTGGTTAATTATTTTTAATGATTATGATGTTGATATTTCAATTCTTTTGTCATAATGAGATGTGATTCAAGAAAAACAATACAAGATTTAACATTTTAATTCAATATAATGTTTAAATACTCTAGTAGAATATCTATAGTATTAATGATATCCCCTAAAACTACTATAATAATAATTTCATAAAAATATTTATATTTTATACAGAGTAGATGAATTTTTTGATTTAGAATACTTGCTTAAAATTGTTGTTTTATATTTTATGAAGATGATATGAATTTATTGATATTAGTACCATGGATTTATTCTAAGAAAATGGGTAATAAAAAGATCATACTAATAAACGTATTTGGTTGATACATTCATTCATGAAAATGATATTTGAAAAATGAAAAAAAGGATGAATGTGAATTCCAAAAAAATAAATGGAGGAAAGTGAATGAGAAAATGGAGTATATGATATCGTTAGAGAAACCCACATGATAAAAGAGATAAAAGGGAGAAATGATATCATTGTAGTGAATTTTATAATGGATTTATAATATTATAGAATATAGAAAATATTCTATAGTGACTTTAGGATTAAAGAGAAACCCAAATTTTGAGATGTGATTTTCAATGTGTTTTGAATTCAGATATTGAGTAGAGATTGGAGGGAAAATATTCAAGAAAGATTATAATATTGATCTTATTTTTAAAATATTGATAATCTAAGTATCAAATATAATAGAATAATATTATCTTAAAAAACTAAATTTGATAGAAACTATAGAAGAATAAACCGAGGAGAGATGAGCCATGTTATTTTTGTTTTGAACTGTAGATAGAGAACTTCAGAGATAGAAGAACTAATATATTAATTAATACCATATTACCTCATTTTAGTAGATAAATATCGGTGAGTAGGAATTTAAAAATATATTTTAGGTAGGTCTAATAATAAAGATATATTTCCATGTTTTACTAAAGAAGACCTTGTGGAATTTGAAGACACTGAAAAGTAGAAGAAGATTTAACCTAAAGATATGCTAACAACCATGTACTTACCAATGATCTAATTACAATTAGATGAATATAAACACTTTTATATGAATTATGGGATGTTTAGGAATCAGTGTGACTCTGGTTTTGTAATGAGATCATATTGTCACTTTGTGAAAATAGTTAGAAGATATAAAAATTTTATTCACTATGAGAAGTAGCGACAGTTTATAACACATTATCGAGTGATAAATACTCATTTTATTCACATTAATTTATAGTGTAAAATAGAATATATGATTGTGTAAAATAATATATATTAAAAAGAAGTGGGTTTCCTTCATTAGGGTGGAACCTTATAAAATATCATATACTATTTTTAAATTATTTATTATATTGCATAGGGTTTTTTAATTTAGATAAATATGAAATAGATTCTCTATTATCCTAATAGATAATAGTCTTTCAAGAACTAATGATGTGTTATCTTAATGAGAATTGGAATTTTATTAAAATACATAACTCATGATTCGCCCATATGGGTGTTAGTTCCTACAGTCGATACATTGGGTATTTAAATCAGTAACATATCATAGAATTCCACTAATTCGTTCTATTTTTTGTTGGATAAATGTATTTTTTGGAAAAATATAAATTTTATACTTATAATGCTTCCAGGATTTTTCAATAAAAAAAATATAGGTTTCAACTACATCTTTGAAAAATTGGAAGATGAAATAAAACATAAATAATAAAAATAATTAAGAAGCGCAGGAGGATAAAACATTAATTTATAGTATTCATAATTATATGTATCTTGAAAAATATTTAAATCTTTAAAATTATATATTGAATGATTAAACTATATTTGATATGAGGAATTCTTTCCAAAAAAATAACATAATGGTTTTTATTCTAAGGTGAAGCGATATTTGTAAAATTGTTCAAATTAAATTGGGTTCGTCACATGTACACATATAAATGGATTATTGGATGGGTCTTCATAGTTGAAATATGATGTAGATTCTATATATGATTCATTTTTAAATTTTTTGAAATATACAACACCCTCACAGAAAAATTACTACAAAGGATGAAGTTATATCACATTGAAACAAAATATTTTATTAGTTGGTGATGACATGAATTTTTTATGGGATGAATGTTTATAACACTATGGTTATAGAAGTAATATATGAATAAGATAATATGTATAAAGTCCTAGTAAATGTAAATGATGTAAAAAATGTATGTTGAATAATAATTGATGAAATAAAATTATAGCTATCTTCTAAAGATATGATAAATGCCTAAAGTTCATGTTCAAAACATGATGTAATAATATAAGGTTATAGTGAAATATTGTAGTGAATAGAAGAAAAAAACTTGTTTTAAAAATACATTAATTATATTTACAATTTAAAAATATTGAATGAACATAAAATGGACCCACTATGACTACTATGTATGGAGATGCGAACACTCAAGTTATAGAGATTATTTCCCTAAAAATCACTCTTACTGGTGGTAAAGAAATATTATGTTCAACTAGGTAAGTGCCAAATTAGGATCATTTATATAGTAAACCTTATGTGCATTCCTATAAACATTACAAATTTTAGTCACTTTAAAAAATAATTCACATTCATACATTCCAAAATATACTTTTGGTATAGATGCTTAGAGATTTAGGAAAAAAAATTATATACCAAACCCATATATATATTGTGTACACTTCTAATCAATTTTTATTTTTTTTCCATAATATAAATCATCTAAATTGAAACATGATTTATTTTCATGAAAAATATTAATAATTTTAAACTTGACTCCTTGGATCATCTTACCCATCCTTAAACCCTAAGAAAAAAATTCTAAAATATGGGATGAACACAAAAAATCAGTAAGGGACGTAAGAAGAAGAAACATATAAGTCTAGTAAAAAATCTAAAAAACTTTGAAAATACATTAGTTAAAAATATACCATTTTCTCTAAAAATAGAATTATTTTTCCTTTAAAATGATCATTTTATGACGTATTGAATGAAAATAATTAAATGAAACCTTGTTAGTAATCATATAAAAGGCATGTAGTTTACTTTGGTAATAATCATGTAAAAACCCTTACAAAATCCTAATAATTGTAATAAATATATGTTTGACTTACAATATATTTATTTACAGAACATAATCATTACCCAATGCATTATACCCCAATATTGTAACAAAAATTTTAATACATATATCAGGCTTAACCATAATACATAATGGGGATTAACCCATCGTATAAGTTTCATTAGGCTCACCTATGAGCTATAATAGAAATCAACCATTCATAAAAAATATCTAAGGATCATATCATGAATAAAAAACTTGAAAACTAATTTTAATCCATATAAAAAGTCATTTCGGATATTAAAAATAGTTCTTTCATTTAAAACACCATTTTAAATAAAAAATAACCCAAAAAGGAAAGATATTTTTTATTTGAAGAAATAATGTATTATTATAGAGAAATACATACATCAAATATTTTATATGGTGATGGAAAATTCCATTATCACCGTATATGTTAAAATAGAACATTCCATTTTTTTGTTAAAGAAGGTCTAATATTCTGTTAAAAGATTATTTTTGAAAAACTTTTAGAGAAATTTAAAAGAGACCTAAAAATTTCCATTAAAGGTAATTTATTCCCTTATAAAAATAGCCATAAAATAATTTGATAATATTATCATGTAATAAAAATGTGTTTTTTAAAGGAGGATTTATAATAATATTTTCAAAAGAAAGTACCTTACCATGCATATGATTTTTCAAGTATTTTATTCATATTCATAAATAAAAAAATTATGTTAATTATATAATTAATTAAAAAAAATTAATATTCATTTTTTTTAACACCACATAAAATCATTTAATAAATTAAATTTACAATATATGTATTGATGATATTTTCTTTATATATCATAAAAGAGATTTGTAGGTCAAATCAGTCCAACAAGCCACTATTCCACCATATCCAGAATAAAAATCATTAAATATTTATAATTTTTAACATCCATAATAATTTTAAATCCAATAAATAATTATGGTTATGGAAAATTTACTATGTTACAATCATGGGGATGGTAGGTCATACGTACGCTTTAGTAATTCTTCCATTATTCAACAATCAATAAGGAAATAAGGGCAGTATTATTTTATCTTTCAATTTTTTTAATTATTTCTTATTTACCATATTATTAACCATAAAATTATTATATATATCATACCTGAGATTTTGTGATGAAAAAATAATCACATCACTATATGGAGGTGGTAGTCTACCCATACGCATTAGTGACGTTATCATTTTTCCTTAAATGGACTAGTAAGAAAGAAAATTATATATTATCTTTTAATATTGATAAATAGATTCTAAATATCATATATATACATTTATTTCTCCATTATTACCATTTATGAGATAAATTTATGGAAAATGAATTACATCAGTTTATGTGGAGGTATTCCAACTTACACACAAACAACAGTTTCATTTCCCATTTGATGGAAATGATCATTAATATAGGTTTTTAATTTAAATAAAAACCTCTCAGTATACATAATTGAATTTAGTTATTATATAATAATGGAAAATTAATATTTTAAGTAGGTTTAAGAATAAATAAAATGAAACACTTGATTAAAAATGACACATATTTTTTGAAAAACTTACTTTTCTTAACACCTTAAGACCATTAAGGTTGGTATTTTCTATAAAATAGGCCACTATACATGGAGAGGGATGTTAGAAAGGGATATAAGTAAATATTCTATAATCCAAATGGTTAGTTAATTGTTATGTAATGTTAATAAAAGGTTCCATTTTATTATGTAAGGGAGGGGCACTCTTGGAATTTCTTAAAATATTCAACAAATATAAATTAATTATTCACACCAAATGGATTCAAACTAATTAAATTTGAAGATAGTATGATTATGGGTCAAAAAAATTCATAAATTAAAAATTATAAAATATTTTTTCACATTTATTCCCTAATCATTTTGTTTTAACACCTCGTTATCTCCTTTCATACGTCTCATGACAACATGGATTTATGCACTTTGAGGGTCAGGATTATTACAATAAATAATAAAAGGGACCATAAGTGGACCACAGAAGATATTATAAACCATATACTAATAATTTGGTGATTATATGTTAATTATTAATTCTATATAATTTAATAAAAAATTATTGACAATAAAATATGAATAATTTCTTTTTTTAAAATTATTGACTATTTTGACTCTAATAAAATCTCTAAAAGGCAGTAAAATTAGAGAATTTTGTTTATTATATCCCTAAAATTTTATGATCACATATAATTTTTTTGGATCACATTAAGTATCTAAAATTGTATTTATTTTAATATTTTCACAATCATTTACTTGATTTTTTAATTTATTGAAAATTTACACCATCACAGTTGTGTAAGAATTTAAGGTAATTATTTATTTTCTAACACATAAAAATAAATTAACATGATGAAGGTAAAACTTTTAAATTTAAATATAAAATTTATAACTATTAATATACTTATTTTATCACCATTTTAAAATATTATCTTCATTAAAAAACAATATTGTGACATTTTGGAATTTTCTTTAAATATACAAAATTTTTTGGAGGCGGGTAACAGAGAAAAAAAGATAACAATGCACCTAAAAAAAGTCCATATGACTGAATATTTAAGGAATATGGATGGAATGGGATCATAAAATAAAATTTAGGCATGTCTTAAAATCATTTATAGTTTTTATCATATTATTTTTAACCCTTGCTTTCTTAATTTACCCTGAACCAAGGTAACAAAAATTAAATTCATTAAAATTAATTTTGACAAAAAATAGAAAGGGCCTATTTAAAAAATTTATACATACAAATTAAAAATAACAAATCCATTTTAATAAATTAAAATCATTAAAATTTCCTTATTTATTTTAAAATCAAATAGGGAAAAAGGCAATGAATTTTTTTCCAGAAAAATGTCCTTTTAAAATATAAAATATTTTTATACTAAATTCAAGTATAAAATACACTTAAAAAACGATAGTTATATTATATTAAATAAACATAAAATAATTATTTTTGTAAACTAATCCCAAATAGAATTTTACTATTGAAATACATGAAAATAAAATTTTTAATAGAAAACATTGTTTTTATACTATTTATGGAAATATCAATATTTTAAAAAAATGAAAAAAAAATTCATCCAATGATAATTTTTACATCATGGATTCAAAAATTATTTTTATTTTATTTTTAAATCATTTTAAAAATTTAATATAATATTCACTCATAAAAATATTGAAAACCCATTTTCGAATAAATTTTATTTTTTTAGAATGAAATGAATTTAATAAAGATAGAGTATTTATTTAAATTAAATTAATTGATACTTTATAAATGTATAAGACCATTATATTTTAATTAGTGTGGTTAATAATATTCATTATATCTAATTTAATGGATATATTATAATGGAATCATTTGGATAATGATATTTTTGTTTGTTTGTTTATGCTCTATGTTGCATATCTTATATGATATCAACCCTAGTCTTTATTTTTTAAAATAATTGGATTTCAAATTCACAACATTAAATAAATTAATTCCTCGTATTGTTAACATAAAATTTAAAACTGTGGGGTTATGTTTTCAAAATATCTTTACTGAAATCCCACATGGAATAACATATAACTATGTTAACATATAAGAAAATGATGGTGGGAATTGAAAAAATTCATATAGTAGAAAAACCTAACTTCCAAGGACTAATAGAGAGTTTTAGAGAACGTGGTCATGATAATGTTAACCATCGAAACCATGTAAATTTGTGATAGGTTAAATAGTCATTGGTTTCTCTATTAAGAGAGTAAACTGATAATATTTTTATTTTAGGGTCAATTTCTTGTATTCCAAAAATTTAATTATCATATTTGTTAAAATCATATGTAAACATACATAATTTTAGAGAAATATTTCATCTATTAATAAATTTCACCCATGAAACAATCTTTTTCACCAAATAATGAGTATTTAAGGGGTATTTTTTATGTCATAATAATTCAAATAAACTTATAATGGGGAACATAATACAAAAACTTTTAACAACCCATTAATCTTATTTTTAGACAATAAAAAAATCCAAATAGTTATGAAAATATGTGATATTTCCCAAAATTAATAAACGATTATACAAAGAAAAACTACTTTAATTTAAAAAATTCATTAGAAATACCCAAAGTTAAACATTGATCATTAAATAAATAAATATCCTTATAATTACTCAAAATAATCATAAAAATGATTGAGAAAAAAAATCATAAGTTTTTGATATCATATTCTACTGAGATTTAATTAAATTTTATTTTCAAATAACATCAATCCTCTATAAATTTTCATAAGAAAAATGTAATTTCCTTAATAAAATAACCACCATGATATGATATTCAATTATATTAATATCATAAATCACTATATATATAAATTAAAATCATACATGCATCTGAAACATAATTTAACCATTATTGTTAAAATAAAATCCCATAATATTTTGTTTACATTAATCATGTATAAATTCCATAATAGCGAACTTATTCTAAAATAAAATTAGTCACATAATCAGAAAATATTTTTTTAATATCATGATTATTTTTTGGTTAAAACATATCATCCAAAATTGATCCTAACCTTTAATTATTATATCAATTAAATAAATAAAAACATTTTCATACTAACTAGGACATCACATACCTAGGTGTATTTGATTCCCCCTTTTCTCACTTCACTAGCGGGTTCAAGCGTAACGTTCTTGTCGTATGTGTTGGCTAGTCACTCATCCTATAGTTTTTCCTTTTTCTATAATGATACTAACAAAATTATTATAACATTACATGAAATATTATGAACCTGACCAATGATTTTATATACCATAAAGGTTATCAATATCTTTAAACTCATTTCCACAAAATGAAAATGCAATTCTTCCTCAAATAAATATTTCACATGTTAAAATTATAAGGTGACATATACCTCCAATATAAATGTTTCAAAATTTAATTCCATCACATAAAACAAAACAAAAAGGAGTAAAAATTCTTTTTATAATTGTTTAATAATAATTCTTGAATCCCTATATGTAGATGCCTCTATCATTCAATGTTCTTCATTATCCTTCAATAATGTTTTTTATATCTTATTCCTATAGATTCCTTCCAATTAACAAAATATAAATAATTCCCTAAGGTTAAATAAAAACAAAAAATAGGCCAATATATAATTCATAACATTCATATGTCATTTTTATATTCTTCATATTTAATGAAAATTGAATTTGGAATTGTTAAAAATATATCTGTTTGGTCATGCAGATCCTATTCTTGAGCTTTCCCCCTAGTACATCGATTTTATTAATGACAATTCTCCCCAAATATAAATAATTCAATTGATACCTCCAAAAGATTTTCATTCCCCTTTATAAATTTAATTAAGAAATTTATTCATCCTTGGAATATTATTTATTTACAACCTCACTTACCATACATAAAATATATAATTGTTCTTTTAAATCCTTTTTCAGGTTTCTTCATTCCCCATTCATGACATATAATTTGTTGAATATTTTTACCATTATGGTCTTTATAACCTAAATACTGTAAGACCTTAACTTCACACTTATTTTATGAGTAGTTAAAATTACTTAGGTTGATGTTTTTAATAATAAATCATGATATCTCTTAAATAATAACTAGTTAATTTCTCAATACAACTCCCATTATTCTTAATTACTCATTCAAACAACCACGATATTTTTGTTTATATACATTGTTTCTATTGTTCCTTCTAGATCCTTCCATTTAATAAAACAAAAATGTTATTTTGATTATATCAATAAAATCATAATAGATCTTCTTATAAGTAAGATAAACACTAATATATAATTATTTATCTTACCTCAGACTCTTTTTATTTATTAAAAATAACTATGATTCTACCAATACTACTAACCATTGTGGATATATAATGCTTGAAACTCATTTTCAAATAATATCCTAACATCAAATGATATCTAAACCCTTCTCTGATACAAATATTATGTAACTTACCACAAATATTTAATATTCTATTTAATTTAAACTATAATTCACATTCTTAAAATCCCAATGTTATTTTAGGTTTGGTAATTTAAAGAGTTAGGTCATATAGAAAATATTTAAAACCTTTGTATATAAAATGATAACACTTATAATCCGAATACATATTTCCCACAATATAAAATTTTAAATTAAAATGTTGTTTTTTCATGAAAAATCATCTTGATTTTTAACTTGTCTTCTTTCATACCGTTATCCACCCTTAAACACATTGAAACTTTTTTTTTTGAAAATAAGGTATCATATTAAAAAATCAATAAGGGTTATAAGATAAATAAATATGTTAGTATAGTGGAAAACATAAAATCCCATGAAAAATCACCATTTTATCCTGAAATAATTATTTTTTCCTTTAAAAAGGACATTATATTATTTTTTGAAATTGAAAAGTATAATTGAAAATACATTATCAACCATAGAAAGGTCATGTTGATTCCTTGGGACATTATGACCATAAAACACATACCAAACCCTTATAATTGGATTAATAATACTTTAGAATTCAAAAATAATTATCCAAATAACTAAATCATTAAATAATCCAATGAAGCTATATCTTAGTGCACCTATCGTATAAGCTATATTTGGATAACCTATGAGAAATAAGGGGGATCAGCCTTATGTATAAGCTATATCTGGAAAACTCATGACCTATAATGGGGATCAACACTCTATAAATAATTAATATATATAAAATTTTGAAAAAACCCTCGAAAAAAGCATTTAAACATGTATCCAAAACACTTTTAGATATCAAAATACTCTTTTCTTTTAATAACCATTTTAAATACTAAAATAACCTGAAATGGGAAAGAGTTTATTTAATTGAGGAAAAAATTACATCATGTAGAGGAAGGTAAACATTAAAAATTTGTTATAGTAATGGGAAAATACATTTTCATTGAAAACATTATAATAGAACATTTCTTTTATATTTTGTAATTAATGTCAAAAAATTTCACAAAAACATTATTTTTGAAAAAATTTGAAAGAATGAAAACATTGACATATAAATTTCCTTTAAATATCATTTATTTACAAAAAAAAATCTATAAATAAATTATAAAATATGTACATTGAATAAAAAATAGTTTTTAAAGGAAAGCATTAAAAGAGGATTTTTTAAAATAAAGACCCTTACCTTAAGTATGATTTTACATGTACATTCATTATCCTCCTGAATAAAAACAATTAAGTTAATTTTTATGATTATTAAGAAACATTTTAACATTTTTTCCAAGGTATCCTTCAATAACATGTTATATATTGTCATTTAATAAATGATATTTACATTGTGTTTTTGATGATATTCATATTAAATTTTTAATTTGACCTGGGTAAGTTTATAATGGTGAAAGTGGTCATTATTCTAGCATATCCAAAATAAAAATCCTGAAATAAATATATAATTTATACTTAAATAATTATTTAAAATCCAATTATGTGGGAAAGATATTACAAATGAACTATGTTACAATCATAGATATGGTAGGATATATGTACACATGAGTTACACTTCCATTTTTCAACAATCATTATGGAAAAAAGATAAGTAATATTAGATCTTTTAAGAGTGATAATTATTTAATATATATCATATAATTTATTTAAACATAATTTTATATATCATCCATATGATGTGGTTTGGAAAAATGTATCACATCACTTCATTGAGGTGGTAGTCTACATGTATGCACAAAACAAATTATCATTTTTTAGTGAATGGAAATGTTAGAAAGTAAATGATATTTTATATTTTTATAATGATAAATACATCATGAATATCAAAAATATAAATTAATTATATCATTATAACCATCCATGAGAGATAGTGGTAGGAAATGAATTACATCAGTCCGTGAGGCGATAGTCCTTCATAAAAATGAACATGGGTTTCATTTCTTATTTTATGGAAGAGGTGTAACATCCTCACATTTTCAGAAATATTTCTTTCGAATTAATTTACTCTTTTTGATATTTTGAATTCCCCAAAAAACTAAATATATTTTTTATATTAAAGAACTAATTTTTTTCGTGTACACTACACATGAGACTTAGGTTAGCTAGAACTACATGAAACACCGATTTTTATTTCATTACACATGACATCGAGTTTCTATGAAAAATCATTTTACAGTTATAATAATTTAAATGGGATAGTTATAAACTTTTCGATAATATTTTTAATAGGCATAAAAATAACTAATTTTTGAATATTTTTTGTAATGGTTTTATATAAATAATATTGATAATAATACTTGTAATTTGGTAAAGTCTTTATTTGTTTTAATATACTATTTTCTTAAATAAACTATATTTTTTATTTTTTATGAGAAATAATAAAATTTATTTTAGTCACTCGTAAAAGTTTAATTTTTTTAAATAAATATTATTTTTAAAATCAAAATATTTAAATTATCTTAGGGTTAATTTTTGGTATTTTTATGGGATGTTTGATTTTATGATGAATAGTTAAAATAGTTTTTTTTAATGAAAAAAATTATTTTCATTTAAATAATTATTAATATTAAATTATATTTTAATTTTGTTTTTAACGTATCAATAGATCAATTATACATATATAATACCATGTTGTTAATAATAATCTTTTTATATTGAAATTGGTTACTAATTTATTGAAATTTTGAACATTTTTACTTTAAAACCCTACTTTCTCACTCCATCTACAAGTTTAGTGTTAAATATAATCTAGATACTTCTTTGATTTAAATTTTGAAAAATTTAATTTCATGGTTTTAATCAATATGATATTTTTACTCTAATAAGATCAACTTAATGTTTTACAAAAAATATTAGAAACAGTGATTAAAATTAATCACAACAATTAACGTAAAATTAAGCTTAATTATGCACTAAACCTTACTCTTAAGGTGAAAAAATGACCTAAAACATGTATAAAAGCCATTGTATTCTCATATTTCAAATATATTCCTTATTGGATCTATTTTTATGATTTAATAGGATACTATTCAATAAAATTTCCCTATTTCACAAGTTAAGTAAGGAAAAAGAGAAAAATGGAACTTTCCTTACCTTTAACATTTATAACACATTGATATGTGGTCAAAAAAAAATATTTTTGTTTATAAATACCCATTTTAAAAATAAATGATATATTTTTAACTTATTTACCCATTAATAATATGAACATTTTTATCATGATCCCAGTTAAAGCAGTCTTTTTGTGAAGCACATATGCTTTTTAAAACTAATTTCCAACACACAAGGTATTTTTATTTTATAAATTAGATATCATAATAATAATTCAATGTGTATATTTTTTCTTATATATCAGACTTTAATTTAGAATTAATGGTTAAATTACTTATGTTATAATACTATATTAATAAAATCCCAAATGATAAAATTAATGAAACATAGTTGTTTAGTAGAAAAATTGAAAAAAGGAACATTTTCTCTGCTGTATATTTCTGTATAAAATTGTTCACATTCAATCCATTAGTTTTAAAAAATTTATGAACATTATGTGTGGTAGACCACCCATTATTGAATACCTATTGGTATTCACAAGACTATCACACCCCCACTATTATAAAATGTCCTCCTCTCCTCCATCATTATCACACCTATATAGCCATGTTGTCATGAAAAATATCTATATAAATAGATCATAAAATATCTTATTACATACTTGAAGCCTCACTTTGTTTATAAAACCATCCAAGGAAACCATTTGGTGTAAACCAAAATAAGTTACCCAAAAAAGTGGTAACATTATTCCTCAAAATATTTAGTTTTATTTTCATCTCTCATCTATCAATTATCATTATTATATAATTATATAAAAACTAAATTATCCTAAATATACATATATTTTTTTATACTTTCATCTAATGGGTAATAGACACAGCATTTATGTGTACGATTAACTGCAACCTCATGAAATGATGATTTTTCGTTCTTCCTTTATCACCTCTCCTAGAAGGAATTAGGATAGAAAATATATTTATATATTATATATATAATATTTATAATGTATTTATTCTTTTATAATTTTTCTGTAACATAGTCCTTATAATTTCCGTCTTGTGTAAATATGACAACATCGTTTGTGGACATGTGGATTACTGCCTCCTCAGAATGATGTGATTTATTCACACATTACATAGAATATATTAACGATGGTTTTAATAAAAATATATGATATATATATTATAATAATCATACTATAATGATATTATATACATATATACATATTTTTTATTTACATTTGTTTTCAATAAAACAATAAAATGGAAACAGTGTTCATGCGTATATACGTCCAACCATCTCCATGAACGGTGTATTTCATTTCAACTTTATATATTATATAGATTATTATAAATATATATATAGTAAGTATATATGAATTTTATATAATATTATAGATTTTATGTAATTATATCATGATCTATGAAATATGATTAAGAATAATTACACAAAACATGTACAAAGAACAAAGCGAATATTACCCGAAGTGAAACCATCACTTGGAAATGTTTATAAGTGAGAAATATAAATTCATAATAATATAATATATTGTATTTGATATAATAATATGAATAGGTAAAATATTTATAAAAAACTTATATTTATTATACAACAGGTTTGTATGAGTACGATGAGATTCAAGACATAAGGTATGAGAATTTCATCTCACGTTTTATATTTTTGAGATACATGAAATGTTCACCAATATTTTCTTTTGAATGGTTTAAGGGATTTAAATGAATTTATTCTATGATTATTATTCTTAAATTTATGGTTATATACATATCAATTCTAAGATATTTCTTTAATGGGGTTTATGTTTCAAATACTACCAAATCTGTAAGATAGTTTTGTCTCAATTTTCCTTCTTTGAGACACGTGTTTTTTAAGAACCTACATTATTTTTATAGTTGGATATACTTCTATTTGACATGTCATATCCAGAATATACTTATTTTCAGGATTTTTTAGGATTTATTTAATTCTATTTTTTTACACGGAGTGTATGATCCTAAGTTACTATGTGGTAATAGTTTGTTGAAACAATCACATTGTTTATTGGTATTTGTTTAGTCTATTCTTCCATTGATGAATTCTTATGATCCATATCTAAATAACACTAATGATTTTTATTATCATATATTTATTTGAGATATCACCACATATTATTTACATTTTATTCACTTTTTTGGTACTTAATATAATTACGAAATTCATTTTAAGAAAAATATAATAGTATTTTATATTTGTTCTGAAATTAATTTTATTTAAAAAACAAGTTTTCTAAAATGTTTTAAAATTATAGATGAAGATAAATTTAAAAGAAAAATTATTCTAGAAACGTTTTATGGTTTTAAAATATTTCTTTTTCAGGTTTAAAAAAATATTCAAATAAAAATAACATAAAAATATCTTATGTTTTAAAAATATATTTTCAAGGAATAAAGGATATTGTACCCAATAAATTGTATTTAATGATACTTAAAATTTAATTCCCATATGAGATTAAATGTTTTGTTGTTAATGATGCATTTTTGGGAAAATTATTCAATGTTTCCATTCAAAATCATTCTCTGAATGGTTTATATTTTGATGTCATGATGTTTATGAAACTCATTTCTCCTTTACTGGTTATATTATTTTAGTTCATGATTCATTTTATGGGTTATTCATTAGATGAAATGATTATAAAAACTATATTTTTTTATAATTTATGATTTGATTATTTTATTATGATTCACATTTCATTTCATGGGTTATGATATGATTGTTTATAATATTGTTGAACATGTATATATGATTTTATTATGATATGGGTGGGACATATATCTCCCTCTTATGAATTGAGTAAAGATTTATATCGCATGATATAGACTAATATGGTCTTGGGAGTCAACCATTTACTACTAAGATGCCCATGGGAGTGAACCATGACTACCAATATGGTATGTGGAGTGAACTCATACTACTAAGATGACCATGGGAGTGAACAATGACTAACCAGATGGTATGAAGAGTGACCCCATACTACTAAGATGACCTTGATATCAATGGTTTGACTACTATTGAAATCATTATATAGGCTTATGTTTCTACCACAATTATATTTATTATTATAATGTTATGATTTCATGTCTTATGTTATTTATTTCATTATGATTCATGTCTTATAAACTACAAATATGTATTACATTATTCCTGTTTATGATCCTATGATATATAGGGTATGAGCTTCTATTGTTGTGATCACTTTCTCACACCCTGATAGTCATGATTATTCTTATAAGTCTCCCTTGTTTACCCTTAATAATCATTTGATCTGACCACATTTTTATGTTTCCATTCCCAATTTATGAAGATATATACTATGTATTAAGTTCCTAAGAAGGTTTCTAGTCAATAAGAAGCTAATAAGAGATAATATAGTTTAATTATATATGTGTTTTTATGTTTACATGTTTTCAAAGGCCCTAAACTAACACTGTATTTTTGATTCTATTTGTATACTTATAATTACTCTAAAAAAGTTAGGTAATGTCCATGAACATTAATACGAGGTCATTATAGTTGGCATCATAGTGAGGGTTTATTAAACCATTGGAAACTAAGATGATAAAAACATTAGTAATATCTCTAAGAATATTTCTAACGATATGTATAGGGATGTCTCTAAGGATAATTTTAAGGATGTGTAAAATTTTAGGAAAATGTCCTAGAATTTTACTAAATGACAGAGTGAGTGGTTTTCTACCAATAAATTCATGTCTGGATACTACAAGTGGTTGTGGTTCAGGCATAGATGTACCTAGGGGTAGCAACTCTGACAATGTGTGTCAATCCAAACTCAGTGTAACCTAGTACACAACAACTTGCCTTGTTACACACCTATTTTGACACTCTTAGGGGATATTCTTTGGGAATTGATAAATTATTCCTGAATAATCATGAAGGATTTAATATTAAGTAGACTATGATAAACTTATCGTGACATAAATTAAGGAATTTTTAATGATTTATACATCCTATAATTTATAATTTTTTATAATTATGTGGATTTAATCTATGATAATTATTCCTCATATTATGATTTATGCTATTTGTAAATGGAGGGATGTAGAAAGAACTTGGTTGAAATTGAATTTGATGGATAAATTGGGGACAAGAAGTAAAATGGGAAGATTACTAGAGAGAAAGATATTGTGATTTTTCAAAATCATTTATCCCAATATATGATTAATAATGTTAGATTTGGTTATATTCTTACCACATTAAATAATATGAATATGAACTTTTTTAAATGTTCACATGATAAGGAACATAGAAGAATGATTATGTTGCTTCCTACATGTCAAAAAGAACAGAATAAGAAACTTTAGGAAAAAAATATGTGCAAAATAGAGACATAGAGTGATGAATTGTGCCTAAATTTTAATGTCTTATCAATGTAAAACACAAGAAATACCCAACTCAATGAGATAACATAAGATTTTACTTCTAAATCTAGGAATGACCTATTCTATGTGAATCATTAATGTGGAAGGATTTGAGTATTTTTGTATCTCAATTCAAAAATTATGAGTGGTTAGTTATATATGGATTATTCAGTTTATCTTTTTAAAATTAATTTAAATAAATATTTTTGAAGGGTTATGATAGATTAGAAAGGTTATTTCCTTAAAGGTGATATTACTATTTATGTAAGAAAACCCATAATTTTTTTCCTGATGTTGAGGTAATGATGTTTGGATAAAGATATGATGGATGGTACTGATTATCTCCGAGTAGATAAATTATTTTCTGATAAAGTACTTTATGTTATCATGATGAATTTTATAACTGCTTGTATTTAAGGAATATATCCATTAATCTTTAGAATAATGAAGTATTCATTTTTTCCATAATATTATTTCATAATTACTTTCTTTCATGAGAATATATGGTGAGGGTATTCACATGTTTATAATGAGACAAATAAGAGCTACTCTTTGATATATGGGTGATCAATGTTGAGCTGATTTCATGACCTTATTTCTAAAGAGTTGGATTTTAATCTTTTCGAAGGGTTATAAGGCTAACCATTTATGGAAACATTATGTTAAAATTTGGGCAGTTTTTGTGAGATTAATGTATTATCTCACAACATGAGGATTTATTCATATTGGAAAACATGTTATAAAAATATTGTGTTGATGATAATTAATGACAGATGGGATAACATATCATTGATATCATGATCTATTAGTACTTCAAGAATGAAAATTTCACCTTCCTTTTTAGATAAATATGTATTGTAGATCAAGGAACAAAAAAGGGTTATGTTTTCTTAAAATCATAGAAATATATCTTATCATGAAAATTATTCAGATTTAGGAAAATTATTTAGAAATAAAATTTTATCCTATACCTTACTTGTTTTTTGAACCAATGAAATTTTAAAACATTATAGATTTATGACATTGAGGCCCTCATCATTATAATGAACATTCACTTTTCTGTGATTGATGACCTCAATCACTCCCAATAAACATTTACACATTTCATATATTTATATATTTTCACTACCCAACTATGATATCATATGTAGAAACATGGTTATATGTTACTTTGGGTGACAGTTATGTTTTCAACATTTCCTTTTAAAATGAATTTTTAGTATAAATTTTTATGATTTGTGTTTCTATAAAAGAAATTTCACGTATAAAACCTTTAATAACCAAGATGAATTTAAAGAGTTAAATTTATTTTAAGGTGTGTAGAATGTAACACCTCATGTTTTTGTGAAATATATTTTTTGAATTAATTTACTCTTTGATATTTTTCATTTCCGGAAAAAATAAATATTAATTTTAATATTAAATAACTTCTTTTGGTTTGAGTAAAATACACATAGGAGGTATATTATCTTGAGTGATACGCAACACCAACTTGTCTTTCGTTACATGAAACACTGACTTTGCTTGCGTTACATGCGACATCAAGTTTCTATGAAACATCATTTTATAGATATATTTATTTAAATGAGATAATTATAAACTATCTTATCAACTTAGTAATATTAATAGAAATAACTAATTTTTAAATATTATCTATAATGGATTTATATAATTAAAACATGTTGATAATAAAACAAGTAATATTAGTAAATTCTTTATCATTTAAGAATACTAATTTTTCAAATAAAATTTTCTGTTTACTCATGGGAAAAAAATAAAATAAACTTTATCCACTAAAAAAATTTAATTTGATTAAATAATTTTTTTAATTCATAATTTTGAAATTATCTTGGGGTTAATTTTTTCCATTGTTTTGAGGAGTTTCATTTGTTGATGAATATTGAAAACTACTCTATTTTAATTCAAAACTCCATATTCATTTAAATAATTATGAATATTAAATTATATTTTAAAGTCACAATTGATAAATTATATATATTAGGACAATATAGGTTATTATATTCTTTTTATATTTAAATTGGTTATAAAAACTTATTGAACGTTTGAACATTTTTACATTAACTACTCACTTTCTCGCCATATCTACGAGACTTGCATTAAAATTAATCTAGCCAATTATGTCATTTAATTTAAGAATAATATAAATAAATGGTTTTATTCATTATTATATTTTTATTATAATAATATCAACTCAATGTATGAAAATATATATTAGGGAATGTGATTAAAATTAATCATATCGATTAAGGTAACATTAAGTATAATCAGGGATTAAACCATAAACATAATGACCAAAATTAACCTAGACCCTTGTAAAAACAATTACTGCCCATATTTATACTATATCCCATAATTGTTCTAATTTTTTTTATTCATTTGGATACTATTCAATAAAGGATCCATATATCATAAGTTAAGTAAGGAAAAAGTGAAAAAGGGAACATTCCAGAACTTCAACATTTATAAAACATTGTGATAATAAAAAACAACATATTTTTAGTTATAAAAATACTTTGGAAAACACAATGAGTTATTTTTATCCAAATTAATTAAAAATAGTTTTTATAGATGATTCAGTTAATTAAAAATGTGATGAAATGATAATGTAGTGATTATTTAGTTAATAATTAACTGAAATAATGATCCTATAAATATCAAAAGTGAAGTAAATTAGCTGAATTATTATTAGTAATTATTTTTATTAGATGAATATAACATGTTAAAAAGATATTAAATTTATTTATTTTTATTCCAATAATATATTTTATATTAATTAAATTAAAATTAAATAAATAATATCAAAATTGAAATTAATGTTATTTTACAATAAATGATATTTCATTAAATGATTTTAATGAATAAAAACAATCCCTTCTACTAAGTTATTTTTAAGAGTTAATGAATATAAAATAAGATATATTCATGGAACAATTGATCATTTATAATAAACATATTGACACATAGATAGTAAAAACATTGTCAGCACGATCCTAGTTAAAGTAGTATTTTTGAGCATAACAAGATCTTGTTTTAAAATTAATTTCCTAAACACATGGTATTTTTATTTTTTAAATTGTATATCATGATTGTAATTAATTTTCTATTTTTTAAAATAAATATCACTTTAATTTAGTCTTAAGGGTTAAATTACTTATGTTATCATACTGGATACTTTAATAAAAACTAAAATGATGAAATTGGGGAAACCTACAAGTCAAGGAAAAAAATTATAAAGATAGACTCATTTTTTTGTGGTGAGGATTTGTTTCAAGAACTAATCACCTTAAATAAATAATTTATCAATTTTGGTTTCACATTAGGTAAGTTATGCCTCTCATTATTGAATACCTTTTTTGTATAAACAAGAGTGTCACTACTATTCCACTATAAAAAAGGCCTCCTCTCCTACCACTTCCTCACACACACAAAGCCAATTTAGATCGACCATTATCTTTCCAAATAGTTGTTAAGAATCCCTCCTTACATACTATAAGTCTCCCCTTAGGAATAATGTCATCCAATGAAGCCCTTTGGTGCAAACCAAAAGATGATACCTGAATAAGTGGTAATATTCTTCTTCAAACTCTTTCGTGTAATTTTCTTCTCTACTATTTTAGTTATCCTTATTCCATGATTATAAAAAAACACCAGTATAATAAATATACTCATATTTTTTTAAACTAATGGTTAAACGTACACATACACACATTCTACCTAGTGGGTAATGAACTTTACATTTATGTGTACGATGAACTTCTGTCTCACAAAACGACGATTGTTCATTCTTCCTTTATAGCCTCTCATGGTTGGAGTTATGATGGAAAATATATTTATATATAATATATATTTCATTTATAATATTTTTATACTTTTTTAATTCTTGTATAAAACACACTAGTATAATTTCAATCTTACGTAAATATGATAACATCGTTTATGGATATGTCAATTACCGCTTTCTCAAAGCGATGTGATAAATTCACATTTTACATTGAATGTATTAAAGATGGTTTTAGTAAAAATATATGCTATAATTAACCTAACAATCATAATTTAATTATATTCTATACATATACACAAATGTTTCATTGAATAACTTTTTTTTAATATGGAAACAAAATAAAAATAGTGTTCATACGTACGTATGGCCTACCATCTCTATGAACGGTGTATTCCAATTCATCTTTATATATTTTATATAATATTATAAATAAATATATACTAAAAATATATGATATTTATATATTATTTTTCTTTCTTTCTTTAAGTAAATCATTATAAAAGTAAGGAAATCAAGAATAATTAGTCAAAACATGTAAGAATAACTAATCTGATATTACCCGAAGCAAAACCATAACATGGAATTGTTAACATGAGGGTAAAGTTATAATAAAATCTTATATGGTATTAGATAGAAAATATTTTTCTTTAAAATATGTAAAATAAAGATATATTTATTATAATGTACGTTTGTACGAGTAGGAAATGATTAAAGACATAAGGTAAGGGAATTAAATCTCACTTTTTATATCTTTGAGATAAATATAATCTTCACCAAACATTTATTTTTTGTGGTGTATATTGTAACACCCCATGATTTCATAGTATTTTATCTCATTAATGTAATTCAATAGCTTGCGCTACACGCAACACCGATTTCAAGCGCACCACAACTTACTAAACTAACTGTTCAAAAAGTGGTTATGAATAGTATTAACTCTATTTTGAATCTTATATACTCTATAATTTTAACATCTATATTATGTGTTTTCTAGACATAATATACTAAAAAATTCACTTTTTCTGATAAAATAAGTATTTTTCAAAAACAAAAATGTAATTTTACCTGTTTTTGTTGGCGAACCCTTTTTAAAACCAATATTTGACATTTTTATATATTAAATTTAATGAAATAAAATTATTATTTATAATAGGGACATAGAAATATAGTTTTGATAAATGTTTGGTAATTTTCTGATAACTTTCACATTTTTATGAATAGTGAAAAATACTATGTTTTAATTGAAAACAACATTTTAATCAAAATAATTTATAGTGATAAATTATGCATTTGAATGGTTTGAAAGTATAATATGATTATATTTTTGTCATTTAATACAATTTAGATCATTATAAGTAATTTCACATTAAAATGTGACAAAAACACATGTCAATCTTTTGATAGTTTTTAATTTTTAAAAACCCACTTTTTGGTTTTGACAATGGGAATTAATTTTAAATTAATAAATGAAACTTATTTTTTGAATTTGGTAAAATAGACTTCATTTTTGAATTTGTAATATCAAAATTATCTTATTGTGATTTTTTGTTGTTTTCTAAAAACATTCAGTTATTGATAAATAGTGAAAAACACAACGTTTTAATTTAAAACCGAATTTTAATTTAAATAATTATTAATTTTATTTAAATTTATTTCAAATAAAAATATATATAATACATATATAATTTCAATTTAATTCATTATATTCATTTTATAATAAAATTAGATATATAAATTTCCATTGAACTTTTTAACATCTTTTACCTAACTTCTAGGAACGTTACCAAATTTCCATAAAACATGATTTTACCACTTCTGTGAGTTGAATTTACAAAATAAAAGTGACGCGGTTGACATCAGTAAGTAAAATTTTGTTCAATAAGATGAAAATAATTTTTTGTGAATAATAACTTTTGACTTTTATTTACAATGGTTAAAAGTAAATAGGGTAATTAAGGGTAAAATGACTTTATAATTACCTTAACACAGGTCTTAATTCTATTGGATAAGTATAATTAGACCAATAAAAACCTTAGGAATAAAAAATGACCCTCTTTTGTTCAAATTGATAAGATTAGAACATTTATTATTATTTTATTTAATGGAGAGTTAAAAGAGTGAAATTCAACGTTTAATAACTAAACCATTTTTAATATAGGGTTATACATAAGTTAAATTAGACTATAAATATTCATTAGAAATATAACGAAATTTCCTACATAATTGTATTTTATTTATAATTTCTTGACATGAATTAATTTAATTTATTTATAACACAATGATGATGTAGTAATTACCTTATTAATGAAAGATTAAAATAATTAATATTATAAATATCCAAATAAATGTAATTTGTGATTTTTGACGATTTAAACTAATATTTTAGGTTAATATGACTTGTTATAGTTGATTAAAAAAAATTCAAAGTAATCAAGCTGTTTTGAGATTCACAAAAAAAAAAAATACTAAATAGTGTCATAATTGAAATAATTTAGTTTTTAAAAAAAAATTATAATATAAATTGATATAATATTCCTAAAAATATAAGTTTCAGAAAAAGGATATAGATAAGGTTATATATGTTAATAATGAACCACATGGGGTTCTTTTCTCTTCTTATAGTAATATTTTTAACTATATAATATAAAAATACAAAGGGACATGGTAAATGTCAAATTATTTAACTAATATTTACATATAAAAGATAAGGTTAATATGACGACCAAAACCTGCCTAAAACCTTTTAGTTGAATGGTTTTCGACCCATCCCTTTCGTAACCTCTAAATAATTCATTTAGGATCCATTATAAACTGAAAATTATTTTTTTATAAAATAATATTTCAAGCTTTTCTTAAAGTCACTCTCACCTATCTTTTAAAAGGGAACATCCCCTTCTCTTAATTTGACACCAAAAAAGCCTTTTGTCTTAGACAACCCCTACCCAAATATTCTACCAAATTTCCTAAAGTAATCCTAGAGGCCTTCCTTTGGTCAGAAATCCTTCTTAATGAGATCTTTTGATCAAATCAAAAGGATGAACTCGAAGAAGAGGTAAATATTTCATCACCTCTTTCAAGTTCTTTTCTTCTTCCACTTCCTCTTTCTTTGTTGTTTCCATTATAATATAATAAATCCAGTATCTTTTGTATACAGTGATGTTATTTTAAAAAATTTACGACCATATTATTACTCTATTAATCCTATAAATGACAAAGTCACCATACGTGTGTACGTACGGATTACCGTCTCTACGTCGTGGTGTAGTTTCTTATTCAAACACTTCATTATTTGGATAGGTATAATAATGAGAATAACTGATGTAAATAAAAAATATATCATGTTAATAATTTTTTATATATGATATACCATCCAATTACATATTATTTTACTATCAATACAATGATATTGTCGCTCGTGTGTATGTACTGTTTACCGTCTCCACGACTTGATGAAATTCATTTCCACATTCACCATTCAACGATGACTATAAAAATATATATCATTAATAAGTATTTAATATATGACATAATAATTCCACTTGATATATATATATATATATTTATTTACTCACATATATCTTATTTACTTTGTTCCGTTCAATACGATATGAAAACAAAAACAACGTTTACGCTTACGTACAACCTACCGTCTCCATAAACGGTGTTTTCCATTTAATATATATGTTCATTATACATATTTATATTCTAAATATATATGTTATATAAATAATTTCTTATATTTTGGAAGTATTTAAATCATTATTTAAGTGATACAATCAAGAGTGACAAGTTAAAACACGTAAGATAAAGAAAGTTATTATTTCCTAAAATGTTAATTTAACATGGAAATTAATATTAAATGGGAAGTATAAAGTCATAAATGAATATTTTATGATACCATAAATATTAAAATTTTTATAATATAATTTAATAACATACTATGGTCTTTATACAAGAGGTTAAATGTTCCCTCGACTAAATGAATGTACAAGGTAAGGGTTAATTCCTCAATCTCATTGTAATTCAAAATTGTTTATGGGTAAATTTTAAATGGGACATATTTATTATCCATATCCATGTTTCAAAAACGTGTTTCAAAAGGGATTATTTTTAAGGTAAATTTTTATTAAAACATAATTTTAAATTTTTTAAATATTTTTTCTTTTAAATCATTCTCATTAATGTCCCTGTTTTCAAAACAATTTTTAAGGATTTATTTATATAGACATGAATGATTTTAAAATGGTATTTCCATTCAAAAGTTTTAAAGTGGTATGGGACACATTTATTCAAAAATATCTTTAAATTTATTCTTATCTAAATTGTTTGACTATTAAATGTTTTCATGATAAAGGGATACTTCTCTCAAAGTGTTTTAGAAATCATTTTCATCTATGTCAACATAATTTGATTGATTTTAAACTTGTTTAAAGTTGATTTTTTATAATACAAATCTTCCATATTGTATTGAAGGTTTTGTGATATGTTTGACTGCAGATGTGTTATATTTATACCATTCATGGTTTATGGATAAAGTATTGACATTTGATATGCTAGTTTTAATATGAATGTTTTGTTGTGTTTCAACCTTTTCATATGAAGAATGTATTGGACATAATAAGTGATGGGTGGAGCCTGCTATAGCTCCTCGATGCATCGGTAGGTCTCATGAGACAATTAGACGTGTCATTGGATGAGGCCTTTCCAAATTGGTTATATGGTTTGGGGAGAGGCCTTAATCATTTTT
The DNA here is from genome assembly GCA_963277665.1 of Viscum album. Taxonomy (NCBI): domain Eukaryota; kingdom Viridiplantae; phylum Streptophyta; class Magnoliopsida; order Santalales; family Viscaceae; genus Viscum; species Viscum album. The sequence continues at coordinate 1,197,069,846 of OY728123.1, read as the reverse complement.
ATACATCTTGGCTGAGGCCTTGAAATTTTTTTCAGAATGTCTGAGATTATATATTCCCTCATTATGAAAATAATATTGACGATTCATGTGATTGTTAGACTAGTGGAATAACCATGACTATGTTTTATTATGGAATTATTTAATCAACTCATATTTCTTCCATATAGTGTTCATGTTTATTATTTGTAAAATCATGTATTTTCAATTATTCACCATGCCTATTGATTATTTTATCTTCCGATAAATATTTTACCCTTACTGAGAATCTAAGCTCACCCCTTTCTTATGTTTTGTTTTCCCAGGATTTCCAAGAAGTGTATTATGATTGATATATAGGGTTAAGCTAAAAGGGAATAATGGTGTTCTCAAAGAACTATATATACTATATTTTATGTCTGAAATTGTAATGTGTAGTTTGTGTATGTAATCTATTTACAAGAATACTAAACTGATCGGTCTTTCAACACATGATTTCCTTATATAATGCCAATTTCATATAATAAAGCATCGAATCTGGGTAACTGGGGTCGGGATGTTACAGTTGGTATCAGAAGAAGTTTAGAAATAACCTTGGAAACTAGATTTAGACGAACTCTGATTAGGAAACATTACCCTAAGATATAATTTGAGGATTAGAATAAAAGAACTTCCTAGAAATTTGGTACTGTAGATATTTTGTGAGTTTTCCAAGCAATATATCCCTATCTGGATACAAGCAGGTAGATGTGGCACTGGTAAAAATGTACCTAGGGGTAAAACCAAAAAACACTGCTTTGAGATAGACTCGAATGGGAACTGGTGCATGACAATGAGCCTTGCTATACTGTTGGTTACGACACTCCTGGGGGATATGCTAAAGATAATTCACAATTTATTTACAAACCTTATGAAGGATATATGATTAAAAATTCCATTAAAGAAACAATTTTTATGATTATGAGACTATATGTGTGAAAATATTAAATTAATGTTGAGAACTATTCTAGTTTTTGGATTATACAGTAAGATATGATCTAATCTTGTGTGTGTCGTCATTTTGAAATGGTGCCAAATAGAAGGAATGAGAACTCCCACAGTATGCACGATCTAAAGGGTAAAAAGGATCATATATTTCAAAGTATTAATCAATCATTTAGAATAAAAATAGTCTCCCGTGTATCCTCATCATATGAGAAAATGGTATCATGTGCTAATAAGATAATTGAAGAATTATATATGTCCTATGGCTTTGAAGGAAATCAAGAGAAGAAAAGTATGGTATAGAGAAATATTGATAAAGGGTAGAGGGGAAAAAGGATTTCCCCAAAAGTGATAACTGTGGAAAGAATCACCTTGGTAAAAATGATTGAAGGTAATGAGAGTTTGTTATAAGTATGGAGAAAAATAACACCAATTACATGATTTTATTGGTAAGAAAATGGTTTTAATTGTACACTTATTCATCTGCAAGGAGTTGGGACACTACGAGAATCAATGTCCAAATCATCAGACTATGCCTCAAATGATGCTATTAGATAATAAACAAGTTATGATACTACCACATATGAAGAGGAATGACTATTGTTATAATGATGTCATTAAAGAATTATTTCATTTTAGTTTTGTATCAATGATATACTAGTTATATGAATTATGGAAATAAATAAGGATTGTATTAGAGTACTATTTCATTAAGTATTTGAGATTGTATGGTACCAAGTAAAGTGACAAACTTTCAGGTTAATTTTTTGGAAAATATATGGTTGAAGGAAAGGTAAACCATAATATGGTCCTGATACCAAGGTAGTGATTTTGGAATAATATATGATTGATTTGGATAAATATTATTGGATATTTTTGGCTACCTTGAAACTGATTAATGGTTTGATTATTACATAATTGTTGGAATATTCAAAAAATTTGGATATAAGGAAAATATCTAGTATTCTATAAGGAATAATGGAGCATGAATGTAATCAATACGATTCTAGGGTACTTCATGATGTTAGAGTGTTTTAAAAGAATACATGATGAAGGTATTCACATGTTATTACGTGGAAAAAAGGATCTTTATTGTTTTTACCTTCCTTATAAATTCTGGACTATGATTTTGGACAAAAGTATTTTGGATAAGTCTAAAGGTTGGAATCGATTAAGATTTATATTGGATACTATTGTTAAGGTTAAATCATTTCTTGAGATTATTTTTTGGTTTTCATAAAAAGGAAAACCCGGAGGTCGGGCAACAACCCATCGCGTCCGGTAAGGCCACAAGACTTGAACCCAAAACCGAAGGGCGACAAGGGTGCATCACCTACCACTGGGCTACATAGTGTCATAGTTTGTATAATTTAGTTTTTCTAAACAGTCTCACAAATGAATTATAAATTCAAAATTTGTTTTAACCCTATAAGATTAGGATAAATAGATTATTTTTGAATCTTATTATCTTATGGTGTGAAAGATGACTTTTTCGTAGGAATTTCTTGAAGGATGAAACTCTACTTTTAAAGTATATGTTTTGTCCTCTTATTCTATGAATAAATTAATACTTAAACATTAGGTAAGGAATCTTAAAACCAAAAATTTTTCATCCTAATACTTTATGTTGAACTAATGATATTTTAAATCATTATAGATTGATAGAATTGGGGCCCTAAATTTTACATTTGTTTGTGATTGATGACCTCAATAACTCCCTATAAATATTTACGTTTTTCATCCAATTATGTGCCTCTAATTTCCAACAATGTTATCCTAATTGTGATCATAATTGTGTGGTGATTTATTTTCATTTCCCTTTCGTTCTTATTAAGAGTAAAGTTTATTAAATGAATTTCTGATGTGGGTTTTCCACAAATGTATTTTTCTATTTTTAATAATTTATTTTTGAAGAACAATTTTAAATTGTGAGGAATAAATTTATTGAAGGAGGGAGAATATAACACTCGAATATTCCATAGTACGTTATCTCATTAAAGTAATTCAATATCTTGCGCAACACACAACACTGAGTTTGAGCGCACCACAACTTAAAAAACTAACCGTTTAAAAAGTAGTCATGAATACTATTAAATTTATTTTTAATCTTATATAATCTATATAATTTTAATATCCATATTATGTGTTTCATATACATAATATAAGAACAACTTCATTTTTTCGGATAAAATATTTATTTTTCAAAAAATGTAATTTTTTCGCTTTTTAATGGAAAACCCTTTTTAAAACCAATATTTGAGACTTTTATATATTCAATTTAATTAAATTAATTTCTTATTTAAAATAGAGATATAAAAAATTAGTTTTTATAAATATTTGGTAATTTTATGATAACTTTCATATTTGGATGAATAGTGAAAAATACTATGTTTAAATTGAAAACAACTTTTTAGTAAAAATAATTTATAGTGATAACTTATGAATTTTAATGGTTTGGAAGTATAATTTGATTATGTTTTTATCATTTAATAGAATTTAGGTCATTATAAGTAATTTCACATTTAAATTTGACATAAAAACATGTCAATCTTTCGATAGTTTTTAATTTTTAAAAACCCGCTTTTTGGTTTTGACAACAATAATTAATTTTAAATTAATAAATTCAATTTCTATATTTTTATTTTGGTAAAATAGAGTTCATTTTTGAATTCATAATATCAAAATTATCTTATGGGAAATTTTTGGTATATTTCTGAAAACCTTCAATTTTGTATGAATAGTGAAAAACATTGCGTTATTGTTTAAAACCGACTTTTTATTTAAATAATTATTTATTTTATTTAAATTTATTTTATGTTAAAATATATATATATATATATATATAAGACCTTTATAAGTTAAATTTAATTAATTGGAATGATTTTATAATAAAATTAGATGTATAAAATTCTATTGAACTTTTAAACCCTTTTACCCACCATCTAGGCACCTTAGAAAATATGCATAAAACATAATTTTAACACTTCTGTGAGTTGAATTTAAAAACTACAATAGACAAGGTTGACATTAGTATGTAAAATGTGGTTCAATAAGATAATTTTTTTGTGAATAATATCTTTTGACTTTTATTTACCACAGTTAAAAATAAATAGGGTAATTAAGGGTAAAAATGATTTTATAATTACCCAAACACATGTCCTAATTTTATTGGATAAGTATAATTAGACCAAAAAAACCTTAGGAATAAAATATGACCCCCTTTGGTCCACTTGGATAAGATTAGGACATTTATTATTATTTTATTTAATGAAGAGTTAAAAGAGTGGAATTCAAATTTTAGTAAATAAACCATTTTTAATATTGGGTTATACAATAGATAAATTCAACTAAAAATAATAATTAGAAAGATAAAATAATTTCCCACATAGTGGTATTTTATTTATAATATTTAGACATTAAATAATTTAATTTATTTATGACACAATGACGATCCAACAATTACCTTATTAATGAATGATTAAAATAATTGATATTATAAATATCCCAATAAATGTAATTTGTAACTTTTGATGAATTCAAATAATTTCTAGTTTAATATGACATTTTAGGGTAGATTAAATAATTTTTTTATAAGTATACATGCTGTTAATAATTTCATAAAATCCAAATACTAAATAGTGTCAAAATTGACATAATTGAATTTTAAAAACAAATATTACATTATTAATTGATATAATATTCCTAAAAATTTAATTTTCTTAAAAAGGACTTATATAAGTTTATATATATTAATAATTAACCATATGGGGTTCTCTTTGATTATTATATTAATATTATTAACCATATAATATAAAAATACAAAGAGGAATGGAAAATGTTAAACTATTTAACTAAGAGTTAAATCTAATAGATAAGGTTACTATGATGACCTAAACCTATATAAAACCTATTTTTTAAATGTTTTTAGACACCTACCCATCTTATTCCTTAAATAATTTATTTTATAGACATTATAAAACTAAAATGATTATATTATAAAATAATATTTCAATATTTTCCTTAATTGGCCCTCACCTATCTTATAAAAGGTCACTTCCCCTTCATTTAATTTCACAAAAAAAAAGCATTTTGGATTAGAAAAACCCTACCCAAATATCCTCCCAACATTCCTCCATTCATCCTATCTACCTTAAATTGGTCATATATCAAACATAAAGAGCCATTTTGATCAAATCAAAAGGAAGAAGCCAAAAACGAGGTAAATATTACATCACCTCTTTCAAGTTCTTTTCTTCTTAGACTTCCACTTTCTTTGTTGTTTCTATTAGAAGATAATTACTCTAGTATATTCTATGTACTATGATATTATTATAAAAATGATTCAACCATTTTCATTGCTCTATCCAACCATTAAATGACAATATCACCATACGTTCATACATACAGATTACCATCTCCATGTCGTGGTGTAGTTTGTTATTCAAACACATAAGTATTTGGATGGGTATAATAATGAGTATAACTTATGTAATAAATAAAAACATGTTAATGATTATTTATATATGATATACCATCCAATTAAAATTATTTCACCATCAATATAATGATATTTTCATTCATGCGTACGTATAGATTACCGTCTCCACGACCCTATCAGATTCTTTTCCACATTCACCATTCAACGATGATTATAAAAATATATATAATTAATATGTATGTAATATATGACTTTATAATGACACTGGAGATATATATATATATATATGTGTGTGTGTGTGTGTGTTTTTGTGTTTTTGTGTGTACTTATATATATCTTATTCACTTAGTTTTGTACAATACGACATGAAAACGGAAACAACGTTTATGCGTACATACGACCTACCGTCTCCATAAACGGTGTTTTCCATTTCATATATATTTCTATTATAAATATTTGTATTCTAAATATATATGATATATAAATAATGTTTTATATTATTGAAGTATTTAAATTATCATATAAGTGATACAATCAAGAGTAACAAGTTAAAACACTTTCGATAAAAAAGTGATTATTACCCAAAATGTTAATTTAACATGGAAATTTTTATTAAATGAGTAGTATAAAGTCATAAAAGAATCATGTATAATATCATAAATATTAATATTTTTCTGGTATAATTTAATAACATACTAAGGTCTCTATATAAGAGGTTAAATGTACCCTCAACTAAAGGAAAGTAAAAGGTAATTGTTAATTCCTCAATCTCATTATTATTCCAGATTGTTTATGGGTAGGTTTTTACTGGGACATATTTATTATCCATATCCATGTTTCATAAAAGAGTTTTACAGTAGATTATTTTTAAGGGACTCTTTGATTAAAACACCATTTTAAAATTTTTAAATATTTATTCTTCTAAATCATTCTCATTAATATCCGTGTTTTCAAAACAATTTTTTAAGGATTTATTTATATGGACATGAATGTTTTTAAAATGTTAATTCCAATAAAAAGATTCAATGTGGTATGAGAAACATAGATTCAAAAATGTTTTTAAATGTATTCATTTTTAAATTGATTTACTTTTAAATGTTTTCAAGAAAAAGGGATACATCACACAAAGAGTTTTACAAATCATTTTCAACTATGTCAACATCCATTGATGGATTTTAAACTTGATTGAAGTTGATTTATTAGGATACAAATCTTCCATATTGTATTGAAAGTTTTGTGATATGTTTTTATTATAGATGTTTTATTTTTATACCATTCATGGTTTATGGATAAAGTATCGACATTTTTTATTCTAGTTTTAAGATGAATGTTATGTTATGTTTCAACCTTTTCATATAAGGAATGTATTGGACATAATAAGTGATAGTTGGAGCGCGCTATAACTCCTCAAATCATCGGTAGGTCTCATGAGACAATTAGACGTTGAATTGGTCGAGGCCATTCCCAATTTGATATATAGTTTTGGTCATTTCCTTAATCATTTTTAGACGTCTTGGATTAGGCCTTGACAAAATGTTTCAGAATATCTAGAATTAAACATTCACTCATTATGAAACTAATATTTATGGTTCATATAGTTATTAAACTTGTAGAATACCCATGACTATGTTTAATTATGGAATTATTTACTCATATCATATTTCTGCCATAAAGTGTTCATGTTTATTATTTGTAAAAGCATGTGTTTTGAATTATTCACCATGCCTATTGATTATGTTATCTTCCGTTATATTGTTTACCCTTACTGAGTATCTGATCTCACCCCTTTCTTAGGTTTTATTTTCCCAGGATTTCCAAGAAGTTTATAATGATTGATATTTAGGATTAAGCTAAAAGAGAATAATAGGGTTCTCGTAGAACTATCTATGTTGTATTTTATGTCTGAAATTGTAATGTGAAGTTGATGTATGTAATCCATTTCCAAGACTGCTAAACTGATTGGTCTTTTAGGACATGATTTCCTTCTATCATGCCAATGTTATGTAATAAAGCACCGACTCTGGGAAACTAGAGTCAGAGCATTACATATATACTTCCCATTAGTGTATTATATGATGATTATTAATAAATTTATGGGTGTTTGTATATCAATTCTGTGATCTTTCTTTCATGGGGTTTATGTTTCAAATGTGACTAGATCAGTAAGATAGTTTTGTCTTGAATTTCCATCATTTAGATACATGTTTTATTATACACATAGATTATTATTTTTTGGTATATATAAATCCATTTGAAATTTTATATCCTGAATTTACTTATTTTCATGATATTTTAAGATTTTAGTTAATCTATTTTTTTACATGGAGAGCATTATCCCAAGTTACCGTGTGTTAAGAGTTTATTGAAACAATCACATCATTTATCGAGATTATTTATAATTATGCTTCCATTAGTTAGATTTTATGATCCATATCTTAAGAAAAATCATGAGTTCTATTATCCTATATTTATTTTATATATCATCATTAATTATTAATATATTTCCACTCACTAGTACTTATGATAATCAAGAAAAAAAAATTAAGAAAAATTTGACTGTATTTATCTCTTCTATCAGAAATCTATTTTATTTCAAAAACCCTATATTCAAAAATGTTTTGAATTGATCTCTTTAGATAAATTTCAAGGAAAAGTTTTTTTAATTATTTTTATGGTATTACAATATTAAATTTCAAGTTTTTAATATTATTTTCCATAAATATTCTTTTCAAAAATTTCTTATGTTTTGTAAATCATTTTTTAATGCAGAACAAATATTTTCTTCAAGAAATGTTTTTATAGGATATTTAAAAATTATTTCCCATATAAGATGAAATTATTTGGTTTTAATAATGCCAATTTTTGTAAATGATTAAATATTTTCATTCCTATTATTTCCTTGAATTGTTTATTTTTTTTATGGAATGATGTTTATGAAGCATGTTTCTCTTTCATGTGTTATATGATTTTAAACCCATTTTTTCATCGGTTATGATTTTGAAGAAATAATTATGAAACCTTTATCTTTTTCAATAGGATATGATATTATTACATGTTTATGATACCCATTTCATTTCTAAGGGGTGATCCTTTGTTACTAAGATGGCCATGTGAGTGAACCATGACAACCAAGATGGTATGGGGTGAGCTCATACTACTAAGATGACCATAGGGGTAAACCATGACTACCAATATGGTACGTAGAGTGAAACCATACTACTAATATAAAATTGTAGATGACCCCTAGAATACTATGGAAATCATTTTATTTTCTAATGTTTCTACCATAATTCCATGTATTTGTTCTATATTATGATTTCATGGCTTATTTACTTTATTTATTTATGATTAATGTATTATGAACATCTAAGATTAATTCCATGATTTAGGATTATGATCTTATTATATACATGGTATGATATTATAATGTTTTTGTCACCTTCTCATACCCCTATTATCATGTTTATGCTTACATGGTTTCCTAGTTTTCTCATACTGAGAATCAAATCTCACCCCCTTTTTATGTTTTATTTTCGAGATTATTAATATATATATATTAATTATGATGTGTCCAAGAAGGATGATAATCAGGAAAAATATAGTGTGAGATAATATAGTTAACTTTTGTAACATTTTTTATGATTCCATGTTTCCAAAGGCACTATACTAATGCAGTATTTGGGCATCTGTTTGTATAATGTTTCAAGTATTCTGCAAAAGTCATGTAATGCCCATGTATGTTAAGACTTGGTCATTATAAGAGGATACATATATAGGTTGTTATATTAACATAAAAATAACTCATTTTATTGAAGTTAAATTATTATTAAATATTCATGGCTAAGGAACAATTTATGGGTTTGAAAAATAAACAAATAGAAATGATCGATTGAAAATTATAGATATTCTTAAAATGACCTCCTTTTATTAACACCTTATGACTAGTATGGTTGGTATTCATCCGTAAATAAGGCCACAAGAACAGGGGTAGAGACTATATGAAGGTATTTGGGTAGATATTTTTTAATCAAAAAGTGTTTTTAAGGTTTATGTAAATGTAATAATAGGTAACCATTTATAAGAGTTGGATGGATAACTCTTGAATTTCTATAAATATAATTTTAATAAAAATTATATTAAATTAAAAATGGATTCAAACTGATTTATTTGGAATATATGATGAGTATTGGTTAAAATAATATAATCTTTTAAAAATTATACATTTTTTGATTATAATGACCCAAGCTTAACGTATATAGACATTACATTACTTTTGCAGAATACTAAATACATTACAGAAAAAGATGCCCATGCACAGTATTAGTTTAGTGCCTTTGGAAACTTGTAAAACATTCTTCTAATTTGGTTAATTATCATAAAAATATCAAATTAAGATATACCCCTTTAGTTTTCTTACATAAAACCTTGCTTTATATCCTGGGGAAAAGAAAATATGTGAAAAGAGTCAGCTCAGATGATTAGTAAAGGTAAAAAAGGAAAATATCAAGAAAAACATGAACATAAGAATGTAATAACATGAACATAACTTTTTAAAATCACACCATGTATAACATATATCAAAATCATGAGTCATGTAGTAAATCCTGGGAGTTCATAAGGTATAAATCATAATGGAACATGAGCCATGAGAAAATAAAATTGGTATAAAACTTGGATTTATAGAAAACACATAATCCTAAATATTTATTTAAAAATTATCCAAGGCTCATTATAAATAAAATCATAGTGGAAAAAGTCCATTAATGAACCGAATTCACTCCTAGTTCTAGCCACGTATTACTAAAACAGTTTTAATTAACATTCTAGCCAGGTATTACTGAACTAGGTATACAAAATATTCTAGCCCTATATTACGGAACTGAGATCATTTCCCTTTCCATCCCTATCTATATCATGAGATACAGATATTCACCCAATTAATTTGAGAAATATATAGGACTCACCCATATTATAATTAAATCATTCATTTGTTTTCCACAAAAACTTAAATCATTCATCATAACACCAGGAATAAAATGGGTTTCTTTAAACATCCTACCCTCGTAATAAAATCTATGTAAAAAATAGATTTCATAAATAGTATTCTATAATAAACACAATGAAAACATGGGGAAAATTGGGATAGTATACTTGAAACCTAACCCTATTAAAAAATTTATCTTATATAGAAAATAATTTTTATAGAACACTTGAATTTAATTCTTGAGTAAAATATACTTTTTTCTTGGAAAATGTTTTCATTTTCTCAAAATTATAAGAAATTTTAGAATAAATGAATTTATTTTAAAATAAAAATGAAATCTTGTAAAGGAAGATTCATATAAATAAGGTATTACGAAAACATAAAAATTTTTCTATGTTGTATACGTTAAAAGAAAAAAATTTTGTCCAACTTTTGTCCAAAAATTCAAGAAGTACCTTATATTGAAAAGGAAAAAATATTTCATTCATACCATTCAATAAAAATTCACCAATTTGTAAAATTGACTTTAAAATTTTCTATAAGGATAGAAATAATATTTTGGAATACATATTTAGGAGACAAGGACATGGATTATAAATATACCCCACTAACTATACATGTATAAACAATATTGAATAATAACGAGATCACCAAATTTTCCCTCATCAAGGGTATGGGTTTCTTAATACATATATGAACCTCATGTATAAGGGTTTAAATAATTTTATTAACTTATTCTAAAATCATATTCAATTTTAAAATATAAAAAGTGATCATAATATTACCCATTTGTTGATAACATTATTAATCGTCCACCAGGTATTAATTGCTTTATTTTCATACTCATGTTTTATTAAATAGGTTTTTATTTCTTTTCTTAGGTTATCATTATATCATTTCAAAAATGATATTAGTATAATATATATCATATTTATTCAATATATTCCTTTATATAATCATTATTTAATTTAGATCCGATATAATGAATCACATTGCATCGTGGAGACGATAGGTCATATGTACACATGAGCAACGACATCATTTCTATAATTATGGAATGGTATTGAAGTGGATGGTGTATATAATATTTAGGAATAAATATCAATTTATAATAATATATATATATATATATCATTTCTACAATTACACCCATCCAAGTAATGTGGTGATGGAAAACAGATTACACCACAATGTGGAGATGGTAAGCCATAGGTACGCACACATTGTGACTTCAGTTTTCATAAGATGGACAAAAGGTGTAATATGATTGTTACATGACCATAATATCATATAATAATATATTTTATACTTTCTTTGTTACATTATTATAGAAACAACTCATCATGAGGATGCAGAAGAAGAAATAAGTTTGAGATAATTGGTAGAAGAGATTACCTCTACCTTAATGAGCTCCCTCAAGATCTCCCTTTAAAGGCACAAGAGTTTTTATTTTGGTAAGACCAGACATCTAGAATATATTGAGAAGGTAAATGGGTGGGGGATATCTAATATTATAGGATTAATGTTAAGTGATGTTGGGAGGGTGGATGTTCCCTTTTATAATTCAGGTGAGGATCACATTTGGAATCTCAAAAAATATTAATTTTTAATAAAATAAAACAACATCCAAAACCCTAAAATTTTATATTTTAAAATATAATATGATATAAGGTTATAATATCATCCAATTAAAAATTTTAGATATGTTTTTCTATCAATATAAACCTTATCATTTTAATTAACAGTTAGTTATTTTGTTTAATTTTTAACAAAGGTAACAAATATTTCAACATAAAAAGGGTAAAATATTTATTAATTTGAAGTCAATTAGACCATAAATTAATAATTTATATAATTTTAGACAACATAATAATTATTATATATATTTTTTATAATATTATAATATTTTAAAATAATTTAATAAAAAATAATTTATACAAAATATCAATAGTTTGATTTTTGACACAATTCATTTAATGAATTTTTAAAAATATAAAATTAAAAATCTTAACCTAATTTTTTTATTATATCCCTAATGGGACATGGTCATCTTAAAATTTCTTTGGATAAATTAATTATCCCAAATATTACTTATTTTTAATATTATTAATAACATTTATTTGTTATCTCCATTAATAAAATAATTACAATGTCAGTTTTTTTAATTATTTTATATAATTATTTGTTACAATGAATATAAATACTATATATTTCATAATAATACTCATATTTGAATATATATTCTGTAAAATATTACATTAAAAATGTTACATTTATTAAAATATGAATGTGACAACATTAAGATTACTTTAAATAAAATATTATATGCGCGAGAATATTCTCCATATTGCTCCATATTATATGTGTCATTTTATTTGTAATAACTAGACCCTTGGTTGATTATAGTAGATATTTACTTGACCAATAATATTTGGTCACGTTTTTTTGTCTTTTATTGGTTATTATCATTTTAATAAAAATTATTTTATTGATTTTTCATCAATTAAATAATTTCTGCATCATCATTTTATTATACTTTAAAGTAATTATTTATTTCCTGAAAATTCCAAATAAATTACCAATACATAGAAAAAAAAAATTTCTTTCAAATTATTATTTATAGTATAATTTGTATTCAGTATGAACTTATATTAAAAATGAAATAGTTTTTAATATTATGGTGAGACATATTTAGCTTTTCTTTAAATAAAATTTATTCAATGTCCTAATCTCATAAAATTGAATTAAAAAGGATGAAATTTCTAATAAAAATGATTTAAGTCAAAACACACTCATCGGATGACATTACGACAAGTGTTAAGGTAAGTTTATAATATTATTTTTACTCTTAATTAGCTGATATACCTTTTTACCCTATTAAAAAAATAATGAATTTACTATTCATAATTCCCACAAATAAAAGAAAGCTGTTTAAATTGTTTGGAATTAATGATTAAAAATATGGAATCCATTTATAAAAATTAAAAACCCAAATATTTCAGTAATTAATTTAAATTTAATCTTGTTTTCAAAATGAGATAACATTTTTCAAAAGATAAAACATTGCAAAAATTGATATGTTTTTACATCTAAATTCATGGTAAAATTAATTCCAATGACCTAAATTATATCAACTAATAAAAATATAATATTTTTATAATTTAAATCAATCCAATAATAAAATTTAACCATTTAAATTATTTTTATTAAAATAGTTTTCTTTAAATTAAATTTAGTATATTTTTAATATTCTTCAAAACATGAAACTTATCATAAAAATATCAAACATTAGATCAAAGTATATTTCTATATCCATTTTGAAAATAAGAAGTTTTTTTTGTGAAATAGAATATAAAATGGGGTTAAAAATATATTTTAAATGGGTGAACCATTGAAATATTGAAAAACTACATTTTTTTTATAAATACTTCTTTTATACAAAAAATGGATTTTTTCTTATATCTTGTCTTGAAATACTAAGATAAGTTTTAATCATTACATCGAATATATAACACAAATATTTTTAGAAGGGAAATGTGTAGTGTATATCTGATCTTAAAGGTTAAAGTGATGTGAAGTTGGGAGGGAGGATGTGCCATTTTATTATTAAGGTGAGGGCACATTTGAAATCTCCAAAAATATTAATTTATAATAAAATAGAACCACATAGAAACCCTAAAAAGTGTCAAATTTTAGAAGATAATATGATATAATGTCATAATATCCTCCAAAAAATAAATTTTAGATAATTGTTTCAATCAATTTAATCCTTATCATTTTAAATAACAATTAGTTATTTTGTTTAATTTTTAACTAAGGTAAAAAATATTTCAACATAAAAAGGGTAAATTATTTATTAATTTGTTGTCAATTAGACCATAAATGAATAATTTAGATAATTCTAGACCATATAAAAATTATTACATATTTTTTAAAATATTATAGGATTGTTAAATAAATTAATAAAATATTATTTAAACAAGATATCAATTGTGTCAATTTTAACACTATTCATTTCATAGAATTTTAAAAATATAAAGATAATATTTTAACCTCAAAATGTTTTTTATTATATCCATAATGGTCAAAGGTAATCTAAGAAATTCATTTTATAAATTAATTATCCCAAATTAGAATTATTTTTTATATTATTCGTATCATTTATTTATTATCACCTTTAATAAAATAATTACAACATCATGTTTTGGTAATTATTTAATATAATTATTTGTAAAAAAAATTAAAAATAAAATACTAAGATGAATATAAATCCTCTATATTTCATAATAATACTCATAGTTAAATATATCATTGGTAAAATCTTACATTAAAAATGTTATATTTATTAAAATATGAATGTGAAAACTTTAATATTACATTAAATAAAATATTATATGTGTCATAATATTCTCTATATTACTCCAAATGGTCAATAACTAGACCATTGGTTGAATATGACAGTTATTTAATTGACCAACTAGATTTGGTCAAGTGTTTTGGCCTTGTAATGGCTATTACCAATTTAATAAATCTTATTTTATTGATTTTTTACTAATTTAATAATTTTTCTATCATCAATGTATATGCCTTTAAGGTAATTATTTATTTCATAAAAATTCTAAACAAATTTCCAATAAATAGAAAACATTTACGATTTAAAATTATTATTTAAAGTTTATTTTTTCTTATGTATGACCCTATATTATAAATTAAATAGTTATTAATATTTTGCTGAGAAATATTTAACTTTTCTTTAAATAAAATATATTAAAGGTCCTAATCTCCTAAAAGTGGATTAAAAAGGATGAAATTAATACACAAAAAATGAGTCAGTTAAAAACACACTCATTCAAGGATATTAAGAAAAGTTTTAGGGTAATTTTATAATATTAGTTTTACTCTTAATTACCTGATTTACCTTTTTACCTTAATAATAAAAATTACTAAAGTTACTATCCATAATGTCTACAAAAGAAACTTATTTAAATTTTTTGGAAATAATTATTCCAAATATTAAATAAATTTCCAAAAATTAAAAACCTATAAGTTTCTGCAATTAATTTAATGATAATCTCATTGTCAAAATGAGATAACATGTTTCAAAATTTAAAACGTTGCGAAAGATTGACTTGTTTTTACATCTACACTCGTGATGAAAATAATTCCAATGACCTAAATTATATTAACTGATAAAAATACAATCAAATTATACTTTAAATCCATTCAATAATAAAATTTAACTATATAAATTATTTTGAATAAAAAAAATTTCTTCAATTAATGTTTTGTTTATTTTTACTATTTATCAAAACTTGAAACTTATCATAAGAATATATAAAAATCAACAAATGTAATTTTTAATATCCCTCTTCGAAATAAGAAGTTAATTTTTGACTAACAGAATATAAAAAGGTGTTGAATCATTATTTTAAATTGGTTCACTATTAAAAGGCAGAAAAACTGTATTTTTTTATAAATACTTCGTTTATCAAAAAAATTGAATTTTTTTATATCATGTATATAAATAATCTTATATGAGTTTCAATCATTATATCAAATATATTAAACATATATTTCATTAATAAAATCCATAAAAAATTGATTTTATTATTTTATAAACTCATTTATTTTCATTTAAATTGTTTAAAAAAAATACTTTTTATTTAAAAGGGTTTTATTTTCTTTTATAATTAATTTTCTCACAAAAAAACTAATTATATATACATGTGAAAACAATATTTTTATAATTCAGTTAATATTATTCATACCCAACATTATAATGGATACATTATAAGGTAACATAATAATTTTATGTTGTTCGCTTAAACTCAGTTTTGAGTGAAATGAAATCTATCCAAAAATTGAAATTGTGTGTAACACAAGACAACAATAGTGTTGTGTAAATTGAAAGCTATGAAGGTGTTTTGTATAGCACAATATTATATTGGTTTATCATAAATCATATGAAATAAAGAAAAATAAAAAAAATAACTCTCTTAAAAATCTCAGGGTGCTACATTCCTCCCGCCTTAAAATGAATTTCTACCTCGAAATTCATCTAGGTTATATTAAATTGATAGAAGAATGTTTATTTTATAGGAAACCAGCTTGTAAAAATGAATAATAAAACATATTATTAAAAATTAATAGTTTTAAAATAATAGTTATCCAAAGTAAATCATAACCAGGTATCTACATACGAGATCATATGTGATGATAATGCATGGAGCAAAATCATAAATAATCATAGAGATTGATAAAGATCATTGATCACAAGAAGTTTTGTGATCCAATGAATGTTATCAATCCTAAACCAATAAAATAAAAAATATTGAAATAGGTCATTTATATCATAAAAAATGCTAATAATAAGACACCCTTTTACTTCATGATCCCTTTTTCTGATGATAATGAATTTTCATGAGAAGGTATATTAACTTTTTTTGTTACAATCTCACCGCTGGTCATGCTATGAAAAATTCCAAATTTATATGTTATTCAATGAAATGATGTTTAGTTTTTAATTCCTAATTTTTTTATAACATTACATCAATAAATATAATGATTGTTCATTCTATAATACTTTATCACAACAAAAGTTCAGCACAAGTTATAAAATATGAATAAGTCCACTTTTGGTGAGATAATGATTTATTCTGAGAAGCTTATTATAATGTTTAACTTAAACTTTCCATAAATTAGTAACCTTAAAATCCTTTTGAAATATGAAAAACAAAATAAAAATATATTGAGAATTACTAAATTGGATTAACATTTATCCCCCATATATCATAAGGTATCTCTTTTGGGCCACATTCGAAACACGTGAACACCTTAATCATGTATACTCTTAAGTCATTATAATAACCTAAATTACCATATATCTTTATTGAAAATTTTCATGTTTCCTTATTCAAAATATTATTGTATATATTCCTTAATTCCCAAAAATTTATATACTTCATCCATGATAGCATAACCCTCTTGAAAACATACTCATAATTAGTTCACAAGAAACTAGTTTCATTCAATTTACTAATTCATTCTAAAATATATATATCCAAACATTATTATCAAAACATAAGGTACATATTAAGGGTTATATTTCCCTTAATCATGTGTTCTAATAATATATCACCTTACCCGTAAATCAATTTTCTAGGCCTTTAAAAATTTTCAACATATCCTTTGCAATCCTGAATGAAAAACTTATAATGAAAACACTTATATATTTCATGATTTTTATAACATAATCTTTAAAATATGAATCATATACACCTCAATTATCCAACATTATTCTTAAACCATTACACATTATTTATCATCTTTATATCTCAAAAAATATGAATCATGTATTAAGGTTCCCCAACCTTTTTAACCAAGCTTCTTTGGTTTAATGTAAAACATATTTATAGAACATCCCATACCTTTCACATGTAATTTACAATATCTTTTTCAATAACAATATAACCAATACTCATACCAAATTCATGATTCTCTTCATGATATTTCCACCTAGAAAATAAATTTTCATAATTCCCTTTCTTTTCACATCTAAAAGATGAAATGTTAACCATGTTGTATCCAGTTCTAGATATTGACTAAGACCAGGAAGAAAAGTGCGAGAAAAAATTATCATAGATAAAAATAACATAACCATGATAAATTAATTATAAAATCTCAATCTATGATATATTAGGATTAATCCTAGGTTATTAATGATCGTTACCAAAATTATAAGATGGTGACTTATAATTATACTACTCTTTAGGATATTATTAAACATATCCTTATAAGTAACTATAGGGATCTCACTAATTTTTTCTCAACCTAGTTTCCAATGGTTAATTAAACCATCACTTTGATAACAACTATAACGACCAAAGTTTGACATATATAGACATTAAATTAATTTTGTGGAATACATAATACATTACACAAAAATATGCCCAGAGAACATATTAGTTTTGTGACTTTTAAAATATGGAAAATATTATACTAATTTGGTGAAAGATCTTAGAACTATACCATAATAAACTAACCCTATATTTTTCCTACATAAAACCTTTTTTATATCTTCGAGAAAAGAAAAATATGAAGGGGTGAGATAAGATGAGTAGTAAGGGAAAATAAGGAAAATATAAAAGAAAACATGTACATAAGAATGTAATTAAATGAACATAAATTTGGAAAATCTTATCTTATATAACATATATCAAAATCATGAGTTATGGAATAAATATTGGAAGTTCATAAGACATAAAATTATAATGTAATATAACCCAGGTGATAATAACTTCAGAAGAAAACATTGAATTGTGGAAACCACATAAACATAAAAAATCATATTCATATTAACCAAGGATCATTTCCAATACCATAAATGTGGAAAAAGTCCTTTACTGAACCTAATTCACTCCTCGTTTTATCCATGTATTACTAAAATAAGTTTACTTACCATTTCGGCCCTGTATTACAAAAATAGGATTAATTACTGTTCCAGCCTTATATTACTGAACCAAAATCATTTCCCATACCATCCATATTTATCTTCTGATATATTTATAATTACCCAATGTATTGGAGGTATATATAGGTCCCTCCCATATCATAATGAAATAATTATTTTGTGTTCCATGAAAACATAAATCATTCATCCAAACCCCAATAACGAAATGGTTTTCTTTATAAATAATTCCAGAAGAACATAATTTAGGAAAAAAAACTGGATTTAATAAATATAATTCAATCACAAAAACAATAAAACCTTGGGAATAATAGGTATACTATACCAGAAACATAAACCTATTAAAATAAAGTCCATCTTAGATGTAAAATAATTTCAATAGAACACTTGAAGTTAATTCTTGAGGAAAATATCTTTTCTTCTTCAAAAATGTTTTCTTTTCTCAAAATTCCATGCTATTGTAAAAGAAATATTTTTTTAAAAAATAAACATGAAATCTCATAAAGTAATATTTTTGGAAATAATGTGTTATGAAAATATAAAAAAAAATTCATACCATAAAAGTTAAAATAAAATATTCTTCTTGTAATTTTGATGAAAAGCCAAAAAGTAGCTCATATCGAAAATGAATAAATATTCCTTTCATACTATTTAATAAAAATTGTCCAATGGGTAAAATTAACATTAATCAATTGTATAAGGATAAAAATAATATTTTGGAATACATATATAAGAATCATGGACAAGGGTGATAAATATACCCCATAAAATACATATTTAAAAACAATCTTAAATAATAATGAGATCACAAAATTATCCCTTACCATAGGTCTGAGTTCCTTTATACATGTCAGAAACATCTGTATAAGGATTTAAATAATACCATCAACTTATTACATAATCATATTCATTTATTTAATATAATAAGTGGTCATATTATTACCTATTTTTATAATAACATTATTACTCGTTCATCAGGTATTAAATGATTTATTTTTGTATGAGGCTTCAGCTTTAAAACATTACATAATCAAGAGATAAGTCAATAATTGGACTTTAGTTCACATCAAGGATCTTTTTAGGTTTAGTGTTTTAATGAATTCATCTATTATTAATACATTACATATCAAAATATTAAAAAGTAGACACTTATACTCTATCTAATTTGTTTCACAAAAATAAAACTCCTTAAAAAAATATTAATACTTTTCTTGAGAATTTTTTCTTGAATTCCTCTTTTCTCTTACCCTTCCTAGTAACCTATGAAAAAACGTTTCAAAAAAATGGGTGCAGCATAAAAATATATGCATGGGATGTAAAATATGGAATGAAAACAATAGTCCATGAATACATACTAATTAATGAAACCATACTTTACAGTCATAAAAAATCTCTTTAATATACCTATGGGAATCATAAGATTTATGAATTACTCATAAAAATCAAAAATTATAAAGGTAACTTGTGGCATCCATAACATCGCTAAATTGTATATTTCAAAACTAAATAAGGAGTTACCATAGTGGTTATGTTTGGAATACCCATTATATTATATTCCATAAATCTCTTAGGAGGAGCATTAACGTTTACCTCCATCACATTAACGAATGCACTGGAGAGCTATCATAGGCTCAACCTCCCTAGGTTTATCACAGAGCCACCCGTTTACATAAGCAATTCCAAAGAACCATAACATAATCATAACACATGAACATGCATAATTGAAAAAAATAACATTTCCACATTGAAATTATAATACATTATTTAAAAAAAGTGATATAATCAATCCATTTTCAAATCCATTTTGAAAACTAAAATACCTAAAATTGGTATTTAATTTTATTTTTAAAAACATTTAGTCTTGTTTAAGAAGCCATATATCAAATAATACTCATGAAGGAAAAAAGGTCATTGTCACTGTGTACATTAGAAAAATATTCTTTTTCTCATTTAATAAAACACTTCGTAAAAATGGTTCCCTTTGAAAAATGTTTAATGAAATTAAATATCAAAGGGGTTTATTATAAACTGTATAAAATAAGTTTGGGTATAAATATGCCTCAATGAAAGGAGATTGAGATGACGTACCTTAACTTGAGTCCGACTTCCCTTACTTATTCTATGTCTCTTGAATAATAAACTTATGTTAATTTATACTTTCATCATAGCCTTTTTCATGTTTATTATTCCAATTACATAACTTATTACCATGTTATAATAATTAGTTAATTATTTACATTCATGTCAAAAATTTTGTCGATAATAAATTCTTGAGTAAAAAATGAATATTATATGATGTCACTAGTCCATGTGGTAATAAGTTTATCATCCCTAGAATAGTTTTAATGAAATATTCATTATTTTTACACAAAATCATATTTTAAAGACCCTGATTTTTTCATTTAATTTTTTTATTTAAATGGGAATATTATGAGTCCGAAAAAAATGATGGCATGTGATTCTGAGGCCCAGAGTTCCCAGAATGATTTTAAGAACTTTTTTTCAGCTATGTTCAGTAAACGTGAGAGAGGGTTATTGTAAATTTAGAACCAGTGCTTGGAATTGAAATCAGAGGACACCGTTGAACTGGAAGCACCAATATTTGTATAAGGGGACCTTCACCTCAACCGTAGTAGGTTGATGGTGGATGTTAGATTTCTGTTTTTTGTGAAAAACAAAAATAAAATAATTAACATTTTATTTTTCTTTTTTAATCCTCCTTTTTGAATTATGGTGTTGGGGACCACCCGAGCATAAAACCACCTTTTTGAATTCTAGTGGTGGGGACCACCCGAACTCTTCTTTAATGTGGGGAAATCCCTTGGAATCCTCCCATTTAATTATGCCAATGATAATTAATTTTATAAACTTATTTTTAGTATGTTGGCTCCTCATTTACTTATTGGGAATTGTTGGAAAAGGAGATTTGGGAGAACCTTGGAGAACCTGGAAGAACATTCTCCAACGAAGAACCACCCCCAGCGAAGAACGAGGAACTGACCCCGAGCATGGATCGGAAGAGTCATGTGAAAGAGATGAAAGTCGATGTTCTTCAACGACTACATTTTCTTCCTCACGCTACCTCCTTCGTAAAATTGAGTTAGGGGTTTAAAACTATTTGATTATTTTTTCCCATGTTCTTCTCTTCTAAATGAAAAATGAGGATCAACTCTAACTAATTGATTTGTGGATAATTTCTTCTTGATGATTGGGAATATTTATTTTAGTTTGATATAGGGGTTTGTTTTTAATATTATTGAATTTTATTGATTATTCATATCCTAAATTCACGATGACGGTGGCCAAAAAAACATGTCCATCATCCCGCACATAAACATTTATCCTTTTTCTTTTTTTTCATTGTGTGTTATTCAAACATTCTTCAACACCAAATATTTATTGACGCTGAAAACACTGAGTTTTTCTGAGTGAGATATAGGGACACGGAGACCTCGATGCAAGGATCACGAATATGGGATCGTTTAATTTTTCAGGCTAGGAACAAAGCCACAACAGCTCGCGGAAGAAGGTGTTGGCTGACACTCGGGCGATCGTGAGGGAGGAAGGGTAGCACGCATCCGCGCCACCAATTGTGAAGCAGGCCGTGGGCAGTCATCCACGGGGAAGAAGGGTAGCGGTCAACATCTTGTCGGCTGCATGTTGGAGCTACAGCATGCCTCCTCGCCATCAGTGGAGCAAGAGGACGTGGCTGCTTGGCCGCGGTGGAGGCCGAAGGGTGGACAACACCCGACCAGCCACTGGTGGACAGTGGCGATGTCACACCGCTAGAAGGAAAACTGACCAGCCATTTCGGCCGGCCGAGGCACATTGTACGAGACCTCCGAGTGGTCCTACGTGCCATCAGGGTGAACGAACACCTAATGGGCAGTTCGGATTACTGAGGGGGCACCTCCCACTCAAGTTGCGGCAAGAACGGATCGCCTCCCCACCACGAGCCGCACAACGAGCCGCCCAGTGGGCCGCACCATAGGCCTCCAGTGGGCCGGGCCTGATGAGGCCCAGGCCATCTGAGGTGGACCTCGACCATGTCTGTTTGACCAAAATCAGGTCATGTCGGTCCAATCAGGGTCTGGTCGGACCGGACCCGGG
This sequence comes from Viscum album, assembly GCA_963277665.1. Classification (NCBI taxonomy): domain Eukaryota; kingdom Viridiplantae; phylum Streptophyta; class Magnoliopsida; order Santalales; family Viscaceae; genus Viscum; species Viscum album. The sequence goes on along the minus strand of OY728123.1, from coordinate 1,197,046,887 downwards.
CCCATCCAAACCCAGTTTCTCTTTTTCTGCCGTAACTTGAGAATCAGGCATCCATTTGATGAACCATCTATAGCACTGAAATCCATGGATTGAGCTGATCCATTTGGTATAATCCACTTGAGTTTGGGATAAAGTTTCATTATGGCTGGGATGGATCGAACCCCGAATCCAACCAAGATCTTGGAGCAGAAACGCTAATAACTTACTGACCAGACATCCAATTGATGCGTTGTCTGTTGAATTAGGTCCCTTTTGATGTGACCGTCATTTGAAATAATTTTGAGTGGATCTTCAGGATGGTTGAAGTGTGACCAATGGATTGGGGGTGGTTCTACCAAGCACACTATGTGCGGAACCCTGCGACTAGATGGGATTTGATGAATGCTGAACATTCTGACTCAGAGTGACACAACATGACCAGTGGGGAGCACCTCTGTGTGGCGCGGTAGACCCATGGTGGGAATCACCTCTGTATGACGCGGCAGACCCACAATAATCAACAAGATGAGTACCTCAGTAGCCCAAGATTAGTGGTAAGCACCTCTGTGTGAGGCCGCAGGCCCACTGTACTCGACATAGGAGGAGTTCTCCAACATATGAGGTGGTCGACAATGTGATTGTGGATGTTAATTATTTCTACCCCTAGAATAAATCTTGGTGTGAGTGGTCTTTACTTTTTTTCTTGTGATTGAGGTTATGCTTTGTGATACATCACCTCCATGGTGTTACCTTTGTGGTATACTTCCCACATGTATGAGATGAGTATTTCTTAATAACATAGTTATATGTATGGTCATATAAATAAGCAGAGTTGGGTTCTTGCTTTGTGGTCTTTCCATTGTATAACCCTAGGATACCTAGGGGTCTTAGGGTCCCTAGTGAGAATCATTATACTTTCCCCTGCATGGGCTATGCCCACACCTTGTTGTGTTTGGTGCAGGCGACAGAGAATACTGACTGAAGATGAGGTTACCACGACTGGAGGTAGCTTGGAGGTGGACATTAGACGAGGTGTACTGCAAGGACAACCCTTCCAGAGCTATACTTACTTTTCAGGCAGGATCCGTGGTGCGTGTTCACAGGTGTTGTTTCAGTTTTACTTGTACTTTTTAGTTTACTTATACTTTATAGTTTGGCTTGTATTCTGGACCCTTTTTACTTTCTGTACACTCCCTGTTTACTACATAGTTTTACATTGTTCTTGTATCCTTATTTTTTATTATTTGTGTGATTTTACAGGGTATAAAGGCAATACCTTTCTGTTTTTAGGGAATACTCCTTTGGATGCAAGTCACCAACCCCTAGACAATGGAAGGTGGGCTTGGGGTAGTCACAGCATGGGCCCCAAGGGACGGGTCATGAAAAATTGGTATCATAGGAGTTTGGTTCTATATAAGAACTAAGAATCTATTATTTTCTATGTGGAAATAGTGTTAAGTGTTATGAGTGTGGTTTTCAGTTTGGGGAGTCCAGTGTTGGTGCAGCGGCCGATGTATCCATACACCAGGACCGTAACTTCTGATTTCCGACTGAGTGCACAAAAACACTAATTGTGTTTGTGGTGTTGAAAATTTTTATTTGTGATCTCCTTGAGTCATCTCACCAGGTATAAACTTAATGAACATGGTGCACTAGTTTATTTTCAGGATGCCTCTATGTATACAGCTAGCCAAGATTCTAGTTAGAGTACATGATGATAGCCCACCGACCAATGATGCTTCGATGTAGGGCCCCCATAGGGTAGTTGTACCATCGGGTGGTGTACTAGCAGCACCACTACCCTTTGGGCAGCCGATGCCACCAACCCCAATAGCATAGGCTGCACGCCACCTGAGCATGTTGTAGGAGTTCTAGCATGAGAGGCCACTAAGGATCAAGGGTGAGATAGATCCACAGGTGGCTAAGGATTGGATGGAGGTTGTGGATAGAGTATTTTTACTGGGGGGGGGGGGACCTCGGCTGATCTCATTATGATCCTTATCGCCAGCCATCTTCAGGCACCAGCGGGCAGATAGTGGAGAATGATGCTTAAAGTTCACAATGAGATAACTCTCATCTGGGTGAACAACGAGAGCCTTTTCAGGGCATAGTTCATCCTAGCAACCTTATGCTTAGTGAGTATACATGAGCTTCTCTGCTTGCAGCAGGGTAGCATGACTATGGCTCAGTATTTAATGAGGTTCACCGAACTCTCGCACTACTCTACTGACATGGTGAAGGACCCTTTAATGAGGTATTATACCTTCGAGAAGGGGATCAAAAGAGATATTAGAGATTTTATGGTTTCTACTAGTATCCCGACGTAGAAGGGGGTGTTAGAGTGAGCAATTTTAGTGAATAGTTTCCTTACTGAGCAGTCCCCGACAGTGAGACCCACCATCGAACGACACGTAGTAAAGTCATCGGCAACTGGTAGTAGACAGATGAAGAACAGGTCCAAGAGGACCAGACCTACAGGTGGATGACCATAGGATACATGGTCGGTGGTGTGGGGCTCTCGAGGTAGAGCTAGATATGTGAGGATCATGCCATGTTAATAATGAAGCAGGCAGAGTAACATGGATCATGATTGCCTGACCCGCCGTACCGATGACCAGTAGATGGTCATTGGACCACCGAGGTAGAGATGGAGGTTTGATCAAGGAGGTCCACAGGTTGGAGATGAACATGGCAGAGGAGCTGGCCATGCAACAGGCAGTGGGTGATGTTTTGAGGTTCTACCACCACCACCACCTGTAGGTCCACCCCAACCACAGGGAGAATGTGGACAAGGATGATCTTATCTCTTGGCAGCTGAGTCCTACGACCATGGCACACCAGAGATGATATGAGGTATGATCTGTGTCTACTCCACCATATGTGCAACACTTATAGACATAGGTGCCAGTCATTATTTTATTTCCACGACCCTCGTTCGGAGCTCAGAGATTCTGACAGAGTTGTTAGCTCGATCTTTACGTCTAGAAACTCTTATTGGAGTAGATTAGATGAATACACACTATTGTCGTTAGTGTGAGATTACTCTAGGAGGTGATAGCTTCGGCTGGGATCTCCTAGTAGCGGCGTCAAGGCCTTACGACATCATCTTGGGTATGAAATATTTATCTATAGACCATGCTCAGATTGACTATATTATGTGTAATGTGAGTTGTGTCTACATATATGGGACCGGGTTTTCTTTCACCGGCGAGAAGGGAACCTTTGCAGTGTATGATGAACTTAACCAAAAGACGGTGCAGCCGATCACACATCAGTTGGCTATAATTACCCTTGGAGTGGTTGATGTAGAGAGTCTAAGCTATCCTATAGTGGTGGAAAAGTACGCTGATGTTTTCCAAGATGATGTTTTTGGTCATCCTACTCATAGAGAGGAAGACGTTTCCATCGACTTATACCCTAGGACAACACCAATATCTACCCCAGTATATCAGATGACTCCTTTGGAGAATCAAGTGATGAAAGTATAGCTAGAGGACTTTCATATCAAGCGGTTCATTAGGCCCAGTGTTTCCCATTTAGCAGCCCCAATTTTGTTCACTAAGAAGGCGGATGGGATTTTGAGAATCTTTGTGGACTATTGGCGCCTGAGCCAGGTGGCCGGGAAGAACATGTATCCACTCCCAAGGATTGACGATCTCTTTGATCAGCTGAAGGAATCACGATGGTTTTTGAAAATAAACCTCAGATCAGGCTATCACCAGCTCAGAGTACGAGAGAAGGATGTGCATAAGATGACCTTCAAATGTCAGTATGGCCATTATGAGTTCTTGGTTATTCCATTTTGCATGACCAATGCCCCATGAGAGTTCATGGGACTCATGAACATGACCTTCTAGTATACCTTGATCGCTTTGTGGTAGTATTCATCAATGAAATCATAATATACTCAGCTACGAAGTAGGAGCACTCCTACCCTTTTCAGATACTTCTAGACGCTCTCTGAGAGAACTAGCTTGATGGTAATCTCTCGATGTGCCAGTTTTGGATACAAGAGGTCCACTTTCTGGGACACGTCATCTCGGAGGCTGGAGTTGTGGTGGATCTAGTGAAGATTGTAGCTATACTAGCTTGGGATCCACCCAGGAGCGTGATGGAGGTGCAGAGTTTTCTGGGTTTGGCAGGTTACTATCAGAGGATTGTGCCTAACTTTTCCAGAGTTGTTTCACCCTTATCAGTATTTACGAATAAGGGTAAACCCTTTGTGTGATCACAGTGATGCCTGTGGAGTTTCCCAGAGCTGAGGCAGAGACTGACAAGTGCCCCCATCTTGAGGATATCGAAGGAAGGTGTTGGGTACATAGTCTACTGTGACGCATCAGGGACCATGCTTGGATGTATACTGACATAGGAGAAAGTAGTGATTCTGTATGGTTCTTGACAGCTGAGGCTGTATGAGAAGAACCACACTACCCATGACCTAGAGTTAGGATCAATGGTTTTCTCCTTGAAGATGTGGGAACATTACATGATGGGAGAATGTTTTATAGTCAACTTTGATCACAAGAGTCTCTAGTATATCTTCTCTAAGAAATAATTGAACCAGAGAAAGTAGCATTGGATTGAGTTTCTCCAAGACTATGACTTAGAGATAGTCTATGGTCATAGGAAAGGGATTGTAGTAGTAGATGAACTTAGCAGGAGATTTGGTATACAACTGCTGAGTGAGGTGATGGAGCAGCTAGCTACTTTGCGGATATCCTATGTTGATCGAGAAGGAGAAACTTATCTTCAGTCACTGGCAGTCACTCCCCCACTCCTTCAGTGAGTCAGGGAGCCACAACATGGGGACGCTGATGTGAGACTCGACGTACTCATATATCTACAGGACATGCACCTGATGGATTTTCTGAAGGTGGGGAGAACGTCATCCTCTTCAGGGGGCGTACTATGGTACCAGTGACACTTATGGAGGAAGTGTTGAGGGAGATTCATACATTCCCTCAAGAGGTATATCCAGAAGTGGAAAAGATGTTCCAAGACCTTTGGTGTCAGCACTGGTGTCCAGGAATGAAGAAAGTAGTTAAATAATTTTTCTCTCGGTGCCTTACTTGTCAACATGTGAATTCACGGCCTCAGGTTCCAGCAGGCTTAGTTCATCCATTAGAGGTTCCATATTGGAAGTGGGATAGAATTTACATGGACTTCATGATGGATCTTCCACGCACGTCTAGGGGACATGATTCCATCTAGGTGACCATACACCGACTCACCATGTTGGCCCACTTCCTACTTATCATAGAGCAGGGTTATGTAGAGAGAATGGGATGCCTCTACATGCAAGAGATTGTACGGCTTTAAGGAGTGCCAACTACGATTGTCTCTGATCATGATGCACGTTTTACTTCCCGGCTATGGATGGGGTTGCATGAGGCATTTGGGACACACCTTCAATAGAGCATTGCCTTCCATAGTCAGATGGATGGTTAGACGAAGTGGACCATTCAGAACCTTGGGGACATGCTATGTACTTGTGTCCTTGATTTTGGCTGTAGTGGGGAGGATCACTTACCCTTAGTGGAGTTTTCATACAAAAACATTTATCACTACACTATTGGTATGACACCATTTGAGGCATTGTACGGAGGACCTTGAAGATCACCTTTGTGCTGGATAGACCTAGAGGAGTCACCACTCATGGGACCAGAGATGGTGCGAGCTACTACAAAGAAGGTGCAGATCATCCATGAGTGGATGAAGACTGCACATAGCAGGCAAAAATATTATGCTGACAGGAGTTAGTGACCTCTGGAGTTCGAGGATGGTGACCACATTTTTTTACGGGTCTCACCTCGATGAGGTTTGTAGAGATTTAACCAGGGAAGCAAGTTATCTCCAAGGTTCATTGGAACTTTTCAGGTTCTCAGCAGAGTTGAAGAGGTGGATTACCTATTAGCTCTTCTACCTCAATTGCATTGGGTGCACAACATTTTCCATGTATCTCAGATGAGGAGATACGTTCATGAACCATCTCACGTCATCGACCATGGAGAGTTGGACATTGATGATGGGGAGACTTTTATGGAGGTTCTAGTAGAGATTGAGGATCGATAGGAGTGAGTCCTTCATAGGCGATCGATACCTATAGTGTGCATTCACTGGTAGTATGGAAACCTCTAAAAGAGCACATGGGAGTGGGAGGCTCAGATACGTGCTCAGTACCCCTACTTGATCCCTTAGTTTGATTTGTGGATTATGGGGATGCAAAGCCTGGAGTTGGGGAGAATGTAAAGACCCAAATTTTTTCATGTAATTTTATTTATTTAAATATATATTTTATGAGTCCACGAAAATTGAAAGCGCATGATTCCATGGCACGGAGTGCCGGGAATGAATTTTTGAATGTTTTTTTCGAGTATGTTCAGTAAACGTGTGAGCGGTTTTTTGTAACTATTGGACCAGTGCTCAGAATTGAAATCTAAGGAAACAGTTGAACTCGCAGCACTGATATTCACTTAAGGGGACCTTTACCTTGACTACAGTAGGTCGAGGGTGGAAGTTAGTTTTTCAGTTTTTCTTGGAAGAAGAAAAATAAAATAATTAACCTCTTATTTTTCTTTCTGAAACCTCCTTTTTGAATTATGGTGGTGAGGACCACCTGTGCTTGAAACCTCCCTTTTTAATTCTATTGGGGGGACCACCCAGACCCTTTTTTAATGTGGAGAAATTTCTTAGAATCCTCACATTTTATTGTGCCAACCATAATTAATTTGATAAACTTATTTTTAATATGTTGTATCCTCATTTCCTTGTTGGAAATAATTGGAAAATTAGAGTTGGGAGAACCTTAGTGAACTGGGAAAAACTTTTTCCAACGAAGAACCATGCCCGACAAAGAACGAGGAACTGACCCCAAGCCCTGATCAGAAGCATCTTGCAGAAGAGATGAACGCTGATGTTCTTCAACGTATTTGTCTTCTTCCTCACACCACATCCATCGGAAAATCGAGGTAGGGGTTTAAAACTAGGTGATTATTTTTTCCCATGTTCTTCTCTTCTAAATGAAGAATGCAGATCAACTCTAACTAATTGATTCAGGGATGATTTATTCTCGGGATTGGGAATATTTATTGCAGGTTGATGTAGGGGTTTCTTTTTAATATTATTGAATTTTATTGATTCATAGTATCCTAAATTACCAATGATGATGGCCAAACGAACATGGCCATTGTCCCGCACATAAACCTTGCTTCTTTTTCTTTTTATTCTTCGCGCGTTCTTCATGCGTTCTTCTACCACGAATTTTTATTGACATTGGAAACACTGATTTTCACTAAGAACGATATAGGGACACAGATCCCTCGACGCAAGGATCACAAATATGCGATCGTTTAATTTTTTGGGTTTGGAACGAAGCCGCAGTGGCTCACCAAAGAAGCTGGTGGTGAATACCCGGGCAGTGGTGAGGGAGGAAGGGTGGCGTGTGTCTATGCCACCGGTTGTGAAGGATGTCACGGTAGAGAAGAGGGGTGTCTGGTATCTAGTCGGAATCATGGAGGAGCGGTGGAGTGCATCTGCGCTGCTGGTGGAGCAGGAGGTCGCGGGCGCAACTGAGGACGGAGGGAAGCTAACACCCGACCGACCGCAAGAAGATAACGGTATCGTCGGGGCACGAGAAGGAAAACCGGACGACCGTTCCAGTCGGCTGAGGCTCAACATGTGGGACCGCCGAGCTATCCTGTGGTCCAGAAGGGTGATTTAACATCCAATGGGCCGTTCTGATTAACGGAGGGGGGGGGGGACTCCATCCCTGGGTTGTGGCTAGGGCAGACCGTCTGCCCACCACGAGCCGCCCCACAGGCCGCACCAACGAGTCACGCCCTTCGTTGGCTGGGCTAAGCGGCCCCCTTCAGGGGAAGGTTCGGACCTTGGCAAAGTGGGTCGGGCCCTAGGCATCCGGATCGGAGCCGGACTGGGTCGGGTCGACCCAAACTGGGTCGGGTCAGTACAAGCCGGGTCACACTGGACCCGGGCGCATCCGAACCCATTTTCGCCTATTTTCACATAACTTGAGAGGTGGGCATTCATTTGAAAAATCGTCTATAGAACAAGAATAAATTGATAAATATGGTCCATTTGGTATACTCCACTTGATTTTTGGATAATGTTGGATTACGACTGGGTTGGACAAAACCCCGAATCCAACCGGGCCCTCAGAGCAGAAACATGAATAACATACAAACCGAGCATCCAATTGACGCACCGTCTATTGAGTTGGCCCCATTTTGATGTCACAGAACATTATGATATTTTTTCATGGATTTTCAGGAATTTTGAGGTATGATCGGTAACATGGGGAACAATTCTCCCAAGCATACTACGTGCGGAGACCTGCGACTGGTTGAGATCTGATGATTACTGACCATTACGACTCGGAGTGACTCGACACGCCCAGTGGGGAGCACCTCTGTTTGACGCAGTAGACCCACATTGGGGAATGCCTCTATGTGACGTGGAAAACCCACTGTACTCGATAGGAGAAGTATCTTAGTAGGCCACGAGGGGGAGTGTTTGTATGTGACGCGACAGACCCACTGTGGGGAGCACCTCTGTGTGACGCGGTAGACCCACAGTACTTGACAAGAGGAGTACCTCAGTAGTCCAAGAATTGTGGGAAGAACCTTTGTGTGACACGACATTCCCATTTTACTCGATATAGTAGGATTTCTACAACAGCCAAGGTGTTCGATGATGTGACTAGGGATGCTACTTGTTTCTACGCCTAAAATAAATCCTAGTGTAAGCTGTCTTTACATTGTGCATGTGATTGAGGTTATGCTATGTGATACTTCACCTTCATGGTATACTTCCAACATGTATGAGATGAGTATAGATTGATAACCTAGGTATATGTATGGGCATATACCTAAGTAGAGTTGGTTTCTTTCTTTGTGGTCTTTCCTTTGTGGAACACTAGGAGACCTATGAGGTATTAGGGTCCCTACTGAGTATCGTTATACTCACCCCTAAATGGGATACACCCGCACCTTGTTGTGTTTGGTGTAGATGAAAAACAACTCTAACTAAAGACAAGGGTACCGAGATTGAAGGTAGCTCAGAGGTGGACTTTAGATGAGGCGTTCCAATGAGAGGACCCTTCCAGAGCTGTACTTACCCTTCAGGTATAATCCTTAGTTGGTGTTCACAAGAGCTGTTTCAGTATTACTTATACCATTCAGTTTACCTGTACATTATAGTTGGGCTTGTATTATTTCCCCTTTTTACATTCTGTACACACCCTATTTACTATATAGTTTTACCTTGTTCTTTTATCTTGCTTTGTTCTTAGTTGTGTGAGTTTATAGGTTATAAAGGCATTGTCTTCCCGTTTTAAGGGAATACACCTTTTGATGAAAGTCTCCATCCCCTGGCCTATGGAAGGTGGGGCAGGGGTAGTCACAAAACGGTCCCCAAGGGATATGTTGTGAAACATAGTTTTTTTATTTATACCATTAAATATTTTGATGAAAAATGACCAATATTATAATCATTGAGATGGTAGGTCGTATATACGTATGAGTAAAGTTTCCATTTTTCATTGTCCATTATGGAAATAAATTAATTATAATTTTATATTTCTAGAATTATCATGATATTATTGACATTATAATAATAATTTACATATTTATATATATATTATAGAAGTGATATAATGAATAAAAATTAGTCACACCACTTCGTGGAGGTGATAGTTCACACGTACACACAAACGACATTATCATTTTTATCTACATGGAAGTAAGAATATAATTGATATATTATTATATTATACTGATTAATAAATAATTAATATAACATTTCAAGATTAATTCCATCATTATAACCAATATTAATAGATGGTAATGGAAAACGAACTAAATTAGTTCGTTGAGATGAAAATTCACACGTACACACAAACGATTAATTCCTTTCCCATTTGTTGTAAGTAGAGATGAATCTAGTGGTTGATATTAACATAATAACATCTCCTTATATTAAGGATATGTAAGTTAATAAATCGTCATTTTTGGATGATATTTGAGGAATTTTAAGAAGAAAGAAAATAGGAACACTTAAATAAAATGATATCTCTTCTTTTGTTGATCGCCTTTGAAGAACACATAAAAACCACTATGAAGGGTTTTATTCCTAAACTATGGATTCAAGAATGTGGGGAGGGATTATAGGATGAGTCTTGGACAGATATTAAATAAACTAAGAGGCTTCGAAGGTGTGATTAATTGAGAGGAATAATTTCTTTTTATTTGAGAGTGGATGGGCACTGTTATAAAGTATTAAAATCTTAAATTAATATAAATTATTTTTTTAATCTCAGTGGCTCCAACTTGAGATATGGAAAATAAAAGATGATAATTGATCTATATCCACTAATAAAATAGTTTTTATACATGAATTTATTTTATTTTAAACCATATCTTTTCAATTTACCCTTAATTATTCTCTGTTAATTTTAAAAGTGGAAAACAACACTTTACTTTTTAAGAAGCTATAAATTATACTTATATGGGGTCAATTTCCTATAATTGGAAACTTAATGAAATATTAAACCATATAATAATCACTTATTGATTTTAATTTTTTTTAGTTTTAAATAATTTATGAAATTACTATTTTTATAATAGATCAATTATATCAATTTTTACACTATTTACTTTATTGAATAAAAATAAAATTCAAAGAGAGAGAGATAACTTCAAACCAAAACATTTAGTAGTCTTATAAAATGGAATATTCAGTTATAAAATTTTTTATTACATAAATTATGTCCAATAGTTTTTATTTTAATCATTATAATATCATTTATTTGAATCTTTTATTAACGAAGATATCGATGCATCATCATTGTGTCATTCTTAAATTTATTTATATAATCTTTAAAAATTATATGTAAAATACTACGATGTATAAAATCATTTTAGATATCTAATTACGAGATATATTTGAATATATCATTGATAGGACCCCACCTTAAATTTTTTTTTAGTAAAAAGATACATGTTTATCCTATATTTCTGTTTACGTTAAATTAATTATTATAACATGTCCTTTTCACACCAAAGTGGCTCCCAAATGGCAACAGTTCTGTATAATGGTTTTTTAGTCTTCCATGACTCATCCAATAACACTAATACATTTTTTAAGGTATTTTTAAATTATTAAAATATTATTTTTACACTTAGATACCTAATTTACACTTTAACAGTATTAAATAAAAATAATTACTGAAGTTACTATTCATAATATCAAAAATTAAAAGGTACCTATTTAGATAACTTGGAACTTCAAATTCAAATATAGAATCCATTTTTTAAAATATGGAATCCATTTTTTTAAATTCAAAACCCTGAAAGTGCGTTAATTATTTTAAAAATAATTCCAATTGCCAAAACCGAAAAGGGCGTTTTTAAGAAACAAAAACTATCAAAAGATTTAATTGTTTTTATATCCAATTTAAAAGTAAAATTACTGAAAATGAAAAAAAATGGATTAAATGATAAAATCATAATACAATAACACTTTAAATAAAATAAAAAAGATAATTTAACTATATAAATAAATTTGATGAAAATGTAGTTTTGACCTAAAATGCCTTCTTTTTCACTATTCATTAAAAATTGAACTTTATCCGAATATTGAAAAAAATTATCTGAAGAAAATTCTAATTTCCCTCTTCTATAGAAGAAGTTTATTTTTTCATATATAATATATATAAGTGATAAAAACTATATTTCAAAAGGTTTCTCTATTAAAAGGTGGTAAAAATACCTTTATAACAATATTATAATATTTTTTCCTTAAAATTGGATTAATTCTCATTTATAAGACTCTAAAATTTATTGGATAAATATAAAAAATTAACAAAAATGAAAAATAATGATATAGTTATTTCTGTTCATTCCCACCAATATAACGGTTTAGCGTTATCTTCCATTTAAAATAATAATATTATTGTTGTATTATTTTTTGGTATAACTTAATGTTATGTGCAACATAATATTTTAGAGAAACATTTAGTTTAATGTTGGGGAAAATATCATACAGAGTGTCCCCTTTGAACTAAAATTAATATTAAATTCAAAAATATTAATAGATATGAAAATGTATTATTCTATAAATTCCTAGGATGTTCCGTTATTCTAACCTTTTAGAAATTGTATTCTCAAAATTTTATTCACTTATCAATTAAGTGGTGGTATTTATCCCTCATATCCTATTTAAATTCCCATGTTTTATCTTCAACAATATGCTTTTCATACAAAACCTTAACTTGATTAATCTCCTTTTTTCGCAACACTTTTTTTCTATGATCAATAATTACAACTAGTTGTTCCTTATAAGAAATATTCTCTTCCAATTGAGCTACCTATGGACTCAAAATATTCTGTGGATCTAATAAATACCTTCTCAATATTGAAACATGAAAAACATTATGTTCCTTGTATAAACATTGAGGAAAATCCACTCTTTAGGCCACTGATCCAACTTTCTTAAGGATTTCATAGGTTTCAATGAACAGTGGACTCAACATTCCATTATTACAAAAATGCATCACACTTTTCCAAAGAGAAACATTGAGAAATACATGATCTCCTAACTTGAAAGAAAGATATTTTCTTTGGTTATCCGCATAAATTTTCTACATGCTCTGAGCTGTCCTCATGTTTTTCTAAATCAACTGAACTTTTACTTCCATATCATTTACCAATTATTGACCCATCAAAATCCTTTCACCTCCTTCATCCCAAAATATAGAGTTTGATACTTCTTTCCATATAATGCTTTAGATGGATCAATCTATATTCTATAATAAAAACAATGATTATAAGAACAATCAACCAAAGAAATATGTTTATCCCAACTTCCCTAGTAATCCATTGAACAAGAACGTAAAATATCCTCTATTATCTGAATTTTTTGTTTTGACTACACATCTAGATACAGATGAAAAGATATTATGAACTTTAATTCAGTTACCAATGAATTCTAAAGGCCTTTTTCAAAGATAGAAGTGAACCTAAGATCACAATCAGATACAATGGAGAGGGTGTCTCTATATAACATGACTATCTCTTTAATATACAATTGAGAAATTTGATCTAGATATTGTGTATCTTGAATAAGAAGAAAATGAGATGATTTAGTAAATCGATCAATAATAACCTACATTGCATTATTACATCGAGATGTATTTGGTAATCCCATAATGATGTCCATGGATATATTTTCCCATTTTCACTCTATTACTAGAAATGGATGAAGAATCCTTTTTTAGAAATTTTCATTCTGCTTTCACCTACTGAAAATTCAAACACATTATAGTAAATTCAAAAACATCTATTTTAATTCAATCACACTAGTAATTCTCACAATTATCTTTGTACATATTTGTACTATCCATATGAACTTAAAAAGAGAACTATTAGCTTCACACAACAACTCTTTCTTTTATTTTGAATCACTAGGCACATATAATCTCTTTCCAAACCTCAAAACACAATCCTTATCAATGTTGATTTCAGGAATCTTACCCTTCTAAACCATTTCCACATTTTCCAACCACTCACTATATTCCTTTTTTACTTTCTTTATTCTGTCTACTGGAGATGATTTCACTAAAACATGAAACAAAACAGAGGAATTTTCTACACGAACAACTTCCATGCCAATGTTCATCAAATAATTAATCAGAGGGTCAAATTCAAAATGTAACATGGTAAATGTAGCATTAATTTTATGAATCAAAGAATCAAACACATTGTTTTATTTTCTAGGATTGTAAGGAATCATGAAATCATAGTACTTGATTAATTACATCAATCTTCTCTATCTCATTTCAATTATTTTTTAATAAACACATAATTTAAAAATTTATGGTTAGTATATATTTCACATTTCACTCTATACAAATGATGCCTCTAAAATTTTAAAGAAAAAAACAACATGTAATTAAAATATTTTGTAGGGTAATTTAAATCATACATTTTCAACTAACGTGAACATAAGAAATTACCTTATTATTCCACATTAGGACACAACCAACTCCTTTCAACAAATAATCACTGGAGAAAACAAATTCACCATTTCTAAAAGGTAGTGACAAAACTAGAGAATTCACCAATATTCTTTTCAATTTCTGAAAAAATTAACTACATTCTTTTATCCAGATGAAATTAACACCTTTTTTAGTTAACTTAGTTGGTGGGTTATATAACCATAATAATTTTTTAACAAACTTCAAATAATAATCTACTAAACTGAAAAAATGAATCTCTTTATATTTTTGGGTCTTTACCATTCTTCAAGAACTTATGTTTTAGAAAGATCAACAATTATTCCATATATAGAAACTACTTGACCAAGGAAAGAAATTTATTATAACCAAAACTCACACTTTCTAAATTTCCCATTAAGTTTCTTTTCATTTATGGTTTTCAAGATAAACCATAAATAACTTTCATTCTCCTCTTTATATTTTGAATCTACCAATATATCATCAATAAACACTACAAAAAACTTCTCTAATAACTCAAAGCGAATTATATTAATAAGATCCATGAATTCATCAAGTGCATTGGTTAACCCAGAAGGCATAACTACAAATTCATAATGGCCATATCTTGTTCCAAACACAGTCTTCACATTGCCTGCTTCCTTTAATTTCAATTGATAGTACCCTGAGATCGAGTCATGCTTTGAAAAATACTAATCTCCCTAGACCTGATCAAGAAAATCATCAATATGAGGTAAAGGATACTTTTTCTTAATAGGAATGTTATTCAAAGAAATATAACCAATACACAGTCTCATAGAACCATCTTTCTTTTTCACAAATAAGACCAGAGAACCCCATGGTGATGTGATAGGTCGAATGAAACCTTTTTCTAATAACTCATGCAATTGCTTCTTTAACTCTAAAAGTTCAATTTGAGCCATTCGATTAGGGTGTTTTGAAATTTTCTTAGAATCTGGAACAAAGTCAACAGTAAATTCAAATTCCCCATCAGGTATTATACTGGGAAACCCATTAGTAAAAACATCATGATACTCATTTACCACTACCACATCATTAATTTAAATACTTCCTTAGTTTTCAACAATATGTGCAATGTAACATTTATTTCGATCTTTTAATAGTTTCTAAACTTCCTAAAATGTTATCAATAGTATGTGCTTATTCTTGTACACAAACTGAAATTATTTATAAAAATAATCCTATTTAGCTATATAGTCAATAATATCATGATAAATGGAAAGACAATACATACCCAAAATAACATAAAACTCTACTAGTGGAATAAAAGGTTTGTAGGTAAATTATTTCCACATATATGTATAGTAATATTTTTATATATTTTTATCTCAACATTCCCCCAGGTGTTTTTACCACAAGTGAAGTATTCATTTCCTGAGATGTAATTCCTAATTTAGTATCAAATTTCTCATAAATGATTGAATGTGTTGTCCCATAATCAAATAACATATTAACATAATATGGATGAACAAACAATGTACCTGATACAACTTCATTTGGTGGACCAACATCTTCTGAAGTAGTTACAAAGGATTTAACCACCCCCTTTATTCTTGTAGTCTGATTGCTTTCCATCATTTGAGTTCTTCATCGGACACCCATTTTCCTAATGACTCATCTCATTTCACTTAAAACATTTTACTGACTGTAAATTAAATTTTTTCAAACCACAACCTTGATATTTTTTAGTTCAATTATGAGCCTTTAGTCCCATTTTACCACATCGTAAGAACTTACCATAATTCAAAAGGCATTCCCCAATGTTCTTTCTACCAAAATTCTCACATAAAATAAACTTATGTTTTTTACCATCAAAATTATTTGAAATGTTTTTCCTTTTTGCTTCCACCTCAACATTTTATTCTGCTGTTTGTCAGTGAAAACCTAATAATAAAAAACCTCCATTTCCATGTATGATAATCAAATATGTTTTTCATTACTTTTGAAGTCACAAGAAGCTAATTATATTTCATACCTTGGATTCAATCCTGAGTAAAAACAATTGATTTTACTATCAAGATCCTATATAAAATTTAGAGAATACCTTGCCAGTCGAGTGACTTTTTCTTTATAAGTTTCCACTAATTCATACTCCTACCTCAATTATATGAATTTGTTTTCTATTCTATGTCAAACCACCATAGGAAAATCTTTCTCAAGAAACATACCTTTGAATTCATTCCAATCAAGAGCATAAATCTCCTCACAAAACCTAATATTTTTAACTAGAGACTACCACTGACCGACTTCACCTTCAAAATGGTAAATATCATGACTAACCTTTTGATGTAAATAACACCCCATTCCATTAAAAATATTTTATAATTATTTAATACACCATTTATTTAGCACAGGGTAAGATTATCCTCTGAATGATGGGTGAAGTTGCCTCATGAAATGCTTCACTACTGATATTTTCCTCTATGGTTGATATAGATGATATCGTGCATGGATACGACCACCATTTATATCTTGAGTCAATATCACCATTACTAAAACAATATATTCAATTCTGATTCTGACCATCCCTGGTTGTTGGTTTGGTAGGCTGTTTTCCTCTTGATGTCGTTCCATCATAGGTGCCTTGTTTCCTCTGTGAAAAACCATTATGAACATAGACACATCATAGACGAAGCAAAATTGTAAAATTTAAATGCTATATCATTTAAAATTGACTATAAAGTAAAAATAATTTATGGATATTCTATTAGAAATATGTTAACCCTTGATGTTATCCGACCTGACCTCTGATACCAACTATGAGGCCCCAACCTTAAAACAATACATAATCTTAATATTACTATATAATTTGTCTTTAATTCACATCAAGTATCTTCTTCGGTTTATATATTTAATGAATTAGTCCATTATTGATACATTACATCTCTAATATTATAAATTAGGCACTTCTACTGTATCCAATTTTTTTTTCATAATAATAAAACTCATTAAATAAAACAACAATTATCTTCTTGATAATAATATTATTGAATTATTAATTTCTCTTACCCTTCTTTATACCTAGTAAAAACATTTCAGAAAACTGGGATGATAGTAAAAATCTCAGTAAGGAATATAAAATACGGAAAGAAAACAACAGTCCATGAATACATACAAATGAATAAAATCATAATTTTCACTCATAAAACTAAGTTCCTCAATATACCTCATAAAATCATATGATTTATGAATATGTAATATAAATCATAAATCTTAAAGGTAACTTGTGGCATCCCTAACATACTTACATTGTATCTTTCAAATTTACATAGGGCGTAACCTTCATGGTTATATTTTGAATACCCATCACAACATATTCCCTAACTATCATAGGAGAAACTTTAACAATTACCTCTATCACATTACCCAATGGAATGGAGAGATATCATAGGCTCACCCACCCTCGGTTTATCAAATAACCACCCATACACATAAGAAATTCCTTAGAACAAAAACATATTCATAACACATGATCAATCATAAAGGAAAAAATAAAACTTCCACAATGCAATCATAAGACATTATTTAATGGTATTGATATAATAAATCCATTATAAAAATGATTTTCATTACCAAAATACATAAATATGTTATTTAATTTTCTTTTTAAAAACATTAAAGCTTATAGAAGAATCTAAATATCAAATAATGCTCGTGATAGAGGAAGGGTCATTGTCACCTTGTACGTTAAAAAATATTCCATTATTTTCATTTAGTAAAAAGCATTCATAAAAAAGATTGAATTTTGAAAACCATTGAATGAATTTAAATGTAAAAAGGTTTTATTATACACCTTATAAAATAATGTTGTGTATAAATATGCCTCAATGAAATGAGATTGAGGTGAAGTCCCTAACCCTGAGTCCAACTTTTCTTATTCATTCTTTATCTTCATGAAAAATAAGCTTTGGTTAATTTCTAGTTTATTTAGAACGTTATTCATGTTTATTATTCCCATTACATCACTTATGAATATGTTATAATATTTAGTTAATTATTTGCGTTCATGTCAGATATTTTGTTGATAATCAACTCTTGAGTCGAAAATTAACATGGTATGATGTCATAAGTCAATGTGGTCAATAGTAAATCCTCTCTAGAATAGTTTTCATGAAATATTCATCAATTTTAAACATAACTCATATTCTTTTAATTTAAACCATTATAAATGGTTATGAAAAATGAAAATTTTATAATCCTAGAGATTGTTGGTCATACACACACATGAGTAACGTTTCCATTTTCATTGATCATTATGGAAAAAGGTAGTTATAATTTTACCTTTCTATAGTAATAAATATATTATTAAAATAATAAAAATAATTTACATATTTATATATATCATAAAAGTTATATAATTAATAAAAATGTCTCACACCGTTTTGTGGAAGTGATAGTTCACATGTAGGCAGGAACAACATTATCATTTTTATACACTTGGAAGTAAGAATGTAATTGATATATTGATAGATTATAATGATTAATAAGTAATTAATATCACATGTGTAGATTAATTATATCATTATAACAAATCTTAATAGATGTTAATGAAAAGTGAACTAAATCGGTTTGTGGAGGTGATAATTCACACATATGCATGATAGATTAATTTGGTTCCCATTTTATGGAAGTATAGATAGATTTAGGGGATGATATGAATATAATAACATATAATTATATTTGTTATATTTTGGTTATTATCTCATCATGTTTGGATGATGTTTTAGGAAGTGGAAGAAGAAATAAAATAGAAACACATAACGAAAATGATACATCTTCTTTGGTTGGTCACCTAAGAAGAACACCTAAACACCTCTATGAAGGGTGTTATTCATAAAATAAGGCTTCAAGAATATGGGAAGGGATTATAGGAATAGTATTGGATAGATATTGGAAAAAATAAAAGGATTTTGAAGTGTGAGTAAAAGAGAGTAATGTGTGTCTTTTTTATATGAGAAGGGAGGGGAACCCTTGGGAAGTATAAAAATATTAAATTAATATAAAATATTTTTTTAATCCAAGTGTCTAAAACATGAGATATGGAGAATCTAAGATGTTTAATGATCCAAATCCTCTCATAAAATGGTTTTATGAGATGTATTGAGTTTATTTTAAACCATAACTTTTCGATTTACCTTTGATTATTCTCTTTAAATTTTTAAACTTGTAACAACATTTTAATTGTTAAGAAGCTATTAATTATACTTATATGGGGTAAATTTTACATAATAGGAAGAATAAAAAACGTTTAGACTATATCATAATTAATTTGTGATTTTAAAATATTTTTATGATATTTAAATAATTTAATAAATTATTATTTTTATAAAGAATCAATTATTTCAATTTTTACACTATTCTTTTTATTGAATATATATAAAATCCAAAATAAGATATAACTTAGAAACACACCATTTAGTAGTCTAATAACATGTCATATTCATATTTAAAATTCATTTATGTAACAAATTATGTCAAATAATATTAATTTAAATATTTATAATATTACTTATTTGAATTCTTCAGTAATGAAGCAATCACTACATCATCATTGATTAATTATTAAATTTGTTTATATAATATCGAAAAATTATAAATAAAATACCATGATGTAGTAAATATTTTTATTTTTCTAATATCTATTTATTTCCATATAAATCACTTATAAAACCCCACCATAATGTTTTTATTAATAAGATATATGTTTCTGTTATATTTCCTTTTACTTTTAATTAGTTATTATAAAATTTCATTTTCACACCTCTGTGACTCCCAAATTCCAAAAGATCATAATAAATATTTTTTTAGTCTCACATGACTCATCAAATAATATTTTTACATGATTTATGGTAGTTTTATATTATTATAATATATATTTACCCTTATTTAAATATTTTATCCTTTCACCATGTTAAATAAAAATAATTATTGAAGTTACTGTTCATAAAATACAAATATAAAAGGTACCTATTTTCATAATTTGGACCTTATGATTCCATGTATTGAATAAAATTTTCCAAATTCAAAACAAAGAATATTAATTAATTAATCTAAAATTAATTCTTGTTATCAAAACCAGAAAGTGAGTTTTTAGGAAAAAAAACTATCAAAATATTTACATGTGTTTGTGTCCAATTTAAATATGAAATTATTATCAACGAAAAAAATTAGATTAAATGATAAAAAATAATACAATTATACTTTAAAACTGATAAAAATATAATCTAACAATATAAATAAATTAGATAAAAAGACACTTTTGACTTAAAATACGGTATTTTTTACAATTCATTAAAAAATGAACATTCTCATAAAATTAAAAAAAACTTATCCAATGTAAATTTCTATGTATATATTCTATATAAGAATCTTATTTTTCTCATATAGAACATATAAAAGTGAAAAAAAATATTTAAGAAGGGTTCTCCATCACAAGGCAGTAAAGCTACATTTTTAAACATATTTGAGTATTTTATGCTTAAAATTGGATTCATTCTCATATTAAACCTCTAAAATTTATTTGGTAAATGTAAAAACATTTAAAAAATATGTAAAATAATAATATAGATAATTCTATTCATTCCCACCAATACAACATCTAAGCGTTACTTACCATTTAAAATAATAATATTATTGTTGTATTATTTTTTTTGTATAACTCAGTGTTGTGTTCAATGTAAGCTTTTGGAAAAACTTGTTGTTTCATTATGGGTTAAAATTTATACATAGTTTCCCCTTTAATCTAAAATTAATATTAAATTCAAAAATATTAATAGATATGAAAATGTATTATTCTATAAACACCTGGGATGTTACATTTTATAACGCATGTTTTATCGGATAAGCTATTATTACTATTCTTATGTTATAGTTATATCATTTTCAATATGATATTAGTATAATATATATAATATTTATTCATAATATTCATTTATAGAATCATGATTTAATGAAGATAATTTTTAATGAATCATATCGCATCATGGAGTCGGTGGACCATATGTACGCACGAGCGAAGATTTTATTCCCATAATTGTTGAATGGTAATGAAGTGGGTGATGTATATAATAATTAAGAATCAATATAATTTTATTATAATCGTATAAATTTATTATTTATATCATTAAAACTATCCATGTAAAGCGTTTTTGAACAAATATTACACCCCTTTGTGGAGACGGTAAGTCATATGTACACATGCGTGATGATTTTGTTTTCCAGAGGAGGTACAAAAGGTGGAATATTTTTGTTCTGAAACCCTAATAATATTTCAGAAGATATGTGATACTATAGGTATTACTTTGGGATGGAAAAATCATTAATAGAAAGATGAAGACGAAATAAGTTTGAGAGAATCGGTAGAAGAGATTACCTCTTTTTCAATGAGCTCCCTATTGATCTCTTCTTAAAGTCACAAGAGATGGTCTTTTGAAAATATGAGATCCTCTAGAATGTGACTAAGGAAGTTTATAATGAAAATGGGTAAGATATATCTAATCTTTATGGAACAATGTTAAGTGATGTTGTGAGTGCGGATGTGCCCTTTTATAATTGAGGTGATATACACATTTGGAATCTCAAAAAATTTTAATTTATAATGAAAAACCGATTAAAAAACCTTATAAATTTAATATTTTAGAATATATGCTGATATATGGTCTTAATAACATCATAAGATAAATTTTATACATTTATATTCATCAATTTAAACCTTTTCATTTTAATTAAAACTTAGTTATTTTGTTTAATTTTTAACTAAGGTAACACATATTTCAATTAAAATGGATGATATATTTACTTATTTGAGGTCAATTAGACCACTAATGTATAATTTAGAACATTTTATACCATATAATTATTATTATATATTTTTAAACATATTATATTATTTTCAAATAATTTACTAAAACGTTATTTCGATAAAATATCAATAGTTTCTTTTTTGACTCTATTCATTTCATGGGTTTTAAAAAATATTAAGATAAAATGTTAACCTAGAAAAAAATATTTTATTATATCTTTATTTTTTCAAGGTAATATATGAAATTAATTGGATAAATTAATTATCCAAAATATATGTATTTTTAATATTTCTAAAAACAGTTAATATTTTTCTCCATTAATAAAATTATTACAACATTAGTATTGTGTAATTATTTAATATACTTATTTTTTGAAAAAAAATTGAAAATAAAATAAAATGATGTACATAAATTCTCTATATTTAATAAGAATACTCATAGTAATATATACCTTTTGTAGAATCCTACATTAAAAATGTTATATTTTTTAAAACATGAATGTGATAACTTCAATAGTACTTTAAATATAATATATTAAGTGTTATAATCATTTCTTTATTAATCTAAATGGTCATTAAATATAAATTTTGATTATTACAGTTGATATATACTCTAAAAATAATATTTTTTTCATTTTTTTGGTCTTTTAATGGTCATTATTATTTTAATAAAACTTATTTTATTGTTTTTCATAATTAAATAATTTCTTTATCATCAATGAATAAACCTTTAAAGTAATTATGTATTTATTAAAATTTAAAAATAAATTAACAAGATAAATAAAAAATTTACCATCAAAATGAGTATATATAGTGTAAATTTTCTTATGTATTACCTTATATTAAAAATTAAATAGTAATAAGATTTGAGTGAAACATATTTAACTTTTCTTCAAATAAAATATATTAAATGACCTAATATTATACAAACTGCTTATAAAGGATGAAATTTAGACCCAAAGATGATTTAGGTTAAATCAAACTTATCTAATGATATTAGGAAATGAGGTAGGGTAATTTTATAATATTACTTTTACCCTTAATTACCATATTTACCATTATATCGTGTTGATAGAAATTATTGAAGATGTTATTCATAATTACCTAAAATAAAAGAAAGATATTTACATAATTTGGAAACACTGATTCTAAATACAAAATACATTTTAATAAATTATAAACACATAATTTTGAGTAATTAATTTAATGTAAATACAATTTTTGGAATGATATAATGAGTTTTCAAAGTTAAAACATTCCAAAAGCATGACATGTTTTTTCATCTAAATTAATGGTAAATGTAATTTCAATGAACTAAATAAAATTAAATGATAAAAATATAATATACTTATACTTTAAAACTATTCCATAATATAATTTGACCATATAATGTATTTTGATGAAAAAAGTTGCTTTCAATTAAAATTTAGAAATTTTTTACTATTAATCAAAACTTGAAACAAATCATAAAAATATCAAAAATTAATTAAAATTAAATTTTTATATCCCAATTCCAAATAATAAGATAATTTTTTAAAATATAATATAAATAGGTTTGGAAAACTATATTTAAAATGGTCATGCCACAAATTACATTAAAACTGCATTTTTTGAAAAATACTTCTTTTATCCAAAAATTGAATTTCTTATTAAATCATGTATAGAAAACATATTAGATGAGTTTTCATAATTAGATTGAATATATTACCTATATATTTAATTATTAAAATACACAAAGAGATATTTTATTATTTTATTATTTTATAAATTCATTTATTTTCATTTAAATAGTTTTTTTAAAAAATATTCCTTTTATTTAAAAAGGGTTTTATTTTCATTTATAATTAATTCTTCACTAATGAACATATTATATATAAATATGAAAGGAATATCTTCATAACTCATTTAATTTTTTTCATACCCGCCATTATATTGCCTAGGTTATATGGTAACATAATAATATTCAGTTGTTCTCTTAAACATAGTCTAGCATGAAATGAAATCTATCAAAAGAACTCAAAATTGTTTGTAATAAAAGCAAAGAACTGTGTTTTCTATAGGACAAGATAAAAATGAGTTGTATATAAAATAATATTATCTTAATGTAGCTTAAAACACAATACATCTAATAAAATATAAAATATATATCTCATAAAAATCACAGGGTGTTACAATGATCACAATTTTATACTTATCATTTTGTTTTATCCCTTCAAAAAACCCTTTCACACTAACCATTAAAAATGTATTGTAACTATGTGAGGTTCAATATAGATACACTAAGTGGGAAAAAGTACCATAAATGGAACATAGTTGATATTATAAATCATATAATAATAAATTAATTAAGTATCATATTTTTATGAATTTTATATCATTTAATAAAATATTATTTATTATAAAATATCATTAATGTATATTTTTAGATCCTATCATTAAATTAACTCTACTAATATCAATAAAACAATTAGAATTAGAACCAATTATTTTATCGTAAACAAAACTTGTCCTCTTTATCTATAAAATTCTTAGATCACATTAATTATCTCAAATTTTATTTCTTTTAATATTATTAATATCATTTATTTGATTTTTCATTAATATAATAATTATTGCGTCATCATTATATAAGAGTTTAATGTAATTATTTCATCAATAAAATTAATAAATAATTTAATATGATGAAGATCAACCTTTTTTATTTTAAAATAATATTTTTTATTGAACATAATATCTTGTTATACCCATGTTAAAAATATTTTAATTATTAAAAGCAAGAGTCTGCCAATTTTTATAATTTTTAAATAAAATATTATAATGGTTATAATCAAATAAAAATTAAAAAATAGGACATATAACCAAATATTATAGGAATATTGATGAAATAGACTCATCCAATAAAATTTATACAATTTTTTGTGTCATTTTATAGTCATTATCATTTTGTAATTAACCTTAAATTAATGGATTCACTCTTAACCATTGTATGATAAATTACTAAGATTACTTTTTATTTTGAAAAAAATAAAAAGAAAAAATTTACCAAATTTTTATCACTAGATTACAAATTTTAAATCCATTTTTAAATATTAAAAACATCACAATTAATAGAATTTAATTTAAAATTAAACTGGAAAAAACATGATAAAAACTACTTTTTTCATAAATTATTTTTAAAATATAAAATATCTTTATACTATATTAAGGTATAAAAGTATTTTCCAAAACCATAATTGGATTATTTTAAATAAAAAAGAAGTAATTAAATCTTAAAACTAATAAATAATATAATTTTAATTTGTGAATTTATAAAAATAAAATAAAATCTTCAAAAAATATATATATTTTCCTCATTAATTGGAAAATCTACCTTTTAATAAAAATATAAAAAATACACCTTAAAGTAATTTTGAATTTATGATTTCAAAAATGAATATAATTTTTTTAAAATAAAACATCTTAAATTTTCCAAAAACTAATTATAATATTCACTCATAAAAAGAACGAAACCCCCTTTTTAGGAAAATATATTTTTGATGAATAAAATGACATTACTAAAAAAAGTGTGATTATTTAAAAAAATATAATTAATACATTAGAAATGATTAATGAAAATATATATTGCATAATAAGAGTATTAATATTCATTCCCAAAAATATAGTAGTTAGGTTATAACAACCACATGTGAATAATGTGAATTCATTCTTTGTTTAAGCATGGTGTTGTGTATCATGTAAATTATTGAATAATGTCATTATTTTTTAAAATATCATGATACTATAGTAACCCACTATCATAAAATATTAGTTTTATCTAATAACATCTTATCATTAAATGGATGAGAAAACTAAAATACCTTGATATTTTGGATAACCAATTTTTTTTTGGAAACCCACCTGTATATAAAGGGTAGATGTGAAAATATTTAAGAAGTGAATATAACAAAAAATAACCAACTATAGTATTTAACTTTTTTTAAAACAAGACGTGTATAGATCTATATAGACTTCCATTAAAGAGAAAAGAATATGATTCATTGTCTATAACTAGTTTTGTTGAAGGTTTAGGAAATGGGCCATAAAATGTTGGTATAATATGTAAAACTATGATGAATATAGAATATCCTAAGGGGAATAAAAGCTATAGAAATTTATAATCCTTATATAATATATAAGACTTCACATATGAATTAATATTAGTCCAGAATCAATAGATATTAATTCTCAGAGAACATCTGTGAGAACATAAACAATTTGACAACTAGTATGATGAGTGATGGTATAAACTATCCCAACCCAACATATATAATTATGATATTATAAATCCATAATAATATAAGGAATGAAATAATTTATCATGTCTTCCTTGTGAAAGAAGTCAGGGATGAGGGTTTCTGAAAAAATTACACTGAGTAAGATAGAAAATATTGATTATATGGATTTAAAATCTACTAGGAATAGATTCTTATATTATGGTATAAATTGATAAAAAAGTATAATTTCAAAATATCCGTGTAAATCACAATTAATGTCAGCAATGGTATACCTAAAATAATCCATCCTAGAAAAATATCAATGAATTAGATTATTCTTTTTGATAATCCTTATTTTTAGTTTTCCCAAAAAGTATACATATAATGGTTACTAATGAAATCTATGGATAGAAAAAACAAGTTTTATATAGAAATTAAAGATGTATGGAATCTCTTAATTTTCAAAACGATATGAATAGTGACAAATTGATATCACCATTGACTATATGTTCCAAATAATATGTTATGAGGAAATATTCAACACACATTAAGAGGGGTAATCATATTCAAAAAGTGTGTTCAATAATATAGACTAATATATAAGAGAACTATATAATGATAGAATGAAATTAAAGGATTTAATGTTACTTGATAATTCAACTAAATATTAAATTTATAACTGTAAAAAAAACATGTAAAATAATATATATCCATACATTTATATGCATTTTTTTTTTCAAATCAAGAATAAAGTAAGAATAATGAAGTGAAGACACTTCACAGAATCATAGAAAAATGTTTCTAGGTTATGAATAAATTATAATCCTGAATTATATAAATAAATAAATGTTTATGGCCCACATTTTTACCACAAATTATTGGATATTTAAAATGATAAATAGAACTAAATTTTAATTAATTTTTTTTGAGGCTATTAAATTATATGGTGTCTTTATAAATGTAACCATCTGGGAGACCATTTCAATTGGTATCTGGATGTTTCATATAATAACCTGATAGGATGTATTTAAATTTCTATTGAGAAAAAATTGAATCAAAAGTTCTTGGAGTATAATATTTGAAGTAAACTAAAATGATAGATGTGTATATAGAGAATACCATGAGGGTGGTATATCAAAAAATGAAAGTTAGTAGATATCAATTATTTTCAAATAAATATGATACTCTTGTCATCCATAACTAATGAAAATTTGTGAGTTCTATTCATAACTCAATAAATTTTTTTATGGATTGTGATTTTATAATTATTACATTGGATTGATAATTTTACAAAATTTGGATGTGAAACAAATTTAACTTGAATATTTCACTGTGGATATTAAGATGAGTGTAGGTTCATAAAACAACTTTAAAATATTAATGTAAAACCACGAAGATGTGAATTTAATAATTTTACTAGATTGATTAATATTTATAGATACCAATCATTCATTACTAAAATCTCACTTATTTTCATCACCATGTTAGCACATTTAACATACACTTGATATCTACTAGACTTATCTCAATGGATCATGTGCTTCTATCCTTATTCTAAGTAAAAGTAAGGTCAAAATGGGTAGAAGAAGTTTTCCTTAGTGGACCTTAACATATATTCACGATTTCTCAGTATGGGGGAGAATAACCTATATATAAATTTTCCTTTTTTTTAAAAAATGGGTAGTAAATAAAAAATATATTTAAGAGATCAATTGATACTGATAATAAATCTAAATGAGGGGAATCTAAGTACATAAATTGATTGTGGAGATTTTGGTTTATTTTTTTTCCACTGTTTGTAATTAATTTCTTTCAATGAAATTAAATATGTTGAGAATATGGTTGATGGATTGTGAGTCCACTAACCAAATGAGGAAAATTTTGTTCTTATGTTTTTATGTGAAAAGAATAATGTAGAGTATCCACTAAATAAGTAAAGGAAAATTTTTATATTGGAAAATAAGTTTTATAGAGGTAGATACATGAGGATAATACCCATATATAATATGTTTGAAAAAAATTATCATCAAGTGAATGTTATCTACTAAGGGTGTGAATAGTGTTTTATATAATATTATAAAAAAATTATGTATTTACATCTTTAAATAGTTTTAATTGATTTAGAAAAATGTGTTAAAAGCATTCCTATATTGACATATTGATGTGTTAATATGTAAAGAACTATTACTTATATTATAATGTTGATGTGTGTTATATTTAATTTTAATAGACACATGGGTTAATTATATAGATGGCATAAAATTATTAAAAGAAGTTTTATGGTTGTTAGTAGTGATTTTGGAATTCTCTATTAATTTTCTTTGTGATTATCATAAGGATCATCCAGAGCTATTAGTATATTGGTTATATGAACTATCCAAATATGTAAGGTTGTAACTATAAGTATAAATTCTTTGTAGATAATCAATCAATATGGATGATGGTCTTTGAAAGAATGACCTCTATTTAGAGTAGAGGCACATATTGATGACTAAAAAAAATAAAGGATCACATTACCATAAGGATGATCACTCTAAGGATGGCTTCATGTTTATGGAACATTCACTTGCATTTATGACTTTCTAGGAACCATAAAAATCATTTCCAATGTATAGATTATTACCAACATGGGTATTCCGAATTATCAATATAAAATACAACATAATGAAATTTATTATTAATACGTAAAGAAAAAGAATTTATTGAAGCTTGTATTTATTATTATAACTTTGAAAAAACCTAAAAGGATGTTCTTTTCAACCAATCTATTTGAGATTACAAGATCTTCAATTTGTGTAAAAATAATGTCAATGATATATATGGTTAAGATAATTTTCATTTTTGAAAGAGATATATATCACAAAATATTTATTCTAACAAAAATATTATTTAAAAATTCTTGAGATGTTAAAACATGGTATAAATATCCAGAATTCATGATGATTCATGATCCATGCTTGGTTTTATAATAATGAATGCGATAGAATATGGAAGAAATAATTGTTCTCTCTATTCCTAAAATTCAAATCAAAATATTTGAAAGTCACTATTTTTTATTAAAATAAGGAATTAAATAATATCATTCATGTAATGTTATTCATTTATTTAATATAAAAAAAATATTCAATACTCTTTACTAATAAAAAAATATGAAATATTAAGATGAATATGAAATAAATAAATTATTCCTGAAAAAGAAATTCAATATTTATTTCATCTAGAAATTAGGTTTGAAAAAGATAGTGTTGTGATTAATGTTATATTATCAAATTTATATGTTATTCAAGATAAATATTATGAGAATTCATTTTGAGTTTATATTTGATAATTATAGTTCCAGTCTCTGTGTGGGTTTAATGATAATCTCTCCCAATTCAATGATAAAAAAATATGAAATTAGTACTTTGTAATTTTATACCAAAGAGAAGAATATTTTTCATGTTGTTGTTATTGATATATTATTAGAGTCAAAAATAATTATTTCTATGTGTATCTTCAATATATGTTAATACAAGGGAAAGGGGGAATACAAGTAATAAAAATAAAAGTATTTTTTGATATTCTTTTTGGAGATAATTATTTTAGATAAAGGAATATATGGGATCATGGGAGATACCAATGTAAACATAGTAAAAAAAAGAATATAAAAACACTAAATTTGAGAATACATTTTCTATATTATCAAATATATAAAATATGTGTTTATGGCCTACATATAAAAGATAATAATAAAGGGAAATTTTTTTTCTTAAAGGGTTTTGAATCGAGATCATGAGAAGATTGGGGATAACTAAGAACACATGAGGATGAAGAATATATATCTCAATGATAATTACAATTATTATATTGGTATAAAAATTCATGGAATAAGTTGATATTTGGAAAATCATTATTTTATAAGTTATATAAGAAAATAATGAGGAG
The DNA here is from genome assembly GCA_963277665.1 of Viscum album. Classification (NCBI taxonomy): domain Eukaryota; kingdom Viridiplantae; phylum Streptophyta; class Magnoliopsida; order Santalales; family Viscaceae; genus Viscum; species Viscum album. The sequence goes on along the minus strand of OY728123.1, from coordinate 1,197,016,880 downwards.
ATACTGAATGCTATACTTCTATTTTGATCAATTTTCAATCCCTTCACATATAGTAGAGCAATTAGTTTCCTGAACATCATTGTATTTTATTTTATTAGAGAATTACTAGTGTAATTTTTTTATAAAATATCTATAAATATATACTGAGAACAGAGACTGAGATTCATATTCTGATAATGAAGACTTATAAAAATTTAAATACACTACTTATGAGAATAAGAGATATTCTAAATATATATTGACATATCTATCCTCTATAGAGATGGGATTCATAAGTGTTATAAGTTAAATAATTTACATATATATAAGTAATTTTTTAGACTAATGTGACTCTAGGTTTGATAGGAAATAACAATGTGACTTTAGAGGAATAGTGGGAATTTTGAAATATTGTGTTATATGTGATAACTAGTGAGTGTCTGTGAGAATTGTAGATTTATAATGTATAATTTTATAGACATGAGTTTATAATGTGTGATATAATCTATGATTGGGGTGAATAACTAATCCTTTTAAGGATTAGGTTTCCCACAATAGGGTTGAACTTCGTTAAAATACAATGTTGTATCTTAATATGATTCATTATATTGAATATGGTATATATGGTTTGTAAAATAAAAAATAGACCCAATATTTTAATACTAGAAAATTTATTTCAAATTATTAGGGGGTAAAAGTTTAATCAAAATTGGAATTTTGAAAAAAAAATCAAAATTCACAACCACCCTGACCACCTCAGTTGTGTGAATGAAATCCATCAAGAATTTTAAAAAATCATAATAAAATAATGTGATGAAAAAATATGAAGATGTAAAATGTGTATTATTAAGATTATAATATATATAGAATTTCTGTTTTTCATTAAAATTGTATTAGCTATTTCAATAGGACTTATGAAGAGATCATGGAATTGTAATGACACATTTTTGAGGTGGGTGAATAATTGTCTGATTTATATCATTTTGATTATTTTCTATATTATTTATGAATGGTGAATATTCAAATGAAAAATATTTTCCAAAAAACATGTTAGTCAAGAAACTTTTCTTTTCATTTTTTTTAAATATTTTTATAATTACCGTCATATTTAGTTGAGATAATTTTTATATTTTTGTAAAATATAGTGACACATATGTAACATCCCTCGAACACAAAAAACAGATCCATTTTTTATTTTATTACAATGGAATAGATAAATGGGGAACAATACTGAATTACCAATTAGTTTACTAGTCGTAGAGGTCTAGATATATACATGATTCGGATTTACCATTGGGAATAAAATTTAAAGAGTAATATTTGAAAAACATTTCAATCCTTGAACCCATTAAAAGAAATCTTCATCATATCTTGGGGAAATGAAATAATGATAAGGGTGAGCTCAAATTCCAAATAATTGGAACAAACTACAGAATATATCTTGATTAGATTATGAAAAATCTATATGGAAAGGAAAACAATGGGGAAAAAGTTACCTTTAATTAATAAGTTTAGTATAAATTTCATAAATGGATAATATCAATGAAAAAATATTGTAGATTATAATAATTGAATTCTGAAATGTCCCAAAATTCCTGTATAATTTTTTTTAATTATGTGGAATTATTTCAAGACTGTGAAATCTGACAGCGCATGATTCTAAAGCCCCGAGTCCCCAGAATGATCCGTAGAAGTTTCAGTAGTCTTTATTTAGAGCACGTAAGCAGTTTTCCAGAAAAAGTAGAATAACACTTTAAAGGTTTCTTGGATCAGAAATCTGAGGGCGTCATTGCGCTCAGGATGGCAGTTTTACCCTAGGAATGACTTAAGTTTTGTCGGCGCAGGTCTCATGTGAGAAAACCCGAAAATGGAAAAACTGTAAATAAAAAAAAATGTTATTTTATTTTTCAAATAATTATAACTCACAAATGGTATCTCAGATTAAAAATATGAGACCACCACTGAACTCATGAGGGTATTATTTCTTTAGGAAGATAATAACATTGGTCGGTGCAATACACTAGTGAAAGTTAGTTTTTGACCATAAATAAAATAATTCAGTGACAATTATTTTTTTGTAAAATTCATAACTTTTAAATGGTAACTCGAATTGGAAATATGAGAGTAATTTTGGGTTCTTTGGGGGCGTGTTTTTCTTTGGCAGAGCCTAACCTCAACCGGTGTGGGTCGAGGGTGACTGTTAATAATTTTCTGAACATTTCTTTCTGGTACGTTCAGTAAACACGCAAGTGGAATTTAATAACATTGGAATTGGTGTTCGGAATTGAAATCTGAGGACACCGTTGAACTCATAGTGCCGATATTCACTTAAGGAGACCTTCACCTCATTGATAGTAGGTCAAGGGTGGAAATTAGTTTTGAAGCTTTTCATGGGTGTGTTAAAAGAGTAAAAATAAAATAAAAAATATTTATTTTATTTTTCTTCGTGAAACATTCTATTTGAATTTTGTCGTGGGTACTAACCAACCCCTTGAACTACTTCATCAATGGGGAGTTAAATCTTGGAATCCTCCAAATTTATTGAGCCAACATCAACTTAATTAATGAGCCAACCTTTAGTTTTTTTATTAATAAACTTAACTTATTATGTTACCTCCTCATTTCCTGTGGGGAATTTGTGTTGGAAAAGGAGGAGAGTTTCGGGGAGATAATTTGGAGGATCATATTCTCCAACGAATAACACTCTCCAATTAAGAGAATCCTCTAGAATTGGAGAACAAAGACAAAACTTGAGGCCGGAAAGAAAACATCTAGTGGGAGCGACGAACACCGATGTTGTCATCTCATCGACTTCGTCTTCTTCCTCATGACATCTCTTACGGTCAAACAAGGTAGGAATTCATTTTTAATCTGATTGAATTCAGTAATAAATTCTTCAGATTCTGTTTTCACAATGATGGTGGCCAAACAAAAGAGGCTATCATTCCGCACATATACCATTCCCCCTTTATCTTTTGTTCTCTGCACGTTCTTCATGCGTTCTGCAACGCCAAATATTTAATGAATCTGGAAACACAATATTTTGTTGAGCGCAACATATGGATGCATTTCCCTCTAGCCAGGGATTGAAAATATGTGATAAATTTATTTTTTGGGCTTGGAACGAAGTCGTAATGGCTCCTGGAAGAAGGTGGCGGCCCGCACCCGGCCGACCGTGAGAAAGGAAGGGCGGTACACGTCCACGCAACCAAATTATGAGGAAGTTGTTTCCCATCATCCACGGAGGGTTAGTGTTTTGGATGAAATCTGGATGGAGGTGTGGCAGAGTGGTGGCATGTTTCCGTATTTCCAAAGTAGGAGGTCATAGCCGCTTGGCCGCGGCGGAGGCTGGAGGGCGGCCGACACGTGACCGGCTGTAGAGGATCAGCAGCGCACGACCACACCACTGGATGGAGGACCGGTCGGAGCCCTGGCTGGATGTGGAGGTTTGGAGGGACCCACTCAGGTCCCATGCTGACCTTCCAGTGCCTAGAGGCGCTCCCCCTTTGCAGTTTTGAACTGAAGGGGGTCTGCTCCCCCTTTGGCCCCAGCTCTGCTGGACCACGCCACCGGGCTGTGCCACCGGGCCGCGCCCAGTGGGCCATGCCACCATGTCGTGCCACAAGACCATTCCCATTGTGGTCTGGTCTGCGCCTAGTTGTCCGAGTTCGCCAAAGCCCCAGCCATCCGGGCCGGTCCAATGGGGTGGGACTGGACCCGGGCCCAGCCGGACCCAGTTTCACCATTTTGGTTGTAACTTGAGAACCAAGTGTCTATTTGATGAACCATCTGCGACACCCAAATCCTTATATTGAGATGATAGTTTTTTTATAATTCAATTGTGTTTTGAATAGTATTGGTGTATGGATAGGTTGGATCGAACCCTGAATCCAACATGGCCCTCGGAGTGAAAATGCTAATAACTTACAAACCGAGTGTTCGATTGACACACCGTCTATTGCGTTGGGTATTTTATGATGTGATGGAAATTTATGATACTTATTCATGGGACATCAGGGTGGTTGAGGTATGAATGATGGCTTGGGGATAGGATCTCCCAAGCGGGCTACGTACGGAACCCTATGACTAGCTGAGCCTTAACTACTGTTAACTATTTCGACTCGGAGTGACTCGATAGGCCTAGTGGGGAGAACCTCTTTGTGAATTGGAAACCCCATGGTGGGGAGAACCTCTGTGTGATGCGGCAGCCCCATGGTACATGATAGGAGGATTACCTCTGTAGGCCACGAGGGGGAGATCCTCTGTGTGACGCGGCATCCCACAGTGGGGAGCACCACTATGTGGCGCCGCAGACCCATAGTACTCGACCTGAGATGTACCTCAGTAGTTCATGGTTAGTGGGAAACACCTCTGGGTGATGCGGTAGGCCCACTCTACTTGATATATGTGGAGTTCTCCAGCATCCGAGGTGTTTGACATTGTGACTAGGAATGTTACTTGTTCCTAGGCCTAGAGAATATGTAGATGTCTATCAGAATAAATATCGATCATGTGTGTGTCAATGATCATCGATCTTGTGAGGGTCATCACATACTGATCCTATGTAGGTTAGATCCTATATGGATCAGTGCTCAGTGATCTTGTTTGGGTCAGGTCATACCAATCCTGTGTGGGTTAGATCCTTTGTGGGTCATTGTGGGGGTTAGTACCTATCGATCCTGTGTGGGTCAGACTCCGAATAATCAGTAGCAATTCCTATTGATAGAATAAGATGATATATCTTTGTGACTAATCATCTGTACTTCTATACTTTACATATACCTATGTGATCTGAGTCTTATGTCTTCATGGTGTACATGTGTGGTACTATATCTTCGTTGAGTTACATGTGTGGTAATCTTACCTTCGTGGTGTTACCTTTTTGGTATTCATCCCTCCTGTGTGATATGATTTTATCTTGATAACATAGGTATATTTATGGGAATATACCTATGTAGGGTTGATATTTGTTTCCATTCTTTGTGTTTTTATCCTTTGTGGATTTTGAGAGACCTTGGGGTGTCTATGGGTCCCTACTGAGAATTATTATACTCAACCCTGCATGAGCTACGCCAGTACCTCATTGTGTCTTGTGCAGATGACGGACAATGCTGACTGAGGACGTGGGTACCAGGACTAGAGGCTTATCGTGGAAAACCATAGACGAGGCATACCGTAGAAGCAACATTTTAATAGTTGAACTCCCTTTCTGGTAGGATCCTTGATGGCTGTTCGTAGGAGATATTTTATAGTTTTACTTGTACTTTTTAGTTTTCCTTGTACTTTCCAATTGGTCTTGTATTCTTCCCCCTTTTACTTATTGTACTCACTCGGTTTACAATATAGTTTACTTTATGCTTGTATCTTTTTGTGTGATTGGTTTTTTGAGTTTATAGGTTCTTAAGACAATGCCTTCCTGGTTTTAGGGATATGCCTTTCTGGTTCTAGTTTCCATCCCCTGGTCTAAGGGAGGCGGGCTTGTGGTATTGACAGCACGGGCCCTAGGGGACGAGCCGTGAAAAATTGGTACCTGAGTAGTTAAGTTATATCGAAGAACTAGGACTCTGATATTTCCTATGAAGCGATAATGTTAAGTGTTTGGAGTTTGGTATTCAGTTCGGGGAGTCCAGTGTTGGTTCGGCGGCCTGAGTATCCATTCACCAGGACCCTGAATTCTGATTTCCAACTCAGCGCATGAAAACACTGATTGTGTGTGTTTTTGAAAAGTTTTTATTTTTATTTATTTGGATTCTTCTCACCAAGTATAACTTAATTATAATGTAGCACATGTTATTTATTAGGATGTCATTGCATAGATATCCAGGTGGGATTCCCGAGAGAGTACATGACGATGGTCCACTGAGCAATGAGGCCTCGTTGCAGGGCCCTCTTACGGCGTTATCACCTTTGGGTGGTGTAACAGTATCACCACTACCCATTGAATGACTGTTTCCGCCATCCCCATCAATAGAGGATGCACACTTGATGATCACGTTTCATAAGTTCCAGCGATAGAGGCCTCTAAGGATTCAAGGTGGGACAGATTCCCAAGTAGTTAAGGACTGGCATGAAGAGGTGACCTTTTTGTGGAAAATTTTTAGAACCTTCCACAGAGAAAGGGGTATATTTCCATAAAGTGTTAAGGGATGAGTGTTTCCTAGATCTTCTATAGCTTCGGTAGGACGACATGTCAGCAGTTGAGTATTCATGGAGTTGTACCGACCATTCCTGGTATTAGATGAATAGAATAAAATCAGTGCTTCTGTGCTCGGACTTCCGAGAAAGGTGTTTTTAAGGACATCTGATCTAGAAAAATTCCTCTATGCATTATTACATTATGCTAGGGTGATAGAGAGAACCTTTGTGGTTGAAATTGCTTTGGCTGAGAAGATACAACCAGTGAATTTTAACAGTGGGAAAGAAAGAAATGGGTGCTAGTCTCAGAGTCTTGGGCGTGTAATAATGTTTCGGGAAGAGAAAGTGTAAGGGACAGATGAATCTGCAGGGATGCAAACGTTGAAGCAGAGCTATTAGAGCAGAATGAGGTGGTTTACATTTTGACATGTTACAACCACCCCCCTATGTGGTCCCCACCAGGCATAGGGAGCTGGAGGATAGGGGAAGTGAGTAGCTTCATATGGTCAAAGAGTGCGACCCAAGGGCTCTAGGAATGATTAGATGAACGATATATGTCTACAACTAGCTTCCGTATTAATTGACATATGTAACAATCATTCTTTCCTTCCACAAATCTTTACTAAGACCTAGAGTTTCTATTTAATCCATTGACGTGACCCTCACGTCTGAGGATACCTTTGGTAGGAGAATCGATATTCACACTTACACTGACAGTGTGATCTGAACCTTGAGGCGAGGGTTTCGGTTGGAACCTCTTGGTGGTAGCGTCAAGTCCTTATGACGTTAGTTTGGGTATAGACTGGACATCCACAGTTCATACTCAGATTGACTGTATTATGCAAAAAGGATGTGGTTTACCTACATCTTTGGTATGGGATTTTACTTGGTCGGAAAAATTGGAAACCCAGGTAGCATAATATTAACTCATGCATAGGAGGGTGCAACCAATCACTCTTGAGTCAGCCGGCCTTACCCTCATGATAGCAGGAGTTTTGAGTTTTCAGTTCCAAACAAGATTGGAAGATCATGGGGACATCTTTTCAAAAAAGGTTTCCAGGTTTTCCTCCCTGAAGGGAGAGGGACTTCTACTTTGGCTAGGTACTACCAGAGTTTTGTACCAGACTTCTCTAGGGTAGTGGCACCCTTTTTATCTTTGATGAAAAAGGGGGAGACTTTCCTATGGATGGAGAAGTGTCAACAGAGCTTTCAGAAGCTAGGACAGAGACAGACAAGTAGAACCATGCTACCCATGACCTGGAGTTAGCAGTAATGGTATTTGCACTAAATATGTTGAAGGACTACTTGATTGGAGAACGTTTTACATTCTACTCTATTCATAAGAAGCTCAGGTATATCTTCTCTCAGATGGACATGAACCTAAGACATTGGTGATGGATAGAGTTCCTCTAGGACTATGACTTTGAGATAGTCTATAATCCTGGGAAGGAGAACATGGTAGCAGATGCACTCAGTAAGAGGTCTGGTCTGTAGCTACTGAGTGAGGCGATAGAGAAGCTAGCCGCGTTGCAGATATACTTCGTGGATAGATATGGAGAAGATTATCTTCTATCTCTGACAGTCACTCCCCCACTCCTTCAATGAGTCATAGAGGTGCAACTTGGGGACACTGACTGCAAGGCTCGATGTGCCCAGATATCCTCAGGGTAGGCAGCTGATAGATTTTCCAAATGTGGGGAGCATGTCTTTCTCTTCAGAGAATGTACCATGGTACCGGTAGAAATACGGGAAGAGGTGTTAGGGGAGTTATATACTTCACCTCTAGCGGTACATCTTGGAGTGGAAAAAATATACCAGGACCTCCGATGTCAGTACTAATGACCAGGGATGAAGAAAGAAGTGGTCAAATTTTTTTTCATGATGTCTCATTTTTCAGCAAGTAAATACTGCACAGAGTTGGCAGAAGTCTTATGCCGACAAGATACAGAGACCCATGTAGTTCTAGGAGGAGTACCACTTTTACTAGCGAGTCACCCTTCAATGGGGACTATGGTTATTTGGCCGAGGTAGCAAGTTAACACTGATGATTATCAGATCATTTCTGATATTTCATAGGATTGGCGAGGTGACATACCGCTTGGCACTACCACCCTGGTTGGAGTGGGTGCATGACGTCTTCTATGAATCTCATCGGAGGAGATAAGTGCATGACCCTTCTCAAGTCATAAACCATGGAAAGTTGGACTTAGATGATGGGGAGATATTTACAGAGGTTCTATTAGAGATTTCAAATCGAGAAGAGCAGGTCCTTCATAGGAGGTTGATACTTCTTGTGCAAATTTGCTGACAACACGGAAACTGCTAGAAGAGAACATGGGATAGGGAGGCTCAAATCTATGCTCAGTACCCCCATTTTTTTCCATATTCTATGTTGTGGATTTTGGGGATGTAAATCCCTAAGGTGTGGTGAATTTAATGTCCTAGAAATTATGTTTTTTAATTATATGGAATTATTTCAAGACTGAAAAATCTGATGGCGCATGATTTCGAGGCTCGGAGAGCCCAAAATGATCCGTTGAAGTTTTGTTATGCTTTATTTAGCACAAATAAGCAGTTTTCCTGAAAAAGTAAAATAACTATTAAATGGTTACTCAGAGATAAAATATGAGGGCACTGTTGCGCTCAATATGGAGGGTTTACCCTAGGTACAAATTATGTTTAGTCAGCATGGGCCTCCTGTGAGAAAACCCAAAATGGGAATAACCATAAATAAAATAACTAAATAATGTTATTTTATTTTTCAAATGCTTATAACTCACAAATAGAAACTTGGATTGAAAATATGAGACCACTGATTAACTCATGAGGGTATGCTTTCTTTAGGTAGATACCTACATTGGCTAGCACAATCCACCAGTGAAAGTTAGTTTTTGCCTGTAAATAAAATAATTAAGTAAAATTTATTTTATTTTTAAATAAATAACATTTTAATGGTAACTCGGATTGGAAATTTGATAGTTCGGTTGGGTTTGTTGGGGCGTGTTTCACTAGGGCAAAGCCTAACCTCGACTGGTGCGGGTCGAGAGTGACTATAAATAATTTTGCGAACGTCTTTTCAGGTACGTTCAGTAATCGTGCAAGGAGAATTTTGTAACATTTGAACCAGTGCATGGAATTGAAATCTGTGGACACCATTGAACTCACAAAGTCGATATTTTCTTAAGGAGACCTTCACCTCAACCTCAGTAGGTCAAGGGTAGAAATTACTTTTTGGACTATTTGTGGGTGTGTTAAAAGGATAAAAATAAAATAAAATAACACATCTTTATTTTATTTTTCTTTATGAAACCCTCCATTTTCATTTAGTATTGGAGACCACCCAACCCCTTGAAATCCCTCTTTAATATCGATATAACCCTTGAAATCCTCCCAATTTATTGTTCCAACTACAACTAAATTAAGGAACCAACCTTTAACTATTTTATTAATAAACTAAAAATATTAAGTTGCCTCCTCATTTCCTGTGGGGGAATTTTTTTTGGAAAAGGAGAGGTGTTTGGGGGAGAAATTTTGGAGGATCATATTCTCCAACTAAGAACACTATCCAATGAAGAGCATCCTCCGGAAATGTAGAACGAGTAAGACACTGGAGCCTAGATCGAAAACATCTTGCGGGAGCGACGAACACCAACGTCGCCATCTCATCAACTTTATCATCTTCCTCAAGACATACCTTATGGAAAAAAAGGTAGGGGTTAGTTTTTAATATTATTTAATTCATTTATCAATTCTTCTTATTCTATTTTCACAAAAATGATGGCCAAAGAAATGAGGTCATCATACAGCACAAATACCTTGCCCCCTTTATCTTTTGTTCTACACACGTTCTTCATGCATTCCTCATTTCCAAATTTTTAATGATGCTAGAAACACAATATTTTTTTGAGCGTGACATATGGACACAGATCCATTGACCCAAGGATTGCAAATATGAAATTGATTTAATTTTTGGTACTGGAACAAAGATGCAATGTCTTGTGGAAGAAGATAGTGGAAAACACCCAACCGACAACGAGGAAGGAAGGATGGCGCACGTCCGCAATACCGGATGATGAGGAAGCTGTGGCCCGTCAGCCATGGTAGAGTAGGTTGGGGGTCGGCATCTGTCTGGCCGCATGGTAGAGCGGCTGTGCGCGTCAGCACTACCGGAGTAGGAGGTCGTTGCCACTTGGCCTAGCGATGTCTCGAGGGCGGCCGACACCCGACCGACCGTAGAGGAGCAGCGGCGCGCGACTGCGCCTTTGGGAGGAGGATTAGCAAGATCACCGGTCAGCTATTATAGTTCGATGGGACCCGGTTTGGTCCTGTAGTTTCATGACATCACCTAGAGGCGCTACCCCTTTGCAGTTACGAACGGAAGGAGGTCCGCTCCCCCTTAGATGCAAGTTTGGGTGGACCATGCCACCAGGCTGTTCCCAATGCGGGTCGGGCCACTTCCAGTAGGTCGGGCCGAACCGGACTGCAACCTACATGGGTCGGGTGGGACCACAACCCAGTGGTTCAGGTCCGCCAAGGCCTAGGCCATCTGGGCTGGACTCGGGTCGGTCGGACTGGGTCGGATGGGACCTCAGCCCATCCGGACCCAGTTTCACCTTTTTAGTCATAATTTTAGAACCAAGCTTACGTCTAATGTACCATCTATGGCACCAGAATCATTCGATCGAGATGTTCCTTTTAGTATAATCTTATTGTGTATTTGATAAATTTGGTGTATGACCGGGTTGGATCGGACCCCGAATCCAATAGGTCCATCGGATTGGAAATACTAATAACCTATAGACTGGGCGTCCGATTGATGCACTGTCTATTGTGTTACATCCCTTATAATGTGACAGATGTTTGGGATACATATTTGTGGGACTTCAGGGTGGTTGAGGTATGACTAAGGGCTTGATGAGTGGTTCTTCCTAGCGGGATACGTACAGAACCCTATGACTGGATGAGGCATGACGACTGTAAACCATTTCATCTCGGAGTAACTTAGTAGGCTCAGTGGGGAGCACCTCTATGTGACATGAAAGACATGTGGTGTGGAGTGCCTTTGTGTGAGGTAGAAGACCCACGGTACTATACAGGAGGAGTACCTCAGCAGGCCATGAGGGGGAGTGCTTCTATGTGATGTAGTAGACCTACGGGGGGAGCGCCTCTATGTGACAGAGCATACCCACAATACTCAACAGGAGGAGTACCTCAATAGTCCATGGTTTGTGGAAAGTGCCTCTGTATGATGTTCTAGGCCCATTGTACTCAATAGAGGAGGTGTTCTCCAGTACATGAGGTGTTTGATGTTGCGATTGGGAATGCTACTTGTTTCTAGGCCTAGGGATTCGTGGCTGGATATCAATATTCATATCAATCCTATGTGGGTCAGTGATCAACGATCTTGTGTGGGTATGCGCATACCAATCCTGTGTGGGCCAGATCCTGTGTGGGTCAATGCTCAGAGATCTTGTGTGTGTCAGTGCATACCGATCCTATGAGGGTTAGATTCTGTGTGTGTCATTACCGGGGTTAGTGCCTATCGAACCTCTGTGGGTCAGACTCTATATAATCAACAACAGTGTCTCTTGACAGAATAAGATAATCTAGCCTCGTATCTAATCATCGGTACTTCAATAAATCACTTATACCTATTTGAGATAAGTCTTATGTCTTAACGGTGTACCTGTTTGGTACTATATCTTTGGGGAATTACCTATGTGGTACTCAAACCATCATGGTGTTACCTTTGTGGTATTCATCCCTCTTGTGTGATATGAGTTTATCTTGATAACAAAGGTATATTTATAGGAATATTGCTATGTATGGTTGACTGTTGTTTCGATTCTTTTTGGTTTATCCTTTGTGTATTTTTAGAGACCTTGGGGGGGGGGGGTCTCGGGGTCCCTACTAAGTCACTACTGAAAATATAACCTATACCAATGGTTTGGAGGACCGTTGGAAAGTAAGTAGTGGGGATAGGTCTATACCAATGGTTTTTGGAAAACCATTGGTTTTGAAAACCGTTGGTATATGTAATATGAAAATCTATACCAACGGTTCCATAAAACCGTTGGTATATGTATTTCAAAAAAAAAACATTCACTGAGATTTGATCCTAGGACCTCTAGTTTATCATTCAATGTCCTAAAAACTAGCCTAACATGACTTTTGTGAACATAATTTCATAAATATATATATGTATTATCATATTTATTTTAAATTTTGATTTATATAATGTTCTCGGGAAGAAGGTTCGATAAAAAAATCAAAGGACCTATACCAACGGTTGTCAAAACCGTTGGTATAGGTCCTTTGATTCTGGGAGAGACATTGGTATATGGGGGACCTATACCAATTATTTGGCCAAATCGTTGGGATAGGTACCCACCCTTTCCCAATAGTTTTTTCCAAACTGTTGGGAAAGCCATACCCTTTCCCAGTGGTTTGGCCAAACTGTTGCGAAAGTGGCCTCAATGTATACTTTTCCCAACAGCTTGTCCAAACCATTGGGAAACGTGGCCACAAAGTGGACTCTTCCCAACGGTTTGGCAAAACTGTTGGAAAAAACCATTGGTATAGAAGTGTTGGGAAAGGTCAGATTTCCAGTAGTGAGTATCATTATACTCACCCCTGCATGGGCTATACCCGCACCTCGTTGTGTCTTGTGCAGACAATAGACATCACAGACTGAGGACAAGGATACTAGGACTGGAGGCTACTCGAGGAGGACCATAGACAAGGTGTACCAAAGAGAAGACCATTCATGATATATTCCTACCCTTCAGGTAGGATCCTTGACAGGTGTTCGCTGGAGCTATTTTTCAGTTTTACTTGTACTTTTTAGTTTTCATTGTACTTTCTAGTTGAGATTGTATTCTGGACACTTTTACTTACTATACACACTCTGTTTACTATATATTTTAATTTGTGCTTGTATCTTGTTGTGTGCTTGGTTGTGTGAGTTTACAGGTTCTTATGGAAATGCCTTCCCAATTTTAGGGACATGCCTTTCCGGTGCTAGTCGCCAGGCCCTGGCCTCTGGAAGGCGGGTTTGGGGTAGTCATGGTATAGGCCCCATGGGACGGGTCATGACAATTTTCAATGAAATAAATGATTAATATTGGATTTAATGATATCAAAAATCATGATATATATACCTTAATGACCTTGTGCAAAGAAAATTTACAACTATGGGTAAGTATAAACCAAAAACACATTTAACTTGTTCATCTGATTTGTCTCTTAAGACCCATCCATTAGTTGAGGGGTATCTATAAATGGGACCCACCCATAACATCATGTTCAATGTATTACCCATAGATTTAATTATTATTTAAATTTATAAACAATATTATTTATCAATAAATACCCATATTGAGTAAATAATATGAATTTATCATGATTTTCCCAAGTCAAACATATAAAATTCATAATAAAATTCCATTTGAATAAATGGTATAAGATTTAGTATATAATCATAACCATGGTACGCTGAATATGGACAATTATGAGAAATTTAATTTACAATGATCATAATAATGTGAATGTTTTCAGATAATGAAAATAACAACAAAACCATTAAGTTATAAAATGTGACCATTAGTTCGTCAATAATAAAGGATTTCGAATAAAATCATTTCATATGAAAAAAATAAATGAAATATATTTGAAATATTAAAATAATTATACATTAAGTATTTTTTTTGGGTAAAATAATTAGAATTGTTTAGAAGAAACCTAATATTTTAAAAAGGTCATGGAATCGGGGATGTATGTTAGTGTTGTATATGTTAGGTACATTCCTTTTGGATTTTTTTGAAGATTGTTTAAGGAGAACATATTAGAAAAAAAAATTATATTGATTCCTTTCATACACTTATAATAAAACCATAGTAATAAATTTATTTAATAAATTAATTGAGTAAATAATAAGAAATTGGTAAAATAATTTTAAAAATCATTGATGTGGAAGAAACATATACCTGATCAAGGGAGAAATTAGATTGCCTTTTATTTTAAATGTTTTTTGAATTATTTTTGTGTATTAGAGGGTAAATATTGGAAGAAAATATGGAAACTTTTTAAACACCAAAATGATAATCAAATAGATGATATTTTTGGAGAATAGATTATAAAATTCCTTCAATAAAACTTAAGGTAATCCCCAAAAATGATATTTTAAAATAAAACCATACCTATTTGGAAAAATTTAAATTAGTACCACTTAAATCAATAGACATGAATGGAAACATAAATAATTATAAATAACTAGGTATTATTGTAAATTATATGAATGGGATACATATACACCACAGAAAATTAAATAACTGTATAATATCAAATATGTCTTAACAGAATAGAAATTGAGAAAAAATATCTTACCTCATGTGTCACTTTCTTTGAAGGTTCATTAACATCCTCTAATGTTTTGAAATTTTTATAAATTTATACAAGAACCATGTAAATAATATGTTTTATGATCTTCTTATATCATCTCTTCACCCTATTATTAATATTATTTAATTATTACCATTCTTTCTAGTGTTAATTGATTCATTTTCTAATAGATCTTTTGCTATAGATTTTCCATTTATTTTTAGTCAGATATTGCCCCATTATATATAAAATCATATTATATTAATAAAAATAATATTTTTTTCATTAGACACATGACTATAATCATTATAAAATTTTGAAAATGGAAAATCAATCCTATAAATTTGTGGATATTGAAGATTCTACGTATGCATGAGCAATGTAATCATTTCGACAATGGGTTAAAGTGAAAGAAATTAGTTGATATATTAAATTTTTAAAATTTATATTTTTTCATAAGTTCCATATATAATCATGGGTTCCATCATTTTTACAATCCATGCCAGTTAGTGATGGAAAAAGAATTTAATTAATGTGTGATGCGATAGTCATCCATACACATGAGCAATGGATTTGTTTCCCATTTTATAGAGAAGGAGATGGATAACTATTATTCCATCAAAATAATAAAATCCTAAAATAATTTATATAATTTTTTTTATCATATTTTATTTTTAATACAAAATTAGTGGTGGTGAAAGGATAAGTAAAAAAATGTTCTTAGTGAAGAAAATTACATTCGCTTAAAAGAAACTGTTTTGGATCTTTTAATAAGGACCAAATCGATGGTCATTTGGGATGTAAAATAATTATAGAATGGGGATAAACATAATGGAATATATTTGGGAAGGATTTAATAAAGAAAATGGATTTATATATTTGAATAATTAAGGGGATATAGTTCCATTTTATAATTGTGGTGAGTGGCAGAGTTGTACTTTTTCAAAAAAAATTCAATAATGTTATTTCACTTTCATATAAATATGGCCCCAAAATTTTTCATATTTGATAGGTAAAATTATAATTATTAAATAAATCCAACCAATTTTGTTTTAAAAACACATTATGTAAATTTAAACCTTATCATTATATATTAACCAATAGTTAAATCATTTTTACCTTAATCGTGGTAAATATTTTTTACTATTTTTATTGTACATTTTGATAAAAAATAAGTTGAAATTATGAATTAATATTAATTAATATTATTTTAAATATGTAATCCATTTTTTAAAATTCATTTTAAGGTAGTGTAAAATTTTAATTTAAAAAACCCACAATGTTTGTTAAAAAATGTGTTTTTCAAGATATGTGTTTTTGAATCATATGATTAATTCATATTAAATATATGACTAGTAGTAATAATTAGATAGGTTTAATTTTATATAGTTATAAATATAATATCTAAATTTAATTTAAATTTTTATTCATTAATTATTATTTGAACTAATTAAATTTGTTGGACATTATGCCTTAGAAATAGTTTTTAGAAAAAATCTCCTTTTTCCTCCAAATGATCTTATAATTTTGTAAAGCAAAGAGATAGTAAAATAATTATTAATAACAATTAGTATAACAAATTATTATAAACAAATGTTTGAATATATTTAAAATCCATAAGTTCTTTTATTCGTAAAATCACAATTCAATGGGAAATTTTCAAAAAATTATTCTCATCTTATTTTGACTTAGAAAGTTAAAAATCTATATTAGTCATATTAAACTAAAATTTTGATTCCATGAAAAATTAATATTTTCAGTTTATTATATTTTTATTTAAATATAATTTTAACATTATATAATTGAGGTTCGGGTTTAATATTCATCCTTCCTATAAATATTTTATCCTTGAAATTTTATTGGATATTACCTTCTAAAAAATGAGGGTTGTACTTCTTTACAGCATACTGTGGTTCCAATATTGTCTCCTATATTTTATGACCTATATAAAGTAAACATACTAATTAATTCATATAATTCATAAATAAATTCTCTATATTCTCAATAATCATGATAGGATCTTTACATTATGGTAGATCATGTACTAATTCTATTTCTTTAGTTGAGAGCACATTCTTTGGGATTGACTTATACATACTTAAAAATGACATATAGAACACATCATGTACTTAAATGGAGGCTTGATTTAATTTTCAAATGGATATATATAACTCAAAATAATTCAATAACATAAAATTTTCTTATATACCTAGGCCTTAGTCTTCCATTATTACAAAATCTTATAACTCCCTTCAATGGATATACATTCATGGAAACAAGATCTTCTACATTAAATTCAAAATATTTAATGTGATTATTAGCATGAATCTTTTTCTACATTGACCGGAATTAATATGAGTATGAATATTATTTACCTTCTTAATTGATCCTTAAAATCTTACCAGCCTATAATGTTTCTTTCAACAACTTTATCCCAATAAGTTGGGGTATCAATCCTATTGCGATATAATGCTTCATAAAGTTCAATTTAAATACTTTTATGGAAAATATATTTATAAAGAAACTATAGAAAAGGTAAATATTGGTCTATCATATAGTTAAATTCAAATGGTAATGAAAATTACATGACTTTAAATGTTTTAACAGCCATTTTAGAATTTCCATTAATTTTAGTATTTTAGGTAGTGATCAAATGAAGGACAGTATAAAGATCATTCTGAAGAGTTAAAGAATTAAAATGTAAATCTAGGATCAAAATCAGATGAAATTGAATGAGGAGAACCATGATGTCTTAAAACATCATTAATATAGATCTATGAATGGTGTTAAAGAGACAAATCTGATCTTATAGAAATGAAATTAATAGATTTAGTATGAAAATAAATAATAACACATATTGCATCATTATTTTTGGACTATTTTCTAGTCATTTGACAATGACCATAATAATTTAATTCTATCCCAACAAAATAATATGTATAGGATACAGGAATAATCTAGGATTATATCTATTATCTTTCACCTGTTAAAAAATCATGTATCTTGATATATAATCAGAATTTTTTGTTCTTCTTGTCTTCCTAAAAAATATTCCCTCACATATCTATACAGTTTGGTACTACCATGTTATATAGAGAAATATGATCTTTGAGAATCATAAAATAGTCACCTCTCTTGCTTGGTTATATACCAAACACATATACTCTATCCAAATTTAATAATGTTATCTTTATAAATGATATATGCCAATTTCCCATCATACATGACTTTAGTTTTCTATTAAATATACTTATTATCATATTCAGAATAGTTTATCATTTCCAATAAAAAAATTTAGAATCATTTGAAAAATTATTTATGTATCCCATTTTTTAATAATTTTCATATATTTATTTACTAAATCCATGATCATTGGATCTCTATTAATCCTTATTTTTGTCAGAAATCAATGATTATTCCTACTCAATGCACCTGATACCATATTTTCTTTCCCTAGATGGTAGTATATTGAGGAATCAAAATACTTGAATAATTCAAGATATATTATTTTTCTAATATTGATCAATTTCTATGAAAAGATGTATTTTAGACTCTTGTGGTGTGTGTATATCTCAAATAATTCACTACAGAGAAAATATATTTATATCCTCAAAGAATATATTATGACTACCAACACAATATCATGTGTTGAATAATTCAATTTATGAGTATTTAACAAACTTTATGTATAAGAAATACCATTATCGTTCTGCAAAAATACACTACCAAGTCCCTTATTTGAAGAATAAAATATCAACAATTTACTAATAGTAGAGTCAAAATGTAATCATTTACCAATATCCACTTCAGTTATTCAAAATATTTGTTACATTCCTTTTTCCATATGAACATAATTCCTTTACCTATCAGTTTGGTTAATGGAATAGCCAATCAATAATATTTTTGAACAAATTAATGATAGTAACATAACAAACCAATAAAACTCCAATCATTTATTATGTTTTATGGAGTAATTGAAATATTGATATCATTTATATTTATAAGATCAATTGAGAATCCATCCTTAGATAAAACAGGTCCTAGAAAAGAAAATTCATGAATCCAGAATTCAAACTTGATAAATTTTCAATACAACTCATTTCATCTGAGTGACTAGAAAATGTTTTATAATTGATGATCATGGTTCTCATATATTTTATAATATAATAAGATAGAATAAATGAATAAAAAATCTAAATTTTCATGATATTTTATGAATACTCTCTTCATTATATCTGTAAAAAATATTGGGTATTAGTCAATCAAAATAGAATTTCTATAAAATTTTAATGTCTATAACCCATTCGAAATGAATTCTTAGATATATCACCTATCATTAAAATAAATTAAAGATGCCTATATTAAATTTAAATCTTTTAAAAATATTGATATCAATGAAGTTTATCAAAATAATCATCAATTTTTGGATGATGATACTTGTTCTTTATCATAATAAAATTGATTTCCATATAATTAATGCATAGCCTCATGTATGTATATTTATTCTTGAAAAATGAAATGGGGATCCCCAAGGTGAAACACTTTTTAGAATAAATCTGTTATCACAATAATTCTATATTATTTTTGAAACTCCAGTAATTAAATAGTGTCTATTATATAGGGAGTCTTTGATATTGGTCATGCATTTGAGATTAAATCAATATAAAACTAAACTTTAAACTTTCATGGATATCTTGGTAATTCCTCTATAAATACATCAATGTATTCCTATACAATAAGTACATCCTCAGTTAGAGGATTAAATTTTTAATTGATTTGATTGGGTTTTTTCTACATCCCTTAGAATCTCATTTATAAGTGATAATGGGGGTTTATTTTTAAATGAATAAGATGATAAAGTATCCACTATAAATTTAATGAATTAAATATCCTCAAAAAAATTAATAATATTCTTATATTTGTAATAGATTTTTGGATAATATTCCAAAATAAAATCCATAACATGGATTTTATCAAATTAAACCACTAACATGACAGTGAATTCCACAAAATTGGCCACATTTATGTGTTAAAATGGGAAATTACTGACACATCTGTGTTGCATGGATATTTCCACTAGGAGTTTTACTAAAAACTCACTTTTTAAGGTTCTAGGTAAAAGATTAATTTTCTTGATAAATATGTGAGATATAAAAGTGGGATGGGATCCAAAATCAAATATATAATAATATAAATTTAATTCTATCTTTAAAATACCAACCACTAAATCGTTGAGAATATCAACCTCACTATAATGATCAAATAATCCATTCCTTTTACCCATGGTATCTTTTATGGTAGATTCCCATGATTCTTGTGACATTAATATTAATAATTACCCATTTAATTATAGCTTAATGACTTAATAATAGTGTTCTATTTATTTCACTTATATTCATGACACAAATAACCCTTTTTACTATTCTTGTAACATATTCCCATTCCCATAAAGCATTTTCTAGGATGTTTCATTATACACTTTTTATATTATGGAAATTGTTTAATTTTCTTCATTTATTGATGACATCTATTTTCCTTGTGAGTAGATGATCTGTTGTTCTCTTGAATCCCCTTTAATATTTAGGATGTATAATCTTTCTTCTATTTTTTTATGGAGCATAAAACTATTTCATCCAATGATGATTTTGTTTTTGAAAATGTGGAGCCCTTCAGTGACAATGAATGAAACCATAAGTGAAATTATCAATGTTTTATTTTTTATTGAATATGTAATGTATATCATACCAATATATTATTATAAATATAGCATCATTCTCCATAACACATTTTTATTCCTTTTTTCGATGTGGACGAACATTCTCTTCATTTTAATTTATTTCCCACATGGGAAATATTTTCAAGGAATGTTTCTTTAAAAGATCTCTATTCAATGTGTTCTATTTAATCATCCTCCCTAGTAGTCTTGATAAATGACCATTATTTATCAATATCATCCTTGGGAAAATATAATTCATGTATAACCATTTCCTTTTCATTACACCATAAGGGTAGAAATATATTTTCAAGTGACTTAATTCATTTCTCAACTATCATTGGATTAGTAGTGCCACTAAATGATAAGGGTTTCTATCACATAAAGAAATTAAATATAGGATAATATTGATGTGGAGTAAGTAATTTCGCCATTTATGTAAGGTTATTCAATATAAAAAAATTATGATACCCTAATATATCCGTGACCTACTCTATTCCAATACCAGTTGTATTCCCATTCTCTATAGGAAAATTTCTATATTAACTATTTCTGTTAATGACATTATTTTTTCCCAAAACCATTTATAAAAAATGTATTATACTAGATTAGCTCATAAAATTATGATTTTAAAGTCATAATTTATAAATCTGATTCTATTTTTTCACTTGACATAAATTGAATCTTTATACATTTTTTAATCATGGAATTATAAAATTTATTTAATTGAGATTAAAATTAAATAATATTATTTTAATTCTTCATAAGTGTTTATAAATAAATTTTTAATTTACCAAAGAGTATCGATCGAGTGTGTCAAACTTGATGAAAATTATGTGCACAATCACTGTGCAATACAATAATGGTTGATATATACACACACCAAATATTATCGGGGTTATTACTCTTAGATGAATCTATTCTAAAACCATGGCGACATGTAATATCCAAACATAGGTGTGTTTCTGGGGAAAATCAAATAATCTCAACCATATACAAACTTAACATATTTTCCAAAATCTTTTATGTCGTCTATTTCAATCGTAGGTTTATGTTCCCTGATTTATTTTTTTCTAAATCTGGATCGCCTTAATTTTATTAAACATCACATAATTCGAATGGTAACAACCCTAACTCCTATAACCTAGAGTTGATGGTTGTTTTATAACATTTTCATATATTCAAGTGGTATAATCCCAAAGGACCGATCAATTTAGTAGTCTTGTAGAGACATATAAAAACATGATTCTCATTTTATAGAGGGAATAATTTATAAATCATAGTAAGGAAAAAAATTAGCATCCTTAAACTCTTTAAAATAATTCTTCTTCATATCCTAGGGAAATGAAATGAAAATAAAGTTGAACTAAAATTCCTAGTAAGGGTTACATACAATGTAATCTATCATTATTATATAATCCATAATCAATATGAAAAGATAAATAAACTAAAACACATTCCATTTAGTCAATAACATGATCATGATATGCATCAATGGAAAATATCAAATAAAACATCACATGGAAAATAATAACTAAATTTTTAATGAATTAAATGATTATAATTATACCTAAATATCTCACACATCATGATATATATACCATGGATCCCTTTTTCAAACATATATTAAAACTATGGGTTGGTATACACCAACTCCCATTTAATTTGGCTAACAAATTTTTATCATGTGACATTTTGATGCATAAAGGGGATATCAATAACAAGGCCCCACCAATCACTGTATGTCCAATTAATTCCTCATATATTAAATTATTAATTAAATATTTAAATAATATTCCTTATCATTAAATACCAAAATTGAGTAATGAATAAATATTTATCCATATTTTCTCCATTTAGTCAAATAATATTCATAGTAAAACATCATATGAAAAAATGTTATATTGTTTTGGAAAAAATCACATTCATGATATAAATAATATGTGTATTTAAGATAAATTTGATGTCTAATTAATTATATAATGTGAAAATTTCAATAGAAAGATAATGGCCACAAAATTAATAAGAGATAATAGATGATCATAGGTTCTTATGGAATATATATTTTTAATAACATTATTTTAAGAAGTGAAGTAATGGAAACATAAGTGAAATATTTGAAAAAATTTTGGTAAATTTTTTTCTTTATAAAACCATTAGAAAAGTGTATATATAAAAAATATCATAAAATGGTTATAGCTCTAGGGTAGTATGTTAGCGTTGTATATGATAAAAATATTTGTTTTGATTTATTAGAAAATAAAGTCGTAAATGACCAAATCACAAAACATTATAATTACTCATTTAAAAAAAATTCAAAAAAAATTTATAAGATAAAATTCTATTAAAAAATAATTTGACGATATAAAATGACTTTTTTTATACAATTTTAAAAAATATGGGCATGGAAATAAAATATATCAGATCTAAAGATAAATAAGATAAATGTTTCTTTTAAATGTTTCATTGAATGATTCATGTGTCAATGAGGGTAAATATTTTTAGAAAATCTAATTTCTCCTTAAATATATAATTGATTTGAAGTTTATTGATTTTTTGAAGGAGGGATTACAAGATTCCTTAAATGAAAAGTAAGGTGATCTAAAAAAAATTATTTTAATATAAATCCTTACCACTTTAGTTTCATTTAAATTTGATCCCCTTGAGTAAATAAACATGTATTGAAAAATTAATCATAATTAAGAAATAGGTATCCATGATAAATATATTAAGTGAAATTATACACACCATATGAATGTAAATAGGTGAATAATGTAAAATATTTATCAATGGAACCAAAATTGAGATGAAATTTTTTAACTCATGCCTCAATATAGTTGATGTGATTTAACGTCATTTATAATGGTTTTAAAAATTTTGTTAATTTATATGATAAAAATATTCATAATATCATATATAATCTTCTTATACCATCTGTCATCCAATCATTGATAATATTTTATTATTTCCATTGCTTCAAGAGTTTACTACTTTATTTTCATTTCAGGTTTTTCATGGAAGTTCCATTTAATATGAATAATATGTAGAAAAATAAATTCCATAATTATAATGAATTTATATATATTATATTTTTTTAGTATATACATGTTTATAATCATTTAAAAAATTTGATTATTGAAAATGTACTACATCACTTCATGAAAATGGTATGTCGTACGTACACATGGTCGGCATTATCATTTTCTTAATGGTTAAAAGCATAATTAAGTAAATGAAATATTAAATTTAAATAATAAATACTCTTTAATAATTTCCATATATATTAAATTGTTCCATAATTATCAATATCGATGTGATTTTTTGATGGAATGATAATTGCATTGGTTCATGATGTTGTAGCCTGACATACACGCATGTGATGGAGTTTTTCCCATTTTATGGATATGGAAATGGATACATATTATTACATAAAAATAATAAGGTATCACTAAATGTAATATATTGTTTTTATCATATTTTATGTGTAAATAAATAATTTTTTGTGGTTAAAGAAGAAATAAAGAAGAAAGTGCTTGGTGAAACCAATAACCTTTTCTTAGAAGAAACTCATAGGGATATATTTTTGAAGACCATATGGTGAATATTTTTTGATGAAAAACACATCTATAATGTTTCTAAGGAGTTTGGAGTGATATTATGGTTGGTTCTGTTCAAGATAAATAAAATTATATGTATGAATACGTTAAGGGAGGGGTGCCCATATATAATTTTGGTGAGTGGAACACTTGTAATTTTTAAATGTTTTTCGATAAGGTTAAGTAAATTTTCTATAAAGAGGGATCCAAAATGGATAATATTAGAATGGTATAAGAAAATTTTTAAAATATAACCAACCAATGTAATTTTATCAAGTGCTAAGGTCATTTTTACAATTATGTTTATACATTCACCCCAAGTAAACCTGTTCTTAAATTAGGCGTCGTAATTATTTGTTTCTATTCACTATTCACTATGTCAAAAAATTAAGTTGAAATTATTAAAAAAATTAATTATTTAGTTTGAAAATATGGAATCCATTTTATCAAATTCAATTCATATAAGTGGTGTAATTTAATTTAAAAAGTGACACGGGAATCATGTTCAAAACAGGTTATCAAAAAATAAATTCTCAGGTACATGACGATCATATATTAACTATAAGGTTAGTAATCATCATTAGATTTATTTGAATCCATAAATTTAGATATATAAAATATAAATTTTATTTAAATAATTCATTATTAAATATTATTTTCATTAATTAAAATGGGATGACATTATGCCTTAAAAACATTTTTATGAAGTAAATAAATATCTAGATTTTTTTCCCAAAAGGATCATATCAATATCTATATAAAAAATAATAAAAAATAAATTATTAATTCCAAAAATAATAATAATTTTTTATAATTATAATTATGAATACTTAAATACACTATTTTTTATTTTTTATAAAAGCATATTTCTAAAATAAAATTTTAAAAATTCATTTTAAGAATATGTTGACCTAGAATGATCAAAATAAATATTCATCATATTAAATTATAGTTTTTCTTCCATGAAATATTAAAATTTGAACTATATTATAGTGTTATTAAAATATAATATTCACTTACTTTAATTGAGGCTGTGGTTTTACAATGTAGAACTCAATTCATGATCTCTAGGAATATGGATTGATAAAATATATATTCTATTATGTCTATTTGAATTTATTAAATATATATTGTTGATTGGAAGTGTTTTTCAATAAGTATATACAATCCAATAATTTTGAGTACAATAAAATAAAATAAACATATTAATATTGTAACAACCCAAGATTTTATGAGATATATTCTTTTTAATTTCGTTCATATCTTCTGTTGTACACTACACCAATATTATATTGCGCTATACGCAACACTGTATTAGCTTACAGTATACGCAATACTATTCTTGGATTGTGTTGCACACATTTTCAAGTTCGTTTGATAGTAGTCATTCTACGCAAAATTGAGTGTATATATATATTCAATGTATAAATGAAATATGGTTGGATTCTGTTATACGCAACAACAAAAGAGTATTTCACTACATTCAACCCTAACTTGGCTTGCATTACACGCAATCGTGACCTTCCTCGATAGCGTGTGTTGTACGCAATACTGAATTTCACTAAAAAGATATATTGTTATAATATTATTATGGACTAGCCGTTATGAATAGTATTAACTAAATTTTGAATTTTATAACATTATTATTCATCTTAAACAATTTCTAGAACATGGTATGAGAACAAAATAAAATTTTTGGGTAAAATAAGTATTTTTAAAAAAAATACACTTTTGCCACCTTTTGATGGTGCACCCACATTCAATCTAGATTTTGACATGTTTATAAGTTAAATTTTACAAAATAAAATTATTATTTAGAATCAGAATATAAAAATTTACTTTGGATAAAATTTTCATATTATTCTGATAACTTTCATATTTTATTGAATAGTAAAAACCCGCTATATTTTAATTAAAAACAATTATTTTCATTGTAATAATTTATATGGTTAAATTATAATAGTAAATTGTTTTAAATTATAAATATAATATATTTTTACCATTTAATATAATGTATGTCATTAGCATTGATTTTACATTGAATTCATAGGTAAAATAAATTCAATCTTTTGTAATGTTTTAACTTTTAAAACTTGTTTTCATAACAACAGGATTAATTTTAAATTAATTTATGTAAATTATATAATTAGAAATTTGAAAAATTAATTTCATATTTGGAATCATTAGGTCCAATTTATGCTAATAGTATACTTTTTATTTTTGGTCACTATGAATAGTAACTATAGTAAATTTTATTTACCATAGTAAAAGTTAAATCGGGTAATTAAGGGTAAATATAATATTATAAAATTATTGTAACACTTGTATTAATATAATTGGATGATTATATTTCATCCTAAGGAATATTTGGCTCGAAATAGAATCCATTAGAACCCACTTGGATGTGATTAAGACCTTTAATTTATTTTAGTTTAATGAAAGTGAAATATGTCTCACTCAAACTTTAATAATTAGATTATTTTTCATATAAGGTTATACAGAATATAATTTTAATTATAAATACTCATTTAAAATCTAATTTTTTTATTTATCATGGTAATTTATTTGTAATTTTTAAGAAATATTTAATTACCATAATAGATTATACAATAATGATGTAGAAATCATTTATTTAGTGAAAAATCAATAATATAGTTTTTATTAAAATAATAATACCTATCCAATGTACCAGAAACTTGACCAAACCTTATTGGTCGAGTATATATATACCATAATCATCCAAGGGTATATTTGGGGACCATTTTGAGCCTTATAAAATAGATTAGGAAATTTATATTATTTTATCTTAAATGATGTCAAAGATGTCACCTTCCTAATTTAATAAATATCACAATTTAAATGTTGTGATTTCAAGATGATAAATTATAGTAAATATATTATTATGAAAGGTATTATATTTATATTCATAATATTTTTTTTTTATTTTTATGAAACCAATAAGTATATTAAATGATTATACAAAACTGATGTAGTAATTATTTTATTAAGAGAAATATCAAATAAATGGTTTTATAAATATTAAAATAAAAAATATATGAACTAATTAATTTTTCCACAAATTTTATAGATTAATATGACATGTTAGGAATATAGTAATCATTTTTTTAATATATCCTCTATGTGGATTTTATTTAAATTAAAATAAATGAATAGTGTCAAAATTAACACGGTTGTTATTTTATAAAAATAACATATTAATAAATTGTTTAAGAATCACATAAATATGTAAAAATTATAAATTAATATTAATATGGTCTCAAATTTCATAAATTACCCAATTATGGATAATACACAACACATAAGTAATTATTTAAAATAATTTAAATTTTAGAATATTATTACAAAAAATAAGATTAAATAAATTAAATAATGATAAATCAAATTGATAAGGTTTAAAATAATTTCCCAAAATGTATAAATTTGATTGGTTGATGATGTTAAAACCCTATCTTACCTCATATCCGAATTTGATTCACTTTTAATGTTTTTAGATGGGATTTGAGTTTATTATAAATTAATATTTTTTATGTTTCCAAAAGTGCCACTCTCTTCCCATACAATAGGGCACCTCCTCCCTCTCATCCACACACAATTTTGAGCCTTCAAGATCGACTAAAACTTGACCATTTCTCTTCTCAACATATCTAGTTATATCATAGAGGTTCTTGTCTTCTCAAAAGACCAACTCTAGTGCCCTAAGAGGAAGTTTAAAAGAGGAAGGTCGAAGAAGAGGTAATCTCTTCTACCGATTCTTTCAAGTTTCGTTCTTCTTAAACATCTTCTTATTTTGTTGTTTCATTATAAATTAATAACATAAATATCACTAATATACTGATATATTATTATAAATATTAAGCAATCCCATTTCACCTTCTATCCATCCTGCGGAAAATGAAATCACCACGCGTGCGTACGTACGGAATACCGTCTCCACGCCGTGGTGTAATCGGTTTTTCGACCACCACCTTAATTGGATTGGTATAATGGTGTCAAGAATTACTTTATATGGTTATTATAACATCATACTGATTCTGAGATATTATATCATTCACTCCAATTCTATTCAATAATTATTGGAATGATATCATCGCTCGTGCGTACGTACGGACTACCGTCTCCACGAACGAGATGAGATTAATTTTCCATGATTAACCATTCAAGTATGATTAAAAATTATATATAATAAATAATAATGAATGATATTACATAATAATGATACTATATTTATGTACATATATTAATAATTTACTTAATTTCATTCAATTCAATAAGGAAACAAAAACAGCATTCATGCGTACGTACGGTCTACCGTCTCCATGAACGGTGTATTTCGTTCCATTTATAGATCTATCATATATATTTCTATTATAAATATATATTATATACAAATCATGTTTTACATTCTATAATTATGTAAATAAGTATATAAGTAATATTATAAAGAAAAACAAGTTGAAACACATACGATAAATGAAACGATTTTACCCAAAACGCTGCTTTAACATGAAATTTACAAAAGAATGGGTAATATAAATCCATGATTGAACCGTATATGATATCATAAAAATGAATATGATTCTGTAAAAATACAATGACATTATTTAAATCATTTTACAGGAGTTTTGGATACATACGAATCATATCAGACATAAGGTAAGGGATAATTTTGCAATCTCGTTTTTATCCGAGATTGTTTATACGTAAGTATTTACTGGGGTTATATTTTTCATCCATGTCTGTAAAAATGATTTTCATAAAGTGTTTAATATTCTTCCATGTATTTTTAAAGTCATGTTTACCCCTCTTTGACTTTTACATTGTGTTATGGAAAGAATATTTCTTTTTTCTACCATACGAGGAACTTTTTGACTTTTCGGATTAAAGTATGAGGGGAATATTTTTTAACTTACCCAGAATGAACAGATTTTTACGGTTTCATAATGCCTCATTTTCATGAAGATTCCTCCACAATATTTCATGATTAATTTAAAAAAAAAAATCCTTTTTTATAAAATTTCATGGCATTTTGTGAAAAGAAAATGATTTTGAAGAAGAAAGGATATTTTCCTCAAGAATTCATTTCAAGTGTTTTGTTAAGATTATTTTCCATCTAAGATGAAATTATTTAGTATGAGTATTTCTCAAGTATAATATCTCTATGATTTACATTGTTTCACTTTTTTTGAAATGATATCTATTTTTTATATGGATTATGTTATGATGGGATGAGGTTTATGAAACCCATTTTACTCTTTGGGTTATGATGAATGATTTATGTTTATGTTGTGGCACAAGTAAAAATGATTTCGTTATGAGATGGATGGGACCTATATCTCCCTCCAATGCATTGGGTAATGATTTATATCTCATTATATAGACATGGATATAATGATAAGTTAATCCGGTTCAGTGTTACAAGACTTGAACAAGGAGTGAACTCGATTCAGAAAGGGATTTTGTCCACTAAGATAGTCTTGGAAACAATTCCTTGCCTACTATAGAAATCATATCATGTTCTTAATGGTTTCCAAAACTACATATTTAATTCCCATGCTATTTTATCATTATTGATGTTCTTTTCTGATATATTCCTTATGTACTTCCATGATTTATGTCTTTTCTCAAGATTTTGATGTTTAGATTCTATGTTCATGTTTTCGCATTCAAATGTTTATGGATTGTTTTACATTGCCTATGTTTACCCTTACTGATAATTTGAGCTCACCCTTTTTATGATTTATTTTTCCTAGGATTTAAAGAAAGGTTTTAGGTAAGAGGAAAAATGGGAATCTCTTTATGGGAAATGTTGAAGATCTTTCACCACGATTAGACGATTATATTACAAGTTTACAAAGATGATAAATTATTACGGTCCTTATGTGTCTGTTTTTATTATGTATTTATTATTCCGAAAAATTAATGTAATTTCCATGTACATCAAGCATGGGTCTCTACAGTTGGTATCAGAGGAAAGGTTTAGTCAACCTTTGGAAACTGGGATGTGAGAACTTTTGTGAGATCCCTAGAGATATTTCTAAGGTATGTCTAGGGATGTCCCTAAAGTTAAGTATACATGTAGGTTATAGTCCTAGAATTATGGTAACTATTTTAGAATTAAACCTAATATGTTATATATTGAAAGTACTCTCCATTTATTATGTTGTTTTCCTAGAATTATTTTTTCCTCTCATACTATTCTTTTTGGGTTTTAGAAAATGGTTGGAAACAGGAAGATTCATGATAATGGAGGATATGATGTACAATGGAATGATATTCTTCATGAGAAAACAAATAAAACGGGATTTGGAAGTCAAAACATCATTATTATTCATAATCATAAATCTCATTATACGATCGATAATCTCAACATTGGTAAGTATCCCGACTCATCTAATAAAAGAAAGATGGAGATTCATGATGATCATAGTGGAAAAAATGTTCAATTTCCCTCATGTATATCATGTGGGAAGAGGAATTAAAGATATTGTTTCAAAGGAACTGGAAGATGCTTTGGGTGTGGAAAGGAAGGACACAAAGCCAGTAAGTGCAAAGGAAAAGGTTCTGTTAACACCATGGACAAGGATAATGGTATTACTACTACATCAACAAAAATTAAATGTTTTAAATGTGGAATTTATGGGCATTATTCTAACCAATACCCTAAGGTAAAATCTCATGAAGAGAATCATCATAGTCATATGGGTAGTATTTATATTGATGATGATGATGAGACTACAAATGATATGTGAGGTGAATGAATTTTTAAAGCTTGGTCAATGTTTTAAGAAGGTAGTGGAATGATTTATGTTTATTAAGAGTTATGTTGTATGGGTAATGGTACTATGGAATGAAGACACATCTAAAGGATTGTTACACAATTGTTTTTCCTAATGTATTTGAATGTATATGTTGAATGGTACCAGTAACCATGAAAGGTTATTTAGTTATTTTTGGAAAGAATATGATATGCTCATAATGAATGGATAAGGGGAAAATAATATTTTGGATATTATTAATGAGCTCATGACTGATATAAGGACAAAGTGATATCATGGTTTGAGTATATTGAAATTTTGGGATTTTTGTATGTGGAAAGAGTTAAATTTTTACAGCATTCATGTTTTTCACTAAGGTTCAATGGGTATTCATTTTTTTCAAGAGAATGCATTATTAAGGTATTGAAATGTTTGGAATGTGACTGAAAAGATATATCTTATGATATATGGGGGATAAATGATGGTATTCACACGATTGGTAGATGACCTTTCTAGTAATCATTTTCATTATACTATGAGATTGTACATATGTATTTTGGATAAGTCTAAATATTGGAATGGATTATGTTAGACATAAGAGAGTATTGATTAAGGCTTGAACTTTTTTCGATATTATTGTAGGAATGTTATAACAATGTAGTTTTTGAAAAAGGGACAACCTGCAGGACAAACGATAAGCCATCGCGTCAGACAAGGATGTTGGAATTTAACCCACAACCGAAGTGTGACAGGCCTTTATCGCCTACCACTGGCCTACAGGAAGTCCCTGGTTAGTAGAAACGAGTATTATTTTATTAAGCGTTATTATAAATGAAGTATAAGTCAATTTTTGGAATCATATACGATTAACCTCACCATAGATGGACTTATGTATATTTGATAACTTTTGCTAACCTTTTGTTTGAGACAGATGGAATGACCCATAATTCTATCACATGATATTCTAACACTTCAATAATGACAAATTCAACTTCATTTCTTTAAGAAAGAAAGTGGAAATCGTTCAAGGCATGAACAACAGTGCGATTGTACAGAAATAAAGTAAGTATTTCTTCTAATTCAAATTATTCAACTTTAGGTAAATGATCTTGAAAACCAAAAATGTTGTCCTAGTGCTCTCATATCTGATAAATCATATGGTACCTTAGATCATCACAAATTTATGGTTTTGTGACTGTTGGTTTTATCATAGCCTTGTCCTATACCACTCTCCATCAGAACATGACGGTTAGATTTCTCTTCTATATCCATATTTTCACCTATGTTATCCTATGTGGAAACTCAGTGATTAGTTAATTTAGGTAACCATTACGTTTCATACTTTAGTTTTTAATGATAAGTTTTTCTATTCCTTTTTATGATGTGGGTTTCTATGAAAGAAACTCTCTTGTAATAAACCATTTACAACCCCGACGAATTTCGAGGGAGAAATTCATTTTAAGGGGGTTAAAATGTAACACCCCGGGATTTTATAAGATATATAATTTTTAATTTCATTCATATCTTCTGTTGTATTCTACACCAATATTATCTTGTGATATACGCAACACCGTATTAGCTTGCAGTATACGCAACACTATTCTTGGATTGTGTTATACACAATTTCAAGTTCATTTGATAGTAGTAATTCTACACAACATTGAGTGTGTATATATATATATATATATTCAATGTATAAATTAAATATGGATGGATTATGTTATATGCAACAATAAAGGAGTCTTTCACTACACTCAACCCTGATTTGGCTTGCATTACACACAATCACGACCTTCCTTGATAACGTGTGTTGTATGCAATACAGGGTTTCACTAAAAAATGATATATTGTTATAATATTATTATGGACTAGCAGTTATGAATAGTATTAACTAAATTTTTAATTTTATAACATTATTATTCATCTTACACATTTTATAGAACATGGTATGAAAACAAAATAAATGTTTCGGGTAAAATAAGTATTTTGTAAAAAATGCAGTTTTGCCGCCTTTTGATGGTGCACCCAATTTAAATCTAGTTTTTGACATGTTTATAATTTCAATTTGATAAAATAAAATTATTCTTTGGAATCAGGATATAAAAATTTACTTTGGATAAATATTTCATATTATTCTGATAACTTTTATATTTTAATGAATAGTAGAAACATGCTATATTTTAAATAAAAACAATTTTTTCATTGTATTAATTTATATGGTTAAATTTTAATATAAAATTGTTCTAAAGTATAAATAGAATATATTTTTACCATTTAAAATAATTTATGTCATTATCATTGATTTTACATTGAATTCATAAGTAAAATAATTTCAATCTTTACTAATGTTTTAACTTTTAAAACTCATTTTCTTAACAATGGGATTAATTTAAAATTAATTTATGAAAATTAAGTGTCTGAATATGGAAAAATTAATTCCATATTTTGAATCAGTAGGTCCAAATTATTTTAATAGGCTAATTTTTATTTTTGGTCACTATGAATAGTAACTATGGTAAATTTTATTTACAATAATTAAAGGTAAATCGTGTAATTAAGGGTAAATATAATATTATAAAATTACCCTATCACTTGTATTAATATAATTGGATGATTATATTTTGTCCTAAGGCATATTTGGGTCCAAATATAATTCATTAGAACCCACTTGGATGTGATTAAGACCTTTAATTTATTTTCTTTTAATGAAAGTGAAATATGTCTCACTCAAACAATAAAAATTAGATTATTTTTAAAATAAGGTTATACAGAATATAATTTAGATTATAAATACTCATTTTTAATCTAATTTTTTTTCTTTATCATGGTAATTTATTCTTACTTTTTAAGAAATATTTAATTATTTTAATAGCTTTTACATTAATGATGTAGAAATTATTTATTTAGTGAAAAATCAATAATATAGTTTTTATTAAAATAATAATACCTATAAAAAGGACCATAAACTTACCAAAACCTTATTGGTAGAGTATATATATATCCTAATCATCCAATGGTATATTTGGAGACCATTTGGAGCCTTATAAAACAGATTAGGACATTTATAATATTTTATTTTAAATGATGTCCAAGATGTCACCTTCATAATTTAATAAATATAACAATTTAAATTTTGTGATTTTAAGATGATAAATTCGATTAAATATATTATTATTAAATTTATTATATTTATCTACATCATATGATTTTATTTTTAATTTTTATGCAACTAATAAGTATATTAAATGATGTAGTAATTGTTTTATTAAGAGAAACATCAAATAAATGGTTTTATAAATATTAAAATAAACATTTTATGAACTAATTGACGTTTTCCACAAATTTCATAGATTAATATTACATGTTATGAATCATTTTAAAAAAATTTCTAAGATATCCTCTGTGTGGATTTTATTTAAATTCAAATAAATGAATAGTGTCAAAATTAACACTGTTGTTATTTTATAAAAATAACATATTATTAAAATGTTTAAAAATCACATAAATATGTAAAAAATATAAAATGAAATTTATATGGTCTATAATGTCATAAATTACCCAATTATGGATAATTTATAACACATAAGTAATTGTTTAAAACAGTTTAAAATTTAGAATATTATTACCAAAAATAAGATTAAATAAATTAAATAAGTATAAATTAAATTGATAAGGTTTGAAATAATTTCCCAACATGTATAAATTTTATTGGTTGATGATATTAAAACCCTATCATACCTCATATCCTAATATTTTTCACTTTTTAATCTTTAAGTAGGATTTAATTTATTATAAATTAATATTTTTGAGGTTTCCAAAAGTGCCCCTTTCTTCCCTTATAAAAGGACAGCTCCTCACTCTCCTCCACACACAATTTTGAGCCTTCAAGCTCATCCAAACCCTGGAAATTTATCTTCTAAACATCTCTAGTTATATCATAGAGTTTATGTTCTTCTCAAAAGACAAACTCTAGTACCTTAAGAGGAATTTTAAAAGATGCACGTCGAAGAAGAGGTAATCTCTTCTACTGATTCTTTCAAGTTTCATTCTTCTTCAACTTCTTCTTCTTTAGTTGTTTAATTATAAAGTAATAACATCAGTATCACTAATATAATGATATTTTATTATAAATATGAAACAACCCCATTTCACCTTCTATCCATCCTGCGGAAACTAAAATCACCACGCGTGCATACGTACGAAATACTGTCTCCACGCCATGGTGTAATCAGTTTTTCCACCACCACCTTACTTGGATGAGTATAATGGTGTAATGAATTAATTTATATGTTTATTATAAAATCACACTTATTTTGAGATATTATATCATTCACTCCAATTCTATTCAATAATTATGGGAATGATATCGTCGCTCGTGCGTACGTACGGACTACCGTCTCCACGAACGCGATGAGATTCATTTTCCAAGATTAACCATTGAAGTATGATTATAAAGTATATATAATAAATAATCATGAAATATATTACATAATAATGATACTATATTTATGTACAAATATTTTTCATTTACTTAATTCCATTCAATTCAAAAAGGAAATGAAAACTACGTTCATGCGTACATATAGTCTACCGTCTCAATGAATGGTGTATTTCGTTCCATTTATCGATCTATCATATATATTTTTATTCTGAATATTTATTATATATAAATCATGTTTTAAATTTTCTAATTAAGTAAATCAGGATAAAAGTAATAATATCAATAACAACAAGTCAAAACATATAGGATAAATGTAACGATTTTACCCAAAACACTACTTTAACATGGAATTTACAAAAGAACGAGTAATATAAAGTCATGAGTGAACCATATATGATATCATAAAAATTAATATGATTCTTTAATAAGTCAATGAAATTATATAAATCATTATACAGGAGGTTCGGATACATACGAAGCATATCCGACATAAGGTAAGGGATAATTTTGTAATCTCATTTTTATCCGAGATTGTTTATACGTAAGTATTTACTGGGGTTATATTTTTTATCCATGTACATAAAAATGTTTTTCATTAAGTGTTTAATATTTTCCTTGTTTTTTTGAATTAATATTTACCCCTCTTTTACTTTTACATTGTGTTATGGAAAGAATATTTCTTTTGTCTACCAAATGAGAAACTTTTTAACATTTCTAGAAAAAGTACGAGGAGAATGTTTTATTTAATTTATAAGGCATGAATGGATTTTTACAGTTTCATAACGCCTAATTTTCATGAATCTTACTCTACAATATTTTATGATTAATTTCAAAAAAATCATTTTCTTTTAAAATTTCATGGCATTTTGTGAAAATAAAATGATTTTGAAGAAGAAAGGATATTTTCCTCAAGAATTCATTTCAAGTGTTTTGTCAAGATTATTTTCCATATAAGATGACATAATTTAGTATGATTATGTTTCAAGTATAATTTCTCTATGATTTACATGGTTTCACTTTTTTTTGAAATGATACCCATTTTTTATATAGATTATGTTATGATGGGATGATGTTTATGAAACCCATTTTATTCATTTGGTTATGATGAATGATTTATGTTTATGTTGAGGCACAATTAAGAATAATTTCATTACGAGATGGGTGGGACCTATATCTCCCCCAAATTCATTTGGTAAAGATTTATATCTCATGATATAGACATGGCTAGAATGGTATGTTAATCTGGTTCAGTGTTACAAGACTGGAATGAGGAGTGAACTTGATTCAGAAAGGGACTTTGTCCACTAAGATGGTCTTGCAAGCAATGCCTTGGATACTATGGAAATCATATCAAGTGATTAATGGTTTCAACAATTACATGTTTTATTCCCATGATATTTTATCATTATTGATGTTCTTTTATGATATATGCCTTCTTACTTCCATGATTTATGTCATTGCTCAAGATTTTGATGTTTAGATTCTATGTTCAAGTTTTTGCATTCAAATGTTTATGGATTTTTTTACATTCCCTATTTTTACCCTTACTGAGCATTTTAGCTCACCCTTTTTATGTTTTCTTTTCCCTAGGATTTAATGAAAGGTTTTAGGTAAGAGTAAAAAGGGGAAGATCATTATGGAAAATGTTGAAGATCTTTCACCATGATTAGAAGATTATATTCTGAATTTCCAATGACACTAAACTATTACGGTCCTTGTGTGTCTATTTTTGGTATGTATTAAGTATTATGAAGAAGTAATGTAATGTCCATGTATGTCAAGATTGGGTCTCTACAAATATTTTTATGCATTCCTTGTTTCTTCCACATATATTGTTTTATATAATGTAATGTAAAATTCCAATAGAATAATAGTTCTATACATTGGTAAATTAATTCATATATAATAAGTATGGAGTCGTTGTGGGAATTATAATGTATATTATAATAATATAATAAATGTTTTGTGGATTAAAAACCATTATTATAATCTGTTAGCATAGGTAAATAATGTGAGATGGAACAAAATATGTTACTCTCTGTAGCATGTAAATACTAAACAATATAAGAATATTTCCATGAACCAATTCCACCAGGACCTATACTATATTTGTGAATGAACAATGCGTGAATCCTTAATCGCATTATTAGTAAAAAATGGGATGAAAAAAATTGAGCTTATAAATCATGTAAATGGGAGGATATACCCTATAGTTAAAACTATGAATGACTTTAAAATAAATTAAAATGAAAAAACCATTAAAAATTAAGGTTGAACATTAACTGATATAAAAAATATATGTAATGAAAAAATGGAATATAATGAATAAAAAATGAGAGGGAAATGTAACTATACTAAAAATATATAAAACATAATAATGGAATTAAACATTGATAACAAGGACACTTTACTTGTATATTGGAAAATTCATTTCACCAACCTCCTATTATCATCTTCATTCATCAAGATAATGGATTTTGAAAAGACAACCAATATAATCCTGAAACCCTATAAGAAAATAAATGATTGATTTTAATTACTCACATAAAATCACTCTACAGTATCATAGCTTGAGTGCCATATAGTCCAAATCACACATATACATACCATAGATAATTCATACAAGTTGTTCAAGCTTGAAACTTATATCAGGGTTATAATCCCTTGAATTTCATAACTAAAAAAACAAAGAACCAAAAATCATCCACAATAGATATTCAACATATATATAAATTAGTAACACATTTATGTTATAGAAAAATGTTAACGTAATCATATATTCATATATTAAATAATATTTCCCATGGTCTAATCTAATTGATAAAAATAAAATATAAAACATATAAATGGATTATCTAATCTAACCCTGAGCCTCACCTTAAAAAAAACTAGTATTTTCAACATACTCTAACCAAATCCATTGTAAAACCTATGAAATGAAAATCAATAATATTTTCTACACTTGCACCATGGATTCCATGAATTGTTTGAGAAATACATCTCAATGGTGTCTCATTGTGTTTCCAAAAAATAATCTTTAAAAACAATTATATTCCAAAGTAAGGTAAAAATATAGAAGTCATAGTACACATGCATGGGTGTTGGGTCCTTGTGTGATATCTAGTCCACTATGACACCTGAACCTATATTGAACGAATAACACTACAGAAAATTAACATCATGATTTCATGAAAACCAATACCTCAATATTCATGTAATGGAATTATACCGTGTTAGGACAACTAAAAACTCACTTAGGATAGGGTCCATAAAAAACCTCA
The DNA here is from genome assembly GCA_963277665.1 of Viscum album. Taxonomy (NCBI): domain Eukaryota; kingdom Viridiplantae; phylum Streptophyta; class Magnoliopsida; order Santalales; family Viscaceae; genus Viscum; species Viscum album. The sequence goes on along the minus strand of OY728123.1, from coordinate 1,196,978,580 downwards.
TACACATCTTTCCAAGGATTCACACCTACCGTATCACATAGGGTAGGTTCCAATGAACCTGCACTAGAATAATAACCTCTCACACAAGGTGGTTGTTGTTACAAGTATCTCAATAAAGGTGAAAAGAGGTTCCAAATACCAACCACTTCTCATTATCTTAGTGTAGAACTTCACAATCATATCATTGATGAAATCCCTCTTAATATTGGTGGACAATTCTTGAAACTTCTAACTCAGGGTGAGAATAAAATATACATACTGTAACAATACATTATAATACCTAATGGTCAATTATATTACACTATAACTCTGTTTGAGACTAAAAATACATGATTTTAGACTCCACAATATAGGTAGTGTACATCACTACATCACATATTGGGAAAAATGTTATCGTAATAAATTATTCCATCACCAAAAGGGGTGGTTCCTTGCATTGATGGTGGAATTGATATTTACTAGGAAAATAGTAGAGTTATTAATTTGAAGAAAGAAATCATTTCATACAAGAATACCAATAACTTATTTCAAAAATAGTATCCCATATAATAAATTGTTAATATTAGTGACGAATGGAATAGTTTGGTAGCTATATAGGATGATTTATTAAATCCCTTAATATAACTAATTGCAAAAAAATGAGTAAGTGTTATTTTTAATCTATTATATTTATATTCATGGTATATTGGATATAGTGGTTATAAAATATATCACAGTTTTAAAATAAATTTAATATCCTTATATCATTTATCTAACTATATTGCGTTCATATGACATGAACATTATAATGATATTATTATATCATATAATGACATTGATTTAACTCTAATTTGTGATCATCATGAATTTTTATCATTTATGTGGAAATATTAATATTAGTATGAGTATAATTTTATATATGATATAATTATTAGTATGTAATAAAATTAATAATCACAAAATATGATATTTTGAGACATTTTATCTAGACTCATATGTTAATGTATATAACATTGAATTTCATAGAGTTGTTGACATTCATAAAGATATATATATTTATTATGAATATAAATTAAATGATCAGGGAAGGATACATAGTATAAAAACCATAATTCATTGATATATCATTTATAAAATCCATAATGATTCACTAATCATGGGTTGTTGGGTATACTATTCATCATATCACTGGTTAGGGCTAGAATGTAATGGAATTTTTCTAACTATGTGACTTGAAAAATCATTTAGTCCCTTATGTGAATTATATAGAAGAAATGATTGACCATACATAGTTGATTGAAATGTGATGTTTTATACTACATGGGTTAATTGAATAATGTGTATTGATCTATATTGGTCTGTCTATTTCAGATAATCATGAGTACATGTTGTGACCTATAATAGATTTACATAATTTGAGTCAAGTAATAACATGATTTCATAGAAAAAGGTATTATATAAGTATAAATATTATTTATATGATATATCATGGGGATGAAATGTTTTTTAGAGATATGATTGTGTTTCAATGATATCTCAATAGAAATCATCATAGATTGAGTAACACTGATGTTATTATAGAGGCATCCCTTTTCTTATATCATTAAATTATAGAATTAAAATGTGTTTTTAACACTGAAAAGGCCCATAGGAAAAGAAATTTAGGGTTTATAACAAATATGATGTTGTGGATAATGTTATTGTTAAAAAATGTATAGATTGTTTGAAAAATACATAAAAAAGAATTTGGATGTATACATTAATAATTTTCATGTTTTCCAAAAATAAAATATTGTATTTTAATGCATGTAAGTGATTTTGGGATTAGAACTAAAATATGAAATACATATTTTTTGATTGATCTAAGTATTATTACTAGATATAGATGGAATTCATATTATAGGTTGTGATCTTAATATATTTTTAAGTTCATGACATTCTTTTATTATAGAGTTTAATGGTTATGAGTTGTTTTTTATTGAGTATATGGCCACTACTACATCATTCAATGTAATACCTTTGACATTAAATCATTAGGATAATTAATTTATATATTTATAAACATGTATTAATATTTAAAAATGTTTAGATAATTATGTATCCCACCAAACATGTGATATGGGTAACACATGCCATCTTCCAAGAATTAATAGATAATGTAAAACATCATTATTTAAATGAATAAATTATTTATAAAGTGACTGTTCCCCCATTTTTATAAGATCCTTTCATTGAAAATAAAATTATCTTTTCACACCTAGATCTTCATTTTTCTATGGAAATTGGGGGATTGAAAAGATCTTTGAGTTCATAGGGTCCTATAATAGTGTAGAAGGATTATATTTGATTATCTAATGCCTATGGGGGAGAGGGTATTTCACCTACCACTTGGAGATATTCCTCAAACACACATAATTGAGATATATAATTATGAGAAAGTGTTACATTTTTTTATTTGTTTTATTAATTTAATGATGATAATTTTTCAATTATAATGGGAATCATATATAAAATTGGACATATCAGGATCCTATAAATTACATTACATGAGTGGTGATTCTTTAAAAGATAAGTAACATCCGCTAAAAAATATTCACTTATGAAATATTTTAACTAACTATTCATTATAATTTTTTAAATCATCTCCAAGTATAATTGAGATATTAAGAGATATTTTTTAATATTTCATTGACTGTTATCATTCTATTTGAAATAAAAATAAATGTTGAAATATGAAATAAATTTTATTATATAATTTATACATAATATTGAATATTTTATTGAGTTTATTATAAGATTGGTTGAAGAAATTTGAAAATTATTATATGTTTTTTTGAAGAATTTCAATCAAACTTGATGAAGTGTAATTTAATTGAAGTACTATATATTTATATAACATTTATTTTTTTCTATTTTTATACTCAAAATTATTCCTCATTAAATAAAGTAAAATAATAAATTTAATTGGTTCATGATTTGTTTTTAAATCTCATGAAGTATAATGGATAAGTTATTCCAAAAATGAATGTTACATGGGATAAAAAAGACGATTCTACTGGACATAAATTAATTGTTTCAGACATATTGAAGGTCGTTTCTCATTGTAGAATCCATATTTCACAATAAATATGAATTTAATTGGAAATTATTTATGTTATAACATGGAACATTATCTATGTTTCCACTGGACACGTGATTACTACTACAAAAAACATTGTCTCTGTATTACAAATTTTTTTTTGTAGGATTTTACTTTTAATTTTACATTTTAGTTATTTATTTGGAGATGTTTGAAAATATAGAAACTATTTTTGATTCATATATGAGGATGAAATAAAATTTATGTATTATCTATGAAAATAAGATTAATATATAACTATTTAATTTTAAAAAATGGATATATTTTGAGGTTTACCATACACTGAAAATTAATTTATGTTAAAAATTATGGATTAATTTTTTTATCCAGTGAGTTGAATATATGGGATAATATATGATAAGAATATGTATATATAATTTGATATAGAAAAATACACAATCTTGTAGTGAGAGTGTGAGTTTACAGTATAGGGTGATCTTATAATAACTTACAGAATGAATTCTTAATATTATAGAGGGGTTATTTGTATAATTGTGAAAGAAAACCCAACCATTTAAAATAACATCTTATTTTTTATTTTGATTTTTCACATTTGGAGGTTAGTATTTTTATAAAAACTAAGAGGCCCATAGAAAACTATTGGTATACCATTACATGATTTAGAGATCATAACTTCACATAAATCATTAAAAACATTGATATTATGTTAGTGGATTTATTTTTACTCGTATATATAAAATTATAATGAGGATCCAGTCACCCACATTAATTTAGAACATAGAAAAAAATATACATACTATATTCATATTTATTTTATTTCATACGAGTAAAGGTGTTATTAAAAAAATATGAGAGGATAATTTTTATATTAACCAATAAACAATGTTTAATCCAAATACTTATTAAAAAATCCTCAACGATTCAATCAAATTCATTATCGAATCGATAACATGCTACTATATTTAACTATTATTTAATATCATGTTATTCAGTATAAATATATAATATTTCTATTTTATTGTTTCTTCAATATATTCACGAATGATTTTACACAACATATCATACATTAAATAATACTTTTATTATAAGACATTAATCGTTAACCCCTAAATTGAGAGATAATATATTTATATTTATATTTTTATCAATCAGTTATCATTAGTTGGAATGGATATAGATATCCATTGTTTGATTTTTATTTTTGAATTTCATGTATCTTTATAACATTGAGTTTTGAGTAAAAAATAGAAATAATTAATGTGTAAAATTTTATAAAGATGTAATTCTATAATTAAGGGTAATTAAGTTACAATATAGATTTGAGAAGATATTTTTGTATTCTAAAATGGATACATTATCACTAATTTAGGTTAATTTTAAAATAAATATTAGTATAATAATGATATTTGTGAAAATATTACTCGTATTAATATTATAAAACTAAAATATGTTTTAAATATAAAAATTATTATTATATATGAATATAATATTTATATTTATATATTTATATATTTATATATTCATAACTAGGACATTTATATTATTTTTTTAACTACATTTTTTTTATAACATTGAGATAATAATTTTAATTATTATTATTGGTAAATTGGACAAGAAAATGAATATATGTAAATAGATAAACCATGATATGTTATCCAAATAAAAATTCCCTAGTTTGAAACTGATGAATATTAATCAAAGGTGGACTTGACCATGTTATAGAGGAATAACTGTCATTGCATGAATTATATTTAATCTAGTTTGATATTGATTAGTGTTTGTTTTTTTAATAATGGATTAATATAATATTGATAAAACAAAAAGGTTTTTTGGTTATCAGTTTAGAGTAGACAAGATGAAAAATGTTTTTAGATTGGTTCCATTACATTTTATATTCTCTATTGAATTATTATTTGGTTAAAGATAGAAACACACAATTGTAGTAGTGTTTCCACACTATATTGTGGATTAGTAAAACATAATGAGGATATTACTAAGTAATTTTAGTTGAATATATAACATTAAAACACATAATGGATTTTATACTCAAGTAATTTTTTAAAATAATATTGAATGGAGAGATAAAAATTATAATGAGTGGTATTATTAAATAATATGGGAAAGGTTGTGGATGTTTCATTGATATGTATATTATTTTTTGTTTGAGTTAGTTCATAGAGATTTGGATCCCACATGTTAAATTCTAATAACGGTTTTAGTTAAGGCTTTGATATAATATTAGATAAAAGAATTTTTATTGATTATGATATGATTTGTTGGTTTAGTTCCTCTAATAGTGGAATATCAAACATCTATTGAGTGAAGTTTATGAGAAATTCCTTTACTCTATTTTATTAGTTCTTCTATGATATGATTTTATTATTATATTTTACAAATAATAATGGAAAATAAACTCAATTTTTTTCTTTTATTTATAATTAGTGAATAATTCATTCATGGTTATTTATTTAATAGAAGTACAAAAAAATATTCAATTAGGTTTTTTTTTCTTTAAAACATCTTCATTAATTCAATTATTACACCAGTAAAAATTGCCTTATTTCATTTTTTGAGTTATTTTTTATGAATATGAATTGTAATAAATTAAAAGGAGAATACAGGGTGATATAATTATCAAGAAGCTTGTATAAAATAATTATGGATGGAGATTTGGTGGTTCTATCTTCAAAATAGATGTTAGTTCAAGATTAAGTTGGTCATTCCATGGATCATGTATTTTAGGAAAATGAAAATCACCTGAAATACCGTAGTTTATAAAATTCAAGAATATATTATTTAAGGGCCTTTATATAATTACATACTATTTAATTAATTTTTAATAGAATAATGATATTCATCAAGAAATGACTCCTCTAGTTTCATCGTGACATGGATAAAGATAAGGATCATGTTATTAATAATGGATTCATTTTAAGATTTAGTCTATGATATGATCCCAAAGTAGTTTGGACTTGGGCTAGTTTGGTGGTCCCATCATGGGTTCTTATGTTACATCTTAAATGTATTTTATTTTGATGATAATTAAATTATATTAGTCATCTAAGATTATTTTTTCAAAGGAGAGTAGGATATGTATGACTATTTCCATTACAATTATGAGAAGTTTCCATAGAGTTGTGAGACTTAAAACTATGTCGTGAATATATTTTGTGATAGTTTTATACACCAAATAGAGGGAGGTCATGTAGTGACTCGACATTATTGTATTATTGTTTTATAGTCAAATTTTAGGTTCTCATGTTATGATTAATAATGATACATAATAATACATTTGAGGATCCAAATAAATTTACTTCTCATGATATAGGGGATACTTAAACACCATAAAGTGGTTGAAGTTAGGTTTGACAACTCTTTAATTTATATGGTGTAAACTCCATAATGAAGGATCGTTCCCTTAGAATAGATATACAAGGGATAATATTTTTGGATTTTTAGTGATCATATTATGAACCAGGGTGTCAATATATAAAGTTTTATTCATATATTTGATGATATGATAGGTAAAATAAGAAAATAAATGATTTAAAGAACAATAATAAAAATAAATTTTAAAAAAAAATCATAATAGTTTTTGAACAACAAAAGGGGGATATATGTTTCTAAAAATAATAAATCTATGATCCTAAAATGAATAATGAGGAGATGAATATATATATATATATATCCTTGTGTATTTCCTAAAATTGATGGAATAAAGATCAAGAAAGGGTTTCTCAATTTGTTTGAGAAAATATAAATAGAAAGAGAAAAGGGAAATTCTAGACCATTATTGGAATATTGAGTAAGAATAGAAGATAGATCAAAAATTATTTTTAACTAGATGTTGGTAGAGTTCACTAAATGGAAGAAGCTAAAGAGGAGAAATACCATATTGTAGGTGTAATCCTAATTTTTTTCTTCATGTGTATGGAATATTATAAGACATAGAGGATCAATATTTTCATGAGTGTTTGATATTAGTGTTTGATATATCTTGGGAAAGTCATTAATATATAGGGTCAATAAATCCAATAAATTATTAAAAAACTTGTGTAATGACTATTTTGGTATGTTAGTGTGTTATTGATGTAGATTCCTTATATTATATTGGTATAGGTGACCATAGAAAATTATTTTATCCATCTATTCTAGGATTTATCTCTTTATATTATTTATGAGGGGGAGAGAGTAGTCCAAACAATGATAGAACAATATTATTATGAAGGTTCATTTAATGAAATAAATATACAATGATTCACCCCAACCATTTAGGGTAATTTCTATGCCTGGAGAATATAAGTGGTACCAAATCTAATGTTTCATTGCATATTTTTCTCTCTCAATTTTTTTGAAAACTTTCTTTACCAAATAGTTATTTCTATTTTTTAGTAGTAATTTTCATTTATTGAAGAATCGGGTAGAATAATATTTTCAATATTTTGCAATTCATATATATAAGGTATCCATTCAATAAATTTTATCCATCTCTAAGAGTAGTGAAATATAAGAAAATAACCAAAAGGAGAATTAATTTGATGATAATCGAATAAACACATTTCTCGGGGAATTATCTGATTCTGTATACAATAAGGTTTTGTAATGTCAACCCTAACTCGCTATACATGAAATGGTTTTTAGCATTTATAAAGGTGAATACAATGTATTTGATAAAAAATTAAAATTATTGTATAACATGTTTTAGGACTAATATATAAACATGGATGAAGCCATTGATTAATTATTTTTTCTCCATAACTTTGTTTGAGGCTAGTCTTGCACTTTTAGAAACACTTTATGGTATCAAAAGTATAAAGATAATCCCCACAAAATTAACACCAATTTTTAACATGGTAATTTTTTATCAGGTATAATAAAAATATTATTTTTAAACATACTTAAAACTAGCTAGTACTGAGCAGGATCAAACACAAGGGAAGAAAATATAGCGTATCTTATTAAAATAAAAAGTAAAGAATAAAAGAAAAAAATAAATATAGAAAATTGAAATATTTTTGATGAAAAGAGATTCAAATACAATATTAAACAGATAAAAATAAAGAGAAAAAATGTATAAATGAAACTATTGGAATGGGTTAGAATGTGACAATAGTTGTAAAATTGAATAATTAGGGTTAATAGACTGATAAGAATTTCGAAGTAGATTTCATTTCATTTTGAGGGTCAATTATAGTAATGAAAATTCTACAAAGAATTTATCTTGAATAAAATAACCATTACACAACAATGAATACTGATATAATGACTCACCTAATGAATGAAAAGCATCCTAAAAAATGGAATAGATGATTCTTTCATAAAAAGTTATTTCTAAAACATTTCCAAATTAATAATTTGGTTGATGTTTTAAATTCTACGTGTGCACTATTTATCACTATATTTTATATAAAAAAATTTATAATTGGGGCTTGTAAAGAATTAGAAATAATAGAATATATAAAAACCAATTAAATAAATTTCCTCGAATAAAGCATCCTCAATAATTAATTTTATTGGGAAGAATGATTTATGTCTCCCATGTCATAAAAATGAAAATAAAAAATTCTAATTTTATAAAAAAAATTAGAGAGAAGGAAAATAAAAGCAGTGTAAGAGAAAATAAATAAGCACGATAAACAATTGTGAAGTATAGTGTGTGAATAGTAACAAGTTTCAACTCAATTCAATTCATTCTATTAATACTTTTTAAAAAAAAATATATTTTGAAAATTAATAATAATTTTAAAATAATTCAGCAAGAACATAAATAAACAATGGGAATAAAAAGGGTATGATAGATATTCTCTTCCATTATAAATTACTTCTCCATCCCCACTTTCCCATAAACTATTTCCTTGAGCACTACACCATTTCTAAATCATATAATCTTCTCTATGTTCTCTTCTTGAATAATAAATGAATATAATCTAAAAAACCTCCCATTTATCAGGATAGTATCCCTTTAAATTTAATTTCCTAACAATCTAGTTTCTTACCATGTGACATGATGTTTATCTAACTTTTCACAAATATTTTTTGGGAAAAATTTATTAAAATTTACTAATATAGTTGGATCCACATGTAAAAGTCTCATTTTTTATAAATTTTTTGAACATGTAGTCTTATCAATACTTCCTGAATAAATTCTTCCACATGGGTAATTTCCCCATATATAATCTATATCTAAATAAAATCATTGGGTATTAGTTTAAATACCTTAAACAATACTCTGCATCCATTTTTAACAAATCTCATACCTAAAATAGGAAATGATTAATTCTTTAACCAACTTCATTGGAAACCATTCTCATCATTGAATGAAATTTTCATCATCCATTTTCAATACTCATCATCCAAATTTAATTAAAAGTCATCCAAACCTCAATGTTTTCAGTTTTAGATCATGATCATTTTGATTAGTTACTTAGTATCTTGGGATCAACATCTTTAGTTCATTTATAACTCATTATTCTCTATACACATGAGACCTCACACGATTAACCATATAACTATAATAATATATTGGATAAAAACTATTTACCTCAATTTTTAAAAATTAATAATGAATCTTGTGCAAATTTTGACTAAATTATTAAAGGTAGTTCATTAAAAAAAATTATGAACCCATTTTTTCTAGAATCTAAAGTATTTGGAAGCATCAATGACACGTACTATTTAAATACTAATCATAAAAAATCCCAGACAAATTTATTTAATAATGAATCTTTATTTGACAATAAAAATGTTCGCAAACCCTTGATGAGTTCATAGGTTAGCACAAAGAACCAAATCAGAAAGTCCCAATTCATCTTCTTATGTGAATAGTAATAATGAATTCTCTTCATCTCAGTTTATTGGTGTCTCAGTCTTCCTGATCCCCATCTAAAATTATATGAGATAAGTCATAAAAAATCCACAAAATTTCTACATCAAGGATTTTATTTTATCCATAAGCTACCATGATATTTGTTCACTTTCAGACATCAACTAGTCCTTCTTGAATATTATCCCTTTTATTGAATTTGTATTATCATACAATATTTAAATAAGATCGTTTATTTCGTTAAATATCTACTTTTTTAAAGCTATGGGGTTTCAATCATCAACATGTTGTGAAACATACTAAATTTTAGCTGTCAAATGATGTTTTTTCATAATGATCTTTCCTTTAAATGCATTAAAAAATTATTATTACAAATAATCAATCTTATGTAACTATCTATTCATAAAAAATCATCATCTTTATGATTTATGGATCCATCCATATGGAAATTAGAATTCATCCTCATTGAAGTGAAAATTTATCTATAGGGTATAATGATTGGGTCCTCGTAAAATGGGAATACAAACTTACTCATTTTCTTTTCCCTTATGAAAATATTTATATCCAATTTAAACATAAAGTAGAACAAGTTATCCTCTTGAAAATTCTTCACTTATAAAAATAAAATAATGTATTATAGAAAATATTTTAAATTATAAAATAGTTTTTAAAACAATTTTTAAGATCTAAAAAAATACAATTAACATTTCATTTTGTATACTTTACAGAATATATTAAAATGAACGCCATAAAATTAAATTTAAATAGTTATAAAAAAACTTGAAATATTTATTCAAAACAATACATTATGTCAAGAATTATTAAAAAATCAATTAAAATCCACTATAACCATTTTAAATCATTATTTTTAAAACTCATAGAAGATAAATTATATAATCTTTAAATAGTTAGGAATTGAAAATATGGATTTGTACTCAAATAGTTAATGAATTACACATTAAATATAAATGGAAAAGTTTAATTAGTTTATCAATTAAATAAAATTTAATGAAAAAATAATAGAAATTGATAAAATATATGATGAAAACATGTATTAAATTGAATCAAAATCAAATTCCATTTCACCAGATACATTTTTTCTCAAAAATAAATCAATTAAAAATATTTAGTGAAATTATATTAATCATAAAAATGAATGAATTATTATAAAAACATAATTTTGATTTGTAAAAGTGTTTTAAGTCATTAATTATTACTGATAAAATAATATTTATCACTAAAAATATAGTGTTTTATTGAAAACATTGTTTTATTTTTTGAATAAAATTTTAAAATTTGATACATTTTAAATTATTTTAACCAATATCAATTTACATTCAAAGAATCGTTAATTTTTTTCTTTTTATAGATAACAGTTGATTTTTTATAGCTTAGCATAATTAAACATAATTTTTTGATGATTTTATTTAATAATTAATAGGAAAAGGAAATTAACTCATTCAATAGTTTAAAAAATAAAAAATAAAATGATAAACCCTTACCAAGAGTTAAATTTCAGTTTAAGGTTTATCAGTTCAATTTCATCAAACATATTCAAGTTTAATTTAAACTATAAAACATTATACAAAAATTTATTAACAAATAAACGTTTTTGTGATGTTCTGAACCGAGTGACACATTCTGGTGCCCCAATCTGGTTCTTTGAATGACCTCGATCACACCTCCTTGTATGTTAGAGGCTACTAACTAGTAGTGAGGGTATAAAATGAAATGTTGGGAGACAATACCCTTTTTATCGGAAGATCATGACCATGTAAATAAATAGAAAATATCAAATTGATATTACAATAATAAATAATAACCCAAAATTAGATGGAAAAATTAGAAATAATAAAAATGAAAAGAAAAAAAATAAGTAGATATTTAATTCCAAATAAGTGTGAAGTGTTAAAATAAAACCTAAAATAAAGACAAACTAACAACCCCCAAGTGGTTCTTGACAACATATATGGTTCACTCATCTACAATGTATCCTGAATCCCAACTTAGCCATCTAAAAAAGGGATCTTGCCCACATCCTTTCCTACAAACATGAAATCTATTCATGTATTCATATGGAAGCGCATTTGGGGTGTGAGTACAACTCAGTTCAATACAACCAACAACATATAAAGTAATATCCAATCTATAATTGTGTATTCAATTATATAATGAATACATATAAATGAAAAAAGTAAACAAGGTTAATATTTATTACTCTATTAAAAACCACATAATACCTTCTTCTATATGTTTCAGAGTCTAAAAAATATAAATAAGTATAACATATTCCATTTTTAATGGGATTTTACTATTCAATAAATTCCAATTTTCACCTCATAATCATGTATCTGTGGAATAGAGCATTATTCTGTGACCCAATTGGTATTGTGAGCATCATTACTTGACCCACACCTCATTGTTCATATTCACACACATGAATATATATATATAGATATATATATTGGGGAATTAGATAATCAATAATGATCCCCATGTTTATTTGGATCATCAGTCCATATCTCACATCTCATTATTCACATGCTTGTTTTGGGGGATAAGAGCATTAGTCTAGAACCTCATGGCTAATTAGAGAATTGGTCCCTATCCTATACCTCATTGATAAATCAATAACAAATATCACATTTAACTCATTTATATCAATGTTCAACATCATTAACAATATATACAATTATTTTTTATGGTTCACCATATCAATTTTCAAATAAAACCATGGTTCTTTACTTAAATATCATTGATTAACATAAAAAATTAACCATTAATCTAATTATCAAATTTAAATCACACAATCCATTAAACATTCAAGGCTAATCCATCCAACCATTTAATTCCCCTTATTAACTCTACATTATGGTTTTAATTTAATTTAAATAACCCATTATTCCTCTTTCTACATTTCATAGATCATTATTTTATGAATATTGGCACACCACATGGGTTCTAGCAAGTTCCATCTCATAATCTCCAATGGGACCTATGGGATCCATGAAGGGTTTACTAATTTCATAGAATTAAATTAATATTTTTAATTTAAATTTTATTACACTATGTGGAAATGAAGTGGAATAATTACATACACATGATCATAATCAAGAATATGGGAATTAACAACTTTACCACCTACCACGAGAATGTTGATGAATGATCTTGAAATTGTAACCCTAAATTCAACGTAGAATGGTCAAATTCAAAATAGGGGAAGAGATATTTGATCAAAACCTAGGACCAAGATTCATTAAAACATGATCTTTCAAAACCTTGATCTAAACCATCAATATCAGAGGAAAGCAACCATCATTAAGGGGAAATAATGATGGTGGTAGAGGAATATAAATGATAAGATATCACATACCAAAATAGAGGAATATTTCTTTAACCAGATCTTTGTTTCACAATGAAAGTGGTTTTAGGATCCTATAAATCCTATTGGGAGCCTCCAAGAGAAATTGAAAATATTTTCGATTGATCGAGAGAAAATGGGAATAAAAACACGGGCTTTGGAAATTTTTAATCTAATTTTAAGAGGTTAGAAATAATCCATATAGAGGTTCTTGGGTGGGGTTCATGGTTTTATAAACTGTTCACCCCTACTTATGGGGTTCATGGTTACTCATATGTGGGAACACATGTTAAAAATCCACAAACCAACCATGGAAACCCCCTATTTCAGCATGTATGACTTGGGAAGAGAGGTCACAGGGTTTGGGAAAACCATGAGCCACATTTTATGACTCTAAAAAGTGGCACATGTTTTTCATAGAAAAATTCATAGTTTTCTATAATTTTGGACCAACCATGCATTGACCCATGTGTTTCCAAATTTCTCTAAATTTGCAAGATATAAATACAAATTAAGACCCAATCAATATATAAAAAAAATGTGAAATAATATAAAAAAATGGGAATGATAAATCTCCTAAAAGGTTATGATCTTACAATACCATCACCTTATAATAGCTCATCATTAAGATGTCCTCCCAATAATCACTAAGAATCCAAGGTAAAATGTTCATTCCACTAGGTGAATATGTGAGATTCTCTCTCCCTTGTTTATGCCTGAATATGAAAGGGATTCTACAACACTCTAACTAATGAAACGTTTTTCCCTAAAACGATTTCTCAAGGTAGTCCACAGTATGAATTGGGTGTTCTTAAAAGGATGTATCAACCTAAAAATTGACATAATAAATATCGATCACATGATAAGGTTCGGGGTGATATTTTTGATGTTGTGATGCATGAAACACATCATGCATAGAACTATACATTTGTATATGATCCAATCAGCAAACCACCAATCTGATCCACTCCAAAATCTGAAAAATTCTAATAAACCTAGGTGCTAACATTCCCTTTCTCTGAATCCTATAGAAATCTAATCTTGGAGACACCCAATGAAATATAGGATCAACCACAATAAACTCAAGGGGTTGATTACGTCAATCAATATACGAATTCTTCATACTCTGATCCATAGCCATATATTTCCAAATCAACTAGACCTACTCGGATGTCTACTACATGAGTCTTAGTCTCAACTACTCAGACTCACCCGCCTCTATCTAGAATAAAGGTAATATTCACAGACTACTATAGAGTTCCTCATATGGTTCCATCATAATTTTTATTTAATAAATGTTGTTATAGGTCATAAAAACTAATACTAAGTTCTTCTCCCTTGATCACCCAAAGTATAGAACATAGGCCTGCAACCTTCCCTTTAGCACTTGAATAGTACTCTCCAATTTTACATTAGTATTTGGGTGAAAATTCATAATTATAAACACATGGGTATACAATGAATTCATCAGTACTTTCCAGAAGCATGAAGTAAAGTGTGAATCATGATCTGAAACTATACTCTATATAACCCCCCAAAAAAGGATCATATATTGATCATAAATTTATCCCAATTGATTGATAGTAATGGTTTTTCAAATAGGAAATAAATGACCTAATTTTATCGATAGGTCCACAATCACCCATGTCACATTGTTATTCTAATGTATACTCTGGAGGACCCACCACAATGTCCATGGTAATTTCTGACCACATCAATTATGTAGTGGGAAATATATATAACAAAATAGCAGGTCATTGATTCTCATCATTTACATGCTAAATAGTGTAGGATCATGTCACAAAACCTACAATCCTATTTTTCATGCCTAACCACCAATACTATCAATGCAGTTCATGATACATTGTTTTCAAACCTAGATGTACCACCTGGTTAGAGGCATGAAACTCATGCATTATATCCTCACACATACACATTGGCACAAAAACATAGTTCTAGATATAGATGATCACATCCTCTTCTATAATACAATATGATGGTGACTTCCCACCTTTAATGTTTTCCTACAATTCCATTCAATCTGGATCCTCATACCTTCTCTCCGTGATTTGACTCAAATGTGTGGACTCCACTAATATGGATATTAGGTTCATATTCCTCTAGACCCCAGGATACTCAATATGCATATTATCCATCATGGTCATCAAATTCGACTCAGAACTAGACTCCTAAAATATATGAGTCTGTGTATTCCAACTTAATGTTTTAGTATCTCTATTTCCTTTCCCTGGTATATAGGGTATCTCAACATCAAATGATTGAATATACTCAACCCATCCTCACTGCCAGAGATTCAAATATTGATGTGAAACGATATAATATAATATTTTTTGATCATTATACATGAAAAAATAATCAGAATATAGGTAATTATTCTAACACTTTAAGGAATAAAACACTGTGGAAAACAAGAGATCATGTGTAGGGTAATTCCATACATGTGGCCTTGACTTTCATGATCTATACACCATGAATCGATCTCCCTACATCACAACTAATCTGTGTCTGACTCTAGATGAATATCAAAACAAGGTATAGTCTTCACCCATCATAAGTATGATCCAAATCACTACGGTATTCAAACTCTTATTCAACTTCAATAAATAATTCTTTTATTCTTTAGAGTATTCAAACATGAAACCCTTCTTATTCAAGCTTGAAGGCGGTGCTTCCAAATGGAAAATTTACATATGAGTCTATGATAATATCCTATTAAATCCAAGAATCTTTGGATATTATAGAAGTTCATGGGATGATCCCTAGAAAAACTACTTATACTTTCTCTGGGTCCACCAACACATTGTACTCATATATAATGTAACCTAAGAAATGTACCATGTAAATCCAAAATTGAAACTTAAATAGATTGGAATATATTAAATTCTCTATCAGTTTAATCAGGAAAATGTCAAGATGTTGGGTATGATCATCATGAGTCTTGGAGTACACCAAGATGTGATCCATATAAACATTCAAACATTGATCAATGTATGGGTTAAATATTTGGATAATCAAGGTAATAAATACATGAGAAGTGTTCATTAGCAACAGAATTATCATGGAGAACTCATATAATCCATACCTTCTACTAAAATAAGATAGAGGTATATTAGAATTTCTAAATCTCAACTGATGATACCATGATCTCAATTCAATCTTGGATAATATAAAAGATCCTATAAACTAGTCTAATAGATAATCAATATTAAAGAGATGATATTAGTTCTCCACTATCATCCACCTAAACATTCTATAAACAATATATAACTGTAAATTCCCTTCATCTATTTTAGAAAACAATACCATAGAACCAAAATGTGATATACTCAGATTGATAAATCCATTATCCATCAATTATTCTACCTATTTCTTGATCTCCTTAATATATGTTGGTTGTATTCAGTATGGTATAAGGGAAACTGGTTTACTCGAATAATTATCTCAATAGTAAACTCAATGTCTCCCTCAGGTGGAATCCTTAAAAATTCATCAGGAAACGATTCCTGAAACTGATCCAGTATGGGTGGAAATACATTGTTCATTACACCCTCATTAGTTAGAAAAATTCTTGGAACCTGGGCAGTGAGATCCCCAAGTTTATAATGAACTGTCCCTACATGGCCTGCCCAGATATCCAATTATCCACAATGAACATAATTGTTACCCTCGTGAGATGTAAAGGTCACACTCCAATAGTAACAATCAATTTGATATTGATATTATACAATTAATTCAACACCCAGCATCAATTTAAATCCAAACATTTTAGGTATTTAAATATCCCATGGAAAACGATGCTAACCTTCCATGAGAGGACACCACTTAGATAAGCATATGCCCCTCAAACACACACCCAATATTGTTTTGATATTCATAACCCCACTCACAAACACAACCATTGGACTCAAACCATTCACAAGTTTTAAAGATATAAAATAGTGGGAGGCTTAGGTATCAAATAAATCACTATCAACCATATAAGCTATAAGAATAGTACCTTTGATTGTTGATGGGACAACCTCACTATAACTATGTTCAAGTTATACAACATTTAATAATAATGGCCATGTTCCTTACGCTTCAGTATGAGTTCCCTGAGATTCACTACCATGATGATATAGGTGCTCCTTCCCTAATGTACCATGTCAAATTACTTGATTTGTATGAACAATAGTAATTCGATTATTAGACTAGTGATGTGTCAAAGACCCCCTCCAATCCTCTAATTATGTCTAGATCCTTTATTAATTCAAATATTTCATGGGTACATGAAAACCCACAATAGATGTCACATCCTGATGCAAGATCAGCCCTCTTATGGTGGAAGGGGACATTGATTAGGATAGTGACTCTACCTAACACACTGATAGAAAATAACTCGATTATTTCCCTATGTAACACAATATTCCCCTTGCTATTTTACCTTCCACTACACTAGTTATCATTATCATAGTGATTCTTCCTACCATTGAAAGATGTACCTCAGGTTCCTCCATTAGAAACAACATTTTCCCTCACTTGAAGCATCATTCAGGTTCCAATTAGAAATGAGATCATGATTTTTAACATAAGAAAACATCTTTAGATGAAATATGTTTACCCGGTACATAATATCAAATTTAAGTCCATCCTAAAATCTTATTTTCATAGTTTACTCATCACGTTCCAATTTTTCAATAATGTTCTATAATGTAGTGGAGAAGATATAATTGTCCATCGTGGACATACTCCCTTGGATAAACGTTATAAACTCTTCCAACCTCTCTTCCCTAAGATTATTTGGATAAAAGTTCTCCATGAATATATCCTGGAATTACTTCAATAACATTCTATCCAACTTTTCATCCTAATCCTTGATATCGCAATATAAATTTTCTAATCCTCACATCATATATGCATCTAACATTAAACTATTATTTATAGGAGTCTCTAAATAGACATCAATCATCAAGATTGTCTCAATCTGGAGCTCAATTTCATTAGGTCTACCCTCTCTAGTGAAGGTCTATGTGTGATTCAAATAAATATCCCATGATAGATCATACATATTCCACAAACCCTTCCTTAGTCTCTATAAATAAGCTACATAATGGTAAACAATATCTCACAAAACCTTTCCATCAGTTCTCCACTCGAAACTATTAAGGCCTCTTATCACACTACTGGAGAATCATTTTCATCCATGTCATATTTTCATCCTATCAAAAAATTTCATCATTTACTAATGTCTCTAAAATTTAAAACACATATCTTGTGATAAATAACATGTCATTAACACATTTATATAATATGTATTAAAAAGAATCTATAACATTTCATCCATAATAAACCGCTACACAATCGAAACTGAGGCACTATCACCACCCTACCCATCCCTCGGATGGGTCATGGATAACATAGTGTAAAACACTTTCTTATTAAAATTTTCCTATTATAACTCATTTATCCATTTCAAATTACCACATTTAGCATCATTTGATGTTTTCAATTATTTTTTGGAACCTTTTCAATTTTAAATTACTCAATAAATTAAAGTCATTTTCTTCTCAACAACTCACCTAAAATAATATTTTCCATCCATGCCTTTAATGATTCCTTTATCATAAGGTCATATTTTCCGAAAAATGATGAATCTATACTCAACTCCCATTCCCTGTCATAATATGAAAAAAATATTAGAAAATATAAAATGATAACATCACATATAAAGTGCATCACCCAAGGTGAAATAAAATTCAACTGTAATAACAAACATCAAAAAAAATAATCCCACCCTGGTTAATTAGATTTTTCCTCACACATGGGTAAGATAATCTTATGCACAAGCTCATGACTATGGACCGAATCATCCAAGACTCCAATATATAATTCCAAAATAGTAATACCAATGAAAAGAAATAAAACCAACTTTGATACCAATTAAAAACTTACTTTCTAGGATGCCACATGATGGCGCCCCAAGATGATTCACTACCTGACCTTAGAAACACCACCCATATAAAATAAGCTACATACTATCACTGAGGATATAATATATAAAATGGGGAGACTATATCCTATTTATCACAGTAGAATATAAGAGAAAATAAATAGATAATTTCGAAGTTATAAAACAGTAATCAATAATCCACCAACATCACATGGATAAATCAAAAATAAGGGAGATGACCATAAATAAAAGTGGTTGATATATCATACCATATAAGTTTCATGTGTCAAAAGAAAACCCAAAAATAAATACACAAAGAGAACCTACAAGCGTGTTTTGACATCATGTTTGGTTCCATCATCCATGATTCATCCTGAATCTTAACTCAACCATCTAACGTGTGGATATTTCTCTTATATTATCATTTTGAAATGAAATCTATTTGGGTATTGATCAGGAATCCCGAGTAGGGTGTGATTGCAACTAATTAGGCCATCACTAATGGAATATAATGAATTATCTATTCTATAATAATGTATGTAGTTGTATAAAGAATAAATTTAAATTAAAAAGTAAACATGTTTCATATTTATTACTGTTTAAAAAGCTATATAATACCTACTTTGAAAAATTACAGAGTATGTACCATATAATAGGTGGATTTCAAAATTCATTCTTTTATTGGATTTCAGTATTCATTTAAGTATAGTTTTTATATTGAAATAAAGTATTTTGATCTTAGAGCATCATTCTGGCACACCATGGTATTTTGGAGCATCAATCCCTTTCCCATATCTCATTTATCATATTCATATATATAATAATATATTGTGTTCCAAGAGAATTATTCTGGAACCCCATAGGTATTTGGAGCATCTATCTATATCACACACCTCATTGTTCGCATTCTTGCATTGGGGTTGTAGAACATCAATTTGGCACCCCATTGGAATTTGGAGCATCGATCTGTATCCCATACCTCATTGATCAATCAATCAAAAATATAACATATATCACATTAATATAAAATTTCATCATCTTTAATATTATATTCAATCATTATAATCACAGTGCACAATTATAATCATCAAACATAACCAATTTTCATTACTTAAATCTCATGAAATGGCATAAATATTCACCATTAACCTAATTATCATGTTTTAATTACACAATTAATTAAACATTCAAGGATAAGACAAGAGAACATTTAATTACCATATTTATCCATTCAATAAGGATTTAAATCAATTTTAGTATCCCATTATTCCCCCTTCCAAATTGTACAACGCATTATTTTAGGGATATATGCACATCCCATGGGTTTCCATCAAGTTCAATCTCATAATCTCAAACAGGTCCAACAAGATCCTGGAAGGTTTTCCCATTTTCATATAATTATATTCAAATTTATAATATAAATGTATTTAAACAATGTGGAAATGTAAAAATATAATTACATACACTTGATCATAATAAAAACTATGTGAATTAGCAATCTGACCACCTACCTCATTATTGTTGATGAATGCTCTCAAAATGATAACCTTTCATTTCATATCAAAAATTCAAATTCACAATGGTGGAATAGATCTTAGATAAAAACATAATACCAAGAATGGAAGAAAGGATAT
The DNA here is from genome assembly GCA_963277665.1 of Viscum album. Classification (NCBI taxonomy): domain Eukaryota; kingdom Viridiplantae; phylum Streptophyta; class Magnoliopsida; order Santalales; family Viscaceae; genus Viscum; species Viscum album. The sequence goes on along the minus strand of OY728123.1, from coordinate 1,196,957,733 downwards.
TCATTAGAACCTACATCTAAACCATTAAAAGTGGAAGAAAAAATCCCTCTTAAATGGGAGGTAAAGAAATGTGAGATAGAAAAAATATAAACCAAAATATATCACATGTTATAAGAGAGTTAAATTAATTCCACTTGATATTAAATTCACATCAGAAGAAGTTTTATGAGACATGAAATCCTCTTGAGAGTTTTAAAGATAAAGGGAAAAAAGTTGGTCGAGCTATGGATAATGGGAATAAAAGTAGCGGTTTGATAATTTTGTATCTAATTTTTGGGGTTTTAAAATCCCACACACTCTACTTCCTAGTATGGGTACTTGGATTTTTAAGACATGTAACTTTACAATGAACCCCCAAATAATGGAGTGAATAGTTACTCTAAGGTGGGAACATGATTTAGAAATCAATTTCCCAACCGTGCAAAACCCCACAATCTTGGGGTGCACAGTTTGGGGAGGGTGGCTGTACAATTTTTTTAAACTGTGAACCACCTTATCTGGATCAGAAAGGTGGCATATAGTTTCCACGGTAAAATTGCATTATTTTACCTAATTGTGCACCAACTGTGAATAACCAAATTGACTTCCAAATTTCAATAAATTCACTTGAAACAACCATAAAGAAAGACCCACCCAAGATATAAACATAACAAGGGTAAAAGAATACCTAAAAACAAGTAGAATATATCTCTAGAAAATTCAGGATCATATATACTTTTTAGAATGAAATTGAAACTATTCTACCCTAATGAATTAATTAGGAAAAAAATAATATTAATATTTTCAAGGAATAAATTCAATCATAATTTCTAATAAAAACATCACATACTAAAAGTGTTAACTAATTTTTTAATAATATTTAATTTTAAAATATTTTGTGGATCTATTGACGTGAAAAACACCTAAATGAAATTTAGTAAATAAAGTAACCCACCCCAACATGTATAACAAAATATTTCCTCCAATGTTGAAATTAATTGTAGAAGAAAAATTTAAAACAATTTAGCTTTAAAATGGTTTTGAAATTTGGTAGTTCAATGTAACATACAAGGTTTATAATAAATTTATAAATATAATATTTATAAAAATAAAATTACATTTTATAGTTAATATTATATAATTTAATTGTCATTACCTTATAGATATAATAAAAGAAATCTCATGAAATCAAAATAATTATCATGTTATGTAATGATTCGTACATGAACTTTAAAAAAAATTAATTAATTATAAATCAATCCAATTAATTCTTTATATTGTTAAGAAAATATTTCAAAACAATTTAAAAACAATTTTAAACATAATAAAATATGGAAATAATAAAAAATTACTTAACTAGAAATTTTGAAACAAAATAGTTGAAAATCATAAGGATATACCCCACACCAACATGCATAATTTCATGTTATGAAACATTTAAAAAAATATTTCCACAATTAAATCCAACATTATAGGGATCATGAATTATTTTAAACATAAAAAATTAATAGTATAGTATAGTAAAGTTTTATTTCCAAACTCCCTTGTGAGTTTATTATTGTCCTTTATTTTTAACCAAAAATAACCTTTTACAAACTCAATTATCTACTTGGTTTTTTCATTACAGAACCTAAAAAACTGAAAATAGTAATATCCATTATATTAAAATATAGGAATTAGGTAAAATAAAATGATGTAAAATATTTAGAGTTCTTGAAATGAAGATCCAATCCCACAATTAAAAATTTAGTGTGGTACTCTTTTTGTACTGTAAGTTCAAATTCATCTCATGGAAGAGGTGATTAGTGGTGAGGAGAATTTATTTGAAGGAAAAATAAAAAAACATTATTAAAACATGGTTTTCCTCCGAAAGAATAAAAAATATTAAGGCATTACTCCAACATTCACTAAAACATGTCACTTCATTGTAAATATGCGGGCATAATGCCATTTAATTGTTTTCAGAGAGACACCATCAAGATCACTTGAATCTTCTAGATCACCGTAATTAGATGAAGATATTCTAAACTATACTAAGACTATAATACATATTTATTACCTGCTACAATATTTAGGTATATATCTTTACAAAAAGGACTTAAAATGGATGTCAATAGCATATAAAAATTCACATAATTGCTAGAAATGTATTAATATTTTTTACCCATCCATGGAGAATCAAGATCATTAAAATTGTTTCCAAACTAACTTAAACAAACTCTCTATTTATTTAAAATAAATTAAAATAAACTTAAACATCCAAAAATAGTATAGGATATCTTCGGAAAAAACAAAACTCCATAATAAAAATGTACTTTATAAATTCTTTAATTCAATCAAATGAAGTTATATTCTAACATATAAAATTTAAATGATTAAAAAAATAACATTGAAAATAGGAATGTTTTTTTTGGGAGAAAACTAATTCATATTTAAAACTTATATGTTTTAATGGGAAAAAATTAACCTATAATATCCGTTGGACTTTAAGATATTCAAATAGTCAATATAAAGAGAGAAACACTCATTAAAAGGATCTAAAAATTGAATTTGGATGATGTGTAACTGTAAAAACATATAAGGTTCTTATAAAGGAGTTCTACCATAAAGAAGTGATTATCAGTGTTGGACATTATCCTGATTAAAAATTTCATCATAGAAATCGTGTTCATGCTTAACCACTTTATGGGTCATTAAAATGATATACCATGTCCCACTCTCTAGTTTACATAATCATTCATGTTATTTAGTGGAGGATGATTTAGTATAATTGAACACAATTTTCTCATTGAATGAGCCTTAATTTGTTTCCAATTATGTGAAAAATTACCTTCCAAATTTGAGTTCCATAAACCTCTTCATCCTTATCTATCAATAAATAACATAACTACCTATATATTTCCTAAAAACATTGAACTCATTTTTTTCATTAATAAGATGATTTGTAAGAATTAATTTTGAAACATATGTGAAAATCCCACCTATAAAAAGTAATGGTATTGTCAAAAAATTTGGGATAATCACATCACACTGTATTATAATAAGTAAAAAAGGTAATCTGAGATTAGTCACATTTATATAAAATTATCTAACTTTCCAATAGTTCATTTGAAATACTTATCAACAGATTATATATAATTAAAAGCGGATTCTAACACCCTAATATAAATTTAAAAAATATTCTGAGTCATAAGTTTTACCCTCGATCCTCAGTCATATAAACAATTTTTCTTATCAATTTCTCCAATATTAAATGTAATAAAAATTCACTAAGGGTCTTTTTACATGTTAGGTAACATTATCTGGATGATAGAACTACATTTCTTAGAAAACTTAATATTTTATCTTTTTATTAATGTTCTAATTTACAGACAAATCTTTCTTCATTAATATCATATATGATGGTTTTTATTCCTGGAATCAATAAATAGCATGTATTTGGTCAATGTTTTGAACAAATCATAAAACCTTTGATATTATGGCTTATCAATTTTGTTCTTAACCAATTAAGGAGAAGGTATTTATGGTTCAAATTAATGTAAAATATGTTTTTCATTTATTTTTTCATCATCCTCAACCATCATAATTTTTTCTTTGATAATTTCCCATTTCTTCTTCAATTAATATTCATTTATTTACTATAGGGAATCATGGTCCTACTCAGCCATGAAAATAATTTACTCTTTATTAGTCTTGTATAATTACATATTTTAAATCATAAATTAACTTAAAAATTTATTAAATCTTCCATATGATGTATCATAACATCATCATGAGTGTTTAGACAAGTTTGTATGGTTAAAACTATAACATTTTCTCTAGGATTTAACTCTATTATACTATGAAGTTTCCCATTATCTTTCCCACCTATATAAAATTCCATTCAATTCATTTATAATTAAATATTGTTTATGTGATACACATGATCAATTTTGTGAGATTCCATTTTATTTATATGGGTATAATTTGAAGATTCAATTATTCATATTATTTGGTGAAACATCAGATCTAGATTTCTATGAGAATTTGGTGAATCAATCATATAATGATTTTGATATTGGTATCTTGATTATTGTGACAGTACATGGAAATTATATTTTTTTATAACTCCTTGTTCTCCCCATGAAATGTTCATCTTTTTCCAATATAATGATTTATAATTTTTTATGAATTTATCACTATTACTTTTTTTAAAGTGTTAAAGTCTAAATACTTGGCACTATCATCCTAATAATTGATTGATCTAAATTAGGAGAAATGTTATTTTTAATTCCAAATAATCCATAATTATTATATTTCTACTTATGTGAATTTTTTTAATTATACATAAAAATTAAAGTAACCTAAAATTTTACTCAATCCTATGAATATATATTCTCCTATAAATTTTGTGTTTATATTTTTGAGTAAGTTTATTAAATATATATTTTAATTCACCATCTATTATAACAAAAAAATTAACATTGGAATATTGATCAAATATATTTTGGTGTTATGGAGTATTAATATTATATAATTTTCATATTAAAATGTTGGGGTAAAGTGATGTAACCCAAACCCTATTTTCATAAATATTACATCATTTTATATGAATATTAAATACAACTCATAATAATGCACAACCCATAAAAGTAAGTTGTTTCTCTAATTTAAGTGTAGATAAATAATCATCTTATGTTGGTAAATATCATCAACAAATCCTAAAATGTTATTATCACATATTACTCTTCTTATATATATCCAACTTAAAATCATTATTCATAAAAAGGAGAAAAGAATCATAAGGTTGATATTATATTTATAATGGGGTAAATATGATAGGCATCAAAAAATGATTTTATTTATCCATATCAGTAGAAAAATGGAATGAGAACATTAGATTAACATTTTAAATCCGTACTCGAAAAGTTATAAGTAATAATCATGAAACACAGATTTGGAAGATCATAATACACGATTAGTATAAAAATCGTTGATCATAACCCATGTGATTATATCATAATTTTATGAAAATCATATAGATAGTGGCATAAAATGAGTGAAAAGACCATAATCATTGTAATATTTTGTCAAGGATATTGCCCAATAAATTCATCACATGTTTGGTTAGGGATACAACATGTGTACCGTCTTCAACGCAAGGACAACCTTCCAGGTACCCTAATTTTGGGTTGGGATAGCCTCATGTGTACCCACTTCCATACTTGGGATGACCTCCCATAAAAACTGTTGGCTTATAAACATTAACCATTACCCAACGCGTTGGAGGGTTATAATAGACCCACAAGTCACATAATCCATTCATATGTAACCTACAAGATCATTAGAAAAATTAACATTTCATCATATATTAACCCATGGAATTGGAAATGTATTTCAAAAATATCTCATAATCATAATCAAAAATCGTAAAGTGGATGAATTATTTTCATTTCATTGGATCATATACCATATGTATCGTAAGTAACATAAATGGATGCTTCCATACATGAAAATTATTTTAAAATATCAATGGAACATTTTATATAGAAAATACCCTTTTTATATTACAATGAAAATTATTAAATATAAAAAATACCAAAATCATTATGGAAAATTTTTAATTGTATAGAACCATGGGAACATGTAATTTATTCTTCAACAAAAAGAGTAGTCATGACAAAGTGAAAAGTTGTTCATGTGGTGTATGTTAAAATAAATTTTTTTATCACACATATGGTAAATAGGCAACTCATTTGGAAAATTAAAATAAGATTAGTATTCAATAATTTTAAGATAAATAAACTATTTTCAAAAATTAAATTAATAAATATTTGAATAATAATAATTAAATTCATGAAAATATTATATATATAATATATACATGGAAGATTTTATTCATGGACGAATAGAAAAAAATATATATTTTCAATAAAAAATCTTTTAGACCATTTAGTTATTAATGACATAATATTTAATGTAATACATGTTATTACATAAATAACTAGAGGGAAAATAGATATAAAATTTTTCATAGATAAATCATATGATTTTATTATTTGAAAATTTATTTGTAAAAATTCCTTGTAAAAATTATGATTATCACATAACACCATTACCTAAAGTCTAATATTATTCGTATGATCATTTAACCACCTATATAAAAAATAGAATTTATTATATTTATTTACCTAAACCATATTCATATTTATAATACTATATATGGTTTACATATAACATATTATCACTCTTTTTTTAAAAATCATCCATTATCATCATCAATTCAAGTATTATTATTTTCATTTTTTATATATTTTTTGGTTCGTCGATTATATTATTTTATCTTTGATCATGGTTTCATCATATAAAAAATTTTAATCATGAAATAAATATTATATATTTTCATTATATATAAAAATATAACCATTCATATAATGATATAATGAAAAATTAATTACATCTCTTCATAGATATGGTAGTTTGTGTGAGACCCTGAGTGATGTCTCCAATCTTTGATGGATGAACTTAAAAAAGGTAAATATGTTTTCAAATTTCTAGATAAATAATATAATCATAAATATCATATATATTTATTAAAGCCATCGTTATAACCATACATGGGAAACAGTTATTGGAAATAAATCAATTCACTATGTAGAGATTGTAGTATATATATACACATAAAAATGTATTCATTTCCCATTTTATATAAATGTGGTAGAAAATAAACTTTGAAAGATTCAAGTAGTATGATTACCTCTTCTTTGAAAAAAAACTTTGGCTTACACCTTAGACCGTCTTAGGATGGTTATAGGTGGAGATTTAAATATCTAGGATGATCATATAGAATATTATCATGTATTAGGGTTGGGATTGTCTGATATAGAAGTATTAATCATTTGGAAAATATATCAGACGAGGTGTCCTTTTTTATGTGAGATAAATGACAAACACGGAATTAGCTAAAATAATTTAAAAAATAATATAAATCATAATCATTTTATGTGGAACCAAGGAACCCAAAAATAGATTATAGGATTTGATATGGTAAAAATAAACTCATCCATTCACATTTATAGAAGTGTTGGTGTAATTTTAAGAATTATCTCCTAGAAAATCTATTTTAAGCACGTATTAACCTTAACTGTGATAACATAACATTTAAACATGATAAATTATTAATATGAAAAAAAATATAAATGGGTTTCTAATAATATTGGTCTTTTTGATTTCATATTTTGAATATATTTCCTCATAGTAAATTTTAATAGGTGAAGGAAAATAAAATTATTATATGGACACAAAAAACATAGAGAACTTTATTAGAAAAATATCATATTTTTTAGTACAATTAAGTTTAAATTAAAATAATTTAAAAAAATGGTTTCTATGATATTTTTTCATTATATAATAAGGACGGTATGGTGGTAAATATTTGGATATATGGAAAACTGAATGTAAATTTCTAACTATACTATTAATTGGAATGATTGAAAAAAGTATTTAATTTGAATAAAATATAAATTTTATTTTCAAAAGTCAATATTGGGTTCAAAAATTAAAAATAATGTTTTGAAAGAATTATTTTACTCAGTAAAATATTATTTCTTATATTCAATTTTTTTTTAAAATTTAGTAAGTCATTCGTATACCATAATATTGTCATAAAACTGAAAGGGTAGGAAAAATTGATATAGTTCACTATTCACTCAAAAATATATCTTTGTAGAAAATTTATACAAATTCATCAAATGACTATTATAAATGATTATTTGAAAAATAATATTAATTTTTTAACACAATTTTTAAATTTTTTAAAAACGTATAACTATATTCTCACACAAAAATCAACAAATACTATTTTGGAGAAAATTTATTTTTGAAGAAAAAAATTAACTTATTTTCATTCCATGCCTAATAACTGTAATTAAATGAATATTAACACATTTTATTGAATATATTATTTCAAAAATTGATAAAAATCATTAATCTATAGCTATTAATTTAATTTCTTTTAATAAGTACACATTTTGTTTATATAATTATTTTTAAAAAACACATATATTTTATCATTTAAATGATTCTATTTTCTTTTCTTACCAATGTATTTTTTCTCTACATGTCTTAAAAATAATTTTTCATAATTTAGTCATCCTTATTCATACATTCTAATTCCACGTCAAGGAGATTAATCTCACATTAAATAATAATTTTTCAATAGTATATCGTGGTTTGTTTAAACTTGGTGTTTTATTAAAAGTAAGAAATTAAAGAAAATAAATTTATTTAAAAGGAAATATATCATGAAATATTGAGATTTAAAATTTCACCATCTTAAAATTAATTTCTACCCAAAAATTGTGGTAGTCTATTTCAAAAAAATGTGGATACTTTTTTATTATTATTTTCTCTAATTCCTGGAAAGCTTCCTCAAATTTTTTTTCCTCCAAAGAACTTTAACCAAGAGAGTAGTATTCTTCTTTACAACATTATATCTATGATAAAATAATTATACTGGGTTTTCTTCATATGAACTATAATTATACATTAGTATTACCTCTAAGTTAATTCTACGTTTAAGGATCAGGTATGTAATTCCTCATGAGAGATATATACCATACATCATGATGTTGAGACAGATTCCATGGAATTACCAAGTGATAAAATCTAACCCGACACAATTGAGAATTTTCAAAGGACCGATATGTCTAGGGATAAAATTATCCATTTTTAAAATATCATAACCTTAATCAAAAGGATATATTATTATGAATACTTTATCACTAATATGAAACTCTATATCCTTCCAAAAATTTATCAACATAACTTTGTAATCGAATCGAGGCTGCTTTAATGTGTTGGAAAATGGTTCTAACATTCTTTGTAATTTTCCAAGATAGATCAGGTCCCAAAAATTCCATTCTAATGATTCAGACATTAACATTGGAATTATACACTTACTTATATAGACTTATTTATAAGGATTTATCAAAATAGTCTTGGGAATATATTGCTAAAAAAGATTCCAACAATGTAACGGGTTTGCCCCAAATACATTTCAAATCCATTGAATATGATATAATAAAATATTATATGGTTTTTATAGTATTATAAGATGAACCAAACCTGTTACACCACAATATGTTTTATGAAATATTTCTTTTTAAATTATTTTATTTCATTGATATCTTGTGATATATGTTATACAGTGTTTAGATGAACCGTGAAACATTATTAAAATATTATGTGTTAGTTATCTCATGGGAATTGAATTAGAGCATAAAAATAGTAATAAATAAATAAGAAAAAATATATAGTATACACATTTATGAAATTTATTCATTATTTATCAAATTATTACAACTAATAATAAAAATATTTGAAAAAAAGTAATTTTTTCTGAAAGAATGTTTTTATACATGCAATGTTTTTTATCTTAATAAATTAAATTAATCTATATTGGTGAATAATTTTAAGGAAATATATACATTATTTACCTAATAAACTCTTTTAAAAAATAAAAAAATATTTTTTATCCATAGAATAATAATACATCCATTTTTTTGCTAAAAATTTATTTTTCTAAAAAATATTTTTCGTCACATTTTGAGCACATACTTTTAAATTAATTTATATAATTTATATGTATTGAATTAGATAAAATAAAACAAATATTTATAATTAGGATAATTAAATTTGGTAAAAATACTACTTGAATTTTTGGTTAATATGAATTATAATCAAGGTAAAAAATTTCACCTTAGTAACGGGTAAACCGGGTTAATCTCGATTAAAGGTAAAGCATAAGACCAAATTGTTCCATTATATTTCTTTTTAGAATAAATTAATTAAACATTTATCACCTTAGTATAAATATTTATTATATTAATGGAAATATTTCTATGAAAATGACTTATATATTATTTAAATAAAATAATGTAACAATATGTGACTCTCATAATCTTACATATCTTTTACATGTTAACATAGAGGAAATGAAATTTATTTATGAATATACATGTTTATATTGATTCTAATAAAAAAAATTTAATGATAGAAATTTAGATTTAATTTTCTATAATTATATAATGACATCAATTACTTATGAAAAAAAGTTTCATTATTTCTATATTTGATAAAAAAATATAATAAATGATTTTAAAAATATTAAAAGTTGCATAACATTAATGAGTTAATTTATCCCCAAAACTTTTTCTATACTTATTAGACAAATTTGGTAGGTGTGAAATAATTATATTTTAATTCACCCTTTTTATTGATTCAATTAAAGTAAAATTAATTTCAAAATTTCAAAATTTTCATTAATGATGTTTTATCAATGAAATATATATATATATATATATATATTATAAATCATTAAAATCATGAAATATGAAAAAGTGGATATGTATCATATATTAAAAAATAAAACCCTTTAAAAATAAAAAATATATTACCATAATTTAAATTAAAATTGGTTCAATAAGGTTTAATCAAAATGACAATGTTGAAAAGTACACAATAAATTGTTTAAATTATATTTTTTAGGGTATTATAAACTTGTTATACCATATATTTTAATCCCATTCCATTAATTTTCTTGATAATTAAATTATCATAATTTACACTTTTGTAAAATTCAAAAAGTTCCCTTTCTATTTAATTATAAAAGAGCACCTCCTCCTTCACTTTTTTACAACATATTGAGCCTTATTTCAAGAAAACCTTTTCACCATAATATTTAATGATTTATTTTCAAATTAATTTAATTAAATTAAAATCTTATGTTACACACAACACTGAGTTTTAACGAAGTCCGATAAATTATTAATATTATTATTTAAACGCAACTTTTATTACCTATTTATTAAAAATGGAGGAAATAAATAGAAATAAAATAAATAAATTTTACATTTAATAGTTATATATATATATATATAATATTTGTTAAAAATTAAATATTTTTCTGGTAGTCCTTATAAGGTTTGAAAAGTCTATTTTCTCAAAAAAAAACCCATTTGATTACTTTTTTGTGATAAAATAAAAATTATTTTTCTAAAGTGTATAATATTTATTTGTAAAAATAAACTTCATTATTGAAATCTAAATTTTCAAATTTTATTGGGGTTAATTTTTGGGATTTTTTTTAAAACATTAATTTTTATGAATAGTGAAAACAACATTGGTTTTTCTTAAAAACTGCCTTTTCATTTAAAGAATGTATATGGTTATTTTGTTTTAAAATTGAATTAAATTTTAAATTTTATAAATTATATATCTATTAGTGTAATTTAATTCATAAGAATCTATTCGATTTATAAATATTATATTAAATATTTTTAAACATTTGAAACATTTTTCTTTGGATAACTGGTTTTTCATCATGTCTCCAACATTACTTTTAATTTAATATTTTCCCATTATGTGAATTAAATTTGGAATAATGTATTTATTATTTGGAATAAAATAATATATATTATATAATAATTTCAAATCAATTTTTCACTTTAAATAATAGAGAAAACAAAAAAATTAATTATCACTGTTAAGGTTTAAAACTGGTTCACTAGGGGTTAAAAAAATGATATTTTGAAAAATATATTTATTACTTTTCTAATAAATATATTATGGAAATAATTAGATAGATAATATCTTATGTTCTATAATAATTTATTTTTCATCCTTTTTTCTTGTGAAAAATATGGGAAACACTATTTATTTTTAAAAATTCCAAGTGTGTCATCTCTGCCACTAATAAAAGGCATACACTCTCCTCTACTATTAAAGCTTAAAAACATTGGGTAGTCCAACCCCTATCCCAATTACTTACTTCATTTTATACCAACATCCATGAACCTTTATGTGGATTAGGAATCCCTCATAGGAAGGATTTAGCTATAAACCTAAAGATGATCTCTAAAGAAGTGGTCAAATTCTTAAACTTGAATTTTTGTGTTATTTATTTTTAAAATAAATTAAAATATCCTTCATATATGATGTAATGACAACATAATTCTCCCCCATGTAATTATATTTTATTATGTTAATTTAATAACATATATATATATCTCCTCTTCCATTAAATTGGAAATGGAACTGTTCATCTTGTGTATGGTGGACTACAACATCACAGATCGATGTAATTATTTTTCCATAATCACATATAATGATTAAATAAAAAATTTATTTTAAGTATATAAATTATTTTTAAGAAATATTTTAACTTAATTAATTAAAATATCACATATAACTTCTTAAATTCCATTCTGCGGGAGTATGATATTGTGTGTCACGTGTACGGTTGACTACCTCCTCACGAAGTGATGTGATTCGTTCTTCACATATGATTTACATGAAAGGTAATAAGGATAGTTTAAAATAAATATAACTGATTAATATAACATAAAAGTTATTATATAATAATAATATAATATTTATCTTTCTTTCTATAGATTTATCGATAAAATGGAATCAATATTAATGTGTATGTGCGACATATTATCTCCATGACCAATGTAATCCACTTTTTATCTCTAAATTTTATGGATTATAGTAAATACATATATAATGATTATATATTATATTTATACAATGGTTAAGTTTATCTATATTATTGAACTATTATCAATATAATTGTACTTTAAATAAAAATCAAAATTTACAAAAAAAACAAGGTAGTTGTTAACAAAAACATGATTTTAATAAGGAATTATTAATAAACGGGTAATAAAATGTCATAATTAAATCTTATATGGTGCTAAGAATATGAGTATTATTCTATAATATATATAGTCAAATTATATTTTTTATATAGAATGATCAGATGTGAATGAAGGAAGTCATGAAATAAATGGGAGTTTTGTCTCAATATGTCCTCATTAAGACATACATTTTTTACTCCCCGATCTTATTTTATAAGGTTTGTATACATTCCATTTGAATTTTAATGTCATTAAAATATTTATTAACATGATTTTATATGTTTAATTCAATTTTACTCATTTATGGGGTTACAATTCAATGTTACCAATGTGAAAAAATGTTTATATTACAATATCATCATTTATCAGGATTTTATATGATTATGATTATGATGATGAAATATTATGATATAAATCTCATGGAAAACATGAATTTATATATAATTTAATTTATTTATTGAATTTAAAATTTTACATTCAGGTTATCCTTTTTATGTACTCAATATTTCAAAAATAATGTTTTTATAAAAGGCCTACTTTATTTCTCTCTCCAGTCAAAAACCCTTTTCCATCTACATACATGTTTTATATGAATGTTTTAAATAATGATTTTACTATTATACCAAGATTATTTAAATTTATTTTTTATATTGTTTTAATGTTTAATATTTTTTTAAATATAATCTTCTTGTCCTTTTTTGAAAGAGGAACTATTGATATCTTTACCAATAATATTAAAAGAATCATTGTTTAAATGTGATTGTCATGAAGGGAATTTACCACTGTTATTAACATTATTTAAATTAAATATTCCTCTATTGGTTTAAACGGTTATTTTAAAATAGAATTATTTATAAAATATTTTACTCATTTCATGTTTTAAAAAATTATTTTCAAAGCAATGTTATTTTCCTGAATAAATATTCCAAATAGTTTTCTTTTAAAATAATTTTTCATCTAATATAAAATCATGTGATGTTACATAAGTGTTAATTTTTATAATATCCAATGATTCGATTATTATTATTTCACTTGATGGTGTATGTTTACTATTGAATGATGTTTATGAAATTTGTTTATTTTCTACGAGTTATGTTATGCTGAAATTTTTATGAAACCCATTTTTTTCATGGGTTTTGATATAATGATTGTTTTATGATCTTGTGTAACACATACATATGTTTTTAGTTATTAAATGGTGGTTGGGCCTATATATGTCTCTAATTAATTGAGTAAAAATGGAAATCTCATAAGATAAAGAGGGCTGGAATGGGGAGAGAACCCACTTCAGTAAGGGACTTTGTCCTCCATGATAATATTGGGAGTGAACCTTTACTCCTATGATAGTTTGGGGAGAGAAATAATTATACTGTGATATCCATGTAGATTAGAATTTAATACTAATGAAATGGTTTTCAATGTTTCTGTGTATTCCAAAATTCTATATATATGTCAATGTTATGCTCTTATGGATCAAGTTCTTTGATTTACTTATGATTTATGTCTTACATACTCCTAATATTAATTCAATAACTCATGATTCTATTCTTTTATATGTAGGGTATTGTTTAAATATGTTATTATCATGTTCTCATACAATTATGGTCACAATATGATTAATTATTTCCCTTTTTTACCGTTACTGATAATTTGAGTTCACCCTTTCTTATGTTTCCTTTCCCCAGGTTATGATGATAGTTGTTATGTGAGAAGTGACTTAAAAGGGTGATAGTATTGAGGAACTATGTTGGAGATGATTTTTAACTCTTATGAACTAGATGTTTTTGTTTCCATGTTTCAAAAGTAAATATACCTTAATGGTCCTTCAGTGTGTGTTTGTGAAATGTAATAAATATTTATCTAAAAATATATAAAATATATGTATAAAAAACCATGGTCTATATAACCACCCCTACCATAAATAAATTATAAAATTTAATTTCCACATTATAGAGGTTTTTTTAATTCAAAAAGGAAAAATCTTGATACCTTTAGAGTATGTCTAAATGAATCATTTAAAATAATAGGTAATCGCCTTAACTGGTCATTTTTTCTATTATTTTTAACCTCATCAAATAAAATCTATATATCAAAAAATAAATAAATTCATATACAATATATGATTATATGTTATCATGTTTATTAAAACACTATTATACACCCTATTTCATATAAAATGAGAATTGAAAGTTATACTTATGTGACTAAATGACTCACCACATCTACATAGCTATATAATTAATTTTTCACCAGATTATTTTATGGATATGTATTATAATGGATTTAATAATTTTATATGATATTTTAGAAAAAAAATATAATTATTTAATTATAATATCATTTTTAACTATTTAACATTCATTTTTTTGGGAAATGAAAACATCATTTGTTCATACATGTGGGATACCAGTTCTCTGAAGCAATGTGTTATGTTTTTCATATATATTTTATGTGGATATTAAAAAGTAATAAATTTATAGATTTATAATATATATATATATATGAAATGAAATTTGTCCTATAAATTTTAATTAATATTTAATTATGTTTCATTATATACTTCAAAAAATAAAATCAACATTCATATATATGTATGACCTACCGTCTCCCGGAATAATTTAATTCAATTCACAGTGTATAAATTTTATGAATGTGAATAAATATATTTAAGATAAATATATATTATAATTTTTCATGATTCATGTTCTTTAGATAATTAAAAAAAATAAAATTACGTGGACCATAACTACATAATTGTAATAATCATGATAAACAATATAGTTAACACCCAGAAATGATGATTTTATCAAGGAATTATTAATAAAAGGGAGTGTGAAAACTTAATAAATGGGACATATATGATATTATATGTATAAAAATAAATCTATTATAGAATTATAATTAAATTGAAATTTATTATATAAGTGTTTTAGTGTTTTCAAATCAATTATAACTACATTAAATGTTTTTTATTTCAAAATCTCATCATTATTCGGGATGTTTTATGTTTAAGTAACTAATGGGGAATATTTATCTTATATGTCCATGTTTTCAAAAATAAATTTCAAAAATGTTTTTAATATTCTCATATTATTTTTTATATCCTTTGTTACCCATGATTGAATTAAAGAAACAATTTGAAACGAATACTTTTTCATTTTCCAAACAAGGTACTTCGTGACTTTTCTGATTTAAGTATGGAAGGAAGGTTTTTTATCCTATATGTAATGAAGTAAAATTATCACTATCATGACCACAAAAGGTTTTGTAGTATCATTTATAAGTTTCTGTGTTTATTTTTAAGTAAATTATTTTCCATGTTATTTTATAAATATTTAGTCTGTAATGAAGTGATTTCGATGTGAAAAGAAATTTTCATTAAGAAATGTTCCCAGTGTATTTCAAATCCATTTTATATCTAAGATAACATACATTTATGTTACATAATTTTGAATAGGGTTATTATTAAATGATACAATTATTTTTAATTTTATATATGGTTTATAATTCTGATAAAAATATCTTTATAAAACTTATTCTGTTTCTACAGGTTTTTTATGAAATGATTATGAAAACCATTTATTTTCAAGGTTTATGATATTAGAATTGATTTATGATAAATTGGAACTCATATTTATTAATATAATTATTTTATTGGTGGTACATATATCTCCCTATAATTCAATGGATAAATATTGATATATAGTGAGACAAATAGAATGGAATAGGGAGTGAACACAATTCAATAATGGACTTTAAACACAATGACTGTCATGGTAGTGAACCAAGAGTACTATGATTGTTTGGTGAGTGAAAACAATCTATTATGATATTAAATGTATTGAGAATTAACTGCTATAATGGTTTGGTGAGTTAAACTGTTTCATTATGATAGTCTTGGAATATAATACTCACTATTATGGGAATGATTTTTTTATGATTATGATTATGCTAAAATTCAATTTTTTATGCCGATGTTATGATATAATAGATCATTTTCATTGATTAATTTATGATTAATTTCTTAAAAATATATATTATTTACTACGTGACTTAATATTATGATCTACGATATGCATGGTATGGTTTTAAAATGTTGATATCAGGTACCCATACCCTTTTGCTCAGTTAATACTTTTATGATCTTTAATATATCCCTTGTTTTCCCATAGTGATCATATGATCTCAAACATTCTTATATTTCATTACCCAAGGTAATAAAGAAAGGTTTCAACTATGATGTGTCTAAGAAGTGTTTTAGTTATGAATAACTATGTAGGTGACAATATAGATCTTTTATGAACTAGTTGTTTATATTTCCATATTTTCCTAGATAGTAGAACTAAATTATTTTAGTGTGTATTGTTATATTATGTAATTAATATTCATCTCTTTATATATAATATCAATGCATGATAATAATGGGTTGTTATAGTATGTATCAAATAATAGGTTTAATTAACCGTTGCAATCTAGGATGACAAAATTGTGGTGAGAACCCTGTATAAAAGTCTAATAATAGGATAAAAACCAAATGTTTTGGTAATGATACATGGTAAAAATAATGGTCCATAGAATAATTTATCACAATTTAGATTCCATATAAATTATTTTTCATGATTATGTTGTAGTACACAATGATTATTGTTTCTCACACTATGTTTTTTGTTTTAGTTAACACCTAGATCCTGAAGAAATTGTGTTAATGATAAATGTGATTGAAAATAAAATTATTGTACTTCTAAGAAACCTAATGTTATGGGAACTATAATGGAAAATATAGTTTCTATGGTTACCGAACTTTCTTAACCTATGAATTAGAACAGGCTTACAAATTACAAAAGGAGGAAATAATATTCTATTGAATCCTTCATAAACCACCAACTAACTTCTTTTAGTAGGTAAATTGATCCAAAAGTTTTTGAGAAATGGATAAATACTACTAAAAAAGATATTTTATATTCTCTCATTTCTAAAGCATTGGAATTTTATTATAATAATTTATTATTTGGAAGGAAAATAATTCAAGGGTGGAATCTTATCAGGAACAAGAAGAAATTGTATGAAATGAACTCTTTGGAGTGGTTTAAGTTTATAATATCACTTCTCACTAAGTATTTTTATATTATTATTCATGTTAAAATGAATTGGTGATTCCATGAGTTTATATAGAAGGATAATGAGTCTATTTGTATATATGGGGAAATGTTTATATGTCCTGTGAGGTATGCTTCTCATATTATCATCTAACTTGAGTATAATATTGATAATTTTTTTAGAAGATTACAACCAAGTATCTGAAGAGAATTATATATAAGGGACATCAATAATTAAGAAAAAATAGCGTGCTCTAAATAGGGATAGGGAAATTATAGTATCCCACTAATATGATGGTTTTGAAAAGAAATAAAAATATAATTTAATGGAAATCCTAAAAACCATAGAGAGAATAATATGATCCTTACTTTATGATTAAAGTGAATAAAGAAACATGTGGTAAATTATATTAATGGATCTATTAAATAATTAATGTGTGTATAAGGTGGTCATTAAAAAATCAAATATTAATGTAAAGGGAATAAATTAGATAATGATATGTATAGAGAGAAAGCTACATAGATCCATCCATCCAAACTCTATTGTTTTAAATGAATGGACTATAGGTATTATGTTATCATGTACCAAAATCTAAAGGTTAATGGTGATGATTGATGTCATCAACCAATTATGACTAAAGGAAATGTTAAATCTCATGTTATCACTGTTTTTAATGAGCAGTACAATAATTATATTGTGAAAAATGCACGTACCTTCAACTCTAGAATGTCTAATGTATTATTTGATTATTTATCTATTTAATTTTTTATATATAACTACTTTTCTATGTTTATCAAAGTATAACCTCAAAAATTTGATGTTGATTTAGAAGTAAAAACACTTATTGGTTGACTGATCACATCCCCGGTCTACGATTATTCTAAAATGGAATTTTGGGGGAATGTGTTCAATAAAAATATTATCATTATTATACTTGTTAAATTAATTTTTATTTTGAGTATGGATTATATTTCATTTAAGGCCCCCAATAAAATCAATATAAGGGGAGTGATGTTTTATATTATGAACTATCCCATGATATCATATCAGTGTGATTAAAAAAATGAACAAAAAAGGGAAATTACATATATCATATGGTTCATGATTCATATTAAAAAGGGGTGTTTATCTATGATTATTAGGGAGAAATTGAAAATAAGGGATGTTTCTATTGTCTGGTCTCTTTTTAATGACTTTATAGAAGATTTTTGTGGTCATCCACCGAATCAGGATGTTTAGTATTCTATATAATTTATACCTTATAGTACATATACTTCTTAGAAAACATATAGAATGACTATTATTGACTTTCATGAATTGAATAAGAAACTCTAATGGAATCATGAAAAGGAATTTGTTTTCCCATGTGAGTCACCTTGGGGTTTACCTATTATATTAATTATGATGAAATATAGATAAATTAAAATATTCATGGATTTTTGAGAATGTAACAATACTAATATCAGAAAAAGTATCCTCTACCTTGTATTGATGAATTATTTGATCAAATTCATGGAGATAAATACTTCTCCAATATTGATCATAAATCTAGATATCATTAATTGAGTTTCAAAAATTATTAAATAACCATGATAGATTTCATATAAAATAATGAATATTCTAAATTTAGAGGATTTAGTTTTAGTCTTAATAATTTCCCTTCTATCTTTATGGATTTAATTAATAGATTATTTATAGATTACCTTGAGAATTTTTTGGATGTATTTGTAGAAGATATACTTATTTAGTAAAGCTGTAAGTAAGTCTATGTAGATCAGTTGATAATTGTGTTGAATACCCTAAATAAGGATAATCCATAATAAAAATTTTCCAAGTGAGAAATTTTAAAACAGAATGTTCATTATTTGGATATATAGTCTCATATAAGTGTATATTACTAGTCCCTTCAATGATATATTTTATTGGAAATTGGACTAGACTAACCACTGTGATGGTGATCCATAGTTTTTTATGTTTTTATTTAAATTATGAGTTCATTATAGATAATTTTTCTCTGATATATAATCCACTCACAATGATAACTCTGAATAGATCCAAGGTTAATTGGGGGGATTAATCTGATGAATGTTTTGTGAATTTGAAGACCAAGATAGTTAGAGAACCTATTCTTATTCTTAAACTACTTTACACATGATAAGGGTTTGAAATCTATGTATATGCATCAAATAATGGACTAGTATTCATATTAATGAAAACTGATATGGTAATAGATTATACTACATGAAAATTTTAGGTATATGTGAAAAATTATCTAACTCATTAGTTAGAGTTAGTTGTGACAATTGTTTTGTTAATGATTTGTAGAAATTATATCCATTGATAAAGGAGTGAAATATATAGTGATTTAAAATTTTAAATCATATTTTCACTTAAAAAGAGAGGAACATGTTCCAAATAATATGGTTATAGGTGACTAAATATTATGACTAGCCAATACATTACCACTATGGGAAAGTAAACAACATGGAAGATACTCCAAGTCAAAAAGATCATTATAGATTATCTATAATGAGGACCCAAAAGTTTAAATATCTCTGAATTTTAAAATATTATAGAACTAAATCTTAAATAAAGGGAAAAATATTATATGGCTCAAATGAGTGTTGAATCTTCTATTCATGTGTTGATTAAAAAGGTGTATAAAGAATATATAGAACTGAAAAATGAGGTGTGTAATGTTCCAAAGATCAACATTGATTGTGATGGAATAATAAGGATTAAATGTGTCTCTGATCTTTCTTATTTGAAGAAGAATTTGTTGGATAATGTTCATAGTTATTCATTTTCTTTTCATCCTAGAAGTACAAATATGTATAGATATTTTAATGTGTATTTATTATGGAATGGAATGAAGAGAGATATCATAGTGTATGCTTCTCAATGCTTAGTTTGTCATCATGTAAGGACTAAGAAAAAAAATTATATGGTAATATTATAACCATTACCCATACTAGAATATCAATTTGAAAACATCACTTTGTATTTTTTTGTGAAGAACCCCAAAAAATCTAAAGGGAATAACTCTATTTAGGTTCTAGTTAATCAACTTATAAATTCATCCTACTTCATTTCGATTAGAGAATATTTCTATCTTGAATACCATACTCAATTATACACAAATTAAATGGTAATATTTCATATTTTACTACTATAAATAATATCTTATTGGTATTTGAGGTTTACCTCAATGTTTTAGGGATGTTTTCAGAAGGATATGGATACAGTGTTAACTTTCATCATTACTTATAATCCTTAGATGGATGGTCAGTCTGAGAGAGACATTGAAACTTGTGACGAAATTTTAAAATATTAATCTATGGATTTCCAAGGTGGTTGGGATCAACACTGTTATTTTTTTAAATTTTCTTACAACAATAGATATCACTCTAAGATTAATATGACTCATTATGTTATCAATATTAGTAAGTGAAGAATACCAATAAGCTATAATAATTTTTGAGAAGGAATATTTTAGGGACATGATCAATCTGAGGAAATGTAAGAAATGATAGATCTATTAAAAAAAATGAGTAGCTCAGAGTCAACAAAAAAACCTCATGCAGACAATCATCAGAAATATATAGAGTTTAAAGGTGGTGAAAAAGTATTCCCATGAATATATCTCTGGATGTGGGTGATAAGATTTAAAATGAATGGATATCTAAACCATTTGAATATTGTTCCTTATTAAATTCCTAATCATATCTCTTTGGTATTTATTGATTATCACTTCAATAAAATATCTCTGAAGTTTATGATGTGTTCAATGTATCTCTCATGAGGAATTAAATAACAGATACTTTACAAGAACTAAACTAAAATATTATACTATTGGTGAAATATTTTTCCTATAAATAACATCCATTAAAAATTCTAGTTCATATTGAAAAAGTGCTACAAAACAAGATCACTCATCTCGTCAAAGGTTTGTAAAAACCATTAATTTGAGGAAGCTACATGGGAACCTAAGGATGTGACGATGCAAAAGGATCATCATCCGTTTGTATCAAATTCAAAAACATTGAGGGTGAAATTCATTTTATTATGGTTATAATTTAACATACCTATATTTTCATGAAAAATTAATCTATAAATAAATTTATTTCTCGAATATCTTTTGTTACACACAACATTGAGTTTAGAAAAACCACATACCATTATTATAATATTATGTGTCTGTTATCACATAACTGTTGAATTAGAGGGTATAAATAGTAATAAACATATTATAAAAAATATATTTTCTTAAAATTTATAAAATTTATTCATTAGTTATTAATTTATTATAATTAGAAAAATATTTAAAAATAAAAGTGAAATTTTTTTCTAAAAGATTTGTTTATACACATTGTAATTTAGTATTAATAAATTAAACTAATACCTTATTTGAATTATTTTTGCAATGTTAATATTAATTACATGAGAAATTTTTTTATACTTTCAATAAATACTTTTCTAGAAATAGGATAAAAATACATCCATTTTATGCATAAAAAATGCATTTTTCTAAATATATGTTTCCGTTATAGTTCGAAAACATACTTTAAAATTAATTTCTTACACATTTGTATTAATTTAGATAAAATTTAATATATATTTAGATTCAAGAAGTTTGAATTGGGTAAATAGACCCATTTTATTCTTTGTCAATATAAATAGTATTTATAGTAAAATTTATCCCCTCGATAAAGGGTAAATAAGAATAATATATAATAAAAATGTGTTAAGGAAATAATTTTTCATTTTAATTATTATTTTATGATGTTAATTAAACACTTTTCACCTTATGTTAAAAATATATTATATTAATAAAAACATTAAAATAAAAATAACTTATATAGTATTTAAATTTTGAGAAAGTGGCAAAATGTCTCTCTCGTAGTGTTAAATATCTTTTATGTATTCATATAAGAGAAAAAAGGAATTTTTTAATAAAAGTAAGTATCTATTTTGATCATATTAAAATTATTTTTTTGGTAGAAATTTATGTTTAATTTTTATAAATTATATAATTACCTTAATTTCCTATGAAAAACAAATTTAGTATTTTTCTATATAAAATTAAAATCTAATGAATGAATTTAAAAATAATAAACGTGATATAATTTTAATGGTTTAATGTGACCTATGAAATTAATTTATATATAATACATGTTAGGAGGTTTTAAATCATTATATTATAATTAACCTTTTTCAAGATGTATTTAATGTAAAAGTAAATGAATCGCCTCAAAATTTATAGTAATAATATTTTATGAAAATAGTATTTTATTAAGATTTTTAAAAATAAAAAAAAATCAAGCAATAAAACAAGGTGGATTTGATATGGTCTAAAATTTATTATTTTTTCATTCAAATGCCAATTTCAAGCATAAAATTAAAAATTAGAACCCTATAATATTGAAAATTTTGTTACCTTAATTTAAATTTAGATTTTTTAACTGTGGGTTTATCAAAGTGATAAGGTTTAAAATTACCCCAAAAATTTTTATATTCTATTTTTTAATGGTATTAAAACTGTATATTGCCTTATACTCTAATAAAGTCCCATTTTCAGCCATTTTTATTTTTTAATTAATTTTATAGAATTTATTATTTTGAGAAATTACAAAAGTCTCCCTCACCTCAATTATAAAAGCTCAATTCCTCCCTCACTTATTAATATCACATTATTACATCTATATAGACCATACACTAACAAAATCCACTGCCAATATACATAGAAACACCATAGATGTTCTTTTATTACCCAAATACCTACTCTATATCCCATTATATGATATCTATATGAATAATTTCAAATAAGAGGTAATTATCTTAAGTGGTCACTTTTTTCCACTCTTTTTTATATACAATAAATCTATTTTATGTAGAATAAAATAATAAATTAAATTAAATAATAATAATTATGTGTTATTATTATAATTAAGACATCATTATGCACCCTCTTCTGCATCAAATGAAAATTGTCGGACTTTTTGACCTTTATCCCATGAATTTTCCCTTCTTGTAATGGGTTCCCTCTTTCCCAAACAGAAAAGAGGCTCTATATTTTTAATTCAATTAAGGGGGATTTTCCCACAAAATTTCAAAAAACAATACTTATGACTTTCCATCTCCACACAATGATAAAATTAATTTTTCATTACTAACATTTATGAATAGATATTAAGATGGGTTTAATAGTTATATATGAAATTTATGAAAAACAAATTATACTTATTTAAGGATAATATCATGTTTTTTATCTTATCATACAATCCTTTGGGAAACGATAACATCATTTGTATGTATGTGTGGACTTCCACCTCCACGAAGCTATGTGATACAATTTTAATTTATATATTACATGTATATTATTGAGGAATAACTTGATGTGCATATATGATATATATGATATAATTATAATCCTATAAATTTAAATTATTATTTACCTTTATTTTTTTCATCCTTCAAAAATGAATACTATGTTCATGTGTATGTACGACCTTCCATCTGCATGAATGTTGTAATTCATTTTTATATCTCCACATTTTATGGTCAAATATATATATATATATATATATAATGAAAATATAAGATATTTATATATTTATTAATGTTATATATATAATTAATCAAGATACATGTATAAGGATGGGAATGACTAAACTAAAAAATGCATGATAAATGGAAAATCTAACACCTATAAATAACTATTTTAATAAGAAATTGTTGATAAAAGGGGTGTTGAAATGTTATAAATGTATAATATATGATATTATAAGCATTAAAATGACTATTATATAGAATTATAATAAATTATAATTTATTATATAAAATATTAGAGAGATTTCAATGCAATTAAAACTCAGGATAATGGTTTTTATTCAATAATATCATCATTATTCAAGATTGTTTATGTTTGACTCTCAGATTTGGAATATTTCTTTTCAATGTCCATGGTTTCTAAAAATACTTTCAATTTATTTCTATCCACGTATGATTTTTTAATGTCGTTTTTAAAATTCTTTTGTTATACAAAATGATTTAAAGGAATAGTGTTTTTCTGAATGAGGTACATTGTGACTTTTCAGAAAAATGTATAGAAGTAATGTTTTTTTATCTTATACAGGATGGACACATTTTTTCACCATAGTTAACACACACAAAAAATTATTCATAATTTAATATTTTCTATGGTAATTTTCAAGTTAAATATCTTCCATATTATTCTAAAATGTTTTTAAAGAAGTGATATTAATGTGAAAAGATTATATTCCTCAAGAAATTTTCAAAGTGATCTTTCAAACTAATTTTAAATATAATATGAAATAATTTGATGTTACTAAAACATTTCTAGGGTTAAAATGTAATGATACCATTCTTATTAGTTTTTTGCATAATTTATGTTTTTTATGCCAAGATGTTTATGAAACCCATTCCTTTTCCAAGGTTTAGGATATGATAAAATGTTTATGAATCCCATTTTTTCATGGGTTTTGATATGATGAATGTTTTATGATCGTAGAGAACACTTATGTATGATTATTATTATTAGGTAATTTTTCAGTCCCATATATCCCTCTAATTCATCGGTTAATTATATTTATCTCTTGAGATATTTTAGACTAGAATGGGGAGTGAACCCAGTTTAGTAAGGGACTGTATCAACTATGATAGTCATGAGAATGAATAATTTTTACTATAATGGTTTGGGGAGTGAACCCAATCCCCTATGATATTCTAGGGAGTGAAAATAGACTATTATTATGTTTTGTGGAGTTATCTCATTCTACTATGATAGTCTTTGAAAATATCCTTTACTACTATGGGAGTGTTTTTCTATGCTTATTTGTATGACACAATTACAGGTCTTATGAAACTATTATGCTCTCGTGGATCGTGTTCTTTGATTCCGCTAAGAATAATTTTATATAAACTAAAATTATTTATTCCATTACATAATACTTTGAACTATGATATACAGAATATTGTTTTTTAATGTTAATATTGTGTTTTCATACCCCTATCATCATGTTATTCTTATATAATCATTGATATATACCTTTTTTACCCATACTAAAAATATGAGACCGCCCTTTCTTATCTTTTCATTAAATAAGTTATGAAAAAACATTTCAATTATTACTTTTCTATGAATGGATCTAGTTATGAAGGACTAAGTGGGAGACTATGTAAACATTTTATGAACTAGTTGTTTTTGTATCAATGTTTCAAATGATACTAGATCTTTTTTTTTGTGGATCATTATCCTGCATAAAGAGTATTCATATACTAAAATGTAATATATATATATATATATATATATATATATATATTTGTGTGTGTGAGAGAGAGAGAGAAGTATGGTTCTATAAAAGATATCTATAGGTAGTATTGAAATAAAACTCTATATGTAGTGAATACAGAAAGCTGTTCCAAAACATAATGGTAAACATAATTTCTCAATCAAATAAAATAGAGTGTGGTACTCTATGTAACCATAACACATTTCTAATATATAACTGAGAATTTTGATCAAGATTGAAATCATCCAAAACATAAATTAAATTTTTTGACTTCTTATGGTGATCAATTACATTGTAAAAATAATTATTCCCTATAGATTTTTTTTAGAGTCCTATGATGAAATATATGGTGAAATATACCCATGTAAATACTAGTATGGGTAATGGTTGTAAGATAACTTTGGAATTATTTTACAGAACAATAACTTATTTCACACTAAAAATAATGATATAAAATCCACAATATACATTTAATGTGATCATATAGAAACTTCTATCACTGCTCTCTAAACATCTTCATACATCTAATATTAAAAAAATGATGCACTTTGAGATTCATCCAACTACTCCACCTTCATGTCTGATATTCGTAGGACACAAAATTTTTTATTACCCTTATTATTCCATCATAATTAATTTTTATCACATGAAAATTTCAAACATTATTTATTACCTCTAAATCAACCTTTTATGGATCTTTAATAAACACATTGAAATATTTTTTAACACACATTTGAGTAAGATAATATTTCTCCCCCTCCTTCAAGATATCATAGTCTATATTTTTCAAATCTATAAATTTTGGTTCATTTTATCCTTGTAATATATGAGCTATCATGCTCTGTATTGATTTCACTTTCATTGAAACCTCATCTAGAATGGCTACTCATTTTGAAGAGCTTATTAACAATGATTCAGATATCTAGATAACTTCACTCCACTAATAATTATATAATATTTCAAATTATAGAAATATTAGTCTTATTTTTGATAAATTTGTGAGTTTAATCATTACGTAGTGAAACTTATTTTTCCATGTATTTTTCTTCACTTATCTATCAAAATTTATTTGTAATAAAAATTTAAATTTGGTGGTATTGTAATTTTGAGGAATTTAATTAACACTGAACATCATTTCTGGAACATATTAACAATTTATTTGTGAATATATAATTTATAATTTTAAAAATAACATATATATTTAATATATTTCCACATAATGATATTAGATCCATAATTCAATGATAAAATTATTACTTCTAACTCCAAGTCATTTGTTTGCTAAATTTGATCATGAATTTTCATTTCATGGGAGGGATATTCTATCAAAAAATAGATATGTTTTACAATACAAACCTTTTCATTTTTTGATGCATAATTATTAGAAAAAAAATTCAATACTATATGGTAGTGTGAGTACATTTGTGCGAACTAACCTTATTTTGAACTCCATGGAATTTTCCTCAAACTCATATTTCCATAGGATCATAACTCCATTCCATGTTAATGTGGTGATTGGATTACACAACCGGGAAAGATTAATCACAAAGAATCAATAATACCCTACAAATCTATAAAATCTATTAATCTTAGTCATAGTTGTTGATCTAGAGAATTTCATAATAATTCCCACCTCTGAAGGATGCACCTACATACCCACAAAGAGTATAAGACCCAATATTGAATCATTATTTAACCAAAATTCACACAAGTTGAATTTGGAATTTATATTCTTCTTTATTAATTTCTTCCACACTATCCAAAAATTCTCTTCATGATAATCCTTTGACATTGAATATATAATATTATCTTTCATAAATACTACCAAACAGGATCAACATAATTTGAAATGACTCTATTTTTTCAATCTAGAAAGATATAGGGGGAATCAGTAAGTCTAGTTGGAATCACTATAAATTCATAATGTATATAGATAATAAAGAATTTTTTCCTGGGTGTTTCTTCCTTTTAAACCACAATTGATTGTATCAAGAAAAAGAGTCGATAATTGAGAATTATTGAGCTTCTTATACTTGATAAAAATAATTAAAAGGTATTTAATCGTACTTATTCATTATCATGATCTTGTTATGTTCCCAATAATCAATAAATGGTCTCCTTGATCCATCTTTATTCTTTAAAAAAATTAGTTCACCATATGATGATTCCCTTTTCCAAATGAATCATTTATCAAGATCCTCTAATAGTTTCTTTTAACTCAACTAGTGTTGTTCTGAATGGATATTTTTAAATAGTTGAAGTAATATGGTGTTCCAATTATTATTTTTATGAATAAATATTGATAAATGAGAGTCTATATTGATTAATAAGAGCATAACAAGAATGAGATCATGAATAAGAATGTTCTAACACATTTTAAGGATTTCTTGGATCAAGTATGAAGAACTCAAGAAGAAGGATGTATCAATGAGACCCTACAATGATTATTATGAACATAATAGGATCATGATAATGAATAATTATGATTTAACTCATTTTAATTATTTTTTATCAATTATGAGGACCTCAATTGTAACACCCTAATCATATACGGGACATTTCCCTTTGAATAATGCAATAGCTTGCATTGTACGCAACTTCGAGATTCTAACACACCGCGACCAATCAAACTTGCTATTATGAATATTAATACCCAATTTTTTAAATTTTTTAGATTTTATTTTTCAAAATGGACTTCATTTTTGGATTCATAATATCAAAATTACCTTTGGTTGAATTTTTGGTATTTTTTTGAAAACTTTCAATTTTTGATGAATAGTGAAAAACACTGAGTTTTAGTTTAAAACAGACTTCTTATTTCAATAATTATTTATTTTATTTAAATTTATTTTAGGTAAAAATAGATAAATAATACCTATATATTTTCAATGTAATTCATTGGCGTTTGTTTATAGAAATTTTTTATATATAAAAATTTATCTAACTTTTTACCGTCTTTTACCAACCTCCTAGGAGCATTTGAAAATTTGTATAAAACATAATTTTCCCACTTTTGTGAGTGTAATTTCAAAAATACAAGAGACTCGGTTCATATCAATAAGTAATATGTGGTTCAATAATATAATTTTTTTTGGTGAATAGTATATTTTGACTTTTATTTACCACTGTTAAAAGTAAATAGGGTAATTAAGGGTAAAAAGGATATTATTATTACCCTAACACATGTCCTAATTCTTTTGGATAAGTTTAATTCGAGCAAAAACAACCATAGAAATAAAATATGATCCTTTAGGTTCACATGGATTAGATTAGGACATTTATAATTATTTAATTCAAAGAACAGTTAAAAGTGTTAAAATCAAAGTTTAATAACTAAACCATTTTTAATATTGGGTTATACATAAGATAAATTTGACTATAAATATTCATTAATAATATAAAATGATTTCCTATATAATGGTATTTTACTTATAATTTTTATACATTAAGTAATTTAATTTATTTTTGACACAATGACGATGCAAGTAATTACCTTATTAATCAAATTTTAAAATATTTGATATTATAAATACCCAAATAAATTTAATTTGAGTATTTTAATGAATTACACTAATTCTCACGGTTAATATGACATTTTAGGGTTTATTAAATTAATATTTTTTTATGTAATAACGCTGTTATGAGTTTAGAAAAAACAAAATAGTGTCAAATTGACATAAAAGAGTTTTTAAAACAAATAATATATTATTAATTGGTATAATATTCCGAAAAATTCAATGTTCATCTAAATGACATAGATAAAGTTATATATATTAATAATTAACCACTTGGGGTTCAGTTTGAATTTTATAGTAAGTTTATTAACCGTATAATATAAAAATACAAAGAGACATGGTAAATGTCAAACTATTGAACTAAGAGATAAATCTAAATGATAAATTAAAAATGGTGACCTAAACTTGTCTAAAACCTATTGGTTGAGAGGATTTCGACACATCCCCACCATATTATAGAAATAAATCATTTTTGAGCCATTATAAACTGAAAATGAGTTTATTATAAAATACTATTTCAATATTTTTTTAAGGTGACCCTCACCCCTCTTATAAAAGGGAACATCCCCTTCTCTCAAATTCACACCTTCAAATAAATTTGGCTCGGACATCCCCTACCCATATATCATCTCCACTTTCCTCCCTTCACTACATAGGGCTTACTTTAGTCATAAATCCAACTTATGGATTCTTTTTTATCAAATCAAATGGAAGAACCCGAAGAAGAGGAAAATATTTCATCAGAGCTTTCAAGTTTTTTTCTTCTTCCACCTATTCCTTCTTTATTGTTTCAATTCTAAAAAAATAACTCTGGTATCATATATATACTATGATGTTATTATAAATATGGTACAACCATATTCATTATTCTATCTATCCTTTGAATGACATGTCACCATACGTGCATGCGTATGGCTTACTGTCTCCATGTCGTGGTGTTATTGTTATTCAATACATTATTATTTAGATCGGTATAATAATTATTTATAATTAATTTAAATAATAAATATAACATGATAATTATTCTTTATATATTATATAACATCCAATTATATAATATTTTAATATCAAAATAATGATATTGTCACTCGTGTGTACGTACTGATTACCATATCTACGTACACGATGAGATTCCTTCCCCATCGTATCCGTTCAAGAATAATTTTCATTTGATGATTAAAAATAATTATTAAACACATAATATCATTATGAATATGAATAAGATACATCCTATCTATAAAAAACATAACTTATGTAACAAATCATATAAAGTAAAACGAATCAGTTAACACCCTAAACGATGATAATACTAAAATATTATTAACAAAGAAATATTAAAAGATCATATATGATATCATATTAATGTATATGGTTATTTTATAATTTAGAATAATTATTTCACCATTATATAAAAGTTTAACATAACATATACCAAGGAAAAGTACAAGTTAAGGGTTAATTCTACAATCTCTTTATTATCTGAGGTTGTTTTGACGTAAGTGTCTACTGGGAACTCTTTATCATCCACATCCATGTTTCTTAAAAATTTATTTCAAAAAATTTATTTTATTTAATAAAAAATGGGTTAATGTCATTTATACCCTTATTTGAACTTATAAGTTTTGAAAGGAATCTTTCAGTAGTTTTCCAAACAAGTTACTTTACGAACTTTTGGAAAAATTAAAGTAAGAATGTCTTTTTTAACTTATATGGCAGGTTCGGTTATTATCTGCCGTTATAACATCATCTAAGATTACCTTAAAATATTATAAGAATATATTTAAAATAATTCTCCCTTTTATAATTATGTAACTATAAATGATTTCAAAAAAACGAAATATTTTTCTAAAATAGTTTTGATTTCATCTATGTCAACATCCTTTTATGGATTTTATACTTGCTTGAAGTTGATTC
The DNA here is from genome assembly GCA_963277665.1 of Viscum album. Taxonomy (NCBI): domain Eukaryota; kingdom Viridiplantae; phylum Streptophyta; class Magnoliopsida; order Santalales; family Viscaceae; genus Viscum; species Viscum album. The sequence continues at coordinate 1,196,926,236 of OY728123.1, read as the reverse complement.
ATTATGATACAAATATTCGATATTTTATTTAAGGTTTTGAGATATGTATGACTGTGGATATGTTATTTTTATACCATTCATGGTTTATGGTTAAATTATTGACATTTATTATGATATTTTTAATATGAATTTTTATGTTGTATTTCAAACATTTAATATGAGGAATGTATACAACTTAGTAATTGATGGGTGGGGTTCATTATAGCTCCTCAATGCATTGGTAGGTCTCATGAAACCACTATATGAGGAATTGGCTGAGGCCTTTCTAAATTTGATATATGGGTTTGGCCTAGGCCTTAATCATTTTTAGACATCTTAGCCAATGCCTTGAAAAATTGTTTCAGAATGTTCGGCATTATACATTCCCTCATTTTGAAAATAATATTAATGGTTCATGTGGTCATTCGACTAGTAGAATATTCATGATTATGATTTGTTATGGAATTATTTACTCAGCTCGTATTTCATCCATAAAAGTGTTCATGTTTATTATTGGTAAAGGCATGTGTCTTCAATTATTCACCATTCTTAATATTTATATTATCTTCTATTGTATTGCTTACCATTACTCGGCGTTTGAGCTCACTCCTTTCTTATATTTCATTTTCCCAAGATATGAAGAAGTTATTTATGTGTGACTTGCAGGAATAATCTAGGAGGATTGATGATTCTAATGGAAAAAATTAGTGTTGTATTTCATTTCATGTTGTAAAGTTGAAATTATGTATGAATCTTGTTTCCAATAATACTAAATTGTTCGGTCTTTCAGGACAAGATTTACTTGTGATCATGCCAATGTTATGTAGTAATGCACCGACTATGGGTAACTGGGGTCCGTGTGTTATAGTTGGTATCAGAGAAAGTTTAGTACAAACCATGGAAACTATATTTAGATAAACTCTGATTTTAGCACATAGCCATAAGATAAACATTGAGGATTAGTATAGAATAACTACCTAGTATATTGGTAATGTAGAGATTTTGTGAGTTTTCTAATCAATACATCCCTGTCTATATATGAACAGGTAGAGGTAGCTCTGGCAAAGATGTACCTAGGGTTAAAACCCAAAAACACCATTTTGAGCTAGATTCGAATAGGAACTGGTACATGACAATGGGCCTTGCTGCACTCTTCGTTACGGCACTCCCATGGGATATACATAGGATAATTCTAATTTTCATTACAAACCATTATTTAGGGTTTATGTGTATATACTTTCTCAAAGAATTTTTTTTATGAATATGGATTATATCCATAAATAGTTCAATTCATGTTATGTGTTTTACAAGATTAGAATTATGTATTTTGATTCATAAACTAATCTAGTTTATTCCATTGTTTATAAATGACAGCTAGTGGAAGGAATGGAAACCGTATCAATGCATGTATTCCATATAAGGATTTTCCCCTACGCAATATAATAATAGTGAATATGGTGATGCAATTGGTGCAGATTAGTTTATCACCATACTGGGACAACTCATACAGGTTATGAATAATAACCTTACCTGTATGGAGCACCCTGATCGACAACAGAGAGGATCAATTTTGGACCGCTTCATGAGGAAACAACCACCAACATTCAATGGATGTAAGAATCCATTAGTGGCTGAGTAATGGATAAATTCCTTTGAGAAAATATTTCATTCTTTGGGGAGTAGCGAAAGGGTTAAAGTTGTCATGGTAGTTTCTCGCCTCACTAGAGATACTAATTAATGGTGATCATTGATTCCAAGCACAAAAGAATATGAAGAAGTTTCCAGTATGGAATGGAGGGAGTTTAAGGAACTTTTCTTAGAAAAATACTTTCCTCCTGACATATCGATTTGAAATGGAAATGCAATTTCCTAGTCTAAGGAAAAAAGGGGATGAGAATGTTTCAAGTTATAAATCTAACATTACAAGGTTAGCAAGCCATGCTGAAAATTATATACGTAACACAAGAAGTAATATTGACCATTTATTTGATTGGTTAAAACCATTTCTCCATTAAGCATTAGTATCACAATCCTTCTCATCATACAAAGCTATTGTCTCATGTGCTATCAAGACAGAAATGAAATTCTCTAAGTCTCATGACTTTAAAGAAAAGCAAGATAAGAAGATATCTATTGAACACTCTAGGAAAGGAAATAAAGAAATAGGGAAGAAGGGAAGAATTTAATTTCTACCCTATGATAACTGTGAAAGTAAGCACCATGGTGCTTGTCTAAAAGGAAAAATAGTATGCTACAAATGTGGACAAAAAGGCCATCTTGTTGGTGATTGTAAGGGAAAGAAAGACATTACCAATGTTCAATTCTAAAATTGAAGGGAGATGGGACATTATGAAAATATATGTCCTATACTTTAGGGAAACATACCTCAGAAAAGGACAAGGGATCAAGGCCAATATTATGTGATCACTACTACTGAGGTTGAATCTCAGAAAGACATAGTGGTAGGTAATTTAATGGTTTCCTCATGTTTATCCAATGATTTATTTGATTCTGGATCATCACATTGTTTCAAATCTTCTCAATTTGCTAAGAAAATTAGATATTTCCAATTTGATTTAACAAGGGAGTTGTTAGTAAAAACTCTTAAGTGAAGTATCATTATAACAATGTTTTTTCAATCAATTCCTATTAGGGTATATAAATTTTCTTTATCAACTGATCTCATCGTCATACCAATTATTGAATTTGATATAATCCTCGGAATGGATTGGATTTCAGGCCATGATGCAAATATTTATTGTAAGATTACGGAGGTTAAAATTTTCGATGATGATATGGAGTACCTTATCTTTTGAGTAGAAACATCACCACCTCATTCTTATCCCGATCCACCCCCAGTAGCTAATCTAAATTCAATTATTGGGTTGGAATAGAATGAAGTAACTATGGGTGAGGAAAACAATGTTAAAATTTATGACATACCTATTGTGAAATAATAGGTTGATGTGTTTCCAGAGGATTTACCTGGACATCCTCCAGAACAAGAAATTGAGTTTTCCATTGATTTAATTTCTGGTTCAAGGCCCATATCGAAGACACCTTAAAGAATGGACACTATTAAATAAGTTGAACTAAATAAAAAACTATAGGAATTGAGTAATAAGGGATTTATTCTCCCTAGTGTTCCTCCATGGGGAGACCTTGTTCTTTTTTTTAAGAAAAAAGATGGATCTTTGAGGTTGTGCATTGAATCCAGGGAGATCAATTCTATAATAATAAAGAACAAGTATCCCCTAGCTCATATTGATGATTTATTTGATCAGCTTAATGGAGGTCAATATTTTACATATATTGTCCTTCGATCTAGATATCATTAGTCGGGTGTGAATAAGGAATACATTCATCAAATAGCCTTTCGAACTAGGTACGAGCATTATAAGTTTACAATAATGCCTTTTGGGCGGACTAATGCACCCTCTATTTTCATTGATATAATGAACATAGTTTTCAAGGAATATCTTGATGACTTTGTAGTTGTATTCATTGATGGTATCCTGGTATACTCCAAAATCTATAAAGGTCATGAAAATCACTTGCGCACCATTATGAAAACCCTCAAAAGAATTGAATTATACAAGAAGTTTAACAAGTGTGAATTTTGGATTTATGAGATTTATTTTCTTGGTCATATTGTCTCTAAGGATGGAATCTCTGTTGAACCTTCTAAAGAAAAGTGAATCCACGAATGTCTAGCATCCACAAATATAACTGAGGTACACAGTTTTATTGGTTTAGTAGGTTATTATCGACGTTTCATCCAGAATTTTTCTTGATTGGATAACCCATTAACAAAGCTCACAAGTAAAGGGGTTAAATGTTTTTGGAATAAATAGTGTGACTAATGTTTAGAAGAACTAAGGAAAATATTATTCAATCCTCCTATCATGAATCTACCATCTAGGAATGATGGGTTTGTTATTTATCATGATTCCTCAATAAAAGGACTTGGTTGTGTCCATATGAAGAATGATGGAGTTATTACCTATGCATCACGAAAGCTGAAAATTCATGAGAAAAACTATCCTACTCATGATCTTGAGTTAGCAGCTATAATCATTTCTTTGAAGATTTGGAGACACTATCTCAATGGAAAAAATGTGAGATTTATACTGACTATAAGAGTTTGAAGTATATTTTCTCTTAGAAGGAACTCAATATGAGGAAAAGGAGACGGATTGAACTACTCAAGGATTATCATTGTATGATACACTACCACCTGGGGAAGGAAAATAAGGTAGTATATTCTTTGATCAGAAATGATCATGGAGTTTTGAACAAGATGGGAGTTGAAAGGTATCTTTTTTTCATGTATCTAGTAAATATGGATATTGGAATAACTATGGATGGTGAAACATAAATTATTTTTCAAATGGTTTCCAAACCATGTTTACTAGAATTTATAAAAAGTTCTCAGGTTGATGATGAGGAATTTCAAAAGAAGATTAAAATTGTTAACGATAAGAGATTGATCAACTTCGTATATGAAGATGGGATTTTGAAATTTGCGAAGAGACTTTTTGTTCATGGTATACCTGATCTGAAAAGGGAATTGTTATATGATGTCCGTAGATCCAATTTCTCTACGCATCCTGGGAGCACCAAGATGTATAGATATTTGAAGGAACATTTTTGGTGGGACAACATGAATAGGTAGATTTCTGATTTTGTGTCAAGATGTATGGTTTTTCAACAGGTGAAAGATGGAAGGCAACAACCTGGAGGATTCATGCAGCCTCTTCCCATACCTGAGTGGAAATGTGATAATATTACAATGGAATTTGTCATGGGACTACCAAAGACTACTAGAAGGAATGTTGAAATATGGGTCATTGTTGATCGTATTACCAATTCCGCACATTTTCTTCCTATAAGAGAATATTTACCACTTGAACGTTTAGCAATACTTTATATTAATGAAGTTGTAAGACTTTATAGAGTACCCCTATTGATTGTTTCTAATCATGATCCACATTTTACATCAATATTCTGGAAAATTATTTAGAAATCCCTAGATACTGAACTTCTTTTGAGCACTACCCACCACCCTCAAACTGATTAACTATCAGAATGGACTATTTAATCCTTAGAAGACATGTTGAGATCTTTCTCACTTGAATTTCAAGGTATGTGGGATCAATATTTACCTCTGTTAGAAGTTTCCTATAATAATAGCTTTCATTCATGTATTCATATGGCACCATATGAAGCATTATATGGAAAGAGGTGTCACACACCAACTTTTTGGGATGATGTAGGTGAAAGAAAACTTGTACTCCCAGAACATGTGGAGGAAATAATAGAGAAGGTAAAGATTATCCAAACCCATATCAAAGCAGCTCAATGTAGGTAGAAGATCTATGACAATATCTGAAGGAAGGATTTGGAATTTTAGGTAGGAGATCATGTTTTCATGAAGGTATCTCAATGGAAGGGAGTTATACGATTCAGTAAGAAGGGTAAATTAAGTCCCAGGTTCATCAGACCTTTTAAAATTCTAGAACAAATTGGGGATATAGCTTACCTTTTGGCAATGCCTCCAAGTACCTCCAATTTCATGATGTGTTCCACATATTAGTGTTGAGAAAATACATGCCTGACCCAACACATGTGCTCACCTATAAAGAATTAGAACTGGAACCTGATCTGTCTTATTGTGAAGATCCTATCAAGAATCTTCATACAATAGAACATGTTTTGACAAATCGGATGACTCGTCCGGTAAAAGTTTTATGGAGAAACCATAAAATGGAAGAGGTAACATGGGAACTCGAGAAACTTATGATGAAAACCCACCCAGATCTTTTTTATGTAGTAATATTATAGAAATTTAGAGGACGGAATTATTTGAAGGAGGGGATAATGTAACACCCCAATATTCTACGGTACGTTTCCCTTTAAATAATGAAATATATTTCATTGTACGCAACTTTGAGATTCTAACAAACCATGACCAATCAAACTACCTGTTATGAATAAAAATACCCACTTTTTGAAATTTTATAAATTTTATTTCTCAAAATGGAATTTATTTTTGAATTTTTAATATCAAAAATAGCTTAGGGTGAACTTTTGGTATTTTTCTGAGAACCTTCCCTTTTGATGACTAGTGAAAAACACTGAGTTATTGTTTAAAACCAACTTTTAATTTCAATAGTTATTTTTTTTATTTAAATTTATTTTATGTCAAAATAGATACAAAATATCTATATATGTTCAATATAATCCATTGGAGTCGGTTTATAATAATTTTAGATATATAAAAAATTAACAAACTTTTTAACATCTTTTACCCACCACCTAGGAACATTTGAAAATTTGTATAAACCATAATTTTACCGCATTTGTGAGTGAAATTTAAAAAATCCAATAGACACAGTTGATAGTAAGTAAAATGTTGTTCAATAAAATAAAAACAATTTTTGGGGAATAGTAACTTTTGGCTTTTATTTAACACGGTTAATAGTAAATAGGGTAATTAAGGGTAAAAATGATATTAATATTACCATAACACATGTCCTAATTCTATTAGATATGTGTAATTTGACCAAAAAACCTTAGTAATAAAATATGATCCATTAGATCGACTTGGGTTAGATTAGAAGATTTATTATTATTCAAATCTAAGAAGAGTAAAAAGTGTTAAAATAAAAGTTTAATAATTAAACCACAGTTAATATAGGGTTATACATATGATAAATTTGAATGTAAATATTCATTAGAAATATAAAAATATTTCTATATAATGGTATTTTATTTATAATTTTTAAACATTAAATAATTTAATTTATTTATGACACAATCATGTTGTAGTAATTACCATATTAATGAAATATTAAAATAATTGATATTATAAATACCTAAATAAATGTAATGTGAGACTTTTTATGAATTAATATAATTTTATAGTTTAATATGACATTTTAGGATTGATTAAACCAAATATTTTCGATTTAATAATGCAGTTATGAATTTAGAAAAACAAAATACCAAATAGTGTCAAAATTGACATAAAAGAGTTTTTAAAACAAATATTATATTATTAATTGATATAATTTTCATAAAAATATAAGGATTAGAAAAATGACTTAGATATGTTTATATATATTAATAATGAACCACTTGGGGTTCTCTTGGATTTATATAGTATGTTTATTAACCATATAATATAAAAATACAAAGAGACATGGTAAATGTCAAACAATTAAACTAAGAGTTAAATCTAAATGATAATGCTAAAAAGGTGACATAAACTTGTCTGAAACCAATGTTTTGAGCGAATTTCGACCCATACCCACGATATCCTAAAAATAAATTTTTTTTGAGACATTAGAAAATGAAAATGAGTTTATGATAAAATAATATTTCAATCTTTTCCTAAGATGCCCCTCACCCATTTTATAAAAGGGAACTTCCCCTTCACTACCATTCACACTTTCAATACCATTTGTCTTGACCAGACCCTACCCAAATATCCTCTCCACTATCCTTAGTTCTTCATAGAGGCCTTCCTTTAGTCAGAAAGAAAACATAAAGATCCCTTTTGATCAAATCAAAAGGAAGAACCTGGGGAAGAGGTAAATAATCCATCCCCTCTTTCAAGTTTTTTTCTTCCACTTCTTCTTTCCTTGTTGTTTACATCCTAAATAATAACTCCAGTATATTTTATATACTCTGATATTATTATAAATATTGTACAACCATATTCATTATTCTATCCATCCTTTGAATGACATATCACCATATGTGCGTACCTAGGGCTTATCATCTCCACATCGTGGTGTAGTTGTTATTCAATACATTAATTTTTGGATGGGTATAATAATTATTTATAATTGATGTAAATAATAAATAAAACACAATAATTATTCCTTATATATGATATACCATACAATTATATATGATTTTAATATCGAAATAATGATATTTTCGCTCCTGCATACGTATGGATTACCGTCTCCATGACCACGATGAGATTCATTGCCCATCGTATCCATTCAAGAAAAATTTTCATTTAATGATTACAAATAATATTTAAAGACTTAATATAATTCTGCATATAAATAATATGCATCCAATCCATAACAAACAATACTTATATAACAAAACATATAAAGGAAAACGAATTAGTTTACACCTGAAACGAAAATAATACTAAAACATTATTAAAAAAAGAAATATTAAAATATCATATATGATATCATATTAATGTATATGGTTCTTATTTAATTTAATAACAATTATTTAACCACTATAAAAGATTTTAACCTACCCTCGACCAAGGAAAAGTATAAGGTAAGGGTTAACTCTACAATCTCGTTATTATCGGAGGTTGTTTTTATATAAGTATCTACTGGGACCTCTTTATCATCCAAATACATGTTTCATAAAAATGTATTTCAAAACATTTTTACTATTTACTAGACAATGTGTTAAATCCATTTATACCGTTATTTGAACTTATATGCTTTTAAAGGAATCTATCAGTCATTTTCCAAAGAAGGTACATTACGAACTTTTCGACAAAATTAAGGTAAGAATTTATTTTTAAACTTATAGGGTGGGTGCGGTTATTCTCCGCCGTTATAACATCGTCAAATATTCTGTTACAATCTTATAAAAATATTTTAAAAATAAATTTTTTCTTTTATAATTTTGTAACTTTAAATGATTTCAAAAAAAGAAAGAGATATTTCTCTCAAATAGTATTGATTTCATCTATGTCAACATCATTTGATGGATTTTATACTTTTTTGAAGTCGATTCATTATGATACAAATCTTACATATTGTATTTTAGGTTTTTCGATATGTTTCAATATGGATATGTTATTTTTATTCCCTTCATGGTTTATGGTTTATGTATTGACATTTCTTATGCTAGTTTTAATATGAATGTTTATGTTATATTTCAACCTTTTAATATGAGAAATGTATTGGACTTAGTATGTGATGGGTGGAGCCTGCTATAGCTCTTCGATGCATCAGTAGGTCTCATGAGAGAACTATACATTGAATTGGCCAAGGCCTTTCCCAATTTGAAATATGGTTTTGGTCGAGACCTTGATCATTTTTAGACGTCTTGTCCAATGCCTTGACAAAATGTTTCAGAATGTCCAGCATTATACATTCCCTCATTATGAAAATAATATTGATGGTTCATGTGGTCATTCTACTAGTAGAATACCCATGCTTATGTTTTATTATGTAATTATTTACTCAGCTCATATATATTCCATAATATTGTTCATGTTTATTATTGGTAAAGGCATGTGTTTTCAATTATTCACCACGCTTAATATTTAAGTTGTCTTCTGCTGTATTACTTACCCTTACTGAGGGTTTGATCTCACCACTTTCTTATGTTTCATTTTCCCAGGATATGAAGAAGTTAGTTATGAGTGACTTGAAGGCATAATCTAGGAGGCTTGAATGTTTTTGATGGAATAAATTAGTGTTTTATTTATTTTCAAGTTTTAAAGTTGAACTTATGTATGAATCTTGTTTCTAATAATACTAAACTAATAATTCTTTCGATACATGATTTCCATGTGATCATTCCAATGTAATATAGTAAAGAACCGACTCTGGGTAACTACGGTTGGGGCGTTACATCAACAATTCTTAATAATAGACCATTGTTCTGGTTAATATCATTTGACAGTTAAATGGGAAGACACACCCAATAACACATTCTATATGAGGAATAGAAATTATAAATTTATTGTGATTATAATTAGACATATGAATTTCACCTATAAATAGTACCAAACATTATCAATCGAATATATAAATAGTCAATTAATTCAATATAGGAAGATATAGGGGGAATTGGTAAGTCTAATTATAATCAATAAAAATTCATAATGTCTATACCTCATACAAAATGTTGTCTTGGGTGTTTCTTACCTTTTAAACACCAATTTATAGTACATAAAATAATATAAGAATATTTATAATTACTGAGTTCCACAAACATGATAAATAAAATATTAAAAAAGAGTGAATCATACTTATTCAAGATCATGATCTTTTTATGTTCCAAATAATCAATATAGAGTCTCATTTATCCATGTTTGTTATTGAAAAAAATAATTATTACACCATATTATGTTACTATTAACTGAATGAATCACTTATCAAGATCCTCTAATAGTTGATTATTTAATATCTAAAAATCAATGAGTGTTGTCCTATAAGGATATTTTAAAATAGTTGTAGCAACTGGGTGCACAAATTATTTTTTTAGGAATAATAATTGATCAATGAGACTCTACATTGATTATAGGGAACATACTAAGATCATGGTCATGAAGAAGTATTATTTATATCATGTTAAATATTTTTTATCAAATATATGGTTATCATGAAGAAAAATTTATCAATGAGAGCCTACAATGATTATTAGAAACCTAAAAATATCATACTCATGAATAAGTATGATTTACCTCATTTTCAATTTTTTTATCACGTATGAGGAGATTAGTAATTCTCAATAATAAACCATTATTCTGGATAGTATCAATTATGAGTTAAAAGATAAGACACACCCATTATAACATTCTATATAAGGTAGGGACATTATGAATTTACACTTATTCTAATTAGACTTTCTAATTCTGCCTATAAATACTTCCAAATTTGATCAACATAATTTCTAAAGGATTTATTAATTAAATATACTATGATATATGGGGATTGATAAGTATAATTGGAATCATTATAATTTCATAATGTTTATACATGATATAGAAGGTTGTCTTGGGTGTGTAATCCCTTTTAACCTGCAATTGATAGTATCTAGAATAATGGCTGATTATTGAGAATTATTGAGCACTATATACTTGACAAAAAATCTTTAAAATGATGTATGGAATACTTATTTTTGTTTATAATCATGTTAAGTTCCGGATATTCAATGAAGAGTCTCATTAATTCATATTTATTCTTGAAAATAATAATTGGTTCACCGTAGGATGATGTTCTTGGCCTAATGAATCGATTATCAAGATCCTCCAAGAGTTTCTTCTTAAATTTATATAACTCAATTACAGTTTAAATATATATATATATATATTAAAACTTTTGTAGCACCAGGTATGCTTTCTATTGAAAACACAAAAAACTGATTTAGAGGAATACTAGGAATCACTTTTAGAAAGGCAACAAAAATCACCCATAGAATAAGAATATCATTAAGTTTCTATTTCCCAAAAAAAAAAGATAAATACCCCTTATGAATAAACATTAAAACCCATAAAATATAATTAATTTAAATTTGAAGTTCATATTCAGCCTTACACTAATATATTATCATAAGTTCATATATAATATTAAAATTTACCTCCCTTATATATAAATTTGAATGACCACAATATAATAATAGCTCATCCATATAAAAAATATCATCAAATTAAACTAGAATAATATTAATAAGTGTTTAGGGATGAAAATTCACATAAAAATCAATCAAAGAGTAATCATATACTTTATATGTGATCATTTTACCATTTTTATATTTCACTTTTACTTTAACATCTAATCATGTGGGTTGTATTCTGATTCCCATATAAAATTCATATAATATAAAGGGGTGGGTAGAATCAAAATCAAATAGTATATTTGCTATTATTGAGTTCTCTATATGTATACCTTTCACCTATTCAATCTTATAACCCAAAATTGAAATACTTATATAATGGTATTTTCATTTTTCTCTGAGCATAAAAGGTTTCCAAAGTTGATCATTATCATTAACCATTTGATTTGATCACTGGTTACCATAATTACTATAATCCTTGAATTTAAAACATTTGAGTGTGGGTAGTTCATTCTATAAATATTTTTATAAATTCAATTAACTTTCTATCTTCTTCCCATAAAATTAGAAGTTTATTACTATATGACTTTCCATTCCACACTTGAATAATCTACAAATCCCATTAAAAGTTACTCTATATATATTTCCATAATTCCTAAAAGACCGAATATTAATCATATTATCTCTATTTTTTTTTATTTTAATTTACTTTGAATTTTATCTTTCTTATTTTATCAACACAATTAAATTTATAGGTGATCCCATTTTTAATTTCTAAAATCATGGCATGCGAAATGATTTGGTCATGTATACTAAATTCACTTTTGGGAAATATCATTAGAGACATGGTTTTAAGAAATTAATTAAATGATCAATCATATGTTCAGAATAAATAATAATACTATAATCATACTTATCATGTGAGAAATTTCTTTCCTCATATTACTAATGGATTCGTCATCCTTCTATTTTAGCTCAAGTAAATCCTTCCCCATTTTCATAGAATTCAGAAAAGGAAAGTAATCATTTAAAAATAACTTCATAAACTCATCCCATGACATGGATTTAATTTCATTATACTTCATTTTGTTCTAAATAACAATACAAAATTGATATTATTTACCTTCCAAACAATAATCTACAAAAAATAACTTTTTCATTATCTTATAATTAGATAATAAAAATTATATATCATGTGGTAATTATCAAGTGATCAGTATTTAGTGTAAGGACCCGACCTCAGTTTCCTAGAGCTGATGCCTTATTTTATTACATTGGCATATAAAGAAGTAATATATATCCTAAAGGACCATGTATTTTAGTTCTAATGGAAACAAGATACATAAATAAGTTAAAAATTACAACTTGAGAGTAAAACAATACTATTTTCTTTTATTATAAATTTCCATGCCTCCTAGATTATGCTGCCAAATCATTCATAATTTACTTCTTCATAACCTAAAAAATGGAACATAAGAAATCAGTGATCTCCAATTCCTAGTAAGAGTAATAAATACAGTGTAAGATAACATAATCCTTAAAAATGGTGAATAATTGAAAACACATTCCTTTAAAAAAAATAAACCTGAATATAATATGGTAGAAATATGTGTTGAATAAATATTTCCATGAAATAACATAATCATGGGTATTCTACTAGTCAAATAATAACATGAACCATTAATACTATTTTCATAATTATGTAATGCATAATGCATCACAATATAACCATATCTTCAAGGCCTCATTCCAAGACCATAAATAATAGTTTTGTCAATTCCTTGTGTCGAGACCGTACTTTGTCTCCTCAGACCTACTGATGCTACGATTGGCTATTGCAGGCCCCACCCACACATTATATTTTCAATTCATTCCTCTTATGAACTGGGATAAATATAAAAAACATTTACATTAATATTGAAACAAATATATGAAATATAAATAATATTCCCTGAACATGAAGCATAAACACTAACCATTCATAGTAAATTGATGAATGGTTTTATGATAGAACATCGACAACCAAAATAATCATAAAACATTAAGGTAAATATTTTATAGAATACCGTGAAATATTAATCCCAATAATACATATGAATCAAAATTAGTTTTGAAATATATGAAGATACTCTTATAAAATCATCGAGTAATTATTGAGATAAATACCCCTTTCACTTTGAAGAGAAGAGTTATTTTGGAAAAATATTTGTATAATAACAAAAGTGAATTAACATAGTATTTTCATAATAAAATTAGTTATTTTATAAAAAAATGGTTTCCAAAAACATATTATAGAGTTCCATTGAAAATAGATAAGAATTTTATAAACTACCTTGAAACAGACTTGTATTTCAGAAATAATCTTGAAAGTTACTTTTAAATGTTTAAATATCTAAAAAAATAAGGAAGGTCTCTAGTTTGTAAATATATATAGAACAATAACACAGATTTTATGAGGATAACATAATAATATACAATAATTTCATTGAGGTAATTAGACAATAAAAGTAACCCGAATGGAAATGGAGGTTCGGGTGAGAAAAACCCTTACCATAAGTTTGAACGTGTTCCGATCTAGAACCTAAAATCCTGGAATATGAAACTATAATTATTAATAACTTATTTCATAACATATTATACATTTATTTAGTTTATAATAATTATTTTTACTTAATTTATTCTATTAGTGATACGTTATTATATTGAATTTCATCGTTCTGGAGTGTTCGTTTTCTTTATTTTAATAATTGGTTCACTTGTTCTAAAGTAATAGAGTGTCATGGAAGTAAATCTCCATAATTAAAATTACATATTATTTATTAACATATTGAAGTGTTATTTTTCATTTCAATTATTTGGTTACATGTAAATAGTATGAATCATTTGATGAAATATTTATGACATTCACTTAGATTATTTAGCAGTATTTTGATTATTAAGAACTAGTTTGGTCATACGATTTAATAATATGATAGTATACTTGTTATTGAATATTAATTAGGTTTTAATAAATATATAAAATTCTGGTTCAGCCATAAAAATGGTTTTATGACCAGTAATGAATGTTAATTTGAAGAACTAAACATCTTCGTCCACGAAGGTTAAGAATTGGAACCTCATGGACATTGATTTCATTTATAAAATAGAATAGAGAGAGACGATGTTGATGATGGTTCTTCCATTAAAATGATATACTCATAATATATAGATGATATTGGATCTATCAAGGTAATTTCGACAGAGGAGGTGAGGAGAGGATAAGAAAAGAAGATAAATTGAAATGAAACTAAATGAAAAATAAGGGTGCTTTACCTCTTGATATAACCACCTTGAGAAACTCCTTAGGGGAAGGGGTTTTGGTATTTTGCAAAGGACAAGAGCTTACATGAAATTGGGATTGAATAGGTAAGGCTATTTTGGCAGAAAATTGAGGAGCTTCAAGGCTTAGAGGAGTTAAGATAAGAGGGTGTGGTGGGGGTTTTTTATTGTGGAGGTCAGGACTGAATTTTGAATATTTAATTCCTTTTTTTATTATTTCCCTCATGAAAACCAATAGTGTTGTTTCAAGTGACCCCTAATAGTAATAAGTGCAATTTAGTATGAACCAAGTTTCCTTACATCACTTATGAAGCCATAAATAGTTTATTTAATTGATAACTTGTATATACGGTATTTTACCGTATTTCACCATTCATAAAAAATTCAAGAAGTTCAGAAAAATCCCAAAAGTTCACCCCTACAATTTTTTGATGTGTTTAATTCAAAAATGAACACCATTTTTCAAAAATAATTTTTTAAATATTATTAATTTAATTATTAAATAAAATCATAGTTAATTAAAAAAATAATATTTTAAAAGGTATAATTAGTTTTACATCACATTGAAAAATTAATTAAGATATCATTATCTTATTAACTTAATAAAATAACATATTATCATTATTTACTATTCATAAGTTTCATATTACTATTCATAAGGGTATGTTACTATTCACCAAAAATAAAGATTGTTCTATCA
The DNA here is from genome assembly GCA_963277665.1 of Viscum album. Taxonomy (NCBI): domain Eukaryota; kingdom Viridiplantae; phylum Streptophyta; class Magnoliopsida; order Santalales; family Viscaceae; genus Viscum; species Viscum album. The sequence goes on along the minus strand of OY728123.1, from coordinate 1,196,910,902 downwards.
GACTCCAAATGGATTACTAATCACAACTCTAGATAACTGTTTTTCAAAATTCAAAACATAAAAGATGCGAAGATGTTTTTAATGTCTAGAATATAAAATGTATTTATTTTTAGAACCTTGGTTTGTTAAATTAACCCCTCCTTACAAAAAATTCATCTTTGAAATTCACAAAATGTTACCTAAAAAGATGAGGGTTTGTCTTCTACATATTCTCTTACTACTCCCATGTTGCTTCCTCCATCTTATGGTTCCTCCAATGAAATTTTACCATATGGGTCATATGATTAATCAATATTTGTTTTCTGGAATCAAGAATCTTTATAGGCTCTTCACAATAAGACAGATCAGGCTCAAGTTCTATTTCTTCATAGGTGAGTACATGTGTTGGGTTTGGCATGTATTTTCTTAACAATTCTACATGGAACACATTGTGAACTTTGGAAAGACATGGTGACATTGAAAAATGGTAAGCTATGGATCAAATTCAATCTAGAATTTCAAAAGTTATAATGTACCTCGGACTTAATTTTCCCTTGTTAGTAAATCATATAATACCCTTCCCTAGAGATACCTTTAAGAAAACATGATCTTCTTATTCAAATTCCAAATCATTCCTTCAGTTATCAATATAGCTCTTCTGCCTACATTGAGCTGTTTTGATATGGGTTTGGATAATCTTTACCTTTTCCATTTATTCCTCAGTAAATTTTGGTCCTACGAGCTCTCTTTCACCAACATCACCCCAGTAAGTTTGTGTATGATATCTCTTTCCATACAATGCTTCATATGGAGCCATATGAATACTTGAATGGAATTTATTGTTATAGGAAATTTCTACGTGTAGTCAATACTGATCCCACATGCCTTGAAAGTCAAGTGAGAAAGACCTCAACATGTCTTAAAATGTTTGAATAGTATGTTTTGATTTTCCATCAGATTGTGGGTGTTAAGTAGTGCTCAAACAAATATCAGTATCTAGGTTCTCTTAATGATTTTCCAAAATTGAGATGTAAAATGGGGATCACAATCACAAAAAATTGATAAGGGTAAACCATGAAGTCTTAAAACATCATTAATATATAGTCTTGTTAAATGTTAAAGTGGTAAATCATCCCTTATATCAACAAAATATGCTTATTTTGTAAGACAATCAACAATGACCCAAATCGCAGTATTATTTCTTGGAGTCTTTGGTAGCCCCATGACAATGTCCATCGAAATATCATCCCATTTCCATGTAGGAATATGAAGGGGTTGCATGAATCCTCCAGGATGTTGTCTTCCAAACATCACCTATTGACACACCAAACATCTCAACACATAATCAGCATTCTCCCTCTTCATGCATTCCCACCAAAAATGTTCCTTAAGATCACTATAAATCTTTGTGTGGACAGGTTGTATAGAGAAATTAGAGTTGTGAAAATCATCTAATATTTCCCTCCTTATCTCAGGAATATCGGGAACACAAATAGTCTTTATGAATTTAAAAATTCCACCTTCATATATGAAGTCAGTCAACTTATATCATTTATAACATTTATTTTCTTTTGGAACTCCCCATCATTATCTTAAGAACATTTTATCCTTTCATGTAAAGAAGGTTTTGAAACCATTTGAAAATGTAGTGACGTGTTACCCTCCTTGATAATTCTCATATCTATCTTTACTAAATAAATGAACATAGGATCCCTTTCAACTCTTATCTTTTTCAAATTCTTTGGTCATTTTTTCTCAAAGCATCTAATACCGTTTTTGCCTCCCCTAGGTGGTAGTGAATTGTGAAATCATAATCTTTGAGTAGCTCAATCCATCTCCTTTGTCTTATGTTTAGTTCTTTCTATGAGAATATAATTTTTCAAAATCTCATGATCTGTATGTATCTCACATTTTTTTTCATAGAGGTAATGTATCCAATTATTTAGAGCAAAGAATACCATTTTTAACTCAAGATCATGACTTGGATAGTTTGTTTCCTGAATTTTTAACTTCTTAGATTCATAGGACACCACTCGATCATTCTGTATAAGTAAACAACCATTTCCTTTATTTGATACATCACTATAGATAACAAACCCATCATTCCCTGATGGTAGGGTTGGGATCAGATCATTCACTAACCTCCTCTTCAATTTTTCAAAACATTCTTCACATTTTTTGGTCCATACATACTTAAACCCTTTTTATGTAAGATTGGTCATTTGGTTGGCTAAATGGGTAGTGTTATGAATGAAATGCTGATAATAACTTGAAAAACCAATAAAAATGCATAACTCAGTTATGTTCATTGGAGTAGGAAATTCGTACAAAGCCTTTGTATTTACTGGATCTATAGATATTCCATCCTTAGAGACAATTTTTCTTAGAAAGGAAACAGATTGGATCCAAAATCACACTTCTTAAACATCTAATATAATTCATTTATTCTTCAAGTATTTAGAATATTGCGCATGTGATTTTTATGATCTTCATATATTTTAGAGTATACTAAGATATCATTAATAAAGACCACCACAAATTCATCAAGATATTCCTTCAAAACTCTATTCATTAGATCCATGAAAACAGATGTTGCATTAGTTAGTCCAAAAGTTATTACTGTAAGCTCTTAATGCTCATACCTAGTTCAGAATGCGGTTTTTGGAATGTTTTCCTTCCTCACAAGAAACTGATGATATCCAGATAAAATATCAATCTTCAAAAAATATTGGGTTTCATGAATTTGATCAAATAAATAATCAATTCTTAGAAGAGGATACTTATTCATTATTGTAATTGCATTTATTTCACTGTTAGCAATCCACAACCTCATAGACCCATCTTTCTTCTTAAGGAAAGAATAGGGGCTCCCCATGAGTGAACACTATGGATAATAAATCCTATATCACTCAAATTCCTCTAGTAGTTTTATTATCTCCACAAACTCCATAATGAATAATCTATAAGGGGTCTTTGATATGTGCCATAAACATGGAATTAAGTCAATGGAAAACTCAATTTCCCTCTCTAGAGGATGTCTTAGTAAATTCTCTAGAAAGACATTAACATATTGTCTCACTACACACACATTTTCAATTTGAATATTTGTCTCATCACCCATAGATATTAGGTCCTATTCCTCTCCAATAATTTAATTTAGTAGATCTTCTGGGGGTGGATATATATGTGAATCAGATGGTGATTTTTCTATACTAAAGATAAGGTATTCCACACCATTTTTAAAAATTGTAACTTCCTTCTTCTTGAAATAGATCTTCGCATATTAATTTGACAACCAATTCATACCGAGAATTATATCAAATTTATCTATCGGTATGCTGATAAAGTCAACTAATAAATCACAATTATGTGTAATGAGGGGGACAAATTGAAACACCTTTTTTGAAATAATACACCCCCTGGGGGTTTTTACTGAAAATCCCATTATTAAATAAAATTGTAAAAATCTAATTTTCATGGAAAACTAGTAATATATAAATAAATGTGATGATCTAGAATGAAATAAAGAATTGGATATGTTAAATGAAATGATAAATGTACCTTCCACCACTTTGTTAGGAATTTCATCCTCTACAATTGTGACCGCATAAGCTTGGCCTTTCTCCCTTGTCCTTCTCCGAGGAACATTTCCTTGACACTTAATACATTCATGTGCATAATTCCCTATCTCCCTAAAATTGTAGAATTGAACATTGTTAGATTCTTTATTCCCCTTACAATCATGAGTATGATGGTCTATTTCTCCATACTAGTAACAGACTCCCATTCACTTCAGGAAAGTGCCAGTGTGTTTATTCCCACAATTAATGGAAGATGGAAATTCAAATCTTCCCTTCCTCTCCATTTCCTTATTTCCTTTTCCAGAGTTTTTAGTAGCCCTCTTCTTTTCTTATGGTCCTCTAAAGTTATAAGACATAGAAAATTCCTTTTTTGTCTTGATTATACTTGAGACTATATCTTTATATGGTGAGAAACTTTGGGAGAATAGAGCTCTTTGGAGGAATGTTTTTAAACAATCAAAGAATCGATCAATTGTGCTCTTTGGATTAATTTTATAGTTTTTAGCATGCCTTGCTATCCTTGTAAAGTTTTCTTCATAGTTGGAAAGATTTTTATCCTCCTTCTGCCTGAGATTCAAGAATCTCCTCTCAATATCTGCTCGCTATTCACGAGGAAAATAATTTTATACAAATAATTATTTAAAATCCATCTATTCCATCTCTTCTATTTCTTCCACCTCCTTTTTTGGATTAATGACCACCACTGATCTGTATCTCTCGTTAGAAGATAAACTTCAACTACAACCTTCTCTCTTTAGTTACATACCAATGTGATAAATATCTTCTCTATGGAATATATCTAGATATCTACTATAAACAGGTTTCTAGTCCCATTTAATTATGTAGGATATTGTCACATAAAGAGATTTAACGTAGCTCTTATATGTGGTGGATCTGTATGATCCGTACTGGTAAGGTTATTATTTATAACCTGAGTAAGTTGTCCCAATATAGTTTAAATTTTCTCAAAACCAGTCATCGCACCTGATCCAACATCATTATCTTGCATTGGTGGGAAATCCCTATAGGGGACACATGCGTTTGTGTGATTTCCATTCCTTCCACTAGGTGCTATTTCTAAATAATGTCAAACACTAGATTAGGTTATTAATCATAATATATAATCTAAATATAGAAAATTACTTATCATAAATTTAATTTCTACGCATAGTTAATTTCTAAATCCTAAACATGGAATCTTTGAGGAAAATTTTACATTTAAATCCTTCATAATGGCTTTCAAAGAAAATGTGAATTATCCAACACATATCCCCTGGAAGTGTCATAACCAATAGTATAGTAAGGCCCATTTTCGTGTACTATTATACACCATGTCATGCCCGATACTCCTTGTTGGAGCTTTCACTCCTAGGTACATCTGTGCCAGAGCTGCCTCTACCTTCTTGTATCCAGACAGAGATGTATTGCATGAAATAGACACATAATATATTTTTTACCAAAATACCAGGACTTTCTTGTATCTTTATCTTCAAATACTATCTTTGGGACTCTTCATTACTCTATATTTTTTAAATCTAGTTTTTATGTTTTCTACTAAACTTACTCTAATGCCAACTGTAAGGACACAACCCCAGTTTCCTAGAGTTGATGCCTTATTTGATGACATATAAATATAAACAAGGAATATGAATCCGAAAGGACCAAGTTGTTTAGTATTATTTGAAACAAGATACACAAAAGATTTCAACATTACAAATTGATAGGAAAACAACACTAATTTATTCCATATAAAATATAAATGCCTCATAGATTATACTATAAAGTCATTAAAAAATTTACTACTCCATAACCTAAAAAAATGAAACAGAAGATACGGGTGAGATAAAATGATTATTACGAGTAAGAAATGTACCATAATATAACATAAAAATTATACATGGTGAATAATTTAAAACACATTCCATAAAAAAAATATAGTTGAATATAATATGGAAGAAATATGAGCTGAATAAATATTTCCATGACATAACATAATCATAGTTATTCTCATATTCTAATAACCACATGAACCATAAATACTATTTTCATAATGAGGGAATTCATAATGTGATACAGTATAACCATACCATCAAGGCCTCTTGCCAAGACCATAAATAATCATTTTGCCAGGGCCTTGTGTCGAGACCGTAGTTTGTCTCCTGAGACCTACCGATGCACTGATGGGAAATAGCTGGCCCACCAAACACTTTATATGTTTAATTAGTTTATAAAATTAATAGGGATAAATATAATCAAAACATATATTCATATTTAAATTAATATAAGAAATGTAAATAACATTCATGAAATACTAAGAAAAAACACTAACAATTCGGAGTAAATTGATGAATGGTTTTATGATAGCACATCCACACAAAAAATGATCAAAACCCATTATGTTCAATATGGTAGTTGATTCCATGAAATATTAATCCAAATAATACATAAGAATCAACAATATTTTTGAAATAGATGAAGATACTCTTACAAAATCTCCGAGTAATTCTTGAGATAAATATCCCTTTTACTTTGAAGAGAATAGTTCATTTGGAAAAATATTTTAAAAAACAGAATTTAAGTAAGATAGTATATTAATAATAAAATTAGTGATTTTATAAACAAAATGGTCTCCATAAAAATATTATATCGTGACCTTGAAAATTTATAAGGATTTGAGGAACTCCCCTGAAACGGACTTATATTTTAGAAATAATTTTGAAAGTTACTTTAAAACATGTAACAATCCAAAAGTATAAGGTAGAGTTCAGGTTTTAAAACATATATAGAACACTCACACATATTTTTTTAGTATTTCATAATGATATACAAGATTTTCACTAAGTTAGTTTGAAAATAAAAGAAACCCGAATGGAAATAGAGGTTCTGGTGAGAAAACCCCCTACATTAAGTCTGAACGTGTTCCGCTTTTGAACTTATGCTCCTAGAATATAAAATTATACTTATTAAAAAATTATTTCAGAGCCTATTTTACATTTATTTAGTCTATATTAATTCTATTTAGTTCATTTATTCCCTTAGTGATACGTTATTATATTGAATTTCAACTTTCCAGAGTGTTTGTTTTTATTATTTTCATAATCTGTTCACTTGTTCTTAAGTAATGAAGTGGAATGGATGTAAATATCCTGAATTGAAATTGCATATTATTTATGAACATGAAGAATTTTTAATGGAAATTTATATCATTTGGTTACAAGGATATAGGATTAATCATTAGTTGAAATATTTATGACATTCACTTAGATTATTTAGCGGTATTTTGATTATTAGAAACTAGTTTGGTCATACGATTTAATAATATGCCGGTTGTAATGCCCCGAACCCAGCTACCCGGAGTCAGTGCATTACTTCGTAACATTGGCATGATCACAAAAGATCATGTCTCGAAAGACCTATTAGTTTAGTAGCCTTGGAAACACTAGATACATTCATAATTCTTACATTACATCATAAAGTAAAACAAAACTACAACATCTTCTATTCATATCCCCTTATATTATCCCTGCAGATCATTCATATTATACTTCTTCACATCCTAAAAAAATATTAAAACATTGAAACGGGTGAGCTCAGATGCTCAGTAAGGATAAAAATATAGCAGAAGCTTTCATCAATAAACATAAACATTTAAGGCAATGTATAACTAAAACAAAAGCCTTTTAAACTTGAACTTCAACATAATATAGAAAAAGTAAAATGAGATAATGCCATTCACTTCTTCACATGGATATTCTACTGGTCGAATAATCACATGCAATATCAATAACAACTTTCATAATGAGGAAATGTATAATGCCAGACATTCTGAAACATTTTGTCAAGGCCTCAGCCAAGATGTCTAAAATGATTAAGGCCTCGACCAAAACCATAAATCAAATTGGGAATGGGCCTCAGCCAATTCCACGTCTAGTTGTCTCATGAGACCTACCGAGGCATCGAGGAGCTATAGCGGGCTCCACCCGTCACTTATTAATTCCAATACATTCCTCATATGAATAGGTTTAAACATAACATAATTATTCATATTAAAAATAGCATACGAAATGTCAACAATTTCTCCATAAACTATGGATGGTATAAAAATAACACATCCACAGTCAAATATTTCACAAAATGTTCAATGGGAGTTTTGTATCATAAATCAATTTCAATTAAACTTAAAACCCATCAAAGGATGTTGACATGGATGAAATCAAAGTTATTTGAGAGAAATATCTCTCTTTTTTGAAATCATTTAAAAGTCCCATAATTATAAAATAATACATTTACTTTTAAAATATTCTTATAAGCTTGTAAGGGAAGCTTCGACGAAGTTATAATGGCGGGAAATAGCCGCACCCGCCGTATTAGTTAAAAAAACATTCTTACCTTAAATTTGTCAAAAAGGTCAAAAAGTACATTGTTTGGAAAACGACGGTAAGATTCCTTTCAAAAACGTATAAGGGTATAAATGACTTTATCCGATTTCCCATTTAATAGTAAAAATGTTTTGAAAGACATTTTTAAGAAACATGGATGTGGATGATAACGAGGTCCCAGTAGATAATTATGTATAAACAACCTTGGATAATGAAGAGGTTGTGAAGTAAAACCTTACAAAGATCATTTTGTAAACAAAATAGATCGCTCATGTGTATTCACTATAATCTCACATAAATAAAGTATAAATACATAATAAGACATAATCATATCATGACATAATTTGAAAGTAGGAGATTAACCCAAAGAATGGAAGTTGGGTTAATAAGTTCCCTTACCTTGTGTCTTGTCCTGACTCGACCGTTCTTTAACCTCCTAAATAATAAAATAGAGTTAATTTATATTTACATAAGAACCTTTTTCATGTTCATTATTCCTTTTATATTACTTATTACCATGTTATGAACATTATGTAATTATTTAAGTTAATAACGGTCGTTTTGTCGATCTTTGTTACTTGAGTCAAAAATAAACTCCTTATAATTACAAGTTGTTCATGTGGTGAAATATCCATTATATCCAGAATTATATTCATGATTTAGATATCATATATATCATATATATACCGTATATAAATTCATTTATAATATTACGTAACATTTAGAGGTAAGAAATGAAATGCACCGTTCATGGAGACGGTAAGCCGTACGTACGCATGAACGCTACTTTCATTTCTATTTCGTATTTAATGGAATGAAATCATAATTATATAAATGTATAATATAATTACAGTATAATATAGTGTATAATACCATTTAATCCATCCTTTATACATCCCACATATGGAATTAACGATTGAAATCACTTTGAGGGGGCGGTAGTCCGCACTTCCTAAAATGAAATTATCGTGTTTACCCATAATGGAAATCATAAATTATTCCATAAATGAGAAATAAAGAAGAATAATTAAAACATAAACATATTATATATCATATATAAATATAGTTACTTCTTAATGTCCACCTTTGAAAGTGTTATATGAGTGTTGAACAATCATCGTTTCGTGAGGCAGAAATTCGCCATCCACAGAAACCGTATGTTCCTTAACCATTACATGTTGGTGTGTGTAAGTTTAGCTCTAATAATTCTTATAAAAACATCCTAGTATATTGAGGATACTGTTGTTGTTACAAAATAAATGAATAAAAAGTGTTTAGGGGGTTGGAGAAGAAAAATAAAACAAAACAACATTAGAGAAGACATTACCTCAAAATCGGGTAACTCTTTTTGATTTGATCCAAAGGCTTCCTTGGGAAGATTTCAGCCCAAAGTGAGGATTCTAGGAGTAATAGGGGGAAGTTGGGAGAGTATTTAGGCAGAGGTTGGCCGAGCCAAATGGCTTGAAAGTGTGAATGTGGTGGTAGAGGTGGGGGCCTTTTATAAGAGGAGAGGAGGGGCACTCTTGGAAAGTAAAGAAAAGTCACTTTATTATAAAATGAGTTTCGGATTTTAGAGGACCCAAACTTATATAATTCTAGGCTAAGGTGATAAGGGTTCTAAATCCACCCATCCAATAGGTTTTTAACATGTTTAGTTCTTATATATTACATTATCTTTCCATTTTATTTAAATCGTTAAATAATGAGGTCATCGCTCCTTCATCATAATGTCATATATAATTTAATTTATTTAATTTCTAAAAATTATAAAAAAAAATACGATGATGTAGGAAATCTTCTTAGCTTTCCAATTATTACTTATAGTCGAAAATATGACTTGTATAACCCCATGTAAAAATTGTTTTAGTAAAACATTTCATGTTTTTGTCATTTTTTTACTTTAACATTAAATAAAAGGTATTTATGTCATTTTCCAACTAAAGTGGCTCCATGGGGTCCCCAAGTTGATCCATGGATTGTCTTGGTCTTCCATGGCACATCCAATGAGGGTAGGACATGTTTCAAGCTCATCTCATATTATTAAAACATTATTTTTACCTTAAACTACACTAATTACCTCTAATCGCGATTAAGAACTTAAAAGTTACTATTCGCCAAAAAATTATTTTAATCTCATTGAACCACATTTTACTTCTTAATGACAACCATGTATGTCAGATTTTTGAAAATCAAACCACATAAGTGGTAATATTTCATTTAAACGAAAAATCAGTTTTTTTAACTACCACTTAGTGGTTTCACTATTCATCAAAAATTGAAGTTTTTCAGAACAATGCCAAAATTTCACCCTATGCTATGATGCTTATTCCGAATTCAAAAATGATTTCTATTTTATGAAATTCCAAACATATAATTTTCATTAATTAATTTTATAATTAATTCCCGCTGTCACAACAAATAGTGTGTTTTTAAGAAATAATATATATCAAAAGATTGACAATTGTTTATGTCCAATTATAAAGTGAAATTAATTCTAATGAACACCATTGGATAAAATGGTAAAAATATATTCAAATTATACTTTAAAACCACTCAATAGTATAACTTATCACTATAAATTATTTTGATTAAAAAAAGTTGTCTTAAGTATTTTTCACTATTTATAAAAATTTGGAAATTCTCAGAAAATTACAAAAAATTCGACATAGGCTAATTTCAATATTAAGAATACTAAAATGAAGTCCATTTTGAAATATAAAATTTCTATAAATTTAAAAGGTGGTTATTACTATTCATAACTGCTACTTTGATTAGTTGCGGTGTGATAGAACTCGAAGTTGCGTAGCTATTGCATTATTGAATGCGAAGCGTATCATGGAAGCTCGGGGTGTTACACCGGTATACTTGTTCCTGAATTTTAATTTGGTTATAATACCTATATTAAATTATTTTTCAACTATAAATTTTTTTTCAAGACCAGTATTGAAGGATAATTTAAATAACGAAACTTCATCATCCACAAAGTTTATAAATTAGGACCTCATGGATGTTCATTTTTTTTATAAAATAAAAGAGAGAGAGAGGGAGGGAGAATATTGATGATAGTTCTTCCACTAACATAATATAATTCTAGTATATAGATTCTAATGGATCTATCATGGTCATTTAGATAGATGAGGTGAGGATAGGATATCAAAAGAAGATAAATTTAATTGAAACTAAATGAAAAAGAACGGTGATTTACCTCATGATATAACCTCCTTGGGAACCTCCTTAAGGGTATAGGTTTTGTTCTTTTGGAAAGACCAAGAGCTTCCTGGACGTGGGGAGTAACTAGGGAAGGCTATGTGGTCATAACTTTGAGGAGTTTCAGGTCTTATAAGAGTGAAGAGAAGAGAGAGTAGTGGGGGGGGGGGGGTTATAGTGGAGGAGAGAAGGGAATTTTGAATATTTAATTCATTATTTTATTATTTACCTCAAGAAAACCGAGAGTGTTGTTTCATGTGACCCCTAATAGTAATAATTTTATGTGAGTTAGAACTATGTGGCCTTAAATCACTTATGATATCATAAATTGTTTATTTAATTGATAATTTGACTATATGGTATTTTACCGTATTTCACTATTCATAAAAAATTCAAGAATTTCAAAAAAATACCAAAAAATTCACCCTACCATATTTACACATGTAGAATTCAAAAATGAACTCCTTTTTTCAAAAAAAAATCAAATTATTTTTTATTTAATTTTTAAATAAAATCTTAGTTAAATCGAAAAATATCAATTTTAAAGGTATAATTAGTTTTATATCGCATTGAAAAATTAATTAAGATCTCATTATCTTATTATATTAAGAAAAAAATATTATCATTAATTACTATTCATAAGGGTTATATTTCTATTCATAAGGGTGTGTTACTATTCACCAAAAATCTTGTTTGTTCTATCAGACACCAAATAACTGACTAATCATAACTCTAGAAGACCGTTTTTCTAAATTCAAAACATAAATGATATAAAGTTCTGTTTAATGATAAGATTGTAAAATGAAATTATTTTTAAAACCTTGGGGCGTTACATTTAGTGGATTAATATGGAATTGAGGGAAGGTGTATGTTTTTACATGATATAATCAATGGTATATTTTTTCCTCCTTTTCAAATTTGGAATCTCGAAAACATTCATATCTAGAGAATGTTACACAAGAAAATCTACAATATTTTTCATTGCAACTCCCCTAACATTATGTTTCATATAATAAATTCATTTTATTCTACATCACATTTATATTTAAGAAGATTATGCATAGTTCAATCCATTGACTAAAACCATGAAAAAATGATTTAAGAATAGTAATCATTGTGATGAATAATATATTCATGAAAATCAATCATAAGATGTCTACATCATGATACCTTTTCTAACTATGAAACCTCAGGTTTATAATAGAAAATACTTGGAAATTATCTATTGAAATCCTACATAATATTTCATAATTAAAATTTTAATCAACCCATAAATATACCCAAGGAGTTTCTATCTAAGTGTGCAGTCTTTGGAACACTCATCCTGCACTAGTAATGATCGAGTTAATACACAATATTCCCCTTTCAAAGTTGTAACCTATAGGTGCATATTTGACCCTTCCGCATCCACTTTATAGTATTTATCAATATATTTATTTTCTTATAAAACATCACATTATCTACATTACCCAATCATAAAAATATTATTTCATAAATTCACTTAGGCCTGAGGTTTTTAAAAAATCTCCCTAATACTAATCGTTAAAAACAACAAAGACCTACTATATTACCAAATGAGGTAACCTAAACACTAAATACAGAAATATTACATCGTTTTAGATAAAAATTCAATATATATCATGAAAATAAATTCCTCAAAACCCTAATGGTTAGTTTTATTTTTATACTAGATATATAATAAAAATTTTCATGAAAATTTTAAATATCTCAGTTAAAGTTCTTCTCACATTGTCCACTTTATAGACATACACTACATAAAATATTACTTCATAAAATTGGGAAAGAAAACATAATATAAGGTGATTTCATATTATTATTAAGGATAAATATCATAAATATTAATCATTCAGCTTATTTATGCATATCACATGTTAAATATTATAATAATATAAAGATCACATTTAAAATTAATTCTAATGAATTAAGAGATCATAATAATTACAAATGTATTTAAATGATTGTAAGACATGAGTCATGCAAGAATAAAATATAATTATACAATAAATTATATCATAGGAATAGAAAAATTTCATAGAGAATGGAATAAAATGTGGCGCATAATCTTAATCCTAGAAATCATAAGTCAAGGTTTCTCAACAAGACATTCATCTCTTGTTATGCTTTAACTGAAAAATCATGTACCTATATTGGTATTTGTATAACCACCCATTTATCATCTATCAAGCATGGGATAACCTCTCATTTATACTAGGGATTCGTATGACCTCTTCTACACACTTTGATATTATAAAAATTAACCATTACCCAAAATACTAGGGGTCTATAATGGACCCACTAACCACATATTTCATTCATTTTTATGGTTCATGATTATAAAAAAATCATCATTTCATCATTTATAAACTTATGAAAAAATAATTTTTTCAAAAATATCTCATCATCATAATCATAAACTACCTAGATAATGAATAAAGATAATTTCATTGGATCATATCCCAAGTAAATCAAAAAACCTCAATGGATGTTCTCATTGATTTAGATATATTTAAACGAATGCTGAAATATTTTTAGAGGAAAAAAACATTTTCATCTTCAAATAACATATTTGAGAATCTAATTTTTATTTAATTATTATGAATACCAATTTCATTATAAGTTATTTTTGAAACATTTAATGGATTATTCATAAAAATGGTAGAAAGAATGATTGGACAAGTCATTCATGTGATATATGTTAAAAAATGATTACTTTCATACATTTTGTAAAAGGTACATCCAATAGATAATGATAGTATAATTATATTTAAACCACTGTATAATATTAAAATAATTAATGTAAAAAATATTTTTAGAATATTAAGAAATCATGAAAAAGATTAAAATAAAATATGGTCATGTAATAAAATTTTCTAAAATGAAAAGCAAACAAAGTTAGTTTTCCTTAAAACTATTTTTTCATAAATTTTAGAATATATAGAGTGGTGAATGAGAGGAAAACATGTGATGTATTGAAATATATACATTATAATAAAAAATATACAATCTTTTACATATATATCATGTAATTTAATCATTTTAACATTTAATCCAAAACAACCCTGGTAGAAAGTGAGATTGTAACATAAAAATCTTACCTCAAGTCCAAATTACTTCATATGTTCTTTTCACCTCCTATATATATGAATCTAAATTAATTATAATTATATAAAAAATATTACAAATTATAATACCCTAAATTTTTTAATTATAACATCTTATCACCTATTAATTAACAATCTTTCTTAATCATTAACAATTCAGATGTCTACTGCTCTGTTTTTTCACATATGCTTTGATTTGAAAATTATGGTACATGCACATTGATCAATTGTGATCAAAATATAAAAATTTAATCATGATATAAATATCATATATATTCAATATATATTTATTTATAACCATTCATATAAATTGGTGATGAAAAATGAATTATAGAACATCATGGAGACGATAGTCTATATGCTCGTATGAGGGATGTTACCACTTTATGATGGATAAAAAATATGGAAATAATAATACATATTTATAGAACTATAAAAATATTATAAATAAAATATATATTTATTAAATGTATCGTTACAATCATAAATTTGAAGCGATGATGGGAAATAAATCACATCGCTACATGGAGGCGGTAGTCCACACATCCACAAGAGTGATACTTCCATTTCCAATTTGATCTAAATGATGTATAAAATGATTTTATCATATTTATAATAATATATTATTATATTGAAGAAACTGGATTCATTTTTAACAATATATAAATCATATTTATAGGAATTATAAAAAAGATAATCTTTTAAATAGATATGTAAGATGTTTAAATCATCATTAGGAGACCTCATTCGGATAACACCAGAAGCCTTCATAAGTTGGTTTTAAAGGAAGAATAAAAGTGGTGGGATGAGGGAAAGGAATCTAAAAAGATATTAGAGTATTATGTTCTATTTAATATATAACGGTCAAACATTTTAAATAAGTGTGGATATGTGGTTCCACTTTGTAAATGAGAGAAATAATACACTTAGAATTACATAAAATATATAAATATAATATATATCATAGTCGAGTTAAGTGAAACAAAGTCTAAAAATATTTAATGAAAATATATTTTATAATTAAAATTCCCTTACAAATCTCTAAATTATTTATTATGTAATATAGCTATATAAAACGTATCCACTACTCTAATTATTTTTTAATAACATTTCACATTTAATTAAAAGACCATTGACTATCTAAACAATTATTAATATAACCTATGTAAAATGACCATTTAGATTAATATATATCATGATTAATGATAAAGCCCATTTAAAAAATTGAATAATCAATGGCCTTAACTAGTATTATAATACCCTATGAAGCCCATTTATTATATATTCTAAGCGAGCTGGAACTGGTAGGATTTTCTCTTGACCATGTCGAAGTCAATATTAAAAAATGAAGCACAAGCAAAATAGTTTACAGGAGAACTTCAATCTGATAGAGATCATGACCAAGACCATTTTATTGGAACTACCCCATGAAATCACTATCAATTCACACCTACCCTTAGTGTGTATACTAGTGTAATAAGGTGTTATGTATATAGATCTAAGTAGTATTAGTTAGTGTATTTTTTTTATAAAATAATGATTAAATATATCACTTTTTATTATAAAATTATCAATGATTATATAATTTTTTTGATAAAAAATAAAATTTGACATGAATAAATCAAAATTTTATATTTTGGAAATATATATTTTCAATTATGACACTCTTTTGATAATAATGATTATTAAATATCATAGGTTATGATAAACATCAATTGACACAGATAGATGAAGCAATTTCCCAAACTAATAGGATCATACACTTTGGAGCACATCTATTGGAGCTTCTAAGAGAGACTGTATCACTAGAACTTTCCCTTGAAATACTAGAATCATAAATCAAATAATTATTACTCAATAAAAACCATTTTCTAGAGAAGTTCATGAATATCAATATCAGAGCTCAAATCATGTTTTTTGAATCACCGAAACAAAGAATATCTATTGCATACTATACCATTAAGGTGCATGGTTGTATAATAATATGTCATGCATCAAGAATCTAATAATATAGTTTTTATATATTATTTTTAATAACCAAATTATTATATTTATCATTTTTTCTTATTAATTTTTTAATTATTATGTAATATTTTTTATAAAAAAATACATGAAGGAATAAAAAATTTATTTTTATAGAAATATATAGTTTTAATTAAGGATCTCTTTTGATAAATTCAAGATTTTTTTAAAATAAATTATATTTTAATAAAATAATCATATTATATAATAATAATTTAAAAATAAATGATAATATAATTTAAAAATTTCCACTATAATATTAATAATATTTGGAAAGTGTTTGATATCATAAAACTAGTATTTTCAGGTAAATACAAATTATACATTAAAAGTTTATATTATAAAATTTTGAAGAGAAAAATTAAATAAATATTACTTTTGAAATTAGAATACAATAATTATATAATGAGTAATTTTTCATAATTTTCTGATATAGTCAAATGTTTTGGTAAAAAATAAATATGATATAAATATACAGTTTGTGTTATGACATCCCAATTTCTTAATATTATGTAATAAATGGTACAAAATTCCTACACGATCAAATATATAATGACCATTTAAAATATTGATATTTATGATATTTGATTATTTTTATAATCATTTAATGAATTCTATAAAACTAATGTATAATTTTGAGGTTTTAAAATCATTTCTTTATTAACAAGCCTCACTTTCACATAACTATATGTTTTATTTAAATATGTTCAATTAATGGAATTATACAACATTTAGAACCAGACCAATTTGGAATAAATCATACTAATATTCTAGGGGAATATTTTTTTATATTTTTATTATATAGTGTTCAAAACCAATGTTTGAGAATTATTAATGAAATCCCCTCTATTTTGGTATGAATACCAACCCAACCTCCCGCTCACCATCACTAAAAACCCATTAAGCAAGAATTCTCTATCCATATACCTATATAAATCACACCCAAGGTGTCACAAATATCTTATGAATCTCCTACCAATCTTATAGAAGCTCCCTCTCAAGTTAATGGAATTCTATTCTTCTCCTATATTTTATAGAACATTCTTTGTATTATTCCATTTCATTCCCAAAATATCATGTTGGAATGTGTTTGAAAAATTAAATTTTACTCTAATTTTTTTTATGTAATTGTAGAACACATAAAACCTTAATTAAACCCTTCCATTAATTTTTATGTACACCTTTCATGCTTCCAAAATTATCCTATGATTTTTTCCTACCAAATAATTGAATAGTGAATACCCATCCCCATTTCCACACAAGGGAGTTCATATACAGTTACCCATCCTTAATTTATTGGTGAATTATATTTATGTAACCTAGAATTCTTATTCATGGGATCAAAACTAATTAAATTAATTCTTATTTTGTAAGATATAAGTGGCACACTATCAAATGTACCTGATATGAATATGATGGGTGGGCACAAAATTATATAGGCCTCCAATGCATTGGGTTGTGATTTTACCCCACATTATACATTGTATATTTCATGTAATGTTATACAAAGAACATTTTTTTATTATTTATCAGTGGTTATCCTAGAAATATTCATTGTATTTCATGTTTTATGTTGTTTTCACATTCAAATGTTTCCTTAATGTAATCATGAGGTATCATTCTTCAATGTTCATGTTTATTATTCTAACCCCTTTTATGTCACTTTTTTAAGGATCATGAATAATATGGTTTACATTAGTTATTTTATTATTTTATTATTCCTTTTTGGGATTTATATCTCATTCTTTTCTTATGTACATTCATACATTATACCATGAAATATTAGAATAATTTATTGAATATAAGGCCATGGTTTTGAGTTTTTAAATAAGGTTGTTGGAACCATGATCCATGTTATAGATTTATTTATCTAATTATTCTATGACTGTAGGACTCAAATTTTTATTGGATTTTATTATGTGTATTAAATATTGAATTAAGGTGTATTTATGATATAATTTTCTATAAACATCCCTGAACCCCCACTCCCAGATCTAGTTATAGAGACAAATAATTGCATTCCTAACTTTGATACCAATAATCGTGAAATAATTTTTTCAATCCAATACATAAAAAATACAACTGCAATATAATATATATTATATAAAAAATTATCATTTAGTTTTAGGGTTTAGATAATTAAGGAAAACAGTCTCATAATAATACCCGTGCCACTAAGTGTTCATTTCTCCAATATTCCCATGTTTTCTTATTTCACAATAAGTCTTCAGCATATCGCCTTAAATTCATCAAACATGAAACCATTATAGATATTATTCATTTTACATCACACTTTATTGGTTCGGGAAATTGAAACAAATAAGGGTGATGAAACATTATCAAAATGGATACACATAAACATTGACAATTAAATCCCATCCATGGATATATGATAAAAATAAGAGTTTGAAGAAATAATCAAAATGCATAATAATATCACAATATAATTAATACCTAGAAAAACAGGGGCCATAAATCATGGGATATGGAAAAATATTTGTCATAATGCAAGATTCATATAAGTGAACAATCATTTTCTCTTAGAAAAAAATCCTTGAAAAAAGGATCCATTAGAACTCAAACAAATAATTGAAAACATTTGTAGGTATCTTGGAACATCAAACATTAATATTTGAAATTATGGACCATATAATTACCATATAAATTAGGATTAACATATAACCTATATAATATTTTGTATCTTATGAGTAACAAATAATCAATTATCTCTATATTCCATTTGAAATATCATAACTCATTCATCTTTTAAGTGTAACTTCTATCCAGGTATTTCCACCTCATTACCCAATGAAATCTAGTTCTATAAAGGACCCACCCATTTGATAATAGAAAATGTCCCTTAAGGATTTGGTTTCACTCCCAAATCCTCTATTAATTAATAATGTTCATTTATGAAACTGTGAAACAAAACACATGGATGCCAGTATTTCCTCAAAACTGACATTTTATGGGTTTCCTATGAAAAATAAATGTATTTCCTAGAAATATCATTAAAACTTTATCGTAACCCACTCAGTTAAATAAAGTGAATGATATCATAATATCATATCCCTAATGAATAATATGAAATGTTAAAGGATTTTAACATAGATAAAAATACCGTTAAATGAACATTTTAATAATTTCTTAAAGAATAGTGAAATTACCCTTTCTATTCAGTACCTCTAAAAACTAAAAATTTCAAAAAATATTGAGAAATGTATTTTCATTTTAAATAATCTTGGTTAATTATAATTTATTATTTATAAAAAATTATATTGTACATTTATAAAATATTCTCATGTTGTAAATGATAGAAATTAACCTTCATCTCAATCTTTTATAAAGATGGTCAAAATTTAACTATGAGAAAAAAATTAAGAAATTTCATTTATAAATCCTTATAAAAGAAGTATAAAGATCTTGGAAAATAACTCTATGAAAACATTTATGTTTATAAAAGAACATTATTTAAGTCTGATAAATTTTTTGGAAGAATATTTTTGATAAAAATATTTAAAACCACTAAAATAACATTTTTATAGAAAACCCATTTATGATATTTTACACCAATAACACTTTGAAATAATGAACATAAAAAATTTAACATAAATTCCATGAGTATAAAATGATTCATTATATACTATTTTAAGATTCATTATATACACCATATAATGGAATATATGCACATCTATTAAAAAAGATCTTAATAAAGGATGTTTGAGATTTAAAACCGTTGAAAATGGGTAATGATTGTATCAAAAACACCTCAAATTATGGAACATAACAAAATTTTATAATCCTGATAATTTAAAAAAAATATGTGAAATAATATTTATAGGTAAATAATTACACCATATAAAATAAACCTTGGTCTATAACATTAATTATCTCTCATAGAATTAAAATCTTTATATTGAAAACCTTTTCCACTTTTATAACATTTGAATCTATATTTCATGAATGTTATAAATTCAAGGTAAGTTTTAATATCTTGATCAATTATTCAAGCATGATATAATATCTTAATTGGTATAATATAAACCTTATTAAATCATGTATTTGTGGAATATAATACATGTATTAACGAAATTATATTGAGATAGAAAATTATCACAAAGATCATATCATTGAAATTTTAATTTAATAAATGAATATATTATTTTTCATAATTATAAAACCAAAAAATATAATTGGAAATACAATAAAATACAATAAAATTTCATTTTACTGATAATAATTGAATAAAAAAGTAAATGACATAGAAGTACAACCTAATAAATGGGAAATTATTTAATAAATCCCTTACCATAAATACATACTTTCAATATATGTATTTTAAAACATGAAGAAAATATAAAAATAATAATAATTTTTTCGGAACCCATTCTTTGTATAAAAAATTATTAGAAAAAAATTATTTCATTTAATTCCATAATATATTTAATTACATAATCGGTTAAGTTCAAGTTGGGTGTTTTGTGAACATTCGATTCATAGTTTGATATAGACTTAAATTTTTTTACTTTGGTAAAATATTTCACAATTTTATCACCTACAGAATAATAATAACTAAATGATAATAATTTTAATAACTAAAAATAAATATATGAATGGATCACATGAAAACGAATCACTAAAATTCGTGGAGGTGGTAATATTTCACTATATAGGAATGAGGTTACAATTTTCTAATGGAAGGTAAGAATATTTATTATATATTATCACTAAATAATGATAAATATTTCATGAATATAGTATATATAATTTAAATATATCATTGTAAATAGAAATGAGAGGTGGAGATGGAAAACAAAACACATCGATTCTTGGAGGTGGTTGTTCATACGTACACACAAATAACGTTTTCATTCCCCATAGGAAGGGATAGGAGATGAAAAATATTACACCATTATTATAATAAAATATAAATGTTTGGGATTTATCTATGTTATTATATTTTATTGGTCATAATATAAGTAATGAATGGAGAATGATAAGTAAAATGAAAATGCTCGGTTGAGACGATTACCTCCACATTAAAGAATGTCTTCTCAGTCTATCTATAAGCACCCTTGAGATGATATTTTAAGAATAAATAAACCTACAAATTGTTTCAAATTAATTTTAGAATATTTTCTCTTCATGCGGAGGTCAATATAATAGGTTCTTGAAGTTTTAGTATGAGAGGAGAGGTGGTTCCCTTTTATTGTTAACGGAAGTACACACTTGGAATTATTTAAAATATTTAAACATAATATATTATTTTTCAGGTGAAAGTTGAATAAAGTGTAAAAAAATATCAATTATTTGAAAATTAGGATCAAATTAATTTAATCCAAAATATTTATGAAATGTTTGAGAAATAATTTAACTATTGTATCTTAGTTTTAACAACTCATTAACCCTTTTAATGATTATGGTGATAATACATTTTAATAGTTTCGGGTTTCATAAAGTAACAATATAAAGACACGTGACCCATAAATGGAAAATTGTTGATAATATCTAATATATCTCAATCAATTTGAAAATTATATTGTTTTATGAATTTAAAACAATTTAATAAAATATTATTTAGAATAAATAAAATTTAAATCCATTTTTGTAAATAATATTATTATTTGAGTTTGAAAAATATGAACATAATAATATAATTTTAATATAAAATATTAACACATTAATAATACATTATATCTATATAAAACATCTTCTAGAACAATAACTCCCTTAAAAATATTACTCTTATTTTTTCAATTTAATTACATTATTTTTCTACTATTTTAAAAAGAAATTTGTCATCCATGTGTAAGAATTTAACATAATTATTACATTGGTAAAAATAATAAAAAAAATTCTGCTACAAAAACCATTAATATTTTAAATAACCATTTTTAATTGTGAATATCAAATTTTTTAATAAAAAATAATATATTCATTAAAATAGAGTTACATTGTTTAATTATTCTTTATATAAAATTATATTATAGTCATTATCAAAATAAAATAGCCCCAATATTCCATATTATAGAATATTGGACGAGTAAGGATGCAAGAAACTCTTAAAGTAGAGACAAATCTATTATTATATACATTTTGAAATCCTTATCAAATTAATTTTAACCTTAATTACCCAATTAAGCCTTCACCATGCGGAAAAATATTTATAATGTTCACCATTTATAATTACCAAAAAAGATGGCATATATAATTTTTTTTTAATTATGATTCCACATATGGAATCAATTTTATAAAATTTAATCCCTATAATTAGCAAGAATTGCATTAGAAAAATCCCACAAAATTTGTTGAAAAGAGTTTTCTAGAAAAAATATGTTCTCAGTAGAATTATGTATTATTTAGAAATATGGCATAATTTATATTCCAATGATATTAATTGTATTATATTTAATAAAAAACGATAAATGAAATTTTAAAATAAATTTAATAAAAATGTTACTTTTTAAATTCTAGAATAAAAATATAGTTTTCTAAAAAATCGGTATTTTTCACTATTTGTTAAGTAATTAATCTTTTCAGAAATTTTTTTTAAATCACACCTATGATAATATTAAAATATTTATTTTAAGAATGAATTAATTTTTTTGAAATATAATTTCTAAAGTTGGACTAAAAATAAATTATAATATTTTTATTAAAAAATTTATTTTTTTTAAAGAAATTTTTTTTAAATAATATAATTAGTTTACTATAAATTAAATATCCTTTTTATAACAATTAATAAATAAATTTATATTAAGAATTAATATATTATATATATTACATAATTATTCTTCTGTTATTTTTTCCCTCCAATTCAACTTGTACATTATGATAGTCATTTATCAATAATAATATTATGTGGTTCATTTATGCTATGTGTTCCTTGTTGTCTACACTATCAAAGAAAATAATATTTCCAAAATACAGGGGTATTGCATTATACACCACTTAAATAAATATCAAATTTTAAATTTGACCTCGATCTTTTTTATTCAAAATTTTAATTTGGAAAATAATTTTGTTGAATACCCACATCACAAAAAGGTTAATAAAACATCATTTTTAAAATATGAAAAGGGAAACTAGAATGTCACCTTGAATAATGCATAATCAAGACCCAAATAATGAGAAGGTGGGAAATAGTTGAAATAATAGACTTGTAAAATAAGATACCTTTAGTTAATAATGTTATACTTTTTGAGAAATGAATAGACCACCAATTCTTCCTAAAATATCGTAAAAGGATAAAATTTTTATTTCAACATCCATTCCCATGATTTGAGGGATTCTTTTATCATCATGATAGATAACATAATAAATTATACATACATTATTTCATTCCATTTTATAGGAATAATATCTACCTTTGGTTTTGTTTAGATCAATTTCCACTTCTATCACATCACTTTTTATAAGAAAATAATTTTTCATCCCTAAAGCTTTAAAATCAACTTATGAGGAATCATATGATCCAAAAAGGATAAAATATACTTCCTTATATAGTTATATTTAACCCAACAGAAAAATTATTAATAAAATTTATGATAAATTTCATGACCCGTCCTAATGTGGCTTTTTCCATGACTCCCCAAGACGTCCTCTAGTAGGCCTTGGGCTAGAGACTAGCATCAAGTAGGTATATCACTAAAATGGGAGGCCATAGACTAATGTAACAGTACACATTAACACATATCCAAGCAAATAAAATTTTAAAATATAAAAAAAACAATAATAAACCATGCATTCATAAATCCATTCACACAACTAGTTTACGAAAATAGGAAATGGAATATAAATAAGTCTAAATACTAGAATATCACAAATAATCTGAAAAAGATTCCAACCTAAATATAATGATTGGGAATACTATCCAGATACTCTAGAAACACACCTATGTCTATCTAATTTATTTAATAACCTCCTGGTCCTGGCCAATCTAGGACTCTTTCAAATGGTCAATCATTTTCACAAGACATGACACATGTGGGGAAAGCCCATGCACGAATGAGTATAAAAATACACAATAGGACACCCTGAAACCAAAAATCATAAATCAAAAGAATAAAAATCATCTCTACAGAGGTACATTCTACAACACATATAATAATAATATCTATATATACTCAAAAAATACACACAATCTCAAGGTAAAGTGATAACAATAATATCAACCTAGGATTCCAACTAGAAAGGTTCCACATAACATGAGTCTTGGAGAACACACTCCATCAGTCTGATATCACTAATGACATCTATTCGAGTGGTCATTCTCATAGGGTCTCGTCATTGGAAGTATAGGTTGGATGTCTAATGAGATACGATACATAGATGAGGATCCCTCCAAAGGTCATGGGGTATACCAAAATATCAATCTGGATTAACCCACTATGTAGGAGATTGGTGCTCACATGGTGTTTTCCATGATGATACCAAGAAATCCACCAAGGGTAAAAAGATGATAGAGGATATCTCCCTAAGCCTTGTGTAAGGATTCCAACAATTGTATCCAAGTATTACTAATGAATGTATTACCATCCAGTGTGTAGTGGGAGATTTCGTTCTAACCCACAATAAATGAATATGGTAGTGAACCCTAATGACACTTTTCCAAGATGTACAAGAAAATGGTTCTAAACCAACATTGAAGGAGTACACTGTGTGTACATGGAGTACATGGAATATCCCTTTGGAACTAGGTTATACCTATGTAAAATGGACCATGTCCATATCCATGAATAACTACATGGAATTCCAATGCTCGTGTACCTCTTCACATGTTCATGTACACATCTATGCCCATGTATCCCTAGAAAGGTCAGGTCCATGTTGGAGTACACCGCGTGCCTATTTCCATGTACTCTTATTTCATGTCTATGTACCCTATGAGTTACATGTCAATCCATCTATGAGGGGTCACATGCCTTGTGAGAGGGTCACACATTGTGTGATCCTTAACTTCCTATCAAAACCATAATCATCTTTTTAAGGGCCCCAAATGTAATTTAACATCGTAGTACATGCAATATTGATCAGGGTTTTCCATGAAGCCTTGTTATTCCTCCCACATATGCTCATGCCATTGCCACCTCAGATTTCATACTCAGTCAAATTTTGAATCATATATCCACATTGGCTTAATCTTTCCTTCATAAATCCCTACATTCTGGGCACCTAAACCCATAAAAAATGTCCACACACATCACAAAAAAAATCATTCATCAAAGAACACAAAAACTATGTTTCCACAATCATTTTATCCACTCCCACATCTGTCATTGCACAATCATCAAGTCATGTCAATTCTGGATACACAATATAGAATTATTATGCCAATAAACAGGTTTTCACCAATTGATTTACATGGTATTTTTTAAATCATAGGCTAATTTTTTTTTCCAATGATGAATATAGAATTGGGGAAGAAAATAACCACCAAAAACATGAGGAATGAACCTTGACTAATGTTCATATTTTCCTCATTTCATTTCCATTATAACCATGAATGAAGAGATAAAAAATATCCAAAATAAATACCTAATTCCTAAAATAAATCATTCTCAACCCCCAATATACAAGTTATGGGAATAAATTTGTTATTTGACTGATTTATGTTTTGATAGGTATCTTAAAATGTAGAAAATATAAATCAAATATAACTTTATAACTCAATTAAGATCAATCACTTACAAAGAATGGATCTTTTCTATGATCATTTAAGAGATCCTTGGATTTTATCTATCACCAATTTTAAATCTTTTAATTGGTCATTGCCAACCATTGGAATCTCCCTACATGCTCTTCAATAGCTCTACAGCAATTTGTAGAGTGTTGTGGTTAACCCTATTTTTTTTTACAAAATCATGATTTTATAGATATGAATTATGTAATCCTATCATAAATGATAAAAGAAATTCATTTTATTAATGTATGTTTTAACTATGCACATAATGAATTTTCCACAAACACTATACGCTAATGAATTTTATGTCACGCCTAATGTAAGAACTATATTCTAGACTCAATGGTGATATCTAATTTCTAA
Source organism: Viscum album (assembly GCA_963277665.1). Lineage (NCBI taxonomy): Eukaryota > Viridiplantae > Streptophyta > Magnoliopsida > Santalales > Viscaceae > Viscum > Viscum album. The sequence continues at coordinate 1,196,884,567 of OY728123.1, read as the reverse complement.
TCTGGGTCCACATTTATTTTTTATTAAACATTATTAGGAAAAATGAATGCAATTTATATTTAATATATTTAATATATTTCAAACTTAATTCTGGGCACACTGGTTCTTAGAATTTCACATCATCCCAATTTCTAGTCATGAAAAAAATCTGTATAATATCCAAACATAATACATCAAAAATCAGAGTTGTTACATTCTACCCACCTTAGAGATTTACATCTTGAAAATATAAATTAATTAGATACACAAATAGATGTTTTTAAGGACAATGAATTTGATCCTCACACAACTTGGTGATCCAAGGAAGATTCCCTTTATCCCACTAGACATGACCTAGAATATTACATCACCAATGAGGGATCATCTCCCTCTAATCCTCGATAACTACAGGGTACTCAACAATGGTAGCTTTGTCCTCTATGTCTAGCTCACCCCAATCGATAATGTTTTATAGACTATGCATGTACCTTCTTAGCTACATCACAAGAAAGATTTCATGTTCATTGTCTAACTATGATGGTAGATATAAGTAGTACACCACCTTTCTAACTCAACGTAATATATGGAAAGGCAGAACATACCTCAGAGATATCTCGTCACCTTGGCCAAAACATTGTAAAACAAATAGTGGTGAAACCCATAAGAACACATGGTATCCCTCCTCAAACTCAAAAACACTCCATTACTGCTCATAATAATACTTATGAGGACTTTGAGTAGTCCTCATCTGATCTTGGGTGATCTATACCTTCTATGTAGTGGAACACACCAACTCTAGGCCCATAATTGGCGACTCTCCTAGGACAGTCTAGTAAATTGGTGACCTGTAGGTTTTCTCATACAACGCCACTAATGTTTTAGTACCAATGGTATAATGATAGATATTTATTGATGCAGACTCAACCAATGGTAAGTGATCCTTCTAACTATCGCCAAAGTCCAACATGCAAGCCTGTAACATGTTTTCCAGAAAATGAATGGGCCATGTAGTCTGGTGGTCGGGAGAGGGGTAAAAAAGTTATGCTAAAATGAAAATACCTCCAAAATACATCCTTTAATACCTTCCATAACTGAGATGTGAATTAAGAGTCATGGTAAAAAATGATCATCGAGGGAAATCCATGGAGTTATAAAATATTCTACATGTAGAGGCATCATAATCTCTCTACTAAAATCTGCTCCTGAATAGCTTGGATGTGGACTGACATGGTGTGTTAGTCTATGATCACACATATGAAATTGTGACCCATAGATTTTCATGATAATCATGTCTTGAATTCCATGGATATACCATCCCACTTTCTCTTTGAAACCTCTATGGTTTGAGATAAACTCATAAGAACTTTGTTCTTATACATCACTTACTTAAAAGTGAGGCATTCAGATACACAATCTAAAAATACCTTCTTCATCCTTGCCATCAAAAATTGATGTCAAAGGTCATGGTAAAACATTTTCGCACTTTAATGTACTACCATATGATATGTATGAGACACTCTCATAACCTTCCCCCGCAACGTCGCTAGTACAACCATGTGTGATCGGAAAAAAATTCTATTCTCCCATCTTCAAGAAAAACAATCTGGAGAATGTACAATGGATAACCCAATACATAGGGTCTTAGAGTAATAATCCCCATGTTGTGACTCCTTGAATCACTGTAAAAGAGTAGGGGTAACAACCATTGACGTGAGTTAATCTAGTTAATCTCCATCAAAAAAGGATAACTTTAATGGGGCCAATATCTCTAATGCCCATTTTAACAATTGAGGACCAAATCTCATATTGATATCATCTATTACCACTTTCCCTTTACAATGATTATAGAAAATATAAAAGTCATAATCTTGGAGAAACATTAGATATTACCTCTTTCTCAAGTTAATATTCTTATGAGAGATGATATGTTGATTCTTGTGATCAGAATAGATGATAATGTTTTTCTCATCAGTTAGTGTTTCCACATATTTAGTGTAAAGACTATTACTGCTAACTCAAGATCATGGGTCATGTATTTCTTCTATTGTGGTCTCAACTAAGGTAGACCATAGACAATCACTACTTTCCTCTGCATGAAAACACAGAGAAGCCTGGTTCTGGATGCATCCTAGAACACTACATACTCAACACCCTCCTTTGGAAATCTCATGATTGGAGCACGAGTCATTATCTTCCTCAAATCCTAAAAATCCTTCTGAAACCACTTTGTCCATAAGAATGGGTACCCCTTGCGGGTCGAAAATGGAAATGGGAAAGATAACATAGATAACTCAGGTATGAATCTATGTTAGTAGCCTACCAACCTAAGGAATCTATGAAACTATATCATGTTATTTGGTGGCTACTATGAAAACAACGCCTTGAACTTTTCTGGGTCCACTACTACACTATATTTAGAGATAACATGTCCTAGAAAAAGGACATCCTAGATTCATAAATGGCACTTCATGTCCTTCCCATAGAGCTGGTGCTTTCGAAGTACATCACGAACCATCCTCATTTGTCTTGGTTGATCCTCCTTAGACATTGAGTACACATGGATATCATTGATGAATACTACCATGAATTGGTGTAAGAAAGGATAAAAGATCCAATTAATGAGTCCCATGAACACTATTGGGGCTTTTGTTACTCTAAAGGTAATATCCAAGTACTCATTGTGGCTATAATGACATTTTACTATTGTCTTCTATATACCATTTCACCAAAATCACAACTAGTGATATCCTGGATAGAGTTTATCCTTTGGGAACTAACATTACACTCTCAAATGATCAAATAGGTCATCGTTTCATTGTAGTGGATTCTTTTTTTCATGATCACCTAGTTCAAGTGTTGGTAGTCTATACGCAACCTTATTCTCATGTTTTCCATTTTAAAGAACAAAACCAGGGCTTCCTATGGTGAAAATAGGTTCTAAAAAACCCCTTACCATTTTAGTCATCCTATTGCTCCCTTAGCATAAAAAGATATATAGTAAATATTCAATATATTGGTGAAGATTTAGGGGTCATCCCGGGGTATAGATCAATGAAGAAGTTTATATCTCAGTGGAGAGGTAATCCTGGAACATCTTTATGAAATACTCCCTCATATTACACCACCACTGCAGGAAACTAGAAACTCATGAAAACCCTTCACCAATGGTCATACAAGTAAATAGATGAGTAATCAATTTTACCCTCAAAAGAATGATTTAATTATATTTTTTAGGGTATCCTTTTCACCCATAATGGAAAACCTAGTCCCATCACCACGGACACAATGCATCTTCCACCCGAAACAGTCAATCTGAAAATGAACTATGGGTAAGCATTCTATACCTAATATGAAATTTGTTAGGCCTCATCAATTCTACAAAGTGGTCCCAATAGAAACTCTCACCCCCAATAGTTGGGTCACATTGTCGAAGCAAGTGTGTGATCATTGAGTCATATCTAGTAGGAGACTTTAAGTGAAATGGTCGATCAAAGTGTTCAACTAGAATATCTATGTATCAAACTAGAAATTTAGAAATAAGGTAATGACTAGAACATATGTCTAAAAATAACGAATCTAACATAAGAAATACATAAATAATACCTCAGATCACTCCAAAATCCTTTATTTCAGAAGCCTCAGTGGCATGAATCTTCCCCCACCGATGTATTTCTACTCTTTAAGCCTATCATAAACCATATACGGGTGGTAGTAGAAATAAGTCAAAGCATCTACAACCTCCAGGTTCTCTACAAACTCCTCTTATATTTCATTCACCCTATATACATACCTTCTTCGTCCACCACCTCTACCACAGCATCCCATCCATGGTCTCCATGTTAGCTTTACGACATGTCAGACAGTCTCATATAAAATTTCCCATGTTGTTTCATGAGCAGCTCTTCATATCCCTAGCCAAAATCGACCCATATTGTGATAATTGAACAATAAACCCTCTATCCTATGACTTCCTCCAGAAATTACTCCCACATATATTTCACTGACACTATCATTATATCCCTATTACCAAAGTATCTTATCTTGTATTCCCACTACTCAAAACCATAGCCTACATCTACTATTCCAGAAAACCTTCAAAAACCAATGATCACTCTATCACCCCATCGTATTTTGGAATTAATAGAGGTATAAAATTGGCTCATATGTCTCTATCTAGTACTAGATAAAAGGTCTCATCCCAAAAGAACCGATCACTGACTATATCTATAGAGTACATTGAGATTTTAGTGAACCTCATTGAATACTCAGCTACTATTCTCCTACCCTGATATAGTTTCAGAAGCTCCTGGATGCATACAACCCTCAGTGTAGCTAGAAATAATTTTTCTCTAAATAGGTACTCAAACTCTAACCATTCTAGAGTCACATAATTGTAATATTGGGTCATTAACCCCCAACATAGTCTTGATATGCTATGGAAAACGTTCACCAATAGGAACACCATATGATCACCTTGTGTCATGACTAGATGAAAAACTCATGTCACCACCTCATGTCAGTTCTCAGCCACCTATTTGTCGGACTCACATCAGTGACTAAGGGTTCACTATCACTGAAACTCAGGAAGTGTTATTATCCCATGCACTATATCTTCTGGTACTACAGACACCATATATTTCTCTATATGTGGTGGTATATCTGGTGCACCACCTAGATGTAAAACCTATGGAACTGTTCCTTATATCAATGTATTATTACTAAGGAGCTCATCCTCATGACCCTTATTCTAAATCCTCGATGGAATATGCCACAAAGGTATCCTAGAATAAATTAGATGTATCATGGTCAATGAGTATATCTCGAGAACTAACTTAAGAAGAACATGGAAACCAAAACCCATTCTTTTATGATTCATGTACCATTGTTTTCCTTGAAAAAAGTGTTCTCATGTAATGGGTCAAAAATAAGCTGATCAAAGTCCTTCTGTATTGATATGTTGGTCGCAACACCAATACTAGAGTATATATCCCGAATGATGAACTGAAAATAATTAAAACTATTTACACAAACCAATTTCACAGAATCTAGTCCTATTGTAGAATTCATTTTCTCTAATACCACCCTGTCACTACTTGTCCCTATAGGGATCATTCTGTGACTCCCCAAGCCCACCTCCAATAGGACAGTTTCTAGAGAATAGTGTTGAGTAGGAATATCACTAACAATAGAGACATTAGCCTAAATTACTTATGCACAAAAAGATGTCTCATAGCTCATATAATGTTGAATTTTAAAAACAACTAAAAGATCTCATGCTTGAAAATATCTAATCCCACTTCCAGTGTATGAAAACAAGAAATGGAAGGGAAATAGAGAAAAACAAAATACCACCAAAAATTGTATAAAACATTCCATGCTAAAATTTAAGATGGGGATATATTTGAAGATACAACCTGAAAATGCCTTGGTCTATCCAATATCACAAAGAAACACCTTGTCCTGGTCCCTTTAAAAATCTTTCAAAAGGTTGATCCTTTTCAAAACACATGAAATGTGCGGGAAATGACTGTGCAGGGGCGAGTATAAAAATATATAGTAGGAAACCCTGAAACCACAAAGAATATAAAATAATAATAACAGACATCTCTCTATAGGTATATCTATAGATAATATATCAAGAATATCAAGATACACTCAAAAAAGACACATAGTCTCTTGGTATTGCCATGGATGTAATACCATCACAGGATTCTATCTTGAGATTTTCCACATAGAAATCATCTAAGAGAACATACTCCATGAGTCTAATAACACTGATGATGTTCATCCCAATGTTCGTTCTCATCATGTCTTGTCATAGAAAGTATATATGGGAAGTCTAAAGAGAAAAAAATACAAGTATGAGGATCACTCCCAACTAAATGGGGTATACCAAAAACTCAATATATATTATCCTATTAAGTAGAGGATCAATTCCTGCATAGTTTGGGTAACAATGAGACCAAGAAATTCTCATGGGGAAATAAAATGATAGGGGATATTACTTCAGGCCTCACAGAAAGATTCCAAAAAACTCTATCAAAGAAGTCTTTTTGATGGAATCACCATCCAGTGGGTTGTGATTTTGTACTACCACTCAGGGAATGGATATCAAGAATTCACTCAAACAAAATTTTACATGATATAGATCACAAGGTATCTAAGACAACATTAAATATGTACACAACATGTTACAGGTTTACATGGAATATCCCATTATCACCAGTTCATACCAAAATAAAATGGCATGTTCCCATGTCTTGGAAGAAGTACATGATGTTCCTATACCCATGTACATTTCCCCATGTCCATGTACATGTCTATACTCATGTAGCCCTGGACTGGCCTTGTCCTTGTGGAATCACATGGTGTGATAGTGTTTTTGTACTCTCAGGTCGTGTTGGTGTACCCTGCAAGGTATATGTTGGGACATCTGAGAGGGTTCACACACCACAGGTGAGGGTCACAAGTTGTGTGATCCGTAACTTCCTCCTTAGACCCTACCTACCACTGTAAGGGACATAAGGTGTATTTCTCTATATTAAACCACTTTTTTATTTGGGTTTTCTAGTAACAGTAGTCATTCCTCCCATGTACATTCACGCTACTACTACCTCATTTTTTATCTTTGATATCCCTAGAAATCATGGATATAATCCATCCAATCATTTATGTCATCAATCACCATATTTCAGCCACTAAAACCCCTTGAATAATATACTTTCATGTCAAACAATCATCTTGTGTTGAAGAACACTAAAACCAGGTATCAAAAACCATCTGATCTATTGTCGATTCAATCATCTCACAATCATTAGGTTGTTTTGATCTGGGAACTATAATATCGAATTGTTTCAAATATAAATTGGTGTGGAACAATTTATTTCCTTTGTATTTTTCAAACCATATACCAAATGATTTACCCACGATGAAAAAATAATCAAGGAAGAAAATAACAACCACAAACACGAGGAAAAAACCATGGCCAGTGTTTGGGTTAGCCTTGATTCATTGTAATTAGAATGAAGAATGAATAGATAAAAAAAATCCCAAATCCATCCCTAATTCATAAATGAATTTATCTTTCCCTCGTAATATGCATGATCCACAAACAAATTCATTATTTGAATGACTCAAATTCATCACAAAATTCATAAAACATAAAGAAATCTCTAACAAAACAAATTCCCTACCTCAATTCGAATCGATCACTAATAAATAAAGTAGTTGTTTAATGATCGTTGGGGAGATCCTATTATTCTATCCTACATTGGTAATTAAACCTCGATTTAGTTATTATCTGCCAATGGAATCTTCACCCACACTATCTAATGGTTTTGTAATTATTTGTAGAATAATGCATCTAACCCAATAAATTTTCATTAAGAATGATTACATATAGAATAATTTGGTCATTATGTCATAAAATATTAAATTAATTAATTTTATTAACTAATTTTTTATCCATGTCCATGAAAACATTTCAAAATATGATCTATGATAATTATGTTTATACTTCTCCAAAGGTAAAATATTCCTTATGAAATAAATGGTTCTAGTTGATTTATTATCTGGGATTCCATTTAGAATTTATTCTAATTTTTTATAAAAAATGTTTGTGTGTCCTTTTTAATATTTTTAATATATTTCAAAAAATTATTTCAGGCACATCAAGCCCCAAAATCACACATCGTCTCGACACCTGGTCTTAAAAATAATCTAAAAAATATCCAATAAATAATTCATAGGATATACAAGTCACTACATTAATTTCCAATATGATGAAATTCTATATTAATATTTAATGCTTCAAAAATAATACCCAAAATTAAATGATAAACATTTCATAAATAAGTTTACCTTTAACTCTTCAAAATATATCTAACCATGTTCACAACCCAAAAATCAGAAGGATTTGATCACATATTCTTTATAGAATGATTTAAATTTTATCTTTAAAAAAGTCTTAACTCATAAAGTCTTAAATTAAATAAATTTATATTTACAAATAATATAATCTCCAAAATATGATAATTTTTTCCTTAAATAACATGAATCACCATAAATTCCAAATAAAATTTTTTATACATTAAAATTTTAATTCAAACATTATTCATAAAATAAAACCTCATCTGTGAAAAAATTATTTTCATTCACCTTATCCATATGATGTTACCAAAATAGTGAAATTCTTGTAGAATAACATTATTCATATAGTCACCAAATCACTTTTCAATCCCATGGTTATCTATATGATGAAACATATGTTCTAAAAATTTAATAACCATTTTATACTAGTTAACCTATTATCAATAAAAATATTAACTCTTGAGGTTATCAATACCTTTCATATTATTTCTAAAAAATATAAAAACATTATTCATAAAATATCATTTTCACTAAAATACATGTTAAAATTATCTATTTCAAAGACATCAATCATTTTTAAAAATAATTTATTATCTCTAAAAGTTCCATAAATCATCTAAAAATTCTATGACATAAAACCTTAAAAGGGATGTATATTTATTTTAATTTATGATCAACTATAATCATATAAATATGTGACGCTAACAACAAATAATAATTTATCCAAATAATAAAAAATATTAATCTATAATTTTATTTTAACCCACATTTGATAGTGATAATAACATCACCAAAACTGCAATCTTGAATCATGTGATGGAAATATAATCATTACATTTATAGATTTGATACAAATAATTATAACCCAATTTTATCGATAAAAGCACAAATCATTAAATGGAGATACTATATCCCTTACATACCCAAGGACCTTTTCAGTTTAGAGTTTTTTAGAATTTGAAAAAATGAATTTATAATAAAACCCATATCAGAAAGTGATCATTGTTCTTAAAATAGCCTGATTTTATTATTTCACAATTAGTCTTTAAAATATCCCATAAAATTCCTTACACATGAAACATTTATATACATAATTCATTTTTCATTATTCTTCATAACTAATTGAAATGAAAAACATAATATGAGTGACCTCAAAACCTAAATACGAGTAAAAATAAGAATTAACAATTGATTATCATCAATAGGAATAAGATTCTTTATGTGTATGATGAAATAATCAAGGTCAATGAGAAAACATATGATAAATCATGCCCTTAAAAATATGGATCATAAATAAAGATACTTTTCATAAATATTTATCCAAATATAATATTCATATAAGTAAACTTACATGATCCATGTGAAAATAGTCGTAGATATGATGATCCATTAGAACTCATTGAACTCATTGAAAAACAGTGTAGGTATCATTTAATATCAATAATTCATCATGAAATAACCTAACCTAATATTTACCATATCTCTTGGGAGTTACATATCATTGGTAAGATTCATCATCTCTTAGGAGTAACTTACAAAAAATTGACTCCATAATATCTTATTAGTGACATAACTATGTCTTCTCTTAGGTGTATCTTCCATCCAGTTAACTCATTATTATTACCCATTCCATTAGAGGGAAATAATGGACCCACACATCAAATATTGAACAATTCCCATTATGATTTTTTTCACACTCTATTCTAACCTTCATCAATAATTCACATGTACTATATCATGAAATAAAACCCATGTATGTTATAATTTCATTAAAAATATCTCAACATAATTTACATGTGAAAAATAAATTGGCTTACTAGAAATATCATTAAAACATCATCATAATATATTCTATGAAAATAAGTGAATAGTATCATAATACAATATACACAATAAATAATATGAATCATTTAAGGATTTTAATTTATATGAAAATATGTTAAAATAATATTTAATATTATTCTTCAAATATTGGGTAAATAACCCTTTTCATTTGATACCTTTAAGAAGGTAAAATTCCTAAAATATTCATTGGATTATTTAATTTGAAAATAATATTTGTGACTTGTAATTAAATATTCAAAAAAATGTATTTATGATGTTGAGTAAATCTATTCACGTCATAAATGATAAAAAATCATTCCTTTCAATATTTTATAAGGAGAGTAAAAAGTGACCAATTCCGAAAAAATTGATATATTTTATTTAAAAAATTAAAATAATGTAAGAATTTAAGGAAACAAATTCATGAAATCAGTTGTTTTTGTAAAATAACATTCATGATATAAGATAACTAATATATAAAAATGGTTTGGATAAATGTATTTAATACCCTAATATCAACATTTTTAAAGAAAACCCCTCGAGGATCTTTTAAACATAAATCCATTTGGAATAAAGAAAACATAAACATAATTTACAATGAATATAAAATTATTAATGAAATATTACTTTTAAATTCACTCTAAACATTATATATACATGAATATTTGTGCATCAATCGAAACATTTTGCAAAGAAGGACATTTGAGATAATAAATGCTTAATGAATTTTAAATTTTTAAATAAACAATACTCTGAATTTAGGAACCCGCATTAATTATATATAACCCATAATTTGAACAAAATAATATGAAAACAAATGTTTATGGGTCAGTTAGTACACCACATAAAATAAAAAATATTGTATAAAATGAATTCTACCTCAATGAATTAAAAGTGATACCATGAAAACCCTGGCATGCTTTATATCACTTGAATAAATATCTCATGCAAGATATAAATTGAAAAGAACATTAAATGTATTGATAAACATTCATTCAATATATAATATCTTAATAAGTGGAATATACACCTTATAATAGGATATAAGTACATAATACAATACATATCTCTGTGAAACAATATTAAGATGAATAATCCTTGAAAAGATAGTATCATTAGTTGTATAATTTAATTTTTATAGTTATTATGTGTAAAAATGGTAAAAATATAAAAATTAATATAAACTATAATAACATCATAGGTCATTTCACTCATTATCTTGCAACAACATAATCAATCATGGATAATTATAATAAATTGAAGGGAAATTTTTTTAAAAACCCATTACCTCGAGTCCAAAATTGTATTGTATGACATTAAAGTCATATATAGTAAACTTATATTTATTATATACTTACTTAAGAACTTTTCATAGGATTATTAATTTATAAATAAACTATTTATTTCAATGAAATATTTATTAACATAATTAGTTAAGTTCACATTGTCTTTTTTTAAGAAACTCGGTTCATTAATGAAAAAAACTATCGTATATTGTCCTTGGTAAAATATTTCATGCCTCCATAATATCCATAATAATGATAATAAAATAATTTTCATTTTAAAAAATAAATTCTAGAAGTATCCATGGAAGTTGTACATGAATAAGCAAATCACAACACTTCATGGAGGTGAAAATCGCCATATACACATGAATGATACTACCATACTCCAACTGATGTAAAGGTAAAATAATAGATTATATATTATCATTACCAAATTATAATTATTCCATAATATCTAATATATAATTTATCATTATAAAAAACTATCAGTGGAGGTGATGGAAAATAGAACACATCACTTCATTAATGTGGTAGCCAACACATATATGAACAATGCCTTGAATACCCATAGGATGTAAAAGGATATGAATAACTTTCTTCCCTTAAAATTATGAAACCTTGGTACATTTTAAATAATGATGTAATATATTAGAAGGGTTAGATATAATTTTCAAAGGTAGAAGATAAAGTATAATGAAAATTCTCTGTTGATAATATAACCTCCATTCTGAGAAACCTTCATTAGATCTCTCTTTAATTACCCTTGAGATTGAATTTAATGAATTAAATCATCCCTGTAATTTTTTTAAGGATGTTAAGAAGAGTTTTCTTCATGGCTTAGTCAATATAAAAGGATCTGGAAGTGGGAGGAAGATAATATACGTGGTGTGGTGTTATAGTTTAGTAAAGGGAACACTTGTAATTACATACGATATTTAAATATAAAAAATTATGTTTCTAGTTAAAGTTGAACCATGTGGAAAAAATTTATATATTAGGATAAATATGTGTAAAAATAATCTCATATGATAATATTTATACATGATTAGGTTATTATTTAACCCTAAATTCACCATTTTATTCTCCCATTTTTCCTTTTAATGATTACCATGATAACATTACCTTTTTATTTATTAAGGGTCAGGACCATGAGATGATGGAGTATGTGGAGGAACAAGGAGAAACCAGGATATCATGGATTTCATGTTTCTTTTTTTGGGATTTTGTGGTGTGAAATGGGTTTTTCTCATCACGTTACCATTGGAACTATTCCCTAACACTCCCAATGGTTCCCCATCTATAGCTGGGTACAAACCTACTTTCCAAAGGCCGGCGGTCATCTGATTTATCAGGCCCAACGACTCTTGGGGACTTTCATTGCTCAATAGGATGGGATGTCGGGCTCATCTAACCCTTTTGGGGGGATTTTTTCCTACTATAGGACTCTCTTATAGATTTAAAATGTGTTAGTGAAATCGTTCCCCAAACCCAATATGGTACCTGTTACCCATGTGTCAATGACTTGATTTTGAACATGTATCGATAGGTATTATCAATTTTATATCACAGTTTATCTATCACTCTCTTATTTAAATATGGTTTATGGATATTCTCGAGTGGTCAGGGGTTTATTGATGTCCAGGGTCATTGTTGGTGTCCTGAGGATGGGATTGAACATCTATGAGGTATCCTATGCATCCTTTGAAGATAAGAATCAAAACTCACCTAGTTTGTTTGACATAGTTTAAGGTCGTATGAGTAGACCTATCAATGTAGTTTAACGTCATACGATAAGGACGTGAATATATAGCTCAGACCTCAATGAGGTTTCCTAGATATCATATTTAACACCAGAATCAGAGTCATTGTATTTCTTATTGTGGGCATATATGTTTTGATATATCCAACAATAGATACCCTATGTGGTACTTATTCATATAGGACTATCCTAGATTGTTTCATTGGGGATATGGCACATTGAGAAGAGGTGGGATATGATCAGGCGTATATCCCAGAGTTAAAGATCCCATATTGGGGTTATTCTTTTCATTACATTATTACAATCATTGCTAACCTCTAAACCCATTTGGTCCATGCTCGGTGTGGGAAATAAGAGATAAAAGTATATTAGACACAATTCGTGAGAGTATATCAGAACAAGGATTTCACATTAAAGTTTCCCATTGAGAGGAATGCTCACCCATCTAATGGAAGATATGGTATGGAGCTCAAGCCTTAGGGAGGATTCTTATATATTCTATATATGGCGAGAATCAGAGTCCTAGTATTTCATAAGTACCTTAACTTACTAGTAGGATAAGGTAAGTGATCATGATCGGAGACATTATGGGCATATATGGGATTTTAGGAATGTTACGGGATTATTTCAAAATAGATTCCCTATCACAGGAGACATATTATATGATTTCAATGTCTGGGTCTTACACTCTAGGGTTTCTCATGATTCTTAGACCCATATAATGTCACTGGTCAGGGCATGAACTCTAAGGTTTTTGGATTAATATCTTGTTGGGTCTTGCACACTCAGGCTGCCTGTGGGGTATCATGTCATTGGTCAGGGCTTAAACTCAAGGGCCAATCATTGGTGAAATAATTAGTTGGGGCTTACAATTTTAGGTTTCCCATGATTGGTTCACTCATTCCGTGTTGTTTTTCAGGTCTTACACTACTAGATTTCCTATTTATACACTCAATGGTTAGGTATTACACTCTAGGGCTGCTCATTGGTGCACTTGTTGGTCTGGTCTTACACTATAGGGATGCTCGGTTGTCAACCTAGTCATGAAAAGCACCATTTTCCTGACTACTTAACTGTGGAGAAGACACCTGAGACAATTTAGTGGATCATGTGTGAGACCTTAGACCTATCCACTTTGGACATGCAGAGCATCTTAGACCTATTTTCTTCAACCATGCGAAGACATCCAGAGCGTGACAATGGATCAGACATCCATCCTCATATGTGTCTACTATTCTATATTAATTCCCCATCATATCGGGAACATAATCCTGACATACCCAGTAGATGGCTGAGACTTGTCACTCGAATCCCTTATTAAATGTCCATTTTGTACGCCATGCCTACTCAGAATTCCATCCGGGCCTTAGCTAAGAACCTTCCTCCACATTCCCCTTTTATTAAGGATGTGTCCCCGATGATCTGATATCATGCATTCATTCAACCCCACTAATGTTATGCTCTCAAACATACCTCTCTCTAATATGATAGAGGATAGAGAATGAGTGTACAAACGGTCAGACGATGAGTTCCATACTCATTCACTATGAGGCTTCATACCAAGGAAAGCATGGTTGATGTAGATTTCATGGATAGGGGTGTGCGACCCGCTATTCACATACCAATACAACTAGTATCCTTATTTGGCATTCTGTGAGGTTTTTTCATGTCGAGGCGGCCACCTATAAGGTTGCATGAAAACATCACGAACCATAGGGGAAACTCGCATGATTGTGAATGGAGTGTTGTGGTGGAATCTATAGTCATGTTTTGGGATTTGTATCCCAAATTCTGTACACTTATGGGATGGGGGAGGTCTTTCACTACATGGCACACTGATTTCAAGATCGCATGATCGATCATGTGGACGCATGATCTCTAAAGGTTCAGGTGGAAGACCCTATAAGAAGAGGGTCTTGAGAGAGGTCTTATGAACACATTTGTCGGAATCGTCTTGGTCCGTGAAGGAAGAAGCATGGGTGATGGTCTTCTTAAGGAGTCTTTATATACTAGGGATGATGCAGATGTAGGACCAGAGGTGGTCTGCATGGCTACATTTCTGATGGTGCATGAGGGTATTGATGGTACGAGACACCCGTATTGGGGCTATCCTTCCCAGCTATTGAAATCCAAGGTGTCATTTCCTGTGATCATGGGTTTTTGAAACCCTAATGACCTCTTTTTCATGAAACTCACATGGCTTTGACAAAGGGGCCTCATAATGATTTCCTCCATCATGCCAAGGGATTGTGATGGGTGCTCACATTTTCGATTCATCATTTCTGGAGGTCACATACATTCAACACAAGATAGGTATGCTCGAGAGGTAAGTGTTTATATGGTTCGTTTGTACATATCATTGGGAAAAAGTTTGGTTGCTTCATGCTTTCAATGACCCACGTTGCATGAGGCTCCATATCTCATACGCTCACATGATCTGGGAAGAAGCCTTACCAGAGGCCTCACGAGCATTCACAGGGGTCGGGTACGAGATTGTGTGATTATGTGAGGATCACATAATGGGTTATTCAGAATACCTTCTACAGATAATTCTTGTGGGTGATACTTATATTCATTACCTAGAGATGTTCCCTAAAGGTGGCGGTTGATGCCTCTATCCTTTAGTTTTCCACTTTTTCATAGCTCTTCCCCTATGCCCTTTTTGAGTTTTTAGAGATGTGAGTGGGTTTTTATAGGCCGAGTGAGGCCAAGGGAATTACCTATTTTCATGGGATGAAGTAAACATTCTTATGGTGTCACGTTCTAGGGAAAAAATGTTAAATAATTAGAATGAAAAACACATCGAGGAAGAAAGGTTTCGGGGTCATAAAATGACTCACGACAACATGTTGGTTTTCGTAGTCTTAGTAGCCTGATCAAGGATGATCATGTGATGGATTCAGGTTTGTCTAGAGGCACTCATGGAAGGATAACAAGGCTCATGGTGGCCTCTCCCTAGTTTCCACGGTTCAGTAGAATGATTAATGAAGGATCATGCGAAATTCTCAGTTGTTGTCATGGAGTCTGACGGGAGACAACTGGGGATCATGGTTTGGATCTTGTGGTGGCATTATCCCAGTTGTCTTATACTTTCCCAAGTATCCTCAAGGTGTTGAGGACATGGTGGTGACAATATATAGGTGTCAGGTGTGCTTTGGGACACCGAAAAAACGCATCAGGATATTGAATATGATGGCTCATGTAGCGCATACGCACGACTGGATTGAGTTTATGATCAATGAGATTGAGAGGATATTTAGGATCATTGAGGATGCGTTCAGATGACACATATCATCAACGTCTTGACTAAATGACCCTAATTTGATCCCGTGGAAAAAATCCACATCCCACATAAAAATTTCATTCCTTCCTCTATTGGGCTTATATGACATTAGATGGAGGTTGTTAGTTCGAGTAGGTAATGGGGTCTGTAGTTGTACCATATACATCACTCTCCACCCCACATTCCTCATCCCACCTATAATGCATGTGCATGTGGGTGTGCGCACCTCATGCCCTTTACATAGGCCCGACATGATACATACGGGAGATATGAGTCCCTGATAGCCCATCAATTGGCTTGGGCTGAATCCCATGTGTGTGGTCGAACTAGTCCCACAAGGCGTTTAGTTGAGTTGTCTTGGCTGACTGGTTGGCTAGCCATAGGTTTTTTCTAGTGTTGGTATCAAACTCCCTACTAAGAAAAATGAAACTCTTAGTGGAATGTAGGGTCCATGATATGTTTCTCTAAACCATAGGTCTTCATGTATGATCTCATAGAAATATTTATTCATTTCTTGGCATGTCACTTGGATATTTGGAAGCTATGTGGGAAATGAAAAAATACCGGTGCCAATAAATTCCCCCCATTATAATGAGATTAGATAGAACAAAAAAACATGATTTAAAGGTAAACATAGATCACTTTTCTGCACATCTAAATATTTGATGATCCATGGTACTAAACTCCTTGAGAGGATCTGTTCTGGGTATGCTTGAAGAGCTCTCAAGTTCTATGAAGATGAAACATCTAGCCACAGTTTCTCAGTTGAATCCTATATAGAAAATATCTTTGACATAGGGAATGGATACCCTGAAATTGGAATGTATATGAAAATTCCAAAGTGAAATAGGGATAGTGTGGAATGGAATTTTTGGTTTGATCAAAAGTAAAATACATGTATGTCACTACGTATCCTATGAGGATGGTAATCAAGATTTATGTAGTTCTGAAATATATCACTATAATGATAAAACTCATGCATATGAGCATAAATTCATTGATATGGAACTATATAAAGAATCTGCTTATGTGTATCTAGCTCATACGTATTATAGGAAATGTCACTATCTTAGGACAAAATAGCTAGAGGAGAACCATGTCTTATTTGAGATATTGATCTGATAATCCACTATGTTTGTACATTGTTTTTAATAAAAATAATATCCAATTTACAAGATTCGAGTTCTTGACATCCTATAGGATTCCTTTTTGTTAAAGGTCATCAATTCCAATCATCATTAAATCCTTCATGTATTCTCCTTCTATCGTAGTCTTGAGATCATCTGGTTTACGAGGAAAATTTGGACATGGCATCTTCCCGGAAGGTTAAAAGCCCTTAATTTTTCTTATGTTAGAGGAATTAGCAATCATATATTGATTTTATCTATAACCATACAGGGGGGCCTATAATCATGGTATCTTTTCAATTTTTCATTTCCCTAAATTTTTCCGAAGCTTCATATGGGGTAAGGCTTAGCTATTATGAACTTTTCTTTTTCTCATGATACCTTTTTATAGGTTTTCTACCTAACATTGTTATTGCCTCTTAAATTTTATAAATAATCAATATTACCTGGATCACACAATGACTATGTCTAGGAATATGGAACTCAACTTTTCACCAAGATTCCTCTATCGTATTTTCACCTTGGTGAGCATTATATGATATGTTCTTTTAAGGCCTTCAAATTTAGACCATCATTATGTTTTATTTTGGGGTCTTCGAGATAGGACCTTTTTTATTCCATGTAGTTTAATGTATTACCTCTAAGACATTTGGTGTACCATTTATTTTAATGTCTTTTCACCAAGACCTTTGGTGTGTCATGTAGTTTAAAGTCTTACCGCTGGGACACTAGTGTGCCACGTTTTTAAAAGTATTAACACCAGTAATTTGGTGTTCCACATAGTTTAAAGTCTTATTGCTAGGACTTTTATGCAATATAGGGATAGAAAAATAGGGGTGACAAAAACACTCTGGGTTGTTGAGTTCTATCATGGTGTTTTCGGAGCTCATGATGATTGGAGTTCATATTCTTACAAGGAGGAGATGTCTTTATTTGGTAAGATAAATATATTATACGTTGATAACATATACAAGAAAATTTTATCTTCATTCTTTTCCAAGGGATATGAAATATTCATGGGGTGTAAATGGTTGAGAATGAAATACTAGGGATGATTAAGCTAACCTGGAGAGTTGGAATGTGGGTGATGTAAGTCACAATCCAAAATATTGATCCGAGTGATACGGAATGGGGTAAAAATGAGGATTATGTCCCTTAAAACTATTAGTCTGTCATGTTTCACCATGGTTTCATTGAGTCTCACAAAGATTAAGTGGCCTTTTATACTAGGCCATGATGTTTTCAGTTGGTGGTTCTGAGCCCTTGCATCAATAGAATGGCCAAGTGGAGAGATCTCTATTCCTTTCTAGGGGATGTGAAATATTTAAGAAGGCTCAAACATCAAGGTGGTGAAGATAGATATGTAAAGAAGGTTGTCTAAGAAGGGTTATGAAACCTTATGAATCTTAGCTGATAATTGAATAGCTTGATCCCTATGCCTTGTGGATTCGAGTCATGAGGAGTGAGACACCAAAAGATTCAAGAATGAAGGGTTGCTTTTTTGCATTGAGAATGGGTATAATACATAGAGATACAATGTTGAGGGTATCAAATCCACTTGGATAGTCCTTTATAGAGACTTTAAATCAAATTACAATGTGCATAGGTCATGGAGAAGATATGGGATAGTCATTCTGGGGTAACCTATAACACAATGATGTGTTGTGTTCAACCATGGTGATGACAGGCTCAGATGAATCAAAAAGCCCTTTAAATTATGCCATGATGTCTATGGTTGGTGGGTTTAAGCCCTCAAATCAATAGAACAATCATGCAGAGAAATATCTTTTTGCTCTTTGGGGGAAATGATGTATTTTCGGTTTCCTGAGACGTTTCTGATCATGAAGTGGGATATATAGAAAATGTAAAATACAAGAAGGGTTCAAGTACATTAAATTTTGTTCCACCACTAATCTAACATATTCTCATGGAGAGGAGATGTGATGAATAATTTATCTTATATTTTCCTAGATTAGGTGGTCTAAAGAGCATATATTTCCTATTACTAGGGATATAGAATATACAGTACAATATTTATACCAACATTATTTGTGCCCAAATTGTTTCCTCAACTTTGGAAATAATGAGTTTGGAGGCTAGAGACTGGACTTTTTATTAGGTCTCCCTTCCTAGGTTTTCGACCTGACAGGTTGTGTGCCTCTTTCATTAGTTATATAAGGTCTTGCAATTTGGACAATTATGTGCTATATTTTAAGGTTGTACAAATTTGACAAAGGTGTGAGCATTTTAAGGTCATGCCACATGGACTCGGTGTGGGGATGTTACACAAGAGGATCATTAGGATATACACGGTCAAGAGTACCCAATTTCCTTTTGAGTGGGTGGAGGAGATGTCATAAATCATGGATCAATGTTCTTATGTCATGAGTGATCTATGTGAAATCATTTTGGGGTAACCTATAACACATTGTGTTGAAGGGTTCCACCTTGGTGACGTCAATATAACAAGAAATAGAAATCCCTTTACACTTGGAAAAGATGTCTCTGATTGGTGGGTCTGGCCACTTACATCAATATCATGGAAAATCAGAGAGATATCTTTTCCTCTTCAAGGGTAGTGGAAGGTTTTAAAAAAAATGAGATTCTTAAGACATGATATGTGGAATGTGGATTGAGGTTCTTTAAAAGATGATAGAATCACTCTATTCTCTGGTTGTCCTGTATGGCTCTGTTGGTCTTTGGATAAGGAAGGGTGATTGATGATGACCGTCATAGTTTATCATCTTGTTGTGGGACGTTCTTCTATACAGTTTAACATCTTTAGGTGAGGACTTATGCATTATAATGTTGTACGATAATCATGAGGGTGGACCAACATGAATGAATAAGAATTTATGAGGTATGTGAAGTATTAGGCTTGAATCCCAGGGGATTTCCTATGTATCCCAGCTGGTTGGGAATCAAGTCCACATAGTTCATGGAGGACCATGAAATTTAAAATCAGTTGGTGAGGACCTATGTTGTGGCGTAGTTTATTGTCATACATCTAGGACACTAGAGGTATAATGTCACAAATAATAATGTGTGTGGAATGGTAGAATATACCCAACATGAATGAGAAAAGAAGAGGTCCACACCAAACTATGTGCATTTCTAGATAGTAAATGGGTCAAGAGCCCAAAAAAGATATGAAATGATTTGTGGTGCATGGGGTATGACCCAAATATAAAATGTTTATGCATTCCTACATATCACGCAAGGGAAGGAATCAAGACATATTCAGTCCTTGAAGGTACCATCCAGTTTAATGTCATGTGTTGAGGATGATGGGTGCCAAGGTAGTTTATTATTGTGCGACTAGGAAAAATGGTGGGATAGTTCCCCAAAGGGGATACACACAGAATGGTAGAAAAAATCTGATGTGAATGGAGACTAAATCAGTTTGCATTGCACCATGCACTCATAGGAGGGGATATAGGACAAGGGGTCAGGAAATGTCAAAAGGGACAAGGGCTAGAACTGGGGAAAAATGAAAAGGATTTACTGTGTATCCCCACAAGATGGGAGTCAAGACACACATATTTTGTAATATTTTATATAGTTTAACATTATTCGGGGAGGATAAAGGATACCTGGTGTGAAAGTCATGGATTTCAAGGGTTCGTGCTGTTTTATTTCATACGGTAAGGACATTAGATCACCTAACGTGAAAGTAATGTAATACTATAGATGGGCCTAAAAATATGGATTTGGGTGTCACTATGTATCTTATTGAAAATGATAATAAATACACACATATTTATTGATATTTTGGAGTAGTATAAGACTAAAACTAGTAAAGGAATACCCTTTAATTTCCTAGTTTTTCTGCTCCATTTCATGTTGGGGAACCTTTATCGGAATTTTAAAGTTCACATAAGGTATGATCGGTGTGATAAATATGGAAATACAGGGGTCCATTTCACTATAATGAGGCAATGGAGGGTATTATAGGAGTATTTTATGTTGTGGGGTGGATGTTCTATGATAAATGATCAATGAGTCCCAACATATCTCATTGGAACTGAGAATCAAGTTGTACGTAGTTATAGAGAGCCATACAGTTTAATGTATTTGTGGTGAAGAAATGATACATGCATTTTAACATATTATGGTAAGTATGGTGGCCATGTAGTTTAATGTCTTGCAGTAATGACATAGGATCTATACAGTTTAACATCACGTGGTTGGGATATTGGCCATGCAATTTATCATCTTGAAGTAAGGATGTTGTGGCAAAGTTTTAGGATGATGCGGCTCAGACCGTATGGTGGAGCTCCTAATGTGAAGATTCACAATGTTAAGTCATGATGTAACCCTATGTGAATGAGGACCAAAAAGGTCCTAGCCACACTATGCACCATTCTATGAAAACTCGGGCCAAAGGGATAAAAATTGTTAAAACCTATGACTGAGCCTGAAGATGAAATGTCTAGGCGGTACTACATATCTAATGAGTATGAGAGTTAATCCAAAAATAGTTCATGGTAAGGAGATACTCTAAATATGTATGGCCCATATGCAGAACATGGAATTATCTTTTATTGGTAGTTGCATCTGGGCCCAGGATTAGAGATCCATGCGTCACTACCTATCCCGTAAGGAAAAGAATCAAGCTTCATGTAGTTCTTAGAGGAATGTTTATTTTAAAATCATGTGGTAAGGATGAGAAATGGAATACAGTTTAACATATTGCAGCAAGGTTGTTGACTCTGTATAGTATAAAATCATGTGTTTGAGATGTTGGACCTATAGTTTAATATCTTGTGGTAAGGATGTGATCTATGCAATTTAACATCTTGTAGTAAGAACTTGAGATCAGTTCAGTTTAACGTCATGTAATCATGGAACTGGACATGAATTTTAACGTATTATGGTAATGGGTCATCTAAAAAGATTATTGCCTTCTGAAATACATTCCATGTAGTCTAACATCATATAGAAATGACTTAATATTAATACTGATTAACTTTGTGTGGTCAATACATTGATGATGCAGTTTAATGTCTTGTAGTGAGGACTCATCTGCACAGTTTATTATTTTGTGTGAGACATTCCATGAAGTTTAACAATATGTGGAAAGAGTGTGGGATTTTTACAGTTCAATGCCTTGTGGTCAGGACAATTCCCATTTTTCTTGATGTATTTCGTTGAGGACTTATCGTCATAGTTTCTTATTGTGTGTGAGACATTCCATGATGTTTAGAATCATGAGGAAAGGACTTGGGATCCATATAGTTTAACATCGTGTGGTCAGGAAATTGGTTATACTATTTAACATCTTGTGGTGAGGAATCATATGCACTGTTTATTTTCATGTGTAATACATTCCATGTAGTTGAACATCATGTATAAAAGACATGGGATCCATATAGTTTAACATTGTGTGGTCAGGAAATTGTCCATGTAGCTTAACATTTTATGGTGAGGACTCATATTCACATTTTATTGTCATGTGCGAGACATTTGATACAATTTATCATCATACAAAAAGGACTTGGGATCTGTACAGTTTAATGTCATGTGGTTAAGACATTGTCCATGTAGTTTAACATCTTGAAGTGATGACTCATATTGATGGTTTATTGTCATGTGTGAGACATTACATATAGTTTAATGTCATAAAACAAGAACCCGTGAGTCATACAGTTTAACATCTTGTGGTCTGGACATTATTCATGTTGTTTAATGTCTTACGGTGAGTACTCATCTGCACAGTTTATTTTCACATGCGAGACATTCCATGCAGTTTCTGTCATGCAACAAGGACTTGGGATCTATAATGTTTAATTTTGTGTGGTTAGGACACTGTTCATTCAATTTAATGTCTTGTGGTGAGGACTCATATTAATATTTTATTGTTTTTTCGAGACATTCCATGCTGTTTAACATCATGAAGCAAGGACTTGGGATCCATAAAATTTAATGTCATGTGTCTAGGACATTGGACATGTATCTTATTGTCTTATGGTGAGGACTCATTTTATGTAACCTTTCAGGAGTGTTTTTTATTGGAAGGAACATGGAAAACTCTTTGCATATTTCATGAGTTTTTTAATTTTTCAACTCTATCAAACCTGCAGACACCTATTCCTCCAACTGATTCTTGGAAACAATGCAATTTTTGATTGTGTGACTGAGATGTTGGAGGTAAGGGAAATAGTCATCATGGCCTACCAGCCCTACCTCATGTAGTTTCCTCATCATTGGGAGTTCCATAAAACCACTTTCCATGGAATAGTCAAAATATATAGATACATGATTTGTTTGAAAATAATAGGCACTACTCAATATTTCCTTGAGAAATGGTCATTTCTCCCAGGGAGTTAGGTGACTCATTCCTTGCTACATGATCGGTTCCCCCTATATAGAGTGATCATATCACTCGAGTATGGATTTAGTTATTTGAAGTTTTAGTATGCCCATATCCATCTTCTCTTGAATCCAATTTTTTAAGGAAAATCAATATTCCATGGTATGCTTGAGATGTAGATGGTAGGGGAAATAATAATCCTAGTCTACCAACCCTTCCTCATTAGGATTTCTTTCTACTGGGAATCTCATCAAACCATTCTCCAGGGAATAGTTGAAATACATGGTAACATGTTTTAATTTGAAGGAATATACATTTCACTATTTGTCTTCTGGTGAGGGGTTACTAGACTGGTTCTACCGTATACTGCCTCTGCCATCATTGGTGAAAATGTATATCTGTTTATGGAGGCTGGGGCAGAGAGTCATAATCTCTATTGATACAAGGGAGGGTGCTAGAGATTTGGGGGTCTTAGATGATGTATACACTTCACATTGATTTAAAGTCCCTGATCTTCTTGGAGGATTTATGGTTACACCTGTGGTCGGATGGTTTCCTAAATATCCCTGATGTGGATTGGGAAAATATAGAAATTTCCCCAGCCTACAAGATGGGGTGAGGTGGAATAGTGTTTGGTTTTTAGCTAATGAGGGGATGAAAAATATGAAAATTTCCCCATCCATGTGGTCCAGGGAACATCACTTCATGGCAGGATTCTATAAGTGGTCACATGCAGATCATCCATAAGTGAAGATATCAAGATTATTCCCATAATTGCCTCCTAGATATCCCTATTATTTTGTTGGAATTGATCTATAAATTCTTTTACAGGGAGGAAGTCATCATCCTTATGGGGAACGCTGGTAGGAGCAATGAAAATACCCCTTCCTCTATCAGTTTCATGGTGAGTGGATGATAATGGGGGATACACTATATATCCTAGTAACTAAATCCACTACTACCACTCTCTATACGATCCATTATCCTGACATTTTGGGATTCTAGTAGGTTTATTAATACCTTTGATAGGTTCCTTCTAGATGCTACTAAACCATTCCACTATTGTTCTAATGGCATGTGGTATGCAAGACTATTGTGACCTAGATGACTATAGGATTGTATGCTTGTTCCCATTAATAGAATGCTCGCAAGGGTCTGGTGGGGAGTCTTCAGATCTGACTGATATCATATTGATTGAAACATATGTAGGTTTAGGCTCCCCGTAGATGGATTATCTTTTTTGATAGATCAGCTTCTAATATACCATCTAAGGGGCCAGTTCCCAATATACCTTTAGGGGGGGTTGGTTCCCATGCTACTATTTGGGGGGTCAGAGCCCATGATACCATTTGAGGGGTTGGTTCCCATGATGAGGATTATCCCTAGGTGAAATATTGTAAAAATTCCCCCAAACATTTGTATTGGGGTCCTCTAGGGGATTCTTCAATAACTATGACTATTTGAGGTGAATCTAGAGCCTCTTGACTAGTAGTGATCTGAGATTAATCGTGGTCCACCATTGAGATGATCTGGTGGAACTCAGTCATGTTGGTGTTAACATGGTTATGATCATGATTTGAAGCTACATTGTCTAGATATTAGATGTGGTCTCTCCTATTGTGTCCTCCGTCTTGTATAGTTAGTGTAGGATTAACATCCTTCGCATCTCCTTTTGGGATTATGGCCTCACATTGGTGATGATAATCAGAATGGATGGGTTCTCTCCCTAGTAGTGGATGGGTTATTGAGTTTTCACATTTTCTATCCTCTTCTACCTCTTGACATAGGGAAGGTGTATATTTCACCTTCTAGTGATAGGTTTTAAAATTAGTGGAATGTGGAAATAAGGGTCACTTCTTCTTCAATGACATGTTGTAGAAGAGAATGTCAGTGAAAATCCATCCTCTGAAGGATTTAATAAACCAATCCTAGTGAATTTATGGATCTGTTGATGCGGTATTACCAGCCTAGGATGTACGCCAACCGATGAAAAATTTAGTGTGTTGGAGAAATTACATGTCAGGGCCTCAAGGTCAAGGCATCTTGTCCAAAAATCATGGAATCTTCTAGTACATTCGATGATGTCATTTTGATTTCAAGGAATATGCAGAAGTCCTATAATAAATAAAGGACAACTTATCAATGCAACATAATATATATGAGTACATGCTTTATCAATAATTTATAAAGATAAAGGACAAAAAGGCGATCCCTTATTTTTAAACAAGGTTGAATGAGGTCAAAAGAACGTGTTGGGTTCAATGTTTTATTGTGAAACAAGCACTACATAAACTATCCTAACAAGCATTAGGGAAACCTATCCATTTTGAACAGTGAATGGGATGACCCAATTAAAGAATTCATGTTTGGTTCACAATTTGTTTCACTGGGATTTCATGGCGTGTAATTGTAACAACCCAAAATTCTGAATAAATCTTGTTCCTAATTTTATGTGTTATTTTATTTTATTTTTATACTCAAAAAAAATGTTTCATTTGATAACATGATTATAATTAAAATGAGATCGTTGGGTTTAGACGGTTATATGACCATTGGTCAATATGACCACTGGAAACTAAACGTTTTGATTATTGTCTCTAAATACAAGTAATCTTGGTTAATTATTATAGAAATAAGATTCAATGGCCTCACCCAGTAGTCTTGGACCGATCGAAGCCCATCTAACAGAACTTGGGAAGGAGGTAGCACCACTGGGCTTTGTTCTGGACCAAACCCAAGCTGAACTTCACCATGTGAAGCTAGAACGAAATCACCTTTGCGAGAAGTTCAAACTGATAGAAATTACTACTCGTGCGATGTTAGCTGAGCCTCCCTCATATTCTCTCACCTTAGCACACCTTACACTTAGGTCCTATGCTGGTGTGATAATGGGCTATGTAAGGAGACCGTAACTACCTTGTGTAATCCTTTGTTTTAAATAAAAATTGGGATTTCTTCTTATGATGAAGTTTATGAATTTTTAAATGACCGGATAAATATAGTATGCATATTTTTGATGAATTTTAGAAAAAGGATATTTTAAAAATGTTTATTTAAACCTTAAATAATTAAAAATATGTAATGATTTTCAAAAAATGGTATTCTACAAATATGTTCAGTACGAAATTTAGAGTCTAATAAGATCAACATGATTTTTGATAAATAGTAAATTATGAATAGTGATTTTATGATTAGGATTAGTAATGTGTCCAAATGGATTTTTAATCTCACTTAAAGAAAGTATTAATATAATCTAGGCACCTTGATTAAGTAATGCGATTCAATAAAATGGTTAAATAACGATTTCATAAACTATTATTCAAGTATTAGTTTTTTCGAGTGAATAGTGTTTTTTAATTAAAAATTAAATTAAAAATATTTAAAAAAATTATTTTTATTAAATGGATTTCATTTTTGAACTCAGGGCACCGATTTTATGTTATGGTAATTTTTGGGGTTTTTTTCTGAAAAAATGAATTTTCGGTGAATAGTGTATTTATTTTAAAAAATAAATTAAAAATATTTAGAAAATGGAGTTCATTTTTTGAAATCAGAGCATTGATATCTGGTTAAGGTGAAGTTTTGGGATTATTCTGAGAAAGTTGAATTTTTGATGAATAGTGAAAATACAGTTTTTAAGTTACGAGTGTTTAATGACATCATTAAATGATGTATTAAGTATGTAATCAATATGGTCGACTTATGAATAGTAAGATAAGGTATAAGGTGTCCCAAGTGGCCAATACCATGGGCAAGCCCATGGTTTTTCCAAAACCACTAATGAGGTGTCCCTTGGCCATTAATGCCTTGTCCCCACACTTTCCCTATAAATACCAAGCCATCCTCTCATCCATTCGACTCCCCACTCTCCCCCAACGAAGTTCTGGTCTCATTACCTCCCATGGAGTCCTCCCAAGGTGCCCTCAAGCCCTCAAGGTCCCAACCCTTGAGTTTTAATAGTTAAGTTTTAAGGTAAGGGATCTGACCTCTCTCTTCTTTTCAAGTAATCTCTTTTAGGTCATTTCTTTTATACTCCATGTTCTTATGCTGGAGGATGTTCTTATATATTCATATTAATTCCCTTTTCATGTTAATATGATGAGAGACCCCATCTTTCTCTCATCAATTCGTTTTAATAATGTTTAAGTGGCGCTGTTAGGCTGCCGAATTTTTAAGGGGATTCTTTCACCCTTCTCATTCTTTTAAAAGTTCTACTTTCATGTCAAGTCTTTCAAGTAACTTTTTAATTATGTTGGGGTATGATCTCTAAATATATCATACTGAACTTTTATGTTCATATGATGAGAGACCCTATTTTATCTCATCAATTCATTTTTGTTGATGTTTACGTGACGCCGTTAGGCTGCCGAATTTTTAAGAGATTCTTTCACCCTTCCCATTTTCAAGTTCTATTTTCTTGTAAAGTCTTTCATATTCCTTTTTATTATGTTGGGGTATGATATCTATATCTATCATTCTGATCTTTTATGATCATATGATGAGATACCCCATTTTATCCCTTCAATTCAGTATTTTGAAGTTTTAAGTGGCGCTATTAGGCTGCCGAATTTTTAAGGGATTCTTTCACCCTTCTCGTTTTCAAGATCTATTTTCATGTCAAGTCTTTCAAGTTCATTTTTATTATGTTGTGGTATGATCTCTATATCTATCATACTGAACCCTTATGTTTATATGATGGGAGACCCTATTTTGATATTGTCAATTCATTTTTGGTTGAAGTTTAAGTGACACCGTTAGGCTGCTGAATTTTTAAGGGATTCGTTCGCCTTTCTCATTTTTCAAAGATCTACTTTCATGTCAAGTATTTCAAGTTTCTTTTGTATTATGTTGGGGTATGATCTCTATATCTATCATACTGATCTTTTATGTCCATGTGATGAGATACCCTATTTTATCTCGTCAATTCATTTTTGTTGAAGTTTAAGTGACGTCGTTGGGCTGCCGAATTTTCATAAGAGAAATCATATTTTTGTCTTCCTTTCATGTTCTTCATTTCATATGGTATATTTTCTAATATCATTACCATGTTCTTAAATCCCTTATATTCTTTACCTCTACTGTTTTATGGGTCATTTATGAATGTTTGACCCATGTCCCCTCTCTTTTCAGCGTTTTCTAAGACCCTGTAACGTAGTCGTTGTGCTGCAGAATTTTAGTCTCAAAATGCCTCTCTCTTTTTCTCAAAATTATTTTATGTTATTAAGTGAATACTCAAATCTCTTATTTATACAGGGGTATTCACATATATACCAAAATGTTTCATTTTAAATTTTTGGATTTACATACATGATACACGCTTTCCCTTTCTGTGGGTTTAAAGTGATGTAAAGATCATGTATTTAAAGCAGTTTTTAAAACGTTGTGATTATGAAATTAAACCCATTTATTTTATGCTATATGGGTTGTTTATGAAATTATTTATGATGATATATGTGGCTCACATGATAATAAAGGCAAATTTAAGGGTGCGCCCAGATAGCGCTTCAATGCATTGGGTAATGATGTAACCACTAGAGATTACAATTTTCACGATATCTTGGTGAATAACCCTAGTAATTATCAAATGACACCTTGGGGATGGACCTCAGTGATATGTTCATGATTGTCTATATTAAATGTTGCAGCCACATCTTCAAGTTATGAAAAATGTTATTTTTATTATGAAATGCCTCTTGATTTCTTTCTCATGCCTTAACGTTCTTTTGATGACCTTATTGAAGTATCTCAAGTTCACATGTAAAATGTTTCTCTTGTTTCCCTTACTGGGCCTTTTTCTCACCCTTTCTTTTGATGTATGTCCCCTGGTTATGTGATTCAGTATTGAACCTAGGATGAACATTAGGAGAATCCTTTCAAGTGTTTTAGAATAATGTTTTATGTTTTCACATTTAAAGTTCCTGGTTTCCAAGACACTAAACATTAAAGATCCTTGGTTTTGTAAAATGTAATGAAAGTTTATGTGATAAAAAGGCGGGTTGTTATAGTTGGTATCAAAGGATGGTTTAGTTATTTTTGGAAATTAGGATATGAAAAATTTATGAATAAGCCTATAGAAAAGTGAAAATATACGAAAAAATTCCTGGTATTTTGGTGAGTATTGATTAAGGGGTTGTCAAGGAAATACATCCCTGTCTGGATACGAGCAGGTAGAGGTGGCTCTGGCACAGATGTACATAGGGGTAAAACTTGAAAACACCACTTTGAGCTAGACTCGAACGGGAACTGGTACACGACAATGGGCCTTGCTGCACTCTTGGTTACGACACTCCTGGGGGATATTCTTTGGTAAATTCATAAGCTTAGTATGAACCATTGTTAAAGGAACAAAGATAAAATAAAATAAAGATTCACATAAGAATATATGATCATGGATAACCTATATGGGAACCTATGGGATCACGGGTTAGGGTATACTTTTCTTTTACAAGTTATCCTTATATGCTTTCGGTTCCTTTTCATGATTATTGGCTAAGTATTTAAGCCCATAATTATAGTTTCTTTTCTTAGTTAATGGAGGGAAATGGAAAAACATTTCCCAACAACCAATGTGATAGGAAATGAGATGATTGTCGTATTAATATGACAGGGATGATTAGGGGATTAAAATATGATTATTATTTTGGAAGACGTTCACTATATTGGGGACCCTATATGATCGAGGTAAATAGATTACTACGGTATTTTCATTGAGGAGTAAGGTTGACTTATATTTTGAATAATCGATGAATTTAAGGTGGACTTATAGTAATTTATCTTACTTATGGAAATTATTAACCTATCTTAGGTAAAATATGTTTAGGTTAGCTATATTTTTTATAAGATTTTAGGAGTGGTTGATGTTGTTTGGAGATGAACAATGAAGTTTATTTTGGAAGACTATGTTATCAAATCCTTCTTGTATTTGGGTTTCAATATAAGTTTGGTTTATTTTGAGGAATCTTAATGACCGTTATTTATGGAATGTTCAATGATGAACTATTGGTAGTACCATGGAACTTTGAAGATTTAAAATTAGTTTCCATTCATATGGGATTCTTTCTTTTTGAAGAGTTGTTTTACCTTACCCTTTCGGATAATGTTTGAATATAGAAGAAATAGATAGTTAATCTTTTGTGGATTATGTGATTCTCTAGAAGATGATTCTTGTGTTTTGATGAGACCAAGTATCTTTGAATGCTCATAGTTTGGAGAAATGATTAGTTTTGGGTAGAAACATATTAAAGGATGAAACTCTACATGAAGATAGGTATATTTTCTTATGTTTTTGTTTTATGTTGTAAATGAATTCCTCAAAATTATGAAAAGGAACATAAAACAAAAACGTTGTTGGTTTATGTTTCTTACTAGGTAATCAAAGACCGTTTACACACATCATAAGTTTGGGATTTTCTTATGGTTGTATTTCTCCTAATAATGTTCTCTATCACTCTTCCCCAGAACTTGAACCTTTCTTTTTCTTCCATGTCCATGTTTTCTTACATAGAATCCTAGTTTGGGTTAACTCGGGTGACCTCTTTACTTCCCTTTCTTTCTTTTAAAGCAATAATTTTACTGACTCCTTTTCCGATGTGGGACATTCAATGAAATTTCAAAACCTAATTTTAAAAATTGCGAGGACGCAATTTCTTAAGGGGGGAAGAATGTAACGACCCGAAATTCTGAATAAATCTTGTTCCTAATTTTATGTGTTATTTTATTTTATTTTTATACTCAACAAAAATGTTTCATTTGATAACATGATTATAATTAAAATGAGACTGTTGGGTTTAGACGGTTATATGACCATTGGTCAATATGACCGCTAGAAACAAAACGTTTTGATTATTGTCTATAAATACAAGTAATCTTGGTTAATTATTATAGAAAGAAGATTTGATGGCCTCTCCCAGTAGTCTTGGACCGATCGAAGCCCATCTAACAGAACTTGGGAAGGAGGTAGCACCACTGGGCTTTGCTCTGGACCAAACCCAAGCCGAACTTCATTGTGTGAAGCTAGAACGAAATCGCCATTGCGAGAAGTTCAAACTGATAGAAATTACTACTCGTGCGATGTTAGCTGAGCCTCCCTCAGATTCTCTCACCTTACCACACCTTACACTTAGGTCCTATGCTGGTGTGATAAGGGGCTATGTAAGGAGACCGTAACTACCTTGTGTAATCCTTTGTTTTAAATAAAAATTGGGATTTCTTCTTATGATGAATTTTATGAGTTTTTAAATGACCGGATAAATATAGTATGAATATTTTTGATGAATTTTAGAAAAAGGATATTTTAAAAATGTTTATGTAAACCTTAAATAATTAAAAATGTGTAATGATTTTCAAAAAATGGTCTTCTACAAATATGTTCAGTACGAAATTTAGAGTCTAATAAGATCAAAACGATTTTTGATGAATAGTATATTATGAATAGTGATTTTATGATTAGGATTAGTAATGTGTCCAAATAGAGTTGTAATCTCACTTAAAGAAAGTATTAATATAATCTAGGCACCTTGATTAAGTAATGTGATTCAATAAAATGGTTAAATAACGGTTTCATAAACTATTATTCAAGTATTAGTTTTTTTCGCGTGAAATAGTGTTTTTTAATTTAAAATTAAATTAAAAATATTTAAAAAAATTATTTTTATAAAATGGATTTCATTTTTGAACTCAGAGCACCGATTTTATGTTATGGTAATTTTTGGGGTTTTTTCAGAAAAAATGAATTTTCGGTGAATAGTGTATTTATTTTAAAAAATAAATTAAAAATATTTAGAAAATTATTTTTATAAAATGGAGTTCATTTTTGAAATTATAGCATTGATATTTGGTTAAGGTGAAATTTTGGGATTATTTTGGGAAAGTTGAATTTTCGATGAATTGTGAAAATACAGTTTTTAAGTTACGGGTGTTTAATGACATCATTAAATGATGTATTAAGTATTGAATCAATATGGTAGACTTATGAATAGTAATATAAGGTATGAGGTGTCCCAAGTGTCCAATACCATGGGAAAATACCATGGGAAAGCACATGGTTTTGCCAAAACCACTAATGTGGTGTCCCTTGGCCATTAATGCATTGTCCCCTCACTTTCCCTATAAATACCAAGCCATCCTCTCATCCATTCGACTCCCCACTCTCCCCCAACGATGTTCTGGTCTCATTACCTCCCATGGAGTCCTCCCAAGGTGCCCCCGATCCCTCAAGGTCCCAACCATTGAGTTTTAATAGTTACATTTTAAGGTAAGGGATCCGACCTCTCTCTTATTTTCAAGTAATCTCT
This sequence comes from Viscum album, assembly GCA_963277665.1. Classification (NCBI taxonomy): domain Eukaryota; kingdom Viridiplantae; phylum Streptophyta; class Magnoliopsida; order Santalales; family Viscaceae; genus Viscum; species Viscum album. Next base: position 1,196,851,834 of record OY728123.1, on the reverse strand, counting down.
TTTGTGTCATTTCTTTTATACTCCATGTTCTTATGATGGAGGAAGTTCTTATATATTAATATTACTTCCCTTTTCATGTTCATATGATGAGAGACTATATCTTTCTCTCATCAATTCGTTTTAAGAATGTTTAAGTGGCGCTATTAGGCTGCCGAATTTTTAAGGGGATTCTTTCACCCTTCTCATTCTTTTCAAAGTTCTACTTTCATGTCAAGTCTTTAATGTTGATTTTTAATTATGTTGGGGTATGATATCTAAATATATCATACTGAACTTTTATGTTCATATGATTAGAGACCCTATTTTATCTCATCAATTCATTTTTGTTGATGTTTAAGTGACACCGTTAGGCTGCCGAATTTTTAAGGGATTCTTTCACCCTTCCCATTTTCAAGTTCTATTTTCTTGTCAAGTCTTTCATGTTCCTTTTTATTATGTTGGGGTATGATCTCTATATATATCATTCTTATCTTTTATGATAATATGATGAGAGACCCCATTTGATCCCTTCAATTCAGTATTTTGAAGTTTTATGTGGCGCTGTTAGGCTGCCGAATTTTTAAGGGATTCTTTCACCCTTCTCGTTTTCAAGATCTATTTTCATGTCAAGTTTTTCAAGTTCATTTTTATTATGTTGGGGTATGATCTCTATATCTATCATACTGAACCCTTATTTTCATATGATGAGAGACCCTATTTTTATCTTGTCAATTAATTTTTGGTGGAAGTTTAAGTGACGCTGTTAGGCTGCCGAATTTTTAAGGGATTCGTTCGCCTTTCTCATTTTTCAAAGATCTAATTTCATGTCAAGTATTTCAAGTTCCTTTTGTATTATGTTTGGGTATGATCTCTATATCTATCATACTGATCTTTTATGTTCATGTGATGAGATACCCTATTTTATCTCGTCAATTCATTTTTGTTGAAGTTTAAGTGACGTTGTTGGGCTACCGAATTTTCATAAGAGAAATATTATTTTTGTATTCCATTCATGTTCTTTATTTCATATGGTATATTTTCAAATATCATTACCATGTTCTTAAATCCCTTATATTCTGTCCCTCTACTGTTTTATGGGTCATTTATGAATGTTTGACCCATGTCCCCTCTCTTTTCTGCGTTTTCTAAGACCCTGTAACGTAGTCGTTGTGCTGCAGAATTTTCGTCTCAAAATGCCTCTCTCTTTTTATCAAAATTATTTTATGTTATTAAGTGAATACTCAAATATCATATTTATATAGGGGTGTTCACATATATACCAAAATGTTTTATTTTAAATTCTTGGATTTACATACATGATACCCGCTTTCCCTTTCTGTGGGTTTAAAGTGATGTAAAGATCATGTCTTTAAAGCAGTTTTTAAAACGTTATGATTATGAAATGAAACCCATTTATTTTATGCTATATGGGTTGTTTATGAAATGATTTATGATGATATATGTGGCTCACATGATAATAAATTCAAATTTAAGGGTGCGCCCTGATAGCGCTCCAATGCATTGGGTAATGATGTAACCACTAGAGATTACAATTTTCACGATATCTTGGTGAATAACCTTGGTAATTTTCAAATGACACCTTGGGGATGGACCTTGGTGATATGTTCATGATTGTCTATATTAAATTTTTCATCCACATCTTCAAGTTATGAAAAATTTTATTTTTATTATGGTATGCCTCATGATTTCTTTCTCATGCCTTAATGTTCTTTTGATGACCTTATTGAAGTATCTCAAGTTCACATGTAAAATTTTTCTCTTGTTTCCATTACTGGGCCTTTTGCTCACCCTTTCTTTTTATGTATGTCTCCAGGTTATGTGATGTAGTATTGAACCTAGGATGAACATGAGGATAATCCTTTCAAGTGTTTTAGAATAATGTTTTATGTTTTCACGTTTAAAGTTCCTGGTTTCCAAGACACTAAACCTTATAGATCCTCGGTTTTGTAAAATGTAATGAAAGTTTATGTGATAAAAAGGTGGGATGTTATAGTAATGGGTTTAAATACTCGCATTATCATTTTCACTTTTCATTGAAAATCCCAATGGTTCCCCCATCCATAGCTGGGTACAGACCATCTTTCCAAAGGCTAGTGGTCATATGCATTTTCAGGCCCAATGACTCTTGGAGACTCAGATTATCGAGCAGATGAGGGGTCAGACTCATTGTACCCCTTTTGGTGGAATTATTTCATACATTGAGACTCTCTTATAGATTTAAGATATGTCTGTGAAATCTTTACTATACTATGATATGAGAAAGTTTACCCCCGTGTCAGCGACTTGATTTTGAACATGTATCGATAGGGATTATTGTATGTATATCACAAGTTCTCAATCACTTACTTGTTTAAATATGATCCTTTAGACCATGGATCTTTTCAAGCACTCTAGAGTTTATTGATGTCTAGGGTCATAGTTGGCATCCTGAAGATGATATTGAACCTCTATAAATAATCCTATATATCCTATGAAGGAATGAATCAAAATCCATGTAGTTATGTTGACATATTTTAAGGCGTATGACTGGAACCATCCTTGTAGTTTAATATCATATGGTAAGGATGTGAATATCATGCTCGGACCTCAATGAGGTTTCCAAAATATCCTATTTAACACAAGAATAAGATTCCACATAGTTCTTATTATGGGTGTCTATTTCATGACAGATATGAAAATAAAGACCTTAGGTGAGACTTCTACATATAAGACTGCATTAGACTATTTCATTAGGGATATAGACCGTTAAGTAGAGGTGGGGTATAATCAGGCTTATATACCAGAGGTGATGATACCATATTGGGGTAATCCTCATCATGCCATTAGTAAAATAATTTCTAACCTCTATTCCCATGTGGGCCATGCTCAGTGTGGGAAACAAGAAATAACCATATATTGGACACGTTTCATGAGAGTATATTTGCACAAGGAATACACATTAATGCTTCCCATTGAGAGGAATGATGACCCATATCATGGAAGATATGGTATAGAGCTCAGGACTTAGGTAGGTTTCCTATATATCCTGAATATAGATGGTATTAGAGTCCCCATATTTCATATCTACCATATCCTGATGGTAGGCTATGGTTGGTGATCATGCTTGGAGACATTATGGTTGTCTTCAAGATTTTACAAATGCTAGGGGATTGTAACAAAATGGATTCCCTATTGTTGGAGACATATTATATTATTTCACTGACTAGGGCTTACACTCTAGGGTTTCCTATGATTAGTGGACCCATATCACGTCACTGGTCGGGGCTTACACTCTGTGGTTTCCAGATTGGTATAATGTTGGGGATTACACTTTGAGTTTGTCCGTGGGTGATCATGTCATTGGTCGAGGATTATACACTTGGGTCACATATTGGAGCACTCATTGGTTGGGGCTTACACTATAAGGTTTCTAGTGATTGGTTCACTCCTGCCATGTTGTTGGTCGGGTATTACACTCTCAGGATTCCCATTAGTACAATCATTGGTTAGGACTTACACACTAGGGATGCCTATTGGTTCACTCTCTAGTCAGGGATTACAATATAGGTTCTCCCATTGGTGCACTCAATCTCTATCCTATAGGGGATTAGAGATAGGTCTTTTATGACTATGACATTAGTGGGGTGGAAATAATGCATGATCCCAACTCATCATGGAATCTTCCTTCATATAAGGAAGATGAGGCCGAAGGTTCTTAGCCAAGGACCACATGGAGTGAGTCTGAGTAGGCATGGAATAAAAAGTGGACATTTCATAAGGTATTTTTATGGAATGTCTCATAAATCTACTAGGAAGATCATTATTGATCGCTCGATATGTTGGGGAATCAATCTGACATAGTAGAAACAACTTTGGGTAGATTCTAGAACCATTTTAATGCTCTGGATTTCTTCGTATGGGCGATGAAAACATGTTTGATATGCTTCACAGGACCAAAGTGGAAAAGTATGATGTCTCACACATGATTAGCTAAATTTTCTCTGGTGTCTACGCATGAGGGAAGCTGTCATGTCCTTGGTGCTTTGTATTACTAGGTGGACATGTTAGGGGTGCTTCATGTGTTCATGTATACATGTCATAGGTGTCGTGTGTGACTAACTAGATTGTCCCGTATTCCTTCACCCGATCAAGGTGGGAATTTTTGGGGTGCTTTGCAAGAATGAAGGATAAATGTATAGGGGCATGCGCATGATAGACTCTGTAACGAGACGAAATTTTGAGTAAATATTGTTTCCTAATTTTGTGTGTTATTTTATTTTATACTCAACAAAACTGTTTCATTTGACAACATGATTATAATTAAAATGAGACCATTGGGTTTCGACTGTTATATGACCATTGGTCAATATCACCGTTGGAAACTAAATGTTGCGATTATTTTATCTAAATACAAGTGATCTTGGTTAATTAATATAGAAAGATGATTTTATTACCTCATCCAGTAGTCTTGGGCCAATTGAAGCCCATATAACAAAACCTGGGAGGGAGGTAGCACCACTGGGCTTTGCTCTGGACCAAACCCAAGCCGAAATTCATCGTGTGAAGCTATAACGGAATCGACTTCGCGAGAAGTTCAAACTGATATAAATTACTACTTGTGCAATGTTGTCCAAGCCACCATCATATTCTCTCACCTTAGCACACCTTACACTTAGGTCCTATGCTGGGGTTATAAGGGGCTATGTAAGGAAACTGTAATTGCTTTGTGTAATCCTTTGAGATAAATAAAATTGTACTTTCTTCTTATGGTGATGTTTGTAAATTTTCAAATGTCTGGAAAAATGTAGGATGTATATTATTGATGAATTTGAAAAAATGGATATTTTAAATTTTTTTTGTAAACCTCAAATAATTAATGATGAGTAATGATTTTCAAAAAATGTTCTTCTGCAAATGTGTTCAGTAATAAATTTGGAGTCTAATATGATCAACATAATTTTTGGTGAATAGTAAATTATAAAGAGTGATTTTCTGCTTACGATTAGTAATGTGACCAAATGGATTAGTAACCTCCCTTAAATAATTTATTAATATAATATAGGCACGTTGATTAAGTAATGTGATTCAATAAAATAGGTAAATAACTGTTTTAGAAATTATTAGTCAAGTATTAGTTTTTTCAGGTGAATAATGTTTTTTAATTAAAAATTAAATTAAAATTATTTAGAAAATTATTTTATAAGATGTAATTTATTATTGAATTCATAACATTGATATTTTCTTAAGGTAAATTTTTGGGAGTTTTATGAAAAAGTTGAATTTTCAATGAATAGTAAAAATACAGTTTTCGGGTTTGAGTATATTTAATGATATCTTAACTACATCATGATGATATCATGAGATATTTAAAGGGATGGTCTACTTGTGAATATTAAGATATGGTATGAGGTGTCCCAAGTGGCCAAAACCATGAGGAAATAACAATTTTTTTTTTCAATACCACCAATGAGGTGTCCCTTGGCCATTAATGCCTTATCCCCTCACTTCCCCTATAAATACCAAGCCATTATCTCATCCTTTCCATTCCAAAATCATCCTCAACGAAGTTATGGTCTCCTTACCACCCATGTAGTCCTCCCAAATTTCCCTCAAGCCTTCCAAGGTCCCAAACTTCATGATTTTGAATTTACTCTTCAAGGTAATGGATCTTACATCTCTCTTTCTTTTCAAGTACTCTCTTTTATGACATTTCTTTTATGCTCCATGTTATTATGTTGAAGGATATTATTTTAAATTAATCCCACTATCCTTTTCAATTTAATATGATGATATACCACTGCTTTCTCTCATCAATTCATTTTAAGAATGTTTAAGTGACGTCGTTAGCCGGCTGAATTTTTCATAAGGGAAATCTTATTTTTGTCTTCCTTTTAAGTTTTTCATTTCATATGGTATGTCCATAAAATTTCATTACCATTTTCTTACATGCATTATTTTCTGTCCCTCTACTATTTTATGGATCATTTATGATTGGGTTACCCATGTCCCCTCTCTTTCAAATGTTTTCTAAATCCCTGCAACATAGACGTTATGCTGCCGAATTTTAGTCTTAAAATGTCTCTCTCTTTTTCTCAAATTATTTTATTTTATTAAGTGAATTATAAAAACTATTTATTATACAAGGGTATTCACATATATATCAAAATTTTCTATTTTAAATTCTTGTATTTACATACATGATACCCTCTTTCCTTTTTCCGTGGGTTTAAAGTGATATAAAGATCACGTCTTTAAAGTAGTTTTTAAAATGTTATGACTATGAAATGAAACCCATTAATTTTTTTTCTATATGGGTTATTTATGAAATGATTGATTATGATATATGTGGATCACATGATAATAAATACAAATTAAGGGTGCACCCTGATAGCGCTCTATTGCATTGGGTAAAGACTTAATATCTAGAGATGACCATTTTTAACAACACCTTGTTGAATAACCTTGTTAATTTTTAATGACACCTTGGGGATGGACCTTGGTGAAATGGAAATTATTGTCTATGTTAAATGTTTTAGCCACATCTTAAAGTTATGAATCACGTTATTTTTATGATGATATGCCTCATGATCTCTTTCTCATGCCTTAAAGTTATTTTTCTTGACTTTTTGATGTATCTCAAGTTCACATGTAAAATGATTCCCTTGTCTCCCTTACTAAGCCTTATGCTCACCATTTCCTTTTATGTATTCTCCCTGGTAATGAGATGTTTTAATGAACATAGGATGAATAATGAATAATCCTTTCAAGTGTTTAAAAAGAATTTTTTATGTTGTCATGTATTAAGTTCTTGGTTTCCAAGAAACTAAACCTTAAAGATCCTCGGTTTTGTATAACGTAATGAAAGTTAATGTGATAAAAAGGATGGATTTTATAGTTAGTATCAAAGGATGTTTTAGTTATTTGTTGAAATTAGGATATGAAAACTTTAGGAATAACCCTATAGAAAAGTGTAAATATAGGAAATCTTCATGATATTTTGGTAAGTATTTAGTAAGTGGGTTCCAAAAAAATAAATTCATGTCTAGATATGAATAAATAGAGGTGGATCTGGCACAGATGTTCCTAGAAGTGAAAACTCTGAAAAAGTGTTTTGGTCTTGACCTGGGGTAACTTGGTGCACGACAACGAGCCTTTATTCACTCTTGGTTTGACACTCCCAGGGGATATGCTTTGGTAAATTCATAAGCTTTTTATGAACCATTATTAAAGGGACAAAGATAAAATGAAATAAAGATTCACATAAGAATATATGATCATGGATAACCTAGATTCGAACCAAAGGGATCACATGTTAGGGTATACTTTTCTTCTACATGTTTATACTTCTATGCTTTAAGTTTACTTTTCATGATTATTGGATAAGTATTTAAGCCCCCTGATTACACTTTCTTTTCTTAGTTAATGGCGGGAAATGGAAGAGCATGTCCCAAAAACCAATGTAATAGGAAATGTGATGATTGTCTTATTAATATGACATAGATGATGAGAGATCTAGTTGAACATATTGTGATTATGCCAAACTAGCTATCAAAAATCACAATTAATAATTGGTACCTAGTTGAATGCCCAAATTCATTAAGGAAGAAGAAGACGAAGTCTCAAGGGTGTTCATATGATAAAGTTGATAAGGGAAAGAAGACCCAATTTCCTTTGTGCAAAAAATTGTGGGAATGGGAACCAAGGATAATGTCACAAAAGAACCGGTAGATGTTTTAAGTGTGGGGAGATATGGCATAAAGTAGCCAATTGCTTTAAAAAAATGGATAATGTGATGAATATAGATAAGGTTAGATCTAATGTACCTTATACATTTCAATGTCATAAATGTGGAGAAGTAGGACATTATCCAAGGCAATTCTCTCATAGAATGGATGAGAAGCATGATGAGCATTAACAATCTTCAAGGACAATGGAACAATGCAAGTCCTATGCTGAGATGGATCATGATGACTATAGTACATGTAAATTCTTCTCAATAATTTTCTATGTCATGTTGTATTTTAGTTCGTGCCTTATAGGCATATCTTTAATGTTTTCTAAGAACATCGAGCCACTACCTAAGATGTTTCTATATTATTAAGGAAAACATCTATTGTTATGTACCACATGTTGATGTTGTGAAGCTATTCTTCTTGAAGAAAAAATAATTATGGGATTAAAAGATTATTATTATTTTGGAAGACGTTCACTATTTTGGGAACCCTATATGATCGAGGTAAATATATTACTGCGGTATTTTTTGAGGAGTAAAGGTTGACTAATATTTTGAAGAATCGATGAATTTAAGATAAACTTATAGTGATTTAGGTTACTTATGGAAATGATTAACCTATCTTGGGGAAAATATGTTTAGGTTATTTAATTTTGTTATAAGATGATAAGAGTTGTTGATGTTGTTTGGATATGAATGATAAAGTTTATCTTGGAAGACTATGTTATCAAATCCCTCTTATATTTGGGTTTCAATCTTAGTTTGGTTTATTTTGAGGAATTTTACAGACAGTTATTTATGGAATGGTCTATGATGAACTTTTGGTAGAACCGTGGAAATTTGAATATTTAAATTAGTTTCCATTCCCATGGGGTTATTTCTTTTTTAAGAGTTGTTTTATCTTACCCTTTCTATTTTTGGGATAATGTTTAAAGATACAATAAATGGATAGTTAATCTTTTTTGGATTATGTGATTCTCTGAAGATGATTCTTGTGATTTTGATGAGAATAAGTGTTTTTGAATGATCATAGTTTGGAGAAGATATTAGTTTTGGTAGAAACTTATTAAAGGATGAAACTCTATATGAAGGTAGGTATATTTCCTTATGTTTTTATTCTATGTAGTAAATGAATTCCTCATAATTATGAAAAGGAATGTAAAACAAAAACGTTGTTGGTCTACGTTTCCTACTAGGTAATCAAAGACCATTTACACACATCCTAAGTTTTTGATTTTCTTGTTGCTAACTTTCTCCTAATCATGTTTTATATCACTCACCATCAGAATATGACCCTTTGATTTCTCTTCCATATCCATGTATCCCTACATGGAATCCTAGTATGGGTTAACTCGGGTGACCTTTGTACTTCCCTTTCTTTCTTTTAAAGTAACAGTTTTACTAACTCCTTTTCCGATGTGGAACATTCAATGAAATTTCCATGCCTAATTTTAAAAATTACGAGGACGCAATATCATAAGGGGGGAAGAATGTAACGACCCGGGATTTTGAATAAAAACTGTTTCCTAATTTTGTGTGTTATTTTATTTTATACTCAATAAAACTGTTTCATTTGACTACATGAGTATAATTAAAAGGAGATCTTTGGGTTTCGACTGTTATATGACCATTGGTCAATATGACCATTGGAAACTAAATGTTGCGATTATTGTCTCTAAATACATGTGATTTTGGTTAATTTATATAGAAAGAAAATTCGATGAACTTATCCAATTGTCTCGGGCCAATTGAATCCCATCTAACAGAACATGGGAAGGAGGTAGCAGCACTAGGCTTTTCTCGGGACCAAACCCAAGCCGAACTTCATTGTGTGAAGCTAGAACGGAATTGCCTTTGTGACAAGTTAAAACTGATAGAAATTACTACTCGTGCAATGTTGGTCAAGCCGCCCTCGGATTCTCTCACCTTAGCACACCTTACACTTAGGTCTTATGCTGGGGTTATAAGGGGCTATGTAAGGAGACCGTGACGACTTTGTGTAATCCTTGAGATAAATAAAATTGTGTTTTCTTATTAGGGTGAAGTTTGTAAATTTTTAAATGTCCAGATAAATGTAGGATGTATATTATTGATGAATTTGAAAAAAAGGATATTTTAAAACATTTTTTTAAACTATAAATAATTAATGATGTGTAATGATTTTCAAAAAATGGTATCCTGCAAATGTGTTCAGTAATAAATTTGGAATCTAATAAGATCAACTTAATTTTTGGGGAATAGTAGTTTATGAATAGTTGTTTTATGCTTACGATTAGTAATGTGGCCAAATGGATTATTAATATCACTTAAAATTTTATTTATATAATATAGGCACCTTGATTAAGTAATGTGATTCAATAGAATAGGTAAATAACTATTTTAGAAATTATTAGTCAAGTATTAGTTTTTTCAGGTGAGTAGTGCTTTTTAATTAAAAATTAAATTAAAATTATTTAGAAAATTATTATTATAAAATGGAATTTATTTTTGAATTCAGAACAATGATATTATGCTAAAGTAAATTTTTGGGAGTTTTCTGAAAAAGTTGAATTTTCAGTGAATAGTAAAAATACAATTTTTGGGTTTCAGAATGTTTAATGAAATCATAACTACATAATGATGCTTTCATGAGATATTCTAAGGTATTTTCGACTTTTTAATACTAATATATGGTATTAGGTGTCCCAAGTGGCCAAAACCATGAGGAAATACCACTTGTTTTTTCAATACCACTAATGAGGTGTCCCTTCGCCATTAATGCCTTGTCCCCTCACATACCCTATAAATACCAAGCCATTATATCATCATTTCCATTTCAAAATCCTCCTCAACTAAGTTCTAGTCTCCTTACCTCCCAAGTAGTCCTACCAAGGTCCCAAACATCAAGATTTTGATGTTACTCTTAAAGGTAAGGGATCATACCTCTCTCTTTCTTTTCAAGTACTCTCTTTTATGTCATTTATTTTATGCTCCATGTAATTATGTTGTAGGATGTCATTTTATATTAATCCTACATTCCTTTTCATGTTCATGTGATGAGATACCCCCTCTTTCTCTCATCAATTCATTTTAAGAATGGTAAAGTGGCATCGTTAGGATAGTGAATTTTTGTAAGGGATTATTTCACTCTTCCCATTTTCAAAGTTCTACTTTCATGTCAAGTCATTCAAGTTCATTTTCTCCATGTTGTGGTATGATATCTATAATTATCATTATTTCCTTTTATGTTCATATTTTTAGAGACCCTATTCAATCTCATTAATTCATTTTTTGATGTTTTAAGTGACGTCGTTAGGCTGCCGAATTTTTCAGAAGAGAAATCTTATTTTTGTCTTCCTTTAGAGTTTTTCATTTCATATGGTATGTCATTAAAATTTCATTACCATGTTCTTATAACCATTATATTCGGTCCCTATATTATTTTATGGATCATTGATTAGTTTTTGACCCATGTCCCCTCTCTTTTCAATGTTTTCTAAATCCCTGCAACACAGCTGTTATGCTGCCGAATTTTCATCATAAAATGTCTCTCTCTTTTTCTCAAATTATTTTATTTTATTAATTTAATACTCAAAAATAATTATTCTATAGGGTTATTCACATATATATCAAATTTTTCTATTTTAAATTCTGGTATTTACATACATGAGACCCACTTTCCTTTTTCTGTGGGTTTAAAGTGACTTAAAGATCACGTCTTTAAAGCAGTTTTTAAAATGTTATGACTATGAAATGAAACCCATTTATTTTTTTTCTATATGGGTTATTTATTAAATTATTGATGATTATATATGTTTCTAGCATGATAATAAAGAAAAATTTATGGTGTTTCGTGAGAGTTCTCCAATGCATTGGTTAAAGACTTAATCTCTAGAGATGACCATTTTTAACGACACCTTGGTGAATAAACTTGGTAATTTTTAATGAGACCTTGGGGATGGACCTTGGTGAAACGGAAATGATTGTCTAGGTTAAATTTTGTATCCACATATTCATGTTATGAAACACATTATTTTTATTATGATATGCCTCATGATCTCTTTCTCATTCCTTAAAGTTATTTTTCATGACTTTTTGATGTATCTCAAGTTCACATGTAAAATGTTTCCCTTGTTTCCCTTACTGGGCCTTCTGATCACCCTGTCCTTTTAAGTATGCTCCCAGGTTAAGAGATGATGTAATGAACTTATGATGAACAATGAATAAGCATTTCAAGTGTTTAAGAAGAATATTTTATGTTGTCATGTATTAAGTTCATGGTTTCCAAGACACTAAACCTTAAAGATCCTAGGTTTTGTATAATGTAATGAAGGTTAATGTGATAAAAAGGTGGGATATTATAGACTCTCTTTCTTCAGGTGTCTCCACATAATAAAGTTGAACATGTTCAAGGTGTTGTGTGTGACCATGCATACATTTCATGATGACTTTTCACGAGGTCTTGCAGAGCTTCACTAGGAATTTGTCATGTATCCTTCAGTGACCATGACCACCATTCACTACCATCCTTTCTATCTCATTTGCTTTTTGTTACGATGGATTGGGATCATGTGACCTCATACGAGTGATGAAAATGATTTTTAATCAATTTTTTAATTTTTCTCCACATAACCAAAATGGTTTGTAAGGATATTGAACAAGCATGTCATTGAAATTTCTATATTCTTGTTCTTAGGATGTCGCATAGTTGTTGGGAACTCTTGTGGACTTCCATGTAGTGAGGAGAACATGTATTGTGTCTTATCCTCCAGATATCACATGTAAATAGAATCATGTCATCAGATAATCACATGATCATTTTTAGGTGTCAATGACTCCTTCGCATGATCAAAGTGTGTTGTCTTAGGATGTCTTCGTGTGATCGAGGGTAGTAGCTTTGAGGTGCCTCGCATGACTGGTGTGACTTGTACATGGGTCATCTCATGACCATGGTGACATGTCGAAAGGGTTTCTATGAGATCAATATAACTCGTTCAAGGCTTTCCTTATGATCAACATGGCATGTCGACAATTGCCTATGGAAATTGTGAGACCATTGAAGGGTCATGTGAGTGTGCTTAGGGTCTTGAGCTCATTCAAAGTCCACAAGTACATATCTAATGGAGATGATTCCTTGTGTTTCATGGAGGAATATTACCCTAATTTCCCATTATAAATGCGTACTATGTAGGGTTTTCATAGTGAGGGGAGGTCCTGTCTATGGACTCATTCCTGTAATAAGGGGATATTTTCACATTACCCCTTTGTTTCATGAACATGAGATGGGATTGTTGAGGAGTCTGTGGACATGCGGAGAAGATTTGTTATAATTCCATGAGAGTGGAAGGGAATTCCTTGGTGCATATGGGAAAGGGTTTTCCCATGATGCTGCATGATTCCCACATAATTGTGACCCACACGACTATCACACTCTCTGGTGAAGAGATCCATACTCATGGACAAGGGTGTTGGATACTATATCATGAATGGATGATAGTGATTTCATGGATAGGGTTGTGTGGCCTATGGGTCTCATACCCTTACTATAAGTCTCCATATTAGGGGATTTCATGGGGATTTTTCATGTCAAGGTGGACACCTCTAAGACCGCATGAATACATCACATCCCATAGGGGATCCTCATGTGATCATGAATGAAGTCTTGTGGTTGACTCTTTGGTAACTCAATGGGAGCTATATCCAAAATCCTACGCACATATGGGAAGTGGGAGGCCATTCACTACATGTAATATGGACTGGGTGATTTCATGATTGATCATGCGGTCGTATAATCTCCAATGGATCATGCGGCAGACCCTGTAAGTAGAGTGTCTTTTAAGAGGACTTGCTAACACATTCAAAGGTGGAATCTTTGTCAGATAAAGAGGATTCATGACCAAGGGTATTCTTTTGGGGTATACATATATTGGGGAAGATGCACATGTGGGACCAGAGGAGGTCGGCATAGTTACGTGTCCAAAGACGCATGAGGTCGTCACTGGTACGAGACACCCATATTGGGGGGATATCTGTCCTATATATCAAAAGCCAGAGGTGTCATTCCACATGATCACGAGTTTGAAAAACCTTGAGGCCCTCTTGTTCATGAAAATCACATGTCTTCATCAAAGGATTCTCACTATGGTTTCATCAATCATGAAAAAGGATTAGGGGGTGGGGGCTAGCATACTCGGTTCATCATGTTCAGAGGTCTCATAAATTCTTTACTAGACATGGAAACTCAAGAGACTAGGGTTTATATGGTTCACTCATACATTTCTATGGGAACTGGTATTGGTTCCTCATGCATTCGAGGACCCACATCACATGAGGTTCCATAGCTCATCTGATCATGTGACCTGGGAAGATGCCTTGCATGAGGGATCACGAGCATTCACAAGGGGCCATTATGTGATCATGTGATCATATTAGGATCATCCAATATTTTATTTGGAAGATTTTTCATGGTGGATTACCAAGAAAGGCACTTCTCTTAATTAACTATAATTATTCCTTGAAGTCGATGGTCGGCGCCCTTATCCTTCGGTGTTTCCCCATTTTTTAGCGCTCTCCCCCTATGAAACTTTTTTGTTGTATTTTTTAGGAAATTATGGGGTTAATATATGTTTTGTGAGGCTGAGGGTAGTGCCTCTTTTTATGGTACTATGGATGTGTACACATGGAATCACATGTATAAGTAAAAATCAAAAATAATTAGGATAAAAAACATATAGGTGGGAAGGTTTCACAATTTTGAACGACTCACGAAAACAAATTGGTTGCCTTCTTCTCAGGTGAATGATCAATGGTGATCATGGGATGGCTTCATGTTTGTCTAGAGGTGCTCAAAGATGGTTGAAAAGGCTCATAGAGGCCTCTCCTTGGTTGATCCAGTTTGGTTGCATGAACAAAGATGGATCATGCAACAATCTATGTTGCTATCGGGGAGTCTCACATGAGACCACTGGGGCTAATGGTTTGGATCCTACACTGGATTCATGCTGGTTGTCTTGGAATATATTTAGTTTATTCATGGTGTCGAATTCATGGTGGTGATAATAGAAGGGTTTTGCGTGTACTTTGGGACACCTAAATAGTATGTTAAGAGGTTGAAGATGACGGATCATATAGAGTACATGCACGACTAGTTTGAGTTTGCAATCAGTGAGATTGAGAAGACAGTTTGGATCAGCGAGGGCATGATTGAACGACATGGATCATCAGAAAATTGATTAAATGGAATTGATATTATCCTATGGAAAAGATCCACATCCCGTATCAATATCCCATTCCATCCTTGATTTGACTTATAATCCAATCAGTAGAGGCTGTTATTTTAAGATGACAACATGGTCGACACCCATACCATATGCATCACTCTCCACCCAGCGACCTTTATCCCACCAATGAGTGTGTGTGCCAACGGGCATGCACACATTGGGCCATATACATTGTCTCTACATGATCCTTGTAATAACTATTCTTTCTCACTACCCTGCTGATTTTCTTGGGCTAACTCCCATGGGCCTGCTCAACCTAGTCCCACATGGGCCTTAGTTGAGTTGGCCTGGATGTCTAGTGGGCTAGCAATATTTTTTTGGAATAGTGGTGTTATAAAACTCTCAACTAAGAAAAAATGAAATTCTTATTGTAATTTTGGGTCCAAGATATGTTTCTTTAAACCACAGGTCTTCATTTATGATCTCATATATATATATATTAATTCATCGTATGGCACAGATCTTGGATACTTGGTTGAAAAGTGAGACATGAACAAATACGAATTAAAATAATTTTATAGAATAAAATATGTATGTATAAAATATCAATTGCATAAATGTGATCATTAGAGAGTCTGAACTTTCTATTCACAAAGAGATATTTTAGTTCTTCAAGATAAACAATAAAAATATGACATTTCATAATTCTTCTGAGATTACTGGTAAAAAGAGAAATATTACTGAAGTGGTAAAATCATCTTCCATCCTCTCATTCTTGAATTTTTACATTCCATCCCCTAGAAGGGTCATTAAAGAGGTGTATATTTCACTTTTCCCATCCAACAAAGACATATTTATAGAGAAAATAAATCTTTGAAAATAAATAAACATTGTAAGGGTTATGAATCTGATAGGAGAGAATATTTGGGAGTTCAAATATCACACAATATTAAAAATATATAGATAATTATTTATCAAACGGAAGATAAATTCCATTAGAAGAGGATATTACCCTGTAGTCTTCCCCTCCAATTAATGAAAACAGAGGAAATAATACCTCATCTATGTCTTATTGAAGCCTGGATTCCATATAATATAAGAATGGGAATGCAAATATGCCCATAACAATGATAAGAACACCCACATATACGTTTATATTCACATATGAAGGTCTAATTAGCTATAATTACATCCATTAATCATCTATGACAATGCCTCATCAGTTGGTAACCCAATAAAAATAGTTAAAAAGCCGATAACCAATTATTTGTTCATTATTCTAGGGTTTTAGAGTAATGTGACTTAGACAACACCCTAGTTCAAAAATTTGGCTTATGAGGTAGACATTACACTATTAAAATTATGATAAAATATGAATGTTAGTTTAAATTCAGTATGAATTGTAACTTATTTGGTTATCTTTCCTATGAGTGTCACATGGAAAAAGTTTGTAACATATGAATGGGAATGGGAGATGATAAAGCTTGTTGATAAAGGAGGAAGGGTGAGGAAAATATTCTATTATGTAATTTCCCTAATTATTTATCCCTTTACATCTCTTCTTAAGGAGATATGAACAAAACGTGTATAGGTTTACCTATTGACTATGAGATAAATATCATTATAGAGGAATCCTATAGATCAATTATGCACTACCACTGGTCAATGATCCCTGACCCTAAAGGCACTAAAATAACTCCCACAACCTTTGGAGTAATGGAAAAGGGTTTTTAATGTGAAATTATAGAACTGTTTTTAATTGTATAAGTGAATATGGATTCTAATTCCCTTCACTTCCAACTAGTGAACATCCATTTTCTAGATAGCATCTTGGTAGATGATAATAAGAAAGAGGGACTTGATCTTGGGGAATCCAAATTAAACCATGTTGAAGTAACCATCACTAGAGTGGTAATATTTGTGGACTCTAATTATATGATTCATAGTGTTATTGACCATTTGGTAGTAGAAGTGACCCATTCTAGGATTGTACAGGATTTTACACATGTTGAATCATCTCCCTTGGAATAATATTTCAATACAAAAACATCATATCTAAATATATATCCCCACATGATGAAGTATTAAACCCTATCATATAGGTTTCCTAATATAAAGTTATGAGAATAAAGATATGTGATGTAAATTCCAAAATTATTAGGTAATATAATAACAAATTCACCTTGATTCATAAAACAATTTGCAATAATGAATTTTTGGTCTTTCACCTTACTAGAGATATCTAATATTAGACAAAATCCCTTGAAATAAAATATTGTTTAATAGTGACTACAACTCCAATGAATGTAATAGAAAATGTAAGGGTATGTGGATGAAAAATCATATAGATATTCCTCATCCAAGAGGGCCTCTAAGGGGAGATTGATTTCATAAAATATGTAGCTTTTCAACTGGAACTATCAAGGGCATGGGGATTATCCCTCAATTATAAACCTTAAAATATTTCTTATGACTAGAAAAACTCTTAATTTGACTTTAAAAGGCTAATGTATTATTTTTGTATTTTATGGTTTTTAAATGTGCCTCTCCTGGTTACATCTTTGTTTCCCATATTTCTCATGGCAGTGATATGGATTATCTATTTATCCTTAAAATGGATATAAATCATATCTTTATTTATATAAAAGGAATTTAGAGTATATATAAGTCATTTCCCATTCATTTTTCTACCCTCACCATCTCTTATATATGCCTTAACACCATAAATTAGGATAAGGAATCTATTGAGGGATTGGGAAATGATGTCTAGTGACCTTAATCACAAATGAAACTTTTTGGGGGACTGCAACATTTTTTTTATACCAAATTAAAATACTTGAACCAATTTTAGTATGATTACATCAAATTAATTTTCCTCTTACATTGGTTAATGATACCTTATTTGTGTTCTATTTTTTGAGGTGGGTTCACCTAGAGAAGATACACAATGAATGATAAGAAGGGATGTATGGTGGAGAGCTCCTTTTACCAAGATAATGGTAAATATGTTTCCATTGAGGTATCTTGTTTAAATCCCTCCAATTATAATTCAAGAAATAACCCTATCATATCTAAGTTATCCACACATCTATTATGTTTATCCCATCTTCCCATCAAGTTCGACAACAGGTGGAATATTGTACCTAGATATAGTGAAATTTTATTTGAGACTTGGAAGATAGAAAAGCTAGGAATGACCTTTGAAGTGTTAGTTGGTAAATGTAAAATTCTAGATGAATCTTAAGATATTGGATTAAAAATTACTTCTCTTAGATTATTGATTAAATTATGGAAAATGATGAATACATACAATGCTTTCAAGATAGAGAACTACATAAGGATAAACTTTTTGGGGAGGAAATATAGTCCCACTAAAAGATAGATGGTATTTTAACACATAAATATGGACAATAATAAAACCAAATAAATCTTAGAGCTATCAGATAAGTCGATGAAAACCATAAGATATTTCACTACATTGAAAAAGAGGAATGATTCATTTCAGTGTTCAATACAAACGGTATAAGTGGATACCTATTCAATTTTGGAAGTGACATGTCTATTTTTTGGGTAGATTATATTCTAAGGATCTAAACTAATTATATATATAAGATCACCGATAATGTGATTTAAAATACCTTAAAATATATTGATGATCAACATAATTGAAACCTCACTTTGGATACAATGAAATATGATGTCTAAAAATAACACTTCAATCTCAACATTGACAATTATTCTGGTCCAGAGGGGATAAACGATAAATTATTATTGATATAATAGGATATATTACATGATTATGTTATAAAAACTTGTATAGAGTTCTTTAACCATGAATCTAAGGCTTATGAAGTTAACAATAACTTCATATCTCTTACTCCCATGAAAGAAAAATTCCATTTACATCTGGGACATTATGATGGTTTTTATTAGGAACACTATCCCTAAAATCATCAACAATTTAATTACATCTTGTATGGGATGTTTTATAAGGGAAACCATCACTCCAAACGTGTTTGTTTTTCCCCATTAGGAAAATCTAAAATTTAATACCTATTGTTTTGGAAAGTGTCAACTTAATGAATTGGAAATTGATGGATGGTAACTTCACTCAAAAATTGAAGTCTCTAAATTTTTTGACACACTAAATTTAATCTCCATTATTATGAAACATAATAACTATTATTTCATGGCTGATTTTATCATATTTATCAACAATGATCTTTTTTTAGAAAGAATTTCCATCTTAATTTAATGTACCCCCAAAGGATTATTCAAATTTGATAGGGTTTCAGGAATCGAGATCCTCTATCAATCCTTTTTTATCTATTGATGAAGTATAATTGAGTATATTCATAAATGATCTTATTCAAACTATCATATCCAAACTAATCCTGGATAGAAGAGAACTAAACACTCCCTCACACCTCCTTTGTATTGATTATATTCTTCTTGTTGTGAATTATTATAAAAAATATATATTCTATAAAATTTTTATTTGGTCATTATAAGGAAGAGTATAGGAAATCCATTAGCTATATTAATATTTTTATTTTCTTTTGGGATGGAAAATTTTTGGCCTATAACAAAACATTTCCAAAATGCTTATGAAACACATGACATGGTATAAAGGAACTCCTATGATTTATGATGGGAGAGTGTGTTTGGTCAAATCGATGATCACCTCAAATTTTTTCTATGTTGTCTCTCTATATATATCTCTTTGATGTATTAAATATAATATTTACAATATAATCCAAAACCTTATCTGGATTGGATCTATCCATGAAAAGAAACTATTCACTATTTCATGTAAAGACTACATTAATCTCATCTTCATAGGGTGGTATGAATCAAGTATATTAGGAATTTTAATTATTCCCTTATCAGTAAATTTACATGGATTACTCTAATAGGTAAATATTTTTATCTAGAGTTTATGTCCAACAATTTCACCCCAATGTTGTTTAATGGGTATCCCAACTACCTTGCATCATCTATTTGGTTATCCATTAAACACTCTTTCATGTATCTTTTATGTATCTCAAAATAATATTTCAACATATAGTCTAATTTGAACTATAGGATCACTCCTTATCTTAAGATACATCTTGAAGAAATAAAGTATGTCCCTCCAAATAGATTATACATGTCCATTGTTGAACTTATTTTCTACAAATCCAACCTATATGAGATTATAACTCCTCACATTTCTCTTGAAAAATAGAGATATTTTTTATGTATTGAAATATTATAATATATACATCGAATAGAAAAAACCAATTTATTTTTTAGGTAAAATTATAGATTGAAATGTAATGGATCTCTTAATACCCCATAGCGTATACTTAAATTTATTACTCCATTTATCTAGACTACTATAACAATATTACAATGGATGATTTTGTGAGTCCAACTACCTACTGAGGACTAACTGCAACGATCCACTCATCAGATGGCGTTGTCCTACCATCTCTATGTGGGTTTATAGAGAACATGTGTCACATATTTTTAATATATATCTTTGTCTCTAAACTTTGGGGAAATCTACAGGATCTATTTAGAATATTAATATGCAATTAAAACCTTCTTGAGGGACTAATATCATCAATCACTACTACTTGATATAGTGAATATGTTTACAACCTCTTCCTTACTGCAACTACCTTATCAATTTTTTACACTTGGAGCACCAGGAATGTGCTAGTATTTGACAAATAGAATCCTTCAGTTGTTGTGGCTATTACTTCCATTCGTAGGGTTGTTTTTATTAACTACAAAATATAAATAGGTTTGAATGAAAAAAATTTCTCTAACTTAAAAATCTTACAACTTCTTTATGTGCATGGAATGACAAAAAGACCTTATTTTTTAAAATCCAATAGTTGTATTCCATTGATCCCATTGTAGATCAAGGTTAATATTGACGGTATCAATTATAATATTCCAAGTCACTCTATATATGGATGTTTCTACAATATACATCATGGATTTGAAAAAGTCTTATTCTATCCTTCTATTTGTAATTAAATTGACAATGAGGATGAATTTTGGCCCCTGATTTAAGAGATCAAGAATGCAGTCCACTATTAATTGAAGTTTCTCATGATTGATTCAAAATCAAATAGGTAATTTGATGCCTAAAATTCTATAACAAGTAATGTTCCGTGAAAATTTATCCCATACTAGATTAGATTTCATCAATCCAATAATCATATAAACTTTAGGAACCCACATTCCTACAGATAGGCTAATCAAATTGCTAATTCCCTATCAATTATAGTTATAATAAATATGGGATTGATGTGGTCCTTTTTGGATCTATGACTACTGATCACCCAAGGTTTATGCAGATATCTTGGGTGAGATCTGCTCTTTCCCTTGTCAAATCTCTTATAATGCTTGAATTTATTGCTTATTCTATTTAATAAAAAAACATTTTATCTGGCTCACTCGGATCATAAACCGTTCATATAAGACCCCAACCTTAAGAATTACATAATCCTGAATTATATTAATAATTCATATTAAGGATCTTTTATAGTTTAGAGTATTAGAGAATTAGGTCATAACTATTACATTACATCTCAAAAATTACAATGTAGACACTTCTACTCAGTATCTATTTTTTCATAAAATACAAATTCTTAAAAGAAAACAATAATTATTTTCCTTATATAAATATTCTTAAGTTCTTCCTTTTATATTAACATGCCTTATACCCATGTCAAAAACATTTAAAAACATGGAATTAGAATAAAAACCTCAGTAAGGGTTACAAAATCATGAAATAAAACATTAGTTCATCGATACATAGAAAACATAAGCTCTTTAACATACCTCATGATATCATAATATTTTTTAATAACACATAGAAATCATAAGTTGTAAAGGTAACTTGTGGAATACATATCAAACTTACATTGTATCTTTCACATCTACATAATAAGTTACACTTGTAATACCCATCATAGTATATTCCCTAAATCTCTTAGGAGAAATATTATTGTTTACCTCTGTCACGTTACCCAATGCATTGGAGAGCTACCTCAGGCTCACCCGCCCTAGGTTTATCACGAAAACACCCATATATGTAAAAAATTCCCAAGAACCATAACATATTCATAACAAATAAAACAAGAATTATGGAAAGATAACATTTCCACATTGAAATAACAATATATCATTTCAAGATATTGACATAATAAATGATTTATCAAACCATTTTCAAAATCATTTAAAACATTTAATAAAGAGATTTTTGAATCAATGTAGCCCATACCACTTTGATTATTTTGAAAGAAATTTTAATTTCATAACATTCATGTCTATATAAATAAATCCTTAAAACCATTTTTAAAACATAGATATTAATATGAAATAGGTAGAAGAATAAATCTTTAAAAAATTTAAAATGATATTTTTGTTAAAGAGTTCCTGACAAAATAAGAGGTGATTGAATACAAATAATTGTGGATTAACATTAATAAAATATTATAATATCATGATAATGATATAATATGTCAACGGGAAGTATATAAACTATATAAAAGTGAATTGGTGCATTACAAAAAAAATTTCAATGGAATGTAAAATGAGATGAAATCCTTTATAAATACAATATCCTTAAGTTATAGACAAATCAATGACATAATTATGCAGGAAAAATATAAATACACTAAATATGATTCGATATTTAGTGTCAATAAATCATAGTACATTCACATATATTCTTGTAAAACCAACACCGATGACCTGAATATTTAACTCAATGAATGGAAATTGAGTTAAGATTACTCTTATCAAGTTCTCATCGATGACATGAAAATTTATCAATGGAGTTATTATGTGTATCAAAAGTATATCCATGAAAAGTGGAGTATAAATTACTACATAAATAAATAAATAGTTATTTCACACATAATCTTGGAGTAAAATAATCAATGATGTTTGTGTAAAGCCCAATGAGTGGAAATTGAAATTAGAAATTCAATTACCGATTATGTAACTTATTAAAAATACACCCCATGAAAGAAGGATCATAAAATGAAGTTACAAATAAACATAACTTAAAGTATATTACACAAAGAATACAATCATTTTCAGTACATACACCACAGAAAAGTAAATAGTGGAAAATATAGCATGAATCTTATAGGAATAAAAAAGTGAGATGAAAACCCCTTACCATGTTGTAATCAATCGATTCGTAAGACCAAAAGTTAATAATCACCAAATGAATCACAGAATACCATGAATATAAATATAATCCTGATAATATATATCAAATTTGTGTACACAATACACCACATGCAATAAATAAGTGGTGAACAATGTAAATCTCACAAAATTAAAACTAAGATAAGAAAACACTTTCCTCGTGTTCGACTTGACTCGTATGTTTCGTGTTCTTCCTGAATAATAAGATTAAGTTAATTTAAAAACCCTTAAGAACCTATTTTCATGTTTATTATTCCTTTTATATAACTTATAACCTTTCTATAACAATTAGTTAATTATTTGAGTTCATATCAGACATTTTGTTGATGTTCGGAACTTTAGTCAAAAATAAACTTGTTATAACTACAAATTGTCCATGTGGTCAAAAGTCCAGTTTCTCCAAAATTATATTCATGATTTAGATATCATATATATCATGTATATTCATTGTATACATATTTATAATATTCCATAGCATTTGGAGTTAATAAATGAAATGCATCGTTTATGGAGACGGTGAACCGTACGTACGCATGAATACTACTTTCATTTATATTTTTTATTTAATGGAATGAAAACTTAATAAATAATATGTATATTATAATTATAATATAATATATATGTTATGTAATTTAATTAACTCCATCCTTTATATGTTCCACATATGGGATTAACGTGTCATATCACTTTGTGGGGGCGGTAGTCTACACTTCCTCAAATGAAATTATCGTATTTACCCATAATAGAAACCATAAATGAATGATATAAATAAAAAATACAGATGTATAGGGACAATATAAAGTGTCATTATCACTCTTATGTGGCTCCATGGGGTCCCGAAATCGACCTAAGGATGCCCATGGTTAGAAATGTATCAACCAATAGGATTAGGACACATGTTAGGGTAATTCAATATTATTATAATATTGTTTTAACTTGAAATACCCTATTTACCTTTAACCATGGTAAATAAAAGTCAAAAGATACTATTCACCTAAAATTATTTTCTTCTTATTGAACAAAATTTTACTTATTGATAACACCCATGTATAATAGATTTTTGAAATTCAATTCACTGAAGCGGTAAAATTTCATTTAAATGAAAAGGTTGGTTTTTTAACTACGACTCAGTGTTTTCATTATTCATAAAAATATAATGGTTTTCAGAAAAATACCAAAACCTCAGCCTAAGAAATATTTGATATTCCTAATTCAAAAATGAGGTCTATATTAAAAAAAATCAAAACATAGAAGTTTCATTAATTAATTTAAAATCAATTCCCATTTTCAAAACAAAAGCTATTTTATAAAGAAATAATAACTATCAAAATATTGTCAATTTTTTGTGTTCAATTTCATTGTAAAATTACTTCCAATGAATAACATTAGATTAAATGTTAAAAATATCATCTAATTACAATTTAAAACCTATTAAAAAGATAATATAACGATATAAATACATTATATTAAAATTTAGTTTTGAATTAAGATAAAGTATTTTTAACTATTCAATAAAAAGTGAATTTTATTATAAAAACACCAAAAATTTACCTAAAGTAAATTTTGTTGTCCTGATTCTAAATAAGAATTTTATTCTTTCAAATAGAACATATAATAGTGACCCAAACAAGATTTAAATATAGTTCTCAATCAAAAGGCTGTAAATCGACCTTTTAAAGAATATTAGAGTATTTATGCTTAAATTTAGATTCAATCACATTTTAATAATCTAACTTTTATTGGATAAATGTAAAAATATTTAAGAAAATATTTTATTCAAATTATGGATATTTATGTTCATTATCACTAATATAATGGCTAGGCGTTAACTACCATTTAAAATACTATTATATTATTAGTTTTCAGCATGACCCAACGTTGTGTGCAATGTAAGATTTCAAAGAAACGTTTTGTTGTCTATTGGGTACGCCATCGATCATAGTATCCCCTTTAAAGTAAAATTAATTTTTAATTCACAAATAATAATAAATATGAAAATATATTATTATTTATTTACTTTGGATATTACATCATTCCCCCCATTAAGAAATTATATCCGCACAATTTTAAAATTGGGCTTCGAAGTTTCATTAAAAGTCCCATATCAGAAAAATAATCAATAAAACTATCACTATAAAAGAAAGAAAGATAAGTACAATGGTCACCCGAGATAACTCATACTAGGATTCCATAAAAACAAGGATATGGGGGAGAAACTATGTGTCATGTTCTGATATAGAGTGATAGAAAAAATGATTAGGAGAAACTTAACCACCAGAAAATCACAAACTTGTGAAAGGTTAAACGGTCTCTGGTTTCCCAGTAGGAAAAGTAAACAGAAGAAAAAATTGTTTTAAGTTCCTTTTCATAATGTTGGGGAATTGTGTTTATGAGATTGAATAAGGACATAAGGAAATATAAAACCATTTCAAGTATTTTTTAACCCTTTAAAAGGTTTCTACCCAAAACTCATCTTTTCTCTAAATAATGAGTGTTCAAGATGACTTGTTCACATATGAAATTATAGAATCAACTTTTAGAGAATCACATAATCAAAAAATGATAAACTATATATTTTTCCTATCTTTAGACATTAACCAAAACCAAAATGGTTAGTACAAGATCAGATAATCCCAAAAAAAGATAATCCTTAAAAAGAGAAATATTATTCCTAATCTCCAAAATTCAACAAACAATACTCAAAGTTCAACAAAGACCACTCAATAAACAACTGTCTATAAAATTCATCAATGTAAACAAAAATAATATTGAAACCCAAAACTCAAAAAAATTTATCACATAATGTTTCATAGAAAACCTTAACATTTATCTCCAAATAACATCGATTACTCTTATGTCTCATACTGAAGTGTAATTAACCTAATCAAATAGTCTCTAGGATTAGTTAATCATTTCTATAAATAAACTAAATAGCCATATATAATAGATTCTTCCCAAATAAAATTTCAACAATTATTCCAAAAATGAAATCCCATAGTATTCAATTTTCCTTAGGCATATAGTGTTTCCTAAAAAGATGGAACGTCTTCCAAAATTACCTTTATCACATAATCACCAAATAATTTTCCTATACTAAGGATATCAATTATATAAAACCTAAGTTCCCAAGATCAACTTATTCATGATCCATAAAATCATTTAACTAAAGTAATAACTCATAATAACTAGATACTTCACGTAGGCCAGTGGTATGTGATGCGCCCTTGTTGCCCTTCTGTTGTGGGTTCAATTCCCATGTCCTTGTCGGACCCTATGGGTTGTCACCAATCTTACGGGTTGTAATTTTTATAAAACTCAAAAAAAACCAAACATATTTTAATCTCAAAGGTTTTCCTGTACCTATCATTTACATCCCAACTCATTAAGACCTCAAAATCTTAATGAATACATATATATATTTTCATTATTTTTATTTCACCTCCATATAATAAAATAAAACTATTCCTTAATGAAAGAACATCATATCTTGATAATGGTGTCCACATAGTTTCATTGTCATCTTGTTCATGTAGGTAAAAGGTTCATGCATTGAAAAAATGAATTTGATATCCTTCAAAATAGTTTTTTCCTTCATCAAAATACACCTTGTACAACCTGGGTTATATGGGTGTTCACAAAAAAATAGTTTCGAAAAATAATCTTTTATAACATATAATTTCCAAACATATGATAAAACATTATTTTTATAAAATAGTTGAACTGGGTTTGAGTTGAAAACTTAAATTAATGGTCCTTTTAAAATACCATAAGTATGTGTTGAAAAACTATAATTTAAAAGGAAAATATAAATAGGTTTTAGAAGGGTATCCTTCTTCGACACCTTTTTTAAAATCAGAATATGCTTCAAAATCTTGTGATAAGGTAAAATATTTGGAAATGCCTTGATAATATTTATCTTTCTTGAAAATATGAGAATATTGTGAAAATAGGATTTGATTAAATACAACCCATGATCCATGATGATATCAAGGTATAGTGGAGGTGTTTGATATCTCAAACAACTTCTTGGAAGTGCGTTCTATGCTAGAAAAAGTTTCACAATCATCTGACCATGACTTGGAAATAATTAATGCAAGCATGTCATCAGGAAGAGATATGAATGTTGTTTTAGATCCTTATCCTTCCATTTTTAACTAACGTTCCTTGATCTAAAAATGTTATAAAACAATGATTTAACATAAAGAGTAGACAGATAGACTAACGATGTGTCTAATAAAAAATCATAATCCCTATAGTTTTCTAAACCGTCCTCTAATACCATCTATAATTCCCCAGCCTTAAACATTAAATAATCGTGAATTAAGTTAATAATTCACATTGAGGATCTTTTTAGGTTTAGTGTTTTAGAGAATTAAGCCACAAATATTACATTACATCTCAAAAATTACAAATTAGACACTTCTACTCAGTATCCATTTATTCATAAAATAAAAATTCTCAAAAGAAAAAAATCATTCATTTCTTCATATAAATATTCTTGAGTTCTTCCTTTCCTTTACCATGACTTATACCCTCTAAAAAACATTTCAAAAACATGGGATGACCATAAAAAGCTGAGTTAGGGTCACAAAGTAATGAAATAAAACATTAGTTCATCTATACATACAAAACATAAGCTCTTTAACATACCTCATGAAATCATAAGATTTATGAATAACACATAGAAATCATAAATCATAAAGGTAACTTGTGGCATCTATATCAAACATACATTTTATCTTTCACTGCTACATAGGTAGCCACACTTGGAATACCCATCACAATATATTCCTTAAATCACTTAAGAGAAACACTATCTTTTACCTCTTTCGTGTTACCCAATGCATTAGAGAGTTATCTCGGGCTCACCCTCCCAAGGATTATCACAGAACTACCCATATACATAAACATTTCCCATGAACAATAACATATTCATAACACATAAAACATGAATAAAGGAAATATAACATTTCCATATTGAAATCACAATATATCATTTCAAGATATTTACATAATCAATGCTTTAACAAACAATTTTCTAAATAATTTAAAAAATTTAATAAAGATATTTTTTAATCAAAGTTTCCCATACCACTTTGAAGATTTTGAAAGAAATTTTAATTTCAAAACATTCGTGTCCATATAAATAAATCCTTAAAATCATTTTTAAATCATGGGAATTAAGGTGAAAGCATTATAAGAATAAATCTTTAAAACATTGAAAACTATATTTTAGTTAAAGAGTTCCTAAAAAAATGGGAGACGCTTGAATAAAAATAATTGTGTAATAACATTAATAAAATATTATATTAAAATTAGAATGATATAATATTTCAGTGGTCATTATATACACCATATAAATGTGAATTGGCACATAACAACAAAGAAGTCTCAATGGAATGTAAATTGAGATGAAATCCATTATAAATATTGTAACCTTGAGATAAGGATAAATCAATGACATAATTATGTGTGAAAAATATAAATACACTCAATATGATTGGAAATTCAGTGTAAATCAATAAGTGGACATTCAAACATATTCTTGTAAAAAGAACACCAATGACTAGGATGTTTAACTCAATGAATGGGAATTGAATTAAGATTACTCTTATCAAGTTAATATCAATGACTTGAGAATTTATAAATGGAGTGATTATGTGCATTAAAAGTATATACATAGAAACGGGAGTGTAAATTACTACATAAATAAATAAATAGTTTTTTCACACATAATCATGCAGTAAAATAATCAATGAAGTTTGTGTAAAACCCAATCAGTGGAAATTGAAATTAGAAATTTCCTTAACGATTAGGTAACTTATGAAACATACACCCCATTAAAGAAGAATCATACAATGAAGTTGTAAATTACCATAAATTAAAGTATATTACAAAAATAATACAATCATAGACATTACATACACCACAAAAAATGAAATAGTGGCAAATATAGCATGAATATCACATGAATAAAAAAGTGAGATGAAAACCCCTTACCATGTTGTAATCAATCGAATCCTAAGACCAAAAGTTAATAACCACCAAAAAAATCACAAAATACCATGAATATAAATATAATCATGATAATATATATCAAATGGAAGTAAAAAATACCCCACAAGCAATAGCTAAGTGGTGAACAATGGAAATCTCATGAAATTAAAAGTGAGATAAGAAACCCCTAACTTCATGTCTGACTTGAATCGTATGTTACGTGTTCATTCTGAATAATAAAAATAAGTTAATTTATAATACCCTAAGAAAAATTTTCAAGTTTATTATTCCTTTTATATTACTTATTACCTTGTTATAACAATTAGATATTTATTTGAGTTCAAATCGGACATTTTGTCGATGTTCAGAACTTTAGTAAAAAATGAACTTGTTATAATTACAAATTATCCATGTGGTCAAAATTACATTATCTCTATAATGATATTAATTATTTACATATCATCTATATCATATATATAATGTGTATAATTATTTATAATATTCAATATCATTTGGTGTTAAGAAATTAAATGCACCGTTTATAGAGACGATAAGTCGTGCGTACGCAATAACACTACATTAATTTCTATTTTATATTTAAAGGAATAAAAACTTAATAAAAATATGTATATTATAATTCCAGTAAAATATAAATGTTATTTAATTTAATTAACTTAATCCTTTATAAAATCCTTGTATGGCATGAACGAGTCATATCACTTCGAGGGGGCGATAGTCCGCACTTCCTAAAATGATATTATTGTATTGATCCATTATGGAAGCCATAAAGGTATGATATAAATAAAAAATATCGAAGTATATAGAGAATATAAATATACTATATATCACATTTAAATACAGTTCCATCTTAATGGCCACCATAAAAGGTGGTATGATAAGATTAAACAATCATCATTTCACGAGGCAGTAGTTCACTGTCCACAGAAACAATATTTTTTTACCCATTAGACGGAGGTGTGTGTAAGTGTAGTTAAAATCCTTCTCGTATCAACAACCTAGTATATTTAGGATACTGTTTGTTTTATAAAAAAACGAATAAAAAGATTTTATGGGGTTGTAGAAGTAAAATAAAATAAAAGAACATAAGAGAAGATGTTACCTTTAAATCGGGTAACTCCCTTTCGTTTGAACCAGAAGGATTTTTTGAAGTGACTTCTACCTAAGATAATACTTCTTGGTGGAAGAAAGGATTCTTGAGAGCTTATTTGGGATGAGATTTGATGATACAAGGGTCTTTAGAGGTGTGAGTAATGGGTTATAAGTGAGGGATATTTAGAAGGGTAAAAAGAGGCTCTTTAGGAATTTTTGAAAACATTATTTTCTTAAATATTGATTTTCAGTTTCTAAAGGTCCCAAACTTATTAAAGTCAAAGATAAAATTACTATTGATTGAAATAAAATCATTAAATAAGAATTTGATAGGTTTTGGATATTTTTTTAATCTTTATAATCTTATTCATTTAAATCATTCATTAATGAGGAAAACACTGCATCATTATTTTTTCATAAATAATTTTATTTATTTGATGTCTAATTTTTTTTTAAAAATAATGATGTAGGAAATCGTATTTTATTTCAAATTAATATTTATATTCGAACAGATAACTTATATAACTCCATGTAAGAATTGATTTACTAAAAGATATATGTTTATGTCATTTTTTTCATTACTTTAAATTAATTAATATAAAGTGTCATTATCACTCTTAAGTGGCTACTTGGGGTCGCAAAATCTACCCAAGGATGACATGGTCATAAATATATCAACCAATAGGATTAGGACACATGTTAGGATAATTTAATATTATTATAATATTTTTTTACCTTGAATTATCCTATTTATCTTTAACCACGGTAAATAAAAGTCAAAATTTACTATTCAACAAAAATTATTTTCATCTTATTGAACCTAATTGTACTTACTGATAACCACAATTTATGTCGGATTTTAGAAAATCATTTCACAGAAGCTGTAAAATATCATTTATATGAAAAGTCGGTTTTTTAACTACTACTCAGTGTTTTCACTATTCAGCAAAAAATTGAAGGTTTTTATAAAAACACCAAAAATTCAGCCTAATATATATTTGATATTCTGAATTCAAAAATAATGTCTATTTTACCAAATTCAAAACATAAAAGTTGAATTAATTAATTTAAAATCAATTCCCGCTGTCAAAACCGAAAACGTGTTTTTTAAGAAATAATAACTATCAAAATATTGACACTTATTTATGATCCGTTTCAAAGTGAAATTACCTCAAATGAAAAAAATTGGATTAAATATTAAAAATATAATATAATTACACTTTAAAACCAATTAGAAAGATAACATAATGAAATAAATAAGTTATACTAAAAGGCAGTTTTGAATTAAGATACAATATTTTTCACTATTCATTAGAAATGAATTTTATTCAAAAAAATACCAAAACTTTACCCAAAGTAAATTTTTATTTCATGATTCTAAATAAGAATTTTATTTTGTAAAATAGAAAATATAAGAGTAACCAAAACTATATTTATAGAGGGTTCTCCACCAAAAGGCGGTAAATTGACCTTTTAAAGAATATTAGAGTATTCATGCTTAAAATTAGATTCATTCCCTTTTTATGCCTCTAAAATTTGTTGGATATATGTAAAAACATTTAATACAGAGTTTTAATAATAATATGGTTACTTATATTCATTCCTTCCAATACAACGGCTAAGCGTTAACTATCATTAAAAATATTATTATATTATTATTTTTCAGTATGACCCAATGTTGTGTGCAACGTAAGATTTCAAAGAAACCTGTTGTTTCACATCAGGTCCTGCATTAAACATTGAATCACATTTTAAGTAAAATTAATATTAAATTCCAATGTACTAATAAATATGAAAATTTATTATTCTTTATTTACTAGGGGTGTTACAGTTCAGGTACTATTTAAGGGGTGATAAATTAAAGATACAAAGAAACGATTCCCATAAAGGGAAAATGGAAGATACTTTTGACCATATCCCTTTCACTTGGATATTGATAAAATTTCTACCAATATTATATCATTGAATAAAATAATATTTGACATAAAATATCACTAAGGTCATTTATGAGACAATTCATATTAGTTAACATTAAAAAATATCATGAAAAAATATAATTAAAATATAAAATTATTAAACATTATTAATAAAATATATATATCCAAAAATAATCAAAAAACATAACTCACCCAAAAAAATTACATTGTTAGTTTTAAAAATAATGTAGCTTATTTTTCTACTGCATAATCCACAACTGTGTTGGAGTTGCATAAACATTTAAGGTAATTATTATATAACTAAAAATAAATAAACACCATGTTAACCAAAATACTTTAATATATAAAATAACCATTTATAATATAACATATCTTCCTTTTTCCCTATGAAAAATTATTTATGTTTTTTAAAAATAGTAGAGTGATGTTTTAAATTTATTAATTACTTAAAATAATATATATTAGTGTCATTATTATATATAAATAAAAATGTGTTTCCAAATCATTTAATATTTGATTGGGATGTGTGATTTATAATCATCCAATAGAGATAAGTCGTTTTTATATAGATTTTAAATCATTTCCACATTATTTTTATCCTTAATGACTCAATTTACCCGTACCGAGGGGAAAAATATTTACCATTATTACTATTCATAACGATTTTTCTTACAATTTTCAAAATTTTTAAATGATAATTAGAAATATAGAAACAATGTTACCAAAATTAATCCATATTAGTAGCAAAAGACACATCTAAAATAATACAAAAAAACATTATGAAAAAACAGTTTTCTAGAAATTACAGTTTTATTTATAAAATATTTTTATATCAAAATTATCTATAATATAAATAAAAATGAAATTTATATTATTTTGGATTATAAAAATAATGTAATGAAAATTTTGAATCAATTTCACAAATTAGAGTTTCTAAATTTGTGGATGGAGATGATAGTTTTCTATAAAATAGATATTTTACACTATTCAATGAAAATTTAATAATTTTAAAAAAATATGAAAAATTCATTCTAAGATAATATTGATGTGATGATTTCAAAAATTATATTCTTTTCTAAAAATGAAAATTTCCAAACTGGTAGAAATTAATTAAATTATTCTTTTAAAAATAATGTTTGATGAAAATGTATTTTTTATCAATAAAATGAGTTTACTGAAAATTGGTTGATTATTTACTAAGGGTTATTGAATAAATTTTTATTGAGTAATAGCATATTATATATATATATATATATATATATCATAATTAGTCTGATCATGTTTGTATCCTCCAATTCAACTGCTTTTTTATAACTGTTGAATTTAGAAAATAAAATTTCATGGTTCGGTTAAGTGTGATGTTACACATCATATACAATATCAAATATTGTCTTCTTTTAAAATCCTAAGGTACTAAAAATGTACACCTAAATTTAAGATAGGATATGATAGGGTCAAAATAAACTCAAAAAATGAAATTTTTTCAAGTTTTAGAGACATTTTATGCCTTATCTATTAATAAAATAAGTTTAAGAAAAATCATGTCTGGTCCTCTAGATATACTATGAAATTTAAAATTATAGCACTACAAGGATGGTTTACAATGTTGGGTGTGGATTTTACCCGTTATATCTAAGTCCAATAAGGGTGAAAAAAATACAATATCACAAAGGAAAACATTGATCTCATTTATATAGTCACATTTTATGAATTTTTCCCTCCACCTTATTTCCATAATCTTAATCTATTAGTTAGATGACATTAAACCCTTGTTAACCACACGCCAAATAACAAAAATGTCAACCATAGTTGCATAATTATATGAAAAATAAATAAATATGTCTTATAAAAAATTATAAGTTTATTCAAAATTTGTAATCCATTTTATCAAATTCAATTTTTATAGATGAAAAAATTTACATTAAAAATAAGAACAGAAACTGTATGATATTTATTTTTGCAGAAAATAATCTATTTATGTAAAAAAAATCAACAATGACATAAAACCTGTTATTCACATGATATTTTATTGTAATTTAGTAAATTAAATAACTGTTTTTTGAATTTTTTATAATATAAAAATAGTATGTCACCTTATAACCATACCATTAAATACAAAACCCAAAAATAGTCTTTAATTTGAATAAAATATAACATAAATTGAAAAAAATTAAGATTTTATTTCTAAATTAATATTAATTTTTTAAATTAAATATTAAACTCTATAAATATTTTTTCAAGTAAATGTTTTAATATTTTTAATCCATTATAACATCATAATATTGTCATAAAAGTGGGTGTATTTGAAAAATCAATATTTTTTTACTATTCACTCAAAAATATTTGTTTTCAAAAAATTCAAAAAAGGTCCCGATGAATCTACTATGATGTGATAATTTAGAAAATGATATCTATATTTGAAAAAAATTATAGAGTAAGATATTAATTATATTATTCTCTCAAAAATTCAATTAAATTCATTATGAAGAAAATATATTTTTGAGCATAAATTGAATTTATTCTCATTTCATTCATAATAAACATAATTCTTGTAATTTTAATATATTTTATGGAATATATTTCCAAAAAAATAAATAATATCATTAATCAGTAGTGTTTAATATAATTTATTATTATAAAGTCACAATGCGTGAAGAAATTTTATTTAGATTAACATTTATTTACCTCCAAATGATTTTATAAAAATTTATAACTAATTTATAAACAATGAATATAATTTATTTATACGAAAAGAATAATTTTTAATAATTTAGTTTTTATTATTCATACTCACCAATCTTATTGCTAAGATATATTTGTATATTTAAATAATCATAATTCAATAGTATATCGTGTTTATTTTACACTAAGTATTGCATGTAAGGAATGATAGAAAAAAATAACTATGTTTAAATAGAAATTTATCATAAAATAATGGGGAGTTGCATTATACCCCACCACAATAAATATCTCCCTCAAAATTCCAGCACTATAATGTAACAAAATAAGGATGATTCTTATTTATCACATCCTCATGTTCTCTTATATATTCCTTAATTTTTTGATTCCTTTGAAGAGAACTGACAATGTGATTAGTCTTATTATGTAGAAATTTAACTCTATAATCCTATATTTTTATTAGGAATTCTTCCTAGGAATGAACATTCTCTAGTGGTATGATCTCAATGTTTAGTACTTATGGTGGATTGGTAAAAAATATCCTATGAAGGATACATGGAACACCTCATGAACATAATATATATTTAGTGGATGTTCAAAGTGATAAGAAACACACAAATAAAAATATCAAATGTGCTAATAAATTAAGGGCTCATCCTTCACTTATTTCCAAATATCATAACTATATTTCACTGATATATTCATTGGAATAGCATAACATGAACATTAAAATCTAGACCTCATAGTTGATCTTCATCAAAATATTTCTTTCAACTTTATTTTACTCTGATCTATACATAACAGATACAAACTTCTTTACATTTTCATTTGATAAATCTGGTTCAAATAGGTTTATTTATCCAACTTCAACCCATCACAATTGAGATCAATATTTCCTTTTCATAAGTAGAATATTAAATTCATGAGTTAAATATATTGTTATAAGAAAATTTAAACAAATAAAAGTTTTAATCCTAAAAACATTTGAAATCTATAGAAAATGATATAAGTATATTTTCTAGGGATTGAAAGGTCCCCTCTAGATGACCATATATCAGTGGAAGATAATAAACATTAAAACACATCCCTAGATCCAGATCATACTAAAGAAATCTCCAAAATATCAATGTTAACTTCAAATCTCAATTAGATACAATATAATGCAGTAATCCATGTCACCTTACCACTTCATTAATATATAATTAGAAAATATCTTATATGAATGGAGTGAAATTTTTTGACTTCATAAAGAGAGAAAATAGAATAAAAATATAATTATTCTCAATAGATGTTTTGTTGGTCCTATGAAAATGTACATGGTGAAAATTTTCCATTATTATACCGGTATGGGTAATAGTTTCAACCTTTCCTTAGAATTTTACCAATCATCATTTTCTTTTGGTCATACCAGTCATCATGATACATACACATAAATATCCATTTTTAGGTTATCCCACCATAAGTACTCAGTTATATCTCAATATAAATTCATACTTACTAGGTTAATAAAGAATCATTAACTAATATATTTATCCAATAGCTCATTATTCATGTTTGGTATTGTAAGGACACATACTCTATATCAAAATCTTATAATTCCACGACAAACACTGATCAACTCAGGATTATTTCCCACCTTCTTTTAAAACTCTACATATTCCTTCCCTTCCCCTTTAAACATTATATGTGTAGATGGTTGAAAACTCATTTCTAAAAATAAAATATATCCCCTTCCATTGATATGTAATGTTTCATACATTTTAAATCCATAAATATTATATCTTTTATGATCATTAGAAAATAATAGCTAGCATGATCATTTTAAGAAAGAGCCTCAACCCCCTTATTCTCTTTTCTAGGGTTGTATTGTATTGATTAAACATATTATTTAATTAACTCCACTGACATTTTTTGGCTCATATTAATCTATTTTTTGGTGAATATATACTTACATATTTTATGATTAGTATATATATCACAACATTCCAGTAAAGACAATTACTCTAAAAATCTAATACAAAAATTATTGTTGATAACTCTAAGTCAAGTGTCATTTAGTTTTATTGATGAGTTTTTAATTTCTTTTAGGAATATACTAACATAATATTATTCTTCATGAGAAAAAATTACATTACATTCTTGGATGCATCACTATTGAACCCAGACCCATCTCTACTAGAGAGAAATATGAGTATAAGTGCACTGACCAACCCTCTTTTCAACACAATGAAATTATCCTCAAATTAATCTATCTATAAGAACTTGACACCCTTCGTTATTAACATGGTAATTGTGTTATATATTCATGCTAAATTCTTCACAAATCTATGATAATACACAACCTATCCAATAAAATGAAAGATAGTTGTCATAATTGTTGGTATGGTTCATTGAAAAATAACGTTTTTCATTTAAGGATCCACTAATATTCCACAAAATGGGATTAAATATACTATAAATAAATCTTTTTGTAACCATAATTCACATGCTCTTGATGTTCCTTATAGCTTCCCCTTTGTGTTTTTCAACATAATCCTCCAATTATCTTCATTCTCTTTATTTGACATTTTATTTATTATAATAACCTCCATAAAAAATACAAACAAATTGATTTATTTATAGACTCTATTCATTAAATACATGAGGATAATATTTTAATTATTATGTCTAGATATAATTTCTATAAATTCATAGTATCAGACCCTTGTACGGATGATCGTATTGGGTATGGCCTCACATTTCAGTGGTGATTGATAGTTGCAAAATAATGGTAAATGTTTCAGAAGAATTTATCCCCTTGTAGTTGATCAAAAAAATTATAAATATAATAAAAATGATAGTTATTCTTCATTATAATATTTTTATGTTCCTTATAATCAATTTATAGTCACATTGATAAATATTTAATCATAAAAAAATAATAGGTTCACACCATGTGAGACACTTGGTTGAATGATTTCCACATCAATATTATCCAATAGTTTCTTCTTTAACTCATGAAAATTGATCAGTTACATTTTATATACAATATTTGAAATAGGAATAAAACTAGGTATGTAGTATTTTTAGAACTCAACTTAATGATTTTGGTGAATGCTTCATGACTCGTTCAGAAAGCCATAAAAACCCATAAAATGGAATATATACTATATTTATTTTCTTCCGAAATTTTTATTATATATAACCCTTATGAATATGAATCATGACCTATAAAATGGAATTATTTTCCATTGGAATCTCATATTAACCCTCAAACTGACTTAAAGAAATAGGTTCGTTCCGAATATATAATTTGACTTCCTTTCCCTAGAAATTGATAATAGATTTAGATAAACAGATCTAATCCATGCCCATAATATAATAAAATTCAACTATATAGATAAAAAAATATATTTTGGAATCATATTCCCTCATGCTTCAATTATAGAATAATAACAGATTTTATAAGTGCTCATCTTACAGTTATGTGTTTTCACTACTACTTAAACTTCTAATCATTGAGGTGCTAATGTGATACCATTAGAAAATTATTCAGATATTAAATAGCGGGTAGAACCCAAAATAAATATTATATTCTATTTCTTTAGGGGATGGTAAGTTTTAAATTCACCAATTGTTTCTCATGACACACATCTTTAATAGTGAAAACATGTAATTTCACTTTTTCTATGGGCTTAAGAGGTTTATAACATTGATCAATGTCATTAAACCTATGATTAGATTACTATTTATCATAATTCATATATTCCTTTCATTTAAAACATTGAATTGAGGTGGTGTATTCTATGTATCTTTCACTCCATTATCATTATTAGCTATACTATTCACATTATATTAGTCTTGATTTTCTCGAAAACCATTATTTCTTCACATAAATCTTATATTAGTCTTCCAAAGACAATTTTATCACTATAAACAAAGACACATATTCTCCCATTAAAATTTTTTATTGTTAATATTTAATTTGAATTCCATTATTCATTTAATCTCAAAAAACATAAAATTTATAAGTGAATTTAATATTCATTACTACATTGATAACACATAAAATTATTTATTCATTTATATTGAAGTCACTTATGGATAAATATCATTAGAGACATGGCTTTAAGAAACTGATGAATTGTATAATATTACTTCCAGGTTCAATGATAATTCCAGAATTTTACCCCACAAGTCTTGTAAAACTTTCCTCAAAGGTACTAATGTATCCATAATCCTTCTTATTAAGCTCAATTAATTCCTTCAATATTTTCATATAAATAATATAAGGAACGTAATTATTGAAAAATAACCTCCAAAAATCATCTAACTATGTGGATAAAATTTCATTTGGTTATATAATCTTCTTCATCAGAGTTCACCATTGATAGGATTCACCTTAAAAATGATAAAAAATCAAAAAATCATGATTTGAGTATTGGAGAACCAAATTATCCTTCTTGTAGAGACTCAGGTTTTTGGCCCTGTCAGACTTTGGAATGTTTCTACGAATAATTCCAAAGCTAGGCGCGAAGACGGTGTGCGATTCCGAGGCCCGGTGTACCCAGAATTAATTTTATATAAATATTAAGTATTTTTATACTATGTACATGGCGGGAGTGTGATATCTCCTAAACGGTAGCTCAGAACTAGAATCTGAGGGCACGGTTGTGTCCGGAACATGCCGTTTACCCTAGGCGAGGTGTAAACTTTGTGGGCGCGGGCCTGCGGTGAGAAACGCCACCAGGGGCATTTTCGTAAATAAGTGGTGAAGTTAGTGCGCGAGCATCGGCTCGAATAACTTCTGAACGGAGTCTCGGATTGAAAATCTGAGTCTACCGTTGCGTTCAGAACGGCGCGTTTACACTAGGGGTGACCTTACTTTTGTTCGCATCGGGCGTTGGGTTCGAGGCGAGTTTGGCGTCGGCGGGCGGCTGATATAAATATCAGCCCCCCTTTATCGTTCCTCTCGGCGTTCTTCGCCGTTCTTTGCCACCGCTCCACCGAATCTAGAAAACAAAGCGCCCACGAGCTCGGAATTCGACGGCGGACATTCCAGGAGCGCGCAATGGAAGCTCTGGAGCGCGGATCTGAGGCAGAACGTCGGTGTTTCGCCCGCGAGGTAGGCGGTTTGAGTTTTGAAATCCTGGACCCCGTTTATTTGTTGTTTTTCTTCAACTCGTTATTAGGGTTGTATAGTTTGGGTCCCGAGGTTTCCG
Organism: Viscum album; assembly: GCA_963277665.1. Classification (NCBI taxonomy): domain Eukaryota; kingdom Viridiplantae; phylum Streptophyta; class Magnoliopsida; order Santalales; family Viscaceae; genus Viscum; species Viscum album. The sequence goes on along the minus strand of OY728123.1, from coordinate 1,196,811,780 downwards.
AAACATGTTTCAGATCTGATTTTGGAGCACCGGGGTGCTCCCGGGGGTCCCCGGAAGTTTTCCGGAGGAAATCCCGGATTCCGGCGGCGGCCATGGCGAAATCCGGCGAGGCAGGGCAGCGGCGCGGCGGCAGCGTGGCGGCTTCCGGCGACGGCGGCGGTGGCACGGTGGAATCCGGCGGCGGCGCGGTGGTTTCTGGCGAGGCTGGCAGTGGTCCGGCCAAGATTTTCCGGGGGTTCTTTAAACCCTCGTAACTCGCAAACCGTAACTCCAATTTGCGAGCCATTTGCGGCGATGCGCTCCTTGTGTCGAGACGGACCTTTTGAACTCAATTTGAGGGTGTAAGGGTTTGGGATCGTGGCCCGGGAGTTAGAAACGTCGTATAAAATAATATTATTTTATTATTTTACGACTTCGGGCTGTTGTAACTTCTACCTGGATCGTCCGATTGACGTGCCGTCAGTGGCATTGAGACCCTGATGGTACGACGGACGTTTTGAGATGGTTTCCGGGTGTTGGGTCTGTGAACGGGGTGCGGGCCCCATGAGGCCGGGTTTTGGCGTTTGCGAAGAAACGCAGCTTTTGCACAAGGAGTCCGATTTTGGCGGATAAATAGTTGATCCTGTGTGTTTTTCTGAGGGGATCGCAATGGTGCGATCCGTTCGATGAGTTTCGGAATCCAGGCATGGGCCCCACCTGAGCTGGCCTTCGGTGAATAGTACCTTTTTCACCAGGTGTCTGTTTTGGATGAGCGAGTAGTCGATTCCGCTTGTATTTCCGATGGGATCGTCGTTGTATGGTCCGCTCGATGAGTTTCTGGATCGCTGTGTGGGCCCCGCACGGGCTACCTATGGTGAATAGTTTCTTTTTCACTGGTGCTCCTTTTCGGGCGAGTAAATATCCTATACTGCGTGTTTTTCCACGTGGAACGTGATGGTGGCCTCGATTTTGGCCTAGGAGATGCACAGTGTGGCGTTGTGGCGGGTTGCTCGGGTTAGCAACGTTTGGACCAGCAGTGGTTGAAGGGTCTCCCTTGGTTCGTTCCTACGAGGGTTTGTGTGGCATCACAACCTTCGTATGGGTTTGTGATCCTCTCGATGGGATATTTTAAACTGTTAGAGTTGTGGTATCCCTCCAGTGGGCCCGGAGTGGATCCTCTAGCATCTTTACCCTAGATCGGGTTCTTGGTATCGCTGTTACCACTTATTTATGGGCGGTGATCCCCTATCTAGCAGGTTAACCCCGTAGAGTTTGTGGCATCATCGGAAATATTATCCCCTACGCGGTGGGCCGTGCTCAGAAGGGTTGTGGCATCATCGGGTATACGATCCCCTACTCGGCATGTGGTTTATAGTACGGTTACGGTATCGTTGGTAATGCGATCCCCTACTCAGCGCGTGGTTTCGGTAGGGTTGCAGCATTGTTGGTTCGATCCCCTACATCGTGAGTTATACCAGATAGGGTTTCGGTATCATCGTGACCATATTTATATGGACGATGATCCTCTATCTGAGTGTGGGGTTTCTATCGAGTGCCAGATCGGGTTGTGGTATCCCCCAGCGGATCCTGTTTGTGATCCCCTATCTGTGAGAACTACGTATGCCAGATCGGGTCATGGTATCCCCCAGCGGACCCTGGGAGTGATCCCCGATCTGTGAGCTATATATACCAGAGTGGGTCTTGGTATCCCCTAGCGAACCCTAGCAACGATCCCCTAACCGAGGAGCTTGTAGGTTTTGTTGTTTCAACGCTGTTTCCTCAGTGATGTTATCCTACGAGCGTGGTCTCTCAGGTGAGCATATGAGATGTTTGATTGGGACCCGATGGAGTGTATCTCTCGGATGAGTGTCATCTGGTATGACAGTGATCATGGGGTGTACTCTCCGGGTTGGGACAGTTGCGGGTGATGAGGTCGGTACCTCTTATGTCTTTGTGGCGTGAGCTGAGTATATCTGGATTGTTCAAGGTGTATGTATGGGCATACACCTGAGCTGAGCTGACTAGTTGTGTTTAGTCGAGGATGGTCACGACATGGAGTTTCTCCCTTGTCTGGGTTCCCTCTGGCTGGGTTGAGCGGACTGTTGCCTTTCAGATGCTCCATTGGGTTTTGGGTTTTTGGGGTGCCTACTGAGTATGTTTATACTCACCCCTGCACGGGCTTTGCCCGCACATGTTTGTGTCTTGTGCAGACCACAGGCCTTTTGACGGAGTCCCAGGAGGACCCGGAGAAGGTGGATCTTAGTGAGCGAGTGGACCGGGGTGTCTACCGGCGCTATGCTGAGGGATCTTTTCGGCAGGTGTTTGTGGCATCGTTCCCCTTCTTCAGAGCAGGTTGGACGTGCTTTGTAGTTTTCATTGGTGGGCCCTGTTTTTTCCTTTGTACTTTTGTTGTTGCACTTTGGTTTGGGATAGATTGTATGCATGCATTTAATTTTCAGTTTTTATATCTCTCCACTGTTTCATGGAGGTGTTTGTGGGTGTGTGTGTACAGGTACCTTAGGCTAATGCCTCCCATGTGTGTGATAGCCTACTCGACGCTAGTCACCAGCCCCTGGCCTATTGGAGGTGGGCTTGGGGAGTCGCAGCTCGAGCCCCATTGGGTCGGGTCGTGACAGAGTGGTATCAGAGGAGGTTCCACCTTTGGGATCTCAGAGCGTAGCTAGTCTAGCTGTGAGTTTGGTTTGGGTTGCATAGCGGCAGTGTTAGGGTGTTTCGAGTTCGGCTTTCAGGCCAGGGACTCCAGTGTTGGTGCGGCGGCCGACGTATCCAGACACCAGGACTCTGATAACATGCCTTTTGACTCGGGACATTCGTACACTGGTCGCGGGGACATAATGGTACATACATCATATAGGACTGGTTTTTGGGTTTTCCTTGTCCTTCTTGAGTTAGCTCTCCAGATATACTCTTTGACCATGGTGCATCTTGAATGTATTTCAGGATGCCTCCACAACGACAGCCAGCGAGGGTTCCGCAGCAGGATTGTGCTGATGACCTGTCTCGTGTAGTGGCTGTGGAGCAGGGCGCAGGCTCTGAGGTTGCACCTCCAGGTGGTCTGCTGGTTGAGCCACCACCTGTCGAGCAGCTGATTGTGATGGCGGTGTAGGACGAGGTTGCGTGCAGGCTGAGTGCGCTGCACGAGTTCCAGAGGTAGTGACCTCTGAGGTTCCGGGGTGATCCAGACCCCCAGGCAGCTGATGACTCTCTTGAGGCAGTCACCTAGGTTTTCCGCCTAGTGAGGAAACCTCCAGATCAAATGGTGGTCCCAGCAGCGAGCCTTCTGCATGGTTCTGTCGGGAGATGGTGGAGTTTGGTGACGCAGTCCCATGACGAGGAGATGCTCATGTGGGCAGATTTTGAGCGGCTCTTCAGGGAGGAGTTCTATCCGATGACGCTGAGGTCAGTGCGGATCCAAGAGCTTTTGCAGCTTCGTCAGGAGATCATGACAGTGTCGGAGTACTCAGCGAGGTTTATAGACCTTTCGCGCTACTCCCTGGATATGGTTCGAGACCCGTTCTTTAGGGCTCGAACCTTCGAGCAGGGCTTACGCAGGGACATCCGAGCAGGTGTGGTTTCATTGTGCCTGCCCACCTATGCTGGAGTGCTGGAGCGAGCGTTGGTAGTGGAGAGTTTTCTGGCTGAGCAGTTTCCCCCTGTTAGTGTTGGGCACTCAAGGGCTGAGACTTTTTTAGTCGGATCAACATCTGGTAGTCGACGATAGACTCAGGGGTCTGGACGTGGCTGATGTTTCAGGAGGTGACCCCAGGATGGAGGATCTGAGCCTCAGGGTTCACAGGGCTCGCAGGGCAGTTTTGGTCAGCCGCAGGAGAGGCGGTGTTATGCTTACGATGGTTGGGGACATCTTGCTATAGATTGTCCGACCCGACGTGCTACTGAGAGGGAGCCAGTCGATGGACCGCCTTGGCAGAGGCAGCGTCTCGATCAAGGAGGTCCGTAGGGCGGCGGACGTGGTGGCAGAGTTGGTGTAGCAGGAGGAGGTGGTAGGAAGTATCAGTTTCCACCACCCCCACCCCCAGGTGGACCACGCCAAGCTCAGGGAGCTGGTGGTCGAGGGTGAGGACAGCTGCATGCCCTGGAGGCTGTTGACCCAGAGGCACTGCAGATTGATAGAGGTACGCCTTGTGTCTTTTCTACTTACTGCAGTAGTTTGATAGACACTGTTTAGTGGTGCCATCCTTTTTGTTGCTTGCTTGAGTTTTGTTTAGGGCGTTGGTAAGACCCTGTGTGGGTGTTGTTCGACACGCTTCGAATGCGTGAGAAGGAGGGATCATTCCCCCACCGAGACACGTTTTTGGTGACGCGATTAAAACCGTGCGGGCGAGTCAGCTCCACCCAAAGTGGATAGTATAGAGGAGTGGTGGATGAGTGCCTCTGACTTATGCGTTCGGGCAAGAGTGTTAGTTTGTGAGCTCGCTGGTGTGTGAGACCCAGTTGAGAGTCCAGTCGCTTTCCTTGTGCTTAGGGATTTTCGGGGATAAAAAGTTCTAAGGGGGGGGGGGGGAGGATGTAGTGACTCAGGTTTTTGGCCCTGTCAGACTTTGGAATGTTTCTATGAATAATTCCAGAGCTAGGCGCGAAGACGGCGTACGATTCTGAGGCCCGGTGTTCCCGGAATTAATTTTATAAAAATATTAAGTATTTTTATACTATGCATGTGGCGGGGGTGTGATATCTTCTAAACAGTAGCTCAGAACTGGAATCTGAGGGCACGGTTACGTCCGGAATGTGCCGTTTACCCTAGGCGAGGTGTAAACTTTGCGGGCGCGGGCCTGCGGTGAGAAACGCCACCAGGGGCGTTTTCATAAATAAGTGGCGAAGTTAGTGGGTAAGCGTCGGATCGAATAACTTCTGAACGGAGTCTCGGATGGAAAATCTGAGTCCTCCGTTGCGTTCAGAACGGCACGATTACACTAGGGGTGACCTTACTTTTGTTCGCATTGGGCGTCGGGTTTGAGGCGGGTTTGGCGTCGGCGGGCGGCTGATATAAATATCAGCGCCACCCCCCCCCCCCTTAATCGTTCCTCTCGGCGTTCTTCGCCGCCGCTCCGCCGAATCGAGCAAACGAAGTGCCCACGAGCTCGGAATTCAACGGCGGACGTTCCAGGAGCGCGCAGCGGAAGCTCTGGAGCGCGGATCTGAGGCAGAACGTCGGCGTTTCGCCCGCAAGGTAGGCGGTTTGAGTTTTGAAATCCCGGACCCAGTTTAATTGTTGTTTTTCTTCAAATCGTTATAAGGGTTGTATAGTTTGGGTCCCGAGGTTTCCAAAACTTGTTTTGGATCTGATTTTGGAGCACCGGGGTGCTCCCGGGGGTCCCTGGAAGTTTTCCGGTGGAAATCCCATACTCCGGCGGCAGCCATGGCAGAATCTGGTGAGGAAGGGCGGTGGCGCGGCGGTTTCCGGCGACGGCGGCGGTGGCGGGGCGGAATCCGGCGGCGGTGCGGTGGTTTCCGGCGAGGCTGGCGGTGGTCCGGCCAAGATTTTCCTGGGGTTCATTAAACCCCCGTAACTCGCAAACCGTAACTCCAACTTGTGAGCCGTTTGTGGCGACGCGCTCCTTGAAGCGAGACGGACCTTTTGAACTCACTTTGAGGGTTTAAGGGTTCGGGATCGTGGCCCGGGTGTTAGAAACGTCGTATAAAATAATATTATTTTATTATTTCATGACTTCGGGCCGTTGTAACTTCTACATGGAGCGTCCGATTGACGTGTCGTCAGTGGTGTTGAGACCTTGATGGTACGACGGACTTTTTGAGATGGTTTCCGGGTGTTGGGTCTGTGAATAGGGTGCGGGGCCCACGAGGCCGGGTTTTGGCATTTGCGGAGAAACGCAGCTTTTGCACCAGGAGTCCGATTTTGGCGGATGAATAGTCAATCCTGTGTGTTTTTCCGAGGGGATCGCAATGGTGCGATCCGTTCGATGAGTTTCGGAATCCAAGCGTGGGCCCCACCCATGCTGGCCTTTGGTGAATAGTAACTTTTTCACCAGGTGTCCGTTTTGGACGAGCGAGTAGTCGATTCCGCTTGTTTTTATGAGGGGATCGTCGTGGTATGGTCTGCTCGATGAGTTTCGGGATCGTTGTGTGGGCCCCGCACGGGCTAGCTATGGTGAATAGTGTCTTTTTCACCGATGCTCCATTTCAGGCGAGTAAACAGCCTATGCTGGGTCTTTTTCCGCGTGGAACGCGATGGTGGCCTTAGTTTTGGCCTAGGAGATGCACAGTGTGGCGTTGTGGTGGGTCGCTCGGGTTAGCGACGTTTGGACCAGCAGTGGTTAAGTGTTCTCCCTTGGTTTGTTCCTACGAGGGATTGTGTGGCATCACAACCTTCGTATGGGTTTGTGATCCTCTCGATGGGATGTTTTAAACTGTTAGAGTTGTGGTATCCCTCCGGTGGGCCCGAAGTGGATCCTCTACCATCTTTACCCTAGATCGGGTTCTTAGTATCGCTGTTACCGCTTATTTACGGGCGGTGATCCCCTATCTAGCAGGTTAACCCCGTAGGGTTTGTGGCATCATCGGAAATATGATCCCCTACGCGGTGGGCCATGCTCAGTAGGGTTTTGGCATCGTCGGGTATACGATCCCCTACTCAGCATGTGGTTTATAGTAGGGTTACGGTATCATTGGTCATGCGATCCCTTACTCAGCGCGTGGTTTCGGTAGGGTTGCGGCATCGTCGGTTCGATCCCCTACATCGTGAGTTATACAAGATAGGGTTCCGGTATCGTCGTGACCATCTTTATATGGACGATGATCCTCTATCTGAGTGTGGAGTTTTTGTCGAGTGCCAGATCGGGTTGTGGTATCCTCCAGCGGATCCTGGGTGTGATCCCCTATCTGTGAGAACTACGTATGCCAGATCGGGTCGTGGTATCCCCCAGCGGACCCTGGGAGTGATCCCCTATCTGTGAGCTACATATACCTGAGTGGGTCTTGGTATCCCCTAGCAAACCCTAGCGGTGATCCCCTATCCGATGAGTTTGGAGGTTTTGTTGTTTTAGCGCTGTTTCCTCAGTGATGTTATCCGACGAGCGTGGTCTCTCGGGTGAGCGTCTGAGGTTTTTGTTTGGGACCCGATGGAGTGTATCTCTCGGATGACTGTCATCTGGTATGACAGTGATCATGGGGTGTACTCTCCTGGTTGGGACAGTTGCTGGTGATGAGGTCGGTACCTCTTGTGTCTTTGGGGCGTGAGCTGAGTATATCTGGATTGTTCAAGGTGTATGTATGGGAATACACCTGAGATGAGCTGAGTAGTGGTGTTTAGTCGAGGATGGTCACGAGATGGAGTTTCTCTCTCGTCTGGGTTCCCTCTGGCTTGGTTGAGCGGACTGTTTCCTTTCAGTTTCTACCTTGGGTTTTGGGTTTTTGGGGTGCCTACTGAGTATGTTTATACTCACCCCTGCAAGGGCTTTGCCCGCACATGTTTGTGTCTTGTGCAGACCACATGCCTTTTGACGGAGTCCCAGGAGGACCCGGAGCAGGCTGAGCTTAGTGAGTGAGTGGACCGGGGTGTCTACCGGAGCTGTGCCGAGGGATCTTTCCGGCGGGTGTTTGTGGCAGCGTTCCCCTTCTTCAGAGCAGGTTGGATGTGCTTTGTAGTTTTCTTTGGTGGGCCCTATTTTTTCCTTTGTACTTTTGCTATTGCACTCTGGTTTGGGATAGATTGTATGCATGCATTTACTTTTCAGTTTCTATATCTCTGCACTGTTTCATGGAGGTGTTTGGGGGTGCGTGTGTACAGGTACCTTAGGCTAATGCCTCCCATGTGTGTGATAGACTACTCGGCACTAGTCGCCAGCCCCTGGCCTATTGGAGGTGGGCTTGGGGAGTCGCGACTCGAACCCCGTTGGGTCGGGTCGTGACAGAGTGGTATCAGAGGAGGTTCCACCTTTGGGATCTCAGTGCATAGCTGGTCTACCTGTGAGTTTGGTTTGGGGTGCATAGCGGCAGTGTTAGGGTGTTTCGTGTTCAGATTTTAGGCCAGGGACTCCAGTGCTGGTGCGGCGGCCGACGTATCCATACACCAGGACTCTGATAACCTGCCTTTCGACTAGGGACATTCGTACACTGGTCGCAGGGACATAATGGTACATGCATCATATAGGACTGGGTTTTTGGGTCTTCCTTGTCCTTCTTGAGCCAGCTCTCCAGATATACTCTTTGACCATGGTGCGTCTTGAATGTATTTCAGGATGCCTCCACAACGACAGCCAGCGAGGGTTCCGTAGCAAGATTGTGCTGATGACCCGCCCCATGTAGAGGCTGTGGAGCCGGGCGTAGGCTCTGAGGTTGCACCTCCAGGTGGTCTGCCGGTTGAGCCACCACCTGTCGAGCAACTGATTGTGCTGGCGGTGCAGGACGAGGTTGCACGCAGGATGAGTGCACTGCACGAGTTCCAGAGGTAGCGACCTCTGAGGTTCCGGGGTGACCCAGACCCCCAGGCAGCTGATGACTCGCTTGAGGCAGTCACCCGGGTTTTCCGCCTAGTGAGGACACCTCCAGATCAGATGGTGGTCCTATCAGCGAGCCTTCTGCATGGTTCTGCCGGGCGATGGTGGAGTTTAGTGACGCAGTCCCATGACGAGGAGATGCTCACGTGGGAAGAGTTTGAGCAGCTCTTCAGGGAGGAGTTCTATCCGGTGATGCTGAGGTCAGTACGGATCCAGGAGTTTCTGCAGCTTCGTCAGGAGAGCATGACTGTGTTAGAGTACTCAGCGAGGTTTACAGACCTGTCACGCTACTCCCTGGATATGGTTCGAGACCCGTTCTTTAGGGCTCGGACCTTCGACCAGGGCTTACCAAGGGACATCTGAGAAGGTGTGGTTTCCTTGTGCCTGCCCACCTATGCTGGAGTGCTGGAGCGAGCGTTGGTAGTGGAGAGTTTTCTGGCTCAACAGTTTCCCCCTGTTAGTGTTGGGCACTCAAGGGATGAGACTTTTTCAGTCGGATCGGCATCTGGTAGCCGACGAAAGACTCAGGGGTCTAGACGTGGCCAACGTTTCAGGAGGCGACCCCAGGATGGAGGATCTGAGCCTCAGGGCTCACAGGCCAGTTTTGGTCAGCCGTAGGAGAGGTGGTGTTATGCTTGCGATGGTCGGGGACATCTTGCTTGAGATTGTCTGACCCGACGTGCTGCTGAGAGGGAGCTGGTCGATGGACCGCCCTGGCAGAGGCAACGTCTCGAGCAAGGAGGTCCGCAGGGCGGCGGAAGTGGCGGCGGAGCTGGTGCAGCAGGAACAGGTGGTAGGAAGTATCAGTTGCCACCACCCCCACCCCCAGGTGGACCACGCCAAGCTCAGGGAGCTGGTGGTCGTGGGTGTGGACAGCTACATGCCCTAGAGGCTATTGACCCAGAGGCATCACAGATGGATAGCGGTACGCCTTGTGTCTTTTCTACTTACTGCAGTAGTTTGATAGACACTGTTTAGTGGTACCCTCCTTTTTGTTGCTTGCTCGAGTTTTGTTCAGGGCGTTGGTAAGACCCTGTGTGGGTGTTGTTCGACATGCTTCGAATGCGTGAGGAGGAGGGATCATTCCCTCACCGAGACATGTTTTTGGTGACGTGATTAAAACCGTGCGGGCGAGTCAGTGCCACCCAAAGAGGATAGAATTGAGGTGTGGCGGATGAGTCCCTCTGACTTATGCGTTCATGCAAGAGTGTTAGTTGGTGATCTCGCTGGTGTGTGAGACCCAGTTGAGAGTCCAGTCGCTTTCCTTGTGCTTAGGGCTTTTCGGGGACGAAAATTTCTAAGGGGGGGCGGTATAACGACCCATACTTTACACACATTGTTAATACTTCAAAATTGAAGCACACTTATTACAACATATGACAAAACCACAAAGGACCGTATAGGTATAGTGTCTTTAGAAACTGGGAAACATAAACAACTAGTTCATAAATCTTCTACAGTGTCTCCCATTTATTTCATCATATCTAGGGTCCCTTTTAGCATATTCTACTTAATATCCATCTTCCTGACCTGGGGAAAAGAAAACGTAGAAGGGTGAGCTCAAATGCTCAGCAAGGGCAAATAAAGGAAATAAAAATCATATCATATCTTTTTGAAAATCATAACCTGCAAAAGAGATCATAATATCATAGAAGTGAAAATGAGATCCCCATAATCATAACATGAAACTTTAAACTTTATGGCATGCACACATAATCATGGAAAATCATTTCTTGTTAGTCATGACTCATTTCCAAGACTATCTTAGTGGATAAAGTCCCTTTCTGAACCGAGTTCACTCCTCGTTTCAGTCCTGTATCACTGAACCGAAATAACCTTCCGTTCCAGCCATGTCTATCTCATGAGATATAAAATCTTTACCCAATGCATTGGAGGGAGATATAGGTCCCACCCATCTTATAATGAATCCTTTCTTATGTGTGCCACATAATCATAAACCATACATGATAGTGTAACCCATGTAATAAAAATGGGATTCTTAAACAAAATGACATCATAAAACAATTCATATAAGATAAAGGAATTCATAAAAATGTTTCCATCACAACATAATCAAATCCATGTAATAATAGGGATAAAAACAGAACCCTTTTATTATCTTAGATGGAAAATAATTTTGATAAAATACATGAACTCCATTCTTGAGGAAAATATACTTTCTACTTCAAAAATATTTGTCCTTTCATAACATGTCATACGACTTTAAAATAAAATAAGTTGATTAAAAATAAACTTGAAAACTTGTAAAGGAAGCTTCTTGGAAATAATGTTTTAAAAATCCATCCATGCCGTATAAGTTAAAAAAAACATTCTTCGTACTTTTGTCGGAAAAGTCAAAAAGTACCTCATACGACAAAAGATTCCTTTCATACATATTACTAAAAACTCACCGAAGGGTAAAAATGGATTTAAACAATTGTAGGTGGATGGAAATAATATTACATTTTGATGAAACATGGATGTGGATGATAAAATACACCCCAGTAAATACTTATGAATAAACAATCTCGGATAAAAATGAGATTGTGATATTTCCCTTACCTTAGGTCCGATTTGCTTTGTACGTGTCCGAAGCTCTTGTATAATGGTTTAAATAATGTTATTGACTTATTACATAATCATACATATTGATATGATATCATATATGGTCATATTCTTAGCTTCTTGTTAGTAATATTTCATTGTTACTTGTTACTCGGGTCTTTATTGCCTTTTGTTCTTATGCGTGTTTTGCCGAATAAATTCATATTCTTCTTTTAAGGATATAGATACCTTATATCCAGAATGGAATTAGTGTAACATATATCATATTTATTCATTCAATTCATTTATATAATTACTATGTAATGATGATCATGTAGAACGAGTCGCATCACATCGTGGAGACGGTATTCCGTACGTACGCACGAGTGATGATATCGTTCCTATGATCGTGGAATTGTATTGGAGTATATATATATTATTTCAGTATCAATATTATTTTATAATAAGTTTAAATAGTTACTCATTACACCGTTATACCCATCCTTGTAAAGTGATGGTGGAAAATAAATTACACCACGGCGTGGAGACGGTATTCCGTACGTACGCACGCGCAGTGATTTCATTTTTCCGTAGGATGGATAGAAGGTGAATTAGGGTTGTTTCATATTTATAATAACATATCAGTATGTAAGTAATACTGATGTTATTACATTATCATGAAAAAACTAAAGGAGAAGAAGTTGAAGAAGAAAGAAATTGAAAAGATCGGTAATGGATATTACCTCTTCTTTGGAACGCTTCTTTGAATCCTCCACTTAGGGAACTAAGATTGGTCTTTGAAGAAGACCAGGACCTCTAGGATTATTCTAGGGAAGTGGAGAGGAGAAAATGGCAGGGGTTGGCCGAGATTGAGTGCTCAATTTGGTGTGAGGAGGAGGGGGAGGAGGTGCCCTTTTATAAGGGAGGAGAGGGGCACCTTAGGAATATCTCAAAATATTATTTTATATTAAAGTCAAAATCGGTTTATAATGGTTCCAAAGGGTCTTATTTCGAAGCTAAAGTGGGGATGGGTCGAAATACTGTCAACCAATAGGATTTAGACAAGTTTAGGTTATTATTTTAACCTTATCAATTAGATTTAACTCTAAGTTAAATAATTTAACTTTTACCGTGTCTTTTTGTTTTCTTTCACTATATGGTTAATACACTTAATATAACATGCCAAACGAACCCCAAATTGTTTATTATTAATATATATATCCTTATCTAAGTCATTTGGCCGAACCTTAGATTTTTAAGAATAAAATAACAATTAATAATATAATATTTGATTTAAAAACTATTTTGTGTCAATTTTGACACTATTTGATATATGCTTTTTTGTGAAAGTCATAAAAGATTTATATGTTCGAAAAAAGTTGATTAAATCAACACTAATATATCATAGTAACCTAGAAAATTTGTGTAATTCATAAAAAGTCTCAAATTACATTTATTTTGGTGTTTATAACATCAATTATGTCAATATTTCATTAATATGATAATTACTGCATCATCATTGTGTCATAAATAAACTAAAATATTTAATGTCTAAAAATTATAAATAAAATACCATTATGTAGGAAATCTTTTTAGATTTCTAATGAATATTTATAGTCGAATTTATCTTATGTATAACCCCATATTAAAAATGATTTACTTATTAAACTTTGATTTTAACTATTTTAACCCTTCTTTAAATAAATTAATAATAAATGTCCTAATCTAACCCAAGTGGGCCTAAATGGTCATATGTTATTCCTAAGTTTGTTTTTGGTCGAATTACACTTGTCCAATAGAATTAGGACATGTGTTAGGGTAATAGTAATATCATATTTACCCTTAGCTACCCTATTTACTATTAACCGCGGTAAAAAAAAGTAAAAAGATACTATTCACCAAAAAAATATTTTTATCTCATTGAACCACATTTTAGTCCTTGATATTAACCGTGTCTGTCGGATTTTCGAAATTCCATTCACATAAGCAGTAAAATTAATTTTTATGCAACATTCAGTTTTTAACCTACCACTTAGTGGTTTCACTATTCATCAAAAATTGAAAGTTTTCAGAAAAATACCAAAATTTTACCCTAGGCTAATTTCGGTATTCCGAATCCAAAAATGAAGTCCATTTTGAAAAATAAAATTTATAAAATTTCAAAAAGTGGTTATTACTATTCATAACGGCTAGTTTTAATAGCATATTGTTGTTTAGTGAAACTCGGTATTGCGTACGACGCAAGCTATCGAGGAAGGTCGCGATTGCGTGTAAAGCAAGGCAAGCAAGTGTTGTGTAGAAAAAGTTTCCATTGATGATTCATATAACATAAAAGTCTCGGGTGTTACAGGGGGAGGATGTAGAGACTCAGGTTTTTGGCCCTGTCAGACTTTGGAATGTTTCTATGAATAATTCCAGAGCTAGGCGCGAAGACGAAGTGTGATTCCGAGGCCCGGTGTACCCTGAATTAATTTTATAAAAATATTAAGTATTTTTATACTATGCACGTGGCGGGGGTGAGATATCTCCTAAACGGTAGCTCAGAACTAAAATCTGAGGGAACGGTTGCATCCGGAACGTGCCGTTTACCCTAGGCGAGGTGTAAACTTTGCGGGCGCGGGCCTGCGGTGAGAAACGCCACCAGGGGCATTTTCGTAAATAAGGGGCGAAGTTAGTGGGCGAGCGTTGGCTCGAATAACTTCTGAACGGAGTCTCGGATGGAAAATCTGAGTCCGCTGTTGCGTTCAGAACGATGCGTTTACCCTAGGGGTGACCTTACTTTTGTTCGCATTGGGCGTCGAGTTCGAGGCGGGTTTGGTGTTGGCGGGCGGCTGATATAAATATCAGCGCCCCCCCCCCCTTATCGTTCCTCTCGGCGTTCTTCGCCATTCTTCACCGCCGCTCCGCTGAATCGAGCAAACGAAGTGCCCACGAGCTCGGAATTCGACGACGGACATTCTAGGAGCGCGCAGCGGAAGCTCTGGAGCGCGGATCTGAGGCAGAACGTCGGCGTTTCGCCCGTGAGGTAGGCGGTTTGAGTTTTGAAATCCCGAACCCCATTTATTTGTTGTTTTTCTTCAAATAATTATAAGGGTTGTATAGTTTGGGTCTCGAGGTTTCCGAAACATGTTTTGGATCTGATTTTGGAGCACCGGGGTACTCCTGGGGGTCCCCGGAAGTTTTCTGAAGGAAATCCCGGATTCCGGTGGAGGCCATGGCCGAATCCGGCGAGGCAGGGCGGCGGCACGGAGGTTTCCGGCGGCAGCGCGGCAGAATCTGGCAGCGGCGCGGTGGTTTCCGGTGAGGCTGGCGGTGGTCCGACCAAGATTTTCCGGGGGTTCTTTAAACCCCCGTAACTCGCAAACCGTAACTCCAATTTGCGAGCCATTTGCGGCGACGCGCTCCTTGTGTCAAGACGGACCTTTTGAACTCAATTTGAGGGTTTAAGGGTTCAGTATTGTGGCCCGGGAGTTAGAAACGTCGTATAAAATAATATTATTTTATTATTTTACGACTTCGGGCCGTTGTAACTTCTACCTAGAGCGTCCGATTGACGTGCCGTCAGTGGCGTTGAGACCCTGATGGTACGACAGACTTTTTGAGATGGTTTCCGGGTGTTGGGTCTGTGAACAGTGTGCAGGCCCCATGAGGCCGGGTTTTGGCGTTTGCGGAGAAATGCAGCTTTTGCACCAGGAGTCCGATTTTGGCGGATGAATAGTCGATCCTGTGTGTTTTTCCGAGGGGATCGCAATGGTGTGATCTGTTCGATGAGTTTCGAAATCCAGGTGTGGGCCCCACCCAAGTTGTCCTTTGGTGAATAGTACCTTTTTCACCGGGTGTCCGTTTTGGGCGAGCGAGTAGTCGATTCCGCCTGTTTTTACGAGGGGATCGTCATGGTATGGTCCACTCGATGAGTTTCGGGATCGTTGTGTGGGATCCGCACGGGCTAGCTACGGTGAATAGTGCATTTTCACCGGTGCTTCGTTTCGGGAGATTAAACAGCCTATGCTGTGTGTTTTTCCGCGTGGAACGCGATGGTGGCCTCAGTTTTGGCCTAGGAGATGCGCAGTGTGGTGTTGTGGCGGTTTTCTTGGGTTAGCGATGTTTGGACCAACAGTGGTTGAGGGTTCTCCCTTGGTTCATTCCTACGAGGGTTCGTGTGGCATCACAACCTTCGTATGGGTTTGTGATCCTCTCGATGGGATGTTTTAAACTGTTATAGTTGTGGTGTCCCTCCAGTGGGCCCGGAGTGGATCCTCTAGCATCTTTACCCTAGATCGGGTTCTTGGTATCGCTCTTACCGCTTATTTATGGGCGGTGATACCCTATCTAGTAGGTTAACCCCGTAGGGTTTGTGGCATCATTGGAAATATGATCCCCTACGCGGTGGGCCGTGCTCAGTAGGGTTGTGGCATCGTCGGGTATACGATCCCCTACTCAGCATGTGGTTTATAGTAGGGTTACAGTATCGTTGGTTATGTGATCCCCTACTCAGTGCGTGTTTTCGGTAGGGTTGCGGCATCGTCGGTTCGATCCCCTACATCATGAGTTATACCAGATAGGGTTCCGGTATCATCGTGACCATCTTTATATGGATGATGATCCTCTATCTGAATGTGGAGTTTCTGTCGAGTGCCAGATCGGGTTGTGATATCCCCCAGCAGATCCAGGGTGTGATCCCCTATCTGTGAGAACTACGTATGCCAGATCGGGTCGTGGTATCCCCCAGCGTACCCTGGGAGTGATCCCCTATCTGTGAGCTACATATACCGGAGTGGGTCTTGGTATCCCCTAGAGAACCCTAGTGGTGATCCCCTATCCGAGGAGTTTGGAGGTTTTGTTGTTTCAGCGCTGTTTCCTCAGTGATGTTATCCGACGAGCGTGGTCTCTCGGGTGAGCGTCTGAGATGTTTGTTTGCGACCCGATGGAGTGTATCTCTTGGATGAGTGTCATCTGGTATGACAGTGATCATGGGGTGTACTCCCCTGGTTTGGACAGTTGCTGGTGATGAGTTCGGTACCTCTTGTGTCTTTGTGGCGTGAGCTGAGTATATCTAGATTGTTCAAGGTGTATGTATGGGCATACACCTGAGCTGAGCTGACTAGTTGTGTTTAGCCGAGGATGGTCACGAGATGGAGTTTCTCTCTCGTCTGGGTTCCCTCTGGCTGGGTTGAGCGGACTGTTGCCTGTCAGTTGCTCCCTTGGGTTTTGGGTTTTTGGGGTGCCTACTGAGTATGTTTATACTCACCCCTGCACGGGCTTTGCTCTCACATGTTTGTTCCTTGTGCAGACCACAAGACTTTTGACGGAGTCCCAGGAGGACCCCGAGCAGGTGGAGCTTAGTTAGCGAGTGGACTGGGGTGTCTACCAAAGCTGTGCCGAGGGATCTTTCCGGCGGGTGTTTGTGACAGCGTTCCCCTTCTTCAAAGCAGGTTGGACGTGCTTTGTAGTTTTCTTTGGTGGGCCCTGTTTTTCCCTTTGTACTTTTGTTGTTGCACTCTGGTTTGGGATAGATTGTATGCATGCATTTACTTTTCGGTTTCTATATCTCTGCACTGTTGCATGGAGGTGTTTGTGGGTGCATGTGTACAGGTACCTTAGGCTAATGCCTCCCATGTGTGTGATAGCCTACTCGGCACTAGTCGCCAGCCCCTGGCCTATTGGAGGTGGGATTGGGGAGTCGCGGCTCGAGCCCCATTGGGTCGGGTCGTGACACTTCTAGTGTTACTGACCCATTTCACAAAAATTATTGGATCAATATAACTACTAAAAGAAGGTGTATGTTCCCTTAGGAAGGACTCGATGGTATGTTGTTCCATTATTAAATCATTTGGATTCTTAGTATGATTCGTATCTTGAGAAAGTTACATTAGTTTATCTATAAGATTTAGTATTATATCTCTTATAACATTAATTTTATCATGATGGCAGTAATTGTATTGTCTATCGCATTCTGTATTATCATTTTTTCTATTAGTTTCTACTGTAGAATAAAACCAAAAATCATATTGTGAGAAATATTAATCACACTAAATATTCATATAATCATAAAAATAATTCATAGGATTCTTAAATAATGGAACCTTCTATTTAATCTATATAACTGTAGGTTTACCCTAGGTCATCCATGATTATTATCTATTCAAATATATCATAATGATTTATAAATAAAATTTAATTAACCAAAAAATAACCATGGGAGTGCATAGTTATTTGTATAGTATAAGTCCCACTCATCACAAATTGGTGATGGGTGAGTTAAAACCTAAGCTACCCCTTTGAGAGTTGTTACCCTTAGGTGCATTTATTCTATAATTGTTCAGACTTTCCAGTATTTGTATAAGGGTGTATCTTCATGAAAATACCAAAAAATATATACTTTACAATGTTTCAAGGTATTATCATATACATTGACTTATCCAATGGGTTTTAAATGATGTTCTATAATCATAATCACTAAAAATAGATAAACGCTACTCTCATAAAAACAAGGTGGGTGAACAATACATACATTAATACTACACCATTTTATATGAATATTCATTACATCTCATTACAATACACATCCTATAACAATATAGTATTATTTTTAGTAAATACTACAGGTATAATAATATTATTTCATGAAGGATCTTTAATATCACCCAAATATTTGTTCCCATGTAGAACACTACTTACACATACCTTACATAAAATATTTCTTCATACAGTTGGGAATGTAAACACAAAAAATGGTGTGTTCAGATGCTCAGAAGGTTAAATGTGGTAGATATCACTCAATGTCCATTTTAAAGAATATTTTGAGTATAATGTTATGAAGATATTTTATTAATGTTATAACTTCATACTAAAAATTCATAGATCAAAATCATCACACTTGGTTTTTTCGTATCATAAGACACGAATAATAGAAGAATTAAATATCATGATCCATGAGGTCATATAATAATAATAATAAAATGTTATAGATCATTTCATAAAATGTGTGAATTAATCATAATAATATTAATATTTTATCAAGGATTCCCACCAAAACATTCATAAAATGATCGGATTGGGATATCCACTAATGTACCTGCTTTGGAATTGGTAAACCCTATAGTACCATATTTTGTCATTAGTATAACAACTAAAGTACCATATTTTTGGATTGGAATGACCTGATATATGTATTTTGATCTCTTAGGAATTAATAATTACATAATTCATTGGATTTATATAAAGGACCCACTCATCATATAATTTATTCATACGTAGGCAAAAATAACTTGACAACATTTATCATTTCACAAATACTTAACTCGTGTTAAATAAAATGGATTTAATTTATATCTCATAATTATAATGATAATATATTTTTATATTAAACAAATATGATATCATTATATAATATTACAAATTAATCATAGGTAACATTAATATATATCCTAATACATGAAAATACATTTAAAATATATCTGGAATATTTTTTAAGGAAAATAAAATTTTCATATTTTAATCACTTATCGAGATTATATAAAATTTAAAAATATTAACAATGGAAATAACCATAATAATATGTATAGTAATCTTAAATGTAATTAGTATTCATAAATTCAGGATAAATAATTTTTTAATGTACATTAACATTATGATTCCATTAAAATCATTGTTAAAAAGCACCTCAATTGAAAAATGATATGAAGATTCATTTTAACATATTTTATTAAAATTAAAAAATGTGTAAAAATTAATGTAACAAATATTTGTAGAATGGTAAAAAAAATTGAAAATATTTTTATGAAAATATTGACTTGGAAGAAATGATTCCAGGTCAAATTGAAATCAAATTCAGGTTTCCTTAAAAACATATTTTGGACCTATGAGTACATAAAGAGATGAAAATAAAAGTAAATTTTTTTATTTCTATAATTATATATAAGAAAATAAAATACATAATAAAAATTTAATAATAATCATATAATTTCATAATTATAAAATTTAATTATAAAAATCCCTATAAAAAGAGTTATTATATCAATCAACTATTACCTAAAGTCTGACAGGATTAATAAGTTATTTTAACTTACTGGATAATGAATTTATTTTTATTATTATTCTATTCCAAATTCATATTGTACTTATCGTTTCCTACATGGTTTAATTATAACTTATTATCACTATAGTACCCCAGTTTTCTGTTATGTAACTCATTCCTGATGCTTTTAGTGGTTTCAAAGTTAAGGGTGACGAATGGGACAGTCGAGAGAACATGGAATGTGTTTTGGGGAAAAAAGGGAAGTTGCACTGACGGTGCACGGTTTGTCTAAACCGTGCGGCCAAACCAGGCATATTTGGCCTTGGAGGAAGTGTATTCGGCACAAGTGGTGCACGGTTTTTCTAACCATGTGGCCAAACCGTGTGAGAAGGGTGACCGAGGTAGTAGCTAATGCACGGTTAGTGCACGGTTTGTCAAACCGTGCAAACTAATCATGCAACGACTTAAACGAGATCCTATAAAGGTGGGGCTGACGCGTTTTTGCCTCTATGTGGCTCTTTTTTCCTCTTAAGAGGCCCTAACATGGGATTTTGGTTCTCCTAAGGTCATGGAGGGTTCTCCCATCATTCCGAAGGCAATCTGAAGGCTTCTCTTGATTAATTGAAGCCGGATTCTTGAGGTATGTGACCATTCTTGTTTTGTTTCTTAGATCTACTTAGATCTACTTCTCCTCTTCTCTCTGTTTCTTAGATCTACACCCATTATGGGTAGATATAAGTGTGTGGTTTCCAAATATGATGATATTTGGTATTGGTTGTGTTAGGAGAAGAGATCTAAGGAGGATCCTTGGTGAATTAGACTGGTTTTCTTGTGTGTTCTTCATTTGTTAGGGTTTTCATCAAATCCTTTGAGGTAGGAGGCTTCACTCTCGACTCCTCTTGTTATAATTTATTGGATTGGTTTCAAATTGGGTTATATGAATGAAATTGATTGTGGAAAGCATGGAAAAAATCTTCTTTAATGATGATTTCCAGATTGGATGAAATTGTGAAATCTTAGTGAATTATTGTGCAAAGTGATTTGGCTTCTTGAATTTAAAATGTTGATTTTAAGTTATGGATTTCTCGGAATGGTAAAAAGTTTGATGAAAGACAGATTTTCAATAAAAAGGGATATTTTATTGAAATGGTTTGGAATTGAAATGGCATGATGAAATTGGATCATTCTTTGGTTTTTAATAAAAGTACGGTTTTATTGGAATCGTTTTAATTGGTTGAACACACTTGGTTTTTTGTGGAAATGGTTTTCAATAAAATGTGTTTTATTGAAAGTATGGTTTTGGAATGATTTTTTTGAATGTGTGGTGGGTTTTGATGTTTTATATACGAGTATTGGTTGAAATAGGACCTTGTGCTTGGTGCAAAATGTTTAATGGCACATGAAAATTTTAAGTACAAGGCTTGGTTGAAATATGACCTTGTGCTCGGTGCCAAAGGTGTAATGGAACATGGGAAACAATTACCTTATGATAACTTGGTAGATCGATGAGAAACCGCTCATGAATATGGAGCTGTCATAACGAAGCATGCATGGTTGATTTCATAGGTTGTGAAATGGTTGGGTATTCCAAAAAGTGATTTGTGAAATGGTTTTAATGTTTGATTGGTTATTTCTCTAGAAAAGTGACTTGTTGGAAAACTTTTTTCAATTGATCTTGGATGCTTTTGGTTACGATTGGTTTTGCAAACTTTTTTATATTTATTTATAAACTGCATTTGAGAAAATATTTTATATAAATAGTTTTTATATAATTGTTGTTAACTCTTCTGTCCTAGTGGAATGAGTAGGGAAGTCATTGGGGAAAACTTACTAACTTTCATACTCACCCCTACTTTGGAACATTGGTGCTTTTGCAGATGTCATATTCTGAGACACAGGTAATGGTAAGGAATCTCATTACTAGTGGTTCGTAGTGATTCTTGGGAGATGTGGTGGTTCTTGGAGCATAGAGCTTGGTGTGGAGTCGTGGAGCGTGTCTTGGTCTGTTTTGGCCTTTTGCTAGTCTTGTTCTTGGTACTCTGATATTGTGTTGGTTGTATTGGTGTGTGGAACAGTGTAGTTATCTTTTGGTAATTCATGAGTTGGTTGTTTCATAAACATGAATCATATAGTGATTTTTTGGTTGGTTTATTTCTCAAAGGGAAAATCATCCCCCACTCGCATTGAAACCCTTCAGCATTTATTTCCAGCCTTTAGTGCCTTGGGGATGACGCTTAAGGACTAGTAATGAACTCTTTGTACTCTCAAGCCAATGAGAATTGGCGGGTCACAAATGGTATCGGAGGTGGTACCCAGCCTTAAGTGCGGTGCACTGCCTGGGTTGAGATGTAGGGCCCACAACGTGGACATTGTGCTCTAAGGGGGGGGGGTGATTTTAACACCCCTGAATGATAAAGGGTTAAATGACTAAATAATATGACTCATGTCAACAAGGTGAACATTCCTTTTCGGTATCATGTCTGATTAGAACTCCACAGTTAAGCATGCTTGTATTGGAGTAGTGATCAGGATGGGTGATAGAAATACCATGAATCCTCAACTAGGGCAATTTCAACTAGGAAAAAAGGAAATCAGTGCAGCGACAAAGCAATTGTATGGAGATGATCAGACGATGGTCGATGATCAGGATGGACCATCTATAGTGAGAGGTATGATTATTTTGAATTCTACCCTTGTGCAAGTGTTGTTTGATACTATAACATCGCATTCCTTCATTTCTTCTTATGTTGTTGACTTGATATGTTTAAAACTGGAAATGATGCCTTCTTTTTTGAAACTAAAAACTCCTCTTGGTGAAAGAGAATGTCAAGACTTTGTGTGTAGATCATGTTCTATAACTGTTAATAGAGCTGAGTTAAAATGAGACTTCTCAATGTTGGACATGGATGTATATGACGTAATCCTGGGTATGGATTGGTTGACAATGTTTAAGGCTCACATCGACTGTTATAGGATAACAACTTGTTTCACGACTGAGGACGACATCAACCATCTCTTCATTGGAGAGAGGATGGTAAATAAAGGTGAAAAGAGATTGTTGGCACCAATAGTGGGGACGATCCCTTACCATCTGGCAGCATTGACTTTGGCATCAATGGAAGATATTGAGGAAAATAGTTTTCCAGTAGTTGTGGATCGATTTCCAGATGTCTTTCCCAAAAACGTCTCAGGGTTACCACCTCTAAGGGAAGTGGAGTTTATGATTGATCTCATTCTGGGGACCAGTCATATTTCCCTTTCGTCTTATAGGATGGCACCAACAGAGTTATCAGAATTGAAAGGGCAGTTAGAGGAGCTGGAAAACAAGGTTCTCATTCGACCAAGTACTTCTCCATGGGCAGCACCAGTGTTGTTTTTGAATAAGGGATATGGAACTCTGTGGCTATTTTTTGATTGTAGTAAGCTTAACCAAGTTACGATAAAGAATAGATATCCACTTCCACGCATTGATGATCTGTTCGATCAATTAAGGGGATCTCAGTGGTTATCTATGACTGACTTGCGATCAGGATATCACCAATTGCGAGTTCTGAAGGAGGATATTTCAAAGATAGCTTTTAGAAGCAGATATGGCCACTATGAATATGTAGTTATTCCTTTCAGTCTAACGAATGCTCCCGCGGTTTCCATGGATTTGATGAATCGGATATTTCAGAGATATATGGAATCTTTTCTTGTGGTGTTTGGGGATGATATCTTGTTGTATTCAAAGACAAGGGCTGATCATGAGTTCCAACTAGAAACAATGTTAAAAATATTGAGAGAACATCTTATGTATGCCAAATTATCATAGTGTGTTTTTGTATATTGGAAGTACGTTTCCTTGGCCATGTCATTTCTGAGAAAGGATTTTTTTTTGATGTCACGACCCGACCCTACCCATGCTCGAGCCACAACTACCCCAAGCCCGCCTCCATTGGCCAAGGGCTGGCGACCAGCGCCGAAGGCACAATAACTCGGGGAGGCCTTTTCCTATGTACCTGTACACACACACGCAGCACACTCAATGCAAAAGTGTAGAGTAAAAAAGAAAATCAAAGGGAAACTGCTATAAATAAACCTCAAGAGTGCATCAACCTCAAAAAGTACAAAGAAAGCTGAAAGTACACTAAAAAGAAAAGGGGGAAAACACGCGCCCAACCAACAAGTGCCACAACCCGGCAATAGGTAAACAAAAACAAAAAGAAACAGCTGACGGGTCTCCCACCAGGAACCCGACCATGACCACCGCACGCGGTCCAAGCTCCCAAGCTCTTACGCTCCACTTAAGTCACGACCAACCTTTCCGTCGTCTGCAAGGGCACACCAAGTGCGGGAAAATCCCAAGAAGGGGTGAGTATAAAAATACTCAGTACAATACCCTGAAGGCTCGAGGGAGCTAAAAAGAAGGTACCAAAGGGTGAGTAGTAGAGCAAACAGGGGAAAGCAAAGAGAGTACAACAGAGAGTGCAGTAAAGAGTCCAGCTCAACCCAACAAGAGAAAGGAGGTAGACTCATCCAGACACAAGGAGCTGGAAACAGTGAGAAGATGAACTTCCCGTCGAGTCTTCGCTACCTATAGCAGGAGAGTAGACTCATCCAACCACGAGAATCTAGACACGGAAAGAACGTGGCATACCCCGCGCGTCTATGCCTCTCCTGGAAGGAGAGTAGCCAAAACCGAAGGAGTGGGTACTCGTACGAGGTATATAAATATATATTCTCTATCAAGAAGCCTGAACAAACTCGTAAGGGGATCTCTGTCCCATAGCTCATCCCAAGGAAAGAGTAGCCAACAGTCTCAGAGGTAACACCATCGATGCACAACATCCCACATGTCTACCCCGAACCGCAATCCAAGGGGCTCAATCACCACACCTCGACACTATCCTCTTTGGGCGGCAATGATTCGCACACACAGTTTTAGATCGCGTCACAAGAACGCATCTCGGTGGGGAAAGCGCCCCTCGTACTTGAGAGTTCTGGGGGAACGTCAAACCATAAATCGTCACTGCCCCATAGTCAAGAGGTCTCCTCAAAGTCATGTCGTTCCATCACCGACCCGTACAACCAATGGTCCCGCTCCAGTAACCACGGAGGAAAGCCACAGACTAGCCTAGTAGTAAGGACTAAGTCTGGAATGCCAACATGTTTCCCACTGCCCAGCCCCACTGGAGGGTAATTCATAACCAAATATCGGGTGACCCACTGCCCAGCCCTGTTGGAGGGTAAACCCTAATACATTGTCAGGCGACCCACTGCCCAGCCCCGCTGGAGAGTAAACCATAACCAAATATTGGGTGACCCACTGCCCAGCCCTGCTGGAGGGTAAACCATAATACATCATCAAGAGACCCACTACCCAGCCCCACTTGAGGGTAACCCAAATTACATCATCAGGCGACCCACTGCCCAGCCCCGCTGGAGGGTAGACCTGGAATAAGTCGAGAGGTGACCCACTGCCCAGCCTTGCTGGTGTGTAGATCTGGAACTAGACGACGGACGACCCACTGCCCAACCCTGCTGAAGGGTAGGCCCTAAGAGGTTGTCGGGTGACCCACTGCCCAGTCTCTGCTGGAGGGTTGAACCTAAAAGTGTCGGGTGGCCCACTGCCCAGTCTCTGCTGGAGGGTAGACCCTAGAAGCAATGAGTAACCAACTGCTCAGCCCCGCTGGAGGGTAAAACTCAAAACTGCTCTAGACACATTCACAGGAGGGTACAACACTGACCAACCAAACGCGGAGTGGGTATCGTGAAACCACCCAACTCCAGAACAACTCATCCAAAAGAAGTTCAGTGCATGTTCCATCACCGGGTGCCACTGGCCCCGCTACCGGACAATCCATCGAGAACGAAACCAGGGGGAGACCACTCAACCCTGCTGGTCAAACAAACGAGTACAGAGCCAGGGGAAGAACTCCACCCTGCTGGTCAAACAAACACACCGATGGACCCTCTACGTCGTGAGAGGTCAAAGTACACAAAGCAGAACCCGAAACGCACGTGGGGCCCACAAAACATGTGGCCCCATCTCAACCCCAACTGAGCACACCAATGTTCTCAGGTACGAACAACCACATGTACCTCCAAGCATTTCCGTATACTCCCTGAGTATACACAGTCTCAGCCCAAGGGCCATCATGCACACAGCACCCAACGTGAACATGAAGGCGTGACATAACATCTCCAACTCAAAGGCCCAGGCACGGCCAACCATATCTTGTGAACCATTCATATCACTCTCCCAAGAGTGCGTGATCACACGCCAAGGGTCTGCTATAAACATGGTAGGACGAACCGCCACCAGAGCACCTTTCATGCTTCCACATTTAATAAGATCATGTATAAGGCTCCGCACAACCAAACGGATCACACCGTTGTAATCCTCGTGAAAAAACACGCGAGATCGACTACTTACTCGCCTCCAACGGATATCCGACGAAAAAGTCACCAACACCGCCGCACGCCCGAACGGCGTCCCGTAATCCCGAGCCTCAGCCCCAAAAACAGTCGGGTGCATCGCACCATTGTGATCCCCTCGGGAAAACACGTCAAAAGCACTACTCACATGAGTGCAATGGATATTCGGAGAAAAAGATGCATTCCGGCGCACCCTACACGAGCGGTGCCACATGGGACCCGTAACCCGGTCCCGAAACTCAATGAACGGATCGCACCGTTGCGATCCTCTCAAAAAAGCACACAAGATGGACTACTCACTTGTCCAAAACAGTCGCTCAATGATAAAGATGGAAAAACCACCTTCAACGCCAAAACGACCCCCATGGGCCCCACACCATTGTGTAGAATTACATAGGGCAGACTACGCCAAAGCGATGCCCTCGGAAAAACACACAACATCGACTGCTCGCATGCATCGAACGGACGTCTGAGGAAAAAGCCGCTAAAAGCTGCACGCAACTCAAAAACTGGGTTGTGGGGCCCACGCCTCAACTTTGGCCTCAACGCCTAGAACCGCCCTGGAAAGCTCCGCCTCGGTGCTAGGGTCCCAATTCCACTGACGGCGTTTAAATCGGACGTTGGACGCGTCCGTGTCCTCCAAGACAAGTTTACCCCGGAAAACGACAAACCACTTAAAGACGCGTCGCACCTCCGCAACCCCTCGTTTCGGGAATTAAAAATTCTCAAACCATCTCAAAGCGTTCCCCTTGACGCAAGGTCTGCGCTGCCGCTGACGGCGCGCAAAACAGACTCCCATAGCGAATGCTACAGGCGTCAGAAATTCCAAAGGGGAAACTCCCTTGGGCCGGACAGGCCCGGTCCGGCCGGTCCGCCCACAGCCAGTCCGCGGCCCGGTCGCGGGTCCTGTTCGGTCTGCCGCGGCCTGTTGCCACCGACCAGCCATGACGGCCGGTTCCTTTTTTCTCCGCAGCGACCCGCCTTACGCGGGTCGCAGTCACCGCACGCGGGGTCGCGCTCCCCGCAGCCCCTCCTCCCCTTCGCGCTACGCCGGCGCCGCCCGGGAGCCCGCCTGAAGCCGCCTCCTCCGCGCTGCCCCGCTACCGAGCCGCACCCACCGTCACTGCCTAGAGTCGGTGCTCGCCGCCGCCAGCCGCCTGAAGCCGGGACCACCACCGGGATGCCGCACCGCCGCGTTGGTACGCCGGACCGCCGCGATACCTCGCCGGAACGCCCAAAAACCACCGGAAAACAGCCTTAAACCCGCAATCTTCGGTGGATGATTGCGGGGTCCCCGAAACTCAGATTTACCAACCGAAACAAGCGATGGAAGGAGAAAAACTCTACTACGCAATTATGTGGTTTGTTCGAAAATCGAACAACAATTCGACGCTAAAATTTGGATTCAAAGGAGGTTCGGGAATAAAAACGCAACAAAAGAAACCTCCTACCATTTGGGTGATGCCTGTCGCTTCACCGTCAACCCGCCGGGGGGGTGGGGGCGCCTCACCGGAGTTGCCTCGACGGAGGTAAAGGAGGGGGAAAGGGTTTGAGGAAGAGGAAGAAGAAGAAGAAGGGGGGGGTGTTTAAGTACAAATCACTTAAACGCCCGCCCAACAGCCCCGAACCCGAACTCCCGACAGGGTCGGGATTTAGCCTCCCCTAGGCTAAGAACCACGCCCTGAGCGCAACGGCAGTCTCAAAATTTTAATCCGAGGCCCCATTCAAAAGTTATTAAACTTAGCGCCTGAGGCCACCAAATTACGAAAACGCCCCTAGGGCCATTTTTCACATACAGGTCGCGCCCGCAACACTTACACCCTTACTAGGGTAAACGGAACACTGCAAACTCAACGGTGCCATCGGTTTTCCAATCCGAGCCACCATTTAAGAGATACTCGAGATTCACCATTAATCAAATTAATTAATTTATTTAATCGGTTTAACGTTCCAGAAGCGGGCGAGGTGTCCAGACAGTCCGCGCCGACAAGTTTTATGTCATTCCTAGGGTAAAAACCCCATTCCGGACCCATCCGTACACTCGGATCTCTGATCCGGAACTCCGTTTAGGAGTTATACCATTTATTTGGAATTCCCAGTGTGAACGCACTGAAAATTTAATTTCGGTCACTTCGGGGCTCGGAATCGCACGCCGTCTGAAGGCGCTGCTCTAGAATATCATCAAGAATATTCCAAAGTCATTCGTAGAAAAAACTGGGTTCTTACATCATTCCCTCCTTCAATATTTTCATCCCCGAAAAGCAAAACTAGGGAGCAACACAGGGTACAAAGCCCACACCTGGCTTTCCCATACCCAGAAGAACCCACACACAGCTCTGCGTCACCGCACACAGACCAAAGGATTGATCCGTTCATGCATGCTTGGCCCATGCCGATGTTGTGCACCCACTCCAAACATTGGGGTTAGGGCAAGGTGGTAGGGTTCCTCACCATCCCTTTGCATGGTCTCAAACGGCCCGAAGGCCCTCGGGGGTAGCTCACCTCCCCGGTCAAACCTCTACATCGCACGCCATGACTGGAATCACCGCCCACACCTGAAACAAGGCCCGGTGATTCCCTCCTTCAGAATATCCATATGGTGAAACACCCAAGGATATCTGGTTATACATGATTCCACAGTCGATGCTCTCTTACATGCTCAAAAGGCAAAGTAGTCAATACCATAGACTAATGGAAAAGGTCTCATGCCTTTTTTTCATTACCAACACAGGGTTACACCTGACGTCCTGCGTCACCCTGGTAACACCTCAAATAAGGAGCAGGGAGAAAAGACTTTCACACGTAGAGACTAACAATTATACTGCAAGAAGTAGAAGAGTCACAAGGGGTACCTCTCACCATCCCATGCTCTGCAGAATCGTAGACATCCAAAGTCTGTGGAAACTCGCGGTCCCAACCGTCAGCTGACGTGGACCCCCTAGTGGTGATGGGGAGATCTTGTAAAGCCATCCCCCACTACCAGCTCCTCCCGCTTCTCTGCTAGCACCACCTCCCTGGGTACTACTCCGATCACGGTGCTGCCTCTGCCATGGTGGTGCACCTCCTGCCTGCCCGAAGCTCCCAGTAACTCGGGTCGGGAATTCTTGTGCCAAGTGACTTCGCCCATCACAAGCATAGCACTGACCCTCTTTGGGCTGCACTGGTGCCCTCCGGTGCCACTATGGTGTACGAACACAGCCCGGGATCCACTCACAGAAGTACATCCTCGGCTGAGGCCCTGCGCCTTTTCGCCACAGTGGTATACAACCACGTCTCCGAAACCAGCAGTGGGAAGGTCACCTGCATCGAGGTCCTATCCTCCGACGCCTGCTAGCTACGGATGACATCCCGGCTCCATCGCGCCCACTTCCTCTACCAATCGCAAAACATGACAGGAATCCCTCTGTCACCAGTGCCTGCTCTAGCACCCCGACATATGTGGAAATGCCCGAGGGTACTATGACTGCACGAATCTCTCAGCGGAGACCCTGCTCAAACTTCCGCGCTCGGAAGTTGTCATCATGGACCAAGTCCGGGTAAAAGCATGCACGGTCTGCAAAACTAGCCGCATACTCGGCCACCGTCGTCCCTCCCTGCTGAAACTGTAGGAGCTCCTGAATCCGAACGGAGTGCAAGCAGGAGGGGAAAAACTCCTCATGGAACAAAAACCAAAAGTCTCCCCACGAAAGTGACGTCTTATCAAGAAACTGAGTCACCGGACTCCACCAATGCCAAGCTGATCCAAGAAAAAGGTTGGCTGCCAAAGGCACTCTCTGATCTATCAGCAGCTGCACAAGCCTGAAAAGGCGAACCACTGCCTCGAGCCAAACCTCTGCTGCATGAGGGTCTGGCTCACCACTGAACCTCAGCGGTCCCTGCAGCTGGAACTCATGGAGCATGTTCAACCTACGCTCAAGCTCAACCTACTCTGCTAAAACTACCTGCTTATCAATAGGTGGGGGTGCTGCTACCGGCCCACCCGGAGAAAGGGCTCGCATGATTGGTTCTGGACTGAGGCCTCGTAGCTCACAGGGTCGTCATCACGCACCAAAGCTGGTGTATGGGCTGGCTGTGTTCGCAGAGACATCTTGAATATTATAAAGGAGTGCCACGGTCTGATGAGCATATATGTATATACCAACAAAAACAACGATGTGGAGATGACTCAAGAAGGATAGTCAAGACTCAGTCCTATGTGATACAAAAACAAATTCTTCCCTGCAATGAGTGTCTCAGCATACTAAGTCGACAAGCGGGTTATCAAGGTCCTGGTGAATGGATACGTCGGCCGCCGAACCATCACTGGACTCCCTGGCCTGAGAACCGCTCTCGATACAACGTCCGCACAACGTCCCAAGGAACGAACCACCTCTGATACAACTTTTTCACGACCCGACCCTACCCGGGCTCGAGCCGGAACTACCCCAAGCCCGCCTCCATAGGCCAGGGGCTGGCGACCAGCACCGAAGGCACAATAACTCGGGGAGGCCTTTGCCTATGTACCTGTACACACACACAGCACACTCAATGCAAAAGTTCATAGTAAAAAGAAAAGCAATGGGAAACTACTATAAATAAACATCAAGAGTGCATCGGCCTCTACAAGTACAAAGAAAGCTGAAAGTACACTGAAAAAAAAAGGGGAAAAACACGTGCCCAACCAATAAGTGCCACAACCCGAAAAAAAGGTAAACAAAAACAAAAATAAATAGCTGACATGTCTCCCACCTGGAACCCGGCCACGACCACCGCACGCGGTCTAAGCTCCCAAGATCCTACGCTCCACTGAAGTCATGACCAACCTATCCGTCGTCTGCAAGGGCACACCAAGTGCGGGAAATGTCCAAGTAGGGGTGAGTATAGAAATACACAGTAAGATACCCCGAAGGCTTGAGGGAGCAACAAAGGAGGTACCGAAGGGTGAGCAGTAGAGAAAACAATGGAAAGAAAAGAGAGTACACCAGAGAGTGCAGTAAAGAGTCCAGCTCAACCCAACAAGAGAAAGGAGGTAGACTCATCCAGACATAAGGAGCTGGAAATGCTGAGAAGATGAACTTCCTGTTGAGTCTTCGCTACCTATAGCAGGAGAGTAGACTCATCCAACCACGAGAAGCTAGACACGGAAAGCACGTGGCATATCTTGCGAGTCTACGCCTCTCCTGGAAGGAGTGTATCCAAAACCCAAGGATTAGGTACTCGTACGAGGTATATACATATATATTCTCTATCAAGAAGCCCAAAAAAACTCGTAAGGGGATCTCTGTCCTGTAGCTCGGCCCAAGGAAAGAGTAGCCAACTGTCCCAGAGGTAACACCATCGATGCCCATCATCCTGCACGTCTGCCCCGAACCACAAGACAAGGGGCTCAATCACCACACCTCGACACTATCTACTTTGGGTAGCACTGACTCGCCCGCAGGGTTTTAGCTTACGTCACAAGAACGCATCTCGGTGGGGAAAGTTCCCATCGTACTTGAGAGTTCTGGGGGAACGTCAAACCAAAAATCGTCACTGCCTCGCTGTCGAGAGGTCTCCTCAAAGTCAAGCCCTTCCATCACCGACCCGTACAACCAAGGGTCTCGCTCCGGTAACCATGGAGGAAAGCCACAGACTAGCCTAGTAGTAAGGACTGATTCTGGAATGCCATTAGGTGTCCCACTGCCCGGCCCCACTGGAGGGTAATTCATAACCAAATATCAGGTGACCCACTGCCCAGCCCTACTGGAGGGTAAACCATAATACATCGTCAGGAGACCCACTTTCTAGCCCCGCTGGAGGGTAAACCATAACCAGATATCGGGTGACCCACTACCCAGCCCTACTGGGGGTAAACCCTAATACATCATCAGGCGACCCACTGCCCAGCCCTGCTGGAGGGTAAACCAAATTACATCATTAGGCGACCCACTGCCCAGCCCCGCTGGAGGGTAGACCTGGAATAAGTCGACAGGCGACCCACTACCCAGCCGTGCTGGAGGGTAGACCTGGAACTAGACGACGGGTGACCCACTGCCCAGCCCTGCTGGAGGGTAGGCCCTATGAGGTTGTCGGGTGTTCCACTGCCCAGTATCTGCTGGAGGGTAGACCCTAAAAGTGTCGGGTGACCCACTGCCCAATCTCTGCTGAAGGGTAGACCCTAGAAGCCGATGAGGAACCCACTGCCCAGCCCCGCTGGAGGGTAAAACTCAGAACTTCTCTGGCCACATCCACTGGAGGGTACAACACTGGCCAACCAAACGCGGAGTGGGTATCGTGCAACCACCCAACTCCAGAACAACTCATCCAAAAGTAGTTCAGTGCATGTTCCATCACCAGGTGCCACTAGCCCCACAACCAGCCAATCCATCAAGAATGAAACCCGGGGGAGACCACTCAACCCTGCTGGTCAAACAAATGAGTACAGAGCCAGGGGAAGAACTCCACCCTGCTGGTCAAACAAACACACAGAGGGACCCTCTACGCCGCGAGGGGTCAAAGTACGTTGACCATAACCCGACACGCATGTGGGGCCCACACAACATGTGGTCCCATCTCAACCCCAACTGAACACACCAACGTTCTCAGGTACGAACAACCACATGTACCACCATGCATTTCCGTATACTCCCTGAGTATACACAGTCTCAGCCCCAGGGCCATCGTGCACACATCAACAAATGTCAACACGAAGGCGTGATGTAACATCTCTAACTCAAAGGCCCAGGCATGACCAACAACATCTTTTGAACCATTCATATCACTCTCCCAAGAGTGGGAGATCACACGCCAAGGGTCCGTTATAAACATGGTAGGACGAATCGCCACCGGAGCACCTTTCATGCTTCCACATTTAATAATATCGCGTATAAGGATCCGCACAACCAAATGGATCGCACCGTTGTAATACTCGCGGAAAAACACGCGAGATCGACTACTTAATCGCCTCCAACGAATATCCGACGAAAAAGTCACCAACACCGCCTCATGCCCGAACGGCGTCCCGTGATCCCGAGCCTCGGCCCTAAAAACAGTCGGGTGCATCGCACCATTGCGATCCCCTCGGGAAAATACGTCAAAAGCACTACTCACATCAGTGCAATGGATATCCGGAGAAAAAGATGCATTCCGGCGCACCGCACACGAGCGGTGCCATGTGGGACCCGAAACCCGGTCCTGAAACTCAATGAACGGATCGCACTGTTGCGATCCCCTCGAAAAATCACACAATATGGACTACTCAATTGTCCAAAAAGGTCACTCGGTGATAAAGATGGAAAAACCACCGTCGACGCCCAAACGACCCTCGTGGCCCTCGCACCATCGTGCAGAATTATAGCGGGCAGACTGCGCCAACGCGATGCCCCCGGAAAAACACCCAACATTGACTGCTCGCACGCCCCAAACGGACTTCCGAGGAAAAAGCCGCTAAAAGCTGCATGCAGCTCAAAAAACGGGCAGTGGGGCCCACACCTCAACTTCAGCCTGAACGCCTGGAACCGCCCTGGAAAGCTCAGCCTCGGTGACAGGGTCCCAGTGCCACTAACAGCATTTAAATCGGACGTCGGACGCGTCTGTGCCGTCCAAGACAAGTTTCCCCCGGAAAACGACAAACCACTTAAAGACGCGTCGCACCTCCGCGGCCCCTCGTTTCAGGAATTAAAAATTCTCGAAACCATCTCAAAGCGTTCCCCTCGACACAAGGTCCGCGCTTCCGCTGACGGTGTGCAAAACGGACGCCCGTAGTGAAAACTACGGGCGTCAGAAATTCCAAAGGGGAAACTCCCTTGGGCCGGACCGGCCCGGTCCGGCAGGTCTGCCCACAGCCGGCCCGCAGCCCAGCCGCGGGTCCGGTTTGGTTCGCCGAGGCCAGCTGGTCCCATCCTATCGCCACCGACAGGCCTTGATAGCCAGTCCCTTTTTTCTCCGCAGCGACCCGCCTTACGCGGGTCGCGGTCGCCGCACGCATGGTCGCACACCCCGCGGCCCCTCCTCCCCTTCGCGCTCCGTCGGCGTCGCCCGGGAGCCCGCCTGAAGCCGCCGTCCGCAGCCACCTCCGCCGCGCTGCCCCGCTGCCGAGCCGCACCCACCATCTCCCCTTGGAGCCGTAGCTCGCCGCCGCCAGCTGCCTGAAGCCGGGACCACCGCTGGGATGCCGCGCCTCCGCGCTGGTACGCCGGACCGCCGCGATACCTGGCCGGAACGCCCAAAACCACCGGAAAACAGCCTTAAACCCACAATCTTCGGCGGATGATTGCGGGGTCCACGAAACTCGTATTTACCAACCGAAACAAGCAATGGAAGGAGAAAAAACTCTACTACGCAATTATGTGGTTCGTTCGAAAATCCAACAACAATTCGATGCTAAAATTTGGATTCAAAGGAGGTTCGGGAATAAAAACGCAACAAAAGAAACCTCCTACCTCTTTGCCGATGCCCATCGCTTCGCCGTCAACCCACCCGGGGGGGGGGGGGGGGTGCACCTCGCCTCGCCGGAGTTGCCTCACCGGAGGTGAAGGAGGGGGGAAGGGTTTGAGGAAGAGGAAGAAGAAGAAGAAGAGGGTGTGGGTGTTTAAGTACAAATCACTTAAACGCCCACCTGATAGCCCCGAACCTGAACTCCCGACAGGGTCGGGATTTAGCCTCTCCTAGCCTAAGAACCCTACCCTGAGTGCAACAACGGTCTTGGAATTTTAATCCGAGGCCCCGTTCAAAAGTTATTAAACTTAGCGCCCGAGGCTGCCGAATTACGAAAACGCCCCTGGGGCCATTTTTCACAAACGGGCCGCGCCCGCAAAACTTACACCCCTCCTAGGGTAAACAACACATTCCGAACTCAATGGTGCCCTCAGTTTTCCAATCTGAGCCACCATTTAATAGATACTCGAGTTTCACTATTAAACGAATTAATTAATTTCTTTAATCCGTTTAACGTTCCAGAAGCGAGCGAGGGGTCCAAACATCCCGCGCCGACAAGTTTTAAGTTGTTCCTAGGGTAAACACACCATTCTGGACCCATATGTACACTTAGATCTCTGATCTGGAACTCCGTTTAGGAGTTATACCATTTATTTGGGGTTCCTAGTGTGAACACACTGAAAATTTAATTCTGGCCACTCTGGGGCTCGGAATCGCACGCCGTCTAAAGGCGCTTCTGTGGAATATCATCAAGAATATTCCAAAGTCATTAGTAGCAAAAACTGGGTTCTTACAGTTGATCCTAAAAATATAGAAGTCGTTATCTCTTAAATACCACCAAAGAATGTGTTCGAGATACGATGTTTTCTTGGTCTAGCTGGTTACTACAGACGCTTTGTGCGTGATTTCTCATGACTAGCATCACCAATTATAGCTTGGACAAAGAAGAACTCTCCATTCCAATGGACAGAAGAATGTCAGAATTCATTCCAGGAACTGCAGGTTTGTCTTACATCGGCACCCATCTTGATCTCGCCTAAATCAGGACAGGGGTATGTGGTGTATTGTGATGCTTCAGGAACAGGGTTGGGTTGTGTTCTCATGCAAGGAAACCATGTGGTTGCTTATGTCACAAGTATATTGATGGTGTATGAAAAAAATTACCCAAAACATGATTTGGAGTTGGCTACAGTCGCCCATACTTTGAAAACATGGAGACAATATCTCATTGGTGAGAAATTTACTGTGTTTACGGATCAAAAAAGCTTGAAAAACATTTTCTCATAATGAGATTTCAATTTGAGGCAAAGGAGGAGGATGGAGTATCTCTAGATGTTTGACTTTGACTTGTTGTACACACCAAGAAAATGGAATTCGGTGGTGAATTCATTGAGTAGAAAAGAATATGATCAGTTAGCGAAAGTAGCTTCAGATGAATGGTAGTTGATGTTGGACTTAGCCGACATGCATGTGGAATATGAAAACGGAGGTGATATTTCTATTTTATTTTCATCTACACTTGTTCCTTATTTAGTAACGATGATAAAAGAAACACAAACATCTGATGCAGAGTGTCTAGTTGTATGTCCAAAGCACAATTGTGGGGAGACCATTGATGGATGGAAACTTGATGGGGGTTCAGTTTTGTGTTTTAGAGATCGGATGGTTGTACCTATGGTTTTTTAGGAACAACTCCTTCATGCTTACCACCAATCGAAATGCACTATACATTCGGGTATGCATAAAATGTATAAGACATTGAAGGTGCAGTTTTGGTTGAGCGGCATGAAAAGGAAGGTGGTCGAGTTTGTCTCGTGGTGCTTAACTTGTCAGCAAGTTAAAGCAGAGCATCAGAGACTAGATAGTATGTTACAATATTTACCTATCCCAGTGTGTAAATGGGATCATATAGCAATGGATTTTGTTATAGGTCTTCCAAGAATGGTCCGGAAATTGGATTCCATTTGGGTGATAGTGGATCATCAAACAAAGTCAGCCCATTTCATCCAAATTCATGAAACCCATATGGTAGAAGATCGTTCAAAAATCTATATACAATAAGTGGTAAAGAGGAATGGTGTACCAATTTCTATAGTATCAGAAAGATATTTGAGGTTCACATCTCGTTTTGGGAAATCATTACAGCAAGCCCTTGGGACTCAGTTGACTATAAGCACGACATATCATCCTCAGACGGATAGGCAATCCGAGCGAATGATACAAACATTCGAAGACATGTTGTGGTCTTGTGTAATATATTTTGGTGGCTCATGGGAGGATCCTATACCCTTATTGGAGTTCTTATACAATACTAGCTATCAATACTCGATACACATGCCTCTGTTTGAAGCATTGTATGGGCGTCCTTGTCATTCTCCACTATGTTGGGTGGAAACGGGTGAAACTTCACTAGTCAGGCCAAGCCTTGTCCAAGAGACAACAGAGAAGATCCAGTTGATTAGAAAGAGGATGGAGACTGCTCAGAGTCATCAGAAATCTTATGCAGATCACCATCGAAGAATGCTGTCTTTTATTGTGTGTGATCATGTTTTCTTGAGGATCTCTCAAAGACTAGGACACTGTCATTTCGAGAAGCAAGGCAAGTTATCTCCTAGATACATTGGACCTTTTGAGATACTAGAACGGCTTAGAGAGGTGGAATATTGGTTGGAATTACCACCATGGTTCAGTTTTGGTGTATAATGTGTTCCATGTATCTCAGTTGAAAAACTATCAGCATGATCCTGACCATGTGATCAGATGTGATCACGTTGACCTAGAGTTGGATGCTTCGTTGATACATATCCCGGTACAGATTTTGGATAGGAAATATAATGTCTTGCATGGAAAAATCATCGGTCTAGTGTGGGTTTTATGGAAGCATGGTCATATTCAGGAAGATACTTAGGAACGTGAAAAGGAAATGTAGGAGCAGTGGCCATAACTCTTTCAGTTGGCTGAATGTTTTCCACTTTCTGAGGACGGAATGAACAATGGTGGGGAGAATGTAGTACCCCCAGTTTTTTTATGTAACCATTTCTTGATGGTTTTAATTGTTTTAAATTTAAGGGTGATGAATGGGATAGTTGGGAGAACTTGGAATATGTTTTGGGGAAAAATGGAAGTCGCACGGACGGCACACGATTTGTCTAAACTGTGCGGCCAAACCATGCGTAGTTGCTCTTGGAGGCAGTGGATTCCACACGGGTGGTGCACGGTTTGTCTAACCATGCAGCCAAACCATGCGATAAGGGTGACCGAGGCAGTAGCTAACACATGGTTAGCATATGGTTTGTCAAACCATGTGAACTAACCATGCGACCACTTAAACGAGATCCTATAAAGGTGTATCTCACACTTTTTTGCCTCTAAGTGGCTCGTTTTTACTCTTAAGCAGCCCTAACTCTGGCTTTTGGTTCTCCTAAGGTCATGGAGGGTTCTCCAATCGTTTTAGAGGCAATCTTAAGGCTTCTCTTGACGAATCGAAGCCAGATTCTTGAGGTATGTGATCATTCTTGTTTTGCTTCTTAGATCTACTTAGATCTACTTCTCCTCCTCTCTCGGTTTCTTATATCTAATCCTGTTATGGGTATATCTAAGTGTGTGGATGCCAAATATAACAAGATTTGGTCTTGGTTGTGTTAGGAGAAGATATCTAAGGAGGATCTTTGGTGAATCGGCCCAGTGTTCTTGTGTGTTCTCCATTTGTTAGGGTTTTCATCAAAATCTTTGAGGTAGGAGGCTTCACTCTTGACTCCTCTTGTTTGAATTGATTGTCTTGGTTTCAAATTGTGTTATTTGAATGAAATTTATTCTGAAAATCATGGAAGAAATCTTCTTTTAATGATGATTTATGGTTTTGATGAAATTGTGAAATCTTGGTGAATTGATGTGCAATGTGATTTGGCTTCTTGAATTTAAAATTTTGATTTTAAATTATGGATTTACTATAATGTTAAATGGATTTATGAAATATGGGTTTTCAATAAAAAGGGGTGTTTTATTGAACATTTTTTGTATTGAAATGTCTTGATGAAATTGGTTCATTTTTTGGTTTTCAATAAAAGTAAGATTTTATTGGAATGGTTTTAATTGGTTGAACACACTTGGTTTTCATAGAAATGGTTTTCAATAAAAAGTTGTTTTATTGAAAGGATGGTTTTGGAATGATTTTTGGGAATGTGTCGTGTGTGTTCATGTTGCATATAAGAGGCTTGGTTGAAATAGCACCTTGTTCTCGGTACCAAACGTTTAATGTCACATGGGACTTTTAAGAATGAGGCTTGGTTGAAATATGACCTTGTGCTCGGTGCCAAAGGTGTAATGGCACATGGAAAACAATTACATTGTGATGACATGGTAGATCGATGAGAAACCGCTCATGAGTATGGAATTGTCATAACGAAGCA
Source organism: Viscum album (assembly GCA_963277665.1). Taxonomy (NCBI): domain Eukaryota; kingdom Viridiplantae; phylum Streptophyta; class Magnoliopsida; order Santalales; family Viscaceae; genus Viscum; species Viscum album. Next base: position 1,196,773,522 of record OY728123.1, on the reverse strand, counting down.
TGCATGGTTGATTTCACGAGTTGTGAAATGGTTGGGTAAGCCAAAAAGGGATTTGTGAAATGGTTCTAAAGATTGATTGGTTATTTTTATGAAAAAATGACTTGTTGGAAAAATGGTTTGAATTGATCTTGGATGATTTTGGTTACGAATGGTTTGAGAAACTTGTTTATATTTTGTTATAAACTAATTTTGAGAAAATGATTTATATAAACTATTTTTATATAATTGTTGTTAACTCTTCTATCCTAGTGGCGTGAGTAGGGAAGTCATTGGGGAAAACCTACTGAGTTTTATACTCACCCCTGATTTGTCACTTCGGTTATTTTTTAGACATTGTATTCCGAGACATAGGTAAAGGTAAGGCATCTCATTACTAGTGGTTCATGGTGATGCTTGGGAGATGTGGTGGTGCTTGGAGCATAGAGCTCAGTGTTGAGCCGTGGAGCATGTCTTGGTCTATTTTGTTATTTTGTTAGTCTTTTTCTTGGTACTATGATATTGTGTTTGTTGTATTGGTTTGTGGAACAACGTAGTTCTCTTTTGGTAATGCATGAGTTTGTTGTTTAATTAACATGCATCATATAGTGGTTGTTAGTGATGTTTTGTTTGGTTTATTTCTCAAAGGGTAAATTATCCCCCACTCGCACTGAAACCCTTCTACAATTATTACCAGCCTTTTGGCACCTTGGGGATGTCTCTTAAGGCCTAGTAATGACTCGTTGTACTCTTAAGCCAATAATAATTAGCGGTTCATTACAATCACCATGTCATTAATAATAAATAAATATCATCACCATTTCAGGTGTCAACTACTTTGTTTTCCTAGTATATTTTGGTCTTATATTTATTTTCATTGAAATTTAATCATGGTTTCATAATATCTACAATGTTCATTGTGATGTAAATTTTATATCTATTTATTATATAAATTTTTATTAAATTTAACTTAAATTAATGATGAAAAATGAAATGTATAACTTCATAGAGACTATAGTTTGTATGTACACATGATTTATGCTTCCATTCTTCGATATATAGAATGAAAAAAGGTAAATAATAATTCAACATTAAATAAATATTACAATATAATAAATATAGTAAATATTAATTAGATTCATAATTATCACCATCAATTTGAATCAGCTATAGGAAATTAATTAGATCATAATGTGGGTGTTGTTGTACACACATATGCACAAGTGTACCATTCAGTAAATAACAAAATCCTAGTAGTTCAGAGTTGGTGGTTACATTATTACATTGTTTTATGATACAATATATTTCATCTGAAATGATATAATAGTTTATTAATCTTGGAAATGTAGATACATAATTATACATCACATTACATTTGAAAAGATAAAATACAATACAATTTTTCCTTTGATAACACCATTATTCCATTTAACATATCCCTATGTATCTATAATAATACACCTATTGGGATCATGGGAAAATGAAACATTTGAAAGGGGTGAGCTTAGACGCAAGTAAGGGTATACGTATAGTAGAAGGAAATAAGGTATGAATAATAAGAAATGAATAAATTATGATAAAATAATTCCTTATAAATAATCACATGACCTAGAAACTAATCCATGGGTATGATTATTATTCAAATAATCACATAGAAATAAATAACAAAATTCATAATAATGGAGTTCATAATTTTGGACATCTAAAACACACCGTCAATGAATTATGTTAAGACATATTATATAAATGTGTATGGCCCCAACCAAATAACCAATATATTTTTCCTCATGTAACATACCAATGCATAAAAGGGGTATTTATTTTCAGTCTCCACCTATCACTTAATAATTTTAATTCATTCAACATATGAATAAAAACATAACATAATCAACATGAATAAAAAATAAATAACTACATGTATTTAATAAAATAGAATATAGAATATCAATACATTACCCTGTCAAATAGGTCATAATCAATATATATAAATATTTAGGATGGTATAATTATTTTATAATTACAATAAAGAAAAAAAATTCAATAACAAATGTTGACATAAATTAAAAATTAATTCAAAAGATCACTGGAAAATTTATTGAGGAAAATACAATTTTTTCACATTGAAATCAAATATATAGAAAACATACCAAATTTTAAGGAGAAATATTTTGTGCAAAATATACATGAAAAATTGTAAAGTAATATTCAAATAATTTAGTTTTCATGATTATTGGAATTTCGTTTCATTCTGTATAAGTTTAAAAAGCATTCCTTTCATACATTTGTAATATGGTCAAAAAGTAACTCATTCAAAAAATGATAAGAAACATTATTTGAAACCACTTTATAAAATGTAAAATATACATAAAAATGTATTTATTAAATAATTTTATAATGATAAAAATTTATTTTATACATTATAAAGAAAATATGGATATGGAAGGTAAATATTCCTGGATGAGTAGAAAAACATGGTCAGTTTTATTGATAATTTTTTGGAATCTAAATTTATTAAAGAGTGTAAAAGGAAAGGAAAACATGTAAAATATTGAAATAAAAATAGGATAACAAAATATATTAATATATATATATATATATATATTAAATAAGTCTCTCAATATATAATTAGAGAAACAATCCTAAATAATATTGAGATTGTAAAATAAACCCTTACCTCTGGACTAACATTATTTGTATGTGTTCAAACCACCTATATAACAAATAGATATTTATTATAATTATATTCTAGAATAATAATCTTATATATCATTAAATATATTATTTTTTTCTTATATTTTTTCCCATTTTTAATAAACAATCATAGTTAAAATTAGAGTTTGGGTTATAACACATTTATTTTTCATGTATGTTTTTATTTGGTACATTAGGTCTTTATAATTTAGTCATGGTTCCATTATATCTGGAATAAGAATATCATATATTTTTATTATATAATTATTTATGATAATCAAAAAATTATATATATATAATAAATAAACTATATAATTCATTGAGACAGTAGGCTGTATATAGGCATGCACATTATTTTCTCTTTTTAAAGAATTGAATGACAGAAAAGGAAATAATATTTCAAATTTTCAGAATCAATATTATATATTCTTTATCATATATATTTACTGAATCCACTATAATAAGAAATCATGTATATTTTAAATTAAAATAAATCACATTTCTTCATAGAGGTGGTAGTCTACACGTATGCATGAATGACGTTAATAACATTTATGTATATTGAGAATAATTATTTATAATTTTATAATGAATAGATTTGAAGCCACCTAATGACCATATATATGGTACTTGGGTTATACCAATAGATATAAATTGTATCTAGTAATTTTGGGGATATAAATGGTGTAAATAATAGAGGGAAGGCATATCCTTTTATAAATGAGGGAATGGACACAAATGGAATTACTAAAAAGAATAAAATATAACTATTAATTCCCAAAAAATGCTTAAATATGGATATTTATTTAAATATAATATAGGATATTCATGAAATCTCCTAAACCAATAAAATTTGGTCAATTTTATATGGTATATTAAGCCTTATCTTTTGGTTTAAACCCTTAGTTAAATTATTTTATCCTTAGTAGTGGTATTGTATTTTTTATTCATAAATGTTTATAATTTTACTTATAAGATTAAAATGGTTTCATAAATGGAATAAGGATGGCGTTTTATACAATCTCATATCCCACTTTTCACCTTTAATGATTTTATTATTTTTAAATTAATTAATAAAATATTATTTACATAAAATATCATTAAAGTCATATTTGAATTGTAATATAAGAATTTAACACATCAAAAATATGTTATATTCATCTATAAAATTCATGGAACACTATAACTCAATCAAATTATATTACATATAATATTTTTAAAATCAATATTTTTATTTTTCTGTTAATTAAAGAAATAATTTTTCTGTGTTGAGTATGCATTTAATGTAATTATATAATTACCAAAAATTGGAAATTATTTTTCATTATGAAATTAATTTCATTTTTCCCTAAATATATTTTATGATTAATTCACAACATAATTGATTCCTATGGGAAAACATATAAGATATTTACCAGTAAGATATTGTCATTTTGTATTTTTAATTTATTTAAATATTATAAATGTCCTTTCATAGATATGTATCCCTTAAATAACTATATTTAGAGAATAATATTATAATAGTTGAATTTCCTTCATTCAATAATAATTATGGTGAAAACTAGAGGCATAAACACTTAACTTTAACCTTGGATAACATGATTTATCATTTGCCGAGGTGCCAAATTCTACCATGGTTAGAATTCATAATGCCAAAAAATAAAATGTTTCAATTTACCAAATTTGAACAACTTGATTCTAAATATGGAATATATATTTAAATATCAATTTAATATAAGTTTCATAACTCAATTTTAAAAGAATTCTAGAAAATGTGATTAACCCACATTCTAGAAAAATATAGTTTTTGTGCATAAATGTGTACTTATTATTATCCCATTCTTGGATTAAATATTATATTGTTGATAAATCATTTAATAAATTATATAATATTTAAATTTAAATAAAATCATTCACCAATAGTTATTAATTTAATTTATTAATACAAACCCCTGTTATGAGCATAAATTATTTTTATAAAAAACAATTGTTTTAAATTCAAGTGAAATTTATTTTAATTTCAAATAAAATGTTTACTAATGAAGTAATTTTACAACAGTAGAATATTTATTTTTCATCATTTAGTTAGTCTAATTCATGTATACCAATTTTAATGGATTGGTTATATTGGTAATGTAAAATATTAGCGATAGGTCATGATTTGTTTAAACTCAGTATTTCTTGTAATATAATATTATAATGAAATTAAATTTATATATATATATATATATATATATATATATAATTATCTGGTTGTAAAAAATCTCCCCCCTTAAAATTAATTTTTCCCTCAAAAGTGTTTGAATTTAAAAACAAAAATGATAATTTCACTATTTCATCAGAAACTCAGGTTTATGTATAGCTTCTTCAACTTTATGATTCCTCCACAGAACTTTAACTAGGATTGTAGTCTTATTTCATAGTAAATTATCACTAGAAAAAAATATTTTTACCAGTTTCTCTTCATAAGAAAGATCATTATCATGTGGTTTGTCCATTTAGTTTACTACTTTTAATTGATTGGGTTTTTACTTCCTAAAGATAGATATGTGGAACACATTGTAAACGTGAGAGAAGTTTAGTGGATGCACCAAGTGATAATATAATATCTCTAATTGATCATATATCTCAGATGGAAAAATATACATTTGGGTAAAATTTCCATTATTTTAAAATCTCATAACCTTATTCCATGTACAAGTTCACAGAAACAGCTTTTAACGGACTTTGGTCTCCAGATCTCACCAATGATTATAGTCATACAATATCTATTGACATAGAGTTTCCTTGATGTGATATTGAATGGATTTTAATTTATCTACCATTTCTACAGCTAGTTTTGGTTCCAAATTATTTCTTTCCCAACTTCATTCTAACACATTGGAGTTCAACACTTTTTTCTATATGTTTAGATAAGGGTCGATATGAAATATCTAGTGAAAAATATTTTTGTAATTAAACATAACTAGTGGAAGGAGTTGATGTTAACCACTATAGAAATCCATAGAACAATATCTCATCATATAGTATTGGATTTTAATATTCCTCTCATACTAATCATCTATCATAGAATGATAAGTAGTACTGAAATATAACTCTGTATCTAGATCCTATTAAATAATTCTCTTGAACATCAAGGAAAAACTCATATCATGATTAGAGACGATAAAATGTGGTACCTATATAGCCATACCACATCATTAATTTATATTATATAAATATTGAAATGAGATAAATATTCCTTGATAGTACTGAAGTGCGATGAATTTTTAAGGTGATCAAATATAACCCATATAAAAATATGGTATTTCTATATTGTAGGGAGTATAAAAAAATACTTGGTGATGTTTTCGCACTTCTATTCTTGTATGGGTAATGGTTGAATTGTCCCTGTATATCTCTATCTATCAAATTTTACATATTGATATACTAGGTGTTGAGATATAAACTCAATAATATCTCTAATCATGTTGTCCCACCATTCATATCTCTATTCACCTTCTAACTTATAGGAATAATTGAGAATGAAAAACTGTTAGCTATATCTAATAGATACTTCATCCAATATTTTATGGATAGAACGCATACACTATACTTGAACCTTTTTATTCTGTCATAATCAAGGTTAAACTAAGTAACATTCCTCACCATCTTCTACAACTCTATATCTACCTTCTACATCTCTTCAATCCTCAAATGTGTAGAGGGTTGAACACTCATTTGGGATTAGATAAGATTTATCCCCTTACAATATTATTTCCACATATGTACTTTAAAAGTATATAAATATCAAAAAAAAATTCTAGTCATATATAATGAGGTATGTTGATTTCTAGTAAAAACATCACCCACTATTTTTGCATTCCAATGGTGATAATTAATTGAGTAGTCATAATCATTAATCAAATCCAACCATCATCTCATGAGAATATTTAACTCTTTTTGTTTAAATAAATATTTCATAATTTTAAGATTAGTATATATATATCACACCATTTACAATAAAAAAATCATCTGTATTATCAATAAATAAATTACCACTCCAAACTCGAAATCATGATTTCAGTAATTTTTTCCATGAACCTTCAATTTTCAAGAGGCATAAGTTATTACCATATCATTATGTATAAGGAAACATCCCATACCCTTATTTGAATAATCAATTTATATCACAAACCCTTCTTCACTTCAAGGTTGTGTAAGAACCAACATGTTTACCAACCATATCTTCAGTTATTTGAGTCATTCTTCACATTAATCTATCTATAAGAGAATAACCCCCTTTTAATTTATCATAGTTAGTGGAATATAAATTACTGAGAAATCTATCAAAAAGTGTTGATAGTATCCCTAAAACCTATGAAAACTATGGATTTTAATTCATACTATTTTCTTTACCATTTTTCTATAAAATCATTGATTATGGATCTACCGATATACCCATACTTGAGATTATATGACCAAATAATGAAACATTCTAAATATAAAATTTACACAATTTAACTTTTGTATAAAACTTCTTCATAGGGTCTTCACTACAATTATATAATGTTATTCATGATATTCCTTAATCTTTGAATATATAATAATATATTCTCTAAAGACTATAATAAAATGATCTAGGTATTCTATAACTACTCTATTCATTAAATAAATGAAGATAGTTGGATTATAGGTATGTCTAAATGATATTACTATAAATTCATAATGACCATACCTCATATGAATTGCTATCTATGGTCCATAATCCTTCTTTGAAATTACCTAATGATATTCAGATCAAAGAAAAGTCTATGATATAAATACATATCTTTGTAATTTATCAAATATATCGTCGATATGGGTTAGTGGATTCTTATTTTTAATAGTTTTTTTCCTATATTCATGATAATAAATGTACATATTCATTGACATGTCTTTCTTATTAATAAAAGGAACCGGTGCATCCCATAGATAATCACTAGGATGAATTAATAACTTCTCTTACATATCCTATAGTTTATTCAAAAAAAATTCAAATCAGTTAAGGAAATTATATATGGATCCTTTGAAATAGTTTTAGAACCAGGTATGGTATCTATGGAAAAATTAATTTCAAAACTAGGGTGATGAAGAGAAAAGTTTTAATGTCATAAATCAATATATTTACGAATAATGGAGAAGTTTTCTATCTTGAGTTTCACCCCCATAAAATCTGAGATAAATATCCCTCATGAATTTGTAGAGAAACCAATATAATATGGGTAATTTCAATTAGTTGTTTAGGTTCATACTCATGCTAATTTAAGATTTATGATTGATTTAGAATATAAAATGTAACATCCCTTCCTCGATAATTGATATATGATCTATATTGATATATCTAATACATACCCAAAATTACGTCAAATTCCACTAGAGGATGTACTTAAAATTTTTTAGGAAAAACATTCCCCCATAATTATATCAAATAAGAGTTATAGAACTTAGATATAGTAGTCTTACCATTAAGATATTTTACCACCAACCCATTCATTGAGTATTTGACGTGATACCCTTATAAAACTCTTCAAATATAAATGAGTGGTTAGATCCATAATCAAATAAAACATTTGAAATGTTTAATTAGATGAACATTTCTTGGAATATATACATTGTTTGTAGTAATTTCATAACATTGACCTTCTCTCCTTGGATTATTTTGTGGTATATTTCCTTGAAATTTGGGGCATTATATAGAATACAACCCTCATCACCTTATAGTTAAAGCATCATAATTTGATGTATTATCCCTTAGAATTTCAATCATGGGAATTATTTGATTTTTCTTTAAGCATTAATAAATCTAATTTTATTTTAATAATTTTCCAAGGTGTTTCTTTACACAAGTAACACATGATATAAAATTCTCCTTTCTCTTATTTAAATTATCCATTTTTTCCTAATATATTGTTCTTTATTTTCTTTCTATTGAATCCATATAACTTAAATAATTATTTTTATATATTAATATAACACGATACTATATCCTCATATTATGAAAACATTCGTGAGCCATGTTCACTTTGAAGGATTGGCTTAAACCTTTTATATAAATGGTCATTCTTACACTTTGAATTATATATCTAGTCTTCGGTATAACTTTCTAACCTTGTAAAGGTATATTCATACATATCAACATTTTTCTACTCTTATTATCTTAGAATAAATAATATTCTCCCCATATCTTCCCTTTCATCAGGAGGAATGTTTTCCCCAGAAATGTTCCTTAAATTCAATTCCTTATATACTAGATATTCCCTCCTCATCCGTAGTGTTTTCAATCAGTGACAACCATTTATCTGCACCCCCTAAGAAATTATAAAATAACCTGAAAATATTATCTATTAAATTACATTCATAATGGAGAAATATATTTTCTATTGAACATATCTATTTCTTACAAAAAATGGATTTTTAGTCACATTGAATGATGGCAGTTAATATTACATTAAGTTTTATATCATTGTTACACCATGTTATAGATCAATAATATAATGGTTATTGTAACACACAAAGATATAAAAAAAATTTATTATGGAATAAATTTTAATTTTTTATTGATTTCTTTATACGTAACACCATGTAAAGATCACTCTACACACAATATTTAGTAAGCTTGCATTTCACACAAGACCATGTTTTTGTCGCCTTTTGATGGTGCACCTATTTTAAACCTAAATGTTGAAGCTTATAAATTTTACATTTAAAAATAAACTTAATTACTAAATTCTTAATGTTCATATTATATTAGGAAGATTTTTTTGGAATTTCTATTAGTAGTTTTATTTTATTAATGAATAGTGAAAAATACGACATTTTAGTTGAAAACTACCTTTTAATTTAAATAATTATTAATGCTAAATTATATTCCAATTTTTTATGTTAAAATAGTTCAATTATATATCTATTAATCTAATTTTTTTTCATTAGAATCATTTTTATATTTAATTTATATATAAAATCATAATGAACATTTGGATATCTTCACTTTGACGACCTATTATCTAGCCACATCTTCGGGATTAACTTTAAATTTAATTTGACCACTTCTAAGAATTTAATATGAAAAAATAGAAATAAACATTATAAATAATTATAATTTTTATATTTTAATAATATGAACCTATTTTTTGACAAAAAATATTATTGAAAAGTAATTAAAATTAATTACAGCAATTAAGGTAAAAGTAATCATAATAAGGAGCTAAACCATAAACTTAAGGGCCAAAATGACCTATAAAATTTTCTAAAATACATTGGATACCAATAGGTCGACCATATATTCTCATGGTAAAAAATTTACGGGTTATTAGGATAATATTACATGAATGTGACATATATAATAAGTTACGTAACGAAAAAAGGAAAAAAGGAACATTCCTTACCTTTAACATTTATTAAGACTTAGAGAATGGAAAATGATACATCGTCTAGGTTATAAAAATAATTATTAAATTTAAATGTTTTTTCAATCATTATTAGTTAAATATAATTTTTATAGATGATATAATTATATTAAATTCTTAACAAACACTTACCCATGGATTATTTAGTTAATATTAAATAAAATAAATGAAGCTAAAAAAATTAAAAGGAATGTATATTTAATGAATTTTGGAGTTCAATTATTTTTTAGATTAATATATCATGTAAAAATAAAATAAATTATTATATTTTAGGTCCAATATTGTTTTTATATTTTCTAAATTTAAATTAAATAAATAATGTAAAAACTAACACTAATGTTATTTAATAATAAATGATATTTTATAAAAATATTCAAAATTAATAAAAATAATATCTTATTCAATGTTATTTTAAAGTGTTTTAAATATAAAAAATATGGTCCATTAATGGACCATGTAAAATTTTACAATTAACATATTCACCCATAGAAAGTAAAAAACATTGTTTACACAGTCTAGATTAAAGTAGTGTTTTTTCGCTTTACATGCACTTACTTTGAAAATAATTTCCAACAAACACGGAATGTTTATTTAGTAAATTATATATTGTATATAGAATTATGTGGGAATATATTTTATAATAAATTTTAATTTAATTTAGTCTTAATTGATATATTACTTATGTTAGAAAAGTTGTTGCTTTAATAAAAACCAAAATAAAAAATTTAGGACAACTTAGAAGTTAAGGAACAAATTTTTTAAATTGACCTTATTTTAGTGTTTTGGTGTTTTTAGGGAACTTATTTCTATATTGATATATTATTTTTCCACATTGGAGGAACGTGAGGTAAGGTAGACCTCCTAATAGTTTATACCTTTTGGTATAAACCAGAATTCCACTCCCCCTCCATTATAAAAAGGCATTCACTCTTCCCCTCCCTCACACCTATCAAGACAATTTTTTCATCCAAAATATTCCAAAATAGTCTCATGATATCCCCCACCAAATAAAACCATAACCATTTTAAGAAATTAAACCATGGAATAACTTTGGAACAAACCAAAATGAGTTACCAAAAAAAGCAGTAACATTCTTCAATGTATATTTTTGTTTTGTCTATTTCCCTACCCATTCATTTATTATTATTACACTATTATATAATAATATCTGTATCATAAATATTATTAAATTTTTTTTATATTAAGGGTTTGAAATTCACCTATACAAACTTCCATCAAATGGGTAATGAACTTACAGTTTGTTAACGGTGATCCACAACCTCACTAAATGATGTCATTTGTTTTTCCTTTACCACCATTAATGGATATTCATTATAAAAGAATTATTTTTTATATATTATACATATTATATTTATTATGTATTTATACTTTTTTAATTATTATATATCACATAACTTTATCTGTTCCATTTGGCGTAACTATGATAAATTCATTTGAGTACATGTGAATTAACTTCTCCTCAAAACGATGTGATACAATCACACATACATGGAATGTAATAAGGATTATTTTAATTAAACATATGTGACATAAATGAAATATATATGATATTAATTACATAACTAACTATATGGAAATATAATATATCATTTTTTAATACCCTTTTCACACACGAAACAAATGGTAACGCTATTTGTGGATTTGAAGACTACCACCCCCTCGATGCGATCCAATTACTTTTACACCACACGAATTAAATATATAACTATATAAGATTAAATAAAATGTTGTTTATTATATAATTATTATTCTAAAAATATAAAATGTTACTTAGCTTGTTTCCATAACTATCATTGAAAAATGGGAATGTTACTCATGCGTACGTACGACCCACCATCCTCATGATTGTAACGTTGGTTAAATTTTTATAACCATATTTAATGTTTGTGTTTAAAAGTATAATTTATGTATATATATGATTATTATTCTATATATTTTTATATGATTACCCCTTTTACCATATTGGACCCATCAAAGTTGTTTTAAACACATGAACTGAATTTGGACAAAACACCTGAGGTAATAAAAATTGTTTAAGTAATTGTAAAAAAAATTGTAATAAGTAAAGTAAAATTAATAATACAAAAGAAAAATGTTCTGAAAAATTAAATAATTATTATAAGTTTATTATTAATAAATATAAATGCACACAAGAAAAATCAGACTCAATGTAAGGGATTTCTTCTTAATTTCATTTCATTTAGGCATATTATTATGTTATACCCCTAGTTTTTTATATGGTGTATATATTACCCTTTGAATTGTTATATAATGAATATCTTTATTCTAATAATATTATATGTTTCATTTAATGGTATCCCATCATGGGTTTTATTATTAAAAAGTTTCAAAGTGGTATTTTACACTTTATAATGTTTAAATATTATCTTCCCTGGTAATGTTTTAAGGATATTTAAATAGTATTTACATTCATCAACATCAACAAACATTGTTGTTACTTATCCTCTACTAAGTAATTATTTACAAATATTCATTATTTTATTATAATAGTTGGTTCCCTAAACAAAACTATACATTACATTTTATTACAATGTCATGAATACAATTACATATACATGATGTATTCTTATCAATATTGTGTAGATATTTTTTCATACACTATTTAATGGTAATGTCCATAGATTAAATTTCATATCAAAAGGTTATAGTAGAACTAAATCTATAATGAGAACCTCAAGATATTATGATGTTAATATTAAAAATATGTCATATAGTTTAGATATATCAAATTGAATGGGCACTGTAGATATTTGAATATCAGGTCTCTAAGGATCATAAGCATTGGGACTTCTTCTCATGATGTTTTCACTTGGTGAACTCTTATATTGAGACCATGAGGATCGATCCTCCAATAGTAATACCATTTGTTTTGAGTATTGTGCGATGTTCCTATCTGTGGAAATTTTTAATGGTCTCCTAACATGAGATCATTTCCAATGTGTTCCATTTGATCGTGTACTTTGATGAATGAAAAAACCCATGATAATGAAATCATGGAGATATAGGTTGTATTAGGTGTGTCAATAGTGGTATGGAATCAGTTGAATAGTAAATAATGTATTTTTAACTTCTAGGTTAAGGAAGTAATTTATCTTGGGCCATGTTGATTAGGATGATAGTACCTTCATAAGAACATGGTCTTAGTATTCGAGGGAAAATATATCCAGATAGATCAACATATAATAAAGAAATAAAATTGATGATGACATTGGTGTGCATCCTTCTTTATGAGCTATTAAGGACATATGGATTATATTGACCATTGTGTGTTTGTAGTTTGATTATCATTGACTTTGACTATCCTTATCTCTTTATATGTCATGATTGTTTGCAAGGACTTACACTTGATCTGTGAATAATATTAACTACTATCGAGATAAGGTCCTAAAGGGTCACATACAAAAGCATATTCCAGATTCTTTCATATTCAGTGGAATTAGTAAATAAACCATGGTGGGACCCACTATTGGGGTCTGTGTTTTCTTCATGGATATATGATCACCAAAGTAATAAATACATAAATATAATTTCAGTTTATAATAATTGGCATCGAATTAATTTATTAAATGTATTAATAGGTTTTAAAGAAAATACATGAAAATATTATTTGAATGAATGTGAGTTTATAATATTCAAGGTTCATTTAATATTTGCAGGAATGATAAGTTGATTTAATGTCATAGTTATTATCACATAACACATTTATTAAATTACAACAATGTCATAGTAATATTTATGAATTAGTATAGTAGTCATATTATGTTGTTTATAGAGTGTTTATTACTCGGGGTCTAGAAGGGAATACCGAATAATTTCATTAAACCCTATAAATAGAAGAAGAGAGTCTCACATTAATCACTATTCACTATCTCTCTCTCCCTCTTCTTCTATATCTCACATTTTATAGATAGGGCCTCTATATCTATGAGTTCGAACTGAGATATTTCTCATGCATCACAAGAAAGGCAATGTGGTGATCATTTGAGCATCGAATGGGTCATCAGATCTCTGTGATAACACCCAATATTTGGTTATCGACACCCCCATAATTTTCTTAATCTAGTTGTGGATGGTATAGAAGAATTCAACTTCATATTCTTGGATAAGTGCTCACCAACTATGAGAATACGTTGAGATCTAATTCAAATATAACTATGTATTTATGGTTTTATATTTTTTCATAAAATTACTAATGTTGGATCCTCATGTGGTAATCAGACAATGCTTCACCGATGAAGGCGAGTTCATTTCAATCATCTGTGGAAAAGTTTTAAAATCCCAATTTCGGAGATTCTGTTGCATTCCCAGTACCTTAAATCTTTATCATAGGGTTATTTTAATATTTTAGATAAGAAAAATTAATTTTTTCTTCAATTTTAGTAGAGGTCGTCATTACGATCCCGATGCCATAGACGAATTTCCAATCTGACCTTGGATTACCAAGTTATGGTCTTCCAATGTTTAAAATATGAATTTAAAACTACTTTTATGGGTTAATTATTAAGAAAATATATATTTATATATATATATATTTCAAATAACCAAATTTTTCAGTTAGGAAAATAGGATTCTGATGAACCTTATTTTTTGGACTGTTTTTTGATGGCCAGAATATAGTACTTCAGCATGGTTCAATTCCACCTATTTTTTGAAAGAAATGAAATTGAAATTTTAATTAACATTTTTATTTTTAAAATCATATTCCTAAAAAAACATCTTTTGAATTTTAATGGGCCATGAATTTTGGCAATGTCGAGAAACAAAAAAACAAAAGTGAGACACTTTTGGGTCTTCTTCCACACAGTTGGGACCACTTTTACACCTCTCTAAGTGTTGTTGCCTCCCCTCAGCACATTAGAATCCTTCCTAGACAGCCTCCAATATCCTGCTAATCCCCATCAGGACACCCTCATCTCTGGATATGCATCATTACCATTATGGCCTCCCTATTGGTCGAAACAATCACCCAACCCTATGATTCATTGTTTCGCCCTATCGGCCTCACCCTCTCTGACACGGTGAGGTGTTCACTCAACCTTGGGTTAAACCCCTATCACACAACCACCATGAATAATTTTTTCATGCAACCTTCATATGCATAACCTCCTTCACCATGCGGTCTCCTCCAAGGCTCGATCTGTCGGCAAAGGCCACAATGGGCAAGGACCAACATGCATTGGATTCCCCAATTTTCATGTCCAGTGAGGTACCCTCTGAACATATTTGACCAAAAAGGTGCATCCATGAGTCTTCCCAACTCAAAATATCTTTGGGAAGGCCCGCTCGGCCAATAACTCCCTTGAATGGGTTTTCATTGCTCAGACTTGGCTTACACGGGCTCATCCTGACCCGTAGAGGCCATACCCTAGGTTTTCGGGACCTGGTTAATTTAAATATAATAAAATTTTAATTAAATAAATAAATTTAATTTTTATTGTAAGTTAAATTAATTCAATATTAATTTTTTGTTTCATTTTTTTATTAAGTATTGGTCAAAATATATTGTATTAATTACATTATTTTTGTTGATCATCGACAGTGGTGTATGAATTTATGGATTACCATATGTTTCAATACTATAAACACCATGCAGTCTACATGTTTTCACAGATTAAATAATGAAACATACTTATCCAAATTTGTTCCACGTATTTATTCTATGATTTATTTTACTAAAATCATATCAACATAGTAATTAATGCACATAGCATAATGTTCATGTAATTAATAAACATGCAATGTATTTAATACACACGACATGGTGGTTGTATAATTAATACATGAACAATGTATATAATAAAAATCAAAAAGTGGTCATGTAAGTAATTCAAGCATAGTTTATTTGATGTTCATTAAGGGGTGGTTATGTAATTAATACACATTTGTTGTATTTAATACAAATGGTGATGTGGTTATTTAATTATATTACATGTAGATTAATTCATGTGATGTTTAATTTATTCACACATGGTATATAATAAATTAACATGTGATGTTTAATTAATTAACATGTGGTGTAATTAAAAAATGAATACATGGTGTGTTTAATTCCCTATAATTATAATTAATTAATTCCCAAATAGTGTATTTAATTCAAATGTGGTTTAATTAATTATCATGTGTTGTATTATCAATACATATGTGGGGAATTAATTAAATATGAGTAATAAATTTATCTGTTTAGTGTATATGTTTTTCTAGGGTGTGTGTGTATAAATTAATTAATTTATAAATAAAAGTAACTAATGTATTTAATCGGGTTATACGGAATGTAAAAATGTTTTATTGAATATGAAGTGACTAATTAGTTAAAAATTAAATTCAGTATTACTCTCTTTGTTTCCTCCATTTAAAGACTATGTAATTATTTTATTTAAATATAATTCATAAATATAATTTATTTAGAGTGATGGATGATTTAATTCCATGAAATATTTAGATATGATAAAATTATTGAATTACTTAATTACTGATATAATTAATTCTATTAATTTGAGGTGAATTTATCATACGAAAAGAATGAGTTAAATTAAATATTATCCAGTATATAAATTTGTATTTGTTTCTTGTAGCGTTATTCATCAGATTAGATTGACCAATCTATGTTCTTGGTTTTATTTAATTTAATTACTATTTAATGTGTTTTCTAATAATTATAATATTAAATGAAAACAATGGAATGTATTTCATTCCATAATCCATTATTTAAGGGAAAACATTTCCATAATTGCATTTTTTTTTAATCATATAACCAATTATTTTGATCTCCCCGCCATTGTGTATATAAAATATGATGAAATGTATTAAACTCGCTGGTGAGTGGAGGTGATTCAAGTTTGTATCCAATGTAGATTTAACATAGGAGAAACATTTTAGAATATTTGGATTGTTGCAGTTTGAACGTCATTACATTTCATAGTATTTTCCACAAAGAAATGGTTACTTTATCATCCTCTATATTAACTACCCATTAGATAACCTCAGGATCATGTCACATATATAATTTTTTTTAGTCAGTTATATGGTTATTTATTTATTAATTCTTTATCATAATTTCATATTTAATGAATTAACAATCATTCAACATTGGATTAAAAATCGATTATGTATAAATTTATCCTTAACATAGTTAATCTGGTAAGTAAAATCCACTTAATATTTCCAATCAATAAAAAATAAAAAATTAGAAATTTACGCATAAGGATAAACAAAATCCCTCAAACAAAAATATAACAAAATTAATACCTCTTTACTTAGTATAAGATACAACCATAGTTCAATTTTTTGTGATTAGCCTCTATCAAGGTTATTTTAGTTATTTGGGGAATTTAAATTTTATTTTTAGGTTGACCTAACCAAGTTCTAATTAAGGGTTTGTCACCATTTCAAGACTTAGTGATACTGGTTGGACAGTGTTGAGTAAATCGAAGTCTTGGATTTAAGGTCTTGATATTTAACCACATGGATTAATGAGATGTGATTCAATGTAGTTAGAAAGTAATTCCTTCCTAAATATAGTATAATAGCTTTTCAAGTCCATGTTTGGGTTATAATAATGGGCATGTAGATCCTTTGAACATGAATATACACATCACATGATATTCTAAAACCAATAGTGAGTGATTCTGTGTATTCAAAAAATTAATTAGGAACTAATGACTAAAAATTATTTCATCGCATCATTTGGTAATCATGATTAAAAATAAATTCCAAATTTAATTAATATTCATTATGAAATGAGAAATCATCATAACACGGATATTATTTGGAAACAGACAATTTCCCAAAAAGTACATATTTACAATGGTTGTACAGTTGTTTTAAACAAAATATTATAATAAAAAATTTAAATTATATGTTTTATTCCCATTTACCTTTTCAGTCACCTCATTAAGCATATGAATGTAAGAAGGATTCCTATTAGGGGAAAATGGGTATTCTCCTTCTATCTCTCTCATCAGATATTAGTTATGACTAGAGAATCAATAGTTAAATATGATAACATGGATTCCTCTTCCTTGTTATCTCATCTACTATTTCTTATGAATGATAAAGAGGGGTTTTAGAATAATTATATTTTTGATACACTATTTTAGTGTAAACTTTAATAATATATTTAACTAATTATAATTTTTTCAATATATTTAATAAAATTGATTAATATATAATTTTTTATTGACAAATGTATATAAAATTACCCATTAATCTCATATTATCATCCATACCTTCCTAGATAAAATTATTCATCAAAACGTATGAGAATAATTTTATGGAAATAAAACTCTATAATATTTTAAATCTTTTTTACAAAAGTAACAAGGAATGTAGGTAACTCATCTCAACAAACCATAATGGGAACAACATAAAAGAAAGGATTAACATCACTTGAATGGCTTACAGTAAATTCTTTCATTGAAATATATTTCAAGTGTAGAAAAAATTTAAAGGTCATGTGAAGGATATAAATCTATTTTCTTATCATACGAATAGAAATTTCATTCTAAAATAAAGTATAATAAATTGAATAAGTTACATGTGGTTTCATTTTATTAAATTATATTTTCATCATAGAATTTAATGTTTTTAATTATTTTTTCATATTTAAATTTTTCATCAAATAAACATTAAAATATTAATGTTTTATTCTCCCAACTTCTAATTATGGATGATTCCTATGTCATATTTGAGACACAAATTCCCTAACAAGTAATGTGAATACTCAAAAATATTTAGGAATAGTGATTCCAATGTCATTAGTGAAAATTTAACAACTTAAAATTTCCTTGTAGATATATTCTAACTGTTATGTTTCTTTTATTAAATATCAATAATACATTTGTCTTAGGGACTGGTTAGACCAAATAAGAAATTATTTATTTTAAAAAAGATTTTATTATAGTATTATATTAAAAATTAGTTGTTCTATAATATTTGAATCCTTGATCTGTAATAGATAATTAATGTATGATTAAAACCTAGTTGTATAAAGATAATTATTTTTCAATTATAATTGCTACTAGTTAACAAGTATATACCTGAAAGTGTGTTTAGTCTCTTTGAGATAAAATAATATATATATTAATAAACATACTTATCATTTTTTAAACAATCCATCATTTAAAAAACGTATTCCCTAATGATTTTAGAGTTAGTTAACCTACATATAATGAACTATTCCATGGTGATTCAAGTTATAAATTAATATATTTAATAAAATCCATTTAATAAAATTGTCGGAATGATTGATGAAACTAATGAATACACATGGAAAATGATATAGGATCCTCTTGGTAGGTATATCATAGAATATATTAATCATGTATTAATCAATAATTAAATATAGAGTGATGGTTTTCCCAAACGCTCATTACCTTATTCGCATGATAGAGATAATGATAGTAGAAGGTATATCAACAAGGATTAAAATATATGGATATTTTAAGTCTTCCATATTTCCTTTCAAGTTAATACTAAAAAGGTAGTAGTGTAAGAACTATACATATACAAACAGATTTAATAATGTATTTAAAATAAGTTACGATAATATGGGAGTCTAATATTTCATAGCATAAGGTGTGTTTATTTGAATCATTTTTTAAATTAGCATCAAGTTAAAATGAACATTGAAATAAATAGAAAATTGAATCTATGTAAATTATATTATAACTATAAAGGATATTATAATCCCAATGATGGTTTTTATTATTCACATAAAAAACATTTATATTATCAAAGAACATATATTTTCAGATAGTGTGTGTAGTAAAGTTTTATTTGAATCATGGATCCATTTTCACAAGATGGCATAAAAATAGTAAATTGAAAAAAAAATATAGGGAAGACTTATTCAAGTGGAAAATACTATATAGGATGGTTAAAACCACTTTCCATTTTTTATATTAAAATAATTGGGTTATATATATTATTAGATATGAATAATGATTCATGTTTTAATATGTGGAAAACTATATTTTATTTAAATGTTCATTAGAAATTAAAGATAGATTCCATGAATCAAAATCAAATACTTAACTGTTATAGTTTCTCGAATTAATTTTAATAATTTAGTATGTATTCAAGAGAGACCATACATTGATGGAAATTTTTAAAATAAAAAATCATATATATTATTAATGAATGAATTAAAATATTAGAATATAGTCTATGATAACAAATTCTCAGTAATAATCTTGTGAAATCCTATTCAAATACTATATTTCATAACTTTTACTAGTTAATTTTATTAGACATTTCTTGTCAATATTATGATCCTTAAATAAAAAAATATGGGAAATATTTATATTACATGACAAAAAAGGTTAATTACATCAAAAAATAAAAATATGATATATATATATATAAGTTTAATGGATCCATTTATAGATAAATAAAAGTATATTAACTATATTACATTCCCTTGAAATTAATGTGTACCTACATTTTAATAATTGGATAGTGGGGGTTCTATTGTTTTCGAGGGAACAAATTTAAAAAAACAATAGATTATCCTTATTTATTTATTATGACTAAATTAATCCCTGCAATATGGATTATGTAACTACCTATGTTCTAGGTAAGAATATATATGTACATTGATAAAATGGATTCTTATTCGATGTAATTCTAAATAGAATATTGGGTATTGGAAAATAAAATATATAATAATGCACTCAGGTTATTCTAGTGTCACATAGTATTCTATTAACTTATGGACTAAAATTTTTTAAGAGTACTTAATACATCTATCTAACAATCCATGATATATATAGAAGTTAGATATTATATATATATATATATATATATATAGAATAAAACAATAAAATATAATGATACCAGGGGAACTATAATAGGTGGCATTCAGAACTATCAAACCATCATTAAAATGGAAAAACAAAATGTGTTCTCTGAAATTATAGAAATAATGAGGATAGTTTTTTTGGGATATATTAATATTCTTATTTATATTAGTTTGATATACTCTCATAGTAATCCATATGTAATAGTCATGGTTTAAGAATATTACATCACATAGTTTTTATATCTATATTATACTGAGTGTTTTAATTCTTTTTATGTATCTTAAGATGAATATTTAAAAATGTATTATTCTTGATTAGGGATATGCATCCATATGTTAAAAATTAAATCATAACATGAGTAATTTTGACTATGGTATTATCCATGATATCAGGGATTATAGATAAAAAAGTTAAATTATTTGTGATATCTTTTAATGTTTTACCTTTATTTTGAGATGAGGTTACGTAAAGAAAAGAAACCATGGATAGCATGATAGTCAATTCCTCTATTGACATATATTATTAGAAGCATATTTATCATGTGATCTTAAGAATTTGGATAGTTAGCAGTATTCTCAAGTGAATGTTATAGTCTATTAGAGATAATTACATATAACCAATTACATTAGACATTCAATTATAAAAACATTCATAGTATTGAATACTAATTGATATATTATCGCATTATGGTATTTCTAATGAATGAAATTTATATGGTAATTTCATAAGGTTATATATCGTAATAAAAATTTATGGATGTTTCTATCTATGGGGATAACCTTTAAAAGCTATGAAACTATTATAAATTCATGTTCTATCACTGAATGATATCATTTTATGGGACACAAAAGATATATTCTATCAAGGGTAGGTGGATCCCATGAAATGGTGACTTCATCCCCTGATTTTCACCATTAGTGATCTCCAAAATAAGGATGTTATGAAAACTAAACCTTCCCAAAATAAATTCACATTTATATGTCAATAGATACGTTTATTGTTCTATATGTTTAATCATAAATAGACTTTAATATTTTTGTTAATATATATCATGAATCATGTACTTTGATGAATTGATAAAAACCATGATGATACATTCTCATGATGAGGTAAGATACTTTGTGTGTATTCCAACTGATATTGAATTAACGAATACTATGAGAAATTATTATTCCATTATTTTCCTTAATGTGTGTTCCTATCTCTCGAAATTTAATGGGAATAAGGCTTCCTGATTGTGTTTATGGACAGGGAGTTATCTTAGCAAGTTTATTTTTTGAAATTAAAAGAAAGAGACAACAATAACAAAGGTTGATGACATTAGTATGCAACATTACTGTTTATAAATATTTCGATAATAGGATTATATTACATATTTTGTGTTTGCATGTGGTAATTGGAATTTAGGCATTTGACATCATTTTATAAGGGTGAATGTGTGTGTTTCTAGATGCAAGCCTTGATATTTAGGTGATGTTACATAATTCTATATCATAATCAGCCTATTGGTTCAAACATTAGGTATATTTGGAAAATAAGTTAAATTTTATATAAATTTAACTAATTCAATAAATATTACTCCCACTGGTGGTGTAGTAATTATTCATGTTGTGTTGATCACAAATATCATGTAACATATTGTTTAAGAGAATAATTATATTATTTTATTATTTATTAAAAATTAATTTTCTATTTTACTTAATATAAATTTTTATTTATTTATTAGGGAATTATTTATTTATATTTTTTAATTAAATAAAATATTCATTATCTATGGTTTTATAAATACTAAAAAGTAACAATTGTTTTAGTTAATTGTACCATGATAAATGATATATTAAATATTATTTGAATAATTGTTAATTTATGTATTCAATAAATAATAATAATTTATACATGAGTTTAGTGAATGTCAAGTAAATGATAGTAATAATATTATTATTTATACATGGGGTTTTCTATGAATTAAGATAATAATAAGGGTGTATGTCCAATTATTATTCACTAACCCATTCTTAATATAAACTTGATTATATAATTTTTATCCCCAATGGATGTTGTGAAACAAAAATTCATTAAAATACCTATTAAGCCTAAGATAGATCCTACTCTCGAACACTATAATGAATGAGGAGTTATTGTCATCCTCTACCCTATCGAGTATAGAGTGAAAAATAACAATCATTTTTCCACATATAGATTCTTTATGTGATATAAGGAGGGCATAAGAATTAACATCCTCCCCTCTCAAACTTGGTAATTTCTAAGACAACATTATGAGGTTTATAGAGTACATGTGGATCACTACTAGTAGGTTTTTTCCATTTTATCTTAGGATTAAATTCCCATATGATAAGAAAATAGAAAAAAATATTTAATAAATAAATAATTTCTAATTTTGATATAATTACTTATACTATCCCAATATATTTATAAATTATAAGTGATGATCATGTCTAGTATATTTTTGGATTTCTATCACATCCATTTTTTGGAAATATCAAAAAATATGATGAAAAAAAAATTATTAGGAATGGTAACATGGAAATCCATGGTACCCCAAAACCTTAAATTCGTGGCCCAAATAGGGTTAATTAAGAAAATTTTACAACATATGTTTTAGAATGAACCAGTTCTTATGTAAACATATATATATATAACATTGAAAAATTTCAGGGTGAATAGAGGAAACCCAATAAGGTTTGGTATTTTTTGAATGTTACATTTAATTTCATT
This sequence comes from Viscum album, assembly GCA_963277665.1. NCBI lineage: Eukaryota > Viridiplantae > Streptophyta > Magnoliopsida > Santalales > Viscaceae > Viscum > Viscum album. The sequence continues at coordinate 1,196,749,851 of OY728123.1, read as the reverse complement.
CATGTTTATTAATGTAAGTGTCTTTGAAAAATTATTAGATTAAAAAATCATTGAATTTCAAAAAAAAATTATTGTTATAGAGTTAGAGCAGAATCCATAACCTAGTGAGCAAGTTCTTTTAGTTAAAATGATGAAATTTTAGTGGAATGTGATGCTTATGTGAGTAGTCTTACAATATCACATGGTTTTCAAGTAAACTCTAAATAAGATATTTATGAAGATGAAGATGAATAAGTTTCAACAAGTATAAAGAAATAATAAAATAGGGATGAGATTTATACTGAAAATATTATTGGTGGTAAGATAACTCCAGTGTATAAATAGTAAGTAAATACTACATAAATCCAATATTTTATCTAATATAGTACCTAATAGTTTTAAAGAGTCTAATAAAGATTATAAATGGTTCAAAACATTTTATATGATGCTTTTCATAATTGTAATGAATTAAATATAGGAAATTGTTCGTGGCCTATGAGATAGACATTATATCAGGACTAAGTGGATGTTTTAAAATAAACATAATTAAGATGGAATGTTGAAATGAGATATATATATATATATTGCTATTTTTTATGTTTTATTACAAAATTTAAGTGATTGATGTTGATATGATATTTTCCCACATATCTCAGTATGAAAATATTTTAGTTTTTATGGATACATTTATAAAATTGAAGTTGATGGTTAAACTCATAGATATAAAATATATAGTTTTTAATGTATTCCTTGATTGGGGAATTTAATTTGAATAACTTGATGAATTTTCTAAATAATTTTAAGGGAGAATAGTTTTTTGATTAATAATGTGTCGTATGTGTTATTGAAGGAATAAGGTCTAGATCAATACATGATAATAATTTTAGTGAGGTGGAGTTGATCAAAATCACTACATTAATAATAATAATGATAAAATGATATCGTTTACCATAAATATCAATGAAATATTTTTTTTTAGGATCTATTAAAGTAAAAATTATGTCATTTTGTGAATATATTAGGCATAGTGTTAAAATTTTCATGATTGGAATGTTAATGCTTCTCCCTTTATAAAAGGTTACTCAAGGAAAGCATAGAACATGAATTTTTCAATAGAAATATGCTAATGAAATACATAATAGGTTTATAATAAAGTATTCTAGAAAAATAATGGCACCACCATTCACCTAGATGTATTAGTTAATAAATAAATATGATAAAGTGGAAATTTAATCGAATATACTAAAAGCATTAGAATATTATTGAATAAAATTATGACTTGACCTGAAATTGTGTTTTCCACATATCAAGTCAGATGGAAAAAAAGTGTCTCAGGAATTTCACATGAAAGTAGTGAAAATAATAAGTAATTACCTCAACTACATGGTGTGCATTGGACTTTTTTATGAAACAAAAACATAATATAATTTGATGGGATACAAAATTATTTATTTTGTTGATTTAGAGGATTATTGAATGTAAATATCAGGTAGTATATTTTTTCATTGTGATTTTTGTATTTCATTTCCAATAAAAAACCAAAACCATATCCCAATAAGCACTAAAGAGACTAAATATATATCAAAACCTAATTTTTTCACTTAATTTCTATGGATGGTTGAAAAAAATATTGATATTAAGTTGGATGTAACATTTCCTATTACAATATGATGTGATAATTCATGTTTAATTTTTATTAGCTAAAATAATATCCATCATTCATGGATAATGAATGTTTTTAATTTTTATCATTTCATTTATTATATGTCGATAAAGGGTTGGTGATTTTAGAGTATCCATCAACAAAAGATCGGGTGGGAGATATCATGATCAAGGCACTACCTAAAGCTAATTTTGAGATGCATTGGTTCTCTATTAGAGTATAATAGTCTCCACCCTAATAAATGGTTTGTATAAGGGACCCCTACTCCCCTATTGTATTCTATTCTTACCAAGAATTAACTTACCACCGCTTTATTTATAAATTTTAATTTTAACCCTCTTTTGTGAACATTAAAAAAAATCATCTTTTGGATTTTTGACATAAATAATTATTATTTACATAAGATAAATTATAGAAGCTATGAATGATCTATCTTATTAACAAAATGGGATAAATACTATGATTTTTTCTGAGATAGGGGGTTTTCTGAATGTTAATTAATTTGAAGGAGTTTAATAAAGGAGGGATGATTTTTATTTTGATCAATGATGTTTTTTATTATGGATATTTTCATTTAGATGTTGTTTTTAATGATGATATTGACTGATGTGGGATTTGAAATATTTATTTATGAATCCTTGATGTAATCTCTAAAGGAATGAGGTTTTCGACAATGTTATTGGTTAGCTCTGATTTTTTAGACGAAGTTATGTTGAAATGATTTTTGAATAAGTTTAGAGTTTTCAAAAATCCCATAGGGGTGGAATGTAAGAAAAATACACATGGTATATTTTTATGTTACTTTTGTTGAAAAGTTTTTTAAATACTTTAATGTAGTATATATGGTGATGGAACTATCTTGAAGGGGTTGTAGAAGAACTTAGGATGGTGCTATGGATTTTTCGTATTCTATATATAAGACATTCAATTATGACATTGGTCATTCCATGAATGGTGTTTTGGAGGAAATGATCAAGGAATATACATACATTTATATCCAATATTATTCAATATATTACATAGATTTAATCAAATTTTGTATATGATTTGATATTGTTTCAATGGGTGAAGGATAGTAGTCACATTGTTACAACTCTGGTTGTGTTGTGACCCAACTATGGAAGAAGGAATGTTTTTTAAAGATGGATTCATGGGCAGTCTCATTCCATGACAACAGATCATAGTTTTTTGGAATATATATCGATTTATGGTTACACCATGGGATCCTATATTCCACATTAAGTGATGATTTTTATGAAAATATAGAAATGTATATTGATTAATTATATTACATAATTATTGATGATGAGTAAACAAATTATTATTTCTATTAACATTATTATATGTCTTTGTCATACTATGATAAATGTAGATCCACTATAATAGTATTATGTGATGGTGTTTCACACTATGAAGAAGGTGGTCATGAAAAGAATGAACTTTAGAATATTTCTATAGTAATTAATTGGAAATATATATCTTGCCATTATTAATAATGTCACACATCAATATAGTCAAGGATAATAATAAATTATAATGTCATTCCATGTGGAATAAAGCCATGCCATGACAAAGATAAATAATGGTTAAGTGTCTCCTTCCTCAAGAAAGTGTCTATGAAAAAATATTCAATTATTCCATAAAGACGTGATGTAAATGAAATAGTATTTATGGAGTTGAATTGATTTTGAAATGTAGTGATATTCGTTGTGATTTGATATTTATATATTTGATGATTTTATATGCATAATGAGATAATCATGGATTAAACTTACCCGGATTAAAATGTTTTCCACAGAAATCGATTATCATAGTTTTTTTAAAAAAAATTAGATATATATATTTTTAAAAATATGAATTGTGAGGATCATGAAATAAATTTATAGAAAACAAACATTTATGGTATCAAATTATATAAAAGTGTTGTGAAACAGAGAAAGAAGGGGATTATATAATTTGATAAAAAAATATGAAGATAAAATGAATAAGGATGTCCCAGGACATTACTAGAATGCTTAAGAATAAAATGAAGAGAATAAAGTTACATTAGGGTTTCTCATAGGTTGTTTGTATAGTTATTAAAGTGTAAGATTGATAATAATATTAATATACCCTTTCTATTATAATCAAATTATTTATTCATGAATACGGATGAAACTATCAATTTTGGGGTGCAATTAGTTCCCTGAGTGATTGAGAATTGTAATATCTCTATCATTGTATGTTTTCTTAACCATGAGATTGAGTTAATCCACCATACATTTAAAAAATTTATTCAAATATTGATTTGGTAAATTAAAACATTTTCAGTCTATGCTATTTGTAATAAACTAATTTGAGTTAACAAAGGAAAATTGGTTTTTTCCATTCTTTCTATAAATATCACTTTATATTGATTATGAGGGAGAAATATTTATCCTAATAAATGAAGAATATGGTTTTTTGAGAGGGTCATTCGATATAATAAATATAAGCTGATTTAATCCCCCCTTAGGGTATTCAAATTGCATAGGACCAACAAAGTGTTTATGTTTATATATTATGATCCATAAATAATGTTGAAACCACTCATACATAGTGATGCACTATAAATGAGTGAAAAAACATATAGAAGTAAGTAATATTTTTATAAAATGATGAATACATATATTTTTATTCTAAACTAAATTGTAAAATAAATTTATACATTTCTAACTTTTCAAATGTAATTTATCAACTTCATATGACATAATAAATTTGATCCTCAGTAATCAATAATGGATGATATTTAATATCATAATGGGAATTAATTCATGATTATTTTAATATATTATACTTATAATATTACACTTTAATATTAATGAATTTTATTTTATCTTTATCTATTGATTAAAATGATTTGATTTGATAAGGAAGTTTCAATGAATGTGGGACACATGGATTGGAAGTACATTAATAATTTGAAAACTATTTCATTGAATGGAATTTTAAAGTGAATTAAAACTATAATTCTTACTGGAAAAGAATTATTGGATATGGATTTTTTTATTTTCATTCCTATTTAATTTATTAATTCATTTAGGATATATAAACCTAAATTATAGTAATTTTTTTACAATATAAAAAGGAATTTAAACTATTATTCTATGATTCATTATTCTTAATGTGGTTGACCTCTATATATATTATATAAGTTATACATATTTATGTATTAATTTGAGGATACATGTTTTTTAAAATTTATTACATTCAGAGGAGTTAATGGTTATTACTATGATATTAATTTTTAAAAATCAATATCAATGAATAATAGAAACTAGAAATTTTGTTTCATTCCATGAATATATTTTTACCTGATTCATTTTTCAATTATTATTCATTTTATTCATTGGTTTTTATTTTTTTAGATCAAAGTCAATGAGAAACATCTTAACACCAAATCAATGATAATTGAATCATTTCAACCTTGAAATTTTATCATGATATCATGTGATATGTCTTTCGTTATTAATGATTAAAAATAGAATAATGGGAAAATCAGGGAAATGTCTCACCCTTAATGGGGAATACCCTATCCAATATATTAAATTTTCATTTCAATATGTGGAATGATAGGTATCATGGAATCCAATATTTTAACCCTTAATGATGATACACTAAGCATTGTTTGGAATTAAATTCTAGAAAAAAACTTATATATATATATATATATGAGTTTTCATAAGATAATAAAAAATAATGGATATTATAATAGGTTATTTCATAAATATTATCACGTCATTTTATAAATTTGTTGCAGATATGTGCTAGCATCCATCATAATATATTATTTATTAATGTTTTATAGATTAGCCATTTTTTGTTAAATTACTATAAATTTTATTAGCTCAAGGGATTACCAGTAATATTTAAAAATAATTGATATATAATTGGAATATGTTTTTTTAAAAAATATTTTCCTCGAGGAAAGATTAAAAATATATAGAATAAAGTAAAATATTATATATAAAATCTTTTGAAATCATTAAATGTTTATTGATAGATATTCAATGATTCTTAATTAATGTTCATATCATCCCAAAATAATCTAATCAATGCATGTGAATATATTTCATAAACGTTTAAAACCTAATTTAGATTCATTGACTGATTCATCCACCCACATTAATCAAGTGAATTAGACTTCATATTATTCTCAAGAGTTAATTATAGTATTCTCAACCAATATATTTAAATTGAATATTGATCAAGAGAAATAAAAAATGTGGTGTTAATTATGTAAAGTAGACATTTCTGAAGAATAACTAATAAAATATTTAGAGGAATTGTAATTTTATCAAAATTTATATGATATGTGTCCTAAATACTTATCGTGTGATATGTGTGGAAATATAGACCTAATGAAAGATTGTATGTTAAGATAATAAAATAATCAAACAAATGAATTCAACACAATTTTTTCCCTTAACTAAAAAATTAAATTTAAAATTAATCCAAAAAATATTAGGGAGAAGAAGATGAAAATTATATGTGAAATAAATAATCAGGGTGGAATAATTATGGTTGGAATAAAGCAAAATTAGAATACTAATATCCTAAAAATGTGTGTGGTATCCTCAATATAAATATTATCCTCCAAAGAAAAATTATGTTTGGCCCAAAAAACAAATGAAAAACCCATTATTGAAGGAAAATAATTATTTTAATATATTTTTGAAGAATATACTACTAGAAATTAATTAAAATTAACAATTATCACATTTTATTCAAGAATCATATAGTAATGATTCAAAATAATTTGGTTCAACTTGGTTAAAAAGTTAACTAGCTCTCCAATAGGAGAACATATACACAAATAAGTAACAAATGATCTCTATTTATGTAAGTAAAGGTGTATAAAAAGAGGAATATAACAGACATGGGATTTGAGTAGGAATCTACAAAGAAATCTAGAGAAGGAAGAAATACATAAAATAATGTCAAATTGAATATGGGAAATACTAATAAAAAAGATATGATGAATGAAACTGATAAATCAAAAATGATAAAATTATACAAAAGTATGTTTATGATATCTATAAAATCATAAATTCCTCCTCTTTTTTCTTTTTGTAAAAAATGAAATATTGATGTATAATATTGAAAATTCTATAATATCTTTAAAAAGATACATATTAATATCATATTTTTTCAGAAAAAATTAATCTGTATTGTTTATTGGAAAAATTATTTAAAAAATCTATGTATATTAAAATGAATCCTGTGCTCTTAGGGGTGATATAATTGAATGTTCAGTGACTAATTGTTTTTTTAAGATAACTCTAATGTTATAACTATTAATAATTTATTCAATACCATGCACAAATTAGATGTGAACTTTTTAGAGTTTTTTTATTTCATGGTGAAAGTAAAAAATTAATGCTGATATGTGACAAAAATACATTACTATTAGAGAAATTTCTTAAAAAAATATATCATAATTATTTTTAAATAAATTTATAAAACACCCATACAAAATGTTGAAGGATGTGGATGTGAATTTTGGAAAACAAATTCCCCTCTTAATTTTGATTCTTTGAGATAGAGGTATAAATAAAAGCATCATTTATCATGGGAAATTATTCAAATAAAATAATAGGGTAATAATCAATAAACATAATGGTGAAAATTCCATTCACATATGACAAGAACAAGTAAATTATAACCTTCCTCATGTTTTTAATGTAAAAGATAATTATGATGAATATTCTAGAGAAAATAATGACTTGAAAATATTATATAATATAGTGATTGAATATAGAAAATAATTTTCAGTCTCTAAAATTAAATAATTATGTGTCGAAGTTCCGGAAGAATAAAAAATACTATTTTGAAGATGAATCACTGATACAAACACAAAATGATAAGTAGAAAATAAAATAAATTAGGTATAGAATAAAAAAAGTACATTTTTAGTGAATTTAAATTTATAATTTAATCTTTTATTATTACTATATAATTTAACTTTCTTATGATTATGAAGTGTAATAATAATGTGTAATCAAATATTAAATGAAAAATGGATAATGGAGGTTTGAATAAAATCATTTTTACAATATTAGATTATTTAATGATTCATTAAAGGCCCACTTTTTCAAATACTTAATCTCAAGAGAGTAATATTTGGTATTTCATGACAATTTATTAAAATTAATAATTGAGTAATAATAAAAAATTATATATTTGAAAAAATTAAATTTTTTAATTAATGAAATATTTATGTTTTTAAATTTATTTTGTAGGTTTGGTTTTAGAAAATTTTAGTTTTCTCAATCATCACTATTCAAACTAATAAAAAATTTATTCCTTTTATAAAATTATTTTTTAAATAATAGTAGTCACATTATGATTTTTTAAATCTTTTTGGATCAGTTAATTTAAATATCCTTACTCATCTTCGGTGGTATAGATTATATGTATTTATATTTATTTCATCATCTGATTAAAATCAATAACTAAAAATCCATATTCATTATTTAACAAATAAATTTTTTCACTTAAATAAAAATAGTAAAATTATCCCATAATGATTCAGAGGACAAAGGAAAAGAGGGATACCTTAATTAGGGAATACTGTTTTGATATATTAATATTTTTTATTATTTTAATGAATATTAGAGACATTTATTTATTTTTGTTCCACATGAATGAAATAATATAGAAAATATTTTATTCTAACATTTATGGATGGTTATATAAAACAATACATCAAAATTATTTTGGAAAATTTTATCTATGTAATACAATTTAATAAAAATTAAATTTTATCTTATATTGAAATTTAAAAAGCATGATAAGTATAAAATTGAATCTACAAGTGACTTATTTTAAAAACAAATATTGTTTCTTATTTTACTAATAAAATTAAAATTAATTGGATTTGTTGACTCTGTCGATGGAGTATTCAATCCAATTATTAAATAAGAATCTTTTTATAACATGAATTTCTTATTGTTTCTTAAATTTTTGATAAACACATACTATGTTTTCATTCGTACAAAGATCTTATTGTAACAACGTGACATGAATACCTAAATACCAAGGCTTGAAATAAATCACCACATTGCCTAAGTTGCACTCCCTTTATCCGCAAATGGAGGAAAAATTGCAAAGAGACAGAAAATGGATATATTATCCAAAAAATTAAAAATCTAAAGTGAGAAACCATGCATATGGGATACACAAATTTTTTATTATGGCCATTAAAATTAAAAATTAGAAAATATATATGTTTCATAATACTCAATGATAAATTTCATCATTCCATGGAAACATAGAATAAACATGATTGACTTAAGTCCAACACACTTTATCCTCCCTCTATGTCACAAAAGTGGGTCTATTTATCTCTAATAAAACATGTAAGAACATTAAATTACATACATCATGACCAATAATATTTACTTTACAACCAAATTACAGAAGTAGGGTAATGTATAAAATCTAATGGATATATATATGACTCCAATAAATTTCTATTAATGAAAAAATAGATCATATGAAATTCATAATTCAAATTATCAAATTATAAGTGTTTACTGAAAACAATAACAGTAATTATTCAAAAGCAAAAAAAATCAAAATCTATGATATTATAATTATATTATAAAGCCATATTTTGATTAGATATATCATAAAATAAATCTTTCATTTTTAATTCATTCTAAAAACTAATATCATTCTTAAATATCATGTTTTCAAAAAACCTACTATTTTATCAAATAAATTGATAACCCCTAATTTTCATAAAACTATTAAAAATACCCATTATACCAAAACAATGGTAAACTATGTTCATTTCCATATAATTAAAAGTACTCTATCTATTGATATATCAATAAATCTATGTTTTCAATTATTATAAAAAAATAGGTTATAATTTCTACCATGATTTTTCTATGCAAACCATGACATCACATCTTTAGTTTATTAAACACAAAACCTCAACTTCGATATTTGAAGGGTTTAGTTATTTTCTTTCATCCATAATTTACCTTAATATAAACTATTTTATTTCTCAAAATACATTGTATTAGAGTCATATATGTTTTCAAAATTGGTTTTAGTAAACGCATTTTCCTCCCACACACTCACACAGTGTCAGAATATCCAATAAGATGAATTTAATGTTATTATGAAGATGAATACATTCAAAGAATCCTTCCAAATGAAGTTTATCTGAAATTTATAAATGAATAAAAAAGATTATATACAATATAACCATGATATTGAAATAGTTCCATGATCATAAAAAATTAAAAAATAATAAATTTAATATCCATGTTATTGAAAGTATCGAAGAATCTTACTTAGAAAAGATTTTCAATTTTTTCCTATAATATTTTTATTTAAAAAAAGTGTTTGATTGGTTGTATTTTCTGAAAATAATAAACTAGAGGTTTTATAATAATATGATTATTTTTTATGATTGGATAAAATAACTAAGATAAGGACGTATGTTGAGAATAATTGAAGAGGATGTATACTTTAGTATGGATGAAGATTGAATTCATGAAGATTCTGAAGAAGATTCTTATATAAGATCATATTACATGTGTATAGATAAAAATAGATATCTCTATATATCAGGGAAACATATTTTGTTTTAGATAAATGAATGATATTAATCTAATGTTGGATATTGAGTGACTGATGGTGAAATATATTGAAGATTGTATTAGTTTAGAATCATTTAAGTTGTGATAATTTGTACTATCATAAATAATGTACCATATAGGTGTTTTGATTATTATATAAGTCCAAATAATATTTTTATAATGAAGTTATTGTATGAATATTGGTAAAATATACTCATGTTTGATAATGTTTTTTTTGGGAAATATTAGTGAAATTTTCATTCCACGTGATATAGTGAGTCACAATTGTGAAGACCAGTTAAAACGTAACGTATATGGAAGTATAGAATTATAAAATTTATAGATATAAGGATTTTAAAACTTAAAAAATGTTTAGTATTATAGGAATGAACATTATAATTTTTAATCAAACAAAAAGAAAAGAATTTTCATCATGGATGAGTTTTTTCTAAGGTTCCTTACATTGTCATACTTTCTTTATTTCATGATTTGTGTTGAGATACTGTAGGTCACGACACAAAGGATTCTCGATTATATTTAAATATTTATTTACATTTGAACATATTGATATGATGTAGATAGAAAACTATAAATAAAAATTATATTAAGATTCTATGGTTTCAAAAAAATTAAATTTTGATGACTATGCACTATGAAGTGTTAGGTTGCACCAAAACATATATGGGTGTTGAGGTAACTTAAAGTGAGATTGAAAATAATAAAAAAAGGTACTTATAAAATTAATATTTATGTTATTTATATCATTATAACAGTTATTATTTTGTGGTTTTATTAGGATGGGTTGGTTATTATTTAAAAAAACATTCCTTTAGGATCTCATAAGTGAAGATCTGTTTGGGGAAGATCCTACAGATGAATTTTCATTAGAGGAAGTAGGATGTTATATTTATTTTAAATGTAAAATTTCAATGAAAAATTATTCATGGTATTATTATAATCATATATATATAATTTTATATAAGAAATAGAATAAATATATAATTATAATGATCTTTTTTCCCCTAAGAGGAAAATTGGGTCAATAATATATTATTTAACACATATATTAATAATAGGGGAGGAGTTGTTACTGAAAATAATCATATTGATGATCATATTGTAAATTTTTGTGTTCATACTTAATGATAAGATTTAAATATGTAAATTTTGTTTTTTATCATTTTTAATAGAGAATGGTTATTGATTATATTATTGATCATCAATTCTATGTGATTTTTTAGAGTATATAATTCACCAATGTCTGGATTAAAGTTCATAATGAAGAATAATTCCAATGTTTAAAATATTTTATCTTGAATAATTACAATTTCATAAAGATATTTTGAAAAACAATATTTTGACACATATCAAACTAAGTTGCTAATATTATATATTGTAATTGGAAGTATCAATTTTTTAACCTTGAGACATAAATATCTAGAAATTTTTATGAAAATTTTCGGTACTACATTTTTGTTTTCCATCATTTAATTAAAATGAGAAGAGAATGACATGTCTATAAATTGATACATTCACCAAAATATTACTTGTTGGGGAAGAAAATTAAGTGACATGTGGTAATGATTTACCTTTTCTAAAATATTAAATGATATAATCCTTATTGTGGAGTGATCATAACTCAACATTATATCTATAGAATCTTTTAGTTTTATTGGATTTAATACATCATCAAAATATAAAGTGTCTCCTCAATAGATGTATCCCAATCTATGTGAAGTAAGTAAAATGAATGTTTGGGATGAATTTTAAATATTCATATAAGTTCATTATATTTATTGTCATTTCAATTGATAAATAAATAGGTTATATTTTTGTTACATTTTATAATAGATCATGAAATAAAATAATGGATCAAAAAGAAAAGGTTTAATTAAATTAATATTGCGATTCACCCACTCCCCTAGAGAATCCTGAGTTCCTACATTTATTAAATGGATGATCTCATTAGGTTATCACTCTAATTACTATAAAAAAATACTTGGATATAAAATAATTAAAAATTTCAACCTCGAGATATTTGGGATAGTTTGGGACATATTGGGATGACACTGTGTAAATTTATGATGATGAGTGCACAACCTCAAAATAGTTTCATTGGCCCTTTTTCATTTTGCAGGGAATAATGATACTTTTAGGATAATATTCATTAAAGGAGGTGAATTTAAAGGAAAGTTTTTATTGGGTGGAATGCCCCATGTGGAATGATTTGAATTCTCTATTTGACACCTAATTTAAGAAAAAAAATCAAAATATGGGATTCATATCATTTTAACTCCTTTGGGAACTTTATAAATTCAAATTAAAATATATAGAATAACACATTACATGACCCATAATCCATTGATCAATCTCATGCCATGTAATTTACTTATCCCTAATATACAATAAAAGTTTTATTAGTCTTATATTTAGATTATAAATCACATAAAAAAGAAGATAATATCTCCACCTCTCAAATTTATAGACACTCTATTTCATCTTTACTAACTCACTATAGAGAAACTAGTTTAAATAGTCACAAAATTCCATAATATACCTCATAATTTCCCCATGTAAATTATCCAATTTATAAACTAATTTGACTCCAAAATTTTTTATTTTCTCCTATGAAATTCCACCTCTCTAAATTCTCTAATTATAAACCTCTCATTATAATTCCTCTACTACCCAAAAAACAAAACTTATAAAGGGAAAATAACGCTCCCAACAAAAAATTTATCAAATATAGTCATTTTAAACATTTTACTAAATTTATATAATTTACATTAATATTTCCGTAACTTATATCAAATATTAATAAAATAATATTTTTTTATACATTTTAAATAAATACTCGTTAATTTTATTCTTTATAAATTAAAATTACAATATAGCCACTTTGTGAAACATTAATGCTATCAATATAATTTTGATAAATTAATCTTTAAAAAAACAAAATAATCCCCCCAAAATGAAATGATTAAAAAATTAAACTAAATTTATTACCAATCATATAACAATAATACTACTATAAATTAACTAAAGTTAAGAACCCACCTTATTAAAAAAACAATGTCTTTGAAATTATACCATCCATATAGGTATTTAGCACTAAAAAGCAATTATGTGGATTCATTTTTGAAAATATCATCCCTATCTTCTCACATGTGTGATTTCCATTCAAATTATTCTATTTATTCATTCCATTGTTCTATATGATTTTCATTAAAGGAATATGATATCCACTAAGAATATTTTCACCTGATCCAACAATTTGAATATCTTATTCAACCTAAGACACATTGGGACCTAGATAAAAAATTTCACAATTCGAGACCAGAGACTCTTAATGTATGTAATTATTCAATTTAGGAATGTGGAGGATGTTATTAATTTTCATATAATGTATTGAAAAAGAAAAATAAAACACCTCTTCACATATACATTCAACGAACAAATATAACATTATATATTTTGGGATTAACATTAATTATTTCTCATCCTTTGCTTCTAAAACATTGGGGGAAAACTATTAAATTTTATTATAAAAAAAACCTAAGATAATAATTTTTATATTTATGTATTGAAAACATATGCTTCAAAACTAATAAAACATTTTCTATCATCTCTAAAATTTGAACAGCCCCAATAACAGTTTTTTCACCAAACCCGACACTACATAATGGTGGGAAATATATTAAAATGTATTGATCATGAAATGGTTATATAATAATTTTTAAATTATATATTTTATAATAAAGAATATCTATAAATTATAGGTAATCCATGATGTTTTCTAAAAAAATTGGAAAAACATGAATAAACAACGCTTTTAGAAAAAATTGAACTAATTTCACAATCATCATTTCTATATAATGGAGAAATGTTTTTATCGTATTTACATATTTTCAAAATCCTATATAGATACCATTAAAACATATATTTATAAAAAATTGGTCTCTATCTAAGATAAAGTTCACAGACACAACATTAAATCTCTACCCTACTACCATGTTAAAATTCAAAATGATATCACCATAAAATATTTCATTAAAGGGTATGAAATGTTCAAAATTCATAAGTAAATATTACACTACCCAACATCCTGCATGTTTCAATAAATACCTCAGTAATCTAATAATGATATCAAAATAAATATCATCCTATTCATATATCATAAAGGTAAGCTTCTTTAACTAGCATACAAGTTGATGCTGTTATAACTTTTTTAAACTCAAATTGTGAAACATTTTTAGAACATGATTCCTTAGTTCGATAAGAAATTCTATTAATCCCTTGAAACCTATAGTCATGAAAAGTTATATTATACTTCTATCATTGGTCTCTATAACACCCCATGCTTCCACAGTACGCTTCACTTTGAATAATATAGTAGCATGTGTTGTACGCAACTTCGAGTTCTGACACACACCACAACCAATCAAAGTAGCCATTATGAATAGTAATACCTACTTTTTTAAATTTAATAAATTTTATCTTTCAAAATGGACTTCATTTTTGGATTTTGAATATCAAATTTATCCTAGGGTGAAATTTTTTAACTTTTCGGATAACATTTATATTTTGATGAATAGTGAAAATTACTAAATTTTAATTAAAAACAACTTTTTAATAAAAATAATTAATAGTGATAAATTATACTATTGAGTGGTTTTAAAGAACAATTAGAATATAATTTTACCATTTTATCCAATGGTGGTCAGTAGAATTAATTTCACTTTGAAATTGGACATAAACAATTGTCAATATTTTGATTGATATTGTTTCTTAAAAACACGCTATTTGTTTTGAAAATGGGAATTAATTATAAAATGAAACTTATATGTTTGGAATTTTTTAAAATAGACACCATTTTTGAATTCAGAATATCAATTATAGATTAGGGTGAATTTTTGGTATTGTTCTGAGAAACATCAATTTTTGATGAATGGTGAAACCACTAAGTTGTAGTTAAAAAAAACTAATTTTTTATTTAAATGAAACTTTACCACTTCTGTGATTTTATTTTAAAAAATCTGACATACAAGGTTTTCATTAGGAAGTAAAATGTGGTTCAATGGGAATAAAATAATTTTTTTGGTGAATAGTAACTTTTAAGTTTTATTAATCGCAATTAAAGGTAATTATTGTAATTTAAGGTAAATGTAGTGTTATAGTAATATGAAATTACTTTTACACTTGTCCTAAACTTATTGGATGAGTCATGGCCAACCAAGACAATTCATGGGTCAACTTGGGGGCCCCATGGAGCCACTTGGGTAAGAAAATGAAAATAATAACTTTTTATTTAAAGTAAAAATAAAATTATCACAAACATGTGTTGTTTTACAAAAACAATTATTACATGGGTTATATAAGTTAACGTTTTGACTATAAATATTCATTGGAAATATAAAAATATTTCCTAAATCATGGTAATTTTTTTATAATTTTTATACTTTAAATAAATTAAATATTTTATAACACCATGATGATGCAATGATTACATCATTAATTAATGATTTAATTAAAATGAAAAGATAATGTAAAATCTAAGGCTTACACTTGTCAAAAACCTATTGTATGAGTATATTCTGAACCCTTATCACCTTATCCTCGAAATATATAATTGTGGGACCTTTGAAATCCGAAAATCACTTCATAATAATGTAACATTTCCTGACTTTCCAAGAGTGCCCTTCTCTCCTCTTACAAAAGGTCCCCACCTCTACCACCTTATTCACACCATCAAAGCCATTTGGCTCGGCCAACCTCTACCCCAACACTCTCTCAACTTCCCTCACTTACTCCTAGAAACATCACTTTGGACAGAAGTCTTCCCAAGGAAGCCTTTTGCTCAAATCAAAACGAGTTACCTGATTTTAAGGTAATGTCTTCTTTTATGTTCTTTTGTTTTATTTTGCTTCTCCAACCCCTTAAACTCTTTTTATTCATTTCTTTTGTAACAACACTAGTATCTAAAATATACTAGGATGTTTTTCTGATAAGTATTTTATTTACACATACTAAAACCTTCATCTAATGGTTAAAAAACATACTGTTTCTGTGGGTGGTGAATTACTGCCTCACGAAATGATGATTGTTCAATCTTCTTTTAACACCTCTCATGGTGGACATTATGATGACACTATTTTCATATATGATATATATATTATGTTTATGTTTTCCTTGTGCTTCTGTATTTCTCATTTATGGCATACCTTTATGATTTCCATTATGGGTAAACGCGATAATTTCATTTTAGGAAGTGCGGACCACCGCCCCCTCAAAGTGATTTGAATCGTTAATGACATATGTGGGACGTATAAGGGATGGAGTAAATGATATTATATATTATATTATACTGGAATTATAATACACATTTATATCATTATTATTTTATTCCATTAAATATGAAATATAAATGAAAGTAGTATTCATGCATACGTACGACTTACCGTCTCCATGAATGGTGCATTTCATTTCTTACCTCTAAATGTTACGTAATATTATGAATGAATGTATATACTAGATATATATGATAGATATGATATCTACATCATGAATATAATTCTGGATATAATTGATATTTTACCGCATGAACAACATGTAATTATAAGAAGTTTATTTTTGACTCAAGTACCAAAGATCGACAAAATGACTGTTATTAACATAAATAATTACATAATGTTCATAACAAGGTAATAAGTGATATAAAAGGAATAATATACTTGAAAAAGGTTCTTAATCAATTAAAAATTAACTCTAGTTTATTATTCATGAGGTTAATGAACGGTCGAGTCATGTCGGACAAGAGGTAAAGACTTCGTCTCAATCTCCTTTCATTGGGGCATATTATGTTTTATACACAACTTCCTTTTATATGGTGTATAAACCCCTTTTACTTTTACGTTTATTAAAAGGAATCTTTTTATATGAAGCGTTTTACTAAACAAAAAAAATGAATGTTTTTTTGTCGTACGTATGTGGTGACAACGACTTCTCCACCGCCGTGACCATTATTTGAGTTTCGGCCTACTCTACAAGCAATAACATTTTTTAAATGAAAAATAAATACCAAGATTTAATTTTATTTTATTTTGGTATTGGAAATGGTATTGAAAGTGTTTTTATTATATTAATGTGTTGTATTGATATCTTGTGATTGAAATGTGGAAATGTTATGTTACCTTGATGCATGTTTTATGTGATATGATTGTGTTATGGTTTATGATATGTTTAAATCTGTTCATATGAGGAATGAATTGGACTTAATAAGTGACGGGTGGAGCCTGATATAGCTCCTCGATGCATCGGTAGGTCTCTTGAGACAAACTAGTGTATTGGCACGAGGCCTTAACAAAATCATATTTGTAGTCTTAGCAGGAGGCCTTGGCTATGTGGTTATGATAGTCTGGCATTATGCATTCCATCATTATGAAAGTGGTTATTGATATTGCATGTGATTATTATACTAGTATAATATCCATTTGAATAAGTAAATGGAATTATTTCATTTTATTTTTTCCATATTATGATGAAGTTCAAGTTTAAAATGATTTTTTTAGTTATACATTGCATTAAATGTTAATGTTTATTTATAAAAGCTTATGCTATATTGTTATCCTTACTGAGCATTTGAGCTCACCCCTTTCAATGTTTTAATTTTTCCAGGATGTGATGAAGTATATTTTGAATAACCTGCAAGGATAGTATGAGGGGATATGAAGACAATATGTTTTTTTTAGTTTTGTTTTTCGTTATGATGTAATGTAATACTTATGAATGTATCTAGTGTTTCCAAGGCTACTAAACTAATCGGCCTTTCGAGACTTGATCTTTTGTGATCATTACAATGTTACGCAATAATGCACCGACTTTGGGTAACTGGGGATGGGGCGTTACAGTTGGTATCAGAGGTAGTTTAGTACTAACATTGGAAGCTATATTTAGATAAACTATGGTTAGAGAACATATCCGAAAGAAAGAATTTGAGGATTAGTATAAAAGAACTTCCTAGAATATTGTTATTATAGATATTTTGTGAGTTTTCCGAGAAATACATCCTTTTCTGGATACGAGAAAGTAGAGGAGGCTCTGGCACAGATGTACCTAGGGGTAAAACCTGAAAACACCGCTTTGAGGTAGACTCAAACGGGAACTGGTGCACGACAATGGGCCTTGCTGCACTCTTGGTTACGACACTCCTGGGGGATATGTTTAGGATAATTATGATTTTATTTACAAACCATTATGAAGGGTTTATGAGTATATACTTCCTCAAAGAAAACATTTTTATGATTATAGTTCAATTTATGGTCAGTGTTTTACAAGAATGGAATTATGTATTTTGATTCATAAACTAATCTAGTTTATGCCATTGTTTTGAAATGGTGCCTAGTGGGAGGAATGGAAATCGTATCAATGCATGCACTCCATGTAGGGATTGCCCTCCTGCTCAAGATAATTATTTCGGAGCTGGAGATACAACTGGTGATGATCAACGTATCACCATACTGGGACAACTCACTCAGGTTAGGAATAATAACCTTACTCGTATGGAGCACCCTGATCTGCAACGTGGAGGATCAATGTTAGATCAGTTCATGAGGAAACAACCACCAACATTTAATGGGGTTACAAATCCATTAGTAGCTGAGCAATGGATAAAATCCTTAGAGAAAATATTCCACGCCTTGGGGAGTAGTGAAAGGGAGAAGGATGTCATAGCAGTTTACCACCTCACTGGAGATGCCAATCAATGGTGGTCGCTGATTCAAAACAAAAAGGATGATGAAGAAGTATCAAGTATGGAATGGAGATATTTTAAGGAAATTTTCTTAGAAAAATACTTTCCACATGACCATCGAGCAGATATAGAAATGAAATTTCTGAGTCTGATGCAGAAGGAGGATGAGAATGTCGCAAAGTATGAGGCTAAATTTACAAGGTTAGTGAGGCATGCTCCAGATTATATACATAACCCAAGAAGTATGATTGATCATTTCTTGGATGGGTTAAAACCATTTCTTCGTTGAGAATTTGTCTCACAAAACTTCTCATCGTACGAAGATATTGTCTCGTGTGCTATCAAGATGGAAAAAGAATTCTCTAAGTCATATGACATTAAAGAAAAGCAAGAGAAGAAGAGATATTCTGATCAATCTGAAAATAGAAATAAGGGTAAGAAGGTAAAAGTTTAATATGAGTCCTATAGTAAATGTGGTAAGAAACACCCTGGTACTTGCATGAAGGGAATATGAGTCTGTTACAAGTGTGGTGAAAAAGGCCACCAAGCTCATGATTGCAAGGGAAAGAGAGTTGCGGTCAATGTGGAATGCTATAATTGTAGAGAGATGGGACACTATTCAAATGAATGTCCTAAGCTTTAGAGGAACTTACCTCAGAAGAGGCCAAGGGATCAAGGTCAAGCTTATGCTATCACTACTATTGAGGTTGAAGCTCCGAAAGACGTGGTGGTAGGTAATTTAATGGTTTCATCAAGTTTAGCAAATGCATTATTTGATTCTGCATCATCAAATTGATTCATATCTTCCCAGTTTGCTAAAAAAATTAGATATTTTCAATTTGATTTAACAAGAGAATTTTCAGTCAAAACTCCTAAGGGAAGTATCATTGCAACAAACTTTTGGGAATCAGTCCCCATTAGAGCACATAAATGTTCATTATCTGCTGATCTCATTGTCATACCTATGATTGAGTTTGATATAATCCTCAGTATGGATTGGCTTTCAGACTATGATGCAAATATTTATTGTAAGAAGAAAGAGGTTTCGATTTTTGATGATGATGATAAGGAACACCGTGTCTTTAGAGAAGAATCACCACCACCTAATTCTTATTTATATCCACTAAATTTAATTATTGGGGAGGAAGAGAATGAAATGACTGAGGGAGAGGAGTGGAATGTTCAAATAGAGGATGTACCTATTGTGAAAGAATATGTAGATGTGTTTCCAGAAAATTTACCTGGACATCCACCAGAATGAGAAGTTGAGTTTTCTATTGATTTAATTCCTGGATCAAGGCCTATATCGAAGACCCCTTATAGATTTACCACCGTGGAATTAGTTGAACTAAATAAAAAACTAGAGGAATTGAGTAATAATGGATTTATTTTCCCTAGTGTTTCTCAATGGGGAGCCCTTGTCATTTTTGTAAAGAAAAAAGATGGAACTATGAGGTTGTGTGTTGACTACAGAGAGATCAATGATATAACAATAAAGAAAAGGTATCCCCTACCTCACATTGATGATTTATTTGACCAACTGCATGGAGCTCAATACTTTTCAAAGATTGACCTTCGATCTGGATACCATCAGTTGTGTGTGAAGAAGGAAGACTTTCCTAAGACAACATTATGAACAAGGTACGAGCATTACGAGTTTACAGTAATGCCTTTTGGATTGACTAATGCACCCTCTGTATTCATGGATCTAATGAATAGAGTTTTTAAGGAATATCTTGATGATTTTGTGGTGGTATTTATTAATGATATCTTGGTATACCCCAAAAGCTACGAAGATCATGAAAATCACTTGTGCATTATCATGAAGACTCTTAGAAGGCATGAATTATATGGGATGTTTAGCAAGTGTGAATTATGGCTTCAAGAGATTTCTTTTCTTGGCTATATTATCTCTATGTATGGAATTTTTGTTGATCCTTCTAAGACCAAGGCAATCCAAGAATGGCCAGCACCAATGAGTATAACTAAGGTACGTAGTTTTATTGGTTTGGCAGGTTATTACTGACGTTTTGTCCATAATTTTGCCCGATTGGATAACCCATTAACGAAGCTCACACGTAAAGGGGTTAAATTTGTCTGGACAAAAGAATGTGAAGAATGTTTTGAATAACTGAAGAGAATATTTGACAATGCTCCTATATTGACTCTACCATCGGGGAATAATGGGTTTGTTATTTATAGTGATGCATCAATGAAAGGACTGGGTTGTGTCCTTATGCAAAATGATATAGCTATTTCCTATGCATCACGACAGCTAAAAATTCCTGAACAGAACTATCCTACTCAAGATCTCGAGTTAACTATTGTAATCGTTTCGTTGAAGATATGGAGACATTATCTCTATGGTGAAAAATGTGAGATATATACCGATCACAAGAGTTTGAAATATATTTTATCACAAAAAGAACTCAACATGAGGCAAAGGCGATGGATTGAACTAATAAAGTATTATGATTTCACGACACACTACCACCCGGAGAAGGAAAATAAGGTTGCAGATGCCTTGATTAGAAAAGATCATGGAGTTTTGAACATGATGAGAGTGGAAAGGGATCATATTTTCATGGATCTAGTAAAGATGGATATGGGAATCACTATGGAGGGTGAAACATCAAACCTTTTTCAAATGGTTGCCAAACCATCTTTACTATAAAGTATAACGTGTTCTCAGGCCGATGATGAAGAGTTGAAAAAGAAGACTAAAGTTGTGAATGATGGGCGATTGAGTGACTTTGGGTATGAAGATGGAATTTTGATTTTTGGGAGAAGACTTTGTGTTCCCGATATACCTGATTTAAACAGATAATTTTTGGATGATTCTCATAGTTCCAATTTCTCTATACACCCTAGGAGCACCAAAATTTATAGTGATTTAAAGGGACATTTTTGGTGGGACATCATGAAGAGGGATATTGCTGATTTTGTGTCAAGATATATGGTTTGTCAACAAGTAAAAGTTGGAAGGAAACTGCCTGGTGGAGTATTGAAACCTCTTCCCATACCAGAGTGGAAATGGGATAATATTACAATGGATTTTGTCATGGGACTACCAAAGACTCCTAGAAGGAATGACGCAATATGGGTCATTGTTGATCGTCTCACGAAGTCAGCACATTTTCTTGCTATAAGAGAAGATCTACCACATAAACATCTAGCAGGACTATATATTAATGAAGTTGTGAGACTTCATGGAGTACCCATGTCGATTTTCTCAGATCGTGATCCCCGTTTTACATCAAGATTTTGGAAAAGTCTTCAGAAGGCCTTGGATACTGAACTTCATCTGAGCACTACTTACCACCCTTAAACAGATGGAAAATTAGAACGAACTATTCAAACCTTAGAAGACATGTTGAGATCATGCTCACTTGACTTTCAGGGTATGTGGGATCAATATTTACCTCTGGTAGAATTCTCCAATAACAATAGCTTCCATTCAAGTATTCAGATTGCACTATATGAAGCATTATATGGAAAAAGATGTCGCACACCAACCTGTTGGGATGACATTGGTGAAAGAAAACTTATAGGCCTAGAACTAGTGGAGGAAACAATGGAAAAGGTGAAGGTAATCCAAAACTGCATCAAAGCAGGTCAAAGTAGGTAGAAGAGCTATGCTGACAACCGAAGTAAGGATTTGGAATTTCATGTAGGAGATCATGTTTTCCTGAAGGTATCTCCATGGAAGGGAGTTATACGCTTCGGTAAGAAGGGTAAATTGAATCCATGGTACATCAGACCCTTTGAAATTCTAGAACTAATTGGGGCTATAGCTTACCTTTTGGAAATTCCACCAAGTCTCTCAAAAGATCACGATGTATTCCACGTATCACTATTGAGAAAATACATGTCTGCCCCAACGCATGTACTAACCTATGAGGAATTAGAACTGGAACCCGATCTGTCTTATTGCGAAGAGCCTGTCAGGGTTGTTGATACAAGAGAACAAGTGCTAAGAAACTGGACGACTCTTATGGTAAAAGTTCTATGGATAAACCATAATATGGAGGAGGCAACGAGGGAACCCAAGGAACATATGATGAAGAATCCCCCGAGTCGTTTTATACAATGATATTATATGAAATATCAAGGACGATATTATTTAGAGGGGAGAATGTAACACCCCAAGCTTCCATGGTATGCTTCTCTTTGAATAATACAGTAGCGTGTGTTGTACGCAACTTCGAGTTCTAACACACACCACAACCTATCAAAGTAGCTATTATGAATAGTAATACCTACTTTTTGAAATTTTATAAATTTTATCTTTCAAAATGGACTTCATTTTTGGATTTGGAATATCAAATTTAGCCTAGGGTGAAATTTTGTAACTTTTCAGATAACTTTTATATTTTGATGAATAGTGAAAATTACTAAATTTTATTTAAAAACAACTTTTTTAATAAAAATAATTAATAGTGATAAATTATACTATTGAGTGGTTTTAAAGTATAATTATAATATAATTTTACCATTCTATCTAATGGTGGTCATTAGAATTAATTTCACATTGAAATTGGACATAAACAATTGTCAATATTTTGATTGATATTGTTTCTTAAAAACATGATATTTGTTTTGAAAATGAGAATTAATTATAAAATGCAACTTATATGTTTGAATTTTTTAAAATAGACACCATTTTTGAATTCAGAATATCAATTATAGCTTATGGTGATTTTTTGGTATTGTTCTGAGATACTTCAATTTTTGATGATAGTGAAACCACTATGTGGTAGTTAAAATTACTAATTTTTCATTTAAATGAATCTTTACCACTTATGTGATTTTATTTCCAAAAATCTGACATACACGGTTTTCATTAAGATGAAAAATGTGGTTCAATGGGATTAAAATAATTTTTTGGTTAATAGTAACTTTTAAGTTTTATTAATGGCGATTAAATGTAATTAGTGTAATTTAAGGTAAATATAATGTTATAATAATATGAAATTACCTTTACAATTGTCCTACACTTATTGTATGAGTCACATCCAACCGAGAAAATCCATGGGTCAACTTGGGGGCCCCATGGAGCCACTTGGGTAAGAAAATGACATTAATAACTTTTTATTTAAAGTAAAAATAAAATTGTAACAAACATGTGTTGTTTTACTAAAACAATTATTACATGGGGTTATATAAGTTAAATTTTTTACTATAAATATTCATTGGAAATATAAAAATATTTCATACATCATGGTAATGTTATTATAATTTTTAGACATTAAATAAATTAAATATTTTATAACACCATGATGATGCAACAATTACCTCATTAATTAAGGATTTAAATAAAATGAAAAGATTATGTAAAATATAAGACATAAACTTATCAAAAACCTATTAAATGAGTATATTTATAACCCTTATAACCTTATCCTCGAAATATATAATTTTGGAACCTTTGAAAGCCGAAAAGCACTTCATAATAATGTACCATTTCATGACGTTCCAAGAGTGCCCTCCTCTCCTCTTATAAAAGGTCCCCACCTCTACCACCTTATTCACACCATCAAAGCCATTTGGCTCGGCCAACCTCTTCCCAAATACTTTCTCAAAGTCCCTCTCTTAATCCTAGAAGCCTCACTTTGGGCATAAGTCTTCCCAAAGAATCCTTTCGCTCAAATCAAAAAGAGTTACCCGATTTTAAGGCAATGTCTTCTCTTATGTTCTTTTGTTTTATTTTTCTTCTCCAGCTGCTTAAACTCTTTTTATTCCATTATTTTGTAACAATACAAGTATCTAAAATATACTAGGATGTTTTTATTTTAAGTATTTTATTTACACTTACACACACCTTCATATAATGGTTAAAGAACATACTATTTCTGTGGGTGGCGAATTACTGCCTCACGAAACGATGATTGTTCAATCTTCTTTTAACACCTCTCATGGTGGCCATTATGATGAAAATATTTTCATATATGATATATATATATTATGTTTATGTTTTCCTTATTCTTCTTTATTTGTCATTTATGGCATACCATTATGATTTCCATTATAGGTAAACGCGATAATTTCATTTTAGGAAGTGCGGACTACCGCCCCCTCAAAGTGATTTGAATCGTTAATGCCATATGTGGGCCGTATAAGGGATGGAGTAAATGATATTATATATGATATTATACTGGAATTATAATACACCTTTATATCATTATGATTTCATTCCATTAAATACGAAATATAAATGAAAGTTGTGTTCATGTGTACGTACGGCTTACCGTCTCCATGAACAGTGCATTTCATTTCTTACCTCTAAATGTTACGTAATATTATGAATGAATTTATATACTGGATATATATGATAGATATGATATCTACATCATGAATATAATTCTTTATATAATGGATATTTTACCGCATGAACAACTTGTAATTATAAGAAGTTTATTTTTGACTCAAGTACCAAAGATCGACAAAATGACCGTTATTAACATAAATAATTACATAATGTTCATAACATGGAAATAAGTGATATAAAAGGAATAATATACTTGAAAATGGTTCTTAAGAAATTATAAATTAACTCTAGTTTAATATTCATGAGTTTAACGAACGGTTGAGTCAAGTCGGACAAGAGGTAAGGACTTCGTCTCAATCTCCTTTCATTGAGGCATATTTTGTTTTATACACAACTTCCTTTTATATGGTGTATAAACCCATTTTACTTTTATATTTATTCAAAAGGAATCTTTTTATATGAAGCGTTTTATAAACGACAAAAAGGAAGGTTTTTTTGTCGTACGTATGCGGTGACAATGACTTCTCCGCCGCCGTGACCATTATTTGAGTTTCGGCTTCCTCTACAAGCCATAACTTTTTTTAAATGAAAAATAAATACCAAGATTTATTTTTCATTTATTTTGGTATTGAAAATGGTTTTGAAAGTGTTTTTATTATATCAATGTGTTGTATTGATATCTTGTGATTGAAATGTGGAAATGTTATGTTACCTTGATGCATGTTTTATGTGATATGATTATGTTATAGTTTATGATATGTTTAAATCTGTTCATATAATGAATGAATTGGACTTAATAAGTGAAGGGTGGAGCTTGCTATAGCTCCTAGATGCATCGGTGGGTCTCTTGAGACAAACTAGTGTCTTGGCATGAGGCCTTGACAAAATCTTATTTGTAGTCTTGGAACGAGGCCTTGGCTATGTGGTTATGATAGTCTGGCATTATGCATTCCATCATTATGAAAGTGGTTATTGATATTTCATGTGATTATTTTACTAGTATAATATACATGTGAATAAGTAAATGGCATTATTTCATTTTATTTTTTCCATATTATGTTGAAGTTCATGTTTAAAAGTATTATTTTAGTTATACATTTCGTTAAATGTTAATGTTTATTTATGAACGCTTCCACTATTTTGTTATCCTTACTGAGCATCCGAGCTCACCCCTTTCAATGTTTTAATTTTTCCAGGATGGGATGAAGTATATTATGAATGAACTGCAAGGATAGTATGAGGGGATATGAAGACAAGATTTTTTTTTAGTTTTGTTTTCCTTTATGATGTAATGTAAGACTGATGAATGTATCCAGTGTTTCCAAGGCAACTAAACTAATCGGTCTTTCGAGACATGATCTTTTGTGATCATTCCAAAGTTACGCAATAATGCACCAACTCTGGGTAATTAGGGTCGGGGTGTTACAGTTGGTATCAGAGGCAGTTTAGTACTAACCTTGGAAGCTAGATTTAGATAAACTCTCGTTAGAGCACATAGCCCAAAGATAGACTTTGAGGATTTGCATAGAAGAACTTCCTAGAATTTTGGTATTATATAGATTTAATGAGTTTTCCAAGAAATACATCCCTGTCTGGATATGAGCAAGTAGAGGAG
This sequence comes from Viscum album, assembly GCA_963277665.1. Taxonomy (NCBI): domain Eukaryota; kingdom Viridiplantae; phylum Streptophyta; class Magnoliopsida; order Santalales; family Viscaceae; genus Viscum; species Viscum album. The sequence continues at coordinate 1,196,722,962 of OY728123.1, read as the reverse complement.
GCTCTAGCACATATGTACCTAGGGGTAAAACCTGAAAACACCACTTTGAGTTGACTCGAATGGGAACTGGTGCACGACAACGGGCCTTGCTGCACTCCTGGTTACGACACTCCTGAGGGATATGCGTAGGATAATTCACATTTTCTTTACAAACCATTATGAAGGGTTTATGAGTATATACTTCCTCAAAGAAAACATTTTTATGATTATAGTTCAATTTATGTTAAGTGTTTTAGAAGTATGGAATTATGTATTTTGATTCATAAACTAATGTAGTTTATGCCATTGTTTAGAAATGGCACCTAGTGGGAGGAATGGAAACCATATCAATGAATCCACTCCATGTAGGGATTTCCCTCCGGCTCAAGATAATTATTTCATAGCGGGAGATACAACTGGTGCTGATCAACTTATCACCATACTGGGACAACTCACTCAGGTAATGAACAATAACCTTACTCGTATGGAGCACCCTGATCCGCAACGTGGAGGATCAATGTTAGAATGCTTCGTGACACAACAACCACCAACATTTAATGGGGGTAAAAATCCATTAGTAGCTGAGGAATGGATAAACTCCATAGAGAAAATATTCCACGCCTTGGGGAGTAGCGAAAGGGAGAAGGTTGTCATGGCTGTTTACCGCCTCACTGGAGATTCCAATCAATGGTGGTCATTGATTCAAAACAAAAAGGAAGATGGAGAATTATCAAGTATGGAATGGATGGAGTTTAAGGAAATTTTCATAGAAAAATACTTTCCACATGACCATTGAGAAGATATGGAAAGTCAATTTCTGAGTCTGAGGCAGAAGGAGGATGAGAATGTCGCAAAGTATGAGGCTAACTTTACAAGTTTAGTGAGGCATTCTCCAGATTATATACGTAACCCAAGAAGTAAGATTGATCATTTCTTTGAGGGGTTAAAACCATTTTTCGATTTAGCATTAGTCTCACAAACCTTCTCGTCGTACGAAGATATTTTCTCGTGTGCTATCAAGACGAAAAAGGAATTCTCTAAGTCTTATGAAATTAAAGCAAAGCAAGAGAATAAGAGATATTCTGATCAATCTAGAAATAGAAATAAGGGGAATAAGGGAAAAGTTTAATATGAGTCCTCTAGTAAATTGGGGAAAAATGCCCATGTACTTGCTTGAAGGGAACGGGAGTCTGTTACAAGTGTAGCGAAAAAGGACACCAAGCTCATAATTGCAAGGGAAAGAGAGTTGTTGTCAATGTGGAATGATATAATTGTAGAGAGATGGGAAATTATGAAAATGAATGTCCTAAGCATCAGAGTAACTTACCTTAGAAGAGGTCAAGAGATCAAGGCCAAGTTTATGCTATCACTACTGCTGAGGTTGAAGCTCCGAAAGACGTGGTGGCAGGTAATTTAATGGTTTCATCAAGTTTAGCAAATGCATTATTTGATTCTAGATCATCGAATTGTTTCATATATTTTTAGTTTGCTAAGAAAATTATATATTTCCAATTTGATTTAACAAGGTAATTGTCAGTCAAAACGCCTAAGGGAAGTATCATTGCAACAATGTTTTGTGAATCAGTCCCCATTAGAGCACATAAATGTTCTTTAACTGCTGATCTCATTGTCATACCTATGATTGAGTTTGATATAATCCTTGGTATAGATTGGATTTCAAACTATGATGCAAAGATTTATTGTAAGAAGAAGGAGGTTACGATTTTTGATGATGATGATAAGGAACACCTTATCTTTAGAGCAGAATCGTCACTACCTAATTCTTATTTAGATGCACCCCCAGTAGCTCATCTAAATTCAATTATTAGGGAGGAAGAGAATGAAATGACTAAGGGAGAGGAATTTAATGTTCAAATAGAGGATGTACCTATTGTGAAAGAATATGTAGATGTGTTTCCGGAAGATTTACCTAGACATCTTCCAGAACGAGAAGTTGAGTTTTCTATTGATTTAATTCCTGGATCAAGGCCTATATCGAAGACCCCTTATAGATTGGCCACCTTGGAATTAGTTGAACTAAAGAAACAACTAGAGGAATTGAGTAATAAGGGATTTATTCGCCCTAGTGTTTCTCCATGGGGAGCCCCTGTCCTTTTTGTCAAGAAGAAAGACGGAACTATGAGGTTGTGCATTGACTATAGGGAGATCAATGCTATAACAATAAAGAAGAAGTATCCCCTACCTCACATTGATGATTTATTTGACCAACTGCATGGAGCTTAATACTTTTCAATGATTGACCTTCGATCTGGATACCATCAGTTGTGTGTGAAGAAGGAAGACATTCCTAAGACAACATTTCGAACAAGGTACGGGCATTACGAGTTTACAGTAATGCCTTTTGGATTGACTAATGCACCCTCTGTATTCATGGATCTAATGAATAGAATTTTCAAGGAATATCTTGATGATTTTGTGGTGGTATTTATTAATGATATCTTGGTATACTCCAAAAGCTACGAAGATCATGAAAATCACTTGTGCGTTATCTTGAAGACTCTAAGAAGGAATGAATTATATGGGAAGTTTAGCAAGTGCGAATTCTGGCTTCAGGAGATTTCATTTCATGGCCATATTGTCTCTAAGGATGTAATTTCTGTTGATCCTTCTTAGACCAAGGAAATCCAAGAATGTCCAGCACCGATGAGTATAACTGAGGTACGCAGTTTTATTGGTTTGGCAGGTCATTATCGATGTTTTATCCATAATATTTCCCGATTGGCTAACCCATTAACAAAGCTCACACGTAAAGGGGTTAAATTTTTCTGGACAAAAGAGTGTGAAGAATGTTTTGAATAAATGAAGAGAAGATTAGAGAATGCTCATATATTGACTCTACCATTGGGGAATGATGGGTTTGTTATTTATAGTGATACATCAATGAAAGGACTTGGTTGTGTCCTTATGCAGAATGATGGGGTTATTTCCTATGCATCACGACAGCTAAAAATTCATGATCAGAACTATCCTACTCATGATCTCGAGTTAGCTTCTGTAATATTTTCCTTGAATATATGGAGACATTATCTCTATGGTGAAAAATGTGAGATATATACCGATCACAAGAGTTTTAAATATATTTTATCACAAAAAAAACTCAACATGAGGCAAAGGCAATGGCTTTAACTACTAAAGGATTATGATTGCATGATACACCACCACCCGAGGAAGGAAAATAAGGTTGAAGATTCCTTGATTAGAAAAGATCATGGAGTTTTGAACATGATGAGAGTGGAAAGGGATCATATTTTCATGGATCTAGTAAAGATGGATATGGGAGTCACCATGGAGGGTGAAACATCAAAACTTTTTCAAATGGTTTCCAAACCGCCTCTACTATAAAGGATAAATTGTTCTCAAGATGATGATGAAGAGTTGAAAAATAACATTAAAGCTGTGAATGATGGGTGATTGAGTGACTTTGTGTATGAAGATGGAATTTTGAAATTTGGGAGAAGACTTTGTGTTCCCGGTATACCTGATTTAAATTGGGAATTGTTGGGTGATTCTCATAGTTCCAATTTCTCTATACACCCTGGGTGTACCAAAATGTATAGAGATTTAAAGGAACATTTTTGGTGGGACAACATGAAGAGGGATATTACTGATTTTGTGTCAAGATGTATGGTTTGTCAACAAGGGAAAGCTGGAAGGAAACTGCCTGGTGGAGTATTGAAACCTCTTCACATACCTGAGTGGACAATATATTAATGTAGTTGTGAGACTTCATGGAGTACCCCTATCGATTATCTCAGATCGTGATCCCCATTTTACATCAAGATTTTGGAAAAGTCTCTATAAGTCCTTGGATACTGAACTTAGTTTGAGCACTGATTACCACCCTCAAATAGGTGGACAATCAGAACGAACTATTCAAACCTTAGAAGACATGTTGAGATCATGCTCACTTGACTTTCAGGGTATGTGGGATCAATATTTACCTCTGGTAGAATTTTCCAATAACAATAGCTTCCATTCAAGTATTCATATGGCTCCATATGAAGCGTTATACTGAAAGAGATGTCTCACACCAACCTGTTAGGATGAAGTTGGTGAAAGAAAACTTTTAGGCCCAGAACTGGTGGAGGAAACAATGGAAAAGGTGAAGGTAATCCAAAACCACATCAAAGCAGCTCAAAGTAGGCAGAAGATCTATGCTGACAACCGAAGGAAGGATTTGGAATTTCAGGCAGGAGATCATGTTCTCATGAAGGTATCTTTGTGAAAGGGAGTTATACATTTCGATAAGAATGGTAAATTGAGTCCCAGGTACATTGGACCCTTCAAAATTCTAGAACGAATTGGGGCTGTAGCTTACCGTTTGGCAATGCCGCCAAGTCTCTACAAAGTTCACGTTTTATTACACGTATCACTGTTGATAAAATACATGTCTGACCCAATACATGTACTCACCTATGAGGAATTAGAACTGGAACCCGATATGTCTTATTGCGAAGTGCCCGTTAGGGTTCTTGATACAAGAGAACAAGTGCTGAGAAACCGGATGACTCGTCTGGTAAAAGTTCTATGGAGAAACCATAAGATGGAGGAGGCAACATGGGAACCCGAGGAACATATGATGAAGAATCACCCGAGTCTTTTTATACAATGATATTATATGAAATTTCATAGACTAAATTATTTAAATGAGGGGAGAATGTAACACCCCAATCTTCCATGGTACGTTTCTCTTTGAATAATACAGTAGCGTGTGTTGTACGCAACTTCGAGTTCTAACACACACCACAACCAATCAAAGTAGCTGTTATGAATAGTAATACCCACTTTTTTAAATTTTATAAATTTTATCTTTTAAAATGGAATTCATTTTTGGATTTGGAATATCGAATTTAGCCTAGGGTGAAATTTTTGAACTTTTCGGATAACTTTTATATTTTGATGAATAGTGAAAATTACTAAATTTTAATTAAAAACAACATTTTTAATAAAAATAATTAATAGTGATAAATTATACTATTGAGTGGTTTTAAATTATAATTAGAATATAATTTTACCATTTTATCCAATGGTGGTTATTAGAATTAATTTCACTCTGAAATTGGACAAAAACAATTTTCAATCTTTTGATTGATATTGTTTCTTTAAAAAATGCTATTTGTTTTGACAACAGTAATTAATTATAAAATGAAACTTATATGTTTAAAATTTTGTAAAATAGACACCATTTTTGAATTCATAATATCAATTATATCTTAGAGTGAATTTTTGGTATTGTTCTGAGAAACTTTATTTTTAATGAATAGTGAAACCACTATGTGGTAGTTAAAAAAACTAATTTTTCATTTAAATGAAACATTACCACTTCTGTGATTTGATTTTCAAAAATCCAACATACATGGTTGTCATTAGGAAGAAAAATGTGGTTCAATGGGATTAAACTAATTGTTTGGTGAATAGTAACTTTTATGTTTTATTAATCGTGATTAAAGGTAATTAGTGTAATTTAAGGTAAATATAATGTTATAATAACATGAAATTACATTTACACTTGTCCTACACTTATTGGATGAGTCATGGCTGACCAAGAAAATCCATGGGTCAACTTGGGGGCCCCATGGAGCCACATGGGTAAGAAAATGACATTAATAAGTTTTTATTTAAAGTAAAAATAAAATTGTCACAAACATGTGTTATTTTACTAAAAAAATTATTACATGAGGTTATATAAGTTAAAATTTTGACTATAAATATTCATTGGAAAGATAAAAATATTTCATACATCATGGTAATTTTTTTTATAATTTTTAGACATTAAATAAATTAAATATTTTATAACACCATGATGATGCAACGATTACCTCATTAATTAACGATTTAAATAAAATGAAAAGATAATGTAAAATCTAAGACTTAATCTTGTCAAAAACATATTGGATGAGTATATTTCGAACCCTTATCACCTTATCCTAGAAATATATAATTTCAGGACCTTTTAAATCCGAAAAGCACTTCATAATAATGTAACATTTCATGACTTTCCAAGAGTGCCATCCTCTCCTCTTATAAAAGGCCCCCACCTCTACCACATTATTCACACCATCAAAGCCATTTGGCTCGGCCAACCTCTGCCCAAAAACTCTCTCAACTTCCTTATCTTACTCCTAGAAGCCTCACATTTGGAAGAAGTCTTCCCAAGGAATCCTTTGGCTCAAATCAAAAAGATTTACCCGATTTTAAGGTAATGTCTTCTCTTAAGTTCTTTTGATTTATTTTGCTTCTCCAACCCCTTAAACTCTTTTTATTCCTTTATTTTGTAACAAAACCAGTATATAAACTATACTAGGATGTTTTTATGTTATGTATTTTGTTTACACTTACACACACCTTCATCTAATGGTTAAATAACATACTGTTTCTGTGGGTGGCGAATTACTGCCTCACGAAATGATGATTGTTCCATATTCTTTTAACACCTCTCATAGTGACCATTATAATGAAACTATTTTCATATATGATATATATATTATGTTTATGTTTTCATTATGCTTATTTATTTCTCATTTATGGCATACATTTATGATTTCCATTATGGGTAAATGCGATAATTTCATTTTAGGAAGTGCGGACTACCGCCCCCTCAAAGTGATTTGAATCGTTAATTCCATATGTGGGACGTATAAGGGATGGAGTAAATGATATTATATATGATATTATACTGGAATTATAATAAACCTTTATATCATTATTATTTCATTCCATTAAATATGAAATACAAATGAAATTAGCGTTCATGTGTACGTACGGCTTACCATCTCCATGAACGGTGCATTTCATTTCTTACCTATAAATGTTACTTAATATTATGAATGAATTTATATACTGGATATATATGATAGATATGATATCTACATCATGAATATAATTCTGGATATAATGGATATTTTACCGCATGAACAACATGTAATTATAAGAATTTTATTTTTGACTCAAGTACCAAAGATCAACAAAACGGCCGTTATTAACATAAATAATTACATAATGTTCATAAAATGGTAATAAGTGATATAAAGGGAATAATATACTTGAAAAAGGTTCTTAAGAAATTATAAATTAACTTTAGTTTATTATTCCGGAGGTAAAATAACGGTCGAGTCAAGTCGGACAAGAGGTAAGGACTTCGTCTCAATCTACTTTAATTGTGGAATATTTTGTTTTATACACAACATCTTTTTATACGGTGTATAAACCCCTTTGAATTTTACGTTTATTCAAAAGGAATATTTTTATACGATGTGTTTTACTAAACGACAAAAATTAATGTTTTTTTGTCGTACGTATGCGGCGACAATGACTTCTTCGCCGCCGTGACCATTATTTGAGTTTCTACTTCCTCTAAAAGCCATAACTTTTTTTAACTGAAAAATAAATACCATGATTTAATTTTCTTTTGTTTTGGTATTGAAAATGTTTTTGAAAGTTTTCTTATTATATCAACGTGTTGTATTGATATCTTGTGATTGAAATTTGGAAATGTTATGTTACTTTGATGCATGTTTTATGTGATACTATTATGTTATGGTTTATGATATGTTTAAACATATTCATATGAGGAATGCATTGGACTTAATAAGTGATGGGTGGATCCCATTATAGCTCCTCGATGCATCAGTAGGTCTCTTGAGATAATCTAGTGTCTTGGCATGAGGCCTTGACAAAATCTAATTTGTAGTCTTGGCATGGGGCCTTGGCTATGTGGTTATGATAGTCTGGCATTATGCATTCCATCATTATGAAAGTGTTTATTGATATTTCATGTGATTATTCTACTAGTAGAATATCCATGTGAATAAGTAAATGGAATTATTTAATTTTATTTTTGCCTTATTATGTAGAAGTTCTAGTTTAAAAGGCTTTTGTTTTAGTTATACATTTCCTTAAGTGTTAATGTTTATTTATGAAAGATTCTGCTATATTGGTACCCTTACTGAGCATATGAGCTCACCCCTTTCAATGTTTTAATTTTTCCAGGATGTGATGAAGTATATTATGAATGACCTGCAGGGTTAGTATGAGGGGATATGAAGACAGGATGTTTTGTTTAATTTTGATTTACTTTATGATTTAATGTAAGACTTATGAATGTATCTAGTGTTTCCAAGGCTACTAAACTAATCAGTCTTTCGAGATATGATCTTTTGTGATCATGCCAATGTTACACAATAATACACCAACTCTGGGTAACTGGGTTTGGGGTGTTACAGTCTCTAAGTCATATATATCTTTCTTCACACACATATATATATTTGTTACTTGATTATTATTTTTCCCTATCACGTGATCTGAAAAATAAGAATTAAATTTAATACTAGATATAAACACATTTTTTGTCTTCTACACCACTATGTGATTATTTTATAACATTCCTAACATTTGAAACTAATCACTATATTCCTTTAGTATATTATTATGTAACTTCCTTGTAAATTTTTCTAAATCTATAATACCTTTTTACTGTGTATAAATAATTTCATAATCAAAATGTATAAGGTACTCTACCAATATATATTTTCCCAGATTGAGATCAGGTTGAGGGAAAATTTATTTTAAACTGATAAAGTTGGTAGAAATGAAAATTTTATTATTAAATGTTTAATAAATCTATTTCATTAGGTACTAAAAAATCAATACTAATTCCATATATTGTGTGTTAAGATACATTCATGTGGTATTAATTAAAATAACTTTTTAATGGATTTGGTAACCAGGTGAGGGGATAATAGTGTATATTTATTTGATTCATATGTAATTGGGTATATTTATTAATCCGGATGAATTCATGAAATCCTATGGTATGTTTTAGGATCTTTATCCCAATGATAATAATTATTTATTAATGAAATAATCCATAGGTAATTTAGTATACACTTATCAATTACTATGTCAGCTAAGTATAATGAGGGTTGCTCTTTTTGGTCAATCAATCAACCAAGGTGTAATAGTGAGTACCATATTGGTCATGTTAACCTAGTGAATGGTGATGAGATACCAAGTGGGCTCCTAGATGTTTTTTTTGAAATTTTTTTTAATTAATGTTTTTAATAAGTTAACAAATATATCATAGATATGGGTATCTCACCCCTTTTCCCTCACATTCTTTCTCTCTTCTCTAAGGTGGGATCATTCTAGTTCATTGTTAATTCATCAAGTTATTTATCATGGGGATTCAATACCAGGAATTATTGTTGTACATCATTATCTTTATCTTGTTTTTTAATCGTTTCATCAAATTTTTTGAAAAATATTTCATTTTTTGTTTCTCCTATGGTTTCTCAATAACTTACACCTAAGGATAAATCAGAATATATGATTCAATATTTGTTCCTCTACTAAGACAAGGTATGTTGTGGCTAGATATTTTTATACTATTATTACTTCATCACGTGATATATGGGCATAGGTAAGGTCATGTGTGTCACTTGAAAAATATCTTCGTGTGCTCTCCATATTTTTTTAGATTTTAAGAGTCGTCACTTATGGGTATTAATGGGGCAGTCTATGTGTGTAGCTTGTTCTTGGTTAATAGCTTTAGGTATTCTTTTTCATATTGAATTATTTTGAAATGTTATTATTCATGTGATGGATTTCTTGGTATGGTTCATTTGGGATTTAATGATTGTGTCCTATATTCTTGGAGGTTAATATAACTTCTCAGACCTAGGTTACACTCAGATGTTCCTTAAGCCCCATTGTTCAAATGGCCTCAAGCACATCTTCCCAAACACCAGATTATGCTAACTAGCAGTGAGGGTATTGGGCGTGTCCTTGCGGAGACTATGACCTCATTACGAAAGTGTAGAATATAGGATAAACATAAAAGTACATAAAATAGAGTGAAAAATATAAAAAAACGATGGAATAGAAGAAGAATATATAAGTTATAAACAAAAAAATTGATAATCATATATAAAAGATAATGGTACATGTCATGTCTCTATAAAACTAGAAAACACGGTTTAAAGGTAGAAAGAATAACCTGATAAACAAATGAATCAAAAAAATCCAAAAACTATCCAAGAATGTTAATCTCCATCTCAGTTATCTGCTACCCAAATCCATCCTAATGCAAGAAATAAATCATGTGTCTGAAGCAGTATGCCTCCCTTTTTCAACACATTTGTACATGTAATATGCATGAGTGCCAATGGTTACCTATATTTGTTATGAGATAAATCTTAGTGGGCCAACACCAATGATGTCTATAACATTATATCCACGTAGGATTATCCGAAACAGTGTGAAAGAATGCATACATAAATGTAACGTAGTAAAGTAATGTAAATACCCATGTGCCAACCTCAGCCTCACCAAGGGTATAAACTTGTGTTCATTTAATTTATTAATTATGTTCTTATTTATATATGTGAGTCCCATGAGGCATATGCAACACTAACATCTTGACATGAAAATAATGATAATAATATATCCAAAATGTAATAAGGCATCCAAAATGATAACAATAATGAAAAAGTTCCAATTTAATAACCAAGGGAACCATGAACACAAGGGTCAAGATAGATTAGGTATAAATTTTAGCTTGAATATGGGGAAAGATTGTAATCCAAGGGGAATCTCCCAAAAAATTCTATAATAATGATTCTAACTGATTACAAAAAATATATCCAATGTAAAATGGGATAATAAATGACTTGGACCTAGGGTTTAACCAAGATTATTTTGCATCTATTGAAGTCATATTGGATCAATGGAGTGTATCCACAACATCATGTAATGATAATGACAGGATCCTAGGATGTCATACTAGGAATCTGATGATAGAAAATTATTGGGTTCTAAGGAGGGTCTCACCCTAGGAAATAATTATCTCTGAATCTAAATATAATCCATGAGGGAACATGAAAATTTCTGGGAAATCCATGTCAATATTAAGTATTAAAACCCCTATAGATATGTCAAGGTTCATATACAAGGAATCTTATAATTAATTCATTTATTAAATTATTCTATATAATGGCCATGTCATTTAACAAAGTAATAGGGTTTATTCTTTGCCTCTCATATAAGTGACAAGGCATCTCAAGGATATCCAACCATTTATTATCTCATATAAGTCATATTCGATTCATTAGGTTCACATTTTAGCCCTATGTAATCATGGAAATGTGTGCTAAAAAATCTCAACTGAGTTCCTTGATTGCAATTAATAAGGCCAAGTCATATATATACAATATACTTCACATTTCTATTTAATATTTATTTATAATTTTAAATAACTTGCCTTAAAAAGGTTAAGTGGATAGAATATGTGGTAATACTCATTTATCAATTCACAATTAATCTATTTAAAGTGGCTTACCATTAGTAGGTTCAATCCATACACCAAAAGGATGGAGGAGATGAACATGTCGAACAAAAAAATCCCAATTATAGAAAACACCATACATGGGTTTTCCTTCATTGAGGTCATGACCTCGAAAGAAGGATATAATATTTAATTAGATTACTAGAGTATGAATCTATAGACTTCAAGAAAGTAACATCAATTAAGCAGGCAATTCCTCATGAAATTGGCATCCACACATGGAATTTTATAAACACTGAATCTTAAGGGATGAGTAATAGGCCACCTACCTCATACTCATACGAATCATCTCTTCCAGTATCATCCTCTGGATTGGCCTGGATTGGAAGATATCAGAAGAAAAGATCAATGACCTATAAATAGGTTATATGATCATGCATCTAAATAGTGTTGAAGTGGGAAAGAAGAATGAAAAAAATAAAAATTCATTTAGATCTTACCAATGCAGATATACCAAGATGAATCGTGCTTCTATCATACGCTAGATGGATTGACAAGGTCAATTAATAGATTAGTCTGGAAGAGAAATCAAAAAGGGATAGGAAACCCTCTTCTATATTTTATAAATAAAAAAGTAATATGTGTTAACAAATATATAAAACTTTATGGGAATTTTGTTAAAATCCACCAAAAAAGGGCATCAAATGGTTGGCCAAACAGTGTGCGCAACATGATCTATCTTTTGAAGGGAGGAAAATTTCACACAGTTAGGATACATTGTTAAAGAAAGCATTCAACAATTGTGAAAAAAACCTTTACAACAATGTATGAAGTTTTCACATAGTCATTACACCCCATGGTGCATGGTTAGGGTAAACTGTGCACCCAACACCATCCCACTTTCTAAAACCACACGGTTAGAAGAGATCATGCGAACTAGATCACACTGTTTCAATTAACTATGCGGCCAATCTATTTCTCAAATTTTTCAAGAATCTGAGCTCATAGAAATCCTAAAAAACCCTTGAAACATTTGTGAAATTATTAGGCATCTATATTAGGTTGAAAATAAAAAACTATACTTAATTTAAAAGTATCCATACCTGAGTCAAAACCTAGGTTCCTATAGTCTTACCCACCTAAAGAAACTCATCACATTGTTCACCTTCCAAGGGCGTCTAAATACTATCTGAGAGCTATTGAAACTATATAGGAATTCAAAGATACTATGAATATATAACCATATATTTAAAAATCCCAAGGCAAAGTTTGGGGAATTAAAAGTAAAGCCACAAGATTCGAATGACCTACATGAAAGACCTGTGCAACAGTATAGTTTATATACCCCTACGCGGTGGACCTATGTAGAGTGACTTCATGGAGGACCTCTAACAACAAATTTTCGTTGACCATATCCCCTTTTATCCTAAAAATATGACCCTTGGGATCCCCATTTCTGGTACTAAAAATTTTGAAGGACTTCCAGAAGCTCTCATTGCGTATATCTTTCAACTAAATCCCTCCAATTGTCTCATGCATCTCTGTAAAAACTTGAGAGAAGAGATATTTAGATGGGGCATGCATGTTTTGAAATTCTTTCACAATTTGAAGCTCACATAGGCTTGTTTACCCTACGTGATGTATTTTTTAGTCATCATAATGGCCTACACATCACACCTACGTGGTACATCTACGCAACATACCTATACAGGGTACCTACATGACACACCTACATAGAGTACCTATGCATTAGAGTTGTGTATAAGGACCAAATTTCCACTTATATACAATCTTTAAGGCCACTCATTATAGGGTATATCTTAATTTGGTTCCCTTATCTAAAAATTACTTATTTGAAGCCTCCACCAAAACCTCTGGACATATCAAACCTTTGGTAAATGCACATAAGTGTGTCTCCTATTTGGGTTTCTATATCTGCAGTCAAAGGTTTCCCACATTTGATTCAGAATGGGGTTAGGATTCATGGAGTGTTTGTGGGATTGTATATCAACATCCAAATGGTCCTTTATCCTAGAAACAGTGTTGGGAAGTTTCGGTTTTGGAGGATTAGGGTTTGGTTATGTCCTCCACTTTTCATTTATAAGACCCAAAAAACCTCAGGTCTCTAGTAGGGAAGGTATGGTTCACACTATATTTTCCCTGAAATCAAAAGAGAAGTCTCCCTCACCTATTCATATCCACTAGGATGTCCATCCTAGTGTAATACCCTAACCTTTCATGTAAGAGGTTGTAGTGTTTCTTCTCTCTACTTCCTTCACCTTTACTCCTTCATTTCTTTCGACCCTTGTCCAATATAAGGAGAACAAAGGGAAGGAGTGGAGGCTCGTTGCCTCACCATCTTCTTGGGTCAACTCGACCATGTCCTCCCTTCCCTCCATAAGAGTGCACTTTTCCACAAGTGGAGAAGTATATGTTTGGGAGCATTTGTTAAATCTTTGACATCCTCTTGTTTATCACACTGAGCATGATTCACATGGGCTTAGATATTTTTCATTATCACAACATTTTCACAAACACTTGAAATCTGAGAACTATGATTCTTGTTCAAACCAGGATATGTAAGACAACTTCATAAAGGCCTAAGATCAAAAGGGTACCCTTTCAAAAGGGCTTACCCAATCATGTCCCCTAAAATGAGAAGATCTCATGCATAATCCCCAACACAAAGAATAAACTACTAGAACTCTGATTCCAACCATAATTGGGATATGTAGGAAGCATTCTTATAGCTCGAGCTCATTGGATATCCTCTTTAAGAATCTAACACTAATTTCCTTAATCTAGTCATCCCCCTTAAGAGTAAGCCTCAAATTAAACAACCCAATCACTAAGGCATTGTTTTCAAGAAGTAAGCCCAAACTCATTTATTTCAATAGAATATACTCTCCTATGAGACTTATCGAACTACATGGGATTTGATTCCTATCCACATGGGATACGTAGGAACCCTCTTTGAAGTTCAAACCCAACACTTCAAATCATCCTTGTTCTTCTTAGTCAATATTCCCAATAGGGTATAATCTTATTTGGAAACCCATATCATTTCCATGTTCCTTTGGTTGCTTCAGAATAAGTCCCAGACTAAACATTTTCTAAGCATATTTCACTTATATGTCCTTACCACATGACATTAAAATGTATGTCTAGGTCCTTATTATAACACCTTAAAAGGTATGATGTGTCCCATTAAGTGTCACCAAACTATGAGTGTTCTGATTCCTTTTACAAGGATATGTAGGTATCCAATTTTATGGGTATGATCCCAATATCAAAAAAAATCATTCATGTCCCTGGAAGATAATATTTTCTATATTTCCCAAATGAGTGGATTCAAAACCATTATCATCATAGTGGTGATTAAAAGAATCTATGAATACTATACGAGAGGATACCGTTTATGGAGAACCTCAAATACATAGGGATATCTACATTAATGAAGAACCTTGAATACATATGGATGATTATAAATTTCACACATGTTAAAATGTGATTGAAAATTCCAATGTAAAATTATTTTTTACTTGGTGAATTAATAAGGATTCATGAAAATATATTAAATTTTTAAAGATGCTCTTGGAGTAGACAATAATCCCCCTAAAAGGGTGTAATGAGTCTGACCTCCCATCCTCTCAACCAATGTATGTTCATAAGTATTGTAATGTTCAAACTTATCGAACGCCTACCTTTGGAAAGTGGGTCCATTTTTTATAAATAACTATTTGATGTTTCTAGTTCCATGAATAAATCCAATGTAAACAGCCTATATGTAGTGATTCTTAAACTAGATCATACGGTTTAAGGAACTACAAAACAAAAATAGTGAACCCAACAAGAATCCTTAACTTTGTTAATAATGTTACCCACCTATCAGGAGCCTATCAATTGATAAAGGAAGACCAAAAAATCAATCAATCATGCATGTATCCATCTTAAAGATGTTTTTGTAAAGGATTTAATTGTTGTTCTCAGTTTTTTCTCAGAACTCCCTTCATTCCAAATTGGATTCCTTCAAGTTTTCACCCATGAATGTATCAGTCACTGCTCAAGCTGGATCCTCATCCACGAAGAGGACTTAATCACCCTCTTACCATATTCATCTTCGAGTATCCAATGTGCTAGTAAGGGAGTATGGTCAGCACGGTACAATCCCATCCTTGTAGGTTTCCTAGCATGCTCTCCAAGTTAATAACAACCCTTGATCATCCGGTCAATGAAGACCGATGGTCAAGAATTAGATGGTGTCGACCACCTTATTCATCTGTTTCAGGTCCTTATCCCCAGAACACAACAACTAGTCCTTCTCATAATATAGGGAGGGGAATCAAGAGGTCACTTAGGGCCTCAATTGAATGATGTAGGGGTTATTCCTGAGGACTCCCACCAATAATTGCTTCCAGAAGAATCGTGTGGTAGTGAAACCCCAACATGATTAGGGTGTTGCCTCTAGATGTTCGTACCAAGTATCTCTGACCTGGGAATTCAAGAAGAACCACCAGAGACAACATCAGGTCAATAAGGATAAGTTTATTACCTTTCCCCCTACTAGAGAAGTCCATCCACCTAAATTGATGGTAAACAATGAGTGGGAACATACACTCATCCGTCCTAATTCTACATCCCAGAAAACTCGTCTAGAAGTGACCAACAATCCCACTAAAAAAATTCAGTGGATTACCACGTACAGGAACAAACACCTATTTAAAAATTATCATCCAATTATCTTTCTTGTATGACTGCATTTAAGGAATCCCACCAATAAAATGTGGTGGTAACTGGTAAAAGGGAACATAAACCTGTTTACATTCACTAATTCTACCAGCAGTTTCGTCTATCAGTATTCAAATAATTTCTTCAACCATGTTTGATTGAAAACATCCATCATGCACATACACTTTCAAGAATTCATCAATCCTACCGATGGTCTTGTTTTGAAGCCCTTGGAGAAGCTAGTCAGAAATCTCTGATGACAAATCTGGGGAAGTCCCAACTCTCTGCCCCCATACATGAGTAGTGTTAATATCCAATGATAGGAAAAGGAGGAAATGAGTATGCACATAACCATACTACCAATATGGAATGAAATTATATTCCATTTCGGGTCACTAAAGTCCCCAAACACATCTTAGAAATAGTGAAAGTGTGGACACAAACTCCTTCCCATATTCTGGAAACATGCCAAAATATCAAAACAACAACTTCAGTAGTACCATGGGAACATACACATAAATCTATTCCCACACCCGAGATTACACCTCGACATGAAATTGCTGAGTAGATACATACCTCTGCTCCAGTCCAAGAGGGTTATGGGGCATAATCCCTCATATCATACAGACAACAGGACCCAAAACATACACCCTTTTCAATTAGAGGTAGTCTGACCATTCTGATGGACACTCTAAAGAAGAAACATACACCTACCCATTATAACCACTTCTCCCAGCAAGTGGCCCCAACTAAGTGTAAGATAATATCCATGAAAATTTCTCTTCAAGCACAGTTTTAAAATCAAGATCCAAGCTGCAATCTGGATCCTCTTAATGATGGAGTTCTTGAATCCCTTAGACATTTATCTATTGTATCTTAATATCATACCCTCTCATTACCAAATTATAGGAGTAATAATTGTAATTATGAAGTTTACCATCATATACTTCATCATGAAAGATTACTTAATAAAAATTCGGTCAATCTAGAGAGCTTATCTTCAGATGAGAGCCATAGAAACTCTCCTTGTGTTGAGAAGACCAAGGAGAAAGAGGATTTATCCATTATTGTAATCTAACATGGTGTTCCTTCCTATGATGGAATTTGATGTGAATGTTATCTCTGTATTAGTATTCCTCATTTTCAATATAATTCTATAATTGAAAATGTAGTAATGAGAAAGCCAAATTATCTCAAATCACTTGCCAACATGAGGCCAGTCATGTCTGATACCTTATCATTAATAGGTGTAATACTTTCTAAACAAGAATATATCTTAAAGAAATGGTGATTATATGAATCTCCCTTGGATAATTTGTCTTATAATATATTAGATGAAAAAACACCTGATTCTATTGTTTTTAATAAAATAATCGAGAAGCGCCAACTTCAGTCAGACCAAGTGGATAAACCCCTAGTGAAATATGAAGCAGATATGTTAACTATGATAATGAAATTAGCTAAAGGAGAATTACCAGTCATGTTCTAGCCTTTGTAAAATTCTCAACACAAAATTTTGTAATTTATGGGAGAAGATTGCATTCATGATGTTCACCTCAACTTATGAAAGACTCTTTATCATTTGAATACCAAATTCTTACCATAAGATGAATATAAAAAATCATGTAAAGTTAATAGAAGGGTTGAAATTACAAATTGACTTGGCATATCTCTCAATTTCCAAACATCCAAATGTTGAAAAGCGATAGAGAACCCTTCAACGTTCATGCCTCAATTCTCTAAAGAGTCTAATTTAGTTATTTTCTAATACCTCATCTGGTGTTCGTATAAGAGGATGGGGTGCACATGGAGCATGGTATTTTACTGCACTCGAGAATCATCAAGTCCCTCTAGGTATCATGCAATATTATTTCCCATAGTCAGGTATAATCAATAGATATTGTGTGTAATCAAATGTATGCTCAAGAACATTCCTCAACTATTTCTCATCAAAGTCAGGACCAAATAAAGCAATATGTTGAGATACATCTACATAAAACATCTGATAATCATCAGTAGTCCTCCAATTTGGAGAATTTTATCCATCAGATAAGGAAAATGTCTGAAATAGAATAGTGATCTTCTGAAACATGTGATTTGAGTGTTTTTCGCATAATTCACCCAGCTAATGTTTGAACCAAAAATCACAAAATCAGAAGAAAAGCTTCACAAATCTCAGCTATTGCAGTTCAAGAGCCACCCTAGCTTGTAGGGATGAGGGATTTTTTAATTTAACATTCAAATTAATTAAAAAAGGGAAGTTTTTAAGAATAATTAGAACAATAATATCCCCATCCTACAGGGCTGGGGGATTTTTCACATCTATAATCCCCTCCTCAATGAAAGTCAATTATCTCTAGATTAGGGAAGAAGACACGAATAGAGCGCACAACTGAACTATCAAGGATTCCCTTTAGGTAACTTTCCATCAAAATATTCTTGGGAATTCATTATATAGGAGAGAAAAGTCTCATGGAATATATAGAAGGAGATGATCTTAAAAAGATACTGATAGAATGTCATCAATGCAATTTGTGTTAGTAAATTTCATTAACACCATTGTAGAAGATCATCTAGAAAATGATTCAAGATTAGGGTAATCTGAATATGAAGTTCTTATCCATAATATGGTACACACTGAAGAAAATAAAGGAGGCTTGTGTACCCAAAATCTGAGGCTTACCTAGAATCTTGGTATGCCCTAAAATAATCAACTCCCACCTCTTCGAAAGGTATCTAACAAGGGGAATGGTAAAAGTCATATCACATATCATTTTTCCACTAAATAAGGTCAATATTTTTTCACATCAAGAACAATTTTCAAATCAAGAAGAGGATATGAAAGAGTTGATAAGAACTAATATAGAGTTACTTCGAAGAAAAATTTTTGTTAAACGAACTCCCCCAGCATATCCTTAGTTTGAACATCTGGTATGAACTCCTTAGTAAAGAGGATTTGTGGTAACTACATATGTGGATAATTAATTCCCTCTATTTGGTACACTGCTAGGGAAGGATCAAACACATCCTTATAGGCATGTTCCCAGGGGTTATCAAAGAAAAATATTTACACCACCACTAGTGGTTTTTCCAGATCATGCAGTAGTTCAAGATCCAGCTACTGTACTTGTACAGGTCCCATCTCATCTGGATATTCCCCAAATTCTTATGAACAAAATTGAAAAATTAACTCAATTTGATTCTATAGAAGAATGGCTTGCAACAGTTCAGCCATAAAAGAGAGCTTACACTGAATGGGTGGATCTGATCCCACCCCAAAAAATTTTTACGATTACAACATTCCCAATCACTAATGGTTTAAGAGATCCAATGAAACACTTAACACATTTTGTTTCTCATTGTGATCCCATGATGGGGAATCCTCAACAACAAGAAGCTGTCAAGATCATATGCTTTGTGTAGTCATTTTAGAGACCAACTTCTTTTTGGTATACAAGTTTTCAATCTGGATCAATTACTGGATGGGAAGATCTCTGTCATAAAATCCTTCTTCAATTCAATTCAACGTTGCCGAAGACAACACTTTTTGATCTTAAAAATTGTAAATAAAGATAAAATGATAGAGTTTCGTATTTCATTTCTCGATGGAAAGGATTAAAATATTCCTTAAATATAAAACTCCCTCAATAATAGTTGATTCCAATTTGTGTGGAAAATATGTGTGATGAGTTACATACACCAATGATTCCTATGAAATAAATTGGAGGGTTTTGAGAACTTGATTCAAATTCTCAACAAGTGGAGGATTCCATTGTTGAAACTAAATCTACATATTGTTTAATTCCATCAGCTCTAAGAAGGATAAAAATGAAATTAGAGGCGTTTAAAGTCACACTCACGAAAAAACCCGTACCTACTTCTACTTAAAACCATTTATTATATAAAAAGGTTCTCCCTCCCGATCATTAGCGGCAACGACAACATCATCCAGATGATCCAAGAGATCAAAGGGGGAAATAGTTTGAGGATTTAAAGAACATATATTATTCTTTCTATAATGAATAGGTTATAAGTTACTTCATCTTGGCTATGGTAAATAATTTAGTTTCGTTTCCAAGGCTGAAGAAACCAAATAAAGAATGAGATGAAGACCTTCTGAATTATTTTCCCTTTCACTAGATGTTGGGGAATACCATTTAGGATTGTTTTTTTCGAAGACCTCCTGCAAAAAATGTTATACTCAGGACAAGTAAATTTGAACAGTTCACCATCCCACATAGCATGTGTTACAGCTACTGATCCAGAGGAAGAAGGAAAATGGTAGGATGTCAAAGGTAAAAATACACAGAAATATGATGATTGGATGGTCAGAAAAACGATCAAATGAACTCATGTCATTTTACGAACACAGTTGAAACAACTGATTGTGTCTTCTTCCACTCCTATCACAGCAAAATCTTCATTATCAAAAGATCAGTCCTATAAAAGTCAATCATCAAAGAAGCGGCATGATTAGAAGGATAAAGAGAAGTTAGAAGAAGATGAGCTCCTATTAAGACCAAATCAGTCCTCGACTACAGAAGATTTTATGTCATCTATTTCAAAATAATGGGCACCACCCTGCCAAATGGCACAATTAGAACTAATTTGTTATGAAAAATATTTATCAAATGATGAATTAATATTTGGTTTCATTAATGTAATTGACATAAAGTATACATATGTTGATGGTGATTCTAATTATAATGAGCATGAGTTCTATGTACCTAACTGGGGAACTAGAGGAAGAATACAAGGTTGAGGATACAAGGGAAGAAGTGGGTATTCAAGAAGCCACTATGTTAACAAAACCCTTTCTCGAACCATATATACAGTGGAAAATCCTAGAAGATCCCTTCAGTGGGCTCAACAAGAGCAAGGATATTCTTCCACGGATGATAGGTTCAATCCTAACATGATTATTTTGTAAGACTGATTATAGGTTAAATCATCTTTATCTCAGTAGGTAGATAGACCCAGTCAGTCTAATCTACCAAGGCCAGGATTATATCCATCTTTTTCTCTGACACAAGATACATCTACAATAAGAGCGTCAACATCTAAGGCAACTACAAAACCACATCTCCATTCTAGGAAACACAGACCTGTGGACCGAAAGTATGATGTTTTTAAACATCTATCCCATATATCATCCAAGTTTTTGATTTTGGATGTGTTGAATCTGTCAAAATATCTTTAAGAAGCACTTATTGAGGATTTGTCAATTCCTCGAGAGTTTGAAACCAAAGTTACAGCTACTGAGGTATTCAATGTAGATAATGATCCTGAATAATTTCATGCAGTTATATTTTTTATGAATGAATATGAAGATAATGTTGTACATGGAAATATCAAGCCCTGGTATCTATTTGGAAGGGTCAATGACATAGACATCCAACATGCCTTCATTTATAATGTCTCAAGAGTAAACATCATTCATATTTGTACACTTCGTCTATTTGGAATCACTCAATATGACTTATCTCCTTCCACATTAATGTTCCAAGGTTATGACAAGAATGAGAAAGAACCTCTGGGTGAGATTATACTCAGAACATAGTTTGGATTTCTTATGTCTAATTCAGATTTTATGGTTGTCCATCAGGGCACAGCCATTAACATTCTACTTGGTAGGCCTTGGCTACATCAACATGTATCCATACCTTGTTCATACCACCAATGTTTCAAATATTGTTTCAATGGTCAAATTGGAATGTTATATCGTTACAAGGCTTCGTTCAAAATGTGTAAATATCAATAAATTAGGGTATAATTTTTTCACATGAATGATAAGAGGTTTGTGATGAAAGTGGTAACTAGAATCAATGCTTCAAATGGTCTAAAAAAGATCCCAACTAACCCATTAAAACATTTGATTGTAGATTATGTGTTTCCTATCAAATCCAAATACTAATCTGGTGACTTCCATAATGTCAATTTATGAAATCGAGCCTAACAACAAGGGAGAAATTGTTGATTCATCAAGGAGTGGTGAAATATTAAATGTATATGTCGTCATTTCATCCACTGAACTACAACATGTCTCTACTTCATCAATAACACTAGAATAAGTTGTAGAAATACTATAGGAAGAAAAGGGTGTTGATTCTCAACTCAATATATCCTCTTCAATACTCGAGAATGACCCTCCATCATTAGTAGGGTTATAAATGGTGGCCTCTTCTTTAGGATGTTCAAATAATGACTTCTCAACTAGCATTGAAATTTTTTATTCATCACCTAATATGCATGTAAAAGCAGAAGAAGTGACCCATAATGATGAATAATAACAAGAATACCTCATAGATGTTACTCCATCATTTCAGGAAGGTGTCTCTACTACATTGGATGAACTTAGAGAAATAAATATGGGTATGAAAGAAGATCCACACCCCACTCTAATTAGTGCGGCCATGAATTCAAAAGAGAAGGATGTGTATAATTAATTTCTAAAGCAACATAGAGATATTTTTTTTGGAATTATATAGAAATTCTAGGTCTTAATCCTGATGTAGCCACTCATCATTTGGGGTTTCCATAAGAACATCGAGGATTCTAGAAACCAGCAAGAAGAACACACCCAACTCATTCCCCTAAAATTGTAGCTGAAGTTGATAAGGTTATCAAGGATAATTTTGACAGGGAGGTTCAATATCAAAAATGTCTAACTAACATTTTCCTAGTGAAAAGAATAATGGGGAACCATTATTTTCATTGATTTTAGTGATCTTAACTAGAATTTTCCTAAAGATGACTTTCCAGTTCTGATCAAAGAGATTTTAATTGATGAAAAATCTATCTGTGAACCTATTTTCTTCATGGATGGCTACTATAGGTACAATAAAATCCGCATGTCACCATAGGATGAAGATTCTATACCCTTCAAATCCTCTCAAGGTGTATTGTTTTATTGGGTAATGCCCTTTGTCTTAAAAAATGTAGGTGAAACATATCAATGTGTCATGCACCATATCTTCAAACCCATCTTAGGAAAATTTTTCAAATTTTATGTGGATGAACTAGTGGTTAAATCTAAACAACATTACGATCACTTGGCTGATCTGGAGATGATATTCAATAAAATTTTGTAATACAATTTGAAGAAGAAACC
Source organism: Viscum album (assembly GCA_963277665.1). Taxonomy (NCBI): domain Eukaryota; kingdom Viridiplantae; phylum Streptophyta; class Magnoliopsida; order Santalales; family Viscaceae; genus Viscum; species Viscum album. The sequence continues at coordinate 1,196,699,842 of OY728123.1, read as the reverse complement.
GTTGAAATGTTCTTTTGGGGTAACCTATGGAAATATCTGCGGCTTCATTGTACACCATCATGCCTTTGAATTTTATCCTAAGAAAATAGAAGAAATACTCGGCATGTCACCACCATGAAATTTTAAATAATTAAGAGGACTTCAAGAACACTTGGCCTATATTTGACACTTCATCCCAAATTTTGCGGGAAAGTGGTTTTCCTTCACTAGATTTATGAAGATGGGAGTCACCTATCAATGTACTAAAGACTACCAAGAGGAATTTGATACTCTCAAGAAATACCTCTTGAGCCCACCGATATTAATTTCAACTGTAGAAGGAAGACCACTTCTTCTATATGTGAAATATTTAGAGCAATCACTATGTGCCTTCCTTTCCCAAAAGAATGATGCTGGGAATGAAAACAACCTTTACTATCTTAGTCAAACAATTATTGACACAGAGACTCGATATTCAAGTATCGAGAAGTGATGATTGGAATTAATCTTTTCATTTTATAAATTGAGGAACTACCTACAACATCATGATGTCAAATTGGTGTCTCCTAATAACCCATTCAAGTTTATCCTCATTTATCCAATGCTTATAGGGTGTTTGGGAGGGTGGGATGTTATTTTTCCATAGTTTGATATCTAGTTCGTTCTTTATAAGGCAATAAAAGACCATGATTTGATAGAATCCCTTGATGAACATCCATCTGCAGAAGATACATCCTTGAATACTAAACTTCCTGAGGAAGAGGTGTTCTCTATAAAAGATAATCCCCAAACATGGGAAATGTACTTTGATGATGCCTCTAGAATTCCAATAGTGAAGATAATAGAAAACCCTAAACTCAACAAATTTGGGTTAGGAATTGTACTTATCACCATAGAAAAGTTAGTGTAGACATATTATTTCATTTGGTCAGAAGGAGGTACCAATAATGAGGTATAATATTAAGCTCTCATCGTAGGCCTGGAATTAGCACTTCAGGTACAAGTTAATCACCTGAAAGTAAAAGGTGATTTGGAGTTGGTTATCAATCAAATCAGTGGATATTATTCTATCATAAAAAAATAGTTAATCCCTTTGTGTGATTAAGTCATAGGGTTAATTTATCACTTGATATTGTCCTATGTCCCACGATAAAAAAACGCCCAAGAAGATTCACTAGCTAATGCGGCTACAACCCTAGAAGATCTGAATCGGGATGAGACAATCATTAGTATAGTTCATCATCATGTGGTCTCACCTTTAGTTCAAACTATAATGGAGTAAATTAATCAAAATTAGCCCTATTTCTGATCCATAAGGTCATACCACTGGATGGATGACACCCATTATAGAATATATTCAAAATAGAGTACTTCCACCAGGTAGAGCTAAAAAAAGAACAGATCTGACATTGAGTGGCCAAATTTACTCTTTATGATAGTCCAAATCACTAGATGATCCTCTACAAATGAGTATTTGATGGAATCCTCTTCTGGTGTATTGATAGAGAAGAAACTGTAGCTGTCATGGAAGAAGTACATTCAAGGGTTTTTTGTGCTCACCAGTCTGGGCATAGGCTTTCTGAAAAATCAAGAAGCTTGGATACTTTTGGCCATCGATGATGTAGGATTTCATAGATTTTACTAAGAAATTTCATCCCCTCCAAGTGCATCCTACTTCATTCATCAACCCCCATAGTTGCTAAATTAAGCTAAATATTCCATTCTATTTTCCACAAGGGTAATGGATCTACTAGGGCCTTATCCTCCATCTATGGATATGAAGTTCAAGAATATTCTTACTAATATTTACTTCTTCTCCAAATGGGATGAGGCAATACCTCTCAAATAAATCGAATCCAAAATCATTGATAGTTTTTTCAAAACTAACATCATCACCATATTGGGTGTCTTGCATACTCTATTGATGGATAATGGCACCAATTTATATTCTATTGAGGTAAAGAAGTTATGTAAAGAAAACAATATCAAATCCAACCATTCATATTGCTATCATGCGACGTCCAATGGATAGATAGAGGCCTTCAATAAGACCCTATAAAATATACCCTAGAATATGGTGGATAAAGATTAGAAATCATGGTCTGATAAACTTTTTCATGCTTTATGGGCCTATAGGACTACTACCGCACTCTCAATAAGGCAACCCCATATTCATTGGTGTATGGAATAGAAGTAGTTTCTTCAATTGAAATTAAATTTCCTTCACTCAGAGTTTCAATCTGTGACCAGTTTTCTACAGATGAGAAGACTCAAAAACAATATGAAGAGCTTGAATTATTAAATGAAAAAATATTACATACATTACATCATTTAGAAGTCTATCAAAACATAATAGCACAAGCCTTTAACAATAAAGTTCACCTATATTAATTTTTTCGAGGAGAATTGGTATTGGTCATTAGGACTCCAATGATACTAGGAATGAAACCTCCAAATATTGAGCTAAAGTGGGAAGTACATTATTCCATCCATTAGGTCTACTCAAATGAAGCTTATTCCCTAATCTAAATGGATGGAGAGCTTATCACCACTTCAACCAATGTGATATTCTTGAAGAAATACTTTGTGCAACTGCACATCAATATCCATGTTACATGAATACACAGCACAAGGTCCTAATCAAAATACATTAAACTAAATAATATCCATAAGTGTCCATGATGCACAATGATAAAATGTGTAGCATCTTTGTCCTTATCACTGGATGTTAAACTGCATGACATCATTTTTCCTCGTTACACAAAATTAAACTTTACAATTAAATTATTCTCTATTTGATGTTAAGAGCTTCCGTATGCAAGCATCATGGACATCATTGCTACTCCTTAGTGGCACATGATCCCCTTTCTTCCCTATGTCTCAATCTGATTTCAAAAGGGACCTCATGTTCAAGAACAACGTGTGTCTTGATTATCGTCTATATGAGATATGTAGATACGCCTAGATCTACAATCTTGGCCCCATTCGCAACCACAAATTTTTTTTCTCTTTTCTTCTCTTATATATGAACTAGATCTATACATAATTCTCTTTTAAGATACATGACTTTATTTTCATACCATCTTTTTCTTAAATTTAAATAATTCTTCAAGAATGTTTTTAAAGCCCCCATCTCCCACAAAAAAACATTATTGGTGTGAGAAATGATTGTTCATGAACTAATTTTGTCTTTATTATCATCAATATGAGATACGTAGAGATGCCTAGATCTCCAATATTTGTCCCAAACATGATAAAAAATCACTTTATTTTTTATGTAAGAATCAAACTTGTATAAGTACTGTTTAAAGAACTACGTTTGGCTTGATTCTCACTTATATTAGATACGTATTGACACCTAGGTTTAATCCCCTTGTCCAGCCACAATATTCCCTTTTTACATCATAATCTTTTTATGTACTTTCTTCATGACTCTACACTACACAACATAATATTGATTCAATGAAAACAAGGAAGGTATCCATTTTTCATTTGAGTCGGATCTATATAAAGGACTCAAAACCCATGGCCAATATTGACTCAAATATTTCTCATATGCATTGGGCATTACCCCTTCCATATTTCAAACTCTTAATCTTGAATATTTTTAGATATTCTTAATCTTTCTTATGGTTTCAAGTGAAAGAGTTTCTGATATATAATAACTCTTTTTCCTGACTATGCAAAATGTGACATTCGGTGGCCTTACATATGTTGTATACATAATGGTCCTAGAAGTCAAAGGATACCACTATTTGTATATTCAACATTTTCCTTAGTCGGCCCTACATAACACAACCCCTATAATGGGTTTTTCAAATAATTGTAATTTCTTTCTTCGTTAAACTACCTTTTTTCCCCTTCAAAAATTGATAACAACATACAAGAATTAGTATTTTAACGTAGTCATTCATATATATTTGTCCCATTACCTCTTTCTCAATGTGAATGTCTACAATACCATGGTTTAAACATTTCCCTATCCATGTGTTCAAAGAAATATGAAATTACCTTGGGTAACTTTTCCACATATCAAATATTTTTTCCATTTCTGGTCCTAGTCGTATGAACTAAAAACTAAAAACACCATACTTCCTACATTTGGGTCAAAACTTCGTAGAAATCTTATTCCTCCGATTCTTTATAAATCATTATAAGAAATAATCTCTCCATATTCAGGTACCTTTATTCATAAACCAAATATTGTGCTTTGAATAACCTGAATCTCCATAAAAATTCTCCATCTTTTAGAAATAGAATGTCAAACTCTTGAGAGCTCTTTTTCTTGACTATAAAGTAGGTTCCCTTTGGTGGCCATGCATAATTTTCTTACATAACAAGCATGTCAGTCAAAATATGCGACTATTTGGCTATGTATCACATTCCCAAGTAGGCCCTACTTAATACAGCCCCCATAACAGGTTTTTCAAATAATGGTAACTTCATTCTTGGAAAATACTTCCTCTAATACCTTTAGCCTTTTAGTTCCCATATCATTCTTCGAATTCATAAATTCCTAAATCACATTTTATATTTCTTCCCTTAAATAACAGAATATGGTAGTATGTTTCCATAAAAAATATCAGTAAATTGGAAGTCTTGCACCTTTGGTGAAATCTAAAGACCTTAAATTAAATCTACACAATGTACTTACTACCTGACTTAAAACTACACAATACAATGCCCTCACTTCATAGTTTAAAACTGCATAGTAAAATTTCCTTACTGCATGAAATAAAACTACATAGTACATTCTCCTCATTGCATGAATAAAAAATGCACAGTACAATGTCTTCACTGCATGACTTAAAACTCCACAATACATTTTCCTCACTGCATGACATAAAACTACAAAATATGTTATAAAAAATCCACTATTTGATAACTTTTAACCATTCCTCATACACCGGATTTGTATAGAATTTTTTTTACTATTACTGGAATATGTCGGCATATATAACCCTTTATTCTTAAAATTTCTTTCTGTAAAAAAACCAACCACTATGGTCTTGAGTCACTAAAATATAATTTTCTATTGTCTATCAAGAGTAAAATGTTAAATTCCTAAAAGCTATTTTGCTTGACTATGCAGTACATTCTCCCAGAGACCTTACATAAAAATTTCCTACATAACAAGCTTGTCTGTAAAAACAGGCAACTATTTGCTTATGCAACATATTCCCTAGTTGGCCCTGCATAATATAGCCCCCATAACAGGTTTTTCAAATAATGGTAACTTCGCTCTGGAAAGAGACTTCTTTTATGTTTATACAAGTTCCAGATTTTGTGACCATAAAAATCATTAATCAATATTCCCTTGAAAATATTTAAATATCATTTGAGAAATTCTTATCCACTCAATCTTGTTTGGAATATAATTTCAAAATTTATAGTCAAAGTTGTCTGTCCTTAAACATTAGACCATTTATATTCCAACATGCATGACTTTAAACTACCAAAAACAACAGACGTGGTACTCACTTGATTGGAAACCCCCAAAGTGAACTCTGAACAAAAATCGAGTCTCGTCTCACTAAACGTACATTTTTGTATGGTTATGTAATATTGACCAACAGAAAGTCAAAAGATACAAATTCTGTGAGGATCTCTGTATAACACTAGTAAAAATAAAAATATTTTCATTATGCCCATCGGCTTAATCACCCTCATTCTTGTCATTGTAATCATGATAATCTAACATGAAGGTTTAATGTTAAAAAAATCATCATCATCATTACCTTTATTATTTCAATCACAAAAATAAAGAATGAAGACATATATGATAGGATAAAAAATTTCATTCATTCATATGAAATCAGAGGGACATTGAAAAAATGGATCCTCTCAATCATCTGTTAAAATAAACACTCAATATGACTCCTCATTTGTTGAACAACCTCATGAGTCCTATCAACTGCCTGTTAATGTTGAGAGAGTTGAGAAACTCCAGCCTCCTTGGCAAGACGAAGTGCTTCCTTAGTAGTTGAAATGGAGGTTATCCACTCCAATAAGGTTTCTCCTGGTGTTCGGTTCAATTTCTTAATTTTGTTATAAACAAAATCTAGTTGCTATTGAAGACATACCAACTCATTTGGTTCTTCTTTAATTTGTTGGCTAATTTTGATTGACTTCTTATTATGATTGACCTCTTCCACATCTATTGCAGCATAGAAGCTCTCAATATTAATAATTCATTTATCCTTTCCAAAATCTTGTTGCATATTATGTTCCTATTCCCATCAGTGAATGGTCTCTTTCAGTGAATCATAGATTAGTCGATAATTAAATCCACCAAATCCCAATACGCAGAATAATGCTGCGGGTTTGGAAAAATAGGATAGCCGCTCGCCCAAAGCCTTCTCAGAAATTATGGTCCATATATGTCGCCATGTCTTCTTAGGTTCCATGCCAAGAGAATATTTCAAATCAAATTCTAAAACTAAGTCACTACCATGGGGTAAAATGTACTCTAGAAATAGATCACTTAAAGAGTTTCCTTGTTTATCTTCTCTCAGAATAGTAGAAGCTCCACCTTCTATTGATGCATGAGCCAACATAGAAGCTTCACATTCCTATCTAATTATGGGATCCAATAACACTAAATGATAAATCAAAATCATTTAATGTTTTAGAAAAATAGAAATATATCATGGTTCAGAAAACAGATATCATTTACCCAATAATAATTTAGCTAATTGGATTCATCCCCTGTATTCTCAGCTTCAGAAATTTGAACAGATATTTCTTGAGAAGGGAAATTCCCTTGAGTTTACCCAGTTGTCATAATTGAAGTCTCTATAGCGTCTCCCAATGAGGGGTCCTCAGTAGGTATTTTCCGACATTAGAAAAAGAAGGATCGAGTGGAATTCTCCCTTCCTGAAGATCCTTTGCATCATTTTCTGCAGGAAAAGATGCTAAAGGTGATCTTTGATGTAAATTATCAAGTAAAAGAAGTACAATTTTGCATGGAAAATGTACGAATAAGGACTTACATCCTTGAAATTATGCATTAAAATACCCAAACTCATTGATGAACCCTGGAATATAAATATTTGTATTATGGGATTCCATCATTTTAGTGTATGCAGCACGAAATGTTATAGAATACTCGCTATTTAGGGTATCAAAAAAATGTTGGTTGATGCCCAAATTCGCTCTACTGACATTCTGTTCCATTTGTTCTTCAATTGGTATAACATCATCAGATCATTTTAGGTTTGGTTCAACATCAGTATTTACTTAAGATTGTTCTGGTTCTTCCTTCCTTCCTCATGAAGCAATATGAATATTAGTATTTATTATTTTAGGATCCATTGGCAATGGAAACTCATTTGAGAAAGTTGGAGAAAATAATATTATCAAAGAATTTAATATTCAAGAGAAATGTATTTTATACTAGCATGGATTTGACCTCTTTAAATAGATCTAGGAGTGGGTCCATATGAATTATTCATGTTTTAATTGTTATGGTAGAAGATACATCGACATGAACCTTTGTTTCTACTAGGGTTTCCTTCTCTGGTCTGGAAGAATCGGCTCTTAATCTCTGAAGAGAGGAGAGAGATACAGATCATGGAAGAGGATAAATTCAATTACCAGATTGTATCAAGTAAATTATAATGCCCTAAGGTTATTATATATAGTTAATCATTTGGACAACACTTCAGACTAATCTCATTTCTCTCTTTTTATTCTTTTCATAAGCTTGAGTAGAAATCAAAACTCTGCTCTTGTCTAGAAAACCCTGAGGTAATGGATGATTATTATCTGTCACCATTAACCCAATCATGATTCTCACTCCTGGATAATGTTCTGGAGGCCTGGGAGGATCATTTGATGCATCGATGGAAGAATTTGCAGCCCCATACCCTAGTGATCCAAGAACATGTACATAGTTTCCTTCCCTACATTCAAGCTACAAAATGCATTTCATCAAGATTAATTATGATGAATGGTAAAGAAAAATTGAGACAAAAGAAAAGGAAAATGCATTCCAAGTATTAACATAAATATATCATTCCTCTTTAGGGTCAAAAATTACCCCTTCATGTTTTCTTAAGTCCATCATATGGGAAACTTGTTTAAAGGATGGGATTTTTTTCATCAATTTCATATATAAAAGCCTCCAATTCCATAATATACTCATGTATACCGGCCATGTTATTATCCTGATTTCAATTAGAAGCTTCCATAATGTCATCCACATCCGATATTTGAATTCCATGTTGGAGGAATTCCCATGGATCCCTATGTTCATAAGCCATGCGCTCTTAAAAGTTAATGGATTAAGTTCGCACATAACTCGATCTTGGTATGGTTAGTTGTGTATAAAATTCAACACCTTTTTAATTGGTGATCCTCTTTAGGGCTCCCTTCTTCTTCAGAAATGTCAACAAATGGAATAGGAATATCTATTTGATGGCAGTATCTAGATCACCTTGGTTCTGGAGGTATTGCTTCTCTAGCCCTAGTCATCCTAGTATACCACCTGTGAAGTTGTTTTGATGGCTCTAAAACCTATGAAAATTCTGCATCATCCTTTTCCATAGACTTCTTACCATTATTGTCATTCACAACAGTTGTTGTAGCATCCACTTTATATATTCTTTTTGTTAAATCCCTTTGAGGATATGAAGAATCCCAATCTTTGGTATATCTAGTATCCAATCAAATTGATACATTTTATGGAGGTATCATAATTGATAATTTAGATGTCTCTAAATCCATTAGAATCATAATTTTCTCACTACCGTTGGTTGTTTATCATGTCTAACATACGTGGGTGGAAAATTGTTTGATTGTTGAAGACATATGAACTGACGAGAAAACCTCTAGGGGAAGTAAGCCTCACAAATAATTTCACCATCAGTCCTAGTCGATAACACACTGTCCATGAATGCTATCATATAAGTCTTCACCTCAAAATTTTCTTCTTTAGTATAATCAATAAATGTTCCTGTTAGTGGGCTACCAAAAGTAAAAAAGATTAATCCTCCTTATGCATTCAATTCCTTTTTCACTACATCATGTCTCAAATTCTGAGGCGAAATACTAGAAAATTTCTATAAAAATGGAGTGAATCATCCATTAGGGACTCTAACTAAATTCAAAACTGAGTATGAAGAAAACTGTGTTGCAATCCAACCCCAGAAAACATGGAATGGCCTAAAAATTATAAATGGAGACTTCCCATTTAAGAAATGCAGTAGGGAATAGTAAATTCTTTCCAATACAAGAGTTTCTAACCCAATATACTTCCCTTCTACCTATTTAGTTATGCAGACAAAAGTCTATGGCCTTACACCACCTCCATACTAATGGACTATAAGCAGGTAAATGTTTTTCCTCCATGAAAGGAAGGATGCTAAGAATATATTTTCATCAATATCATATTTGACTTTATAGCTCCATTGCTTATAATAACCTCTCTCCACTATAGACAAATATGTGCACGAACTGCCCTAGTTATCTATAGAATAAAAAATAGTAGGACATCCATAGATGATACCTTTCTATATAATTTTTTCTAAAAAGGATTCCTTCCATAGTTTGGCATGAATATCTTTCTGTATTTGGGTAAATTATTTTCTATTTTGAATAGTTCATGAGCCAATGGTGGTGTTCAAGTAACATCACCCCATGTTGTAGCTGGAAGAATAAACTCGTCATATATTTCCCTGAGAATGGGAACCCCAGCTATTTGGTAGATATGCCAAAAAATGATGCCAATTTCCCCATGCGTAAAATGGAAATAATTCTTTGGCAGACTCCATCAAATCAACATTTTAGGAATGAAATTGTTTCTATAAAAATAAGTTTGTCCCATCCAGACAGCTTCATAGATATAAACATCTGATAACCCTTTCTTGAATCTTGCACAAGTCCGACGTACCCAAAATTCCCTCATCTATTCAAGTTTAACACCTCCCCCAAAACAATGATCCCAATCCTCCTTCCAACCATTAGACTAATCTGTTTGAGAATCTTGAAAGGTTGATTCACATAAATGTAGTCATGGCTCTACAACATGATCCTTCATATTAGGAGTACAACCACTATGATGCAGGATACAACCAATAGGGACTATTCCCTCATGAACTGGAATACCCCTCGCGGTAATATTCATGTAATGACAATTGGCATATTGATGAAACAAATTATTTGGGAAGTATTTATTACTTTATGGAGTGTGGGAATCTTATAAAATCCCATGTTTATATAAGGGCATATAGTGACTTTGAAGATTTTAATTTTAATATGGAATTAAACCTTTCTATAGTCCAGGAAGAGTACATTCAACAATGTCATAAAAATCTGGTCTGACGATCTTCATCATCTCATTTTTAAGAGCCTTATCTTCCTCTGTAGAAGTTATCAAATGAGTCATTTCCTACAAAAATAATCACCTAACACCCCTTATTATGTGGGAATTTCGACATCAGAAAAACAAAATTTAAACTTAAATGAAATTGAAAATTTAGAAAAGGGAACTCTTCACGTAGGTCCATCAATGAGATCTATCACATAGGTCCTTCGACAAGGGTCCTAGAGAAACTCCTTTAGAAAAGTCATTTCGTGTATCTCTATCGCAAAAGTCATTTCACCATGATAAAATTTCAAGGAGACCACGCGAGAGCACAACAACATGAGGATGGATGAAAGAGCTAGGCAACGAGAGATGAAAAATTTGGATGTGTGGATGAAGAAAATCTCAAAGGAACTGGCCTATTTAAAGCCATCCAAAAATCTCCATGACATGCCTGAGCAAAAAAGCTACATGGAAAACCTACGTGAAGTTGCTCCACAAAAAACCTATGCCGTTCAGAAATTAATCAGTAGTCTTTTCCATGCAATTTTACCACAAGACTCAACCCTCTTTTAAATCAAATCCAATCCCGAGGTGGGGGGGATTTTGTTGGCACTACTTAAGAATACAATAAAACTATGAAGATAGACACAGATATTTCAAAATACCAAGACAAAGTTTGAAGAATTAAAAGGAACGCCAAAAGTTTTGAATGACCTACATGGTAGACCATCACAGTAGACCTGCGCGATAGACCTACATGGTAGACATGCGTAGAAATATACATTATATACCCCATACGTGGTAGACCTTCAGAAAGGGACTACACGGTGGACCTCCACCAAAAAATTGACTTTGACCATCCCCCTCCTAGCCTATAAATAGGACACTTGGGATCCCCATTTCTAGTACTGAAAATGTTTAAGGACTTCTTAAAGCTCCCATTGCATAGATCTTTCACATAAATCCATCCAATTGACTCAAGTAGCTCTCTAAAAACCCATGATAAGTGATAATTAGATAGGATATGAATTTTTTGAAATTATTTCACAATTTGAATCTCACATAGTCTTTTTTCCCCTATATGAATCATTTTTTGGTCATTATAAAGGCCTACATGGCACACCTGCACGGTACCGCTACACGGTGTACCTACATGGGGTACCGATGTGGCACACCTACATGGAGTACCTATGCAGTTGAGTTTTTTATAAGGCCTAGATTTAAACTTAAATACCCTCTTTAATTAATCTCATGGTAGGGTATCTCTTTTCTTGGTTCCCTTATTACAAAGGGACTAAGTTGAAGCCTCCACCAAAACCTCCTAAATAATCAACCCTTTGGGAAAGGAACATCTGTGTGTCTCCTATTTGGGTTTGTATATCTGCATTCAGAGGTTTCCCACATTTTTTCCACAATGGAGTTATGATTCATGGAGTGTGTGTGGGGTTTTATATCCACAGTCACATGGATCTTTCTCCTAGGAATAGTGTTTGGAAGTTCCTGGTTTAGAGGATTAGGGTTTGGGTTCTATCATCCCCTTTTCATCTCTAAGACCTGGAACCTCAGTTCTCTAGTAGGGAAGGTACATTTCACACTTTCCCTTCCATGAAATCAAAGGATAAGTCCCCCCCCCCCTCTACCAAGATACACTGTGGAATCCATCCTGGTGTAAGCCCCTAACCATTCTAGTATGTGGTTACAATATTTCCCCTCTATACTTCCTTCAAAATCACTACTTCCTTTCATTAAACCCTTGTCCAATTTAAAGATAATAGAGGTAATGAGGGAAGGCATGTCGCCTCTCCCTCTTCTCAAGTCGACTCAGCCTCGTCCCCCCATTCACCCATAGGCATGCCCTCTTCCACCAGCGGAGGAGGACAAGTGTGGGTGCCTTTTTTGAATATTTTACATCCTCTTGTTTCTCACCCTGAGCATGAATCACATGGGATTATAATTTTTTCATTATCACAACATATTCACAACCACATAAACTTTGAAAACACTGATTCCAATTTAAACTAGGATACGTAGGATGCCTACTTAAAGGCCCGAGTTCAAAATGGTGCCCTTCCAAAAGGGTTTACCCAATCATGTCCACACCAATGGGTAGCTCTCATGTATATTCCCCAACACAATGAAGGAACTACAAGAACACTAATTCCCACCAAAAATGAGATATGTAGGAATAATTTGTAGGGCTCGAGGTCATTGGATATCCTCTTTAGAAATCCAACCTTAATTCCATTAATCTGGGCATCCCCCTTAGGAGTAAGCCCCAAATTAAACCCCCCAAATCACCAAGGCATTCTTTTCAAGAAGTAAGACCAAAATCATTTCTCTCAAAATAATATACTCTCCTATGAGACTTATCCATCAACATGGGATTTGATTCCCATTAACATGGGATACATAAGAAACATCCTTGAGGTTCAAACCCAACACTTCAAATCAACCCTATTCGTCCTCGGCCATATTCCCAATAGGGTCTAATCTTTCATGAAAACCCATATGATTTCCATGTTCCTTGGGTTTATTTGGCATACTTACCACACCAAACATTGAATAATAATGTTTTTCTTAGATGTACTTACCACACGACATTAAATTGTATGGCTAGGTCCTTATCACATGACCTTGAATGTTATGATGTGTCCAATTAAGTGGCTCCGAACTAAGAGGGTTCTAATTCCTTTTACAAGAATACCTAGGTAGCCCATTTTATGGGTAAAATTGCAATATCAAAACAAACATTTGTCTCCCTGGACAACAATAAATTCCAAAGTGCCCCACTGAGTGACTTAAACACCAGTATCATTATAGAGATGATTAAAAGGATCTTAAAATAATAAATAAGAGGATACCATTGACGTAGAACCTCAAATACATACAAATATCTCCATTAATGAAGATCCTAGAATTTATATAGATGATTTTAAATTTCACACATGTTAATAAGTGATTGAAAATTATAAGGGAAAATTATGTTATACCTAGTGAATTAACAAGGATTCATGAAAATATCATGAATTTATAAAGAGAGTCCCAGAGTAGACAATAATTCCCCCCAAAAGGGTGTAATGAGTCTCACCTCCTATCCTCTCGAACAATGTATGTTCCTATGTATCCTAAAGTTAAATCATAACGAATGCCTTCCTTTGGTATGTAGGTCCCTTTTGGATAAAGAACTATTGGATGTTCCCGGTTCCATAAATAAATCCAATTGAAACCGCCTGGAAGCCGTGATTCTTAAACTAGAACACACATTTCAAAAAAGTCTGAAACAAGAACAAATCTAGATACTGGGAACATAATTCAGCCTCCTGCTCCCAAGTCTCTCCATGTACATGTGTGTGCTACCATAAAAACCAATCTATAAAGATATACTAGCCTCATAGAATTGTCATCATATACTCATCGGTACCAGAAGGATACTTCACAAAGGTAGCATCAACATCTAAAAAATCTGGCAGGATCAAAATTATGGGTTGGGTCAACATGATATTGGAGAATCTAGGAAATGGGGAATACTTTTTGGCATGGAATAGTACCTCTATGGTAGTATCAACCAATACACTGTTGTTCCTACTCTCTCTAGAATCTCAAACATCCCTACAAAATGAGGTGAAAACTTCCCTTGCTTATGTATCTATCTTTTCCTTAAACTGGGAGATACCAACAGGAAAAAACAATCCCATACCACGAAATCTACATGCCATCTATAGAGATCATCACAAGAATTATATTTAAACTAGGAATTATACATATACTTCCGGGCCAGCTGAACCTGCTCAAAAATATCTATCACTAGATAAGGACCTAGTAGGGATACCTCACTTGTCTTTAGCTAACATATGGGTGAATGACATGAACTACCATACAAGGCCTCAAAAGGATATATCTAAATAGTCTCCTGAAATATATTATCATAGATGAACTAAAAAAATAGAAATATACTTCTCCCATGAACCACTGAAATCAATGATGCATGCTCGTAGCGTGTCCTCTAACACATATCATCTGTTCTGATTTTCCATCAGTCTAATGGTAAATTTTCATTCTCAGAAGCACATGTGTACCCATATATCTCTTTAACCCCTTTTAGAACCAAGATTTGAAATGATTTTTTCTATATAAAGAGACATTATGAGTTAACCCTTGTCGTAGGATGATCTCATTAACATATAATTTTCACATCTCATCAACTGAGAATATCTCTTAGATAAGAAGTAAGTGAAGTAGGTCAATGACTACCCATAAAACATCGCTACCTCAAGGAGACCATGATTAGGTGAATAAAAATCCATGTAAACATATTCCCATTCCATTGTAGGACTGGAATTAGCTATAAAAATAATGCAGGTCTCGGGTGCTCTGAATTCACTTTCTCACAGGTGGAACAACTAGGAATAAATCCAATTATCTAATCTTTAATCCGAGTGTTGAGTCAATATGGTTTTCCTTATTAATTTTCCATTCCATCATACTTGGGGGAGATTATTGAGTCAATAATATTTCCTTACAACTCTACTATTACTTCTTGTTTTGAAAATCGAAAACACCTTATCTTAAGGAAAAATTCATTTACCCTATGATTTTCTTTCAAAAGGAAAATTTAATTCCCCAAGGAAATTCATCCATACCATGTTTTTCATTGTTCTTTATTCTACCTAAATGTAAAATTCGGTTTCATATCTAAAACCTCATAATCATATTATACATAGATAAAGGGAATTCTATTTTCAGGATCCGAATTTAGTTTTTGAGTACACTAAATTCAAACTCCCAACTCTTATGAGTTCTGACTACAAGTTCTCTGAATTCAGACTTTGAACTTTTATGAGTTCTGACTCCAAGTTCTCTGAATTCAGACTCTGAACTCTTATGAGTTTTGACTCTGAGTTCTCTGAATTCAGACTCTAAATTTTTATGAGTTCTGACTCTGTGTTCTCTGAATTCAGACTCCACACACTTATGTGTTCTAACTCCGAGTTCTCTGAATTCAGACTCTAAACTCTTATAAGTTATGACTCCGAGTTCTCTGAATTCAGAATCTAAACTCTTCTGAGTTCTGAATCTGAATTATCATGAACTCTGACTTTGAACTTTGTATGTTCAGGCTCCAAATTCTTGTGGGTCCAGATTCTGAATTTCATTGAAATTTAGACTCTAAAATTCTATAGTGTTCAGGTTCTAAATTCCTTAGAAAACAGAATCCGAATATCCTTGTATTATAGACACCGAATATGTTTCTGGATAGACTCTGAACTTTTATTTCCTTACATTCTGAATATTTGATTCAAGTTATGTAACCTTATTTTTTTTACACTTGTTTTTGTTATAAAACTATGCTGTGCATTTAGTTACTAAATAACCGTTGTTTGAGTGACACGTGTACAAGTCCCTTCGAAATTCAAAAACAAATATGACTGTTGGAGGAGGGAGTTGTCTGTTGGTGTTGTGCCTATAAATAAGAGCTCATTTGAAAGATCTCATGAAAAGTTGATCAATCTAGAGATTACATACTGCTGAAGTGATTTCTAGAGAGAGACTTTATTGCTTTTTACGTACTAAATACCTTGTTCAGATTTTCTTCGTGCGACTTTGAATGTTGCTGACTATATTCAAGGTCTTTCAGGGATAGGAAGACAGAGGTTATGACTACCTTAAATTTCGAGGACTTCCTTGCTGAGGAAGACAGAGGTGATGGCTACCTTGGAGTTGAGGTCTTCCAGGGATAGCAAGATAGACTCTGATCTTTATATCGAGGGCTTACCCTGGCGGGGGTAAGTCCGACTTTATTGAAAGTATAAATTAGGGGACCTTTAACCAAGGTTGTTGGATACCTTTCTCTTTGGGTTAAAATACTTTCTAATTATTACTTGTTTGTTTCATTTTTTCCACTATTTTTTGACTGTTAAGGAAATTATAACTATATTATACTTCCTTATACTTGTATACTCTAATTTAGTGAGATTCTATATGCTTTACGTTAGATTCTTTATCTTTGTAAACTTTCATTACGTTTATTTTTATGAAACCATATTTTTTGGAATCACTTTCTCATAATCATATTTCCTAAATATAGCAAGTGTGTAGAACTAGAGGTTTTGTGAATTACTTATTTTAACTTTGTTAAATAGCAGAAAGGTTTTTTTCTAACTTTAAAAGTTCCCAAAGAATTTTTAATGTATATAATTCACCCCCTATTGTATTTTGAGCATTATTATATACTCCATTCAGTATCTATATTATTTCGATCCTACATTTGGTATTAGAGTATATCATACTCCACATACCATTTCAACAATTGGTATTAGAGTATTGGTTCAATAAAAATTAATCTCACGATTAGATCTAGAAGATAATTCATCTAATTCTTATTTTTAGTATCAAATTTTTAGACTCATAAAGTTGGGATTCATTTTCTATTAGAGATACTCTTGTTCTATATTTTTTTTATTGAGGAATATTTTCCTTGTTTACAAACTATTATTACTAACACGTTTTTGTGGAATTTTTTTTTTAATATTGCAGGAATCAATGTTGGTTCCATAAACAATCTAAATCCAACCAAACCACCTATTTTTTATGGAAATGATTACAAATATTGGAGAGACCGCATGAAGACATTTATTATCAATACTAGATTGGATAATTTTGTTATGTTTACTAGAGGTTATAAAATCCCTGACAAGGAAGTTAGTACCTTTTAAAATAATGAAAATCATGAATATCAACTGAATTATAAGGTATGCAATACATTGCTTTGTTTCATGACTAGAAATATATATAGCCAAATTTCGTCTTGTGAAGCAGCAAATTATATATGGAAGAAGCTTGAAGTTACACACTTTGGAACATCCAAAGTTATTGAAATTAGAAGATCCATGCTCAGAGCTGAATATCATGGTTTTTTCTTTCCTTATGGAGAACCCATATATAAGGTGCAACAAAGATTCATGAATATTGTTAATAGTTTACAATCTATGGGTTAGAAAGGATTAGATGATGAGGCTCTTGTTGATAAGATCATATACATCATGCCTACCGAGTGGGAATTCAAGAAGACTACTATTGATGAGAACAAAAAGGTGACTCGGATTTCTCTTCATGAACTTTTTGGAACTCTTCTACAACACGAGACTATAATGAAGAGAGATGCTGACAACATTAAGAAGAAGAATGGGAATGGTAGTGTTTCTTTTACTATAACTTTATATCATATGAAATCCAAGACTCTTGAGAGGGTTACTAGATCTAAATCTAAGAATATTGTTATACAATCTGAATCTAGTGGAAGTGGATCTTCATAAATAAACTTCCCAAGCTTGCTCAAAGGATGAACAAGATAGTTGGATAGAAGAAATTTCAATCCAAACATAAGAAGAAATAAAGGAAAGATAAAAAATAATCAGAAGTTACATGTTATGAATGCAATAGAGCTGGACATATAAGGCCTGATAGTCCTATGCTTAAAAGAAAAGAAAGAAAGGAAATGCATTCTGGGAGAAATATAAACAAGTGTTACAAATCTAAAGCTAAGAATGTCTTGAAATATAATGACAGCTGGAGTGATAGTGGTAGAGACTCTTCGGATGAATAATCAGATTACAAATCTTCTAGACAGAAGAATCTTGGTCCAATAGCCAGAATTCCTATTGATAACCATTGCTTAATGGCTATGGTAAATAATTCTAAATCAATGAAAAATGTTTCTTTAAATGCAAATTATAGTAATGATAAATACTATGAATCATTGGATGAAGAATCTTCTTCTGATGAGAATAATAATTTACCTACCTATGAAGAAGTTTCTAGGTTTTCTATGCTTCTTGAGAATGAAAATTCTAAAGTCAAAAAAAAGCTTGATAAAGAAAATTCTAGGATTTATATACATACTAAAGAAATATCAGATCTTTCTAAAGATCTTGATAAGAAAACTCTTTATTTTGAAAATTTTTCCAAAAACATTGAGGAAGTAAATTCTGAGAAGGATAAACATTCTAAAGATCTAGAAAAGGTAATTTATAAGAAAAATGTTTTTGAGCCTTACTCTAGTTACAAATATAATGGTTTGGAAGATAAGAACTTAGTTATTAGACTGACATCCTAAATTTTTTCCTTGAGGAATTGTTTTTCAAACTTTACCTTAGGTAAAGAAAATATTGATAAGATGTATTCTCAAATCCGACCTCTAAGGAATAATTCTATTTTTGGTTATACTAGTTCTAAACTGATTCTTAGTAACAATTATTTTGTTCCTCAAAGTGCTTCATTCTGCAGTAAGTGTCAGTGTGGTGGACACTGGGAAAAAATTTGTTCCTTAAACAAAACCCAGTCCTCAAGATTTAATAAGGCCTATTTTTCGAAGAAAATGTGGGTTTCTAAAGTTTTTCTTTCTGAAATTTCTAGATCCAAGATAGTTTGGGTTCTGAAAGTCTTACTCTTTTGTTTTCCAGAAAGCAAAGAAAGTACCAACATTAATACATGGTACATGGATAGTTGATGTTCCAATCATATTACTGGTAACAAGAACTTCTTTTAAAAGATTATCAAAATGAAAGGAGTGAAAAAAACTTTCGGAGATAATGCTAAGGGAGAAATTATTGGTATAGGTAACATTGTTCTTCTTGAAAAAACTTTGATTTCAAATGTTTTATTTGTTAAGGGTCTTAAGCATAACCTCATTAGCATAATCCAATTATGTGATGAAGGTTACTTTGTGAATTTTATGAATGAAAAGTTCTTAGTACACAACTCCGTTGAATAGTTTATTCTTTCTACCCATAGGCAAGAAAATGTATAAACACTAAACTTAGAAAACCATAGGAGCCAAGACTTACCTTGCCTTAGTGCAATTGAATATCATTCATTGTTGTGGCATAGAATGTTAATACACTGTAACTTTAAGAACCTATGAAAACATTCTTAGAAAAGATTAGTTAAGGATCTACCAGATATTAGATTTGATTCTTCAAAAGATTATGATCCTTGTCAATATTGGAAGAAACATAAATCTAGTTTTAAATCAATCGGTGAAGTCTCAACTACTGATGCATTACAGTTAGGTCATATGGATCATTTTGACCCAACACAAACAAGAATAATTAGTGGAAAATATTATGTATTTTTATTAGTTGATGACTATACTAGATATATGTGGGTTTATTTTCTAGAAAATAAATATAAATAGTTTTCTTATTTCAATAGTTTTAGAGTATAGGTTAAAAATTAGAATATCCTTCCTTCGATAACTATTCATAGTGATCATAGAGGAGAATTTCAAAACTCTGATTTTGAAACTTTTTGTAGTAGAAAATGCATTACTCATAACTTCTCAGCAACCAAAACAACTCAACAAAATGGTGTTATTAAAAGAAGAAATAGAATTCTTAAAGAGATAAAAAGAACCATGTTGAGTGAGTATTCTGTAGCTAAATATTTTTGGGCTGAATTTGTAAGTAGTGCTTGTTATACTATAAATCGTGTTTTGATTATACCTTTTCTTAATAAAACTCCTTATGAGTTATAGAATGATAGAAAACCTAGACTTTCCTACTTCAAGGTTTTTGGTTACAAAGTATTCATTCTGAATACTAAAGATAATTTACACAAATTCACAGAAAATTCTAATGAAGGAATTTTCTAATGCTACTCCACAACTTCTGAGGCTTAGAGAGTTTCTAATAAAAAAACTTGTACTATTGAAGAAACAGTACATGTCAAATTTGATGAAACTGATCCTTTTGTTTTTAAACAACCCCAACCTACATCTTCAGATGTGTTTTGAAAAACTAATTATCAACCCATTATAGAAGATCCTCCTGGCAAATAAAATTTACAAGAAGTTAATTCTAAAACATTTACCCCAAAATATTTCCTACCATATGTTGACCAACAGGTTTTACAAAATCCAAATCAGGTGTTTCTTAAAAATCATCCCAGTGATAGTATCATTGGTGATGTGAATCAACCTATATGGACTAGAAGTTCCTTAAGGAATGAAGTAGAACATCTAGCATTACTTTCCCAATTCAAACCAAAAAGCACTGATGAAGCTTTAGGTGAAGATTCCTTGGATAAAATCATTGAATGATGAACTAAATGAATTCAAACGGAATAAATTCTGGACCTTGGTTGAAAGACCTAAGGAAACTTCTATTATTGGTGTAAAATGGGTCTTCACAAATAAGTGTGATGATTATGGAATCATAGTATGAAATAAGGCCATATTGTTTGCTAAAGGTTATAGTAAACAAGAAGGAATAGACTATGAAGAAACATATACTCTAGTATCTAGACTTGAATCTATTCGTATTTTACGTGCCATTCCAGCATTCTTCAATTTCAATATTTTTCAAATGGATGTGAAATGTGATTTCCTTAATGGTTTTGTACTAGTGGATATTTTTGTTGAAAAGACTCTTGGTTTTGATGATAAAAAACATCCTGAACATTTTCTTAGACTTACCAAAGCTTTTTATGGACTTAAGAAAGCCCCTAGAGCATTATATGATAGGATTACAGGATTTGTTTTTCAAAATAATTATCTTAAGGGAAATGAAGATCCAACCATTTTTATAATTAATGATAAGAAAAATGTTTTGATTGTTCAAATATATGTTGATGACATTATATTTGGTTCAAATCAGCAATCTATAACTAATTCCTTTGTAGATCTAATAAAATATGAGTTTGAAATTAGTATGATGAGTGAGTTAACATTTTTCCTTTGTTTTCAAATTTCTCAAAAACAAGAGTGAGTCTATATATCCCAACATAATTTATTAAATATATTCTTAAAAAGTATGTATTTGACAACACTAAGAGTATATGTACTCTCATTGGTACCACAAATTCAATTGATCTTGATGAAGCTAGGAAACCAGTAGATCAAACATCTTTTAGAGGTATGATAGAAATTTTACTTTACTTGACAGCTAGTCATCCAGCATTAATGTTTTCAGTATGCTATTGTGCAATATATCAATCCAATCCCAAGGAATCTCATTTAATTATATTGAAAATAATTTTACGCTACTTAAAGGGAGCCATGGATTTTGGACTCTTTTATACTTTGGAAAATGATTTTATTCTAATTTTTTTTAGATGCTGACTTTGGTGGATGTAGAATGGATCGAAAGAGTAAATCCAGAACTTTTCATTTCTTAGGAGATTCATTAGTTTCTTGTTCTTGAAAGAAGTAACACTCAGTATCACTTTCCACTGCTGAAGCTGAATATGTAGCATCTGGAATTTGTTGTGCTCATGTGATGTGGATGCGACACACAGTCACAGACTATGGTATGAGTTTTACCAAAACACAAGTTTTGTGTGATAATACTAGTGCCATTACTTTAAGAAAAAAACTTGCACATCACTCTTGTGAAAAACACATAGATATTATGCATCACTTTCTTAGGGATCACACACAAAAAAAGGATATTATTCTTCTATTTGTTGAAACACAAGATCAGTTTGCTGATATTTTCAAAGAATCTTGACCATCTGATATATTTAAATACATTAAACATAAGTTAAGAATGATAACCATAGGGTAATATTACTCATTAACTTTTTGTTGAAATCAATCTCCTTACAGTAATAAACTCTTTTCTAAAGGGGAAGTACATTTTCTTGTTAGATTTTTCAAAAAATTTCAGAACGAAAATTTTTGTAGTCTATTTTTTCTTTCAAAATTTTTTCGTAATGAAAATTTTCATAGACAGTTTTTGTTTTTTTAAAAAAAGCTGTAATGAAATTTTTTTGTAGTCAGTATTTTCAAAAAAATTCATAGTCATTTTTTTCAAAAAATTCTGTAGTAATTTTTTCAAAATTTTCATAATGAAGTTTTGGTACTCAAAATATTCATAATGATGATTTTCATAATCAAAATTTTCGTAAAGTATATTTTTTTACTCAAAATTTCTAGTAATGATGTTTTTTCATTTTCAAATGTTTCCTCAATATGAATAAGCTTCCTAGTAATCTGAAAGTCATGTTTCCTCTCTTAAGTTTTCTTAATCATCATTTTCTTGCTGGTATTTTCATTTGGTTTTAATTTTTTTTTTCGATTCTCTATTCCTTAAATTTGAATTTTTTTCTTAAAAACCTCAAAAGATCAGATTCTATCAAGTTTTCATAGCAGCTATCATATCAACCTTCAGATCTGATTAGAAGAATTTTCATCCATTGGATTGAGTTTGGAAGTTGAACAATCGCTTCTGACACCTATATAAAGGACCATCGAAAGATTTTCCCCCATTAATTTCAAGACATTGCATGTCGAAGATCTTCCCCCTTTCAAAATCCCATTTTGAAACTCTCAATTCTTTCTCAAATCCAAATGTTTATTGAAGTTCCTTCTCAAGAGATGTCAAATTTCAAGCCGATATCGGAGTGACAGATTTACAGAGAAAGTTTGGTCCATCTGAGTTTCTTTTCCAAGTACAATTCCATTATATCTAAGAACATCAGTTTGAATGGATGGGAAAGTGTTTTCATATCAATGCTAGGAGATCAAGATTTAGTGTATCATGATTTTCTTGTGGAATTTTAGGAATCTGTGAGCTTTTTCAAAGAATAAGATAGGATTAAATTTTCTTTCAAAAGCTATGGAAAAACTTATTCCCTTTCACACAACAAGGCTGCAAGCTCTGTGGTGTTGTCCTATGAAGGAGAAGCTGAATTATGTTCCCATAAGTTTCCTAATGATAAATTATGTTTTAATAAGCAGAAGTCTATGGAGTGTCTTGGACATTCAGATGTCAAGACTTTGAAGATTTCTCAACTATATACAAATAATCGGATCCTTGAACTCTGGGTGCAAGGATTTATCATTCTGAGAAAGGGTGATAAGGAAAAATTTAAGAAGAGTGATATGTACTTTTTGGAATTCTTGTTAAACCAAAGGTAGATCAACAAAATGAATCATATTCTCATTATGATTGAGAATATTAAGAATGGGAACTTGAAAGCTCAGATAATCCTGTATCCAGCCATTCTATCTAAGCTAAATGTTCGGTGCCTTGAGTATTTAAAGATTCCTTGAAGCTCCAAGCCAAGGAATTACAATGTAATGTCAGTAAGTGATGATACATTGAAGAGAATGAATGTTAGGTTTTTTAAAGACTCCAGAGAATTTTATGGTCTACCAGAGGGAGTAGCTGAAGTTGTTCTGAAAAATGCAGAAGTTGTTGAACCATTGAGAAAGATTGTAAAGAAGAGGAAGTTGAAGGAAGTGGAAGAAGAAGAAAAAAACCCCAAAAACTAAGGAAGCTCAATCCACACCTCCAAATCCCAAGAATCCAAATGCCTATCTGGATGAGGTTATAGCCAAGTGGAGAGGAGATAAGAAAAATTGGAAGGAAGGAGAGCCACAATTTGGCTTGGATTCTTAAGAAGCCAAGGCTTTGAAAGAGAAAACCGCTGATGAGCTTGATAAACAAGCTAAAGAAAAGAAGTTGAAGAAAAAGATGTCTGAGACTGAGATTGTG
Source organism: Viscum album (assembly GCA_963277665.1). Taxonomy (NCBI): domain Eukaryota; kingdom Viridiplantae; phylum Streptophyta; class Magnoliopsida; order Santalales; family Viscaceae; genus Viscum; species Viscum album. The sequence continues at coordinate 1,196,676,058 of OY728123.1, read as the reverse complement.
CAAGCCCATCTAAGGGATACTAAAAAAGCTTCCAAACAAATTCCGGTACCAGAATTCATTCTGGTATAACCCATACCTGAGACTCTGTGGAATAAGTTCATGACTCCAGAAAGAGAACAGTAGAAGGTTGTTAAAGAAAAAGAAGTTGTCAAAGGAGTAGAAGAAGAAGCTGAAAGCAGTGGTGATATAGTACATTTAATTAAGAATGTGGAGGACTTTCATGAGAAGGAAATCCCATCTGAGAAATTGTCAATCTGAACTTCACTAGACAAATCATCGAAGCTTGCCACTCCTGGTTTAGATGACAAGGCTGAAGATGAAGTGAACAAGTTATCTTAGGAAGAAAGTTATAATCATCATTTTATTCATCCTGAAGATACTAAGGCAGGACCACAGAAATAAGAAGTAGATGAGGATAAGATTGTTCAGCTATCTGATAGCGAACATGAATCTCTAGATGAGGAATCCATTCTGAGAACTGATTAGGGTAAACAGGTAGTTGTTGATACACCCACTAAAGTGGTTATGAAGAATAAAGATGTGGGTGGATCTTCAAATAGGAAGCTTGTTGATCTAGAGAAAGATCCCTCACCAAGTAGAGTTTTAGATTCGAAATCATCTTCACTTGGACATGATTTCGTTGTCCAGCCTTTGAAGAAGTTGGTTGGCACCATTCCAATTTCCCCAAGTATTGGCTCCAGATGTTAGATGCTTCAACACACACTAAATCAGAAAGCAGATTCAGTTTCCATGGTGATGGACAAGTGTATCAAGCTATAGGTGGACTTCAAATCTTTCCTCATCAACTATAAATCCCACAAAAGTTCCTGTAAGAAAATGCTTGGATGGTCCAAGAAAAAAGTTGATGATTTGAGAGAACTTGATGAGTTTCACGATGGGGTCAAGGAATATTTTGACATAGAATATGGGATGATCTAGGATCTCATGAATAGCTTTGAGGAAAAGCTAACTCTTAGGAAAAATTATCGGATTCAAGAAGTAAAAGATCTCAATGGGATGTTGGATTTTGTTTCTCAAAGTTGGAAAAGAGAGAGTGATCTCAGGATAGAGATGGAAGAGAATCCAGTGAAGCAAGAAGAAGCCTTGAAGGCTCAGGATAAAATTCTCAATACTCAGCAAGATAAAATCAAAGCTCTTGAAAAGAAAGCAGAGGATCAGGATCAGATTTTTAAGAGAGCTGAGGAATACCACTAAGAGCTCAAAAAGCTAAATACTATAGTCAAGAAGATTATTCCAATGGAAAAGGAAAGAAAACTTTGTTTCATTCCAATATTTTGTTGTAATTTTCTTCCTTGTACAAATTATTTCTAATCATAATGAAATTTTTTGTTGCTTGTCTTTTGGATGTGTTGTACTAATATTTTAGGTACCATAATTTCTTTTCTATTCCCTCAAATTCTTTTTAAAAATAATAAAGGGGGAGAAAGGAAAAGGAATACTATGTAAAGAATATATATCTTTAAGTAAGGAGGATTTTATCTAAGGGGGAGTTTTCACTACATAGATTTCCGTACTCAAGATAATGAAAAATCTCATTCTGGAAGTCTAGAATATGATCCTTAGTGTTACAAAGCCTAAGGGGGAGTTAGTATTATTCATCATTGTCCAAATAATAAGGGAGATAAGTTTTATTTTCAATGTCTAGAAAAATATTTACTAAGTTCTTATATTATTTTTCATAAGGATGTTTGTGCTTTCCAAAAGGGGGGAGATTGTTGAGTCAATAATGTTTTCCTTATGACTTTTCCATTCCTTCAGGCTTGGGGGAGATTTTTGAGTCAATAATTTTTCCTTAAAACTATACTATTCCTTATTATTTTGAAAATCACAAACAAATTATCGTATGGAAAAATTCATTTACCCTATTATTTTATTTCATAAGGAAAATTTCCTTCCCCAAGGAAATTCATCCTTTCCATGTTTTTCATTGTTCTTTATTCTGTCAAAATGTAAAATTCGGTTTCATATATAAAACCTTGGATTCATATAATACTTATATAAATTGAATTCTGTTTTCAGGATCTGAATTCAGGTTCTGAGTTCACTGAATACAAAATCTAAACCCTTATGAGTTCTAACTCTTAGTTCTCTGAATTCAGACTCTAAAATGTTATGAGTTCTGAATCCGAGTTCTCTGAATTCAGACGTTGAACTCTTATGAGTTCTAACTCTGAGTTCTCAGAATTCAGACTCTAGACATTTATGAGTTCTGACTCTGAGTTCTCTAAATTCAGACTCTGGACTCTTATGAGTTCTGAATCTATGATCTCTGAATTCAAACTTCGAACTCTTATAAGTTCTAACTCTGAGTTCTCTAAATTTAGAATCTGAACTCTTCTGAGTTCTGACTCTGAATTCTCATGAACTCTGACTCCGAACATTGTAAGTTCAGGCTCCGAATTCTTTTGATTCAAGATTCCAAATTTCCTTGAAATATAGACTCTCTAATTCTATAGAGTTCAGGTTCCGAATTCCTTAGAAAACAGAATCCAAATATCCTTGTATTATAGACACCAAATGTGTTTTTGGTTAGCCTCCGAAATTTTATTTTCCTACATTCCGAATATTTGATTCTGGTTATGTAACCTTATTTTTGGTTACCCCTGTTTTTTTATAGAATGATTTCGTTCATTCAGTTACTAACTAACCATTTTTTGAGTGACACATGTACAGGTCCCTCCGAAATTCAAGGAAAAATATGACTACTGGAGGAGGGAGCTGACTGTTGGTGTTGTGCTTATAAATAGGTGCTCATTTGAAAGTCCTCATGAAAAGTTTACCAATCTAGAGATTACATGTTTCTGAAGTGATTTCTAGAGAGAGATACTTTATTTCTTTGTGTGCACAGAACTCCTTGTTCATATTTGATTCGTGCAACTCTGAAGCTTGCTAAGTACATTCGAGGGCTTCTGGGGATAGGAAGATAGAGGTGTCGACGACCTTAAAGTTTGAGGACTTGCTGAGGAAGACAGAGGTTCCGACTACCTTGAAGTTGAGGGCTTGTTGGGATAGCCAGATAGGCTCTGATCATTGTATCAAGGACTTACCCTGGTGTGGGCAAGATAAGCTTTCTTGAAATTATAATTCAAGGGACCTTTAACCAAGGTTGTTGGATACCCTTCTCTTTAGGTTAAAAATACTTTCTACTTGTTACTTGTTTGTTTCATGTTTTCTACTATTTTTTGAATGTTAATGAAAGTATAACTATCTTATACTTCCTTATACTTGTATACTCTAATTTAGTGAGATTCTATACACTTTAAGGTAGAATATTTATCTTTGTAAACATCCATTAAGTTTCTTTTTCTGGAAGCATCTTTTCTGGAATCACATTTTTGGAATCATATTTCTGAAATCTAGCAAGTGTTTAGAACTAGAGGTTCTGTGAATTAATTTGTTTAACCTTTTTAAACTATATAAAGGTTTCATACCAACAATAAAAGTTCCCAAAGAGTTTATAAAGTATACAATTCACCCCCCCCCCCTCTTGTATTTTGAGCATTATTAGAAACTCCATTCAGTATCTATATTATTTCAATACTGTATTTGGTATTAGAGTATATCATACTCCACGTACCATTTCAAAACCTATTCCACCAATACTAGTGCCACATATCTCAAAATATTTTTTACATGCCTTAATAAACATCCCACTAAGAAGTTTGGGAATCATGCGTCATTTCAACTCTCATATAATTAGGAACCCGTAAATTTCGAATTATATGAAGGATGTTGTCTCTATCCACAATCCAATCTGGAGTTGAGTCATATCCTAGAATACTATCATAGAGAACCAAAAATCCATGGTCAAAATATTGGATAATATTCACCTTCTTAATGTGTGAAGAGGTAACTATCAAAATTTAGAGATAAGATTAATCATGACTATTCAGAAACTATAGATGAATCTAAAAAATAGTTCCATTAATTTCTATTCATCACTAGCTTCCCATATGGCATGTACATGAGTTTTCGGGCATAGCACATCTTCCACCACATTTCCTTTTCATGGAATATAGGAAAGCTCAAAATTGAATGAATCAATATATTCAACCCATATTCACTATTTTAGATTCAATTCACAATTTGAAAATATATATTTTAATATCTTGTGGTCTGTATACACCATAATGCACTCACCCATTAGATAATGTCCCTAGGAACGTAAGCCATGAAAAAATGCTAGTAGCTCAGGGCCATCTGTCAGGTAATTTCTCTCATGAGGCCTCAATTGTTGAGATCCAGACACAATGACAATATCTTCCTACATTATTACCACATTTAATCCAATGAATTATTTATCATAGAACACTATATAGCCCCTTACATGATTTGTAAGAATAAGAATAGTTGTCAAGAAAAACCTCCCTTTCAACTCTTTAAATGATTTCTCACATGCTTTTGACCACATGAACATATAATCCTTCTTTGTAAGAGAAGTAAGTGGTGAAGTAAGGAATGAGAAGTCATGTATGAAATTCCTTTAATATATAGTTATCCCCAATAAAATACTTTTATAAAACACATCCTTAGGATTCTCTTATAAAACAAAAAAACTCACCTTATCAAGGTCAATAGATACTACTTATTTTGAGATAATATGACCCATGAAGTGGAAATTTTTTATCCATAAGTGGAAATTTGAAAACATAGAATAAAGATGATGCTCTCTTAGTGTACTCGGAATGATCTCAAGGTTCATAGAATGATGTCTATGAGAGTGATAATAAACCAAAATGTAATCTTGAAATACTATTACAGAAGAATCTAGATAGGGTTGGAAAACCCTATTCATAAAATCCATAAAAATAGTGGGTGTATTCATAAAACTGAAAAACAAAATAATGAGATACTCATAGAGAACATACTTTCTAAGGAAAGTTGTATGAGGTATGTCTGATGGACTGAATCACACCAGATAATAGCCCAATCTCAGGTCAATCATAGGGAAAAACCTTTCACTTCAAAGCAACTAAGGATATCATCTATTGGAGGAAGTGGTTAATGATTCATGACTGTAACCTAATTAAAATATCTATAATCCACATATAAACATAGGGTCACATCATCCTTCTTGGAAAAAAATTAGGTGAACCCTAGGAGGATGTTCTAGCTTGTATAAAACCTTTGGCCTCTAAGTCCACCAACTGTCACTTGAGATCCTAGATCTTAGTTGGTGACATCCTGTATAGAGGACTGGACATTGGAGCTACTCCTTGAATAAGCTCTATATTAAAATCTACCTCTCTATTTGGTGGTAATCAATAAAAATTATATGAAATAAGTCTCTGAAATGATTCACTACTGAATATAATTATTCCTAATGTAAACCATGATCCTCTATAAATAGATTACCAATGTGGTCAACAACTCCACCTAGCCAATGATGCTCTACTCTATCACTACTAGACTAGACATCCAACTCACCCTTTTATAGATAATGGTTTCCCTCTAGTGATATAAATGATACCATGCAGTGATACAAGCCTGAAAAGGAATCATTTGGAACCAACCAATCCATCTTGATAATGAAATTGAATCCTATCATCTCAAGAACAAAGAGGTCGTACAAGAAAGGGTAACTTCCAAAATTAAGGGGTAGTCCCCACATTGGTGTATGGCCAATGATTTTACTCCCAACAGTGTATCAATGTTCATTACAACACAATAATACTGTATTATTTTCTTGAGACATTACATGATAGATATAAATATGAAGGAGTGTGAAACACCGGTATCAAGTAAAATTGAAACAATAGTGAATTGTACTAGAATAATACATAATACTGTAGAAATTTTTTTATCCTGATCCCCAGGTATTTTCTGTAATTCATCAAACTGAATTAATCCATGGCCTTGTGAAATTCTTAAACTACCTTGTGGATGAATTCTTTTCTAGGGTAATGATAATTTTTAGTCTAGATACTATATCCATGACCTCATCCTCTACATATCCCCTAGAGATACTCTAATTACCCTCTTGGAATTGCATAAAAGAACCCTCCCTTGATGGTGGAGCATGAGAAAAACCTCTTGCAATATAAGATCATGGAATGTTCTAACAAAATATCAAAAGGTTCTCCATACAGCTACAAGTCCAGCACTTGATAGGGTCTCTATCATCCTAAGGATTAATATTGCCCAATCATCCATACTGATTTCACACCATCGAGATACCAATATGGGTACTCCGACTACCATTTCATTTATGAGAAACCTATGGGGAATGTTTCCAACTACTATAAGAACTACTGGTAATATATAGAACTAATCCTAAATGCATTGTACTATCACCTTCTCTCAGGTTTTACTCAGTTATAAGATCCTAATTGACTATTTTAAAAATGTTTGGTAGGAAGAAGACATTCACATGAATACTGATGGTGTACTGAATCCAATCCTTGAATCCTCTAGCATGAGAAATCTCATCACTAGCTTGAAGAAGTGAAAATAACAATAAGTTGTGAAACACACTGATTAATCCATAAATGGAATGTGACCCTTCTCTAGATTCTTGATCTCTCTCACTCAGTCAGCTCTCAGAATAAGTGGAAAGAATTTATCTAGAAGGTAGCCTGAAAAACAGTGCATATCATTACCTGATGCAGACCATCCTGGCTAATTACATCGCACCATCCTTAGTCCAAATCATGGATCATGTAAGTGGAAGTCATGACACTCTGATATGAACGAATCTTCAGATTCTAAAATATAGAATGAGAGGTCTCCAACCAAGACTCAATAGCCTATGGACCTCCATCCCCAGAGAAAGTAGGAGGATGATTCTACTAGAACTCACTAGTCATATCAGCCTTCATAGGTGAAGTTCATTGAGTACCTCTCATGGAATGAATTATTCATAGGAAACTATCACAAAGATGAGAATTAGTGCATATATTAGGTACAAAAGGTGGTTCCTCAAGTGTAACTTCTATCAGAAAGACTTGCAACTTAGGGCCCACCATGTCTGGATCTTGGTCATCACCACCCTCTCAATGCTTGACATGAGAATTTTGTGGTGACATTAGCCAACAAATTAAATACACACACCTAATAATATTCATTAATAAAATAGAAACCCTAGAATAAGATTATAGTAATGAAAGGGCCCACTACCCATGGTATACTACACTAACTACCCACTAGAAGTCCATGTATTGGAAAGTACTCAAGTATAAATCACAGGGGTTCTAGTAGATAAGGGGACAATAGTATCATGCCACATTATTTACTAGAAACCATTTTATTTTATAATTCAATATTCACTTTCATAGTTACATTTTATTATTTCCATATATTATGGTTCATTTAAAATGGATCATCATTCCTAGTGAATTAGGGACCATACAACTTATCAATAAAATCACACCCATTTAATTTCATTCTAATAGATCAACTCAGTAAATTACTCATTAAAACCCATGAGATCAAAAAAAAACATCATGAATTGAAACTAGTAATCACTCTATAACATCCAAAGAGAAAACCAATCATTTATATATACAAAAAAGTCTCACTCAACAATCTCAAGAAATTAAATTATTCAAGTAGTGAAGTGCCCCTATATGGCATGAAAATATTCATGGAATATAAATTTCAAGAGACTACGATAATGAATGTCAGAATTCTCTATTCCGTCATATCATTGGGCCAAGGATGTAATGAAATCCTCAATCAGAATAATAATAATAACCACAAACAACATGTGTGTCACCCAACAGTGAAATGAAATCATTTATAATTGGAAAAATAGAACATCAATTATAAATCATAAAACTCAGAATTTACCCTGAAGAGTGATTTGATATGCCCAATAATGGATCACAACCATGTTCCAAGTATTCATAATCTCTAGTATATTATCTTCAAATAGTATAAAATAAATGAATTATCTGATACCTCTTTTTGAAATCCAAAACCCATGTTCCACTCGAAGGTTCCCCGAGACTGTTTGGCCGCATGGCCTCAATCACATCTCCCTAAACCCTAGAGGTTGAAGAAAAGTACTGAGGTCCTTGGGTGTGTCTGTTGGGAGAATATGCCTTCATTAACAAAGTTTGTCATAGTGGATAAATAAAAAACCAAGAAAAATATTGGAAGAATTATAATTAACCTATGGCATAGAAGAATCATATAGAAGTAATAAACAATAGGAAAAATTGATAATCATGTGCAAAACCTGATGGTTCATGTCATGCCCCTAAAAAGTAGAAAATATGGACACAAGGAAGTAGTAATAACATGTTATACAAAATAAGAAAAAAATAATCCAAAAACAATCCAAGAATCATGAGCCCCATCTCGGTCATCTTCTACATAGATCTCTCTTAATTCAAGCAAGAAATCAAGTGTTTGGAGCAGTACTCTTCCCTTTGCCAACACCTACATAAATGTAATTTTAATTGGTTCCAATGGTGGCCAAGATAGGGTGTGAGATAAATCTTTTTAGTACTCAACCAATGAAATATATAACATCATTTCCATGTAATATAAACTGAAATATTTTTTAAGCATGAATATATAAAAGTAAAGTAGTATAGTAACATAATTACCCAAGTATGTGCTTTAGACTCAGCTTGTGTCTGAACATGTATTCATTTCATTTAATAATTATGTTCTTGTTTATATATGTGAGTCATGTGAGGAATATCTAGCACTGGAATGCCAAAATGATAATAATAATAATAATAAAGGATCCATGATGTATCAAGCCATCCATAATGATATCGATAATGAAAAGGTTATAATGTAATAACCAAGGACACCTTGACCTCCGGGGTTGATCCAACATAGGTAGAAACTATATCCTAGATAATGGGTAAGAGTGTAATATAGTGGGAAACTCCCAAGGCATTTCAAAATAGTGATTCTAATTGATTCCAAGGAATATATCCAAGGTAAAATAGGATAAGTAATGACTATGTCTAAGGGTGTATCCAAGGTGCCACATGTTTTTATAAGTTACACTATATCCCAAAAGTGTATCCAATGCATCCTATAATAATAATGTAGGGATTCTATAGTGTCATATTGGGAATCCTTTTATAGGAAAAGATTGGGTTCCAAGGTGGGTCTCACCCTTTGAAACTAGTATCTCTGAATCAAAATGGCATCTACGATGGCTCAAGGCATTCCCTCATAAATCCAAGGTGATATCGATTCTATCCACTCCTACAAATATTTCATGGTCCATATACAATAATACATTAAACATTATTCATTTAATTAGTAATTCCATATAATGGTCATTCCATTTAACAAAACATGAGGATTCATTAAATTCCTTTCGTTCAAGTGACAAGTCATCTCAAGGACATGAAACCATTTATTTAATCAAATATGTCATATTCAATTCATAAGGTTCACTCCACTAATTCATTTAACCAAGGATATTTATGCTACATATGTGAAACTGAGTTCCTAAATTACATTTAATAAGGCCATTTCATATATATACAATATATATTCCATTTCCATTTAAGATATATTTATCAAATTGAAGAACTTACCTTAGAAGGGTCAAGGTAGAAGAGAACACGAAACTTACTTTTTATCAATTCAAAACTCATATATTTAAATGAGATAACCATTTGTAGGTTCAATCAAACCCATGAATGGTGTACCGTACAAATATTTCAAACCACTAAAATCCCAATTATGAAAAACACCCTACATGGGGTGGTCATTATTGAGGTCATGACCTCCAATGATAGATAACAAATTTTATGTCAGCCATAAGAAAATAGCTCTAGTGACTATAATAGAGGCACATTAATCAAATATACGAATCGTAATGAAATCATCATGAATACACAACATTTTATAAAATGAAGAAACATTGGATATTATTTATAGACCACATTCTTCATACTTCTACGACTCTACTCATCCATTATCAACCTCTAGTTTGGCAGGGATTGGAAGAGATATGAAGAGTAGATCAATTCACCTAAAATAGGGAATATGATCCAACATATAAATAATTTTTTTGTGGTAATAAATAATAAAAAACTATAGTAAATGAATTGAGATCTTACCTACTTGGTTCCAATGAGACAAATTGTGCTTCGAGTAGACTCCAAAAGGAAAAATTGGATGAATTACTAGCATAGGCTTGAAGAGGGGTAAAAAAGATGTAGTGACCCCTCTAATGTATTCTGGAAATAAAATAGGATGAGGGGTTAATGAAATAAATTAATTTAAGGTAATTTTGGTGAAATCTATCACAAATGGACATTTCACGGTTTAATTTTATGGTTGGAATAGTTGTTCACTAATCATGCGTCATCTACTATAGGGAGGGAAATTTCACGCGGTTATGCTACACGGTTAGGGAACCCATGTGAAAAACATGAAAAACACATATTAAAAAAATTATTTAGTTTTTACATGTCTGTACCACCCCTGAAAAATAGTTAGGTAAAATTGTGCACCGTACACCACCCCGCTATCCAGAATTACACATTTATAGGATACGTCGTGGCCAGACTTGAATGGTTCCTACAAAAAGTGCATCTAGTAAAGTTTCTAAAAAAACATGGGTTTTTAGATTCAAACAACATCCAGGAATATCTAAAACCTTCATGAACCCATTATTATTCTGTATTAGGTCCATAATAAATAATTATACTGAATTAAAAAGGATCCATAACTGAGTAAAAAATCAGGTTCTTACAGGTAATGCAATTGACCAGTGTGAGTCAATTAGTGATGAATAATTCCATTTTGGCGATTAAGTATCATTGAATGTATGGTTTCCATATGTTTTTATTATTTTATTCCTACCATGTGTTTGGGGTAATTTAGGGGATGTTCAAATAGCAAAGGGATCATTGGCTGATTTTCTCCACCAGTTTAATAAATTTATCTTGCATTAATTTTTTTAGGGGTATGGTGTTGAGAATAGATTCATAGTAAGGATGTGTTATATGTGGATAGGTAAATTTAGGGTGATGAAGGTCACTTATTGGGAGAATAATTTTCAAGGAATTGAGAATATAAAGGGATTATGGGTTATTCTAGGGTAGGTGTCTGTGATTTTTGAGAATGAAAATATTTTTGGTTTATCAATCTAATAATCATAAGAGATAATGTTAAAACATGGTTTGGTGATTCCTATTTCAGAAATTGTCCACATGAAAAGTGATTTCAAGATTCTTTCCCATGATATAAGGGATGGGGTTACTCTTCATCAAGATGTGTTTAAACTATGGGTTTATCATCATATATTATTAATGGGTGAATTAAAAAATGTATTCACCCCTGATTAGTCAAAGAACAAATATGATCTAGTATTTTATCATTTTTTGTTGTACTTTTAGATATTTTAGAACATTAATATATGTGTGGATGTTATTTAGGACTATATTGGGTAATGGACAACTGGAATTATACTTTGGAGTTAGAATTCTTGTTGGTATGTGTAGAAACATTATGATTCATGATACATGAAAGATAAAGGGATCAAAAACTGAAGATGGTGGTGTTGTAGATGCATTATAGGATGTCAATTGTTTTTGGAGCTTAATAAATTAGATCATTAGTTAAAATATGGTTTATATTTTCTATTTTTTCATGATTTATATAATAAACATATAAGGAATGTAATATTTTTCATCATTCAAATGAATTTATATATATATATATATATATTGTACCATGTGATACGTTTTTTGTAGTTTTGATGTAATTTAAAATTTTTTACTTAGGGGTTTAAACTATTATTATGTATATTAATATTGTAGGGTATATTCTCCCCACAATATACTCATAGATCCTTATTGGAAGTTAACAACCTTGGTAATATAGGGACACATGTATAAGGTCAGTGGCTCACCATTTCATGCGGATTATAGGAGATTTAGTTTAGGGATACCAAAAAGTAGTATCAAAGAAGTAGAGAAAGAATGTCTTAATGTTATATAAACCAATTGTTTTATTATTTTGGATATATTATTTTTAATTTTATGTATTTATCAAGAAATTGGATGAATTTGGTTTTTTATCTAGCCAATACATCTATCAGTTGAAGAACATGTTTGTAGTTATACATGGATTTTTGATCTTATTTTTTCTATTATGGTTATGTTATCCTATTTTATTCATATTATAAAATTTTGGTTTGTTGATTAATGATTTTTTTACTGGTAAAAATTAAAATATATAGTATCCATTCAAATTTTAGGTATGAAACAATCACATGATATTGTGTTTGGTATATTGTGAATATAATCCTTACACTGGTAGGGGTTTAGTTTTTTAATGTTTCAATAAAAAAAAATATTTTGTTTTTTTATTTAACATACTTATTGTATTCTTCCTAGCGTACCTAGTTTTTATATTCCATGTGTCATTAGGAATGGTGATGATTGTTTTATATTGTATTTGATACCATACACTGACATTTTTAGATTGGGTTTTAAGACTAGGTGATATGGAAATTAGTTATGGCTGTGAAAATTTACAAGATACTAAGATTTATCTCCAATTACAACTTTCCCAATTTATGATATTTGTGTTGATAAATTTTTATTAAGCATGGTATTGGTTTCATGGTGACATTCCAAATCAATGTACATTATTTAATTTCAACTGGATGGGGATATGGTGTAATAATGGAATGAGATAGTTGAGTCACCATAAGGAGGAGATGAGACAATGAGTTCTTGAAGAAGTTTTAGATTATACAAGGTAACATATTGATCTATAAAAGTTTTATGATGTATAATTGTATGCAATTATAATTTTTTTCATTAAATTTTTTAACTAGATATATCAATTAATTATGAAAAAATGAGAAATTTTAGGTTGTATTTCTAGTCATATGTTTCTCCCTTTTCTAGGGAGATAGGGGACCCTTGACAACTGAGTCCTAGATAGAGTATGTTCAGACTATTTTTATCAAATAGAGATGAATCCGAGGTTTATGGTAAATCTAAATACATAAATTTTGTGAAAAAATTGAAATTATTGTATAATATATTCATGTAAGTTAGTAGACAATATGGGATGACATTAAAGTATTTTTTGGATTGTTTTTTTAGATCTTATTTACATGGACATTGAAGGTGGAATGATCCAATGATTTCAGGAACATTGCATAGGGGTAGGAATCAGTCATGGATTATATTTCTAGATTCATATACTAGATGAATTTTGAACAAACACTAGTTGGATATAGGTTCCTCATGATATGAGAATTGAAAGGGTAGTTTCTAGAAAACATTTAACTCTATAAGGAGGTTAGGTATTGATAGTTTAGGTATTAGGATTATTTCATGTATTAGAACCAATATATTATAAGAAAATTGGATAGTTTTTACTGGTTGTGTGTATTCCACAATCATGTTTATTATGGTTTTTTGTAATGAGTGATAATTTATAGTGAATGTTATATATAAGTGGATCGACTATGTAAGGATTTATATATAGTTATAAAAACTAATGTGTGACTTTGTGTAATGGTATGGTTGATTACAAGTGATTTTTTATGATGGATAAAACTTTTTGAATTCAGAATGATAGTTGGGTACAATGCCATATATGTGTGGGTAGCATGGTTGTAATGTCACATGGTACTTCATTCATATTACAGAGAGTGACATTGTTTATAATTGTATTATTTTTGTATAATGGTTGTGGTTAGATGATATATATAGAAGTTTTTGGTATTTTTTCAACATCATAAGAGTTTAGTGAGTGGAAAATTTTGTTTTTCATTAGAGAAAATCAGTTTTATAATTAAAAATAGAACAATGATAAATAGTACTATGGTGGGAAAATTACTAAAACGCTTCTATTCGAGTAGGTTAAATTAAGTCCATTATTTATTGATTGTCTTGAATTTATATTTTTTTGATTGAGTACACAGTGAGAACCAAAGGGATGGTTTTAAGGAGTTCCCATTTTTGGTACATCAGTCTTGAATAAAGAAGGCAATGGGTATCATATGGACTAGTATCATGTATCTAGTTAGCCTAGTAGAATGGGAGTTGATCTATGAGGTCCACCAAAAACCCATTTCAATTAGAGGAGCTATATAGTGGGTATCGAGTACCTGGTGGATGGTGATTGGGTACCTTGTGGACACCAGTGATTTTATTAATTTTTTATATTTTTAATTAATTAAAATATTTTATTCTTAATTGAACTTAGCCCTCATTTTTGAGCTACAAAGTAGGGGAGATTTCTTAATTCCCCTCTTGATTAATCTCCCTTTATAATAAGATATATTCCTACTTCATTATTGTTTCTTTAATAAGTTTTTCATGGGGATTTATTGTGGATAAGAATTAGTGGCCTTAATTATATTTTTCTAGTTTTATCATAATTGTAGTGATTTTCATCTAAAATAAATTTTTTAGATTTTTTTAGATTTTTTAATGATCTATTATTGATTATGTGGAATTATACTATGATATTAAATGTACGAGAATATACTAGTATTTAGTAGTTTTTTCCTATATATTTCCTTTTGAAACTTGTTTTTTTGTGTTCTGTGATTTAAAGAATGGGTACGATAATGTGTGTGATGAGAAATGGAACCATGTGTGGTTTCCATTATTCAATAGAAATTAATAAGGGTTTTTTGGGGGGTTATTTATGGATTATTATATATGTATAGATTTCTTAAACATGATAGATTTTGGAGATTGTTTAATAATTCATCAAGTGTGGTAATGTGTTAATTCATGTAATGAATTTTTTGGAATGGTTCCTTTAGATTGTTATAGTTATATATTCATTAAACATTGTGTGATTTGGTTTTCTTGTGTGATAGGATTTGAGAAAAAAATAACTTTAGTGGAAATTGTGTTTTATAAAACATGATCTAGATAAAGGATATTGGTGATTGCATCCCATAATGGGGTTGAGGTTCTTGGGGTTATGTGTACACAAGAAAGAGAGTGAGATACTATTTTTACCATGTGTTGTTTAGTGGTAAACTATATTGATAATAATCTAATGGGATTTGTGTTGACCATAAATATTTGGGGATGGATACATTGTATATGAACATATTGGGATTGAGATCACTGGTTTAGAGTGGAATGCTTGTCATTGTGTGGAATGTACTATAGAGTATGGTCCAAGATAGGTTAAGGTTGTGTGAATTCCATATTTGAAAAATATTAGGGATGTTAAATAAAGAATCATAATATATATTTTGAAAACAATGCCCAGTGTTGCCGCAATCATTGGTTAGACATAAGAATGAAAATGTATTTTTACATGGATATGGGATGATGAGTGAAATATTGTTCTCCCTCAGGGTATGTTTAGTCAATGGGTTCATCTTATCACTATGAAAATTGGTCGAGGTAGGTAACATTCTCCCCCATGAATAAAAAATAATAATGTAAAGAATAATGTAGGATGCTTCATTTTTCCTTAATGATTATTTCACCTTTATTGAACTTGTATACACATGAATGTTATATATGGACATTGTTAGTATACCTATAATGTCATAAAAATTCATGATTTTATGCCATTAAATTTTGGATTAGGATGTAGTAGATCCTTTGTGCCGATTTGGGTAATAATTGATTTTTTCATGTCTATACAATATCATATTATGAGAAAACTATTTTATTTTTTTTTCGGTTCATAAAATATTATTTATTTTTATTCTTTATACCATATGGTAAATTTTGGGTTTTAATCTTGATGTTATGTTTAAATGATTACTTATGTATTTTCATTATAGTTAATATAATATATGATAGAGGGTATAGTCTCCCAACTATTACAAATTAATACTTTATTCTAATGTGTAGGCTATAGAATATGTGGACACCTGCATGTTGTCAATGGTTTAATGTATTTGTTGATATTCCAAAAATTCGAGTCATGGAAGATATACACATTACATAATGACCTTTCCACACTGAATTGAGATGCATTGTAAACCCAACCGTGATGTAACACAATACACATTAAAAGAAATTCATGACAAAATAATAATTAAAATATGCTCTAAAATGAGCCAATTTTTTAGTTCCTCAATTGATTCCTAACATACCTTGGTCCTATCAAGATTTTATCCTTCTCGAGTCAAGGTTTTCATAGGTGAATCTATTTTATAGAATTCATGAATGAATTTGTGGTAATATCTTGCCAAAAAAGGAAAAACCTTATCTTAAATATATTAATGGGTTCTCATGAGACATAACTAATCAACTTTCTCATGGTCAATTGATTTTTTTTGAAAACATTGTGACGATTAAAATTTACTTCCTAAAAACAAAAGTGATAATTTATATAATTCAAATTATGTGTATGATAACATATGGTTTAAAAAAATATATTTGTTATATATAATATTCCCTAATTATTATTTAAATGCAAATTTAATCAATAAATACTATAATAAATGTATCCAAAAAGTTTTGGAAGACATGTATTTTTAATTAAAAACACATTTTAACTCAATTGGTGACCCCAAATTTCATAATGTAAAAAATTTACTATGGACATAACAATATCAATATCTTATCTTCAAAATATTCTATTCATTTCCCCTTACATGGATACAACATATCATAGGTAAATATTTTAAAAACATCAAGAACCATTCCATCGATAAAAATATCATAAATTCATAAAAAAGAAAATTTATTATTTATCATTATCTAGTATCAAATATAATAGTAAATTTATAAATAGAGGTATTGTAATATTTTATAGAAAATAAAATAGATTTTATCCAAAGACAAACAATTTTAAAACTTCTTCCATTTTTAAACTATTTAATCTACACCATCAATTTATTAACTTTTTCAGATATATATATATAAGAAATAAGGCTAAGAAATTGGTCTTTTTTATATAAATGAGGTCAATAAATAATTTTACCTCTAATTTCGATGATAATATGTAGAAATATCCTATTTAATCATTTGATTATTACTCCACCACTATAAAGAGTGGTGGATTTTTCTTTTATCTATTTTTATTAAATAACGAACCATATTATTTGAAAACATATAAACCAATAATTTCATGACATCAGACCAGTCCTATCATATTTAATATCACAATCTAATTTGAATTTTTTATAGTCCATTGTGGTTATTTTAAAAGAACCCTTTGACAATATAACTTGATTTGAGACTTCACTTTATCAATTACATCCATCATGACAATTAAATTGTAAACCAAAACAGTATGTATGTAAAATTCCGATGATATTTTTAGGTCACCCGTAATGTTTGAGAATGATTGACACTTTAAATAATGATAGACCCTTTCACCAAAAAGTGTATCAATTCTCAAATAATAAAAAACAATATCACGCATTATATAAATCAATCAACCATTTATATTGACATAAATGAATTGAATTATACCATGTTAAAAGAAAAAATAATATTATAAGAAATTAAAATGGTGACTTATACCATATAAAGTTACATATTATAATTTGTATCCTTTCTTAAACTTGTTTTCAATGATATTCCCTTGAATATTCCTAGGGGTGTAATTTTACTCTTCATAAATACTTCTAACTCCATCATGAATCCAAGAATCAGATGTAATTTTTCTATCCATAAGCCTCTTTTTCATAAATTTTTTGGCTTGATGCTCCCCAAATGATTTCCCATTTGTGTTTCTCATTAAAAATAACCTTATGTACCACCATTCAAAACATTAAATAACCCAAAATAACCCCATATTATATGGAAATAAGCTGAGTATGCCACCCAAATCCCACCCCCAATTGGATAAAATATGTTGACTTTAACTGTCTAGTTATAAAAATCACAGGAATCCTTAGACTATCTTAATTGGTAAAAAAAATAAATATCAAAAACACAATATAAATAACCAAAAACCATCAGCCTTATATAGATACACAAATTAAGTTATATATCAACTAATCATTTAGTAAATATTAATACATTATATTACCACAAAAGAAAAAGAAATAGGTAAATATACAACAAGATCTAATCATTGATCATAAATAATGTGTCACAAGAGAAAATACCTCATTATTGAATGATATATTGAGAAGAGAGAATAAAAAAAATTATAACCATAATGTACCACTATACACCACCATGAACTAGCTCCTCCTTCTCAACACCTATAGATGAACTCACTAAACTGTGTAATATCAATAATTAAATAACACATGTGTTCATAAGGCCTATAATGCTGTATGTATATACCTGAATGACATGGTTCCCCAAGAACACCATGTTATAATGAAATAGTGACTCATATTAAACCAAAGATTAATGTAATCAAGAGGAATCCCAAAGTAGTGATAAATATGACCTAAAGTAAACAAACACATGGAAATCGTATAATCCTAGTCATCAAATTTTTTAACTATAGAGGCCCGTATATCATCTTGAACAAGAATATAATAATAACTAGATTATTATATAACCTAATAGAAAAATATCTATTACAAGTCATATCTATTTAGTTAAATTTTACTTTATACACTTTCTATACTTTGTTTTGAAAATCTTAACATGCTCTTAAAAAATATGTTTTACTAACATTATATATCCCACGTTTTTAGAATGTTTTTATAGAAAACAATTTATTCTATGGGATATAGATATCTATTTAAAACTGATCAAATAAATGTTCCATATTAGCCTAATCTATCAAAAAACCAATTTACAATCCATTGGATAGACCAAATTCCAGTTTATTGGAATGACCTAAAAATTGTCCATCAATATGAAAAAAATAGTATATCTATATGACTATATTTATTCTATGAGTATAACTATGGATTTATATCAGTATGACTATGTTTATTCAATCACATTGACATGTTTTAATTACATCAAAATAAAAATATATATAATTGGTGCATAATTCTTTCTACTAGTCAGAATATATTATAAAAGAATTATATTGTTGCTACTGGAATGGAATTGGATAAAGATGTATTTGTTGAGATTTGAAGTGAAGATCATATAGTCTATAGGAACCAAATCTAAAAATCATTAAAATATTATAATTTAAGGATTTACTATAAATACAGGTTCATTGTAGGTGATGGGAGTGGAGGTATTTGTTAACTAAACTCGTCTGAGGTTTTTCTTTGCTGTAATCAATCGTTACACTTTATTTCTAATGTTTTAAGATATTTATTATTTTATGGATTCTGTGTGAGGATTATAAAATCATTAGAATAGTTTTTTCATTTTTTTGTTTCTAATATAGGTTATAGATTATAGTTTTTTGGGGATAAGAAGAATTCAAGATCCAATAAGGATGATCGAGGGCTTTCGGGGATAGGAACACAGAGCTAATTATGGTCATTTAGTTTCATGGATTTATGATGAAGAAATATAATCCTTATGTTTAGGTTCAAAACCATAAAAATCTATAGTAATGGTTTATTTATCTCCTTAACTCTTAAGGTTAAATATCAGATAATTTTTTTATAAAGTTTTTTAATTCATTATTACATTTACTTTATGATTTAATTTTACTTATTTCAAAAAAAAAAATATTTTTCATACTATAAATTTTTTTAGGAAATTTTATTTTAGTAGTATTTTGTATATTTTTGTACTAGACACTATCTAAGGTTTTTATATGTTACTCTGATTTGATCATTCTATGAGTTTTTACATGATACTCTAATTATCATACGTAATATGAATCTGATAAACTGTAAGAAATAGGTTTGTGGTTTAATTTGTATAATGTCTTTAGACTACAATTCACACCCTATTATAGACATTATAAATCTTACAATCCAAAAACTTGTATTATACTAGGTTCTAATACTTTACATTATATATGTTACATATTTTATCTTATGATTTTTTTACGTTTAACAACTATTATTATACATTGTTTGTTTATAAATAATTAATATATTAATGTATAAATTTTTATAAAGAGTTTTTTTATAATTTTGAGGGTTTAAATGTCATTAATCTTGAAATAATGTATCCTAGAAGGACACAAATCTTATATGGTGCTGATTATGAGTATTGGAGAGATATAATGAAGAAATTTTTAAAATATATAATATTTTAAAAAATTTATGTTAATTCAAAATTAAATGATTTCCAGGAAAGAAGTATCAACTTTTACTAGTATGGAGATATTAGAATATTGTTTTTCTGATAGAGTAATTATTACTCTATTATGTTCAATGGTAATAAGAATATATAGTCAGATATCATCTAGGAAAGCAGAAAATAGTATTTGTATTAAGTTGGAAGTAACACACTTAGTAACTTTTAATGTTATTGAAACTGGGAGAGCTATTATTTGTGTTAATTATATAGTATTTTATTTTCAAATTGGGGAATATATGGTAATATGAATCAGATATTTATGAAAATTGTAGATATTTTTCAATATCTTGGAGATAAAATATTTTACTGGTGAAATATTAATTGAAATGATTATTGAGATAACAACCAAAGAGTAGGAATCCAAAATAATAGCTTTGGATGATTTGAGAAGGATATCACATTTGACTTTGTACGGTCTAATTGGAATTATCATGCATTATGAAGGTATATTAAAAAAAAGATAATATTCAAATAAAAAATAAGAATGGTGGATTTTCTTTTACTACATCATCAAATGTTTCAAAGAATGTTTAGTCTGCTAAAAGGGTTTCAAAATATTTTTAGAAAAAAAATGTTCAAGTTGAAATAGATGGTAGTTCATCTGAATAATGTCATAATATTGCTTCTCAATTAGTCAAAAGGGTGAACAATATTGTTTTTAAAATTTAATTTTGGTATAAGTATAAGAAGTTTCACGGGGATAAAATTTATAGGAAGGGTTAGTCAGAAGTTATTTTTTATGATTGAAAAAATATTGTCATATCATATTTGAATATACAAATTGGAAAAAAATATAAAATGGATAGGAATACTGAAATTAATTATAAGATTTACTAAAAGCACAAAAATATTAAAAGTATAAGTGATTCATATATGTGTATTGAAAGTGTTATAGATAGATTTTTATAAATTTTTTTTAATAGTAGAGGTGATGATAAAATAAAAATCAGAATCAATAATAATAATTTTAAGATAAATAAATATTTTAGGGAAAAGATAATATTTGAATATTTAAGTAATCATACATTGAACTAAAACTATCCTAAGAGTGATGATAATAATTCTACATCTCTATATAAATAATCTTTTTCATATTAAACACACTACCTTGTTTTGAAGTGGTGTCTATATTTTCAAAAATATAAGAAAATTATATTTTTTAAATCATTAAAAAAATGATATTTCTCAATAAAAACATGTGAAATAAAAATCAAGAATTTATACACCTAAAACTAATATATCATATCATTATCAAGCATATAAAAAAATTAATTTCAAGAAAACTAATCTTTTTGAAGAATTGTTGAAATCTATGTTTTATAAGACTAGTTTATCAAATGAATTAGAAAATCTTAATTATAATAAAACATTAGTTAAGGATAATAATCTAGATATAAAAATAAATTCCAAAATACCATGTTTGAAAAATTATTTTTCAAATTCAATACAGGAAAAGGAATTTTTTAAAAAATATATAAATACATAATATGTCATAAAGATGTATCTAGAATGGGTTTTACTAACACGGAACCTATTTTTCAAAATATCTACTTGGTTCCAAATTGTGGTCCATTTTACAAAAAATGTAAAAGTGTTTGACATGAGAAAAATATATATACATTAAATAAAGTTAAATCACTAAGTTTCTATAAGACTTACCTTTTAAAATAATTAACATTTTCTCAACATATAAAAGTTGTAAATATATGGATTCTGAAAGTATGGCTTACTTATAATGTCAGACCCTTGCACATTTGTCTTATGAAAAGATAATATTTCTATTTTGATGAGAATAATAAATGTATCAGAAACAATATATGGTACATGGATAGTGTTTGTTCTAGAAATATGACTAGAAATAAGGATTTATTCTAGAAGATTATAAAAATGAAAGATGTAAAAGTTATATTTGGTGGAAATCCTCAAAGAAAAATCATTAGAATATGTAATATTATTCTTCTTAGAAAAGTTTTAATTTATAATGTTTTACCTATTGTAGGTCATAAGAACATACTTGTTAGTATAATATAATTATGTGATGAATTATATCTTCTGAACATCAGTAATGATAAATTTACTTTTCATAATTCAAAATATGAATTTATTCTTTCTACTAATAGGCATGATAATGTTTAGACACTTAACTTAAAATACCATAGGAGCTAAGATATACCATCCCTTAGTGAAATGTAAGATCAATATTTGTTATGGTATATAATATTAGAACACTATAATGTTGTAACTTTAGAAAAACTATAAAATAATGTAATAGTTAATGATCTCCTGGAACTTGAGTTTAATACTTTAAAATTTTGTGATCCCTATCAATTCAAAAAGAAACATAAGTCATGTTTTAAATATAATAGTGAAGTATAAATTTTTGTTTCCTTATAGCAAGTGAACATGGACGTTATTGGTCCTACAAAAATTTGGATTATTAGTGAAAAATACTTTGTTTCTGTTTTAGTTTATTATTGTAAACCCCCAAAAAAAATTAAGAGTAAATTTTATTCGATAGCGTGTATGACACATAACACATAACATAGAACAGATTATAAAATATTGAGAATTTAGGGTATAATTAATATTTTAAATAAATTTATTATATTTTATATCTTTCAATACACACTATACTCAGTTATCTTGAATTTCTGGTAACAAATACTTTCTTCGATAGCTTCTGTTACCTATAAGACTGAGTTTTATTAAAAAATTATATAATATTGAAATTTTATTATTTAATAAAATAAGATATAAACAAGATTTAAAACTAGTGCTTATGAGAAGGATTAACTAACTTATGGGAATATATAGTTTACAAAAAATATAAAATAAATTCATTTTTTACCAACTGGTTATAAATGAATATGAAAACCAATTTAATATAAAGGAAATGTTTTTATTCTCACAAAGTTATTTTATCATAGTAAATTAAATTAAATAAATTTAGTTAACTATATTAATGAAATTTATATATTATATATTAAATAAAATACTTTTTATATCCATCCAATAGATTTTATAGGAATAAGATAAGAAAAGAACCAATTGTACATATAAAAACCTATATTTTTTTAAATGAATATTTACTACCTCTTAATGAAGAACCTATTTTAAATAATTTTTTTTGGAAAATTAATAAACATTATATGAAAAAATAACATATTTTGTCAAATATTAAAATAAAATTATTTTAGGGTGAAATTTTTATATTTTAATTCAAATTTTATTTTTTTGATTAATAGTGAATAATACTGAATTATAATTGAGATCTTTTTTCTGTGTCAGAAATTTATAACGTTAAATTATATTATAAGTAGTTTTTAAAGACAAATTAGTTCCATTATACATAAATTAATCCAATTTAGTTCATTTAAATCCTTTTTTCAATGAAATTGGATAAAATAACATATCTAACTTTTGAACATTTTTCGTTAAAAATCTGTTTGTCATCTCATCTATGGGATTAATTTTAAATTAATATATGACACTTATGTGATTGGAATTTAGAAAAATGGATTCCATATTTTTAAAAATCCTAATTTAAAATTTCTAATACTTTAAACATAGTTTTCCACCAAAAATATATATGAAAGTAATTAATATTATTTAAAGCGATTAAAGTAAAATTAATCTTAACTAAAGACTAAACCTTAATCATAAGAGAAAAAATAACCTATAAACATATTCAAGATCTATTTGATTCAATATTTAGAACATATTATCTATTTTATAAAAAAATTTCTTTATTTTAGGCACATTATTTATGGGAGACCTCTTAATAGTGTTTACCTTTTTTATTTACAATAATATCACTCCTCCTCCACATAAAAAAATGCAATCACCCCTAACACTACATCACACCTATAAAACCATTTGTATCATTAATAAACTTCCCAAATAATCTCTAAAATTACCTCCCCTCATTCAATAATCCAAAAAAATTTAATAAATTCAACCGAGGAAGTATTTTGGTATAAACCAGAAGGAGTTACCTGAATATGAGGTAATTTCTTCAACGGTCACTTTTGTTTCATTTACTTATCCACCCCTTTATGTATTTTTATATAATGATTATATAATAACATTAGTATATTAAATATACTGATATTTTTTTATTCTATTATTTTAAACTACGCTTTCACACGCATCCATTAAAGGGGATACACAATCACCATGTGTGTGTATGGCGGACTACCACCTTGAAAACTGATGTCGTTCGTTCATCCATTTACCACCATTAAAAGTTAGAAATTATTATAGATTTATAGTTAATAATATATATATATATATATATATATATATTATTTATAATCTATTTATACTTTTGAAACAATTATATAACTCTTACCTTTATACATTCTATTTTTTTGGAATACAATAGCATCGTTTGAGGATGTGGGGACTACCATATCTTCAAAGCAATGTGATTCGTTCACACCATACATGGAATGTATGAAAGATAATTTTTATTAAAATATTTTATATATATGATACATTTATTATAATGTAATTATAATATAATTATATACTATTTAATTTTCATTGTTTTAATATGATAAGAAAATGAAAATAACGTTCAGGTGTACGTACAACCAACCTTGCCCATTAACTCTTCATTTGATTTATTACCTGAAAAAATTATGGATTATTATAAATACATATTTAATGACTATATATGATATTTATATCATGTTTTACATTATTTGAATTTTTAAATCATGATATGCAATATGAACACATATAAAAAGTCAACACATACTCAAAAAACAAGACAATTAACACTAGAAATGATGAAAATAATGAAATATTATTATCAAATATTTAATAATACATATTAATTACATAAAATATTATATTATAAATATTACTATGGTTAGTTTATAAGTTATATACATGAATAAAATCAATATACTATAATTGAAAGGACTTTTACCCAGAAGGAAATGCACAGTAAGTGATTTTCATGTCACTTTTTACATATCTGAGATAAATGTCATATACACCACATAATTATTTTATATGTTTTATATAAAATAAATTTTTGTATATAATATCATGAAAAAAAATTATCTAATTATATTAAATGTTTCAATTTTTATTAATCTTTAGTGGTTCATATGATTCAAAAGCTACTCATACAGTAAGGGATTTTATGTTAATTTAATTTCATTGAGGCATATTGTATTATTATGAATATAATTTATTTTTTTGGTGTATTTAATAACCATTGACATATAATATCATGAATAATAAAATATTAATGGTATTTTAATTTTCAATTTTAATTATTTCAACTAAGGGGATTTGAACTCAATGTTTCTAAGTGGTAAATAAATTTTATTTCTCAATTACTTCCATTGGATTATATAACATCCTCATTGTTAATAATATTAAATTTCCTTTTTTATAATTAATATTAAGATATATTTATGTATTTAAATTCATTTTAGGTGTATTTATGATTTATACACATAGTATCTTCATTTATTAATTTTCACTTCAATGATATGATGATTTTAAGGGTTTATTTTACAATCTCATTCTAATTGAGATTGTTTATTCTGGAAATTACATTAAAATAATTCATATGAAAATTCTTTATTAAACCCTTTAAATTTATTAACCTCTAGTTATTCATGAACGTTTTCAAGTAATGGTACCATTTTTTCACTCTTTGGTACTCAATTGTTTTGATAAAATATTTTTAATAAAACCCCACTTAATTTCCCTCTTTAGTCGGAGAACGTCTTATCTTCTAAAAAACCAAATTTTATAAAAATATTTACAAAAGTGTTTTTTATACATTAAAAAATAATTTATTAAATAATTTTTTACCCTTTCTACCTTTCAAAAAAGTCAAAGGAATATCCATTTTTATTTCTAAATAAAGAACTTTTCTAAAAAATTTAAATTACAAAAGGAATCTTCTTTTAACATTGTACAACATGTATAGAATTAATAACCATAATTTCTTTGAAGCTTACATTAAAATTTTAAAAGGATAATTTTTAAAGAAATTTTCTTTAAAAAAAGTTATCTTCAAATAAAATTATTTTAAAAATGTTTTTCAAAATGAAAAGGATATTTTTGTTTCTTTTTTACATTATTTTTATTCATCAACGTCAACAAAAATTTATAAATAGACCCCTTGGGATACGTTTTATTGATACCAAGTTTATTATTCACCTATATAGTTTATGATTTATTTTACCAAGGATATTATTGAATTCACTACCTTTATTCCTTTTGTTCCCCTTGAAATATTCAATTTTGTATGATCTACATTAATAAAATTTTCACTAAATATCTATATTATTTATCATTGATATGTTTATTTCCTAAACATTATACCATTTTAACATACTATATTTACTTTTATAGTAATTTTATTATATACAAAAATACTAATAAATCTATATTATTTACTCAATATAGATATTTTATAAGGAATATTGTTTACTAATTAAATTGATTACTCAATATGAGGAATTTTTTGGACTGACAGAGATAGGTGGGGCCCAGACATTATATAGACCCTCAATGCATAGATAGGTTCTCATGAGACAAATCAGTTGGAAAAATTAAATGTATTTCTACAGGTAGTTTTAATCTTTATTGTGAAATTTATTGATGTTAATGTTTTTCATGTGCCTATGACATGATGTCAAATAATTAAGGATTTCCTTCATTCATAATTTAGTTATTGTTATTATTATTTTTTAATCCCTAATATTTTTTATTTCACATTATATATGCATGAATTTAATTCTAATATTATATATTATATATTATGTGTTCTCTATTATTTATCTTCCTATATTGTTTTCTCACTCCCTCTTAATTTATTTATTATATGGAATGTGTGTTCATTTATTTAACTTTCTATATTGAGTATGTTCATTGATTCATTATTGTTTCTATTGTACTTAACCATTATAGAGAATTTCGTATCACCCTTTTGTTTCCTTCCCAAATAATCTAATAAGTGTTCTATGAAATATAGGATGGATAAGATAATTAGGAATAAAGTTATCCTCAAAAGAAAAAAATGTGTTTTAATTATTGAATTGATTTATAATACAAGACTCGTGTATGTTTCTAGTTTTCCATGACTACTCAACTGATTAGTAATTCAAGATTTGATTCCATTTAATCACACTAACATAATGTTAGCAGTCACCAACTCTTGTCTTACTGTGGTTCAGTCTCAACAGTTGGTATAAAAAGAAGTTTAATAGAAACCATGGAAATTATATTTAGGAAAACATAGATTATGGTTCATAACCCTAACATAGACATTGAGGATCAACACTAAATAACATATATATTCATTAACATAATAGTTGTGGATACCATCAATTGATTATTAGATTAAGGTTTATTATAAGTTCAATGTCTTAAAAATCTCTTTTTAGGTTTTATGTGATGGAAGCATAGCAAGGATAAGGATATTTTGGAATAAATTTCGTTAAATACAACTAGTTTGTTTATTACCTGTTTTAGTGGAAATATTATAATTATTTTACATTTTATATACAATAGTTTTGATAACCTTTAGTGTTATTATGATAATTAATGACATTGTAATAATAACAAAATTAGATTATTAATATTTGAAAAAAATGTTATATTTTAAACCATAGAGAAAAGGGTATTTAATGAGTAAATTTAAAGGATGTACATCACAGTTATTTTGAAACTCATATTAATATGGTTTTAAAAAAAATGAAAACCTATAAGGATGTGGGTCTTGAACCCATGATCTAATGATGATAATGGTTTCACACCTTCCACTGGCCTATATGATTTTTTGGTTACTTTTTTGTTGTTTTGGTTAAAAAATTTTATGAATAAATATTAATAATGAACCAGTATTATTAATTTTTCGGTGTAAATATTATTTTATTAACCATATTGGATTTTGAGAATATTTAGTGTCAGATGTAAATACTTGTCACTATTTTATTGTATTTACAATCTCTTAAAATGATACTTTAATGCTTTATGCATAAAAGTTAATTTTAGGATATCTATTTCATGAAGTAATGGATGAATTAAAAATGATCAAATAAAAATTGTTGCAAATTTCGTTTATAAAATAGAAACTTTTTCAAGTAGTTATATTTAATAGTATTATTAGGTATTAAAAGAAATACCCAATATTAGTAAAATGATATAGAAATAAATATTATCCTAATACCTTAATTTTTTTTTGAACTAATGGTATTTTGACTCATCAAATATTTATTTGTTTGAGTCCATAAACATTAAATTTATCATTAGTTCAACTATGATTAATGACCTCAATCAAACCCTATTATTATTTATGTGTTTTCTCCAAGTCAACATTTTCACTTTCCAATAATGTTCTCCAACATAGAGACCTAGTTATAAGTTATTCTATGTGACCATCATACTTCTCATTATCTCTTATTAAAATGATATTACATTAACTATTCTCACAATGAGGGATTTTAATAAAGTAATTTTAAAATATAAAACCCTATATTTCCAAGATCTGGTTTAAATTGAGTGGACGTAATTTATTTAATGTGGGAAAATGTAACACCATGAAAATTCAAGGAGTGACTTTTATTTGATAGCATGTATGACATGCACCACCAAACATTGAATGGAATGTAACCTCTATATAATTTATGTTATATATAATATTTTAAATAAATTCAATTTATTCTATATCTTTTAATTTGTGAAATATTTATTGATCTTTTGTTACATACATCAAAGACTTTCTTCGATAACTTGTGTTATATACAAGATTGAGTTTTACCGAACAACAATATATTATTTAAATATTGTTATCTAACATAATAAGATATTACATTGCCATTAAATTAGTGGTTAGGAAAATTATTAACTAACTTGTGAGAATATATGGTTTATAAAAATATAAAATTAATTCATTGTTTATTAATTAATTATAAATGAATATAAAAACCAATTGAATGTAAAGGATTTTTTTATGCTCAGAAAGGTGTTTTATCATAGTAAATTAAATTTGTTTCTATTAGTGACTGATATTAATGAAATATATATTTTATATATCCAATAAATTGTTTTCTATATTCATCAAATATATTCTATTGGCATAAGATATGAACAACCCCAATTTTAAGTATTAAAAAATCAATATTTTTCTAAAGGCAGGTTTACTGTCTTTTAATGGAAAACCTATTTTAAATCCAATTTTGGGAAATTTAGTAACTTTTATATAAAATGTAAACTTCATTTTTTAAATAGTAAAATAAAAAATATATTTGGGTGAACTTTTCATATTTTTCTATAAAGTTTACTTTTTGATTAATAGTGAAAAATGCTTAATTTTAATTGAAAACTGCTTTTTTGTTTAAATACATTATAGTGTTAAATTATATTTTAATTTTTTTAAGTTAAATTAATTAAATTATAAATAAATTAATCCTATATAGGTTATTGGAATAAATTTCACATTGAGAATTGATATAAAAGATTTTTAAATTTTTTAACATTTTACTTTTAAAACCTTGTTTGTCGTCCCATTTGCAGGATCAATTTTAATTTAATTTATTCCAATTATGTGGTTGGAATTTAGAAAACTAGATTACTTATTTATAATAATAATAATAATATATAATGTATGATAATTTAAAATTATTTTTTTTCCAACCAATATGAGTGAGAGTAATTACAATTAATTATAACCATTAAGGTAAAATTAAGTATAACAATGGACTAAACCATAAACATAAGGTCCAAAATGTCCTAAAAACATGTCCAAAACCTATTTTATGGCCATATTTCGACCATATCCTCCATTTTATATAATTTTTTTCTTCATTAGGGTAACATTATGTAATGGAAACCTATCAATAGTGTTTTCCTTTTTATATTTATTATAATGCAACTCCTCCACTATAAAAAGGAACTCACCCCTCCCACTTCATCACACCTTTAAAGCCATTTTTCTCATCCAAAAACATCAAAACTAAGAAATAAAATTGCCTTCTATTTTCCTAGAATCTTCACATTGGGCATAAACCCAACAAAAAAGACTTTTGATATAAACCAAAAGGAGTTACCTGAATAAGAGGTAATGTTCTTCAACGATCACTTTTGTTTAATTTACTTCTCCACTCATTCCATTATATTTAAATGATTATTATATAATAACCTAATTATATTAAATATACTGATATTTTTTATGCTAATATTTTTTACTACATATTCACATACATCTATTAAATGGGATACACAATCATCGTTCATGTGTATGGAGAACTACCACCTCAATTATCAATGTCGTTCGTTCTATCATTCACCACCTTTAAAATATGGATGTAATGATAGATTTATATATTTAATATTATATATAAAATATTTATAATGTATTTATTATTATTTAATTCTTATATAACTCATACCATTTCACTTTTCATTTTGTGGGAATACGATGACATTGTTTTTCTACATGTTGACTACCGCCTCCTCAAGATGGTTTATTCGTTCACACTATATATAGAATGTATAAAGGATGATTTTAGAAGAAATATGTGATATATACATGATAAATTTATTATATTTTAATTATAATAGACATATATACTATTTACTTTTCATTATATTAATATGGAAAGAAAATGAAAATAGCTTTCATGTGTACGTATAACCGACGGTCTCTATGAAAGGTGAATTTCATTTCCTATCTCAAAACTATATGTATTATTAAAAACAAATATATTATGAATATATATGATATTTAAATCATTTTTTAAATTCTTCAGATTATGAAATCTATATCTATTTGATAGGAAGAAAAATTACATTCCAACATCTACTCAAAAAACAAAATAATTAACAAATGAAATATTGATAACAAGGAAAGATTATTAACAAATTGGTAAGAAGATATTATAATAAGTTCACATATGATATTATAAATATTATTATGTTTATTTTATATGTAATTTAAATGGTTAGAAAAATTATAATGTAATTTATTTGATGTTCACCAAAAAGGAAATGCATGGTAAGGGTTTTTCATCTCACTTTTTGAATCTATGAGATAAATGTCATATTCAACACATATTTGTTGGTGTATCTGCTGAACCTTGTGAAATATTATATCATTAATTCCCTTTATTTATTGGTATTAAAATTTTCAATTTATTTTACTCTTTCATGGTTCCCATTATTCAAAGGTACTCAAGTAGTAAGAGATTTTTTCACAATTTCATTTCATTGAGGCATATTGTATTATTATGCACCTAATTTATTTTTTATTTTGTATATAACTATCCTTCAAATGTAATATCATGTATAATTTATTCTTCATGATATTTTTAGTTTCAATATGAATTATTTCATCTATGGGTATTTGAACATAAAGTTACCAAGCTGTAAGGAAATTTCATAACTCCTTTTGCTTTTATTAGGTTTTATTACTACCTCATTGTTATTAATATTATAGGATTGTGAATATAATGAATTTTACTATATATTTATCTAATTAAACATATTTTATTTGGATTTAAATATTATACACATAATCACTTCATTGATTAATTCTCACTTTGATGTTAGGATCATTTCAAGGGTTTAATTCACAATCTCATTCTAATCGAGATTTCATTTTCAGGAAATTATATTAAAATAATTTTTCTGACCATTATTCCTTCAACCCTTTAATTTTCTTCTCCTATAGTAATTCAAGACCTTTTTCATGTAATGGTACCATTCTAAATTATTTTTTAAGCAATTTTTTTATAAAATGTTTTTAAGAAATCCCGAATCCGTTTGTCTCTTCAGTAGGAGAACCATTTTCTTTTGAAAACCCATTTTTTCTAAAAAAGTTTTAGAAAAAGTTTTTTATCATTTCCAAAATTATTTATTAAATATATTTTTACCCTTTTATCATTCAAAAATTTTATCAAAGTAATCTTCTTTTCAGTTTCAAAATAAGGCACCTTTTTATCCTTTTTACCTTGTAAAAGGAATGTTTTTCCTTGTACATCATATACGGAATTACCTTTCATAATTTATTTGAATATTACTTTTCTTTTCAAAAAGGATAATTTTTTAAGATTTTTATTTTATGTTATTATCAAATAAAAGTATTTTTAATTTTTTTTCAAAATGAGAAGTATATTTTTGTTTTTTACTGTATTTTTAATCATAATGGAAAACAACCATTTATCCTTACACCCCTTGGGATATGTTTTATTGATACAATCCTTATTATTCCTCTGGATGGTTTATTATTTATTTGACCTAGTATAGTATTGAAATTCACTACTTTGATTTCTTTTAGTGCATTGAAATATTTAATTTTCTATCATCATTAGACGTAAAATTTCCTCTAAATATTCATATTATTTATCATGGATATGTTTATTGCCTAAACCATATATCATTTTTACCTATGATCTTTACATTTACTTTTTCATATTATTCGCTGAAATGTTAATAAATATGTATTCTTTAATCAATATAGATATTTGATATGGAATATTTTTTATTTATTTAATTTATTACTCTATATGAGGAATTATTTGGACTAGTAGTAATGGGTGGGAACCAAAATTTATATATCCCCTCGATGCATCGATGGACTCTCATGAGACAAATTAGATTCAAAAATAAATTGGGTTGCTACTATTAGTTTTAAAACATCTTTTGAAAGGTCTTTACGATATATGTGTTCATGTGCCTCATACAAGACATCCAATAATTAAGCATTACCTTTATTCAGAATTTAATTTTTATTATCATCATTTATACAATATATTTTCACATGTAAATTATCTATGGATGCATTTCTTTCCCAGAATATTGATTAAATAGTATGTGTTTCAATTATTTACCTTACCATAATGAGAATTCCTTATCTAGTTATTTTAAATAGAATGAATTCTTAGTTATTTACCTTGACATATTGTTTACTAACTTCATATCGATTTGTTGAATACATGGCCTGTGTTTTTAGTTAGTTACCTTTCCATATTTATTATTTTCATTGATTCATTATTTTTCTATTTTACTTAACCCTTACTAATCATTTGAGCTCTCCCTTATTTTGTTTCCTTTCATAGGAATCCAAGAAGCTTTATAGGAATTATATTCAAGGATAAGCTAAGAATGGAATAAAGCTAACCACAAAGGAATAAAATTATTTTCAAATTACAATATTCTTTTGTAATACAATCCTCATATATATATATATATATATATATTTGTTTTATGAGTACTACTAATTTAGTCAGTCCTTTGGGATTTGAATATTTGTAACCATGACAATATAACGGTAGTAGACACCAGTTTTGGGCTTACTTGGTTCGGGTTTCTGTAATTATTACACTATATTTATATGGGTCTATTTTCTAGTAAATAAGTCCGATGAATTTTTCAATTTAAAAAATTTCATATCCTGATTTAAAATGGTTAGACATATATCATTGATAAATATTCATCGTGATAATGGTGGAGAAATTTTCAAATTTGATATTGAAAGTTTTTATAGTAAAGATGGAATCATACATGAATTTTTTTCACCTATAAGTCCATAGAAAGATTTTTGAGTTGAAATAAGAAATATAATTCTTCAAGTGAATACTCAATTGATAAATATTATTGGTAAGATTTAGTTAGTGTTATATTTTATACTTAAAATTGATTTTTATTAAGTCCTTTTACTAATTAAACTTCTTATGAGTTGTGCCTTAGAATAAAACCAAAACATTATTATTTTAGATTTTTTGGATGAAATGTATTCATTTTTAATAGAACACCCCAAAAAAACTAAAAGGGTAACTTTTTATTCTATATTGTGTATGAAACAAAACACCAAACATAGAAAGAAATATAAACTTTTGAGAATCTATGGTATATTTAATATTTTAAATAAATTTAATATATCCTATAGCTTTCAATGAAAGCAATAATAAGTTATCTTTCACCACACACAACAAATACTTTCTTCGATATCTTGTGTTGATGTAAGAATTCATTTTACCAAGGAAACTATTTTATTGAAATATTATTATTTAATAGAATAAAATATAACTAAGCCTTCAATTTAGCGGTAATCAATTGGAATAACTAAATTATGAACATTTATGTTTTACACAAATATAATATAGATTCTTTTGTTGTTAATTAATTATAAATTAATATAAAAACCAATTAAATATAAAGAAAATGTTTGTATGCAAAAAAATGTGTTTTATACAAATAAATTATATTAATTACTATTACCGAATGATATTAATAATATATATTTATAAATTTATTACTAATATATATATATATATATATTATTTTCAATAAAATATTTTTTAATTCATCCAAAATTTCTTTAGTTATAAGATAATCACAAACTCAAAATTATACTTAAAAACCTATATTTTTCTAAATTCAATATTACCACCTTTTAATGATGCACTACTTTTAGAACAAAAATGTTCCACTTTTATTATATAATGTTTCACATTAAACTTTATTATTTAAATTGGAATGTTAAAATTATAATAGGGTACTTGTTTTTTATTTTTTTGTGAAGTTTTATTTTTTAATGAATAGTGAAAAATAATGAATTTTTCTTCAAAATGGATTTTTTATATAATTTATTAATAACTATAATTTATATTTTAAATTGGTTCTAAAGTCATATTACATATATTATAAATAAATTTTTCCAATTTAGGTCATTGGAATCAATTTAACATTTTAATTTTACATAAAAATACTTCAAACGTGTGAACATTTTTACTTTAGAAACCTGCCTTGTCATCTCGTCTATGAGATTAATTTTAAATTTATTTCTTCTCATTTTGTTAATAAAATTTGAGAAAATTGATTCCATAATTAGATTCATAAAAATTAAAAATTTATAATAATTTCAACCCAGTTTTTGAGTACATGTATTATTGATCGTAATAAAAATTAATTACAGTTATTATGTGAAAAATTAGCTTAACAGGGGAATAAACCTTAAACTGAAGGTCTCAAATAACCTATTAAACTCTTCTAAAATCCATTATATGTCCATATTTTTAACATATCCTACATTTAATATACTTTTTTTCATTATTGGATTCATTTTAAAAAGGAAAAAATAGGGTTTGATTCTCTTTTTTAAATTTTACAGAAAAATGTCATTCCTCCTCCATGATAAAAAGGCACTCGCCCATACCACTTATTCAGACCTTTAAATCCAATAATATTT
This sequence comes from Viscum album, assembly GCA_963277665.1. Classification (NCBI taxonomy): domain Eukaryota; kingdom Viridiplantae; phylum Streptophyta; class Magnoliopsida; order Santalales; family Viscaceae; genus Viscum; species Viscum album. The sequence goes on along the minus strand of OY728123.1, from coordinate 1,196,640,748 downwards.
TCCAAAATTAGTCAAAATAATCTCCCAAAATTACTCCCCTCATCCATGAATCCTCACTATAGGCATAATGAAATCCAAGGAAGTCTTCTCGTATAAACCAAAAGAAGTTACACGAATAAGAGTTAATGTCATTCAAAGATTACTTTCAATTAATTTACTTATACATACATTAAATTATTTTTAAATAATTATTATATAATAAAAATATTATCATAAATATACTGATATGTTTTTATGAAAATATTTTAACCTATAATTTCACACACATCCATCAAAATGGGATACACAATCATCATTTCTGTGTGCAGTGGACTACTGCCTCATGAAATGATTTTGTTTGTCCATTAATTTACCACATTTAATGGTTGTAATAATGTTAAATTTCTATTCTATATATGATATATATTATATTTATAATTTATTTAGGTTTCAGGTACTTTTTATATATCCAAAACATCATGTCTTCCATTTTGTGGGAATATAATAACATCCTTCGTAGATGTGTGGACTACCACCTCCTCAAAGCAATGTGATTCATTCAAACATTACATGAAACATATTAATAATCGGTTTAATACAAATTTGTGACATATATGAAATAAATATAATACTTTAATTATAATATACTTATATATCATTTTCTTTTCTTTCTTGTAAATATAAAACATAAATGGAAGTAGCGTTCATTTGTACGTAAAGCCTACAATCTCCATGAATGGTGCATTTCATTACCTATATCCAAATAATACGGATTATTATAAATACATATATACTAAATATATACTATAACTACATTATGGTTTTAATTTGTTATATTATTAGATCATGATGACTTAATAAGTGAAAAAATAAGCGGTGAAAACATACTTGAAAAACTATGCAACTAACACCGGAAATAGTGAAAATAATGAATGATTGTTAACAAATATGTAATGAGATATTATAAGAAGTTTATATATGATATTTTAAATATGATTATAGTTCTTTTATAATTTAATAACATTCTTAAAACTATTATATAAGAGGTTAAAGCATGTTCACCCAAAATGAAATGCAAGGAATGGGATTTCGTCTCAATTTCATTTCATTGAGACATACTGTAACGTTATGCACTTAGTTTCTTTTATATAGTGTAAATACTATTGCTTTTATATTTAATGTAATGACTTTTATTTTCTTAAAAAAATTTACAAACTATTTGCAAAAATTTTGAAACCAGGTGTCGAGACAACGTGTGATTCCAAGGCCGGGTGTTCCCGGATCAATGTGTTGAAAAATGTTATGTTTGTAACAGCATGCACTTGTTATTTTCCTGAAAAAGTGGAATAACTATCAAAAGGATGCCTGAATAAGAAATCCAATTATACCATTGTGTTCAATGTAGTGGATTTACTTATGTGTGACCTAACACTGACCGGGATAGGCTAGCTATGAAAGATAGTTTTGGGACATAAACATAAATAAAATAATAAATAAAAATTATTTCATTTTCAAATCAAAATAAATCATTAACAAATACTCGAATTGGAAATCTGATACCACCGTTGAGTTTGTAATGTGGTTTTTTCCCTAAATGTGACTTAACACTAGTCGGCGCTGGTCTTCTGTAGAAAATACTCAAGAGGACATAATCATCAATAAATAATTTAAAGATAAATTATTTTTTTGATGCAACAATGATTTACTTTATAATAATATTTATTTAGAAATCCCTGGGTTATCCTCATAACCCTAATAATTTTCTGGAATCACTATAGAGAGATTAGAGTATTTTTCCTTGGTAAATGATTACCAGATCATAGATCAATGATCGACATGTAATGAAATAAAAGGATCTTTACATATATCATGGTGTAACTTCGTTCTTCATCGGATTTTGAACACAATTAGGTAGGGAATTGTTTCATTGTAATTATTTCCCCATTTTTAAATTCAGTGATGAAAGTTGACCAACCCACGAATAGGTTTATCTGCAGTTCGGTCATTCTTGTGGGATGGTTAAATTGTGGGGTTTGATAAGTGACATATCTTGGTGATGATCGTTCATTATTCTTCCTTCTAACGTGTATGAATCAAGTCCGACACAAAAAAAGGCCAAGATCTATTCTTTGGGAGTTCGTATTCATTTATTCTCTCCTATAAATATCGCACACTCTTCGTGTGTTCTTCTTCTTCTCTATATGCTTTGAAGCCCATGTGAGAATGATTGATCATTTCACCCTTGAATCATGGAGTAATGATCCAAGATCGAATATATGATCTCTTGATGGAATGGTAGAGGTGCAATGGAAGGCATGGCGTAATGTTTTTGGGACAACAGTATGTAGTGATGCAAGGTAGTGGAGATCAGAGGTGGCAGCTATAGATAGTCTATGTGAATAGCCATCTGGCATGGTAAGGCCACCGATGAGGTGAATTATGGAGATAGTATGTGGAAGGGAGCCGTGTTGGAACCACGACATCAGATCGAGCTACATTGGAGCCATGGAGGCTGAGTAGGACACGACGTTGACTATTGGATGGGTAGTAAGGAGACCGTGTGCGCGGTATGAAAACCATGTGGAGTCTGTGGTGGCACTGAGCCCGCATAGTAGAAAGATGCTTTGAATGACCATTTTTAACATGGTAGCACTGCATTGACCGGGAGGCACATGGTCGGGGAAGACTGCATGAGGCGCATCAAGCCAGGTCATACCTTTTTACAAAAACATCGATAACATTCAAACTGTGTGTCTATTTGATGAGTTATTTGTAGCGTTAGGACCCTTAAAAATAGTTGTTCATTTGTATATACTCTAAGTGAGTTATTTTGGAATTTTTAATTTGACCTTATGGTCCAACGAGTAGGTTATCCCAGAACGAGTGTGTTACGAGCAGAATCATGTGGTTGGCTGGGACCTAGAAGCTATGTAACCTAGAAGCTGTGTAAATAAGAAGGTGTGTGTTTTACTTAGAGACTGTGTGTTTTAACAAGATTGTGTGTCTTACCAAGAATGTGTTTCTTACCAAGAATGTGTGTCTTATGAAGATTGTGTCTCTTATGGTTATTGTGTCTCATGGAGATAATGTACCACATTATATTGAGTATATACCTACATTATTAAAATATATATTTTTTGGAATATACATGTGTTAGCTAACTGTACTATTTTTGTGTGAGATACTTTGTGTATTTATGTGTGGTATACTTCATGTATTTATTTGTGGTATACTTCATATATTTCTATATGGTATACTTCATGTGTTTCTGTGTGTGTTTCTTTATGGTATTCTGTAGTGTTGTTCCATCATGGTGGTCCTTAGTAGTGTTCCATTGTAGTGTTCTTTCATGTTGTTCCTTCATGGTATTCCTCAGTGGTGTTCCTTCATATAATTCCTTAGTGGTCGTACTTCATGGTGTTCATTAGTGTTGTTCTGTGGTGTTCCTTTATGGTGTACATTTGTGTTGTTCCTTAGTAGTGTCCCTTAGGGGCATTCCTTTATTGAATTCCTTCATGTTTTTCCTTTGTGGTGTTTCTTTATGGTCTTGCTTAGTGGTGTTCCTTGGTGGTATTCTTTAGTGGTGTTTATTCAGGGTGTTCTTTAGTGGTGTTCCTTCATGCTGTTTCTTTGTGGTGTCCCTTCATGGTATTTATTACTATTATTCCTTCTTGGTATTCTTTAGTGGTGTTCCTTCATGGTGTTATTTAGTGGTTTTCCTTCATGGTGTTCCTTCATGGTGTTCCTTCATGGTGTTCCTTCATCGTGTTCCATCATGGTGTTCCTTAGTGGTGTTCATTAGTGGTGTTCCTTAGTGGTGTTCTTTCATGGTGTTCCTTTATGGTGTTCCTTTGTGGTATTTATTAGTGGTATTCCTTAGTGTTGTATCTTAATGGTGTTTCTTCATGGTGTTTTTTAGTTGTGTTCCTTAGTGGTGTTCCTTCACAGTGTTCCTTAGTGGTGTACCTTTGTGGTGTTTCTTGGCGGTGTTCCTCAGTGGTGTTTCTTCATGGTGTTCCTTCATGGTGGTCCTTAGTGGTGTTTTTTCATGGTGTTCCTTCATTATTTCCATTATTGGTCTACCTTTGTGGTCTTCCTTCGTGGTATTCCTTTGTAATTTTTTAATTAGTATATTTCCTTTGTGGTTTTGGGGTGTCCTACTGAGTATTGTTTTACTCAACCCTGCACAGGATTTTCTCCTATGCATCATGAGTTCTTTTAGACAATTGAAGCTTTGACAGAGTCCTAGGTGGACCAGGACCAGGTGGTTCTTAGTGAGAATAGACAGTTGATGTGTTCTCCTGTGGATTCAGAGAGTAGTCTAGTACCTTTCCCTTCACATAGGTTTTTGTGTGTATGTGTTTTAGGAACTTGTGCATTCACTTTTACAGACTCATTATTGGGTGGGCTTGTGTCCTGGTCTTATTTACTTTATATTTTCATACTATTGTACTCTTTTGTTGGTATCTTAGCGTTATGCATGCTTATTTACTTCAAGTTTTTACATTTTAGCATTTTGGGATTGGAGATGTGTGCATGTGTATAGGTACTTAAGAAAATGCCTCCCATTTTTGGGATATTCCTACTCGGTGCTAGTCACCAGCCCCTTTCTTATTGGACGTAGGATTTGGGTAGTCATTAAACAATCCCCTTTGGGAAGGGTCATGACAGAGTGGTATCAGAGGAGTTCAGTTTTACCGGAGGACCATGAGTTAGTGAGGTTGGATTGGGGGAATAGTGTTAAGTTTTTCAACATTGGATTTCAGGCTAGGGAATCCAGTGTGGGTGTGGTGGCTGATGTATCTATACACCCGGACTCTAAATTATTCTTTATTATTATGTACATGAAATATTGGATTTATTGAAAATTAATATTACATGAATCATATAGGATTTAGTTGTGTTCTCATGTCATTATTAATTCATCTCATCAGGTATTCTCCATTGACTATGGTATATCTTTTTATATTTCATGATTCCTCCACATAGGCATCCATCTAGGATTCCACCATGTGATCACGAGGATAATCCACATGATGAAAAGACTATGTATGTGGATTTATACTAGAGATAGGACCTTCATGTGGCACACCATCTATACCACCACCTGTATAGAAGCACATTCTAACTGTAGTACCAAAATATTAGGAGCGTAGGCTGAGCGTGTCTCATGAGTTTCAGCGATAAAGACCCCTCAAGTTTCGAGGTGAGCCCAACAAATAGGTTCTTGAGGAATAGCTTGAGGTGGTGATCTGAGTTTTCTATCTAGTCAAGACACCAGTAGATCAGATGGTGGTCCTGACAGAGAATCTTCTACACGAATTAGCAGGGTGATTGGGGGGGTTTGGATACCTGATCTTGTGATGAGTTGAATATCCAGTGCATATAGTTTGAGAAAATTTTAAGAGAGTATTTATCTCCTTATAAGATAAGGGTTGTGCGTGTTTAGGAGCTTCTATAACTCTAGAAGGATGATGTGTCAGTATTTGAGTACTAATCAAGGTATACAAACCATTACAGTTACTCGATGTATGTGATACATGACCAGTACTTCAGGGATCAAACCTTCGAGAGGGGTCTATATAGGGACATCCGAGTTAGTGTTATCCCTCTGTGAATTCCTACCTATGTTAGGGTGTGAGGGAGATCCTTTGTGGTTAATTCTCCATTTGATTAACATATACAACCAATCATAGTCAACAGTGGGCAAGCATGAGTAGATAGATCCTCAAGGTAGTGGATGTGGAAGAGGAGTTTGGATGGCAACAAGAGGTGGTAGAAATTTTGTCATGTTACCACCACCACCACTGAGTAGTCTAGACCAAGCTCAATGAGCAGGGGGACAAGGGAGGTTACATCTACATGTGGTCAAGCCTTATGAACCAGGGGCTCGAGGAATGATTTAGGGTATGGCCTATGCCTATTACACTTTAGTTGTAGTAATGATAGACATTGGCACTAGTCATTATTTTCTCATCATGAATATTTTTAGAGACTCATATATTCTAGTTAAACCATTATCTCGACCTTCACATATAGAGACTTTTAATGGAGGAGACCCAATGATCATGCACTAATGCTGACATTGTGGCCCGGCTCTTAGATGTGAGAGTTTCTGTTGGGATCTCTTTGTAGTGGCATTGAGGCCTTACGATGTCAATCATGGTATGGTCAGGTTACCTATTTTTTATGCTCATATTGACAGTTTTAGCAGAATAATGCAGTGTGTCTATAGTGGTGGAACGATTTTTTACGTATTGTTGAAAAGTAAAACCAGGCAACACAGAATATACTCACACAAAGGAGGGTGAAGCTGATTTATCCTCAATTAATTGGCCTAAAAATTTATGTAGTGGTTTTTATGATTAAATAGTTTCCTACAGTGGTGGTAGAGTTGCAGTGCATCCAGTAAAGTTTAAGGCAGAGGCATTGGCTAGAGTTCCTCTTTGATTATGACATAGACATTTTTTGTACTCTTGATAAGGGGAACATGGTGACATATTCTATCATCATGAGATCTAGATTGTAGTTTCTAAATGATGTATCAAAGTAGTTGGCCTCGTTTTATATATCCTTTGTGGATGGAGATGGAACATATTACCTTCATTCGATGGTTTTCACCCCTATACTCTTATAGAAATTTAGGGAGGCACAGGTTGGATATACTGACTATGAGACTTTATATGATGAAATTTCCACAAGGCATTCCCCTAATGGATATTCAAAATGTATGTATCATGTCCTTCTTTTCATAGGGTGATCAGTAGTACTAGTTGTGTTTCAAGAGGAGGTTTTGAGGGAGTTCCATGCATCCCATTTAGCGATACATCAGAGTGTGGTGAGTATGTACCAAGACCACTAACATCAGTTTTGATTCCTAGGTATGAAGATGGGATTTACATTGTTTTTCTCTTGACAACTCACTTGTCAGCAAGTGAAGGCTGAGCACCATGTTCCAGTGGGTTTGAATCAACACCACAAGGTTCCAGAATAGAAGTGGTATGGGATATCTATGGACTTTGTGATGGATTTACCATGTAAATCTAGGGGACATAATACCACTGATTGATTGTTGACTGACTCACCATTATGGCCTACTTCCTGTCACTTCAGGAGCAGAGTTAAGTTGATATATTGGGACACATCTACATGAAGGAGATAGTTCAACTCCATGGATTACATTTGACGATAGTTTCATATCATGATACTCACCTTACATATCGGTTTTGGAAGGGATTGTGGGACGTGATTAGGACCTAGCTATTCTTGACCATAGTGTTTTACCCACATATAGATGGCTAAATTGAGTGGACCATTATGGTTCTAAAGGGAATGATATGGTATTGTATCTTAAATGTTTTTCCAGAGTTTGGAGGATTCATTTTTAGTGATCGATACATTGATTGTGCATTTGGTGGTAGTATAGGAATCTCTTTGAGAGAAAATGGGAGCAGGAGGATCAGATTCATGCTCAATATCCTCATATGTTTGTGTATCCATTAGTTTGGACATATAGGATATAAATACCTAAAGTGAGGAAAATTTAATGACTTATTGTTTTAGTAATATATTTTTTTAAATTATTTGGGAAAATTTTGAGACTAGGTGATTAGACGATGTGTGATTCTGAGGCCTAGTGTGCTTGGAATAAGATGTTGAAAACATTTAGGTTTTTAATTTCAAATGTGCACAGTTTTCAAGTAATTTGGAATAACTTATAAATAGGTTCCTAGATAAAAAATCATAGGGTATAGTTGTGTTCAGAGAAATGGCCGTACCGTAGGTGAGACCTAACATTACTCAGTGTGGGCCGGATGTGAAAGATGGGTTTTAGACGTACCCTTAAATAAAATAAAATAATAAAATATATTTATTTTTCAAATCCTAATAACTCCATAATGGAGACTCTTATTGGAAATTGGAGATAACTTTTGAGTTTGTAATTTGGTGTTTTCTCTAGGCACGACTTAACATTAGTCAACACATGTATTCTATGTAAAAACATGAAAATTATTTAATCGTCATTAAATAATTTAAAGATAAATTATTTTGTTGTAATAATGATTATTTCCATTATAATAATAATTATACAAAAATCATAGGGTTAGCCACATAACCCTAGGGATAACAGAGAATCATTAGGGAGAGGTTGGAGGATTTTCCCTTGGTGAATGATGACCGGATCATGGATTTATGATCTGTGTGTGACGAAATCAAAGAATCCTGCCAATGATCACGGTGCAAATTCGTTCTTCATTGGAATTTGTACCCAATGGGGTAGGTCATTATTTCTTTGTGATTCTTTCCCCATTATTAAATTAAATGATGAACGTGAACCAACCCATGAATAGGATAATATTTGGTTTGGTCATTCTTTCAGGATGGTTAAATTGTGGGGTTTGACGGGTGATATATCTTGGTGATTATATTTCTATGTTCTTCCTTATAACAAGGAAAAATCAAGGCCAAAATGAACAAAGGATAAGATTCATTATTTGGGCATTCATGGTCATTTATTCTCTCCCCTAAATCTATTATGTTCTTTGTGTGTTCTTCATCCTCTCTCCATTCTTTGAAACCCCTATGTGAATGATCAATCATAGAACCCCTAATTCATGGTGCAATGATCACAGATTGAAGATCCAATCCCATGACGGCATATTGGAGGTGCTACAACTGGCATGGAGCGATTTGGCTGGGACAAGGATACATGGTGGTGCAAGGTGGAAGATGGAGGCAGTGGCTCCTTCCAGTCCAAGAAAGTGGCAACGTGGGTCTAGGGATCTCATCTAGGTGAAGGGTGAGCTGGCGGGGTGAGGCCACCAGCAGGGTGGCCGGAGGAGACAGAACGCGATAGGGGGTTGTGATGGACCTACAATGGCAGATTGGCCAATGGTGTTGACTGGGGGATGCGGTGGTGAGGGGTTCGTGTACACTATAGGTGGGACACATAGATCAAGAGATGGTGGTGAGGCTGCGGTGTTGGCGGATGCGGCGATCAACCACGTTGAACATTATAGTGCCACATTGTTCGAGAGGAACGTAGTCGGGGTGGACCGTGTGTAGCACATCAGGCTAGCCTATAGTGTGGGATAGACCAGGGGGTAGGGACGCGTTTTAGTAGGCTGGGTCAATTCAAACCCCACGAAACAAGACTGGGAAGATTGGGACCTGGACAGTTCGGACCGGATAGAACTGAAACAGGCCAAGATGGGTTAGGTTGGTCCCTGACCAGTCCAAAGATGAACCATTTTACGAAAATAGTCATAACTGTCAAACCATGTGCCCATTTGACAATTTATTTATGGCATTGGGACCCCTTGGACAAGATGATCCTTTTGGTATACTCTATGTGAGTTTTTGTGGATGTTTTTATATAACCTAATGGATTTAGTTGTAGGTTCTATGGGAACAAGCACGCTACGAGGGGAACCCTGTGGTTGGGTGTGAACTAGAAGTTGTGTGATCTTGATGTTGTGTGACATAGAAGATGTGTGTAACACCCCGACCCCAGCTACCCAGAGTTGGTGCATTACTTCATAACATTGGAATGATCACAAAAGATCAAGTCTCGAAAGGATGATTAGTTTAGTAGCCTTGGAAACACTAGATACATTCATAAACGTTACATTACATCATAAAGTGAAAAACTACAATAAAAAAGTCTCCATAGTCCTCACTCATATCCTCTTCTGACTATCCCTGTAGGTCATTCATAAAATACTTCTTCACATCCTGGAAAATATTAAAACATTGAAAGTGGTGAGCTCAGATGCTCAGTAAGGATAAAAATATTGTGGAAGCATTCATAAATAAACATTAACATTTAAGGTAATGTATAACTAAAAAAAAGCCTTTTTAAACTTGAACTTCAACATAATATGGAAAAAATAAAATTAAATAATTCCATTTACTTACTCACATGGATATTCTACTAGTTGAATAATCTAATGAAATATCAATAACCACTTTCATAATGATGGAATGCATAATGCCAGACTATCATAACCACGTAGCCAAGGCCTCATGCGAAGACCACAAATAATATTTTATCAAGGCCTCGTGCCAAGACACTAGTTTGTCTCCTGAGACCTACCGATGCATCGAGGAGATATAGCAGGCTCCACCCGTCACTTATTAATTCCAATGCATTCCTCATATGAACAGGTCTAAACATATCATAAACCATAACATAATTGTATCACATAAAACATGCATAAAAGAAACATAAGATTTCCACACTTCCATCACAAGATATCAATACAACACATTGATATAATAAAAACTTTATCAAAACCATTTTCAATACCAAAATAAATGAAAAGTAAAACATGATATTTATTTTTCTTTTTAAAAAAAGTTATGGCTTATAGAGGAAGCCGAAACTCAAATAATAGTCACGGTGGCGGAGAATTCGTTGTCCCCACATACGTACGGCAAAAAAAACATTCCTTTTTTCATTTAGTAAAAATGCTTCATATAAAAAGATTCCTTTTGAATAAAAGTAAATGTCAATGGGATTTATACACCGTATAAATGAAAGGTTGTGTATAAAACAAAATATGCCTCAATGAAAGGAGATTGAGACGAAGTCCCATACAAAGATCATTTTTTAAAATAAAATAGGTATATTATGTTTATTCACTGTATTTACACATAAATAAAGTATAAATACAATATAGGACATAATAATATCATAACATAATTTGAAAGTAGGAGATTAACCCAAAGAATGGAAATTGGGTTAAGAAATTCCCTTACCTTGCGTCCTGTCGTGACTCGACCGTTCTTTAACCTCCTGAATAATAAACTACAGTTAATTTATAATTTCTTAAGAATCATTTTCAAGTTTTTTATTCCTTTTATATCACTTATTACCATGTTATTAACATTCTGTAATTATTTAAGTTAATAACGGTCGTTTTGTCGATCTTTGGTACTTGAGTCAAAAATAAACTTCTTATAATTACAAGTTGTTCATGTGGTGAAATATCCATTATATCCAGATTTATATTCATGATGTAGATATCATATATATCATATATTTCCATTATATACATTCATTTTTAATATTATGTAACATTTAGAGGTAAGAAATGAAATGCACCGTTCATGGAGACGGTAAGCCGTACGTACGCATGAACGCTACTTTCATTTCTATTTCATATTTAATGGAATGAAATCATAATGATATAAATGTATAATATAATTCCAGTATATTATAGTGTATAATACCATTAACTCCATCCTTTATACATCCCACATATGGTATTAACTATTCAAATCATTTTGAGGGGGCGGTAGTCCGCACTTCCTAAAATGAAAATATCGCGTTTACCCATAATGGAAACCATAAAGGTATGCCATAAATGAAAATTAAAAAATCATAATTAAAACAAAAACATAATATATATCATATATAAAAATATTTTCATCATAATTTATACCTTTGAAGGTGTTATATGAGTGTTGAACAATCATCATTTCGTGAGGCAGAAATTCGCCATCCACAGAAACAATATGTTCTTTAACCATTAGATGTAGGTGTGTGTAAGTGTAGCTCGAATACTTCTTATAACAACATCCTAGTATATTGAGGATACTGGTGTTGTTACAAAAGAAATTAATAAGAAGAGTTTAGGTGGTTGGATAAGCAAAATAATACAAAATAACATAAGTGAAGACATTGCCTTAAAATCGGGTAACTCTTTTGATTTGACACAAAGGCTTCCTTGGGAAGAATTATACACAAAGTGAGGCTTCTAGGAGTAAGGGAGGGAAGTTGGGAGAGTATTTGGACAGAGTTTGGCCGAGCCAAAATGCTTTGAAAGTGTGAGTAAGGTGGTAGTGGTGGGGGCCTTTTATAAGAGGAGAGGAGGGGAATTCATGGAAAGTAAGGAAATGTTACATTATTATGAGATACATTTAGGATTTCAGAGGTCCCACAATTATATATTTCGAGTCTAAGGTGATAAGGGTTCGAAATATATCAATCCAATAGGATTTGGACAAGTGTAAGGCTTAGATTTTACAATATATGTTCATTTTATTTAAATCGTTAATTAATGAGGTAATCGCTGCATCATCATGGTGTCATAAATAATTTAATTTATTTAATGCCTAAAAATTATAAAACAAATATCATGATGTAGGAAATATTTTTATCTTTCTAATTAATATTTATAGTAAAAAATATGACTTGTATAACCCCATTTAAAAATTGTTTTAGTAAAACAACTTATGTTTGTGACATTTTTATTTTAACTTTAAATGAAAGTTATTTATGTCATTTTCCTACCAAAGTGGCTCCATGGGGTCCCCATGTTGACCCATGGATTTTTTGGGTCGTCCATGACTCATACAATAGGGGTAGGACAAGTGTCAAGGTCATTTCATATTTTTATAATACCATTTTTACCTTAAATTTCACTAATTACCTTTAATCGCGATTAATTTAACTTAAAAGTTACTATTCACCAAAAAATTATTTTCATCCCATTGAACCACATTTTACTTCCTAATGACAACCATGTATGTCGGATTTTTAAAAATAAAATCACAGAAATGGTAATGATTCATTTAAACGAAAAATCAGTTTTTTAACTACCACTTAGTGGTTTCACTATTCATCAAAAATTGAAGTTTTTCAGAACAATGCCAAAATTTCACCCTAAGCTATAATTGATATTCTGAATCCAAAAATGATGTCTGTTTTAAAAAATTCCAAACATATAAGTTGAATTAATTAATTTCATAATTAATTCCCGCTGTCACAACAAATAGCGTGTTTTTTAGAAACAATATATATCAAAAGATTGACTATTGTTTATGTCCAATTTCAAAGTGAAATTAATTCTAATGACCACCATTGGATATAATGGTAAAAATATATTCTAATTATACTTTAAAACAACTCAATTGTATAATTTATCACTATAAAATACTTTGATGTAAAAATTTGTTTTTAAGTATTTTTCACTATTCATAAAAATTGGTAGTTCTCAGAAAATTACAAAAAATTCAACTTCTGATAATTTCAATATTACGAATACAAAAATGAAGTCCATTTTGAAATATAAAATTTCTATAATTTTAAAAATTGGGTATTACTATTCCTAATGGCTACTTTGATTAGTCGCGGTGTGTTTGAACTCGAACTTGCGTACAATGCAAGCTATTGCATTATTGAAAGAGAGGCGCATCGTGAAAGCTTGAGGTGTTACATTCTCCCCTTCTTCAATAAATTGCATACTCGAAATTTGAAATTTTTCTTTGAAAGTAAAAGGTTGAAAATAGAAAATACCTTTGTGGAAATCCCACATCGGAAATAGGGTTAATAAGAATATAACATTAAAAGAAAGAAAGAGAAGTACAAAGGTCACCCGAGATAGCCCATACTAGGATTCTATGAAAATATGGATATGGAAGAAAAACAAACCATCAAGGTATGATGGAGAGTTGTAGAAAATTGGATTAGGAGAAAGTTAACCATAAGAAAATCAAAAACTTGTGATTTGTTAAACGTTCATTGAATCCCCAGTTGGAAAAGTTAACCGGGAACGTTTTTGTTTTTTATTGCCTTTTATAAAGATGAGGAATTTATTTAGGAGATTTACTAAGAATGTAAGGGAATATACATACTTGTCATGTAGACATTCATTCTTTAATAAATTTTTACCACAAACCCATCTTTCACTCTAAAAGATAATAGAACTCAAAAATATTCTATTTATCCTAATTGTATAAGGTTTAAAATATTAACACAGACCATTTAGATTAGTAAAACTATTTTGTAATAACCAGGGACTTCCTGTAGGCTATTGGTAGGTAATAAAGGCATGTTGCACTATGGTTTTGGGTTCGATTCTTGCAGCGTTGTCCGACATGACAGGTTATCCCTCGACCTACAGGTTTTCATTTTCCTAAAAATGTAGTATTATAATAATCCAAAAGTAATCTTTAGAAATGTTTTAACATTAAACAATACTATCCAAGGTTCCACTTAATCCATTCCAACCTTTATAGTTATCCAAAATACCTCTGTCCAGACTTTCTCTAAAAGGTCTCTAAATTCCAAAATCAATTGTAACATCAGAGTCCCCAAATAAAGTAAAGTTTCTCTTATTGTGACATACTAAAAATATGATTACCTTCATCATATTAAATCCTTAACAAAAACAACAAGTACTGCAGTACAATACATATATATATATCACATTATTCTAATAACTAGAATATAATCCATGAGTCCAAAAGCACCAATACATTAATTATTCCACTTCAACTGTAGTCACAGCATAAGATTGGCCTTGATCCCTTGGCCTTTTCTGAGGTAAGTTTCCCTGACGCTTAGGACATTCATTTGCATAATGACCCATTTCTCTACAATTGTAGCATTCAGCATTGATAGCCTCTTTCTTTCCCTTAAAATCATGCACCTGGTGACCTTTTTCTCCACATTTATAACATACTCCCATTCCTTTTAGGCAAGTACCAGGGTGATTCTTCCCACAATTATCACATAATGGAAAATCCTTCTTTCCCTTTTTCCCTTTATCTGTCTCTTGTTCCATAGTTCTCTTCTTCTCTTGCTTTACTTTATTTTCATAAGATTTAGAGAATTTCTTTTCTGTCTTGATAGCACATGAGACAATGTCTTCGTACGACGAGAAGGTTTGTGAGACTAATGCTTGACGAAGAAATGTTTTTAACCCATCAAAGAATTGATCAATATTACTTCTTGGGTTACATATATAATTTGCAGCACGCCTCGCTAACCTTGTAAAGTTGGCCTCATACTTTGCGACATTCTCATCCTCCATTTGTCTCAGACTCAAAAATTGCCTTTCCATATCTGCTCGATGGTCACGAGGAAAGTATTTTTCTAGGAAAGGATCTTTGAACTTCCTCTATTCTATATTTGATACTTCATCATCTTCCTTTGTGTTTTGAATCAATGACCACCATTGATCAGCATCTCCAGTGAGGCGGTAGACTGCCATGACAACCTTCTCCCTTTCGCTACTCCCCAAGGCATGGAATAGTTTTTCTAAGGAGTTTATCCATTGCTCAACTACTAATGGATTTGTACCCCCATTAAATGTTGGCGATTGTTGCCTCATGAAGTGGTCTAACATTGATCCTCCACATTGCGGATCAGGGTGCTTCATACGAGTAAGGTTATTATTCATAACCTGAGTGAGTTGTCCCAATATGGTAATAAGTTGATCAGCACTAGTTGTATCTCTGGATCCACAATAATTATCTTGAGCAGGAGGGAAATCCCTATATGGAGTGCGTGCATTGATACAGTTTCCATTCCTTCCACTAGGATCCATTTCTAAACAATGGAATAAACTAGATTAGTTTATGAATTAAAATACATAATTCCATACTTGTAAAACACTTTACATAAATTGAACTATTTATGGATATAATCCATAATCATAAAAAGAAATGTTTTCTTTGAGGAAGTATATACTGATAACCCTTCATAGTGGTTTGTAAAGAAAATGAGAATTATCCTAGGCATATCCCCCGGAAGTGTCGTAACCAAGAGTGCAACAATGCCCGTTGTCGTGCACAAGTTACCGTTCGAGTCTAGATCAAAGCGGTGTTTTCGGGTTTTACCCCTAGGTACATCTGTGCTAGAGCCGCCTCTATCTGCTCGTATCTAGATAGGGATGTATTGCTCGGAAAACTCACAAAATCTCTATAATACCAAAATTCTAGGAAGTTCTTCTATACTAATACTCAAAGTCAATCTTCGGCCTATGTGCTCTAATCAGAGTTTATCTAAATCTAGCTTCCAAGGTTAGTACTAAACTGACTCTGATACCAACTGTAACGCCCCGACCCCAGCTACCTAGAGTCAGTGCATTACTTCGTAACATTGGCATGATCACAAAAGATCAAGTCTCGAAAGACCGATTAGTTTAGTAGCCTTGGAAACACTAGATACATTCATAAATGTTACATTACATCATAAAGTGAAAAACTACAATAAAAAAGTCTCCATAGTCCACACTCATATCCTCTTTT
Organism: Viscum album; assembly: GCA_963277665.1. Lineage (NCBI taxonomy): Eukaryota > Viridiplantae > Streptophyta > Magnoliopsida > Santalales > Viscaceae > Viscum > Viscum album. The sequence goes on along the minus strand of OY728123.1, from coordinate 1,196,624,728 downwards.
GACTATCCCTGCAGGTCATTCATAAAATACTTCTTCACATCCTGGAAAATATTAAAACATTGAAAGGGGTGAGCTTAGATGCTCAGTAAGGATAACAATATTGCGGAACCTTTCATAAGTAAACATTAACATTTAAGGCAATGTATAACTAAAACAAAAGCCTTTTTAAACTTGAACTTCAATATAATATGTCAGAAATAAAATTAAATAATGCCATTTACTTACTCACATGGATATTCTACTAGTCGAATAATCTCATGCAATATCAATAACCACTTTCATAATGATGGAATGCATAATACAAGACTATCATAACCACGTAGCCAAGGCCTCGTGTCAAGACCAAAATTAAGATTTTTTCAAGGCCTCATGACAAGACACTAGTTTTTCTCATGAGACCTACTGATTCATCGAGGAGCTATATCGGGCTCCACCCGTCACCTATAAAGTCCAATGCATTCCTCATATGAACATTTTTAAACATATCATAAACCATAACATAATTGTATCACATAAAACATGCATAAAGGAAACATAAGATATCAACACTTCCATCACAAGATATCAATACAACACATTCATATAATAAAAACATTATCAAAACCATTTTAAATACCAAAATAAAATAAAAGTAAAACATGATATTTATTTTTCTTTTTAAAAAAAGTTATGGCTTATAGAGGAAGCTGAAACTCAAATAATAGTCACGGCGGCGGAGAATTCGTTGTCGTCGCATACGTACGACAAAAAAACATTCCTTTTGTCATTTAGTAAAAACGCTTCGTATAAAAAGATTCCTTTTGAATAAATGTAAAATTCAAAGGGGTTTATACACCGTATAAATGAAATGTTGTGTATAAAACAAAATATGACTGAATGAAAGGAGATTGAGACGAAGTCCCATAAAAAGATAATTTTTTAAAATAAAATAGGTCTATTATGTTTATTCACTGTATTTACACATAAATAAAGTATAAATACAAGATAGGACATAATAATATCATGACATAATTTGAAAGTAGGAGATTAACCCAAAGAATGGAAATTGGGTTAAGAAATTCACTTACCTTGCGTCCTGTCTTGACTCGACCGTTCTTTAACATCCTGAATAATAAACTAGAGTTAATATATAATTTCTTAAGAACCTTTTTCAAGTTTTTTATTCCTTTTATATCACTTATTATAATGTTATGAACATTATGTAATTATTTAAGTTAATAACGATCGTTTTGTCGATCTTTGGTACTTGAGTCAAAAATAAACTTCTTATAATTACAAGTTGTTCATGTGGTGAAATATCCATTATATCCAGAATTATATTCATGATGTAGATATTATATATATCATATATTTCCAGTATATACATTCATTTATAATATTACGTAACATTTAGAGGTAAGAAGTGAAATTCACTGTTCATGGAGACGGTAAGCCGTACGTACTCATGAACGCTACCTTCATTTCTATTTCATATTTAATGGAATGAAATCATAATGATATAAATGTATAATATAATTCCAGTATAATATAGTGTATAATACCATTTACTCCATCCTTTATACATCCAACATATGGTATTAACGATTCAAATCACTTTGAGGGGGCGGTAGTCCGCACTTCCTAAAATGAAAATATCGCGTTTACCCATAATGGAAACAATAAAGGTATGACATAAATGAAAAATAAAAAATCCTAAAGAAAACAAAAACATAATATATATCATATATAAAAATAGTGTCATCATAATGGCCACCTTTGAAGGTGTTATATGAGTGTTGAACAATCATCGTTTCGTGAGGCAGAAATTCGCCATCCACAAAAACAGTATGTTCTTTAACCATTAGATGTAGGTGTGTGTAAGTGTAGCTCGAATACTTCTTATAACAACATCCTAGTATATTGAGGATACTGGTGTTGTTACAAAAGAAATTAATAAGAAGAGTTTATGGGGTTGGTTAAGCAAAATAAAACAAAATAACATAAGAGAAGACATTACCTTAAAATCAGGTAACTCTTTTGATTTGAGCCAAAGGCTTACTTGGGAAGAATTCTGCCCAAAGTGAGGGTTCTAGGAGTAAGGGAGGGAAGATGGGAGAGTAATTTGGTAGAGTTTGGCTGAGCCAAAAGGCTTTTAAAGTGTGAGTAAGGTGGTAGTGGTGGGGGCCTTTTATAAGAGGAGAGGAGGGGCACTCTTGGAAGGTAAGGAAATGTTACATTATTATAAGATAAATTTCGGATTTTAGAGCTCCCAATATTATATATTTTGAGGATAAGGTGATAAGGGTTCTAAATATACCCATCTAATAGGCTTTGGACAAGTGTAAGCCTTGGATTTTACATTATCTTTTCATTTTATTTAAACCCACCCAAGAACCCAATACCTCTTCACTAATAGACTTTAGATTTCATCCAACCCATGACCTCATCTTTATAGAATCTTCCCAAGGTGCCCCAAGATCCCAATAATCCTCTCTCAATCCTCCCCAAATATTTTTGGGATCGCACTTCATAGTAAGGGATTTCTTCCTTTCTCATTTTTGTCCAATTTTCTTTATGTTGTTATGATTTTTTTCCATTAAAAATGTTGGGGTACTATTTTTCACCTTCCCCATACTTTCCTATTTATATTTCGATGATGGGATACCCCTTTATCTCTCATTAATTCCTCCCATGTAAACTTGTTACCATGCTGAAATTCTATGAGGGATTTCTCTCTTCTCTTTTACATCCATGTAATTATTTTGTATTAAGAACTTAAATTCCATTAAGTTTGTTGGGAAATGTATATATATGACCCCTTACTGTCCATTTCATGTTCATTTAATGAGACACCCATTTTTCCTCCCATCAACAATTTTCATTGATCCTTATGTCATGTTGTTATGCTTTTGAAATTGCATGACATTTTTCCAAGCCAAGATCATTGTGTAGTAAATACCATACCCATGTCTCTATCAAGGGTATTCACACTTATGCACATATTCATATTGAATATTACTTACATGTATTTATTCCACATTACTTAACTGTGGAATAACTTATTATTTTGATTTATTCCATGTTATAAGATCTATGTGGCACACTTATTCATGACATGAAATGTTTAAGAAGAGTGTGCCCTGAAAGCAGTCCAATGCATTGGGTAAAGTATGGTATCAGGATACGCCATGTGAAATGAGTTTTGACTCATGATAATTCAACTGAAATTAGGTTTTAATAATGCTTCATTTGAAATGAGGGTTTACTCATGCTCCTTGTGATATGAGCCTTGGCTCATGCTAATTTTATGTTAAGTGTTGTTGCCACATTTTCATGTTATGATTATCAAGTATTATCAAGCCTTTATGTTCATTTTTCTCTTGTGTTACATTGATATTCCTATTGTCTAACATGTACTATATTCTTCATGTTTTTCCATGTTTATTCCTTTACAGGGATTTATAGATCTCCCTTTTTATGCATGTCCTTAGGTTATCCCATGAAATGCTTAGTACGAGGGAATGTAGTGGTTATATAAAATAATTTTTCAATAAAGATGTTGTATTTCATGTTTTAAGTTGTTCGGTAATGATCCTAATCCCCAAAGGCACTAGACATCTTAATATTCTATTTTTTATCAAGTGAAGTTTATATAATAAATCATGTTTATTTTTTAATAAATGTAGGGTTGTTATAGTCTTATTTAGAGGTGTTCCTTTGTGTTATTCCTTAGTTGTTTTCTTTCCTGGTGTTCCTTAGTGGTGTTCCTTAGTGGTGTTCAATCATGGTATTCCTTAGTTGTGTTCTTTTTTCATGTTCCTTAGTGGTGTTCCATCATGGTGTTTCTTCATGGTGTTTCTCCATGGTCTTCCATAGTGGTGTTCCTTCTTTGTGTTCCTTCGCAGTGTTTCTTCCTATAATTCCTTGTTGGTGTTCTTCTATGGTATGCCTTTGTGGTGTTCCTTCATAGTATTACTTAGCGGTGTTCCTTCATGGTGTTCCTCCTTCGTGTTCCTTTGTGTTGTTCCTTCATGGTGTTCCTTCATGGTGTTCCTTATCGGTGCTCCTTCGTCGGGTTCCTTAGTGGTGTTCTATCATATTGTTTCTTCATGATGTTCTTTGTGGTATTCCTTAGTGGTGATCCTTTTTTTTGTTCCTTAGTAGTGTTCCTTAGTGGTGTTCCTAATTGGTGTTCCTTCATGGTGTTTCTTCATGGATTCCTTTAGTGGCCTTCCTTTATGGTATTACTTTATAATTTCTTATATAGTATATTTCTTTCATGGTTTGGGGGTGTCCTATTGACTATTTTTTTACTCACACCTACATAAGATTTCCAGCACATATCATGTCTAGTAAAGATGGTCAATTCTTTGAAATTGTCCTAGGTGGACCATGAATATGTGGTTCTTCATGAGACTAGATAGTAGAGGTGCGCTCTTATAGACTCATACATTTTTCCATTACTTTGCCTTTAGGTAGTTTTTTCTGCAGATTACTTTTGGGAACTTGTGAATTCACTTTTCCATACTCCTTTTTGCCTGGGATTGTATTATTTCCCAGTTTACTTTTCATTTTTATACTTTTGTAATCTATTGTTGATATCTTAGTGGTTTGAATTATTCTTTACTTGATGTTTTTACATTTCATCATTTTGATATTGGAGATGTGTGCATGTGTACACGTACTTTGGAAAATGCCACACATTTGAGGGATATGCCTACTTGGTGCTAGTCACCAACCCCTATCCTATTAGAGGTTGTATTGGGTTAGTTAGGGAAAAGGACCCTCTAGGAAAGGTCGTAACATTTAATATAAATAATACTTCATTATTAATGGTATTTTCAGTTTTTAAATTAGAATTATTTCATCTATGAGGATTTGAATTTAATGTTACATAGTGGTAAAGAAATTTCATAACTCGTTTGATTTTCATTGGGTTATATTACATCCTCATTTTAGTTAATGTTATATTATTATGTGTAAAATACCATTTAATATATATCAATTTATTTAAGTATGTTATTTGTGTATTTAAATTTGATACACATAATCATTTCATTGATTAATTCCCACGTCACCATTATTATCATTTTAAGGGTTTATTACAAAATATCATTCTAATCAAGATTGATCATTCTTGAAATTGAATTAATGAAATTTATTTGATCATTTTTCATTAAACCCTTTAATTATAATCTCATATGTTTATTCATGACACTTTTTATGTAATAGTACCATTTTTACACTCTTTGGTACTCAAAATGGTTTAGTTTCTTTTAAGAAAACATGACTTCATTTTTCTCTTTAGTGGGAGAACCTATTTTATTCTAAAAACCTTATTTCTAAAATGGTTTTCCTAAATTTTTTTAACATTTAAAAAATTATTTATTGAATTTTTTTTACCCTTTTAGTATTTTACAATTCTTTTTAAAGTAATCTTTTTGTCACCTTCTGAATAAGGAACTTTTCTAATCATTTTACATTGCAAGGAAAATGATCTTTTTACCTTGAATGAATTAATGGAATTACCAAGTGTTGTTTCATTGAATATTCTTTTACAAGTTAAAATGGTTAATTTTTAAATAAATTGTTTTTACAGTTATTTTCAAAGAAATGGATTTTCAAAAAAATCAAAATGAAGAGTATATTTTCCTAATTAATATTCTTAAAAGATATTTTTATAGTGTTTCCATTCATCAATTATAACAATAATTTTTTTAATACAATTTTCATATGTTTTATTAATACCATTCTTATTCTTCCTCGGGATTATTTTTGATCAATTTGGATCATGATATTATTAACATTCACTTTCTTAATTCTTTTTGTATCCCCCTTGAAATGTTCACTTTCCTGTAATCATGGGACATTAAATTTATCCTAATAATTCATATAATTTATTGTGGATATTTTCATTTCATAAACCGTATACCATTTTTAAAAATGGTAATTACATTAATATTTAATTGATTATCTATGAAATATTGATAAATATGTATTCTTAACTCAATACATATATTTGATATTCCACATTTTTCATTAATTAAATCGATTAATCTATATATGAGGAATGATTTGGATATGCACTATATGGGTCTGGGACATGTTAATGCATGCCCCTTGATGCATCGATAGTCTCATGAGATGGAATTAGTTGGATAAAAAACCTTTGAGTTTGTTTATAAGCATGATAGATAGGTTTTTACCCACAGACTTAAATTTTCTTGAGAATAGTTCCTAATGTTAAAGGTATTATGTTCTTGGGAAACATGTCATCTAATAATAAATAATTTCCTTAATTTCATTTATTAATATCTATGAGATTTTTTTCATCGACATTATCGATGGGTGCATTTCATTCTCAGTTCATTGATTAAATGTGATGTGTTTTAGTTATTTTATGTACTATATTGATTATTCATTATCTAGTTATTTCAATAGAATGTGTTTACAATTATTACCATCCTATATAATTTAAAAAATTCCTTCTTAGTTTATTTATTACATGGCATGTTTGTTCACTTATTTACCATTCTGGATTGATTATTCTCATTGATTCATTATCGTTTCTATTGTACATAACCCTTAAAAAGAATTTAAGCTCATCCTTATTTTCATTCATTTCTCCAAGAATCCAATAAATTTAATACGAACTATATTTAAGGATTTGTTGAGTGATAATAAATTTATCCTCTAAAGGAAAAATATTTTTTTTAATTAGAGTATTAATTTGTAATACAAGACCCATGTCTAAAACTTATTTACCAAGACTACTTAACTAGTTGGTCCTTGGGGATTTATTTACATGTAATCATGCTAATGTAATGGTAGTAGACACCGGATCAAGGATTTCTGGGGTTGGTCACTACATTTGGTATTAGAGAAAGTTTATTAGCATCCTTGGGAACTAGATTTAGGAAAATATAGATTAGGGAACATAACCCTAAGATGGACTTTGAGAATTAGTATATAATCACATAAGTATTTATCAACTTAAGAGTTATGAATATCATCATGGGATTATGATATTAATATTGGTCATAAGTTTTAATTATTAAAAGTCTCCCTTTAGGATTAATTTATTGGGATTCTACCAAGATTAAGTATATATTAGAAGAAATTTACGACAATATAAATCATTAGTTTATAAAAAGTTTTAGTGGAAATATATTTACGGAATAATGAATTTACATTTTAGAGACATGATTTTAAAGGTTTGTATAACCTTTATGGTTATTATTTTCATTAATGACATCATAGTAATGTTAAAAATAGATAATTGGGATTTAAAAATATGTTTTATTGAAAACACTATAGAAAATGGTATTTAATGATTAACTTTATTTAAAGTATGTCCATTACGGTTATTTTGGATATTATATTAATATGGTTTTAGAAAAAGGACAAACCATAAGGCCAAAAATATTGAACCCATGACCAAATCACAATAATGTCTTTTTTCCAACCACTTGCCTACATGATGTCCTAATTAATGCTTAATTATTTTTTAAACATTTTTATGAATAAATGTTGATGATGAACCAGTAGTATCACTTTTAGAGATTAATTTCTTAACCACATTTTTTGGAAAATATTTTCACACAAATGTAATGAAATATTTCATGGGTATTATGATAAATTAGAGTAAAATTTTAGTTCATTAAAAAAATGGGTATTCATTCAATGATATATATTTCATGGAGTAAGAAATGAATTAGAATTTGATAGAAGCACAACCAAAAGATGGAATTGTTCATATGAAATTGAAACATATCCAGTAAGTATACATACTTATATTCTTGGTCAATAAAATAATTCCTCAATATAAGAAAATTATCTTAAAACAAAAAAAAAATATTATCCTCATACCTTCATTATTTTGAAGTAATTGTTATTAAAATCATCATACATTTATGGATTTTAGGACATCATAAATCCACTGATCATTCCCATGTTTATGATAAATTACCACAATCACTCCCTATAAACATTTTAACTTTTATGAAAATTAATATTTTCATCTTCCACTAATGTTCTCTTACATATAAACCCACTTATATGTTATTCCATTTGACCTTTGAACTTATCATTCTATCTTATTAAGAGGGTATTTTAAAAATTATTTTACGACGTGGGTCTTTTAACAAATTACTTTACAAATATGAAACCTTTTACTACCAATACCAAGTTTAAATTGTGAGGACAAAATTTATTTAATGTAGAAATAATATAACAGCCTGAAAATTATAAAAGAGTAACTTTTTATTCGATAGAGAGTATGACACACAACATGAAATGAATAAAGAAGTATAACCATTCAAGACTTTATGGTATATTTAATATTTTAAAAAAATTTAATATATTATATAACTTTCCATTCATGTAATATTGATTTATCTGGTGTCACATGCAACAAATACTTTCTTTGATAGCTTCTATTGCACCTAAGACCAATTTTTACCGAGAAACATTATTTTATTAAAATATTGTTATTTAATATAATAATATGTAACCTAGAAATTAAATTAGAGGTTTTTAATATGATTAAATAACTTTTTAAATTATATGTTCTACACAAATATATTATATATTCATTGGTTATCAATTAATTATAAATGAATATAAAACCCAATTGAATATAAATGAAATATAGTTAAATTCACAAAGGTTTTTTATCCAAATAAATTAAATTAATTTTTATTAGTGAATGATATTAATCAAATATTCATATTATATGTTCAATAAAAAAATTTACATTTATAAAATTGATTCTTTAGGAAAAAGATAAGAACAAACCAAATTATATGTATAAAAGCCTATATTTTTCTAAATGTTATTTTTCCACCTTTTAATGGCACTGATTTAAAAATTGAAACCTATAAATTTTATTTTTCAAAATAAAATTAATTTTCCAAATATTAATATTAAAATTATATCATGGTCTATTTTTGGTATTTTTCAATGAAGTTTAATTTTTCGATGAATAGTGAAAATTACAGAATGTTAATTGAAAACTACTTTTTGGTCTTATTTATTTATAATGATAAATTATATTTATAATTAGTTTAAAAGTCACATTAGATAAATTATACATAAATTAATCCAATTTAGTTTATTTTAATCAGTTTCATATTTAAATTTGATATAAAAAATTTCATACTTTTGAACATTTTTTCTTTAAAAACTCACCTTGTCATCACGTATGCGGGATTAATTTTATATTAAATATATGCCACTTCTATGATTTAAATTTAGAAAAATTGATTATGTATTTTAAATAAAAATAATTTATAATGTATAATTGTTTTTCCTTATCTTTTGACCAAAAAATATTATTGAATATAATTAAAATTAATTACATTCATTAAGAGATAAAATAGCTTAACAAGGGATTAAACCATGAACTTAAGGGCCAAAATGACCTATAAACATGTTCAAAATCACATTCATGGAAATATTTCGACAATATACACCATGGTATTTTATTATTTTTATTATTTTATCAACATGACATTGAAAACGTTGGTGGAATTCACTTTCCAAAAAATTACAAGAATCCCACTTCTCCTCCACTATAAAAAAGAAACTCACCCCTATAACTTATTCACACCTATAAAACCCTTTTAATCTAAAAAACTATGACCAAATAATCTCCAAAAATCTTAACCCTCATCCTATAATCCTCACATTGGTCATAAGGGAAACCTAGTAAGTATTTTGGTATAAACTAAAAGGAATTACCTAAAAAAGAGGTAAAATCCATCAATGATCACTTTTGTTTCATTTAATACATCACCCATTAAATTAATTTTAAATAATGATTATATAATAACCTCAGTATATTAAATATAATCATATATTTTTATTCTAAGAGTTATCTTTACACCTTCACACACATCCATCCAAATGGGATACCCAATCAACGTTCATGTGTACGACAGACTAGAGCCTCACGAACCGATGTCGTTCGTTCATCCATTTACCACCATTCAAGGTTGGAATTATGATGGATTTATATTTTAAATATTTTATATATTATATTTATAATTGATTTATGCTTATAGAACTTTTTACAATCTTGAGATTATGAAATCATGACCTAGGTAATAAGAACAAAAATAAGATGTTATAATACACTCAAAAAAACTTGGCAATTAACACCTAAAATATTGAAATTAAGGAAATATTGTTAACAAATGGGTAATAAAATTTTATAATAAGTTAATATATGGTATTATAAATATTATTATGGTTCTTTTTTATGTTTATAACATTATTAAAACAATTAAACATTTTTTAAAAGGATGCCCACCCAAAAAAAATCCAATGGAAGATATTTCCTCTCGAATTCATTTCATTGAGGCATATTGTAATGTTCTGCACATAATTTATTTTATATGGTGTATTTATTGCCCCTTTTAACTTTAATATCATGAATAATTCATCATTCATGGTATTTTTTGTTTCATTTTGAATTATTTCATATATGGGAATTTCTAAATAAATTTAACAAGTGGTGAAGAAATTTTATAACTCATTTCATTTTCATTGGGTTATATTAATTCCTCGTTATCATTAATATTATATGATTATGTGTACACTAAATTTTAATATATATTTATAGATTCAAAATTATTATATGTGTATTTAAAAATGATACACATATTAAATTAATTGATTAATACTCAATTCAATGTTATGATCATTTTAAGGGTTTATTTCACAATCTCATTCTGATCAAGATTTCCCATTCATGAAAATAAATTAAATAAATTTATATGATATTTATTTAATAAAACCATTAATTTTATTCTCTTCTAGTCATTAATTACCTTTTTCAAGTAATAGTACCATGTTTTCACTCTTTGGTACGCAAATGTTTTAGAAAATGTTTTTAACAAAAGCTGACTTTATTTCTCTCTTTAGTAAGAGAACTTATTTTAATCTAAAAACCTTAATTTCTATAAATGTTTTCAATTTTTAACCTTTAAAAAATTATTTATTAAATTAATTTTTAACCTTTTTTCTTTTACAATTTTTTTGAAATTAATCTTCTTATTTTTTACCAAACTAAGAGGTTTTCTATCCTTTTTACCTTATAAAGGAATTTTGTTTTACCTTGTACGTCATGTATGGAATTAACAACCTTCATTTATTTAAAGATTATATTTCATGTTCAAATATTAATTTTAAAATATATTGTTTAAATTGATTTTCTAAGAAATGCATTTTAAAAATGTTTTTCAAAATGAAAAGTATAATTTCTTCAATAAAGTTTTTTAAAAGATATATTGATATTGTTTCCATTCATCAATTAAAATAGTCTTTCATTTTTACTCCATTTGAAAATATTGTATTGATACCAACCATATTCTTTCTCTATATTATTTTTGATATATTTATAAAAATATAGTATTGACATTCACTTCCTTGATTAATTTTTTATTCCCCTTGAAATTTTCACTTTCCTATGATCATTGGAGAACAAATTTACTCAAATTATTCATGTAATTTATCTTGTATATGTTCATGGTCCAAACTTTATACCATTTTTACAAATTTTAATAACTATGATTTTTATGTGGTTATTTGGAAACTATTGATAAATTGTATTCTTTACTCGATACATATTTTTGATAAGGCACATTATTCATTAATTAAATCAATTATTTGATATATGAGGAATGATTTGGACATGCACTATCTGGGTTGGGGACTGGTTAATGAAACCCCACGATGCATCAATAGTCTCTTGAGATAAAATTAAGTTAGAAACAAAATCATAGAGTTTGTTTCCAAGTCGAACAGAAGGGTTTATACCTGCAAACTAAAACTATATTGAGAATAGTTATTGACGGTAAAGGTATTATGTGTCTGGGAAATAGGATGTACAATAATTATTCTTTTCCTTTGTTTCAGTTATTATTTTCCATGATATTTTTTCTTTGAAATTTTTTATGGATTCATTTCATTCTCATTTCATTGATTAAATGGAATGATATTCTGTTATTTTCCTTTTCATATTGATTATTCCTTATCTAGTAATTTGAATGGATTGTGTATCTCGTTGTTAACATTTCATATTGTTTATCAACTTCCTTCCCAGCTTATCGATTATGTGGCATGTTTTTTTACTTATTTACCATTCCATATTGAGTATTCTCATTGATTCATTATTTTTTCAATTTCACTTAACCATTATTTGGTTTCTTTTCCCTAGGAATCCAATAATTATACTAATAAATATTTTCAAGGATATGCTAAGTGGGAAAAAATTTATCATCAATTTTTTTTTTCAATAGTGTATTTATTTATAATAAAATAATCCTGTATGTATCTTTTTTACCAAGAATACTAAAATAATTAGTCATTTTGTTCTTCATTTACATGTAATCATTTCAATGTATTGGTAGTAGACATTGGCTTCGAGATTTCTAGTGTTGGGTCACTAAACTTAATACTAAATATAAATTACAAATGTTTTCTCCAAAATCTAATGAAGGAATATTGTAAGGATATTCTAAAACTAGTAAGGCTTATATATTTTTTAATTAAAAAAATTACTATTGAGGAAACAATACATGTTGTATTTTATGAAACTAAAAATTTTGTCTTCAAACAACCTCAACCTACATCATTAGGTGTTATTTTAAAAACTGAGTTTAAACCAATGTTAGAAAGATTTTCTCGTGATATAGTAACTCGAGAATGTGTTTTTGAAGTTATACATGAAGAATAATTCCAACATAATATTTAATAATAGAGTTTTACATACCCAAGAAATCATTTGTTTCTTAAGTATGATCGTAGTGATAATATCCTTAAAAAATGTAGATCAAACTATTAGAACTAGAATTTCTTTAATAAAGTTAGTTGAATATTGTTCATTTTTATGACAATTCAAACCTAAAACTTCTAATCAAGAATTATGTGATGAATATTTTATAAAAAATATGCCAAATAAACTCCACAAATTCTAAAGGAATCTATTTTGGATTTTTTTTGAATGAAAAAAATATACTTCTATAATTGGAGTCAAATGGGTTTTTTTAGAATAAGTGTGATGAAATTAGAATAATAGTAATAAATAAATATAAACAAATTGGTGAAGGATATAATCAATTATGCTCTGGTAGTAAGATATGAAGTTATTCATATACTTCTAGTATATGCAGTGTTTCTTAATTTCTAACTATTTTAAATGGATGCGATGTGTGAATTTTATAATGGATATGTACATGATAATTTTTATATAGAAAAACCCATATTTCGAAAATAAATAAAATTTCTAAAACATGTTTTTAAACATACTAAAACGATTTTAAGACATAAAATTCCCCTAGTTTTCCTTATGATAGTTTAACTGGATAATTGTTACAACAAAAACATTGTTAAGGGATAGGTAGATTCAACCATTTTTTAATATAGCTTTCTAAAAAACAACATAATTTTTCAAATTTATATTGATGACATTATATTTGTTGAACTCAAAAAACATTAACTAATTAGTTTTTGGATCTTATGAAATATTATTTTGAAATGACAATGATGGTGGAGCTTACTAATTTTATAGTTTTAAAAATTTCATAAAAACAAGAAGTAACTTTTATATAACTACATAATTATATAAAATATATTCTTAATAAATTTGAATAATACATTACTAAATGTATTAAAACTCATATATGAATCTCAAATACATTATATATTAATGAATATAGTAAACCAATTGATCAAAGGTTCTTTAAATGAATGATTTTAAGTTTAATATAATTAATAACTAGTTATCTGAATTTAAATTTTATGTATACCTATGTGAGAAATATTAAGATAATCCTGAATAGCCCCATATTAAATTTGTAAAACAATTTTTTCAATATCTAAAGGAAACTAAGGATTATTTATTGTTTTATTCTTCAGTAAATGATTTTTAATAAAAATGTTTTTTCAATTTAAAATTTAGTGGATGTAGAATAGATAGAAAAAGTACTTTTGAACTTTTAATTTCATAGGAGAAAATTTATTGTATTGGTCTTATAAGAAACAACACTCAGTGCCACATTTTTATATTAAATATAGATATGTGGTAGCTAAATGTTGTTCCACTTTAATGTTGTGGATGCAACACAAAATCATTGTATATGATATGTTTTTTAAAGAAACAAAAATTTTGGGTGATAAAAAAAGTTCCATTTCATTAAGTTAGAACAGATCACATAACTCACAATAGAAACATATATATTAGGTACCATTTCCTTTAGGATCACACATAAAAAGAGGATAATATTTTATAATTCATCAGAACACAATAACAACATGATAGTATTTTTAATAAATCCCTTAGTTCTGATGGATATGAATATATTAAATAGAATATTGGAATGATAAATACCATGTGTTTATGGATATCTACTTATTAATACCAACATCCATACATTAATGATCTCTTATTCAAATGGGGGAGTACTTATATAATTGTTTTATTAAAAACTTTAGTTTTAAAAAAATATGTAGTTTTACTAAATCTTTTGTATTTACAAAAAAAATTATTTTTCAAATTTACCAAAACATTAATTTTTTGGAATCAGAAGAAAAAATATTTTTATTCAATTTTACATATTAAAAAACATTAGTTTTTCGGATTTACAGAAAATATAGTTTTCAAGACTCACTAATGAACATTATTTTTAGTAAATTATCTATATTTTCTAAAAAAATTCTAATTTTTTTAAAAAAAATTATTTCAAAAAAAAATTAAAAATAATAAAGAAAATATTATCGGAATGACTTTATAATATAAGGGTATATCTTCACTCTCAAAGGCAGTTTCTAATATTTCATATTTACTGTCCTTTTATGTATATTTCCTTTTATTGTTTATATTTTTTGTTGATTTTTATAGAAAATAAAATTTTAGTTTCTGAATAACTTTATGTATGATAACAGTTAATATTTTAAAAAAACTTTAACTATTCAGAAATATATATTAAATTGCTCTAGATAAATTTTGATCTTTGTATCATTTTTGGGATTGAACGTGACTCACTAGATCTTAGGAAGTCAAATCACCATCCGAATCAGACAAATATATGAATGGGTCACCACATCCCATAACTATTTTTATGATTATTGAAGACCCTCATATCTCATATTCTTAGTCAACTAGATCTTTTTGCATCTTTCTGATATGTTCCTGCATTGAAATTATTAATCATTTAAGTGTTACATGATTTTTACACTAGAAGATATAAAAAATATAGATGTTCTCAAAGGTATGTTAATTGAAACAATAGTACGGTAAAACAAATTCCATTCTGTAATAAATAATCATATTTAAGAGAAGGATGGTTTCAATATTCACTAAATAGATATTGTAATGGAATTTTTCTCTTCTAATGATTTTAGTAGGTATTATAATTTAGAAGTTATAACCTTTAATATTTTTTATGTATCTTACAATTTGAATATTAATAAAATACTACCTTTTTAATGTTACTTTGAGTGTAGAATAAATTTTTATATCTTACAAAATGCTAGAGAAGCTAGGTATTTCTTGAAAAATTAAGGTTGAATATAATTTGTTTTAAAATTGTGAGAAAGTTAAAAAGGTATAAATTTTGAAACTAGAATAAATATTAGTTGTATTGTGGATTAAGGGTGTTTTAATTCCATGTAAGGGTGAAAGATACACCCTGAATGTTCTTTTCTTTTTATTTTTTGATGAACATTAGATTATAAATTTAATGAATAATATTTCCCTATCTATTGAAGAAATCAAGAAAATCACAAATAATTTCATAATTATATAGTTCAATTTTTATATTAATAAGATATTGATAAATTTATTGTATGTGATGAATATAAAAAATTGATATTTCACGAGGGAAAAAATTTCATTAATAAGTGAAGAAACATTTTCATGGATGATATTTTTTTTCAATTAAAAATATAATAAATTTGTTGAAAAATAAGACATGGTTTAATTTGATGTCAATTTATAATAGTTGAATGAAAACCTTCAAGAAAAAAGAAAATAATTTTCATCTCTTCTAAGATTGATGATTAAAATAAAATATACCACTGTTGATTCCTATAATGAAATAATGAAAAGGTTTATAGAGAAAAAAAATTAGATATCCATATTTTGGTTTAGAAAATGCTGGGAAATTATCCATCAAAATAAATTTAGAAAAATTATTAAAAGATAAATAAAAGAAAATTAACCAAAATGATAGACTATATGAAATAAAATATGTTAAAATTTTTAAGAAAGGTATTGAAGGTGAGCACAGATATTTTCATATAACTATCAGAGAGTAAGGACTTGAAGTTCTTTCCTTTTCTTATATATTTATTGTTAAACCATTTCCTCATTAAATTTTTCAAATTTCTCAAAGAAATATTCTTCTAAAACTATAATTTATTGGAAATTATAAATTTATATTTGCATTTGAAAAAGGTAGTTTAAAATTGATTAGGCTGAAAAACTTCTTTCTGAAAACGTTTTCAATGATAAAAAGTCTATAAGGATACTTAGAAAATCTAATTTCAGAACTAAATATAATTTAGACTATATTTGGAAGAATAATTTAATGATGAATCTAAAGAAAATTCTTTCGAATAATAAGAATAATAAAAAAAATAAGTGCGAAAAAGTTCAAATAAACATCTTCTTTTAGTACTCAGTGAGAGAATGATGTTGATTAAATTATTTCATAGAATGAGAAAAGTTCTGAAAAAGGAATTAAAAATGAAAAATATCAAACCGAAGATTCATAAAAAGTAGAAAATGATTCAAAATATTTATTTAATGGGTCTTTTTGATGTTGTGGAGGTAAATAAAAATGAAGAAGAACATGAAAATGTCGGTTTTGGACCCTGAATAAGAACACTTTTCTAATTTTTCATCAGATTCAATAGATTCTATGTATAAAAATTATGATTAGAAAATGGTATCCATATTTACTTAATTAAATTAATCAATGAGTAAACTATTCAATAACATTCCATATATATATAATATATAATCTCAGTGCAAAAACATTTAGGAGAGGTTAAATATGGTTGGGAAATCATACGCTATGAATCAGTTGGATGAAACTATTATACAAAACTAGTAATTGTTTAAAGATTTTATATTAAATTCATAAGATTAAAGAAGAATGGTTAATAAAATAGATTGATAGATGATGTAAATTGAAAGAGATATGATTTTTCATAATTAAAAATCAAAGATTTAAAGAAAACATCACTGTAAATTATAGACCCCTTTCAAAAATTTGTATTCTAAAGGTGATGTGAATTTTGATTTTGTTGAGCACTTTAAATATTTATTATAGTCTAAATATAAAGACATTACAGAATATAAGTAGCATAAAATGATTAAAGAATAAGTTTAGAATAAAAAATATTATAATATTAAGAATAAATCTCTAAAATAATAAATTAAAATATTAAAAAGGATAATACAGAGAAGAGGTTTCTGATATAATAAGTTGAAATGTTAAAGAAAAAATTATTAAGGTTTTATTTTCTATTGGAAATAATATAAAATCTACAGGCATAAAATAGTGAAGATGAGAAGAACCAGGAGGAATTTTAAAAAATGAAATTCATTGTGAATAATCTTTAGGAGAAATATTAATTTCCATTCTTTAAAATATTAATTTTGTTGTAATATTCGAATATTTGTTTTGAATGAATGGACGTTACAATGTTCTTCCATTTAAAAAATTTATTGAATGTGTACAAGTTTTAGTTTAATAATTTTTATTTCTGTATTTTTTGTATGAATGTTTATCATTCATAAATTATTCATATAATCATTATCACAAACAATTTTGGTACTTTCTACCTCCTATTTTTTCTTTATGAAAATCTCAATTGGGGAGAAATTATTCAAATGGGAAAAATTATCATTTGGGGAAGAAATTTTTAAATAAGTTATTAAGGGATAATTTTCCAATATTTTTTTTTTGGGTGTAGATTTATTTTAAGAATTTATCTTATCATATTATTCTAAAAACATTATGTTAAATAAATGGTTTTATAAAGAAAAGGGGAGATAAAAAAGATAAAGGGATGTGTGTTTACAAATTTTTAAAGAGACTATAAGTTTTGCAATCATATTTTTTTTACTTTAAGTGTTGTGTTTTTTGAATTTAAAAAGGGGGATATTGTTGAGTAAAAATTTTAATTTATACACATTTTATACTTAGTTTAAAAAATTATAACACAACCTAAAAAATATGTTTTACTAAATTTATACTTCCCATTTTTAGATTTTTTTGTAGAATTTGTTTTTATACTAGATGTAGGTACATTTCTAAAACTACTAACACAATCTTTTGATATTAGTCTAATCCATCAGATTGACCAATGTGAATTCTATTTCATTGACCTAAAACTAGACCAATGATATTAAAAAAAACTAGTCTATTAATATGGCGATATGACTATGATTACTCTATCAGTATAGTTGAGTTTAATTCATCAGTTTGACTGAGTTATTTCATTAGACTATCATATTTTTATTCTACCAGAATAAATATGTTTATAATCAGAGTTAGAACTATTTCTACTATTTGGAATAAATTTTATTTGGATTTTGATGGGGATATCATAATGAATCCCGATAAATATTTATTTATTGAGTTATCAAGTGTCGATCATATGAGGTTATCACAACCAACTCTGAGAATCATGAAAATACAAATAGAGGTGCATTCAAGGTGTAGAAAGATGGTGCTTTTGCGAACTCAACCCATTCAATATTTTTCTTTATTATATCACTCATTATATTTTATTTTTAATGTTTTGAAAAAGTTTATGTTATAATGATTTCATGTGAGGATTGTAAAATATTTATGAAGGTTTTTAAATTTTTATTTTATGTCTGATCTTGGTTATAGATAATAGTATTTTGTGGATAAAAATATGGATAGATCCAATCAGGATGATCAAGGCCTTCTGGCTTTTGTAAGGCAGTTCTGATTCCCATATTTTAGATCATGGTTTTCTATTGAATAAATACAAAACATACGATTATGTTTAAAACTGTGGATACTAAATGTCATCGTTTATTGACTTATAGAAATTTTAAGGTAAAAGATTAGATAATGTTTTATAAATATTTAGTAATTTATTATTAATTTTACTTCAACCTTTACTTTTTTTGTTTCTTTAAGTTTTAGTTTTCCTAATTTACAATTTAAAAAGAAAGTTAATTTTAGTAAGATTTTTTATTCTTTTTTTAATGGAAACAATCAAAGAATATTATAAGTTACTTTGGTCAATATAATTTAATTATTTTACATGTTACTATAATCATCATACATAACCTGATTCCAATAAATTATAAGAAATAGGTTTGGATTTTAATTAGCTTAACATTTCTAAACATTAATTCACCACCACCACCCTCTTATTTCCATTATGAATCTTATTATACAATAATATCTCAGAGATAACATATTTATCATGAAATCTAAAAAAAACTCACATATTGTTTATTTTACATTATGAAATATATATAAATTTCCTAACTTCCATCATAAATTTATAATCATTAGGGGGTATACACATCATTATGATGCACATTCCAATTGATATAGTATCGTCCCATAAGAAGGACTCATTCCATACCAGAATTAAAAAAAATAACTGAGGGGGTTACCTGCATTATAAATTTATGATGAATACACACATTTCCACATATAAAAAATTATAACCTCTATTGGGGGGGTAGAATTCAACCTAACACATCAGGGAGGGCTATCTCTAATAAATATATGGTGGACTCGAGGCATCATTAGGATGTATGCGGTATCTAAAAACAAGCATGTATGGGGGGAATGTTCCCCAAGTTTGGAAGTCCTAAGCCTTTGGTTCTATGTGGGGGTATATAAAACTCTAAGGAATTCTAGAATTCAATTCCATATCCATCTAACATAACAAATAGGATTACCTACCACATGTTATCACTAAACCTATCACTCATATGTGAACGTTGTATCTAAAAATATAATGAAAACAATTTATCTTAATAAATTTATAAACATCCCATAAATAAAGAATATAGATATATTCCATAAAAATCGTTAATAAAAATTCATAGAATATACTATTTATGTGTTCAATTATGACACAGTATTAACAATATATAAAAATCCCCAAGGATGGTAAAATTCATGTAATTTATTGATCAGTACACAACATGTATGCATTGAAAATATCAGGGTTCAAACATTATAATTCATCTCATGTGGTGTGAAATTATATGATATATCAAGTAGGGTACACATTGTATGAGACTCATTTTACCTCCTAGTATTATATTCATATACATGGTGAGCCTTACCATAAAGGTAGATGACATGTACTTATTTATAAATAGAATTTATACATCTAATAAAATGTATTTTTGGGTTTATGCAGACTTGAATTTTCTAAAATAATACACTATATTTGGTATTTATTTACCAGTAGGGAATAAACTATCAGAACCTATTAAGTTATGTATATAATAAGCATAATATTTAAATTATCCCGCATGAAATGTGGCACCGGTTATCAATCTTTTCATGTACTCAATAAATCATCAAAGAAAGCATCCAAAAATACATGTAAGCTGACTAAGTGTCACACCTCATGTAATATATGTAACCTAATAAATCACATGAAATCATGGATTTGAAAATACATGGTGTGTAACCCATATGACTATATAAAATTTAGTTTCAAAACACTGAGATTCATATTATTCTATTATTTTTGTGTTTCTATCAACTTTTTTGAAAAAAAATATCAACTCATCACATTATTAAAATAACTCAGCACCTCCATTATCCTTCTAGTGGTTATCCTTTCCATTTTTATTGAATCCTCATTATATAGATGTGATGTTCCACTATTTTTCTTGAGTCCTTTCTGCTACGAAAACATTGTGATGACCCAGACTCTCTTGGTCCTTCCCTTTTCCAAAATCTAGGTTCTAAAGGAGTGGTGTCTCGTTGAGACCGATCGGTGAGACCGATTGGCGAGACCGATCGGTGAGACCGGTCGGCGAGACCAATCTGCGAGACCGATCGGTGAGATCGATCGGCGCCACCCGGCCTTGTCAAGTTGTTTCCAGTAGTGCTCCTTTGCGCAAATAGGGTTTTAAACCCTATTCTGACTCGTTTAAGAATGTTTTTAAGACCCGTAACGCGCATAAGAGCTTTCATTAAATACATTAACAATTCATGAGTCAGCTTAAACCACCCGACCCCCTTTTTGTGACGACTGGATCCGCGTGGTCAACCCACGACCCCCGCGCCTTACGTGGTTTCGTGTTTTCACCTCAACCGTCCTCAGCTCTTATAAACTAAGGGTTAGTCGTGGTTTCTCCTTTCCTCGATCGTGGCTTTTCACAAACAGCTTCTGGTGCATCGGGCCCGCCATATCTTTATCTGTAATGTTTCACTCCCCTGGCCTAAACGTCAATCATCTATCAACAAGTAGGAAAATTCTCCTTCATCTCTCTCTTTTGTGTATTATGCGAGGTGGGCGTGCTTTTGATTCTGTAGAATTGAGTAAACCAGACCTAATTAATGATAATGAACGAATTCTATAAAGAAATAGGGGGGGGGTTGTGATTGTTGATGGTGTTTTATATTTTTGATGTTGTTTCTTCTATGACCATCTTGCTGAGTTGTGCTGGCTTATGCCTCCTAAAAATTGAGGCTGTTGGTGGTCATTATTTGTGCACTAATGAACCCTGCTGATGTTTTAATGGCTTGTTTGTGGTTGTAAACCCCTACTGTTAAAAGTGATTTGGTTAATCATGTGTATCTGGCTGAATAAATTGGAAGCACCAGGATCAACCCTTCTGTGATAACTCCCGCTCAGAACACACGGATTTTGAAATCATGGAGTGTGTTAAGTCATTGAAATCTAAAAATACTGGAAATCCCTGACTTGTGTTGGTGGTGGTAGTTACTTTTTTTCCTTTCGGGATGATTGATGGAGATGTGGGAGGGGATGGGATCCCATATTATTTTATACCCTCGGTGGTTGTGAGTTTTAAATTCAGGTGGTTACTTGTTTATATCACAAATTGGGGTGGAATCCTCTGTTGTAGAGAACCGTGTGTGGACGTTTTGGTTGATGTTTGACTATTTACTTTCTTGGAATTATTCTTATGCCTACTAGTTTCCCAGTAGTGCTTAAACATAAACATCATTAGTTAACGTGAAATAAGAAAGGGGACACATGGGTTGTTAGCGTGAGTCGTGACTCAGACTTGAGTGCTGTTCTGATCTGTAGGCTGTCTGAAGAAAAACCTAGCTTGGGTGAGTGTTTGTTACCTATATATATATACTTGTAGCTTTTTGTTTCTTATTCGCGCCCCGCCCAAGTTGAGAACTTAGTGCCGAACACCCCCATTTCATGGGGGAGGGTGTTTTTCCCAACACTATTCATAGTTTCTGGTTATTAGATCCTTTTCTGCTCCCTTTCCCTGATAGCCCAAGTATCTTCGGCCAGGCTGTGATGGCCTGAGGTCCATTATTAGCCCATGAACCTTCGGGCGGGGTAGTGTGGTGGTTGTCCAGGTGTGTGAGGCAGGTGGTTTCCCAAGTGTCTTCGGGATGAGGCCAAGGTGTCTTCGGGCGTGGAAGTGGATCCTTTAGCCCAGGTGTCTTCGGGCGCGGTGGTGGTTGTTCTGGCCTAGGTGCCTGCAGGCATGGTTACATGTGATAGTTGTGGCCTAGGTGTGTGCGGGCGGGATTCAGAAGTGGGACTGTGTGAGGTTGAGGCCCAGGTGTGTGCGGGCGGGATTTCGGTAGTGGGATTGCGTGTGGTTGTGGCCCAGGTGTGTGCGGGCGGGTGCGGTAGTGGGACTGCGGTGAGAATGGCGGGATTGGTCCGATGCGTAGGATGTCTCAATAACCAGTGGGAAAGTGGCGCGGGGTAACCAAACATTGATGTGCTCTTATTATATATATTACTTGACTTGCGTTATTTGGGGAGTGTGCCTTGGTGAGGCCTGGGGTGGATAGTTTACCTTGATAGGTGTTTGGTTTACTCCTTTTCTCACGGGGCATTAGTATGTTCCCCCACTTATGCACGAGAATCTTTGGTTTTCCCTACTGAGTGTACTTGTATGCTCACCTTACGTATATAAAACTACTTTTTGGTTTCCAGGAGGACTTCGGGGATCACACAGGACCTTATTAGCTTAGACCATTGGAGCAGTTGCAGTTGTTGTTATTCTTTTCCTCTTTTGTACTTACCTTGTAGTCACCTTCTGTACTTTGTGGATTTTACTTTTGGAACATGCATGTGGGAATGGTTTACTTTTGGCTTTAATTTTCTTTCTACCCTGGTGTTGTTGGGTTTTCTTCTCCTTATCTCTCGATCCTATAAAATAAAAAGGGTAATGCCTTCCATTTGTGAGAAATTTCTATACCCATGGTGCTAGTCTCCACTCCGGGACCTATTGAAGGCGGGATTCGGGGGTCATTATCTCTCCTTCAACTTAAAGAAGGAAGGGCCTGGCAATCTGCTGACCCTTCCCTCCTTTTGGTGAAGGTGGGTCGTGACATAATGGTATCAAAGGTGAGGTTGTTTGAGAGATAGGATGGAGTCTGGAGTTAGGCACAGTGAGGATTGCATGGGATGGTAAGGCAATAGTGTTGGGTGACCTTGGCGCGTGAATTAGGCCAGGGAAGACCGGCTAGGACACGGGATTTTAGGGCCCCCCGTGATCCGATGCAAGGACTCTGGACCTACCGAACGACCAAGTGAGGCCACACTGATTGCAGGGTAGAGACCCTAGTAAAGGTACATGCATCATAATGACTTGTGTTCTTGTGTTTCTGGGATGTCTTGGGAGTTAAGAATAAATAAAATTTTAATAAGTTTTAAGAACGATATTCTGCACTACTTGGTCTTAGGAATTCCTTGTTTACCTTGCAGCTATGACACCTGGAAGGCGACCACATGTGGTACAGGTGATTGAGTCCCCAGAGACTACTTTGGCCAATCGACAGAGAGTTGAACGAGAGGAAGAGGATGACTAGTGGCAGAAGACTCTTCGAGTCCTCCAGCGACAGGCCCTCGAGAAGTATGAGGGCAGCACCTCTGATATGAAGACAGAAGGTTGGCTAGAGGAGCTAGTTATAGCCTTCGTCCTGATTCAGTCCCCGACCGAGTACTGGGTTCCCCTGGCCGTTATCCAGATGCGGGGAGTGGCACGTTAGTGGTGGATGCTTTACCTGGGGGAGAGGAGAGAGTCTGAGGTGGCTTGGGTGGATTTCGAGAAGGAGTTCCTGGTGGAATTCCTCTCCTCGACGATGAAGGCAGAAAAGAGGAAGGAACTACTCTCCCTCCAGTAGGGGAGTATGTCTGTGAGGGAGCTAGGGATCAAATTCAAGGACCTCCTATGTTTGGCTCCAGACCTCTTTCCCGACGAGGAGTCTCGGGCAAGACGTTTAGAGGAGGCACTCCGACCCTCCCTCCAGTATGCTGTTACCCCCTTTACCCTGCAGACATACTTGGAGGTCCAGAAGAAGGCCGAAGTGGTGGAGCGGATGCATGCTCTAGGGGGAGTGTCGTTATAGGGGATCCAGCTGGGACCATCGAAGGGGAAGGCTGTCAGCACTAGGCCTCCAGCGTCAGGACCCTCTAGGTTCCGACCCGCAGGGAGCAGGCCGTAGTAGTTTCAGTTTCGATCCCTCAGCCCTTGCCCTTTTCCTATGGGCCCGGGACTGCGGTGCTTCATCTGTGGGAGCCCTGGGCATCTCCGGAGTCAGTGCCCCGACTGGGTGTAGTACAGCAGTGGAAGTCATCCCCAGCACCCGCCCAAACAGCAACTTCCAGCCAGACCTTTCCAGCAGCAGCAGCATGGGCAGGGAGCTCCCGCTCCTCCAAGGGCAGACGTAGGAGGAGGAGGCTGACCTCAGGGCACTCCACAAGGACCTCGACCAGGGCGTGGTCATGGAGGTGGTCGACAGCCGAGGGGCGGGGGAGCTGGATGTGGACAGTTGCACGCTGCAGAGGCATCAGTTCCAGCAGGGCCAGAGGTTTTTCGATGTATGATTAGTCTGTTTTGCACTCTTGCGTATGCCTTGTTCGATACCGGAGCTTCGCACTCCATTGTTGAACCCAGTCTAGCCCATGCCTTGGGTCTAGATTCTGAGAGACTTCCAATGCCCCTAGTGTTTAGCACACAAGTCGGAGGTCTGACCGAATTGTTGTTCATTTTTCGGGGTTTTAGACTGGTGATAGGGCCACACCAGTCGGACAGGGATCTTCTTCTGCTACAAATTTAGCCATACGATGTCATCCTAGGCATTGACTGGCTATTTTATGTGTGCACCGTCATCGACTATGTTCGAAGAAGGGTGGTGTTCTCGGACTTGGACAACCGGCGTGTTACCTTCACCGGCGAGCGGAGCAGTCCGAAGGGAAATAGGAGAGATGAACCTCTCCTCTCCTTGTTGACCAAGCTGACAGTGGAATCAGTAGATGCTGAAATGGTGTAAGTTCTAGAGATCGTCCGTGAGTTTATGGACATCTTTCCTGAGGTGGTGACGACTCTACCCCCTCGACGTGAATCCAGTTCAGGATAGACCTGCAGCCTGGTGCTCGTCCAATCTTGATGGCTCCTTACCGGATGGGACCTTCAGAGCTACGAGAGTTACGGATACAGATTGATGATCTGATGAAGAGGGGTTATGTTCATCCGAGTGCGTCACCGTGGGGTGCTCTGGTCTTGTTTGCAAAGAAGGAAGATGGTGGTCTTAGGTTGTGTATAGACTACAGGAGGCTGAATCAGGTGACGATCAAGAATCTATACCCTCTCCCAAGGATAGATGATATTTTTTACTAGCTGAAAGGGGCATGATGGTTCTCGAAGATCGACCTGCGGTCTGGGTACCACCAGCTGAGGGTGAAAGAGAGAGACATCCCTAAGACAGTGTGTAGGTGCAGGTATGGACACTTCGAGTTCGTAGTCATGCCCTTCGGTGTTACGAACGCCCTGGATGTGTTCATGGGACTTATGAAATCCATCTTCTGTTAGTACCTGGATCGGTTCGTGGTTGTGTTCATCGATGACATCCTGGTCTACTCTAGATCAGAGGAGGACCATGCAGAGCACCTAAGGATAGTTTTGGAGGTCCTTCGACCGCACCAGCTCTATGGGAAGTTGTCAAAATGCAAGTTATGGACACGAGAAGTGCACTTCCTCGGGCACGTAGTGTCTGAGCAGGGGGTAGCGGTCGACCCATCAAAGGTTGAGGAAGTTGTTTCTTGGGCAGCACCCAGGAATGTGGCGGAAGTCCGAAGTTTCCTCGGGCTGGCGGGTTACTACCAGAGATTATCAACCAACTTCTCCCGAGTAGCAGCCCCTTTGAAGGCTCTGACCAAGAAGGACCAGGCTTTCCTATGGAGTGAGCAGTGCCAGTCAGCCTTCAGCTATCTGTAAGAGAATTTGGTCAGTGCCCCAGTGCTGGGATTACCAGAAGAAGGGGTGGCCAATGAGGTATTATGTGATGCTTCGGGACAGGGCCTGGTATGCGTGTTGATGCAGCTAGGAGGGGTGATCTCTTATGGGTCCAGGAAGCTGCGTTTCCATGAGTGTAATTACGCCACCCATGACCTAGAGCTTGCAGCGGTCGTTTTTGCGCTAAAGATATGGCGGCACTACCTTATCGGGGAACGCTTTGTGGTCTTCTCGGATCACAAAAGCTTGAGGTATATCTTCTCCCGGTGGGACATAAACATGCGACAGTGGAGATGGGTGGAGTTCCTCCAGGATTAATACTTCGAGATCTCTTATACTGAGGGAAATGGAAATGTTTTGGCTGATTCCTTGAGAAGGAGGATGCAGAAGGATGCGGTCCGAGAGTCGGAGGACGCCTGGAAGGCAATGGAAGAGTTGGCTTCCTTACACCTAGATGTGACGATGGATAGCGGCAGAGGCTGCCTATATCAGATGATAGTGTAGTCATCCCTGTTTTAGCAGGTGGAGGAGTCTCAGTGGGGAGACCTAGAGTGTGAAGTGACGCGTGACCAAGTTGACCAGGGCAATCCTCCGAAAGGATGAACCGAGGATGGTCAGAACTGGATGCTTTCCCAGGGAAGGTTTTTTGTCCCAGAGGCGATGTGTGTCAAGGTTCTCAGTGAGTTCCATAACTCACCCCTGGCGGTACACCCAGTAGTTTCCAAGATGTACCAGGGTTTTAAGAGGCAGTTTTGGTGGCTCGGAGTTAAGCGAGCGGTGGCAGAGTTTGTGGCCAAGTACCTAGTGTGTCAGCAAGTGAAGGTTGAACACCGAGTTCCAGGTGGCCTACTACAGCCCCTAGATGTCCCCGAGTGGAAGTGGGATGACATCTCAATGGATTTTTTCACGGGACTACCCAAGGTCCAAGGAGGGTACAACGCCATCTGGGTGGTAGTGGACAGGTTGACGAAATCGGCTCACTTTCTGGCGATCAGGGAGTCGAGTGTTGTGGATGCTTTGGCATGAAAGTACGTGGATGAGGTGGTGCGGTTGTATGGAGTTCCAAGGTCTATAGTCTCGGATAGGGATGCACGGTTTACCTCACGGGTCTGGAGAGGATTGCAGCATGCATTTGGCACTTCACAGTCGAGTGTTGTGGATGCTTTGTTTTATTTATTTTATAAATCCTTAGTGGACCCTTCAAGGCTTATAAAACATTTTGCCTTTTTAAATTATTT
The DNA here is from genome assembly GCA_963277665.1 of Viscum album. Classification (NCBI taxonomy): domain Eukaryota; kingdom Viridiplantae; phylum Streptophyta; class Magnoliopsida; order Santalales; family Viscaceae; genus Viscum; species Viscum album. The sequence goes on along the minus strand of OY728123.1, from coordinate 1,196,597,023 downwards.
TCCTTGAAAGTGTGACTCACCTCCTCATAAGAAACCCTATTATTTTAATAATTTCGTCCATTGGGATCAAAAATATTTTTTTACACTCCCCTTTGGAAAAAACCATGGTAAAAAACCATGGTCTGATTTGTGTTTTTTATAAGTTTAATGTGTGGGGTCCCAAACCTAAATAATAAATAATTCCCTCTCCTTTCCAATATAAACCCACCCAAGAACCCACTTCCTCTTCACTAAAAGACTTTAGATTTCATCCAACCCACGACCTCATCTTTATAGAATCTTCCCAAGGTGCCCCAAGATCCCAATAAGCCTCTCTCAATCCTCCCCAAATCTTTTTGGGATCGCACTTCATAGTAATGGATTTCTCCCTTTCTCATTTTTATCCAATTTTCTTTATGTCGTTATGATTTTTTTTCCATTAAAAATGTTGGGGTACTATTTTTCACCTTCCCCGTACTTCCCTATTTATGTTTTGATGATGGGATACCCCTTTATCTCTCATTAATTCCTCCCATGTACACCCATTACCATGCCGAAATTCTATGATGGATTTCTCTCTTCTCTTTTACATCCATGTAATTATTTTGTATTAAGAACCTAAATTCCATTAAGTTTGTTACGAAATGTATATATATGACCCCCTTACTGTCCATTTCATGTTCATTTGATGAGACACCCATTTTTCCTCCCATCAACAATTTTCATTGATCCTTATGTCACGTTGTTATGCATTTGAAATTGCATGACATTTTTCCAAGCCAAGATCATTGTGTAGTAAATACCATACCCATGTCTCTATCAAGGGTATTTACATTTATGCACATATTCATATTGAATATTACTTACATGTATTTATTCCACATTACTTAACTGTGTAATAATTTATTATTTTGATTTATTCTATGTTATATGATCTATGTGGCACACTTATTCATGAAATGAAATGTTTAAGAAGAGTGTGCCCTGAAAGCGCTCCAATGCATTGGGTAAAGTATAGTATCATGATATGACATGTGAAATGAGTTTTTACTCATAATAATTCAACTGAAATTTGGTTTTAATAATGCTTCATTTTAAATTAGGGTTTACTCATGCTCCTTGTGATATGAGCCTTGGCTCATGCTAATTTTATGTTAAGTGTTGTTGCCACATTTTCATGTTATTATTATCAAGCATTATCAAGACTTTATGTTCATTTTTCTCTTGTGTTACATTGATATTCCTATTGTCTAACATGTACTATATTCTTCATGTTTTTCAATGTTTATTCCTTTACAGGGCTTTATATATCTCCATTTTTTATGCATGTCCTTAGGTTATCCCATACAATGCTTAGTACGAGGGAATGTAGTGGTTATATAAAATAATTTTTCAATAAAGATGTTGTATTTAATGTTTTAAGTTGTTCGGTAATGATCCTAATCCCCAAAGTCACTAGACATCTTAATATTATATTTTTTATCAAGTGAAGTTTATATAATAAATCATGTTTATTTTTTAATAAAAGTAGGGTTGTTATAGTCTTAATTAGAGGTGTTCATTTGTGTTATTCCTTAGTTGTTTTCTTTCTTGGTGTTCCTTAGTGGTGTTCAATCATGGTATTCCTTAGTTGTGTTCTTTTTTCATGTTCCTTAGTGGTGTTCCATCATGGTGTTTCTTCATGGTGTTTCTATATGGTATTCCATAGTGGTGTTCCTTCTTTGTGTTCCTTTGCAGTGTTTCTTCATAGAATTCCTTGTTGGTGTTCCTCTATGGTATGCCTTTGTGGTGTTCCTTCCTAGTATTACTTAGCGGTGTTCCTTCATGGTGTTCCTCCTTCGTGTTCCTTTGTGTTGCTCCTTCATGGTGTTCCTTCATGGTGTTCCTTATCGGTGCTCCTTCGTCGGGTTCTTTAGTGGTGTTCTATCATGTTGTTTCTTCATGATGTTCTTTGTGGTATTCCTTAGTGGTGATCCTTTTTTGTGTTCCTTAGTGGTGTTCCTTAGTGGTGATCCTAATTGTTGTTACTTCATGGTGTTTCTTCATGGATTCCTTTAGTGGCCTTCCTTTATTGTATTATTTTATAATTTCATATATAGTATATTTCTTTCATGGTTTGGGGGTGTCCTATTGAGTATTTGTTTACTCACACCTACATGAGATTTCCAGCACATATCATGTCTAGTAAAGATGGTCAATTCTTTGAAAAAGTCCTAGGTGGACCATGAATATGTGGTTCTTCATGAGACTAGATAGTAGAGGTTTGCTCTTATAGACTCATACATTTTTCCATTACTTTTCCTTTAGGTAGGGTTTTCTGCAGATTACGTTTGGGAACTTGTGAATTCACTTTTCCAAACTCTTTTTTGTCTGGGCTTGTATTATTTCCTAGTTTACTTTTCATTTTTATACTTTTGTAATCTATTGTTGATATCTTAGTGGTTTTAATTATTCTTTTCTTGATATTTTTACATTTCATCATTTTGATATTGGAGATGTATGCTTGTGTACATGTACTTTGGAAAATGCCTCACATTTGTGGGATATGCCTACTTGGTGCTAGTCCCCAACCCCTAGCCTATTAGAGGTTGGCTTGGGTTAGTCAGGGAAAAGGCCCCTCTAGGAAAGGTCATAACATTTAATATCAATAATACTTCATTATTAATGGTATTTTCAGTTTTTAAATTAGAATTATTTCATCTATGAGGATTTGAATTTAATGTTACATAGTGGTAAAGAAATTTCATAACTCGTTTGATTTTCATTGGGTTATATTACATCCTCATTTTAGTTAATATTATATTATTATGTGTAAAATAACATTTAATATATATAAATTTATTTAAGTATGTTATTTGTGTATTTAAATTTGATACACATAATCATTTCATTGATTAATTCTCACGTCACCATTATTATCATTTTAAGGGTTTATTACAAAATATCATTCTAATCACGATTGATCATTCTTGAAATTGAATTAATGAAATTTATTTGATCATTTTTCATTAAACCCTTCAATTATAATCTCATATGTTTATTCATGACACTTTTTATGTAATAGTACCATTTTTACACTCTTTGGTACTCAAAATGTTTTAGATTTTTTTAAGAAAACATGACTTCATTTTTCTCTTTAGTGGGAGAACCTATTTTATTCTAAAAACCTTATTTCTAAAATGGTTTTCCTAAATTTTTATAACATTTAAAAAATTATTTATTGAATTTGTTTTACCCTTTTAGTATTTTACAATTCTTTTTAAAGTAATCTTTTTGTCACCTTCTGAATAAGGAACTTTTCTAATTATTTTACATTGCAAGGCAAATGATCTTTTTACCTTGAATGAATTAATGGAATTACCGAGTGTTGTTTCATTGAATCTTCTTTTACAAGTTAAAATGGTTAATTTTTAAAGAAATTGTTTTTACAGTTATTTTCAAAGAAATGGATTTTAAAAAAAATCAAAATGAAGAGTAGATTTTCTTAATTAATATTCTTAAAAGATATTTTTATAGTGTTTCCATTCATCAATTATAAAAATAATTTTTTTATTACACTTTGAATATGTTTTATTAATACCATTCTTATTCTTCCTTGGGATTATTTTTGATCAATTTGGATCATGATATTATTAACATTCACTTTCTTTATTCTTTTTGTATTCTCCTTGAAATGTTCACTTTCCTATAATCATGGGACATTAAATTTACCCTAATAATTCATATCATTTATTTTGGATATTTTCATTGCATAAACCATATACCATTTTTACAAATGGTAATTACATTAATATTTAATTGATTATCTATGAAATATTGATATATATGTATTCTTAACTCAATACATATATTTGATATTCCACATTTTTCATTAATTAAATCGATTATTCTATATATGAGGAATGATTTGGATATGCACTATATGGGTCTGGGACATGTTAATGCATGCCCCTTGATGCATCGATAGTCTCATGAGATGGAATTAGTTGGATAAAAAACCTTTGAGTTTGTTTATAAGCATGATAGATAGGTTTCTACCCACAGACTTAAATTTTCTTGAGAATAGTTCCTAATGTTAAAGGTATTATGTTCTTGGGAAACATGTCATCTAATAATAAATAATTTCCTTAATTTCATTTATTAATATCTATGAGATTTTTTTAATCGACATTATCTATGGATGCATTTAATTCTCAGTTCATTGATTAAATGTGATGTGTTTTAGTTATTTTATGTACTATATTGATTATTCATTATCTAGTTATTTCAATAGAATCTGTTTACAATTATTACCTTTATATATAATTTATAAAATCACTTCTTAGTTTATTTATTACATGGCATGTTTGTTCAGTTATTTACCATTCTGGATTGATTATTCTCATTGATTCATTATTGTTTCTATTGTACATAACCCTTAAAAAGAATTTAAGATCACCCTTATTTTCATTCATTTCTCTAAGAATCCAATAAATTTAATAAGAACTATATTTAAGGATTTGTTGAGTGAGAATAAATTTATCCTCTAAAGGAAAAATATTTTTTTTAATTAGAGTATTAATTTGTAATACAAGACCCATGTCTGAAACTTATTTACCAATACTACTTAACTAGTTGGTCCTTGGGGATTTATTTACTTGTAATGATGCTAATGTAATGGTAGTAGACACCGGATCAAGGATTTCTGGGGTCGGTCACTACATTTGGTATTAGAGAAAGTTTAGTAGCATCCCTGGGAACTAAATTTAGGAAAATATAGATTAGGGAACATAACCCTAATATGGACTTTGAGAATTAGTATATAATCACATAAGTATTTATCAACTTAAGAGTTATGAATATCATCATGGGATTATGATATTAATAGTGGTCATAAGTTCTAATTATTAAAAGTATCCTTTTATGATTAATGTATTGGGATTATACCAAGATTAAGTATATATTAGAAGAAATTTACAACAATATAAATCATTAGTTTATAAAAAGTTTTAGTGGAAATATATTTAAGGAATAATGAATTTTCATTTTAGAGACATGATTTTAAAGGTTTTTATAACCTTTTATGGTTATTATTTTCATTAATGACATCATAGTAATATTAAAATTAGATAATTGGGATTTAAAAATATGTTTTATTGAAAACACTATAGAAAATGGTATTTAATGATTAACTTTATTGAAAGTATGTCCATCATGGTTATTTTGGATATTATATTAATATGGTTTTAGAAAAAGGACAACCCATAAGGCCAAAAATATTGAACCCATGACCAAATCACAATAATGTCTTTTTTCCAACCACTTGCCTACGCGATGTCCTAATTAATGCTTAATTATTTTTTAAACATTTTTATGAATAAATGTTGATGATGAACCAGTAGTATCACTTTTAGAGATTAATTTCTTAACCACATTTTTTGGAAAATATTTTCACACAAATGTAATGAAATATTTTATGGGTATTATGATAAATTAAAGTAAAATGTTAGTTCATCAAAAAAATGGGTATTCATTCAATGATATATATTTCATGGAGTAAGGAATGAATTAGAATTTGATAGAAGCACAACCAAAAGTTGGAATTGTTCATATGAAATTGAAACATATCCAGTAAGTATACATACTTATATTCTTGGTCAATAAAATAATTCCTCAATATAAGAAAATTATCTTAAAAGAAAAAAATATTATCCTCATACCTTCATTATTTTGAAGTAATTGTTCTTAAAATCATCATACATTTATGGATTTCAGGACGTCAAAAATCCACTGATCATTCCCATGTTTATGATAAATTACCACAATCACTCCCTATAAACATTTTAACTTTTATGAAAATTAATATTTTCATCTTCCACTAATGTTCTCTTACATATAAACCCACTTATATGTTATTCCATTTGACCTTTGAACTTATCATTCTATCTTATTAAGAGGGTATTTTGAAAATTATTTTACGGTGTGGGTATTTTAACAAATTACTTTACAAATATGAAATCTTTTACTACCAATACCAAGTTTAAATTGTGAGGAAAAAATTTATTTAATGTAGAAATAATATAACAGCCTGAAAATTCTAAAAGAGTAACTTTTTATTCGATAGAGAGTATGACACACAACATGAAATAAATAAAGAAGTATAACCATTCAAGACTTTATGGTATATTTAATATTTTAAAAAAATTTAATATATTATATAACTTTCCATTCATGTAATATTGATTTATCTGGTGTCACATGCAACAAATACTTTCATTGATAGCTTCTATTGCACATAAGACCAATTTTTACCGAGAAACATTATTTTATCAAAATATTATTATTTAATATAATAAGATGTAACCTAGAAATGAAATTATAGGTTTTTAATATGATTAAATAACTTCTTAAATTATATGTTCTACACAAATATATTATATATTCATTGGTTATCAATTAATTATAAATGAATATAAAACCCAACTGAATATAAATCAAATATAGTTAAATTCACAAAGGTGTTTTATCCAAATAAATTAAATTAATTTTTATTAGTGAATGATATTAATCAAATATTCATATTATATGTTCAATAAAAAAATTTACATTTATAAAATTGATTCTTTAGGAAAAAGATAAGAACAAACCAAATTATATGTATAAAAGCCTATATTTTTCTAAATGCCATTTTCCACCTTTTAATGGCACTGATTTAAAAATTGAAACTTATAAATTTTATTTTTAAAAATAAAATTAATTTTCTAAATATTAATATTAAAATTATATCATGGTCTATTTTTGGTATTTTTCAATGAAGTTTAATTTTTCGATGAATAGTGAAAATTAAAGAATGTTAATTGAAAACTACTTTTTGGTCTTATTTATTTATAATGATAAATTATATTTAAAATTAGTTTCAAAGTCACATTAGATAAATTATACATAAATTAGTCCAATTTAGTTTATTTTAATCAGTTTCATATTTAAATTTGATATAAAAAATTTCATACTTTTGAACATTTTTTCTTTAAAAACTCACCTTGTCATCACGTATGCGGGATTAATTTTATATTAAATATATGCCACTTCTATGATTTAAATTTAGAAAAATTGATAATGTATTTTAAATAAAAATAATTTATAATGTATAATAGTTTTTCCTTAACTTTTGACCAAAAAATATTATTAAATATAATTAAAATTAATTACATTCATTAAGAGATAAAATAGATTAACAAGGGAGTAAACCTTGAACTTAAGGGCCAAAATGACCTATAAACATGTTCAAAATCAATTTCACGGAAATATTTCGACAATATAAACCATGGTATTTAATTATTTTTATTATTTTATCAACATGACATTGAAAACGTTTGTGGAATTCACTTTCCAAAAAATTACAAGAATCCCACTTCTCCTCCACTATAAAAAAGAAACTCACCCCTATAACGTATTCACACCTATAAAACCCTTTTAATCTAAAAAACGATGACCAAATAATCTCCCAAAATCTTTACCCTCATCCTATAATCCTCACATTGGTCATAAGGAAAACCTAGTAATTCTTTTGGTATAAACTAAAAGGAATTACCTGAAAAAGAGGTAAAATCCTTCAATAATCACTTTTGTTTCATTTAATACATCACCCATTAAATTAATATTAAATAATGATTATATAATAACCTTAGTATATTAAATATAATCATATATTTTTATTCTAATAGTTATCTTTACACTTTCACACACATCCATCCAAATGGGATACCCAATCAACGTTCATGTGTACGACAGACTAGAGCCTCACGAACCGATATCGTTCGTTCATCCATTTACCACCATTCAAGGTTGGAATTATGATGGATTTATATTTTAAATATTTTATATATTATATTTATAATTTATTTATGCTTATAGAACTTTTTACAATCTTGATATTATGAAATCATGACCTAGGTAATAAGAACAAAAATAAGAAGTTAGAATATACTCAAAAAAAACTAGGCAATTAACACCTAAAATGTTGAAATTAAGGAAATATTGTTAACAAATGGGTAATAAAATTTTATAATAAGTTAATATATTCTATTATAAATATTATTATGGTTCTTTTTTATGTTTATAACATTATTAAAACAATTAAACATTTTTCAAAATGATGTCCACCCAAAAAAAATTCAATGGAAGATATTTCGTCTCAATTTCATTTCATTGATTCATATTGTAATGTTATGCACATAATTTATTTTATATGGTGTATTTACTGCCCCTTTTAACTTGAATATCATGAATAATTCATCATTCAAGGTTTTTTTTTCATTTTGAATTATTTCATATAAGGGAATTTCTAAATAAATTTAACAAGTGGTGAAGAAATTTTATAACTCAATTAATTTTCATTGGGTTATATTAATTCCTCGTTATCATTAATATTATATGATTATGTGTATAATTAATTTTAATATATATTTATAGATTCAAAATTATTATATTTGTATTTAAAAATGATACACATATTAAATTAATTAATTAATACTCAATTCAATGTTATGATCATTTTAAGGGTTTATTTCACAATCTCATTCTAATCAAGATTTCCCATTCATGAAAATAAATTAAAATAAAATTATATGATATTTGTTTAATAAAACCATTAATTTTTTTCTCTTCTAGTCACTAATTACCTTTTTCAAGTAATAGTACCATGTTTTCACTCTTTGGTACTCAAATGTTTTAGAAAATGTTTTTAACAAAACCTGACATTATTTCTCTCCTTAGTAAGAGAACTTATTTTAATCTAAAAACCTTAATTTCTATAAATGTTTTCAATTTTTTACCTTTAAAAAATTATTTATTAAATTAATTTTTAACCTTTTTTCTTTTATAATTTTTTTGAAATTAATCTTCTTATTTCATCCCAAACTAAGATCTTTTCTAACCTTTTTACCTTATAAAGGAATTTTGTTTTACCTTGTACATCATGTATGGAATTAACAACCTTCATTTATTTAAAGATTATATTTCTTGTTCAAATATTAATTTTAAAATATATTTTTTAAAGTAATTTTCTACTAAATGCATTTTAAAAATGTTTTTCAAAATGAAAAGTATATTTTCTTCAATAAAGTTTTTTAAAAGATATATTGATATTGTTTCCATTCATCAATTAAAATAGTCTTTCATTTTTACTCCAATTAGAAAATATTGTATTGATACCAACCATATTCTTTCTCTATATTATTTTTGATATATTTATCAAAATATAGTATTGACATTCAATTCCTTTATTAATTTTTTATTCTCCTTGAAATTTTCACTTTCCTATGATCATTGGACACCAAATTTACTCAAATTATTCATGTAATTTATCTTGTATATGTTCATTGTCCAAACTTTATACCATTTTTACAAATTGTAATAACTATGATTTTTATGTGGTTATTTGAAAACTATTGATAAATTGTATTCTTTACTCGATACATATTTTTGATAAGGCACATTATTAATTAATTAAATCAATTATTTGATATATGAGGAATGATTTGGACATGCACTATCTGGGTTGGGGACTGGTTAATGAAACCCCACAATGCATCAATAGTCTCTTGAGATAAAATTAAGTTAGAAACAAAATCATAGAGTTTGTTTCCAAGTCGAATAGAAGGGTTTATACCTGCAAAATAAAACTATCTTGAGAATAGTTATTGACGGTAAAAGTATTATGTGTCTGGGAAATAGGATGTACAATAATTATTCTTTTCCTTTATTTCAGTTATTATTTTCCATGATATTTTTTCTTTGAAATTTTTTATGGATTCATTTCATTCTCATTTCATTGATTAAATGGAATGAGATTCTGTTATTTTCCTTTTCATATTGATTATTCCTTATCTAGTAATTTAAATGGATTGTGTATCTAGTTATTAACATTTCATATTGTTTATCAACTTCCTTCCCAGCTTATCTATTATGTGGCATGTTTTTTTACTTATTTACCATTACATATTGCGTATTCTCAATGATTCATTATTTTTTCAATTTCACTTAACCATTATTTGGTTTCCTTTCCCTAGGAATCCAATAATTATACTAATAAATATTTTCAAGGATATGCTAAGTGGGAATAAATTTATCATCAAAAAAATTGTTTTCATTAGTGTATTTATTTATAATAAAATAATCAGGTATGTATCTTTTTTACCAAGAATACTAAAATAATTAGTCATTTTTTCTTCATTTACATGTAATCATTTCAATGTATTGGTAGTAGACATTGGCTTTGAGATTTCTAGTGTTGGGTCACTAAACTTAATACTAAATATAAATTACAAATGTTTTCTCCAAAATCTAATGAAGGAATATTGTTAGGATATTCTAAAACTAGTAAGGCTTATATATTTTTTAATTAAAAAAAGTACTATTTAGGAAATAATACATGTTGTATTTTATGAAACTAAAATTTTTGTCTTCAAACAACCTCAACCTATATCATTAGGTGTTATTTTAAAAACTAAGTTTGAACCAATATTAGAAAGATTTTATCGTGATAGAATAACTCGAGAATGTGTTTTTGAAGTTATACTTAAAGAATAATTTCAACATGATATTTAATAATAGAATTTTACATACCCAAGAAATCATTTGTTTCTTAAGGATGATCATAGTGATAATATCCTTAAAAAATGTAGATCAAACTATTAGAACTAGAATTTCTTTAATAAAGTGAGTTGAATATTGTTCATTTTTATGACAATTCAAACCTAAAACTTCTAATGAAGAATTATGTGATGAATATTTTATAAAGAATATGCCAAATAAAGTGAATAAATTCTAAAGGAATCTATTTTGGATTTTTTTTGAATGAACAAAAGATACTTCTATAATTGGAGTCAAATGGGTTTTTTACAATAAGTGTGATGAAATTAGAATAATAGTAAGAAATAAATAAAAACTTATTGGTGAAGGATATAATCAATTATGCTCTAGTAGAAAGATATGAAGTTATTCATATACTTATAGTATATGCATTGTTTCTTAATTTCTAACTATTTTAAATGGATGAGATGTGTGAATTTTATAATGGATATGTACATGATAATTTTTATATAGAAAACCCCATATTTTGAAAATAAATAAAATTTCTAAAACATGTTTTTAAACATACTAAAATCATTTTAAGACATAAAATTCCCCTAGATTTCCTTATGATAGTTTAACTGGATAATTGTTACAACAAAAACATTATTAAGGGATAAGTAGATTCAACAATTTTTTAATATAGCATTCTAAAAAACAACATAATTTTTCAAATTTATATTGATGACATTATATTTTTTGAACTCAAAAAACATTAACTAATTACTTTTTGGATCTTATGAAATATTATTCTGAAATGACAATGATGGTGGATCTTACTAATTTTATAGTTTTAAAAATTTCATAAAAACAAGAAGTAACTTTTATATAACTACATAATTATATAAAATATATTCTTAAGAAATTTGAATAATACATTAATAAATGTATTAAAACTCATATATGAATCTCAAATACATTATATATTAATGAATATAGTAAACCAATTGATCAAAGGTTCTTTAAATGAATGATTTTAAGTTTAATATAATTAATAGCTAGTTATCTGAATTAATATTTTATGTATACCTATGTGAGAAATATTAAGATAATCCTGAATAACACCATATTAAATTTGTAAAACAATTTTTTCAATATCTAAAGGAAACTAAGGATTATTTATTGTTTTATTCTTCAGTAAATGATTTTTAATAAAAATGTTTTTTCAATTCATAATTTAGTGGATGTAGAATGGATAGAAAAAGTACTTTTGAACTTTTCATTTCATAAGAGAAAATTTATTGTATTGGTCTTATAAGAAACAACACTTAGTGACAAATTTTTATATTAAATATAGATATGTGGTAGCTGAATGTTGTTCCACTTTAATGTTGTGGATGCAACACAAAATCACTGTATATGATATGTTTTTTAATAAAACAAAAATTTTGGGTGATAAAAAAAGTTCCATTTCATTAAGTTAGAAAAGATCACATAACTAACAATAGAAACATATATATTAGGTACCATTTCCTTTAGGATCACACATAAAAAGAGGATAATATTTTATAATTCATCAGAACACAATAACAACATGATATTATTTTTAATAAATCCCTTAGTTCTGATGGATATGAATATATTAAATAGAATATTGGAATGATAAATACCATGTGTTTATGGATATCTACTTATTGATACCAACATCCATACATTAATGATCTCTTATTCAAATGGGGGAGTACTTATATAATTTTTTTATTAAAAACTTTAGTTTTAAAAAAATATGTAGTTTTACTAAATCTTTTGTATTTACAAAAAAAATTAGTTTTCAAATTTACCAAAACATTAATTTTTTGGAATCACAAGAAAAAATATTTTTATTCAATTTTACATATTAAAAACATTAGTTTTTCGGATTTACAGAAAATATAGTTTCAAGACTCACTAATGAACATTATTTTTAGTAAATTATCGATATTTACTAAAAAAATCTAATTTTTTTAAAAAAAATTGATTTCAAAAAAAAATAAAAATAATAAAGAACATATTATCGGAATAACTTTATAATATAAGGGTATATCTTCACTCTCAAAGGCAGTTTCTAATATTTCATATTTATTGTCCTTTTATGTATATTTCCTTTTATTGTTTATATTTTTTATTTATTTTTATAGAAAATAAAATTTTAGTTTCTGAATAACTTTATGTATGATAACAGTTAATATTTTAAAAAAACATTAACTATTCAAAAATATATATTAAATTGTTCTAGATAAATTTTGATCTTTGTATCATTTTTGGGATTGAAGGTGACTCACTAGATATAAGGAAGTCAAATCACCATCCCAATCAGACAAATATATGAATGGGTCACCACATCCCATAACTATTTTTATGATTATTGAAGACCCTCATCTCTCATATTATTAGTCAACTAGATCTTTTTGCATCTTTCTGATATGTTCCTGCTTTGAAATTATTAATCATTTAAGTGTTACAGGATTTTTACACTAGAAGATATAGAAAATATAGATGTTCTCAAAGGTATGTTAATTGAAAAAATAGTACGGTAAAACCAATTCCATTCTGTAATAAATAATCATATTTAAGAGAAGGATGGTTTCAATATTCACTACCTAGATATTGTAAAGGAATTTTTCTCTTCTTTTGATTTTAGTAGGGATTATAATTTAGAAGTTATAACCTTTAATATTTTTTATTTATCTTACAATTTGAATATTAAAAAAATACTACCTTTTTAATGTTACTTTGAGTGTATAATAAATTTTTATATCTTACAAAATGCTAGAGAATCTAGGTATTTCTTGAAAAATTAAGGTTGAATATAATTTGTTTTAAAATTGTGAGAATGTTAAAAAGGTTTAAATTTTGAAACTAAAATAAATATTTGTTGTATTGTGGATTAAGGGTGTTTTAATTCCATGTATGGTTGAAAGATACACCCTGAATGTTCTATTTTTTTTTTATTTTTTGATGAACATTAGATTATAAATTTAATGAATAATATTTACCTATCTATTGAAGAAATCAAGAAAATCACAAATAATTTCAAATTATATAGATACATTTTTATATTAATAATATATTAATAAATTTATTGTCTATGATGAATATAAAATTTGATATTTCATGAGGGAAACAATTTCATTAATAAGTGAAGAAACATTTTCATGGATGATATTATTTTTCAATTAAAAATATAACAAATTTGTTGAAAAATAAGACATGGTTTAATTTGATGTCAATTTATAATAGTGGAATGAAAAACTTCAAGAAAAAAGAAAATAATTTTCATCTCTTCTAAGATTGATGATGAAAATAAAAGATATCACTGGTGATTCCAATCATGAAATAATGAAAAGGTTTATAGAGAAAAAAATTATATATCCATATTTTGGTTTAGAAAATGATGGGAAATTATCCATCAAAATAAATATAGAAAAATTATTAAAAGATAAATAAAAAAATTAACCAAAATGATAGACTTTATGAAATAAAATATGTTAAAATTTTTAAGAAAGGTATTGAAGGTGAGCACAGATATTTTCATACAACTATCAGAGAGTAAGGACTTAAAGTTCTTTCCTTTTCTTATTTATTTATTATTAAACCATTTCCTCATTAAATTTTTCAAATTTTTCAAAGAAATATTCTTCTAAAACTATAATTTATTGGAAATTATCAATTTATATTTGCATTTGAATAAGCTAGTTTAAAATTTATTAGGCTGAAAAACTTGTTTCTGAAAACGTTTTCAATGATAAAAAGTCTATAAGGATACTTAGAAAATCTAATTTCAGAACTAAATATAATTTAGACTATAGTTGGAAGAATAATTTAAAGATGAATCTAAAGAAAATTCTTTAGAATAATAAGAATAATAAAAAAATAAGTGGGAAAAAGTTCAAATAAACATCTTCTTTTAGTAATCAGTGAGAGAATGATGTTGATTAAATTATTTCATAGAATGAGAAAAGTTCTGAAAAAGGAATTAAAAATGAAAACTATCAAACCAAAGATTCATAAAAATTATAAAATGATTCAAAATATTTATTTAATGGGTGTTTTTTATGTTGTGGAGGTAAATAAAAATGAACAAGAACATGAAAATGTCGGTTTTGGACCCTGAATAAGAACACTTTTCTAATTTTTCATCAGATTCAATAGATTCTATATATAAAAATTATGATTAGAAAATGGTATCCATATTTACTTAATTAAATTAATCCATGAAGAAACTATCCAATAACATTCTATATATATATAATATATAATCTCAGTGCAAACACATTTAGGAGAGGTTAAATATGGTTGGGAAATCATACGCTATGAATTAGTTGGATGAAACTATTATACAAAACTAGTAACTGTTTAAAGATTTTATATTAAATTCATAAGATTAAAGAAGAATGGTTAATAAAATATATTGATAGATGAAGTAAATTGAAAGAGATATGAGTTTTCACAATTAAAAATCAAAGATTTAAAGAAAACATCCCTGTAAATTATAGACCCCTTTCAAAAATTTGTATTCTGAAGGTGATGTGAATTTTGATTTTGTTGAGCACTTTAAATATTTATTATAGTCTCAATATAAAGACATTACAGAATATAAGTAGAATAAAATGATTAAAGAATAAGTTTAGAAGAAAAAATATTATAATATTAAGAATAAATCTCTAAAATAATAAATTAAAATGTTAAAAAGGATAACACAGAGAAGAGATTTCTGATATAATAAGTTGAAATGTTAAAGAAAAAATTATTAAGGTTTTATTTTATATTGGAAATAATATAAAATCTACAGGCATAAAATAGTGAAGATGAGAAGAACCAGGAGGAATTTTAAAAAATGAAATTCATTGTGAATAATCTTTAGGAGAAATATTAATTTCTATTGCTTAAAATATTAATTTTGTTGTAATATTCGAATATTTTTTTTGAATGAATGGACGTTACAATGTTCTTCCATTTAAAAAATTTATTGAATGTGTACAAGTTTTAGTTTAATAATTTTTATTTCAATATTTTTTGTATGAATGTTTATCTTTCATAAATTATTCATATAATCATTATCACTAACAATTTGGGTACTTTCTACCTCCTATTTTTTCTTTTTGAAAATCACAAATGGGAAGAAATTATTCAAAGGGGAAAAATTATCATTTGGGGATGAAATTTTTAAATAATTTATTAAGGGATAATTTTCCAATATTTGTTTATTTGGGTGTATATTTATTTTAAGAATTTATATTATCATATTATTCGAAAAAAATTATGTTAAATAAATGGTTTTATAAAGAAAAGTGGAGATAAAAAAGATAAAGGGATGTGTGTTTAAAATTTTTTAAAGAGACTATAAGTTTTTGAATCATATTTTTTTTACTTTAAGTGTTGTGTTTTTTGAATTTAAAAAAGGGGGATATTGTTGAGTAAAAATTTTAATTTATACACATTTTATCCTTAGTTTAATAAATTATAACACAACCTAAAAAATATGTTTTACTAAATTTATACTTCCCATTTTTAGATTTTTTTGGTAAAATTTGTTTTTATACTAGATGTAGATATATTTCTAAAACTACTAACATAATCTTTTGATATTAGTCTAATCCATCAGATTGACCGATGTGAATTCTATTTCATTGACCTAAAACTAGACCAATGATATTAAAAAAACTAGTCTATTAATATGACGATATGACTATGATTAGTCTATCAGTATGGTTGAGTTTAATTCATCAGTTTGAATGAGTTATTTTATTAGACTATCATATTTTTATTCTACCAGAATAAATAAGTTTATAATCAGAGTTAGAAATATTTCTACTATTTGGAATAAATTTTAATTGGATTTTGATGGGGATATCATAATGACTCCCGATAAATATTTATTTATTGAGTTATCAAGTGTCGATCATATGAGGTTATCACAACCAACTCTGAGAATCATGAAAATACAAATAGAGGTGCATTCAAGGTGTAGAAAGATGATGCTTTTGTGAACTCAACCCATCCGATATTTTTCTTTATTGTATCACGCATTATATTTTATTCATAATGTTTTGAAAAAGTTTATTTTATAATGATTTCATGTGAGGATTGTAAAATATTTATGAAGGTTTTTAAATTTTTATTTTATGTCTGATCTTGGTTATAGATAATAGTATTTTGTGGATAAAAATATGGATAGATCCAATCAGGATGATCAAGGACTTATGGGTTTTGTAAGGCAGTTCTTATTCCCATATTTTAGATCATGGTTTTCTATTGAATAAATACAAAACATACGATTATGTTTAAAACTGTGGATACTAAATGTCATCGTTTATTGACTTATCGAAATTTTAAGGTAAAAGATTAGATAATTTTTTTATACATATTTATTAATTTATTATTAATTTTACTTCAACCTTTACTTTTTTTGTTTCTAGAAGTTGTAGTTTTCCTAATTTACAATTTAAAAAGAAAGTTAATTTTAGTAAGATTTTTTATTCTTTTTTTAACGGACACAATCAAAGAATATTATAAGTTACTTTGGTCAATATACTTTAAGTATTTTACATGTTACTATAATCATCATACATAATCTGATTCCAATAAATTATAAGAAATAGGTCTAGATTTTAATTAGTTTAACATTTCTAAACAGTAATTCACCACCACCCCCTCTTATTTCCATTATGAATCTTACTATACAATAATATCTCAGAGATAACATATTTATCATGAAATCTAAAAAAACTCACATATTGTTTATTTTACATTATGAAATATATATAAATTTCCTAACTTCCATCATATATTTATAATCATTAGTGGGTATACACATTATTATGATGCACATTCCAATTGATATAGTATCATCCCATAAGGACTCATTCCATATCAGAATTAAAAAAAATAACTGAGGGGGTTACCTGCATTATAAATTTATGATGAATACACACATTTCCACATATAAAAAATTTTAACCTCTATTGGGGGGCAGAATTCAACCTAACACATCATGGAGGGCTATCTCTAATAAATATATGGGGGACTCGGGGTATCATTATGATGTATGGGGTATCTAAAAACAAGCATGTATGGGGGTAATATTCCCCATGTTTGGAAGTCTTAAGCCTTTGGTTCTATGTGGGGGTACATAAAACTCTAAGGAATTCTAGAATTCAATTCCATATCCATCTAACATAACAAATAGGATTACCTACCACATGTTATCACTAAACATATCACTCATATGTGAACGTTGTATCTAAAAATCTAATTAAAACAATTTATCTTAATAAATTTATAAACATCCCATAAATAAATAATATAGATATATTCCATAAAAATTATTAATAAAAATTCATAGAATATACTATTTATGTGTTCAATTATGACACAGTATTAACAATATATAAAAATCCCCAAGGATGGTAAAATTCATGTAATTTATTGATCAGTACACAACATGTATGCCTTGAAAATATCAAGGTTCAAGCTTTATAATTCATCTCATGTGGTGTGAAATTATATGATATATCAAGTAGGGTACACATTGTATGGGACTCATTTTACCTCCTAGTATTATATTCATATACATGTTGAGCCTTACCATCAAGGTAAATGACATGTACTTATTTATAAATAGAATTTATACATCTAATAAAATGTATTTTTGGGTTTATGCACACATGAAATTTCTAAAAGAATACACTATATTTGGTATTTATTTACCAGTTGGGAATAAACTATCAGAACCTGTTAAGTTATGTATATAATAAGCATAGTATTTAAATTATCCCACATGAAATGTGGCACCGGTTATCAATCTTTTCATGTACTCAATATATCATCTAAGAAAGCATCCAAAAAACAAGTAAGATGACTAAGTGTCACACCTCATGTAATATATGTAACCTAATAAATCACATGAAATCATGGATTTGAAAATACATGGTGTGTAACCCATATTACTATATAAAATTTAGTCTCAAAACACAGAGATTCATATTATTCTATGATTTTTGTGTTTCTATCAACTTTTTTGAAAAAAAATATCAACTCATCACATTATTAAAATAACTCATCACCTCCATTGTCCTTCTAGTGGTTATCCTTTCCATTTTTATTGCAGCCTCATTATATATATGTGATGTTCCACTATTTTTCTTGAGTCCTTTCTGCTACGAAAACATTGTGATGACCCAGACTCTCTTGGTCCTTCCCTTTGCCAAAATCTAGGTTCTAAAGGAGTGGCGTCTCGTTGAGACCGATCGGTGAGACCGATCGGCGAGGTCGATCGGTGAGACCGATCGGCGCCACCCGGCCTTGTCAAGTTGTTTCCAGTAGCACTCCTTTGCGCAAATAGGGTTTTAAACCCTATTCTGACTCGTTTAAGCGTGTTTTTAAGACCCGTAACGTGCATAAGAGCTTTCATTAAATACTTAATCAATTCATGAGTCGGCTTAAACCACCTGACCCCCTTTTTGTGATGAGTGGATCCGCGTGGTCAACCCACGACCCCCGCACCTTACGCGGTTTCGTGTTTTCATCTCAACCATCCTCGGCTCTTATAAACTAAGGGTTAGTCGTGGTTTCTCCTTTCCTCGATCATGGCTTTTCACAAACAACTTCTGGTACATCGGGCCCGCCGCATCTTTATTCGTAATGTTTCGCGCCCCTGGCCTAAACGTCGATCATCTATCAACAAGTAGGTAAATTCTCCTTCATCTCTCTCTTTTGTGTATCATGCAGGGTGGGCGTGCTTTTGATTCTGTAGAATTGAGTAAACCAGACCTAATTAAAGATAATTAAAGAATTCTATAAAGAAAGAGGGGGGGTTGTGATTGTTGATGGTGTTTTATATTTTTGATATTTTTTCTTCTATGACCATCTTGATGAGTTGTGCTGGCTTATGCCTCCTAAAAATCGAGGCTGTTGGTGGTCATTGTTTGTGCACTAATGAACCCTGCTGATGTTTTAATGGCTTGTTTGTGGTTGTAAACTCCTGCTATTAAAAGTGATTTGGTTAATCACGTGTATTCGGCTGAATAAATTGAAAGCACCAGGATCAAACCTTTTGTGATAACTCCCAGTTAGAACGCACGGATTTTGAAATCATGGAGTGTGTTAAGTCATTGAAATCTGAAAATACTGGAAATCCATGACTTGTGTTGGTGGTGGTAGTTAGTTGTATTCCTTTCGGGCCAATTGCTGGAGATGTGGGAGGGGATGGGATACCCTATTCCTTTATACCCTCGGTGGTTGTGAGTTTTAAATCTGGGTGGTTACTTGTTTATATCACAAATTGGGGTGGAATCCTCTGTTGTTGAGAACCGGGTGTGGACGTTTTGGTTGATGTTTGACTATTTACTTTCCTGGACTTATTCTTATACCTACTAGTTGCCCATTAGTTCTTAAACATAAACGTTATTACTGAACGTGAAATAAGAAATGGGACACATGGGTTGTTAGCGTGAGTCGTGACTCAGACTTGAGTGCTGTTGTGATCTGTAGGTTGTCTGAAGAAAAACCTAGCTTGGGTGAGTGCTTGTTACCTATATATATATATATATACTTGTAGCTTTGTGTTTCTTATTCGTGCCCCACCCAAGTTGAGCACTTAGTTCCGAACACCCCTATTTCATGGGGGGTGTTTTTCCCAACACTATTCATAGTTGCTGGTTATTAGCTCATTTTCTGCTCCCTTTCCCGGATAGCCCAATTATATTCGGGCAGGCTGTGATGGCCTGAGGTCCATTATTGGCCCAAGAACCTTCAGGCGGGGTAGTGTGGTGGTTGTCCAGGTGTGTGCGGTAGGTGGTTTCCCAAGTGTCTTCGGGATGAGGCCCAGGTGTCTTCGGGTGTGGCTGTGGATCCTTTAGCCCAGGTGTCTTCGGGCGCGGTGGTGGTTGTTCTGGCCTAGGTGTCTGCAGGCATGGTTACATGTCACAGTTGTGGCCCAGGTGTGTGCGGGCGGGATTCAGCAGTGTGAATGTGTGAGGTTGAGGCCCAGGTGTGTGCGGGCGGGACTTCGGCAGTGGGATTGTGTGTGGTTGTGGCCTAGGTGTGTGCGGGCGGGTGCGGCAGTGGGACTACTGTGAGAATGGTGGGATTGGTCTGATGCGTAGGATGTCTCAATAACTAGTGGGAAAGTGGCGCGGGGTACCCAAACATTGATGTTCTCTTATTATATATATTACTTGACTTGCGTTATTTGGGGAATGTGCCTTGGTGAGGCCTAGGGTGGATAGTTTACCTTGATAGGTGTTTGGTTTACTCCTTTTCTCACGGGACATTAGTACGTTCCCCCACTTGTGCACGAGAGTCTTTGGTTTTCCTTAATGAGTGTACTTGTATGCTCACCCTACGTATATAAAACTGCTTTCAGGTTTCTAGGAGGACTTCGGGGATCACGCAGGACCTTACTAGCTTAGACCATTGGAGCAGTTGCAGTTGTTGTTATTCTTTTCCTCTTTGGTACTTACCTTGTAGTCACCTTTTGTACTTTGTGGCTTTTACTTTTGGAACATGCATGTGGGAATGGTTTACTTTTGGCTTTACTTTTCTTTCTACCCTGGTGTTGTTGGGTTTTCTTCTCCTTATCTCTCGATCCTATAAAATAAAAAGGGTAATGCCTTCCATTTGTGAGAAATTTCTATACCCTTGGTGCTATTCGCCACTCCGGGACCTATTGAAGGCGGGATTCGGGGGTCATTATCTCTCCTTCAACTTAAAGAAGGAAGGGCCTGGCAATCTGCTGACCCTTCCCTTCTTTTGGTGAAGGCGGGTCGTGACAGAATGGTATCAAAGGTGAGGTTGGTTGAGAGATAGGATGGAGTCTGGAGTTAGGCACAGTGAGGATTTCATGGGATGGTAAGGCAACAATGTTGGGAGACCTTGGCGCGTGAATTAGGCCAGGGAAGACCGGCTAGGACACGGGATTTTAGGGCCCCCCGTGATCCGATGCAAGGACTCTGGACCTACCGAACGACCATGTGAGGCCACACTGATTGCAGGGTAGAGACCCTAGGAAAGGTACATGCATCATAATGACTTGTGTTCTTGTGTTTCTAGGATGTCTTGGGAGTTAAGAATAAAAAAAAATTTTAATAAGTTTTAAGAACGATATTCTGCACTACTTGGTCTTAGGAATTCCTTGTTTACCTTACAGCTATGGCACCTGGAAGGCAACCACGTGTGGTACAGGCGATCGAGGCCCCGGATACTACTTTGGCCAATCGGCAGAGAGTTGAATGAGAGGAAGAGGACGACTAGTGGCAGAAGACTCTTCGAGCCTTCCAGTGACAGGCCCTCGAGAAGTATGAGGGAAGCACCTCCGATATGAAGATGGAAGGCTGGCTAGAGGAGTTAGTTATAGCCTTCGGCCTGATTTGGTCCCCGACCGAGTACTGGGTTCCTCTGGCTGTTAGCCAGATGAGGGGAGTGGCACGTCAGTGGTGGATGCTTTACCTGGGGGAGAGGAGAGAGTCTGAGGTGGCTTGGGTGGATTTCGAGGAGTTCCGTGCGGAATTCCTCTCCTCGACGATGAAGGTAGAAAAGAGGAAGGAACTACTCTCCCTCCAGCAGGGGACTATGTCTGTGAGGGAGATAGGGATCAAGTTCAAGGACCTCCTACATTTTTCTCCGGACCTCTTTCCCGACGAGGAGTCTCAGGCAAGACGTTTGGAGGAGGCACTCTGACCCTCCCTCCAGTATGCTGTTACCCCCTTTACCCTGCAGACGTACTTGGAGATCCAGAAGAAGGCCGAAGTGGTGGAGCGGATGCATGCTCTAGGAGGAGTGTCGCGAGAGGGGATCCAGCTGGGACCATCGAAGGGGAAGGCTGTCAGCACCAGGCCGCCAGCATCAGGACCCTCTAGGTTCCGACCCGAAGGGAGCAGGCCACAGTAGTTTCAGTTTCGATCCCTCGGCCCTTGCCCTTTTCCTACGGGCCCGGAACTGCGGTGCTTCATCTGTGGGAGCCCTGGGCATCTCTGGAGTCAGTGCCCCGACTGGGTTTAGTACAGAAGTGGAAGTCATCCCCAGCACCCGCCCCAACAGTAGCTTCCAGCCATACCTTTCCAGCAGCAGCAGCAGGGACAGCGAGCTCCCGCTCCTCCGAGGGCTGGTGTAGGAGGAGGAGGCCGACCTCAGGGAGCTCCACAGGGACCTCGACCAGGGCGTGGTCGGGGGGGTGGCTGACAGCCGAGGGGCAGGGGAGATGGGCGTGGATAGTTGCACGCTGCAGAGGCAGCAGTTCCAGCAGGGCCAGAGGTTGTTCGAGGTATGATCAGTCTGTTTACCACTCTTGCGTATGCCTTGTTCGATACCGGAGCTTCGCACTCCTTTGTTGCACCCTGTATAGCCCATGCCTTCAGTCTAGATTTCTAGACACTTCCAGTTCCCCTAGTGTTGAGCACACCAGTCGGAGGTTAGACCGAATTTTTGTTCATTTTTAGGGGTTGTAGACTGATGATAGGGCCACACCAGTCGGATAGGGATCTTCTTCTGCTACAGATTCAGCCATACGATGTCATCCTAGGCATCGACTGGCTATTTTATGTGTGTGACATCATCGACTGTTTTCGAAGAAGGGTGTTGTTCTCGGACTTGGATAACCGGCGTGTTACCTTCACCGGCGAGCGGAGAAGTCCGAAGGGAAATAGGAGAGAGGAACCTCTCTTCTCCTTGTTGACTGAGCTGACAGTGGAATCAGTAGATGCTGAAATGGTGTAAGTGCCAGATATCGTCCGTGAGTTTATGGACATCTTTCCTGAGGTGGTGACGACTCGACCCCCTCGACGTGATATTGAGTTCGGGATAGACCTGCAGCCCGGTGCTCGTCCAATCTCGATGGCTCCTTACCGGATGGCACCTTCAGAGCTATGAGAGTTACAGATACAGATTGATGATCTGATGAAGAGGGGTTATGTTCATCTGAGTGCGTCATCGTGGGGTGCTCCGGTCTTGTTTGCATAGAAGGCAGATGGTGGTCTTAGGTTGTTTATAGACTACAGGAGGCTGAATCAGGTGATGATCAAGAATCTATACCCTCTCCCAAGGATAGATGATCTTTTCGACTAGCTGAAAGGGGCAGGATGGTTCTCGAAGATCGACCTGCGGTATGGATACCACCAGCTGAGGGTGGAAGAGAGTGACATCCCGAAGACAGCGTTTAGGTGCAGGTATGGACACTTCGAGTTCGTAGTCATGCCCTTCGGTGTTACGAACGCCCCAGCTATGTTCATGGGACTTATGAAATCCATCTTCTAGGAGTACCTGGATCGGTTCGTGGTTGTGTTCATCGATTACATACTGGTCTACTCTAGATCAGAGGACGACCATGTAAAGCACCTGAGGATAGTTTTGGCGGTCCTCCGACAGCACTAGCTCTATGGGAAGTTGTCAGAATGCAAGTTATGGACACGAGAAGTGCACTTCCTCGGGCACATAGTGTCTGAGCAGGGGGTAGCGTTTGACCCATCAAAGGTTGAGGCAGTTTTTTCTTGGGCAGCACCCAGGAATGTGGCGGAAGTCCGAAGTTTCCTCGGGCTGGCGGGTTACTACCGGAGAATCGTAACCAACTTCTCCCGAGTAGCAGCCCCTTTGACGGCTCTGACCAAGAATGACCAGGATTTCGTATGGAGTGAGCAGTTCCAGTCATCCTTCAGCTATCTGAAAGAGAAGTTGGTCAGTGCCCCAGTGATGAGATTACCAGAAGAAGGGGTGGCCTATGAGGTATTATGTGATGCTTCGGGACAGGGCCTGGGATGCGTGTTGATGCAGCAACGAGGGGTGATCTTTTATGGGTCCAGGAAGCTGCGTTTCCATGAGCGTAATTACGCCACCCATGACCTAGAGCCTGTAGCGGTCGTTTTTCCGCTAAAGTTATGGTGGCACTACCTCATCGGGGAACTCTTTGTGGTCTTCACAGATCACAAAATCTTGAGTTATATCTTCTCCCAACGGGACATAAACTTGCGATAGCGGAGATGGGTGGAGCTCCTCCAGGATTACTACTTCGAGATCTCTTATACTGAGGGAAAGGGAAATTTGTTGGCCGATGCCTTGAGCAGGAGGACGCAGAAGGATACGGTCCAAGAGTCGGAGGACGCCTGGAAGGCAATGGAAGAGTTGGCTGCCTTACACTTGGATGCGACGATGGATAGCGGCAGAGGCTGCCTATATCAGATGACACTGCAGTCATCCCTATTTCAGTAGGTAGAGGAGTATCAATGGGGAGACCTAGAGTGTGAAGTGATGCGTGACCAAGTTTACCAGGGCAATGCCCCAGAAGGATGGACCGAGGATGATCAGAACCGGATGCTTTTCCAGGGAAGGTTGTTTGTCCCAGAGGCGATGTGTGTCAAGGTTCTCAGTGAGTTCCACAACTCACCCCTGGCGGTACACCCAGTAGTTTCCAAGATGTACCAGGGTTTGAAGAGGCAATTTTGGTGGCTCGTAGTTAAGCGAGCGGTGGCAGAGTTTGTGGCCATGTGCCTAGTGTGTCAGCAAGTGAAGGCTGAACACCGAGTTCCAAGCGGCCTACTACAGCCCCTACATGTCCCCGAGTGGAAGTGGGATGACATCTCAATGGATTTAGTCACGGGACTACCCAAGGTCCAAGGAGGGTACAACGCCATCTGGGTGGTAGTGGACAGGTTGACAAAATTGGCTCACTTTCTGGCGATCAGGGAGTCGATTGTTGTGGATGCTTTGGCACGAAAGTACGTGGATGAGGTGGTGCGGTTTCATGGAGTTCCGAGGTCTATAGTCTCGGATAGGGATGCACGATTTACCTCACGGGTCTGGAGAGGATTGCAGCATGCGTTTGGCACCTAGTCACACCTTAGCACTTCTTTCCATCCACAGACAGATGGAAAAACAGAGCGCACCATCCAAACCTTGGAGGATATGCTGCGAGCATGTGTTCTGGAGTCAGGAGGGTCATGGGTGAAATACTTGCATCTGGTAGAGTTTTCCTACAATAATAGCTACCACTCTACCATTGGAATGGCCCTGTTTGAAGCTTTGTATGGGAGGCCATGTCGTTCGCCTGTGTGTTGGACCAAAGTAGGAGAGGCAGACATCCTTGGTCCGGAGGTTGTGCAGAACAAGACAAAGAAGGTTCTGCTCATACGGGAAAGGATGAAGGAAGCCCAGGACTGACAGAAGTCGTATGTTGATACCAAGAGGAGACCCTTGGAGTTTGAGGTTGGGGACCACGTGTTCTTAAAGGTCTCCCCCCGGCGTGGGCAGCGGAGGTTCGGTAAAGGGGGTAAGCTTTCTCCCAGATTCATCGGACCCTTCCAAGTGTTGCGGAGGGTCAGCGAAGTGGCTTACCAGCTAGCGTTGCCACCGCTGCTACTAAGGATACATGATGTCTTTCATGTGTCCCAGCTCCGTCAGTATCTGCATGACGATTCACACATCCTTGATTGGGGTGAGCTATATATCGAGGATGACATGACCATTCTGGAGAGACCAATGGTGATTGAGGATCGCAAAGAAAAGGTTCTTCCCGGGCAAACCATTCCCTTGGTTCGCGTGTTATGGAGACATGGTGGGCTTGAGGCGAGTATGTGGGAGAGGGAAACACAGATGCATAACCAGTACACAGAGTTTTTTTAAGTTTTGTTCCATGTTGTACCTGTTGTGATAGAACGTTTTGTCTTTTGGCTATGAAATGTACTAGTTTTCTTCCTCTACTTGTGTGTGAAAACCCCCAGCTATAGGGAAGGAGAGAACCCGATCCCTAATCAAGACGCATTAAGGTGGATGCGGTTAAACCCGTGCGGGCGAGTCAGTGCCGCCCAAAGAGGATAATATCTTGACATGGGGGAGGATACTCCCCATCCCACATGCCCGGGTAGTTTGGCATGGTATGTTGCTTGGTTCGTGACCGGAAGATGTTCTTAGTTAACGATGAGGTTCACTCTTGAGAGGTATCTTTTGGGGTGGTTGTTCGGACCCGCCCTTTCCTTATGGGTTGTTTAATTTCTTAGGGACGAGAATAGTTTGAGAGGTATCATATGTGATGACCCAGACTCTCTTGGTCCTTCCCTTTGCCAAAATCCGGGTTCTAAAGGAGTGGCGTCTCATTGGGACCGATCGGCGAGACCGATCGGTGAGACCGATCGGCGAGACCGATCGGGGTGACCAATCGGCGAGACTGATTGGTGAGACCGATCGGTGGGACCGATCGGCGCCACCCAGCCTTGTCAAGTTGTTTCCAGTAGCACTCATTTGCGCAAATAGGGTTTTAAACCCTATTCTGACTCGTTTAAGCGTGTTTTTAAGACCCGTAACGCGCATAAGAGCTTTAATTAAATACTTAATCAATTCATGAGTCAGCTTAAACCACTCGACCCCCTTTTTGTGACGACTGGATCCGTGTGGTCAACCCACAACCCCCACGCCTTACGTGGTTTCTCATTTTCACCTCAACCATCCTCGACTCTTATAAACTAAGGGTTAGTCGTGGTTTCTCCTTTCCTCGATCGTGGCTTTTCAAAAACAGCTTCTGGTGCATCGGGCCCGCCACATCGTTATCCATAAAGTTCCACGCCCCCGGACTTAACATCGATAATCTATCAACAAGTAGGGAAATTCTCCTTCATCTCTCTATTTTGTGTATCATGTGGGGTGGGCGTGCTTTTGATTCTGTAGAATTGGGTAAACCAGACCTAATTAATGATAATGAACGAATTCTATAAAGAAAGAGTGGGGGGGGGGGTTGTGATTATTGATGGTGTTTTTTATTTTTGATGTTTTTTCTTCTATGACCATCTTGCTGAGTTGTGCTGGCTTATGCCTCCTGAATATCGAGGTCGTTGGTGGTCGGTGTTTGTGCACTAATGAACCCTCCTGATGTTTTAACGGCTTGTTTGTGGTTGTAAACTCCTGCTGTTAAAAGTGATATGGTTAATCACGTGTATCCGGATGAATAAATTGGAAGAACCAGAATCAACCCTTCTGTGATAACTCTCGGTTAGAACACACGGATTTTGAAATCATGGAGTTTGTTAAGTCGTTTAAATCTGAAAATACCGGCAATCCCTGACTTGTGTTGGTTGTGGTAGTTGCTTGTTTTCCTTTCGGGCCGATTTATAGAGATGTGGGAGGGGATGGGATCCCCTGTTATTTTATACCCTCGGTGGTTGTGAGTTTTAAATCCGGGTGGTTACTTTTTTATATCACAAATTGGGGTGGAATCCTCAGTTGTTGAGAGCCGGGTGTGGACGTTTTGGTTGATGTTTGACTGTTTACTTTCCTGGACATATTCTTATGCCTACTAGTTGCCCAGTAGTGCTTAAATATAAACGTTATTACTGAACCTGAAATAAGAAAGGGGACATATGGGTTGTTAGCCTGAGTCGTGACTCAGACTTGAGTGTTGTTGTAATCTGTATGATGTCTGAAGAAAACCCTAGCTTGGGTGAGTGCTTGTTACATATATATATATATATATATACATGTAGCTTTGTGTTTCTTATTTGTGCCCCACCTAAGTTGATCACTTAGTGCCGAACACCCCCATTTCATGGGGGAGGGTGTTTTTCCCAACACTATTCATAGTGGCTGGTTATTAGCTTCTTTTATGCTCCCTTTCCCGGATGGCCCAAGTATCTTTGGGCAGGCTGTGATGGCCTGAGGTCCATTATTAGCCCAAGAACCTTCGGGTGAGGTAGTGTGGTGGTTGGCCAGGTGTGTGCGGTAGGTGGTTTCCTAAGTGTCTTCGGGATGAGGCCCAGGTGTCTTCGGGCATGGCAGTGGATCCTTTAGCCCAGGTGTCTTCGGTCACAGTGGTGGTTGTTCTGGCCTAGGTGTTTGAAGGCATGGTTACATGTGACAGTTGTGGCCCAGGTGTGTGCGGGTGGGATTCAGAAGTGGGACTGTGTGCGGTTGAGGCCCAGGTGTGTGCAGGCGGGATTTCGGCAGTGGGACTGTGTGTGGTTTTGACCCAGGTGTGTGCGGGTGGGTGCGGCTGTGGGGCTGTAGTGAGAATGGCGGGAATGGTCCGATGCGTAGGATGTCTCAATAACCAGTGGGAAAGTGGCGTGGGGTACCCAAACATCGATGTGCTCTTATTATATATATTACTTGACTTACGTTATTTGGGGAGTGTGCCTTGGTGACGCCTGTGGTGGATAGTTTACCTTGATAGGTGTTTGGTTTACTCCTTTTCTCAAGGGACTTTAGTACTTTCCCCCACTTGTGCATGAGAGTCTTTGGTTTTCCCTACTAAGTGTACTTGAATGCTCACCCTACGTATATAAAACTGCTTCCTGGTTTCCAGGAGGACTTCGGGGATCACGCAGGACCTTACTAGCTCAGTCCTTTGGAGTAGTTGCAGTTGTTGTTATTCTTTTCCTCTTCGGTACTTACCTTGTTGTCACCTTTTGTACTTCGTGGCTTTTACTTTTGGAACATTCATGTGGGAATGGTTTACTTTTGGTTTTACTTTTCATTATACCCTGGTGTTGTTGGGTTTTCTTCTCCTTATCTCTCGATCCTATAAAATAAAAAGGGTAATCCCTTCCATTTGTGAGAAATTTCTATACCCTTGGTGCTAGTCGCTAGTCCGGGACCTACTGAAGGCGGGTTTCAGGGGTCATTATCACTCCTTCAACTTAAAGAAGGAAGGGCCTGGAAACTTGCTGACCCTTCCCTCCTTTTGGTGAAGGCAGGTCGTGACAAACATTACACTATTATCTGAAAAAACATCACTCAATGATGATACCATGCAAATAATATATTATGAACTCTTGTGTTTTAATTTTTCACATCCCATGATAGCTAGTTTTGTTAGAATATCAGTATTCCAATGTTCCTCTATTAATAATAATTCCAACATTTAATTACATGAACTAGAATTATTATTTTTATTCATCATTTTTTCATTAACTTTATCACCCACTATCAAAACACTATTCAACAAGAGGTCTAATGTTTACTATTAATCATGATAATGAATGGGGAATGGAATTCAAGGGATGAATTACAAAGACCAATGATATTTCATTCTATTTCTTTAATCGTATATCATTTTTTAAATTATGGAAAAATTATAAAAATTTTATTGTTATTCATAACATAAATCTTCAAAAATATTCAACAATCAAACACCAAAATATTTTGTAATAAGTATTATTCAATAATGTTTATTTTTCCCTTAAAACTGAAATAATAAACTCATTTTTTCTATACATAAATGGAATTCCTGCATATAAAAAAATTAACCTAATCCATTTCATATTGAAATTTTAAATTCAAAATATACAAGGATTTTATATTAAAAAAATTAAATGAAAATTAGTTTTTCAAATAAGATGGGGTGATAATTAAATCCCATGATAAACTATGCATCAATAATTATAAGGGCATATATCATATTGATATTGCTAAATCATTAATTTATGTATTGATTTTTCATGGTCTTAATTAATTTCATTACAAATCCAAAAATGATAGATCCTAAATATCCAAATCCTTATTTGGTTTGTGTTATTGAAAATTGAAAATCATAATAGATTTACCAAAATTTGGTCTTTAATAAGAAAACATATACAACAAAAAATCCTATACTTATGTGCTCAGAATATCTAGGTACAGGGCCTAATAACTAACAATAAAACTTATTAATCTAATAAGAAAAATATCTCATTCTATACATAATTGTTTTTTATAATATCCACATGAGGCTTAATTAAGAATATATTATCATTTAAACACATTAGATAGTTTTTTTTATTTAAAAAATAATAAATATCCCTTAATATCCATGTATCTCAAATCTCCAGTGAAATTTATCCCATAAAAAATAATCATATTCCAAAATCATTGAAATGTTTAAAAACTTCCATAGTGAATAATAAGACTAAATTTGTAATTTTACTCCAATTAAAGATCATTTTCTTCAAAACATGAAAATAAATTAATACACTCTTGATGAATAATATATGACTCTACAACCTCTTCTACCCATTAAATATTTTTATCCTTGAAAAAAACACTAAATATATAAAATTGATAAGATCACAACACATCCATTGATATAAAAAAACTTATTCCCACATGAAATATATTCCCATAAAGACATTTTTCCTTTAATCAAACCCAAGACATTAACACACTAGAAAACATTCTCCACCAACTCACTAGAATCCATTAAACCAAGCCTATTCATAAAATCCCTAAGTAAAAAACATGTTCTCACATTACAAATCTTCTACTAAGATTTCATATCAAAGTCAATTCCATCCTAGGGTAACCTTCCACATATAAATATTTTAAAACCACAATCAATAGAAATACACTACATGATTATTTATTATTATGAACACTACCTATGAGATAATCATTATCCCCACCTTTAAATAATAACCCAAAAGTTTCTATAGGGGATCCCTTGATCCATATAAAACCCTATCATAAGTCCATTCAATCATATATTTCACATTGATCCATGGATAAATTATAATATGTTTCTATTTGAGGTCTATGTAATCTACTCATCACCATCTTACAAGGGACACATATAAATGTTTATAACACAAATCAGAAGACCTCTACTTGCCCCAAATGTTATCTATTTTCTCTTACTACTACAAAAACCACTCATCAACATCTCTAATACTAAATAAACTAGTATAAACTACTCATGATAACTCATTAAGATTATGGTCTCTATTTTTTGAAATATAATAATGACTGAAACTAGAATTAGAAAAAACCTCATCAATAATCAATTTAATAAACCTTTAGATCATTAGTGACCCATTTAAAAACAATTTGAAGTAGATAGTACTGAATGATTCAGTTAACATTACATTATAATCACTAGACCCCAAGATGGAATATTTGAAAACTAGAGTGACTAAATACCTCAAACATCTGGGAAATACTCCACATCACAACGCTAAATACACCAGATGATGAACACCAATTCTTAGTTATACTTACACATCCAAAGTTTCATGCCCCACTTGGAGACCTTAGCTCAATTCCTCTCAAAAAAACACCCAATATTAGTCTAATAGAAACCAAATTATGTAACCTTGAAGCGTGATAACATACTCAAAACCTTTAGGTGGATTCATTAGGTTAACCACATGTTAACACCTAACCACATATTATCCAATAATCAATACTGGACAAACCATACCTTCAACATTAATTGAGATTTGATAGTCAGTTAAACTAATGAATGATGAAACATGACCTACAATTTTATTAGATCTAACCACATCCAGGCTAGCATCTAGGATATCTCATTCATCATATGTCTATAGAATACCTCTTAAGGGTGTAAACTATCACACCACTGATACATTATCTTTCTAAGAAAAGTAATTAGAGCTTCATGCTTCATGTAATCTAGTAATTACTCAACCTAATTATTGAATGGATGAATCGCATGATTGGAGAAGTAACACATTGATATTTCATCACATTATTTGTGTTTTCAATGTAATATTTGATCAAAATCCAAACATCCAATATTCACTCACCCTTTTTTATCTCAAAATTAGGTGACATTAATGAAGAAAATAAGAAATGGTCCACATGTCACATAAAGCCAATAATTGGGTTCAATATTCCAAATTTTAGTGTATAGAATTCAAGGTGACCCTAATGATCCTTGGGAGTTGTATATGGAATTTATTAAACTCAAAACTAAGGTTTATACTATGTATTATTAATTTTTTCCACTAGGAATCCTTTTGTTTCTCCCTATAGGTCCAAGGAGACTCACTACACCAAATAATGTAATATATAAAATGTATCATAATGACAATATTATATATATATATAAGCTTATATTGTACATATAATAAGTAGAGGTAGACATTATTACTTATATAATTCAAGAAATAAACCAATTTCATAGCATTGTAAAAATTTCTATAATATGTGGATGATCCCTGCTAACCATTTTTGGTTAACCCAGACCCATAAACACCAAATTACATTACCTATAAAACTCTTGAACAATTTAACCCACATTATGGGTGGTGAGTAAGGGTATTATTCAAAATTTATGGTATCCAATAAATGAATAACTTTTAACTAAGAGAAAATATATGATATCTATTAATGAGTGGGGAAGAATAACTTTCACCCATAGGATTCATTTGTTGAAGTGATCTCCCTAAAATCTCTTTAAGAATTTCTATATTCAAGTGAATATTTTATGATATAATGATTGAATATAATTAACATTAATTACAATATTATTCAGTGGAGAATACATAATTTATAACTCATAAAATTCATCGAATACTCACTCCTGAATTTTATTCCATAAATATAATCATTACATATTTGATTTGATACCAACTATAAAACCCTATTTAAAACAATCCTCATTTATAAAATAATAAAAAATTATTGTATCTTCTTAATAAGAAATTTTCTTTTAGTTTTAGATATTTATATAGTTATGACACATCATTAACTAATAAAACAAATCAAAAATAAAGTTTTACCCGTCAGTACTAATAACATGGTAAACCATAAAAATTATTCCATATATTGCATAAATATTCCTCACGAACTATTATTCTAGTCATATCCTATGTAATAATTTTCTTCATAACCTAGTAAAATTGAAATATAAGAGGGTGGTATCAAATGATATATAAGGGAAAACATAAAACTATGTCTCTCATGGAATAAATAGAGAATAAATATTATGGAAGAAATAATTAATCATCACAATGCCATCATCAACTGAAACCAAGTTCATAATATATACATAGATAAAAATTAAAATAAATAGATCGCATGGATAATAATAACTAAAATCATGGTGAAGTAATGAAAAATGTTGGACGTATTATTTAATGTCTTGGTTATGGGTTCCACCCAATGGTGCCCTGTACCTGGTTGGTCACATGGACTCAAGCGCATTTCCTTGAATGCCAGATGTTGCTGACTAGTAGGGAGGTCCTTTGGTGTGATTGTGGGGAAACTATGCCCTCATTAGCATAGTAACATAGAGGGATGTCAATAATATACAACTGCAGTAGCAGTAATACCATACAATAAATAAGCAGAGTAATACTAAAGGTAAATAAACAATTGGAGCACATATATAAATAATTCATGTGATATATGTTTATGAAAGTATCCAAACAAGTCACAATGTTTGAAATCCAATACTAAACCTAGGTAAAAAGAAAAAAAATAAACTCCAGTAGTATTGTATGCCTCAACTTGGTCCCTTTCTCTCCAACTCCACATAAATCAAGTACCTAAAGTAAAAGAGAACTTTCCCTTATCTATACCTACAACAATATAATCTATTTGGGCCTAAAAGCATGACCCAAATAGGGTGTGAGAAAAATCCCAATAGGCAACCACCCAATGATTTTTGCCTAACTATCAGTGAATATATATAGCAGTTAACATGAAAAATGAAGTAATAAACAAAGAAGTACACAAAAGTAAACAATACTATAGTTTTAACTACATTAATTTGCATTTATTTATTTATTCAACCAATCATTCACAAGCAAGCCTTTAATAATTTTCTCACAACCTAACCCTTCTGATTAAACTTATCATTAAATCAATAAAGATATAATAACTAATGGGAATTTTCACACAGTCTAACCCCTTAGTCTCGCAAATACAAAGACTCTATGAAGAAGCACTCCCCGTCAATTCCACTAGTTTTCTTTCAATTATATACTATTAACACTCTAAGGAATAAATCAACATCAATTCCCCATGTGGTCTCATAACGGTATACTATAGACACTCTGAGGGAACACTCACCATCAATCCCACCTATGGTCTTGCAATGTTAAAATATAACAGACACTCTGGGGAAGCCCTCAATATCAATTACCCCAATGGTCTAACTACACCATCTTCTCATAGCCCTATATAATAAAATCATGCAAAAATTATAGATATAATTAAATGTAATCTCATCTAATACAAGGCTAAGAAGATACAATGCATATCACAGGAATGTCATATAATATCAACTCCATCCTAACAGCACTGGGCATAGAAACCAAAGCAGCTTAACAGGCAGTTCTAGACCTAATGGAAAATATCAAAAAAACATGGTAAGACACATCTCTAAACAAGGTAATTAACTGAATTCATAATCAAAACCCTTACTCAAGAAAAGAAACCATAGTAGGCATCAAACAGGGTTAAATTTCCAAAATACGCAATACCCTAAACTAGGGTATTCGACACTTTTTACACATATAATCTAAAGACAACTATAGAAAGGCACAAACCATCTACCTAGATATAAAACTATTGATATAGTTGAACATAAAACTTTTAATCAACCCAAAACATCGTAGATCTACAAAAAATTCAAAAACACTCAACCTCAAATACCTCATGAAAGAAGTGAAATCAGTAGTAGAGGCTCTATAAGAAGTAATAACTCACCTGGGTGATCCCAACACAATCGATGGTGTTTGATTCAGATAATAGATGATGGATCGGTGGCTCAGAGAAGAATCGATGATTTTGGTTGCTCTTAGACAAGACAAGGTTAGAAGAAGACGTTTTTGTGGATAAGATGTGACCTCGGTCTGATTAGTAAAATAAATATAAAAGTATATGGTGTGTTCATTTAATGTACACGCTCTGTACATGCCATAACTGGCCCCCACTTTAGGCAGTCTCCAAGTCACCTCACATGGCCATGTACTTGGCCGTTACACATCCAGTACATGGTTGTCCGCGGCAACCGGGTACACAGAGTGTACTCTTAAGTACACAGCGTGTACTTATGAATATTCCAAATTCTCCCCTTTTTGCCAAAAAGACCCAAAATCATGATCCATACCTAAAATGAAGATCTCAGTTCTTAAAAACTTCCCCCATTAAATAAATTTTGTCCTTGAATTTCTTTTACAATGTGGAACTGAAGAATAATCCTCGAACAGCTCCAGCCACTGTGATCACACATCTATCTCCCTGTCCCAAGTCTCATCTTGTACTCACCCATGTAGCCACAACACCCATAATAGAGGAACAATTCATCTTTTTAGAAGCTTCGTGCTGAGATTAACAATCCGAATAGGATGCTCCTCGAATGATGTGTCCACCTCCAACTCAACCTAGTCGGGTTCTAAAACATGAGATGGGTCTGAGAAGTAACGTCTTAGCTGAGAAACATGGACGACATCATTCATATCCCAGTACCTCTGAGTTAAATAAAATCTATAGGCAATCATCCCAACTCTCTCCAAAACCTCAAATGGCCCGATGTATCTCAGTGAAATCTTTCCCTGTCCCCTAATCCTCCTGTGTCCCAGACTTAGTCTGATATGAAGGGAAACTTGATCTCTGACCTCAAACTCTGGAGGCCATATACTTCTATTAGCATAAGAAATCTACCATTATTCTATAGTATCCATCCTCTTTCAAATCAACTCCAGCTTCTATGTGTCTCCTGGACAAGATGAGGTCCCAGTATAGCTTCCTCTCCTACCTGCATCCAAAATAGTGGTGATCAGCATGGCCTACCTTACAAATCCTCAAAATTTAACATCTGAATAGTTAATTAAAAACTATTATTTTAGGAAAACTCCCCCAGAGGTATGTGATTCTCCCAAGATCTTAAAAAATATAGGATTCATTCTTGAATAATTTACTCCAGCACTTGAATCATGTTCTTGGACCTTCCATCTGTACAAGGATGGTAGGTTGTACTCAGAAGTACATGTATACTCATAGCCCTCTATATTCCCTACCAGACTCGAGAAGTAAAACGGACGTTTGTTTCAGAAACTATAGAGTGAGTAACCCCTTATAAACATACAATATCTCATATGTACAACCTTCCAATCTCATCAACACTAAAGACCTCCTTGATCAGTAGGAAGTGTGCAACCTTTGGGAGTTTGTCAATGACAACCCAAAATGCATCATTATCTTTAGGAAATCTTATTACATCTGTTATGAAGTCCATCACGACATCAATACACTTCCACTTGGGAATGGGTAACTATTACAAAATCCCTACTGGTCGTTGATGTTCTGCCTTCACCTGCAAACATGTGGAACACCTCATGACAGAACTAGCAACATCTCTCATCATACCTGGACACCAATACTAAGAGTGTAGATATCATTAAATCTTGGTGACACTATGGTAAATTTATCAAGATGAGGAATAAAAATCATGTACATTCTCCTCTCATATGTCTTCTGACACCCACGCATGCCAATGAAAATTCAAGATCACATCCTTGCCTATAGTCCATCCAAGAATAGGGTCCTCTTCTGACACGCTCTCCTATAGAACTTTTCCTTCAGAATATGATAGTTTTCTCATTCACACTCGATCAAGTATAGTAGATGTAACAACTACAGAAGAAATAAAAAGCATCCCCTATCTATCATGCACTTCCAAATTCATCTTAGAGAATAGAGCAATATGATACCACTCACTACAGGCCTCTTGAACTACCAATATCAATGTCCTCCTACTCAATGTATTTTCCACTGGTATGCCTTTCCCATGAATTTAGGAAATATCAAAGTCAAAGGACTGAAGGTATTCAACCCACCTTTGCTATCTCAAATTCAGGTCACGCTGGGAAAAGATATACTTGAGACTTTTGTGTTAATTGTACACCACAAAATGCTCTCCTAGAAGGTAATGCCTCCAATAGTGTAAGGCATAAACAACTACAGCCAACTCAAGATCATGTGTTGGGTAATTCCTATTATGTGGCCTTAGCTACCAAGACTCATACACAATTAATCATTCCCCCTGCATAAGCACTACTCCCAGCCTGATATCTAATGCATCACAGTAAATAGTATAACTCTTTCCCGACTCTAGAAAAACTAGTATCGATGTTGAAGGAAACCTCCATTTCACCTCCTGAAAGGTTGAATAACAAGAATCTATCCAAAGGTACATCACAACCATTTTAGTCAGGCCCTTCAGTGGAATTTCCGAGCATGAAAAGTATGGTACAAAGTTCCAATACTAACAATACACCACTAGAAAACATTGTACATCAAAGAAGTTCTTTGGATGCCTCAAGGAAACTACTGCTCTCACTTTCTCTAGGTCTAATGATACTCCTGTCTCTAAGATAACATGGCCCAAGAAGTGAGTATGGTCTATCCAAAAGTGGAATTTGGAGGGATTTTCATATAAATGATGCTCTCTTAGTGTACTCAAAACAATCTCAAGATGGGTAGCATGGTTGTGTCGAGTGTGATAGTATACCAAGATATCATTCACAAAAACAACCAAAAAATAGTCCAAGTATGGATGGAACATTTGGTTCATCAGTTACATAAAAATTACAGGTGTGCCCATGAGACTGGATGACATAACCACATACTCTTATAGACTACACTTACTCTAAAAGGCTGTAAGAGGTCTATCTGATGGTCTAATGCACAAATGATGATAACTGGATCTCAAGTCAATATTTGAGAACACCTGGGCTCCTTGAAGCTGATCAAAGAGATCATCAATCCTCTGAAATGTATATCGGTTCCCGACCTTCAACTAGTTGAGCTTCTGGTAATCCACACACATTCTAAGGGTACATTCCACCTTTTTTACAAATAGGATAGTAAAACCCCAAGGAGAAGTACTAGTTTGGATGAAACCCTTTTCTTGTAACTCCTCTAATTGATTCTTGAGATCCTTTAAATCTGGTGTATTCATACTATATGGAGTAATTGGCACTAGTACTTATCTTAGTACAAGATAAATAGATAAATCTACCTCTAGTTCTAGAGGTAAACCTAAAAAGTCTTCTGAAAAACATCCCTAAAATGATCCACCCCTAGAGGAAATTCTATCTGTGAAGTCCCCTGGTCATCTGAAAATAAACTAGAAATCTGTGTTTTAACTCTTCCTAACCCATGATGCTCGGGTCCCTCTCTACTCGCATGGACATCCCAGTCGACCATATGTAGAAACAATCCACTCTATGGTGACTTGAAACTCACCCTATGGTGATAGAAATTGACAACAGCCTAGAAGGGAACTAACCAGTCCATTCTGAGAATGACTTCATGGCCCTTAATCTCAAATACCTAATTGTACCATAATAATTGACACACACCAACCTCAATAGGGAACTCCTTGAATTGATATAAACTATTAATTCTAGTCCCCAATAGAGTGTTCATCTTCAAGATATCAACAGAAATAAATATATAGATCCCAAGGCTCTCCACAACAGGAACATATATAAATCTATGGGAATCCCTTGTATTGAAAAGAGTAAAATCTAAAACTGAAGAAACCAAAATTATACCTCTAAGCATTGAGGGTCAGAGATCATTCTCCTCCTGGGCCTTCTCTATTGAAAACTCTTGACCTTCATTGTGGCCCTATGAAGCTATCTGAGATCCCTAAGGTGATCCACCATGCAGCTGTCAAAACCCCTGCATCTGACCACTACGGTCATGACCACCACCTCGTGCTGAACAACCTGAACAACTCCAACCCCCATCCTGATGTGGGACTGTTGGTATTGCTTCGATATGGGTATTCGAAACTGAATCCCTATCATCAGCCGCTGGTGAGAAAAACTAAAAAAAAACGCTAACGATGACCCATATTGTTAAAATATCGGCACTCCATTGGGTCTATCAGGAAATGTGGCCTTGTATGACCACTCTTACTGCACTGGTCTCATACCACCTAGCTACCTGAAGGAGTATCTCACCTGCTCAGATCTCCACGTGTAAACTCCCTATGGAATTTTCTACTGTCACCCAGAGAAATACCAACTCTGGATGCTGAACCTCCCTGGTCCACAGCTCTAGAATCCCTCAGGTTACACTCAGTGATTAGTGACTGGTTTCCAATAAAAGATAAGGTATTCAATCTAAAGATGTACACCTGAGATCAGATGTCATTCTGGAATACATAATTAAACTTTTTTCCATAAATAACTCATTACCTCTTAGAATGGGTGTGAATCGCTACAGATCTATGAAGCGAGAAGAATACTCCACGACTGAGAGAGTACCCTACTCTAAATTCATGAACTCTCAGGCTCAGTTGGACCTTAAATTCTTTGGGTAAAAATAGTCATACGCACACTGGAACTCATCTTAATACATAACCTACTAGCATCACACCTATAAAATCACATCCCTCCATCTATTTTCAGAATCATGAAGCATATAAGTAGATATCTTGACCCTCCTTTTTGGAGGCGTCTCTAGATGCTTGAAGATAGAAAACATGGATTCTAACCACAACTCTGGATCTTAAGGTCCTCCATCTTATGAGAAAGTGGTAGGATTTTACTACTGAAAACCTGCGTCAACTCTACCATAGATAGGGTAGGATGTTGTGCTCATTTGAAGGTCTGAGTAAAAGTTCTAAATCCTTCTTTGAGTTGTTCATCATAACTTGTATCCGGAAAAAAAACTGGTGCCATGATTGGCCCAACTGGAGAATCTTCTGGTGGTCCTTGATCTACCATTTCCAGTGTCTGATTGTTTCCATGTATCTATCATACAACCAGAGGACGTATCTGTGTCACGACTCTTCAAGTTCAAATTGACACCGCTGTTATAGATTATCAAGGAATGAAACTTAGAAGTGCAAGAAAGAAATAGGATAAAGAAAACATTTATGTTTTTCAAAACATGGGTACATAGCATGTATGAACCCTACATGGAATGTTCCATTAATCCTTTACATGGGTGTGTACTTCATCCAACTCTGGTCATGTAATACCCCATACACACAGTGTTTTCTCCTTTGACACGATTTGTACTTGAATCATTTCCCATTTCCCGAGTTCCTCTACACGACTAAACCACATTGTTCTCTCAAAGAAAAACTACACGGCGTTTTTATGCCAGACACGATGTTTCCTTGAATAATTTCACCAAACCATGTCATTAGTCACATGGTTGGAGACACGGTCCACTCTACACAGTGTGCAAGAACTGGACATGGCGTGTAGCACCTATGTTTCA
Source organism: Viscum album (assembly GCA_963277665.1). Classification (NCBI taxonomy): domain Eukaryota; kingdom Viridiplantae; phylum Streptophyta; class Magnoliopsida; order Santalales; family Viscaceae; genus Viscum; species Viscum album. The sequence continues at coordinate 1,196,556,514 of OY728123.1, read as the reverse complement.
ATCACTTGTGTCATTGATCACACGGCTGTATTCATGGTCTTTATAACATTGAGTGTACTCTCAGTAAATGGCATGTTCCAAAAAAAAATTCCCAACCTCATGTCTATGCCCACATAGTTAGTCACACGGTCAAGGACTACACAACGTGTACATATAGTACACAATGTGTACATAAGAAAAACATTTTCATCCAGAACAGAAGGATACATGGTGTGTATTCATCATCAAACATCGTGTATTCTAGTTTTTTCTAGATAGTAAGCCTACGAAACTAATCTAGAACCCCATAAAAACATTTAAATAAACATTTAAGTACAAAATTATGATCTGTGGGGGCCCATACTCCCTGAGAATCAAATCTTGGCATCATATTCATGTATATCACATATATAACAGTGCAATCAATCACATGATCCAACAAATTGCAATCCATGAGGGCCCAAAACACATTAGGGACCAATGTTTAGCACCCATTCAAAAGAAACTTTACATATTAGCAATACTCTATAAAATAGAAGGTATTTTATCATGGAATCTATCACAACAACATGCATATCTAGCAAAAAATCTATCACAATAACATGAAATTGGTAATTCACTCTAAATGTCATGATGAGAATGCATTCCATGTGATCTCTAGTAGGTGCATATATGATGCATGAGATGGAATACCAACATCTCATTGGGTTGCAATAGAAATAGAACCTCAATAATATCAATCCTAATATCAAAAATCATGTAAATCACCCAACGGTGAAATAAAATCAACTGTAATAATGTAAAAACTAGAAAAATTAATATAACTGAGGTAACATGGATTTCCCCTACACATGAGTAAGATACTCCTGAGAATAGCATATTACCAACTACCTATTCCTTCCTATCCATTTCTATTGGCTATAAATAGTAAGTCAAAGAAAAAAATAATTCCTATGATACCACTTTGTAACATCTCAGCTCAGGGTACCGCCCAAAGGTGCACAGTACCCAGTTGTCACATGACCTTAAGTGCATTTCCCCAAATTCCTGAGGCTTCTAACTTGCAGCGAGGGCCTTGGGTGTGATAGTGGTGAAACTATTCCCTTATTGGCATAGTAACATAGTGGAATGGTAATAATATACAACAGTAGAAGTAGTAATACCATACAATAGATAAACATTGGAAGACTAAAAGTAAATAAACAACTCGAGCACATATATAAATGATTCATGTCAAAAATCTCTAGGAAAGTATCCAAACAATTCATAATGCTGGAAATAGAGTACTAAACCAAATAACAAACAATACAAGTAAACATCAGAAGCATCGGAAGCCTCATCTTGGTCACATGCCCTCCATCTCCATGGTAGTCATGTACTTGTTGTAGAAGGGTTCTTACCTTATCTATACCTGTAACAATATAATCTTTTGGGGCCCAAAATCATGACCCAAACAGGGTGTGAGATGAATCCTAGTAGGAATCCACCCAATTTTCTATGCCTAACTATCAGTGAATATATATTCCATGTAATATATAAAATGAAGTAATGAATAAGAAAGTAATTATAATTAAACAATCCTATAGTTTCAACTAAATTCATTTACATTTATTTATTTATTCAACTATTCATTCACATGAAAACCTCTGGGAAGTTTCTCACTGTCTAATCCCTTTGGTTCAACTTATCATTAAATCAATAAAGATATAAGACCCTTTGGGAAAGCTCACATAATCTAATCACTTGGTCTCGCAAAGACAAAGAATCCATGAGGAAGCACTCACCATTAATTCCTCATGTAGTGTTTTATAGTTATACTATAGACACTCTAAGGATGCACCCCACGTCAATTCCCTCTATGGTCTCATAACGGTATACTATAGACACTTTGAGGGACCACTCACCATCAATCCCCCCAATTGTCTCACAACATAAAAAGTATAACATACACTTTGGGGAAGCCCTCAACGTCAATTCCCCTTATGGTATAACTACACTAGGTTCTCACAGCTTTGTGTAATACAATCGTGCACAAATAATATCCAACAACCAAAGTAATCTCAACCACTAAATTTCTAATCAGCTAAAATTCATATCACAAGCATTTAATATAATATCAAATCTATCCTAACATCACTAGGCATGGAAGATAAAGCATCCTAACAGGAATTTCTAGACCCAACGGACAATTTTAAACAAACATGTGAAAACACATCTATGAAAAAGGTAATAAACATAATTCATAATCAAAACCATTACTCAAGAAAACCAACAATAGCAAGCATCAAACAGGGTTAAATTTCCAAAATATGCAACACCCTAAATGAGTATATTCTGCACCTTTTGCACATATAATCCAAAGACAACTTCAAAAAAACACAGAATACCTACCTTGACATTGTATGATCAATATAGTTGAACTCAGCTATTGAATCAACCAATAATTTCATAGATATAAAAAAACCTCCAAAACTCTCAACCTCAAGTATCACAAGAAAGAAGAGAAATCAGGGGGAGAGGATCTAGATGAAGGAAAAACTCATTAATTAAATTCCAACACAATCGATGGTGTTTGATTCAAAGAACAGACGACTGATTGGTGGATTAGAGAAGAATTAGCATTTTCGGTCACTCCAAGATGAAATGGCTTTAGAAGAAGACGTTTATGTGGATGAGACATGACCCCAATCTGATTAGTAAGATAAAAACAAAAGTAAAAAGCGTGTTCATTTAATGTACACATTGTGTACATGCCTTAACCGGCCCCCGCTTTACATGGTCTTCAGGTCACCTCACATGACCATGTACTTGGTCATTACATGGCTAGTACTAGGCTAACCATGGGAACTAGGTACATGGAGTGTACTATTAAGTACATGGTGTGTATTTATGAATTTTTCAAATTCTCCCTTTTGTCTGAAAAAGAATAGAAATCAAGATCCATACCCAAAATGAAGATTTGGGTTTATACATAATGAACCTACCATGAATTCCACACCTAAACCATCATTATTTCCATCAAGGACATAACCAGGAAAAAATTCTAATCATAATGAATGAAATGAAGACATATTTCTAAATTGGGTAGAGATACATCAAGTACCCAACCATGATTGTCTCATGAGACCTAACAATGAGTCAAGGGGTTTGTAATTAATTTCCACCCATATACCCTATTTATTTCCAATACATTCCTCATATGAGATAATGAATAAAAAATATATAATCATTTGAGAAATAATCATCCAAATTGAGATAACAATAAATGGGACTCCAATACTTTTCCCCAAGTAGGTCAAAGGGATAAAATGATATAACCCAAACAAAAAATAAGAAGGTGGAAAGTTAAATAATATATACTAAACATGATTGAGTAATCAATAAACATTCATATCAGAATAAAAAATATAGATATTTTCATTTTTCCCTAATAAATAAATGTAATGGCATTCAATATAAGAATACTTCAACGTAAAACTTTATAGAGTAATAGTATGCATTTAATTTATTAAATTTACCCCATAAATCAAAATATTTCATCTAAGGTGAAAAAACTTCAATCAAAGTTATCGAAAATATGTTATCCATAAAGAAAATGCAATGTAAAAAATGTTATGAATGTTCATTGTGGATGGTTAGGAAAAGAAAATGTTGTTACAGATCATATAATTAATAGAAAATAAAATTATATAATTCATCCAGATAATAAAGTTGGATGGTTTCACAAGAACATAACCTTAGTTCCATAAAGTAAACTCATAAAGATGTTGACTTTAATGAAAACATCCTTATAAAATAATTAATCAAGCGATATCACATAAGAAGGTATCCAAAATCTAATTGATTGATACCTTGATTTCATTCCAAAAAAACATTATATATATACCTAAGAATAAATCATATAACTTAAATCTAATGCAGGTAAATCCATTGAAAATGAAAAGTAAAATGAGTTGAAAACATAAATGATATGTTAGAATTTTTTTTTCATTGATGTAAAATAAAAATTAACATATCACCATAAAAATTTACATTTGAAAAGTGGAGAAAAATATTTTCAAAATATTCAATTTAAAAAATAATATCCAATAATGTATCATTGAAAATGACATAAGTTTTTATATAAGAAATGTGGATCTAAAAGATTTAACATTGTATTTTCAAAGGAATATTTTAATACATTGAACTTACCTTGTTTGAGAAACAGCATTTAATAAAATATTATTTTTATTAAAAATTTATTTTCCTGTAGTGGATTTGAAAATAACATTTAATGAAATATTAATGTGGTAGAAACTAAGAATGGAAGAATAGAGTTCAAATAAAACATTATAACTCATATAAAAGATATTTTAGAAATCAATATAATTTACGAGAAACATATTTCATTGGGTAATAAATACTTGATATGGATTTATTTTTAGGAATTTGAATCCAAAAAAAGTAATGAGATAATACCGCATAATACAATAATGGGTTTAATTTACCTAACATGAATAGAATAAGTTCAAGATAATGATCACAACTCTATGAAATAAAGATGTATTAACAAAAATCCTTACAAATGGTATAATAATTGTGTTAATATCAATTTGAATAAAGAAATATTATATGGATTAGTATATCAAATTAAATATAAAAATTATTATAAAAATACATACATGGGTTTTAAATACTCTATACAAGGAAACAAAGCACCAAAAAATGTATTATGTCTCAAAGATTCAGAATTTAGTCTAATAAGACTAAAATATTTTATTATGGATTTACTAAACTCACTCTAACCCCAATTATAAAATATATATATATATATTAATAGCTTATTTCATAAGCTTACCCGTATCTTTTTCTTTATATAAACATAATTTATAATAATTCTCTATATTAATTCTAGTTAGTTATCACCTATTTTAAAAATCATATGTATGTAATATTGATTGTTTTGAACTAGTTTCATAAAAATAGTGTTGGTATAAATCATTTTCATCAAGAGAACACTGATGACACTAGAATATATTTTACATGATATATGTAATTTTATATTTTCACTCCATGGTAATTTTTTTAATATCCATAAAGATGAGATTGATTATGAAAATGTTTCAGTGATTCTTAATGAATTGAAGGTTTTTACTTAATTAATGAGTTTAGAAATGATGTTACCCTTACATAAAGAAAATTATGTATTTATATAATATTATACCAATTATTTTATTCCTATATAAATCCATGATAAAAATTTATAACATTGTACATGATGGTGGTTAAACTGAATCAAACATGAATATTAGATAATTAATGGATGATTATATTGTGGTTTCATTATAAAGTTATTATACTATAACTAAATGATATTATTTAGTGTTAATTAATTTAATATACCATAATTGGATGTATTTATAAGATCAATTAATGGGTATGAGAATATTACATGATATGAATAAACATATTTTTCTATTAGTATGCTTTTCTTAAATGATTGAACTAGTTATTATCATTTTTTTATCATATAAATAATTATTTATCAAAAAAATCCAATAAGAACCTTAATTTAATCATAATATTATTATTTATCCACTAAAATTATTTTTAAGACCTTACCGGAATGTAGGTAATGAAATGCGGTATATATCATTCAATGGTGTAGTAGTTTGTGTATACCCATGGATAATGATTTGATTTTCACTGAATAAGAGAATGGAGGAATGTGGTTTATCATTTCAGAATCACAAATAAGTTATAGAATATCATAATTTTAATTTTAATTTCATTTTTATACCATCCATAATAGGTATTTAATGGAAACAAACATGTTTCTTTGTGGAGGCTGTAGTCAACACATACGCACAAATTGCATTTTCATTTTTCTTAATAGAAGAGGGGAAAGGTGGTTAATGATTATTCATATAAAAAAATAAAATTCACTATGATAATAATTATAAAATTACTGTATATTTTTTATAAAATTATAATTACAAAGGTTACATATAATGAAATGACATTAAAGAATAATTGATTACTCACACTGAGAAATTTGATATTTCTTTGGAGGATGCCTTAAATATGGAGGGATTAGGATAAAATATTATGACCATTATATAATAGAATAAATATACAATTAAACGGTAATTAAAATTGGTAGGTTCTTAAAATTAAAAATAAATTTAGGAGTAGAATTGAATGATTGTTTAGAGGCCCCATTTATAAGTTTAAAAGCATGATTTTTTTGTAAATACCCCGTAAATTTCTAATAATGGGATGTCATCATCAAGTAAAGTGGCTCCAAAATAAAAAAAAGTAGATTGGAGAATATATTATTTTATGATATACTTTAAAGTTTAATTTAACACGTGTTTTAAAACTTTTTCTAAACTCTTTTCTATTAGATTTTCCACTATTATAATTTTAAATTGTACCTATGTAACTAGTTTTTACGATAATAATTTTCCCTTGATGCATAGAAATAAAAAGTTAAATTTTTTATAATATTGAAGTACTAATTCAAAATTCTAAATTAAATTAATTATATAAAATATTAATATGTATGAAAATTATATTTTAACATTAGAAAATTTAATGTGTGAAAACTCACTTTTAGAAAAATTATAGTTTTATGATTAAAATATGTGTGTGCCAAAACATTAAAAATATAATAAATTCATTATAAAAAAAATTCATTATAAATGGATAAATTTTATGTGGGTTTTGTAGAAATAAAAAACATAATTTCACCAAATTAGTATATAATTAAAATAAAACACCATGTATAGTTACTTTTATAGTAAAATATTACTTTAATTCATAATGTGTTCAACATATGTTTTATTAATTCATAATAGTTTTTGAAAATTTATATTATCACTCATTAAATAAATCATTCACCAACTATAAGTTTTTTTACGCATTCTGTTATTTATTATATAATGATAAATTCATAAATATTACATTTTTGGTAAAAATTGTATTCTTTATTATTCACCTAAAAATAAAAATTGCAAACAAATCCAAAAAAAAAACTTGAAGAGAATATTGATATTATTAATATTAAAATTAATTTTATTTTATCACATTAAAATTATAAAATTTTATAATTTAAAATTTAAATAAAAACCAAAAAAATGTAATGACAACTCCATTGATAGGAAATTAACAATTTTGAAAAACATTAAATATTCTTATTCTTATTTAATATAAATTTCTAATAAATTTTTTGTTAATATATTATTTATATCAAAAATATATTTTATCCGCAATATATTTATTTTAATAATAAAAAAAATATTTTTAAAAAAAAATGTTACATTTTAAAAATTAAATTAGTTTTATTTAATATTTAGTTAAAAATATTTAATTTATCAATGCCTTATCATTGATAATAATCTTTATTTTAATTTTAATTATATATCACATTTCTACTTGTTCTATTTTATACCTAAAATTCTATGGCTACATTTTAATGGTTATATAAATAATAGTGGTTCATTTTGATTTGGTGTTTCATGTGATGCAAGCAATAAAATCAATTATATTTTAAAGAAAATTATAATATTCGATCTCAGAGTGTTACATTATGAATATGTTTTGTGCTATCCTATGAAATCTATCTACCAAATTCAATAATTGGTATATTGATATTCATTATAATTTTTTAAAAAGTATTACCTAGAGTTTGTGATTGATATGGTCCAAACAATCAACCACCTCTATCTATTTTTACAACACTCACTCTCTTTTCATCATTAATATCTTCCAGGAAAAAAATCCTTCAATATTAATTGGTGTGATATAAAAGTTATACTTAATATAGAGATATATCAATGATAACTCTTTCGGTATATCTAGTATAATGTCCTCATTTTATATATTATGGTTCACTTTAAATATAAATAATCAAAAAAACAAATGCATTATGTCGTTATCTAATGTAAGTAGGGAATATATAAAAGGAACATTACTAATCTCAAAATGTTCCCATACAACATTCATAAACTCTATCTAGAAATAATCCATCTCATATCATAACCAAAGAATATCACATCCAGTAATTTTGATAAATTTATGTTCATGATCTTACTAACCTGGAGAGATTCCATTACCTATTAAATGTATACTATCCTCAAATTAACAAAAGAGACATTCAAAAACAAAATACCATAATCAAATAATTTTAGGTAAACATCATCATTATTTTATGTAAATTTCAACCAATGGTTAATTTCATAACAAATAATATATGGTATAGGGTTCCTAAAAAAGATGGTAAATTCATGTCTCAGAATTCAACCAATATTTTATCTCCTAAGGATCAAGCTGTCATTATATTCCCATGATCCAATTGTTATTAGAACACATATTACATATTTATTATATGTTTTATTTTATTTATCCTATAAGGAGCCACCATCCACTCATCATGTTAAACTATTGTAATAAAAAATAGTGGTGTATCAAATAATGGATTATAGTTTAAAGATATGATATAGTTTTCATCTGAATCAATACCTCATTGATTAACAAATCCAAAATTCAAGGGTTAAAAAATAAAATTGGTTAATTATTACCCTTATTTTAATCCTATTTTTTCTTTCTTCGAGTAATATGATATATTACAAATTTACTAGAGTATATCTTTGTGGGATCACATAAGAAGATAATTACTGATTACAATTCTCCCCTCTACGATTCAATTATTAATGTAATTATTCTCATAAACCAATTTTTAGAGTTCTTTGCCAACTAAGAGTTCATTAGAGTCTCAAAGAAAATATATGTTTACTATTTCACCTATATTGGGTTCTATGGTGTGATAAACAAACTAAGCACCCCCTTACCATCACATCCCTTAATTTCCAAAAAAAATCCACACAATAAAATATAATTTAACCAAAACCCTATTAAATTAAAAAATATGATACTAAACTAATAAAATATGATCTAATAAAACCCAATATGGGTTAGTAGTAAACAAAATTACCCACCTCAAGCCTATCTCTAAAAGGCCAGATGCTATATATTACCACCATAATGAAATGAACCACAAGTGAGGAATTAGCCTTTGTTAACCAGTAATAATATGAATCACCAATACATAATGTAAATAAGAATCAACCACACTACTCATATACATATAAAAACAATGTTTTATGAAAATGAATCAATGATACATCAACTATCTAGTTCAATATCACAAAGGAAAACTATTAGGTAAATGTATAATAAAATATAATCACTCAATGAAATTGATGTGTGATAGGGGTAATTGATTCTACCTAAAAGAACATATCGAAAGACAACATCAAAAACAACTATTTATAATTTATACCAATGTACACTTTCATAAAATAACACTAACTTATCTTCTATCTTGATTCCTACCAAATAGATCACTAAACTTTGAAATATATTCATAGACTAATCATATGTGGGAACATGAACTATCTTAATGTTTTTATAAACCATGATATTAGGATGAAAAAAACATATTTTAATGATGTAATAGTAATTTATGTTAGTCATAATATCAATGGAATCTGTATTAATCACAATGGAGTGGCATATTTTCTCAAATTTCAATAAAAAATCCAAAATAAATAATACTAGTATTAAAAATTTTCTTCATGAAGGATTTTATTTCAAATAATCCAAAGATTCAATATTATCAAAATTCTTATACATCAAAAAGTTAACTACCTAGTTATAATTTATATATTGGGATATGACATGCCCAAGGAGAAGAAAATATGTTTGTGGATGTCTTTGATTGAGATTCTAATAATGAAGAGGATTTCATCATATAATCCACAAATATTTTACTCCCTATATAATATATCGATATAATTTATAGATACACCCTCAAAAACCACCCCTTTAGACCCCTATGATGGTTAGATTGGTGTTATCACCCATTCTTATTTTTTGTCATTTTCCTTCTCCAAAATAAAATATTACATTTTTAGTTTTTTGTGTATTAAATCATCACATATACTTAAACCTTTCAACATCAATGATAATTCTCAAAAAAAGTATTTGGGGACACTCACCATACTAGGATGTGAAAATCTGTAATGCGGAATTAACCAAAATAGGAGACCCAAACCACATTATGAAAATGTGCATCACCTAAGGGGGTTCTGTACACTATAAGTTCATTACTAATAGACTCCCCATCTCATAGGAAAAAATCTATCTTCTATAGGTGGAGGACCTACACCATGACATATTGGTTTTACTGACCTTTCATTTAAAATATGGTACCTACATATTATTTATATTGACTAGGTAGTAACATCATACCCAAAATCATGTACCAATTCCTTGAGGCTGGAATATATTAGCCATTTTTCTTTTGGGATATGGGATTACCTAACTCCACAATATATACAACTAGTATATTATTTCCCTTAAGATTATCTCTAGGGGACACTAACCTCACTACAATAAAAGTATTTTTTTCTTTACCTAAAAATTATCTCTACAATGATGAGAAAGATTATATAAAAAAATACTTTGAAAAAGCCCTTATATAATGAATAGATATGAACCATCCTAATATATAAGTGGAAAATTATTATAATGGACAATTCTTGAGTAGTATTCTAAAACTTGGGTGAGAATATTTGATAATATTGAATAATGGTACATGAAATAGAATGTACTAATTATTAAATAGTATTTATGATATGGAAATATATGATCTTAGTATTGTATAATTTAACTAGTGCATATTAAACCTACAAAACATGCTTAGTGGGGTAGATAGAATGTGTGACTCCTTATTTTGACTGGTTCTTTATATCATGCACTCATTAATCCATTACACCATAGTACACAACATGTGCATCTGAGTAAATTATTTTCATATTACACTAAAATATTAATATGGGTCCAACAAAAACATTAATTTTTTTATAGAATATAAGACATTAGGGATTCACATTCTACCAAGTTATGTACTATGAATATAATGTAAGAAATACTTTGTTTATCCCTCCTCATATATAGTATGGGGGTATCTTTTCTACCTCACAAGAACTATGGTACTTGATTAACGTATGTGGCCCAAAATATAGGGTCTTTGGTACAAAATAACATATAATATAATGTCTTTAATCCAATGGACACCTATCTACCATATAATAAAAAATAAACAACATGTGACTTAGAGAACTACAATCTGTGTAGTTGGAAATCATCCAGATTCATATTCTTCAAAAAAAATTCAATTGTGAATTTATAATCCATAAATAATCCCTTATTGCATAAATTCTGTAATAAAAGCTATCAATTATTCCTAGTGTCTATTTGTTCTATTTTGGCCTTCACTATACTACACAGATGCATTGTTCCACCTTTATATGTAAGGTGGATCCACTATTGAATAGCCAAACAATCATAAGATCCGACCTCATTTGATGTCATTTCAATACATGGAGTTCATTATATATTCTACTACTATCATTTATGAAACACGGACCTAGTTAATATTATTGAACATTTATTCTCTCAACATTCCTCTCTTACTCATATTTGTGCTTTTTCTATGGTTAAATGAATGTTAATCTGGATAGAAACCATTGATTCTCTAACCCAATAGTGAATTATCAAATGATTGTCCCATGTGAAAGCTAATGGTTAAAAATAATAAATATAATTAAGTAGGGAAAAAACTAATGTAATAACTACAATGAATTATAAATTTTTTTCCTCATCATTCCTCCTATATCAATTATGAAATTATAAAACAATATAAATAAGATTTTATTATTCCCAATAAAAATACCTCAAATGGTTCACCAATCAAAAAACAAAATTGTTTAGAAAAAGAATAACTCAAAAAATATATTTTTCCCATAAATTCAAAATAATATGAATGTTTTATAAATAGATAAATTTAACTCCATAAAATATAATTAAATACATTCCAATATCCCTTAAAATAGAAAATAAAAATATTTTAGTATTTTCCATCATAAAATTTTCATTAAAATTATACTTTTTTGAATTAGATGTGATGATAATAAAATCAAAAAATAAATTATGCATAATGAATAATAAAACCAGACCACACAGATATCATATTAATTATTTAATTAATTCATATAAACTTCATTATTGAAATTTCAACATTATGAATCATCCATGAACAGAACCTCAAAATATAAAACCTCTTTGAGGATGTGAAATATCCAATAGCTAAAGCATAAAGATATACCATAAAATTTTTTTACAACCTTTATATCAACTACTTTGTTAGATAATTTCTTAAAATATCCTCATACTAAGCAATGATCTAAACATGAAACATACACCTCACCTAAAAAAATCTCCAAATTCAAAAGACAATTAAATTTTAGGAATATAATTCTATGCTTCCATTAAAGAGATATCATCAATAATATATATGATATATATATATATAATAAATATTAAATATCTAATAAAATCCATCCATAATGAACCTCAAAAAAATATAGGGTAAACATCCTATTCTTAGATAATTTATATGATTAGAATATATTTTTAAATTCATTTTCGTTGGAAAATTTGTTTTTTCTAGACAGTAATGAACTTGGGACCCATAAAAAATACAAATAAATTCTAACTTGATGAAAATTATAGGTTACTATATTTTAACATAGAAAACATGAGAAAGGTAGGACTAGATACTTTTCCCTTGAATTCCCCTATTCATCATGATGGTAACACTCATGTAGGATCCTCATTTGATAGAAATGAGAATATGAATCTATGGTAACATTTAAAACTATTTCCTATTATCCTTATATACATTGGTGGTATTTTTCCTCAGACATGGATTAGTTAGAAAATATTTTCATATTTTTTTATTCATGATTTTAACCTCTACCAATGTTGTTGTACGAACCAACTTTTCATAAATGTATAGGTATAGAATAATAAACTATGGCCATATCACTATGTATACTTCCATATCAAACCATTTGTGTGTAAGAATTTTATTCTTTATCTTCATCGGTATACAAATAAGAAGATAAAAAAATTTATATTCTTACTTTTTAAAAGACATTTTTCCTTACACTCGATAAAAGAACTATGAATACAATTCAAATTTAATTATTCTATTAAATTTCCTAAAGTAATATCTACTAGAAATCCTTAAATTAAGATCTTTATCATTCTGGAATTCCTAAACCAAATCCAAAAATTTCATAGTTTTTTAATCAAGTGTGTAATACTCGAATTAAATCTTTTATTTAAGAGTTGTTCACAAGGAATTGAGTTTTTGATTTATTTTTTAAAGGTACTATGTATATCCCTTAGGCCGAAAACATACCCTAAAATGAACTGGTGTTTTTTAGAATATTTTTGGATCATAATTTCTTACATGGTTTAATCTAATTATCATATTTTGGAACCCCTTGTATAGATTGATAAATTCCTTTTAAAAATTGAGAATCCATACAGTGATTAACTATTTAATTTTTTTTAATCATACTAGGATCCATCCCATTGGTTTAAATATATAAAATAAAAGATAAAAATTATAACTACTTAACCCCCATATGATCAACATCACATGAATTATATTTCATACTATGTAAAAGTGGATTTCTTTACCTTTCATTGGATTAATTCTTGGTTTCATTATATATCTTCTATAATTCAAGTTTGTTAGTTAACATTTTTTTTGAAAAATTCTATTGAAAAAATAATAGTATTTTGGGATATCCATTTTAATTTAGTAAAACCTCTGTTTTTAAAATAATTTTCATGTGTTTCAAATCCTTTAATAATAACTCATGGTTTAGAAAGTCTTACAAGTTTCAACTCATCTAGGGTTAACTATGTATGAATAAAAATAACCAATAAAGACATCCATAACATTTCATTTTCCCACGGTATCAATGTAACTCAACCATCTCTATAATAAGTCAAGATGTTTCTTTTTATTGGTATATTGTAAGTACTAACCATCATATTTTCTATGTATACCTGGCCTTTTATGATTTATCTAAAACCCATACGTTGATTACATTTTATTATTACCCATATTAGGGATCCAAATACTAAATCCCAAAATGAATCTCCATTTATCCTCATCTGTGGTCCTAGGATATCTTGTGAAGAAACTAGTATTGATATCTAAAATAAACCATTAATGAATTATTTTCCTTTAAAATATACAATCTCAAATTAGAATCAATATATGTGAGATGTGAAGGTCCTTTATTATACAATTTAAAATTTACATTCAAATATTAAATATGTTTTACTATACTTGATGTTAAAGTGAAAATACAGTTGATTAAAAAAATAACAGTGGATACCTCATGTAAATTTCACTTAATCCTCCCATTATGTCTCCAAAGTGGATCATTATATCCCCCTTCCTATGTATGGATAATTTCCATTACATAAACCATGATTATTCAAATCTACAAGCCCTATGAGGTTTACCTTTTTTGGATGACTATAAAGTCAGTAATATTTCCCTAAAAATCTATTAAATATCTCCTCATTGGAACAATAAATTCAATGCTAATCAAAAATGATAAATGAAAAAAATATTTTTCAAAAACATTGATTCAATAACATTTTTTAAAAAACACGATATCATAATTCATGGTATCGAATCTACTTTCTAAAAAAATATTTTCATAGAGAATACAATACAATCAACCCATAAGTTTAAATTCCTTAAAAACTTGTTTTCGTTCAAAAAAAGAATCTATTTGGAAAAACACCAAATTTTCCAAAATCAATAGATTGGTCTTTATTTTCCAAAAATATAAGAAAACTACAAATATACCAAAATGGTGAAAAACTCTTTATTTACCAAAATCAAAAGAAATTCCACATGTCATAAAAATCACTTAATATAAGGCATCAGGGATAAAAAAATTCTAAATGATAACTTGTTTTTTTTTAAAAAAAAATAATCATCAGTGGTTAAAACATCAACTTGAAGCCCCTTGATTCGTAAATATAGGGAGTGAGTTATCTTCTTCTAGTTATTTATTTCTTTAATAAACTCTATATATGTAATAATAAATCACTCTTATGAAATCATTATTGTTTTATTACAAACCTAAATAAAACTACTCTATATTTATATACTCTCATAGTGAAATAATGTTGAACAAAATCAATGAATAGATAAACCCTTCATTATGAATTTCATAAATTTGTTTGTCTCAAATAAATTTATAAACCAAATCATAGTGTATAAAATAAATAGATAAATATATAATTTAATTTCTATAATCAATCAATAAGTCATATATTAATTAGTTATCAAATATAATGTATTATAACTGCATACCTACAAAAGATTTTACATTTTCTCTACAACTTCTCACATAAATGATCTACTTAGGTTAAACTTATTAGTCATATAACATGAATTATTTCCACTTTTCCACAAATAAAAAATACCCACCAATGGAAATTTAGTACTTTTTATTCCATATTTTCACAACCAAGTGCTACACTAAAATCATGAGTACATGACCTCAAAAAATTTTCTAAATACCAATTCCATTTTGAATAAAACCATAGAGGTTTTGTTTTAAAAACAATTTTAGGATACTTAAAAGGGTAATAATTCAATTAGTGTTAGGACACAAGTTCTATTTTTGAATGAACTATGGGAAATAATATAAAATATTAGTTTTGAAAAACACATAAAAATTCGTTTATCATGACATATGAACTCCTCTATGAACATTATAAATTGAAATTTAAATTTATACAAACCATTAAACATACCTAAATCTTAACACCAACCTCACACCCAATAATCACCTTCATTCAAACATGTGATCCTTATTCCACTAGTCTTCCAAAATGGTGATATGTCTCAAAAAAATTAAAAGTTGACATCAAAAATTAAAAAATTTCAGACCACCGATATCATTTTTATTAATTAAGTTTTTTAGATCATTATTAATGATTCAAAACTCTACAAAGTGAACCTCAAAAATTCCTTTTTTCAACTCCCTCGTTGCTTCTCTAGTTTGAGTAAAAAATTAAATGTAACCTCCAAAAAAAATCCATTTAAATTATCCAACTACAATATTATATTCCCAATTCATCCTTAAAACATGGACAAACTATTATTAAATGTAAATAATTATCCCTTTTTATAATAAATTGAATTTTCTAATTTTACACATTTTTCAAAATTCTCATAGGTGATCATTATTATTTACATAATATTTGTGAAATATAAAATTCATTATATTTCATTTATACAAGTCAAATAAATTTTCCAAATTAAATAAATACTAATTAAATCATTAACCCCAAAAATAATAATCTATTATTTATGTCCAATATTGAAAAGATAAAATTAATTTTCATTAACTAATCCTTTAAACTGCTAAATTAATAATATCATAAAACATTTACAAGTAATGATGAAAATTTAATCACAAATACATTTTAAAAAACATCAATAAATGAGTAAAAATAAAAAAACACAGTTTCTAAATATTCTAATAACACGAGTGTTATAGATGAATTGGAAAAACATATTTTCAAAAAATATTGAAAATATGAGAAAATAAAAATAATATCTATTTGAAAATCAATCAAATTACCTTAAATAAATAACTATATAAATTTATTATGTTTGTTACTAATAACAATAATAGGATCACAAGAAAATTGGTTTTGATGACTAAATATTCTATTTTTTTACATCTATCAATTTTTTGAACTTGTTTAGGAATCTTCCCACATTTTATTCGTCATGTTTTTTCAATAATAATTAGTTTTTAGAGGTGATTGAATATTGGAAATGTCCTGAATGTAAAAATTAATCCTATAATATATATATATGTGTGTGTGTCATTATTTTGAAAAATTATGTATTATATGTTGAAATAATGTTAAAAAGTAAATTTTTACAATCAAAATTAAATCATAGTATTTAAAAATTTATTGTTAAGAAAAATTTATTCAATTAAAATAGAGTGGATAAATTTTTATATATTCTTAATTACATTTGAAATATAAACATAATGAAATTTATATATGTGTCTTTTGAAAATATTTATTTTAAGTCCTTTTTCTTTACATTATTGAGTAAAATTTTATCTTTTAAGGGTTTATTTTCATTTAGTTCACTATTGAGTGTTTTTTTATGGATGAGAAAATGTTTAAATGTGGGGATATTTTATATTTTATATTTTAAAAAAAAATTCATTAATTTTGTACTAATTTATGTTATTATTAATATAAATTTTAGTATATAAGATATATATTTAAATAAATAGTATTTCTAGTGAAATTATATATAAAATATATATTTTCCCAAATATAAAAATTATTTATATATATAGGATTATTATATTTATGTATTTATAATTTTATATATTTCTATTTTTATATTATTATTATTATCTATTGTAGTAGGGTAAAGTAGATACGTTATAGTAGCATGAAACAATAATTCAAATAGGCCCATTCTGATATATTTGTATGGACATTAGGCCCTATGTGTATGACCTATGGGCCCTATTTTGTTGGTTTATAGGCTTAGAGTAATAAAATAAGTTAATTAATGGTGGTTTATCCCTTAGTTGGGTTGGTTACCCAATAAAATAGGCCCATGTGTGGTTGAGTGGGTATTTTCAAAAAATTTATACCCTAAATAAATACTAAACTTTATACGAAAATTATAATTTTTAAATTATTTCTCTAAAAAATATTCTATATTGATTAAATTGTTTTATTTTTTAATGGAGAAATATCTACAATTGATTAATTTTAAAGTTCTATATAGAACTGTGAATGTGTAGTCACTCATAAAATTAGTTGCAAAAAATCATATATCTTTTATTGGAAGGTGATACACTATTTTTAGAAAAAAAATAATATCATTATAATATTATGAGTCATGTTTAGGGATTTCATTTCTTTATAAAATGGAGGACTTATATTTATTTGAATGCTAAATCTATTTATCTCTCTAATATTTTAGGTAAAATAAAGTAATGATTTTAAGGATATAAAGGGAGGAACATTAAAAATACTAGTAAATATTTCTCGGTGAATTATATTATTACTTTGAAATTTGTCTATTTTTCCCCAAATATAAATAACCATAGGATTTATTGATTAAATTAACATATTATATTATAAATTTTCTTTTATATCAAAGTTTATATTAATTAAATGATATTTTTATCCCATGAAGGTATTTTTGTAAACTTTTAGGAAATAGGGAATCTACAATAAAGAATCCTTGAAATTTTAAATGCTCTTTATAAGTTTAATTTACAATATTTATGATCAATTAAGGAAATAATGATACTAAATTTATATAGAATGGGTTGTTAATGAGGCTTATAAGAGGGAACATATATTATTTATAATCTTCTATTTAGCTTTCAGATCATAAAAGATTCAGTAATATAATGCCAAATTCTAGATTTCTTCCAAATAGGTCTTATGAATTGGTATTTTGGATATATAATTTTTTATAGGTAAATATATGGTTTAATGTGAAGTTTATAAGTATATGAATGAAAACTAAAATTAAGATATACTTGCATCTCACTAGTTGTATAATTTTGGTTACATTGTAGAAATAGTTCATTCAATCTTTTACACCAAAGAAACACAACCTTTTCTAGAAGCTTAATTATAATATAAATGATTCTTAATAAAATATTATAATTATATATTTGAAGTTTTGTCAAATAATTCTGTAATTTTAGATATAAAGTGTAAAATATTTTTAGTCCTACTAAATTTTAGATTTTATAGAAGATATTTCATTGAACAATTTGTTTTAAAGATTATCTTCATCAATATATTATTAACTTATTTTCCTAATTTCATATTTATAATAAGTAATTCGAAGGTATAAAAAAAATTATTATTAACTATATATTTTAATTTTAATGATTGAAAATAATAGTTTATCTATTATGAATTTAGAATAGATTACTTATTTCAAATGTTAAACTTTTTAGTTCATATAAGAAATACATGTGGTCTTCTTAATTAATGATTTTGTGGGTGAGTAAAGTTATTAAGGTTTCACACACTCTCTATAAGAATAGACACAAGATTAAGTATTAGTAGGATTTGGATGAATCTAATGATGTATTAAGACATATTTAGACTATTATTATATTATAAAGTATGATGGATAAATCCAAGACCAATAATTAAATAAATGATTTATTTATATACATAATTTCTTTGTAATATAAATATTAAAGTGATATATAGGAACACTTTATGGTCAATATTATTCTTTTTTAGAGAGGTAAATAAAATTCAATATAGATAGATTGTGTAAATGATGTGTAGACATAGAAATGAGTGAAGCAAAAGGTTTATATCAGTAGTGGTTATGTGTTGGGATGCTTCTTTAATGATTTTTTCTGTGTATCACCATTTGATACTAAAAAAGAGTTTATTATATAGGATGTTAAATACATCATAAAATTAAATTGGAACATTGTATTTTTATTGAATGTTACTAAATAATAGTGGAATATTGAATTGGGTAGCATTATTGTTCAACGAAAAATGATCTTCTAAAGTGAATAATGGATGAAGCATACTGAATCCATTAATTTTATTTTCACTCAAATATATAGGGATGGAAATTCAATAGTAGATTCACTTTTAGAAATGTATATTGAAATTAAATGTTTTATTTGGTGTGATTTATTACAAAAAATTGAATTTCAGTTGGGGTACAATAACTATATTAGTAATTCTTATCTATAAGTGTTGTAAATTTCTTTTCTGATTTAATAATTTTTTGGGGTCACTTCATCCATTCTTGATTCTGATTATTGTAATTATTAAAATTATTTTCATAATTTTAATTAATTAAATATTAATAGTAGTAATATGAAAAATATTTTTTTCACAATTTATTTTAACTATATATAATATTAAAAATTTAATTATTATTTATCTATATATATAATTTAATTAAATTATTTTTTATTTTATTTTATAAAATTCATTATAAAATTGATTTAAATATTTTAAAAATAGTTAAAATTGTTTTATTAATTTATATATTATTATATTTTATTACTTTAATGTATTTAATTTTATTTGTATAGTTATTTTTTTATAGAATCCTCACACTTGGAATGTTAATAAACATGGGTGTGATCCAAGAATGATGTTTTGTTATTGGATTGGTGCAGGAAAAAAAATGAGAAATAGAGGAATCATAACCTCATTTATAATTCACTATGTCATTGTTATCCATTATAGGATAATAATTGAAGTAATATTTATCCACATTATAGATAAATCAAATTCATTTTTTTATGTCACCACAAATAGAGTGTTTGATTGAATATGAGAAAATAAAATCCACATTTGGCTATTATATTTGTTTTTTTTTACTATCTTGGTAATGTAAGAGGAATAAGAGGTTGAATAAACTACATGGATCCATGATATATATCGTTAATAATATATGATTTTTGGATTAGGGTATGATTAATCTATAAAAAATATATTATTAAATTTTTCCAATACCATTTAGATTTTTTTATTAAAATCATAGTCTATATAATAAATGTCCATAGTAATATAGTTTATTCTTTTTCTAGTATTTCTCATCAATTTAAAATAATGTTGGGATTCAAAATAAAAAAGGTTGAAGATTTAATATATAACTATATAATGGATTTGGTTAATAGAAATGATTAAATAAATTCTAAAAAACATGTTTTAGGCTTAATAGAATTTGGTGGCTCTATTATTGTCTTGGTATTAAATATTTAGTGAGTATATCTATTATTTAAGTATTTTAATAATTTTTGGAGAATATAAACTTATGATGTTAAATAAAATAAAATCTTCATCCAATGAATTAATAAAATTCAAGGCTAGAGCATGTTGGCCCTAAGTATAAGTCTCGTTGTCCATGTGTCACATCCTAAAGCTTACTAAGTAAGAATCATGTTTTGTTTAGTAGGAATTATTTTTCATTGGTATAAGGTTTATTTTAATAAATATAATAATATTTTCATTTTTTATTTTTGATGATATACATACTATTTTTTATATAATATTACTTTAAATTAGTCGACAATAAATTCTTGGATTTTTTATTAAATTTAGTAAAACTTTTATATTAATTTATATATTCATTAATTTTTTTATTTTTCAACAAATAATGTATTGTTTATGTGTATCTACTAAAAAAAATATGATGTTGAAATAAACCATAATTTCTTATCAACCAAGAATATATAGATAAAAACAAAGATCGATTTAAAATTAATACTCATGGATAATTATGAAATTTATTTAATCAAATCTCAGTCATCAATAAAATTAATTAAATTAAATAATATTTAAATTAATTTATAAACATTATTCATAACATAAAAAGTTTATTAATTTTATAGTGAATTTTTTTATTCAATATAACATGGGGAATAAATTCTTTGTCATTAAATTAGAATATTAATTTTCAAATATATGTAAATAATAATAAACATTAATTTGTTTTTGGTTTATTGATGTAAATAATTGATAGAATAATAAAGGATTGTGAGAAGTATGATACATTGATATCATCAAAAATAATAAAAACATGTCTATTA
Source organism: Viscum album (assembly GCA_963277665.1). NCBI lineage: Eukaryota > Viridiplantae > Streptophyta > Magnoliopsida > Santalales > Viscaceae > Viscum > Viscum album. Next base: position 1,196,534,954 of record OY728123.1, on the reverse strand, counting down.
AATTTAATTGATTTTACAAGTATGGTAAAATTACTATTCACAAATAATAGATTCCGTGTATATTTTATCTCTTAAGGTTGATTAATTAAATTATTTAATTGATATAAAATATAAAAAAAATAATTATGTCAATTTTTAATCAATATATCAACTAGTTTTATATTTCATTATGAGATTAATTATCCTTCATGGCATCAACTCTATCCATATACTATATATTCATTGGTTATCTAGTGATTAGATGAATTTATAAATTTAAAATTAGTGATTAGGTTCATGGGACTTTACTTTTCTTATGAATGTGTCATTAATTGTTTTCTGGAATTATGATTTGTGGGATTTAATAGTAAAATATAATTTATATATAAATAGTTATGTGCCTAGATTATAGGAAGATTTTTACTGTTTTATGGACAATAATAATATTAGTTTGATTAATATCCCATTCTGGAAATATCATATCCAGTATTATAATTTAAAACATCATTGAAAATAATGAAAATAAAATAATATTTTAATCATATATTAAAACTATAATATCAAAACATATAGAATATATTATGTGAATACATTCATAGTACAATATGACTACTGATAATTTATTTATAATCACAAATATTTATGATCATATTTAAAAAACATTCATAGACTCCCAAAATTAATAGACTAAACATTTTTCCTTGGTGTCATCTATCATAGAAAACAAGGTTATCTCATAACATAAGGTTAAAATATATTCAAATTTACCCATATAAAAGTAAGTTTATTATATAATATACCTAATTAATTTTAAGAAATCAATAAAGTATATGAAATGTATGTTTTAAATGTTAATGTTCAGTATATTATATAGTCAAGACTACCTAATTTGATATGGTAACATAATAGAAAATTCATGATATTATAGAAACCATAATTAAGTATTGGAAGATGAATGGTTATTCAATGAATTTAGATACTATATATTTAATATCACACAACACATTATTTATCTATACATAAGTCAAAGTGATAAATAATATAGGATCACAATCACATCACCTGTTATTCACATGTCAACAATATATAATAAAAATTGTAAACTATAATACATCAAAAAAATATGTTACCTAAATTAATATCTCTTCCCATGGTATTTTCATATCATTATATTTTTAATCGGTTCTATATGTATATCATTTGGTGTGATATAGTCATATTCTTTAAACATGTGACATATTACATCACACATTGTTATTTAATATATTTGGACTATGTAATTCTATATTAAATATTAAAAAAGTGAGAATATTTATAATTGGATAATAATTCAATATAATTACAGTATAAGTGTCAAAAGAAATTATTTAGTGTGATATGGGTGATGATATTATATATTTTAAATTTTTTTATAAACTATTGAATCTATAAAATCTTTAAGGATTGAACTCTATGATAGAAGAATTTAAAGGTTCCAATATAAAGATGATCATAATAATTGATGAATATGTGTTATTATTGTCTGATCGAAAACTGAATATTTACTATCTATTTAAAATTTAATCTCAAAATACTAGAGTGTTGTGGATTTATGATATTACTTTATATATAGTATATATAAGAACATGATGGGTAAATTTAAATGGAATAATGATTCATTCTCTTATACTATTTATGATCTTGGTTGATTTTTTAGTAATTATGAATCCATGATAATAAATGTATGTTTATTATTATGTATTATTCTATTAAACCTATCATTTAACGAAATTTTGGGTAGAAGTTTTTTGTGATTCATCCACTGTATTTAGGCATGTTTTTGTTAATGAAATTATATAGTCATGTCAAAATTAATTCATGTTGTTTTTAGATAAATTTATATTTTCAAAAAAATAAATGAATTATTATGGAATAAAGATATCATAGGATGAGTTATATAAATAACATTGACTACAACATACATATGTAAGCCATGGATAAATCTTGGTCATTATCATGATATCACATATAGTTATAAGAGACATCATTATATATAATGGGTTTTGAAAAACTTATTACAATGATATAATTTAATTATGAAATATATATATATATATAAGGATATCATAGATTGAGTTAAAATTAAATTTTTGGGTTTTAGATTAAATTAGAGAAAAATATAGTGACACATCTACATGTAATTCATAATGTGGTCAATAATTGTGTCATATTAATAGTAAATCACTATTTCACCATAAGAAATATATTATATTATTTAGTTTTTCAGTTTTTTCAATGATATATGATAATGTTGAGAATTTTAAAGTGGTGGTATAATTTTTTCTACATTGGAGGTAGTGATAAAATGTATATCAAGGTCTGCAAAATCGAATCCTTTAAAAATATTTTCTTTTATGAAATGAATTATAAATTATTTATTCTAATATATTATAGTTCATGGAATTTAGAAACACTTATTTTACATCAAAAATATTTTAAAATAAAATTAAAAATTATGAATTCTTCATAAATATTAACTAGAAAATTATTAAATATATTAAAAATAAAATATTAATTATTACATGTTAATATTAGTTGATATGTTTTTCATGATATAAAATTTATAAATTTAATATAAAATATCTATATCAATAATATAATATAATTTATAAGGTTTCTATAAATTATAAATTATTGAAAATACTACTTTTGTATATATTTTTCGAAGGGGTCTTTAAGATTATTATATCAATAGATTTTATTATTGTGTTATTTTTTAAAATTATGTATACTTTTAAAAACATAGTTTTGGAGGATTTGATAATTGTTTAAAAAACAAAATTATATGATATTTAAACAATTTAAATCATTTATTTTATTAATAATATATAAGAAAATGGGTGGAAAATAAGAATAGTTCTCATTTTATAAGGAATATAATTTTATATATTGAATAATTAATATATATTACTTATAAAATTTCAATATGAATTATTCATCTTTCTAATATAATTATAAATTATTTATTTTCATATTTTATACAAATTCTAGATTATTTATTCATAAGTGTTTATATTCATACTTAACGAAATGTTCATGGAATATCTTACATAAATATATAAACTGATCATTTATCTATTCATTAAATTGTTCCTGATTATAAAATGATTCTACTTTGAATATAAGTATTCTTTTAATTAAATTTCATAAAATTATAATATAAAATTTAAAACCTTGAAATTAATTAATTTAATGAGAACATATAAAAAATGTTCAGTTTATTTAATCCCATTATAGTGGATTGTTGGTTAAAATTCCAAACTTCATATTTTATTATATTATTCATACATATTCAGATATAAAATTAGTTCAAAAATAAAATTATTCTTCAAAAATTATATATGTATATTTTTTACTATTGGGAAGACTTTTACTAAAACAGTGACTATGATTCTATCAAGAAAGGTAGGATTGAATGTCTTTCATACTATAAATGATATTAGGGATAAGTTATGTTTATTTTGAAATTAATCCTTCATATAAAAGGGTTTAACATACAATTTTCCTGTTATCTCTTTAGAAATGTGATGAATATTATAATTAGAATTATAAAATTGATACATAATGAAAGTAATCAATTATATAAGGAGTTATAAATTAATGTAACTAGAAAAAGTTAATTTGACTTAATAAAATAAGAAATATATCTATTTTAAATATAATAGAAGAATTAATAAATAAATAGAATGAATGGGGTGAAGTGTACGTGTGATATATTTAGTTTTAGATGATGAAATAATATATAACCCCCTAAAATTATTTTATTATAACTTCATTGTGAAAAATTATTAAAGCATCACTTATCCTATATGGGTGGGTCATTCCAATGTTGAGTTCCCACGGACTATTGTTTTGTGGAAATTAGAATATTGGTGACCATAATGGATTAGTTTCTATACATGATGAAATATTTTGGATCCACTTAGCAAGGAACCATAATGTTATGAAAAACAGGGGAATGGTGTTGGGATAATAAATAGGAAAATTCAAGAATGTTATTTCTCACTCAACTATTTATTAGTTATATATGATATAATTTACATTATGATTCACATAAACATAAGATGTTATAATATAAGTATAAAAAATTACTCATATATTTATGAAATCTTGATATTGGACCACTAATTAAAATATAGGTTACTTTTTTTATAATTATTTTCATAAAAATTTATCTTGAAATTTTTTAAAATATTTCAATTAATTAGAAAATGCTTAAATTATAGATTAAATGAAAATAAATAAATCCTAAAACTCATATTGTAGGAAAAATTAAAATGAATAAAAATTTATTTGTTCGTAATTTTCTAAACATGTATCAAAATTTTGGAATAGTTCTTGAGTACATTGAGATGTTTTCACAACCAGAGTAACCACATAGGTCCCTTAATGGTGATGTAATTAAATAAGAATAAATTACCTATGTTATGAATAAAAATGATTCCATATATATATATATAAACTCAGGTCTTTTTTCATGGATCATAATTTATAATAACAACCTCATAATATGGGTTTTTATTGAACGATAGACAACCAAAAGAGTGTCTATATGGAATAATATAGACATTAGAAATATAATCTTTCAAATGAATTTTTATGGCATGTGATGATTTATGAAACATAATATTCCATTTATGTCCTCAATATCGTTGGTTATTTTTATGATTTTCAAATATTTAGTCCACCACTCACATTATATTAGGCTATATTATTTATAATTAAATTGTTTTTGAATATATTTTATATATTCAATATCAACTTCTAAATTAATGATTTTAGTAACAAATTAAATGATCTCCACAATATTCATTGGGTTTATAAGATGAAAATATGATGTTTAAAATAATATACCATAATAGTCATATAAATAATTATATGCAATAATTTTTTTGGGAAAAGGATAATAAATGTCATTGTGATTATGATTCTACTTTTAATTCAAATAAAAGTTTCAATAAGGATGGGAAATTTTTCAATTGAGAAAAAATATAAAAATTAGAAATGATAATTTTCAAAAATCAAGGAAAATTTTCAGAAATTCCTTGTAGAGTATACTTTAGGTACTTCTTTTAGAAAAAAAAATCCATAACCACATGATATATGATAAAAAATAGTATATTACTCAATTTTTGTGACTGTTTATTGGAGTTTAGAAAATGATCAAATTAAAAAATTAAATTATTTGTTTAAATTTTATAAAGTTTATTAGTCTTTATTATAAAATAAAGAAATAGAATAAATTTCCCGAATTCATTATATAGAATCTTTTTAGGTATTCCTATATGGGTTTGTGAACTAAGGTGACTCACTTGTCCCTTTTGTGTAACTTTCATAACATGGTAACTCATTCTACTAATAATTTCACACCATAATAGCACACCCATACGATACACTCTAATAACAAGAATAATGAATGTTTCACTGTTAAATCATATCTTTTAATAGATCCCCATGGGTCCTCATTTTGTTTGAGTATGAATCTGGTGGATAAAAAATGGATTCAACAATCAGCCCATACCCATGCCTATTTTTCTCCCTTTATATAGGCTATTAGGATCAAAACCAATGTAAATAATTGTAAAATGAGTTTAATTGAGATACAAAAGTGTTTGAAATGCCAAAATATTCTTGAAATCCCATTTCATCCCTAACCTCCAAACATGGGATAAGCTCCCTACTTGGAAAATCTATACTAAGGTGTTATATTCCTAACTCACCTTGGGAGCACAGTGCTAAGGAAAACCATTCACCCAACCTTCCAAAATGATGAAACATTTCCCAAGATCCCAATGTGGGGTCCACATTTCTATATATATCCACTAGGAAGACACATCACCCAATCATGTCTCTTGGGTGACACTTCAACATAACCTACAACTTGGATACCATATTTCCCATGCCTTATACTACAAATACCTTTTCTTTTTTCCATTATATAGAACCATATTTTATGTTCCCATGATATTAGTATGGATAAAATTCCAAAAATAATCTATATTAGGTCAACCACATAACCCAACATTTAATTTAGAGAAACAATCATTCTCAACCATCATAATTTTGAAAAATATGCAACAAGGTTTCACCTAGGCCCCATAATTTGGTGAATTGTCACCCAATAACCATTCTAAATTGTGATATATTCCCCATATAATTATGGTTGAATATGTATTTTCTTATTTCTCATATCATTATGAAAATTAACCTAAGTATCCTTAATAGACTCTTGGATTAATTAATAGATTTGTGAACACCATCCTACAACCAATAAATAATATATTCCCCTGATGAAATGAATTTTCATCTTGTACTAAATAACATATTGAACCCTCTAGGGGTTTACAATCATGTCTACCCTTGATGATGGGGGACCATATCATGAATACATAGTGAATCCTCCCTTGGATCAAGAATATCATATTGACTATCCAAGTACCGAGTTGACCACCTTGGACTACCCAATGAGAAATGAAGGAATGTGCCTCCTCCCTAGGTATAAACCCCACACATCATTCCATTGAAATTTTCATCACTATGACTCATCCATGGGCCACATATATCAATTAAAGGGCCTATATATTTTTGTAAGATCAAAAATGTATCCTTATCATGGTTTATTTACCCAGACTAGTACCTTTGTGTAGTATCCATGCCTATTTCACCCAAACACTGGATGCGAGACATACACATAAAACCTAATTGGTTTCTCATGGGGACGAATTATCAATATATCTAATCATTATTTTGTCCATCCATCAATTTATATGAGGTATATTCACCTATGGGGTGAATATGCACAATCCAAACACATATCCTTTTTCTAAAGAACATGATGGGCCACATATATGTAATCTCTAAATAATTTCTAAAGGGTGCATAAATAATTTGATTCATTTCCTTCGAAGTTATATATCCTCTATAATGTAGGTGTATATTTTCAACCCATGATTAAACCCCAAATAATTCAAAAAGTGACATATCCCAAATGATCCTCATTCCTCAAAGGTACATATTTCCTATAAGATAAATAAAAAAAGCCTCATCCATTCTTATACACCACTTAATCATTTTCTGTTTTCTACTTTAGGACACAAAACCCTTTTGCGTGATATAAATCTATATGAAAATGTTCTCATTCTAGGATATTAAAATACATGGTATGGTCCTGAAACATGACTGTAAATTGTGAATATAAAACTATATGGTATTATATTCCAAAAAAAATTATGATTTTTCTAGTCATGTTTAGAAAACAATGAGGGTTATAATTACATTCATAGGATATGTTGAAAACCCCTATCATAAGCCTAATCCCAACACTATAAACATCCATAACCTTGTGAGATATGGATAAACTATAGATCACTAATCCATGTGTCTTTAAACATGGAATAATCAACTAACATGTAAAATAGTGATGTGTAACCTATGATATATAAATATGTTCAAATCAACTCATCGTTTTGATAAAATCATTAGAATGGTGGTAACTAATCACACACTCGGATTATAGAAATATTCAAGAAAAAAACAATAATCTATAATTGATTCCCAATGTAGGAAATGATTCCCCTAAAAATGATGAGTGATCCCAACCTCCCCTTATCTCAATTGATTTACACCAAATTCATTAATGATAATTCTCAAATGACCACCATTATTTGGAAAGATGTTCTATGATTCTTAAAAAATAATGGTCTATTATGTGATGAAAATATAATGATCGATATGGATTCCTCATCCTTTTTCACAATAAAGAAATAATTCATGAAAAATACCCACATATTGTGCCATATTATCAAATAAAACAAAATTGTGAACCCAATATGAAACTTTTAACCAAGTTAGTGATCATTCAAAAATTCATTACTATTAAACCTGAAATGAATGGATTTTTATTGGTTTTTATCCCTTAAAAATCTTAGGAATATATGGAATCTCAATATATTCATGTAATTACATAAATTTTCCTTTTATTCAAATAAAAGTGGGTTCCCATAATTAATCTATTCAGGATTTTATTTACCTCCAACAGATGTACTCGATCTATTCCATACCAACCCAACACCTTAAACATTATGTGATGAATGAGTTTATATTTGATTATTATATCCATGGTATCATCCCAATACTAGAGGAAGATCACGAGATCCTCTATGAGGTGAATACCTACCAATGATCTTACTAGTGAAGGACTGAAACAAATCATGTGGTCCTAACCACCAGGTCTAATCACTTTTAGACACTACTCATTGATTAATGTAATTTTCACATCCATTTCCTTATAGAGGTGGACTAGGATGTCATAAACATTTCTGATACATAATATAAACCACTAAAGAGTTATCATGCTATTAATTTTCACAATCACCCACAACACATGGACATCTCCCCTAAGGAACCCATTGTGGAGGAAAACAAAGAGAAACTAGTAATTTCACTCAGACTAGGGTTCCTAGGAAGACTTATTTATGAGGAAAAAACAGTATTAGGGAAAGATGAAATGATTATATCTCCACTCCCTCTAGATAAATCTATTATATTATTTCTAAGATAGCTGAATATCATCATCATATTCCTAACCATCATCAACAAGCTTGTCAATATGTTTTAGAAGAATCATAAGTACCAAGTGGGTAAATCCCTAAAATAAATAGGGTGAAATATCATATCCTTACTACCATATGTTAATATCATTACAATATTTGGGTAGAGGGAATAGAGAATACTCATATACATTCTTGGACCTTCAATCCTAGAAAATATATCCTAGTAAGGAAAAAATAATATTTTGGTGGATAATAGAGGACTTGTCCCGGTTTTTATCTAATTATACTCTAAGGGATCTTGTAATCATATACCGATATATTCTCATGTGTGGGGCCTTATTCTTGATATGACTTGGAAGGATCATTAGAATACCAAGATAAATAATGACTAATATGATTAGGTTCATATTCTAATTCCAATAATATTTCATTATCATATTTTTTCATCAATTGTATGGTATTCCCATATCCCTCACACTAACATAAGTTCTAATCACTATATTTCTGGAATCACACTAAAGTAGGCTTGTATCCCTACTCCTGTCATAGGATACAAATAGAATGTTCTGGAAACAAGACATTAGTATAGTTATATTCACTTCTTCACACATGAATCCAAATGATATATCTTGATGGAACATATCAAGAAGTAGTATTGGATTCTTATCCAACCTAAGAAACCTATATTTATATTTAGAAAGTTATTAAAGACCACTTGTTGGTTTATATACCCATAAATTCTCATATTTTAGGTGAATTCCATTAAAATACATAAATTTTATAAGAAATATATTATTATGTTTATATTATATGCTGGTAGTCTCCCATGAGAGTATATATATATGAATACAGTTTCTTATATTGTGTGATTTCAATCATGATCAAGGTATTTACCTCAGTCACTCACCAATAGTGGTTAAGTAAGTCTCATCATGTAATTTCTTCAACCATAGAGCATGATCATTTTCCCACTATGCTAAATTCTGATAGTCATGAGACTGTTTAAAATGTTTTATTGGGAATCATGAATCTTTTATCTCCTTGGTACAAAAATTTTCAACTCTGTAGATCATCTCTAGGGAAGTATCTATAAAGTTCATCTCTATGTTAATATTTAAATCTACCATAAATTAATTCCTAGGGTAAAATTGGTGATTATCATCCCAAAATAATGATGAACAATGTGAAAAAAGGTACACCCCATTCCATCCCATTAACAAATTATTATACTAAATTTCCACCGAATAGAGGTTTGGTTAGTAACAATATTGGTTCTCCCCATGGTAGTCATTGTGAATTTTATCTTTACAATGAAACCCATTTTAGTGTGAAGGTACTTCTTGTGTAAAAAAATTTCATTATTTACCTCATACCAACAGAAACTTGAGAGTCCTTGGAAAACTACCCTAAGTTATTCCTCGCTAATATTTGACACATCATCCCTTTTGAAAATAATAATTGTTTAAAATCATCATCTAAAACTCCCAAAAATAAATTACTCTTCGAAATAACTGATTATTTTCCAAATAAATTCACTTCCCTTGACAATGTAGTAGGGATATTGACAATATGGTCAGATTAGTTTAATGAATCCCTCGTTGAGGATGTGTATAACTCCATTTTTGTGTACACAAAGCTATATAAGGATAACATGCAGGTGATGTTTTGGTCCATATCAAGTTCCTGGTAAGACATTCCAATGACATTGAAATAGGAATGTACACCCCATTTATAAAAAAACTTATGGGAAATGCTATAATGCCTAATGTAAGGGAATATGATTTGTAGGGAATATGTTAACCACATCCAGGGAATGGAATGATATTTCACAAAATTGATTTATATTCCATTTCAATTTCATAAAACTCTATGTAAATAAATGAATTTGATATCAACCAACATGATTACATCAATTCACCAAAGGAACATTGTATATAATTGTACATACTCCACCTGATATCCACATTAGTTGGTTTGAGAGTGTGCATGACTCAATACATCACAATGGTTTCTAAAAAAATAGTTCATAAGAGGCCCAAAAATTAACACCATTACCTCCACTTAGGTATTAGGCTCTATATCTATGTATTCTAGTGGGTCTATCCAATGAAATTTCATTATTCAGAAATACCTGGAATGAAATACTCATTATGGGAGATCTATTGAATACATCATGTATCAAGCAGTCACAAAGAATGAGAAGCCATTATATTTATAGTAATCTAGCTCTCAACACATCGATAGGTATGAAAAAGAAAATATATTTGACCTTAAAATTAAACTACACATAGAAATTACCAAGTATAGGTCCACGTAATAGGAAGAATGTGATTACATCTTTTGTCGTAGTACTAATTGAGTGACTCAAGCATGTATAGATAAGGGAAGTTGTATCTCCACCACTACCCTTGGGATCAAAAATTATATAGTGATTCTAGGATATGATGGGGTAAGGACCAATTTAACCCTATCACAAATGTTTGGTGAAATTTATATTACCTCATTCACCTCTTACAAGGAAATTATTCCCCTCTATATTAGGGTTGAATTCACTAGGAACCCATTAGTAGTTATTACAACTTTTTGATCCATTATCTTCAATATGGGATAACTTAGTGAATGTTAATGAAAACTATCTCAAGGATTCCATTCATCAATGTATATAGTCAAATCCCCATTGGGGTCGTAATACAAAAAAACACCTAATTAGAAAAATGTAAAAGAATATCACAATACAACCCTTAATAAAATTCAATGTGTTGAAAATCCCCTATCAACTATGATGAGGATGAGAAAATGATTTCAGATGTGTGTTATGTGTCAGTAAATTTTATTTCTATTGACGTCAAAAAGAACCAAAAGTATAAACTAGACATAGAAGGGAAAGATGATAAGACATACACATAATAAAATGTATTAATTAATGATGAAATTATACCCACATGAAAGAAGATGTAGTATTATAATATTTATGTTCTTTTGATTATTATACCACCTAGTTTTTGTTATTTGGGAAGGAAGGAATAGAAAGTATTGGAAATATCCAATCCCACCAACTACTCAAGGAACATGAAACACTTTATATCAAGGAAATATTTTCCCAATAAGAAATGAGATATAAGAACTAACGAAGTTCAACACCAAACTACTCAGGAAATATTCTTACATAGTATATTTCCAAAGAAGATTGTTTTTTCTCTCCCCCATAACACATTCAATGGGACAAAACTACTAAAATAGTAAGAACACATTCTAATGACCTGACTAGGTTTCAGTCCTAAATATCTATTAATCTAAACTAGGTGGAAAAATAGTATTACAGTACTTATCTACTAGATAATCCAATATTAGTTCAATAAAACTACCCTAGAATAAATATAACTCGATATCAATAGACAACATAGGTGAACCAAACATATTACATTCTTCTAATTTTTACTACTACGGAATCATCCTTGGAGATGTAACCATACTAACTATTTGAATCCATAAATTTATTTTGTTCCCAAATGGTAGTTATAGATCAAAGACTCACATTAGTAATGTTAGAGATAAATTTAAATCCAGATTTTGTTGACATTACTCATACACCACAAGATATTTGGAATCCCACATTACAAATATTTAATGTAAAAGGAAACACAAAGTAGAACCTTAAAAAATTTGTGTCTTTGTGCATCTGCAAGATGGAAACATAGAATAAACAATATGAATCAATGTTATGAATATTTATATAGACTATATAGATATATACACTCAACTGGTATAACACAATTTTAATGGATTTATTGACAACTTGTAAGATCATTGATGATAGCTACTCAATTAATTAATTTGCATGCTGAAGAACACAACTATTAAATAATCCTTTAATTATAAAAACATTAAAATGATAGGGTCAAAAAAATTATCATTATGAGGAAGGGAATAACCTACTTCATGAATATGTATATCCCTTAGGAGAAGTTGTTAAATATCTTCATAGAGAATATCCATGATGAACTAAAGTTTACATTGATTCTCTTAATGTTCCATTTTGGTTTCTATAGTTTTCATCATTCCCAGAATGATTATAGGATTTAATTCGATATTCCAAAGATACATTTCTACCCACATTTTCAACCCAAGGAATGATACATGGTGAAGAAGATGCTACATTAACTACACTCAATTATATACTATCATAGTCTTAGGAATATATGTCAACGCAATATCACATGGGGTCTCCCCTTAAATAATGACAATAAAAACATCACCCTCGTTTAGATATAAGAAGGTATAAACCTCATCTAAATTATGAGGATAGGTTGAATATAGCTTATTTTTACTATGAAAATAGGTTTTGGGTACTTTATTATAGTTTTGGAGAGCATAATACCCTAATTTATAGAGGTTATGAAGAATAATGAAGTTAGTAGAAAATAATTCTCTGATTACATCCACTTCTATTGGATATTGGGAAAAAAATATCCAGGAATATATAATTTACATGGAGATACTCCAAATAATGGTTTATTCTGGGTATGTCAAATTGTAAAATCACATGGTATAATAAATATCTAGAAATTTTTATCATGAATTCATGTAAATATGATGATTGGATTACCCAAAATTAGTCAATTAGTATCTTACTACACATAAGGTACACTAAACCAAAATGTTTTGACCCTAAATCCACCAGCAATATTAGATAAAAATATCTCTATCTCAATATTATTAAATTCAATGAAATCATTTCTAGTGAAAATAGGGTATAGAATTACGTTTCCTTACAGACACTGAATCTAGTCTATATTCTTTTTTACTTATTAACCATATCTCTATATAGATTGTAACCTTCCAAAAAATCAAGACAATGGGAACTACCCTATCAAATGGAATTCACTTCCAATAAGAAATATCAAAATAGTTTGACCAATATTATCCACTTGAAGAATCCATTTACTAGAAAAGATAAGGACCTTTATAAACTTATAACCACAATTTATAATTCGAGAAGAGGAAACATAATCAAATGAGGAAAAATAATATGATGTAGAAATAGACCCCCAATATCTGGGAACAATTTCTATTGAAACTATATACTCCAAAATATCAGTTATCCAAGTAGTCCAGTAATACCAACATGAGTATTTATTTGATCTAAGATCATCCAAGTTTCACTAGGATACCATAATATTAGAATACCAATAATAAGATAATATATTTATTAAAAAATTTGAGGTTTTAATAAGGACATCTCATCCCATCCTTCAAATAATAAAAATGACCTAACATTTTGATCAGGGAGTGGATTCTCCAGTGGACTCAAAAATGACCTACAAACCCCAGGATAAGGAACATCCTAAATATTGTAAGTGAAACCATTGGTCGTGAAAAATTATATCCTAAATTAGATGGCCAACATTTTATACAATCTCTCTAATCTAGATCATCTTCCCCTCTCTAGGGAAATTAGGGAATCTCTTATTGAAAACCAGATTAGCCCTTAATAATTACAGGATGAATTTTCTATAGATGTAACATACCATATAAAGAATGGATCTACTGAATGTCACATGTTACTTTAATTTATGAGTAATTATTAGGAATAAACCATACCAAGGATCATTAGGACCCTAAACATATTCAAGAAGGGTTTATTAAATGTACGTCCATGGGGATCTAATTGATAAGGATTCTAGGATCAAAATAATACTAGTTTATAACTTATTCCACATTGAAGGAACAAAATCGTTTCCTAGTTTAGTGATCTCATGTTGAACTCTGATTTTATGACAGACCACCAAGAAATAGAATTCAACACCCTTTTGTGATTGATGTTTCAACATAAGTACATCATTGTACCATCATCATAACAACATTTCCCCAAATACTAAATTTATGGACATGTTATAGTGTTGTATGATGATAATTCCATATTTGATTATTTTTTATTCCCAATATGTAGACGTATTTTTTTAATGTCATGGAGAAACAAATGATGGTAGACAATTCCATCCAAAAACAATTCCCCAACATCTAAGAGAAACTGTAACACCCCACAATTATAGAAAATATTTTTTTTAATAAATTTAATCAACCTAATATTTTGTGTTACACACATAGCCAATTTTATCTTTCACCACAGAAAACATCAAGTTTAGATTATGGTACATGTAACACAGAGTCTATCATGTGTTACATGTAACACCAAGTTCAAACAAAACTTAACATACTTTTAAAATATTATTATTTAAAATGATAGTTATAACCTAAATATTTAAATAGTGGGTATGAATAGGATAAAATAAATTATCAAAAATATATATTTTACATGTGTATATATAATTAATTACATAGTGACTAATTAATTATAAATGAAAATAAAACCCATTTGAAAATAAAGGGAATATTTTTTTTGAAAAATTATGTTTATGCGCACAAACATGTTTTATCTCAATAAATTATATAATTCAAATTTTTTGAATTAATTTAATTAAATTTATATATTATATATTCAATAAAGTTTTCAATATTTGACTTATTTTTTTCTAGAAATGATATAATATTATATCCAATTTTATTCTTAAAACTGCTTTTTTATAGAAATCAATTTTATTTCCTTTTGCACTGTTGTTTTAAAATTAATTTCCACCAATTATAGAAAAAACATATATTGAATGAAAATAATTTTTGAAATATATAGTTCAATACTATATTAGGGTGAATTCTTGATAATTTTCTATGAAGTTAAAGTTCTCAATATATAGTTAAAATTACTTGTTTTTATTATGAATTGTAATTTATTTAAAAGAATTTAGAAATAATAAAATTTCATTAAGTTTAATAAAATTGTAAAATTAGTTAAATAATATATCTATTAATCCCATTTACATAATTTCAATAATTTTATGATTACAGTTTTATATAAAAACTTTTTAAACTTTTGAATATTTTATCTTTGGAAAACTGCTTTCTCATCGTATCTGCAGGAATAATTTAGAATTAAAATTTTCCACTTATAAGAATGGAATTTGGGAAAATAGATTTTATATTTTCATTTATAATAATTTATATTATCTAATAAGGTCAAATTAACTTTTCATCATAATGAATAGCAAAATGAGTAAAAAAATTACCACGATTAAGGTAAAAAAAGAGTTTATTATGGGGTAAAACTATAGAGGTACTGAATAAAAATGTTCAAAAACCTGAATAACACCTTTTTTCTAGAAAACTTTTGACCTTATATCTCATATTATATAAAATGGATCATTTTACATCTTGTTTTCATGTTACAAATGTGGGTACACCTTTTTCTTTTCAAAGTATTACAAGTGTGTTACTCATCTCACTTATAAAATGCCACCACCTATTCTCTCCACTTCACACATCCAAACCCATTTTGTTCTGAAAATAACTAACAATATAACATTATTAATTCTCTAATGTCATCCTAGAATCCCTATTTTAGTAATAAATCAAACCAAATGAGACTTTTGGTGCTATCCAAATGAAGTTTTCTGAAGAAGAGGTAACATCAAAATTTGAGCATTTTATTTTATTTATTCTTTCATATCCTTAAATTAATATTAAACTATTTATTATATAAAAAACTAATATATTAAATATTATTAAATTTATTATTCTAATTAAATAACCTAAATCATTATCTCCTTTCATTTAATGGGTTACGAAGTAATCAATTGTGTGTACGGCGGACCACCATCCCACGAATCGATGTCATTCGATTTTCCATTACCATATACCATAGATATATATAATTATTTATTAAATTTTGACATGTGATATGTATGATATTATTATACTTAAGTAATTTTTTTTATCGCATATAACTTCTTTAAATTTTTTGGAATACGATAACATCTTTCCTGTGTAAGGCAGACTATCGACTTGCGAAGTGATGTGATCCATTCATGATTTACATATAAGGTAATAAATACATTTTTAATGCAAATATGTGATATATAGTAAATACAAATGATTTCATAATGTTAATATATTATTTACCTCTCTTTATTTAAATTCTTTGAGAAAATGGGAACAATTTTCTTGTGTATGTATAGTCTATCATCTCTATGAATGATGTTTTTCAATTTCTTTCTCTCACTTTTTTGGATTACTCAATATATATATATATATAATGAATATATATGATATTTTTACCTTTTTTAAATATATTCATATGATGTTACCTTGATCAATGTTCTTTGAAATCAAATAAAATATGAAATCATACATGAAAATTAAAGAGGTTATCACCCTAAACGAGATTTTAGCAAGGAATTGTTGATAAAAAGGTAATAAAATGACATAAGTAAATAATATATGGTATGATACATATTATCATATATCTATAATATAATCATAAAAAAATTATATTTATTATATATAAGGTTTGAATGTGTATGAAGGATCTTGAGACTTAAGATAATGAATTTTTGTCTCACTTTTATTTCCTATGAGACTCATGCCATATTCAGCCTCTGTTTATTTCATGTGGTGTACATAATTACCATGAATTTATTTTATGATTATTATCCTTAAATATTTTGGGATTTAAATATCCATTTTATTATCTCTATTTCATTATTTTTATTATTCATGATTTACTAAATTGGTAAGGTATTTTTGTCTTAATTTCCTTTCTTTGAGAAATTTGTTATGTTATTGACCTATATTATTTTATATAGAGTATATTCAATCCTTTAAAATGTAATATAGAGAATTTAATTATTCTTATGATATTTAATATATCATGTAATGTAATTATTTCTTGGGAATTTCAATTCAAAGTTACCAAAGTGGTAAGGATTTTATGTTATAATCTCATCATTTATCAAGATTGCTCATAATAATGATTCGAATGATGAAATCATATGATCTATATCTCAGGAAACTAATGAATTTTCTCCTCGTCCAATTATTAAATTAGAATACATTTTTCACTTCATTTTCCTCTCATTTTTTACTGAAGATATCAAAAGAATATTTTTATGAAAAATAATCTTTATTTCTTCCTTCACTCAAAACACCATTTTCTTCTAAATCCTTATTTTATAAAAATAATTAACAATATTCAAATAATTTATTAAAAATATTTTTTCCCATTTTTTAAATTTTATAAAAAATTGAAATTAATCTTAATTTTATTTTCCAAACAATGCAACTTTTTTATTTATAGAACATTTGAAAGAAATTTTGGTTTTAACATGTACAATATAAAGCACATTTTCCACCATCATTGACATTATTTTTTTTAATATTAATTTATAATTTCTCAAGTTTATTTTCATATAAAATAATTTTCAAATTTTTTTATTTTTTAAAGAAAAATCCCAATAAAAAAGGGTTATTTTCCATGGGAGATGTA
Organism: Viscum album; assembly: GCA_963277665.1. NCBI lineage: Eukaryota > Viridiplantae > Streptophyta > Magnoliopsida > Santalales > Viscaceae > Viscum > Viscum album. Next base: position 1,196,517,008 of record OY728123.1, on the reverse strand, counting down.
TTAAGGGTTTTTAAATTTCCTTTTATAAGTTTTCAATTTTATTTTATAGAAAAGGATTTTCAAAATTTTTTATGTTTTAAAAAGTTTTTCTTAAAATTTTCAATGATATTTTACACGAGAAATATTTTAAATAATTTTTAAATTTTCATTTATAATTTCTCAAGGCTAGTTTGAATGAAAAATATTTTGAAAATGTTTTATGTTTTAAAAAGTATTGTTCAATATTTAAAGTCTATTTTCATTAGGAAATTTTCGAAGTGGTCTTTGAAAATAATTTTCCATCTAATATTAAATCATTTGATGTTACATATACATTACTAGGAATATTATTGAATTATACCATAATTATTATTCCCATTACAGTTAATTTTTATGTTAATTAAATGCTTATAAAACCCATTTATTTTTCATGGTTTATGCTATGGTGAATTTATGAAAAGTTTATAAAACCTATTTTCTTTACATGGGTTATTATGTAATTATATAACGAATGTTTTATGATATTGTGAAACTCATAAATATAATTTTCATTATGATACATGTGGGACCTATGTCTCCTTCCAAATCATTTGGTGAAGCTTTATATATCACGAGATGACAATGGGATACAATTCGATGGATATGATTCACTATAGGAAATAGGTACATCTTGATCAACTATAGGAAATCAGTGTGTTCTAATATCCAATAGGAAACATGTAATGTGTCTTGATCCACGGTGTTTATGGTCTTAGTAGTTTATCATGACATATGAATTTTTTTCTATATTCATGATTGTTACACACTTTTATGAAATTATATTATAGTCAATGATTGATTTATAATGATTTATCACTCTTATGTGACATGTTTTATACAATGTTAATTTTTTTTCCATGAGTCGTGTTTATGATCTATGATAGGTTGGGTTTAAAATTCCTAAGTTGTTCTCATGATCATATACCCTAACACCTGTCTTATGATTTCATATCATCGCAGATGGATATCTCCTATGCCTAACCTTATTAAGAATCTAAGATTACCACTTATTATATTTCCTTCCCCAAGATATTAAGAATGGTTTTTTAGGGTATGACTAATAAGAGTACTATGTGAGAAGATCATTTTGGAAGATGTTGAATATATTTCACAAAATAATATTATTGTGTTTCTTGTCTCTAAACACACTAAAATATTACAGTCCTTAGGTGTCTCTTTTTGAAATGTATTGAATATTCATCTAAAAAGAGGTGATACTTATATATAAAATCCTGGGTTTCTATATTTGGTACCATATGATAGGTTTAGTTATCCTTTGGAGACTAGGATTATAAAACATTAATGAGATCCCTATAGATATTTCTAAGGATATTTCAAGGGATATGTCTGAGGATAAGTCTCTATATTAGTCAATGTGTAGAAAAATCTCACGGAATATTGGTAAAGGATATAAATATTGGTTTCAAAGAAATTTCATTCCTATATAGATACTACAAGTGGATGTAGATCTAGAACAGATATACTTTGGGGTAATAACTCCAAAAGGGCCCATTAATCTAGACATGATCGTCACCTCGTGCATGAAAATGGCCCTTGTTAAAAATCTAGTTTGAAACTCCCATGGGATATGCTTTTCAAATTTGAAAACTATTTATGAACCATCAAGAAGTGTTGGATAGAGTGAGTAACTCAATAGGGAGGTTAATTTAGTTCCTAATAATCATTTCTATTAAAAAAAGTTCATATAAAACCCTCCAATTAAAAAAATTTCCCAGTTAATCAAAAGAGTAGTTTAATGTAATTTTGATCATTTAAAAGATTCATAAAAGCTTTATTAGTTCTCAGTTAAAACAATATGAAAATTAATTTATCTTTTGAATTCAATGTAGTCAATCAAATACTTATATAATTACTAGTTAGGATTAACTATCAAAGTACTAGTTTTGTTTAGCTTAAAAAAGACATAGTTTTAAAGATTTTAAAATAATGAAACAAAAACACGCACAATGAAATAAAATAAAAAGGTTTAGTCTCAACCTAAGACCTAATCCCATCTACATGTAAATCACCCACATCAAAGAAGATTATATATAAATAATTTGATCCACAACATGGATTGAGTATACACACAATATATTACAATCTATCCAGGCCAAAGAGTGACCTCTTCCACAATAACCATGGTAAGAATACAACTTAGTCCACATAATAACTTATTAAAAAACCAAATAGTAAGTAGATGAAAATAGATAGAGGGAATATCAATTATTCTCTTATTTTATCATAGGTTTTAGTGTATGTTGATAAATAGAAAAATAATACACTTTTCGAATATAAAATAAATCAATTAGAATGAAAAAGAAATGAGATATATAAAAAGTAATTTTTCTTCGTCTGAAGTATTTCAAATATACTAGTTTCCTCGAATGTGGCTTGGTGAGGAGATTCAGTTGTTCTTTTGAAATTGGTAGTAAAATAGAGAATCATAAATATCTCTTTATTCAGGATGTTAGGAAAGGATATTGATTTTAGGTATACTCCAATCCTTCACAGTCAAATGTAGGTAAGTATATTGTGTGCAATCTCTTGAGTGGTGATCCTTATATTATTACCAAAGTATCATTATTGATCATATGTTCTCACTTTCAAAATGCACGCAATAGGGATATATTTTTTAAAATAAATATTACTTCATGAGGAAGTGTATTTTTGAATAATAATCATGAGGATCTTCTGCATCCTCATACTGATCTATGAAATTATATTTATGCATCCAACAATAGTTAAGAAAATAATAATTAAAAAAAATTAACGTTAACACCAATAATATATCATGTGGTAGTAATTAATTTAAATAATTAAGAACAGTGACGATAGCTCTTCTGGTGGTAAGACATCTAGTGGCGACTCATCCTAGCGGGGAGTTAGTCTGGCAGAAATACAACCCTAGTAGTGATTCAATCTAGTGGAGACTAATATATAGGAAACTCAAGTACAGTACCAACTCATTTGGAAGAGTTACATTTTGGTGTTGTGACATTTGTACTAACAATGAAATATTTCTAGCAGTATCTCAATTATTGCAGTGAGAAAATCGGGTAATGAGACATTTCTGGCAGCAAATCAATTCTGGTGGTTAGACATTCTAGAAGTGACACATTAGTAGTAATGGTGAGTCATTTCTCATAGTACCTCAATTTTTTAAGTTTCGCATTTGAAATAATGGTGATTCATGATAGTGGTGATTCATGCTTAGAGGTGAGTAATTTTTAACTAAATGTGAATCATCCCAACACTTAGCCAAATTTTCAGTAGATCTCCATATATTATAATATGCTTTCATAAAACAGTAAACTCATTAAAAACATAAAAACATTATTTACGAGAATTAAAATAATAAGGTTCTAATAATATGTCCCTTTTGGATGATCACAAATCAGGGAATTTTTATAAACCATGTATAATATAAATTTAGATAGATAAAAATTGATTTAAATAATAACAGTCTACTAAATATTTCAAATATAAAATGTGAGATAAAAACAAAAGTGGTGTCAAAGAAAAAGAGATATGATAAAAATGGAAATTCAAAGAAAAATGGTAATGAAGTTTGTGAAAAGATAATATAAATCACATCTCAATAATGAAGGTATAAATTAACAAAAAAGGATGGTATCAGAAGATGAATCCAAGTAAATATGGAATCAATGAAAAATAAATAATGAAAGGAAAATTAACTATTAAAGGTAAACGTGGTATCAAACTTAGAATAATAAATAATTTAAGTATCAAATGTAACATGTCAAGGATAAATAAAATATATCAAAGAATCAAAAACAATTACATCACCCAACATTCTCCCCATTTTGGTATTATCAAATAGGTAAAAGAAGAAATTGGAAATATATAGATATGAACAAAAGGTATCAGAGATAAATATAGTATCAATGGATAACTAATAAAATATAATTAGAAAAATTGACATATGTCATTATGTACAAAACATTTTTGATATTACATCCCAAAGGGACAAAATACAAAATAATCCATATCAAATACTAATGTCAATCAGATTCAATCCTAGATCTAGAGGTAGGATCAGCAGGGCCCTCACTCTTATCATATTTAGGAGGGACAGAGGTAGAGTATGAGGGAGTTGTAGAAATAGTTGGATGTATTGAAGGTACATAAGGAGTAGGTATATCTCTAAAATATCTATCCTGAGATTTTGTAATGCCTCCCTAATATATATTCTAAAGGGATAATATTTTAGATGAAAAAAGGTTTGAGGAAGGAGAAACAATTAAGGCTATAATAGGTATGGATTATAGAGTAACAACAGTAGTTTCAGACATATAGAGGAAATGATTCACTAGGATTACAAAGTCCATGATAATATTTACTCCTTATTCTATACACTAAAAATGTATTTCTTTTACTCCATAAAAAATTAAGTCTAGGAACCAAAAAAATTAATTGGTGTACCTACTCTTGAATGCATTGGTGACAGGTGGAATTATAATATTCTCATCCAAAAACATGAAATGTGTATTCAATTCATGTTTTATATACACCCTGGAAAAGTAATATTTAATGGCCATTTTGATGGTTTCCTCATCACTTTGGTATTCATTTAAACATTCCCTTAAAAGTTTTTATATATACTCGCCATAGTTAAAAATATGCCGCAGGCCCTTCTAATGAGTTGCTTGAATATCTCCCAAAGAATCCTTAAGTTCCTCTTGAACTATTGAACTAACCAACTTGTAAGAAGCCGGACCTTCATTCTGGTATGTTTTTCCATTTTTCTGGAGTTTTTAATAAAAATGGTTTTTCTGGAAATTTTCAAAATAAACGTCATGTACTTTCTGAGTATACGCTGTGTACTCTGTTCTGGCTCGAAGCCATGTGCTGGCCATGTCCAGGCCACACACACGGTGTGTAAGGCTGAGGTGGAGGCCGGTTATTTCGGAGTACAGAAAATTCAAAGTACACGCCGTGTACTCTAAAGGTACACATCGTGTACTTTCTATTTTTTCATTAAACGTACCAGGCTCGCACCGAACCCCCAAATACATCTTCTTCTCCAGTTTTCGACAGTTTGGGAGCGTCCGTATGGCCGGATCTTCGACGGAGTCCTGCCTCGCTGTCTGTTCTCCAATTTGAGCACGATGGATTGCGTTGGAATCGCAGCGGTGAGCTCTTCCTTATGCTTGAGCCTTGTTTCTTGATTCCTCCTTGTTTTCAAGTTATCATGGGATGAACATTTTGTGTGTTTTATCAGATCTACGTCGTTCTAAGGGAAATCTATCGTCGAGGTTCACGTATATCGATCTCCTAGGATCGAGGTAGGTGTTTTGTGCCTTTCTGTAGAAAGTCTTTGAGTATTTTGTGCAAATTCCACCAATACCCTTGAACGGGGTATTGCATGTTTCCTCTTTTTCCCTTGTTTCTTGCATGCTTTGCTTGATTTCTTTAGTAGATGTTCTTTCTTGTGATTAGAGTAATGTTTTTGTGCTCAGATTGCTTTGCCATGCTTGTACTACCTATTGGGTGTTTTCCAGTTATCATGCCTAGTCGTAGGATAGTGGAATTGTTGTTTTATTTTACTATTGATCCTTAGTTGATAGACAAGTAGTTCTTGAGGTTTACTTGGACGATACACACACTCTAATCATGTTTAGTTACTCAGGACTGTGAGAACCTAGAGTAGCAGACCAAAGGGAGAATTGATGGAAGGGCTTATCTAGAGTGTCTTTTAAATCATGATGCGAGACCAAGTGGAGAATTTCCGGATGGGATTATCCAGAGAGTCTATTAACTATGACATGGGCCACAGGGGGAATTGACATTGAGTGATTCCCCAGAGAGCCTTTAGCACGATACGAGACTATAGAGGGAATTGACGGTGAGTGCTTCCCCAGAGAGTCTGCTTAATTTACATAGCTGAACCAGAGGGGTGAGACTGTGTGTGCCTCCCAAAGGGTTGCTAGTACTTAGAGGTTGAACCGTAGGGGTTATACTGTGAGAGCTACCTAGAGGGTTACATGTTTTCTCCTTGTTGTTGGCAGGTTACTTGTGTGTTATACTTGTTAGAACTGTGGGTTGTAGCTGTTTGCGCTTTTCCGTTTACTGCTTCTTGTTTTATTACTTCCTTGTATTCATTGACTGTTAGGCACAAATCATTGGGTGATTGCCTACTGGGATTGTATCTCACACCCTGCTTGGGATATTCTTTTGGGCCCAAGTATACTATATTGCTGCAGGTATAGATAAGGGCAAGCGCCCTTCTACTTCAGGATCTTGATTGCACCAGGATCTTGGGAGCATGGGACCGAGTTGTGACTCGCGATGCTGAGGAGCTTTCTTTGTTTTCTTTTCCACTTGGTTACAGTTGTATTTCAGTACGTTGTTGTGTTTTCTATTTTCCTTAAATACTTGTACCTGCTGCATTATTATCATCATTATTATATATATACATTTCTTCCGTTGTTTTGTTTCTGTTGTTATGCATGCTGGTTGCTGCTTTCGCTGTCATTGTGGTTTTCTTACCTTTTATACCTTACCGAAAGAGGGAATAGTTTCTCCACTGACTCACCAATTCCATCACTGCTAGTCGGCATCCTCTGGAGTTCGGGGAAATGCGCTTGAGGTCATGTGGCGAACCGGGTACGGGGCACCCGTTGAGGGGCTCCGGACACGGGATGTTACAAAAGTGGTATCAGAGGAGTTCTTTTCTCTTGCTTTACTATTTGGAGACCTTAGCCAGGGATAGGATAGATTTGGTACTTGGAATTAAGCTGTGATCGGGAGTAGCTAACCTGTGTATAGGGAAAATCCATACTACCACGCTAATTTCAGTTTTACTGGTTTTGAGTTTTTTGGTTCTTGAGGTGTTATGGGGCCTCGCGGATCAGAATTTTTCATCTTTTCTGTTGTTTTTAGTGTTTCTGGAATTCTGCGCAGTTTCTGAGCTACTACCTAGAAAAACCCAAAATACATGGTGTGCACTTTTCGGGCACATGTCATGTAGTTTTCAGGATATTTCATTGACCGTGTAAGCAGAACACGGTGTCGTGGGAGTAACTTTGGGAACAAGCTGTGTGCCATTGGTACACGCCGTGTGAGTTCAGAGCCGTGTACCCGACCGTGTCACTAACAACACGGGTCGGGGAAGCTTGGGTAGAATACGCTGTGTCCGTAGGGAACACACCATGTAGTCTTTTCCAGGTTCCCATCCGTGTCATGAACAACACGGGCCTGTGTGACCTTCCTTTCCACACACCGTGTTTGTTCAGAACACGCCATGTAGTATTTCCCAGGTACCTGGTCGTGTCATGAACAACACGGGACGGTATCACCTTTGCCTATGCACGTCGTGCTTGTTCGGAACGCACTGTGTAAGGTCCAGCCGTGTAGACGGCCATGTACTCAACAACACGGACCACCGAAGCATCGTCTAGTGCACGCCGTGTCTGATTCGAACACGCCGTGTAGTCTCAGGTTGAGTCAGACCATGTGGGTTAGCCATATAACGAGACTCGGGCAGGTGAATAGTTTTCAAGTACACACCGTGTGTGGGGGTCAACACGCCATGTAGTTTGAAGTGTATATGACTTTTAGGGTAGGAGTACACGCCCATGTCAGTGGTTTAAGAAGACACTCTGTGTAGTTTTATACACGCCGTGTAGTTTTATACACGCCGTGTAGTTTTAAACACGCCGTGTAGTCGTGTTTTGCAATCTTGTGTGTTTTCATCCCCTGTTTCTATTCAGTACTCTTGTGTTCTCTATCCTTATTTTCCTGATCTAAGGTGTGATTTTGATCTTTCACGGCTATGCCTCCGAGACGTCCTCCGGTCGTACGTCTGTCATCAGGCAGTGATCAGATGCCAGACAAGGCTGATCAGGGACTTCCTATCGATCCCCCAGCCGAGCCAGCCTTGGCACCAGTTGTTGTACCAGTTTTAGGCGTTTATGCACAGTTCAGGGAAGGTTTCATGAGGATGACGCAGGCCTTCTAGGGAGCACTACCTCCTGCCTCGTCTATGGAAGACTTGATTCGGGTCTTTCAGTAGCAGCATCCTCCCACGTTCTCGGGGGAGGGAGGACCTCAGGCTGCAGAGTCATGGTTGGAAGCCTTGCTGACTATATTTGAGCATCTAGAGACGCCTCCAGAGAGGTGGGTCAAGCTCGCCACCTACATGCTCCGAGACTCTGCCAAGAGGTGGTGGGACATGATCTCACAGGCAGGTCTGTAGCAGGCTATGACTTGGGAGGATTTCCAGTGCATGTTTTACGACTACTTTTACTCGGAGACCCTAAGGTATGATCGAGCCCAGGAGTTCATGAGCTTAGAGCAGGGTACTCTATCGGTCATGGAGTATTCATCTTGTTTCACTGAGCTGCAGCGTTTTACACCCCTTCGGGATGGTAGTGGGGTGTTCTTGGTGAAGAAGTTTGAGGATGGACTCAGGAGGGAGATTCACTCACAGGTGAACATCTTCCAGCTAACTTCCATTACTTCCATCGTCAACCAGGCACTGATTGCGGAGCACAATCTAAGAGAATTTGGAGCTTTGAGTCAGGGTGGTTCTGCTTCCAGAGCTAGCTTTCCTTCAGATGAAAGCAAGAAGTTTCATATGGAGCCTACGCGTGGTGATTTGAGGAAGCGAGACACATCTTAAGGTAGCCAGGTGACATGCTACCAGTGTGGCCGGATAGGGCACACGAGGCCGCAGTGCTAGAGAGACCCAGTGGAGTGCCGATCATGCGGCATGTGGGGTCACCTTCAGGATTTCTTCCAGGTTTTCCCTCAAGCAGCAGGTGATCGGGGTTCTTCCATGACTCCTCATTCAGGAGCAGCCCCACCAGTCTCTCACCAGTCAGGGAACTGGAGTTCTTCCGGCTGTTCGGGCCGAGGAGGAGGTCGAGGTCATGGCGGTCAGCCACCATTTCCTCTGCACTAGTAGGGAGGTTCAGCTCAGAGTGGCCAGTCAGGGGCGTAGGGCCACGGTGGAGGCCAATCATTCACCGTGGAGTAGACTTATCATGAGCAGGATCCCGGCCCTTCTACTGTTCGAGGTATGATTTTAGTAGCCTCAGTTTTATCTTCAGCCATTTTCAATACTAGTGCTATGCATAGTTTTATCTTTGTTTCCCTTGTGGAGAGCCCTGGACTCTGCATCTTTTCTTCTGCCGACTCATTGACACTAGACACACCATTGGGAATGAGGACATCTAGTGTACGTCAGTGTAGCGAGTGCCCTCTCGAGGTTGCAGTGTATCACTTCTTATGGGATCTCTCTATCCTAGAGATGATAGGCTATGATGTCATCCATGGAATGTACTGGTTGATTCCCTTCTGGGAAGTCGTCGACTTCTATCACCGCAGAGTCAGTTTCATCTCACCAGAAAGTGAATCTTTCCTTCATAGAGGCGAATGGGTCATTCGAGTGAGTCGGGCAGGACTTGAGCATCTGGGCTAGGAGGGGTGACAGCCCAGATTGCTAGTATTTATTTGTATGGCAAGGGGACTCCACAGTTGGACTTTCCACCAGTGGTGGATCACTTCAGGGATGTCTTTCCAGAGGACTTTTCAGGTTTTCCTCTAGAGCGTGAGGTGGACGTTTTTATTGAGCTCGTGCCAGGAGTGGCACCGGTGTCCATTCCTCCCTATAGGATGGCCACACCTGAGTTGCAGGAGCTCAAGAAGCAGTTGGAGGAGCTACAGGCTAAGGGTTTCATCTGACCCGTTAGTTCTCCTTGGGGTTCGCCTATTCTATTTGCGAAGAAGGAAGATGGTACCCTTCGGCTTTGTGTGGATTATTGGAAGTTGAACCAGCTGACGGTCTAGAACCGATATCCTTTGATGCGGATTGATGATCTTTTTGATCATCTTGGAGGAGGCCGGGTGTTCTCTAATATTAACTTGAGGTCCGGTTATCATCAGTTGCATGTTAGACCATCAGATATACCTCTGACAGCCTTCAAGAGCAGGTATGGTCTTTACGAGTATACAGTCATGCCGTTCGGTCTCATGAATGCACCTGCAGTTTTCATGGCGCCGATGAACCGAGTGTTCCATCCTTACTTGGACTCCTTCATCGTGGTATTCATGGATGATATCTTGGTGTACTCTCACACTCGACATGACCATGCCACCCATCTTGAGATCATTTTGAGTACACTGAGACAGCATCAGCTTTATACTAAACTCTCAAAGTGCCACTTCTGGATGGATTGGATTCAGTTCTTGGGTCATGTCATCTCAAAGACAGGAGTATTTGTGGACCCAGATAAAGTGAAAGTTGTAGTTTCCTAGGTGCAGTTGAAGAAAATTTTTGAGGTATGGAGATTCCGAGGGCTGGCTGGATACTACAGACGCTTCATTCGGGACTTTTCTCATTTAGCAGCACCCTTGACAGGTCTTACCAAGAAGGGGGAGAAGTTCTTATGGTCAGATTCTTGTGATTCAGCCTTTTAGGAGCTGAAGGGGAGGTTTACATCAACACCGATACTAGTCTTGATAGAGCCAGGAAATAGCTACATTGTTTACTATGATGCTTCGGGTATCGGGCTGGTAGCTGTGCATATGCAGGAAGATGGAGTCGTTGCATATGGGTCTCGGCAGCTGAGGCCACATGAGTGGAACTACCCTATGCATGATCTGGAGTTGGCAGCTGTTGTTCATGCTTTGCGCTGTTGGAGACACTATCTTCTGGGATAGCACTTTGTGGTCTTCACTGACCACAAGTGTCTCAAGTATATCTTCACTCAGCGTGATCTGAATCTGAGGCAGTGCAGGTTGGTTGAGTATCTATAGTCTTTTGACTTTGAGCTTGCATATACGCCAGGAAAGGGAAATGACGTGGTAGATGAGTTGAGCAGGAGAACTCAGATTCAGGCAGTTCAGGAGGCCAGTAGTGAGTGGCAGCTGATGGCTCTGTTCTATGAGATGCATCTAGAGGTGCATGACAGACAGTGATAGACTTTACTATCATCTGTAGTTGTTACCTCCACGCTACTTGATCGGGTATAGATGAGGTAGCTATCAGACTCGGAAGGCTTAGTCCTGTGGGAGAGTGTTTCAGGAGAGGACCCTCTTCCTTGATAGGCAGTGGGAGAGGATGAGATATTGCGTTTCAAAGGACACGTATGGGTGCTCGCAGACCTACGCGAGGAGCTGATGCTGGATTTCCATTCCTCGGTTTGGGCAGTTCATCCTGGCGTCACCAAGATGTATCGGGATCTTCATCGCCAGTACTGGTGGCCAGGTATGAAGAAGGATGTTGCTGGTTTTGTCATGATATGTTCTACTTGTCTGTAGGTGAAATCAGAGCATCAGCGACCAACATGTCTCTTAGAGCAGTTACTCATTCTGGAGTGGAAGTGGAATGATGTTGTGATGGACTTCGTGACTGTGTTTCCGAGATCACCTCGAGGGAACGATGCTGTTTGGGTTGTCGTCGACAGGCTTATGAAGGTTTCTCACTTCTTGCCGATCAAGGAGATCTTTAGTGTCGATGATCTAGGATGACATTACATCAGAGAGATTGTGTGTCTTCATGGAGTTCCACGATCTATTGTTTCAGACAGAGATGCATGCTTTACCTCTCGGTTTTGGTAGGGACTTCAGAAGGCCTTGGGTACATAGTTACTTTTGAGTACAGCTTACCATCCCCATATTGATGGCCAGTCCGAGCGCACGATCCAGGTGCTTGCGGATATGCTCTGAGCTTGCATACTTAACTTTGGCGGTTCTTGGGAGAAGCATATTCCTCTGGTGGAGTTCGCCTACAACAACATTTTCCAGGCGACCATCCAGATGGCACCATAAGAGGCTTTGTACGATAGGCCATGCTGATCACCCTTATGCTGGATGGAGGTAGGAGAGGCAGATTTGCTGGGACCTCGTCTTGTTCAGGAGACTTCAGAGTAGATAGAGCTGATTCGGAGGAGGATGGCTACAACGCAGTCTCGGCAGAAGTCTTATGCGGATCAACGGAGATGACCTCTGGAGTTCGAGGTCTGTGATCGGGTTTTCCTACGCGTTGCACCTAGGTTGGGACACAAGAGGATTCAGAGATAGGGTAAGCTTTCTCCGCAGTACGTCGGGCCGTTTGAGGTCTTGGAGAGAGTGGGGTGAGTCGCCTATCGGTTGCAGCTACATCAGAGGTATCGGGCCATGCACGATGTCTTCCACGTCTCTCAGCTCCGACGTTACTTTTCAGACCCGTCTCACGTCTTTCAGCCTGAGGAAGTCAAGCTTGAAGCGGATGCGTCGTTCGAGGAGCATCCTATCCGGATTTTCAATCATAGTACAAAGGTTCTCTGTGGGTGGTTTGTTCCTCTAGTATGAGTGTTATGGCAGCACGGGCGAGTACAGGACGAGACCTGGGAGAGGGAGGTCGATGTACGATCGCAGTGGACGGAGCTGTTCAGGGATCCTTCTTCTCCACCTTGTTAGGGAAATTCGGGGATGAATTTCTTTAAGGGGGGAAGTTTGTAAGAACCCGGACCTTCGTTCATGTATGTTTTTCCATTTTTCTAGAGTTTTTAAGAAAAATTGTTTTTATGGAAATTTTCAAAGTACACGCCGTGTACTTTCTGAGTACATTCCATGTACTCTGTTCCGGCTTGAAGCCATGTGTTGGCCGTGTCCGAGCCACACACATGGTGTGTAAGGCTGAGGTGGAGGATGGTTATTTCAGAGTACGTAAAATTCGAAGTACACACTGTGTACTCTAAAATTAAACGCCGTGTACTTTCTTTTTTTTCATTAAATGGACCAGGGTCATGCCTAACCCCCAAATACATCTTCTTCTCCAGTTTTTTACCATCCAGGAGCGTCCGTACGGCCAGATCTTCGACAGAGTCCTGTCTCGCCATCCGTTCTCTGATTCGAGCATGGTCGATTGCATTGGAATCATAGCGGTGAGTTCTTCCTTCTTCTTGAGCCTTGTTTCTTGATTCCTCCTTGTTTTCCTGTTATCGTGGGATGAACATTTTCTGCATTTTCTCAAATCTACATCGTTCTAAGGGAAATCTTTCATTGAGGTTCACGTATATTGATCTCATAGGATCGAGGTAGGTGGTTTGTGCCTTTCTGTAGAAAGTCTTTGAGTATTTTGTGCAAATTCCATGAATACCCTTGAAAGTGGTATTCTGTGTTTCCTATTTTTCCCTTGTTTCTTGCTTTCTTTGCTTGATTGCTTTAGTAGAGGTTATTTCTTGTGATTAGAGTAATTTGTTTGTGCTCAGATTGCTTTGCCATGCTTGTTCTACCTATTGGGATTTTTCCAGTTTCCAAGCCTAGTCGTAGGATAGTGGAATTGTTGTTTTATTTTACTATTGAGCCTTAGTTGATAGCCAAGTAGTTCTTGAGGTTTACTTGGACGATACACATGCGCTGAGCATGCTTAGTTACTCAGGACTATGAGAACCTAGAGTAGCAGACCAAAGGGAGAATTGACGGAAGGGCTTCTCCAGAGTGTCTTTTAAATCACAATGCGAGACCAAGTGGAGAATTGATGGAAGGGATTCTCCAGAGAGTCTTTTAACTACGACGTGGGCCATAGGGGGAATTGATGTTGAGCGCTTCCCCAGAGATCATTTATCACGATACGAGACTATAGGGGGAATTGATGGTGAGTGCTTCCCTAGAGAGTCTTCTTAATTTACATAGCTGAACCAGAGGGGTGAGACTGTGTGTGCCTCCCAGAGGGTTGCTAGTAATTCGAGTTTGAACCGTAGGGGTTAGACTGTGAGAGCTACCCAGAGGGTTACCTGTTTTCTCCTTGTTGTTGGCGGCTTACTTGTGTGTTATACTTATTAGAACTGTGGGTTGTAGTTGTTTTCGCTTTTCCGTTTACTACTTCTTGTTTTATTACTGGCATGTATCCATTGACTGTTAGGCACAAATCATTGGGTGATTGCCTACTGGGATTGTATCTCACACCCTGTTTGGGCCATGCTTATGGGCCCAAGCAGAATATGATGCTGCAGGTATACAAAAGGTAAAGCTCCCTTCTACTTCAGGATCTTGATTGCACCAGGAGCTGGGGAGCATGGGACCGATCCGTGGCTCGTGATGCTGAGGAGATTTCTTTGTTTTATTTTTCACTTGGTTTTAGTTGTATTTCAGCACATTTTTGTGTTTTATATTTTCCTTAGATACTTATACATTCTACATTATTATCATCATTGTTATATATCTGCATTGCTTCCATTGTTTGGTTTCTGTTGTTATGCATGTTGGTTGCTACTTCCTCTATCATTGTGGTTTTCTTACCTCGTATACCTTACCGAATGAGGGCATAGTTTCCCCACTGACTCACCAAGGCCCTCACCGCTAGTCGTCAGCCTCTGGCATTCGGGGAAAGGCGCTTGAGGTCATGAGGCGAACCGGGTACGGGGCAGCAGTTGAGGGGATCCTGACTCGGGACGTTACACAACTCTACATCAAAGGAAGCTGAGGGAGGTATTTTGGAAGAAGTATAATCCACTAAAGGAAAAAACTATGAACTCTCCATCATATAATCCTAGATGGAAACAATGTAGGTCCTCAAATAATCCATGATTGAACTCATAAACTCAATCCCATTGGATAACTGTATGTTCTCTATTTACACTTCTTGGATGTGATTATTCATCATCAGCTGAATATGACATTCAAAAATCCCATAAAAGTTTATCACATCATCTTGACTAAGATGAGTGATAGGAGGTGTCTGAGACCTCAAAATCCTACTGAAATCATCAAGAGGACTCCCTCTAAAGGACTCAAGATCTACTCTAGAAATAGTTTTAGAAGGAATAGGAACTATAGGTAGCTCAACACTAGGTACAACAGCCTTTGCAGACTCAGATATGGTAGAAGGTGTATCTAAACCAAAATCATGAATCTCACCCAAAGATCCCTTAGGATCTTCTCCATCTATAGTATAAATAAAAGGTACACCGCACTTTGATGGACTTACCTAATCATCGAAGTATAATAAAGACCAAGAATTTTGGAACGTGGGGAAGTATCCCCCTTATAAGATACCTCACCCTCTATCTTAGAATCTCCAACAACTTCATCATCAACATCTCTAGACACTAAAAAGTCAAAACCAAGATAAATATAACCTATAAATATCTATCATTTGGCATGAGCAGTAGCCACTCTAATAGAGATATGGTAATTCAACCCCTTAAATGGAACAAGGTTCTCTCTTTTGGATGAATAATTATTAACAACTAGGTTCCTTGAAACTAATCTACCCACATCTATAGTACTATGGTAACTATGTATCTTCATAGGCCAAGTTGGACCAATAGAACCAGCAAGGGAAGGAATATGTGATTGTTCCTTAATATCTAAAACATCATGATTAGGACCACCACTATCATTATACTCATCCTCAATACCATCTTTATTATCATCATCACCTCTACATTTTTTACTTTCCTCATTAAATGATTCCAAAACATCTTTAAAGGATCTAGAATAGGAGATTCCGAATATCAAGTCACCTGAGACGTTTTACTCATTATCACCACTATCCCTTTCACTTACCAATCTCTATTTGTTAGGGAGAGGGGTTAGAGGACTAGCAGGTCCAAATGTCACAGCAGGGCTCTTTGGAATGTCTCGGTCACTATACTCCTCTATGAGGTTTCCACCTTCTTATCAACATCAACTTCCTCTTCATTTAAATACTACACTATTTCATCTGGATCAAATCTGTAGGTCTAGTAGGATTATCTATGGGATTAAAACCATTATTGATAATTTCATTACCTTTAACCCATTTCATTATCCAAGGGTTCCAGTTCACCCATATCCTTTTACAAATGACCTTAGTAAAAAAAACCACCACAATTAATCTTATCTTATTACCCTTCACAAATATCAAACTTTTTTTCTAAAAAAACATCTAATGATGAATCAAATAATTAAATTTGGAGGAATACTTACACATATCAAACATTTGTGTCATAATAAATCGGCATAAATTGAACTTTTCCCCTTATTTTATAAGGAACAAGAGATACACATCTTGATATCTCATAGTATTTATTTTCCTTTTCCTACAACACAACATTTGTTAAACAAACATAAACATAATCTTATATTCCCTATACAACTCAGTAGAAGTAGGTCTCCTCAAAGTCCTATATAAATTAAAATCAAGAAAATCATCCCCATGCATAAACAATTCACATTCACTGGGTATCGTACCCATGTAATCATCAAATAATCCATTATGTCGCACATTCAAACATATTTTCCATTCCTTTTATGAAAAGTTAAACTTTTTACCATTAACCAAGATTGAAATTAGATCTTTAGTTTTCCCAAATATGGACTAAATATACTGATAGAACTACTGGACCCACCTATGATAGAAGGTATGTTCTTTTGGAAAAAACTAATCTACCCATCCTTGGTCATATATCACCTTCATCACTAATGATCTATTGGAACACATCCACCTCTTTTTGGTCAATAACTACACAATTCTCAATCTATGGGTTCCTCGATTTTATAGTAGTTCAACTCAGTTCTCTTTTATATATCTTAGAAGGTCATGATTTCTTATTAGATAGATCAGAAAGTTACTTAACTCATACATTTTTGTGGAATGAAAGGGAAGAAAGGATCCAAGAATGTTGAAGGTCATGAAAGAAGAAAGGTGAAGCATTTTTGGAGAAGGTGTGTGAGAGAGAGTGATTCAAACATAAAATCATGATATATCATTTCAGGATTCAAAATAATATAAAAATTTAATAAAATCTAATAATAATTTAAAAATGAAACTTAGTGAAATCAAAACACTTGAAACAGAGATCGGTGACTCATACAACGGTGACTCGCCAACGGTGACTTGCTATTGGAGACTCCCAAATGGAGGCTCAGCAATGGTGACTCTCCAATGGGTTCTTATCCAAATGTGAATTTTCAATGGTCACTCACCAATGGTAGATCATCCAATGGAGAATTTATAGGGGTGAATCCAAAAGAGATGCTCATACAATATTTATTTCCATTGGTGACTCACCAATGGTATATTTTACAATGGTTCCTTTCTAATAGTGACTCTCTAATAGTATAATATCTAATAATTTTACTCTAATGAAAATTAATAATACGTAATTCATATTTGATGTACATTAAACTCTAGGAATTTAATGGTTTTGTGAAAATATCAAAAATCTAATGTTATTTCCTATGAATTAAAGAGTTGTATCATGCAATTGAAAATGATACTCAAAAAGTGATTTATTATATCAATATGTTTTTTCAAGAATGGTACGCATGATGTTTAGAAATATTTATTATACTTGGGGTGTCACAATTTATAGGTACATGTCAAAACTAATATCCATAGTCTAGAAATGTGTTTTTTATCTATAAAATTTTAGTAAAGTAACTACATACAGCTATGTATTCAACTTTAGAAATATATAGTACAACATAATTTTGTTTCTTACTACACCAATATACAAGACAATTTTTTAAAAGATGATATGTTCTAGAGATGCATTTTCTATCTAACTTACTACCAAAAAAATAAACATCTGAATAACTCTTTAAGTAAAATTATTATCCTCTATGGTATAACAATTCTAAATTGGTTTTATATTTTAGGTATTTTAAAATCCTTTTAATATTATTTAAATGTCACTCTTTAGGGATTGCTTGAAAATGGGCACACATACACACACCAAACATAATATCATTTTAGCTAGTAGTTTGGTGAAGCTAATTTCTAATCATACCTATCAAAAAATTTTGATACCCTGACTTCTCAGTTTCATCATGATCCAAATTATAGATGGTGCTCATGGGAGTTTCACAACATTAAATTCTATCCAAACCAAATCATTTAAATAGATCTTTAGTATAATAAAATTGATTTTAGATAAATCATTTTTATTTTGAAAATTTTTTAAAACAAAAATGAATTTATTTTCACCCACTAAACTTATTTCAAATTAATTTTTAATCATCATTGAAAAATGAATACATAGTGAATTTTTTGAATATTCAAATATAATATCATCAACATATATTTTTACTATTAAAACATATTTATAAATTCTTTTTATAAAAAGATTAGGATCAGATATAATATTTTAAAAACCTTTAGAAATTAGAAAAAATATTATCTTGTCATACCACATTATGGGAGCTTGTTTTAAATCACATACAACTTTTGTTAGTTTAAAACGTTATTTGGAAAATGTTGATTTTAAAATCTATGTTTTTGATCAACAAAAACATTCTTAACTATATAACCATTCATGAATCCACATTTGACATACATTTGATATAGTTTGAAATCAAAATTTTCTATAGAGGAAAGTAGTATTTTGATAGATTCATGTCTAGCCACTAGTTTAATGGTTTCCTCATAACCAGTAACCTCTTCTTGACTATACCCTTTCACAAGTAACCTAGATTTATTTCTTATAATAGTTCCAGATTCGAAAAAATTGTTTCTAAACACCCATTTAGTTCCAATAGTGAGAGTATAATTAGGTACAAATACAAGTTCAAAAAGTTTATTTCTTTCGAATTGATTAAGTTCTTCTTTCATTTCCATCATCAAGAATTAATCATTAATTTCATCATTGATGTTCATATGTTCAATATGTTCCAAAAATTCTTTATTTCCAACCCGATTCCTAAGAGAATCTCTAGTATGTGTACCTTTATCTAGGTCTCCAACTAAAACATCTAGAGGAAGGTATCTATGAGTTCTAATATATCTATCAAAATAATGATTAGTTATCTCATGGTCTTATACATATTCATGTTCATATTTTGAATGTTCCTTGGAATTTGATGATTTTTCTAGTTGTTTCACTAATGATTCAGAAAGTTTTTCATTTATGTTCAGATTTGAAAAATCATCCTCAATGTTTTTTAAAGGGATTTTAGGCTCATTTGAATCTATTCCAAATTTCCTAAGTTGTTTTCTTTGTAATAGTTTTAATTAAAAATTTATTTACTACATAGTATGTTGTATTCATAGCCCCTTCCCAAAAGTAAATATGAAGGTCATACTCATTAGGCATAGTCTGGGAAATTTCTTGAAGTTTCCTACTTCTCCATTATATAATATCATTATTTTGTGGGGTCTTAGGATAAAAAAGGTTATGACTATAACTATTTTTTTATAAAAAGGATTCAAAATTTTTATTTTCAAAATCAAACCCCTGATCACTTCTTATGTTATTAATCTTAAGTCCTCTAAGATTTTATATTGAATTATCATACTTAGTAAAGTAAGAATAATCTTTACCTTTTTGAGATAGAAATAATACACAACTAAACCTAGAAAATTAATCTACAAGAAAATAAAAATATTTCTTCCCATTTAGACTAGAAACTATATATGGAACAAAAAATCAATGTGAACCAACTCTTGTGGTGTGGATTTTAAAAACTCTTTGTTTTATTTGAAAGATATATTGTGGTGTTTTTCTTTTTGACCAGGGGTACAAACTTTATCATTTTTAAATTCATGTTTAGGTAGATCTTTGACTAACCCTTTACAAATTAGATTTTTAAGGGATTGAATAATGCAATGGCCTAGTCTCCTATATGAAATCTAATATTTCTTATGAAATTTATATATATAAGAAAATTTTATAGAAAATAAATAATCTAAATTAACCGAAAAAACATTCTCATTTCTCAAAGTAGTGAACCCTAATGTATTTTTAGAATAAAAAACATTGAAATTATTATTTTAAAATTTTACACAAAATCCATTGTCACATAACTGTTAGATGATATGAATATTATACATTAAACAATCAAACCATAGTACATTATAAAATAAAACTTATTTATAATTACCAACTTAGATCGGGCCAATGATTTTACCTTATGAAATATCACCAAAGGTGACATGTCCACTAACAACCTTTATCAAATTTTTGAATCTTGAGTAATATATTGTCATATATCAATAAAATAAATTGTCTATATGCAATATAATTTTACTATATATCTTTAAAAAGGTTCAATACAAAAACATTTTCCAAAAAAATGATTTTGGTACGAAAATATTATTGGGTGAAGAAATTATAGTGATTAAGGATTTAGGAAACCATATGTTCTTTATAGGTTTCCTATAAGAATAATGTAAACTTTTTTAAATAAAAACTTTATTATTTCTAGTTGAATAAAAACGAGAAGAAGATTCTCTAGAAATATATCGTGGAATAAAATTGTTCTTGATAATTATCATCTATCTAGGTTGATAATCTGAGCTAGTTATGTACTTAAGTGCTATCTTTTTTCCCAATATTTGAGTGAGAGTATTTATCCCATTAGTAAATCTCTCTAATTACTTATTTACTTGATCATTTAAAAAATTTAATTTAGTATTTTCCATCAATTTCCAAGCATTGTGCTCTGTTTCTATAGTAATATAATATTTGAAATTAAATATCAAATCAATTATGTTTCTTTAATAATTTTATACTTATCATTAAGATCATTCAACATATCATCCAATATGTTCAAATATTTTAACATCTCCACATTTTACATATTTTCATCATTATTTTCCACTCAAAAATTGATTATAAATATTTTGATGAGAAGTGGGAAAGATATTTGATACCTTAGATGTGTTTTTTATAAATCACATGTCTTCTCTATCATGTTTTCTTTTTATTTAGAGTTTGAATCACTTGAGATATCCTTATAAACACTCCAATTTTTATTCATTTATTTCTTGAATTTCATATCTTTATCTTCATATTTCTTTCTATACTTTTTTTTGGGAAATTCATCTTTTACATTCCTTTTTCTATTACTTTCATAGTAGATGATCTCATTTAAAGTATAATATTTCTTCCAATCCTTATTCTAGTTTCCTCTTTTGTCATATTCTCAATTAAAGCTTGGTTTCCTAATGAATTTATTTTTATTTTAATATATTTTAATCATTTTGGCCAGATGGTCCATTTCATCATCAGTATCAGCTGGTGATTCTTCATCACCTGAACCTTCATCTTGAACATCCTCTTTGTGTTTTCAGGTATTATACTTGAATACTAAAAAAAATTATTTTAGGTCTGACTTCCTATTCTTGGTTTACTTTATGTTCTTCCTTATACATCATAAAAATTCCAATCATCACCATAAAATTTATCTTACTAATATCGCATGAATATCTAATGGATAATGAATGTCCTCTCTATATTTTAGGTAATTACCTCAACTAGGACAAGACTTGATCTTTATTTGAAATTGGAATCCCCAAATAGTTAATTGTATTTACAATCTAATTTATCTAGAGATACATGTTATAAATAATGTCATTATATTTCATCTCAAATGTATTATATTTAATTGTATAAGTATTTAAAAAAATTCTTGATCATTAGTTTTTCCTTCATGATAAACAGCTAAAGTGTCCCAGATTTCAAAAGCAGCTGTTTAAGTAGATATTCTATTGAATTATTCAACACCCAAAGAACAATACAGGGCATTCATGGATTTATTGTTATTATTATAATATTCCTTAAAATCATAAATCCACAAAACTCAACCAGTTTGAGGTAATTGATATTTATCTTCAACTATTATCCATATTACAACCCCCACGATCTCCAGATGCATTTTCATCTTAATTTTCTACATATCAAAGTCAGTTTCATAAAAATAAGGTGATCTATTAGTATTATAACCCTCTTTTATATTATCTACTAAATAAATAAATTTATAACTAATAGAAATTTAATATCTTTAAAAATAACTAAAATAAAATATTAACTTATATTTATAAACTTTTCATAAAATATTTTGGTCAGAGTGAGTAACTCAAGAGGGGTGAATTGAGTTCCTAATAAAATTATATGCTAACAAATTTTCAAAAAATTCCCAAAATTAAAATAAATTCTCTTAGTAAATCAAAATAAGAGTTCAAAATAATTTTTCTATTTTAAAAGATCCCTCAAAAAAAGATTAGTGATTAGTTAAAACAATATGAAAATTACTTTAACTTTTGTGATAAATTTCATCAATTAAATACTTATATAAACACTATTTAATATTAACTAAAAAATTACCCATTTTTTCATCTTAAAAACATATATATATATATATATATTTAAATATTTGAAAAGAATTAAACAAAAAAACACACAAAATGTAATAAAAAAGGGGTTTAGTCTTAAGATGATAACTAATCCCATCCACATAGAAACCACCCACTACTAAGTAGATTACATAACTATAATATGATACATAACGTAGATTGCGTATACACACAAAAAAATACAAGATATATAATCCTTTTAGGGACCTATTCCATAATAAATGTGGGAAGTAAACAATTGAGGACATAAAAGGAACTCTTGTGCAAACACTGTGGTTAAGAAGATGAAAATAGATAGATAGAAAATAAAGTGTTCTCCAGTTTTAGCGCATGAGTCAGTTTTTGTTGATATATAGAGAGAAAAACACACTTTTCAAATGTAAAATATAATAATATGAAAGATAAAAAAATAATATATAGAAAATGGAAGCATGATTGGTTTTAAGGGCATCAAATGGATAAGTTTCTTCGTATGTGTATTGGTGAGGATCTCGAGTTGTTTCTTTGAAATTAGTAGTAAAATAAGGATTAAAAAATATCCCTTTATTCTGACTATAGGAAAGGATATATATGTTCAGTGTACTCCAATCATTCATAGTAAAATATAGGTAAGAATTTCATGTGTAGTATCTTGAGTGATGATCCTTCCAGTATTTAGAAATTTTTACACTTGATCATATATTCATACTTTTATCATGCATGAATGATGGAGACTTCTTTGAAAATAAAAAAACATGAAGGAGTGTCTGTTTGAAGAATAATCATGAGGATATTTTATATCCTCATATTTACCTCTAACATTGAATTTAATGGTACCTTAAATAGTTATGAAAATAATCATTAAATAATATTTTTCATTAAATACCATAATATATCCTTTGGGAGTATTCAATTTATAGTAGGAAGAACATTGATGGAATCTCTTATGGAAGTAAGACATCTGGCAGTGACTCATCCTAGCAGTGATTCAGTCTAATGGAAAGACATCTCTGGTTGTGAGTAATTCTGGTGGTGACTCAACTTATAGTCACTCAAGTGTGGTGGAAACTCATTTGGTAGTGATAAATTTTGTCAAGGATACATTTGTACTAATTGTGATAAATTTATATTGTTAACTCAATTATAGAAGTGATACATTTCTAGTGGCCACTCAACTATGGTGGTGAGACATTCTGGTGGTGAGACATTTTTACTAATGGTGAGACATTTCTGGCAGAATCTCAACTATAACAGAGATTAATTTAAGCTAATAATGATTCATGCTAGTTGTGAGTCATGTGTTCAATTGAATCATTTGGAAATAACAGTGACTCTTTCCAACACATAGCCTAATTTTAATTAGATTACCTTATATTATAAAATGATATTATAAAATATTAAACACATTAGAAACATAATAAAAAAAATTTGTTTTCATTAAAATAAAGAGGTCCCAACTTGAAGTATTTAAATAATATCCTAAAAATTTGTAGATTTAAAATAAGATGACACGATTTAGATATACTATAAATGGTTTTCCATGATTATGTGGTCATCTATGATTAGTGTGTCTCACACTATTCTTTTTGGTTTTAGTCAATGAATGGAACCCGAATAAACTATTTTAGTCCTGAGTATGATAGAAAATGAAATGATTTTCCTCCTTGTGCTAGAATGAAAAATATTTTTCTATGGTCATAAAACTTTTTCAAAC
Source organism: Viscum album (assembly GCA_963277665.1). Lineage (NCBI taxonomy): Eukaryota > Viridiplantae > Streptophyta > Magnoliopsida > Santalales > Viscaceae > Viscum > Viscum album. The sequence continues at coordinate 1,196,493,225 of OY728123.1, read as the reverse complement.
TATGATTTATGCTGAACTTCCAAACAAGAAAAGGAAGGAACAACATTCTGTTGACTCCTTTACAAGGAAACATACACCTTTTTTAATGGTTCTTCTAATACACTAGTTACTTAGAAGTGCATTGGTACCAATTAAAAAATATTTTACATTATTCAATGTTCAGAGTATGAAAAATAAATTTTGATTGTCTATCATTTGGAATGAAAAATAATCTAGGGGTGGAATATTATTATAAACACAAGTGAATAAGAAGAAATTGAATCTATGGAATGAGAATAGTTTAAAGGGAAATTTATTAGTAAGTATGTACCTCGTATTATAAGAATAAATATGGATAATGAATTAATTGAGCTTAATAAATATTATAATTAATCTATTGTTATTTATAAAGATAATTTTACAATACTTGCATGGAATTCTTTTGGATTAATAATCAACCTTAAAATAAAAACTGATCAATTATTTTGTGGCCTAAAACCAAGTCTTTGAAAGGATATGGTTGTAAGAGAATTTAGTATCTATGAAGAATTAGTTCCATTTGCTTTAAATATAGAAATAAAAAGTGTGTATCCCCACAATTACTCGGGTTTTGATATGAAAAGGAAGACCGAGTTTCGGGAAAAAAGAAATTGTGGAATGAAATTCCAATCATCTGCATGCCAGAAATATGGGAAGAAGCATAAAGGGAGTTGATTGAATGGAAATAAGAGGTTCTTTAAATGTGTAAAGGAAGTTCATAATGCTCCTGAGTATCAAAATGTAATTAATGTCCTAGGTAAATGAAATAGAGGATAAGAGGATAGAAAATAATATATCACCCACACTCTAGTGTTTTAGGTTCTAAGATTTTGTACATTTTTCTAATAAATTCCCAAATTCAAGGGATAATATGGATGATGAGAACAACAACCATTAATGAAAAGTGATATGGGAAATATTAAGAAATCACAGTGGAGGAATTGAATTGTGATAATTAGGGGACACTTATATTCCACACCTTAATTGGGAAATTCATGTTTATTTTTGTATGAATGATCCCTAAAATATTATTGTTCATTCATTAGTGAAATTTCATGTGATTGTCTCCATCTACATGGATTCTGGAATAATGATATAACATTTGATATTCTATGGATACATGGGTAAACCCAAGCTTCCCATGATTTTTTTATATAAGATAACATTTATATAAGGAATAATGTTTGAATTGGCTATTTAATGTGTATATGTCTCCAAGTAAGATTTACTTAAGAACTATGGGTACCTCCATGTGTTTATGATTTTAAGGTTTATCATAAGTTACAAGTCATTCACATCACTTATGATGTTGTTTATGGTATTTTGTCAATATTAAGGATATTTGAAGAGAAATTTAAAGAAGAACAACCTTTAGGTTTTGTATATGATTTAGTGACAAGGTTATTTGGGGAGGAATGCCTCTAAAATTTGTGGAAATTTTATTAAAGGTGTTAGTGACCTTTAGGGATAATCTTTATAACATCTCGGTTCCGGAAGTAACCCAGAGGCGCCTCGTACCCGGTTTGTTACATGGCCTCAAGCACATTTCTCCGAATTCCAGAGGCTGCAGACTAGCAGTGAGGGCCTTGGGTGTGATAGTGGGGAAAGTATGCCCTCATTGGAAGAGAAACAAATAAACAAAATCAGAAGCAGTAAACAATCCACACACAAGTGAAAAGTGGATGACTGAAATAATAAACAGCTGGAGCACATACATATCTAATGATTCATGATACATATGTCTAATAAAACATCCAATCAAGTCACAATGTTGTATACAGTCAATACTAAACCAATTCCAAAAGAAACAGATCACGGCTCTTCAACATCGCAAGCCTAATCATGGTCATGTGCTATCTAGCTCCACAACAAGTCAAGTACCTAAATTATAAGGGTGCTTGCCCTTATCTATACCTGCATTAATATAATCTGTTTGGGCCCAAAATCCTGGATCAAATAGGGTGTGAGACTAAATCCCCGTTTGTAGCCACCACGAGATCTATGCCTAACAGTCAGTGAATATATGGCAGGAAAAAGTACAGAAAACAGTAAACAATAAGGTACTGAACAGTAAGCAATCCACAGTCTCAAGCATCTTATATGGATATAGGTAAACAGCTACTCAAGTAAGAAGGAACAAATAGGTAACCCTATGGGAAGTTCTCACAGCCTAACCCCTCTAGTTCAACCAAAAAGCACTAGAAACCCTATGGAAGGCACACACAGTCTCACCCCTCTAATTCAGCTAAAGTATAGACTCTCGGGGTAAGCACTCACCGTCAATTCCCCCAATAGTCTCGTATCGTATTAAAGGCGCTTCAGGGAAGCACTCAACATCTCATTCCCCCTGTGGCTCACATCAAGGAACTATAGACACTCTGAGAGAAACTCAGTGTCAATTCCCCCTGTGTTCTTGCATCGTATTTTATAATACACTCTAGATAAGCCCTTACGTCCATTCTTCATGTGGTCTACAATGATAGGTTCTCACGTCCCTGTGTAAATAAAATAAATATAGCCTATGTAATGTCCAAAGTAAACATCAAGAAACACTTGTCTATCATTCAATGGAATATCAACACTTTATAACTACACTCATACAATCTTACAATACTAGGCATGGAAAGTAAATAGAAGCCTAATAGGAAAAAAGGACCCAGAGTTCAAAACAGGTAAACATGCATAGGCAATACATCCAAAGCACAACCATTTACCCTATTTACAATCAACATCCTCTACTATAGAATATAAGAAAATCAGGTAAAGAATATGGATAAAAGGTAAACATGCAATACCCCATTCAAGGGTATTGGTGGAAGTTTCACAAAATATTCAATGACTTTCAACAGAAAGGCACAAACTACCAACCTCTTAATTATGGGTACATGGCATGTACTCATAAATTACACGGCATGTAATTTGAAAATTTCTAGAAATTCCTCTTTTTCCCAAAAATGACACGAAAAGGAAAACCATACCTGAAAAGAAGATCTGGGTTCTTACAATCTTATCTTTGATGCTAACGTAATTATGGGTCGTACTAAATCATCTAAAAATGTTAGTAACCTTTATTACTATCAGATAATATTTCTCTCTTGATCTTATTTATAGAATATACATTAAAGATGTGGTAAGGTTTTAGGGAGTAACACATTCAAGTGTATTAGATCAGCATCTAAATTTTACCTTTATTTTTTGGAGAATTCTTCAGTAATATCTTGATATAGAGTTGAGTTTTATCATTGTATATCATCCATAGATAGATATTTAGTCTAAAGGAACTATTCAAACCCTATATGATATCTTGAGATTTAGTTCTATGGATTTCAATGGTGGTCATGATCAACACCTTCATCTTGTTGAGTTTTCTTGCAACAATAGATTTCACTCAAGTATTAATATGGCTCTTTATTGACCCCATTAGGTAAATTAGTGAACAAGTCTATCATACTAGAATGAATTTATAGAAATAAATATTTTGGTACCTGAGAAAGTTTATAAGAGGGAATAGAAGGTTATATCCATTCACCAACACATTATGACAGAATAATGTTAATAGAAATGTTATGTTGATAATCTTCAATGTGATTTATAATTTGAAGTTGTTTAGAAGAACTTTCTATAAATTTCTTCATGGTTGTAATAAGGTAAAACTAAGCCTTAGTTATATGAGTACCTTTGAAATAATTTATCATATCAAGATATTTGAAAATATTTTTAAAATTATACTAAACCTATCTTTGGTTCATGATGAGTTCAATGTACCTCTCCTAAGGAAGTACACACCTAATCCTTCTCATGCACTGAACTCAAAGGTCATACTATAGGATCCATATATTTATTATGAGGAAAAATCAATTTAGAATTCTGGATTATATAGAGAAAGTGATAAAAAAACAACACCACTCGCATGGTCAATGTTTTGTGAAAAAACCACCGTAATAATGAAGCAAAATGGGAACGTAAGGATGTAATGTGGTAGAAGTAACTTCATGTTTTTATATCAATGTGATGAATTTTGGGGTAGAAATTCATTTTAAGGGGGATTGAATGTTACACCTCGATATTTTTTAAAATATTCTTTTTCAAATAAATTTAATATTTTATATATTTTTCATTACTCACAACACTGGATTTAGTTTGAGTTGTAGGAAAATCCAGTTTATCTTGTGGTGCATGTGACATTGATTTTAGTATGTGTTACACACAACACTGAGTTTAAATTAAATATTACATACTATTAAAATATTATTATTTAATATGATAGTTATCCCTTATCCATTCGAATGGAGGGTATGAATAGGATTAACTAAATTATGAAAATATATGGTTTACCCAGGAATATATAATGATTTCATTAATGATAAATTAATTATTAATGAAAATATAAAATATTTGAATATAAATAGAATCTATTTTTGGAAAAAAACTTTTTGTACACAAAAACATGTTTTCTTTCAATAAATTTAATAAATAATTTTTGGTGAATTATTTTAATTAAATTCATAATCAAATTTGTAATAATTATCTTCTGTTTTTCTAGACAATATATAAGAAAAAAAATCTAATTCTACACTTAAAGTATATACTTTTATAAAAATAAGTTTTATCTTCTTCTCTACACTTATTTTAAAATTATTTTTTTTCAATTTAAAAAAATGAAAAATTAAATTAAATTTTCAAATAATTATCTCGAAATTATCGTAGGGTGAATTTTGGAGAATTTTCTAAGAATATAAATTTTTATGAATAATGAAAAATATTGTTTTGTTAAGAATTGTAATTTATTTTAAAAAAATTATAAGATAAAAATTACCTTAATATGAATATAAAGGCACCATTAGTTAAATTATATATCTCCAAATCCCATTTATTTAATTTTAATAATTTTCATATTGAATTTTGATATAAAAACTTTTTACACTTTTGAACATTTTCTCTTTGGAAAACTGTTTTCTGGTTGCATATGTTGGATTAATTTTAAATTATATTTTCCCACAATTATGAATAAAATTTAGAAAAATGGATTAAATGTTCTTATTTAGAATAACTTATATTACCTAATAAAATAAACACAATGTTTTACCATAATGAATAGTTAAATGAGTAAATTATTTAATACGATTAAGGGAAAAATGGGCTTATTAAAGTGTTAAACAAAAATAATATGGATTAAAAATGACCCAAAACATGAATAACACCCCTTCAGTAGACTAATTATGACCTTAAATCTACTAAGATATATAATTGATCAATTTTTATCCCTTTAGTGCAAGAAAAACATCGGTATATAATTTTCTTTTGAAAACATTACAAGTGTGCCACTCACCTCAGTTAAAAAAGGTCACCCCAACTCCTCTCTTCTTCACACATCCAAAACCCATTGGATTAGAAAATACCTTCCCAAATTAATTTATTACTTCCCTAATATCATCTTATAAGCCTTATTTTGGTCATAAATCCAACCAAATAATCTTTTTGGATAAAACCAAGAGAATTTGTCTGAGGAAGAGGATATAACTCTAATCAAGTGTTTTATTTTATTTCTTCCTCCACATCCTTAAATTATTATAAAACCACGATTATATAGTTTCCTCAGTATATTAAATATATTTATATTTATTTATTTTAATTTTATAACCTAAATCCTTCTTCTCATCAATCAAATGGGTTATGAAATCAACATTCATGTGTACGGCAGACAACCGCCTTGAAAACTGATGTCATTTATTTTTTCCATTAAAACGTCTCACGACTATATATAATGATTTATCAAATGTTTATGTTTTATATTTATGACATTATTATACTTATTAATTATTATATGATATATAACTTTTTAGTTTTAATTCTGTGGGAATATGATAACGTCATTCGTGTGTATAATTGATTTCCACCTCACAAACCAATGTGATTAGTTCATGATTTATATGGAAGGTAATAAAAAATTTTGTGATGAAAAGATTTGATATATATGAAATAAAAATTATTATTTAATGGTAATATATTATTTAAATTTATTTATTTTAATTCATCTATAAAATGTAAACAGTATTCATGCATATGTACCCCTTACCGTCTCCATGAACGAGGTATTTCATTTTTTATCTCTAAATTTTATAGATTAACATAAATTAATTTATAATGAAGACATATGATATTTATATGATGTTTAAAATTATATATATTATTTAACCTTGGTAAATTTAATAAGAATAGAAATAACAAATCAAAACGTACAGAAAAAATAATGGGATTATTACATGAAATGTGATTTTAACTAGGAATTATTGATAAACGAATAATAAAAGGTCATAATTAAATAATATATTCTATGATAAATATGTGTATAGTTATATAATATATGTATAATAATATTATTTTTATAATAATTGATGTTTTAATGTGTATAATGGAATTCAAGACATAAGGTTAGATATTTTTGTCTCACTTTTACTTTCTATGAGACACATGTCATCTTCCACATATGTTTCTTTTTTTAGATTATATATATCCCATTAATTTATTTTATGATTATATTACTTAAATTTATATTTATTTATATATATATTTAATGATCTATAATGCATGGGGTTTACAGTTCAAAGGTTACTAAAGTGGTTAAGTATATTTGTCTCGATTTTCCTTCTTTGAGACATATGTTATGTTATGGGCCAATACTATTTTATGAGGTGTATATACATACCCTTTTACAGTTATTATCATCTATTTATTAATTATAATTTTATTTTATGATTATGTTAATATTGTTCTTTCATGTAGATTATAATTCAATGTTACTAATCTTGTAAGGGTTTATGTTACAATCTCATCATTTAACGAGATTTCTCATGAATATGCTTCTAAAGATGAAATAGTATGATCTATATTCCAAGAATATAATTAATTTTATTCACATATCATTATTTCATGAGTATGAATGTATTTACTTCATTATACTATCATTATGTATTCAAGAGTTCAAAATAATGTTTTTAATAAAAATCATCTTTATTTCTATCTTCGGTCAAAAACACTTTTTCCTCCAAAAATATATTTTCTAAAAATGTTTCCAAAAATGTTTTAACATTATTCTAATTATTTATTAAATAAATATTTACCAATGTTTTATTATTTACAAAAATGTTTTTAAGGTAATATTTAAGTCATTTTTCAAAAGAAATTTTATGGAATTTATCAAAAATGTGAAATGATTTTTTATTTTAATGTGTACGACATGAAAAGAATTTTCCACCATAATGTACATTATTTTATTTTAAGATTAAATTATAAGTTTCAAGTATATATTAAAATAAAAAGGATTTAAAAAAATTATGTTTTAAAAAAATCAAAGGGGAAAGGATATTTTCTACAATAAATGTTTTGAATTGTTTTTAAATATTTTTTTATATGTTTTAACGGTTACTTTCAAAGAAATGTATTTTCAAAATTTTTTATGCTTTAAATAGTGTTTTTTAAAGCATAATTGATATTTAACACATGAAATGTTTTAAATTTTTTATAAAACTTTATATATATATATTTTTAAAGTTATTTAAAAAAGGATTTCATACTGTTTTATTTTCTAAAAACTTTATTTTAGAGAAGAATTTATATTTTATTCATGAAATGATCCATGTGATATTTCAAAAACATTTTCCATTTAAGATGACATCCTTTGATGTTACTTGTGTTTTAATGGGAATAATTTTGAATAATATATTCCTTATTCTTTCTCTGCATGTTTAATGTTTATGTTGAAAATATACCTATAAAACCCATTTATTTTTCATGGGTTATCCTATGCGGAATTGAGTAAATGTTTATAAAACTGATTTTCTTTACATGGATTATGATATGATGATATGAAGAATTTTTTATGATAATATGGAACACATAAATACAGTTTTAATTATAAGATTATTGGGACTATATCTCCCTTTATTGAATTTGGTAAAGATTTATATCTCATTGGATAATAATGGGAAACAAGAATATGGGCTTGATCCACAATAAGAGACATGTGTGTCCTAATTCACTAAAGGAAATAGGTGCATCCTGATCCAAAATTGTAAATAGGTCATGAGTCTTGATCCAATTTTTTTATGGTCTTGGTAATTAACCTTTACTTATGAAATATTATTTTCTATATTTATAATGGTTCCATGATTTATTGAAATGAGATTATGGTAAATGATTTTTTATTGATGATTTTTCACTCTTATGGACATGTTTTTTAAAAAGATAAAGTTTTATCAAACAAGTAATATGTAATATCTATGAATGGATGGTTATAAACCTCCTAAGTTATGTTCCAAATAAAATATTCTTATTATTAACTTATGATTTCAAATGTTCCTAGATTGATATCCATTATTTTTACCCTTACGAAGTATTTAAGATCACCCTTTCTTATATTTCCTTCCGTATGTCATGAAGAAATGTTTTGGTAAGGTATGCTTAAGAAGATTACTATGTAAAAAAAAATTGTGGGATAAGTTTAAGTTCATTCCAGAAATAATAATATTGTGTTTCTTGTATCTAAAGACACTAAACTATTATGGTCTTCGGACATTTGATTATTAAATGTAATGAATATTCATCTAAAATAATGTGATATTTATGCATAAAAACGTTTTTCTCTATAGGAAGTCCCAATGAGATCATGTTGTGAACTCAATAATGTCATTTTTTCCTAATAACAAAATTCTAGTTACATGTCCTTATCTATGAATTCATCGATTCATGCGATTTCAATTTGTTAATTAGATGATAAATTCAAAAAAATTACTTTTTTTCATCGACCTGAAAATTTTCCTTAAAGAGAAACATATTAAAAATAATGAAAATAGTACTTTAAAATACATGTGTATAGACCTATAAATATAGATTAATTACGAGTTTTATAGCCAGTATTATCATTAGTCTCAGTCAACACACCTGAGGCTCTTAAAAAAAGTTAATATAAATCACTATTTATAAAAGAATATATAGGGGTTGGGAAAATTTTATCCTACCATAATGATATTGGTTATTTAATTCATAAATAGACATATAGAATATAGATATGTCTTAGAAAGCAAAAAAAATTACACTAATAATAATGCACCTGTGATATCTATTGAATCTCAAGGTTTTGCCGATTTATCTTCCCCAGATGATAGTGTGGAGGAAGATGAGAATATTTTGTATATCTCATATATCATCTTCATGATATAATATTCCTCCAAAACATCTATTATATCAATTAGTGCCCATATAACTTACCCTTCTATAAATATTGGGGTTGAGCAGTAAGGAAATTAATATCTCATATATACCACTCTAGAATTTATGAAATACATCACTACTATAATCAATGAACATGGATAAGTGATTTTGGTTATAAATAATGATATACTTACCATGTTGATTAGTATTTCTATATCCCATATGAAACATGATCTATATAGTTCCTTCCCCAATATTCCTTAGGATGTATTTTCATGGAATAATGTATTGATTATTGGATTTAATCCAAAACTGTATATGCATCATTTGGGTTTTCCATATGTCCACCATGGATTTAAATAGGCATCTATAAGGATTATTTGGACAAGATTTTTTCTAGGTAGAATCCCATGTTGATAATATAATCGAATCTGACATAATTCCGGACGTTTAGTTCTTGAAATGGATCACCAATATTTTTCACATTAATTAAATGATAGGAAAATCCCAATATATATCAAAATCATAGATCATAATTAACATAATCTAAAGGATGACTTCCCATTCAAAATAGTAAAATTAATGATCAATTTAATGGATATATTTTAGTCCTTCTCCATTATATATTGGTAATTAATTTATAACTACATATGGATGGCCACTGATGAAAAGGAGACCACTTCCATTAGGGAAACCTATTTAATATAATTCAATAAATTAATTCCCTTTAACTTGAATAATTTTGTTTCCACTTACCAATGTTCTATGAACCATTCCATAAATCTCAATCTAGTGAAGTTAATATACTGCTTTTTTGATTATATGGTGGTTATTTATCTATAGTTTCATCATTATATTCCTAATGTGGATATAGTTTTCAATAAAATGTGGTAACATATCTTAAAATTGAAGACTATTAAATAATATTTTGGGGTAACATCATAAAAAATACTAGGAATATTTGTATGTTATCATGGAATTAATGTAGAGCCTTAAAAGGCCATAGAATTCTATGATGTTCCACCTCCTTATATTCTTGAATAAATTATGGTAATCAAGTGTCATAAGAATAATATATTACACTTTATTTCCAATATTTCCAGTAAAAGATTTTCATTCATAAAATTGAAGAAAGTTATCATCATATATCAGTCGTATGAAGAATTAATGAAAATTTTGGATGATCTCAAATAGTATCTCCTATGATCATCAATGAAAATTAATTTAGTGTAAAGTAATCCTCTCATACTTTATGTGGGGACCCAAAATTCATCTCTCAATGCACTGATTACATAGACAAATGATACCAGGAAAGAGAAAAACTAAACTCATATTAGAATAATCATATAAGGTGGTGAGACCTGATACTCTAATAGTGAAAATAAATACCTATAATTGATCTTTATAGTGAAGAAGGTGAGAAATTACATACAGGATCAAAAGGTTCATGTCATATATCACATGGACATAATAAAATATATCCTCAGTCACCCAATGTTTACTGAGAATCATGAATAATGGGTATTCATACTAAAAAATATCGAATGTACCCAATTTTTGTGTATTAATTTGGTTTGTTTAGTTGATTTAAAATCCAGATAATAATACATATATTTCATTATAAGGATCACATTCTAAATTTAATTGTTTTTAGCTACATTTTAGGTTTCCATGGCTAAATTTTCTCTTTTGGAATAATTAGGTGAAAAGTAAAAATATAAATAGTGTGTAGTTTTAATTTACACATCATGTAATATTATATAATAAAAAAAATTATATCCCCAGATTATGCACTCATCTTTATGATAAAAAAGGACATGTTGTGTTGAGTATGATATATTCTATGGATATGCCTTCTAAAATAAATTATTAGGTTAATATGACACTAAAACCACATATGAAAGTGTTAAATGTAATATTACATCACCTATCAATAGTTTACTATTGGTAATTTATATAGAGAATAATTTTTTTTCTAAAAAAATTGAAAATGTCAAAAAAAAAATTGTCATAAACTTTTGTTCATGCTATGTGATTCAAAAAAATATAAAAAAGAAAAGTTTAAAAATATATTGCAGATGTTTAACTGAGCGAAGTGTTTTCCCTTTTATGAGATAACTTGCATAATCATATGTCCATTATATAGTTTCCTCCCCTCCCCTAGATCATCATGTTACAAGTGATCTCTTTGTGAGGTAGTTGATGGAAAAAATATTTTTTATTACAATAGTATAATCAATATAATAATAGGTGTGTATTGTTTTTATCAATCACATCTTCTCCATTTATGTGTGTGTGTGGGTCTACTAGTGTACCACACCCACACTATAATTATAATGTATATGGGTTCCCACTCATGTGGTGATTCATATTTAATTAAACCTCTCCATAACCATTTTATTCATGGATTTTATGTGGTTCATATTAGAATATTTAACACAACTATCCCATTTTAGGGCCATACACATTAATGTCTTGATAATAGGTTGTATTATAGACAAACCAAGATAAAAAATCATATTCTTTATTTATTTCCTTGGGGAATTGTTTCTATGAAATGGGGTGTAAATCACATATATAGTGAAATTCAACTAAAAATATTTCATTTCTAACCAAAACCTTAAATTTATCTTTATTTAACTAAAATAACATTTATTTTCATGGTGGTATAAACCGGAAAATTAAAATATTTGACCCTTTTCTATTATATAATGAAGGATTTATACTATGGGATTCCACCATATTGATCATGATCAATCAAAGATTTAATTTATGCATTCATTTATCACTCTTATTTTTATTTACCAATTTATTTAATTCAAAACCACCTATTTCAATTATCTATTTCTCATTAAAAATTTTATTAAAAAATTAATATCACAATTTGACCTTATAATGCACTTTTAAGATATGAAATAGTGGTCTAATTATAGCATATAATTTATAGAAAATTAATAAATAATTTGAAAATCTTTTAAATGCCTCTAAATTTTGACATCATTGTTAAAGAGAATATGGGGATAAAAATATATTATTTTTGTATATTTGTTTTAAAAAATCATATTCTTTTTCATAAATTAATTTTTTTTAAAAATATATATTATTCTTTCTTATAATTTTCACATTTTGTATTTATTTTTTTATTTCATAAATAATGATGGACACTAAAATCCAACTATCACATTCATCTCTCCCACACACTCTCCCTCACTCACATTGTATCTCTCTCCCCCCTCTTTCTTCCTTTACTTTTCCCTCTATAATATTTTGGTTTTATAAACATGTTAAAATACTAGAATCACACAAAATTTTATAATAAAATTGAAAATTTTCAAACATGTTTTATATTTGAAAAATAAAATCTTAATTTTGAGGATCAATTGAATATTGATGACTCTTCTCATGTTGTAAAATCCAAATAATCTTTTGAGGATGGTCCGCTTGATTGGATATATGACTTCATAAACCATGATCATTTCATTATTTTACTTTTAACTAAAAACTCATCTCTTTATTGTGTGAATAATATTTTTCTCATTTTTTCTATTATAACCTCATTCAAACAAAACACTATATTACGTGAACTTGTGTGGGTGTGTGAATATGAATTGAGATGGGAACTCATTTACATTCTCAATATTAGGTGAATAGGACATAAGTTTTTTAATAATTATTGATGTTAAACAAATGAGTTGATCACAACTATTAAATGAAACACAATAGTATATTTTAGTATATAGTTAATAAAAAAATAATTAATCACGGGGGGTGTACCATGATTTCATGACATCAGGGAATACTATATTTATATAATATGTATTTTATATAACAATAAGGCGATTATTTCACCTATATTTATATATATATATATATAACTATTTAATTTAAATAAAATAAAACTTTATGGTAATATATATATATATATATATATATATAATAAATTAATAAAAATGAAGAATGAATCATGTTCCAAGGGTTTCATGAGTTTTTGAGAAGTGATCAATCACCGGTTTGATTCTCCATTATACCATTTATGAATGACTCATTCCTTTCCTTTTTCCCATGTCATGTATATCTATGAACATAATTTGTAACACTATTAAAATATTTAAATGAAAAATAATAATAACATGGAAAGGAAATCAATTGATCTCCACTATTTGTTGGTTTTTCTGGAAATGAAATATCCATTTTTAAAAATCCCACCTTGACCACAGGTGTCACATTAGTTCCCCTTAATTTTATTTAAATAAATAAACATCAATTGGGATATTTAACATCGTGTCATTTTTGAATTTTTTTACGCATTTATTATGAACATGATGCATGATATTTTATAAAATACAAAACTAATATTAAAAAATATATAAAACCAATGGTGGTACTGGAAAGATTGAGAAAGACTCTACAAATGGTCCAAAAGACCCGATTTTGAGTCCTTTGGGATAACTTGATTCAATAATTTTTCTCAAAAAATAATACAACATGTTTATCAAAGAAGGTAATAATATATAAATAATAACATAGAAATAAAATTCTAAAAAGTTGAAAAATGTTAATTGGGTTAAAATTTTCTCTAGTAGTTGTGAGAAACTACTGGAATCGATAGGTAACTAGTTTTAACCCCAAAATTAGTATTAGAGATTTTTTATTGATAATTTTTCCATTTCAATTTTACACCTTTTGTATATCTTTTTCACTCTATGTATAAATATATATGGTAAATAAATTAATAAATCAATAAAAATAAGAAAATAAATAAAATTAAATGTATATAAAATATTAAAATTATAAAATAGTGCAACGCATGTTACTATAGACATAGATTCTTTGTGGTCAACCTTTAAATCCAAATAATCCTCCTCCATAAGCCACTCATTGTGTTACCTACCCCCATTTCTCAATATCATTTATCAAAATCCATGACATTCATTCCTTGAATTCATTTATCAAGCAAATTATTCACTTCTAATCTACTATATAGTGGTCCTTGATATAATAAATCTCAATTAAAACCCTCATTTCAATGAATCTATGGATTTTTTTTGGATTTTAGTCATTTGGGTAAATTTGAATCCCAAACTAGTGGTACACTAAAATTAATGAAAAACACAATATGTATTTTCTAATGCACAAGTATACAATTCAATATATAGAAATTAAGTTACAGAATATAGATATATTTAGTTTATGTGGTGTTATATATGTTCGTAACAAGATTGAAAAAATGTCATTCACACCCAGTAAACAACTTGTGAAATAATATTTCAAAAAATGTTTGTATATTCAATATAAACCTTGACCCATCACCACCTAACCTATTTATCTGCATTCTGAATAATCTTACCACAAAGCCAAATCACTTAATTCCAATACACAACATATACACATTTGGTACAAATCTGATACAAGGAAATTTCTTTAACATAGGGATACTGTGAAATATATCTAGAGTATACAGGTTGGAACCGTGTATTATTTACATAATACATACTCCAAAACTACATTCTATGTAGTATTCAAGTGATTTTTTCTAATTTTTATTTTATTTTTCTTTTTTCTTTTTTTATTTTCCCTATGATTCAAGAAGATGGGGATCATGCTCATGTGTGTGTGGAATTCCTTGAATATTAACTATTAAATTATAATTATACAGCACATATAGTATGAATAAACGTGGTAAGTATTATTCAGTAAAAGAAATAATAATTCCACAACCATTATAACAATTGGTAGTTCCTTTGATTATGGTATCATTATACCTTTCATCCATATCATTCCTCAAAGAACTATATCGTATAGAATCAAAAACATTATAACTTCATCCTCTTAAAAAATCATATCATATGATCAATATACCTCTTTTTCTTGGGAGTGATCTCAAACACCCCTAGTGCATCAAGATAATTAACCAAACATGTACCCGGTATTTGATTCTCAAATCCTGGAGAGTGACTGAATCCATTGATTTTCAAGACATATTATTCAGTTGAGTAGTTAATTCCAATGTATAACCATTCTTGTTCAGTTCGGTATTCTTTACGATGTGTAGTATTTGATGAATCATAATCTTCTTCAAAAAAATATTCTATTTATCACTCCGACATATAGATTTTTTTAGAGTTTTCAACTCCATTAAAATTATATGGGCCATTGTATATTATTAATATAAGGAACTATTATAATATTATCTAGTTACACCTTATATGTAGTACCTTATCCTTTATAATGGAATAATTTTTATGGGTTTGTTGTTTTAACCATCATCACCTAATCTCCAACACCTCTTGTCACTTTGTCCTGGCCAAATTTTCTATACCTACATAATGTGTGGTGGGATATTATAGGACCTAATGTAGAGTATGCTCATACAACATATATGACCACCATTATAATTTACCCCACATTATGTCTCAAACATAGATTTTTTGTAATGATCTTGTTTCCCACTCAATAATAAAAAGTGTGTCATGTCCGTGAGTGATATAGAGACCCTAAATGTATTTTACAAGATTACTACCATGATCTCCACTTCTCTATCACCTCTAATTCTTATACCATGTTCACATACATTCAGGGTATCTAAAATGATGCTTTTTATGCCACTGATTTAGTAGAAAAATTATGTGTTTTTTAGACCTGTACATAGCATCATCTTATAGGTTCCCCTCTAAAATGGATTAGCTCGGTCTTATTATCATGTTTATTTTCCAATGGTGAGATAATTTTTATATTATCATTCAGGAACACCACAATCCTTATATATAATCTAAGGACCCTGAGGACTCTAAGGGTAATGTTGATTTGGATCATCCAACTATTGATCTATTTTAACCCATACAATCATCATCCCCTTTATCTATTTATCCCTTTACATATAATCCATCCACAACCTCACTGCCACTCATACCCATGGCTATATAATTTTTCCTCTCTAGGATCGATGTTATGGAGTACTTCATGGATCACTATATATATCAAATATAGGGCCAACCTGAAGATATTTATGTTATTATTTGAAATATTTTTCTATATTTGGTACTTTTGTTTCTTTCCACATTATTCCTAGTTTCTGAACACCGTCTATAATTTTACGAGTATACTCACTCAAACTCTACATATATGACCTTTATTTTTTAAATTTTATTATATTGGTATAGATGTGGTCCAAGATCATCATAGGTATACTCATTCCCAATACAAGACTATAGACCCACCAATATTAGCTTCATCTAACATAGTACATCCTTTTCATGAGCCACCATAGCTTGGCATTCCCACTTTTAGGGCATCATTGTGACTATTTTAGCAAACTATTTTTATTATCTATATCAATTTTTCTAGATGTGATATTTGGTTTTTCTATAAAACTATTTTATAGTTCACTTATATCCACCATTTTTATAATAATTTTCATGGAAATTATTTTTTATGAATTTATGGAATTTCCATGTAACTATTTCTATCTTTTAAGTTATTTACCACCCATAGAATTATTTTTTTCATTTTATTTATTTCAAAATTTATTTTTTAAATTTTCTCCTTACTTTGGTTACATATTTCCTTTAATATCATCTCTTAATATTCCTTTCACACATGGAAAACATGTGAAATAACAATTTTGAAGGAGTTAATCTCTACACCACACTAGTGTATACTCTTTGGACAATCTTAGAGACATCATTAAATTGAAAAAAATAACATGTTTCTAATTTATTTTTATTTATTTTTATAAATAGTAGATAATTATATAGAAATATTTTTAGTTACATGATCTTTAAAATTTTAGAGTTATTTAAAATTATTATTGAAATAAATGTAAAAAATTATTTTTAATACTTCAAATTTTTCATTTAATAGATTGATTCATTTTATTCAGTTCAAGAATTTATCGACCAAATTATTTTTATTCCACATCATGATCGATGTACTAAATTAATTTTTAATACTCTTTATATACTCTCTATTCTTGAGTAAACAAATTTTTTTATGTCTTATAGAATATTGTTTTATCCTTTATCAAAAAAAATTAGAAAAAAAGAAATATTCAAGTATGTTGAGGTAATTTTTTAAAAAAATTCTCTTATTTTATACCATTATTTGTACCCACCCTTACATTTTATTTATAAAGAACCTTGTAGCCATGAAAATCCATTGAGTTTATCGACATTAATATCTTATTTACCCTATCATCCCATATATTTGATTTTATTTTGAGATCAGAGTTCAAAATAGGTGTAGAAAATTGGGATAATTAATGTCTTATTATGGGTATTAGTTACACGTTAAGTAATTTGGAGTGATTTTTACATTTAATGGACGGTTCATAAGTTACATAAATTTAATTTTAATTCATTTTATCGATATTAAAAAATTAAAAAATTGAAAAAAAAATGTAAGAATATGAAAAAAAAATAAGAGGTTCAATAATTCATTGTATATTATTTGATATGACTCGAAGAAATATATTTAAAAATATGAAATTTAGTTATGTAATTCATATTTGGGTACATTGACGGAGGAATATTACTTATTTTTTTTAATGAATGATCATGAATTATATTCATAGAGAATACTCTCCTCTTTAAGACCATCTAATTTTCATATCAACCCCACCTATTGTAATCCTCAACAGAATTCATTAAAAGTCCACATGATTGGAAAAACAATTCATTGCCTCTGGTTTGGAAAATTACGGTGAAACCAATCCTATTATATGACATTTTTTAATTTTAAGATGAATATAAATTTAAATAAATTTTACATTTTTTAGAATATTGGTATATATTTCATATAAGGTAGATTATAAGTTTCATGGATATTAATAAAATTTAAATTAATTTGAATGAATGTGAATGAAAATCCAGAATTGAGAACTGATACAAGGAATGACTGTGATAAATTGAATTACATAATTTATGTCACTTTGAATTTATTTATGAATTTATGTTTATAAGTATGATTAATTGAATACACAATATATAAATATATGAATTTATTTTTATTTAATGTTGATATTTTGATTGAGGTAAGGAAAATGATTAAGTGTGAGGAGTTTATGCACCTAATTTATGAGTATATATATATATATATATTAAAAACTAGATATTACAAAAATATATGTTCTCTTAATGCTAATGTTATACATTTCAATGTTTTTGGATAAATTTCAGGTTTTAATGGTTAAATGAACACATTTGGAATATTGTGGAGAAAAATTAAAACATATATTCCATGTAAAAAAATTACACATTATGTTCTATTGAATAACGTAGAGATAAAATCCATGGGGTATACATTTAATTTATCAATGAAACATTAAAAAACACATTCAATATAATATACTCCATGTATGCTCATTTTAAATGTTTTTTATGGGAGAATATGATTCTAAATTTTCTGTATGATGGCCTTAGAAATGGTTTTCCCAAAACAACCTTTAGTTTACTGTTAAAAAATTAATTTAGTGATTGATTTTTGTGTCAAAACAATAATAAATTTAAAAAAAACTAAACATCATTTACTTTTATACCTTCTATATAATTGTAAAAATATAAAAAAGTGTGGTTTATAAATAGGTAAAAAGGTTTTATATGGAGAAATTTTCGGCTATTTTTTAGAGTTCTCATATTATCACATGCTAATCATGTGATTTTATCCTCTTCCATGAAGTTTTAAGGACCATGTGATCACTTAAGGAGGAACATGATGTGAATTTTCAGTCTCATTCTAGAAATAATTATATAAAAAATTTAATTCCTTGTGTAATTTATTTTTCTATGTCTATTATTGTTATTTTATTTTATTTGTGTACTATTATATTATACTCAAACTTAAATGAAAAAATTTAGGGTTACACACTCATTTGATGTTTCAAATTTCATTCAACCCCAAATTAAAACTTTTTATAATGGTTTTTATGTGGTACATTATAGTAGATTGAACTCACATTAGTAGTATCATTTCCGCGTAAACTTTTTTCAAATTAATACACCATATAACATATAAATCATGAAAAACCCCATTATTTATGCTTGTTTCCTTATTGATTTTTGGTTATAACATTGGGTGTATGTCCCTTTATTGGGGGTAGACAGTGAATCACATTGTGTTTCAAATGAAACCTTGGAGTTATTAGAGTAAATATCATATACCATTTTGTGATCAAGTGGTATAAACTGTAGGTTTAAAATATTTGAACTCTATCCATGAAACGGTGAAGTATTGGCTTTAAAAAAATTATTAGGTAGGTATTCCTGATCAATATTTTAGTTTCTACATTTTTATTTCATTTTTTATCAATATCCCTCTTTTATTTAAACAACTCATTTATTCAATTATCTATTATTAACTCTAAATTTTGCTTAAAATATAAATTTAAACATCAATAAATTAATGATTCATCGAGAAAGAGCATCAGGTTTAGTTATACTATAAAATTTATAGATAATTAATAACTATTATGGAGTGTTCTAAGACCCCATCACCATCCTGTATAAGTCTCAAAAATAGGCCAAATAGTAGCCATTAGTAGATATGGTTACCTCACACCATATCCATGAGATGTTATTTATGAATATAGATCTCCCAAACAATAAGGTTTTCTCCATCTATGACACTCCCCAGATATGGGAGATACACATTTATGGTGTATATATAATCTTAATGGGAAGAAGGATAGAAAATACAAAGAATAACAACATTTATATTTGGATGGAACTCATATATCAAACCCAATAAGTTATACCGTAATATTTACTTCTAATATAAGGATGTATTAATAATGATTCAGAATATCAAACCATCATTCCTAGATTAGAATAGTTATTTTAGATACTAATATCCTAATTTAATATCATTGGTGACTTAAAGGTTATAATAATATATAGATTAAAGAATATGAATTTAATAACTTATATATAATCCCCTTGCTTGATTTTTTATTAGGGTTGATTGTTAAATTATTCTTGGATCCCAAACTATCTCATATAAATCATTAATAGAATTTGAAAGATGATGCATTGGCTTATTTGGCCACAACCCTAGTTGATCTATACTAGTAAGAGATATCCATTCACATCCCACAACATATGGAGTAAATTCTATTCACCATTAATTATATGGATAAGATCAATGAATTTATTACTACCCCTAGTCATGGAAAGCTTATAAAATTTATAATTAATAATAAAAAATTGGATGTTCCCCATAATAGACTACTAAAAAGTGGAATTACACCATCTGATCACGATACAAAAAAAATATCTAGAGGTATGCAACAAATTTCAACCTCTACAATGGATTTATTTCTCAAAATATCATCTATAGGAGTGGAATATAGGTAATCCTCCTTATATGTAATGTAGTATGAGAAACATTAACTTTTACGAAGGATGTTTATGGTAGTTCATGTATCATTCATGAGTCCTGATCTAAGGTATATAATCTTATCATGAGGATTGGATATTTATTCTCATTTATGATTCAATATTGTAGGGTGTTCATGAATATATTCCATGATTTTTAGGAACATTTCAATTTTATTCATCAACCCCAAGACTATTGAACACCACCAGATACACAAGGTTATATTTTGTATGAGGAATCAATGTCATGGGAACATGTCCCTGGCTACAAATAAGAAGTTTAAGTGTATCCTTAATAACAATGATATCATATCTAAGTTGGATAAGGTTATATCCTTCATATAATAAAGAAAAATTGATATTACCAGCTTCATGAATACTATTATCATCAGTAGATAAGGTCTACCTCACAAAATATTAATGTAAAATGGAACAAATTTTTACTCTTCTTAGTTTAAAAGTTTATTTTAGGAATTAAATATTATTAATAAAAACATATCTTTATACAATATAGTGGTAGATGGATGGATATTTTATTTTAATTAGAATCTCTCAAATATCTTTCATAATAAGTTAACCACACTTCATATCATTAAAATCCATTATAACCAAGTAAAAAAATCATTCAATAAAAAGGTTATATCAACTCATTACTCAGAATAGAACTATAATTGGCTTCAGATTATCTAATAAAATACATTATAAAACCCCTAAATTTGGATACAATATAGGAGGGAATATATTATATACAAAACATCTACTTTTTTGATCTTATTCCTAGTTCAAAATAGATGGATAGTGTATCATGAATTACACTAATGGAATTTTCTGAAAGAAATAATATGCAGAAGATCATGATGGTACCAAATATATTCTAGTTTTATGACTATAAAATTATTTGAACATAGAATATTGTCATAACAATGAAAGATTAAACTATATCCCATCTGTTTCCTTATTATATTTCACTAAAATACACAACATATGGTCCATTTTACATAAAATTTTAAATATATTAGGATTTTATGTTCAGGGGAACCATTATCCTTATATGAGAGTTAGATCAATATAGAAATTTTCAGACCATGTTTTATTCATGTATATATTAGTCTATGATGAGATAAAATCATGGTAACTTATAAGAATGAGGTGTGTATTTATTCCAATTATCATGGGTTATGTATTAATGTTAGGACATTTTAAATTATGACTAGATGCATATTCCACTTACATAGTTTTCATTCCCCAATAGTGATTCATTTACTAATTCTCATTGGGTTTCATCATTCCTTCTATAATGTGGGAACTCAAACAATTTACCCACTTCTCTTGTATATGATGCAGATCAATCAAGAGAAATATTCATATAAGAACTAAGATTATCTTGATTAATGTTATATTGGGTTACATATAAACACTAGGATTATAAATCATAGGCCTAGTAGATTCCAATTACACACTGGTTGTTTCCTAATTCTCTTAACTTGACTAATTTCTATCATGTTTCATATTTCCCACTATCTCCAAGGTAATCATAAATTTTTACCCCTTATTATGTAAATGGAAAATCTATGTGAATAGATACATTTATACATAAACAACATGACTCTGGATTCATTCTAACTCGGGATATTTAGTGATGAATGAATCACTCGTACTAGACCTAGCTGCAAATTTCCCAATACTCAACAAACGCTTATGGTGTTATGTATTCATTCATTTTGGGTCCTTTAATATATAATATTTTATGATGGGATGTCACTCTATTTTTGTATAAAATATTTGTTTTAGATAATAAAAAAACATTGTTTGATTATTAATAATATAAGATATATATATATCTACATATAACTATACCCAGCTGAATGTAAAATTCAAGTTATTCCCCCAAAATTCTCATGGTGAAAAATACCTTATACATTATTGTTGAGTTTTATTTACCAGTTTAACAATAAGATAAGACAATTTTATTTTTCCGTCCAGAGATAATATTTATACCATATTTATACATGTTTTCTTCTCAAATTAAATTAAAATGAAATTCATCTAGGTCTTTTTCACAGGATGATAAATTTCATGATATGTGATCTATCCTAGAAGACATTAAGCTACATAGAGAATCCTACTATGAATGGTGTAATTTTATTATAGGATATTCAAACCTATATAGAATCCCCAAAATCATATAAATAATTAGTTATAATCGTATAATGTGATAAAAAATCCTCAATATCTAAAATGGTGTATTAATGTTGGGACCCATCTTAGTCACGTCGGGCCACTTTCATTCAGGTATTGACATAAGGTTAAAATTGTTTCCTTCTCCCTTAATTATAATCCAGATTTATTTAGGAGGTTTCTGATAAAGAATTAATTATCTATGATCCTACAATGAGAAGGAATTCCAACTATGTAAGATCAGGATATATATATGAAATCCTTATCAGAACAATGCATGGATTAATTCCAATCGTCTTAGGATATGTATCGATTCCCATATCACTTATCCAGCACCAAGGTGAAAATTAAAATCATATATCTATATAATTTTAATTTTTATTCCCTATAATTTCTTTTATATTTTACCTCAACTAGTCTAGTGCTGATATGAATCGATCTAATTATGTACATGAGCTAAATCCTTACAGAGGACCGTGGAAAATTCATATTTCATCCAATCTAAATTTTATAGTGAATAAGTCATAGTTTCATGATGTTAAATATAAAGACATAAATTCAAATCTTTGTGGACTTTAATATCATAGAAAAATCTATTTTATATAACCCATATTAAAAATTCCTCATAATTATGAGATCTTGATCTATATGGGGGACCATGTCATTTCTTTGGGGATGTAATGGTCATGAAAATATTATCCATTAGAAAGTCACAGTCCACTGGATATAGGGGTAAATGACCATTACAACTACATATGGGTTGATTATATCTAACTTATAATATATACTGAATCTTTCATCCATCATCCTAGGATTCTCCATAAATCCCCATCAACATCATTCACTTTCCATCTTAGTGTTTAGGGCCTCTCCATTTATAGTGGATTTTCTTAAAATGACCCATACTCAATGAGGTTTTTAATAGTTTTATATGTATTGATTATTATTACTACAATATACATATTGAAGTCTAGACTACAAGATCAATCACATATTTTAATCAAATACCCACATTTTCCTTGTGTCTAAACCTTCATTAACTCTTTTTATGTAAACACAATGTAATTTAACATTGATCATAATAAAAATCTATGTGAAAGGTCCCCTAAATAAAGTTATGTTTCCTATGGTGCTAAACTATATGGAACATGATTCCCCATCTAATGATGCAAAATTACATGATATATAGTCCATTCAACATGACTTTAAACTATTTATAATGGTCTACCACATATAACCTTAAACTTCTATGAGTGTCACAACCCATGTCATTTCATTTCATAAATTCTCTCTTTATGAATGGGCTTCATCTAGGTGAGTGAATATTCCTCATGTGAAAGCGATATCTCCTACTAGTTGGTTATATATATCTCTTAAGAGATATTTTATATAGTTGTGTTTTCCTATAGGGGTATCAAGACTCAAATACATCATGATTAGAATAATTTCCACATTTATATATCAGAACTATATATAGATTGATTATTTTAAACTCAAGAGATATAATGATTCTTAATATCCATTTTTAAAACCAAAAAATATATTTTAGTTTCATTCTTAGTGATAAAAGACTTAAATCCCAGTATATTATTTTTAATGAAATATGTGTGTCCATAATTTTAGAATTTCAGGATATACAGTGACATTCAAATTCTCTATTCTGAGCCTAGTTTAAAATCCTTTTGATTATAGTCATGGTTCATAGGTTCTTATCAAATCACATTGGGTTCACAATTGTCCTTTCCACATAACATTAAATAGAATGTTACTATTCATGATAGTATAACCCTAAAATTTATAACATATATGTCATCATTTCATGATGTTAAACTACACAATATGTTGTAGGACATGCATGATATCCTAAGTTTCAAAAAATAGATTATAAGTGAGACGTTTTCTTACTCAATGACAACCATATCTATAATGTAATTCCCAAGGAATATTTTACTCGATAATTAGATTTCTACTAATGATAAGATACATCTCTTTTCAACTAAAAATCCTAGAAATTAGGCTCCCCATATTCATGGTTGGTTTTTCACCAGGGCATTTCACTTGATACAACCATGGGGAGTCATTTATTTCCAACCCCATACAAAGAAGAAAAATCCTCTCACTAATATTTAATCATGGTTTATGTAGGATATTTCATTTATAAGAATAATTTATATCATTATTTATATTATTTTACTAGATATAGTTACTTCTCAAGAATCACAAATTTAGCTTCAAGTTTTTTGAATAATCATAAACATTTTTTTCTCTCAGCAAGGATTTCATCAATCCAAGGGATGACATTACATGGTGACTTTAATGATTATATATTCAAGAATTTTATGTTGAGGCTTCTTAGTAATGAGGATAATTACATCAAATCATCATGTCCATCTTATAATTTTTTTTCTAAAACTCAGAATTTGAATGATATTCCCCATTAATCCTAATCATATATGTCTCATGAATTTTCTAGAATCAAATACATCATGTCAGGATTAACATTTTTCCTATCCCTAATTAAAAATATGGTTATTAATACTTATTTTTTTAAATCTATTTTACAATATTATATACCCCCTTATCATTGTTCATATCATTATTACTTTAAAATTTATACACCCATTTCTAAGATATTCTACAATATAATTGGACTCTATATTTAGATCTGGTTTAACTCGTCCTTTCTATTTAATCTATATCACTTATTCTTCTGAGCACTTTGACCTTAAACTACATGAACCCCCTTAAATATTTCTATAAAATCCTTGAGATCTTCATTCATGAAAGATATCATTTTCCCTCATTATTTGGACTATCTCACCTTTTGGTCATAGTTGTATGACTATAAACCCCATCCATTAAAGGTCAAAGAATTATGAAAATAAATGATAGCCTTACATTGTCCTATTTACAATATCTTTAAATAAAACATAAAAGGGAAGAAAGGAATGCCAACTCCAAAACCCATAATAGGTGGCATAAGATAAATTAATGTAAAATCTTACTAAGTCTTAACCTTTTATGAATTTGGAATTTTTAGAGAGAAACATGGAAAAATGGAAAAAATATATATGGATCACTTATGGTCCTAGTAGAATCCAAGATATTGTCGATAGACCCTCTAGTCAAAACACTGATTCAAAAAATTGATATAGTATGAAATTTAAACAATGATTCTACTAATTTATATAGTATGAAATTTAAATTTCATATTATATCAATTTTTAGAATCAATGTTTAATAAATGATAGTGTACCTTTATGGTTCCTAATCCCTTCCTGAATACCCTTCTATTTATAATTCTACATCATTATTCAATAATCTTGAATACTTAGAAAACATATATGTCTACCATTATTGATTGTATCTATATATAAGTAAAACTTATGATTGGTAATGTTTGGGCTGAAATATTCTTTACTTCTGTCTAGACAAAACATCATCCTAAGTCAAAGGTCCTCTAATCTCTATACGTCAAAATAGAATCATAGTGGAACCAATAATTTGAATGTGGTCTACAATCATCCACTATATACCTATTATATAAAATCATTTTTTGATTAAAATGTTTCATGTTATGATTTACACATTCCATAATGTAACTATTCATGTGGATTTTAATACCATTTATGTTACATGTTCATTCATCATAGCCATTTTTAGAGAAATGGTAGGAATTAAAAATTCTAAAAATTTATTGTTCCTCATCACTTGAATATGTTCCATATGAAATGATGGTCTAAGAAACATGACCTTAACATACGAACCCATTTTTTTCGAAATGGATATACAGTTATTAGTCCTTTATTCATATATGGTTCACACATTACCCTTGTTATATAGACCACCTCAAATCTTGGTCAATTGTTTCTATCCTTAAGCATTAGTTAACTTTATTCCATCACCATGACTATAAACTGCATGCACTATTACATGAGTTTGTCTATATTAATAACACTAGACTCTTCATTCATATCATGTTTTCTACACCTATGTTTCCATTAGAACCACCTCGTTATTTTTTTATGGTCAATGTTGCCTCATCTAAAACACCATATACCTTAGTCTTTCTTGTTAAATGTGGTATAGTAAAATAGTGTCTTTTTTTATACTTTGTTACTCAAAAAATAAATCTTCGGGTAATATTTTTTATGTGTTGTGTCTCTAAGACCCATAGAGAATATATTAATTTGTACATAAACCATGAAGGATTAGGAATCCTATTCTAGTTCCAACTAATATAATATTTCCTCTATGTAATCTTGGATCATCTGGTAATTTCACCACTAAATCTCAATATCTTAAACATTGTGAAAATTCCTTGAAATGTTCTTCTTATATCCTCTATATGGATATTTTTTAAAAAAATTGCAAATATTTTTCAATGTGATCTATCGTATGGTGTGGTGGTGATTTAAAGATTTGTGTTCCATATTATAATCACTTTTAGATACTAGTTTATAGATCAAAACCAGGTTACTCCAACATCACATAAAATCAATACCATTAGATCCCATTAACACCAATTTACTATTATTCACTATGGGATCTTGTAGTTAGAGCATAGGTACGGTCACCACAATAATTAAAATCTATAATTTTGATGACAGTCCTATAAGTGACCCCAAGGGTATATGTATTAATCAGTGGGTTAAAATATATAAATAAAACATTATGATTACTAACATGTTTCAAATATATCATTATCCTCCCCAATCAAGGATTATATCTATAATTTGTTTTTATAGGCATCTCTTCTAGTAGGTGTTTCCCTAATAATCATAGTTGGATATTTATCCCCATCCATATCTATTGATGGATTGGGATAATTCTCTATTCTTGTAATAGACTAAAAATTTATTGGGTCATAAACCCTTAAATGATGGTCACATAACTAGTTTCGTTTTTATAATTATATCAAAGAAAGAATGATTTCTAGAGTAATTCTCATGAATCACGTCAAATGATTTTGATGAATCCATAATTTTCGGTTCCCATGAAATTGATTGATCTACCTAAGGTGGTTTCATGTTTATAATCTATCATCCATAGAACATCAAAATTGTATACTCTACAGATAGAGCTATATAATATATAATTTTATAAGCAGTTCATCGTGAATATAAATTATCAGATATAGAATGTATAAATTACATCCATCTATCTCAATGCAAAAAAAACCAGAACACTTCAAAGGATATAGGGAATTATATTTTTTTAAAGAGTTCATCCACTATATTTATTACCTCATAAATAACAACTAACTATTTTCCAAAACACATAGGATGTAATTTGGTATAAATTATAATTATTGTACTCAATAATAATATGTGATTCATCAACCCATCCTCTAGAAAGGATGGTTAGAACAGTTGTTGAATATTGTCCCTCTTCCATAGTTAATGTTTTAATTATAAATGAAACTTGGAGTTTTCTCTAATCTCCCACAATAACATTTTTTGAGGAATCTTAGTATAAATCCCTTTCCGAGAATTCATATAATGATCAATGAATCATGATGTTAATACTCATATATATATAGATAATTCATAAGTTGAAGATGAATTTTTAGGCTATCCACAATCACTAGATAGTATTTATTTAGTGAAATTATTATTATTCTAAAATAATTAAATCATTAATGGAGGGGTATTTGATCTCAGTCATAGAGTAGATAGATTCATGAAAATAGAGGGTAAATGGATTCAGTCCCACTACTACTCACATATATCTTTCCTCAGTTTATATCTACTCCTCCCCAAGGATGGTTGATTCTACAATACCTATCAAGGATCCCCCCATAGTTTATTGTGGATATCACAAGAGTGAACATACTATCCTTTTTCTATGAAAATAATTTCAAGTAATTACTTTCAAAAAAGAATTTAATGTTAAAATATTATTCTTAAATTTTAACCAATATCTTATATACTAAAGGTTCTTAAATTCTCCCTAGTTTTCATCCTATGATGGATTGGTAACTCTGGTAGTGGTAACCATGTTTCCCTTATCATGCACTCACTTAGTTTTGGGAAACCATTTTTTTTATAAAATTATTTCATATATATATATCTTATATGTTTACCAATATAAATTAGGTTCATCTCAAGGATGATTTTTTAATGTGGCTTCAAGTTTCCAAGTAGGGGTAGGTAGAAAACATCTTGATTTGAACTCCATAAAAGAATGGAATTTGTTATTTTATGGAATTTTCCCAAAAAATTGTTGTCCTTGAGATATAAACATTTAAATGTATAATTAGCAATCATATTCATATTTCATGAGAAAGACTCAATTTCCATCAAATATAGCTTCTTTTATGACCTTCCATCCCTAGTCGGAGCATCGGTCCATTGTTGTTGGCTCAACCAACTCAACTCCAACTCTTGATGAAAAATATTTTTATATGAAGAATGTGGAATGATTATGAATCACTAATAGTTCCATTATTTTTAGGATTTTTTGAATACCTATTTCTTTTTTTTAATGAAGAGGTTGTACCTACCTTGGGAATATGAGTGACCAATATCCAATTCAGATAAAATTATTGTAACACCCCATGGTTTTCTAAAAAAAATTGAAATGCTTGAAATTTTGTTTAATATTGATCTTTATAAGTATCCTTTAAACATAATTTTATTGCTTCTATGTTTTTAATTTCGAAAAATGTTCATCTACAAGTGGGTTCAGTTTATTATTTGGAGTCTATTAGAATGAACTTGTTTTTTTGGTGAATAGTAACATACCCTTATTAATAGTAATATGAGTAGAAATATGACCCTATTGAATAGTAAATTGTATTATTATTTTATTTTGTTATGGATTTATGATAATGACATCTTGATTAATTTTTAAATGTAATATAAAAGAAGTTATAGTTTTAAAATTATTAATTTTTGAATTAAGTATATTTTTATTTAAAAATTAAATTAAAATTATTTTCAAAATTATTTTCAATAAAAGGCTTCATTTTTTAATTCTACATATTTATAATTGCTTAGGGTGAATTTTTGGGATTTTTCTAAAAGATTTGATTTTTCGGTGAATAGTAAAAAATACAATTTTGAGTTTTAGTGTGTTAATGACATCATTACTAATGTAATAATGATGTAATAAATTTGGTCAAATTTTCTATATTAATATAAGTTATGATGTGTCCCACGTGTCTTATACCATTGTCAAGTACCATGGGCAAGCCCATTGTTTTGTAAATACCACTAATGAGGTGTCCCTTGGAAATTATTAAAATAATCCCTCGCTTTGGCTATAAATACCAACCCATTCCTTCATTAACTTCATTAAAAATTCATCATCAACGAATCTATAACCTCATTACCTCCCTAGTAGTCATCCCAAGGTTTCCTTAGGCCCCCAAGGACCCAACCTTGATGTTCTAGGAGTTACTCTACATGGAAAGAAAATTCCCAATTTCTTTCTTTTTTTCATTCATGTTATCTTTTATGTGGTATAACTTTCAAGTTTCCATACATGTTCTTATTTTCAATCATATTATTGATCTATTTTTTAATATTATTAATTTTTGTATGGGGGACCCTTGTTCCCTCTCTTTTTAATATTTTCTAGAACCATGTTGCATAGTCATTAGGCTACTCAATTTTTGTAAGGGGTTTTTCAATTGTTATTTTATTTTAAGTTCCTTTATTTTCTTATTAATTCCTCATAAACTATAACCCAAGAGGAATTAAAGCACCAAAAATCTTTTATATTTTTTATGTTTTCATTTCCATGGAAAATTCATCATCATTCTTCTTCTCCTCTCCCACTTATTTAAGAAATAAATAACATTGTCTGTGATGTGTCGAATTATCGACATTGTGGATGATGTGATATCAATTTAAAATAATTATTTTAAGTCTGGTCATGAAACCATTTATATGGTTGAACCAGGTTCTAATATATGTATTATGTCTCATCCATGGTTCTGTAATTCTTTTGTACTCATGGTTTTAATTTATAAGACAAAATGAGGTTGTTATTATCAAATAACCACTAAAATGATCTAAATAAACATCATTAATGTTTTAACTTATGAATCATCCTCATATAAAACATAAAAATGATAAATGATATAAATTATGGTACTAGAAATATGTAAATATATTTAAATATCAATTATGGAGTTTTACTTTCAATCTACAAGAACATCCATTATGAACCAACCATGGAAATCATGTAAGGAACTCACCCAAAACAGTGTAAGGAACAAAATACTAACAATTAAGGGGTGAAATGAGGTTATTAAATGATCATATAATATGTTATAAACAAAAACATGTTTCATTAAATTACTAATAACACTTTTTTAACCATTATACACAAAGTTTAAACAAGTTTTAAGTAAGACAAGCATGAGGTAAGGGAATTCATAACCTGATTTCCATTTTTGGGTTAACCTTCTACTTCGTTATTTATGTGGTATTAAAATTTATTTTGTGATTGGTATTTCTTATATAATGTTTAATTATGTCTAATTATAGTGTATATTCATATTACATCCACTATATTAAGTCTCTCTTCAATTGTATGATATTAATAAGGGGATTTTCTTTTAAAATTGTTTTTTAAAATTATGTTTTAAAAAATTAAAAAGAAACGTTTTTATGATATTATTCATGTTGTAAGATTATGAAATGGTTCTTGGGAATATATTATGATGACAGGTGGTACCTATATCTCCCTCCAATATATTGGCTATGTTTTAGTGGGAGGCCAGTCGTATGGTTACTCCAAGTGTAATTACACTAGTTAAACAAATAGTAAGGTAGTCGTAAGTGTTACAAATTATAAGGTAGCTAAGAGGGTTAACAAATTAAGTAAGTAATGCACCAAGATACCTTTAAGGATATACTTATTTTATTTGTTATTCTGTAAATCTCATGTTTCACAAAGTAAGTATATATATACAGGTAATAAGTATATCTTATGAAAATCATTTCATATGTTACTAGTATTCATTAACTAATGTGTTATTTCATTATTTTTATATCCCTTACTAAGTTTTTCTACTCATAGCAAGTTTTAAATGATTTTCAAAGGTTAATGGACGTGTAAGAAAAAAAGGAATCCATGTTAAATGTTGAAGAATTGTCAAGGAATCATGTTTTATGTTTTAATGTTTTAAATTTTGAAAAAAATGGAAATTGTTTTAATAGTATCCAGTCTATAACAATGTGTAATGTTATGAATATATTATGTCCCAATTATCTAAATCTCTTAACATGAAAATATCCTCATTATAAAAGGAAGTGTTTTCTTGAATAAATTCAAGATTATGTATGTAATAAGGTTGGGTCCTTATATTTGGTATCAGAGGAACGTTTAGATAACTTCAGGGGTTAGGATGATGTTAAAATAATACCATAAATGATTTTTACTCTATGATTAATTTGAAATATTATAGAATTTAAATATTACCTTTTTTCTTCATCTATGAAATTTTTTCTCAGAATGGTTGTCCATAGAAGAAATAGGGAAGCTTAAGAGGGGAGGCACCACCCCAGAATGGTAGGGATTGCAAACAAGCAGATTGTGATAGTAATGGCTCAGATAACATAAGAAATAAATGGTGGTGGAATCCATTCAAGAGAACATACAAAGGTACCACAACAGAATATAAAAATAGTGAAACCTTTTAGGAGAAAACACCCGCCTACTTTAAATGGATCCTCTGGCCCAATAGCGGCTGAAGGATGGATTAAATACCTTGGAAATATATTTGATGTAATGGTTTCCTCAGATAATCAAAATTTATGTCATATTATTTGTCATTTTGAAGGTGAAGATAATCATTATTGGTCAAGGGTAAAGAATATCGGGGATATATAGGATATTTCTTCCTTTGAGTGGGATGAATTTAGAAGTATTTTCCTTTAAAATTATTTTCTTAAGGTGGTGCGACTTAAGTTAGAGAATAAATTCCTTGAATTGATGAAAATGGTGGAAGATTTAGTGGCTTTTTATGAAGAGAACTTCACCCAACTGTCAAGGTATAATCCAAATATTATTCTAGATCTTGATATAAAAATCAACCTATTTTAATTAGGATTGAAGCCAAGCTATCGAAGGGCATTGTCCTCCCTTGAATTCAAAAGTTATGAGAAACTTGTCTGATGTACTGAGAGGGTAGAAATGGAGGTTTTTGATAATCATGTGCATTTTTGAAATTATGAGAAGAAGAATTCCATGAGGCAAGTGATGGGTAAGAATCAACCAAAGAAATCTAATGGTAAGAAAATCCAATTTCCAGTTTGTGAAACGTGTGGTTAGAAACACCCTGGGAATGTTTTAGAAAAACTGGGAAATGTTTTAAATGTGGTAAGATTGGACATATGTCCTGAAATAAAAATGAAAATGATCCTAAGACTAATCCTGATAAGAAAATTTTAATGTTTTTTTAAATTTGTTGAGATGGGTTATTATGACAATGCCTACCCAAAGAGAGATATGAATGATGCAAAGAAGCAAGACTATAAGAAGAAATGTGTACAGAGATCCATTGCGACTATGTTAGCAGATGTTGGTCCATCCAATGAAGTTGTATCATGTACTTTGTTTGTTCAGTCAGATTTTACTAATGTTTTGTTTGATACGAGTTCTACACATTCCTTCATCTCTAATAATGTTTTGGGTAAATTAGAAATATCACCTCAACAAATGATACCAAAATTGTCGTTAAAACACTAGGGGAAAATATTATAGCAAATATAAATTATAAGAATATTTCTATTATGGTCTGTGGAAATACTTTACCTAAAAACCTTGTTGTTTTACCCTTAGTCTAGTACGATGTTATTCTGGTAATGGATTGGCTTTCTGTTTATCATTCAATGATTGACTTTAGTGCTAAAGAATTTGTTTTTCAGAAATATTTTTAGTTTGTATATAGAAAAGAACCCATACAATTGATAACATATCAGGAAGATGAGAAACTATTGAAAGATGGAAATGAATGTTATCTTTCCCATATTTTTGAAAACAAGGGAACTGTTTAGATTAATGATGTTCTAGTGGTAAATGAATAACTTGATGTTTTTTCTGATGAGTTACCCAGTTTCATACCTAATCCAGAAGTCAAATTCACATTTGACTTATTATCTCATGCTATGCCAATTTCAAAACCCCCTTATCGCATGGGTCAAATAGAACATCTTGAATTGAAAAATCAGTTGCAGGATGTGATTGATAAAGGTATCATTTGTCTTATCACTTCACCATGGGCAGCCCCTATTTTGTTCGTTAAAAAGAAAGATGGTTACATGAGACTTTTCATTGATTATGGAGCTTTGAATTGCATCACTATTAAAAACACATATCTTTTGTCTCACATCAATAACTTGTTTGATTAGCTCAAGGGATCTCAGTAATTTTCCAAGATTGACTTGAGATCTGGATACCATCAGCTGAAGGTGAAGGAGGATGAAATCTCGAAAACAACATTTTGTACTAGATATGGCCATTATGAATTTGTTGTTAAGCCCTTTGGGTTAACTAATGCACCTGTTGTATTCATGAATCTTATGAATAGATTATTTCATGAGTTCATGGATAAGTTTGTGGTTTTATTTATTGATGGAATTATAGTATTTTCTAAAAATAAAGAGGAGCATGAAACACATATAAGTGTTTTTTTAGAAACCCTAAAAGAAAAGAAACTGTTTGAAAAATTCATCAAGTGTGATTTTTGGTTGTAAGAGATTTCTTTTCATGGGAACATTTTAAATAAAGATGGAATAATAGTAGATCCTGCCAAAAAAAAGTGTTTGATGAATGGTAAAGACCCAAAAATGTTACAGAGATTCATAGTTTTCTTGGATTAGAAGGTTATTACCAACGTTTTGTTAATAATGTTTCTCAATTAACTATCCTGATAACTAAGTTAACATAG
This sequence comes from Viscum album, assembly GCA_963277665.1. Classification (NCBI taxonomy): domain Eukaryota; kingdom Viridiplantae; phylum Streptophyta; class Magnoliopsida; order Santalales; family Viscaceae; genus Viscum; species Viscum album. The sequence continues at coordinate 1,196,458,548 of OY728123.1, read as the reverse complement.
AAAGGGGTTAAATTTGTTTGGATAAGAGAATGTGATAATTGGTTTCAGGAACTGAAGAAAAGATTAGTAAATGCTCCAGTTTTGGCCTTGCCTTCCTAAAATAGTTATTTCATCATATACAGTGATGCTTTATTTAAGGGACTTGGTTGTGTTTTGATGCAATGTGATCAGGTAATTTCTTATGATTTAAGACAACTAAAACCTCATGAGTTAAATTATCCCACACATGATTTGGAATTGGCAGCTGTGGTTTTCTCTTACAAAATTTGTAGGCATCATTTATATGGATCAAAATGTCAAATATATATTAACCATAAAATTCTTAAGTATATATTCACTCAAAAGGAATTAGACATGAGGATGAGAAGATGGATTGAACTAATAAAGTATTATGATTTCACAATCAATTACCATCCTGGAAAAGAAAACAAAGTCGATGATTCCTTGAGTCAAAAACATCATGTATCATTAACCATGTTATGTTTAAAACATGATCCCTTGATTAATGATTTGATGAATTATGGATTAAAAGTTATTGGTTCAGGGCATAAATCTGTTTTCTTCCAGGTTTCAGTGTAGTATTTATTTTCAGATAGAATTAAGCGACCATAGAAGGAAGACTTTGAATTACATAAAAAGGTAGAATTGGTTAAAATGGGTAAGCTTCTAGAATTTAACCTTGATAAAGATTATGTTTTAAGATTTGGAAAAATGTTGTGTGTGCCCTATGATTCTCTATTGAAGAAAGATTTTTTGTGTGAAGCTCATAGTTCTCTATTATCAGTTCATCCGGTCAGTACTAAGATGTATAGAGAACTTCAGAAGTATTACTGGTGGGATGGAATGAAAAGGGGTATTGTTGATTTTACCTAGAAATTTTTGACATGTCAGCAGGTTAAAGAAGAGTGTCAGTTACCAAAGGGGATGATTCAGCCTTTTCCAATGTCAGATAAGAAGTGGGAGAATGTATCCATGGACTTAGTGGTGGGACTACCTAATACATCTCAAGGTAACAATTCAATTTGGGTTTTTGTGGATCGGCTGACTAAATCTGCACATTTTTTTCTATTCGAGATACAATTCCTTTGGATCAGTTTTCTCAATTGTACCTCAAGGAGATTATCAGGTTACATGGAGTTTCTCTTTCCATTGTATATGACCAGGATCTCAAGTTCACTTATAACTTTTATAAGGGACTTCATAAGTTGTTGGGCACAAAGTTGAATTTCAGTACATCTTTTCATCCTCAATCAGATGGGCTGTCAGAATGAACGATTCAGAAATTAGAGGATATGCTTCAAGATTGTTCAATTTCCTATGAGGTAAGTAGGGATCAACATATTTCTTTATTTTAGTTTTCTTATAATAATAGTTTTAATTCCAGTATTCAGATGGAACCTTTTGAGGCTTTGTATGGGAAGCAGTATTAGACTCAAGAAATTTGGGATGAAGTCGGTGAAAGAAAGTTAATGGGACCAAAATTAGTAGAGAAAGTGGCTGAGAAAGTAAAGATGATCCAACAGCACATGAGAACATCTTAGATCAGGCAGAAAAGTTATGCAGATAACAGAAGTAAAGACTTATCATTCGAGGTAGATGACCATGTTTACCTAAAAATCTCTCCTTGGAAAAGTGTGATGCATTTTGGTAATAAAAAAGAGTTATATCTGTTGTTCATCGAACCTTTTGAAATCCTAGATAAAGTTGGACTAGTTTCATACCAAGTAGCTTTTCCTCCGAGTTTATCTCAGGTAGACAATTTTTTTCATGTTTCAATGTTGAGGAAGTATGTACCAGATTTGACTCATTTTTTGAGCCCAAAAGTAATTCAATTGGAGGAGAACCTTTCATATGAAGAGAAACCAGTTCAGATTCTTGATTGAAGGGAACAAGTGTTGCAGAACAAGTTAATCCACCTGGTAAAGGTTTTATAAGAAACCACATGGTTGAAGAATCAACATGGGAGTTTTAAAATGATATGAGGGAAAGGTACCCTCACTTATTTAATAAGAAAATAAAATTTTGAGGCAACAATTTCCAGAAGGTGGGGATAATGTAACACCCAAAGGTTTTCTAAAAATAAATTGAAATTCCTGAAATTTTGTTTAATATAGATATTTATAAGTAGCCTTTAATCATAATTTTACTGCTCCTATGTTTTGGACTTCGAAAAATGGTCATCTACAATTGTGTTCAGTATGCTATTTGGAGTCTATTAGAACCAACTTTTTTTCTTGGTGAATAGTAATGTACCCCTATAAATAGTAATATAAATAGTAATATGACCCTATTGAATAGTAAATTTAATTATTATTTCATTTCATTAAGGTTTTAAGATAATTACATCTTGATTTATTTTTAAATGTGACATAAAAGCAGTTATAGTGTTTAAATTATTAATTTTTGAATTAAGTATGATTCTATTTAAAAAATAAATTAAAAATATTTAGAAAATAATTTTCAAAAAAAATACATCATTTTTAAATTCTACAAGTTGATAAATGGTTATGGGGAATTTTGGGGATTTTTCTGAAACAGATTATTTTCCGTGAAAAGTAAAAAAATACGGTTTTGAGTTTCAGTGTGTTAATGGCATCATTAATGATGTAATAATGATTTAATAAATCTGGTTGACTTTTGTACAGTAAAATAATTTATTAGGTGTCCCAAGTGTCTTATACCATGGGTAAATACCGTGGGTAAGCCCATGGTTTTTAAAATACCACTAATGAGGTGTCCCTTGGAAATTATTAAAATAATCTACCACTTTTGCTATAAAATACCATCCCATTCTTTCATTAACTTCATTCCAAATTCCTAATAGACAAATATATGTCCTCCATTCCTCTCTATTAGTCCTACCAATGTTTCCTCAATCCCCCAGGGTCCCAACTTTCATGTTCTAGGAGTTACTCTACAAGATAAGAAAATTCTCAATTTCATTCTTTTTTCATTCAAGTTCTATTTTATGTGGTATAACATTCTAGTTTCCATACCATTTTCTTAATTTCCTTTATATTATTGATAAATTCTTTATTATGATTCATTTCTTGATGGATGACTCTTTTCCCCTCTCTTTTTAAAATTTTCTTAAAACCATGATGCGTAGCCTTTAGGCTGTCGAATTTTTGTAAGGGATTTTTCAATTATTCTTTTATTTTGAGTTCCTTTCTTTTCTTATTATTTCCTCATCAACCCTTACCCAAGAGGCATGAAATATCCAAAAATAACGTATATTTTGTATTTTCTCATGTTCATGGAAAATTCATCATCATTTTTTTCTCCTCTCCCACCTATTCAAGGAATAAAAAACATTGTCTGTGATCTGTCGAATTACCGACATTGTGGATGATGTAATTTCAATTTCCATTAATTATTTCAAGTCTGGTCATTAAACCATTTATATGGTAAAAAAATGTTATAATTTTTATATTATGTCTCATCCATGGTTCTGAAATTCTTTTTTACTCATGGTTTTAATTTTTAAGACAAAATGAGGTTATTATTACCAAGGAACCACTAAAATGATTTAAACGAACATCATTAATGTTTTAACTTATGAATCATACTCATATTTTACATAAAAATGATAAACGGTACTGGAAATATTCAAATTCATTTCCGTTAAAATTATAGAGTTTCACTTCCAATCGACAAGAACATCCATTATGAACCAATCATTGAAATCATGTAAGGTACTCACCCAAAACAGTGCAAGGAACAATATACTAACAATTAAGGGGTAAAATGAGGATATTAAATGACCATATAATATCTTATAAAAATTAACATGTTTCTTTAAAAATAATAATAACACTATTTTAACCATTATACAAAAATTTTAAACAATTTTGAAGTAAGACAAGAATGAGGTAAGGGAATTCTTAACCTAGTTTCCATTCTTTGGGTTAACCTTCTACATCATTATTTATGTGGTATTAAAATTGATTGTGTTATGGGTTTTGATTATATTATGTTGAATTATGTCTAATTACAGTGTATATACATATTCCATCCACTCTATTATGTCTCCCTTCAATTGTATGGTATTTATAAGGGGATTTTCTTTTAAAATCCTCTTTTAAAATTATCTTTTACAAAATTCAAAAGCAATGTTTTTATGCTATTATTCATGTTTTGTGATTATGTTCTGGTTCATGGGAATTGTTTATGATGAATGTTGGGACCTATATCTCCCTATAATGCATTGGTTATGTGTATGTTGGAGGTCAGCCATATGGTTACTCCAAGTGTAACTATGATGGTTACAGAAATAGTAAGGTAGCCATGAGGGTTACAAATTATAAGTTAGTCGAGAGGGTTACAAGATTTTGTAAGTAATTCCCTAAGATACCTTTATGGTTCTACTTATTTTCATAGTTATTGTGTAAATCTCATGTTTCCCAAGTAAGTATATATATATATGATAAGTATGTCTTTTGAAAATGATTTCATGTGTTACAAGTATTCATAGACTAATGTGTTATTTAGTTCTTTTTATATCCCTTACTGGGTTTTTGTGCTCATCCCAAGTTTTAATTGATTTTCACAGGTTAATGGATGTGTAATAAAAATAATTAAGCTATGTTAAATGTTGATGAATTTTCAAGGAATCATGTTTTATGTTTTAATGTTTTAAATTTTGAAAAAAAATGGAAACAGTTTTTATGGTATCCACTCTGTAACAATGTGTAATATTGTGAATGTATTATGTCCTAATTCACTAAAGCTATAAATATTAAAAGATACTCACTATAAAAGGACGTTTTTTCTTGAATAAATTCAAGATTATGTATGTAATAAGGTCTGGTCTTATATTTATATTCAAGCTCAGGCATATCCTGGTGTTAGTCAGATGAAGGCATCCAAAAAAGGAAGCCTAATTATCTTACCAATTTTATCATTGGATATAATTATACTAATATACCTTTTAACCATTATTTAATACTCTATTTGGACTTCTATTCATAGATCTAGTACATTATTCTGGCTCACTATAATTGACCCCCAAACTGATATGGTTTCGATGCCTCAAAATTGATGTCAGAATCAATCCAATATTTTATGATGAAATATCTCATAGTGATATTATATGATCATGTTTCATTTTTTCAAATAAATTCTTTTTTCTTAAATATTATGGTAGGATCTCAATAGTGGGAAACATTATTTATTAGTTTGGACTCTATATACTTATATCTTATCACACTTCAGTGGTAGCCATCTGAGACTAGAGTTATCAAGGATGAATGTTCTAAATCTACACATTTGGATTTTGACATCACCAAGGATCTAATATGTGGTGGATTGTGATACCACCTATATGTACAACATGTTAAATTATTTAGAGATACTAAATATAAATTTTCTTTTGTTGATATATAAGAATCACTTTTGTATCATTGTCGTACTGAGATTACATAGCCAGTGGATTTTCCCTCATCCAACTCAATGTCTATTTGAAATTGATCCAATCAAACTCCATTGTTTGAATTATAGAATTGTAAAAGTTACACACATAGCTATATGGTGATTAATCCCATTAGTTGAGCCTATAAGGGTATCACATGGTTGACTTTATAAAACTATTCATCATATTTTCCTTTCTATAATTCTCAAAAATATATTCTCAAGGATCCCCTTTTTTATATAGTTTTGAACCCTATTTGTTGTAATAATCTATTTATTTTTATATAAGGAACTAAAAATATATTCCAAAATTTATCCAAATATATGTTTCACAATGGGAAAGGTTTCAAGAATTGACAATTTCCCTCAACAATACTTAGTCAAATTAGGTTGTTCATTCAATATCTCTCTATGAATCCTTGTGGGGAATGAATTATTCATACAATACCAAATTATGGGTTCCCAATGACTCTTTTCATTACCCATAGTCTAAACCCCACTTCATTGTGGACTATATTAAACATTTTCTTTTTCATCCCATAGTGCTTTAAAAGAACATGAAGGAAGCCTATTATTTTGTACATATATCTATGTTTGATCCATACAAATTTATATATCTCAACTATTAAAATCTAAAAATCAAACACTATTCATGTTTGATGGACCCAATACACTCACATTGATTCATCCTTCACACCAACTTTGGAATATAGGTCCCACAACATTACCCATACTTTAATATCTTTTGTAACTAGTTGGAAAAATAATGTTTTGTAACAATTCATATGGGGTAATGATACATTTGTATAATATTTAGTGGAAACATTGGAATAATTTATTATATATGATGGTGTGACCTCCCACTAGTTTATATATGCTCTATTGGAAGATATTTTCTCACCCTAAAGTTGTTTTAATATAAGAACCATAAGCTTAGTGAGTTACCATTAGGTCATGATACATCCACACCAGTGAATAGGTCATGATCATATGATATAAATTACTCTAAATATGGATAATTATAGTGATTTTAATATAGGGATTCCATGATATTTAACATGTATGGTCTTTAATTTTAAATATACACTTTTTTGATGTTCGAAACTAGTTGATCAACAATGGAAGAATAATTAGTGTCTTGGATACAATTTAATGTACATTCCATCGTGATCCTACAAATAAGAATATAATAATTATTCATGGGTAGAGTAATAAATAATAATGAAATGAAAATGACATAGTGTAGCAGGATAACCATTAAGATAAAAAGTAAAAATATCACTCAAAAAAACTTCCCCAAAGTGGATAACTTTGTTTCTTCAATAAGGTGCTTCAACCAACCAATTTCAATCTAGTGGATTTTTGAATATTGTTAAACCTTGTATTTTTTCCAATGTATAAGTATTTCACTCAACCCAATGTGATTATCTATGTTCTAGTCGAGGAATAGCCTCACACTAACCTTGTTCATGTGAATGACTAGAGTTATGGGGGTAGAAAATAAATAAGACCCCCTTAAGCAGTTTGGAAAATAAAAAGTGTATTTGTCCCCAACTATATATAGGGGATAAATTATACACGTACATATACTATCTCAAGAAGTGGGATCACCTACTAACATGAACCATTCACTCACCTTTTTAGTGTGAACAACTTGAGTTACAAACCCCACTAATATTTATATTTTATGTTATATTTATATATACCTCATAATCTAATCCTACTATTTCTAATTTCATATCATTATGAGGTGTTCATTTGATGGAATTCCCTTCTATAAATATTCAATGTCCAAAAAAAATTCTCAGAAATAGAATATAGCTACTGCAAAGGTCATTGTGCCTATGTTTGTATGTTGAGCATCATAGGACAAGGTGATTTTCATGGATGCTTCACCATTCACATTGTTGTTCCTTGTATTCCGCATTCACGGGCTATAACAACTATAAAATTCCATACCTAAACACACATTTCATTATATAAAATAACCTTTTGGAAACATTCCCCTTGAAACCCCTTTTCTATAAATTGAGTGATAGGGTTCCTCATTTTTCACTAGTGTAAAAATGTTGTAAGAGGAATAGTTTATAAATGATCCACACAACCATGTATTATTTTATCCTTTCAAGTAGGTTATAATTCCAAAACCAAATTGAAATAAATAGAAAGTGATTATAATTTATTTAACCAATTATTTTACATACAAAAACCATTGAGGAAGAGAAAATTTCCCTTGTTCCATATAGAGAGAATGACCCCAAGTGACTAAGACGTACTAAGGATTAATATTCCAATTTACCCTAGGAGTTCAATGATACAGATACACCTCTTCCAAGCCTACCACTAGGGTGACACTTCACCATATTTTCCAATTAGGGACATGTGTCATCCATGCTTAGCACATAGGAAATATTTAAACCTACCCCGCAACTCAATCTCCATATTCACCCTTCCTCACACTAGGGAGACCACTTCACCTTCTCATATAGGGATCCATGTCTTCCATACCCCTCATATCACTAGGGATATTATTTTACCAAGAATCCTTACTACGGTGACCACATCATCCTACTTCTTAACTAAAGATATGCCACACCACACCATCCTAATTAAGGTGGCAATATAATAAGGATTTTCCAAGGTCCCACACTAGGGTTAAATTAATCCCATCTCCCATTCAAGGGAATTATTTACTCCCTATAGAATTATGGTTGGACACATCTTCACCTTTATTTTTTGAATAAAACCCATAAACCATGGTCGTCTATATAACATTTTAAATTACATGACCATTCCATTGACACCAATATGAACCAAATCGATCATATATTCCATTGAAAAATGTAATTTATTTCTTGTAATACATAACATATTGGTCCTTCATGAGATTCAAAATCATGAAACCCATTTATAATTAGGGAATTTATAAAGAATATAGTAGTCAAACCTCCATTGGATCATGATGCTCATCTTGGCTACCCATGTTTTGAATTGATTGGCTCGGTCCACCAAATGATCCATCTTGGCATGGTGTACTTCCTTAGGTATAAGAACCAATTATATTATTATTGATTATTTAATCATGATAACACATAAATTATCATGGGACCTCTATGAAAGGTCATATTGATAGGTGTATTCCTAGAAAACATGGATTCACCTATATCAACTACCAAGATGGATACCTTTGGACATCATCCATTCTTTTGTTCATGATATCTTGTGGAGATACATACCCAAAATCTCCAATAACTTTATCATCATCCCAAAGTATATAATAATAAAATAGAACTTCTTTTGAACAATAAATTGGTATGAGGTATATGTGTGTATGGGATATATAGGTATAAGCCCATGAAATATCCTTATCACAAACAAGCATTGGTTGGGTTGACCATGTGTACACCCCAACTCATTCATAAAAGGCCCATATCCAAAGTGATTAATTTACTTCAATGTTTCAAATCACTTATGAAGTAAAAACCGTTGGGTTTCTCATGTGTAATCCATATCTCATTATATAATGTTTTATATTCCCTATGAGTCTCATTATTCAAAGTGCCATATTCCTTGAGAGATGAACCCAAAAGGGTTATGCATTCATACCCCCCCCCCACCCCCAACAATTTTTTAATATTATTTTCATGAAAAAAACATATATTTAACATGAGGAAATACTTCAAGACCATAGGATCATCGTATGGTTCCAAAGTGCGAGGTATGGTCTTATCATAAGACCTTAAATAATGAATCTCAAACTCTATGGTCATTGATTTCTATAAAATATTTTACCTTATATGAATATTTTAGATTTAATCCAAAAATCATATAGTTCATGGATACATATACTTAAAATGAAACCATGATTTTCCTTATCACACAACCTTAAAAGGTATGACATGTCCCATTTAGTTGTACCAAACAACATGGGTTTAGAATCCCTTCATGGGTATACATAATAAATCCCAATTAAAACCACAATCTCATCACCATGAACACCACTGCCTCTATAGATGTAAATAAACTATATTGTTCCCATTTGTGCTCCTTCAAATATAACATAATCAGTGAACTAGAAAATGAAATATGGAGATTATTTCAATAAAATTAGTATAATAGTGGTAACCAATCCTACATATGAATTGGGAAAGCTTTATGAACATATATTAAATATATATGATAATCCCATAGTTAGAAATAATTACCCCACCCCCCTCAATAGGGTAAGATAATCCCATGTACTAATATTCTATATCAATACAAGCCATAGGTTCATGAATAACTACATACTGATTGTCTCCCTTTAGAAAGAATGACTATTTTCTCTCAAAACATATACTGCTTGATTATATTCTAGAAACCTAATGACTTACTTAGACTACTTATCTCATTTCAAAACTAGGAAAGAAGTTGGGTGAAGTCTCGATGTTAGCTATAGATACCCTTACATTTAATGTGTGGATCTTATAGCTTAATAGATTCATATTCCTTAAATAACATAATCATCCACACCAGAATCATATGTTTATTTTCACTTAATTCTTTGATAAAAAAAATTATATATTATATCTACATAATCTACATCTATTTTCTTCTTTAAAATATCCCTCATGATACATATCATACTTAAAACCATTCTACATTAATTTTAGATAGGAAACATAAGAATTTTTTAACACATATGATCAATAAGGGTGGATAGGGAATATATAAATGATCACTTAATCATAACATGATAATAAGGGTATGGGAACATGTCCTTAACATTCTAAAACTATACCCTACATATTATAGATCATAATATCGAATCATGGAATAAATTATAAAAGTTCATAAAAATTGAACCATAAAGGAATCAAAGAGCATGATCCCTAAGATCATAACATAGTCATAGGACATAAGTTTCTTCATTCACATATGAAGAGAAAATAGTTTCGTTATTCAAGGATCATTATCAATAAAATCTCATTTGATTGAATTCAATCTAAATTCCATCATACTCTTAGAGAAGGATTAATCTTATGACTATCATAGTGGATATAGTCACTTGTAGAACTAGATACACACCCCATTCTAGTCCTTATTTTCTCATGAGATATCCATCTTTACCCAATGCATTGGAGGGTTAAAAATAACCCACCCATTATATAATGAAATTTATACATGTGTGTGCCACAAGATTATAAAAAATTCCTTATAACATAACCCATAGAAATGAAATAATTTTCACAATTGTTTTATCATAGAATCATAGTATAACTCATGAAAAATAAATAGGTTTCACAGAATCTTCCTTACCTCTCCATCTTCATAATCCATTCAAATTATAAATGTGGATGGTGTCATTAGATCAAATTATTAGTAAATAATAAGAAAAATAATTGTGTTTTATAATGAAAATGTATTTAAAATATCATAGGAACTATTGTAAGAAAAAAACATTTTCTCTTTAAATTCAATTATTTAAATTCAAAAACAATTCCCAAATATCAAGGAAAATATTTTCTCTAAAAAATCCTCATAATCATGTAATCATTGAGCGGTTGTGATGGTATAAAATTCTTATAATATCTTGGTTTTTTAATTTTAGTACATTATAATATTTCTATGTTTATTACTAGATCTTGGAACTGAGACAATGTCATATTCTAAGACTCGATGAGCCAAAAAAAATTCTAATGTTAAATAAATTAACATTAAGATCACCCATTTTTATAAAAATGTGTAATAATTCCCAAACAGAGTCTCGGATTGTTAATATGATATCATAATTGATTTCAAAAAATGGGTCTTACCCTAGGCATGACATAATAATTAACATCATTGGGGGTTTTCTTAAAATCTATCATAGGCGCAAATAATGAAATCAATAAATTGAATTTATTTATTTATTACATTCATATAGTGACCTAGTTTTCCATCTATAAATACACTATTATTACCAATTAATATTTTTAGACTCATAACCTTTTGAATTGAGAGAATAATGTGGAGGGATGTTGGCAATCATTGGGATCATGGATCAAAGATCATTGTACTATAAGGAATGAAAATGACAATGCATCTTGTGGATCTCTTAAAAAACAACAACATGTCATTTTTCTTCATCTGAAATTGATCTAAATTGAGATATGGATTTTTTTATGCGAATTTCTCTTATTTTTATTTACCCATGTCAAATTTTTATTAATACCCTAATAAATTAATTCATGGATCAATCATTTGATTTGGGTATTTTATTTGTCTTCTAGTGGTATTATAATTGATATTGATTTATTTTATATCATTATTTTCATTCATAACCCTAAAAAATTAATCACAACCAGCATGTACAATGGTATGAGTAAATTGCTAATTTTTGTGTTTTTTCATTCTCTCTACCCATTCTATGTACATTCATTGATGGAATTTTCTTTTAGAATATGATTTGATGAATACCCAGTGAACAGTCCTTGGGATTTTGGCCTTTAACAAAATGGATTGATATCATGGGTTTTGGATGGAGATATGACCTTATTATTGTGGTATATGTTGAAAGTAGTATATTTGTGGATGGATTAGGAGTCCTCGTTTGCAGTTTTGGAATGCAGTAATAACGAGGCATGAAAATTATCATATCCAGAGCAGAAAATATGGATAGAATCCAATTAATGATAGCAAGAGGGTTTGGTAAACCCTATATCTATGATGTATGATGTGATTTATGAAAACATTGGTTGTTTGAGAGGCTTGGCCACATATGTATGATGAATCTTGTAGGTCTGTGAAATACCCAAATGCATGGTGTGTAGTCCAAATAACACATGTTGTGTAGTTTTCTCTATGTGGTACTAGGGTTTCAGCATGGTGATAACTGTCGCATGTTGTGTGACACATGTCACAGGCCATGTGACCCTTAGTCGACCAGCTCATCATGTACAGGGTTTACATGCCTCGGAATCCATGTGATGTTATACTCCATGCATTCCTAATCACACAATGTGTAACATGTGGTGGATGACTTGTCCTGTATAGGGAGTATAAGACCATGTGTCCCCTCACACCATGTACTTGGTAGATACATGATTAGGTCTGAGTACAACGGAAAATCCATGTACTCAGACACATCCAAGTACACAGGTATGTCCTAGTGAACACAATCATGGGAAGATGGCACGCTAATAAATAGGGAAACATCTAAAAGTTGTATCCTCTTAGGAAACATTGTGTATTGTGAAAAAGTGCATGTTGTGTGATTGTGATACATGGAAATTTATAGGGTTTGTTATAAATGAAATGTACAGCTAAAGACCTGTTTTATACCACTTTAAAGATAGGACAGATCCCTATTTCTCCTCATTTCAGCTTCATTGGGAGATTTTGTGAGATTCCTTAGACCCGTATCAATTGAGTGTGATCCCTTAGTCTATTCCTATGAGGGTTCACTACATCATCCCATCCTCATCATAGTAAGGATACTCCTCTATAGCTTCCTAATGATCAGTAGAGTGTGGATGAATTCTCATATTATGGATTAAGTTGTATCAGTACGCTTAGGTTATACCCCCCAGTGGCGTGTAACATGTGTCCCTCCAAGAGTACCGAAGAGAACCTCACTTCCTTTATATTTTACCTAGGTATGGTTTTTTGAATTGGAATGACCAATACTTACACTGGATTTGATGACCTATCTAGGAGGATAATTCTAATATGGTTTAGTGTCCCCCAGTGAGAACATGTTGTTGACCCCCTGTCTGTGTATCATGATACTTTTTTCCTTAATGATTTCCCTAGGTAGGGTTTTCAGAATTTGTGTGAACAACACCTACAAGAGAATAAATCCAATATATAAGATTATTTTTCCAGTATGTTCTAGATTTCCCCGATGAGCCTTGGGAATTGTATCCCTATATTTGAATCAAGATATGATCCCTCTCTGTGGCTGAGAATGGTCCTCTTTTTCTGATGGGGTATTAGTCTAATAGAGTGTGCATCTCAGATGAACACCCTTAATTTCCTATGTTATTCTTCTTGTCTAGACCTGCCAAGAATGACGTCTAGGATATGTATATTTTATGGCAGTATAGATCGGGTTTTGGTTTTTCCCAAACGAGTGTAACCTCTAGGGTGAGTTTCTTCAGTGCCAGTATAGTTCTAGAAGTAGTTCCTCTCAGACGAGCCCTACCTTGATACCTCAAGAAGATATGTTACTAGAATTGGTTTGGACGTTTTGAATCTTTGAGTATTTTATTATTATATCTAGGATATCCTTTATTATCATTATATCTCATATCTTGATTGGTATACCTGTATTTGATGAGAGGACAACTCTTGATTCTTTATTTTGTTTGTTTTCCAGGTGAACTATGAAGTATTGTTATAATCACCCATGAAAGGGATCTTCCCATACATGTCATGTATTATGCGGATTAAAGACCCTTCTTTGAAGTCCGTGGGGGACTACGAGTAGGTGGATCCTAGTTTGGGCTAGATAAACAGAGGTGTATATCAGTGTTTCATTGATAGCAGTCCTCTTCAACTGAGCAAGGTGAAGTTTATTATTTTGGTTTTGGGTGGTATTTTATTGGGCCCCTTTTGTACTTTCCAATACTTTATTTCATACTTTTATTATGGGATTATAGATGTATGAATGTATTTTTATTATTTTTTACAATTTATCATTGTATTATCTTAGATATTTGTCTGTGAATATAGGTACATTAGTAAAAGGCCTCCCATTTTAGATATTTTTTCTCAGCACTTGTCGTCATCCCATGGCCTATAGAAGCAGCTTGCGGTAATTTTTTCCAGACTTCCACCATACAAGAAATACGCATTGGTATAGGCCGTGATGGTGTGGTATCAAAGGTGGTTTCATCCAAGGTCCAAAGTTCAATTTTTTTTCAAGATGTATGGTTTGGTTTGGGCACTATAGAAATAATGTCAAAATGTTTCGAGATTAACTTTCAAGATAGGGACTCTAGTGTTGGGGTTAAAGATCATGTATCCAATCGCCATGACTAAGATAACCTTTTTTTAATCGGTGCATGTAGGCACTAGTTACAGGGGAAATTGTTACATGCATCTTATAGGAATGAGTTTTGGTTTCCATTTTTTATTGAGTTATCTCACCATATATACTCATTGATCGTGGTATATATTATATTCCTTCATGATGTATTCAAAATGATAGCAAGTGAGGTGTCATAGAAAAGTCAAGAGTACTTCCAAATGAGTGAATAAGTCTCCCTGAAGGGACTTTTCCATGAGGTGTTCTTTCCTTGAGATGGTCAGCAAGTGGAGCTCTCTCATGTTGATCAGTTCACAGACCCACATATAGTGGTTTAGGTGGATTTAGCAAGTCATGCTTAGTCAATGGTTGATATTTTTGTGTTAGATGATGATGATTAGGGTTAAAGAATGTATCTTGAAATTTTTAGAAAGGGATCACCTGGGATAAATGGTCAGCTTGACCCACCAATAGTATGTGTGTGACATAGGTCTCATCATAGGGGCACCATTCCTTAGATAAACCTTGGGGATAGATCATTCCATTGAATAATGATCATTTCTATGTTATTGATGGGTTTGGAAATATTGCACAATATTAGCCTACCCATCATGATTCAGTTAGAGAGGCAGTTGATTTACCACTAATGTAGAGGAAGTGGGTGGATCAAGGAGGTCTGCTGGGAAACAGACGTGGTAATGAAGATTGGGGAGCAGTACGAGGTGGTCGGCACAGTAGTTTGATTCCAAAATCACCACCCCAAGGTAGAATAATCCGGGATCAAGAAGTTGGTGGTCATAATGTTGGATATCCACAAGTGTTGGAGGTTATTTACCTAGAGGCTCCCTAAGTGTTTTGAAGTACGATTTGTGTTCCTAATTTTTTATAGTACTGTTATACAAAGGTACAAGACACTATTTTTCATCCTTAAAATATTTTATATGGATATGTAGTGAATTAGTAGAGACCAATATTGGTGATGTTTTATATAGATTTAGACTATAAATGGAGAGGGATAATTCCCCCACCGATACACATTCTTGAGATGTGATCCAAAATCATTCATGTGATTCAGTGCCCCCCAAAGTGGATAATATCAAGGTGTGGTGGATGAGTTCCTTTGAATTGTTATTTTGAGTTCCTTTTAATGTGATAATATTTTGGAGAAATCATTAGTTGTGGTCAATATATAGGAAAGGGAAAGAAGAAGTTCCAAGCAGTATGTTCCCATATTGTCTTTGAGAGGGGTTCAAGGTATGATGCATGCCTTCACTGCCCCAATTGTAGTTTTCACACATAGTCATGATCCACTTATCCCTGATCATTTTACTTATTTGAAACCTATTGATACTAGTGGATCTTTTCTTCTCAACCCTTGTCTTGGAGGCATCTGTAGAGAGGATCAGTGATCACTTTCTTCTACTAACAGTGTGATCTAACTTTAGGAGGAGAGATATAGCCTTGCATGGAATCTATTCCTAGTGGGAGTGAGAACCTATGATGTGTTCCTTAGTATAGACTAGTTTCCTACCATCCATTCTCATTTGGTTTCTACCAGTGATATTGTCAGTTCTTCTATTTTTTGGGGATGAATTTTTCCTCATTTAATAAGGAGTGATCCCAAGAAGAAGAGGATGAGCTCGTATATAAAATTTTATGACTAAATTCTTATAAATAGTGTAGTGATACCTTTAGATTAGTGGATGCTATGTTATTTTTTCCAATAGTGGTGGTTGAGTATAAGGAAGTATTTCCTATGGATGTTCTAGGTTTATCTCCACACTGAAAGATAGGGTTCTACAAGGACAAAAACCGGGGACCATCCCTTATTTTTTGCAACATCATATCAAATGGAATCAGTTGAGCTTCGTAAGATGAGGGTGTAGTTGAGAGTTAAAAGATAAAAGGTTTTATAAGACCTATTGAATTTACCTAGAAGTATAGGGTTGTTCTCCATAGAGTTAAATGATTGCTTGGGGTTGGGTGTAAATTTGTGTCACTTAAACCAATTAATAAGAGGAAGAGTATCCACTCTCAAGAATAATTGAGTTCTTCGACTAGTGGTTTTGGGAGAAGTGGTTCTCATATTTCAACCTTGGGATAATATATCACGAGATCTATTTTTCGAGATTGGTATACAAGAAGTGTCTTTCCAAATTTGATGTGTATGTTTTGAGTTCATGGTGATAACCTTCATCATGTTGTACTCCTTGGTAGAGTTGTAATACATGTGTACTGGATCCTTAACTCTTTATGGATTAGTTCATAATAGATTTATTTGATGACATCCATGTGTACATAGCATTCGAGTTAGAGAATACAAGACACTTGAGGATGTTTTGGTTTACCTACAATTGATAGTTATTATCCTCCACTTCTTCAGACATTCAGGGAGGTACAACTTAGGGATAACTATTATGATATGTTCTCTAACCAGATATCCATAGGATATGTTCCTAATAGATTTTAAAAAGTTTGTAAACTTGTTATCCTTGTTTGAGGGTGGATGGATACACGAGTCACACTGTTGAGGGATGTTCTGAGGTGGTTATTTCCTCTTAACAATACATATGGTGGTGGTGAGGATGTACTGGGATCTCTTGGCATCAGTTTGGAAGCCAAGGGAGTTGCTAAAAGTTTTCAAACTAAACTATTTGTGTCACTCCTATATAAGGTTGATGAATAATAGATATTTTTGGAGAGTTATGGACACTTGTTCATGTAAAAGGTGGTCTATACTTGTAAGATTCCCTTAACAATCATTTAACACTGTGATGCTTGATTCCTGTAATGATTAGGGAGGGGATCCAGGAATTATTTGGGGACTTGGTTTTAGTTTAGAATAATGTTTTAACCTAGTCATATGGCTAGGTAAAGTGTCCATTCTAGGTTCTAGTAAACATACTTTAGGTTTTCATGTTTTTTTGTGCCATAGATAGAAGTATCAGCTACCATCGGTGGATTTTTCATATCATAATTATTATCAATCCACTACCAGAGTAGAAACTTTTGAGGACATGTATGAGGAGCATTATTTGTCACTATTATACTGGTCAGAGCTAGTGTTTGAAAGCACTAAGGTCCTAGTTTTTGTGAAAGTGATTCTTTTAAGGGTGAAATTCATCCAGAGATTGATGAGAACTGACTAGAAATGTCAAGAGTTATTTGTGGACTAATGATGAAGGCCCTTTGGGTTTGAGGGATAATAAGTTTTATCCTTGGTGATAGGGTATCTCTAATGTTCTTAGGCCCTTTCTTCTTTCAGCTGTTATGTGAGGTTAGCAAGGTGGTGTACCACTTAACCTCATAATCGTAGTAGTTTTGGTTTCTTGTGTTCTTCAAATGTTGAAGTTAAGGAGGTTTGTGCATAAATCATTGTGCATTGTCGACCCAGCTACAATGGCCTATGAGAGTGGAGTTTCCTTTTTCAAGGATTCAGTGGTGTTGAGAATCGGCAGAGAAAGACCCTTTAGGGGTATTTATTTTCCTTGGGTGCATGTTTGTTGGCAACACAGGGAACCATCATGGGAGTGAACTCCTATAAAACGCACATTATACAGCGCTATACTTTTTCTGTGCTAGAGAAAATCACTGATAAAGGCTGAATTTATCATCACTAAAAATAATTATACATAAATGGTTACCATTATCTGCATTTTTCTTTAGCTCTTATAAAAAACTCATTAGCATTCATGAGTCCCACAATGAAATAGCACTGGTTTGGCCTATCCTTTTTATAGCATTCCACCGCATAATAACAATAGATGATTTTTACGAGGATTGGAACCAACATACACATTACACACACTTCTATATGGGCCCCTTCATGGGCATGTGTGTCATGAGGTCAACTCTATGCTTCCCTCGAGCCATTTCCCACTCTCAAACATATGGTTGGGTCCTACACGACCCAGCCCGCCTGCCTAACGGCCCTATACATGGCCCTCCCTCCCCCAACATATTTTTAACTAATAAAAAATGTAAGTATTGTAAATATTTAAATAAATAGATAATTAAACAAATAAATAATAATTATTTAATAATTATTTAATAATTATTAATTAAATAATTATTAATTAATTTAATATATATATCATAAATATTAATAAACAGTATATATTAAATATATATATATATATAATAAAAATAAAAAATTAAATAAAAAAATGAATAAATTAAAAAAATTATTTAAAAAATTATTAAAAAAATGAATAAATTTAATATTCATATATATAAATTATAAATATTAATAAATAGTATATTTTAAATATAGATATATAAAATGAATAAATCATAATAATGAAACAAAAAATTAAAAAAGAAGAAATTGTATTAAACAAAAATATTAAAATGAATAAATTACAAAATTATTAAAAAAATATTAATAAAGCAATTATTAATAAAAATGAGTAAATTTAATATATATATATATATATATATTCAAATTTATTATAAATATTAATAAATAATATATATTAAATATAAAAATAAAAATGAATAAAATGTAATTAATAAAAATATATTGATTTCTAATTAATTTTTAATGGTTTTTATACAAAATTATTCCTTAATACATTTAATATAGAAATATATTCATATATATTTCTCCATATATATATATATCAATTTATATAATATTTCCCAAAATATTATATATATATAATACAAAATATTTATGTTTACATTAAATAAGTCATGTATTTAGTGAATAAAGGTTTATAATTAAAAATTAATAATAATTAAAATTATTGACTAATTGTATCATGTAATTGTAACTGATTGAATGTCATTTGATTTTTCAATTTAACATGTATCAAATTTTTGTGACATTTATTTCACACATACATATATGTAATTTATTCATTTTTATATACAATGCACACTCACAAATATTTACATAATTATTTAAATATTATATAGAAACACATACACCTAATATTAATGTAATTTATTAAAAATATAATATTCATTTTATAATTTCAATAATTTACCTGATAAATTTAACATATTTTGTTTTAAATTGGTAAATTTTACTTATTTATTTTTGGATATTATTACAATTAGTTATTATATATTCATGGTTATTATTTTTTTGGAATTTAATCATTTTCTAATATTTATTTATATAAATTTATTTACTATTTTTAATATTTTCAATAAGTATTAATTTTAATTTTAATATATATCCATATCTTTAATAATATATATTATATTAATAAAACTGATAAATTTTTTCAATATTATTAATGTGTACTCAATTTTAATTATTCAATTTCACTCATATTTAGCATGCATGCATTTAAAATTATATATTCATTAATAATGTTAAAAATATATTTGTAAATAAATTTCTATAAGTCCATTGATTTTGGTGATCTCCCTTAAATTTCTCTTAGACGAATCAATCCTCGAATCTAGAGTATAATATTTTTTTCTCTTCTTCTCTAATTTCTTACTTGTTTGGGTTCCACAGTGTGCATTAGTGCGGAATTTTATTGGATCAATTCTCTCATGGGTTCCATGTTTATGGTATCTTCCTACACCTATAATATTTAACCTTCTCTTATGATTCTATATCAGATTTAGATAGTCCAGGTTCCTTCTTCTTCTTATCTTCCATTTATTTATTTTTTCCTTCTCATTTTCATCCACTTCCTCATTGCGCACACACTAGGATGAACCAAAGGGGGTTCTGGATTATGATTTCTTCTTTGTCTTTGATTTTATATGGCATGTGATCTTACCTTAGTGTTATCCTCTCTCTGCTCTTGATAATTTCTTCATCTTCTCGTAGTTCAAGTTGTTTTCCCCCATACTTGACTCTTCAATTTTAGAATTGTTAATTTCTTGATAGTTATATTGGTTTTTTAATTATTTAATAATTGTTTTAATTACACTTATCGAGTTTTTGGGGAATAAATTACATTTTGACTTGGTATTTAGAAATATTAATGGGTTTTCCTATCTTTAAATAATGGTTTCAATGTGGTTTCAATTTAAAGAATTTTCAAATTTCCCGCTTGAAAATTTGAAATGGTATTTTAAATTTAAAATTATGTACTGGGATTGAAATTTATTTTCAGAAATATTTATCCTAATATTTTAATTTATAGTTTAAATTACAATAATATTGAAATGGTTTTAAAATATTAGTTTATTTTAGAAGGTTCTTGAATATGATTTTAAAAACTTTCACTTGATATTAATGGTTTTTATATAAAATGTGTTCATATCCCATTAAGTGTTTTGAAAAAAAATTAGTCAATTTCAGGTGGAATTTAAAAAAATGTATTTCAAGATGGGTTTTAGAAACTAAAAAATAATCCTTTTGAATTTTCAATGTTTTTTTGAGAAGATATTTGGAATTTTAAATTAAGATGTATTAATTTAAAAAACAAAATTAGTCTGTTTCAAAGTTTTTTGTAATGGAATTTTTTTCAATATGGAATTTTGAAAATTTATTTTAAAAATCAATTTGGTATGATAAAATCTGTGAGTATTTTTATAAAGGGTCCTATAAAATGAATTTAACAATAATGATTTTTATAATATCATTTATATTAAACACCATCATTAGGTTTCTTCAATTCCCTAGTATTAGAACAAATTAAATCATTCTTTGAAATTAATATAGATATATTGAATTATAATACATGTTTTTATAAAAATTTATATTAATATATTTTTAATTTCTGGTAATTTTTTCTTATAGTAATTTTCATAATGACTTTTCACATTTTTTATTCAAAATATATTAATTTTTACCTTTTACTATAATACATTATATCATAGTTTGTTTTTATTTAGTGTTTCGTGTGATAAAATTTACCCAACAAAGTATTTATTTAAAGGAATATATATAATTAAATCATAGGGTGTTATAAGATACAAGTAATTTTTCTGATAGAGGTATAAATCACAAATCACTTCCAATAACATGATTTTTTGTTCCTTTTATTCCATATAGGATCCTTGTTATAGTCTATGAAATAAGCGGGGCTAGGAAATCATGCATCTGTTTGCACTAGGATATAATAGTGTAGTCTTGGTAAAATAATTTTTATATTCAAGGGATAGTGGTTCATGTGTATTCATACCAATTTGATCATGTATCACAACCCATTGATAATGGAGAAGGGGTAAAAATAGTAAGGGAATTGTGAACTTATATTTTATGATCAACTCATCTATAAAACCATTATGTGCTTGAGAAACCTTTCAAAATAGGAAAAAATAATAAATGTGGTATGGTTCATTTCCAAGTCCCATCCTTGTAAAATTTAGATTAAAGGAGAAAACTATCAACCTCATAATCATTATCTCCCAAAAAAATTATTATTGAATTTTTTCTCTTTAAACCCATCCCCCATCTCTTCTGTACATGCACCTATGTTGGTTGAACTAGTCTAAGCAGTAGTCATCCCATACCAAGTATCGGAGATCATTTTGGATGAATTTAGAAGACACCACCTACCATAGTGGAGAAATTATTTTCTTAAATTAAATTACCCACTATCTTCAAAGAATGCGAAAATTATATAAAATAATCAAATGTCAGGTTCCCCTTATTAGAATTTTCTAAAAAATTCACCTCTGATAATGAATATCTTATGTGTATTTGTTTATATTTTGTAAAAAATGAATATTTTATAAACCTAATATGATGGATTTGAATTGTAAATAGATTCACACTAATTTTATGACAAAATTGTATGAATATGGTGTGAAATAGTTCTTCAAGTTTGCAATAGTTCATGCATATAACCATTATAAAATCCTCTATTTGTGTTTACATAGCTGTTATTCAAGAAAAATTATTCTAAAAGAGTTTTAATAACATTTCATTTTTCAAAAAATAGATGAGATACATAAATATTAGACTAAACATTGTGAAATTTTGAATGTACACACCAATTAGGATGAAACTCTAGTTCATGGATCATATTATATAAATACTAGTGTAAATGATAATGGATATCGCATTGAATAAATAAAAATGGAAATTGAAGGTGACCTTTTTTATTTTCTAATGTTGTTTGAGAAGTTAAATGGATATGATAAGACACCATTGTATACTAGTTGTATAGAATAAATAAAAACTTCCAATTGTATTGCAGTTATATAATTTGAAAGCTAGTAGTGAATGGAGAGGCACTAGATTTATAGAACTACTTGGTCTCTCCAATGATATGGTACCACAAGAAAATGAACTTCATTGTCAAACATATGATACTGAACAAATTCCATGTTCAGTGGGAATTTTATCTACAAAAATAAATTATTTTTAAAATTATTTCATATTGTTTTGAAAGGACTATAAATCACTCATAAAATTCCCTAAGTCAGGTGCAGATTGATATAAGAAAAATGAATCAAGTCCTTAAAAATTGTTATTATACATTCCAATCATTACATGGTTTAGAAGACTATATGTATGTAAAAAAATCATGATACAATTTAAAATGTATAAAAATAAAATAATTAAAGATCGGAACATATACCATCTATAAGATTCTCCTTAGTAGAATAAATTGATTAAGAGCATCCATATTATGGAAAAATAGCTGAGAAACATTCATTTTGCATTATATATAGATGGAATAAATCCTTTTATCATACAAAGTAGTACTCATAGAACATGGACCATCATGTATATAAATTATAAATTTCTTTTCTATTTATACATGTATCGCAAATACATTATGTTTTCGCTTCTTATTTCTTGACCAAAGTAACCTAGTAATGATATTGATGTTTATTTGGTTCCATTGATTGAGGAGATGAAATCGATATGGGATATAGGTGTTATAATCTATGATGATTATAGAAGTGAAAAATTTACATTAAGGTACATGTTGTATGGGATGAAATACTCTTTTTGATGCCTATAATGCATAGTTAAAACTCAATAATCTAATCACATAAAATATATTTTTATTTTTTTCATTACTTATTAGTTTTTGTCTTTTTAAGAAGCACTAGTTGCTGATCACACACAATAGGGATAACCGAAATAAATTTTTCATTGGATCCAATGCATGGATGTACAAAAAACCAACCACACATGATCTTTATTGTGATTTTTTAATACACTAAAAAAATATTTTATTGATAAACCTATAAATATATGTTTTAGTTTTTATTCCAAAAATATTTTATTTATGATTGGGTAGTCTCTTAATATAGGATAAATCATGAAATGAAGTCAATGACTAAATATAAAAAGTATGTGGATAACTTAAAATTGAAACAAATTGAGTTAAATATTGATATATTTAAATATCAAAAAATATTTAATAATAATTTACTTATTTTGGTAAATGATTATTTATTTTCTGAAGTAATATAATAACAAAGATTTCAGATATTATGTTTTCACATTTTTTAGATAGATCATAAACCATGAAAACACTAGCATCCCTGAATAAGTAATTTCTGAAGGTAATTCAAATTTCATTAAAAATATTTCTTATTAATTTGTTGGTCAATATTTTCTCATTAGTACAAATATTTCTAATTTTCTTCATACTCAAAAGAAGAAGTAAAATTTTTTAGCGATGACTGGGAAAAATCATGGTTTCAGAATGTTTGAGGACATCAAATTTTGGTGACCGGATACTATGATTGTGATATAGTACAAGATATAACCTTATAAATATATTTGGGGTGTGAATAATTATTATTAAAATGATTATATATTATTTTTTATATATTTCTCAAGGAGAAGTATAATGGAGGAAATAAATTTGTTTAGAAACGGGTAAAATACGTGGTGTCATAATGTATACAGGAATCATGATTAGGTGACTTCCTACTATTTATTTTTTTAATTTTCTCATAATTTTATCTACTTTTTTTTTAATTTTCATATCATTTTTATCTGATAATTATTTTTTAAAATTTACATATTTTTCAAAACACATGTCACACGCTCAAAACTAAGAAAATTATCTCTGATTGATTTCAAACATTAGGTAAATGATTTAAAATCAATTTATGATGTCTAATAATTGACCACACATCAATGTGACACATTATATGGTCAAAATGACTCAAAGTATCTTTTTTTCAAATTAAAAGTGTCATTTTTTGTTTAAAACATACAAAAAACAATCAAAATGAGAAAATGAGCTCTAATTGATTTCAAACTTTATGAAAATTATCCATAATTCATTTTTCATATATAATAATATACTAAACATAAATATGATACATGATGTAGTCAATATGACCTAAATTACATGTTTTTAATAGAAATTCTCCATTAAAGTTTAAAACGGGTCTAAAAAAATACAAACTGAGAAAATGAGATTTTATTTCATTTACACATTAGTAAAATGATCCATTTTTTATTTTTTACATATAATAATTGAATGCACATCTATCTGACACATGTTGTGACTGGTATTTCTAAAATTGTGTGGTTTGAGTTTAAAATTACCATTAATTTTAGTAAAAAAGACAATTAAGAAACAAAAAAATGAGAAAACACATTTATATTGTTCTCATACCTTAGAAAAATGATATGCCATCAATTTTTGACATTTAAGAATCAACCATACCTAAATAAGATACACGGTGTTCCTAGTATGACACAAATTGTGTGGTTTCAGTTTAAAATTTAAATTTTCTTAATTTATTGTTTAATATTTATGTTTAATTTATTTCTTAATAGTTTTACTAACATAAGACTTGCAATATTATACATTTTGATTATTTTTCTTGAGTTTTGGTGGTTTGTTTGAAGCTTCTCATGCTCATGAGATATTGGTCTTTTAGGCTATAACTGAGAGAATGAAAATAAGAAAATGGTTCAATATTATACATAGACATCATGAAAAGGTGAACTCCTATTACTTATTTAGTTATGTTTTTTACTAGTTTAGATTACAATTTTTAATTTAATTTCCTTATCATTTTTGTATAATAATTATTTATTTTTTCCCAAATATTTTGGGAAGTCATATTTCTCCTTCAAATCCTTATAGTAGGCCAAAAAAGAGAGAATGTGTTGCTTTTGGATGAAGTGTTTCAAATAGAAATGGGTTTCTACTTTCATCCAAATGGAACATTTATTTTTTTTTCTTGGTACTGATAGTTGAATGAAAAACACACATCACCAACTCAATCAACCACCCCTCAATATGATACAAAATGTTCTTAGTATGACTCAAACTATATGTTTTTAATTTATAATTTACATTTTAGTTCAAAACACACATCACATACTCCAAATAGAGAAAAAAATACATAGTTTTGATACTTGGGGGAAATGATTCATAAGTTATTTTTGATGTGTATGAATTATCCACACCTCAATCGGACACATAGTGTGATTGGTAAGATCCCTAGAGTGTCTTTTTATTTAAAATTGACATTAATTTTAGTAAAAAAACACAAGTGGCATACAAAAAAAACACATATTTTGAAATATTTTGATAATTTAGGAAAATGATACATAAGTAATTTGTGATGTGTAATAATTAGCTACACCTTAATCAGATTCATGGTTTTTCTGTTATGTCTAGGTCTATATTTTTTATTTAAAATTGAAATTAATTTTATTGAAAAAGTAAAGTGGCATAATCAAAACTGAGAAAATGAAATCAGATCATTTTTATACTTTTAATAAAATGATTCATATTTCATTTTTGAAATTTAGGAATCATCAACACATCAATTCGATACATGGTGTGCTTGATATAACTCAGAGTGTTTGTTATCAGTTTAAAATTGACATTTTAGTATAGAAAGTTTGTCACTCATTGAAAACTAAGTAAATGTTCTCATAATGTCTTGAAAATTTAAAAAAAAACATAAGTGATTTTTGACAAATAGGAATCAGACTCATGTAAAATTGGCACATGATGTGATCAATATGTCTCAAAGGGTGTTTTTCCAGTTTTTAATCACATTTTCATATATAAAAAATACATGTGACATAATAAAAACTAGTAAAACACATTAATATTATTTGTATACTTTATTAAAATGATCCATAATTCACTTTTTATATGCAGTAATTAATCTATCTTCAATCCAACATACGGTGTGACCGGTATGAATCCAAGTGTGTCTCTTTATTTAAAATTGGCTTTAATTTAAACAAAATACATATTACAGACTCAAAATTGAGAAAATACATTCCTATTTTTTTTGAGACTTTAGAAAAACTATCTATATATCATTTTTATGTTCAGGAATAATTTTCATCTCAATCAGATGCATAGTGTTATCGATATTACTCCATGTGTGTGTTAATATTTAAAATTGGCATTAAATTTAGTAAAAAAGACATGTGACATACTCAAAAAAATACATTCATATTTATTTATACTTTATTAAAATGATCCATGATTCATTTTTGACATGTAGGAATCATTCACACCTTAATCTGATGCATAGTGTTCTCGGTATAACTCAAAGTGTGTTTTTTATTTAAAATTTAAATTATTTTCAGTAAAAAAGAAAATTGACACACTAAAAACCTATCAAACACATTCTTATTTTTTAATATTTTAGTAAAATGATACATAAGTCATTTTTTATGTATATGAATTAGTCTCACCTCAATCTGATACACAGTGTGTTAAGTATGACTCCAAGGGTCTGTTATCAGTTTAAAATTGATATTTTAGTTCAAAAGGTGTGTCACTCATTTAAAACTAAGAAAATGAAATTATATTATCTTGATGATTTATAAAAATGATTCAAAACTAATTTTTTATGTGTAGTAACCAGTCTCACATAAAACTGCTACACGATGTGACTGATGTTACTCAAAGTGTGTGTTTTCAATTTAAAAGGATATTTTAGTGAAAAGGACAAGTGACATACTCAAAAACTAAAAAAATCATTTGTGTTGTTTTCATACTTTATTAAAATTATCCATAATTAATTTTTTATGTTTAGGAATCAACCATACTTCAATCGGACACACGGTGTGACTGGTATGACTCTATGTGTGTCTTCTTATTTAAAATTGACATTGATTTTAATAAAAAATAAGTGACATTCTCAAAACCAAAAAAAATTCCTATTGTTTTGATATTTTATGAAAATGATTCATAAGTAATTTTTGATGTGTATTAATCATCTACATCTTAATCTAATGAACAGTGTGACTGGTATGACTAAAATTTTGTCTTTTTATTTATAATTAACATTAATTTTAGTAAAAAAGTCAAGTGACATACTCAAAACTGAGAAAATGAATTGGGATTGTTTTGGTACACTATTTAAATGATCCATAACTAATTTTTGTCATTTATGAATCATCTAAACTTTAATCTGATGCATGGTATTCCTGGTATGACTCAAAGTGTCTGATATTTGTTTAAAATTGACATATTAGATCAAAAAGATTGTCAATCACTAAAAACAATGAAAAAATTCTCAAATTGTTTTGATAATTTAGTAAAATGATTTATAAGACATTTTGAACATTATGGAATACGGTTCACGTCAAACCAACACAAAATTTCACTAATATGACTCAAATTATCTGTTTCCATTTCAAATTGACATTTTTTGTAAAAAATACAAGTGACATACTCAAAACTAAGAAAATGCATTCAGATTATATTGATACTTCCTTACAACAACACGTAACAAATTTTTTGAAATTTAGGAATCATACTCACCTATATTTTGTTGGTGATGTGACTAGTATGACTCTAAGTGTATCTTTTAATTTTAAATTGAAATTTATTTTAGTAAAAAGGCAGGCGACATACTCAAAACCAAGAAAACACATTCAGATTGTTTTTATAATTTAGTAAAATAAACCATAAGTAATTTTTTAGGTTTAGTAATTATACACACATAAATATGATACATGTTGTACCTCATCTTAATTAAAGTGTATTTTGTCAGTTTAAAACTGACATTTTAGTTCAAAAAGTGTGTCCCTCACTGAAAACTAGACAAACATGCTCGGTTTGCCTTGATAATGTAGTAAAATGATTCATAGTTCATTTGTGATGTCTAAGAATATATATCATGTTAAACTGATGCATGATGTGATCGGTGTGACTCAAAGTGTCTATTTTTAGTTTAAAATTACATTTTATAAAAAAGCACAAGTGACATACTCAAAATCGGGAAAACATATACAGATTGTTTTGATACTTTATGAAAACAATACAAAAGTTATTTTTGACATATATAAATTTGTTTCCCATAAATCCAATACACAATGTGGTTAGTATGACTTGAGGTGCATGTTTTCAATATATATGTTCTGTTTTAGTTTAAAACGTGTGTCATGTCACCAAAATAGAGTAAATGAACTCATATTGTCTTCTCATCATTTTATCTAAAATTACTTAATTCATTTCTTTATAATATTTATCTTATAGTTTTTTATTTAATTTTCACAAATAAAGCCCATAAAGATGAATAAGAAATAGCATAATTTGAAAGAATCAAATGTAACTCAATATGATAATTTGTGTTCCTAGTATGACTCAATGTTTAATTTCAAATTGAAACTTTGTGTTTAATTTATATATTCATTGTATTACTAACATAAGAATTTTTTTCTTATATAGGTGGATTTTTTTTATCAATCTAGGTTGGTTTATTTTGTAATAGAATGATTGGAGGTCAAAGGCCAAAGAAAAAGGAACGTTGATGTGTTTTAATGGTTGTGATAATTTGTACTTACTCATGTAATTATAAAAAACAATGTTTTAAATGTTTATAATATTTTTTCTTTTATATGTGTTTCCATTTTTTTCATTTAATTTCAATATTTTCAACTACTTTTTACTGTTGTTTTTGTTGTTGTAGTGTATTTTAATTTTAATATCACACTGCGGTATGGCGATTTATTAGTTCTACTAAAAGTCCTAATAAAGTGGTTCTTTTATCATTTCTTAAAAAGTCATTCATAAAGGGTCCCTTTATCAGTTCCATTTTTAGTGATATTGAAGGTTCTTTTTATCAGCACTTTTTTAGTAATTATAAAATGTATCCTTGTCATCGTTTTTCTAGCACTGATAAAAGCCTTAGGTTTCTAATCACACTCTGGTAGTCATTGTTTTCTTATGCTAAAAATGGTTAATTTTAGCACTGTTAAAAGAATGTTTTGTAGTAGTGTTGGGAGACCTAGTTGTGATATCAGTATCCCAAACTTTTTTTTAGTTTTTTCCTTTTAAGGATGAAAATCAATGAAGAGGGGAATAATTTAATGTATTTTTTGATGTTTAAGTCTTTGAAATGTATCTAGTAATATTTCTAGAGGTAGGAGCTGAGATGGTGTGATATTCCAATCTTGGAAAGCCTGGGCTTTTCTTAAAACAAATATTATATATATTAATATTATCTATTTATAGTTTTCTTATAAAGGTATAATAACATCTAAATGGAGTCTCAAATCCGAAATATGAGATATTCATTGAGTTCATACTATTGGATTTACCCTATATATGATACAATCTTTGTTGGCATAGGGTGTTTTGTTAAAAGTCACCATGGGCACAAATAATAAATTTTAGTTATTTATTTAATTTATAAATTTAATTGATTTTGTGACATTTTTTCCTCTATAAATATTACATTACGAACAATTCATAGGTTGGTCTGCATAACCCTAGGAATTGAGATGAGAACAACAAGGGATGTTGGTGGGCATCCACATCATGGGTGGATGATTAGAGTACGGTAAGGAATTTCAATGATAACGCATCATATGTATCTCTTCAATGACATTTATGTACAAAGATTCTTCATTATTTATTGATCAAAATAAGGTAATCTTTTTTTTGTATGGATTTATCCCATTTTTATTTACCCATGATGAATGTGAATTAATCACCTAAGAAATTAATTATCGGATTGATCGTTTGATTTGGGTAATTTATTTATTTTCTAGTGGTGTTAGAATTTATATTACATTAGTTTATTTCATTATCTTTATTTATAACCCTATGAAATTTATTTGAGGCCAACATGAACATTTTCTAAGGTTCATTACTTTTTTTTAGTGCATTTTCTCTCCCAGTTCCATGTGTGTACCCTATTAGAATTTTATTTTTCCCTATGATTGAATGAATTCTTAGTGAACAATCATTGTTCTCTTGTTCATTAGCACAATGTATTTCTACCATGGGTTTAGGATATATATCTAACATTATGGTTGTGTTATATTATGATGGAAGTATATTGATGGATGGACTGAGAGTTCATATTCACAATTTTTGGAATGTGGTACTAACAAGGCATGATAGTGGTTGTTTCTAGTGTAGAAGATATGACCAGAAATAGAAAAATGATGGCGATGGGGTTTGTTCAACCCCATATTCATGATGCACGACATGATTTCTAGTGAAATTGATGGTAACTGAGGCTCGGGAGAAGACATGTGAATAATCCCATTGGTTTAGTGAAAAACAACTACATGACATGTAGTCATATGAACAGATGTCATGTAGTCCCCTCTGTATAGTGCATGGGTTTTCATACAGTGATAGGTATCACATGCCATGTGACACATGTCACACATCATGTAACGCTTATCTGAGAAGCTCAGTATGTACCGGACATACATTCCAAGGAGTCCATGTAGTGTTACACATTGTGTATACCAATTCTTATGTTTTTAACACGTGGTGGACAACATTTCATGTACATAGAGTACGCATCTAGGTTTCCATATTTCCTTGTGTGTCATATGATTGGGAAGTACTAGGGTGATCCTGAATACATGGGTAGATTCATGAACTCAAACATGGATAAGTACATAGTCATGACCCAGTGTACACATACATGGGTAGATACTATATTGAGTTCCATGGTGAAATATACATTTCGTGTACCCTTGTTACATTCCATCAATTGTGGAAAAGTGCATGCCATGTGATTATGAGACATAGACAGTTCTAGGATTTGGGATACACACTGTATTCCCCCAGGGACATGTCCTGTACTCCTTCTAGGAAAATTTTGATCCCACTTTTTCTCAATTGAAATTTTTTGTAAGCTTCTACGAGCTTCCTTAAACCATTATTTTCTTATTGTGATATATTTTTTCATTCCTATGAGGGATCGTTGTAGTATCTCATCCTCTTCATAGAAAGTTGACCCCTTTGTATCTTCCTAACGATTAGTGCAGTGTGGAAGAGTTCCCATATTTTAGAGTGAGATATCTTGGCCCTCTTTGACTATACCACTAAGAGCCTTGGATTATGTATCCATGTAAGATTCCTAGAGTGATCCTCATTTCCTTTGTGAATTCCCTAGGTAGTTTTATAGGTTTTGGTTTGTGGAATTAACATGACCATCACTTACACTGGTGTTGATCCCCTATCTTAGAGGATAATTTGAGTATGCTCTGGTGTCCCCCCAATGATCCCAGTGCATTGACCCCTTCTCTTTGTATAATTATCCTCTTTTTCTTCATGATTAATTGTGATGACCCTGACCCTAAAATCCCAGAGTAAGTGCCTAAAACATGGTGTGTAATTTTTTTATAAAAAAATACTAATTAAATTATACATCACATTCTGTCACAGAGAATATTCACAGTTTAAGTTTTGGAAAACCATATACAACTGATACATTTCTTCAAGACTGAACGAGATAATTTTCATAAAGCAGCCACCAAGTAGAACAACTCAAAGCTAAAAAATCTACAAACCTTGTAAAAATAATTTAAAAATGTAGGTTGAGCACAATAATTCCTATTAAGGGGTTTTAAAATACCAAGTAATGAAATTCCTTTTAAAAAACATCCTCTTGAAATAATTATAAAAAAATTCTAAAAAGAAAACAACATTTCTCGAAGTACTTCATTATCATTTTTCAAAGGATACTTTAAATAATTTTAGGGAAAAACTAATAAACATGGATTTATATATTTATATAAAAGATAAAACATATATCATAGTACACATTCTTGTACAAAAATTCTTAGAATGTTGCATATAAGTCAGGAGAAGATCCAACTATTTTAAGGGTGACATGCAAGGGTGAAAGTAAAAATTTTATCACATGTAATAATACTTTTTTAGAATTTCACCGGTAACAAAATTATTATTCACTTAACACATAAATTTTAATTCATGAAATGATAGATGTAATATTAACTTCTATATTAGAGTTATGAAAATAGATGCTATACTTTCTTTATAAATGACTTGAAAAGTACATAATTCCTTATGCCATGTGCATTTATTACCTTTATCATAAGTAAAATATTATTAACCAAGGATATTCTACAAGTAGAATAATGACATGTTTAGTTAAATATTAATCACATATTGAGGAAATTTATAATTATGGACAATCGTAACAATCTTTTGAGGCCTAGTTCCAATACCATACATAATCATTCTATCAAGGCCTCATTTCATGACCTAATTTGACTTATGAGACCTATCGATGCATCAAGATGTCATAGAGGGCCTCACCTATCCCATAATCAGTCCAATTCATTGCTTATATGTTTAAATGTATTTAAATCAAATCTTCCAATACAAATTTTAATTATTAAATTATGTCTTTTATTTGAAGTGTCCCATACCGCTTAGAATAATTAATTCATGTATTTTATTCGAAGTGTCTCATACCACTTTGAATAATTAAATTCTTAATCCAAAAGATATTATAAGAGATAAATTCCATTTTTCAATTATGTCTATATTCATAAATGAATCATTCATTAACTGTAAATATTCAACTAAAGACTGCATGGACACATGGAAATACATTTTTACAAGTGATAATAACCGGTGCACATAAAATAAGAGTTTGTTAGGGTTTGTCACATGAAATGATAACTCTTAAATTCAAAACCCTTGTTTCATTGAAATGACCATTTTGTATACTTAATATTCATGCTCACCATACGCTGATAAATAGAGGTATCAAATAGGTTAATCATATACAAATGGTATTTATTTTGGTAGATACATCATGTGTTAA
Source organism: Viscum album (assembly GCA_963277665.1). Taxonomy (NCBI): domain Eukaryota; kingdom Viridiplantae; phylum Streptophyta; class Magnoliopsida; order Santalales; family Viscaceae; genus Viscum; species Viscum album. The sequence continues at coordinate 1,196,425,223 of OY728123.1, read as the reverse complement.
AAAATTACACTTTCTAATTTATGTAATTCATCATGATGTATAAACAATTAAACATGCTTTACTAAAGGTGTATGTGAATGTATATTCATATGTATTAAACAAAATATACTTCCAAATAATTAACCTAAAATCAAAAATCAAGATGTATGTAAAATCAATTTCATTAAAAAAGTGATGACTTCCTTTATAATTTGTTGGCACACAATAACAAAATAGGGTTTTGTTATTGTTTTCCCATGTAAAATAGTCTCATGTATGTTGTATAAAATCATCACCAAGTTAATAACATCAAAATTTCTAAAATAATTCAAAACATGCATATATGTAATTGGGGTTATTATATATATACATGTTGGGTTAAAAATTGTATAAAACCAAATATACACAAAGTGTATACATGGGATTTACACAACCAAAACAATGTTTGATAAATCCTTATAAATATTGTACACTTCATAAACATAATTTAATCACTAAAATAAGTTTTATAGAAACCTAATTCAGATTATTATTAAAAACTATATGTATATATAAATATAACCAAATTTATACATATATGTCTATATGGTCCAATTAAAAAAAAGAAATAAAATTGTTTCAATATTTACATGCATTTAAGAACATAATTTAAAAACAAATATTCAATATTCGAAAACCATAAAAAATGGAATAGGTTTATTTATAAATGAACATATATACCTATATAAGTATCTACATAGGGTTTAATTAAACACAAAACAATGTAAACTCTTACATGTATTACATGCTTTAAGAACCTCATTTAAAAAAAATGTCCTTCATTCAAGAATAATAAAAATAGAATAGGTTTTTTATATAGATATAAATGTATCTACACATATATGTATATATATGGGTTAATAAAATCAAATACCAAACTAAATAATCACCCTTACTTGACTTCTAAATAAGGGTGAAGATGATCAAAGGTTGGAGAGAATTTTGGGAGGTGGAAACCCCATAGGGTTATAGTGTAAATTAAGGTTTATATAACGGGTTATAAAAATATATTTGTATATATAATTTTTATATACCACAGTTCAATCATGAACAAATAAATAATGAATCCTAATGAAATATTAATCTAAATATTCATATCAAAAATAAAAACTGTGATTAACCCAAATCTCAAATGGATCGATTATTTTTATAATATATATATATATATATTGTGGAAATCTTGCATGGGAAATAGTTCAAGATAGTATTAAAATAAAATACCCTTGAGAACTTTTGGAAAGAAGAAAGGTGGAAGATTGGGCTATGGAGAGGGATAGGAGGACTCATGGGAGAGGATGGAGTAGTGAGGAGATGGCGATGGCTGTTGGTGTCATCGCAAGGAATAAGATAAAGGAAAGGAAGAAGATGTAGAAAATAAAAAATGACCAGGATCGACTGATATCGATCATATGACTGAGAATTTTTTTGTTGTTATAAAAACGTAAGGATGTTTGAGATCAACCCTGGCTTTGATCAGACAATCATGGGAAAAAAATGCGAGTTTTAAAAAGGTTGAGTGGCTGAGATCAGTCACGTATCAATTCAATGGCCTAGATTAGATCCCCAAAAAATCTGCTCCCCACATCAAAATAAGGAGTGATTTGGGACCACCTTAAATATCTCAGTTCCACTTCCATTCTCCAATAACACAAGCACACACAATGGGGTCCTTACACATGGGTGCCCTACCCTCGCAGGCCTTGGCCCACCCAAACATGCACCGATGCGCGACCAGTCTCAACCCATGCTCACGCCTGACCAGGCCCTATACATGGGCATGTGCACGCTTAGGCCTCAACTTGCATGTTCTTAGAGTGACTTAGCATGAACCATGCATGAGATACTCAAGGGTTCTTTGACAGTGGAATTCTATGTGAGACACCCACCAGATCATTATGGCTTGGCCTTCAAGGCTGCCCTCATTGGGTGGGTACTCAAACAAATTTTTATAAATAAAAAACTTTATTTTTGTTTCATTAAATATACAAAAATAAAGTATTTATATGATAGTGTTTTTAAAAATAGAATATATATATATATATATAATAAGGGTTTTTTAAAAATATAATATATATATATATCCTTTCTTATGGTTAAACAAAACTCTACACACCATTGCTTCCATAAATTGTATACATTTTTGGGTTTAAAGCATCATAAGTTCAAAATATAAATACACAATTTAACTTCCATTTAGAAATGTCATAAATTCATTTTAACTCCTAAAATAAAAGTGTTATATTTTTAAAATCCAAATATGAAATGCATCCTCAATTTGAAACCATATTTTCTGTTAACTAAAGATATAACTTTGATAAATTTAAAACATTTAAAAATATTTAAAACAAATATATTTATATTTGAAATAATTTATTACATTTTATTTATATTAAAAGATAAGTAAGTATACACTTTTAATACATAGGTAGGTATTATTTCAAAACATTTCATTTACATGAAAACAAACATTTATTAACTAAAATCTTACTTCCAAACATTCAAAACCTTTAAGGTTATTAAGTTACTTAAAATGATTAATATAATTTAAATACTTGGAATATTTAAAATACTTATATACATAGAATAATTAAAATAATAAAAATAATTAAAATACCTAACAATTATAAAATTTTATGGCTGTTATAAAAAAAATTGATCATCTAAATATTTCAGCGGCTAACAATGGTCATATTTAACATCGAGGCCTTATAAATACTTGTTTAGGGTGTTCCAAACATCAAAAATCACTTCTGTGAATATGGTTCTCTACATCCCCTTGATGATTAGTATGGTTTCCATTGTTTTTTATATAATGTTTTTTCATTTTGACTAACCCAAAGGACTTTCACAATTATCTTTGGGTGTTTTGGTGTTTGGTGGTCTCTCTGTGATTCTAATAGGTCTCCTAGTAAGTATTATATGTTAGTAAGGGACTTTTGGACTTATGTAAAAATAAGGTTTTAGAGTTTCTATTGAATAAAACATGTCCTATTTTTATTCAGTAGGTATTTTTTTGGATGGAACCATTATTAAACAAAACAAAATATAATAATACTAATAAATAAAAAAATATTATTATTAAAAAATATGTGTGGGGAATCACATTAATATAGGAAGGTTTTGTGGAGTTAAAATAACCAACAATTACACGAGTGGTGATATCCTATCTAGAAGGATGATTTCAGTAGGGTTTGGAGTCCCCCTAATGATCCTTGGTCATTGACCCTCTATCTGTGTATCAAGATCTGATCCCTCTAAGAGGGCTAGAGCAATCCTATTTTTTGATGGGGTATTAGTCTGATGGAGTGTCTTTCATAGATGAACCCCCTTAGTTTATTATGTGCTTATTCTTGGATAGACCTTAAGAGAGTGACCTATGGGATGAGTATTGTTAGTGGAACTATATCTTGGGGAGTGGTTCGTCCCACATAAGAATAACCTCTAGGATGAGTTTCATCAATGAAATTATAGCTAGAGGAATGGCTCATCCTTGATGAGAGTTACCTTGATATCTTGAGTAGATTTATAGAAGCATTCATTGAGTCCTTTTGTGACACATAGTATTTTATGATTATAAAAATGATGTCTTTGTTTGACATTATGTCTCATATTTTGTTTTACATAGCAATGTTTGATGAGATAACTACTCTTGATGCTTTATATTTGGATTTTTTAGGGTTTCGTATTGGGTATTGTTATACTCACCCCTTCATAGTCTCTTCCAACACATAGTGTGTCTTATGTAGATAAAAAACCTTTTTACATAGTCCATGGAGGACTAAGATCATGTGGGGCTTATTTTGGTCTAGAAAGATTAGGGTGTATATCGGTGTTTCATTCATAGGACTCACATCCTTTTGAGAAGGTTGGAATTTATTTTCCCAGTTTTTGGTGGAATTATATTTGGCCATTTTTATTATTTCCAAAAATTTATTTCAAACTATTATTATTGGGTTATATATGTATTCATTTATTTTTATCATTTTTTTAACGTTTTATCATTGTATGGGCTTTGATATGTGTGCATGCATATAGGAACATTAGAAAAAAGGCATCCCATTTTAGATATGTCTTATTAGAACTTATCATCACCCACGAGCCTATGATGGTGGGATTGGGGTAGTCGCAGTCTATCCATCCACCATCTAAGTGAACTCAATGGGTCAGTTCATTATAATGTTTTTCATATCAAGTATGTTAAAAAGAATATTCCTTTGAAATTTTTGAAAAAAATCTCAAAGTAAATATTTTGGAAAAATATATGAAGATTCATTTAAAAAATATTTTTCAAAAATTAAATCCTTGGTAAAAATGACATTAAAAAATAATATTATAATAAAAATACATTCATGAGAAAATTTCTCTAAAACTTAGATATGGAAGACAAATTATTTTCTACCGAAGAGAGAAATAAATTTGGTTTTCTGTAAACAAATTATTTCATTATCTTCAGGTCATAAAGAGAGAAAACTGAAAGGAAAAATTATAATCTCTTGAAATAAACATAAGAGAGGAAAATTAATGGGATTAAAAAGATATATATTATAAAAATTTCATCATTGGTAACTTAATCATTAATAATCTGTATAAAAAATGGGATTTTAACATGAATCCATTACCACTTTGGTAACTTTTGAATCCAATCCTCGTGAAATATTAACCCTTATATTGATATGTGAATCCAAATAGTTTTTATTGGAATCATCATAAATTAAATTTATGGGAATTATATACACCATATAAAATATAGTGTTGAATATGGCTTGTGTCTCAAAAAAATAAAACTTAGAAGAAAATGTCTTACCCAATGTTTGACTTGATTCAAAAGTAATCTAAATTTATATATAATAAATTTAACTTCATTATAAATGTATAAGAGTTTTCTTACAAATATATAATATCATATATATGATCCAATTATTACATTTCAACACTAATTTATGAATAATTAATTATTAAAATATTCATTTTCAGGTGTTAACTATTTTATTTTTAATGAAAATTTCAGTCTATAAATTTTGGTCTATGTACATTGATCATGGTTACATCATTTATATAATTTTTTTCATTATATAAATATAATATATATTCATCATATATATAGGGTCATCCATAAATAGTATATATAGAAAAATAGATAACACCCTTCATGGAGACGGTAGGCCATACGTATGAATGTTGTTTTTACATTTCAACAGATGGAATGAAAGAAATATAAATAATATTTTACCTTCATAGAATATTTAAAATAAAATATGTATCATATATATTTATTAAATCCATCCTTATTAAAATTTATGTAAGTTGAAAATAAAAAAAAGGCATCGCCTCGTGGAGGTGGTAGTCTACATGTATGCTCGATTGAAGTTATTGTTTTTTCAACCGATTTGAAGGTAAGAAGGTGGATATGATATTATAATTCCTAATAAAAATTATATAATAAATATAATATATAAATAGTAAACCCATTATAATATATATCCAATAAATATGGTGATGGAAAACGAATTGTATCTCTACATGGAGGCAGTCGTCCACATGTATGCACGAGTGATACTTCCACTTCCCATTTGATGTAAAATGTATAGAATAATGGTGGCTCCATAAAAATAATTAAATTTAGTATAATTTTGATATATAATTTATTATTTTATTATGAATACCACATATTTATAATATTTATAAGAGGAAATAAAATGATAGAGGCTAGGAAGGAATATTACCTCTTCTTTGGTATACCACCTTTAGATCATTTATTATGGGCTGTAGGAATGGTATTTTAAGTAGACCAGAACAAAAATTTCAAGGATATGTGATTTTATAAGAAAATTGGTTTGGGATTGGTATGTCTATATGGATCAATGTGGTGCAATAAAAAGAAAGGTGTGGTGTCCTTTTATAAGTAGTTAAGAGGATACACTTGGAATTTTTTAAAATATTAAAATATATTAATTTCATAATCAATAAAACTTCTATAAATTTAAAAATATTCAAAGGTGTGATAGTATTAGTTTCAAATATTTACATAAAATATGATATATTAATGTTTAATTTGGAAAATTATCCTTATATCTTAGTTTAACCCCAAGTAAACCCATTTTCACCCTAACCATGGTAGTATATTTTTATTGTTTTTCTAATCATTATAACAAAACTATAAGTTGAAATTATTACCAAATATTAATTATAATGATTAAAAATAAAGAATAAATTTCATTAAAATCAATTCATATAATTTTGATAATCAAATTTAAAATAAAACCTGAAAAAAGTGACTAAATTCATTTCTTCAAAATAAAAAATTTTTCCTAAGTAATAAAATATCTTTGTACCAAAATCAAAAATAAAATTAATTAAAATGAACATAATTTGATTATTAATAATATCTATGAACTAATTTAAACATTTAAATGATTTTTTTAAAAAAATTATATTTTAAAATGGTATAAACAAAAATCTAGTTTTCAATAAAAATCATTGCTTTTCACTATTCATTAAAGATCAAACTATTCATACAATTATAAAAAAATCATAAAATTATAATTTTGAAATGATAATTTCAAAAATTAAGTTCATTCTTTTAAATACATTTTCAAAAATTTAGATAAAATATTTATATTATTTTCTCACAAAAATTAGTAAAAACAAGTTTTGAGGAAAAAAATTCTTTTAAAGCATAAAATGACTATGCTAATAATTAAGTACTAATTTGTCAACCAGTTTTATTTATATAAAACCATTAAAATATTTTATTTAAATATATATATTCATATTAACTCTTCCAACATAACGGGAGGGTTAAATGATATATTATATTATGGTTCATTGATGCTCGGGGTTGCGTATATCACAAGATATCAAAGAAATTAAATTTATTTTAAGTAAAACATATCATAAAATATCAAGATTTTAAATACTACCACCCTTAAAATGTATTTCTCCCTTGAAATTATATTACCCTTATACAAAAGAATGAGGATATCTCTATTTAACCACATCCTTAGGTTCTCATGTAGCTTCTTAAGATTAATGGTTCCTCTAGAGAATCTTAACTCGATGAGTTTTCTTGTTCCAAAACACCTTATATATATGATAATAGATTTATACTTGTTGGTATTCATAGGAATGATCATTCTCTAGGGGTATAAAATATGAGTTCAGTATTTGTGATGGATCAGGTATGTATATCCTTAGAAGAGTTACATGGAACACATCATCTACTTGATAGAGGTTTGGTTGAAGTGACAAGAAATAAGCTAATATACCTAATTATTTATGAATAATGATGGGTAAAATATACATAGGTATCATATTTAACTTCATTATAAATCTCATAACCTTCATCCAGGCAGAAATTCATAGAAACAACTTCTCACTAAATTTACAATTTATATTTCTATGAAAATTATCAACATGATTTTTCAATCTATAATGATCTATATTGATGTGATGTTTAATGTATTTAGATTATCTATCACTTAATTATCCATCTCATGTCCAAATAGTTTACTTCATCCAACTTCATCCCCAAACATTAGACTTTTACAATTATTTCCATAGATGGCTATAGAAGTATCCATCTGAATTATGGAGTGAATATCATTATACTAAGAAAACATGACTAGAGGAGAGTGTTGGTATCAAACAAATTTAAAATTCATAGAAAAAAATATCATAAATACCACAGGTTTTGAATGGTTCTCTCAAAATGATCATCTATCTGATGATGATAAGTATCACTAAAACATTAGAATCGTGAACATCAATAAAAAAATTTAATATTTTTAAATTAACTCTCATTAAATTGGTTTATCTAATGCTTACCAAGAGTAGGGAAGGTCTCAAAGGTGCCCCAGGGGTTTGGGACATTAAAATGGGGAAAAGAGGCCATCATGAACATAGTGGATGGTTAGCACATGATTATTGATATATCACCCCCAATTTCAAGTAAGTAACCATTTCTTTATGTATTTTAATTATTCAATCTTTTTTGGTGAAGTTTGGGAGGGTTTGGAATTATTTTTAAAGGTTTTGTGGGTTTTTTTGGGGTGCATGATTTGATAATAGTTAGTAGAAACAGTGAAACACCAATAGAAAGTTGTGTATAGTGAAATAGGGGCTTCTAAGAAGGCACACGGTTTAGGTTCCTAGTTTATCCAAACTATGCAGCTTCTTAGGAGTAACTATGCAAATTGAAACAGAGGGAAAAACATATTTGGCACATGGTTTTTATAACTATGTGATCCATCCACGTGAAAGGGATTGAGGGGCAGGTGTTGACACACAGTTGGCATACAATTTCCCTAACAATGTAAGCTAATCATGCACAATTAAAATTTAGATCCTAAAAAAAATTAACTAAATTTATTTTAGCCCAAATAACCTCATTTTTCTACCATTTAAATCCTAAATCAGTTTTTCTTCCCCAACAGATATGGATACTTTTCCCCTTAATCCAGTAGAGATCCTTTGGAATATCTTAGTGCATTGGAGGTCAGATTCCTTGCTAAGTCTTTGTTCATGGTCGTCTTCCTTACACATACTTATCTTCCCTCTCTTAGATTCATATATATGATTCATTGGGGTATATATATGATTTTATATGAAAATAATGATGAAATATTACTATTTTGATTCTAGGGAATATGATCTAAAGAAGGTTATTAGATCTTTCATCCCAGTTTTTTTTTTGAAGAATAAGTGTCATTCTTTATTATCACCACAATTCCTAAGTTATGCATCTTCACTCCTAACTCTTCTTACTAAAAAGAATTATTGCTTTAAAATTGATTATTTTTATTGAAATTCATTATGAAATTATTGATAAATTCTTGGTGGAAACCCTCTTTGGTGAAGGTTTATAGAATTTTGAAAAAATGGGTATTTTATTAGATAATGGAATTTGTAACATGGTTTTAAAATAATGATTTTAAAATATTTTTTTAGTCTTGATGCATGAAGTTTTTTTAGAAAAGTTTTTCAATAAAATTATAGTCTTATTGAAATGGTTTTGAATAATTGAATTGTCATGGTTATTGTCTTAAATGGTTAAGTATGAGTTCAATGGGATGGATAATCATTGTAAAGTACCACCATCAGTGGGAAGACATGTGGGCATGAGGTTTCACCATAAATTGTAACACCAAGCTTGTGTGGATGAATTTTTGTTTGTGGTTATGTGAAATGGAATGTTTTAAGCCATAATGGAATTAGATAAAAGGTTAAATTATTTTTTTGGTTTCTTTCCTTTGAAATGAATTTGGTTTTAGAAAACATTTTTGTTATGGAAATGGTTTTATATTCTGATATAAAAAAAATTCAATTATTTTATAAAAATTATTTTATATAAATATGCTATCATGTTCTATCCTAATAGAGTGAGTAGGGAGTTAATTTAGGGAAACATGATGAGTTTCATTACTCACTCTTGATTTGGCATGTTGGTTCTTTTGTAGATATTATTTTTTGATCCATAAGAAAATGAAAAGTATCATATTTCTTTGGTGGTGCTTCTTGATAATTAAACTATATTGTGGAGTTGGAGAATGGATCATGTTGAGAGATGTATAGTTGGTGTCTTTGTATCTTTGATCATTATGGTCCAGTATTTTTTTAGGTACTCTCATATTCATTATGGTGTAGTTTGGTTTTGTTTTATTTTGGTATTAAATTGTTATCATGAATCGTATAGTTTTTGTTTGGTTTGTTTCTCTTAGTTGTGTTTGTTTTATTTTCATAGGGAATACCATCCCCCAACTCTATTGAATACCTTGGAAATTATTTTCAACCTTTGGAATCATTTGGATTTCTCCTAAGTCCAAGTAGAAATTCTACCTCAACCCATGCCAATGATGAGGTTAGGGATGTTATTAGTGGTATCAGCTTTTTTGGTCCTTAACTTAAAGAATAAATCTTGGTTATTCTATATTTCATTTTAGGACAAATGGTATTGATTTTTATTCTTTGATTTAAAATTTATTCTGGTTTAGTTATTGAGTTTTTGTGCTATAAAAGAGTATTATTTTCGAGACTTGAAATATAGAGCATAAAAATATGCATCTAACCTTTTTGTGTTGAACATCATGTTACCATGGATTTTGGTAAATAAGTGTTTTGGAGACTCTTATAGGAGTTGTAATCTCATTTTCAGGGGATTATCCAATGATATGAGCATGACATATATTATATAAATGACTTCCCACTAGAAGTTCATATTTCATTTTGAGTAATGATTTATGATTTGGTGAAAATGTGCTTATTTTTGAAAAATATTGATATTTTCTTAAAATTTTAGGTTTAAAAAATGGAATCATTGTGGTATTTTAAAAATGGTTTGATTTTCAAAGTCATAGGTAAATTTTCAAAAATGTTTTAAAATGGATAGTGTGGAATTTCAGGAAACTCTTGTTATGAAAGTTTAAATGTGGTACATTTGAATTATTAATCCTTATGTTTCTAGAGAGTTAGACTTATGGTGTTTGTTGTGTTTATATAAATGGAACCTGGTAAGAATTATTGAGACCAATTAGAATAAGATTCTAATAATTTGGTTGCACCTAATCCATAGTTGAACCAACAGCTGGTTCAAAGTATAGGAAAATGTTTTTAATATGTGGATAGAGGGAATTGAAGGGATTAACAAAGGAAAGTGGATCATTCCATTTAGTTTCAGAAGTAGAATCCACCCATCTTTCAGGGTGATTCAGAACTAAAGAAGGTAGAGGTCTGACTGAATAGGATGAATTGAATCTTTGATTTTTTTTGACCAACAGCAGAGTTTAATGTCAAGTTAGCGACATATATTCTAAAGGATTTTACATTCTTGTGGTGGGATTTATCAGTTCAGTCTAAATTAGAACAAGTCATTGCATGGGATGATTTTGAAGAATTTTTCAACAAACAATACAATCCCTGTCAATTCAAGATTTAATGAATGGTATAATCTTTCAACCTGAATTAGGATAACCTCTTATTGACTGAGTATTCTGATAAATATTTTAATTTTTTCTACTTTTCACCTGATGTTTCTTCTAGTTCATCCTTAAAGGAAAATGTTTTTGAATCGAGGATAAGGTAGGAGATTCACTTAACGATTTTCATGCATTGTATAATGGATTATACAGAGATGGTCAATAGAGAAACAATGAAAGAAAGGGACATCTTAGAATCTATGGGTTAAGGGATCATGTTGATACCTATGGGAAACAATGGGAACACAAATTTTGGGATCAAGTGGAAAAGGGACACAAATTTCCAAGGTAGTGGAAAGATTTAGAATCATATGGATAGATTGGTAAATCTTCCTCCAAAACCACATTGCAAGCTAGGATGTTTCCAATGTTTTTTTCAACCACATGAAGTGAGATTGTATGTAACCACCAATATCATGCCACAATTAGAACCAAATGGTCCATATTTAGCATTATTGTCACAGTGATATGAGGTCAGGTGTTTGGGACACTTCTTATTTCTCACAGACATCCTATGATTCGATGGGATGAGGTAATCAAAATACCTCTCATCATAAAAATCAAGCTATATAAGGTTATTCAAGGAATATCATTACTCCTTAGTAAGGGAAATATCAATAAGGTAATAAATAACAAAGTGCAGTGAGTAAGAAGTTTTGTAGAGCTGAGAAAGTTATTATGGATGATTAGTCTAGACTATAGATAGTGAGAGGTCTAGTTATTTTTAATTATACCCTTATGAAATATTTTTTTGATACAGATGAATCCCATTCATTTATTACATCTCAGTTTTTTAATCTTTTAGGTTTAAATGTTGAGATGATGTCTTCTATTATAAAACATTAAAAATCCTCTTGTCCAAAGAGAATATTGAACCTTTATGTGTAGAGAATTTTCTATAACAATTAATAGAGATTATTTGATATGGTATTTATCTGTGTTAGATAGAGAAATCTATGACATAATTCTAGGTATGGATTGGTTGGTAATGTTCAAGGATCACATAAATTGTGATACATGAAAGGTTAGATTAACGACAGATTATAGAATCAAGAATTATTTTTAGAGGAGACCAAGATGTAAAAGATGGTGTAATGGGATTATTGGAACTAGTAATTTCAATGATCTTATACTTTTTGGTAGAACTAACATTGGTATTAATAGAATAGATCGATAATAGAATTTTTCCTATGGTTTTTATCAGTTCCCAGATGTTTTTCTCAAAACTTTTTTAAGTTTTCCACTCACAAGAGAAGTTGAGTTTATGATTGATATCCTCCTAGGGATTAGTCTTATTTTCCTTTAATATTTTTTGTTTGACCAATATAGTTAGTAGAATCTAAATTTTAGTTGTGAGAGTGAAAACAAATGTTTCATTTGTCCTAACATGTCTTCATGGGTATCACCAGTCTTTTTTGTGAAAAAGGTGGATGGAACTCAATGGTTGTGTGTGGATTATCATAAGATTAACCAAGTTATGATAAGGAATAAGTATACAATTTCATGAATTTATGATCTATTTGACCATTTTAGGTGATATTAGTAGTTCTCTAATATTAACTTTCTCTCATGATATCATCAATTGTGGGTTCAGAAGTTAGATATTCTCAATGAATTTATCAGGAGTTGATATGGCCATTATTAATATGTAGTTATTCATTTTGTTCTTGAAAATTCAACACAAGTCTTCATGGTGATTATGAGTCAAAAATTTTAAATATATCTTGACTCTTTCTTCATGGTGTTCATGGATGTCATATGGGTGTAATCAATGAAAAGTTCAGAGCAGAAGAAACAAATTGAGATAGTGTTGGAAATTTTGTAGGATCATATTCTGTATGAAAAATTATCAAAGTGTGTTTTTTGGATACAATAGGTAAATTTCCTTATCTATGTAATCTATAAAATCAGTGTTTCTATGGATATAGAAAATAAATAATTGGTTTTCTCTTGGAAACCACCAATTAACGTCTTCAAGATACACAGTTTCCTTAGTCTAGCTGGTTATGACAAACATTTTGTTTGTGATTCTTCATGACTAGCTTCACTAATGACAAATTTTATTTGGAAAAATATTCTATTTAAATGTTATGTGTAATTTTAGAATTATTTTTAAGAGCATAATGTTTATCTTACATCATCACCAATCTTGATATTTCTAGAATCAGGACAAGGGTGTGTGGTTTATCTTGATGCTTCGATATCTATGTTGGGAAGTTCTCTCATGAAGGGAGATCATATTGTCAATTATGGCTTAATAATGTTATAGTTGAATGAGAATAACTAACCAACAAAAAATTTAGAGTTAGTTTTCATAATCCATGATTTGAAGGCTTGGCATCATTACCTATTTGGTGAGAAATCTACAGTGTTTACAAATCATAAGATCTTGAAACATATTTTTTCACAAAGGGATTTGGATACGAGACAACGAAGATGGATATATTACCTCCAAATGGTTGAATTTGACTTGATGTATACACCAGTTAAAGGAAATTTGGAGGCATATGCATTATGTAGAAATTCATTTGCTCAGTTAGAAAAATAGGCTTTAGATTAGTAGTAGTTGATGTCAGTGATATCCAACATGCACATGGATTGTGAAGACTGAGGGAGTGCAGTGTTTTTCTTTCTGATTTATTTTTATATGGATTTGGTTGAAATGGTAAAACATACATAGATTTATAATTCAGAATAAATTTCTATGAGGTCAAAACTCAATGTTAGGGAGACCATTATGCGATGAAAATTGGATGGGAGTTCAGTTTTGTGGTTTTTAAATCTGATGTCCATACCTATGGAATTCCAGGAACTGCTTATTCTGTCTTTCTTCCATTAGATATGGGTTGTTCATCCTAGAATAAAAAAAAGTATTATGAGTTATAAAACAAATTTTTGGAGTTATTATGAAAATAAAAGTGAATGATTTTATTTTTGAGAAGATTAAATTGTCTATAGGTTAAGGTAGAGTATCTGAAACCAGCATGTATGTTGCATTATTTAACTATTATTATTTGGAAATTGGAGCATATAACCATGGATATTGTAGCAGGTATCCTAGGAAATGTTTGGAAACACAATGTAATATGGATGATAGTGGATCAAATCACAAATTCGTCCCATTTCATCCATATTCTTGAATCTCATATGGTGGATTACTTGTCCAAAATCTATATCTAAGAAGTAGAAAAGAGGTATGGAATGCCAGTTTCGATATTATCTTAAAGAGATCCTATGTTTACGTCTCGTTTCTAAAAATCCTTATAGAATCCCCATGGGACTCAGTTAACCTTGAGTACGACGTATCATCCTCAAAGGAATGGGAAATCTAAAAGGATGATACAAATGTTAAAAGACATGTTACAGACTTGTGTAATGGATTTTGGTGGCTCATGGTATGATCACATATTGTTAGTGTAGTTCTCATATAATAATAGTTATCCAGACTCGATATATATGAATCCTTTTGAATCATTGTATGGGAATACTTTTTATTCCCCAATTTGTTGGGTAGAAACAGGTGAGTCTTCATTGGTTGTGTCGACCCTTGTCCAAGAAACAATGGAGAAGATTCAATTGATTGGGAAGAGAATAGAGAAGTTTTAGAGTCGTTATAAATCATATGGGGATCATCATCAATAGTTGTTGACATTAGCGGTGAGTGATCATGTGTTCTTGATAATCTATACATGGCTTGGGCATCATTATTTTGGAAAGTAGGGAAATTTATCTCATAGATACATAGGCCTTTTGAGATACTTGAGTAGTTTGGGGATGTGTCATATCAGTTGTATTTTTCACTATGGTTTTGAACGATGCATAATGTGTTTCATTTATCTTCGTTGAAAAAGTATTAGTTTGATCTTGACCATTTTATTCAATGGGATCATGTTGACATATATCCAGATGCTTCTTTGGTTTATATGCCAATATGGATTATGGATAGGTAAGATAAATACTTTAATGGGAAAATCATCAGTCTAGAGAAGGTTTTGTAGAAACATTTCAATATTTAAGAAGAGAATTGGGAATGGGAGAAAAGGAGGGTCGATCAATGACTCAAACCCTTTTAGGAAAATGGTGTTTGTCTACATTTTTCAAATATAAAGGCTAATGGTGGGGACAATGAAACACATCATATTCAAGTAAGTAACCCTTTATTTATGTTTTTAATAATTTAAAGTGTTTGGGTAAATCTTGGGAGGGTTTGGAATGGTTTTGGAAAGTTTTTGGGGATTTTCTATAGGTTCATGGTTTCAGCATGGTTAGTAGAAACCATGTAACTCCTATAGGAAATCGTTTGAGGTGAAAGAGGGGATACTAGGTTGGTGGATGGTTTAGGCGCATGTTTTCTCCAAACCATTCGGCCACCTAGGAGTAACCATAAAAATTTAAAGAGGGTAATACATGGTTGGAACATGTTTTGTCTAACTATTCAATCCAACCATGCGAAGGGGGTTGTGAGGTAGTGGATAGAACACGATTGTCACATGGTTTTCCTAACTGTGCGATCCAACTATGCATGGTTAAAAGTTAGGTCCTGAAAAAGTGGATCTAACATAGTTTTACCCCAAATCCCATCATTTTTCCTCCATTTTTACACTAACTCAGTTTTTCTTCCTCCCAAAGGATGTGAAGACTTTCACCCTTGATCTGGGAGAGATCTGTTGGTGAATTGTGGTCCATTGAATCTTGAATTCCTTAGTAAGTCTCAATTCTTGGTCATTATCCTTAGATCTACTTCTCTTCCCTATCATAGATTTATAGATCTGATACATTATTGATATATCTATGATTTGGGATTCCAATAATGATGTGATATGGTTTTTTTTAAAGTTATTGAACAATATCTAAGGCTGTTTTTAGGAGTTTTGTCCCAGTCTTGTTGAATAATTAGTGTCATTCATTCTATTTTCCAAAATTCTTGAGGTAGGTGGATTTTGACTCCACCCCTCTTGAAATAACTAAAAGGATTGATTTCAAATTGATTTTTATACTGAAAATTTATTGTGAAATTGTTGTCTAATGATTGATGGAAACCCTATTTGGAGATAGTTTATGGAATTGTGGAAAATTGGTTGTTTTGGTCGAAAGTGGAATTAGTAAAATAGTTTTAAAATGATGATTTTAAAAAGGGTTGTTTGGTTTCAATGCATGAAAATTATTTGTAAATTTTTTTTCACTAAAAGGATAATTTTATTGAAATGTTTTAACAGAATTGAATTGGAAGGATTATTGGCTTAAATGGTTAAGCATTAGTTGAATGGGATGGATAATGGTCATGAAGTACCACCGTTAAAATGACAGAGTATGGAAGTGAAATTCCACTTTCAATGGTAACATCAAGCTTGTGTAGATGAATATGTGTGTTTGGTTATGTGAAATGTAATGTTTTATTCTAACATGGAAATTGGGAAAGGGTTAAATGACTTGTTTGGTTGCTTTCCTTTAAAATTGATTTGGTTTGGGAAAACTGTTTTTTATGGAAATTGTTTTATTTTATGACATAAACTATTTTCAAATTTTTTTATAAATTGTTTTATATAAATGTTCTACTATCTTTTATCCTAGTGGTATGAGTATAGATATCATTTGGGGAAAACCTACTGAGTTTCATTACTCACCCCTACTTGGGAACATTGTTTATTTTGTAGGTATTGTTTATTAAGACACAATAAAAGATAAAGTATCCCATTTCTTTAGTATTACTTTATGATACATGGATAGTATTGTGGAGTTGGAGCATGGAACAGGTTGGTAGCTATGGATTTGGTGTCTTGGTGTCTTTGAGATTTGTGGTTGAGTCTTCCATTTTGTTATTCTAATATTTGTTAGGATTTAGTTTGGTTTTATTGTCTTTTGGTATTATATTTTTATTATCCATCATATAGTTGTTTTTTGGTTTGGCTCACTTGGTTGTGGTTGTTTTATTTTCAAAGGGAAAATCACCCCCAAACTATATTGAGGACCTTGGAATTTACTTCCAACCTTTGGCATCTTGGGCACGACTCTTAACGACAAGTAGCAATTCCACCTCAACTCAAGCCAATGAGGTGGTGTGGGATGTTATAATTAATAATCATGTTCTATAACCATGTTTCATGGTAGAGGGTTGTGCACATAATAAAAACCATGAAATTGGTGCCATAGAGTCTTTGTAGCTTTCTCCCTTTGGACAGAGGCAACCACATGGAAACCATATAGTTTTTCAAACTATGTTGGAGTCCTAGAAGACTGTTTGGCTCGGTTTCCTATCAGGAAGAAGGAAATACATTGTTGGAACACAACTTGAAAAAATATGTAGCCGAAACATGATCCTATTAAAAGAGGGAAATTGAATATTTTTCCATCCTGACTTATATATAATTTTCACCCGATTTCTCCCCCATTTCTCCTCCAGTGTTAGGGGTTACGATTATAATCCCTTCTAGATATCCAAGAATGGTTCTCCCTTAATTATTAGGAATTTAGATTACTGTTTAGTGCAAATTGAATATCCAGAAAAGTCTTCAACTCTATTTCAATCTATTTTCTAAGAGAATAATTATGGTTTTTTTCTCTCCTTATGAATACCTAAACCATTATTTTCTAGGGAATTCATATATTGTTCATTGGGGGTTTTTTGGGTTTGAATCAAGGATAGTGTTTAAGAGAGTGGTTGTCTATAAGCTTGAGGTAAGTGACTTGAAAGTTATTTTCCCAAAGACATGATGTTAATTCTTATGTATGTAATTTTTTTCATTTATATTGTTGAATTACACAACTGATTCCCTATTATGGAATGATAAATTGAGTGTCTAAATAGTGTGTTGGACCTTTAAAGGAACCATTTGGAACCATTGATGATGAGTAGACTAGGTCTATGTCCACCCATGGGGTGTTCCACTCCCTTGAATAGGGAAATAATATTTTTAATTGGTAATTTGAAGGGTTTATAAGAGTAAACCAATTTAAATTGTGTTTTGTGTGTTAACATGGCCCAAATGGTTGTTTAACTTAACTTGGAAAGTTAAATGGGTTATGTGATGATTAAAGGGAATAGTGAAAATTTTTAAAGGGGATATGTCCATGTTTAAAAATGTTATATGGTATGTTTAATTGTTGTTGTTATGAACCAATTATAAAATTGACTAGTAATGGAATTTTGTTAAATATATATGAAAAGTGATTATCCATGGGAACATTATCTAAGGAAAATTTGTACCATTATTGTTTGTGTCTAATAGAGGGTTTCTAATGATGAACCTTAGAAAACAATGTTAATGGTATAGTTAGGATGTTGGACTATGATCCTCAATTTGGTTTGAGACAAAATAATTATATAGGTCCTTCTGATGAATTGTATGGTTTAGGCATTCGACTAGTTCTCCAAGATCCTTTGATATTGTCATGATATGGATACATAGACTAGTGATCCAAGGTACACTGATATAAATTGAATTTTTTAATAAACTCCCATTTGATGTAATGTGTAAACCCCTTATAGTATATGGTTCAGACTTCCCTTATGGGATGAATCGGGTTTGGTGTGTTGGTTACCTTGTTGGAAATGAGATACCATGAGTCTAATTAATATATTTTTAATTTAAATACTATTTATTATTACATTATTTTTAATTTATTATCTTTACACCTGTAAATACTAATACTATACATGATATTTTTGTAAACACCATTGTTAGTGGCCTACATTTTGTACTCGTACCCTATTCAGATAGTTATTGGGTTCCTGAGAGGACATCATGTTTTCATGATCAGATAAGGGAAATGAACCTATGATATATGGTTGATTTGGGATAGAGCATATAATAGGGGAATAGAAATGCCTTCAAGGCCCATTTTTGGGATCATATTTAGGGTCTTATTCTGGTTTCTATTTTGGAATTTCGAATACCACGACATGACATTATTTTTTTATTAGTTTTTTTATTAATTCCATATTTTTGGGAGTTAGTTATGAGAGTTGTGGTTATTATAAATTATTATATATTATTGGCCACTTTTATTTTTTATGTTTTTTTATTCTTATAAAGAGGGTATAGTATCCCCATCTATCAATTTAGACCCTCACTTCTAGTTGAAAACCTATGGAATATAGGGAGGTATTCCTGAGGTCATATAAGGAACCGGTTCGAGGCACTGGTTTATTGGAACCTGAGATGGGATGTTACAATGTAGTCTCATAGGATGTTATTTTATGTTAGTTTATTATTTGGTAAAGGTGTGAGAGGGAATAGTACAAATAAAGTCTTTTTAATATTCTCATGCATAAAGTAGCTAACCCATGTGCAGTGGAAACCCAAGTTCCAAGGGAAGTATTTTTGTTCTTGATGTTTTTTGTTATATTTGCATGTTATTTCACCTTTTCTGATACACATATTGTGTGATGTTATTTATTATTGAAATTTTACTTTTGGGATGGTATGGAATGATGATTTCATATGTATTCATCATTTAAGAACTTGGGGATTTAATGACATGAATCATGTTAACCACACACAGAAGAACCTGTATGGCCAGGTTGAGGTAAATATAATGAATTTTTGTTCAAGTATATTTTTTTAAAATATAGTGCATATAAAGAAGATAAAATTTTTTAAATTGAAATTTTTAAATTAAAATGGGTAAAAAGGTGTCAAATGAAAAGATTTTAATCATATGAAATATTTTACCCTTAGTTATCCATATCTTAGGATAGGGATGGTTGAGTATAGTGATGGTTTTATGGTTATGATCATATAGATAGTGTATACATATTGAATTGGTTGTGGAAATTATTTATCCCACTATTATTTAACTATGAAATTGATACTTTATGTTTCATGAGAGGTTTTCTTATAATTGTAGAGAGATACCACTATGGAAATTCATATTGTTATATTGATAGGAGGACATTATCTATAATGTACCACCAATAGTGGGTCAAGAACCCCTATTGGTTTTGGGTGATAGAGTAAAAGATCAATTGAATAAAAACTTCACTCATTTTATGATTTTTATAGAGAGATACCTAGGGAGAGAAATGATGAGATTTTTTTACATGATAATGGAATTCCAATTGAAACATCATATGATATTTTATAGAGGTGGTGAATCTAAGATAGCTGAGTTTGAGATTGAGTTTATCTAGAAAATTATGGACCACTAGAGACTCCTCTAGAGAATAGGGTAATGTTGACCACTTACATGTCATGTGGTCTAGGGAAGTGCAGGTGGGATATACAGTCTTGGGATGAGCATTTATAGGGTATGGTATGGAAAGACTTACTAGATAATATTTTAAATTATTTTTACCCAAAGACCCTGAGATAGGAGCGAGCAGTAGATTTTATGAATTTTTTCAAGGAAAATATGTCGATGATAGATTATGTTGGTTGTTTCAACAATTACAACATTTTTTTCTTACACTGAAGTGATATGAGTTAACTATGATCAAATGTTTTCAGGATGGGATTATAAGAGAGTACAAGTTTGAGGAAAATATCTTCTCTTTTAAAAAGTTTTCTAAGGTGGTGAATCAGGTGCTCATTTTTTATTGGAATGAGAAAGCTGATTTTGGTGGTGGACAAGTGATTTCAGCTTTGTGATCGGGTAGTAGTACATCCTTTGATATTAGGAAGATTTTTTATGAGAACTTTCACAAGGTAAGTGGTTGAAAACATAGCTAAGGGAGAGAATCAGCATCTTAAGGAAAACAACCAGTGTTATACTATCAATGGGTCTGACCTGGTCATATGTGAGGTCAGTTTACTCGAACAAAATTAGAGTACATAGATATTGGATGGATGGGTCATGTGTAGAGTTTCTATAGGAACCCTATGTAGAAAAGTGTGGATAGAGGACATAGGCTGATATTGATCACTAGAAGGGGATCTTCTGCACTATATCACTTATAAATGTCAAGATATACAAGTTATAATGATTGGGGTGGGTGATGAGGTGCTTGAGGAAAATGATGTCCATTTCCATTTGGAAGTGTAGTACATGGGACTCAGATAATATCTTGGGGTAGGGAAATAGGACAACAACATGCAATTCATCATACTCTGGATGGCATCGAGGTTGTACCATTAAAAGTACAAGGTGTGATTATTATAGCTTCTACGCATGAAAATGATTTGTTAGATTCAGGGAAATAATATTATTTTATATATTCTAGGATTTTTAATAATTTGGTTCTAGAGGTGGAATATATATTTTGGGTTAGGTCGATCGACATTCCATTAGGGGTATGACCGGAGGGTATATAATAATGTATGGAGTATATCCTTGAGGCCAGTGGGTACTGTATCCTTTGGTATTTGTTTATGCTTGGGACGATAGGTTTTTACCTAATACATGTAATTGACTATTTAGTTACATACTAGGCTTATATTTACTATTACCTTAGGGGAGTGAGTTTCACGTTGCCTGAGGGTGATGTTTAAATCAATTGGGGGGGTATAATAATCATGTGAGATGGTTAGGAAAAACCCATAAAATATTTTAGGGCATCATAGACTAGGTGGAAAGTATTATGCTTGGTTATGGGGGAGTGGAACATGAAATTTTCCCTCCTATAGTGGATAAGTTCCAATATGTGATTCCTAAGGAGTTTTTAGGGATTCCACCTTAGATAGAGTTCCATTTGATGATTGAGATGATTCCAAGAGCTGATCCAATTTCAATTACACCTTATAGAATGGAACAAGTATAGATTTAGGAGATGTAGTATCTTTATTGGATTTCGAGGATAAGGGTTTTATCTATCCAAGTATGCCACCTTTGGGATCTTATTTTTAATTTTCCATGAAGGTCGATAAAACGTTGCATTTTTGTGTCAGCTAATAAAAGTTTAACTATATGATGATTATGAATTAGTATCCTATTATACATATCCATGATATTTTTAACCAATTAAAGGGTTCTTATGTGTTCTCTAAGATTAATTTAGTATATGTGTATCATCATCTAAGAGTAATCCCCTCAAATATTCCACCAATGAATTTCAGGAGTTGGTATGGTTTGTACTAGTTCATTGTGATGCTATTTGGGATAAAAAATTATATTAATGTGTTTATGGACATAATGAAATTATTTTTTTACCCATATATTGATTATTTAGTGGTTGTATTTGTTTATGATATCTTTTTGTACTCCCAAACTCAGCATCATGATGTCAAATATCTTGACATCGTTCTATGTACACTGATAGAGTATTGACTATATTCCAAGATATCTAATTGTGATTTCTATATCATCAAGGTAAATTTCATGTGTTATATAATCTCATAGGAAGGTGTGATAGTGGACCTTGAGAAGGTTTAGGTAGTGGTTATTAGGTTGTCTCCCAGTAATGTTTTTGATATCTGAAGCTTTTTGGGTTTAGTGGGTTATTATTGAAGATTCATCAAGGAGTTTTCTCACTTGTTATAACCACATTTGAGCTTAAATAATAAGGGTGTAAAATTAAAATGGTATGGAGAATTTTAAAATTATTTCTAAGAGATTAAGATTTTTTTGACAACATCATCAATTTTGATCTTACCTAAACTGGGTAAATGGTATACTCTATTTTATGATGCCACTGGGATCACACTTGGGGTTGTGTTGATGAAATAATTCTGAGTCTGGGAGTATGGATCGTGATAATTGAGGCCTCATGGATAGAAATACACTATGCATAACCTCAAGTTACCATAGTGGTTTATTCCTTAAAGTGTTGGTGGCATTATCTTCTGGGTGAAAAGTTTACTATTTTTTTAATCAAACAAGTATAAAATACATATTTTCCCATAATTATTTAAATCTTTGGTAGTGAAGATAGATTTATTATATAAAATTATTTGAATTAAAGCTAACTTATACACTAGGTATGGGAAATAGTGTTGCGGAATCTTTGAGTTGGAAGATCAGTATAAGAAAAAATAGATTCAGGTGTGGTTTTGAAAGATGCTGCTAAATATTTTTCAGGGAAAAAATTATGAGCATATTTTTTAATGGTGGTTTTAAAAACCATCAAAAAAATTGGTTTTAATTTTTTTTATCATAATTTAAATTTTTTTATATTTTTTAAAATTTTTAATGGCGATTTTCTAAAAATTGCAGTGAAATAGGGGCGGTTTTTAAGAAACAACTATGAAATAGTGGTAGTTTTAATAAAATATCCATTAAATTAAAAGAAAAAACTATAAAATATATACTACTTAATTATGATTTATTATTTATTATTTATTAAAGTATTTAGTTTATTATTTATTATTTTAATTAATTATAATGTGTTAATTAATAGATATTTATAATTATTAGTTAATAATAATTAGAAACTTAAAATAATTATTCAATAAGTTGAAAATAAAACTCCAAAACAAAATAACCATAACTTTTGATTCAGGTGTCCATTTTAGCTCCACAACTAGTCAAATCGAAGTTTATGAAATGAATTAAAACAAAATTTTATGTATATCTTGTAATAATTAAAAAAATATAATTAATAATAGTTTTAAGAAAAGTTGGAAATCGAGTTGAATTTTAAATGTTCAAAACTTTTGATTCAGATGCCTGTTTGGGCTCTACCACATATCAAAGCAAATATTGTGAAGATATTTATTCCATAGAGATCAAGGGTTTCCCAAACCACATTTTTCGAGGCCAAAAAAGTCTTATAAGTCCTCCAAATTGAGTTTTTAATCGAGGTATCCCAATTTTTAAACATTCAATGGAATTTCAATCTCGTTTAAGGAGGTATTATTATCTGTTTTTTATGAAGACTTAATTTATTCCAAGGGATTGAATTTATATTAATATTATGGTTTTTATGTTTTATCATTCTTACTAATGTGGTTTTATTTATAGTTAAATATTTGCATATTTATTTATATTTACTTATAATAAATCAATTTTGTAAATACATATTTACATTGATATGTATTTTTAGACATATAAAACATAAGGAAATAAATATTTATTAGTCATTCCATTTAAAATAAATAATTATCAATTTTATTTACATTATAAAAATATTTAATATGAATATATATACCTATCCAATTAATGTTTATTTATAAACATGTGTGTGTTAATAAAAATTATATATTTATGTGTATATTCTAATATATATATATATATTTGTTTGTTTGTGTATTTGAGCTATATAAATGTGTACGTGTTTGTTTGTGTCAATAATATTGCATCTATAAATCATATATAAATGTATTTTTATATAAATATATCATTATCATTAAATAAGTTATATAAATGAATTTATAGTAAAGCTATATGAATATATATATATATACATATATTTAATATTTATATATACATATGTGTGTTTATTGATAAACTTATATATATTTATATATATTCTAAAATATATAAATTGATATTAATATATAATATATTTAAATAAAAATAAATATATATATATATCATACATATTCAATGACATTTTATCAAATTTTAAGAGTGTCTTCATAAACTTTTTATGTTGTTTATGATTTTATTCTCTTGATTTTCATTCCTATTAATTTGATAGTGTTGCAATTACTATGGTTTCCCCTCTTTTGGTGAATTATTATCAATTATATATATGTGTGTGTATTTGTTAATATTTGTGTATATTTATATACATTTGTATATATTTATACATATTTATGTCTAAAGATTTGTTTATCACATATGTGTAAATATATATATATATATATATTTATATTTACATGTGTTTATATATATATATATATATATATTATACATAATTATATATCTGAGTGTGTCTATATATATTTATGTAACATAAATGTATGTTTTTATATATTTATATAAATATTGTTATATGTATACATATTTAATAATATTTATATCCCTTTTTTATTTTTTATTTTTTATTTTTTATTTATTTTTTACTTTATATTTATTTTTTGTTTTTTGTTTTTTGTTTTTTGTTTTTTGTTCATTGCTTTTTATTTTTTTTTATTTTTTTTTTATTTTTTTTTATTTTTTATCTATTATTTTTTATTTTTTATTTTTAATTTTCTATTTATTTTTTATTTTTTATTTTTTATTTTTTATATTTTATTTTTTATTTTTGATTTTTTTATTTATTCTCTTTTATATTTTTCTATTATTTATTTTTTATTTTTTATTTTTTATTTTTTATTTATTTTTTATTTTTTATTTTTTATTTTTTCTCATTTATTATTTATCACTTGTTATTTATTATTTTATTTTTATTTTTTATTTTTTATTTTTTATTAATTATATTATTTATTATTTATTATTTATTATTAATTATTTATTAAATTATTATTTCTACAATTATTATTTATTATTCCTTAATTATTATTTAATATTTATTAATTATTATTTCTTTGTTTTTTATTGTTTATTATTTTTTATTATTTTTTATTTATTCTTTATTTATTTATTTATTTATTATCTATTATTTATTTTTTATATATTATTTTTTTCCTATATCTTATTTCTTTGCTTATTTTTTTATTTATTTTATTATTATTATTTATTTAATATTTATTATTATTATTTTGATATTTTTATTTTTTATTTTTTATTTTTTATTTTTTATTTTTTATTTTTTATTTTTTATTTTTTATCTATTATTTATTTTTTATTATTTTTTATTTATTATTTATTATTTATTATTTTTCATTTATTATTAATTAATTTTTAATTTATTGTTACTTTATTGTTAATTTATTATCATTTTATTATTATTATTTTAATATTATAATTTAATTTTTTATTCAATTATTTTTCTTTTTTTTCTTATTTATTTGTTTATAATTTATTTATTATTTGTTTTTTGTTCATTTATCCGTACATTATTATATATTATTTATTATTTATTAATTCATTTTTTATTTATCATATGTTAATTTATTTTTTATTTAGTTTGTTATTTATATATTACTAATATATTTTATTTTATATATTTGTTATTTATTATTTATTATATATTATTTAGTATTTATTATTTATTATTTATTATTTATTATTTATTATTTGTTACCATATTAAATTTATATTTATTTATTTATTATTCATTTATATATTTTTTTATTTATTACTAATTAGTAATTGATGATTATAAATTATTAATTATTAATTACTAATTATTAATTATTAATTATTTAGTTTGTATCTATTTGTTATGTGTTATTTGTTTTTTCGATCAATATATTTATGTTAAATTTTATTTATTCAGTATATAAAGATTCTCTTGTAGTGGTAATGTCTTTGGAGAATAACCAAGAAGTAAGAAGTTTAAATCTCACCCCAGGTAGAATTTATATATATAACATGTGCATGTGCATTGTAATAAATAATTTATAATACATAATAAAAAATAGATAATAGATAATACATAAAAAAATAATAAATAAATCAACAAGTAATAATAAAATAAATTAATAAAATTAATTAATT
Organism: Viscum album; assembly: GCA_963277665.1. Classification (NCBI taxonomy): domain Eukaryota; kingdom Viridiplantae; phylum Streptophyta; class Magnoliopsida; order Santalales; family Viscaceae; genus Viscum; species Viscum album. Next base: position 1,196,398,815 of record OY728123.1, on the reverse strand, counting down.
ATGAGAATTAGAAAATTAAAAAATTAAAAAATTAAAAAAAATAGACCATCGTGAAAGGATTTAACAGCAGTTTAAACTATGACTAAATGATTCTCCCAATATTAAAAAACAACTACTAAATCATTTACATCAGTTTTGAAAAATTGCCGCAAAATGATTGTTGACACATGATTTAGCAAATGATTTTCAAAACTGTCACGAAATGATGTAGCGAAGGTTTAAACCACTGTAAAATGCCTACTTTAGCATAGTGGATGTCGAATCAGGAAGTTCAAGAGTCTAGTTCTGATTGAAATATGATTGATTTATTTATTGTGATGCATATCGATGTCTATGATTAAAGGGAACATATGACCATTATGACCTTATCTGTCAAGCCCTATTTATTGAGTAGAATATAAAGGATGTAGTATGAGGGTATGAAATGTTTGTCTTTGAGGAGTAGTGGTGGGGAGTAACCTCATGATTTGATTATCGATGATGATTTTATGTTACATGTTCATGGTTGTGTGATTGTGCCTACTTGTATACATGAAGAGTTAATGTGAGAGTTTCATTCCTTAAAGTGGGATGTGCACCATGGTTTGAAGAAAAATTACTATGAACTTCATAGACGGTATTGGTGGTTTGCAATGAAGAAAGTGACTATAGGTTTTGTGATGTAGTGCTACAACTGTCAGCAGGTGAAGGTTGAGGATCAATAGCCTATTGGTCTATTGCAATCGTTACACATCCCATAATGGAAGTGGGAAGATGTTATGATGGATATTGTGGTGTTATTTCTAAGTACTACTCAAAAGATTTTTGAAATATGGGTGATAGTAGATTGGTTGAAAAATATATCACATTTCTTATCGATGAGTGAGATTTTTTACTTTTGATCGGTTAGTTGAATTGTATATTCGGGAGATAATACATTTGTATGGGGTGCCCTGAAGAATTGCATCATATAGAGACCCTCATTTTATGTCATGATTCTATAAATGATTGTAGATTACACTTGGTAATTATGTGTTTTTTAGTACATCCATTCACCCGTAAACATATAAGAAATACAAACTTACTACACAGGTGTTAGAGGACATGTTGAAAGAATGTGTTTTATATTTTCATGGAACTAGGGAAAATAACTTACCGCGACCATCCTTGTGTTGAATAGATGCTATATAATCAAATAAATTGGGACCTAATTAAGTGAAAATATATTAATGAATGTTCAATTGATCCAAAAAGCGTATGGATATGGCACATAGAAGAAATATTTCATACAGTGATCGGGATTGTTGACCCCTTTAGTTCTTATTGGGTGGTTGTATATTCTTTCAGGTGTTTTTTGAGATTGGGTAATCATCAAATTTGGAAGCAGGTAAAGTTGGTACCCAAGTACGTGGGTCCAATGGAGATTGTGGAGAGGATCGGACCAGTGGCATACTGATTTCCTCTTCCATAGCAAGATAGTTCTATGCATAATTTGTTTCAAGTGTCACAGATATGGTAGTATCACCCCAATTCTTCTCATGTGATTGATGTTGATGATGTTGAGCTTTAGGTTTATACACCCTTTGAAGAGAATATAGAGACTCGTACTTTTAAAACATATATATTACATATTAATATATGAATATAAATTACATAACATTTTAATCCATTCCAGAATCATTTAGGTCATGTATATTTGGAAAATTAGAAAAATAATCAACTGATTCATAAAATATCTACATTATCCCCCACTTATTTCTTCATACACATCACCCTTCATAAACATATTCATACTAAATACCTTCTTCATTACCTATAAAAAAGAAACATAAGAAAAAGGTGAGATCAGAAGCTCAGTAAGGGTGAACGAGGTATATATCAATTATCACATAATAATAACATGATCCTAAGGGAAAAACAAATTATTAATGTTTAAAAACCATTCCCTAGATATGAAAGATCAAAATATTTTGTCATGGAAGGAATTATGGTAGTTCATAAGGCATGAATCATAAAGGAATCAAATAAACATTAACCATGAGACCGTAATATACGCATAATACATGGAATTGTGTCATAAAAATGAATAGAAAATCGTTTCATTAGTAGTAAAGTCTCATTGACAAGAATATCATAATATAATGGGTTTACTCCACAAACCAACATAGTAGTTAAGGTTCACTCCCAAGACTGTCTTAATGTACAGAGTCCCTTATTGGTTAATATTCACCCCCCATTTGAGTCCTATTTATCTCATGACATATCAATCTTTACCCAACACATTAGAGGGGAATATAGGTCCCACATGTCACATAATGAAAATCATACATATGTGTTTCATAAGATCACAAATAATCATCAAATCAAAACCCATGAAAGGAAATGGGTTTCATAAACATTTCATCATAACATAACCCATATAAAATAAATGGGTTTCATAAACATTTTATATTTAAATAAAAAACATAGAATATCTAGATAAATAATAAATATGGTATCATTGGATCATATCTCCAATAAATTATAATTAACATCAATGAATATCAATATATATATAAATAAATCTAAATATCACTTCAAATAATTCTTGATAAAAATAACCTTTCCATTTTGAAATCATTACTTTTCCAAAAATATTCAATTATAAAGGAAAAACATTTATTTGAAAATAAACAAGTAATATTATAAAATAATAATCAAAAAAATTATTCATGATAAAAGTGAAATCCATTCAGGTTGTATTAGTTAAATTAAACATTACTTCTATATTTTTGTTAAAAAAATCACCTTGTACCTCATCTGGAAAACAACAAAAATATTCCTTTAAAAACATTTTTTAGAAATTCAAATATGTGTAAAATTACTTTAAATAATCATAGGATTATTGTAAAAAAATTGAAATAATTTTTATAAAACATGGAAATATAAGAGAAATATTTCCCAATAGAGACTTAAACATAAACGGTCGTAAATATTAATCATATTATGAAATAAAACTCTTACCTCAAGTTTACCTTGATTTAAATGTAATATAACATCATGTATAATGAATTTTAATTTATTATAATCCTAAAAAAGAGTCATTTTCATACTTATAATACCATATATTATTCCTTTATTACATTTCAGCACCCCATTTTATCAATAATTAAAATTGTTATTTCAAGGTGTTAACTGTTTTATTTTTCATGAGTATTTCAGCTTAGTAGTTCAGGTACTTATACATTTATCATTGTTCTATCATCAACATAATATTAATAGTAATATAAATAATATATATATATTATATACATTTTTATATTCATCTTTAAAAATTATATATATATAAATTAATTACACTGTTCATGGAGATGGTAAGTCGTACGTATGCATGAATGATGTTTTCATTTTTTAATGGATGGAATGAAAGAAATGTAAATATTAATTCACCTTTATAAAATCATTATTATATTATATATATAATATATATTCATAAAATTAATCCTCATTAGCATCCATGTAAAATATAATTGAAAAAAAATCACATCACTTCATAGATGTGGTAGTCCACACATATGCTTTAGCGACATTATTGTTTATCAAAGTATTGGATGGTAAAATGGTAGAAATTATATTTTTATTATAGAAGTTTATTTTTTCATTAATATCATATATAAATATTAAACACATCATAATACCCATCTATAAAATATGGTGATGAAAAATAAAGTGGAGATGGTAAGTCGTACATATGCACAAGTGATACCTTCACTTCTCATTCGAGGGGAAAGATGGCATATAATGGTGTTAAAATAATCATAATAAAATTTAATCATATTCAGGATACTTAATTTATTATTTTATTATTCATATAATATACTTTTTTTAAAGGTTGGGGTCGAAGGCGCAATTTATTATTTAAAGAAATGACCTCTTTAGACTTGGTAGAGGGTGACCCATTACATATCCTGAAGGTCCAAGGCCAAGTGGCCTGAATAAAAGACTTGAAATCCCATTTTTTGGCCCAAAGGACCCCTTGGTGAATAGTATTGCTACAGTACCCGCACTGCTACAGTACCGCAGCCGCTACAGTACCTACTACAGTCCCTCTGCCGCAACAGTGTCACCGCTGCTACAGTTCCACTACAGTGTCCTGCTACAGTACTGCTACAGTACCCCATAAATTATCCCCTGCCTAGATTTGATCTTGGGTCTTTTTTAAATAAGATTAGAAAATAAATTGATCGGGTAAGGTGATTACCTCTTCTTTGAAAGGACTCCTTTAGATCACCTCTAAATAGTTCTAGGGTTGGTCTTTTTGGATAACCAAAACCACTAAAAAGTTTATAGGGTAGATTTTAATGGAAATTTTTAGAGTTTTTTTATCTATAATCCACAATGTGGTGTGAAGAAGAGATGGGGTAAGTTCCCTTTCATAATTGAGGTGAGGGTCACTTTCGGAATTTTTCAAAATATTACATTATTATAAATTCATTCTCAATCCAAATTCCTCAACATTTGCATGTATTAAAATATTAAGTTGGATAGGGTTTTAATTCGATCAAAAAATATAATTTATACAATTTTTTCAAAATTTTAAACCTTATCATTTTGATTAACCCTTAGTTAACTATTTTTTAATTTTATCTACAGTAGCACCTATTTCAATATTAATGGGTTGTAATTTTTCCTTATAAAGTAAACAATTAAACCATAATTGATAAATTAATGATATTTTAGCCAATATAATATCAAAATTGTCTTATTTAAAGATTTTTATCATTAATAAATAATTTAATAAAATATTATTTTGATAAAATTTCATTATTATCAATTTTTATACTATTCAATAAATTTAAATTTAAATACATAAAGATAAAGGGGGATTATAATATAATTATTTCAAATATCCCTCTTATATCATGTATAACAATAAAATTCTTCGGTCACGTTAATTCATTCAAATTATTTCAGTTATATTATTTTAAATATCATTAATTGTATTTTTTGTAATAAAGGGAGACAGATTGTATTGGTGTTTCATAATCAATTAAGGTCATTATATAATTACTAAATATTAAAAATAAATTTATATCCTGAAAATTGTTTTATTAATATCAATATAAACACTTATATTCATTCAGGACAACCATTTTTACCTATGTGAACACATAAATTATATTAAAACCAAAGAGAGTTGTATTTTTTAACATTCGTTGATTTAAATAATATATAAGACATTTTCATTGAAAAGTGTCCATTAAATAACTAAATTTAGAGACTAAGGTTATAAGGGTATAATATATTCCATCAAAATGAATTTGGATCAATAATTACGACCATATCACTTATTTTTAATCTAGATTAACTCAATTTACCCTTTATCGATGTGATAATGGTTACCATGGTTACTATTCATATTGACCAAAAATAAAAGGGTCTGATTTACCAAATATGAGCCTTCTGATTTTAAATCTGTAATTCATTTTATCTAACTGAATACCTATAAATGGTTGAAATTAATTTTAATTTATGTTCACACAATGTGACAAAAACTACTTTTAAGAAAAAATAAATTTTTAAGGATAAAATTAGATTTATTCTTATCATATGCCAAAAAAATATTTTTGATTGTTTAAAAAAATTGTTCAAGTGAATAATATATAAATTACATTAAAATCATTCACCAATAGGTATCAATTTAATTTATAAAGTTAAAAATATGTTACGCTCATAAAAAATATTTTTCAAATAAATATTTCCATTTCTTTAAAATAGTTTTTTGATTTATAATAAATTGATAACCAAGGAAATAATTTTATACATATATAACCATAATTTTTTCGTAATTAATTTAGTCTAATTCATTACCACCTATCCAATATCTTGGCGATAATTATTTTAAATAATAATATTTTAATAGTTTATTTATGTTCGTTTAAACTCAAGGTTACATGTAACATGGCCTATTGAATTAATAAAATTATTTAATGAGTAATATTTCATAAAAATTTTAGAGTTTTAAATTCAACCCCACTTAAAATAAAATTCTCTATAAAAAAATTTCACATTGATAAAAACATGTGAAGATACTTCTACCTCATCACATCCACAGGTTCCCACATAGCTTCCTCAAATTGGTAGTTTCACCCCAAAATAATGACTAGGTGAGTTGTCTTGTTTCATATAAATTTATCTCTATGATATAGAATATCTACTGTATTTTCTTCATAATAAATATATTAATCTTTCTGCATGGCCTTAGAGTTCAGTACATGTCAAGAATCGGGTATATACTTCTTTTGAAGATATATATAGAGAATATCATGGACATGAGAGAGATTCAGTGAAAATTTCAATCAATAATATAATGACCCAATATGATCAAGAATTTCAAAAGGGTTGTATACCTAGGGATTATGTTTCCCTTTTTCCCAAATCCCATCACCCACTTCTAGGGAGGTATTCATAGGAATACCTTTTAACCACCTTTAAACTTCAGATTTTACTAATGATTTTGAGCATAACTTTTTTCCAACTCTAAAAGCACAGCCTATTATCGGCTATTGACCAACCAAGGTTCTGGTTCACTACTAATGTGTATAGTAGCACTCGGGTCGAATCATTAGCAATGATAATTTTTATTATTCTATTGTTTTTAGTTGATTGTATTCTAATTGGGGGGTTTGTTTACCGAGATTATGAAACTATTTATTGATTAATATTGATTTAAAATTTTATAAATATCGGGGTGAGTTCATTATTAGGGATTTAAGCTTGTGATATCCTTGAGCTTTTCTATATATTGCATTTAAATTAACACCCACTTCACAAGATAACGTTGATTGGAATTCCTAAGTGTTAAAACTTTAATCCAAGCCTTAACTTATCATAGAGTTCTAATCTTAATCAGATCTTGTTGGTGGTAGTGTATTTATGGTTCCAATAATACATGGAAACCACACGTTAAATATAGAATTTAATTAATCCATGACACTCTATGTTTAACTTACAAAATGTTAAATTAAAAATACTCATTGAGAAAAAGCTCTCAATTGCTTAACATACAAAAATTATAACACACCCCCTCTACCATTTCGGTGGTTAATAATATGTTTATAAGTTTATGATGATTAATTAATAAGTTAATAAATAATAAAGGGATTAGAAAATAGTTGTGCATCAAACACACACACACAAACAGTGAAAGGAATTAAATATTAAATTTAGATTGAATGAGAAAGAACAATAAGGGAAGGTGACTCAACTATATTTAAACCATTTTAAGACCAATAATATTATTTAATAGAAGGTAGATGGGAATAATAGATGAATAAGAAGAAACATACATTAAAGTAGAATTAAAAAACATACTTTTAAGATTAGAACAAAGAAGAACACAAAAGTAAATGAAATAAAGAGAGGAGGAAGGGTTTCTCTAGTGAAAATTTGAGTATAGAAGGTCCTCTCAAGAATTTGGAAAGGCTTTGTTCATGCCAACATATGATCATCTCTTCTGAAATTCCAACCCCATTCAAGGAGAATAGGGGATGTATTTATATCCCAAGGAGGTGGACTATTTGCATTCCAAAACTATCCCTCCACTTGGATTGACAATTTGGACATCCAGACAGCTAAATCATGAGATATCTCCTTCTTAAAAGTTGTATATAATAAATTTATCCCACTACTCTGAACATTTAGAGGAATTTGGACTTATGGATCCAATGTTATGGAAATTTTCATAAACAATGTTAAATTATCCATTTCTATCCATGATTTTTTTATGTCCAAAATGTGAATGGATTTTTGAATAGGAAGATGCCTTAAAATCCGAATTCTTTCTTCCATAAAGTATTCCACCTATATCTCCTATTTTACATTGCAAAATATTATCCTGATTGGATTATTATATTAGGATAAATGTCATGAATACTGTATTGATCTTAATTCCATGCCAGAATGGTGGGCAGATTTTAAATGAATCAATTGGGCCCCTTGTCCTTGGAGTTGGGCCTTGAAATTTTTATCCAAAACTCCTTACATTTTCCCCAAAATATTTTAGGAGAATAAAGGAATTTGGAATTTTTTATTGAGCCTAGTAATTCAATCTTTATAGCTGGTCCAGTTTCATTACAAATTCATTGGTTCTTCTTGTGTGGTCTATATAACCATTCAAATGGTAGAATTGGACCATGTTCGTTTATAATTAAATGTTTTATATTGAAAGAGTAATCCAACAAAACATGAACCATGTAATTTTGGATACGTAGGTTTTGAGTTATAAATAAAACAGTAAACTCACATTGATTTGATTAATTCAAATAATGCTCAAAAATTACATTTCATATTTAAACATTAATATTCCACAAAAAATATACACATTTCATATAAAATCAGTAAAAGGAGTATATAATAAATTATGAAAAAATTAATAACATCAACTCCCCTACACTTAGCCTTGTGTGTGTCCCCATGTTAAATAAATATAAAACCATAACAAAAACATTTTCACTCACCAAAAAATATTAAAATTTTATTTTCCCCTATCAGGGGAGGTTTAGACAATTTCACTCATCCATATTGAATTATACCATAAGTCGTTACAAAAAAATGTTCCAAAAAAAATCATGTTTTCATGTTCTAATTTAGAAATAGAAAATGTGGGCAGTAAAAACTCACCCCTCTCAAGATGGTAAAAATTTATTTTTGAAGGTTCACTCATTCACTGACCAAAAGTGAAAATTTTAGAGTTTTAAAGAGATCTTAGCTTCAAATACCTATCCTAAGGTGCTAAAAATTCAAGAGGTCTTTTTATGGTGGTTTCTATGGCTACGGGATGGTAGGAAGATGATATCCAAAATATAGGAAAAAGGGGGTAAAACACCATCATGGAAAAAGCAATACACATTTTTTTGAAATAAGACATGAAAGTAAATGGAAACAAATATTTATGTGGGACTGAAAACGTGAAATAATACACAAAAGAGGAATGAAATTTAAAGTGTATGTGAAGATAAAATATTTACAAACCACAGAACTTATCCCAATAACATAAGTGTTCTTTTTTTCATTTTTCAAAAGTTTAACTTGAAATAGATCTCACACTCATCTTCTAACCCATGATTTATCTTCTCATGACACTATTGTAATAGTTATAACAAGATCAAAGGTTGAGGAAGAGTGATTTTTGACCCACCCAAGACACATCACATTCTTATTTTCATTTTTTTATTTTTATTTTTTGATATTTTTTTGAACACTTTTGAATATCATTTATACAAGATAAACATATATACATTCCCAAACCCCACTGAAGGACAACCTCTCCCCCATAATTAAATTTATTTTTGTACTCAATCATATGATAACATGGTGAAAATAAACAAAAGGGTACCCAAAATGAAATCAATTTCCCCCACACATAAATTTCAAAAAATTATACAATTAAAATCCATGTTGATATTGGGTGGGATAAGAGAATGGCCTTGTAATGTTTCTAAAAAAGAAAAGGTTTTCATAGGCTCGAAGGGGATTTTAAAAGGAGGATTGATGTATGGTTAATGGGAGGATATTTGGATATTATAATTCTCATGTGGTTCAGAAAATGCCTCTATCATATTAATGCATACTAAAGTAGGAAATTTATCTCAAAGGTCCACAAACTCAATACTCACAAATGGGGGTGAAAACACACATTTTGAAAATATATCCATAGGTGGCATTGGCATGAAAGATAATATTGGTTCTCACGGTTGGGGGAAATCATTTTCCAAATAAAAAATTTACCATTGAATTTTTTTTGGTTTTGAAACAATAATCATTATCCAGATTTATGAAGAAACCACCAATTTTTTTAGATGAAACCATGTATTTTCACACCCCAAAATGGTTGAACAAAATTTTAAAATTGTAAGGTGAGTAAGTATGACTCCTTATTTTTTATATATTTTTTTAAATGATTTTTTTTAGTTTTTTTTATATTTTATAAAGACACAACCACACAAAATATAAAGAGTAAATAAAAAAGTGTGATAAGGAAAGTGGTAAAAAAATGAAAATGATAAAGGAATAAAGAGAGAGGGGGTTAAAGCGAAAGAGGTTCCCCTGTTTTGGATTTGGTGGGTTTCCATCTCCATCTAGTGGTGGGTCAACTACAGAAGTTAGGGATCCAATGGAAGAAGATGTGGTTCCAGGATTGTGGGATGTTACATAAAACTAAAAAAAATTATTCATATAATGAAAAACAAAAAATAAATTAAAATTTCATAAAAGTAAAAGAAAACATGGGTTTCCTTTCAAGAAGCACTGTATTTATTTTTATACAGATGGATAGTTGTAGTGGACTACTAATAGTCTGATGGTGTCCATCGAATTTTATCAACTCTAGTGTTCTTCCTGGAAAAATTTTCCTTTGGGAGGCTCGATGATTCATTGGATAATTTCATTCCTTATTTGTTTTTTCACTTTTAATTCAATGGGGGTAGAAATATAATATGACTATCCTCCCTTTGGTCTTGAACATGTGGAATGATTTTATCCACAAAGTGATGGTTTTATATGCTTTTAAATTTAGGAAGATGTCTCAATTCAGGTGGTTAATTTATGTAAGGTTTAGATAACATGAAACCAGATTATGAGATCCCAATTGTTTTTGACTCATTTATTTCATCACTTACCGATGTAGAGTAATGAGGATCAATACAGTCATAAAACTGAATAAATGTTTCAATATCCTTTATATCAATTTTGTTCTCCAAAGAATGGTCAATTTCAATATCACTAGTGATAAGTTTATTAATTATGGAACAAATCTCACAACCTTCACTCCCATCGGGACAATATAAACACATTGGTTCAGTGTTCACCTCACATATAACAGAATTTTCAGAATCATGGATAGGAAATGATGAATGTTGAATAATCGGATTTGAATCAAAAAATTAACATGCTTGTTATTTTTCCCCATTACTATCCAAGTTGGAGTAGTTGATTCCAGAGGTGAGATGGGATTCCAAATAGTTTTCAAGATCCTTTAGTTCAATCGAGTTTTCATTTGTAATGTCAATATTAACTTCTCCATTTATGAATTGGTTAATGAGGATGAAATATTCACAAACTCCTTTATTAGTAGAATAGGGAGAACATGATGTATTGGGATTCAAGACACTCTTAGATATACTTTGGAAAGCATGGATAGAGAATACAGATTGATTCTCTGATGGGTATATCATGGAATAAAAAATATAGAACTTGACCAGTTGGTTAAAAAATTCCATGGATAAGATGTCAGCATGGACATCAGTTTTGGTTTTAGATGTCATAAGGAAAGTTATTCCTAATCATGGGAGATTGGCAAGAAGTTGTCTCACCTTCCATGTCAAGGACATAAAAGTTAGCTGGGAAGATAATATGATTGACTCGAATAAAGACATCCTCAATTATTCCCTCAGGACTAGATGTGCTTCGATTGCCTAACTGTATAACAGCACCTGTTGGGTGTGAAGGACCTAGAATAAGGTTGGAGAAGATGGATTTTGGAATGAAATTAATTGAGGAATCTAGGTCTATGAGTGAATCATCAATGTTGGAACTTTTAATTTTCCATGGAACTGTAATGGTCCCTAGATCTTTTCACTTTATGGGAATAGACTGCTGGGTGGAAACAATTTCGAAGGTCCTAAGATGCCTCCTGTGGGTGCACAATTCCTTAAGAAAATTGGCATACTTAGGGAAATGTTTTATAGAATATAAGAGTGTAATGTTGAATTTAACATGTCTAAACATGTCAAGAATTTTACGATCAAGTTCAAAGGACTTATTTGGCTTAGAAATGGCTTGAGGAAAAGGAATTGGGTACGTAAGTGGAATGGAAGGAGGTGAGGGAATGGATTCAGATTCCTTTTCATGTTTCTTTATCTTTTCATTTTCTAGGTCAACATTCCAAGGGGGGTTGGAGGACTTATATTGAGGCATAGAAATTTTATTTCCTGATTTAAGTGCAATTGCACATAAATTACCCTTGGAGTTGGGTAATGGTTTATATGGGAGTTGGTAAGAATTTGATTGTTGTTTCTGGATTAGGTGGGAAGAAATTTGACCAATTTGGGTTTCAATTTTCTTGAGGCTAGAATGGGTGAATGAGGAAAGATATTCCACTTCACTTTCCCATGGTTTCATGGAAGAAGTGGCTTTTCCCAGATTGGGATTACCTTGATTTTGGTTCTTGGGAAAGCGATTATATTGGTTTGGGAATTGGGAAGGCTCACTAGGATAGTGGAATCCAAGAGGATGATTTTTCCTTTGAGACTGAGGAACAAAATGATAAGGTTGGTGGAAGTTACCACCACCTTGACCATATTGGAATTGGTTTGGGTTTTTATGAGTGTATTGATAGGGATGAAAAATGGGATTCCCATATCACAATTTAGGGTTATATGTAGAAGAGAAGGGCTCAGAATGGGGTTTGTTTATGTTTTTAACAAAATGACATGATTGTTGAGGGTTGGTTTCCTACTGAACATATATTTCATTGAGATATATTGGTCCGGTTGAATCAAATTGACCCTCTTGAAGTTATAGAAATATTTCAGTTGGATGAGATGGGGAGCTACAGATTTCACAATTCTAGATAGGTCTAGGGAATAGATACTATGGATAATATGAGGTTGGGGCTTTGGTAGCCACATCTAGTTTTCAAACAGTACTAATAAGTTCACTCATCGACTCAGTTATCATGTTCGTCTCTATGGATTGACTATCTTGAACTTTTTTTACTTGAGTATGTTATCGAGTATGGAATTTTTGTTTGTTTGTATCTATGTTACTTATGAGATCTCTTACTGTCGCAGGACTTTTTTCAACAAGAGCACCGCCACTTGCAGCATCAATGAGGGTTCTCTCCGAAGACAATAACCCATCATAGAAGTATTGGATCAAGATTTGGTCAGGGATTTGGTGATGTGGGTAGGTTTCCACAAGATTTTTAAACCACCCCCAATACTCATGGAGTGATTAATTTAGGAGTTGATGAATATCACATATTTATTTTCGGATAAAGCAGTACGAGAAGTAGGAAAGAATTTTTCTAAGAAACGATGCATCAGGTCATTCCATATGGTTATGGAACTAGGAGGGAGGTAGTAGAGCCATGACTTGGTAGAGTCAGCTATGGAGAAAGGGAATGCTCATAGTTTGATTTGTTCCTTATAAACCCCTTGAGACTTCATGGTAGAGCATACTACTTGGAACTCCTTAAGGTGGAGATGTGGATTCTCACCATATAGCCCATGGAAATGAGGGAGAAGATGAATCAAACCCTATTTGAGTTTGAATTCATCCTCTATGTTTAGATGTTTAATACTAAGGGCTTGGTAATTCATATCAGGGGTAGTAGGTTCTTTAACTATTTTTTCCCTGGGATTGGCCATTTTTAATTCAACCAGTTGGACAAGGACTGGTTCTTGAATTATTTGATTATCTCTAATGTTCCTCCTAAGTTGGAAAAGATTTTTCTCAATTTGAGGGTCAATAAAATCCAATGGATTTTTTGGGAGGCTATGGGGTATTCAAAGAGATTTCGGAAGAAAAAGAAATATGGGTTTTTCATGGTGTTTTTTAAAAAAAATTAAATTTAGTTTTTTTTTTGTTTTTTTTACAATAACCAAAAACAAATGAATACTTAATGCACCATCCCTAGAAATGGTGCCATTTAAAATCATGGTCAATTATCTCCTATCAAATGGTCAATGTTTCGATGCTATGCTAATGTGTATAGAAGCACTTAGGTCGAATCCTCAGCGATGATACTTTTTAATAGTCAGTTATTTTTAGTTGAATGTATTATAATTGGGAGGTTTGTTTGTAGAGCTTATGAAATGATTGATTTATTAATATTGATTTATGAAGTTTATAAATATTGGGGTGAGTTCATTATTAGGTATTTAAGCTTGTGATATCCTTGAGCTTTGATTTATAATGCATTTAAATTAACACCCACTTCACAAGATAACATTGATTGGAATTCCTAATTGTTAAGACTTTAATCAAAGCCATAACTTATCTTAGGTTTCTAATCATAATGAGAGCTTGTCTATGGTAGTGTGTGTATGGTTCCCATTATCAATCGAAACCACGCGTTAAATAAATCATGCAATTAATCAATGACATTATATGTTTAACATACACAATGTTAAATTAAAGAATACTCATCGAGAAAAATCTCTCAATCACTTAACATACCTAAATTATAACTCTCCCCAATGTAAGATTTACATAGAAATCTTGGTGGTTAATAATCTGGTTATAATTTTATAATGATTAATTAATAATTGAATAAAAATAAATGGATTAGAAATGATTTGGGCATTAAACACACACCCACAAATAGTGAGGGGAATTAAATACTGAATTTAGATTGAATGAGAAAGAAAAATAAGGAAAGGGGATTAAAATGTATTTAAACCATTTTAAGACCACTAATATTATTTAACAGATGGTGGGTGATAATAATATATCAATAAGAATAAACTTTCATTAAAATATAATTACAAAATTAAAGACTTACAAGATTACAACAAATAAGAACACAAAAGTGAATAAAAAAAGAGAGGAAGAAGGGTATCTAAAGTGAAAACATGAGTATGGAAGGTCCTACAAATACTTTGGAAATGCTTTGGTCGTGGCAATATATGATCCTATCTTCTTAAATTCCAATCCCATGTAAGGAGAAGAGGGGGTTGTATTTATAGCCCAAGGAGGTGGACTGTTTGCATTCCAAAAACTACCCCTCCACTTAGATCAACGATTTGGACATCAAAAAAGAAGAATCTAGAGATATATACTTCTTCAAAGTTTTATATAATAATTTTGTCTAACTAATCTAAAAATATGGAGGCATTTGGACTTATGGATCCAAAGTTATGGCAGTTTTCATTGACAATATTAAACTATCCATTTCTATCCATGCTTTTTTGATGTCCAAAATGTGAATGGATTTTTGAATTGTAAGATTCATTAAAATATGAATTATTTATTCAAAAATTTCATCCTATTATATCTCCTATTTCAAACTAAAAAAATCAGCTTGATTAGATTACTAGATAATGAGAAATGTCATGAATATTTTATTGATTTTAATTCCCAGACAGAATGGTGGGTCTAGTTTAAATGAATTATTTGGGCCCCTTGTATTTGGATTTGGGCCTTGAAATTTTTATCCAAGACTCCTTACATTGTCCATAAAACATTTTATGAGAATAAAAGAATTCGGAATTCTGTATGGAGCCCAGTAATTCAATATTAATAGTCGGTCGAGTTTCACCACAAATTCTTTGGGTCTTCTTGTGTGGTCCATATGACCATTAAAATTGATGAATTGGCCCATGATCCCTTATAATGAAATTTAGTATATTGAAATAGGTATCCTAGAAAAAAATAACCAAGAAATATGTATTAGTAGGGTGTGAGGTATAAATAAAATAGTGAACTTATATTGATTGAATTAACACAAATAATGCTCAAAAATAACATTTCATATTTAAATAATAATATTTCACACAAATTATACATATTTCATATAAAATCAGTAAAGGGAGTGTATAATAAATTATGAAAATATTAATAACATCAGAATCTGAGCTTATCTTATGTTTTGTTGAATTTCTCTAACCTTTTATGTAATTTACTCAGCTAGATCAGATCCCAATGTCATTCATCCTCTAATATCATTCCATCATTATGGAGTTGCTAACTACCTACTATAGAGGGATTTATAAGGATCCATATGAATGCTGGAGTGAAGGATATTATTGTAAAATAATTTCAATAAAGTAAGGTGTTGATCCCAACCACCATTTTAAATTCATATAGAAAGATATTATCATGTATTTTATAGTTTTAATGGTCCTCTAAAACTGACCAGTTTCTTTGGAAGATAGGAAGTGATGAAACATAGACCTATATCTTTATCCTACTAAATACTTATCTAAAACATTAAGGTACACCTTGAATCCTAATCAGATACAATTGATAGTGGTACAACATGATGTCTTACCACTTACATAATGTATAACTAACTATTTTTACCAAGATATAAATCATATCTAATGGAAACGAACTATGCTAACTTTTTAAGGTGATCAACTGAAACCCACAAAGATTTATTCCCTTTATATTTTCTAGGACGTTCAATAATAAAATAATTTGTGTTTTTCTTCAATTTCCATCCTGTTATGGGTAGTGGTTGTAACATTCTATTAAAATTATATCTCGTATCCTTAACTTTCTAACAAAAAAACACCAAGATACATACTCAGCAATACCTCTCTTCATTATATCCCATAATAAATAATCTTTCATATCTCTATACATCATTTTATTTCCATGATGAATAGAGAATGGTGAACTATGAAATTAATCAAACTAATCCTTCAAATATAGTTTGGATAGAACACATATATAGTTCCAAAACCTTATCATCCAAGTTAAACTCAAGATAACTTCACTCCTAATTTTATAGCTCTATGTATTCCTTCTATTCCTATTTAATATTCACATGGATTAATATTATAAAATTAATTATAGAAAGATAAGATTTCTTTCATTCCTTCAAGATTTCAAGATCCATACATTACATGTTTAGGAATATCATATCATTTTTGTTCCTCGTTGTAGAAAAACTAGCATGTTCCTTTTGACTAAGATCATCTTCCACCTTGTTTGATTTCATAGGGTAGTAATTTATTGACCAGTCATAATCCTTAATCAACTCCAACAATATTATTTAGTAGATTTTCATCTCTTTTATAATGGAAATATACTTTAAAAGTTTTTGATCAGTATATATGCCACGCCTTTCTCCATAAAAATAATTCCTCTATATATTTAATAAAAAATTGTGGAATCTAAATCCAAATCATGAGTTGGGTAATTTTTCTCATGAACCTTCAATTTTCACGAGTCATAAGCTATAACCATATTATTCTACATGTGGATGCATCTAATTAACTTCAGTGATGCATCACTATAGATTACAAACCCTTCTCCACTATATGGTACTATAAACACAGGTGTACATACGAGATTTATCTTGAGTTCCTTAAATCATTACTCACATTTATCCATCAAAAGGAACTTGGATCCGTTCCGAGTTAACTTGTTGAGTTGATTCGATGGCCATAAAAACTTCTTCACAAATCACCAATAATATCCAACCAAACATAGAAAACTACATATCTCAATCACAATGTTAGGTATGTGATAATGTTCAATAACATATATAATTGAACGGTCTACTGTTATACCCTCACTTGAGATATTATAACCCAAGAATGAAACTCTATAAAGCCAAAATTAAAACTTTTTAAATTTTCCATATGATTCCCCTTCTTTAAGGTCTTAAACAAAATTCTCAAATGATATTCATGCTTTTAATTTCTAGTTTTAATAAATAATAATATCATCTATAAATACTACCACAATCTAATCAAGGTAATATATAATGAATTTTTTTATTAAATCCTTGATGATGGTGGGGGAATTAGTAAAACCATATAGAATCACTATAAATTCATAGTGTTTATACCTTGTTGGGAATTTTGTCTTGGGTATATCCTCCTTATTAAAAATCAATTGATTATATCTAGAATGAAGATAAATATTGTTAAATTATTGATCTTTGAACAGTTGATCAAAAAATTCATCAATACGGGGTAGAGGAAACATGTTCTTGATAGTGATCTTGTTATTTTCTCAATAATCAATAAAAAATCTCATTGATTCATCCTTCTTCTTAAAAAACAAAACATGGGTACACCAAGGTGTCATACTTGTGCAAATTAATACCTTGTCAAGATTCTCCTAGATTTTAATCTTAAATTATTATAAATCAATCAGAACTATTATATATGGATCCTTAAAAATAGGTAAAATACCATTTATGAGTTATATTAAAATATAAACTTCATGATTCAATGGAAGACCATGAAACTCTTTTGTAAATATATCAATAAACTCCCACACAATTAGAATATCGTTGATGTTTATTTTATCCTCAACCATATGTTATAAATTCTACTTATAAATAATATTTATAAACCATATGATCAATTTAATTTCTATTAGATGTTAATTTCTTCTATCACACTGATAGGATATCAACAGTTGGTTTGGAATATCAAACATAACTTACCTTAATTATAAATTGATGTGGGATTTATGTAAATAAATTCAATCCATGCATAGAATACAACCAAATTAAACTATTATAAGAATGATAATATTTTCAAGAAACACATTCTCAAATACTTTAATTGGAGAAGAATCATAGACATGGGATGTGATCATCATACCATTAGAGGTTTTTATTTCTAACTCAACATATAATTTTTCATATAGTATTGTGATACCCTTGGAAAATTATTTAGATATAAAATATTGTGTATATCTAGTATCAAATAAGACATTAGCAGTTCTATAGTGGGTGGTAAGTGTAACTTTCACCACATCATCATCGTTACCCTAATCATAAATAGTGATAACTTAATATTTCCCTTAACCTCTAGAATTAATAGGTTCTTTATGTCGATCACCATCATTAACCTTAATATTTGGGAACTAATTAGCATAATGACAATATTTTTTTCCATTAAAAAAACTATATTATGGGTGGTTTATTCTTTGGATCATTCTCTCTATTAAAATCATTAGATAACATTTTCTCATCACTTCATTATTTTATCTTTTTATGACCATTATTTCCACACAAGAAATATTTACCGATTCCCTTAATAGATTTTCCCCCCTTTTTTCTTACACATTTTGAGAATAATGTAAATATCATATTCTTCTTTCCAAGGTTTTTATCATTTCAATTTAATTACATTTTTCTTTTCTTTTTGAAACCAGGAGAATAATGGGTAACTTTAATCTCCATGTTCACCTTGATAGCACATCAGATGATTTATTCATAGCTACAAAATTACCTTAAATATAATTCTATTTAGAGACTTGGTTTTAAGCCATTGGATAATTGATCAACCTTACTTTAAAGTTGGATGATAATACCTTGAGTGTACCTCATAATCCTTGTGAAATTTTCCCCATAAGTACTAAAAAATCATCATCCATTAGCTTTAACTCAAGAAATTATTTCTCTATTTTTATATGAAGAATACAAGGAATGTAAGTGTTCAAAAAATATGCTTATAAATTCATCCCACTCCTTATATTAAATTTCTTCATACACTATCATGTTTCTAATATGTGTTCACCACTAATCTGGTTCACCTTAAAAAATATAAATATCTAGAATAACATTGTCATGTTATGAACACTAAATAAATTAAAATATCTTTTTAGTGGTATAGATCCATTACTCAGCGACTATTGGAACAGTATACTCGCAAAATAAGGTCGGTGTTACCTCATGAAGTACTCAACGAAATTTTTTCCCTCTTTTTATCATTTGGATTCTCAACATGATTTAGTATTTGAGAAATTTGTGTTATCATAGAAAAAATATTTTATATTCTAGCTCCCATAACATTCAGTTGCTCAGGATGAAAATCATTGAATTGTCCATCGAATTCAGCATTATCACAATTACTTCGGGTTCCATCCACTGTCTACAATAAAAAAACATTGTTGGGAAACAATAATCATGGTGATAAACCATATAATCCTAAAAATCATTTATATACATATAAATCATTACACCTTCTTCTAGAACACCTTAGGTTTATCCAAGGTCATTCAAGATCAAAACATTATTATTTTATCCTATACATAGATTTATCTCTAGGTTTCTTAAAAAAATTATTATCCTAGTTTCCAAAGGTTAACTAAAAAGTTATATGATACCAACTATAATGACACATAATTTACCTATATAGATATTAAATCTTAAAATATGAATATTTTTACATAACATTTAAATCCAAGCTAGAATCTTTTAGATCTAGTGTCTTTAGAAACATGAAAACAAAAAAAAACTAGTTCATAAAATATCAACATTGTGTCCCATATATTTATTTATAACTATATCCTTTATTATAAATATTCATACTTAATACCTTTATTTATAACATAGGGAAAGTAAACATGATAAAAGGGTGAACTGAGATGCTCAGTAAAGGTAAATAAGAGAGATATCACTTATCACATAAGAATAACATGGGCATAAGGGTATAATAACATAATCTTAATGTTTTAAAATCATACCCAATATATAAATGATCTTAATAATAGGTCATGGAATAAATCTTGGTATCTCATAAGACATTAATCATAAAATAATCAAAATAAACAAGAACTATGAGATCATAATATAGGCATAAGGCATAGAATTTTGGAATACACATAAGAATAGAAAATAATTTCCTTAGTAGTCAAGGATAATTTCCAAGGCTATCATATTAGAATGGGTTTAGTCAAAAAACTATATTAGTATACAAGGTTTACTCCCAATATTATCTTATTGGACAAGGGCTCTTACTAAACTAGGTTTACTCCCCATTCCAGTCTTATTTAACTCATGAGATATCAATTATTACCCAATACATTAGAGGGAGATTATAAGGCCCCAACCTTAAACATTACATAATCTCGAGATAAGTCAATAATTTACTTTAATTAACATTGAGGATATTTTAAGTTTTAAAACTTTGGATAATTAGATTATAACTAATACATTTCAACTTAAATATTACAAGTAAACACTTCTACTCACTGTCCATTTTTTCATAAAAAAACTCTTTAAAAAGAAACATGGTATCATTTCATGTTTTAATAGCATCACATTTCCTTGATTCCATCCTTAACTATATTCATATTTAATTCTTGTGAAAAACATTTCAAAACTTGTGATGATTATAAAAATCTCAGGATGGGATAAACAAATAAGTAAAACTATTAGTCTTGGGAAAACAAGAAAACCATGAATACTTTATCATAAAGTAACACTTTTCAACTTTAAGAAGTTGCAAAAACACTTTACTGAATATAATATCATTTCTTACCCTTTATTTAACAAAAAATTTCCATATATCCAATAAAAAGAAACATATAGCATATAAATTTTATTTGGGACATAAACATACTTAAATTGAATAACCATTATATCAACTTCCACACATATCACTAAATGGAATAGCCATATGACCGACTTCCATACCCAATGAACTAGAGGTTATAACGTAACCAATAGTCCTTGTTTTATCATAAAACCACCCAAATTTGGTTTATCATGTAACCACCCATATTTGGTTTATCATGTAACCACTCTTCAAATGTTCAAGTACCATTATATAATCATAACACATAAAATATTGCAATTATCAACATTTTACTCATAAAATTTTATTTGAAATCATAAGAAATAATCTCAATATAATGAAATAATAAATCCACTTTCAAAACCATTTTCAGTACAACAACACCCAAAAAGAGAATAAGGGTTTTCTTTTACGTTTATAAACATTGATACTTATAGAGAAATCCAAATATCAAATAATAGTTACGTCGGCGTAGGAGTCGTTGTCACCACATACATTAAAATCATTCCTATTTGTCGTTTAGTAAAACGCTTAATAGAAAAAAATATTCCCTTTGAATTAAATAAAAATATATAGGATTTTTTTATTCACCGTATAAAATAAGGTTGTGTATAACACCAAAATATTCCTCAATAAAAGGAGACTCATATGAAGTCCCTTACAAAGATTATATCATTAGATTAAGGATAAATAAATGACATAATTATTTGTGATAAATATAAATACACTCAATATAATTGTATATTCAGTGTAAAAAATCATAGGTCATCCACACATATTCATTGATAAACAAAACCAATGACAGGGATATTTAACTCAATGAATAGAGATGTAGTGAATATTTCCCTTACCTTGAATCTGACTTGTCTCGTTAGTTCTTTATATTCTAGAATAATAAACTTAGGTTAATTAATACATAATTTAAAACATTTTTCAAGTTTATTATTACTTTTATATAACTTATTACAATGTTATAAAAATTACATAATTCTTTAAGTTCATATTGGTTGTTTTGTCGATATTCGGTACTTGAGATGAAAATGAACTTGTTTGATGTAAATTTTCCATGTGGTCAAAATTCCATAATATATAATATATTATTCATCATTTAGATATCATATATATCTTATATATATGTATTTATAATATTCCATAACATTTGGATATAATAAATTAAATGCATTGTTCATGGAGATGGTTGGTCCTACGTATGCAAGAATGCTAGTTTCATTTCTTTGTCATATTGAAGGAATGAAAAATAAATGATAAATAGGTATAATATAATTACAGTATGATATATATGTTATATATGTTACATAATTTTATTAAATTCATCCTTTATACATTCTATTTATGTCATGAACGAGTCATATCACTTTTAGGGGGTGGTAGTCCACACTTTCTCAAATGAAATTGTCATATTTTCACATTATGGAAAGAATAAATGTATGTTGTAAATAAAAATTAAATAAGAATGATGTAAATATAAATAAACTACATATCATATTTGTTCATCCCATTCAAGTTTATAATCTTTTTTTAATGAATATCAGATAGAATGAATCGCATCCCATCATAGAGATGGTAGGTCGTACGTACGCACGAGCGATGATATCATTAACTTAATGGTTAAATGATATATAATTGGATTGTATATTAATTATAAAGAATAGTAATAAATTTATATTATTTATCTAAATCCATTATACTCATCATTATACCCATCCAAATTAATTCTTGTTGAATAAAAAATTACACCATAGTGTAGAGACAGAAAGTCATACGTATGCACGCATGACGATATTATTATTCATAGGATAGATAAAAGTAGGTATAAGGTTGTACCATAATTATAATAAAATTTAATAATGTATAAGATACTGGATTTATTAATTTATTATGTAAATGAAATCATAAGAGTAAGTAGAAGAAGAAAATAATTTTGAAAGAGGTGATAATACATATACCACTTTTTTGAGTATCTCCTTTTTATTTTCACAAAACGTCTCCTTAGAATAGATTTCTTCCAAAATTGTATCCTATAGGGGAAATTTAGTGATTTGGAGAGCTTATTTTGTATAATTTTGATGATAAAATGGGCTTGAGAGGTGTGGGTAAGTGGGTAGAGGTGGTGGCCTTTCATAAGAGGGAGGAGGTGCACTTTAGAAAAGTCTTGAAATATTATTTTACTATAAAATTATTATCAAATTATAAAAGTTAATAAGTGATATATTTCAAGGATAATATGATTATGGGTCTAAATAATCTCAAAAAATAGGTTTTAGACAAGTCTAGGTCACAAAAGTAACCTTATCTTTTAGCTTTAACCCTTAGTTAAAAACATTAACTCTTACCGTGTCTTCTTGTATCTTCATAATATATGGTTACTATTGTTACTATAAAATTTCAATAGAGACATAAGTGGATTATTAATTACATTTTTAACATTGTATATGTCAGTTGGATGAATCTTATATTTATAAGACTATTATATCATTAATGAAATATTATTTTTTGAAAAACTCATTTATGTAAATGTTTACACTATTTAGTAATTGATTTTTGTTAAAGTCCTAAAAACATTATTCCTCAAAAAAAGGTATTAAAAAATCTATTATATATCAAGTTAATCTAAAAAAATTGTCTATGGAATAAAAATGTTCAATTTATAATTATTTTAATATTTATAAAATCATTTCTCTGAATCATTCTTTAATAAGGTAATCACTACATCATCATTGTGTCAAAAATAAATTTATTTGTTTAATTATTAAAATTTATAAATAAACTATAATGATGTAGAAAATATTTTTATATTTATAATGATTATTTATTTTTAAATATATCATTTATTTAACTATATATAAATTTTTTTATTAAAAGATACATGTTTATGTTATATTTCTCTTTTCATTAAATTAAATATTATAAAATGTCATTTTCACACACAAGTGGAACCAAAATTCCAAAATTTTATAATAAGGATGCTCATGGACATACATATATAATTAAATAGGATTAGGACACGTTTTAGGGTAGTTTTAAATTATTATAATATTATTTTTTACCCTTATTTACCCGATTTACCCTTTAACCATGGTAAATAAAAAATTAATAAAGTTGATATTCATAATGTCAAAAAAATAAAAGGTGCATATTTAGATAATTTAGACCTTATTATTCCAAATATTTAATCCAATTTTCCAAATTCATAACATATAATTATAATAAATTAATTTAAAATTAATTCTCGTTGTCAAAACTAGAAAACGGGTTTTTAAGAAATAAAAACTATCAAAAGATTGACAGGTGTTTATGTCCAATTAAAATGTGAAATTACTTCCAATGACAATAATTGGATTAATATATAAAAACATAATTCAATTATACTTTAAAATCAATTAAAATGACAATATAACTATATAAATAAATTATATTAAAGATAGTTTTAAATTAAAATCCAGTATTTTCACTATTCATTAAAAAATGAATTTTATCATAAAAATACCAAAAGTAATTTTTATGTCCCAATTATAAATAAGAATATTATTTTATAAAATAGAACTTGTAAAAGTAAATAAAAAACTATTTATATAAAGGTTTCACTATCAAAAAGGTGGTAAAATGGCCTTTTAGAAATCTTAATGTATTTTATACATAAAATTGTATTCATTCTCATTGTAAGACTATAAAATTAATTGGATAAATGTATAAAAATTTAAAAAATATTTAAAATTCTAATATATTTAATTATTTTCATTCCCACCAATAAAATGGCTAGGCGTTAACTCCCATTTAAAATAATAAAAATAATAATGTTGTATTATTTTTCGGTATAACTCAGTGTTGTGTGCAAAGTAAGATTTTAGAGAAACCTATTATTGTGGGTCAGGTACACTATCATATATATTGTCCCATTTAAAATAAAATTAATATTAAATTCAAAAGTATTAATATATATGAAAATGTATTATTCTATAAATAGCCGATATGTTACATCATTCCCCCCTTTTGGAAATTGCATCCTCACTAATTTAAAATTGGGCTAGGAAGCTTCATTGAAAATCCCACACCCAAAAAATAGTCAATAAAACTATCACTTTAAAATAAATAAATATAATTTCAAAGGCCACCCGATATAACACATACTAGGATTCCATGTAGGAAAATATGGATATGGAAGAGAAACTAACCACTTTATTCTGCTGGAGTGTGATAGAAAACATGATTATGAGAAAGTTAATAAATAGAAAACCATAAACTTGTGATGGGTTAAATAGTCTTTGATTTCCAAAAAAGGAAAATTAAATAGAAAACTTTTTTGTTTTATGTTCCTTCTCATAAATTTGAGGAATTTATTTACGAGCTTGACTTAGAATATAAGGAACCATACTTATTGATCATGTATAATTTCATCCTTTAATAAATTTCTACCAAAAAATCATATTTTCTCTAAAAAAAGAGTTTTCATATAAGGACTCAGCCTTAAAACATTACTTAAACTTGATATTAGTTAATAATTTGACTTTAATTCACATTGAGTATCATTTCAGTTTTAGTGTTTCTGATAATTAGGCCATAACTATTATATTATATCTAAAATATTAAAAATTAGACACTTCTAATCTATCTAATTATTCACAAAAATAAAACTCCTTAAATGAAATACGAATTATTTTCCTGATAAAAATGTTCTTGAATTATTTATTTCTGATACCCTTCCTTATACCCTATGAAAAAAAATTCAAAAAACTTGGGATTAGTATAAAAAGATTAGTAAAGGATACAAAATAAAGAAAGAAAATATTAGTCCATGAATACATACAAATCAATGAAATCATACTTTTTACTTATAAAACATAATCTCTTTAATATAACTTAGGAAATCATAATATTTATAAATAACTCAAAGAAATTGTAAATCATAAAGGTAACTTATTATATCCATAACAGACTTACTTTGTAGCTTTCACAGCTACACAGGTATTAACCATCATAATTAGGTTTGGAATACTCATCACAGTATATTCCATAAATCTCTTAGTATAAACCTTATAGTTTACCTCTATCATGTTAATCAATTAATTATAGATATATCTTAGGCTCACCCTCCCTCGTTTTATCACATAACCACCCATATACATAAACAATTTCCAAAAACCATACCATAATCATAACACATAAAACAAGCATAAAAGAATGATAACATTTACACAATGAAATCACAAGATATATATTCAATATATTGAAAAAATAAATCCATTATCAAAACAATTTTCAATACCAAAATACCCTAAAAAGTAATATGGTATTTACTTTTTTAAAAACATTACTTCTTTTAGAGGAAGCCAAATATCAAATAATGCTCATAGCGGAGGAAATATCATTATTTCCGATTACGTTAGAAAGAAACATTTTTTTTTTAATTTAGTAAAATGATTCATAGAAAAAGATTCCTTTAGAAAACTATTTAATGAAATTAAAAGTCAAAGGGGTTGATTATATACTATATAAAATAAATTCATGTATAAATCTAAATATGACTCAATGAAAGGAGATTGAGACGAAGTCCCTTACCTTGAGTCCAAATCATCATGTATGTTCCTTATTATTCTAGAATAATAAAGTTTAAGTTAATTTATATGTGTTTTAGAAACTTTTAAAAGTTTATTATTTCTTTTTAATCACTTAGTGCCTTGTTATGACAATCACATAATTATTCAAGTTCATATCGGTCGTTTTGTTGATATTCGATACTTGAGTCAAAAATGAGTTTATTTTATGTAAATTGTTCATGGAGTCAAAATTAAAAAATATACATAATTATATTAATGATTTAAATATCATATATATCTAGTATATATGTATTTATAATAGTCCATCACATTTGGAGCTAATAAATGAAATACACCATTAATGGAGACAGTAGATTGTACGTACGTATGAATTCTACTTTCATTTATTTTTCTTGTTAAAGGAATGATAAAAAATGATAAATAGGTATGTTATAGTTCCATTATAATATATATGTTATATATTTTACATAAGTTCATTAATTTTATTCATTATGCGTTCCATATATGGCATGAATGAGACATATCACTTTGAGGGGCGGTAGTCAGCACTTCTTCAAATGAAATTATCGTATTTACACATTATGGAAAGAATAAAGATATTTTGTAAAAAAATACAGAATAATAGAAAAAAGATAAATATATCATATATCATATATAAATACAGTTTCATCATAATGTTCTCCATGAGAGGTGGTAGGATAAAATTAAACAATCATCATTTCATGAGGTAGTAGTTTGTCATACACATAAATAATATGCTTTTATCCCTTAAATAGAGGTGTGTGTAAGTGTAGTTAAAATAATTATCATAAAAAAAATCCTAGTATATTTTGGATACTGGTGTTTTTATTAAATCATATAATAATAAGATCATAGGGAGTGAAGAAAGAAAATAAAATAAAGGAAGTTGAGAGAAGACTTTACCTCTAAATCGGGTAACTTCTTATGATTTGTACCAAAAGGATTTCTTGAATTTCCTTATGACCATGTTGAGGATTATAGTAGGAAGGTATGGATTTTTTTATATTATTTTATAAAAATTTGGATGAGCCAATGGGATTTAGATGTATGAGTAAGTGGGTAGATGTGGTCGCCTTTTATAAGAGGGAGGAGGGGAACTTTAGGAAAGTCTTGAAATATTATTTTATTAGAAATTGATTTTAGAATTATAATAGGTTAAAAGTGATATATTTCTACTATAAGATGATAATGGGTCTAAATCCTATCAACCAAAATATTTTATAAATTTTTATATCACAAAATTAACCTTAGATTTTATCTTTAACCCTTAGTTAAAAACATTAATTCTTACTATGTCTTCTTGTATTTTCATAATATATTGTTACTATAGTTACTATAAAATTCCAATAGAACCAAAATTAGATCATTAATGAAATTTTTAACATTATACAAGTAATTGTTTTTAATATTATATTTTTAGGACTATTATATCATTTAATAAAATAGTATTTTCTTTCAAAACTCATTTATGTCAATTTTGACACTATTCAGCAATTGTTTTTTCTTAAAGTAATAACAACTTTATTCCTTAAAAAAATGAATTAACTCAAATATAATACGTCATAATAATCTATAAAATTATTTTATGGCATCAAAATTAACAAATTATATTTATTTTAATATTTATAATATCATTTTTTTAATCATTCATTAATAAGGTAATAACTGCATCATTGTTATGTCATAAATAAATTTATTTATTTAATTTATAAAAAATATAAATAGTATATCATGATGTTTTAAATAGTTCTATATTTCTAATAATTATTTATAGTCATATATATCAATTATATAACCCTATATAAAAAAAATTTAGTAAAAGATTCATGTTTATGTTATATTTCTCTTTACTTTAAATTAATTCTTAAAACATGTCATTATCAAGACCAAGTGGCCCTAAGGGGTCCTAAAATAGACCCAATGATTCCCATTGTTGTAAATATATCATCCAATAGGATTATGACATGTTTTAGGGTAGTTTTATATTATAATAATATAATTTTTTACCCATATTTACTAGATTTACCCTTTAACCATGGTAAATAAAAATAATTACTGTAGTTACTATTCATAATGTCCAAATATAAATGGTACTTATTTATAAAATTTGGAGATTATGATTCTAAGTATTTCCAAATTCAAAACAAATAATTTTCAGAAATTAATTTAATGTTAATTTCCATTGTCATAACCATAAAGCTTATTTTTAGAAGTAAAAACTATCAAAAGGTTGACATGTGTTTATGTCCAATTTATGAGTCAAATTAACTCCATTGACCAAAATTGGATTAAATTATAAAAACTTAGTCTAATTACACTTTAAAACCAATTAAAATTTCAATCTAACTATATAAATAAATTAGATGAAAAGGGAATTTTGAATTAAAATGCAATACTTTCACTATTCATTAAAAAATGAACTTTATAGGATAATTTTCAAAAATTTAACCAAAGTAAATTTTTATGCCCCTATTCTATATAAAAAGTTTATTTTTTCAAATAGAGAAATAAAAAGTGAAAAAAATTAGATTTAAAAATGGTTCGCCTTCAAAAGGTGGTAAAACTACCATTTAAAAATACTAGAGTATTTAATGCTTAAAATTAGATTCATTCTCACTTTAAGCCTCTTAAATTTATTGGATAAATGTAAAAACAGTTAAAAAACATGTATAATCATATTTTAGTTAGTTATATTCATTCTCGCCAATACAACAGATAGGTTTTACCTACCATTTAAAATATTATTATTATATTATTATTTTTTGGTATAAATTAATGTTGTGTAAAACGTAAGATTTCAAAGAAACATGTTGTTATATATCGAGTACGCTTTCGAGAAAAGTATCCCATTTAATGTAAAGTTAATATCTTATTTATAAATATTAATAGATATGAAAAGGTATTATTTTATAAATGCTTGGGATCCTACATCATTCCCCCCTTTGGGAAATTGCTTCCCCACAATTTTATTTACTTATCCAATAAGTGGGGGTATTTATCCCTTATAGAATGTTCAGATCCCCATATTACCTCTTCAACCATATGGTTTTTTCACAAAACATTTACCTGATGAATTTCCTTATTCTGCAACAATTTCTCTATGTGGCCAAGAATCTAGAATGATTGTTCCTCCTAAGAAAGACTCTCTTCTAACTGAACTACCTATGGAATCAAAACATGATATGGATCTGGAATATACTTTCTTAACATTGAAACATGAAAACAATTGTGTACCTAGGATAAACTTGGTGATAAAGATGCATTTTAGGAAACTGATCCAAATTTCTCTAAGATTTCATTGGGTCCAATGAACCTCGAACTCAGCTTTCCCTTATTACAATAACGCATCACACTTTACCATGGAGAAACATTGAGAAAGACATGATCACTTACATTGAGACAAAGATCCTTCCTCCATTTATTCAGATAACCTTTTTTCCTCCTCGGAGAGGTTCTCATATGCTTCTGAATCAACTAAAATTTTTCTGTCATATCTTCTACCAATTCTAGTCCCATAAACTTCCTTTCACCTACTTCATCCCAAAAAGATGAAGTTAGACACCTCTTTCCATATAATTCTTGAAATGGTAACACATGTATACTGGAATGAAAACTGTTATTATAAGAAAACTCAACCAAATAAAGATATTGGTCCTAACTTCCCAAGTAATCCAATGAAAAAGCACATAGCATATCTTCTGATGTCTGAATTGTTCATTCTAACCACCCATCTGATTGTAGATGAAAAGTTGTACTAAAATTTAATTCAGTACCCAATGACTTCTGAAGGCCTTTCCGAAAGATAGAACTGAACCTGGGATCATGACCAAATACAATGGATAGGGTAACTCCATGTAACCTGACTATATCATTAATATACAATCAATAAGGTTTATCTAGATATAGAATATCCCAAATATAAAGAAAATGAAAAGATTTAGTCAATAGATCAACAATAACCTAGATTGTATTGTTACATTGATATGTCTTTGGTAATCCCACTATGAAATTCATGGACACATTTTCCTATTTCCACTCTAGAACTGGAAAAGGATGAAGCATCCCTTTCAATAACTACCGCAATGCTTTAGCCTATTGACAAATCAAACATCTCAGGGTAAATTCTACAATATCTCTTTTCATTCCATCCCACCAGTAATACTCCCAAAGATCTCTGTACATCTTAGTAGTGCCAGGATGAACTGAAAATGGATAACTATGAGATTCACATAAAAAACTCTTCAACTGTTAATCACAAGGCACACATAAACTCTTTTCAAACCTTAAAACAAAGACTTTATCTGTGTTAAATTCAGGTAACTGACCCTTATGAACCAATTATACCTTTATCTACAACTCCTTGTCTTCTTTCTATGCTTTCTTAATTCTATCTGATATAGATGATTTCACTACCACCTAAAAAAAAATAGTGGAATTCCTTGCACCAGTAACATTAAATCCAGAATTCATCAAATCAAAAACCAAAGGATCTCATTCCAAATGTATCATGGTTAGTATTACATTACTCTTTTGACTCAAAGCATCAGCCACATTATTTTCCTTTCCTAAATGGGGATGAATCATCCAATCAAAATAATTTATTAATTCCAGTCATCTCCAATGTATCATGTTTAATTATTTTGGATTGAATATATACTTCAAAATTTTGTGATCATTATATATTTCATATTGCATTCCATAGAGATGATGCATCTAAATTTTTAAATCAAAAACAAATAAAGAAAATTCTAATCCATTTTTAGGGCAATTTAACTCATGAGTTTTAAACTGACGTGAATCATAATCAATTACCTAATTATTCTATATTAGAACACAACAAATTCCTTTCTGTTGGGCGGAGAGTGATGGAAAGAGGGGGGGGTGAATTGCCTTTTAAAAAATAATTAACAATTTAAAACAAAGTTAAAGGGCAGCGGAAATAAAAGAGGCATGACACAAAACTTGATAACGGAGTTCGGCTTAAACCAAAGCCTATGTCTCCGCTCCCAACTCAACCGTTGAGAGATTTACTACCGCTTGATTTTTAATGGTTTTAGCAAGAAACCCACTAGACTTTAAGGTAGTCTAGAACCTATTACAGCTTGCTTTTAATGGTTGAGCAAGAACCCACTATCCTTCTTACAGGTGAAGGCTAGCTCACCTATGACTCAAGCCTTTTAAAGGGAGGGCTTGACTAACCTCTTCACACCTTGAAGGTGGTGTGAAAACCCAAAGAAAGGAAGGATGAGAGAAAGAGGGGTTTGTAGGCACAAACCCAAATTGATGCTCAAAATAATAAAACAAGAAAAACCGTAATGTGGAGAAGTCTTGGGCGCCAATGGATTGATTGGAGTTGATGAAGAGCGCTCCCAAGCTTCTATGGTGATGCTCCTTGATTGTGGAAATGAGTTGGAGAAAGTGGGGATCCTTGAAGGAATGCGCCGGAGGTTCGCCAAATGATGGAAAAATGTTCCCGTGGGCTTCACTAATTTTCCGGGGCTTCCTAGTCCTTTATTTATAGAGGGGGAACCCTCATATGGCCGTTCGGGGTCTTCGGAGCCGTTGGGAGCAGGCTGGTCAAAGCCCAACGGCTAGTTTGACTGGCTCCACCGGCTGACCGGTGCTTGGCCACCGGTTGGCCGGTGCTTGAAAAACGGAGAAGCCTTCTGCCCAGGCATCACCGGTTGGCCGTTGAGGAGGCCACCGGTTGGCCGGTGGTGAGACAGTAGCTGTCTATTCTGTCTAGGTTCCACCGGCTGGCCGGTGATGGGACATCGGTTGGCCGGTGGACTGAAATCAGTCCACTTTTGCCTTCTGGCTTTCTTGGCCCAATTCCTTGGAAACCTGAAAATCATGCCTATCATCCAAAAACACTTAAAACAAGATTAGGTAAATAAGAGAGTGATTGTGATCATGAAAATTAAACCACGAGGGGTACGAGAGGTACAACAATCTCCCCCTATTTTGATGATCACAATCACCAAAACAAGCAATGTAAAAGACTGAAATGAAAGGCATGCTTTAAAGGATAAATTGAAAAGTAAAGCAAAGCATGAGAGAAAGATTTCTCCCCCAATCAACCAATAATTTCTCCCCCTTTGTGATTATCAAAATAGCACGAGGCATAAAACATGATTGAGGGAAAGGATTGAAAAACAAGATAGAGATTTTAAACCAATTGAAATTTTTGAAATTTGAATTGAAAGTTTTGAATTGAAAGTTTTGAAAATAAATCAAAAAGGCTTAAATGATCCTAACTCCCCCTAAATAAAAACAACAAATCACCGGGGAGAGGATTTTAGAACCGAGACAAATTTTGGTCCGGAGAGACTCGCTAAAAGGGATTTTTCAATCCACACTTGTCTAGTGGCGGGTCTTCTCCTATGAAATTCATCATTAAAGAAAATAGTTTTGGGCCTTCCATACCGGGCATTTTTGAAATTGCACTCATAAATTAAGTACCCGATCTTTTTTGCAATAGTTGAAACATTTATTTTGGGAGCTCCCCCTTACAAAAATAGTAGGAGCATGGGAAGAGGAAGCTTGCTTGGAATAGCCAAGCCCTTGGGTGTTTCTAGATATGCATTGGGAACCAAGGAGCTTCGAGAGGTTATGTTCACCTTCGGTGAACTTAGCTAGGGATTCCCTTAAATCCTTGATTGTTGATTCCATAGAATCAACATCAGGAAGGTTTTGGATCTTGAGGGACAACTCCTACTTTTCTTTGAGAGGTTGATCCTTTTCAGAAGAAATAATTTTGAATTTATTTTTTAAAGCAATAAATTTGGAAGAAAGTTCGTGAAAACCTTCCTCCAATTGATCTCTCGCATGTTGGAGATCCTCGTAGGATAAATGATTGAAATAATTTGAAGAATTGGAGGATGAGGAGTCGGAAGAGGATACCTCATGAAATGCCATTAGGCATTTTTTACCATTGTCACTTGAGGAGGAGGAGGAGGAGGATGTGGAGCTATCACTCCATGTGGCCTTGAATGCCTTCTTCTTTTCCTTTTTCTTGGCCTTTTTCTTGTTGAGTGGACAATCGGGCTTGTAATGGCCTTTAGTACCCTCATGGGTTACTTCTAAAAGTTTCCAGATTTCATGAGATGAAGAGAAAGTATAAACACGGTTGAATTCATTACGGTCTAGCCCACAATGAAGAGCATTCATGGCTTTGCCATCAAGCTCAAAATTTGCAATGTCTTCGGGGGTCCATTTGGATTCATCGGGAGAAGAAAGAGAATAACCATGCATGACAATTTTATAAATAGGATAACCTATACTTCTAAGAAAAGTAGTCATGTGGGTTTTCCAATAAGTATAGTCGGTTCCATCAAAAAATGGAGCACGACCCAAAGAATAGCCTTCGGGGGCGAAAGAGGATGAAGCCATCACAATGGATCTTTAATTTGAAACCGGTTAAGGTATTACACAAATACTACCTCTGATACCAATTGTTGGGCGGAGAGTGATGGAAAGAGGGGGGGGTGAATTGCCTTTTAAAAAATAATTAACAATTTAAAACAAAGTTAAAGGGCAGCAGAAATAAAAGAGGCAAGACACAAAACTTGATAACGGAGTTCGGCTTAAACCAAAGCCTACGTCTCCGCTCCCAACTCAACCGTTGAGAGATTTAATACCGCTTGCTTTTTAATGGTTTTAGCAAGAAACCCACTAGACTTTAAGGTAGTCTAGAACCTATTACATCTTGATTTTAATGGTTGAGAAAGAACCCACTAGCCTTCTTACAGGTGAAGGCTAGCTCACCGATGACTCAAGCCTTTTAAAGGGAAGGCTTGACTAACCTCTTCACACCTTGAAGGTGGTGTGAAAACCCAAAGAAAAGAAGGATGAGATAAAGAGGGGTTTGTAGGCACAAACCCAAATTGATGCTCAAAATAATAAAACAAGAAAAACCATAATGTGGAGAAGTCTTGGGTGCCAATGGATAGATTGGAGTTGATGAAGAGCGCTCCCAAGCTTCTATGGTGATGCTCCTTGATTGTGGAAATGAGTTGGAGCAAGTGGGGATCCTTGAAGGAATGTGCTGGAGGTTCACCAAATGATGGAAAAATGTTCCCGTTGGCTTCACTAATTTTCCAGGGCTTCCTAGTCCTTTATTTATAGAGGGGGAACCCTCATATGGCCGTTCGGGGTCTTCAGAGCCGTTGGAAAGGTCTTCGGAGCCGTTGGGAGCAGGCTGGTCAAAGCCCAACGGCTAGTTTGACTGGCTCCACCGGCTGACCGGTGCTTGGCCACCGGTTGGCCGGTGCTTGAAAAACGGAGAAGCCTTCTACCCAGGCATCACTGGTTGGCTGGTGAGGAGGCCACCGGTTGGCCGGTGGTGAGATAGTAGCTGTCTCTTCTGTCTGGGTTCCACCGGCTGGCCGGTGATGGGACACCGGTTGGCCGGTGGACTGAAATCAGTCCACTTTTTCCTTCTGGCTTTCTTGGCCCAATTCCTTGGCAACCTGAAAATCATGCCTATCATCCAAAAACACTTAAAACAAGATTATATAAATAAGAGAGTGATTGCGATCATGAAAATTAAACCACGAGGGGTACGAGAGGTACAACACTTTCGACGAAGCATCGCAATAGGTATCAAATTCACCATTTCTGGAAGGTAGTTCTAAAACTATAGTATTCGCCAATCTTCTTTTCAATTCCTAAAAACATTCATCACATTATTTTTTCTAGATAAACTTAACACCTTTTTTAGTAAACTTAGTCAATGGGATAGATAATCATGAAAATATTTCAACAAACCTCTGGAAATAACCTGCTAAACCAAGAAAACTATGAATCTCAGTAATATTTGAGGGTCTTACCCATTCTTTAAAAAACTTATTTTAGCAGGATCAAAAGTTATGCCATATTTAGAAACAATGTGACCAAGGAATGAAATTTTTTGTAACCAAATCTCACAATTTCTGAATTTCTCATGCACTTTTTTTTCTTTTAATTTTTTCAATACAATCCTTAAATGGTGTTCATGATCCTCTTTAATTTTAGAATATACCAAAATATCATCAATAAACACAACCATAAACTTATCCAAGAACTCAAGAAAAGTATTATTCATAAGATCCATGAATACAGTAGGTGCATTGGTTAACCCAAAAGGAATAACTACAAACTCATAATAGTCATATCTAGTACAAAATGCAGTATTTGAAATGTCTTATTCCTTTACTTTCAACTAATGGTACCCCGACATCAAGTCAATCTTCAAAAAATAATGATCTCCCTAGATCTGATCAAAAAAATCATCGATTTGAGGTAAATGATACTTGTTCTTAATAGTAATGTTATTCAATACTCTATAATTAATGAAAAGTCTCATTGAACCATTTTTCTTTTTAACAAACAAGACAGGATCACCCCATGGTGATGTGCTAGGTCAAATGAAACCTTTATCTAATAACTCATACAATTGCTTCTTTAACTCTAAAAGTTTAATTTGAGACATTTGATAAGGGGGTTTTGAAATTAGATTTGCATCAAGAACCAAGTCGATAATAAATTCAAATTTCCGATTAGGTGTTATACTAGAAAACTCATCAGGAAAAACATCAAGATTCTCATTAACCATGGGCACATCATTAATCTTAATAGTTCTTTTGTTTTAAACAATATTTGAAAAGAAAAATTCATTTCTATGTTTTACTAGTTTCTCAGCTTCCTGATATGTTATCAAAAGTAAGGGTTCATTCTTGTACACAAACTGAAATTATTTCTGAAAAGAAACCACTTTAGATCTGTAGTCAATCTTATCATGATAAACAGAAATTAAATCTAAACCCAAAATAATAACAAACTCTACTAGAGGAAAAACAATAAGGTTTGTAGGTAGATTCTTTCTAAACATAAGGATAAGAGGGTTTTTATATTTTTTTTTGTCTCAACATTTCCCACCATGTGTTTTTTCCACAAGTTTAGAATTCATATCTTGAGATGGAATTCTCAATTTACTAGAAAATTTATCATAAATGAAAGAATGTATAGATCTGGAATCAAAAAACACATTTTCATAGTCTAAATAAACAAACAATGTACCTAATACTAAATCATTGGATGGAACAAAATTTTCTTATGTAGTTTCAAATGATTTCACCACCCCTTTTTACT
Organism: Viscum album; assembly: GCA_963277665.1. Taxonomy (NCBI): domain Eukaryota; kingdom Viridiplantae; phylum Streptophyta; class Magnoliopsida; order Santalales; family Viscaceae; genus Viscum; species Viscum album. The sequence goes on along the minus strand of OY728123.1, from coordinate 1,196,362,076 downwards.
TATAGTCTAATTCTTTTCCATCATTTGAGTTCTTCAATTGATACTCATTTTCATAATGACACATTTCATTGCACTTAAAAAAAATTACTAACTACAAATCGTATTTTTTATTACCACTACACTAATATTTTCTAGTGAAATTACAAGAATTATGTCTCATTTTACCACATCAAAATCATTTACCAGAATTCAAATAGAATTCCCCAGTTTTCTTTTTACCACAATTTTCACAAACTATAAACTTAAGTTTCTTACCATCAGACTTTTTTGAATAGTTCTTCCCTTTCATTTTCGACCTCGACATCTTATTTTTTTGTTAGTCAAAGAAAACATGATCATTGTTAAAATCCATTTCCACCGTCTCTGCACATAAAACAACTTTTTCATAACTATTGAACTCAAGAGAAGCTAATTCCCTTCGATACAATGGATTTAATCCTAAGTAAAAATGATTTATTTTACTATCAAAATCCCATATGAAATTTGAATCATAACTTACCAGTTGAGTGATTTTTTCTTCATAAGCAGCCACTGATTCATCCTCCATCCTCAATTCAAAAAATTCTTTTTCTATCCTAAGTTGAACATCCTTTGGATAATATTTCTCAAATAACATAACTTTGAATTCATCCCAATAAATAGCCTCGATATTCTCATAATACCTAATATTTTTAACCATCGAACACCAATGATCATCTTAACCTTCAAAATGGTAAATTTAAATACTAACCTTTTTATTTTTGAACACCCCATGACATTGAAAATATTTTCTAGTGCTTTAATCCACCTTTGATATAGAACAGGGTCAAATGATCCTCTGAATGATGGAGGATGTATCCTCGTAAAATACTCCACTACTGACATTTTCCTTTGTAGTTGATATGGCTAATCTCATACATGGATACCACCACCATTTATATCCTGAGTCAATTGTTCCATCACTGCAAAAAAAATTGTTCAGTTCTAATTCCACCCATTTCTGGTTGCTAATTTCGAAGGTTGTTTTCCTCTTGATTTCATCCCATCATAGCTTCCTTGTTTCTTATAGGGAATACCATTATGAAAACATAAATATCTTAGATGAAGCAATAGGGTAATCTTCATATGCTATATCATTTCAATCTTACCATAAATTAAAAATAATTTATGGATATTCAAATATCCTAACTCCTAAAGTTATCTAAACTATCATCGGATACCAACTATAAAGATCCAAACTTAAAACATTACTTAAAATTGATATCAGACAATAATTTGACTTTAATTCACATTGAGGAACTTTTTAGGTTTAGAATTTTATAGAATTAGGCCATAACTATTATATCACATCCCAAATATTACAAAGCAGACACTTCTACTCTATCTAATTGTTCAAAAAAATAAAAAACCTTAAATAAAAAAAAGAATTATTTTATTAATAAAAGTAGTCTAGAATTATTTCTTTCTCTTTCCCTTATACCCTGTGAAAAAAATTCAAAAACTTGGGATGAGAATAAAAAGTTTGGTAAGTGTTATAAAATAAGGAAAGAAAACATTAGTCTATGAATACAAACAAATCAATGAAGTCATACTTTTTACTCATAAAACATGATCTCTTTATGATACATCATGAAATAATAATATTTATGAATAACTCATAGAAATAATTAATCATAAATGTAACTTGTGTCATCCATAACAAACTTACTTTGTTGATTTCACGACTACATAGGGAGTAACCTTCATGGTTACGTTTGAAATACCCATCATAATATATTCCATAAATTACTTAGTAGAAACTTCAACATTTACCTCCATCATGTTACCCAATGTATTGGAGATCTATATCAGGCTCACCCACCCTCAGTTTATCATGGAACTACCCATACGCGTAAACAATTCCCAAGAACCATCACATAATCATAACACATAAAACAGGCATAGAAGAAAGATAACATTTTCACATTTCAATTATAAGATATTAGTTCAAGATATTGACATAATAAATCCATTCTAAAAACAGATTTTAATACCAAAATACCCTCAAAAGGAATGTGTTATTTACTTTTCTCTTTTAAAATATAATTGCGTGTAGAGGAAGCCAAATATCAAATAATGCTCATGGTGAGGGAAATTTTGTTATCGTCCTGTATGTTAAAAATAAATATTCCTTTTTTCATTTAGTAAAATGATTCATAAAAAATGATTACTTTTAAAAAACATTGAATTAAATAAAAATTCAAATTTTTTGATTATATAACGTATAAAAAAAGTCATGTATAAATAAAAATATGTCTCAATGAAAGGATATTGAGATGAAGTCCCTTACCTTGAGTACAAATCATCGCGTATTTTCCTTGTTCATACTAAATAATAAACATAAGTTAATTTCTAATTGTTTTAGAGTATTTTTAAATTTTATTATTAATTTTATATCACTTATTACCTTGTTATAACAATCATGTAATTATTCAAGTTCATATTGGTCGTTTTGTCAATATTCGGTACTTGAGTCGAAAATGAACTTTTTTTTATGTAAATATTCCATGTAGTATAAAGTACATCATCTCCATAATAATATTAATTATTTAAATAACACATATATCTGTTATATATGTATTTATAATAGTCCATAACATTTGAAGATAAGAAATTAAATGCACCGTTCATGGAGAGGGTAGGTCCTATGTGCGTATGAATGATACTTTCATTTCTTTTTCATATTAAAGGAATGAAAACTAAATGATACATGGGTATGTTATAATTAAATTATAATATATATGTTATATATTTTATATAATTTCATTAATTTAATTTTTTATATGTTCTATGTATGGCATTAATGAGTCATATCACTTTTAGGGGGCGGTAGTCCGCACTTCCTCAAATGAAATTATCGTATTTGCACATTATGGAAAACATAATGGTATTATGTAAAAAATATAGAAAAATAGAGACAATATAAATATAATATATATCATATATAAATATAGTTACATCATAATGGCCACCATGAGAGGTGGTAGGAGAAAATTGAACAATCATCGTTTCGTGAGGCAGTAATTCGTCATACACAGAAACAGTATGTTCATATCCATTAGATAGATGTGTTTATATGTTTGGTTAGAAGAATTATCATAAAAATATCCTAGTATATTTTGGATACTATTTTTTTATGTAATCATAGAATAAGAGGATCATATGGAGTGAAGAAGTAAAATAAAATAAAGGAACTTGAGAGAAGATCTTACATCTAAATTGGGTAACTTCTGTTGATTAGAGCCTAAAGGCTTTCTTGAATTTTTTTATACCCAATTTAAGTCTTCTAGAAGTAAGTTATGGATGTTGGGAGATTATTTGAGAAAAATCTGGATGATCCAAGGTGCTTGATAATTGTGAGTTAGTGGGTAGAGTTGGTGGCCTTTTATAAGAGGTAGGAGGGGTACTTTAAGAAAGTCTTGAAATATTATTTTACTATAAATTTATTTTAGAATTTTAATAGTTCCAAAGTGATATATTTCAAGGATAATATGATAATGTTTCTAAATCCTCTCAACCAATAGATTTTAGACAAGTTTTGGTCACAAAATTAACCTTATCTTTTAGCTTTAACCCTTAGTTAAAAACATTAACTCTTACCATGTCTTCTTGTATTTTCAAAATATATGGTTAATATAGTTACTATAAAATTAAAAGAGAACCACAAGTGGATCATTAATGAAATTTTAAATATTATATAATCCATTTGGATGAATATTACATTTTTAATACTATTACATCATTTAATATAATTTTATTTATTTTAAAAACTCATTTATGTCTATTTTGACAATATTTAGTAAATGATTTGTTAAAGTCATAACAACCTTATTTATTCATACAAAAGGCATTAACTAAAATATAATATTTCATAATCATAAATAAATTTTTTTTATGGCATAAAAACGTTCAAATTACATTTAATTAAATATTTATAATATCATTTATTTGAATCTTTGATTAATAAGTTAATCACTTCATCATCATTGTGTCATAAAAAAATATATTTATTTAATGTCTAAAAATTATAAATAAAATACCGTGATGTAGGAAATCATTTTATCTTTCTAATTACTATATATAGTCAAAGATATCAACTATATAACCCTGTATTAATTTTTTTTATAAAAATATACATGTTATGTTATATTTCATTTTACATTAAATTAATTCTTATAACATGTCATTATCACACCCAAGTGGATCCATGGGGTCCTAAAATAGAGCCAAGGATGCCCATGGTTGGACATATCTCATCCAATATGATTATAACTTTTGTTATTAAAGGGTCCTGAAACACCTGAGAGGGGAGAGGTGAATCATGGTGTCAACGTTTTCTTTTAAACTAATGGATCTTGTTCCCATGTTAATAGGATCATGTTAAACTTATCTGAAGACGAAGTATAGAAAACAAAAAATCACATGAAAAGCAATGACATAGTAATTTTACATGGTACACCACTAAGCACTACATTTAACGAGAATACACCGGTAATGTGTTAGTCGTACTTAATAACCACTAAATTTCACAAGTTGTGGATTACAATATTTTAGCAGAGTCACTTTGTGCTAGGAACACTACCTTTACCAGGTTTTAGGGAAAGCACACTACGTCCCTCAGATCACTTCTGCTGACTCGCCCTTTCTCACAACATTAGAAAAATATTCACTCAGTTTGTCGACTTGAAGGTCCTTCCAATGGAGTATCATTAAATCATGCTTCCTCAACTATTAATGGATGCTCTATTGAATTTACATTATCAACCACAGATGTAATTTACTTTCTCAAACACTGATAGGTTATGGTAATTAATTTCAAAAACTGATTTGGTCAATTTTTCGGCTTCCATGGGTGTTCCACGTACCACTTTACCTCCTTCGCGTACTGAGTAGTGGGTATGGTTCACATCTCACCTCCTTTGCATACCACTATTGTTTTCATATATCATCCAACCCCACTTTTTACTACCCTGGTCTACTACGTACTGCCTGGATTCGCATACTACCTCTAAAAACCGCCTTTGAAAAACTACTCCTACTATGAGAACTACCTTTTCTCCGCGTACAACCCATCTTTCTCCGCCTACTGTCTTGCTCCACCACATACTGTAAAGAGATTCCTTTGCAAACTATGCTCTCTTTCAAGAACTATTTTCCTTATGCGGATCATTCTATCTACATATCATCTTCTTCTTTACAAACTAACTGTTACATTACCAAATTTCTTACTTAATTATTAATCTATAATCCAGCTTAATTAAGGGGATTACTAATCTTTATATAGGCACAAATGGATTTAAAAAATCCTCTAAAAAAGATTTACCAAATCTTTGATTTTGGTATAGACTCCACCACATACCATAGTTATCTCGTGAATCGAAGAAATCCTGAAAACCTCAATCATTTCATGTATTGCATGCCTTCACCGTGAATCATCACCGCAAACCATTTTCAGTTCTGCAAAATTCTTTGTGTACCATTCCCATAGCCTAGTATGTGTCTGAAAACTATTCTCAGAACAAGGTATGCAGGAAATTTTTCAAGGTATGAGGTTCCCTTATTTTTTTATTTTATTTTCCATTTTTTCATACCTTTCACTCCTACATGAAAACCTTCATTTTTCAACACCAAACTCATGAGTTTGAGGCCCAAAATTTTGGAAAACCCTAGGAAACAACGCCACCTTAAATATTTCTTTCAACCTCAATTGTAAGACCTCGTTCCATGAAAACCCCGTAGTCATTCATATATATATTGAAGAAAAAAACCATACTCCATTCTAAACAACAAATATCCCTAGTTCTAATAATCTCCACCTTTGGGTTTGCTGGAAATCTTCAAATAGATTCACTGAAGCACCATCCATAATCAGAAACTGAAACATCAAGAAAAAAAATACTCCCCATGGATCATATCTCCATTGGTTTATCCATTGAATTTATCCATCATTTTTTAACTTTCTCGATTCTACATCTATCCTTTATCAAGAAAAAAAAACATTTCACATTTGTTTTCACATTCGTTGATCCATTGAATTTATCCATTCTTCCCCATTTTCAAAAACCCAAAGAACCAAATTTTGGATTGACAACTCAAAGCATACTTCCCCTGGATCATATTTCCCCCATAAACCTTCATCAAACCCAAAAAATAGATTAAAAAGTAAATAAAATTTGGGAGATAGGAGTTTCATAACATCCTTTTATTGTGGGAGGTGGATGAACACCGAGGTTCAACTGATGTTTCTCAAACACTATTGCTGATAGTGTCTTGGTCAGGATATCAGCTACTTGATCATTAGTTCCCACATAATCTATTTTAATAATGTCTTGTTTAACTTTTTCCTTTATGAGGTGATACATAATTTCAATATGTTCCATACGAAAAGGATGAACATGATTCTTTATAAGATCAATTGTGCTCTTGTTATCATAGTAAATCACCTTTGGTTGTTTCACCTCATCACCAATGTCAATTAGTTACTGCTTTATCCAAAATAACTAAGTGCATGTCTTTGTAGAAGATATATATTTATCTTCACTAGTACTAAGAGAAGTACTTTCTTATTTATTTCTCATCCATCCCATGCATTTTGTCCCAATATATAATGATCCACCACTAGGAGAATTTATGTTCACTGCATCTCCAGCCCAATCAGCATTAGAAAAAGCAGATAGTTCATTATCTCTTCCTGTAGTAAAGTATAGCCCATAATTATTTGTACCTTTAATGTATCTCATGATTATTTTCACAACCTATATATATTCTTCCATCGGATTACTATAAAAGAGGGACACAGAAAAAGTTTCAAAGACAATATATGGCCATGTCACTTTCAGGGACAGTAGTCTTCCAATGATTCTTCTGTACATGGTGGGATCCACAAAAGTCCCTTACACATGCTTCTCGATATTTGTTCCAACCGCAATCAGAGTCAACATTGGTCTGGAATCATGAATACACAATTTATTTAGCATCTCTCTTTCATAATTTTCCTAATAAATGAAAGTGTAATACTTCTTATGAATCATCTACAACCCTAAAGATTATATGAGTTCACCAATCATATACATTTCAAATTCAGATTTCATGTGATTGGAATATTCATCCATGGATCCCAACTTTATTCCACTTAAAATAATATCATCCACAAATACTAATACCATGAAATGATCCTTTTGAGAATTCTTCACATAGAGATTATGATCTGCTCCTCCTCTTTTAAACTCTATCTTTCTTAGATAAGAGTCCAATCAAGAGAACCATGCACATGGTGCCTATTTCAAGACAAAAAGATATTTCTTTAATTTTCAAAACATTAGTTCATCATTTCCAATAAAGAACCCTATGGTTTTTCTAATATATACTTATTCTTACAATACATCATTTAATAATGTTGTCTTGATTTCCATTTGATACACTTTATAACTTCTTTGGGCTTCCATGGAAAGAAAGAGTCTGATTGACTCTAGTATAACTGCTAGCACAAATGTCTCTTTAAAATAAACACCTTTGATTTTTAAATATTTTTACAGACCAAGTGCTTCTTATTACTGGTCATATTTCCATGGTCGTCAAATTTTTTCTTAAAAATCCACTTTGTACCAATCACATTGTGACCTTCTGGTATTTTGACAAGATCCCAAGTCAGATTGTTGTCAATCTAATCTAACTTTTCATTCAATACTTTCACCAATGACTCATAAGTTGAAGCCTCTTAAAATTAGGATGGTTCCACATCTAATAGAAATGCATATTGTGCATTATTCATAATTCCCCTTGTCTATGTAGGTCCATTATGATCCCTGATAATGTTGGACCGATCAATCTCTTCTCTTCAATTTCTTTTTTGGGGTTCGACCAAATTCTTTACAGCTATAGATTTCTCTTCTAATTCTTCTCCTGATTCAACATCATGATGTGACTCTTGAGAGTCTTGTACATCTTCCTCTACCTATGTATTAGCATTTTTTCCATGATCACATTCTTCCTCATCTTCTATCACATTAGCATAAGAATTCCTTGAAGAATTTGTGTTTTTATCTTCAATGATCTTAACATCACTACTTTCCATAATTCTTTCCAAGAACTTATTAAAACACTTGTACACTTTGTTTTTTATTGAGTATCCAATAAATATTCCTTCATCTACATTGTCAGCATAATTCCCTTGATTTTATTCTTTGTTTAGGATGAAACATTTTTTTCTAAAAACACAAAAAAATGAAGGAGTGCTTCCTTCCATGCCATAATTCATATAGTTTCTTTATCTCATCCATATATAGCTCTATTAGTATTTTAATAAACACTACAACTTGAACTAACACTTTTCAATAATGTCAAGGAATATGACTCTCGATCATCATAGTTCTGACCATGTTGATTGCCTATCGATTCCTGCACTCAACAACTCCATTTTGTTTTAGAGTTCTCATAGCAGCCACCTCATGTTGTATCCCATGATTCTCTTGGAAATTTTTAAATTCAATGGATGTGTATTCACATCCATTTTTAGATTGTAGAAATTTCATCTTTCATCCAGTATCTTTCTCTGTGATTTGTCGATAGTTTTTCATGTAATACATCACTTTTTGATTCCTTTGAATAACAATCTCACATTCTATTCTACTATAATCATCTATGAAAAGAACAAAGTACCTTTCTCTATGTGTTCCAGCAATATTTATAAGGACACATACATCTGTTTGGATAAGGTCAAGGAGATTAGATGCTATTTTATTCTTTGGTAGGTAGGAACTGCAGACCATTTTTCCTCACATGAAATAATTATAGGTCTTTTCTCGTTAACACTTTAGACTAGGGATATCCATGACTGTCTTTATCTTAGATATCTTTTCCATGTCCTGTAGTTTGATATGCCCCAATCTCTGATGCCACAAGTTGTTTTCTTGTTCAATTGTTAGGTAGAAAATTTTCTCTTTGTTTTCAACCTAATGTAATTTTCCATTTATTCTATAGCCTTTCATGAGAGAATTCTCGTAATTTCCTCTTATAGTATATCCACTCTAATTGAATGCCACAATAAGACCTGAGTTAGAAGTTGACTCACACTAAGAATACTATGATGCAAATCATCCACATAAAGGAATTTATTTTTATTTAGATCTCCATTGTCTAGCTCATTACTTCCACTTCATATTATCTTCAAAGAACCATCATTTCTGAACCTCACTATTCCATTGACCTTTTTCTTGACATTTGTTAATAGTTTTTCATTACCCATCATGTGGGACAGACATCCGCTATCAAGAATCCAAGTGTTGTTGTTCTTTTTAGCTTTGAGGGAAACTTCTTTAAAATTAAATTTTTCAATTTTTTCCTTTTATTTCCATGAGATATTGGGTTGAGTGTAGGACACTGATGGCCTTTAAATTCTATCTACTATGTACATGGGTTCTCCATATTCAAATTATTCTTCTCGTGGAGAAAACCTGTTGGAAATATCCACACTTATGGTTAATGATTATTGACCCATCTCTAATAATTTTTAGAATTTCTCATGTCATAACTCTTCCTATAATACATATCTTTATGGACAAAGTTAGAACAGTGAAAAAATATATATAGAAATTAATTCTTCTATAAGAAGTAAGATATGAATGTGTTATATTTTGTTGAACTCCTAACACTTCTCTATTTGTATAGATACTTTCTTCTTCATAGAATGATATGGTATGTATTAGATAGCCACAAAAATAACACTTCATGAGAGTAAATGTATTCTCACTACTATTTAACCTAATTCCTTCTTCCTTGGAAAAACATTTCGATTACCGATAATTTCTAGAAACTCAAGGATAATCATCAGTTCACCTTTAATTTTGAATTAAGGATTTCATTTTTATAACTTCTGGTGTCTTTTCAACATGATAAAATTTTATCTTTCCTTTATTTTGGTTCACTTTATTTATAGCATTTGATGTTTCGACATCACAACCAATTCTACGATTTCCTATGCATTTCGGTATTTGATCACTCAAGATCTTTTCAACTCCACTAGAAAAAAAATTCCTCTCTACATTGGCTCACCATCCAAAAACCATCCAAATTGTATTTTCTTCTTTTCTTATATTGAATTTGATTCGCTTTTAAATTTACTCCTAAGAGTAACAACTTCTTCCTATAGACCCTCAATAGTCTTGGATTTATATTCCAGTATGGAGGTAAGGTCATTGATGACATTTCCCTATTATTCAATTATGAGTTTTATTTCTATGAAATCTTATGTTATTTCAAGGATTGATTATTGTACTTTCAAAAATTCCTCCAATCATTCAGTTTCTGATTCAATTTTATCAACATATTCTAATGACTCTTTTGCAATTCATTTGTACTCATTACATCTCTTAAATTGATTCTTAATCTTACCAAAAGCATCCTTAAGTTTCAACTTGGTATTGGAATTAGTGGTCAACTGATATTACCAGCCTTATCTTTTGATGGTTCTGATTTTTAAATTGTATCCATCATGGAATCATGGTTCCCAGATTTGAATTATGATTCCTATTCCTCATAGAGTTCATTTTCATCATCTTCTTCTTCACAGACAAAAAACCTTTGTTGATATTTCTTTATATATTTTAAGTCTCTATTTTTGAAAAATATTTTTTGAGTCTTTTGAATGTCTTCATCTTCACTTTCTTCATCATTGAACCTTCTTGGTCATCGAGAGGCAATGTTCCCAACATTTCCATAGTGAAAACAAGCTAGAGGTAGTTTGCCTTCAAATATACCTATTCCCTTCTTGAGATTATAGGAAATGAGATATAGAGTTTCTTTTCCTTCATCATCTTCTTCACCTATATCTCCTAAAATTTTTAGTTTTTCTATGGCTTTGAATGCCATTTCCTTTCTCACACGAGTTTTTGCTTCTTCTAGTTTGACTCTCATTTCATATGCCGATAGATTTCTCAGAAGATCATCCACCTAGAGTTTAGAGAGATATCTTTCCTCAAGAGATGACACATTTTAATTGTAAAGGAGTGGAAGTATTCTATAGATTTTCTTTACTATGTCAATGTCTTTGATTTCTTTTCCCTGACTACAGATTTCTCCTACAACTTTTGTAATTCGATTGAAAAAGGAGAATGCATTCTCATAAGGGTGCATCTTTATATCATCAAACCTATTGTGTAAAACTTGAAGTTTTACCTCATTCACTTTGTAATATCTTCCATAAATATTCTCTATTTTATCCCACATTGACTTAGTAGATGTGTAACTTGTTACCTTAAGATAAACCTGATCATAAAGGGCTATAGTGAGAGCATTATGTTCTTTTGCATCAACATGAAGCAATTTACTGTTTGTATAAGTCATTGATAGTCATGTAGGATCAGTGATTTGTATTCCCTAAATAGTAAAAAATAAGACTCACATTACAAGAGATATTCGGTGATATTTCATCCAGTTTTTTCATATCTGAACATTACTTTCATTGAAGAGGGGAACTCCACTAACATTGACTAGATTCTCCCTGACAGTAGAAGACATATTCAACACCGACAACCTTTACCCTCTGATACCACTTGAAGGACCCCGAAACACCCTGAGAGGGGAGAGGTGAATTACGGTATAAAATTTTTCTTTTAAACTAATGGATCTTTCTCCCACATTGATAGGAACCTATTAAACCTATCTGAAGAGGATGTGTTGAAAAAAATTGCATGCAAAGAAATGACATAATAATATTACCTGGTTAACCATTAAGGGCTACATCTAAGGATCATATGGATACAGTGTGTCGACCATACCCAATAACTACTAATCTTAAAAATTTGTATATTATAAGAGTTTAGAACAGTGACTATGTTATGGGCACATCTCCTTTACAAGGTTTTAGAGAAGTCACATTGCATCCCTCGGATCACTTCTGTTGACTCCCCCTTGCTCAGTACATTGGAATAATCTTCACTCAGTTTGTCGACATGAAGGTTTCTTCAATATAGTCACATTAAATAATGCATCCTAAACTATATATGGATGCTCTGTTGAAGTCCCATTATCACCCATAGGTGTAATTTACATTCCCGCACACTGATAGGTTATGGTAATTAATTTCAAAAACTGATTTGGTCAAATTCCAGTCTTCCTTTAGTGTTCTGCATACCACATTACCTCCTCCACCTAAAGTGTGGTAGGTATGGTTTACATCTCACCTCCTCCTCATACCAATATTTTTTCACATAACATCTAACCCCACCACATACTGGCCTTCTCTATCACGTACTTCCATTCTCCACATACTACCATTGAAAACCACTTTCTACAAATAGCCCCTACTGTGTGAACCTCCTCTGCTCCACATACAATCCATCTTGCTCTGCAAACTGCCTTGCTCTGCTGCGTAATTATATAGATTCCTTTGCAAACCATACTCACTTCTATGAACTTTTTTCCTTGTGTGGGTCATTCTCTCCACGTACCATCTTCTCCTCTGTGAACCACTTCGAACTTTACCAGATTTCTTCCTAAATTATTAATATCCAATACATGTTAATAAAGGAGATTAATTCTCCTTATATAGAAACAAATGGATCCAAAAAATATGCTAAACAAATATTTACCAAATCATTGATTTTGGTACAGCCTGCACCGCGTACCACACCTGTCCCGCAAAACGTAGCAATCCCACGAACCGCAGAAATCCCATTAACCTACATCTTTTTGCATACCGTATTCCTTCACTGTGAGTCATCACCGCAAACCATTTTCAGTTTCGCGAACCACTTCATGTACCATTCCCGATGTCTACTATGCGGCTGCAAACCATTCCCGGAACATGGTACACAGTCAATGTTCTAAGGTATATAGTTTTCTTATTTGGACGATTTTTCTAGTTTCAAATTCCTTTCACTCCTACGTGAAGAATATTTATTTTCTAATATCAAACTCCCAATTTTGAGGCCCAAAAATTTGGAAAACACTAAGAAACAGTGCCACCTTCAATATGCTTTCAGCCTCAATTGTAAGACCTCATTCCTTACAAACCCTGTTGGTCATCTATGTGTAGATTGACAACAAACATAAACCAGACTCCATTATAAAAAAAATCCTTGGTTCCAAAATTTATGGTAGTTTTATATTATTATAAAAAAATGTACCCTTATTTACCAGATATACCCTTTAACCATGGTAAATAAAAATAATTACTAGAGATACTATTCATAAGGTTCAAAAATAAAAGGTATTTATTTACACAATTTGTACCTTCTGATTCCAAATGTGGAACCCATTTTTTCAAATTCAAAACACAAAATTTTCATAAATTAATTTTTAATTAATTCCTATTGTCAAAAGCAAAAAAGCGGGGTTTTTAGAAGTAAAAACTATCAAAAGATTGACATGTGTTTATGTCGAATTTAAAAGTGAAATTACATCAAATGACCAATATTGGATTAAATGATAAAAATTAATCCAATTACACATTAAAACCAATTAAAATTAAAATCTAACTATATAAATAATTTAGATGAAAAGGCAGTTTTGAATTAAATTGAAGTATTTTTCACTATTCATTAAAAAATGAACATTATCAAAAAAATTACCAAAAATTTATGCAAAGAAGATTTTGTTGTACTTCTACAATAGAAGAAATTTATTGTTTTCAAATAGAACATATAAAGTGACAAAAATAAGATTTAAAAAGGGGTTCCCTTCAAAAGGTGGTAAAACTACCTTTTAAAAATATTATAGTATTTTATGCTTAAAATTGGATTCATATTCATTTTAAGCCTCTAAAATTTATTAGATAAATGTAAAAACATTTAACAAACATGTATAATCCTATTTTATATAGTTTTATTCATTCCTTCAAATACAATAGTTAGACATTAACTACCATTTAAAATAATAATATTATTATATTATTTTTCAGTATAACTAAATGTTGTGTGCAGCGTAAGATTTTAGAGAAACACATTGTTGCATATCGAGTATGTTATCAGGAAAAGTTTCCCCATTAATGTAAAATTAATATCTTATTTATAAATATTAATAGATATGAAATGGTATTATTCTATAAATACGTTGGATCTTACAATTCTAGATGACTTGGTCACACATAAAGCACAAGAATCAACTTCTATAGAATCACATAAGCTACAAAAGAATAACTATTTATTCATCCTGTCTTGAAACATTAACCAGAACCAAAGTGGTTATCATAAGATAAGATAATTCCCCAAAAGAATAATCATTTATAAGGAAAAAAAGACTAATTTTAATATCCAAAACTCAAGAGTAATACCCAAAGTCCAACATAGACCATTCAACAAATAATTTTCCATAAAATTACTCAAAATAATCCAAACAAGGATTGAAATCAAAAAATAGAAAGTTTTAATTACATAATATTTGAGGATAATTTTTAACAGTTATCTTCAAATAATATAAATCACTCTTAATATCTCATACAAAAATTTAATTAACCTAATAACATATTCTACAAGATAGGTTAATCATATACTTGAATATTATAATTACCTATATATACACAATTAAAATAATTGATTGTTCCCAAAATATAATTCAACCATTATTTCTCAATTAAATCCTATAGTATTCTATTTACCTAAATTATATAATGTTCCCTAAATAGAGAATGTTATCAAAAATAACATTTATCACTTAATCCCAAAATCATTTTCCCAATACCAAGAATATCCATTTGATAAAACATAAGTTCCCAAAATCAACTTATTATTAATCCATAAAATCATTTAACTAAAGATAATAAGTCATACTAATGAGGGAATTCACATAGGCCAGTGGTAGGTAATAAAGCCTTGTTGCACTTCGGTTGTGGGTTCAATTCCCAGGGCCTTATCAGACGTGATGGGTTTTCACCCAACCTATAGTTTTTCTTTTTTCTAAAACAATATAATCCTTAAAACATTCCCAAAATGAGGTAAAATCTTTAAAAATAACCAAAACATAATTTAACTTCAAGTTTATCTCATCCCTTTCATTTTTCATCTTAAAAATGCAATAAACCATAATTACCTCAAAATCAAGGATCATATAAACACTAAAGATTATTTATAATTATATCCAAAAATGAAAAGATAATTTTTTCTCATATAGAATTTTCACATAATAAACTCCAGGGTTACACATAGTGGAGAAAAGTCTTCCAAAGTTATCCCATTAATAAAAGAGCATTAATATTTTTAAACATTTCATCACCCATAGATATAACATAACTCTCAAATTTATAAAATGTAGACATATTAATCATCCATCATTTTTCATGACCCCTTAACCAAGTTTTTTGAACTTATTCTATAATAATTCTTTCCTACAAAAAAATCATGAATCATGTCCTAAGATTCAATAATGTCAAAACATGAGCTAAGAAATAATCCATACCTTTTATAAGTCGTTTTTAGTTTCCTCATCATAAATTATATTGCAATTTGGTATTGGTAAACATATATTTTTGTGGTCCTACTTGTCACACCTGTCATCTTTAAATAAATTATTTTATTAACTTTCTGGGTATCGGGTAGTTCAGGTTGAAGCCCGACCTAAAATTTTCAATTTCTTTTTTTTAAATGCGTGTTTTGGCCCTGACTGCATCCAGCACACCGCGGTTGAAGCCGCGCGGCCTCACCCGGGTCACCACATGACCTCGCCCGGTTCACAACATGCCATGCCCAGTGCTTATGGAAGATAAAGGAAATGAAATGAATAATAAAATATAGATAAAATAAAAACAAGTGTGGTAAAAAAATTAACAAATTATTTTAATGATGTTAAAAAATAATATTATTTGAGAATATTATTATTATTTTTATTGATAGTGTTGGGAAGATAAATTTTATTAAGTTATTAATATTATCATTACCATTTTAATTATTGTTATTACTATTATTATAATTATTATTTGTGTTATGATATTAATATAATTATTACTATTATTAATTTTATTATTATTACTAAGAACATAATTATTATTTTTAAGCCTCTCATTATAATTATTATTATTACAATTAACTATGATTATTATTATAGTTAATATTATGTAATGTTGTTAACTCTTTTTTTATTTTATTTTACTTATTTTATTTTATTTATTTCATTAATTGTTTTTTTTTCTCTTTTAGGGTTTCCCCCATTTTTTCGGCGCACCCCTCCTCCCTTTAACCTAGCGCCGCACCCCATCTTGCCTAGCTAACCCTTTGAGCCATACCCCCCTTGTTGTTGCCCAGACGCGCCGCACCCCTACCTCCTGCATGGAATCCGGCCAAATTTCCCCCCTAGTTCGCATGTGCCACACTCCCTCTCCTCATGTTCGCTGAGCACCCTGCGCTGGCCTCATTTCCAGCCCACACTTCATCCACCTATTTCGGAAGGCCCTATCATGCCGCTGCCCTACCTTGTGGGTATCATCAATATGGCGCCACCTGAGACCTCTCCCCAGACCGATCTATGCACCCCGCCTTTCCGGAATTCTCCTCAGCTGCTCATGCTGTCAGTTCTTCCCTCCAATTTCCAGCAGTCACCGCCCTCTCCAGCACCCTCACCAACCGGTGCTGCCCCCACCGGCACCCCTCCTTGGCCAGCCTCAGACACTCGCCGCCTCCTCCCCTTTGAACACCCATGTCACACCATTACTCCCTTCCAAATAGCCCCGTACGCCACCCCACTTCACTCGCACCACCCGCGGGCTGTCTCGTTGCCTCACCCTGAACCACACCACCTTCTGCCTCATCTAGACATGTGACACCCCTCTTTTTCTAGTTGGAGTTCCGGAATAACGTGTCTTTTGTGACACACCACATTCGGTTAAGTTTCTCTTTATTCTTACCTGAATCTTTTTCATTCCAGCAGGTATGTGGTTCATTACATGTTGTTTTTGAATATTTATTTTGTTTGAATTATTGTTTTAAGGTCCTATTTTGTTTGCTTGCGGTGTGTGTGGCGTGTGGTGGAAGTCTTCAAGTCTTTTCATGAAATTACTACACATTGGTAAGTGTTTCCATGTATACTCATTATTTGATAAATTAATTTTCAAGTTTAATTTGTTTAGCATATCACTTAGTTAATTTGTGTAGTGAGAAATTGGTGTTTGTTGATGTTTGATATGCATTGAACTGTTTAGTAGCATGTTTAATTTATGTGTGTTGTTTCTGCTTAAGACTCATATTTAGTTAGTTGTTGGTGTCCTTTTTTTATTGTGCGGGTGGATTTCAAATCTGTGAGAGGGGTGTGACTTATATATATATATATATATATATTAATATAGTGTCTTGTGTGTCTGGTTGTCAAAGAAGGTTTTTTGTGAGTTTAGTTGGTAACACCAAGTAATTTCTTTTAAATTTTTTTGTAAGCTTTTATTTTTGGCTTATTAAACTATGTGATTTGTGCAAAGGTGTTTTACAAATAATTTAAGGTTTTCCACCAAATTATTCGTGTGGTTTAGGTCACCCTTTAAAACTTTATTTGATGTGTGAGTGATGTTGTAATGTGTTTGAATTTATAACTGGGTATTCTAGTGTGTGCAAATCCATGTAACACTATTTTACTACTGCTTTATATATATATATATATATTAGTGGTGTAATAATTTATGACCATGGTGTAAAAGGCATTTGAAAAAAATTTTGGTGTGTGTCTTATTTAAAAATGGTGTTTATGTGTGAAAGTGGTTGTTTATTTAATGATAAGCATTTTTTGTGTGAATGGGTTAATTGAGTATGTAACCTATGTAGATTGAGTTTTGAAAACACTTTTGGTGTCTGTGTGGTTTTAAAAGAGGGGTTGTGTGTGAAAATGGTGATCTCGTGTGTGTAAGTACCCTGTTTGGATTTTATGCATGAGTTTGACGTGTGACATGAACTTGAAACTTGTTTGAGCACAAAATGGGAAGCCCAAGTAGCTAGGAGGGTGGACCAGACTAGTGGGCTAGTGTTCCTGAGGTGACTTGACCCAGTTGCATTGGCAGGACTGACGATTGAAACACTAACTAAACATATTGTTTTCTTAGGGTTGTGGCATTCTAAGCCACATTTTCTGAGGGTCGTGTCCTTCTAAGCCACGTTATCTAAGGATCGTGTCCTTCTAAGCCATGTTTCACCGAGACATTAAGATCTAGGGACCCAAGCTAGCTAATATCCACGAGGCCTCTCCTATATTAGTGCTAATTGGTTACTTTATGCTCATCAATGTGACATATTTGTTATTTTAGAAAGTAAGGGCATGTGTGTTTTAATTTAAGTTGTTCCATTTGAAACTATTTTTTTATGCTATTTTCGTTAAAGATTTTTAAGCATTTACTTCCTTTGATTAAAATTGCAAATGTTTTTATCATTTAATAATTATGTGTGGAACCTTTTTATTGGGTGACGTCCTACTGGGCTTTTGGATCACACCCTACATACACCTTTTGGTTTATGTAGATTCTGTTTTATTTCGTATTCCAGGTCGAAGCGTTGAGATTTGCGATGGGGTTTTGGTCGTTAATGGTCTTCTCCTGCAAGTTGGTGTTTCTGGCATGAGAATGGTGCACCTCTTTGGTTGCTTGAAGGTTTGAGTTGGAGTTAGTTTCTTTTTTTTTCATTTATTTTTGGATGATGGCTCAATTTGTAAACCTTAAAATTTGATTTTGGTTTAAGGGTCTATTTGATTGTCAGTTCACAATTTTATTTTATTTATTTAACTTATTGGTTGTTTTGTGTTTACTATTTCGGGTAAATCGTTCACACATGCAAGTTTTGATACCCGGGCACTTGTGCCAACCCATGGGGATCGGGAACGCCCTTCGGGCCATGCTGTAGACCAGGTCAGGCACCGAGTCGGATGGTGACCCAGCCTGATTCGCGACAAAATGGTATCAGAAGGAGGTTTTCTCTCACGTGTCGTGTTCTTTTGGGATGGAGTCAGTATAGACCAAAGTTAAGGGTGTCATAACTCGAAGTTCTGGTTACGAGTAAGGTTCCTGACCAGCACACCTCATGGAAGAACTCGAGTTACCAATGTAAGTTGATGTTTGTCTATATTTTTGGTCCGTGTGGTTAATTTTGTTTAGGGAAAATGAAAAAGGAGTAGGTTCAGTAGTCCCAGTGAGCTTACAGGGTCTAGAATTCCATGTGGAGTTGGGGATTCTATCCTAGAATACCCTCTGTAGCAGTGGTGTGATTGGCATATGGCCACCAACCATATGTCATAGTCACCCACTGACACTAGTTTCTTCTTTCATTGTCCCTCGTCTCCTTGTTTTGGAAATTTGTAAATTTGGTTTTTAAGTAAAAATGTTTTGGTGTTATAAAATGTGTTCAAATGAAGCACTTTAAAAATGAAATGATGTGTAAGGTTTGAAAAGTGGGGGTTTAATGTTTGGTTTTGAAAAAAAATGGAAAGGTTTGGTTTTGATCCTTGGTGTTCTCATGGGAAACCACATGCATGGGTGTATATGGAAAGAGAAATGGTTAATGGCATGAGAAAGTGAATTCCTGGATGGATGTGAGGTGGGTGCCAGTGCGGCATGAGAACATGAATGTGTGAGGCCCATGGGACACCATTGGTGTTTGTACAACCCACTACCTTTTCTTATTTTCAAAAAAAATGTTAAATGAGATTTTGGTGTTTTAGTAACCAGGGGTATCATTGTGTGTCCTTGTGTTTTTGAAATGACGGATTTGAGGCATTTCGATCTGAGAATCCTTTTTAGATGATTTGTGTCTTGATTTTGAATTCTTGGTGGCAAGTTGGTATGCAAGCGTGCAGTTAGGGAATTCTTTTGAAAAGTATTTCGGGAATCCATTAAAGTGGTTCCCCCTTCACGTTTACTGTTCTCTTATGGTATGGACCAACTTGGTTGGGTCCATGGTTTTCTTTCTTTACTATTTTATGCCATCCCCATAAAGCGTAAACATGCGATTGAAGTGTGGCCATGGGCAATTCTCCGTTGGCCGACCCTCCAGTTGATCTAATGAATCTCTTCTTGAATTTTAGAATTGAACCCACCTCTCCTTTTTTTCCACTGAGCGGATCTTGTCGCAACGGGATGACATATGTGGGGGGAGTTGAAGGGAGTTTTGGTCTTTTGAGTGTGGCTCGTCGGGTGTGAAGTTTGTAAGGTTCCGGGACTGCGCAGCGGAAGCCTGTGGGTCAGGATTTTAAAATTTTTCTACTTCACCAGAGTGACATAACCTTGTCAGCTCTGGTGATCTTGTCCTGGCTTGGTCTGAGGATCTCACAAGGTTCTATAGGAGCAAAAAAATAAACTTGAACATTTACCTTGTTTAGAATTGACGTGCAGGACGCCAGCGATCATTGATCGAAGACTCCAACGACGAATCCCTCTAGATCATCCACACACGCCTCGCAAATCTGCACGCGCGTCGTTCATCAAGATCCGGGTGCTAGCACGGATCTTCAACGCACACTTTGACGCAGAAATGATCACCACAAAACTAACGTCTTTGATCTGTGAAGGCGGAACTTGAATAACTTGCTAGTTTGAGAGAGTCTCTCTCTAAAACTCAAGAGGAGAGAGAGGCTCTCAATTCCAATGGATGAATAGTCCCAAGGGGAGAGCCTCTCTTTAAATATATATAGGGAATATCTAAAATACGCGGTAAGGGTTCCTGGCCCCCGTGTATTAAACATTCACTATATATATATTATAAATAATTATTTATGACAAATTAAATTATGCCATAAATAATATTTATTATTTATCACTGAACTGAAATATATATATATATATACTACGTGATAAACATGAGTCTAACTCAACCCGCACCTCCTGATAATATTGATCGAACCCAAGATATAAATATCTTCCAGATTAATATTTATCTATGTATTTACTTAATCACTCGTAAATACATGTTATAAATAAATTCAGAAAATTATTCCAAACTTGAATAATAAAGTAATTTATTTATTACTTGGTGATCCATAGATCTTGGACAATACCTGGACCCCATGGTGGGGCCCACCAATCCCTATAATCCTATTCATCAGAATAGGGAAGATTGTCAAAGCGCTGTTGTGTGTGACCCTCTAGGCCCTTATCTCAATAGCAGGGAATAATATCACCAACCTAGAGCGAGGTCTAGCAACCCATCGAGGCCCCTATAGAGATAAGGCAAAGTCAAAGAAATGATTGTCTTCCCACGAACACAATCTTTGTAATCTAATCTCTTCGTCATCGATATCTCAATAAATCAGAATTCATACTCAATGTCATCATTCTTCATTTGCTTTACTTTGTTTGTTGATTTGTCCAGACGGTCTTACCTTCCACTACCATGGCCATGGATTAAATGAAGGTGCAACCATCCTAATCAACCAGGCCCGAGATATCTCTTCCTAAACTCGGAAGTGGAAAATCATTTCTCTATCATTCAATCAATGTCATTCCATTAATGACGTACCCGATATAAACTACCTCACCACGACTTGTCGCCATGGTTTTCACATTATATCAAATGTACGTAATTAAATGATATTTATTGATAATAATCTCAAGTTAGGATACCATTACACATGTCCATAGATAGGAACGACCAATGACACCAGAAACATGTGGGGTTCCTATTAAGCGTTTGTCCTCATGATCTCGATATCTAGAGATCATCAAGTGCGAACTTCATGAGATGAAGTCTCAATGCTTATGATCCCCCAGCACCTGATGGTCACACATCATCTGTGTCATTTCAGAATGATGTAACTAAACCATAGGACGTTACATTAAGATTACTGTCATGGCATGTCAGGGTTCTCATTATAGCCTGGGACCTACTATAACCATTTGATTCAACAGGTAATCTAAGGAAATTTCCATTAATAAAGTGGATGAAAAAGTATCTACACTATCATGGCAAGATAAATACATGTATAAAACAAACTGAATACATGTAACATTAATCAAATTACAAAACACGTTGGGTCTAGGGCACCCACTTTCAACACTCCCACTTGCACTAGAGCCAACTGCTAACAGGTTTCAATCCGCTATCTCTCACATATGAATCATGCTTTTGCTGAGGAATGGCTTTAGTCAGGGGGTCTGCCGCGTTGTCCTCTGTGGCTTCTCTGCTAACTATCACTTCACCTCTTTGAGTAAAATCCCTCAAGAGATGGAACTTCCGAAGAATATTCTTTGTCCTCTGGTGAGACCTGGGCTCCTTGGCAAGCACCACTGCAGCAGTATTGTCACAATATACTGGAATAGGGTCTGCACTGCTAGGTACAACACTAATGTTTGAGATAAAGCTACGTATCTAGACTGCTTCCTTTTCTACATCGGAAGCTGCAATATATTCGGACTCTACTATAGAATCAGCAACCATAGCCTGCTTTGAGCTTCTCCAGCTCACTGCACCACCATTCAGGCAAAATATGTAGCCTGACTGCGATTTCATATCACCATGATCTGTCTGGAAACTAGCATCAGTGTATCCCCTAACAACTAGTTCCTCATCTCCTCCATACACCAGGAACGTATCCTTCGTACACCTCAAGTACTTAAGTATTGTTTTAACAGTTGTCTAATGCAGCTCTCCTGGATTGGCATGATATCTACCCACCATGATTAAAGAAAAGGCAACATCAAACCTAGTACATAGCATGACATACATGATAGAACCTACTGCCTAAGCATGAGGTACTCTACTCATTCTTTCAATATCCCCCTGTGTTTGTGGACACATTTTCTTGGAGAGATTTATACCATGTGACATAGGTAACAATCCCCTTTTGGATTATTCCATATTGTACCTTTTGAGTACCTTATCAATATATTTACTTTGACTTAGGCCAAGCATCATTTTAGGTCTATCTTGATAGATCTTGATCCCTAGGATGTAGGCTTCTTCACCTAAGTCTTTCATGGAGAAGCATTCATTTAACCAAGTCGTAACTGACTGTAATACTTGCACCTCATTTCCCATGATTAATATGTCGTCAACATATAAAACTAGGAAAATGATAGCATTCTCTTCAACCTTTTTATAGACACAAGGCTTGATTTCATTTTTGACAAAACTAAAATCTCTTATGGGCTCATCAAATCGTAATTCCATGATATTGATGCTTTCTTCAATCGATAAATGGATCTATGCAACTTGTATACTTTATTGGGATTATTTGACTTAACAAACCCTTCGGGTTGAGTCATATAGACATCTTCAACCAACTTCCCATTTAGAAAAGCATTTTTGACATCCATTTTCTAAATTTCATAATCATGAAAGGCTGCTATTGCAAGCAATATTCTGATGGATTTAAGCATTTCCCCTGGTGCGAAGGTTTCATCATATTCAATTCCTTGACGTTGTCTGAAACCCTTTGCAACCAGTCTTTCTTTAAAGGTATTAAACTTACCATCTATGTCCAGCTTTTTCTTGAATACCCATTTAAAACCAATGGGCTTTACATTAGCCGGAGGGTCTACCAAAATCCAAACTTGATTTTGGTACATGGACTCCATCTCAGAATTCATGGCTTCTTGCCATGTTGTAGCTTCTTTTCCTTCTACAGCTTCTTTGTTGGTCAGAGGTTCATCATACTCAAGGATTATAGTGTCACCTGACTCAGTGACAAGAAAACCATAACTCTCTGGTTCTCTAACCTCTCGCGTAGACCTAAGTAGTATCTATGTCTTAGGAACAATTTCTTCTTCCACTTGTTCTTGTGGAGATTGTTCCTCTACCAACTCTTGTGCATCTAGAGAATTAACTTCATAGAAGTCAATCTTTCTCCCACTATTTCCAGTAGAAATGTGATCCCTTTCTAGAAATGTGGCGTATCTTGCCATAATGACTTTTCTATCTAAAGGGTTATATATGTTGTATCCTCTAGTTTCCATAGGATAACCTATAAAGATGCACTTAGTGCTTCTGGATGCTAATTTGTCACTTGGTAAAGTCTTGAAAAATGACTCGCACCCCCACACACGTATGTGTGTCAGATTGGGTTTCTTTCCAAACCATAACTGATATGTAATCCCATCTTTGGCCTTAGTTGGTACTCGGTTAATGATATATGTTGTTGTCTGCAAGGCGTATCCCCAAAAGGATAATGGAAGAGTTGTATGACTCATCATTTATCTGACCATGTCAAGCAAGGTCATATTCCTCCTTTCACTAACACCATTCCATTGTGGTGTATAAGGAGGAGTGATTTGGGATACTATCCCACACTCCTTCAAATGATCAATGAAAGCATGGCTAAGATATTCTCCGCCTCGGTCTGAGCGAAGTGCTTTTATCTTCTTACCATGTTGGTTTTCTACTTCATTTTGGTATTCCTTAAAGAAATGAAAGGAATCTGACTTATGCCTCATTAAGTAGATATAGACATACCTACTATAATCATCATTAAAAGTGATGAAGTATAGAAAACCACCCCTTGACTCTATTGGAAATGGACCACATACATCGGTATGTATTAATTCCAGTACTGCATTGGCTCTTTCTCCCTTTCCTAAGAAAGGTTCTTTGGTCATCTTTCCTTGTAAACAAGCTTGACATACATCTAAGAGTTTTAACCGTACTGAGTCTAGATACCCTTCTTGTTGTAATTTTTGTAATCGCTTCTCGTTTACATGACCAATCCTATAGTGCCATTGGTGGGTGTTATTTGAGTCATGTTGGTTATTTTTGTCATTGATATCCATTACTGAATTTTCTAGTTCTAGTATATATAAACCACTGTTAAGATGTGCCATACCATAACATATGTTATCCCTATAAAAGAGACAACTTTTATTTCCAAACATGAAATAAAAACCCATAGTGTCTAAACATGGCACAGAGATAATGTTTTTGGTAACAGACGTTACATAATAGCAATTGTTTAAAACAAGAACCAAACCAGTTGGTAAAGTCAAGTGATAGTCTCCCACTGCCAAGGCTGCTAGACTTGCACCATTTGTAGCTCGGAGATCCACTTGACCTTTTTCAATCTTCTTAAACCTACTTGGTTCCTCTATATGAATACAAATGTGTGAGCCACATGCCGTATCCAATACCCAACTTGTAGATAAAGATAGATTACATTCAATGACAAAAATACCTGAATCAGAAGCGTCAGCTTGCTTCTTCTTCCCAGCTCTGCAATTCTTTTTCCAGTGGCCTTTCTTGCCACATCCAAAGCTGACAGCTTCCGGCTCATTACTTTTCCTCTGAATCTTTGGCTTCTTGGCAGGACGATGCATTGCTGCCTTTGGCCTTGACTTGGCTTTAGACCCCTTTACCTTGCCCTTGTTTTTCTTGTTCACCATAAGGACAGATGTATTGGTGTTTTTCATGTCCTTATCAACTTGGTGAACTAAAGACAAAAGATCTGGGAGCGACTTTGTCATATCATTCATATTAAAATTGACAATGAACATCGAGAAGCTTGATTGTAAAGAGGAAAGAATGAGATCCACTGTTAGTTCTTGGTTCAGTTTGAACCCAAGGGCTTCAAGCCTCTCAATATACCCAATCATTTTGTGTACATGAGGACCATCTTGGCGCCCTTCTACTAGCCTGCACTTATAATGAGCACTTGAGATTTCATACCTTTCTTGCCTAGCCCTCCCCTGATATAGTTCTTGGAGATGTGAAAGCATCTTGTAGGCATCCTCTTCCTCAAGCATTTTTTGAAATTGGCTGGACATGGATGAGAACATGATGCATTGTACATCAAGAGAATCATCTACATGCTTTATCCACTTATCTTTTTCCGTCTTGCTTGCTCCTTGAGGAGGCTCAGCAGGAATTGGGCATTCTAGCACATATAACTTCCTTTCTTGGCGTAGTACTATGCGTAAGGGCCTGTACCACTCTTGGAAGTTATTGCCAGTAAGGATATTTTCTTTATCCAAGATTGATCACAGTGATAAAGTAATAGTGGTGTTGGTTACTGCCATTTTGAATCTACATCAGATAAAAATTTAGCAGTTAGTACTTTGTCTTGATTACCTTTTTAACATTTTATGATTAATAAATTATTATATCATTTAATGTCTCCCACTATTTTAATGAACCTTAATAGCCCTCACCATTATATTCAGAATACTCTATCGCTTGATCATTCTAGTGGCAAGGATCCTCGAAACCCCCTTCGTAGTCTACAAGCTAGGGCTACGACACTACATGAAGGGTTTCAAGGTAGGCTCTATGCTGGCCAACCACTTGTTCTTGTGGTTCCTTGTATAGTTGAGTAAAGTCTCAGCTTTTGGAATCTAAACTTGATTCCCTCAACTTCCTGCCTCTAAAGTGATATCAATTTAGCTAAGGCTAATCCTTAACTACACACTTTAGTTAAGTCGACCCATTTCTCACATGGAAACGCCCAGGTAGTAAGAGTCACTATCAACTAAGGTTGATGAGCACCCAAACAACCAGTTTTGTTTAGATGTGAGAAATGGAAGGCATTATGACTTAATATATCTTTGAGGGATTTTTAAATATTAATTGACGAAAATAATCCTTTTTCTATTTATTATGTTCAAACTGGGTTGTCGCGCTCACAACTGAACATTCAATAGAGTATTTATTCATCACAACTTTATTCATTTTCTCTTATTTACTATCCTATGTGATCATGCAATAATCGTGTAGTTGCATAAAATTATAAACTGTGCATAAAGTAAACCAAGCATTCCGACTGGTCTTGAGAATTCTATAATGATTGATCAATAACTGATCAATCGTCACGTAAGGGCACCCATACCTGAGTTGATACAAGACTCATGTCATTGATGGCCCTAGTGAAAAGCGTCCAACTCCTGTATGGACTAATACCTCATTTTGGCAAGGTCTGCCTCTCGGATCGTCATCGAATAAATACAAATATACTCGCACGCAGGCGAGGGGGTCTAGGGTAAAAACTACAAGTGGTGCAATGGACACGCAGGCCATTATACATATTTGAATTAAAAAAGACGATTCACAGACCGTCATTTATCTAATTAAATATTACAATCATTGCATGCATTAAATAAATAATTAAATAAATAACTACATGCCAGACATACACAGGTCAGTCAATAGCTCAAGACTAGTCAGGGAAAAACTGAAATAAAAATTAAATTGCAATAAATTTAAATTATGCAAGAGCGTTCTAATAAATTAAATGAATTTGTTTAAATTCAAATAATTTATTTTTATCAGTTCCATTTGTTTAATTTAATTTTAATTCCAAAAATTAAATTAAATTAAACCATTAATTTAATTTTAAACTTAAATTAAATTAATATTTTCAGATTAATATAATTAGACCCCTAAATTAATTCCAATTAATTTAATTTAAAAAAAAACTAAATTAATTAAAATTATTTTAGTGCAGGTTACCTCTAACCGGAGAGGAGTCCGGCGGCATTGCGTACTGCCGCGGGATGTCGTCCTGGAACTGCGGTGTTACCGCGGTGTGAACGCGGCGTGACCACGGCGTCCGACGATTCCCGTGATGGTTGCATCTCCCAACAGCCCGCTACTCCGGTGAAGGTCTGGGGCAGCCAGATGGAGTCGGTCCAGCACGGCCCAGAGAAAGTTCGGCGAGGGGTCGGGGAGCGAGCTATGCAAAGGAGTCCGGCAGGGGGATCGCCGGCGTGGCAGGTGGCTGCCGGCAGGAGCCTGTCCGACGAGGACCGCATCCGGTAAAGGGGAGGCTGGCGTGAGGTCAGTCCGGCGACGGGAGGCCGGAGCGAGGTCGGTCCGGTGAAGGGAGGCTGACGCGAGGTCGGTCCGGAGAGGGGAGGCCGACGCGAGGTCGGTCCGGTGACGGGAGGCCGGCACGAGGTCGGTCCGGTGAAGGGAAGGCCGGCGTGAGGGCTGGGTGGCCAGATGGAGCCGGTCCGATAGAGGTCAGCTGGCGCCGGCGCGGTGTGGTGCTAGACCGGTGGAGGGGGAAGGGAGGCCTAGGGTTTCGGCCTCCCTTGGTGCGCCACGGGAGAGAAGACCCATAAGGGTCTTCCTCCCCACTTCCCTTTTTTTTATTATTTTTGTCCTTTAACAAAAATTTCCAGCCCAATTTTTTTAATCATAAGGAGAATACCCCATTTTGGGGTCTTTTCCACTCCCCCTTTTTTTATAAACAAAAAGGAGGAAGACCCCAAGTGTTGGTCTCCATTTTGTTATTATAAAAAATTTCCACACTTTTGAGGAAAACATATATTATATATTTTATTATTATAATAAGATTTATTATAAAATATAATAAAATATTTATTATAAAAATTTATAATAAAATATATTTTTGAAGTTTATCTCAATTTAAGAATTAACATCAAACGAACAAAAACTTGCGACGTCGATCCGATTAAAATTTTCAAATGATCGTATCTTGATCATTCGAAATCGAAATGACCCACGGTCAAATCCGAATGAACCATTTTAACACCACACAATTAAATTTAATGAAATTTAATGTTTTTGACTCATAAAAACCTTGCGCTCGCTCTGATACCACTGTAAGGTTCCGGGACTGCGCAGCGGAAGCCTGTGGGCCGAGATTATAAAATTTTTATGCTTCACCGGAGTGACATAACCTTGTAAGCTCCGATGATCTTGTCTTGGCTTGGTCCGAGGATCTTGCAAGGTTCTATAGGAGCACAAAAATAAACATGAACATTTACCTTGTTCAGAATTGATGTGCAGGACGTCGGCGATCATTGCTCGAAGACTCCGACGACGAAGCCCTCTAGATCATCCACACACGCCTCGCAAATCTACACATGCGTCGTTCGTCAAGATATGGGTGCTAGCGCGGATATTTGACGCACACTTTGACGCAGCGATGATCACCAAAAAACTAGCGTCTTCGATCCGTGAAGGCGGAACTTGAAGAAATTTCTAGTTTGAGAGAGTCTCTCTCTAGAACTCAGGAGGAGAGAGAGGCTCTCAATTCCAACAGATTAATAGTCCCAAGGGGAGAGCCTCTCTTTAAATATATATAGGGAATATCTAAAATACATGGTAAGGGTTATCGGCCCCCATGTATTAAACATTCACTATATATATATATATTATAAATAATTATTTATGAAAAATTAAATTATGCCATAAATAATATTTATTATTTATCATTGAACTGCAATATATATAATTATATATATATATATATATATATATATATATTACTTGATAAACATGAGTCTAACTCGACCCGCACCTCCTGATAATATTGATCGAACCCAAGATATAAATATTTGTCCGATTAATATTTATCTATGTATTTACTTAATAACTCATAAATACATGTTATAAATAAATTCAGAAAATTATTCCAAAATTGAATAATAAAAGAATTTATTTATTACTTGGTGATCCATAGGACTTGGATAATACCCAGACCCCGTGGTGGGGCCCACCAAGCCCTATAATCCTATTCATCAGAATAGGGTAGATTGTCAAAGCGCTGTTGTGTGTGACCATCTAGGCCCTTATCACAATAGCAATGAATAATATCACCGACCTAGAGCGAGTTCTAGCAACCCATCGAGGCCTCTATAGAGATAAGGCAAAGTCAAAGCAACGACTGCCTTCCCACGAACATAGTCTTTGTAATCTAATCTCTTCTTCATCGATATCTCAATAAAGCAGAATGCATACTCAGTGTCATCATTCTTCATTTGCTTTACTTTGTTTGTTGATTTGTCCGGACAGTCTTAACTTCCACTACCATGGACATGGATTTAATGAAGGTGAAACCATCCTAATCAACCAGGACCGAGATATCTCTTCCTAAACTCGGAAGTGACAAATCCTTTCTCGGTCATTCAATCAATGCCATGTCAACATACCCGATATAAACTACCTCACCATGACTTGTTGCCATGGTTTTCGCCTTATATCAATTGTACGTAATTAAATGACATTCATTGATAATAATCTCAAGTTAGGAGACCATTACACATGTCTGTAGATAGGAATGACCAATGACACCAGAAACATGTGGTGTTTCTATTAAGCAGGTTTGTCCTCATGATCTCAATAGCTAGATATCATCAAGTGCAAACTTCATGAGATGAAGTCTCAATGCTTATGAGCCCCCAACACCTGATGGTCACACATCCTCTGTGTCCTTTCAGAATTATGTAACTGAACCATAGGACGTTACTTTAAGATTACTGTCATGGCATCTCAAGGTTCTCATTATAGCCTGGGACCTTCTATAACAATTTGATGTGACAGGTAATCTAAGGACTTTGCCATTAATAAAGTGGATGTAGAAGCATCTACACTATCATGGCAAGATAAATACATGTATAAAACAAACTGAATACATGTAACAGTAATCAAAGTACAAAACAAGTTAGGTCTAGGGCACCCACTTTCAACAAAGTTTGACACTGTCATGTTTGAAGTTTCCCCCTGGAAACAAAAAAAGTAATTCCAGCGGGGAAGGGTGAAGGTGGTTCAGAATTTTCACTGTTGACCAGTGTCTTGAAGGGCTTTGTAGTACTTTCATCAGCTGCGAGGGTCATGTTCGGTGATGTCGTGCAGTTTGAGTTCACTTTAATTGTCAAGGGTGAAGTTTGACCTCATTAATTTGAAAGTTCTGTTTGGAAATGGTGAAGAATATTCCAGTGGGGAAAGGTGTAAGCATTCTGGAGTGGTCGGTGTTGGCCAATATTCTAAATGACCTTTGGTCCTTCATTGGTTTCGTATAAGAAAGGGTTTATGTTAGGCCACAAGTGTGGTAGACCTAGTCACAGGGGGATTCTATGGTCAATTTCAGGAATCACGTGTTTTTTAAGACTCAGTTTGAAGTCCCTCTCCATATGATGTTCCTCTGAACCACAATGGCCATGTTTAAGTGACGATTTGTGGTGTTGTGGTCTCATTTAGTGTGATGAAGGGTGATGTGCATGCACCATTCCAGCTGTTCTGTTGGTGAATGTTTTTTGTATGATCATTTGGATGTCGTAATGTGTTGTGTTTGCTGGGGTTGCCTTAGTTGTAGTATGGTTGTTTGTGACACCAAAAAAAAAGCTCCGTTCGGGAGTCTTCGACACCTGACTGTGAGGAAGGAGATGCTTCAAACATCAGGGCTCAATCTGTAGGCCTCGGAGTGAAGCTGGAAAATGGTCAAGAACCCCGAGAGTGTATGGGACCCCGAATTTATTTCTGTCATTAATGTTGAATGTAGAGGAAATTTAAATTTTTTCTATGGTTGTTCTGTTCCGAAGAAATTGCCTGGCTGCGTAAGATTTCCATGACTATGTGGAGGCAGGTTCGTCTAGTTTCCTTAAAGTCATGGGGGTTTCGTACCACTGGATGTAATCACTTTAGTGGTCCTTATGAGGTATGTTGGGAAGATCATTATCAAAGTTGAATAGGGCTCATCTAGGGATATGGAGACGTCAGTTTGTCTTGGGTAATGCTTTTGACGCCCCAGTAGTCGGGCCCCTCCCTCCCCACCCCTTGTGGTGGGGTGGTTGGTCAATGTCAGGAAGATTTTAGAAGTTTATGTATCTCTCGTCAGTTAAAATGGTGGGGAGACCAACGATGGGTCTCGCTCAAATGTCTCTGGAGTGAAATGGGTTGTTCCTTCTTCATAATGGTGGGGAGCCAGTCCAGGCCTCCCCGTGTCATTTTTCAAATCTCATCTCGGGCGTCAGTAAGTTTCAAATAGTGTGGAACTCCTATAGTCTTTCCCTATGTTGGTCTTTTAGCTATTTTCTTAGAGATGACTTAGTGGTAGGTGATCGTAGTGTTCCTTGGGCATGCTTGACATTGTTTGTTCGTTCTAGTCAGACGACTTGGTCTTCGTTCAATGGTACTTGAGATGTTTTCGCTTGTGAATTTGGTTTCCCTGGGTGTGGGAGTTCATTTCCTTGATCAGTCAACTGGAGGTGTTTTATCTCTTTAGGGTGGGTGACACATATGAGAAATTCTTTTTACGAGTTTCTTGAGTTTTTCATTTTAGTCACCTTCTTTGATCACGATGTGTTTGTCTCCTTTTGATTGTTTTCACTTTGAACATTAAGGGGGTGTCGTTTCTTAATTTGGGTCTCAGCCCTAGCTATGGATTTCTAGGGATAGAAAGCTTTATGGTGGGGAGAATTGTCACACCCGTCATCTTTAAATTAATTATTTTATTAATTTTCTGGGTATCAGGTAGTTCAGGTTGAAGCCCGACCTAAAATTTTCAAGTTCTTTTTTTTAAACGCATGTTTTGGCCCTGACTGCTTCCAACACACTACGGTTGAAGCCACGCGGCCTCGCACGGTTCGTCGTGTGACCTCGCCCGATTCACTGCATGCCATGCCCAGTGTTTAAGGCAGATAAAGGCTATGCAATGAATAATAAAATGTAGATAAAATAAAAACAAGTGTGGTAAAAAATTTAATAAATTATTTTAATGATGTTAAAAAATAATATTATTTGATAATGTTATTATTGTTATTATTGATAGCATTGGGAATATAAATTTTATTCATTTATTAATATGATCATTAAAATTTTAATTATTGTTATTACTATTATTATTATTATTTGTGTTATAATATTAATATAATTATTAATCTTATTAATCTTATTATTATTACTAATAACATAATTATTATTTTTAATCCTCTCATTATAATTAAAATTATTACAATTAACAATGATTATTATTATAGTAAATATTATTTAATGTTGTTAACTCTTTTTTTTATTTTATTTTACTTATTTTATTATATTTATTTCAGTACTTGTTTTTTTTCTCTTTTAAATTTTCCCTCCTTTTTATTCGGCGCACCCCTCCTCCCCTTAACCTAGCGCCACACCCCATTCTACCCAGCTGACCCTTTGCACCGCACCCCCCTTGTTGTTGCCCAGAAGAGCCGCACCCCTGCCTCTTGTATGGAATCCCTCCAGATCTCCCCCCTAGTCCACGCGCGCCACGCTCCCTCTCCTCCTGTTCGGTGAGAACCCTGTGCCAACCTCATTTCTATCCCACACATCATCCCCGTCCTTCGACAGGTTCTATCGTGTCACTGCCCTACATTGTGGGGATCTTCAAGCCGGCGCCGCCTGAGACCTCTCCCCCTACCTAGATACGCATGCCGCCTTTCCAGCATTCTCCTCAGCTGCTCATGCTGTTTGTTGTTCCCTTCAGTTTCTAGCCGGCACCACGCTCTCCAGCACCCTCACTAACTAGCGATGCCTCCACCAACACCCCTCCTCGGCCAGAATCAGACACCTGCCACCTCCTCCCCGTTGAACACCCCTGTCGCACCCTTTCTCCCTTCCGACCAGCCCCGCACGCCACCCCACTTCACTCACACCACCCACGGGCTGTCCCGCTGCCTCGACCTGAACCACACCACATGCTTCCTTATCCGTACATGCAACGCCCCTCTTTTTCTGGTTGGAGTTCTGTCACAACGCGTCTCCGGTGACACCCCACATTCGGTTATGTTTCTCTTTATTCTTACTTGAGTCTTATTCATTCCAGTGGGTATGAGGTTCATTACAGGTTGTTTTTTAATCTTTATTTTGTTTTGATTATTGTTTTAAGGTCCTATTTTGTTTGCTTGCGTTGCGTGTGGCGTGCGGTGGAAGTATGCAGGTCTTTTCATGAAATTCCTACACACTGGTAGGTGGTTCCATGTCTAATCATTATTTGATAAATTAATTTGCAAGTTTAATTTTTTTATCACATCACTTAATTAATTTTCATAGTGCGAAATTGGTGTTTGTTGATGTTTGATATGAATTGAACTATTTAGTATCGTGTTTAATTCATGTGTGTTGTTTCTGCTTAAGAATCATATTTAGTTAGCTGTTAGTTTCCTTTTTTTTAATTGTGCCGGTGGATTTCAAATTTGTGCAAGGGGTGAGACTAATATATATATATATATATATATATATATATATATATATATATATATATTTTAATATATTGCCATGTGGGTCTGATTGTCAAAGAAGGTTTTGTGTGAGTTTAGTTGGTAACACCAAGTAATTTTTTTAATTGTTTTGTAAGATTTTATTTTTGGCTTATTAGACTATGTTATTTGTGAAAAGGTGTTTTACAAATAATGTAAGGTTTTATATAAAATTATTTGTGTGGTACAGGTCACCCTTTAAAACATTATTTGAGTGTGAGTGATGTTGGAATGTGTTTGAATTTATAACTGGGTATTCTAGTGTGTGCAAATCCATGTAACACTCTTTTACTACTGCTTTATATATATATATAGTGGAGTAATAATTTATGACAATGGTGTAAAACACGTTTGAAAAATGTTTTGGTGTGTGTATTATTTAAAAATGGTGTTTATGTGTGTAAGTGGTGGTTTGTTTAATGATAAGTGTATTTTTTGTGAATGGTTTAACTGAGTACGTAACCTATACAGATTGAGTTTTGAAAACACTTTTGGTGTGTGTATGGTTTTAAAAGAGGGTTTGTGAGTGAAAATGGTGATCACATGTGTGTAAGTACCCTATTTGGATTTTATACATGAGTTTGACGTGTGACGTGAACTTGAAACTTGTTTGAGCACAAACTGGGAAACCCGGGTAAATAGGAGGGTGGACTAGACTAGTGGGCTACTGTTCTGGAGGTGACTCGACCCAATTGCACTGGCATGACTGACGATTAAAACAATAACTAAACATATGGTTTTCTGAGGGTCGTGTCCTTCTAAGCCACGTTTTCTGAGGGTCGTGGCCTTCTAAGCCATGTTATCTGTGGGTTGTGGCCTTCTAAGCCACGTTTCACCAAGACATGAAGATCTCAGGACCCAATCTAGCTAACACCCACGCGGCCTCTCCCATATTAGTTCTCATTGGTTACTTTACGCTCGTCGGTGCGAAATATTTGTTATTTTAAAAAGTAAGGGTGTGTGTGTTTTAATTTAAGTTGTTCCATTTGAAACTGTTTTTTTATTGTTGTTTTCTTTAAAGATGTTTAAGCATTTACTTCCTTTGATTAAAATTTCAAATCTATTTATCATTTAATAATTATGAATGGAACCTTTTTATTGAGTGACGTCCTACTGGGCTTTTGGCTTACACCCTACATACACCATTGTGTGTATATAGATTCTTTTTTCTTTTGTATTCCAGGTCGAAGCGTTGAGCTCAGCGATTGGGTTTTAGTCGTTAATGGTCTTCTCGTGAAAGTTGGTGTTTCTAGAATGAGGATGTTTCACCACTTTGGTTGCATGAAGGTTTGATTTTGAGTTAGTTTCTTTTGTTGTCATTTATTTTTGGATAATGGATCAAGTTGTAATTCTTAAAATTTGATTTTGGTTTAAGGGTCTGTTTGGTTATCAATTCACAGTTTTATTTTATTTATTTAACTTGTCAGTTGTTTTGTGTTTACTATTTTAGGTAAATCATTCCCACATGCTAGTTTTGATACCCAGGAACTTGTGCCAGCCTGTGGGGATTGGTAACGCCCTTCAAGCCATGTCGCTGATTGGGTCGGGCGCCAGGTCGGATGGCGACCCGGCCTGGTTTGTGACACTACTAATCCCATTAATGGACCTTTTTCGTAGGACATCTATTTGTGTAAAAACTATTCACACAACATTTAAAACATTCAATTGATCCTTCAGAAAGAAAATCTCTCCCTTTTCTAGATTCAACGGAATGCTTCCTTTTTTCATGGATGTTTATTGCTTTATTACCTTCATTACCATATCTATAACATCTTCTCATCCCTTTGAAACATTTTCCTAGGTGCTTCTTTCCACATACTCATCACATAGGTTGTTGAATATACTTACCATTATGATTATTACCTAAACATAAATAGGGATTCATTTCTCACATATATGATGCCTTATAAACATCACCAAGGTTCAAGTGGTCAATCATGAGTCTAGATAGTCGGTTAAGAATAACCAGAAGAGTTATCGTTGTAGATCCCATTAAATTCGGTTACTTCTTCAAAAAACCACCATATTTTACATCACATCCATTGTTACTTTTATTCCTTCTAGATCTAGTAATTTACTAAAACCAAAAAGGTTAGTGTAATTATATCAGTAAAATCAACACATACCATCTTATGAGGAGGGTAAACACTAAGATATACTTATTCATATTATCTTAAACTCGTTCAATTTATCTAAAATAAATATGACTCTTTCAAATATTCCAACCATTATGTTTATATACATCTTTTCACTTATGATTAAATAACACCCTAACCTCAAAAATCTAAACTAACCTCTGATACCAACTATAAGAACCTGACCATAAACATTACTTAATATTGAGATAAGTCAATATAACCTCCTAGGTAAATAAATAATATGACTTTTTCATATTTATTAATTATTTAATTAAATATTAATTTTACTTTAAATGGGTTTCTATGTTTGATAGCGTACCTGATACACAACAATGGGTTTCTTTGAAATCTTACGTTGCACACTAATAATATATTATTATTTTAAACGGTAGTTAACTCCTAGCCATTGTATTGGAGAGAATGAATGAAACTAACTACAATATGATTATACATGTTTGTTAAATGTATTTATATTTATTCAATAAAATTTAGATGCTTAAAATGTGAATGAATCTAATTTTAAACATAATTTACAATAAAAGGCCGATTTATCACCTTTTAATGGAGAACCCTTTTTAAATCTATTTTTGGTCACTTTAATACATTCTATATGACCAAATAAAATCCTTATTTAGAAAGGAGACATCAAAATTTACTTTTTGTAAATTTTTGGAATTTTTCCGATAAAGTTCATTTTTTAATGAATAGTGAAAAATATTGTATTTTAATTCAAAAGTGCCTTTTAATATAATTTATTTATATGGTTAGATTATCTTTTTAATTGGTTTTATAGTGAAATTAAATATATTTTTACCTTTTAATCCAATGTTGGTCATTGGAATTAATTTCACTTTGAAATTGGACATAAACAAGTATCAATCTTTTGATAGTTATTGTTTCTTAAAAACACGCTATTTGTTTTGATAACAGGAATTAATTTTAAAATAAATTAATGCCACTTATATGTTTTGAATTTGGAATAATAGAAATAATTTTTGAATTTGGAATATCAAATATATCTTAGGATGAATTTTTGGTATTTTTCTGAAAAACTTCAATTTTTGATGAATAGTGAAATCACTTAGTAATAGTTAAAAAAACTGACTTTTTCATTTAAATGAAAATTTACCACTTCTGTGAATTGAATTTCGAAAATCCGACATACATGGTTGTTATCAAGAAGTAAAATTTGGTTCAATAAAAAAATATTATAATAATTCAAAATCACCTTAACACTTGTCCAAACCTTATTGGTTGAGTCATTTAAGACCATGGTAATCTTTGGGTCGATTTTGGGACCCCATTGAGCCACTTGGGAGTGACAATGACAACTTAGATTAATTAACTTAAAGTAAAGGCAAAAATGACAAAAGCAAATATCTTTTAGTAAATTAATTTTTATATGGTGTTATATAAGTCATATTTTCAACTATATATATTATTTAAAAATATAATAAGATTTCCAACATTATAGTATTTTTTTATAATTTTTAGACACCAAATAATTTAAATTATTTATGACACAATAATGTGTAGTGTTTACCACATTAATAAATCATTTAAATAAATAAGATTATAATGACTAAAATATTATCCAAAACTTGTCCAATTACTATTGGATGACTTTATTTCGA
The DNA here is from genome assembly GCA_963277665.1 of Viscum album. NCBI lineage: Eukaryota > Viridiplantae > Streptophyta > Magnoliopsida > Santalales > Viscaceae > Viscum > Viscum album. The sequence continues at coordinate 1,196,324,442 of OY728123.1, read as the reverse complement.
CCTTTATTCATCTTATCTTATACTATAATGATTTTTGGACCATTAGAAATCTAATATCAATATATAATAAAATAATGTTTTCACACTTTCCTAAAGAGCCCCTCCTCCCCCTTATAAAAGGATACCATTTATAACCAATTCATCGCACCTCTCAAGCCTTTTTTCTCATCCAAACTCTGCCCAATTAAGCTACCTACATCCCTCTCCTACTCCTATAATCCTTACCTTAGGCAGAGGGCACTTCAAGAAGTAATTTGGTTCAAACCAAAGGGAGTTACCCAAATTAAAGGTAACAGTTTCTCTTAAATTGTTTTCTTTTATTTTACTTCTCCAACCCCTAAACTATTTTTATTCCTTTATTTTGTAACAACAACAATATTCTCAATATAATAGGATGTTGTTATGAGAGATATTCGAACTACACTTACACACACCTCCATCTAATTGATGAAGAACACAATGTTTCTGTAGATGGGAAACTAACGCCTCACGAAAGTATTATTGTTCAAATATATCCAACCGCCTATTATGGTGGCCATTATGATGGAACTGTATTTATATATGATATATATTATGTTTATGTTTTCTTTATGCTTCTTTATTTTTCATTTATAGCACACCTTTATGGTTTCCATAGTGGGTAAATACGATAATCTCATTTGAGGAAGCGCGGACTACCGCCCCCTCAAAGTGATGTGACTCATTAATGCCATATGTGGGATGTATAAAGGATAGATTTAATTATATTATATATGATATTATACTGTAATTATAATATACCTATGTATCATTATGTTTTAATTCCATTAAAAGAAGAAATAGAAATGAAAGTAGCGTTCATGCATACGTACAGCTTACCGTCTCCATGAACAGTGCATTTCATTTCTTACCTATAAATGTTATGTACTATTATAAATACATGTATATACTGGATATATATGATATATATGATATCTAAATCATGAATATAATTCTGGATATAATTAACCTTTGATCACATGAACAACATGTAATTATAAGAAGTCCATTTTTTACTCAAGTACCAAATATCGACAAAACAAACATTATTAGCTTAAATGATTACATAATGTTTATAACATGGTAATAAGTGATATAAAAGGAATAATAAACTTGAAAAAGGTTCTTAAGCAAGTATAAATTAACTTTAGTTTATTATTCAGGAGATTAAATAACAATCGAGTCAAGTAAGACATGAGGTAAGGGATTTTCTTATCTCATTTTTAATTCTGTGAGATTTCCATTGTTCACCACTTATTCATTACATGTGGTGTATTGTGTACTACCATTTGATATATATTATCATTATTATCTTTATATTCATGGTATTCTATGATTCATTTGTTGTTTATGAACTTTTGGTCATATGACTCAGTTGATTACAACGTGGTAAAGGGTTTTGTCTCACTTTTTATTCCCGTGAGATTCATGCTATATTTGACACTATTTAATTTTGTGTTGTGTATGTACTATCCATAATTTTACTCTCTGTGTAATATAATTTCATTTATGAGTATTTACATCTTCATTGTATGATCCTTATTTCATGTGGCATATGTTTTGTAAGTTACCAAATCGGTAAGGGAACCTTTGACCCTCCTCTTTTTAAAAGACTTCTTTTTGTTATGTATTTTAATTTACATCTTATTATGTTGGGATATGTTCTTATATATCCTTATAGATTTAAAATTTATGTCCAAGTGATTACATACCCTTTATATCTCATCAACTCATTTTCTGAATTTTTAAAGTGACGTTGTTAGGCTGTCAAATGTTTACAAGGCAACTTCTTAACCCAATTTTGATTCTTTGGGTTCATCTTGTACTTATTGAATATGTCATCCTATGAATTTGTTTGAATTAAATCTGATTGTTTTATGCTTAATATACACTTATATTGGGTGTATTTATATTTTTCCTACATAATTATGTGATTGATTTATCCTTAATTTAAGGATACCATCTTTATAAGGGATTTCATCTCAATTTACATTTCCACTGAGACTTCACTATTTCTATTCACCAATTCACTCTTATACAGTGTATATACTGTCCTTTGACATATTATATCATGAGTCCAATTATTCTCATGATATTATAATTTTATGATTCAGTGTTATTTCACAATTATTGGTATTCAAGAGTCTCTCATTTTTAAAAAAATATTTAACTAAAATATCGTTTTAAATGTTTTAAATATTTATTCTTCTAAATATTTATCATTAATTTACATGTTTTCAAAATGGTTTTATGGATTTATTTATATGGAAATTAATGTTTTCAAATGATAATTCATTTAAATGCTTCAATGTGGTATGGGAAACTTTGATTCAAAAATATCTTTTTAAATGGTTTTGAAAATGATTTGATAAAGCATTGTTTATTTCAATATTTTGATTTGATATATTCTAATGTGGAAATGTTATCCTTTCTTTATAATTGTGTTATTTGTTATTATTATGTTATGGTTACTGGGAATTGTTTACGTATACAGGTGGTTCCATGATAAACCTAGGGCGTGTGAGCCTGATATAGCTCTCCAATGCATTGGGTAGAGTGACGGAGGTAAACGTGATGTTTCTCCTAAGAGATTTAGGTAATATACTGTGATGGGTATTCCAAGTGTAACTCCCTACGTAGTTGTGATAGCTACAATGTAAGTTTAATATGGATTCCATAAGTAACCTTTATGATTTATGATTTGTGTGTGTTATTCATACATCTTATGATTTTATAAGGTATGTTATGATTTAAAAGTATGTTTTCATCGATTTGTATTTATTGTTGGGATAATGTTTTCCTTCCTTGTTTTATAACCCTTACCGAGCTTTTTATGCTCATCCCAAGTTTTTGAAATGTTTTCCACAGGACATAAAGTTGAATAGGTTCAAGGATGGGATCAAGGAAAAGTCATGCTATCTAAAACATGAAATAGCCATGTGTCTTTTTAAGAGTTTTTATTTTATGATAAAAAGTGGATACTGAGTAGTAGTGTCTACATGTAATATTCAAGTTGTTATATAATAGTTATGGCCTAATTCTCTAAAACTCTAAACCTGAAAATATCCCCAATGTGAATTATTAATTTAATTCAAGATTATGTAATGTTTAAGGTCGGGTCCTTATAGTAAACAATTTACTTTAATTCACTTCGAGGATCTTTTTAGGTTTAGAGATTTAGAGAATTAGGTCATAACTCATACATAGAAACTTAAATATTATAAGTGAACACTTCTACTCACTATCCATTTTTTTCATAAAACAAAAACTCTTTAAAAAGAAACATGGTATTGTTTCATGTTTTAATAGAATAACTTTTTCTTGATCTCATCCTTGATTTTTTTCTTTTTTATGTCCTGTGAAAAACATTTCCAAAACATAGGATGAGCATAAAAAAGATCAGTAAGGGATACATGAAGAAGTAAAATAGTTAGTCTTGGTAAAACATTAAAACCATGAATACTTTATCATAAAATAATACTTTTCACCTTTAAGAAGTATCAAAAACACTTCATTGAATATAAGCTCATTTATTACCCTTTTTGTAACAACAATATTACTATAAATCCCAAATAAAGAAACATATAACATATAAATATAACTTGGGACATAAACATACTTAAATGTAATAACCATATGGTCGACTTCCACACATATCACTAAATGGAATAGTCATATGGTCGACTTCCATACCCAATGCATTGGAGGTTATAACCTAACCATCTGTACTTGGTTTATCATGGAACCACCTATATTTGGTTTATCATGTAACCACTCATATTTGGTTTATTACATAACCGCCTGTAAAATGTCCATGTACAATTATATAATCATAACACATAAAAGATATCAGTTATCAACATTTCACACATAAAATTTCATTTTCAATCACAAGAAAACATTTCATGATATTGAAATATTAAATCCACTTTCAAAACCATTTTCAATACCAAAACACCCAAAATGGAATAAGGGATTTCTTTTCCTTTTATAAACATTAAGGATTATAGAGGAATCCAAATATAAAATAATGGTTATGGTGGTGGGGTAGTTGTTGTTACCACATAAGTTAAAAACATTAATTTTTGTCATTTAGTAAAATGTTTCAAAGAAAAAATATTCCCTTTGAATGAAATTAAAATTAAAAGGGGTTTATTATGCACCGTATAAAATAAGGTGGTGTATAACACCAAAATTTGCCTTAATGAAAGGAGATTGAGATGAAGTCCCTTACAATGATCGTATCATTAGATTAAAGATAAATCAATGACATAATTATGTGTGAAAAATATAAATACACTCAATATAAGTAGATATTCATTGTAAAAAAATCATAGTTCATCCACATGTATTCTTGGAAAAACAAAACCAATCCAATGGATATTTTACTCAATGAATGGAGATTGAGTTAAGATTTCCCTTACCTCATATTCAACTTGTCTCGTTCATTCTTTATATTCCTGAATAATAAACTTATGTTAATTTATACTCAAATAAGAAACATTTTAAATTTTATTATTTATTTTATATCACTTATTACCATTTTAAAAAATATTACATAATTATTTAAGATCATATTGGTCGTTTTGTCGATATTCAATACTTGAGTAGAAAATGAACTTGTTTGATGTAAATTTTCCATGTGTTCAAAATTAAATCATATAAAGAATATTATTTATGATTTAAAGATAATATATATCCATCATATATGTATTTATAATAGTCCATAACATTTTTAGATAATAAAAAAAATTCAATGTTCAAGGAGATGTCAGGTCGTACGTACGCATGAATGCTACTTTCATTTATTTTTCATATTAAATGAATGAAAACTAAATGATACATAGTTATATTATAATTACAATATTATATATATGTTATATATGTTACATAAGTTAATTAATTTCATCCTTTATGCATTATATGTATGGAATGAATGAGTCATATCACATTGAGGGGGCGATAGTCCACACTTCCTCAAATGAAATTATTGTATTTACACATTATGGAAAGCATAAAGGTATGTTTTAAATAATAATTACAGGATCATAGAGTCAATATAAATATACTATATATATTATATTTATTCATTCAATTCATGTATATAATTTTGGTTTAATGAATATCATGTAAAATGAATCGCATCGCATCGTGGAAACGGTAGGTTGTACGTACGCATGAGCGACAATATCATTCACTTAATTATTAAAAGGTAGAAAATTGGATGGTATATTAATTATAAAGAATAATTATCATGTTATATTCATTATTTAAATCCATTATACCCATAAAAATTAATTCTTGTTGAATAACAAATTACGCCACCGTGTAGAGAAGGTAAGTCATACGTATGCACGCATGGTGATATTGTTATTCATAGGATAGATAAAAGGAGTTATAGGGTTGTATCATAATTATAATAAAATATCATCATGTATAAGATAATGTATTTTAAAATTTAATATGGAAATGAAATAAGAAGAGTAATTAGAAGAAGAAAATGATTTTGAAAGAGGTGATAAAACAAATACCTTTTTTGAGTATCTCCTTTTGATTTTAACAAAATGTATCATTAGGATGGATTTATGCCCAATGTGTGGCCTCTAAGAAGAAGGTAGGGATTTTTGGAGCTTATTTTTATAGACTTTGGACAAGCCAATGGGATTGAGTGGTGTGAGTAAGTCGGTAGTGGTGGTGGCTTTTTATAAGGAGGGAGGAGTGGCAATTTAGGAAAGTCTTGAAATATAATTTTATTATAAAATGATTATCGAATTATAATAGTTCCAAAGTGATACATTTAGATTATAATATGATTTTTGGTCCTAATCCTCTCATTAAATAGTTTTTAGACAAGCTTAGGTCACAAAATTAACCTTATCTTTTATCTTTAACCCTCAGTTAAAAACATTAACTCTTTCCATGTCTTCTTGTATTTTCATAATATATGGTTACTATAGTTACTATAAAATGACAACAGGACCAAAATTGAATAATTAATGACATATTTTACATTATATAATTCATTTTGAAAAATCTTATATTTTTAGGACTATTATATCATTTAATAAAATAGTATTTGTTTTAAAAACACATTTATGTCAATTTTGACACTATTTAATAATTGATTTATGTTAAAGTAATACACACTTGATTCATTATAAAAAGGAATTAACTCATTCCTAACAGTAAAATTTCATCCAAAAAGTTTTTTTATGTCCTAAAAATGTTAAAAGTACATTTATTTTAACAATTATAATGTCATTTATTTGAATCTTTCATTAATATGGTAATCATTGCATCATCATTGTGTCACAAATAAATTTATTTATGTAAAGTCTAAAAATTATAAATAAAATACCATGATTAGGAAATATTTTTATATTTATAATGAATAATTATAATCAAAAATATTTTTTATATAAATCTATATTAAAATTGGTTTATTAAAAGATACATGTTTATGTTATCTTTTCCTTTTCTTTAAATTAAATATTATAAAATGTCATTTTCACACCCCAAGTGGCTCCCAAATGCCAAATCTTCATCCTAAGGATGATAATGGTTGGAAATATCTCATATAATAGTATTAATAAACGTTTTAGAGTAGTGTTATATTATTATAATATTATTTTTTACCCTTATTTACCTGATTAACCATTTAACCATGGTAAATAAAAATAATTATTGAAGTTACTATTCATAATGTACAAAACTACAAGGTGCACATTTACATAATTTAGACCTTATAATCCCAAATATGGAATCCACTTTTACCAATTCAGAACATAGAATTGGAAATTTTTAATTTAAAATTAGTTCTTGTTGTCAAAACCATAAATGGGTTTTTAATAAGTAAAAATAAGCAAAAGATTGATGTGTGTTTATATCCAATTCAAATGTGAAATTGCTTCCAATGACCATAATTGTATTAAATTATAAATAATCCAATTACACTCTACAACCAATAAAAATGATAATATAACTATATAAATAAATTAGATGAAAATGCAGTTTTGAATTTAAATTCAATATTTTTCACTATTCAATAAAAATGAATTTTATCAAAAAAATACCCAAATAAATTTTTATGTCCCGATTCTAAAGAATTAGTTTATTTTATTAAATATAACATATAAAAGTGACAAAAACTATTTCTAAAAAGGGTTCTCCATAAAAAAGGTGGCAATATGACCTTTTTAAAAATATTAAATTATTTTATACTTAAAATTTGATTCATTCTCATTTTAAGCCACTAAAATTCAATGGATAAATGTATAAACATTTAGATAATATGTAAAATAATAATATGTTTAGTTCTTTTCATTCCTTACAATATAATGACTATGCATTAAGTACTGTTTAAAATAATAATATTATTGTTGTATTATTTTTTGTATAAATCAGTGTTGTGTGCAACATAAGATTTAGGAGAAACTAGTTGTTGAGTGTAGGGTATGCTATAATATATAGTGTCCCATTTACACTAAAATTAGTATTAATTTAAAAAATATTAATATATTTGAAAATGTTTTATTCTATAAATATCAGGGATATTATAGAGATATAGGTCCTACCCATCACATAATGAAAAATATATATATGAGTTCCATAAGGACATAAATTTTTCATAAAATAAAAATCTATGAAAAGAAATTTTATTCATAAACAATTTATCATAACATAACCCATGTAAAATAAGTGGGTTTCAAAAACATTTCATCATAAAATTACTCAGGAAAAAGAAATGAGTTTTATAATCATTTAATTTTTTTATCACAAAAACAAACCTTCTAGAGAAAAAAATATGGTATCCTTGGACCATATCCATATTAAATCATAAGTACCATCAAATAATGTCATGTTAGATGGAAACTTATTTTGAAATACCACATAGAATACTTGAGAAAAACAACCTTTCTATTTTAAAATAATTTTTTTAAAAAGATATTAAAATATAAATGGTAAATTTTCATTTGAAATGAACCTTGTAAAATTGTAAAGGAAGATTCAATGAAAAATTTACTCATGAAAATAGGAAACAAATTTTTTTTTATAAGTTGAAAAAACATACCTTCCATATTTTTTTCAAAACAAATCACAAAGTACCTTGTTTGGAAAATAAAAAAAAATATTCCTTTCAAAACATTTTTAAAAAAAATACATGGTTAATAACGAATTTAAAAAATAATGGGATAATTGAAGAAATATTTTTAAAAAAATTAGAAAACATGTATTTGTAATTGAAACATTCCCCAAAAGAGATATAAACATAACTAATCCAAAATATTTATAAGATTGTGAAATAATACCCTTACCTCAAGTTATCCTTGATTTGAAATGACCCTAACCTCCTCTATAATAATTTTATATCTTTTATACTTGTATAATATAGTCCTTTTAATAATTATTATATCATGTATTATTCCTATATAACGTTTAAAACCCCCATTTTATCAATAATTAAAATTTTTATTTCTCGGTTTGAACCATTTTTTCCATCGTGAGTATTTCATCTTAGTTGTTCTTGTTCTTATACAATTATCTCAGATCCATAATCTAAATAATATTAATAATTATATATATATATATATCATATATATTATTTATATACTTATTTATAGTCAGTAATAAAAATTATAAATAGAAAAATGAATTATATCGTTCATAGAGACAGTAGGTCATACATACGCGTGAACGATGTTTTCATTTTTCAATAGATGGAATGAAATAAAGATAAATATTAATTATCCTTTATAATATAATTATTATATCATATATGTCATATATATTCTTAAAATTTATCTTCATTACCATACAGCTTAAATATAAATGAAAAATGAATCATATCACTTTGTGGAGGTGGTAGTCCACACATACACATGAGCGATGTTATCATTTCTTAAAGGATTGGATGGTAAGAATGTAGAAACAATATTATTATTAAATATGTATACTTTTTTCATTAATATAATATATAAATATTTAACCCATCATAGTACCCATCCTTCAATGATGGTTCTGAAAAATAAATTGTATCGTTGCCTGGAGACGGTAATTCGTACATTCACACGAGCGATACTTTCACTTCTCGTTTGATGGGAAAGAGGATGTATAATGGTGTTTAAATAATCATAATAATCTTTTTTAATATTTTGGATATTTGAGATATTATTTTATGATACATACTACAAACTTATAGAAGTTAAGGAATAGTATAAAATAAAGTGATAGGGTAATGATATTACCTCTTCTTTGAAACAACTCCTTTAGATATTCACTAAAGGATTTTAGAGTTGGTATTTTGGAAAGATAGAAACATATATAATGTGGATATGGAAGTTTATAAGGTAAATTGGTAGATTTATGTGGATATATAAGAATCAAATTTTTGCATATATGTGAGGGAGGAGGTTCTCCTTTATAATTTAGGTGAGGGGCACTTCAATAATTTCTTAAAAGATTAAATTATAATAAATTCATTCTCAATAAAAATGACTCAAAATATCCATGTATCAAAAAATAAGGTACTATAGGTTTTTAATCCCATAAAAAAATAAAATTTATAAAAGTTTTGGTAAAATTTTAAACTTTCATTTTGATTAACCCATACTTAATTTTAACAAGGGTAACACCTTTTTCAATATTAAATGGTTGTAATTTTTACTTATAAGGTTAAAATTAGAACTTAAATGGTCCATTAATGAAATTTTAGACCATATAATAACCAAATTTCTCTATTTAAATATTTTTATTATGTTTAAATAATTTAATAAAATATTATTTTGAAAAAAATATAATTATTCTCAATTTAGACACTATTTATTTAATTTGACATTAAAGTCGTCAATATGAAGGGGAAATTAAAATATAATTTTTTTAAACCTCCCCAATATGTCCTACATATATATAAAATTCATGGATCACATTAAATAATTCAAATTATATCACTTTAAACAATTTTAGAATAATTTATTATATTGTTTTATTAAATGGTGACATACTACATCGTTGTTGAATAATAAATTAAGTCATTATATAATTACTAATAATTAAAAAAATCATGAAAATAATTTTATTATTATCAATAAAAACACTTATATTTTTCATTGCTTATTTTTTCCCTATGTGAAAAAATAAATGATAATAAAAAAAGAGTGATATTTTGTAACTTTATTTGATTTAAATAATATATATTTCATTTTCATGGAAAATTATCCATTAAATAACTAAATATATATCCTAAGGTGTTAATGATCTAATTTAATTCATCCAATAAAATATTGTATGAATAATTATTTCTTTATCACATATTTTTAATATATATTAACATTATTTACCCTTTATTGAGGTGATAATTTTTATCACGGTTACTATTAATTTTTGACAAAAAAGAGGAATATTTACCAAATTTGAAAAAACTAATTATAAATATGTAATTAATTTTATAAAATTAATTACATATAAATAGAAAAAACAATTTATAAATTAATTTCACAAAATGTGAAAAAAACTCCATTTTAGAAAAACAAATATACATTATTAAGTATAAAACTTGATTTAGTCTTATCCTATGTCTAGAAAAATATTTTTTTATTTTTTTAAAATATTTCATCAATTAAATAATATATTTTTGTAATTAAATTCATTTACCAAAGTGTATTAATTTAATTTATTAAGATACAAATAAATTATGAACATTAAAATTATTTTTTCAAAAAAATATTTCTTTTTCTTCCAAGGTATTTTTATTTTAATTTATAATCAATTGATAATTGTTTCCCTCTGGAATCGGGGATGACCTCGTTGATTGAAGGTTCAAACATTCCAATCGGTTTCTAACGGGCTTGTTCGTAGAACCGAAAACATCCAGTGATTCCATATCCATTTGGACCTACTTTCCAAAGGTATGCGCTCATTAGTTGTGAACTGATGTGGCTTAGGAATTTGCATTGGTCCAGATGATGGGAAGTCGGACTCATCACACCTTTTTTAGGGGAATTATTGTCTACTCCGAGACTCTCTTTTTAGATTTAAGTTATGTTCGTGAATCCTTATTACATTACCAAGTATAAAATGAGCTTTCCTTTAGTCTAACAATCAATGATTTATATGTAAGAAATTCAGAGAATATTTGATATTTTTAATATTTTCATGTCTTATTATATACTCCATTTACTTATTTTATATGAAATGTGCATAATTTGTGTGAAATATTAATGTTTTATTATTAAGTATAATTTTTGAGCATTTTTAGAAGTAGTCCAATTGATTCAGTTTAATGTTTTAATAATAACTATAACTAGAATGATCCAAATTGTGTGGTTCTTATTTTTTAGGATTCTCCTTTCAATATACAACATTTAATTAGAAGGTACCATGAGCTAATTCTACCATTTCAAGGGTCATATGGTCCTCACAAACAACACCAAAAATCTGTGAACAAACTGGAACAACCTTGAAGATTGATTAACTGGGCTCAATCCAGAAGTACAAAAACATTAAATCTCCACCATAATTCGGGGGAAACCAAATTTCATCTTTGATAAAACTTTCAAGGCCCAAATCAAAGTACAAGGGGCCCAAATGAAGCTTTGAAGTCCAGCCCACCATTCTGGCAGAGAATTAAAATCAGTATAGTATGAATGACATATCTCATGCTGTAAGCATAAAATAGAGCTGAGCTTTTGAAGTGTGAAAGGGGGGATATATTCGGCCGACTTTGTTGAAGAACCCATTCAGATTTGAAGGCATATTCATATTCAAAAAGCCTTTCACATTCTATACTTCAAAAAGACTAGATTGAAATGGACAGTTTTACTCTGTTTAATAAACTGGCCATAACTTTTGATCCTTAAGTCCAAATGACTCCAAATTTTGAGAGTCTTCGTCCAACCTGGTTATCTACAACTTTGAAGAAGGAGATTTCTCGAGATCCGGCTGTCATTACGTCCATATCTTTGAGCCAAGTGGAGGGGTATTCCTGGAATGTACACAGTCCACTCCTTGGGCTACAAATACTCTCCCCTTCTCTCCTTGAGAGGGGTTGGCATTTAAAAAGAAAGGAGATCATATTGGCACGACCAAAGATTTTACAAAGTCTTGGGAGGACCTTCCATACTCAAGTTTTCACTTGAGAGACCTTTCCTCCTCTATTTGTTTTCACTTACTTTTGTGTTCTTCATTTTTGTAATTTTGTAAGTCCTTTCTTTTGTAATTTTGTTTTAATGCAAGTTTCTTCTTTCATATCTCTTATTCTCCTCCAAATTATGTATTTTAATTTTAATGTTCTTAAAATAGTTTAAATTCAGCTGAATCTCTTTCCCTTATTTTTCTTCCTCATTCAATCAAAAATATGTTTTTAATTATTACCATTGTTCGTGTATGTGTGTTCGGCGTACCAGTCTTTTCTAATCCCTTTCTTTTTCTTCTATTATTAATTTATCATCATAATTATTATAACCAGAATATTAAACACCCAAATGTCTAAGTAAATATCTCATTGGGGTGAGTCAAAATTTAGATATGTTAAGTTATTGAGAGTATTTGCTCGATGAGTATTCGTTAATTTAACATTGTGTATGTTGGACTTAATATGTCATGGATTAATGACATCTTTTGTTTAGCATGTGGTTTCCATGGATTATTGGAACCATAAATACACTACCATAAACAATTACTGATTGATTTTAGAATCCTAGTTAAGTTAAGGCTTGGATTAAAGCTTTAACACTTAGGAATTCTAATCAACGTCAACTTGTGAAGTGAGTGTTAATTTAAATGCAATATAAAGCAAAGCTCAAGGATATCACAAGCTTAACTCCCTAATAATGAACTCACCCGAATCTTTATCAATTTGTTGAATCAAAAATCATCCATAAATTATTTAATAATCTCTGCAAACAAACCCCCAAATCAGAATATAATTAACTAAAAACAAACGACTATTTCAAAGTATCATCGTTGAGGATTCGACCCGAGTGCTGCTATACACATTAGCAGAGCACCGGAACTTTGACAGGTCGATAGGCGACAATCGTCCGTGCATACCAAATGGTGCCCTTGCCGGGGATGGTGCTTTAATTAGTCATTAGTTTCTGGTTATTGTCAAAAAAACCAAAAAAACAAAATTTAAAAAAAAACTAACAAAAAAAACACAAAGAAAAGATTTTCTTCCTCTTAAAAATCACAAACTGAAAAAAATACAAAGAAAACCCTATCTTCCTCTTTATTCCAAAATCTCTCTGAATGCCCCGTAGCCTTCCAAACAATCCCTCGGATTTGTTTGACCCTAAAATTGAGCGAACACTTCACCAACTTAGGAGGAACATAAGAGATACTCAAATAATTAAAGAACCAGTCCTCATCCAACCAGTTGAAATTGAAGTGGCCAATCCTAGGGAACAAACCCTAAAAGAACTTGCTGCCCATGATATGAATTACCAACCTCTTGGTATTCAATATCCAAACATAGAGGCTGACTTAGAACTCAAGTCTGGTTTGATTCATCTTCTTCCTCATTTTCACAGGCTAGCCGGTGAGGATCCACATCTCCACCTTAAAGAGTTCCAAGTAGTGTGCTCTACCATGAAGCCTCAAGGGGTTTCTGAAGAACAAATAAAACTCCAAGAATTCCCTTTCTCCCTAGCTAACACTGCTAATTCATGGCTCTACTACCTACCTCCTGGTTCCATAACTACATGGAATGATATGAAGCGATTCTTCTTAGAGAAATTCTTTCCTGCTTCCCATACTGCTTCTATCCGAAAGGAAATAAGTGGTATACATCAATTCCAAAGTGAATCACTCCATGAGTACTGGGAGAGGTTCAAAAAGCTTGTGGCAACCTACCCACACCACCAAATCCCTAACCAAATATTGATCCAATACTTCTATGAGGGGTTATTGGCTATGGAGAGAACTCTCATTGATGTCGCAAGTGGCGGTGCTCTGGTTGATAAAACTCCTGCAGCTGCAAGAGATCTCATAAGTAACATGGCTGCAAACACACAAAAATTCCATACTCGAGCACATTATAAAGTCAAACAAGCCCAAGATAATCAATCAATTGAGCCGAACAAGATGACCGAGTGGATGAGTGAACTTACAGGTCTTGTGCGACAGCTAGCTGTGGCTACCAAATCCCCAACCTCGTCTTCTCCGCAATCAATGTTTCCTGGACCTATCAAAAACTACTGAATCTGTAACTCTCCATCTCATCCAACTGAAACATGTCCACAACTTCAAAAGGATCAATCAGATTCATCTGGAGCAATGGAGCTCAATGTAACATATGCTCAGCGGAACACCAATCCTCAACTATCAGGTCAGTTTGTTAGAAACTTCAACCAATCTCACTCTGATCCCTTCTCCTCAAACTTTAACCAAGGATTGAGGTATGGTAATCCAGTCTCTAATCCCCCTCAATTCCCTACTCAAAACCCAAACCAATTCCAATATGGTCAAGGTGGTGGTAACTTCCATCAACCTTATCCTTTTGTTCCTCAACCTCAAAGGAACAATCCTCCTCATGGATTCCATTATCCTAGTGTGCCTTCCCAATTCAAAAACCAACACAATCAATTTCCCAAGAACCAAAATCAAGGCAATCACAATCTGGGACAAGCCTATTCTTCCAAGCAACCACGGGAAAGTGCAGTGGAAGATCTTGCCTCCTTCACCCGTTCTAGCCTTAAAAACATTGAAACTCAAATAGGTCAACTTGCATCCCACCTGAGCCAGCAACAACAATCAAATTCTTCCCAACTCCCAGTTCAACCATTACCCAACCCCAAGGGTAATGTAAGTTCAATTTCACTTAGATCGGGAAAGCACATTGTTATGCCTCAAGATAAGTCCTCTAGCTCTCCTTTGAATGTTGACCTAGAAAATGAAAAGAAAAAGAAAATTGAAAAGGAATCTGAATCCATTCCCTCACATCCTTCCATTCCACTTAGGAATCCAATTCCTTTTCCTCAATCCGTTTCTAAACCAAGGAAGTCCTTCAAACCTGATCCTGAAATGCTCGACATGTTTAGACGTGTTGAAGTCAACATTCCCCTCTTAGATGCCATAAAACAAATTCCTAAGTATGCCATGTTTCTTAAGGAATTGTGCACCCACAAGAGGCAACTTTGGACCTTTGAAAATGTTTCCACCCAGCAATCTATTCCCATAAAGTGCAAAGATCCAGGGACCTTTATGGTTCCATGCCAAATTGGAAGTTCCAACTTTGATGATGCACTCATAGACCTAGGAGCCTCAATTAATTTCATACCCAAATCCATATTCTCCAACCTTGGTCTAGGTCCCTTTCACCCAATGGGTGTTGTCATTCAGTTAGCCAATCGAATCACAGCCAGTCCTGAGGGAATAATTGAGGATGTTCTTGTTCGAGTAAATGATCTTATCTTCCCAGCTGACTTCTATGTCCTTGACATGGAAAGTGAGACAACTTCTTGCAAATCTCCTCTGATTCTATGATGTCCATTCCTTATGACATCTAAAACCAAAATTTATGTCCACGCTGGCATCTTATCCATGGAATTTGGCGACCAAATGGTCAGGTTCAATATTTTTCAATCCATGCGATACCCTGTAGAGAATCAATCTGTATTCTCTATCCATGTTTCTGAAACTCCCTCTGAGAGTGTGTTGAATCCTAATCCATCATGTTCTTCATGTTCTACTAATAGAGGAGTTTTTTGAATATTGCATCCTCATTAACCAAGTTATTAATGGTGAAATTGATGTTGACATTACAAATGCAAACTCCATTGATCTAAAGGATCTTGAAAACTCTTTGGAATCTCATCTCACCTCTGAACTCCAATGCTCCAACATGGATGGTAATGAGGAAAATTAACTAGAATGATCATTTGTTGATTTAGATCAGATTATCCCACATTCATCCTTTCATATCCATGATTCTGAAAATTTTGTTATATGTGAAGTGAACCTTGAACCACTGTGTTTATGTTTTCCTGATGGTAGTGATGTTTGTGATATTTGTACCCTAATTAATAAAGTGATCACTGGTGAGGTTGAAATTGACCATTCTTTGGCAAACAACATTGAAATAAAGGATATTGAAAATTTTATTCAGTCATATGACTCCACTAATCCTCATTAGTCTACATCGGTAAGTGATGAAATAAATGAGTCAAAAAAAATTGGGATCTCATACTCTGCTTTTGTGTTATCTGATCATTACATAAATGAACCATCAGAATTGAGTCATCTTCCTGAATTTCCAAGAATAGAAAACCATCACTTTGTGGATAAAATCAATTCTCAGGTTGAAGACCAAAGTGAGGATAGAAATATTCTCTTTCCAACCCCATTAAATTGCAAGCACACCAACAAGGATGGGAAGAAATTATCCAATGAATCATCAGGCCTCCCAAAGAAAAAGTTTTTCTGGAAGCATACTAGAGTTGATAAAATACGATGGACTCCGTCAGACTATGGGTAGTCCACTGCAATTGAACAGCTGTAGACAAGTAAACACAACACTTCTTGGGAGGCAACCCATGTTTTCTTTTACTTTTATGAAATTTCAATTTCTTTTTAGTTTTTCATTAGATGAATAATGAATTTTCTTTTTCAGGTAACTTCCCACCGTCCTGGAACCACCTTGACTTCCACCGAATCACCAAATTCTCTAGCTGACCCACCACTAGATGGAGATGGCCACCCACCAAATCCAAACCATGGGGCACCTCTTTACCTTTAACTCTCTCTCTATCTCTTCATCTCTCTACCTCTTTCTTCTTCTTCTTCTTCTCTCCTTCATTTTTTTACCACTTTTTTATTCAACCCTTTTTTTCTCTTTCTCTCTTGTGAGGGTGTGTATTTTAAAAAAACATTAAAAATTAAAAAAAACAAAAAACACAATCACTTAAAAAAATAAAAAAAAGATTCATGCTTACTCACCATCAAGTTTTGAAATTTTGTCCAACCATTTTGGGGAGTTAACAGACATTTTTTCATCTCAAAAATTTTGTATTTTCTTCATGAATTTGGATAAATAATTTTGTGTCAAAATTAACAAATTTTGAATGCTCAATTTTTGATTTGTAAAATGATTTTCCCAAACCGTGAGAACAAACATTTTCTTTCATGCCAAGGCCACCTATGGACATCTTTTCAAAATGTGTGTTTTCACCCCCATTTGTGAGTCTTGAGTTTGTGGACCTTCGAGATTAATTTCCTGCCTTATTGTGCATTAATATGATAGAGGCATTTTTTGAACCACATGAGAATAACAATAGCCAAATAGCCTCCCATTTCCCTTACATTAATCCTCCTTTTGAAAGCCCCTTCGAGCCTATGAAAACCTTTTCTTTGATATCCACATTACAAGCCCAATACCTTATCCCACCCAATATCAACATGGATTTTCATTGCATTAGTTTTTGAAATTTAAGTGTGGGGGGGAATGGATTTCATTTTTTGGTATCATTTCCTTACTTTCTGGTGTCTTATCATATGCTTTAGGGAAAGAATCCATTTTAGTGTGGGGGGGAGGTTGTCATTCAGTGGGATTTGGGAATGTATTGTACAAATGATATTGAAAAGTGTTCAAAAAAAATCAAAAAAAATGAAAAAAATGGGTTGCGTCTTGGGTAGGTCAAAAGTAACTCATCCTCAACCATTGATCTTGTTATAACTATTACAATTAGTGTCGTGAGGAGATCAAACATGGGTTGGGATATGAGTGTGAGATCTGTCTCAAGGTCAACTTTCGAAAAAACAAAGAAAAAAATAAAAAAAAAGAACACTTGCATTATATTCTTATATCATTGGGAGAATTTTGGTGGTTTGTCAATATTTCATGTTCTCATACCCTTCATATTTTCTTCCTCCATTGTGTATTTCTTTACATAATCATTCCCTTGTAAATATGTGTTTTCATTTCCTTCCATGTTTTATTTCAAAAAAATGTGCATTGTTTTTCTATGTTGGTATTTTAGCCCTCTTATTCTCTCTCTTGGACATTATATTCCTACCGTCCCATAGCCAAAGAAAAACCCCTTCAAAGGACCTCTTGATTTTTTAGCACTTTGGATAGGGAGTGGAATCTGAGAGCTCTTACAAACTCTATGATTTTCACTTTTTATTGGTGAAAGAGTGAACCTCCACAAATGAATTTTATCATCTTGAGAGGTGTGAGTTTTGAGTGTCCTCATTTTTCATTTATAAATTTGAGAATGAAAAAATGAATTAGTTTTTGAACATTTTATCTGTAACAACTTGTGGTGGATTTCAAAACGGATGAGTGAAATAGTCTAAACCTCCCCTTATTGGAGAAACCAAATTTTAAAATCTGTTGGTGAGTAAAAATGATTTTGTCATGTTTTTATATTTGTTGCACATGAGGAAATGCACAAAACTAAGTGTGGGGGAGTTTATATTGTTAATATTTTCATGTATTATTATATACTCCATTTACTTATTTTATATGAAATGTGCATAATTTGTATGAAATATTAATGTTTTAATATTAAGTATAATTTTTGAGCATTTTTAGAAGTAGTCCAATTGATTCAGTTTAATGTTTTAACAATAACTATCACTATACTAATACAAATTGTGTGGTTCTTGTTTTTTAGGATTCTCCTTTCAATATAAAACATTTAATTAGAAGGTACCAGGAGCTAATTCTGTCATTTGGAGGGTCATATGGTCCTCACAAACAAGACCAAAGAATCTGTGAACAAACTGGACCATCCTTGAAGATTGATTTACTGGGCTCACTCCAAAAGTCCAAAAACATTAAATCTCCACCATAATTCGGGGGACACTAAATTTCAACTTGGATAAAAAGTTCATGTCCCAAATCCAAGTACAAGGGGGCCAAATGAAGCTTTTAATTCCATCCCACCATTCTGGCCAAGAATTAAAATCAGTATAGTATGCATGACATATCTCATGATGTATGCATCAAATCGATATGATATTTTGTAGTGTGAAATATGAGATATAGGAGGCAGACTTTGTTGAAGAACCCATTCGTATTTGAAGGCATCTTCATATTCAAAAACCCTTTCACATTCTGGACTTCAAAAAGACTGGATTGAAATGGACAGCTTTGCTTTTTTTAATAAACCGAACATAACTTTTGATACTTATGTCCAAATGACTCCAAATTTTGAGATTATTCGTCCAACTTGATTATATACAACTTTTAAGAAGTATATTTCTCAAGATCCAGCTATCACGATGTCCATATCTGTGAGCCAAGTGGAGGGGTATTCCTGGAATATAAACAGTCCACTCCTTGGGCTATAAATACTCTCCCCTTCTCTCCATGAGAGGGGTTGGAATTTCAAAAGAGAGGAGATCATATTAGCACGACCAAATCTTTTCCAAAGGCTTGGGAGGACCTTCCATACTCACGTTTTCACTTGAGAGACCTTTCCTCCTCTCTTTGTTTTCACTTACTTTTGTGTTCTTCGTTTTTTGAAATTTTGTAAGTCCTTTCTTTTGTAATTCTATTTTAATACAAGTTTCTTCTTCAATATCTCTTATTATCCTCCAAATTCTGTATTTTAATATTAATGTTCTTAAAATAGTTTAAATTAAGTTGAATCTCCTTCCCTTATTTTGCTTCCTCATTCAATCAAAAATCTGTTTTTATTTATCATCATTGTTCGTGTGTGTGTGTTCGGCGTACCAGTCTTTTCTAATCCCTTTCTTTTTCTTCTATTCTTAATTTATCATCATAATTATTATAACCAGAATATTAAACACCCAAATGTATTAGTAAATATCTCATTGGATTGAGTCAAAATTTAGGGATGTTAATTGATTGATAGTATTTGCTTGATGAGTATTCGTTAATTTAACATTGTGTATGTTGTACTTAATATGTCATGGATTAATGACATATTTTGTTTAGAATGTGGTTTCCATGGATTATTGGAACCATAAATACACTACCATAAACAAGTACTGATTGATTTTAGAATCCTAGTTAAGTTATGGCTTGGATTAAAGCGTTAACACTTAGGAATTCTAATCGACATCAACTTGTGAAGTGGGTGTTAATTTAAATGCAATATAAAGCAAAGCTCAAGGATATTACAATCTTAAATCCATAATAATGAACTCACCCAAATCTTTATCAATTTTTTGAATCAAACATCATCCATAAATTATTTCATAAGCTCTGCAAACAAACCCCCCAATCAGAATACAATTAACTAAAAACAAACGACTATTTCAAAGTATCATCGCCGAGGATTCGACCCGAGTGCTGCTATACACATTAGCAGAGCACCGGAAATTTGACCGGTTGATAGGCGATAATCATCCGTGCATTTCAAATGGAACCATTGTTGGGGATGGTTCTTTAAGTAGTCATTAGTTTCTGGTTATTGTAAAAAAAACCAAAAAAAACAAATTTTTTAAAAAAAATTGACAAAAAAACACAAAGAAAAACCCATATTCCTCTTTATACCAAAATCTCTCTAAATGCCCCGTAGCCTTACAGACAATATCTCATATTTTTTTGACCCTGAAATTGAGTGAACACTTCTCCACCTTAGAAGGAACATAAGATATACTCAAATAATTCAAGAACCAGTCCTCATCCAACCAGTTGAAATTGAAATGGCCAATCCTAGGGAACAACCCCTAAAAGAACTTCCTTACCATGATATGAATTACCAACATCTTGGTATTCAATATCCAAACATAGAGGCTGACTTCAAACTCAAGTCAGGTTTGATTCATCTTCTTCCTCATTTTCACGGGCTAGCCGGTGAGGATCCACATCTCCACCTTAAAGAGTTCCAAGTAGTGTGCTCTACCATGAAGCCTCAAGGGGTTTCTGAAGAAAAAATCAAACTCCGAGAATTCCCTTTCTCCCTAGCTGACACTGCTAAGTCATGGCTCTACTACCTACCTCCTGGTTCCATAACTACATGGAATGACATAAAGCAATTCTTCTTAGAGAAAATCTTTCCTGCTTCTTGTACTGCTTCTATCCGAAAGGAAATAAGTGGTATACATCAATTCCCAAGTGAATCACTCCATGAGTACTGGGAGAGGTTCAAAAAGCTTGTGTCAACCTGCCCACACCACCAAATACCTGACCAACTCTTGATCCAACACTTCTATGAGGTGTTATTGGCTATGGAGAGAACTCTCATTGATGCCACAAGTGGCGGTGCTCTGGCTGATAAAACTCTCGCAGCTGCAAGAGATCTCATAAGTAACATGGCTGAAAACACACAACAATTCCATACTCGAGCACATGCTCAAGTAAAACAAGCCCAATATAATCAATCAATTGAGCCGAACAAGATGACTGAGTGGATGAGTGAACTTACAGGTCTTGTGCGACAGCTAGCTGTGGCTACCAAATCCCCAACCTCATCTTCTACGCAATCAATGTTTCCTGGACCTATCAAAAACTGTGGGATCTGCAACTCTCCATCTCATCCAACTAACACATGTCCACAACTTCAAGAGGATCAATCCGATTCATCTGGACCAATGGAGCTCAATGCAGCATATGCTTAGCGGAACACCAATCCTCAACTATCAGGTTAGTTTGTTAGAAACTTCAACCAACCTCACTCTGATCCCTTCTCCTCTAACATTAACCAAGGATTGAGGTATGGTAATCCCGTCTCTCATCCCCCTCAATTCCCTGCTCAAAACCCAAACCAATTCCATTATGGTCAATGTGGTGGTAACTTCCATCAACCTTATCCTTTTGTTCATCAACCTCAAAGGAACAATCCTCCTCCTAGATTCCATTATCCTAGTGAGCCTTCCCAATTCCAAAACCAATATAATCGATTTCCCAAGAACCAAAATCAAGGCAATACCAATCTGGGACAAGCCTATTCTTCCAAGAAACCATGGGAAAGTGCAGTGGAAGATCTTGCCTCCTTCACCCGTTCTAGCCTTAAAAACATTGAAACTCAAATAGGTCTACTTGCATCCCACCTGAGCCAGCAACAACAATCAAATTCTTCCCAACTCCCAGCTCAACCATTACCCAACCCCAAGGGTAATGTAAGTACAATTGCACTTAGATCAGGAAATCACATTTCTATACCTCAAGATAAGTCCTCTAGATCTCCTTTGAATGTTGACCTAGAAAATGAAGATAAAAAGAAAATTGAAAAGGAATCTAAATCCATTCCCTCACCTCCTTCCATTCCACTTAGGAATCCAATTCCTTTTCCTCAAGCCGTTTCTAAACCAAGGAAGTCCTTTGAACCTGATCCTGAAATGCTCGACATGTTTAGACGTGTTGAAGTCAATATTCCCCTCTTAGATACCATAAAACAAATTCCTAAGTATGCCAAGTTTCTTAAGGAATTGCGCACCCACAAGAGGAAACTTAGGACCTTTGAAAATGTTTCCACCCAGTAGTCTATTCCCATAAAGTGAAAAGATCCAGGGACATTTACGGTTCCATGCCAAATTGGAAGTTCCAACTTTGATGATGTACTCATAGACCTAGGAGCCTCAATTAATGTCATGCCCAAATCCATATTCTCCAACCTTGGTCTAGGTCCCTTGCACCCAATGGGTGTTGTCATTCAGTTAGCCAATCAAAGCACAGCCAGTCCTGAGGGAATAATTGAGGATGTCCTTGTTCGAAAAAATGATCTTATCTTCCCAGCTGACTTCTATGTCCTTGACATGTAAGGTGAGACAACTTCTTGCAAATCTCCTCTGATTCTAGGAATACCATTCATTATGACATCTAAAACCAAAATTTATGTCCACGTTGGCATCTTATCCATGGAATTTGGCGACCAAATGGTCAGGTTCAATATTTTTCAATCCATGCGATACCCATTAGAGAATCAATCTGGATTCTCTATCCATGTTTCTGAAACTCCTTCTAAGAGTGTTGAATCCTAATCCATCATGTTCTTCCTGTTCTAATAATAGAGTAGTTTGTGAATATTTCATCCTCATTAACCAAGTGATTAATGGTGAAATTGATGTTGACATTACAAATGAAAACTCCATTGATCTAAAGGTCTTGAAAACTCTTTGTAATCTCATCTCACCTCTAAACTCCAATGATCCAACATGGATGGTAATGAGGAAAATGAACTAGAAAGATCATTGGTTGATTTAGATCAGATTATCCCACATTCATCCTTTCCTATCCATGATTATGAAAATTTTGTTATATGTGAAGTGAACCTTGAACCAATGTGTTTATATTGTCCTGATGGTAGTGATGTTTGTGATATTTATACCCTAATTAATAAAGTGATCCCTGGTGAGGTTGAAATTGACCATTCTTTGGAAAACAACATTGAAATAAAGGATATTGAAAATTTTATTCAGTCATATGACTCCACTGATACTCATTACTCTACATCAGTAAGTGATGAAATAAATGATTCAAAAACAATTGGGATCTCATACTCTGCTTTTTTGTTATCTGATCCTTACATAAATGAACCATCAGAATTGAGCCATCTTCTTGAATTTCCAAGAATAGAAAACCATCACTTTGTGGATAAAATCATTCCTCAGGTTGAAGATCAAAGTGAGGATAGAAATATTCTCTTTCCAACCCCATTGAATTGCAAGCACACCAACAAGGATGGGAAGAAATTATCCAATTAATCATCAGGCCTCCCGAAGAAAAAGTTTTTCTGAAAGCACACTAGAGTTGAGAAAATATGATGGCCACCGTCAGACTATGGGTAGTCCACTGCAATTGTCCAGCTGTAAACAAATAAACGTAGTGCTTCTTGGGAGTCAACCCATGTTTTCTTTTAATTTTATGAAATTTCAATTTCTTTTTAGTTTTTCATTAGAAGAATAATGAATTTTCTTTTTCAGGTAACTTCCCACTGTCCTGGAACCACCTTGACTTCCACTGAATCCCCAAATTCTCTAGCTGACCCACCACTAGATGGAGATGACAACCCACCAAATCCAAACTAGGGGGCACATCTTTACCTTTAACTCTCTCTCTATCTCTTCATCTCTCTACCTCTTTCCTCTTCTTCTTCATCTCTCCTTCGATTTTTTTACCACTTTTTTCAACCATTTTTTTTCTCTTTCTCTCTTGTGAGGGTGTGTATTTTAAAAAAACCTTAAAAACTAAAAAAAACCAAAAAACACAATCACTTAAAAAAATAAAAAAAGAGTCATGCTTACTCATCATCGAGTTTTGAAATTTTGTCCAACCATTTTGGGGAGTTAACAGACATGTTTTCAACTAAAAAATGTTTTATTTTCATCATGAATTTGGATAAAGAATTTTGTGTCAAAATTAACAAATTTTGAATGCTCAATTTTTGATTTGGAAAATGATTTTCCCAAACTGTGAGAACAAACATTTGATTTCATGCCATGGCCACCTATGGCCATCTTTTAAAAATTTGTGTTTTCACCCCCATTTGTGAGTCTTGATTTTGTGGACCTTTGAGCTGAATTTCCTGCCTTAGTGTGCATTACTATGATAGAGGCATTTTCTGAACCACATGAGAATCACAATAGCCAAATAGCCTCCCATTTACCTTATATTAATCCTCCTTTTGGAAGCCCCTTCGAGCCTATGAAAACCTTTTCTTTGATAGCCACATTACAAGCCCAATAACTTATCTCACCCAATATCGACATGGATTTTCATTGCATAAGTTTTTGAAATTTAAGTGTGGGGGGGAATGGATTTCATTTCTAGGTATCATTTCCTTACTTTCTGGTGACTTATCATATGCTTGAGGGAAAGCATCCAATTTAGTGTGGGGGGGGGAGGTTGTCATTCAGTGGGATTTGGGAATGTATTGTACAAATGATATTGAAAAGTGTACAAAAAAATAAAAAATCAAAAAAAAATGAAAAAAATGGGTTGCGTCTTGGTAGGTCAAAGATAACTTGTCCTCAACCTTTGATCTTGTTATAACTATTACAATTAGTGTCGTGAGGAGATCAAACATGGGTTGGGATATGTGTGTGAGATCTGTCTCAAGGTCAACTTTTGAAAAAACAAAGAAAAAAAAAAGAAAAAAAAAGAACACTTGCATTATATTCTTATATAATTGGGAGAAGTTTGGTGGTTTGTCAATATTTCATCTTCTCATACCCTTTATATTTTCTTCCTCTATTGTGTCTTTCTTCACACAATCATTCCCTTGTAAATATGCGTTTTCATTTCCTTCCATGTTTTATTTCAAAAAAATGTGCATTGTTTTTCTATGTTGGTATTTTAACCCTCTTATTCTCTCTCTTGGACATTATATTCCTACCGTCCCATAGCCACATAAAAACCCCTTCAAAAGACCTCTATATTTTTTAGCACTTTTCATAGGGAGTGGAAGCTGAGAGCTCTTACAAACTCTATGATTTTCACTTTTTGTTGGTGAAAGAGTGAACCTCCACAAATAAATTTTGTCATCTTGAGAGGTGTGAGTTTTGAGTGTCTACAGTTTCCATTTCTAAATTTGAGCATGAAAAAATGAATTAGTTTTGGAACATTTTAACTGTAACAACTTTTGGTGGATTTCAAAATAGATGAGTGAAATATTCTAAACCTCCCCTGATTGGAGAAAACAAAATTTTAAAATCTGTTGGTGAGTAAAAATGATTTTGTCATGTTTTTATATTTGTTTCACATGAGGATATGCACAAAACTAAGTGTGGGGGAGTTGATATTGTTAATATTTTCATGTATTATTATATATTCCATTTACTTATTTTATATGAAATGTGCATAATTTGTGTGAAATATTAATGTTTTAATATTAAGTTTAATTTTTGATCATTTTTAGAAGTAGTCCAATTGAGTCAGTTTAATTTGTTAATAATAAATATCACTATACTGATCCAAATTGTGTGGTGATTGTTTTTTAGGATTCTAATTTCAATATTTAACATTTAATTAGAAGGTACCGTTAGTTAATTCTGCCATTTGAAGGGTCATATGGTCCTCATAAACAAGACCAAAGAATCTGTGAACAAACTGGACTAGCCTTGAATATTGATTTACTGGGCACAATATAGAAGTCCAAAAACATTAACTATCCACCATAATTAGGGGGACACTAAATTTCATCTTGGATAAAAATTTCAAGGCCCAAATCCAAGTACAAGGGGCCCAAATGAAGCTTTGAATTCCAGCCCACCATTCTGGCCGATAATTAAAATCAGTATAGTATGAATGACATATATCATGATGTAAGCATCAAATAGATCTGAGATTTTTCAGTGTGAAATAGGAGATATAGTCGGCCGACATTGTTGAAGAAACCATTCGTATTTGAAGTCATCTTCATATTCAAAAACCCTTTCACATTCTGGACTTCAAAAAGACTGGATTGAAATGGACAGTTTTACTTTGTTTAATAAACCGGCCATAACTTTTGATACTTAAGTTCAAATGACTCCGAATTTTGAGATTTGTCGTCCAACTTGATTATCTACAACTTGGAGAAGGATATTTCTCGATATCTGGCTATCATGATGTCCATATCTACGAGCCAAGTGGAGGGGTATCCCTGGAATGTAAACAGTCCACTCCTTGGGCTATAAATTCTCTCCCATTCTCTCCTTGAGAGGGGTTGGCATTTCAAAAGAGAGGAGATCATATTGGAACGACCAAATCTTTTCCAAAGGCTTGGGAGGACCTTCCATACTCACGTTTTCACTTGAGAGACCTTTCCTCCTCTCTTTGTTTCCACTTACTTTTGTGTTCTTTGTTTTTGTAATTTTGTAAGTCCTTTCTTTTGTAATTCTGTTTTAATGCAAGTTTCTTCTTCAATATCTCTTATTCTCCTCAAAATTATGTATTTTAATATTAATGTTCTTAAAATAGTTTAAATTCAGTTGAATCTCCTTCCCTTATTTTGCTTCCTCATTCAATCAAAAATTTGTTTTTAATTATCATCATTGTTCGTGTGTGTGTGTTCGACGTACCAGTCTTTTCTAATCCCTTTCTTTTTCTTCTATTATTAATTTATCATAATAATTATTATAACCAGAATATTAAACACACAAATGGATGAGTAAATATCTCATTGGGGTGAGTCAAAATTTAGGGATGTTAGGTGATTGATTGCATTTTCTCGATGAGTGTTCGTTAATTTAACATTGTGTATGTTGGACTTAATATGTCATGGATTAATGACATATTTTATTTAGCATGTGGTTTCCATGGATTATTGGAACCATAAATACACTAACATAAACAAGTACTGATTGATTTTAGAATCCTAGTTAAGTTAAGGCTTGGATTAAAGCTTTAACACTTACGAATTCTAATCGACCTCAACTTGTGAAGTGGGTGTTAATTTAAATTTAATATAAAGCAAAGCTCAAGTATATCACAAGCTTAACTCCATAATAATGAACTCACCCCAATATTTATCAATTTTTTGAATCAAACTTCATCCATAAATTATTTCATAAGCTCTGCAAACAAACCCCGCAATCAGAATACAATTAACTAAAAACAAACGACTATTTCAAAGTATTATCGTCGAGGATTCGACCCGAGTGCTGCTATACACATTAGCAGAGCACCGGAACTTTGACCGGTCGATAGGAGAAAATCGGCCGTGCATTTCAAATGGAGCCGTTTCCGGGGATGGTGCTTTATATAGTCATTAGTTTTTGGTTATTTTAAAAAACACCAAAAAAAATTTTTTTTAAAAATTGACAAAAAAATCACAAAGAAAAACTCGTCTTCCTCTTAAAAATCTCAAACTGAAAAAAATAAAAAGAAAAACCCATATTCCTCTTTATTCCAAAAACTCTCTGAATTCCCCGTAGCCTTCTAAACAATCCCTCGGATTTGTTTGACCCTGAAATTGAGCGAACACTTGGGCAACTTAGGAGGAACATAAGAGATACTCAAATAATTCAAGAAACAGTCCTCATCCAACCAGTTGAAATTGAAATGGCCAATCCTAGGGAACAAACCCTAAAAGAACTTGTTTCGCCTGATATGAATTACCAACCTCTTGGTATTCAATATCC
The DNA here is from genome assembly GCA_963277665.1 of Viscum album. Classification (NCBI taxonomy): domain Eukaryota; kingdom Viridiplantae; phylum Streptophyta; class Magnoliopsida; order Santalales; family Viscaceae; genus Viscum; species Viscum album. The sequence continues at coordinate 1,196,296,452 of OY728123.1, read as the reverse complement.
AAACATAGAGTCTGACTTCGAACTCAAGTTGGGTTTGATTCATCTTCTTCCTCATTTTCACAGACTAGCTGGTGAGAATCCACATCTCCACCTTAAAGAGTTCCAAGTATTGTGCTCTACCATGAAGCCTCAAGGGGTTTCTGAAGAACAAATCAAACTCCGAGCATTCCCTTTCTCCCTAGCTGACACTTCTAAGTCATGGCTCTACTACATACCTCCCGGTTCCATAACTACATGGAATGACATGAAGCGATTATTCTTAGAGAAATTCTTTCCTGCTTCTCATATTCTATCTGAAAGGAAATAAGTAGTATACATCAATTCCCATGTGAATCACTCCATGAGTACTGGGAGAGGTTCAAAAAGCTTGTGGAAACCTACCCACACCACCAAATCCCTGACCAACTCTTGATCCAATACTTCTATGAGGGGTTATTGTCTATGGAGAGAACTCTCATTGATGCCGCAAGTGGCGGTGCTCTGGTTGATAAAACTTCCGCAGCTGCAAGAGATCTCATAAGTAACATGGTTGAAAACACACAACAATTCCATACGCGAGCACATGATCAAGTCAAAAAAGCCCAAGATAATCAATCAATTGAGCCGAACAAGATGACCGAGTGGATGAGTGAACTTACAGGTCTTGTGCGACAGCTAGCTATGGCTACCAAATCCTCAACCTCGTCTTCTCCGCAATCAATGTTTTTTGGACCTATCAAAAACTGTGGAATCTGCAACTCTCCATCTCATCCAACTGACACATGTCCACAACTTCAAAAGGATCAATCCGATTCATATGGACCAATGGAGCTCAATGCATCATATGCTCAGCGGAACACCAATCCTCAACTATCAGGTCAGTTTGTTAGAAACTTCAACCAACCTCACTCTGATCCCTTCCCCTCTAACTTTAACCAAGGATTGAGGTATGGTAATCCCGTCTCCCATCCCCCTCAATTCCCTGCTCAAAACCCAAACCAATTCCAATATGGTCAAGGTGGTGGTAACTTCCATCAACCTTATCCTTTTATTCCTCAACCTCAAAGGAAAAATCCTCCTCCTGGATTCCATTATCCTAGTGAGCCTTCCCAATTCCAAAACCAATACAATCGATTTCCCAAGAACCAAAATCAAGGCAATCCCAATCTAAGACAAGCCTATTCTTCCAAGAAACCATGGTAAAGTGCAGTGGAAGATCTTTCCTCCTTCACCCGTTCTAGCCTTAAAATCATTGAAACTCAAATAGGTCAACTTGCATCCCACCTGAGCCAGCAACAACAATCAAATTCTTCCCAACTCCCAGCTCAACCATTACCCAACCCCAAGGGTAATGTAAGTGCAATTTCACTTAGATCAGGAAAGCACATTGCTATGCCTCAAGATAAGTCCTCTAGATCTCCTTTGAATGTTGACCTAGAAAATGAAAAGAAAAAGAAAATTGAAAAGTAATCTGAATCCATTCCCTCACCTCCTTCCATTCCACTTAGGAATCCAATTCCTTTTCCTCAAGACGTTTTTAAACCAAGGAAGTCCTTTGAACCTGATCCTGAAATGCTTGACATGTTTAGACGTGTTGAAGTCAACATTCCCCTCTTATATGCCATAAAACAAATTCCTAAGTATGCCATGTTTCTTAAGGAATTGTGCACCCACAAGAGGCAACTTAGGACCTTTGAAAATGTTTCCACCCAGCAGTCTATTCCCATAAAGTGAAAAGATCCAGGGACCTTTATAGTTCCATGCCAAATTGGAAGTTCCAACTTTGATGATGCACTCATAGACCTAGGATCCTCAATTAATGTCATTCCCAAATCCATATTCTCCAACCTTGGTCTAGGTCCCTTGCGCCCAACGGGTGTTGTCATTCAGTTAGTCAATCGAATCACAGCCAGTCCTGAGGGAATAATTGAGGATGTCCTTGTTTGAGTAAATGATCTTATCTTCCCAGCTGACTTCTATGTCCTTGACATGGAAGGTGAGACAACTTCTTGAAAATCTCCTCTGATTCTTGGAAGACCATTCCTTATGACATCTAAAACCAAAATTGATGTCCACTCTGGCATCTTATCCATGGAATTTGGCGACCAAATGGTCAGGTTCAATATTTTTCAATCCAGGCGATACCCATTAGAGAATCAATCTATATTCTCTATCCATGTTTCTGAAACTCCCTCTGAGAGTGTGTTGAATTCTAATCCATCATGTTCTTTCTGTTCTACTAATAGAGGAGTTTGTAAATATTTCATCCTCATTAACCAAGTGATTAATGGTGAAATTGATGTTGACATTACAAATGCAAACTCTATTGATCTAAAGGATCCTGAAAACTCTTTGGAATCTCATCCCACCTCTGAACTCCAATGCTCCAACATGGATGGTAATGAGGAAAATGAACTAGAATGCTCATTTGTTGATTTAGATCAGATTATCCCACATTCATCCTCTCATATCCATGATTCTTAAAATTCTGTTATATGTGAAGTGAACCTTGAACCAATGTGTTTATATTGTACTAATGGTAGTGATGTTTGTGATATTTGTACCCTAGTTAATAAAGTGATAACTAGTGAGGTTGAAATTGACCATTCTTTGGAAAACAACATTTAAATAAAGGATATTGAAAATTTTATTTAGTCATATGACTCCACTGATCCTCATTACTCTACATCGGTAAGTGATGAAATAAATGAGTCAAAAACAATTGGGATCTCATACTATGCTTTTGTGTTATCTGATCCTTACATAAATGAACCATCAGAATTGAGCCATCTTCTTGAATTTCCAAGAATAGAAAACCATCACTTTGTGGATAAAATCATTCCTCAGGTTGAAGACCAAAGTGAGGATAGAAATATTCTCTTTCCAACCCCCTTGAATTGCAAGAACACCAACAAGGATGGGAAGAAATTATCCAATGAATCATCAGGCCTCCGAAAGAAAAAGTTTTTCTGGAAGCACACTAGAGTTGAGAAAATACGATGGCCACCATCAGACTATGGGTAGTCCACTGCAATTATCCAGCTGTAGACAAATAAACGCAGTGATTCTTGGGAGGAAACCCATGTTTTCTTTTACTTTTATGAAATTTCAATTTCTTTTTAGTTTTTCATTAGATGAATAATGAATTTTCTTTTTCAGGTAACTTCCCACTGTCCTAGAACCACCTCGACTTCCACTGAATCCCAAAATTCTCTAGCCGACCCACTACTAGATGGAGATGGCAACCCACCAAATCCAAACCAGGGGGCACCTCTTTACCTTTAACTCTCTCTCTATCTCTTTATCTCTCTACCTCTTTCTTCTTCTTCTTCTTCTTCTCTCCTTCATTTTTTTACCACTTTTTTTTCATCCCTTTTTTTCTCTTTCTCTGTTGTGAGGGTGTGTATTTTAAGAAAACCTTAAAAACTAAAAAAAACCAAAAAACACAATCACTTAAAAAAATAAAAAAAGAGTCATGCTTACTCACTATCGAGTTTTGAAATTTTTTCCGACCATTTTGGGGAGTTAACAGACATATTTTCATCTCAAAAATTTTGTATTTTCATCATGAATTTAGATAAAGAATTTTGTGTCAAAATTAACAAATTTTGAATGCTCAATTTTTGATTTGGAAAATGATTTTCCCAAACCCTGAGAACAAACATTTTCTTTCATGCCAAGGCCACCTATGGCCATCTTTTCAAAATGTGTGTTTTCACCCCCATTTGTGAGTCTTTAGTTTTTGGACCATCGAGCTTAATTTCCTGCCTTAGTACGCATTAATTTGATAGAGGCATTTTCTGAACCACATGAGAATCACAATAGCCAAATAGCCTCCAATTTCCCTTACATTAATCCTCCTTTTGAAAGCCCCTTCGAGCTTATGAAAACCTTTTCTTTGATAGCCACATTACAATCCCAATACCTTATCCCACCCAATATCAACACGGATTTTCATTGCATAAGTTTTTTAAATTTAAGTGTGGGGGGGGAATGGATTTCATTTTTGGGTATCATTTCCTTACATTCTGGTGTCTTATCATATGCTTGAGGGCAAGAATCCATTTTAGTGTGGGGAGGAGGTTGTCATTCAGTGGGATTTGGGAATGTATTGTACAAATGATATTTAAAAGTGTTCAAAAAAAATAAAAAATACAAAAAAATGAAAAAAAATGGGTTGCGTCTTGGGTAGGTCAAAAATCACTCATCCTCAACCTTTGATCTTGTTATAACTATTACAATTAGTGTCGTGAGGAGATCAGACATGGGTTGGGATATGAGTGTGAGATCTGTCTCAAGGTCAACTTTCAAAAAAACAAAGAAAAAAAAGGAAAAAAAGAACACTTGCATTATATTCTTATATCATTGGGAGAAGTTTGGTGGTTTGTCAATATTTCATCTTCCCATACCCTTCATATTTTCTTTCTCTACTGTGTCATTCATCACACAATCATTCCCTTGTAAATATGTGTTTTCATTTCCTTCCATGTTTTATTTCAGAAAAATGTGCATTGTTTTTCAATGTTGGTATTTTAACCCTCTTATTCTCTCTCTTGGACATTATATTCCTACCATCCCATAGCCACAGAAAAACCCCTTCAAAAGACCTCTTGATTTTTTAGCACTTTGGATAGGGAGTGGAAGCTGAGAGCTCTTACAAACTCTCTGATTTTCACTTTTGGTTTGTGAAAGAGTGAACCTCCACAAATGAATTTTATCATCTTGAGAGGTGTGAGTTTTGAGTGTCCACATTTTCCATTTCTAAATTTGAGCATGAAAAAATGAATTAGTTTTGGAACATTTTATCTTTAACAACTTGTGGTTGATTTCAAAATGGATGAGTGAAATAGTCTAAACCTCCCCTGATTGGAGAAAACAAAATTTTAAAATCTGTTGGTGAGTAAAAATGATTTTTCCTTGTTTTTATATTTGTTGCACATGAGGACATACACAAAACAAATTGTGCGGGAGTTGATATTGTTAATTTTTTCATGTCTTATTATATACTCCATTTACTTATTTTATATGAAATGTGCATAATTTGTGTGAAATATTAATGTTTTAATATTAAGTATAATTTTTGAGCATTTTTAGAAGTAGTCCAATTGAGTCAGTTTAATGTTTTAATAATAACTATCACTATACTAATCCAAATTGTGTGGTTATTGTTTTTTAGGATTCTAATTTCAATATAAAACATTTAATTAGAAGGTACCATGAGCTAATTTTGCCATTTGAAGGGTCATATGGTCCTCACAAACAGGACCAAAGAATCTGTGAACAAACTGGACCAGCCTTCAAGATTGATTTACTGGGCTCAATACAGAAGTACAAAAACATTAACTCTCCACCATAATTTTGGGGACACTAAATTTCATCTTGGATAAAAATTTCAAGGCCCAAATCCAAGTACAAGGGGCACAAATGAAGCTTTGAAGTCCATCCCACCATTCTGGCCGAGAATTAAAATCAGTATAGTATGAATGCCATATATCATGATGTAAGAATCAAATCGAGCTGAGATTTTTCAGTGTGAAATAGGAGATATAGGTGGCCGAATTTTTTGAAGAACCCATTCGGATTTGAAGGCATATTCATATTCAAAAACCCTTTCACATTCTGGACTTCAAAAAGACTGGATTGAAATGGACAGTTTTACTTTGTTTAATACACTGGCCATAACTTTTGATCCTTATGTCCAAATGACTCCAATTTTGGGATTAGTCGTGCAACTTGAATATATACATATTTTAAGAAGGATATTTCTCGAGATCCGGCTGTCATGATGTCCATATCTACGAGCCAATTGGAGGGGTATTCCTGGAATGTAAACAGTCCACTCCTTGGGCTATAAATACTCTCCCCTTCTATTGTTGAGATGGGTTGGCATTTCAAAAGAGAGGAGATCATATTGGCACGAAAAAATATTTTCCAAAGGCTTGGGAGGACCTGCCATACTCATGTTTTCACTTTAGAGACCTTTCCTCCTCTCTTTGTTTTCACTTACTTTTGTGTTCTTCGTTTTTGTAATTTTGTAAGTCCTTTCTTTTGTAATTTTGTTTTAATGCAAGTTTCTTCTTCAATATCTCTTATTCTACTCCAAATTATGTATTTTAATATTAATGTTCTTAAAATAGTTTAAATTCAGTTGAATCTCCTTCCCTTATTTTTCTTCCTCGTTCAATCAAAAATCTGTTTTTAATTATCATCATTGTTCGTGTGTGTGTGTTCGGCATACCAGTCTTTTCTAATCCCTTTCTTTTTCTTCTATTCTTAATTTATCATCATAATTATTGTAACCAGAATATTAAACACCCAAATGTCTGAGTAAATATCTCATTGGGGTGAGTCAAAATTTATGGATGTTAAGTGATTGATAGTATTTGCTCGATGAGTATTAGTTAATTTAACATTGTGTATGTTGTACTTAATATGTCATGGATTAATGACATCTTTTGTTTAGCATGTGGTTTCCATGGATTATTGGAACCATAAATACACTACCATAAACAAGTAATGATTGATTTTAAAATCCTAGTTAAGTTGAGGCTTGGATTAAAGCTTTAACACTTAGGAATTATAATCGACGTCAACTTATGAAGTGGGTGTTAATTTAAATGCAATATAAAGCAAAGCTAAAGGATATCACAAGATTAAATCCCTAATAATGAACTCACCCCAATATTTATCAATTTGTTGAATCAAACATCATCCATAAATTATTTCATAAGCTCTGCAAACAATCCCCCCAATCAGAATACAAACAACTAAAAACAAACGACTATTTCAAAATATCATCGCTGAGGATTCGACCCGAGTGCTGCTATACACATTAGCAGAGCACCGTAACTTTGACCCGTCAATAGGAGACAATCGGCTGTGCATTTCAAATGGTGCTGTTTCTGGGGATGGTTCTTTAAGTAGTCATTAGTTTCTGGTTATTGTAAAAAAAACCAAAAAAAAAATTTAAAAAAAATTGACAAAAAAACACAAAGAAAAACCCGTCTTCCTCTTAAAAATCACAAACTAGAAAAAATAAAAAGAAAAACTCGTCTTCCTATTTATTCCAAAATCTCTTTGAATTCCCTGTATCCTTCCAAAAAATCCCTCGGATTTTTTTGACCCTAAAATTGAGCGAACACTCCGCCAACTTAGGAGGAACATAAGAGATACTCAAATAATTCAAGAAACAATCCTCATCCAACCAGTTGAAATTGAAATGGCCAATCCTAGGGAACAAACCCTAAAAGAACTTGCTGCCCCTGATATGAATTACCAACCTCTTGGTATTCAATATCCAAACATAGAGGTTGACTTCGAACTCAAGTTGGGTTTGATTCATCTTCTTCCTCATTTTCACAGACTAGCGGGTGAGGATCCACATCTCCACCTTAAAGAGTTCCAAGTAGTGTGCTCTACCATGAAGCCTCAAGGGGTTTCTGAAGAACAAATCAAACTCCGAGAACTCCCTTTCTCCCTAGCTGAAACATCTAAGTCATGGCTCTACTACCTACCTCCTGGTTCCATAACTACATGGAATGACATGAAGCGATTATTCTTAGAGAAATTCTTTCCTGCTTCTCGTACTGCTTCTATCCAAAAGGAAATAAGTGGTATACATAAATTCCCATGTGAATCACTCCATGAGTACTAGGAGAGGTTCAAAAATCTTGTGGAAACCTGCCCACACCACCAAATCCCTGACCAACTCTTGATCCAATACTTCTATGAGGGGTTATTGGCTCTGGAGAGAACTCTCATTGATGCCGCAAGTGGCGGTGCTCTGGTTGATAAAACTTCCGCAGCTACAAGAGATCTCATAAGTAACATGGCTGAAAACACACAACAATTCCATACTCGAGCACATGATCAAGTCAAACAAACCCAAGATAATCAATCAATTGAGCCGAACAAGATGACCGAGTGGATGAGTGAACTTAGAGGTCTTGTGTGACAGCTAGCTGTGTCTACCAAATCCCCAACCTTGTCTTCTCCGCAATCAATGTTTCCTGGACCTATCAAAAACTGTGGAATATGCAACTCTCCATCTCATCAAACTGACACATGTCCACAACTTCAAGAGGATCAATCCGATTTATCTAGACCAATGGAGCTCAATGCAGCATATGCTCAGCGGAACACCAATCCTCAACTATCAGGTCAGCTTGTTAGAAACATCAACCAACCTCACTCTGATCCCTTCTCCTCTAACTTTAACCAAGGATTAAGGTATGGTAATCCCGTCTCTCATCCCCCTCAATTCCCTGCTCAAAACCTAAACCAATTACAATATGGTCAAAGTGGTGGTAACTTCCATCAAACTTATTCTTTTGTTCCTCAACCTCAAAGGAACAATCCTCCTCCTGGATTCCATTATCCTAGTGAGCCTTCCCAATTAAAAAACCAATACAATCGATTTCCCAAGAACTAGAATCAAGGAAATCCCAATCCGAGACAAGCCTATTCTTCCAAGGAACCATGGGAAAGTGCACTGGAAGATCTTGCCTCCTTCATCCGTTCTAGCCTTAAAAACATTGAAACTCAAATAGGTCAACTTGCATCCCACCTGAGCCAGCAACAACAATCAAATTATTCCCAACTCCCAGATCAACCATTACCCAACCCCAAGGGTAATGTAAGTGCAATTGCACTTAGATCGGGAAAGCACATTGCTATGCCTCAAGATAAGTCCTCTAGATCTCCTTTGAATGTTGACCTATAAACTGAAAAGAAAAAGAAAATTGAAAAGGAATTTGAATCCATTCCCTCACCTCCTTCCATTCCACTTAGGAATCCAATTCCCTTTCCTCAAGCCATTTCTAAACCAAGGAAGTCCTTTGAACCTGATCCTGAAATGCTCGACATGTTTAGACGTGTTGAAGTCAACATTCCCCTCTTAGATTCCATAAAACAAATTCCTAAGTATGCCAAGTTTCTTAAGGAATTGTGCACCCACAAGAGGCAACTTAGGACCTTTGAAAATGTTTCCACCCAGCAGTCTATTCCCATAAAGTGCAAAGATCCAGGGACCTTTATGGTTCCATGCCAAATTAGAAGTTCCAACTTTGATGATGCACTCATAGACCTAGGAGACTCAATTAATGTCATTCCCAAATCCATATTCTCCAACCTTGGTCTAGGTCCCTTGCACCCAACAGGTGTTGTCATTCAATTATCCAATCGAAGCACAGCCAGTCCTGAGGGAATAATTGAGGATTTCCTTGTTCGAGTAAATGATCTTATCTTCCTAGCTGACTTCTATGTCCTTGACATGGAAGGTGAGACAACTTCTTGCAAATATCCTCTGATTCTAGGAAGACCATTCCTTATGACATCTAAAACCAAAATTGATGTCCACACTGGCATCTTATCCATGGAATTTGGCGACCAAATGGTCAGGTTCAATATTTTTCAATCCATGCGATACCCATTAGAGAATAAATCTGCATTTTCTATCCATGTTTCTGAAACTCCCTCTGAGAGTGTGTTGAATCCTAATCCATCATGTTTTTCCTGTTCTACTAATAGAGGAGTCTGTAAATATTTCATCCTCATTAACCAAGTGATTAATGGTGAAATTGATGTTGACATTTCAAATGAAAACTCCATTGATCTAAAGGATCTTGAAAACTCTTTGGAATCTCATCTCACCTCTGAAATCCAATGCTCCAACATGGATGGTAATGAGGAAAATGAACTAGAATAATCATATGTTTATTTAGATCAGATTATCCCACATTCATCCATTCCTATCCATGATTCTGAGAATTCTGTTATATGTGAAGTGAACCTTGAACCAATGTGTTTATATTGTCCTGATGGTAGTGATGTTTGTGATATTTGTACCCTAATTAATAAAGTGATCACTGGTGAGGTTGAAATTGACCATTCTTTGGCAAACAACATTGAAATAAAGGATATTGAAAATTTTATTCAGTCATATGACTCCACTGATCCTCATTACTCTACATCAGTAAGTGATGAAATAAATGAGTCAAAAAAATTGGGATCTCATACTCTGCTTTTGTGTTATCTGATCCTTACATAAATGAACCATCAGAATTGATCCATCTTCCTGAATTTCCAAGAATAGAAAACCATCACTTTGTGGATAAAATTATTCCTCGGGTTGAAGACCAAATTGAGGATAGAAATATTCTCTTTCCAACCACATTAAATTGCAAGAACACCAACAAGGATGGGAAGAAATTATCCAATGAATCATCAGGCCGCCCAAAGAAAAAGTTTTTCTGGAAGCACACTAGAGTTGAGAAAATACGATGGCCACCGTCAGACTATGGGTAGTCCACTGTAATTATCAAGATGTAGACAAATAAACGCAACACTTCTTGGGAGGCAAGCCATGTTTTCTTTTACTTTTATGAAATTTCAATTTCTTTTTAGTTTTTCATTAGATGAATAATGAATTTTCTTTTCCAGGTAACTTCCCACTGTCCTGGAACCACCTCGACTTCCACCGAATCTCCAAATTCTCTAGCCGACCCACCACTAGATGGAGATGACAACCCACCAAATCCAAACCAGGGGGAACCTCTTTAACTTTAACTCTCTCCCTATCTCCTCATCTCTCTACCTCTTTCTTCTTCTTCTTCTTCTCTCCTTCATTTTTTTACCACTTTTTTTTCAACCCTTTTTTTTCTCTTTCTCTCTTGTGAGGGTGTGTATTTTAAAAAAACCTTAAAAACTAAAATAAAAACCAAAAAAACACAATCACTTAAAAAAAATAAAAATAAAAAGAGTCATGCTTACTCACTATCGAGTTTTGAAATTTTTTCCAACCATTTTGGGGAGTTAACAGACATGTTTTCATCTCAAAAATTTTGTATTTTCATCATGAATTTGGATAAAGAATTTTGTGTCAAAATTAACAAATTTTGAATGCTCAATTTTTGATTTGGAAAATGATTTTCCCATACCGTGAGAAAAAACATTTGCTTTCATGCCAAGGCCACCTATGGCCATCTTTTCAAAATGTGTGTTTTTACCCCCATTTGTGAGTTTTGAGTTTGTGGACCATTGAGCTGAATTTCCTGCCTTAGTGTGCATTAATATGATAAAGGCATTTTCGGAACCACATGAGAATCACAATAGCCAAATAGCCTCCCATTTACCTTACATTAATCCTCCTTTTGAAAGCCCCTTATAGCCTATGAAAACATTTTCTTTGATTGCCACATTACAATCCCAATAACTTATCCCACCCAATATCAACATGGATTTTCATTGCATAAGTTTTTGAAATTTAAGTTTGGGGGGGAATGGATTTCATTTTTGGGTATCATTTCCTTACATTCTGGTGTCTTATCATATGCTTGAGGTCAAGCATCCATTTTAGTGTGGGGGGGAGGTTGTCATTCAGTGGGATTTGGGAATGTATTGTACAAATGATATTGAAAAGTGTTCAAAAAAATAAAAAATCAAAAAAAATGAAAAAAATGGGTTGCATCTTGGGTAGGTCAAAAATCACTCATCCTCAACCTTTCATCTTGTTATACTATTACAATTAGTGTCGTGAGGAGATCAAACATGGGTTGGGATATGAGTATGAGATCTGTCTCAAGGTCAACTTTCGAAAAAACAAAGAAAAGAAGAAAGAAACAAAACACTTGCATTATATTCTTATATCATTGGGAGAAGTTTGGTGGTTTGTAAATATTTCATCTTTTCATACCCTTCATATTTTCTTCCTCTATTGTGTCTTTCTTCACACAATCATTCCCTTGTAAATTTGTTTTTTCATTTCCTTCCATGTTTTATTTCAAAAAAATGTGCATTGTTTTTCTATGTTTGTATTTTAACCCTCTTATTCTCTCTCTTGGACATTATATTCCTTCCGTCCCATAGCCACAGAAAAACCCCTTCAAAATACCTCTTGATTTTTTAGCACTTTGGATAGGGAGTGGAAGCTGAGAGCTCATACAAACTCTATGATTTTCACTTTTGGTTGATGAAAGAGTGAACCTCCACAAATGAATTTTATCATCTTTAGAGGTGTGAGTTTTGAGTGTCCACATTTTCCATTTCTAAATTTGAGCATGAAAAAATGAATTATTTTTGGAACATTTTATCTGAAACAACTTGTAGTGGATTTCAAAATGGATGAGTGAAATAGTCTAAACCTCCCCTGATTGGAGAAAACAAAATTTTAAAATCTGTTGGTGAGTAAAAATGATTTTGTCATGTTTTTATATTTTTTGCACATGAGGACATGCACAAAAATAAGTGTGGGGGAGTTGATATTGTTAATATTTTCATGTCTTATTATATACTCCATTTACTTATTTTATATGAAATGTTCATAATTTGTGTGAAATATTAATGTTTTAATATTAAGTATAATTTTTGAGCATTTTTAGAAGTAGTCCAATTGAGTCAGTTTAATGTTTTAATAATAACTACCCCTATACTGATCCAAATTGTGTGGTTAGTGCTTTTTAGGATTCTCCTTTCAATATACAACATTTAATTAGAAGGTACCATGAGCTAATTCTGCCATTTGAAGGTTCATATGGTCCTCACAAACAAGACCAAAGAATCTGTGAACAAACTGGACCAGCCTTGAAGATTGATTTAATGGGCTCAATACAGAAGTCCAAAAACATTAACTCTCCCTTATAATTCTAGGGACACTAAATTTCATCTTGTATAAAAAGTTCAGGGCCCAAATCCAAGTTAAATGGGCCCAAATGAAGCTTTGAAGTCCAGCCCACCATTCTGGCCGAGAATTAAAATTAGTATAGTATGCATGACATATCTCATGATGTAATCATCAAATAGAGCTGATATTTTTCAGTGTGAAATAGGAGACATAGGCGGCCGACTTAGTTGAAGAACCCATTCGGATTTTAAGGCATCTTCATATTCAAAAACCCTTTCACATTCTGGAATAAAAAAAGACTGGATTGAAATGGACAGTTTTACTTGGTTTTGTAAATCGGCCATAACTTTTGATCCTTAAGTAAAAATGACTCCAAATTTTGAGAGTAGTCGTCAAACGTGATTATCTACAACTTTGAAGATGGATATTTCTTGAGATACGTATTTCATGATGTCCATATCTGCGAGCCAAGTGGAGGGGTATTCCTGGAATGTAAACAGACCACTCCTTGGGCTATAAATACTCTCCCCTTCTCTCCTTGAGAGGGGTTGGCATTTCAAAATAGACGAGATCATATTGGCAGGACCAAAGCTTTTCCAAAGGCTTGGGAGGACCTTCCATACTCAAGTTTTCACTTGAGGGACCTTTTATCCTCTCTTTATTTTCACCTACTTTTTTGTTCTTTGTTTTTGTAATTTTGTAAGTCCTTTCTTTTGTAATTATGTTTTAATGAAAGTTTCTTCTTAAATATCTCTTATTATCCTCCAAATTATGTATTTTAATATTAATTTTCTTAAAATAGTTTAAATTCAGTTTAATCTTCTTCCCTTATTTTGCTTCCTCATTCAATCAAAAATCTGTTTTTAATTATCATCATTGTTTGTGTGTGTGTGTTCGGCATACCAGTCTTTTCTAATCCCTTTCTTTTTCTTATATTCTTAATTTATCATCATAATTATTATAACCAGAATATTAAACACCCAAATGGATGAGTAAATATCTCATTGGGGTGAGTCAAAATTTAGGGATGTTAAGTGATTGAGAGTATTTGCTTGATGGGTATTTGTTAATTTAACATTGTGTATGTTGGACTTAATATGTCATGGATTAATGAATTATTTTGTTTAGAATGTGGTTTCCATGGATTATTGGAACCATAAATACACTACCATAAACAAGTACTGATTGATTTTAGAATCCTAGTTAATTTAAGGCTTTGATTAAAGCTTTAACACTTAGGAATTCTAATCGACGTCAACGTGTGAAGTGGGTGTTAATTTAAATGCAATATAAAGCAAAGATCAAGGATATCACAAGATTAACTCCCTAATAATGAACTCACCCCAATATTTATCAATTTTTTGAATCAAACATAATCCATAAATTATTTCATAAGCTCTACAAATAAACCCCCCAATCAGAATACAATTAACTAAAAACAAATGACTATTTCAAAGTATCATCGCCAAGGATTCGACCCGAGTGCTGCTATACACATTAGCAGAGAACCGGAACTTTGACCGGTCGATAGGCGACAATCGTCCATGCGTTTCAATATTTTATATGTATTCGAGGTTCTTCATCGATGAAGAATCATCTGTTTTTGATAGAGATTCTTAGTTGATGGTATCCTTAAAATACATAAAAGTATCTTGGTCATTATGATGACCATACTGGTTTTAAACCCACTCAGTGGGGAACTGGATGTTTATTGTCATTCAGGAGGACATGGATTATTTTAGAATTGGGATCGTACCCGTTGATGGGCTACCTACGTATCCTTTGTTTTGAACAAGGAATCAGAACCCACATAGTTCGAATAAGGGAGTATGATGTTTTAGATTGATGGCTCAAAGAAATATGTCATAATTACTTTCACACTCTAAGCTCATGTGAGTCATGCTCGGTGTGAGAAACAAGAGTTATTATCAAAATCAGACAATTTGTTCCATGAAATATGCAATCATAAGAAATGATGTGGGGCTGATGTATGTATGGCTACCCAAAATAGATGAGTATTAAGATTTACTTCAGGGAAGAAATCCAGGAACAGGGTCCATAAAGGTATATGTACTTTATAGAGATTTGGATACTCTAATCTTGGGGCTTACTCCTAAGGAAGATGCCCAAGTTAAGAGTGGACTTATGATTGGTTTTTACTCCTGAGAAAGAATCCCCAAATCAAAAGTAAATTAGAACTGGTTAAGAGAAATTAAGACTTTCGCTTACTCCTGAAAAGGAGGCCCAGTTTAAGGGACTTGAAAAATTAAGGTACTTGGGGCTTACTCCTAAAGAGGATGCCCATATTTGAGACTAGGGCTTACTCATGAAAAGGAGGCCCAGGTTAAGAGAATTATGGTTGTGGATTACTCCTAAAGAGGATTCCCATATTTGATACTGGGGCTTACCCCTGAAAAGGAGGCCCAGGATAAGAGAATTATGGTTGGGGCTTACTCTTGAGGAGGATGCCCATATTTGTGAATTATGACTGGGGATTATTCCTAAAAAGGAGGCCCGGGTTAAGGATTCTCTCATCTTAAGGGATGAGGTTGAATGAATGAAATCTCAATATTTAGTGACATAAAGATCTATAAATCACTAGATTTTGAGAGATGTTCCATGGAGTTCTTTTCAGATAAGGAATCCAAATCAAGAAATCATGCCATATATGGATTTTAAGAGTGTCTTGAAGACTAAATCTTGAATAGGAGAAGTGGAATGGAATAAGAGGGGTGAATTGGGCAGGAAAGGCACCCAAAAAGGTAGGGGCGCACAAGTCCTGGCTGGCGCACAGGTACTGCGTGGTCGCGCAAGTCCTGGTCGCGCAGGTATACCTACGCGACACATGGTTACTTGCACGATTTTCAGTCTTTGAGTAATACTTGGGAGAGACTTGGCTCAAACCCTCGGTATTATCCCTAGAGGCTTTCCAAAATATGGTGCGCAAGTTCTGATGAAGAAGTAGGGTAGCGCACAAGTGTGTTCATTTCCTTTAAGGTTAAAACACTTAGGCGTGAAAGTGTTAGTGAATTCTAACACTTAGACCTTACTCATCTTATTCAGACCTTCCATTCTAGGTAAATAATTACCTTAGAAGAGTTTGGAAGACCTGAAGAAGAGACTTGGGCGTTCAGAGCTCTGTCTGTGAATTCTGGAAAAATTACTCCCCAAATGGGGGCCCACAGGGTCTATTTATAGGCTGGAGAATACCCCGGGCAGTTATCCTTTAGGGAACTCAAGTCACTTGCGTGACCATTAGGTGGCGCGCAAGTATACTTGCATGACAGTGATAGAACTTACGCGACCCTTGTGCATTTAAAGCCTTCTTCATGCCTTTGTCGTTTTTGATGTTTTCTTAAAAGGATGAATCAATTTGTGCTAAGTCATTTCCCTTTCCATTCTTTTAGACAATGTGATGAAAAGGAGCATCAACAAAAGTCCCCCCTCAGAGTTGGATCCGAAAGAAATGAGGATGTGACTCTGAGGGAAAGAAAAAAACTAAAGGAAAGGCAGTGCGCATGTGTATGGCGCGCAGGCTGTGGTGCACAAGGTATGGCACGCAACTTGTAGCTGGATAGACTTCGGCGCGCAGGGTATGGCTGTGGCCTATAAATATGTGGCCCCATTTCCATACAAATCATCCAGATTTCAAACTTTCGATCTCTCTCTGAGCAAGCGGCCTTCGCCGTGCAGGTTGCTCTATTTTCTGTTGTTGGTTGGTGGAGAGAAGACAAACATGGAATTAGAGCTATATCTGAAAAGAGTACTCTATCCAAATGGATCTTTACTTCCAATGCTCCATTCTCAAATCTATGTATCCATCTTCCAAGTCTCTTGGACAGAAACAGAGTCACTGTTTGATCAGCAGAAAATTTTCTCCAATCGCACTCGAGAACATCCTTTTACAATTGTTCCAAGAAGATCTGGTATCACTGCATCTCTTATTATATCCAGTTGAATGAATTAATTCCAGGTGGTTGCTGATAAAGCTTGGGATGCCGTAAATCAAATGAAGAGTTTTGTTGAAATCCTTTTTTAATTCTTGAAAAAGAGAAGAGACTCCAGTCTGTGGATGTCCTTCTATCTCCTGTGTATCAATGAAAAACACTTTCATCTTCAATTATTTTTACCTACATTCTTTTGCTACATGATTTAAATTTTACCTAAGCCAATGGGCCTAGTGAGCATAGTTTTATTTTTACTAGGATTATTATAAATAACCCTACAAACTTTGAATCTTTTAATTGCTCAATATTACCTAAATCATACAAAATGTATGTTCAGTGAGCTGGAACTTGACTTTTATTCAGAGTTCCTTTGTCTTTTGTGGGCAGTTTAAAGTCATGCACGTCAGACATAAAGAGGATAATGTTTAAGGCCAAAATATCTTAGACCAAATGAATTTGAATTGACTCAATTCTTTGACAATTTATCTAAAAACATATTACCATACTCAAGTATGAGGGAAAATATGTAAACTTTGGCTTAAGAATATTTGAATCTGAGGAATGATATGAAAAAGAGCTAAAAGGCATCAGAAGAAGTAGTTTCAAGAATGAATTTACCATTATTTAACAAACCCGTTAGGGGATTGAATTATGTAGGGCCACCTAAGGGCATTGGCTGCATAGTCAAATAAATAGTATCTTTTGGCTAACAAGTCTGTTATATAGACTGTTTATGCAAGGCCACATAAGGGCATGTTCTGCATAGTTAGGAAAAAGAACTCTCGGAAATTTACTTTCCTAGTGATAAAAAGCTAGTGAAAGTTTATGGAGATTCAAATTTTCCAAAGTATAGAGTTTGCTATATGGAAAGAGGTACTTGAATATGGAGAAGATATTTCTAAACAAGATTATCAAAGAACTGGATGGATATCACTCCTACGAAGGTCTGACCCAAACGTAGGGAAGGAGAATATAAACCATATACTTGAATACTTTTAGATCTTGAAAAAGGATATGGGACAAATATGTTAAGGATGGATATTTTTTTGTGGATCCCTATATACTGTAATTTAAGACCAATAAGGACAAAAGAGGCTTTCTTCTTAAGAATGAAGTTTCCAGTATCCAACAAGCCCGTTAGGGGGTTGAATTATGCAGGGCCACCTAAGGGAATTGGCTGCATAGTCAGATAATAGTATCTTTTGGCTGACAAATCTGTTATGGAGACTATTTATGCAAGGCCGCCTAAGGGCACGTACTGCATAGTAAGCAAAAAGAACTCTCAAAAATTTGACATTTTTGTGACTAAAAGTCAAGAAAAGGGTTATGAAGATCTGAAAATATTTAAGGTTAGGATTATGACACATAAAGATGGGTATTTTCCAATGTATACAGAGATACACAGATCAATTCTAACCATAATCATGTTGTGGCTGGGTCCTGAATTGAAATGTTGGACTTCACTACGTATCTCATAAGGATGGGAATCAAGACATACGTAGTTCTTAAACTATAGTTTAACATCGTGTGGGACAAAAGGATTAGAGATCTTAGTTTAGGGTCATAGATCTTGGACCATTATAAGAAATACACAGTGTGTGTTTTCATGGGGACTTTTCAGCCAAGGGACTGAAATTGGAATTTGGGGTTAGGCCCAAAAGACTTGGGGATGGATTTTAGGGACACTCGAGCGTTCCTACGTATCCAATAAGGATGGGAATCAAGCCCACGTAGTTCTAGAAGTACCCTCTGTACAAATTTGGTTCGAACATGTGAAGGGTGAAAAGGGAATTTAGTGCAATGATGGTTTAACCCAAGATAAAAGGTTTGGGCATTGCCATGTATGCACGTAGTCTTTGAAATGAAACATGATTGAAAAATCAATGTAAATAATGGTTCCCTATCATTTAAGGGTATCAAAGAATATTTGTAGTTTATTTTCATACTGGACAAAATAGTGTTGTATAGTTTAACGTCGTATAGCAAGGACGAAAGTGAATCAATATAAAGATATTGATTCTTGGGGAGGTTTCACGAATCAACATCGTATGAGATGGAGGTGAAATGATGTGAAGAGATTGGTTTTGGGCTTGAACCTTGGTAGGTTGCCTACGTACCCATCCTGGAAGGCAAGGATCAAAGTCCGCGTAGTTCAATTAAATAATGAATTAATGATCAAGTTGTTCTTGGGGACAAAGACCTAAAAAATGATGCTGCTGGGACTTACACATGGTTAGTAGCCCAGAGAGAGTGTTATGGTTGAGGTTTTCTCTAAGCTCACATGAGTCATACTCAGTGTGAGAAACAAGAGGTAATAACAACCTTAACGATGCACATTTTAATGTCATGTAGAACATATAAAGGGACTATGCAGTTTAAAGTCTTGCGGTTAGGACTATTGGTGATGTACAGTTTAGTGTCATGTAGCAGTGACAAAGTACAATTTAATGTCATGTAGGATGTATCAAAGGACTTTCTGTACAGTTTAACGTCATGTAGTTAGGATAATGGAGACAACACAGTTTAACATCTTGTTGGAAAAAAGACGACTTTCCAGTTTAATGCCACGCAGTAAGGACAAAAGAGTACACCATTTAACATCATGTTGGACGTATTAGGGAATTTTTTTATAGTTTAACGTCATGTTGGATGAAATTAACTAAAATAGTTTTAGGTCATATGTATGGACCATTGATGATGTCGTTTAACGTCATGCTAAAAATAAGGGACGTTTTCACATTTTAACGTCATGTTGGACGAAAAAGGGACGATTTCACAGTTTAACATCCTGCTGGATGGAAAAGGGATGATACAGTTTAGCATCATGTTGGAAGAAAATGCGAATAGTTTAAGGTCATATGCATGGACCATGGATGGTGTAGTTTAATTTCATGCTGGACGTGAGGGACTTCTATACAGTTTAGCGTCATGTAGTTAGGACGTCACAGTTTAACGTCATGTGAGACGAAAGGAATACAAATTGTTTAAGGTCATATGTATGGACCGCTGCTGTATAGTTTAACGTCATATAGCAAGGATGATTAAAGGGACATAGTTTAACGTCATTTTGGACATATGTGAAAATAGTTTAGGGTCATATGCATGGACCGTTGATGATGTAGTTTAACGTCTTGCTGTACGGTGGTGCAGTTTAAGGTCATACCATAAAACGGATGATATATTTTGTGTTTACACAAAATACTTCTTCAAAAATCTGGCATTGGTTGGAGTAGTGATGAGTTCTCCATCCATCGAGATTAATGAATAAGCTCCATTGGAGTATACCCTATGTATTGAGTAAGTTCCTTCCCATTTTGGCTCAAGCTTGAGAGGTTTCTTTCCTGGTATCACAGGAGCTCTGATAACTAATACCAATTCTCCCTGAGTCAATGAATGAAGATGAGATTTTTTGTTAAAATCTCATGTTATTCGATTCTGATAGACTTCCAAGTGGTGCAAAGTGCACAATCATTTCTCATCTTACCGTTCCAATTCATTTAATCGCTTTTGAGATTGTTCATCTATAGATGATTGATCACAAATGGAAACTCTGAGCGAGGGTAGTTGAACTTCAATTGGCAAGACTTCTCCCATTCCATATACCAATGAATATGGAGTTGACCGAGTTGTAGTGCGGGTGGTAGTCCGATAAGCCCATAAAGCATGAAAGAGTTTATCAGGCCATGATTTCGTATCTTTATCCACCATCTTTTGCAGTATATTTGACAGAGTCTTGTTGAAATCTTCTTTCTGGACATTGGTCGCTGCATGATACCGAGGTGAATGGTTGGATTTGATGTTGTATTCTTGATACAATTTCTTCACCTCGGATGAACAGAAGTTGGTGCCATTTTTCGTCAATATGGTATGAGGGACACCAAATCTGGTAATGATGTTAGACTTGATGAAGCTAATAATGCATTTAGAACTAACTTCCTTGAGAGGTATTGTCTCTTCCCATTTGGAAAAGAAATCAGTAGTAGTAAGAATATACTTAAACTGCTTGGCCGTAGCTGAAGGGTAAGGTCCCACCACATCCATTCCCCATGTGGAAAATAACCACTAGTATTTAGCTGTATGAAGAAACTCTAGAGGTTGATGAATGAAGTTGGAATGTACTTGGCATGAATGACACTTCTTTGTGAAATCAACACAATATTGTATCATTGAAGGCCAAAAGTATCCAAACCTTTGAATCTGATCAGACAGTCTATGTCCAGACTAGTGGGCACCACTGACTCCTACATGCACTTCTTTCATGATAGCCATTGTCTCTTCACCATCAATGCATCTGAATAGAACTCCATCAAAAACATGTTTGTATAGAATTTTCTCTAGGTGATCTGGGTTATCATAAAGAGTAAAATTGACCACACATCGCCAGATTTGTTCTTTCTTGGCTCTATCAGGTGGAAGTGTTCCATTTTGAAGGTATTCCCTGATAGGTGACATCAATCCTATAATATGACCATACGGTTCAGGAATGGGACTAATTTCATTAATTTCCTCTATTTTTATTCGAACATAAGGTGAAATTACAGGAAGGTGGGAAATACTGATGGTTGTCTCATCCTGATTTGGATCTGCCAGAGCTGTGGCTATATTAGCCAGTGCATCATCTTGAGCATTTTGTGATCACGGGACATAAGAAAATATCGGTTCCGATGGGAATTCCTCCATTAACTCTCTAACGTAATCATACAAAGGGATTAGTTCTTATTTTCTGATGGCAAAATCCCCATTGACTTGTTTGATTACCAGGTTTAAATCACCTTTCACTTTTAAGTGATTCACTTGTCCTTGAAGCGCCAATTCCACGCCTACGATGAGAGCTTAGTATTCTGCTTCATTATTGGTACCACCTTCCCACAATAAGAAGTAATAAGGTAACACTACCTTTTCTGAAAAAATGAGCACAATTCCTAAGACAACTTTTTTGAATTTAGTATTTTCCATTTTCCTCCCTGTTGGACTTCTGGAAGCACTATCAAAATACATTTCCCATGCCTGAGGACTTTCTTGAATAGAGAAGATTTCCTCATCAGGGAGTTTAATATCTGATGATGTGTCTTCCACTGAAGGGTGTTCATCCAGGAAATCAGCCCGAGCTTGGCCCTTTATTGCCTTTTGAGACACATACTGAATATCAAATTGCTGCAAAATAACCGCCCACCTTGCCAGACTTCCTGTAAGCATTGGACGACTAAGGATGAATTTGAGAGGGTTATTGCGAGATAACAATTGGACCTCATGATGTTGCAGGTAGTGTCTCAAATTCTGAACTACAAAGATTAATGCCAGGCAGCACTTCTCAATACTTGAATATTGGGTTTCTGCTTCAAGCATAGTCTGACTGAGGTAGTAGAGGTTGTTTTCATTCCTAGAGTCATTCTTCTGAGCAAGAAAGGCACCCAATGATTGCTCTAAATCTATCATGTAGAGGATAAGTGTTCTTCCTTCAATAGGTGGCATGAGTACCGGTGGACTCAAGAGGTATTTCTTGAGAATATCAAATGCTTCTTGACATTCTTGAGTCCACTGATAAGTGACTCCCTTCTTCATCAATTTGGTGAATGGTAAACTTTTTCCTACCAAATTGGCGATGAAACGCTGAATATAGGATAAGTGTCCTTGAAGTCCTCTGAATTCTTTCAAATTTTGAGGAGGTGACATACTAAGGATTGACTTTGTCTTCTCAGGATCGACTTCAATACCATGATGGCATACAACAAAGCTGAGAAATTTTCCTGAGGTTACCCCAAAAGCACATTTTAAGGGGTTCATCTTCAAATTATGTTGTCAAAGATTGCGGAATATGACTTCCAAATCAGCCAAGTGATTGGAACGTTGTTTGGATTTAACCACCAAATCATCTACATAGAATTCAACAAACTTCCCTAGAAAGGGATTGAAGATATGATGCATGGCACACTGATATGTAGCGCCCGCATTCTTTAAGCCAAAGGGCATTACCCGATAGAAAAACACACCCTGAGGGGCTCTGAAGGCTGTGGATTCCTCATCTTCTAGGGCTATTCTGATTTGATTATATCCAGAATATCCATCCATGAAGGAAAGTGCTTCATAGCCAGCTATTTCATCAATTAAAAGTTCTGTAATCGGAACTGGGAAATCATCCTTAGGACAATGCCGATTTAGATCTTTGAAATCGATGCAAACTCTAATTTGTCCATTCTTCTTCTTTACAGGGAAAATATTAGCCAACCACTTGGGATATTGAACATCTCTGATGAAGTTAGATTTGATAATCTTATCCACTTCAGCTTCAATTTTTGGAAGCATAAGTTGGGTGTGTTCTTCTCGCGGCTTGCTTAAATCATCAATGTTCTTCTGGTAAACCCAAATGATGAGTAGAAAAATCAGGATCAAGCCCGGGCATTTCTGTATAGTTCCAAGCAAATATATCTCTATTTTTCTTTATAAAGGAAATATACATCTCTTTATCTTCAAGAGTCATGGCCGCACTGATTAAGGTGGGGTGTGGATCTTCTTTTGTACCTAGATTTATTTCTCTGAGTTCATCCACGGTGGTAGAGATACCCTCTTCAAATGTTGGAGGAGCATCTCTGAGATCTTCCTCTTCTTCTTCTTCATGTGTTATTTCTTCCATTTTTACTTGAATAGTATATGATAAAGCAGAATTTTCATGATCAGAAGAGATGTCAAAATTTTCACATCTTGAAGAAGAAGATTCCATTTCCGACCTGATTAATGATGGAGGGTCTTCTTTGGGTAATAAAGAGGAGATGATTGATTGAGAATCGACATAATTTCTCACCTCTGATGTTTCTATAACTTCTTCTGGACTAATTGGAGAAGTATAGACTTGTTGGATTTCAGCAGATGAAATGAAGACGTCACCATTTGGGATTTTATCACTGCTTGGAGAATCACCAATTTCTACCATGTTGTCTGGCTTGATTGCCATAATTGACATTATGGATCTTTCTATAACTGTATTTTGATTTGGGTCTATCCTATCAATTTTACTGATAGGCAACACATAATCTGTACTCACATGCACAAATGGATTTACTGGAATATTTTCCAAACCATATGAATCATTAATTTTGGTAATCTCCTTTGTTGTGGATTTCTCCCTTCCCTTCATGTGATAGAATTCCTCCTCAATGTATTGAGACTCACATGTCTTGAACAGGGCCTTATCACCATACAATTTCCCAACTTGACCATCGAAACAATATTTGAGACATTGATGGTATGATGAAGGGATAGCCGCATGTTGTTGTAGCTAGGGTCTTCCAAGCAGGATGTTGAAGGCTGAGTCTTGATCAACAACCATGAAATCTGAATTGGATACAAGATCTCCAAGCTGAGTTCTGCATGTAACTTCGCCCAATGGTTCTTGTACATTTTTATAATATCCTTGTAACATCATGGTAGAAGGAGATAAATCAGATTTCGTGAGGCCCAATCGACGAAGTGTACGAATGGGCATGAAGTTGACTCCTGAACCATTGTCAATGAATGATCTTCGGACGTCTACGCCATTGACCTTGCCAGATAATTACAAAGGTCTAATATGCTCATGTACAACATCATCTTCATCTTCATCAGTAAAAGATATTATTTCATGGAATTCTGCAATATTATTCTCAATGTGATAGACATTAGCTACAGCAATTTCATTTTCAAACTCCTGAGGACTTGACAAAGCCTCGATGAGTGCCTCCCGAAGATCTTTTGACAGATTCAAAGCATCTAGAATTGATAACTTGGCTAGTAATTGGGCCAAGTGTTTCAATACATCATACTTTTGATCCAGAGGTCTGCATTTCCCAACAGGAACATGTGGTTTAACAGGTGCCATGGAAGTTGATACTTTGGAATTTGATGCATTTTGTACCAGGATAGGAGTTGGTAATACTCCTGGATTTTGAAGATTAGACCAATTAGGTCTATTTACTTGCTGAGAGGAAGAATATGGAACCTTTAAACTGTCTTCCAAAATAGCAGTGCCAGGACTGAATTTTCTATTGGTGGAAGAAATTGCATGTTCTTACTGAGCTCGTTGATGGGATCTACCATGAGTTTCTGCTGCGTACACAGTTCTATTAGGGGTAGAATTAGAATAGTGGCTTCTGAAATATCCATGTCTTCCCCTGTATCCTAAGCCTCTGGAACTTCCTCTGATTCCTCTGTTTGATATAGGGAATTCAGGCTCATTGAAATCGAAATTGTGACTGGCATATGGATATGTTAATTGAATCACATTAACAGAACCAAAAATCAACTCTTCATCCGATGGGGATTCTGCCTGACTAGCCAATTTAGGTTGTGCTGTTTGGTGGGGCGATGCCCGTTGATTTGAAGTAGATGGCATGAAGTCCAACAGAGTCATAGAAAAATTAGGCTTTGACATATACTCATATTCTTCTGATTCTTTCTCTTTCTTGGAATTATGTCGCCCTTTTGAGGATTTGCCCTCTGATGAAGAGGGTTTTTCTGCGACATTCATGGAAGAAGGTATAATTGGTTTCTTCAATTGCGTTCGCAAAGTAACATGAGTTTGGTTGATCATATTTCTGATAATCCAATCATCATATTTTTGTGCATTTTTTATTTTGACTTTTTTCCACTCGCCTTACACCTCTGGAACTATAGCAGTGACACATGCTACTTGGGCTGAAGAGCCTTTCAGTTTGACTTGTCCCGAGTCGAACATCTTTTGGTGGAGTTATTTAAAGACAAAACACTCCTGGATGGGATGCCCCAACATTTGATAAAGGGGGAAATAATTGGGATGGTCTTCAAATCCTTCCTTGTTTGGCCTCTTGGGCTTTGGCAGCTGAACCAAATTATTCTCTAGGGCCGAAATGAAGTAACCATGAACTTTTTCATTTCGGAAAGAGTATGTTTTTCTCTTTAGATCCTCAAATTGTTTTCGTCTTTGATATTTTTTATCGTATTGACGAAACAGCCTTTGTTTTTGTCGCTCAGGAGGTGGAGCCCTTAGAAAAGATGAAGGTTTTGAGGTAGAAGCAGGTACATGTGCTTATTTAAGCATAACTATAGCAGTTTCTGCTTTACCCATTCTCCTTCCTGGAGCTGATGGAATTACATTAGATTTATCCTTAGTCTGTATAAGAGAATCTTCAATTTGTTGAGAGATTGAAGTAAGGTATCTAAACCCTCCTATTTATTTCACAGGGATCAGTGGTGTGTGTAATTCGTCACGAAAATTTTCCACACAGATTGGCAACAGTTCCTCTTGAGGGAGTGCTAAGCTCGGGGAATATGTTAATCCCTTCCTTCTAGCAATGAAATCAGAGACTCTTTCATTCTCCCTTTGCTTACAGTTTGTAATATCAAAAATTATTGTCTTTGGAAAAGTTGAGCTGAATTGAAGAAGAAATCGTTGACAGAGATCTTCCCATCCAGTAATTGATCAGGATTTTAAGCTTCTGTACCAGACAAAGGATGGTCCTTGCAAGGTTTGCATGAAGCATATGAGTTTCACTGCTTTTTGCTGATCTGGAGTTCCAATAATAGGATCGCAACAAGACACTTAATGCGTCAAATGTTGTTCAGAGTCTCCTGATCCATTGGAAATAGGGAATACAAGATTTCCAAAATTTGATGGGGGAAGGATTGAATCTACCCATTCAGGGTAAGCTTTCTTTTCCGGTTGAACCTGCACACACTTCCCTTCCATAGTCTCTAACTGAGCTGTTAATGACTCAATGGTAGTTATTAACTTTTGAGAAACATCCGGTTGAACTTGGACATGGGTAGGTGCAATGACTGGAGTCTGGAAAGGTATGGCAGCTGGTACTGCAACTGATGGCAGCACTGCCAATTGTTGTTGCACTTGAACTGTAGGATTAGACCTGTGAGGGTGTACTGATAAAGGAGTATATTCTTGATCCATCTCAGTAGCTACAACAAACTCCCTTGGCTGACTGACTCCAGCACGCTTAGGAGGAAGACTACCTTGAAGTAGTTCTGCGTTCAACCTCCTCAATTCTTTCATTTCTTCCTCATGTTGCACAAATCTTTTCTATAGTGAGAGAGATTGGCCTTCTCCAGAGGAAGGATATGTAACCTAATTCTTTCCCTTCCCCTTTTTTGATCCCTTTCAGAGAGGGGGAAGTGGGTTATTTGAAGGAACACCCAGATTCTGGGTAAACCCTTGATTTCGTGTATGCACACTTTCTTCATTTGTGTATGTGCGTACAACTTCCTGAGCAGGAACCTCTTCATCTGAGTCCCCTAAGTGAACCTCATCTAGTGGATCAGCAACAACGACATTGATGACATTGATTGATTCATAACGCATCGCATCCCTTCTATCATCATTTTTGGGATATTTTCTTTGTCCATGTCTTTGATGATACGTTGCCTTTTGTTGATTCAATCCCTCAAGAACTTCTTGAAGAACCGTAATTTGGATAGAATCTCCTGATAATTTGTCTCTTCATTCCTCTTGAGGATTCTTACCCAATCGAGAAAAGACCAAATTTCTCTGAGGAGGGTATTTATGATTTGAAAAAGTCCCTAGTATGGTGGATGGGGGTTGTTCCTGTTGTTCCTTCTCAACTTCTCGAATCCTATTTGTTGATTCTAAGGGTTGGTTTAAAAGAGTCCCCAGTCTGTAAAGCTGGGGTGGCTCCTGACATGCTATGTCTGAGAGATTCTTAAAAGCTATCCTGATCTTGTGGACCTTAGTTCAGAAATTAGTTGGATGTATCAACCTGTATCCACTTTTATCACCCGGTTCGAAAGACCGTTGGACGATTTCTGACACTTCTGTCACTTGATGATGTGCTTGCTCCATACGAGAGGCCTGTTCAATATTCTAGTTTTCTTGATGTAGGAGTAATTAAAAAACTTGTTCTCTGTATTCTTGATTTTGAGAGGAACTAGTTGAGGCATGTTCTTGGGAAAACTTTTGATTACAAACAAATACCATTGACTGTGGTCATCCATGGGCAATAACATTGCATGAGACCATTTTCGGCGGGATTTTCTGACTGGAGAGCACCATGAAATGTAGTGCTCCATGAACACCCCATCCTCTTACATGAATACCAGATGGGGCATTGGAAATTAACTGGCGCAATCTTCTTAGTGCACCAAGGCATGAACGCTGAAGGGATCTCTGCTGCTTTTCAGCCTTCAGATATCAAGAGACTGATAGAGATGCCAAATCAATCTGAAGTTGTAACCCTTCTATTATCTTAAGATGATTTTCATATTCATCATAAGATAATACTTTATTTTTCAACTGACAAAGAGTTTTCCATATGTTGAGACGAATATCATGAATCCCGTCTTTCGTTAACATCTCTGGAATGTCATACTGAGAGTCATCCAGAGGCCAAAACATAACTGGCACTTCACCTTTCTCTAGTTGTTTTCTCATGTTCAGTATTTCCTCTTTATCATTCAATGAAGATTCTTCTACCTAATTTGACCAGAGTTGGTGATTCCTTGTTGCTTCATCGGATTCAACAATATTGGTAGAGAAATCACTGATTAAACTAGAATATGCATGACTTAGGGGTGGTTCAGAGAATGACCTACACCCTGGGCTATCTTTCGATTGAGAAAGTATTTCACCTGCTAGCGATGAAGCATCACACATGACTGGTTTCACATTTTCAAGTGCCCCAACATAAGAGGGATTTCTCAGCACTACATTGTCCACTGGAGAATTTTCCGGGAGATGTGAATCACTACTATGGAGAGGACTTTCGCAGCGAAATTTATCATCATGGGGAGGACCACCATGATGGGTTATAGAAAAATATGAGATCTCTTGCTCCTTGGTCTTCTGACCACACAGAGGGTTCTTGTGGCTCTAATCAGAAGATGAAACTTCGAGATAGACCGAATTGTCATGAAGAAAGCCTTCATGAGGAAGTTTATGTTGAAGACCTTCAGAATTAATGTTCCCACTATTGGTAAATGAGGGAGTAAAATCTTGAATTCCAACAGATAACTGTCTAAGGTCTTCAAGAACTCCAGCATCAAGAAAGGTCTTGTTACGGATTGGCTCTTGATCTCTTGACTATGTTGGGAGGGTCTTCTTCTTAGACATCTTCTCACTCACCTTGGAAACCACCTGTTGATGAAAGTGGCTGCTCTGAATAGGTGTATGTGCCTGATCAGGAAAGATATCCAGGTTAGGCTGAAAATCTCTACTCAAATCAGGTGTATGTTCCTGACGTGGTTGTCCGTATGATATGGGGGAGTATGCCACGCAACCCTCTTGGACTTGAATAGAAGTGAGTTTCTGTTCTGGAGTGAACTGTTGATGTGTCACTCCACTGGTAGGGATAGATTTATGTGTCTTTCCCTGAGATGCTGCTGAAGCTGTTATAATATCCTGGCAAGCATACAGAATATGAGCAGGTATTTGCTTCTGCTCTTTCACCATTGATAAAATATGCTTGGTGACTTCAGCTGCCGGAATAGGTATATAAATCCATTCCATGCTTGGAGTAGGTGTATGTGCCTGCTCTTGTCCTCCTTTTACTGTCAGTGAATCCTGACAGTACTCAAGTGTGGGGGTAGAGAGTTGAGTTTGCCTCCTGTTTGTCACTGGAGATTTCTGACTAACTTCTCCATGTGCTACCAAGAGAGACTATTGGTAGGCTTGATTAATACTAGCATGTGTATGTGCCTACTGATTTCACTTCTCCAAATGTGGTTGACGAGCTCCATCATATGTAGTCAGACGAGCTTGTTGACTAGCTAATGATGTATAAATAGGTGTATGTTCCTACTTATAGTACTCCGCTAGAATTGCCTGGCAGGATTGATGTGATGCCACCAGACGAGTCTGCTGGACAGCGGAATTAAAACGGGCAGGTGTATGTGCCCGCTTGTTTCTTGCCACCAAGTTAGGTTTGTGGACTTCTCCGGAGATGGCCGAGATGAGAACCTGCTCACTGTTGACCAGATTCCTCCTCTGGCAGTTCATCTTGCTTGCTCGGGTTCAAGGAACCTGAGCCGAACGCCTCGAGTCGGTACCCTCATCATGTTGAGGGCGTATTGCCACATGAGTCTGGCGGTGATTTTTGATAGGATCCCTCAGGAAGGACTCCTGCTTCTTTGAATTAAGGCCCTGAGGGACCTACTCATTCACCTCCCCAGAATATGGGAGTGAATGGTGATTGCATTCCATGGATAATGACCCGAAACGGTTGGAGACGGTAGTTAGCACCGCCTATTTCTTGATCATTGGTTATCGTTATCTGGGCAACAAGGTTGAATTGTTCACTTGGAGGGCTTATCGAGTAACCTCCAGAGTTGGAATGGTACCGTGTTGAAGGTACTCCTTAACCAGTGCATTTGATACCCAGCGTTGAAGAGGCTGAGTAGGTGATGTCATCCTCAGAGCGGATGACGATTCAGTAGGAGTAGCAACAGTGGAATTTGCAGCAGTGGTATTCCCAGTAGTGGTGTTCATAGGTGTGAACTTGAGAGCAGCCATTTCTTAGAATGCAGAAAATCATGAAAAATAGTGCATGTTTGATGTAACAGACGTAATCAAGATAAATTCAACTACTACCTATTTTGGATGAGTACATATGTCAATGCTTGTTTTGTTGGCCCTATCATTGAGTTTTAAATAGGGGCCTAACAAATAAGCAAAACCTTATTTTAAATTGGTTAAGGATTCACGTCGGGTTCATCATTTTTTGTTTCCCTCTGGAATCGGGGATGACCACGTTGATTGAAGGTTCAAAAATTTCAATCGGTTTCTAACGGGTTTGTTCGTAGAACCAGAAACATCCAATGATTCCATATCCATTTGGAACTACTTTCCAAAGGTAGGTTCTCATTAGTTGTGAACTGATGAGATTTAGGAATTTTCATTGTTCGAGAGGATGGTAGGTCGGACTCATCACACCTTTTTTAGGGGAATTACTGTCTACTCTGGGACTCTCTTTATAGATTTAAGTTATGTTCGTGAATCCTTATTACATTACCAAGTATAAAATGAGCTTTCCTTTAGTCTAACAATCAATGATTGATATTTAAGAAATTCATAGAATCTTTTATATTTATTTGAGGTTCTTCATCGATGAAAATAATCTGTATTTGTTAGAGATTCTTAGTTGATGGTATCCTTAAAATACATAAAAGTCTCTTGGTCATTATGATGACCATACTAGTTTTAAATCCACTCAGTGGGGAACTTGAAGTTTTTTGTCATTTAGGAGGACATGGATTATTTCAGAATTGGGATCGTACCCGTTGATGGGCTACCTACGTATTATTTGTTTTGAAAAAGGAATCAGAACCCACGTAGTTCGAATAAGGGAGTATGATGTTTATGATTGATGGCTCAAAGAAATATATCATAATTACTTTTACACTCTAAGCTCACGTGATTCATGCTCGGTGTGAGAAACAAGAGGTATCAAAAAAATTAGACAATTTGTGCCATGAAAGATGCAATCATAAGAAATGATGTGGGTCTGATGTATGTATGACTGCCCAAAATAGATGAGGATTAAGATTTACTTCAGGGAAGAAATCCAGGAACAGGGTCCATAAAGGTATATGTTCTTTATAGATATTTGGATACTCTAATCTTGGGGCTTACTCCTAAGGAACATTCCCAAGTCAGTATTGGACTTATGATTGGGTTTTACTCCTTGGAAAGAAGCCCCAAATCAAAAGTAAATTAGAAGTGGTTAAGAGAAATTAAGACTGGGTCTTACTCCTGAAAAGGAGGCCCAGTTTAAGGGACTTGAAAAATTAAGGGACTTGGGGCTTACTCCTAAAGAGGATGCCCATATTTGAGACTAGGTCTTACTCCTGAAAAGGAGTCCTAGGTTAATAGAATTATGGTTGGGGCTTAATCTTAAAGAGGATGCCCATATTTGAGACTGGGTCTTACTCTTGAAAAGGAGGCCCAGGTTAAGAGAATTATGGTTGGGGCTTACTCTAGAGGAGGATGCCCATATTTGAGAATTATGACAGGGGATTATTCCTGAAAAGGTGGCCCAGGTTAAGGATTCTCTCATCTTAAAGGTTGAGGTTGAATGAATGAAATCTCAATCTTTAGTGACATAAAGAGCTATAAATCACTAGATTTTGAGAGATGTTCCACGTAGTTCCTTTCAGATAAGGAATCCAAATCAAGAAATCATGCCATAAATGGATTTTAAGAGTGTCTTGAAGACTGAATCTTGAAGAGGAGAAGTGGAATGGCATAAGAGGGGTGAAGTGGGAAGGAAAGGCACCCAAAAAGGTAGGGGAATGCAAGTCCTGGCAGGCGCGTAGGTACTACGTGGGCATGCAAGTCCTGGTCGTGCAGGTATACCTGCGCGACACATGGGTACTTGCGTGATTTTCAGACTTTGAGTAATACTTGAATGAGACTTGGCTCAAACCCTTGGTATTATCCCTAGAGGCTTTCCAGGGGATGGCTCACAAGTTCTGATGATGAATTAGGGCGGTGTGCAAGTGTGTTCATTTCCCATAAGGGTAAAACACTTAGGCGTACAAGTGTTAGTGAATTATAACACTTAGACATTACTCCTCCTGTTGAGACCTTCCATTCTAGGTAAAGAATTACCTTAGAAGACTTCGGAAGACCTGAATAAGAGACTTGGGTGTTCAGAGCTTTGTCTGTGAATTCTGGAAAAATTCCTCACCAAATGGGGGGCCCACAGGGTCAATTTATAGGCTGGAGAAGACCCCGAGCAGTTATCCTTTAGGGCGCGCAAGTCACTTGTGTGACCATTAGGTGGCGTGCAAGTATACTTGCGCGACAGTGATGGAACTTGTGCGACCCTTGTGCATTTGAAGCCTTTTTCATGCCTTTGTCGATTTTTTATGTTTTCTTCAAAGGATTAATCAATTTGTTCTAAGTCATTTCCCTTTCTATTCTTTTAGACAATGTGACGAAAAGGATCCTCAACAATAACCAATGATATAATTTTTTATATTTATAACCATAAATTTTTTTTTAATTCATTTATTCTTAATAATAACCTTCAATCCAATGGATAAAAAGTAAGTATTTTAAATAAAAATATGTTAATGGTATATTGTGGTTCATTTTAACTCGGTGTTGTGTGTAACACAAGATATTGAATAAATAATTTTTTTTTAAATAGAAATATTTCACAAAAAATCATGGTGTTACAGAGAATTTGATTTGTAGTATGGATCAAATTAAGAAACTTATTTAAGATAAGGCGATAAATTTGGTCAGAGTGATATGGTAGCATGTTTTTGTTTAAGAGGAAATATGGGAGAGGGAAGATGATTTGAGGACCCGATGGCCTAATATTTATATCTTCCAAGCTCAGTGGTTATTGGAAAGGTAGCTTAAGGGTGATCTGCTATAGTGTGGGATGTTTTTAAGATCCCTATATTTGATTATGTATATTTTTGTTTTAATTTATTGTTTAAATCCCTTAAAATTGGTTCATGGAATGCTTCCTGAGAGTAGGGAAGGACTCAGGGGGTGTATCAGGGGTTTAAGAAACACAAATGGGGAGAAAGAGGCAATCCAATTCCTGATATACTGATGGGGAATAGTTAGAATTAACCATGCACCATAATCATATGGCCTAGTATAGGGTCTTTTATAGTTCAAAAATCATATGACTGGTGCCTAGGAGACTGTGTGGATTTTTCCCCTCAGATAGAGGCAATCACATAGCTACCACATGTATTTTCAACCCGTGTAAGGGGCTAGGAAAACCATGGTCCTCAATTTCCTTTTAAATATATGTAACCATATAGTTGACACATTATTTGGAAAACCAGGTGTTTAAACCATGTGCCTCTTAAAAATAAGAAAATTGATGATTATTTCCTCTCAACTTATATAAAATATTCACTGAATTAATCCCCAATTTATCCTACAACATCAATGGTTATAATAAAAATCCTCCCAATATCTCTTCGGGTTTTTATCACTCAATTATTAGGCATTTAGAGTGTTGTTTAGTGAAAATCAATGTTCCTAGTAAGTATTAAACTTCATTTACATCTATTTAATATGATAATTATTGCAAATTTTTTATATCCATTTGAAGACCTAATATCTTACTTTATGGGGAATTATTTAACTCGGATTTTGGGGTTATTTTGGCATA
This sequence comes from Viscum album, assembly GCA_963277665.1. NCBI lineage: Eukaryota > Viridiplantae > Streptophyta > Magnoliopsida > Santalales > Viscaceae > Viscum > Viscum album. Next base: position 1,196,262,793 of record OY728123.1, on the reverse strand, counting down.
AATTAATGATCTTGTTTAAGAAAGCATGTGTCTACAAAATTGAGGTTGGGGGTCTAAAATTTATATTCCCATAGTATTTATATTTATTCATGTGTAAGTGGTTTGTGTATTTAGGTTTTTAGGTTGAAAATTGGATTACTTATTATGGAATAATAAATTGGGTGTCTAAATAGTTTTTTAGACCTCTCAGGGACTTTGTCAGATCTGTTCATGATTAGAAGACTTATACTAAGGCCACCCATGGTGTGTGCCACTCCCTTGAATAGGGAAATTTAGTAGTTAAGTGGTTAATTGAAGGTTTTATGGGATTAAAGCAATTGAAATTTTTTTTATTATATTAACATTGAATAGATAGTTATTCTGATTAACATAGATATTTAAATAGGTTATTAGATAATTAAGGGTAAAAGTTTTAAATTTAAAATAGTATATGTACTTATTATAATGTTTTTTAAAAGTATGTTTAATGATTGTGTCTATGATCAAATGGTAAAATTTAATAGAAGTGGAATTGAGTTAAATATATTATAAGTGACGATCCATGGGAACATTGTCTAATGAAAAGGTGAACCCTTGTTGTTATTATTTTCTATAAGGACACATATGATGAACCATGGAAAATAATTTTGATAGTATATTTTGGATGTTAGACTTAGGTCCCTTGTCATTTTTTTTGGTAGACTAATTCTCAAGGCCCCACTGAGGTATTTTACAGTTTTTGTGTTTTGATGATGCTCCAATATCCTATTGTATAGATATGATATGGACACCTTGACTAATGCTAAGTGGGAAAATTATTTAAATTTAATTATTTAATTATTTATCATGTGATTTAAAGTGTAATAAATTTTATCAAAATATGGTTCAAACTTCCAACATGGGCCGAATCAGGTTTGTTTTGTTAGTTACCTTTTGGGAACTGAGATCCCATGTGGCTAATTAATAATTGAATAATTAAAAATATGTTTATTCTTAAATCTATTGTTTATTTATTATCTGTACTCCCTACTAAACTATTAATATTTTGGATATTGTTGCAGACACTATTAGTGGTCGACAATTGATTTTTACTTAAACCCTACTCAAGATGTTGTTTGGTACCCATGTAAAATTTATGATTGGAGGACCAGATAAGGGAAACTACCATATGATAGATGATTTATTTAGGATATAGAATGTATGAGGGGACTATACATGATTTTTTAGGGGCATATGCTTCTCAAAGATAGATATTACATTTTTTTTAGATAAATTTTAAAAACATTGCAAAACCACATTTCTGAGGACTGGAATAGTTTAGTTTCATTAGATACTAGGTTTGCAATATTCTTATCAAGTGAAATATCTTAACTTTTTTCCCCAAGGATATTCCTATTTATTACTCTTCTTATATATACCCTTTATAAAACCTTACTTTATAAAAATGGAAAATTCTCTTCAATCTGGATTTTTTCAAAACTCTTTACATGATTTTATTATTATAGAAAAATTTGTAATTATATGTAATTTTCACCCCCCCCACTCATGGTAATTTAGAAGTTTTATGGAACTTTCATTTTCTTGGATGGATTAAATAAAATATAGATTGATCTTTAAAAGTCAATCAAAGTCTTTTTGGGTATGGTTCCATCTTTAGAGACCATATAAGAAAGTATTTAGGTTGTCTCTATGAACCGTTTGGAATTGATACTTATTTGGATTCAGAAATTATTGGGATCATTAATGCAGGATAAGAGGCTCAAAAGAACAGATAGTGAAATATTTATCTTGAGTGCGACTCAACCATTGTTGTGCAAGAAATCATAAATGGAATTTTTCATTAATCCTGGATGTTTACTGAAAGATGGAATAATTTCTTGGAATCTCTCTCATCCATAAATTACATCATTACACATACAATTCAATGAGACAATTTTAGTGGAAAATGGATTGGAAAACAATAAAGTGGAGGCTAGTGAAATGATTTGGATCAATGATGTTCCTTGTGACGTATTTTCATTTTGGAAAAATGAATTTTATAAAAACTTACATTTTAGACTCCTGTGATTCTTTTATATATTAATAAAACAACTTTTCCTTTTTTTGAAGGTTAATATTCATTAAAAAAGTAAAATACGTAAACATAATGTGGTAATAAGGGTATGAGAACATTAGTATAGAACATTAAAACCATAACATGCATTTTATAAATCATAAACATGTGTCATATCATGAATATTAAAATTTCATAAGATATGAATCAATAGTAAATCAAAGAACATGAGATATGAGTGAATAACATTATAATAATACATATAATTGTGGAATATACATAATTATAGAAAATATTATGTCAAGGCTTCCCACCAAGACATTCATAACATGTTAGGATGGGGATAAACACCCATGTACCTACTTCGGGCATAGGATAACCACCCATGTACCACATTTCTTGGGCTTGGGATAACCACACATGTACCATAATTTTTTGGCTTGGTCCAACAACCTGTTTACCCTCCTTTTTAGGCTTGGGATAACCACCTGTATAACCTCTAATATCGTAGAAAATTTATCGTTACCCAAAGAATTCGAGGAAGATATAGGTCCCAACCATCACATAATAAAAATCTTATATATGTGTTCTAAAAGATCATAAAATATCCATCATATCATAATCCATGAAATGAAATGAGTTTAAAAAATATTACATCATTTCATAAACTATGGGAAATAAATGGGTCTTATAATAATTTCATCATTTCATGATAGCATAACTCATTAACAAATTGGGTTTCATAATCATTTTATCAGGGTATAATATGTGGAATAGAAATGAGTTTCATAAAAAATTTGTCATCATAAACATAAACCATTTAGAGAAATAATAATAATGGTATCCTTGGATCATATTTACAGTTAGAAATAGGTATCATTATAGGATGTCATATTATATGGAGAATGATTTTTAAAGATCACATGGAGCATTTCTTGAGGAAAAAAACTTTTCATTGAAAAAAAATATAAAACATGATAAATTTTGAAAATACTTTTCTTTTAAAATACCCATGAATACATATAAAGGAATAATTAAAAATCATTTAAAATAGTTCTTAAAGAAAAATATTGTTTCCACTTTGAAAAAAATCTTTTTAAAATATAAAACACTTTCAAAATCCATTTCACATTGAAATAATTTATTTAAAATATAAAAATCTACAAAATATTAAGGATAATATTTTATTGGAAAATAAATTTGAAAATTTTTAAAGAAATATTAAAATTATTGAGCAGACATTATAGTAGGATATATTATTCATTCTATGCATGATAAAAATATATATTCGTTTCACATTTTGGTTAAAATCCAAATGGGAATTGTTTAGAAATATGAATGAAAATTAATTTTTCGAAAAAAATTAAAAATTAAAAAATGGTAAAAATTTATTTAATAAATAATTTGAAGAATTTTCAAAACATTTTTAGAAAACATGGTTTTGGAAGAAAAAGGGTTTTCAACTGAAATGAGAAAAAAAGTTTGATATTCTTAAAAAAATTATCAATTATTTTAAGTCATGTAGAGTGAAAATAAGGTAATATTACTTTAAAATATAATGAATAACTAGTGAATAATAAAATTCAATAGTTTCATGAGATATGTATAATAAGATTTCATCATCAGAAACATATTCATAAACAATCTTGATATATGATGAGATTGTATCATAAAAATCTTACCACTTTAGTAACATTGAATCATAAAACCAATGAAATAATAATGTTAAATAAAACATAAAATATCATGAGAATAAATAAATACATGGTATTAAATGTAAAAGGGAATATATATACAACACATAAAATAAAATAAGTGCATAACATGACATATGTCTCAAAGAAGTAAAATTGAGTCAAAAAAATATCTTACCGCTTGGGTATCTTATGAACCATAAACCCCAATAAATCATAATAACAAATTTAACTTTAAATATCATTAAAATAAGTATATTCGTGATATAACATGTCAAAGGGGTAGTAAAAAAACTATACAAAATAAACAAGTGGTGAATTTTCATATGCCTCCAAGAAATAAAATAGAGACTAGAAATCTCTATCCTCATGTATCTACTACTTTTGAACACATTAAAAACTTATATATAATAAATATAATTTTATTGTACATATATTATAGAACCATAATTATATATATCATACCATATATGATTTTATATTTCCTTTTATTTTCTTTTTATTAACAATTCCATGATAAAGTTATGTTTTGGGTAATAACCACCTTGTTTTTCATATATATTTTAATTTTTAATTTTTTGGTCCAATTACATTGATCATGATCTCATAAAATTCAGAATAATAATCAGATTTTGTGATGGATATTTGGATAGTGCATTGTGAACACCTATTTTAGTAGGAAGTCCATATTACTAGGGGATGGGATTGAAGTTTTGGATTTTTTATGTTACAGTTGTATATGATTTTCACCTTAAAACACACACATGTTGTTTGGATTTGATGAATTATGATTAATTTCTAGTTCATGGACCATTGGAAAGAGTCTCATGATTTGTTTTTGACTCTTGGCTTGTAAAGGTAAAACGCATCTCATGCATCATGTTAAACATATAGGATCCACATTTTATAGGCCTATGACTATGTGATTTTATCAATTTACTTATGATTTAAGGTTATATAGATCTATAGTGATATGCTTTAAAATGAGAAAACTAGTGTGGTACTCATGCACGGTTACTGTAGTGACCATATTGGGTCTGCGTGGTATAAGTATAGGATAGTTGGACCCCTTGTGGGTGATTTTTCTTGAGTATCGATTGAATGTTTGTGTGCTCTGAGGAGCAGTCTAATGTGAAGACACTCAAATAGTACGAGTTACCTAGTTGTGGTCATTTATATTTTATATGAAACCTTTATGGTGTGATACTATATAGGAGGGTGTTTTAACATTTTTTGGCATGTAATGGTTAGATAAGAGCATGTTTGATGTCGGACATGTTCCTGTCATGGGGTGTGGTAAAAAAATTACTTTACTAAGTTGAAATTTAGTATAGTAATTAACCTATGTTTTATATATAGATTATTTCACAACAATTAAGTTTTCACCTTAAAATTAGATAAATAAGTGAGGTTGTTTTTTAAATTGTTTTATTTTGAAAATATAAGAAAGAAACTAAAAAAAGGAAAGTAATTAAGAAAAAATATTAAGATCAAATTGATAAAACATGTGATTGAAAACTATTATATGATATGGTGATCAGGCTAGGGTCAGTTTCCCAATTTTAATTATATCATAGTTTAAATTATCCAATTCTCTTCTGCTAAGTCAGTAAAAGCGAGAATCCACAATCACTTCTTCTCACTCCCTTAGTCAAGTAATAATGGGGATAATAAACCTTACTAAAATCTCCAATTTTTCTAATCTCCTTATAATATTTAATAGAGTTGTAGTGAAAACCCCCAATTGACTTAGGAAATTCCCAATCAGGTCTTATTTATCCCAAACAATCAAGAACGTTCACTACTCCTCACACACATATCGGAGATCATCGAGTACATCACCACTAAAAAATGATCTATTCTATCATATATAAACCAAATCCTATTGAATTGAGAAATTTATCATTGACCAAAAAAATAAAAATAATAGAATGTAAAATCAAATAAAATCATTTATGATAATAAAAATCATTATAAGAAATTGAAACTGATTTTGCAGAAGATAGAAAATTATCTTAAAACATTGAGTGACAGAACTCATGAATTACAAAATGGAAAAACCCTCCTTCCCCAATCACACATAATTTTACCCCTCTAAGAGTAATTTTGAATAATGGGGATGAAGAATTCATTAAAAAACTAAGAATAATAAAAGATATAAATACAAAGAACAAAAAATATGCTCCTTTAGAATCTATTTTCCAGAAGTTTTCTTCTGTTCTTCCCATCATACGACAGAAAATCCCAAAGGTATATTCCTAAAATATTTTAAAAATAGAGTTTTATATTGACCCTAAAATTTTCAAAGTCTTTTTATAGGTGTAAAATAATATATTCTCTAAATCAATGAACATGACTTTTTATGGTCGTCAAACACTATTTCACCCACTCCAATTGAACTCTCTCAAAAGATGCTTTAATGATCTCCTTAATTTATGAAATTTAATGTGAACCATACCTTTGAAGACCTTTATAGAAAACATATGGAATAGAATAATTTTATGGTTTGTATAATGATATATTACTAATTTAATGAGGTGGGTTCTATTCTACCATCTAGAAAGATTTCTCCAAATGATTGGTTTTTCTGTGACATTGTGTGTAGAATTGGTTCTAGGTCCATAAGGAAAAGATGAATCCCAGGAGAAAATAATACCAAAAAATTAATAACGTAAATTGTATTTGAATTGTAAAATTTATTCCTTAAAGACATAAGCTCTTGAAAACTAATAATTTTGCAGAATTAAGCAATTTTCACAATTAAGCCCAAAATTCACCAAAAATAATAAAATGATGAAAATATAAACAAATTTACTAATTGAGAGGTATTAAATAATTAAAACATGTATGAAAAATAATGAACATATTAACTCTATAAATTCCTCCACACCTATCTCTTGGACTCATAGACAAGTAAACATCAAACCAAAGAAAATTTAGAACACATATCCATGAGATGCACAATTTTAACACCCATAAATAAAAGATATCACAAATCATAAAAAATAATTATTACATGTTCTTAAACCATACCATTCATTATATTTTCTCTTCATTTATATATTTATTCAGATAAGACACTTACCTAACATGCATTTTCTCTCATTACATAAATGCAAGTTTACAACAATTTATTTCTCATCCAAACACATGAAAGGGCCACCATGGGCTTGATAAATTCTTAGATCCCCATCCAATGTGAGTAAAGAAATTTTCTTTATCCTGAGGAATTTTCAATTTTGTTGTCTTCCAGTTGGTATGATTTAAATGTTAAAAATTTTAATGCCGAATGAGAAGTGCTTGGCTCTTTTTGAAGTAAAATTTAATTATTCTAATTTTCAAACATGTATAGTCTCCTTATCACTCCCCTAAGTATAAAATCAGCTCCTTAATCATGAAAACTCGAGGAATGTTCACCTAGTTCATCATTTCAATAGAAAACATTTTAATCTTCGTAAAAATAAATTTTCTTGGAATCTCCAAAAAAGGACAACTTTCTTCATTTGAAACTCTAGAAAGTCATAAATTCTCTTATCATGAAATATATACAAAGTAAAAACATTAAACATAATGATTTTTTTATCAGAAAACAGATATATTATTCATTTTAATTTTCACCCAATGTATCACCAAATGAGGTAACACAACAAAATATAGCTTCCATTCACACTTAAGTTCAACTAGATCAGGAAATTTCAATTCAAGATCAAGTTGTATAGGGAAATTAGGCTTTTAATGTGGCTAAAATAAAAGTTTTTTCATAGATTCTAAGGTATATAAGGATTAAATATACAAGTAATGATATAATTAAAATGATCTACTTGAAAAGGGGGACTTTGAAACCAAATAATTATCTCAATCATTTAAACTAAAAGTACCATAAACCCTTAAGTTTTGAAAGGAATAAATCCAATATGGTTAACTAAAGCATTATTTTATTCTCTAAATAAGTTCGGTGGATGTAAAGAATATGAATAAAATGGTTCATAAGACTCATAGGAAAGTGATTTCAAATATATGGATAGTGATATGTGGTATGGGATTTAAAAATCAGAGTGAGTTTCATGAAATTAAAAAAGATTTTAACTTGAAACAAAGTCATTATCAAAATTAATTTAATCTCAAGTTCATGGAATAAATTTTTTCCCTCATATACATGGGTTTCCAAAATTTAAAAGATAATCATTTCTTCTAAAAAATTTATAAAAAATACAAAAATTTTAAAAATATGTTTTTTTAAACAAAAAAGAATAGAAATTTGAAATTCCTAAACTACAAAGGTCCCCCCCACACATAAATGATGTATTTTACTCAATGAATTCAAATTCATTTAACATATATTAAGAGTTAAAAAATGAAACACAGTAAGAAATTTAGTGTAAAGGAGAGGTGAAACCTTGTGGATTTTATTGATAAGGATATTAGAGAAGTGTGATCTCCTCCACTAGATATGATAGAATGGGCCCATGAAATTTCTTCAGCCTATGTCCATTAACAATGAATAGATCTTTATCTCCATCCTTCAAAATATGTATAGAACCAAAAGGATATACATGAGTAACTATAAATGGACATTCCCAGCTGGAATGAATTTTACCTATAATTATCTTGAGTCTTGAGTTGAATAATAGCACTTTGTCTCCAGGATAGAAGTCTTTAGGTTGGATTAGCTTATCATGAGACACTCTTATTCTCTCTTTATAAATCCTATAATTTTTAAAATATTCTCTTCTAATTTCTTCCATCTCTTGCAACTATAATCTTCTCTCTTTTCCATAATTTTAAAGATTCAAATTCATCTTTCTCATAGCCCAATATGCCTTATGTTCTAATTCTACTTGAAGATGAAAACTTTTCCCATAAATCAGCCTATATGGACTCATTCTGATTGGGATTTTGAAGGCTGTGTTGTAAGAACATAATGTATCTTATATCCTTTGGCTCTAATCTTTCATGTTTAGATTAACAGTCTTTTCTAAAATTCCTTTTATTTTATTTGTTGGACTCTTCAGCTGCCCATTGGTCTATAATTGATAGGGAGTTGATGTTTTATGATAAACCCCATACTTCTTCAGAAAATCCTCAATTATATTATTAAAAAAGTAAGTCCCTTGATCACTAATTCCATCTCTGGGAACTCCAAACCTACAAAATATGTTATCTTTGACAAAATCACAAACAACTTTATCATCATCAGTCCTGGTATCTTTTGCTTCCACCCATTTAGAAACATAATCAACTGCAAGAAAGATATAATAATTTTAAAATTACATTGGGGAAGGACCCATAAAATCTATCCATTAAACTTAAAAATTTCCAAAAAAAATAAGTGTATTTTAGGGAATTTATTGTATCGTTTATGTTTTTCTAGAAAAATCACATTTTCAAATCTTTTTCAAAATTCATGAGAATATTTTAAAAGGGTTGGGAAATGAAGTCTATATTTTAAAACCTTCTTTAATGTCTTTTGAGTTCCAAAGTGGCATCCACAAGATAAAGTGTGACAAAACATAAACATGGAATCAATTTCAATTTTAGGCAAACATATTCTTATCACTTAGTCATTTCAAATATTCCAAAGAAATGGATCATCCAAAATGTAATATCAAGATTCAGCTTTTAGTTTGTCAATTTGGTTATAATTGAAATGATATGGGACTTGAGATGTTATGAGATAATTTACCATGTCAGAATACCAAGGCACTTATCCTTCAATCAAGTACAACTACTCTCTTAGACGATGATCATTTAGTAGTTCTTTGTCTATAATATTAGCTTTAGTAGTGTCTGGTAGTCTATTTAAGTGGTCATCCACTTGTTTATTAGATACCTTGTTATCTTTTATTTCTATATTGAACACCTATAGTAGTAACATACATCTCACTAACTTTGTTGTAGCTTCTTCCTTCTTCATCAAGTATCGAAGAGCTGAATGATCAGAAAATATAGTGACTTTAGTTCCATGTAGATATGATATAAATATTTATAAAGAAAAAACAAATAACAAAGACTCCTTTTCTATGGTCTTGTAATTTAATTGAGACACATATAAGGTTCTTGAGGAATATTAAATGACTTTTTTTCTTTCCTCAATTTGTTGAGAAATGAATTCTTAAAATGCTTGATTGGAAGCATCATAAAGTAGCTCAAATGGTTTTTCCTGATTTGGTGGATGTATCACTATTGGTGTAATAAATCTTGTATTCAAATAATCAAAGGCTTAACTGCATGAACCATTGAATTCCAAAATAGTATCTTTCAAAATAAAATCTTGAGAGAGAGAGAGAGATAAATCTTACTAAAATTATTGATAAACCTCTTGTAGAATCCTGTATGTACTAAAACTGATCTAACATGTATCAAACAAGTTGTATAAGGAAAAGAATTTATCAATTCAATTATTGATTTATCAACTTCAATACCCTTTTTGTAAATCACATGCCCAAGGACGATTCCTCTCTCAACCAGGAAATGACACTTTTCAAAATTCAAAACAAGATTATTTTCAATGCAAGTTTTCAAAAACATTTTCAAGATTTTTCAAAAAATGGTTAAAATAATTTCCAAAAACTATAAAATCATCCAATAAAACCTCCAATAATATTCAATGTGATCAAAAAATATACTTACCATGCACCTTTTAAATTTACATAGAGAATTACATAATACAAATGTCATTCTTTTATAAGAAAAAGTTCTAAAGGGACATGTAAAGGAAGTTTTAACTTGATCCTTGGGAGTAATGGGTACCTAAAAATAACCTGAAAATCCATCTAAAAACTAATAATGAGTTCTCCATACCAATATCTCTAACATATAGTCAATGAATTGAATGGAAAAATTATCTTTTTGAGTGACCTGATTCAACTTCCTAAAATCTATGCACACTCTTAGGCTATTCTGAATTCTTAGAGGGATTAATTCATTATTCTAATTCCTCACAATGGTTAGGTCATTTTTTGGAACTACATGGATGGGTCTAACCCACTATGAATCTGATATGGGATAGATGATCCTAGATTTTAATATCTCTCAATATCTTTCTTCACAACCTCCATCAAGGTGGTCATCCTTCTTTGGGGTTGTCTCACAGGATTGGAATCTCCATCTAGAAGAATTATATGTGAGCATATTTTTGGGTTTATTCCTAGGATATCACCTAATATCCACCCTATTGCTTGTACATTACCTCTCAAAATCTCAATAAAATATTTTTCTTGGGTTTCAAACAAATTATTAGAAATTATCAAAAGTAATTTCTCTCACTCCATAAGATACACATATTTTAAATTGGTGGGGATTAGTTTTAATTAAAAATTAGAAGGTTTCTCAAGGGATTAAATTATGTTGAGGTTCCCCACCACTAAAGGTTGTAAATATTTCACATAAGAAATCATATCATCATCTTCATCATTTAACAAATCTTTAAAGAAATTATATTTTACCTCTTCCTCCCACATGATATCTGAATCACCAGTAGTTTGGGAATCCATGTGTTTAAAAATATTTTTAATGGATTAAGTATCTCCTAATGTTAATAATTCATGGTACATACCCGATTCTTCAATGGTTTTAGTAACAACTTCATGGGAGAGTGAAAAGAGTTAGTGATCATTCAATGGGTGCCTCATAGATTCAAAAATATTGAATTGGATAGTGTTATCTCCAAAATCCATGGTGAGGGTCCCTTCATGGACATTGATGATGGTTTTGGTCATCTTCATGAAATTTCTCCCCAAAATTATGGGTGAGTGTGATGGGGTACTATCAACTTCCATATTCACCACATAGAAGTTAGTTGGGAATAAGTGGTCTTTGACTTTCATAAGTACATCCTCAAATAATCCTGCTAGGAAAAGTGTGGATCAGTTAGCAGGCTGGACCACCACTCTTGTGGGATTCAAATCTCCCATATATAAAGAAGTTTATACTGAATGAGTCAATACATTAATTTATTAACATAAATCAGAAAAATCATTAGAAAAAATTAAAGAACCAATGGTTCATGGAATGTAAAACGTCCCTATATCTTGACATTTCATTTGAAATTGTGGTTTGACAAGAGATGAGATGATTCTTCCCAAGTTTATCCTTTAATTCCCTTGAAGTCTCCTATTCTTGTTGAAAATCTACTTAAAAAATTTAGCATACTCTGGAATTTTTTTTGAATGATTCTATTAAGGGGATATTTATTTCCACATTCTATAAGGTGTCCAGAATCTCTTTTTGAATCACTTCTTCCTACAACCTCTTTAATTTAATCATCCTTGATGGAAATAGTGGGTGTAATTATTTCTTATCTATTTGTTTCTTTTGAAATGGTGTTTCTTTTCTCTTGTTCTTTGGGCTATCCTTCTCCTATTTCTTCTCTTATTTCTGGTATATTTTCAATGAATTCATTCTCCCTTAGTCCAGGTGGTCTTGTTTCAGGTTCAATGGTGGATAGTGGTGGTTTTTCATTTACACTTCTTTTTGTTATCATTATGAAATTCTATTTTGGGTTTGGTATTGTTTGGGAAGGTAATTTATTATTATTTTTTGTTAGAATGTTCGTGATACTTTTTAACTTGTTGGACAAATCTTTAACAGTATTGTTCGTCCCCTTAAACAAAAATTTCTACTATTGGTTTTTAATTAGAGGTTGTGTTCTGGTGGATGGATTCTCATTTGTTCTCTCGAAAGTGGTAGGTTTTTGGTAAGAATACTGGTTATAAAATTTCTTTATTTTAAATGGTGGTGGGTTTTGGAATTGTCTCTGGAATGGGATTTGTTTTGGAACTAGTTTTGGTTTGAGGTTATAGCTTGATTCTTCTGATTTCCAAATCCATATTGAACTTGATTAGGCTCTCTACATCCTTGATTTGGTTGGAACTTCCTCATCTGAAAGGATTCAATGAAACTTCCAATCCCATGTATTCCATCACACTGGTCAGTGAAATGATCAAGTGATGAGCATAAACCACATACCTTAGCTGGTTCTTGTTATTCAGTTACTTTTTTCAAGGTCATATTTCTCACAAAACTAGTTATCTCTTAAATCCTAGTTTCTAATAATGGTTATGGATTAGAAGTTATTACCTCATAAATACCTCTTCTACTAGTACATCTTGTACCAAATTGTTGTGAGTTCTGAGAAATTTTCTCAATCAATCCCTTGTCTTCTTCTGGTTACTTGTCAATCAATGTGCCTCCAGATGATGCAAACAAAAGGCTTATATCATTTTCTAGTAAGACTTTATAAAATAATACAATATCATGATGCTATTAAATTTATTTATGGGGGAATATGGGACATATATTTTTAAATCTTTCTCAGTACCTATAAAGAGTTTCTCCATATGACTACCTGATGGAAGAGATTTCCTTTCTGATGTTTGTGCTTCTAAAGGTGGGGGAGAATATTTTCATGAATCATTGTTTCAAGTAATTCCAATCATTCACATATCCTAGTTTTAATCCATACAACCATTCTTTGGAATCTCCTTCTAATGAAAATGGGAACACATTCCACTTTACTTGCTCTTCAACTACTCCCCGGGGTATAAAAGTAGAGAAAACATGTGTGAACTCTTTAATATGTTTGTTTGGGTTTTTACCGACCAGGACAACAAATTCTAGGAGTAATGGAATCATGTTATGTTTCATCTCATAATAATTTTGTAACACTAGTATGGAAGGTTGATTGTTTTTATTAATGAATTTTGGTGCACAAAGGTCTCTAAGTGTTTGTTTTGATTTTTAATCATGATGATAGGATCATAGTGAACAATTGAAGCTTCACTCGAGTCTACAAGATAAATTTCATAAAATTTTGATTGAAAATTAAGGTTTCTAATTCCAATCAATAAGGTTATTTAAATTTCAAGATATATGGGGGAAGGGTTAGGTTTTGTGCTTCTTGTCATGCAATATAAGAAAGAAAAATGTTATCACTACCTCCCCGGAAACAGCGCCATGTTTGGACATGTGCCTATTGTGGGGTGTGAAAAGGCATTATTTTACTAAGTTAAGATGTATTGTAGTAATTCACCTAGTTTTTCTCCATATATTATATCACAAAAAATAATTTTTTACCTTAAAATTAGAGGGAAAAGTGAGGTTTTTTTGTAATTTTTTGTTTTTGAAAAGTAAAGAAAGAAGCTAAACAAAGGAATGTAATTAAGAAAAATATTAAGATAAAAATGATAAAACAAGTTAATAAAAACAATTATATGATATGGTGATCAGGTTAGAGTTAGTTTTCTAATTTTAATTCTACCATAGTTCAACTTATCCAATTCTCTTATGCTAAGTCGCTAAAAGTGAGAATCAAAAATTGCTTATTCTCACTCCCTTGGTCAAGTAATAATGGTGAGAATAAACCTGACTAAAATATCATATTTTTCTAATCTCTTAATAATATGTAATAGATTTGTAGAAAATACCCCCAATTTACTTAGTCAATTCCCAATCATGTCTTCCTTATCCCAAACAATCAAGAATTTCCAATACTCCTCAAACACGTATCGGTGATCACTGAGTACTTCACCACTAAAAACTGGTCTATTCCATAATATATATACCAGATCCTAGTAGAGGGATAAATTTATCTTTTACCAAAGAAATAAAAATAATATAATCTAAAATCATATACAATCATATATGATAATAAAAACCATTATAATAAATTGAAACTGATTTCGCAGAAGAGAGAAAAGGATCTTAAATAATTAAGTGAAAGAACTCATGAATTACAATATGGAAAACCACTCCTTCACCAATCCCATATAATTGTACCCCACAATGTTAAGGGTAATTTTTAATAATTATAGAGAATAATTCATTACAAAACTAAGAATAATAAAAGAGAGAAAAATAAAGAACATACAATTTTCTCCTCTAGAACCTGTCTTCTATAGGTTTTCTTCTGTTATTCCCACTAGAGGCTGAAAATCCCAGAGGTATCTTCTTAAAATATGTTCATAAAGGAGTTTTATATCGACCCTAAAACATTCAAAGTATTTTTATATATTTAAAAAAAATCCCAAATCAATGAACATGACTCTTTTTGGCATCCAAACACTATTTCAATCACTCCACTTGGACTCCCTCAAAAGTGGCCTTAATGATCTCCTTAATTTATGAAATTTAATTTTAAACGTCCCTTTGAAGTCATATTTAAAAACCATCCAGAATAACATAATTTTATGATATTTATAATGATATATTCTTAATTTAATAATTTGGGGTCCATTCTACTGGCTAGAAAGATTTCATCATTTGATTGATTTTTTAGGGCCATTATGTGTAGAATTTGATCTAGGTCTAGAAGAAAGAGATAAATACCATGAGTAATTAAAATATAAAAAAAGGAATAGATTAAATTGGACACTAATTATAAAAATTATGCGAAAAAAATAGAATCTCTTAAAAACTGTCAATTTTTCATAATTAAGTAATTTTCACAATTAAGCCCAAAATTCACCAAAAACACTAAAATGATGCCAATATACTCAAATTGACTAATTTTGATAGATTAAATCATTTAAAAACTTATGAAAAATAAAAAAAATATCTTTATCAATTTCCAATGATTTTTTTCCTTTATGAGTTGGTGTATACCGAGGTGGTTGGACCTAATGACCTATTGAGAGACTTAATAGTGGGGATAGGTGGGAGAACCTGGTGACCTTCTTTACACGACTCCAGTTCATGGACTTAGTGTCATGTGTATTTTTTGGATGACCTGTGAGAGGATTTTTCCAAGGTCTAAGTGACTTTGGGTGCATGAGGCATGAGTGTACATTTTGGGACTTTTGATAATATTGTATGAAGGGTGAAACCTAGTATGGGGTTTGAGAAAATTAGATACCTTTGGTTTTAATAAAGGGAACTTGAGTGATGGAATTCTTGGATTGTGGTTGGTTTCAATAGGGATAGGTTTATTTTGGTGCCTATCTTAGGAAATGGTTTAATAGTCATGTTGTACTTGATGGTTATGAGTCAGATCACGATCACAAGCGGTTCTCGAGGAAATGTGGTATCATGTGTGTGAGTTATCTTGTGTGGTGACTGTGCATGATAGTTTTTTTATTATAAGAAACATATAGATGTCATTTTTTATGAGATGAAACCCAATTAGAGTTCTGACGCTTTATTGTCATGTGTGGTTTCTAGGGGTAGTGCATGTTAGGTTCTTAGGCTAGTTACCTTTGGATGCATCTCTATGAATGGGGTGAGATCATCGATGATCTTAGTAGAACTTCAAAAAATACCCACGTATTGATTAGTCGTGTGAGTGGTTTTGGATGGGTGAGTTTCCCTTAGTTTTAGAAATAACCAAGAGTTCTCTTCATTGGGTGAGACAGGAATGTGAGATAGGAATGTAGAATGGCTATGGCTTGTGAACCGAGTTCTCATGTAATGTGACTCGCTAAAGACATAAGACAATTATGTAGTGGCTTGTGCAAGATCTTGATGGTTTAGTGTTAAGGAGGTTTTGGGGGCATATGAATTAGGTGACTAGCTATATTTTTGGTTATGGATCGGGTGTTACAGGATACTGGATCCAAGGTGGTAGAGTTTGGTGGGAATTTTTGATTAGTCTAAGAAATGATGTGGGTGTGATGACACGTTTATGGGAAGGGAGACTTTAGTCCTTTGAATGGGTTGTACAAGTCCCTATAGTTATAGTTGACATTGGAAATGTATGTGTAATTTCATGAACTAGCCTGAGTCGACCCTGAACCGGTCACCTGATCCGGTCCACGATAATACCCGAAGGGCGTTCTCGATCCCCATGGGATGAAAATTAGTGTTGGGCATCAAAACAAACTAGTTGGTAATGATTTGGCCCATAACAAAGATAAATAAGCATTAGCTGAACAAGAAGATAAATAAAGTAAAATAAACCGAACAACTTGGCAACGGAAAAAGGAATAAATGAATCAACATGACATACCTCATGTGACCCTGTGGGTCACCATGGATCATAAACTATACTCACTCTGAGATTGATCCAAAACTAGAGGAACATGAAACTAAAAAGTAAAGTAGGCATGAGTATGAGATGCTAAGGAGGAATGCCAAAATACAATAACACCCAATTCCCCTTCCATTTATATTAAATACAAAACATTCTAGTTTGAAAATAGGATGTAATGTAATAATGTTTTTCATTCTTTTCAAATTCAAGTAACTAGTTTTCATTTTCATGTAAATCATTTCTCTCCCACTAAATTTTCAAAATAAGTTCCAAGCATGCATTAACATTTCAAAATGAAATGAAACCAATTTAGATTAAAATATGGTTTTCACAAATAATACATAAAGTATGGAATAATTGATGTAAATATTACATCACAAGCATCATGTCACAAATGAGAACCATGGGTAATCCCTATAGGTAGCTAGCACAAGTGGGACCCTAGAGACCCCCTACCTCGGTGAAACGTGGATTAGAAACCACAAACCTCAGAAAACGTGGATTAGAAACCATGACCCTCAGTAACTGTGGCTTAGAAACCACAACCCTTAGTAAGTCATATGTTTAGTTAGTGTTGTTGCGTCAATTCTTCTAGACGAACCGGGATGAACCCCTACAGTTTCATCTAGTGTACTAGTCCTGGTCACCCACCAAGATACCTAGGTTTCCCATTATGCTCTATTTCAAGTGGTGGTGGGTTTTCTTTATCAAGAAAACATACATGTACATAACGCTTTCTTTACCTAAAACCCATTCAACCTCTCACCATTTTTCTCCCTCTTTAAGCAAATTCCCCATCTTTCATCCAATGAATAAGCATAAAATTAGGCACATAATAACACATTCAACATAAAAATCATTTTCTAAAACCAAGGGGGTGTGCCTCAAGAGTGGGTTTTTTCTTTTTCATAAAACATTATTAAGGTACCAAGCGGGATTAATTACATAAAGGGAACACTTTTTATAATTAACTAGCCAAAAGAACAAACACCTTTGGAAATACTCATTAATAATTAAAAACCACTTAGGAAAAAAAATTAAAGAAAATTCACTTAAGACCAATGGATTTTGAAATACATTTCAATTTCCAAAACACATCCATAATCATTTCTAGCAACTACAACCAGATTTCATAGTATGTGTATATAGCATAAATGTGAAGCATATTTTTAAAAGAAGGAAGAAATTATACACCCCAACCTACATTGCACATATTCTCCACGCCATTAGGGAATATGTACAAAGAGGGAATATATATATATACCTTACCCTATGCATGTTCATGTAGGATACATCAACACCTGTAGCCCAAAACCATAGTAATGAGGGCCAATACACTACAAAATTAATTTAATTGAACAATTAAACACTTAACAATCTCAAAAACATTTCAAAATAACATGTCAAGGGTTTGAACTAATGACACACCCATTTATTATAACATAAGAATAAATCACATAAACCATAATCAACATCTGCAAAAAGAGGGTTCAACAAGGGAAATCAATATCACATCACAAGTTCCAACCAGGCCTTCACTCATTTTGTAAACATTTGACAATCCATTTCTATGAAATATGAAATTTCAAAACCCAATTCCAAAGGAAGGAACAATCATATTCAAGTATACCAATATAAATCCAAGGAAACTCCATTTCCATTTTATAAAACCAAACACCCTTTTTAAATTGAGGAATCTCATCGAACACAAAGACATCCCATGCTAAAACCCATTTGGCCTAAAGTCCAATAATCAAGTGAATTTCACAATGAAAACATTTATTAGAATTTTTATCAAACATAAATAATGGATAAAACCCCATTTCAAAACCAAGTTCCATTGTGAAAATCAATCCACCATTTCAAATAAAATTGATAAACCAATTTCAAATCATTTGAGGTCACACCTCAGTTTAAAAAAAATCCTTTTTAGGACTTCAGTTTCACCCAATGAAACCAAACCGGCCAAGAACCATTTCCCAACTTTAAAACCATTAAAAGGACTGAAATTCATTTCATAGAAATCCAAACATAATTAAATATTCGAAATTAAATCATAAAACGAGGACTCACGAAACCAACCATTTATGCCAAATCCATGGAATACTAAAATGGGTTCAAATCAACACAAGGCTAACAACTACATTTATACTTTCATCAAAAGGGAAATAAAGGACAAGAATTTAAGAATTCCACCAGAAACAAAGTGCATAAGAACCTACCCCAAGGAGGAGAAGACCTAGTCATAGCCCATCAGCACTTGAAACCCTTGACGAAGACTACCCTTCACTTGCGCACACATGTATTATTATATATTTATATATATATATATATATACCCTTAATCAATTATAAATTTTCCATGTTCCATGAGGGAAAATGTGCAATGATGGAATATATATATATATATATACACGTACCTATACATGTGAGTGTAACACCTCAACAATCCATTAACATTATACAACAATTATAGGAACCCTAAATAACTAAGGAACCCAAATAAAAGATGTGAAACCAAATAGTGGAATAAAAAACTTACCCGGAGTGACGTTGATGAGATGAGACGATCCAATCTGTTTCACCATGGGTGGAAGATGCTGTAATTTGTATGAAGTCGATCCTAGAGGCATTCCACATACCCTAACGATGGAAGAAACCAATGAAAATCAAATTAGCCCAACCCTATGATTTTTCCATACTCAAATTGAGTGTTGGAAAATGATGAATTTATAAAAGGGATGAGAAGGGATATAGGTACCATACCTTACCGGACCGAAGGTGAAATCTGGAGGAGATGGGGTGCACGCTATAGGGGTTCATGCATCCAGGGGGTTCATCTAAAGAGGTTTCTTTGTTTAGGTATGAAGGGGATTCGGGAGAGGGGGTTGGGGTTGTTGCGATGTGTTGCTGGGAGAGGGTGGTGCACCATGGAGAGGGGTGCTCGGCCAGAGGTTTGGGAGGAGATGGGGGTCGACATCGTGTAAGAGGAAGGGGAAATGGGGGTTATATTTGCACAAGAGGAAGGGGAAAGGGGGGTCAGCGTCGCACAAGAGGGAAGGGGAATGGGGGAGAAAGAGAAAAAGAGGGGAATAAGAAAAAAGGGAAAAAATAATTATTATAATAAATAAATGAATTAGAAAATAAAATATAAAAAAACAAATAAAAATTTAATAAATAATAATAATAAACTTAAAAATGATATTATAATTAACCATAATAATATTCTTATTATTATAAAATTGTTTTCCATTTATTTTATTTTATTTCATTTTGATTTTAATTTAATTATTTTTTTTAAACATTAAGAGACCAAGAGACTCAAATATAAATAAAAAATAATTGTGGTTGCAAGATACCAGGTCGGGGTGTGATAATTCTTCCCACCATAAAAAACTTTCTTCCTCTAGAAAGTCACCCAGCCAACTGAGGAATCAAACTCGAGTTCAAAACTTAATGAGGCCAACAATATCCGGAACTCAGTGTGAATATTCACTCCATGAGCCACGCCTGACCATCTCTATAGGAAACATCAATGAGAAGAGTTTTTAAGAAATGAGGAGGGTTCTCCCCCACCATAAAAACCCGACTAGCACAACCAACATTGAGACTCTTAGCATGGGATAACTCTAGAACTGCAAACTTGATCCAAAGAGGAAACTACCACACATACCAAAACTCAAAGAAGGAATGACAAAATTCATGGTGGGTCTCCCCACCATCTAATAACTTACAATATTTATCCAATTAGAACCGATCGATACGGTCCCAACACAACTGACCCATGAAATCTTCGCACAAACCAAACCCCCCCCCCCCCCCACATGGGGTCCTCAACGAAAGACCCCAAACCGAATAGTGGACCAAACCCCTATTCATTATTTCCCAAGATGAATGTGTATCCCAAATGATCACATCCTAAAACAAGAACGGGTCCCCAAAGGAGCTATCCATACAAGAGAGACAATCCTCTTAAGACTCACAGCCATAAAGAGGCAACCTTCCAAGCTCATATTTGAGGAGGCACAACTACTAGAATTATAAGAAAACAAGATAACCTATACTTTTTACAACCAAGGTGGGGTATTCAAAGAAAAAATACCACAACAAGAAAAAGATACCTTTGTCCCTTTTATAGAAAAATATAACCTTCAAAGGCGAGGAAGATACAGTATAGGAATTCAAACTGTCTCTATTTTAGCACTGAAGACAAAAGTTAGACCAAGGTTCCCCAAACCCAATGATTCCTGACTGCGTGAAAGGATTCACTCCAAGACCTGTGGCTAGAGCTTTGATGTCTTGAAGCATCTGTTGCCCCATAGTCAAGAGATGGCATCCTCTAGTCGAGACTCCTTCTGATGATGTCGCTAGTGGAACCTCTCCACATGTCCTAAATGGCCACACTGACGGAAATCCTTCAGAGGATGATGACAAGATGATTTAAAGCACCCAAACTGGACACACCAGAAGAAAACAAGAGAGTGGCCTAGCTAATAAAATATGGAATTTACAAGAAGACTTGTTTGAGACAGGTTTCTCTGGTTCTCTCTCCTCATCGTATGGGTAACCATCCCAAACACCAAAAGTAATCGGTCCTTGAACCCTGGACAAAGACCCCACACAATATAAACTTTAACTAATTCTACAATGCTACCTCTAGAGAAAGTGGAATCAACCCTTAGAAATTCTCGGCATAAACCTTCACTATTTGTTGGCCTTACTAAACACTCACGAGCTCCACCACTTTCCTCGCTTTCACCTCCTTAGGTATAAACCATCAGATGGAAGTGGTCTTAAACACCTTCCAAGCCATCCCATTATGTAATGATTCTAGGATCATCTTCTCCCATCAATTCAAAGTTAAACCTTAAAATGAACCTGAACCAACATAGACTCTCATTGATTTGGGAGTTTCTAATAACCTGAAAACACCAACAATTTTACCAAACCTCCTTGCTACCTTAAATAGATCACGATCCCTATGGAATATGGACAACAACCGAAAATAATTAAATTCCACAACTCCACTAAGTTTCTGGTTTGAACCAACAACTATAAAGGACTTACAAGAAACCTCTGGGACTTTTCTGGGCAGTATCCTCAAAAACAAGAGGCACAAATCCGAATCAAAACTCATTATAAGTCAAAATTTCACACTTCAATCACAAACTAAAGCTAAAACTCAAACCCCCATTTCGACCACAATTCAATATGTAAAATCCAAGAGCCCACGAAAAATGATGCATAACACAAAAGGAGAACACTAAACAATTTCTCACTCCCTTTTCAAAATATTTGAATTACTGTTTTTGAAAACCATTTTTCACCAAACAAAATAACTTAAATATCCAACATTAGTATTCCATGAAGTCTCACACATACATATACATGTGCCAGCTCAAGCACTCATCCACTCACATCACCAATTTATCCACTTTCCACATGCACACCTCAAATGTATGTGATCGCTCACAGGAATACCAAGGGTCAATTCAAGAAACTTCTCATTTCCAAAACAGGTCATTTAGCAAAAAGAAAAAATTCTCAACAAATTTGAAAATGTCACTTATCATTAAAGAAAAACATTTCCGAATCCTTAAACATTTTTCAATTCACATTCCAAAAAGTGTTACCAAGATCCCAAAATAACATCCAAAACACCTCCCATTTTTCCCTTTGAAACCACATTCCATTAAAAGAAAACAATTTCCACTTTTCTACTCCAAAACCACATTCCCTTTTAAAAACCCCTTTTTGAATGAACCATTTTAATTTTTGAAATCCACTAAAGTCAGTAAAAACTAATCCCAAACATAACTCACATAAAAACATCCAAAAATAAGGGAATAGTGTCTATGAGAACCCTGTAACATAGCTTATCAAACCATGATCTGAGCAAGAATTAACCACAGGAAGCATCTTGAACCATGCACTTGGGCTGTATGTGGGTCGCTACTCCTGGAAAGCCCACCATTTAACCTTGGATCACTTCTTTTTTCCCCTCTTTTTCTCTTTCTCCCCTTTTCCCTTCCTCTTGCGTGACGTTGACCCCCCCCCCCCCCTTCCCCTTCTTCTTGCACGTCGCCACCCACCCCTCCCCTTCCTCTTATGTGACACCAACCCCCCTCTACTATTGGGCCTCTAGCCAAGTTCCCCTCTCCACAACTCACCTCATTCTCCCAACAGAATCACCACAACAACTATGACCCCCTCTATCAGTTCCCCTTTGAACCCGGATGATGCAACCTCTTTGGCCAAACCCCCTAGATGCACGACCCCACGTAGTGTGCACCCCATCTCTTCTGGATTTCCTCTTAGGTCCTACAAGGTAAGGTCCCTACATCCCTTATCCTCCCTTTAATAAATTCATCATTTCCTAACACTCAATTTGAGTTCAGAAAAATCCAAGAGCTAGGATAATTCAATTTTCGTTGGTTTCTTCCATCGTTAGGGTATGTGGAATGAATCTTGAGTCGACTTGGTGCATATTCCAGCATTTTTCGCCGAAGGAGAAGTAGATAGGCTTGTCTCGGCTCATCTAAGCCGCTTGGGATAAGTTTTTTATTCTCCTGTTGTGTTTCTCACCTTTTATTTGGGTTCTTAGTGATTTAGGGTTTCTAGAATTTTTTTTAAAATGTTGATTTCTTCATGAGGTGTTTCTCTCACATGTATAGGTACGTGCGTGTGTTTATATATATATATATGCCCTCCTTTCACATTTTACCTCATAGAGTAGGGAAAATGTATAATTGATTAAGGGTATATATATAAATATATAAGAATACATATGTGCACAAGTTTGGGGCAGTCTTCATCAAGGTTTTCAAGTTCTAAAGTTCTCTATCTAGGTCTTCTACTCCTTGGGGTAGGTTTCTACAAACTTTGTTTCCTATGGAATTCTGAAATTGTTGGGCTTTATTTCCCTTTTGATGCATGTATAAATATATTTTTTATCCTTCTGTTGATTTGAACCGATTTTAGTATTCCTTGGATTTGGCATAAATGGTTGGTTTCGTGATTCCTCATTTTATGATTTAATTTGGAATATTTAATTGTATTAGGCTTTCCATGAAATGAATTTGAGATATTTTAATGGTTTTAAAGTGGGTAAATGGGTCTTTTTCAGTTTGGTTTTCATTGGATGAAAATGAAGTCTTAAAAAGGAAATTTTGTTCTAAATTCATGTGCAACTTCAAAAGATTTGAAATGGGGTTTTCACTCTTATTTAAAATGGTGGATTGCGTTACACAATGGAACATGGTTTTTGAAATGGGGTTTTATCCATTCTTTATGTTTTATAAAAATGTAAATAGATGTTTTCATTTCAAAATGCACTTGATTATTGGAATTTAGGCCAAATGAGTTTTAGCATGGGTTGTCTTTGTTTTCGTTGGGTTTCCCTAATTTAAAAAGGGTGTTTGGATTTATAAAATGGAAATAGATTTTCCTTGTATTTATATGGGTACTCTTGAATATGATTATTCCTTCCTTTGGAATTGTGTTTGGAATTTCAGATTTTCTTATAAATGTATTTTCAAATGTTCACGAAATGAGTGAAGGCCTGGTTGGCACTTGTGATGAGATATTGATTTCCCTTGTTGAACCCTCCTGTTGTAGATGATGATTATGGTTTAAGTGATTGATTCTTGGGTTAAAATAAATGGGTGTTCCATTAGTGAAAAACATTTTATGTGTTATTTTGAAACATTTTATAGATTGTTAAGTGTTTAATTTTTTATTAAATTAATTGTGTAGTGTGTTGGACCTCGCTACGATGATTTTGGGATGTGGGTGTCGAGGTATCATACATGTACATGAATAGGGTAAGGCATATATATATATATGCTCTCTTTTTTACATATTCCCTCATAGTGCGGCTAATATATGCAATGTAGCTAGGGGTTTCTATATATATATATAAATTCATGTGTGTGTATGCATAAAATGTCGGTTCAAGTGGTCGTTGACAAATAGTAACATGTTTGAGGTTGGTTCCCTATGTCTATGCCTTTAATTTTAATTTCATAATTTCTTTCTTGTTTTAAAAATATGTTTCGCATTTATGTTGTATACACATGCTACGAAATCTGGTTGCGGTTTCTAGAAATGATTATGCCTCTGTTTTAGAAATTGAAATGTATTTCTAATGCCATTGGTCTTAAGTGACTTTCCATGAAAAAAAATTTAATAAGTGTTTTTGAATTGGTAATGAGTATTTCCAAATGTGTTTTTCCTTTCGTCTAGTTAATTATAAAAAGTGCTCCCTTTATGTAATTAATCTCATTTGGCACCTTAAGAATGTTTTATCAAAAAGAAAAAAACATCTCTTGATGCACACCCCCTTGGTTTTAGAAAATTATTTTTATCTTGAATGTGTTATTTTGTGCCGAATTTGATGCTTATGCATTGTGTGACATGAAATAGGGGGAATGCTCTTAAGGAGGGAGAACAGTGGTGAGAGGTTGAATGGGTTTTAGATAAAGAAAGTGTTGTGTACATGTATGTTTTCTTGATAAAGAAAACTCACCACCACTTGAAATAGAGAAAAATGGGAAACCTGGGTATTTAGGTGGGTGACCAGGACTAGTACGATAGATGATACGGTAGGGATTTTTCCTGGTTCAACTAGTAGGATTGACGCAACAACACTAGCTAAATATATGAATTATTTAGGTTCCTAGTTTCTAAGCCACAGTTATTAAGGGTCGTGGTTTCTAAGCCACATTTTCTGAGGTTCGTGGTTTCTAAGCCACGTTTAACCAAGGTACAAGGTCTCTAGGGTCCCACTTGTGCTAGCTACATGTAGGGATTACCCATGGTGCTCATTTGTGACATGATACTTGTGATGTAATATTAATTTCAGTTGTTCCATACTTGGTGTATTTTTTTTAAAAAACCCATATTTTAATATAAATTAGTTTCCTTTCATTTTGAAACATTAATGCATGCTTGGAACTTATTTTGAAAATGTAGTGGGAGATATATGCTTTACTTAAAAATTCAAAATTTTTACTTCAATTTGAAAAGAATGAAAAACATTATTTTATTATGTTCTATTTTCAAACTAGCATGTTTTGGATTTAATATAAAAGGCAAGGAAATAGGGTGTTGTTATATTTTGGCATTCATACTAAGCATCTCAGTGCTCACGCCTACTTTACTTTTCAGTTTCAGTTTCCTCTAGTTTTGGATCACTCTCATAGAGAGTGTAGTTTATAATCCATGGTGACCCATGGGGTCACCTGAGGTATGTCATGTTCCTTCATTTATTCCTTTTTTCCACAGCCAAGTTGTTCAGTTTATTTTCCTTTATTTATCTTCTTTTTTATTTTAGGATTATTTATATTTTTATGGGACAAATCATTCCCAACTGGTTTATTTTGATGTTTGGAACTATTTGACATCCCATGGGGATTGGGGACACCCTTTGGGCCTTATCGCGGACTAGATTGGGTGATCGGTTTAGGGTTGACCTTGGTTGGTTCGTGACATGTGGTGGTCTTATTCATTGAATACATCATAGAATACTCTTAGTCTAGAGACAGTCATTCCTTATACCATGACATCATCCTGAGTACATTATGAGGGAAATGGCTATACACCGAGTTACCCTAATTTCTTTTTGTTGGATATGGGTTCTCTTAGAGGTTACACTCATGGAGCATTTTTTTTTGGATTCATATGTAGGGGAGTATACCATCAACCATTTATGGTTAAGGTCCTCAGGATGGACCAGATCTCAATGAATGACATTGTTTCCATTCTCAGGAGTTGAGAATGGGTAGTGTTTGATGTTTTTTTTTTGTTTTGGTGTGATCTATACAACCTAATCCAAGTTTTAGGTATATCTTTTGATTTAATCGAGTTCTATGGGGATTGGGGTTTCTTTATTGGGTTTATAAGAACACTCTTTAGGTGGTAAGTGACGTTTCAGTCATAGAGATATGGCCCTCGGGTTGGAATGGTTGTAGTTGTGTGGAATTATTCATGTCTTTTTTGTGGTGTTATTATAATTCTAGTGAAAATCCAATGTGGTGAATACTTAAATTACATAGGGAATTCTAATGGTAAAATATATGGGATTGATAAATCTGTCAAGCATGGCATCAGGATCAAGGTGGTTCTGAAAGTTAATGCATGGTGATCATGTTAGAGGTGTGATAGTGGGGCGATAAGGCTTAATGATGGTTTTGGGTTGGTGGAGGATCTAACTATGTAATCTGACCTTGAGTTGGTGAGCACTCTAGAGGATGTTCTCAAGTGATCATAGAGTTCCTTTGGGCATATATAAATTATAACCAAGTGAGTGGTGATGCACCTATAATTAGATTCAAGATGGTCGGGGATGGTCTGACCAAATTTTTCATTTCAAATTTATGTAGTGAGTTTTAAATTATATCTATCATGTTTTTTTAGAAATGGAAGGTGTGTTTTTGAAATTTGAATTGGTATTTGGAGGAAAATCCATTTTTTCACCGTTTGTGCATGGGCGGTAGATGTGTGTTCACACTGGATGGTTTTGATGATGAGGAAGGGTGTTGAGGATGATTGGAATCCTTGTGGATATATGGGTGTGGTATGTTTGGAGTTATGTTGGTTATATTTTGGTAACATTAGTTCAGGGTCCTTTTGGGGTGTTCCGATGGTGGTGGTTCCCATAATCATAAGTTTTTGGTTGTATGTTTAACCTTGTGGTAGGAAGAACCATAGCCTAGTGAGTGATTGGGTGATGAGGTAATTAGTGTTTTGGTTGGATGGGCTCAGTTAAGTGAAATATTTTTTTAGTTTTTATAGTGGGTATTGGAACAGGTTTTGTCTAGTTTATTTCCTTGAGTTGGATATTGTTACTTGATTGTGTTTTAGGAATTTGGAAACTAAATAAAGTTGGTGGATACAGCTGGTGACCGGCGTAGTTCGGGTGGTGTGGTTATATGGACACCAAGGCTTCTCTATTATGAGAACTATTATGGTGGGTAGGATGTAAGATATTGTGTCCAAGGTGGGTTTATTTTTTTTATGGAATATGATTTCTATTTTCTAGACATTTCATATTTTGGATTAAGAATCAAGATGAGATTCCAAGAGTTGGAATGATCCAAAGTGATTTTTTAGATGAATAATGATGATCAAGGGTTTTCCTAGGTGTTTGGATGATATTTGGAGTCTCTTGGTTATTTTTTAGGAGTTTTGGAGATTTCTTCCCCGATTGAATGGTTTGGTGTGCACAGGTTTTAGAGAAACTATGTGACACCTTGATTATCAGAAGTATTTTGTTTAATTTTGAACTCTGCATGATTGAGTTACACGGTTTGAACATGGTTTTGGGTCATCTGTGTGAGGAAAAAGGGGAAACCATGTGAGGTTGAGAAGGATCTGATTCATAGCGCATGTGATGAGTAGAGATTCAGACAAACCATGCCCCTTTCCATAGAAGGTATGAAGTGTTGATTTCAATTTGTTGCATTATTTTTCAAACCGTACAGCCTAACCATGTGGGAAAAAGGTTTTATATATTAAGGGGTGCACGGTTTGGTAAACCAGGCGTCCAAACTGCATGATTTCTTGGATTTTATTAAAAAAATAAATGTCCAAAATTCCCCCTTGGAGTTTTATCCACTCCACTGCCCCATCCTCCTTTGATATGCATAGACTAAGGGGTTCCCAAACCCTTCCCTCTTCCTCCCTCCTTCAATTTTGGGGTTGTTTTCATGGTGTTTCATCGGTGTTTTAGGTGATATTTTTCATCATCTTCCTTTCCTTTCCCTTTTTCCATTGTTCTTCCATGTTTTAGATGTGGGGGTTTAGGGATTTGATTCTGATTACACAATATCATGGTGTAACTAACAAAGGATGATGAGGATTTTTTATGGATTGGGTGGAGAATATTCTAAGATGGATTCTTCACAACGTTTCATGGTGTTTCATTAAGGTATATGTTCTTAGAAACTTTTCGTAGGTTTTCTTGGTTAAATAAATTTATTTACGTATTGAATGGAATCACCTCTTAGGTATTTTTCCTATAATGGAGTTGGGAGTCCATTGTAGACCTTCCATGGAGTTTTCTTATAGTTTTGATAATATTTTATTAACCTGGTGAGTTTTTATCATTATTCTTTTTTGTGGTTTAATTTATTAATTAATTATAATTTAATTAATTAATTAATTAATTTTTGTTGCTTGGTGTGATAATAGAGCTCTGGTAGTGGTGATGAGCTTGGTTGGGTGTTGCATAGTTTCAACAGTACTTAGACGGACCTCAGAAAGATCACCATGCTTGGGAAATGTTTTAGATAGCTTCATTGATTAGATATGAAGTCTTTGATATTTACCCATAGTCTGGATAATTTTCCTACATGTGTATGAAGTATATTCCATAAAGACATAATGTTATATGCTTAATCCTTATTTTAATAAATTGGTTTGGGATTTAAGATAAAATTATAGACCTTTCATGAATCCCATTGGATGTTGTGAGACCAGACCTAAGGCCACCCATGGGGTGTTCTCACCTTTGAAAAATAGAGTTCTTTTGGTTTCAAGTTTTGTAAAACACCCATGAGGCTTTTCTAGATTATTAAGGTTGTGTTTTGGATTTTTGATCAAGTCATGATTTTCAATAAAGTAAAATGATGTTTTGAAAGTGGGTAATGTTTTAAAAAGAAGTAGTTGGCCTCAAATTTATTATAATGGGGGTTCTCATTAGATTCCAAATGATGCATTGAGTGGCATGTATGGTTTAACCCTTGTAAAAAGTTCATGGTGGATTTTTCTAAATGAATTAAGGGAAATGGATTGATTATGTACTTTTCCTATTGTTCAAAGATAAAGACCCTTGTTGAAGGGTAATTTTGAAATTTTCTAATGAAGAAAGTGTTTTTTAGTCCTCTAAAAATGTTATAAGTGGTGGTTTATGAAATCGTGAAAAAGAGGTTGATCCTTATTAAGATGTGTTTTCATTTAAAGTCCTACTAGGACCTTGTTAAACGAGGAATGATTAATGGTATTAGATTTTTTATTAAGGATATGATAAAGATAGTAATAATTGGTAATGAAATAGTTTTGGGTGGTCAAACAAGATATGATGAATACTGATTGGAATTATGGAATGATACTCTCATTTTTTTCAACATGTGACTAATGGTTTTGGGAAGATGGAATGATTCTCCACTCCTTGGTTTTGCATGGGCCAGACTAATGCTCCAGGCACCCCAGTGCACCATAGTTTTCAAATAATGAACTGATTCTCATGAATCCAAGGGTATGGACATGGCATTTAATATAAAGGTTGGGATGGTTGGATATGGTGTTTTAAGTCCCAGTTCTATACTTGGACTGATGCTCCTTGTTTTCCAACTCATAACCAAGTAGTTGGGATGGCTAGACATGGCGTACTATATCTTGATTGGATACTTGGAATGAGGCTCTTTATTTTTCAACCTATGAACCCTATGATATATTACATAGACAATCGGATTTGGATAAGGTATTTTTAATGGAAATTGTTGGCATTTGGATAAAATAATTAAAAGTGGTAAATTGAACATTATAAAATAATAAAACTTTTTTATATACCTACTTTTCAATAGTTATTCCTTCTCATGTATGCACTATTATACTGACTAATATTTTCTTTAGACACTATTTTTGGTGGCCTGTTGTGTATTACTCACACCCTTCATGGGCCTCCATATTAATTAGGTACCCAAGCAGCTCTCACATGTTTATTGTAGGAAAGGGTTTGGGTTGACACCAAGGTTGAGTATTAATTGTATAAGAAGGATTTCTCAATTATTATAAAATGACTTAATAGATTAGTCTTGGTGATGTTGTGGATACTTATTATATTATCATTTATTGTTTTATGTTATGTCACCATCCCATGGGGCGGTTGGTTGTATGTATGACATGGTCATTCAATCCTTTATTGAATTTAATTGTATTACATCATATTTTAGTTTCAATTTATTTATTCTTTCCATGTATTCTAATGTATACGATGTTTTTATATTGGATTTTTGTTGTTCACTATGATATGGGGATACAGACTCCTCATAGTTCCACCTAAAACCCCCTCTTCTAGTCAATATCCTCTAGCATATGAGGAGGCACGCTTGAGGTCATGTCGAGATCCAACTATGGGAACTATTTTAGTGGAACCCATGTCAGGATGTTAAATTTATGGCTCAAATTTGTGTAATGAAGAGAAAATATGGGTTTGATTTTATATGTGGGTGAGAGGAAACACATGGAATTTATTAAAAATTTAAACCATAATAATTTCATACTCAAGAAAAATGAATCCAAATGGCTAGATATTTGAAGTTGGGATAGGATGAGGTCTATATATGACAATCCAATATGATTTATAAATGTTTAATTAACAAACTTATCCTTATCACTTGGTTTAGTGCCCCCTCACTAAACACATTTTCACGTTAACTGTGGTAACTAATTTTTAATGTTTTTACTATTTATTTTGAAAACATATTAAGTTGAACTTATTAACATATTTTAATTATACTAGTTGAAAGAAATAATGAATTCTAAAATGGAAAACCAATCCCTCCCCAATCCCATATAATTTTACCCCACAATGTTAAGGGTAATTTTTAATAATTACAGAGAATAATTCATTACAAAACTAAGAATAATAAAAGAGAGAAAAACAAAGAACAGAAAATTTTCTCCTCCAGAATCTGTCTTACATAGGTTTTCTTCTGTTATTCCCACCAGATGGTCGAAACTTCAAGAGGTATTGATGTTATTAATATTTTCATGACTTATTATATTCCCCCTTTACTTATTTTATATAAAATGTGCATAAATTGTGTGAAATATTAATGTTTTAATATTAAGTATAATATTTGAGCAGTTTTAGAAGTAGTCCAATTGAGTCAGTTTAATGTTTTAATTATAACTATCACTATACTGATCCAAATTGTGTGGCTATTGTTTTTTAGGATTCTACTTTCAATATAAAACATTTCATTAGAAGGAACCATGATCCAATTCTTCCATTTGAAGGGTCATATGGTCCTCACAAACAAGACCAAAGAATCTGTGAACAAACTGGACCAGCCTTGAAGATTAATTTACGGGGCTCAATACAGAAGTCAAAAAACCTTAAATCTCCACCATAATTCTGGGGACACTACATGTCATCTTGGATAAAAATTTCATGGCCCAAATCCAAGTACAAGGGTCCCAAATGAAGCTTTGAAGCCCAGCCCACCATTCTGTCCGAGAATTAAAATCAGTATACTATTCATGACATATCTCATGATGTAAACATCAAATCGAGCTGAGATTTTTCAGTGTGAAATAGGAGATATAGGCGGCAGACTTTGTTGAAGACGTCATTCGGATTTGAAGGCATCTTCCTATTCCAAAATCCATTCACATTTTGGCCATCGAAAAGGCTTGGATAGAAATGGACAGTTTACCTTTTTTTAATAAAACCGCCATAACGTTGGCTCCACTTGTCCAAATTCCTGCATATTTTGACAGTAGTCTGCCAACATTATTTTCTACAACTTTTAAGAATGAGATATTTGAAGATTCAGCTGTCTGAATAGCCAAATTGGCAATGCAAGTGGAGGGACAGATTGGGAATGCAAACAGTCCACTCCTTGGGCTATAAATACTCTCCCCTTCTCTCCTTGAGTGGGGTTGGCATTTCAGAAGAGAGGATATCATATTGGCACGACCAAAGCCTTGAAAAAGGCTTGGGAGGACCTTCCATACTCAAGTTTTCACTTGAGATACCTTTCCTCCTCTCTTTGTTTTCACTTACTTTTGTGTTCTTCATTTTTGTAATCTTGTAATTCTATTTCTTTGTAATTCTGTTTTAATGCAAGTTACTTATTCAATATCTATTATTCGCATCCACCTTCTGTAGTTTAATATTTATGTTCTTAAAATAGTTTAAATTCAGTTCAATCCCCTTCCCTTCTTTTGCTTCCTCATTCAATCGAAAATCTATTTTTAATTATCATCATCGTTCGTGTGTGTGTGTCAACGTACCACTCTTTTCTAATCCCTTTCTTTTTCTTCTATTCTTAATTTATCATCATAATTATTTTAACCAGAATATTAAACATCCAAATGGCTGAGTAAATCTCTCATTGGGGTGAGTTATAATTTGGGGATGTTAAGTTATTGAGAGTTTTTCTCGATGAGTATTCTTTAAATTAATATTGTGCATGTTAAACCTAATATGTCATGGATTAATGATATGTTTTGTTTAACGAGTGGTTTCCATGGATTATTGGAACCATAAATACACTACCATAAATAATTTTTGATTGAGATTAGAACCCTAAGTTAAGTTAAGGCTTGGATTAAAGCCTTCACACTTAGGAATTCCAATCAACGTCAACTTATGACATGGGTGTTAATTTAATGCAAAACAAAGTAAGGTTCCAGGATATCACATGCTTAACTCCCCAATGATGAACTCACCCAAATCTTTATCAATTTGGTAAATCATACATCATCCATAAATCATTTCAATTAAGCTCTGCAAACAAACCCCCTAATCAAAATACAATCAACTAAAAACAAACGACTATTACAAAGTATCATCGCTGAGGATTCGACCCGAGTGCTGCTATACACATTAGCAGAGCACCGGAATTTTGACTGGTCGATAGGCAAAAATCGGCCATGCATTTCAGGTATCTTCTTAAAATATGTTCAAAAATGAGTTTTATATAGACCCTAAAACGTTTAAAGTATTTATACCAGTTTAATATAATATATTTCTGAATCAATTAACATGACTCTTTTTGGCCTCCAAGCACTATTTCAACCACTCCACTTCGACTCTCTCAAAAGTTGCCTTAATGAGCTCCTTAATTTATGAAATTTTATTTTAACCATCCTTTTTAAGTCCTATGTAGAAACCATCTGAAATCACATAATTTTATGGTTGTTATAATGATATATTCCTAATTTAATAATGTGGGGTCCATTCTGCTGGCTAGAAATATTTCTTCATTTGATTGATTTTCCAGGGCCATTGTGTTTAGGATTTGATCTAGGTCTGGAAGAAAATGATAAATCTAATGAGTAATTAAAATATAAAAAAATGAATCACTTAAATTGGATACTAATTATAAAATATATGCTCAAAAAATATAATCCCTTGAAAACTATGAATTTTGCATAATTAATCAATTTTCACAATTAATCTCAAAATTCACCAAAAACACTAAAATGATGAAAATATACTCAAATTGACTAATTGGGAGGGATTAAATCATTTAAACACATATGAAAAATAATAAAAATACTAACTCTATAAATGCGCAATGAGTTTTTTCCTTCATGAGTTGGTGTATACCTAGGTGGTTGGACCTAGTGACCTATTGAGAGACTTACTAGTGGGGATAGGTGGGAGAACCTAGTGGCCTTATTTACATAACACCAGTTCATGGAGTTAGTTTCATGTGGATTTTTTGGATGACCTTTGAGATGATTTTTCCAAGGTGTAAGTGACTTTGGGTGCATGAGGCACGAGTGTACGTTTTGGGACTTTTGACAATAGTGTTTGAAGGGTGAAACCTAATATGGGGTTTGGAAACATTGGATGCCTTCGGTTATAAGAAAGGGAACGTGAGTGATGGAATTTTAGGCTTGTGGTTGGTTTCAATAGGGACAGGTTTATTTTGGTACATATCTTAGGAAATGGTTTAATAGTCTTATTGTACCTGATGTTTATGAGTTGGATCAAGATCACAAGAGGTTCTTGAGGACATGTGGTATCATGTGTGTGAGTTCTCTTGGGTTGTGACTGCGCATGATAGTTTTTTTAGTATAATAAACATATAGGTGTCTTTTTTCATGAGATGAAAACCAATTAGAGTTCTGATTCTTTATTGGAATGTGTGGTTTCTAGGGGTAGGACATGTTAGGTTCTTGGGCCTGTTAGCTCTGGATGTATCTCTAGGAACAGGGCGAGATCATTGATGATCTTAGTAGAACTTTGAAAAATACTCAATTATTGAGTGGTTGTGTGAGTGTTTTAGGATGGTTGTCCTTCCCTTGGTTTTCGAAATAACCAAGAGTTCTCTTCATTGGGTGATACTGGAATGTGAGATAGGAATGGCCAATGGGTATGGCTTGTGAACTGAGTTCTCATGTAATGTGACTCGCTAGAGACATAAGGAAATTATGTGGTGGCATGTGTAAGATCTTGATGGTTTAGTGTTAAAGAAAATTTTGGGTCATAAGAATGAGGTGACTATATATGTTTTTTGGTTATGGATTAGGTGTTACTGGATACTACATTCAAGGTGTTAGAGTTTGGTGGGAATTTTTGAGTAGTCTAAGAAACATTGTGGGTGTGATGGCACGCTTATAGGTAAGGAGTCCTGAGGCCTTTGAATATGTTATACAAGTCCCTGTAGTTAGATTTGACATTGTAAATGGATGTTTGGTGTCATGAACCAGCCTGGGTCGACCCTAAATCGGTCACCCGATCTATTCCGCAACAAGGTCTGAAGGGTGTTCTCGATCCACATGGGTTGGAAACTAGTGTTGGGCATCAAGACAAACAAGTTGGAACGATTTGGCCTATAATAAAGATAAATAATCATAAACTGAACAAGTATATAAATTAGGTAAAATAAACCGAACAACATGGCAATGGAAAAAGGAATAAATGAAGAAATTTGACATACCTCAGGTGACCTCATGGGTCACCATGAATCATAAACTACACTCACTACAAGAGAAATTAAAAACTAGAGGAACCTGAAACTAAAAAGTAAAGTATGTTTGAGCACCAAGATGCTAAGTAGGAATGCAAAATACAACAATGCCCTATGCCCTTTCCTTTTATATGAAATCCAAAGCATGCTAGTTTGAAAATAGGATGTAATAAAATAATGTTTTTCATTCTTTCCAAATTCAAGTAACAAGTCTTCATTTTCAAGTAAATCATTTATCTCCTAATACATTTTCAAAATAATTTCCAAGAATGCATTAACATTTCAAAATGAAATCAAACTAATTTAGATTAAAATATGGTTTTCACAAATATGACATCAAGTATGGAACAACTGATATGAAGATTAAATCACAAGAATTTTGTCGCAAATGAGAACCATGGGTAATCCCTATAGGTAGCTAGCACAAGTGGGACCCTAGACACCTCATACCTTGGTGAAATGTGGCTTAGAAACTAGGACCCTTAGAAAACATGGATTAGAAACCGCGACCATCAGTAACTGTTTCTTAGAAACCACAACCCTCAGTAATTCATATGTTTAGTTAGTGTTTTTGAGTCAAACCTTCTAGAAAAAACGGGAAGAAGCC
This sequence comes from Viscum album, assembly GCA_963277665.1. Taxonomy (NCBI): domain Eukaryota; kingdom Viridiplantae; phylum Streptophyta; class Magnoliopsida; order Santalales; family Viscaceae; genus Viscum; species Viscum album. The sequence continues at coordinate 1,196,226,784 of OY728123.1, read as the reverse complement.
CTAATGTGTCATCTACCATACTAGTCATGGTCACCCACCAAGATACCCAGGTTTCCCATTGTGCTCTATTTCAAGTGGTGGTGAGTTTTCTTTATTAAGAAAACATAAATTCACATAAAACGTTCTTTATCTAAAACTCATTCAACCTCTCACCACTTTTCTCCCAACTTAATCACATTCCCCCTATTTCATGTCACACAATACATAAGAATAAAATTAGGCACATAATAACACATTCAACATAAAAATCATTTTCTAAAACCAAGGGGGTGTGCCTCAAGAGAGTTTTTTTCTTTATCATAAAACATTCTTAAGGTTCTAAATGGGCTTAATTACATAAAGGGAACACTTTTTATAATTAACCAGCTAAAAGGTCAAACACCTTTGAAAATAATCATTACTAATTAAAAACCACTTAGGAAAACAATTTTCAAGCAAAGTCACTTAAGACCAATGGCGTTAGAAATATTTTTCAATTTCCAAAACTCAGGAATAATCATTTCTGGAAATTACAACCAGATTTCATAGCATGTGTATACAGCATAAATGTAATAAATATTTTTTAAACAAGCAAGCAATTATAAAATTCAAATTAAAGGCATAGTCATAGGGCACCTACCTCAAACATGTCGCTATTTTTAGACGACCACTCGAACCGATATTTGACGCATACACACACATGAATTTATACATATATATATTTATATATCCCTAGATACATTTCACATATTCCTCATGCCATGAGGGAATATATACAAACAGGTCATATATATATGCCTTACTCTATGCATGTACATGTAGGATACCTCGACACCCACAACCCAAAACCATCGTAGAGAGTCCCAATGAACTACACAATTAATTTAATAAAACAATTAAACACTTAACAATCTACAAAACATTTCAAAATAACACATCAATGATTTTCAATAATGACACAGAAATTTATTATAACAAAAGAATCAATAACATAAACCATAATCACCATCTGCAATAAGAGGGTTCAACAAGGGCAATCAATATCACATCACAAGTGCCAACTATGACTTCACTCATTTTGTAAACATTTGAAAGTCTTTTTCTAAGAAAATATGAAATTCCAAACACAATTCTAAAGGAATTCATAAGTATATTCAATCAAACCCATATAAATCCAAGGAAACTCCATTTCCATTTTATAAAACCAAACACCCATTTTAAATTAAGGAAACCCATCGAACACAAAGACATCCCACGCTAAAACAGATTTGTCCAAAAGTCCAATTATCAATTTTATTTCACAATGAAAACATTTATTTTAATTTTTATCAAACATAAATAATGGATAAACCCCCATTTCAAAACCAAGTTCCATTATGAAAATCAATCCACTATTTCAAATAAAAGTGAAAACTCCATTTCAAATCATTTGAGGTCACACCTAAATTTAAAACAAAATCCCTTTTTAAGACTTCATTTTCACCAAATGTAAACCAAACCGGCCAAGACCCATTACCCCACTATAAAACAATTAAAATGACTCAAATTAATTTCATGGAAAGCATAACATGGTTAAATATTCCAAATTAAATCATAAAACGAGGACTCATGAAACCAACCATTTATGTCAAATCCAAGGAATACTAAAATGGGTTCAAATCAATACAAGGCTAAAAAATACATTTATACATGCATCAAAAGGGAAATAAAGAATAATAATTTCAGAATTCCATAGGAAAAACGTGCGTAGAAACCTACTCCAAGGAGGAGAAAACCTAGCCAGAGCACTTCGGCACTTGAAACCCTTAACGAAGACTACCCCTCACTTATGCACACATGTATTATTATATATTTATATATATACACTTAATCCATTATACATTTTCCCCATGACATGAGAGAAAATGTGCAAGGAGGTAATATATATATATATATACACACACGTACCTATACATGTGAGTATAACACCTCTAGAATCCATCAATATTCCACAACAATTCTAGGAACCCTAAATCACTAAGGAACCCAAATAAAAGGTGAAAAAACACAATAGTGGAATAAAACACTAACCTCGAGCAGCGTCGACTAGTCGAGACAAGCCAATTTGATTCAACTTTGGCGGTGGATGCTGTAATATGCCTGAAGTCGACCCGAGAGGCATTATCTATACCCTAACGATAGAATAAACCAACGAAAATCAAATTAGCCCAACCCTAGGATTTTTTCGGACTCAAATTGAGTGTTTAGAAATGATGAATTTATCAAAGGGAGAAGAAGAGATGTAGGGACTATACCTTACTAGACTGAAGAGGAAATCTAGAGGAAATGGGGTGTGCACTATGGGGGGTCACACATCTAGGGGTTCATCCAAATAGGTTGCGTCATCCGGGTTCGAAGGGGAGCTGAGAGACGTGTTCGTGGTTTTTGCGGTGCATTGTTGGGAGAGGGAGGTTCACCGTGGAGAGGAGCGCTTAGCTAGAGGTCCGGGAGGAGAGGGGGGTCGGTGTCACACAAGAGGAATGGGAAAGGGAGTTCGGCGTCCCCCAAGAGGAAGGGTAATGGGGGGTTCAACATCATGCAAAAGGAAGGGGAAAGGGGTATAAAGAGGAAAAGAGGGGAATAAGAAAAAAAAAAGAAAAAAAATAATAATAATAAATAAATGAAATACAAAATAAAAGACAAAAACATAAAACTTTAATAAATAATAATAATAATAAACTTAATAATAATATTATAATTAACCATAAAAATAATATTATTATTATCAAATTGTTTTCCATTTAATTTATTTTATTTCATTTTGATTTTAATTTAATAGTTTTTTTACCTTTAAGAAACCAAGAGAATAAAATATAAATAAAAATAACTATGGCCACAACATACCGGGTCAAGGTGTGACAATTCTCCCCACCACAAAAAACTTTCTACCCCAGAAAGTCACCCAGCCAACCAAGGAATCAAACTCAAGTTCGAAACAGAACGAGGCCAAAAAAATTACAAACTCAGTGTGAATTTTCACTCCACAAGTCACACCTAACCAGCTCTATGGGAAACTGCAATGAGAAAGTATTTATGAAATGAGAAGGGTTCCCAACACCACAAGAACCCTAATAACACAACCAAAATTGAGACTCTCATCATGGGATAACTCTAGAACTACGAACTTGTTCTAAAGAAGAAACTGTCAAAAATACCGAAAGTCGAAGAAGGCATGACAAGATTCATGGTGGGTCTACCCACCATCTAAGAACTGACCAGCTTAAGCCAATTAGCACCAACTGATATGGGCCCAACATAAATGACCCACAAACTCTTCACACAAACCAAACCCCCACCACATGGGGTCCTCGACAAAAGACCCCAGACCAAATAGTGGACTAAACCCTTATTCATTATTTCCTAAGACGCATGTGTCTCCAAAACAAGAACATCCTAAAACAAGAACGGGTAACCAAAGGAGCTAGTTATACAAGAGAGAAAGTCATCCTGAGACTCACAACCATAAAGAGACAACCTTCAAAGCTCACATTTGAGGAGGCACAACTAATAGAATTGCAAGAAAATGAGATTACCCCACCTTTTTACAACCAAGTTGGGGTATTCAAAGAACAAAGACCGCAATAAGAAAAATAGACCTTTGCGCCTCTTACATCAAAAATATAACCTTCAATGGCAAGGAATCTACAACAAAAGAATTCAAACCATCTCTATTTTAGCACTAAAGAAAAAAGTTTGACCAAGGTGCCCCACACCCAACAATTGTGACGCTCCGACCCCAGTTACCCAGAGTCAGTGCATTATTACATTACATTGGCATGATCATAATAAAGATCAAGTCTCGAAAGAACGATTAGTTTAGTAGCCTTGGAATAACTAGATACATCCATAAAGTTTTACATTACATCATAAAAAAACATATTGTCTTCATATCCCCTCATACTATCCCTGAAGGTCATTCATAAATTACTTCTTCATAATCTTGGGAAAAATAAAACATTGAAAGGGGTGAGCACAGATGCTCAGTAAGGATAACATTATAGAAGAAGCTTTCTTAGATAAGCATAAACACTTAAGGTAGTTTATAACTAAAACAAAAGCCTTTTAAACTTGAACTTCAGCATAAAATGGAAAAGATAAAATAAAATAATGCCATTTACTTACTCACATGGATATTCTACTAGTCGAACAATCCCATGAAATATCAATAACCACTTTCATAACGATGGAATGCATAATTCTAGACTATCATAACCACATAGCCAAGGCCTCGTGCCAAGACTACAAATAAGATTTTTCCAAGGCCTTGTGCCAAGACACTAGATTGTCTCATAAGACCTACCGATGATTCTAGGAGCTATAGCGGTCTCCACCCATCACTTATTAAGTCCAATGCATTCCTCATATGAACAGGTTTAAACATAACATAAACATTCGTATTAAAACTAGCATATGAAATGTCAATACTTTAACTACAAACCATGAATGGTATAAAAAGAGCACATCCATAGTCAAACATAACTCATTCGATACAATATGGAAGATTGTATTGTATCACATTAACCTCAATCAAGAATAATGAAGGATGTTGACATAGATGAAAATAATCATCAAAACTATTTGAGAGAAATATCCCTCTTTTTCTTGACTTCATTTAAAAGTCACACTATTTGTCAAGAAACCGTTTAAAAATTGATTTTTGAATCAAAGTGTCCCATACCACTTTGAAACTTTTTAAAAGGAGTTTTAATTTTAAAACTTTATTGTCCATATAAATAAATCCTTAAAACCATTTTTAAAACATGGACATTAATGAGAAATATTTAGATGAATAAGTCTTTAAAACTTTTAAAAATGGTATTTTAGTTAGAGATTCTAACCAAAAGAGAGACACTTGAATACAAATAATTGTTGTAATCGAAAATTTGTAATATCATGAGAATAAAGGGATTCATGATATACTATGTCAAAGTACATTATATACACCACATAAAAGGGATTTGGTGTATAACAACAAAGAAGTCTCAATGGAATTTAAGTTGAGATGAAATCTCTCATAAAGGATGTATCCTTAGGTTAAGGATAAATCAACGACATAGTTATGTGTGACAAATTTTGATACACTAAATATGATTGGATATTTAGTGTAAAACAGTCAAAGGACATTCACACATAATCTTGTAAAAACAACACCAATGAATTGGATGTTTAACTCAACAAATGGAGGATGAGTTAAAATTACTCTTATCAAATTCATATCGATGACTTGAGAAATTATCAATGGAGTGATTATTTGTATCAAAAGTATATCCATAGGAAGGGGAGTGGAAATTATGACATAATCAAATGAATAGTGATTCCACACATAATCTTGGAGTAATATAATCAATGAAATATACGTAAAGCCGAATAAGTGGAAATTGAAATCTCAAATTCCCTTATCGATTTGGTAACTTATGAAACATGCACCCATGAAAGAAGGATCATACAATGATGATGTAAATACCCATAAATTAAAGTATATTACACAATGAATACAATCATGGGTAGAACACATACACCACATGCAATAAATAAGTGGTGAACAATGGAATTCTCACGGAATTAAAAGTGAGATAAGAAACCCCTTACTTTGTACTTTTTCCTTGGTCGACGGTAGGTTTACCTCTTGTATAATGGTTAAATAATTTTTATTTAATTATAAAAGTATAATTTACTTTAATATTATATCATATATGATCTTTTAACATTGATTTGTTAATAATATCTTAGAATTATCGTCATTTCGGGTGTTAATGGGTTCATTTTACTTTATATTCTTTGTTATGTGAGCCATATTCATTATTAATGGGATGTATATTATTCATATTCAGAATTATATCAAGTCCTTAGATACTATTTTTAAATCATCAAATTATAATTATACTTGAATGGATATGATGGAGAATGAATCTCATCGCGTTCGTGGAGACGGTAGTCCGTACGTACGCACGAGCGACAATATCATTATTTTGATATTAAAATAATATATAATTTGATGTTATATCATATATACAGAATAATTATCATGTTATATTTATTATTTACATGAATTACACATCATTATTATACCCATCAAAATAATAATATATTGAATAACAATTACACCACGACGTGGAGACGGTAAGTCGTACGTACGCACGTATGGTGACATGTTATTCAAAGGATGGAAAGAATACTGAATATGGTTGTACCATATTTATTATAACATCACAGTATATATATGATACTGGATTTATTATTTTATAATGGTAAAAACAAAGAAAGAAGAAGTGGAAGAAGAAAGGAACTTGAAAAGGGGTGGTGAAAACATTACCTCTTCTTCGGGTTCTTCCTTTTGATTTGATCAAAAGGGCTCCTTAGGTTGTCTTTCTGATCAAAATAAGGCCTCTAGGTTGTAGTGAGGGAAGTTGAGAGAGTATTTGGGCAGGGGTTGGCTGAACCAAAAGGCTTTTAAGGTGTGAAGAAATGAGAAGGAGGAGTTCCCTTTTATAAGTGGGGTGAGGGGTACCTTTAGAAAAGCTAGAAATATTAATTAATAATAAATTGATATTCGGTTTATAATGGCTCCAAAGTTTATTATTTAAATTTTAAGGTGGGGATGGGTCGAAAACAACTCAACCAATAGAATTTAGACAGGTTTGGGTCATTATATTAACCTTATCATTAAGTATTAACTCTTAGTTAATTAGTTTCACTTTTACAATGTCTCTTTGTATTTTTATATTATATGGTTAATAAACTTACTATATACATCCAAGAGACCCCCAAGTGGTCCATTAATAATATACCTATCATGAGATAAGTCTCTTGGCCGAACCTTAGATTTTTAGGGATTTAATATCAATTAATAATATAATATTTGTTTTAAAAATTGTTTTATGTCAATTTTGACACTATTCAATAGTTGATTTTTTTAAACACATAAAATAATTATTACTTCAAAAAAAGTTAATTAAATCAATACTAATATGTCATATTATCCTATAAAATTATTGTAATTCAATAAAAGTCTCATATTATATTTATTTGGGTATTTATAATATCAATTATTCTAATTTTTCACTATTATGTTAATTACTGCATCACCATTGTGTCATAACTAAATTAACTTATTTAATGTCTAAAAAATATAAATAAAATATCATTATATAGGAAATAGTTTTATTTTTCCAATGAATATTTATAGTATAAAATACAACATATATAACCCTATGTAACAATTGTTTTTCTAAAAGATATATGCTTGTGTCATTTTTGTATTTATTTTAACTTAATTAAAATAAAGTGTCATTATCACTTACAAGTGGCTCCATGGGGTCCCCAAATCGCCCCAAAGATTCATATGGTCGAACATGTATCAACCAATATGGTTAGGACACGTTTTAGGGTAATTTAGTATTATTATATTATTATTATTTAACCCTTATTTACCAGATTTACCCTTAACCATGGTAAATAAAATATTTACCGCAGTAATTATTCAAAATGTCTAAAAATAAAAGTTACCTATTTACACCATTTGAACATCCTGATTCCAAATATGGAATCCATTTTTCCAAATTCAAAACACAAAAGTGGCAGAAATTAAATTAAAATTAATTCCCGTTGTTAAAACAAAAAGCGTGTTTTTAAGAGATAATAACGATCAAAAGATTGGCACTTGTTTATGTATGGTTTAAATGTGAAATTATGTTCAATGAACCACATTGTATTACATGGTAAAATTATATTCTAAATATACTTTAAAACCACTCAAATTCATAATTTATCACTATTAATTATTTTGATTAAAAAAGTTGTTTTTAATTAAAATTTAGTAATTTTCACTATTCATAAAAATATGAAAATTATCCGAAAAGTACCAAAATTTCACCCTAGGATAATTTAGATATTCTGAATCCAAAAATGAAGTCCATTTTGAGAGTTAGAATTTATAAAATTACCAAAAGTAGGTATTACTATTCATAACGGCTAGTTTGATTGGTTGTGGTGTGTTAAAATCTCGAAGTTGCTTACAATGCACGTCATTGTATTATTCGAAGGGAAACGTACCGTGGAAGCTTGGGGTGTTACATTCTCCCCTCCATCAATAAATTGCCTCCTCGCAATTTTTAAAATTATGCTTGGGAATATAATGGAAAGTCCCACATCGGAAAAAGAGTCAATAAAACTATCACTTTAAAAGAAAGAAAGAGAGGTATAAAGGTCATCCAAGATAACCCATACTCGGATTCCATGTAGGAAAACATGGATATGGATGATAAACTAAGTTTCAAGCTCTGATGGAGAGGGATAGAAATCATGATCAGGAGAAAGTTAACAATAAGAAAACCACAAACTTGTGTTGGGACAAACGACCATTAGTCTCCTAGTAGGAAAGTAATCGGACAACATTTTTTTTGTTTTAAGTTACATTACATAAAGACGAGGAATTCATTTATGATATCGACTAAGAACGTAAAGATATATACTTACTTTTTAAGTAGAGTTTCATTATTTAAAAACTTTTTACCACTAACTTATTTTTTTTGAACAATGAGTATTCAAGAAGACTTGGTCACAATAAAAGAGTTAGAATAAACTTCTATAGAAATACATGATCTATGTAGGATAAACTATATATTTAACTTGTCTTTAGAGATTAATCAAAACCAAAATGGTTAGTATAAGATCTGATGATCCCCCAAATGTATATTCCATTAGAGAAAAAAATACTAATCTTAATTTCTAAAATTAAACCAAAAATACCCCAAAGTAAAATAAATACCATTAAATAATAAATTTTCCTTAAAATCCGCCAATATAATCCAAACTAATATTGAAACCCAAAACTTATAAGAATGTAGTCTTCCACATTAAATTGTATCTCCAAATGACATCATCTACTCTTAAAGTCACATACTTAAAAAGTAATTAACCTAATCACATATTCTTTATTATAGGTTAATCATTTCCATAAATAACCCAAATCACTATAGATCCACAATAAAAATATAGATAAAAATCCACCATTACTCCTCTAATGACATCCCATAGTATTCTATTTTCCTTGGACATATAGTGTTCCCAAAAAAGTGAACATCTTCCAAAATAACATTTATCACTTAATCACCAAATCATTTTCCTATACTAAGGGTATTCATTTGATAAAACATAAGAACCCAAATCAACATATTATTGATCAATAAAATCATTTAACTAAAAAAAATAGTCACACTAACCAGGGACTTCACGTAGTCCAGTGGTAGGAGATAAATCCCAATCGCACTTTGGTTGTGGGTTCGATTCCCACAGCTTTGTCCGACGCGGCGGGTTGTCACATGGTCTACGTGTTGTCCTTTTTCAAAAACTATATTTTATAATATTACCAAAATGAGATAAATTCCTCAAAATAACATAATTTAACCACAAATGTTATATCATACCTTGCATTTTCATCCCAAATTATAATAACTTATAATTCTCTCAAACCCCAATGATCATATAAAACCGAATGGTTATTTATACCTATATCCACTATAGAAGAGACAATTCTTCCTCAAATATCATTCTCACATGGCAAACTGCGGGGTTACAAATACTAGAGAAAATTATTCCAAAGTAAACACATCAACAAGGAGCACTAATACTTTTTAAACATTTCTCCAATAATTTATTTCCACATAGCTTCTTCTTTGACCACGAAAATATCCTATAGAATAGGACATTCACTCGGGTAATGGCCAGGTCCCCTACATTTACGGAAAATGACTGTAAATGGACTCTTGGGACCATTTTTATCTTCTTCCATAGTACTCTTCATTTTTCTTTGGAAATTCTTCACTTTATGTCCTTCCTTCCCGCACGTAAAGCATTTTGGTGTCCCATTGAGACACTTTCCAGGGTGTCTCCTTCCACATTTCCTGCATGATGAAAATTGAGGGTTCTTTTCTCCATGGTCTCCATTGCTGGAGCTCTTATCATTCATCACCTTTCTCCTCCTTGTTGAGTCTGGGAGTTGGTTAATATATATGTTGTTGATCATATTTTTGGAAAATTGATTTGGCATAAAGACGATATCTTTTACGCCTATCAACATTCCATTTTGTTTCTCATTGCCACCACCATTCCCACCTTGTACATCATTCTCAAAGTCACTATGACTTCCTTGGAATCTAGCCATTGACTAAAACCAGAAAGCATTGTGTGAGTAACAGTAGTCGTAAAATAATTTAGAGATTAACATGTCACCATATTCTCAATTTGAAACATATTAGGATTAACCAAGGTCATTTACTCTCATCTTATATATATTAATTAAATTGGTTTGTAATGAAAATGTAAATTATCCTAAGCATATCCCTCGGGAGTGTCGTAACCAAGAGTGCAGCAAGGCCCGTTTGTTGTGCACCAGTTCCCGTTCGAGTCTAGCTCAAAGCGGTGTTTTCGGGTTTTACCCCTATGTACATCTATGCCAGAGCCGCCTCTACCTGCTCGTATCCAGATAGGGATGTATTGCTCGGAAAACACACAAAATCTCTACAATACCAAAATTCTTTGAAGTTCTTCTATACTAATACTCAAAGTTCATCATAGGTCTACGTGCTCTAATCAGAGTTTATCTAAATCTAGCTTCCAAGGTTTGTACTAAACTTCCTCTAATACCAACTGTAACGCCCCGACCCTAGTTACCCAGAGTCGGTGAATTATTACATTACATTGGAATGATCACAATAAAGATCAAGTCTCAAAAGACCGATTACTTTAGTAGCCTTGGAATAACAAGATACACCCATAAAGTTTTACATTACATCATAAAAAAACATCTTGTCTTCATATCCCCTCATACTATCCCTGCAGGTCATTCATAAATTACTTCTTCATAATCCTGGGAAAAATAAAACATTGAAAGGGGTGAGCTCAGATGCTTATTAAGGATAACATTATAGCAGAAGCTTTCTTAGATAAGCATAAACACTTAAGGAAGTTTATAACTAAAAGAAAAGCCTTTTAAACTTGAACTTCAGCATAAAATGGCAAAGATAAAATAAAATAATGCCATTTACTTACTCACATGGATATTCTACTAGTCGAACAATCCCATGCAATATCAATAACCACTTTCATAATGATGGAATGCATAATTCCAGACTATCATAACCACATAGCCAAGGCCTCGTGCCAAGACTACAAATAAGATTTTGCCAAGGCCTTGTGCCAAGACACTAGTTTGTCTCATGAGACCTACCGATGCATCGAGGAGCTATAGCGGGCTCCACCCGTCACTTAATAAGTCCAATGCATTCCTCATATTAACAGGTTTAAACATAACATAAACATTCGTATTAAAACTAGCATACGAAATGTCAATACTTTAACCACAAACCATGAATGGTATAAAAAGAGAACATCCATAGTCAAACATAACTCATTCGGTACAATATGGAAGATTGTATTATATCACATTAACCTCAATCAAGAATAATGAAGGATGTTGACATAGATGAAAATAATCATCAAAACTATTTGATAGAAATATCCCTATTTTTCTTGAATTCATTTAAAAGTCACACTATTTGTCAAGAAACCGTTTAAAATTTGATTTTTGAATCAAAGTGTCCCATACCACTTTGAAACTTTTTAAAAGGAGTTTTAATTTTAAAACTTTATTTTCCATATAAATAAATCCTTAAAACCATTTTTAAAACATGGACATTAATGAGAAAGATTTAGATGAATAAGTCTTTAAAACTTTTAAAAATGGTATTTTAGTTAGAGATTCTAACCAAAAGAGAGACACATGAATACAAATAATTGTGGTAATTAAAACTTTGTAATATCATGAGAATAAAGGGATTCATGATATACTATTTCAAAGTACATTATATACACCACAAAAAAGGGATTTGGTGTATAACAACAAAGAAGTCTCAATGGAATTTAAGTTGAGATGAAATCTCTCATAAAGGCTGTATCCTTAGGTTAAGGATAAATCAATGGCATAGTTATGTGTGACAAATATTGATACACTAAATATGATTTGATATTTAGTGTAAAACAGTCAAAGGACATTCACACATAATCTTGTAAAAACAACACCAATGAATTGGATGTTTAACTCAACAAATGGAGAATGAGTTAAAATTACTCTTATCAAATTCATATCGATGACTTGAGAAATTATCAATGGAGTGATTATGTGTATCAAAATTATATCCACAGGAAGGGGAGTGGAAATTATGACATAATCAAATGAATATTTATTCCACACATAATCTTGGAGTAATATAATCAATGAAATATGCGTAAAGCCGAATGAGTGGAAATTGAAATCTCAAATTCCCTTATCGATTTGGTAACTTATGAAACATGAACCCATGGAAGAAGGATCATACAATGATGATGTAAATACCCATAAATTAAAGTATATTACACAATGAATACAATCATGGGCAGTACACATACACCACATGCAATAAATAAGTGGTGAACAATGGAATTCTCACGGAATTAAAAGTGAGATAAGAAACCCCTTACTTTGTACTTTTTCCTTGGTCGACGGTAGGTTTACCTCCTGTATAATGGTGAAATAATTGTTATTGAATTATACAAGTATCATTTACTTTAATATGATATCATATATGATCTTTTAACATTGATTTGTTAATAATATGTTAGAATTATCGTCATTTCAGGTGTTAATGGGTTCATTTTACTTTATATTCTTTGTTATGTGAGCCATATTCGTTATTAATGGGATGTATATTATTCATATTCAGAATGATATCAAGTCCTTATATACTATTTTTAAATCCTCAAATTATAATTATACTTGAATGGATATGATGGAGAATGAATCTCATCGCGTTCGTGGAGACGGTAGTCCGTACGTACGCATGAGTGACAATATCATTCTTTTGATATTAAAATAATATATAATTGGATGGTATATCATATATAAAGAATCATTATCATGTTATATTTATTATTTACATGAGTTACACATCATTATTATACCCATCCAAATAATAATATATTGAATAACAATTACACCACGATGTAGAGACGGTAAGCCGTACGTACGCACGTATGGTGACATGTTATTCAAAGGATGTATAGAATGATGAATATGGTTGTACCATATTTATAATAACATCACAGTATATATATTATACTGGAGTTATTATTTTATAATGGTAAAAACAAAGAAAGAAGAAGTGGAAGAAGAAAGGAACTTGAAAAGGGGTGGTGAAAACATTACCTCTTCTTCGGGTTCTTCCTTTTGATTTGATCAAAAGGGATCCTTAGGTTGGCTTTATGATCAAACTAAGGCCTCTAGGTTGTATTGAGGGAAGTTTAGAGAGTATTTGGGTAGGTTTTGGCCGAACCAAAAGGCTTTGAAGGTGTGAAGAAATGAGAAGGAGGAGTGCCCTTTTATAAGTGGGGTGAGGGGTACCTTTGGAAAAGCTAGAAATATTAATTAATAATAAATTAATATTCAGTTTATAATGGCTCCAAAGTTTATTATTTAAATTTTAAGGTGGTTATGGGTCGAAAACAACTCAACCAATAGAATTTAGACAGGATTGGGTAATTATATTAATCTTATCATTAAGTATTAACTCTTAGTCTATTAGTTTCCCTTTTACAATGTCTCTTTGTATTTTTATATTATATGGTTAATAAACTTACTATATACATCCAATAGTCCCCCAAGTGGTCCATTAATGATATAAATATCATGAGATAAGTCTCTTGGCCGAACCTTAGATTTTTAGGAATTTAATATCAATTAATAATATAATATTTGTTTTAAAAACTCTTTTGTGTCAATTTTGACACTATTCAATAGTTGATTTTTTTGAAACACATAACAGAATTATTACTTCAAAAAAAGTTAATTAAATAAATCTTAATATGTCATATTATCCTATAAAATTATTTTAATTCAATAAAAGTCTCATATTATATTTATTTGGGTATTTATAATATCAATTATTCTAATTTTTCACTATTATGGTAATTACTGCATCACCATTGTGTCATGAATAAATTAACATATTTAATGTCTAAAAAATATAAATAAAATATCATTATGTGTGAAATCGTTTTAGCTTTCTAATTAATATTTATAGTATAAAATACAACATATATAACCCTATGTAACAATTGTTTTTCTAAAAGATATATGTTTGTGTCATTTTTGTATTTATTTTAACTTAATTAAAATAAAGTGTCATTATCACTTACAAGTGGCTCCATGGGGTCCAAAAATCGACCCAAAGATGCATATGGTCGAAAATGTATCAACCAATAAGGCTAGGACACGTTTTAGGGTAATTTAGTATTATTATAATATTATTTTTTAACCCTTATTTACTTGATTTACCCTTAACCATGGTAAATAAAATATTTACCGCAGTAATTATTCAAAATGTCTAAAAATAAAAGTTACCTATTTACACCATTTGAACATACTGATTCCAAATATGGAATCCATTTTTCCAAATTCAAAACACAAAAGTGGCAGAAATTAATTTAAAATTAATTCCCGTTGTTAAAACAAAAAGCTTGTTTTTAAGAGATAATAACTATCAAAAGATTGGCACTTGTTTATGTCTGGTTTAAATGTGAAATTATGTTCAATGAACCACATTGTATTACATGGTAAAATTATATTCTAAATATACTTTAAAACCACTCAAATTCATAATTTATCACTATTAATTATTTTGATTAAAAAAGTTGTTTTTAATTAAAATTTAGTAATTTTCACTATTCATCAAAATATGAAAGTTATCCGAAAAGTACCAAAATTTCACCCTAGGATAATTTCGATATTCCGAATCCAAAAATGAAGTCCATTTTGAGGGATAGAATTTATAAAATTTCCAAAAGTAGGTATTACTATTCATAATGGCTAATTTGATTGGTTGTGGTGTGTTATAATCTCGAAGTTGCGTAGAATGAACGTCATTGCATTATTCGAAGGGAAACGTACCGTGGAAGCTTGGGGTGTTACAAAAATTCTTGACTGTGTGAAACGATTCACTCTGAGACATATACCTGGAGCTCTGATGTCTTGAAGCATCTGCTACCCCATATTCCGGAGCTGACATCCTCTGGTCGAGACTCCTTCTGACAATGTTACTAATAAAACCTCTACAAGTGTCCCAAATGGCCACACTAATGGAAAGCCTTCAGAGGATGATGATAAGGTGACTTAAATCACCCAAACCGGCCACACCAGAAGCAAACAAGAGATTGTACTGGCTAATAGAAGATGTAATTGACAATAAAACTTGTCTGAGATAGGTTCCTTCAGTTCCCTCTCCTCATCAGATAGGGAACCTTCCTGAACACCAAAAATAATCAGTCCTTGAACCCTGGACGAAGACCCCACACAAGATAAACTTTAACTGATTCCACAACACTACCTTCGTAGAAAATGGAATCAACCCCTCAAAATTCCCAACGTAAGCCTTCACTATCTTTTGGCCTTGTTGGGCACTCATGAGCTCTGCCAATTTCCTCGCTTTCACCTGCTTAGGTATAAACCATCAGACAGAATTGGTCTTAAACACCTTCCAATCCATCCTATTATGCAATGATGCTAGGATCATTTTCTCTCATCAATCCAAAGTTGAACCTTCAAATGAACCCAAACCTACACAGAATCCCATTTCCTTGGGAGTTCTAATAACCTAAAAACACCAACGATTTCACTAAGATAGTCTTATACCTTTAATAGAACATGATCACCATGGAAGATGGATAAAAACAAAAAAAATCATTTCCACCACTCTGCTAAGAGTCTGGGTAGAACCAATAACTATAAAGGACTCACTAGATGCCTCTGGGACTTTTCTGGGTAGCATTCCCAAACACAAGAGGCACAAATCCGAATCAAAACTCATCATAAGTCAAAAAATTTAACTTCAACCGCAAATTAAACCTCAAACTCAAACCCCCATTTTGACCACAATTCAATATGTCAAATCCAAGATCCCACGAAAAAGGATGCCAAAAATGAAAAGAGAACACTAAATAATTGCTCACTCCCATTTAAAAACATTTGAATTAACCTTTTTGAAAACCATTTTTCAGCAAACAAAACAACTTAAATATCCACCATTTGTATTCCATCAAGTCTCACACGTAAATATCCATGTTCCAACTCAAGCACCCATCCACTCACGTCACAAATTTCTCCACTTTCCACATGTGCACCTCAATGTATGTGATCACTCATAGGAATACCAAGGGTCAATTCAAGACACTTATCATTTCCAAAACAGATCATTCAGTATAAAGCACAAATTATAAACCAATTTGAAAATGTCACTTATCATTAAATTAACACATTTCCAAATCCACAAACATTTTCCAATTCACATTCCAAAAAGTGTTACCAAGATCCCAAAACACCTTCCAAAAAACCTCCCATTTTTTCCTTTAAAACCACAATCCATTAAAAGAAAACAATTTCAACTTTTCCACTCCAAAACCACATTCTCTTTTGAAAACCCCTTTTTCAATGAACCATCTTCATTTTTGAAATCCACTCAAGTCAGTCAAAACTAATCCCAAAAATAACTCACATCAAATCTTCCAAAAATAAGTGACTAGTGGCTATGCCAACCCTGTAACATGGCTTAGCAGACCATGATCCGAGCGAGTATTAACCATAGGAAGCACCTTGAACCATGCACTCGGTTTGTACATGGGTCGCTACTACATGCAAGCCTGCCACATAACACTGTCTCAATTCATTTCCCCTATTTGCCTCTTTCTCCCCATTTCCCTTCTTCTTGCAAGACGCTGACCCCCCCCCCCCCCCGTCCCCTTCCTCTTGCGTGATGTTAACCCCCCCTCCCCTTTCTCTTATATGACACCAACCCCCCTCTCCTCCCGAACCTCCGGCCAAGCACCCCGCTCCATCGTGCACCTCCCTCTCCCAGAAGCTTGTCACAGCAACTGCGACCCCCTATCTCGTCTCCCCTACGAACCCGGACAACACATCCTCTTTGGTCGAACCCCCTAGATGCGCGACCCCTTATAGTGTGCACCCCATATCCTTTGGATTTTCTCTTCGGTCCGGCAAGGTATGGTCCCTACATCCCTTCTCCTCCCTTTGATAAATTCATCACTTCCTAATACTCAATTTGAGTCCAGAAAAATACAAGTGTTGGGATAATTTGATTTTCGTTGGTTTCTTCTGTCGTTAGGGTATGCAGAATGCCTCTCGGGTTGACTTCATGTGTATTCCGGCATCCTCCATCGAAGTCGAAGCAGATTGGCTCGTCTTGGATCATTGGCGCCACTTGGGGTAAGTGTATTATTCTGTTGTTTTGTTTCTCACATTTTATTTGGGTTCCATAGTGATTTAGGGTTCCTAGAATTGTTGTATAATGTTGATGGATTCTTGAGGTGTTGCGCTCACATGTACAGGTACGTGTGTGTGTATTCCCTCCTTGCACATTTTCCCTCATGGATCAGGGTAATGTATAATGGATTAAGGGTATATATATAAATATGTAAGAATACATGTGTGCGCAAGTGCGGGGCAGTCTTCGTCAAGGGTTTTAAGTGCTAAAGTGCTCTGGCTAGGTCTTCTACTTCATGTTGTAAGTTCCTACACACTTTTTTTCCTATGAAATTCTAAAAGTAAACTTCTTTATTTCCCTTTTTATGCTAGTATAAATGTATTTCTTAGCCTCGTGTTGATTTTAACCCATTTTAGTATTCCTTGGCGTTGGTATAAATGGTTGGTTTTGTGTGTCCTCATTTTATGATTTAATTTGGAATATTTAATTGTGTTAGGCTTTCCATGAAATTAATTTTATTCCTTTTAATGGTTTTAAAGTGGGGAAATGGGTCTTTTTCGGTTTCGTTTTCATTGGATGAAAATGAAGTCTTAAAAAGGATATTTTGTTTTAAATTGAGTTGTGACCTTAAATGATTTGAAATGGGGTTTTAACTTTTATTTTAAATGGTGGATCACATTGTACAGTGGTACTTGGTTTTGAAATGGGGTTTTAACCATTATTTATGTTTGATAAAAATTACAATAAATTTTTTCATTGTGAAATGCACTTGATTATTGGACTTTAAGCCAAATGGGTTTTAGTGTGGCATGTCTTTGTATTCGTTGGTTTTACTTAATTTAAAAAGGGTGTTTAGTTTTATGAAATAGAAATGTAGTTTCCTTGGATTTATATGGGTACTCTTGAATATTATTATGCCTTCATTTGGAATTATGTTTGGAATTTCATATTTTCTTAGAATTGGATTTTCAAATGTTTACGAAACGAGTGAAGGCCTAGTTGGAACTTGTGATTTGATATTGATTGCCATTTTTGAACCCACCTATTGCATATAATGATTATGGTTTCAGTGATTGATTCTTGTGTTATAATAAATGGGTTTTCATTAGTGAAAACCCTTGACATGTTATTTTGAAACGTTTTGTAGATTTTTAAGTGTTTAATTGTTTTATTAAATTAATTTTGTATTGTGTTGGACCTAGCTACGATGGTTTTGGGCTATGGGTGTCGAGGTATCCTACATGTATATGCATAGGGTAAGGAATATATATATATATATTCCCTATTTGTACATATTACCTCATGGTATGAGGAATATGTGCAAACCAGCTAGGGGTGTATATATATATATATGTATAAATGCATGTGCGTGTATGGGTCAAATGTCAGTTCGAGTGGCCGCCAACAAATAGAGACATGTTTGAGGTAGGCCCCCAATGCTTATTCTATTAATTCGAATTTCATAATCACTTTCTTGTTTTAAAAATATGTTTTACATTTATGTCGTATACACATTCTATGAAATCTGGTTGTGGTTTCTAGAAATGATTATGCCTATCTTTTGGAAATTAAAATGTATTTCTAACTCTGTTTTTTTAAGTGACTTTTCTTGAAAATTGTTTTCCTAAGTGGTTTTGAATTCTTAATGAGTATTTCCAAAGGTGTTTGGCCTTTCGGCCGGTTAATTATAAAAAGTGTTCCCTTTATGTA
Source organism: Viscum album (assembly GCA_963277665.1). Lineage (NCBI taxonomy): Eukaryota > Viridiplantae > Streptophyta > Magnoliopsida > Santalales > Viscaceae > Viscum > Viscum album. Next base: position 1,196,207,750 of record OY728123.1, on the reverse strand, counting down.
ATTAAGCTCGTTTGGAACCTTAAGAATGTTTTATTAAGAAGAAAAAAACTCTCTTGAGGAACGCCCCCTTGGTTTTAGAAAACGATTTTTATGTTGAATGTGTTATTATGTGCCTAATATTATGATTATGAATTGTGTGACGTAAAGGAGGGGGAATGCTCTTAAGGATGGAGAACGGTGGTGAGAGGTTGAGTAGGTTTTAGATAAAGAAAGTGTTATGTACATGTTTGTTTTCTTGATAAAGAAAACTCACCACCACTTGAAATATAGAACAATGGGAAACCTGGGTATCTAGGTGGGTGACCAAGACTAGTACACTAGATGACACAAAATGGGTTCATCCCGGTTCATCTAGCATTATTGATGAAACAACACTTACTAAACATATGAATTACTGCGGGTCGTGGTTTCTAAGACATGGTTACTAAGGTTTGTGGTTTCTAAGCCATGTTTTCTAAGGTTCGTGGTTTCTAAGCCATGTTTCACCAAGGTACGAGGTCTCTAGGGTCCCAATTGAGCTAGATACCTCTAGGGATTACCCATGGTTCTCATTTGCGACATGATGCTTACGATGTAATCTTCATTTCAGTTGTTCCATATTGATGTCTTGTTTTTGAAAACCATATTTTAATCTAAATTAGTTTCTTTTCATTTTGAAACGTTAATGCATGCTTGGAACTTATTTTGAAAATGTAGTGGGAGAGAAATGCTTTACTTAAAAATGTAAAATTATTACTTGAATTTGAAAATAATGAAAAACAATATTTTATTACGTCCTATTTTCAAACTAGTATGTTTTGGATTTCATGTAAAAGGCATGGGAATTGGTTGTTGTTGTATTTTGGAATTCCTATGGAGAATCATGGTGTTCACACCAACTTTACTTTTCAGTTTCAGGTTCCTCTAGTTTTTGATCACTCTCGGAGCGAGTTTAGTTTATGATCCATAGTGACCCATGGGGTCACCTGAGGTATGTCGCATTGCTTCATTTATTCCTTTTTTATAAAGCCATGTTATTCGGTTTATTTTCATTTATTTATATTCTTGTTCAGTTAAGGATTATTTATCTTTTTTATGGGCCAAATCATTCCCAAATGGTTTATTTTGATGCCCGACACTAGTTGACAGCCCGTGGGGATTGAGAACGCCCTTTGGGCCTTGTCCCAGACCGGCTTGGGTGACCGGTTTCGGGTCGACCCGTGTTGGTTCGTGACATGTGGTGGTAGTATTCATTGAATACATCTTAGAAAACTCTTATTCTAGAGACAATAATTCCTAATACCATGACATCATCCTGAGTACATTAGGAGGGAAATGGTTATACCCCAAGCTACCCTAATTTATTTTTGTTGGATATGGGTTCTCTTGGAGGTTACACTCATGGATAATTGTGTTTGGAGTTATATGTAGGGGAGTTTACCATCAACCATTTGTGGGTGAGGTCCTTAGAATGGACTAGATGTCAATTAATGGCATTGGTTCCATTCTTAGGAGCCCAAAATGGGTAGTGGTTGATGTTTATTTTTTGTTCTGGTGTGATCTAGAAAAACTCATCCATATTTGAGTTATATCTTGTGATTTAATCAAGGTATATAGTTGTAAAGACCCGTAAAATTTAAGGGAAATTTTTTCTTAATTTTCTTTGGGATTTTACAAGAACACGGTTTCTGACGGCACCTGATTCCGAGGCTCGGTGTGCCCGGAATAATTTTTCCGAAGTTTAGCTCGGGTACGTTCAGTGAACGAACGAGCGGGTTTTCCTAACTTTTTGGACTGGTTCTCGGAATCGAATTATGAGGGCACCGATGAAACCGCAGTGCCAGTAATTGCTTAGGAACACTTTTTCCGGAGTTGCGTTTGCTCGGGTGAGGTTTTAAAAATCTGGGTTAAGTAAAGAATAAAAATAAAAAGGGTGAAACCATTTTATTTTTATTCTAAGTAGTGTTAACCTAAGCTAAGTGGTTCGAGTGGGACCCACATCCTATCTACTCCACTATGTAGGATATTAGTGGGGTGGGGCCCACACGAGCCCCACCCTTTCAACTTCCTCAACCCCTATTAATTATTTAACTCTCCCGCACCCCCCCCCCCCCAATTAAATGAAAGTCAACACTTAATTAAATAATTGATTAGGTTATTCATTATAATTAATTCTTGGATTCAATTTGAATTTGAAGTGAATTGATGGATTATGTGTTAATTAAATAAGACAAAGTCCTATTTCATGAGAGGTTAGTTCGTTGTGCGAGAGGATTTGGAGAGGAAAGCTCAAAGTTCCGAAGAATGTTCTTCGTCCTTGAAGAACGCGAAGAACGCACCGTCCCCGACGAAGAATGCCAACCTCCGACAAAGGATGACGAAGAACGTCGAATCCTTGGAGATCGACGACGTGACGTCGTGTATCGCGACGCCGACGATCCTCCTTCTGCGACGCCGTCTTCCGCGATGTCCTTTACCTGAGACTAACCTTCATTCAACAACGCTTGAGGTAGGGGGTTAATTGTTTTTTTCGTGAAAACTTTCGTCATCATTCTTCGTTCTCTAATTGGGCCGCCTATTATAGCAATAACGGGAGGAGGTCGGACTGCATGAACATGGTCGACTCTCCTCCCCCCTTGATGCTTGATTTTTGTTGCGGCACGAGCAAGACAGTGCGGTGCTGTTGCACCGCACGGAAATAATGAAGAATGGGAGGAGAAGCGTGGCGCCGTCGTGCCACGTCGTTAAGTCGAACAAAGTCACGGCATCGTTGCGCCGCGCTGGAGAACCTCGAAGAAGTTGTTGCCGGAGTGGGGCTGCAGCGGAGGGGCGTGGCACCGTCGTGCCGCGCCGATCGGACAAGGCCACGGCAGAGCAGGGAGAGGCGGCCGGCTTCTGGCCGCCGGTGTCGGAGGGGCGGGACCGCGGGGTCCCGCGGCAGCAGCACAGCCGCCCATCCGGGCTGGCCGATCGAGGAAACTGGGGGTCGTAACCCTCAGCCGGCCGAAGGAGCGGCCCCCCACGTGGGGGCCGTGGTTTTTCAAACAGGGGGGGCAGCCCCCCCCCCCCCCTTTCCGCTCGGCCGTTATGGCCGAGCCGCCTGACCACGAGGGCCACGCGAGCGCGCCAAGCTGAGCCGTGTAGTCCAGGCTGGGCTGCTCCCAATTGGGCTGGACCTGGACCTGGGTCGGGTCAACCCGGTTCGGGCTGACCCAGGGGGTCTCAGGCCGGGTCGGTCCGGGCCCGAACCCCCTATTTTCGGATAGAACCGTTCAGACATCCATATCTTGGGATACGGACCTCCGATTGATGCACCTTCATTTGTGATTCAATCCTTGAATCAAGATGGTCATTTCGGTATATTACACTCAATGTTTCGGAGAACTTTGGGTTCAGCCGGGTTGGTTCGAACATGAAACCAATCGGGCCCTCGGAGCGGAAATGCTTATAACTTAAGCTCCGGACGTCCGATTGATGTGCCGTCGACTTTGTTGGATTCCTCTTAGTGAGACGGACCTTTTGGATTACTCCTCTCAAGGTTTGTATGTAGTTGAAGTGTGGTCGGGTTGGTTTTGACTTAAAAACCAACCGGGCCCCCGGAACGAAAACGCCAATAACTCTCAGACCGGGCGTCCGACTGAGGCACCGTCTATCACGTTGAGTTCCTTTTGACGATACAAAACTTTGGGATACCTCAACTCCAGACTTTGTGTCAGTTGATGTATCATCCCCTCGGCTCGTGGAGCGGACCCTCCTGAAACGAGCATGCTGTGTGCGAAAACCCTAGAACTGGCTGTGACTACGACGACGATGACGACTGTACAGAAATCCTCCATGGGTTCGACAGCGATGACTATAGCACTCAGCGATCCTATGTGGATCAGTGCCTACCGATCCTGTGTGGGTCAGCACTCAGCGGTCCTGTGTGGGCCAGTGCATACTGATCATGTGTGGGTCAGATCTTATGTGGGTTATTGCGGGGGTTAGTACCTATCGATCCTATGTGGGTCATTGCGAGGTTTAGTACCTATTGATCATGTGTGGGTCCGACGACTTAGATGAATCTGTGGCTACATCTGATCATCTCTATCGTCTTACGAATAAGTATATCTATGTGAGCTGAGTCTTGACTTCAATCAATATCTTTGATATGTTTGACTTGTTTTCCTATGTGGATTGAGTTTTGTTATCCTGTGTGGATTGGGTTGTACTCCTATGTGAACGTGATCAAACTTGGCCTGGATGATGGAGCTGAATGGTAATTGATGACTTAGGTATATGTATGGGAATATACCTAAGTAGTGTTGGATGTTACTTCGTGATTGTATCTTTCCTTTGTGCATTATCCTTTGTGGATTTTGGGAGAGCTTCAGGGGTCTCGGGGTCCCTACTGAGTAGCGCATACTCACCCCTGCATGGGCTATGCCTGCACTACGTTGTGTTGGTTGCAGATGACGGATAGCGCTGATCATGGTTGAGGCTTGCAGAGCAAGTTGGTACCTGGAGGTGGACCACTGGGCGGGATGTACTCGGAGTGGATGGTTGGACCCGAGGAGCTGAGGAGGCTATCTGTACCCACCCTTCTGGTGGGACTTCCATTGGACGGATCGACGTTGCGACTTTACTTTTCAGTTGCTATATTTCCTCTTCCAGATGTACTTTACTTTCAGTTTGGGTTTGTATTTTGGACCACTTACTTTTTCGCACTTACTATTGAACCTAGTTTTACTTAGTGTTTACTCTTGCTTGCTTACTCTGTGTGTTTGTTTACATTATAAAGGGAATGTCTTCCCTTTTTATCGGTAATTTCACCTTGGTGCTAGTCGCTAGCCCCTGGCCTATGGAAGGCGGGCTTGGGGTAGTCACGGTACGGGCCCCAAGGATGGGTCGTGACAAATTGGTATCAGAGGAGTTCAGTTCTACCGAAAAACTCAGGACTTTGATATTTTTCTATGTGAAGCAATAGTGTTAAGAGTATTGAGTGTGGTTATCAGTCCAGGGAGTCCAGTGTTGGTGCAGCGGCCGATGTATCCGTACACCACGACCCTGACTTCTGATTTCCGACTTAGTGCATGGAAACATTGATTGCCTGTGTGTTTCAAGTTTTCTTTGTGATTACTTTGTGTCAGCTCACCAGGTATACTGTATTAACCGTGGTGCACCTATTTCTTTTTAAGATGGCCCCACAACAGCATCCAGCTAGGGTTCCGAGTTTTATTAATGACAACAGTCCACCGAGCGTTGAGGCCTCGGTGCAGGGCCCTATTACTACGGAGGCACTGGCAGTACCACTACCCATCGAGCCACCGATGCTACCAGCCCCAGCCGCTGAGATTGCATGTCGCCTTGGTGCACTTCACGAGTTTTAGCATCAGAGACCGCCCAGGTTCCATGGGGAAATGGACCCTCAGGCAGCCGAGGATTGGCTGGAGGAAATTGTGCGAGTTTTCAGGTTAGTGGGGACACCAGCTGAACTCATGGTGATCCTCGCAGCGAGCCTCCTTCCCGCGGTAGCAAGCAGATGGTGGAGCTTGATGCTCCAGGTGCCGAACGTGGAATCACTCCTCTAGACGGACTTTGAGAGCCTCTTCCACTGGGAGTTCGTTCCAGCCACCCTCCGTGCGGTGCGCATCCCAGAGCTTCTACAGCTCCGGCAGGGCAGCATGACGATCACCGAGTACTTGGTGGGATTTACCGATCTCTCGCGCTATTCGACGGACATAGTACGGGACCCATTCTTCCGGGCTTGGACCTTCGAGCAGGGACTAAGGCCTGAGATCAGAGCATTGCTGATCTCCCTCAGTATTCCGACACAGTCAGGAGTACTAGAGCGAGCTCTTCTCATAGAGATCTTTCATGTCGAGCCAACGCCAGCAACAAGACCTACCGCAAGGCGGCATGTAGCAGAGTTGTCTGCATCTAGCAGTCGACAGATGTCACAGGGGTCCAGGTGGACTGGACCATCAGGAAGATGACCTCAAGACACTGCCTCAGAGGTGTGGGGCACACAGCGCAGAGCCTGTCTTTCTAGAGGCAGACAGTGCTACGCATGCGGTGGGCAGGGCCACATGGCTCGTGACTTCCCGACCCGCCGTGCGGAGGATCAGAAGACGGTTGATGGACCACCCAGGCAGAGGCAGAGGGTCGACTGTGGCGGTCCACAAGGAGCAGGCGGACGATGCAGAGGAGCTGGCTGAGCAGCGGGTGGTGGGAGACGCTTTAAGGCTCTACCACCACCACCCCCAGGAGGCCCACCCTGACCACAGGGAGCTGGCGGCCAGAGACATGCTCAGCTTCAGGCAGCAGAGGCCTACGACCACGGTGCGCTAGAGATGATTCGAGGTACGATCTGTGTCTACTCCACCCTTGCTGCAGTTCTTATAGACATAGGAGCGAGTCATTCTTTCACTGCCGCTGCCCTTGTTCGGAGCTCAGAGATTATGGCGGAGCCGTTGGCTCGATCCTTACGGCTAGAGACTCCTACAGGAGAAGACTCGACGATTATGCACTGGTTCCGGTAGTGTGAGCTTACTCTAAGAGGCGAGAGCTTTGGCTGGGATATTCTTGTAGCAGCGTCAAGGCCTTACGACGTCATCTTGGGCATGGATTGGTTATCTACAGCCCATGCTCAGATCGACTGCATTAGGCGCAAGGTGCGATGTGTTCGCACTGATGGGAGTAGGTTCACCTTCACCGGAGAGAAGGGAGCCTTTGCAGTGCAGGATAGACTCACACAGAGGAGAGGACTACCCATCACTCATCAGTTGGCTAGCCTCATCCTTGGAGCAGTTGACGTGCAGAGTCTGAGCTTACCTGCAGTGGTGGATCAGTATGCGGGCGTTTTTTCCAACGACGTACCAGGACTACCTCCTTGCAGAGAGGTAGACTTTTATATTGACTTGTACCCTGGGACAGCCCCGATATCCACCCCAGCATATCAGATGGATCCCGCTGAACTTTGAGAGCTACGGGTACAGCTGGAGGACTTGCAGAGGAAGGTATTCATCCGACCTAGTGTTTCACCCTGGGCTTTTCCAATTTTGTTTGCCAAGAAGGAGGACGGGAGCTTGCGACTATGTGTCGATTACCGTCGGCTGAACCAAGTGACCATGAGGAACAAGTATCTGCTACCGAGGATTGGCAACCTCTTCGATCAGCTCTAGGGAGAACGGTGGTTCTCAAAGATAGACCTCAGGTCAGGCTATCATCATCTCAGAGTTTGGGATGAGGACGTGCAGAAGATGGCCTTCAGATGTCGGTATGGACACTATGAGTTCTTGTTTATGCCTTTCGGCATAACCAACTCTCCAGTAGTGTTCATGGGTCTCATGAACAGGATCTTTCAGCCTTACCTCGATCGATTTGTCATAGTCTTTATCGACGACATATTGATATACTCGACGATTGAGGAGGAGCACGCCTACCACTTGCGGGCTGTACTGGACACACTCCTATAGCACCAGCTCTATGGTAAGCTCTCGAAGTGTCAGTTCTAGATACTTGAGGTCCACTTCTTGGGAAACATCATCTATGAGGTGGGAGTTTCAGTGGATCCTGCGAAGATCGAGGCAGTTCTAGCTTGGGAGCCACCCAGGAGCGTGATGGAGGTGTGGAGTTTCTTGGGTCTAGCTGGGTACTACCGGAGATTCGTTCCAGACTTCTCCAAAGTTGTGGCACCAATTTCATATTTGACGAAGAAGGGGAAACCCTTCGTGTGGTCAGATAGATGTCAGCAGAGCTTCGAGGAGATGAGACATAGATTGACCAGTGCACCTATCTTGAGGCTACCGGAGGAGGGAGTAGGGTATGTAGTCTACTGCGATGCATCAGGGACCGGACTCGGATGTGTCCTGATGCAGGAATGGGCAGGGATAGCCTATGGATCATGTCATTTGAGGAAGCATGAGCAGAACTATGCTACCCATTACCAGGAGTTACTAGCAGTGTTCTTCTCTCTGAAGATGTGGCGACACTGCCTGATGGGCGAGCGCTTTATAGTCTACTCTGACCACCAGAGTCTCAGGTACATCTTCTCGTAGAAGGACCTGAACCTGAGATAGCGGTGATGGATCGAGTTCCTCCAGGACTATGACTTCGAGATAGTCTATAATCCTGGAAAGGGAAACATAGTAGCTGATGCTCTCAGCAGGAGGACGGGCATTCCGCTACTTGGGGAGGCGACAAAGAAGATAGGCGCTTTGTAGATATCCTTCGTGGATAGTGATGGAGAATCCTTTCTTCAGTCACTCACAGTCACTCCTCCACTACTTCAGTGGGTCATAGAGGCACAGTGTGGGGATGTTGACTGTGAGACATGGTGTGCGTAGATATCTTCCGGACAGGAACCTGGTGGATTCTCTATGGGAGGAGAGCACGTCATCCTTTTTAGAGGATGTACCATGGTACCGGCTTCTTTACAGGAGGAGGTGCTAAGGGAGTTTCACACTTCTTCTTTAGTAGTACATCCAGGAGTGGAGAAGATGTACTAGGATCTCAGACGACAGCACTGGTGGCTGGGTATGAAAAAGGTTGTGGCAGAGTTCGTTTCTCAATGCCTCACCTGTCAGCAGGTGAAGGTAGAGCACCATGTACCAGCAGGCTTAGTACAGCCTTTGGAGGTCCCGGAGAGGAAGTGGGACGGGATATCTATGGATTTCATGACTGCACTTCCACGTACTTCCAGAGGTCACGACTCCATTTGGGTGATTATCGACCGACTCACCAAGTCGGCCCACTTTTTACCCATCAGAGAGCAGAGCTCAATAGAGAGCTTGGGACTCCTCTATGTTCAGGAGATTGTATGGATTAATGGTGTGCCAACATCTATCGTCTCTGATCAAGATGCTCACTTTACTTCCCGGCTTTGGAAGAGGTTGCAGGAGGCATTAGAGAAGCAGCTACGTCTGAGCACCGCCTTTCACCCTCAGACAGATGGTCAGATGGAGAGGACCATTCAGACTCTCGAGGACATGCTCCGTGCATGTGTCCTCGACTTTTGTCGCAGCCGGGAGGATCACCAACCCTTGGTGGAGTTCGCGTACAAAAACAGTTATCACTCCACCATCGGGATGGCACCATACGAGGTGTTGTACGACCAACCTTGTAGATCACCGCTATGCTGGACAGACCCTGGGGAGTCAGCACTTGTGGGACTGGAGATGGTCCAGGCCATGATAGAGAAGGTCCAGGTCATCCAGGAGCGGATGAGGACAGCTCAGAGCCAGTAGAAGTCTTATGATGACAGTAGGTAGAGGCCACTGGAGTTCGAGGATGGCAACCACATCTTTTTGCGGGTCTCACCTCGACATGAATTATGGAGATTTGGCCGAGGCGGCAAGTTATCTCCGCGCTTCATTGGACCATTCCAGGTCCTCAGCAGGATAGGTGAGGTGGCTTATCGCCTGGGTCTACCACCACCGTTGCACCGGGTGCACGACGTCTTCCACGTATCTCAGCTGAGGAGATACGTGCATGACCCGATGCATATCATCAACCATGGGGAGCTGAACATTGACGATGGGGAGACTTTTGCAGAGGTCCTGATGGAGATCGAGGATCGAATGGAGTGGGTCCTATGTGGATGGTCGATACCTCTAGTGTGCATCAGATGGCAGCACGAGAACCTCCAAGAGATCACTTGGGAGTGGGATGCTCAGATGCGTGCACAGTACCCACATTTGTTCCCCTAGTTTATGATGTATCTTTATAGGGACGTAAAGCCCTGAGGTGGGAGTAATGTAAAGACCCGTAAAATTCAAGGGAAATTTTTTCGTAATTTTCATTGGGATTTTACAAGAATGTAGTTTCTAATGGAACCTGATTCCGAGGTTCGGTGTGCCCAGAATAATTTTTCCAAAGTTTAGCTCGGGTACGTTCAGTGAACGAACGAGCGGGTTTTCCTAACTTTTGGACTAGTGATCGGAATTGAATTCTGAGGGCACCGATGAAACCGCAGCATCGGTAATTGCTTAGGAACACTTTTTCTGGAGTTTCGTTTTCTCGGGTGAGGTTTTAAGAATTTGAGTTAAGTAAAGAATAAAAATAAAAAGGGTGCAACCATTTTATTTTTATTCTAAGTAGTGTTAACCTAAGCTAAGTGGTTGGAGTGGGACCCACATCCTAACTACCCCACTAGGTATGATATTAGTGGGGTGGGGCCCACACAAGCCCCACCCTTTCAACTTCCTCAACCCCTATTAATTATGTAACTCACCCGCACCCCCCCCCAATTAAATGAAAGTCAACTCTTAATTAATTAATTGATTAGGTTATTCATTATAAATAATTCTTGGATTCAATTAGAATTTCAAATGAATTTATGGATTGTGTGTTAATTAAATAAGACAAATTCTTATTTCGTGAGAGGTTAGTTCGTTGTGCGAGAGGATTTGGAGAAGAAAGCTCTATGTTCTGAAGAACATTCTTCCTCCTTGAAGAACACGAAGAATGCACCGTCGTCGAAGAAGAACGCTGACCTCCGACGAAGGACGACGAAGAATGCCAAATCATTGGAGATCGACGCCGTGTACTGTGATGCCAACGATCCTCCTTCTGCGATGTCGTCTTCCGCGACACTGTCTTCCGTGGCGTCCCTTCCCCGTGACGAACCTTCGTTCAACAACGCTTGAGGTAGGGGGTTAATTGTTTTTGTTCGTGAATACTTTCAGTGTCGTTCTTTGTTCTCTAATTGGGACACCTGTTATCACAATAACGGGAGGAGGTCGAACCGAACGAACATGACCGACTCTCCTCCCCCCTTGATGCTTGATTTTTGTTACGGCATGAGCAAGGCAGCGCGGTGCCATTGCACCGCACAGAAATAATGAAGAATGGGTGGAGAAGCGCGGCACCGTCGCGCCTCACCATTGAAGTTGAACAAAGCTGCGGCGCCACCACGCCATGCCGGAGAACCTCAAAGAAGTTATGGCTGGAGCGGGGCCATAGCGGAGGGGCGTGGCGTCGTCGCGCCGTGCCGATCGGACAAGGTCGTGGCCTGGGGCCGCGGCGGAGCTGGGAGCAGCGGCCGGCTTCCGGCCGCCGGCGTCAGAGGGGTGGGACCGCGGGGTCCCATGGCAGCAGCACGACTGGCCATCCGGGCCGGAAGATCGAGGAAACCGGGGGTTGTAACCCCCGGCCGGCCGAAGGAGCGGCCCCCCATGTGGGGGCCGCGGTTTGTCAAACAGGGGGGGCAGCGCCCCCCCCCCCCCATTTTCCGATCGGTTGTTACGGCCGAGCCGCCTGTCCACACAGGCCACGCGAGCGTGCCAGGCTAGGCCGCGCAGGCTGGGCCGGGCCGCACCCAATTGGGGGGGACCCGGACCCGGTTCGGGCCACCCATGGGGTATCGGGTCGGGTCGTTCCGGGCCCGAATCCTCTATTTTCAGACAGAATCGTTCAAAAGTCCATATCTTGGGATATGGAACTCCGATTGATGCATCGTCAGTTGTGATGCGATCCTTGGATCGAGACGGTCTTTTTATTATATTACACTCAAGGTTTTGGAGAACTTTGGGTTTGGCCAGGTTGGTTCGAACACGAAACCAACCGGGCCCTCAGAGCGGAAACACTTATAACATAAGCTCCGGACGTCTGATTGACGTGCCGTCGACTTTGTGGAATTCCTCTTAGTGATACAGACCTTTTGGCTTACTCCGCTCGAGGTTTGGATGCAGTTGGAGTGCGGTCAGGTTGGGTTTGACTTAAAAACGAATCGGGCCCCCGGAACGAAAAAGCCAATAACTCTCAGACCAGGCATCCGATTGTCGCGCCATCTGTCACGTTGAGTTCCTTTTGACGATACAGAACTTTGGGATACATCAACTCCAGACTTAGTGTCAGTTGATGTATCATCCCCTCGGCTCTTGGAGCGGACCCTCCCGAAACGAGCACGTTGTGTGCAGAAACCCTAGAGCTGGTTGCGACAACGACGACGATGACGACTGTATAGAAATCCTCTGTGGGTTCGACAGCGACGAATACAGCACTCAGAGATCCTGTGTGAATCAGTGCCTACCGATCCTGTGTGGCTCAGCGCTCAGCGATCCTGTGTGGGCCAGCGCATACCGATCCTGTATGGGTCAGATCCTGTGTGGGTCATTGCGGGGGTTAGTACCTATCGATCCTGTGTGGGTCATTGCGGGGGTTAGTACCTATTGATCCTATGTGGGTCCGACGGCTTAGATGAATCAGTGGCTATATCTAATCATCTCTATCGTCTTACGAAGAAGTATATCTGTGTGAGCTGAGTCTTGACTTCAATCAATATATTTGATATGTTTGACTTGCTTTCCTATGTGGATTGAGTTGTGTTATCCTATGTGGATTGGGTTGTACTCATATGTGGACGTGATCGAACTTGGCATGGATGATGGAGCCCAACGGGAATTGATGACTAGGTATATGTATGGGAATATACCTAAGTAGTGTTGGATGTTACTTCGTGATTGTATCTTTCCTTTATGCATTATCCTTTGTGGATTTTGGGAGACCTTCGGGGGTCTCGGGTTCCCTACTGAGTAGCGTATACTCACCCCTGCACGGGCTATACCCACACTATGTTGTGTTGGTTGCAGATGACGGACTGCGCTGATCGTGGTTGAGGCTTGTGGAGCAAGTTGGTACCTGGAGGTGGACCACTGGGTGGGACGTACTCGGAGCGGACGGCTAGACCCGAGGAGCTGAGGAGGCTATCTGTACCCAATCTTCAGGTGGGACTTTCGGTGGATGACTCGATGTTGCGGCTTTACTTTTCAGTTGTTGTATTTCCTTTTCCAGTTGTACTTTACTTTCAGATTGGGTTTGTATTCTAGCCCACTTACTTTTCCGCACTTACTATTGTACCCAGTTTTACTTAGTGTTTACTTATGCTTGCTTACTCTATGTTTTTTTACATTATAAAGGCAATGACTTCCCTTTTTATAGAGAATTTCTCCTTGGTGCTAGTCACCAGCCCCTCGCCTATGGAAGGCGGGCTTGGGGTAGTCACGGCACGGGCCCCAAGGACGGGTCATGAAAAATTGGTATTAGAGGATTTTGGTTCTACTGCAAAACTCAGGACTCTGATCTTTTTCTATGTGAAGCAATAATTTTAAGAGTATTGAGTGTGGTTATCAGTCTAGGGAGTCCAGTGTTGGTGCGGCGGCCGACGTATCCATACATCAGGACCCTGACTTTTGATTTCCGACTTAGTGCATGAAAACATTGATTGCATGTGTGTTTCAAGTTTTCTTTATGATTACTTTGTGTTAGCTCACCAGGTGTACTGTATTAACCGTGGTGCCCCTGTTTCTTTTCAGGATGGCCCCATGAAGGTAGCCATCTGGGGTTCCAAGTTTTATCCGTGACGGCAGCCCACAGAGCGACGAGGCCTCGCTGCAGGGCCCTATTACTGCGGAGGCACCGGAGGTACCACTACCCGCCGAGCCACCGATACTACTATCCCCAGCCATTTAGAGTGCACGTCGCCTTGGTGCACTGCATGAGTTTCAGCATCAGAGACCGCCCAGGTTCCGTGGGGAGATGGACCATCAGGCAGCCGAGGATTGGGTAGAGGCAGTTGTGCGAGTTTTCAGGTTAGTGGGGACACCAGATGACCTCATGGTGATCCTCATAGTGAGCCTCCTGCACACAGCAGTAGGTAGATGGTGGAGCTTGATGCTCCAGGTGCACGACGATGCATCACTCCTCTGGATGGACTTTGAGAGCCTCTTCCGCTCGGAGTTCGTCCCAGCCACCCTCCGTGCAGTGTGCATCTAGGAGCTTCTACAGCTGCGGCAGGGCAGCATGACGGTCGCCCAGTACTCGGCGAGATTTACCGATCTCTCGCGCTATTCGTCGACATGGTACGAGACCCATTCTTTCGGGCTTGGACCTTCAAGTAGGGACTGAGGCATGCGATTAGAGCATCGCTGATCTCCCTAAGAATTCCGACATAGGTAGGATTACTGGAGCGATCTCTTCTCATAGAGATCTTTCTTTTCGAGCCTACGTTAGCAAAGAGACCTACCGCAGGGCGGCATGTTGTAGAGTCGTCTGCAGCTGGCAGTCGACGGATGTCACAGGGGTCCAGGCAGACTAGACCATCAGGCAGACGACCTCAGGAAACTGGCTCAGAGGTAAGGGGCACACTTCATAGAGCCAGTCTTTCGAGAGGTAGACACTGCTACACATGCGGCGGGCAGGGCCACATGGCTCGTGACTGCCCGACCCACCATGCGAAGGAGCAGAAAATGGTTGAGGGACCACCCAGGCAGAGGTAGAGGGTCGACCGTGGTGGTTCGCAGGGAGCAGGTGGACGAGGTAGAGGAGATGGTCGAGCAGAAGGTGGTGGGCGATGCTTTGAGGCTCTACCACCACCACCACCAGGAGGCCCACCCCGGCCATAGGGAGCTGGCAGGAAGAGATAGGATCAGCTTCAGGCAGCGGAGGCCAACGACCACGACATGCCAGAGATGATTCGAGGTACGATCTGTGTCTACTCCACCCTTGTTGTAGTTCTTATAGACATAGGAGCAAGTCATTCTTTCATTGCCGCTACCCTTGTTCGGATCTCGGAGATTCCGACGGAGCCGTTGGCTCGATCCTTACGGCTAGAGACTCCTACGGGAGCAGAATCGACGATTACACACTAGTTTCGACAGTGTGATCTTACTCTAGGAGGTGAGAGCTTCGGATGGGATCTTCTTGTAGTGGCATCGAGGCCTTACGACGTCATCTTGGGCATGGATTGATTATCTACAGTCCATGCTAAGATCGACTGCATTAGGCGCAAGGTGCGATGTGTTCGCACCGATGGGAGAAGGTTCACCTTCACCGGCGAGAAGGGAGCCTTTGCAGTGTAGGATGGACTCATGCAGAGGAGAGGACATCCCATTACTCATCAGTTGGCTAGCCTCATACTAGGAGTAGTTGACGTGCGAAGTACGAGCTTACCTACAGTGGTGGATCAGTATGCGGACATTTTTCCCGATGACGTTCCAGGACTACCTCCTCGCAGAGAGGTAGAATTTTATATTGACCTATACCCCGGGACAGCCCCGATATACACCCTAGCATATCGGATGTCTCCCACCGAGCTTCGAGAGCTACGGGTACAGCTGGAGGACTTGCAGGGAAAGGGATTCATCCGAACCAGTGTTTCACCCTGGTCTTCTCCGATTTTGTTCGCCAAGAAGGTGGACGGGAGATTGCGACTGTGTGTCGATTACCGTCGCCTGAACCAGGTGACCATGAGGAACAAGTATCTGCTACCGATGATTTACGAACTCTTCGATCAGCTCAAGGGATCACGGTGGTTCTCGATGATAGACCTCAGGTCAGGCTATCATCAGCTCAGAGTTTGGGATGAGGATGTGCAGAAGATGGACTTCAGATGTCGGTATGGCCACTATGAGTTCTTTGTTATGCCTTTCGGAATAACCAACACATCAGCAGTGTTCATGGGTATCATGAACAGGATCTTTCAGCCTTACCTCGATCAATTTATCATAGTCTTCATCGACGACATATTGATATACTCGACGACTGAGGAGGAGCACGCCTACCACTTGCGGGTTGTACTGGACACACTCTGATAGCACCAGCTCTATGGTAAGCTCTCGAAGTGTCAGTTCTGGATACGTGAGGTCCACTTCTTGGGACATGTCATCTCTAAGGAGGGAGTTTCGGTGGATCCTATGATTATTGAGGTAGTGCTAGCTTGGGAGCCACCTAGGAGCGTAACGGAGGTGCAGAGTTTCTTGAGTCTAGCTGGGTACTACCGGAGATTCGTGCTAGACTTCTCCAGAGTTGGGGCACCACTTTCAGCTTTGAAGAAGAATGGAAAACCCTTTGTGTGGTCAGATAGATGTCAGCAGAGCTTCCAGGAGCTGAGACAGAGATTGAACAGCGCACCTATCTTGAGGCTACTGGAGGAGGGAGTAGGGTACGTAGTCTACCGCGATACATCAGGGATCGGACTCGGATGTGTCTGGATGCAGGAATGGGAATCAATAGCCTATGGATCACGTAAGTTGAGGTAGCATGAGTAGAACTACGCTACCCATGACCTGGATTTAGTAGCAGTGGTATTCACTCTGAAGATGTGGCGACACTACCTGATGGGCAAGCGCTTTACAGACTACTCTGACCACTAGAGTCTTAGGTACATCTTCTCACAAAAGGACCTGAACCTAAGACAGCGGCGATGGCTTGAGTTCCTCTAGGACAATGACTTCGATATTGTATATACTTCTAGAAAGGGAAACGTAGTATCTGATGCTCTCAGCAGGAGGACAGGCATTCAGCTACTTGGGGAGGTGACAGAGCAGCTATCCGCTTTGCAGATATCCTTTGTGGGTAGTGATGGAGCAGCCTTTCTTCAGTCACTCCTCCACTACTTCAGCGGGTCAGAGAGGCACAGTGTGGGGATGTTGACTGTGAGACACGACATGCGCAGATATCCTCAGGACAGGAACCTGATGGATTCTCTATGGGAGGAGAGCATGTCATCCTTTTCAGAGGACGTATCATGGTACCAGCTTGTTTACAAGAGGAGGTGCTGAGGGAGTTTCACACTTCCCCTTTAGCGGTACATCTAGGAGTGGCGAAGATGTACCAGGATCTTAGACGACAGCACTGGTGGCCAGGTATGAAGAAGGTTGTGGCAGAGTTCTTTTCTCGATACCTCACCTGTCAGTCGGTGAAGGCAGAGCACCATGTACTAGCAGGCTTGGTACAGCCTTTGGAGGTCCCGGAGTGGAAGTGGGATTGGATATCTATGGATTTCGTGACTATACTTCCACAAACTTCTAGAGGTCACGACTCTATTTTGGTGATTGTCGACCGACTCACCAAGTCGGCCCACTTCTTACCCATCAGAGAGAAGGGCTCAGTAGAGATCTTGGGACGCCTCTACGATCCGGATATTGTACGGCTTCACGGTGTGCCATCATCTATCATCTCCGGTCGAGATGCTCACTTTACTTCCCGGCTTTGGAAGGGGTTGCAAGAGGCGTTCGGGATGCAGCTACGTCTGAGAACCGCCTTTCACCCTCAGACAGATGGTCAGGCGGAGAGGACCATTCAGACTCTCGAGGACATGCTCCGTGCATGTGTCCTCGACTTTGGTCGCAGCTGGGAGGATCACCTACCCTTGGTGGAGTTCAAGTACAACAACAGCTACCACTCCACCATCAGGATGGCACCATATGAGGCGTTGTACGACCAACCCTGCAGATCACTGTTGTGCTAGACAGAGTCTGGGGAGTCAGCACTTGTGGGACCGGAGATGGTCCAAGCAACGATAGAGAAGGTCCAGGTCATCCAGGAGCAGATGAGGACAGCTCAGAGCCGGCAGAAGTCTTATGCTGACAGAAGGCAGAGGCCACTGGAGTTCGAGGATGGCGACCACGTCTTCTTGCGGGTCTCACCTCGACGTGGATTACGGAGATTTGGCTGAGGCGGCAAGTTATCTCTGTGCTTCATCGAACCATTCCAGGTCCTCAGTAGGATAGGCGAGGTGGATTATCGCCTGGCTCTACCACCACAGTTGCACCGGGTGCACGACGTCTTCCACGTATCTCAGCTGAGGAGATACGTGAATGACCCGATGCATATCATCGACCATGGGGAGCTAGACATTGACAATGGGGAGACTTTTGCAGAGGTCCCAGTGGAGATCGAGGATCGAAAGGAGCGAGTCCTACGTTGACGGTCGATATCTCTAGTGCGCATCAGATGGAATCACGGGAACCTCCAGGAGAGCACTTGGGAGCAAGAGGCTCAGATGCATGCACAGTACCCACATTTGTTCCCCTAGTTTATGATGTATCTTTACGGGGATGTAAAGCCCTCAGGTGGGAGTAATGTAAAGTCCTGTAAAATTCAAAGGAAATTTTTTCTTAATTTTCTTTGGGATTTTACAAGAACGCAGTTTCTGACGGCACCTAATTCCAAGGCCCGGTGTTCCTGGAATAATTTTTCCGAATTTTAGCTCGGGTGCATTCAGTGAACAAACGAGCGGGTTTTCCTAACTTTTGGACCGATGCTCAGAATCGAATTCCGACGGCATCGATGAAACTGCAGCGCCGGTAATTTCTTAGTAACACTTTTTCTGGAGTTACGTTTAATAGGGTGAGGTTTTAAAATTTTGGGTTAAGTAAATAATGAAAACAAAAAGGGTGCAACCATTTTATTTTTATTCTAAGTAGTGTTAACCTAAGCTAAGTGGTTGGAGTGGGACCCACATCCTAACAACTCCACTAGGTAGGATATTAGTGGGGTGGGGCCCACACAATCCCCACCCTTTCAACTTCCTCAACTCCTATTAATAATGTAACTCACCCGCACCCCCCCAATTAAATGAAAGTCAACTCTTAATTAATTAATTGATTAGGTTATTCATTATAATTAATTCTTGGATTCAATTTGAATTTAAAATGAATTGATGGATTGTGTGTTAATTAAATAAGACAAAGTGTTATTTCGTGAGAGGTTAGTTCGTTGTGTGAGAGGATTTTGAGAGTAAATCTCTAAGTTCCGAAGAATGTTCTTCCTCCTTAAAGAACGCGAAGAACACACTGTCGCCAACGAAGAACGCCGACGTCCGACGAAGGAAGACGAAGAACGCCGAATCCTTGGAGATTGATGACGTGACACCGTGTACCGCGACGTCGACGATCCTCCTTCCGCGATGCCGTCTTCTGCGACGTCCCTTCCCCGAGATGAACCTTCATTCAACAACGCTTGAGGTAGGGGGTTAATTGTTTTTGTTCGTGAATACTTTATTTTTCGTTCTTCGTTCTCTAATTGGGCCGCCTGTTATCGCAATAACGGGAGGAGGTCGGACCACATGAACACGGCCGAATCTCCTCCCCCATTGATGCTTGATTTTTGTTTTGGAATGAGTAAGGCAGCGCGGTGCCATTGCACTGCGCGGAAATAATGAAGAATGTTTGGAGAAGCGCGGCGCCATCATGCGGCGCCGTTGAAGTCGAACAAAGCCACGGCACTGTCACGCCGCGCCAGAGAACCTCGAATAAGTCGTGGCCGGAGCGGGGCCACGGTGGAGGGGCACGGCGTCATCGCGTCGCGTTGATCAGACAAGGTCACGGCCTAGGGCTGCGGTGGATCCGGGAGTGTTGGCCAACTTCCGGCCGCCGGCGTCGGAGGTGCGGGATCGCGGGGTCCCGCGGCAGCAGCACGGCCGGCCAGCTGGGCCGGCCGATCGAGGAAACCGAGGGTCATAACCCCCGACCGGCCGAAGGAGAGGCCCCCCACATGGGGTCAGTGGTTTTTCAAACAAGGGGGGCAGCGCCTCCCCCCCCCCCCTTCCACTCGGCCTTTATGGCCGAGTTGCCTGGCCACGTGGGCCACACGACAGCGCCAGGCCGGGCCGCCCAGGCCGGGCTGTGCCATCCGGGCTGAGTCATGCCCAATTGGGATAGACCTAGACCCGGGTCGGGTCGACCCAATTCGGGATGACCCAGGGGGTCTCAGGCCGGGTCGGTCCGGGCCCAAACCCCTATTTTCGGACAGAACCGTTCAAACGTCCATATCTTGGGCTACGAACCTCGGTTTGACGCACCGTCAATTGATATGCGATCCTTGTATCAAGATGGTCATTTTGGAATATTATAATCAAGGTTTCTAAGAACTTTGGGTTCGGCTGGGTTGGTTCGAACATGAAACCAACTGGGCCCTCAGAGCGGAAACGCTTATAACTTAAGCTCCGGACGTCTGATTGATGTGCCGTCATCTTTGTTGGATTCCTCTTAGTGATATGGACCTTTTGGCTTACTCCGATCAAGGTTTGTATCTAGTTGGAGTGTGTTTGGGTTGGTTTTGACTTAAAAACCAAACGGGTCCCCGGAACGAAAAAGCCAATAACTCTCAGACCGGGTGTCCGATTGACGCGTCGTCTGTCACGTTGAGTTCCTTTTGACGATACAGAACTTTGAGATACATCAACTCTGAACTTCGTGTCAGATGATGTATCAGCCCCTCGGCTCGTGGATTAGCCCCTCCTGAAACGAGCTTGCTGTGTGCGGAAACCCTAGAGCTGGCTGTGACTACGACGACGATGATGACTGTACAGAAATCCTTCGTGGGTTAAACAGTGACAACTACAGCATTTAGCGATCCTGTGTCGATTAGTGCCTACCAATCCTGTGTGGGTCAGCACTCAGCGGTCCTGTGTGGGCCAGCGCATACCGATCCTGTGTGGGTCAGATCCTGTGTGAGTCATTTCGGGGGTTAGTACCTATCTATCCTGTGTGGGTCATTGCGGGGGTTAGTACCTATTGATCATGTGTGGGTCTGACGGCTTAGATGAATCAGTGGATACATATGATCATCTCTATCGTCTTAAAAAGAAGTATATCTATGTGAGCTGAGTCTTGACTTCAATCAATATCTTTGATATGTTTGACTTGCTTTCCTATGTGGATTGAGTTGTGTTATCCTATGTGGATTGGGTTCTAATCCTACGTGGACGTGATCGAACATGGCATGGATGATGGAGCTGAAGGAGAATTGATGACTTAGGTATATGTATGGGCATATACCTAAGTAGTGTTGGATGTTACTTCATGATTGTATCTTTCCTTTGTGCATTATCCTTTGTGGATTTTGGGAGACCTTCGGGGGTCTTGGGGTCCCTACTGAGTAGCGTATACTCACCCCTGCACGGGCTATGCCCGCACTACGTTGTGTTGGTTGTAGATGACAGACAGCGCTGATCGTGGTTGAGGCTTGCAGAGCAAGTTAGTACCTGGAGGTGGACCACTGGGCAGGATGTACTCGGAGCAGACAGCTGGACCCGAGGAGCTGAGGAGGCTATCTGTACCCACCCTTCAGGTGGGACTTCCAGTGGACGACTCGACGTTGCAGCTTTACTTTTCAGTTTCTGTATTTCCTTTTCCAGTTTTACTTTACTTTCAGTTTGTTTTTGTATTCTGGCTCACTTACTTTTCTGCACTTACTATTGTACCCAGTTTTACTTATTGTTTACTTCTGCTTTCTTACTCTATTTGTTTGTTTACATTATAAAGGCAATGCCTTCCCTTTTTATCAGGAATTTCTCCTTGGTGTTAGTCTCTAGCCCCTGGCCTATGGAAGGCGGGCTTGGGTTAGTCACGACACGGGCCCTGAGGACGGGTCGTGACAATAGTGGTTGGGGTTTCTTTATTGGGTTGATGATAACACTCCTTAGGTGTTAAGTGACGTTTCATTTATAGAGATATGGCCCTTGGGTTGGAAGGGTTGTATTTTTGTAGAATTGTTCATGTCATTTTCATGGTGTTATTATGATTCTAGTGAAAAACCAATTCGGTGAATACTTAAATTACATAGGAAATTCTAATGGTAAAATATATGGGATCAATAAATCAGTCAACCATGGCTTCGGGATCAAGGTGGTTAAAAAAGGTAACGTATGGTGCTCATGTTAGAGGTGTGATAGTGGGGCGATAAGGCACAATGATGGTTTTGGGTTGGTGGAGGATCTGACTATGTAATCTCACCTGAAAACTCTAGATGGTGTTCTCATGTGATCATGGAGTTCCTTTGGTCATACATAAATTATAACCAAGTGAGTGGTGACGAACTTGTAATTAGAGTCAAGATGGTCTGGGATGGTATAACCAAATTTTTTATTTAAAATGGATGTAGTGATTTGTAAATTATATCTAGCATGTTGCCTTAGAAATGGAAGGTGTGTTTTGGAAATTTAAATTGGGATTTGGAGGAAAATCCATTTGTTCCCTATTTTTTCATGGGCGGAAGATGTGTGTTCACTATGGATAGTTTTGATGATGAGGAAGGGTGTTGATGATGATTGGAATCCTTGTGGATATTGGGGTGTGTTTTTTTTGGATTTATGTTGGTTATATTATGGTAACATTAGTTCAGGGTCCTTTTGGAGTGTTCCGATGGTAATTGTGCCAAGAATCATAAGTTATTGGTTGTATGTTTAACCTTGTGGTGGGAAGAACCATAGCTTGGTGAGTGATCAGGTGATGAGGTAATTGGTGTTTTAGTTGGATGGTATCAGTTAAGTGACATATTTTTGTTTAATTTTTATAGTGTGAATTGGAACGGGTTGTTTCTAGTTTATTTCCTTGGGTTGGATGTTGTTCCTTGATTTTTTTTAGGATTTTGGAAACTAAACAAGGTTGTTGGATACAAATGGTGGTCGGCGTAATTCAGGTGGTGTGGTTAGATGGAAACCAAGGATTCTCTAGGATGAGAACTATTATGTTGGGATGATGTAAGATATTATTTCCAAGGTGTGTTTAATTTATTTGAAGGAATATGATTTCTATTTTCTAGAAATTTCAAATTTTGGATTATGAATCAGGATGAGATTAAAAGAGTTTGAATGATCCAAAGTAATTTTTTTAGATGAATAATTATGATCAAGGGGTGTCCTGGGTTTTTGGATGATATTTGGAGGCTATGGGTTATGTTTCGGGAGTTTTGGAGATTTCTTCCCCGATTGAATGGTTTAGTGTGTACAGTTTTTAGATAAACTATGTGACAACTTGATGCTCAGAAGTATTTTATTTAATTTTTAACTCTACATGATTGAGTTAAAATGGTTGAGCATGGTTTTGGGTCATATGTGTGAGGAAAAAGGAGAAACCATGTGAGGTTGAGAAGGTTCTGATTCATAGCGCATGGGATGAGAACAGTTTCAGAAAAACCATGCAGTTTGCCAAAGAAGGGAGGCAGGGTTTATTGCATGTTTCGTGCAAGATTTCTCAAACTATATAGCATAACCATGTGGGAAATTGTTTTAGATATTAAGGGGTGCACTTTTTGGTAAACTGTTCATCCAAAACGCATGGTTTTTTGGATTTGATTAAAAATTTTGAAATGTCCAAAATTCCCCCTTGATGTTTTATCCACTTTACACCCCCATCCTCCTTTGATATTAATAGACTAAGTGGTTACCAAACCCCTCCCTCCTCCTCTCTCCTTCAATTTTGGGGGTGTTTTCATGGTGTTTCAATGGCATTTTAGGTGATATTTCTCTTCCTCTTCCTCCCCTTTCACTTTTTCCATTGTTCTTCCCAGTTTTAGATGTGTGGGTTTAGGGATTTGATACTGATTACACTATAGCATGGTGTAATTTACAAAGGATGATGGGGATTTTGTATGGATTGGGTAGAGAAGATTCTAAGATAGATTCTACACGGTGTTTCATTGAGGTATATGTTCTTATAATCTTTTCATAGGTTTTCTTGGTTAAATCAATTTATTTATGTATTGAATGGTATCACCTCTTATGTATCTTCACTAGAATGAAGTTGGGAGTCTATTTTGGACCTTCCATAGAGGTTTAATATAGTTTTGATAATAGATTATTGACCTGGTGAGTTTTTATCATTATTATTTTTTGTGGTATAATTTCTCAATTAATTATAATTTTTGTAATTAATTAATTAATTTTGGTTGCTTGGTGGGATAATAGAGCTCCGGTAGTGATGAAGATCTTGGTTGGGTGTTGCACAGTTTGGACGATACTTGGATGGACCAAAGAAAGGTCACCATTCTTGGGAAATTTTTTTGAAATCTTCATTGATTATATAGGTAGTCTTTGAGATTTACAATAGTCTTGATAATTGTCTTACATGTGTATGCAGTATATTCCATAAAGAAATTATGTTATAAGCTTAATCCTTGATTTAATAAATTGGTTTGGGATTTAAGATAATATTATTGACTGTCCATGAATCCCAATGGATGTTTTGAGACCAGACTTAAGGACATCCACGGGGTGTTCTCACCTTTAAAAAATTGAATTCTTTTGGTTTTAGGTTTTGTAAAAAACCCATGAGGCCTTTCTGGAATATTAAAGGTGTGTTATGGATTTTTGATCAGATTATGATTTTCAATAAAGTAAAATGATGTTTTGAAAGTGGGTAATTTTTTAAAAAGTATTATTAGGCCTCAAAGTGATTATAATGGGGGTTCTTATTAGTTTCCAAATGATGCATTAAGATTCATGTGTGGTTTAACCCTTATAAAAAGTTCATGGTGGATTCTTCTAAATGAATTAAGGGAAATGGATTGATTATGTACTTGTTCAGGTATTCAAATAGAAAGACCCTTGTTTAAGGGTAGATTTGAAATTTTTTAATAAATCAGTTGTTTTTGTTAAGCCTATCAAAATGTTCTAATTGGTGTATTATGAAATCATGAAAAGGAGGTTGATCCTTATTAAGATATGTTTGGTTTTAAGTCCTACTAGGACCTTGGTAAATGATGAATGATTAATGGTATTAGATTTTTTATTAATAATGTGATAAAGATAGTAATGATTGATAAAGAAATAGTTTTGGATGGTCAAACAAGATATAATGAATACTAATTGGATTTCTGGAATGATACTCACTATTTTTCAACCTGTGACTGATGGTTTTGGGAAGATGGAATGATTCTCCACTCATTGGTTTTGCATGGGACAAACTAATGCTCTAGGCACCCTAGTGTACCATATTTTTTTGAATAATGGACTGATTCACCTAACACCGGGGTATGGACATGGAATTTAATATCAAGGTTGGGATGTTTGGATATGGTATTCCAAGTCCTAGTTAGATACTTGGACTGATGCTCCTTGTTTTCCGAATCATGACCAAGTAGTTGGGATGGCTAGACATGGCAAATCAGATCCCGATTAGATACTTGGAATGAGGCTCCTTATTTTTTAACCTATAATCCCTATGATATATGACTCAAACAACTAGACTTGGAAAAGGCAGGTTTAATGGAAATTGTTAACATTTGGAGAAAATAATAAAAGTGATAAATTGAACATTATAAATTATAAAACTTTTTTTATATACCTACTTTTTAGTAGTTATTCCTTCTCATGTATTCACTATTATACTGACTGATATTTTCTTTAGACACTATTTTTGGTGTCCTATAGTGTTTTACTCACACCCTTCTTGGGCCTCCATATTAATTGGGTACCCAAGCAGCTCTCGCATGTTTATTGTATGAAAGGGTTTGGGTTGACACCTAGGATGAGTATTATTTGGATGGGAAGGATTTATCAAGTATTATAAAATGACTTAATGGATTTTTCTTGGTGATGTTATGGATAATTTTTATATTTTCATTTATTTTTTATGCTATGTCACCATCCCAGTGGGTAGTTGGTTGTTTGTATGACATGTTTATTTGATCCTTTATTAAATTTCATTTTATTACAGCATATTTCAGTTTCAATTTATTTATTCTTTCCACGTACTCTGATGTGTATGATGTTTGTTTATTTGATTTTTGTTGTTCGCTCTGATATGGGGATACAACCTCCTCATAGTTCCACCCTAAACCCCCTCTTCTAGTCGATATCCTCTAGCATATGAGGAAGCACGCTTGAGGCCATGTCGAGATCCATCTAGGGGAACTATTTTAGTGGAACCCATGTCAGGATGTTAAATAGATGGATCTAATTTGTGTAATGAAGAGAAAATATGGGTTTACTTTTATGGGTGGGGGAGAGGACGCACATGAAATTTATTAAAACTTTAAAACATAATAATTTCATACTCAAGAAAAATGAATCCAAATGGATAGATATTCAAATATGGTATAGGATAAGGTCTATATATGACCATCAAATACGATTTATTAATGTTTAATTAAAAAACTTATCCTTATCTCTTGGTTTTATTCCCCCTCACTAAACAAATTTTCATGTTAACTATGGTAATAAATATTTAATGTTTTTACTATTTATTTTGAAAAAATATTAAGTTGAACTTATTAAAATATTTTAATTAAACTACTTGAAAATATGAAATCCATTTTATCAAATTAAATTCAAAGAATAGGAAAACTTTATTTTAAAATTAAATTTTTAAAACATGATGAAAATTAGTTTTTTAGAAAAAAAATGTTTTCCTAAGTATGAATGGTTTTTATACCAAAATCCAAAATAAAATTAATTTAAATGTAATTAATTGGATTATTAATAATATAAATTGACTATTTTTACATGAAAACCATTATAGAAAATAATATAAATTTTTAAATGCATCCAATGAAAAGTGTGTTTTCAATAAAATTAATTTTTTTCACTCTTCATTGAAAATTGAATCTTTTTAAAAAACATAAAAAAAACTCTAAGATAATTTGGAAATTCTCATTTGACAAATGAATTTCATTATGTCAAATAAATTTTCTAAATGTGGAATAAATAACTATATAATTTTCTCACAATAACATTAATAACCATTTTTTATAGAAATTATATTATTAAATAATATAATGACTTAATTAAAAATAATTACTTATTTATCAATATAATTAATTTATCTAAAACCTTTAAACATATTTTATAAAAATTTGGTTATTTTTATTTACTCAAAAAACATAATAGGTATGTTATACTGGTATGCTATATTACAGTTTATTTATACATAGGGTTAAGTATATAGCAAGATTTCAAAAAGGTAGATTTATTTGAAGATAAATATATCATGAAATATCAGGGTATTGCATTAGAAACCATGTTTCCATTAGAAACAATGTAATAATGGGTTTTTTACTTTAGATATGGATATAGTTGGCTTATCTTGATAAATATAATGAAAATTTATGGTTCCCTGTTTTATTTAATTATCTTGTATGTGTTAATGGACAAATAATTAATGTATAGACATTGTTGTTTTGATTGAAATAATGATATATTTTTTTATTGTATTCTCTTTAACATAATATTAAAAAACTAACATGGTTTAAGATATTAATATTTTTTGATTTGATCAAAATAAAATAAATCATCCACCAATTAAAATGGTTCATATTCTAAATATAATTTTTAAAATTGTTTATATAAATACTTATTACAAATGAAGTGATCATGTCATATCAGATATGATTTTTGAATTCATAATAATAAATACTTTAATAGAAATTGAGTTTTGTTTTAATTAGTATTTATATTTTTAAAAATATTGAGAAATATATTATATTAAAATATATTTTTAAGTGATTTATGGGTGTTAGTACTAAAATTTTAAATGATCAAATTAAAAGAAACAAATGAATATTTAAGAAATATTAATATTAAATAAACATGTTTAATCAAATATAACAGTATCCATTTATATCATATATACCTGATAAGGAATTTGGATATATATCAATAATTTAAAGAGGTAAATTTGTGATGTGATTGATCATAAACCCAATAAAAATTAATCACTATATTATACTTGGTAGTTTATTTTCATAGAAAATAAAGAATAGCAATTATTTTTTAATATAATTGCGAGTGGGTTCATATTTATATAGATAGATAGAGATCACTCAAAAATCACATGAGTGACGTGTTATAAAAGTTCACATGTTTATGTATACCACAAAAATTGTTATACCTAGTTTCATTAGTATATATGTGGTTAATGTTTCATAGTAATCTCAATTATATAAGTTTAATGAGATACCCTAAAATTGAGCCTTTATATATTGATACCATTTTTATGTTATTCCAAATGATGACATGAAATGTGGTAGTTATCTATTTTATTTTTCATGTGGTGGGTTTTTTCATAACAAAATATGGGATTGTCCCTATTATATAATATTTTCATGTTTCATGTCTCAAGGTTATACTCATTATTATATTTAAAAAGGATTTTATCATTATACAAGATATTTGAGATATATTTTATATATTCTTCTACATATATAAGTTAGTTTGATAGAGATCAAGTAATATATCATTATTTATTTAGTTTCATTGATTCTATATAAGATACCATTTCCTATTTATGATTATGATTTATGAGTTATTGATCATTTTAAATGATATCAAGTCCAATAGGGTTACATTAATGTTTGTGTGAATTAGGATTTATTTTGTTAAAAATATTTTGTATAAAACTAATTAAATTATTTTATATATAAGGTAAAATGGTTTCAGGGGGTATCCAAAATATTTTTGGAAATGGTTTCAAAATTTTATATCTAAGATGTAACATAGTGTAACGTTTCAATAATTTATGAAAGAATCTAGTTCAATTGATAATGATTTTTTTATGAATCTTCCAATTAATTAATCTATATAAGAATACATAAAACATTACTTAAATCTATTGATATGAAAATTATATAACAAATAAAATAATTAGTAACATTTAAAATGAGTATATGACTACTCATTTTCATCATTGAAAATAATTATATCTTTATAGAAATCCATCAACAATAATCAATAGACCCATGCCTCTTTACGGATACACTAACTAGTGGAATCTTCAAAAATTCTTTAAGTAAATCCAATTTTAATGATGAATTTCATTCTAGAACCACCTTGAATTGATTGAATTAATGGTAGTGGGTGTATAATAATATTATATTAGTCTAACACAAGTTATGTTCAATTATACATGTAAAACATCATTTTATAGCATTTAAATAATAACTGAAGGAACATAAATTTTAAATAATGTTTAGATGATTCTTTACATTCATATATTGTAACACATACAATGATTTTCATTCTATATAAGTTATCATTGAACCCTTCAAATGTTACGTTATCATAAATAAATCTACATATGATATTTTTTCAGGTAAATCTATGTGATAATAAAGAGGAATGAAATAGATAAACTAAAAAAAATTAATCCAATAACATCTACACAACATGGAAATGAAATACCAATTTCATTGGTTGTTTTGTGGCTTATAACTTGGGATGTTAAACACGCTTTTTTAGAAATATTGGAATTATTTTTTGAATATATATAATTATATAAAAATGTTACTAAGTCAATAAATACATAATATAGGATTGAAAACTTTTTTAAATCCATTTAAAAAAAATTGGAAATGACTATTATGAAAACTCTCATTTCAAAGGAACAAATTTAAAAAAAAATATCCTTATTTTATAACCTAATAATTTAAATGTAAAGTTATTTTTATAATTGAAACAAATTATTGTTGAGTCAATAAGATTTCCTTATGAATTTTCTATTCCTTCATGATTGGGGAGATTGTTGAGTCAATATGCTTTCCTGATGACTTTACCAATCCTAATGTTTTGAAAATAACAAACACCTTATCTCAAGGAAAATTTCATTTTACTCCATGTTTTACTTTCATAAAGAAAATTTTCCTTCCCCGAGGAAATTTATCCTTACCATGTTTTTTATTTTTGATTATCTTCTCTAAATGTAAAATTATGTTTCATATCTAAAAAACATTAGAATCATATAATACATAGATAAAGAGCATTCTATTTTCATACTCTAAACTTTTATGAGTTTGACTCTGAGTTCCTTGAATTTAGACTCTGAAATTTTATGAGTTCTGACTCCGAGTTCTCTGAATTCAGACTCTGAACTTTTATGAGTTCAGACTCCGAATCTTAATGAATTCTAACTATGAACTTTGTAAGTTATAACTCTGAATTCACATGAACTCTAACTCTGCACTTTGTATGTTTAGGTTCCGAATTCTCGTGAATCCAAATTCTGAATTTCCTTGAAATTTAGACTCCAGAATTCTATAGAGTTCATGTTCTAAATTCCTTAGAAAATGGAATCCTAATATCCTTGTGTTATAGACACCGAATATATTTTTGGTTAGACTCCAAACTTTTATTTTCTTACATTCTGAATATTTGATTTTGGTTATGTATCCATATTTTTTTACTACACTTGTTTTTGTTATAAAATTATGTCATGCATTTAGTTATTAACAAACCGTTGTTTGAGTGACACATGTATAGGTCCCTCTGAAATTCAAGGAAAAATAAGACCGTTGGATGACGGAGTTGACTATTGGAGTTGTTCCTATAAATAGGATCTCATTCGAAAGATCCCATAACAAGTTGATCAATATTGAGATTACATGCTGCTGAAATGATTTCTAGAGAGAGAGACTTTATTTCTTTGTGCATTTTGAACACCTTGTTCATAATTGCTTTATGTGACTCTGAATTTTGCTGAGTATATTCGAGGGCTTCTGGGGATAGGAAGACAGAGGTGCTGGCTACCTTAAAGTTCAAGTAATTCCTTTATAAGGAAGACAAAGGTGTCGACTACCTGGTGAGGGCTTGCAAGGATAGCAAGACAGACTCTGATCTTCGTATCTAGGGCTTACCTTGGTGTGGTTAAGACATACTTTCTTGAAAGTATAAATCAAGGGACCTTTATCCAAGGTTGTTGGATACCCTTCTCTTTGGGTTAAAAGACTTACTACTTTTTACTTGTTTGTTTCAAGTTTTCTACTGTATTTTGATTGTTGAGGAAAGTATAACTATATTATACTTCCTTATACTTGTATACTATGATTTAGTAATATTCTATACGCATTAAGGTAGAATCTTTATCTTCATAAACTTTCATTAAGTTCCTTTCTTCGGAACCATCTTTTCTAGAATCACTTTCTTGGAATCATATTTCTGGAATCTTGCAAGTGTGTAGAACTAGAGGTATTGTGAATTACCTTGTTTAACCTTATTAAACATAGACATCTTTAAAAGTTCCAAAGGAATTTTTTAAAGTATACAATTCACCCCCCCCCCCTCTTGTATTTTGAGAACTATTAGATACTTCATTTATTATCTATATTATTTAGATCCTATATTTGGTATTATAGAGTATATCATACTCCACATACCATCTCAACAATTGGTATCAGAGGTTGGAAACCTCATACTCTGAACCAATTCAACAATTGGTATTACAGAATTGGTTCAATATGAATTAATCTCACGATTATATTCATAAGAGAATTCGTCTTCTTCTTATTTCCGAAATCATATTTTTGGACTCATAATGTTCGGATTCATTTTTTTCATAGAAATACTCTTGTTCTATATTTTTCTTGCTGAGGAATATTTTCCTTGTTTACTTAACCTTACTAATAACAAGTTTGTGCGGAGATAGTTTTCTTTCAGATGGCAGGAATCAATATTGGTTCCATTGGCAACCTAAATCCTACAAACCACCTATTTTTGATGGAAATGATTATGAATATTGGAGAGATCGCATGAAGACATTCATTATCAATACTGGAGTGGAAATTTTTTTTTATGCTTACTGGAGGATATAAAATTCCAGACAAGGAAGTTAGTACTTTCACAAATCAAGAAAAGCATGAATATCAACTGAATTATAAGGTACACAATACATTTCTTTATTCCATGACTATAAATATATATAGCCAAATTTCATCTTGTGAAGCAGTAAATTGTATTTGGAATAAACTTGAAGTTACACACTTGGGTACTTCCAAAGTTATTGAAACAAGGAGAGACATTCTCATAGATGAATATCATGGTTTTTTTCTTTCTTGATGGAGAACCCATATGTAAGTTGCAATGGAGATTTATGACTATTGTTAATAGTTTACAATCAATGGGTGAGAAAGGATTAGATGATGAATCTCTTGTGGAAAAGATCATAGACATCATGCCTAATGAGTGGAAATCTAAGAGAACTGCTATTGATGAGATTAGAAAGGTTAATCAGATTTCTCTTGATGAAATTTTTGGAACTCCTCTTCAACATGAGACTAGAATGAAGAGAGATGCTAAAAAAATTAAGAAGAAGAATGGGAATGGCAGTGTTTATTTTACAACAACTTCAAATCATATGAAATCCAAGACTCCTGAGAGAGTTACAAGATCCAAATCTAAGAGGGTTGTTATACAATCTGAATCTAGTGGAAGTGAATCTATAGAAAATTAACTAGCCAATCTTTCTTGAAGGATGAACAAGATATCCAGATAGAAGAACTTTCAATCCAGATATAAGAAGAAAGAAAGGAAAGATAAGAAAGATTCAGAAGTCACATGTTATGAATGCAAGAGAGTTGGACATATAAGACCTAATTTTCCTATGATTAAAAGAAAGTAAAGAAAAGAAAAGAATTCTGAGAGAAACAGAAATAAGTACTATAAAGACAAAGCTAAGAAAGTTTTGAAAGCTAATGACATCTGGAGTGCTAGTGGTGGAGAATCTTCTGATGAGTCATTAGATTACTAATCTTTGAGATAGAAGAATCTTGGTTTAATAGCTAGACTGCCTATTGACAATCATTGCTTAATGGATAAGGTACAAAATGTTGAATCAATGACCAATGTTTCTTTAAATGAAAATTATAGTAATGATAAATACTATTAATCTTCGGATGAATAATATTCTTCTAATGAGGATAATACTTTACCTACCAATGAAGAGGTTTCTAGGTTTTCTAAGCTTATTGAGAATGAAAATTCTAAAGTCAAAAAAAAGCTTGATAAGGAAAATTCTAGAATTTTTATACTTACTAAAGAAATATCATATCTTTCTAAAGATCTTCATAAGAAAAACCATTATTTTGAAAATATTTCAACAATTCTTGAGGAAGTAAATTCTAAGAAGGATAAACTTTATAAAGATCTAAAAAATTTAATTTCTATGGAAAATGGTTTCGAGCCTAACTCTATTTCTAAAATTAATGTTTTTGAAGACAAGAACTTAGTTATTAGACTGAAGTCCAAAAATATTTCCTTGAGGAATTGTTTTTCAAACTTTACCTTAGGTAAGGAAAATTTTTATAAGATGTATTCACAAATCCGACCTCTATGGAATAATTCTAGTTTTGGTTATACAAGTTCTAAACCAATTTTTAGTAATAATTATTTTGTTCCTCAAAGTGTTCCATTCTGCACTAAGTGTTAGTGTGGTGGACACTGGGAAAAAAATTGTTCCTTAAACAAAACCCAGTCTTTAAGATTTCATAAAGCCTATTTTTCTAAGAAAATGTGGGTACCTAATATTTTTCTTTCTGAAATTTTTAGATCCAAGAAATTTTGGGTTCTGAAAGTCGAACTCTTTTGTTTTTAGGAAAGTAAATAAAGTACCAATAGTAATACATGGTACATGGATAGAGGATGTTCCTAGCATATGACTGGTAAGAAAAACTTCTTTTAAAAGACTATCAAGACAAAAGGAGGGAAAGTAACTTTTGGAGATAATTCTAAGGGAGAAATTATTGGTATAGGTAACATCATTCTTCTTGGAAAAACATTGATTTCAAATGTTCTTTTTGTTAAGAGTCTTAAGAACAACCTCATTAGCATAAATCAATTATTTTATGAAGGTTACCTTTGAATTTTAGGAATAAAAAGTTTTTAGTACACAATTCCAAGGAAGAGTTTATTCTTTCTTCCAATAGGCAAGAGAATGTTTACACACTAAATTTATAAGACCTTAGTTGCCAAGAATTACCTCGAATTAGTGAAATGAAAGATAATTCTTGGTCGTAGCATAGAAGGTTAGGACATTTTAACCTTATAAACCTATGCAAACTCTCAAAGAAAATATTAGTTAAGGATCTATTGGATCTTATATTTGATTATTCAAAATTTTGTGATCCCTATCAATATGAAAATTAACATAAATCAAGTTTTAAATCAGTCGGTGAAGTCTCAACTGCTGATTCATTATAGTTAGTAAATATGGACTTATTTGGTCCAACACAAACTAGAATAATTAGAGGCAAGTATTATGTATTTTTTTATATAATGATTACACTAGATTTACGTGGGTCTATTTTCTAGCAAATAAATTTGAGGAGTTTTCTTATTTCAAAAGTTTTAGATCCCAAGTCAAAAATAAGAAAAACCTTCCTTTGATAACTATTCATAGTGATCATGGAGGAGAATTTCGAAATTCGGATTTTGAAACTTTTTGTAGTAGAAAAGGCATTACTCATAACTTCTCAGCACCTAGAACACCTCAACAAAATGGTGTTGTTGAAAGAAGAAAAATAATTCTTTAAGAGATAACAAGAACCATGTTGAGTGAGTATTCTGTAGCCAAACATTTTTGGGCGGAAGCTATAAGTACTGCTTTTTATAGTATAAATCGAGTTTTGATTAGACCTTTTCTTAATAAAACACTTTATGAGTTATGGAATGGTATAAAACCTAGAATTTCCTACTTCATGGGTTTTGGTTGCAAAGTATTCATTCTGAATACTAAAGATAATTTACACAAATTTGCACCAAAATCTGATGAAGGAATTTTCTTAGGTTACTCCACAACTTCTAAGGCTTATAGAGTTTTCAATAAAAACACTTGTACTGTTGAAGAAACAATACATGTCAAATTTGATGAAATTGGTCCTTTTGTTTTTAAACAACCCCAACCTACATCTTCGGATGTGTTTTCAAAAACTAATTATCAACCTTTGTTAGAAGATCCATCTCATAAGGAAGATTCCCAAGAAAATGTTTCTGAAGCATTTACCCCAGAATATTTCCTACCCTATATTGATGAACAAGTTTTACAAAACATAAATCAGTTTTTCTTAAAGAATAATCCTAGTGATAATATCATTGGTGTTGTGAATCAACCTGTAAGGACTAGAAGTTCCTTAAGAAATGAGGTAGAACATCTAGTATTTCTTTCCCAATTAGAACCAAAAATCACTGATGAAGATTTAGGTGATGATGATTGGATAAAATCTATACAGGATGAGCTAAATGAATTCTAAAAAAATAAATTCTGGACCTTAGTTGAAAGTCCTAAGGAAACTTCTGTTATTGGTGTAAAATGGGTTTTCAGAAATAAGTTTGATGAAAATAGAATCATAGTAAGAAATAAAGATAGATTGGTTGCTAAAGGCTATAATCAACAAGAAGTAATATACTATGAAGAAACCTATTCTCTAGTATCTAGACTTGAATCTATTAGTATTCTACTTGCCTTTGCAGCATTCTTCAATTTCCAAATTTTTCAAATGGATGTGAAATGTGCATTCTTTAATGGTTGTGTTCAATAAGAAGTTTTTGTTGAACAACCTCCTGGTTTTGAAGATACAAAACATCCTAAACATGTTTATAAACTTTCCAAAGCTTTGTATGGACTTCAGAAAGCCCCTCGAGCTTGGTATGATAGGCTTATAGGATGTTTGCTTCAAAATAATTACGTTAAGGGAAATGCAGATCCAACCCTTTCTATAAATAAAGATAAGAAAAATGTTTTGATTATTCAAATTTACATTGATGACATTATATTTGGTTCCACTCAACAATATTTAACTGATTCCTGTGCGGATCTAATTAAATCTGAGTTTGAAATGAGTATGATGGGTAAGTTAACATTTTTCCTTGGTTTTTAAATTTCTCAAAAACTAGAAGGAATCTATATATCCCAACATAAGTATATTAAATATCTTCTTAAAAAGTATAGATTTGACAACACTAAGAGTATAAGTACTCCCATTTTTACCTCAAATTCACTTTATCTTGATGAATCTTGGAAAACAGTAGTTCAAACATATTTTAGAGGTATGATAGGAAGTTTACTTTACTTGAAAGCTAGTTTTCCAGACTTAATGTTTTCAATATGCTTATGTGCAAGATTTCAATCCAATCCTAAGGAATCACATTTAATGGTAGTGAAAAGAATTTTTTTTCTACTGAAAGGGAACCATGGATTTATAACCCTTTTATACTTCTGAAAATGATTTTGTTTTAAAAAGTTTTTTGGATGCTGACTTTGGTGGTTGTAGAATGGATAGAAAAAGTACATCTGGAACTTTTCATTTATTAAGAGATTCATTAGTTTCCTAATCATGAAAGAAGCAACACTCAGTAGCACTTTCCACTGCTAAAGGTGAATATGTAGTAGCTGGAAGTTGTTGTGCTCAAGTGTTGTGGATGTAACACACACTCACATACTATGGTATGAGTTTTACCAAAACACAAATTTTGTGTGATAATACTAGTGAAATTTCCCTAAGTAAAAACCTTTCACACCACTCTCATGAAAAACACATAGATATTAGGCATCACTTTCTTAGGGATCACACACAAAAAGGAGATATCATTCTTCAATTTATCGAAACACAAGATCAACTTGATGATATTTTCACAAAATCATTACCCTCCGATAGATTTTAATACATTAAAAAAAAGTTATAAATGATAACCATAAGGTAATCATTCTTATTAAATTTTTATTTAAACCAATCTCCTTACATTAATAAACTCCTTTCCATAGGGAGAGTACATTTTCTTGTTATATAGATCAAAAATTTTCATAATGAAAATTTTCGCAGTCAGTTTTTTCAAATTTTTTAATGAAGTTTCTCAAATTTTTTGTAATCAGTTTTTCAAAATTTTTCATAATGAAAATTTTTGTAATTAATATTTTCATACTCAAAATTTTTGTAATGAAGATTTTTATAATGAAAATTTTCGTAATGAATATTTTCATACTCGAAATTTTTGTATTGAATATTTTCATACTCGAAATTTTTGTAATGAATATTTTTGTACTTGAACTTTTCAGAATGAAGATTTTCATACTCAAAATTTTTCGTAATGAAGTTTTTCTTTTCAATTTTTTTTTTTGGAATCTAGAGTTCTTCAAGAAAATTTTTTCTCAATACGAATAATCTTCCTAGAAATTTGAAAGGTATGTTTCCTTTCTTAAGTTTTTGTAATCATCATTTACTTTTTGGTATTTTCATTCGGTTTTAAATTTTTTGGATTCTCTTTTCCTTAAATATGAATATTTTTCTTTAAAACCTCATTAGATCGGATTCTATAAAGTTTTCTTTGTGGCTATCATATCAACTGTCAGATCTGATCAGAAGAATATTCAGCCATTGAATGGATGGGAGAGTGTTTTCATATCCAATCTAGGGGCTCAAGACTTAGTGTATCTAGATTTGATTTTTGAGTTTTATGAATCCGTTAGTTTTTTCAAGGAAGATGGTAGAGAAAAATTTTCTTTCAAAATCTATGGAAGGACTTATGCTCTTTCATACACTAAGGCAGCTAGTCTGATAGGAGTTCCGTATAAAGTAGAAGATGATTTTTGTTCTCACAAGTTTCCGGATGTTCAAGGAAGATTTGTAAATGTGAAAGATATGGAGTGCCTCGGTCTTATAGATGTTAAGACTCCAAATATTTCTCACCTCTCTACAAATAATCGGATCCTTGAATTGTGGGTTCAAGGATTTATCATTCTGAGAAAATGTGACATGGACACATTGAAAAAGAGTGATATGTACATCCTAGATTTTTTGGTAAATCTGAGGAAGGTTAATTTGGTTAAGCATATTCTAATTACAATTGAGAATATCAAGAATGGAAATCTGAAGGCTCAGATTATCATGTACCCGGATATTATTTCTAAGTTGATTGTTCGGTGTCTAGAATCTTTTAAAATCCCTTCCAGCTCAAAGCCTAGAAATTGAAAATTCATTTTAGTCAGTGATGATGCTTTTAAGAGGATGAAAATTGGATTTTCTAATGACTCTGGAGAATTTTATGACCTACCAGTGGAAGAAGTTGAAGCTATTCCGAATAATCAAGAAGTACTTAAACCATCAAAAAAGGAAGGAAAGAAGAGAAAGTTGAAGGAAGTATAAGATGAAGAGAAAATTCCAAAAGATAAGGAATTCCAATCCCCACCTCCAAAACCTAAGAAGAAAAAATCCTATCTAGATGAGGTTGTAGAAAAATGGAGGGAAGAGAAGAAAAACAGGAAGGAAGGAGAGCCACAGTTTGGCTTGGATCCTACAAAAGCAAAGGCTTTGAAAGAGAAGACAGCTGATGAGCTTGATATGAAATCTAAAGAAAAGAAGTTAAAGAAGAATATGACTGAAGCCGAGTTAGTGCAATCCCTTTTGAGGGATACTGAGAAATCATCCAAGAGTATCTTGGTACCAAAATCATTCAAAGTGGAAGCTTTACCAGAGACTCCGGGTAAAAATTTTGTTACTCCAAAAAAGATGAGAGAGAAAGAAAAATAAGTAGAAAGGGTTGTGGAGGAAGTGGAAGAACAAGAATGTAGTGGTGATATTGAAGATCTCATAAAGCAAGTAAAAGACCTTCATAATAAGGAAAGTCCATCCCAGAAGTTTTCCATCCGAACTTCTGAGGCAGAATCGTCAAAGTTGGCTACACCTAGGAAAGATCAGAAAGAAGATTATGAGAAATATGAAGATGAAGTGAATAGGTTGTCTGAGGAAGAAAGTTGTAATCATCATTTTATTCATCCTGAAGATGCTGAGGTAGAATTTGAGAAGGAGAAGGTAGATGAAGATAGAATTTTTTAGCTGCCTGACAGTGAACACAAATCTCCGGATGAAGAAGACATTCTGAGAAGTGATAAAGGAAAATATGTGGTATTTGAGACACCTACCAAAGCTATTGTAAATAAGAAGGAAACGGGTGGATCATCGAATAGGAAGGCAGTTGAGTTAGAGAAAGAAGCCTCGCCTAACAAAGTCTCAAATTTAGAATCATCATCTCTAGGACATGATTTTGTTGTGAAGTCTTTGAAGAAGTTGGTTGGGACCATTCTAATTTTCCTAAGCATAGACTCAAGATGCCAAATGATCCAACAAACACTAAATCATAAATCGGATTCAGTGTTTATGGTGATGGACAAGTGTGCCAAGCTTGAGGCTGATCTCAAGAATTTCTTCATTAACTACGATGCCTACAAAAGGTCCTGTAAGAAAATGGTTTGCTGGTCAAAGAAAAAAGTTGAAGATTAGGGAGAACTTGATGAGTTTCAAGATGGTGTCAAGGAGGCCTTTGACATAGAAGATGGGAAGATCAAGGATCTCACGAATAGATTTGAGTAAAAGCTAACTCTTGATCAAAATTCTCGGATTCAAGAGGTAAATGATTTGAATGGAAAGTTGTATTCAGTAGCCCAAAGCTGGAAGAGAGAAAGGGATCTTCGGATTGAGATTGATGAAAAACTTTTTAAGCAGGAAGAAGTCCTGAAGGCTCAGGTAGAGGCTCTAAAGATTTATTATGATAGAATCAAACCTTTAGAGAATAAAGCTAAGGATCAGGATCAGCTTATTAAGAGATCAGAGGAAGATCATAAGGAGCTCAAAAAGCTAAAGACCATAGTCAAGAAGTTGATTTTGAAGGAAAAGGATGGATAACTATGTTCCAATATGATCTTTTATTGTATTTTTTCCTTGTACAAATTCTTTCTAATAATAATGAATTTTTTTTTGGTTTCTTGTCTTTTGGATGCGTTGTACTAATATTTTAGGTACCATATGTTTTTTTTTCAATTCCCTCAAATTCATTTGGAAAATCACAAAGGGGGAGAAAGGAAAAAATAATTCTAAGTAAAGAAGAAATATCCCAAAGTAAGGGGGAGTTTATCTAAGGGGGGTTTTCATTACAGAGATTTTCGTATTCAAGATAATGAAAAATCTCATTCCAAAAATCTAGAATATGATACTTAGTGTTCCAAAGCCTAAGGAGGAGTTAGTCGTATTCATCTTTTCCCACATGATAAGGGAGATAATTTTTATTTTCAAAGTCTAGAAAAATATTTTTTAAGTCCCTATTCTCTTTTTCATAAGGATGTTTGTGATTTCCAAAAATGGTGAGATTTTTCATTCAATAAGGTTTCCTTATGACTTTTCCATTCCTTCATGATTGGGGAGATTTTTGATTCAATATGGTTTCTTTATGACTTTACTGATCCTCATGTTTTGAAAATCACAAACATCTTATCTCAAGGAGAATTTCATTTTACTCCATGTTTTACTTTCCTAAGGAAAATTTTCCTTCCCCAAAAAAATTTATCCTTACCATGTTTTTCATTGTTGATTATCTTGTCTAAATGTAAAATTCGGTTTCATATCTAAAAAACCTCAGAATCATATAATACTTAGATAAAGAGAATTCTATTTTTAGACTCTAAACTTTTATGAGTTCTGACTCTTAGTTATCTGAATTCAGACTCTAATATTTTATGAGTTCTGACTCCAAGTTCACGGAATTCAGACTCCGAACTTTTTTGATTTCAGACTCTGAATCCTAATGAATTTTGACTGTGAACTTTGTATGTTCTGACTCTGAATTCACATGAACTCTGACTCTGAACTTTTTAAGTTCAGGTTCCGAATTCTCGTGAATCCAGATTCTGAATTTCCTTGAAATTTAGACTCTAGAATTCTATAGAGTTCAGGTACTAAATTCCTTAGAAAATAGAATCTGAATATCCTTGTATTATAGACACCGAATATATTTTTGGTTAGACTCCAAAATTTTATTTACTTACATTCTGAATATTTGATTTTGGTTATGTAACCATTTTTTTTTTCTTACACTTTTTTTTTTATAAAACGATGTCATGCACTCAGTTACTAACTAACCATTGTTTGAGTGACATGTGTACAGGTCCCTCCGAAATTCAAGGAAAAATATGACCGTTGGAGGAGGGAGCCGGTCATTGTATTTGTGCCTATAAATAAGAGATCATTTGAAAGAGCTCACAAAAAGTTGATCAATCTAGAGATTACATGCTACTGAAGTGATTTCTAGAGAGAGATACTTTATTGCTTTGTGCGTACTGAACACCTTGTTCAGAATTTCTTCGTGCGACTCTGAATGTTGATGAGTACATTCGAGGGATTCAGGAGATAGGAATACAGAGGTGCTGACTACCTTAAAGTTCAAGGACTTCCTTGCTAAGGAAGACAGAGGTGCCAACTACCTTGAAGTTGAGGGTTTGCAGGGATATCAATACAGACTCCAATCTTCATATCGAGGGCTTACCCTAGTGTGGGTAAGATAGACTTTCTTGAAAGTATAAATCAAGGGAACTTTATCCAAGGTTGTTGGATACCCTTCTCATTGGGTTAAAAGACTTACTACTTGTTACTTGTTTATTTCAAGTTTTCCACTTTATTTTGATTTTTGAGGAAAGTATAACTATCTTATACTTCCTTATACTTGTATACTCTGATTTAGTAAGATTCTATACGCTTTAAGGTAGAATATTTATCTTTTTAAACATTCATTAAGTTACTTTCTCTGGAACCATTTTTTCTGGAATCACTTTCTCATAATCATATATCCAGAATCTTGCAAGTCTGTAGAACAAGAGGTATTGTGAATTACCTTGTTTAAGATTGTTAAACATAGACATCTTTAAAAGTTCCAAAAGAATTTTTTAAAGTATACAATTTACCCCCCCTCTTGTATTTTGAGCACTATTAGATAATTCATTCGGTATCTATATTATTTAAATCCTACATTTGGAATTATAGAGTATATCATACACCGC
Source organism: Viscum album (assembly GCA_963277665.1). Classification (NCBI taxonomy): domain Eukaryota; kingdom Viridiplantae; phylum Streptophyta; class Magnoliopsida; order Santalales; family Viscaceae; genus Viscum; species Viscum album. The sequence goes on along the minus strand of OY728123.1, from coordinate 1,196,166,705 downwards.
ATACCATCACAACAATTATTAATTCCAAATCTATAATTTTTTAAAACAGTTTCATTTTTATAAAAAATAACTACTACTCAATCTATAAAGGGACATGATAGGATCTTCATCAACCATATTCAAATTTCCATATGAACATATCTAATCAATGTATATCCAAAATTCCTCTATAAACTTATATAATCCCTTTTTCCATGAAAACAAGTATGACTAAGATACATGGAACATTTCAATATCATATAAAATAACTCATATTTTCTCAAATGGAAGATATGATTCTCATATAGACAACAAATTTCAAGAATTATCAAAGATGTTTCACCTTGAAGGAAGAATATTCAGTCTGGATTTCTATCTTCCAAAATAAATCTCCAAAATTAAGGATAAGTGGAAAGATACCCCCTCAAAAATTTAGTTGTGTATTTCAAAGATAGATGATGAAAAGGTGTTGATTTATTAAATTTCAATTTCCAGGTTTCATATGAGAATAGTTGGTGTATTAACCATATCAAGAAGTGTATACCTCTTCAAGCGATTTGATTTGGCTGGTCATAGATCCCAAAAGGACTTACGGATCAAAAGTTATGGAACCCGAAAGATGGAAATATTTTACAAATGGATTTTTCAGACCTACATAGAAAAGCTACGCGGAGGACCTGTGTGGATGACCTATTTGGTTGTGTATGTTTTACACCCGTGCACGAAAGAGATATGTGGTGGACCTACATAGAGGACCTAGGATAAAAAAAACATCCTTTAATCAGGACCCCTCTGAGCTACATGGGGGACCTATGTGGAGGACCTATGAGAACAAAATTCCTTCAATAAGGTCCCCTCCAAGACTATAAATAGGACCCTTGGGATCCCCATTTCAAAGGTAGAAAAAATTTGGAAGAACTCCTGAAGCTCCCATTGTGTAGCTTCTTTTCCCAGGTTCTCAAAAACTCTCAAGTAATTCTCTAAAACAAAAGAGAAGAGAGAACTGTAGAGGGAAAATGGTTCAAAGTCCCATCAGGGTCTAGAAAACATTGAGCTGCACCAAGGGCCTACATGGAGAACCTACACGGAGCATCTATGTGGAGAACCTACATGACAAACCTTGGCGGAGCACCTGCGTGACGCACCTTGGCGGGGCACCTACGCGGAGTACATATAATAACCCTGCTTTTATTACAAACTTAGACATGATTTATTAAATAAACTATTCACTTGGTACAACAAGTAATATCGAGATTTATAGTGTATTTGGGGCTTAGGATAATTAAATAACAACTTAAAACAATAAATATAGCATCTTTATTGAAAAATTATTTTACATGACCACTATATTCCCTCGTACTTAGAATTTCATGGGATAACCTGAGAACATGCATAAGAAAAAGATGAGCTATAAATCCTGGTAAAATAATAAACATGGAATAACATGAGGAATAAAATAAATGTTATACAATAGGCATATCAATGGAGAACAAGAGAAAAATGAACATAAAGGCATGATAAATCCTGGTAATCATAACATGGAAATGTGCCAACAACACTTAACATGGAATTAGCATGAGCCAAGGCTCATTGCACATACAGCATGAGTAAACCCTCATTGAACATGAAGCATGATTAAACCCTTGTTTCACTTAAATTATCATGATCCAATAACCATTGCACATTATGTATCATGATACTATACTTTACCCAATGCATTGGACCGCTATCAGGGTGCACCCTTCTTAAACATTTCATTTCATGAATAAGTGTACCACATGGATCATATAGCATAGAATCAATCAACATCATAAGTTATTCCACGATTAAGTAATTTTTAATAAATACATTAAAGTACAATTCAATATGTATATGTGCATAAAGGTGAATACCCTTGATAGATACATGGGTATGGTATTCAATACACAATGATCATGACTTGGAAAACGTGGTGCAAATTTGGCTGCATAACGGCGTGACATAAGGATTCATGAAAATGGTTGATGAGAGATAAAAGGGTGTATCATCATATGTACATAAAATGGAGAATAATAGGTTCATATAGATACATTTCCCAACAAACATAATGGAATTTATATGCATAATACAAAATAATTACTTGGATGTAAAAGAGGAGAGAGAAATCCCTCACGGAATTTCGGCATGGTTACGGGTGTACATGGGAGGAATTAATGAAAGAGAAAGGGGTATCCCATCATCCAAACATAAATAGAGAAGTATGGGGGAGGTTCTAAATCATACCTAAATATTTTTAATTTAAAACAAAAGGGCATAACAACTTATGGAAAATGGGACAAAATTGAGAAAAGAAGAAATCCCTTACTTTGAATTGTGATCCCAAAAGCTTGGGAGAGGCTTGAGAGAGGCTTCTTGGGAGCTTAGGGCACCTTGGGAGGATTCTAGAGAGACGAGATTAGGGGTTTGATGAACTCAAAAGGATTTTAGTGAAGAGAAAGTTGGATCTTGGGTGGGTTTATATAGGAAAATAGAGGGAATTCTTTATTATTTAGGTGTGGGACACCTCACATTAAACTAATCAAAACCACAAACCATCACATGATTTTTGCCCATGGTTTTTGAAAAAGGGGATTGGAAAACAATATTTTATAAGTTCAATTTAATAACTTTTTAATATAACAATATTTTTATGTGGAGTTGAGTCACACTCTCAAGGAAAACAATTTAAAAAGACAAAATGTTTTATAAGCCTTAAAGGGTCCACTAAATTTTGTAAAATAAATCAAACAAACCTGAAATAACATTATTTTAATGGTAAAACATATATTGGACGAAAATAATGTTTTTATTATTTTATTACATCACTATTGGGTCATTATGATGTCATAAAACACATTATATATTTAAACGGTATTTAATTTTTACCCAAAAAATTGAATGTCTTAGAAAATTATGATAAATTCACCATTGGATAATTTCGACGTCATAATTCCAAAAATAATATTCATTTTATCTAAATAATTATATAACTTTTTTAATTTTTACTTTTAAAATAAAAATTGACATTTATCAAAAATTCATGGGTTTTGACAAAAATAGCTTTCAAACCTTAACAAAAATTACAATTGCATTCATAAAATTATATGATCATTTATATTTAATAAAAATTAATTTAATAATAATAATATTTTATTAAAATATTATTTAATTCCAAAATCCATTAATTCATCAAAATAGATTTCTTAGTTGAATATTAACTAAAAATACTATTTGTGCTTTAAAAACTATTTACAAAGTAACAATAATAAAATGAATGTATATTTATTATTATATAAAAAAATGAACCTAATCATAGTGATAAGGTCTTTTTATATAACCCTTTACAAAACCCGCATAATACCAAAGGGTAAGGTGTGTGATGGTGACAATATCTTGGGGTGGCTCAGATAACATTGCTCGGGTCGTAATCTCTATTAACTTCCACTTCTCCCGTAGTCGGTTCTACTCAAGTATAACGTGTTCAAGATCGGCTTGGGCTTGGTCTAGAGTGAATCCCAACGACGCCACCTCCTTTCCGAGCTTCAAAAAATGGGCTTCGTATGGGGAAATTCTACTGGATGAGTCCATCAATTATTTTATATGAGTAAATTGGATAAGTTAAAGCCCTATATTTATACTAATCATGTGATCATTGTTCAACAGCTATATTAGAAAGGGTCAAAATTCTTAACAGTATTTTAAAATCCCAAACATAAAACCGAATAACTAAATACGTTTTACATAACCAAAAGAATACATTTAAATAGACCAAGAGGAATTTTCATTTATGAATTTTTGGGTTGTTACAATCTTCCCCCCCCCCTTACGAAATTTCACCCTTGAAATTTCCTTTTCCCACTCTAAAACTAATGTGGGTAACTTTTCTTCATCACTTCCTCTGATTCCCACATCGCTTCTTCAAATTTGTGGTTTTTCTATAACACCTTGACGAGGGGAATTGTCTTATTTCATAGAACTTTTTCTCCACGATCTAGGATCTTCACTGGTTGCTCCTCATAAGAAATATCATCCTCTAGTTCTACTACCTCTGAAGAGAGTACATGTAAAGGGTTTGGTATTTACTTCCTTAATAGGGATACATGAAATACATCATGTAATTTGGCCATGGTAGGTGTAAGTTATAGTCGATAGGTCATAGCCCCAACACGATCAAGAATATCGAAGGGGTCGATGTACCCAGGACTTAACTTCCCTTTATTTCCAAACCTCTTGACCTTCTTCCATGGAGATATGTGTAGAAATACCATGTCACCAACTTTAAACTCAGGGTCTCATTTACGGTTATCTGCATAACTCTTATGCCGACTCTGGGGTGCCTTGATATGTTGCTGAATGTTTTTCACTTTCTCCACCATTTCTTCTACCATTTTTGGTCCTTGCAGCTAACGTTCACCGACTTCATCCCGACATGTCAGTGTTCTAAACCTTTTCCCATACAGGGCTTCATAAGGTGCCATTCATATTCTTGAGTGAAAACTATTATTATAGGAGAATTCAACCAGAGGAAGATGTTGATACCTACCTCCTTTAAAGTCCATTGAACATGATCTTAACATATCATCCAGTGTTTGAATAGTTTTCTCAGATTTTCCATCAATTTGAGGATGATAAGACGTACTGAAGTTCTTTTCAGTATCCATATCATGTTGAAGACTCTTCCAAAACTTATAGGTGAATATTGGATCTCGATCGGATACAATATATAGTGGTACTCCATACAGACTTACCACTTATCTGATGTATATCTGTGACAATTGATCCAATGATAAATCCTCCTAAATTGCAATGAAGTGAGAAGACTTTGTAAGACAATCCACAACAACCCAGATTTCATTTTTGATTTTGGATGTCTTTGAAATTCCAGTGACAAATTCAATGGTGATGTTCTCCCATTTCCATGTTATTATAGGCAATGGTTGCATCATCTCATTACACTTCTTCCTCTATGCCTTCACTTGCTGACACACAGGCACTTTGATGTATACTCAGTGATCTCCTTCTCCATATTATCCCACCAATAATGCTCTTGGAGATCTTGATACATCTTTGTGTTTCCTAGGTGAATAGAGAAATTTTAACTATGTGTATCATACAAAAGTTCCTTCTTCAGCTCCGGACTTGATGGAACACATAGTCTTTTCCAAAATCTCATAATTACTTCTTCATTAACATTAAACTCTGAGGATTTAAATTTTCTGATAGCTTCCACTTTCTTCTGAATTCCCACATTATCTTTTTGAGCATCCTTTAGCCTTTCCAAAAGAGACGGTTGAGCAATCATTTGTGAAAGGATTTATGATGTTCCCTTCTTTATGATTCATATGTCCATCTTTATCAAATATAAGAAGATTGGGTCCTTCTCAATTCTCATCAGTGATAGAATCATTGGGTCCTTTCTACTTAGAGAATCTTCCACCTTGTTCTCTTTCCTAGGGTAGTAATGGATTGAGCAGTCATAGTCTTTGATTATCTATAACCATATTTTTGGCGCATGTTCAACTCTTTCTATGTGAATATATACTTGGGGATTTTGTGGTCTATATATATTTCAGATTTCTCCCCAAATAGATAATGCTGCCAAATTTTTAAATCGAAGATCACCACAGCCAACTCCATATCATGTGTTGGATAATTTTTCTCATGAACTTTCAATTGCCTTGAGGCATAGGCAATGACTATCATTTTTCATCAACAGACAGCACAGTCCCTTCTTCGAAGCATCACTAAATACCACAAAACGTTCTCCACTTATGGGTAGAGTGAGCATGGGTGCATTGATAAGACTCCTTTCCAACTCCTTGAATATTTCTTCACATTCATCACTCCAAGAAAACTTTACTCCATTCTGAGTTAGATTGGTAAGAGGGTTTGAAAATCGTGATAAATTTATCACAAATCATCGATAATTTCCATATAACCCCAAGAATCTATGGATATCCATTACTGATTTTAGCCTCATATATCCCTCAATTGCATCTATTTTGGAGGGATCCATATATATCTCATTGCTTGTGATGATATGACCCAAGAATGAGACCTCCTTCAACTAGAACTCACACTTGTTGTACTTTGCATCGAGCTTCTCCTTCCACACGGTCTCTAGTATAGTTATTAGATGCTCCTCATGATCCTCCTTGGTTTTGAAGTATATTAAAATATCATCTATAAAGACTACCACATATTTGTCAAGATATTCTCTAAAGACTCTATTCATTAAGTCTATGAATATTGTTGGAGCATTAGTGAGTCTGAAAGGCATTACTATGAATTCATAGTGCTCGTATCTTGTACAAAAATTAGTCTTGGGGATATCTTCCTTCTTCACCCTTACATGATAATATCCCAACCACAAATCTAACATGGAGAAGTATTGTGCTTGATGTAGCTGATTGAAAAATTCATCAATTTGTGGGAGAGGATACTTTTTCTTTATCGTGATTTTTTTAAGCTCACGATAATCGATGCAAAGGTGAATTGAACCATCCATCTTCTTGAAGGAGAGGACTGGTGCACCCCATAGTGAAGCACGTGGGAGTATAAACCCATTATCCAGATTCTCCAGTAGTTGTTTCTTCTTCTCCTCAAGATCCACAATAGCCATTCTATACGGAGTCCTGGATATTGGAAATGCCCCAGGTAAAAGATCAATTGATAATTCAATGTCTCTTCTAGGAGGAAGACCAGGAAATTCCTCAGGAAACACTTCACCAAGTTCCCTTGCAATAGGCATGTCTTCAAGGATGGTTACCTCCTTAGACTCAATCATCTGAGCCAGATACGCTTTCTCATAGGGTAGTAATATCCACACTTGAGATTATGGAGCTAAAGAAGATTCATCTTCCTATATTCACTTGTATAGAATTGGGGTTCGATTCTCCATATGGAGAGCGATTCCCCTCTCATGGAAATTTATGTTGGATCTATATAAGGAAATCCAATCCATGCCAAGAATTACATAAAATTCCACCAGAGGGAGTATTACGATGTTCACTGGGAAATTCTATCCACAGATTATGACAGGGGAGGAGTTATATTCATGGGATGAAATGATTTCCCCATTTGTCATACTCACCGATATCTTTACTTCCATGATTTTTTGTGGTGTTTTAATTGTTCTATTAAACTTTCGGGATATAAAATAATGTGTAGAGCAATGGATGATAACCCTAACTTTCACTTTTTGATTCTGGTTCTACTCATTTATTTTATCCACAACAAACATAGGGAAGATAACTATTAAACACATAAAGGGGAATCCAAAGAAAAAATAGGAAAACTTATAACTTACATTTATTTCCTTAACTTATGAATTTCTAGGCTTCAATCTATGTTATCCAACATATATTCTTAGGGGATTTTTTAAATTCCCTTAATAATGGTTCACACTAATCTTTTGAATTTACCAATTCATATCCCTCGGGAGTGTTGTAACCAAGAGTGCAGCAAGGATCATTGTCATGAACCACTTCCCATTTGAGTCTATCTCAAAGCGGTTTTTTTGAGTTTTACCCCTAGGATACTTCTCTGTTAGAGCTGCCTCTGCCTGCTCGTATCCAGACAAGGATGTATTTTCCTGATAAACCACATACTCAATACTCACCAAAACTTAGGGATGTTTTTATTATAATTATTCTTATCTCTAAGGATTCACTATGTTTTTCTAATCCTAATCCTAAAAATAACTAAACCTATCCTCTGATACAAACTATAACAACCTAGTTTTTATTACAAACTTAAACATGATTTATTACATAAGCACTTCACTTGATACAACATGGAAGATCGATAGGTCTAGTGTCTTTGGGGCTTAGGATCATTATATAACAACTTAAAACATGAAATAAAACATCTTTATTGAAAATTTCCTTTACATGACCACACAATTCCCTTATACTTAGCATTGCATGGGATAACCTAAGGACATGCATAAGAAAAGGGTGAGCTATAAAGCCCAGTAAGGAAATAAACATGGAATAACATGAGGAATACAATAAATGTTAGAAAATAGGCATATAAATGGAGCACAAGATAAACATGAACATAAATTCATGATAAAGCATGATAATCATAACATGTAAATGTGGCAATAACACTTAACATGGAATTAACATGAGCCAAGGCTCATTGCACATGGAGCATGAGTAAACCCTCATTACACATGAAGCATGAGTAAACCCTCATTGTACTTGAATTATCATGAGTAAACACTCATTGCACATGACATATCATGATACTATACTTCACCTAATGAATTGGAGTGCTATCAGGGCGCACCCTTCTTAAACATTTCATTTTATGAATAAGTGTGCCACATGGATCATATGACATGCAATCAATGAACATCATAAGTTATTCCATGATTAAGTAATTTGGAATAATTAAATTAAAGTATCATTCAATATTTATATGTTCATAAATGTGAATACCCTTGATATATACATGGTTATGGTATTCACTATATAATAATCTTGTCTTGGAAAAACATGGTGTAATTTCGGCAGCATAATGGCGTGACATAAGGATTCATAAAAATGGTTGATGAGAGAGAAAAGGGTGTCTCATCATATTTAAATGAAATGAACTATAAGGGGGTCATATAGATACATGCCCCATCAAACTTAATGGAAGTTATATGCATAATAAAAAAAATTTACTTGGATGTAAAAGAAGAGAGAGAAATCCCTCACAGAATTTGGCATGGTAACAGGTGTATATAGGAGGAATTAATGAGAGAGAAAGGGGTATCACATAATCCAAAAAATAAATATGGAAGTATGGGGGAGGTTCAAAATCATACTCTAACATTTTTAATTGAAAAAAAGGGCATAACAACTTAAATAAAATTGGATAAAAATGAGAAAGGAAGAAATCCCTTACTTGGAAGTGTGATCCGAAAAGCTTGGAAGAGGCTTGAGAGAGTATTATTGGGAGATTGGGGAACCATGGGAGGATTATAGATAGAGGAGGGCAGGGGTTTAATGTACTTAAAAGGCTTTGAGTGAGGAGGAAGTGGGAGCTTGGGTGGGTTTATATAGGAAAAAAGAGGGAATTATTTATTATTTAGGTTTGGGACACCTCACATTAAACTAATCAAAACCACAAACTAGCCCATGGTTTTTTCCCATGGTTTTTGAAAAAGGGGAGTGAAAAAAAAAATATTTTATAATTCCAATGGCCTAAATTATTAAAATAGTAGGGTTTCTTATGTGGAGGTGAGTCACACTCTCAAGGAAGACAATTTAAAAAGACAAAATGTTTTACAAGCCTTGAAGGGTCCACTAAAGTTTGGTAAAATAAATAAAAAAACCCAAAATAGAATTATTTTAATGGAAAAACATATATTGGCCTAATATAATGTTTATATTATTTTATTACATCACTATAGGGTCATTATGACGTCATAAAATACATTATATATTTAATTGGTATTTAATTTTAACCAAAAATTTTGATTGTCGCATAAAATTATGAAAAATTCACCATTAGATAATTTATACATCCTGATTCCCAAAATAATATTCATTTTATCTAAATAATTTTATAAATATGTGAATTTTTACTTTTAAAATAAAAACTGACATTTACCGAAAATTCATGGGTTTTGACAAAAACAGCTTTTAAACCTTAACAAAAATTACAATTACATTCATAAAATTATATGATCATTTATATTTAATAAAATGTAATTTAATAATAAAAATATTTTATTAAAATATTATTTAATTCAAAAATCCATTAATTCATTAAAATATATTTCTTAGTTGAATATTAACTAAAAATACTATTTGTGCTTTAAAAACTATTTACAAAATAACAATAATAAAATTAATGTATATTCATTATTATATAAAAAATAATACACATAATAATAGTGATAAGGTATTGTTAAATAACCCCTTATAACACCTGTGTAAGACTTAAGGGTAAGGTGTGTGATGGTGACAGACTCTTAAGGTGGCTCGGATAACATCACTCGGGTGGTAATCTCTATTAACTTCCACTTCTCCCGAAGTCAGTTATGCTCAAGCTTAACATGTTCAAGCTCAGATTGGGCCTGGTCAATAGAGAATCCCAATGACACCACCTCCTTTTCTAACTCTGACAAATGAGCTTCGTACTAGTCAAGTCTACTAGATGAGGCCATCGCTTCCTTTGTCTTAGTACATTGGATTTGTTAAAGCCCTATATTTATACTAATCATGTGATCACTGTTTAATGGTTATATTAGAAACGGTCATAATTATTAATAGTATTTTAAAATCCAAAACATAAAACCAAATAAGTTCATATGTTTTGTATAACCATAAGAAGACATTTAAATAGACCAATAATAATTTTCATTAATGAATTTTTCGGTCGTTAAAGTACCTACGCGGCGCACCTGGGCATTGCACCTGGATATCGCACTTGTGCTCCCCCACTGGTCCATACCGCAGGAGTTACACCCCCACACCCCCACTCAAGATAACTACTGAGCTACTCTCTCATCCCTTTGGGCCGATCCCTTCACTTCTGTCAGTGAACCCCATGAAAAATGGAGAGTTGCACCGTGAGATTTTCGGGTCGGGTCGACGACATTTTCTATTGTGCCCTTTATGTATCACAACTTCCATCCTTGGAATACCAGGATTTGAGACACTCTTTCGCACTCAATAAATTTCTTTGATTCGAATTACTCCTCTTGGTTCCTTTCATGTGTTGCCAGTTTGGACTCTCCTTATAGATTCCTTGAGTACCTTGAGTCGATACACTCCTCAAGAAACTCCTCAAACCTCATCACCTAACTCCTATGTAGGTTAAATATCAAATAGGAATCCTCCTTAGGAGTAAGCCCCTACCAATCTCAAATATAAATCCTCTTTAGTATTAAGCCCCAACTAATCCTAAACAGGGAACTCTCGCTAAGGTAAGTCATTAATATTCCAAGAGCTGGTGCGCATGACCTCCAATGTCATCCCAAATTCAAAGGTTCATCGATCTGCACCATCTCACACCGTTTCCTTGGATTATTTCATTGTAGAAATTCCCAATACCATCAGTGGAATAGAGATTGTGTGGTTTGTTGAATCTTTCACATCCTCTTGTTTCTCATACCAATTATGAATCACATGGGTTTAGAGAACTGTGATGATCACAACATCCAGACAATTCAACTGAATGAACTTTGAGAACTATGATACCCATCAAAAGTGGGATACGTAGAAATCCTTCCAAAGGCCTAAGAGCCATATCATTTCATCCATAAAAAGTCATCCTTTTCAAGAATTAATCCCAAACCCATTTCTCTCAAAGGAATACACTCTCCTATGAGACTCCCTTGAACTACAAGAACTCTGATTTCCTCCATAATTGGGATATATAGGAATCCTTCACCAGGGCTTGATCTCATTGGATATCCTCTTCAAGAATCCAACCCTAATTCATTTAATTTGAGCATCCTCATTATGATTAATCCCAGACCTATTTCTCTCAATGTTTCATATATCCCTACAAGGCAAACTGAGCTATGTGGGCTTTGATTCCCATCTAAATGGGATACGTAAGAAGCCTTCTTGAGGTTCAAACCCAACACTCAAAAAAACCCTACTCTTCCTGGGTCGTATTCCCAATAGGGTCTAATCCAACTTGGAAACTCATATCTTTTCCAGGTTCCTTGGGATGCTTAGGTAGAAGTCCCACACCAATCTTTGACTAAGTACCTTCCACTTATATGTCCTTACCATATGAAATTAAAATGTATGGTTAGGTCTTTACCACATGACCTTAAAAGGTATTATTTGTCCCATTATGTGGCACCAAACTACAAGGGTTATGATTCATTTCACAAGGATACATAGGTATCCCATTTATGGTTACGATCCCAACATCAAAACAAACCTTTGTCTCCCTAGATGATAAAAAATTCTAGATTGCCCCACTGAGTGGCTTAAAACCCATTATTATTATAACAACAGTTAAAATAATCTCTAATTAATATATGAGAGGATACCATTGATGGATAACCACAAATACATATGGATGTATCCATAAATAAAGAACCTCGAATACATACAGATGTTTCTAAATCTCAATCATGATAATAATTGATTGAAAATTTTAAGGGAAACCTATGTTATACTTGGTAAATTAATAAGGATTCATGAAAATATCTTAAATCTATAATAGATTCCAAGAGAAGGCAATAATTCCCCCAAAAATGGTGTGATGAGTTTGACCTCTCATCCTCTCGACCAGTGTATGTTCTTAAGTATCATAGGTCCAAACCTAAAAACACATGCCTTTGTAAAGTAGGTCCTTTTGGATAAAGAACCATTGTATGTTTCTAGATCTATAAATAAATCCAATGGAACACATCCAAAAGTACTGATTCCTAACCAGAACATGCATTCTGAGGGACGCGAAATAGTATGATAGTTAACATGCAACATAACTTGTCAACCTTGGGTAATAAAGATTATTTTAAACCATAAAACCTTAATTATATCAATGAAAATGTTTATAAAATTTCATATGATATTCTTTCTCAAGTTGGTCCATATATAATTATATAGTTATCATTCCAAGAGTGAGATCTATATCCCCATATAATCATCCTCTGATCAAAAAAATCATAGATTATCTTCATATAAAAAAATACACTAAGTCGAATACAAACTATGGTTATCTTAGAGTATTTTTTGAGGGTTTATTATAATTCTGTACATTTATAAAATACATATCACAAGATAGTAAATTACTAATAAATAATTAGATCATTATAAAATTTTTATATATTTATATTGAAAAAATAAATTACATTCAATTTCTAATTTATCTAATACCCAATGTCATTATATGGATCTCTTACATCTATTATAATAATGTATTATTGAATAAATCTTCAACATTATCCTCTATTAAAACCAATCAATTAATTAAAGAACCTTTGTAAAGAATTTATTTAATTATATGATATTTTTCAAGGATATGTTTTTTACATGGGGGGACCAAGGTTCTTTGGCATGATATACCATAATAGAGTTACTTAAATATTTAGATGCTAATTGACACATCATGTTTAGTAATTAAATTATTGATCATAAATATTTCATTTATTACTTCTAATATACCAACACATTATTCTTATATTATTGAGTCTTCCATGGGGGCTTAATTAGAACCATTCAAATTGATATCTCTACTAATGGGGTTAAATATACCAAGATTGAGATCTTGAATCATCTTTTCCTATTTGGATTTTATACATAGTATAACCCCTGATAATGATATCTTCCCCTTTACCAATGAAATTGAAAAAATAAATAGTAATTATCTATAATCTAGTAACTCTCACCATGATTAGATTTATATCTATCAGTATTTTATAAATCATATAGGACATTAAATCATGTATGTGACATTTAGTATAAGAGGGATACAATTTCCAAATAATATGGAATCTTATCTATTTATCACCAATCAATATCCAAATATGGGTATCGTGTTTCACAATAAACACAAAATTTTACATTGGTAAAGACCCCATGTTGGAGTTCTCCATGTTAAATTTTGTTATCACTATACCAATATATTTATTTTTTTCATTGATGAATAATCTTATTAGATGTATCTCTATAGATATCAAAACCTTCTATGTTGGTTTATTAATATATTTCTCATACTAATTATAATTTTATTAAGCACACTATTATAAAATTTAAGGATGGGATATTATCTCTATTGAATAGTGTGTTGATTACATACAACACCTTAAATATAAAAATGCTTCCACTAATATAACAGTGTAAAAAAGAATCATCTAGATTTTTAATGATACCAAATTCATTGATTATATCATCATACTAAATTTTTTAGCTTCATGAAGATTTATATATTCATTAAATGGATTATTAAATCATTCATATATTAATATCATCATTTGTATCCTTAAGTAAATTTCTTTGTATTATTACATCCACGGAATGAATACATCACATGCAGCCTAAACCAATGTTCTATATACCTTCGAAATCCATCGTCAAAGGTTATAAATTGTTTACTACCTATAGTGGATTTATACACTCCCATGAGGTGATGATACCCTTAGTACCATCATATATAATAATATGTAAATAAGGAACCATATGTAACCAAATCCTAATATTATTATGATATATATATATGTATGTAATTATAATGGAATGTTAACAGTAAATAAGTACACAGCTAGTTATAAAATATGAGAATTATATATCATATTAATCCTCTATCAAATAGATAACCCAGTGTATGACCTTATAAAAAACATATAATAAAAAGAAATAAATTAAATCAATCATGATACACTACTACATATCCTTGGACATACCATGGAATAATCACTTATTTATCATTTATCTATTCTATAACACATACATATTCTTAGAAAATTAACCTAACATTAACTAAAAATATAGGTATGCACGCTAATAGGGAGAATATGTAGAGGTTTAGCATAAAACTATGTAGTCCACTTATAATGATTTCCAAAATATTATCCAATATTTATATATTTATATTTGAGAATGTATATTGCATCATGTATTATTTAATACATGTTATATCATCGACTGTTAAACAAGCCACCCTAATGAGTGGCCTTACCTATATCACTAAATGAAGGTATATAGGTAAGACATTTTTTTCTATTGAAGCAGCCTTGGGGTAAATCCCTCAAATCCCAACTTGAAGGAATTGAGATGTTATCATCCATCTTGATCTAACTCTTCTATATTGAATGGATAACCTCTATAATATATTAGATTATAAGATTTGATTGGGTAGGAATAATTATGATTACACTCACTATGATTAGGTGTCTTACAACCATCTTTAATGATCACTGATAATCATCAACAATGCACAAATTAGCATATGGATTGTATGAAAACATTTTGGCTATAAATTTTTTAATACACGTAGATTTTTTACACCAATGGATGTGGATTTTACACCAATATATAGCACATAAAATCTATGATACTTTTTGATATATGGTTAACATATCATTCAGATAGAGGCCAATTTCTATCTCATCTTGCTCTCTGATACCCATCACCAGATTCCCACTATGGTACATATATAGTCATCTAGTTTCTAACTCATAAAAAAGTATCCTTAAAACCATTTTTTTTATTTTTAAAAGACACTTTATGTTTAAGTGGGAACCTAACATTTAACTAATCAACCCAAAAAAACCACCTATCCAAATTTAAAATCCAAAATAGAGAATATCCAATGCCATATTTGAAATTCAAACACTATTCTCGAATTAAACACCAAACTACCTTAAGACACAAGATGTTGAGTGACGAGCCATCTCAATACATTACCCTAACAAAAAATAGAACCATCATCATTATCATTTTCTATAGAAATCCACTAGAAATTATCCCATTATAGCTTCAAACCACAGACACCAGATACATTATCACCATATAATGAATTTTCCTTTGAATCGAATCAAGCCCCAAAACTAGAACCACCTTCGAAATAAACACTTTAAACATCATCGACTTAAATAAGAAAAAAAACTAGGTTACCTTATAAGATATCCATGGCCTACACAAACCCAGCATTCCTTAAAAAAACAAAATAGAAAAAAAACCCAAAGATGAACAAACCCATTTCATCGATAAAACATCAACTAATTCCTAACATCGTTATGGAATAGATTGAAGATGATAATGGGTGTGCCACTTGGAACACCATTGACCAAACAAATAGCACATCCCAAAGACTCTCGAAACTGTTGTAGAAAATCTACTAGGAGAGTGATGAAAGATCAAGAAGCTAGAGTAGAGTTTGAAGTGGTAGGGTCTCTATGAAGAAGCTCATCCTCGCCTTGAATCGCCAACTTGGGCCGATGAAACCACCACCATGAAGAGAACACCAACAATGAACCAAGAGGAAATTAACTCCATGAAATGAGAAACCCCAAAAAGATGAGACTAAAAATAGTTGAGCTCTTGGGACACCAAAATGTTTCAACCTACACATCCCTATCCTCCCCAATAAAACTAGCGCACCGGATCAGATGGGGTCGAAAACGTGGGAACTGGAAGGAAAATGCATAAGGAGAATTGATGGGGATTCAACAGAGATAAAAGGCTGAATAGAGAAAGTGGAATAGTGGGGTAAGAAAGGACTAAAAGAAAATTATAATGAAATAGTATAGAGGAAGGAGAAAAATGAGGAAATTAGAGAGGGGAGGAAGCTAGGAATGAGGGGAGGTGGAGGCAATATCGAAGAAGCAGTGTGTAGCCCCCCCACCAAATCTCTGATGAAGGAAACCAATATAGGAGGAGAAGTGGGGGAGAGGATTATCAGATCCTAGTTTACTCATAAAACATTATAAATAGTCAAATGTCTTGCATCCATCATTCCCCCAACTCATTCCTAAACAACATGAAACTTAAATCTTCATCGAATGATATTAAATTTCATGTCATATAGTCTATTTCACATGGATTTAAACTATTTAAAATTTTCTAACCCATATGAACTTAAAATAATCAGAGAAACACATCCAATGTGATCTAAAGTCATAATTTCTACCATTATTAAAGTTATTAATCTATGTGAGTAAAGATTCCTCATGTACAAGATCTCTCCCCACTATGAATATGTATCTAATTTTAGAGATATTATGGTTATGGTTACAATTTTCTGATCTAGGTATCATGACTAACACAATCCAAGATAAGTATAATTCCATTATATATATCAGAACTATTTATATCTTGATTTCTACAAACTCATGATACATAATGATTACTGAAATCTCCGTTTTTTTACCAGAAAAAAAACTTACAGGTTTCATTATTAGAGACTAGGTCATTAATCATTCACATTGGTTTTCTTAAAATCATCTAGAACTGAAGTGAAGATACATAATATTCCCCATTTATATAATTTAGAACCTTTTATATTATTTTTAAAGGAATATGAGTTACTTTATTTATAGAATTTCAGGATATATAGTGACCTTATGAATCTCTATTATGATCATAATTAAAAAATTGTTTTATTTCTACTCGAGGTGCGTAGGTTCTTATTAACTAACATGGAGTTCAAAAATGCTATTACCACATAATGTTAAATAGTATCATACATGTCCAGATCATATAAACCTAAAATTTATAACATCTTGGTCCTCATTTAATGATGTTAAACTATAAAACATGTGATAAGAAATACACAACATCCAATGTTCCCCATAAAATTATATTTTTTGAGACCTATTCTGCCTATATGATATTTGGATTTATGTAGTAATCCCTAATAAATTCTTTCCTATATCCTATTATTTTAACTAAGGATATAAAAAACCTATTTTAACCTATGAATCTTGGCATTTGGGGTCCCTATATTCATGTTTGGTTATCCAATGGGTCCTTTCACTAAATATATCTATTTGTATTATTATGATTCCAACCCCACACTAGGATATAAAAAAACCCCTACCCTAAATTTTAGTTATATTAATACATGGATTTACCTTTATAATAACTATATATAACATGATTCCTATTATTTTAGGATACTTGGTGACTTCGCATGAATCACACATTGATTATCAATTATTTTGAATCATAAAAATATTTTTATGGATATCAAATATTATTATATGCATTTCCAAGGGAAACCGCTACATGGAAATATTCATACTATCGTGTTCATCACTATAAAAATAAGGCATATTAGTCATGAGGGATGGTACCCCAATCTTCTTCTGTCACATAAAATATTGATTAAGAACCTGTAATTTGATTGATAGTTATAGTTCAACCTGAACATACATTTCTCATCTCATTTTCTTGAATCAAATATCTTAGGATAGGATTTAGATCATTTCATCCCTTATACAAGAGGTAGTCAATTCTTTTTATTTTTTCCCCTATCTAGATATTTGTATTATATCCCCCCTTATCATTGGTTAAAGAACCATGACCTTAAATATGCATTCATCCCTTTATCAGATAGTATAAAATAGTATCATCCTCTCTATTCACATCAAGTTTATGTCATCCTTACTATGTCATCTATATCACATGGATGTCTTAGAACTATAACCTTAAAATACCTACATACCCCGCCTTAAGATATTATATAGTAGCATTGAGTTCCTTATTCATCATGGGTTTTGATGTTCCCTCCTTAAATAGACTATATCACTTCTTGGTCAATGTTGTATGGACTTAAACTCAATACACTAATGCTAAATGATTTAAGACATTAAAAATTACCTTTAATTTTTTAATTACAAGAAACTTAATCAAAAAAAGAAAATAATAAAGGGGATTGTAAACTCAAACCCCATAAAGGGTGGTTGGGGAAAATCATGTTAAACCTCACTAGGTCATACCCTTTAATGACTTAGGAAATTATTAGAGAGTAAGATTGATGAAGGAATTAAAATATTTTGGATCAATATATAGACCTAGAATAATCCAAGATAAAGTTATTAAAACCTCTAGTCTATGAAAATGTAATATGAATTTATTACTATATATATTCCTATAATCAGTTATTAAAACATGTTAGGGTAAACTTTAGGGTGCCTAATCACTTCTTGAATACCCTTCTCTTCATAATTCTACTTCATTCCTCGAGAATACTGAATCCTCAAAAACCATCCATGGATAAAAGTAATTAATGTATATTTCTATTAGGAGAACCTCTACTTGGTAATGTGTGGGCCTTCATATTTAATACTTCCAACCAGATACATTGTCAGTCAAAGGGAAAGGTACTCTAATCTAAAAAAATTCCAATAGATTTTTTGTGGAACCTATCATTTGACTATGGTCAACAGTCATCCCCTACATACATGTTATATAAAATCATTATTTTGATTCAAATATTTCATGGTATGATTTAACATTCCACAATTTAACTATTGATGTGGTTTTAAACACCCTTGATATTATATGTTCATTCATCATAACACTTTTTAGGGAATAGATATGACTTAATTTTTCTATACCTTTTTAGATCCTCATCACAAGACTGTAAATCACTTTACATCGTGATCCATTCTTTAGGACCTTAAATTGGGAACCCATAATTTTGGGAAGGTATATACTATTATTATCCCATCATTCACATCAAGTTATCACCTTACCCTAAGTATATATAATGACTCATATTTTGGTCATTGTTTCTAACCTTATGCATTAGTAAACTTTATTACCTCCACTATGAACATAAACTATGTATATTATTCCTTGAGTTTTTCTATATTCATAACTTAGGTCACTTTATTTTCATCAATTTTTCTACCCCTATATTTCCATTAAGACTACCATGTTATTTTTTTCGTTAATACTACCTAAAATAAAAATATATATATTATTCTATCCTAAATTAAGTTAAACTACCTAAGTAATTATACATGTTATTAACTAGGAAAAACCCCCACAATAGGAGTCTTGGGAACATAATAATTTATACTCATTGGGAATAACCTTGCATGACCTGGGAAAAATTGAGCACCTAAAAAGAAAAATAAAAATCCCAAAAAACATGTTAGGATGAAAACTCATAAAGGTATAACCTAAGAAAAATACAAGTCTTGATACATTAATTCTCCCCCATATGATACATATAAATATTTTGGGTCAATGGGAAGAGGTATTATAAAATTCATGTTTTTTTACTATGTCCCTTAACCTCAGAATAAATTAGAGAACCTTATATTAGTCTTATAAATTTGATTAGATGGGTTGTATGAAATGAATAATGGTTTGATCATAAGGTTATTGGGACCTCCCAGACATTGGAATCCTCATTTTTAGATTCCCATTCATGGTTTTCATTATGTTGATTCTATTCATATCCAATATCTAAATTTACCAACTCTTGTGTGTGGTGACATAATATACACCGTAATATTTGTCCCCCTAATACTCTACTATGGGAACATATCTAGGATAAAATTACCATTCATATCTATGTGTACTAACTCTAGTATATATAAATGGTACATAGAATACTATATCCAACCCACCTATAGCCTTTTGTGAGAACACATCCAAATGGAAATCATCATCTATATTTGATAATAATAACTCTAGTTTACAATGATTCTACAAACACTACGATATATGGAAAACCTATAATCATCTCAAAGAATATTTATAATAGGAAATCGTTATCCATATCTAAGTACACCAACTATAGTTTACTATAATGATAGATATACTACTATTTTAAGCTTACCAATACCCATACATAAACACATGTTATGGATTAAATCATCATCCATATCTGAGTAAACTAACTAAAGTGTATAGTGATGGTACATGGGATACTATATCTGACATTCCCATACCCATCCATGAGAACATGTCAAGTATAAAGAACAATTTTACTCAATAAGTTTATAGTTCTTGATTAAATGATTTATTTACATATAATATTTGAGTATATTTACTTTTTTTAATATTAAACCTTATTAGTTTCATATATTATCATGGAAAAAATTCAAGTGACGCAAATGATTGATAGTAGTTTGGAAATGTTATTTTTTTTATTTACTAGATGAAGAAAAAGAGGAGATACATTGAAAAAAAACTCTCCATTCATTTTTAAAAAATAGAGGCTAAAAATAGAGATATGTTACAAAGCATGCTCTATTGAGGTGCAAATTTTATCGATTAATTTCTCATACTGATTGATGCATTAACAATGTTTGAATAACTCTAAAGCCTCAACATACTTGATAGGGCATGAAAATTATGATCTGATAGTGTAATATGCTTCCCTACTATACGAATAATCATATAGAATTTGATTCTCTTCTAACCATAGTTTGGTAGTGCTTTACTATTGACATAGGTGGTCTAGTACAACAGTATCTTTTTCATCTAGGTATTATTACACCAACACTGCCTCTTCATGGAAAACTTTTTCTTGAGGTTTTCTAGATCTAATACATATAGAGTGTTTCTTCATCACTATATAAGTGACGAATAATTGGGACACCTACACAAGCTCCTGCTTCTAGATGAAACCTATCAAAG
Source organism: Viscum album (assembly GCA_963277665.1). Lineage (NCBI taxonomy): Eukaryota > Viridiplantae > Streptophyta > Magnoliopsida > Santalales > Viscaceae > Viscum > Viscum album. Next base: position 1,196,145,643 of record OY728123.1, on the reverse strand, counting down.
AATATTTTATCTCTAATAAGAAACCCCATGGATCCCAAGATCATAAATTTATTGAAAATTTAGTGGCATTTCATAATTAGAACCTATACAGGATTCTTTTGTATCAATTTCCATATATTTTTTCATGTGATCTATTGTTTGGTACATGGTAAATTAATAGACTCTTGGTCCAGCTCAGAGTATCTTCTAGATAATGGGATATAGGTAAGAACCAGGTTATTATAAAAGCACATATAGTCACTCCACTTTATACCCATCAACACCAAATAATTCTTAACTAATATGGGATTTTTAAGTTGGATAATAGGTATTGGATCCTATCCAATAAAAATATGCAATTTTTATGGAATTCCTATAGGTGATACAAGGGATATATGTATAAATCATTGGGTTCCAATGTCTATTGAAATGATTATGAATACTAACATTTTTCTAATATAGCATTGGCCTCCACAATAAATACCTCTCCTACTATTTTTTTACACATAAAATTCTCTTATATCGGGTGTTTCACCATTCATTATGGTGGGATTTTTTATCCTTAGTCGGGTCACATATATTGATTCCATGGGATAATTATTTCCTCCTATTATAGACTGAATATTTATTGGGTCTTGAAAGCCTTCCATGATGGTTGTGTCACCATTTTTTATAGAGATGTCAATGAAAGTAAGATATCAAGAGGAATGATCATGACTCACTTTGAGGGAGTCATATGGATCTACTCATTCTAGATTCTGAGCTATTGATTGATCTATATTAAGAGGTGATATGGTTGGAATATCCCATTAGTGGATCAATATAACTATATCCATTAGAAATAAAGATATATAAGATAGAAATTTATAAGTAATTTATCATGAAGATAAATAATGATACAAAGTGAGTAGAAATTATACTCATCTATATCCTTACTAAAATCTATGAATTACTAAATGGATGCATGGACATCAATTTTTTAAAATAGGTTTCCCATTGTATTTACATCCTTAGTAAAAAAATTAACTATTTCAATAAAGATAGACTATATAGGGTGGTATAATGTGTAATGACTACACTCAATGATTATACCTAATATATCTTCCCCTCCTCTAGTAGGGATGGTCAGAAAAAGTGGCGGTGATGGCCTCTCCACCCTAGATAATTTATTTCTTTATAGCAGTAATTATGAGTTTTCACTGAGATTCCCCTCTAGAATCCTCTAACGCATGATCATATAGATACATTTTAAATAAGTGATACTATGATCGATGAATCATGATATCAGTGCTTGGATATGTATATGAATGATGTGTAAGAAGAATATGAATTTAAAGTATAACCATTAACACCATCCAGTATTTATTTAGTTAAAATATCGGTATTACATAATCATCAGATTATCGATAAGGGAGGATTTTTTCATCGTATTGGAGGATAAGAAACAATGTCAAATAGAGGGAAATTTATTTATTCCTTCCACAACCCATATATCTATTTCTTTATATGAAATATTCTCCCCTTGGATGTTTCAATCAAGAACACCTCTCAGCGAGCCACCTATAGTGTGTTGTTGAGATTCCAAGGGTAAAAATGTTTTAATTACTATATGAAAGGAATGTACAAGTTTATATTTTTCAAATGTGACTTGAAAGTTAAAGATATTCTTCTTAAATTGGATCATAAAACTTACACCCAAAAGTATGATGAATTCGCCATCCCAGGATTGGTTGATAAATCTTTCAATGGTCCTCATGTTTCCCATATCTTTCACAAGATTGGAGTTTGGAACCACTTTGTTTGTAAAAGATATTGTAATATATAAATCACTAAATATATTTACCAACATAAATTTTATTATTCTCAAGGGTTAATTTTGAAGGTTCCTTCACATTTCCAAGATGGGAATGATAAAAAAACGTTTTATGGTAAGCCCAAAAGTTCATGGAATTTGCAGTTTCTGGGTAGTTTTTATATAATTTGGAGGCCTTGATATTTAAAAATTCCAATTTATAATTATCCAAACCCATCCCAATTCAATAGGAATAATCGTATTAATTTAACTCCATCTTCATTAATGACTTTTTTATCCCTAGTCGAAGCACTACTCTATTATCATTGGTTCTATCTCCTCAAATCTAACTTGTGATGAAAATTTTCATTGATATATGACTTATGGAAATATTGTGATTCACTATTACTTCCCATATTATGATGCTTTTTGGTGACCCTATTTCCACCATTTAGTTAATATTATATAGCTACCTAGGGAATACTTTTCAAAAATATCCAATTAAGATAAGGTGATATACATGATAGGACATACTCAAGCGTCATCCCAATGAAGGAAGCATAATTATGGAACCAATATTTTATTGGACCTTCATTAATATAGATATCCAGGCTTAAAATACATGGATATTACCTCATTTTAGATGAATATTCAGTACATTACAAAAGAACATGCCTGAGGACCATAATAGTTTAGTGTATTTTGAAACTTGGAAACATAATATTTTATCGTGGTGAAAGATCTTCAAAATCTTCCTTTAAGATCTTCCCCCTTAGTACTATTACTTAAAACCTTTATTCATAACCTGGGGAAAGTAAACATAAGAAAGGGTTGAGTTCAAATTCTCAGTAAGGGTAAACAAGGGATATATGTAAGCATAACATGAACATAAGGGTATGAGAACATGATCATAACATTAGAAGATCACACACTACATATCAAATATCCAAATCATGATTCATGGCATAAATATTAGTAGTTCATAATACATGGATCATAATGTAATAAAGAGAATAATATATGAAATAATAACATGAGAATAATACATGGAATTTTTGCAAGAACATAAATATATAAAATGATTTTCATAGTTGTCAAGGCTTGTTCCCATGTCCATATTAGTGGAATGAGTTCACTCTCCAAACCATATTAGTAGTTGAGGTTCACTACCAAGACTATATTAGTGAAACAATACCTCTACTAAATTAGGTTAACTCCATGTTCTATCCTTGAATTACTAAACTAGGTTCACTTCCCGTACCAACCCTGTATTACTGAACCGGTTTCACTTTCCCTTCCAACCCTATTATTATTAAACTGAGTTCACTTTTTATTCCATATATGTATTACTGAACCGAGTTCATTACTTGTTCCAACCATGTATTACTAAATTGAGTTTTCTCCTCATTCCATACCTTTTATATTTAACAGATTTCACTCCTCGTTCTAGCATTGTATTACAGAACAGAGTTCACTCTTCGTTCCATCCCTGTCATGCTGAACCGAGTTCACTCCTAATTCAATTCCTATCATACTGAACCATGTTCACTCATCTTTCTATAATGATCTTTCTCATGATATATAAATCCTTACCCAAGGAATTTTAGGGATATTAGGTCCCACCCATTACAATATTAAATTATACATGTGTGTTCTACAAGATAATAAAACATTCATCATTTCATGAAACATAAAATATATGGGTTTCATAAACAACATATCATAACCCATTAAATGAAATGATTATTATAATCATTTCATCATAATATAACCTCTTAAAAAGATATGGGTATTAGGATAATTTCATAATATAATAACCCATGAAAGGAAGTGGCTTTTATAATCATTTTATCATGGTATAACTAGTTGAACAGAACCAGGTTTCCTAAAAAACTTTTATCCTAAAGATAAACAATTAAAATATATAATAATTAAAGTGTCCTTAAATTATATCCCATGTAAAAAAAATATCAAATTATTTAATCATAGGTGTATAATTATTTTTAATGAACATTTAAAACATTTCATGAGGAAAATATCCTTTCCCCTTTTAAAAATTTTTTTCTTAAAACATAAAACATTTTAAAAAATATATATTTTAAAATAACATTGAAAACATATAAATGAATATTTTAATACCATAAAACATTTTTAAAATATATTACTTGAAAATAATATTAAAATATCATTTGAAAACATTTTTGAAAGAATTTTATAAAACATGGTTTTTGAATAAAATATATTTCCAACCGAAGAGAGAAGTAAAGTTGAATTTTTTTTACAACATTTTATTATTTATCTTAAGTACCAAAAGAGTGTAAAAATAATAAAATTACATGATGATATCATGAATAAACATAGTATAAGAAAATTCATGTGATTTATTGATATATTTATTATAATATTTTATCAATGGAATCCTAATCATAAACAATCATGATAAATGATGAGATTGTTTCAATGGTGTTATATACACCTTGTGAAAGAATATAGGTTCATAACATGGCATGTTTCTTAAAGAAGGAAAATTAAGAAAAAATTAATTTACCGATTTGGTAACTTTTGAACCATAAACCAAATGAAATAGAGATAATAAAATGGATATTTAAATACCAATAAATTTAAGGATAATAATAATATAATAAATTTATGGGAATTATATAGAGTGTTTAATAAGGCATAAGTCTCACAGAAATAAAAGTGAGACTAGAAATCCCATTACTACTTGAGTAACTTTTGAATCATGGTACCCAATAAAGAATAACATAAATTGAAAATTTTTAAATCATTAAATAAATTAAATTAATAATATAAAATTTATTAGGGAAGTATATACAGAACACAACAAGAATAATTGTTTAATATATTATACATCTTATTGAAATAAAAGTGACATGAGAAAACCCATACATTAAGTATTGAATTTCTTGGTGGATATTCAAACCTCATGTATAATAAATATAAGATTATTATAAATTGAAAAAATAACCATATTATTATATATCATACCATATATTATTTTATTATGACTTTATATTACCCTTTTATTGAAAATTCTTGTTAAAGTTATGTTTCGGGTAATAATTGGTTTGTTTTTTATATATGTTTTCACTTGTTATTCTTGATCCTATTACATAGATCATGAATTAATTATTTATAAAGTGTAAAACATGGGATAAATATCATATCTATTAATTATATAATTATTTAAAATAATCTATAAAATATATAAACATGAAATTTAATACACCTTTCATGGATAAGGTAGGTCGTACTTATGCATGAACGATGTTTATGTTTTATTGTTGTATCGAAAGAAAGAAATTAAATGACATATATGTATGTATGTATGTATGTATGTATGTATGTATGTATGTATGTATGTATGTATGTATGTATGTATGTATGTATGTATGTATGTATTATCATTAAATTATAATTATTATTTCATATATATCATGTAATTTTACTAAACCCATCCTTTATACATTCCATTTAAAGTGTGAAGAAATCGCATCGCTTTGAGCGATCGGTAGTCCACACGTCCACAAACGAAGTTATCATATTCCCATGAAATAGGAATCATGAAGTTATGTGTTATATAATAATTAAATAAGAATAAATACATCATAAATATCATATAAATAATATAAAAATATAAATTCCATCATTATTACTAACCTTGAAAGGTGTAAAAGGAGGAACGAACAACATTGGTTCGTGAGGAGATAGTATGTCGTACACACAAACGATGATTGTGTATCCCATTTGATAGAAGTTTGTGTAGGTATAGGTTGAAATATTAACATAGAAATATCATTATATTGGTGATACTAAGGTTATTATATAATCATTAAATAATAATAATATATGGGGTGGATAAAGTAATAAAACAAAAGTGTTTGTTGAAGGATGTTGCCTCTTCTTTGGGTAACTCATTTTTGTTTTCACCAAAGGGGTTCCTTGGTTAGATTTTTTTCCAACGGTAGGATTATAGGATGAATATAGGGAATTTGGGAGATAATTTCATCTAGTTTTGGATAATCCAATGGTCTTGAGAGGTGTGAATAAGTGATGGGGTGACTGCCTTTTTTATAGTGGAGGAGGAGTGGCATTCTTGTAAATATAAAAAGGTAAAGACTAATGAGAGGTCTTCCGTACATCATGTGTACCCAATAATGGTCAAATTTTTAATAAATCATCATATATTGTGGAAATATGTACAAACAATTTCTTTTTAACATGTTTATAGGTTATTTGACCCCTTAAGTTAAAGTTTAACCACTAAGTAAACTCATTTTTACCTTAATCATTATAATTAATTTTAATTACATTCACTAATATTTTTGGTCAAAAATTAAGTTTAACTTATTATAAATTATAAATTATTCTGAATAAAAATATTTAATCTATTTTTTCAAATTTCAAAAATAAAAGTGGAATAAATTAATTTAAAAAATAATACCAGAGATGGGATGAAACAATGGGGGTTTTAAGTGAAAAAGTTTAAAAGTTTGAATTATTTTTATATCCAATTTCAATGTGAAATTGATTAAAATGACCTAAATTTTATTACTAGATGTATAATTTATCTAAATATAATTTAAAACCAATTTAAAATATTATTTAACTATATAAATAAATTAGATTAAAAATCAGTTTGCAATTAAAATCCAATGCTTTTCACAATTCATCAAAAATTAAACTTCTCAGAAAAATAAAAAAATTCACCCAAAGTAAATTTTGACATTCCTATTTCAAAAAATATATTTATTTTGTATAATTGAAATTATAAAATTATTAAAATTTATTTTAAAATATTTTCTCCATTAAAAGGTGGTAAAATTAAATTTTTTAAAAAAATACATCTTTTTATCCATAAAATTGGATTTATTATTATCTTATACACATCAAATATATTGGATGTATGTAAAAATAATTTATTGAATATATAATTTATAAATTTTATTAAAAACATTAATTGAAATTGGTTTCTTTAATTTTTTGAGAAAAAATTGTGTTTGTATATAGAAAAATAGTTTTATTGGAAAAGAAATTTCTTTATTTTCAGATAGTTCTTAGTCTCAATTCTAACTAATTGATAACCAAATTATTAATTTTATATACATGTGTAAATAAAATTTAAAAAAAATAATCTTTTTTGTAAATTCTATTCCAAATGATAGGTGGTAACTATAATATTATTTTAATAACAATATTAATAGTATATTTTAGTTCTATAAAACTTGGCTTTGGGTGTAACTCAAGCTATCTAAGGAACTCTACATTTTTTCTAACACAATCCAAACATTGTTTTGTGGGTAACACAATCTAATAAGTGTTTCATGTACTGAAAGATTAACTTGGTGCTGCGTGAAATGAAAACCAAACTTATTTCTTTCATATAACACAATATATATTCAGTGTTGCATGAAATACATAATATTAAACGAATTTGAAAAACATATTTCAAAAAATATTATGGTGTTACATTCTACCCCCCTTAAAATTAATTTCACCCTCAAAATTCATATGGTTTATGAAAGGTTTAATGCCTGAAAGTTCTATTCATATAAATCCACATCATAAAAATAAATACTAAAAATCCTTGAAAAAATAAAATTTGGAAACATAAAAGTTAACCAAAGTAACTCATAACTCGGTTTCCACATAAGAGAATATATATGGAAATTGAAAACGTGTACATAGAAGATAAATCTAAGTATCAAGTTCTGATGTAGAGTGATAGAGAACATGGTTAGGATAAAGTTAATTATCACAAATAAAAAAAACCAAAGAGGATTGAAAAAAGGTCATTGATATCATAAAAAATAACAATAATGGGAGAACATTTTATTTCAAGACCTTTTTCCTAAAGTTGAAGAATTACATGAGAATATATACTTACTTTATTTCAGCATAATCTCACCCTTAGTTGTACCCTGATCAATTTCTACTTTATCTCTTATTCCAAGAAATTAAGGTGGATTTTTCACTATTAGATCCTAAAAAGATCATTATATCCATAAATATAATGATAGTTCATTGCATATGTCTTTATCACAACAAAATAGTTAGAACATGTTATCCAATATACATAAATCCTCATATGTATAGATAATACTTTAGTCTCTAAAACCTCATCCAAAGTTTAATATAATCCATTCCATAACCTTATAACCCTTCTAAAAGATGAAACTACAAAATTTTATAAATAAGGTCACTAAATTTCTCAAAAACATCTTAGAATTGATCCCTCATTTATCAAAAATTAACTCTTGGTTTCCACATACCAAACATGTGAATACCTTTATCATGTTTTCTTTTGAAACATGGTAATAACCTAAATTACCATAAAACCTTATTGAAAACATTCATTCTTTCTTATTCCAAATATTATTGGACATATTACTTCAATCCAAAAAAGTTGTAAACTTCATCCATGATAACAAAGACCACTTTTCAAACAAATCTAAAATCAGTTCAATGGTAATTAGTACTATCCAATTTACTTATTCCATGATCATCTATTTATCCAAAATTTTCTCATCATTAGAAACACATTAATGGTTACCTTACCTTAATCAAAATACCACATTTCCATTAAATCACTTTTCTAGGCTATCAGCACCATTCAATGTATTTTTGAAAATCCTTAATGAAATACATATACTTCATGATTCATATAACATAATTCTTGAATTCCAATACATATACAATTCAATCATCCAACATTATTCTTAAAAAATTACTTGGGATTCATCATCTTATTCCTTAATACCCCATTCCTAGAACATGATATATGAATCATGTATTTAGGTTTATCAACCACAATTTAATCATGATTAGTATGTTTAATTTAATCATTAATGTTATAATATCACATACCATTCACATTTAGTTCTCAGTCTCTTTATCTTCAGCAGTATAACCAATACTCATACCACCTTCCTGGTTCTCTTCATGAGATTTCCACTTGGGACATTGATTTTCATTATTCACATACTTTCCACATCTAAAACATTAAATGTTAACCCAACCCCTTCTAGTTCCCGCTATTGACTAAGACTATAAATCATAGTTTTAAGAACACTTTTCATATAATAAAAACTCATAATCATGAAAAAATACTTATAGTATGTCTAAATAATGACACCTTTTGTTAAATCTATGACACCTTAGGATTATCTTTAGAGACATTCCAAGATATATCCTTAGAAATATACCTAGGGATCTCATTAAAGTTTTCTCATCCTAGTTTCAAAGTTTAACTTAATGTTTCCTTTGGATACCAACTATAGCGACCCATGCTTAACATACATGGATATTCCATCATTTTAGATGAATATTAAGCACATTACAAAAGTGCATACCTGAGGACCATAATATTTTAGTGTATTTGGAAACTAGTAAACATAATATTATATCTTGGTGAAGGATCTTCAACATATCCCTTAAATATATTCCCCTTTAGTGCTCCTACTTAAAACCTTTTCTCATAACCTATGGAAAGAAAACATAAGAAAGGGGTGAGATTATATTCTCATTAAAGGTAAACAAGGGAGATATATAAGCATAACATGAACATTGTGGAATGAGAATATGATCATAACATTATAAGATCATACCTTTCATATTAAAGATCATAATCAAGATTCATGGAAAAATATTGGAAGTTCATAAGACATAAATCATAAGTTAATCAAAAGAATAATCAATGAAATCATAACATAGGAATAATACATGGAATTTTTTAAGACACATAAACATATAAAATGATTTCCATAGTAGACAAGGCTTAATTCCAAGGACATCTTAGTGGAATGGGTTAACTCCCCAAATCATCTTAGTAGTCGAGGTTCACTCCCAATACCATATATAATGTCTCGTATTTTACATTTATTATTTTTAAATATTATATAGATAAAATTCAAGACCAGGTGCTGAGACGGTGTGCGATTTCGAGGCCCAGTGTGCCCAGAATAAATGTTTGGAAAATATTAAAATATTAAATACCACGTGTGCACAATTTTATTGAAAACTTAGAATAACTTCTAAACAGGTTCTCAGATTATAAATTTCAGGGAACCATTGCATTCAGAATAGAGGCTTTACCCTAACCAAAATCTAACATTGGTTGGCATAGGTCAGTTGTGGAAAGTCTTCATGGGTGTTTTAAATGAATAGAATAAATTAGACAAAAATTATTTAAATTTATTTTGTCAACGTAGAGATATGGTTTCTTTTAAATAATCCTTTTGGAAGAGATAAAGGGTTCGTCTTATAACCTCGTAATTCTCCTGAGATGCTAGGAGAAACCTATGGAGAATCCTCTTGAGCAGGCGATGATAAAAATTTAGATCATAGATCGACGAACACCATTCTTAGTATATTTCACCAAAGGAGATGATGCGGGAACTAATATTCAGTAGAGAGTGATCCAAAATCTAGGTAGGATGTGTTATTTTTATTCTTATTTCCTGGTCTTGACTCCTACAATTAACCGGACTAATGCACAAATAGATTATCCCACTAATCAATCATACAAATAGGATAGGATGATATTTGTGGGGTATCAAGATTTGTTCCTAGATATTGATTAATTGATTCATTTATCATAATTATAGGAATGGATTGAGGCTGCAACGAACAATGGTCGAGGTTCGTTTCTCAAGATTGTTCCTTGTGAATTTTTTTCCCATGATTTCTAGTGTTCTTGACACACATTATTCGTTCTTCCCCCAAAATTTTAATAATTAATCATTGTGCCTTTCATTTTTAGTGTAATGATCCAAAACTAGAGATATGTAATTAGGATGACTCAACGAAGGTGTCATGGTGGGGCATCAGTGGATCGAATGATGGTGGGTACTGAATCAACATTCTTCAGCAATGACGAATAACACCTACGATCAAATTGTTTTATCCATTTTGGGGAAAAAATACTATCAATTCGGTGTTATAATGAATGGATGTCATTCGATCTTGAGTTCTGAGGAAAACCGAGCACTATAATAGAACCTGAGTGATCATTCAAGGAAAGAAGGAGGAAGAATATGGGTTTTGGAAAACCTAATACACGCGGTGTGTAGTCCCAGCTACACAGTGTGTGTTCCTAATTGGATCTCTCGGTATGTACATGGGAAGTACATAGACATGGGGTGGAGTACATGGGTTACCTACATGGACCGTACTCCCCCACATGGTATGGCATGAACTGGTTACAAAGACTACCCTAGGTATTGGTACATTGGAAAGGTTACACGGGTTAACACTATGTACTGGCACATGGATAGAGTACACGAGCGGACCCCAGAAAGAAGGACATGGTGTGTGACTCCTTTTACACATTGTGCACCCATATTCTACATGATATGGTTTGGAATGACATTGTTAGTTGTACACAGGCAGTACCCGGGGTCAAGGGACACAGTGTGTGAACCTACTATACACCATTTACCCCTTTCTACATGTATTGATTCTTTTATCCTCTGTATCTTGGAAAAGTTTCACTAGGGTTATTTCCCTTAATCGTTTCCCTATAGGTACATAAGAACAATTTACTACTCATGGGACTATGATCCCTTCAGTATGAATTCTTAAATAGAGTTTTTGGAATCCCCCGAGAGGCCTGAAGTAGGATACTCTATTAATTATTTATTCCCTAAGTGGAGTTATTGATATTGACATGATCAACACTACATGGGTGTAGATCCTCTACTTGGAAGGTTAATATATATTGAGTTGTTGTTATCACCCCATGGCCCAGGATTTGATCCTCGTCTATTGTATTGTATCTCTCTCGTTAGATCTATTAGTGTATCTCTATCATGGAAAGACCTGATTAACAGTACCTCTCAAACAGACATCATCAGTGTTACCATACTCAGAAGTGTGTTCTCTCGGATGAGTGCTTTGTGGAAACGTCGATCTGAATTCCTAGGGTTGGTATGTAGTGTTTTTGACTTACCTCTATATTGTGTGTCTTGGTTTAGTATATCTGGATATTATTGTTATATGTGTTGTAGAAATATACTTGTGTAGAGATGATTGTATATTTTTTTGTATTTATTTGTGGTTTTGGGGTGTCCTACTAAGTATTGTTATACTCACCCCTGCATGGTCTTTGCCTACACATGTCATATCTTATGAAGAAAATAGAACCTCTAATGGAGTCCTAGGTGGACCAGGACCCGACTGTGCTTTGTGAGACTGGATAGGCTAAGGTGTGTTCCTGCGGCTTTTAGAAAGCAGTCCCAGTACCTTTTCTTACAGGTTGGACTTTTGCTTACTGACTCCTTTTAGTGGTATTATATTCTGGACCTTTTTACTTTACTTTACTTTACTTTCTGTTGTACTGTGGTTGCTTGATATAGTGGTATGAATTCATTGTTTAATTTTGGTTTTTACATTTCCGCATTTTGTGGGATTAGATGTGTGTGTGTGTGTACAGGTACATAGAAAATGCCTCCCATATTAGTGATATTCCTACTCAGTGATAGTCATTATCCCTTATCCTATTGGAGGTGGGATTGGGGATTCATGGAACGGACCCCACTAGGACAGTTTGTGACATAGTGGTGTCAGAGGTGTTCAGTTATAATTTATGACCAAGAGTCTATGAGATTGGTCTAGGGAAACAATGTTAAGTGTTTCGAGTTCGTCTTTCAGGCCAGGGACTCTAGTGTTGGTGCAGTGGCTGATGTATCCATACACCATGACTTTGTTAACCTTTATTCAACTCAGTACATAAAAACACTAGTTGGAGGGATATGAATGGTACGTGCATCATATAGGAATGGGTTTTGGTTTCCATGTCCTTCTTTATTCATCTCTCCAGATATACTCATTGACCATGGTTTGTCTTGTTTTCTTATAGGATGCCTCTTCGATGCATACCAGCTAGGATTTAGGAGATCTATCATGAGGATAACCCCCTTAGTGATGAGGCTTTGGTGTAGGGACCAATTCCCCAGATGTTACATCCAGGTGGTGCACCAGCCATAATTTTACCAGTAGAGTATCATGTGGTACCTGAAGTGACAATGGATGAGGAGTGCAGGCTAAGCACGCTTCATGAGTTTCATAAATAGAGACCCCACAGGTTATGAAGCAAGCCCAACCCAAAGGTGGATAAGGACTGGATTGAGGTGGTGAACCGAGTTTTTCATCTATCCAGGACACCAAAAGATCAAATGGTGGTCCTAGCAGTGATCCCTCTACATAACTTAGAAGTATAATGGTAGATATTGGTTATCTAGACTCATGATGAGGTGACTCTTTCATGGATAGAGTTTGATCACCTCTTCAGAGAAGATTTATCACTAGTTACACTGAGATTTGTGCATATAAAAGAGCTTATTCATCTTTAGCAGGTCAGCATGATAGTGGATAATTATTCATTGTGATTTACCAACCTTTCCAAGTACTCAATGGATATGGTTAGATATCAGTACTTCAGGGCTCGGACCTTTTATTGAGGTATGCATAGATTCATTTGATCCAACATTATCCCTATGTGTATTCCAACATATGCTGGAGATCTTGATTGGGATTTGGTGGTTGAAAGCTTTTTGGATGAGTAGATACAGCTGATGATAGTCAGTAATGGGTGATCAGGAGAAGAGACCTCATAGGTAGGGGTAGATGTCAGTCCAAAGGATCTAAATGTGGGACACATTTCTGAAGGAGGTCCTAAGATAGAGGATGTGTAGTTCAAGGTTCACAGGGTTGGTCCAATCATCATTTAGAGAGGCAATTCTATTCATGTGACGACATGGTACATCTCACTAGATATTTTCTGACTCATCGTACTGCTGATAGGGAGACTGTGGATAGACCACTGATGGAAATACAGTGACAGGAGAAGGTAGATCTGCATGGCAGAAAATATGGAAGAGGATCTGGGAGAGCAGCCAGAGGTGGTTGATGTTTTGACTTGCTACTACCAATACCCCCATGTGGTCCACTCTAGGCTCATGGGGTTGGAGGAAAGTGGAGGGGATAGCTTCATGTAGTCAATTATTATGACCCAGGGGTTCCATTAATGATTCAAGGTATGATTTTTGTATTTTATACTTTAGTTGTAGTACCGATAGACATAGGTTCTAGTCATTATTTTCTTGCCACATATCTTGTTCGAGACCTATAGATTCTGTTTGAACCATTGACTCAACCCTTATGCTTAGAGGAACCTACTAGAGAAGACTCAGTGATGAAACACTTGTGTCGATAGTGTGACATGACCCTTGGAGGTGAGAGTTTTGGTTGGAACCTCTTTGTGGTAGGGTTGAGTCCTTACAACATCATTCTTGGTATATATTGGTTATCTACAGTCCATGCTCATATAGATTGTTTTAGGTGAAGGGTGAGGTGTCTCTATAGTGATAAAAAAAGGTTAATATTTTTTGTTTAAAAGTAAAACTAGGAAGTATATGATGGACTTGTGCATAGGAGGGTCCAGCTGATTACTCATCAATTAGATAGCATGGCCCTCGATGCAGTATATGTTATGAGCTTCTAATTTCCAGCAGTGGTGGCGGAGTAAGAGGATATGTTTCTTGAAGATGTTCTAGGATTACCTACCCACTGTGAGATAGAAGTCTTAATTTTTTTACACCCTAGGATGGAACTAATATTTTCACCAGTAATTCAGATGTCTCCCATAGAACTTTGCGAGCTAAGGGTACAGTTAGAGGAGGACTTACAAAGAAAGGGCTTCATGAGACCCAATTTTTCACCCTGGGTAGCCCTAGTTTTGTTTTCCAAAAATCCATATGAGAGCTTTAGGTTTTGTGTGTACTATTGGTTCTTGAACAAGATAACCATGAAGAAAAAGTATCCACAACCGTGGATCGATGACATCTCTGATCAGTTGAAGGGGGGACAATGGTTCTCAAAGGTTGACCTCAGATCAGGTTATCACTAGCTGTGAGTACGGGATGAGAATATATATAAGACAACCTTCATATGTCATTACAGTCACTATCAGTACTTAGTGATTCCCTTTGGCATGAATAATTCCCCATCAATGTTCATGGGACTCATGAACTAGATCATTTATCCTTACATAGACCGATTCATGGTAGTCTTCATCGATGATATCCTTGTGTACTCGGTGTCTGAAAAGCAGCATGTGAGACACTTAATGAGGGTTCTGGACGTACTACAAGATCACCCGATTTATGGTAAACTCTCTAAGTGCTAGATTTGGATTTAGGCAGTCCACTTTTTTGAACACATTATCTCAGCGGATGGAGTGGTAGTGTACTCGACCAAGGTTGAGGCGGTGTTAGCTTAGGATTCACCTAAGAATGTGACAGAGGTGCAGAGATTCCTTGGACTAGCAGTCTATGATCAGATATTCATACCTAATTTCTCCTAGATATTCACACCTATGACAGATTTTACTTAGATGGGGAAGCCTATCGTGTGGACTGAGAAGTGCCAGCCTAATTTTTAGTAGCTAAGGCATATTTTTATGAGTGCTCTGATCTTGAGATTTTCAGAAGAGGGTGTCATGTACGTAGTGTTATGTGATGAATCGAGAACTGGTCTTAGTTGTATCCTCATGCATAGTCAAATGGTAATTGCCTATGGTTCATTCCAGTTGAGACCGCATGAGAAAAACTATGTGACCCATGATCTTGAGTTAGCAGTGGTAGTCTTCGCATTGAAGAAGTGGCGACACTACCTTATGGGCATGCGGTTTATCATCTACTATGATCACAAGAGTCTCAAGTATATATTCTCTCAGAAGTATATGAACATGAGATATAGGCTATTTCTAGAGTTCCTCCAAGACTATGACTTTGAGATTTTCTATACTTCTAGGAAGGGGAAATGGTGATGGATTCTCTCAGTAGGAGATCTAGTTTTCAGTTTTTGAATGAGGATTCAGAGTAGCTTTCCTTGTTGTAGTTATCCTTAGTGGATGGATATGGAGTAACTTACCTATAGTTGATGGTTGTCACCACTCCACACCTACAGTGAGTCAGGGAGGCACGGATTGGGGATACTGACTATGAGATCCTACATGCTCAGATATCTATAGGGAATTTTCTAGATGGATATTTAAAAGGTAGGGATCACATCATTATTTTCAATGGGCACACAGTAGTACCAATGATGTTTTAGGAGGAGGTTTAGAGGGAGTTTCATACATCCTATTTGGAGGTATATCCTGGTGTGGATAAAATGTACCAAGACCTATGAAGTCAGTTTTGGTGGCCAGGTATAAATAAGAGAGTGGCAGAGTTTGTTTCTCGATGCCTTACTTGTCAGCAAGTGAAGGCAGAGCACCGGGTTTCAGTGGGTTTATCCCAAACCATTGAGGTGCCGGAATGGAAGTGATATGAGATATTTATGGACTTCATGAAGATTTTACCATGTATATCCAAGGGACGTGATGCCATCTAGGTGATCATTGATTGACTCACCAATTCATCCCACTTTCAATCTATCAGATAGTAGAGTTCAGTAGATATATTGGGATGCCTCTGTGTGCAGGAGATAATTCAACTCCATAGAGTTCCATTGATGATTGTTTTAGATTGTGATACTAACTTTACATCCGAGTTGTGGAAGGGATTACAAGTGGTGTTTGGGACCTATTTATGCTTTAGCATAATTTTTCACCCACAAATGGACTACTAGACAGAGCAGACCATTCAGGTTATGGAGGACATGATGCGAGCTTGTGTGTTAGACTTTGGTTATAGTTGAGATGATCAACTACCACAAGTGTAGTTTTCATATAATAAAAGCTACCATTCCACCATCAGTATGGAACCATAAAAGGATTTTTATGAGTGACCATGGAGGTCACCACTTTTCTAGACTAACCAAGGAAAGTCATCACTCATGGGCCTGAAGTTGGAGTGAGCTACTATAGAGAAGGGCAAGATCATCTAGGAACAGATGAAGATTGCACATATCCATCGGAATAATTATTTTGACTAGCGATGGAGGAATTTGGAGTTCAATTAATGAGATCATGTGTTTATTTGGGTTTCACCTCAACATGGATTACAAATATTTGGTCGGGGCAGCAAGTTATCTCCAAGGTTTATCGACCCTTTTCAGATACTTCTTAGAAATGGAAAGGTGGTGTACCTCTTAGCTCTACCTCCACTATTAAAACAAGTACATGATGTCTTCTACATGTCGCATCTGAGGAGGTATGTGAAAGACCCATCATACGTCATCGACTTTGGTGATCTGGACATCAAGGATGGATCGAATTTTACTTATTACCCAATGGAGATCGATGATCTGCATTAGATGATCCTTAATGGGTGATTAATTACTTTAGTTCATGTTTATTGGTATCTAAGGGAATATCTAGGAGAGAACTTGGGATTAGGGAGTTTAGATTCCTGCTCAATACCCAAATCTTTTTTATTAGCCTTTGTTTTGGATTTTCATGGATCTAAAGCCCCATGGTGGGGAGAATGTAATGTCCTAGATTTTCCATGTATTATTTTTAAGTATTATATAGATTATATTCAAGACTAGATGTTGAGAAGGTGTGTGATTTCAAGGCCCAATGTTCCCATAATAAATGTCTGAAAAATATTAAAATATTAAATGGCATGTGCATGTATTTTTCCTAACAAAGTGGAATAACTTCTAAATGGGTTCTTGGATCAGAAATATGAGGGCTCCATTTTTTTCATAACAATGGATTTACTCTAATTGTAACCCAACATTGGTCGGCATGGGTCAGTTGTGGAATGTCATCATGGGAGTTTTAATGAATACAATAAATTAAAGAAAATTTATTTTAATTTATTTCGTCGACACAGTGATAAGGTTGATTTTAAATAATTCCTTTAAAAGAGATCTAGGATTAGTATCATAACTATGTAATTATCTGTAGATTCTGGGAGAAAACTCTAGAGAATCCTCTCGATTAGAAATGGAAGAAATTCATTTTGGAGATCGACGAACACTGTTCTTGGTAGATATTTCCAATAGTGATGATGCGATAACTAGTCTTCATCATCGAGTAATCCAAAATCTAGATGGATGCATTATTTAAAAAATTCTTTCATGTTCTTCATTCCTATAACGAATGAGGACTAATCTATGAACTGATTGGCTCGAAGATCGGTCATAATTATAGGATGGTGTTATATTTGTGGGGTTTATTAGGATTTTTTCCTAGATATTGATTACGTTATTTGTTTATCATTTTTACGAGAATGGATTGAGGCTGGAATGAAAAATGATTGAGGTTCATTTCTTAATATTATTCCTTGTGCCTTTTTCTACCCCAATTTCTGGCATTCATGACACATGTTCTTTATTATTCTCCCAAACATTGAATAATCAATCATTGAGCCTTCAATTCTGGGTGAAAAGATTTTAAAC
The DNA here is from genome assembly GCA_963277665.1 of Viscum album. Classification (NCBI taxonomy): domain Eukaryota; kingdom Viridiplantae; phylum Streptophyta; class Magnoliopsida; order Santalales; family Viscaceae; genus Viscum; species Viscum album. Next base: position 1,196,127,498 of record OY728123.1, on the reverse strand, counting down.
TAAAGATTCGACATCAGGACGATTCAAAGAAGGTGTGATGGTCGGTGCGGCGGTGGATCAAACAACAGTGGGTGGTGAATCATAATTTTTTTCGATGATGAAAAAGGCCTATGATTATGTTTTCTAATCCATTTAAGGACATGAATCCCATCGATTTGGTGTTAAAATGACCGAATGACCTTCAAACTTGAGTTTTGAGAAAAATCGAGCACCGTAGCAGAACCTGGGTGATCGGATGAAGTGAGTAGGAGGAATTAGATGAGTTTTAGTAAACATGAAACACACGGCATGTAGTCTCATCTACATGATGTGTGTTCATTTTTGGACCACTTGGTGTGTACATCAGAAGTACATGGACACTAGGGGGAGTACACGGGTTGCCTACATGGTGTGTACTCCCCCACACAGTATAGCCTAAACTGGTTACATAGATTACCCCATATATTGGTAAATAGGAAAGTTTACATAGGTTGACACCATGTATGGGAACATGGCTAGAGTACATGAGTAGATACTAGATATAAGGACACAACGTGTGACTCATTCTAAACATCATGTACCCATCTTCTACACGACACAATTTGGAATGACATGGACCATTGTATATGGGTAGTACCTAGAGTCAAGGTACATGGAGTGTGACCCTAATGCACATGGTGTACCCTTATCTACATGTCTTGATTCACTTTTCCTTCGTATCTTGAAAAGGTTTTACTAGGGTTTATTCCCTTTATCATTTCCCTGAGGGTAAGTGTGAACCATTTCTTACTAATAGGACTATGATACCTTCAGGAGGACTTCCTAGATAGAGTAATTAGAATCCCCAGAGAGGCCCATTGTAGAATCCTCTATTCATTATTCATGACCTGGGTGGTGTTCTAACTATCGACATGACTAACACTACACGGGCATTGATCCTATACTTGGAGGGTTAACCCAAATTGAGTTGTTGGTATCACCCCATGGCCTGGGCTATGATCCTCATATTTTGTATTGCATCTCTCTCTTTAGATTTATCATCATATCTCTCTCATGGAGAGGCACAATGAGCAGTACCTCTCAAACAGATGTCATCAGTGCTATCAGAATTAGGAGTGTGTTCTCCCGGATGAGTGCTTCATGGAATCTCCAAGATAAATTCATAGGGTTGGTATGCAGTGATTGTGACTTACCTCTAGACAGTGTGTCTTGGTTGAGTATATCTGGATATTATTGTTATGTGTATTATAGACATATACATGTGTGGAGATGGTTGTATCTTTTTTTAATTACTTTTTGGTTTTGGGGTTTCCTACTGAGTGTTTTTATACTGACCCATACAAAATATTTTACCACATGTGTCATGTATTGTGCAGACGATCGAACCTTTGATGGAGTCCTAGGAGGACTAGGACCAGATGGTGATTTGTGAGACCACACAGACTAAGGTTTGTTCCTGTAACTTTTAGACAGAATTCCAAGTACCTTTTCTTATAGGTTGGACTTGTGGTTACTAACTATTTTTTGTGGGATTGTATTCTAGTCATGTTTACTTTAGTTTAGTTTACTTTACTTTACTTTACTTCGTACTCTGGTTTTGGGATAGAGTAAAATGAATGTATTGTTTTCTTAGTGGTTTTTACATTTTAGCATTTTTTGGCTTGGATATGGGCACATGTGTACAGGTATATAGGCAATTTTTCCCATGTTAGTGGTACTCCTACTTTGTACTAGTCATCTTCCCTAGGCATATTGGAGGCGGGATTGGGGAGTCACGATATAGGCCCCACTTGGACGGGTCAACACACCATCTTAGTGGAAAAAGTTTTTTATTGTACTATGTTTACTCCATGTTCCATCCCTATATTATTGAACTGAGTTCACTTCCCATTCCAGCCCTATATTACTGAATCAGGTTCACTGTCTGTTCTATCCATTTTATTACTGAACTGAGCTCACACTTTATTCTATCCTTGTATTACTAAACTAATTTTACATCTCATTTTGTCCCTATATTACTGAACTATGTTCACTCCTCATTCCATCCCAATCATATTGAACTAATTTCACTCCACATTCAGTCACTTTATTTCTAAACCAAGTTCACTTCTTGTTTTATCCCTATCATACTGAACCGAGTTCACTCCTCCTTATAACCTATCATACTAAACTGAGTTTACTCCTCATTACATCCTTATCTCCCTAAAATGATATAAATATTTATCCAATTAATTGGAGGGATATTATGTCCCACCCATCACATAATTAAATCATACATGCGTGTGCCACCAGATAATAAAATTTTCATCATTTAATGACCCATAAAAATATATGGGTTTCTTAAACATCATATCATAACATATTAAATGAAATGGTTATTTTCATTATATTATAACCTATAAAAAAGATACAGTTTTCATCATCATTTAATTATAGAATAACCCATGAAAATAATTTGGTTTTATAAGAATTTTATCATGGTATAAACCATGCAAGAGAAACAAGTTTCATAAACAACTTGTCATCTTAAACCATTCAAAGAAAGAATAATAATGGTGTCCTTGGATAATATCCCTATTAATTCATAAACTATATCAAAGGATTTCATATTAGGTTTAGAATAAATTTTAATGGTCATTTAAAACATTTCTTGGGGAAAATATATTATCCTCTTTAAAAAATGATTGCAAAAAAAAATTATTTTAAAATATATTTGAAAATATATAAATGAAGCTCTGAAGTCCATAAAAATTTTCAAAATTCTTTCCTTGGAAACAATATTAAAATTTCATTTGAAAAAAAAATTAAATCATTTTTAGAAAACAAGGCATTTGAACAAAACATATTTCTGGCTGAAGAGAGAAATAAAGTCAAATTTTCTGAAAAACATGTTATTATTTATATTAGGTAAATAATAGTGTAAAAATGGTACCATTACATGAATATATCATGAATAAATATAGTATAATAAAATTCATGAGATTTATTGAGATATTGATCATAATAGTTCGACAATAGAAGCAAAATCATAAACAATCTCGATAAATGATGAGATTGTAGAAATAAACCATTACCACTTTGGTAACTTTTAATTATGATCCCTAAGAAAAAATACCATAAAATAAAGCATAAAATATCATGATCATAAGAATATTCATGATATAACTTTCCAAATTAAATTATATACAACTCATATAAGAATATAGGTGCATAATAGTGCATGTGTCTCGAAGAAGGAAAATTGAGACAAAATTACGTTATTGATTTGGTAACTTTTAAACAATAAACCCCATGAAAAGAGATCAGATAATGGATGGTTAAATACCCATAAATTTAAGGATAACAATCGTATAATACATTCATGGGAAGTATATACACTACACAAAAGAAATAAGTGGTGAATAAGGCATAATTCTCACATAAATAAAAGTGAAAATAGAAATCCCCTTACTACTTGAGTAACTTTTGAATCATGATTCCCATGAAATAATAACATCAATTGAAACTTTTAATATCATTAAACAAATTAGATTCAAGATATAACATGTAATAGGGAAGTATATACACCACATAATAATAATAAGTGGTGAATATGGCATATATCTCACAGAAATAATAGTGAGATGTGAAAACTATTACCTTAAGTCATAACTTTTTCATACGCATTCAAAGCTCCTTTATTAAAAATATAATTTTACTATAAATATACCACATAACCATATTTTTATATATAATAGCATATATTATTTTATTATTACTTTATATTACCTGTTTATTAATAATTTCATGTTAAAGATACGTTTCGGGTAATAACCGCTTTGTTTTTTATATATATTTTGACTATTTATACTTGATCATATTACTTAGATAATGAATTAATTATTTCCAGAATTTCAAAAATAGTTTAAATATCCTATATTCAGTATATAAGTATTTATAATAATCTATAAAATATAGAAATATGAAATTAAATACACCGTTCATGGAGATGGTAGGTCATACGTATACCCGAATGTTGTTTTCATTTTCCTTTTCTATTGAAATAAATAAATAAAATAAAATATATTTTTATTTATATAATAATTCAAGTAGCATTATTGTTTCATATCTATCATATATGTTTACTAAACCCATCCATAATACATTTCACGTAAATTGTGAATGAATCACATCGCTTTGAGGAGGCGGTAGACCACACATCCACAAACGAAGTTATTATTTTCCAAAAAAATGGAAATCATAAACCTATGTGTTATATAATAATTATAGAATAAAAAATAAATCATAAATATAATATATATTATAGTGCCCCAACCCCAAAATCCCAAATCCAGCGCCTTACTTTATTAAATTTGAATGATTATAAGGAATAAAATCTTGAAGCGCCGACTATTTTATAAGTTTTAGAAAACCGGATTATATACATAATACCCATATTACATTAGAAAAAAGAAAATAAAACATGATACATAATAAAATGAATTGGAAAGAATCCATGAAATCCCATTAAAATATTTCTTCCTCATATATTTGGGAGTGGAAACAAAATAATGGTGAACTCAAATGATCGGTAAGGGTAAGAATACAACAGAAGTAATAATGAATCAATAAGAATAAACAATATGGAATGTTAAATAACTGAAACTCATTCCATTTAATCAATAAAATGATAATTAAATGCAATCATGGATAATGTTAAAGAAAAAATCTCATGGATAAATAACAATTGGATCCAAATGAGGAAATTATTGATTATTTTAAACCATGTTTCCAAGTTACATAGTACATTTACCATCAATACTTTTCACATGATGGTTTATAACATATCACATAAAAACCCATCTTATTTAGTCAACTGATTCATCTCATGAGACTATTGATGCATCAAGGTGTTATCTATAACCGGTCCCCACCCATTTTGTACATATCCAAAGAATTACTCATATATCAAACAATTGATTTAATTTATGAACATTGTGCCTTATCAAATTTCTATATTGAGTAAAAGATACGGATTTACCAATATTTCCCAGTAAATAAAATAACTATCAAGTACACACCTATGTAAAAATGGTATACGGTGTAGGAAATAACTATACCCATCACATGAGAGTATGGATGTATAAAATAAATGTTATTTCCAATGTAAAATTGTCACAAGGAGTTTATTTTTTCAAGATAAAGTTAACAATTAAAAAATAAAGTGATATTGAAAAGATAACTTTTACCACATGGTAATTTTTGAGTTAGAAACCTTTGGATGAGAATATTTAAAGTAAAACTTTTTATACCATGAAAATATAAAAGTATTCATGATATTATATATCAAAAGGGGTAGTAGTTACACCACACAAAATAAGTAAGTGGTGAATATTACATTTATCTCATAGATGTAAAAAAGGAGATGAAAATACCATACATTTCATTTCCTTTTTGGGTGAACATACTTTATCCTTATGTATAATATTCTTAAACATGTTATTAACTTATACCAAAACCATAATAATATTTATAATATTATATATTATATTCTTATAATATCTTATTACCCTTTAGTTAAAAAAATCACTATTTTCACTATTTAGGTTTTTAATTGGTTTATTTTTCAAGTTATTTTTGACTTGTTATTTTTGTTCTTCTTACATCGATCATGATTTCATCATCTACAAATTTTAAACCATGATATAAATATCATATATTTTTTATATAATGTTTGAGAATGAGTTGGTTACCAAACCCACACCCCTTATAATTTATTAAAAAAGAAGGGTACAAATAGAGTGCATGAGTTGAAATATTCTTGCACCAGTAAAGAGTTTAAATAAAAAAATGACAAGACCAGAAGTGTAGGCCAATAAAAACTGTAAATGGAGAAGAAAAATAAGAGAACATGTCTTTATGCCACAAAACAAAGTTGATGAAAATATTTGATCCTCATCATCCCATAGATGTAAAAAAAATTATTCAACCATGAGATAGGTACATGGAGTGAATGAAATGAAACATAAGATCTGCATTGAGGATACCATGTTCTGAACCAGAATTACCATTACATTCAATATTAGTCTTGTGGTTCCATCTGAAGTCAAGAAGGATATGATCCTTAATTTAAATATAAATAATATGTTAAACTTTAATTATGTGAAAATTGTCCACAATTATGTCCAAAAAGTAAAGATAATTAAGATATAGAAGCCACAAAAACTCAATATTCAAATGCATATCATCAATGTGGCTTCAGCCTCGTATCAGGTAGAAAACAAAGAAGTGGAAACACATATCGTTAGCAATCTGTCTATTATAAGGAAGTAAGTGTCGATTCCATTTATAAAGAATCAAAAAATTCCCATATTTCATGACAAAACACGATGAAACTCAAAGGAATAATCATATCAACCTTGCAGAAAAATATATCTCAAAAATATCAATCTAGAAAAACTTTTATACAGGTAAAAAAATCATTCCCAAGGTATATATATGAAGTTAAAGTTAGGATTTATTTTGTATTATTCCACCATCCTGATGAACATATTTTTCCTTATTTTAAGGTATATCTCAGCAGTAATATCACCATTTCTGAATTTTTGGAATGTTATCCCATCTTGTTCATCTATCCATGTGTCAACTACTTCGCCCACATCCTCCTCAATCAAATAAGAATCTCTGGACACAAGATCATTAATTCTATAATCTTACTAGTAATCTAAACCATAGGTTTTAAAAGGGAAAATATAATATATATATTTATTATATATGTATTTATATTAATATATAAAATTTGTAGATTGGAAATTAAATTCACCATTAATAGAGACGGTAGGCCATACGTACGCATTAAAGCTACTTTCATTTCTTTTTTGTATTAAAGGAATAAAAATTGAATGATATATATGTATAATATAATTTCAATGTCATATTTATGTCATAATTTTCATATATTTTTTTTAAAATCATCCTTAATACATTCCATGTATATATTGAACGAATCACATCACTTTGAGAAGGCAGTAATCCACACATCCATAAACGATTCTGTTGTATTCACAAAAAATGGAAAGCATGATGGTATGAGTTATATAAAAAATATAGAACTATTAATAAAACATAAATATTATATATATCATATTAAAATAGTTTTTCCATCATAATTATGAATCATGATAGGTGGTAAAGGAAAAATGAATGACATCATTTTGTGAGGCGGTAGTCTGCCATACACACAAACAGTAAATTCATTACCCATTTTATGGAAGTGTGTGTAATTATAGGTAAAACCTTTTACATAGAATAATATTATTATATTTATGATAATTATGTTTTTATATGATAATGGTATAAGAAAAATTGTACGGTTTTATAAAGAAATAAAACAAAAGTGATCATTGAAGAATGTTACCTCTTTTTCAGGTAAATCCTTTTGGTTTTCACCAAATGACTTCCTTGGATTTATTTATGCCCAAAGTGAGGCTTCTAGGTTTAGTGGAGGTATTTAGGTAACTTATTAGGTCAGGTTTTGGATAAACCAAATGGATTTGGAGGTGTGAATAAATGGGATGGGTGAGTGCCTTTTTATAGTGGAGGAGTGGCATTCTGATATATTTTTTAAAAAGAAATTCAAAACACATTATTTTTATGTAAAGTTGCTAAAATAAAAAAAAATAGAAAAATTAGTATAAGGTTTAAATATGGACATAAAATGGATTTTTGAAATTTTTTGAGTTCATTTTGTCCCCTAATGTTAAGGTTTAGTCCCTTATAAATCTAATTTTTCTCTTAATCACTCTAATTTTAATTAATTTCACTAATATTTTTGGTCAACAAATAAGTTTAACTTTCTATAAATTATAAATTATGATTATTAAAAATATAGAATCAATTTTTTCAAATTTAAATCACATAATTTGTAGAAATTAATTTAAAATTAATCCTGTAGATGGGATGACAAAGCGGGGTTTTAAGGTAAAAATATTCAAAAGTTTAAAATGTTTTTATATAAATTTTCAATGTAAAATTGAATAAAATAACATAAATTGGATTAATTTATGAATAATTGGTATAATATGACTTTAAAATTAATTTAAAATAATCCATATAAATAAATTAGATGAAAAATCAGTTTTCAATTAAAATTCAATATTTTTCACTATTCATCAAAAAATGAAACTTTATAGAAAATTTCCAAAAATTAACCCTAAGATAATTTTAATTTTCTAATTTCAAAAATGATGTTTATTTTGAAATATAAAATTTATAAAAGTTTAAAAATTCATTTTTAAAATAGGTGCACCATTAAAAGGTAAAAAATTTATTTTTTTAAATACAATTTTAAGCGTGACAATGAATTTATTATTATCTAGTTTTTATCAAATATATTAGATGAATATAAAAATATTTTATTGAATATATTATATATATCTCTCATTATTATCATTCATTAATTGTAATTAATTTTATTTATTAAGATAAAATGCCTTTGGGGCCTAAAATATTTTTATTATAAAAACACATCATTTATATTCAATTTGGTTCTATATTTATTTATAATACCAAATAATTATATAACCATATGTAAATAATATCTTCAAAATTCAGTTAATCTCTTTCATACATGTCATTAAAATGTCTAGTTGATAACTATCATATTAAATAATATTATTAATATCATATTTTAGTTTCTTAAAATTTGGTCCATAATGTACTACAAGCTAACCTTGGTGTTCTGTGTATAGAAATATAAGTAAAATGTTGCTTGTAATTCCAGAAAAATTCAATGTTACATGTAGAATAAGCTTATCTTGGTGTTGTGTGTTTTTATTTCTATCAAAAAATTAAATTTTCTCTAAATTAAAAATATTATAATGTCTTGTGGTTTTACATATATCATAAAAAATAGAAATTACATCATTATTCCAAACCTTGAAAGGTGAAAATTGAATAATGAACGACATTGGTTCTTGAGGCAATAGTCTGCTATGCACACGAATTATGATTGTGTATCTCATTTAATATAAGTGTATATAGGTATAGGTAGAACTCTTAATATAAAAATATATTTAGATATTGAGGATAATGAGGTTATTATATAAGCATTAAATAAGAAGAATTTAGGGGGTGGAGAAAGGAATAAAATAAAAGTTATTGTTGAAGGATGTTACCTCTTCTTTGGGTAACTCCTTTTGGTTTTCACAAAAGGGCTTCCTTGGTTGTATTTATTCCCAAAGGGAGGCTTTTAGGATTAAGGAATGGAATTTGGTATATTATTTTGGTAGGGTTTTACTGATCTAAAGGGTTTTAGAGTTTTTAACAAGTGATAGGAGTGAGTTCCCTTTTTATAGTGGAGGATGAGTAGCATTCTTGTAAATATAAAAAGGTAAACACTATTGAGAGGTCTCCATTACATCATGTGAATCCAAGAATGGACAATGTTTTATCCAAGGGTTTATATGGTAGATATATTTCCATCCAATATATTTTGTGCATGTTTTATGTAATTTGGCACCTTAAGATAAAGTTTAACCACTAAATAACCTTGTTTTTACCTTAAATGGTGTAATTAATTTTAGTTACTTTACCTAATATTTTTAGTAAAAATTAAGTTTAAATTATTATATATTATAAATTATAATGATTAAAAATATGGAATACATTTTTCACTATTTAAAATACAAAAGTTTCAGAAATTAATTTAAAAAAATCTTACATACGGGACGAAACAATGGAGTTTTTTAATTGAAAAGGTTTAAAAGTTTGAATTGTTTTTATATTAAATTTAATTGTAAAATTGATTCAATGGATATGAATTGTTTTAATAGATTTATAATTGATATAAATATACTTTAAAACCAATTTAAAATATAATTTAACTATAAAAATATATTATATGAAAAAACATTTTTCAATTAAAATTCAGTGTTTTAACTATTCATCAAAAATAAAACTTCTTATAAAAATACCAAAAATTAACCCAAAGTAAATTTTTATATTCCAATTTAAAAATAGAATTTCATTTTTTCAAATATAAATTATAAAATTTTCAATATTTATATTTAATATAGGTTCTCCATTAAGTGTTGATAAAATTACTTTTTATAAAAATACATTATTTTATTCATAAAATTGGATTTATTCTTATTTTATACCTATAAAATCTATTATATGAGTGTCAAAAAATTTATTAAATATATAATATATATATTTTATTGAAAAAAATAATCAAAAGTTTTTTGTTTAATTTATTAAGATAAAACAAATTGCACATGTAAAAATAGTTTTCATAGAAAACAAATTTCATTATTTCTATATAGTTATTACATTCATTTATAACTAATTGATAACTTAAGGATTCATTTTATATACATGTGTAAATAATATTTTCAAAATTTAGTTAATCATATTCATAACTTCCATTCCAATGGAAAGGTGGTAACTATAATAATATTTTGATAACAATATGAATAGTATATTTTAGTTCAGTAAAACATGGACTTGCGTGTAACCAAGCTATTGAAGGAACTCTGAATTGTGTGTAACACAAACCAAACATATTTTTTCATATAATGAAAGCTAATATAAGTGTTTAATGTATAGAAATTTTAACTTGGTTTTATGTGAAATTCAAGACAAAATTAGTGCTTTCATATGACACAATCTATATTTTGTGTTGCATGAAAGGAAGAATATTAAATTAATTCAAAAAAATATATTTCACAGAATCCTATGGTGTTATAATTATCCTTAGTTTCCTTTCCACCAATGGGTACCACTCCATTTATAATTTTTTTAGTGTCATTAGTACATTATTCAGGATACACTGGATTCAAATCCTAAACTAATATAGCGTATATGACTAACAATTTATGTCACAATAGATCTACACTTTAAGGATCCAATCTATCATTATGATCAGATTTGACCATGGGTTATAATTTTAACTACCTTTATCTATGATCATTCTAGTGGGTGTATATTCATAGAGGAAAAACAATAATTTTGATTAAATACTTTATAGCCTTAAATTCTTATCACATATTAGTGGTAGCAGTATGATATTAGATACATCTTGGATGAATGTTTTAAATATACACATCAGTTTTTGAGAACCAACAAGGATCTCATACATGATGAAGTGTGTTATCCCCTTAATTTATAATATGTGAACTTTTAATGAGATATAGAAGGGAGTATTTCCTTAATTAACCTCTAGTAGGAACTTATGTGTCCTAAAAAACAATGGTATTACTTGGACAATAGATTTCCCCTCCTACAGATCATTGGATACTATAAATATACTCATCCATACTTCATTGTCTGAATCATTAACTCATAAAATTTACACACATAATGACATGGTGGGTAATATCACCAGCCAAATATGTGGAGGGATCACTAGGTTGATATAATAGAACCATTCCTCTTATTTTCTTTTCTATAATTCTAGAAAATATGTGTTTATATATCCCTTTTTTAATATGTTGGATCACCCCATTAGGTGTCTTAATATTTTTCCACTTCCTTGATGAACTAAAATGTTATTCCTCTAGGACACAAAATTGAAATTGTTTTGTGGATAGATATTATTCCCCCTAAAATTGATAGTTTTCCTCAATATTTCTTGATCCAGTGTGGGTGTTGGTTGGATATATCCCTATGAGGGATTTGGGAGAATTAATTCTCCATACATTACCCTAACAGTGGGTTCCATGAAGACCATATACAAGATCCAAAAACTATTCCAAACTTTTTTGTGAACTATATTAAATATGATTATTTGCATCCACCATTGACTGGGAAGAACATGAAGGAATTTAGGGATTTTTTACATATATGTGTGTAATATCCATGCTAATTCATATATCATTATCCCTATCAACTCATCCTGAAATAATATTCATCTTTTATGGAACTGTGGAACCCAACCGCCTTTGAATCAGTCGAGGAGCTAGGAGTTTGGTAATATTGGGAGGTGGAATGGACCAACTTCTATTTGGTAATCAGCCACTACGGAAGATGAATCTTGTATGGGATGCGGAGACGAATACGGGTACTATGATCTATAGTGTGGAGTTGTTTATTTTGTTTGTGGTTGATTTGAAAGTGTTGGTTTGTGGAGTTTTAGGTCGTTTGGCGTTGTTCTGAATCTTGCTTTGAACCTTGTTTTGGGTACCGACAACCCATAAACCGGCTTTTAAAATGGAAAAAAATGATTGAGTAGATGGAGCCAATACACCTACATCAATTTGGGACTTGTACCAAATCTGGGGTGTAGGTCACACTACTCTACACAGTCTTTAATCTATTTTACGACTAATTCACACAATACTAGAATTTAATAATATATTAGGTTATCTGATACATTGGTGTAATTTTTAGGGGATTTATGGGAATGATTTTTGATATACGCTACGGTTACTTCCAAATCATTGATGTATTCTCCATTTAAAGATATTTTGGAACCAATAAGTCTTTATAATAAAAAAACATGATCCTATAAGATTTGAATTTACTTTTGGAAAATCCAAATCAGTGAAGAGGTCATGATCATATAATGATAAGAACTCTAATGCTGAATAAATTTGGTAGTGCTTCTGTATGGATTACATGAGATCTGGCATGTATTGTCTATATTATCTACCATTCCCTTTCTTAATTCCCTGAACTTGCTGGTCAATTTTGGATGAATCATCAGTGTTCTAGATAGTATTGTATGTATAGTACATCGTTATCATGTAAGGAATAATATAAGAATGATTTTTTTGTGGAGTACATAAAAAAGTATTGAAAATTTCATGGTGAAGTGGTCTCAACATGAGAATAATAAGGGAAAAAATCCATCATGAGGAAAAAAAATCCCCAAATGAAATTATTATGTTCATCTCCAAAGTTCTTCAACTATCACACTTCACTCAGTTGGATTTGTAAATCCTCTTTCCCTAGGTATTATTTTTCCAATTTAGTGGTTCTTAGACTAATGTGATGTGTCATGGTGTGGTCGAGTTAGTGACCTGTATTAAACTTACTAGTTTGAATGAATACAGTGAGGAGGTAGAGAGAATCTATTGGGTTCCCTAGAGTCTGTTAGTGAAAAAAGAGGACTAAACCTATAAAATTTATAGTGTTTCCATTCTAAATGCTCATTTACAATCTTGACATGTGCACTCACCTATAAGAATGAACCATGAACTCCCCTTTCAAGTTTGAAAAAAATGGGTCCCAAATGACACTAATGTTACTATATTTATTCAACATTTACATATACCTCAAAATATGATCCTCCTAGTTCCAGTATGATCTCATTATAAAGTGGTCATTTGATGGTTCTCACTTTTGGAAATATGCATTGGTTGAAAACAATTATTAATCACCATGTATAACCTATTCCAATGTCCTTGATCCTATGTCTATGTTCCAAGGACCTTGAGACCATGTGCTTCACATTAGTTTTTTAACCAACCAATTAACATTATAATAGTCCTAAACCTGCAATCCATGATCTGGTACTAAAAACATGATCATTACATTTTTTAATTTCATACCAATAAATTGGAATAAATTTTATTATTCCAAAATATAATACATTGAATATAAATATTGTTTAAATTACATACCCAAGTACCTTTTATGTTTATGTTTTTAGAGAATTATGGAAAACATATATATAAAAATACCCATGTCTTCTTGTGATCAAATTTATAACTATTACCAACTTTCCTTAATTCATAATAATTCATCAACATCTCCCATCAATTTTCTCAATCATGAACCCTTTCTAGGCATAATTTTTTTAACATCATTCTTCACAACCTATGAAAATGGGAAACATAAGAATAATGCAATCAAATTCTTAATAAGGGTAAACCTAATCATTAATAGTGGAATTTCATCAGTGATAATAAGATGAGAAAAAGGTTATGATGACATAATCAAAGTTCTTGATCATGATATAGTGTAATTAAAACCCACAAAAAATAGCATAAAAATCATGAGACATTTAATAAATCATTAACACCTTACAAGAGTAATATAAGTCAAAAATCACGATCCATTTGAAAATTATCCATTAGAAAATTATCCATTAAAAATCATAAAAATCATTGAAAAACTATTTAGAAATATTGGAATATAAAACATTCATAATGGAATCACCTATCCAGATAATTTACATATCTCCTAAGAGTAACCTATAATTGGTAAAAAAATCATCTCTATTGGAGTAACATAAAATTATTTAACTTCTCAATCTTTTAGGAGTAACACAACATCATCATCTCTTAGGATTAACCTTAATCCAATTAATTATGTCCCAATACCCAATACATTGGTTGGATATAAAGAAAACACACATGACATATTAGACAATTTCCCTTAAGGATATGGTTTCACACCCCAATTCCATATTCATCAATAATATACTAGTATTATATCATGAGTCAAAACACAAGGCTACTTTGATTTCATAAAACCTATCATTGATTGATTTTCCAAAGAAAAGGAAACATGTTTCTTAAAAATATATTTAGAACATCATCATAAACCATTCAGATAAATGTAGTTAATCATATTATAAAATCATATACTCATTAATATATAAGAATCCTTAAAATAAGATAAGAAAGTTAAAAATTCCTTTAGAAGAATATTTAAAACGTTTTGTGGAAAACTGTGTAAAATTCCATTTTTCTAATACATTTACAAAGTAAAAATTACAAAAATATTGAGAAAGATGTTTTCTTTGAAAATAATCATGAATAATTTTATTGTAAGATTCAAAATAAATAATAGTTTTGATGGTGAAAAAATTTGTTCATGCTATAAATTCCAAAAATAAACTACTTTTAATACTTTTGTAAAGATACTAAAAATTGTTCTATATAGAAAATATTAAGAAATTTCCTTTTTAAAAAATTTTAAAATAATTTCACATATTATTAAAAATAAATTTATAAAATAATTTATTTTAATAACCTCAACTCTAATAACCTGGATATTGTGCCAATTTTATTACATTGGTAGAGTTATAAAGGTTTAAATCCTGAAGGAGTGATCAATTTAGCGATTTTAGGGAACCAAATACATACATGATACCAATTTTATAAATTGAAAATAAATTAAAATACATAATAAATGTAACACCCTAGGTAAATAAAGAATATGAAATTTTCACATTTATCCATATTTTTGAATAAAATATTAATATGACTTTAAAGGGGACTCTATGCTCGATGGCGTACCCAACACGCAATAATGAGTTTTTTAGGAATCTTATGTTGCACTCTAATAATAAAATAATATTATTTTAAATGGTAGTTAACGTCTAGTCGTTGTAATGGCGGGAATGAACAGAACTAACTACAAAATGATTATATATGTTTGTCAAATATTTTTACTCTTTACAATAAATGTTATAGGATTCAAAATGCGAATGAATCCAATTTTAAGCGTAAACATTTCAATATTCTTTAAAAGGTCGATTAATCACCTTTTGATGGCGAACCTCTTTTAAATTCACTTTTTGACAATTTTATGTGTCATATTTGACAAAATAAAATTCTTCTTTAGAATCGGGACATCAAAATTTACTTTGTGTAAATTTTTGGTATTTTTCTGAAAAAGTTCAATTTTTAATGAATAGTGATAAATGTTGTATTTTAATTCAAAACCTATTTTTAATCTAATTTAATTATATGATTAGATTATCTTTTGAATTGGTTTTAAAGTGAAATTAGAATATATTTTTACCATTTAATCCAATAGTGTTCGTTGGAATTAATTTCACTTTGAAATCAGACTTAAACTAGTGTCAATCTTTTGATACTTATTGTTTCATAAAAACACGCTATTTGCTCTGATAGCGGGAATTAATTATTAAACTAATTAATGAAACTTATATGTTTTGAATTTTTTAAAATATACTTCATTTTTGAATTCGGAATATCAAATATAGCTTAGGGTGAAGTTTTGGTATTTTTCTGAAAAACTTCAATTTTTGATGAATAGTGAAACCACTAAGTGGTACTTATAAAAACTGATTTTCCGTTTAAATGAAATTTTTCCACCTTTGTGTTTTGAATTTCAAAAATCAGATATACATGGTTGTCATTAATAAGTAAAATGTGGTTCAATGGGATTATAATAATTTTTTTGTGAATAGTAACTTATTAAGTTTTTAATCGCGATTAGAGGTAATTAGTGTAGTTTAAGGTAAAAATAATGTTTTAATAACATGAGATGAGCTTGACACATGTCCTAACCTTATTGTATGTGTCATGGTCGACCAATAAAATCCATGGGTAAACTTGGGGACCCCATGGATCCACTTTGGTTGGAAAATGACATAAATACCTTTTTATTTAATGTTAAAGTAAAAATGACACAAACATAAGATGTTTTACTAAAACAATTTTTACATGGGGTTATACAAGTTCTATTTTTGACTATAAATAGTAATTGGAAAGATAAAAAGATTTCCTACATAATAGTATTTTTTTATAATTTTTAGACATTAATTATATTAAATTATTTATGACATCATGATGATGCAGCGATGACCTCATTATTTAACGATTTAAATAAAATGGAAAGATAATGCAAAATATAAGACCTAAACATGTCCAAAACCTATTTTATGGGTGGATTTCAAACCCTTATCACCTTATCTTTTAAATACATCAATTTGGGACCTTTAAAATCCGAAACTCTTTTGAAAATAAAGTAACATTTTGTAACTTTACAAGAGTGCCCCTCCTCTCCTCTTATAAAAGGCCCCCACCTCTACCTCCTTACCCACACTTCCAAAGCCTTTGGCTCGGCCAAACCCTGCCCATTTTGTCTCTACACATCCCTCTATAACTCCTTGAAGCCTCACTTTGGAAATAATTCTTCCCAAGGAAGCCTTTGAGCTCAAACCAAAGGGAGTTACCCGATTTTAAGGTAATGTCTTCACTTGTGTTCTTTTGTGTTATTTTGCTTCTCCAACCCCCTAAACTCTTTTTATTCATTTATTTTGTAACAAATCCAGTATCTTAAATATACTAGGATGTTTTTATAAGAATAATTAGAGCTAAACTTACACACACCTACATCAAATGGTTAAATAACATACTGTTTCTGTGGATGGTGAATTTCTGCCTCACGAAACGATGATTGTTCAACACTCATATAACACCTTAAAAGGTGGCCATTAAGATGTCACTATATTTATATATGATATATAATATGTTTATGTTTTACTTAATCTTATGTATTTTTTTTTTTGGCATACCTTTATGGTTTCCATTGTGGGTAAACACGATAATTTCATTTTAGGAAGTGCGGACTACCGCCCCCTCAAAGTGATTTGATTCGTTAATGCCATATGTGGGATGTATAAAGGATGTATTTAAAGTTATTATATATGATTTATGTTAAATATAAATGATTAATATAATTCTGTAATTAAAATATACATACCTCTCATTTAGTTTTAATTCCATTAATATGACATAGAAATGAAAGTAGCGTTCATGCGTACGTACGGATTACCGTCTCCATGAACGGTGCATTTCATTTCTTACCTCTAAATGATTATGTAATATTATAAATACATGTATATTCTGGATATATATGATATATATGATATCTAAATCATGAATATAATTCTGGATATAATGAACCTTTGACCACACGAACAACATGTAATTAAAAGAAGTCCACTTTCGACTTAAGAACCAAATATCGACAAAACAAACATTATTAAATTAAATGATTACATAATGTTTATAACATGTAAATAAGTGATAAAAAAGGAATAATGAACTTAAAAAAAGGTTCTTAAGAAAGTATAAATTAACTCAAGTTTATTATTCAGGACGTTAAAGAACGATCGAGTCAAGTCAGACCCGAGGTAAGGGATCCTGCTCCTCTCTTTCTTTTTAAGTACACTCTTTTATGTCATTCCGTTTAAGCTCATCTTTCTTGTGATTGGGATGTTATTCTATATTAATCTTACTGTAATTTTTATTTTCATATGATGAGAGACCCTATTCTCTCTCATCAATCCATTTTGGATGTTTTGAGTGGCGCCGTTAGGCTGCCGAATTTTCGTAAGAGATCGAACCTCTGTCTTTCTTTTTAGGTACTCTCCTTTATGTCACTTCTTTTAAGCTCCTATTTGTTATGATGGGGGATGTTATTTTATATTCCTCTTGCTTTAAATTTTATTTTAATATGATGAGAGACCCTATTTGATCTCATCAATCCATTTTTGTAAGTTTTAAGTGGCGTCGTTAGGCTGCTGAGTTTTCGTAAGGGATTTTTAATCTCACTTTTGTTCCCATGATATTTATGATACATTTGCCACAATTTCCTTTGAGTGGTGTATGTACTGCCCATTATTTTACTCATTGTGTAATAAACTTTCATTTATTAGTATTTACATCAATTTTGTATTGTCCTTCTTTCACTGGGTGTATGTTTCGAAAGATACCCATGTCGGTAAGGGAACCTTTCACCCTCCTATTTTTAAAAGACTTCTTTTGTTATGTATTTTAATTCACATAACATTATGTTGGGATATGTTCTTCTATATCCTTAGTGATTTAAATTTTATGTCCAAGTGATGAGATACCCTTTTTATCTCTCATCAACTCATTTTCTGAATTTTGAAGTGACGTCGTTAGGCTGTCGAATTTTACCAAGGGAACTTTTTAACCCAATTTCGATTTCTTTGGGTTCAACATGTAGTTATTGAATATGTAATTATTTTAATATGTGTGAATGACATTTTATTGTTTTACACTTAATATCCACTTATATTGGGTGTATTTATATTTTTCACACATAATGTTGAGATTGATTTATCCTTAATTTAAGGATACCTTTTTTATAAGGGGTTTCATCACATTTTACATTTCTATTGAGACATCATTGTTGTTATGCACAAATTCACTCTTATATGGTGTATATACTGTCCTTTGGAATATTATATCATGAATCCATTTATTCTCATAATATTATAAAGTTATGATTAAATGTTATTCCTCAATTATTGTATTCTAGAGTCTCTAATTTTGCTGAAAACCCTTTAACCAAAATATCGCTTTAAATGTTTTAATGATTTGTTCTTATTAATATCCATGTTTTTAAAATGGTTTTAAGGATTTATTTATATGGATATTAATGGTCTAAAATGTTAAAAGCTTCAAGGTGGTATGGGACTTCATCTCAATCTCCTTTCATTGAGGCATATTTTTTTTCATACACAACCTTCTTTTATACGGTGTATAAACCCCTTTGACTTTTACGTTTATCCATAAGGAATCTTTTTTATACGAAGCGTTTTACTAAACGTCAAAAGGTAATGTTTTTGTCGTACGTATGCGGCGACAACGACTTCTCCGCCGCCGTGACCATTATTTGAGTTTCGGCTTCCTCTACAAGCCATACTTTTTTTTAAAAGAAAAATAAATACCATGTTTTACTTTTCTTTTATTTTGATATTGAAAATGGTTTTCATAATGTTTTTATATCAATGTGTTGTATTGATATCTTGTGATTGAAAGGTGGAAATGTTATGTTTCATTTATGCATGTTTTATGTGATACGATTATGTTGAGGTTCTTGGGCATTATTATGAATACGGGTGGTTCTGTGATAAACTAAGGCTGGGTGAGCCCGTTATAGCTCTCCAATGCATTGGGTAACACGAAGGAGTGAAACATTAAGGTTTCTCTGAAGAGATTTAGGGAATATACTGTGGTGGGTATTCCAAACGTAACCAAGAGGGTTACTCCCTACGTAAGAATGTTATGAATTCCTCAAGTTACCTTTTATGTCTTATGATTTCTATGATTTATTCATGATTTGATGAGGTATGTTAAAGTGCCTATGTTTTATGGGTAAATTATGATTTCATTCTTATGTATATATGAACTCATGTTTCCTTTCCATATTTTTTATAACCCTTACTGATCTTTTTATGCTCATCCCAAGTTTTTGAAATGTTTTTCACAGGTCAAGGGAAAGGTACATGATATGATGATAGTGTCAAGGAAGTGTCAAGAAAGAATCCATGTTTTATTTTAAATATGTTTCCATTGATGGAAAAAAAATGAATACTATCTTTTATGTAACCACTTTGTTTAAATGTGGAATGTAATGAAAGTTTTATGATATAATTCTCTAAAAATCTAAACCTGAAAAGATCCTCAATGTGTAATCTTGTATTAACTCAAGATTAAGTAAGGATTAAGGCTGGGGCCTTATAATAAAATAAAATTAACTATATCCTTGAAAACTCATTACAATTGTTTTAATATATTGGGGCAAGGAAACAAAATAAGGGTGAGCTCAAATGCTCAGTAATGGTTAATTACATCAAAATTTATAATAAATAAATAAGTTTAATAAAAATATTAACGTAAATAAATACACACATTCCATTTAAATAAATTTAATATCCTTATAAGGTAAGGCATAATCAATATTTCAAGGTAAATAACTGATCACACATTCTATTTAAACAATAATCTCAAAATAAAATGCATCTATAGATAATATAATATTAAAAATATCATGGATAATGATAATAAATATTTTCTCAATAAATGATTTTTTAATTATTTTATTTCATGATCTCATACATCATGATACCTTTACCATTGATATCATTAATCAAGATAGATTAAAACTACTGGTTAAAATCCATCTGATTTGGCCAATTGGTTTGTCTCATGAGACCCATCGATGAATCAAGGTTATATCCATAACTATGACCCACCAATGAATTTATGTTCAAATAATTCATCATATATTGAAAAATATATTTAATTAATGGCCAATTTTCCTTATCAACAAATATCTTTATTGAGTTAAGTATACGAATTTATCTATATTTCCCTGACTAATCAAATAACTTTAAAAGTAAACATCGTATGTGAAAATGATATAAAATTTAGGAAATAATCATATCCATCATACAATAATAAGTATATTTAATAGAAATGTAATTTTAAATGAAAATTTATAACAATAAAGTTATTGTTTCAAGAGATTGTTAACAATCATATAAGAAATGAGATTGTACAGTAAATTTTTCCACTTGGTAATATTCAAGTCAAATACCCTTGGTTGAAATGATTAAAATTGAACATAAGATACCATAAATTATTTAGGAATATTTATATTACATATAATTGGAAATTATATAATCTATATAACATATATTAGGTATATAACATTATAATATGACACAATTAAGGGAACTGAGACGAAGTCACTTACCTCACACTTTACTTTAGTTGTACGTGATTTTAACTCTTATATAATGGTTTTAATCATGTTATTGATTTATAAATAATCCCTAATAATATTTATAATATCATATATTATCCTATTATAACATTTTACCATCCATTTGTTAATAATATTCCATTATTTTCATTGGTTTGGGTGTTAATTGCCTTATTTTTGAATTCATGTTCTGAAATGAAAGTTTTGGTTCTTGTAAATAATATATAATTAATTCATATCCAAAATTATATTAATGGTATAAATATCATATTTAATCGTTAGATAGATTATTATAACCACTCTTAAAAGTTGGGCATGGAAAATATATCGCATCTCTTCATAGAGACAATAAGTCGTACGTTCAAATGAATAATGATATCATTCCCTTAATGGGTGAAAGGGTAATGAAGTGGCTGATATATTAATTTTTCATAATCAATATAATCTCGTATTTATATTTTTAAGTTAAAAATGAATCACATCGCTTCGTGAGGTTGTAGTCCACCGTACGCACAAGCTTCGTTATATTATTTGAAACGGAATAGATTGTAAAAAGGTATATGTGATATTGAAATTAAATAAGGATAATAATATCATAAATATAATATAAAAGTGGTAAATAAATAATTATATCTACATCATAACTACATCAGTTCATGAGGCGGTAGTTCACCGTACACACAATTGATGATTTTGTTTCCCCTTCGATGGAAGTGAAGATAGATGGTTATTATTCCATCAAAATCATAAAATATCAGTGTATGGGATATAATTTTTTTATTATATTGTATTTTTAAAAAAATAATTTAATTTTTAAATTGAAAAAATGAAATTAAATATATTTTTTATGATAAATACCTTCTCTAAGAGAAACCTACATTATATATCCTCTTAAGGACCTTAGGGGTGGTATTTTAGGAGGAACATAAGCTATAGAATGTGACTAAGAATGTTAGAAAGAGAATTTTTTAGGGTTTTTTTGATAAAAATGTGACCGGTATGTGTGAATAAATTAGGTGAGGGAGTTCCCCTTTATACAATCTAAAGGGGAACTCCTTGTAAATTAATTAGAAATTTCACACAAGAATCAACAATGATAAATAAATTCACATAAAAAAATATTCCAAATGACCCTAGATTCTAAAATGGGAAATATAATGTATAAATATGGAAAAAATAATAATTTTTCAAGTCTTTAGTAAATTTTTAACCCTTATCTTCTTATTTTAATCCCCCCCGATAAACCCATTTTTACCAAAACACAAATTTAATTATTACTGTTTTTCAGTATTAATTTTGGTCAAAAAATAATTTTAACATATTATATAATATAAATTATTATGATAATAAATAAGGAATCCTTTTTTCTGAATTTCATAAATAGTAGTGGAAATTTTTAATTTAAATTTAAAATCGCAAGCGTGATGAGAAAGCGGGTTTTCGAAGAAAACATTTTCAAAATTTTACAATGTTTGTATATAAAAATTCATTATGAAATTGATTTGAATAAACTAAATTGGATTAATAGATAAATAATTTAACTAATTTTAATTTAAAACCAATTTAAAATATAATTTAACTTTATAAATAATTAAAATGAAAAGCTAGTTTTCAATTAAAATTCAGTATTTTCACAATTCATTGAAAAATGAAACATTTCTGAAAAATCACAAAAATTAATCACAATATAATATTGATATTCTGATTTTATAAATGAATTTAATTTTATCAAATAAATTTTATAAAATTGGTAAAAATTAATTTTAAATTATGTGTAAAAATTGTGACTAAATCACCTTTTAAAAAAATGCAGTTTTTCAAAAGAAAAAAATATATTTTTCTTCCAAATGATTCTTATTTTTATTTATAATCAATTGATAAAAATGTATGTGTGTAAACTATATAGTTTTCATAATTTATTTATTCCTATTTGTTCTATACAATTTAGTGACTAGGTTAAAATGGTTATGTTTAAATAGTAGAGTATTTCATTTTTTTAAACTCGGTCTTGCATGCATCACAATATATTAATGAAATTAAATTTATTCTAAATGATATATATTATAAAGTATTATGGTGTTACATTATTCCTTCATAAAAAAAATCATACTTGAAATTTTATGGATATTACCTTCTAAACATATAGGGTAGTTCTTCTTCATATTATCCTCTAGTTTCGACGTTACTTCCTCCATTTTGTGATTTATCCAAAGTACCTTTACCAATCAATTCATATTATGCCTCAATACTTTCTATCTAGTATCATGAATATGGATGGGTTCTTCACATTAAGATAGATCAAGTCCTGATTCTATTTCATCAGGGGTGAACACATGCATTAGGTCTAGCATGTACTTTCTTAATAATGATATATGGAACACATCATGTACTTTTGAGATATTTGGTGGTATTTCCAAATGATAATAAAAAATTCCAATTATTTAAATTATTTCAAAGGTTTTGATGTACTTGAGGATTATTTTAACTTTTTTACTAAAACATATAATTCAATTCCACAATGATACTTTCAAGAAAACATGATCTGCCCTTGGAATTTTAAATCCTTCCTATGATTATTAGCATAACTCTTTTGTCTAATTTGAGTTTATTTTATATGATCCTAGATATTATTTTCCTTTTTTGTTGTCTCTTAGAAAAATTAGGGGACTAAAATTTTCCTTTCACCAACCTCATCCCAACAAATTGAAGTATGAAATCTATTTTCATATAATTATTAATATGATTCCATTTGAATACTTGAATGGAAACTATTATTATAGGAAAACTATACAAAATGTAAATATGAATCCCACATACCCTTAAAGTCAAGTGATCATGAACAAAAAACTTCTTCCACTATTTGAATATTATTTTTGTATTATCCATCAGTTTGAGGATAGTAGACAGTTCTCAAATGGGGCACATTATCAAGAGTCTTCTGAATAATCTTCTATAATTTTGATCTAAAACAAGGATCGTGATCAGAAATAATTGAAAGTGGATCTCTATGAAGTCTCATAACTTCAATAATATAGATCTTTGTGTGGTTATAAAGAGGAAAATCTTCTCTTATAGAGAAAAAATGTGCATATTTGGTTAGGGAAATAACAATAACCTATATTACATCATTCTTTCTAAGTGTCTTTGGTAGTCCTATAACAAATTCAATAGTAATATCATCAAATTTCCACATAGTAATAGTAATAGTTTTCATGAATCCTCTTGTATGTTGTATCAAAACTTTGACTTGTTGACAAACCAAACATCTGGACATATAATCAGAAATTTCCTGCTTCATGTTGTCCCATGATAAATGTTCCCTCAAATCCCTATACATCTTTGTACTACTAGGGTGTATAGATAAATTTGATATATGATCATCATAAAACATGTCCCTTTTTATCTTCGGTATAAATATAACACATAATCTATTTCCAAATTTTAGAACACCATTTTCAAAAATGAATTTGGCTAACTTCCCATCATTCAAAGATTAAATTTTCTTTTAGAAGTTCTCATCATTAGATTGATAACTTTTATGTTTTATAATAAATATGGTTTCACAATAATAATAAAAATGAGTGATGTCGCCCCTTTATAAATAGTTTCAATATCTATCATTTCAAGATCCATAAACATAGGATATCCCTTAATTTTTATTTGGGTCATAATTCCATGATATACCCTAATTATTTCATCTGCTGCCTTATTTTCTTTCCATTGGAGGTAGTGTATTGATAAATAGTAATCCTTGAGTAGATAAAGACATCACATTTGTTTCATATTGAGATATTTCTATGAAAATATGTATTTTAGGGTTTTATCATTCATGTATACCTCAGATCCTTCACCATAGAAATAATTTCTCTATATTTTCAATGAAAATATTATAGTTTCCAACTCAAGATCACGGGTTGGATAGTTCTATTCATGAGTCTATATTTATCATTTTTAATTAGGAAATAACCAAGTTCCATTTTTGAGAAATCTCTATATAACATAAACCCATTATTTTTAGATAGTAGATTCAAAAAAGGAGTATTGATCGATCTCCACTTTAGTTCATCAAAACAGTCTTTACATTCCTTTATCTAAATAAACATAACCCCTTTACTTGTAAAATTTTTTAATGGGTTTCTAATTGTAAAAAATTATGAATGAGTCATCAATAGTAACCTTACAAAATAATGAAACTATGTACCTTAGTTATGTTTATTTGTATATAAAATTATTTGACTACCTTAATATTCATAGGATCAACTTAGATTCTATCCTTAGAGACAATATGGACAATAAAAGTAACTTCTTGAAGTCAGAAATCACACTTACTAAATTTACCATATAACACTTTCCTTTAAAGAGTCTCAATAATGATATGAGAGTAATTATAATGGTCCTCATAGATTTTAAAATACACTAAAATATCATTAATGAATACCAAAACCATATCATCAAGATATTCCTTGAATATTTTATTTATTATATCCATAAAAACATAGGGTTCATTTTTTAGTCCAAATGGAATTACTATAAACTCATAATTTGTGTACCTCATTCAAAAAGAAATATTCGAAATGTATTCCATATTTACTCATAATTGGTGATACCCAGAATAAATGTAAATCTTGTAAAAATATTTATCATTCTGAATTTGATCAAAAAATTCATCAATGTGATCAAGAGGATACTTTTTCTTTATCATAATAGCATTGATTTCCCTATAATCAATGCACAATCCCATGGATCCATATTTCTTCTTAATAAAGATAATAGGGGATCCCCATGTAAAACACTATGGAAAATAAATATCTTATCACCCAACTCCTATATTTGTTTCTTCAACTCCACTAATTCCACAATTTCTATTCTATAAGGATTCATTTATATTATCCTTACATCTAGGATTAAACCAATGGAAAACTCAACTTAACGCTCTAGGGGATTCTAGGTAATTTCTTATAATATACATCAATGTATTTCGATACAATAGGTACATCCGAAATGTGAATATTACCTTCTCTATTCTTAGATTTTCTTACTCTTATTCCCAAAGATTATAATTTAGTAGAGTTATTGGGAATGGATATAGATACAACTAATATAATGAATACTTTTCTCTAAAGATAATTAATTCAAAATATTACTCACAAGTCATAATTTCCTTCTTCTTGTAATAAATTGTTACATTGTACTTTGAAATAAAATCTATACCAAGGATAATATAGAAGAAAACTGTAGGTATTATAATAAGGTTATAAAATAAATCATGTTTATGTATCAAAATAGGTATTTCCTAACACATCCTAATTACATTGAGACTTACCCTAGAAGTTTTAAATGAAAAATACATTCTTAAATTAAATGGGAAATGTCTAATTTTATTTGAAAATTGGGTAGATATAAAAGAGTGTGGGGATATGTAATAAAATAAGAATTTAATAAATTTTAAGAAATTGTTAAATAACATACAAGTACATCATTGGGTACTCCCACCTCAGCTATAGTGATCACATAATCTTGGACTTCTCCCCTTGGCCTCTTCTTTGGTGGATTCCCTAGACACTTGGGGAATTCATTTGAATAGTGACCTATCTCTATACATTTGAAAAACAAAATAGAAATGTTTTCTTTCTTCCTTGTGCAATATTTTTCTCGACGACCCTTATCATAGATCTAATAACAAACTCCCAATCTCTTCAAGAATTTCCTAGGTTGATTCTTTCCATGGTTTTTACAATAAGGAAATTATTGTGTTCTATTCTTTTTCTTTCATTCATTTCCTTTTTATTGGTTTTATATAACCTATTTTTCTCTTTATTTCATGTGAATATGTTAGATATAGATAATTTCTTCTCTAATTTGATGGCATATAAAACTATTTCATCATATGACAAAGAAAATTGAGAGACCTATTCCCTTTGGAGACTTGGATTAAGCCTTTCAAATAAATTTTCAATATTTCACTTCATGATGCATATGTAATATTCCCCATACCAATATAACCTTGTAAATGTATCTTCATACTCTGAAATAGTTTCTTATTACTTTTTCATTAAGTTAAGGAACTTTCTCTTCATTTTAGTTTGATTCTCACAAGGAAGATATTTTTCAACAGATGTCTCTTTAAAATCTTTCCATTCCATGAGTTCTATTTCCTATTCCTTCCTAGTATTCTATATTAATGGCATCCATTAATCTTTATCACCTTTGAGGTAATTAACAACAATTTTATACTTTTCCTTTTCACTACACCCCAACTCCATAAATAAATTCTCTAAATACCTAATCTATTTCTTAACTTCTATTGGATTAGTAGTCCCACCGAATAATAGGGGTTAATTTCATATTAAGTGATCCAACATAGGTTAATCGTGATATTGAGTATGTTACTCTATCTGGGAAAGGTTATTTTTTATAAATTTATTAAGCTTCCCTAATATAGCCATAATTTCCATAGTTATAATACCAACTATATTGGCATACTTATAATGGAAATCCCTATATTGGCTATAAGTATTGATACTCTTAATCCTTCTATGTTCCATTTCTAAATGATGGAATATAATGGATTGGATCATAAAATTATAAATTCTAAATCATAATGTATAGTTATAAATATGGTGTAACACTTAACATAAATTTTAAAATTTATGCATTGTTAATCTCATAATCATAAAAATGGTTTCTTTAGGGATATATTTATTTTCAAATCATTTATAATGGTTTGTAAAAAAAATTTGAATTATCATAAGCATATCCCCCAAGAGTGTAAAACCTTGGGGCATAGTAAGTCCCATTTTCATGAACTTAGTGATGATCGTAACAATCTCAATGCACTCTTTTTAGAGTTATTACCCCTAGGTACCTCTAGGATAGAATCATGTCTACTTTTATTATCCAAATAGGGATGTATTTATAGGTAAAAACATATAATATCTTCCTTACCAAAAACATTATGATGTTATTCTATGATTACCCTAAAAGTATATCATATGTTTATGTTCCCAAATCTATGTTTTATTTAATCTATTTACCATGGTTTCTTCTAAAATTCATCCCATACTAACTTTAATGACTCTGAATCCAATAAACTTGAGTTGGTGTCTATTTTATTACATTAACATGGATAAAAAGGGTCAAATCATGAAGAGCTTATCATTTTAGAAGTTTTGTAGAACCATATACATACATGATACCCATTTAACATTTGGAATAGAAAATAAAACATAATGCATAAAAAAAGAAAATAAACTGCAACTATGAAAATTCATTCTAATAATTCGTGTTCATAACCTAGGGAAAGAAAACAAAATAAGGGTGATCTTTAAGGATCATTAAGGGTTAAGTATAGAATAATCTATCACAAATCAATAAGAATAATCAATATAGAAAGGTAAATAACTGAACATGCATTCCATTTAAATAACTTGAATCTCATGAAAATATAAGTCATAATCAATATGGAAAGGTAAATAACTGAATACACATGCCATTTAATCAATAATTTGATAATGAAATGCATCTAGAGATAATATCATAGAAAAAATATCATTTATAATGATAATA
Source organism: Viscum album (assembly GCA_963277665.1). Lineage (NCBI taxonomy): Eukaryota > Viridiplantae > Streptophyta > Magnoliopsida > Santalales > Viscaceae > Viscum > Viscum album. Next base: position 1,196,098,689 of record OY728123.1, on the reverse strand, counting down.
ACTATATTATCAAAAAATTAAATTATTAATTATTGTATATTATGATCTCAGGCATTATGATACCTCTACCTTCAATATCATTCTCTAAGATAGTTTAAAACTACTGGGTAAAATCCCATGTGATTTGGCCAATTGGTTTTTCCCAAGAGACCTATCGATACATCATGAGATTATCCATAACCAGGACCCATCCATTTCTTTATGTCAAAATCATTCCTCATATACTGAATAATATATTTAATTTATGAAAATTATGCCTTTTTAATAAATATCTATATTGATTAAAGGAAGCAAGTTTATATATATTTTCCCAGTTTTTCAAATAACATTAAATTAAAATACCATATGTATAAATGGAATATGTTTTAATAAATAATCATATCCATCATACAAGAATATTTATATTTAATATAAATGTATGGATAATGGAAAATAGTATAGGGATGTGATTTTTTCAAAACAAATTAACAATCACAAAAGAAAGTAAGATTATAGAATAACTTTTACCGCTTAGTAATTTTAAATTCAATTAACCTTGGATTAAATAATTAAAATTAAAACTTAAAATACCAAAAATTATTAATTAATCATGATATTACATGTCAAATGGAAATATATACACCATCTAAAAGAAATTAGGTCCACAGAATTATAATATGCCTCAATGAAGGAAAATTGAGATTAAGTCCCTTACCTCACAAATTCCTTTAGTTGAATGTGATTTAAACACATTTATAATAGTTTCAAGTAATTTATTAATTTATTCTAGAATCATAATCATATTTATAATATCATATGTGATCCTATTATAACATTTTACCATACGTTTGTGAATAAAATTATATTATTTTCATTGTTTTTTTGTTAATTTCCTTGTTTTCTCAAACATGTTTTGAAATTAATGTTACGGTTCTTGTATGTAGGATATAGTTACTTCATATCTATAATGATAATAATAGTATAAATATCATATTTAATTTGTAGATACTGTCATGAACGAAGAAAGGGTGGCATCCAACCCGATACCCGACCCCCGAACTGGCTCATGGCATGGCCCGAAGTGCATTATCGATCCCCATGGGCTGGAAACTAGTGCATGGGTATCAACAATGAATTTTTTGGAATGATTTTATCCATAATAAATAAGCAAGAACAATTCTCAAGATTAAACATCACCCCAATATCAATATCCATAACCAAAATAGATATAACAATTTGAGTTAGAAATATTACAACTTTAACCAAAACTAAGACAAACAAAAATATCAAAATGGGAAGGGAACTAACTAAACCATAACCCAAAAACCTTAAAGAAATGTTACGGCCATAACCCTCAATCCACCTTTTCCACACCTGCAAGAGAGTAAAACTAGCAATTAGATCCACCATCACCCATAAGGAACATCTTACATTTACCTATGTAAAACAAATAAAAAGTCTACATACACCCAAGGGTGTATGTTGGGTGTGATCCAAATCCTAGTAGTAAGCCACCCAAAATAAAGATTCCATTCCATAATATTATAATACAAATTACCATGCAATTTTTAAGAAATAAATTAGAAACATTTTTTACTATAACATTTTAATTAAAACATTTTCAAGAAAGGATTTATTTGAAATTAAAATGGACATAAGGTCCACCATATACTGATGGTGAGCACCACATAATAAGAGATAACCATGGGTAATCTTTAATGTTACTAGCATTACTGGGACCCTAAGAACCACATATCTTAGTGAAACATAGTATAGAAACCATAACCCGCAGCATCCTCGTGCACGAGCCACTAGAGGAGAATCCATCCAAAATTATAGTCGTTTCTAACATCATCATATTTTAGTTAGTGATATAGTTTCAATCCTACTAGAATAAATTGAGCCTCAACCCCACTGATCTAACTAGTTTACTTTTCTTATTCTACCCACCTAGATACCTAGGATTTTCTTTGTACTCAATTTCCATTTCACATTTCACATTTATCACCACTTTCACATGCACACACCAATCAATATAGATACATTGTAAAACCACCACTTTTCATAGAAAAACCTACATTAAGAACATAATCACTCAAAATACATTTTAAATCATGTTATAAACCGCTTTAACAATTTATATAACACGTTTAAGAAGCTCATCATGAAAGAACGCATGAAACAAAACCAATTTCCTTTATAAAATTATCTTTAAACCCATACTCACCTCAAAAAAATTTTAAAATACATTTAAAAACATTCAAAAAATATATATAACACATTCAATAAGAAAATTCAGAATAAAAAATCATCTAATAATGCTAAAATATGGAATCACCTACCTCAATCTTGTAAACTTATGGAATTTGTTGGAAAACCACAACTTCGCCTCAAAGTAACCCTATAAAGGCAAGATCAAAACACATACATAAATATTTTTCCCAAAAACGTAATATTAAACCCACATTAGGTCAACCAATCTACTAGAGACATAATAACTCAAAGAGGTAGGAAGAGAAACCCTAGAAGAAGGAAGAAACCAAGATAAAAGAGGATTTTTATATTCTTATTGAATATCCAAGGCCAAATCCTACCAAAAATTGAAGTTAAATGGGGAAAAGAAGGAGGGGAGGAAATTATTAGAGATAAAATATCATATTTTTTTAATTAGAGGTGGTTTGGGGTTAAAATATTGGATGGGTAAAAGAGTAATTCTCTATTTTTAATAACCTAGATAGACCACATAGTTAGCCTTCATGGTTTTCCAAACTATATGGAAAATGTTTAGTCTCATCTATCCAAGAGGAAATCGGTCACATGGTTTCATGGTGGAGGGTTCATGCTTTTGTGGTAGGGTGTGCGTCTTGGATAGTTCCACTCTCTAGGGAACACAATTTCTCCTGGGCCAGTTCACAATTTTCCCTAACCATGTGACACCTTCTGTTGGGTCCAAAAACTCTATTTTTCACCAAAAAATCCTTGTAAATTAAAAGGACAATTATAAGTCCAAAAATAAATAAAGGAATGCCTCAAAATAAAATCACGTATGTTACAATTATCCCCACCATTAAAACTTTAGGCTCTCAAAGATTCAATCTGAAGTATAATTATAGAATAAAAAATGGATATTTCTCTTTAACTTAATACTTCCACTCCCATGTATCATACTCATCATTACCATGCTGCCAAAGAACTCAGACCAATGGTATTGACTTCCCAAAAATCACTTTCTCTTTTAAATACACAATCCAAACTGGCCTTTCAAACGCAGACATGTCTGATTCCAATTCCAACTCTTCTCAATTCAACACATGAGATGGATTTGAATTATACTTCTTTAACTACGAGACATGGAATATGTCATGAATTGATATCAACTAAGATGGAAAATCAAACTGGTACACCACATTACCAATACACTCAGTAATCTCTAAAGGTCCAACATACCTAGGAATTATCTCCCCTTTCTTACCAAGATGATGGTGACCCAAGTGAGGACCCACCTTCCAAAACACTCGATCACCCATATAAAATTCCAAATATTTGAACCTCAAATCGGTGTAAGAATTATAGTGTCTTTGTGCTATCAACAAACACTACCTAATAAATTTAACTTTATCATACATCTGTGACATGAGACTCGGACCCAACAACAAGGTCTCACCCACCACATTTCAATATAAAAAATATCATCATGACTGACCATAAATCACCTTGAAAGGAACCATTCGAATTGAGGATTGGTAACTATTATTATAGGAAAATTTGACCAAACCCAAATATTTATCCCACGATACTCAAAATCAAGCATGAATCTTTGGATCTTATCTTCTAATATCTTATTCACATGCTCTATCTGAACATTATTTTGAGGATGAAATGTTGTACTAAACTTGACCTGTGACCCCATTTATTTTAGAAGGCCTTCTTAAAAAGAGGGGTGAAATAGTGGGGTCTTTGTCTAAAACAATTATTGATGAAACACCATAAATCCTAACTACCTCCTAAACATAAAATCGATATAATTCATCAAATTTAGCTAAATCCCTTATCAGAATGAAGTAGGATTATTTGGTCTGATGATCAGTCACTACCCATATAGCATTCCTTCCCTAGGGTGTATGAGGCAATCTAATAATAAATTCCATATCAAACTCTTCCCACTTTTAGGTAGGAATGGGTAAGGTATTAAGTAAACTAGAGGGCCTCTGGTGCTATACTTTAACATGTTTACAAGAATATCATCGATATACAAATTAATTTGTGTCTCATCTCATACCCAGCGAGCTAAATTAATGATGGACATAATAAAACATCTTGGTTGTCCTAGGATGAATGGACTACTAAGAATGGTGTTAATCCTGCATCAACACCTTTTTAAATGAAAATAGATCCACTAAGTGGCCCCTAAAGCACAAATCTCTCTTACGAGAAAACAACCACACACTAGAAACCTCCCTATCATTTAGTAAATACATAGAACACTGGCACAAATCATCACTTGATTGATCCTATTGAATCATCTCCTAAAAGGAAGGTTTCAAAAAAAACAAGCTAATAATTCACCTCCATTATGTTCCTTGGATTTTATATGCAACTAGGAAAAAATCCCCATCAAATTCTACTCATCACTGGACTCATTCAACTCTTTCACTATCACTTTTCTACTCATAGAATCTTGAACCATATTACCTTTATATGGGATGTACATGATATCAAAATTGAACCCTTTAAGGTACTCAACCCAACAACACCAACGTAGATTCAAGTATTTTTGGGAGAAAATTTATTCCAATATATTATGATCCAATTAGACCACAAACTTCTCCCCAAAGATATAATGATTCCATGTCCTCAAGTCATGCATCACTGCTGCCAATTCCAATTCATGGGTAGGGTAATTGTTTTCATGTGGTCGGAGTTGGTAAGAACCATAAACCACCACATGGTCATCCTAAATTAGCATGCACCCAAGACCCATACCCGAATCATCATAGTAGACTACTTATCACATTCACAAATCCTGTAAGATCAAAATAGGGGTTATGGTTAACTGCTGGTTAAGCTCCACAAAGGAATCCTGACACTCTGAAATCAATTAAAACTTCACCCCTTTCTAGGTGAGTGTCATCATGGGTGAAGAAATGTGATAGAAATATCTAATGAACCACTTTTAATACCCTTCTAGGTCCAAAAAACTTCTGATCTTGAAATCGTTTTTTGATTTTTCCCACGACATCACTACATTGATCGTCTCAGGGTCCATCGAAACCCCTTATTCCGAGTTCACATGACCCAAAAACTTAACCTACCTAATCTATAAGGTAAAATTGGAAAACATAACATAGAATATATAGTCTAAAAGGGTTCCTAGTATAATCCTCATATGCCACTCATGATTCTTCATGGTCCCTGAGAACCATACCACTAACTATGGTAGGCCCTACGTCTGATTCCACTATTGCCTGATCTAGACCATGAAGATGCCTAACCTATGCTTGAGACTAAGAATGCCCATTGGATTTCGGCTCTAAATGGATGTGAATATTCCCTAAAAAAGATCTATCCATTCCACCATGACCATAAAATTGAGAGCTCATTGTCCTTGTTGGCTTTGACTGGGCTAACATTCCCCTGAAGGTTTATTAAGATGGACCACCCCAGTATAGATGTGTAACTATACAAAACCACTAAAAATTCCCCATATGTGCACACTAATAGTATGTTCTAAGTATATATGAACACACAGACCACACATGTCCCTCCTTTCTACACTGATGGCATAAGACTGACCCGGCATCTGAAGACATAGACAAAGATAGTCAAGAAAGATGGCCCGAACTGCCACCTCCCTTCTTCTCATGATCATCCCACTTCCTCTTATTTTTAGATGAACTACCTATACCCTGGACCACTTCTAAAACTACTCCATAGAAGCTGGACTTGACACCACGATTGACCTCTACCATCAAAGCATGATCAACCACCTCAACATAGGTATTCAACTTAAATAGGAAAACTTGAGATTTGATATCCAGTCGCAACCCCATTTTGAACTTTTGAGCCTTTATCTTCTCATTAAAAACCACCTCAGGTTTGAACCTAACCAACTCAATAAAATAGTTGGAATACTCCATCATGGTCTAATCCCCCTGGAAAAGATCTAAAACTCTTGGTTCATGGTGAAGGCCAAGTTCTCTAGGAAATATTAATCATTGAAGATAACATTGAAATCCTTCCAACCCATATTTGTGTTCTTCCTATCCTGAACCACTGAGTCCCACCACTCCAAATGGGACCTTATAACAAAAATGATGCAAAATTCTCCTTCACTACCTCAGGGGTGTAAAGAAACCCAAATATACTCTCTATTTTCTCAATCCACTCAGATGCCTCCAGGGGACCCATACTATCTCAGAAGGAAGTATAATTGTTCTTGAGGAAATCTTAAGAATTTTTCTTTCCAGGACCTGGTTTAGCTTCCTAGACATGAGTAGAACTAGATCCCACTATATAACCCAAAGATTGGATAGCCCAAACCATGGATTCAACTAGTCTATAATCAACTGGTAAGGGAGAACTCTCTCCAACCTCTTCCCATGGTTGCATAGGAAGTCTCTTGGGAGGCATCTTGCTACATAAAGCAACAAACCATAAAGAAAAACCATAAATACACCATTATGAAAATTTTAATCAATAAAAATATATTAAAAACACTTTTATAGATCAAAACAAAACCAAAAACAAACTCAATAACAATACCAAAACACTTCACCCTTGCTTGGTGTCCATGCATAGTTTGCAGCCTGTACGTCTCACCTAGAGGAGAAGTCATCCAAGTCCCAACATCCCATGGAGACTCAAGATCTATCACAAGGTGTGTTGGTTAGACACTCCACTCAAAACCAGAACCTCATTCCCTGAAAATCATATATTTTGTATATCCAAACTCTCCAAAATATAAAGACTAAAAGATATATTAAACCTTCACGGATACTATTTTTTCAAAAACTGATCTTGGGTTTCATCCAACCTGACACCTGACCCAGCCTGTTTTATGTCATGAAGGGTGTTCTAGATCCCCAAATGCTAGAAACTAGTCCATGGGTATCAATAATAAATTTTTGTGAATTATTTCACCCATGATAAATAAGTAATATCAATAATCAAAATACATCACCCCAAGATAAATATATATAACCAAAGGATATATAAGAAATCAAGTTAAACATTTTACAACTTTAAACAAAAACCAAAATAAACCAAAATACCAAAATGATAGGGGAACTAACTAAACCATAACCCAAAAACCACCATACATCATGAGGGCCATTACCCTCAAGCCACCTCCATAACACTTGTAAGAGAGGAAAATTAGAAACTTGATACACCATCATCACTATGGAACATATTGAATTTACCTAGGTCAAACATAAAAAAATTCTATATATACCGAAGGGTGTATGTAGGGTGTGAGTCAAATCCTAGTAGGAATCCACCAAAAAAAAGATTTCAGGTCATAAATTTAGAAGACAATTTAATATGAAAGTTCTAATAGTGAAATTGGAAATATTTTTAATAAAAAAATTAAGGAAAACATTTTCAAGAAAATATTTCTTTGAAATTAAAATGAACATAAGGTCCACCATATAACAATGGTGAGAAACACATTATAAGATATCACCATGGGTAATCCCTATATGTACTAGCACTAATGGTACCCTAGGAACCTTGTATCTTGGTGAAACATAGTATAACATGCATAAACTATATCATCCTCATGCACGAGACACTGGAGTGGAATCCATCCAAAATTTTAGTGGTTTCAAACATATCATAGTTTAGTTATTACTATCGCATCAATACTTTTAGAAGAAATCGGGCCTCGGCCCCACTGATCCAACTATCATACTAGTCCTAGTCCACCCACCTAGATGCCTAGGATTCTCTTTGTGCGGAATTTATATTTCAAATGTCACATTGATCACAACTTTCACATGAACACACCAAGAAATACTGATACACATGGAGAAACATCAATTTTCATAGGAAAACCCACATCAATTCCATACGTACACTAAATACATTTTAAAACATGTTCCTCGCCACTTGCACAATTTATATAACACGTTTAAGAATCTCATAATGGAATCATACATGAAACACAACTAATTTATTTTTGAAAAGAAATCTTTAAAATAATACACACGTTAAAACCTTTTTAAAATTCATTTTTCACCTTTCACACAGTCCATATAACACATTCAAGAAGAAAATAAAACATACCAAAATCATCTAATAATTATAAAACATGGAATCACCTACCTCAATTTTAGAAACATTTAGAATTTGGTGGAAAAGCAAAACCACACCTCAAAGGTACACTATAAAAGAATGATCAAACCATAAACATCAAAAAAATTGGGGGAAAATCCCCTTTTATTAAATAAATGTCAAATAAGAACAATGATAAAAATATGGAAGGGGTCAGACACAACATACCTACCCTCTTCCAAATCCAGAGACCAACATAAAAGAAACTATAAATATTAAAGATCATAATCATCATTATAGTCATTACTATCTTCAAACCAATTAGAATATTCACTTAAGGGACTGAACATGTTTTATTACTCTAGATTCATTGCAAATAGGGGTGTTCCTTGTGCTTATCATGGATCTATAATGAGAATATTCTTTCTATGACCTTAATTTATTCATAGAAGAAGATAAATTTCCATCCCCATCTATCTTCTTCCCTAGAGAAACTTTGTATCTATAAGTATTTTTACTTTACTGAAACTTTACATCCTCATTGAGTTATGAGATGTCTCCCCATTTTATATTGATCCATGAGATTCCATTCACCTCTTTAATGGCCTAATGGAAATAAAAATTCCTATACTCTTGACCATAATTGACGTATTTTTCTAGGGGATCAATATTTAAAATTTCCCTTTTAATTGTAACACTAATTTGATCTCTAACAATTTTTACTTGAAAAGAACAAGCCAAGGCAACTACAGCTATAACCAAGGCCATTTTCTTCTCATCTTCTCATTCAGACCTAAGATCTTGATATTTCTACACAATAATACCTTATAAATCCCCCATATGACCCTACTTCAAGTAAAAAAAGTTCCTCAATTTCTTTCTATATCTTCCTCATCATAAACTGCATGTTCTTCATTAATTTTTTCAGTGTCACCATCTATAGATCTCCTTAATAAGGTAGAAACTTATGCTTTATCAGTATCAACATTTCCATAGAAAACATAACAATCTAAATAATCATATTTCCCCTTATGTATAGAAGGACCAAAAGTCACAATAGATCTCTTACCAGACACCTTTTAATCCCTCTTTATAGCATCAGATGTTTGAGAAAGGTCCTCCCTTTTTTGACTGTTAGGACCTGTATTATCAGTGTATTTCCTCAGTCTATTTGTTCCTCTCTTACAATGAGATTCATCATGTCCACTTATTGAATGGATTCAGAAAAATATAGAAGTAATATAAGTACTCTTAACATAACCAATTACCTTACAAAAATTAAAAAAATATTGAATATTCTCTTAATCCACATGAATATTCAATTCATCATACTGAGTGGATAATACCACCTTCCTGGTAAGGGTTGAAATTAAGTCAACCTCAATGAGAAATCTAGCATAGTATCAAAGTATTTCATGTTTATTTATCTTATGATTTTTTATAATAACCCTGATTGCAAAGTAAATTTCAAAATTGATCTTAGGGTGCCAAAATATCTAGTTTAGACCAAAACAATTGACCCCAAGTTACACAAAAGTGTTCCAAACCTTGAGGGGTTGAATCTTGGGCTTCATTCCTCAATTCTAAAAGCACCTAGTTTTAGGAATACAAAATCAAATCCCCATGCCATCTTCTTTAGGTTTGAGTTAGAAAATAAGAATTAATAGAATCCATGCCCTACTGGAATACACTTCAAGTTTGAGAAACCCCAAATTGTGTCAACTTTACAAATGAGATCCCATAGATTCCATTGTTTTTTATCTATTTTGAGGAAAAAGAATCCAGTAATTGAGTGATGTCACAATTAAATTCTCTTTTAGATTGCATCCTACCTCACAGTTACATGAGTAGTGTCTATTTTTTTGAAAATTTGACCAGAATCAGCACCATAAAGTGATGATAAATGTCCTCAATTTAGATCAAAATAATTACCTTCATCCTCATTCCTTGAAGCCACCACTCTGATAGAAACTCGATTCATAGGATCATTCTTCAAGGAAGATTGAATATTTTTGTGGGTATTATCACCCAGTGAAATAATGACCCCATATGGCCTTCCCATATCATTTCTTCTTGCCAAATAATTCTTGGGATGAGAATTTAGGGGTGGATGTCCTCTAAAGATCCATTCAAATCCTAATAAATAGGGTATCTTCATGATATAAAGGAAACCCTAGACACCATCATCTTCATCGTGGAGAGTCTCCCAAGATGGTTTCCATATCACCTCATAGAGTTTGTTTGAGCCAACTAGGATTGGGAGGTTTTTTAGAACTAAGGTTAGGGAGATCCCTTTTATAAGTGGTGAAATGGGACCTCCTTGGAAATTACTTATAAATTTCTCAAAATAATAAAAAATGATAATGTAATTCATATGAAAAAAGCTTCCAAATGATCTTATATTATAAATTTAGAAGGATAATGTATAAATATAGCCATAAAATAATATTTTTACATGTTTTTAGGTTATTTTTAACCCTTATATTCTTAGTTTAACTCTCTGGTAAATCCATTTTTACTATACCTATGGTAATTAAGTTTTACTATTTTTGCTATTCATTTTGGTAAAAAATTAATTTGAAATTATTATATAACAAAAATTATTATTATTATTCCAAATATGGAATCCATTTTTCAAAATTTCATACATATGATTGAAAATTTTTGATTTAAAATTAATCCTGCTGACTTGATGAGAAAATGAATTTTCAAAAGTGAAAATGTTCAAAAGTTTTCAAAGTTTTTATATCAAAATCCATTATTAAATTGATTCTAATTACTTGATTTGGATTAATAGATATATAATGGAACTAATTTTACTTTAAAACTAATTTAAAATATAATTTAATATTATAAATAATTAAAATGAAAATTCACTTTTCAATTAAAATTTATTATTTTTTACTATTCATCAAAAAATTAAACATTTCAGAAAAAATAAAAAAAATTCAATATAATCAAATTTTAATATGTTGATTTAAAAAATTAATTTTATTTTATCAAATAAATTTTCTAAAATTTGTAAAAAAAATAATTTTAAATTATGTGCGCAAAGCCTAACTAAAAAACCTTTTAAAAAATACTATTTTTAAGAAAACATTTTGTTTTCTTACAAATGATTAATTTTATTTATAATAAATAGATAAAAAATGTAAATATGTAAAATATATATTTTTCATAATTTATTAGTCTTATTCATACCCTCCAATTTAATGGCTAGGTTAGAATAGTCAGGTTTAAATAATAGAGTATCGCATTTTTTAAACTCGGTGTAGAATGCATCACAAGCTATCGATGAAACTAAATTTATTATAAATAAAATATATTATAAATTATTAGGAAGATAGTTTTATTTTTAATAGAAATATTGTATAATTTTGGTAAATATAATTATGTATGATTTTGTTGAAATTTCTTAAAACCTTTAAAGAATCATTTTTAATGAAAATCCATATACGGTGCTTTAAAACCAAAAAACCTTTGAAAGTAGGAAAATAATAACTAACATGAAATTAAATGAGTATAAAAATATTCCTAATATTATTTTTCAAGATTAATTATATACACTATTCAAATGAATATAGGCACATCGATCAAAACATGTCTCAAAGAAGGACGTTTGAGATGAGAAACCCTTGCAACTCAGCTAATTCTTGAATCGAAAATCCATTTAATGAAGAAAATTAACATGGTTCTATAAAACCTATAATTTAAATTATATATTATGTGAAAACATGTTAATTTGGAATTATTTACCCCATATAAAAAATCATTGTGTATAGCATGAATTATGTCTCAATGAATTGAAATTGAGACCACAAAACCCCTTATAATTTCTATAACATTTGAATTAATATCCCATGAAAGATATAAATTAAAATTAATGTTAAATATCATTATAAAAGATTCATCAATGATATAATATATCAATAGGAAAATATACACCATATAAAAGGGACTAGGTGAATAATATGAAACATGTCTCAAAAAACAATATTCAGATGCATAATCCTTACTAATATCATATCACTGAAATTAGAGTTAATCATTAATGTGATTGTGCGTAATAATTTTAAAAAACCTAAAAATTTTAAATACCAAATAATATAATAATATAATAATATTCTATTTTACACATAATTGTTTCATAACATATTCAATTATGTATAAGTATAACTCAATGAATGGAAAATGAGTTAACAAACCCCTTACCTCGAGCCAGAACTTACTATGTACATCCACTAAATTCATATATAATAAAGTTATATTAATTTTTTAATTGTTTAAGAACATATTACATGTTTATTCCATTTTAATTTAACAATTTATTTCATTTATTAAACTGATATATTTAATTACTTAATTGGTTAACTGCATATTGGATGTTTTAAGGACTTTCAGTTCATAATTACAAAATGAAATTGGTAGGTTGATCATGGTCAAATGTTCATTATTCCATCATCTCAAAATTAATAATAATTATAATTAAATAATTATAATTTTTATTCAAAAAAATTTATAATCTCCCATAAAAGGTGGATGTGAAAAATTAATCACATCACATATTTGAGGAGTTATTCCACTCATACGCACAAGTGACCTCATCATTTTTAATGGGTGCAAGGGTAAGAAGGAAAGTAATATGTTATATTTATATAATCATTATTAAATAATTAATATCATATATATATATATATTAAATATATCATAATAACCATCCTTTAAGAGATGGTGATGAAAAATGAAACATGTTATGTCGTGAAGGTGGTAGTCCACACATACGCACGAATGATGATTTCATTCCCCATAGGATAGAAAAGGAGACGAATAAGTTTTTGATATTTATATAATAAAATATCAATATAAGGTGAATATTTATTTTATTATATTTTTATGGTGAGTATATAATTTATGTATGTAAAAGAATAAGTAAAATGAAAGTGATTGGTTAAAATGATTTCCACCTATTTGAGAGACTTCTTTTGGATTTATTCTTGAGGTCCACAAGGAAAGTCATTTTAAGATACTATAAACTATATAAATTGTATTATTATGGTGATAATATGTTTTTTGAGTTCTTTTTCAATATAATTTTCTTATGGTGTGATGAATAATAGAAGAGAGGTGGTGCCCTTTTATAATGAAGGAAAGGACACACTATAAATTACTTAACTTATTTAAGCATAAAAAATATTTTTTTCATGTGAATTTTTCTCCAAGTGGCCAAAAATTTGAATATAATATATTTTAATTTTTAAATACCTTTATAAAATAAAAATTTTACATGTTTATGTGACTCATTAACCACTATATTTTGGTTTAAACCCTTTGTTAACTAGTTTTATCCTTAATTATGGTAAAATGATTTTCAATGTGAAAGGGATATAAATTTAAATATAAGGAAAAAATTATCTCAAAATGGTAAAGGGATTAAAAATTATACCATATCCTATCCCCCTTGACCTCTTGTATTATTTTTTATTATTTTTGAATCATTTAATAATGTATCATCTTACATCAACATCCATTGAACTCATTTTAAGAACTATTCAATATTTTGACTTTAAGGACATCTCAATATGTATGTAATTAGAAAAAACGTTTTTGAAGAAAAATTAAGAATTTTTATTATCCATGATATTATTTTAAAACAATATGTAATCCAAAAAATATTAATTTTTATATCTTAAAATCATTTACTTTGATTTTTCTACTACATACAAAAGCATTATGTTAACATTGTCTAAGTATTTAAGATAATTATAAAATAGATAAATATTAAAAAAATTAAAATCATAAAAATAAATTATTTATGTTAAAAATTAACCTTTATATTCATTCATAACATCATCTTATCCCAATTTCCACATAAAATCTAAATTAAAAAGCAAGAAAGTGACTTTTTAAAATTTCTATTTACTAAAAAAAAATATAAGTCTTCATCATAGTAAAATGGACCAAAAATGCCATATGTTTTAATATATTAAGTTTAGTTTAAACTAAAATAATAATATTAAAATAATTTAGATTTTATAAATATTTTTAAATCCTTATCACAAAATTTTTAACTTTAATTACCCTATTTACGCTTAGTGTGGTGAAAAACAATTACCACTATTACTTTTCATTATGTCCAAAAAATAATGTTGAAAAATTTACCAAATATTAACCTCCATAGTGAAATTATTGAATAATTTTTTAAATATTAAATTTCAATAAATTTTGGAAATCAATTTTAATATAAATTTGTAAAATTAAATGAAAAATAGTTTCTTGAAAAATGCATTTTTAGCCAAAAATAAACTTATAGAAAAATCAAGTATAAAGTTTATTCATATGTAATTAATTATATTATTTCTATATAAAGGATAATTATGAAAAATTTTGATCAAATTAAAATCATAATGATACTTTTCAATTAAATGAAATTATAGTTTTACAAAAATTAGTATTTTTCTCTATTCACTGAAAAACCAATATTTTAATAACAACCCAATAATTTACCCAAATATAATATTGAGATGATGATTTCAAAAAATGATTTCATTTTGGTAAAATAAAATTTTTATATATGGAATAAATTTATTATAATAATATTTCACTAAAGGAAATAAAAAATATTTTTGAATAAAATATATTTTTGAAGCATAAAATCACTTTAATAAAAAATGAGTACTAATTTATTATGCATTAATAAATGTATTTTAATTATATAAAACCATTATAAATATTTTTTATAATGTGGATATTTATATTTATATTTTCAATTTAATAGTTATGTTATACTAGTCACATTTAGAACTTTTAATATTTTTATAGTATATCGCAATTCAATTAAAGCTCGATGTTGCGTTTTAAGAAAGGTATAGAGAATAATGTTATTTAAAAATAAAATTTTTGGGTTTAATAAGAATACATTGAATTAAATGTTTGTTTTATTTTCCTAATATAAGACACCATACCAACACACCCATTTCGTTCCATCAAATAACCTTTGGGAGGCACTCCCCCAGGTCTTCCCATACCAATAAATTGAGCCCTTAGGGTTCTTATTTTTCATAAGTATTAAAATGTGGTAATATGAATAGAATATCAATGATTATAATGCCCAATTAATCTTTTCTCTTTTAATGTGGGTTATTAATCCAACACCCATATTAAATAACTATAAAATATTCTTAATTTAGTTACCCAAATATTTTACATTCCAAAACCATTTAGGAAGTTCACATTTCCCCTAGCCCTCCAAACTAGAGAGAATGGCCCAACCTAAAACATCCATACTAAGTAATTGTATTCCTATCTCACCCCATGAGTAGAAAACTAGATATAAAACTTTTACAATTCTCCCTATATGGATACAGTTAACCCTAGTTCCCAATTATGGAGTCACTTCACTATAGCTCAGCTCCTAGGAAAAATTTCACACTAACCCATAACTAGGGATCCATATTCACCCTGAATCACACTAGGGAGTCCACTTTTTCCTACCATTATGGGGATAAATATTTTCCGTACACCTCATACCACTAAGTATATTATTTTCCCAAGAATCCATAATAAGAAGACCACCTCACCCTACCTCATAAAAATAGATACGTTGCACTCAACCATACTTTCTAGGGTGAAGATGTAGCATATATTTTTCTAGTCCCCACACTAGGGTAAAATATCTCCCTAATCCCATTCTATGGAATGATGTGTTACACATATCATTATGTTTGGTGGCATATTTACCCTAATTTCTTAGCTAGGTGCCCATGAACAAAGGCCTCCTCCACAACATCCTAAATTATATGACTTGGATTTTTACACCAAAATAATCCCCATCGATCAAGTATTACATTTATAAATGAAATTAACCACTTGTCCTCTTTATATTATAGGTCCCTTGGGGGATTTAAAATCATATATCTCCTTGATAATGATGGTTCTTATCATGAATACATTGTTCAAACATCTACTAGAATGGGATTCCCATCTTAGAAACTCGTGTTTTGAGTTGACCTACAAGGTCCACCCAATGATCCATGTAGGTGTGGTCCACCTACCTTGTTATAATACCTAAACATATTACCAATAATTATTTAATCATGGTGACTCGTAAATGAGTATAAGACCTTTATAAAATGGTCCCCTAGTAGTTTTATTCCCCAAAAGTTCTCACCTACATCACCTACCAAGATGGGTACCTTTGACCATTATACATAGTAGTTGTTCCTAATATCTAGTATAGAAACATATAATAAACCCCCCCAATATCTTTCTAATTGGTCCATAATTCATAATATTATATTCAAACTTCTTTATAATAATCAATTGGTATGAGGTATTCACACCAATGGGTTGCATATTCATAAGCCCCTCCCATATCCTTATCACATCCAAGCATAGGATGGGTTGACTATGAGTAAGCCTTGAATACATAATAAATGGACCATATCAATAATGATTAATTTCCATCAATGTGTTATCTCACCTATGAAGAAGGTACCTTTGGGATACCCATGCATGATCCCCATCTCATTCCACACAGGGTTATATTCCTTATGAGACTCATTCTTCAGAGGTCTATATTCCCTATGAGATGAATGAAAAAGGGTTACCTAGGAATAAATACCAACCAATCCTTTTTTATTGTCACTTTTATTACATAAAAATCTATTTTTTGTGAGATAAAAATACATTCCAACATGCTCACCACATGATTCCAAACTGTATTATGTGGTCCTAACACAACACCTTAAACATTGTTGTCTTGTTTTTCTATAAACTAGGAAATGTAGAATGTCTATTTTAGGATTAATTCAAAAATCCATTAGGTTATGGATACATGGTATTAAAAGTATTCATTATGGTACTTTCTACATATCCTTAAATACATAATGTTTCCCATTAATTGGAACCAAACTACGTGGGTTTTGTTTCCCTTTATTTGGATATATGGGAATCCACAATAAAGGGCCTAATATCAACACCATATAAACCTAATTCCTCTATATAAATCAATAAACCCTATAATTTCCAACTGTGCTACTTTAAATTCTATATAATCAACTAAAAAGTAAATTAATGATGGAGTTCCTTGCGATCAAATTACAAGAATAGTGGTAACCAGTCCATTATATAGATATTAAAAATATTCATGAACATTTATTGAATATATAAGATTGTCCCATAGTTGGAAATAATTCACCACCCCCATGGTAGGATGATCCAATACTCTTATTCTCTTAACCAATACATCTCCAAAGTGCTACTCATAAATCCCCAGTAACCATCTTCTATTAGAAATAAGAGCTATGTTTTCTTAAAAAAATTCGGGTTAATTTCATGATATAAATAGAATGAAGGACCTAATATTTTTTTCCTCATTCAACAGAAAAAATGGGTAATTTACCCAAAAATAGTTCCACATTTTTGTTAGAAATAAAGATATAGTGGTTTTCTACTTTATAGAAAGAGATGGTTGACCTATATTGATGAATATTGTTAATAAGTATGGTTTCTTATTTTATTTTATAATATTTTATGTGTCAGTCGAATAAAATTTGAAGTGTAAAAATATTTTTTTATTTAAATAATTATGATATCATGTTATTATTATATTTTTTATAACCAAATATGAAAAAAATCAGGGTTGAAAATATTAATAATTTTTTATTTGATAGTAATAAAATAATTCATCCAACTAATATTGTCACACCCAAGTTCTTCATTAGAGGTATTTATATTTCTTATATTATTATCCTAACATCCCCCCCTAAGTACCCCCAAATCCGCCCACAAATATTTGAGGCTTTTGAATATGTTTTGAGGGGATAAAGAAGGGTGCATGGTTTCGGTGCACGGTTTGCCAAACTGTGCGCACAAACCATGCACCCATGTCTAGGTCATTAAAAATGTGTCAAAATTGCTTCTTTTACCTATTGTTATTAATCTTAAATCGCACCTTTCTTCCCCCATTAGACCATTTCATCCATTTCATCCCTCAAAGCCTCTCAAACCCTCATTTGAACTCCATTTTGAAGGGGGATTTAGTGGAGGAACTTCACACAATCTCAAGTATGTTTCTATCCCTCTTAGTTCCTCCCCTTTCCATGAAGTTTCTTTCAATTTAATTGAATTCAAAAATTACCATAGGGTATGGTTTAGAACATAGAGTTTAACCTTGGGTTTTCTTGGTCCAATATTCTATTTCTAGGCTTGATCTACCTTCCCTGAGGTGTGGCGGTGGTGCGATTGAGTTTTCGCAAAAAGGATTCAAGGTTTTAAAAAATTTGGTAGGTGATTTCATGTGTATGAAATCCTTGTGAATAATCTTGATGTGTTTATGATATTTTAATGTTTATATCATTTTATTATTGGTTCAAAAAAATGGTTTTAGTGGTACTTTTAAAGCAAACAAATTTTAAGTTCCATTTTCATGTGAAATTTGGGGTTTTTTATAGAAATATCTTATTGGTTCATTTGGGGATACCCTATAATTACTTATTTCATTATATTAAAATGTATTAGTGATTAAAATAATGTTTTTAATGTTTATACCCTTTGTTTTTTGCAGCAAAAACTTATTTTAATGGTGTTTGTGAAGCATATTGAATTTAAGTGTCATGTTTGTATGAAAATATAGGTCTTATAAATCTACCATTTCTTGGTTCATATGGGGCTTCCCTATAACTGTTTATTTAGTTTTATTGAAAATTTATTGGGCTTACATTACTATTTTGGTGACTTATATGTGTGCACATGGTGTGCAAAGTGGGGATTTCAAGGAGTTTTGGGTGCAAAATAATGTGAGATTTTGAGAAGTTGTTTTATTAGAAATAAAAATGTTTTGTTCTGTGTTTAAAGTAGTATAAAGTGTGTATAGTTATTGTATTATTTTTATGTGAATAGTAGTGGTGTTTTTATATTTAAATATATGTATTTGGAATGCTAAAATGTTTTGAGCACAAAGGGGGAAGCCCGGGTACCTAGGTGGGAAGATATGTATTAGTACAGCTAGTGATCTAGATAGGTTTTTTACCTATTTCACTTAGAATTTAGGATCACAAAAACTATAAATAAACTATTTGGATTATTTTTTGGGACCACTAGGTTATTTTTATGTTCCCTACTAGTGGCTCGTTCATGATAATATATTGTTACATGAATATTTTTACACTAAAGTACGAGGTACATATGGCCCAAGACTATCTAGTGCCTAGGGGTGTTCCCAGTTTTGGTGATCACTGGATTTGTGGTATTTTCCCATGAATTAGGGTTTTTTGGATTTAAATTATATTATTTAACTTGTATTATTGAAATGTGTTAACATTATCAATGTTTTATTTTGAAAACTGTTGACAATTCAAAGTTGTATTTCTTTTAATTTATTATCATTTTTCCTTACTTATTAAAACTACATGATTTTCACATTGTATTACACACTATTTGAAATAATTGGGTAGTATAATATTGGTGTTAGTATCACACCCTACTTACACCCCTTGGGTGTAAGTAAACTTGATTATGTTTGACATAGGTAAAGGCAAAGCCTTGGGTGAAGGCGGTTCGGGTTGTTAGTCCCCTCTTGGTGTGGTGTTGTGGAGACGACTCAGGGGTGATGACCCCTTGTCATGTGGAGTCCTTATGGATATTATAATTCTGTTTTTATTTAAGTTTTTACCTCTTTTAATTTACTTAAATCCCTATATTCAGATCTGGTTTTTTTACGACTTGTTTGGTATGAAAATTTCATATTCATATTATTGAGTGTTTTTTATGTTTTATGCTTTCATACTTGGGTAAATTGTTCCCAAACCAAATTTATTAATACCCGATCACTTGTGCCAGACTGTGGGGATAGGGAACTCCCTTTGGGACTTTTCATGGGCTGGATTTGGTTCTGGTATTAGCAGCGACCAGATTCAGTTCGTGAAAAAAATTTATCAAAGGAGGCCAATGCTTTTGGGTTATATTACTATTTTGGGATGATTCTGGATAGACATGAGCTAGGACTAGTGAGGATCGAGGGTTTTCATGATTAGGTTGCCTATCCTACACCTCTCGTAGTATACCTTGAGTCACCAGGGGATGTTGGAATAGTCTGATTGACTTCACTTCCATGTGAGACGTGTGGGCTGCAGACCACACATGGACATCGGGCGGGGGTGGAGTAGTTGTTTATTTTATTACTATAATGTGTTTATATTATTTATATTTGATGTATTTGATGAAAATTTTCAGAATTTTGGTATTGAATTTTTTTTAATATTGCATTTTGTAGAAACATGCCTCCCTGGAAAGCTCGCATACACCCACAGGAGGAAGATAAAGAGAGTTCTCCCACACCAATTGATTATAGGAAAGTTGAGGTCGTGGTCTAGTATGTCTAGGATCTAAGACAGGGACTGGATTCTATTTCATATCCTGTTAGAGAAGATGATATTAATCCTAGAAATAACAAGGCCCAGAAGTTCTTTAAAAATACGCCTCCTACCTTCTGAGGTAGCATTGAACCCCAGGAATCATAGGAATGGATCGAGAAGATTGAGCACATATTCGGGTTCTTGAATACACCTGAAGAGCTCAAGGTGAAGTGTGCCTCCTTTCTGTTGGAGGGTTCCAACTGTAGGTGATGGGAATCGGTACTTCAGATAGGGAAGAATGAGAAGATGCACTGGGGAGATTTCATGGTTGTCTTCAATGAACAATACTACCCTGAGCTATTGGAATATTACAAGTCCCAAGAGTTCATGGATCTTGTTCAAGGGGATCTATTTGATATGGAGTATTCCAATCGTTTTGTTGATTTGGTTTGGTATGATCTTGAAATCGTCTCTAATGAGTAGGAGAAGTCCCAAAGGTTTGATAAAGGCTTGTGACCGAAGATATACTCCCAGGTATTCTTGTTCAAGTTGAGGACCTGTGTTGAGGTCATTGACTGGGTGTTCATGGTGGATATTGATCGTAAAGGAATGGATAGTTTTCCTAGAACTATATCAGTAGTGGTCAGGGGTAGCTCTTCAGAGAAGAAAAGGAAGCAATAGAAATAGGTGAAGAAGGGTGGTGGTAGTTTTGGCCACTCTTCCAGGTAGTTTTCATCTGTGGCTTCTAATACGATATTGGTCATGTGACATTAGTGTGGAATTCTAGGGCACATATGACCAGAATTCCCACTTCCTATGAATCCCTATTACCAAATTGGAGGTATGGGTCAATTATAGCACTTTTTCGGTGTGTCATGCCCACTTCAAAGTGGGGCAAGGTCAGCGGCTTCAAGAGGATTTCCAGCACAATCAGAGCCATCAAGGATGGGGGATCTCAATTTGGTGTATGTGGTGGTAGTTTTGGGTCATCTTATGGGAAGATCCAGTTTAGTGAATAGCTACAGACTAGCAGTCGTCCTCAGGAAGGGATCGGACATCTCCATGGGGTGGATCAAGAACCAGTAGGATCAAAGGCGGGAACGTCGAATGTTTGAGGTACCATTTTGATCACATCTTCTATAGTTTCTACTCTTTTTGATAATGGTGCCTCTGTTTCATTCATTTTTCCCGTTTTGTGGATATTTTGAATTTTCCAACTGATTTGTTGTCTTTTATGATGTAGTTGGTGATGCCATTGGGAAAGAAGAAGGAGCAGGGTCTTAGGTTCCTGTTGCGTGCACTCTTTGGGTCAGGGATTGAGATAGAGTGGGACCTCTTGGTCTTAGATATAGATATTTTTTATGTGATACTTGGCATGGATTTTCTAGTACACTTCCAGGCACACATCGATTGTTATATGTAATAAATGAGTTTCACGGCAGCTGATGGGAGTTGTCAAGTTTTCATGGAGAATGGGATCCTCGGTTGGGTCACGTAGGACCTCCACTCCCAGAGTTGGAAAGTATTATCTTACATTTATTTTCACTCTCACTAGAAGATGATGGTATTTTCCCTGAAGTTGAACTAACTCATGTAGTGAATGATTTTATGGAGGTATTCCTGGATTATTTTTCAGGTTTTACCCTAGAGCAGGATGTGGAGTTATCTATTGATCTGGCACCGGGAACACAGCTGATATCTCTTACCTCATATTGCATGTCCCCTAATAATTTTATGGAATTAAAGATATAGTTAGAAGACTCATAATCCAAAGGATTCATTCACCTGGGCATCTCTCCTTGGGACACTCCTATGTTGTTAGCGAAAAAGGATGACAGATCCATCCGGTTGTTCATTGACTACCAGAAGATGAATAAGGTAACAATTAAGAATAAATACACTTTGACCAGAATAGATGATTTGTTTGATCAGTTAAAGGGGGAAATGTGGTTCTCAAAAATAGACTTGAATTTGGGATACCATCAACTCAGGGTGAAAGAAGCAAATATCCCAAAGACAACCTTCCAGAGAATGTATGGGTTTATCAAGTACTTGTTTATGCCCTTCGGATTGACCAATGCTTCAGTGGTCTTTATGGAACTCATAAATAGGGTGTTCAACCAATATCTTGATTCATTATTTTTTGTGTTAGTGGATGACATTATAGTATACTTTGGATCTGAGGAGGATCATGAACATCACTTGAGGATTGTCTTGGGAACTTTGAGGGATCACTGCCTCTATGAAAAGTTGTCGAAGTGCACTTTCTGGATCAGGGAGGTGAAATTTCTGGGGCATGTGATCTCAGAGCAGGGGGTTTCAGTGGACCCTGAGAAGATCATTGCAGCCATGTCATAGGAGCAACCGAATAATTTGTTCAAGATCAAGAGTTTCCTTTTCCTGGAAGGTTATTACATGCAATTCATTTGGTATTTCTCTCAGCTTGCTTCACTTATGGTCGCGCTCACCCGAAAAGGGGTGAAGTTTTTATGGGTCCAAGAATGGAAGGAATCCTTGGAGGATCTAAAGTGGGGGTTGAATACCACCCCCATCCTAATTTTTCCTAAGTCTAGGAAGGGGTATGTGGTCTATTGTGATGCTTCAGGTATGGGTCTCGGGTGTGTGCTTGTGCAGGATGATCATGTGGTGGCATATGGCTCTCTCCAACTCCGACCACATGAAAAGAATTTCCCAACCCACGAATTGGAATTAGCAGCAGTGATACATGCTTTAAATACCTAGCATCACTACCTTTTTGGGGATAATTTCTTGGTTTACTCTGATCAAAAAATCTTGTCATATATCTTCTCATAGAAGGACCTCAATCGGAGGTAACACTGTTGGATAAAGTACTTGCAGGGGTTTGACTTCGACATTGTCTATACCCCAGTTAAGGGTAACATGGTGCCCGAAATCTTGAGTAGAAGGGTTACAATGTAGACTTTGATGAAGTCCAGTGATGAGTGGAATTTTATGGGGCTCTTTGCTCATATGCATGTGGAAATCAAGAAACAAAATGGGGGTGTGTTCTTGGAGAGTGTCCAATTGAATCCATTTCTGTTGGAGTTGATTCAGCGGGAATATCCTAGTGATGATCTTTTTTAGTAGTTGATGTAGTTTTTTCATGGTGGAGAGACGTCCTCTGATTGGTTGTTGTCTCTAGAGGCCATCTTGTGCTTCAAGGGTCGTTCAGTAGTGTCGTCACCTCTACAGAAGGTAGTGATGGAGGATAGCCACCAGTCTCAGTGGGTTGTCCATCCCGGTGCCACCAATATGTATTATGATGTCCATTGGTAGTTCTGGTGTCCTTGTATGAGATGATACATCGCAGACTTTATGTCGAGATGCTACATATTCCAGTAGTTTAAAGCAGAGCATCAATGGCCCTCCGGCTTTATCTAGACATTACCCATTCCAAACTAAAAGTGGGACAAGGTTTCCATGGACTTAGTTATTTTCTTACCTCATACACCTCGGGGTAATAATTCCATTTGGTTAGTGATTTTTTATCTGACCAAATCATACCACTTCATTCCGATTAGAGTTACAGCTAAAGTGGATGAGTTGGGTCGTTCGTATCTTTAGGAGGTTGTAAGACTCCATGGTGTGTTGTCAGTAGTTGTCTCAAATAGAGACCCCTTATTTACTTCTTGGTTTTGGGAAGGCCTACAGAAGAACTTGGGGTCACATATCAAGATGATCATGGCATACCATCCTCAAATGGATGGTTATACAGAGCGGGCGAATAAGATTCTGTAGGAAATACTCCGTGCATGTGTTTTGGACTTTGGAGTTTCTTGGGATAGCCATTTTGGATTGGTTGAGTTTTCCTATAATAACAGTTTTCAATCCTCTATTTTAATGGATCCTTTTGATGTGCTCTATGGTCGGCTATGTCGGTCCACCCTATGGTGGGCTGAGGTAGGTTATACTTCACTGTTGGGGTCGAGCCTTGTGTAGGGGACATCAAAGAAGATCAAATTGATTAGGCATAACTTGTTGAAAGCTCAGAGTATCCATAAATTTTATGCTAACCGAATGTGTCGAGACCTAGAGTTTTTTTTGGGTGACAAGGTGTTCTTGAAATCAGTTCCTTGTTTGGGCCATCGTCGATTAGGGAAGAAAGGGAAGTGTACATCGCGAAATGTTGGCCCTTTTGAGATCACCGAGTTTATTGGCAATGAGGATTATATGGTGGACTTTCCTTATTAGTTGAAATCCATCCATGATGTCTTCCATGACTCCCAGTTAAAGAAATACAACCCAGATTTATCCCATGTGCTGAGTTGGGAAGAACTAGAGATAGATCCTGACTTGTTAGTTTTTGAGTGGCCAGTGCAAATAGTGGACTCCCAAGAGAAGGTGCTTTGAGGGAAGTTTATTTATCTAGTATGGATTTTTTGGAATCATGGTAGTGATACCCATGAGACCTAGGATCATAAGTCATGGTTTGAGGATGAATACCCATTCTTATTTTTCGATCAATCCCCTAGTCGACTTTCTGGGATGGAATGTTTTCATGGTGGGGAGAATTATCACACTCAAGTTCTTCATTAGAGGTATTTATATTTATTTTATTTTTATCCTAACATCCCCCCTAAGTCCCCCTAATCACCCACAAATTTTTGAGGCTTCTTAATATGTTTTGATTGGAGAAAGGAGGGTGCGCAGTTTAGGTGAATGGTTTTCCAAACCGTGCACACAAACTGTGCTCCCATGTCCAGGTCATTTAAAATATATTAAAATTACTTCTTTGACCTCTAGGTATTTATCTTAACTCACCCCTTTCTTTCCCCATTCTACCATTTTATCCTTGGAAGCCCTCAAATCCTCTCAAACCCTCATTTGAACTCCATTTTGAAGGGGGATTTGGTGGATGAACTTCACGCAATCTCAAGTAAGTGCCTCTCCCTCTTAGTTCCTCCCCTTTCCATGAAGTTTCTTTCAATTTCTTTGAACTCAAAAATAAAAATAGGGTAGGGTTTTTAAACTAGGGTTTAACTTGGGTTTTATTGGTCCAATATTCTATTTTTAGGCTTGATCTACCTTCATTGAGGTGCGGTGGTGGTGCAATTGAGTTTT
Source organism: Viscum album (assembly GCA_963277665.1). Taxonomy (NCBI): domain Eukaryota; kingdom Viridiplantae; phylum Streptophyta; class Magnoliopsida; order Santalales; family Viscaceae; genus Viscum; species Viscum album. Next base: position 1,196,073,001 of record OY728123.1, on the reverse strand, counting down.
CGCACAAAGGATTCAAGGTTTTAACAAATTTGGTTGTTGATTTCATGTGTATGAAATCCTTGTGACTTAGATTTTTGTTTTTATGATATTTTCATGTTTATATCATTTGATTATTGGTTCAATAATTGGTTTTAGTGGTATTTTTAAAGAAAATTAATTTTAAGTGTCACTTTCATGTGAAATTGGGGGCTTTTTCATAGAAATATCTTGTTGGTTAATTTGGGGATACCCTATAATTACTTAGTTTATTTTATTTAAATGTATTAGGGATAAAAATAATGTTTCAATGTTTATCTCTATTGGTTGTTGCTGCAAAAACTTATTTTAATGGTGTTTGTGAAGCATATAAAATTTAAGTGTCATGTTTGTGTGAAAATGGAGGTTTTATAAAGCTATCATTTCTTAGTTCACATGGGGCTTCCCTATAAATATTTTGTTGGTTTAATTGAAAAGATATTGGGATTCCATTTCTGTTTTGGTGACTTATAAGTGTGCACATGGTGTGCAAAGTGGGTATTTCATGGAGTTTTGGGTGCAAAATAATGTGAGATTTTGAGGGATTGTTTTAATGAAAATAAAAATGTTTTGTTGTGTTTTTAAAGTGGTATAAAGTTTTTATAGATACTATATTATTTTTATGTTACCATTATTAGTGTTTTTATATGAAAATAGGTGTATTTTTCATGTTGAAATTGTTTGAGCACAAATGGGGAAGCCTGGGTACATAGGTGGGCGGATATGTATTAGTACAGCTAGTGATCAGGATGGGTTTTGTCCCAATTTCACTTAGAATTTTGGATCCTGAAAACTCTAACTAAACTATGTGTATGATGTTTCGGTTATAGTAGGTTATGGGTATTTTCCCTACTAGTGGATCATTCATGGTAAAGTATTGTGACATGGATATTTTTACACTGAGGTATGAGGTACATAGGGTCTGAGATTATCTAGTTCTTAGGGGTGTTCCTCGTTTTGGTGCTCATTGGATTTGTGGAATTTTTCCTTTTCTTAGGGTGTGTTTGTATATAAATTATAGTATCTAACCTTTATTATTTAAATGTGTTAACATTATAAAATTTTTATTTTGAAAATTGTTTACAATTGAAAGTTGGATTTCTTGAAATGTATTTTCGTTTTTCCATACTTATTAAAACTACATAATTTTCACTTGTGTTGCATACTCTTTGAAATGATTGGGTGGAATCCTATTGGGATTAGGATCAAACCCTACTTACACCCCTTGGTTATAAGTATACTTGATTACGTTTGACACGGGTAAAGGAAAAGCCTCAGGTGAAGGCGGATCGGGTTGTTAGTCCCCTCTTGGTGAGGTGTTCTGGAGATGGCTTAGGGGGTGATGACCCCTTGTCATGTGGAGTTCTTGTGGATGTTTTTATTCTGTTTTTATTTATGTTTATACTTTTCTTAAATCCATATATTCATATCTGGTTTTTGTTAAGGCTTTTTTGGCATGAAAATTTCATATTCATATTATTGAGTGTTTTTAATGTTTTATGCTTTCATACTCGAGTAAATCATTGCCAAACCAAATTTATTGATACCCAGGAACATGTTACAGCCTATAGGGATAGGTAATTCCCTTCTATAATTTTCATGGGTTGTATTTGGTTCTAGTATTAGTGGAGACCATATTCAGTTCGTGATAAATATAATGTTTCATATTGTAAATATTCCTTTTTAAATTGGTTATTGAAATAAATATTACATACAAAGTGATCATTTCATATGTTATAGGTTTTTTATTTTTAAAATTAAAGATACCCTAATAGAAAAAGAGTTTTTTTCATTAGTATAAAAACATTTTTAGTCTAGAGTACTATATTATTAGAATTTATATTTTTTAAGGTACATCAGGGAATTAGTATTGATATTTGATATTATAAATTGAAAAAAATTAATATTTAAGAAATAAGGATATTAAATAAACATTTTTATCTAATTTTATAGTCTTTATTTATATCCTATATAAATGAGATGTATTTTTTATATATATTAATAATGTAAAGAGTAAAATATGTGATGTAATTGATAATGAACCTCATAACAATGAATCTATAAATTATCAATAGTTGGTGATTTTCATGGAAATTTTGAAAATAAATTTAATGTTGATATTATTATTAGTGGGGTCATACATGGATATATAGAGTTCACTCATGAAACACATGAGTGAATTGTTATCATAATTCACTTGTTTAAGTATACTATATAAAATGTAAAACATATTGTCATTATTATATTTAGGATTCATTTTATTATAGTTTTCACATTATATAAGGTTAACAGGATACCCTAAATGTGAATCATCATACATTGATTCCTTTTTTGTGATCTCCCAGATGATAATTTAAGAATGGGTTAGTTCTGTATTTTTTATAATATTGTGAGTTTTTTATTAAAATATGTGGAATTTTACCTCTTATGTAATATTTTATTGTTTCATGTCTCATGGTCATACCCAGCATAATATACAAATAGATTGGAGTATTATAAATTATATATGAGATATATATTATGGATTATTATATAGAGATATGTTAGTTTGATAAATATCAAGTAAGTTACCTTTTTTATTAAGTTTCATTATTTATCTATAAGATAGAACTCCATGTTTTTTATTATGAATTCTGAATTAGTTGTCATTGTGAATGATATAAATTCCAATAGGTTCGAATAAAATCTTATCTCAATGAGGATTTATTTTTCTGGGAAAATTCATAAAACATATAGAATTATTTTATATCTAATGTAAAATGGTTTTAGAGGATATCCAAAACATTCTTGTGTATAGTTTTACAAGATTTTATCTATGTCATAACATAGTTTAAGGTTTGTATAATACCAAAAATAATCTAGTTCAACTGATAATTATTTTTTATGAATTATATAGTTAATTAATCTATGGAAGAAAACCTAAAAAATACCATTCATATATTGATATAAAAATTATATAATAAAAAATGAAGACTATCACATAAAATGAATACATTTATACTCATGTTCATCCTTGATAGTAATGTGGTCTTTGTGGTAAACCATTGAGAATAATCAATAGACTAATACCCCTATAGTTATACATAGAATAGTTAAATCTCACAAAATTCTTCTTGTATTTTTTATTTTTATGACCAAAAATATGCTAACACCACCCTCAATTTATTAAAGGAAATGAAATGGAAGAATCATAAATTTATATAAGTCCAACCCATTTTAATTCAAGGTTGCATGGAAAAATAATTTTATTGTATTTATATAATAATTTTAAGAACATAAAATTTCAATAATATTTAGATGATTCTTAACATACATATAATAAAATAGTTACAATTTTTTTCATCTATAAAATTGATCATTGAACACTCTAAATATTAGATTATAAAAAATGAATCATAAAATGATTTTTTGTAAGGTAAAATTATTTTGTAATAAAAATAATTTAAATATATACAAAATCGAAAAATTTAATTAATGTAATCTACACAAATTAGGTCTTTAAATTACCATGTCGCTCATTGAATTATGGATCATAACATGGGATAAGAAATAATAATGTTTTTATAATCATTGGGATTATTTTTGTGAATATATCTAATAAACTAAAACTATTAATAAATCTATGAAGACTTTATTTAGGCCTAAAAAATATTTTAAATCCATTCAAAATCCTTTGGATGTGATTTTTATGAAAACATTCATTTCAAAAGAGCACATTTTAAAAAAAACATATCCTTATTTCATATCCTAAAAATTTAATTATTAAGGAGTTTTTATAATTAAAAAAATTATTAATTACAAATCTATAATTGTAATAAAATATTTTAATATAAAAAAAAATTAAAACTACACAATATATAAATGGATATCGACTAATATTCATCAAGTATATCCAAATTTTAATATGTTCATATCCACAAAATGTATATCCATAATTCATATGAACACTTATATATTTTCTATATCTATGAAAACAAGTATGACCATGATACATGGAACATTTTAATGTCATATAAAATAATTATTTTTTATATCTTTTATAAGAAGTAGAGTGAGTAAAATGAATAAATAAAACACATTTCATCTATCTATATAGAAGATCACATCACATGTCACATTTTTAAGCATTGTTATGTATTTAATTTTTTTAATTCTATTGATGGATGAAATGATATACATGTCATATAAGGGGAAAATTTTCATCATAGTTAATAAATTACTACCACATTATCAAATACATACTCAAAATCCTTTTATTTATCATAGTCCAAATTCCATCATAAAAACGTATCAATTTATGATGGTTCGCATACGGCCTAACATGATAACCTCGGGCAACAAGGATTAATTTAAACCATAAAATATTAAGTATATCAGTGAAAATGTCCATGGGATTACATATTATATACTATCTCATGTTGGTCCATATAAAAAGTTATAGTCATCATCTCATTATTGGGCTCTATATCCTTGTATAATCCTCTAGTCACACTAATCTAAACATATCTTCATAACCTAAAATATGCTATAAAGAAAAATAATTAGGGGAATCTCAGAGTATTTTTTGAGGTTTATATCATTATAGACATGTCACGGCCCCCTCCCACAAAGTGTGCCCCTTCTGGGTCGGCAATGTGAGAAGGAAGATAATGACCCCCGAGTCCCGCCTCCAGTAGGCCCCGGGTTGGCGACTAGCACCGAGGGTATAGTAAACACACAAATGGGAGGCATTACCCTCTAAGAGAACACATGCGGAAGAGAGAGATAAGATAGACACCAATCAACTCCAACTTAGAACTAAAATATAAAAGAAACCAAAGTACATATATGAAATGTCATGAAAAAGTACTACAACTGAAAGGAAAAACTAAAAGTACCCAAAAGAAAGTAAAACGGCAGCGACCACAAGCCCGAACAGCTCCTCAAACCACAAACTAGTAGTAACCAGATTGATCTCCAACATGCTCCAAGTGACCTAAAAAACAGTTTTTATATACATAGGGTGAGTATAACAGTATACTCAGTAGGATCCTCCCCAAGCCTCTTGTGCAAAAGTAAAGAAATCATGTTAAAACCAATTGAACAACAAGTGAAACTAACTCATTACCTAAACAGTTATACTAAGTTCCCAACCTCACCATGGCCACTCTCTCCAAGTAACTCATACAAGAATATAGAATATAATGAAAAATATCAAGGGCACCCCGCTACTACTTCCCCACTAGTTTGCCGCTTTTCCCCAACTACATACGTCATGTGCATCTCTCTCCAAAAGCTTTCCCATAGACACCTAGTCTAAGCTCCAGAATCTGCACCTCGTGCACCACAAAGGCTTTCCCGCAGACACCTGGGTGAAGAACCATACCATCCTCACAACCAAAAGTAACTAGGTAATTTTCGGGAGCCACCACAGCCCGCATAATGTGTATCATACATTGGGTATTATACCTTAAGCCATTATAGCCCATACACCGAGTAGGGATCCTCAAGCCATCATAGCCTATAAATGTTACACCTATAGTAGTCCATAGGATACTATATCTAGAATATGTGTGTGTAAAATAACCAAAATCCATTATATCCCTCTATACACATATATGGTGAAACTAACTGTTGTGCATATTGGCACATGTATCTACCAAGAGAAGAGAGCGGGGCCAAAGGGGGTAGTCAGTCATTCGTCCTACCACCGGAATGTTGGGGAAAACACCCCCCCCCACCCCAGGGCTCAGAATCCCCAGGGTGTCATTTGACCTAACCGACGGGGTGGAGTAGCTTATAGAAACACAAAAAGTAAAGAATATATATAAAACTCACATACACACTATGGGCATTACCTAGTCTTAGATACAACTGCAGCTAACGTCTCTCAGACTCCAAGCTGCTACTTCTAAGACTAGGTGTCCTATAAGCACACAAACATTTGAAGAGCTTTATTAGATTACTTCATTCTCATTTCATCAGTTCCACTGTACGTTAATTAATTATTTAAACATTAATTAACCATGAATAATTTAACATTAAACTTTATTAGCATCACACCCAAAATCAACTGCTCCTTTTAAGATTCACATCACCTTTAAATTCTAGTATCTCTCTCCCCATGGAGTATCACCATTTAATCAATATTTCATTACAAAATTACTTTCCCATATTCCCAGGAATTCTAGAAAGGCATCCTATGATACTAAACACAAAGGGGGCTCAACACGGTGAGTAGATATACTACCCATCGAGTCTTTACCGCCTATAGCAAGAGCATAGACCCATTCTCCCTCGAGATGCTAAAAACAAAAAGTGTGTGGCATACCCCACGTGTCTTCACCTCCTTCGGAAGGAGGGTAAGAAAGACCAGCTGCCTTGAGCAGTGGGGAAAACTAAAGCAGATAAAAAACCAAACAAAACCACCAACATCCAACCATCACATCCATCCCATACCATCATCCTTGGTGTCCTCCCCAACACCCACATGCATAAGATGATGCATCTCGCCACCCTAGGAATCATCCACTACCACAACCACAAGTCCCCATGCCTCCACATATCACAATAGCCATCCAGGCTCACATCACAGCATAAGAAGAAAGAAAACACAACATCACATCAATGGGCTCTTGACCCTTTAACAAACAAGAGGGTAACTCAGAACCCTTTAAGAAATTCTCACACAATATGTTCTTTAATACATATTGAATTAGAAGATTTTTTATTTGTAGGTTCTAATTACGGGAGACCTAATGAGTAAGCTATCACAATTAAATAACCATGCTTACTACCCTAATTTGATTAACCTCAAATTAGAACAACTACAACAACAGAAACAACCAGATTCATTTACATGCCTCTTTATCTTTAGCCAATTAATTAACAATTAATTCCGGCTTTACATTCATTATCAATTTCCATCAAGAATAGACAACTAATCAAAGAAACCATAGATATCACTCTATCTAGCAAAACATGAGGCAAACCGTTATCACAGTACAAAGAAACAACATGCGATCAACCAATTCTTTTAATCTGGTTCAAGCATTTAATTAGGTCAATTTTATTGTGATCCAAATGAATAAATCATGCTAATTCTACGTTTGCACATATACAATTAGAGAAGCCATGAATCCCCTACCTCGAAGAGTTCTTGACGTCCTTTATCCACACAACGGGTCACAATCCTCCTCTCACGACAACTGTATCCACCAGAGGATGCCACGGTACGAAATTACTGACCAACCCCAAGAAAAACCCATTAGAATCTTGGAAATTACATGGTATAATATGGAAGGGAGAAATAAGAGAAGATGATCCCCAAAGGAATGAGGATAAAACATACCTTATTGGGAAGATTGACCGACACAGCCCGGTTGCATCCAAAATAGAGCGGAACCAATCGGAGGATTAGGGTTTGATTTTGAAACTCCTTAGGGAATGATTGAAAGGTTCTAGAGTCTCTTAGCTGAGAAAAAAGAGGAAGAACAAGGGAGAATGATATCTGGTTCCTTTTTGAAGATTTAATGAGGCGACGGTTTAAGATTCGGTTAATTATCCATTATAAACAGATCGCATTAAACCACGCGGTTTGACCAAGTAAATACATGTCGGCCTTAGGAATAATTAATATAGGATTTATGGACTTTGAATTGGCATTAGGGTCCTTAAAATAAGTCTTTAAATGTATTTTACATCAAAAGAAACGTCAAAAGGGGCAAAACTATTCGAAGATGGAAACATTGTTCATATACTTGAAATTTGGAAAAGGAAAGAATAGGTGGCACTTAGAAGGTCACTGTTCTGGAAACACTGTTCACAAACGTGAAATTTGGCAAAGGAAAGAATAGGTGATACTTAGAAGGTCATCGTTCTGGAAACACTGTTCACAAAAGTGAAATTTGGAAAAGGAAAGAAAAGGTCACCGATGGAGCTCACTATTCTGGAAACACTATTCACAAACATGAAATTTGGAAAATGAAAGAAAAGGTCACCGATGGAGCTCACCATTCTGGAAACACTGTTCACAAATGTGAAATTTGGTAAAGGAAAGAAAAGGTCGCTGATGGAGCTCACCATTCTAGAAACACAGTTCACAAACGTGAAATTTGGCAAAGGAAAGAAAAGGTCACCGATGGAGCTCACCATTCTGGAAACACTGTTCATAGAACTCAAAATTTGGAAAAGTGTTGGGGATAAGTCACCTTGACCTCCTGGAACACCTCCAAAACCACATTTTCACAAAGTAATAGACTGGAGAGGTCCGGGCCATTACATCAGATTCCTCTCAAAATATTCTCATCCTCGAGAATTCAAAACCAACCTAAAGAGAGAGAAAAAAGAAATGGGTCTTGAACAACCACCCATCGAGATACCTCTCAAAAGAGAGAAAGCCACAAAAAGGAATAAAAGTTCATAAATAAAACATGAAAGGTCTAACCACAAAGGAAACATCATTACATGAAAGGAGTTAAACGTTAAACAACTCTGGGTACTGAGCACGTATCTGTGACTCACGCTCCCAGGTACTCTCCTCCATGCCACCATGTCGCCACAAGACACGAACTAAGGGGATAGAACACCCACGCAACACCTTCTCCTTGCGGTCTTGGATCTCCACAGGTCGCTCCTCAAAGGTTGCATCATCATCAATATCGATCTCTCCCCAATCGATAACATGAGATTCATCATGAAGATAACGACGGAGCTGTGATACATGGAAAACATCATGTATCCGACTCATCTAAGGGGGCAGTGCTACTCGATACACCACAGCTCCAACACGAGCTAACACCTCGAAAGGCCCAACAAATTGGGGAGAAAGCTTACTTCCACGACCAAACCTTCACTGCCCACGACGGGGAGTCACCTTCAGAAACACATGATCCCCATCATTAAACTCTAAGGGTCACCTTCTTTGATCAACATATGATTTCTGATGATCTTTTTCTGTCTTCATCCTCTCACGAATCACCTGAACCATCTCTGTTGTATTCTGCACTAGTTCTGGTCCGAGAATTGCTGACTCTCCGACCCCAGTCTAGCACAACGGAGAACGGCATGGCCGGCCATACAAGACTTCAAACAGCGCCATACCAATGGTAGAGTGAAAACTATTATTGTAAGCAAACTCTACCAAGGGTAAGTGCTTCATCCATGAACCTCCAAAATCAAGAACACAAGAGCGCAACATATCTTCAAGAGTCTAGATGGTTCGCTCTGTCTGACCATCCGTTTGAGGAAGAAAAGCAGTGCTAAGGCATATTTGAGAGCCAAAAGCATGTTGGAAACCTCTCCACACCCTGGAGGTAAAACAAGGATCTCGATCAGAAATGATTGTCCTAGGTACTCCATGAAGTCTCACCACCTCCTCTAGATACTACCTCGAAAAAACTTCCATTGAGATCGACTCCTTGATCGCTATGAAGTGGGCCGATTTTGTTAAATGATCCACTGCCACCCATATAGCATCATGTCCTCCCGTAGCTCGAGGTAAACCTGTAACAAAGTTCATTGAGATGTCCTCCCACTTCCACTGAGGAATCTCTAATTGCTGGAGAAGACCACCAGGAACACGGTGTTCGACCTTCAACTTCTGGCAGACTAAACATCGAGACACACACTCTGCAACCGCACGCTTCAGCCCAGGCCACCAAAATTTAATCCCCAAGGATCGGTACATCTTTTTCACACCGGGATTTATTGCCAAGGGTGAACTATGGAACTCTCGGAGAACCATATCACGCATCTCCAAGGGAACAAAAATCCTGCAATGATACAACACCCAGTGTTGTTCATCCTCCGACCAACCATCAGGGGCCTCACCACAAAAAAATCTGTCTCTCCAAACTTCCACCTCTGGATCACCCAAATGAGACTCTTCCGCCTTCTGCATCAGCAATGACTGCACCGTCATCTGTAAAAGACAACCTCTACCCCCAACTTCTCCCATATCAAGATACAAAGCTGATAGCTCTTCCATTACTCTCCAGGAATCACCAGATTCATGCACAACATCATTACATGACTTTCGGCTCAGTGCATCAGCTACAACATTCCCATTTCCAGGTGTATGCAATATTTCAAATTCGTATTCCTTCAAGAACTCCATCCACCGACGCTGCCTCAAGTTCAAGTCATGTTGGGAGAAAACATACCTCAAACTCTTATGATCGGTGAAAACCACAAAGTGCTCACCAATGAGGTAATGTCTCCACAAATTCAGAGAAAACACCACGGCTGCCAACTCAAGATCATGGGTGGCATAGTTGCATTCATGGGGAGGCAACTGCCGAGACCCATAAGAAACAACTGACCTCTGCTGCATGAGAACACAGCCTAGCCCCAGATGTGAAGCATCACAGAAAACATCAAACGGGACTCCCTCCGCTAGAAGACAAAGGACTGGAGCACTCACCAACTTCTCCTTTAGATACTCGAAAGATTCCTGAAACTGATCAGTACATATGAACACTTGATCCTTCCTGTTCAAAGTTGTCAGAGGAGTCGCAACTCGGGAGAAATTGGCTACAAACCTCCTATAATGGCCTGCGAGACCAAGGAAACTTCGCACCTCGGACACGGTCTTGGGGGATGCCCAAGACACCACTACTTCTATCTTCTATGGATCCACGTCTACTCCCTCTTAGGACACAAAAAGCCCCAATAAATGAACTTATCGAGCCCAAAACTCACACTTTGACAACTTCCCAAACAACTGATGTTGGTGAAGAACTCCCAAAACAGTTCGTAGATGCTCTGCATGCTCCTCTTCAGATGTGAAGTACCCAAGGATGTCTTCGATGAAAACCACAACAAACTTGTCCAGGAATTCATGGAACACAGCATTAATCAATCCCATGAAAACAGCTGTAGAATTCGTCACACCGAATGGCATTACAACAAACTCATAATGCCCATGACGACAACGGAAAGGAGTCTTCGGGATATCCTCATCCTTTACACGCATCTGATGATATCATGACCGCAAGTCGATCTTTGAAAACCAACTTTTACCCTTCATTTGATTGAATAAGTCATCAATCAGCAGGATAGGATAGCGGTTCTTTATTGTCACTTTGTTTAATCGATGATAATCGATGCACAACCGCAAAATTCCGTTAGCCTTTTTCACAAACAAAACTGGCGCACCCCACGGTGACACACTTGTTTGAAAAAAACCGCACTGTAACAAACCATCAAGCTGTATATGTAGCTCTCATACTTTTGTAGACTATGGCGCTCAAACTCTCAGATTTTCTTCCTCCAACTTTCATCGTCGTCAACCTCTACCTGGCGGCGATCTGCTGGAACAGCCTACTGGACATCTTCTATGCAAACCTGACGAGGACGTCGACTTGGAGCCATACCTGTAAAATAACAACTGTTAGAGATCCTAAGCCTATAATAAGGAAGACTCAACATTTATAAATTAATTTTTTTTCTTTTATTAATTTAGGTTAACCTATCCAAAGTTCTACCCATTCAAACACAGGCGCAAAGAATAATGATGCATGATCCTTTCCTAAGTCTCTACCCTACAACCAGTATCACTTTGTTTAGTAGCCATCATAATCTTAAAGGTCCGTGAAACAGAACATAGGGGGGCCTAAACGCCTATGTCTCTACCGTCCTCCAGTTTTTACCCAACTTGCTAAACATGAATGACATTGTTTCCCTACCATCCCATGTAACCTTACCTATGCCTAACTCCAAAATCCATCCTATCCCTCAACCAGAACTATGATACCTCTTTGTCACGACCCCCTCCCCACAAAGTGTACCCCTCCTAGGTCGGCAATGTGAGAAGGAAGATAATGACCCCCGAGTCCAGCCTCCAGTAGGCCCCAGGTTGGCGACTAGCACTGAGGGTATAGTAAACACACAAATGGGAGGCATTACCCTCTAAGAGAACACATGCGGAAGAGAGAGATAAGATAGACACCAATCAACTCCAACTTAGAACTGAAATATAAAAGAATCCAAATTAAATATATGAAATTTCATGCAAAAGTACTACAACTGAAAGGAAAAACTAAAAGTACCCAAAAGAAAGTAAAACGGCAGCGACCACAAGCCCGAACAGCTCCTCCAACCACAAACTATAGTAACCAGCTTGATCTCCAACCTGCTCCAAGTGACCTGAAAAACAATTTATATATACATAGGTTGAGTATAACAGTATACTCAATAGGATCCCCCCCAAGCCTCTCATGCAAAAGTAATGAAAGCATGCTAAAGCCCAGTGAACAACAAGTGAAACTAACTCATTACCTAAACAGGTATACTAAGTTCCCAACCTCACCATGGCCACTCTCTCCAAGTAACGCATACGGGAATATATCATATAATGAAAAATATCAAGGGTACCCCGCTACTACTTCCCCACTGGTTTGCCGATTTTCCCCAACGACATACGTCCTATGCATCTCTCTCCAAAGGCTTGCCCGCAGACACCTGGGCTAAGCTCCGCATTCTGCACCTCGTGCACCACAAAGGCTTGCCCGCAGACACCTGGGTGAAGCACCATTCCATCCTCACAACCAAAAGTAACCAAGTAAGTTCTGGGAGCCACCACAGCCCGCATAACGTGTATCATACATCGGGTATTATACCTCAAGCCATTATAGCCCATACACCGAGTAGGGATCATCAAGCCATCACAACCTATACACGTTACGCCTATAGTAGTCCATAGGATACTATATCCAGAATATATGTGTGTGAAATAACCACAAGCCATTACAGACCTCTACACACATATATGGGGAAACTAACTGTTGTGCCTGTTGGCACATGTATCTACCAAGAGAAGAGAGCGGGGCCAAAGGGGGTAGTCAGCCATTCGTCCTCCCACTGGAATGTTAGGGAAAACACCCCCCCCCCCCCAGGGCTCAGAATCCCCAGGGTGTCAATCACCCTTACCGACAGGGTGGAGTAGCTTATAGAAACACAAAAAGTACAGAATATATATATATAACTCACATCCACACTATGGTCATTACCTGGTCTTAGATACAATTGCAGCTAATGTCTCTCAGACTCTAGGCTATTACTTCTAAGACTATGTGTCCTATAAGCACACAAATATTTGAAGAGATTTATTAGATTACTCCATTCTCATTTCATCAGTTCCACTGTATGTTAATTACTTCTTTAAACATTAATTAACCATGAATAATTTAACATTAAACTTCATTAGCATCACACCCAAAATCAACTGCTCCTTTTAAGATTCACATCACTTTAAATTCCAGTATCTCCCTACCCGTGGATTATCACCATTTAATCAATATTTCATTACATAATTACTTTCCCATTTTCCCAGACATTCTAGAAAGGCATCATATGCTACTAAACACAAGGGGGGCTCAACACGGTGAGTAGATATACTACCCTTCGAGTCTTTTCCGCCTATAGCAAGAGCATAGACCCATTCTCCCTTGAGAGGCTAAACACGGAAAGCATGTGGCATACCCCACGTGTCTTCACCTCCTTCGAAATGAGGGTAAGCAAGACCAGCTGCCTTGAGTAGTGGGAAAAATTAAATCAGATAAACAACCAAACAAAACCACCAACATCCATCCATCACATCCATCCCATACCATCATCCTTGGTGTCCTCCCCAACACCCACATGCATAAGTTAATGCATCTTGCCAACCTAGGCATCATCCACTGCCACATCCACAAGTCCCCATGCCTCCACATATCACAACAGCCATCCAGGATCACATCACAGCACAAGCAGCAAGAAAACACAACATCACATCAATGGGCTCTTGACCCTTTAACAAACAAGAGGGTAACTCAGAACCCTTTAATAAATTCTCACACAATATTTTCTTTAATCCATATTGAATTAGTAGATTTTTTATTCGTAGGTTCCAATTACGGGAGACCTAATCAGTAAGCTGTCACAATTAAATAACCATGATTACTACCCTAATTTGATTAACCTCAAATTAGAACAACTACAACAAAGGAAACAACCAGATTCATTTACATGACTCTTTATCTTTAGCCAATTAATTAAAAATTAATTCCAGAATTATGTTCATTATCAATTTCCATCAAGATCGAAAAAATAATCAAAGAAACCATAGATATCACTCTATCTAGCAAAACATGAGGCAAATCGTTATCACGGTACAAAGCAACAACATGCAATCAACCAATTCTTTTAATCTGGTTCAAGCATTTAATTAGGTCAATTTCATTGTGATCTAAAGGGATAAATCATTATAATTCTACGTTTTCACATATACAATTAGAGAAGCCATGAATCCCCTACCTCGAAGAGTTCTTGATGTCCTTTATCCACACAACGGGTCACAATCCTCCTCTCATGACAACTACATCCACCAGAGTATGCCACAGTACGACAGTACCAACCAACCCCAAGAAAAACCCATTAGAATCTTGGAAATTACATGGTATAATATGGAAGGGATAAACAAGAGAAGATGATCCCCAAAGGAATGATGATAAAACATACCTTATTGGGAAGATTGACCAACACAGCTCGGTTGCATCCAAAATAGAGCGGAACCAATCGGAGGATTAGGGTTTGATTGTGAAACTCCTACGGGAATGATTGAAAGGTTCTAAAGTCTCTTAGCTGAGAACAAAGAGGAAGAACAAGGGATAATGATATCTGGTTCCTTTTTGAAGATTTAACGAGGCGACAGTTTAAGATATGGTTAATTCTCTATTCAAAATGGATCACATTAACCCATGCGGTTTGACCAAGTAAATACATCCCGGCCTTAGGAATAATTAATATAGGATTTATGGCCTTTGAATCGGCCTTAGGGTCCTTAAAATAAGGCTTTAAATGTATTTTACGTCAAAAGAAATGTCAAAAGGGGAAAAACTATTGGAAGCTAGAAACACTGTTCATATACTTGAAATTTGGCAAAGGAAAGAATAGGTGGCACTTAGAAGGTCACCTTTCTAGAAACACTATTCACAAATGTGAAATTTGGAAAAGGAAAGAATAGATGATACTTAGAAGGTCACCGTTCTGGAAACACTGTTCAAAAACATGAAATTTGGCAAAGGAAAGAAAAGGTCACTGATGGAGCTCACCATTCTGGAAACACTGTTCACAAATGTGAAATTTGGAAAAGGAAAGAAAATGTCATCGATGGAGCTCACCATTCTGGAAACACTATTCACAAACATGAAATTTGGCAAAGGAAATAAAAGGTCACCGATGGAGCTCACCATTCTGGAAACAATGTTCACAAACATGAAATTTGGCAAAGGAAAGAAAAGGTCACCGATGGAGCTCACCATTCTGGAAACACTCTTCACAGAACTCAAAATTTGGCAAAGTGTTGGGGATAAGTCACCTTGACCTCCTGGAACACCTCAAACACCACATTTTCACAAAGTAATGGACCGGAAAGGTCTGGGCCATTACATCAGATACCTCTCAAAACATTCTCATCCTCGAGAATTCAAAACCAACCTAAGGAGAAAAAAAAGAAACACGGCCCGAACAACCTCCCATCGAGATACCTCTCAAAAGAGAGAAAGCCACAAAAAGGAACAAAAGTTCATAAATAAAACATGAAAGGTATAACCACAAAGGAAACATCATTACATGAAAGGATTTAAACATTAAAAAACTCTGGGTACTAAGCACGTATCTGTGACTCACGCTCCAAGGTACTCTCCTCCATGCCACCGTGTCGCCACAAGACATGAACTAAGGGTATAGAATGCCCATGCAACACATTCTCCTTGCGGTCTTGGATCTCTACAGGTTTCTCCTCAAAGGTTTCATCATCATCAATATTGATCTATCCCCAATCGATAACATGAGATTCATCATGAAGATAACGACGGAGCTGTGATACATGGAAAACATCATGTATCCGACTCATCTAAGGGGGAAGTGCTACTTGATACGCCATAGCTCCAACATGAGCTAACACCTCAAAAGGCCCAACAAACCGGGGAGAAAGCTTACTTCCACGACCAAACCTTCACTGCCCAAGACGGGGAGTCACCTTCAGAAACACATGATCCCCAAAATTAAACTCTAAGGGTCTCCTTCTTTGATCAGCATATGATTTCTGAAAATCTTGCGCTGTCTTCATCCTCTCACGAATCACCTGAACCATCTCTGTTGTATTCTGCACTAGTTCTGTTTCGAGAATTGCTGACTCTCCGACCCTAGTCCATCACAATGGAGAACGTAATGGTCGGCCATACAAGGCTTCAAACGGCGCCATACCGATGGTAGAGTAAATACTATTATTGTAAGAGAACTCTACCAAGGGTAAGTGCTTCATCCATGAACCTCCAAAATGAAGAACACAAGAGTGCAACATGTCTTCAAGAGTCTGGATGGTTCGCTTTGTCTAACTATCCGTTTGAGGATGAAAAGCAGTGCTAAGGCATAGTTGAGAGCCAAAAGCATACTGGAGACCTCTCCACAACCTGGAGGTAAAACGAGGATCTCGATCAGAAATGATCGTCCTACGTACTCCATGAAGTCTCACCACCTCCTCTAGATATTACCTCGACAAAACTTCCACTGATATCGACTCCTTGATCACTATGAAGTGGGCCGATTTTGTTAAACGATCCACTACCACCCATATAGAATCATGTCCTCCTAGAGCTCGAGGTAAACCTGTAACAAAGTCCATTGAGATTTCCTCCCACTTCCACTGAGGAATCTCTAATTGCTGGAGAAGACCACCAGGAACACGGGGTTCAGCCTTCACCTTCTGGCAGACTAAACATCGAGACACACACTCTGCAACTGCACACTTCAGCCCAGGCCACCAAAACTGACTCCTCAAGGATCGGTACATCTTTTTCACACCAGGATGTACTGCCAAGGGAAAACTATGGAACTCTTGGAGAACCATCTCACGCATCGCCAAGGGAACAAAAATCCTGCCATGATACAACACTCGGTGTTGTTCATCCTCGGACCAACCATCAGGGGCCTCACCAAAAACAACTCTGTCTCTCTAAACTTCCACCTCTAGATCACCCAACTGAGACTCTTCCACCTTCTTCATTAGGGATGACTGCACCGTCATCTGTAAAAGACAACCTCTACCCCCAAATTCTCCCATATCAAGATGCAAAGCTGATAGCTCTTCCATCACTCTCCAGGAATCACCAGATTCATGCACAACACCATTACGTGACTTTCGGATTAGTGAATTAGCTACAAAATTCCCTTTTCTAGGTGTATACGATATTTCAAAGTCATATTCCTATAATAACTCCATCCACCGATGCTGCCTCAAGTTCAAGTCACATTGGGAGAAAACATACCTCAAACTCTTATGATCGGTGAAAACCAGAAAGTGATCACCAATGAGGTAATGTCTCCACAACTTTAGAGCAAACACCATGGCTGCCAACTCAAGATCATGAGTGGAATAGTTTCATTCATGGGGACACAACTGCCAAGACCCATAAGAAACAACTGACCTCTACTGCATGAGAACACAGCCTAGCCCCAGATGTGAAGAATCACAGAAAACACAAAACTGGAATCCCTCCACTGAAAGAAAAAGGACTGGAGCACTCACCAACTTCTCCTTTAGATACTCGAAAGATGCCTGACACTAATCATTCCATATGAACTCTTGATCCTTCCTGGTCAAAGTTGTCAGAGGAGTCGCAACTCAGGAGAAATTGGCTACAAACCTCCTATAATAGCCTACGAGACCAAGGAAACTTCGCACCTCTGCCACGGTCTTGGGGGATGCCCAAGACACCACTACTTCTATCTTCGACGGATCTATAGGTACTCCCTGTTGGGACACAACATTCTACAAGAAATGAACTTCTAGATCCCAAAACTCACACTTTGACAACTTCCCAAACAACTGATGTTGGCGAAGAACTCCCAAAATAGCTCGTAGATGCTCTGCATGCTCCTCTTCAGATGTGGAGTACACAAGGATGTCGTCGATGAAAACCACAACAAACTTGTCCAGGAATTCACGGAACACAGCATTCATCAACCCCATGAAAAAAGATGGATCATTCATCACACTGAATGGCATTACAACAAACTCATAATGCCCATGATGACAACGGAAAGCAGTCTTCGGGATATCCTCATCCTTTACATGCATCTGATGATATCCTGACCGCAAGTTGATCTCTGAAAACCAAATTTCACCCTTCATTTGATCGAATAAGTCATTAATCTGAGAGAGAGGATAGTGGTTCTTTATTTTCACTTTTTTTAATCGACGATAATCGACACACAACTGCAAACTTCCGTCATCCTTTTTCACAAACAAAACCGGCGCACCCCACGGTGACACACTTGGCCGAACAAAACTGCACTGTAACAGACCATCAAGTTGTATATGTAGCTCTTGTACTTCTTTAGACTCTGGCGTTGAAACTCTCGGAGTGTCTTCCTCCAAGTGTCATTGTCGTCAACCTCTACCCGGTGGCGATTTGCTGGAACAGCCTGCTGGACATCTTCTGCACAAAGCTGACGAGGACATCGACCTAGAGCCATACCTGTAAAATAACTAATGTTAGAGCTCCTAATCCTAGAATATGGAAGACTCAACATTAATAAATTATTTGTTTTCTTTTATTAATTTTAGGTTAACCTATCCCAAGGTCTACCCATTCAAACACAGGCTTAAAGAAGAATGTTGCATGATCCTTTCCTAGGTCTCTACCCTGAAACCAGTATCACTTTGTTTAGTAGCCATCATAAACATAAAGGTCCATGCAATAGATCATAGGGGGCCCTAAACACCTATGTCTCTGCGGGTCTCCAGTGTTTATGCCACTTGCTAAACATGAATGACACTGTTTCCCTACCATCCCATGCAACCTTACCTATGTCTAACTCCAAACTCCTTCTTATCCTTTAACCAGACCTCTGATACCACTCTGTCATGACCCCCTCACCGATGGAGCTCACCATTCTGGAAACACTGTTCACAGAACTCAAAATTTGGCAAAGTGTTGGGGATAAGTCACCTTGACCTCCCGGAACACCTCCAACACCACATTTTCACAAATTAATGGACCAGAGAGGTCCGGGCCATTATAAGACACATGTAAAATACATTGCACACAATGATAAATAAATAATTAGTTTACTATAAAATATTGATATATTTATATTAGAAACATAAATTATATCCCACTTCTAATTTATCTAATAACATGTGTCATTATATGAATACCTTGAATATGTTATGATAGTTTCTTATTAAATAGATCCTAAAAATTATCCTCTATAGACACCCAATAATTCATTAAACCAACCATGTAAATAATTTCATGAATTATATGATATTTTTTATGGATATGTTGGGTCCACTGGTGATTCCAAGGTTCCTTGGAATGTGATACTATAATCGGGTTCCTTTATTATTGAGATAATTATTAACACATCGTGTTTAGTCATTAACTTCTTGATCATAAATATTTCACTTATTATATATAATATACCAACACACTCTTCTTATATTATTTAGTCTTTCACAATGGCCTATTCTGAACTATTCTTGCCAATATCTCCACTACTGTTGCAAAATAAACCCTGATAATGATCTTGAATCATCATTCTCTATTTAGATTATATAAATAGTATATCGCCTTATAATGATCTATTACCTACAAATAATAACATTGAATAAATCAATAGTTGTTCTCTATAATATAGTGAATCTCATTAGAATTTTATTTTTATTTATCAACATTTTATTAACCATATTGGACATCATATCAAATACATTACATAGAGTACAAGATAGATACAATTTCAAAATCATGAGTAATATTATCTTTGTATCTCTACTCAATATCCTAATAAGGGAACTATGATTCAAAATACACACACTATATAACATTGATAAATACCCTTTATCAGAGTTCTCCATGTTAAATATTTATAGAACTATACCAACATATATGTTTTAACTCTTATGAACATACTTATTTGATATATCTCTATTGATCTTCAAAATTTATATGTAGTTTTATTTATCCATGTATCTTGTTAAGAATAATTTTCTTGACTATACATTTTTAAAACATAATGATAATAAGTTATCTTTTTTGAGTAGTGTGTTGTCTATATACAACAACATAAATACTCAAATGCCTCCACTGATCTAAAAGTTTATAAAAGTCTTATCTAGATTATTAATAAAACCAAACTTGTTGATTGTATCATATTATAAAATATTCTATCTCTTTAAAGGTCCATGTAATAATTAAATATACTATTTAATCTTACATATGTTAACAGTATCTTTTTTCCCTTAATCCCATTGATTTTTATTATAGCATCCCTTTCCTAGATACATCACATGTGGCCTAAACCAAAGTCCCATGTACCTCATGAACCCATCCCCATATATTATAAACTAATGAATAGCTATAACAGATAGATACTCCCTAATGGGGTGACTATTCCCTTAGTACCATTATATACAATAATATGTAAATAAGGAAACCTTCATAACCAGATCCTTATATAATAGTGATGTATATATTAAATAATAGTAGCAAGTGGACTATATGGAAGCATACACTATGTAATAATAGATGATATTTCTTTAACATACCAATCATACATTAAAAATATTTCCTGTAGGGTGACTTTATATGAAACAGATAATAAAAAACAATAAAATAAATAAACTAGGTTACACCAATAGTGGTTCTTGGCCACAACTTGGAAGTATAACCTAATAACAATCCAGATACTCTAGAACACATACCTATTCTAGTAAAATTACTATAACATTCATTATAAGCACCATTATCCATGTCTATTAGGGTTTATATGTAGTGGTTGAGCATAAAACTATATAAGAAACTACTAACGATTCCCCTAATATTATCCAATATATATACA
The DNA here is from genome assembly GCA_963277665.1 of Viscum album. Lineage (NCBI taxonomy): Eukaryota > Viridiplantae > Streptophyta > Magnoliopsida > Santalales > Viscaceae > Viscum > Viscum album. The sequence continues at coordinate 1,196,052,118 of OY728123.1, read as the reverse complement.
AGTATAGTAGAAAATGTGTGTTGTTCCATATATAATATAATGCATGTTATATCATTGAGTTATAAACAAGACACCCAATGTCCATCTCATTCATCTCTCAAATACCCATTAGTGAATTCCCACTATGGTGCATAGATATTTTTCTAGTACCCAACTCATACAATAGTCAAAATGGTAAAATGAACAGTATCCATCTTGGCCAATATCATAGTATGATTTTTAATATACTAACATTATCAAGCCATAAAAATTGATAAGGTTTAAAAAAACATCTTCATGCCTTTGGTAACCTCCTTGTTAATCCTAAAAACATCCATGAATACTGGAGGAAAAAAATAGCCAAATGAAATAATATAGGAGCATTTTTATAGATCCTAATACAACACAAACTTTAATGATTCTATGTGTCAAGGAACCACATAAACCATGTTACATGATTCCATAACTTGTTCATGAGACTCTAATTCTGTGATCCAAGAGGATTATAAATATCCCTTAGCTCAACACTTTTAGGATTTATGGATATTTTTGAGAACTCAAAACATCTCAATTTATGAAATCTTAAACATCCAGAGCACACACATACTAATCTCAGCCACTCCCATGGATTCCTCTAGTTTATAAATCTTAAGAAAGTTACCTAATGAAATAAATTCATTAAACTACAATGATATTGAAATTAATTCCCGCAACTCCCTCTCTATAAATAGAAAACCTTAAAAAATAACCTACTAACTCATTCTATTTGAACTCTTAAGTAACCCTGATCATATAAAATATAATATTATAGTAACACATTTGATGCCTCCATCATAAATAAATCTTCCATGAAATTTAATGACACATGGGACCCACATAAACACATATTATATTCATTAATTCAAGAACCGCATGAATAAATGAAATTTTGTTTTCTCAAATATCAACCTTCTACATCATAAAAGGGTTAAAAAAAATTATAAGGACTAGACATATCTTAGTTTCTTCTCAGTAGGATACAAGTAACCTAATGTGTAATCCCTATCCAATTCTTTGTTGTTGTTCCTTCCAAGAAAAAAATTTCATACTTTATGATATCAACCTTCATAGACCAATCCTATCACATAAACTATAACTATTCACCTCAAACTATATGGGTTTTAATTTCATATAATAATAGGATATGTGGGATGAATCCTTATGGTTTAATCAAAAAAACATTACCTCTCCATATTTCCCACAAGAGAAGATATACCCCAAACCTAACTACCTTCTTGAATAGAACCAAAATACCCAGGGTACTAACCCAAGAGTATTTCTTCCATTTATAATTTTTATTGGAGTTTAAATCATGTGGGACCCCACTATTCTTTAAAAATTTATCATACTCAAGTGAACTCCAAACTGTGAGGACTATCCTTCAAGGCATTAATCCCACAAAAATGAAATTATTTATGTGATGATCATATTATAACCCAAAAATAATTATGTGGTGATCATAATATGACCCATCCTTTTTTAAATTACAAGAACAAGATAAACCAACCTTCCTCATGTGATGAGCATAAGATATCCCAACCATCCATAAGTGATGAGAATAATATAACCCAACCATCCATATGTTATAATAATATTATATCCCATTTCTTCTTAAGTAAACAGAATAATATTCCCTCATGTCCCAGCATGGGGAACATAAAATTAGCATCTTCCATGCACTGCATAGTCATCCATTATAACTATAAGGTATTAACCCTACTAAGGAAACCAATGATGTAATTGACCAATGTCTATAATTATTGATTGAAAATTGCACTCATAAAGATATCATAAATCCATGAAGGAGTCCCAAACTATGAATTTAACTCATGAGTGAGATGTGTTGACCTACCATCCTCAAAATTCTTATCAAATTTGATGTCATTATCTCTTTGATAGTAAAATGAAATATTATTTTTAATGTGGGAACATGTAATAGGATTTCGATAATACCATTCATCTAGGTAGAGAGAATCAAAAATAAAAGTGGTGATCGAGATGTGAATCACTTATTATTATATAGAGAGTGGATTAATGTGTTGGGTACCAAATATATTACCACATAAACTAAAATTATGGATAAAATATCCTTACATAATATATACAACATGGATTTCTTAGAGAGGTTCTCCTACCGCCAAAATTAGGAGAGGGGTTAGGAGGGATTCCTATGATGCAGCTGACACTAATATTCACACACATGCAATGATTGTTTACACATACTCTAAAGTAGTTACCACTATATCTCCCTTGTCTTCTATTCATCCTCTCCCCCTTTCCCAAATGGTATTCAGATAATGGAGGGTCAAAAATTCCATTTTCCACCACTAAGAGGAAAAATATATCATCTCTACTAAATATATACTTCAATATATTCATTTTGTAACATCTTGTTACCTTTTCTAGGTATTTCCTAACCCATGTTTTCATAATTATTTGATTGGGTATTTTTTAGTGGTTATTTCAGGTGTTTTTTTGAAAATTTTGAAATCCCATGTGGATTCACACAATTGGTTAAAGGTTAGGAAAAATCATGAGGTTTGGACGAAGAAATTGTGCACCAGGGGATGGTGCTCTTGAAGGGAGCACATGGTTTTTAAAAATCATGTAGCCACCCCTCAAAAACATGCACCATTGGATAGAGGGGTTTTACATAGTTGGTGTATAGTTAATTTAAATAATTCCATTAGGGGTGAATGGTTACACCTAACCATGTATCCACTCAAGCAAACCATGCACGCATTTTTTAATTCCATCGTAATTTTAATTAAAATCATGGGACCCCATTTAAGATTACTAACACACACCATTTTATCTAAATCTATTTTCCTTACTTTTGGAGTCTCTATATAGAATTACTTATCTCTTAAACCTCCTCTATTTGTGAATCAAAGTGTTGGGTATATCATTGTATCTTATCTAATAAGTAAATATCATGTCATGTGGTTTCTTCAAATATCTTCTTATATCCTATTTAGAGTGTGGTAGATCAATATTTTATTGATATATATATTCTCCATTTTGATATATCATGATTCTGATATTATTTCTCTAATATCCTATGCCTATGTTCTTTGGTGGTAGTTCCTACTGTGGTTGTTGTGTTAATTTGATCCCATGATTAAAGGTAGGTGGTTCCATAAATATTTATCCATAAATTAAAATCCAGCTTTTCTTTATTAACTTGAAATGAATTTTTAAATGATTTAAAAATTCATATTTGAGATTATTGATGTTTTATTTTTGAAAATGGAATGAAAATTTGGAAAACCCCCCAATTTCAATGAAATTGAAATTGTTGGTTTTATTTGATAAAAAAAGACTGCTTGATTTGGAAATTGATTTGATGAAGTAATTTAATGATGAATCTTGAGATAAATTTATTAAATTGAAATATTATTTTAATAGTCATGAATAAATAAAAACTTATTATTTGGTTTTGAAACGATAAGGGCATGTTGAAAGTTGGAATTGGGAAATTATATTTTGAATTGAATTGAAATGATTAATTTTTATATTATTGATTGATTGATTGACAAAATAACATGTGAGCCTAAGTAGTTAGTGGGTAATTAGGTCATGAAAACTAGGATATGACCCCCTATAGAAGTATTGATGATGACAACACTAACTAAACCATGTTTTACATGATTTCCTGTAATGGATCCTCTAATGGGGTGTAGATTGATTACCCATAATGGGATCTTGTAATGGGGTGTTCATTCGAGTGTTCATACCTATATTGATCTATGATGATGATTGATATGTGTGAGGATCCTATTTATAGAAACAAATGAACAACATGGATTATTACGTGGTGCAATGATATGTTTTGATTTTATGATTACATGTCATTTATTATTGAACTATTTTATTCATGTCAACTGATTTATTTAATTTTTTTATATAAAATTATTATTTAGACCTATTTGGATATGTCAAACATCTTTTTATTTGAAATCATGTTTTTTTAATATGAACATGCCTTTAAATTATTTGTTTTATTTAAATTAAAATCATAAATGGTTTATTATAATGGAATTGATTACAACATCTATAGTGGTTACATAATGGGATATTTTTATCACACCCTAGATTTTCCTTTACGAATTTGTAGATTATCTTATGCTAGGTCCAAGAAAATTAAAATCACTAACTAGAGGTGGTTTGTGAACTTGATTCTTAGGAATTGGAGTGATGGAGGTGACCAGTGGAGATGTGATCCAATTGTTACATGGGACTTATTTGAACCTTCTTGTTACATGTCATGTATTTTGAAGATGTAATATTTGGGTATTATTTTACCTATTTGATTTTCGTATGTTCTCCTTGATGGGTGTTTACATACCTACAATTATTCTTTATCTTTCACTGTTTTGAGTAAAAACTATTCCCTCTTGATCTTAATATGATGTCAAGTGCTTGTCACTGACCCGTGGGGAATATGAACACCCTTTGAGCTAGGTCATCACCTGATTGAGTATCAGTGTACTAGGGTATCCAGACTATTTTTTGAAAATGTGGTAATAAATGAAGTTTGTTCATATTTCCTTGATTTTGGTATGAATTTTTGGAAGTCCAGGTATATATGTGGTAGGATTCTTGTTACTTAGAAGTTAGTTTCAAGTGAGTATCTTGTTATATCTCATCATAATGAGCCTTGAGTTACCATGGATGTTTGGGGAAACTGTATTTGAGAAATTTTTTGATCTAAATATATTATTTTCCCAGTTTATCTGAGTTATTTTATATTTTTATAACTCTTGATTTATTTGGTGATCTATGTATCCTTAATGATATTTTAGTTTTTTCTGTTGATTTTTGTAGCCTTATACATCCATGAAAACAATTGAATAGGACATAGGAGTAAGCTATTGGTTAACCAAAGCTGCTAAACCATCTAGTGGACCAGAATATTATTGAGATAGTGGTGTGTGTTGTCCATTATTCGGTGCATATACCTATACCCATTCCCAATCAATCTTCAGTTGTATAATCTTAAAGAGATTAATCTTGAAATCATTCTCAAGAGTTTATTCACCATAAAACATAAAATTTCTAAGCCATTAATGATCCTCAATAGGTTGAGGATTGTTTTAAAAATATAGAGATGATTTTTTATTTATTATCAATGATCGATTTGATTAAATTGAAATGTGATAACTTCAAGTTGGAAGGGCCTAACAGGTGATGGTGGGATTTGATGGTGAAAACAAAGAAACATGAGGGTTTGTAGTGTAAGTAATTTAGATTAATTTTCACTGATCATTTATATATAGTGGGGATGGTCTTAAAAATGCATGAGGTTTCTTAACCTCTGATAGGGTGATAAGACCATCACACAATGCGTGAATTATTTTTTAGAGATTGTTTAGTTTTATCCAAAGGTAGTGATGAATAAGAAACTTAAGGCTCAAATGTTTGACATGGGTCTTCATGTTGATATCCAATCTCAAGTACTCATATTGAATCTCACATCTTATACTGATGTGCTGGATAGGCTATTGATGTTTTATCTTGACTTGGATGGAAATTTAGGTTTGAAAGAAGTTCTACTTTCTCCCAATGGTAGTTTTGTGAGTTCTATTAAAATAAAGAGAAAGTATGATGATTCTTATGGTGGATCTCAATAGTAGGTGTCATTTATACCTCTTGTATTGCTTAGAAATGTCCCTTTTATGTTCTTCTAGTGTTTCAAGGCTGGACATTCAAAATAGATTTTCACTGAGGAACTAAAGATTTGTAGTTCATTTGGATGCTCAGGTCACTTTTATAAGTTCTTATATATCTTTTCTACTTCATGTAGTGTAATGAAGTCCACAACACCTAAAATTATTGTGGTGTGATTAGATGCATGAAGAACTAATGGGTTTAAGATATAGGCATCCAGAATGAATATTCTTCACGCAGTGGAAGAATCTCCAAAGGAAGTGGATGAGGGTCTTGCAATAGTGAGGTGTACCATCACTAAGGATTCATCTTTAGTGACTGCTTTATTTGATACTGGTGAAAATCACATGTTTATATTGACTCATATTGTGAACCTACTAAATAATATTATGGGTATTTTATCTTATGTGATGGATATAATTACAACCCTTGGAATGAAGAAAGAGTAGGTTTTTCAATGTCCCTCTTATGCTTTCACTTTACCTAAGATTTATATTTCTTGGAATTTTATGGTTCTCAACATAAAACCTCTTGATATCATTTTTTGGATGGATTTATTGATTTCTCATAATTTCTAAATTAACTGTTATATTTTATGGGTATCCTTTACAATGTCTAATGGGGTGTGCCATGTTTTTTAGGGAGAATGGGACCCAATTTCAAGTAGAACTAAATATTCATTTTCAAAGTCAAGCAGTGTAATATCTATGTTTTCTATTGACTTGAAGCTGTCATATTTAAATTATGATATCCCTATAATTTTAATTGACATTCCCAACATGTTTCATTTTGATTTATTTGGATTTACACCAGCAAGGGTGGTGGAGTTTACCATTTATTTAGCACATGGAACTCATCCGGTGTCAATTCCTTCCTACAGTATGGCACCAGTAGAGTTGAAAGTGTTGGAGACTCAGTTACATGATTGTCTCATTAATAAAATCATTGTTTTTTGGAAAATAAATTGAGGTTTAAATTGTGTTTTTTGGTGGTGGTTTCAATACCCTTCACATCAAAAACACTATTTTTATTTCTGTTTCCTTTATGAGTGACTTTTAATGAGGTTTATTTGTGGAATTAGAAACACCCAATGGTTCCCTTATTCACAACATCTCAACAACCTTCTTTAAAAAAGAAGGTGATTATTGGTAAATGGTTCCAATGACACTTAGAGACTCACATTGGTCGATATGATGAGATGTTGGTCTCATCTCACCTTTTTAGGTGGAATTATTACCTACTTCAGGACTCTTTTATAGATTTAAGACTTGTTCATGAATCCTTTATTAAATCCAAATAATAGAACATATCACCTTTATATTGAAAATAGATTTTTATCATGTATTAGATTTATAATAATATTTATGTATCTAATTTTCTCCTTCAATTGAACCATTTGACCAAGGGTTAGATATTCTTATATCATTTATTATCATGATGTTTCTTTTAAACCACGTAGTGTAGCGCTCTGGAATTTATAGCCATCCAGGAAGATGGGAGTTGTTTTGGTGTTGGGATCAGGCCCATGAAAAGGGTTTCCTGTATATCCTTGTGAAATAAATTATAAACCACATAGTTCAATTCCAATTAATGTAACACATCATACCTTTTAAGTTCTTGTGATGAGGACCAGACGGTATAGTTTAACAACATTCAGAAAGGATGTTTATGTTAAATGTGCATAGCCAAGGATGGTGTGGAAATTAGCCCAAAGTGTCCTAAGGGGCCTAGAAGGAATATATCCTCCTAGGTTGGATATTAACCTATTGAGAATATGGCCCAAATAATATTAGGGTGAGTTTGAGGTGTTGGGTTTGAACCTCTAGGAGGCTTCCTGCGTATCTTGTTTAGATATAAATCAAATCTTTCATAGATCAGAATAGTTGGGGATTACACCTATAGAGTAGGAACAATTTATTGAGTATAGATGGGGATAATAACTAATAAAATGTCCAAGTGGATATTTTATCATACTGGTGACATTATCTCAAATAACCTCTAATCCCATGTGAGTCATGCTTGGTGTGAGAAACAATAGGAAGTGGAAGATCTAGAAATATACACAATATCTTATGTTTGCTGGTGGAAGAGGGTGAGGATATTGAAGAAATAAAGAACTCAAAATCCCATGTGAAATTCTATAGGGATAACTCCATGAGGTGTTCCCTGAGGAGGAATTTACTCCTCATCTACTAGTATATGAGGATGGGGTCATGCTAGGGCAGTCAGGAAGAGATATGGGGATTATGTGTGCTTGTATCCTCACTTATTTTCAAGCCCTGGGTGCATATCATTTTCCCTAATGATGGGATCCTCATTACCACAAGAATGTAAAATTGAGAACACAATAAGGATCCCACCTATTTTGTTGGATAAATTCATGACTTTAATTACTAGGGGAGTTTATAATTGAGAGGACATACTGGTGTGCCATGTGATCTGATCATACATATCTAGATGTTTTGGTGGAGGTATTGATTTGGTCCCCCTAAAATGTAGGCCCCATGGAAAGATAAACTCTACCATTTATGATATTAAAGGGGATCGGTTAGTACCTCACTCAGGTGGTACCGGGGTGAGCTAGAGGGTACCTCGCCCAGGTGTTACCTAGGCGACTGGATTTGGCCTCACCTGATTGGTACATGGGTGGATTAATAGGACCTTTCCCTGGTGGGGATTGGTCAATTCAATAGAAAATCAACTAGGTTTTTCCTAGGTAGATAGATTTGGCCACAACCTGGTGGTACTTGGGAATCTTTGGACCTCACCCAGGTGCTATATGGGTGACTTAGATGTTGCCTTGCATAGGTGGTACCTAGGAGAACATGGGTTTTCAGAAACCTAGGAAACTAAACATGGTAAATACTTTTATCAAACCTCCAAGGGTATCCTTAGGAAATTATGAAAGGGTATCGCGAAGGCTTAATCTTGGGAATGAGACTTCACCCTAGTTCTTTTTGACTATGGGTAAGTGTCTCCCAAGACAATTATTTTTAGGCCTTGGAGAACCCTATCCCTTGGACTCATGTTACTTAATTATTCTTTTAGGTATTGTATAACTACCTAAGGGTTTTAAATACTTGGGTAAAGGACTATCATGGTGGTAAATTACATTGGGTTATTCATCTTCTAGTAGTGTCAAATGAGGTTCATAAGGGTCCTATTTATAGGTAATTTCGGGACCTTAGGTGAAGGAGTCAGCTCCTGAAGGTGTCATTTTCTAGTGATTCATGTGCATGTCTTCACACAGGGTAGATTCATGTGGTTGAAACATATAGTATTGACCTATGTGATATGTATGGCCATACAGGTCAGACCTACACGATGGTGTCAGGTGCATGTGTTAGCCTTTGTGTAAGACCACTTGGGTGAACACAAGGGATACCTGAAACCTTTTCCTTTTTCTATTATTTGAGGTATTGTCCTTTGAAACTTTTCATCCTCATGTGAAAAGGGGAGTGTCAACAAAATCCACCACCCCCTTAGTATTGGATACAATATAAAGAAGAGGGTTGATCCTAAGGTAGAGAAATATGGGTGTTGATGGATCCTTTGTTCAATGGCCTCCTCATGTTCATGTACATTCATGATTAGTCATAATGGTCATTAAAATTTTGAGTACCATGCAAGGGAGGTATGAAAAGATGGTTCACACATAGTCATCACATAGAGTTGTCTGTATAGGTTTTTCCACATGGGTACTAGTTTGTATATAAATAGTGTCTCTCACCCAACCTCTATTCATCTCACTTGCACTGTTTCTTCCATCCACCCACTCTCATCTCACTATCCCTTCATGCATGTCATCTTCTCTTCTACTCATTATGCATTTATTTTTCTTAATCAGAGTGACCCAAACTGGGAGGTTTCATGAGGTAACCTTGATGGGGTACCTACATGAGGTGACCTCGAAGGGGAACCAATGTGATGTGACCTCAACAGGACACCTATATGAGGTGACCTTATCGAGGCACCTACACGAGGTGGTATCGTCGATGAACTTGCACGAAGTGGTATTACTCTTTTCTAAGATCTCCTCCTAGTCATTGACTCCTTTAAAAAACTTAACCTCTGAATATTTATGATCGACACTAAAAACATCAAATAATTTATTTTATATTTCAAATATTTTCTCAAATAGTTCGAGTCTCTTTTTAACAATTCATTGTACACGTTAACGATATTATTGACATTATAAGGCTATATTACTACTGAATTCTTGATTCCATCCTCTTATATCCTAAAAAAACACCTGATAAATTACCAATATGAGTATCCTTATAAATATTTAACAATCCCTTTATAACCATAGGTTACTTATGGATGTACTTATTATAAGGATGAATATTTACATGACACACTCATGATTTAAGGGGCACAAAAATCTTTCTACCACAAAAATATCTTCCAATGGGACATTAATTAACAAGGGAATGGATGCCTCCATGTGTCTCATGAATTATAGTTCCTATTCTCTATACCTAAATCCCAAAACCCCCAATTAGAATTCACACTATTATTCCTACATCTTTCGTGATTCTATAACGAATCAATAAAATTGATGGAAAGAGGATTAGGACATCCATTATAGAGGGGACTCAAACCAGAATAGAAGTGTGAATATTGGGTGTGTAAATCATGTGAAGATTTTGGAGATGCGATGAAATTTTCTGCTATTTATGAATATTCATGGTTTTCGAAGACATGTGTATATAAAAATACCAACATAATACTAGAGATACTTAGATGATGGATTCTGCATACTAATACCTTACATCTGATTCATGGTGAATTTGGTATTATTTTAAGGGATGTTTAAAAGGTTTTGGTATCTCCCACTCTTGGAAAGATGGATGATGAGTTCATCTCTCCAAATGAAATTTGGAAGGATGATGGAAGAATAGCTTTCTTGGATCATCTTTTGTTGAAGATAACCCGAAAGATTAGGTGGAAAGACCATCACCCAAGGGGTGATTTTGTTAGGTCCACTAGGCTAGATACCCTGAGAGGGGGGTGAATCAGGGTATGACATATTTAAACAACTGCCCATTTTGATCTTGTTTTGCTGTTAGATAAGACCCTCTTCTCTCTCCTTCCCGATGCAGAGTATGAGAAAACTTTAAAGCATGCACAGGACACAGTGATTTTTACTTGGTTCACCCTCACTGGGCTACGTTCAAGGATCATACACCACCAGTGTGCCAATGTACCAATAAAATATAATTGCACTTCTATTTACAAGTTAGAAGTGGACTCACTATCCCTCCTAGTTTACAACCACTCACAATTTGAGAACTCACTGCTCTCTCAACTGAAGTGAGCTTACTGCTTCTTCAGAAGATCCACTCACAATTTATAGACATGTAGGTCTCTTCATTTGCATGAAAACATGCATCCTCAACTATTAATAGATGCTCTGTTGAAGTCCAAATTTTACCCACTAATGAATAACCCTTTTCCACTGAACATTGGGCAATTCCTTTGGAAAAACCTTCGCAAAGCACCCTACTTTGCAAGGATCCCAATTTCACGAAGCTCAAACAAGACTTCATGAAGCTCCTACCTTTTCGCGAAGCACTCTCATGAAGAACTCTCACGAAGCTCAAGTATTTACAAAGTAACTTCCCTCGCGAAGCTCATTGAGCCAACGTGGAGCTCGCAAATTTTGCAGAGCTACAATAGTCGTCACGAAGCTCTTCTTTCATGAAGCACACGGGCTACACAAACTACCTTCACGAAATGATAGTGAAAGATCTTCTTCAAAAATTATATACTTCTCTCGAGGGGGGAAACCTCTATTTATAGGAAATTCCACCGACCCTTGACCCTTCCGCGCGAAGTCTGCGCCACATCATCACCAATCACGAAGCTAAGAAATTTCCGCTGGAATTCTCTCAAAATTGCGAAGCACCACGGCAATTTTCCGATTGCGGAGCTCATCGTAATCACAAAGCATCACCATAAACATTTCTTCACACCTTCGCCACGAAGATCCCTCGCAAAGACCTTCACCGCCACGATGCGCTTCAACTCTGCTATTCGCGAAGCTTTGATGTAATCGCGAAGAATCACCGCCATCATTCTTCTGGTCTTCATGAATTCCAAACCATAAAGCCTCACTTCACGAAATTCATGCCTTTTACATATTAAAATATGATCTTCATGGATATCCACTTTTCACGATGCTCACCAACCTCAAAATTTTGGACCCCAAAAATTTGGCAAACACTAGAAAATGGCGCCACCTTATACTGCTCTTTTGTACCGCCTCCAGATCGTCCCTTCTGTTTTCATCATTCTTTTGTCAACATGGACTGTCAATAACTTCTTTGGAACTCGACAATTTCTTCATGGAAACCTACTTTTTCAATAAACACAATCAACCCAAAAATACCACAATGTTACCTTGAGGGATTTTTTCCTAACAATCTCCCCATTTGGGTTTTTTGACAACTCTTCACAACTCTTCACAGAATGATTTTCTGCACTTTGATACCTCTCTGATTATCCTTCCAGCCGCTACTACCATTCACCTCTTGCGATTCTGATAGCATTAAAGGAATAACTTAACATGTACTCTAATCCCACATGAGCAATGCTTATCGTGAGAAACAAGAGTAGTATGAAAAGTTCATCAGTGAAACACTTCATGTTAAACACCAATTGTCGATTCCAAGAAGATACCAGTTGCAAAATTGATACCAATTGTTGAACCATACTAACACCAATCGGTGATAGATGGAAACCTTCTCTCACCATTCCAAACTCACTATTTTTCTTTTATCATGATCCTTATCTATCGTGATATCTAGCCTTTGATCGATCACTTCTAGAATCGTCAGATTTGATACTCTCCCCCTATCTCATTACACTCCCCCTATCTCGCTTCTCCACCTGTCAGCTTCTCCCCATATCATTCATGATTTCTCAAATATCCACACTCACTACCCCTTGAACAATTACTGTTTTCTCTCCCTTTGTCAACGAACCCAAAGGGCACTCCTCTGTGGTCTGTAACAGGGTAAAAACACATATGATAAAATTAGGGAAAAACACATCATACCTCGGGGAGAGGTGGGGTGTTCCACAGCCAAACTCTTTTAAGTGTGGGGAGTAGAATGAACTCACAGAGCCAGTCGATGCCTCTCAAAAGCTTCCTTGGCTAAAGCCTTTGTCAGAATGTATGCGACCTGTAGCTCTGTAGGCACATACTCCAACTTCACGATTCCCTGCTCAACCTTCTCCTTGATAAAATTATACTTTATCTCAATGTGATTTGTCCTTGAATGATGGATAGGATTTTTTCTAAGATTTATAGCACTTGAGTTATCGCACTGGATTCCAATCTGAGACTTCACTTCAATGCCCATATCATCAAGCTGATGCTTCATCCATAATAATTGTGTGCAAGCTTGAGTGGCAGCAATGTACTCAGCTTCTGCGGTGCTCAATGAAATACAATCTTACTTCTTATTTAGCTAAGAAACACACAGTCCACCAAGATAGAAAGAACCTCCTGACGTTGACTTCCTGTCATCCGCTGAATCGGCCCAATCTGCAACAGTATATCCCAATAATTCCGACTGATATTTTCCATTATACATCAAGTCGAAGTCCACTATGCCCTTGATATACCAAAGTATTCTTTTCACTGTAAGCATGTGTATTTCCATGGGATTACTCTGATATCTCGCTGCTTGGCATGTGACGAATAAAATTTCAGGACTTGTTGTATTCAAGTATAACAAACTTCCAATAATTTGTCTGTATTCTATGATATTAACTGCCTTTCCATCCTCATCTTTGGACAATTTCATCCGGGTAGCTACCGGAGTATTCATATCCTTGGAATTTTCCATTCCAAATATTTTCAAAACCTCCTTGGCATATTTGGATTGTTAAATGAATGTTCCATTCCTTCCTTGTGTCACCTGTAGACCAAGGAAAAATGTTAGCTCTCCAATCATTGACATTTCGAACTCACTTTTCATGAATTCGGAAAACTGTCTGTACTGAGCTTCATCTGATTCGCCAAATATTATGTCATCGATATAAACCAAGACCATAATCCTTTGATTACTGTTGTTGTTGAAATAGAGATTGTAATCAACTCCCTCACACTGAAAACAAAGCTTCTTCAAGTACTGATCAAGCTTTGAGTACCATGCTCTTGGTGCTTGTTTCAACCCATACAGTGCATTCTTTAGTCTGCAAACCTTGTTCTCATCCTCATGAATGAGAAAACCATCTGGCTGCTCAATATACACTTATTCCTCTAGAAACCTATTCGAAAATGCAGATTTGACATCTATCTGGAACACTTTGAACTTCCTTTTCACTGTGATGGCTAGGAATAATCTGATTGTCTCTAGCCTTGCAACAGGTGAAAATGTCTCATCAACATATATTCCCTCAATCTGGGAGTACCCCTTGCACACTAGTCGAGCTTTGTTCCGAATCATTGTTCCATCTTCATTCATCTTTTTGCGATAGACACATTTAGTCCTGATGAAATTCTTATCTGAGAGCCTCAAAACAATATCCCATGTTTGATTCTTCTCAGTCTGATCTAGCTCTTCATTCATTGCCTGAATCCAGTTTTCATCTTCAACTACATCAGCAAAGCATTTCGACTCAACCTGAAATAGGAAGGATGTCTGCTGCATTGATTTCATTCTCCTAGTCTAAACCGGAGTAGACTGATCACCAATGATATTCTACCTATCAATTTTAGCTCGACTCCTTGGCTTTTGCATAGATAGAGACTTTACTTCCTCATACTCATCATTAGTATCTTCATCTGAATCAACATCAGCCACTTCTGCTTCCCCTGCATTTCTTTATTACTCATCACTCTCATCGGGAAATTGTTCACTGTGTTGTTGAATGATCTCCTCATTCTCCACTACAGTGAAATCATTGCTCTCAACTACTTTTCCCACATGGCATGTGATGTTTTGAAAGACATCACCTTTGTATATATAGGATTGGATAGGGCTCCCCCTAAGGCATTTATTTCTTTGGCATCAACATCCAACTCTCTACGCTCATCTTCTAATAATGCACCACTATTAATATCTGCTATTATTCCATGCATTGTTGTTGTGAACACATCCATTACTAATGATCGGAAGTAGTGTTGCATCTGATTCTTCAATAGCTGGAAATTGTTCCTATCGAAGATCAGAATCCCTTTATGATTAGTGACCTCCATTTGATATAGAAACACTGATATTAACCTTTCCCTCTAATACCAATTGTTAGGTCCACTAGGCTAGATAACCTAAGAGGGGGGATGAATTAGGGTATGACAGATTAAAACAACTGCCCCTTTTGATCTTGTTTTGCTGTTAGAAAAAACTCTATTCTCTATCCTTCCTGATGCAGAGTATGAGAAAAAATTAAATCATGCACAGGATACGGTGATTTTTAGTTGGTTCACCCTCACTATGCTACGTCTAAGGAGCATACACCGACAGTGTGCCGATGTACCAATTCAAATATAAGTGCACTGTTGTTTACAAGTTCGAAGCGGACTCACTGTCCCTCCTGGTTTACAACCACTCACAATTTGAGAACTCACTGCTCTCTCAACTGAAGTGAACTCACTGCTTCTTCAGAAGATCCATTCATAGTTTATAGACCTGTAGGTCTCTTCATTTTCATGAAAGCATGCATCCTCAACTGTTGATAGATGCTCTGTTGAAGTCCAAATTTCACCCACTGATGAATAACCCTTTTCCCCTGAACACTGGGAAATTCCTTTGGAAAAACCTTCGCAAAGAACCCTACTTTGCAAGGATCCCAATTTCACGAAGCTCAAACAAGCCTTTTCGAAGCTCCTGCCTTTTTACAAAGCACTCTCACGAAGCACTCTCACGAAGCACTCTCGCGAAGCTCAAGTCGTTGCAGAGAAACTTCCCTTGTGAATCTCACTGAGCCAACATGGAGCTCGCAACTTTCGCGGAGCTACAATAGCCGCCGCAAAGCTCTTCTTTCGTGAAGCACACAGGCTATGCGGACTACCTTCACGAAACAAGAGCGAAAGATCTTCTTCGAAAATTATCTACTTCTCTTGAGGGGGTCGACCTCTATTTATAGGCAATTCCACCAACCCTAGACCCTTCCTCGTGAAGTCTGTGCCACGTCATCACCAATTGAAAAGCTCCAAAATTTCCGCCAGAATTCTCTCAAAATTTTAAAGTACCACGGAAATTTTCTGATCAAGGATCTCATCGTAATCATGGAGAATCACCATCAACATTCCTTCATGCCTTCGCCGTGAAGCTCCCTCGCAAAGCCCTTCACTGCCGCGATGCACTTCAACTATGTCATTCACGAAGCTTTGATGTAATTGTGAAGAATCATCGCCATAATTCTTCTGGTCTTCGATAATTCCAAACCATGAAGCCTCTATTTACGAAATTAATGCCTTTTCCATATTAAAATATGATCTTTATGGATATCAACTTTTCGCAATGCTCACCAACCTCCAAATTTTGGACCCCAAAGATTTGGAAAATACTGGAAAACAGCGCCACCTTGTACTTCTATTTTTTACCACCTCCAGATCATCCCTTCCTTTTTCATTGTTCTTTTGTCAACATGGATTGTCAAAAACTTCTTTGGAACTCAACAATTTCTTCATGGAAACCTTCTTTGCCAACAAACACAATCAACCCAAAAATACTGCATTGTTACCTTGAGGGATTTTTGCCTAACAGATTTCCATCCAAAATCATGGAGTAACAATTTATTAGGACCCAAGAAGTAGAGACCTAAATTCAATAATCAAATAGTGTTTACTTCATTGAAAAATTGGGGAATTTTTAGCAATTTTTTCCCCATTTTAGAGTAAGGAAAGTACGAACAATGGGGGTACACAATTAAGTTTGACGTCCCTACCAAGATTCGCCTCTATAGATTCTTAGATATGTGGTTGATTGTCTACATAATGTCGGTACATGAGTCTAATAGTGGTGTAAGGTTGGGGAAATTCATCATAATATCCAAATTAGTTGGTTCTTTTTGCACGTTACTGCGGGGGAAAATCCCTACCAACATTTAGGTCCATTCTAAGTACTGTTGGGATAAATTATGGCCCATTTTTTCCCTATACCATATTGAATGAGGTTAGAATCCCTAGATTTTGATTCCAGCCCATCATTCAAGTTGTATTAGGCATATATCCCTTGCCTTTAAAACATGGGTTGGCTGTGAATATTATGAACCATGTTAGAGAGTTCATCCATTTTCTGTATGGGGAGCCTCCTACAGAGATATTTAATGACAATGGCCTTGGTGATTATGATATTAGGTCATATATGATGACCTTTAGAGACTATATATTGGTGACATGGATAGATAGTGAGGTTTCATCCCAATATTATGAACCATATATATTTTCATAAAAATTAAAATTCCTTCAACAATTGACGGTGTCCCCTCCTACATATGTCCAGTCGGAGAAGCATCCAATGGTGGCTCAACAGATTTGGTTTCTTATGGATTAATAGGAATATCAAATGTTAATATATCTTCTACTATTAGATGCATCTATGGGGTCAATATCCAAGTATGTTAAATCATGAATTTATTCATATCTATAAGAGGCTCTAACTAATAGTGTCCCTCTAGTTGAAGATGTTACTACTGTTGGTCAATGAAAATGTGGTCCTAAGACCCATTTGAATCCAAAGGGTGATGGTGTTCAGGCCCTAATCTCTCCCAACAAACCTCGTGAATGGGATAGTTATACAACTAGGATTAAAAGGTTTGTTCCAATTGAGGTTGAGCTTGGGTGGTTCAGAATCCATCACCAAGAGGAAACCTGGGCTCTAGTTTCCCATCCTTTGACCATGATAGATATAGCTGGGAATCTATTAAATTCGATATTTATCATTTCCTCTTTGAAATAAACTGGTGAAGAATTAGATTACATGAGGCCTAATGGGGTTGGGTTCTGGAAGGATATATCTACTGACACCAGAGACCTCTAGATACTTCATCAAACTAACTTTTATATTCTGTGACTCAGATATATCTCGGAACCACATTATTTTAACTATAACATCAACCCTATCAATTTGGGTATATAGAACCATGATCTCCATATTATCATATATACCATGGAATACTGAATTCCTTCCATAAAATGGATAATTGACATGATGGATCGAGGTGTCATTGAAGGTGTAGATGATCAGTCTACTGAATAATGGGGTGACTTCATCGACCCTAAGGATATAATATTTTTCCTCTCCCATATACTCCTTTTTTAATAAAACACTATTACTGATAAAATTTTCACCTTGATTTTTAGTTGTAAGAGGTAGGATCACTTGGAATCCTATCACTGAAATATGCACCAATAGGAAACCCTATCAGGTATGAGGGATCAACTCCTAAATTTTGGGAACTATAATTATATAATAGTTTCATATAATAGGAAATGTTGAGGGAACATTCCCAATTTTATCCCTTGGTGTCGATGTTCAAACTATCAAGTGTCACCCCCACCCACCCACCCTTGGTCTAAGGTGAAGAAATGGTGGAGACTGAGAACACCATCCAAGTGATCTATTTGATATATATATATATATATATATAACTATTATTAAATCTATTTGATATATATATATATATATATAACTAACTATTATTTTGGATTTTAGGATCTACTTCTCTTTCCTCCCTCAAGGGATCTAGCATTGATCGTTTTAGGACCAAGGGTATATTCTTGATGAGGCATAGACTCGTATTAGTGAGTATGTCCCTTTTATAGGAAAAGTTTCAAGATATGAGGCCACATTTTTTATGTTATTGTAGAGAGGGATGAGGATACTGTTAATTTTAAATGTGCATTATAAAGTGTCATGTACTGATCACTAATTTATCTTCCTTATGATATTTCAGATCCATCGTATTCACCAGAGGACCCTATAACCACCACTGTTGGTCATGTTACTCTCCTAAAATGGGGTTAATGGGGCCCTATATCATACTATGAAGGTTTTAGAGCTAATTTGGATTCTTCAGGGCCTGAAAGGTTTGTTCTTGCTAAAAATATAACAGGTGATACTGACAAAGGATCCAATTTAGGTCCCAAGCCCAGTGTATTGGATACTTCTAATGGTGATGATGCTGAGAGACATATATTATTATATAATTAAATAATTAATGAAATTTATCAATATATTGATATTTAATGCTCTTAAAAGAAGTTTTAGAACATTAATAAGTAGTTGGAAAGATGTGAGTTTACCTTCTTTAGTGTTTTCATGCACATCTGGCCTCTTTATTTCCAATGCATTAAATCAGTTATCTTGACTAATATCACTTTAACTATAGAAAATATCTCCATATAGATTCATGAACAAGGTTATAAGGTCCCTCTCACTCCCATTGTGTATGGAATGATAGATCAAGGTCCCAAAGTGGGGGATTCTCATGAGACTTTCAAGGGGTTTTATGAGAAAACTCAAGAGATTCTTCTCATTATGAGATCTTATCTCAAATAGTTGGAGATATAGATAATATATTGGGGTCCATATAAGAAATTTATCCATCAATGAGTGGGTTTCATCCACTACTTTTACCTTCTTCATCATTTCCCTTTACTATCTTCTAATGTTGATGACTAATATCATTCAATTTTTTTTACCGTGATGGAAACTTAAATGGTTGAACCCAAAGGGGAAACCTATACTTCAACTCAACATATGGAACAAGGTGAGGGTGATGTTATTATAGGAAGGAAATTTCATATTTCTTCTATAAGTCAACTAATTCTATATTACACTTCTCCTCTTATGACCAACTCCATGGTATGCTAGGAGGCTTGGGATGCTCTCTGGGTATGTTGCATGTTCATACGGTAGGACATCTAGGAGTTATTCTCAATGAAACCTTTAGTGGATCTTCCTTCAAAAATCCATCAGCTCCATAGTATGTTGAACATGTTGAGGTATGGTGGATTCAATTATCGCATGTCCCACTTTATTGTGATGGAAATCATTCACTAATAATAGAAATAGAATGAGTCACAAGATCTCCTTATCAAAGAAATAATTCTCACCAAAATTGATAATATCTGAGATGTATTATCCTAGGAAGAGATCAACCACACCATGAAGTTAGATGAGTGTAAGAAATAGGTTGATGAGAAGTACCTTCAAATATTGTGCCTCAAATAATAGAAGGATACTTTCAGATGGGATCTCATATAACTTCACCATTCATTGAAAGAGATTTAGGATAAAGGAAATACTATTAATGCGGTTGTGGTAGAGTATGTTTACCTTTCTGAGGAGGCTGGTACTACCCAGCTAGTTGGACTTCGATAAGATATCAATGAGTCTCAAGTGACCCTTTATCAATTCAAGAGTTATGTTGATGGTCTTTTGAAAAAATCTGATAGAGTGACTCCAACTTGTGGATGCTCCTCTGACTTTTTCTCCATTAATGAATTTTTTTTTCTTTTCACCATATATGTATTTTTCCTTATTTTCCCATGATAGGAACAGGAATATGATCTATGTTTTACCAAGGACTTCAAGTCCTACAAGTCTAGTTTAAATATTGCTTGAATCAAATGATGGACCCTGCAACTCATTCTCAATTTTTCCTAATCCATGCAGAGTGAATGCCTAGCGATTGGAAACTCAACTCATTACTAGAGTTCCCTTTTGTGGGTTTTCATCATGGAAATTTTTACAAGTCTTTTCATTGGTTTTTTAAGGTCTTGTATGCCAGACCAATGAAACTATTGTTTTTGGTCAAAATGCTTTGACCATGGGTTATGGGATTAATAACTCCAGGGTGAGTATAACACCAAGAGTTTTCATGAATTGTTTTTTATAATAAATTAAATTTCATTTATAGCTTATGTTACACACAACATCAAGTTTATCATGCATTACATGCAACAATGAGTTCTAACAAAACCATGATATATTATTAATATAATTATTTAAACATGGGTTTTATAACCTACTCATTAAACTTAGAAATATTAATAGTAATGAATTATTTTTAAATATTATGTATAATGGCTTCATATAAAAAATATATTGATAAAAAAGTACTTAATTTTTCAATAAAGTCCTAATATATTTCGAAAATACTATTTTCTCAAAAAATGTTCTTTTTATTTATTTTTGAAAAAAAATAAAATTAATTTTAATGAATTTATAAAATGAATTTAATAAAATAAACATGATTTTTAAAATTATCATATCAAAATTTTCTTAGGGTGAATTTTTGGTATTTTTCTGAAAAGTTTCATCTTTAATTAAAAGTGAAAATACTGAATTTTAATTGAAAACTACCTTTTAGTTTAATTTATTTATAAATTTAAATTATATTTTAAATTGGTTTTAAAGTAAAATTATTTCAATTATACATCCATTAATATAATTTAGGTCATTTAAATCAATTTCATATTGAATTTTGATATAAAAACATTTCAAAATTTTGAACATTTTCTCTTTAAAATATTGCTTTCTCATCGTGTTTGTGGGATTAATTTTAAATTAAATTTTTAAAATTATGTGAATTTAATTTTTAAAAATAGTTTCAATAATTTTAATCATAATAATTTATATTATCTAACAAGGTCAAATTAATTTTTTATGAAAATTAATAGTAAAAATATTAAAAAAAATATTTATCTTGATTAAGGTAAAAATGGTTTTATCGGGGGGTTAAACTAAAATGATAAGTGTCAAAAATAACCCAAAACTTATCCGATAAAAATTTTGTGGACATATTTTGACATTATCTATTCTATTATCAATAATATTACATTATTATATCCTTGTGACATGAAAAAAACATGGGTGGAATTCTCTCTTTCAAAACAATTACAAGTCTGCCACCCACCTCAGTTAAAAAAGTCCACCCACTCTCCTCCCTCTTTACACATTAAAACCCTTTTTTTTAATACCTCCCTAAATCACTTACTAAATTTTTTACCCTCATCATAAAATCATTAATTTTATATAAATCCATCTAAGAATTCTTTTTGTGGAAACCTAAGGAGGAAACCTAAAGAGGAGATAACGTTCATCAATGAGTATTTTTGTTTTATTTCTTCCTCACCCTCAATAAATTATTATTATACCATGATGATATAATAAAAAAAATATATTTAATAAAATTATATTTTTTTATATTAATTTAATTGCTTAAAATAATCTTCACTTCCATCAAATGGTTTATGAAATCATCAGTCGTGTGTACGACGGACTATCGCTTCACGAACCGATATCATTCGTTTTTCCATTACCACCTCTCATGGATAAAAATAATAATGGATTTATTATTTATATATTATTTTTATTTTTTTATTATTATTCTGTAATTATTATATTATGCATACCTTCATACTCTATATTTTTTAGGAATACCATAACGTTGCTCATGTGTACAGAGGACTACCATCTTGCGAAGCAATGTGATTTGTTCATGATTTACATGGAGTGTACTAAAGATGGTATTGATTATCCAATAAAAAAACATATGTTAATTACATTTTATTGGTATTAAATGTTCATTTTTTTTCTTATGGTCCTGAGTTAGTGGATTTTAATTTTGAACATCCATTCTCATCATTTGTGCACTTCATGCCTAATATACACAAATTTAGGATCAATGATTCATATGATTTTAAGGAATATAATTATATATATTTTAATTTGATATTTTGGGAAATGGATTTAAACTTCAATATGAACATTTTTCATTCAGGGATCAATGGAGGATTCAAAAAGGATGACCGGTATATTTGGCGATGAAAGGAAACAATTCTAGAGATGGAAGATTGGACACCAACCCACTGATGAGAATGTAGGGCCCACAATACAGGCCCAATGAAGCCAGAATTTTGTGGGATGCTAGAATACATATATAGGAACAAATAATTATTTAGTATAAAGTGATAATTCGGATTCCATGGTGGTTATTAAGGCGTCCCAAATAGAATATAAAAATATGGTCCAGAATCTGTGGCCCAGAATGTTAGCCCACTAAATCAGACATAACTCCCAATCCACAACTTCGAATGGACCCCAAATTTATATAAGTATATAAGAAATTAGGGGAAACAAAATAATATTCTATGTATCTCCAAGATTTGGTGATATTCCTGCCCATACAAGATTATCTTTCTAGGGGAGACAAGGAGGATAAAAAGTCAAGGAATCAATTTCTCCACTACTTTCCACCACCCTAAGGCCTAAATTAATTTAATAATTGGGCATACATTGATTGACGCTCGGCCTTAGGCTTACCAATTGCCTATTTAAGGTATTGGTGGTGAGGTTCAAGGCATCCCTTGTTTTTTGTAATGTTATTATGGCAACGTTTCGTTGTAATGCTTCCAATTTCCATGTAAGTTTATTTTTTGTATTTCTATGTTCTTAATCAATACATTTCTCTTCTAATCTTCCCATTTATTTCATTAAATATATATAACAAAAAATAAAAGTGATATCTTTGTTTTGTGGTGAATTATTTCACACATAGGTGTGAATTTCATTCACACACACAGAGGAGTTCTCATTATTTTCACGGTTTAATTTTTTTCAATCTAATTCTTATAATCCATCTTCTACCCACCATTGAGAGTATACCATCAATGAAGGGCTAACCCTTTAATGGGATGATCATAGGAAGATGTAAAGGCTATATGTAATGTTATTTTATGTACGAATTTTTTTTAATTGTCTAACTAATTTAATACTTCCATTCTTTATTTATTTCCACTCTTCATCTTTACTATGTTTAAGGAAGTTAAATCCAGGTACTTAAATGACCATATACCTTGAAGAGATCATGAATTTTGTTTTCTAAGTGTGTAGGGGATTATTAATTGAGTTTATTTAGACTAAAACCATAAAATTATAAAGGTAGTGTTATTTTGAAGAATGGATTCATCAATAATTAGTAAAACCAAAATTTTCTAAAGAAGTAAAATTCATTCAATCCACCCTAGGCATAATCCTAAGATCAACCCATTTTTATTTAATTGAATTAACTTAGGGTTATTAGTGTTATTTAAAAACATCTAAAATCAAAACGAAGTTGGAAACCTCATATCCAAAAATATATCACATAGTTTGTGTATCTTAGGTATCTTCTTAGGTCTCAGTGGATTGGACAAACCAAGCTAGACTATAAGGACCATTCTACCTTAATCTCTTGGGTAAATTTGAGTGTGAATCAAATTTTGGCACTATTTCCAGGGACCAAGTAAGTACCTTACACCAAAACCTTCTTTCCTCACCCCCATTTCTCTATTATCACCCAAGATCTCTTATCTTGTCCCTTTCTCTCTTTTTTCCTTTTGGTGTATGTCCACCTACACCCACAATAATTCAAACAGACTAGTTATGGTGGAAAATCCTATTATATGGGAGTCAAGTGAACCTAATGGATTGTTTCCATTAGATCCTAATATTTTTGATACTCTAGAATCAAAAATTGAATCAATTCTAATAGAGGGTATTCCAAGAAATAAAATTGTAAATCCTGGGGGAAATCAGATGGGAAACCAAAATCAAGAAGCTCCAAACCTAGGGAATGTAGTCGATCAAACCATGAATGACTACCTCACTCCATCTTGGACTAATACCCCCTCATGAATTAGACACAATTCCCTAGGATATTACAACTACATATTTAAACCCCATGTCCTAAACCACCTTCCCACATTCTTTGGATTGGAGTCCGAGATACCCTACCTTCACGTTAAAGAGTTCAATGACATTGTAGAAACCATGTGTCCCCCACATCAACTAGAATTAGCTAAGATGAGGCTATTTCCTTTTTATTTAAATAATTGAGCTAAAAATTGGCTAAAAAAATTTAGACCATCATCCATCAACTCTTGGGACCAATTACAAAGAGAATTCTATAAAAAATACTTTCCCCACCACAAAACAATTGCACTTAAAAAGAGCATCCAAAACTTTTTTGAAAAAGAGGGAGAGTAATTATATGAAACATGGGAGATGTTCAAAGACACCCTAAACATGGCTCCACATCATGGTTTTTATATACCTAAACAAGTGATAAATTTTTATGAAGGTTTGGGCCTGGGGAATAAACAATTAATTGACATGATGTGTAATGGAACCTTTAAAAACAAAGCCCCAAATGATGCTTATAAGTATCTGGAAAGCCTTTCTGAACAAAACCAAACATGGGGAACTTCACCTTATTCTAAAAAGCCACAAATAAATCCTATAATTCATACACTTAGAGAAGAATAAATCCTTAGGGCTAAACTCACAGCACTCTCTAGGAATTTTGAAGAGATAGACCTTAGGAAAGTCCATGAAATCCAAACTGTAGACCCTGTTCGCACAATTTGTGACAAACATAACCATAAGACAGAAAATTTCCCAAACATTCCATCCATCAAGGATGTTCTTTTAAGAGGACCCCCAAATGAATTAAATGCTTTGAAATTTCAAAATATTCAATACCAAAACACCTTCAACCCAAGGTATAATGACCACCCAGGCTTTTGCTGGAAAGATAACCAACAACCTAGCCAACCACAAGGACAAAATCCATACCCCCATTAGAACTACCAAACCCATAACCAGTTCCAAACCCAACCTATCCAATACCAAAAACCACTAGTACATTTTCAACAAACCGTCCCACCTCCAAAATATCCCCCTGGGATAAACCAATCTTTTCAAGCACCAACCCAAACTGTTCCACAAAACCTACTAGAAAAACTGTGCAAACAAATGGAAAGGATAAACTTGGAAGTCTCTTCCCTTAAACAAGAACTTCAAACCATCAAAACCGGAAAGTAACCCATGACTACACAAGACATTACACAAAAAACAGTAAGGGGAGAGTCAAGTTACACTCAAACAACTCATGAACAACTAAAGGTTTTGACTATTTTAAGGAGTGGGAAATCAATTGAGAAACCTGAAAAACTAATTCAAAACCCATCTGAAGATTCAAACTCAGATGAAAATTCAAATGAACCAAATGATCAAACTGAAAAACATGATAACATTGTCTAAGAAACAACTCTTTAACAAACAACCCCACAACCTTCACCATTTCCTCAACACATGAGGGGTAAAACCAAGCCTTAATTGAGTGAAACATTGAGGGTAATTTTATCACAAGTCAAGCTGAAAATTCCCCTTCTCGATACAATCAAAACCATACCTTCCTACTCAAAGTACCTTAAGGACTTGTGCACTTTAAAAGAAAATTTTCACATAAAAACCAAGTCCTTTTGGCTACTAATGTGAGTACCACCATTCAAGGGACCATTCCTCCTAAGTTGAAAGACCCGGGTTTCCCTTACATCAATGTTGAACTAGGAGAGAGCATAGTTTTCAAGGCCTTGTGTGACCTAGGTGCTAGTGTCAATCTCATCCCCTATGTTGTGTACTTCTAGTTAGGCCTAGAAGAGCTCCAACCCACATATGTCACACTTCATATTTCTAATCGTAGCATTAGGGTTCCAAAGGGGATTTTAAAGGATATTATGGTAAAGGTTGAAAAATTCATCAACCCTGTTGACTTCATTGTCCTTGAAAAACATCCAAACATAGGAAATAAGGAAAAAACCCCAATCATCCTTGGTCATCCTTTCCTTGAAAAAATCAACTCTGTTATCCGAGTTTGAAATGGGAACACAATCATCACCTTTGGAAACATGAGTCTAGACCTGAACATCTATAATACAAGCTCACAAATAGGGGATGACGAGGGAATTCATGAATTAAACATGATAGGAAGCATTGATAATGAATTCATAGAACATCAAGGAATATTTGATGGATGTTTAAGTTAGGATGATATTGATTTCCTTTGTTCACATGAAGGAAGTTTATCTCCTTGTCTTGAATAATTTTCAAATTGCTCTTATGATGAAGTATTAGGTCCAACAATCAGTGAAACCTTTCAGGAAACAACTTTCATAGAGACCAATCAAAATTCCTTCACTAAATCTGATCAAACCAATCTTGTATATGAAACTTCTACACATGGGGATTTGATTGTATCTAAAACTCTAGGAAACAAAATTGATCTTGATCCAATGTCCCAATATTCTACTGAAATTTTGAACCAACCTGATCTTTAATTAAAGGAACTTCCCACTACACTCAAGTATGCCTTCCTAGGGGACAATCAAACACATCCTATTGTCATTTATTCTTCTCTTGAAGCCAATCATGATAGGATTCTTCTAGATGTCCTTAAGAAACATAAGAAAGTCATTGGTTCGACCCTGTCTGATATTCCTGGGATTATCCCACTAATTGGGACTCATAGGATTGTTTTATAATCTGATTCAAAGCCATGTTTTCAACCTCAATGGAGACTTAATCTTAATCTCATGGAGGTAGTAAGGAAGGAACTTCTGAAGTTGTTAAAATCCGGTATCATCTATCCCATATCTGAGAGTGAGTGGGTGAGCCCAATCCAAGTGGTTCCCAAGAAGGCAGGAATCATAGTGATAACCAATAATGATGGATAGATTCTTCCAACTAGGGTGAGTAGTGGCTGAAGAGTCTGCATCGACTATAGGAATCTAATCTCATTTACCAAGAAGGACCATTTCCCCTTACCATTCATTGACCAAGTCCTTGAGAGAGTGTCAGGTCATGCCTTATACTGTTTCTTAGATGGGTACTCAGGGTACAATCATATTGAGGTATCCCTAGAGAATCAAGGTAAGACTAAATTCACCTATCCATTTAGCACCTTTTCCTTAAAATTCATGCCCTTCAGGTTATGTAATTCCCCTAGAACCTTCCAGCGGTGCATGATGGAAATATTCTCAGACATGGTAGGGGATTTCTAGAGGTATTAATGGATGAATTATCTATGTTTGGGGATACATTTTAGGGATGTATGAGGAATGTGGAGAGAGTCTTGTCAAGATGTGAAGAAAATAATCTAGTCCTAAACTAGGAAAAATGCCATTTCATGGTTAAAGAGGGACTAGTTCTAGGACATCTGGTCTCAGGTAGGGGGATTGAAGTTGATAAAGCCAAGGTTGACATCATTCGTCACCTTCCATCACCCAAAACTATCAAGGAAGTTAGGTCTTTCTTAGGACATGATGGTTTCTATAGAATATTCATAAATGACTTTAGTTCAATATCTCATCCCCTTTATTGTCTCCTAGTAAAATATTCTCTATTTGCTTAGACAGAAAGCTGTGAGGGTTCATTCTCAACCCTCAAGTACTTTCTCACCTATCCTACCATTATGAAATATCTAAATTGGAACCTCTCTTTCGAACTTATGTATAATTATAGTGACTTTGTTGTAGGAGATGTGTTAGTACAACGTTGTAGTAAAACTCCTTATGCCATTTCTTATGCAATAAAATCCTTAAATGATGCCCAAATCAACTACACCACCACTAAAAAATAGTTTCTTGCTATTTTATTTTCCTTAGAGAAATTTAGGTCCTATCTCTTAGGATCACCCATCATTGTCTCCACTGACCATTCATCTCTAAAATACCTTTTCCAAAAACAAGATGCCAAGGCTAGACTAATTAGGTGGGTACTTCTCTTACAAGAATTTTACATCACAATCAAGGACAAAAAGGGTGTTGAAAATGTTGTAGTTGATCACCTCTCAAGGATGTAATTCAAAGACAACTCAAATCACCTTTCTATGTCTGATTCATTTCCTGATGAACACCTTTACTTTGTGAGTGACTGCCCTTGGTATGCCAACATAGCCAACTTCTTAGTTACAAGAGTCATTCCAAAATTATTAGGGACTCAAGATTGAATGAAATTAGTTTCTGATGTTAGGAACTATGTGTTTTATGATCCATACCTCTATAACTTCTTCCCTGACCAAGTCATTAAAAGGTGAGTCCCAAAATTTGAACAATAGTCCATCCTTAAATTCTGTCATAGTGACGCATGTGGAGGTCAATTTTCCTCTAAGAAAACTTCTGCTAAGGTTATTCAGTTTGGTCTCTTATGGCCCACCCTCTTAAGGGATTCCTACACATTTTTTCAAAGTTGTCCTAAGTGTCAACAAGTAGGGTACATCACAAAAAGGAATCAAATGCCACGAACTCCCATCTTAGTGATTGAAATCTTTGACTACTGGGGAATTGATTTCATGGGTCCCTTCCCAAACTCTACAAGATATTTTTACATCCTTTTAGCTATAGATTATGTCTCCAAATTGGTTGAGTCCATTCATACAAAATTCAATGATCATAAAACTGTGATTATATTTCTCAAAGAAAACATCCTCTCTAGATTTGGAATTCCTAGGGCTATCATTAGTGATCTTGGAACTCATTTACGCAATCATCCTTTCTCATAACTCATGGTAAAGTATGGAATTTCTCATAAAGTGTCCACTTCTTACCACACACAAACCAATGGTTAAGCTGAGTTAGAAAATCGAGAAATCAAAAAAATTCTTGATAAAACTGTTAATCCATCTATGAAAGATTGGTCAAGTAAACTCTTAGATGCTTGTTTGTCCTATCGAACCGCATTTAAAACCATTTTAGTAATGTCCCCATATAGGTTGGTTTGTGGAAAATCATTCCATTTTCCATTAGAAATTGAACATAAGGCTTTTTGGGCAGTTAAGAAAATAAATTATGACCTCTAATTGGCTGGAATAAAAAGAAAATTAGATCTTAATGAACTTGAGGAACTTAGGATGGAGACTTATGAAAATTCAAGGATCAATAAAGAAAAAGTACAAGATTACCAATATCGAAACATTAAAACCAAACACATTGAACTAGGAAAACCTGTTCTTTTGTATAATTCTAAACTTTACTTACACTCAGGAAAATTGAGGTATAGATGGTCAGGTCCATACATAGTACATAAGGTGTACCCCCATGGGGCTGTTGAAATTCAAGATCCCACCAATGGTCAAACATTTAAAGTTAATGGTCATAGAGTCAAACCATTCATATAACCATTCCAAAAACATGAATTTGATGAATAATTGTGTGAACATACCTTAGATGAAAAAAATAATTAATCAATTAGGGGTCCAAGTCGAGCTAACAACGTTAAACAAAGCGTTGTATGGGAGGTAACCCGTGGTTTTCAAGTTTCCAATCATTTTATTGTTTTAATAAACTTTATATTTAAAATAGGATTAGTGGATCATTTTGATATAATTTTATTCTACCTCAGACTGTTGACCTCTTCTTCTCTTATGAGTATGGATGGGTATAAAAGGGGAGCACCGTATTTATCTGTGTCACGCGGTGTGATCCCTGAGTACTTCCTTACCTAAAAATGAAAAATAAGACAATTTATCATTAGTTTGATTTTAAAAAAAAAGGGAAACCATAAAAATTATGAGACTTGGTATTAAAAAAGTTGTTGTGTTGTTTGTTTTTTCTGGTTTGTTCATTTTTTTATGGTTTAGGGACTATTTTGGGTGATACATATTTAATCAAGGAGGTGCCTATATCTCCTATGAGAATAAAGAGTGATTTGGGATCACCACAGTCATCATTATGAAGCCACTAGGTGAACTTGTTCCATGCCCTTTCCAACTCATTTCCCCCGCCCACTTTCTCCTCTCTTTTATTTTTAAGAAACTAGGGACAGTTTCATTCTAAGTTGGGGGGTGTGGTAAAAAATGTTTGTTAAAAAACAATGAGAAAAAAGAAGTAAAATTCCATTTTCATTGATATAATAACATCTTTGTTCACATTAAAACTACATATAAAATAATTTTTATTTCCTTGACTCTTAATTTAATTCATGATTAAGTTTACAAGCATTGATTTTGGAAGTTTGTCTGTCCAATGATAATTTTCATCATTTTTATTTTCATCTATTAATCAAAATGCCACAATGCACGTCCTCTTAAATGTGGGGTACTAATTTGAATTCTTGGGGTCCCATAATAAATATAATAGGCTAGTTTGAATTTTATGAATAATGTGAGTATTCAAAAAAATAAAATAAAATAAAATAAAATAAATAAAAATAAAAGATAAAATAAAAATTTGAGTGTAGAGAAATGTATTGATAAAATGTGAAGCTTTTGGTTCTTGGGGATCGTGACTCTAGAGTTTTCTAGCCCTAAGTTTTTCACTCTATATCTATTTATGGTAATGTGACTTTTTTTTGATCAATTTAACTCGAGAAGATGCCCGAGTATGTGGGCTTCACTTGGTGCCCTAAGGCCTCTGAGCCTAGGAGTCATCGACAAAGTCTTGCTACATGGGTTAATTTGGTTAACTGAAATCTCAATTACTATGGAAAAATTGGAAAAAAATCAAAAAAATCAGAAAAAATGAATACTCATATTAGTATTAAATGTTATTCCACCTAGCGCTTCCATGATTTCCCCTTGAATGAAAATGATCCCCCATATCTTTTGTGATTCACAACACACCATTTCACCTAATTGAGTTGGATGAAGTATGATGATGGATTTGATCGAAGGAATGAGATTGGTATTGGGATATGCTTTTAAATTTATCTTGTTTCAAATTATTTTGATAGGTTATAAAGATATATTTGTGTGTAGTTTACATTGTGAGCACTGTTTGTTATAATGTGTTTTGAAAAAAATAGGAATTAAAATATAATCTTTGAATTATTTGCTCGGAACTAGAAAATATCAAGTTGGGGGTTTAATTATCCAATAAAAATACATATTTTTATTACATTTTAATGGTATTAAATGTTCATTTTTGATCTTATGGGCCTGAGTTAGTGGATTTTAATTTTGAACATCCATTCTCACCATTTGTGCACTTCATGCCTAATATACACCAATTTAGGCCCAATGATTCATATGGTTTTAAGGAATATAATTATACATATTTTAATTAGATATTTTGGGAAATGTATTTTCACTTCAATATGATCATTTTTTATTCAGGGGTCAATGTAGGATTCATAAAGGATGATGGTGATATTTGGCGATGAAAGGAAAAAATTCTGGAGATGGTAGATTGGACACCAACCCACTGATGAGAATGTGGGGCCACAATACAGGCCCAATGAAGCCTATATTTCATGGGATTCTAGAAAACATATATAGGAACAAATACTTTCTCAAGATCCAGTGATAATTTGTCTTCCATGGTGGTTATTAAGGCGGATCAAATAGAATATCAAAATCTGGTCCAGAATATGCGGCCTAGAATGTTATCCCACTAAATCGGACATAACTCCCGATAAAAAACTCTAAATGGGCCCAAAATTTACAAACGTCTAGAACACATCCGGTAAAACAAAATACCCTTTTATGGACCACCTAGATTCAGTGATATGTTTTCCCATACAAGACAATATTTCCATGGGATACAAGGAGGATAAAAAGTCAAGGAAGTAATCAATTTCTCCACTACTTTCCACCACCCTAAGGCCTAAATTAATTTAATAATTGGGAATATATTGATTTAGTATAGGAAATAGGCTTAAAAATTGCCTATTTAAGGCATTGGTGTTGATGGGGAATGCATATCTTGTTTTTTGTAATGTTATTATGCCAAAGTTTCGTTGTAATGCTTCTAATTGTCATGTAAGTTTCTTTTTTGTATTTATATGTTCTTAATCAACATCTTTCTCCTATAATCTTCCCATTTATTTCATTAAAGATCTATAATCACAAATAACAATTTTATTTCTGTGTTTTGGTTAATTATTTCACACATAGTTGTGAATTTCATTCACACACATAGAGGAGTGCTCGTTATTTTTGCGGTATAATTTTCTTCAATCCAATTCTTGTAAGCCATCTTCTTCCCACCATTGAGAGTATACCATCAATGGAGGGATAACCCTTTAATGGTTTGATCATAGGAATATTAAAATGCTGTATGGAATGTTATTTTATGAATGAATTTTTGTTAATTGGATAACTAATTTAAGACTTCCATTCTTCAGTTATTTCCACTCTTCATCTTCACTGTGTTTAAGGAAGCTAAATCCAAGTATTAAAATGACCATATACCTTGGAGAGATCATGAATTTGGTTCTCTAAGTTTGCAGGGGATTAGTAATTGATTTTAGTTAGACTAAAACCATAAAATAATAAATTTAGTGTTATTTTTAAGAATGGATTCATCAATAATTAGTAAAACCAAAATTGTCTAAAGAAGTAAAATTCATTCAATCCACCCTGAGCATAATCCTAAGATTAGCCCATTTTCATTGAATTGAATTCACTTAGGGTTATTAGTTTTATTTAAAACCATCTAAAATTAAAACCAATTTGGACACTTCATATCCAAAAATCCATCGCATAGGTTGTGTATCTTAGGTGTCTTCTTAGGTCTTAGTGGATTCGATAACCCAAGCTAGACTGCAAGGACCGTTCTACCTTCATCTCTTGGGTAAATTTGACTATAAATCAGGTATTAAGTAAAATATGTGATATATATGAAATAAAAATGATTCATTGTTGATAATATATAATTTAATTTTCTTTCTTTCAATCCAATTAGAAAATAGAATTAGCGTTCATGTGTACTTACGACCTACGTCACCATGAACGGTGTATTTCATTTTATATCAATAAATTTTTTGAATTGATTAAAATAAATATATAATGAAAATATATTATATTTATATCATTTTTAAAATTAAGGAAATTATGAAACCATGATCTAAGTAATAGGACTAAAAAATAAAGAATCAAAACATATAAGAAAAACAAAGTGGTTATTACCCAAAACATATATTTAACAAGGAATTGTTCATAAAAATGTAATAAAATGTCATAATACAATCATATAATGTATGATATATATATATATGTGTGTGTGTGTGTGTGTTTTATTAGATTTATAATAAAATTATATTTATTATACAAGAGTTTTGAATGTGTATAAAGGAATTCAAGACTTAAAGTAAGGGATTTTTGTCTTAATTTACCTTCTTTGAGACATATGTTATGTTATAAAGATATATTATTTTAATAGATGAGTATATATCCCATTTGATATGTAATATCATGAATTTATTTACCCTAATCATATTTTAATGTTTCATCTTATTTCATCCTTTCATGGGGATTATGATTCAATGTTACCAAAGTGGTAAGTGTTTTATGTTACAATCTCATCGTTTATCAGGATTGTTTATGATTATATTTACAGTGATAAAATATTATGATCCAAATCTAAATAAACTCCTAAATTTTATTCTCTTATGTTTATTCATGATATTTTAAACTAATATTACCATTTTTTCACTCTTTGGTACTTAAAATAGTTGAGAAAATATTTTTAATAAAATCCAACTTTATTTCTCTCTTTGGTTAGAAATCCATTTTCTTCCAAAACTATGTTTTCTAAAAATGTTTTTAAAAATATATTATTATTATCCAAATATTTTTAAAAGAAATTTTTATCCTTTTTTATAAAAATAATTTTAAAGGAATCTTCACATCATTTTATAAACAATTCTTATTTGGTTTTTACCAAAAATGTGAAAGGAATCTTTGTTTTAACATGTATGTTATGAATGAAACATACCATCATAATGAGAATTATTTTATTTGAATCTTAATTTATAATTTTTGATGTTTATTTTCAAATAAAAATATTTTCAAAATTATTTATTCTTCAAAAGTTTTTTTTTAAAGAGGAAAGGAAATTTTCCTCAATAAATGTTTTAAATGATTGATAAAAATCACTTTCCATATTAGATTACATCCATTAATGTTACTGATTCCATATTGGGGATATGATTTAAGGATATCATTCTAATTCTTTCTATGAATGGTATATGTATATTATGGCATGATTTTTATGAAACTTTTTTCTCCTCCACAGGTTATACCATGAAAAAATTCTTGTGAAACCAACTTATTTTTACATGAGTTATGTTATGATGAAATGATAGAGTTATTATGAAAAATGTATCTTTTATAAAAGTTATTATATGATGAAATTTTTGTGAAATCCATTTCAATTTATGGGTTATGATATGATGAATGTTTTATGATCTTATAGAACAAATAAATATGGTTTTCATTATGATATGGGTGGGAACTATATCTTCCTTTAATGTGTTGGGTAAAGATTTATATGTCATAAGATAGATAGGATTGTGTTTCGTAGGTCCTTGGAATATGTGTTCTGGTTAGGAATCACTACTTCTAGGAAGTTTCCATTGGATTTATTTATGGAACCAGAAACATCCAAGAGATATTTATCCAAAAGGGACCTAATTTTCAAAGGTAGTCATTCGTTAAGTTTGAACTTACGATACTTAAGAACATGTATTGGTCAAGAGGATGGGAGGTCAGACTCATCACACCCTTTTGGGGGGAATTGTTGCCTAATTTGGGACTCTCTTATAGATTTGAGATATTTTCATGAATCCTTATTAATTCACCAAGTATAACATAGGTTTCCCTTGGAATTTTAAATCAATTATTAGCATGTGTGAAATTTAGAATCATCTGTATGTATTATAGGTTCTTCATTAATGGAGATATTCATATGTATTCAAGGTTATACATCAATGGTATCCTCTCATAAACTATTTAGATATTCTTTTAACCATCATTATGATGATACTGGTTTTTAAGCCACTCAATGGGGAACTCTAAAATTTATTGTCATCTAGGGAGACGAAGGTTTGTTTTGATGTTAGGATTATACCCATAAATGGGCTACCTATGTATCCTTGTGAAATGAATTAAAACCCTCATAGTTCAGTGCCTCTTAATGGGACACATCATACCTTTTAAGGTCATGTGATAAGGACCTATCTATGCAGTTTAATGTCATGTGGTAAGGATATCTAAGAAAAAGGTGTTTAGTTAAGGTTTGGTGTGGGACTTATAACTAAGAAACCCAAGGAACTTGGAAAGAATATGGGTTTCCAAGTTGAATCATACCCTATTGGAAATATATACTATGAAGAACAGGTTTAATTTTATGTGTTGGGTTTGAACCTTAGATAAGATTCCTACGTATCCCATTTGGATGGGAATCAAATCCCACCTAGTTCGATGAGTCTCATAATAGAGTATAGTCCTTTGAGATAAATGAGTTTGGGATTACTTCTTGAAAAGTATTCCTTAGTGATTTGGGGGTTTAATTTGGGGCTTACTCCTAAGAAGGATTCCCATATTAAAGGAATTGAGGTTGGATTCTTGAAGAGGATATCAAATGATCTTGGGACCTGATAAAGGCTTCCTACGTACCCCAGTTATGGTGGGAATCATATTTCTTGTATTTCATTCCCCGTGGGTGTTTGTACAAATTTTTAGATCATCACGAATCTCTAATCCCACATGAGTCATGCTCGATGTGATAAAAAAGAGGATGTGAACAATTCAAAAAATGCACCCACACTTTTCCTCCTCCACAGATGGAAGAGGACGCGCCTATGGCAGCGATGGTGGAAGAGGGAGAGGTGACCAGGGAAGAGGGAGAGGTGACGAGCCTTCCCTCTATTCTCTTTACATTGGAAAAGGGTCCAATGTAATGAAAGAGTGAAGGTGAAATAACTAGAGAGGACCAATACTGCAATCTTCTACTTGAAATGTTAGGGGATTACACCAGGATGGCTGCCCTAAAATTGATCCTAGTAGGGAAGAGAGACTTCTCCTTTTCTTGAATGGAATATCAAGTGTGAACTGTAACTTACCTACCAGAGACCTCATGTTCTGGGTTTTAGAGGTGATAAGGGGAGGTCAGAACCCAAACCCTAATACTCCAAACCGGAAACTTCCCAACACTATTCTTGAGAGAAAGGTCCATGTGACTCTAGATATACAAACCCAAAGACACTCCATGAATCCTAACCCCATTGTAAAAAAAATGTGGGAAACCTATGACTATGGATATACAAACCCAAATAGAAGACACGGTGATATTCCTTTCCCAAAGTTTTGATGATTCAAGAGGTTTTGGTGGAGGTTTCAACATAATCCCTTTCAGAAAAGGGGGACAATAAATAATAAGCCTTTCCATGAATGGCTTTAAATAAGGGTTGATGTATTGTAGACTGAAGGGAGTAGGTGAATCAAATAAGGGAGCCCAAGTAAGTATCTGGCATGAAAGTATGGGTGTGTAAGTAGGCTTGGCCGACCTGATGTTCACTTAAGTGATGAACAACCTAGATGTTAATACTTGGGTGAGACTTGACTCAAGTATTCAAGAGTATTCACATGTATTCTCATAAGTGGGGCAGTCAAGTTCTTTTGAGAGGAATAGATAGCGCACAATTTTTTCTGAATTAGGGAGTTTGGTAACTTTAGGAGTGAAAGTGTTATGGATTTAAAACACTAAAAGGACTTAAGTCCTATGATCCTTCTTCAATTCCTCTTCTCTAGGTGTTAAAGAACTACCATGAAAGTTCTGGAAGACTTGGGAGAATCACTTGGGAAATCAGAGCATCAATTAGGCTTTAGGGAAATTTATCCATACAAATGAAGGACCCAATGGTCTATTTATTGGAAAATAAGTGACCTTGGTCAAAATTGTGGTGGGTCGCGCAAGTATGTTTCATACCAAAATTGGGTGTGCAAGTAACTTGCGTGCTGACGGCTCCTCAGTCTTACTAGGGAGATCCAATTTTTATGCCTTTGCAAATATGTATTTTCTTCATGTGTTTTATCCTCTTTTTTCTAAGGAATTTCCATTTGTCACTTTTTAGACTTTGTGATGGAACGTAATTTCAACAAAATCCATCCCTCATAATTAGATCCATAATGAAAATAGGATCCTATACTGAGGTAAAAATATGCAAAGGAAAAAAGTGGTTTTTGTGATGCGCAAGTGGTAGTGCACAAGGTAAATGGGTGCGCAAGGTTCTGGCATAGAGGGTAATTTTCATCACCCATATATATCATCCTCACTTCTGTGAAAATTCCAAAGACTTTGGGAAATCCAGCTCTTGGCATGCAAGTTATTTAGCTCTGATGCTTCTGTTTAGTCATGTTACTTCTGTATGTCTTCCATTTTCACGACCAAACTAGGGTATCTGAATGCTTGTGATAATAAAGATAGGCTGAGTATGTACAAATAATTTCATCTTTTACCTTATGGGAATCCACCTACGGAGTGATTTTTTGATGATGGGATGTCTATCTTAGAGTTAAGGGAGTATATGTTATCTTATAAGGATGGCATATTGGCAACCAAGATTAACGAGGAAATCATATGTGAGGACTATGCTCCTTATATATTCACATGTAAATTCAAATTTATGTAACAAATTATTGTATCCCCTCTCATGCACGTCATATTAGAGAAAAATCCTATGGTTTCCTGATAACTATGGTTGCTGACAACTATGGAGAAAACTGGGGCAATATTTAATTGCCCTGTCATTAATGCAATAAGCCGATTAACTATCTGGTATGTTGAAAATTGGGTTGTATATTACCCTGAAGGGGTGTTAAACCATGTTTTCCCTCATGTGGGGATAAAGAGAGGTAATAATAAGTAACCCTTTCATTTGGAAGGTAATTCTTCATCATCAGGGGATGACTCATTGGAGTCAGAGGGTGGAGGTGACGAGTCTCCAAGCTCACCAAAGCGGCCTCGTTCAAGATACAATCCACTTTCCAGAGTTAAGAGATCCACACCATCAATCTCTACTGAAGTTGTAGTGATTCGGTCTAGTCTCAATCATTTAGAAGTGCAACGAGTCCCATTTTCTCATCCCTCATCTGTGATTATAGGAATTAGGAAGAAAATCAAATCCAAAACTGTAGGATCCTCTTCATAGCCCTATGGAATGTACTCTGAATATATACGACCATAGGTTGTTAAAACATGGAAAAGTTTTCATTGTGATGCTGAAACCACATGGATAGATTGATGTGAGGGTTTAATATTCCAGGAATAGGGGATCTACAGGCTTATTCTGATATTCTCTTTAAGAAAAATCTTGATAAAGTGAGAACTTATATCTGAGAATTGTAAATTATCATATATGCAACTGACAAATCAATTCCCACCACAAATAGAGTGAAATAAATGATAGATTGTGGTACCAATAAAGATATTTACCTTTTGTTAGATGAATAATGGAGTGATTTTGTCGATCCTGAAGATGTAAGTTTCCTTTTTCTCACATTATTTTCTAATTTTCAATTTGAATTTATTCAAAGCATTATTACTTAGGGGAAATATCATTTTAACTTGTGGCTAGCTAAAGGAAAATTGATTTAAGTTCCATTGTCATGATATATACCTAGTGGTACTTCTCTTGGAGCTACTGGATCACCCCATGAATTAGGAGAGATATATCTAGGCCAATAGGCCATAGAGGATGAGATATAAAGGGGATTGAAGTATCTAATACCTATTTTTGGAGATAATGATGCAATTCCTCCCAAGAAGGTGAAGAAACAAAATCATAGAATAATGAAGAACATGGTTAAATTTTTTCTCAGTAGTGGTAAGCCTTCCTAACAATATCCTTATTCATGAAAAGTGTTTGAACTTATTGGAATTTCAAGAGCTTCTTATGTTTATTCTCTTAAAGAAATTTCCAATAAGATTCGAGAAACTATGGTGGGTGATTCTAAATAGGCATAAATTCCTACTAACCCGGTGGTTCTTGAAGGGGAATTTAGGGAAAAGGAACCAACGTATGTTCCTAAAATTGCTCTTATTCCTACTATCAGAAGAGAGGAGACATCTAGTAAATCAATAGTACTTCATGAGACACTAAACAATAACTGACTTCCGTTCTATGATACTTTAGGTTCATCACATGCACCATAAAATTATGCAACAACTGTTATTGACCCCACAACTGTTACTAAATAAGTTGTTTGGGGTCAAAGGTTGTTAGAGGAAGGTTGTGAAACAACCACTCTGAGTGCTCCCATAGGTGAGACTAACATGGGATCTAGGATATCATTAGATTCTATGATGAACCTTGGCATGTATTTTGAATAAGTATTAGAACATGTTAATATACCAAATTCTTTAGAAGATTTTTAAGTTCCTTGTATATAACCAATTGGATGTGAGTTTTTATTGTTCGTCCTATTAATCTTCTTATGATTAATTTTCTAACCATGATTGGTTGAAATATGGAGTTCTATCTAAAGAAATATCTACAGTGACGATGCATGAAGGAAGCTTTAATATCCCTGTTAATCCTACCATCGCAGAGACATTGGCTCAGGTAAATCTTGAGATAAAAAATCTTCCTAAGATTCATTCAGAGGATCTTAAGAAAATTAAAGAAATCATTCCCCATCAGGAGACATCAACCAAAACCATTGAAACTAATAATATTGGAGAGGAGTCTTCTCAAGCTACTGAAATATTTTTAGGTAAGAGATACTAATATTGTGATTGTTCGCACTCTTGTTATCACTTGAAACTGACAATAACCATAATTTTTAATTCACCATATAAGTCTATCAACTTCAATGACTAGATCCGAAGGTA
The DNA here is from genome assembly GCA_963277665.1 of Viscum album. Lineage (NCBI taxonomy): Eukaryota > Viridiplantae > Streptophyta > Magnoliopsida > Santalales > Viscaceae > Viscum > Viscum album. Next base: position 1,196,012,031 of record OY728123.1, on the reverse strand, counting down.
AAGCCTCTGCATCATCTCAAAAATTATTAGGAAATGAAACAAACACTGTCAAGGAGCAGAACATGGAACTTCTTTATGTGAATTAATCCCAAAATATGTTCCTCCTTATGATAGTGATTCTGAATTAGACCCAGAACTGCAAAATTATCTTCTTCTTGCACATCATAAGGCATGGAAAAATATATGGAAGATAATATCTGAAATTCTGATTAAGGAACTACCCTCACGAATTCCACGACTTTCATATCTATTCATTATGCTAGGATTTGGCAGTTTTGAATACCATAAAATTCATACTATAGTGAAAGAGATTATCCTAAAGAGGGAACAAGAGAAGAGACTTCAGAAAGATCTAATAAAAACTAGATTGTTGATTAACAATAAGAAATTCCAAGCAGCGTTGTCCCAAGTTGAGGCTAATCATACTATAAAGTTGAAAAAACTAAAGTATAAAATTCAAGAAAAGATTGTTCAGCAGATGCATCTTCAACAAGAGTTAGACATTATCATAGGGGAGCTAGACCAACTTCATGACTCAATAGAAGAAGTCCATAAGGATGGTGAAAAATCTATTGCAGATTCTAAGGAAGCACTTCGCCATTCTAAAGATAATGAAATTGGTTGGAAAACCAAACTTCAGCAGGCAGTTGATGGGGATCAAGAGGCCATTAATAAAATGATAAGTTATATAGAAAACCTCTTGTGATTTATGACAGAGAGACTCCAGTTTGTGGATTCTCCTCTGTGAATTTTTTTACTCACAAATGAAAATAAATTTTTTCTTTAATCCTCTATGTTTTCATTATTGCTATCATTTTTTTACCTAATCCAATGATCCTAGTAAGCGTAGTTTTATTTTTTACTATGGTTATCCAGACAACCCCACAAACTTTGTATCTTTTTAATTTTTATTGCTCAATATTACCTAAACCATACAAAAAATGTATGTTTAATGAGATGGGACTCAACTTTTGTCCATAGTTCCCATTTAAAGTTTCCAATATGGTGAGTATCATGTCTTTTTTTTGGTAGTTTAGATTCATGCATGTTAGACTAGAAAGGTTTAGTGTTTAAGGTCAAACAACTTTGACCATAAATTTTGAAATTATATCCCAAACAAGGATTGATGGCTAAGAATTGATCTAATATTATTTAAATACTTCCAAGGAGAATCTTGAGTCATTATTTTTATGGTTTACTAAATCTAACACTTGTATAAATATAAATGAGGTCTTTTCCAAGAATGAGGTTACCATTATTTGATGAACCCGTTATGTGGTCTGTATTATGCAGGACCAACTAGGGCATATGTTGCATATCCAAATATTGTCATCTTTTGACTAACAAGCCTATTATGTAGGAAAATTTTATATAAGGCCTCTGGGGCAACGTATTTCATAGTCAAGAAAAAGAGATCTTAGGAAGTTAACATTTTATTATTGATAGAAAAGGGAAAATAAGATTTGGGTGACTCAATACCACAGTGGATGGTTTTTCCAAAGAAATGGATTTTAATAATAAAGGTTTATCTATACTAGCATATATCATGAATAAGAAAACCACTTCTTACACAAATTTGGTGTATGAGGAATGGTTAACATTTTTTAGAAAGGGGGATTTCTAATATCATGCTATGCAGTTTTAAGTCATGCAGTGAGGACATTGTACTATGCAGTTTTAAGTCATGCAGTGAGGACATTGTGTGGATTTAATTTAAGGTCTTTATCTTTGACCCAAGGTTTTAGACTCTATAATTTATTGATAATTTGTTTGGAAAACATACCACCATGTTTAAGTATGGAAGGTAAGAATTGTAAACTATGATTTATGAATTTTTGGATCTGAAGAATGATATGAGGAAGGGGATAAAATGAATTAGAAAAGTTATTTCCTAAGAAAAAATTTACCATTATTTGACAAACCTGTTATGGGGGTTGTTTTATGCAGGTCCAACTAGGGAATATGTTGCATAGCCAAATAGTGGTATCTTTTGACTGACAGGCCTATTATGTAGGAAAATTTTATCCAAGGCCACCTAAGAGAACATACCACATAGTCAAGAAAAATACCTCTCAAAAGTTTGACATTCTATTGTTAAAAGCCAAATAAAGTTTATAAAGATTCAAATTTTTTACACAATATAGAGTTAGGTTTATGGATAAAGGTATCAAAATACTGAAAGAGTATTTCTAATCATGAATTCCAAGGAATCAGAGGAATGGGATTTCTATAAAGGTCTAACCCAAATGTAGGAAGTGTGGTGTCTATAGTTTTAGGTCATACGACTAGGACCCCAAAATGTAAACAGTAGATGATATATGGTCAAATGGTCCATGGTTATTTCATATTTATTTGAACATGTGGAGAGGGGAATTTTTAAACCATGATCCTGAATAATTTTATATTGAGATAAAGTTAATGGGACAAATTTACATGGAATACTACTTTAAGATACAAATTCTTGTATATTTTCATCAAAGTTTAAAGGGGAAAAAGACACTTTAACCAAGAATGAAGTTACCTATAACGACCCATACTTTACATACATTGTTATTACTTTATAATTGAAGCATACTTATTAAAAAATATAACAAAACCACAATAGGACCATATAGGTATAGTGTCTTTAGAAACTGGGAAACATAAACAACTGGTTCATAAAGCATCTATATTGTCTCCCATTTATTTCATCATATCTAGAATCCCATTTTGGCATATCCTACTTAATACCCTTCTTCCTGACCTGGGGAAAAGAAAACATACAAAAGGGTGAGCTCAAATGCTTAGTAATGGTAAACAAAAGAAATATCAATCACATCATATTCATAAGAACATAACATTTTGGAAATCTTAACCTGCAAAAGAGGTCATAATTTTATAACATGGGATAAATCATAGTAGTGAAATATAATCCCAATAATCATAACTTAAAACATGGAACTTTTTTGGAATACACACATAATCATATAGAATCATGTCTTAGTAGTCAAGACTCATTACCAAGACTATCCTAGCGGACAAAGTCCATTTCTGAACCGAGTTCACTCCCCGTTTCAGTCCTGTATCACTGAACCAGATTAACCTGTCGTTCCAGACATGTCTATATCATGAGATATAAATCTTTACCCAATGCATTGTAGGGAGATATAGGTCCCACCCATCTCATAATGATACAATTCTTATGTGTGCCACAATATCATAAATCATACATCATAGCATAACCCATGTAATAAAAATGGGATTCTTAAACATCATGTCATCATAACATAATCCATATAAGATAAAAGGACATCATAAAAATAATTCAATCCTAACATAAAAAAATTAATGTAAAAATATGGATATAAACATAACCCCATATTATCTTAGATGGAAAATAATTTTGATAAAACACTTTAACTCCATTCTTGAGGAAAATATCCTTTCTACTTCAAAAACATTTTTCCTTTCTTAAAATGTCATACAATTTTAAACTAAAAGAAGTTGATTAAAAATAAGCTTGAAAACTTGTAAAAAAATCTTCATGTAAATAATTTTCTAAAAGTACATTCAGGCCGTATAAGTTAAAAAAAGCATTCTTCTCGTACTTTGGCCAGAAAAGTCAAAAAGTACCTCGCACTAAAAACGACAAAAGATTCCTTTCATGTCTTTTACTAAAAACTAAACAACAAGTAATATTGGATTTAAAAAATTGTATTAGGATATAAATAATATTACATATTGATGAAACATGGATGTGGATGATAAATGTTCCCCAGTAAATTCTGAAGTATAAACAATCTCGGATAAAAATGAGATTGTGAGATTTTCCCTTACCATAGGTCCGATTTGCTTCGTACATGTCTAAACCTCTTGTATAATGATTTAAATAATGTTATTAACTTATTCCAGAATCTTACTTATTGTTATGATATCATATATGGTCATATTCTTAGCTTCTTATTAGTAATATTTCATTGCTACTTGTTATTCGGGTGTTTATTGCTTTTTGTTCTTATGCGTGTTTTGTCGAATAAATTCTTATACTTATTTTTAGGTTATAGATACCTCATTTCCAGAATTTTATTAGTGTAATATATATCATATTTATTCATTCAATTCATTTATATAATCATTATTCAATGAAGATCATGTAGAACGAGTCGCATCACATCATGGAGACGGTAGGCCGTACGTATGCACGAAAGATGATATCGTTCCCATGATCATGGAATTGTATTGAAGTGTATGTATACTATTTAAGAATAAATATAACTTTACAATAATAATATATAGTTATTCTTTACACCATTATATCCATCCAAGTAAGGTGGTGGTGGAAAACAGATTACACCACGGCATGGAGATGGTATTCCGTATGTACGCACGCGCGGTGATTTCGTATTTCGTAGGATGGATAGAAGGTGAAATAGGGTTTTTTTATAATTATAATAACATATAAGTATATGAGTGATAATTATGTTATTACTTCATAATGAAACAACTAAATAAGAATAATTAGAAGAATAAATAAAGTTGAAATAATCGGTAACGGACATTACCTCTTTTTTAAAGCGCCTCTTCTTAACCTCCTCTTAGGGCACTAAAGATGGTCTTTGAAGAATACCAGGACCTCTAGTATGTTTCTAGAGAAGTGTAGAAGATAAATTGGCATGGTTTGGCCGATCTTGAAGTCTCAAAGTGGTGTGAGTAGGAGAGGGAGGAGGTGCCCTTTTATAAGGGAGAAGAGGGGCACCTTAGGAAAAACTTAAAATATTATTTTATAATAAAGTCATATTCGGTTTTTAATAGCTCCAAATTGATTTATTTAGAAGATAAGATGAGTATGGGTCTAAATCCTCTCAACCAATATATTTTAGACAAGTTTAGGTTACTATTTTAACCTTATCATTTAGATTTAACTCTAAGTTAAATAATTTTACTTTTACCGTGTCTTCTTATTTTCTTACACTATATGGTTAATAAACTTACTATAACAAGACAAATGAATCCAAAGTGGTTCATTATAAATATATGTAACTTTATCTAAATAATTTTTCCAAACCTTAGATTTTTAGGAATAAAATAACAATTAATAATATAATATTTGTTTTAAAAACTATTTTATGTCAATTTTGACACTATTTTGTAATTGATTTTTTTGAAAGTCATAAGAGAATTATTAGTTCGAAAAAAGTTAATTAAATCAATAATAATATGTCATATTAACCTAGAAAATTAGTTTAATTCATAAAAAGTCTAAAATTACATTTATTTGGGTATTTATAACATCAATTATGTTAATATTTCATTAATAAGGTAATTACTGCATCATCATTGTGTCATAAATAAATTAAATTATTTAATGTCTAAAAATTATAAATAAAATACCATTATGTATGAAATATTTTTATATTTATAATGAATATTTATAGTCGAATTTATCTTATGTATAACCCTATATTAAAAATGTTTTAGTTATTAAACATTGATTTTAACTCTTTTAACTCTTCTTTAAATAAAATAATAATAAATGTCCTAATCTAATCCAAGTGGACCTAAAGGGTAATATTTTATTCCTAAGGTTTTTTTTGGTCTAATTAAACTTATCCAATAGAATTAGGACATGTTTTAGGGTAATAATAATATCATTTTTAACCTTAATTACCCTATTTACTTTTAACCGTGGTAAATAAAAGTAAAAAGTTATTATTCACCAAAAATTATTTTTATCTTATTGAACCACATTTTAATCCTTGATATTAACCATGTCTCTCGGATTTTTGAAATTCCACTCACAAAAGTGGTAAAATTAAGTTTTATGTAAATTTTTAAACTCTCCTAGGAGGTGGGTAAAAGACGGTGAAAAGTTCAATAAAATTTTTATATATCTAAAATTATTATAAAATGACTATAATGAATTAAATTGAACTTATATAGGTATTATGTATCAATTTTGACCTAAAATAAATGTAACACCCCGAGCTTCCACGATACGCTTCTCATTCAATAATGCAATAGCTTGCATTGTACGCAACTTCGAGTTCTAAAACACCGCGACTAATCAAAGTAGCCGTTATGAATAGTAATAACCACTTTTTAAAATTATATAAATTTTATATTTCAAAATGGACTTCATTTTTTTATTCTTAATATCGAAATTATCCTATGTTAAATTTTTTGTAATTTTCTGAGAACTTCCATTTTTTATGAATAGTGAAAAATACTTAAAAACAACTTTTTTAATCAAAATAATTTATAGTGATAAATTATACTATTGAGTGGTTTTAGAGTATAATTAGAATATATTTTTACCATTTTATCCAATGGTGTTCATTAGAATTAACTTAACATTGAAATTGGGCATGAACAATTGTCAATCTTTTGATATAAATTGTTTCTTAAAAACACTCTATTTGTTGTGACAGCGGGAATTAATTATAAAATTAATTAATGAAACTTATATGTTTGTAATTTTGTAAAATAGACATCATTTTTGAATTTGTAATATCAATTATAGCTTAGGGTGAAATTTTGGCATTGTTCTGAAAAACTTCAATTTTTGATGAATAGTGAAACCACTAAGTGGTACTTATAAAAACTGATTTTTCATTTAAATGAAATTTTACCACTTCTGTGTTTTGAATTTCAAAAATTCGACATACATGTTTGTCATTAAGAAGTAAAATGTGGTTCAATGAGATTAAAATAATTTTTGGTGAATAGTAACTTTTAAGTTCTTAATCGCGATTAGAGATAATTAGTGTAGTTTAAGGTAAAAATAATGTTTTAATAATACGAAATGACCTTTACACTTGTCCTACCCATATTGGATGAGTAATTACCGACCAAGACAATCCATGGGTCAACTTGGGGACCCCATGGAGCCACTTTAGTTGGAAAATGACATAAATACCTTTTATTTAATGTTAAAGTAAAAAATGACACAAACATGAAATGTTTTACTAAAACAATTTTTACATGGGGTTATACAAGTCATATTTTTGACTATAAATATTCATTGGAAATATAAAAATATTTCCTACATCATAGTATTTTTTTATAATTTTTAGACATTAAATAAATGAAATTATTTATGACATCATGATGATGCAGCGATGACCTCATTATTTAACGATTTAAATAAAATGGAAAGATAATGTAATATCTAAGACCTAAACATGTTCAAAACCTATTGGATGGGTGGATTTCGAACCCTTATCACCTAAGCCTCTAATTATATAAGTGTGGGACCTTTAGAATCCGAAAATCATTGTATAATAATGTAAAATTTCCTTACTTTCCAAGAGTGTCCATCCTCTCCACTTATAAAAGGCCCCCACCACTCCCACCTTATTCACACCTTCAAGCCATTTGGCTCGGCCAAACTCTGCCCAAATACTCTCCTAACTTCCCCCTCTTACTCCTAGAAGCCTCACTTTGGGCAGAACTCTTCTCAAGGAAGCCTTTGGCTCAAATCAAAAAGAGTTACCCGATTTTGAGGTAATGTCTTCTCTAATGTTGTTTTGTTTTATTTTTCTTCTCCAACCCCCTAAACTCTTTTTATTACTTTATTTTGTAAAAAAAACAGTATTTACAATATACTAGGATGTTTTTATGATAGGTATTTGGTTTACACTTACACACACCTACATCTAATGGTTAAAGAACATACTGTTTCTGTGGATGGTGAATTTTGCCTCACGAAACGATGATTCTTCAACACTCATATAACACCTCTAATGGTGGCCATTATGATGACACTATTTTTATATATGATATATATTATGTTTTTGTGTTCCTTATGATTTTTTATTTTTCATTTATGGCATACCTTTATGTTTTCGATTATGGGTAAACACGATATTTTCATTTTAGGAAGTGCGGACTACCGCCCCCTCAAAGTGATTTGAATCGTTAATACCATATGTGGGATGTATAAAGGATGGAGTAAATGGTATTATACACTATATTATACTGGAATTATATTATACATTTATATCATTATGATTTCATTCCATTAAATACGAAATAGAAATGAAAGTAGCATTCATGCGTACGTACGGCTTACCGTCTCCATGAACGGTGCATTTCATTTCTTACCTCTAAATGTAACGTAATATTATGAATGAATGTATATACTGGATATATATGATATATATGATATCTAAATAATGAATATAATTCTGGATATAATGGATATTTCACCACATGAACAACTTGTAATTATAAGAAGTTTATTTTTGACTCAAGTACCTAAGATCGACAAAACGACCGTTATAAACTTAAATAATTACATAATGTTCATGACATGGTAATAAGTGATATAAAAGGAATAATGAACTTGAAAATTTTTCTTAAGAAGGTAGAGATTAACTCTAGTTTATTATTCAGGAGGTTAAAGAGCGGTCGAGTCAAGTCGGACACGAGGTAAGGGAACTTCTTAACCCAATTTCCATTCTTTGGGTTAATCTCCTACTTTCAAATTATGTCATGATATTATTATGTCCTATATTGTATTTATACTTTCTTTATGTGTACATATAGTGAATACACATAATATATCTATGTTATTTTAAAAATGATCTTTTTAAGGACTTCGTCTCAATCTCCTTTCATTGAGGCATATTTGGTTTTATACACAACTTTATTTTATACGGTGTATAAACCCCTTTGACTTTTACGTTTATTCAAAAGGAATATTTTTTATACGAAGCGTTTTACTAAACGAAAAAAAGTGAATGTTTTTATTTCCGTACTTATGCGGTGACAACGACTTCTCTACCGCCGTGACCATTATTTGGGTTTCGGCTTCCTCTACAAGCCATCACTTTTTTTTAATGAAAAATAAATTCTAAGTTTTAACTTTCTTTTATTTTGGTTTTGAAAATGGTTTTGAAAGAGTTTTTATTATATCAATGTGTTGTATTGATATCTTGTGATTGAAATGTGGAAATTTTATGCTTCCTTTATGCATGTTTTATGTGATATGATTATGTTATGGTTTATGATATGTTTAATCCTATTCATATGAGGAATGCATTGGACTTAATAAGTGACGGGTGGAGCCCGCTATAGCTCCTCGATGCATCTGCAGGTCTCATGTGACAAACTAGTGTCTTGGCACGAGGCCTTGGCAAAATCGTATTTGTGGTCTTGGCACGAGGCCTTGGCTACGTGGTTATGATAGTCTGGAATTATGCATTCCATCATTATGAAAGTGGTTATTGATATTGCATGTGATTATTCGACCAGTAGAATATCCATGTGAAGAAGTGAATGGCATTATCTCATTTTACTTTTGCCATATTATGTTGAAGTTCAAGTTTAAAAGGCTTTTGTTTTAGTTATACATTGCCTTAAATGTTTATGTTTATTGATGAAAGCTTACGCTATATTGTTATCCTTACTGAGCATCTGAGCTCACCCTTTTCAATGTTTTAATATTTTCCAGGATGTGAAGAAGTATTTTATGAATGACCTGTAGGGATAGTCAGAAGAGGATATGAGTGTGGACTATGGAGACTTTGTTATTGTAGTTTTTCACTTTATGATGTAATGTAACGTTTACGAATGTATCTAGTGTTTCCAAGGCTACTAAACTAATCGGTATTTTGAGACTTGATCTTTTGTGATCATGCCAATGTTACGAAGTAATGCACCGACTCCGGGTAGCTGGGGTCGGGGCGTTACAGTTCGTATCAGAGGCAGTTTAGTACTAACCTTGGAATCTAGATTTAGATAAACTCTAATTAGAGCACATAGCCCAAAGATAGAATTTGAGGATTAGTATAAAAGAACTTCCTAGAATTTTGTTATTGTAGAGATTTTGTGAGTTTTCTGAGCAATACATCCCTGTCTGGATACGAGCAGGTAGAGGCGGCTCTGGCACAGATGTACCTAGGGGTAAAACCCGAAAACACCGCTTTGAGCTAGACTCAAACGGAAACTGGTGCATGAAAATGGGCCTTGCTACACTCTTGGTTACGACACTCCCGGGGGATATTCTTAGGATAATTCTCATTTTCTTTACAAACCACTATGAAGGGTTATGATTATATAATTCCTCAAAGAAAACATTCCTTTTTATGATTATGGATTATATCCATAAATAGTTCAATTTATGTAAAGTGTTTTACAAATATGGAATTATGTATTTTAATTCATAAACTAATCTAGTTTATGCCATTATCTAGAAATGGCGCCTAGTGGAAGGAATGGAAACCGTATCAATGCACGCACTCCATGTAGGGATTTCCATCCTACTCAATATAATTATTGTGGAGTTGGAGATACAACTGGTGCTGATCAACTTATCACCATACTAGGACAACTCACTTAGGTTATGAATAATAACCTTACTCGTATGGAGCACCCTGATCCGCAACGTGGAGGATCAATGTTAGACCGCTTCATGAGGCAACAACCACCAACATTTAATGGGGGTACAAATCCATTAGTATCTGAGCAATGGATAAACTCCTTAGAGAAAATATTCCACACCTTTGGGAGTAGCGAAAGGGAGAAGGTTATCATGGCAGTTTACCACCTCACTGGAGATGTCGATCAATGGTGGTCATTGATTCAAAATACAAAGGAAGATGAAGAAGTATCAAGTATGGAATGGAGAGAGTTCAAAGAACTTTTCTTAGAAAAATATTTTCCACATGACCATCGAGCAGATATGGAAAGGCAATTTTTGAGTCTGAGACAAAAGGAGGATGAGAATGTCGCAAAGTATGAGGCCAACTTTACAAGGTTAGCGAGGCATGCTACAGATTATATACGTAACCCAAGAAGTAAGATTGATCGTTTCTTTGATGGGTTAAAACCATTTCTCTATTGAGCTTTAGTATCACAATCCTTCTCATCGTATGAAGACATTGTCTCATGTGCTATCAAGACAGAAAAGGAATTCTCTAAATCTTATGACAATAAAGTAAAGCAAGAGAAGAAGAGAACTGTGGAGCAAGAGACAGATAAAGGGAAAAAGGGAAAGAAGGATTTTCCATTATGTGATAATTGTGGGAAGAATCACCCTGGTACTTGCCTAAAAGGAATGGGAGTATGTTATAAATGTGGAGAAAAAGGTCACCAGGCGTGTGATTGCAAGGGAAAGAAAGAGGCTATCAATGTTGAATGCTAAAATTGTAGAGAAATGGGGCATTATGCAAATGAATGTCCTAAGCATCAGGGAAACTTACCTCAGAAAAGGCCAAGGGATCAAGGACAATCTTATGCTGTTACTACAGTTGAAGCGGAATAATTAATGTATTGGTGCTTTTGGAATCATGGATTATATTCTGGTTATTAGAATAATTTGATATATATATAAGGATTGTACTGCAGTACTTGTTGTTTCAGTAAGGTTTTAATATGATGAAGGTAATCATATTTTTAGTATGTGACAATAAGAGAAACTTTACTTTGTTTGGGGAATCTGATAAATTGATTTTGGAATTAAGAGACCTTTTAGAGAAAGTCTGGATAGAGGTATTTTGGATAACTATAAAGGTTGGAGTGGATTAAGTTGATATTTGGATAGTATTGTTTAAGGTTAAAAAATTTATGAAGATTATTTTTGGAATATTATAATACTATAGTTTTAGGAAAAGGACAACCTGCAGGGTGGGGCATAACCCGTCACGTCGGACAAAGCTGTAGGAATCGAACCCACAACCATAGTGCGACAGGCCTTTATTTCCTACCACTAGCCTACAGGAAGTCCCTGGTTATTAAAAAATAATTTTACTAATCTAAATGGTATGTGTTAACATTTGTAACCTTATACAATTAGGATAAGTATAATATTTTTGAGTTCTATTATCTTTTTGAGTGAAAGATGAGTTGAAGGTTGAAACTCTAATTGTCAAGCATAAATATATATATACCTATCTCTTATTCAATGAATAAATTAATTCTTAAACTTTAGTAAAGGGATATTAAAACAAAAAAATGTGTTATCCTAATACCTTATGTCTTGTTGAACTGATGACATTTTAAATCAACATAGATTGAAGGCTTTGAGGCCCTCAATTTGACAGTTGATTGTGATTGATGACCTCAATCACTCCCTACAAATATTTATGTTTTTCCTCCAATTATATGTCTCTAATTTCTACCAATGTTCTCCTAATCGAGATCATAATTGGGTGGTGACTTTTTCATTTCCCTTTCCCTCTTATTAAGGCAAAATTTTATTAATCTTATTTCCGATATGGGTTTTCCACAAAGGTATTTTCCTTTTTCAACCTTTTATTTTCAAAGAAAAAATCCCAAATTGCGAGGACGCAATTTATTGAAGGAGGGGAGAATGTAACACCCCGAGCTTCCACGATACGCTTCTCATTCAATAATGCAATAGCTTGCATTGTACGCAACTTCGAGTTCTAAAACACCGTGACTAATCAAAGTAGCCATTATGAATAGTAATAACCACTTTTTAAAATTATAGAAATTTTATATTTCAAAATGGACTTCATTTTTGTATTCGTAATATCTAAATTATCCTATGTTAAATTTTTTGTAATTTTCTGAGAACTTCCATTTTTTATGAATAGTGAAAAATACTTAAAAACAACTTTTTTAATCAAAATAATTTATAGTGATAAATTATACTATTGAGTGGTTTTAGAGTATAATTAGAATATATTTTTACCATTTTATCCAATGGTGGTCATTAGAATTAACTTAACATTGAAATTGGGCATGAACAATTGTCAATCTTTTGATATAAATTGTTTCTTAAAAACACGTTATTTGTTGTGACAGCAGGAATTAATTATAAAATTAATTAATGCAACTTATATGTTTGGAATTTTGTAAAATAGACATCATTTTTGAATTCGGAATATCAATTATAGCTTAGGGTGAAATTTTGGCATTGTTCTGAAAAACTTCAATTTTTGATGAATAGTGAAACCACTAAGTGGTACTTATAAAAACTGATTTTTCGTTTAAATGAAATTTTACCACTTCTGTGTTTTGAATTTCAAAAATCCGACATACATGGTTGTCATTAAGAAGTAAAATGTGGTTCAATGAGATTAAAATAATTTTTGGTGAATAGTAACTTTTAAGTTCTTAATCGCGATTAGAGGTAATTAGTGTAGTTTAAGGTAAAAATAATGTTTTAATAATATGAAATGACCTTTACACTTGTCCTACCCCTATTGGATTAATCATGGCCGACCAAGAAAATCCATGGGTCAACTTGGGGACCCCATGGAGCCACTTTAGTTGGAAAATGACATAAATACCTTTTATTTAATGTTAAAGTAAAAAATGACACAAACATGAAATGTTTTAATAAAATAATTTTTACATGGGGTTATACAAGTATTATTTTTTACTATAAACAGTCATTAGAAAGCTAAAAAGATTTCCTACATCATAGTATTTTTTTTATAATTTTTAGACATTAAATAATTGAAATTATTTATGACATCATGATGATGTAGCGATGACCTCATTATTTAACGATTTAAATAAAATGGAAAGATAATGTAATATCTAAGATCTAAACATGTAAAAAACCTATTGGATGGGTGGATTTAGAACCCTTATCATCTTAACCTCGAATTATATAAGTGTGGGACCTTTAGAATCCGAAAAGCATTGTATAATAATGTAAAATTTCCTTACTTTCCAAGAGTGCCCCTCCTCTCCACTTATAAAAGGCCTCCACCACTCCCATCTTATTCACACCTTCAAGCCATTTGGCTCGGCCAACCTCTGCCCAAATACTCTCCCAACTTCCCCCTCTTACTCCTAGAAGCCTCACTTTGGGCAGAACGCTTCCCAAGGAAGCCTTTGGCTCAAATCAAAAAGAGTTACCCGATTTTGAGGTAATGTCTTCTCTAATGTTGTTTTGTTTTATTTTTATTTTCCAACCCCCTAAACTCTTTTCATTACTTTCTTTTGTAACAACACCAGTATCGAAAATATACTAGGATGTTTTTATGATAAGGATTTGGTTTACACTTACACAAACCTACATCTAATGGTTAAAGAACATATTGTTTCTGTGGATGGCGAATTTTGCCTCACGAAACGATGATTGTTCAACACTCATATAACACCTCTAATGGTGGCCATTATGATGACACTATTTTTATATATGATATATATTATGTTTTTGTTTTCCTTATGATTTTTTATTTTTCATTTATGGAATACCTTTATGTTTTCCATTATGGGTAAACGCGATATTTTCATTTTAGGAAGTGCGGACTACCGCCCCCTCAAAGTGATTTGAATCGTTAATACCATATGTGGGATGTATAAAGGATGGAGTAAATGGTATTATACACTATATTATACTGGAATTATATTATACATTTATATCATTATGATTTCATTCCATTAAATTCGAAATAGAAATGAAAGTAGCATTCATGCGTACGTACGGCTTACCGTCTCCATGAACGGTGCATTTCATTTCTTACCTCTAAATGTAACGTAATATTATGAATGAATGTATATACTGGATATATATGATATATATGATATATATATAATGAATATAATTCTGGATATAATGGATATTTCACCACATGAACAACTTGTAATTATAAGAAGTTTATTTTTGACTCAAGTACCTAAGATCGACAAAACGACCGTTATAAACTTAAATAATTACATAATGTTCGTGACATGGTAATAAGTGATATAAAAGGAATAATGAACTTGAAAAATGTTCTTAAGAAGGTAGAGATTAACTCTAGTTTATTATTCAGGAGGTTAAAGAGCGGTCGAGTCAAGTCGGACACAAGGTAAGAGAACTTCTTAACCCAATTTCCATTCTTTGGGTTAATCTCCTACTTTCAAATTATGTCATGATATTATTATGTCCTATCTTGTATTTATACTTTCTTTATGTGTACATATAGTGAATACACATAATAGATCAATGTTATTTTAAAAATGATCTTTTTAAGGACTTCGTCTCAATCTCCTTTCATTGAGGCATATTTGGTTTTATACACAACTTTATTTTATATGGTGTATAAACCCCTTTGACTTTTACATTTATTCAAAAGGAATCTTTTTTATATGAAGCGTTTTACTAAATGAAAAAAAGGGAATGTTTTTATTTCCGTACTTATGCGGCGACAACGACTTCTCCACCACCGTGACCATTATTTGAGTTTCGGCTTCCTCTACAAGCCATCAATTTTTTTAATGAAAAATAAATACAAAGTTTTAACTTTATTTTATTTTGGTTTTGAAAATGGTTTTGAAAGAGTTTTTATTATATCAATGTGTTGTATTGATATCTTGTGATTGAAATGTGGAAATGTTATGTTTCCTTTATGCATGTTTTATGTGATACGATTATGTTATGGTTTATGATATGTTTAAACCTATTCATATGAGGAATGCATTGGACTTAATAAGTGATGGGTGGAGCCCGCTATAGCTCCTCGATGCATCGGCAGGTCTCATGAGAAAAACTAGTGTCTTTGCACGAGGCCTTGACAAAATCTTATTTGTGGTCTTGGCACGAGGCCTTGGTTACGTGGTTATGATAGTCTGTCATTATGCATTCCATCATTATGAAAGTGGTTATTGATATTGCATGTGATTATTCGACCAGTAGAATATCCATGTGAAGAAGTGAATGGAATTATCTCATTTTACTTTTTCCATATTATGTTGAAGTTCAAGTTTAAAAGGCTTTTGTTTTAGTTATACATTACCTTAAATGTTTATGTTTATTGATGAAAGCTTATGCTATATTGTTATCCTTACTGAGCATCTGAGCTCACCCCTTTCAATGTTTTAATATTTTCCAGGATGTGAAGAAGTATTTTATGAATGACCTGCAGGGATAGTCAGAAGAGGATATGAGTGTGGACTATGGAGACTTTGTTATTGTAGTTTTTCACTTTATGATGTAATGTAACGTTTACGAATGTATCTAGTGTTTCCAAGGCTACTAAACTAATCGGTCTTTCGAGAATTGATCTTTTGTGATCATGCCAATGTTACGAAGTAATGCACCGACTCCAGGTAGCTGGGTTCGGGGCGTTACAATAAATTTAAATAAAATAAATAATTATTTAAATAAAAATTCTGTTTTTAAATAGTAACCTAGTGTTTTCACTATTCATCAAAAATTGAAAGTTTTCAGAAAAATACCAAAAATTCACCCTAGGCTAATTTTGATATTCTGAATCCAAAAATGAAGTCAATTTTGAAAGATAAAATTTATAAAATTTCAAAAAGTGGGTATTACTATTCATAATGGCTAGTTTTAATAATATTTTAATAGCATATCGTTGTTTAGTGAAACTCGGTATTGCGTACAACACAAGCTATCGAGGAAGGTCGTGATTACGTGTAAAGAAAACCAAACTAGTGTTGTGTGTAGTTAAATATTCCTTTGATGATGTATATAACATAAAAACAAAATATTTCTCATAAAAATCTCAGGTGTTACATTACCATTAGTTGACAAACCTGTTATGGGGGTTGTATTATGCAGGTCCAACTAGGGAATATGCTGAATAGCCAAATAGTGGCATCTTTTGACTGATAGGCCTATTATGTAGGAAAATTTTATGCAAGGCCTCTGGGGGAATGTACTGCATATTCATGCAAAATAGCTCTCAGATATCAAAAACTCTACCACAAAAACCGTAAGAAAGGTTATAAAGATTTGAAAGTATTCAGGATTAAGAGTGTGACATACGAAGAAGGGGTAATTTTCAATACACAAGAGAAATATTTGAATCAATATTTTCCATGAGTTTAGATTCCATTACATAGATCTGATTTACATGTAAAATGAGTACATTTCTTGTTTCCTTGGTAGGATCTCTAAGGAGAGAACCCAAAATGAAGGCTTCCACATAGACTGTTAATTATATGTGGAAGAGTGATAAAAATTTATCCTATGGCTAGGAATAGGAACTAAGGTATCGATTTCAATATGTATATCAAATGGATGATAATCAAGTCGTATGTAGTTCTTTGGGTGCTTTGCGTTTTAATGATATGCAGCAAGGACATTATGTTGTTCAGTTTAGAGTCATGCAGCGAGGACATTATGTGATTCCTATGTGAAAAAGGAATATTGTGGCTGAACCGGGGAATTAAACATAGGTGTCACTATGTATCTCATATGGATGAGAATTAATCCATATGTAGTTCTTTTAAGATTCCCTATGCAGATTTGATTCATACACGAGGAATAAAAGGGGGTTTTTTATCATATATGGGCCTAATATTGAAGGTCTAGGTGTCTCTACATATCTCATGTGGATGAGAATCAAGCCAAAAGTAGTTCTTGAAATAATAATTTCCCACACTAATTGAGTTTGATGTGGGATACGGGGGCTTTTAACACATTCTAGAGTAAGAATGGTTAAAATTAAGACACAAAATGGTATAAAAATCAAACCATGTATCTTGAAAGAGTACTTTTTATATATCCAATTCATATACAAAAAGAGAAAAGGGAAATAAATTTCTTTGTGGTTGCGGCTAAGCTCGTGATTGGAGATCTAGGTGTCTCTACATATCTCATATGAATGAGAATCAAGACACACTTAGTTCTTGAACTGAGATCCCTATATAGATCTGATTCAGACATAGAGAGAAATGGAAATCATGTTCCACTTAAGGAGTATCCATGATGTAAGTGATGCTTGTACATGAAAGCTATTAACCTCAAAGAAAGAAGATGTAAACCATGTAGTTTATTATCATGCAGTGAGGAAAAATGATGTTATGCAGTTTAATGTCGTGCGATAAGGACAATGATGCTACGCAGTTTAATGTCATACAGCATGAACGCATATGGATATTATGCAGTTTAATGTCTTGCAACTAGGAATTTGTGTTGTGCAATTTAGAGTCATGCAGTGAGGACATATGATTATGTGCAGTTACACAAAGTACTTCTTCAAGAATATTTCATTATTTGGAGTTGTAATAAGTTCTCCATCCAATGAGATTAGGGAATAAGCTCAATTTGAGTAGACCTTATATATGGAATAAGGTCCTTCCCACTTTGGCTCAATATTGGGAGGCTTCTTTACTGGTATCATGGGAGTCCTAAGGACCAATACCAATTCTCCTTGAAGAAATGGGTGGATATGAACTTTCTTGTTAAAAGCTCATGTTATTATATTCTGATAGACTTCTAAATGATCAAAAGTATGTAGTTTATTTTCATCTAATTGTTCCAGATCATCAAATCTCTTCTGAGACTTTTTATCTATAGATAACTAATCACATATTGTGACTCAAAGTGAAGGAAATTTAACATCAATTGGAAAAACTACTTTTGTGTCGTACACCAATGAATATGGAGTTTCCTGAGTAGCAGTACAGGTAGTATTCTGATAAGCCCGTAGATCATGAAAAAGATTATCAGGGCAAGATTTCTTATCTTTATCCACCATCTTCTATAGTATGTTTAATAGGGTATTATTGAAATCCTCTATCTATCCATTGTCCGCTGCATGACAGCAAGATGAATGGTTTTATTTTATATTGTGATCCTGATATAACTTCATTACCTCAACAGAATAGAAATTGGTGTCATTTTCCATCAATATAGTATTAGGGACACCAAATCTGGAGATGATGTTAGCTTTGAAAAAACTAACAATGCTTTTGGATCTGACTTCTTTGAGAGGTATTACCTCAACCCATTTGGAGAATAAATTAGTAGAAGTAAAAATATACTTAAACTACTTAGATATAGCTGGAGGATAAGGTCCAAACACATCCATTACCCATGTGGAAAATAGACAAGAGTATTTAGTTATATGTAGCAAATCTAGGGGTTGATGAATAAATTTGGAATTCACTTGGAAGGAATGATATTTCTTGGTGAAATTTGTGCAATCCTGCATCATTGAAGGCTAGAAGTATCCAAGCCTTAGGATTTTATCAGAGTTCCTATGCCCAGACTGGTGATCACCACAAGATCATGTATGTACTTCTTTCATGATAGTTGTAGTTTCTTCTCCGTCAATGCAGCTGAAGAGGATTCCATCAAAGCCTCATTTTCAGTGGATCTTCTAGTGATCTTCACTATCACAAAGAGTAAAATTGGTCACGCGTCATCAGATCTGTTCTTTTTCAGCTCTATCTGGTGGAAGTACTCCATTTTTAAGGTATTCCATGATGGGTTCCATCCATCCCATGGTATGACCATATGGCCCAAAAATAGGGCTAATTTAATTAATTTCTTTTATTCTAGTTTGAAAAAAAGGTGAAACCACACGAATATGAGCAATAATGATGATTGTCTCATCTCGATCAGGATCTGCTAGGGTTGTGGATGCATTAGACAATGCATTATCTTGGGAATTTTTTGATCGCGGGACATAAGACAATGTTGGCTTTGAGGGAAATTCATCCATTAACCCTCTGACGTAATCACACAAAGGGATTAACTCTTCCTTTCTGATAGCATAATCCCCATTGATTTGTTCGATTACCAACTCTGAATCACCTTTCACTTTCAGGTGGTTCACTTGTACCTAGAGTTCCAATTCCAGGCCTATGATGAGAGCTTGATATTCTACCTCATTGTTGGTACCACCATCTGATAACATGAAGGAATATGGAAACACTTCCCTTTATGGGTAGATAAGTACAATTCCTAACCTGACTTTTTTGAGCTTAGGTTTTTCCATTCTCTTCCTCGTTGGACTTATGGAAGCACCATCAAAGTACATTTCCCATGTTTGTGGATTATCTTGAATATAGAGGTCACTTCATCAGGAAGTTTAGTATTCGATGATGTATCTTCTGCAGATGGGTGTTCAGTAAGGAAGTCTTCCAAGTCTTGTCCTTTTATTTCCTTTAGAGGTACAAACTGGATATCAAACTGTTTCAAAATAACTGCCCACCATTCCAAATTCCATGTAATCATAGGATGACTAGGGATAAATTTGAGTGTGTTGTTGTGAGATACCAAGTGGACCTTGTGATGTTGCAGGTAATACCTTAATTTCTATACTGTAAATATTAATGTCAAGAAACACTTCTTTATACTTTAATATCAATTCTCTGTGTCAAGCATAGTTCGAATGAGATAGTAAAGGCTATTTTTATTCCCAGGATCATTTTTTTGGGCTATGAAGTCACTCAGGGATCGTTCTAAAGTTTTCACATAGAGAATAAGTTGATTTCCTTCAACAGATGGAATTAATACTAGTGGAATCAAGAGATATTTATTGAGGGTATCAAATGCCTCTTAGTATTCTTCATTCCATTGATAGGTGACTCCCTTCTTCATTAACCTGGTGAAGGGTAAAGACTTTCCTGCCAAATTGGAGATAAAGAGTCGAATATAGGCCAAGTGTCCTTGAAGTCCTCTTAATTATTTCAAATTTTTAGGAGGAAACATTCCAAGTATTATTTTTTTGTCTTCTCACTGTCTACTTCGATGCCACGATGGCATACAACAAAACTGATGAATTTTTCTATGGTTACCCTAAAAGAATATTTCAATGGATACATCATCAAATCATATTTCCAAAGTTTATTTAATATGGTCTCTTGATTATCCAAGTGATCAGAATGTTTGGTATTTAACCACCAGATCATCCAAATAACATTTGAAAAAATTTCCTAAGGGTTTGAAGATATGGTGCATGTCACGTTGATGCGTTGCACCTACATTATTTAAGCCAAAATGAATTACCCAATATCAAAACACACCTTGAGGGGATATGAAGGCTGTAGAATCTTCATCCTCTAGGGCCATGCAAATTTGATTACACTCATAGTATCCATCCATGAAAGAGAGATCTTCATATTTGGTTGTTTCATCAATCAAAAGATCTTTGATCGGAAATGGAAAGTCATCTTTGGGAAAATTACGATTAAGGTCTGTGAAATCAATAAAAACTCTGATTTTCCCATTTTTATTTTTCACTGGGACAATTTTTTCCATCCATTTGGAGTATTTTACTTCCCTGACAAAGTTAGCTTTAATAAGCTTGTTGACTTCAGCTTCAATTTTAGAGGCATGAGTTGGGTGTGTTCTTCTTGTTTCCTGCTTGAATCCTTGATGCTCTTCTGGAAAATCCAAATGATGGGTAGATACATCATGATTAAGGCCTGTAATTTCTATATAATTACACACAAATATATCTCAATGTCACTTTAGAAATGAAGTATACACCTCTTGCTCTTTATAATTCATAGATGCACTAATTAGATTGGGGTGTGGATCTTCTTCTGTGCCTATATTTATTTCTCTAAGATCATCCACAGTGGTGGAGATACCTTCCTCAAATGCTGGAGGATCATACCTAATATTTTCTTCTTCTTCTTTCTTACATGTCACTTCTTTTATTTCTACTTCCATGGTAGGTGATGAATCAAAACTTTCAGAGCTAGAGGAAGAGTCAATATTTGAACATCCTGAAGAAGAAGTAACCATTTCTGACCCTACTAATGATGAAGGGTCTTCCTGGAGCATTGAAGAGGATATAATGGGTTGGGAATCAACATCCTTGTCTTACTCTAGTATTGTGACAACTTATTCTAGCCTAATTGATAAAGAAGATACTTACTGAAGTTCGGTGGATGAAATGAAGACGTATTAATTTAAGATTCCACCACTTCTTAGTAAATCAAAAATTTCTCCCATGCTGTCAGGCTCGATTGTCATAATTAAAATTATAGAATTCACTAGTTGAGTGCTCAGATTTGGATTTATACTTTCAATTTTATTGATAGTCAACACATAATATATACTCAAAT
Organism: Viscum album; assembly: GCA_963277665.1. Classification (NCBI taxonomy): domain Eukaryota; kingdom Viridiplantae; phylum Streptophyta; class Magnoliopsida; order Santalales; family Viscaceae; genus Viscum; species Viscum album. The sequence continues at coordinate 1,195,990,314 of OY728123.1, read as the reverse complement.
GTTTGAATGGTTTCACTGGGAACTTTTCTAATCCATTAGGATCATTGATTCTTATTACCTCTTTTGTCATGGATTGTGTTCCATTCATGTGATAGAATTGTGCCTCAATATACTAATATTCACACATTTTGAATGGAGCCTTGTCACTATAAATTTCTCAATTTAACTATTGAACAAGTACCTGAGACATTAGTGATATGACGAATGAATGGACTCATGTTGATGTAGCCAAGGCCTTACAAGTAGAATGTTTAAGGTTGTGTACGGATGGAAAACCATGAAATATGAATTAGACACAAGATCCATAAACTAAGTTCTGAGTGTAATCTCGCCTAAAGGTTTTTGTTCATTCTTTTCATAAACTTGCAACATAAAAGTGGAAGGAGATAAGTCTGATTCAAGGCCTACTCTACGAAGTGTACAGATAGGAATAAGGTTGAATCCTGAGCCATTATCAATAAAGGCTCATCAGATGTCTATATCATTGACCCTGCTAGATAGATACAAGGGCCTAATGTGTCCATGTACAACATCATATTCATCTTAATCCATAAAAGATATAACTGCATGACATTCTGCATGATCATTCTCTATACGGTAATCCTCAATAGCAACAACTTCAGTTTCAAACTCTTGAGGACTTGACAAAGCCTCAAAAACTGATTATTGAAGATCTTTTGACAAATTTAAGGAATCCAAAATTGAAAACTTGGATAGTAATTAGGCTAGATATTTCAAAAAATTGTACTTTTGGTCGAGAGGTATGAATTTTCTATCATGTAGATGTGGTTTTTTTGGTGCCTTATAATTTGACGCTTCTGATGTAGATGTACCCTATGTCATGGAAGAAGCTATAAATACTTATACTTTTGGTAGATTAAACTGACTAGGTTTATTTTATTGTTGAGAGAAAGATGGTGTAACCTCTAATCAGTCCTCCAAAATAATCATGTCAGGAATGATCCTATCATGTGTGGTAGAACTTCCTTGTTCCTGCTAATCCCACTGAAGGTATCTCCCATAATTTTTCACCACATATATGGTTCAATCAGGGGTAGAGTTAAAATAGTGGCTTCTAGCATACCAATGTCTTCCCATGTATCCTCGACCTTGGATTCTCTCTCTTGTTCCCTAGTTAGATAAAAGGAATTCAGGCTCACCATAACCAGAATCATCATTCGCATAGGGATCCATTAAGTGGATAATGTTGACAAAACCAAAGATCAATTCTTTATTTGATGAAGATTCTCCTTGAAAGGTTGGTTCTAGTTGTGCCATTTTGTGGGGTGGTGCCCATGCTTTTGAAACAGATGTTATGAAATCTGCCAGATTCAAGGACAAATTTGGCCTTTACATTAGCTCATCTTCTTCTGACTACTCTTTTTCCTTCTGATCATGTCATTTATTTGAGTATTGACCTTTAGAGGAATAATCTTTTGATGAAAGTGTATTTTCTATGGCGGAAGTGGTAGAAGACACAATTGGATGCTTCAAATATGTTCATAAAATGGCATGAGTTCAATTGATTGTTTTCATGATTATCTGATCATCATAATTTTTCACAATTTTTCTTTTTTACTTCCTATCATTCTTCTTCTTCCTCTAGTTCAGTAGCAGTAACACATGCTACTTGAGCTAATGAAATTTTCAGTTTTACTTTCCCATAGTCTACCATTTTTTTCATGAGGTCTTTAAAAAAACACTCCTTAATGGGATTTCCTAACATATGGTGAAAGGGTAAATAGTTTATAATATCTTCATCTCTTTATTTTTTCGGTTTCTTAGGCCTTGGTAACTGAACCAAGTTTTTTTTCAAAGTTGATATGAAGTAATCAAAAACCTTTTCATTCTGAAAAGAATAAACTTTTTTCTTTAAATCCTAAAAATATTTTCACCTTTTATATTTTTTATCATCTTGATGATCAGTCATTTCTGCTGACACTCAAAAGGTGGATCCCTTCTATATGATGAAGGTTTTGAAGTGGAAATAGGTATAGGTACTTGCTTGAGTGTGACTATAGCAACCTATGCTTTCCATGTTCTTCTTCCCAGAGCTAATGGAATTACATGAGATTTAGCTTTAGTTTCCACAATAGAATCCTCCACCTGTTGTGTAATTTAAGCAAGGTCTCAAAACCCTTTTCTGTATTTCATAGGGATTAGTGGTGTGTGTAACTCATCATGCATATTTTTCAAAAAAATTGGTAGCAATTATTCTTGAGGGTGTTCCAAATTTAAAGAATATTTTAATCCTTTCCATCGAGCAATGAAATCTAAAACTCTTTCATTTTCAAATTTTTTTCAATTTGGAAGATCAAAAACAGTTGTCTTCAGTATCATTGAGTTGAATTGAAGAAGGAATTTATGATATAGATCTTCCTATCCACTAATTGATCGAGATTGAAAACTTGTATACTAGACAAAATATGACCCCTATAATAATTTCACAAAGCATCTGAGCTTTATTACTTCTTGTTGTTGAGGATTCCCCGTCATGGGATCACCATGAGAAACAAAATGCATTAAGTATTGTTCTAGATCTCCCAAACCATTAAATATTAGGAATGTAGTATTCACAAAATTTGGTGCGGGAGGAATTGGATTCACCCATTTAGGGTAAGCCTTCTTTTCTGGATGTACTATCATATGTCATTCTTCTATAACTTCCAATAAATTTTTTAATTCCTCAATTGTTTTTATAATAATTTAGGGAATATCCGGATGAGCTGGGACCTGTACAGGTATAGCAACTAGATCTTGAACTAGCACAATGATCGTAAAAACCATTGGTGGTGGTGGTGGTGGTGGTATTTTTCTTGGATAACCCATAGGGATAGTCCTATAAGTATGTGTTTGATCCTGTCCTAGCAATGTACCCAATAGAGGGAATTCATTATTCACATCTATAGTTACAATGAATCCTCTTTACTATGGAGTTCCTATAGGATGTGCAAGTTGAGGATCTTCCTGGGGAGCATGTCCAGTAGAAATGTTTCTTCAAAGAAACTCTGTATTAATCCTTTTCAACTCTTTCATCTCCTCTTATTTTTGAGAAAATATTTCTTCAAGAGAAATATATTGAACTTATCTAGTGAAAAAGTGAGATGTGATCTGACTTTTACCTTTACCCTTATTAGATGCCCTTCGAAGGGGTGTGAGTTGGTTACTTAAGGGCATACCTAGATTCTGGGTAAGCCTCTGATTTTGGGTATGCACACCTCCTTCATTTGGTTAAATTTGTATTGTATTATAGATAAGAACTTAATCTTCTGATTCTCCTAAACTAGAATCATTCTCTGGAGGATCTTTTTCAATAGTATTAATGGAATTCACTGATTCATAACCCATTGATGGAATTCTGTCAGTATCCTTGTAAGATCATCTCCTTCTATATCTTCCATGAGACTTTGTTCTCCTATATGATGAATTCCTAGGAACTGTTTGATGGATAGTAACCCAAAGGGAATTCTTATATAGTTTAGTTGTGTGTTCACTTTGTGGCTTCTTCCCTAATCGGGAGAAAACTAACTTCCATTGAGGAGGGTATTGCAGATGTAAAAAATCTTCCATCCCTATAGTCTGGGCCTATTACTTCTTCTTCTTCAAACCATTTAACTTTGTTTATTGAATTCTAATGTTGAATTAAACAATCCCCAATCCCAATAGGCTGGGGTGGCTCTTAAAATTATATAGCAGAGATTTGCATAGCTGCTCTTCTAATTTTTTGAATTTTAGTATGGATATTGGTTGGGTGCATTATCTAATAACCACTAAAATAACCTATTTCAGAATACTGTTGTGTTATTTCAGACATTTTCATCATATAATGGCTGAAATCCTCTAAGAAGGAGGCCTAGTTAAGATTTTTAGATGCTTGATGCAATAGTATCTCAACATCTTGTTCTCTTTGGGCCTGACATTGATGAGATCTATCCAAGGTCTATTCTTGATCGTATACTTGATTTCACAAAAAATCTATTGATTTTAGCTAGCCATGGAAAATAACATTGCATGAGACCACTTTTGGAGGGCTTTGCTAATTTTGGAGAGCAGTGAAATGAAATGTTCCATGTGCACCCTATCCTTTGATACGGACACCAGATGGGGTATTAGAAATTAACTAGCATAGCCTCTTTAGTGCATCAAGGAATTCATGCTGAAGGGTTCTCTATTTCTTTTCAAACTTTCGATGTTGGGAAAATAAGAGATATGCCAAGTCGATTTGGCATTGGAACCCTTCTATTACCTTTACATGATTTTGATATTCATCATATGGTAATAATTTGGTTTTCAAATGACAAAGAGTCTTCCTTAAGTTGAGTTGTACATCATGAATGAAATATTCTACCATCAATTCTAGAATGTTTTATTGAGAGTTTTCTAAAGGCCAGAACATGACTGATACTTCTCCTTTATCTGATTTTTTTCTCATGTTAAACATATCTTCATCATATTTTACTAGAGGTTTCTCCACTTGTTCAGACCAAAGTGGATGCTTATCGATTTTTTTATTAAAAATAATGGAATTAGTCACTTTTTCCTTTGCTAAATTAGAAGACAAATGACCCAAGGGAGGTTTATAGAATGACCATCCATTTAAGATGTATTCTGGTTGAGAAATTATTTCACCTGTTAATGATAAGGCATCAGACATAACTAGCCTTGTGTTGGAAGGTGCCTCGAGATAAGTGTGATTTATCATTACTAAATTGTTTATTATTAAATTATCTTGAAAATGTGAGACACTAATACGGAGATAAATTTTTTAGCAAATTCCATTAAAGGGAGGATCACCATGGTGTATTACAAAAAGGGATAAATTCTCTTGCTCCTTGGTCTTCTGGACACATGGAGGGTTTTCGTGGATCTCATCTAAATATAGTCTCTCCAGATTGACCAAATTTTCATGAATAAATCCTTCATGATGAAGTGTTTGATGGGGAACTTCATAATTGATACTAATACTCCCATAATTTGGTAATAGGAGGGAAAGATATTGAACTAAAATAGATAAATGTATGAGTGCTTCAAGAAATCTATAATTAAGAGGAGATAGATCACAGATTGACTCTTGATTTTCCAACTGTGTTTGGTGATACTTTTTATTGGATGCTCTATTACACTTAGTTGGGGCCACTTTCTGGGAGAAGTGGTTATTATGGGTAGGTGTATGTTCCTGCCTTGGAATATTTATCAGAATGCGTTGATTACCTCCAATTATAAAGGGTGTATGTTCCTGATCTGATTGTCTATATGATATGGAGGAGTATGCCCCATAACCCTCTTGGACTATAATAGAGGTATGTATATTCTCCAGGATGGAATACCAATGTTTCATCCTAGGTGTGGGGATAATGTTATGTGTTTGTTCCCCTAGTACTATTGAAGTTGCTATTATGATATTCTGGAAATATTCTAGAATATGGGTAGGAACTTTTATTTTTCATTTCACCATTGATAAAGTATGTTTGGTGAATTTAGTGGCCATAATAGGAATATACATCCATTATATATCTAGAGTAGGTTTATGTTCCTGCTCATGTCCTCCCTTTTCTTATCAGTGGGTACTGACAGTACTCATGTATGGAGTAGAGAGATGAGTCTACCCCTGATTTGTCGTCAGAGCTTTCTGACTAACTTCTCTAGGTGCTTCCAAATGATACTGTTGATAGGCTTGATGAATACTAGTAGGTGTAAGTGCCTGCTAGATATTTTCCACCAAACATGGTTGATGAAATTCTTTCAATGCTGACAGACGTGACTGCTGGTAGAATTGGTGAGTGTAACAGGTGTATGTTCATGTTTACTAGTTGCCAACACCTTTGATTGGAGGGCTTCCTTGAATGCAGTCATAAGATCCTGATGAATGGATGATAGTTTTTAAACTTTTTTATGTGCATGTTCATGGTCTCCAATGGATTTAACTGACAGGATTGGTGGGTTTCTGCCAGATTATTTTGATGGCCAGCGGAATTGGGACAGAGGGGTGTATGTGCATGCTTGTTGTTTGCCATCAAGTTAGGTTGATAGACTTATTTGGAGCGTAAAAAGGTAATAACCTACTCCCTGTTGGCCATACATTTTTCCCATTGGTTCTTCTTGTGAGCCCAGGTATGAGGTAACTAAGCCGAACAACTAGAGTCAACACCCCCATCATGTTGGGGGTTCACTACCACGTGATTCTACTGACGGTGATTGTTAGTGGGAGTCCTCAGGAAGGATCCCTATATCTTTGATTTGAGTCCATAATTGACCTCTTGATTCACCTCCCTGTATTATGGGAGGGACTAATTTTTTTTCTAGGGATAAGGACCCAAAATGGTTGAAGATGGTGGTTCTCACCATCTGCTTTTTGACCACTGGTCGTCGCTGACCGGATGACTAAGGGTTGTTGTTAACTTGGAGATCCTGTTGGGCATCCTCCAAGGTTGGGATAGTAACATGTTGATGGTATTCCATTACCATTACATTGGATATCCAACATTGAAGATTTTGATTTGGTGATGATGTCCTTCCAGCAGATGAGGATCTATCTTGAGCAGCAGTCGGAGCGTTTATGGGTGAAAACTTGAAGGAATCCATTTAGAGTGAAGGGAGTTCTGACAAACCTTAAAACAACAATAAACTCCATTAAAGAAACATTTTTTTAGATGGATACATGAATGATTTATTCCTTTATCTATCATTACTTTATCAATTTATAGGGTCCTAATAGGTGGGTAACACTATTAACTTGGTTAAGGATTCGCGTTGGGTTCACCATTTTTTTTAGTTCCTTGGAACGTGTGTTCTGGTTAGGAATCACTACTTCTAGGTGGTTTCTATTGGATTTATTTATGGAACTGGAAACATCCAACAATTATTTATCCAAAAGGGACCTACTTTCCAAAGGCAGACATTCATTAAGTTTGAACTTACGATACTTAAGAACATGCATTGGTTGAGAGGATGGGAGGTCGAACTCATCACACCCTTTTGGGGGGAATTATTTCCTACTTCGGAAATCTATTATATATTTGAGATATTTTCATGAATCCTTATTAATTCACCAAGTATAACATAGGTTTCCCTTGTAATTTTCAATCAATTATTAGCATGTGTGAAATTTAGAATCATCTGTATGTATTTGAGGTTCTTTATTAATGGAGACATCCGTATGTATTTGAGGTTCTCCATCAATGTTATCCTCTCATATAATATTTATAGATTCTTTTAACCATCATTATTATGATACTGGTTTTTAAGCCACTTAGTGGGGCACTCTAGAATTTATTGTTGTCCAGGGAGATGGAGGTTTGTTTTGATGTTGGGATCGTACCTATAAATCGGCTACCTACGTATCCTTATGAAATGAATCAAAACCCTTGTATTTTGGTGTCGCTTAATGGGACAATTCATACCTTTTAAGTTCATGTGATAAGGACCTAGTCAAATATTTTAATTCCATGTGGTAAGGACATCTAAGAAAAAGGTGTTTAGTCAAGGTTTTGTGTGGGACTTATGCTTAAGTATCCCAAGGAACTTGTAAATAATATGGGTTTTCAAGTTGAATCAGACCCTATTGGAAATATGGGCCAGGAATAATAGGTTTGATTTGAAGTGTTGGGTTTGAACCTCAGAGAGGCTTCCTACATATCCCATTTAGATGGGAATCAAAGCTCAAATATTTCGATGAGTCTCATAGGAGATCATAGTCCTTTGAGAGAAATGAGTTTGGGCTTACTTCCTAAAAAGGATGCCTTAGTGATTTGGGGGTTTAATTTTGGGCTTAATCCTAAATAGGATGCCCAGATTAAGGGAATTGAGGTTGGATTCCTAAATAGTATATCAGATGAGCTTGGTCCCTAATGAAGGCTTCCTGCATATCCCAATTATGGTGGGAATCATAGTTCTTGTAGTTCATTCCCTATGGGTGTTTTTACAAATGTTGTGATCATCAAGAATCTCTAAGCCCACATGAGTCATGCTCGGTGTGAGAAAAAAGAGGATATGAAAGATTCAACAAATTCACCCACACTTTTCCTCCTCTATTGATGGAAGAGGACGTGCCTACGATGGAGACGGTGAAAGAGGGTGAGGTGATTGGGGAAGAGGGCGAGGTGATGAGCCTTCCCTATATTCTCTTTAAATTGGACAAGGGTCCTATGTAAGGAAGTAGTGAAGTTGAAGGAAATAGAGATGATAAAGACTAAAACCTCCTACTTTAATGGTTAGGGGCTTACACCATGATGGCTGCCCTAAAATTAGTCTTGGTAGGGGAGGGAGACTTCTCCTTTGCTTTAATGGAAAATCAAGTGTGAACCGTACCTTCCCTACTAAAGACCTGAGGTTCTGGGTTTTAGAGATGAGAAGGGTAGGTCATAACCCAAACCCTAATCCTCCAAACCGGTAACTTACCAACACTATTCCTCAGAGAAAGGTCTGTGTGACTGTGGATATACAAACTCATAGAAACTCCATGAATCATAACCCCATTGTGTTTAAAATATGGGAAACCTTTAACTGGGGATATAAAAACCCAAATAGAAGACACGCTGATGTGCCTTTCCCAAGTGTTTGATAAGTCGGGAGATTTTGGTGTAGGTTTCAACATAATCCCTTTCATAAAATGGAACCAATGAAGAAAAAGTATTTCCATGAATGTCTTTGAAGAAGTCTCGATGGCCTGTATACTAAAGGGAGTAAGTGAACCAAAGAAGGGCACCTAAGTAAGTATCTAGAATGCAAGTATGGGTATGAAAGTGAGATAGGGTAACCTAATGTTCACTTAAGTGTCAGGCAACCTCGATGTTAATACTTGGGTGGGACTTGACTCAAGCCTTCAAGATTATTCACAAGTATTCCCAGAAGTGGGGTTCTCAAGTTCCTTTGAGAGGAATAGATGGTGTTCAAGTGTTTCTGATTTAGGGAGGTTGGTCACTTTAGGTGCATAAGTGTTATGGATTTCAAACATTAAAAGGACTTAAGTCCTATGATCCTCCTTCAATTCCTCCACTCTAGGTGTTTAAGGACTACCTTGAAAGTTTTGGAAGACTTGGGTGAAGCACTAGGGTGATCAGAGCAGCAATTAGGCTTCAAGTAAATTCTTCCATACAATTAAAGGACCCAAGGGTCTATTTATTGGAAAATAAGTGACCTTGGGTGAAATGGTGGCGAGGCACACAAGTAGGTTGCATACCAAAATTTGGCGTTAAAGTACCTTGCACATCGACGGCTCCTCGGTCTTACTAGGACGATCCAATTTTTAAGCCTTTTTAAATCTTGATTTTCTTTATGTGTTTTCTCCTCTTTTTTCTAAGGCATTTCCCTTTTTCAATTTTTAGACTCTATGATGGAATGAAATTTCAATAGATTGGAAATAGTAGTAAATCCATTTTAGTGATGGACTTTTTTCTCTATCATGGTCTTGGGAGTGAACCTTGACTACTATGATGTTTTGGGGTGTAAAACCATTCCACTATCATAGCCTTGGAAGTGATCCTTCGATAATATGGAAATGATTTTCTATGCTTATGTTTATGTCAAAAATTAAATGTTTTATGACAATGTTATGCTCTCATGTCTCATTTTATTTGATTTCCTTATGATTCATGTCTTATGAACTAAAATATTTATTCCATGACTCAAGTTTATGATATTTGATAAATATGGTATGGTTTAAAATTTTAATATTCATGTTCTCATACCCTTATGTTCATGTTATGCTTATGTATCTCTCTTGTTTAGCCTTACAGAGCATCTGATCTTACCCTTTCTTATGTTTACTTTCCCCAAGTTATAAAGAAATATATTATGTATGATATGTAAAATAAGGGTAATGTTTTTGAATAAAATAGTGGTAGATGACATAGTTCACTTAAATACTAGTGTTTACATTTACAATTTTCCAAAGGCACTAAACTATTATGGTCCTCAGGCATGTGTTTGTGTAATGTAATTAATATTCAACAAAAATGATGCAATATCTATATATGATAATCCTGGGTCACAATAGTTGTTATCAAAGGATTTTTTTTAGTTAACCTTTTGAAACTCATATGAGAAAAACATATTGATATCCCTAAGGACATGTCTAAGGATAAGTTTAAGGATGTTTCAAAGTATAAGAAAATGTCCTAGAATTTTGGTAAAGTATAGATCAAGTGGTTTTTAAGCAATTACATCCCTATATGGATACTACAAGTGGATGTGGATCTAGAAAATAGGTTTTGGGGGGTAATAACTCTAAAAGTGATGCATTGATCTAGACTCTATGATCACCTGGTGTATGACAACGGGCCTTACTCTACACCTGATTTTACACTTCTGAGGGATATTATTTGAAAGTTCAAAAACTCTTTTTGAACCATCATGAAGGATTTAAATATATTATTACTATGAATGACCTAGGATAAACCTAATTTTTCATATATTAAATAATTTTCCATGGATTAGACATCGTATAAGTTATTTTTCATGATTTTTTGGTTCCCCATCATGATTATTATTTCTTACACTATGTTTTCTAGTTTTAGTTAGTAGATGTAAATTGAAGGAAATATGTTAATAAGGATTGTGATAGATAATACAATTATTTTCCTCTTGATCATCCAAATTTTATGGGATCTAGAATGAAAAATATCCTTGTTATGATCACAAACTTTCTAAATCTATGAATCATGATGGACTTCAAAATGAACAAAGGAGGGAACAACATTCTCTTGAGTCCTTCTTGATAAAATTTTCACCTTTATTTAGTGGATATTTTGATCCTCTTATTGTTGAGTAATGGATCAATACCAATGAAAATATATTTTTCCTTCTTCGATGTTCGAAACATGAAAAATTCATTTTAGTTGTCTGATGTTTGGAATTTGAATCAGATCAATGGTGGACTCTTATCAAAAATATGAGGAAACAATATGAAATTGACTCCATGGATTGGGAGAAGTTAAAGAAATTATTTTTCAATAATTAATTTACTCGTATTCTTTGTATAAATATGGATAATTAGATACTTGAGTTAAATAAAATAGAAGATAAATTTGTTGGTACCTATAAGAAAAATTTAACAAGACTTGTGATGTATGCTTCTAGTATTATCATCCAACCTAAAAGTAAGTTTGATCGATTATTTAGTGGCTTAAAACCAACTATTTTATTTGAATTATCCATAAGAGACTTTAGTAACTATGAAGATATTTTTCTATGTTCTATCAAGGTTGAAATTAAGATTATATTTATGTATAAATCTCATGGTTTTGATAAGAAAAGGAAGATAGAGTTCTTAAAAAAATCTAAAAACATGGAGAGATGAAGATAATATTTCATTTATGCTCAAAGTGTGGAAATAAGTATGGATTAAATTTTCTTAATGGGACTAATAAATGTTGTAAGTGTGGTAGGGAAGGTCATTGTGAAATTTATTACTGAATTTATGGGAAAAGTTAGCTAACTATGTGAATAGAGATAAATTTATATAGAATTCACTAACCACACTCTAATGTTTCAAATACAAAGAGTATGAGAATTATGCTAACTAATTATGGAATATAAAGTTTAATTATGATGATCGATGTTATAAACCTCTTAAGATGATATACATAAGGTAAATCTCGTGTGATCACTATTTTTTATGAGGGTTTTGATAGCAACTTGGTTAAAGGAACACATACCATCCACTCTAGAACTGCTAATGTCTTATTTGTATCTCGGTCTACCCATTATTTCATATCTAAAAATTTTTATAAGGGTGTCAGGATTCCACCCAAATGATTATATGTAGAATTAGTAGTGAAACCCCCTAATGGTAAAATGATCACATCTAAAGTTTATGATTCCTCTCTAAACGATTTTATTGAGAATGTGATTCCTATATATCTTTTAATTCTTTCTCTGGTTGAATTTTATGTTATCTTGGGAATGTATTTTATATCTCTACATAAATACCACATCAATTGTAAAGGAATGGAATTCGAATTTGATATTCCAAACCAACCTATAATCATCTATCAATGTGATGATAAGTACAAACTTTCAATGGATATAACATCTATGGTATAGTCTTGATTCCCATAGAAAATGGGTGTTTATATTAATGGTTGAGGAGAAACTTGATATTGATGATATTTCTATTGTGTGGAATTTTTTTATGTCTTTCTATAATAATTTATCTTTATTGCACTAAAATGTGAATTTGTATTCTCAATAGAACTCATACTTGGTACCATAGTAATTTAAAAGACTCCCTATAGAATGTCCCAGATTAATTTGTAGGAATTGAAGAAGTAAATCTATGAAAACCTTAATAAGGGATTCATTAAGCCAAGTGTATCACATTGGCGTGAACCTATTCTCTTTGTTAAAAATAAATATGGATCAATCTGAATATTCACTGATTATCAGGATTTGAACAAGATTGTAATTAATAACAAGTATCTTCTTCCCCATATTAATGACTTGATTGATCAATTGTGCAGAGATCAATACTTTTCTAAGATTGACCTTCATTATGGATATAATCAATTGGGGGTTAAGAATAATAATATACCCAAGATAGAATTTTGTATAAGGTATGGACACTATGAATATATATTGATGCATTTTGGTCTTACTAATTATCCTTATATCTTCATGGGTTTAATTAATATACTCTTTAGAAATTATCTTGATCAGTTTTTTGTAGTCTTTATAGATGATACTCTAATCTATTCAAATAGAAATTAAGAGAAAGAATAACAATTGATAATTATACTATAGACCCAAATGAAGGAGAAATTGTATGAAAATTTTACAAAGTGTGAATTCTGACTGCAAAAGGTTTCATTTTGAGTCATATAATCTCATGAGAGGGTGTGTCAGTAGATCCAACAAAGATGGTGGTTATTTAATGTTGTCCCAAACCAACCATGGTGACTGAGATTTCTGGTTTTCTTATTTTAGCTAGATTTTATCAATTTTTTTGGATAATTTATTATGACTATATAATCCACTCACCAAGTTAACTAAGAAGGAATCTAATTTCCTCTAGATATATGAATGTGAGGAAAATTTCGAAACTGAAGAGAAGATTAGAAAGTGTACCTGTTCTTACATTACCCTATAGTAGATAAGGGTTTTTAATCTATAGTGATTCATCCAAGAAGGTATTTAGATGTGTTCTTATGCATAATGGCATGTTTATAGCTTATTTCTCATAAAAATTGAATATTCATGAGAAAAATTACCCAACTCGTGATTTAGAGTTAGTTTTGGTTAAAAAAATTTAAAGATATGTAGGTAATATCTTTACATATAAAAGTGTGATATATATACCAATAAAAAATCTCAAAGTATATATTCACACATAAGGAGTTGAATTTACACAAAATAATATTGTTATAGTTGATTAAATAATATGACTACTTGATACATTACCACCCTCGGAAGGTGAAAAAGTTGGTCAATGCTTTGAGTTAAAAGGATCATGTTATCTTTTCCATGATGAGGATTACAAATAATCCAATATTTTTGGATTTTCAAAGGATGGATATGGAAATATTTAAGGAAGGGGGAAATATTATCTTTCTCAAATGAATGTTTAACTAGAAATCCAAATTAAGATTAAAAAAGTGTAGAAGGATGTTGTAGAGCTGAAAATAAAGGTTAGAAATGTTCCTGAGTTTCACATTGATCGTGATGGAATGATAAGGTTTAGGAACCGTGTATACATTTTTTCCATACCATAATTGAAGAAGAAGTTGTTAGAGGAAGCTCATAGTTATTAATTATCTATTAATCTTAGAGGTATGAAGATGTATAGATATTTGAAATAATACTTTTGGTGGGATGGAATAAAGAAAGATATCATAGAGTTTGTATCTCGGTTCTTGGTATGTTAAAAAATTTAATGCTGAAAGAAAAAATTCTAAGCAGATTTTGCATCCATTTTCAATACCAAAATGGAAATGGTAAAACACAAACATGTATTTTTTTATTAGACTCCCCAAAACCTCTATAGGGAATATTTCTATATGGGTTATAGTTAATTCCATTACTAAGTCATCACACTTCATCTATATAAGAGAATACTTCTCTCTAGATCAGCTTTCTAGGATATAAATTAATAAAGTGGTAAGGTTGCACGGAGTACCACATTCCATTGTGTTTGACCAGTATTTGATATTTACTTCAAATATCTAGTGAAGTACTTAGTAAACTCTTGATACGAAGTTGAGTTTCACCACTGTGCATTATTAGTATATAGATGGTCAGTCTGAGAGAATAATTCAAACCCTATATGATATGTTTAGATCTTATTATTTGGATTTTAAAGGTGGTTTGTAACATCCCAAGTAAGTAATGAATAATAGATATTTTTATATATTTCTATTAATGATTAAGATAGTGTTATAGAGGCTTAAAATGAAAATAAATACAATCTTATGCATGGAATACACTAATATTCTTAAAAGATTGTTTTACTGCCTTTTGATGGCAAACCATTTTTGAATCTATATTTTGACAATTTTATAAACAATGTTTGTCAAAATAAACTTATTCTTTATGATTGGGACATCAAAATTTACCTTGTGTGAATTTTTGGTATTTTTCTGACAATGTTCATTTTTTAATGAATAGTGAAAAATACTGCATTTTACATCAAAACTGCTTTTTAATCTAATTTATTTATATGATTAGATTATGTTTTGAATTGGTTTTGAAGTTAAATTAGAATATATTTTTACCATTTTATCCAATGGTGGTCATTGTAATCAATTTCACTTTGAAATTAGACTTAAACTGGTGTCAATCTTTTGATACTTATTGTTTTGTAAAAACACGCTATTTGCTCTGGCAGCGGGAATTAATTATTAAATTAATTAATGTGACTTATATGATTTGAATTTTGTAAAATAGACTTCATTTTTGAATTCGGAATATCAAATATAGCTTAGGGTGAATTTTTGGTAATTTTCTGAAAAACTTCAATTTTTGATGAATAGTGAGACCACTAAGTGGTAATCAAGCAAACTGATTTTTCAGTTAAATGAAAGTTTACCACTAATGTGTATTGAATTTTGAAAATCTGACATACATGGTTGTCATTAAGAAGTAAAATGTGGTTCAATGAGATTAAAATAATTTTTTGGTGAATAGTAACTTATTAAGTTTTTAATCGCGATTAGTGGTAATTAGTGTAGTTTAAGGTATAAATAATGCTTTAATAATATGAAATGACCTAGACACATGTCCCAACCTTATTGGTTGTGTCATGGCCGACCAATACAAGTCATGGGTAAACTTGGGGACCCCATGGAGACATTTTGATTGGGAAATGACATAAATAACTTTTTATTTAATGTAAAAGTAAAAATGACACAAACATAATATGTTTTACGAAAACAATTTTTACATGGGGTTGTAAAGATCAAATATTTGATTATAAATAGTCATTGGAAAGATAAAAATATTTCCTACATCATAGTATTTTTTTTATGATTTTTAGACATTAAATAAATTAAATTATTTATGACATAATAATGATGCAGCGATGACATCATTATTTGACGATTTAAATTAAATGGAAAGACAATGTAAAATCAATGAACTACACATGGCCAAAACCAATTGTATGAGTGGATTTCGAACCCTTATCACCTTATCCACGAATTATATCAATGTGGGACCTTTTAAAACCGAAACACATTTTCAAATAAAGTAATATTTCTTTACTTTCCAAAAGTGCCCCTCCTCTCCTCTTATAAAAGGCCCCCACCTCTACCTCATTTCACACACTCTTCAAGCCTTTGGATCGGCCAACCCCTGCCCATTTACTCTCTCCACATCCCTCTACTCATACTATAGGATTACCTTTGGGAAGAATCCTTTCAAAGGAAGCCTTTAGGCTCAAATCAAAAGGAGTTACACTTTTAAAGGTAATTCATTCTCTCATGTTCATTTGTTTAATTTTGCTTCTCCAACCCCATAAACTCTTTTTATTTACTTATTTTGTAACAACACCAGTATCTTCAATATACAAGGATGTTGTTATAATATTTATTTGAGCTACACTCTCACACAACTACATCAAATGGTTAAAGAACATACGGTTTCCATGGATGGCGAAATTCTGCATCCCGAAACGATGATCGTTCAATACTCATTTAACACCTTCAAAGGTGGCCATTATGATGTCACTATTTTTATATATGATATATAATATGTTTATGTTTTCCTTAAGCTTCTGTGTTTTTTCATTTTGGGCATACCTTTATGGTTTCCATTATGGGTAAACACGATATCTTCATTTTAGGAAGTGCGGACTACCGCCCCCTGAAAGTGATTTGATTCGTTAATACCATATGTGGGATGTGTAAAGGATAAAGTTAATGATATTATATATGTTATTATACTGGAATTATAATATACTCTTATATCATTATGATTCCATTCCAGAAAATATGAAATAGAAATGGAAGTAGCGTTCATGCGTACGTACGGCTTACCGTCTCCATGAACGGTGCATTTCATTTCTTACCTCTAAATGTGATGTAATATTATAAATACATGTATATGATGAATATATATGATATATATGTTATCCAAATCATTAATATAATTCTGGATATAACGAACCTATGACCAAATTAACAACATGTAAGTGTAAGAAGTCTATTTTTGACTTAAGAACCAAATACCGACAAAATGAACATTATTAACTTAACTGATTACATGATGTTCATAACATGGTATAAAAGGAATAATGAACTTGAAAATGATTCATAAGCAAGTAGAGATTAACTCAAGTTTATTATTCAGGAGATTAAAGAACGGTCGGGTCAATTCGGATACGAGGTATGGGACTTCGTCTCAATCTCCTTTCATTGAGGCATATTTTATTTTATACACAACTTTCTTTTATACGGTGTATAAACCCCTTTGACTTTTATGTTTATTAAAAAGGAATCTTTTTTATACGAAGCGTTTACTAAACGACAAAAGGGAATGTTTTTGTCGTACGTATGTGGCGACAACGACTTCTCCGCCATCGTGACCGTTATTTGAGTTTCGGATTCCTCTACAAGACATACCTTCTTTTTAAAAGAAAAATAAATACCATGTTTTACTTTTCTTTTATTTTGGTATTGAAAATGGTTTTCATAATGTTTTTATATCAATTTTTTTGCATTGATATCTCGTGATTTAAATGTGGAAATTTTATGTTTCCTTTATGCATGTTTTATGTGATATGATTATGTTATGGTTCTTGGGCATTATTATGAAGACGGGTGGTTCCGTGATAAACTAAGGGCGGGTGAGCCCGTTATAGCTCTCCAATGCATTGGGTAACGCGAAGGAGTGAAACGTTAAGGTTTCTCCAAAGAGATTTTAGGGAATATACTGTGATGGGTATTCCAAACGTAACCAAGAGGGTTACTCCCTATGTAAGAATGTTATGAATGCCTCAAGTTACCTTTATGTCTTATGATTTCTATGATTTATTCATGATTTTATGAGGTATGTTAAAGTGCCTATGTTTTATGGGTAAAGTATGATTTCATTCTTATGTATATATGAACTCATGTTTCCTTTCCATGTTTTTATAACCCATACTGATCTTTTTATGCTCATCCCAAGTTTTTTTTTTGAAATGTTTTTCACAGGTCAAGGGAAAGGTACATGATATGATGATAGTGTCAAGGAAGTGTCAAGAAATAATCCATGTTTTATTTTAAATGTGTTTCCATTGTTGGGAATGAAGAATACTATCTTTATGTAACCACTTTGTTTATATGTGGAATGTAGTGAAAGTTTTATGATCTAATTCTCTAAAACTCTAAACCCGAAAAGATCCTCAATGTGTAATCTTGTAATAACTCAAGATTAAGTAAGTTTTAAGGCTGGGGCTTTATAGTTGGTATCAGAGGTCGGTTTAGATAAATTTAGGAGTTATAATTCTATTAAATGATTATCCAAAAATATTTTTTTCGAAATGATATAGCATTTAAATATTACCATGTTGCTTCATCTAATACATGTTTGTTCAGAATGGTTTTCCGCAGAGGAAACAGGGAAGCAGTGCTAGGAAGGCATACAGAAGGAAATAACCTTCCGAATCAGCATCCAGAAATGGTCGGAATTGGAACTGAACAGTTTGTTGTAGTAATGGCGTAGTTGAATCAAGCGATAAATGGCGGTGGTATCCATGCATGAGATCAGCCAGATCAACCGCAGAGGAACATGTCAGTGGTGGAAAATTTCATGAGGCAACATCCACCATCATTCAGAGGATCATCTGACCCTGTGCTAGCTGAAGGGTGGATTAAAGCACTGGAGAAGATTTTTGATGTCATGGGGTGTTCAGACAATCAAAAGGTTAGTCTTGCTATTTACCGTTTGGAGGGTGAAGCAGATCAGTGGTGGTCTATGGTTAAAAATATCAGGGATGACGATGAGATTGATGCTCTTGACTGGGATGAATTCAAAGGTATGTTTCTTGAGAAGTATTTTCCTAAGGCTATTCGACTTAGGATGGAAAAGCAATTCTTGGAATTGAGGCAAGAGGAAGACTCAGTGGCTGCCTATGAAGAAAGGTTCACTCGATTGGCAAGGTATGCTCCAAATTTTATCCGGGACCTTGATAGTAAAATCAATCGTTTTTACTCAGGATTAAAGCCAAAATATCGAAGGGAATTAGCTTCTCGTGAGTTTAAAAGTTATGAAAAGATTGTTCGGTGTGCTGAGAAGGTGGAAATGGAGTTTGCCGATGACCAAGTTTTCTATAACAACCAGCAGAAGAAGAGACCGAGGTGGCAGGAGAAAGGTAAGAATTCTTCAAAAAAGTCTGATGGTAAGAGAACTAAGTTTCCAGTTTGTGATAAATGTGGCAAAAGGCATGCTGGGGAATGTCTTCTGAATTCTGGGAAGTGCTACCGATGTGGTAAGATGGGACATAAGGCTCGTGATTGCACTGAAAAGGATCAAGGTGAAGGTAAGAACAAATTTGATTTACAGTTAGTGAAATGTTATAAGTGCAATGAGATGGGTCACTATGCAAACGAGTGTTCGACAAGGAGCTTGAGTGATGGGAAGCAGTTAGACTACAAGCAGAAAGGGGTGGTGAAATCCTTTGCAACTACTTCAGCAGATGTCGGACCATCAAATGAAGCTGTATCAGGTACTTTGTTTGTTTTTTCAGATTATGCCAGTGTGTTGTTTGATTCGGGATCTACACATTCTTTCATCTCTGAAACCTTTTCTAGTAAAATGGGAATACCATCTCAAGAAATGACTCCTGAACTTTTGGTAAAAACACCTGGGGGGAATGTTGAGGCAAAAAGAATTTATAAGAATCTTTCTATCCTTATCTGTGGAAAGAACCTACTTACAAACCTTATTGTTCTACCTCTAGTAGAGTTTGATGTTATCCTGGGTATGGATTGGCTCTCTATTTACCATGCTAAGATTGACTGTAGAGCTAAAGAAGTTTCTTTTCAGAAAGACTTTCAGTTTGTTTACAAGAATGAACCCTTACTTTTGATAACATATCAAGAGGCCGAGAAACTTGTAAAAGATAGAAATGAATGTTACCTTGCACACGTCGTTGAAAATAAAGGAACTGTTCAGATTAATAATGTGTCAGTGGTAAATGAGTATCCTGATGTTTTTACTGATGAGTTTCCTGGAATAATACCAGATCGGGAAGTTAAGTTTACTGTTGACTTAGTTCTTGATGCTAAGCCAATTTCAAAACCCCCTTATCGAATGGCACAAATTGAACTTTTAGAGTTGAAGGAGCAATTGCAAGATTTATTAGAGAAAGGTTTCATTAGACCTAGCACATCACCATGGGGTGCTCCTGTTTTATTTGTTAAAAAGAAAGATGGTTCTATGAGACTTTGCATTGATTATAGAGCCTTGAATAATATCACTGTTAAGAACAAATATCCTTTGCCTCATATCGATGATTTGTTTGATCAGCTCCAGGGAGATCAGTTTTTTTCAAAGATTGACTTGAGATCGGGGTACCATCAGCTGAAGGTAAAGGAGGCAGATATTCCGAAGACCGCGTTCCGTACGAGATATGGCCATTATGAATTTGTAGTAATGCCTTTTGGGCTAACCAATGCACCTGCTGTATTGATGGACTTAATGAATAGAATTTTCCATGAGTTCCTGGATAAGTTTGTGGTGGTTTTCATTGATGATATTTTGGTGTTTTCTAAAAGTAAAGAGGAGCATGAAAAACATTTACGGGTTATCTTGCAAACCTTAAAAGAAAAGAAACTGTATGGGAAATTCAGCAAGTGTGAGTTTTGGTTGCAAAAAATTTCTTTCCTTGGTCACATTGTTTCTAAAGATGGAATAACTGTTGATCCTGCAAAAACAAAAGTTGTGGAAGAATGGCCAAGACCCACAAATGTAACCGAGATTCGTATCTTCCTTGGTTTGGCGGGCTATTACCGAAGGTTTGTTAGAAATTTTTCACGGTTATCTATTCCAATGACTAAGCTAACTCGGAAGGGTGTTAAGTTTATCTGGACAAAAGAATGTGATGATTGTTTTCAGGAATTGAAAAAAAGATTGGTGAATGCTCCAGTTTTGGCACTACCTTCCAGGAATGGTGAGTTTGTTATATACAGTGATGCTTCATTGAAAGGACTTGGTTGCGTCCTAATGTAGAATGATCAGGTAATTGCTTATGCTTCACGACAGTTGAAAACTCATGAGGTAAATTACCCTACACATGATTTGGAACTAGCTGCTGTTGTTTTTGCTTTAAAAATTTGGAGGCATCATTTGTATGGAGTAAAGTGTGAAATATATATCGATCACAAAAGTTTAAAGTATATATTCACTCAGAAAGAGTTAAACATGAGACAAAGGAGATGGCTGGAATTAATCAAGGATTATGATTGTACAATTCATTACCATCTGGGAAAAGCAAATAAAGTGGCTGATGCTTTGAGTCGAAAAAGTAATGCTTCATTAACAATGTTGCGTTTGGAACGTGATCCTTTGGTTAAGGATTTGATGAACTTTGGCATAGAAGTTGTTGGTGCAGGAAGTCCTTCTGTTTTTTTTAGGTATCAGTGAGATCATCTCTATCAGATAGAATCAAGCAAGCACAGAAGCAAGATAGTGAGTTGCAGAAAAAAGGTAGAGCTGGTTCAGAAAGGTAAGTTTCCTGAATTCAACATTGATAATGATTGCGTTTTGAGATTTGGGAAGAGATTGTGTGTGCCTTGTGATTCAAAATTGAAGAGAGAGTTGTTATGTGAAGCTCATAGTTCTCCGTTTTCAGCTCATCCGGGTAGTACTAAGATGTATAGAGATCTGCGGGAGTATTACTGGTGGGATGGAATGAAAAGAGATATTGCTGATTTTACTGTGAAGTGTTTGACTTGTCAGCAGGTTAAAGCAGAGCGGCAGTTACTGAAAGGGATGCTTCATCCTTTACCAGTGCCAGAGTGGAAATGGGAGAATATATCCATGGACTTTGTTGTTGGATTACCGAATACATCTCGAGGTAATAATGCAATCTGGGTTATTGTTGATCGCTTGACCAAATCTACTCATTTCCTTGCTATACGAGATACTTTCTCTCTTGATCAACTTTCCCGTTTGTATCTTAAAGAGATAGTCAGGTTACATGGAGTTCCTCTCTCCATTGTATCGGATCGTGATCCCAGGTTTACTTCTAACTTTTGGAAAGGCCTTCAGAAGTCGTTGGGTACTGAATTAAATTTTAGTACAGCTTTTCATCCTCAATCAGATGGGCAGTCAGAACGAACAATTCAGACATTGGAGGATATGCTACGAGCTTGTTCTATGGATTATCAGGGAAGTTGGGACCAACATCTTTCTTTGGTTGCGTTTTCATATAATAACAGTTTTCATTCCAGTATACAGATGGCACCATTTCAGGCATTATATGGGAAGCGGTGTCGAACTCCAGCTTTCTGGGATGAAGTGGGAGAAAGGAAGTTGATGGGACCAGAATTGGTAGAATAGATGGTAGAAAAAGTTCATCTGATTCAGAAACACATGAGAACAGCTCAGAGCAGGCAGAAGAGTTATGCGGATAACCGGAGGAAGGATCTATCTTTCGAGGTAGGTGATCATGTTTTTCTCAAGGTTTCTCCTTGGAAAAGCGTGATGAGATTTGGTAAGAAAGGAAAGTTGAGTCCAAGGTTTGTTGGACCATACGAAATTCTGGAGAGAGTTGGATCAGTTTCATACCGAGTGGCTTTACCTTCGATTTTATCTCAGGTACACAATGTTTTTCACATTTCGATGTTGAGAAAGTATATTCCAGATCCATCTCATGTTTTGAGTCCAGAGGTAGTTCAGTTGGAAGAGAACCTGTCTTATGAGGAACAACCGGTCCAGATTCTTGACCACAGGGAGCAAGTGTTACAGAATAAGGTGATTCACCAGGTAAAGGTTTTGTGGAAAAACCACATGATTGAAGAGGCAACATGGGAATCTGAAAATGCAATGAGGGATAAGTACCCCCATTTATTCGATAAGTAAATAAATTGTGGGGACGCAATTTTATAAAGGGGATAAGGATGTAACATCCCAAGTAAGTAATGAATAATAAATATTTTTATCTATGTCTATTAATGATTAATATAGTGTTATAGAGGCTTAAAATGAAAATAAATACAATCTTATGCATGGAATACACTAATATTCTTAAAAGATTGTTTTATTGCCTTTTGATGGCAAACCATTTTTGAATCTATATTTTGACAATTTTATAGACTATGTTTGTCAAAATAAACTTATTCTTTATTATTGGGACATCAAAATTTACCTTGTGTGAATTTTTGGTATTTTTCTGACAATGTTCATTTTTTAATGAATAGTGAAAAATACTGCATTTTACATCAAAACTGCTTTTTAATCTAATTTATTTATATTATTAGATTATGTTTTGAATTGGTTTTGAAGTTAAATTAGAATATATTTTTACCATTTTATCCAATGGTGGTCATTGGAATCAATTTCACTTTGAAATTAGACTTAAACTCGTGTCAATCTTTTGATACTTATTGTTTTGTAAAAACACGCTATTTGCTCTGGCAGCGGGAATTAATTATTAAATTAATTAATGTGACTTATATGATTTGAATTTTGTAAAATATACTTCATTTTTGAATTCGTAATATCAAATATAGCTTAGGGTGAATTTTTGGTAATTTTCTGAAAAACTTCAATTTTTGATGAATAGTGAAACCACTAAGTGGTAATCAAGCAAACTGATTTTTCAGTTAAATGAAATTTTACCACTAATGTGTATTGAATTTTGAAAATCCGACATACATGGTTTTCATTAAGAAGTAAAATGTGGTTCAATGAGATTAAAATAATTTTTTGGTGAATAGTAACTTATTAAGTTTTTAATCGCGATTAGTGGTAATTAGTGTAGTTTAAGGTATAAATAATGCTTTAATAATATGAAATGACCTAGACACATGTCCCAACCTTATTGGTTGTGTCATGGTCGACCAAGACAAGTCATGGGTCAACTTGGGGACCCCATAGAGACATTTTGGTTGGGAAATGACATAAATAACTTTTTATTTAATGTAAAAGTAAAAATGACACAAACATAATATGTTCTACAAAAACAATTTTTACATGGGGTTGTAAAGATAAGATATTTGATTATAAATAGTCATTGGAAAGCTAAAAAGATTTCCTACATAATAGTATTTTTTTTATGATTTTTAGACATTAAATAAATTAAATTATTTATGACATAATAATGATGCAGCGATGACATCATTATTTGACGATTTAAATTAAATGGAAAGACAATGTAAAATCTATGAACTACACATGGCCAAAACCAATTGTATGAGTGTATTTCGAACCCTTATCACCTTATCCACGAATTATATCAATGTGTGACCTTTTAAAACCGAAACACATTTTCAAATAAAGTAATATTTCTTTACTTTCCAAAAGTGCCCCTCCTCTCCTCTTATAAAAGGCCCCCACCTCTACCTCATTTCACAGACTCCTCAAGCCTTTGGCTCGGCAAACCCCTGCCCATTTACTCTCTCCAAATCCCTCTCCTCATCCTAGAGGATTCCCTTTGGGAAGAATCCTTTCAAAGGAAGCCTTTAGGCTCAAATCAAAAGGAGTTACACTTTTAAAGGTAATTCATTCTCTCATGTTCATTTGTTTTATTTTGCTTCTCCAACCCCCTAAACTCTTTTTATTTACTTATTTTGTAAAAACACCAGTATCTTAAATATAAAAGGATGTTGTTATAATATTTATTTGAGCTACACTCTCACACAAATACATCAAATGGTTAAAGAACATACGGTTTCCGTGGATGGCGAAATTCTGCCTCCCGAAACGATGATTGTTCAATACTCATTTAACACCTTCAAAGGTGGCCATTATGATGTCACTATTTTTATATATGATATATAATATGTTTATGTTTTCCTTAAGCTTATGTTTTTTTTCATTTTGGGCATACCTTTATGGTTTCCATTATGGGTAAACACGATATCTTCATTTTAGGAAGTGCGGACTACCGCCCCCTGAAAGTGATTTGATTCGTTAATACCATATGTGGGATGTGTAAAGGATAAATTTAATGATATTATATATGTTATTATACTGGAATTATAATATACTCTTATATCATTATTATTCCATTCCAGAAAATATGAAATAGAAATGGAAGTAGCGTTCATGCGTACGTACGGCTTACCGTCTCCATGAACGGTGCATTTCATTTCTTACCTCTAAATGTGATGTAATATTATAAATACATGTATATGATGAATATATATGATATATATTTTATCCAAATAATTAATATCATTCTGGATATAATGAACCTATGTCCAAATTAACAACATGTAAGTGGAAGAAGTCTATTTTTGACTTAAGAACCAAATACCGACAAAATGAACATTATTAACTTAACTGATTACATGATGTTCATAACATGGTATAAAAGGAATAATGAACTTGAAAATGATTCATAAGCAAGTAGAGATTAACTCAAGTTTATTATTCAGGAGATTAAAGAACGGTCGGGTCAAGTCGGATACGAGGTATGGGACTTCGTCTCAATCTCCTTTCATTGAGGCATATTTTATTTTATACACAACTTTCTTTTATAAAGTGTATAAACCCCTTTGACTTTTACATTTATTAAAAAGGAATCTTTTTTATATGAAGCGTTTACTAAACGAAAAAAGGGAATGTTTTTGTCGTACGTATGCGGCGACAACGACTTTTCCGCCGTCGTGACCGTTATTTGAGTTTCGGCTTCCTCTACAAGTCATACCTTCTTTTTAAAAGAAAAATAAATACCATGTTTTACTTTTCTTTTATTTTGGTATTGAAAATGGTTTTCATAATGTTTTTATATCAATTTGTTGCATTGATATCTCGTGATTGAAATGTGGAAATTTTATGTTTCCTTTATGCATGTTTTATGTGATATGATTATGTTATGGTTCTTGGGCATTATTATGAAGACGGTGGTTCCGTGATAAACTAAGGGCGGGTGAGCCCGTTATAGCTCTCCAATGCATTGGGTAACACGAAGGAGTGAAACATTAAGGTTTCTCCGAAGAGATTTTAGGGAATATACTGTGATGGGTATTCCAAACGTAACCAAGAGGGTTACTCCCTACGTAAGAATGTTATGAATGCCTCAAGTTACCTTTATGTCTTATGATTTCTATGATTTATTCATGATTTTATGAGGTATGTTAAAGTGACTATGTTTTATGGGTAAAGTATGATTTCATTCTTATGTATATATGAACTCATGTTTCCTTTCCATGTTTTTATAACCCATACTGAGCTTTTTATGCTCATCCCAAGTTTTTTTTTGAAATGTTTTTCACAGGTCAAGGGAAAGGTACATGATATGATGATAGTGTCAAGGAAGTGTCAAGAAATAATCCATGTTTCATTTTAAATGTGTTTCCATTGATGGGAATGAAGAATACTATCTTTATGTAACCACTTTGTTTATATGTGGAATGTAGTGAAAGTTTTATGATCTAATTCTCTAAAACTCTAAACCCGAAAAGATCCTCAATGTGTAATCTTGTAATAACTCAAGATTAAGTAAGGTTTAAGGCTGGGGCTTTATATGGTTGGT
The DNA here is from genome assembly GCA_963277665.1 of Viscum album. Classification (NCBI taxonomy): domain Eukaryota; kingdom Viridiplantae; phylum Streptophyta; class Magnoliopsida; order Santalales; family Viscaceae; genus Viscum; species Viscum album. Next base: position 1,195,964,198 of record OY728123.1, on the reverse strand, counting down.
ATCAAAAAATTCCTATAGTCTAGTTTTCATATAATAATAGCTTCCTGTCAAGTATTCAGATGGATCCTTATGAAGCCCTATATTGAGATAAATTTAGTGGCCCAATGTGTTAGAATAAATTTACAGAAATAAATCTACTTGGACATGAGATAAAAGAATAAATGTTAGAGAAGGTTGTAGCCATTCAGAAAAACATCAAGGAAACTCAGAGTTGGTAGAAAATTTATGCTTCTAATCACTAGTGTAATCTTGAATTTGAAGTTTATGGTAATGTGTTTCTAATAATTTCTCCTTGTGAGAATGTTATAAGATTCGATAATAAAGGGAAACTAAGTCTTAGGTATATTGGTCCTTTTAAAATTATTGAACGTATTAAGATGGAATCTTATCATATAGTGCTTTCACTAGACCTCTCTCAAGTCCATGATGTATTTCATGTATCCTTCTTGAGGATGTACATACCTGAACCTTCACATGTAATGAACTTAATGGTAATACCATTAGAGAAATATATTTCTTATGAGGAAAATTTGGTGGAGATTCTTGATAGTATATAGAAAGTTCTACAAAACAAGATCACTCACATGGTCAAATTTTTTTGGAAAACCCACCATTTTGAGGAAACTACATAGGAACTTGAGGAAATGATGAAGAATAAGTATCCTCATTTGATTGTATCAAAGTGGGGAATTTTCAGAGAGAATTTAATTTTAATGGTAGTATGATGTAACACCCCGAGTTGTCATGGATTATTATTTTTGAATAAATCAGATTTATTTGTTAGCTTATGTTACATGCAATGCCAAGTTTAGCTTTTATTACATGAAATACTTGGTTTTAACAAAACCAAGATATATTATTAATATAATTATTTAAATAAAATATTTATAACCAATCCATTAAACTTATCAATATGAATATAAATAACTAATTTTTAAATATTATGTATATTTTTTTATGTTAAAAACATATTGATAAAAAATACTTAATTTTTTAATAAAAACTTTATCTGTTTCTAAAATACATTTTTTCAAAAAAATTATTATTTTTTATTTTTTGGAATAATAAAAATAATAATTTTCACACCTTTAGAAAATTAATTTTATAAAATAAAATTCATCTTTAAAATCATCATGTCAAAATAGTCTTAGGGTTAATTTTTGGGATTTTTCTGAAAATTTTCTTTTTTGATGAATAGTGAAAATACTGAATTTTAATTGAAAATTGTCTTTTCATTTAATTTATTTATAAGTATAAATTATATATTAAATTGGTTTTAAAATAAAATTAGTACAATTATATAACCATTATTCCAATTTAGATCATTTGTGTAAAGATCTAAACTCGTAATTCCGTATTCGGTTCATAAAAATGATATGTATTTTTTTATAAAAGACAACTAAAAAAATAGATATAACATTTTACATTCCAGGACCTTTTATAGTTTAGGTTTTTTATAATTAGATCAACCTTACATAATTTCATAGCTATAAAAAATAAACTAAAATAACTAAATTACAAATCATGCACTAACTCCTTTTTAAATCTAATCTGCATAAGACTTCTAAATGATCTTATAAACATTTTAAAAAAAACATAGCGTGAGAATAATTACCTAGTAAGGGGTTTCTAAAAGATCAATAAAAATAGTTTTTTGAAAAAATAATTTGGAAAATAAATTTTGAAAAATACCTTTAAAAATACTATATTATTTTTAAAGTAATTACATTTTAAAAACTCTTTAAAAATAATGAAGTGATTTTTTGGAAAATATTATGCAGGATTTTGAAAAAAAAAATATTGGGGCCAATTGAAATATTGAAGTATTTTTAGGCCTACCAACTTTTCAGATGGATGGTATCACTCCCCATTTCCCTATAATGTTTACAAAGTTCAAGAACTTAATTTTATAAAACATTTTAAGCTTACCCTACATATATATACATTTTTCACTAGAGTTTTTTCTTTAAAAATATAAAAACATATTGAAATAAATTTATATGTTTATATATTTATATATGCTTTCATAAGAATACATCTTCTATATTTGGAACAACCAAATCTCATGAAAACTATAATTTTCATAGTATTTTAATGAAAGAATAAATAAAATCCTTGTATTCCGTTCATAAAACTCATAAAAACTATCTTGAAAGTATTTCATGAAAAGGAATGATTTATTGAATGCACATACTTATATATATATATATACAAATACAAATACTAAAATAAAACTAGTTCATGTATTATAAATGCATGAAATTTAATGTGTTATAGATGATGGTAATATCTTATATTTATAAATGATATTCATGATTGTACATATACTATGCACACATAAAATGATAGATTTTTTTATTTAAAACTTAATGTAAATAATAAAAATAAAATGATATATTTCATTTATTCTAAGGGAACAAAATAATAGCTTTTATTTTTTAAAATATTAACATTTCATGGAATAAAGGATTCCATTCACGATGAATGGTTTCTTTAAATAATATTGGTATGATTATTTATTTATTTTTTGTTACTTGTTCCTATCATATTTGGGAGTTATTAAATATCTTTTATTAAATATTCAAATCAAAATGGTCCATGATGTTGATAATGGTGGTGAAGAAGAAATTGTTTGATGATGAGGGTTTTAGTTTGTAGAGATCCAAGGTCAAAGACGATCAGAAAATGATTGGACGGTTGATATTAACTCGAATAGATGGTTAAAAATATATCCAAAATTTTTAATTAATCCCACATCAAAATGGGATCAGTGTGACAGCCTCCTTTTATAATAAACGATAACCTGATCTGCTCATAAATGGAAAAATAGGCCTTATAGATGGGCATGACTGACTTCTTTCCCACTTTATGCACAGACTAGGCCACACAGGGGCCTCCCATCATGCATTATAGTAGCTCTCCTACACCAAACTGTTATTGCACTACCTAGCCACTAGCTAGCTTGTGTTGATGCCACCAATATGGGGTAGACTCTTAGTGGGTCCTCCTATGGTTGATTTGTCCCTTAGTTATCCCTTAGGTGGTCTTGTTTTTTATAAAAAAAGGAAAACTATACTTAAAATATAAACTAAATTAAATACTAAATATTATATTTTCTAAAATTAAAATTAAAATTACTATATGAATTTAATTATATTGAAAATATTACTTCAAAACATTCTCTTTATTTTTATTTCAAAATAATTTTCAGTACATAACATATTACTAATATAGTTTTCCTTGAAAAATAATAATAATAATAAATCACTAAGACTTATCAAATATAAAATTATCTTTTAACTTATGTCTATTTTAAATTTATTTTCATGTACTCTTTTACAAATATCTTATAACATTTTCACTATCACCTTTCAAAAATAAAATTCCAATGGTTTCACTTTATAATGGTTAAAAACAAAAGTTCTATAAATACATGCTATGGATATTTTTCTAAAACACATTATTAAAAGTTATAATTTCTTACTCTAGAATGGTTATCTACTTCCCTATTATTATCTATATTTTTTCAATATTCCACATTAGTACTTTTTAACTTATGGAAGATCCAAATAAGGTGAGTTATACTTTCAGCCTTATTGTGTTTATCGAAGGATCTCTAGTTGTGTTATTATCACTACTAGTGAGTTTCTTGAATTAGATATTCTTTTGAAATGATGTATTATAGTCAATGTATCAATAATATTTTTTCAATATTTTCTTTCGATTCAGATTCTTAATTAATTATTATATTTATTTAAAATAAAAAATACATAAAATGTCTAGGGTGTTACATCCCCCCATCCACCCTTAACTGAATTTCACCATCACAATTCGTTCGGGCATACACCCTTGAAACTCCAATATTAAGTTACTAAAACAACAACCGTATTAATAAATTTTGAATTAAAAAAATTTTATTTAAATCATTATTACCTTTACCAAGGTCTCCAATGTTTTTGATTTTCAAAAAAAATGAGAATTTCATCCAAGGAGAGAAATTCTCATGGTGGCTTCAAATTATTCAGCTTATTTTTTCCATATGAATCTTGTTAAAGTGGGGTTATATTGATGTAAACATTAGAAATAAATTATTATGGATTCACATTGAGTATAAAAATCCAAAAGGTCTATTTGGACTTGATTCCTATAAGATTATCTAATTGATTCAATTTTGAAAATTTTGAAATCATCATTGATTCCTCCTATGATTCTTCCATATAAACCAATAAATTAAAATTTAAAACATATATATTGTGTGGAGATTTTCCCCTTCTATAAATTCATAAAAAAATTGAGTGATTCATATTGTTTGGATAGGGTAAAGCATTTAAAAAGACCTTCATGATACTTTTCTCAATGTGCATGGTAAGAAAGTTGTATCTGCAAGAGTGGATAATAGAAATATCCTGATCCTAAATAGAATTAAATTATGCCATATGTGTTGGATGTGTTATAAATACATTTTAAGCTTAATTAAAATAGCTGCATAAGGTTGATACTCAACGATCATGACTTTATTATGATCTTAACAAGTAACTCATATGGAAGGGATAATAGATTTGTTCGAGTTCTCCTTCCTTCCATCTGAAAATTATATAATAAAGGATTTTTACTAAAAAGGGATACCTAAAGTAATGAAGTATTATAATTTTTCAAAATTATCTAGAACATTCCTCTGATACTGAATGAAAAGACTTGAACTTGTACTTTCAAATTTAGTACATAAAATTGTTGTGTATTTTTTTATAAAGACAACTGAAAAATATAGAGAACATATTATATTCCAAGACATTTTCTGGAATAGGTTTTGGAGAATTATAAAAACCATAAATAATTTCATATTTATACAAGAATAAAATGAAATAACTAAATCTATTTTTGTGTACTAACTCTTTGTCAAAGCGAAACTCTATGATACTTCTAAATGATCCTGAAAATGTTTTATAAAAACATAGGGTGAGAATAATTTCCCAGTAAGGGGTTTTTAAAAGTCCAATAAAAAAATTATTTTTGAAAAATTCCTTTTGAAAATACCTTTTGAAAAATACATTTAAAATACTATATTATTTTCAAAATACTTACATTTTAAAAGTGTTATAAAAATAATCCAGTGATTTTTTGGAAAAATTATACAAGTTTTTTAAAACAAAATCATGGGGGCACTTGAAACATTGAAATTTGTCTGAGCCTACCCACTTTATAGAGGGATGGGTTCACTCTCTATTTCTCTATCATGTTTAAAATTTTCAAGAAACTAATTTTATAAAAACATTTATAAGCATAACCTACATAAATATACATTTTTTACTAGAGTTTTTGCTTTAAAAACATGGAAACATATTTACATACATTTATATGTTTATATATTTATATATACTTTCATAAGAATACATATACTATATTTGTAATAACCAAATCTCATGAAAACTAAACTTTACATGGTATTTTAATAAAATAATAAATAACATCCTTGCATTCCATTCATAAAACACATAAAAACCATTTTTAAAGTAGTTCTTACAAAGTAATAATTTATTCAATGCACATACTAATATATATACAAAAATACATGTACTAAAATAAAATTAGTGCATGTATTATAAATCTATGAAATATTATGTGTTACAAATGATGTTCATATCTTATATTTATAAGTGACATTCATGATTGTACATGTACTATGCACACGTAAAATGACAGATTTTATTATTTAAAACTTACTATAAATGATAAACAAAAAATGATATCTTTAATTTATTCTAAGGGCATAAAATAATAGCTTTTATTATTAAAAACATTAACATATATATTTTAGTAAAAATTAATTATCCTTTAGAATTAAAAGTTAAGAAAATACTTGTTATTTCTTTGTGCCATAGTTCAAAATAGAAATTCTTGAAATAAAAATGAAAATATAATTGTTTATATGAAATCATAGAATAATTTTATATAAAAAGTAATTACCTCAATAATGGTTTTCTAAAAACACAATCATCTTACAATAAATCCATCACATAAATTTATAACTGAATTTTGAAAACCCTTGCAATTTAAAAACTCAATAAAAATAGAATAATGAAATAATTACCTTATATTATATTGTAAGCAGGGAAAAACAAGGGTAGTGACTAGTATTTTAAAATAATGAGGAAGATAATAATTTTTTTGAATGTTTTATAGAGAGTTTTTATGAAATGGGGAATATATTAGCATACTATTTATAGGTACAAGCCCTTTACTATACTAAAAAAACTTGTTTTGTGTTTTGTTTTTCATTTTGATAAGAGAATAAAAAATATGTATATATTTTATATCAACTTTTAGAAGATATATTTAATTATTTGACTAGATTTCTATGGAACCTGAATGATTTGGAAATTTTTTTGTTCAAAAATATTAAAAAATTTATATTTTATACATAACCATCATGTATCTAAAGAACAATAAAAATAAATGATGTTATTTATGGTTCCAAAAATCCTAATGAGTTAGATTTTATTGGTAAATATATACATATTTAACACCATGAAAATACTTTCATGATATACTAAGTATTGTGGAATAAAGGAGTCTATTCATGATGAATAGTTTCTTTAAATACTATTGGCATGCTTATTTATTTTTTTTGTTACTTGTTCCTATCATCTTTGGGAGTTTTGAAATATATTTTATTAAATATTAAAATTTAAATGGTCTATGATTTTGATAATGGTAGTGAAAAAGAAATCATTTTATGTTGAGGTTTTTAGTTTGTAGAGATCCAAGGTTGAAGACAATCTAAAAATGATTGGATGGTTGTGATAAACTCGAATGGATGGTCAGGATTACATACAGAATTTTTAAGTCATCTGACATCAAAATAAGATCTGTGTGGCCTCTTCCTTTTATAAAAAATGATAACCCAAGCTTCTCATAAATGAAACCATGGGCCTCATACATGGGCCCTGCGACTTCTTTCCTACACTATGAACAAACTAGGCCTAACACGGGCCTCCTATTACACATTGCAGTAGATCTCCTAAACAAAAATATGGTGCACTACCTAGCCACTATCTATCTTTGTTTGATTCCTCCCATATGGGGTAGAATCCTAGTGGTTCCTCCTATGGTTTAGGTTTCCCTTAGTTATCCCTTATGTGGTCTTATTTTTTTATAACAAAGGAAAAATCTACTTAAAATATAAACTAAATTAAATACTAAATATTATATTTTCTAAAACAAAAATTAAAAATAAACTTTTAATTACATTGAAAATATTACTTAAAAAAATTCTTTATTTTTATTTCAAAATAATGTTCAATATATAACATATTACTAATATAATTTTACTTGAAAAACCACTAAGACTTCTCAAATTTAAAATTATCTTTTAACTTATGTCTATATTAAATTTATTTTCATGTGCTATTTTACCAATAGATCATAAAATTGTCCCTATCACCTTTTAAAAATAAAATTCTAATGGTTACATTTTATAATGGTCAGAACAAAGGTTCTATAAATACATGCTTTTGATATTTTGCTAACACACATTATTTCAATTTCTATTTTCTTACTCTATAATGGTTCTCTACTTCCCTCTCATTATCTAGGTTTTTTCATCTTCCTCGTCAGTAATTTTTTAATTATAGAAGATCCAAAGTATTTCAGTTATACTTTCATCCTTATTATGTTTATTGTAAGATCTCTAGTTTTTTTATTGTCGCTAATGGCGAGTTTTTTGAATTAACTCTTGTTTTGTAATAATGTATTAAAGTTAGTGTATCAATAAAATGTTTTTCAATATTGTATTTTGATTAATATTATTAATTAATTAATATATTTATTTAAAATTAAAAATACATAAAAATTCTAGGGTGTTATAATTGGAATTAATTTCATGTTGAATTTCGATATAAAAACATTTCAAACTTTTATATATTTTAACTTTAAAAATCTACTTTCTAGTCATGTATGTGGGATTAATTCTAAATTAAAATTTACACTTATATGAATATAATTTTATAAAATGGATTATATATTTTGAATAATCATAATTTATATTATATCATAATGTCAAATTAATTTTTTACCAAAATGAATTGAAAAAATAGTAAAAATTATTTATCACGGTTAAGGTAAAAATGATTTTATCGGGGGTTAAACTAAAAAGATAAAGGTTAAAATAACCTAAAACATATAAAAAGCTCAATTTAATACCATGTTTAGATCTTATAACTTCTAGGATCAAGAATTTTCTATTACTGGATCCTTGTGATATGAAAACAACCTCGGTGAAATTTTCTCCAAAAAAATTACAAGTGTGCCACTAACCTCAATTATAAAAGTCCACCCACTCTCTTCTCCTATTTTCACATTAAAACCATTTTTGGTCTCAAAAATAAATTCACCAATAACTTCAAAAATTCCCTCACCTAATCCTATAATCCTTATTTTGGACAAAAATTCAATCTAGGAAGGATTTTTTGTGCAAACATAAGGAGGAAACCTAAAGAAGAGGTAATGTTCATCAGCAAGTGTTTTCATTTTATTTATTCCTCCACCTACTTCAATTATTATTATACCATGATGAAATAATAGAATAATTTTCTTAAATATAAAATTATATTTTAATATTTAGTTAATTACCTATAACTATCTCCACTTTCATCAAATGGGTAATGGAATCATCTTTTGTGTGTACAGCGGACTACCGCCTCGCGAACCGATATCATTCATTTTTCCAGTACCACATATCACGGTTGAAGATAATGATATATTTATTGTTAAAATATTATATTTATGGTTTTATTATGATTTTATAATTAATATATAACACATATCTTCATACTTCCCATTTTGTGGGAATATGAAAACATCAATCGTGTATACAGCGGACTACCACCTTGCAAAGCAATGTGATTCGTTCACGCTTTACATGTAATGTATTAAGGATGTGTTTAATGAAAATATTTTATATATATATAGAATATAAATTATTATTTTATGATAATATATCATTTAATTTTCTTTCATTCAATCAAACATGAAAATGAAAATAGTATTCATGCATACATACGGTCTACCGTCTCTATGAATTGTGTATTACATTTTATATCACTAAATTTTATGAATTACTATAAATACATATATAATAAATATATATGATATTTATATTATGTTTAAAAATATTTAAATGATGAAACCATGATCTAATTAAGAGGACCAAAAAATATCAAACCAAAACATATATGAAAAACAAAGCCTTTATTATCCGAAATGTAACTTTAACATGGAATTGTTAATAAAAATGTAATAAAATGTCATAATAAAGTAATTTATGGTATTATATATATATATGGTTCTATAATATATTTATAATAAATTTATATTTATTATGAATGATTTTTGAACATGTATGAAGGATGTCAATACTTAAGGTAAGATATTTTTTTCTCAATTAGCCTTCTTTGAGACATATGTTATGGTATGCACATATATTATTTTATGAGGCATTTATACAACAAATTTTACATGTAATATCATAAATTTATTTATCCTAATTATATTTTAAAGTTTAATTTTATTTTATCCTTTCATGGGGCTTATGATTCATAGTTACCAAAGTGGTATGGGTTTTATGTTACAATCGCATAGTTTATCAGGATTGTTTGTGATTATGTTTTTGATGATAAAATATTATGATCCATATTTCAAGAAACTATTTAATTTTATTATAATTTTTCTATTAATGATATTTTCAAGTAATATTACCATTTTTTCACTCTTTGGTACTTAAAATAAATGAGAAATATTTTTTATGAAAATCTGACTTTATTTATCTATTCGGTCAAAAATCCATTTTATTTTAAAACCATGTTTTCTAAAAATGTTTTAAAAAATTATTTATTATTATACTATGACTTTCAAAATAAATTTTTACCCGTGTTTTAATTTTTATAAAAATAATTTGAAATTAATCTTTATGTCATTTTCTAAAAAAATATTATTTGGATTTTACAAAAAATGTGAAAAGAATTTCTATTTTAACATGTACAGAATGAAAAAAACTTTCTATAATCATAACCATTATTTTATTTAAATATTACTTTAAAATAAAAATATTTTTAAAAAAATTATGTTTTAAAAAGTGTTTTTCAAATATGAAGTGACATTTTCCTCAAGAAATGTTTTAAATGACCGATCAAAATCATTTTTCATCTAAGATGAAATTTATTGATGTTATAAATCCCTTACTAGGTATATGATCCAAGGATACCATTATAATTCATACTTCGAATGGTTTATGTTTATGATGGAATGATGTTTATGAAACCCATTTCTCTTCTATGGGTTATACCATGAAAATATTCTTATGAAACCCGCTTATTTTTTCACAGGTTATACTATGATGAAATAATGAAATGATTATGAAACCTATATATTTTATATAGGTTATGATATAATTAAATGTTTATAAAACCCATTTCATTTCAGGGGTTATGATATTATGAATGTTTTATGATCTTATATCATACATAATTCTTGTTTTAATTATGAGATGGATGGGACTTATATCTCCCTCCAATGCATTGGGTAATGATTCATATCTTATGAGATATATAGAAATGGAATTATGAGTGAACTCGGTTTAGTAAGGGAATTTATCTTTTATGATGGTCTTAAGAGTGAACCTTGACTACTATGATGGTTTTTGGAGTTAACTCATTCCATTATGATAGCCTTGGTAGTGATCTATTTCTAATATGCAAATGATTTTCTATTCTTATTTGTATTCCAAAAATTTCATGTCTTATGGAAATGTCATGATCTCATGACTCAGGTTATTTGATTTCATTATGATTCATGTCTTATGAACTTATAATATTTATTCCATGACACAATTTTATTATATTTAATAGGAATGGTGTGGTTTTAAAAAATTATTCTCATGTTCCTATACCTATATGTTCATGTTATTCTTAGGTATCTTCCTTGTTTACCCTTACTGAGCATATGAGCTCACCCTTTATTATGATTCCTTTCCCTGGGTTATGAAGAAATTTATTATGTATGATATATCTAAGAAGGTTTATAGTTATGAATAATGTAGTGTAAGATGACCTTTCTCACTTATGGACCATTATTTATGTTTCCAAGATTCCAAAGGCACTAAATTATTATGGTCCTCAGGTATGTGTTTGTGTAATGTAATTAATATTATCAAAAATGATGTAATATCTATTTATGATACGCATAGGTCCCTATATTTGGTATAAAAGGATATTTTTAGTTAAACTTTATAATATAGTATGAGAAAACCTTAGTTATATCCCAAATAAATATCTATGGATAATTCTAAAGATGTGTCAAAGTATAGAAAAATGTCCTAGAATTTTGGTAAAGGATAGAGTGAGTGGTTTCTAAGAAATTACATCCATGTCTGGATACTACAAGTGGATGGAGCACCGGCATAGAGGTACCTAGGGGTAAGGACACTAAAAAGTGTGAATTGAGTTATACTCAATCATCATCTGGTGCACAACAACAGGTCTTTCTGCACACCTGTTTTGACACTCTTGGGGGATACACTTTGGAAATTTAAAAACTCTTTATGAACCATCATGAGGGATTTAAATATATGATGACTATGAATTTCCTTGTATAAACCTAATTTTTCATATATTAAAGAAGTTTACATGAATTATACATAATATAAGTTATTTTTCATGATTTTGTGGTTCCCCATCAGGATTATTATTTCTTACACTATGATTGCTGGTTTTAATCAATGGATGGAACTTAAGGAACTGCATTAATGCTCAGTGTGAAATAAAATTCAATGATTTTCCTTATGATAATCCAAATGTTATTGATGATTTAATGAAAAATATATTTGAAATTCTCACATAGATTTCTCAATCTATAAATCATGATGGAATTTTAAATGAACAAAGGGGATAATAACATTCTCTTGAGTCCTTTATTAATCAATTTGTACCTTCCTTTAGTGGATCTATCAATCTACTAGTTACTGATTAATGTATTGGTACCATTGAAAATATATTTTTCATTCTCTAGTGTTTGAAACATTAAAAAATCATTTTGGTTGTCTACCATTTATAAGTTTAATCATATCAATAGTGGAATATTATCAATAATATTAGGCAATAAGATTAAATTGACTCAATGGATTGGAACAACTTCAATAACTTATTTTTTAATGATTATTTTCTTCATATTCTTCATACAAATATGGAGAATGAGTTCCTTGAGTTAAATAAAAAGGATAATGAATCTTTTGGTACCTATAAGGAAAATTTTACAAGACTTGTGAGGTATGCTTCTGGTATTATCATCCTACATGAAAGTAAGGTTGATATATTCTTTAGTGTATTAAAACCAAGTCTCCAAAGTGAGTTATCCATAATAGACTTTAGTAGCTATGAATAGATTGTTAGATGTTTTGTCAAGGTTGAAATGGAAGTTGAAATTATGTATCAATCTCATGGTTTTGAAAAGAAAAGGAATATGGAGTTAAAAAAATCTTAAAACCATGGAGAGTTGAATATAATCTTTCATTTATGCTCAAATTGTGGTAAGAAGTATGTGTGAAATTTTTATAAGGGGGCTAGAAAATTTTTTAATTATGGAAGGGAAGTTCATTAGGAAATTTATTTTTGAAGTTATGGTAAGAAGAAATATAATGATGTGAACAGTGTGAAATCTACATAAATTGCACCAACTACACTCCAATGTTTCAAATAAAAGGAGTATTGTTATTATGATAACTAATTCTTGAATCTAAAGGTTAATTATTATGATTTATTTCATAAACCTCTTAAGCCAAGAGAAAAAGTAAAAATCTCATGTGATCACAATTTTTGATGAGGGGTGAGAAATGATGTGGTGAAAGGTATAATTACCATCCACACTAAAATTGTTGATGTCTTATTTGACTCTAGGTTTACCCATTATTTCATATCTAATGATTTTTTTTAAGGTTATAAATATGCCAACTGAACTATTAGATGTAGAATTAAAAGTGAAAACACCTAATGGTTTGATGATCGCATCCAAATTCTATGATTCATCTTCAGTTGACATTGGTGGGAATGTTCTTCCTCTAAATCTGGTCATTCTTCCTCTAATAGAATTTTATGTTATCTTGGGAATGGATTTTATTTCTCTACATAATTTCTCCATAAATTGTTGAGAAAGGGAAGTCACATTTGATATTCCAAACTAACCTATGATTTTCTATCAATTTGATGATAAGTACAAACATTCAATGTATATCACATATATGGTATGCGTGTTGATTCCCATAAATAATGTGTGTTTATATCAAATGGTTGGGGATAAACTTGACATCAATTATATGCCTATTATGTGGGAATTTTTTGACGTATTTTATGAAGAATTTTCTATTCCAACCAACGTTAAATTTTTTTATTTTCAATCACTTTTAAGGGAAAAGTGAGAACCCTCACACCTTGCTTGATTCGGCACCAAAGGTCACAACTGATTTGTTAAAGAAAAGTTTAAGCTGATTCGAGCCAAGCTCTCAAAACAATATCTAGGGAATAGACATTATCAGGATGTCAGAATCATCCTTTAGTACTCTTTCACAGAGATTTTATAGTATGTCCCAAGATTGTAAGTGTTCCTCCTTTCTGATCTTTCCCATGTTGCATCCTCTAAGCAGAATGCAAGCCTGATTGTCGATCCACTTACCCTACTCCTTAGTAAAGGTCACCTGAAGCGGCCCTGTCTTCTGTAACTCCTGAATATCCAGCATGTTGTCCGCCATTTGCTCATCAGAGTTCAAAAGTAATTCCATTTGATTCAGCATCGAAAGTATCTATCACTGTGAGTCATCATTGGAATTATTCTGACATTGCTGCACCGAGCCTGAAGGCCCCTTTTCACCCTCAAGGTTAGTAGGGACAAAAACCTCGAAACTAGCCTCCTGTATTTTCTGAACCTCCTTGCCTTCCACTATTTTTGCCTTGTGTTCCTTTGTAGTTCCGACTTTCTTTGCTAATTGAGTCTCTATTGGCCTACTTTCACCCATTTGTCTTCTGCTTCTTGGTCTATATTTTTCTTATTCCCCTTATTTCTCCTTGGTCTATGTAATCCCTTTCCAACCCCTCCTGTAACAACATCATCCGAGGGTTGTCCATCTCCATCAGATTCATCTTCAGAGGTACAAAACTGGTTACAGTCTGGGCCCCCCTCATTGCTCAAACAGTCAAAATTATTACTTAATTTGAGGCTATCCAAAGTTCCCCTTGAGTTGAGAGGGTTACCAGCATCATTCAATGTTGAAACCCAAGCTTAGGTATCCATAGGATGTCTACTCCTAGTGATGGAACTATCAAATGCACCCACCACCTGGGCATAAGTACCATAGATTGGCACAGTACCCATGGGCATTAGACCCCCAGCTCCGAAGGACTCCCCCGGAACCTGCTTATCCAGGTTGGAATCCGCTGTGGCAGTCCCTGCTGGAGGATCAGGTACAGCCTCCCCAGGGTCCCCTTACTGCAAGGAATAAAATTTCAGGTTCTGCTTCAAACGAGCAAAAACTTCTGAAACCAAAGGCCCCGACTCTTGTGATATGGACCTTTCTATTTAAACTGGAAAGGTATTACCATCTTGGTGAACCATTTTGGAACATTTCTCATTAAAATGCATACCCTGCTGGGAAGAAATCCCCGAGGCAACTTCTCATCCCTCCTTTGGATCATGTACATAGCAATAGATCTGCTCATTTGCCCCAACAGCCCTCAAACCTTGGCGAAGTTTGAGCGCCCTATGGAATCCGGAAGAGGAGTGGCCTAGCCGATGGTAGTGTGAACAAAATGCTGGCCAAGATTCAAAGAACACCCTCTATTTCCATCTTAGCTCCTCTCCCACAAAAATCCAAATCCAATTCGTAGGTGATTTAGAAACATCCACCTCAATGCAGACACGAGGATTAATTGGATGACAAAGCATAGAAGTGCATCGATTAGAACACAGGAACCGGCCAACCAAGTTCCCCAGCATACCAATAATCAAAGGATTCTGAAATGGAATCGGAAGATCAGGAAAGCTTACCCAAACTAGTGTCGAAGGCACATCCTGCTTCAGGTTGAACTCGAAGGACCAACGAAGAAGATGAAAACCAAAATCGTTGAAAGATCGAGGATCACCAGACCAAGCTATGATGAGATCTTCCTCCGAGGAGAATCGTATCATCATGTGGCACCAATCGAGAAGACCCACCACCGGTTGGTCGTTCAGACCCCATGAATCACAAACGAACAAGTCAAAAGAGTCGATCGAGGTTCGATGGCCTCTGAATTGAGCCAATAGTGTTTCCTTGTGAAGTTATGAAGCCTCGTTGAATTCCTTCATCGAAAGCGAGAGCTGAGGCCATCCGTTGTGAAGGTCGGGGACATTAGGACTGAGGAAAGTCACCAGGAAATGAGGAAGGGAGTTAGGGTTAGTGAAGGGAATGAAGGGTCAAGCCCGAGGGTAAGGAGGATCAGATCTCCCTCCCTCCTCTAGGGAGGGATGGGCCGGTGCCACTGACATCTCCGCTAGGGCATCAACGCCAAGAGAACTAGGAGCCCAAAGAGTTCTTGTCAATCCCTGAAGAATTTTATATTCTTACACACAACACATGATGTTAAGTTATCAAAATAACTCATACCTGGTACCATAAAAATTTAAAATAATCCCTATAGAATGGCCTCAATTAAGTTGCATGAATTGAAGAAGAAAATCTAGAAAAACCATGAAAATGGATTCATTCTCCCAAGTGTGTCACCTTGGTGTGCACCTATTCTTTTAACTAAAAAGAAATATGGATTGATCCTGCTATGAATTGATTATCAGTATCTATACACGATCACAATTAAGAATAAGTATCATCTTCCCCATATTTATAACTTGTTTGATCAATTGTGTAAATATCAATACTTTCCACGATTGATCTTCATTCTGGATATCATCAATTGAGGTTCAAGAAGGAGGATATACCAAATATATCATTCTATACAAGGTATAGACACTATGAATATATAGTGATTCTTTTTGTCTTATTAATTCCCCTGTTATATTCATGGATTTAATAAATAGAGTCTTTATAAATTACTTTAATCAACTTATGTGGTCTTTATAGATGATATTCTTATCTATTCAAATTTCAAGGAAGATCATAAATACCGCTTTAGAATTATACTAAAGACCCTAAGGAAGTAGAAACTATATGAAAAAATTACAAAGTAAGAATTTTTGTTGAAAAAGGTTTTATTTTTTTGTCACATAATCTCAAGAGAGGGTATGTGAATAGATCCATCAAATACTAAGGCTATTGAATATTTTTCCAAAATAACCACAGTGATTGATATCCACAATTTTCTTAGTTTATCTAGATATTATTGATATTTTGTGGAGAATTTCCCAAGACTATCTAATACACTCACCAAGTTAACTCATATGGGATCCAATTTCCTCTAGATAGATGAATGTGTGGAAACATTCAAGTAATTTAAGAGAATATTAGTCAGTGAACATGTGATTACATTATCCTATAGTACAGAAGGTTTTTTAATATATATTGATTCATCCATGAAGGTATTGGGATGATTTCTTATGTATAATGAAATGGTTATATATTATTCCTCATGAAAATTGAAGATTATTGAGAAAAATTATCCAACTCATGATATAGAGTTAGTTATGGTAGTTTTTCCATTAAATATATATAGGCATTACCATTACAAATAAAATTGTGATATATATACCAATCACAAAACTTTAAAGTATATATTCATATATAAGGATTTGAATTTGCACCAAATAATATGGTTAGATATTATTAAATATTATGACTTCTCCATACATTACCACCCTAGGAAAGCAAAAAAGGTTGTTGATGCTTTGATTCAAAAGGATAATGCTAGCTTTTCCATGATAAGGATTAAAAAAGATCCAATATTTTGGGACTTTCAAAGGATGGATATGGAAATCCTGAAGGAAGTGTAAAATATTATCTCATTCAATTAAATGTTCAACTATCTATCCAAGTGAAGATTAAAAAGGTGTATTAGAAGAATGTAGATCTATAAAATAGGGTTAGAAATTTTATTGAGTTTAACCTTGATTATAATGGAATGATAAGGTTCAGGAACTATGTATAAATTTCATCCACAACATAATTGAAGGAGTTGTTATAGGAATCTCATAGTTCTTAATTATCTATTCATCCTAAAGGTATGAATATGTAAAGATATTTGAAATAATACTTTTTGTGTCATGGAATGAAGAGATATATTACAGAGTTTGTATCTAGATTCTTAGTATGTCAACAAGTTAAGGATGAAAGAAAATTTTCTAAGGGAATATTGCATCTATTAACAATACCAGAATGGAAATCAAAAAATATTTCATGGATTTTATCATTGGAATCCCCAAAACCTCTAAAGAGAATAATGTTATATGGGTTATATTTGGTGTACTTATTAATTTAGCACAATTTATCTCTATCAGATAAGACTTATCTATGAATCAGCTTTCTAGGATATACATTAAAAATGTGGTAAGGTTTCATTGATTACCACATTCTATTATGTCTAATCGAGATCTTTGGTTTACCTCAATGTTATAGCAAAATATTTAGTAATATCTTTATATAGAGTTAAGTTTTACCATTTCATATCATCTACACACATATGGTCAATATGAGAGAAAAATTAAAACCCTAAAGGATATGTTAATATCTTTTTCTTTCTATTTCAAAGGTCGTTAGGATAAACACCTTTCTCTAGTTAAGTTTTCTTAAAATATTATATTCCACTCAAGAATTTAAATGGCTCCTTATGAAGTCCTCTATTAAAGGAAATGTAGATCTTCAAAGTGTTGGAATGAAGTTGGAGAAACAAATATATTGGGACATGATATAGATGAATAAATTTTAAAAAACTTTGGATTCATTCAGAAACACATAAAGGTATCTCATAGTGTGAATAAAATTTATGTTGTTGATCACTAATGTGATATAGAATTTGAATTTGGTGATAAGGTGTGTCTAAGAATTTCTCCATGGAAGAAGGTTGTGAGATTCAGGAAGAAAGAGAAACTGATCCCTAGGTATATCAGTCCCTTTGAATCTCTTGATCAAATCAGGATAGTATCCTATCGGCTGGAACTTCCACCATACCTCTCTAAAGTCCACAATGTATTCCATGTATCTCTCTTGATAAAGTAAATACATTTCCCTTCACATGTATAAAATTAGAGTTCATACCAATAGAGAAATATCTTTTTTATGAGAAAAAAATAGTTGATATTATTGATCATACAAATAAAGTTTTATCAAACAAGACCACTCACATGGTCAAAGTTTTTTGCCAAAACCACTTGTTTGTGGAAGCTATGTGGTAACTTAAGGATACGATGAAGAATAATTATCCTCATTTGATTGTATCATAGTGAAAAAAATTTAGGGAGAAATTCATTTTAATGGTGGTATAATGTAATGCCCAGATTTTTCATGAATTATTTTTTTTAATAGATTAAATTTATATGATATCATATGTTACACACAACACAGAGTTTAGTTTTTGTTACACACAACATTATGTTTTAACAAAACCATGATATATTATTAATATAATTATTTAAAAATGAAAGTTATAACCTAACCATTAAACATAAAAATATGAATAGTAATAACTATTTTTTAAATATTATGTATAATGGTTTAATATAAAAAAATTATTGATAAAAAAGTACATAATTTTTCAATAAAGTCTTTATATGTTTTTTAAAATACTATTTTCTCAAAAAAATGTTCTTATTATTTTTTTTAATAATAATAAATGTAATTTTAAAACCTTTATAAAATTAATTTTATAAAATAAAATTCATTTTTAAAAACATGGTGTCAAAATTTACCTAGGGCAAATTTTTGGGATTTTTCTAAAAAGTTTATTTTTTGATGAATAGTGAAAAATACTAAATTTTAATTAGAAAATGCCTTTCATTTAATTTATTTATAATGTTAGATTATATTTTAAATTGGTTTTAAAGTAAAATTAGTTCATCTATACATCCAGGAATCCAATTTAGATAATTGGACTCAATTTTATGTTGAATTTCGATATAAAAATATTTCAAACTTTTGAACATTTTCTCTTTAAAAATTCGCTTTCTCATCCTGTCTGCGGGAATAATTTTAAATTAAATTTTCCAATTATATGAATATAATTTATAAAAGTGGATTATATATTTTTTATCATCATAATTTATATTATATAATAATTTAAACTTAATTTTTTTTCCAAAATGAATTGTAAAAACAATAAAAATTATTTACGGCGGTTAAGGTAAAAATTGTTTTACTAGGGGTTAAACTAAAAATATAAGGGTTAAAAATAACCCAAAGCTTGTCCAAAACCAATTTTATGGCCATATTTAGATATTATACCTTCTATTATTAATAATTTTCTATTATTTTTTTCCTTTTTACATGAAAAAAATGTGGTTGAAATTCTCTCTTTCAAAAAAATTACTAGTGTGCCACTCACCTCAATTATATAGGGCCACCCACTCTCCACTTATATTCACACCTTAAAACCCTTTTGGTTAGGCCAATAACTTCATAAATAACTTCCCAAAATGCCTCCACTAATCCTATAGTCCTTATTTTGGACAAAAATATGACCTAGGAAGGATTTTGTTACAAACCTAAGGAGGAAACCCAAAGAAGAGGTAATGTTCATCAAAAAGCATATTTTTATTTTATTTATTTCTACACATAAAATTATTATTATAAAATTATGATATAATAACATAAATATATTATATATAATAATATTTTGTTATATTAAGGTAATTACCTACAACCATCTCCACTTCAATCAAATGGGTTATGAAATCATCGTTCGTGTGTACGATGGATTATCGCCTTGCAAACTAATGTCATTCATTTTTTCATTACCACCTATAATGGTTGGAAATAATGATAAATTTATTGTTTATATATTATATTTATGATTTTATTATGATTATTTAATTAATATATCACACATACCTTCATACTCTCTACTTTTTGGGAATACGATAATGTCGCTCGTGTGTACGGCAGACTATCATCACATGAAGCGATGTGATTCCTTTACGCTTTACATAGAATTTATTAAGGATTTGTTTAATGAAAATATGTAATATATATAGAATATAAATTATTCTTAAATTATAATATATCATTTACTTTTATTTTATTCAATCTGACAAGAAATTGGAAATAATGTTCATGCATGTGTATAGTCTATTATCTCTATGAACAGTGTATTTAATTTTTATCACTAAATTTTATGAGTTATTAAAAATAAATATATAATTAATATATATTATTTTTATATCAGGTTTAAAAACTATAAATGAAGAAACCATTATTTATTTAAGAGGACAAAAAAATAAAAAATCAAAACATATATGAAAAACAAAGCAGTTATTATCTGAAACGTGACTTTAACATAGAATTGTTAATAAACATCTAATAAAATTTCATAAGAAAATAATATATGATATGATATATAAATATATATATATATATGTGGTTCTATAATATATTTATAATAAACTTATATTTATTATACAAGATGTTTGAACATGTATGAAGGAATTCAAGACTTAAGGTAAGGGATTTTTGTCTCAATTTTCCTTCTTTGAGACATATGTTATCTTATGCACATATATTATTTTACAAGCTGGGTATATAGAACATTTTACATTTAATATCATGATTTTATTTATCCTCATGATATTTTAATGTTTCATTTTGTTTTATCCTTTCATGGGGCTTATAATTTTTGGTTACCAAAGTGGTATGGGTTTTATGTTACAATCTCATCATTTATCGATATTATTTATGATTATGTTTAAAATGATAAAATATTATGTTCCATATCTCATTAAACTCTTCAATTATATTCTCCTATGTTTATTCATGATATTTTCAATTAATAGTACCATTTTTTCATTATTTGTTTCTTAAAATAATTGTAAAAATGTTTTTAAGAAAATCTGACTTTATTTATCTCTTTGATCAAAAATCTGTTTTCTTTTAAAACCATGTTTTCTAAAAAAATCAAAATTTTTTTATTATTATAATATTATTTTTAAAATAAATTTTACCCATGTTTTAATTTTTAAAATAATTTTTTGAATGTAATATTCATTTCATTTTCTAAATAATGATCATTTGGATTTTACCAAACATTTGAAATGAATTTATGTTTTAATGTATATGGAATAAACAAAACATACTATCATTATAAACATTATTTTCATTGAATATTCCTTTATAAGTTTTTAATTTTATTTTAAAATAAAAATATTTTAAAAATATATATTTTTTAAAAAGTTTTTTTCAAAGAGTAAAGTATATTTTCCTCAATAAATTGTTTAAATGATCTATCAAAATCATTTTCCATATAATATAGAATATATTTATGATATTGATCCCTTAATGGGGATATGATACAAGGATACCATTATTATTCTTTCTCTGAATGGTTTATATTTATTATACAATTATGTTTATGAAACCCATCTCTCTCCCACAGGGTTATACCATGACAAAATTTTAATGATACCCACTTCCTTTTTTACATTTTATGCTATAACAAAATGATGAAATGATTATGAAATATTTATATTTTCTATAGGTTATGATATGATTAAATGTTTATTAAACCCATTTTATTTCATGTTTTATGATATGATGAATGTTTTATTTTCTTATGTCACACATAAATATGATTTTCATTATGAGATAGGTGGTACCTATATATACATTCAATGCATTGAGTGATGATTTGTATCTCATGAGATATAAAAGAATGGAATAGGGAGTGAACACATTTAAATAAGGTGATTTTTCCTCTATGATGTTATTGGGAGTGAACCTTGAATACTATGATAGTTTGGGTAGTGAACTCATTCCACTATGATATCCTTGGTAGTGATCCTTGGATAATATGGAAATTATTTTCTATTCTTATGTGTATTCCATAAATTCCATGTATTATTCTAATGTTATTCTCTCATGACTCATGTTCTTTTATTTCATTATGATTCATATCTTATGAACTTCAAATAATTATTCCATGACTTGATTTTATGATCTTTGATATGCATGGTATGGTTTTCCAATGTTATTTTCATGTTCTCGTACCTTTATGTCCATGTTATGATTATGTATCTCCATTTTTTACCCTTACTGGTCATTTGATATCACCATTTATTATGTTTCCTTTCCCCAGGTTATGAAGAAATTTATTATGTATTATATTCTCAGGAAGTAATAGTTATGATGAACGTTGTGGGAGATGACATAGCTCACTTATGGACCAATGTTTATGAATCCATGTTTCCAAAGTTACTAAACTAATAAAGTCCTTATGAATGTGTTTGTGTAATATAATGAATATTCATAAAAAATGATGTAATATCTATGTATAATAATCCTACATTTCTATATTGGGTTTTTGGTTGAGAGTGTTATGACCCTCTTCAATTAGAGGGACGTTTTAAGTCAGGATCTTATGGTTTCTCAATCTGAAGAAATGAAATGGGGAAATTACATAGGGAATGATCATGGAGCATATTTGAAAAGTGTTTTCCATCAAAATATTTTTAGGGTATATGGAGATTATAAGGCCCTTTCCTAAGGGAAAAGGTATCTCTAGTTGACAGGACCTATTGGGGATGACTTATGAAAAGCTAGAATGATGTGTATTATGCATAGTTAGAATGAAGGTGTCCTTAAAATTTGAGAATATCTATCACTAATGGATAAGGGAGATTTATGAGTATCCAAATTTCTCAAGACTATAAAGGGTGGTTTTTGAAAGGAATTTGTTTGATAATGAAGTAAGCATATCATTCGGTACTATCCATGTATGATAAACCCCTTTTAGATATTTTATTTTTATGTAAAGAAGGGGGCATTCTAGTTTGAACATGACCATAAAAAAATGGTGTCCTAGAATAAATTCATAAATTCCTTCCTGGATTGGGGTTGTGTCTATGAACAGATAAACACACACATTTTGGTTGTTGAAATAGTTGGGCCTTGAATGGAAGATCTATGTTTCTCTGTGTATCTCCATTAGTTTATAATCAAACCATATGTGGTTCTTGGTAACCAAGTCTTCATATTGATCTGAATGGAATATGAAGAGGGAAATTTTTATTGATATATTTATGGGTTTAGGTTGAGGGATCCTAGAATTACTACGTGTCTTGATGAAATAATAATCATGTCATACATAGTTCTTCAGGGTGATGCAGTGTATGAATGGTAATAGAAGTAAAGGCTCTTCCCAGACAAGGGTTGAAGCAACACGTAGTTTAATTTTGTGTGACTAGGACATGGACCATATAGTTTAACATATTACATCAATTATATTGAGGGATGTAATTTATTTTCATTTAGATTTGACTTAAATATTAGTGATTTTTTATTTCATGGCGATCTGTCCATAAATGTTCCATCAATTTTTTGGAATGAAGAAGGAAATTTATAGGCTACAATCTAAGGGATTCCATATCTAAAAAGTGATATGGGAAAAGTATGGAGGGAATTCACATTGTACACATTTGAAAATAGGTTTCCAGTATGATGTATTTGGGATGCATGGGTATAGAATAGGTTTCTCATATGGATGAAATTACCTCTGGTTGATATGCCCTACTAGGGAGACTTATGCATGGCCAAACTAGGAAATGTTATGCATATTTAAACAAAGGTGTCCTGTAGTATCATACATTCTATTACAGATGGATGTAAAAAGCTTATGGATATTTTAATTTCCCTATACATAGATTTTGATTTGCGTAAGTAATTTCCTGATTATGGAAGGATAATTTTATACAAAAATCAATAAATAATGGGGAAAATATTCCCTATATAGTTCTGACACATATAAATGGAGGGGAAATGCGTTTTTCTTAATTAAATTTGGTCCAGAAAATAGGATCTAAGAATCACTATGTATCTCATCAATGAAAGAATCAATCCACATGTATTTCTAGGATATATTCTCCACACTGATCGAATTCTTGTTTGGGGGGGAATTTTTATATTGTATTTGGGCCTAGGTTTTTATATATGGGAATCACTATGTATCATGTAATGGAAGTAATCAAGACACATGTAGTTCTTGAATGGAGGTGTGGTGGGAGACTAGTACCAATTATAGTGGTCCTCTCGGGGTAGGTCCATAACAATGTATAGTTTTAATCATATAAGAGAAGTCAACCATGAAGTTTATTTTCATTAGGTAAAGATGTTTGGTGTGTATTTTAATGTCTTACATCTAGGACTATACTAACCCTAATATGAACTGGTATGTGTCAATCATATGGGAATCCCTTACAAAAATTTATAAGCCTGTGTGAGATATTCTTAGTGTGATAAACAAGGGATGGCACAAGATTATTTCACTGTAGATAGGAAATTAAAATAGAAAGTACAGGGGTATTTTTATCATATAGTGGATGGACAAAGATGTAAGATCTGTGCATATCTATGTATCTCATAATGGTGAGTATCAAGACATACGTAGTTCTGGGAGTATTTTAACATCGAATGATGGGGATGCTAACCATGAATTTTAACATCATATGATAAGGATGAAGGTTACCTAATGTGAAAAAAAATATAAAGTCCCATAAACATTGTCCAAACTTTAGGGAAATAAACTCATGAGACAAATCCCATGTTTGTGACATGAGGATTCTTGAGCTAGTTTCCCAAGGTATCCTATTCTTGGTACATGTGGTAATACTACATTTTAACATCATGTGATGAAGAAATTTTCATACAGTTTTAATTTCTTGTGACTATGATGATATGGATCTTTCCTTTTAGGTTCATGTGATAGGGACTTCTCTATGTAGTTTATCATCGTGTAGTAAGGATGAATAGTGTCTTATGATTTTAGGTCATATGACTAGGACCATGGGGTTTCTATTGATTAAAGATATAAATATTTATTGATATGAGGGTACAAAGAAGTCCTCTCTATCTAATAAGTGAAAACCCAATGTGAAAAGAGGCCTCAGGAGCTAAGGGTTATTGAAAACAATCTTGTAAAGGGGGGATTTGGGTATGCACCTAAGAAAAAGGCCCTCTGTATTGCTACATATCTTTTAGTGATGAGAATCAATCCAGACGTATTTATATAGAAGGATAGGTTGGGGATTTGTTAGGATACCATCACCAAGAATTGTGTTATGCTTAAGCACAGACTGAAGTATTATGTGGTTTTACATCACGTAACATGTATGTGAACTCTGAACTTTTATGTCATGTGTAAAATGTGATGTTTTAAAATTTAATGTCATGTGATTAGGATATTAGGATATGAATTTTGGAGTCTTACAACTCGAACTATAATTTCTTATAGTTTTAGGTCATACGATTGGGACCCTAAGTTGTTCCTTTTAAGGTCATGCGATGAAGACCATTAGTCATTATTACATGAAGTATTTATTCAGAAAAATTTCAATGATAGGTGACGTAATAAGCTATCCATCCATCGATAACAAGGAATAATATCTATTAGAGTGTAACTTGTGTATGGCATAAGGTCCCTCACACTTTGGTTCAAGCATTATAGGTTTCTTCTCTGGTATCATCAGAGTACAAAGAACCCATACTAGTTCTCCTTAGAGGAACTAGAGGAGGTGAAATTTATTATTAAAATACCATTCTATACAATTTTGGTGGAATTCCAAGTGATGAAAGGTATGCGGTCTTTTCTCATCAAGTCACTCTAATTCATCCAGCTGTTTTTGGGATTTATCGTCGACAGATAGCCAATATCAGATGGAAATGAAAAGCGAGGGAAATTAGGCCTCAATGGGAAGGAATTATTATGTATTTTATACCATTGAATATGAGGTTGCCTATGTGGTAATGTGGATTTTAGTTCGGTAATACCACAAGGCATGAAAATGATTTTTAGGCAAAAAAAATTTATCTTTAGCCACCATCTTATGAAGTATGTTTGATAAGGCCTTGTTGAAGGCCTCTATTTGTCAATTATTTATTAAATGATAGTGATATGAATGGTTACATTTAATATTATACACATGATACATACTTTCCAACTCATTAGAACATAAAATAGTTCCATTATCCCTTAAAATTGTATAAGGGACACCAAATATAATAGTGATATTTTCTTTCACAACACTGAAAATATTCTTTGTCCTGACTTCTTTAAGGGATATAACCATAGCCTACATGGTGGAAAATTAGTGGCAGTGATAATTTACTTGAACTTCTTGGATGTAGTGATATGATATGTCCCTACAATGTATATTCATCATATGAAAAATGGACAGGAGTATTTGGTAGTGTGTGGAAACTCTAGGGGTTAATTGGTGAAGTTGGTGTGAACTTGGAAGTAATAACACTTTTTAGAGAATTTTTTGCAACCCTTCATCATTTAAAGCCAAAATTATTTTTGCCTCCAAATTTGATGGAAATATTAAACCTTTATTTATAGGAACTACATGCCTCTTTATATACTTCTTTCATGACATAAATGGTCTCGTATCCTTCAATTCACTTGATAAGCACTCCGTTGAAGCCCTGTATATAGATATTTTTTGTGGTTTGGGCTACATAAGGGGTAAAGTTAATTTCTCATTGTATGTTTTTCTATTTTCCATATTTTTCTGAAGGGAGTATCCTATTTTGAAGGTATTCCACAATGGGAATTATCCAACTGGTTGTAGGACCATCTCATTCATAAAAGGAATTAACCACGTTGACTTCATCCATGTAAACACAAACAAAAGGTAGCACTATTTGGTGGTGCATAGTGTTGATAACTATTTTTTCCCATTTTGGATCCACCAAATCCATAGCCACATTTTCCATTGGATTTTCATGGGAATTATATGATCATTGTATATGAGTCAAATTTATATCCAAGGGGGATTCTACCATTAGTCCTCAGACATAGTCAAGAAGAGAGATCAGATCTTCCTTTATGATGGAATAATCACTATTGATCTTCTTGATTAACAACTCTAAATTTACATTTACATTCAAGTGGTCCATTAGAATTTGAATTTCTATTTATAGTCCTGTAATGAGGTCCTGAAAGAGCGCTGTCGTGGGCGCCCTCAAATGATTAGTGTGATTTTGGGGTACTTAGGTGCAGCAGAGTGGCTGACCAAGGTCGTCTCTCAAAGGAGGAAGTGAATTAAAACAACTTTTCAGAGGTATTCTAGAAACAAAATAAAAGGGAATAAAAACACTACTTGAAAGTATGGGGGTGGTTGTTTATAGTTTATGAATCTAGAAGAAGTTTTCTGGAAGAAGATTGCATTTTTTTTGTTTTTAATTTTGAAATGAAGTTTCGATTAGAATGACACAACAAGAAGATATTTTTTTATAAATCTATTTTAAAAGGTGTAATCGATCTAACTCTACCTATTCAATAATTTATTAATCATTATCATTTAAATTAATATTCACTTAATTATGATCCCTTAATTTGTTAAATCCCGAACCCTACGAGAATTAACTTTACCACGAAGATTGAAGTGAATTTTAACCTTAGGATAACTTCGGAACATGCAATCGCGACACCCTGCTTTGATTGATGCTCTAAAATTAGCTTATGGTCAGTGGTAAATTAAGGAACATAACCACTCTGGAAATGAGGATTAATTTAGTTTAGGAATTATATTTGAACTCTACAAATTGATCCCATGTGGTTTTGAATTACCGGTTAAGGTTGCGCTCTCATAGTTCACACAATTCCCGACCTCGCGTGTTTTGTGCTAACTATTCAATTGCTTGCTTAGTTTCATTTAAATTAAAAACTCAATTAATAGATCATAATATGTGAATTAAAGTATCTCATTGATTCAAAATAAATTAATGAAGAAGGATAGAGGTCGATCGATTACTAAAAAGAACTACTCTTCCATGGGTGGTGTAGTCATCGTGGAGACGTTTTGCATAAGCAACGGATTGAAAGGGTAGAACTCAATCTTGTCTCCACTCTTGATTCCAACCCAATTAAGAAGATTAAGATAAGAAGAAGAGGGATGAACACAGAATATTATTTGAAGAAAAATTCAAGAAACAAACATGAAAGAAAAGAAATACAAAGAAGAGGTGAGAGAGGAGAGCCTTTTTGGAAGAGAGGTTTGCACAAAGTCTTACTTCTTCCAAGAGTTGTGAGGGGATCCCAAGAGACACCCTTTCGGACACACCTTCCCAAATCCTCCACCAGCCCTCTCAAAGAGTTAAAATCCCCTTTAAATAGAGTTTGTGAGGGCTAGGGATACATAACTTTTTAAGTGTGAAATGAAAATCTCGGCTAAATATTTTATCTCAACTTTAACCGCCAATTTGACCTCAAACACGCGTGAATTGACCGGCCTTCCAGAAGGATTATTTGTGTCACATCAAGTCCCCGAGCTTTCCTCAAAATTTGGGCTCAATCCAAGTCCGTATGTAGAGGATATGGACCAAATACAGAATCTTCTCCATTCTGGCGAGCCCAGCCCAACTTTGACTTCATGGCCCAATTTCAACAACCAAATGAACTCGTTAGCTTTAGTGTCCTGAATAAAAGTTGTAGATAATTTAGTTAGGAACACTGTTACAAAATTTCAAATTCAAATAATAAATATAAAAATATTTATCTTCGAAATACTACAGTGCACTATTAAGGGTAAAACTGGAATTTTCACCAAATTTTCAAATGAATGATCAAATCCCAAATATTTTATAAATAAACATATTTAACACAATGTGAGGAAATTATATCATTTATTATAAATAAAATATTCAATAAAATAGTGTTTTATCAACTCCCCCACACTTACCCTTTTGCACACCTGGGCAAAACCTCATATCAAGTAAACATCAATATCAAATCAAAACCAATTTTAAAACACATATCTTTAAGATCAATCAATTTCACACCAAGAATAAAAAAGATATAATGCCTCATAAAAAACATTATTTCAAGTTCTCTATTTATATCATTCAATATATTTCCACTTCATTTATCCGCCCATGCACAAAACACTTACCTCGCTTGAATTTTCTCTCATCACTCAAATATCAATTTTTTTTGCAATGTCTTTCTCATCCAAACTCATACAAGGGTCACCATAGGCTTGATAGATTCCTACATCGCTACCCGATGTGAGTCAAGGACATATGTTTATCATGAGGACTTTTCAGGGTTGTTCTGTGGCTTTCGGTTGGTAGGATTAAGATGTGAAAAACTCTGAGGCTGAATGAGGAGGGCTTGACTCTTTTAAAGCAAAATTGCATTAATCTAATTTTCACTTAAATATGGTCTTCTCTTCAATCCCCATAGTATCAATTCAGCTCCATCATCATGAAAAGTCATTAAAGGTTTACACCATTCATCATTTCAGCATAAAAATGTCAATCTTCTCAAACATGGTTTTCTTGAAAGCTCCAGATGGGCACAACTTTCCACCTCAATTAGAAGCTCCAGAAAAGGCACAGCTTCACTTGTCATGAAAGCTCCAGAAAAGGCACAGATTTCAATATAATGACTTTCTTTAGCAGCAAACACATCTCTTCAGAATTTAATTTTCCACCCAAAGTATCACATAATGTGGTGGCACAACACAAGACAGCTTCCCCCACACTTAAGCTCAACTAGATTATGCAATTTCACTTCAAGAGTTGGTTGGATAGGGAAAATTGGCTTGTAATGTGGCTTAACCTAACAGGATGTGCATGGATTCTAAGGGCTAAAAGGATTAAATATTCAAGGTAGGCCATTATAAAAAAGGATTCTTTGAAATAGGGGTTTTAATACCAAACAAATGCCTCAATCATTTAAACACAAGTACCTCAAACCCTCAAGTTTTGACAGGAATAGATCAAATTCTGGTTAAATAAAGTATGGTTTGGTTCTCTCAAGAAGTGAGGTGAATGTAAAGAATATGAAAATAATGGTTTAGAAGCCTCACAGGAAAGTGATTTCAAATATAAAGACAGTGATATTGGCATGGGATTCAAAATTCAGCGTACTTTGCATGAAATTACTAAATATTTGAACTTGAAACAAAGTCATTTCAGCATTCATTTAAGATTAGTTTCAAGGGGTAAATTGTTTCACTTATTGATATGGATTTAAAAATGGTGATGAGAATCATTTTAGCTCAAAAGTTTCAAAAACACACAGAAAATTGTAAAATAAACACACAAATTTTGAAAAACACACAATTTTTTTTTTGGTTTTTTTTAACAGGAAAACAATTGAAATTACTAAACTAAAAGGTTCCCTCCCACACACTTAAAATATTGCATTGTCCTCAATGTGAACCCGTGAGATGATATATGCACATGAAATTCAGAATTTTTAAATAGGACAAATAATATAAAAGTGAAAGGGTTAGGAACAGCCTGATGTGATCAAGTGATGATGGGGTCATGCAGTGTGATAAAATCCACTGCATCAGTAGGATGTCCCTGAATGTATCTCTTCAAACGTTGCCCATTGACTGTAAAGCTCCTTCCAGTGTCCTCTTGTGTGATCTCCACTGCACCATAAGGAAAAACATTAGACACAATATAAGGACCTAACCATCTGGAACGCAACTTACCAGGCATCAACTTCAGTCATGAACTATAGAGAAGGACTTTCTCTCCAACATGAAACTCCCTTTGTTGGATCATTTTGTCATGAGCTGCTTTTGATCTTTCCTTGTAGAGCCTTGATTTCTCATATGATGACAATCGAATCTCCTCAAGCTCTTGAATTTGCAACTTCCTTTGAATTCCAGCTTGGGCCAAATCCATGTTACATTTCTTTATAGCCCAATATGCCCGATGCTCGACTTCCATGGGGAGATGACACGCTTTCCCAAAAACAATCCGAAATGGGGACATACCAATGGGGGTCTTGTATGTTGTCCTATAAGCCCACAATGCATCATCCAAGCGCTTGCTTCAATCCTTCCTATTTGGCTGCACGGTTTTCTCCAAGATTTGTTTCAACTCACGATTTGAAACCTCAGCCTGGCCATTTGTTTGGGGGTGGTATGGTGTTGATGTTTTGTGTGTCACCCCATACTTTCGAAGGAGGGAAGCAAAATTCCTATTGCAAAAGTGTGTCCCTTGGTCACTGATGATGGCCTTTGGTACTCCAAACCTGCAAAAAATTTGTGCTTTGACAAAGTCCAAAACAACATGAGAATCGTCAGTCCTGGTGGCCTTGGCCTCCACCCATTTACTCACATAATCAACAGCAACCAAAATGTACAAAAATCCAAATGAACTAGGAAAAGGACCCATAAAATCAATGCCCCACACATCAAAAATCTCACAGAATAGTATGGGTTGTTGGGGCATCTCATGTCTCCTAGAAATATTCCCAGTGTGTTGGCAACGAGAGCATGACTTACAAAACACATGGGCATCATGGAATAAACTAGGCCAATATAATCCAGAGTCCAAAACTTTTCTAGCTGTCCGTTGGGGTCCAAAGTGTCCACCACATGCAAGTGTATGACAGAAATTCAAAACAGACTCAAACTCATGATCGGGAACACTCCTCCTAATGACTTGGTCACTACACATGCGCCAGAGGTAAGGATCATCCCACACATAAAATCTTGACTCACTCTTTAATTTTTGGACTTGATGTTTCTTCAAATTTACTGGGATTTCAGAGCCAACAATGTAATTAACTAAATCAGCATACCAAGGATGCTTACCTGAGATGGTATAGAGATGCTCATCGGGGAAAGTGTCCCGAAGTGGTACCTGGTCCAAGGTGTCATCCTCTAGTGTGTGAGTAAGCCTACTCATGTGGTCTGCCACCAAATTCTCTGACCCCTTTTTGTCCTTTATCTCGATGTCAAACTCTTGAAGAAGGAGCATCCAATGGATAAGTCGCGGCTTTGCATCTGGCTTCTTCAGGAGGTACCTCAAAGCTGCATGGTCAGAAAAAACAACTACTTTAGAGCCCAATAAATATGAATGGAATTTATCTAAAGCAAATATGACAGCAAGAAACTCTTTTTTTGTGGTTGTGTAATTTGATTGGGCTGAATCCAATGTCCTTGATGCATAGGCGATCACATGTGAACTTCCTTCCACCCTCTGAGATAAGACAGCTCCAACCGCGAAGTTGGAGGCGTCACACATAAGCTCAAATGGAAGGTCCCACCGTGGGGGCTGTATGATAGGTGGAGTGGTCAGACGCTGTTTTAGCTCATCGAATGATTTCCTGCAAGAAACATCAAACACAAAATCAGAATCCTTTTGAAGTAATCTTGACATAGGAAGAGCAATCTTACTAAAATCTTTGATGAAGCGCCGATAAAATCCTGCATGCCCTAGGAAAGATCTAACATCACGCACACATGAAGGATATGGTAAGGATGAAATAATATCTACCTTTGATCTATCAACCTCTATCCCATGTTTTGACACTACATGCCCTAAGACAATGCCATGCTCTACCATGAAATGGCACTTTTCAAAGTTCAGGACCAGATTCTTCTCAATACAATGATTCAACACCTTTCCCAAACTAATTAGACATTCATCAAATGAAGACCCATACACTGTAAAATCATCCATAAATACCTCCATGCAGGTCTCAATAAAATCAGAAAAAATACTCACCATACATCTCTGGAAGGTACCTGGGGCGTTGCAAAGTCCAAATGGCATCCTCCGGTAGGCAAATGTGCCAAAGGGACAGGTGAATGTAGTCTTCTCCTGATCCTCTGGAGCTATAGGAACCTGAAAATATCCAGAAAATCCATCCAAGAAACAATAGTGTGTTTTCCCAGCTAGTCTCTCGAGCATTTGATCAATAAATGGGAGGGGGAAATGGTCCTTGCGAGTGGTCTGATTTAGTTTCCTATAATCAATACACACACGCCAACTGTTTTGCACCCTCATTGGAACTAAATCATCTTTCTCATTTTTAACAACAGTAAAACCAGTTTTCTTAGGCACAACCTGAATTGGACTTACCCACTGTGAATCTGAAATGGGAAAGATTATAACTACCTCGAGCAATTTCTCAACTTCCTTTTTAACAACTTCCAGGAGGGTGGGATTGAGTCTCCTTTGTGGTTGTCTCACCGGTTTAGCCCCATCCTCCAAGAGAATCCTATGCATGCAAATAGAGGGGCTAATACCTGATATGTCATCCAAGGTCCACCCAATCGCCCTGATGTTCTCCCTCAAAATATTCAAAAGCCTTTCTTCATGTTCAAAAGGGAGATTGTTAGCAATGATAACAGGTAATCTCTCACCACTCAACAAGTATGAGTATTTCATATTTGGTGGCAATGGCTTGAGTTCTAATGAAGGAGGGTGTAGTATGGATGGAGACATTGAAGGAACTGAAATATGTGCACAAAGAGCATCAGTATCAGAATAGACATCATCAAAATCATAGAATAAAGCATCAAATCCATCAGCATACTCAACAGCCATTTCATAATCAGAGTGAACATGATCAAAATCAGAATATGAATCCACATCAAAATCAAATCTTAGAGAGTATTGTTCATTAGAAACAGGTGTGGAAGTTCTCTTAGTCATTAAACCAGAACCAATACTCATAATCTCCCTAAGCATAGGACAATCCAATTCCATGATGTTTTTACTTGGTGGTTCAAAATGGGAGATAACAAAAGTAGAATGGTCCTCTGAGGGGTACTTCATGGAATCCATAACATTAAATATCACAACTTGAAAGTGTACCCTCATTGACATTTATGATAGTTTTTGCAGTTTTGAGGAAGGGTCTACCTAAGATAATGGGGGCATGAGAACTTACCTGATCATCCTCCATGTTAAGAACATAGAAATCCGCTGGAAAGATCATGTCTCTTACCCGGACAAGTACATCCTCAAGGACTCCCGCTGGATATGTCGTAGCTCTATTCGCCAATTGCACCACTACTCTTGTTGGCTTCAACTCACCAACCTGAAAGGAAGAGAATACAGAGTGAGGCATCACATTTATGGAAGCACCTAAATCACAAAGTGCATCAGAAAAGTGCAACTCCCCTATGGTGCATGGGATGGTGAATGTCCCTGGATCCTTGCACTTTGTTGGCATTGCTAGAGTTGGTGAAATGAGTGCTGAGACATTCCTTCCAAGGTTTATCCTCTCATTTCCCTTGAGCCCTCTTCGATTGGTGCAGAGTTCTTTTAAGAATTTGGCATACCTTGGGATTTGCTTAATGGATTCAAGTAGAGGAATGTTGATCTCCACATGCTTGAATGTGTCCAAAACCTCCTTTTGCATTGCTTCTTCAGACATCTTCTTGGTTTGAACAACCCTGTTTGGAAAAGGAAGGGGTTTAGGAGGAACATCATCAATCTTTTTCTTACCTTTATCTTTCTCCTTGGATTGTTCATCAGTTGGTATGGAATGCGGCTTCTCTGAAGTTGAGGTGAATCCCGGTGGAATGGTAGGTGAAGATGTATCGTTCATTTGCTTCCCACTTCTCAATGTGATGGCACTAACATTCCCCTTTGGATTTGGAGTGGGTTGGGAAGGTAGATTTCCAGAATTCTTACTCACAAGTTCATGGAGGGCGGTGGCAATCTGACTCATTTGAGTCTTCAACTCTCTCAGCTCCGAACCTTGACTCTTCAGCTCA
The DNA here is from genome assembly GCA_963277665.1 of Viscum album. Classification (NCBI taxonomy): domain Eukaryota; kingdom Viridiplantae; phylum Streptophyta; class Magnoliopsida; order Santalales; family Viscaceae; genus Viscum; species Viscum album. The sequence continues at coordinate 1,195,929,494 of OY728123.1, read as the reverse complement.
TTGTGTTGATTAAGAACAATTTGTTTCAAAAGATCATCAGTGTTAGAGTCTACCTTGTTTTGGATATTCCCTTGTTGCTGACTCGTTGATGTTTGAGCTTCGAATCTCCTTTGGGGTTGTTGGAAACCCTGTTGGTAAGGTGGAGGCTGCTGGAAGTTTGGTTGAAAAGGGGGCCTTTGTTGTTGTCCAGAGCCATACCTCATGTCCGCTAGATCTTTCCACCCTTGGTTTTATGTTGGATCAAACTTCTTTTGGGGATATGGTTGTTGTTGTTGCTCCTGAAATGGTCTCCCAGGGAACATTGCTGCACAATCTTCTGTTTCTTGGAGTTGTGGGAAACAGTCAGTTGGGTGGCTTGTCTCAGTGCAAATACCACAAGGCCTTGAAGGAGGGGGTTGGGATGTCTTTTGAGCCAATGCAATCTGCCTCACCATAGTTGTCAATTCTTCTAACTTAGTATCAATCAAATGACTTTCAAGAGAAGAAGGACTTACTTGATGTACTCCTCGAACATGTGGTGTACCTCTATCACCGAATTGTTGGGAGTTTTGGGCCATCTTGTCGATCAACGCACGCGCAGCTACTGGTGTCTTGTCCACCAATGCTCCTCCAGCCGCAGCATCTACCATGCTCCTCTCCATGGGTGTGAGTCCTTCATAGAAGTATTGGATGAGGAGTTGCTCACTGATTTGGTGATGTGGGCAGCTTGCACACAACTTCTTGAATCTCTCCCAGTACTCATACATTGACTCCCCTTGGGCTTGCTTGATCCCTGATATCTCTTTTTGAATGGATGTGGTCCTTGATGCTGGAAAAAATCTCTTCAAGAAAAGACGTTTCAAATCGTTCCAACAAGTTACATCTTCGGGTTGTAAATAATACATCCAATCTTTCGCAGCTCCATCAAGTGAGAATGGGAATGCTCTTAGTTTGATTTGATCTTCAGATACATTTCTAGGTTTTAGGGTTGAGCAAACCACAATAAATTCTTTCAAATGTTTATTGGGATCCTCACCAGAGAGGCCATGAAACTTTGGAAGTAAGTGAATTAACCCAGATTTCAGTTCGAAGTCCGATTCAAGATTTGGGTATGCAATACAATTTGGTTGATAGTTAATATCAGGTGCAGCAAATTCTCGAATGGTTCTATTAAGTTCATTTCCATTGTTTCCAGCCATTGGTTCTTGTTTTATGGTTGAATTTGAATTGCTTCCAATTTCAATGTTCTGATATTGGAGTAATTCTCCAACTGGTTGAATGTTGAAACTTCCCGTAGACTGAGAATGTCTGATTCGTGCCCTAAGGCTACGTTCAATCTCAGGGTCAAGATCTAAGAGATCTTCGGGATTAGTTCGTGTCATCAATCAATGAAAGATGAAAAGAAGGAATGTGGACCATAGTAAAATAAAAATTTGAAGTTTGAGTTGATGGTCCAAAAAGAAGTAGAAAGAGATAAAAGAAGAAGAAGAAGAAAAAAATCAGATTGGGTAAAGACGGAAGAAAGAAGAGAGGAAGAGAATTAAAATGTAAAATAAAATAAATACCTATAATTGGTTGAAATAATTACTTGCCTCCCCAGCAACGGCTCCAATTTGAAAGAGCGCTGTCGTGGGCGCCCTCAAATGATTAGTGTGATTTTGGGGTACTTAGGTGCAGCAGAGTGGCTAACCAAGGTCGTCTCTCAAAGGAGGAAGTGAATTAAAACAAATTTTCAGAGGTATTCTAGAAACAAAATAAAAGGGAATAAAAACACTACTTTAAAGTATGGGGGTGGTTGTTTATAGTTTATGAATCTAGAAGAAGTTTGCTGGAAGAAGATTGCATTTTTTTTTGTTTTTAATTTTGAAATGAAGTTTCGATTAGAATGACACAACAAGAAGATGTCTTTTTAGAAATCTATTTTAAAAGGCGTAATCGATCTAACTCTACCTCTTCAATCATTTATTAATCATTATAATTTAAATTAATATTCACTTAATTATGATCCATTAATTTGTTAAATCCCGAACCCTACGAGAATTAACTTTACCACGAAGATTGAAGTGAATTTTAACCTTAGGATAACTTCGGAACATGCAATCGCGACACCCTGCTTTGATTGATGCTCTAAAATTAGATTATGGTCAGTGGTAAATTAAGGAACATAACCACTCTGGAAATGAGGATTAATTGAGTTTAGGAATTATATTTGAACTCTACAAATTGATCCCATGTGGTTTTGAATTACCGGTTAAGGTTGCGCTCTCATAGTTCACACAATTCCCGACCTCGCGTGTTTTGTGTTAACTATTCAATTGCTTGCTTAGTTTCATTTAAATTAAAAACTCAATTAATAGATCATAATATTTTAATTACAGTATCTCATTGATTCAAAATAAATGAATGAAGAAGGATAGAGGTCGATCGATTACTAAAAAGAACTACTCTTCCATGGGTGGTGTAGTCATCGTGGAGACGTTTTGCATAAGCAACGGATTGAAAGGGTAGAACCCAATCTTGTCTCCACTCTTGATTCCAACCCAATTAAGAAGATTAAGATAAGAAGAATAGGGATTAACACAGAATATTATTTGAAGAAAAATTCAAGAAACAAACATGAAAGAAAAGAAACACAAAGAAGAGGTGAGAGAGGAGAGCCTTTTTGGAAGAGAGGTTTGCACAAAGGCTTACTTCTTCAAAGAGTTTTGAGGGGCTCCCAAGAGACACACTTTCGGTCACACCTTCCCAAAGCCTCCACCAGCCCTCTCAAAGAGTTAAAACCCCCTTTAAATAGAGTTTGTGAGGGCTAGGGATACATAACTTTTTAAGTGTGAAATGAAAATCTCGGCTAAATATTTTATTCCAAATTTCACCGCCAATTTGACCTCCAAAACGCGTGAATTGACCGGCCTTCCAGAAGGATTATTTGTGCCAAATCATGTCCCCGAGCTTTCCTCAAAATTTGGGCTCAATCCAAGCCCGTATGTAGAGGATATGGCCTAAATACAGAACCTTCTCCATTCTGGCGAGCCCAGCCCAACTTTGACTTCATGACCCAATTTCAACAACCAAATAAACTCTTTAGCTTTAGTGTCCTGAATAAACGTTGTATATAATTAAGTTAGGAACACTGTTACAAAATTTCAAATTCAAATAATAAATATAAAAATATTTATCGTCGAAATACTACAGTGCACTATTAAGGGTAAAACTGGAATTTTCACCAAATTTTCAAATGAATGATCAAATCCCAAATATTTTATAAATAAACATATTTAACACAATGTGAGGAAATTATATCATTTATTATAAATAAAATATTCAATAAAATAGTGTTTTATCAGGTCCTTATACTTTTTAAAATTATTTGTGTAACTTCTTAACAATAGGAAATAATAAGGTAAGACTTCCTTTGATGGGGAGATAAGCATGACTCCCATCCTAAATATATCAAGATTAGGGTCTTCCACTCTCTTCCATTTTAGGCTTCTGAATTCACCATAAAATAAATCTCCCATATCTGGGGGGCTCTTGAATAGATAATATCTCTTCATCAGTCGGTTCATTGTTCAATTAAGTTATTTTGGCAGAGGGATTTTTTTCAAGGAAGTTTCCTAATTCCTAGACTTTTATTTCTTTCTGATGCATTTATTTAAAATAAAACTAATTCAAAATTACCACCCATCGTACCAATCATATAGTCAATATTGGAAGGCTAAGGGTATATTTAAGAGGGTTTTTATGAGATACTGAGTAGAATTTTTGGTGTTGAAGGTAGTGCCTTAGCCTCTGAACTGAAAATATTAACACTAGATAGTTATTCTTAATGTTTGAATAATGATTATCAGTATCATGAATGGTTTGACTAATATAATAGAGGCTTTTCTAATTATCAAGATCATTCTTGTGTGCAATTAAATCACCCCTTAGTTGTTTTAAGTATGTCACAAAAAAATGAGAGTTTTTTTCTCAAATAAGAGGAATCATCACTGGTAGACTCAAAAGATATTTCTTGAGACTATTGAATGCTTACTAATAGTTTTCAGTCCATTGATATGTGACCACCATTTTTATTAACTTGGTGATGGGAAAAAAATTTCTTGAAATATTTTTGATAAATCGGTGAATATAAGTAAGGCATCCTTGTAATATCATCAACTCTTTGAGGTTTCAAGGATGTGACATATCAAGGATAGACTTTGTTTTATCATGTTCAACTTCGATGACATGATGGTGTACTACGAATTCAAGAAAATTTCTCAAGGTAACATTTAAAACACATTTCAAGGTTTTTATTTTTAGAAAATTTTGTCACAATTTATTAAATATAGCCTCAATATTGTCAAGGTGGTAATATTATTACTGATATTTAACCACTAGATCATCTACATAGCACTTGATAGAATTCCCTAAAAGTGTTTTAAGATACGATGCATGGTATGTTGGTATGTAGCACCAGTATTCTTCAAAAAAAATGGAATTACCTAATATAAAGATGACAATTAGGGTGATCTAAAAGTGGTGGATTCCTCATCCTCAAAAATAATATGGATTTGGTTGTACCCTAAATTGCAATCCATGAAGGAAAGGTTTTGATATCTAGTTTTAGCATAAATCAATAGTTTTGTGATCAAAACCAGTAAATCATCTTTCATATAATACTGGTTAAGATCTCTGAAGTTGATATAAACTCTAACTTTCCCATTATTATTCTTTACTGGGACTATATAGGCTATCCATTTTGGATATTTGACATCCCGAATGAAATTTTCCTTGATGATCTCATAAAATTTCGCCTCAATTTTGGTGGTGTGAGTTGGGTGAATCATTCAAGATGCATGTTTGTAACCTCGATGGATTTCTAGAAATCCCAGGTTGTGAGTGGTCACCTTGGGATCGAGGCACATAATTTTTGTGTAATTATAGGTAATCACATCCCAATGTTGATTTATAACAAAGGTATATACCTATTTTTCTTCAGACTACATGGTTACGCTAATCAATCTGGATTGTGGGTCCTCCTCTAAACCCAAGTTTATTTTTTTAGTTCATCAATAGTGGTAGAAACAACTCCCTTGAGTGATAGAGGGGCATCCTGGAGGTCCTCCTCCTCTTTCTCTTCCTCTTCCTCTTCCTCTTCCTCTTCCTCTTCCTCTTCCTCTTCCTCTTCCTCTTCCTCTTCCTCTTCCTCTTCCTCTTCCTCTTCCTCTTCCTCTTCCTCTTCCTCTTCCTCTTCCTCTTCCTCTTCCTCTTCCTCTTCCTCTTCCTCTTCCTCTTCCTTGTCCTCTTCCACAATACTCTTAGGGGATGTGAGTGATCAAGTAAAAATTTTAAATTTAGGAGAAGATTCAACATTTTGATATCTGGAAGATGAAGTAGCTTCCTCAAACCTGATTGACAATGTGGGGTTTCATTGAAGCTTCAGAGGGGAGGGGAGGGGTGGATAAAAACTATTTACTCTCTCTAAGTGAAATGATAGCATTTTCTAATTCATATGATGAGGTAGGGATCTATTGAATCTTAGAGGATAGAGTGAGTGAATTTTCACTCGAACTTTTACAATTGTTCATAGGTTCAATGACCTATTTATTTCTTCTAGTCTCAGTCATCATTAATGATATCATGCAGTTTTTTGAATATGTACTTGTATTTGGACTTGTATGATTGATCTAATTTATGGGCAACACATATTATTAATTGGGATGTTTGAAGGGATTGTTCAAGGTCATTTCTAGACCATTCAAGGTAGTGACCCAAGTGAAACCATTATTCATGGGTTGTTTCCCTTCTCTCTGGTATAATTCTACATCAATATATTATGATTTGAAATAAGAAAATGGGTCTTTATCACCATGAAATGTACCAATTTACCCATTAATGAAGTAATTGGGGAATTGGTGGTAAGATGAGGGGACTAATGTGTGTTGATGCAACCAAATACTTCCTATAAAAACATTTAAGTTCGTATCTTACTAAACAACCATAAATTCTGAGTCGAATACAAGGTCCCCAAACTGACCTCTAAGCTTGATTATGCTAATGGAATTTTTCTCCCTTTTATCATAAACCTAAAGTGTTAGAGTGGAAGTGGACAAGAGGGGATCGATGTAGCCTAGTCGGAAAAGTGTTCATATTATAATTAGGTTCACTCCTAAAACATTATCAATGAAATCCCGTCATATATCAATATCATTTATCCTTGCATACACATGCACGGTTATGATGTGTCCCTTTATAAAAATATATTTTTCTTGCTCTATGAAAGAGATAATTGTATCGAATTATATAGGATATTTCTCTAAAAGATATATTTTAGAATTGGAAACCTCATATTAAAACTTCTAAGGTCTTATAAAATCCTCTATGAGTGCTTCTTGGAGGTCTCTCGATAAACTTAGAGCATCCAAGATCGACAACCTAGCTAGCACCAGGGCCAATTTCTATAAAATTACATAATTCTGGGATAAATTTATACTCTTCCTAGAATGAGACTTATATTTTATAGGAAATTTAAGAGATAAAGTACTTAATTTAGGAAAATTGTCCCTTGGAACAGGAGTTTAAGGCTCACCTATCCTTAATGGGTTAGGCCGAAAAGGTTTTCCTGCTTGCCTAAGTTGATCAGAAATGTGTAACCCCTCTAGTAGATATTATAGGATAATTAGGTATGGGATAATTCTATAAAATGTGGTGTAACTTCCCTAATTTATTTGGGACCACTATATGGATTTCCCATGAGTTTTGGTGGCATATATAGTCCTAGCAGGGACGTGTCTAGAATATTGGGTTCTTCTATGATTATGACTTCCCCTGTACCATTAGCTCTTGTGGCCTCTTTCTCTGGTTACCTAATATATTTTAGGTAACTCAGGTTCATTTCTATAATTTTCATTGGATAAGGGATCAATTAAGTGAATTAAATTATTAGAACCAAAGATTAATTATTTCTTTTATGAGTATTCTGTTTTTTGGGTCAACTATTGTGGTATTGTTTGGTGGGATGGATCATGTTTCCTCTAGGATGGAGGTATAAAGTATAAGAGATATAGGGATGGTTTTGGAATCCATATGATATCATCTTCCAATAATTGAATTTTTCTTCTCTGATTGTGCCTCTTATTGGAGTACCGGTTCTTATAGTACTGTGGCACTGATGAGGTTGGTCATGCTGCCAAAGGATTGACTGGGGAAACAGTTGGTTGATTCAACTATGAATTGAATATATCATTATTTCAAATGTTTTTATTCGTGTCCATTTAATAATTGAACTTTTGTGCACCTTTTCAAGTAACTTATTTCCACTCACCTTCTTATTCTGGGGTAGCAGCGGAAACACATGCCACTTGCGTTGGTGGTTTTCCCTACTTCATAGATTCCAACATTTTTTTCAAGGTTTCTTTGAAAACAAATAATTCTTGAATGGTGTGCCCCAGTGTTTAGTGAAAGGCCCAATAGTTTTTAAGATCATCGAGACCAACCTGATTGGGCCTCTTGGGATTTGTAAAGTTAAGTAAATTGTTCTCCAAATCCATTATGAATTTTTCAAGGAATTTCTCATCTTGGAAGGAATGAACTTTATTCCTCTATTTGTCAAAATAATTTTATCTCTATCCCTTATACTTGTCCTAATGAGGAGGGTGTTTTTACTAATTCTCAGGAGGGGTCTGCATGATATGGTGTGGGATTTGTAGATGGTGTTGGTGTAGAGGCCATTTTAAGAATGATAGTAGTAGTCTTAAATTTCTCTATTCTCTTCCCCTAAGATAATGGAATTTATAAGAACTTGGCCTTGGTTTTAAATATTAAATATTCCAATCACTGAGAAACTAGAACAATATCCCAACACCAGCTTGTATATTTCACATGGATAATCATCGTTCACAACTCATCTTGAATATTATCTATACAGAGGGTTAATAAATATTATTGGGGAAAGTGTAGATTTAGGTAGTAAGTTAACCCCTTCCACCTAGTATTGAAATCTGAGGCCCTCTAATTAATTTTATATTTTAAGTTTGAGATATCTAGGATTATTATATTATATAGTATTGATCTTAATTTTCTGAGAAACTAACAATAGAGATCTTCCCATACTATGATTGAACAATCTGGAAAACTGGTTTACCATACAAAGTTCCTACCTTTAAATGTTTGTGTGAAGCACTTGAGTTTCTCCACTTCTTGTTGTGCATGGGTTCCCATCATGGGATCACAATGGGAAATCAAAATGAATTAGATGATACTCTATGTCTCTTAATCCATTAAATATTGTAAACATAGGGCTCCCAAAGTATTTTAGGGGAAGGGTTGCATCAACCCATTTAGGGTAAGGCTTCCTTTAAAACTATATCGATGAGAATTGTTTCTCCATAGCTTCCAATTAAACTTATAATAGATTAATTATATTGATAAGTCCTTGGGGGATGTGTGGCTAGACAGGAGCTTTAATAGGGTCTGCAACATGTAGGGAATGATGTGGCAGATCTAACAATACTTGTGGTTTCCACCCATTATGGGTTAACCATTGACAGTTTGACTGGTTCTATTATTGTTGTTTCACTAATGAAAGGAATTGCTAATTTCATACCATGATCAGGTCCAAATAAACAGGTTTTCTATTCCTAGGGATGATTGGGTGCCCTGGATCCACTTTCATTGATATGATGATCCCTTCTTGTTGAGGGGTATTATTTGAGAGGGTAAGATGAGGCTCCTATTAAAAGATATACCAAGAAAAAATATTGCCTATGAGTCATTCTACATTTAATTTCCTCATCTTCTTCATTTATGTATCATATTTCAGGAACCTCTCTTCTATCATGAGTTATTCGAATATTTCTGGAAGATAATGTGATGTATTTGTTCCCTTAAACTTTTCCTTGGAGGAAGCTCGTTGAGGGGGTAGTGGAAGATCATTCACATGACCCCCCAAGTTTTTTGTGAGATTTTGATTCCTAATAAACACACATTATTCATTTATCTTAGTGTAGACCATGTTCTGAATGAAAACATCATATTATCACTCCTCTTCATTTGAGTAACTTTCTATATCATCCTAAATAGTATTTTCAATGATATTAATTGATGCATAATTCATTTTGGTGTCTTATTGGTAGTAGAATGATAGGGGTGATTGGCCCTATCATTTCTACTGAAGTCACTATGATCTCTAGGGGTTGTTGTACACCAAATAAATTGCTTTTTTTGTGATTATTACTAGGCCTATTCCCTCCCTTTTAAGATTACTTTATAGTTTCTTGATTGAGGGTGACTCGAAGGGAACCACTACACAACTTCGGAATACATTCTTTTAATAAGGGGAATAGGTCATAAGATAGGAAGGATTAATTTTTTGGCATTCATCTTATGTAGGAAAATACTTATTTTCATTGGAGAGGAGGTTAAGGTAAAAAAATACCCCATCTCTGTGGGCTGATATTTCTCCCATTCAACTATTTTCATGCCTCAAACTGAATTTTTTAGCTTTGAAGGGACAAGTCTTATTAAAAAACCCATATCCCATTGGGTTGTGGCTACTCCTATATCACATCATCTGTTTTATTCTTACGTATTCTCATTCAAGCATGACACAAGTGCAATATATGGTCTTCACTTAAGAAACTTTCTTCTAAGGGAATCAGTGGTGTCTTATGATTGGATTCCCTTAAGCAAGAAGCTTTCTCAATATTCTCAGACACCTGAAGTATAAGTCTTTCAATAACTCTCTCATTGGTCTTGATGTCTCTAAGACTTGTTCAAGGATTATTGTTTCTGATCACACCATCTTTTATGGATGGGGCTCACATCTAAGAGTTGACTTGAAGTAATAACATTACATGAGGTCACTTCTGGTGTATTTTTTTGATCGGATGGTGATATAAAATGAAAAACTATGTGTTCATCCTATCCATAGATATGAACAATTTTCAAAGAATTAATGATCAAACAACATAATTTTTTAAATTCACTGAGGTATGTGTGTTGAATATCCTTCCTTTTTTCTGATTTTGGGAATCATGTGGCTGGAAGGGGAGCTAAGTCGATTTGGTGAGGAAGTTCTTCTATTAACTTAACATGGTTTGGATACCCTTCATAAGGTAAGAACTTCATTTTTAGGTGGTGAAGAGTTTTCCAAAGGTTCATATATATGTCTTGTATAACTCTTATGATAGTGCCTCTATAATGTAAAAATGAGAAGTTATTGAGGGCCAAAACATGATGTGTATATTATCCTTGGCCATATTCCTTCTCATAAGTAACATATTTTCCTATTGTTCTAATGGAGATTACTCCCCTTAATCCACCCAAAGATGGAGTTTCCTAACTTCTTTTTTATAAATAGTGTGGTTAATGGGGATCTTGTTCACCTTGTTGGAATGAAAATGATTCATAGGTAGCTCATAGGATGGATGCTACCTTGGATTGTCCTATGGTTGAGAAAGGATATAGATTTTCAATAAAAGGGCATCATCCATGACCACCCCTATCTTTCCAAGTGCCCCGGAATATGATGGATTTATCATAATTGATTTTAACAGGGGAGTACTTCCTTTTTTAAATGAAACAATACCCTGTGGAGGGCCTTCAGGGTAGATAATAGCAAGGGGAGAACATTATTTTTTTTTGATTTTATATAAATAAGTAGAGAAGACGCAATTTTTACCAAGAGATGGTCTCTCAAGATCGATCACCTCATGACCAAAAATAGAGCCTATGTGGTAAATATTTTGGGTAGGACCTCCAAAATTTTTGTTAGTAACATTGTGAAGAGGACCTTCACAACTATGACCACTGCATATGTAATTTTGTAATGGATCATCATGATCTTGGGCCACCATTGATAGAATTTTGATGGCCTAAATAACACTAGACTTTGGAAGATCAGGGTTTTGAGCTTGCTCTAGAATTTTGAACTACCCTGAGTATGATTTATTCTTTGATGTTCTCCATTGGGGAGTTGAAATCGTGTGTTGTGGATTGCGATTTCCATATATGGGGGAAGGTCTGAGTGACTCCCATGTTGATTTCAAAACATTATAACAAGACTCTATATTTTTTTAAGGGATATATACCTTCCCTAGAATAGACACTGGAGTGGACTGGTGAAGCCTAGTTGGAATGGGGATGTGTGCAAGATATAATCATCCTTTAATCAAATAATTTTTCACGAGACTTACCTAGATGGGAGAGGGAATATGTTTCTTCTCCCGAGTGAACTTCTCATTATGTTGACAAGCCACTCCACTTGCATAGGTGGGGTTGTATACCCAACTCCTAACCACATCTGTCAACATCATTATCTCCTAGAAAGTTTGTATAATGTGAGAAGGGATATAATATACTCTTCCATCATTTCTAGGATATTCTGAGTGACATTCACATATGGAATGGAAATGTACTCCCATTCCATGGTTTGAGTAGGGATGTTCCATCACTCATGTCCTTTATTTTTTGTCAGGATATACAGACAATTTTCCGGTGTGCAGATAGAGACATGGGTGTACCCCCTATTCACTTTTAGTGTATGCTGGAATATTTCTCTAGATGCTACCAAACTGTATTGGTAGACTTGATGTGTATGATAATTTATATAGTCCTACTTATAGTTTTTCACCATATATTAGGGGTGGGATTATCTGGAAGTATCTAGAATGTGAGACTATTTTCATTTATTTAATTTCCTACCTCAGTTGGTTTTCATGGAGGCTCGGTTCTAGTTGACCTGATCCAAAGACCATACAGAGACATCCTCATCATGTTGTGGACTCGATTTCATGTGGAATTGGAAGTAGTGGTTTCTAGGAGGATTCTAACAACCCTGACCCCAAAATCCCGAAGTCAGTTCCTGAAACATGATGTGTATTTTTTTCAAAAAAACATGCATATAAAAATTACACATCTCATTCCATCACAGAGAATCATTTATTTTTAGGTTCTAGAAAACCAGATACAGCTGAAAAATTCTGTGAAAAACTTTACAAAGATAAAATTCATATCATTTCCATCTCAAACGAGTACACGGATCTTGATAAACCAACTAACCCTATAAAAATAAATTGAAAACGTAGGGTGGGAATTTAAAATTATCATAAAGGGGTTTTAAAAAAAATAATGAAATTAATTTTCAAAACATCCCTTTAAAATAATTACAAAACATTTTCTTAAATAGTAAATAACATTTCCAGAAGCATGTCATCAACATTTTTCAAAGGTTACTTGAAAAAATTTATAAGGAAAAATTTTACACAAGAGTAAATAAAACTATTCAAAATATATATATAGAACAGATATCAGAGTACGCATACATGTTCAATGATGCATGGAATGATACATAATTCAAAAATTTATCAAACTAATTTTAGGGTGACATGCAAGGATGATGATACACAAATTAACACATGCTTAGAATTGTATAAGTAAAAATATCATGATTCACATACCACTTAAAATTCAATTCATGAAATGAAATATGAAATATCAACTTCTGTATCAAAATTATGATATTATCAACTTTCCAAATACATAATTCACTATTCCATAAGCATTTATTACCATTATAAAAGATTATTAACCAAGGGTTATTCTACTAGTCAAATAATCCCAAAGTTGGTTAAATATTAGTCACATATCGAAGAAGTTTATAATTCTAGACAATCATAACATTCTGTTGAGGCCTCATGCCAAGACCATACATAATCATTTTTTCATGGCCTCATGCCATGACCTAGTTTGTCTCGTGAGACCTGTTGATGCATCGAGAGGAAATCACAGGCCTCACCCATCACATAATACGTCCAATGCATTCCTAATATATCTAATAAAAGTGTCACATACAACTTTGATTTATCATTTTATGTCTTTTATTTTAAGTTTCTCATACCACTTCAAATAATTAATTTATGTATTTTATTTGAAGTGTCCCATACCACTTCAAATAATTAATTCATATATTTTATTTAGAGTGTCCCATACCACTTCAAACAATTAATTCATATATTTTATTTTAAGTGTCTCATACCACTTTAAATAAATGTATCCTTAATCCTTAAATTATCATAAGTGGTATATTAATAATAGATTGATTGTGTTTGATACATAAAATAACAATTCTTAGAACGCTTGTTTCATAAAAATAAACATTCAATGCATTAGAATATAAGCTTTTGAATTTAGGATAGATACTAATCATGTTCAAACCATGCACTGATAAACAGAATTGTCAAACAGGTTAATCATAAACTAATAGTGTTTATTTTGGTAGATTTATCTTATAATAAAACATAAAACCTGTTAATGTACAACATTCATATTTATTCATAAACAATTAAACACACTTTCCTAAAGGTGTATGTGCATGTATGTGCATATGTATAAATAAGAGATACTACTGAAATTAAAAATCAGGATGTATGTAAATTTAATTTCTTAAACAAGTTGATGACTTCTTTTAAAAAATTTAGGCACAAAATAACAAAACAGGTTTTTTTATTGTTTGTCCATAAAAAATTATACCATGTGTTGTATAAAATCATCACCAGGTTAATACCATCAAAACTTCTTAAATAAATTAAGACATGATTATGTGATATTTTGGTTCTTATATATATATATATATATATATATGTATATTTATGTGTGTGTGTGTGTGTTTGAAAATTATATAAAACCATATATACTCAAATTGTATACATGAGATTTTCATAACCAAAAACAAGGCTTAATAAATCTTTATAAATATTATACACTTCTAGAAAATAATTAAATCACTAAAATTGGTGTTGTGAAAACCTAATTCGGATTATAATTAAAACCTATATGTATATATACATACAACCTTATATACACATATATGTTTATATGATCCAATTAAACAAAATAGGATTCTTACATGATCTACATGCATTAAATAACATCATTTAAAAATAAATGTTTATCATGTGAAAATCATAAAATCGGTTTAGTTTAGTTTTATAAATAAACATATATATATAAGTGTATGTGGGTTTAATTGAATCAAAACCAAACTAAATAAGAACCCTTAAAAATGTTACACACATCATATACATAATTTAAATTCTATAAAACATCATTTAGAAAACCAAAAGTAGTTTGGAAATGATAGTTATATAAAACTATATATATATATATATATAACTTTGATACACCAAAGTATAATAAGGTTTTTTTATAATAAAAACAAAGGAATGTAATCCCTTACATGAATTCAAGAAGGATGTGGAGTCGATCAGGGGTCGCTGGAGGTTTGGGATGAAGAAAACTCGTAGGTTTTATGGGTGAAAGTAAGTTTATATAAACTGTGTATATATTTTTATATACATAATGGATAAAACATGAAATTATAAACAAATAATAGAGAGGAGAATTAAGTAGGAGAGAAAAATCATTCCAATCAACTCAAACTTAAAAAAAATGGTCATTGATAAAGTTTATAAATATATATATACATATAAAATACGGGAAACTCACATAGGGCCCAAGGGTTCGGTTTTAAAACAAAAATATGTCTGTCAGACCTGTTAAAAAGAAGAGATGAGGGGACACAGATGGATAAAATTGGACTCATAGGAGAGGAAGAAATAGTGTAGGATAAGGTGGTGACATGAAATGGTGTGCGCAGCGCAATGAAGAAGAAGAATACACAATGTAGAGGAAAATAACAAATGACCACGATCATCTGAGTGAGATCAAACGGTTGTCGTAGGTTCCACGGTTTTAAAAAGAAATGGATGGTGGAGATTACATTGTGGATCTAATCAAATGGTCTCAGTGAAACATGGGATTTAAAATGAGATGATCAGCTTAGATTAGATGATTCTTGATTCGACGGCTAAGGAAACGCAGAGGAAAGGGTCGTGGCTGTGGGTTTCGAAACTAGGACCAGATCATGCAGTCTAGATCTTGTAAGGTGAGATTGTATGGTTGAGATTTGATCTCCGCTGAAAATTTGCATTCCACATCGAAATAAAAGAAATTTTGAGCCACCTTATAAGCCTATATCTCCCTGTCATCCATCAATAAGTTCTATTCTCCCTCCCCAGTTCCGCCTCTTACCGATTCTCCTATACGGGCGCACTCTATGCCCACCCTATGTCGTCATGCTGCCCCACACAGTGGCACTGTTCTCGGTTCCTCCATGCACCCTTGTGGTCATGTGTGCACTCATGGATAGCCTATGCTGGGTGGGGGGCCAAGGATCAGCCGCCCACTCCTTGAGAGTGATGCGAACTGCCTCCCCCGGCCAGCTAGAGATGGCGTTCCAGGGTCACACATATATTTTTTTTATTTAAAACTTAAAAAAAATATACCTTATAACTAAAAAATATACCATATAACTTCTTTTAAAAACAAAAAAGGAAAAAATGAAGTTTTCAATATTTATTTTCATTAAAACTAACAATATCATTAATTTTTTGGTCTACAACTTGGTTTCAACTTCTTTTTAAATTTTGAAACATTATAATACACAATCTAGAATATAAATTATACCATGCCATTACTTAACCAAAAGTATAACTTTTAGTTAATAAGAGTATTTAAAAACATGATTTCAAATTCAAATACATAATTTTTGTATCAAAAAAATATGTATACTTGAAGTAAAAAATATGTAATTTTCTTTGTATTTTAATTAAAATGCAGAATTCATGATTTTAAATTAATTTTAAGCTCTAAAAAATCATAATATCGAAATACAATATCATTGATTTTATTCATTTTAAGATAAAAATCATGGTTATAACAGTTTAAAATAAAATATACCCTTAATTAAAATGATGTTATTATTTAACATAAGATATAACTCTAAAATATTTAAAACATTTTTAAACATGTGAAACATATATATTTCATCATAAAATGATTGGTCACATTTCATTTTTATCGAAGGCTAAATAAGTATATACATAGATGTAATCTTTCAAAACATCACATTCACTTGAAAACATATGTTTATTAATTAAAATATTATTTTCAAACATTTAATACCCTTAAAGTTCTTAAGGTACTTAAAATAATTAAGAAAGTTAAATTATTTAGAATACTTAAAATACTTAAATACTTAGAATACTCAAAATAATCAAAATACTTAATATTCCTAATAGTTACAAAATTTTATGACTGTTAAAAACACCAATGGTAAACTAAGGACAACAACAGCTATTAACAGTCACAAAGGCCTTATAAATAGGTGTTTAGGGTATTCCAAACTCGAAAAAAATCGATGAAGATAGTGCTCTACATCCTCTTAATGCTCAGTTTAGTCGACATAGCTCTGGCCATAATGTTTTTCTTTGTGACTGACCCAAAGGATGTGCACTACCTACTTGGTCAAGTTGTAGTGTTTGGTGTTCTCCTTGTAATTTTGATTGGTCTCCTAGTAGTCATTCTAGGTTCGTACTCACTGACATTGACCTTTTATCATCCACTGCGATGTACCTTCACAAGTACCACCGATGTTGGTGATTTCCCCAGTTTTTAGTTATATGAATTCCTAACAGAGTTTCAAAACCATCAATTTCTCTTGTCTAGATGCAACAAGAGAAACTCGGTCCATGCTCATGTATACGTATATAGTTTCTCGAGAGTGAGGCATGAAGGGTGTGAAGTTGTGAGACATCAGCATGGACTTGATGTATGTACAATGAATGAAAGGACTCAACCTCAAGAATTTTGAAGTCCCCTACTCACCCAAAATGATTGTAGGATAAGATTTGACAAATATATATTACACAAAGGTCACCCTCTCTTGAATCTTCTTGGAAATACTCTAGGGATACAAAAACTTTGGTTAGAGTGAAACATTTAAAAATACCCTCATAGTACTTCCCCCGATTTTCATAGGATGGAAAATGGGCATAAATCATGAGGAAATAATCAAAACCTGATCTTAGATAAAGATTAAGTATATGAGGAGAGTTAGATACATGGTAGATATGTTTGAATGTCAAATGAATATTTTCAAAGGGTTTATAGTCTTCTTGACATGACATGGAAATTACGGTCTTTATAATCTCAGTAGAAAGAGAAAAAAGGTTTGTTGGTGAACCTTCTCCTGCCATCTAAAAATTTTAAGAAAGAAAAAAATATACTTAGCAAGACATAAATAAATTTTTAGTCTTATTCTAATTTTCCAGAGTTGTCTAAACCGATCCTATGATACCAGCTATGATGACCCCAACCCCAGAAGACCAGAGTCGGTGCATGAAACATGGTGTGTATTTTTTTCATAAAAACATGCATATAAAAATTACACATCTCATTCCATCACAGAGAATCATTTCATTTTAGGTTCTGGAAAACCAGATACAGCTGAAACATTTCGTCAAAAACTTGACAAAGAGAAACTTCATATTATTTCCATTTCAATGGAGTACTCGGAGCTTGATAAACCTACTAACTCTATAAAAATAAATGGAAAACATAGGGGGACCATTTAAAATTCTTATTAAGGGGTTTTAAAGCAAATTAATGAAATTTCTTTTCAAAACACCCCTTTAAAATAATTAAAAAAACATTTTCTTAAATGGTAAACAACATTTCCAAAAGCATATCATCAACATTTTTCAAAGTTTACTTGAAAACATTTATAAGTAGAACTCTTACGCAATAATTAATACAATTATTCAAAATATACAGATAGAATAGATATCAGAGTACGCATACATCTTCAATGATGCATGGAATGCTGCATAATTTAGAAATTGATAAAACTAGTTTTAGGGTGACATGCAAGGATGCTAATACACAAATTAACACATGCTTAGAATTTTATAAGTAACAATATCATGATTCACTTGTTGAAAGTGGGTGCCCTAGACCCAACATGTGTTGTACTTTTATTACCAATACATGTATGCAGTTTATTATATATATATGTGTTTACCTTGTCATAATAGTATAGATACTTCTGCATCCACTTTGTATATGAAAATGTCCTTAGATTACATGTTGTATCAAAGGGTTATAGCAGATCCTAGGCTATAATGAGAACCCCAAGATTCCATGATATTAATCATAAAGTAATGTTCTATAGTCCAGTTACATCATTCTGAAAGGACATAGATTATGTGTGACCATCAGGTGTTGGGGGCTCATAAGCATTGATACTTCTTCTCATGAAGTCTGCACTTGATGATATCTAGTTATTGAGATCATAAGGACTGGCCTGCATAATAGGAACACCACGTGTTTTAAGAGTTATTGGTTGTTCCTATCTATGGACACATGTAATGGTCTCCATAATTGAGATCATTATCAATGTATGTCATTTAATTTCATACTTTGATGCAAGGTGAAACCATGGAGATAAATTTGTGGCAAGGTAGTTTGTTTTGGGTACATCATTGGTGACATGGAATTGATTGAATGATTAAGATATGATTTGTAACTTCTGAGTTGAGGAAGAGATATCTCAGGCCTGGTTGATTAGGATAGTTGCACCTTCATTAAATCCAAGGCCATGGTAGTGGAAAGTAAGACCGTTTGGACATATCAACAAATAAAATAAAGAAAGATAAAGGATAATGACACTAGTTTGCATTATGCTTTATTGAGATATCAATGAAGAAGAGATTATATTACACATACCATGTTCGTGGGAAGGTATTATTTGATTTGAATTTACCTTATCTCAAAAGGGGCCTCGATGGGTTACTAGAACCCACTCTTGGTTGGTGAATATTATTCACTATTATTTGGATAAGGGCCTAGAGGGTCACACACTATAGTGCTTTGAGAATCTTCCCTATTCTGGGAATAGGAATTTAGAACTTGGTGGGCCCCTCCAAGGGGTACAAGTATTATCCAAGTTTTATAGATCACTAAGTAATAAATAAATTCTTTAATTATTCAAGTTTGGAATAATTTGTTGAATTTATTAATAACATGTATTTACTAGTGATTAAGTAAATACAAAGATAAAATATTATTCAAACATATTTAAATATCCAGGGTTCTTTTAATATTTTTAGGATAAGTGAGTCGAGTTATAGACTCAAGTTTATCATGCAATATATATTTAATATATATTTTAGTTTGTGATAAAATTATAAATATTATTTATGGAATAATTTAATTTGTCATAAATAAATGTTTTTAATACTTATACTGAGAATATCTATTACACGGGGGCCAGGAATCCATGCCGATTATTTTAGATATTCCCTATATAAGTAAGAGAGAGGATCTCCCCATAGAACTATTCATGTGTTAGAATTGAGAGTCTCTCTATCCTCCTTGATTCTAGAGAGAGATACTCTCAAGAAAAAAATATCTTCAAGCTCATCTTTCTTGGATAGAAGACTCTTACCTTGCGGTGATCACTTTTGCATCGAAGAGCTCGTCGGTGTACTGCGTTAGCACCCAGATTCCAATGAACAAAGCATGTGAAGATTTAAGAGGCTTGTGTGGATCATCTAGAGGGCTTAGACGTCGGAGTCTTCGAGAAACGGTTTTCTCCATCCTGTGATGGACTTGCACATGTCAGATCCAAACAAGGTACATGTTCTATTTATTTTTATAATCTATCAAATCCATGTGTGGTCCTCAGACCGTACCAGGATAAGATCACTCGAGTCGATTTTGTTACGTTGCTCCAGTGATGTGAAAAAAATTTAAATTCCCATCCCATCAGCTTCCTCTGCCTGTCCTGGTACCTAACATCACTTACCACTTAAAATGAAATTCAAGAAATGATAGATACAATATCAAATTTTGTATCAAAATTATAATATTATCAACTTTCTAAATGCATACTTCAATATTCCATAAGAATTTATTACCATTATAAAATATTCTTAACCAAGGGATATTCTACTAGTCGAATAATCCCATGGTTGGTTAAATATTAGTCACATATTAAGGAATTTCATAATTTCAGACAATCATAACATTCTGTCAAGGCCTTATGCCAAGACTACACATAATCATTTTATTATGTCTTCGTTCCATGACCTAGTTTGTCTCATGAGACCTACCGATGCATCGAGAGGCTATAGCAGGCCTCACCCATCACATAATACATCTAATACGTTCCTCATATGTCTAATCAAAGTGTCCCATACCACTTTGATTTATCATTTTATATCTTTTATTTTAAGTGTCCCATACCACTTAAAATAATTAATTTATGTATTTTATTTGAAGTGTCCATACCACTTCAAATAATTAATTCCTGTCTTTTATTTGAAGTGCCCCATACCACTTTAAATAATCAATTCATGTCTTCTATTTAAAGTATCACATACCACTTCAAATAAATGACTCCTTAATCCTTAAATTATCATAAGTGATATATTAATAATAGATTTATTTGGTTTGATACATAAAATAATAATTCTTAGAACCCTTGTTCCATGAAAATAAACATTCAATGCATTAGAATACATGCTTTTGAATTGAGGATTGATACTAATCATGTTCAAACTATGCACTGATAAAAAGAAGTTTCAAATAGGTTAATCATAAACTAATAGTGTTTATTTGGGTAGATTTATCTTATATTAAAATGTAAACTTACTAATGTACAACATTCATATTGATGCATAAAACATGAAATTATAAATACACTCAAGAGGAGACTTAAGAAGGAGTGAATAATCATTCCAATAGACTCAAACTTAAACAAAATAGTTAGTGATAAAGTGTATAAATATATATATAACATGGGAAACTCACATATGGCCCAAGGGTCTGGTTTTAAAATGAAACCATGTGTGTCGATCCTGTGGAAAAGAAGAGAGAAGGGGCCACATATGGAGAAAAGTGGACTCAAAGGAGAGGAAGAAATAGTGGAGGAGAAGGTGGTGATGCGGACTAGTTCATGTGGCGTGAGGAAGAAGAAGAAGACACAAGTGTAGGGGAAAAGAATAGATAGCCACGATCATCTGAGTGAGATCAGATGGCTGTTGTAGGTTCCATTATTTTAAAAATGGATGGACGGTGGAGGTTACATCGTTGATCTGGTTGAACGATCTTGGTGAAATACGGGATTTAAAATGAGATGGTTAGCTAAGATTATATGAGTCCTGATTGGACGGCTAAGGAAATGCAGAGGAAAGGGTTGCGGTTGTGGGTTTTGAAATCAGGACTGGATCATGCAGTCCAGATCTCGCGAGGCGAGATCAGACGGTTGATATTTGATCTCCGCTGAAAAATTGCATCCTACATTTAAACGAAAGAAATTCTGAGCTGGTTTTATTAGCCTGTAGCTCCCTTCCATCCATCAATAAGTTCTCTTCTCCCTCCCCGGTATCACCCCATACCGGTTCTCCTCTACGAGCGCGCTCTGCACCCACCCTCTATCGTCGTGCTGCCCAGCACGGTTGTAATGACCCAGTAACTTGTATATAAATTTTGACTCTTATTAAAACACATTAAATAAATCTTAAACAATCAAAAAAGAACTCCTTGTTTATTAAAGCAGTACATTAAGAACAATACAAGAAACATCCCCTCATACTAAGAAGATGGTAATATTGAACCTATAACCATCATTAGAAATAATTAAGGAAAACTCATAACAAACATGATGACTATGATATCATAGCTTGCACTTTTGGGATCTTCCATGAGTAGAAATCCAATTAGGAGAATAAGGGTAAGGGTGCAGAGGAATGTGAAAATAGGCATCATCCCTGCAGGCAGAAGATTTAAAAAAAATTTATATTAGAGTAAAATGAAATGTTTGTCAAGAATATGTATTTATACATAAAATGACTGTTACATATATTCATTGAGTTACTTTTTAAAAATAAAATATTAATAAGTGAAAAAAATAAATAAATAAATATAATTGTTACACTAATATATATGTATATTTTTGTGTGCATTGTAGTGATAAAATGTCATTAAAAAGAGATTATTCAAGTACGTATTTATGTAAATAAGATTTTGAATATCAATAAATATTGATGTTTTTCAAGTTATTCAAATACAATATAGTTTCATAAAAATTCTATTTTAAAACATTAATGTTTATATTTTTTTTCAAGGAATATACATGTTTATTTACTAGTTAGAGTTTCTTATGAGATAGTATATATATATATATAACATACTTAGAAACAAGAAAATATATGACATGTATTTTGTGAAAATTAAAATAACACAACACATTATGAATTTTAAAAATATTTGGTTATTCTTAATGAAATACATTAAACTATATAATGAAAATTATTATTTTGATAAATAATAATAATGTGCATACCTATATTATTTATGTAAGTGGAAAATATGAGTTTTTAATAACTAACATACCTATATAATTTTATATATATATATGAGTGAGTGTGTATTAATAATAATATAAAAACATATGAATATATGAATTATTAATTAAAAGATAAAAAACATTTAAAGAGGGTAAGGGGGAATTGGGTTTGGGGGGTAGGGTTCAAAATTGATGGGATTTCCCCTCCCCCTGCATTATCTTCTCCAGCTAGGTATGGTGACTCATGATGGTGGCCAAAGATTCTTGGAGTCGGCACACCACTACCAGTTGTTGGGAATCAGGTAGGGTGCGATGGGTTTTAGAACCTAGTGACTCATACATGGCCGCGTACATAAGAACCTGACAGACCTGTCGATGGTTGGTCTGCTTTCAACCTGCGTCGGTAACCCGGGGAATCTCTAAGTTTCCTATTGCTCGTGGAAACATTCTCTGTTGAATCCCCTACAATGATGGTGATTTAGATTTATGGAAAACGGAAAAAGCTTTGGAGTATTGTTTATAATTTTTCTTTTTATTTGGGTTCCCATGTATCCCGTTAGGATCTAATTAGGGTTTTATTTTAAGTAAAAGTAGGATTCCCTATCGGTATGATTAATCTGTGTGTTCACACTATTTTGTGAACTCTAGTTTTTGAATGTTCGGGTATAAAAATCCTTCTTCATTGGGGGAAAACTGGTCGGGGGGGGAAATCTTACCACTACAACTTAGCCAATCTAACATTGAAGGTGATTTCATCCCCTTCTTCTGTGTAACCTGAGACTAAGGAACAACCTGATTCCTTGATTTACAAAGTAAGTGGATTTTATTTCCAAAACCATTATGCAGGATTGATTTTTGGAATTTAAGTTCTTACTCTATCCATGTATTCATGTATTCTAGATCAAGTACTGTAATCATTTTTTTTCTATTTGAAAATAAAAGTTATTATGGAAATTCTGATTTGTGTAATATGAAAATGATATGTTCTTATTTATTTTAAAATTGTTCCCAATGGAATTTCATTGTTAGGTTGTCCTCCTTGCTATGCTAATTTTTTTTTCTGTTGCAAAACATTGGATTCACCTGCATAGTAAGTGGATTCCATTTTTTTATATAACATTATTCTTATGTTTTCAAAATTGTTTATAATTTTATCAGTAGTAATTAACTCATCATGTTGTGCATCTCTTTTTCTTTCAAGATAGTGTTGAAAACCACCTACAAAGTAATGGGATGCTATTAGACTATATAATTGTTCATTTACATTCAAATTGATTCATGTTTATTGGTATAAATTTTCCCACCCTGTGGCAAGATTCATTTCCCTCTTTTAGGCAGTATTGAAATCACCTGAAAAGTAAAAGTAATTTTGTTTTCCTAAAAATTTTCTCACATTTTAATCTTATCAGTGGTATATAAACCTCCATGTTTTTCAATTCATTCCTCGGTTGTGAAGCCTACATGGTTAGGAATGTTATTTGCTGAAATATGTTAAGGTATTATATGCAATACATGTATTTTATACCAATTGATCTTAGTCACTTTTGCGGAAATTATTACCCGGTTCATCAAATCATTTTTTTGGATAGTGAGAAGACTATTTTATTTCATCTATTTCTATATTTTCCAATGAATATGATTTATTGATGTGAAAAAAAGTGTTCATTCTGTGAAAAATATACTCAAACAATTCAAGAAATTTATACATTTCTAGCCAATTTTCTTTTAGTCGATTACTAATGGTTACTTCATGGATGTTTAGATAATTTTTAATATTTCAGCAAGAGGAATTTTTTTACAGCCATACTAAATTTTTTTTAAACCTTATATAAATGTGAAATATTTATATTCAAATTTATTTAAATCTATCATCAGTGTATTTATAATAGTGTTATGATTGTTTTTGATGTGGAAATACAACCCTTTTATAATCTGCCTTAATGTTTCATGTTAAGTATTAAATATTAAAATTGTTTTGGTTCATGATACTTTTTTCCCTTAAAAGTATTTTTGAATAATTAAAGAACTTCGGTAGGAATCCTATAAATACGAGCGATGTTACTAGATTTTCAGAAGTATTATTTTGATAATAATGTTTTAAATTTGTGTGTATATATATATATATGTATGTTTATGTATATATGTTCACAAATATATATACCATAAGTGCAAGTGAGGTTATTGAACCCTCAAATTAATGTATGGTTTTCAAAACAAATAGAGGTATAAATATTTTTATACATACTTACATATACATACAATTATATGTATATATATATGTTAATATCATTCTATGTGAAATAGATTTATTTAAGGCATTCATATACATATACATTACTTTTGATGTAAATATACAAATTTACATGTATGAATCATTATTTTAAGCTTGAAATAATGTTTTATGTATGTAAATAAATGTATATACTTTATGAAAATTTGTTACATGAAAATGGATGAAAGTATAATCATGCAATTTTAATAAGTAACCACTTTTATAATGGCATGTATGATCATGAAAGTTCTTTATGTGAAATGGTTTTCAAAAATCAAGTTCTAAAAGGTACACCATAGTACGTCATGCATAATTAGGTTTACTCACTCTAAATCTTGTGTGATGAGGGTTTAATCATGATAAATCATGTGCAATGAGGGTTTACTCATGCTAAATCACATGGATTGAGGGTTTTACTCATGCTAAATCATGTGCAATGAGGGTTTACTCATGCTAAATCATGTGTAATGAGGGTCTACTCATGCTAATCCATGTGAAATGATCTATGACTCATGCTCCTCCATGTTAAATGAGCATGTAAATCATGCTTATGTCATTTTTCATGTCTCAATAGTGAACTAAGAATCCATGTCACGATTCAAGTTTCCTTTGAGAATTTATTATGAACACTTATAAGTCTTTTAGTGAATTTATTCTTTTTTCAAGAAAGTTTAATGAGGATTTTCCAAATTTTGTATGTATAAATTGAAATATTTTTTCACTAAAATGTTTATTTTTGAAAATTTTATATGTTTCCCTATGCTTTCATTAACAAACTTTATAACATGTTATACCTTTTATTTGAAAAACTCTATCAGGTTTTTTTCTTAAAGACCCCTTATTGATCTTTTGTCTCTCACCCTATGTTTTCAAAATCTATTCTCATAGGGCTTGAAGGCGCATAGAAGTGAGATATTGGTCGAGGCCTCGCTAAGGTGTTTGTCCTTTGTAACGATTAGTTTTTAGTTTTTTTCCTTCTAATTTGTGTTATGAAGATTCTTCAAATGTGTCTAAACTCTCTAAAATTATATACCTTTGCGATATCGGGTTGTGTAAATAAATAAATGAAATATTTTAAAAAAAATGGACCATGTTTTCTGGGTTGTTACATTTGGTATCAGAGCTAGGTTATAGATAACTTTAGAAGTCAAGATATAAAAAAACCCTTTGAGCCTTTAAATACCTTTCATAGATTTTCCAAGGTTCTTTTCATTAAAGAGTAATAAATCGTTATACTTTGATCCATTTAGTATCGTGTATAAGAGTAACTTAAAATTTGATATGTTTTGTCTGCAGGATAAAAGGGTAGTTTCGATATGGGAGGGGAATAACCATGCACGACACTCTTGTCTCTTCTTGAGTACTTACTTGCAATAATCATTGTGAATTCAAGCTCGCACAACATCGAAACCCTTTCCAAAGTCCAACTTTCTTGAAATATGATCTACGACATATCAAACACCTCCTTTATACCATGGAATCATCAGGGATAATGGATCATTTGTGATACAATTTTAAGCTCCCAACTCTCTCATCTTTCTCGGCAAGGGAGGTAACATTAGGGTATTTTCAAATACTTCACCATGTCCAGAGAGTATGATGCACTATTTTATTTTAGAATAGCTATCGAAGAGGGAGATCTCCGGTCAGCTTATATGTATATATTATTGGTTTCTGGTCTTTTTTGAAACTTAGGATATATATTAGAAGAACCATATATTGATAATTTCAAAGTTGTCTCTGCCAGACTATTTTACAAAAACCTGGTACATGGTGATGTTTTGAAACTGTATGTTAGAAACACTTATTTTCAAAAAGTGCATCATATTTTCCATCGGTACGAATGGATTGTGTCTGGACAAAGGAAGTGGGAGACTTTGAAAGTGCATTGAGGTATTGTTTCACTAGGTAAACCCTCGCTCTCTGTGAATGATGCAATAATGAGCAATGGAGAATGTTAAATAATGGAAGGTAAGCAACCCTGAATCCATGTTAAATTTTTTAGTGTTCTTTTGTATGTAATCAAATTACGAGGATGCAATTTTTTTAAGGAGGGTATAATGTAACGCCCCAGTAACTCATATATAAATTTTGACTCTTAGAAAAACACATTAAATAAATCTTAAACAAAAAAAATAACTCCTTGTTTATTAAAGCAGTACATTAAGAAGGATACAAGAAACATCCCCTCAGAATAAGAAGATGGTAATATTAAACCTATAACCATCATTAACAACAAATAAGGATAACCCATAACAAACATGATGATGAAGATATCATATCCATCTCTTTTGGGATCTTCCATGAGTAGAAATCCAATGAGGATAATAAGGGTAAGGGCATAGAGGAATGTGAAAATAGGCATCATCCTTGCAGGTAGAAGATTTACAAATTTGTAATGTTAGAGTAAAATGAAATTTTTTTCAAGAATACATATTTATACATAAAATGACCATTATATATAATCGTTGAGTTACTTTTTAAAAATAAAATATTAATAAGTAAAAATAATAAATAAATAAATATAATTGTTACACTAATATATATGTATATTTTTGTGTTCGTTGTAGTGATAAATTTTCATTAAAAATAGATTATTAAAGTACGTATTTATATAAATAATATTTTAAATATCAATAAATATTTATGTTTTTCAAGTTATTCAAATACAATATAGTTTCATAAAAATTCTATTTTAAAACATTAATGTTTATATTTTTTTAGGGAATATACATGTTTATTTACTAGTTAGAATTTCTTATGAGACAATAATATATATATATATATATAACATACTTAGAAACAAGAAAATATATGACATGTATTTTTTGAAAATTAAAATAACACATCACATTATGAATTTTACAAATCTTTGGTTATTCCTAATGAAATACATTAGACTATATAATGAAAATTATTATTTTAATAAATCATAATAATGTACAAACCTATATTATTTATATAAGTGGAAAAATATGAGTTTTTAATAACTAACATACTTATATAAGTATATATATATGAGTGAGTGTATATTAACAAGAATATATAAACATATGAATATATGGATTATTAATTAAAAGATAAAAAAACTTAGAAAGGGTAAGAGGGGAATCAAGTTTTAAGGTTAGGGTTCAAAATTGGAGGGATTTCCCCTCCCCCTGCATTGTCTTCTCCAGCCTGGTAGGGTGACTCGCGATGGTGGTCGAAGATGCTTGTAGTCGGCACACCACTACCGGTTGTTGGGAATTGGGTAGGGTGTAATGGGTTTCAGAACCTGGTGACTCATACATGTCGTGTGCATAAGAACCGGACAGACCAATCGATGGTTCGTTGTCTTGCAACCTGTGCCGACAACCTGGGGTAGCTTCAAGTGTCATGTTGCTCATGGAAACATTCTTCATTGAATACCCTACTGTGATGGTGAGTCATATTTCTGGAAAACAAATGAAGCATTTGAGTATTGTTTATAATTTTTCTTTTTATTTGGGTTCCCATGAATCCTGTTAGGATTGAATTAGTGTTTTATTTTAAGTAAAAGTAGGATTCCCTCTTGGTATTATTAATCAGTGTGTTCACACTATTTTGTGAACTCTAGTTTTTGAATGTTTGGGTATAAAAATATTTCTGTTTTGGGGGAAAATATTTGGGGTAAATCTTACCACTACAAATTAGCCAGTCTAACATTGAAGGTGATTTCATCCCCTTCTTTTGTGTAACCCGAGACCGAGGAACTACTTGATTCCTTGATTTACAAAGTAAGGGGATTTTCTTTATAAAACCATTATGCACGATTGATTTTCGGAATTTAATTTCTTACTATATCCATGTGTTCACATATTCGAGATCAAGTACTGCAATCATTTTTTTCTATTTTCAAATGAAATTTTTTTTACAGAAATTCTGCTTGGTGTAATGCGAAAATGATATGTTCTTGTTTATTTTAAAATTTTTCCCAATGGAATTGCAGTATTAGGTTTTACTCCTTGATATGATAATTTTTTTTCTATTGAAAAACATTGGATTCACCTGCATAGTAAGTGGATTCCATTTCTCTTATATAACATTGTTCTTATGTTTTCAAAATATTTTATAAGTTTAGCAGTAGTAATTAACTCATCATGTTGTGCATCTATTTTTCTTTTAAGACAGTGTTGAAACCACCTACAAAGTAAGGGGATTCTATTAGACTATATAATTGATCTTTTACATTCAAATTGATTCAAGTTTATCGTTACAAATTTACCCACCATGTCGTGAGATTTATTTCCCTCTTTTAGGCAGTATTGAAATCACCTGAAAAGTAAAAGGAATTTTATTTTCATAAAAATGATCTCATGTTTTCATCTTATCATTGGTATATAAACCTCCATGTTTTTCAATTAATTCCTAAGTTGTGAAGCCTTCATGGTAAGGGATGTCATTTTCTGAAATCTGTTAAGGTATTATATGAAATATATGTATTTTATCCCAATTGGTATTAGTCACTTTTGCAGAAATTATTACCTGTTTCATCAAATTGTTTTTTTTAGATAGTAAGAAGACTGTTATTTTATTTGTTTCGGTCTTTTCCAATAAAGATGATTTATTGATGTGAAACATAGTGTTAGTTATGTGAATAATCCCCTCAAATAATTCAATAAATTTATGCATTTCTAGCCAATTTTCTTTTAGTTGATTACTAATGTTTACTTCATGGCTGTTTAGATAATTTTTAATATTTCAGTAAGTGGAATTTTTTTACAGCCATACTAAATTTTTTTAAAACCTTATATAAATGTGAAATATTTATATTCACATTTATTTAAATCTATCATCAGTTTATTTATAATAGTGTTATGATTGTTTTCGAGGTGGAAATATGACCCTTTTATGATCTACCTTAATGTTTCATATTAAGTATTAAATATTAAAATTGTTTTGGTTCATGAGACTTTTTTTCCCTTAAAATTGTTTTTGAATAATTAAAGATCTTTGGTAGGAATCCTATAAATACGAGTGACATTACTATATTTTCAAAATTATTATTTCGATAATAATTTTTTAAATGTGTGTGTGTGTGTGTATTTATGTATATATGTTCACAAATATATATACTATAAGAGCAAGCGAGGTTATCGAACCCTCAAATTAATGTATGGTTTTAAAAAAAAATAGAGGTATAAATATGTTTATAACATTCCATATGAAACATATTTATTTAAGTCAAGCATATACATATATATTACTTTTGATGTAAATATACAAATGTACATGTATGAATCATTATTTTAAGTATGCAATCATGTTTTATGTATGTAAATAAATGTATATACTTTATGAAAATTTGTTATATACATATGGATGAAAGTATAATCATGCAATTTTAACAAGTAACCACTTTTATAATGGCATGTATGATCATGAATGTTCTTTACGTGAAATGGTTTTCAAAACTCAAGTTCTAAAAGGTATACCATAATACGTCATGCACAATTAGGGTTACTCGCTCTAAATCGTGTGCGATGAGGGTTTTCTCATGCTAAAGCACATGCATTGAGGGTTTTACTCATGCTAAATCATGTGCAATGAGGTTTTACTCATGCTAAATCATGTGCAATGAGGGTATACTCATGCTAATCCATGTGCAATGATCTATGACTCATGCTCCTCCATGTGCAATGAGTCTGCGACTCATGCTTATGTCATGTTTCATGTCTCAGGAGTGAACTGAGAATCTATGTCCTGATTCAAGTTTCCTTTGAGAATTTATTATGAATGCTTATAAGACTTTTAGTGAATTTACTCCTATTTCAAGAAAGTTCAATGAGGATTTTCTAAATGTTGTATGTCTAAATTGAAATCTTTTTTAACTAAAATTTTTATTTTTGAAAAGTTTGTATGTTTCCCTAAGCTTCCATTAACAAACTTTATAACATGTTTTAAATTTTATTTGAAAAACTCTATCAGGTTTTCCTTTTTTTAAATAACCCTTATTGATCTTTTGTCGCTCACCCTATGTTTTCAAAATCTCTTCTCATTGGGCTTGAAGGTGTGTAGAAGTTATATAATGGTCGAGGCCTCGCTAAGGTGTTTTTCCTTTGTAATGATTAATTTTTAGTTTATTTTACTTCTGAGTTGTGTTATTAGGATTCTCCAAATATATTCGGACTCTCTAAAATTCTATAACTTTGCAATCTTGGGTTGTGTAAATAAATAAATGAAATATTTAAAAAAAATGGACCATGTTTTCTGGGTTGCTATAATGGTGGAGTTGTTCTTGATTCGTCCATGCACCCTTGTGGGTGTGCGTGAACTCATGGCTGGCTTGTGCTGGCTAGGAGGGACAAGGCTCAACTGCCCACTCCTTGAGAGTGGTACAAGCTTCCTCCCTCGGCCAGTTAGAGATGGATGTCCAGGGTCACACATATATTTTGTTTTTATATAAAACTTTCAAAAAAATAAAAATATACCTTATAACATAAAAATATACCATATAACTTATTTTAAAACCAAAGAAGGAAAAAATGAAGATTTCAATATTTATTTTTCATTAACTAACAATATCATTAATTTTATTGGTCTACAACTTGGTTTCAACTTCATTTTAAATTTTGAAACATTGTAATACACAATATAGTATATAAATTATACCATGTCATGACTTAACCAAAAGTATAACTTTTAGTTAATAAGAGTATTTTAAAACATGATTTCAAAATCAAAAACGTAATTTTTATATCAAAAACAGTATGTATACTTGAAGCAAACAATATGTACTTTTATTTTTATTTTCATTAAAATGAAAAAGTAATTATTTAAAATTAATTTTAATCTATAAAACATCATAAGTTCAAAATACAACATCATTGATTTTATTCATTTTAAGATAAACATCATGGTTATAATAGTTTAAAATAAAATATACCCTTAATTAAAATTATGTTTTTATTTAACATAAGATATAACTCTAAAATATTTAAAACATTTTTAAACTTGTGAAACAGATATATTTCTTCATAAAATGATTGGTCACATTTCATTTTTATCAAAGGCTAAATAAGTATATACATAAAGGTATTCTTTCAAAACTTCACATTCTCTTGAAAACATATGTTTATTAACTAAAATATTATTTTCAAACATTTAAAACCCTTAAATTTCTTAAGGTACTTAAAATAATTTAGATAATTAAATTATTTAGAATAATTAAAATACTTATATACTTAGAATACTCAAAATAATCAAAATACTTAATATTCATAATGGTTACAAAATTTTATGACTGTTAAAAACACCAACGGTTACTTAAGGACTGCAACGGCTATTAACGGTCACAAAGGCCTTATAAATAGGTGTTTAGGGTATTCCAAACTTAAAAACAACTTGGTGAATATGGTTCTCTATATCCCCTTAATGCTCAGTTCATTCACCATAGTTCTAGCCATAATGTTTTTCTTTGTGACCAACCTGAAGGATTTGCACTACCTTCTTGGTCAAGTTTTAGTGTTTGGTGGTCTCCCGGTAATTTTGATTGATCTCCTAGTAGGAATTCTAGGTTAGTGAGGTTCTTTTGGCCTTATGTAAATGTAAGGTTTCAGTATTCTTATTGAATAAAACATGCCTTTATTTTTTTTATTCTACAAGTATTTTATTTTATACGCACCATTTTTCAACAAAACCAACATAATAATAATGAAAATATTATTATTACAAAAAAAAAGTGTTTGGGGAATTACAAGGATCCCTTTGAGAAGACTCATTTTTTCTAAGATGAGTCCATTTATGGCCTCCTGGTCTAATTCCCCATGATAAGGGAGGAACTTGTTACTATGTTCTATGGAAATGTGCTTGAAATGGTTTGAGACGGTGATGATATCCATAAACTTTTGGGCCACTAGCCATCACTGAGTCGATTATTGGTGGGGCTTCATTTTCTAGAGGGATTGTTAAGAAGCCTCCAAGGTTGGGATGGTACTATTTAGGTGGTGCTCCCAAACCAATGTGTTCAAAACCCAATGATGATGAATCTATATTGAAGACAATGTCCTTGGGTTAGACAAGGACCCAGCTTTTGTATTGGCTGATGCATACATTTTTTTTCAGTTGGAAATATGCCATCAGATTGAAGGGAGTTCTTGTTGAATGTATCTAGTTATTCATGACAAAAATAATAATAAAACCCTACCAAAGCATTATATTGATAAATAAACACATGTGTAATCTATTATTTTAGGTTAATATTTGGACCACCTTCATTTTTGAGAGCATTAAAGGGGACTAACATGTGGGTGATACAGAAATTTTTATTAAGGATTCGCATCAGGTTCACCATTTTTGTTTCGTTCAGAAAATCATTTTTTTTAATAAAGGCAGGTTTTAAAGGAATTTTTTGGTGGTGGTGTCATGGCCCTTCACTTTAAACACACCCTTTTTATTTCCATGTCCTTTTCAAGTGGTTTTAGACAGGGTTTATTCATGGAACTGGAAACACCTAATGATTCCCTTATTCATGATGCCTCATGAACCTACTTTCCAAAGGAAGTTGGTCGTGGGGAAATGGTTCCAATAACACTTAGGGACCCACATTGGTTGAGAGGTTGGTATTTTTGGCTCAAAAAACCTTTTTTGGGGGAATTATTTCCTGCTTTGGGACTCTCTTATATATTTAAGAAATATTCATGAATCCTTTATTAAATCCCAAATATATAATGGGTCACCCTTATATCAACAATCGATTGTTATCATGTATTGGTTTTAAAATAATCTGTATGTATCCAAGTTTCTCCATAAATGACAACATTTTTACATTGATTATATATTATTATGTTTTTTATTATCATGATTCCATTTTTAATCAATGTAGTGGTGAACTATAGAATTTATCATCGTCCAGGAAGAAGGGGGTTATTTTGGTTTTGGGATTAGTCCAATGAAAAGGGATTCCTATGTATCCTTGTAAAAGGAATCATAACCTATGTAGTTTAGTTATCATACCTTTTAGGGTCATGTGATGAGAACCATATAGTGTAGTTTAACATCATGCATCAAGGAGTTCTAGGCGAAAGGTACCTAGCCAAGGATAATGTGGGACTTATGCCAAAGAAGACTAGGGGAACTAGAAGGGATATAGCCTCCCAGGTTGGATATGACCCTATTGGGAATATGGACCATATAAGATTATGGTAATTTATGGTGTTTGGTTTGATCCTCAGGGAGGATTACTTTGTACCCATTTCATTAATGCTCATTGTGAGAAACAAGAGGAAGTAGAAGATCTGTAAATCCACACAATCTTATTCATATGCTAGTGGATGAGGGAGAGGATATGGATGGAGGGAGGAATTAAAAATCCCAACATAAAAACTATGGGCATAATTAATGTGGTTTTATCTAAGGAGGCATTTTCTTCTCATATGTTGGTAGATGAGGATGGGGTTATAAAAGGGCAGTCAGGAAGAGAGATGGAGCTTAGGTGTGCCCATCTCCTCTCTTGTCTTCAAACCCTAGGGACCCATCATTATCCCTAAGGTTTGGATCCTCATTACCATAGAAATTTATAATTGAGAACACTATGAGGATCCCACCTAGTTATGATATATTCAGGACTTACATTACCATGGGAATGTATAATTGAGAGGACACACTAGTGTGCCTTGTGACCTAATTATACATATTTGGAAGTTTTAGTGGAGGTATTTATTTATTCCCCATCATATGGAGGCACTATAGAAAGAGACACACTATCATTGATGACATGATGAGGGATTGGTAGGTACCTATCCTAGGTGGTACCTGGGAGAGACGGAGGGTGCCTCACCCATGTGGTACCTAGGCAATTGGATTTGGCCCCGCCCAGGTGGTACATGGGAATCTTAATAGGACCTCACCCAGGTGGTACTTGGGAAACTTAATAGGACCTTGCCTAGGTGCTTCCTGGGAAACTAGATTTGGCCTCATCCATGTAGTACTTTGTCAGCTTAGGACCTTACCTAGGTTCTTTTT
Organism: Viscum album; assembly: GCA_963277665.1. Taxonomy (NCBI): domain Eukaryota; kingdom Viridiplantae; phylum Streptophyta; class Magnoliopsida; order Santalales; family Viscaceae; genus Viscum; species Viscum album. The sequence continues at coordinate 1,195,895,031 of OY728123.1, read as the reverse complement.
AGGAGACTTGGACGTTACCCCATGCATGTAGTACTAAGGAAAACTTGGGTGATGATCAAACTGGGAAACTGAACTTGGGTGAGCCCTTGCTCAAACCTCCAAGGGTTTTTTTAGGAACATCTATAAGGGACTCATATAGGCTTGATCTTAATAAGGGTACTTCACCATGTGATTTTATCCTAGGGGTAAGTGTCTTATCATGCAAGTAATTTTAGGCCTTGGAGAACCCTATTCCTTGGGCGCCTATTAATTCCATATTCTTTTAGGTTTTGGAGAACTACCTAGGGGTTTTTAATATCTAGGATAATAAATATAATGGAAAAATATTCCAACAGTTTCTTCATCTTCTATTCATGTCAAAAAAGGTTCCTAAGGGTCTTATTTATAGGAAATTTTTTGACCCTAGGTGGAGGATTTTGTTCACGCATATCTCATGTGCTATTTAATCATGCACATGTCTTCACATAAGGTAGAGTCACATGGTTTAAATGTGAAGTATCAACTAACATGATATAGTTGGCTGCATATATCAGACCTATGTGATAGCACTAGGTGCATGGATTTTCCTTTGCATGAGAACACTTGGGTGAACACATGGGATCCCTGAAACCTTTTTATTTTTATATTATTTTTGGTATTTTCCTTTGAAACATCTCATATTCATGTGAAAAAGTGAGTGTAAACAATGATCTACTAATGAAAGTTTTCATTCACCCAAGTGTGTCGCATTGGGAAGCACCTATTCTCTTTGTAAAGAAATATTGTAGAAAACTTAGCCTATGTGTTGATAATGAAAACTCAATCGTGTACCGGTAAAGAACTAGTATCTATTTCCAAGTATTAATGATTTGTATGACCAGTTAAAAGGGGTGATTTGGTTCTTAAATATTGATATTTAGTCTGGTTATCACTAGTTGAGAATTAAAGAATCAGACATTCAGATGACTAGCTTTAGGAGTAGGTATGGCCATTACGAGTTCCTTGTTATGAATTTTGGTCTAACCAATGATCCTATAATTTTTATAGCACTAGTGAACAAGATATTCCATGAATAAATAGACTTGTTCATGGTAGTATTTATGGATGACATCCAGGTTTACTCAAAAAATGAGGATAATCAGTTGTGCCATTTGAGTGTAGTTTTAAAAATATTGAGAAATCACTAACATTATAAGAAGATTTTAAATGTAATTTTTTGATTCGATAAGTTATGTTCTTGGGACACATAATATTAGAACATGTTATTTCAGTTGATCCTGATAAGGTGAAAGCTATTATAAAATCAGAGCAATCATGTAATGTTTTTGAGATTCAGAGATTCTTGGGTTTGGTGGGGTATTACTATAGGTTTTTTAAATATTTATTGATGTTGGATTCTTATATGACATTTTTCTCTATGAATGGAGTGAAATTAATGTGGGATAATAAATTTCAGAGTTATTTTGGTTGAGTTGAAATGTATTTTGACTTTTACACTAGTGTTGACTCTCTTAGAGGTTGGTCATTGATATATAGTCTTTTATGACACATTAGGTTTAGGTTTGGGCTATGTTTTTATACAGGGTGATGAATTGGTATCCTACGATCCTAAAAACAATATTCTACATAAGAAAAGTTACCCTAACCATGACCTAGAACTCATAGTCATGATGAATTCTTATAAGAGTTGGTAACATTACCTTTTCATAAAAAAGTTTAAAATTTATTATAACAAAAAAATCTTTAGTCATATGTTTTATCAAAAATATTTGAATCTTTGATAAAAAAAATTGGGTGGAAAACCTATAGCCTTTTTATTTCAACGTTTCTTATACCCCTGGTAAAATTAATTTTATCTCTAATGCATTAAGAAGGAAACTTCTAACCTGAGATGTGAAATAATCATCAGAATAGTTAAATATGATGGATATATTTTCCCAGTTTTATTTGTGATGCCAAGAGGATGTGACCAAGTTTGTTCTGAAAAACATTTAGTTGAGTTACTCTCTTATTGAGATGATTCTTCAGGAGTAGCAACTTGATAAAGAATTCTTAGGCTTTAGTGACTCTCTTTATGGTGGGGATATTGTTGGTGAGTGATCATTATCTTTGGAGGGTATCCAATGTTTTTGAAATTATATTATTGTACCTTTTTCCTATGAGAAATACAATTATGGGGGATTTATATAATTTTAAGTGGGCGGTGCACCCTGAAACCACAAATATGTTCTATAATATGTAGTGATGATTATGGTGTCTAAGTATGAGATGGGACATTGCTGACTTTGTCTCTCATTGTTATAACAGGTCTAATTATAGCATCAGAATACTTTAGGTTTTCTTCTTCCACTTGACATTACTACTTGGAAGTGGGATGATATTTCCATAGATTTCGTGGTTGGGTTTCCATGTACCCCTTGAGGGAATAATTTGTTATGGGTTTTGATAGATACACTGACCAAATCATATCACTTTATACATATTCAAGATACAACTAGATTTGAGGATTTGGAAATTCTCTATGTGAAAGATATTTTTTGTTTTAATGGAGTTCCTTTTATTATAGTCTCTGACAGCGATCCCTATTTTACTTCTCACTTTTGGAGACGCCTCCAAGAGGAACTGAGATCTCAAGTACATTTGAGCATGAAATATCATATGTATATGGATTCCTAGATAGAATTATTTATACAAATTCTTTAGGAAATATTACATGCATGCATCCTCAACTTTGGTGGATTTTGCGATGTCTATTTTAAATTGGTTGAGTTTTCCTATAATAATAGTTTTCAGTCCTCTATCATAGTGGATCCTTTTGAGGCCTTTTATATACAATTGTCTAAATCTCAATTGTGCTGGTTGGGGATTAGTGAAGCTTCCTTGGTTGGATCGGGTTTAGTGCAAGAGATGATGATGAATATTTAATTGATTTGTTATATAATGGTGATAGCATAGAGCTGGTATAAATCCTATGTTGATCTTCTTTAACAAATGTTGGATTTTTTTAGTTATAGACTAGGTATTCTTGATAGTTTCACCTTTTTTGGGTCATCGATGGCTTGGTAAAAAGTGAAATCTTTCACTAAGGTTTGTGGATCCATTTGATATTGTTGACCAGGTGGTGAAAGTAGACCACCATTTGAAAATTCCACCATTATTGAATTCAATGAAAAAAATTATTGTATTTCATCTTAGGAAGTTTCATTCTGACCCTTTTCATATCTTGAGTTGGGAGAATATTTATGTCAAGCATGATTTTCTGATGACTGAGCATCCAATTAGGATTATTTATTCTGATAAAAATGTTCTTCATGGGAGGAAAATACCTTTAGTTTGTTTTCTATAGAAACATGATTTTGATTCACATGAAAATTGGGAAAGCGATGAATTAGTGAGAGATTAGTGGCCTCATCTCTTTGATATGGAATCTTCTTTATAGGCTTTTTAAGGACAAATTTTTTTATAGTGGGGAGGTTGTAACATCCTATTACCTTTATTCAGGTATTTCCTAACCCTTTTTTGATCATGATTTGATTGGGGGTTATTTATGGGTCATTTCAAGAGTTTTTAAAAAAAATGGAAGCCCATGGGGTTGTGCATAGTTGGCATGCGGTTAGGGAAAACCATACAGTTTGGCCCAACAAACCGTGCACTGGGTGGTGATTCTCTGGAAGGGGTTGCATGATTTGTAAAAACCAAGCAACCATACCTCCAAACTTTAAACTCTTGGATATATTAGGTTTTCAAATTTGGAGCATGGTTAGTTTTACTATGTGTCCAAACTGTACACCCCATCCAGATGTCTATTATGGGTGCACTGTTAAGGAGCATGGTTACTCTTAACAGTACAGCCTCTATAGTAAGCCATGCACGCATTTTTAATTTAACATAAATTTTAAATAAAAAAACTAGGACCCCAATTTAGGATGTTTTACCACCTTTATTCAACCTAAAGCATTTTCCCCTACATTTGGAGGCTCTCTAGAGGATTTCATAACTCTCTAACCCCTTATCTTTATGAATAGAAGTGTCAGTGATCTTGTTGCATCTCCTTCCAATATGTAAATCACCTCTCATGTGATTTATCCTGATCTACAATTATATACAATTTAGAGAGTGATATATCATCATTTTATTATTGTATCAAATATATTTTTTGATAGATATTGATTCTAATCTTGTTTCCTTAATATCCTACGCTTTTGTTCTTCATTGGCGGATCCCATTGCAGGAGTTGTGTCGATGTGATACCTTGATTAATGGTATGTGGTTCTATAAATATTTACCCTTCATTTGAAAACATGATTTTATTTATTTATTAAAAAGGAGTTTTTAAATTATTTAAAAACCCATATTTTAGAGGATTTGTGTTTTTTTATTGAAAAGGTAATAAAAATTGTGAAAACCCCCAGATTTCAATGAAATTGAAATTATTGGGTTAATTTGAGAAAAATTGATAACTTGATTTGGAAATTGATTTGATGAAATGAATTAATTTTTAACCTTGATATACATGGATTAAATTAAATGATGATTTTAAGAGGTATGAATTGATAAAAATGCTATGATTTGGTTTTTAAATGTGAAAATCATGCTAAGAACTGAAATTGAGAAATTATATGTTTAATTGATTTGAAATGGTTGATTTTCCCATGATTGATTGATCAATTGAGTAAACAACATGTGTTCTTGGGTAGTTATTCAGTAATTATACTACCATTCTAGGATTTTCCCTCCTAGAAATGGATTGATAATTGAAACACTAACTAATCCAAGTTTTGCATTATTTCCCATGATGGTATCCCATAATGGGGTGTAGATTGATTTCCCATAATGAGATCCCCTAATGGGGTATTGATGTGGGGACACATATCTTAATACATTATAATTATTGAGATGTGTGAGGATCCTATTTCTAAAAACTAATTTACTATTGGGATTATTATGTGGTATTGTGATCTATTTTGATTTGATGATTACATTCCATTGATTATAGAATCTTTTTATTCATGCCAACTGAATTATATAAATGTTTTATATATAATGTTCATTTTAGACTATTTTGATATATCTTCCATCTTTTGATATTAATGTATGTTTTTTTTGAAAATATTTCAATGCCTTTTCATGCCTTATTTTATTTAAATTGAAAGCATAAATGGTTTATTGTTATGGAATTTATTATTGAATATTTGGTGGTATAATATTAGGATCATTTTCTCACACCCTACCTTTACCTTAGGATGATTTTAGATTATCTTAAGGTATGTCCAAGAATAGAGAAAGTTCCACTTGAAGGTGATAGGTGTACTTGATTCTCATGACTTATTTTACAACACTTTAAGACTATAATCTATAATCCCACTCCTATATATCCCTTTTGAAATCTTACATGATATAATCATCTTTATAACCTAGGGGATGGAAACATAAGAAAGGGATGTACTCAGATGCTCAGTAAGGGAAAAATATATCATAATGTGTCAAATCATAAACATTAAGGAGAACATGAGGATGGTATAAATATATTTAAAAATATCAAAAGACCTTAGATGAAAATCATAAAACATGTTAGAGTAACATAACACCATAAAAAGATTGTTAAGTAAGCATTTGATTTATGACCTGGATCAAAATACAGGTCAAAAATCCTATAACATGTGATAATGAAATAAAAGTGTAAAATAATTTAAAAATAATGTGTAATCTAGAAAATATGGAATTTCATTGAAATGAAATTATAATTTTAAATGTTTTCAAAAAAATTATATACCATTAATATTAAATGTAATAATTCCTTAGGTTATTACATCACTTGTTCCAAAAAATAGAATAGAGATTATCAAATTCTATATATGTTGGAATAATTATTAGAAATTATTTTTCAGTATTCATCATTTTAGGCCTACATGAATTACCCATTTTAGAGAACACAATGGAGTAAAACTGTCATCCTCATCAACTTCATCTTCTAAATAGTTATTATTGCAATTTTTTACTTGATAATAATCCCTAATATCTTTTTTTGATGCTTTTACTACTATGAGAAATATTCATCCCATGGATGGATACTACTTACAGTATTTCAATAAACATAGTTTCATGTCCACAAGAGATGGAGGATGAGTGTCGAACAAAAAAATCAATGATAACTATTCGAGAGATATGTTGATGAGGATGAAAGTTGAATATAAATTTTACCTTTGGATTAATTAAAAGGATAAAACCTACCATAGTTGAATAATTATTTTCTTAAATTCAATTACTCATTTTCTTCAAAGCATATTGAAATTCATTGAAATAATCAAATGTTGAGTTTCCATTATTAGAATTATCTATAACTTTCACCTTTGATAATTACTATCTTATGTGTATTTATTTATTTATTTTACAAAATTAATATTTTATGAACCCAGTAGGATTGATATGAATCTAAAATGGTTGCATGCTAATCATTTGACAAAAGAGTATGAATATGGAGTTAAATAGTTTATCAAGTTTGTAATAGATCATGCATACAACCCTTCTCAAATTCTTTTTCTATGTTTACATTGTTGTTATTCAAAAAAAATAAGTCTTAAAGAGTTGTAAGAACATATGATTTGTTACAGAATAGATCAGAGCTACAAATGTTAGACTAAACATAGAGAAAAAATGAACATGCACACCAATTTTCATGATACTACATTTTATGGATCATTTAAGGTGAATACCAGTGTAAATAATGATGGATATCGCATGGAAGAAATGAAAATGGAAATTTAAGATGACCTTCATGATTATCCAAAGTTGTTTGAGAAATTAAATAGTTATTCTAAGAGAATATTGTATACTAGATTTACTAAATACACAACATTGTCAGTTGTATGAAGTTATATAATTTGAAAGTTGGCAGCGGATGGAGTGACACAATCTTTATAGAACTACTTGCCCCCAAAATGATATGCTATGAGAAGAAAATGAACTACCATTTCAAACATATGATTCTAAACGAATGCTATGTTCAATAGGAATGATCTCTAAAAAATACATGTTTGTCCAAATTATTGCATATTATTTCTTAAGGACCATTAATCACTCATAAAATTCCCTAAGTGTGGCGTAGATCAATACAAGAAAAATGAATCAAGTCCTTTGAAATTTGTATGGTACTTTCCTATCATTCCATGGTTTAGAAGACTATATGGATGTCATGAAACCGTGAGACAATTGAAATGGCATGAAGATACAAGAATTAATGATGGGAACCTACATTATCTAGCAGATTATCCTCAATGAAAAAATTGATTATGAGTATCCTAAATTTTGAAATGAGTCAATAAACTTTCATCTTGTGTTATGTACAGATGGAATAAATCCTTTTGGTGTACTAAGAAGTACTCATAGTACTTGGCCCCTCATGTTGTTAAATTATAACTTTCCTCCATGGTTATGCATGAATCACAAATTCATTATGTTTTCTCTACTTATATCTAGACCAAAGCAACCTGGTAATGATATTGATGTCTATTTGGATCCATTGATCAATCTAAAATTGATGTGGGATACAGGTATTAAAATGTATGTTGCTTATAGAAGTTAAGAATTCATATTGAGGGTCATGTTGTATGGGATTATAAATGACTTCACTGCTTAGAGAAATTTATTAGGCTATAGAATTAAAAGAATTTTGGGGTGTCCCATTTGTGAAGAATGCACACACTCAGTTTTTTGAAACATTCCTTGAAGACTGTGTTTTTAGGGCATCATAAATTTTTACCTCGACGAAATAAATACTGATCCTGGACAATAGTATTTGATGGGAATATCAAACAAGGTACAACACCATATCTAGTAATGGGTGATCAACTATTTGATAAATTAAAATATATTAACACTGTTTTCAGTAAACCATTTTTGAAACACATTATGAAATCAGGTTGGAATAAGAGATCATTTTTTTTGAATTATCGTATTGGAAGTGTTTGGATGTCATGCATTTTTTTATGTCATGCATGTAGAAAAAAAAATGTGTTAGATAGTGTTATTGGTATGTTACTAAATGCTCCTGAAAAAACAAAATATGGAATCAAGGATATGTTGGACATTATTGACATGTAGATAAGGGAAGATTTGGCACCAATGAAGGGTAAAGGGAGGATATGTGCATCACTTATACCACAAGTGTAATGCCACTGCAGTGTTTGCATTTATCACTTTCCTTCAAGTTCCTTCCACTTTTCAATCACATATGTAATATTGATGTTTTCATAGTAAAATCATTGTCCATATAATTAATGTATTTTTTATATTTATGTTTAATTTATTTATTTTTAGTATTACTCATATAATAATTGTTTTCTTATACAGGTGGATTCCTTTGTTTAAGTTGGGGTGTTTTGTTCAAAGTTTCTCATACTCATGAGATATTGGACTTCAAGGCTGCAAATAAGATAATGAAAATAAGGAAATGGGTCAAAAATGTTTACATCCATCATAAAAAGGTGAATTCCTACTAATTATTTAATTAATTTTTTTCATCATTTTATCTATTATTTTTAAGTTAATTTCCTTATCATTTTTATCTAATACTTATTTAGTTTTTTCAAAAATCATTTTGGAAGTCATATTTTCATATTTCATTTATTTTAGAATATTTTTGTCCATCTTTCATACCTTTCCACACTAAAACTTCCACATACTTATTCTCCCTCAAAACCTTTTCACCCGTGTAGTGTTTCCATTTATCACTTTGGTTCAAGTTCCCTCCACTGCTCAATAACAGAGATAATATTAATTTTTTCATAGTAAAATCATTGTCAGTAGAATTAATGTATTATTTATTATTTATTTTTAATTTATTTGTTTTTAGTATTACTCATATAATAATTGTTTTCTTATATAGGTGGATTCTTTTTTTTCGAGTTGGGGTGGTTTGTTCGATGCTGCTCATGCTCATGAGAGATTGGACTTAGAGCCTTCAACTGAGATAATGACAACAAGGAAATGCGTCAAGAATGCATAAAAACATCATGAAAAGGTTAATTCATACTAATTATTTAATTAATTTTTTCATCATTTTATATACTATTTGTAATTTAATTTCCTTGTCATTTTTATCTAATACTTATTTAGGTTTTTTTCACAGATCTTTTGGGAAGTCATATTTTGGTTTAAAATATCTACAACGAGCCATAAAAGAGGTAAAATGTTCATTTCTACCAATGTTACCATGATTTCCATTTCCTTTAATTATCAAACCGAAACACTACATATTGATTTGATGTTCTTAGCTAAAAAAAGGTTTTTTGGATAAAAACATCGATTCAATGTGTAGTGTTGGAAGTTAAACAAATAAATAAAATGGAAATCATGGTAACATTAATAGTTAGGATTTTTTTTTGAGACTTTGGGACATGTAAGAATCATTCTCACATCAATCCGACACACGGTGTGACCGATATGACTCCAAGTGAATCTTTTTATTTTAAAATTGATATTAATTTTAGTAAAAAAGAAAACTAACATACTCAAAACTGATCAAAAATTTTCATATTGTTTTGATAATTTAATAAAATGAAGCATAAGTCATTTTTTATGTGTTGAAATCATCCACACCTCAATCCAAAACATGGTGCGCCCAGTATGACTCAAATTGTATGTTATTAGATTAAAATTGACATTATAGTTCAAAAAGTATCACTCACTAAAAATTGATCAAACATGCTTGGATTGTCCTGATAATTTAGGACAATAATTCATAAATTATTTGTGACATGTGTTAATCGGTCACATGTCAAACTGATATGTGATGTGACCGATATGATTCAAAGTATGTGTTTCTAGTTTAAAATGACATTTTAGTAAAAAAGAAAAGTGATGTACTCAAAACTAAGAAAACACATTCAGATTATTTTTATACTTTAAGAAAATGATACATAAGTCATTTGAGACATGCAGTAATCATCTAAACCTCAATCTGATGCACGGTGTGACTAGTATGACTCCAAGTGTGTCTTTTTATTTAAAATTTAAATCAATTTTAGTAAAAAAGACAAATGACCTACTCAAAACTAAGAAAACGCATTCATATTATTTTGATACTTTAAGAAAATGATATATATGTAATTTTTGATGTGTAGGAATTATATACACCTCAATATGATACACTATGTGCCTGTTATGACTCAAAGTGTTCGTTATAAGTATAAAATTGACATTTTAGTTCAAAAAGTGTCGCTCACTGAAAACTGAGAAAACATGCTTGGATTGTCTTGATAATTTAGAAAAATGATTCATAAATTGTTTATGACATGTATGAATTAGTCTCATATCAAACTAATACTTGATGTAACCGATATGTGTCAAAGTGAATGTTTCCAGTTTAAAATGACATTTTAGTAAAAAAGAAAAGTGACATTCTCAAAACTGAGAAAATTCATTTGGATTGTTTTGATGCAAAAGGAAAATGGTCCAGACATAATTTGAGATGTGCAGTAATCAGCCTCACCTCAATCCGATGTACAGTGTGACCAGTATGACTCCAAGAGCGTCTTTTTATTTAAAATTCACATCAATTTTAGTAAAGAAGACAACTGTGTTGGATTAGTGTAGCTTGATCCATTCTGGATGATGATTAGGCCAAATGATTCCATCCCATACTGTGAATAAGGCTATAATCTACAGGTCAAGCTCCACAATGAGCTTGTTGGGGGTTGTAGGGGCAACGATCCCCTGCTTCGGGGGTCCAGGGGTTGAAGGCCCCCATCCCAAATTTTGGGGGCACTATAGAAACTCTGACCAGTATAGCAGAGCTAATCGACTGACACCAATAGAGAACTATAGCAGTGCAGACTTTTGGCATGACTACTGTAGTAGGTCAGACTTTGGAGTCAAAAGTACTGAGCGACGCGGACTTCCAACTATCTACCACTATAGCATCTTGGACTTGGGTGGTTATGGCACTATATCAATGTGGACCTCTTTCCATCTTTCAATGTAGCACAGCAGACTTCCTGTGTGGTTGGTGGAATAGTTCTTCTTCCTCCTTATTATCCCATTTCAAGCTAGGGTTTAGGGTGTTCTTGAAACTTTGAAATCTCCCTGTAAATTGTGCTCCCATATCATAGAGAAATTTTTCCTCTCTGTGGACGTAGAGACCATTTCCCAAACCATGTAAATCTCTATGTCCAATATCTTCTTCTTCTTCCTTTGGTTTTTTCCTTTTACTCTTCTATGAATCATTTTATTCTTAGTTTCTCCTGGATTTTCCGCAACAACTGGTATCTGAGGTTGAGTTCGTATTTATTGAATTGAATGATAGATATGGAAGAAGGCAAGGTGAATATTGACCAATTAGATGGAAATAACTTCTGCTACTAGAGGATGCAGATCAAATACTATCTTTACCAAAATAAAATACATTTTTCACTTTTGGGTTTAAAGCCAACGGACATGAAGCAGTCAGAGTGGGAGCTGCTGGATCGACAGGTTTTGGGTGTCGTGAGTCTTATGTTGGCCAAAAACATGGCGTTTGACATCAAAGAAGAGAAGAAGATGATTTTACTAATTCAAGATCTCTCAAATATGTATGAAAAATCTTCAATGAAAAACAAATTTCACTTGATGCGATGATTTTTCAACCTAAAAATAGTTGAAGTGAGAATTATCAAGGATCACATCAACGAATTCAACACCATTATAAGTTAGATGACATAAGTGGAAATTGTGCTTGGTGATGAGGTATGTGCACTAGTTTTACTGTATTCCTTACCTGACAATTGGGAAGCGACTGTAACAAATGTGAGAAGTTCTTTGGGAAATACCAAGATGGTTCTAAAGGATGTAAGGTACTTGATCCACAGTGAGGATATCCGAAGAATTGAATCAGGTAGATTCTCTAGTTCTGGTCTGAATGCTGAAGTAATAGGAATATATGCACATCAAGACAATTGTAGATGATGATCAAATTCAAGAGGAAAGAGTAGATATAAGGCAAAGGGGACTGGTCCTACCTGCTAGATTTTCTGGAAGAAAGGACATGTTAAGGAGTGCAAAGAAAAATAAAAGGGACCTGAAACTAATAGAGAAAACATGATGGCTGAAGGAACTAATGATGTGATGTTGTTGAGCATGGATATCCCTATGGAGTCTTGGATTTTAGACTCAGGTGTTTCTTTCCATTCCACATCAAAGAAGGGTTTCCTAAAAAAATTTGTTTTTGGAAATTTTGGCAAGGTACATCTTGTTGATAATGAACCCTTGTAAATCATGGGGAATGGTGATGCACAGATCAAGAAAAACAGTGGGAGTCTCTTAGTTCTAGAAAAAATGATTTATACCCCTAGTTTAAGAATAAATCTTATATATTTTGGGTATATTTATGATGTAGGATTTAGTACCACATTTACAGGGGGTTTCTGGAATATTACCAAGGGAGTTATGGTCGTAGATCGGGGAGAAAAGAGTGGTACCTTGAACTAACATGACAGAAACAAGAATGGACATGCTTGCATAAGTAAATGCTATTGAGGATTCACAATTGTGTCACTACAGGCTAGGTCGTACGAGCAAGAAGGGGATGAAGGTGCTGGAAACAAAAGGGTTACTATGAGAGATAAAGTCTGTGGATGTTGGCCTATGTGAAGATTGTATCTTCAGAAAGTAGAATAAGGTGTCTTTTGAAAAAGGAGGTAGAATTCCAAAGGCTGGGAAGATGGACCTGGTGGACATATATGTTTGGGGTCCTACACCAGTACATTCTCTTGGAGGGTCAAAATATTATGTGGTATTTATCAATGACTCAACAAGGTATGGGTTTAATTTTTGAAAAGAAAATCCGATATATTTAGGGTGCTTCAAAATTAGAAAATCATGGTGGAGAATGAGTCAGGAACAAAGCTAAAATTCTTGAGGTTGAAAAATGGTGGAGAGTACATAAGTAATGATTTTAGTGAATACTATTCAAATAATGGAATTTGCTGAGAGAAGACTCTTCTAGGAACACTACAAAAGAATGGTGTAGCTAAAAGGATGAATAGGACATTGAATAAACATGCTAAGAGCATGAGGATACATTCAAGGTTACCCAAGACCTTATGGGCTGATGTAGTGAACATGGAAGCATATCTCATTAATAGTATTCCATCTATACCGATGGGAGAATGTATACTCGGGGAGCTCTAGTATGGTAAGGAGGTAAGGATCTCACATTTATGAGTCTTTGGTTGTTTTTCATATGTACATGTTGATTTTGATGCAAGGGAAACATTTTATGATAAGTCCAAAAGATGTTTCTTTATTGGATATAGTGCAGATGAGTTTGGTTATCGCTTTTGGGGTGATCTAAACAAGATAGTAATTAGGATCCAGAATGTGGTATTTAATGAAGGTGTCATGTACAAGTATCTCTATGTAGATAAAGATGAAAATGGGAACAAAGAATCAGAGTGTAAATAGAAAGTGGAGATTGAAGGTGTGCATGGGAATGAGACATCAGAACCGGTGAAACCTACTACTCTAGTGGATTTTAGGAGATCAAAAAGGGTAACAAGGCCTATGTAGAGGTATTCACCATCTTTACAATATATGTTATTAACTGACAGTGGAGAAACAGAAGGTTTTGAAGAGGCAATGCAGTTAAAAGAGTCGAGAAAGTGGGAGTTGGCTATGAAGGAGGGGATTTCCTCATTACATGATAACAACACTTGGGAGTTAACACCTCTACCAAGAGTAAAGAAAGCATTGTAGAAAAAATGGGTGTATCAGGCCAAGGAAGAATATGATGGCAAGAGGAGGTTCAATGAAAGGCTATTGGTGAAAGGATTTCAATAGGAGGGAGTAAATTTTCTCACCTGTAGTGAAGCTTACCACCATCTGAGTGGTTCTCATCATTGTGGGGTCATATGACTTGCACCTTGAGCAGCTTGGTGTTAAGAATTATTTCATTTATAGATATTTGGAGGAGGAAATATATATACATTATCCTGAGGGATATGTTGAATCTTGGAAGGAAGACCTAGTGTGAAAACTCCAGAAAATCATGTATGGGTTAAATCAAGCACCCAGGAAGTGGGAAAAAAAGTTTGATGCATTCATGCCTAAAAATGAATACAAATGATGTGGCGTGGATCAATGTTGCTACATCAAGTCTTTTAGTGATGAATATAGTATACTACTTCTATATGTGGATGACATGATTATTATAGGATCATGTATGAAGATAATTGATGATTTGAAAGGAAAGTTTGCTGAGGAGTTTGAAATGAAGGTTCTTAGAGAAGCTAGAAAGATTTTAGGGATAAAGATCAAGAGAGACCATGAAGATGGAAACTTAATGTTATCATAGGCTTACTACATTAGGAAGGTTCTAAGAAGATTTAGCATGCTGGAAGAAAAACCAGTCTCTATTCCCATGGCGGTCCATTTCAAATTATCAAAGGAGAAATCACTAAATATGGTAGAAGTTTTTGAGTACATGGAAAAGGTTCCATATGCATCAATTGTTGGAAGCTTGATATATTCCATGGTCTGCACTCAACCTGACATTTATCATGTAGTGGGAGTTGTAAGAAGGTGCATGGATAACCTTAGAAAGAAACATTGGGAAGTTATTAAGTGGATATTATGGTATTTTAATGGTAGTAAGGAGGTATCTCTGTTCTTTGGTAAAGGAGATTCATTGTAGGGGTATGTGGATGTTGACCTTGGAGGTGAGGTCGACAGTAGGAGGAGTACCATAGGTTATGTATTTACCTATGGAGGAACTGCAGTAAGTTGGATATTACAATTGCAGAAGGTTGTGTCTTTATCCACCACAGAGGTAGAATACATTACTATAAGATAAGTTGGAAATGATATGGTTTGGTTGAAGAAATTCTTGGATGAGTTGGGAAGAATGCAATAGGAGAATTTATTGCGCTATGATAGTCAGAGTGTCATACATCTTGAAAATAACCTAGTGCTTCATGCCCAGATAAAGCACATTCAGTTGAAGTATCAATTTATCAGAGGTTTGATACAGGATGGCTTGATGACATTGAAAAATATTTTTAGAACCAGCAATCTAGCATACATGTTGATGAAGCTGATGGTAATACAGAAGTTGAGGCATTTTGTGCCTCTTTTAATCTCCACTGATGAATTGAGGATGAGAGGAAGAATAATGGAGAACACAATGGGAGAAAAAAAGGAAAATAGTTGGTATTTCATGAATTGTAAACTTGAAATTGAAGATGTTAATCAAAATCATGTGAACTGGAGAGTAAAAAAAAGATAAACTCAAATTAAATAAGTTTTATTGGTCAATGGCATCAAAGTAGGTCGGCATAGTGGATCAGGATCCAAGGGGGATATTTTTGGATTGGTGTAGCCTGATCTATTCTGGATAATGATTAGGTCGAATGCTTTTGGCCCATACTACACATTAGGCCGCAACTCCATGGTTTGAGCTTCATGGTGAGCTCATTGGGGGTTGCAGGGGGCAATGCACCCCTGCTCTGGGGTTCCAGAGGCTGAAGACTCCTAGCCCAAATTTTGGGGAACTTAAGAAACTCTGATCACTGTAGCAAAGTTGACCGACCGACACTAGCAGGGCAGTATAGTAGTGTGGAATTTTGGCATGACAATTGTAGAAGGTCGGACTTTGGATTCAATATTACTACTACAACGTGGAATTATAGCTGTTGTCCACTGTAGAATCTTGGACTTGGGTGGCCACATCACCGTAGCTGTAACATCCCAAGTTTCTGTGTTTTATATAACGGTAAATTTTATCTTTTTATGTCACCCATTAATCAAACAAACTGGCTTCTTATAAAAAAATAACAATGAAATAGAGTAAACACACAAACTAAACGAAAGGATTTTTATTCAAATAGGGAACACCATAGTAACTAAAGTACACTGTGATCAAACGAGAAACCTAGCTAACCAAAAATACCAATTAAAAACCCTATTAAGATTACAGGAAGACCACTCAAAACGATGAGAACTCTGAGTAAACAATAGGGGTCTTTGTCATCCATCAAAACAAACATAAGGATGGTCGAAGCCACCGCAGTCGTACTGAGAACCAGAGGAATGACTTGAACCATCTTCTCCTTCTCCTTCAATCTATTTGAGTTTAAGACACCCCGAGACCAGGTTTTATATGACACCATTTTGACTGTTACTTTTATGTATCCATTGGGTCTTTGAATTCATTGATGGTTGGATAAAAGGGATTTTATTTCAAAAATAATGGAGTTTACCTTATTTATGAAAAACTTAGGTTTTAAAATGCTTTTATGACATTATTTTATGATTATGTCTTTAAACACCATAGTTTTAAAATAAAAGAATAATTTTATGAACCTAGTTGTTTTGATAAACCCTAGTGTTTATTTATATAGTTCAAAACCTAATAATTTAAAATATCTTTTAAATAATGTGATTTATAACAAGGGTATTTTATAAGTAGGGAACCAATATAACTTTAATAAGTATTTTGAGGATGTATTTTTGGTAATGATTTAAAAACCCTAATGTAATATTTTAATTAAATGAAACCGTGTTTTCAACTTAGAAGTATTTTATGCACTACAAATCCTAGTTTGATGAAACCATAAAACTTTTGAATAATTGATAGGAAATTATTAATGTTCTCATTAATTATTTTAACTTATGTTTATAGATACTTACGGTTTAAAAATAACATATGTGATTAAATGAATGGGCTTTTTGTTTCAAATAAGTGTTTTATCTTTTTTTTTATAAAAAAAATTAAGCGGACCATCCAACTGAGGGCATCCTTAAGGCCAAGCCCTCAAGGTCGAGGCTAGTTCCCCAGACACCCAAGGTGGAGACCAGGGGTGTCTCGGGTATGTGCTGAGGAGCGCCAAGCATAGCTCGCGCTAGGTACCAGCGCGCACGCACGCACGGGCCCGTGTATAAGGCCTGCGGTGCGCAAGGTGCAAGTGTGGGCCAAAGCCCGCATGGGGCCCGTGTATAAGGCCCCAAGTTGTGTGTGCTTCTGTTATCGAAGGGTAGCGGGAGCATTGAGGATTATAAGCCGCTCCCAAAAATCTGTTCGTTTCGATGTGGGAACGGTTTTTTCGGCTAAAATGAGATCCTGGCCGTTGGATCTCCCATCGTACAATCTTGGCCATCAAGATCGATCATGGGTTCAACCTCAGTCAACTGCAGAATAACACCACATTTTTGGGAGCCGTTCGATTATTTGCGATCTAATCGCGGCCGTTAAAAGTTTTTAAAATGTTGCGATTCCCCGTAGCCATCCGATCTGATCTAGACTCGATCTAGGCCATCATTCTTTTTAAATGTTTGAATCATATCTCACTCTATCCACGACCATTTGATCCTCACGATTTTTAATCCCGACCGTTCAATTTTTTTTTAAAATTCCGCGTCAGCCTTCGACCGTCCGATCATCCCCGGTCTAATCCTGGCCATTTGATTATTTTTGGATCTCCTCCCCCACGTTTTTCCTTCTTCTTCCTCGCGCATGCCGTGCACCAGTGACCTATTCCCCGTTTTTCCTTTCCTAGGCTGACATCGGACATTTTTTTCAACCTCTCTTTCCACAGAGTTGGCACCGACCTTTATTGCTTAACCTTGGCTCCCCTCGATGACCTCACTTGATTATTTCCCCCTCTCCTTAAGTCTTCTCTCTTCCCTCGGTAAATTGGGATTTTTTCACCTCGGTTTTGCACCTTGAATCTTTGCGAGAACACCTCATACCTCCAGCAAGCTCTCTCCCCTCCCTACCAGGCCAAGCTCCCTCCTTTATTTGTAAGGGTTTACTTTAAACTTTCGGTTTTACAAAACCTATAATATGTAGTTTTGTATATACAGTTTTGAATATATATATATATATATATACCTCTCTGTTTGATATTAAATGTTCTAAGTGTAGATTATAGGAGTTTTGGGTTTCTGTGTGAGGGTGTATTTCTTTTTATTCCCCTTCTCTTCCTATGAAAACCCATTTATATATATATATCTAAGTAGGTTTTTGGGTTATATATATATTCCATATACGGATGCTTTCAACTAAGTAAAGGTTGCTTAGTTATTATCAAGATCTTTAAGGGCTTAGTTCTTCTTCAAGTTCTAATTTATGAAACCCCGTATTCACAAATGTATTCTAAATATACGATTTTGTGTATGTATATATATATATAATGTGTAATTGGGTGTTTAAGTATTATGTGTATA
Organism: Viscum album; assembly: GCA_963277665.1. NCBI lineage: Eukaryota > Viridiplantae > Streptophyta > Magnoliopsida > Santalales > Viscaceae > Viscum > Viscum album. Next base: position 1,195,876,857 of record OY728123.1, on the reverse strand, counting down.
TATATATATAATCCCCTCTTCAAACCTACTTCTAAGATTTCCAATTACTTCATTTTTTTATACTGAGTTTTACGTACCTATGTAGGTTATTTTGAAACTACTTCAGTTTACAAACCCATTATGTAAACTCTTTATATACAAATATATATATATATATATATATATCACTAAATATTCATATGTCTGTGTATTTTATTTCAAATTAATTATGGTTTTTAGATGATGAATACTCGTCTTAAAATGATGATTTAAGTACAATCTAGGTTTTGGGTGTCTAAGTGAATCTGTGTTGTAGTATGAAACCATTGTTTTTATATAGTTATGAGCATTCGGTTTCATGGAAGATAAACCCTATATGTTTTGGTTTTAATCAAATAAATGGTTACTGGTTAGGGGTGTTCTAATCTTAAGGAAGTTTAATGGACCATGATTAAATCGTGTACAAACCCATATATTCCCTTGGCGCATATTTTTTTTTTGTTATGAAAAATGTATGTTATAGATTTATTTTCCAAAACCCTAATTTCAAATAATAACTACCAGGACTTAGTTTATACTTTAATACATGTAGGATTTTAATAATTTGGTGGTTGCCAAGCCAACATGTACATTGCACTAATGAGCTCGTTTAGTTAAAAAGTTATATTGTCTTCCACTAATGTTTTAGGAATTAAATGAAGTATTTTAGCTTGATTAAGATATATTAGTGGGCTAGGGGTTTATGGGAACATGTTCTATGCATTTATTGCATTATAATAAACTTGTTGCGGTGAATGATAGTAGTTTATCAAGTTTTGGTTTAATTTATTTGCAAGATCGATGAAAAGTTAATCACAATAATAAAAGGAAAATGTTTTTTTTCTTAAGATTTAATTGTATGTGAATCATTGATATTTAACACATTGTATTATGCATGTATCACTTGTCATTAAGCATGTGTTTCCTTAGTAGTTCCATATCATATTTTGTGTGTTATGCCTGAAATGATGATCACCAAATAGTAATTATGAGTCTAAGAACCTGTTATTTGGAGTGGTATGGGACACCCCAAATAACATCACTATAAAATTGGTATCCAAGGTGGTATGGGACACCTTGGATACATAGCCCCTAAGACATAAGAGGATTGTATTGAACTGTATATGTGACAGGTGGGGCCCTCTATAGCCCTCGATGCATCGATGTGTCTCATAAGACAAAATAGAGTCATGGCACAAGGCTTGAAAACAGTTACGGTTCAGGTGAAATTCCTTGACATGGATGATTATGGTCTTGGAATGAGGCCTTGACACAGTCTGGCATTATACCCTCCTCTTAATGTTTTACTAAATGACCAACCATGAGATTTTCCGACTAGTAGGAAATCCCTGGTTCAGAGACTTTAGTATGTTCGGAATGAATTGATGAAAGGACATATTATGTCTCAGTAGTTTTGGACTTGATCCAATTAACACCATCTTTATGTTATTACATGTGAAAAGATATGGATATTTCCAATATGATATATGCACCAATTATGTTCAATATTATAGCTTTTTTATTATGTCTTGCGCACTTAGAACTATCTTGCTTGTAGTATTCATTACCCTACATGTTGTTAATGGTCATGTTTTATACAATCATTTAATTTTCCCTAATTGGCACTGTGTACAATGATCATGATTAGATTTTATGTTATTAGTTTTCTTTATTTCAGGAAAATTAATGTCCCCATGTTTTAAGTTTAAATTCAAGAATACTATTTTTATTTATAGTAAAGAAAGATTATTTTCAAGTTGTTTTTAAAACCCCTTACTGGGCATACTTTGCTCACCCTGCATTTTTGTTTAAATTTTTTTTCAGGCATGGGTTTTTACTAAAGAAGTTTTTTAGAAGCAGTTGGTTTCCCAGAACCTGAACCTCGTGATCCTCTGTAATAATGGGACATGATGTATTATCTGTAAATGTTTGTAATAAATTTTTAGTACATCATGCCTCATGGGCACCGGCTCCGGGCATTCGGGGGCTGGGTCCTTACAGTAGCGATGAAGAATTATTTCCACCTTTCACTATAGCACAATAGACTTCTTGTTCGGTTAGTAGAATAGTACTTCACCCTCTTTATTAGCCTATTTGAGGCTACGGTTTTGGGTGTGCTTGAAACTCTAAAATCTCCCTATAAATTGTGCTCCTGAGTCATAGTTAAATTCTGCCTCTCAATGGACATAGGGATCATTTCCTAAACCACATAAATCTATGTATCCAATATCTTCTTCTTCTTTTTATTTCCCTTTTACTCTTCTGTGAATAGTTTTACGCTTCGTTGCTCCTAGTGTTTATGCAACAAACTGACCTAATAAAACTGAGAAAATGCATTCTCATTGTTCTTATACTTTAGTAAAATGATCCATAAGTCATTTTTTATATGTATTAATTAGTCACACCTCAATATGATACAAGATGTTCCCGATATGACTCAAAGTTTTTGTTATCGGTTTAAAATCGACATTTTAGTTCAAAAAGTGTAAATCACTAAAAACCAAGAAAATGTTCTCATATTGTCTTTATAATTTATAAAAAAGATTCATAAATCATTTTTGATGTGTAGGAATCAATATCACATCAAACTGATACACAATGTTATTGGTATGAGTCCAAGTGAGTGTTTCTAGTTTAAAATGACATTTTAGAAAAAAAGACAAGCAATGTAATCCAAACTAAGAAGACACATTCATATTGTTTTGATACTTCATGAAATTGATCCATAAGTTATTTGAGATGTGTATAAATCAATATCACCTCAATCTGAATCATAGTTTGATGACCAGTATGACTCCAAGTGTGTCTTTTTATTTAAAATTGACATCAATTTTAGTAAAAAAAGATAAGTAGCATGCTCAAAACTGAGCAAACACATTCAAATTATTTTGATACTTTAGGGGAAAATACATAATTTGTTTTTGACATGTAGTAATCATACATGCCTCAATTAAATGCACGGTGTATCCAATATGACTCAAAGTGTCCACTATTAGTTTAAAATCAATATTTTAGTTAAAAAAATTCCACTCACTAAAAACTAAGAAAATGCACTCATTTTGTCTTGTTGATTTATAAAAATGAATAATAAATAATATATGATGTGTATAAATAGATATCACTTCAAACCAATTCATGATGTGACTGGTATGAGTCAATGTGTGTGTTTTTAGTTTAAAATGAAATTTTAGTAAAAAAGAAAAGTGATGTATTCAAAACTGAGAAAATGCATTTGTATTGTGTTTATACTTTAGTAAAATGATTCATAAGTCATTTGAGATGTGTAGGAATCATCATCACCTCAATCCAATGCATGGTGTGGCCAGTATGACACGAAGTGTATCTTTTTATTTAAAATTGACATCAATTTTAGTAAAAAGGACAATTGTCCTACTCAAAACCAAGAAAACACATTCGGATTGTTTTAATACTTTATAAAAATGATCCATAAGTCGTTTAGGATGTGTACGAATTAGCCTCACCTCAATCCAACATGCGGTGTGATCGTTATGACTCCAAGTGCGTCTTTTCAATATATAAGTGTCATTTTAGTTTAAAATGTGCTTCACATCACCAAAACTAAGAAAATGATCCTAGACTGTTCTCCCATTATTTTATCTGATATTACTTAATTGATTTCTTTTCATTTTTATCTTATACTTATTTAATTAATTTTCATAGATATAATGCTTGAAGGTGAACAAGAAATGTTGTGATGTGCAAGAATCAACTGCAACTCAATCTGATACATAGTGTTCCTAGTATGACTCAATGTTTAGTTTAAAATTAACACTTTCTATTAATTTATTTCTTTATATTATTACTAACATAAGAATTTTTTTCTTATACAGGTGTGTTCTTTTGAACGAGCATGGATGGTTTGTTTAGAAATAGCATGAGTCAGGATCAAGATCAAAAGACGAAGGAACATTGATGTTTTTTAATATATGTAATAATTTTTACTTATGTAATTGTATAAACCAATGTTTGAAATATCAATAATATAGTGTTTTTTCTTGTATTTTTTTTGTAAATTTCATTTTATTTAAATTCTATATTGGTAGTTGATTTTTTCGATATCTGGTGGTGTTTATAGTGTTGTTGTGTTATATTACAACACACTAAACTAGTGCTGTAGTGTGTTGTTACAACACAAATGCAGAATGCCCCTTTATCAGTTATTTTAAAAGAAATTATAAAAGACCCTTTATCTATTCTTTTACAAATGATAATAAAGTTACCCTTTATCATTGCTTTTATAAGCACAAATAAAGGTCCCCTTTATCATCTCTAAATAAAAGTGCTGATAAATATTAGATTTTATCATCGCTTAGAACTGATAAAAGCCTAGTGATTTTAATCTCTCTCTGGTAGTTAGTGCTTCTCTGTTGCTGATAAAGGCCATTTTTAGTGCTGTTAAAGGCCTGTTTTATAGTAGTGTAATATATGGTTATTTAAAATCTAGTTCCAAAGGTTTTTATAAAACTTGCTCTGATACCAACTGTAACAACCCCAACTCCAATAACCCAGAGATGGTGTATAATTTTTACATTGGAATAGATACAAGAGATCTCGGCATGTAGGATTTATTAGTTTAGCAGTCATGGTAAACTTTATATATACATGATTCTCATATTACATTGGAATTATAAACTATAAACATAACAAAAGTTAAAGTTTTATATCCTTGAAACTCATTCAAATATTTCTTCTTCATAACCTAAGGAAACAAAATAAGGATAAGCTCAAATACTAAGTAAGGGTTATGTACAGCATAAGCTATAATGAGTAAATAAGGGATAATCAATATGAAAAAGTAAATAACTGAAAACACATTCCATTTAATAAAAAATTTGATCACAAAATAAAACTATGGATAATATCAATGTTGTAATCTCATGGATAATAATAACTAAATTCACAATGAAGGAAATGTATACTATTAAATTTCATGAACTCGGACATCATGATATCTCTACTTCCATGACCTTTAGAAAATACATTTTAAAACTATGGGTAAAGAACCATTTATTTGGATAACTCATTTGCCTTATGAGACATGTCAATTCATAGAGGGGCTATATAATTCTAGGACACACTTGTTACTACATGTCTAATGTATTCCTTATATATAGAATGATCGATTTAATTCATGAATAAGATGTCTTATCAACAAATATCTGTATTGAATAAAGAATATGAATTTATCAATAATTCCTCATACAGTCAAATACATTCAATTTATAACACTCTATGTAGAAATGGTATACGGTTTAGGAAATAATCATATCCATGATACAAATAATATGAATATTTAAGAGAAATGCAATATTCAATGATCACAAGTAAGTGAATGTTTCAAAGGATGGATTCATTACAACATATCCCCAGTGGTGAATAAGTAAATTAAAGGGTTTTTTTCATTTATTAATAACAATTCCATTAAAATATCATTAAAACATTCTTGAGAAAAATAACCTTTCTATTTTTTTATATTAGTTATTTAAAAAAACTATGCTATTATAAAAAAACATTTTTATTGAAAGTAACCTTGTAAAATTGTAAAAGAAGATTCAAATAAAATATTGGTCATTATGGTGGGAAAATATGCTCATGTCGTATAATTTAAAAAAATTCTTCCATACTTTTGTTGAAAAAGTCACAAAGAAGCTTGTTTGGAAAACAGTGAAAATATTCCTTTCAAACCATTTTGTAAAACTTCAAATATGGGTAAAAATGTATTTTTATAAATCATTATTTAAGTATAAACACATTTTTTAATTAATTTTAGAGAAAAAGTGGATATTGGAGATAAATATATCCAATAAAAAGAGAAACAAGATTAGTTTTTCTTTTAAACATTTCTCTGTTTGATTCAAGTTTCAAAGGGAGGGAAAGTAAAAAAGAAAATATGAAAACTCTTAAAGATTGTAAACTTGAAATGAACTTTAATATTTATGAATAAAGAAATATTCATTTTAAATACCTAAAATGTGCAATATATACACTACATAAGAATAAAAAGGTGCACGATACCAAATATGTCTCAGTGGCGTGGAAACTGAGATAAGATCTCGTACCTCAAGTCTGACTTGTCACGTAGTTACTCTAACCACCTGTATAATAAATTATAATTTATTATAATTACATACCATAACCATATTCATATCTATGATATCATATGTGATCCATTTATTATATTTTATCAACTTTTTGTTAATAATATTTTATTATTATCATTGTTCAGGTGCTAACTGCTTTGTTTTTCAAGGATGTTTTGATTCGGTAGATCCAGTACTGGTACATTTAATATGGTTTTATCATATAAAAAATTTTATTAATGGTATAAATTTCATAATTATTTGATATTTAGATCCATCCATAAAATTGAGATATAGAAAAATGAACGGAATCATTCATCGAGATAGTAGGTCGTATGTACGCATGAACATTGTTTTCACTTTTCGATGGATGTAATAAAAGAAAGGTGAATAATAATTAATAAAATATATTAATTATTATATCATATATATCATATATTTTCATTAAATTCATCCTTATTACAATCCATGTAAAACATAAATGAAAAACGGTTCACATCACTTCGTGGAGATGGTAGTCCACAAGTACGCACGATCGACGTTATCATTTTCCAATAGATTGTAAGGTAAGAAGGTATATATGATATTATAGTTCCATAATCATATTTATGTCATTAATATCATATATACTAAGTAGTTATATCTTTATAACCATATAATTATAATAGTGCTGAAAAATGAATTACATCGCTATGTGGAGACGGTATGTCATACGTACGCACGAGCACTGTTATTACTTTCCGTAGGATGGAAAAGAGATGGAATATGGTTGTCCCATAATTATAATTAAATATTAGTAAATTTGTGATACTATATTTATTATATTAGGATGGTATAAAACTTTTATATTAATTATAAGAATAAATAAACTTGAAGGACTCAGTAAAGACGGTTACCTCTTCTTCGGTAAACTTCCATTATATCTCTTCTTAAGGGACATAGGGTAGGTCTTTTGGAGTGACCAAAACCACTATAACTTATAAAAGTATTTTTATAAGAGAAATTTTCATGGTTTGGTCAAGATTTATGGCCCAATGTGTTGTAAATAAGTGATGGAGGAGGTTCCCTTTTATAATTTAGGTGACGAGAACTTTTGGAATTTCTTAAAAGATTAAATTATAATAAAATTACTATCAAGCCAAATTCATCCAAATGGAAAAATAATTCAACCTATAGAATGATATTGTTGAAATATCATCAACTAATATAATTTGGATAGGTTTTGTGGTATTTTAGACCCTTTATTTTGGTTTAACCTCTTAGTGATTATATTTTAACATTAATTGTGATAACGTATTTTTCGCTCTTAAAGTTATAATTATACATATAAGGTAAATATTTAATTATAAATGGACAAGGAATGACATTTTAGACCATATCATAAACCCTTTTCCTCTATCAATATTTTAATGGTTTTTAAATAATTTAATAGAATATTATTTTGATAAATTATAATTAATGTTAATTTTGATATTATTCATTTAATTTGACGTCAAATAAATCAAGAAAACATTGGATTTTGAATATAATTTAGTTACACATCACTAATATTTCATATTCATCTAAAAATTCATGGAATACTATAAATATCTAAAATTATATCACTCTTAATATTTATAATATCATTTATTTTATTTTTCTATTAATTGAATAAATATTGTATTAGAATTGTGAAATCATTTAAGGTAATTATATAATCACTAAAAATATAAATACATTATAATCATGATAATAATTTCAGTATTCATAGAATTGACATTTATAATCATTCATAACTTTCTTTTGTATCTGTGTGGATACATTATTATTTTTTTAACTAAGATAGTGATAATTTGTAACTTTTATTGATTTAAATATTATATTATAATTTTAATAGAAAAGTGTCCATTAAACATATAAATTTAGAGCATAAGGTTATAAGGGTAAAATTATATTCATAAAATATTAATTAATAAGAAATATTATAACCTTATCACTTAGTTTTAACATAGATTAACCCAATTTACCTTTTATCGAGGTGATAAATTTTACCATAGTAACTATTCATATTAACCAAAAATAAAAGGGACCTATTTCACAAATTTTAACCATATGATTCCAAATATGAAATTAATTTTTTGAGATCTAATTTCTATAAATGTTAGAAAATAATTTTAAAATAACTGCACAAAACGTGATGAAAATCACTTTTTAGAATAATATAGTTTTTAAGCATAAAATGAATTTATTCTTATTCTATGCCTAATAATAACTCTAGATAAAGGATAAAACGTTTGATTGAATATATAATATGTAAATTTAATTAAAATAATTCACCAATAGTGATCGATTAAATTTAATAAAATAACAACACATTGTGCACACATAAAAACAGTTTTTCATAAAAATGTTTCTTTTACATTCAAGTGATTTTAATTTTTATTGATAACCAATGAATTTATTTTATAAATGTGTAAAACATATAATTTTTATAATTTAGATAGTCATATTAATACCCACTAATTTTAACAATTACATTATAATAGCCACATGATAATATTTTTATAATAGATCTTGGTTCTTTTAAACTCATTGGTGCGTGTAATACAAGCTATTAAATAGATTTATTTAAAAAGAAAAATACCATAAAATCATGGTGTGGTACATTTCAAATTTTTTTATTTAATTTTATTGAATATATTTTTTCCTTTTTATCTATATGGTGCCTTCAATTTGGGCCTAAAAAATAAAATAGCTCATTAGTGTAAAGTCCATTAATTAATTCACAAAATGATAATAGAAATTGAAACTAAAATCATAATCTAAAATTAATTTCTAGGAAATAAAGAAATAAAATTTCCTAGAAATAATTAAAAACTCAAGATTCCTCCTGAAGTATGCTCTTTTTTATAGTCATTTAGATCATCCTTACCTGGGTTAGCTGATGGGTGTGTGGTACAAGGCAAACCATCTTGAGTAGACCTAATCTTGACTTTGGATCCCATTCAATTCATCTCATTTCCTCCATTTTTTGATTAGTATAGAATACAGAGGGGTGGCCAAGATATAAATAGCTTAAATGAATGTTGGAATATTTTTATGTCTATCCAGACTTGGTAAAATTATTCTTTTTTAATTACTAGTTGTTTTATTGGTATTCTATAATTACCCCTTTGGGTTCTACAGCCAACTCCTCAACTTTTTCTTCTTATGCTTCCTCTTGTTTTTTAGAATAGTTAGTGCAGAAGGAAGTTGGTTATTCTTCTTCTCATGGAACTCTTAAATCTTCATGAAATTACGTTATAAACATAACTTCCATATTTTTTTTTGGTTCCCCTAGTTATGATTCCATCTTTTCATGAAATCCGATTAAAAATTCAGTAAGCAAGCTATCTTATTCTTCCGCTTTTTATTCTTCTTCTTGTTCCACCTATGAATCTATAGTGATGAGGGTTTCATTTAATGAGACAAATTATTCTTTGTTATATACCTTATCTTCATTGTCTATTCATTGTCACTCTTGACATCCCTCTTCAAAATTTGGTTCAAGGACTGAGGGTGACGCATCTTCCATGCTCAGGTATGGTTGTAGGCAATTTTGTAGTAGAATTTTCAACATTCTAAGTTCATCGACATGATTTCTTAGATCCTAAATAAGTAAATAAAGTTGATATTTAGTATCCAAAATGCATTTAAGCCTAGAAAAAACAACCAAAATACCCAAGTAAATAGAAATCATAAAATAAATAATGGAAAATCCTAAATTAAAATCTGGAAATAGAAAACGATGAGAAAGGACTTGTCCAAAATATTAAATTAAAAATAATTTTCACACCTGTCCCTAGTAACAATGCTAAAAATTTGATTTCCCATATAACATTAATTCCTTCAGGTTTAATCAAATATTAAAAATTGATAAAAAACCCAAACAAATATATTACTGATTAAATAAATGAAGTAGAAGGGTGTGTTCGAGGTCCAATCCCATAAGAAGATGGAAAATATATTTTTAGAAATGTAAATAATTAAATGATAAGGTTGTGATTGATTGAACAAAAGAATAAAGAAATAAATTAGTTTTTTTATCAAGATGATAATGCCTCCCAAATTTTTTAAATTCATGGTTCATGTAAAATTTATTTTTATAAATTAACTTATTTTTTCATTTTTGTTGTCGGATCCGAGACAGAGGGTGATCCTTTGTCTTGGTGACTCCATTTTAACACAAAAAATTCCCTTTTCATATGGTAAATTACTTATGGTTATTAATGAATTGATCATCTTGAAACCATTTTTAAACATAATAATTTTGAATTACACAATGGTCATGTGATATTTAAATGATTAGTGGAAATGTTTTAATTTTTTTAGCTTAATCATATTTTTAATGGTCATGAAATGAAATAAAAAAATAATGGAAGAATTAGAAGAAGAATACAACAAACCAAAAATGAGAGAGAGAAAACACACACACGCTCTGTCTTTATTTGACATCACCCAAAAAAATGGGATTACCCCCTCATGGTAGTCGTGAGAGGGTTAATGGGGAAGAGGGAAAGAAAGAAATAAATAAATAGTGGTGAAGGAATTCCTTGGTGCAACGCATTAACCCAGGGAAATCCTTCGTTCATTATGGATTGATTTGGAGGAACACTCAAGCTCTATATTTATAGGTGTTAAGGACCCCTCTGTAATATAATCATGCATTGAACCTGCCTGGGACAACTTGGGTTGTTACCAGGCATTAAGGTGTGGGTCTCCATTGAATTTCACTTATCATCGATAGTTACTAGGTCTGTTGGGAATGTGTCAAGGCATGACGCAAATTTTTAGGCAATGAATTTTATTGACTTACCTCCAAAAGTTATTTTTCGCACTTTTTATTCACATCATTAAATCCCCATTGATTTTTCATGTCATGAATTACCTATTCATAAACTAAATAATCATCTTCCTACATTTTTAGTTCGTTTTCTCTTAAATCTTCAATTTCGGGCCTTAGAGTTGAGCCTTGACATATTCTATATCCTAAAGTTTCATTTTTGTCATGAATTATATCTCTACTTTCTCATTTTCTTCTTTGAATTTATTCCACATGTATCATTACAAAAAATAAATAAAACAATTAATACCAATAAGAATAAAAAACAATTATATTAATATTTCAAAATTTATGAAAAAACCAACTATCAAAAATTATGGGTTGCGTGTAAGAAACACTATAAAATAAATTTAATTTAATTTCTAAAGAAAAAATTATATAAAATCTTGGAGCGTTACATTATACCCCCATTAAAATAAATTTCACCTTCAAAATTCTATTACTCGGGTACATACAAATGAGGAAATAATTCAATGTAGCTTTCTCAAACTGTTGATTCCTTTAAAGAACATTAAACTATTGAGTATTCTTGTTTTGTAGAAAATTATCTCTATGAACAAATATTTCTACAATTTTTTCATTATAAGAAAGATCATTCTCCAGTGGTGTGAACCTTTTTTTCAACACATGTGAAGGATCTGTTAAGTACTTCCTCAGGAGAGATACATGAATCAAATTGTGAACTTGAGAGAGAGATTTTTTGGGAGTGCCAAGGGATAAAAAAATGGTCCCTAGTCAATAATAATTCTTGAAGGGACTAATATACCTTGTTATTAGATTCACTTCATTCTAAATATCATGACTTTCTTCCATGGAGAAATTCACAGGAAAACTGTTTTCAATGCTAAATTCTAGATCTCACCGATGATTATCAGCATAACACTTCTATCAACTCTAAGTTGCCTTGATGTAATACTAAATTAATCTAACATTATCTATCATTTACTTAGTTATAATAGGTCCCAATATATTTCTTTTTCCATCTCCATCCCAACATATCATATTTCTACACTTCATTCCATATAGGGATTCATGATGAGCCATTTGAATGCTCGATTGAAAGCTATTGTTGTATAAAAACTCAACTAGATAAAGGTATTGATACAAGAAAACTATGAATATGGGAAATAGGATCTCAACATATCCTATAGGGTTTAAATTTCCAACTCAGACTGACAATCTAACTAAGTATGATAAGCAATACTAAAACATAACTATGTATCTAGAGCTTATTATAGACTTCTACAGAACAACAAGGTAAGCCTCAGACCCCGATCAGATACAATATAATGTGATTCCCCATTGAAACTTACATATTCCTTAATATATATCCTAGAAAGATGATTAAGAGAGAAATATTTTCTAATTTTAGTTATGTGTGCTGACTTCATAATGTGATCGACTACAACACAATGATCATTATAGACTTTAGATGTTTTGTGGAGTTCGACAATGAAGTACATGGTGATGTTTTCCCATTTCCATTTTGGTGTGGGTAATGGTTATAATATCCCCTTGTACTTTTTTCTCTCATCCTTAACTTGATGAAAAATCAAGCACCGATATATATGCTCCACAATATATCTCTTCAAGTTATCCCATAAAAAATAATCTTTAAAATCTCTATACATATTTGTACTTCTATTATGAATCCAAAATTATTATTTATGAGCTTCTTCAAATAGTTCCTTCTTCAGGTTTAGTATTGATAGGACACATACTTGGTTCCTGAACATTATCATTCTATCACAATCAAGGTTGAACTCAGAAATATTTCTCGCCATGTCTTGTAGCTTTGTGTCCTCCTTTTGTGACTCTTTAATCATTAAATGGATAGATTGTTGAACACTAATTTGAGAAAGGTAAAATTTCTCCCCTTCCTTAAAGATTTTAAGATTAATCTATTTAAAATCTGTAGACATTAAATATTTTGTGATCCTCATCATAGATAATCTAGCATGATCCTTTCAACTCAATGAATCTATCATCTTGTTCTCTTTCCTATGGTGGTAATGTATTGTGCATTCATAATATTTATTCCACTCTAACCATATTCTTCGGTGCATATTAAACTCATTCTAGGTGAATATATACTTTAAATTTTATCATTAGTATATATTCACACCTTTTTCCATAATATTAATGCCTTAATATATTTAATAAATGATTACCACTACTAACTCCAAATCAAGAGTCGAGTAATTTTTCTCATGAACCTTCAGTTGGTGTGAGGTATAAGCTATCATCATATCATTATACATATTATCCCACCCCAGACCCTTTTTTAAAGCATTGCTATAAATGACAAACCATTCTCCACTATAGAGTATTTTAAGCATAGGTGCATTAACCAACCTTCTCTTCAGTTCCTTGAAATTTTATTCAAATTAATAAATTCAAAGGAACATAACTCCCTTCCAAATTAACTTAGTGAATGGATTATATTGTCAGGACATATTATTCTCAAAGAATAAATAATATAAATCCAATCCCAGAAAACTATGGATCTCAGACATAGTGGTTGTTTTTTTTCAATGTTCAATAACTTTGGTCTTTGATGGATCCACCAATATAACATCACTTGAGATTATATGACCAAAAAATGAATTTTTTTATAGAAAAAATTCACACATGGTAATTTTTCATACAGATTCTCCCTTATTAGGGTCTTATATACAATCCTTAACTGATCTTCATGCTCTTCCTTTCCCATAGAATATATAAGAAAATCATCTATACAGAATACCAAAAACTAATCATGGTAAACTCTAAAAACTCTATACATTAATTCCTGGAAGATAGTGGGGGCATTGGTAAGACTAAATGGAATCACTATAAATAGTGTCCATACCTCAATCAGAAGGTTGTATTTGGTATGTATTCACTTTTGACCCTCAATTTATAGTATCTAGATCGAAGTTTAATATTGTAAAAATAATAAGCACCTCATAATAATCGAAGAAATCATCCATACAAGGAAGAAGATACTTATTCTTTATTAGGATCTTTTTATGTTCTCAATAATCAATTAAAAGTAACATTGATCCATATTTATTCTTAATAAAATGAATAGACACACCCCATGGTGTTGTAGTTGGCGGAATGAATCCATTATCAAGATTATCCTAAAGTTTCTTCTTCAATTCCTATAACTCAATCATGTCTATTCTATATGGATTCTTTGAAATAGGTATAGAAACGAACATGAGTTCTATTGAAAAATTGACTACATGATTTAGAGGGAGACTATGTCATGACCCGGGCCAACAAGCCCAAACCGCGACTACCCCAAGCCCACCTTCAATAGGCCATGGGATAGCGACCAGTGTTGAGTAGGAATATCACACACATGGGAGTCCATAGCCTAATGAACTTGTATATATGCACACATCTCTAAGACCATAAAATGTTTAATTGTAAACAACTGATAACCACCCACGCATACATATAAAAAAATACCACCATCAAAGTATGACAACAAGTACTGGAAAGAAAAAGGACCAAATACAAGCCTACCACAAAGGAATTGAAAATAATTCCAACTTGTAAAGTGGGTGAGGAATTTTGTCAATGTAACAGCAGTAACAAACCTTGGTCTGTCGATCTCACTAAGATCAATATAATCCTAGTCTCCCTAGGACTCCGTCAAAAGGTTGGTCATCTGCATAAGACATGACACGTGTGGGAAAATCCCATATAGGGATGAGTATAAAAATACTCTATAGGACACCTCAAAATCACTAAGCATATGAAATCAATAATAAATTTTGCCTCATCACAGGTATATGAAAACAACATGGATAACAAGAACATCAAGATGTACTCAAAGTATACACATGGTCTCAAGGTAAGGTCACAACAGAAAATCCATCCTAGGATTCCTGCTTGAGGTTTCTACATAGCACTCATTTAGGAGAACACACTCCATGAGTCAAATAGCATTGATGGCATCCATACAAGATGTCATGCTTGTCGAGTATCTCCATAAGAAGTATACATTGGAAGTCTAAAGATAACAATACATAGATGGGGATCACACCCAAGGCTATGGGATATACCAACAGCCCAATCTAGATTAACCTACTAAGTAGGGGATCGACACTTGGGTAGTGTTTTTTATGACGATACCAAGAACTCCACCTAGGGAAATGATGATGATAGAGTATCTCACTCCAGGTCTCACAGAAGTATTCCAAAAACTCTATCCAAGATTGAAGTTCCTTAGAGGGGATCATCATCCTATACATAGGACATGACTCCATACTAAACCCTCAAGGAATGGATTAAGGGGACATACCCTAACAAAACTTGTCTAAGTTGAAGAGGAAAAGGGATCAAATATGTCTTTGAAGGTGTACATGGCGTGTCCCTTCAACACCGGGTCCTACCTGTGTATCATGTCCCATGCCCATGCTTGTGTCC
Organism: Viscum album; assembly: GCA_963277665.1. Classification (NCBI taxonomy): domain Eukaryota; kingdom Viridiplantae; phylum Streptophyta; class Magnoliopsida; order Santalales; family Viscaceae; genus Viscum; species Viscum album. The sequence continues at coordinate 1,195,861,455 of OY728123.1, read as the reverse complement.
GAGTACATAGAATATTTGAGCCCATGTACTTATGACTTTTTCTGTGTCTGAATGGCCATGTCTGTACCAGAGTACATGGTGTGTCTGATCCCATGTACTTCTAGCTATGTTCATGCCCGAGTACACAGAATTTCCAAAACCATGTACTCATGGTCATATCTGTGTACTCTCTAAGGTACACGCCCAGCTTCCAAGTAAGGGTCACACATCGTGTAACAGTTGTCACACAACTTGTGATATTTATCTTCTCTATATAACCCTAGCATTGCACAAGAGGTCCCACATGGCGTGTAATTATGGATTATACAGCGTGTAACCTGAAATTTCACAGAACCCATGGTTATTCCTTTGTGCACGCCTGTGATACTGTCGCCTCCAATTCTTCTGCTAATCTAGCTCAGAGATTGTGGATCTAGTCTGACTGAGCCTCGATGCCATTAGATCATCAAAAACCATGCATCAATCATCTTGAAAACCAACCATCAATCTGCACTGTCATCGCATGTTGAAAACACATTGAATGGATATCCCTAATTCCATCCATGATTGATCATCCATCATAGCCGCTCAATCCCATCGTTGATTAGAACCCAGATTTTTGGTATTAATCCATTGCTCCATGAAACAGGTGTGCAAAGATTGATTACTGGGTATTTGTTGAACCGTGGGACAAAGGGATTTTATGTAATGAATGAAGAATGGGGGAAGAAATGCACAACACACAAATGTGAGGAACGAACATCATCCAATGTTCATGATGTCCTCAATTCATTGTTTTTAGAAAGATAAATGTAGAGATGATAATATAATCAACAAATAAATCCCCAAACCTGGATAATATCTATCCCATGCTCGCAATATGTATGATCTGTGAATCAATTTGTTAGTTGATTGATTCGCGTTTTTCATGGAATTAATCAACAGGGATAAATCCAAATAAAACTTCATACCTCAAGGTGGATCGATTACTAATAAAGAATGAATCTATATCATTGTCATTGGTGAGATCCTCGAATTATGATGGCGCAACAACCCTCAATCTCGATCTGATCTGATGTCATCCACCAAGAATGTTCTCCTCCAATGGTCCTCTAGGTCTCTATGGTTAAACAAACAACCCTGATGTCTCCTCAAAACTATGTATTTATAGAGGGAAAACATGTCACTGTGTCAACATAATAAAATAAATAAATTCTTTAATTTATTTTATTATTTGTGCATGTAATGATGTTTAACCAAACATCTGATGTCAAAAAAGTTCATATCACACCTAGGGTAAAACCCACGCTCTGGGATCAACAGAAACCTCTAATTTATGATCTAAGCCTCTGTTTAAGAGTTATTCCACTTTTTAGGAAAATTGTGCGTGCGTGATATTTAATGTATTTAATATATTTCAAAAAAAATCAATTTCGGGCATATCGATCCTCAGAATCTCACGTTGTCTCCTTGCCTAGCTTTGTAAATAATCCATTTGATATTTTAAAGTAATAAATGGAAAAATTAGATTCGTTACAGACTAGGTAACTCTTCCAAAAAAGAGATCATGAAACTCTTGTACAATTTTCATATCTTCAATGTTGGATTTTTCACCAACCATCAGAGATAAATACCCACTTTGAATAAGAATCAAGGCCCATGTAATGGATGTAATTTCTATTGGATGTTCATTTTATCCTTGTATTGAAAAAAAATCAATGGTTTGTTCAGAATATCAAATGTTACTTCCCTTCCTTGGAAATTGGTATGGGATTTAAATAAAGAAATCTAGTATATTCCCAAAAACACATCAAATTAAACAAGAGAAATAATAAAATGATTTGTAGGGAGGAAATTCCCACAAACTTCAATTGGGAAATATTTATAAATATGAGATTTGATCCTCATACCATTAGTAGTTTTTATTTTTATTTCAACATCTAATTATTGAGGTAGTAATATGATATACTTAAAAGATTCTTCAGATATAAATGAGTGGGTAGAACTAGAATCAAATAATACATTATATGTTCTAGAGTGGTTAGTATGTATACCTTTCACTACTTCTTTATCACACCACAAATCAGTAATAGCGATCACTTGATATTTCCTTTTGCCTCTGGGATTAAGAGGTTAGTAACATTGATCATCATCAATAACCCTTTGTTTTGAGAATTAGTTAGCATAATTTCTATAATCCTTGAAATTATAGAATTGCAGTGTGGTTCGTACATTAAGTGGATATTTCTCTATATTTTCATCATTAGCTAACTCTTTCTCATTACATCAGCATTCAATTACCCTATTTTCTTCTTTTCCATACTTAAAACATTTACTAGTCCTTTTTAAATACTTCCCTCTATGATTCTTTCAACACTTCTAAAATAGAGAAAAATTCATCTTCTTCCCTCCATGGTTTTTTTATTAGAATTTACATTGAATTACATATTTGTTTTCTTGTCAATGCCATGAGAATGATGGGTGAATCAAATATTCATTTCCACCATGATAGCACATCACATGATTTATTTATATCTAATGAGGTCTGTTATGGCTATTGGCCTCTGGAGACTTGGTTTTATTCCACTGAGTAATTTATCAATCTTACTTTTCGATTAAATCATAATACCAGTAGCATACCTCATAAGATTTGTAAAATTTTCCTCATAGGTATTAACAGATTCATTATCCTTCTTTTTAAGCTCAAGAAATTCTTTATCCCTCTTTGTATGAAGAATTTGAGGAAATTAATTATAGAAAAATATTCTCAGAAACTCATCCCACTATATAGAGTAAATTTCATTTTTTGCCTCATATTTTTTATAACAATCAACCATTTATTTTTTTCACCTTAAAAATGATAAATAGCTAAGATATAATTTTCATGTATCAAGAACTAGATAACATAAAATATCTTTTTGGTGGTATTAATCCATTTCTCAACAATTTATGGATCAACGGAACCACTAGAAGAAGGTAGAAATTTCCTCATGAAGGACCCAACAGTACATTGTTCCTTCCTTTTCACATTTGGAAGCTCGACATGATTCATGGATTGAGAATGTTGCATAATCATAGAAACAATATTTTTTATTCCATCTCCCATAACATTCATTATCTCAGGGGGGGAATCATTGAATTGTCCATCACATTCAATTTTAACACAGCTCCTTCTAATTACATTCATTAAATAAAAAAAATCATAGTATGATAAACAATAATCATAGTGGGAAATCGTATAATCATTAAAATCATTTATAGGATGCCTAAAACATGACACCTTCTTTTCATTCATTGACTCATTAGGTTTAATCTATGTATCCATGGTCATTATCTATTCAAATCCTTCATAATGGCTCTTAATAAAAATGTGAATTAACCTACAAATATCCCCCATGTGTGTCAAACTAGGTTCACTATAAGATCTCATTCACTATGTGCCAGAATGATGGTTGAGAAATACTCGACCAACTCTTTCTAGGGTTTTCACCCCTGGATACATTTATACCAAAACCACATCAATATGTAGTATCCTGATGGGGATATATTTTCTTAAGGAAAACAAACTCCTTTAAATACCAAAACATAGGATGTTTTCCTATACATAGTCTTATCTGAAGGGTTATCTCTAATGTTTCCACATCCTAGTTTCTAAAAGTTACTAAATCTTGCTCTAATACCAACTATAGTGACCCATACTTATCACACATAAATACTAAATCTTATTATCATAAATTTCTATTACATATCAATATGATCTATATCATAATCGTAAAGGATTAGTGTTTATTGAAACATGGATACAGAAGCATCTGGTACATAAATGATCTATAATATTTCCCATTTAGTTCTTCAAAACTATCACCCTTCTTAGTGTTGCGGAAATGTAGGGGGTTGCAATGATATAACAGGATTTGAAAATAAAGAAAATTTAGAACAAATGAAGAAGAAGAAGAACACGAACATGAAGATTTATGTGGTTCGGAAATAATCCCTACATCCACAGGGGTAGAAATAATTCACTAAAATCGAGAGCACAATTTATAGGGAGATCATAGACTTTCACACACACAGAAACCCTAGATCAAAATGGGATAATGTAGAGGATGAGTCATTGTGTCATCAACCGTATAGAAATTCTATTATGCTATAGTGAAAGGTGGCTGGAAGTCTGTGCTGCTATAGTGTTGTGGCCACCTAAGTCCAAGCTGCTATAGTGGCCAATGAAAAAAAGTCTGTGGAGGTACAATACTTTTGTCTCCAAAAATACGAGTTGTTATAGTAGTCATGCCAAAGTCTGCACTACTATAGTGCCCTATCGGTGTCTCTTAGTTAGTACTGCTACAGTGCCCCCAAAATTTGGTCCAAATTCAACCCCCGGACCCCTAGAGCAAGGGAGAATTGCCCCCTAAACCCCCCAACGAGCTCACCGTAGAGCTCGACCCATAGAGTTGTGGCCTGGTATGCAGTGTGGGCCACAAGAATTCATCCCAACACCATCTAAACCGAATCAGGCTACACCAATCCAACACTTAGACATAAAATACTTAAAAACTTTCTCCATAACCTAGGGAAGGGAAACATAATAAACGGTAAGCTCATAAGCTTAGTAATATTAAACATGAGAGATATCAATTAATGATCATAAGTGAGTATAATTTATGCATAAGGGTATGAGAATAAGAGCTTAATAATATAAAATAATACCCATCAATTCATATATCATAATCATGAAGCATGTCATAATGTTTTATCAATCAAAATGCATAAGACATAAGAGTGTGGAATCATCAATAATCAATCATGAGCCATGAAAACATATCATAAGCATAAGAAATAAGTTGGTGGCATACACATAAGTATATAAAATCATTTACTTAGTCAAGGCTCACATCCAAGACTATCATAGTGGATTCGTTTCACACCCCATTTCATTATTTCCTTAATCGAGGTTCACTCACAAGGCTGTCTTATTAAAAAAATGGCCTTTACTAAAATTCACTCACCATTCCATTCCATATTATCTCTTGAGATATCCTTCTTCACCTAATTCATTGGAGGGATATATAATTTTGGTCTCATCCATTAGATAATAAAAACCATACACGTGTGTGCCACCAGATCATAAAACATTCATCATATCATCAAATCATTACCCATAAAAATGATATGGGTTTTATAAAAATTTCATTATCATAATCATAAACTATCTAGAGACATAATAAATATGGGAACATTGGATCATATCCCTATTAAATCATATTAAACATTAAAGGATGTTGTTATAGATAAAAACACCTTTAAAGTACCACTAAAACATTTTTTGGTAAAAAATAAAATTTCCATTTTAAATCACATTTTTAGAATCTAATATTTTCTAAAATATTAAGGAAGACATTTAATTTTAAAATAAAAAAGGATAATTATAAATAAATATTTAAATAAAAGATTATTCATGATGGTATGAAAATTCATATATGCAGTGTATATTAAAAAAATCCAATCACGTTTTTAGTAAAAAGTCAAAAGTACCATGTTTGGAAAATGATAAGAAGGGTCATTTAAAAAATTGATTGGAAGGGAAAAGGTAGACAAATATTAAATTAAAAATCGTTTTAGAATATTAAAAACATTCTCGAAATCATTTTTAAGAAAATATGGACATGGAAAAAAATACTCTTGACAGAAAGGAAAAAAATGTTGGTTTCCCTTAAAAACATTCATTGAGTCTCATGAGTGCTTAAGGAGAAAAGAAATTAAAGGAAAAAAATGATATATATATATATATATATAACTATATTAGAAGAAAATAAATATGATTTGGGAGATATATATTATACAATTTCATCATCAGGGAATTTAAGCATAAACAGTCCCATAAAAATGAGATTGTAACACAAAAGCCTTGCATTAAGTCTGTCTTTATTTATAAGCACTCTAACCACATTTATAATAATATTTAAATTTTATTATAATTATATAATATAACCATAATAACACCTATAATACCATACATGATTTACTTATAACATATTTTCACATATTCATTAACAATCTTTCATTATCACCATCATTTCAGTAGTCAACTACTTCAATTTTCACATATGTTTTGGTTTGACATTTATGGTTCTTGGACTTTGATCATGGTTTCTTCAACATGAGAATGTAAATAATGATATAAATATAATATCTATTTATTATATACATATTTATAACCATTCATATAAATAAGTGATGAAAAATTAATTACATCACAACATAGATACGGTAGTACGTATGTACGCACGAGTAGTGTTTCTGCTTTTTGATGGATTGAATGAAGGGTAAATATTAATTCTTCTTTAAAGGTAAATATTAATTCATCTTTAAATAATAATTATTATATCATAAATATAATATATATATATATACTTAAAATATAACATAATAACCACTAAATATATATGGGGATGGAAAATGAATCATATCGTTGCATGGTGGCAGTTGTCCACATGCATGCACGAGCAATAGTTTCATCTACCATTTGATTGAGAAGCAGTGGTAAAAGTTTATGAAATCACCATATTAAATAATTTTTATATTTATGATACTTGATTCGTCATGTTTTGATTTATAGAACATGTTTTGAGGATGTAGAAGAAGAAATAAAATTGTAAGAGCTTGGTTAAGATCGATATCTCTTCTTTGAGAGACCTCATTTGGTTTACTCCATTAAGACTTGAAGGATTGGTCATAAGAGAAGGAAAAAAGTTATAGGATGATGGAAATAATTCTAGGAAGGTTTTAGAGTATGGATTTTCAGATCTAGAAGGCTCAAATGGTTTTAATAATGGTGGAGAAGTGGTTCCATTTTATAGGTTAGGTGTGTTTAGAAATCCTATCCTTATTTATTGGTTTAACAGCCCCAATAATCGAGTTTTAACCGTAACCATGTAACAAAATTTTATTTTTTTAATATTCATTATGACTAAAAATTAAGTTGACCATATTAGATAATATTAATTATTATTATTCTAAATATGGAATTCATTTTACCATATTCAATTTCTATAGGTGGAGGAATTTAATTTTAGATATGCATGCAGCCTGCAACAAAAAAACCATTTTTAAAGAATATTTAAGCATAAAACTTAATTTACTTAAATTCATTTAATTGTAAAAACCATAAAATGATTGTTAAAATATATGATTAAATATATAATCTATACATTTCATTGAAATCATTAATCAATATATATTAATTTAATTCATTGAGACTAAAACACATTAAATGTATAAAACCTGCTTTTAGAAAAATGTGTCCTTAAGCCCAAAAGTTAACTTATATGAAAACCAAGTTTAATGATGATTATTATGTAAATAATTAAATTATCTAAAATTAAAGGATAATTATGTTAACTTAAGATAAAATTAAACATATAATGGGAGTTTTAGTTTAAAAGAAATGATAGTTTTTACAAGAAAACACTATTTTCCACTATTCAATGAAAAATAATTCTTTTTAGAAAAATCCTAAAAACAATTCAGGATAATATTGACATGTGGATTTCAAAAATGATATTCATTTCATCAAATAAACAATGGCTTTGGTGGTAGCTTCCCCTGTGGGTCTCAATGAGATATCGAGTTTGAGTCTCACCGAGTACATCCCTATATTGTATGCTGCCTTATTTTATTTGTAATGTAGCCTCTTTTCCCCAAAATAAACTAGGCTTCAGCCTCAACTTTTAAATTTTCTAAAATGGTAAAAATTAATTATAATGTTAACATAGAAAATTTTTATAAAAACTTTTTTTAAATAAAATATATTCTTGAAGCATAAAATGAATTTACCAAAAAATTAGTACTTAGTTTTTATGCATTAATCAATACATTTACACTTTGAAAACATTTATACATATATTTCATAAAGTGGTTATTACTATTCATATCTATCAATTTAATGACTATCTTATAATGGTTTACAATATCACAGTTCATATAAACTTGGGGTTGTGTGTAATCCAAGCTATCAAATACTTCAAGCTTTATTTCAAAGGAATGAAACACATGAAATTTTGGAGTGTTACATTAACACCCGGACAAGAGGTGGGAGGGAATAAAAAAATTGAAGATGGATCCTATGGAAATGTGACACCATATATCAAAACTCCTTGAAAAGCATCGAATCATCCTCTAACCACAACAATAAACCACAGAATTTCTAAATGATAGTGACCTAGAATATGTGTCCCTATAATTTAAAATTTCAATAAAATCATGGATCAGTGTATAAGAACAACCAAAAAATGAATATCACCAAAACATCAATGTTCTACTGAATGATATATGGAAAGTATAAGATTACACCAACCATTGAAAACCATGTAAACCACTAGCTCAAACACCATAATAGATCACAACGCATAAAAGGACATCTAAAAAACTACAAAACTAGATCATTATCCCAACACATCCCCAAAGAAATGGAAGAAGTGAAACTGATCACAAACATGACTCAACATGGAATAACATGGTTATGACCATGTTCCATAAAACTACATAGAGGGTAACTCATGTCCAAACTCACAAAAAACCTACTCATGGTGATCCCTAAGAAATGTCCCAACCCTTCAATGTCATGACCCAGCCTAGGTGCCACTAAAATGATGCCCTGAGCTACTTGGAGATAAGGCATCAATGTAACATCCCGACCCGGGAGCCACTAAATGGTGCTCCGAGCTGGTTGGTCACAAGCCCTCAAGAACGCCTCCCCGTATGCCAGAGGGTTCTGACTAGCAGTGAGGGTCTAGTAAGTCAGTCTTGGGGAGACTATACCCTCTGTTATGAGAATAAAATACCAGCGGAAGTAAACAAGAAATAGTAGAAGCATATATAATTATAACGGTACAATGTATCAAGAATAACCAAGACAGGAAATACAATACTCAATTGAAAGGTAAAACATGTTATGACTATGCAAGTGCCAAGTGTCTACAATGAAAATGAAAGTAAAGACACAGTGTCTCCAAACAGGTCCCGACCCACATCTGGTTCCCTCTTCCATGCTCTAACCCCAAATAGCACTCTAACCATGGATCTTTCCCTTGTCATGTCCTGCAACAACAAAGTCTATTCGGGTACCTTGCAGGCGGCCCGAGTAGGGTGTGAGTACGACTCAATAGATCACCACCAACAGTGTCAAAAACAAATCAAGTCATAAGCAGTGTATGCAGTTGCATTAATAATAAAGCAAGACAATAAGGAAGACAATTATATTTATCCAATTAACCTTTATTTAAAATGTTAAAAATTCAGGTTCCTGAGAACACCCAAAACATAATGCATGTTTCGGCCTGTGTAGGAGCCTAAACCATTTCCCTTGTTCAATTCATAATTACTATGCCACAATATTAAGTTTATGAAATAGCCAAATGAAATCAAAGTACAAAATAAATGAAAGAGTGTAGAACATCATGTCTAGAACACATGTGAGTATTTGGAGCATCAGTCCCTATCTCACAACTCCATGGGTATTTGGAGCATCAGTCCTTGTCCCATAAAATATCAATTTGATGCATGTCATTGGTTCTAGAACGCCATGTCTAGAACCTCTGTAGGTATTTGGAGCGTCAGTCCGTGTCCCACAACCCTTTTCAAATCAAATATCCAATTCACATATACAACCATATTCAAATGTTTAATCATCTTTATCCCTCCATCAAAACTCTCACCCATATTCAACTAGATCCACAATTCACAAAGCACCACATAACCAAACCACCAATTAATTATTTACGCCATGACATTTATACAACTGCATACGCCTAACAAGATGAGACTATGGGATTGGATTTAGACCACCTACCTCGATTTATTGATGGAAGTTAGCCCAACGAAAAACCCCAAAATCTGAGTGGCACAATGTCGTCAATCAAGTTCTGGATTAAAATCCTTAAAACCAAAATAAGGTCAAAGGCATCAAGATCTTGCAAAACTATATCTAGATCCACAGCCCTAGATCTATACCTTAACTCATAGGTTTAGATCCATGGAAACGGTGGAAATCTCCCATAAAAAGATCAAGGAAAGTTAAAGGAAAGAATGGAAGAACAACAGGATGAAATCCACTTACCGAAGGAGAGCGGATCTTCAATCCGAGCCTTCAATCTTCAGAAAAGGTGTTCGGATCGCCTTGAAATCTCTCCAAGAGGCTTTGGAAACACTTAGAAATTTCCAATCCCAAGCCAAGGTCGGAAAATAAGGAAATATCTGGGTTTGGGTGGTTTAAAATAAGGATTTTCGGAATTAAAAACGGCGTGCATGGTTTCCTGGACAGGGGTGCATTGTTTATCAAACCATGCACAAACCATGCAAACCTCACTGTCCAGATTTGCACAGTTTGCACGGTTTGGTCACACGGTTTATCAAACCGTGCGTAAACCGTTCGTACCACTCTGTCTGGTTCTGCATGGTTGGCACGGTTTGGTCGCACGGTTTGTCAGACCGTGCGCAACCCACTGCCCTTTTGTTTTACTTAAAAGTTCACCCAAACGCACCCCAAGTCACTAATCCAAAATAGGGGTACTTAAAAACATCAAAAGTACCTGAAAATGTGCCCGAGATTGACTCTAGAAAAAGTCGGGATCTTACATTCTCCCCACCTTATAACAGCTCATCCTCGAGCTGTACTCCTGAACTTCTCTGAGATTCCGAGATAAAAAGATCAGGCCACTGAGTCCATATATCTGCCTCCCTTTCCCATGTCTCTTCATGCACATGTCCATGCTACCATAAAACACGAACTATCGGTATGGTCTTTCCCCTCAACACCTTCTCACTGCGATCCAACACACGTATCGGATGCTCCTCAAAGGACGAATCTATCTCTAGCTCAACATCATCCACATCGATCATATAAGATGGTTAGGGGTGATACCGTCGTAGTTGTGACACATGGAAAACATCATGCATAGCACTATATTTATGTGGAAGATCCAACTGGTACGCTACCAGCCCGACTCTTTTCATGATCTCAAAAGGTCCAACAAACCTGGGTGCCAACTTTCCCTACCTCTGTATCCTGCGGTGACCCAACCTAGGTGACACCTGAAGGAAAACACGATCACCCTCTATAAACTCTAAGGGTCATCTCTGTCTGTCAGCGTATGACTTCGGCCTACTCTGAGCCGTAGCCATATGTTTTTGAATCAGATGAACCTGCTCTGTCGTCTCCCGCATGAGACTTGGTCCCAATAACTCTAACTCACCAGCTTCCATCCAGCATAGTGGTGATCTGCATGGCCTACCATAAAGAGCCTCATATAGTGCCATCTGTATAGTTTCCTGATAACTATTGTTATAGGCAAACTCCACTAAATCTAGGTGTTTATCCCATGAGCCACCGAAGTCAAGAACACACGCCCTCAACATATCCTCAAGCACTTGTATAGTACGCTCTGACTGTCCATCTGTTTGTAGATGGAAAGTCGTACTCTATAAAACCTGCGTACCAAGTGCCTTTTGCAAACCCTTCCAGAAGTGCAAAGTAAATCGTGAATCACGGTCTGAAACTATAGTTTGTGGCACCTCGTGTAATCAAACTATCTTCTGTAAATACAGCTCTCCCAACTTCTCAACTATAAAAGTTTCCCTTATAGGCAAGAAATGTGATACCTTTGTCAGTCAATCTACAATAACCCAAATAGCACCATTCTTCCTAAGTGTTTTTGGAAGACCTATCACAAAGTCCATGGTTACGTCATCCCACTTCCATTCTGGAATGGACAAAGGTCGTAGTAAACCTCCAGGTCGTTGATGCTCTGCCTTCACCTGCTGACAGGTAAAACATCGTTTCACAAACCCTGCTATCTCCTTCTTCATGCCTGGCCACCAAAATTGTCGTCGTAGGTCACGGTACATTTTGGTCACACCAGGATGCACTGCCCATCTTGAGGCATGAAATTCCCACATGATCTCCTCTCGCATGCTCGTAGGAATAACAACCCAATTCTTCATATAAATGATATCATCCTCATCTATCTTCCAGTCCGAAGGCATCTTCCCACCTTCAAAGTTTTCCTTCAAGGCCAAGCACTCTGTGTCCTCATATTTCTTATCCCTGATTCATCTCAAAAGTGTAGACTCCACTGTAACTGACACGAGTGTCATTTCCTCATGTATCTCCTAAACCATAACGTGCATTTCAGCTAGCAACGATATCATCCTCCACTCGGCACTAGATTCTTGAACAATCTGAGTCTAAGTCTTCCTACTCAAAGCATCATCCACATTATTTCCTTTTCCAGGTGTATATACCAGCTCAAAATCAAAAGATTGCATATACTCAACCCATCTCTGCTGTTGAAGATTCAAATCGCGCTGAGAAAAGATGTACCTCAAGCTCTTGTGATCAGTATAAACTATAAACCTTTCACCCAGGAGGTAGTGTCGCCAACACTTCAAAGCATAAACTACCACTGCCAACTCAAGGTCGTGTGTTGGATAATTCTGTTCATGCGGCCTCAGATGTCGAAACCCGTATGCCACAACTTTATCTATTTGCATCAACACAGCTCCGAGTCCCATCCCAAAAGTGTCACAATACACCGTGTACTCTTCACCTGACTCAGGTAGAGCCAAAATTGGTGCGGACGTCAAATGCTTCTTTAACTCCTAAAAAGATGTCTCGCAAGCCTCTGACCATTCAAACTTTAATCCCTTTTTGGTCAAGCCCAAAAGTGGTGCTTCCAAACGGGAAAAGTCTTAGATGAATCTCCTATAATATCCAGCTAACCCCAGAAAGCTTCGGATACCGAAAATATTCTTGGGCTGCTCCCAAGAAACCACTGCTTGCACCTTCTCTGGATCCATTAAAACACCATTCTTTGAGATAATGTGTCCCAAGAAATGTACCTGATAAATCCAAAATTGACACTTAGATAGCTGGCGTATAGATGATGCTCTCTCAGTGTACTCAGGACGATGTCAAGATGTTGGGCATGATCGCCATGAGTCTTGGAGTATACCAAGATTTCTTCCACAAATACCACCACAAACTGATCCAGGTACGAATGGAAGATCCTATTCATCATGGCCATAAACACTGCTAGTGCATTTGTTAACCCAAAAGGCATTACAAAAAACTCATAAATCCCATACATACTCCTAAAATCAGTCCTTGGTATATCAGAAGTACGAATTCTCAATTGATGATACCCTGATCTTAAGTCGATTTTTGAGAAAACACAGGCTCCCTTCAACTGGTCAAACTGATCATCAATACGCGGTAGAGGATATCAGTTCTTCACAGTCATCTTGTTCAACCTCCGGTAATCGACACACAAACGTAAACTCCCATCAGCCTTCTTTGCAAAAAGCACAGGTGATCCCCAAGGCGGCGTACTTGGACAGATAAATCCTGTATCCTTCAAGTCTTCCAGCTGAGCTTTGATTTCTTGAATCTCTTTTGGTGCCATTCTATATGGTGGAATAGATACTGGCTCAGCTCCTGGCATGAGCTAAATAGTAAATTCAACATCTCTCTTAGGTGGAATCCCTAAGAAGTCTTCTGGGAATACATCCTGAAACAAATCAACCACTGGTGGAAAGACATCTTTCCTAACACCTTCTTCATCCAGTAAAAGACTAGCAACTTGGGTTGTGAGCTCTCCCAGTTGCTGAGTAATTGGCCCTGCTCGGCCTGCCTGGATATCCCACTCCCCACGGTGAATGTAATGGTCACCCGTAGGTGACATAAATGTCACCCTCTGATTATAACAATCAATGTAGGCTTGGTATGTGACTAACAAGTCCATACCCAGGATTAGGTTGAAGCCTGTCATATCAAGGATATAGAGATCCCACAGGAAACAGTACTCCCCGATCTCAAGAGAATATCCCTTGCACATATAGATGTCTCTAGACTGTACCCCCAAAGGTGTGACTATCGTTATAGCCCCGTTCACAAACTCCACCGCCAAACTCAAACCATTAACAAGTTTTGTAGATATAAAGGAATGTGAGGCACCAGTATCAAATAAGGCACGAGCTAAGGTAGAAGCCATAAGAATAGTACCTCTCACTGTCAATGGTCCAGCCTCGCTATCCACAAGTATAGGTTGTACTGCATGCAACTGTGTTGTTCCTCTTCCCTGTGATGCCATCTGACTCCCATGACTTGTACCACTTTGCTGATATGGGCATTGTTGCCCAAAAGCACCACGTTTGTCACCCTTAACACCTTGGCCAGTAGAACTCCAACTTTGGGACTGAAAGGGTGCAGAGGATCCCCTTCCCACACTCTGACTCTGTTTAGCTAATCCATCACCGCCTGACTCCTTTGGGTTCCTGCAGAACTTCTGGAGATGCCCCATCCTATCACAGGATCTGCATTCAACAGGGGGTTGGGGACATTGATTACGAATATGTCCCGGCCTTCCACATTGTTGGAAAAACACTCAGGTAAGGTATTGTGTAACCAACCCCTCTACCAGGTTACTCTGTCTCCCACCTCCCTGATTGACATTCTCAGAACGTTGCTTCCTGCTCTCAAAAGTCGCACCACCTGACCGTCCAGTAAAAACAATTTGTCCGCCACTCGAAGCCTCCTTCAGGTTCCCCTCAGAGATGAGAGCCTGATTTACCACTTCCAAAAACTTCTTCAGCCTGAAAATATTCACTTGAGACTTAATTTCACATTTAAGTCCATCCTAAAATCGTCTTGCTGAAGTGGCCTCGTCTGCTGCCAATGCTGGAGAAAAACGTTGCAAGTTAGTAAAGCGTCCAGCATAGTCCATTACAGACATATTCCCTTGAGTTAGCCTCATGAACTCGGTCGCTTTCTCCTGTCTGAGCGTCTTTGGATAGAAGTGCTCAAAGAACTTCTCCTGAAATTCCTTCCACTCCATAGCTTCCAGCTACCCATTCCGAGTCTGGATGTCCCACCAACGTTTCTCTTGACCGCGCAACATGTAAGCTGCCAACTTGACTCTCTTCTCAATAGGTGTCTCCAGGTGGTCAAGTATAGTCTGGGTAGATTCAATCCAGAACTCAGCTTTCTCTGGACCACCCTCTCCAGTAAAAGTCGGTGGGTGATGTAACTGAAACTCCCTCGTAAGATCAAACATACTTTTCACAACCCGCCCTGGGTCTCTTTCCATCATTTGCATGAAATGGGTGAGGTTCTCTTGAAACTTTTCCCCCGCTTCTTTAGTTGGTACTATTGGTGCCTTAGGTTCACCCACTGGAGGACCATTTCTAACTATACCTCCCGCTCGTCCTCTCAACAAGTGTCGTGGAGGCATAATTCTACAAAGCCAAACATGTAGCTTAGAAAACAGTTCACAATGTTATCACAATTACACGCAACCAAATTATCCATATAACTTCACAATTATTTCTTTCAATTACAAAATTAGACACCATTTTCATTTCAAATTTCACAAGCAAGGAAAATAAATAGTTTAAGTTCAACAATCTACCCATAATCCGCTTTCCCGTATGTGCCTAAAATGATGCATGTCACAATAATCCTGAGTGCCTAGAATGATGCATGCAGACGGACACTCATGCCATTATGGGCCACGAATCAATACTCAATAAATTCTAGAAATAATAATCACATCACACAACAAGTGCATCACCCAAGGTGAAATAATATTCAACTGTAACAACAAATAGCAATAACAGAAATCCCACCCTGAGTACTTGAGTTTTCCCTCGTACATGGGTTTGAAACTCCCATGCACGAGCTCATTATCAAGCCCCGAATTTCCCTAGTCTCCTTTCTACCTTCCCCAAATAGTAAGACAAAAAAACAAGAAGAAAGAAAACCCGCCTTTGATACCACTTTGTAACATCCCGACCCGAGAGCCACTGAACGGTGCTCCGAGCCGGTTGGTCACAAGCCCTCAAGCACGCCTCCCCATATGCCAAAGGGTGCCGACTAGCAGCGAGGGTCTAGTAAGTTAGTCTTGGGGAGACTATACCCTCTGTTATCAGAATAAAATACCAGCGGAAGTAAATAAGCAATAGCGGAAGCATATATAATTATAATGGTACAATGTATCAAGAATAACCAAGACATGAAATACATTACTCAACTGAAAGGTAAAACATGCTATGACTATGCAAGTGCCAAGTGTCTACAATGAAAATGAAAGTAAAGACACAGTGTCTCCAAACGGGTCCCGACCCACGTCTGGTTCCCTCTTCCATTCTCCAACCCCAAATAGCACTCTAACCATGGCTCTTGCCCTTGTCATGTCCTGCAACAACAAAGTCTATTCGGGTACCATTCAGGCGGCCCGAGTAGGGTGTGAGTACGACTCAATAGATCACCACCAACAGTGTCAAAAACAAATCCAGTCATAAGCAGTGTATGCAGTTACATTAATAATAAAGCAACACAATAAGAAAGACAATTATATTTATCCAATTAACCTTTCTTTAAAACATTAAACATCCAGGTTCCTGAGAACACCCAAAACATAATGCCTGTTTCGGCCCGTGTAGGAGCCTAAACCATTTCCCTTGTTCAATTTATAATTAATATGCCACAATATTAAGTTTATGAAATAGCCAAATGAAACCAAAGTACAAAATAAATGAAAGAGTGTAGAACGTCATGTCTAGCACACATGTGAGTATTTGGAGCATCAGTCCCTGTCTCACAACCCCATGGGTATTTGGAGCATCAGTCCTTGTCCCATAAAATATCAATTTCATGCATGTCATTGGTTCTAGAACGCCATGTCTAGAACCTCTGTCGATATTTGGAGCCTCAGTCCGTGTCCCACAACCCTTTTCAAATCAAATATCCAATTCACATATACAACCATATTCAAATGTTTAATCATCTTTATCCCTCCATCATAACTCTCACCCATATTCAATTAGATCCACAATTCACAAAGAACCACATAACCAAACCACCAATTAATTATTTATGCCATGAAATTTATACAACTGCATACGCCTAACAAGATGAGACTATGGGATTGGATTTAGACCACCTACCTCGATTTATTGATGGAAGTTAGCCCAACGAAAAACCCCAAAATCCGAGCGGCACAACGTCATCAATCAAGTTCTGGATCAAAATCCTTAAAACCAAAATAAGATCAAAGGCATCAAGATCTTACAAAACTAGATCTAGATACACAATCCTATATCTATACCTTAACTCATAGGTTTAGGTCTATGGAAACGATGTAAATCTCCCATGAAAAGATCAAGGAAAGTTAAAGGAAAGAACGGAAGAACAACAGGATGAAATCCACTTACCGAAGGAGAGCGGATCTTCAATTCGAACCTTCAATCTTGAGAAAATGTGTTCATATCGCCTTGGAATCTCTCTAAGAAGCTTTGGAAACACCTAGAAATTTCCAATCCTGAGCCAAGGTCAGAAAATAAGGAAATCCCGGGGTTTGGGTGGTTTTAAATAAGGATTTTCAGAATTAAAAACCGGGCGCACGGTTTCCTGGATAGGGGCGCATGGTTTGTCAAACCGTGCGGACCTCACTGTCCAGATTTGCACGGTCCGCACAGTTTGGTCACACGGTTTATCAAACCGTGCGTAAACCGTGCGTACCTCTCTATCTGGTTCTGCTTGGTTGGCACGGTTTGGTCGCACGGTTTGTCAGACCGTGCGCAAACCATGCACAACCCACTGCCCTTTTGTTTTACTTAAAAGTTCACCCAAACGCACCCCAAGTCACTACTCCGAAATAGAGGTACTTAAAAACATCAAAAGTACCTGAAAACGTGCCTAAGATTGACTC
This sequence comes from Viscum album, assembly GCA_963277665.1. Classification (NCBI taxonomy): domain Eukaryota; kingdom Viridiplantae; phylum Streptophyta; class Magnoliopsida; order Santalales; family Viscaceae; genus Viscum; species Viscum album. The sequence goes on along the minus strand of OY728123.1, from coordinate 1,195,843,714 downwards.
CAGGAAAAACTAGGATCTTACAATCAAGCGCGCCTCCTCATATGCCAAAGGTTGCCAACTAGAGGCGTGGATCTAATAGAGGTACAATGGGGATACTATACCCTCTGGATCAGTACTAAACCGTGGAGGATATAAATGAATAAAAAACATCTGAATATGATTAAATGTGTAACAGATAATAATAACCGATAACTCGGCTAGTGCTAAACATATATCCATGAATTTGTTGAATCATGATACAAGAAGAATACATATAGTAGTTACATACAATACGGATAGATTGAAAAGGAATAGATAATAAAATGCCCAACTCTTATACATAGCCTAAGAACATGCTCAACCTTCATCTCCTTGTTAAGTCCTAGTTTATAAAGATTAACAGCAAAGAGACACAATTCAGGGTTCTACCTGCCACTAAGAGATCTTTTTGGGTACCAAACGGTGGCCCAAATAGGGTGTGAGTAAAACTCAATAGGCCACCACCAATGGAGTCTAATTCATTCAAGACTGTGAATATAAAGTGGAGAAATAGTGTGTTGTTATGAGAACTCTACTATGGGGAGGTGTTGATCCCAGCATCCTTAGAAATCCATTAAACATGATCTCAGCATGTCTTCCAAAGTTTGAATGGACCTTTCAAACTAATCATCCATTTAAGGGTGATAAACAATGCTGAAGCTTAGTTCTGTATTCAATGCTTGCTGAAGGCTTCTCCAAAACCTCAAGGTAAACCCCGGATCTTAATCGGATACAATAGAGAGTGAAACTCCATGTAGTCTTACCACTTATCTTATGTATATCTTAAGGAGTTGGTCAAGAGATAAATCTTCCCTAGTAGCAATGAAAAGCACCAACTTTTTAAGGCAATTGAATACAACCCAGATGGAATTATTGCCTATAGATATACTGGGGAGTCCTATGATAAAATCCATGGTTATATTTTCCCATTTCCATAACGGTATGGGCAATGGTTGCATCATACCCTTAAACTTTTGTCGTTCCAACTTGACTTGTTGGCATACCAAACATCAAGACGCAAACTCCATAATCTCCCTCTTCATGTTATCAGACAAGCCTGTGAGGGCGTCGTTATTTTCCTACAAGGATAATCAAAATAAAAAATTTATAAAACTCATACTAGTGTAATTAATTAATTAAAAAGTAGTATGTAGTAAGTTGAGGTCGAACCTATGAGATGGTGAATTAGTTTATTTAGGTTTTTAAAAGAAATTGGTTTCATTAAATTGGTTTTATTTAATTTGAAGAAAGAGAAAGAAAATAGTTTTGATTGTTTTGAAGGCAAGAGAGCAAGTGAGAGACAAAGACGGATTGATTGTTTTGAAATCAATTGGTTTGAATGTGTGCTAGGGTTTGTAGTTTTAGGGTTCAGTTTCAATAGGATTTTAGAAAATAAATTGATTAATCCATGTTTGGCGTCAGAGTCAAGGCGAGGTGGATCCAATAGTCATGGTATCCCCTCCTTAACACATTGATTCCCCTTTTATCATGGTTAGGTAATTATGGTATTGCCAAATCAAGTTTTTCTTTATACCATATTTAAACCTAGTTGCCCTGAATATGAAAATGGTCATGCCTCAATTCAGGGTAACCAGTTGCGCAATTAAATGGTTCCATTCAGATTTATTAACCAATGGTCGTGATTAAATAAAAATAAAGTTATTGGAATTGGATAAATAAATTGCGCAAACTAAATACATGAATAGAATAAAAGAAATAAATCCAATAGCACTTCCCCCCTTTTGCTACATTACCCTAGCACAAGGCGAGATTTACCCCCCTCATCCTAGTGATGAGGGAGTAAGAGGAAAGGGAGAAAGAAAAATAAATGATAAAGAAAACAAGAGAGAAAGTGGTGGAGGACCCAGCTGCAGTGCAGCTTCTTGCCCTAGTCTTTGGTTTTTGGATCCCCCCTGGCTGCAATAGCTTGGGCCTCTATTTATAGGCATAGATCTATCCTTGGGCCAGTGTTCAGGTAATAAATCATCTTTGAAGTCTCCTGGTATATGCATGGAAGTCCACAGTCAAAAATACCAAAATCTAATAAAATCTAACAAGTTAGAATCATTCGTAATTTCCTGTTTGACGATAGGATCGTGACATGAACTAACTTCATGTCATGAATTATACAGCTCTGTGTCTCAAAAAACTCACATAGTGAATGATATACACAACATGAATTCCATTTTTCAGCTTAGTACAAGGCGTGAATCAGCATGACCTCTACAATATATCTTGAAAAATGCACGATGTGAATGGGTCTCATGATGTGAAAATGTCCATGTTCTGATTTTGTAGTTGTGGTCCAGCTTCAATCCAACTTCAATTTTCTGGTGTCGTTTCATTCTCCTCTCTTTGTTTCTTTTCCAAAGGTTGTTAGTATCCTTCCATAAATCAAAAAACCAGTTAAAAAGTTCATATATTGGAAAGAATATCAATTATATTACAAAAATCAATGTATTAAAACACCCTAAAATATATGCATGAAATACATGTATCATTATCCCACCAGAAGTTTTTCTTCAAATCTTTATACATCTTAGTGCTTCCTATATGAATAGAGAAGAATGAGCTATGTGCATCATCCAAAAGTTCTCTCTTTAGTTCTGGTTTTTATGGGGCACATATCCGGGTTCTAAACCTTATAACTCCATCTTCAGCAAAGTTGAGCTCTAGAATATTCGTTACCTTTTTCTGTAGCAACTCATCATATTTCTGAGCCTCCTTGATCCTCTCAAGAATGGATGGTTGAGCAGTTATTTGAGAAAGTTAAGATAAATATCCTTTTATTATTCCCATATTCATCCTTTGCATGTCCAAGAATATTGGATCCCTTGCAATCCTCATCATAGATGAATATCCTTTTATTATTTGTTACCTTTTTCTGTAGCAACTCATCATCTTTCTGAGCCTCCTTGATACTCTCAAGAATGGATGGTTGAGCAGTTATCTGAGAAAGTTAAGATGAATATCCTTTTATTATTCTCATACTCATCCTTTGAATGTCCAAGAATATTGGATCCTTGCAATCCTCATCATGGATAGGGTTATGAGAACCTTCCTACTCAAAGCATCTACCACTTTTTTCACCTTGTCAGGATGGTAATGGATCGAGCAATCGTAGTCCTTGATCAACTCTAACCACTTTCGTTGGCGCATATTAATCTCCTTTTTTTGAATATATATTTAAGGCTTTTATGATCCATATATATGTCACACTTCTCCTCGTAGAGATAATGTCTTCAAATCTTTAATGTGAAGATCACCGTAGCCCATTCTAGAACATGATTTGGGTAGTTTTCTCATGGATCTTTAGTTGGCGAGAGGCATAGACTATCATTTTTCATCTTGCATGAGTAAAAAACTCAATCCATTTTTGGATGCATCATTATAGATCAAAAATTCATCCACACTGGTGGGCAATGTGAACACAAGTGCGGTGATAAGCCTTTTCTTCAGCTCTTTAAAAAATTTCTCACATTCTTTATTCTAGAAAAACTTTACCCCCTTTAAAGTTAGTTTGGTTAATGGGATTGACAATCATGAGAAGTTTCTCACAAATCGACACTAGTACCCAGCTAATCCAAGGAAACTGCGGATATCTATCACAGAGGTTGGTCTGGGTCATCCTTTAATTGCCTCAATTTTTTGAAGGGTCCACAGATATTACATTGATGGTAATAACATGCCCTAAGAATATTACTTGCTCTAACCAGAATTCATATTTATTGTACTTCGTATACATCTTTTATTTTCGTAAGGTCTTCAATACAGTATTCAAATTCTTCTCATGTTTCTCCTTGACTTTGGAGTAGATGATAATACCATCTAAAAAGACTACCATAAATTTGTTGAGGTGATCTCTGAAGACTCTATTTATCAAGTCCATGAAGATTGTTGGAGTATTAGTGAGTCCAAATAGAATCACTATGAACTCATAGTGATCGTACCTGGTATAAAAAGTAGTCTTGGGGATATCCTTCTTCTTTACCTTTACATGATAATATCCCGATCGAAGATCCACCTTAGAGAAATATTGGTCTCCACGTAGCAGATCAAACAAGTCATCAATTTGTGGTAGAGGATACTTTTCCTTTATCGTGATCTTGTTGAGCTCACAATAATCAATGCAGGTGCACATTGACCCATTCTTCTTATTGACGAAGAGGACCAGCTCACCCCACAGTGAAGCACTTGGATGTATGAAACCTTTATCCAGATTCTCATGTGGTTTCTTTTCCAGATCCTCAAGTTCAGCAATAGTCATTCTATAGAGTCTTGGATATTAATAAAGTTCTGGGTATAAGGTTAATTGAAAAATCCAACCTCTTGGCTAAGAGGAAGACTAGGAAATTCTTCAGAAAACACATCAATGAATTCCCTTGCAATGGGAATGTCATTAAGGATGATTTTTTATTTAATATCAATCATTCGAGCTATATTTTCTTGCTTATAGGGCAATAATATCCATGCTTGAGATGATGATACTAAAGGATATTTATCATCCTCCTTGGACTTGTATAGAAGCATTGGACAATTCGCGATATGAAGGGTGATTTCCTTTTCTCGACAATTTGTGTTGGCTCTATATAAGGAAAGTCAATTCATACCCATAATTGCATCAAATTCCACTAAAGGAAGTGTCACAAGGTTCACTGGGAATTTTAGCTCGCAAATTTTGATAGGGGGAGTTATATACTAGGGATGAAATAATTTCCTCATTTTTCATTTTCACTAACAGCTCTACTTCTATGTTTTGTGATGGTGTTTGAATAGTTATAATAAACTTGAGTGATATGAAAGAATGCGTAAAACAAGAATCAAAAAATAATGTTCTCTATCCTTGAAAGAATAGCTAGCGTGTCGATCACCACTTCATTGTCGGGATCCACCTCAACAGTTATGATGGCATAAGCTCACCCTTACTGCCTTGCAAGTTATTGACGTTCATTCTCTCCAACAACCCTTAGCTTAGGGAATTAGCTTGCATAATGCTTGTGTTCCTTGAAATTTAAACACTATATTGCTGACTGAGGGTTGACTGGATCATTCCTTTCTTCTATCACATTGGTGGGTTTCTCCTGTCGGTAATCACTAGTTGCGTGTCCTTCCTTCTCGCACCTAAAGCATTTCCTCATCCCCTTTAATCAATTTCCAAGATGCTTATTCCCACACTTTTGAAAAGTGGGATATTGGGATTTCTTTCCACCGTTATATTTCTCCATTGTACCTTCAGAATGAACCTCTATTTTTTTATTCTTATCCCCGTGATAACCTTGAGATTCATTGATCTTTATTTCAACTTTGAGGGAATATCATACAATTTCCTCACAACTGTCAAAATCCTGAATTGCCAAGTCTTTTTGTAGACTTGACTTCATCCCACCAAAGAAGTGATCAACTTTACTTTTAAGGGTAATGACAAAGCTGGAGGCGTATCGTGAAAATCCTGTGAAGTTTTTCCCGTACACCTTGATGAATTCATCATCCTTTTGATTGAGGCTAAGGACGTCTCTCTCTATTTTAAGTCGAAAAGTGTGAGAAAAATATTTATCAAAAAATATTTTATGAAATTCCTTCCACTACATCGCTTCGACCTCTTCTTCAGACTTCGTATTTTTTATCAATGTCCACTATTAATCAGTTTATCCTTCCATAAAATAAACAATCAGTAATACCTTCTCTTTATATAAGCATTGAAGGATGGAGAAGATCTTTTCAATGGAGTTGATCCATTGCTTCACGGTTAAGGGATCGAAAGATCCACTAAAAGTTGGAGGCTTTTGTCATATAAAGGTCTTAGTTGCAACTTGATCTTTCTTAGGGGGATTCGGGTGTTCCTCCTAATTCAAGTTTCAATCCAAAACTTGAGTCAATTGAGAAAGTATTGTCACAAACTTTTCAATTCTTGCTCCCATCGGGTTGGGCATTTCATTTGAGCAATCATCACATTGCCCCTCACATTGGTTATTGGCTTGGTTTCTCCTATTCCCATTCATTGACTAGAATAAAGGAAAAGTTGGGGATGAGTGTTTTTAAACTAATAATAACATAAACAGAAAACCATGAACTTTAAAGGGATAACTCATAAATAACATATATTCCTTAAATTATGAATTTCTAGGCTTCAATCTAAGTTATTCATAATCTATTTCTTAATATAAAATTGTATGGGTATTTTTATTTCTTTAATAATGGTTCATATGGAGCTTGTGAATTTACCAGAGCATATCCCCTGGAAGTGTCAAACCAGGCGTGCAGCAAGGCTCGTTGTCATGCACTAGGTGACGATCGAGTCCAGCTCAATGCACCCTTTTTGAGGTTATTACCCCTACGTACCTCTATGTCAGAGCCACATCCACTTATGGTATCCAGACAATGATGTATTTTCTTGGAAACCACTTACTCTATACTTTTCCAAAATATAGGGATCTTTTCTTATGTTTAATCTTATCCATAAGGTTTTCGCTAGATTTTTTCTAATCCTAATCCCAAAAAATAACTAGAATTTCCTTTAATGCCAACTATGCCAACTCATATATTTAATACACTTTATTTCATGATTTATTATATAAAGGTACACATAAAAATCTCAGAAGATCGTGAAACCTAGTGTATTTGAGAAATTAGGCACATAAAGCATCAACTTGAAACCTGGATACAACAACATTATTGAAAACTTCCTTAACATGCTCGTAAAATTCCATCGTTCTTCTAAAACTACACAGGGTGACCTGGGGGAGTACATAAGAAAGGGATGAGCTATAAAGCTCGGTAAGGGAATAAACAAAGCATAATATAAGGTAAAGCAGTACATGTGATCTAAGAGGCATATAAAGGTAACATGAAAGGGTTGAGAATCATAATATTTAATAATGAGGCATGATATAACATTATAGCATAAAGGCAATATGGGAATGTAGCGACAACATCAATCATGTCATAAACATAAGTCAAGGTTAACTATCAAGACAGTATCACATGGTGGACAGAGTCCCATAATGGATTAGGTTTACTCCATAATATCATACATGACGTTTTATGAGACTAAAACATTACCTAATGCATTGGAGCACTATCTGGGCAGACCCATCATAATATGTACATGCTCATGAGTGTCGCATAGATCATTCAACATAAGGATATATTTCATCGCATTTAATCTCATGATTAAGGAGTGTGGGTTACATACATGGAAGTCCCCAGTCAATGAAGGATAGATACATCTAGGTAAATACCCTTGAGTAGAAATGGGGGTAGTCATTCACTACACAATTGTTTGGCATGAAAAGTTGTAGGGAAATTTCAACAGGATAACGAGGGTACATAATGATTTATAGAAGGGATTGATGAGAAAGAAGGGGGTCTCTAATCACTTGGACATTATAAGAGCTGTAAGAGAGATATGTGAGAACATATCCCAACATGAACAAATGAAAAAAACAAAAGGCATAACATAAAGAAGGTTCTTGAATAAATAGGAGAATGAGAGGATCATTTACCTTGAGAAAGTGCTTCTAAAAGCTTGGGAGGAGCTTCTTGAGAGCTTGGGGGAACCTTAGGAATGCTCTAAAGAGAGAAGGGAAGAGTAATATCATGCTCCAAGAGTTTTGAGTGAAGAGAAAAGAGATGTTGGGTGGGTTTATATAGCAAAAGAGATGATATTTCTTAATTAATTTCCAAACTTAGGTTTTGGACTCTATATGATAAAGTAATCAAAACCACAAATCATCTCATGGTTTTTACTCATGGTTTCTGCCAAAGTGGAATGGTTTCAAATATTTTACAAGTTTAAGAACCAATCTCATTAAAATAATACCCTTTGTAATGTGGAAGTGAGTCATGGTTATAAAAAATCAATTTTAAAAAATTAAAATATAATATGGATTTTGGATAATTCATTAAGCCTTTATAAAATTAACCAAATAACCTCAAAAACACATTATTTTTAAGGGGAAATATATATTTGGTCAGGGATACCTTTTATGGCATATATTACATCATTTTTTGGTCATTATGATGTCATAATACACATTGTATATTTATACCGTATTTAATTTTTACCCAAAAAGTTGACTATCTTAGAAAATTATGAAAAACTCACCATTTGATAATTTTGACATTTCGATTTCAAAAATAATATTTATTTTATCCAAAAAATTCTCCAAGTATGATAATTTACACTTAAATCAAAAATCCATATTTATTGAAAAATATTGGTTTTTTTAACAATAATATTTTTCTGACCCTTATAAAAATTATTTTTGACTTCATAAATTTATATGATCATTTATATTTAATAAATATTATTTAATAATAATATTTTATTAAAATATCATTTATTTCAAAAAATCTTGAATTTGTTAAAAGGGTGTCTTGATTGAAACTATATATTTCCCATAAATACAATTTGTGTTCCATCGCATTGAAAACCAATTTTATCAAACTTATTATTTAATCATTTAAAAGTAATAATAAAAGGATAAATATAATCATTAATTTATTAAAAAAATAAACATATACAAATTCATACTTTTAGGGTCTATATATATAACCCTTTATTACACCAACGAATACCCTAAGGGTAAAGTGCGTGATAGTGAGAATTTCTTAGGGTGGTTTGGCATACATGGTTTAGGTTATGATCTTGATGAGCTTGAACTTCTCTCGTAAATGATTTCATTCATGTTTTAGTTGCTGAATCTTAGTTTGGGCTTGGTCAAGGATAAAGTCCAATGATGTTATATCCCTCAAAAGCTCTAATAAATTGGCTTCATAGGGTACAATCCTACTAGTCAAGGTCACCGCCTCTTCTGTCTGTATTAATTGGATTTTATCATAACCCTTTATATATAGAAATCATACAATCACTATTCAACGACTATATTATCAAAGGTTGTATTGATTAACTGTCTTTTAAATTTGAAAAACCATATAATGGTCTAGAATAACCAAAGTAGTGCATGTGTTTTCTATACCTTCATTTTTTAATAAGTCGTTTACTCATTTAAAAAGGGAATTTCATTTATAAAAGTTTGGGTCGTTACAACTAGCCTTTTAATCAACCAAACACTCAAATCTATCATAAATGAAAACCTTAATAATAATACCATACGCCCACTCTTCTAAGCAATACATCCTACTCTTTTAAGCCCAAAATTACTTCACTATATCCCTTACATTAATAATATTAACCCTAGATTACCTTCTCCTTTAAATTCATTCCTGAGGTGATTTCTATCATATTAACTCCAATTTCTAAATTTACATACCATGTCCATCTCCATCTTACGTTTCATTTACACGTATGATTTTAGCATTGCATTCCCAACATAATGCAGCATCACCTGCGTAGTTGATTTATCATAACAATATCAATTTAACACAGCACCATGTATTCCACATATATTTAATAAATGGCAGCATAGTTAAGAATCATATCCAATATTTCATATTTTCATTTCAGATTTATCATCTTTGCCTTATTTCCCATTCACATGTGTAATTTAAGCATGAATTTTTCAATACTAAGCAGCAACACATGCAGCTATAAGACGACATAATGACGTCCATTCAAGATAGCAGCATATAATCAAAGCATAACCAACAAATAGTGGCATAATGAAGGTTTAGCAGGACATGCCAAATATATCCTTATCATTTTGGATTCCCTTTTCAATCATTTCAGATTCCTCCTTTCCATTTCCATAATATTTCTCCACCTCACTTAAGTTACCCCAAGATGCCAACAACATATAACTATCACCATAGCAGCATAGTAGTTCAATAATATTATTCTAAAGCAGAATTAAAAGGAAATAAGAGGAACACTGACAATTGAACCATGGTAACTAAACAGAGAAGAAATTAAAAGAGAGGAAATGTATAATAACCTCTTCCCCTGAACCTAGTAATGTGAAACGGGCGAGCTGGGGTGGGGTGGGCCAAGCCCGCATATAATGCGAATAAAAAATTTCAAGCCCGCCCCACCCCGCATAAGCCCATGGGTAGCTTGCGGGCTTGCTCGCATTTAAAAAATATACTATTTATAATCATTTAAATATTGTATTTTTTTCTCATTCTTAATAGTAGTTGTGGGGAGAAGTGTGGATTGACAATAGCTAGAGTTTTAAGGGATGTGATGGAATATTTTTCTATGGGTTAATGGTGGCATGTGGTGATGCTGATGTGGTGTCAAACTGTTGCGATGCAAAGTAGGTGAGTGATCGCTGAGGGGCAATGAATGATATTGGTTTTTTGGTGATGCAAACGGCTGGACTTGTGAATGAATGACGACTCTCCAGGTAACGACCGATTTCAGAGGAGGCTATTAGGGTTCCCATGAGATACTTTCCTACTTTCTTAATAACAAAATAAAATTAAATAATAACAAAATTAAATAGTTCCAAAAAAAATTATGATTATAATAACTCTTTTAGAATTGAAACCATATGCAGAGGAGATAAGTTCCATTTTTCTAGAGGTGGAATGACACACCATGTGAATATGGTTAATAATTATCATATAAATATTATAATATCATATTAAAACAATATATATAGATCTATTTAAAATTCATATGTGAATGAATGGTGAATTAGTATGACCATTACAATGAGAAATTATATGTCATGGTTTAATCGTGATTTTTTATTAAAAAACTAAAATTTTAAAGAAGCATATATTATAAAAATAATAATTTATTTTAAATCAGGTCTGCGAGTAAACTCACACCCGCGCAAGCTCAACCCACCTTGGACCGCACCCGCGCGGCCTCAGCCCGTATTGGACCATGCTCTTAACGGTCAAAAATTTTAGGCCCGCATCCGCCCCATACCCATGAAGCCTGCGGGCTGTGAGTCCATTTTGCATCACTACCCGAACCAAACAAGGGGCCGAGAGAAGAGTATGATTCTAAAATGTGTAAGTTGCTCATAAACTCTCCCACGGGACCAAACCATCTCCACCGAGCCCAAGGTGGGAGTATAGACTTTTCGTTTTTGAAGGCTTTATTAGAATGTAAGGATAATCAAAGTTCAAAGTTATTCAAGGAGATATGGTTCACCGAATTTAATGGGAGGGTTCTATCCAATATGAATGATGATAACTCTCATCATTCATTTTGAAGGGTTATCAATCAAAAAGAAGTATAATGATAAATCAAATCATCAATTTCAAAGGGGTTAATAAACGAAGGATTAAGGCTCGAAAAAGGCTTAGAAGATTTCACAACGTATCAAGCACATAAAATCCCAAGAGATGAAAGAAAGGCTAGAAATCCCCTACTAGAATTTGTAGTCGCTGCGGAGAAGAGATGCTTGTAAGGGAAGCGCTGAAACTGAGGGTCTGGTTTGCTTAAAGGTGCTTGGGATGCTCCTTCGATCGTCCCCAATCATGCAGCATCCGAAGGAAAGGGAAAGAGGTGCCTCAGATGTCAAATACAAATGTGTGGAAGAAAACCATCACCCTGCCTAATTCAATACAACCAAGGGAAGGGATACGGCGTTTCAAATCTACATGTTTCATCATTCAAAACTCGATCGGTATAGCACCTGCCAACATGGGTGAAGGAATAAAATAATAAAAACCAAAAAAACCCAAATTAGATTGAATCAACCACTGCCACGACATGCTGGAACCCAACATGCCTATGGTGACCTCAACCACGACTACCCATGGGAACCCATCACAATGTGGTGGAATTCTCCTTGTCGTTTTCATCCCACCATGGCTTAGACCACGGTGTAGAGAACCCATGCTTGTCATTTCCAACGCCCATGCACATCATGACCTTGCCTCTACACAACGCCACCATGGCCACCCATTAGGCGTTTCAACCTTCCCTGTTTCCAGCAAGGAAATCCCCAAAACATCACACTTATTGAAACGTCCAACACTACGGTGTGGTTTTCCTTCTCCTCAGTGTTTCAGGGTAAAGCGACCACCATTACATCAGTACGACATGGTAAAAACCGTATTGAATCCCCAAGAAACCATCACGGTTACCTCTATGGCATGGGTAGACTTTCCTTATCGTTTTTCGAAACACTTGCACAACTCGACCACTCTTTGACCCAGCACCACCACGACTCAACAACACAGACGTTTTTCCTTCCCCGTTTCCCACAGGAAGACTCTCCAATGCCACATCCTTTGAAATAGGAGTTTCAGATCTCAGGTTCACCAAGAACCATAACAACCAACCTCCACGACTGCAGCTACAGAACGGCCTAGACCCTGACCTGCACCATGGGCGTTTATGACCATGGGTGCCAAAACTCATCTTTAAGCCTCTGAAACACCTCCAAACTTCCTATAGACAACTCTAGAGCTCGAAAAACACAAATGAGAAGTTCAGGAAAAACTTGGCCCTTACACACACATGAATGATTGTCGTAATATGGCATGGATCCCTTTCAATAGTACACCTTGATTAAATGAAGGAGGACCCAATAACCAAACATTTCTCAAATGTTCGATGATATAATGATGGTAAATTACAACTTTCATAACATATTATTTAAACAAAACAATTGTCATAAATGTTTAATGTCTTAACATTTATTATAACATGATAAACTCTTCTTAAACAAATCATCAGGTGAAATGATGATCGGTATTATAATAGTCAATGTAAAAGAATGAGAATAAATTAGGCAGTGTGACACTGTATATTACAAGCCACTTGGTATAACACACCATGCGATATACTACACCCTATGCCATATCGCACTCGGCGATAAAGGCTTTAGGACTTTTCTCTTAGAATTAATCCATATCTTTGAATAAAGGGAAAAACTACTTTAGAATTTAATAATTCAGCTAGTAAAGATGTTATTGGGGAATCACAAATTCAAATAAGTGACATGGGATCCAGAGCAAACAATGATGGAAAATTATTTACATCAATTCTCAACTTGAGATGCAATGTAAATTTTGGCCATGAAAATTTTGTTATGGGTGAAGATGTGAGAATCGAGATATGTCATGTCACGACCCCCTCTCACCAAAAATACTGCAATGAGGAGAGAAAGATGATGACCCCCGAGTCCCGCATCAAATAGCCCCCAAGTTTGCAACTAGCACTGAGGGTATAAAAATCTCACAATGTGGGAGGCATTACCCACTATAAATGAAACAGGATCGGGAGATAGGATAAACAATCACCAAAAAACTCCTGCAAACAATATAAAGGTAAACCAAAACTCATCCCACAATGCATGAATAAAGTAGAACTAATACAATGAAAAAGTCTCCAAAGTAAATACCAAAAAGACAAGTATACGGCAGTGACTCAATGACAGCTCCAACTCAACTAGTAATGCCCAGCTCGGTCCCCAAAATCCTCCTAAAAATCTGAAAAATAGTTTATATACATAGGGTGAGCATAACAGGTATACTCAGTAGGGACATAACCAAGGCCTCAAGTGCACATGTGAAAAGAGCATGTTAATGTGCTGATGAACAAACAGTAGAACCAATAAGAACCTATACAGGTCATCTAACCAAACTCAGTCTCATCGTGGCTCGCTCACCAAATCACGCATCCAATATAATAATATAGCATAAAAAACATAACAAAGCAAGGTGTCCCGTTGTCGCTTCCCCACTGATTTTCCGCTCTCACGCCCCAACGTCGAACGACCTATGCTCTCATCCCTTCCACACATGTCACATCACATCTCACTCACAAACACCTAGGTCACACGTCACATCACATCGCATCGCATCCCACCCGTAGACACCTAGGTCACACGCCACATCACATCATGCCCGCAGACACCTGGGCCACACATCTCACTCATAGACACTTGGGTCAACACATCACATCACAACCAAAACCAAAGCAGTAGGATATCATGAACGTGAATGACATCAAACTCGTGTCCTCCTACCATGCATGACCCCCACCACATATCACATCACACCACATCACGTCTCGCCTGCAAACACCTGGGCCAACACATTGCATCTTGTCTGAAAACACCTTACAATCACATCACTACTAAGTAATCTCTAACACCAACTTGTATCACTATTGCTAAAGGAAGAGCAGGGGAGAGGGGGTAGCCACTCATTTGTATCACTATCATCCTGGATGTTGGGGAAAACACCTGGAACTCAACACCTATGAGCATTGGTAAGGTTATCCAACTCGAATGGGGTGCATATAAAATAACATAAACATACATGATATATAGATAGTACACAGCACCCTATTTATGGGTTCACATCAACCACACTAGAGCACACCACATTACCTCCATCGTACCACACATCAACTATCACAACCACTACCAACACTATATGAAACACACCACACAAGCCACACAACATTCCACTCTCCACTTACAAGTTTCGCCACTTTTATTCATTAGCCATTTCATTTCAAATTACACTACTCATTCAATTATTCAATTCAGTTTAATCCATTTATCACATATTTGTTTCTAGTCCACCTTATTTATTTACCAGCCTATTTTGTTTTTTTATCATCACAACTCATCCCATGGCTAACTGGGCAACTAACACAATCACAACACACTACAACTGGACCAACTCGCACAACCACCGCCACAGCATCACACATCCACCGCCACAGCACCACACCATCGTCATCCCATCACATCGCTCAAGTCATCTCACAAAACAATTGTCGTATAACGCTATCACCACACACCACAACAAAGCCACTACGTCACAACCATTGTGCCACAACCACTGCACCACTGCCTCATCGCACAACATCGCACAACTGCCCACATCACATTCATGCTAACCAACCACTGCGTCACTACCTCGCATACCATAGCCCAACTGATTACTAACATCGCCGCACAACAACTCAAACCACGTAGACAAACACAACAAGCACAAACACGCAACAACAACAAAAACTGGCTTCCACAATTATTCAGGGGCATTATCACATTTTTTTATTTATCATGGGTACTATTATCACACAAACCAGATGTCCAGAGACAACCAATTATTAGCCAAAATATATGCTCTTTAATCTTTTATTAAGGGTGTGATCACACAACAACACACCAAGGGTCATTACAACATAGCAACTACAATGCAAACAAGGCTCTCAATAGCCATTATTTTCAGAATTGGAAACAGGCATGCATAATATCATCAACAACATATAACAAAGCGGTAAAGCATGTGGCAACTCCCCACTCCCATCAATTCGACTGTGCCAATTAATTAGCTAATTACGTCGACTCTTACCACCCACCCAAAGGTAAGAAAAAAGCGTGCAAATCTCGTACATAGCACGTAAAAGGGTGAGAACGGGAATCTCCTACCTCAAGGAAGCTTTCCGATCTCACTGCGCACTGCAGAACGAAGAAGAGACTGCCCAGAAACCACTGCCGCACAAGGAACTCGTGAATCAACCTACACTGCACCAAAGTGTTATAAAAATGCAACTCATACACACCCCAAACCAAAACCGCACCACCACAGCGGATCTCCGAAGAACTAAAGGAAACCCACGAGAAAGAGAGGAGAACTTACCATGGATCGCTGATGGATATCCACCGAAACCCAAGGATCAAAGCAAGGGGAAAGAGGGCTAGAAGGTCACCTCGGGATGCTTAGGGTTTGTCTAGAATGAGAGAGAGAGGGAGGGAGGGAGAGAGAGAAAGGCACAGCCGAATGAAAAGAAATCAGGCAAAAGGGTTATAAAATAACCTAAAAGCCGACACTTTCACGTTATGTAACACATTCATGACGTGAATTCCCATTTTTCCATTTTCTGCCGAAATTCACATCTCATCGGCTTCGAATTAATTACACGTCGTGAATTCACCTTTCACGATGTGAATCCATTTCATGTTGCACACCTCAGTCGAACACAAGTTGTGAATTTGCCGGCTTCACAAGCCGCGAATCACCAATTCACGTCATGTGACACATTCACGACGTGAATATCCTGCAACGGCTCTGTTGCACCTCCAACCACCACAAAACCTCCTCTAGCCTCCTCTGAAACACCTCCAACAACCAAAACCAAAAAAGTAATGGACCAGGAAGGCACATACCGTTACATTCCATAAAATAAATAAATAAATATAATTCATATTCTTCAATAGTGTCAAGATACAAACTAAAAGGGCTTTTATTGTTTCATAATAAAAAATTATAAAATCATAAATATACATTTATCGAAGCTGTTAGAAATAAAATTACAAAATAATACAAATAAACATCATGACTACAAAGAAAAATAATATCATCAATGGAAAGAACATTTTGTAAGAAGATGTCTAAAAACCAAAGGAATAATAAGTGTGATTTTAGATAATAGGCTAGAGAGAAATCTACTATATATATAAAAGTTGGGTACTCCATATGTTGCTTGTCGGCTCCATATCTCATGAATTGCCGCTCATTTTTTTACCCCATCTTCGATATCACGCTCCCTCGATTTGCGCCCTCTCCCTCCCCGACTGCCCACTCCACCTCTGCCTCCCTCCCTGATCCCCCCCCCTCCACGACTCCTCTCTCCACTGTCGCCTCCCTCCCCGAGTCCTCTCTCCACCCCCGCCTCCGCCTCCATCATCTGGCCTCCTCCCCGACTCCCCACTCCAGTGTTTTGTAATCTACTTTTCATTGTAGGGTTTTCCTTACCATTTGCGGCCTCTCACAAACAATTGTGTTCCCTTCAAGGTGTTATAATCTCTCGTTTGTCTTCAACTTCTCAACTCGTGGACATCTGTCATCACTTTTCTACAGTAATTTCTCATGTCGGCAATCCTTCCTTTGTCGATAAATAAATGTTCCAATCTTCATTTTTTTCTACTTCGACTGTCGAACCTCGTCCATAGAAACCTACTACTCCTTGGCGACGAGTTCTTTTTAAATCCCTATATACCTAATTTTATTTTGATTCTACCTTCTACGATTCGCCCCCTTTGTTCATAGGTTACTTTTCTAAGTTCTACGGTTGTTCCTCTTCTGTAACCCTGGTTTTATTTTGATTCTAAGTTATATGGTTATAACCCTAATTTTATTGTATGTTGTATGTGCCAGTGGTGGCCGCAGGTTTCTCCATTATTGGCAATAGAGTATTCTTGCTTGCTTAATAGTAGTGAACTATGGCCATTTTCCCAAATACATATATATTCCATGATCAATTTTCATTAATAGTATTTTCCCATATTCTACTTTTTATTGATGTTGTCCACTTACTATTTCATTGTTGATTTGATATATATTAACCATCATTACATCTTTTGCTACGGGAGGTTCATTATTCAAAGAGGCCATAAAAATGGGTGAAGTTTGCCTCCACTTGTAGGTTAGTTTTTGTATTATTTGCATTTTCATTTTAATTATATTGATTCCATTAAACTTTTTGATTTTTTAAATTGAGTTATCTATGTTTCCATTAATCTTTTAATTTTACAAATTTAGTAATTATTCCATTACTTGCCTCATCAATTGTTCATCAGAAAGAATAGTATTTAGGTAATTATTCCTATTCTAATTTATGTATTTTGGTATTTTAACATATTTCTAATGGTTGTTCTTCGCTATTCATGTATTTTTTTTCAACAATGACAAGTATCAACTCTTTTAAACGGATTACATTCCTCATTAATGATATTTTTTCTAATTCATGTTCCTTTTTTCCCTACTCATCAAATTTTCATAGGAGTTTTGTGGTTTCTTTCCATGTCATAAATATGTTCTATCCTACAATGACATATATTTGTTCAATTATACTCTCAAATAAACTTAATAATTTCTATGAAATGTAAAAACTTATTATAATCATTTTATTATAAACATCATCAATTGAAACATAATCTATATGACATGCAAATCTTTCTTACTCGTCATTTGCTTTTTTTAGGCTTGCATTTTGTACATTCATAATTTTTTGTATTCCTTTTTATTCTGCATGGTTGAAAGACTGGAATTTCACGGTGATGCTATTATTTGATTTTTCCCCTTTTAAATAGATCTTCTAAACTGATTTCTATTCACCCATGATGTGTTTTCATCTGAAGTGTTTCATGATTTCTATTTTGGTATGACATGTATTTTGATCTTGTACACTTTTACCGGTGTATGTTGATTCTATTTTAATATATCAATAATATCTATATATAATTATAGTATCTCTCTAACATTAAGTTCTACTTTAAGATCTACAATTTTATAATTGTTATTGATTAATAATATATTCTTCATTATGATTATTATTATTATTATGAAATATCATATCATCTTATTACAAAGATGCACACATGCCTTCCAATAATAAAGCAACCTTCAAAGAGAGAAGGTTGTAAAGAGGATTATTCTTGTCTACAGGTTTACATATTATTAATTTATATTATTTTATTTCACTCTCCTATTTGTATGCTATGTTTTTTGTTTAATTGTTCACCCACATTACAAGTTCATCTACTGCATCAACTACTTTACCTTCTCATTCACAAAAAGCATCCACTTCAAATAGGACAAGAATGCTCTGTGCTAACATAAATGTAGAAATGTTGAACCTCTTTCCTTTATCGAGGTTGTTGTCAAATGGTTAGTGTAATTATTTCTATTAATGTTGATCTAAAATAATTTGTTAAACATTTTTATATTATTCTTATTGATTATGATGACGTTTTAGGTAGTAAGGTTGTTTCAACTTTCCAAAATGAAAGATTCACTATGAGTTTGTCTAAAAGATTGGGAAAACGAATGAGAAGCGTGTTTGAAAACATTTCACCCCCCCCCCCTCATGCAATGAACTAAATGATCTTTGTTCTATCTATATCATTGTCATAACATATTGTTATTTTTTATTATCCATGTTCAGTTGATTTAATAAATAGTAATGTTGGTTCTTCCTCTTATTTTGTTGCATCCAATACAACAAATGTTAATATTAATGACTTTGGAGTACAAAATCAACCAGGATCTTCACATACTCCCAAGTGTGTTTCAACACCTCATTTATCTTTCAATGGTAATGTTGGTTCTTCCTCTGATTTTGTTGCATCCAATACAACAAATGTTAATATTAATGACTTTGGAGTACAAAATCAACCAGGATCTTCACATACTCCCAAGTGTGTTTCAACACCTCATTTATCTTTCAAAAATATAAAATTATTATTTATTTTTCAAAATCAAATATAGGAATTGGTTGTCCAAAAATCTCTCAAGTAAGATTCAATGTTATGAATTAGATTGGCATTCTTTGCAAAGATGATGCATAGTGTAATCTAATTTTTTTCATTACTATTTGTTACAATATAAAAATGTATATATGCTAGATTTAAATTTATTATTATGAGATCTTTGTAAAAA
Organism: Viscum album; assembly: GCA_963277665.1. NCBI lineage: Eukaryota > Viridiplantae > Streptophyta > Magnoliopsida > Santalales > Viscaceae > Viscum > Viscum album. The sequence goes on along the minus strand of OY728123.1, from coordinate 1,195,824,370 downwards.
AATCTGATATAAATTTTAATTGTTCATACTGAAAAAAGAAATATGCAACTGTGAGTTATCATCGTCACTATAGCAAAATTGTTAATGTCTTTTTTACTATTAGTTCAAAAATGCTCTGTTATATAGGATTCTTGCCATTTTATTTTATCAATATCAGTAGAAAATGTATGTGACAATAATCGGTTACCTTTTTGATGTTGGATTGTTACTTTTATGATAATATTTGAATTTTAGATTCTGAGATTTTTGTCTAAGATTTTAGACTGCATTAATATTTACTATTATCTTTAAACATTATTGTCTTTGGGAAAAAAGTTGTTGCGTTATTTTGAAGATGAAGGTTCATTGCAGTGTGACATTGTTATGGGTTCAGATTATGCGGCTTAGTGATTGTTAATGAACGACAATCATCAAAAGAAAGTCTGGAAAAAATGGCTGGCATTTTATTATCTGTTTTTAAGGATCAAATGGAAATGGCATATGAGCGGCACCTCAAACGAATTACAGAGATGGTGGAATCAAAGCTAAGAGAAGTGACTAATAAACTAAAGAAGCAACTTACAGAAGAGCAAGCTACAAGACTGCGCACGCTTAAAAGGACACCATGGCAGCCCAGAATAGATCAAATTGAGAGATTTGGGAGCTGAGAGAGAACCTAAAGAGAGCTTAAGAGGAGACTGAAGGGTTGCGCAAGGGAGCTGCTAATGGCAGAAGCGCCATTCTTTGACTTGATTTCTAACGATGCAAACTAGTCAAGTTATTTGTTATTATACCTCATATATCACAGGGATGAACTTCTCCAAACAACTACATCTATTCCTATGTGGTAGTACCTATTAATTTTGTTTTACCCTATTTGTTCACCATATGCATTTTCATAAACAGCACTGCTTGTTTTTTATGTATGTATTCGCTCTCTGAATGCTTATTGCATTGAATTTCTCTTGCACATAGGTTCATTGTACAATGTTACAATATCAACCCTCTAAATTGTTTATTGTATATAATTTTTTTATATATTTTCTCTATTATCCATATTATGTATTATCAACATGCTTATTTTTAATGTCATAGGCTTCACAAGTTCATTCTCCAACTGCTATTTAGTTGCTCTACACACAATTCTAATTTTTAAATAAGCTTTCTCAAATGAAAGGCATGTTTATCAGGATATGTTGCTTTTGTTTCACCATCACAACTATGTAGCTTTTGTTTCACCATCACAACTATGTAATGTTGCAAACAACCTCCTCGTGATATGCTCAATCTCATGATCATTGCCTCTTTCACTTCCTTTTTTAGGAGTCTGTCTCAAATTTTCAAGAGCCTCGGCCTCCCACACATTATGAAATGCGTGTAAAAAATTTTCTTTTAAAATTTTCACCCAATTTTCAATTACAGGTGTTAACTATTCTAAAAAGATTCTTAGTTCATATCTATTTGAGAAACTGGTATGAACTCCTTTTCATTTTTCTCAATCTTTGTTTTACATTAAAATTCAATGTATATATGATGTTTGTCCTGTACTGATCACATTACGTGTCATGCACTTTTTGAAAAAATGTTCTCTAATTTTTGTATTCTGCATTCTTTTTGAAATTGAAAAACTAAATTTAGAATGTTGGTTCTAGGTTTCCACGAAGAAATTATATTGAAATCATAGTAATAGAAAATTAAAATTCATTTAACAAAATACTCCTACTTTTCAGCTTTTTTTGACGTGTTCACCATACATTTTACATTTTAACATTTTCCCTTATATGCCTTTTTCCACATACATTCCAAACACCCAATGTGTCATCATCAAACAAATGTCAATGCAATGGTTGATGGTGCACATTATTAGGTAAGTTATTGAACAGTTTTACATGCTACATAGTTCAAGTAGTTGTCAAAAAATATATGCTTTATTCATAGTATATTGATATATTTCAACTATTATGTCCAAATTTTGATAGAACATCACTCTATTATAAAATCATGCATCTGATGTGATTTGTGCATCATACGATATTGCTTTAGATCTTAATTAATATAATAAACACCATCAATTAATACAACAAACACCATTGATTTATGTTTTTTTTTTGTAAAATGCTTATCAAAGTAAAAAAAAAAAAACTATTAAGTCATTTTTTAAATGTTCCATGCAAAAATTCAAACCGATTATTTTGAAAAAATTTGAATGATGTTTTGTAGCTTTGTAATACCAGAATACATTCCTCTCATTCTGTTAATAATTACTTTATTTATAGTATTATAACAGTTCTACAAAAAATAGAATTAAGCTATCATTATTAAACCAAGTACACAATTCCTTAGTTTGTATAGGTAAGCACTCCATAAAACAATTTTATCTATTCGTCATTAACACATACCAAATTTATATCATAACTTCTTTCAAGTGAAAGTGTTCTACTCTTTCAATTGTCCGTGCATTGTCCGTGCAAACAGTCGGCAACATACAAGCAATGTATTCTCATCATCAACTACGCCAATGCACACCTTCTATTCACAACTTATTTTAAATTAAATCAACGTATGGGCTAAGTGGGGATTTAGTTTCAATCACTGTATATGTAATTACTTAACAATCACATACTTCATTGCACCAAATTAAAAGTTCATGATCACAGATGACAGTGGAATGACATTTGTGGTTCATTTTAAAAAACATGTGATGCAATTAATATTGGAAGTTGCCACTGAAAATATAGATAAATGGATTTAGGTATCTATTTTAATTTAAATGATTAAATACTTAAATCTCATTACAAAAAAAAATATGATGGATATTTTGGTGTATCTTTTGAGAAAATGATGAGTTTGGGTTTATGGTAGAGCTTTATCTGTTAAAATCCTAAAAAATACCATTTTCCTTGATGATTTCTGAAAACAACATATGGAATCATCACCGTATTTTTTACAATAGTTTTAAAGTTCTATACATATTGGAAAATGCCTAACAAATCATGAATTTCCATAAAAAAGATTTCAACCATGAAACTTCTCAACTTGAATACCTATGACATGCTAATAAACATAGAACACATTATGCACTTATTTCATGATTAATGTGTTATCCTCTGTATACTTATTAATGTTTATTCTAAAATATTTTTAGTTTTTTCATATGATTTTATTACAGAACTTCAATAAGGAAGCTTCTCCTCAATATGATGGAACTACTATTGATTGATGTGAAACTACTAATGATATACGGGATATGATTTCACAACCTTTAGATTTTTTAAGATGTATTGATAAATTTATTGTGTCGATAATGAAATTGTTTAAACAAACTTTAGTTACCATTGAACATATCAAATTCTTTTCTTTAGAATGATTAGTTACCAATGATATTTAAACATTTATTTCATTATTATGTAGCGGTTATAACCACCATTTTCCAATATGCATTTTTCTCCCTGTATTCAAAATATTGTTACTTTTGAACTTGTATTCCAGTTATTTGTTATTTAGATTTGTTCCATATGCATATGAATTATCAACATTCAAAATTTTGATTCTTTTATAAAAATTAAACATAGAATTATAGACCCGTACGATCGGCGGAGTACTTGTTATATAAAGTTGCGAGGGTAAATTATTCATTATATAATTGTTGAAGGGGGATAGAGTATCCATTATATGGTCATTAATAAGGCATTAGTTATAATTGATCATTGGAAACAATATATAGGGTTATAGAATGGGAAAAACACTGTAGAATGTAAAATGTATCTTACTCTGAAGGGGGATAGGCCATCCACTAGTCCAAGCTTGGGAAAGAAATAACATCATTAAGGTTTGTCCTTTATCAAGTCAAGTCGAACTCCAACGAGTACAACTCAAAAGGAATTGTGAATTTAAACAAATAGAGATCGCTACAAAATTCATGTTTGTCGGACCAATCACCATTATCCACCTCACCTTGAGGACATATGTTGGTGTAGTAAGTGATTGTGTATTTAAAAATAAGATTGACATATACGGGTAACTTCTTTTAATAATAAAATGTGTCTTACTCTAATACTACATTGTTAATGAAATGTAATATTCTTAATTAAAAATTGAATTCATTATAATTAGAAGTTAGAAATTGATATAATGGTTCTAAAAATTTGGAATTAGAATATCGAAATTATGTAAGAGAAAAATATTGATTTTTTATACAAGAGTGACATAGGCTTGTCCCATTAAACATGGATAGAACTCTTAACCAAATAAAACAACTAAAGATTGTTAGGAAATTAGGAAGGAAAATCGAGGTAAGAATCATTTATCTTATTTCATTTTTTAAGTTTTGTTGAAAGTTATTTTTCTGAATAGTTCATGCTCATTTCGATTTTAGAGTTCCTATTATTTATTGTATAATCCATATGCATATGATTTTATGGTGGTTTTAAAAGAATTAATAAGCTTTGATGTAATATGGTGTCAAGTATAAACTGTTCAAGCCTTATCAGGATTTCCGAGAGTAGACACAAAAAGTGAACCTTTGATATCTAAATGGTTGTTCTAAGAATATATCCTCAAAGTTTTACATATATCACGATGTTATTAGAGAGATGAGGATATGAATATTTTCCTTTGGAGAAATTATGCATGCCCTATGTTTGTTTGAAAAATATTCCTCTCGATAATTTGTAAATCTAATTTTCTCAATGTGAAGCTTTAGCGTATCAAATATTTGTTATGTTTATTTTGTTAATTATTTAAAATAAAACACGTTTTCGACATTTTTTTATTACAAATTTCATATAAAATTAAAAACATGCCATATGTTACAAATTTTTAATGTTGTGGTATTTTCATCCATTTTTTATGTAAAATTAATTATTATCTTTCATTTGTTGATTTTGATAATATTTGAATTAAAATGCTAAAACAAAGTACAAAAATTAGAATTTAGTTTTAATTTGAATGAATTGTATGAAAATGAAAATATATAAAATTTGTATTGATATCATTATCCATTTTTCAATTATGACTACAAATTTTATGTTATATAAAAAACATTATTATTATTAGTTTGTGGGAGGTACCTTTTCATATAAACTGCTTCATTTGGTAAAATGTGTCTAATCATGCATGATATTTTCAGAAATCAATGATCTGTGAAAAGAACTTGAAATTTTGAAATTTTAAATTTGATAGTGTATTCCATTTTCGATTTGAACTTACCAGTAAATACAAATCTAAATTTATTTTCACATGGCATCTAAAATTAAAAACATCTAAATAAAAACTTACAAAATTAGGTGCAATCGCCGCCCCTTAAACTTTGAAGCAGCTTCAAGTACCCAGATTCTTCGGGGTTGATGTACCTGAAAATTACAAGAATAGGAAAAAATTCCAATCTTTAAAGATTAAACAGTGCAAAGCCTACTATTTTCACCCCTCTATATAAATACAAAGAACAGTTCAAATAAATTAATGTCTTGTTTGGTATCATAAAGCTGGAACTTCAAAAGTGAATTTGGAGATACAAATTAGATAACCAATTATTTGATAGTACATCAAAATGAATTTAATTAACATTCATTCAATAAAACAACGAATTGTTGATACTTCCATTAAAATGTAAGCAAATAATCAAACTACTCTTCCCTCAATTGTTCCCCGTCCCCTTCATCCATGACATCAAAGGACTGACCATGGCAGCAACAAAAAATGCAAGGAACAGCACATGTAGAAAGAAAAGATCGTACCCATGCCGAAACAAGAAATCAATGATAACAAGCGAACAGTTAGGCTTGAAAAAATGAGTCTTCCGTATAATATTAGCCACCAGTCCCACAGGCAACAACTTGAAATCCTCTACCTCTCCATCTACCACAAATAATTTAGACAGTTAGGGACAACAGATGAGATCATAGATGACATTCTCTGGTGTCAACTATATGCACTCAAAAAAATTAAAATAATAAATAAATAAAAGTAAAACACCCAACCCAACAAGGTACTTAAAACATCAAATTTTTCTTTCATCGTTTGTATCTTCTGGTGTAAAACCTTTAGTTACATGTAAAACCTGAACATGTTCTTTCGAGGTCAAATATCATTTATATTTTATTTTTTCCTTTACAAGGTGAGAAATTACACAAATCACACAATTGCAGAGGCAGATCTATGGTTAGGCAGTTAGGCAACTATATGATTAGGGAGGTAAGCCAGCTATATCCAGAGGTTACCTATTTCTGTTATTGGGGAAAGCAGTTGGTTAGGTGGTTAGGGAGGGAGGTTACCAGAAATGTTCGCTGGGGAAAGTCAATCGGTCAGTTTTTAGCTAGCCAGGGATGGCGATGGCCTAGGCTCCGGAGGCTGCTCTGAGAGATTTTCTTATTTCTTCTCCTACACGGTATTTTTCACTCTCTAATTTTGATTTTTACTGACTAAAACTCTTTTCTTTTACTGTTTTCTACTCAATCACCTATCAATTGGTGCTCTCTTTAAGAGTTGAACTCACACCCTATTTCTGTTATTAGGGGAAACAATTAGGTAGTTAGGGAAAGAGACCACTCTAAATGTTGGTTGAAGAAAAGTTTAGCTAGTATAGAGTGGCAGTGGGCTAGGCTTCTCCAGAGTTTGCTAGGACAAATCTTCTTTCTTCCTCTATACACGATTCCGTATTCTGTAATTCTGATTTCTAATGAATAAAACTCTTTTCTTTTACTATTTTCTACTCAAGCACCTATCATATAGGTGCATGTCCAAAAGGACTTTCAGGAGGTCACACATCCTAGTACTGCTCTTTGGGTCTAATGGGATCTGGTGCTTTTAAGTTTTATTCATGGATAGTATAATGTGTTACTCTTTTGGGTTTCTTAACCCGTTCACTATGATCTCATGTCAAGATCCATCACAAAATCAATTGGAAATGTAGAGGAAGTTTTCAAACTTTAAGGTTTATAGTAATTTCCTAATTGGAGACGCTCACAATATGTAATTATCAAAACCAAGTGAAATTGGTTCACATCGGTTTGTAAATTAAAAAGGGGGATAACTTCATTGGGTGTACCTTGATTCGTAGGCATAAAATCCTCACGAAGTTTTAAATCATAACAAAATATAACATCTCTTTTGAATCTGTGTCCATCAATATCCGAATAGGATATGGCACCAACAGGTATAGCTCTGCAACAGAAGCACATCTGGGCTCATCAATCACAAAATACATGGAGAGAGAGTATAATATATTTAAAAGAAATCCCCTACTCCAGGCAGTTCTTAAGGACTCCATTTGCAGGCCATCATTTTATGGTGAAAAAAGTCACTGTACTTGCAGTAGTGTCAGTGGCAAAGGGAAACATACTCTTTTGAAATGCGTTGAGGTATTCCTGCTTCCTCCTCACATTCCTTCATCAGATTTGCTTTGCATGTCATGCCATGAGGCTAGGATTAGCATAATGGAAATGTATGAGCCAAGGAGAAATGTCATAAATTCAATTAACATGTGATAGGCAACCAAACATGGCCTTAAAAACATGCAAAATTACTCAATAAAATTGCAATTATTTTTTCTCTTTTGGTAAATATACTCAACCCCAATCTAGAAACAATGGGAATTTGAACTCTTAAGAGCCCTTGGTACAGATGGCTTAATACACGCATGGTGAACCAAACAATTACTTAAATGCAGAAATATCATTGTCACTGACCAGACCTCCAGCAACTAGATGATCAAGCATCCCTGGGTAGGTTTGTTTCTTTTGACTTCTCTTCCCGACCCACAACAACTTCTGCCCCTCTCTTTCCACGTATCCATTCATGTGTACTCCATAAGCCTGCTTGCCAAAAAACAGTATCGGTGGGCAGAGAGACAGAGGGGGAGAGATTATGAGTATATTAGATGAATATCAAAGTAAGCACAGCAAGAAAAATGGAGATCATAAATGCCTCTATGGCTGTTAATTAATAATAACGATGATGGGAATATGCAAACCAACTTAAAAACTGTAAAATTAACCATGAGCTCAAATGCAACAGACAAGCAGATCCTGCTCAAATTCATTAGTCACATGAAATGCCATTCATTGTGTAAGAACACGCTAAATACATCAGAAACAAATTGAATACTCAAAAACAAGCTGGCCACGTTGCAATGTTAATTTCTGTGGCCTGCAATATATGGCAGTATATCTGAGAAAGATTTTTTAAAAATTTAAAAACTGCAAATTAATTGTTAGATCATGGTTTTGAATGCTCCAATCCAAAACATCAGAAAAGATGAAGAAAAAATCATCATTTCAATTCAAAAAGTGAAATTAGACAAAAAAAAACATCAATCATTTAGTAACACTGACATTTAATCAATAGATGTGGACTCAATTTACTTTAATACAAATTTGGTACCTTCTAAATTCGAAATGCAGGATCTGCAACATTTATTTCTTCTGGAGATATCACAATTCCAGAAAGAAAACAGTATATAATGTTAGCATTAAGTCATTGCACCTTTATCCCAAAATATGGAACTGCTGCCCGTTCTATAGAGAAATATGCTGGTGCTCCAAAGACTGACACAGCAGGGTAGAGCTGGTAAAAAAGAAAACAGCAATTCAGTCAAGCGATGCAAAAAAGTTCTCCAAAAGCACAAAATTTCAAAAAGCATCTCTGGTTAATACTTAATCCAAAACAAAAAATATAGGTGCATTGGATAATGGATAAAAAGAGCACAAAATTCTCACAGGCAAGTGTGATTCAAAAGAAGTACCTCGTTTCTTATACCCGGAATCAACTCTTCACCCAAACATTCGATAACAGATGCAATCGCACTAGTCATATCTTCGGGTGTTTTTATTATTGGGTGAAGCGTAAGGTGACCATCAAAATGGCTGTCATTAATGCACTCTTTGCGGAAGATAATCACATCCTGAAATCTCCTTAAATGATCAGCAAAGCTGCACGAACTTAAGATCAGCAAATAAACAAAGACGTCCATTCTAAATAAATCCTAGGGATCTTCGTCTAAAATGTCGTATAATCTTTACAAGTGATAACAATGCTGAAATTCGGTGGCCCGAATGACAAATTCAAGCTTTCTAAGTTAACAAGTGATACAAATCAAAGCAACGGTGGCATTACCCACAATGAATGTATCCGAGGATTTGGTCCTGAATAACAAGTGGGGTGAACTGGGATCGCATTTCCTGAAAGAAAGAAAAAATCACAGAGACGGAACGCGAAGGTTTTAGAAGCTACGTGTGAATTCTAAGATGCTACCAAAGTCACAAATCACTCAAACAAGGCTAACTGAAGAATTGACCCAACCTTGTTGTCACATTTCTCCATAAAAAACTAGAAAGAGAACAATAATAAGAACAAAATCGATATTTACTGATCCGCGATTGCAGATTCTAATCTTCTCGAAGAAGCCTCGGAGATCCTGCGACGAATCGCCGGGGTACGACTGAGAAATGTGAAGGATGTCGTCCCAGGAAATGCAACTCCTACCAATCCCGAAGAATCGGGCACTGAAAGGAGCTGGAGAGTTCAACGCTGATGATGAATTCTTGCGGAAGCCGTTAAAGTAGATCGGGAAATTGCAGATGGCGAATGAAGGGAAGAACAAATGTTTGCTGGGGAGAAGAGGTCTGCAGGCCATTGCTAGACGAAGCGAGCGAGAAAACCGGAGCTCCATGCACATGTACCGCTTTGCTGAAAATCAATGTTTATTTATGAGGATTAATTTAAAAATATTAAAATTAAATAATAAATCAATTTTTTAAAATATATGTACCGCTCTGCCGAAAATCAACGTTTATTTATGAGGATTAATTTTAAAATATTAAAATTAAATAATAAATCCATTTTTTAAAATATATTTTTCCAATGATCCAGTTGTTTTGTATCACCGGGAGTTTCAAAATATCCATTTTTTATTATTATTGAATAAAACATTTTTTATTGTTTAATGGGAACTATCACAAGCTACTAACCAGACAGCCATTCCCAAACCACAAAATCAAAACAATTACACAAAAACAAATCAAAATTCAAATTTTGAAATGTTGGGATGAGTTGTCGGGGAGGAGGATTGAGACAGCGCCTTGAGCCCGATGCGGTTTCAAAATATTATTATTTCAGCTTATAATGCAGCTTTTTTTCATACTGTTTTTTTGTTGCGATGTCTTCAACTTTGAAGTTTCTTAAACAATAATTAATGTCATTTTATTGTTGTTTGATTTGAATGGATTACCGATTACAATTGTCAATTATCAAGTTCTAAGGAGGTGACAATTGTAGAATAAAAAAATTATAAACTGTGGGCTTGATTTGTGATTTTTTTTTATGTAATCATTTTTCAATTGGCTCATTAACAATCTTCTCATGTTTTGCCTATTCTGATCTTTGTACATGCTTGTGATCACCATTTTTTTGTTGATGAGTTTTTCAAAATACCATTTGGAGTGCAGGTGTTTTGCTCCAACAATCGAAGAGACATAAAACATTTAAACCAATCATCATTTAATGTCACACTCACATGACGTTTAGTTTCATGGTCACAAATTATTTAGAACTTGGCCCACCAAAAATTTAGATTTTACTTCAGATAGTGATAAGACATTTTACTACATGGAACATATAACTTCACATCCAAATAACATTTACATGGAAAACATTAAGTAACACATATCATTTAGTTTGAACGGCCATCTAGCTTCACATAATATTTTGTTTAACATAGTTTTCACATAACATTATTGGATCATTGATAACATGGTATTTACAATACATTTAGCTTTATCAAATCATATAATATTTTGATTCACATGACATGTTTTTTGTGCTATGTATTTATTTTTGTTTTATGTGAGAGAAAGTGTGTCTTGTGTGAAGAGTGATACGGGATACATATTTCACCTACATAGAACATGACCCTTAACACTCAAAGAACATCTCTTTGCACAAAACACATGAAAACCAGACAAGGGTTTTATCGGCATTTGTTTTTAGTGTAAAGAAATGTTTTATATAGTTATATTTTTTCTATTTACATAAATAAAAAATTATATTTAAGTATGTGTGTGCGTATTTATATACACATATACATTAACACGAACACACACATCTTTTTTGTGTGTGCATGCACATAAATATTATATAATTAAATAAATGTATATATATGCATATATTTTTAAAATAAAAGGTAGGGGAAACACGTCTTTTTTTATTAAGGAAAAAAAGCCCTCTTTCTTCAACTGGGCTGAAAGATAACCTTTTACATGACTGGCGGTCTCAACGGCTAAAAGACACATTATATTTTTTATGGTCCGAAGGCTCAGCGGCCTGAAAGCCAATACACGGCTCTTTAAGACCCTGAGTGAGTGACAAAACTAACATTTTACATAATTTTACATTGAATGTCAATGTTTTTAGACCCACCACAGTGTTATTTTATTGACAATTGTTACACTTGTATGTTTTTGTTGAATTTTGAGCTTAATTGTAAAAATGTCCTAATTTTGGGATTTAACTATTTATTTTTATTCTATATTTCGACCATAACTTTTTCTAAAATAATTGACATTATGAAGTTCATTTTTTGTAGGATCCTAGAAATCTTGGGATATATTTCATCCTTTTGAACCACAAGATCAATCCATCAATTGGAGGCCCAAAATAATCTCACAACACATGCCTCGAAAAACTATTCACAGATCTGGAATGTTTTAAATATGAGCTTGTATCTCTAAGTTGGATGGCCCAATGAAGCTTAAATTCGATATGGAGTTGTATAAGGGATTTATTAACAACTTTAATTAAAGAGGAAACACGTGAATTAGCTGTTTAGAAGACCATTAATGCTTGGGAAATCAGAGACATGGAATATGGAGAGGCTGTATGGGAAGATTAAATTCTCAGAGTGAAATGATCATAACTCTCGCTACACATGGACAAATATGCTAAAATTTTAAGGGGAGACGAGCAAGACAATTGAGAACAACTTTCATGAAGTGTTCTATGTGTGAATCTGTTATTAATGGGTCTAACATGTAGAAACTTTCGAAGGGAAAATATAGTCTATATAAGGAGGAGAGCTTCCCCTCCTTCCCAAATCATTCTAACCCATCCCATTCCATCTAGTGACAAGCATCCAAGAGGAGAAAAACACTCTCTTCTTCATCCTTTTTTTCATTAATATTTATTTCTTCCATGTTTTTTTATTCAAATTCTATGACCCCTTCTTGCATGGAGGGGTAGAATACTTAGTGATTGGGCGAAGGGAAGGGGGATCCAATTTTGTGATGTTTGAGTTTATGAAGTTTTTATTTAAAAGAATTATTTGTTTTTAAATGAATGGTTTCCAATTTAATTTATTTTTGAATTTAAATTAAATATGTTTGTATTTTAATTTATTCTTAAATATTAAATTTCTTTGATTTAATTATTATTCTAGTCTTGCTTGATCTATTCATTTTTTACACTAATTGGTTAATCTTTGAAGAAAATAAAGTAAGGGGGTGTTTTAGTGATTACTAAAACAAGTGAAAAAATTAAGATAAACTAATTTAGTTATTTAGGGAAAATCAATACGAGATTTGGTATTGCCTAAATAATTAAAAATAGTTCATTAATATTTCTACACTCTGACATGTAATTAAATCAAAGGTGAATCAAAGAAACAACTGTTATTCAATTCATTTAATTATTTTTATAAAACCAAAAGATTCATTTTTCTCAAAAACTATGATAACATCACAAAAAGGAAACCCCAACCTGAATCCAGTCACTTCTCTCTCATTATAAATTCACCAAACTTCTCAGAAATCTCTTGATTCCTAAAATCTTTCAAACTTGATATTTTCTTAGTGACACCTAGATTAAAGCACTGCTCCTTGGAGAACGACATTCTGGTTACCACTTTTTACTACACCCTTTTAATCATTTTTTCCACACCTTATGACAATCGTGTGTCAGTGGGAAGTATACATCATGTCACATATCTAGTCATACGACACACACCCCTGCCAGTAATCATCACACCATGATCTCAGTCTTAAAGTTCCATCCCCCCACCACGAACCATTTCATCGTGTAAGTTGACACATCGTGGCAGGGCATACCTCTTTCCATGGTGTGGGATGGGGGCTAGATGATAGGTGTCAATGCACCTATCTCTCTTTCAATCCGCCCACCCAGTGATGCCCGTGTGGCCCTCGCCTAGATTGCCTACTTATTGCTTTGCATCCTCAGATCGGTCCCCAATGTAGAAGGTCACATGGCTGGGCACCCCTCTATCCCACATCGGTTCCATGGGCAATGAAAGGTTGGAGGATAAGCGTCAACACGTTTATCCCTCTTATCAAGGCTTCCCACCCGACAATGTTAGCCCGCATTGCCTTCTTGTTGCGTCGAGTCGTTTGTATGGTCCCTATCACTCCACCTTTATGCCCACTGGTGCTGACCTGAAGGCCCCTTTATAGCTTGAAGGATATGTGGACTAAAGGTCTTGGATATATTGAAGGCCCTGTGACCCATAGGCCCAAATAAGTGGCTTAAAAACCCAAATCAGGTGAATAGTTCTACTGCTATAGTACCGCTATAGTACTGTTATAATACTGTGACAATAAATTTGTAAATTCTCCTTCATCAGGATTTGATCCCGGGTTTCATGCAGGATTATGGGGTGTATTAACCACACGACTGTTTCGTAGTTCCTTGAAACGTGTGTTCTATATTTAAGAATCACTGTTTCCAGGTGGTTTCCATTGGATTTATTCATGGAACCAGAAACATCCAACAGTTCTTTATCCAAAGAGGACCTTCTTTCCAAAGGCAGACGTTCATTAAGTTTTGAACTTTACGATAATTAAGAACGTGCATTGGTCGAGAGGATGGGAGGTCGGACTCATCACACACTTTTGGGGGGAATTATTGTCTACTCCGGGACTCTCTTTGTAAAATTAAAATATTTTCACAAATCCTTATTAATTCACTAAGTATATCATAAGAATCCCTTGGAATTTATAACCACTTATTAACATGTGTGAAATTTTAGAATCATCAGTATGCATTCAAGGTTCTTCGTTAATGGAAATATCCATATGTATTTGAGGTTTTCCATCAATGGTTTCCTCTAATATACTGCTTATAGATTCTTTTAATCATAATTATGATGATACTAGTTTTTAAGCCACTCAGTGGGGCACTCTGGAATTTTATTGTCATCTAGGGAGATGAAGGTTTAGTTTGATTTTGGGATCATGCCCATAAGACATGCTACCTATGTATCCTTGTGAAAGGAATCAGAACCCTCGTAGTTCGGTGCCACTGAATGGGACACATCATACCTTTTAAGGTCATGTGATAAGGACCTCTAAGTAGAAGGTGCTTAGTTGAAACTTAGTGTGGGACTTATGCTGAAGTAGCCTAAGGAACTTGGAAGGGATATGGGTTTCCAAGTAAGATTAGACCCTGTTGAGAATATGGCCCAAAGAGAATATGGTTGATTTGAAATATTGGGTTTGAACCTCAAGGAGGCTTCCTACATATCCCATATGGATGGGAATCAAAGCCTATATAGTTTGATAAGTCTCATAGGAGAGTATGGTCCTTTGAGAGAGATGAGTTTGGGTTTACTTCCTGAAAAGGATGCCTTGATGATTTGGAGTTTAATTTGGGACTTATTCCTAAGAAGAATGCCCAGATTAAAGAAATTAGAGTTGGATTCCTGAGGAGGATATCTGATGAGCTCAGGCCTTAAGGAGGCTTCCTACGTATCCTGGTTTAAACATGAATCAGAGTTCTCGTAGTTCATTCAGTGAGTGTTTGTGTGTATGTTGCAACCATCACGTATCTCTAAGCCCACGTGAGTCATGCTCGGTGTGAGAAACAAGAGGATGTGAAAGATTCAACAATGACACTTCACACTTTTCCCCCTCCACTGATGAAAAAAAAACATCGACCGTGGAAGAGGGCGAGGTGACGAGCTTTCCCTCTATTCTCTTCACATCGAACAAGGGTCCAATGGAAGGAAGAAGGGGTGAAGGTGAAGGGCTTATACCAGGATGGCTTCCCATTTGAAATTGGTTGGGGATTACTCCTAAAGAGGATGCCCATTTGAAAATGTTTGGGGCTTACTCCTATGGAGGATGCCCATTTAAGGTTGGTTGGGGCTTACTCCTAAGGAGGATTCCCGTTTGATATTGGTTGTGGATTACTCCTAAGGAGGATGCCCATTTGATATTTGACCTGACATAGGAGTCAGGTGATGATGTTTGAGTAGTTTCTTGAGGAATGTATCAACTCAAGGTACTAGCAGAATCCATTAGGAGAGTCCAAACTTGTAACATGTGAAAGGATCTAAGATGAGTAAGCCGAGTCAAGGAATTTTAGCGAGTGTGGAGGATCATCTCAAATCATGGTATTCCAAGGTTGGAAGTTGGGTCACATAAAGGGCGTAATGGAAAATGTCATCAACCGGAGTAGAAAAGTTTGTGGTGCGACCCTCCATTTTCAAGGGGGTCAGTGACGTAAGCAAATGGACCAGCCCAAAGGGCTGGGATCACAGCCCGACATTGATCCCGAGTAGGGGTGCGGGGGCGCATCCCCCGTGGTATGGACCAGTGGGGTCGTGCAGGTGCTCCGCCAAGGTTCCTCGCGCAGGTGCTTGTGTTCTAGACCCTGGTGGGACTTTGAACAAATTACCCCCCTTTAATTCTCTCTTCTCTCATGTTTTAGAGAGCTACCTGAGATAATTTGGTGGATTTGGGAGAAAGAGCTATGCAATGGGAGCTTTGAGACTTCTTCCAACTTTTTTCGTCTCTAAAATGGGGATCCCAAGGGTCCTATTTATAGGCAAGGAGGGGACCTGGTTGAAGGAATGTTTTCCGTGCAGGTCCTCTATGTAGGTCCTCCACATAGGGGTGTAGAAATTATTCTTCCGTGTAGGTCCTCCGCGTAGGTATTCCGCATAGGTCCCTCGCGTAGGTCCCTTTGTGAAATTTTATCTGTCCTCCGAGTGCCATAACTTTTGATCTGTAAGCCTGTTTGGGCTCCACGACCAGTCAAATCGAAGGTCTTGAAGATATCTACACTTCTTGATATGGTAAATACACCAAGAATTCTCGGATGAAACTCAGAAATTGAATTTAACGTTTCAACACCTTTTCATCATTGATCTTAGAAATTCACTGCCTACTATTTGATGGGGAAATCATTCCATTTATCCATTAGGTATGGAGTAGTATTTTGGCACATAAAAATCAAGCTTGAATCTTATTCCTTCATGGTGAAAATATCTTTAATCACACTTTACATTTCTTGTTTATGTGAGAATCATATCTCCACTCTACGGAAAAGTGCACGGAACACATTTCATGGTGTCAACAACGATTACCACCCTAACTCCGTATACATATACATATATTATTTATATTAATAAGAATATTATATGAAGGTATATATATGAATATGTATTTATATATATTCATATTTAAATTAGATTCAAGTGTTTTTGTGTGTGTGCATGCGCGTGTGTTTCAAACATACATATGTCAAGGTTGAGCTCTATAGGTATGTGGTTTTAAGGTTGTTCCTTGGGCCGAGCAACCAGAGTTTGAAACACACGACCTCCCAAGCTAATGTTTTTAATGCTTAGAATTCTTTTCTTGACATTAATAAAAAGAGTTGAAAAGGGTGTATTTATTAGTCCTAGATAAAAGTGTTAATAAAGACCATATTTGTAAGATACCAACTTGAATATCTAACTATCATACCTGAACCGTCATGCCACGGACCTAAGGCGTGTTCTCGATCATCATCATCCGACACAAGTGTCAAGGGTATCACATATAAATAATGGGAATGGTTTAACATATATAATAATAATGAATAAACAAAACCATATATGAATCAAATAATGAAACCAACATTCATTCATACAAGATACAACATGTAAATGAAAATATGGAGACATAGTCTCAAGGATAATACGTGAGACTAAACATAAATAAAATGAAATACTCTATTACCCCCATATGGATCATGATAAATCCAAATTCCTTAGCCTTCATAGACTTGAACCTGAGCCCATGTTCCAATTCCTATAAATGAGGAAAATAACTTTGTGCTTTCAAAATCATACAAGTAGTAATCAACATGCACACTAATGGTATACATGTAGGGAGTGAGCACAAAGACCAATGGGATAACTCAAAGGATTAAATATATTTACCTTTATAAGTCAAACCATAAATGTTGGTTTGAAAATAAATAAAGTATTTTTATTACATTCGAGTGAATCAAGAATCCAAATCATGGTTTTATAACATTTATTTCTAAATAAAACAATGCACTATTTATAAATCAAATTCAAAACATGTTTACCCCTTTTCCTTTATAAATGAAAATGATTTACCAAAAATGAATCCAAATCTATATAAAGTTTAAAACATTATAAAAATAAATAATCATCATATTAAGAATCATGGGATAATTACTTAGGGTCCTAAGGAGAAAATATAGGGCTTGGCTCATGGAATCATCTTGATAACAATATGATGTGATCCTACCATTCCACACCCAACTTACTGTCATGACCCCCTCCCCACAAAGTGTATCCCTCCTAGGCCGACAATGTGAGAAGAGAGATAATGACCCCCGAGTCTCGCCTCCAGTAGGCCTCGGGTTGACGACTAGCACCGAGGGTATAGAAAACACACAGATGAGAGGCATTACCCTCTAAGAGAACACATGTATAAGAGAGAGATAAGATAGAAACCAACCAACTCCAACTCGGATAGAAATAAAAATGAAAACCCAAGTACACATATGAAATGTTATGCAAAACCACTAAAAATAAAAGGGGAAAAATGAAAGTACCCAAAATAAAGTAAAACAACAGCAACCACAAGCCTGAAAAGCTCAGACAACCCCAAGCTAGTAAACACCATCCTGATCTCCAACCTTCTCCAAGTGACCTGAAAAACAGTTTATATAACAAAGGGGTGAGTATAATAGTATACTCAGTAGGATCCTCCTCGAAGACTCTCATGAAAAAGTAAAGAAAGCATGCTAAAGCATAGTGAACAACAAGTGAAACTAACACATCACCTAAAAAGTTATACTATGTTCCCAACCTCACCATGGATACTCTCACCAAGTAACACATACAAGAATATATAATATAATAAAGAATATCAAGGGTACCCCGCTACTACTTTCCCACTGGTTTGTCGCTTTTCCCCAACATCGAACGTCCTAAGAATCTCTCTCCAAAAAGGATTGCCCATAGACACCTGAGCGAAGCACCACAACATGCACCTCATGCAACAAAACCACCACATCCACATAAGCAAAGTAACCAGGTAGTTTATGGGAGCCACCACAGCCCACATAACGCGTATCATACGTCGGGTATTATACCTCAAGTCATTACAGCCCATACACCGAGTAAGGATCCTCAAGCCATCACAACCTATACACGTTACACCTATAGTAGTCCATGGGAAACTATATCCAGAATATATGTGTGTGATTAAACACAAGCCATTACATCCCTCTACACACATATATGGGGAAAATTAACCGTTGTGCCTACCAGCACAAGTAACTACCAAGAGAAGAGTGCAGGGCCAAATGGGGTAGTCAGCCATTCATCCTCCCACCAGAATGTTGGGAAAAACACCCCCCTAGGGGTCAGAATATCCGGGGTGTCAGTTTCCCTTACTAACAGGGTGGAGTAGCGCATATAAACACAAAAAGTACAAGATATACCATATCTCACAACCACACTATGGGCATAACCTAGTCTTAGACTCAACTGTAGCTAACGTCTCTCATACTCTGGGCTGCTACTTCTAAGACTAGGTACCCTATAAGCACACAACCATTTAAAGAGATTTAATGCATTATTTAATTCCCTTTTTATCAGTTTCACTTTAAGTTAATTAATTCTTTAAACATTAATTAACGAATAAAAAATCCTCATTAAATTTCATTAGCATCACACCCAAAGTACATTGTTCCTTTAAATGACAACCTCAGTATTGCGCCCCAGCAAGATCCAAACCCCATAGGTTAACATCATTTATTCAATTATTCATTAAAAAATTACTTTTCCACATTCCCATGTATTCTAGAAAAATATTCTATGATATTAAACATAAGGGGGCTCAACACAGTGAGTAGATGTACTACCCGTTGAGTCTTTTCCGCCTATAGTAAGAGCGTAGACCCATCCTCCTTTGAGAAGATAAACACAGAAAGCACGTGGCATACCCCATGCATCTTTACCTCTTTCGGAAGAAGGGTAAGCAAGACCAGCTGCCTTAGGCAGTGGGGAAAAGTAAAAAAGATAACTAATCAAGGAAATAACAATCATCCAAACATTAACATCCAACCCATTCCATCATCCCTGGTGTCCTCTCCGACACCCACATGCATACACCGATGCATCTCACCACTCTAGGCATCAACTGCTGCCAAAAACAATAGGCCTCCCTACCCCCACATATCACAACAGCCATCCAGAATCACATCACAACACAAGCAGTAGGAAAACAAACATCACATCAATTGGCTCTTAGCCCTTAAACAATCAAGAGGGTAACTCAGAACCCTACAAGGAATTATCTTTTATAAAACCACAAGTTCTTTAATAAATCATGGATTAACCGATTTATTATTCATAGGTTCCAACATTGGTAAACCTAAACAGTAAGCTATCACAAATAATTAAAGATTCTTACTGCACCATTTTAATTAATATCAAAATTACAACAAGAAGAACCAGATCCATTTACATGTCTCTTTATATTTTAACCAAACAATTATCAATTAGTTGCGGTTTACGTTCATTACCAATTTCCATCAAGAATAGACAACTAAACAAAGAAAGCATATATATCACACTATCTAGAAAAACAAGAGGTAATAACATACAATCAATACCAATTTATTTATTCGGTTCAAATATTTTTTATGTCAATTTCATAGTCATCAAGTGAGATAAAACATGCTAACGATACAATTGCATGTAAAAGAAGAGAGAAACAATGAATCCCCTACCTCAAACGGTTCTTGACATTCTTTATACGATAACAGTTCACACAACGTTTCACGATCGCCTCCTCTCGCGACAACTGCATCCACCCGAGGATGCCATGGTACAACCACACCAACCGAAACCCAAGAAAACTCCATTAAAAGCATGAAGATCACATGCTATAATATGGAAAGGAGAAAAATTAGAAGATGAACCCCAAAAGAACGACGATAAAACATACCTTATATCAAATATTGATAGATACTTCTTGGGTGCACTGAAATATGGGGGTGCACTTGCACTAAGAAGGGTGTTGACGGGGAAAAGTTTGATCTCATGATTCCTACGGGAAGGAAGGAAAATTTCGAGCATCTCACACCATAGAACAAGGAGGAAGAACAAGGGAGGAAAATATCTTGTCCCTTTTGAAGATTTAACAGACAATTTAAGATACGCTTGATTTCCCATTAAAAGCGGATTGCATTAAACCATGCTGTTTGACCAAGTAAATAAAACATCCTGAGCCTTAGGAATAATTAATATAGGAGTTATGGCCTTTGGATCGGCCTTAGAGTCCTTAAAATGAGGCTTTAAATGCATTTTACGTCAAAGGAAACGTCAAAGGGGTGAAACTGAAGGAAGCTGGAAACACTGCACACCCTACCGTTCTAGAAACACTGTACACCCTACCGTTCTGGAAACACCGTAAACCCTACCGTTCTGGAAACACTGTTCATGAACCTCACCATTGGAACCTCACCATTCTAGAAACACTATTCATGAACCACATCTTTTCATTGTTCACAATGGTCTACCAATGGAACAGTTCACCTAAGGTTACCATTGCACTGTTCACAATGGTCTACCGTTGGAACTGTTCACAGAATGTCACCATTGCACTGTTCACAACGGTCTACTATTGGTACTATTCACCTAAGGTTACCATTACATTGTTCACAAAGGTCTACTGTTGGAACTATTCACAGAAGGTCACCGTTGCACTGTTCACAACGGTCTACCGTTGGAACTGTTCACCTAAGGTTACTGTTGCACTGTTCACAACGGTCTACCATTGGAATTGTTCACCTAAGGTTATCGTTGCACTATTCACAACATTCTACCATTGGAACTGTTCACAGAAGGTCACCATTGCACTGTTCACAACGGTCTGCCATTGGAACTGTTCACATAAGGTTACCGTTGCACTATTCACAACGGTCTACCATTGGAACTATTCACCTAAGGTTACTGTTGCACTGTTCACAATGGTCTACCATTGTAACTCTTCACCTAAGGTTACCATTGTACTATTCATAATGGTCTGCCATTGGAACTGTTCACAGAAGGTCACCATTGCACTGTTCACAACGGTCTACCATTGGAACTGTTCATAGATAAGTCAACATGACCTCCTAGAACACTCAAACACCATATTTTCACAAAGGAAAGGACCAGAGAGGTCTGATACATTACATCAGATTCCTCTCAAAACATTCTCGTCCTCGAGAATTCAAAACCCACCTAGAGGGAAAACAAAATGATCCGAATAGCCACCAATTGAGATACCTCTCAAAACAGAGCAATCCACAAAAAAGTAATAAAAGAAAGCCATATCATAAACATGAAAGGTTTATAACCACAAATCAAAAGTCGTTACATGAAAAGAGTTAAACATCAAACAACTCTGGGTACTGAGCACGTATCTATGACTCATGTTCCTAGGTACTCTCCTCTATGTCGTCGTGTCACCACAAGACATGAACCAGGGGAATAGAATGCCTGCGTAACACCTTCTCCTTGCGCTCTTAGATCTCCACAGGTCGCTCCTCAAAGGTGGAATCATCATCAACATCGATCTCTCTCCAATCGATGACGTGAGAGTCATCATGAAGATAATGACGGAGCTGTGATACATGGAAAACATCATGTATCCGACTCATATTCGGGGGAAGTGCTACTCGATACACCACAACTCCAACACGAGATAAAACCTCGAAAGGCCCAACAAATCAGGGAGAAATATTACTCCCACGACCAAACCTTCGCTGCCCACGATGGAGATTCACCTTCAGAAACACGTGATCCCCAACATTAAACTCTGAGGGTATCCTACTTTGATCAGCATATGATTTATGACGATCTTGCGCTGTCTTCATCATCTCACGAATCACCTGAACCATCTCTGTTGTATTCTGCACTAGTTCTGGTCTAAGAATTGCTGACTCTCCGAGCCCAGTTAATCACAACGAAGAACGGAAAGGTCGACCATACAAAGCTTCAAATGGCTCCATACCAATGGTGGAATGAAAACTATTATTGTAAGTGAACTCCACCAAGTGTAAGTGCCTCATCCACGAACCTCCAAAATCAAGAACACAAGAGCATAACATGTCTTCAAGAGTCTGGATGGTTCGCTCTGTCTAACCATCCATTTGGGGATGAAAAGAAGTGCTAAGGCATAGTTGAGAACCAAAATCATGTTGGAGACCTCTCCACACCCTAGAGGTAAAACGAGGATCTTGATCAGAAATGATCATCCTTGAGACTCTATGAAGTCTCACCACCTTCTCCAGATACTGCCTCGATAAAACTTCCACTGATCTCGACTCCTTGATCGCTATGAAGTGGGACGATTTTGTTAAATGATCCACCACCCAAATAGAATCATGTCCTCCCTGAGCTCGAGGTAAACCAATAAAAAAGTCCATTGAGATGTCCTCCCACTTCCAATGAGGAACATCTAATGGCTGGAGAAGACCACCAGGAACACGGTGTTCGACCTTCACCTTCTGGCAGACCAAACATCGAGACACAAACTCCGCAACTGCACGCTTCATCCCAGGCCACCAAAACTGAATACTCAAGGCTCGGTACATCTTTTTCATGCCAGGATGCACCGCTAAAGGAGAACTATGAAACTCTATGAGAACCATCTCGTGCATCGTCAAAGGAACAAAAATCCTTTTGTGATACAACACTCAGTGTTGTTTATCCTCCAACCAACCATCAGGGGCCTCGCCACAAACAAATCAGTATCTCCAGAACTCCACCTCTAGATCCACCAACTGGGACTCTTCCACCTTCTGTACCAGGGATGACTGTACCGTCATCTGAAAAAGACAACCTCTGCCCCAAAATTCTCCCATATCAAGATGTAATACTGAGAGTTCTTCCATTACTCTCTAGGAATCACTGGATTCACGCACAACATCTCTACATGACTTTCAACTCATCACATCAGCAACAACATTCCCCTTTCTAGGTGTATATGATATCTCGAAGTCATATTCTTGTAAGAACTATATCCACCGATGCTGTCATAAGTTCAAGTCACACTGGGAAAAAACATACCTCAAACTCTTATGATTGGTGAAAACCACAAAGCTCTCACCAATGAGGTAATGTCTCCACAACTTCAGAGAAAACGCTACGACTGCCAACTCGATATCATGGGTGGAATAGTTACATTCATGGGGACGCAACTTCCAAGACCCATAAGAAACAACTGATCTATGCTGCATTAGAACATAGCCTAACCCCAGATGCGAAGCGTCGCAGAAAACATCAAACTGAACTCCCTCTGCTGGAAGACAAAGAACTGGAGCACTTACTAACTTCTTCTTTAGATACTAAAAAGCTATCTGACACTGATCAGTCCATATGAACGCCTGATCTTTTCTGGTCAATGCTATCAGAGGGGTCGAAACTCATGAGAAATAGGCTACGAACCTTCTGTAGTAGCCTGCAATACCAAGGAAACTTCACACCTCAGACACTGTCTTAGGGGATTCCCAAGACACAACTGCTTATATATTCAATGGATCCACAACTACTCCCTGCTGAGACACAACATGCCCCAAAAAACAGAATTATCGAGCCCAAAACTCACACTTTGACAACTTTCTAAACAGATGATGTTGTTGAAGAACTCCCAAAAAGGCGTGTAGATGCTCTGCATGCTCTTCTTCAAATGTGAAGTACACAAGGATGTCGTCGATGAAAACTACAATGAACTTGTCTAGGAACTCACGAAACATAGTGTTCATCAATCCCATGAACACAGCTGAAGCATTCGTCACACCGAATGACATTACAATGAACTCATAATGCCCATGACGACAACAGAAAGTAGTCTTTGGGATATCCCCATCCTTCACATGCATATGATGATATCCTGACAACAAATCAATCTTTGAAAACCAACTTAAACCTTTCAGTTGATCAAATAAATCATTAATACATGGAAGAGGATAGAGATTATTCACTTTCACTTTGTTTAAGCAACGATAATCGACACACAACCACAAACTGCCGCCAGCCTTCTTCACGAACAAAACTGGTGCACCCCACAGTGACACACTTGGCCAAACAAAACCGCACTATAACAGACCATCAAGTTGTATACATAGCTCTCATAACTCAGAAGGGGCCATCCTATATGAGGACATAGAGATAGAAGATGATCCTGGTTATAGCTTGATCCCAAACTCAATCTCTCATCAAGGGGGTAATGCTACAACCTCTCCAGGAAAGACACCAGGGTACTCTTCTACGACCCTAGGAAACGCCAACTGCTGAACCTATAAAGAACTCAGAATCATCTCAGCCATCATGGATGATAAGGATGGAACACGCCTATAACCCATTCAAGGGTCTCACTCGCCAACAAACACCACCGGCTCTCCATCCGCATCGAAGAACACAACCTACCTCCTTAAGCAATCCACGATAGCCTGCACTGAATACAACCAGTCCATGCTGAGGATGAAATCATACGGCTGTATTCGTAAACATAGGAAATCTCCCCAAGAGTGGTGTTTCCCTAACACTAGATCACAGTCTCTACATACTTCAAACAAGTCAGCTTGACCTCCAACTGGCGTAGTCAACACCAAGGGAACTAGAAGCCTCTCTACCTCAAGTCCCAAAGCATGGACAAGGGTAGGTGATATGAAGGAGTGTGTCTCTCATGAATCAAACAAGGCATACACCAAGGTAGAAAACAAGCAAAGGGTACCTCGAATGACGTCTGGATCGCTTGGAGCTGGCAACGCTAGAGCATGAAGCTGACCATGACCTCCTCCATAGCCTCTCTGACCCTGATGCCGACCACCACCATGGTCGCGCTATGCTCTCTGAGGATGGGGAGCATCACAGGGCTGTCCTCTGCCTTCCCCATCTACCCTCTGCTGATCTAAAGCTGGTGCAACCTACTGTTGCTGCCTCGATTGGAACTGCCTCAATGAAGGAACCTGGAGAGGAGCACCTGGTGCACGATGACTGCTCTGAAAGGTCGGGAAATCCCACTGCTGATGACCTCGACCACCACACGAAAAACATGCACCTAATCCCTTAGCATAGGCCTGCGAGTTACTGCCTCCAGAGAAACGAGATGTGAATGGCTGAGACCTACCCCCAGCTGAATGAAAACTCTTCTGTCCTGAAAACCAGGAACCCCAGACCACAGCTCTGCTTCGTGAAGAATCATGATGACTACCCTCTCATGATGATTCAGTTCTAGCCAAAGTTCTCTCGACAACCTCTGTCCTCACCAGCACCTCAAGATATGTCTTCAGTATAAATGGGGTGACCTAGCGCTGGATCTCTAGATGCAAAGCCTCATCGAAATGCCTCGCACTGGCCTCCTCATCTAGAAACAGGTTCGAAGCATATCATAAAAGGTTCCTGAAATGGATTCCAAACTCTCACACACTAGAGCTCCCTTGTCGAAGGGTAAGAAGCTCCTGGCGAATGGACACCTTCGCGTTCGAAGAAAGAAACTTGAACTAAAATTGTCTTGGAACTCCTCCCATGAGATCGATGACTCTTCATGATCCCCGAGGAACAAGAACCACCACTGCCTCGCTACTCCACGCAGCATCATCACAACCAAGGAAACCCAGTGCTCCTTCCGAGCATGGATCAAACTAGAGCCTATCTTAACCTCCTCCAACCAGTCTTCCGTGACTGCATCTGAAACGGATCCCTTGTACTTCTACAGACTCTGGCGCTGAAACTCTCGGAGTGTCTTCCTCCAAGTGTCATCATCGTCAACCTCTACCTTGTGAATATCTGCTGGAACAGCCTGCTAGACATATTCTATGTGATCCTGATGAGGATGTCGACCTGGAGCCATACCTATAAAATAACAAACAGTTAGGGCTCCTAAACCTGTAATATTGAAGACTCAACATTAATTAATTAGTTGCTTTATTTTATTCATTTTTGTTTATCCTATACCAATTTATACCCATTCAAACACAGGTACAAAGAAGAAGGATGCATGATCCTTTCCTAAGTCTCTACCCTACAACTAGTATCACCTCATTTAGTAGCAATTGTAAACTTAAAGGTCTATACATAAGATCATAGGGGTCCCTAAATGCCTATGTCTTAGCCGATCTACAGTGTTTACATCACTTTCTAAACATGAATGACATCGTTTCCCTACCAACCCATGCAACCTCGCTTGTGCCTAATACCAATCTCCATCCTATCCCTCAACCTCCCTTTGATAACACTCTGTCATGACCCCCTCCCCACAAAGTGTACCCCTCCTGGGCCAGCAATGTGAGAAGGGAGATAATAAACCCCGAGTCCCGCCTCCAGTAGGCCCCAGTTTGGCGACTAACATCGAGGGTATAGAAAACACACAGATGAGAGACATTACCCTCTAAGAGAACACATGCAGAAGAAAGAGATAAGATAAACACCAACCAACTCCAACTCAAATAGAAATATAAATGAAAACCCAAGTACACATATGAAATGTCATGAAAAACCACTACAACTGAAAGGAGAAAACTACAAGTACCCAAAAGAAAGTAAAACAGCAGCAACCACAAGCCCGAACAGCTCCTGCAACCCCAAGCTAGTAAACACCAGCCTGATCTCCAACCTGCTCCAAGTGACCTGAAAAATACTTTATATAACAAAGGGGTGAGTATAAAAATATACTCAGTAGGATCCTCCCTGAAGACTCTCGTGCAAAAGTAAAGAAAGCATACTAAAGCACAGTGAACAATAAGTGAAACTAACTCGTCACCTAGAAAGGTATACTATGTTCCCAACCTCACTATGGATACTCTCACCAAGTAACACATACAAGAGTATATAATATAATAAAGAATATCAAGGGTACCCCACTACTACTTCCCTACAGGTTTTCTGCTTTGCCTCAACGTCGCACGTCCTAAGAATCTCTCTCCAAAAAGGCTTTCCTGCAGACACCTAAGAGAAGCACCACAACATGCACCTCATGCAACAAAACCACCACATCCACATAATCAAGGTAACCAGGTAGTTTTTGGGAGCCACCACAGCCCACATAACGTGTATCATATGTCGAGTATTATACCTCAAGCCATTACAGCCCATACACCAAGTAAGGATCCTCAAGAAATCACAGCCTATACACGTTACACCTATAGTATTCCATGGGAAACTATATCCAAAATATATGTGTGTGATTAACCACAATCCATTACAGCCCTCTACACAAATATATAGGGAAAACTAACCGTTGTGACTACCAGCACAAGTAACTACCAAGAGAAGAGTGCGGGGCCAAAGGGGGTAGTCAGTCATTCATCCTCCCACCGAAATGTTGGGGAAAACACCCCCAAGGGCTCAGAATCCCTGGGGTGTTAGTTGAACTTACTTACAGGGAAGAGTAGCATATAGAAACACAAAAAGTACAGGATATACTATATCTCACAACCACACTATGGGCATAACCTAGTCTTAGACTCAAATGTAGCTAACGTATCTCGAACTCTGGGATGCTACTTCTAAGACTAGGTATCCTATAAGCACACAACCATTTAAATAGCTTTAATACATTATTTCATTCCCTTTTTATCAGTTGCACTTTAAGTTAATTAATTATTTAAACATTAATTAACGAATAAAAATTCCTCATTAAATTTCATTAGCATCACACCCAAAGTACACTGTTCCTTCAAATTACAACCTCAGCATTGCGCCCCAACAAGCTCCAAACCCCATGGGTTAACATAATTTAGTCAATTATTCATTACAGAATTACTTTCCCACATTCCCATGCATTCTAGAAAAACATTCTATGCTACTAAACATAAGGGGGATCAACACGGTGAGTAGATGTACTACCCGTCAAGTCTTTTCTGCCTACAGTAAGATCGTAGACCCATCCTCCCTTAAGAAACTAAACACGGAAAGAACATGGCATACCCCGTGCATCTTCGCCTCTTTCGAAAGAAGGGTAAGCAAGACCAACTACCTTAGGCAGTGGGGAAAAGTAAAACAGATAACCAATCAAGGAAACAACAAGCATCCAAACATTAACATCCAACCCATTCCATCATCCTTGGTGTCCTACCTAACACCCACATGCATACACCGATGAATATCACCACTCTAGGAATCAACTGCTGCCACAAACAATAGACCTCCCTTCCCCCACATATCACAACAGCCATTCAGGCTCATATCACAACACAAGCAGCAGGAAAACAAACATCACATCAATTGGATCTTGTCTCTTAAACATTCAAGAGGGTAACTAAGAACCCTATAAGGAATTATCTTTTATCAAACCAACGGTTCTTTAATAAATAATGGATTAACCGATTTATTATTCATAGGTTCCAACTTTGTGAAACCTAAACAGTAAGCTATCACAAATAATTAAACATTTTTACTGCACCATTTTGATTAACACCAAAATTACAACAAGAAGAACCAGATTCATTTACATGCCTCTTTATCTTTTAAACAAACAATTATCAATTAATTGCGGTTAAAATTCATTACCAATTTCCATCACGAATGAACAACTAACCAAAGAAAGCATATATATCACAATATCTAGAAAAACAAGAGGTAATAACATATGATCGATATCAATTTATTTATCCGATTCAAATATTTATTATGTCAATTTAATTATCATCTAGTGCGATAAAACATGCTAACGATACAGTTGCATGTAAAAGAAGAGAGAAGCAATGAATCCCCTACCTCAAACGGTTCTTGACATTCTTTATATGAGGACAATCCACACAACGGTTCACGATTGCCTCCTCTCGTGACAATTGCATCCACCTGAGGATTCCACGGTATGACCACACCAACCAAAACCCAAGAAAACTCCAATATAAGCATGAAGATTACATGATAGAATATGGAAAGGAGAAATAGGAGAAGATGAACCCCAAAATAACAATGATAAAACATACCTTATATTGAAGATTGATGGATACTTCTTGGGTGCACCGAAATAGGGGGTGCACTTGCACTAAGAAGGGTGTCGACGGGGAAAATTTTGATCTCACGATTCCTACGGGAAGGAAGGAAAAGTTCGAGTGTCTCACACCAGAGAACAAAGAGGAAGAACAAGGGAGGAAGATATCTTGTCCCTTTTGAAGATTTAATGGATGATTTAAGATACACTTGATTTCTCATTAAAAGAGGATCACATTAAACCATGTGGTTTGACCAAGTAAAAAAAACATCCCAAGCCTTAAGAATAATTAATATAGGAGTTATAGCCTTTGAATCAGCCTTAGAGTCCTTAAAATGAGGCTTTAAATGCATTTTACGTCAAAGGAAACATCAAAGGGGAGAAACTGTAAGAAGCTGAAAACACTATACACCCTACTGTTCTGGAAACACCGTACACCCTACCGTTCTAGAAACATTGTACACCCTACCATTCTGGAAACACTGTACACCCTACCGTTCTGGAAACACTATTCATGAACCACACCATTGGAATCTCACCATTCTGAAAACACTATTTATGAACCTCACCGTTTCACTGTTCACAACGGTCTACCATTGGAACTGTTCACCTAAGGTTACCGTTGCACTATTCACAATGGTCTACCGTTGGAACTGTTCACAGAAGGTCACCGTTTCACTGTTTACAAAGGTCTACCATTGGAACTGTTCACCTGAGGTTACCATTGCAATTTTCACAACGGTATTCTGTTGGAACCGTTCATAGAAGGTCACCGTTGCACTGTTCACAAAGGTCTACCATTGGAACTGTTCACCTAAGGTTACCGTTGCACTGTTCACAATGGTCTACCATTGTAATTGTTCACCTAAGGTTACCTTTTCACTGTTCACAACGGTCTACCGTTGGACTATTCATAGAAGGTCACTGTTGCACTGTTCACAACGGTCTACTGTTGGAACTGTTCACATAAGGTTACCGTTGCATTGTTCACAACGGTCTACCATTGGAACTGTTCACTTAAGGTTACCATTGCACTATTCACAACAGTTTACTGTTGGAACTATTCACCTAAGGTTACCATTGCACTGTTCACAATGATCTACCATTGGAACTGTTCACAGAAGGTCATTGTTGCACTGTTCACAATAGTCTACCGTTGGAACTATTCATAGATAAGTCACCATGACCTCCTGAAACACTCAAACACCATATTTTCACAAAGGAAAGAAATAGAGAGGTTTGGGACATTACACTTACCCTCACCCAGCCTCACTGGGAGGGTGACCCCTAGCCAAATAGAAATACTAAACTAAGAACACTAGTTGTTCATAATCTCACTATTCTAGCAGTCATCCATCGAATTCCCATATAACTATCCAAGAATTACAATTAAGTTTTCTAAATCAATTCATAAATATATCAAATATTAAATTTATAAAGCCACATATCACTGTCATACACCCTCCACAAAAACAATACCATCTATAACAACCACCATTTATTATAATACAATTCCATAATTATAGAAATTATAACAATTAAGGGAATAAAAAATAGGTTTAAAGAAAAACAATAAATTCCTAATACCAATACAAACAAGTAATTAACCTTCGAAATCCATCAGAAAACCAAGATATCCTCTTTATAAAATTCATAAAAAAATCATTCCATCAAAATAAGTTCAATTATTTCATAATAAAATTCCACTTGATGTTTTATCAAATGTTTGGTGATCATAAAACCCATAAAACTTAATTATAGTTATAAAATATGAAAATATCCTTTAAAACCCCATATATTTATCATTTCAAAATTTACCATAATTTAAATTATTAAGATAAGTTCCATTTTATCATAATAAAACTCATTGAACTTTTATCAAACACTTAGTGTGTAAGAAAAATATGATAGTAGGAAAATACATATATGTTCCATAAAACTCCTCATGTAATTTTCAAATAAATAATGAAAATATTTTCTAAAAACATCATGTATAATTCATAGAATCATTTTATTAGTAATAAATCACTTTAAAGTACTCAAGCACCCATGGTTTTTTCAAAGAAATGGAAATCATTCAATCACCTATCCGAAATCATCGCAACCATGATGCCTTTAACAAAAGAGGATGTATCAGGGTTAAAAAAGGAATTCACACCCTCACAACATCAAAAGAACCAATTTTTTATGAACCATAATCAAGAAATCAACCAGATGTGACCCTATTATAGCATATAGAAAGAAGAGAACAAAGAAGAGTAAAAAAATGAGAGAGGAATACATTCTTAGAACCTTTCACGGTGGTTCTCCCATGGAGATTTGTGGAAGAGAAGTAGAATAATGGGGAGGTATCTCCATACTTTTTTGCATCTACTAATGAATGGAGAAAAAAATAAAGAGCTCCCCTATTTTATGTCAATTGCCTCCAACCCGCACATGGGATGATTGGGCTGGACCACTACCCCACCAAGGGTTTACCCAACTCCAATCACCCCATTTTATTACATTGGGCCTGGAGACCAACACATTAATATTTCAAAGCCTTACAAATATGGCCCAATGGGACTTTTTTGAACAATTTCCAGCATACTACCATACTTGCTACAATACCTAAAATATTTGTTAGAGTACTAGATATAACAACTCGGTTTTTTTTCTTCTATCAATGTTTGAGCCCAGGTTTCTTGGTTTACTACACCCACTCATTACCACTCACTAAGGGCTTGGTGTTAATAATAATAATAATAATAATAATAATAATAATAATAATCAAGTTATATTACATCTACCACTATGTAAACACGACACAACAAAGAAATTCTCCCCAATACTTGAACCTATAATAATAATAATAACATCTAAACTTCATTTTTACAATCATTGAAACATAACGCAACACACATAACTAATACATTATCAATAATAATAATAATACCCTTATCAATTTATTTCAATATCAAATCATTTATAATAATAAAATGTAAGAATAAAAATTCAATAAAAAAAATGAAACATCCTCTACGCATATATTATATAAAAAAATAAACTAGAATATTGAGAACACCACTCATAAATTTCACAACCATAACACATAATCAATAACGACTCTTTAAAAATACATAAATTTATTATAAAGAGTCTCAAAAAATCTGAACATGAAAAATATTTTTTGGGGAATTCAAGAATGTATGGTTTCCTTGCATAATCTCTAAACCATGCACTAGACTATACAACTCCCATTGTCTTAAAATTTTTACACTTCATGGCTATAATGCACGGTCCCGAGACCATGCACCAGACCGTGTATCACCAAGAAACATGAAAAAATTTAAAAAAATTACTATTTTTATCTCAAAAATAACATTATAATAAGATATATTCAAAATTAAAAAATTAGAGTGTCAGAACTATTTACACCATAACACTTCCCACCCTTGGAAATACTCATTAGGTATTTTCATTGAAAAGTATAGTTTTATTTGAATAAATAAATAATGATTAGACTCAAAACATTTACTACATAATAAATTTTATTATCTTTTATGAAAAACATCTCAATTCAAAATACTGCCTACACTATTTTATTCTCATGTGGGTACTCTCCACCATAATGAATTAACATAAAACTCATCAAATCAGTACCATGAATTCATCACACAATTATTTTAATACTCATCAAATGATAAAATTTGAAGATCATTTTTCTCAAAAAACATATATGCGCTTTGATAAAACTATCATTGTTTATAAAAAAATACTCATTGAAAAACTTCCATTTATTTATAAATCCTAAATAGTGTATAAAAAATCAAGTTTGGAATGAAAAAAATTAACAAATTTGAAACTAAATGACCCATTTCAATCCTTCAAATTTTCCATCAAACATGGAAAATTGGGTAGTCTGACTTCAAACTCACATTCATAGGTCTTCAATACCTCTTTATGAACTATAAAAACATATATGGGGAACCCCAAGTAGAAAAAATGATATAACTCTTTATTGGATTTAATTTGATAGTTCTCAGAGCTCAAATAGACATTAGAATCAAAAGTTATGGCCATTTCAAGTTGAATTATCATTTAAAGTTTCCTAAGAATATTTAACATATTTAATAACCATAATCAATCTATAGAAGAGTTCACAAGGTTAAATGAGGGCTGAAACCAAGATTCTTAAACCCCTTTCGCATTGTTTGGTCACTATGCATG
Source organism: Viscum album (assembly GCA_963277665.1). Taxonomy (NCBI): domain Eukaryota; kingdom Viridiplantae; phylum Streptophyta; class Magnoliopsida; order Santalales; family Viscaceae; genus Viscum; species Viscum album. The sequence continues at coordinate 1,195,790,942 of OY728123.1, read as the reverse complement.
GTCATCGTACAATACACCTGACCATGCAATAAGTTATGAAGATTTTTTAGAAATACATGATCACCCTGAATGAATGTGTACATATATATATTAGGTGTTTGGGGGTAAAATTACAATTAAACACACACACACACACACACACACACACCTCACACAGAGGATAGAAAGGCAATCCATATCCCCCCCAAGGGGATATCCCAGCCATCAAGCCTTTATTTATTCAATACATGATCAGTAGGCCCAATGGGCATAAAGACCATTACATGGCCCATAGGCACAGTGAGCATGAAAGCCCATTACATGGCTCGTAGGCCCATAATCTTGACCCAAAGACCCGCTAGTGAATAATGATACTATATATAGTAACTGAGTTGCTACAGTACTCACTACAGTGCTACCACATCTATAGTTCCTTCCACATCTCCCACCACTGATACAGTTCCATAAATGCTATGGTTTTTCCGCTGCTATAGTTTTGTTACAGTACCGCTACAATGCTTCTATATTACCTATGCTCAATGGGTTTTGAACCCCCAACCTCGATGTAGTATTACAGGGTGCTTACCACTAAGCCAAACCTCAAATACAATGAATGTGCACATGATCGTTCATTCACCACTATAATGAGATTTTTGAGTTGCACGACCCTCATAACCATGCATAATGGCCTCTTTATCCAGTAGATTGTGCATATACTAAAAATTACTAGTTGATACCTATTTTTCATAATTCTAACTCTATGCTTTCTTAATAATTTTAGACACTAAAACCTACCTATTAGAGGTGTAATTTGACTTCTAAAAATAATATTCAATGAGTTTTACTCATTCCATCATTTATTTATTTAGAAAATTTCATAAATTCTATAAATTCAATGGATATTCAACAACTACATATATAATTATCAAAATTCACAAGAAAAATCATTAAAATTCATATCCAATATGCCTATTTAGGCATATTATACCTGATTCAAATATAAAATATTAGTTTTGAATCCATATAAAACTCAAACTAACCAATGACCCACAAATATCACAAAACTAAATAAAAATAAACAATTTCACACTGAATATAACAACCCAAAATATCTAAACTTATGACTCACCATATAAAAGAAAAATGATCATCAAAATATAACAATTTTATAATAATTAATGAAATCATCACCCAAAACAAATTTTATACACACAAGAAATAACAAACCAATATACTCACCCAAAATAACAAGGAGTTAAAAACCTTTTTATCATAGAAATACCCTTTTAAAAATATTTACCCACCCAAAAAAGGAATTATACCTCAAGTGGGTTAAGAGTGATCGAATATTCATTACCAAAAATACTTTGAAAATCAAAGAAGTATTCTTGATAGTTTAAACTCAAAAATGAATTCTATTTTAAAACCTTACCCAAGAAATAATGAAATTTATAATTTAATAAAAAATTGAAAACCTTTTCATTCTAAAAAAACCATCCAAACACTACCCAAACAATGAATACAACAATAATTTATATTTACAAACATCTCATAAATCATTTGAATATCACATTATATAAAAGTACATACATACACATCACTATAATAGTCAATTTAGAACATCCAAACAAAAATTTATTTTCATAAAAAACTTCTTTCCATTATTTTAAAAATAACATTAACATAACTCAAAAAACAACAGAATTCAACCTTTTTCTTTTGAAACATCACATTACATGTATATATAATCATTTATTTTATGAATGTAAGGACCCTTTACACTAAAAGGTAGCAGTTTCCAAAAACACCACATAAGAAAAACATACATTTTAGATGAAAAAATGGAAACTATAGATTCACACTTAGTAAACCAATTCTAAACATTGAAAATAAAAAAAAAACATTAAAATCACCTAAAAATTCATGTCATGTAAAATTTTAAACAATATAAATGAAAACAGAAAATAACCCACAAATCTAAACTTCGACCAACATAACTTTCAAAATTTAGAATAGTTTTTTATTTTTCTTATAAACTATTTTCAAAACAAAAATCATGTTAGATAAAATAAAATTTGTCTAAAACTCATTCCAATTCAATAAAAATATGAAAATTAAAAAAAAATTTAATGGAAGACATAATTTTAGATATTCATGTAAAAAGATATTTATATCAATACATAACTAAGAATTGATCGCTCATTTTTACCCCATTTTGGAACATGATAACTCTGAATTCCACCGCCTTTATAGCCTTGAACTTGATTCCATTATACAATTCTTACAAAATAGGAAAACAACTTGATACCCACAAAATTATACAAGTATAAATCTACATGAATACATGCAAAGAGTGAGAAAAAATCCCAATAGGATACCTTTTAAGATTTTATAACTTACCTTTTATAATGAATTCCATAAATACTAGTTTAAAAATAAACAAATAAAGTAATTTTATTACATTTGAGTGAATAAAGAAGCCAAACCAAGGTTTTATAGAATTACTTTCAAAATAAAACAATTCACTAGTTCCAAATACAACTCAAAACCTTTTTATCATTTTCCTTTGATAAATGAAAATGATTTGCAAAAAATTAATACAAGTCTATATAAATTTAATAACATAATAAAAATAAGTAATTATCATATCAAGTATCATTTTACAACTATCTAGGGTCCTAAGAATACAATCTAGAACTTGGCACACAGAACTACCTCACTAGTGATATGATGCAATCCTACCAGTACAAACCCAACTTACCCTCACTTATCCTCACTGGGAGGGAAACCCCCAATCTAGATCAAAATACCAAACTAGGGACACTAGTGACGTTTAATCTCATAAGAGTGACACTCATACCTAGAATTACCACTTACAAACCTATGGATTCCCATTATTTTTTCTAAATAAAACCATCAATATATCAAATAAAACATTTATAAAATCATATATCACCATTATACACCCTCTATAAAATTAACTCCTTCCATTACAACAAACATCTACAATTCCATAATTATAAAAATCATAACAGTTAGGGTCATAACAAGAAGGGTTAAAACCAAATAATACCATCCTAATACTAATCTAAACAATTCATAAACCTTTTAAAACCATAATAAAACCAAGATATCATCTTTATAAAATTCATAACAAAACTTTCCATTAAGGAAAATTCAATTATTTCATAATAAAATCTCACTTGGTGTTTTATCAAACACTTTGTGTGCATAAAACCCATAAAACTAAATTATGGATATATCATATGAAAATTTATATTAAAAACCCATATATTTATCCTTTAAAAACCCAAAATAATTCAAATCATCAATCCAAGTTCTATTTTTATCATAATAAAGTCCATTTGACTTTTATTGAACACTTAATGTGGAAGAAAATCATGAGAGGGGGAAAATATATACATGTTGCATGAAACTCCATTAAAACTCATGTAATATGAAATTAAATAAAGTAAAAATTTTATAAAACCATTATGGATAATTTATAGAATCATTTTATTAGTATGAAATAACTTTGAAACACTCAAGCACCCATGGATTTTTAAAAAGAATTGGAAAGGGATAGAATCACCAACCAAAAAATGTCAGAACCATGATTACTTCACCCAAAGAGGATATATAGGGGTTAGAAAAGGATTTATCACCAATATAACATCATAAGACCCAATTTATAGCAACCCCTAATCAATAAATTGACCCACCATTGAATTAGGGTGTAGAGAAATAAGATAATAAAAAAGAGGAAGAAAATGAGTGAGGATGACATACCTAGAACCTTATATGGAAGATATACCATGGTGATTTGGGGAGGAGAATAGGAATAAGGGAGGGGGATATCCCTCCCTTAATGAATCAATCAAATAATGGGGGAAAATGAGGATTACCCCTCATTTATTTCAAATGAATCTAATAATAATAATAACAACATAATTATGATGATGATGATGATGATAATGATAATGATGATGATGCTGATGATGATATCAAAACACCATTTATAGAAGAACAAAAACATAAAAACACACACATAACTAATACATCATCAATAATAATGATACCATTGTCAATTTATTTCAATATCAAGTCCTTGATAATAATAACATATAATAATAATTCAATAAAAATACATAATTCATCCTCTACATATATATTTTATAAAAACATAAACTAGAATATTGATAACCCAATGTATAAATTTTATTACCATAATAAATACCCCATAATATCTCTATAATAGCCTATAAATTTATCATGTAGAGTATCAAGAAATATAGACATGAAAAATAAAGTTTCAAGTCAAAATTTAGGAATACATGGTTTCCTTGCTTGGTTTCTAGACTATGCATGAGACTAATTATCTCCCAATTCAGCAATATTTATACATTTCATGATCATAACACATGATCCTGGAATCATTTTCTAGACCATGCATCACCCATAAACATGAAAAAATTCAAAATTTTCATTATTTTTATCTCAAAAATAACAATATAATATTACATATTAAAAAATGAAAAATTGGGGTGTCACAATCTTTCTCGGTGATTATGTTTTTAACATTTATAAAGGTTTATTATTATTTTTTCTTATTTTGTTGATAAATTTATCTCTCCTATTTAAAACCCTAGTCACATAGTCATATTTTTCTTCTCATCTCACCTTCGATCACCTTGATGGAGTGTTATCAAACTGGTGCCTTGTTTCTCAAAAATATTTATGTTTTTATTTATTAATTGATTCTATAAATATAGATACAACGATAAAAACACTTTATATTCATTTATCTCTCAGATCTATGTGTTTTTTCACTATTTAATGCTCTATAAATTTACGGTTATGTGTGCGCATGTATGTATTCTATTTATATATATGTATATATAAACTATGTATTTATATATATGTGTATGTGTCTATGTGTGTGTATATATTATTATATGTGTGTAGATTTCTATGTATTCTCCCTGTTTTGTTTTTTATTTAAAATATTTTAAAAAATTGTGACCACACTTTTCTTTTATGCTCGATTGTTAAAATCATTTGATCTTATTTTGCTAATTTTTTTGACATTCTTATTAAATAGGATAACATTAATTATATTTTATAATTTTGTTTTCATTGTTAAATTATGTAACTCAATAATTAAATTAAATTAGTTATTAATATTATTTATTTTATTATTTATTGGTGAATTTAGGCTTGTAGATGTAAACTATTATATAAAGGATAAATATTTAAGTGAAAGTATTTTATCTTCAATAAATAATTTGTTTTTAAATGTTGTTATGGCTCATCCTTTTAAAATATTGGAAGTATTATGATGATTATAAAAGTATGAATATTCACCGATTCCATAATTTTAAAGCATGTTGCAAGATCATTTTATGGTACAATTTTATAAATGTTTTATTATTATTAATATTGATGCTTCATTACTAGTTGGTAATATGGATATTTCATTAGGTGTTAGAGATTTTAATGGAAATTTTATTGATATTGTTTATAAATATTTTTAGGGAGATTGAATAATTTCTACAAAATTTGATATATTTTTTATGATTTTTGATTGGGTTAGGAAATATCAATCTATTTTTATATAATTGAATATGATTATCTCGATTCATTTAATTTTTTAAATAATGCAATGCATGATCCTTATACTCCTGATCATATAATTAATCATTTAATTTATATGATTATTTCTTGAAGTGGATTAGTTTTTATACAATATATTCTACATCAAATTAATAGTGTGGTAGATGCTTTAGATAGACACATTTAAGTTTCTCAAAAAATCCTAGATAAATTTCATTGGAGTTTGTTATCTAAATGGGTTAAAGATTTGATCCTTGTTGATAAAAGGGGTTTCCATATATTTGTGTATGATTTATTATAATAATACAACAACTAGAAGGGGGATCAATGGATTGAATCCTCTAGATGCCTCAAGTCCATTAGTTACGATAACACCCCTAAGTGACCCATTCAGCATAGATCAACGAAAGTGGATTCATCCCTTATTATAATAATTTAAGTAAATTAAAGTTATTGAATTTTTATAAATTTTATTTTAATAAATTTTTCATTTAATTCTTTCATTATTAATTATTTTTTAAAAAAATTTATACTTTAAATATTTTAAATGTATTTCATAGATTAGAAATTTTATTTTTTTCCATTACAACGTTTACTAATTTTTTGTTTAAGTTTTAGCATAATTTATTTTATGGTTATTTCATTGCATAATTATTGGGATATATAATTTTTGCAGTTATGATTTAGATTTTATGTTTATAAGAAATCAATTTTATTTTACTTTTATCCACCCATTCAATATTTAACTCTAAAATATGTTTAATATTATTTTCTTTTAGTTAAATTCATTATTTTGTAATGCATCATATATTAATTTTATATTTTGTAATTTTTTTAGTAGTTTCTTAGTTTTTCTTGAGCGAGTTAACATTTTCTAGTTTATCTGGATTCTATTTTACATGACTTTACTATAACATGTAAATTGATTTTATTCTTAATTTAATTCTATAAAAATTGTATTTTTACTATAAAAAAAATAAATTGAGTTTTTATTATATAGTTTAGTGGTGATTTATATTGTAATAATTTAATTTAGATTAGTTTGTTTTTAATTTTTATAGTTTTTTTTAAATTTTATAAATTGAGTTGAATTTTTATATATAGGTTATAATATATGTTGTGAATATGTTATATTCATGTGTTGTGGTTATTTTTTGAATTTAAACATAATTTTATTAATGATATTATATATATTTTATTAAATTATTTTTTTATAAATGGTTTTTTATAATTATATTTGGAATGAAATGGAGTCATTTTTTAAATAGACATGAAGAAATTATTTAAAAAAAAGAATAAATAGAATTTTTCATTATAGAAGAATTCAATTGTTGATTTGTATTAAGTTTTTTTTATAATTGAAGGGTTGAGTCCATGAATCATTTATATTCCTTGTTTTGAAAATCACAATATGCTTCATATAGATTTTATTTAACTTGAAGTTTTTTTAATTGTTTTTGGTATGCAAATAAAAAATTATGATAATCTTAATTCTAGAGTTTTTTTAGCATCAGTTGAACAAAGTGAAAATCTAAAGAACCGAAGAAACATTCTATATCATATTCACCAAATTTATGAGAATTGTAGGAGTGCTGGATTAATTTTATCAGAAGATGTGGAGCTATATTAAGTTTATTAGAATATTATGAAAAATGCTTCTGATGTAGTTACAATTGTTCTAAAAAAAAGAAAAATTCAACTGATGGAGGTTTTCCTATAAATAGAATTGAAACTTTGAGGATCAAAAGAATACACCAAAAAAGTTAATAAAGAGATTTCATTGATCATTTGAAGTTTTTTAACCACTTGTTATTATGAGTGCTTCTGATCAATGCAATTTTCATTCTGAGTGTTTTCACTAAGTGCTACCATTGTTAGGGTTCCATCGTAAAGCTCTTAGTTTCTTTTCTAATCATTTTTGATTCTAAACATTGTGTCAAGGGATTACTTATGTTGAAGACAAAACTTCTGGTGTGTGGAAGCAAAGAAGCTACCGATCAGGTTGATCAAGGTATTTAAAATTTGGAAGACAGAGTGTCCAGGGTTAGGACTTTGATACCTTCTAATAGGTATAAAGATGAGGGATTATAGAGGATATAAAGATATACCTTTTGAAAATTTTAAAGTCGAGGATACCTTAAATTTGGTTTAAATATTCTTCTTTTCCTTTTGGTAAATGTGTGGTTTTATATTTATTTTAAGGGATGCTTGGTTTATTAACCAGTACTCCACATTTGGTTTTATTTCCTTTGTGCATACTACTTTGTGTAGTTGTTTTTATTTCCACCATGTATTATTGAATCCATCGAAAGTTTATTAAAATTTTGACAGTCTTAATTTTTACTACGCTTATAATTTGTATCTCTGATAATCTATGGGTGAATCAGATTTTCATAATTCTAATAATTTTACTACTTGAGGTAAATGGAAATTATAAGTTTGTTTGAAAATATAATTCAACACACTTATAGTTTTCATGCCTAGCATATCCGTGGAAACATCTGGTATTAGAGAGAGTTTCTATAATTAAGAATGAATTTGTACATATATTTTTTGTATATCCATTAATTTATTGGATATATATCAGTTTACTTACACTAATAGTGTTGTAGATAAAAGTTTTTAATTTTCACGATGAAAGGTTGTTGGGAAAAAATCCCTCAAGGCACCGTTGAAGCATTTTTGAGGTGATTGTGTTTGTTGACAAAGTGGACATCTGTGATGTGATTGTTGACAAAGAAAACCATGACATACAAATTTGTTGACAAAGGGGATTTCATGGTGGCATGTTGAGTTCAAGAGCTGTGGTTAATGATCTATGATTTATTCAAGAACTTCGACAAAGGAATTGATGATCTGAAGGCGGTAATAAAAGAGCAGATACAAGGTGATTCCATTTTCCAGTGTTTGCCAAATTTTTGGGCCTGAAAATCGACAAATGAAGAAAAGTGTTTTTGGAAAAGGGACTTGCGCGCCGAGGTATTGAAGGAGAGGAAACTTTCATGCCATATGTTTTCAAGATCATAACATCAAAATATGGCAAAGGAAAGAGGTTTGTGCAAGTTTTAGTGTTGGTCGTGCAAGTGAGTTGCGTGGAAGAGACTTGCACGCCAAAACTTGTACGCTGAGGGGAGACTTGCGCGCCATCGCACAGGGTGTCCAGATGCCTATAAATATAGGTCGAACCCTCCTCATTCGGTACAGAGTTCAATACTTAGAAAAATCAGAGCTCTCGTCACGCATGTGTGGTGGTTGTGCAAGTGTGGTGTGGTCGCGCAAGTGGAAGTTGTGCGCCAAGTGATAGTTGCACGCCTGAGGTGGTTTGAGCGAGAAAAGAAGTGAGCCATGCAAGTTTAGAGTAGCAGAAGCTTGTGTCACACAAGTGGTTGTGGTGGATTTGCGCGCCAGTTTTAACTTGTGTGCCGGCCTAGGGAAGGGTTCCAAGTAAGGTTGATTCCCTGACAGTGATTCAGGGCTGCGTGGAAGCTGTAAGATTGCCCGATTCCTTCGGTGTAAAGAGAGATTCATCTACGAGTGAAAGTTGGACTTCAATAGAGCATCCACATACAATAGAGGATGTATTCATTAGTGATAATGAAGATACCTACAGGTCTATAAACTATGAGTGGATCCTTTCCAGAGCAGTGAGAAAAGGAAGAGGAAGAAGGTGGTCCTCTCCACCGATAGTGAGCCAGAGAGAGAGAGACATGGAGTGACCCTTGGGAAAGAAGTGAGATAACCATAAACCTTGTAAAGGCAGTGATCCTGGGCATAGAAGTGATCTATCCTGAACTTTGTAAACAACAGTGCGCTTTTAGTGAATTGGTACATCGTCACATCACCGACGTATGCTCCTTGGATGTAGCCCAGTGAGGGTGAACCAAGTAAAAATCATTGTGTCCTATTCATGCTTTAGTTTCTGTTTATACTTTTCTACAGGAAAGAGAGAGAAGAGAGTCTTGCTTAACAGCAAGACAAGATCAATAGGGGCAGTTTTTTTAATCTGTCATACCCTGATTCACCCCCCCCTCTCAGGGTATTTAGCTTTGTGGACCTAACAATTGGTATCAGAGGGAAATGTTAATATCTTTGATTCTATCTCAAATGGAGGTTACCAATCATAAAGGGATTCCGATCTTCGATGGGAACAATTTTCAACTATGGAAGAATCAGATGAAACACTACTTCCGATCATTAGGAATGGATGTGTCCACAGTAGCAATGCATGGTATAACAACTGATATTAATAGTGGTGCATTATCAAAAGCTGAGTGTAGAGAGTTGGATTCTAATTCCAAAGTAATCAATTCCTTAGGGGGAGCCATATCCAATCCTATATATACAAAGGTTATGTCTTAAAAAACATCACATTCCATGTGGGAAATGTTATTGAATATATATGAAGGGGATACAAAGGTTAGAGAGGCAAAGCTTCAAGTGTTGTGGAACAAGTATAAAGATCTGAGAATGAACCCGAATGAGTCTGTTGATGCATTCTTCGACAGAGTAAATGTTGTATTGGAAGACATGAAAGGTCTTGGAGAAGTTATTGAAGGCATAAAAATTGTGAAACACATCTTGAGGAAACTTCCACCTCAGTTCAATCTGAAAGTTTCTATTTTGGAAGATAAATACCCGAAAGAGCTAACATTGGATAACCTACACAACACCCTTGTTTCATATGAAATGATAAATGATGATAATGATGCTGTGGAAAAGGGGAAATCCAAAGAGGTGGAATTTAAGGCCATAAAAAATCTCACCATTGAAGACTCTCAGGAAGAAGGAGAGACAAATGAGGTAATGTCATTCCTCTCCTCAAATATTCAAAGAGGAAAAAGAAGGTTTAAAGGGAAACTTCCACTAGCCTATTTTCAATGTGAAAAGGTTAGTCATCTTGCAGTAATGTGTCCCAAAAATTTACTAGAAGATGATGATGTCGATGAAGTCAAAATTCCCAAGAAGAAGTCATATACCTATGGTAAAGGCAAGAAACAGTTCAAGAGAAATTTATTTAAGAAGAAAAATATCCTTTCAAAATAATGCGATAGTTTAGATGAGTCTGAAGCCGAGGAGTTTGAGGAGATAGAGAACTACAAAGATCGTGGAGAAAATGCTGTGGTGGAAGTCGTCGGTAGTTCTCAAGAGAAGAACGAAATTGAAGGTGATGATGAAGAAGAAGAAGTGGAAGGAAGAATAGATATGCAAGCTGAGTTAGAGGATGCTCTTGAGGAGATAGATGTTTGGAGAGACAAAACAAAGAAATCTAACAAAGTTATTCGTGATGCCAAACTCTATATACAGCAGCAGGAAGAAGAGAAGTCTGAGTTGATCGAAGAAATTGAGAAACTCAAGTTATCAACACCATAGAACTCAGAATCAGTTAGTGAGTATAAGATCAAGATCAAAGAACAAAAAAGGGAGATCGGTGGCTTGAATAGAAAAGTGAAAGATCACGTCAAGAATATTGAAGAGCTTGAAGAAGAAGTTGTCGGTCTATGGAGAAAAGTTAAATACCAGAAAAAACCCTTGATTCCCAACACATTCACGAGAAATAATGTCATTCCGAAGTCTGAAAAGATGGAAGAGGAGCCTAGTAGTTTTGCAGGAAAGAAGCATTAATTAAGCTAAGATGTTAAGGCTGATTCAGGGCTTGATCAGAAGAAAAATTATGTGGCAATTGAAGTCAGACCGCAAGCACCCGTCCCAAGATTGAAGGTTGATTTGGGCACAAAGCAGAATCAGTATATTCAGAGATCCCAAGGGGAAACTCATAGTGCTAAAGTAACATGAAGGAATGCACCTTATATCAGGTGTTATTGTTGTGGAAAGATGGGACATTCACATTATGTGTGTTCCATATCCAAGAGATATCAAAGGGAACAAGAACAGAGGTGGCAGCCAAACAAAGAACGGTTTTCCAGAACATATTTCAAAGGACACTATTTTTGGTGCGGATGATTTGGGCACATGGCTAGGTACTGCACTTCTACCATACAGAGAAGTGTTCCAAAACAAAACTCAAGTAGTCATAAACAGCAAGTTAGGGAATCGACAAGTGAGCTGAAAACACAAAATCGATTTGCAGCTCTACAGGATAAAGCTGGTCCGTCACACTCTAAGTAAGATCAACTTCTCTAAACCAAAACGAATGTGAAGTCAAAGACATGGATAAAAAATAAATAGTATGAGAAGGCAGTAGTTACAGAAATTGCCCTTAAATCTTTATATCGTTCGGGACTATGGATCCTTGACAGTGGTTGCACATCCCATATGACAGGTAACAAGGATCTCATTACAGGCATTAAATATGACAAAGAAGGAGTTTTCAAGTTTGGTAATGATGAAGGGATGAATATTATTGGTTCTAGAAAGGCTAAGTTTGGGGGAAAAGAAATGAGATGTGCTGATATCTTGGTAGTAGAGGACCTCAGTCATAACTTGATCAGTGTCAGTCAACTATGTGACTCTGGGCACTCTATCCGATTTACCAAGAAGATATGTGTTGTGAAAGGAAAATATGGAGCAGTTGTTCTACAGGGAAAAAGGAAAAAGGGAAATCTTTACCTTGTAAGTGGGGAAGAATATATGTGTCTCTTATCCAGAGAGGAAGAAAACAAGCTGTGGCATAAGCGACTTGGTCATATATGTCAATCATCTATGGAAGATCTTGCAAAGTGTGATGCTGCTAGAGACCTTCCCAAATTATCACGTGATCACACTCATACGTGTGATGCTTTCCAACAAGGGAAGATCATCAGAAAGACATACAAGCCAAAGGAATAGAAATCAACCAGAGTGCTCGAATTGGTGCATGCTGATGTTTGTGGACCTATCTCACCACAATCCATAAATGGGTAAAGGTACTATGTCCTTTTAATTGATGATTATAGTAGAATAGATTGAGTATTTTTCATTACCCATAAGACATAAGTGTTCAGTTGTATCAAGCAGTATAAGAGGGAATCAAAAAGGATTCTTGGGAAGAACATTACGAAGTTTCGTACTGACAACGGTATAGAATTCACAAATAGTCAAGTTGAAGACTATCTCAAGAAACACGGGATAAGGCATCAAGTTTCATCAGTGAGAACTCCCCAACAGAATGGAGTGGTTGAAAGGAGAAATCAGATCATCAACAACATGGCCAGAACGATGCTTATTGAAAAGGACCTACCAGAGAAATTTTGGAAGGAAGTAGTTTTGACATCGGTCTATATTTCGAACAGGACTATGTTGTGTCTGAAAAAAGGGAAGACTCCATATGAAATGTGGTACGGAAAGAAACCAACGTTGAAATAATTTAGAATCTTTGGAAGTAAGTGTTTCATTCTCAACAAATAAAACCCCAAGAAGTTTGAGTCATGAGGAGATGAGGGGATATTCCTTGGCTACTCAAGAAAAAGCAAAGCATACAAATGCTTTAACAAAAGGCTGGGAAAACTGGTTGAGAGTAATGAAGTCACTATTGTGGAAAATGAAGAGAATATTCAATAGCACAGTGAACAGTTTCTTGATGAAAGTGATGAAGAATAAAGTAACATAGAAGGTGCAGAAGTGGCTGATGCTGATTCAGAAGAAGACACTGATGATGAACAAGAAATTGTCAAGTCTGTGTCTGCAAGGAATCCAAAGAGCCAAGCTGAAATTGATAGATAAGATATCATTGGTGATCAGACAACTCCAGTTTAGACAAGAAGAATGAAGTCACTACAGCAGAAATCCTTCTTATCTCAGGTAGAGCCTAAATGCTTTGCTGATGCAACTGAAGATGAAAACTAGGTTCAGGCTATGAATGAAGAGCTTGATCAGATTGAGAAGAACCAGACGTGGGAGATTGTTTCGAGACTAGCCGATAAGAATGTCATCAGGACTAAATGGGTCTATCGCAACAATATGAATGAATATGGTGCAGTGTTTCAAAATAAAGAATGACTAGTGTGAAAAGGATACTCACATATAGAGGGAATAGATATTGATGAGACATTTTCACCAGTTGTAAGGCTGTAGACAATCAGATTATTTTTAGCCATAGCAGTGCAAAGAAAGTTTAAAGTGTTCCAGATGGAAGTCAAATCTGAATTTCTAAATGGGGTTATGGAAGAAGATGTGTACATTGAGCAGCCAGATGGTTTTCTCATTCATGAGTATGAGAACAAAGTTTTCAGGCTGAAGAAGGCGTTGTATGGGCTGAAACAAGCACCAAGAGCATGGTACTCAAGGCTTGATTAGTACTTGAAGAAGCTTGGTTTCCAGCATGAGGGAGTTGATTACAATCTTTATTTCAGAAATGATAGTAATCAAAGGATGATGGTGTTGGTTTATGTTGATGACATAATATTTGGCGGATCAGATGAAGCTTAGTGCAGATATTTTTCCGATTTCATGAAAAATGAGTTTGAAATGTCCATGATTGGAGAGCTAACGTTTTTCCTTGGTTTACAGGTGACACAAGGAAGTAATGTCACTTTTATTTCTCAATCCAAATACGCCAAGGAGGTTCTAAGAAGGTTTGGAATGGAAAATTAGAAGTAAATGAAGACTCCAGTTGCTACTCGGACGAAACTGTCCAAAGATGAGGATGGCGAGGCAGTTAATATCACAGAATATAGGAAAATTATTGGGAGATTGCTGTACTTGACCGCAACAAGGCCTGACATTGTTTTCACCACATGCCAAGCAACGAGATATCAGATTAATCCCAAGGAAAGCCACATGCCCACAGTGAAAAGAATACTTCGGTATATCAAAGGCACCGTGGATTTCAGTCTGATGTATAATGAAAAATCTCAATCAGTGTTATTGGGTTACACAGATGCAGATTGGGATGGATTAATAGATGACAGAAAATCAACGTCAGGATGTACATTCTATCTTGGTGGATTGTGTATTTCTTGGATAAGCAAGAAGCAAGATTGCATTTCATTGAGCACCGCGAAAGCTGAGTATATTGCGACCACTCAAGCATGCACATAATTATTGTGGATGAAGTAGCAACTTGAAGATATGGGAGTTGAAGTGAAGTCTCCGATCGGAATCCAGAGTGATAACTCAAGTGCTATCAATCTTAGAAAAAATCCAATTCATCACTCAAGGACAAATCACATTGAGATCAAATATCATTTCATCAAGGAGAAGGTGGAGCAAGGGCTTTTGAAGTTGGAGTATGTTCCTACAGAGCTCCAGGTTGCAGATATTTTGACAAAGGCCTTACCCAAGGAAGCGTTTGAAAGGCATCAAATGGATCTGTGAGTTCATTCAACTCCACGCACTTAAAAGAGTGTGGATGTTGGACACCCACCCCTCCCGGAGGTATGATGTGTTTTTCCCTAATGTACTGATATGTGTTCTCTACTCTATTATAGACTGCAAATGAGTGACCTTTGAGTTCGTTGACAAAGGGGGATAAAATAGTGATTGATCAAGGGGGAGACAGTGTGGAAATTTGACAAATCATGAATGATATGGGGAGAATCTTACAGGTGGAGCAGCAAGATAGGGGGAGCAATGAGAAAGGGGAGATTATTAAATCTGACAATGCTAGAAGTGATCGATCAAAGAATAGATATCACGACAGTTGAGGATCGTGATAAAAGCAGAAGATTGGTGTTGGAATCTGGTAATAATATTTCCAAAAATTGGTATTAGTTTGGTAAAAATTGGTATTAGCTTGGTGTCAACAGTGGGTGTCAAAGATGAAGTGATTCATTGATGAAATTTTCATTTACTCTTGTTTCTCACTCCAAGCATTGCTCATGTGGGCTTAGAGTATGTGTTGAGTAAATCCTTGATCGCTATTAGAATCACAAAAGGAAAATAGTGGCTAAAGAATTAATGATGTATCTTTTTATGGAAGAGTTGTAAACAAAACCAAAGGGGGAGATTGTTGGAAAAAAATACCTCAAGGCATCATTGAAGCATTTTTGAGGTGATTGTGTTTGTTGACAAAGTGGAAATCTGTGATGTGATTATTGACAAAGCAAACCATGACATACAATTTTTTTGACAAAAGGGATTTCATGGTGGCATGTCGAGTTCAAGAGCTATGGTTAACGATCTATGATTGATTTAAGAATGTCGACAAAGGAATGGATGATCTGGAGGCGGTACGAAAAGAGCAGATACTAGGTGGCGCTGTTTTCCAGTGTTTGGAAAATTTTTGGGTCTGAAAATCGACAAATGAAGAAAAGTGTTTTTGGAAAAGGGACTTACGCGCTGAGGTCTTGAAGGAGAGAAAACTTGCGCGCCATATGTTTTTCAAGATCAGAACATCAAAATATGGAAAAGGAAATAGGTTCGCACAAGTTTTAGTGTTGGTCGTGCAAGTGAGTTGCGCGATAGAGACTTGCACACTGAAACTTGCACGTTGAGGGGAGACTTGCGTACCGTTGCGCAAGGTGTCCAAATGCCTATAAATATAGGTTGACCCCTCCTCATTCGGTGTAGAGTTCAACACTTAGAAAAATTATAGCTCTTGTCACGCAGGTGGGGTGGTCGTACAAGTGTGGTGTGGTCGCGTAAGTGGAAGTTGCGCGCCAAGTGATAGTTGCGCGCCTGAGGTGGTTTAGGTGAGAAAGGAAGTGAGTCGCGCAAGTTTGGAGTAGCAGAAGCTTGTATCATGCAAGTGGTTTAGGTGGACTTGCGTGCCAGTTTTGACTTGTGTGCCGAGACTTGTGCGCCGACCTAGGGAAGGGCGCTAAGTAAGTTTGATTCCCCGGGAGTGATTCAGGGCTACGTAGAAGCTGGAAGATTGCCCGATTCCTTCGGTGCAAAGAGAGATTCATATACGCGTGAAAGTTGGACTTCAACAGAGCATCCACATATAATAGATGATATATTCATTATTGATAATGAAGAGACCTACAGGTCTATAAATTGTGAGTGGATCCTTTCCAGAGCAGTGAGAAAAGGAAGAGTAAGAAGGTGATCCTCTCCACCAGTAGTGATCCAGAGAGAGAGTGACAGGGAGTGACCCTTGGGAAAGCAGTGAGCTGACCCTAAACCTTGTAAAGGTAGTGATCCTAGGCATAAAAGTGATCTAGCCTGAAATTGTAAACAGTAGTGGACTTTTAGTGAATTGGTACATAGGAACATCGCCGATGTATGCTCCTTGGACGTAGCCCAGTGAGGGTGAACCAAGTAAAAATCATTGTGTCCTATGCATGATTTAGTTTCTATTTATACTTTGCTACAGGAAAGAGAGAGAAGAGAGTCTTTCTTAACAGCGAGACAAGAATAATAGGGGCAGTTGTTTTAATCTATCATACCCTGATTCACCCCCCCTCTTAGGGTATTCAGCCTTGTGGACCTAACAAAGGATTTATGTATATTGGTAGTTTCAATAATATAAATTTGAATTAACCCCCTATTTTTATGGTAATGACCATGTGTATTGGTGAGATAGAATAAAAACATTTATTGTAAAAACCAGAGTTGAAAATTTTATGATATTGATCGGGTGTTACAATATTCTAATGGAAGAATTTTCCATGTTTACTTGTGAAGATAGAAATGAATTTCCACTTAATTTTCATGTTCAAAATACTATTTATATTATATCTAATGGAACATATATATCCAAATTTATTCATGAAAAACTACTTGTGGAATATGGATGAAGTTAGAATTTACACACTTTGGAGATTTAAAACTTCTAGAAACTAAGCGAACTATTCTTAGAACAGATTATAAAGCCATTGAATTTATACCTAGTGAGAGTGTATCCTAGATGGATGAAAGACTAATGGTTGTTGTAAAAAACATCTAATATCTTATAGAGAAAGAATTATTTGATGATTAACTTGTATAAAAATTCATAAACATACTTATGAAGGAGTGGGAGTCTAAACATACAAGTATTTTTGATACAAAGAATATTACTAAACTGACTCTAGATGAATTGATTGGAAATATTATAAAATATAAGAGTAGATTAAAGAGACAAAAAGAAATAAAAGATGAAAAATGGAGTTGTGTTTCCATCAAATTTCAAAACTTTAAATTCTGAGAAAAATATTTCTAGAAGAAACACTAAAAAATCTTCAAATGATGGTGTTATGGAACCTACATAAGTTGAACTTGAAAATATATTAAGGAGAATATTCAAGAATCATATTTTTTGAAGATATTATCTGAAATATAGAAATAATATAAAAGAGAAACATGGTAAGAAATATTCTTCAGAACCTATCTTCTGTGAATGTAGAAATTCTGATCATATATAGCCAAAATTTTATAAGTTAAAGAGAAGAGATATAAAGTATTAAATGAAATATTCAAATAACAGAGATAAGAAAATTTTAAAAGATCTATATATGTGGAGTGTTATTGGTGGTGATACTACTTCCATTAGTTTATCAAATGTTAATGATTTCAATCAAAACATTATAAAATTTTATGTTAATTTTTCAAAGGATTAAAAATGTTTCATGGGAAAGTTAACAATTAAAGTACTTACAAATTTAACACTTGTTTAAAAATGATTTTATGACTCTAAAGATTAAAGTGAAAGTGATGATAAAAGTTCATCATATTTTGATGTTGAGGAAAAGGTTCTTGAAACATATGATTAAATGAAAAAATATGTCATAGAATGTAAAGATATGTATTAAAAACTTTACAAGAAATACTCAGATCTTAAAAATAATTTTTCTAAGATATTTTTTTAATAAATTTGATACTATTTTGATTAAAGTAAGAAATGAAAATGTTAAACTAATATCATAAGTTAATAGATTAAAAATCTAAGTGAAGGAGATAAATTATGAGAAGAAAGAGAAGTCTATATGTTTTGAAGATAATAAATATCATCCTATGTTATATGATCAATAAATGATAAATCTTGAGAGGAAGGTTAAGTTTTCTTGATATGATAATGAATTTGTCAAGTTAAAATCTGAATTTGAGAGTGTAAAGAATTTTTTTAATGAATTTCAATGCAGAGTGAAATTTTTTTGAGAAAATTTATGTAAAATGAGAGTTAAGAGAACTATATCCATAATTGGAAGTAAAACCACCCAAATTTCAACTTATTAGAAAAATTATTTTGTTACAAGCAGATCACCTTTTTTGAAAAGTGAAAATAGTAGAACATTAGAAGGAACATTTTTCTGTGAACAATTTTTTTTGTTTGGGAGAAATCATGATTTTATTTCTAGATAAATTTCTGACTATGAAAATTTAAAATCTAAACAGATGTGGGTTCCAAAATTTATTTTTGAAAACACTTTAGGACCTAAAAAGGATTATCTTTCAAAGTCTTAATTCCAAAAAATTATAAACTGAAACATTGTATCTAGTATATGATAACTTTTTTTAAGTTTATAAAAAATTATATTTTTATGAATATTTTGTTTATAGTAAATTTAAAACTATTAAATTTTTTCTTAATAATTAACATTAACTCTTTTTATTTAGGGGTGGTTCTTGTTTTATATTTATCTTACTTTTCAAAGGGTGAAATTTTAATTTATGAAGAGTTTATTTCTTAGATAGATTTTTTATGAAACCATATCTTATGAAAGATGATAAAACCAATACCCTGAAAGATAAATTTTATAGCATTTTATTATTTTGTTTTTACCTATATATTTTTAGAATAACTATTTTCTTTTAATTGAATGGAATTTCACATCATCATATTTTTATAATGTATAATTTTAATAGAAGATAATTGGAGAGACCCAATTTTTTCCTTGTAAGACTTTGAAATATTTCTAAATATTTTTTAGAGTTAGGCGCTAAGACGACATGCGATTTTGAGGCCCTATATTCCCAAACTTAAATCTATAAAAATATTAAATATATTTTATATTGTTCACACTAATTAAAGAAACCAATATAACTCTTAAACGGGTGATCGGATCAGAAATAAAAGACCATGGTTGGGTTTAGAACGCAATGTTTTCCCTGGGCATGACATAAAATGAGTAAGAAAAAGAAATTCCCACCCCTCACTTGATGAAAGTGTGTTTAAGTGGTTAAATAATTGATTTATTTATTTAATTAAATGCAATATTATTTAAGTGAGGATCTTTAAATATCTTACTATAGAGATTTTCTAGGGTTTTGATAACCCTGAGGTCTTCCAACAGCTCCTCCCTTTTTCTCCTCTCTGTTGGAGAACGGAGAATGAGTGATGAAGATTGATGAAGCTTTGATTCAGGGCGGATCGAAGCGCAAAAAACACAGTGGCTCCCCTCGAACCCATTGGCAAGAACATTCTTCACTAATGATCGATCCAAGAAGAGGTATGACTCGTCTTTGGTGTTTTTATGCCTTCAATTAAATGTTTGAGCATGTTAAATATTGATTCTTCAATCTATGCCCCTTTTCATGATCCCAATTGCTAAAAACATACTGTTTATTAACTGTTCATCTAACCCAAATGCCCGTTCTTGATCGGTTGGGCAAGAACACTTGGTCAACGATCCAAACCCTTACTTATGGTGATTTTCCCCTCAAATATTTGTGTTCTTCACCAGTGGAACCCTCAGGTTCCTGGCTCGATAATTATCGGGTGCTCGTATTCAGGACGAATTTTCTAAACAAAGATGGAATCACGAGAAAGGATTAGATCCAGAAATGACATGATGTAAGGATTAAGAATCCATAGTCTTTATGACAATCCTACGAGGATCAAAGCCGCATCAACGCGTATAATATCTGACCAAGCCCTCATTTCCGAATGAGATTGATTCACAATGAACGATGATGATATCCTATGATCTTCAGCAAGATTCAGAGTTTTCAGAGTAGATGGTCATGGTTAGAGAAGATTTGGAAGTAGTGGTCAAAAATTAGAGAAACCTTAGGGTTTCTAGAAAAGCATGACTACACACTATGTACCATGAAGAACACATGATGTGTAGCCTACCTCATCATCAGTTCTAGGGTTTCATGGTAGTTAAGGAGGACATTACATGTACCCCCTCGACATGTCGTGTATCCCCCTTCCTGTGTGAACAAGTCATGAGAAGGACTACTCAACCAACGGACATGACCCAGTCCCTGGATAGGTGGGACATGCCATGTAGTCCACCTACATGGCATGTAACCCTACACAAACAGGACTTGTGTACCAGAAAAAAGACACAACCATGCAATGGAGAAGGACCATACGTCATGTGGGCCCCTTACACGATGTGTTCTTCTTGAGCTCTTCTGAGAAATCTTTAAATGCCCATATCTCCTTCGTTTGGACTTAGATTTATGCCCGTGAGATTCCTATCCTGAGTGTTTTTATGTGTAGAACACAATTGTGACCTCAGAAGAGGCTTTAGAGATACGAAATGAATGTTTTAGTTTTGAATTCACAAAGACAACACCCGATTACGACAATGATCAGACAGGATTACTAGATCATTTTTGAGCTAGCCCTCTAGCTGGGCTGGGAAGTGTAGTCCCTGATGATTCTAGGATGACCCTCTAGCTGGTCTGGGTAGTGTAGTCCCTGATTATTCCAAGTTACCCTCTAGTAGGATCTGGGTAGTGGAGTTCCTCGATGTTCTGGGATGACCCTCTAGTTAGGTTGGGCATTGTAGTCCCTGATAACCTTCTAGGCATGACCCTCCAGCCAGGCTAGGCAGCGATGTCTCCCTGGCGACTCATGGGGTTTACCCTCCTGTAGTGTCTAGGCAGTGGAATTCCCCGATGACTATCCTAAGTGGTACCCTCCAGTAGAATTGGGCAGTGGTGTTCCTCGGTGACTACCAAAGAATACCCTCGACTTTGAAGCACATTGGCGAGGCGTGGTTTGACTTACCTTTGGACTCATAAGGAAGAGGGGTGCTTTCCCCACTGAGACGCATTCTTGCGACGTGATCTAAAACCATGTAGATGTGTCCATGCCATCTAAAGTGGATAGTATTGAGGCAAGTTGATTTGATCCCCTTTGAATTGTGCCTCCTGGGTAGACATATGAGGTGTTGTACATCACAAATGGTTTTACTTAGAACTGTTGGCTACTCACTTTATTGGGATGAGCTATGATATGGTTATCCCCTTACACGCTCATTTGGTATTCTTTGACTGAGCATATACATATATCTATCCTACTACAGTACCCACTCCTTGGGTCTTGGTTACTCTCCCTCCAAGAGAGGTGAAGATGTGTGAGGTATTCCATGCGCTTTCCATATCTATCTTCTCATGGTTGGATGAGTCTACTCTCCAGTGATAGGTAGCGAAGAATCGACGAGGAGTTTATCTCCTCACCATTTCAAGCTCCTTATGTTTGGATGAGTCTACTTTCACTCTCTTGTTTGGTTGAGTTTTACTCTTTCCATTCACTTTTACCATTCCTTGTTCTCTCTAATGCTTTATTTTTCAGTGTATCTCTTACTTCTCCCCCTTCAACTTTTCAGGGTATCCTACTGGATATGTATAGACTCACCCCTGCATGGGATTTTCCCAACACGTTTCATGTGTTTTTTAGACAGTGGAAAGGACGATCATGATATTAGAAGAGCTTAGGGATACAAGATACATGGACTGCATAAGTTAGTCTAATTTGGGATTCAGGATCAGGGCTCTCTTAGCTGTTACTCTTGTTTAGTTTCCTTCAGGTTGGGATAGGTTTTTGGTTTAGGCATGTGTTTTTTCCCTTTTAATTTTCAGTTGACACTACCGTACTCTTGTACCTTATATAGGTTCATGCACATTCATTTTACTTTATAGCAGTCTTCACCTTTTTTACTTTTCCTCTGCACCTTTTCACTGAGTGGGCCATGTGCATGTGTAAAAGTTTCAAGAAAAGGCCTCCCGAGTTTTTTATGCCTTTGAAACTTTTCTCCAACCCCTGGCCTATGGAGGCAGGCTTGAGGTAGTTGTGGCTCGAGCCTGGGCTTGGGTTGGGTGGTGACAGAGTGGTATCAGAGGTGGTTTAACCCTCAGGACATTGTTTAGATGTTTCCCTAAAAAGGTATTGGTTGGGTTTAGGGAAACAATGTCAAAGTGTATCAAGAGTGGATCTCAGGTTAGGGAGTCCAGTGATGGTGCATGTGACCGATATATCCATTTACTAGGACCCTCATTACCCACTTTTTGACTCGGCACCCTGAGACATTTTTTACGGGGAACAATGGTACATGCATCATATAGGGTTGAGTCTTTGATTGTCCTTCTTTAGTCATCTCTCCATTGTATTTACATGTATATATATTCTTATCTGATCACGATACTCCTTGATAATTTTTAGGATGCCTCCGCGATGACAACCAACCAAGATACCAGCTTCATTTCATAAAGATGACCCCATTAGTGATAAGGCATTAGTTTAGGGTCTATCTTGTAATCCCCTTCCTCTCAGTGGGTAGGTAGAGGCACCCCCACCCATTGAGTAGCAGATAGTCCCAGTAGAGCAGGCTGAGTATGGGCACAGGCTGAGCGCCCACCGTGAGTTCTAGTGCCAGAGACCATTGAGGTTCCATGGAAAGCTAGATCCTTAGGTATTATAGGATTTACTGGAGTCATTGGTTTGTGTATTCAAGATTTTTTGGACATTGGAAGATCATATGGTGTATTTGGCAGCCAATTTTTCCACAAAGCAGTTGGGAACTAGTGGATCTTAGTTACTCAGATGCACAATGAGGTGACACTCTCATGGTATGAATTACAATAGTTGTTTTGTGAGGAGTAATACCCCTACTAATTACACTCCATTGAGATTTTGGATCTTCTATAGATTTAGTAGGGAGAGATGACAATGGAAGAGTACACAACAAGGTTCAAAGACCTTATACACTACTCCCTTTACATGATCAGAGATGGATACTTCCGAGCACAAAAGTTCAAGCAGAGACTCTACAGAGATATCTAGACCAGCATGGCGTCCTTGCCCCACCTATAATGGGGTGTTGGATCTGGCACTTGTTATAGAGAGCTTCCTGAATAGGGACGTCAAATATCTAGAATTGGTGGTAGGTGCGACAGAGATGAGAAATCTGTGGTAGTAGGAAAATGCTAGAGATCGTGGAACAGAAGACCATTTTGTGAGAAGACCCAGGGACATAGTCATGCCATAAAGGGGAATCATATAGAACCAGTGTATCCTAGAGAGGGTCGATGCTATACTTTTTATGGGTGAAGTCACATGGCATGAGACTGCTTGACCATGAGAGATGAGCATCCCAGACAAGCAGCAGATGAACCGCCATGACAGAGACAACACATGAGATGATTCGAGGTACAATATTTGTTTAATCTACTCTTTCCTCGGTATTAGTAGACACAGGTTCTAGCTATTATTTTATCTCCCGAATCTTGGTGTAGGAGTTAGATCTCCTTGTACAGATTCTAGTACAACAGTTATGCCTTGAGGTTCCTACTGGGAATGCTCCCTCTATATCTTTCATATGCCGGTAGTGAGAGCTATTTCTTGGAGGAGAGAGGTTCATGTGAGACCTACTAGTCATCATGATGGAACCCTATAATGTTATATTGGTCATGTATTGGATTTCTATAGTCTGAGCCCAGATCTACTGTCACCATAAACTAGTCAGATGTTTACACGCTGATGGGATGAGGTTCTCCTTTTTCAGCAAGAGAGACCTCATAGTAGGATGAATGGGTTCTGTGCGCAAGGGGTTACAATATATTACCCATAAACTATAGATTATGACCCTTGGTGTAGAAGACTCTTCAGGCGTATGTATTCCTTCATTTATGGAGGATTATATGGATGTATTTCCCAAAGACATTTTAGGACTACCTTTGAGTCGAGAGTTAGAGTTTTGCATAGACTTGAAACTGAGGACTGCTCCGATATCTTATACAGTGTATCGAATGGTACCCACTGAGCTCTAAGATATGAGGTTGCAGTTAGAGGACCTTCATGATAAAGGTTTCATCAGACCTAGTGTATCCACCTGGGTAGGACCAATTCTATTTGCGAAGAAGGTATATGGGAGAATACGGCTTTATGTGGATTATCATCGCCTGAACCAGGCCACAATAAAGAACAAGTACCCATTTATGAGGATTGAAGACCACTTTTATTAGATTCTAGGTTTGAAATGGTTCTCCAAGATTTATCTCAGGTCCGAATATCACCAGTTGTGGGTTAGTGAGGCTAATGTTTTGAATTTGGATTCTTGAGGTCATTATGGACACTATCAGTTCTTAGTGATGCCTTTCGATGTGAAAAATGCCCTCACCATTTTCATGGATTTGATGAAACAAATCTTCCAACCTTACTTGGATCAATTTTTCATTGTCTTTATCGATGACATACTTGTCTCCTCTACGATAGAGGAGAAGCATTCAGAACACTCGAGGATGGTCCTTGATTTACTTCAGGAGCACCGGCTTTATAGAAATCTCTTGAAATACTAATTCTGGATACAAGAGGTTAAATTTATAGGGAATGTTATTTATGAACAAGGTCTATCCATGGATCCAGAAAATATTGAAGCAGTGATTGCTTGATAACCACCCAAGAATGTGTTAGAGGTGTGGAGATTTCTTGTCTTGGAGGGTTACTATAAGAGATTTGTGGCAGACTTATCCAGAATCAAAGTCCCTTTGACCACTCTGACATGGAAGGGAGAATCATTTACCTGGTCTAAATAGAACTCGAAGGCCTTCAAGAAGTTGAGGCAGAGGCTGATGAGTGCCCCAATTTTGAGACTACCAGAGGAAGGATTTGAGTTCTTGATGTATTGAAATTACCCAGGAGTTGGGATTGGTTGCGTGTTGATGCAATGATAGGATTTCATCACATATGGATCAAGGAAGTTGAGGCCCAATGAGAAGAATTATGTGACTCATGATCTAGAGCTCGCAGTAGTAGTTTTTTCCTTGAGGTTGTGGAGTCACTACCTTCTGGGAGAGAACTTTGTGGTTTACTTAGACCACTAGAGTATCAGGTACGTCTTCACTTAGAGAGACCTGAACCTGAGGTAGTGATGCTGGTTAGAGTTCCTACAGGACTAAAACTTTGAGATAGTCTACACTCTAGGGAAGGGAAATTTTGTAGCAGATTCCCTTAATAGGAAGTCTGAGGCTCACCTAGTGCGGGAAGCTTCAAAATAGTTGGCTTCCCTATAGATTACCTTGATGGAGCAGGAGGGTACAATTTTCTTATAGTTAATGGCATTGAATCCTTCACTCCTTGAGCATATGAAAGATTCCTAGCTGGGGTAAATTGACTGTGAAGCTCTATATGATTAGTTATCCATAGGTGATGCACTATATGGATATTCTTAAGGAGGAAATCACAAGATCTTATTCCAGGTGAAAATAGTGGTTCTGGTCACGTTGTGAGAAGAGGTGATGTGGGAGTTTCACAATTTTCCCTTAGTTGAACATCCCAACATGGGGAAGATGTATAGTGACCTTCAGTGGTAGTTTTGGTGGTCTGGAATGAGACGAATCATAGCTGAGTTCATCTCATGATACATTAATTTTCAGCAGGTGAAGGTTGAGCATTAGGTTTTGACAGATTTTTTGAATCCTCTTTATATTTCAGAGTGTAAATAGGATGACATATCCATGGATTTTATCACAGAGTTTCCACACACAATGAAGGGACATGACACCATATGAGTGATATTAGAATGACTAACGAATTTAGCACACTTCCTTTCTATCTAGGAGTAGATTTTGGTGGAGAGTTTGGGGAAGATATATGTACAAGAGATCGTCCACCTTCACGGGGTACCCTCGATGATTGTCTCTGATTGTGGCACGTGATTTACATCACGATTATGGAGAGGCCTGTAGGAGGCATTTGGGACCCATCTGTGGATGAGTACAACCTTTCACCCCTAGACTGATGGGAGGACCGAGCGCACTTTCCAGGTGCTAGAGGATATTTTGAGGGCCTGCGTGTTGGATTTAGGCCAGAGTTGGGAGGATCACCTGCCCTTAGTGGAGTTTTGCATAAAACAACATCTACCCCTCCACCATCAGCATGAAACCTTTCCAGGCCTTGTATGGGAGACCCTGCAGGTCACCCTTGTGTTGGACGGATATTGGAGAGTCCTCTCTTATGGGACCAGATTCAGTACAGGTCATAACAGAGAAAGTGAAAATCATTCATGAACGGATGAAGATAGCCCATATTAGACAAAAGTCCTACACATATTTCCTTCATGTTGAAATAGTGGGTGCCCTAGACCCAACTATTCAATAATTTTGATTACCACATCGTGTATACAATTAGCTATAAATGATTTCATCTTACCATTATAGTGTATAATTTTCTACGTCCACTATTGAAATGGTAATGCCCAAAGATTAATTATTGTATCGAAAGGATATAGTAGATCCCATGCTATAATGAGAACCTCTAGATACTATGAAATTAATATTAAATATATGTTCTATGGTCTAGATACATCTTACTTATTGAATATAGTAGATGTTTGACTATCAGGTGTTGGGGGCTCATAAGAATTGAGAATTCTTCTCATGAATTTCACACTTGGTGATCTCTAGTAGTGAAATCATGAGGACTGGCCTGCCAATAGGAACACCACATGTTTTGAGTGTCACTGTATTTTCCTATCTACGATCACGTGTAATAGTCTCTTGACTTGAGATCATTACCAATGTATGTCATTTGATACCATACTTTGATGCAATATGAAAACCATGTAAATGAAGTCGTGGCGAGATAGTTTGTGTTGGGTGCATCATTGGTGGCATGCCATTGGTTGAATGGTCAAGAAAGGATTTGTCGCTTTCGGGTTATGGAAGTAATATATCTCAGGCCATGTTGATAAGTATGGAAATACCTTTATAAGACCATGGACATGGTGGTCAAGGGTAAATCCGTCCAGTTAGATCAACAAACAATAAAGCAAGAAAAGGGTGATGACACATGAGTGCATACTGCTTTATGAGATATTACAGACAAAGAGATTATATTACACAGTGCATGTTCGTAGGTTGTTTGTCACTGCTATGAAAATACTTATCTCTTCAGGGGTCCATGATGGGTTTCTAGATCCCACTTTTGGTCTGTGAATACTATTCACTACCATCTAGATAAGATCTTAGAGGGTCACACACAATAGCGTATTTGAGAATCTTCCATATTCAGTTGAATAGGATATTTGGACATAGTGGGCCCCACCAATAGAGTTCGGGATTTTTCCAAGGTTAAACGATCACCAATGAAATAAATAAATTCATATTATTCAAGTTTAGAATAATGTGTATTGACTTTATTTATTAAATGTATTTACGATTTTTAAGTAAATACATGAAAAATATTAATTGACGAATATTAAATTATTCAAGGTTCAATTAATATTTATGGGAATGACGAGTCAAGTTTTGGACTCTATTATTGTCATGTAATATATTTAATATATTATAAGTAAATGATAATAATATTTATGACTCAGTTTAGTAGTCATAAAATGTCTTTGATAGTGCGTTAAGTATTCGAGGTCGACGAGGCTATACCAAGTATTCTAATTAAGCACTATAAATATAAGAGTAGGGGATTTTTCCAAGTACTATTCATGATGCTTATCTATATTCTCCTCTCTCCCATGATCTATAGAGAGAGGATCTGGATCCAGGGAGCATGGATCAAGCACTCTCTCAGGAATCGCTAGCAAAGCGATGCAGTGATCATTGGAGTATTGAAGGCGTCGTCGTAATTCCATGCTAGCACCCAAATTATGATGAATGATGCTCCCATAGATTCCTTGAAGCATGTGTGGATGATCTAGAGAAATTCGACTTCGAATTCTTCAAGTAGTGATCGCCAATGACGGACAGACGTCGTGTGCGGCTTCAGATTAAACCAGATATTTTTACGGTTTATTTTTGTGCTTAAAACCCTTCACGCGTGATCCTCATCTTTGACCGGGCTGCTCTTCACCGACATCGACAAGTTTATGTTGATCATTGGTGGAAATATTTTAAAATTCCACCTATTTGGGGCTTCTTCCACACGCCCGGTTCCAAAAAGTGGTATCAGAGGGATGTATGTTGATTTTAAGCCAATAAAATAATTAAATTTGCATTAAAATTTAAAAAGGACGTCGATAAGGTCCCAACGTTGCAGATGGAATCAGAATCAGACATTGGATGGCCAGTCTATAGTCATCTGAAATTTTTGAATTCAGATTCGAGATTGAATTCTGGTGGTGTTTCGTGTTTCGACCGGTAATCCCATGGCTGAAATACTCACTGGAAAATCAAATTTTCAAATTTATTAAAATTAATTGAATTATAATAATAATAATAAAATTATTTGGTTTTATTAAAATAATAATATTAATTTTATTATAATAATTATATTATTTTTCCAAAGGCAAATATTTAGCATTTGGAAAAATTTGTAGGGGGGAAGACTTGCAAAGAAAGTATTGGATGTAAAAAAAAGGAGAGGTGGTGGGAGACTTGAAAAGTACGTCTCTCATATACAAAAAAATAATAAAAGGGGGGGGGGGACTTGTAAAAGCAAGTCTAAAAAAAGGTAGGGTTGGCTGGGGGGCCGAGTGGCCCCCCATCATCTTCCCCGTAGGGCCCTCCGTGACTCCTCTCTATGCATAGCAGTGCACCGCACCAAGGACACCTTGGTACCCTGGTGCCCAGCAGACCCTATCCTACCTCCCTGTTGGAGGTACGCCGCACTGCAGCGGCAGACGCACGCTGGGCTGGTCCGCCACTTCTCCCGCGTTTCAACCCAGAGCCGCTCTAGGCCTGTGACATCTCCCTCCTTCACCGCTCAACCACAACAACCAGTGGATCCATGACATACTACACCAGGGGCCTCCGCCTCTCCCTAAACCCCAGCGTTGCCTCCCTCCTTCGCTCCATGGCAGGCTGCATGCCAAGGGCAGCGCCACCTCGCACTCCCGGCCAGCCCCTTCTCCCTGCTGCAAGCGCCCCCCGCTGGACTTCTTGGTCGACCCTCCTCCGGCCCTACTCCCCCCACCTCCCGTGGTCAGGACCGCTTGAGCCTTCCCAATCACATCGGGCCACCCGACTGTTGTTGCCTGTTCCATGCCGCAAACCCATAGCGGTGGGGCTTCCTCCTCCCACGGCCGCCCGCTCCTCCTCCGTCCCGGTGAGATACCAACCCAACAGTGGCGCTTGTGGCCACTTCCACCTCACCCATTAGGTTATCTTCCTCCTGCTCGGTAGCCAGACCGCTTTGAGGTAACCCATCTGTATGAGGTTTGACCAGATCCAACTCGAAACAGGTCCGGGTAGGTCTGCTCAACTCGGAACGGGCTTGGGAGGACCTTCCTGGCCCAAAACGCCTATGCACGGGGTTGGTACAACTCGAAATGGGGCTGCGCAGGTTCACCCCGACCCGCACAGGCCCTACCCAAAGTTTTAAGGGTCTGAGTGTTTTAATTTAATAAAAAATTAATTAAATTAATTAATTTAATTTTAGTTGAAAATTAAATTAATTAAACATTAATTTTTGGTTATTAAAATTGAATGCGGCGTAATTAATTTAATTTGGAGTTTAATTAAATTAATTAATTAATTTAATTTTTTAGTTTTAAAATTAAATTAATTAAAAGGGGCCGAACGATGTAAATATTGGATTGAAAATATGAGTGGATTTTTAATTCAATTAAATTCACTCAAGTTTATTTTTAATGCAAGTTTAATTTTTAATTCTGCATTTAGTTCATATACGCAAGTTTAATGCGCATGCTGACCATGAGTTAAAGACCAAACAATGCATGTCTGGTGGTTGTTTATTTATTTTCATTTATTTAATTATTTCAATGGTTTTGTAATAATTAATTTAATTAAATAAAAGACGGTCTATGTGTCATCTGAAGTGTCATTATATGTACAAGGGCCTGCGCACCCATTCTTAGAGTTGTAATTTTATACCCTGATACCCCCTCTCCTACGTGGAAGTACAATTGTATGATAATGAGATAAGGTGTGATGCACTTCGTGCCAAGTGACAGTGACGCACCAGAAAGGAGTTGGATACATTGGATGAGTAGATGGTGTTATTCAAGTTGCAAGCCACACAACTAAAGGTACTTACCCCTAGGGTTTCAGTTGGTCCATTATTCACTCAATGGATCAACTAATAGTACCAAATCATGATCAGGTGTTCATTTTTTTTGCATGGTTTGTTATTTTTGTTCATGTGTAGTTTATTGTGTGATCACATAATATAATAATAAATAAGCATGCAAGATAAAATGAACACGTGGCACGATGAAATTTCTATTTCTTGCACAATCAGTTGTGAGTGCGTTCACATAGTACGTGCTTATAAAAATAGAAAATTATTTCTTTTTTCATACTAAAAATAATAAAACCCTCAAAGATATATTAATTCTAAACAGCCTTCTGTCATTCAAATTTGGACAAAACCGGCTGTTTGAGGTGCCGGTCATGCCATAGCTGAGGGTGCCTCTTAATATCAGGGATTCCTTATAAGAATGATGAGTTGACTTAACTAAAATTGCGGCAAAGAAATTGTCATAACAATCTTGTTGTAATTTTAGAGGAAAGTGTTGAGTAAATCAAGTTCTTATTTTAGAAGCTGAGACTTCACTCAATAGATCAAGGAACCACAAGTTAAAGCGGTCAACCAGCCAAAATCCTACCTTGAACTCTCCAATTAATGGCATATCCATATCTTGTAGACTATGAGGGGTGGTTTTGGGATCCTTTCCACTAGAATACTCAAGTGACAGAGCATTTCGATTCTATCATAGAGGGTTTCTAGAATCTGATAAATTAGTGGGATACATTAAATGATTTAAGTAATTAATCAAAATGTCTAAACCAATAATCCAGATAAAAGGCACTCATTCGCTAAAATTATTTTTTGTAGAAAAGGGAATGTTATACCACAAGTTTAAAAACTGTGATATTATAATGGACAAAGAAAATGTTCTCACTGACACGAGTATCCATGAATAGTACAAGTGCGTGCGCATAATACTATTATATAGGAAACTCAAGGTGCCAGTGCCCCTAATACTGTTAAACTACCTTAATAAGAGAGGGTGAAATTTCTTACAGGTGACTAATATACAAAACATATGATAATTATATCATTATTCTTTCATCAACATTCAGTGTCAGTTGTGATCGCTACACCAAGACATGAATGATATAACATGAAGTATCATCTTCGAGATGTTTTCAAGGAGAAAATGAAACAATGGTATGAATAAGGAGATGTTGCACCGACATGTGTAAATTGAAATATTGATCATGATATTCAAATGGATCCCTTTCTCATATCATTTTCACCACTTTACTCAAGTCTCATTTTAAGTTATAAAATGAACGAGTATTGAGAAAACACTTCATTACCTATCCAGGTAAAGTTCTCCAAGTGAATAAGAATAAAGGAAAGTTATGTTTTTATTCTTATGGAAAATAAATTGAATTACAAAGTGTATAGGTCAAAGGAATTTAATTCCAATGGAACATTTGCGACGTCCTTTAATTATAAGGTATTAACAAAAGGTTATTTGCATTGCATATTATAAAATAAAAATAATGGAAGTTTAAAATCAATAAATTGATTTAAATAAGAAAGTTTCTGCTTCTATATTAGGCATATTCATCAATATAATGTTTCATTTTACTACTTGGGTATTTAATACTATATGATTGTTTACATATGTGTATTTAAATACAATTACCAAGTAAGTACATAAATATTACCATAAGTAAGGTGTATTCTACAAGTGGCTGCAAAAGGGTGATACCTAGGACAGTGGTGAGTAGTACATAACTTCTTAATTGCCAAGTAAAAGATTTGTGTTGAAATATTATTGAGTATAAATACAAAAATTAATCTCATGTGTCCTTGGATGCAAGTAGACACTCTTTCAGGTTTTGGAATGAATGTTGTTTTTACTAAACTCAATCACTAGTTTAGTAATACATTAATCATAGGCAATTCACGATGGATATAAATGTAATACTTATACCCAGTTGTGAAAAGATAATTATTTTTCAAGTAAAACTAAAAGTGGATATCATGAATATACAAAGTATGGTATTTAGGCTCAGCACAACTAAATACTTTTGGTAGTATCAACGTATTTAGTTTGGACAAAAGAGCCTTTAGAAATAAAGGTATGTCACAAAGCTTTTGAAAATAGTTCAACAAGTAAGTGTGAACTATTAAAAGTATAATCTAGAGGTATATATACTTCATAAGATTCCATTAAGTAATTAAGGAATGATATAGTGAAGTATATGCATGGTCAGGAGATATGAGTTGCTTCAGGTTGGGATACCGAAGAATATTTCGACCAAGCATTCATCAATCATGACAATGTAGCGTGGAGTAATTCCTAAACACACATTACCTTATTGACATCATGGCATTGATGTTAATGAGGAGGATTGATGATAAAGTCTTACATATCAACATTGATTAACTAACATGTAGCGTGGAGAAATTCCTAAATGCATATGTTATATATCAAAATTTTGATGTAAGTAGTATCAATGTTACAACTTGCAGAAACTTCCATTATATTTCATGACGTGCTTCACAAATAACAACGTTATCCCATAACTATATGCCAACTATAAAATGAAAAATTAATATCATACAGGTCATAGTATGATAGAAATCCATTATGTCATTAGGACATGTGTTTGGATGCAAAGAGTTTATTAGGAAATAAACAAACTTGCATCAAGATAAACACATTGTGAATTTAGTGTAATAATCTTAACGGTTGCTTAGGATATTACATAAATCCCTAAGATAAAAAAGTTGTAGTAAAGTGATAGAATAAATATCTATATAAGGGTTCACATCTCTATTAGAGATAGTGGGAGCTATATTGACTTGTGTTTAGTCAATGCTCAAGATGCACAAATAGTTGGCATTGGAACTAGTTCCACAAGAGCATGTAGAACATAGTATGTTCCAGTGACACATACTACGTAGGAAGGATAAAATCATGGTTATGGTTTTTATATTCACTATGGTCAGTGATCTATTATTCAATGCGAATAATATTTCATTCAAGTAAGCAGTATATGAAAATTAGCTAAAATTGATAACACCAACTAAAATTAAATTAATAGATTCCATGTATCAAAGTGAAAAGGGTATTATTATTCTAAATACTACGATGGGTATTCAAGTGAGTTGATACATGGATGGAACAAGGGTATCGCCAATAAGGATCGATTTATTTGACCAAGTCGTTATTCCTAAATCCGTTAGAATTTTACATATCATAGCTAATTTTTATGATCATATTTTTTAGCATTGGATGTCATGACCACCGATCTTGGATGGTGTCTACATGAGGCAACCAAAAAGGGATGGTCACATCACAGAATTCTAATAAAGGTTGAAATTTACTGAAATCTGGTTTATGATTAAAGTAAGAAACATGATCATAGAATATAAATTTTCAAAAAATGATTTCCATGTGTCTACAAGAGGTTAGTGGGAGCGTCAAAGTTTTCCAAGTAAAGTATGTTTGGAAACATATGGAAAAAAAACATTGGTCTCATAGTTAGTTAAGACCAAGATGAAATTTATTCTCCAATGTTTGACTTAAAGTAGCAACCTAAGTTCTAGGGAACAAGATCTACTGAGGTAGATCTATAGGTTTCTTGGTCCTATTCAATCGTATATATAATGACATTGTATTGAAAAATACGAGTTGGAACAATTCAAGAGATGAATTGTTTCCTATGTCACATGGAATAATCTCTTCAGGTTGGCATGTCTGGGACATGGGAAGAGATAAAAATGGTGATTTGAAATCCATACATCGAAGCGATGGATCAATCACGTATTCCATGATATGTACAAGAACGGATATTTCCAAGATATGATCTATAATAGGAAAATATCAGTTATATCCAAGAGCACATCAAGGGATGAAGTTAGAACTATCTAATTTCACTTCATCAAGTACAAAAGATATGTACCTAGAAAGTGGATAATAAAGGATACTAATTTTCAAGGATAAAAACTTTCATTCCATAGATCAATGTGATCTACTATCATAGTTAGTCTAAAGATGATGAATGAGTCAAGCTCATATTAGCCAGTGGTAGCCATACCTATAAAGGCCAAGTACATTGCAGCTTCTAAGGTAGCTAAGAAGCAGATAAATGCAATGATTTTTTTCTAGTTCTTGGAATCACACCTAGTGAGAAAATTATTATCATAATGTAAATTATGATATTCTTACTATCCAAGATGTAAAGTTTTGACAGTGGAAAAGTGGGATATACTCAGGATACCATCTATTAAGAAGTTTTACTCTAAGAGATGAGGTTTTTATAGAAGAATAGACACACGGTGGAACTGTGGCAGACCCAGTAGCTTAAGCCGTTACTTAGTAGAAACATGATGTCCATCATGT
The DNA here is from genome assembly GCA_963277665.1 of Viscum album. Lineage (NCBI taxonomy): Eukaryota > Viridiplantae > Streptophyta > Magnoliopsida > Santalales > Viscaceae > Viscum > Viscum album. The sequence goes on along the minus strand of OY728123.1, from coordinate 1,195,756,035 downwards.
GAGTTGCTAACAAGTTTAGTTATCAAGTTGGATCTAGTGAAAGTGAGAGTGTTGAAATAGTGGGTTCCCTAGACCCAACAATTTAGTGCTTTTGATTACCATATCGTGTATACAGTTAGCTATACATGATGTCATATTACCATTATAGTGTATAATTTTCCATGTCCACTATTGAAATGGTAATGTACAAAGATTAATTGTCATATCGAAAGGTTATAGCAGATCCCATGCTATAATGAGAACCTCTAGATACTATGAAATTAATATTAAATATATGTTCTATGGTCTAGATACATCTTAATGATTGAACACAGTAGATGTTTGACTATCAGGTGTTGGGGTCTCATAAGCATTGATACTTCTTCTCATGAAGTTCGCACTTGGTGATCTCTAGTAGTGAGATCATGAGGACTAACCTGCCAATAGGAACACCGCATGTTTCAGGTGTCATTGGATGTTCCTATCTATGATCATGTGTAATGGTCTCTTGATTTGAGATCATTACCAATGTATGTAATTTGATTGAATACTTTGATGTAAGATGAAAACCATGGCAATGAAGTTGTGGTGAGGTAGTTTGTGTTGGGTGCATCATTGGTGGCATGGCATTGGTTAAATAGTCAAGAAATGATTTATTGCTTCTGGGTTATGGAAGTAATATATATCAAGACATGTTGATAAGGATGACAGTACCTTTATAAGACTATGGTCATGGAAGTCAAGGGTAAATCCATCCAGTTATATTAACAAAAAATAAAGCAAGAAAAGGGCAATGACACATGAGTGCATTCTTCTTTATGAGATATTACAGACAAAGAGATTATATTACATAATGCGTGTTCGTAGATTGGTTTTTACTGCTGTGACAATTCTTATCTCTTCAGGGGTCCATGATGGGTTGCTAGATCTCACTCCTAGTCTATAAATACTATTCACTGCTATCGAGATAAGGGCCTAGAGGGTCACACATAATATCATATTCGAGAATCTTCTATATTCAGTTGAATAAGAGATTTGGACATAGTGGGCCCTGCCACCAGGATCTGGGATTTGTCCAAGGTTAAATGATCACAAATGAAATAAATAAATTCATATTATCAAAGTTTAGAATAATGAGTATTGAATTTACTTATTAAATGTATTTATGAGTTTTAAGTTAATACATGAAAAATATTAATTGACAAATATTAAATTATTCAAGGTTCAATTAATATTTATGGGAATGATGATTCAAGTTTTGGACTCAATTATTTTCATGAAATATATTTAATATATTACAAGTAAATGATAATAATATTTATGACTTAGTTTAGTAGTCATAAAATGTCATTGATAGTGCATTAAATATTTGAGGCCGACGAGGCTATACTGGGTATTCTAATTAAGCACTATAAATATAAGAGGAGGGGATTTTTCCAAGTACTATTCATGGCACTTATCTCTATTCTACTCTATCCCATGATCTAGAGAGAGAGGCTCTGGATCCAAGGGGAATGGATCAAGCACTCTCTCAGGCATTGCTAGCGAAGCGATGCAGTGATCGTTAGAGCATAAAAGGCGTAGTCACAATTCCACGCTAGCACTTGGATTACAGTGAACGATGCTGCCGCGGATTCCTTGAAGCATGTGTGATTGATTTAGAGGAATTTGACTTCAGATTCTTCGAGCAGCGATCGCCAATGACTACCAGATGTTGTGTGCAACTTCTGATTAAACTAGGTATTTTATGGTTTATTTTTGTGGTTAAAACCCTTCATGCGTGGTCCTTGGATTTAACTGGGCTTCTCTTCACTGATATAGACAAGTTTACGTTGATCATCGGTGGAAAAAATTTAAATCTCACATATTTGGGGCTTCCACTGCATGCCCGGTTCCAACACGTCAGAGGCTCTTGAAGTTCGGGTAGGGATACCACATATTCATGAGAGTATCCCCACACCGTGGGATGCAGAGGTTTGGTCAGGGAGGCAAGCTATCCCCGAGGTTCATTGGGCTATTCAAGATCATACAGAGGTTCAGCAAGGTTATTTATCACCCTACCTTACCCCAACATCTAGAGCAAGTGCATGAAGTTTTCTACGTGTCGTAGCTAATTATATACGTGCATGACCCCATGCACGTCATTGACTAGGGTTAAATGGACATCAAGGAAGGATCCACCTTCACCGAGCACTCGATGACAATCATGGACCGACATGATCGGACCTTGCGAGGATGATCCATCCCTTCGGTTTGAGTTCTACAGTAGCATAGAAACATGCAAGAGAGTACCTGGGAGTGGGAGAGATAGATGCAGGCTTAGTATCCCAAGTTGTTTGCTTAGTTTCTCTTTTCAAGGAAGAAAATTTTGAAGGAGTAAATGATGCAGAGACCCAATTTTTGCCTTGTAAGACTTTGAAATATTTCTAAATATTTTTCCAGAGCTAGGAATTGAGACGACATGTGATTCTGAGGCCCGGTGTACCCATAATTAAATCTATAAAAATATTAAATATATTTTATATTTCACACATGACTAATTAAAGAAATTGGGATAAATCTTAAGAAGGTGATCAGATAAAAAATATGAGACTATGGTTGGGTCCGGAACACACTTTTTTCCCTAGGAAGGACATAAAATGACTTGTTGCGGGATGTTCCAACCCCTTGCTCGATGGAATTTCATTTAAGTGGTTAAATAATTTATTTATTTAATTAATTAAATGAAATATTTATTAATTGAATATCTTTAGGTTTTGATAACCCTGATCTCTTCCAATAGTTTCTCCCTTCTTCTCCTCTCCGTTGGAAAATGAAGAACGAGTGACGGAGAATGGCGAACCTCTACTTTAGGGCAGATAGAAGTGCAACGAATACAACGGCTCTTCCCAAACCCATTGGCAAGAATGTTCTTCACTAATGATCGGTCCAAGAAGAGGTAGGACTCATATTTGGTGTTTTTACACCCTGGATTAAATTTTTGAGCATGTTAAATATTGATTATTCAATATGTACCCCCTTTTCACGATCCCAATTTCTAAAAACACACTGTTTATTAATTTTTTATCCAACTTGAATACCTTTTCTTGATTGGTTGGCCAATAATTCTTGGAAAATGATTCAAACCTTTGCTTATGGTGTTTTTCTCCCTCAAATATTCACATTCTTTGCCAGTGGAACCCTCTGGTTCCCGACTCGACAATTTCCGGGCGACCCGAATTCGACCGGGAACCCGAATTCGAGACGAATTTTCCAAAAAATGATGGAATCACGAGCAAAGATTAGATCTAGAAATGACACGATGCAAATATGGAGAATCCATAGGCTTCATGAAAATATAACAAGGATCGAAGCCGCGACGGTGTGTGGAAGATCCATCAAAATCCTTATTTCTGAACGAGGATGATTCACAACGAACAATGATGAAATCCCATGATCTTTGACAAGATTTGGAGTTTTTGGAGTAGATTCAAGCATCCATGGTCATGGTTGGAGTATATTTGAAAGAAATGACTGAAAATCTAATAAACCTTAGGGTTTCTAAAAAAACCTAACTACACACCATGTACCTTGAAGAACACATGATGTGTAGCCTCCCTCAGTAGCAACACTAGGGTTTCATGGAATTTAAGGAGGACATAGTGTGTACCCCCCTCGATACTTTGTGTATCCCCCTTCCAGTGTGAACAAATCGTTTGAAGAACCACACGACCAACCGACACTGCACAGTCCCCTGATAGGTGGGACATGCCTTGTAGTCTACCTACATGGCATGTAACCCTACACAAACGGGGCCCATGTACCATCCAAAATACATGACCATGTAGTGGAGAAGGACCACACACCATGTTCTTCTTGGTCTCTTCCGAGTGATCTTTAAACCCCCATATTTCCTTCATTTGGACTTGTATTTTGGCCTGCGAGATACCTATCCTGAGTTTTTTTCCACGTAGAATATGATGGTGCCCTCAAAAAAGGATTCTAAGATACGATATGAATGTTTTGGGTTTGAATACACATAGATGACACTGGATGATGACAATGATCAGACATTCTTACCAGAGCAGTTCCAGGATGACCCTCCAGCTGGACTGGGGAGTATAGTCCCCGATGATTCTAAGCTGACCCTCCATCTAGGCTGGGCAATGTAGTACCTAATGATTCCAAGTTACCCTATAGTAGGATCTGGGCAGTGGATTTTCTCGATTTTCTAGGCCAACCCTCAAGATAAAATGGGTAGTGTATTCCTTGATTGCCTTCCATGCATGGACCTCCATCCAGGCTAGGCAGAGGCGTCCCCCTAAAGACTCACTGGGCTTACCCTCCAACAGTATCTAAACAATGGAATTCCCTGATGACTGTCCCGAGTGGTACCCTCTAATAGGACTGGGTAGTGGAATTCCTTGCTGACTACCAGAGAATACCCTAGACTGTGCGGTATAGTGGCGAGCCATGGTTTGAATTAACTTTGGACTCATGAGGAAGATGGGAACTTTCCCCATCGAGACACGTTCTTGTGACATGATCTAAAACTATGTGGGTGAGTCTGTTCTGTCCAAAGCGGATAGTATTGAGGTGTGGTGATTTGATCCCCTTTGACCTGTGCCTACTGGGAAAACATATGAGGTGCTGGGTATCACAAATGGTTTTACTTGGAACTGTTGGCTACTCACTTTCTTGGGTTGAGCTGTGAAATTGATATCCCCTTACTCCATCGTTTGAGATTCTTTTACTAAAAATATACAAATATCTATCCTATTAGAGTACCCACTCCTCGGTTCTTAGTTACTATCCCTCCAAAAGAGGTGAATACATGTGGGGTATGCCATATGATTTATGTGTCTAACTTATCATGGTTGGATGAGTCTACTATCCATTTATAGGTAGCGAAGACTTGAAGAGGAGTTCATCTCCTCACCATTTTGAGCTCCGTGTGTTTGGATGAGTCCACTTTCACTCTCTTGTTGGGTTGAGCTGTACTATTTCCATTCACTTTTATTTTATCTTGTTCTCTCTAATGATTTCATTTTCAATGTATCTCTTACTAGCCCCCATTCACCTTTTTATGGTGTCCTACTAGGTATGTATATACTCACCCATTCATGGGTTTTGCCCAACATGTTTTGTGTCTTTTTTAGATGGTGGATAGGTAGATCGTGATCTCAAAGGAGCTTTGGGATATGAGCTATGTGGACTGCGTATGGTGGTTAGAGTTGTGATTTAGGAGCATGTCTCTCTTTTTTATTACTTGTTTTCAATTTCCTTTATGTTGGGATAGGTTTATAGTTTGGGAGTGTGTGTTTTCCCTTTTAATTTTCAGTTGACACTACTGTACTCTTGTACCGTCTAGAGGTTCATCCATGTTCATTTTACTTTATAGCAATTTTCACTTTTTCTACTTTTCCTCTGCACTTTTGCTTTGAGTGGGTTGTGTGCATGTGTACAATTTTTAGGCAAAGGCCTCCCCAATTTTGTTGTTCCTTCGGTGCTTATCACAAACCCCTAGCCTATGGAGGCGGGCTTGGGGTAGTTGCGGCTAGAGGCTGGTCTTGGGTTGGGTTTTGAAAATAATGAATTGATTTTCTAAGAAATCAATAATTTTTTAAATTAAAATTATAATCCTTTAAAATAATTTATTTAGTCAAATGTTTTGGTGGGAAAAGATCTGAAACATTTGATCTTGACTAATCAATAGCGAATGTGATCCATTTATGATGTCTATATAAAGTTTTGAACATAGAGTTAGTTGGACACATTCAATAACAAGCCACTTCTAATGTTTGTCATGAATTTTTAGTGAATAATTAATTTTTTGTTTGATTTATGGAATCATTCAAAGACATTTTAGGTAGGGACATCATTCATGAAAGTTTGGTTGATAGAAATTTATTTTATAAGTATGAGTTTCTTCTAAAGGATGTAATAAATTTTTAAGTATGGAAAGATATCATTGTGTAAAAGGAATATTTGGATATATTCTATCCTCCCCTAGTTCATGAGTTCTATGAAACCACAAGGTTTATTGAGTCTAAAGATGAGAAAAGGGTTTCAATTACCCTAATTGAAATTCATTGAGTTTAATGCTTGAAATATTTGTTGAGATACTTAAACTTCCATCGGAAAGTGAGTCTCATTTTGTATCTCATAAGCTTCCAAAAGTTTCTGGATCTTTTGTTAAGAGAAAATAAGAGATAAGTCTATTACTGGTGTGAGAAAAGGATCATTAAATGAGTCACATGAAACTAGAATTTTTAATTGGTTTTTAGTTTTTTCTATCTTTTTTTTCCAAGGAAAGGTTGTAAGGACACAGTGAATATCCAAAACATCTATCTTCTATATTTTATTGTTAATATGAGGAAGCTAAATCTTTCTATGTTCATCTAGACTTATACAGATTCAATTCATATAAGAATGCTGAAGCTTAAAATTATTTTATTTTCTTAGATGCTAAATAGGGTTCTTGTGAAGTTGTTTCTAGTTAAAGAAATAAAAATATATCCCATCAATATTGGATTGAGAAAAATCCAATCAACACTGAAACAATATCTTAAATGATATTAATATATAAATTCAATGGATATAAGTTTTTTAAGAAGTCATTAGATTTTGTTGCATCAAATGCTCAAAAAATATATTAAGATGGAAGATGGTGAAATGGGAATGAAGATATAAAGAAGAATAGTAAATCTTTAGTCCCCTATTACCAAGCCTCCACTTCCAAATAATAAGAAAGTTTTAAAATTCAAAGTTCCATATAATATAGGAAAAAATAATTTAAAGTAAGAATTTCAGAAATTGGTGGAAGAATACAATAAATCTTGAATACAAGTGATAAAGAAATAATGATGAATAAAGAAGAAATGTCTGTAGTAAATCCATACTTTAGTTTAGACTGGGTGGAAGCTAAGACATTGAGGGAAGATACTCAAAAGAAGTTATATGAAGAGAAGAATAAGATGAGATATTCTCAAATGGTGAGATCCTCTCAAGTGGTGAGGGTCATCCTGCCTTTAGTTACCATCATGCAAATCTTTTTAAAGAGAAAAATATCCTGAGGAATATTGACTTTTAAGGAAAATGGAATGAGTCAATGATGGATGTTCAGGTGAAATCTTTATCCCTCTCTTTCCATATTTGAGAAGTTAGAGAATCCTATAAGAAGAGATCCAAGGGATTCATTCCACCAGAAGGTATTCCTTTGTATGTTCATACACTAAAAGTTCCTTCATCTAAAATTTTATTAGTTATAGAAGATTTTAAAATTGAAAAAGATGTTGAAGTAGAGAAAGAGAATAAATTTTAAAAATAACCTTAACCAAAATAATCTATAGTTCATTCTTCTAAAGCTCATACTTCATATCCTTCTAAAGACATCAGTTCATTAGATGAATAAAATAGTTATGGATTGAGTTATATCCCATCTAGAAGTACTAAAAGTGAAATAATAAGGACACTATAATCAGATGTTAAGAATGGAATTAACATTGATAAATTTTATGATTTTATCAATTTTTTTGAGAATACTCGAGAAAAATCTAAAATTTCAAAATATTAACCTAAAAATATTGGAACTCAAGTGAAAAAATTTCATATTTCATCGGAACCTTTTTCCAATTATAAATTAAAAAGGAATAAATGAAAAATTTATTCTTAGAACAAGTTGTTGAATAATTAAGATATTATATCTAACATTTTTCTAAAGCTTAATGTAAGAGATAATATGTTCCAAGATTAGGTTATCAACACTCAAATTATGATGAGGTAGATGTATATGGTTGACTCAGTAACAAAATTTGAAGGAGATATGAGAAATACTAAGAAATAATGTGAGTTTCATTCATAGAAGATGAAAAATTTCTCAAAGTATTTGAAACCTCAAGATAAATACATCAAATTTATAAATAAGAAGAGTTATTATTTGCATCTAAATTTTAATGTATTATGAAAAAGATCAGAATTTCTTAAATAACTTGTAAATAATATTGATGAAATTTTTGAAGCCTAGTCATAGTAAATCGAAGAGATGGAGTAGTTGTCATTTTTTTGAATTAACATTTAGAGAATCAAAATAAAAAATATTAAGTTTAGAAAGAGAAACTAGCCAAGTAAAATTGGAATATGGTCATTCAAGAAGAAAAAATTGCTAAGAGGGATTGTAATTTCATCACTTAAGAAGAGAATTTGGTTGAGAAACACAAGCATATTATTAAGATCACACATATGATTGATAAAATTATTAATATGGACTAAAATTTTAATTTCTGATACTCATTCAATTAATGATGTTTACAAAACTAAACTTTACTATGATTATCTTGTATGGAATATGATAAATATATGATAGATATTTTTCAATTTCCATTACATGGATATATTTCATTTTCCATTACATTTATGTTTCCTAATTTCTATTTTTGTTTTTCTGATTCATGGATTACTTTAATGAGATTTTTAACTTATAAGAAATAGTGTTTTTCTTTAAAGATAATAGAATTTAATTTCTAAATGGAGCTTGTTTTATAATTTCAAAAGTTTTTTTGTGTTTATTTTAAAAATCAAAAATGGGTTGTAATTTAATAAAAATTATATAATCATCACCTTATTTCATAAAGGGGTAGAATTTTAAAAGTTCTTCATTTTGAAAAGAAGAATATTTTATGTTTAACACAGAGGGAACTTTTATTGTTTAACAAAGAGGGAGTTTTTTTTCAATTTTTCTACTTGTATTTTAATTTTCAAAATGAGAGAGATTATCGAGTCTATGAATCCTTTGTATTCATTATTTTGAAAATCACAATACACTTCATATATATTTTATTTAATATCAAGTTTTTTTGTAAGTGTTTTTGGTATGTTGAATAAAAATTATAGTAATTTCAATCATAGTAGTTTCTTAGCTTGAGTTGAACATAATGGGATTTTTTATAACTGAATAAACATTCTAGATTACATTCACTAGATGTATGATCATTGTAGTAGTGTCGAATTTACTTCATCAGAATACGTGGAGCTTTGATGAGTTCATTATAAGATAATAAAGCTACTTCTTATGCAGTTACAATTGATCTTGAATAAATCAGAATTATACCATTATAGTTTTTTATATAAGTAGAACAAAAAATTCAAGGACTATAAGAGTAAACCAAAATAGTAAAGAAATATATTTCACCAGTCACTTTAAATTTTATAACTGCTTGTTGTTGTGAGTGCTTTCAATCAATTTAATTTTCTTTCTGAGTGTTTTCACAAATATTTTTCATTGTGAGAGTTGCAACGTAAATCTCTTAGTTCATTTTGTAATCATTTTGATTCTAACTATTGTGTTGAGTGATTCCTTGTGTGTAAGATAGAGCTTCTAGTGTGTAGAGGCCAAGCTATTATTGATTCGGTTGATTGATGGATTCTGAGTTTAGAAGACATTGTGTCCAGGGTTAGGACACTGATACCTTCTAACAAGTATAAATTTTATGGATTCTAGGTGATAGAAAGATAAACCTTTTAAAAGGTTTAAATTCAAGGATACCTTGAATCCAGTTTAAATATATTTCTTTCACTTTAGGTAAATGTTTGGTTTTATAATATCCATTAAGGGGTGCTTGGTTTGTTAACTAGTAATCTATATCTGGTTTTATTTTTTTTATACTTACTAATTTGTGTAGTTATTTTTAATTCCACTATGTATTATTGAATTCATAATAAGTTTATTAAAATTATGATAGTTTTAATTTTCATTATGCATATAATTTGTAACTCTGATAATCTATGGGTGAATCATATTTTCATAATTTTGATCATTTTTATTATTTTAATTTCAAATTTATGTTATTATTTATTAATTGATATGAATATTGAGGTAATTGAACATTTTTAAACTTTAATTTTTAATTTTTTTATATGATTTGTTTATTTTTATTATTTTTGGGAAGCCCTGTTTTTAGGAGCTTCATCTGTATTTTTTTCATATATATAACCATAATAATTTTACTATAAACCATAAATATGGGAGAAAATATAATTAGGACATGTATTAGGAATCATCCTGATATTGGGAGTTCTTACCTTATATATATATAGTGACAAATTCTATCAAAATTGATCTTACTAGACAACAATAACGACTTCACTAGTGGACCTCAATTTTCTATTAGGCGATAGTAACTTCCCTTCATAATTCCTACCTATCACGTAGAAACATTTCATCTTTAATATCTCCAATGCTTGTAATAATTGATTTATTTCTAGGGTAATAGGTAAATGGGTTAATATATATTATAAGATATTCAACTATAGATGATGTAAGATACTTAATTGAGGACTTCTTGAATGAAAATGAATTTTGTGGTGAGTATATAATTTGTTATCCTCCAATTATTCACCTTATATAAAATATATGTATGATAAATTTGGAAACTTTTCACATGAATAATGCCATGAGGTTGCAAATATTATAATTCCACCAAATAAATAAGAGATGAAAAAATTGTTCTCATAAATAATGTTACAAAATCTTAATAAAGATCTCATTATTTGGTTCAAATATCAAACTGATATGATCTTTCTAGTATTGTTATAATAAAAACCAATTTCAATGGATATTCAACAGTCATGGAGCGTATTATTTCTCATATTGATGATAATATATGATTTCATCATGATCTCACATTTAAGTGGTCATATGAAAGTAAAATATTATTTTTGTTCATTTTATTTGGTTGGTACTTGTTTGTGGTGCAACCTTGTTATGTGGTGTGGGAACCCTTGAATGTTCCTAGGTTTACATTTTTTTCATAAAAAATAATTCCAATAATTTTTTTATTTTTCTCAAAAAATTACTTCTTTTATTTATGTCTTAAATTTTTAATTAAATTTATATAGATAATAAAAACTATGTTTTTTTATTATTAGGTATTATTATACTCTTATATGGTCTATGGCATGTTATAACATATAACTGTAACTTTTTTAATGAAAATATTTAATGTTATAAACTTTTTGGATAAATATGGCTTGAAAATGGATGAATGTTAACTGTGTGCTAAATGAATATGATGATGATTTCAAAGAGTTGTTAAATTTTCAATAGACCATGTAATTGAACCATCTAAAATTATGTGTAATTATTTATGCTATTTCTCATGAAAGATTGGTTAAGATGAATTGTAATAAAACTTAATTTGTTATAGAATTAATCATATTTATAAATTTTTGACTAAACATGATTAAAAAATAGGTGTATCAAGTGGTTGGAATAACAATACTACTTAAATATCACATAATTTCAATATATTATGATGATGTAGATCAAATTTAGGAAATAATAATAATGTTTGATGATGAAATTCAAGTCTATCATATTTTTTTAATAAATTAAAGTGTTGTGATAATATGTCATTATATGATGCTTGTACAAAATTTAAAACACTATCAGTAATACTAAAATTATATAACTTGAAGATGTCCAACAAATAGGGAAAATGTTGTTTTATAAAATTAGTTATTATCTTTATGGATATATTACCATGAGACGATAACCTTTCTTGTCAAACATACAAAGCTAAATAAATGTTATATTCCATGGGTATTGAAGTTCCCTGATCAATGGTGTACCACTGGATGGGAGAGTGAATCAGTGGTATTATTTTTACAAATTCTTTTGAATTAAACCCATATGATTGATTAATTCTATGATTCACTCTCAAAAATTATCTATATCACCCATATGAAATAATAATAAAATATTCACAACTCATAAGAAATTTTACAAGGTTTGATCCTAAGGTGAGAGTTGACTTCTTTCCATGTTCAACTTATATTACAGATTTTATTATCACTATTGGTTTGTAGTGATTACAAGTGCAGTTCAATTCACACAAAATGGTTGGGTGGGTATCTTCCTCATATCAAGGTAGGTATGATCCACTTCCAAAATAAAATTTGGCAGTTTTTATACCTAATCCACAAATATTCAAGGATTATCCTTTTATCTTATTAGTGAACAAGATATTTATTAATTTATAGGATGTCATAACATCTGATAATAAGACCTTCTTCTAGTAGGTCTATAATGTCCAAATAGACATCATAAAAACAATATTCAAGTCAAAATCCCTCCTCAGTTCTTTAGAATAATCACCCAGTGAATGAGAGCATTCATGCACATGATGATCTTCTTCCTTCTTAATAGAAAGTGATTATATTATCAGCATCTAGATAAACTTACCTTAACCCAACCAAAAAATGCAGATGAAACACATGTCGATCTCCTTTTATCCACTCTTTCTTTGATAAATGAATTCTTCAGTGTAGCAAGGTACAAAATCACTACTCAATTTTTCTTCATTTTATACTTTCATATTCATAGAAATATATAAATATTATTTCCATATTAAAAATATGAAAAAATCCCCTTGATTATTTGATTCAAAATATTTTTATGAAGAGTATAAAATTAGTTGAAAATAATAAATTTAAAATATTTTAATTTTAAATCTCTATGAATATTTAACATTCCACTCATTTAATCTTAGTTAATATTTCCATTAAAATATCTCATGAGACTTAGGATGATTCCTAATTCAATAATTCAACAGAATCCACAGATAATAAAATTTATCTAATCTCTTTCCATGTGTGCGTGGTATTTTTCATTGTGTCATGACACTTCTTTTCACATCATGGAACTCTCAAACTTCAACTTGAATCATAATCCTCTTGTTGTTTTTTATATACAATGAAGAAAAATGCTAAATCATCTTATAATTCTCATCCTTTTTCTTACGAATATTTCATCATGAAAATCCTCAATAAATGGTTTTTCAGTAATCTCACATTTTACTAAAATTTCAAAAAGGAACCTTACAAAGATGAACCTTACAATGTTTTTTTTCCACAAAGGTAGGAACCATACCAAGTTCACCAACCTTAAAAATATCTACATTTCAACCTTATGAAGTTATGAGAGAACCTTATGAAAACTCATAAAGAAACTTATAAATCCCATCATAAGGTTTTAGAATTTTCTAAAAACATATAATTATGATCATCCTCAACCTTATGAAGTTTTAATTAAACCTTACAAATTTAACAAAAACCTTTATGAAACATTGTAGTTAAAACTTAGTAAGTCTTTCAACCTTATGAAGATATCACAAATTTTCCATTTTTCTAGTTACCTGGGTGAACCTTATAAAGTTCTTGAAATGTTCCTTATGAATACAAGAACTTTATAAATTTTTATGTGAACCTTAAGAATATGCGACTCAACTATTTTCTTACCCCAATACAAAAATTACAAGCTTCAGTAAAAAATCATAGAACCTCTTCCACCCATATTAATCCATCTCTAAATAACCAAAAACACATTAATAATATTCTCAAATATCTTTCACAACTTCTATTTTATGGTTGAAAATAAATAAAACTCCTTTAACAATACCATTGGGTATATAAATTCCCCATTTATATTTATTTTAAAACTTATTCAACTCTTTCAAAATTCAACTTCACTTAGGAGACATCCAATCATAGCCTATCTCACATGAGATAGATCTTAACACCACACCACATGATAATATATCATTTTTGAGAGACTTTTATCCCTTGGTGATAAGAAAGGTTTGACCAAGTAATTTGACTGTCCCTCCCTTAACTCAATCACTCACCTTTTAATTTTCCCCCTTTTACAATAAAAATAGCTATTAGATTCAAGTGAAATAAAGAGAATCCATTCCTTTATATATAAAATTTGTACAAATTTTCTCCCCCTTTGGTAATAAAATCCAATGTTGATTGGGGGTTACCTTCTAGAGCCCCTCAATAGAGAGTGAGGGGATAAATATTCGTGTTCAGACTTAGAGTATCAAACATGTCTTTAGGAATTTACTTGGTGAAATTTCAATAATTTTGTCTCAGGTAGAAATTAATTATAGCTTGATATCACCATTAGAAACATTATCTCCAATTATGTGAAACATGATATCAATGTTCTTGGATCTTGATAACTACATAATATTTTTAGAAATATCAAAAATACTTTAATTATCACATGATATTTTTAGAGGTATTTCAATATTCACTCTCAAATCATCAAGATGACCTTTCATCCAAATCATCTGAGTATATGAACTTGTATAAGTAATATATTTTTCCTCTATGGTAATCAATGTGATTGAGTTCTGTTTGTTTTAATTTTAACTCACACATATTTTTACTAGAAGAAATAATCCTCTTGAAGTGGACTTTATATCATCCAATCACCTTCCCAATTAGTATAAGTGAATTCAGATAGATTCAGATGTTATTATCTTCTATATAACAAACCAAAACTCATATTCCCTTTGATATATTTTAGGAATCTCTTATAATCCATTAAATGTGATTCCATTAGTCCACTTTGATATCTAGCACACATGATTACTGCATTTATAATGTTAGTTATATATAAAGTGGGACATAGTAAGTTTCTAATAAATTTTTCATACTCACTTTGATTTATACTTTCTCCTTTATCATCCTTTTATAGTTTTATTCCAACTTAGATAGGTTTAGATTTTTTTTTGGATTTTTCCATGTAGAATTTATTCAAAAATTCTCTTGCATACTTTTCTTAGGACAGAAAAATAAATCCTTCATCTTGCAGCATTTTCAATTCCATAAAATAACTCATCTAGCCTAGAATGGACATATATAACTGATTTATCATTTTACTTATTTATAATAACTCTCATGACCACCTCTAAAAATAATTCCATCAACATACACAATTATAATAAGAGTACCAACTTTCATTTATTTTATATACAGTTTGTTGTCCACTTTAGCTTTTGTGAATTTCAAATCTTTCAATAATATATAAAACTTTGAATACCATTACTTGGGGGATGTATTTAATACATATAAATCTATATTCATTTTTCACACCATAAGACCACCATTATCAAGCATGAAACCTTCAGGCTTCTTAATATAAACTTCTTCTTACATATCACCATTCAATAAGTCATATTTGATATCTATTTGATAAATTTTATACCATATATAAGATTAAACTTCTAGGAACATTCTTATAACATCCATTATTTCAACATGATCAAATTTCTCTTAAAAAATAAACTCCTTAAACTTGAGAGTAACATTTTAAAATAAGTCTGTAATTATTACTCATGACTTCAAATTTATCATTCAATTTATTTTTGAACACCCAATCGGTCCCAATAATATATTTTTTCATTTGGTATAGGAATAAGATTCAAATTTTTATTATTTTATATCCAATTCATCTCCTCATTCATATATCTGATACACTCTTTATTCCTAAAATATTCAGCCACAAATTGTTGTTCAATTTGAGAATTTTGAGTTATTTGATTGTTTAGTTTCAAATTTATTCTAATTTTTATTGGAGAATTATAATGTTACATAATATTCTTAGCTTTCACATGCATATTTTTCTTCTTATACATTTTAGTTTCAAATTAAAAAGACTATTATTCATTACTAGTCTAGTAAGAATCAACATCAACTACATGTGGAACATTTTCTTCTTGTTCTTTACTAGTATTTCAATAATTTTGATTGTTGTATTAAATAAAAAACTCAAAATATGCTTCATTTGGGGCATTGATATTGGGTTTATATTCAGTAATTTTTACCTCATAGTAGTCAAACATTGTATGATGTAATTTCTTCCAACATATATATTTCCCTTTCTATTAGATAGCTATCTAAGAAAGATACCTTTCTCATCATTCTCATCAAACTTCCCTAGGATTGAATTATTAATTTTCATCAAAAAAGGGATTAAATATGTGAAGTTATTACAAGTTGGATTATTCTTATAACACATCTAATAAGAGGTCATATTAGAGTTGATCCTTAGTAAACACCTATTCTAGATGTAAAAAACTATATAAACATCATCTCTTAATAATAATTTTAACAACTTAAACTCAACTATAATTGTTCTACCCATTTCAAAAATGATTTTATTCATTATTTAAACTAATCCATTTTGATGAAGAGTGTATAGAGTTCTATATTGGTTCTTAATCCCATGATTAGTAAGGTAGGATTAAAAATAATCTCTAGTGAAATCCTTATCATTTTCAGTCCCCATATTCTTAATATGAAGACCAAGTTCTCTTTTAGATCCTCTTCTAAAAAACTTAAAAATCTTTATTTCATGTGAGTTTTTTTTCATGAACAAAACTCTCATAATTATTTTATAGTAATCAATAAATGTAATGTAATATAAGTAACCAATTATGTATTGGTTCCTCATAGGTCCATAAAAATCTGAGTGGATCAACTCAGGTGGTCTAGTTGATTGTATATCTACTCTTTTATGCTGTCATTGGACTATCTTCTATTAATAAAATATAAAAAATTGATCCCAATATATTCTCAATTGGGAAAAATCCCCCACACTATTTTCTTATGATATTTTCTAAAACTCTTTTGCCTAGGGTTTCCAAGCCATCCCTGCGAGAGATTATTCTCTTCTTTAGTACTGAGGTGGTAGAAATTACAAGTATCTCCTATCTAAAATAGATTCAAAATGGTTATTTATTCTCTTATAAGGATTATTTAATCTAGAAATCTTTTTATAAGGTAATTATTACTTAAAAAAACTTCATCACCCTCATCAAAAAGTTAAATCACACTTAGTATATTATGTTTGAGCCCATCGACAAATGACACATGTTTTTATTTTAACTAGTGAGGTTCAATTTCAGTTGACCCAATTCATTTGATCTTTAAGGTTATTTAATTTTAAAATGTAACTACACCACCATTTTTTTTCTTCAATGTGATTTATAATATTAAAATATCCAGTCATATTTGATGAGAAACCATTGTCAAGTATCCAAGTCTTTATCCTTTTTCTAGCTTTGAGAGACACTTCTATAAGAAATTGTTTTTTGTTTTGTTTCTCCTGTGGGTATTCATTTTCTCAATAGTTTATTTTTTTACTAGGGATAATGGACAAGGTTTCTTCTACAAAATGATATTTTTTTGGTCACATATTTCCCAAATCTCATCAAGATAATAAAAAATATTTTGAATAGGTTTTACAGATGAAATTTTATTCACCATCTATTTTCCTACAAGTTATAGATTTTGATTTTCAAGATAAACCCCCCTTAATTTTAACCTCCTATAGTTAAAAGGTAGTGACATGTTATAAATAAAATCATATGATTTATACCCATATAATTCACAACACTGACTATATCATTTAAACCCAATTCTTCCTTATGACTCTTGAGTTTTTTCTATAATTTTCTTGATTTTTGTCTTGACACATTTCCAGCCTCAATTTTCTTTG
Source organism: Viscum album (assembly GCA_963277665.1). NCBI lineage: Eukaryota > Viridiplantae > Streptophyta > Magnoliopsida > Santalales > Viscaceae > Viscum > Viscum album. The sequence goes on along the minus strand of OY728123.1, from coordinate 1,195,738,730 downwards.
GATTTGTATATACTTTCCTTATAAGGTTTCTCTCAACCTTCCTTGATGTATAAGTGTTATTTTATTAATTTAATAAACCTAGGTTTTATCATATTGGACTTTAGAACATGCACTGTTAGCTAGGAATGATTCCACATTTTCAAGACCTATAGGTATACATTTTACCTGAACTTTTATACTACACTTATCAGCCTTATGTGATGAATTTACCTTAACAAACATAACCTTATTATAGACATATTTCATTTTTAAGTGTCTTTTTAGTTTTAAGATTTTTTGATTGGGTAATACTAAGTTCTTCTCTAACAGTATTTTTCTTTTGAAATTCCTTCACAATTCTTCCATGCTCAGCCAATCTCACTTTAAGATGATTGGTTTCCTTGAAGTAATCATTATCCATGTTTTGAAACTCATCATGATTATTCTTTAGATTTTTTATTTCATTATTAAGATATTTTATTTCTATCTTATGTTATGTGTTTCTTTCAAGACACACTTCAGGATCAGTTCTCATCACATGTTCCATATAGGTTTATTATCCTTATTTAATGCTTGAATCTTAAAATTTTCTCTCAACATGTGCCATAAAATTGGAATCTTTTATAGTAAAATATTCCCCAAAATCACTACTCATACAAGATAAAAAATCTTATTCATTAACTAATATAATTCTTTTATTTCCCCTTTGAATTTTTATTTTATCTTTACAAGTCATCTTATATTGTTTATAAATTCTTCCTTTAGTGTTTTTTTGAGGCCTCTCTTTTTATTCCTCATATTAATACTTCACACTCTTATTCCTTAGATACTATTCTACAAAATTTTTAATTCCTCCACACTTTAATCACTTGAGTGAGAGTTTTACCTTCCATATGAATTTACCCTTTTTAAAATTATTTGAGATAAATGTCATAACTATTTTGTGATTCTCACCATTTTCATCATCTTAATTTGAATCTATAGAGAATTAAACATCCTCATCCTTGATCTTCAAATTTTTCATGGAATTTAATTTCATATCTTATTTATACTTTTTCTTAAAAACTAGATCATTTTCCATCTCATAATAAAGAAGAGTATTTTTAGGTCCACTAGGTTAGATACTCTAAGAGGGGGGTAGGGGGTGGGGTGAATCAGGGTATGAAGGATTAAAACAACTTCCCCTATTGATCTTGTTTATCTATTAAGAAAAACTCTCTTATATCTCTTTATTGTAGAAAAGTATAAACAAAAACTAAATCATGCACAGGACACAATGATTTTTACGTGCTTCACCCTCACTGGGCTACGTCCAAAGAGCATACACCAGTGATGTGTCAATGTACCAAATCCACTAAAAGCGAACTACTATTTACAATGTTCGGAGTGGACTCACTATCCCTCCTGGTTTACAACCACTCACAATATGAAATCTCACTGCTCTCTCAACTGAAGTGTGCTCACTACTTCTTCAGAAGATCCACTCAGAGTTTAAAGACTTATATGTCCCTTCATTATAACAAATGAATGAATCTTTCTCTGTATGTAGATGATCTATTGAAGTTCCACTTTCATCCAATAATGAATAAAAATTTACCATGGATGTACCGGGAAATATTCAAACTTTTCACACAACCCTAGAATGACCGACATGCTTCTCTATGCCTGGCACACTTCTCTAAAACCTGGTGTGCTTCTTCAAGCCTGACGTGCAAGTTTCACCTAACCACTTGTGCAACACTCCCTTCTTTAACCCAAAACTTGGTCAACTCAAACCATTTTACACCCAAAATAGTATTGATGCGCAACTATCAATTGGCGTGAAACTTCTAAATATCTTTATACTTGTGCGACCAAACCACCACTTGCGCACCCAAACCACCTACACAACTAGAGCTCTAATTTTATCTAAGTGTTGAACTCCCTAAAAAATGAGGAGGGGTGGACCTCTATTTATAATCATTTTGGACACCCTTAGCACTGGTGTGCAAGTATCCTCTTGGCGCTCAAGTCCATCCGCCCTTGTCTCTATTGCCCTAGTCACTTGCGCGCCCAAACCAAAACTTGGGCACCCCTCTTTCCTTTGCCATATTTTGATGTTCTGATCTTGAAAAACATATGGCGTGCAACTTTCCAAGCCTCTAAGACATAGGAACACAAGTCCCTTTTCCAAAAACATTTTTCTCTATTTGTCGATTTTGAGGCCCAAAAATTTGGCAAACATTGAAAAACAATGCCACCTTGTATCTACTCTTTTTTGCACTGCCTCCAGATCATCTATTCATTTGTCAAGGTTCTTCAATCAATCATGGATTATTAACAACATCACTTGAACTTGACATGTCACCATGAAAACCCCATTTTTCAACAAATTTGTACACTGTGGTCTGCTTTGTCAACAAATACAACATGGAGGCCCACTTTGTCAACAAATAAAATCACCTCAAAAATGATTCAATGATACCTTGAGAGATCTTTTCCCAACAATATCCCCCTTTGGGTTTGTTGAAAAATCTTTCTCATAAAAATTATCCACACTTTGATACCTCATTAAAGCTTCTTCTAACCTCTACCACCATTTGCCTCTTGTGATTCAGATAACGATCAAGGATTCACTCAACACATTCTCTAAGCCCACATGAGAAATGATCTCCATGAGAAACAGGAGTAAATGAAAATATTATCAATAAATCACTTCATTTTAGACACCAATTTTTGACACCCAATTGATACCAATTTCCAAACCGATACCAATCGTTGATACCACACTGATACCAATTGGTGATAGATGGAAACCTTCTCACACCATTCCAACATCACTCTTATGATTTTATCACGATCCTCAGATATCGTGATATCTACTTTTTTATATATAACTTTTAGAATCGTCAGATTTAAAACTCTCTTATACTTCTTGGGTTCTTCTGTTATCCAAGCTAAGATCTGACTAATCACTTCGAACACCGCATAATCTCATCATGGTGATCCCCCTATCAGTTTCTTCACGTGTCTTGATAAACTCCCCCTATCTTGCTACTCCACCTACCAGCTTCTCCCCATGTCTTTGAAAAAATAAATTGTCTTCCTTATCTTGCCATAGTTTCTCTCCCTATAGGAGTCACTCTTTCTCCCCCTCTATCAATAAACCCAAAGGTCACCCCTTTGTGGTTTTCAATAGAGTAGAGAACAGATTTTAGTACAGTAAGGAAAACACACCATACCTTGGGGAGAGGGGGTGGATCCACATCCACACTTTTTCAAGTGGGGGGATTTTAATGAACTCCTAGAGCCAGTCGATGCCTCTCAAAATCTTCCTTGGGTAAGGACTTCGTTATAATGTCTGTAACCTATAGTTCTGTAGGCACATACTCCAAATTCAAAATTCCCTGATCAAACTTTTCCTTGATAAAATGATACTTTATATCAATGTGCTTTGTACTTGAATGATGGAAATGATTTTTGATGAGATTTATAGCACTTGATTTATTACACTGGATTCCAATCGGAGACTTTAATTCAACTCCTATATCATCAAGCTACAGCTTCATCCACAATAACTGAGTGCATGCTTGAGTGGACTTAATATAATCAGGTTCTGTGGTGCTCAATGAAATGCAATCTTGATTCTTGTTCATCTAAGAAACACACAATCCACCAAGATATAAAGCACTTTCTGACGTTGATTTCCTTTCATCTACTGAACTGGACCAATCTGCATCAGTATATCCCAATAACTTTGACTAAGATTTTTCACTATATATCAAGCTATAATCCACCATTCCCTTGATATAATGAAGTATTATTTTCACTAAAAGCATGTGACTTTCCTTGGGATTGCTTTTATTTCACGTTGCTTGGAATGTGGTGAAAACAATATCAGGTCTCATCGCTGTCAGGTACAATAAACTCCCAATAATCTACCTATATTCTGTGATATTATCTGCCTTTCTATTATCATATTTCGATAATTTAATTTGGGTAGCAACCAGAGTCTTCATCTCATTAGAATTTTCCATTCCAAATCTTCTCAGAACCTCCTTGGAATATTTGGATTGAGAAATGAACATGCCATTACTTCCTTGTGTCACGTGTAAACCAAGGAAAAATGTTAACTCACCAATCATAGACATTTTGAACTCATGTTTAATGAATTCAGAAAACTGTCAGCACTGTGCTTCATTTGAATCTCCAAATATTATGTCATAGACATAAAATAGCACCATAATCCTTTGGTTACTGTTGTTGTTGAAATAGATATTGTAATCAACTCCACCATGCTGAAAACCAAGATTCTTCAAATACTGATCAAGCCTTGAGTACCATGCTCTTAGTGCCTGTTTCAGCCCATATAACACCTTCTTCAACTGAAAAACCTTGTTCTCATTATCATGAATGATAAAAATATCTGGTTGCTCGATATACACTTATTCATCTAGAATCCAATTCCAGAATGTAGATTTGACATCCATCTAGAACACTTTGAACTTCCATTGCACTGCAATGACTAAGAATAATCTGATTGTCTCCAGCCTTGAAACCAGGGAAAATATATCATCGACATCAATTACCTCTATCTGGGAGTATCCTTTTCACACTAGTCATTCTTTATTTCGAATCACTGTTCCATCTTCATTCATCTTATTGCGAAAGACCCATTTAGTCCTGATGACATTCTTATCAACTGGCCTTGAAACAATCTCCCATGTTTGATTCATCTCAATCTGATCTAGCTCTTCATTCATAGCCTAAACCCAATTTTCATCATCAACTACATCATCAAAGCATTTAGGATCTACCTAAGATAAGAAAGATGTATGTTGTAGTGATTTCATTCTTCTTGTCTGAACTGGAGTTGATTGATCACCAATGATATTCTGCTTGTCAATTTCAGCTCGACTCCTTAGCTTCTATGCAGATACAATTTTTTCTTCTTCATGCTCATCATCAATATCTTCTTTTGAATCAGTATCAGCCACTTATGCTCCTCCTTCATTTCTTTCCTCCTCATCACTCTTATCAGGAAAATGTTCATAGTGCTATTGAATGTTCTCATCATTTTACACAACAGTGATGTCATTTCTCTTAACTACTTTCCCCAGCCTTTTATTAAATCATTTATATGCTTTTATTTTTCCTGAGTATCCAAGGAATATTCCCTCATCTCCGCATGACTCAAATTTCCCATGTGTTTTTTGTTGTTGAGTATAAATCACTTACTTCCAAAGATTTGAAAGTACTTCACCATTGGATTCTTCCCATACCACATCTCATACAGAGTCTTTCCTTCCTTCAGAGACAATAGAGCCCTGTTAGAAATGTAGACCAATGTCAATACTGCTTCCTTCCAAAATTTCTCTGGTACGTCTTTTTCTATAAGCATCATTCTGGCCATGCTGTTGATGACCCGATTTCTCCTTTCAACCACTCCATTCTGTTGAGGAGTTCTCACTGAGGAAACTTGATGCCTTATCCCGTGTTTCTCTAGATAGTCTTCCTCCTGACTGTTTGTGAATTCTGTACCATTATCAGTATGAAACTTCATAATTTTCTGTCCAAGCATCCTTTCGCACTCCCTCCAGTACTGTTTTAAGCATCTAAACACATCAAACTTATGGAAAATAACAAATACCCATGCCATTATGCTATAGTCATCAATGAAAATAACATAGAACCTCTTTCCGTCAATTTCTCTTGGTGTGATAGGCCCAAAAACATCAGCATGCACCAGTTCAAGAACGCTTGTTGACTTCTTTTCCTTTTCCTTATATATCTTTCTGATGATATTCCCTTATTGGAATACGTCGCACGTGTGAGTATGATAACATGATAGCTTAGGGAAGTCTATTACTGCATCAAAATTTACAGATCTTCCAGGGATGGTTGGTATAGATGACAAATTCATTTATGCCACAACTTGTTTTCTTCCTCTCTAGACAGAAAGAACATATCTTATTTTCCAAATACTATTTATAGATTTAACTTTATTCTTTTTCCCTGTAGAACTAATGCCCCTTCTCTTCCTTTGAAAATACACATCTTCTTAGTAAACCTTATAGAATTTCCTGAGTCACATAGTTGAATGACGCTGGGCAAATTGTGACTGAGGCCTTCTATAACTAAGACATCAGCACGTATAATCTCTTTGCCCCCAAACCTGGCCTTTCCTGAGCCAATAATCTTTAGGCCTTCATCGTTTCCAAACTTAGAAACTCATTCTTTGTCATATTTTATGCCTGTCACAATATCCTTATTACCTATCATATGAGATATGCAACCGCTGTCAAGGATCTATACACTATAATGGTATGATGCTTTAAGAGAAATTTCTGCCACCACTGCCTTCTCATCATTTTTATTCTGGGTCCATATTTTTTCCTTTACACTTGGAATATATTGAGACTTTTGATCTTTCTCAGAGTACGATGGACCGAATTCATCTTGAAAAGCTGTAAATCTATTTTTCATTTTCAACTCACCTATTGGTTTATTGATCTGCTACTTGAGAACATTTTGATTTTTCTTTGGCACATTCCTCTATATGGTTGATGTACAATAACTAGACATGTGCCCAAATCCTCCACACCAAAAACAGTGTCCTTCAAAATATGTTCTAGAGAACCGTTATCTTTTTGGCATCCACCTTTGTTCTTATTCCCTTTGATATCTCTTGGCTATAGAACACACATACTGTGAATGTCCCATCTTTCTGCAATAATAACACCTGATATAAGTTTCATTACTTTGTGTCACTTATGCACTGCTAGTTTCCCCTTAGGATCTCTGAATATTCTGATTCTTCTTTATACCCAAATCAACCTTCAATCTTGGAACAGGTGCTTGCAGCCTAACTTCAATTTTCATAGCCTTTTGTTTTCGATCAATCCCCCCATCGGCCTTAGCATCTAAACATAATTGATGCTTCTTTTCTGCTGAACCATTATGCTCCACTTTTAGCTTCTCAGTTTTCTGAGTGATCTTCTTTCCTGATGTCCCAACAAGAGTCAAGATTTTTTCTTGATCTTTAACTTGTTTTCACAAATTGAAAACTTCTCCTTCAAGTTCATCGATACACTTGATTTTATCTTTAATTTTTTTATTCAAGCCATAGATCTCCCTTTTCTGTTCTTCAACTTTGAGTTTATATTCATCAAACTTTTCTGAGCTCTCTGGCCTAAAAGACTTAAGGTTTTCAATTTCTTTCATCAGATTAGATTTATCTTCTTCCTGCTGTTGCATGTAGAGTTTGGAATCATGTACCACCTTGTTGGATTTCTTTGTTTTTACTCTCCAAACATCTATCTCTTCAAGAGATGCTTCTAATTCAGCTTCCATGTCAACTCTTCCCTCAAATTCTTCTTATTCTTCATCATCTTCAATTTCATTCTTCTTTTGAGAACTATTGAAAACTTCCACCATAGCATTTTCTCCATGATCTCTACAGTTTTCTATCTCTTCAATCTCCTCAATCTTAGACTTGTCTGAACTATCAAATTATTTTGAAATAAGGTTCTTCTTTTTAAAGAAATTTCTCTTGAACTGTTTCTTTTCTTTCCCAAAGGCTGAAGCCTTCTTCTTTGGAATTTTGATTTCATCGACATCATCATCCTCTTGGAACTTTTTGGGGGCACCTTACTGCAAGATGTCCAACCTTTTCACATCAAAAACAAGCAAGTGGAAGTTTCCCTTTAAACTTTACTTTTCCCCTTTAAAGGTTTGAGGATAGGAATGACATCACCTCATCTATCTCTTCTTCTCCATGATAATATTCAATGGTGAGATTTTTCATGGCATTGAATTCCACCACTTTGGATTTCCCCTTTTCCACAACATCGTTATCATCATTTCTCATTTCATTTGCAACAAGGGTGCTGTGCAGGTTATCCAATGTCAGCTCTTTCGGGTCTTTATCTTCCAAAACTGAAACTTTCAGATTGAACTGAGGTGGAAGTTTCCTCAAGATGCACTTCAAAATCTTTATGTCTTCAATAACTTCTCCAAGACCTCTCATGTCTTACACTACAACATTTACCCTGTCAAAGAATGCATCAACAGACTCATTTGGGTTCATTCTAAGATCCTTATACTTGTTCCACAACACTTGCAACTTTGCTTCTCTGACCTTTGAATCTCCTTCATACATGTTCAAAAGTTTTTCCAACATACATGTAATATTTTTATGACACCACCTTCATATAGATTAAATTGGATAGGGCTCCCCCTAAATCATTGATTCCCTTGGCACCAACACCCAATTATCTTCACTCGGCTTCCGATAATGCACCACTATTAATATCAGTTGTTATACCAGGCATTACTGCAATGAACACATCCATTCCCAAAGATCGGAAGTAGTTTTGCATCTGATTATTCTACAACTGAAAATTCTTCCCATCGAATATTGGAATCCCTTTATGATTAGTGACCTCCATTTGAGAGAGAATCACTGATATCAACCTTTCCCTCTAATACCAATTTTTAGGTCCACTGGGTTAGATACCCTGAGAGGGGGGGGGGGGGAGGGGTGAATCAGGGTATGATAGATTAAAACAACTTCCCTTATTGATCTTGTTTCACTATTAATCAACACTCTCTTCTCTCTCTTTCCTATAGAAAAGTATAAACAGAAAAGAGTGAGCTATAAAGCCTAATAAGGGAGTAAACAAGGTATAACATGAAGAATATAGTACATGTTAGGAAATAGCAATATCAATGGATAACAAGAGAGACATGAACATAAAGTCATGATATATCATGATTATCATAACATGGAAATGTGGAAACAACCACTACTACAAAAATAGGTAAGAGAAGCACTACCCTTTTATCAGCGCTAAAAAAAGCACTGATAAATGGGGGCCTTTATCAGCGCTAAAAACAAGCGCTGATAAAGGGTCACTTTTAACAGTGCTAAAAAAAGCATAGTTAAAAGTGACCCTTTATTAGCACTTTTTTTAGCGCTAATAAAGGCCCCTCCTTTATCTGCGCTTTTTTTTAGTGCTGATAAAGGGGGCCCATTTATCAGCGCTTCTTTTAGTAGCGCTGATAAAGGGGGGGATTTTCAGCACTTTTTTCCTACCACTGATAAATTTTATGTTTCAAAAAAAACCATGAAAAATAAAATATTGTTATATAAGTGTATTTATATTGATATAAATATAATATATATTTTTTAAATATGTTTCAGATAAGTATAAATAGACTATTACATTTAATATATAATAAATTTAGTGAAAATGGATTTAAAATATTTTTAAAAATATTATTAATTAATAATTTTCTAATTATTATTGATTAAAAATTATTTAATAACAAATTTAAGACACAAAAAATCAAAAAAATTAATAAAAGATCTAAAATAAGTTAAAAATGTAACTCAAACTTCAAACGACCATAACTTTTGATCCGGGTGTCCGTTTGAGCTCTATAATATATCAAATCAAATCCTACGATGATATCTATGTGATAATGACCTAAGAAAAGCTTCTGTCACATTTTTCAAGGCCAAAAAGGCCCAGAAGGCCTCCAAAACTGAGTTTTTAGTCGGGATACACCGATTTATTAACATTCAAGTAGGTATAACTTCTGATCTGGATTTCCGTTAGGCCTGCACCACATATCATATCGAATATTGTTTCATTTTATTCGATTTTACTAGTTGTGGAGTTGAAAAGGGCTTCTAGATTATAAGTTGTGGTCATTTTAACATTCTATGGCTTTTCAAATACATATATATATATATATATTTATTCATAAATATATATGAGTTTGTGTGTGCGTGTGTTTTCTATATATAAGTATATATATATATATATATATATATTTATTTATAAACACACATAAAAAACATATTTCATAAATGTATTTAAAACTAATCTTATAAATATATATTAATATACAATAAATATACGGATAAAAAATTATAACTAAAAATATATATATAAATAAATATAAATAATTATAAATAAGTATAAATATATATTAATATTTGACTGAATATATATATACTAATATATGAATAAATATATTTATATTAATATGAATCTATATTAATATACGAATAAATATAACTATATAACTATATATATATATATAGATATATCATTAAATAGAGAAAAAAATGAAATGACTTAGTGGTAAAGGTGCAGAAGCGCAAGGAGGGTTATATGGATACATGTACCAACATATGTAATGGAATTTAGATGCATAATATAAAAGAATTGCTTGAATGTAAATGAGGAGAGAGAAATTTCTTACGGAATTTAAGCATTGTAACGAGTGTTCATGGGAGGAATTAATGAGTGAGAAAGAGGTATATAATCATTCAAAAATAAGGAGGGAAGTATGGGGGAGGTACAAAAACATACCCCAACATTTTTAACTGAAAATAAAAGGGCATGACAACTTAAAGACATTTGGAAAAAAATGAGAAAGGAAGAAATCCCTTACTTGGAAGTGTGATCCCAAAGGCTTGGGAGGGGATTGAGAGAGGATTATTGGGAGCTTGGTGCACCTTGGGGGGATTCTAGATATAGGAGGGTAGATTTTGGTTGAGCTCCAAAGGCTTTGAGTGAAGAGTAAGTGAGAGCTTGGGTGGGTTTATATTGGAAATGAGAGGGAATTTTTTATTATTTAGGTTTTGGATACCACACATTAAACTAATAAAAACTACAAACAAACCCATGGTTTTTGCCCGTGATTTTTTCCAAAGTGGAGTAGAAAAAATTATTTTATAAGGCCAATGTCCAAACTTATTAAAATATTAGGCTTGATTATGTGAAGGTGAGTCACACTTTCAAGGAAAACATTTTAAAATGTTAAAATGTTTTATAAGTCTTGGAAGGTCCATTAAATCTTGTAAAATAAATAAACCAAACCTAAAATCACATTATTTTAAAGGTAAAACATATATTGTCCGAACATACAATTTATAGTATTTTATTACATCACTATTGGGTCATTATGATGCCATAAAACACATTATATATTTAAATGATATTTAATTTTTACCCAAAAATTCGACTGTCTTAGAAAATTATGAAAAAATTCACCGTTAGATAATTTTGGCATCCTAAATACAAAAATAATATTCATTTTATCTAAACAATTTTCTAAATATGTGAATTATCACTTTTAAAATAAAAACCGACATTTATAAAAAATTCATGGGTTTTGACAAAAACAGCTTTCAAATCTTAATAAAAACTACAATTGTATTCATAAAAATTATATGATAATTTATATTTAAAAAGTAATTTAGTAACAATATTTTATTAAAATATTATTTAATTCAAAAATATATTAATTCGTCAAAACAAATTTCTTAATTGAATATTAACTAAAAATACTATTTGTGCTTTAAAAACCATTTACAAAGTAACAATAATAAAATGAATGTATATTCTTTATTATATAAAAAACTAATGAACACAATCATAGTGATAGGGTCTTGTTACATAAACCCTTATAACACCTGCATAAGACCTAAGGGTAAGGTGTGCGATGATGAAAGATTCTTGGGGTGACTCAGATAACATCACTTGGGTGGTAATCTCTATAAACTTCTACTTCTCCCATTAGTGGTTCCGTTCATGCTTAACACGTTGAAGCTCAGATTGAGATATGTCAAGAGTGAATCCCAATAATGCCACCTTATTTCTGAGCTCTGAAAAATGGGATTCGTACGGAGAAATTCTACTAGATGAGGCCATCACTTCCTTTTTCTGAGTAAATTGGATTTGTTAAAGCCCTATATTTATACTAATCATGTGATCACTATTCAACGACTATAATAACAATGGTCACAATTCTTAATGGTATTTTAAAATCCAGAAACATAAAACCAAGGAAGTGCATATATTTTACATAACCATTTTACATAATAAGACATTTAATTAGATCAATAGAAATTTTCATTGATTGAAGTTTGGGTCATTACAATGTTTCCCTTTTTTAAATGAATTTTTATGTTTTTTATAAATCTTTATGTGATTTCTATGGTTTTATTTTGTGTTATTTACCAGTTTTAATGGTCTCATTCTTAATTTTTGATTTCTTGTAGTACCATTCCCCCTCAAAGGCCCCCTGTGAATGTTCTAAATAGATATGAGAATAATTTTTATGATCTAATCCTATAGTATATTAGAATTTAATTGAGATAGTGGTAAAATCCATTCGATCTATGAACCAAGGGATGAGCCTTGTCTAAACTCAAGCTAAGGAAGTAGGCTCTATTTTAGTTCAAGATAAGGACCAAGCTTAAGAATTTCATCACTATGAGACTATATCTTTCTAAGGACGCAATAATTATCAAAAGGAAGAAGATTGGTTGTAAAATATTTAAATAATCTTCAAATTCCATGAGACCGATGAATTTTTCAAAGTAAATTGTGTCCCATTCACGCTTAAGATACCAAGTTAGAAATATTAGGAGTTATTTGTTTAGGCCAAGTTACGTGTGAACCTAGAGTGGAGTACATCAAGGTCATGTTCACCTAATAGTGCTATCTAGATACTATAGTGTTAGAGAACTCTCAAGAACTTGTATGTATCCAACAATAAAATCAAATTATTATGAAGTATTTTAACTGATTTTCTAAGTTTTTTACAATTCACAATCAAGATGGTTTTAAATTATATATTGAAAGATCGCTATTTTGAAATGAAAATCAACATAAAATTTGATCCATAGTTTTTTATCAAAGATTTACAGCTATGAAAAATGGTAGATTGATCCCTGATGGTGGAAATAGTCTGGGCTAGGATTTATAGGATAAACAACACCCCTTATATGCCCAATGGAAGTAAAGGTAGGTTTCTAGAAAAGAAAAGGAAGTGTGAAAAATCTAGAAGGTGGTGTGGTAGTAGATTCAAGTTCCCATAATAGTCCATGCCATCTACAATAATGGGAAGTAGAATTCTTATCTACAATCAATGTGGAAAGGATAGTCATGTGAAATATTTGTGTCAGGAAGCCATTAAACATTATCATGCTTGTAGGTGGATGCATCATATCTGAAGTTCATTTAGGGTGAATCTCCTACAAAAAAGTGATGTAGGCTCTTCGGATCCTAGTGTTGTAAAAGTGGTTGCCTTAGGACAAAATTTATTAGTTCTTTTTGATTACCATACACTGTATACAATGAGTTATACATCATGTACAATTACCATTATAGTTTTGATATTTATGCATCCACTATTTAAATGATAATGTCCATAGATTATTTTTCATATCAAAAGGCTATAAATGTTCCCAAGATATAATAAGAACCTTGATATACTATGAAATTAATCTTAAAAAAATGTCCTAGGGTCTAGATACATCATATTTACTGGACATATATGATGTTTGAATATTAGGTGACAAAGGCTCATAAGCATTGAGATTTATTATCATGAAGTTCACACTTAGTGATCTTGAGTAAATATGATCAAGAGGACTAAACCATAAATAATAACACCATATTTTTTAGGTTTCATTGGCAGTTCCTATCTGTGAACATGTTTAATGGTCTCTAGACTTGAAATTATTGTTGATGCATACCATTTGATCACATACTTTTAAAATAAGTTTTAGTATCCCTTTGTATGATTTGGGTTTTCAAAAAAGGATGAACCTTCCGATCGAGATAAAATTGAAAGGTAAAAATTTATTTAATGGGGATAAAATGTAATACCCTAAGATAAATTAATTTTTTTATAACTTGTGTTACACACAACACTGAGTTTAAACGAACCACTATACACTATTAAAATTTTATTATTTAAATGTGATAGTTATAACATAGCCATTAAATTGGAGGGTATGAATAGAATTAACCACATTATGAAATATATATAAAGGGAAAACTTCATACAAATGAATTTATTAATTATTAGGAAATAAGAACTCAATTTTTAGTATTCATTTTATTCTTCAAAAATATATTATCTTTAAAAATGGGTTTTGTTGATTTTTTGAGCGAATATTATAATTAATTTCGTTTTTTTTAAATTTTATTTTTTAAAAATGATATAATTATTATAATAATCATTTAAAAATTATCTTAGAGTAATGTTTTGGTATTTGACTGAAAAAATTGATTTTTCAGTGAACAGTGAAAATACCGATTTTTATTGAAACCTGTTTTTTTATTTCAAGAATTTACAAAGTTATTTTTTTTATTAAAATGTTTTAAAATTAAAAATATTTATATTATATTATTTATAATACAATTAAATTCATTTTTATCAATTTTATGGTTGAATTTAGTTTAAAAACATTTGTATACTTAAAAAGGTATTTTTATGAAAAAACTGTTTTTCTTTGTGTTTTAGAGTTTTTATCTAAAATTAATTTCTACCACTTAAATAAATTTAATATTTAAAAATAGATTATTTATTTTGAGTGAGGAGGTCCAAAATTTTTAAATATTTCCATTTTATTTTTGGTCATTATGAATAGTAACCATGGTAAATATTTGTCACCTTAGTAAGGGTAAAATGAATAAAATAGGGTTAAAACCATGAGATAAGGTCTCAAAATCAACCTGAATTTTTTCTTTATCATATTGGATGGATTTTTTGATGAAATTTACATCTAAGTATCAAATATATGGCTAATTGGTTCCATTTTTCTTTGATTATGACCTTTATATTAATTTAAGGAAATAATAAATACAAAATGTCAGAATCTTGAATTTAATATCTCTAAAATTTGTATATATAGATAAAAAGAGGATAAGTTTGGTTATAAATGTTTATTTAAAATATAAATTAATTTTTTATCATGATAATTTATTTATAATTTTTAGTGATTAATTAATTACCTTAAATGTTTACGCAATGCCGATATAGTTTTTATTCAATTAAAATAAAAATAAAATAAATTATTTAAAAATATTAAAATTAATACAATTTCCATGAGTTATTTAATTACATGATTTTTTAGATAAAAAAAATATTAGAGATTTTTTAAATATTTATATTCTAATTCCATTACTTTCATGTTGTTTTCAAAGTCAAATTATCTGAATTGTTCTTTAAATGACATTAATAGTATTTTATGATAAAAATATTTTATTAAATTATTTAAAAAAAAATATTGAAAGAGGAAAATTAGGATGATAAATAGTAAAAAATTTCATATTTTTTTATTTTTTAACTAATTTTTTACTTTTAAGTAAAATTATAACCCTTTAAGATGAAAAATTCATTACCGTGATTAAGGTTAAAATTGATCAACGAAGGGGTTCAACCAAAATATAGGGTTTAAAATGACACCAAAACCTTTATAAATTTTGTTGGTTAAATATATTTTGACCTTGTACACTTTTTTTGAATCTATATCCATTTGGAAGCATTTTTTCTGAGAATGACTTAATTCTATTTTAATATTTTTAGAAATTCCAAGTGTGACATTTCCCTTCCTTATAGAAGGAAACCCCTTTCTATCAATTATTCACACCACTTTGAGCCATTTATCTCTACCAAACCCCAGAAATTTATCTTATAAACTTACCTAGACACTATTTGGAGATGATGGTACTCTTAAAAGACCTTTTCAAGGTTCCTTAAGAAGGAATCTAAAGGAAGTCTACCGAAGAAGATGTAATCGTCTTTACCGACTCGTTAAAATTTATTTCTTCATCTACTTCCTCTAAATTTATTGTACCCATACTAAAATAATAAATAAATTACCATAAATATACTTATATGTTATTATTATTATGGGAAAACCATTTTCTATCTCTTTTCCATCCTATAAAAAGTGAAAACATTGCTCGTACGTATGTATGACTTACCATCTCCACGTATCGGTGTATTTAATTTTTCATAACCACGTTAATTGGATGGTTATAAAGATGGAAATAATAAACATAAATGATATTTATAATGTAATTATGATTCTATAAATATAATATATCATTTACTTTCTTACCCTTACACTTGTTAAAAAATGATAGCTTCGCTCGTGTGTACGAGTGGATTACCACCTCCACGAAGAATTATGATTCATTATTCATGTCTTCCTTTTATGGATGAATATATCTATATATATAATTAATATATATGATATTTATATGATGGTTAACATTATGGTTATTATTTAACCATTATTAAAGTATAATAACTGAAATAGAAAAACCAAAACACCCATGAAAAGAGAAATAATTAACACCTAGAAAGGAGGATTTTAATAAGTAATTATTAATAAATGGGTATTAAAATATTATAATTGGATCATGTATGATATTATAAGTATGAAAATGATTTTGGTATAGAATTATAATAAATTTAAATTTATTATATATGTGGTTAAAACCACTTACAAATCAAGTCAGATCTGAGGTAAGGGGTTTCTTAACTCAATTTCCATTCATTAGGTTATACTTCTACTGAATTGACCATGTTATATCATGATTATATGGGAAATTACATTTTATTGTATTATATTTTATTTCCACTTTTTTTGGGGGATTTACATTTTTTACTCACAATCTCTTAATTGATTAGTTCCCACTTTAATGAAATAATATTTGAAAGGGTTTTCTCATTTAACTTTTGTTTCCATGAGATATGTGCCATATTCACCACTTGTTTCTTTCATGTGGTCTATATACTTACCCTTTGGTACAATATATTATGATTCTATTTATATTAATGGTACTTAAAGTTTTATTTTATTTTATTTATTTTATGGGGTTCATGATTCAAAATTTACCAAAGCAGTAAGGGTTTGTGTCACAATCTCATCATTATTCAAGATAATATATGTTTAAGTCTCTGTTAGGGTAATTATTTGATATTTTTATTTTAAACACAATATATTTTCTTCTCCTATGATTATTTTTATAAATTACATGTTTTCATTTCATTTTTTTTCTCTTTAGGTACTCAAGATACCGAAATAATTTTTTTAAGAAACACATACTTTGTTCTTTTTTACTCGGTCGGGAATAATTTTCTTATATATCAATATTTTCCTTCAAATGTTTTTACTATTATTCAATGATTTATTAAAGAAATTTTTACCCATGTTTTAATTTTTACTAAATTTTTTAAAAGGAATCTTTTTTTCATTTTACAAATGTGGTAATTTTGAATTTTTACCGAAAATGTAAAATGAATCTTTGTTTTAATGTATAAAACATGAGAAAAATTTCTTGATACCATGACCAAAAAATTCTTTGAAGCTTACTTTTAATTTTTTTGTTATTATTTTCAAAGAATTTTTTTCCTAATATTCTTGGAATTTTTTATTTTTAAATGTAGTTTTCAAAGTGAAAAGGGTATTTTCCTCAAGAATTTTTTTTAATAATATTTTTATGGTGTTTATATTCATCAAATATAATATCAATTTATTTTACTTATTCTCCCCTAGGGATATTTTATAATAATACCATCCTTATTACTTATTTGGATGATTTATAATCAGTTTGACTGATAAAATTATTGATATTTTTGTATGCTTGTTCTTCCTATACGAATAATTTTTTATCATTAAAGAATATTGATTAAGTTGTATTATTTATTTATGTAATGAATTTATTGGACTTAATAGGTGATAAATGGAGCTATTTATAGCCCCTAAATGCATTGTTAGGTCTCATAAGGTAAACTAGTTTGGGTATTTGGCTAACACATTACCCATTTATGTAAGATGTATTGGAACGAGGCCTTGATGGTAAGTTTATGTTTCCCAACATCATGCATTACATCATTATTAAATAATTTATTATTATTCGTGTGATTATTTAAATAATTATTATATCCATGTATAAGTTTCAAGATCAAGTAATTGTTTATATGAAATTATTTGGTCATCATTTATTCCTACCATATTATTCTTCTAGATCAAGTTATTGATTAATTGGAATGTTTTTTTAGTTATTTCCCTTGTTATATTGATTGTTACTTATTTACTCAAGACAACTGACACTATACGTAACCCTTAATAAGCATTTTATCTCACCCTTATTTCATTTCCTTTACCTATAATATGAAGAAGGAATCTTTTAATGAGTTCAAGGATGTAGAATAATTACTATCACTATGTTTTATTTTTAAATTTTTAATGTAAAATGAGAAAAATGTATGTATCTAGTTTACCAATACAACTAAAAAATTTGGTTTTTTGGGATGTGATCAATTATATATTATACCAATGTAATAATATAACCACCATCTCTAGGATATTGGGGTTGGGGTATTTACCCAACAATTGATAGTTAGACATCATTCGTGTCCTGTCAGTATGATGTATCCAGACCATAAGAAATACAATTAAAATTACAATAATAGTATCTTGAGGTTCTCATTATAGCTGGGAACCGCTATAACCTTTTGATATGAAACATAATCTAAGAAAATTACCATGTAAATAGTGGATGCAGAAGTATCAACACTATTATAGTAAGAATAAACACATGTATATATCAAACTGCATACATGTAATGGTAGTCAAATTAAATAAAGAAGCTAAGTCCAAGGTACCCAATCACAAAACTACCACTTGCATTGGAGACAACTGATAAAAATTCTCAACCTACTATCTCTCACATGAGTATCATGATTCTATTGATATATGGTTTTAGTTAGGAGGTTTCCACATTATCCTTTATGGCTACTCTGTTAATCGTAACTTCAACTCTCTGAGTGAAATCCCTCAAGATATGAAACTTCTGAAGTATATGGTTTTCCCTCTAGTGTGACCTAGTAACCTTTATAGGAACCAATTCTATAGTATTATCACAATATACTATAATGGGGTATGTACTTCTAGGTATAATTCCATGCTTGGAAAAAAATATGTGTATCCATAATATTTCTTTAGGTGCATCATAAGCCGCCATATACTCAAATTCTGCTATAGAATTGGAAACCACAGGCTACTTCGTGCTCCTCCATCTCACTACACCACCATTCAGGAGAAATACATATCATGATCATGATTTTAGATAATCTTGATTTTTATGGAAGCTGGAAAAGGTGTATCCCCTCACAGTTAGCTCCTCATCTCCTACATACACCAGGAATATATCCTTTGTGGATCTCAAGTACTTTAAGATAGTTTTTATATCTTCCTAATGAAACAATACTAGATTATATTAATATATTCCCACCATGATTAAAGAAAATGCAACATAAAACCGAGTACATAGCATAACATACATGATAAATCCCACTACAAAAGCATAAGTGATTTTGATCATTCTTAAAATCTCCTCCTGTGTTTATAGAAACATCTTCTTGGAGAGATTAATTCCATATGACACTGGAAAAAAATATTCTATTGTATTGTACTATATTATACCTTTTGAGTACCTTGTAAATATGTATGATTTGACTTATCCCAAGAATCCTGTGAGATATATATCGATAGATATTAATACCTAGAATATATGATGCTTCACTTAATTATTTCATGGATAAGTATTCATTTAACCAAGTCTTAATTGATTTTAAGACACACACTTTGTTTCCATTAACAATATGTCATCAACATAATATACTAGGGAAAAAATGGAACTCCCACTAATATTCTTATTGACACATGACTCACTTCATTCTCAATGAAACCAAATTCTCTCATGACCTCATCAAAATGAACATTCCATGATCGCGATGTATGATTCAATATATAAATGGATCTATTTATCTTGCATACTATTTTTGGAACTATTTTATATAATAAAACCTTTGGGTTGTGTCATATATATTACTTCAACTAACTTCCCATTTATAAAATAAGTTTTGACAAACATTTTCAAAATTTCATTATCATAGAAGGATGCTATTATAAGTAATATTCTGATATATTTTAGTATAGTGACTAGTGAGATGGTTTCATCATAATTTATTCCTTGACATCATGTAAAACCCTTTGATACTATACATTCCTTATAGGTTCTCACTTAACCATCCATGTCCATATTTTTCTTGAATACCCATTTATACCCAATAGGTTTTACATTATATGGTGGTTCTACCAAAATCCAAAATTAATTTTGGTATATGGACTCCATTTAGAATTCATGGATTCTTTCCATTTAGTAGCATACTTTCCATCTACTGCCTCTTTTTGGTTTGGTGGTTTATCATTCTCTAAGAGTAATGTGTCACCTGAACTAGTAACAATAAATCCATATCTATCCAGTTCTATAACCTCTCTTATTGATCTATGTAGTACTTATGTCTTAGGAAAATATTCCTCTCCCATTGTCTCTTGTGGAAATTATTCCCATATTAATCCATATGCATCTAGAGAATCAACATTATCAAATTAAATATTTCTTCCACTATTTCCATTGGAAATGTGTTACCTTTATATAAATCTAGAATATCTTTCTACAATCACTTTTCTACCTAAAGGTTCATATAGTTAATATCCTATAGTCTCCTTAGGATAACCTATTGAGATGCACTTTATGCTATTAGATACTAATTTTTCACTCAGTTTAGTCTTGAAAAAAGACTATCATCCACATACATGTATATATATGAGAGACTAGGATTCTTTTCATACCACAACTCATATGGAATCCCATATACTACTTTAGTTGGTACTCAGTTTAGTGTATATGCCATTATTTTTAGTGCATATTCCCAAAAGGATAATGGCAGAGTTTCATGACTCATCATCAATATGACTATGTTAATAAGGGTCTGATTCATCCTTTAACTAATACTATTCTACTATGGTGTATAAAGAGGAGTGAATTAGTAAATTATCCCACACTCCTTTAAATGATTAATGAAATCTTGGTTGGGATATTATCCACCATGGTTTGAGTGTAGTTTCTTAATCTTCTTACCAAGTTGATTCTCTACTGAACTATGATATTCCTTATGCATGTTAAAGGTATCTGACTTATAACTCATTAAGTAAATATATCCATATCTATTATAGTCATCAGTAAAAGTAACTAAGTAAGAAAAACCACCCATTTTCTCTACTGGAAATGGACCACATATGTTAGTATGAATTAATTCCAATGGTTCTTTGGCTCTTTCTCTCTTACCACTGAAAAGTAATTTTCTCATTTTACCTTGTAAACAAGCATGACATACATACAAGGGTTTTAAATCAATAGAGTTTAAATACACTTCTTCATGTAGTTTTCTTAAACGATACTCCTTTACATGACCTAGCCCAAAGTTCCATAGGTGGGTAGGATATGAGTCATTATCACTGTATTTTTCATTGATTACCAGTACTGTATTTTCTAATTTAATTATATACAACCCATTATTAAGATGTATCATACCATAACATATGTTATCCTTATACATAAGAAAAAATTTATTTCCAAACTTGAAATAAAATCCCATATCATCTAAAATCGACATTGAGATTATGTTTCTAGTAATAGATGAAACATAACAACAATTATTTTGTACAAGAACCATTCTATCAGAGGAAAAGTAATATGATAATATCACACTACTAATTCTTCTAGTATCACACCATTTTATACTCATATATCAAAATAATCTTTGAAATAGTCTTGAATATACTTGGTTCCTATATTTAAAAACAAATGTATGAACCAAATGTAGTATCCCATACCCAAATTCTAGATATATAAAGACTACATTAAATGAAAAATATACCTGAAGTAGAAGAATCACCTCGATTCTTCTTCTCAGCTATAAAATTATTATTATAGTGGCCATTCTTGCCACATAAAAAGCCTATTTCCTTCTTCTCATTTCTCTCGATCTGTATTTTTGGCTTCTTGTAAGGGTGTTGCATCAGTGTCTTTGATTGGGACTTAGAATTTGACACTTTTTTCCTTTCCTTTCCTCTTCTTGTTCACTATAAGGATTTAAGATTTGGAAGTATTCATATCATTATATTCTTAGGGAACTAAAGCCAAAAAATATAGGAGTGACTTATTTATGTTATTCATATTATACTAAATAATTAAAATTGATAAGTTATGTGATAAAGAGGAAAGAATGAGATAATTTGATTGTTCTTGGTTTAGTTTGAACCTAAGAGTCCCCAATCACTCAATTTACCTGATCATATTGAGTAAATGAGATTTTTCTTGATTCCCTTCTAATAGATTGCATTTATATAAATAACTAGATATCTCACATCTTTATTACTAAGATCATTCCTAGTATAAATCTTGGAGATAAGATAAAATTTGTAAAGCATCTTTGTCCTCATGCATTTTCTGTAGCTCACTGGACATAGATGACAACATTAAACACTGAAGATCTAGTGAATCATCCATATGATTCTTTTATATATTTTTTTATTCCTTTCTCTCTCCCCAAGTGGGATCATAAGCAAGTGGGTATTATAGCACATAAATCTCCCTCTCTTGGAAAAATACTTTATACAAGTGCCTGTACCAATCCCAAAAGTTATGTCCGGTCAAGACATTCTATTTATCCAATATTGATTGTAGTGAAATTTAATCGATGGTGGTTTAAATTTGATCTATAACAAATAAACTTAGTATATTATTACTTCATCTTTATTAACAATAGGAATTTTCAAATTATTAGTTTTAAATATATCCCACTATTTTATCAAATCCTAGTATCCCTCAACTACTAGATTTGAAACACTCAATCTCTTGAGTATTATGGTGGAAATTATCCTTTAATTTCTCTTTATAGTCCTAGATATGGAATCAACACTACTCCGAGTATAAGGTAGGATTTTGACTAGTCAACCACACTAACTTGTGGCTCCTTGATCTGTTGAGTGAGGTCTCATATCCTATAAAAAATTACTTTGTATTGCTCAATGCTTTTCCTATAAAGTTGTAACATGGTAGCTATGACAAATCATTTACTTCCAAATTAGTTTATTTGACCCACCAATCTCATAAGAACTACCCGATAGTAATATACACCCTCAACTATGGCTAACGAGCACCTAAAATAATTGTTTGTGTCCAAATTCAAGCGATAAAAGACATTTAATGATTTAATATTTTCTTTGAGGGATTTGGTAATTTAACTTGGTAAATGAAATAATTTACTATTTAATATGATTATTCTATTTTATCACCACAACTTAACTATTTTTTTAAATATAAAACATTCATGACACATGTTAATTTTATCTATGCATGCTTGTTTATTATTATACTATATGATCACACATAATAAATTCACATTCACAAAATAATAAACCATACACATGATAAAAAAATAAAAAGTGATGTAATCATGATCTATTAGCTATTGGTTAATCCATAGATAAAATAATGGATTAACTGAGACTTTAGGGGATTTACACAAGTCAATACATGACTTGAATTATAGCACCTACAACTCCCATAAACTTCACATGTTTGGTTTATACCAGCTCTCGAATCAAATTTATTTTCCATGAGTTCTTCTAATCTTTATAATGTATACTCACTCATAGGTGAGGGGAACTTAGGGTTTAAAAATACATTTTATAACTTAAATATAGACACATATATCCTTATAAAAATTAAATATGAAGAGATTATGCACAAATCGTAAAAATAAAATAATTATTACATCTTAAAACTTAAATGAAAAAATTAAATTAAATAAATAATAAACCTAACATGCATTGGTCGGTCTCATATCATGATCAGTCAACATTAAATTATATTGCATAAGAAAAATTATTTTTTTCTAAAATTCAACTCTAGGGTATTTTTAATGCTTTAACTTGCATTAGAATAATTTTAATTAATTATCGATATGCCCCACAGAACCCAAAATGATTTTATTAAATCCCAAAAAATTAAATTAAATTTTTTATTTTTTTATAATTTCTCAGTTTTAATTAGACCTAAATAATATCACTAGATATTAATTTAGGGCTTGTGATAGGGTTGATGGGTCCGACAAGTTGGATCTGGACTAACCTGGCCATTTTTAATTGGCCCATCCATTTAATGGTATACACACACACACCCGATATATATATATAAACATTTTCAAACATGTCACCATCCCCATAAATTGGAATCTTGTTTTGATTTTTTAATCCTTATTCTTCCATTTAAAAGGATATATGTGTGTGTGTGTATATATATATTGATTTTTCAAAAATAATAAAAAATTGATCTTCAAGCCTTATTGCCAATAAATTACCCCAGTCATCTTCTGTTATCTCTATATAACACACAATGTGGTCATATTATTTCTCGACTAAAAACACATAGCACCGATAGCCTTAAAAGATGGAGAAAAAATAAAACTATAAATCTTGTCACATATTATACAAAAAACCCATCGATCTTCAATCGACCGTATCTTAGTGATATGAAATTGGATTGATGCACTATCATTTGAATTGGTACCATATCAAAACCCTATTTTTAATAATATTAAATTTAATATAAATTTAAATTTTTTTGACGAAAATAATTACACATTCCCTCTAATAACAATTAAAAAAACCCAGGGCGCAACAGAAGCATGAAAAATATAAAATATTATTTTTTTGGGTTCATATTCATGTAAAAATCACTAAATCTATAAAAATACTTCTATTTATTTCTTAAATGATCACATTCAATTCAATTTAAGCATGAAAAATTAAATAAAATGAAACCGTAAATGTTGAATTATTCATTTGAAACCACCGATTTGATTCACTCACCCTCGGTGTGTCATGGATCAAAGATGCAAATATAGGCATAATCTAGATCATCCACACATGTACCACAACTCTATAATTATCTATATTTGATTCCTAGGTACTATAATGAGAAATTGAAGAGCTTTACGATGTCCCTTTGATTGAATAAAGAAAACAGACTCAATTGAGAAAGCGAGATTGATCCGATCTTTTTCTTTATTTGGAATCTCTCTCTAAGGGTTTGAGAGGATATGAGTGGAGAGATTCTATCTCTAAATTCATAAAAATAGTTATGAAAACTATTCAAGTGGCTAAAATTAGTTTTTATACCTAGGTTATACTTTCCATAATTTCACTTTGATCGTTGGAAAGTAATAACCTTTATTTTAGAAACTTGTGCATACTTATGACTAAATTAAACTTTTTAAAAATGTCATGGATATTTTATATAACACTTTTAAAACCTTAACATGTTACATAATTAAATACAAGTAATTAAATCAACTTGTAATCTCTCCAAATAATTTAACAAACCTTGAACGTTTTATATTCATTCGAAAAATTATATTTTCTCATATTTAATTTTATGATAAAAAAACTTATGAATACCTTGGTAAATAAATTAAATCATCATTATTCTAAAATTTAATAATATAATTGAATTATTTTTACTTGCGATATATCACACTCTGAAGTTCACCAGCCCCCACATGTGGGGCCCACTTCATCCTAAACTCATATTTATTCGAATAAGTAGAAATTGTGGATACACATAGTGTGTGAACCACTAGGTCCTTATCTTGATAGCAGTGAGGCCAACCCACAGACCAAGAGAAGAACCTAGCAATCCACCATTTCCCCTAATGAGATAAAGAGTTTCATAGCTATAACTATGTCCTATGAATATATTTTGTGTAATATAATCTCTTTGTCTCGTGATATATCATAAATCAGGATACACACTTGTGTCATCATCATTTTGATGATTTATAAATTTCATTACCTTAATGGATGAACTTACCTTATTGTACCATGTACATGGATTTAATAAAGGTAATAAAATACTAGTCATCCTGGGACCATGAGATATCTCTTCCTTGACCTTAAATTGAAAATTTATATCTTGATCATTTAACCAATTCCATACAACTAAAGACACACCCAATACAAGACACCTCAACACAACTTCAATGTCATGGTTTTTTCCTTGTTTCAAAGCACACAATCAAATAACACACATTGATAATAATATCTAGTCAGGGGACCAATACACATATTCAAGATAGGAACAAAAAATAACACCCAAAACATGTGGTGTTCCTATAGGTGGGTCAGTCCTTATGATCTCATCTACTCAAGATAAAAAAGTATGAAATTTATAAGAACAAGTATCAATGATTATGATCCCCCAGTACCTGATAATTCCAAATCATCCATGTCCTATTAGTATGATTTATCTAGACCACAAAAATATATTTAATATTACCGTCATAACATCTCTAGGTTCTCATTATAGGTGGGAATTAATATAACCTTTTGATATGGAACATAATCTAAGGAAATTTTCATATAAATAGTGGATGAATAAGTATGAACACTATTATGGTAAGAATAAACACATTAATATATCAAAATATATACAAGTAATGATAATCAAAGTATATAAAATATTTGGGTCTAGGGAATCCACTCACAACACTCCACCCCTAAAACACCTCAACATAATGATGTTTTTGAAATAAAT
Organism: Viscum album; assembly: GCA_963277665.1. NCBI lineage: Eukaryota > Viridiplantae > Streptophyta > Magnoliopsida > Santalales > Viscaceae > Viscum > Viscum album. The sequence continues at coordinate 1,195,712,439 of OY728123.1, read as the reverse complement.
ATGATATTGTAAGAAATTTCTTGAATAATGTTGCGTGAATATAACATACCTTCACATTTTTGGGATTAAGATACTAACAAAACATGTTATGTCATCAATAGAGTTATAATAATGCATATCTTAAAGAAAAAACCCTATGACCTATGTAATAATAGAAAAACAAAGGTTTGATACTTTAATTTTTTTTGGATAAAAAGTGAATATATTAAACACCAAGGATAATCTTGGAAAGTTTAATCCAAAGTCCAATGAAGAATATTCCTAGATTCTTCTACTAATTTTAAATCTTATAGATCTTTCAATAAAAATCCAAGGTTTGTTAAAGAAAAAAATCAAGTAAAATTTTATGAAAGTGATCCTTTTTATCAAAAATAAAATAAAATTGATGACTTGAGTGATTCAATAGATAACTTGAGACTTGATTCACTCTTTAAAAAAAGGATGATGAAATGATATATGGTCTTGAAAAATACTATCCTGAAAGGGAAGAAAAAAATTAACTTGAAAGTGTGATTCCTTGACAACCTAGAACCATTATAGGAAACCTATATAAAGTAGTTAGGAGTAGAATAAGTTCAAGAAATATTGTTGAGTTTTATACCTATTTTCCCCAATTATAACCTAAAACTTTATAATAAGCCTTAGGTGATGAGAGTTGGGCGGCTCAAAAGGAACAAGATATGAGAATGATTTAATAGAACCTCTAATTATCCAATTATTGAAACTAAGTGGGTATTTATAAATAAGAAAGATGATCAAGATTTGATCACTAGGAATAAGTCTATACTAATTTCCAAAGTTTATAATCAAGAATAAGGAAGAGATTATGAAGAAACCTTTTCCCTAATTTCCAGGTTAGAAGTAATTAGAAATATTTTAGCCTGTGCATCATTAATAGATTTTAAATTATATCATATGGATATTAAATATAGCTTTAGTAAGTATATATTGAACAAACTATAGGTTTTGAAGACCCTAATTTTTAAAATTATATTTTTAAACTTACTAAATAATTGTATGGTCTCAAACGATAACCTAGAGCTTGGTATGAGAGACTAAGTTCATTTCTTTTATCAAATGATTTTACTATGGGTTTGAAAGACCCCAATTTATTTAAGAAAAAGTATTTAAAAAATATTTTACTTGTGGAAATTTATTTTGATGATGTTATTTTTGGTTCAACAAATTAAAAACTTTGTACCGATTTTTAAAAACTCATGTAAAAGGAATTTGAAATGATCATGATGGGTGAGTTAAAATTTTTCCTTAGATTTAAAATTTAACAAAAGGATTTTGGGAATGTTTTAAACTAAATTAAATAAATACATGATTTATTAAAAATATTTATACTTAAAAGTAGTAAGAATTGTTCAACTATTATGAGTTCAAATATTAATATTTACTTGGATGAAGCTAGAAAACTAGTTGACAACAAGTTGTATAGATTAATAATTGGTAGATTGCTTTATATAATTGTAAGTAGAGAAAATATTATGATTTTAGTTTTTTTAGGTGAAATATTTCAGGAAAACCCAAAATAATTTCATTTAACAACAATCAAAATAATTTAAAGGTATTTAAAAGGAATAATTTATTTATCTTTACTTTTTATAAAAACTTTTGATTTTGATTTAAATTCATATTTTGATGCTTATTTTTTTGATTGTAGATTATATAGAAAAATTAAAAATGGAACCTATTACTTTTTAGGAAAATATCTAGTTTCTCATGAAGTAAAAAACAAAAATTTTATTTCATTATCAATTGCTGAATCTAATTATATTGCAGCTAGTAGTTGTTATGCTCTAGTGTTATGGTTGAAACACACCTTAATGAAATTCAGATTTAATTTTTATCATGTCCTAATAAAATGTTATAGCACTAATTCTATCAAAATTTCTAAAAATATGATTAATCATTCAAGAACCAAGAATATTGATTTAAGGTATTATTTATTAAGATATCATTATAAAAAGGTGATATTTCTCTTGAATTTATTTTTACTGAAAATCAATTAGTAAACATATTTTCCAAACAATTTCCTACCAATCAGTTTCATTTTATTAAAAGCGAATTAGGTTTATTTAATTTTAAATGTTTTTATTTCAATTTTAGTTTTAATTCTTTGCTTGGTTATTTATTTATTTAATATTTTATCAGCTATGTTCATTACAAAATTTATATTTATATTTTTAATTTTATATGACAAGTAATAAAGTGACACATGACCCTATCATGTTTAAAAATACTATTTATTTATTTTATCAGGTCACATTTTAACGATACTCTACATATTCCATATAAAATACTCGGTCACTTGAAAACTTTAAACCTTTGAAAACTTCAAAAAAATTTCTCTCCCAAATCCAGACCATTCTTGAACCAACCAATTTTTTTGAAGGTTAAGACACTTAATTATTACTAAAAATGGGAAAGTAAAAAATATTTTAATTGAGCATCTCAAAAAGTTCGAATAGGTCATAATTTTTACAAAAAGTTCTCAGTGGAAAAGATATTTATTTTTCCTTGATAAATTGAACAGATTTATTACTGAAAATGGTTTTTAACTTCCAAGGATAAGAGTTTGTGTTTGATTAAAGGAGAAATAATTTATTATATAAGAACAAATTCAGATATTTCTATAAAAATTATGAGTTCATCTTTTAGAATACTAAATATTTGGTTATATCAAGTCTTGGATTTTCTATCCTTACAGAAGAATCTTAACATTCTTATTTGAGAAGTCTATGATAGAGTTCAGTGAGGTTATGAAAACTAATTTCATGGACTGAAAAATATTAGATCTAGGATTCTTGATAAGATTGTATACCTTTGGAGATGATCTATATAGATGTTTTTGGCCATTGAGGATGAAGAAATATAGGAAATCCTTGCTCGAGTTGAGGGGGAGAATCCTGCTACTACTGCCGTTATTATTCAAGATGATTTGGAGGACACAGCGGGTGATGATCCTATAGTAGTGAGAAGAATATCAAAAATAGTTTTATATGGATAAATTATTTATCTTTTTATTTATAAAGTTAGAATTGAGGATCAATCCACTATTTATGTAATAGATTCTAAGGAAGCTGAAGTTGGATAAGAAATTGGAGCTATTGTTTCTCAAGATGAGTAAATAACACTTATTGTTAAGGTTTCTACACCTTAATAAGATGTTAATGATGATTATATTGATGAACTAGAGCTGTAATGAGTCCAAGATAAAATATAACTTGGTTATTTTCTTAGAAGACCAGTGTTTATAAAATTTTGTGAGTCAAGGACTCTTTCCTTCCATGAAGTTATTCACTCAAATATTTACCATATTGATTTAGAGGAAGTAGATTATCTTAAAGTGTTACCAATTTATCAATATCCTCAGGTTATCAAAGTTGAAAATATAGTAATTCTTATCATCTCTAATTATGTTGGTTAAGAAGAATAAGAAGTTTATGAAGAACCTTCCTTGTATATGAAATCTAAAAGAAGAGGACCTCTAGTGGTGTAACATCCCCAACCAAGGATCCACTAATTTGATACCCCGATCCAGGTCACTACATGACCTCAAGCATGCCTCCCCATATGCTAGAGGTTGCATACTAGTAGTGAGGGTCTAATAGGTCACGTGGGGAGACTATACCCTCATTACCGGAGTAATCCACAATAGATAATAATTTAAATAATAGAAAAAATAGGCAACAATTGATAACAAGCATACAAAACCAATTCCCAAAACTGGGTACAACTAGATGCAATCATAAATATGTCATGTCATGCTATAATGCCAAGTGAACAAAACCCAAAAGAATGGAAAACAACAGGATCCCCAAAATGGACCGGACTCCAAGTCTGGAACCTTTACCATACATGTACCATGTCCAACTCAACTCCCTAGCATAGGGACCTTTCCCTTGTCCTAACCTCCAAGCATGTAATTTGGTCGGGTACCCAATGAATGCCCGAGAAGGGTGTGATTATAACTCAGTAGGCCACCACCAACAGTGTCTAGAAAATATACAAAAAATTCATATAGTTCATGCAAGTGATAAATAATGATAAGTAAATATAAACAGTTCAATGGGCCTTTCTAGACTATGATCCTTTTAATTATACTACCATTGAGTTCGGGTTCACTACTTAGTCATTTCATGATTTAATCTACCTTTTTCATGTGTTCAATGGATTAGTAATATTCAATGTTCTTTGGAATATGGGAATAAAATAAATCCCTATCTCACAAGTCATCACATTATAACATTCTCATAATCCTCACCTCGAATCCTCAGTCTGGGTGGAATGCAACCATTAGGGGAATAAAACTCCTTCCCCTTCCATAACCTGCACATTTAGGGGCAGAACTAGAACCTCGGTCCAACTCAACCCATGGGCATAAACCTCAAGTTGATACCCCACTCAACCAAGCCATGCACACATGCTTATTTATCATTCACCACAATTAACCATATCACAACAAAAATATCCAATATCATTTACAACATCACAACAATATCAATAAATGAAAAATTAATGTTATTGCCTCAAACCATTAACACATTCATCATTTATATTACTTAACCCCTTTAACCCCATTCCATTTCCCATGCCTATCTCACTAAGCATATTCAAGTATAAAGCTAATCCCCTTGAATTTTTCCATTAATCCATTTAATCCATTTTAAATCCAACCAAACACCCATTCAGGTCATTACACAACCTAGGTGTATTACTAAAACTCCCATTTCACATCCTTCAAGCATATTAATATTTTTATCATGGGATCTATGTTCTCGCACAATGACTTTACACTTACTTACCTAAACTCTAAGTCCAGATAATATCAGCTCACCCCACAGGTGGCCCTAATTTTGTTGAGTAATCCTCATTTCATTCCATGGGGATCAAGAGGGGTTAAATTAACCATTTATACACCCAATACATCAAATTATGTCAAGGCACCAAGAACTTATCAAAAGAGGGCAAGAGTAAAAAACCCTACATGCACAAATCTATGAAAAAACCAAGGGAGATAACTTGTAGAAATCCTACCTTGAATCCGTTAGCAAATACACCCTTAATTAAAGACTTAGATATCAATTAAACCCACACTTGAAGCCTCAACCTAAATCTCACTGAAAAGGAAGGGTTTGATAGCTTCAGATAGAGATGGGGAAGAAATAGAAACCCTAAACCAAAAAGAAAAGCAAGAGGTAGATTAAAAATGAAACTCAAAATAGATTAGTAACAAAGGTGATATACCTATTGGAAGATCTTGGAATCTTGGCTCATACCTAGGGTTGAAGGAGGGAGAAGGGGGAGAAATCCCAAGTTGGTATAAGAAATCCTCTAATGGCATTTTTGTAATTTTTTAAAAGTTTCTAGGCCGCATGGTTTTCTAAACCATAAAAAAACTGTGTGAATGATACTTCCCGCACACCCTTATCTTGCATGGTTTTCCAAGCCATGCACAAACCGTGTGGATCGCCACTTCCCCGCATGGTATTCCCTTGCACGGTTTTATATAACATGCTTAAACCGGGCAGATTGCCTAGAAAACCCCCATTTCCCCTTTTTCATGTCCTGAACCCTTGGAACACCCCCAAGCCTTCTTAAGGACCTGAGAAAACATCTAATTAACCAAAAAGGGGAGTACAAATGAAACATAAACAAGAACAAAACCTATAGAGAAATCTAGGATCTTACAACCTCCCTACCTTATAACGACTCGTCCTTGAGCCTATCTTCTTGAGCTTCATCGGGTTTCCAAAATAAAGAGGTCAAGCCACTGGGCCCACATATCTGATTCCCGCTCCCAAGTTTCTTCCTAAATGTTTCCATGATTCCATAGAACATAAACCAAGGGCATGACCTTACCCTACAAAACTTTCTCACTATGATCCACAATATAAACTGGGTTCTCATCAAAGGATGCATCAGCCTCAAGCTTGACATCCTTAACATTTACCACATGAGATGGATCAGGGTGATACTATCAGAGTTTTGAAAAATGGAAAACATCATGCATCCCACTATACCACTATGGAAGAGACAATTGGTATGCTGCAGGTCCAATCCTCTCCACAACCTCAAATGGCCCCACATATATAGGTGCCAACTTTCCATGCTTCTAAATTTGATGGTGAACCAACCTTGGAAACACCCGAATAAACACACTATAACCCAACATGAACTCAAGAGGTTTATGATGCTGATCTGTATATGAATTCTGCCTACCCTGATCTATTACCATATTATTTTGAATCAAACTAACCTTCTCTGACTTCTCCTGCACAAGACTCAGTCCTAACAACTCAGACTCTCTAACCTCTAACCAAAACAACAGTGATCTACATGACCTCCCATAAAGTTCTTCAAAAGTTTCCATCTGAACTGTAGCTTGGAAGTTTTTGTTGTAAGCAAACTCAAAAAGCGATAAGTGTTTCTCCCACAATCCTCCAAAATCTAGAACACATGATCTCAACATGTCCTCTAATACCTGAATTGTACGGTTTGACTACCCATCAGTCTGTGGGTGGTATGGTGTACTCAAAAACACCTGGGTACCAAGAACCTTCTATAGTCCTCTCCAGAAGTGAGAGGTGAAACATGGATCATGATCTGGAACTATGTTCTTTAGCACACCATAAAACTGTACTATTTCTCAAACATATAATTCTCCCAGCCGGTCGACTGTATAGGTCTCCTGAATCAGCAAGAAATGGGCCACTTTGGTCAGTCGATCCACCACCAACCAAACAAAATCATTCTTCTGAGGTATAATCGAAAGGCCCTCTATGAAGTCCATAGCGACGTCATTCCACTTCCACTATAGATTAGGCAATAACTGTAAAACCCACCTTGATGTTTATGTTCAACCTTCACCTACTGAAAGATAAGGCATCATGACACAAAACTCACAACTTCTTTCTTTATTCCTGGCCACCAAAACTGCCTACGAAAGTCACAGTACGTCTTAGTCATGCCTAGATTCACTGCCCACTTTGACGTGTAGAAATCGTGCATCAAATCCTCCTGTACATCAGCCGGTACCACAACACGACCATGAACATAAGAAAATACATCATCACTAAAAGTCCAACTAAAAGATGAATCCCCACCTTTAATACTTTCCTTAATATCCAAACCCTCTATATCCACTGAATGACTCTCTTTAAATCATCTCATAAGTGTAGATTAAACTGTTATAGATGCAAGGTTCATCTACCCATGCCCATCTTATACCTCCAAATGAATCTCCACAAACAAGGTCATCATCACCCACTCTGAACTGGATTCCTAAACTACCTGATTCTGAGTCTTCTGGCTCAGATCATCGGTGACACTATTCACTTTCCTTGGTGTGTACACCAACTCAAAATCAAAGGATTGTAGGTACTCGAACCACAATCACTGTCAAAGATTGAAATCTCACTGAGAGAATTTGTATCTGAGACTTTTATGGTTGATGAACACCATAAAGGGTTACCCCAACAAGTAATGCTTCTAACAATTTAAGGCATGAACCACAAAGTCTAGCTCCAGGTCATGAGTAGGACAATTCCTTTCATGTGGCCTCAACTGTCTTGACCCATAAGCTCCAACCCAATCATCCTGAATCAACACTGTCCCAAGTCCAACACCAGACGCATCATAGAACAAGGTATACCTCTTACCTATTTCGAGTAAGATCAAAATTAGTGCAGTAGTTAGCCACTTCTTCAACTCCTAAAAAGAATTCTCACAAGCCTCTGTCCAATCAAACTTAATCCCTTTTTGGTTAGACCTATGAGCGGCACTTATAATGAGATAAATATCTAATAAACCTTTGGTAATAACCGAAAAAACCAAGAAAACTCTGAATATCAGAGATGTTCTTGGGCTGCTCCCAAGACACCACATCCCGCACCTTTTCTAGATCCACTGACACACCTGACTTAGAAATTATGTGTCCCAGAAAGTGCACCTCATTAATCCAAATATGCATTTTTATATCTTGGAATAAATCCTATGATCTATTAGTGTACTCAAGATGATGTCAAGATGTTTGGCATCATCATCATGAGTTTTGTAGTACACCAAGATGTCATTAATGAAGACAACTATAGACTAATCCAGATATGGGTGGAATATCTGGTTCATCAAGGCCATGAAAACCTCTGGTGCATTGGTCAATCCAAAATCCATGACCAAAAATTCATAAAACCGTACCTACTTTGGAAAGCTGTCCGAGGTATGTCATATGATCTCATCCTCATCTGATGGTACCCTAATATCAGATCGATCTTAGAAAACACCGGGGAACCTCTGAGCTGATCAAATAGGTCATATATTCTAGTAAGAGGGTATCAGTTATTAACTATCATCTATTTCAGCTTATTATAATCGACACATAGCCTCAGCGATCCATCATCCTTCTTAGAAAACAACACTGGAGATCCCCAAGGTGATGTACTAGGATGTATAATCCCCTTACGCTCCAATTCCTATAACTAAACCTTTAGTTCTTGGAGATCTACTGGCACCATTCGATAGGGTGGAATGGAAATTGGATCCACTCCTAGAAACAATTCGATCATAAACTCAACATCTCTCTCAGGTGGTAACCCTAATAAGTCCTTAGGAAACACATCCTGAAATTGGTCCACAACAAAAGGGAAGACTGGCTGTCCTTTCTACCTATCATCTAACATAAGGCATGCCACTTGGGCTATGAGTTCTCCCAACTGCTGGTGTAGCGGCCCTACATGGCCCACTCGAGTATCCCACTCACCACGAAGAAAATAAGTGCTCCCATTGAGAGATGTGAACATTACCCAACATCGATAATAATCGATATGAGCTTGATATAACTCCAACCAATATATTCCCAAGATTAGTTCAAAACTTGACATCTCTAGGAAAAAGGGATCCCATAGAAAACAATACCCACAACCTTCAGAACATAACCCTTACACTTCCTAATGTCCTCAAATCATACCCCTAACAGATTATCTAGCGACATTACCCCACATGTAGTATCTACAGTTAACCACAACACAACTACGAATTAAGCAGAAATAAAGGAATTCATAACACCTGTATCAAATAAAGCTCTAGAAATCATGGAAGCTACAAGAATCATACCTTGAATAGTACACAGTCTTGCCTCACCACCTTCGGGTGTAGCCTAAACTACATGGTGATGACCTACCCCTTTACCCTAGGCTCCAGCCTGAGTGCCCTACACTACACTGCTCTATTGATAGGGATGATCTTGCCCCAGAGTTCCACATTGACTACCTCTACCAGTATGACTCCTAGAGCTCCAACTTCCTGCTAATATGGGGTAACTGACCCCATTCCCACACTCGGCACCTGCCTCTGACCTCTATCATTTTTTGACTATCGTGGGTTCCTAAAGAACCTATGTATGTGGCCTAACCTACCGCATGCTCGGCACTCGACCGGTGGGCATAGACACCGATCAAACTTGTACCCCAACCTGTCACATTGATAATAGAATACCTAGTCCCCACCTTGAGAAGCTAACCCCCTCTTCTAACTACTCTGAGCACTTCCACCTTACTGAAAGGTTCTGAAGTGGTGCTTCCTACTATCTGAAGCCACACCACTTTCTCACCCAGCTGTCACCATAAGTTCACTACTTGAAGCTCCCTTTAGGTTCTACTCTGAGATAAGGGCTTGGTCTACCACTTAAAAAAATATTTTCAAACTAAATATATTCACATGAGATCTGATCTCATGCCTCATCCCATTCTGGAAGAATTTCACTATGACTGCCTCTTCGTCTGTCAACATCGGAATGAAGATCCTCAAATCAGTGAAACGACTAGCATATTCCATCACCGACATTTTCCTCTGATTTAACCTCATAAAATCTGTAGCCTTATCCTACCTCAAGGTTTTTGGGTAGAAGTTCTCAAGGAACTTCTCCTGAAAATCCTTCCACATCATTCCCTTAGCCTGCTCTATTTAGACCATGATGTCCCACCAACGTTTTCCTGGCCCCTCCGCATATAGGATGCCAACTTGGCATGCTTCTCAAGAGGAGTCTCTAGATGTTCAAGAATAGTTTGTATGGACTCTATCCAAAATTATACTACTTTTGTTCCACCCTCTATAGTAAAGGTCAGAGGGTGTTGTAGTTAAAACTCTCTGGTCAGCTCAAACATACTCGGTACAACCCGCCTTGGGTCTCATTCCATCATCTGCATAAAAGGAGAAAATTTCTCCCAAAACCGCTCTTCCCTATCTCCTTGGATCAACACGTTCTCTTTCTCCACTACTGGAGGATCATTCTCAGAAAATTCCTCATGTTTTCCAACTGAAACATGTCTTCAAGGTGTCATTTCTCTACAATGCCAAACATGAGATTTAACATGCAACCATAACTCTATTACAAAAAGGAAAAAGATACAGGTAGGCTCATCACTCGACACAACTGAACCAATCAAAATACACTACCCAAGAGAACCCACTCACAACTGGATCACTACCCTTGGCCATATCTCCTAAGTCCATGTCTAACACGGTATCTAATTCACATGGTCACAAGCCTTATCTTTTACCTAATTCAAAACATTTTCTCTATTCCAATTTACTGTTAACACATGTTAGTCCACTTTTAATTCATTAGTAAACACCATTTTCTAATTACTAATTACCATTTTTTACTTTCCTTTTTACCCATTCATACCATCCCATTAAGCATAATTTCATTACTTTTAAGAAAACATATGCATCCTAAACTTTATATCCCACACACCTATCCTGTGTGTGTGCCTATCATGATGTATGTCACTTTACTACATAAGTGATTAGAATGATGAATGAATGAATAACCTCATATCCTTAAAAACATGAGATAAATATCACAAAACCGTCAAACCACATAATAACTACATCATCCAATGGTGAAATAACATCAAATATAACAACATACAATAAGAACAACAATCCCCTCCCATGGTGACTTGGGTTTTCCCCATACATGGGTTAGATACTCCCAAGAAAAACCTCATTACCAAGGCCCCTCACTTTTCTAACCTTCTGTCTACCATCCACAAATAGTAATAAAGAGAAAATAACTCCCATGATACCACTTTTTAACATACTTGACCCGAGATCCACTAATCTGGTGCCCAAGCCGAGTTGCTAAATGACCTCAAGCACGAATCCCTGTACGCCAGAGGTTGCTGACTAAAAGAGAGGGTCTAATAGGTCACATGGGGAGACTATACCTTCATTACTAGATTAAGAAAAAACAAATAATAATTTAAATAACAAAAATAATAGGCAACAATTGATAACAAGCATAAATAACCAATTCCCAAAACTGGGTACAACCAGATACAATTGTAAATATGTCATGTCATGCTATAGTACCAAGTGAAAAAAACCCAAAATAATGGAAAATAGAAGGATCCACAAAATGTACCGGACTCCAAGTTTGTAACCTCTCCTATACAGGTCCCATGTCTAACCCAACTTCCTAGCATAGGGCCTTTTCCCTTCTCCTAACCTGCAAGCCTGAAATCTGCTCGGGTACCCAACGATGGACCAAGAAGGGTTTGAGTATAACTCAGTAGGCCACCACCAACAGTGTCTACAAAATATCCAAAAAAGGTAGATAGTTCATGTAAGTGATAAATAATGACAAGTAAAGATAAACAGACAATGGTCCTTTATAGACAATGCTCCTTTTAATTATACTACCATTGAGTCCAGGTTTACTACTTAGGCATTTCATGATTTAATCTACCTTTTTCATGTGTTCAATGGATTAGGAATATTAAATGTTCTCAAGCACATGGGAATTAAATAAATCCCTATCTCACTAGGCATCACATTATAACATTTTCATAATCCTCACCTCGAAGCCTCAATCCGGGTGGAATGCAACTATTAGGGGAATGAAACTCCATCCCCTTACCTAACCTATGAATTTAGGGGTAGAGCTAGAACCTCGGTCCAACTCAACCCATGGGAATAGAACCTCAAGTCGATACCCCACTCAACCAAGCCATGTGCACATACTTATTTATCATTCACCACAATTAACCATATCACAACAAACATAACCAATATCATTTACAACATCTCAAAATATAAATAAATGTGAAATTAACATTATTTCCTCAATCTATTAATGCATTCATCATTTATATTACTTAACCCATTTATCCCCATTATATTTTCCATGCCTATCTCACTAATCATATTAAAGTATAAAGATAATCCCCTAGCATTTTTCCATTAATCCATTTAATCCCTTTTAAACCAAACAAAACTCACACTTAGGTCATTACCCAACCTAGGTGTATTAGTAAAACTACCATTTCACATCCTTAAAGCATATTAACATTTTCATCACATGATTTATGTTCTCTCACAATAGCCTTACACTTACATAACTAAATTCTAAGTCCTGGGAATATCTGCACACCCCATGGGTGGCCCTTATTTGGTTGATTCATCCTCCTTTCATCCCATGGGGATCAAGAGGGGTTCAATTGACCATTTAGACACCCACTACATTACATCATGTCAAGGAACCAAGAACTTATCAAAAGAGGGAATGAGTAAAATCCCTACATGAAAAAATCTACACAATAAACAAAGGAGATAACTTGTAGACCACCTACCTTGATTCCCTTAATGAACACACCCTTAATAGAATCCTTAGATCTTGATTCAACCTAACCTTGAAGCCTCAAACTAAATCTCACTAAAAAATAAGGGTTTGAGAGCTTCATATGGAGATGGGGAAGAAATATAAACCCTAAACCAAAAAGATAATCAAGAGGGAGATTAGCTTTACCTGGATCTTCAATACGCAACCAACAACACTCCAAACAGCCTAGGAATGAAGGATATTGAACTCTTGTAAGATCTTAGAATATTGTCTCATCTATAGGGTTGAAGGATAGAGAAGGGGAGAAATCCTGAGTTGGTATAAGAAATCCCATAATGGCATTTTTGTATTTTTTTAAAAGTTTCCAGGCCACACGATTTTTCTGAACAATTTTCCAAACCGTGCAGAAACCGTGTGGAGGCTACTACCTGTACACCCATCTCTTACATAGTTTTCCAGACCTTGCACAAACCGTATGGATCGCCACTATCTGTATGGTCTTCCCTCATACGGTTTTCCAGACTGTGCACAAACTGTTAAGATTCCAAGAAAACCCCCTTTCCCCCTTTTTCGTGTCCCGAACCCTAGAAAAACCCCTAGAATTCTTAAGTACTTGGGAAAACATCTAATTAACCAAAAAAGTAGACTAAAACTGAAACATAAATAAAAAAATACCCTACGGAGAAATCCTGGATCTTACAAGTGGAACCCGAACCTATTGTTTTTTATAGAAGGATTGAAAATAATGTTGTGGAATAACATTAAAGTTATAAAATTGACGAAGATATGATTTTTTTGATACTTTTATTTATGAGTTTAATTCCATGGACTATGGGATTAATGATATAAAGAGACAAATGACAGATATGATTGAAAATTTTGTTTCAAAGTCATATTTTTATGAGAAGAAAGTGATATTAAAATCATAATTAGAGGTGATGAAAAATCATCCAGTTATTTAATAAGACATCTCTACCTCAGTTCAAGAAGAAATAAAATCTTTCAAAATGGACATTTATTATTTGAATAAGTTTGTACTCTCTCAATTTTAGTTAATGAAGATGATTACATCTACTGGTGACTCATCTTAAATTAAAAATGAATTCAGTGATGCTTCTGATCAACTGAAGAATTTATCCTCAGATTTGATGATGTTAGATGGGAGAGTTCATGTACTAAAATGTGATATTATATCCTTGGAAACCATTAAATAACTATGAAAAGACAACACCTATGAACTCTATATTGTAAAATATGATTCTTAGAGAGGTAGAGAAGGCCTATACAAGAAGATAAATGAGATCATTGATTTTTTAAAGATGTTTTTACCTATTTAAAGGAAAATTTAGTTGAAACAAATAATATTTCTAAGAAGATTTATGGATTAATTTCTCAATGGGAATATACTCTAAATACAAACCTACCATCCATGAAGGACTCCTTGCATTATCTCTTGAATAAAGTTCAAGAATTTTCTTTGTCTAATTCTAATTTTAATCACTCTGATAAGGTAGTTAAAATGAGTGAGAAATATGATTGTCCTACTAATGCTAAGACAGTTGTTTCCAAGGGAAATAAAGCTGTATCTAAATCAATAATTTCTGATAGTGGTCTTCAAGTGCTTTAAAATTTATTTGAGATATCAACATTCACCTATAAAGTCATTTAAGTTTTTAATAATAACTTTAATGAAAGAAATAAAGTTTCCAAGTATAATCTCTCTAATATTCTAGAATACTATGGATATGATATTAAGAAATTAATTTTTTATATCTTAGGTTTTTATTAGGATTCTCTTTTCTCTTGGTTAGAAATGTTTAGAAATGTATTATTTCATCTTATAGAAAATATACCTCTAACATATAATCCTCACATATATTTTTTGAATATCAATAAAAGGTTTCATAATTTTTTTCCTCCTCCTCCTACCATTGAAAGGTATAATACTGTAGTGGAAGAAACAATTTAGAAGGAATCATCTACCTCTAATTCATAGATTCCTTTTACCAGATTCACATTTCCTTTCTCTATTGATTATAATTTTGATGATAAAATATTAAAGAAACTACATGATGATATTATGGATATGTTTAAGAAACCTATAGGAGATACTAATAGTGTTGGTTTATATGGGAATAGACTTTACTTGTCTCTCCCTAACCTTGGGAATTTTCATCCTATCCCTACCTCTATAAATCCCTACCTTGAGTAATAATACTGATATAATTTTCTCTTGGTTTATTCTTTAGTTATATTTCAATGTGACACTGTAATTATATTCTTTAAATTAATGAAATTCAGTACTTTATGGTTTCTTTTTCCTTATATTTCTTTCTTCATTACATAGTCTTTGTTTTTTCTATATTTTTCCATATAAATTCCAAATTTTTTTCACTTAAATAATCTATATTCTTCTAGTTCTTAATTTACTGTTCTATATTTAATATGTTTTATCTCACTAAATTATTCTTTTTTTTGAAATCATAAAAAATGGGAGAAGAGATTCAATACAAAATTTTACATTTTACACTCTATTATGCATGATAAAATATTCTTTTCTATAATAAAAAATATGTAAAATTCTCTATTTAATTTATCATTGGTTTATTGATCATAAAAAGTTAGTATATTTTTTGAAATACTAATGTTCTTCCAACATATCTCAATATTTCATATGTTTTGATGATCAAAAAATACTTATTTCTTTTACTAAAAAACTTATCTTATGTGTTTTTAGGAAATTATGATTTTTCTTAAGTAATATTCCATTTCAATGTATTTTAGTTATATATTTTATTTAAGGTTAAATAAATTTTCTAAGTAAAATATCATACATGCTGGTAAATAATCATATGAGATGATATTTTATCATATGAGAGTTTTATTTTTATATGCTATTAATAAATCTATTTTTTGTCAAATAAAATCATATTACAGATATAAATACATCATCATGTTGTATTTTAGATTCCATATAAAGTAAATTATCCTACAAAAGTCTTACATATGAGAATTATCGTGCAATGCAGAATAAAGACTCACAAGCCATGAATTTTGGAGAAGTATTTTATCATACGAAGATCAAATCATTATACGAAGCATGGATTTCCCCATGAGATCAGAAAGTAAGAATACTACTATTTGAAAAAGGAAAATATTGTATGAAGTGTATAATTATCATACAAAGATCAAAAGAATCATACATAGATCAAAAACATCATATGAAAATAGAAATTATATTATGGAATTACGTTTCCAATTGATCTATCCTGTAGTGATAGAATTATTTTACTAAAGGATGAAATATCATATGCACTAGATTATCTTATAAAGTCAAATATTTATTTCAAAGTAAAAATATTCCTTGAAGTTTCAACTTAAGTATTTCTCTAAATCATGTGATGTTTTGAATTTAGAAATGACCATGAGGTGGATAATTCACTTTGAATATGTAATCATTCAAAGTAATTATTTTAAGAGTATTTATTTACTCTTTGGAGGAATTTATTATGGAATTCAAGTGAAGTAAACACCTATTTTTTTTAAATAAATTAAGATGTATGGATAAAGAAAGATGAATTAAATAATATGACCATTTCCGATATTATATATAGTTCCAAGTAAGATCATGGTTACAATCAACAATTATATATGCGATTTCAATTTTCTAAATTGAAGGTCACATGTGAAAACAGAGCCTAAAATTTTGAATTATTCTATTTTATCTTGATTGTTGGAGAATATGTGGATTTTTGAATTCAAAATAAAATAAAAATAGAAAGTAATATCACATGATAAATATGGTGTTTTCTGAATAATGAAAATGATACTATACTTTCATGTACTTATAATATATTCTTTGTTTTTTAAGAATAAAAACTTTCTACTACTATTATTTGAAGAACACATCAACTACAGTTGAGAGATATTCCAGATCTGATCGTTTAAGCCTTATTATTTTTTTGGAATAAATTCCAATATTTTTCAAGTTTCATATTGAAGGACCTCAAAACACCCTGAGAGGGGATGTGTGATCTGGGTGTCAACTTTTATTTAAAAGAAATGTATCTTGTTCCCACATTGGTAGGAACCTATTAAACTTGTATGCCGGTAATGTGCAATACTTAAAACATTCACAAGGAGCAAGATAACACAAAAATTTTACTTGGTTCACCACTAAGGGCTAGTCTAAGGAGTATACATCGATAATGTGTAATTCATACCTTAATCCATTATTCTTCACTAGATGTAGAATAAAAAAGTTTAGACACAATCACTCTATTCCAGGAACACTACCTTTACAAGATTTTAGGTATAGCACACCGCGTCCCTTAGAACACTTCCATTGAATCCTGCTAGCTCACTAATTTAAGAGAAGTCTAACTTAGTTTATCGACTTGAAGACCGCTTCAATAGATTTTCATTGAAGACTTTGTCTCTATATAACATGAGACTCTACTTTCATCAAAGTCCTGAATTGATTAACTTCAAAGTACTAAATAAAAAAATTGGATATTTAAAACTTTCTAGAAGCACACACTAGCACTTGCGCACAACACCTTCTCTTATGCGCAAGATTTGGAATTGTCACGTAAGATGACTTTTACACAACCCTTACTTTCCATGCAACCCTTATCTTTCGTGAAACTATACCACAAGATTCACTTTTTATTTAAAGACTAAAGGAACAATTTTTGTATAAGATTTTATTTCTGAAATCTTCCATGTACAACTCTTTCATGTGATAGATGAACCTGATGTTTATTCAAAAAGTTATTAGTCTAGAGTGGGGGTAGCTACCTATTTATAGGCCTTAATGACCTTGCATGTAAGATTCTTCCCGAGCACACAAAATGCATTTTGAAATCTCATTGGGCATGCAAGTATCTTCCATGCAACCTTGTCTCTCTTTCAAATTTAAATCTTTCACACACTTTTTCCTTCTTCATATTTTGATGTGGTGATCCCGAAACAGGCCTTGCATGCAACACATCTTGAAACTGTGAGCTAAATTTGTATCTATATTCTATATATTTGTCTTATATAATGTGAAAAATCCTTGTTCTAAGTGTGTGAAGGACATAAAAATGAATTTTAAAAAATGAGGGACCTATAAAATCTCTTGGAACCTTTGGTAACAAGTTTCAATTGCCTGTACTCAACTAAGGTTTTTGGGAAAAGGACCTATATAGTGAAATTCACCAATATTGAAGAGAGACCACTAATGGAGTGGAATAGGGGGTTCTTTTTCACCAAAACACTATAAAATCTTATGTGTTATATTATTTTATTCTCTATTTTTATTTCCACTATTTATCTGATATAGTAAAAAGGAGTTTGACAAATTAATTTTAATTGGGGTTATAATTTCAAAACTAAATTCACCCCATCCCGAGTAATTGCATAATTCCATTTGGAAGGGATAAAAAATTGGTGGGACCAAGACTCATAGCATGATAATATTAGGGGATATACCATCCTAGAAGTTATATCTACTATAATCCCTTCTTGATGTGGGAACACACTAGCATATGGTAATCCATGGATAGTAGATATATCTATCTCTATTGTAAGTCCTACCCGATATGAACACACACTAGGGAATGTTGTGATTCTTCCTAGTATGTCATAAACACATTTACTTTTGTCTGTATTGTTTCTTTATGTCACTTTACCCTAGTTACCTATGATTTACCCCCATGAAATTTTATAGATACTTTGGATGCTTTTATTTACTTTATGCTCTTACTTTTATATTTTATAAATAAATTGTTAAAAAAGAGATTATTATCGGTACTTTTATTATTTAAAAATGAAAAGCTTAATTTTTTATATTGTAGTTCAAAATAGAAATAAATGATTTATTTATTATGGGTTTCACATGAATTAATTAGTGGGATCATACTAGGCATGTTATTCTCACACCCTATATACACTCTAAAAGTGCATATAGACCTTATTTTGAATGATATAGATAAAGGAAAGGCACTTATTGGAGGTGGTGGATGTTCATGATAACTGGATTTAGGCCTCATGTTACATGGTGATGGGTACCAACCATTTTAGTTTTTTTTGTTGTAGAATCTTTGTCTTGTATCATCATATTGGCACTCCAACCCATTTCATTTTTTTACTTCATTTTTAGATTATTTTTTATATATATTCTTGATCTCATGATTATGATTTGATGTTATCATTAATTATAATTTATAATTTATATTATTTCATGTTTGGTTTTATTATTGCTTCCCTAATGATTTATTTTGTTGCCTGACTCACTAATCTATGGAAAGGTTATACCGGGTTCACAAGACAAACCCTTGTTAATTATTTTTATTGGGAGAAACCATTCCAAAAGGCATGTACTTGATTCTTAGACACTGATTTCTAGCTTGTGAAGATAGGTAATGCCCTTCGAGCCTTGTCCTAGGCCATCTTGGGCTTTAGGTCAGGGGTGGCCTGGGTTAGTTCACACCAAAACATGCCCACAAATAAAATAATTCAAAATAAGAAACTTTAAGACCAAATTAATGTTACTAAATTTAAGAAAATTGAAAATGATTATCCTGAATTTTTAAATGGAAGATAAACTATTTTTCTTTTATTATCCATAGATAGCATGAATCCCCACGTCATGAAATGTAACACTCACTATATAAATCTAGTTATATTGGTAAATATTAACTTATTATTATGGCCATTATTGAAGTGAAAGTATATTAGATATGAAATAATGAGGCCAAGCCCATGGGAATCATAATCAATCCCATAAGTATTTCATGGGATGGGTTTAAAAATTTGATCTATTTTTAAAATAAGTATAAACATGATTTTCATTATGGGACCACATCGATGTAGGTAAATTCGTACAGATACAGGCCATCTAAAAAACTTATATTAGTTACTAAATTAATTTTATTTATTATTTTTTAAAAATTATGGTCATAATATATAGTTTATATACTGCTAGTGTTCTAAACCAACCCACAACATCAAGAATACCATCCATTTTGCAGTGTTGAATTGCTTTCCATCCTTTGTACATCAAATATACCAACCAATTTCCCACTTACACATACCATACACTTTACCACCTACATGAAAAATAATCACAATGGTTATTTATTTATTTATTTACATTACCAACCAAGTGTATTGGAATAAAATACACGCAAATGTTTGATAACTCCTCTATATTTAGGAATTAATACTACAATCACTAACAACCAATCGAATGACAGAGCCACCCAACCTAAATTTTTTAATTTAATATATATATATATATATATTATTTAGGGTACATATATAAGGACATGACCTTAAATATTACATAATCTTGAGTTAAGTCAATAATTTGGCCTTATTTCACATTGAGGATCTTTTCAAGTTTAGAGATTTAGATAATTAGGCTATAACTCATACATAACAACTTTAATATTAAAAATTAGACACTTCTACTCACTATCCATTTTTTTATAAAAAAAAACTTTTAAAAAGAAACATGGTATCTTTTAATGTTTAAACATCATAACTTTTCCTTGATCCCATAATTGACTCTATTATTCTCTAAATCATATGAAAAAAATTTAAAATCTTGAGATGATCATAAAAATCTCTATAAGGATACACTAAGAAAGGAAACTATTAGTCATGTGAAAACATGTAAACCATGAATACTTTATCATAAAGTAATACCTTTTACCTTTAAGAATTATTAAATACGCATCACTAAGTATAATATCATTTCTTACCCTATTTAGAATCAAAATATTACCTTAAAACCCATATAAATCACATATAACATATAAAGATAAATTTGGACATAATCATACTTAAATGGAATAACTATACAATCAACTTACACACATATTGCTAAATAGAATAACCATATAGCTGGATTTCATCCCCAATGCATTGGAGGTTATAACGTAACCACCCATACTTGGTTTATCATGAAACCACCCATCTTTGGTTTATCACATAACCACCCATCTTTTGTTTATGAAGTAACCACCCATAAAATGTATAAGTACCATTATATAATCATATCACATAAAATATTTCAATTATCCACATTTCACTCATAAAATTTCATTTACAATCACAAGAAATCATTTCAAGATATTGAAATAGTGAATCCATTTTAAAAACCATTTTCAATACCAAAATAACCCAAAAGGTAATAAGGTATTTTTTTACTTTTAAAAAACATTAAGTCTTATAGAGTAATCTAAATATCGAATAATTCTTACGGCGGAAAAGAATTCATTGTCGCCGCATACATTAAAAACATTCCTTTTGTAGTTTTTTATAGAAAGTAAAAAACTTTGTATAAAAAGATTCCTTTTGAAAACTATTTAATGAAATTAAAATTAAAATGGGTTTATTATACACCATATAAAAGAAGGAGGTGTATATTATCAAAATATGCCTCAATGAAAGTAGATTGAGACAAAGTCCCTTACCTTAAGATCGATTCATCAAACATGTTCCTTTTTATTCTTGAATAATAAACTTATGTTAATTTCTACTTGAGTGAGAACATTTTTTGAGTTTATTATTTATTTTATATCATTTATTACCATGTTATAAAAATTATATAATTCTTTAATTTCACATCGGATGTTTTATCGATATTCGGTACATGAGTTGAAAATGAACATGGTTTGATGTCACTAGTCCATGTGGTCATAAGTCCATCATCTCCAAAATAAAATTCATGAAATAATAATAATTTTTATACATAAATTATAATTTTTAAATCAAACCATTAATTTATGGTATGAAAAATGAACCATGTTATAATCATGGATGCGGTAGGCTATATGTATGCATGAGTAACGTTTTCATTTTTCATTGATCATTATTGAAATAAGGTAATTATTATTTTATATTTCCAGAATGATCATTATATAATTAAAATCATAATAATAATTTAAATATTCTTATATATATATATATCATATAAGTGATTTGGTGAATAAAAATGATTCACATCGCTTCGTGGAGGTGATAATTCACACGTACGCACGAACAACGTTATCAATTTTATATGAATGTAAAGTAAGAAAATAATTGAAATATTATTATTTTAAAATGATAAATATTTCATGAATATCATATATAAAAATGATTCTATTATTATAACCATTCTTTATAGACATTAATTAAAAATGAACTATATCGGTTCGTGAGGCGGTAGTACGCCGTACACACGAACAAAATGTTTATTTCCCATTTGAGGAAATTAGAGATGAATTTATGTGATGATATTAACATAATAACATATTATTATATTTAGGATACTATATTTATTATTTTTAATGGATGAAGGAGATTTAATAGAAGTGTAAAAATAAATAAAATAGAAACACTTAAAAAATGACACCTCTTATTCTATTGATCACTTTTGAAGAACACCTTAACACCTCTAAGGAGGGTGTTATGCCTAAAATAAGGCCTCAATAATGTGGGTAGGGATTCAAAGAAAGGTTTTGGGTAGATATTGGATAAATCAAAAGGCTTTGGAAGTGTGATTATTAGAGAAGGGTGGTCACATTTTTATAGGAGAGGGTAGGGGAACCCTTGGAAACTCTTAAAATATTAAATTAATATAAATTAAATTACAATTCCAAATGGTTTAAAAATAATTTATTTTAAATATAAGATGATTTTGGGTTGAATCCCCATCATCCAATTAAAATTATATAGGTTTTGAATATATTTTCTAATCCTTATCTTTTTGGTTTAACCCTTATTTTACCCTTTTTAATCTTATCGTGATATCTTGTTATTTACAATTTGTGTGTTAATTTAATTAATATAACATATCAAACTATAAACAAAAGTGTCATTTATGACATATTAGGACGTATACTAACTATTTTTACAAATCTTAGATTTTTAGGAATTTTATAACATTTAATAAACTATTTTATATTTTAAAATACCAATAGTTTCAATTATGAAACTATTCATTAGTTGACTTTTAAAAAATATCATAACAATAAGATAAGTTCAAACCAAATCCTTTAAATCATTGCTTACCATTTTTATAATCAAAATATTACATCAAAACCCATAGAAATCACATATAATATATAAAGGTAACTTGTGACATAATCGTACTTAAATGGAATAACCATACAGTCGACTTCCACACATATCACTAAATGGAATAACCATATGGCCGACTTACATACCCAATACATTGAAGGTTATAATGTTACCACCCATCCTTGGTTTATCATGGAACCACCAATATTTGGTTTATCATGTGACCACCCGCCTTTGGTTTATCACGTAACTACCCATCAAATGTCCAAGTACCATATATAATCATATCACATAAAGATTGCAATTATCAATATTTCACTCATAAAATTTCATTTATAATCACAAGAAATCATTTCAAGATATTGAAATAGTCAATCCACTTTAAAACCCATTTTCAATACCAAAATACCCAAAAAGGGAATAAGGGAATTATTTTTCCTTTTAAAAAACATTAAGGCTTATAGAGGAATCCAAATATAAAATAACAGTTATAGCGGTAGAGAATTTGTTGTCAGCACATATGATCACACCACGATTCAGTGTTTCATTTTCACCCTTACACCACTGTGCTAAACTTGTTTTATATTGAAAATTATAAAAATAATAAAAAATTTAATTCCATGTTTGAATCATTTATTTTGTTTTTATCACTATTAAAAAGGGCAAGGTTACTTGTTTTTATGATTCCATTGTAGGAGGAGGTGATTTGGAGGGCCCCTGATGACGTCCAAGAAAAATGGGCCAAACTGCGCAGGATCCAAGGACACCAATAGATTAATCCACACACTGATACTAGACCGTGCATTAAATTGGGCTGAAATTTTTTTTTCTGGTCCAAAATTCATTGGGATACATTTCATATTAAGGAACCAAAGACTCATTCGGCCATCTGGAAGCCCAAACGACCAGATGTGTCCAGCACACCAAATCTGCACGAAGTCAAAAGTGGTGTGATGTGACTTGTCCATATCTCGTGTTATATGTGTCAAAATTATGCAAAACTTTCTGTGGAGATAGATAATATGTGGTGCTACAACTTCATTATTTTCTCTAAATCTAGATAAGGTTGTATGGAGGTCTAAACACCTGTGACATGTGGTTTTAAGAATTCTATGTGCTCAAAACCACCTTCCCATTTTCCTATTAAATAGAACCTTGGGATCCTCATTTTAAAGTTATAATAGGAGGAAAAGCTCTTGTATTTTGGAGACCAAAAGGATTTATCTCCTCATACTTGAAGTTCTGGAGGCCCCTATCATCATAGGGGTATCAACAATAAAGAAGGAGTTCCACCCGAGCCTTCTCCTCCTCTTGATGGTGAGCTAAATGGTGGATGTTCATTTCAAGGGAGAAACACATACTTGGGATGGATTTCCAACACTTGATACTCTACTGGTTTTGTGTAATTTTTGTGTGGATTATTTCACTTATGTTTTATCTAAACATGTTTCTCCTCTAAGTTCATTTCTTGGGTTTAATTAAGTGAACCAATTTTCATTTCAACACCGATTGGGTTGAAATTTCAAGTGGGAAACTTGAGTTGTTCTGATTGGAAAACACAAGGATCATATTTATCTCCCACATAAAAAAGATATTAGTATGATTTGGTAGCCTTTAATCTATTCTTTAAGTCCAAACTTTGACAACATGTTTGTTGTGTCAAGGGTTGGTACTTTGTGCAACGTTTAGAGAGGCAAGAGGGGAATCAAGATCTTGAGAACCCTCAACCAAAGAATTAAACAAAACCATGTGAAATTTTCAGAACAATGAACTATCCAAGATGTGTAGTGAAATTTATGTGATATCATTATCTCATAATTATTAAAACACAACCTTATTCTATCAACTATTAAACTCTTTAAGTTAAGTTATTTTCTTAAAACTGTTTTCAAAATCATCCCCTCTTTTAGTAATCTTTATCAAAAATACACACTATAAGCCACCAACTCTCATTGATAGATGACATAGGGTCTTCCCTAGACTGTAAATAAACCTTAAAATCATAATAAATTTGATTTTTCATGATATCACGGTCAAATTTTAGCGTCGTTTCTGGAGAGCACTTTGGTTTTTAGTGCATGTTTTTATAAGGTTTTTGTAATTTTTGTGAATATTTATTTGTTTTATCTTATAAATTTTCAATAACTTTTTGTTATGATCTATTTTTTGTGTAGGTTTGGTGCATGATTCATTCTACGCTGGGAGATTTATCACCTTTCGAACTCGAACCAGAGAGGAACCTATGACAACGACACCGAGACACACAAGACAACACATTGAAGGAGGACACACCACATATTGAAACTCTTCTTCACCCTTCATATTCTTCTAGAACTAACATCAAAACTAAAATAAACTTGTATAACATGGCTGAAAATAGTAGAACACTAAAATAACTAACCTCACATGATGTTGATATTCATCCCACATACATTCAATCACAAGGTGAGGTACCCAATTTTGAACTACAATCTGGTTTAATTAATCTATTACCAAGATTCCATAGACTTCCTAGAGAGGATCCACATAAGCATTTAAAATAATTTTCACACTGTGTGTTCTATATTAAAACCTGCAGATGTGGATTAAGAACAAGCAAAGTTAAGGGCATTACCTTTTTCATTATAAGACACAACAAAAGATTGGTTATATTATGTTAATTTCCCAATAAGAGGCTGGGTGGACATGAAATGCCTTTTTCTTGAAAAATATTTCCCATCCTCTCAAACTGAAACAATAAGGAAAGAAATTTGTAGTATAAAAAAATATCAAATGGAAACATTACATGAATATTGGGAATGATTTAAAAGGTTATGTTCAAGTTTCCCACACCACCAAATAAGTGATCAACTTTTAATTTAATATTTTTATGAAGGATTAATCCCTATTGATAGAAATATGATCGATGCTGCTACAAGTGGTGTGCTAGTTGATAAGACCCCAATTGCTGAAAGAACCCTGTTTGAGAACATGGTGCAAAACACACAACAATTTGGTTCAAGGTCTAATGTACCGATTCAAGGTGTCCATGAGGTACAAAGTACTGAATTCGAGAAGAAGGTGGACACAAAGTTCAAAGAGGTAAGTACCCTTCTTCAACAACTTGATATTTCCCAAGGGAAATCCCAATCTCCTCCTCCCATCCATTGTGGTATATGTTCTGACACCCACTACTCGGACCAATGCCCCCAATTGAGAGAAAATTATAAGAGTTGTGAGGCAATCTTACAAGGACACCCCTATAACCAACCCTTTAGGCAAGAACCATACTATCCATACAACTCTGGGTGGAATGAGAACTAAGAATATTGGCAAGGGGGGTATTTAAACCAACCTCAACAACAATGGAACCAACCAGGGCAGAGTATTCATCCACCACCACCACCCAAAAATCCTCAACCACCCCAAAGGCCTTTCCAACAAACTCTTCCAAAACCCAATCCTAGCCTAGAAGATATGATGAAAAAAATGGCTTCCAACAATATCAAATTACAACAAACCACTTAGGAATCTATACAAGACCTCAAAACCCAATTAGGCCAACTAGCTAACTCAGTGGGTGAAATTCAAAGTCACTAATCAGGTAAACTTCCCTCTCAACTAGTAGTTAACCATAGGGATAAAGGAATTGTTATCCCCA
This sequence comes from Viscum album, assembly GCA_963277665.1. Lineage (NCBI taxonomy): Eukaryota > Viridiplantae > Streptophyta > Magnoliopsida > Santalales > Viscaceae > Viscum > Viscum album. Next base: position 1,195,686,112 of record OY728123.1, on the reverse strand, counting down.
TCACCCTTAGGATTGGAAAAAAACTAGAAAGTAAGATGAATCCTCCATTAGAGTCATCCCCTCATGAGAAAACCTCCATCCCAACCATTAAAAATGTTCCAAATGTTGAAGAACCTTGTCCCGAGAAAATCCCTTCCAAAGGAAAGAGTGTGTATATTGATGAGTCACTTAGCCCAACCATTACTCTTACATTTACTCAAAGGGACACCGATCCAATAAAACAAAAGAAAACTGAACTTGATAAGGAAATATTGGAAATTTTCAAGAAAGTGCTTGTTAACATTCCATTGATTGATGTTATGAAGAAAATTCCATGGTACGCGAAGTTTCTAAAGGAGATGTGTACACACCGAAGAAGACTTTATGGAGATGAGAAAGTGATCTTGTGGATGAATGTTTCAATATTGGTAGAGCCATCACTTCCCACCAAGTGAAATGATCCTGGAACATTTTCAATTTCGTGCACCATAGGGGAGTATTCTTTTTCTAATGTTATGCTTGATTTAGGTGCTTCTATAAATGTGATGCCTCACTCTATTTACTCTACATTGTAGGTCGGGGAACTGAAGCCCACTAGAATTATTGATCAAATGGATAACCGAAGTACCACACACCCCTCTGGTGTGTTAGAGGATATTATTGCGAGGGTTCAAAGTTTAATTTTTCATAATGACTTTTATGTGCTTAAAATGGAGGATGATAGGATGAATGGACCTGCCCCGATTATATTGGGGAGAACTTTCCTGAAAACCACCAAAAACATAATTAATTTCTATAATGGTACATTATCTATGGAATTTGTTGGTGACATTTTCCACTTCAATATCTTTGATTCCATGAAGTACCCCTCATAAGAACATTCCTCTCTCTATGTTAATTCTATAGATGTACTTCCCCTAAAAGACAACATTTATTTCCCCTGATCCTTTTTCTGAGTTTTCTTCATTGATAGAAATAATAGGAAATGATTCATGCATTGATTGTTGTATTAGTCTATAAAAGTGTCATGCTTGTTCATTGATTGATGATTTCTTGAACACAGAGGATCAAATGAACATTGATGATACTGATAAGCTTGTAAAAGCTCATTCCTCATCTGAGGATGATACCATTGAGCATTTAGATGAGATCAGTGATCTCTCACTTTCACACACACTTCTATCAATCCAAAATCCACCTGAATTGTAACTGAAACAATTGACTCAAGATTTAAAATATTCATATCTTGATAATGGAAACAATTTGCCTATCATCATTGCTAGTTCATTACCTCCTGAGCATAAATTAAAACTGCTTGAACTTTTAAGGGAGTATAAACAAGATTTTGGATGGACACTTGCTGCCATTCCTGGTATTAGCCCATCAATTTTTACACATCATATTTTATTAAATTATGAGGATAAACTAGTGAGGCATCCACAACATCGACTGAATCCAAACCTCCTAGAAGTTGTGAAAAATGAGGTAACAAAATTATTAGATGATGAAATCATTTACCCCATCTCTGACAGCCAATGGGCCAGTCCCGTTCAAGTAGTTCCTAAATATACTATCCTTACCATAATAAAAAATGAAAATAGTGAATTGGTTCCAACTCATGTGTAGAATAATTGGCATGTCTGTATAGACTATCTCCGACTAAACCAACACACTAAAAAGGACCATTTCCCTTTTCCATTCATTAACCAAATTCTAGAGAGGCTAGCGGGTAATTCCCACTACTGTTTCCTTGATGGGTATTCTAGATACTTTTAGATCCATATTTACCATGAGGATTAGGAAAAGACAACCTTTACTTTCCCCTTTGGAACATTTTCATATAGGAGGATGCCATTTGGTCTGTGCAATGCTCCAGGTACTTTCCAACGATGCATGGTTAGTATTTTTTCCTATTACCTGTATAATTGCATAGAAGTATTCATGGATGATTTCACTATTTATGGATCATCTTTCGATGAATGTTTGAGTAGTATTGCTTTAGTCCTACGTCACTGAATTGAAAATAATCTCGTATTAAATTATGAGAAATGCCATTTCATGGTGCGACAAGGTATAGTTTTGGGGCATGTCATTTCTGGAGATGGTATCCAAGTAGATAAATCAAAAGTGGATGTCATTTCTTCCTTACAATTCCCCAAAAATGTATGGAATGTGCGGTCTTTCCTATGTAATTCTAGATTTTACCATCGTTTCATTCGTGACTTTAGTAAAATTGAACTCCCCCTCTCCCGATTACTCCAAAAAGAAAAGGAATTTGTTTTTGATAATTAATGTGAGGAAGCTTTTAATAAGTTAAAATGGAGTCTCACATCACCCCCGGTTATCCAACCACCTCGGTGGGATTTACCATTTGATCTCATGTGTGATGCCTCTAACTACGCAGTTGGGGCAGTCTTGTCATAAAGGATCAACTGAGCTCCACATATCATAGCCTATGACTCACGTACATTGGACCCTGCCCAAGAAAACTACACCACAACTAAAAAATAATTTCTTTATATTATGTTTGCCTTGGATAAATCCACATCGTATCTTTTAGGGTCCAAATTCATTGTGTTCTCAGACCATGCAGCCCTCTGGTACCTCCTTAAGAAAGTGGAAGCCAAACCACGTCTCATTCACTAGATGCTCCTCCTTTAGGAATTTAATCTAGAAATTAGATTTAAAAAAGGAGCAGAGAATGTGGTGGCTGACTATATCATTAGGATCCCACTATCCTCAAAAATTGACTCATCCCCATGTATTCCTATTAATGACATGTTTCCTGATGAGCAATTGTATCGAGTGAAAGATGTTATTACTTGATATGCTGAAATTGTAAATTATTTGGTAGCATCTTGCATTCATACTGATTTCAATAAAAACCAATCTAGTTGTCTAAAACATGAGTCTCGTTGGTACATTTGGGATGACCCCTACCTCTGGCGCACATGTAGTGATCAAGTCCTTAGGCATTGTGTTACTGATAGCGAGTTTCAGTATGTCCTTAGATTCTATCACACTCTTGCTTGTGGAGGCCACTTTGGTCCCTAACGGACTGCTTACAAGGTCCTTGATTATGGTATTTTTTGGAGAACACTTTTTCAGGATGCCCATGATTTTTTCAAATATTGTCCTCATTGTCAAAGAATGGGGAATGTATCTAAAAGAAATGAAATGCCACAACAACCATTTCTCTTTCATGACATTTTTGATGTTTGGGTCATTGACTTTATGGGTCCATTTCCCAATTCCTTTGGAAACTTGTACATTCTTCTGGAGGTCTATTATGTGTCAAAATGGGTAGAGGCTCAATCCACAAAGATAGATGATTCCAAAAAGTTGTGTAATTTTTGAGAACTCAGATATTTTGTAGGTTTGGATTACCTAGGTTCATCATTAGTGACCAGGGTTCTCATTTCTGCAACCAAACAATGTAATCACTTTTGCGTCAGTATGGGGTCGGTCATATAGTGCCTACTGCATATCATCCACAGAACAATGGTCAAGCCGAGGTGTCAAATAGAGAGGTAAAACGGATTCTTGAAAAAACGGTTCAACCTAATAGAAAAGATAGGAGTCTTCAACTTGATGATTCATTATGGGCCTACCATACTGCTTTCAAAACTCCCATTAGAATGTCACCCTATCTTCTTGTGTTTAGAAAGAGTTTTCACCTACCTATTGAGATTGAGAACCGGGCCTACTTGGCCATAAAATAATGCAATTCTAATCTTTATGGTGCAGGTTCTCAAAGGAAGTTGCAGATTCAGGAGTTGGAGGAAATGAGAAGAGAGGAATATGAAAACTCCAGAATTTATAAGAAGAAAACCAAGGCTGACCATGACCGTATTATACTTTATCTTCAGTTCCAAATTGGGTAGAAGATCCTCCTTTATAATGCAAGGCTTAATTTTCATTTAGGTAATCTTTGTTCCCGATGGTTTGGCCCATAAACTGTTAGTAACGTATCTCCATTTGGTGTTGTTCAGGTTCAAAATAAAGAAACCAAGAAAACCTTCACTGTCAATGGGTAGCGGCTGAAGCACTTTCACAAATCCCTTCCAGAGTTCCTGATGGAGTAAATCCATGTTCAAGAAGCAACATACCAGTGAAACACACCGGGTTTTATCCTTACTTCTCACATTCTCAAATATTACAGTGAGGACACTGCACATTCTAGGTGTGGGGGGATGGGTAAATTCCTAGGTTAGTTAGGAATTTTCATTGTCTTTCTTCTTTATTCTCTTTTTCACCTTCTTTATGGTATTTTTTCTTTTCCCCATCTTGTTGTGTTCATTATTCTTTCCATTGTCTTTCTTATTTCTTCTCTTTTTTGCCTTCTTTATGGTATTTTCATTTTCCCCCATAAAAAATTTCAAAGTTCCATGATTCGGTGACCATAAAGGGGGGAAAGTAAAAAAACCATAAAGAATGGTGAAAAATAATATTTGTATAAAGTTAACATCAGAGAGTGATTTTTAGTGAATTGGTTTTCTGTTAATGATATAAATGGTTGTATCACTATGAAACATTTGAGATGATTGATGCCCCTTGTGTGAGTAGTTTTTGGGAAAAATGTGTCACTAATATGTCCATACATTTTTGTACTAAACCATTAAGTGTGAATATTTCTTACTTAATATAAGGTATATATATGTTAGTTTAATAATTTTCATCTTTAAATGATATTTTCATACGTTCGTTCCTTATCCGATCTGTTTCATTACTGTACCAGATTGAATTATGCATATGTACCTAATATCCGAATATTGTACGCCCTCAAAAAAAAAAGTTTGTGTCTTGGGAAGCTCAAAAACCACTCCTCATCAACCTTTTATCTTGTTATAACTACTGGAATTAGTGTCGTGAGGAGATCAAACAAGGGTTGAGAGTTGAGTGTGAGATTTGTTCCAAATGAAACTTCTAAAAAAATAATAATAAATGAGGGGAGTGATGAAATGTAAAACATATGGGGATATCTAGGTCAAGAGCTTATGGTTTGACTTTGTGAAATTCTTAAGTGAGTGGGTCATGAAATATGATTGCAAAGGATGCAGGGCAGGTTCGGTGAAAATTCATTTAAATCTGAATAATTTTAAAATAACCTATATTTATTGGATAAGAAGTGGAAAGAATAGCATGAAATTTTTTCACACAAAAACATGGAGAGTTAGTGGAATGGTTTACTTTTTAATTCCTTTCTCATGTTCGTGTCATGAATCTCTTTTAATTTCATTGTGATATGATTTATGAGACATATTTTTCTATTTTCACTTGGAATAACTCCTTGGTGTGGTTCGTGAATTGATCACATTACTTCAACGAATTAACATTTCCTCAAATGTAAAATATTCATGATGTTGGGAATATATATATGCATCATTTTATTTGGATATGTGACTTTTCCCAGGAGTGAAAATGTTTAGGTGTGGGGGTGTGATCGCACCACGATTCACTGTTTCATTTTTACCCTTACACCACTGTGCTAAACTTATTTTATATTGAAAATTATAAAAATAATAACAAATTTAATTCCATGTTTGAATCATTTATTTTGTTTTTATCAATGTTAAAAGGGGAAATGTTACTTGTTTTGATGATTCCATTGCAGGAGGAGGTGATTTGGAGGGCCCATGAAGATGTCCAAGAAAAATGGGCCAAACTGCGCAGGATCCCAATACACCAGTGGATTAATCCACACACTTCTACTATACCGTGCATCCAATTGGGATGAATTTTTTTGGGATAGTCCAAAATTCATTGTTATAAATTTCATATGAAGGAACCGAAGACTCATTCAGCCATCTATTGGCCCAACCTACCTGATATTTTCGGAACAAAAAATCTGTACGAAGTCAAAAGTGGTGTGCTGGGATCTGTCCATATATCATGCTATATGTGTCCAAATTATAGAAAAATTTCAGGGAGAAATCCAAGAAGTGGGGATACAACTTTTTTATTTTCTATAAATCAAGATAAGGCTGTCTGAAGGTCTAAAAATCTGTGACAAGTGGTTTTAATAATTCTGTGTGCTCAAAACCATCTTCCCATTTTCCTATAAAATGGCACCTTTGGCTCCTCACTTACAAGTTTGACCAGGAGGAAAGTCTCTGGTATTTTGGAGACCCAAATGATTTATCTCCTCATACTTGAAGTTCTAGAGGCACCTATCATAATAGGGGGATCAACAATGAATAAGGAGTTCCACCCGAGCCTTCTCCTCCTCTCGATGGCGAGCTAAACGGTGGATGATAATTTATAGGGAGCTACACATACTTGGGAGGGAGTTCTGACACTTGATACTATGATGGGTTTTTTTAATTTGTGTGTGGATTATTTCACTTATGTTTTATCTAAACATGTTTCTCCTCTGAGTTCATTTCTTGGGTTTAATTAAGTGAACCACTGTTCATTTCAACACCGATTGGGTTGAAATTTCAAGTGGGAAAGTTGAGTTGTTTCGATCGGGAAAGACACAGATCCTCTTTATCTCCCACATAAAAAAGATATTAGTATTATTTGGTATCCTTTAATCTGTTATTGAAGTACAAACCTTTACAACACGATTTTTGTGTCAAGGGTTGGTACTTTGTGCAACGTTTAGAGAGGCAAGAGGGGAATCGAGATCATGACAACCCTCAACCAAAGCATTAAACAAAACCATGTGAAATTTTCAGAACAATGAACTATCCAAGATGTGCAGTGAACTTGAAGTGATCTCCTTATCTCATAATTCTTAAACCACAACCTTATTCTATCAATTATTAAACTCTTTAAGTTAAGTTATTTTCTTAAAACTGTTTTTAAAATCACCCCCTCTTTTAGTAATCTTTATTAAAAATAAACACTATAAGACACCAAATCTCCTTGAGAGATGACCTATGGTCTTCCCTAGACTATAAATCAACCTTAAAATCATAATCAATTTGACGTGCCATGACAGCGCGGTCAACATACATTGAAAACATTCCTTTTTTCATTTTTTAAAGAAATCAAAATGCTTTGTATAAAAATATTCCTTTTGAAAACTTTTGAATGAATTTAAAAGTCAAAGGTATTGATTATACACCATATAAAAGAAGTAGGTTTATATTATCAAAATATGCCTCAATGATTGTATATTGAGACAAAGTCCCTTACCTTAAGTATGATTCATCATGTATGTTCATTGTTATTCTAGAATAATAAACTTAGGTTAATTTATACTTGATTTATAACCTTTTTCAAGTTTATTATTTATTTTATATCACTTAATACCTTGTTATAAAAATTACATAATTCTTAAGTTCATATTAAACATTTTTTCGATACTCAATACTTGAGTCGAAAATGAACATGGTTGGATGTCACTTGTCCATGTGTTCATAATTCCATCTCTTGAATAACATTCATGATGTAATGGCCCATACATCTCCAGTCCTTTCCTTTGCTAAAATATGGTGTTTGAGGTGTTCTAAGAGGTCAAGGTGACTTATCCCCAACAATTTTTCCAAATTTTTAGTTCTGTGAATAGTGTTTCCAGTTTTGTGTACAGTATTTCTAGCCATCGGTTGGTGTACAATGTTTTTGGCCATTGGTAGGTGTATAGTGCTTCCAGACGTCGGTAGGTGTGAAATGTTTCCAGACGTTAGTAGGTGTACAATGTTTCCAGACTTCGGTTGGTGTACAATGTTTCCAGATGTCGATAGTTGTATAGTGTTTCCATACATCGATAGGTGTACAGTCTTTCCAGACATCGGTAGGTGTACAATGTTTCCAGATGTTGGTAGGTGTATAACATTTCTAGATGTCGGTAGGACACGTGCTTTCTGTGTTTTCTGAATCTTGTTGGTTTTTTATCTGCTTTAATTTCCCCACTACTCAAGGCAGTCAGTCTTTCTTACCCTCCTTCCAAAAGAGGAAAAGACACATGGGGTACGCCACATGCTTTTCATGTTTATCTCTTAGAGGAAGGATGGGTATACTCTCCTAATATAGGTGGAAAACACTTGATGAATAGTTCATCTTCTCACTGTGTTGAGCATCTTGTGTTGGTATCTTAGAATGTTTTTTATAGAAATTACTAGGAATATGAGAAAGTAATAATTATGTTAATAAATTATTGAATAAATTATGTTAACCCATGGGGTTGGAGCTTGCTGGGATGAAATGCTGAGGTAATATTTCAGAGAAGTTGTGTACTTGGTTCGATTATGCTTGGAGGGCATGAAAATTTGGTGTGATGCTAATGAAATGTAATGTGGAATTAGTAATGTTTAATTAATGGTTAAAGAATTAATTAATTTAAAGTTATATTGATAAAAAGGGATAAAGTAACCTAATGTATCTCTTTAAATGGTTGGGTGATTATAGGATACCTAGTCTTAGCAGTGGTAGTTGGGAGCCTAAGAGACGTTAGCTGCAGTTGAGTCTAAGACTAGGTTATGACCATAGTGTGGTTGTGAGCTATATTATATTCTATACTTTTTGTGTTTCTATATGATAATCCACCCTGTCAGTTAGGGAAGATGACACCTCAAGGATTTTGATCCCTAGGGGGTGTTTTCCCCAGCATTCCGGTGGGAGGATGGATGGATGACTATCCCCTTTGACCCCTCTCTCTTCTCTTGGTAATTACTTGTACTAGTAGGAACACTAGTCAGTTTTTACAATATATGGGTGTGCAGGGATTTAATGTCTTGTGGTTATTCACACACATCCATCCAATGGTTCGAATGACTTCAATTTTTTTTATTATAATAAAACCCCCTTTTAAGGGAAGAAGGGGTAAAACCAAAAAGACATTATGAAAGAAAGACATAACATGAACTAAAGATATTTGAGAGTAAAACTAGACTAAAAACGTGGATCTTACCCTCTCCAACATTTTATCATGATGAATCTCTCCAAAATTTCATGGATTTTCAGCTAACAAGTGTCCTATGTTAAAGAAAAATCCTGATCTGACGGCTGACACCATACCTTCTCAAACATCCAAATCCAAAAAGCTCTACAAAGATGAACCTCCATCTCTAAATCCTTCTTGGGGCCTAATCCATGTGGTCATGTCCATCCAACTTGTAAAATATACATACATCATACAATATCAAATTCAAAAATAAAAAATCACTGACCCACACCCTACCACCACTACCCTCTTCCAAAAGTCCGCAAAATTTAAAATTAAAAAAGTAAGAAATCAAATCTGACATCATCGTGATCGAGAACCTTCATCGACTCTTCTATACTCAAATCAAAAAACATAACACCATCATAAATTGAGTTAGATGATCCCCAACAGCAGACATAGGCATCATGAGGAACCAGTGGTGACATCGCCAGCTTAACACCACCACCATCATCCACGTACGAACACCACATCATCGATGAGGCAAGACTAAACCAGAACAAAACCTTACCAGACACAGAAGATGAAAACATCACCAAACCAACCTCATACAAATCCGCCACCGTAGAATGACCACACAAATAATATTCCCCACTAGGAGAAATAAGACGTGTGAAAGAAACAACCTCCACCAAATCACACCGCTCAAAACCATTGAGGAACCCCCACTCTAGCTCCAAATTGAAGAGAAGAAGATGGCCTTAGGGCTAGGGTAGGGATAAGAGCACCTAATGTCTCCAAGTGACAACATCTCACCTAAATTGAGGATGTAAGAAAAAACCAATATCATGCCAACATAGGAGCACCTGAAAATACCTCCACCACCATTCCACTTTTCCCAAAACCACAGAGTAACCATCGCTACAGATCTGACCTGGATAAGAGTGAAGGAATGTGAGGTTAGATAGGGGACGAAGTATACAAGGAATGTAGCAACCACCAAATTTGGGATCAATAGTCACCTGCGAAAAAAACACCAAAACCACACCTACAGAGAGAATCATCTTCATCAAGTAGGAATCGAGAAGTGGCTGAGTGAGAAGAAGAAATAAGGAAGGAAAAGAGGAAGAGGAGGGGAAACGATGCTCAGATGCACCACCATCCTTGAAGACAAGGGTTCCAGGAGAAACCCTAGCTGAAGTTGAGAGTGGGAGGGGGAGAAATGGGGGAGAAGGGAGCCATCGAAGAGAAATTTCAATGGTGACTTAGTTCACACACATATATTTTGGATATAGTTTCCTATGGACTAATATAGGTGTAACGTGTATAGGATGTTATGGATTGAGGATCCTTAGTGTATGGGATATAATAGCTTAAGGTTTAATACCCGACATATGATACACTTTATGTGAGCTGTGGTGGCTCTCAGAAAATACCTAGTTACTTTGGTTACATGGATGTATTGGTTGTGTTGTATGAGGTGCATGTTGTGGTGCTATGCCCTGGTGTCAGTGGTCAAGCCTTTTTGGAGAGAGATACTTAGGACGTGCGACGTTGGGGAAAAGTGAAAAATGAGTGGGTAAGTGGTAGAGGGGTACCCTTGATATTATTTATTATATTATATACTCTTGTATGCAATACTTGTTGAGACTATCCATGGTGAGGCTGGGAACATAGTATACCTGTTTAGGTGACGAGTTAGTTTCACTTTTTGTTCACTATGCTTTATCATGCTTTATTTACTTTTTCAAGAGAGGCTCCATATAGTATCCTACTGAGAATAATGTTATACTCACCCAATGTATATATAAATTATTTTCAGGTCACTTGGAGTAGGTTGGATTCAGGATGGTTACTACTAGCTTGGGGTTATAGGAGCTGTTCGAGCTTTGTGGTCACTATTTTTTTACTTTCTTTTGGTACTTGTAGTTTTTTCTTTTAGTTTTAGTAGTTATTTCATGAAATTGCATATGTGTACTAGTATTTCTTATATATTATTGTCTGAGTTGGATTTGGTTTGTTTCTATCTTATCTCTCTCTTTCTAATGTGTTCTCTTAGAGGGTAATGTCTCTCATTTGTGTGTTCACTATACCCTCGGTGCTAGTCGCCAACCCGGGGCCTACTAAAGGCAAGACTCGGGGGGTCACTATCTCCCTTCACATATTGTCGGCCTAGGAGTGGTACACTTTGTGGGGATGGGGTCGTGAAAGAGTGGTATGATAGATCTCGTTGAGGGATAGGATGGAGTTTGGTGTTAGGTACATGTGAGGTTGCATGGGTTGATAGGACAACCGCATCAGACAAGTTTAGCAAGTGATGTAAACATTGGAGACCGTCTAAGACATATGAGTTTAGGAACCCCTGTGATCTTATGCATGAACCTTTAAGTTTACAATGGCTACTAAATGAGGTGATACTGGTTGCAGGGTAGAGACCTAGTAAATGATTATGCATCATTATTCCTTGTGCCTATATTTGAATAAGTAGAGATTAGGATAGATTAACATAAAATGAATAAAAGAAATTAATTAATTAATTAATATTGAGTCTTCCATATTCTAGGTTTAGGAGCTCTAACTGTTTTTTATTTTACAGGTATGGATCCAGGTCGATGTCCTCATTAGGTTCATGAAGAATATGTCTATTAGGACGTGCTAGTAGATCATTATAGGGTAGAGGTTGAAGATTAAGACACTTGGAGGAGGACACTCCATGAGTTTCAACACCTGAGTATGCATAAGTATGAGGGATCTATTTAAGATGTAGTCATGGAAGATTGGTTAGGGGAGTATGATATAGAATTAAATTTGATCCATGATTGGAAGGAGCAATGGGTGTCTTTGGTTGTGATGATGCTTCATGGTAAGTGAGGAAATGGTGGTTCTTGTTCCTTGGGGATATTGAGGAGTCGATGATCTCCTAGGAGGATTTCTGAGACAAGTTCAGAGTTGAGTTTCTTTCTTCGACTGCGAAGGCGGCCAGTCACCAGGATATGCTTAACCTTCGGTAGGGAAGATCCAGTGTATGAGAGTTCAAGATTTGTTTTAGGAACCATCTACGATATTCTTCAGATATATTTCTAGATGAGTAGTCCAAGTTGAGGCATTTCGAGGAGGCTTTGCATTAAGAGATCCAGTGATAGGTCACCCCGTTTATGCTAAAGACATATCTCGAGATGATGGAAAGGGCAGAGGTCATCGAGAGGACATTAGCTATAACCAGTTCATCACAAGATGGGATTCATCAGGATTATTCATGAATCAGAGCTATGATCTGGGGTTCCCGGTTTTCAAGGAAAAAGAGTTTCAGTTCGGTTGGGGGTAGGTCCTAGCCCTCAGTATCTTGTTTCTCCAGGGGTGGAATCTGTCAAGCCTATACCAAGGGATCAGAAACTTGTTTTTACTATGGAGGCCAATGTCATCAGCAGATAGAGTGCCCAAAATTTTAGAGAAATCAATGTGCAATAAGAGTTCCACTCTAGGTTCCTCCGTTGAAGCAGTTCCATACAAGGTAGAAGCAACAGGCTGCACCAGCTTTGGATTAGTAGAGAGTAGATGGGGTAGGAAGAGGACAACCCTGGGACACTCCCCGTCCTCAGAGAGAAGAGAATGGCCATGGTGGTGGTCATCATCAGGGTCAGAGAGGCTATAGAGCAGGTCATGGTTAGCTTCATGCTTTAGCATTACCAGTGCCAAGCGAGCCATGCATCATTCGAGGTATCCTTTTCTTGTTTTCTACTTGGGTGTATGCCTTGTTTGACTTAGAATCCATGAATTCCTTCATATCACCTAACCTTTTCCATGATTTTGGACTTGAGGTTGAGAGACTTCTAGTTCCCTTGGCATTGACTACACCGGTTGGAGGTCGAGATGACTTGTTTAAAGTATGTAGAGATTATGAGCTAGTGCTGGGACAACACCGATCTTGGGGATATTTACCATGTTTATGGATAAAACCATATTATGCCATACTCAAAATGGATTGGTTGTATTTGGTTCATGATATCATAGATTTATTCTAGAGGCAGGTGGGGTTCTTCGATGCTGATGGAGAGCCAGCAGTGTTTGTTGGTGAGTAAGACCCTCAGATGGGTTTGAGGCATGTTCTGCCCTTATCATCCTTGATGGCTGAGCTGATGATCAGTTCTTTAGAGGTTAAATAGTTGGAGTTTCCTAGGTTCGTATAAGAGTGCCCTGATGTCTTTCCAGAAGAGGTTGTAGCACTACCCCTTGGATGAGAGATCAAGTTTGGGATCAAACTACAACTAGGAGAATCTCCTATATCCATGTCTCTATATAAGATAAACCCTTATGAGTTACGAGAGATACATATACAACTTGATAATCTGTTATAGTGCAGTTTTGTTTGGACGAGTGTGTCACCATGGGGTGAAATAGATTTGTTTATAAAGAAGGTTGACAATAGTTTGCGATTGTGTATTGATTATCATCGCTTAAACAAAGTGAAAGTGAAGAATCGATATCATCTTATGTGGATTGATGATTTATTCAATCAACTGAAGGGTGAAAGTTGGTTCTTGAAGATTGAATTTCAGTCAGGATATCATCAGATGCATGTTAAGGATAAGGATATCCTAAAGATTGATTTCCATTATCGTCACGGGCATTACAAGTTCATTGTAATTCCATTCAGTGTGAAAAATGATCCAGTTGTGTTCATGGGGTTGATGAATGCTGTGTTCCATGAATTCTTAGATAAGTTTGTGGTGGCTTTAATCGATAACATCCTTGTATAATCAGTGTTTGAGTAGGAGTATATATATTATCTACACTCCATTTTGGGAGTTCTTTATCAACATCAGATGTTTGGGAAGTTATCAAAGTGTGAGTTTTGGGCTCAAGAAGTCCCTTTATTGGGGAATGCTGTATCCTAGTAGGGGGTAGAAGTGGATCCATCAAAGATAGAAGCAGTTGTATCTTGGGTATCCCCCAAGATAGTGGTAGAGGTTAAAAGTTTCATTGGTCTCACAGGCTACTATAGGTGGTTCAAAACTGATTTATCTCAGGTTGCGACTCCTCTGACAACATTGACTAGGAAGGATTAGGATTTCATTTGGACTGATCAGTTTCAAGAATATTTTGAGTATATTAAGGAGAAGTTGGTCAGTGCTCTGGTTCTTTATCTTCTAGAAGTGGGAGTTTAGTTTGATGTTTTCTGTGATGCTTCACGCTTGGGGTTAGGCTGCGTTCTAATGCCGCATAGATAAGTTGTTTCTTATGGGTCTCGGCAGTTGCATCCCCATGAATGTAACTATGCCACCCATGCTCTTGAGTTGGTGGTAATGGTGTTTTCTCTGAAGTTTTGGATACATTAACTCATTGGAAAGTGATTTTTGGTTTTCACTGATTATAAGAGCCTGATGTATGTTTTATCCAATCATGACTTGAACTTGTGGTAGCGTCGATGGATGGAGTTCTTATGGAAATACAACTTCGAAATATTGTATACACCTATAAAGGGGAATGTTGTAGTTGATGTGCTAAACATGAAGTCGCATAGTGATTCATTGTGTAAATCTGGTGATTCTTGGAGAGTAATGAAATAACTTTAAAAATTGCATTTGGATATGGGAGAAGTAATGAGAAGAGGTTGTATTTTTCATATGGTGGTGCAGTCATCTCTGGTGCAGTAGGTAGAAGAGTCCCAGTTGGTGGATCTTGAGGGGGAGGTCTGGAGAGACCGTGTTGTTTGTTGTGAGGCCTCTGATGGTTGGTATGTGGATGAACAACACTGAGTATTGAATCATGGAAGTATTTTCATTCCTTTGGTGATGCGGGATATGTTTCTCTATGTGTTTCATATTTCACCTTTAGCGGTGAATTCTGGAATGAAAAATGTGTACTAAGCCTTGGGGAGTTAGTTTTTTGGCCTGGGATGAAGCGTGAAGTTGCAGAGTTTGTGTCTCGATGCTTGGTCTTCCAGAAGGTGAAGGTCGAGAACCGCGTTCCCAGTTATTTTCTCTAGCCATTTGATTTTCCTCAGTGGAAGTGGGAGGACATCTCAATAGAATTTTTTACTGGTTTACCTTGATCTCAGGGTGGCTATGATTCTATATGGGTGGTAATGAATCATTTGATGAAATCATCCCAATTCATAGAAATCAAGGAACCGAGTTCAGTGGAAGTTTTGTCAAGGTAGTATCTAGAGGAGGTGGTGAGACTTCATGGATTTCTTAGGACGATCATTTTCGATCAAGATCCTCATTTTACCTCCAAGGTATAGAGAGGTCTCAAACATTCTTTCGATTCTCAGCTATTACTTAGCACTACTTTTCATTTGTAGAAGGAAAACCAGACAGAGTGGACCATCTAGACCCTTGAAGACATGTTGTGCTCTTGTGTCCTGGATTTTGGAGGTTCATGAATGAGGCACTTACCCTTGGTGGAGTTGCTTACAATAATAGTTTTCACTCCACCATTAGTATGGTGTTGTTTGAAGCCTTGTATGACCGAACTTTCCATTCTCCATTATGTTGGATTGGGGTTAGAGAGTCAACAATTATCAGACCAAAACTAGTGAAGAATATGACATAGATGGTTCAGGTGATTTGGGAGAGGATGAAGGTAGTGTAGGATCGTCAAAAATCATATGCCGATCATGGAAATATACCTTTAGAGTTTGATGTTTGGGATCACGTGTTTATGAAGGTGACTCCCCATTATGGGCAGCGAAGGTTTGGTCGTGGGAGTAATCCTTATCCTGGGTTTGTTGGACCTTTCAAGGTGTTATCTCGTGTTGGATCAATGGTGTATTGGTTAGAACTTCCCCCATAGATGAGCTAGATACACAATTTTTTTCATGTGTTGTAGCTTCAGCGTTATCTTCATGATTACTCTCATATCATTGATTGGCATGAGATCGATGTTGATGATAATAAACCTTTGAGGAGAGGGAAATAGAGATCCAGGACCACAAGTAAAAGGTGTTGTGTGGGCACACTATCCCCTTGGTTCATGTCTTGTAGAGACATGGTGGCGTGGAGGAGATTACATTGGAATGTGAGTCATAGATACATGATCAGTACCCCGAGTTGTTTAATGTTTATCTCTTTTCTTGTAATGATGTTTGTTTGTGTTTGGAGACCTTTTGTGTTTATGAGATGGATTTCTCTTTTTCCTTTTTGTGGCTTTCACTCTATTGGGAGGTATCTTGATGGGTAGTTGTTCAGACCCATTTTCCACTTCCTTTTATGTTGGTTTCAAATTCTTAAGGACGATAATATTTTGATAGGTATTTGATATAATGGACCAGACCTCTCCAGTCTATTCCTTTTCCGAAATCTAGAATTTTAGGTGTTCTAGGAGGTCAAGGTGACTTATCCCCAACACTTTGTCAAATTTATAGTTTTGTGAATAGTGCTTTCAGTTTTGTGTATAGTGTTTCCAGTCGTCGATAGGTGTACAATGTTTCTATCTATCGATAAGTGTACATTGTTTCTAGATGTGGTAGGTGTACAATGTTTCTAGATATCAGTAGGTGTAATATGTTTCCAGACGTCAGTAGGTGTATAATTTTTCCATACATTGATAGGTGTACAGTGTTTCCATACATCATTAGGTGTACAATGTTTCTAGACGTCAGTAGGTGTACAATGTTTACAACCATCCATAGGTGTAGAGTGTTTCCAGAACTTGTTAGGTGTACAATTTTTCCAAACATTAGTAGGTGTACGGTGTTTCCAAAGTTCAATAGGTGTACAATGTTTCCAAATGTTGGTAGGTGTACAATATTTCGAAACATTGGTAGGTGTATAGAGTTTATAGAAGTTGTTAGGTGTAAAGTGTTTCCAAACATTGGTAGGTGTATAGTGTTTCTAGATGTCAATAGGTGAAAAATGTTTCCAGACTTCGGTAGGTGTACAATGTTTTCAGCCGTCGGTAGGTGTACAGTGTTTCCAACCGTCAGTAGGTGTACAGTGTTTCTAACTTCCTATAGGTTCACCCCTTTAGAATTTTCTTTAAAAAAAACGCATTCAAGACCTTTTTAAGGGATTTAAAGCCAATTTAAATCCCATAACTCCTATCTTAATTTTATTAAGGCTCAGGATGCCTTTACTTGGTCAAACCACATGGATTAAGGGGATCCACATTAATAGAGATTCTAAACCATTTCAAATCCTGTTAGTCTCAAATCTAATCCTTTAAAGTTGGGTACCTTCTCTTCTTTCATTCCTTATCCTTTATCTCAGGGTGAGGCACCCTGAGACATTATTACCATTGGAGTGGTGTGATAAAACCTTATTCCTAGGATCATTTCCCCTTGATGTTTCTTCCTACTGCATGCACACCCCCTGTTTTGGTGCAAGAAACAAGTGTTGATCCATCATGGATAGAAGGTATGATCTATCTCCTTTCTTGTGTTTTATTTAATCCTTCTTCTCCTATTTATCTTTTCCATGTTATGTCATGTGATCTCCATGTTTATAATGGGTTTTCTTGGGTTTTGATTGGTGCGGTCTTGTCGTGATGTCCTTGGGTGGATGCAGTTGTCATAGGGAGAGGTGATCATGATCTGTTGTGTTGGCATGTTTGTAAAGAACATTAAGAACCTTTTGAGGTAGGGGATTCGTGGATTATCTATTCTTTTACATGAAACTAAAGAGTTATCATGTTTTATCCCACTGAATCACAATGTAATTAACATAATAAATATTTAAACCAAATAAATTAATTGATATCAATCGCATGTTATTTCAATTTTTTTTGATAGATAGTGTGATATCTATGATTTCCTTATTCATAATGTTGTTCTTGATGGTAATTGGTGAAGAATATAAAATGGGATTAATTGTAATTATTTATCAAAGACAAAGAGGCATGTAAATGAATATGGTTTCTATTGTAGTAAGCATGTTTAATTGAATTAATTGATAAGACAGAGGCATGTTGATTCTTGTTGATAATGAATTAAAGGAATGTCTATTAATTGTTTAGTTAATTTGTGATATATTACTATTTAGGTTTCCCATAGTTAGAACCTAAAAATAATAAATCGATTAATTCAAGATGGATTAAAGAACTAGCTATTTGATAAAATATAATGCCTGGTGGGGTTCTGAGTTACCCATATTTCTTGTAAGACTGAGTTCCTTTTGATTTATAGCCATGAGTGATCATTATATATGAAGGCTGGATGGCTTGTTTAAGGGAAAAGAGCCCAGTTGATATGATTTTTGTTTCTTTATTCTTATGTTGTGATGTGAGCCTAGATTTCTATTGTGATATGTGGGCGAAGGGAGGCCCATTGGTTGTGGCATTAGTTGACACCTAGAGTGGCGAGATGCATCGGTTTATGCATGTGGGTATTGGATAGGACACTGAAGATGATGAAATAGGTTGGATATGAATGATTGGATTCTTTATGAATATTTTTGGTTGTTTATCTACTTTACTTTCCCCACTACTCAAGGAAGATGGTCTTTCTTAACCTCATTCCAAAAGGGACAAAGATTCATGTGGTATTCCACATGCTTTTTGTGTTTAGATCTGATAGGAAGGAAGGGTTTACACTCCCACTATAGGTATAAAAAACTTTACAGTTAGTTCATCTACTCACCGTGTTGAGAACCTTGTGTTTGGTAACTTAGAATGTTTTTCTAGAATTCCTGGGAATATGGGAAAGTAATAATTCTATTATTAAATGATTGAATAAATGATGTTAACCCATGGGGTTGGAGTTTGTTGGGATGTAATGCTGAGGTAATATTTTTGAGAAGTTGTGGACTTGGTTTGGTTATACCTAGAGGGCATGAAACTTTGGTGTGATGCTAATGAAATGTAATGTGAAATTAATAACATTTAATTAATGGGTAAAGAATTAATTAAAATAAAGTTAAAATGATAAAAAGGGATAAAGTAATATAATGTAGCTCTTTAAATGGTTTTGTGCTTATAGGATACCTAGTCTTAGCAGTGGTAGCTGGAAGTCCGAGAGACGTTAGCTGTAGTTGAGTCTAAGACTAGGTTATGACCATAGTGTGGTTGTGAGCTATAGTATATTCTATACTTTTTGTGTTTATATACACTACTCCACCCCATCATTTAGGGAAGCTAATACCCTAAGGGTTCTGAGCCCTGGGGGGTGTTTTCCCTAACATTTTGGTGGGAGGATGGATGGTTGACTACCCCTCTTTGGCCCTGATCTCTTCTCTTGGTAGTTACTTGTGCTAGTAGGCACAATAGTCAGTTTTCCCCATATATGTGTGTAGAGATATGTAATGGATTATGGTTATTCACACACATATATTTTGGATATAGTTTATTATGGAATATTATAGGTTTAACATGTATAGGTTGTGATGGCTTGAGGATCCTTACTCAGTGTATGGGCTATAATGGTTTGAGGTTTAATACTCGGCGTATGATACACGTTATGCGAGTTGTGGTGGATCCCAAAAACTACCTGGTTACTTTGGTTACATGAATGTAGTGGTTGTTTTGTATGAGGTGCATGTTTTGGTGCAACACCTGGGTGTCTGTGGGCAAGCATTTTTGGAGATAGGTGCTTAGGACCTGCTACGTTGGGGAAAAGTGGAAAACCAATGGGGTAGTCATAGTGGGGTACCCTTGATATTATTTATTATATTATACAATATTGTATGATATACTTGGTGATAGTAGCTATGGTGAGGCTGGGAACATAGTATACA
This sequence comes from Viscum album, assembly GCA_963277665.1. Classification (NCBI taxonomy): domain Eukaryota; kingdom Viridiplantae; phylum Streptophyta; class Magnoliopsida; order Santalales; family Viscaceae; genus Viscum; species Viscum album. The sequence continues at coordinate 1,195,666,633 of OY728123.1, read as the reverse complement.
TGTTTAGGTGGTGAGTTAGTTTTACTTGTTGTTCACTATGCTTTAGCATGCTTTCTTTACTTTTGCATGAGAGGATGAGGGGAGGATCCTACTGAGAATACTGTTATACTCACCCTATGTATATATAAATAGTTTTTCTAGTCACTTGGAGTAGGTTGGAGATGAGGCTGGTTACTACTAGCTTGGGATTGTAGGAGCTATTCGGGCTTTGTGGTAGCTACCATTTTACTTTCTTTTGGTACTTATAGTTTTCCATTTCAGTTGTAGTAGTTCTTACATGAAATTACATATGTGTACCTAGTATTTATTATATATTGTAGTTTGAGATGGATTTAGTTTCTATTTTTATTATCTATCTCTTTCACATGTGTTCTTTTAAAGGGAAATTCCTCCCATTTGTGTGTTCACTATACCCTCAGTGCTAGTTGCTAACCCGAGGCCTACTTGAGGCGGGACTCATGGGTCACTATCTCCCTTCTCACATTGATAGCCCAGGAGGGGGACACTTTGTGGGGAGGGGGTCATCACACATGAAATAATAATTATTTTTATAAATCAATTATAATTTTTAAATCAAACTATTCATTTATGCTATGAAAAATGAAAAATGTTATAATCATTGAGACGATAGGCTGTATGTAGGCATGAGTTACATTTTCATTTTTCATTGATCATTAGGGAAATAAGGTAATTATTATTTTATCTTTATAGAATGATCATAATATAATAAAAATAATAAAAATAATTTAAATATACCTATATATATAATACAAGTGATGTGGTGAATAAAAAAGATTCACATCGCTTCGTAGAGGTGATAATTTACATGTACACACCAAGGACGTTATCATTTTTATATGCATAAAGTAAGAAAATAATTGAAATATTATTATATTAAAATAATAAATATGTAATTAATATCATATATAGACATTTATTCCATCATTATAACCTGTCTTTATAGGCAATAATGAAAAATGAACTGTATCGGTTCGCAAGGTGGTAGTCAGCCGTAGACATGAACAAAATGTTCATTTCCCATTTGATGAAATTGTAAATGTATTTAGGTGATGATATTAAAATAATAAAATATTAGTATAGTTAGGATACTATATTTATTAGTTTATCATGGATAAAGGAGATTTAATGGAAGTGGAAGAATAAATAAAATAAAAACACTTAAGAAAACGATACCTCTTCTTTGGTTGATCACCTTTGAAGAACACCTTAAAACCTCTAAGAAGGGTGTTATAACTAAAATAAGGCCTCAATAATGTGGTTAGGAATTATAGGAAATATTTTGGGTAGATATTGGAAAAAAAATGGCTTTGTATGTGTGAGTATTAGAGAAGAGTGGGTACCTTTTTATAGGAGAGGGGAGGGGCACCCTTGTAAACTCTTAAAATATTAAATTAATATAAATTCAATTTCATTTACAAATGGTCAAAAAATCATATATTTCTAAGATAAGATTATTTTTGGGTTTAATAATCATCATCCAATTAAAATTAGACAAGTTTTGAATATTTTTTAATCCTTATCTTTTTGGTTTAACCCTTATTTTACCCTTTTTAACCTTATCGTGATATCATGTTATTTACACTTTGTGGGTTAATTTAATTACTCTAAAATGTCAAATGATAAACAAAAGTGTAATTTATGAAATATTAGGACTTATAATAATTTTTTTATGAATCTTAAATTTTTATGAATTTTATAACATTTAATAAACTATTTTATATTTTAAAATACCAATAGTGTCAATTCTGACACTATTCATTAGTTGAATTTTAAAAAAATATAATAACAACAAGATAAGTTCAAACCGACTCCTTTAAATAATAAAAAACATGTCAAATATATCCAAAAACTTTGTGGGTGGACTATTTATATAAAATAATATTTATTTTAATATTTATAAAATCATTTATTTGATTCTTTCATTAATTATTAACTTACTACACCATCTTTATGTCATAATTAAATTTAATTATTTAATTTCTAAAAATTATAAATAAATTATCATAATGTAGTTAATATTTTTAACTTTACAATTAATATTTATATTAAAATATATCCCTTTTATAACTCCATATTAAAATACTTTACTTTTTTAAAAACCAAGGTGTAAGAAAAATGAATATTCATTGAATATAATATTATAAAAGCATTAAAGTCATTCAAGTGGCTCCAAGCGGTCCTAAAATTGACCCAAGGATGATCATAGTCAAGATACACTATTCCAATTAAATTAATACATGTGTAAGGGAGTTTTATATTATTATAATATTATTTTTACCTTTAAATACTTGATTTACCTTTAACCGTGCTAATAAAATTTATTACCAAATTTACTATTCATAATATCCAAAAATAAATGGTGTAACATCCTAGGTAAATGAAAAATAAGAGATTTTTATATTTATTAATATTTTTGAATTAAATATTAATTTTACTTTAAAAGGTTTGCTATGTTAAATAGCGTACCCGATACGCAACAACGAGTTTCTTTGAAATCTTAGGTTGCACACTAATAATATAATATTATTATTTTAAATGGAAGTTAACTCCTAGCCATTGTATTTGCGGGAATGAACAAAACTAACTAAAATATGATTATACATGTTTGTTAAATGTATTTACTTTTATCCAATAAAATTTAGAGGCTTAAAATGTGAATGAATATGATTTTAAGCATAATTTACATTAAAAGGTTGATTTACCACCTTTTAATGGAAAACCCTCCTTAAATATAGTATTGGTCACTTTAATACATTATATTTAACCAAATAAAATCATTCTTTAGAATGGGGACATCAAAATTTACTTTGTGTAATTTTTTGGTAATTTTCCGATAAAGTTCATTTTTTAATTAATAGTGAAAAATATTGTATTTTAATTCAAAAGTGTGTTTTAATCTAATTTATTTATATGGTTATATTATCTTTTTAACTTGTTTTAAAGTGTAATTAGAATATATTTTTACCATTTAATCTAATTTTTGTCATTGGAATTAATTTCACTTTGAATTTGGACATAAACAAGTGTCAATCTTTTGATAGTTATTGTTTCTCAAAAACACGATATTTGTTTTAACAAAGAGAATTAATTTTAAATTAATTAATGAAACTTCTACGTTTATAATTTGGTAAAATAGACATCATTTTTGAATTTGGAATATCAAATATATCTTAGGATGAATTTTTGATATTTTTCTGAAAAACTTCAATTTTTGATAAATAATGAAACCACATAGTAGTAGTTAAAAAAACTGACTTTTTCATTTAAATGATTTTTTTACCACTTTTGTGAATTGAATTTAGAAAATCTGACATACATGGTTGTTATTAGTAAGTAAAATGTGGTTCAATAAGATGAAAATAATTTTTGGTGAATAGTAACTTTTGACTTTTATTTACCACGATTAAAGGTAAATAGGGTAATTCAAGGTAAAAAGAATATTATAATAATTAAAAATTACCTTAACACTTGTCTTAACCTTATTGGATGAGTAATTTTAGACCATGAGAATATTTGGGTCTATTTTGGTACCCCATGGAGCCACTTATGAATGATAATGACACTTTAGATTAATTAATTTAAAGTAAAGACAAAAATGACATAAACAAATATCTCTTTGTAAATTAATTTTTACATGGTGTTATATAAGATATTTTTTCAACTAAAAATATTCATTGGAAATATAAAAATATTTCATACATCATGGGATTTTTTTTATAATTTTTAGACATCTAATAAATTAAATTATTTATGACACAATAATGATGCAGTGTTTACCTCATTAATAAATCATTTAATTAAATAAGATTATAAATATTAAAATAACAAACCAAACCTGTCCAATTAATATTGTATGAATTTATTTCGACCATGAGTCATATTATATTTAACGTTAATGATTTTTGGACCTTTAGAAACTGAATAACATTATATAATAAAATAATATTTTCACACTTTCTTAAAGAGCCCCTCCTCCCCCTTATAAAAGGAGACCATTTATATCCAATTACTCACACCTATAAAGCCTTTTGGATCATCCAAAATCTGCCAAATTAAGCTCCTTAAATCCCTCTACTCCACCTAGAAGCCTTACCTTAGGTATAAGGAACTTCAATAATTCATTTTGGTTCAAACCAAAGGAAGTTACCCAAATTAAAGGTAACCGTTTCTCTTAACTTCTTTTCTTTTATTTTACTTCTCCAACCCCTAAAATCTTTTTATTAATTTATTTTATAACAACAACAGTATCCTCAATATACTAGGATGTTTTTATGAGAAGTATTAGAACTAAACTTACACACACCTCCATCTAATGGTTGAAGAACATATTGTTTCTGTGGATGGAAAACTAACGCCTCACGAGATGATGATTGTTCGATTATCTCCTACCGCCTATCATGGTGACCATTAAGATGAAACTATATTTATATATGATATATATTATGTTTATGTTTTCTTTATGCTTTTGTATTTTTCTTTTATAGCAAACATTATTGATTTCCATTATGGGTAAACGCGATAATTTCATTTGAGGAAGTGCAGACTACCACCCCATCAAAGTGATATGACTCATTAATGCCATACCTGGGACGTATAAAGGATGGAGTTAATTATATTATATATGATATTATACTGTAATTATAATATACCTATGTATAATTTTGTTTTAATTCCATTAAAATAAGAAACAAAAATGAAAGCAGCGTTCATGCGTACGTATGGCTTACCGTCTCCATGAACGATGCATTTCATTTCTTACCTCCAAATGTTATGTACTATTATAAATAAATGTATATACTAGATATATATGATATATATGATATCTAAATCATGAATATCATTCTGGATATAATGAAATTTTGACCATGTGAACAACTTGTAACTATATGGTGTTCATTTGTGACTCTATTACCAAATATCGACATAATAAACATTATTAACATTAATGATTACATAATGTTTATAACATGGTAACAAGTGATATAAAAGGAATAATAAACTTGAAAAAGGTTCTTAAGAAAGTATAAATTAATTTTAGTTTATTATTTAGGAGATTAAAGAACGAACAGGTCAATTCGAACACAAGGTAAGGGAACTTCTTAACCCAATTCCCATTCTTTGGGTTGAACTTATCTTTCTTATTTATGTCATTCTTTGATTATGTGAGAAATGAATTTTATATATTATCATGTATTTATACTTTCTTTATGTGTGCTTATAGTGAATACCCATAAGCGATCTATTTTATTTACAAAATGTCCTTTGTAAGGGACTTCGTCTCAATCTCCTTTCATTGAGGCATATTTTGTTTTAATACACGACTTTCTTTTATATGCTGTATAAACACCCTTGAATTTTCAAAGGGAATATTTTTTCTACAAAGCATTTTACTAAATGAAAAAAGGAATGTTTCTTTTAATGTAAGCAGTGACAACGACCTTTCCCGCCACCGCGAGTATTATTTTTTATTTGTCTTCCTTAACAAGACGTAATGTTCTTTTCAAGGAAAATAAATACTATATACTCTTTTATGTATTTTGGTATTGAAAATGGTTTTGATAATGGATTTGTTATGTCAATATATTTAATTGATATATGGTGATTGAAATGTGGAAATGTTTTCTTTCCTTTATATTTGTTGTATGTGTTATGATTTTATAATGGTACTTGGACATTTTATGAGTGGTTATGTGATAAACCAAATGACGGGTGGTGCCGTGATAAACTAGAATGAGTGGTTATGTTATAATCTCTAATGAATTGGGTATGGAAGTCGCCCGTATAGCTATTCCATTTAGTGATATGTGTGGAAGTCGATCGTATGGTTATTCCATTTAAGTATGTATATGTCCCAAGTTACCTTTATTTGTTATGTGTTATTTATATGGGTTTTATGGTAATATTTTGGTTATAAAAGGGTAAGTAGTGATCTTTTATTCAGTGAAGAGTATTTACAACTTCATAAAGGTGAAAAGTGTTACTTATGTTAAAGTATTCATGGTTTACTTTTTGTTTTGAAAAACTAACAGTTTTCCTCCTTTTTGTATCCCTTACTGAGATTTTTATGCTCATACCAAGTTTTGAAATGTTTTCACAGGACTTAAAGATGAATAGGGTCAAGGATGGGATCAAAGAAAACTCATGCTATCTAAAAACATGGAACTAGACATGACTCTTTTTTTCAAGATTTTTTATTTTATGAAAAAAATGGAAACTGTGTAAAAGTGTCTAATTTGTAATATTTTGAGATGTAATAGTATTTGTCTTAATTATCTAAAACTCTAATCCTGAAAAGATCCTCAATGTGAATTATTCATTTAATTCAATATTATGTAATGTTTAAGGCCAGGTCCTTATAGTTGGCATCAGAGGCTGATTTAGGAAACTTTAGGAGTTAAGGTATTGTTAAATAAATGTCCATAAATTAATTTATGGTAATATTGAAATGATATAGCATTTACAGATTACCATGTTGCTTCGCCTAAGATATTTCTGTGTTCAGAATGGTTTTCTGCAGAGGAAATAGGGAAACTATGTTGGGATGACATCGAGAGGAAGACAACCTTCGAAATCAGCAACCAAAGATGGTTGGAATCGGAACTGAACAGTTTGTTGCAGTAATGGAACAATTGAATCAGGATATAAATGGTGGTGGTATCCATGCATGAGATCAGCCAGATCAACTACAGAGGAACATGTCAATAGTGGAGAATTTCAAGAGGCAACACCCCCCATCATTTATAGGATCATCTGACCCAGTGCTAGAAGAAGGGTGTATTAATGATCTGGAAAAGATTTTTGATGTCATGGGTTGTTCGGAACATCAAAAGGTTAGTCTCACTGTCTACTGTTTTGAAGGTGAAGCTGATCAGTGGTGGTCGATGGTGGAAAATATAAGGGATAGTGAGGAGATTTATTCTCTTGATTGGGATGAATTCAAAGCTATGTTTCTTGAGAAATATTTTCCTAAGGTTGTTCGTCTTAGGATGGAAAAAAGTCCTGGAATTAAGGCAGGAGGATGACTCAGTGGCTGCTTATGAAGCAAAGTTCACTCGACTGACAAGTTATGCACCAAATTTCATCCAAGATATTGATAGTAAGATAAATCGATTTTACTCAGGACTGAATCCAAGATATCGAATATAATTAGCCTCTCATGAGTTCAAAAGTTATGAAAAATGTGTTCGATGTATGGAGAAGGTAGAAATGGAGTTTGACAATGATTAGGTGTTCTTTGACAAACAATAGAATAAGAGGTCCAGTTGGCAGGCAAAGTGAAAGAATTCATCAAATAATCCTGGAGTTAAGAAAATTAAATATCCAACTTGTGAGAAGTGTGGTAAAAAGCATCTTGGAGAATGTTCATCAAAGTCTAGAAAGTGCTTCTGGTGTGGTAAGTCTGGTCATATTGCTGGTAACTGTAAGGAAGATGATCAAGAAGGCAATGAAAATCCATCAGTAAGATGTTTTAAGTGTAATAAAATGGGTCATTATGCAAATGAATGTCCAGTGAAGAACTCAACTGGGGGAAATTAGCCAATCTACAAGCAGAAAGGGGTGGTGAAATACTTTGCAACTACTTCAGCAGATGTTGGGCCATCAAACAAAGTAGTATCAAGTACACTGTTTATTTGTTCAGATTATTCCAATGTGTTGTTTCATTCAGGGTCTACACACTCTTTCATTTTTGAGAAGTTTTCTAATAAATTGAGAATTCCATATAAAGATATGAATACAGAACTTATGGTAAAAAAACCTGGAGAAAATGTTGAGACAAAAAGAAATTATAAGAACCTTCATATCCTTGTGTGCAGAAAGAATCTACCTGCAAACCCTTTTGTTTTACCTCTAGTAGAGTTTGATGTTATTTTGGGCATGGATTGGATATCTTTTTATCATGATAAGATTGATTGCAGAGCTAAATAGGTTTCATTTCAGAAATATTTATAGTTTTTGTACAAGAATGAACCCTTGATTTTGATAACATATCATGAAGCTGAGAAACTAGTAAAATATGGAAATGAATGTTACCTTGCACATATTGTTGAAAATAAAGGAACTGTTCAGATTAATGATGTTCCAGTGGTAAATGAGTACCTTGATATTTTTCCTGATGAGTTGCCTGATATTATACCTTATCAGGAAGTTGAATTTACTATTGACTTAGTTCTTGATGCTAAGCCAATTTCAAAACCCCCTTATCGAATGGCTCAAATTGAACTTTTAGAGTTAAAGAAGAAATTGCAGGAGTTATTAGATAAATGTTTCATTTGACCTAGCACATCACCATGTGGTGCTCCTATCTTGTTTGTTAAAAAGAAATATGGTTCAATGAGACTTTTCATTGATTATACAACATTAAATAACATCATTGTTAAGAACAAGTATCCTTTGCCTCATATCGATGATTTGTTTGATCAGTTCCAGGGAGCTCAATATTTTTCAAAGATTGACTTGAGGTCGAGGTACCATCAGTTGAAAGTAAAGGAAGCAGACATTCTGAAGACCGCATTTCATACTAGATATGGCCATTATGAATTTGTAGTTATGCCTTTTGGGTTAACCAATGAACCTCCTGTATTCATGGATCTTATTAATAGAATTTTCCGTGAGTTCTTGGATAAGTTTGTGGTTGTGTTTATTGATGATATTTTGGTTTATTCCAAAAGTAAATAGGAACATGAAATTCATTTAAGGGTTGTATTGAAAACCTTAAAAGAAAATAAACTTTATGGTAAATTCATCAAGTGTGATTTTTGTTTACAAAAAATTTCTTTCCTTGGTCACATTATTTCAAAAAATGGCATAACTGTTGATCCTGCTAAAACAAAATTTATTGAAGAATGGACAAGACCCACAAATATAACAGAGAATCGTAGTTTTCTTGGTTTGGCAGGTTATTACTTGAGGTTTGTTGAAAATTTTGCACAGTTATCTAGTCCAATGACTAAGTTAACTCTAAAAGGTGTTAAGTTCATTTAGACAAAAGAATTTGATGATTGTTTTCAGGAATTGAAAAGAAGATTGGTGAATGCTCCAGTTTTGGAACTACCATCCAGAAATTGTGAGTTAGTTATCTACAGTGATGCTTCGTTAAAAGGACTTGGTTGTGTCCTAATGCATAATGATTAGGTAATTGCTTATGCTTCACATCAGTTGAAACCTCATGAGTTAAATTACCCTACACATGATTTGGAATTAGCTTCTATTTTTTTTCTTTAAAAATTTGGTGGCATCATTTTTATGGAGTAAAATGTGAAATATATACTGACCACAAAAGTTTAAAGTATATATTCACTCAAAAATAATTGAATATGAGATAGAGGATATGGCTAGAATTAATCAAGGATTATGATTGCACGATCCATTACCATCCGGGAAAAGAAAATAAAGTGGCTGATGCTTTGAGTCGAAAAAGTAATGCTTCATTAACCATGTTATGTTTGGAACAAGATTCTTTGGTTTCTTATTTTATAAACTTTGGCATAGAAGTTATTGGTGTAGAAAATTCTTCTTTTTTGTTTCAGGTGTCAGTGAAATCATCTTTATCAGACAGAATAAAACAAGCACAGAAAGAAGACAATGAGTTGCAAAAAATGGTAAAGTTGGTTCAGAAGGGTAAGTTGCCTGATTTTAACATTGATAATGATTGTGTTTTGAGGTTTGGGAAGAGATTATGTGTGCCTTGTGATTCACAGTTGAAGAATGAGTTGTTATGTGAAGCTCATAGTTCCCCATTTTCAGTTCATCCTAGTAGTACTAAGATGTACAAAGATCTTCGGAAGTATTACTGGTGGGATGGAATGAAAAGAGATATTGCTGATTTTACTGTGAAGTGTTTGACTAGTCAGCAGGTTAAAGTAGAGCGACAGTTACCGAAAGGGATGTTTCAACATTTATCAGTGCCAGAGTGGAAATGGGAAAATATATCCATGGAATTTGTTGTGGGATTACCAAAGACATCTCGAGGTAATAATGAAATCTGAGTTATAATTGATCGATTGACTAAATATGCTCATTTCCTTTCTATTCGAGATACTTTGTCTCTAGATCAACTTTCTCAGTTGTATGTTAAAGAGATATTCAGGTTTCATGGACTTCCCCTCTCCATTGTATCTGATTGTGATCCTAGGTTTACTTTTAACTTTTGGAAAGCCCTTCAAAAGTCATTAGGTACAGAATTAAATTTTATTACAAATTTTCATACTCAATCAGATGGGTAATCAGAACGAACAATTCAGACATTAGAGGATATGTTACGTGCTTGCTCAATGGATTATCAGGGAAGTTGGGACCAACATCTTTCTTTGGTTGAATTTTTATATAATAATAGTTTTCATCCCAGTATACAGACAGCTCCATTTGAGGCATTATATGGAAAGCGTTGTAGAACTCCAGCTTTTTGGGATGAAGTAGGTGAAAGGAAGCTGATGGGAGCAGAATTGGTAGAAGAGATGGTAGAGAAAGTTCAATTGATTCAGAAGCACATGAGAACAGATCAGAGCAGACATAAATGTTATGCGGATAACCGTAGGAAGGATATTTCTTTTGAGGTAGGTGATCATGTGTTTCTCAAAGTTTCTCCATGGAAAAGTGTGATGCATTTTGGTAAGAAGGGAAAGTTGAGTCCGAGTTTCATTGGACCTTATGAAATCCTGGAGAAAGTAGGGTTAGTTGCGTATAGAGTGGATTTACCTCCAAGTTTATCCTAGGTACACAATGTATTTCATGTTTTGATGTTGAGAAAGTATATGCCAGATCCATCTCATGTTTTGAGTCCATAAGTAGTTCAGTTGGAAGAGAATCTCTCTTATAAAGAACAACCAGTCCAGATTCTTGACCGTAGAGAGCAAGTTTTGGGGAATAAGGTAATTCACTAGGTAAAGGTTTTGTGGAAAATCCATATGGTTGAAGAGGCAACATAGGAATCTGAAAATGCTATGAGGGATAAATACCCTCACTTATTTGGATAAGTGAATAAAAATTGCGAGGATGCAATTTCCAAAAGGGGGAAGGATGTAACATCCCAGGTAAATGAAGAATAATAGATTTTCATATTTATTAATATTTTCAAATTAAATATTAATTTTACTTTAAAAGGGTTTCTATGTTCAATAGCGTACCTGATACGCAACAACAGGTTTCTTTGAAATCTTACGTTGCACACTAATAATATAATATTATAATTTTAAATGGTAGTTAACTCCTAGCCATTGTATTGGTGGGAATGAACAAAACTAACTACAATATGATTATACATGTTTGTTAAATGTATTTACTTTTATCCAATAAAAGTTAGAGGCTTAAAATGTGAATGAATCTAATTTTAAGCATAATTTAAATTAAAAGGTCGATTTACCACCTTTTAATGGAGAACCCTCTTTAAATATAGCTTTGGTCACTTTAATACATTCTATTTGACCAAATAAAATCATTCTTTAGAATGGGGAAATCAAAATTTACTTTGTGTAAATTTATGGTAATTTTCTGATAAAGTTCATTTTTTAATGAATAGTGAAAAATATTGTATTTTAATTCAAAAATGTGTTTTAATATAATTTATTTATATGGTTATATTATCTTTTTAATTGGTTTTAAAGTGTAATTATAATATATTTTTACCATTTAATATAATTTTGGTCATTAGAATTAATTTTACTTTGAATTTGGACATAAACAAGTGTCAATCTTTTGATAATTATTGTTTCTTAAAAACATGCTATTTGTTTTAACAACATGAATTAATTTTAAATCAATTATTGAAACTTCTATGTTTATAATTTGGTAAAATATACGTCATTTTTGAATTTGGAATATCAAATATATCTTAGGCTAAATTTTTGGTATTTTTCTGGAAAACATCAATTTTTGATGAATACTGAAACCACTTAGTAGTAATTAAAAAAACTAACTTTTTCATTTAAATGAAATATTACCATTTCTGTGAATTGAATTTCAAAACTACGACATACATGGTTGTTATTAGTAAGTAAAATGTGGTTTAGTAAGATGAAAATAATTTTTGGTGAATTGTAACTTTTGACTTTTATTTACCGCGGTTAAAGGTAAATAAGGTAATTCAAGGTAAAAAAATATTATAATAATTCAAAATTACATTAACACTTGTCCTAACCTTATTGGATGAGTAATGACCGACCATGGGCATATTTGGGTCGATTTTGGGACCACATGGAGCCACTTATGAATGATAATGACACTTTAGATTAATTAATTTAAAGTAAAGACAAAAATTACATAAACAAATATCTCTTTGTAAATTAATTTTTACATGGTGTTATATAAGATATTTTTTCTACTATAAATATTCATTGGAAATATAAAAATATTTCCTACATCATGGTATTTTTTTTATAATTTTTAAACATTGAATAAATTAAATTATTTATGACACAATAATGATGCAGTGTTTACGTCATTAATAAATCATTTAATTAAATAAGATTATAAATATTAAAATAACAAGAAAAACCTGTCCAATTATTATTGGATGAATTTATTTCGACCATGAGTCATCTTATCTTCAACTTTAATTATTTTTGGACCTTTAGAAACCAAATAACATTATATAATAAAATAATATTTTCACACTTTCCTAAAGAGCCCCTCCTCCCCCTTATAAAAAGAGACCATTTCTATCCAATTACTCACACCTCTCAAGACTTTTGGATATTAAAAACTCTATCCAATTAATCTCCCTACATCCATATACTCCACCTAGAAGCCTTACCTTAGGAAGAAGACACTTTAATAATTCCTTTTGGTTCAAACCAAAGGAAGTTACCCAAGTTAAAGGTAACGATTTATCTTAACTTATTTTCTTTTATTTTACCTCTCTAACCCATAAACTCTTTTTATTACTTTATTTTATAACAAAACCAGTTTCCTCAATATACTATGATGTTGTTAGGAGAAGGATTATAACTACACTTACACACACCTCCATCTAATGGGTGAAGAACATACTGTTTCTATGGATGACAAACTAACACCTCACAAGATGATGATTGTTCGATTATCTCCTACCGCCTATCATGGTGGCCATTAAGATAAAACTATATTTATATATTATATATATTATTTTTATGTTTTCTTTATTCTTCTATATTTTTCTTTTATAGCAAACCTTTATGGTTTCCATTATGGGTAAATGCGATAATTTCATTTGAGGAAGTATGGACTACCACCCCCTCAAAGTGATATGACTCGTTCATGCCATACGTGGGATGTATAAAGGATGGATTTAATGATATTTTATATGATATTATACTATAATTATAATATAACTATGTATCATTATGTTTTAATTCCATTAAAATAAGAAATATAAATGAAAGTATCATTCATGCGTACGTACGACTTACCGTCTCCATGAATGGTGCATTTTATTTCTTACCTCCAAATGTTATGTACTATTATAAATATATGTATATACTGTATATATATGATATATTTGATATATAAATCATGAATATCATTCTAGATATAATGAACGTTTGGCCATGTGAACAACTCGTAACTATATGGTGTTCATTTGTGACTCTATTACCAAATATCGATAAAATGAACATTATTAACTTAAATGATTACATAATGTTTATAACATGGTAATAAGTGATATAAAAGGAATAATAAACTTGAAAAAGGTTATTTATAAAGTATAAATTAACTTTAGTTTATTATTTAGAAGATTAAAGAACGAACGAGTCAAGTCGGACACGAGGTAAGGGAACTTCTTAACCCAAAATTCCCATTCTTTTGATTGAAATTATCTTTCTTATTTAGGTCTTTCTTTTATTATGTGAGAAATGAATTTTTATATATTATCATGTATTTATACTTTATTTATGTGAGCTTATAGTGAATACACATAAGCAATCTATTTTATTTAAAAAATGATATTTGTAAGGGACTTCGTCTCAATATCCTTTCATTGAGCCATATTTTGTTTTAATACACGACTTTTTTATACACTGTATAAACACCCTTGAATTTTCAAAGGAAATATTTTTCTACGAAGCATTTTACTAAATGAAAAAAAGGAATGTTTCTTTTAACGTAAGCAGTTCCAACGACCTTTCCACCGCTGCGAGTATTATTTTTTCTTTGGCTTCCTTAACAAGATGTAATGTTTTTTTTTTCAAGGAAAATAAATACTATATACTCTTTTATGTATTTTGTTATTTAAAATGGTTTTGATAATGGATTTGTTATGTTAGTATATTTAAGTGATATATGGTGATTGAAATGTGGAAACGTTTTCTTTCCTTTATATTTGTTGTATGTGTTATGATTTTATAATTATACTTGGACATTTGATGGGTGGTTATGTGATAAACCAAATGATGGGTGGTGCCGTGATAAACCAGGATGGGTGGTTACGTTATAACCTCCAATAAGTTGGGTATAAAAGTCGGCTGTATGGATATTTCATTTAGTGATATTTGTGGAAGTCGACCGTATGGTTATTCCATTTAAGTATGTATATGTCCCAAGTTACCTTTATTTTTTATGTGTTCTCTATATGGGTTTTATGGTAATCTTTTGGTTACAAAAGGGTAAGTAGTGATCTTTTATTCAGTGAAGAGTATTTACTACTTCATAAAGGTTAAAAGTATTACTTATGTTAAAGTATTCATGGTTTACTTGTTGTTTTGAAAAACTATCAATTTTCCTCTTTTGTTTATCCCTTACTGTGCTTTTTATGCTCATCCTAAGTTTTGAAATGTTTTCAGAAGACTTAAACATGAATAGGGTCAAGGATGAGATCAAGGAAAAGTCATGCAATCTAAAAACATGGAACTATACATGACTTTTTTTTTCAAGAGTTTTTATTTTATGGAAAAAATGGAAACTGAGTAGAAGTGTCTACTTTGTAATATTTTGATATGTAATAGTTATGTCCTAATTCTTTAAAACTCTAAACCTGAAAGGATCCTCAATGTGAATTATTCATTTAATTCAATATTATGTAATGTTTAAGGCCGAATCCTTATAAATGGGACCTACTTAAATAATTTTTACCTAATAATTCCAAATATGGAATCCATTTATCCAAATTCAAAACAAATAATTGGTTGAAATTAATTAAAAATTAATCCTTATTGTTAAAATGAGAAAACAAGTTTTTTTAAAAGTAAAAACCATCAAAAGATTGGCATGTGTTTACATCAAATTTCAATGTGAAGTTACTTACAATGAAAAAATTTGGATTAAATGATAAAAACATAATCTAAATATACTTTAAAACCAATTCAAATGATAATATAATAATATGAATAAATGAGAGAAAATACATTTTTGAATTAAAATGCAGTATTTTTCACTATTCATTAAAATATGAATTTTATCAAAAAAATACCAAAATTTCAACCAAAGAAAACTTTTATGTCCCTATTCCAAATAAGAAGTTTATTTTTTCAAATATAACATATAAAAGTGACAAAACTATATTTAAAAAGGGTTTTCCATTAAAAGGCGGTAAAACAACATTTTTTTTGAAAAATACTTTTTTATCCAAAAAATTGAATTTGTTCTTATATCATATCTAGAAAACATATAAGATGAATTTTAAATATTATAGTGAATATATTAAATATATATTTCATTAATAAAATCCATCAAGAGTGATTTTATTATTTTATCAACTCATTTATTTACTTTTAAATAGTTTTTCAGAAAAACACATCCTTTATATTCAATTGGTTTTTACTTAATTTCCTAATTAATTTGGTATCCATTTAATCATTATATAAACATGTGTAAACCATATTTTCATAATTTAGTTAATATTGTTCATTTTCACCATTCTAATGGCTATGCGATAACTACAACATAAAATAATAATATTAATAATATATTATTTTTTGTATTACTCAGTCTTGTGTGCAACATAAGATTTCAGAGAAACCCATTATTGCATGTTGGGTAAGCTATTTGAAAAATCTTCCCCTTTAAAGTAAAATTCATAAATATTAATAGATATAAAAATAATTAATCTATAATTACTTGGGATGTTACATCTTTCCCCCCTTTTAGAAATTTCATCCTCACAATTTTAAATTTGGGCTCGGTAACTAAGGTTTCACTTTTAAAAATTACTTCATTGAAATCCCACATTTGAAAAGGAGAAAATAAATCTTCCAATTTAAAAGAAATAAAATTAAGTATAAAGGTCACCCGAGATAACACATACTAGGATTCCATGTAGGAAAACATGGATATGTAAGAAAAACTAACCATCATATTCTGATAGAGAGTGATAGGAAACATGATCAGAAGAAAGTTAACAATCATAAAACCAAAAAATTGTGATGGGTTAAATGGTCTTTGAGTTCGTAGTGGAAAAAATAAATAGAAAACATTTTTGTTTTAAGATCTTTTTTATAAAGTTGTTGAATTCTTTTATTTCCTTGACTAAGAGAATAAAGAAATATACTTACTTGACAAGTGGAGTTTCATCCTTTAATCAATTTCCACAAAAAAATCATCTTTTTCTCAAAAAGATGAGTATTTAAGATGAATCAAATTCTACAGAATCCCATAATTCAAAAATTATTAAATATCCATTTATCTTTTCTTGAAACATTAACCAAAACCAATATGGTTAGTACAATATAAGATAATTCTCCAAAATTAATAAATAGTTATATGATAAAAAACTACATTAATTTAAAAAATTAAACATTGATACCAAAAGTTTAACATTGACCATTAAAAAAATAAATATCCATGAAATTCCTCAAAATAATTCAAACTAAGATTGAAACCCAAAATTCAGAAGGATTTGATCATATAGTTATCCAAGATAAATATTAATATTTATCTCCAAATAACATCAACCACTCTTAAAGTCTTATATTGAAAAGTAATTAACCTAATCATATATTCTCTGTGATAGGTTAATCATTTCCATAAATAACATAATTCCCATAATTAAACAATTAAAATCATAGATTCTTCCAAGATATAATTCAACCATTACTCTGTTAAAACCCCATAATATTCTATTTACCTCAATCATATAAAGTTCCCAAAACAGTGAACGTATTCCAAAATAAAATTTATCATGTAACCCCAAAATAATTTTCCAATACTAATGATATACATTTGATAAGTTATGAAAATCAAGTTATTATTATTATTCTATCAACTCGTTTAACTAAAAAATAAATTCATACTAACCAGGGAATTCACGTAGGCCAGTGGTAGGCGATGCACCATTATCACCCTTCGATTGTGGGTTTGATCCCCGTGTCCTTGCCGGACGTGATGGGATGTCAACCATTAAGTGGGTTGTCCTTTTTCAAAAACTATATAATTTTTATAATATTTCAAAAAATATTATAAAGACCTCAAAAATAACCATAACATGTTTTAACCTCAAAGGTTATTTCATACCTCACATTTTGCATCCCAAAAACTAATAACCCATAATTTCCTCAAAGGTGAATATATCCAAAAATACCATTAGTCACCTTAATATTTAAAAACATAAAGCCTCAAAATGGGTTTTTAAGACATTTAACTTAGGATAAACTTTAAAATTATAAAACCATGATGATATCCCTAACTCTTAAGAAAATATTCTAATCTACAAAGTTGTATAAACCTCTCTCTAATACAAACTATAAGGACCTGACCTTAAACATTACATAATCTTGAGTTAAGTCAATAATTTGACCTTATTTTACATTTAGGATCTTTTAAAGTTTATAGATTTAGTGAATTATTCCATAAATCATACATAAAAACTTTAATATTAAAAATTAGACACTTCTACTCACTATCCATTTTTTTATAAAACCAAAATTTTAAGAAGAAACATGGTATCGTTTAATGTTTAAACATCATAAATTTTCCTTGATCTCATCCTTGAATCTTTTATTTTTTAAATCCTGTAAAAAATATTTCAAAACTTGGGATGAGCATAAAAATCTTAGTAAAGGATACAATAAGAAAGAAAATTGTTAGTCCTATGAAAACATGTAAACCATGAATACTTTATCATAAAGTCATGCTTTTTACCATTAAGAAGTGGTAAATACACTTCAATGAATATAATCTAATTTATTACCATTTTATAATCAAAATATTACATTAAAACTCATATAAATTACATATAACATATAAAGGTAACTTGGGACATAATTATACTTAAATGGAATAACCATACAATCGACTTCCACACATATCACTAAATGGAATAACCATATGGTCGACTTCCATACCCAATGAATTTGAGGTTATAACATAACCAACCATCCTTGGTTTATCACAAAACCAACAATCTTTGGTTTATCACATAACCACCCATATTTGGTTTATCACACAACCACCTGTCAAATGTCTAAGTACCATTATATAATCAAATCACATAAAAGATTTCAATTATCAATGTTTCACTCATAAAATTTAATTTATAATAAAAATAAATCAATTAAAGATATTGAAATAGGAAATCAACATTAAAAACCATTTGTAATACCAAAATACCCAAAAAGGGATTAATGGATTTCTTTTTTACTTTTAAAAAACATTAAGGCTTATAGAGGAATCCAAATATCAAATAACAGTTACGGCTGTAGAGAAGTTTTTGTCACTACATACATTAAAAATGTTCCTTTTGTCAATTTGTAAAGAAATTAGAAGGTATCATATAAAAAGATTACTTTTGAAAACTACTGAATTAAATTAAAATTAAAAGGGTTATATTATACACCATATAAAATAAAGATGTGTATATTATCAAAATATGCCTCAATCAAAGGAGATTGTGACAAAGTCCATTACCTTTAGTTAAATTCATCACGTATGTTTATTGTTATTCCTGAATAATAAAATTAGGTTAATTTATACTTGATTGATTTTTTTCAAGTTTATTATTTATTTTATATAACTTATTACCATTTTATAAATATTACATAATTCTTTAAGTTCATATCAGGAGTTTTGTCGATATGCGGTACTTGAGTCGAAAATGAACACGGCTTGATGTCACTAGTTCTATGGTTATAATTCTATCATCTACAGAATAAAATTAATGACATAATAATCATTTTTATATATAAATTATACTTTTTAAATCAAACCATTCATTTATTGTATGAAAAATGTACAATATTATAATCATGGAGACGGTAGGCTGTACGTAAAATGAGTAACATTTCCATTTTTCATTGATCATTATCAAAATAATGTAATTATTATTTTATTTTTCCAAAATTATGATAATATAATTAAAATCACACTAATAATTTAAATATACTTATATATATCATACATTTAATGTGGTGAATAAAAATGATTTATATCACTTCTTGGAGGTGATAATTCACACGTACGCACAGATGACATTATCATTTTTATATGCATGAAAAGTAAGAACATAATTGAAAAATTATTATTTTAAAATGATAAATATTTCATTATTATCATATATAAACATTTATTCCATCATTATAACTAGTATTGATTGACAGTATTGAAAAATGAACTATATCGGTCCGCGAGGCGGCAGTCCGCTGTACACACAAATGAAATGTTCATTTCCCATTTGATGAAATTAGAGATGTTTTTAGGTGATGATATTAACATAATAACTTCTAAGTATATTGAGGATAATTTATTTATTATTTCAGAATGGATGAAGGAGATTTTAAGTAAGTGAAAAAATAAATAAAATAAAAACACTTACAAAAACGACACCTCTTCTTTAGTTGATCACCTTTGAAGAACACCCTAACACCTCTAAGAAGGGTGTTCTGCCTAAAATAAGGCCTCAAAAATGTGGGGATGGATTATAGAAAATGGTTTGAGAAGATATTGGCTGAACCAAAAGGATTTGGAAGTGTGATTATTAGAGAAGAGCGAGTACCTTTTTATAGGAGAGGGGAGGGACACCTTTAGAAACTCTTAAAATATTAAATTAATATAAATTTAATTTTAGTTCCAAATGGTCTCAAAATCATTTATTTATAAGATAATAAAATTTTAGGTCTAATCCATACTATACAATTAAAATTATACAAGTTTTGAATATTTTTTAATCCTTATATTTTTGGTTTAACCCTTATTTTACCGTTTTTAATCGGATCGTGATATCATGTTATTTATAATTTATGGGTTAATGTAATTACTATAACATGTCCAAAAATAAAAAAAAGTGTCATTTATGACATATTAGGACTTATTATAAACATTTTTCCAAATATTATATTTTTATGAATTTTATAACATTAAATAAAATATTTTATGTTTTAAAATACCTATAGTGTCAATTCTGACACTATACATTAGATGACTTTTAAAGAATTACATAACAGCAAGATAAATTCAAAAAAAATCATTTAAATCATCACGAACATGTAAAATATATCCAAAAAAATCTTGTATGACATAAATTATGGCAAATAATATTTATTTTAAAATTTATAAAATCATTTATTTGATTCTTTAATTAATTAATAAATTACTACATCATCATTGTGTCATAATTACATTTAATTATTTAAATTTTAAAAATTATAAATAAATTATCATAGTATAGGTAATATTTTTATATTTTCAATGAATATTTATATTTGAAGATATCCCATGTATAACTCCATATTAAAATACTTTACTTTTCTAAAAACAAAAGTGTACCAAAAATGACTATTCATTGAATATAATATTATAAAGAATTAAAGTCATCCAAGTGGATCCAAGTGGTCCTAAAATCTACCCAAGTATGATCATGGTTAGTATACACTCATCCAATTAAATTAGGACATGTGTTAGGGTAGTTTTATATTATTATAATATTATTTTTACCTTTAATTATTCGATTTACCTTTAAGTGTGGTAATAAAATTTATTACCAAATTTACTATTCATAATGTCCAAATATAAAAGGGTGATATTTCTATAATTTTTACCTTATAATTAAAAATATGGAATCTATTTTTCAAAATTCAAAACACATAATTGGAAGAAATTAATTAAAAATTAATCTCTATTGTCAAAATGAGAAAACGAGTTTTTTAAAAATAAAAACCATCAAAAGATTGACATGTGTTTATATCAAATTTCAATGTGAAATTACTTAAAATGACCAAAATTGGATTAAATTATAAAAAAATAATCTGAATATACTTTTAAACCAACTCAAATGATAATCTAACAATACAAATAAATTAGAAGAAAAGGAAATTTTGAATTAAAATGCAGTATTTTTCACTATTCATTAAAATATTCATTTTATCAGAAAAATACCAAAATTTAAACCAAAGTAAAATTTTATGTCCCTTTTTCAAATAAGAAGTTTATTTTGTCCAATATAATGTATAAAAGTGAAAAAACTATATTTAAAAAGGGTTCTCCATCAAAAGGTGGTAGGTAAAACAACATTTTTTTTGAAATATACTTCTTTTATCTGAAAAATTGAATTTGTTCTTATATAATATATAGAAAAAATATAATATAAATTTTAAATATTATAGTGAATATATTAAATATATATTTCATTAATAAAATTCATTAAGAGTGATTTTAATATTTTATAAACTCCCTTGTTTTCATTTAAATAGTTTTTTAGAAAAACACATCCTTTATATTAAATTGGTTTTTATTTAATTTCCTAATTAATGTGGTAACCAATGAATCGTTATATAAAAATGTGTAAATAATATTTTCATAATTTAGTTAATATCATTCATTCTCCATCCATCCATCAAATGGCCCGAAGGCCTTTATTTTTTATTGGTTTTTGATAATCCACCTTTCAAGGGGTGAGGTGTAACCCATACAAGGCCCGTAAACATAAGTATTACATGAACCATAGGTCTTAGAGGATTTTATTGCTCGTAGGCTTCAAACATTACATAAAACCCAGACTAAATACTTGGAACTGCTCCTCCCCAGCATCTTCATCATGAAATTAGTTCTCCACCTTCGCATGGATATTCAGATAGGCTATCCCATGCATGCACATGCTTGTCCTGATGGCAGTTTCCATACTCTCTCATTCTTGCAATTCGTGTAGCTTATACTGTGGTGAAAGCTCCTTTCTCATCCTCTTATAGAGCTTGTTCCTTGTAGGTTGTTTGGTTTGCATATGTACTTAAGGTGGCCCAAAGGCCTTGAGGTGGCCCGAAGGCTTACTAGCCCGAAGGTTTGGGGGCCCGAAGGCCTTAAAGGACTCATGGACCAAATTGACGGCCCAAAGACTCAAACGGGGGAAAATTCCCGGATGCTACAGTGCCAAACAGTGCCTGCTACAGTTCCTGCTATTGTAACTGCTATAGTACTATGCAGTTCCCGCTACATTACCTTCTACAGTGCCTACTACAGTACTGCTACAATACTTCTACAGTACCCAGGAATTGTGTCTCCACCTGGATTTGATCCCGAGTCACCTAGATGCACTTAAGAGACCTCCCCAATTAGGCTAAAGTTCATGTGAAATTTCATTCATTCTCACCATTATAACGACTATGCGATAACTACAACTTAAAATAATAATATTAATAATATATTATTTTTCAATATAACTTAGTCTAGTGTGAAACGTAAGATTTCTAAGAAACCTATTGTTTCATGTTGGGTACGCTATCAGAAAAAGAATCCTTTTTAAAGTAAAATTCATAAATATTAATATATATGAAAAATCCTTAATCTATAATTACCTGGGATGTTTTAACATACATTTAAAAAATATACTTATAAATTTTGGTTCATATTATAAATGAGGTTAGGTCCATATAGGTTTCACTTGTGTAACAACCCATGTTGTCATGGGTTAGTAATTCCATAGAAATTTTAATTTTAAGATACAAAGAAAAATGTATTTTGGTAATTTATTTTCAAATTTTATTTTTCATTATTTTCTTGATTTTTAATTTTCTTTGGGTTCCTAGGGAAGTTATGAAGGTTCAAGTGTTTGATAGTGGGACTATGGTTAAATGTAAAAGACTACAATTTCCACCAAGTACCTAGTTAGAGAGAACTAGGTAATCAGTTCATCCTGGTGGGTTTGTAGAAATATAAAAACTCCACCAGGTACTCAGTATAGGGGTATTAGGTTATCATTTGAGTGTCCAATAGTGTGACCCTTTTGTGAGGAACACTAAGTGCTCAGTAGGGGTGAACTGGGTACCCATTCAAGTAGGGTTTATTTTTTTTAAATGTGTGGAAAATGGGTTAGTTCAAATTGCTTATTTCACCCCCCTTTGAGGGTTTCTTCTCTTATTTTTCTAAACTGGAGGGAGGGGTTCTAACTCCTCCTATCCTCACCTTACCCCTTTCCATTTGTATTAGAGGTGGTCTGGGCTTTCTTTTTCATGCTAAACAGAGGTAAAAATTCTCCATTATTCCTTTATTCTTACCCCATCCAGTTCTTATTATTTTTGTTTATTTAGGAAAGGGTTCATGTCATATTTTATAGATAAATAGTGACATCTTATTCATATTATAGGTTTTTATGGTGTGGTTTCTTGAGGAAATATAAATAGGAGGAATTCCACCTATTTATCATCATTTCAATAAGGGTATATCATTCAATGGATTTCCTATAGATTTTTTAAAATTGGTTTTTAATTGGTGACTAATTGGATGTCAGATCATGGGTATTTTTGTTTCTTGAGCATTGAAGGCATGGTAAGAACCTTCCATACATCATTGATTAAGGTTTCAACATAATGGAGTTACTTGGTAGGTTTTTATCGATTATACCTCATTTAATTAAATTTGATAATTTATTATAATTGTTTATAATTAATTATTGGATCCTTATAGTGTGAGATAGGGTCTTTGGGTCATGTAAGTACTTGATAAAATCATGGTGTGAATCTTAGGTGTGAATGTCTTGAGGTTGGTAACTCCATTTTAGAGATAAATGGTCCATTTAATACTTCACCATGCATGCATTCATGTATTTTTGTGCACATTCTAAGTGTTCAGGTTCAATAACGTGAATGAGAAATTAGTCTTAGAGTGCTGGGAGGGGAGTAAGTGTATCCTTCTAGATGTGAGTTTGGTATTTTGTTCTTGTTCCATATATTTTAGTGAATAATCCCTTGGTTTTGTGTCTTGGTTTGAGAAATATTGAAGATCCTATGGTTTTTAGTGAGTTTGGGTTATTGTAGTTGTTGACATATTTTCTTGAGTTTCTCATAAATTTTTATGGTGCTTTATCTAGTTTTTATGTCTTTATATATCTTGGAAAAATATTACATGATGCTAGTAAGTGTTTTTGAAAATGGATAGAGGTTAGATGAAATGGTTCTGAATTAGTTTGAGTGAATTATTGAATTCCATGGATTAACATAGCCAAATTTGTGAAGTGAAAATTCACATAGCTGATTCCCATATCCATTTCTTCTATAAAGACAATTCATGAATCTAATTCAGTGACATAAGTGAATATGGGCTTTCACATAACCAAATGATCTACACAACCATTTTCATCCATGCAACAAATTTACATAGGTGAATTCTATTATGTATCCAAATTATATACAGAGAAAAATGATCGACATAGCCTAATTTATTAACATAGATGATTGTGTGATGTATCTAAATTGATTCATGTATCTGATTGCGTGATATATCTTATTTGATTCACATATCCTATTGTGAGATGTTGCCGATTTGGGAAATCACATATCCGATTTTTAATTTTGGCTATATATGGATTAAAATTATCTAGTTTTATAGAATTAAAATATTCTAAGGAAAAATTATTATAAAGATTATTAGGAATTTTTTTAATTCTTTAATAATCATAGGCTTTAGTGTTTAAGACATGATTCTAGCATGTTTTGAAGGATTTTGAAGCCGTTCTTTAGGATAATTAAATGGTTATTTAATTAAGATGTAAAAAGGTAAAATTTGGTCCATGATGTAGTTATGGTTTTGGACTAAAATTATAGAGATTATGGGGTAATTATGAATATGTGTTCTTATTCATTATAGTATATGAAAAAATAGGTGTGTGGTGCAATTGTGTGACAACGATTCATTAGTTTTTCTATAGTGTCAGAAAAGGAAGAAGAAACTAAGTCTACATCCAAGGTCAAATATTCAATGATCAACATATGATGAATCTCCTGGTTTAAATAATTTTGATTTGATTTTTAGAATATTTATGCATCCAAATTCATGTCTGCACCGTGACAAATTTTTTCTTGTATATTTTGGTGAAATTTGGAAGTAGGTATTTATCTTTTATTTCAAAAGAAACCTAGTTTATTCGGTGATATTATTCATTTTTAATAATAATTTGTATTGTAGTGTACGTGGAACACACTTGGGTTTATAGTGAATAGAATCTGTAGTTGGGGGGGGGATAACCATCCACGATAAGAAGTAGGATTCTTCATTGGATTTGAACCTTGTAAAAATTATGTATTTTTTGATCTTCAATTTTATAAATCATTGTGTGAGGATGAGTTAATTTTTTATTTGATATTAATCTAAAAATTCATTAAGGTTTGTTTCTGTTGAAAAGAAATTGTAAAAACCACCCTCTACTGATTTAACTCCCCTTCTCAGTAGAGGATACTGATCCTTCCAGACTCTTAAATTTGTATCATATTGTAGGTTTCCACTGTAGAATCTAATAAATTATCATTTGAGAAATGGATAATATTAATTTATTAAAAATTTAGGGTTTACTAGCATTTTATGAAAAAAATTATCACCGTTGGAAGAATCAAATGTTTCCATACCTTTTATCTTTTGGTTTAAAAGTTCGTGATGCTACTAAAGTGAGAGTTCCACCATTAATAAATGATGATAAAATGATGTTTGATAAAAATAGAAATATGTAATTTTATTGAAATGTTCAAAAATATATTCTAATTTAATTATTAGGGAAACTATACATGAATGTTATGGGACTAAAAACACCAAAAAGAAATCTAAGAAAAGTTAGAGAGAAGTCATGAAGGCAATACGAATGTCAAAGAGGAAAAAATATAGATATAAATAACTTAATTATAATACATAAAAAATGATATATTATGAATTAATTAATTATTTATTCACTTAGGTAAATGAATTTGTTAGTAATATTCAAGGATTTGGTGAGAAACTTGATGATTCTAGAATTGTAAAGAAGTTGATGAGAAATTTTATGAATAGATTTGATCATAAAATTTCATCTCTTAAATATAGATAGAATCATTATATTTATGAGTTATATAATATTCTCATAACTTATGAAAAATGAATTATTACAATATTAAAAAATAAATTTAAAGATGAAATGTATTTTGAATCCATGAGGAATATAAAATTTTTTAATGATGAAGATGTTTTAGAGTCAAGTGATTCTAATAATGAAGAATAATATCAAAGAGTTATTATGTTCATTTATAAAATGTTTCAGAAGAAAAAAATCAAGATGAAAGGTACATTATTTTTTAGATTTTATAAATTTAATGGTCTTGGACACTATGCAATTAATTTTCCAAAGGAGAAAGTAACAAATTATTAATATGAAAATGATGAAAATAATCAAGGAAATAAGTAGAGTAATTTTTTTAAATAATATTCAAAGGTAGGTGGATGAAAAAAAAGATTTTCAAGAACTAAAAAAATAAATTTTATGAGAAAATAATAGTAAATTGATCTTATCTTCTGCAATGATTTTGTTTAAGTGACACATGAAAAATTTATAAATTTTATGGCTCATGTTCAAAAAATCATTTACTCATGTAGTAGTGAAAGAGGTAATTCAGAACCAACAGATTATGAATACATGCTGAAAGATTAACATGAGACATGTATTGAGAAAAATGAAATAATCAAGAAATAGAATAAGAAGTTGGTAAAAAAGAAAAACAATTTGGTCGATGAAAAATGTGTACAAGATAAAATGGAGACACATATTGTATAAGAAAATAAAAAACTCAGGTTGAAAGCTACTGAATATCATAAGATGATAAAATATCTTAAAGAAAACTCAATTAGAAGAATGATGAATTATATATGACACAATACAAGTGTCTTAAAGCTAAGAAATAATTTAAAAAAAGAAACAAGGTCTTTAAAATATTTAATAATTCAAGGGAGAATCCTCCAAAGATGTTATAAAAATTTTGGTAAATTCCTCATCTAAAAAATATATTTCCAAAACTAGTGACACTAAAAATTAAGTTTAAATATTAATTCTAGTAAAATATATACCAATAAAAATTCATAATTTTTTTATGAGTAACCAATGATATAAGAAGATTGAATGAATATTGTATTCTAAATCAGAGATGAAATCATACACAAATAGATTACCGGATGTCAAATTATGGATAAAAAACTTCTGGATAAAAATTAGGTTTTTAGAAAAATTTAGATTTCAGGGTTATTTCTAGTGTTGTGATATGTTTGTACATAAAGCTTATACATGTTGATATAAAATGTATTTACCCCATAAAAGGTAAGAATCTAAGAGGATAAGTTCTAATGAGAAGGAATCATTTTCTAGAAGAAATCATGCAGATATGGAAACTAGATACAGGCTAACAAGAAAAAATTTATTTGATTGCCTTGAATTGATATATGTAATATGTGACCAAAAGGGTAATAAATAACAAAAATACATGAAAACTTTACCTGATTAGTTCCCTCTCAAAGAAAAAGGGAAAGTAGTAAAATTTCACAATAAAGAAAAGTCATGATTGGTAGAATTTTCTTTTTACGAAAGCAATAAGAAAAATACATAGATACTAGACAATGGATATTCCCCCCCATATGAAAGGTGATAATAAAATTCCAAATAAAATTAATAAACATGAAGTAGGATTTTTAACATTTGGTAATGACTCTTCCTTCAAAATAAAAGGCATTGGAACAACTCAAATTGAAAATGATTATTTGAAATCATATGATGCTCTTTATGTTGAAGGGATAAAACACCACTTGTTGAGTGTTATAAAACTTTGTGATAATTGGAATGGCGTAAAATTAAAGAGAAATACATACATCATTAAAATCAAAAGTGATGGAAGAATTGTCTCTAAAGGAAGTAGAACAAATGTAAATTTATTCTTGATTGGCGATCCTTCTAATACATGTTGCATGAGCATTAAATATGAGAGCATGTAATGAAATATAATATTTTGGGTATCTTGGAATAATAATAATAATAAATATTGTCAAATATGAATGTGTAATAGAGTTTACCAAGCTGAAGAGAGATCAATATGGAATCTATGGAACATGTCATAAGGGAAATATAACTCAAAAGACTCACAAGACAGTTAATATTACTTCCATAAGAACATTGGAATTATTCTACATAGATCTTTATGGGCGCATGAGATAGAATCCTACCCGAGGTGATATTTATTTCATTAATTTCATAGATGACTTTACTCAGATGTCCAATGTTCTCTTGATCAAGCACAAGTCTAAGGTGGTTAGGATATTCAAAATTCACATAAGACATGTTGAAAATGGTATTGAATTATGTATAAAAAAACTAAGATCTGATAATGGGAAATAATACATGAGTGATGAGTTTAAAGATTATCTTAGAAAAAATGGAATCTAGAATCAGTATAGCATACCTTATACACCAAAAAAGTATGGTATTTAAAAGAGGATGAATATGAGAATTGTGGAAATAGATTAAACAATGTTTGTTGAGAATAATGTTTCAAAATTATTTTGGAGAGAACCAGTGTATACTATGGTACATATTCAAAATAGATGTATTTTGAGACCTAAGACACATGATAAACCCTATGATATGTGAAACCAAAAGAATACTATAGTGAAATATTTTAAGGTCTTTGGAAGTCCTTACTATATTAAAATTAAAGGAAGCATGTTTGAATTTTTTTAAGAAAATGATGGTGATAGAGCCTTTATGGGATATTTATCTAATGTGAATGGATAGATGATGAAATAACAGATTTCATAAATTTTTTGAGTGTTCATATGTTAATATTGATGAAAATATGGGAAAAAACTAAGTAGATTCAATTAAATTTTGACTATCTTCAGATAAAAACAAGTTGATTTCTGAAAATAAGTTTGAAAAAGTTATTAAAATCTTATAGGAAATAGTTGATGGTAATTTAAAATATTTTAGTGATGGTTATGAAGTTATTAGTGATAATAGAAAACAATTTCAAGGGTTAAATAAATATATATAAACTGGGAATATCATTGGGAATCAGAATGCACCAGTTCATACCAGAAAGATGCTAAGATTTGAGAACCAAATAGATTTTGTATCATAGTTTGAACCTAGAATAGTGGATAAGGTTGTTGAACACGATGAATGGGTGAAATATTTGAATTAATAACTCAATAAAATTTATAACTTTACATGGTAAATTGTTCATAGACCAAAAAATAAAATGTGATTATTATAAAATGGGTTATTAGAAACAAAATGAATGAGAAAGGAGAAGTAATGTGGAATAAGGATATACTTGTTTGCAAAGAATATTATCAAATTAAAGACATTTAATTTGAATAAACCTTTTCGCTAGTTTCTAGACTTGTGTTCTTGGTAGTGGAAGCTCATAATCATTATAAGGTATATCAAATTGATGTAAAACCTACTTTTTTGAATGGTGACCTTGATGAAGAAGTCTTTATTTAACAACCCAAAGGTTTCATTCTTCAAAATGATGTAAGAATGGTATGTAAATTAATGAAATCATTGTATGTCTTAGAACAATATCCAAGGTCCTGGTATTCTAAACTTAATGACTATTTGAGAAAAAATGGGGTTTTCCAAAGACACAATTGATAACAACTTATACTTGAATAAGGATTTCTTAGACACACTAATGGTGATTTTATATGTTTATTGCATAATTTTTTATAGTAAAAATATTTTTTATATATAGGGAATTCACTATAAATATGAATAATCAATAAGAGATGATGATTTTGGGGGAACTACAATATTTTTTAGGATTAAAAATTGAGTAGAATTCAGATTACGTCTTTATTTCATAAGAAAAGTATGAAAAATAAATATTAAGGAAGTTTGGAATATAATATTCAAAAGTTTTTACTACACTTAAATCAGTGGAACAAAGTTAAGAACAGATGAACCTGGTAGCAATGTTGATCATAAGAAATTTATAAGTATTATTGATAGCCTTCTATATCTCATAGTGTATAGACCTAACATTTCCTATGCAGTGAATTTGTGTGAAAGGTATCAAATTAAACTGAAAGATTCATACATACTTGCAATTAAATTTTTTGAGGTATATAAAAGGCATAGTGAATTATAGATTTATCTATATATGTAGTTCAGATCTGTACTTTCATGGTTACACTAATATTGATTGGGTAGGTGACTGTATAGATTGTAGATCCAAATTAGGTGGTTTGTTATTTATTAGTGATGGTTATATTATATGGTAAAATAATAAATAGAGTTTAGTGAACATGATTACAATTGAATAAAATTATGTGGTGGCTACTCATATAGTCACATAATCTTTATGGATTTAGGCTCAAATATATGATTTTTGGTATGATGTTCAAAGACCGTTAAAGATTTACTGTGATAATCAAAGTGTTATTGATCATTAAAAAATCTTATTTAATACTCTTGGTAAAAAAATATTTATATTCAATATCATTTTATCAAAGAGAAGGTGGATTCAAGTGAAATAAAACTTTTATTTATTAACATAAAGGAGCATCTTGTAGATATCTTTAAAAAATCTATACCATGTGAGATTTTTTGTAGAGTTAAGGCTGAAATTTCATGTTAAACTTTCCCCACAAACTTAAGTTTTTTATTCCCTTGATACCCCCAAATTCCTTTGGATTATATTCCCAAAGGGGGATATAAGTACATTATGAAGGGAGAGTGTAAGTAAAAGGGGGAGTATGAGTTTGAGAAGTAGAGTCATTTGAGTCACTCAGACTAAACATGATTATCACCAAGGGATAAAAATATCTCAAAAACACTACATTATCCTATAGTGTGGTTTTAGGATACATCTATTTTCTATTGGATGTGCTTTTATTATTCATGTTTTAAGGCATGGAAAGTCATGGGGTTTCAAAATATTGTCAATAAATCCAAATAGGGATATTATAAAACCACATAGATTTATGGTTTGGATTTATAATTATTTAAGATTCCATGGTTCTTGGTGAGTTTGGGTTGTTATATTTATTGAAAACATTTATTAAGGTTCTCATTAGTTCTTATTATGATTGATCTAGTTTTTATAGATTTGTATATCATGTAAATCTATCAAAAACACTACATTATCCTGTAGTGTGGTGTGAGGATATATCTATTTGAGATTGGTTGTGATTTTATGATTCATGTGCCAAGGAATGGTAAGTGAAGGGGTTTTAGATTGTTGTCAGCAAATAAAAATGTGGAGATTGAATAAACTCATTGGTTTGTTACATGGTTTGAGAGATCTTAAATATCCCATGGTTCTTAGTGAGTTTGGGTTGTTATATTTGTTGACAACCTTTTGTTGAGGTTATCATTAGTTATAATAGTGCTTGATCTAGTTTATATGGATTTATATATCATTGAATAAAGTTTCATGATGCTATAATTTTTTTTGAGAAGATATAGAGGTTAGATATATGGTTCTAACTGAGTTTGAGTGAATTATGGAATTTCATGGATTCACGTAGCCAAATTTGTGAAGTGAAAATTCACATAGACGATTCACATAGCTATTTATGTTATATAAGAAATTCATTTATTTTATTAAGAGATGTATGAAAATATTGTCTTTCATAGTGCCAAGTGATCCTTGTAGCTATTTTTATCCACAAAACCAAATTCACGTAGCCAAATGCTGTTACATAGCCAAATGATCCACATAGAAAAATGAGCAACATATCCAAATTAATTCATGTAGATAATTATGAAACATAGAATAATTGATTCATGTAGATGATTATACAAAATAACTTATTTTATTGACATAGATGATTGTGCGATGTAGCTGATTTGGGAAATCACAAAGCCAATTTTGATTTTTGGTTATGTATGGATTGAACTTTTACTGGTTTCCAAAATTCAAATATTTTGAGGAGAGATTGTTATGATGATGCTTGTAAAGTTTTTAATGATTTCATAATCATAAGATTAGATTTTTAAGCCATTATTATTTCATTTTTCAAATGATTATATAGTGGTTATTTAGGATAATTAAATGGTGATTTAATTACACTATAAAAAGGGAAAATTTGGGCCACAATGAAGTTACAGTTATTGATTCTAGTTATGACTATCATGGGGTAAATATGAATAAGTGTTCTTATTCATTGCATCATATGAAAAAAAGGAGTGTGTTGAAGTTGTGTGACAATGATTGATGAGTTGTTCTACAATGTGAGAAAGGGAAGAATAAAATGGATTTGAAGTTGAGGTTGGATGTTTGGTGATAAACATTCGATGAATCTTGCGATTTCATGATTTTTTTATTTGAGCATGAGAATATTTATGCAATGAAATTAAAGTATTTCTATAGGAAATTATTTCTTACATATTTTGGAGGCTCATGGATTAGATATTTTTCTTTTTTTTATAAAACAATATATTTATTTAGTGACCTTGTTCATTTTGTAATCATATTTTTACTATTGTATGAATCTATGATGTAGGGTGTGACTCCTGACATGTGTGGTGGGTTTATGCCAAATTATTATAAGTGGAACTCACTTGGTATTATAGGGAATAGAATATATAGTTTGGGGGATAACCAACCTTGTCAAGGAGTAATATTTTTCATTGGATCTAAACCTTGTAAAAATTTTGTGTTCATTTATATTTTATTTTCCACATGATTATGTGGGGATGAGTTGTTTCTGTTTTGAGTGGATATTAATCTAACAAGTCACATAAGCTTATTTCTATTAAAAAGAAATTCTAAAAATTTCACTCTACTAATTCATACCCTCTTTAGTGTAAGAACACAAACCTTCTAGTCACTTCATTTAGGAATTCCTCACAACAATGTCACCAAGAGACACAATTTTTTTTATAGTTTGATAGGACTTGTATAGTCTTAACTCATGAGAAAAGTTTTTTTTAGAATGGGGTGAGACTTAGTGAGATTATTTATGGAATTATAAGTGGTTATCCCATAAATAATGGATCGATCAGTGATGAGGTTTGATTTTTTTTGGAAAGGCTATGGGGATAGACTTGAAACCTTGAAAATCATTGAATTTCATGGATTCACGTAGTTAGGATTGGTGTGTTCATATTATTATATGGTGAGAGTGAGTAACAACTATCTAGAGCATTTTGAGTAGCCCTTGGTAATATTAAAGTGGGGGTGTGGGTTCTCTTAAGCATGGGGATCCTAAGGGAGATGGTCGGTAATGTGAGATAAGTATGGATAACTAGTGATAAGCCTTACAAGTATTGGATAGTGTTGAAGGGATATTCCTATTGGTGAGCCTTGTGGGGTCATGGTTTGTCTTTGTGTGTAAGATAACATCTTTCAGGGTACATTATTTTTTAGTTTTTGGGTTTAGTTGTTTATTTTGGACCATGGTGTATGGTTATTTGGATTTTGGGGGTAATATGTAGGGAAGTAGAAAAGGGAGTAAAATATATTTGTAGGATAAATTTATAGAGATAATTGTAAATTTACACCATAAATTATTAATTAATGACTTAAAATTTCCAAGAAGACACCACAAAATAGGGATTTACACCATAAATTACCCTCTTACGCCATAATATTATCATGAAACCTATGAAAATGGGTGAATTATTAAATTTTCCCTTCATTCCTCTTAAATTATAATTTCTTCCTCCATCTTTTCATTTTCACAAAATCCACCCCCAATAGAGAGATATCCTCCCCCCATCATAGGTTTTGAGAGATATCCTTTATCCAGACTCTGATCTAACCATCATTTGTCATGTTGGATCCATCTTTGTAAGTCTCTCAATCCTCTCCCTTCATTTATTCATTTACCTTACTATATTGGATACTATTTCCAGGCAATATAATATGCCCTATCTTTAGAGAATTTTAATTTTTTCTAATTTCTCTCATTTCAACTAGAATCGGAGTCTAATATTGGGTGAATGAAGCTTCGTAAGAATGAGGTAGGTGGTCTACTTTTATTTCCCTTAAAGTTTCAACATTTATAAAATGTTCCATAGTGCCTCACATTGTACTTCCCATGCATTTCTCCCTAAGTATGAAATAATTTAATTTAATTGGTTATCCTTCATTATATATATCCCCTTATACCCTTGAAATTATCATAGGTAATATACCTCAACTAGTACATCCCCTTTGAGTGTATTTAATAAAATGACTTCGGCACTCTAGAAATGTTTTTGAAAAAACAACCTTCTAAGTGGTTTTGGAAGGTCTCTTAATTGAATCTATTTAAAATGAAGTAAATGGAATGGGAAGGTGAGATCATATCATTGAGACCTTGTTCATTTAAAAATTATGCAATTAATGAGAAGAGTTCAATGAATTGTTAAATGTTTGAATACTATATTTTAGTCCCTTTCTATTATAAATGAATGGGGTGATAGAATCAATAGAATAGAATTGTAAGTGAAGTAATAAATTGAATCATGATGATTGTAAATTGGTATAGGTATTACACATGGACTATGTTTATTTATTGAATGTTTTTATTACCTTTCTTTCCTTGTAATTAAACCACCCCTAGGTTGTGTTGATATTTCCAATTATTAGGAGACACCGTATATAATTTAAGTAAATTGTTAAATGGTTTAGAAAGAATTATAAGTGGTGTGGATGACCTACTTGAATTTTTATCATTTATTATAGTATGACTTAAGCGATACTTGGGTTCTTAATAAGGAATGAATTGGTTGGTCTCATAGGTTAAATAAAGTATATTATGCCTTGATCGATACTTGTGTTCCTGATACGAAATGACTTGGATGGTATCTTAGGTTAAATGAAGTATATTAAACCTCAAGCGATACTTGGGTTCCTGATACGGAATGACTTGGATGGGATCATAGGTTAAATGAAGTATATTATGCCTTGAGCAATACCTGGGTTCCTAATATAGAATTAATTGGATGGGATCATAGGTTAAATGAAGTATATTATTACTTGAGTGATACTTGGGTTCCTTATACAAAATTCCTTGGATAGGCTCATAGGTTAAATGATTTGTATTATGCCTTGAGTGATATTTGAGTTTTTTATATAGAATGAATTAGATAGTCTCATAGGTTAAATGTAATTACATGATTCCTTGGATGATACTTATATTTTGACATGGAATTCTTTAGATGGTCTCTCAAGTCAAAAGAAATTATATTAGGATTACTGGCTATTTAGTTTACCATTGTTTGCTATATCTTTAATGTTATTAAACATGTAAAACCATATATGTTCGTCATAATATATGGATTTCTTAGTTTCTACTTAGGTACTACATGACTAGTGTTTCACATAAAAATTTGGGACTATATTCATGGGTCCTATTTCTACATTACTATCCTTATGTTCAGAGACATTCGGCTGAGGCTGAAGTAGGTATAGTCGGTCGAGCATCCCTGAGGAACTTTATCCTAACATGGTTTACATTGATTTACTTCATTAAAATATATTATTGTTATACCTATTCACTAATACATTTTATACTCCCAGACTAGATAACATTATACATGGTTGGTGGTGGCCTATTGAGTTTTACTCACACCCTAATCTAGTTGTTGTTGGGTACCCAGATAGATCACATGGCTATAGGTTATAATCTTAGATTATCCCCCCTTGTTGTCACTATTTATAGACTATAACTTGACATGGGATATGAGGAACGAGCTTGTAATCAACTGCATATAGGAGTTGGTCATTTTATTTATTTATTCATCTTTCAGTCTAGCCCTATAGTTTGCATGACCTGTTGTATGTTGACTGCCTTTTATTTTGGATCAACATGTTTATGCATGATCATTTATTTGGATTTTTCCTAGTTATTTATTTATTATTACTTATCATTTATTATTATCTTCCACTTCCTTTAATTGATTTATGATTCCACTATGTTTAGTGATGATTCAAAGGGTATAGTCTCCCCAACTTACCATCTTTAGGACCTTGCTTCTATTCAGAAACCTATGGTGTATGTGTAGGTTCTCTTGAGGCCTTATCTTTAATCGGTCTAGTTACTGTTTCTAGGGTGAACCATATCAAGATGTGAAAATTGGTATTAGAGCCTATTTTTTCCTTATCTTACTATTTTGGACTAATATAAAAGTGACTAAAAATGTGTTAGAACATGGTAAACAACTCATGTATAAGAATATCCAACCCATGAATGGGGGAAATATTAAGTTTCCCAAGATGATACTGTTTTTCATGATGTTCATTATTACTGTTGAATGTTATTTTACCTTGAGTGATTAATTTATTTTCATTGGATATTGATTTATGAGATTTACCTCTTGGATCAGTATGGTAGGAGACGAGGTGTGTTCATGAATCATTTTAGGAACACAGGCTTCACATGTCATTGTCATGATTGTGAGATTATTTAGCATGCTTACTTTTATACTATTATCATGTGATTATTTATCATTATGATCTTTATACAATGTTTCTATGATTTAATTCCTTTTATAACTATATTTTTTTGCTTAAGTGATAGCTTCATTGTTATGTTAATGGTATAAAGTTAGTTAAATAAAGTGTCTACATCAACCTAAATGGTGTTTTCCTATATATAATGATTATTGTATTCTATATAACTGACCTGAAATTGATTAAATAAATGAAATTATTCTAAATTGGTAAATGAATTAACCTAGATCATAAACTTTAAATTTCAAGGAAATTGGGTTGCTTTAATAAATTTAAGTTATTACTTATGGATTTCAGTTAAATGATGTGTCAATTATAACTTATAAAGGCTAATAACTTTATAAGTTAGAAATGATGAACTATATAAATGAATCTATTATGATTTAATAGACCCTTATTGTCCAATATTAGTATTGTATGCTTATGAGATAACCCTATCGAGGATGTGTTATAAATTATTATTAATCGACTATTAATGGGTTGCACCTAAATGTGATTCCAATTTTAATTTATAGAGCTTTGAATCTATAAATTGGGAATGTATTCCCATATAATTGAACCCAATATTGGCTTTATGGTACCCTCATAGGTCACCTTTATTATTACATGCTTTATTACTAAACCCCATGGGGGCATGATTGTGTTATATGGGATAGTTATTTAAAGCATCTGTAGCCACTCATATGGTATTTTGTATAAGTGTATGGTAGAATATTACCTAAATCACCCTCCTTAAATTATAAAATACCTTTTATATTCTTTGAGTTTTATTGATATGAGGCTTTAGTTAATTAAAACGATAGTTAAAATCTAAAGGGTATTTTCCTCTAAAGCTTAGAATTGAAATTTTCTTTAATTGACTCCTATTGTGAGAACTTATGGATAAATGAATGGTTGAAATGTAATTATGAGATTATTTACTTATAATTCTTCATAGTGTCATCTTGATAAAGTAACAAGTATAGTTTGTAATTTTTTTATAATTAGTACTTGACATTGCATATGTCTGAGCCTCTTTAGTGCTTATAATAAAAGTAAAGTTTTGAAATAGATAAAATAAAACTATTTGTGGTGTTAATAGAAAGGAACCCTAATAAAAGGGTTAGATTTGGTTTTTTTCCTTTAGAGATGTATTTTTTGGGAATGTGGATGTTTCACGTGAGTCTCAGTTGACCTATTTTATGTTGTTGTTTGGACCCAGAGGTTAGATGGTAGAGTCTAGTGAATTTTTAGTCATAGATCTAGTTTTAAAGTCGATTCCTTATATTAAAAATCAGGGGATAGATCTATTATGGTAGCACCCATGGAGATAGGAAATCAGTAGACTTTTGAGATGAGTTTTTAAGCACGGTAAGTACCATCCATTGACCGTTTCATCTGAATGAGACTCTTTGTTTATGAAAAAACACAATTGGGTAGGTTGGTGGCTGTATGGTAATTTGAAACTCATGGGTTATTACCATGTATAGATACCTAATGAGTGTCAGATCTTTATCCTTTTACATTCTCATTATGACCCTCCTAGAGTAGTCCCTTATGATAATTCTCAAAGAAGATCAGGGATTAGTATACTGATTCTTATTAGGTGAATCCATTATAATTATGTTAATATATTTTGACCCTTAAGGTTCTATGATCTTTTTACCTACTATCAATTTTACATCTTTTAGATAATTTACAGGTACGTTAGATTTCATTTAATAGATGTCCTAAAGTTGGATATGGTTCTTGTGCAAGAGACCTTAGGGATAGTTGGAAGAAATTAGTATCCTTGTTTTGAGTTTTTATTGGTAGGGCTAGGTCAAAAACCTAGAGGACCTTAGTTTAACTCAGACCTTAGTGAGTTAGTAGTTAAAATGATCAAGGGAAACATATTTGAGGGGTTGGAATGAGTTTATTAACACCTTATATGTGGTTATATTGGTTGTATTCTCATTTTGAGACCGATGCATGGTAGGTTCTCATATTTTTTGATTTAGTTATGGTGATGCCTGTGATTTTTGATGAAGCACCTAGAGTGCTTAGGTATCGAGTCTGGATTGGGTGGGAAGGATTTTTTTGGGTTCCTAGACCAATTGAAGAGTGATTTTTTTTGTCAAAAGTTTAATTTTTCAACAGAGTTTTGATGTGGGTGGTATTTCATTAAATCATGGCATAGGTGAGGTGCTTGATTTTGAAGTGTATTTCCAAGGGAACTCCTAGCCTATTAAAAACTGACATGCTGTATAGCAGAATCATCTTGTCCTTGTTGGAAGATGACTCATGGGGGCATGATTCAGTTCTAGAATCGGGTGGTATAAGATTATAAACCTTTTTTTATGAAAATTTTAGTTCATGTTAGTTTTTTATAGGAACTATTTAATGTGGAACATTGGTGAGCAACCACATGAAAGATGAGGATCAATGATTTTAAATTTTTTGCTTGAAAGTATAGAGATTTGGAGCTTTGGGTAGTTAAAAAAAGTCCCTTGTGATGATTACTAATTTGGAAATGAACCAGGTACAATGAGAGGGTTGACCTATGAGTGGACCTTGACCCGCATTGTCAGGATACATGGTGATTGGGGTTAGTTAAAGGAAAGTGTAGTCTGGTTTGATGTGATCATGGATCAGGAGATAAATACATGCTTATCATTGGAATCTTAGTGTAATATTAATTTAAAGGGGATCATGATCAATATATTGACATTTTCAGGAGTATTCTGAGAAATATTTGTCTATATGATGATCTTTCTAAACATATTTTCTGGTGGGATTAAAGGACTCTTGAAGAGTTGTGCTCAAGGAGTGGTTTAAGATAATCTATAAGGTGGGGAGTACTCCTTTAGAATTTTGAGAGTGGTGGCCACCATTGTGAGTTGAAACTCGACGAATTCCTAGGAAACCATTCTTAAAAAGTGGGAATAGGTGATGGGTGACATTTATGTTACTGCTTGGAAGTGAGCAGGTTCTTATCTATACCAATCGTTATGTCTAAAGATGGATAGGGCATGGGCTATGGTAATCAGGACTATTTTTTTGGTATGATGACATTGATGTTTCTAAGGTGGGGAGTGATATTTCAGTCACTGGTGGGATACCCTAATGCGAGAAGGGTTGTGGGACCTTGAGACTAGTTGTGTGATAGTCTATTTGGATCTCATATTACATTGGATAAATGGAACGATGTATTATCAGATTTGTCAAAAAATGCTAGGTACAAGTTTAGATATGGACTTGGGTGGAACCTGAGTGCATGCATTGGTCCCAAGATGACTTATGATGATCCAAGGGTTTTGGATCAAGTGTGTTCCAGTTCTTGTGCTATAGCACGATGATAGTTTTGGATAGGGTATGGTTCATCCAACATACATCATCAGAAGTCAAGTATGAGATTCAATGATAATTCTTGGAATGAACTCAGTACACATTGGGATAGAGGCATAAAAATATATTTTTGGTGACACATCGAATTTTGAAGTTTTTAATTTTTGAAAGTAGTCGGATGAAGAAAGTTTGACTTGAGTTACCTCAAATGTTAGATGCAATTGGCGAGGAATCCCATCAAAAACACCGTTGGGATAAAACATGTACAATCTAAAGGTCAGAATGAGCTTTTTAAGGAAAATCCAATGTGACCAGGATAAGTTGGTTCTATTGGGATCTAAATGTTTTTTTAATTGATAATTATGTTGAGAGTGTCGTTAGGATGCTAAAGCACACTTCAATAGGCAATTACAGTGGTGGGAGAACCGTGAATTGAAATTAGATATTAAATATTATAACTTGTATTAGGGATTTCCATATGACGGTTGATGAAAGATATAACGATGTGATCATGTCTCATGTCAGATGGGTTGGGTAAGAGTTTTCTTAGTGTTTCATTAGTTGTTATGATCATTGTCTTGGGTTTTAGTGATTTAAGAACCATATGTTTAAAGTGTTTCTTAGAGGTGCATTGAGAATTCTGAAGTGTATCATAAATATTCGAGTGTGTTTTTCATGACCCAAGTAGGTTGAGTATTGTTTTAAATGTCTATTGGGGATTCTTAATTAAGATAAGTTATAAGGTGTGTAGGTTGTATGATCCCATATTTCAAGGTACATTATTTTTTAGTTTTTTGGTTTAGTTTTTTGGTTTGATCTTGGTGTATGATTCTCAGCTTTTGGGGGTATTCTATGGGGAAGCATAAAAGGGATGATAATTTGTCTGAAGTATAATTTTATAGCATAAATTGTCAATTTACCTCATAAATTTTCAATTTATGGTGTGAAGTTCCCAAGGAAGAGCCCACAAAATAGAAATTTATTCTATAAATTACCCTTTTATGCTATAAAAGCACCACACATCCTACTAAAAGGGGTGAATTTACAATTTTTCCCTTTCTTCCTATTAAGTCTAATTTCATCCTCCTCCCTATTTTCATTCACACAATATCCACCCACTGTGGAGAGCTCTGATCTCCCTCTACATAGGTTTGTAGAGATATCCTTCATTTTGACCTCGATCCAAGAATTATTTGTAACGATGGATTTATCTTGAAATGTATCTCAAACCTCTACATTAATTTATTCATCTGACTTACCATATTGGATTCTATTTCCATATGAGCTAATATGCTCTATTTTCTAGGGATTTTTATTTTCTCTGATTTCTCTCATTTTATCTCAAGTCAAAGTATGATATCGGATGAGTGAAGCTTCCTAAGCAAGGGGTATGCGGTCTAATTGTTTTTTCCCTTAAAGTTTCATCATATATAAAATTCTCCATAATTCTGTACACTATACTTTTTGTTCATTACTCCCTAAGTGTGAAATACTTTAATTTATTTGGC
The DNA here is from genome assembly GCA_963277665.1 of Viscum album. Classification (NCBI taxonomy): domain Eukaryota; kingdom Viridiplantae; phylum Streptophyta; class Magnoliopsida; order Santalales; family Viscaceae; genus Viscum; species Viscum album. The sequence goes on along the minus strand of OY728123.1, from coordinate 1,195,625,241 downwards.
TGGTCCTCATTATATATACTCTCCTAGACCCTTGAAATTAATATTGGACATCTACCTTGACTAGTACTACCCCTTTGTGTGTGTTTAATAAAATACCTTTGGAACTCTAGAAATTCATATGACCAAACCACCTTCTAAGTGGGGTTAGTTTTTATGCTAATTAAAGTGGTTTAAAATGAAGCAAATGGAATGTGAATGATGAAACCTTATCATTGGGACATTTTTCATTTATAAATTAGTCAGTTAATAATAAGAGTTCAATGAATTGTTGAATTGTTGAATACTATATTTTATACCATTGTAATTATAAACGAATGGGTTTATATAATTAATGAAATGGAATTATAAGTGAAGTAATAAATTAAACCAGAATTATTTTAAATTGGCATGGGTATTACTCATGGCCTATGTGTATTTATTGAATGTTTTTTACTACCATTCTTGAATTTTAATTAAACCACCCTTGGGGTGTGTTAAGCTTCCCACTTACTAGTGGAATCCATATATGAATTAAGTAAATTGATAAATGGTTTAGAATTAATTATAAGTGGTGTGGATGACCCACTTTACTTTTGATAATTTATTTTAGTATTCCTTGAGTGATACTTAGGTTCCTAATATGAAATTATTTGGACATTCTTATAGGTTAAATGAAGTATATTATGACTTGGGGGATACTTGTGTTCCTAATATGAATGTCTTGGATGAGATCATAGGGTAAATGAAGTATATTACACCTTGAGTGATACTTGGGTTCCTGATATGGAATGCCTTAGAAGGGTTCATAGGTTAAATGAAATATATTATTCCTTGATAAATACATGAGTTACTAATATTGTATGAGTGAAGATTCCTAAGCATGGGGTAGGTGGTCTAATTGTTTTTCTCTTAAAGTTTCATCATTTATAAAATGCCTTATAGTTCCACACACTGGACTTTCTGTGCATTGCTCCCTAAGTGTAAAATCCTTTAATTTATTTGGTTATACATAATTAGATATAACCCTTAGACCCTTGAAATTAATGTTGGTAATCTACCTTTACGAGTACTAACACTTTGGTAATGTTTAATAAAATTACTTTGTAACTATAGAAATTCATATGACCAAACCACCTTCTAAGTGGGTTTGGTTTTTATGCTAATTTAAGCGGTTTGAAATGAAGAAAATGGAATGAAATATGGTGAGACCATATCATTAGAACATTAGTCATTTATAAATTGGGAGATTAATGAGAATAGATTAATGAATTGTTGAAAGTTTGAATACTATATTTTAGTCCTTTTTCTTTATAAATGAATGGGTTTATAGAATTAATGTAATGGAATTAAAAGTGAAGTAATAAATTAAATCAGGATGATTTTAAATTGGTATGGGTATTACTCATGGAATATGCTTATTTATTAAATTTTTTTTCTACCATTCTTGGAATTTAATTAAACCACCCCTGGGGTGTGTTGAGATTCCCACTTACTAGTGGAATCCATATATGAAGTAATTAAAATTTTAAATGGTTTAGAATGAATTATAAGTGGTGTGGATGACCCACTTAAATTTTAATCATTTATTATATTATTCCTTGAGTTATACTTAGGTTTCTAATATGAAATTATTTGGACATTATTATAGGTTAAATAGTATATTATGACTTGAGGGATACTTGGGTTCCTCCTATGGAATGTATTTGATGGGATCATAGGTTAAATTAAGTATATTATGCCTTGAGCGATACTTGGTTTCTAGATATAGAATGCCTTGGAAGGGATCATAGGTTAAATGAAGTATATTATTCCTTGATCAATACATGGGTTCCTAATATGTAATTCCTTGGATGAGATCATAATTTAAATGAAGTATATTACACCTTGAGTGATACTTTGGTTCCTTACACATAATTCCTTAGACCGACTCATAGCTTAAATGATTTGTATTATGACTAGAGTGATAATTGGGTTCCTTAAATGGAATTCCTTGGATAGAATCATAGGTTAAATAGAATTAAATTATGACTTGGGTGATTATTTTATTCTGGAATGGAATTCCTTGGATGGTATCATAAGTAAAAATAAATTATATTAGGCTTGCTGGATATTTAGTTTACTATAATTTTCTAAATATTTAATGTTATGACACATGTAAAACCTTATATGATCATATCTATATATTTATGCCTTGGTTTATCCTTGGGTAACACATGACTAGTGTTTCACATGGACAACTGGGCTGATACATGTGAGTCTTATTTCTATTTTACTATCCTTATGTTCATAGATATCCGAATGAGGCCAAAGTAGGTATAGTTGACCAGGGATCCATGAGGAATATGATCCTAGAATGGTTTACATTAATTTATTTCATTATACCATATTATTATTATACCTACACACTACTAAATTTTATACTCACATACTAGATAACATTATACACCATTGGTGGTGGCCTACAAAGTTTTACTCACACTCTGTTTGGGCCGCTGTCAGGTAATAATACATATCTCATGAATGTAGGTCAGGATCATGGATTATACACCCTTACTATCACTCTTTATGGACTAGTAATTAACATGGGATATGGGGTCCAAGATTGTACTTGGATAACTATAGGAGTTGAATATTTTAGTTCTTTATTCTTTTGTCAATCTAGCCCTGTTGTATGTATCACCTGTTGTATGTTCACTGCCTTGTATTTATGGATTATAATTTTTATGCATGATCATTTATTTGGATTTAGCCTAGTTATTTTTATATTATTATTTCTCAGTTGTTATTATCTTCTACTGAATTTCATTGACTTATTCTTCCATGATGTTTAGTACTTATCTAAAGGGTATAGTCTCCCCATTGTACCATCATTAGACCCTCCCTGATAGTTATAATTATTTGGAATATGGAGAAGTGTGATTAAGGAAATGTGTCTGAACGATCTAGTTAATGTTTATAGAGTGAACCAGGTTGGGATGTGATAGTGTGGGGGTTAGTGTATGTGAAGTTTTGCAGGGGGATCAAGCATCTAGTTAGACATCTCACAGTGGTTGAGTACTTACCGTATTCTATAGATGGAATAAAGAATGATGAGTATTACCTTGAGGCGCTGTGAGGTAGTGTGTTTCTTGATAGAGACATGATGTTATGGTGCGTCTTTATGTGACTTGTGAGTAGTTTTTGAGTTGTGATCGCACGATTCACTGTTTCATTTTCACCCTTACACCACTGTGCTAAACTTGTTTTATATTGAAAATTATAAATATAATTACAAATTTAATTCAATGTTTTAATCATTTATTTTGTCTTTATAACTGTAAAAAAGGGAAATGTTACTTGTTTTGATGATTCCATTGCAGGAGGAGGTGATTTGGAGGGCCCATGATAATGTCTAAGAAAAATGGGCTAAACTGCGCAGGATCCAAGCTCACCAGTGGATTAATCCAAACACTGCTACTTGATCATGCATAAAATTGGGCTTAAATTTTTTGGAATGGTCCAAAATTCATTGGGATACATTTTATATGAAGGAATGAAAGACTCATTCGGCCATCTGGTGGCCAAACCGATCTGATCTGTCTAGTACACCAAATCTGCACGAAGTCAAAAGTGGTGTGATGTGATCTGTCCATATCTCGTGCTATAGGTGTCCAAATTATTCCAAACTTTCGGTGAAGACATAAAATAGGTGGGTATACAACTTTTTTATTTTATATAAATCTATATAAGTCTTTTTGGGGGTCTAAACACCTGTGACAAGTGGTTTTAAGAATTCTGTGTGCTCAAAACCACCTTCCCATTTTTCTCTAAAATGGAACCTTGGGCTCCTCATTTGCAAGTTCTACCAGGAGGAAAAGCTCTGGTATTTTGGAGACCCAAAGGAGTTATCTCCTCATACTTGAAGTTCTGGATGCCCCTATCATCATATGGGTATCAACAATGAAGAATGAGTTCCACCCGAGCCTTCTCCTCCTCACGATGGGGAGCTAAACAGTGGACGATCATTTTGAGGGAGCTACACATACTTGGGAGGGAGTTCCGGAATTTGATACTCTACTAGTTTTGTGTAATTTGTGTGTGTATTATTTCAATTATGTTTTATCTAAACATGTTTCTCCTCTGAGTTCATTTCTTGGGTTTATTTAAGTGAACCTCTTTTCATTTCAACACCGATTGGGTTGAAATTTCAAGTGGGAAACTTGAGTTATTCCGATTGGGCAACACAAGGATCCTCTTTATCTCCCACATAAAAAAGATATTATTATTATTTGGTAGCCTTTAATATTTTCTTGAATTCCAAACCTTGACAAAACGATTATTGGGTCATGGGTTGGTACTTTGTTCAACTTTTAGTGAGGCAAGAGGGGAATCAAGATCTTGACAACCCTCAACCAAAGAATTAAACAAAACCATGTGAAATTTTCAAAACAATGAACTATCCAAGATGTGTAGTGAACTTTAAGTGATCTAATTATCTTATAATTATTAAACCACAACCTTATTCTATCAACTAATAAACTCTTTAAGTTAAGTTATTTTCTTAATATTGTCTTCAAAATCACCCCCTCTTTTAGTAATATTTATTAAAAATACACACTATAAGCCACCAAATCTCCTTGAGAGATGACCTAGGGTCTTCCCTAGACTATAAATCAACCTTAAAATCATAATCAATTTGACATGTCATGACAACATGGTCAAATTTTGGCACCGTTACTGGGGAGTGATTTGGTTTTTAGTGCGTGTTTTTATAAGGTTTTTGTAATTTTTGTGAATATTTATTTGTTTTCTACTGTACCTTTTCAATCCATTTTTGTTATGATCTATTTTTTGTATAGGTTTGCTTAATGATTCATTCTAATCTGGGATATTTAACACCATTCGAACCCGAACCAGATAGGACCCTACACCAACAACACCAAGACACACAAGACAACACTTTGAAGGAGGACACACCACATATTGAAACTCTTATTCACCCTTCATCTTCTTCTGGAACTAACATCAAAATCGAAATAAAATTGTATAACATGGATAAAAATATTAGAACACTAAAAGAACTGACCTCACTTGATGTTGATATTCATCCCACATATATTCAATTACAAGGCGATGCACCCAATTTTGAACTAAAATCTGGTTTAATTCATCTATTACCAAGATTCCATGGAATTCCTGGAGAGGATCCACACAAGCATTTAAAAGAATTTCACACTGTGTATTCTACATTAAAACATAAAAATGTGGATGAAGAACAAGTAAAGTTAAGGTCATTCCCTTTTTCATTAGAAGACACAACAAAATATTGGTTATATTATGTTAATTCCTCAATAAGAGGCTGGGCAGACATGAAACACCTTTTTCTTGAAAAATATTTCACAGCCTCTCAAACTAAAATAATAAAGAAAGAAATTTGTGGGATAAGACAATCTCAAGGAGAAAGATTACATGAATATTGGGAATTCTTTAAAAGGTTTTTATCAAGTTTCCCACACCACTAAATAAGTGATCAACTTTTAATAAAATATTTTTATGAAGGATTAATCCCTATTGTTCGAAATATGATCAATGTTGCTGTAGGTGGTGCACTAGTTGATAAGACCCCAATTGCTGCAAGAACCCTGATTGAGAACATGACGCAAAACACACAACAATTTTGTTCAAGGTCCAATGTACCGATTCGAGGTGTCCATGAGGTGCAAAGTACTGAATTCTAGAAGAAGGTGGACACAAAGTTTGAAGAGGTAAGTACCCTTCTTAGACAACTTGATCTTTCCCAATGGAAATCTCAATCTCCTCCTCCCATCCATTGTGGTATATGTTGTTCTAACACCCACTACTCAGACCAATGCCCCCAATTGAGAGAAAATTCTGAGAGTTGTGAGGAAATCTTCCCAGGACGCCCCTATAACCAACCCTTTAGGCAAGAACCATACTATACATCCAACTCTGGGTGGAAGTAGAACCAATCCTATAGGAAAGGGGGGTATTTAAACCAACCTCAACAATAATGGAATCAACCGGGGCAAAGTAGTAATCTACCACCACCACCCAAAAATCCTCAACCACCCCAAAGGCCTTTCCAACAAACTCCTCCAAAACCTGAGCCTAGCCTAGAATATATGATGAAACAAATGGATACCAAAAATATCCAATTCCAATAAACCACTCAGGAAGCTATACAAGACCTCAAAACCCAATTAGGCCAACTAGCAAACTCAGTGGGTGAAATTCAAAGTCACAGATCTGGAAAACTTCCCTCTCAACCAGCAGTTAACCTTAGGGATAAAGGAAATATTAGTTATATCACCATTAGGAGTGGAAAACAACTAGAAAGTAAGATGAATCCTCCATTTGAGTTATCCCTTCATGAGGAAACCTCCATCCCAACCATTAAAAATGTTCCAAATATTGAAGAAACTTGTCTGGAGAAAAGCCTTTCCAAAGGAAAGAGTGTGTATATTGATGATTCACCTAGCTCAACCATTCCTCTTACATTTCCTCAAAGGGCCACCTAGCCAAGAAAACAATAGAAAACTAAACTTGATAAGGAAATATTGTAAATTTTTAAGAAAGTTTCGGTTAACATCCCATTGATTGATGCTGTGAAGAAAATTCCACAGTACGCCGAGTTTCTAAAGGATATGTGTACACACCGAAGGAGACTTCATGGAGATGAGAAGGTGAGCTTGGGGAGGAATGTTTCAGCATTGACAGAGCCATCACTTCTCACCAAGTGTAATGATCCTAGAACATTTTCAATTATGTACACCAGAGGGGAGTATTTTTTTTCTAATGCTATGATTGATTTAGGTGATTCTATAAATATGATGCCTCACTCTATTTACTCTACATTATAGGTTAGGGAATTGAAGCCCACTAGAATTATTGTTCAACTGGATAACCAGAGTACCGGACACCCCTCTACTGTGTTAGAGGATGTTCTTTTGAGGGTTCAAAATTTAATTTTTCCTGCTGACTTTTATGTGCTTAAAATGGAGGAGGATAAGATGAATGGACATGCCCTGATTATATTGGGGAGACCTTTCCTAAAAATTGACAAAACCATAATTAATGTCTATAATGGTACATTATCTATGGAATTTGTTGGTGACATTTTACAATTCAATATCCTTGATCCCATGAATCACCCCTCAGAAGAACATTCCTCTTTCTCTGTTAATTCTATAGATGTACTACCTTCCCCTGAAAAAACCACATTTCTTTCCCCTGATCCCCTTTCTGAGTTTTCTTCACTGATAGAAATTCTAGGAAATGATTCATGCATTTATTATTGTAATAGTCTAGAAAAGTGTCATTCTTGTTCATTGATTGACGATTTCTTGAACACAGAGGATCAAATGACCATTGATGATACTGCTAAGCTTGTAAAAGCTCATTCCTCATCTGAGGATGATACCATTGAGTAGTTAGATGAGATAATTGACCTCTCACTTTTACACACACTCTTATCAGTCCAAAAACCACCTAAATTGGAACTAAAACACTTGAATCAAGATTTAAAATATTCATATCTTGAGAATGGAAACAAGTTTCCTATCATCATTGCTAGTTCACTCCCTCCTGAACATGAATTTTGACTGTTTGAACTTGTAAGGAAGTATAAACAATCTTTGGGATGGACACTTGCTGACATTCCTAGTATTATCCCATCAATTTGTACACATCATATTTTATTAAATGATGAGGCTAAACCAGTGAGGCAGACACAATGTCGACTGAACCCAAACCTCCTATAAGTTGTGAAAAATGAGGTAACAAAAATATTGGCTTCTAGAATCATTTACCCCATCTCTAACAGCCAATGGGTCAGTCCCATTCAATTAGTTCCTAATAAGACTGGACTTACAGTAATCAAAAATGAAAACAATGAATTGGTTCCAACTCGTGTGCAGAATAGTTGGTCTGTCTGTATAGACTATCACCGACTAAACCAACAAACTAGGAAAGACCATTTTCCTTTTCCATTCATTGACCAAATTCTAGAGAGGCTAGCGGGTAATTCCCACTACTGTTTCCTTGATGGGTATTTTGGATAATTTCAGATCCATATTTCCCCTGAGGATTAGGAAAAGTCAACCTTCACTTTACCCTTTGGCACATTTTCATATTGGAGGATTCCATTTGGTCTTTGCAATAATCCATGTACTTTTCAATGATTCATGGTTAGTATTTTTTCGGATTAACTGGAGAATTGCATGGAAGTATTCATGGATGATTTCACTGTTTATGGATTATCTTTCAATGAATGTTTGAGTAGTCTTGCTTCTGTCCTATGTCATTGTATTGAAAATAATCTCATATTAAATTACAATAAATTCCATTTCATGGTACGACAAGGTATAGTTTTGGGGAATTTCATTTCTCGGGATGGTATCCAAGTAGATAAATCAAATGTGGATGTCATTTCTTCCTTACCATTCCCCAAAAATGTACAGGATGTGTGGTATTTCCTAGGTCATGCTGGATTTTACCATCGTTTAATTCATGACTTTAGTAAAATTGCACTCCCCTCTCCCAATTACTCTAAAAAGAAAAGGAATTTGTTTTTGATAATGAATGTGAGGAAGCTTTTAATAAGTTAAAATGGAGTCTCACATCACCCCCAGTAATCCAACCACCTTAGTGGGATTTACCTTTTGAGCTCATGTGTGATTCCTATAACTATGCAGTTGGGGAATTCTTGTCACAAAGAATCGACTAAGCTCCACATGTCAAAGCCTATGCCTCATGTAAATTGGACCCTACCTAAGAAAACTACACCACAACTGAAAAATAATTTCTTTCTATTGTGTTTGACTTGGATAAATTCAGGTCGTATATTTTAGGGTCCAAAGTCATTGTGTTCTCAGACCATGCATCCCTCCGACACCTCCTTAAGAAACCTAAAGACAAACCACATCTCATTTGATGGATTCTCCTCCTTTAGGAATTTAATCTAGAAATTTGATATAAAAAAGAAGTAGAGAATGTGGTGGCTGACCAAATCAGTAGGATCCTCCCATCCTCTGAAATTGACTCATCCCCCTGTATTCCCATTAATGATATGTTTCCTGATGAGAAATTGTTCCGAGTGAAAGATGTTATTCCTTGGTATGATGAAATTGTAAATTATTTTGTAGCATCTTGAATTCCTACTAATTTCAATAAAAACCAAGCCAGTCATCTAAAACATGAGTCTCATTGGTACATTTGGGATGACCCCTACCTATGGCGCACATGTAGTGATCAAGTCCTTAGGCATTGTGTTCCCGATAGTGAGTTTCAGTCTGTCTTTAGATTCTGTCACATTCTTGATTTTGGAGGCCACTTTGGTACCCAACAGACTGCTCACAAGGTCCTTGATTCTGGACTTTTTTGGCCAACACTTTTTCAGGATGCCCATGAATTTTTCAAATCTTTTCCTCATTGTCAAATAATAGGGAATGTCTCTAAAAGAAATGAAATGCCACAACAACCGTTTCTCTTTAATGCAATTTTTGATGTTTGGGAAATTGACTTTATGGGTCCATTTCCCAATTCCTTTGGCAACTTGTACATTATTTTGGCAGTCAATTATGAGTAAAAATAGTTAGAGGCTCGAGCCACAAGGACAGATGATTCCAAAATAGTTGTGTAATTTTTGAGAACTCAGATATTTTGTAGGTTTGGATTACCTAGGTTCATCATTAGTGACCATGGTTCTCATTTCTGCAACTAAACAATGCAATCACTTTTTCATCGGTATGGGGTCAGTCATAGAGTGTATACTGCATATCATCCATAGACCAATGGTCAAGCCGAGGTGTCAAATAGAGATATAAAACAGATTCTTGAAAAAACAGTTAACCCAATAGAAATGATTGGAGTCTTAGACTTGATGATTCATTATGGGCCTACTGTAATACTTTCAAAAATCCCATTGGAATGTCACCCTATCATCTTGTGTTTGGAAAGATTTTTCACCTACCTATTGAGATTGAGAACTGGGCCTACTGGGACATCAAAAAATGAAATTCTAATCTTTATGGTGTAGGTTCTCAAAGGAAGTTGCAGATTCAAGAGTTGGATAAAATAAGAAGTGATGCATATGAAAACTACAGAATTTATAAGGAGTGAACCAAGGCTGCCCACAACCGTCTTATACATCATCGTTAGTTCCACATTGGGAAGAAGGTTATCCTTTATAATGCAAGGCTTAAGTTGCATCTACGTAAGCTTATTTCCCGCTTCTTTGGACCATACACTGTTATTAATGTATCTCTATTTAGTGTTGTTCAGGTTCAAAATAAAGAAACCTAGGAAAACTTCACTATCAATGGGTAGAAGCTGAAACACTTCCATGAAGCCCTTTCAGAGTTCCCAATGGAGGAAATCCATGTTCAAGAAGCAACATACCAGTGAAACACACCTGGTTTTATCCTTCCTTATCACATTCTCAAATATTATAGTGAGGACACTACACATTCTAGGTGTGGAGGGATAGGTACATTCCTGGGTTAGTTAGGAATTTTCATTGTCTTTCTTCTTTATTCTCTTTTTCACCTTCTTTATGGTATTTTCACTTTTCCCCATCTTGTTGTGTTCATTAGTCTTTCCATTTTCTTTCTTCTTTCTTCTCTTTTTCGCCTTATTTATGGTATTTTCATTTTCCCTCCATCAAAAATTTCAAAGTTCCATGATTCGATGACCATAAAGGGGGGAAAGTAAAAATACAATAAAGAATGGTGAAAAAGAATATTTGTATGATGTTAACATCAAGGAGTGATTTTTTGTGAATTGGTTTTATGTCAATGATATAAATGGTTATATCACTGTGAAACATTTGAGATGATTGATGCACCTTGTGTGAGTAGTTTTTGGGAAAACTGTTTCACTAATATCTCCATACATTTTTGCACCAAACCACGAAGTGTGAATACTTCTTGCTTAATATAAGGTAAATATATGTTAGGTTAATATTTTTCAGCTTTAAATGATATTTTCATATGTTTGTTCCTTATTCGATCTATTTCATTACTATACCAGATTGACTTATGTGTGTGTACCTAATGTCCGACTATTGTACACCCTCAAAAAAAGTTTGTTTCTTGGGCAGGTCAAAAACCACTCCTCCTCAACCTTTGATCTTGTCATAACAATTGCAATTATTATCGTGAAAAGATCAAACAAGGGTTGAGAGATGAGTGTGAGATTTATTCCAAATGCAACTTCTAAAGAACAAAAATAATAAATGAGGGGAGTGATGAAATGTAAAACATATGGGGATATATAGGTCAGGATCTTATGGTATGAATTTATGGAATGCTTAAGTGAGTGGGTCTTGAAATATGATTGTAAAGGATGTTGGGCAGGTTCTGTGAAAATTTATTTAAAGATAAATAATTTTAAAATAACCTATATTTATTGGATAGGAAGTGGAAAGAATAGCATGGAATGGTTTTCACACACACATGGAGAGTTAGTGGAATGGTTGAGTTTTTAATTCCTTTCTCATATTGGTGTCGTGAATCTATTTGAATTTCATTGAGATATGATTTATGAGACATCTCTTTCTATTTTCACTAAGAAAAACTCCTTGGTGTGGTTTGTGTATTGATCACATTACTTCAACGAATTAAAATTTTCTAAAATGTAAAATCTTCATGATGTTGGGAATATATATATGTGTCATTTTATTTAGATATGTGACTTTTCCCAGGAGTACAAATGTTTAGGTGTGGGGGTGTGATCTCACTGTGATTCAATGTTTCATTTTCACCCTTACACCACTATGATAAAGTTGTTTTATATTGAAAATTATAAAAATAATAAAAAATTTCATTCCATTTTTGAATCATTCATTTTGTTTTTATCACTTTTAAAAAGGTCAATGTTACTTTTTTTGATGATTCCATTACCAGAGGAGGTGATTTGGAGGGCCCATGCCGATGTCCAAGAAAAATGGGCCAAACTGCGCAGGATCCAAGAAAACCAGTGTATTAATCCGCACACTTCTACTAATCCGTGCACCCAATTGGGATGAATTTTTTTGGGCTGGTCCAAAATTCATTGGGATACATTTCATTTTAAGAAATCCAAGACACATTCATCCATCTATTGGCCCAACCGACCTGATCTGTCCAGCACACCAAATCTGCACAAAATCAAAAGTGGTGTGTTGTGATCTGTCCATATCTCATGCTATAGGTGTACAAATTATGCCAAACTTTTGGTGGAGACATAAAAGAGGTGGGTATAAATTTTTTTTTATTTTTTTTCTAAATTGATATAAGGTATTTGGGAGGTTGAAACACCCGTGACAAGTGGTTTTAAGAATTATGTGTACTCAAAACCACCTTCCCATTTTTTATAAAATGAAACCTTGGGATCCTCATTTACAAGTTCGACCAGGAGGAAAAGCTCTAGTATTTTGGAGACCCAAAGGATTTCTATCCTCATACTTTAAGTTTTGGAGGACCCTATCATTATAGGGGGATCAACAATGAATAAGGAGTTCCACCCGAGCCTTCTCCTCCTCTCGATGGAGAGATAAATGGTGGAAGATCATTTTGAGGGAGCTACACATACTTGGGAGGGAGTTATGACACTTGATACTCTATTAGTTTTGTTTAATTTGGGTGTGGATTATTTTACTTATGTTTTATATACACATTTTTCTCCTCTGATTAAATTTATTTGGTTTAATTAAGTGAACCACTTTTCATTTCAACACCGATTGAGTTGAAATTTCAAGGGGGAAACTTGAGTTGTTACGATTGGGCAACACAAGGATCCTATTTATCTCCCAAATAAAAAAGATATTAGTATGATTTGGTAGCCTTTAATATGTTCTTGAATTCCATACCTTGACAACACGATTATTGTGTCAAGGGTTGGTACTTTGTGCAACATTTAGAGAGGTAAGAGGGGAATCAAGATCTTGAAAACCCTCAACAAAGGAATTAAACAAAACCATGTGAAATTTTCAGAACAATAAACTATCCAAGATGTGTAGTGAACTTGAAGTGATCTACTTATCTCATAATTCTTATACCACAACCTTATTCTATCAACTATTAAACTCTTTAAGTTAGGTTATTTTCTTAAAACTGTTTTCAAAATCACCCCCCTCTTTTAGTAATATTTATTAAAAATACACACTATAAGCCACCAATGCTCCTTGAGAGACGACCTAGGGTCTTTCCTAGACTATAAATAAACCTTAAAATCACAATCAATTTGACGTGTCATGACAGTGCGGTCAAGTTTATTATGGCCTAAGGACCAAGGATTACCATGGGTGTTTTGGAACTATAGTTCATGTTTGAGATGACTATGTATAGTGAGAATGGTCAGAAAAGGTTGTACGTGTAGTGATGTTTTATACTACAGCTTGACACTAGGTATTGATGGGTTTGTAAGACAGAGATAGGGTATGGTTATGTCTATTGTGTTTTCTTGGTATGTGTTAGCTATAAAACCTTACCCTGAGGGATAAGGGGATAGTATAAGACTTGATGTGAGCCCTCACCCTGAGTGATAGGGTGATGGTATAAGGATTTGCATGAGAAATTACCTTGACTGATAGGGTGATAGTTTGAGAGTTGATATGAGACCTCAACCTTATTAATTGGGTGTTAACATGTGACTTGGTTATGAGGCCAGACCCATAGTGATATGGTGTCAGTATGAGACTTAGTATTGGGAACCTTACCTTGAGTGATAGGGTATTGGTTGAGACTTAGTTATGGGACCTCACCCTAGGTGTTAATGTATAGATATAGATCTATGGTGAGATTATAGGTATATTATCAACATTGGATGATGCTATTAGGGTCAGATATTTTGGTGGTCTTGTTAGAATATCAAAACCTAACGTGGTTTCTTGCATGTAGTATGTTGCTAGTTAACACCTCGTATCATGGTTTCTTGCATGAAGTCTGTGGTGGTAAGGTATCATGGTTTTCAATCATGCATACACTATATATGATAGTTTATATAAGGTATGAATTGGTGGAACCCTACTAATTTTTATGCTCACACCCAACATGGGAGCCCCAGTGCATGTGTAGACCTTATGTTTTAATTTCAGGTGGCATGTTTTGCAGGAGATCTTACTGTAGTAGTTGTATGGAGTTTCAGTAGATAGTTTTGAGGTGGAATCATGTGTTTTGGTTATGTATCAATTGTCTTTTGGTTTTGTCTATTTTGTATTGATCAGTCGATTAGGAAATACCTATTGTTTAACTGCATGATCACCATGGGTGACATTATTGTTATAACATATTGATATTTATTTGTTATTTATGGATGAAATTTAGTTCATAAAACATTATGTTTACCTTAATGGAATTCAATTTTTCTGTTATTTACATGTTATTATATGTGATAGTACCAAGAGTACGGTATCCTCAAATTGGATACAGACTCTCACCACTATTCAATAACCTCTGGTTTATGGGGAGGCATCCCTAAGGTTGTGTAGTGACACCATCTAAGGTACTATTAATGTTATTTTTGTTAAGGAATTACAAAATTCTAATAAAGCATTGTGTTTGGTTAACATACTATTTGGGTGTGATAGTTGGAGGTAGGATGCTATGGAAGCTTGGGGCATACCTTATACTTGATCATATCTAACCCATGTATAGGGAAATCCCAAGCTACTAGGTATGATATTACTATTTATTTTTGTTGTTGTGATGATTGAGTTTTTTACTCAAGGATAATATTCTGGGTGAGATTGTTATTTATTATTTTTAATCTTGTCCTGTGATGGTAAGATAGTGTGAGTAGATAAATTATTTTGTGTACATAGTAATCTTGTATGTTCACATCACTACTTGTGGATACAAAAAGTTTTTCAAAAAGGGAATATGGTTTTGAAAAAACTGTTAAAAAGAAAAAAATTTAAAGAAAAATTTTGAGAAAAATTTTCAAATTAATTAAAGAAATAGAAATAACTTATTAAAAATTTTATATAGTCACCTTAATTAAGGAAGACATAATGGGTATTTTTGTGTGTTTACATTATGATATGACTGTTGTTACGCTCATGGTAGATGATAAGACTATAGTGCATAGGTTTGAGCATGAGATGCCTTATGATTGGCTTGAGGATGAGTGCCTATAGTATGGATTTGTTCCAATGTGTAAGTTTTAACTGATGTGAGACCCTCTAGTGGGACAATATAGTTAGTGTTGTTACCTTTATATGGTGATATATGCCTCTTTATGAGATAGGATGGGCTAGTTCTAGGGTAAGGTTGGTTGTTATACTTATAGGGGTGGTCAGTTGTTGCTAGCTAGTATAGGTTGGTTGATCCTCATTCACTTTAGGAATGAATGAGTGATTTTTACATACTATTATTATTTCATGAGAGGATTAAACCTTGGTTTAGAGGAAAATGACTAGTGCCTCAGATCTTGGAGTGATTGCAGAGTGAGGTGAGATCGAGTGTTTAGTTTTGGTTATGAATTTCCTTGTGTGTATTGATCAGAAGAACCATTGATTGTTCTTGAGGGGTGTGTTAACTTCCTTGGAAAGTGAAGGTTTATTATTTCTTATTGTTTTATTTTTGAAACTAAAATTGAGTTTTGAATTAGGTTTAAGTAGTGGTTTCAGATCGAGTTCATGAAAATCCTTGTGAGGCATAATGTTCTCAAGGGTAGGGTGATGTGTAATAATTATATAATCTTGTTTTGGAACTCCAATGGGATTGGATGAAAGAAGTTAAAGAAATATTGGGATTTTATATGGATGATGGCCTGATGGGAATGGATGTGTTATTAAAGTATGGCCATCAGGCGAGTAACATTGAATTAATGATCAATGCTCGATAATTATTTTATCCTGAAATTCCAAACAAAATTAGAGGATCATATCTAATGGGTATCCCTAGTTAAACTACCTTTTGAGTGGGTGTATTTTGAATCTTATGAGATCTTGGTAGTATGATCATGAAGAGGAAGTGATGGTATTAATTCGAGTTGGATGAAATGGAAAGTGATGCATCTATATGATGGAGTACCATCAGCTAGTGATGATCTAAGGGAATGTCTTAGTTGGGGTGAGTTGAGACATTGAAAAATATTTATTGTCTCTCTATGGGAGAATGTGGTGCAAAACTAGGTGTTATTGGGAAATGTGAGATAATGGCATAAGTCTTCTGATATATGATTATATTGGTTCTAATGGTGCATATGATATGATCTTAGGGGATAGTGTGTGATGCTGATTGGTAGTGTCAAACATGGGTTTTCTAGGTCATGAGATAGTTTTTTGGGGGTAAATTGATATTATAGGATCTGAGAGTGTATCCCAAGGGTTAGGTTATTTGGTTTTGATGTGAAAATCTTGTTTAAGGAAATCCTGGTGTGATATCAGTGTTTTGATATGGTTGTATTAGTGGGATAACAAAATGGATATTCCTATGGTGGGGAGCATCATAACAATCATTAGTGTATGACCCTGACATCAGGTGGGTAGTGGTTGGTATCGTATTTGTGAAAATGATGAGCAAGACCAGTAGTTTGATGGTGCCTGTGTTGCTTTAGGAGAGTGGTATGATGGCCAATATTTGGTTCTTAGACCATGCTAGGTTGGGAGATTTGATTGTGAGGGTTGGAACCATAAATTCATTTGACACCTAATGAGGGGTATATTCTAGTGTATGGGATGGGTAGATCTCACATTTTCATAATATATTATATATAAAGGAATCATTTCATGGATCAGGAGTTGGTATCATGATGATATGGTGTCTATTTGAGGAAGACGATGCCTGAAGGAGCCAGCAAATGTTTTTTCATGTGATTAAGGATAAGAAAGTGATTTTGGAATTATATATATCACCCAGACGATGATTGGTTCATGTGAAGTATCACTCTAGGAGTTTTTAGTGAAAAACTAGTTGGGCGCAATCAATCATTTGTGTGGGTGAGTCGTGGCTAGTCAAAATTAGGGACAATCCATGGAATCAAATTTTGATGGATGGATTGAGTATTAGGGTATCATATCAGATTATTCTTAGGGTTGAGAATTCCCATCAGGGAAAGTTTTTAATAACCCACAACATCACAAGGTAGTAATTCCATGGAAATTTTAATTTGAACTCCAAATTAGGAGTGATTTAGTAATTTGGATTCAGATTAGAATTTTGAGAGTTAGGGAATCTCTAGAAGATGTTTTGTTCAAGTCCAAAGGTTATTTGGGCGGTTGGTGTAGTTACTAAGGTTTGGGTACTAGAGAGTGGGTTTTTGGTTAACTGCATAATACTATAATTATAACAACTTAGAATTTTCTATATAAAAGTTCCATCCAAATATATATGTGTATAAATAAAACACATGAACCACAAAATTAAAATAAACATTATTTTATTTGATCATTATATAACATTAAATATGATGTATAAGTACACTCCATAAAAGTAAAAATAGTAAAATGTGATAAAAAATATCAGTAAATAACAAATTCATAATTTTATATTCTGGTACATTTTGATCTCATAGAATTATCACAGATACGAACAACACTGTAAAAATAAAACAAACAATTAAAAAAGTGGTTGAAATTTTGGAAATTAAATATAAAAAACCTTGATGAGAAATTGATTGAATGAATAATGATGTAAATAATAGGAATTTATAGGATGTTTAAATACAACATGTTCATTGGAAATGTGATTTTTAGAATAGTAATATGACTGCTAGAATAGTAATATCACTATTAGTATAGTAATAGGGTTATTATAATAGTAACATAATATTTTGGTATTTCATGAAATTAAAACATAATAAATTTATATCATAAAACTATTAAATAAAATATTTAAACATAATAAAATAATCATTTGAAAGGAAAAGAATAATTGTATTTTTGGAAAAAAATACAAGTTTTATTTTCATTAAAAATAATTTTTATTATAAAATATAAAATATAAAATAGAAATTTATTTTGATAAAATGTTTTTATAAAAAATTAATTATTTATATATAAACAATAATAAAATTTTATAAAATCACAAGTAAATTTTCTAGGAGTTAGAAAATCGATCGTGTTATAAAAACTAGTTTTCCAGTAAAAAATCTTTTTATTTTCAAATTAATGTTCTTATATTTAGAAAATTATTTTGATAAAATAGATTTAATTTTTAAAATCATTTAATAAAAATTTGGTATGGGTGAAGATTTTGTATATTTCATGAATAGTATAATATATATATGAATAGTAAAATACCATATAAGTACTATATTTTGTAATAGTGTATATGAATCATTTTTATCAAATTTCTAGATTTTAAATGAATATTTTAGTGTCTCATTTATTGTTAAATCACAATACCCTTTCTTTTGAATCACAAGTTTGATCACTATTAAAAGATATAATATTTTATTCTAAAACACCACTGTCCTCCACTTATAAATACCACCCCTCACCACCTCACTTCTCTTTACACCTTATGATTCCTAATTTACAATTTTTTTCCTAATTATGTCCCTAATACATCTTAACCATGTTTTGGAGATTATGGTCTCATCAAAATACCATTATTAGGATATTGTAGTTGAATGAAAAAAGAGTCATCTTGAAGAGTAAGGTAAGAACACATAGTCATGTTTTCTTTCTTTCTCTTTATTTATCTATTATTTTTATTACACATTATAAATATGATAAACAAGTTCCATTTTATAAAATAAATAATATTAGTATATTGTAATATTAATGATTAGACCATATAATGAACATAACTTTTATTCTTTAAATAAACATCCATTCATAGCCGATATAATCGCCTATAAATATATTGTTTCTAAAAAACTAATAACACTTTCATGAATGGTTATAATAAATGATTTTATAGTTAAATATAAAATTAATAATGACATTATATTATGATTTATATTATTTAATGGTTAAATGATTATAAAAAAAGTTCATCATGGCCAGTAAAGCCACCCAAATGAAGAAACCATTATACACCAACACTTATATTAATTAAAGCATTACTATATTGAAGCACATTTTATCTTTTGGAAAAATTTGAAATTTTTGAAATATATGAACTCCATACCATCACACATCTAGATTTAAAGACTCATTTTATAATAACTTTTAACTATTACTGATAAATCAATGCGACTTTGGAACTGTGAAACAAACACCCCCATACAAAGTACATGGGTATCATGTTTTAATAAAGTGATTATAATAAATATAAAAGAGAAATAATAAATAAAGAAACATGAATAATTTTTTTGAAAAAAGTATTAAATAAATTTTATTTGATTATTTATAAGGATAAACATGAATTCTTCACCGAGTTAGGACCCAAGGTAATGGAACTCTCATTTTCATTTTTATTCCTTTAATTCAACCTCTCTCTCACTCTCTCTCTCCATATATCTACATATTTTATGTTTATTATTTAAATTCATATTATTTATAGTTTTTTATACATGATAATTTTATGTGTACTAATTCATTTTACCTTTTATTTTTAGGGATATACATGTTTTTCAAGGTCCCATTCCAATATCTTCTTTAAATCGATCTCGATAATACAGAAATTTTCCATTTTCTTACTCCTTTACATAAATCAATGTTATGTATGATATTATTTCTAAAAAAACCTCCTTATTAAAAATTATTTATACTGGAACATTTTTAGTTTTTAGTAAATCTTCATGATTTTATCTCATTTGGAAGTTCCTTACCCATTTCTTAAAATTTTGTTTATGGGGTTCGTTTAAAAACCCACCACTTTACTCATTTATAAATATTTTGATTTCAATTTGGGATAATTTTAATGAACCATGATTCTTTATTCATATATAAAAATTGAATATTCCTTAATCTATCATTTTATTTAGATACTTTATGATGTTTCTTTTGATTCAACATTATGATATGATTATATAACCCATTTCCTTCTAATGGTGCTTCTAAAGTTTATAATTATATATGATTTATTTTCTTGTGGAACACATATTCAGGCACATTTTATAATTAAATAGGAGGGACTGAAGTTATATATACCCTCAATATACTATGTAATGATTACATATTAGGAGATACCATGTATGGTTCATATATAGTTTTCTTATCCCATTATGTTAAGATGTCTTTATAGTGAGTCTCAGCTTATGTTTATAATGATATGTTTTATGATTGTTGCATATACTGATAATGTCATGATATTATGACATCACTTAATTTATTCCATGTTTATATGAAATTACCTTTGACCCTCATCTTTTATGACACAATGATATGCCACTTGACTTCCATATATTAGTTTATCATCATGATTTAATATGATTGTTCACTTATTGAGATTTATACCTCAACCTTTTCTTTTATGTATGCGATAAAGATGTAATTTTAACATATTTTATTATATAATTAAATATTTATAATCCCACTATAGTGTTATTTTATGGTAAATTGTAACATTTTTATGTTTTAATGTTATTTTGAGATTCAATTAAAAAATGGCCTAATTCTAGAATTTTGACATATTTTAATCACAAGAGTATTTTGGGAATAACATTTAAAATATTATTCACATTTTATTGATTATTTTTTTTAGGATTCCTTGATTTATGTTCTTCAACTTTTTCTTCTACACTAGGAGCTGATTCGAACATCTAGAGGCCTAAAAAAATCAATCAAGTTGAATAATTGTTCAGGTGGACAACGTAGACCCCACATTCATAACAGAAGCATAAGTTGTGATAAACAACTAAAATTTATGTGATTAAAAATGGAGATGAAATAGGATACATATAATCGTTCCAAAAATTAATTTTATAAAGTTTTGAACTCATTAAGATGTCCATTGGATGTTATAAATTAGAGAATGAATTATAGAATTCTAGGCTAGAAAAATTCAACCTTAGTATTAAATCCATAACTCCTTATTTCGGTGGTCAATGATGCTGAAATTTTGGGGTTTAACTTAATAAAAAATATGTAACAACTTTTAAGAATACATATATTACAAATTCTTCCATTTAATATCATATCAACTTAGAAAATTTCAGAAAAAATGTTTTCAGTGTGAAATTTTCACCCCTTCTCCCTATAAATATGTGTCCCTTCTCCCATTTCAAGATATAGTCATTTTCAGGGGATACTGCTGAGTTTTTTATTATAATTGTTATATATATTTTTAATATAAATTATTTCATCTTTCTTCTTAATTTATCTTCTTCTTCCATTTCTATTCTTCTCTTATTTTGTATTTCTCCTATCATGCTTTCATTACCATGTTTTTAGAGAACTATTCCTCACCATTTTTTGAGGGGGTAAGTGGTGAAATTTGAGTTTATTTAACATTAATGATTTATAATGTTTTATTCTAAAGAATTTGTAATTATTAAATCATTTTTGTGAGCATTCTCCCCACTTTCTCTACTATCGTTTTCTTCCTCCTCATTCACTCATTTTCCTTCCCATTGATATTTGAGTCATTCAAATAGTGAAGGAGGTATTAGTTATTGATGTGAAAGATATTACTCCTAAATGTAGAGGTCTCATTATAGGTTAATACCATTCAAATGATAGGGTGTATAGTTAAAGGTTTGGATCTCTACATTGAGTAAAATAATGAGGATATATTTTGAATAAAAATGATAACCCCTCCATGAAACCCTGAGAGAAATGATTTTCATCTACTAATGATAACCCTTCCATTTATCTTCTTCTTCCATTTCTCTTCTTTTCTTATTTTGTGTTTCTCCCATCGTGCTTTCAACACCATGTTTGTGGAGAATTAATCCTCACTATTGTTCGAGGGGGAAGTGGTGGAATTTGAGTTTATTTAACATTAATGATTTCTCATGTTTAATTCTAAGGAATAATTAGTGGTTAGAATTATTTTAGTGAGTGGTCTCCCCACTTTACCTACTATTTTTTTCTTCCTATTCATTCACTCATTTTTCTTATCATTGATATCAGAGTCATTCAAATAGTGGATTTTGGAATAGGTGTTTATGTAGAAGAGATAACTCCTATATGAAGAGGTCTAGGTGTAGGGCAATACCATTCAAATTGGATGATGTAGATTTAAAGGTTTTTTATCTACATTGATTAAAATAATGAGGAAATATTTTTAATAATAATGATAACACCACCATGAAACCCCGAGAGCAACGATTTTCTTCTAGTAACATTTTTTTTGTATTTTATCCATTTTATTTGTGTTTTTTATTTTCATATATTTATATATTTATATTTTACAAATTTCAAATCACCAATATATATTATTTTTATATTTTTATATTAGTTAGTTTAAAATAGCGACAATAGAAAATACCGAGCATGTGAGCGACCTCCTTGTGACCGAACCTAGGGTGTGACACTATGGTGTATTTTTAGGTAAATAAGATATTGATTAGGGTAAAACTAAAAAATATATTATCATAAATTTATTTCCTTTTCTAGGGAGGCCAAGTGCTTTCACACATTTCTTTTCATAAAAAACCCAAATTTTGTTTTTCAAAAAAAAACTAAAAAAAGATATTTTTTGCATATATTTTATTTATTCAAACACAATGTTTTTTTATGGAGATTACTATAATTATTTGTATTTTGAAAAATTTTATAGGGATCCAATAAGTTAATACACAATTAATATCCAAATGGAACAAAACTCCAGGATGCTTCAAGTCAATTTCAATGTTCTTAAAAAAGAAGGCAAGATGTTTGTATTGCTGGCCGCTGAAGTTGAAGAAGTTAAAGTCTATTGGATGGAATGAAAAAAATGTCAATGTAAGGAAAATAATGTGAATATTCCACCTAAATTTTAAGAATACATTTTTTAGGTTGAACTGAAACTTTAAGATCAACTTCCCTCTATAACAAATGCATTCCTGGATGTCATTCTTGAAGAAAAGAAGTTTGAAACTGAAAATTTTGAGGGAGATTTAATTTCTATACATTATTTCCATTCAAAAATTGTTATTACTTTAATTGAAATGTTATTTTCCTTATGATTATTTTGTATATTTAGTACCACCAATGTAGGCCCTGGATGAATAAGATGAATAAGTTTCATGTGTTGGGGAGAGAATGGAGGAGCCTGTCGAGATGTACATTGGTGACAATGAGGATGATGAAAAAGAAGAAGTACTAATTGGTGAATAATTTTCTAAACCTGAAACAGAATAGAATCCAAATCCTATTATACTACTTTTATAACTAGTGAACGCCACTCCTCTAGAAGAAGAAAACATGGAGAAACCCTACATTCTTTTCCCTCCCCCTCATGCTCTCAAATTTTCTTTTTTATCTATTCTGGGAGTTGGGTATATATTTATTTTCATTGCAGGTCATCAATTTTCTCATATACTTATGAATTTTTGAAGAAATAAAATGTGGTGGTTCCTAATCAAGGAACCTCTTCCACCTTAGGATTGGGGCTAAACTATTGGAACTGCTTAACTAGGGGTCGTAAAAGCCTATCACCCACGTGGGGGTCAAACCAGGAATTATACCCTTTATTTTACCTTAGTCTATATATTTTTTAATTTTCTTATGGTCTGATTTATTTAATGATTTATAGGTTTAATTGAAGTATCTTGGATCTTATCTCAAATATTCCACTGGGAAATAAATTAAGGTTGTATCTTTCCTTCTCTTTATTTTCTTCTACCCTTATTTTTAATTTCTTATTATGCTGAAATGTGGGGTAGTTAAATTTATGTGTGGGGGGAATTTCAACCTGTTAGTTTCTCTTGTGTTATTTTTTTATTTTTATTTTTCATTTTTTAGGATTCCTGGACTTCAATAAATATTCGTATCACTTTTCAAACATTAATTTATTTTGAAAAAATTGAAAGGAATTTTGAGAAAATGGATTTTAAATGATTGTTGATGTGAGAATTTTTTTCCTTGATTTGAATTTTTTAGAATTTTTATGAGTTTGATCAATTTTTGAAATAAATGACCATGAAAATTTGACTCAAAATAATTTTTTAGTCATCTGAGGTATTTTAAACCACTTGGACATATTTTTCCTAATACCCACACTTTCTTGAGGGAAATTTGGATTTTCTTTGAGAACTAGAAATTGTGACATTTCTCTTTAGAAGCTTTAGATTTCATGTAATATTTTTAACATGATTGAGGCATCTAAATATCTAGATGTATTTTAAATTAATACCCACCTTTACATCTGTCCTTAGTTAGCCCTTTTATGCCATGTATTTCCTTATATGTTTAAGTCACATTACAAGATGATTTTTCCTTACCTACCCACACTCTTAGTATTTTTACATGAATATTACAAGTTTGAGTATGTGGAATGGAATTTAATGTGTGTTCTTTGGGATGTGATTCATTTTTGGGTAATGTGAGGTTTTGTCAATATTTTGGGGAGTGGATATTTATATAATTGAGCTTGAGTCATCATTTCATTATGCTTTATTTGTTTCACCCAGTTCTCCTTTAATTTTTTTTGAAAAAAATTGAGATCATATTGAATTAATCATTGTACATTATTTTATGAATAATTTACCTCTCAAAAATCAAGTTCATTATTGTTATACATTCATTTTATTTAATTTTTATCTTATTATCCATGAAAAAAAGAAAAAAGAAAATAAACTCATGTCTTTTTAGAGCTTAAAAAAAAGAAAAAAAGGAGAACTTGGATGATTTCATTGTACTAATTTCTTGGATCATATCCCATGTCATAAAAAATGGGTTGGTGTTTTGTTTAAAATTTTCAAATGGAATTGGGTGAGGTTCATCCTATGTTTTCACTTGATTATTCATGCATTGTACTTAAGAATCAAACCTCCTCTTTCTAACCTTTAAAATTTTAACCATTTTACCACAAAGACTAAGAAATAGAATTCACCTAGAAAAATTTATCATGATTGAAAATATTTTCATGTTTCACACTATGGAGAGATGATAATTGTCACAAGAATGTGGTGATACATGCATTTTCCAAGTACAAGCATAACTCCATATTTAATTTATCTTGAGTGAAGAGTGACATAAAATTCTGGGTGAGGTAGGTTGTGATTGAGACATAGATAAATTTATGTGGTTGAATAAATTTAAATTTGAGGAATGAAAATTAGAGGGAATTTATTTTCTTACATGAGACAAGATGGAATTTTATTTTGAAAAATATCATGGATGTCTTTTCCCTTTTGATTATTGTGTAAATTTTGATTTGAATATATGATGATTGCCCAGGAGTGAAATGTTTAAGTGTGGGGGAGTGATAAAGCAAAAATTTTAATATATTTTATTTTATAATTAATTATTTATAATCCCACCATAGTGTTATTTTATGGAAAATGGTCACAATTTTATGTTTTAGTGGTATTTTGAGATTAAATGGAAAAATGGTCTAATTTTTGAATTTTGACATATTTTAATCATAATGGTATTTTAGGAATAAAATTTATAATAATATTCATATTTGATTGATTCTTTTTTAGGATTCCTTGATATATTTTCTTCAACTTTTTCTTCTACACCAGGAGCTAATACAAATATTTAGAGGCCCTAAAAGATCAATCAAATTGAACACTTGTTTGGGTGGACAACGTGGATCCCACCTCCATAACGAATATATAATTTGGGATAAACACCTCAAATTTATGTGATTATAATTGGAGATGAAGTAAGATACATATAATCATTACACCTATTAATTTTATAGAGGTTTAAAATATTTAAGAGGGCCATTTTATGTTATAAATTGGAGAAAAAATTCGGGAATTCTCATCCAAAAAAAGACAACGTCAATATTAAATCCATAACTACTTATTCTAGTGGCCAATTATACTGAAATTTTTAGGTTTAATGAAATAGAAATTAAAGAAAATAAATTTAATTATGAAACCAATTACAAATTCTTCCATTTAAAAGCACATACACTTGGAAACTTTTGGAATAAATATTTTAAGAGTGAATTTTTCACCCCTTCTCCTTATAAATATGTGTCCCTTCTCCTATTTCAAGATAAATCCATTTTCTGGAGTGAAGGTTGAGTTATTTTTATTTATATTTTTCTTTATATTTTTAATATACAATATTTTATCTTTCTTCTTAATTTATCTTCTTCTTTCATTTCTTTTCTTTTTCCATTTATCTTTTTTTCTTATTTTGTGTTTCTCCCATTGTGCTTTCAACACCATGTTTGTAGAGAAATTATCCTAATCATTATTCAGGGGGAGTGGGGGAATTTGATTTTATTAAACACTAATGATTTATCATGTTTTATTCTAAGGAATAATTAGTAGTTAAAATGATTTTGGTGAGCGATCGCCCCATTTTCTCTGCTATTGTTTTCTTTCTTCCCATTCACTCATTTTTTTCCGGTTAATATCCAACTCATTAAAACGGTGGATTTTGGATTAGGTGTTGATGTGGAATATATTACTCATACATACGGTGGTATTGATGTAGGGTAATGACATTAAAATTAGAGGGTGTATAGTTAAAGGGTTGGATCTCTAGATTGAGTAAAATAATGAGGAAATATTTTGAATAAAAATGATAACACCACCATGAAACTTCGAGATTAATGATTTTTTTACACTAACATATTTGTGACTTTTCTCCATTTTATTTTTTTATATTTTCATATATTAATATATATTTATATTATATTTATATTTCAAAAATTTTAAACCCCCCATCTATATTATTTTAATAGTTTTATATTAGTTAGTTTAAAATAGTGACAATAGAAAATATAGTGTGTGTTTATTAGGGTAAAATGACTAAATATCCTATCATCAGTATGTCCCAAGGGTGTCCTAAGAAGAAATAAAAGTAAAACTTGATTAAGGATCACATTATATATTTTGAAATAAATATTTTGTAGTTTATTTTTAACATGGTGCATTATATATCTAATCTCCCAAATAAACTAGACCTCTAGAATTTTGGGTTTGTTTTATTGTTAATTATGTTAAAATTGATATAATATTATGTTTATGAGATTTTTTCCATTATTTTTGGTTTATAAAAAATGTATATTTATTTTTGTGTATTAGGTTAGATAACCTAATAGGAAATACACCTTGTATAACCTATATTGAAACTTTGACAGTCATAAGTTAGGATATATGATTTTCTTATGATTTATTCATTATAGGTTCTATAGTTTTCTAGTTATCTTATTATTAATTTGAATGTTATCATCACTAAATTTCCTTAATTTTAAAAATATTTTTAAATATGAGTAAAAATGCCAATAACTACTGAGATGTAAAATGTAATTTTTTCCCAAATGAGATGCCTAATATGATGAGAATAGAAGTCCAGAACTTCATGGAAGTACTTTCTCAACTAAATCTAGTTATGAATAAAAACCTAAACAATGTGAAACACACTTATTCTCCCATTAGATAGAAATTTATAATTTAGTTGTTTATGTGACAAAAACTTCCCACTTTTGATGGATCTTCTGATCCTCTAACCAAAGAGTAATGGATTAACTCTACTGAGAATATATTATCTATCCTCCAATAATTTGAGAAAGATAAGGTTTATTGGACATATATCCTATAGAGGTAGTAGTTTATTAGTGGTGGACACTAATCAAGAATAAAAATACCAAAGAAAATATTGAATCAATGAGTAGGAATAATTTAAGAAATTTTTTTCAATAAATATTTTCCCCACTCTCTATATTAAAATGGATAGGGTGTTTACTGGACTTTAGAAGAAAAGGGAGGATGAATCAATTGGGTCTCATGATGAAAATATTTCAAGGATTTCATGGTATACTTATGGATTTTTCATTAATCCCAAAATAAATTAGACCATTTATTTAGTGGTTTGAAGCCGAGTCTCCAAAAATATTTAGTGACTGAAGACTTTGATAGTTGTGATGAAATAGTTTGATGTTTCCTTAAAGTTGAGATGAAGATTAACTACTAGAAAACTAACATATACCAACGGTTTGGAACTGTTGGTATATGCCTCCAAACCGTTGGTATATCCTATACCAACGGTTTGGAGAACCGTGGCCAAGTAAGCCGTTGGGATAGGTCTATACCAACGGTTTTCCCAAAACCGTTGGTATAGACCTATCCCAACGGTTTTGGAAACCATTGGTATAATTAATATGAAAATCTTTACCAACAGTTGTGGAACCGTTGGTATATGTATTTCAAAAAAAGAACATTCGCTGGGATTTGATCCCAGCACCCTTAGTTTATTATTGAATGACTTAACCACTAACCTAACATGACTTTTTTGTATATAATTACATAAATATATATATGTATTCTCATAATTATATTAAATTTTGATTTATATAATGTTCTGGGTAAGAAGAAATGATAAAAAATCAAAGGATCTATACCTTCGGTTGTCAAAACCTTTGGTATAGACCTATACCAACGGTTTTGACAACCGTTGGTATAGATTTTGAGCCTGGATTTGATTCTGGGTGAAGGTTGATGCATGGGGGACCTTTCCCAACGGTTTTGGCAAACCGTTGGGAAAGATGTCCACAAAGTGGACC
Organism: Viscum album; assembly: GCA_963277665.1. Lineage (NCBI taxonomy): Eukaryota > Viridiplantae > Streptophyta > Magnoliopsida > Santalales > Viscaceae > Viscum > Viscum album. The sequence goes on along the minus strand of OY728123.1, from coordinate 1,195,596,772 downwards.
TTTCCCAAAGGTTTGGCCAAAACCGTTGGGAAAGGTCCCCACAATGTGGGCTTTCCCAACGGTTTGCCCAAACCGTTGGGAAAGGTGGCCTCAAAGTGGGATTTCCCAACGGTTTGGCCAAACCGTTGGGAAAGGGAACCTATACCAACGGTTTTTATGAACCGTTGGTATAGAAGCGTTGGGAAAGGTCAGATTTCCAGTAGTGATTGGTGAATCTCAATGGTATCATGAGTATAGAGATAATAAGATAAGAATAGAGTTTAAATTTATAGGTTAACTGATATATCTCATGGATGAAATATGATTCAATTTACCACATGTCATAAATTTTGGAATAAGAATCTTGGAAATTTCCTCAAAGGAACATGGAAATGATTCAAATGCAGAAAATAAGAGAATCTAGATAATTCATATTAAAGGGAAAATAATAATTCAATCAATTTGATGGAATAAAGGAGGATTTTGATCAATCATCCACTCATGATCTAATGTTTTGACTATAAGGAATATATATTGTGTAAGTTAGTTCATTAAGTGAAGGGTCATTGATGATAACTTATGGAAACAATATACAAATCCAAGAGATAAAGGATGGGATTATTCTATCGTTACTATGGAGGTGGATTATAAAAATGAAGTCATGATAGGTACACCTTTTACTCATTTAATAATTAAAAATATTCTATTTGATTTGGGTTCAACGTATTGTTTTATAACATGAAAGTTTAGTAAAAATATTCAAATACCACCATAGGATATGAATGTTGAGTTATAGGTGAAAACACTAAGTGGTGAAATCATTTAATCTCATGTATATAACTTATCTCCAATTATATTTTTTTAGAAGAATGTCCTAATGAACCTTGTTATACCCCATTTTGAAGAATTTTATGATATAATAATAATGGATTAGTTGTACTTATATAGATCTAATATCAAATGTTAGGAGTGGGAAATCATTTTTCATATCCCAAAATATACTATGATTTTATACAAATTCAAGGAGAATGATGAATATCCTTTGAAAAATTCTTATCAAGTATGAATATTATTATCTTATGAACAAGAATATATTTCTTAAATGATTGAGACAAAGGAAAGTATCACCCTTAAGGAAATTTCCATTTTGAAGGAATGTGATGATGTATTCCCCAAATAGTTACATGGTATTAAAAGGACAATTCCTCAATCAAAATTATACCTATATATTTTCCCATATCCAAGAATCTCTACAAAATAGATCCCATTGAACTAAAAGAAATGAAAAATAAACTATAATAGAATATATACAAGTGTTTCAGATTCCCAAGTTATTTATTATGGGGTGAACCTATTATCTTTATCAATAATAGGGATAGATCAATACATATTTTCATTAATTATCATGAGATTAAGAAGACCATGATAAAGAATATGTATCCTATTACATGGTTTGATGGATTATTCAATCAAATACATATGAATTAATATTTCTTAATGGAATACATTCGATCATGTTGCAACCTGAGACACTCAAAGAGGGGAGGGGTGAATAAGGGTGTAAAATCTTCCTTTTGATTTTTTGGACTTTGTGCCCACATTGGTAGGAACTCATAAAACCTATCAAAGATAATGATGCATTCACCACAATCAAAAATATTGAAATCAAAATAGAAGAAAAAAATTTAATTAGTTCACCACTAAGGGATAATACAAGGAGAATATGTCGAAGATATGTCGATCTTACTAGAATACACTATGCTTCACTAATATTGATGGATTATGATTTTCAGAAACATTCGCTCCATGTGAGGTAAACTGCATTTACAATGAGTTCAGGGATAAAAAACCACCTTCCTCAGATCTCCTTTGTCAAAAACTCATATGTGCACAACTTCAGATGGATGTTTACATAGTTTAATGACTTCACAATCACCATAAAATTTATTTGAATGTCAATTACACTACATAAAAAAAGTATTTAGCTACATTTTTTCTGGTTTTAACTATAGTTTAAACCGCAACTAAATCAATTTGTGGTGGTTTTTTAAAACCACCATGAAAAGTAGCATCATGGAATATTTAATGACAGTTTTGAAAAAGTGTCCTGAAATGATTTAGTGGTAGTTTTCAAAACCACCGCGAAACATTTAGCTACAATTTTTTAAATTTTTTTAATATTTATTTATCATACCATGCATGCATATTCTAAGCATGAAATGCATAAATTTATCATATATATCTGTGTGTGTGTGTGTGTGTGTGTGTATGTGTTTGTGTATCTATGTATGTGTGTGTGTGTTGGGTGATATTTGAACCCCTTACTCTGAAATCCAGAAGGCCTTAGATTTTTATTTATTTTTGGATAATTCCCATTTTAGGGGTTTAGGAGGAACCCTTACATGACCCGTAGGCCCAAGGCCCAAGGCCCATACATGACCCAAAGTCCAAGAGGCACAAGGCCCAATACATGACCTTGAAGACCCAAGACTTGACACACTTGAAATAGCCCCTCCCCAGCATTTGCATCTTGAAGGCACCTAACTCGCCACCTTGCATGGCTGATCGGCTAGCATTGCCCCATGCAGAGCTACAAAATTCATGGTACTGATGACAATTAACATACCCTCTCATTCTTTCAATTCAGTTAGCTCTGCTCTAGTGGTTGCTACTTTGCTCTGAATCCTCTTCTAGGCCTACTCTTGTGTGTTCTGCCTGGGCTACTTCTTGGTCTCTATGGCTCGAAAGCCCTGTGGCCCAAAGGCCATTGGTGGCCCAAAATCAAATGAATAGTTCCACTGCTAAAGTACCACACAGTGCCTACTAGAGTAACCCGGTAATTCACCCCCACCTAGATTTGATCATGAGTCTTTTGGATACCAAGCCTGAGTTTCTTCCACTCAGGTACAAACTCGTTGGAAAAATGTGGTTGTTAATTAAGTCCCCCTCTTTACCTTTTGGTTATTCTACAAAGACTTTACCACTTTGGCAAGCACTTGATGCGGTGAGTAAATAAAATTTAATATACTTATATATATATATAGACAAATACATATAAATATGTATATATTAATAATAAAATTGAAGAATAATGCCAATAAATAATAAAAACAAACAACAAATAACACATTATAAATAAATACAAAATAAATAATTAATAGTTAAAAAATAATAGATAACAAAAAAATGATTAATAAATAATAAATATTAAAAAAATAACACGATAATAAATAATAAATAATAAATAATAATTAAAAAGTAGTAAATTAACAGTTAATAAATAAATAATAAATAAATAACGAGTAAATAATAAATAAATAGAGAATAAATAAAGAATAAATAAATATTACATAAATAAATAAATAATAAATAATAAATATAAATAATAAATAATAAATAATAAATAAATAATAATAAATAATAAAATAAATATGACAAATAAATTATAAATAATAAATAAATAAATAAATAGTATGTTAATAATAAATTAATAATTAATAATAAATACAATGTAATAATATATAACAAATATTAAATAAGTAATAAATAAATAAATAAATAAATAAATAAATAAATAAATAAATAAATAAATAAATAAGTAATAAATAAATAATAAATAATAAATAATAAATAATAAATAATAAATAATAAATAATAAATAATAAATAAAAAATAAAAAATAAAAAATAAAAAATAAAAAATAAAAAATAGAAAATAAAAAATAAAAAATAATATATATATATATATACTTACCTATAAATTTATTTAAATACAATTTTATATATCTTATATATATATATATATATATTTTATAAGGTTGAGGGTCAAGCCCCATATACAAATATAAAAATATAAATAAATTTTAATAAATGTATATAAATACAAGCATGAAGGCACACACAAACACACACTAACCAACAAAATACACACACACACACACACTTATATATTAACATCACACAAATATATATATATATATATATATAAACATCACACACACACACACATATATATATTTATGTATATAAATATACATTAATGGATATAAATATCAATAAATAAAAATATATAACAAAATTTACATAAATATATACACACACATTTATATTACATAAATATATAAAAATACAGACATATATATAATTTTATATTAATATTAATATATATATAAACACATGTGAATATAAATATTTACATATATATATACCTACATAATATAAAATTATATAAACATAAACACATATAAATATTTTTAAATGTTTATAAATATATAAAAATATACATAAATAACTATAAATATCTGTGCATAAATACAATTATATATAAATTTAATCAAATATTGATAAATATATTTAAATTATACATAAATATGTCACAACCCATCCCTCGAGGTCCGTGCCGTGACTACCCCAAGCCCGCCTTCCATAGGTCATGGGACGATGACTAGCACCGGAAAGGCTTATCCCTATAACGAGAAGGCATTACCTTTAAACCTATACAAACACACAATCCAAGAATACAATAAGAAACAACCACGAAATAAACTAATATAGTAAAAAGTGTACTGAAAATAAAGTGGGTCAGAATATAAGCCCAAATGGAAAGTGAAAGTACAACTGAAAGAGAAAATAGCTCCTGGAACGTCCACCGAGGATCTTACCTAAAGGGTAGCTACAACTCAAGATCTATAGACACTACGACATGTCAGGTCAAATGGTCCACCTCTGAGCACCGTCTAGTCCTGGATCTCTCAGCCTTGATCAACACTGTCCTTCATCTGCACAAGACAGAACAAGGTGCAAGTGTAACCCATGCATGGGTGAGTATAACAATACTCATTTGGGACCCTAATACCCTCGAAGGTCTCCCAGAGTTCCACAAAGGAAAAACCACAAAGCAAGACTTCAATCACAAATCACAAATAAATTATCAACTCTACTTAGGTATATGCCCATACATATTCATAAGTCATCAAAATATACTCGTCTCATTCATGATAAAACTTAAGGATCCAACTTTTAATCCATTTTCACAATTGATCCACAAAGAAAGAATACCACAATGGTAACACCATGAAGGTAACACTACGAAGGTAAAAGTACCAGCAATGTAAATTCTTACCTCACACCAGGTATAACTTAAGAACAGAAGTATAGATGATTAGTCGTAAATCTAGATCATATTATTATGTTGAGAGGCACTGCTGCTGTCCATACGGGTCTGACCCACATAGGATTGATAGATACTAACCCATACTGACCTACACAAGATCTGACCCACACAGGACCGGTATGCACTGACACACATAGGATCGCTGAGCGCTACCCCGCATAGGATTTTACCCACACACGATCAGTGTTTATCCATACAGTATTTCTAGGTACTAACCTCCGTATGATCTGTCTCTAACCTCTGCCTCACTAAGAGCCATGGGATTCCCGCTCATAGTATGATTGATTCTGGGAGGATCTACTCCACAAGCCATCGGTCATACCTCAACCACCATGAAGTTCCAAGAATAATTATCCCAAAGGACTACCATGTCGTAAGGGTTCCAATACGACAGATGGCGCGTCAATCGGACGTCTGATCTGTGACTTATAATCATTTTAGTACCGAGGGCTTAGTTGGATTCTGGTTCAATCCAACCCGGTCATACTCCAAATTTATCCAAAACTCAAATGGAATATACCCAAAGTACCTTATCTCTCCAAGGATCCCAACACCATAGACGGTTCATCAAACAGAGGTTCAGTTCACAAGTTATGGCCCTTTAAGCAAAACTGGGTCTGGGTGGGTCCGGGCCCGGACCCTGGAGGCGCGGACCGCTGGGCTCGCATAGCCCAACCCACAATGGGGCACAACCTGCTGGGCATGCGCAACCCATTGGAGTGGGGCCTTCCCTAGCGGACATGGGGGGGGGGGGATTCCCTCGGTTTTCCCGAATGGCCATTCGGTTTCCTCCATAGTGGTGGCGCCACCTGATGCCGCCTCATCTGCCACGGGACCCACATGGAGTGGTTTCTACTGCCATGATGTTAGATCCACATTTACTATGGCAGCGCACCATTTTGTGCCACTACCTCCTCCTATGTACGACCAATGTCGGAAGCTTCTTGAATCCGCCGTGACTAAAAAGTCGCGACCACCTTCTCCGGCGACACGCGTGGGCGCACTGCCCTCCCTTCCACGACCGGATGGTACCGACCGCTGTTGGTCACTGCGGCTAAAGAGCCATGGCCTGCTTCTCCAGGGGTGCATGATGGTGCGCCTCTACCACCATGGAAAACCTGTGCCGACCGCCACCATAGCCTGCCAGCAATCTTCCATGGGTCCCTGGGTGAGCTCTGATGAACCATTTTTTCCATCCGATCGCATCTATAGGCTCCCCATGTCACCCTCTTCACCACATGAACCTTATTTCCGGATTCCATTCAAGCCAAAAAAATTTCCGTGAAGAACACACAGATTAAAAAAAGCAGCAGAGGGTCCGGGCCTTATTCTTTTGGCCCACACTCTCCGCGTTAGCTTGATAACAATATGGAATCAAGAAAACTTTCATCAAATCTGAGAAACAAATCATTATTAACCCCTACCTCATAAATCCATTGGAGAACATTCACGATTGAATATGGGTTAGTGTTGTTCGTTCCCGCAACATTCTTTCAATGAAACTGCTTGAACAACGATCCTCCAACCTTGCTTGGTGGATCCATTCTTCATTGAAGGGTTCCTCCAAAGTTCTCCTCTCCAGATCTCCTCCTTCGCCAATGATTTCAAAAATTTCAATCAAGAGGAAAGAGGATCTTACAACCATTAACGGGGGGGGGGGGGGTCATTAATTTAAAATTAATGAACCTAATTAATTAAAGATATTGGTGGTTAAATATTTTGTGTAACCGAGCATTTATTTACCAACATTAAATACCCAATCACCCTCTTGTGGTCCCTGCCACCAAAAATTAAAAGGATATGTGGGAGGATATTTTTTAAAATAAAATATATATATATATATATATATATTATTTAATCCTCCATGAAAAACTCAAAAACTAACTTCTCCACTCGACCCACTTCGGTTGAGGTTAAACCTCCCTTAAGTGAATCCCAGCACTGGAGTTCAACGGTGCCCTTAGATTTCAATTCCGAGCACCGGTTAAAAAGTTAGGATTTCCCGCTCACATGTTTACTAAATGCACCTTAAATAAAGTTTAAAATTCCATTCCAGGCACAACGAACATCGGAATCGAACTCGGTCATATTTTGAAGCCTCAAAATTGTTCCATATAATTAAAAAAACTACATGGAATTCAGGGTCTTTAAAAAATATACATAAATTAATATTAATAAATTAATTTATATATATAATAGATAATAAATCACCAAAATAAGGAAAATAAAAAAAATTGAAACATCATCAAATCAATATGAATGTAAGTCTATGGAATAAAATCATATATGGCCCAACAAGCATATAAAGGCACTCTTAAACGATGCTGAAATCACATCGAATGTTTAAAAATCATAGTATTTGACCAAAAAACTAAGTTTTGGAATCATTATGTTACTTTTTTTACCATTAAAAAATAGTGATCATGGATCCCCCTATTTAGCATGATGTATATCTCTTTATAGGATTTTATTTGACATCTTTCATAGCCCAAATAGACACCCAGATGAAAAGTTATGACTGTTTGAAGTTGAAGTTTGATTTTTAACTTTTATTAAAACTATAATAAATTTTAATGTATTAAATATTAACAAATTATTATCTAATTTAATTGTATTTAATTTCATAAGATTTAATTTTATTGGTTGTGTAGCCAAAATAGACACCCAGACCAAAAGTTATGGTTATTTGATATTGAAGTCTATGTCTGATTTTCAACTTATCCTAGAATTGATTTAAGTTTTAAAAAATTACTAACTAATAATTATAAATAATTAATAATATACACATATTAATTAATTAAATAGGAAACAATAAAAAATAAATAATTATAAATATTAAATAATAAATAATAATTAAATATTTAATAATTTTTCCATTAATTTAGTTGCAGTTTTTAAAAACTCCTACAAAAAAAAAATGATTTAGCGGTGGTTTTTGAAAAGGCGACCCTAAAAAAAAAACATTGGTTTTTAAAAAACTGTCATGAAGTTCAATTTTCCCTATAGTGTTAAGAATTGCATCATTAAGGTATGAGTTTGATGCTCTAATAGATTCCTCAATTCTACCCAAATAGATCATTCAAGTCATTTTCCCAAGTCCCTGGCTTTAACTATCCACATGTGCCCAAGTCCATGGATTCTCTCAAGTATGATTCACCTAATTATAGATTCACCCAAGTATGGATTCACCCAAGTCCCTTCTCTACAATTTATTTTCCAAGGTCCCTTCACATAGCTTAGATGCACTTGGTTCAATTCTATCATGTTCTTTTTTCATGCAACTCCCTTCTATTTGGTGAGTTTTTTTTATGTAGGATCATGATAAAACTAGAATTTTTACATATTTTCTTCTATAATTCAATATTTATAATCCCACCATTGTGTTATTTTATGGGAAATTGTCACATTTTTATGTTTTAGTTGTATTTTGAGATAAAATGAAAAAATGACCTAATTCTGAAATTTTGACATATTTTAATCACATAGGTATTTTGTGAATAACTTTTAAAATATTATTTAGATTTGATTGATTATTTTTTTAGGATTCCTTGACTTATTTTATTATAATTTTTATTCTGCACTAAGATTTGATTAGAACATCTAGAGTTCTTAAAAATCAATCAAGTTGAACAATTTTTTGGGAAGATAACATGGAACCAACCTTCGTAATGGAAGAATAAGTTGGGATAAAAACCTTCAATTGATATGATTAAAAATGGAGATGAAATATAATAAATGTAATAATTACAAGAATTAATCTGATAGATTTTTTAACTCATTTAGTGGGCCATTTTATGTTATTAATTGGAGAAATAATTCTATAATTCTCAGCCAGAAAAAGTAAACCTCAGTATTAAGTCTAGAAATCCTTAGTCCGGTGGTTAATGATGCTGAAATTTTGAGATTTATGGAAGATATATTATGGAAAAAATTTTATGAAGACAAATATTACAAATTAGGCCATTTAATGACATATACACTTGGAAACTTTTGGAATAAATGTTTTGAGCATGAATTTTTCACCCCTTCTCCCTATATATATGTGTCCATTCTCCCATTTCAAGATATTGAAATTTTCTAGGGCTAAGGCCGAGTTTTTTTATTTTAATTGTTCTTTATATTTTTAATATATATTTTTTAGCTTTATTATTCATTTTTATTCTTCTTCCATTTCTCTTATTTTCTTATTTTGTGTTTCTACCACCCTGCTTTCAACACCATGTTTATGGAGAACCAATCCTCACCATTATTAAAGGGGGGGAATGGTGGAATTTGAGTTTATTTAACATTAATGATTTATCATGTTTTATTCTATGTAATTAGTAGTGGTTAAAATGATTTTGATGAGCATTATCCCCACTTTCCCTACTATTGGTTTCTTCTTTGTAATTTAATTATTTTCCCTCCATTTAATATCTGATTCATTCAAATAATGGAGTTTGGATTTGGTGTTTATGTGAAAGATATTACTCCTACATGAATAAGTCTCTAGAAGGGTAATACCAATAAAATGAGTGTGTGTAGAGTGAAAGTTTTGGATCTCTACATTGAGTAAAATAATGAGGAAATATTTTGAATAACAATGATAACACCACCATGAAACCCCGAGAGAAACAATTTTTGTCCACTAACATCTTTTTTTCTTTTCTCCCTTTTTCATTGTGTTTTTTATTTTCATATATTTATATATTTATATTATATTTATATTTAAAAAATATAAAACTTCACCATATATAATATATAATTTATTTTTATATTTGTTAAATTATAATAGTGAAAATAGGAAAAAAGTGTGTGTGAGAGGCCTCCTTGTGATCAACCCTAGGGTGTGCCACTATAGTGAATTATTAGGATAATAAGAATTTAATTGAATAAGGTAAATTTACTAAAACCACTATCATTAGTTCACCACAATAACTACTCTTTTCCCTATTCATGGAACTTTGTTCACATAGATCCTTTACCTTAGATTCTTCTCTCTACCTTGTTCACGCTACTATTTTCACACTACACTATCATCCAAATTATTTAATCAAGTCCATTTCTCTATAATGTGACTTGTGTGATGAGATATCCTCTTAATACTTCTCCTAACTTTCATTAACCACAAATGATGGGATTAACCAGGATTTTATAGGCAAAAAACCCGACTTGCATACAACCATTCACTTTGAAAAATATGGTGTTCCATTCACCCTACTCTACTTATAGGCTATGTTGGATCGAATAGTAGATCTATATGTCTATTAGATGGAACAATACAAGAGGGGGGGTGAATTGTAGGTTTAAAAACCTTTGAGTTTTAGCAACAGAGAGATTAGTTTAAATGATCTTAAACTAATACAAATACAAATACCCACAATTGTATTGAATGTAAAAGGTATGATGTATTGTAATACTAATGTAAAGTAAAACAATTGTATTCAAGGTGAACACAATAATCAGAGTAATACAAAAGATGAATGATTCTACCTTAAAGCGTATAGAATCAATCAATACAAAAAGTAATAGAATGATTGTAATTGAAACAATTACAATTGAATATGTAAAGAAGAAAGGAAACAATACAAATCCCTTTCTAATACAAGTAACAGCGGAAATGTAAAAGTAATACAATTCTTTTAACCCAAATAGAAGGGTTATCCTTTCACCTAGGATAAAAGGTCTGTCTCACCAACACCTTGGTGATCCCTCGATATGATGATCGGCACGTCTTTCTGCCTATCCCCGACAGCCCTCGATACGATGATCGGCACGTCTGTCTGCCTATCCCCGGCAGCCCTCGATTTTGTAGGTAATCGGCACCTCTGTCTTTCAATTACTTGAAAGCCCTCGATACGATGATCAGACGCACAAGGAAGATGAGAGAAGTCACAGTGTCTCTCTCTAGAATCTTTGTAGTTCACAGAGTCTCTTCATTCGTTCTCTTTGTTCATCGTTGTTCTCTCAGCTTCAAATGACCTCCTATTTATAGGCCTTGGGTTCCAACGGTCATATTGCCTCCAACGGTCATATTGAAATAGAAAGCACGACATCGTTTTGATTAGTTTGTAACTAACTCAACGACATCGTTTTGTTAGGACAAGAGATATATAGAAATGAAAAACATGAGTACGATTCATATGTAATGAGTGTTTTTGACTAAGTACCAAAACAAATAATGAACATCTGAATAGCAGAGTCAGTACGATACGATTGACAGAGTCAGTATGGTACGATTGACAGAGTTAGTACGATACGATTGACAGATTCAGTATGGTACGATTGACATTGTACGATACGATAAACATGATAAAAGTCAATTTGCAATTTACAAACATATGATAGAATACATTTGTGACTTCCAAAACATGATATAGAAGTCAAAAGAAGACTTTTGACTTAACAATATCCCCCTTTTTGGAAAGCACAACACACAAATTAAATGTAACAAGAAATACTTATCTCCCTCTGAGTTATTGAAAACTCTTCTGAATAAGAAATTGAATACAACTAACTCCCCCTTAGGTATGGACTTTCCTAAGGATTGTATTCGTAGATTTTCCTTAAGAGCATTGTAAAGAATTCTCCCCCTTTGTAAAACATTATCCCCTTTGTAAACATTCTCCCCCTTTGTGATTTACAAAAAGAAAGGAGTAATCTTGAATTGTCTGAAAGAGTTTGAAAAGTAATACAAGACAATAGATAAAAGAAAAGGATCATAAGAGTCATTACAAAACAAAAACAAGTTCTAAAAGAAAACAAATACAACAATCATTTGTTTTCTCTTTCCTTCTCCTTCTTTATAAGCTCATGAAGAACAGCTTTCATCTTCTTGATCTCCTTCTTGTCTTCAGAAATTGATTCACCCTGAGTTTTGAGAAGCTCTTGTTGATCCGCAAAAATCTGATCTTGATTTCTGATGGTCTCCTCCAGGACTCTGATTAATTCTTCAAGGGTATCAATTCTGTTTTGCAAATTCTTGTTGTCTTTGGATAACACAGAATTTTGATTCTTCAGCAAAACCATTTCATCTTTGAAAGATGAAACCTTCGAGAATTCAGATTGAAAAACATTCATTCTCTCTTGAAAATATTTCACTGAAGGAACATCGGTTCTTTGAGAAGACAAAATATTCAACCTTTCAACCGTTTCTTTATCAAGATTTTTGAAAGAAATTGCAAGCTCATTTTATAACCTTCTTATATCATCAATTTCTATCTCATGATCATTGATTGATCTCTCTATTTTGTATGACCACTTGGTCATTTTATTGCATGCCTTCTTATGAGCAACCGAACTTTTTGATAGAACTTTCAAATCAGCTTCTACTGACAAAACTTTCTTCCTTAATTCTTTCACAGATCCAAACTTCTTCTTTTGATTATCAGTGATAAAATCAATCTTCCCTTCCAGCCTCGGGAAATAGGGAATAGTCTTCTCAACCCTTCTCAAAACATGAACAATGTAATCACTTTTCTTGAGAGAGATTGTATGTTCTGAATCAGTATCTTCATCATACGATGCTAGTTCATACGATTTGCATGAGTCAACAAGTGGCTGTTTCCCTTTTGCTTTTTCTTTCTGTTTTCTTTCTTCTTCCACTTTGTCACTAATGACAACAACTTTATCAGAATGAGAAGATTGAGCCCCTTGCTTTTATTGAGATGACATTCTATCCGGAGATCGAGCTTGATCAGCATGAGGAGTTTGTTGAACACCTTCACTTAGCTTTTGAACCGATTCCTCTCTACTCTTCTTTGAACTTTGAAGAAATTATAAAAGAAAGTCTCCTTCTACTTCCACTTCTTCTATCTCTTCCATTACTTGTTTTTGTTTTCCTTTCTCAGGGATACTCTGTACGATGGGCTCTTGGTGCACTTCTTCTGTTAGTTGGGAACTAGCATCCTCAACTGCTTTCAAGACTTTAGAGATATCAAAGTCCTGAGCCTTTCTTTTCAAAAGAGCCTTCTTCTTCTTTTCATCCTGAAGGGTTTCTTCTACCCTTACTCTTTCTGCAAAAGCCTCAGCAGGATCAAGACCAAACTTCGGATCACCTTCTTTTCTCTGTTCCTTATCCTTTCTCCATTTTTCTACAACCTCCTTACTGTACCTTGGCTTCTTCTTCAGCTTTGAACTAGTCTGCGGATCAGAATTTTGAGTAATACCTGTAGATTGAATGTCTTTGGCTGGAATAGGTGCCGATTGATTCTGAGCCAATTCAGCTTCTACATCTCTGACAAAAAGTTTTGAATTCGGATCAAAACAAACATTCAGCTTTTTCATCGTACTCTTACTAATCCATGAGGGCTTCAAATCCATGGGGTTTCCTTTCAAAGGAATATTACAAAACTTCATACTTTCAAGAATGAACTTCGTAAGGATAGCTGGATACATAATAATCTGGGACTTAATCCCTCCTGTCTTGACATTCTTAATGGTTTCAAAAACATATCCCATGAGATTTACTTTTCTCATATTCACAAGATAATCAAGCATAAAGATATCAGAAACTTTCAGAGTTTCTCTATCCCCTTTCCTTGGGATATGAAAACCTTGCATCCATAAAGTTACAAAATGATTGTCTGGAGAAAGATGAGACACTTTTCTCTTTTCTTCATTAATAAAAAACAAAGTCTTTTCAGAACTTTCTCTATTAAACATACCAACTTCCTCTGGTAGTTTATGCGATGGACAGAAAGAATACCCTTCTACAGAAACATTCAGAAAATGTGCCGCTTGTTTCATAGACATAGACAATTTTCTATCGTACACAGTAAATTTTATAGTCATGTATTTGTCGAAAGAAACGGTTTTATAAAACTGACAAACTTCATAAAAAAGAACCAGATCTTGAGAATCAGGCTTTTCAACACATAGATGTTCCCATCCTTGAAACAAAATGATCCTCCTGATTGTAGAATCGTACGTATCTAAAAAGTCTCGAGATACTAACCTTTCTCTGTTAAAGTCTTTTTTTGTAAAAGTCTTTGAAGAAATTTCGGCGGGAGTATTAGCAGAGGATCGAGACATAAAGGTTCTGCCGATGAGAAGATCGTACGATGATTTATAGCTGGTGGAGCAGAGCTTCGCCTGAATTCCTGAAAAACCAATGTGGGTTTGGGGAGGGGAGGGGGGCTATTTATAGGCGATAAAGAGGTGACCATTGATCTTCTACGGTCGAAAAAGGGTGACCATTGATCTTCTACGGTCAAGATTAGAGACCAGATCAATGGTTAGGATTACAACAAAGAAAAAAAATTAAAAAAAAATGGAAAAAAATACCTGTCGAAGAACATAAGGTAATTGTTGGTTTTGATAGAAATTAAAAGAAAATACAATCGAAAGAAAAAAAAACAACATCATGCCGATGGAAAACAAAGTCATTACTATGAACTGACCGTACGATAGAAAACAATCTTGTTACCATGAACTGACAATACGATGGAAAACAATCTCGTTACCATGAACTGACAGTACGATGGAAAACAATCTCAATACCATCATCGGTCGATTCAATACCAAGATTGATTGATACGATGGAAAAGAATTTCAATACTATCATCGGTCGATTCAATACTATTGATTGATTGGTACGATGGAAAAGAAATTCAATACCATCATCGGTCGATACAATACTATGATTGATTGATACGATGGAAAAGAATTTCAATACCATCATCGGTCGATACAATACTAAGATTGATACGATGGAAAAGAATTTCAATACTATCATCGGTCGATTCAATACTATTGATTGATTGGTACGATGGAAAAGAAATTCAATACCATCATCGGTCGATAGTAAATGATACTATAAAACTGTCAATACGATAAATAGGAAAAATGAACGAAACGATAAAACTGTCAATACGATAAATAGAAGGGAAAAAGAATGATACGATAAAACTGTCAATACGATAAACAGGAAAAAAAATGAACAATCCAAAGAGTAAATAATTAAAGAACATAAGATAAAAAGAAACATAAAAATAGAAAGAAATGTCCTCCCCCTTTCTACGAGGAGTTTCTTACTATTAGGAGAGATGTAAAACAGGAAGTAGATATGAATGATTACTTTAATGTAATCATTCCTAGCTTCTATTTTATATATTCAAATCTATCAGAAGGTAAAGGTTTTGTAAAAATGTCAGCAAGTTGTTCTTGCGTTCCGATGAATTGTAAAATAATATCTCCGAAGGTAACTTTTCCACCTTTTGTTTTGATAACCTTTTCAAAGAGATCTTTGTTTCCAAACATATGTCAAGAACAACCACTATCCATGTACCAAATGTTCTTATTGATACACTTCTCGTTTTCCTGAAAAAGAAACAATTAGATTTTCGGAATCCAAACTTGTTTGGATCCAGAAGAGTTAGATAAAAGAATTTTAGGAATCCACATTTGTTTTGCAAAATGAGCTTTATGAAATCCTAAAGATTGAGTTTTGTTAAGAGAACAATCTATTCTCCAATGTCCACCACATTGACACTTGGAACAGAAAATGGTTTTTTGAGGAACAAAATAGTTATTGCAAAAAACAGGTTTGGAATAAGTATAACCAAGACCAGAACGATTTATCAAAGGTCTAATTTGAGAATACATCCTATCAAAGTTTTCTTTTCCATGAGTAAAGTTTGACAAACACTTTTTCAAAGATAAAATTTCTGACTTTAGTTTTAAAACCAAATTCTTATTTTCGAAAACATTTGAATTTGAACTAGAGTTAGACTATAAAATATTTTTCTTTGAAATTACAGTTTCAAGATCCTTAGAAAGTTTATCCTTATCAGATTTAACTTTCTCAAGGGTTTTTAAAATACTTTCAAAATCCGAAGTTTTCTCATCAAGATCTTTAGAAAGATCTGATACTTCTTTAGTCAAAATTGAAATTCTAGAATTTTCTTTTTCAAATCTCTTTTTGAGTTTAGAATTTTCATTTTCAAGTAACTTAGCAAATCTAGATACCTCTTCAAAAGAAGGTAATGTATCATCTTCTGATGATGAGGATTCATCATTTGAAGATTCATAATATCTATTATCAATATAATTTTCATTTAAAGAGACATTTGTAACAGCTTCAGCATTATGTACCTTAGCCATGAGACAATGATCTTCAATTGGTAGTCTGGCTAGAAGTCCAATATTTCTTTGTCCTGATGTCTCATATTCTGAAGAATCATCTGAGGAATCACTACCACTTGCACTCCACGTATCATTTTCTTTCAAGCCTTTCTTTGTCTTATAAAACCTTTTCTTGTTTCTTTCAGATTGTTTCTCCTTTCTATCTTTCTTCTTCAGTAAAGGACAATCAGGCCTTATATATCCTACTTTCTTGCATTCATAACAAGTTACCTCTGAATATTTCCTATCTTTCTTTTTGAATCTATATTGAAAATCTTTCTTTCCCACAATCTTGTTCATCCTTCGAGCAAGATTGGCTAACTCATTATCCGGAATATTACAGTCACTTGAATCAGATATAACAATTTTCTTGGATTTGGACCTTGTAAGCCTTTCAGGTGTTTTAGCTTTAGATGCAAAAGCTACACTTCCATTCCCATTCTTCTTCTTGTTGAAATCAGCATCTCTCTTCATTCTTGTCTCATGCTGTAGAAGAGTTCCAAAGAGTTCATCAAGAGTAATCTGGGAAACTTTTCTATTTTCATCAATAGCTGTCGTTTTTGACTCCCATTCATTTGGCATAATATCTATAATCTTATCAACAAGAGCTTCATCATCAAGACCTTTTTCTCCCATAGATTGTAAGCTGTTGACAATTGTCATAAACCTTTGTTGCACTTTACATACTGGCTCTCCATAAGGAAAAACAAATCCATGATACTCTACTCGAAGCATTGCTCTCCTTGTTTCTATAACCTTGGATGTACCAAAATGAGTAACTTCTAATTTCTTCCAAATATAGTTGGCTGCTTCACATGAAGATATCTGACTATATATATTCCTGGTCATAGAGCATAATAAAGTATTGCGTACCTTGTAATTTAGTTGATATTCTTGCTTCTCTTGGTTGGTGAAAGTACTAACTTCTTTGTTAGGAATTTTGTAACCCCCAGTAAGCATACTAAAATTGTCTACACCAGTATTGATAACGAAAGTCTTCATACAATCTCTCCAATACTCATAATCATTCCCATCAAAGATTGGTGGTCTAGAAGGATTCAGATTATCTATTGATCCAATATTCATTCCTGCCATCTAATACAACAAAACAACTTTTCCACTCCACACGTTAGTGTAGTAGGTATTCAAGATAGTAATTAAGAAATAAAGCTAGTAATACTAATCAGTGTAAAACCTCCTCTGATACCAATTGTTGGATCGAATAGTAGATCTATATGTCTATTAGATGGAACAATACAAGAGGGGGGTGAATTGTAGGTTTAAAAACCTTTGAGTTTTAGCAATAAAGAGATTAGTTTAAATGATCTTAAACTAATACAAATACAAACACCCACAATTGTATTGAATGTAAAAGGTATGATGTATTGTAATACTAATGTAAAGTAAAACAATTGTATTCAAGGTGAACACAATAATCAGAGTAATACAAAAGATGAATGATTCTACCTTAAAGCATATAGAATCAATCAATACAAAAAGTAATAGAATGATTGTAATTGAAACAATTACAATTGAATATGTAAAGAAGAAAGGAAACAATACAAATCCCTTTCTAATACAAGTAACAGCGGAAATCTAAAAGTAATACAATTATTTTAACCCAAAGAGAATGGTTATCCTTTCACCTAGGATAAAAGGTCTGTCTCACCAACACCTTGGTGATCCCTCGATACGATGATCGGCACGTCTGTCTGCCTATCCCCGGCAGCCCTCGATACGATGATCGGCACGTCTGTCTGCCAATCCCTGGTAGCCCTCGATTTTGTAGGTAATCGGCACCTCTGTCTTTCAATTACTTGAAAGCCCTCAATACGATGATCGGACGCACAAGGCAGATGAGAGAAGTCACAGTCTCTCTCTCTAGAATCTTTGTAGTTCACAGAGTCTCTTCATTCGTTCTCTTTGTTCATCGTTGTTCTATCAGCTTCAAATGACCTCCTATTTATAGGCCTTGGGTTCCAACGGTCATATTGCCTCCAACGGTCATATTGAAACAGAAAGCACGACATCGTTTTGATTAGTTTGTAACTAACTCAACAACATCATTTTGTTAGGACAAGAGATATATAGAAATGAAAAACATGAGTACGATTCATATGTAATGAGTGTTTTTGACTAAGTACCAAAACAAATAATGAACATCTGAATAGCAGAGTCAGTACGATACGATTGACAGAGTCAGTATGGTACGATTGATAGAGTCAGTACGATACGATTGACAGAGTCAGTATGGTACGATTGACAGAGTCAGTACGATACGATTGACAGAGTCAGTATGGTACGATTGACATTGTACGATATGATAAACATGATAAAAGTAAATTTGCAATTTACAAACATATGATAGAATACATTTGTGATTTCCAAAACATGATATAGAAGTCAAAAGAAGACTTTTGACTTAACAGGTTATTCATGGTGCTACACCTAACTAGTGTATGATATATAAGTGAATAATATCCTAGGTTCACTACTATAATAGTGTTCATGGACAATGCACAGTGCCCAACAACCCTAGGGTGAAAATTTACACTTTTCTCTAGAATGAAATTTTGGGCTTCCTTCAACTAACGTCTGAACTTCCTTTGAAATTTTTAAACCCAAAAATTTAGAAAACATTTGAAAATATATCTATATTCTCTAACATTCTATAAATACTCATTTTATATTCCTTATTATAAAAATAATCTTTTTTATACATCAAAAGCCTTGATCATTCAAGAAAATGATTGATAATAAACACAATACAACATTAAACACCTGTATAGACCACCTTGGTTCCAAAATTCTCCCCATTTGGGCTTATTAGAAATAAAAAGTGAAATTAAAATATGAAAAAAATCACTTCTCCTAGAGTTTAGTGAAATAACTCATCCATCACTCTAATTCTATGTGAGCAATGATCACCGTACATAAAAAGAGTCCAATAGAGAATTTCATGCCTCATGACATTATGCATTCCAAAAACTCTATCTATCTTCGATTTAATCTCCCTAAAATTTATTTCCATGAACTCTCCCTCACCAAGAGAATCACTGTGCTGAAATGACCCACTAAGAAAATAAACCATGCTCCCCTTTGTGTAGAAAAATTCATCAAGATATTCCACAAAATTTTACTAGTTCCTCCCCCTTTGACAATAAACCCAAAGGGAGACTTTTTTTTATTCTCTTACCATGGATCATATATCCCCTTAAATTCTATATCATTTCACAAAAAATTAGAATAGTTAAAATATTGGGGATATGCGTATCATTTAAAACTCCTCAAGCCAAGGGAGTTGGTCGAATACTAAGATTCAAACAAACTTTCTAAAATTCTGGTGTGGGCCATGGCTTAGCCATGATACCAGCCATTTGGTCATTAGTTCTAACATGTTCCACTATGAAAATTACTTTCTCCACATTTTATTTAATGAAGTGATACCTGATCTCAATATAATTGTCACAATAGTGCTATATTGTATTTTTTATGAGACCAGTCACACTCTTATTATCATAGAAAATTACCATTGACAACTTCACCTCTTCACTAAAATCTACCAACTATTGCTTCATCTACAAAAAAATAAGTGCATGCATTAGTAACTAACATATACACTACTTATACCACAATTAATTAAGTGATTACTTATTTTTTCAAAACTATTCGAAACATTTACTACTAATAAATAATTCTCCACCACTTATATACTTTCGATTCACCACATATCCAGGCCCATCCACATATGAGAATGTGGATGATTCATGATACTTCTTAGCATAAAAAATTAATCAAAATTTGAGAGTACCCCATATTCATATCATCATCCATTTAACTGATGTAATATTATCTTTATTAGGATTACCTTGGAAACAGGCCTCCAGACATGTTGTAAAAACAATATTTGATGACATTGCATACAAATAAAGAAAGATTCCAATTATCCTCTTTTATAAGGTTGGATCCACAAAATTTACACTTCATAATAGGAAAAATATTCTCTCCTTCATTCATCCACACTAACCTTCCTTTTTATATCACCCTAGTTGTTCAAATAAATTTTAGGATTATTTATTGTTTTCATCCCTCAGATTTCCTTTGTTTAGATCAATTATAGTTCATACTTATAGAGAATTAGGTTTGATGAAAGAATAACCAAACTTATTATTTCCCTTGTTCAGATCTATCATAGTTTCTAGATTTTATGCCTCAACATCACCTTCATTTGAAATTTAACCCAAAAAATCTTAGTCTATATTTATTCAAAATGTTATTGATAGCTTTAGACCCTTAAAAATTTCTATCAATTCCCCATTTTTGAACCTTCTGAAGTGTGTCTTGTTCTATGAATCTTATCATATCATTTTTTATTAAAGTATCTTTCTAAATGAAACAAATTATTCTTTAAGGGATTAAATATTCTTACATCACTCTTTAACACATGCATAACGGTCATAGATTACCTAAGTTTTCTATTTATTTTTCATCTTATAACTCAAAACTTCTTATGATTTCAACTGACTAGAAAACTAATTATCTAAATATTCTTAAAACTATTTAATATTTTTTTTAGATAATGCACATATTCAAAGGATTATTTTAGAATCTATTAATATTTTTATTTTTTCTTTATTTGAGTATCAATCTCTTTGAGATACCTCTCAAGTTCCACCTTGAGATTAATTTCTCCTCCTGGTTCATCAATATTTTCAATTTCAGGTTCCTTCTTTTAAAAAATATCCATAATTGAATCTTCTATGTCATATTTTAAATATCTTTAAACTTCCTCTAGATGGTCTTCATTATCATTTCATTATTTTCTCATAAATCCCATCCTCTAAAATTTCTTTCTATATAAACTCCCATTTTTAGAGTCTGTTATATGAGGGAAGCTTCTTCATGACTTCTACATAACTTTTGATTTGATTTAATCATCATAAAATCTTATCAGGAACCTTGGTGTGATATACCTAACTTTACCATACTATAAATAAGATAAAGGTAGTTTTCCTTTGAATACACCCTTTCTTCTCTTTAATTTTATGCTCAGAAGGGAGAGAAATTAATCATAAAAATCCTCTTCTCCATAACCCCATTTAGATATGAAAAGTTTCTCTATAGATTTAAAATCAATATTCTTATTCGAATGACCTGATGTTCCTTCTAGCTTAACTCTCATTTCATACGCCAAGAAACTTCCTAGTACATCATCAAGTGATAACTTGTCTTAATCCCTTTCTTCAAGTGATGAAACATTTGGATTATATAGAGGTATAATAAATTGAAATATCTTCTTTATAATATTAATATCTTTGATTTATTTACCCAATACTCGAATAACTACCAAAACTTTAGTGATTTGCTTTAAGAAACTATCAAAATTTTAATATGGAGAAATTTTCAAATCATTAAATCTATTATAGAAGAATTTTAGCTTAGGTACATTCACCTTACTGTCACCTTTATATATGTTGGAAAATTCCTCCCCATGTCCTTAACACTCATGCAACTCATCACTTACATATAAATCTAATCTTATAGAGCTCTAGTTAGATCATTTTGATCTATAATATCATCATATATCATTTTAATGTAATTTTTAGTCATAGACTATTGTTATCCTAATTAGATTAAATACCTTAGGGTGAATTAGGGTAAGATCGATTAAAACAACTGACCCTTTGGATTTTGTTTTGTCATTAAACATAGAAATCTTATCTCTCTTTTCCATAAAAAAGAATGAGTTGAAATAAAAACATGAATGAGATAAAAAATTACTTCGTTCTCATTCAATGTGATTTTTACAAGGAACATACACAATAAATGTTCCTATGTATCAAATCCACTAAATTGAACTGCTATTACATAGTTCAGAGTGGACTCACAACCCCTCTTGGTTTAAAATTATTCAAAATTTTAAATCTCATTGCTCTCTCAACTGAAGTGTGTGCACTGTTACTTTAGATGATTCTTCCTTTTATCCAAAACATCATAGAAGAGTTTCAACAATTATTGTGCCATGAAACTTTATTTTCACTAAATAGATGAAATAAAATTCACTCTGTGGTTATTTCCATGTGGAGAGACCTTTCATGTGGTATTTTTGTTCCTCTAGGAACTTCTTTTAAAAACTTCATGAAAACCCTTTAAAAACATAGAGAGAGTGATTCATGAGTAGAATTTACATGATGGAGGAATGGTGAATCCTGAAAAACCACTTCTTTTTGAGCTACAGTGCACCACAAATGGATCTCCTTCACAAATTGAACTTCTTTTGTGGATTTAACTCCATCATAAACCACCTTTTTCTCTAACCACCTCCTTCATGAATCGATTCTAGACTTATCCAAATTCTTCTAGTGAAGATTATATATAATTTGTTTCAATATATCTAATGATGTGATTATGGGTCTTTTATGTTGGGAAAGAAAATTATAAAACCCTCTAATCATAATTATAGTTAAATCCTTTACAATCACTATGTGATTCATATAGCACAAAATTCCCCTTGTAGTGACCTATGAAACACCACCTTTAATCAAAAATTATAAACTCCTTTGCAGTGGCCTCTAACCCATTACTTTTGACTGTAAATGATGATCACCCTTTGAGGTTATCAAAAAACAAATTCTATGTGACATCCATGCCTTTGTTGATTTTTCTTTGTGACTTTGCATACTTTCTATGTAGTTCACATAACAAAGCTCTTATATGGTCATAATGAATTTGACATAAAAAACCACCAAATTATTAAGGTATGTGGTCCACTAATAATGATGTGATGAAATCCTTCCTTCACTATAAAACAAATCTCGATTTTGAGGCCCAAAAATATCAAAAACACTGGGGAACCTCATCAAAATTAAAAAAAAAAAAAATTGAAAAAAACCATGATGGAATGTTTTCAACCAGTTTTTAAAAAAAATATAAACAACCCAAATACCTCAAAAAGACATCTTGCTGTATTTTGTTTCCCAATAATATCCCCCTTTGGGTTTGTTTACAACACTTCAAAATATGAATTGTCACTTATATTGTCAAACATGCACACACTATCTTCTGTAACCATAACTTTCACTTTTTAACATCATAAAGTGATCATATATTTACTAAACAAACACTCTAAGCCCACATGATACATGCTCAGTGTCAGAAACAAGGCTAACATGAAAATTTCATTAATGAATCAATTATTTATTGAATCAACTAATGTTCCTTTCTAAATAACAACTATAACACAACATGAAGCACATGAGAATACACCATTATTAATCCAAATATTACAATATTCTAGCATCACAAAATTATGTAATGATTTATCTTCATTAAATGAACCGCTTCAACATCATCAGATTTAAAATAAAATCTCCTTGTTTCTCTGCTCCCCCTATCATCTTCTCCCCTGGCTCGATCAAGATATTTTCTCCCATTTTAGATGAACCCAAAGCTCACTCCTTTGTGACTATAATATTATAAACAACACATATAAGAACATAAGGAAAAAACACAATAACTTGATGAGAGGGGGAGGCACTTCCACACTTATTCAAGGGCGAAGAGTAGACTGAAATCTATGATCTAGTTGATGTTTTTCAAATGATTCCTTAAGTAAGGCCTTCATTATAATATATACAACTTATAGTTCTATAGTCATATAATTTAACTTCACAAGCCTATGCTCCACCTTCTCCTTGATAAAATGATACTTGATTTCAATGTGCTTCATCCATGATTTATGGACCAGATTTGTCTAAAATTTTTAGAAATTGAATTATCGTAATGGATTCCAATCAAAGACTTCACTTAAACCCCCATATTATCAAGATACTACTTCATACAAAGTAAATATTTAAAAGTTTAAGTAGCCACAATATATTCAGATTCTGTGGTGTTCAATAAAATAAAATCTTGTTTCTTTCTTAGCTAATAAATACATAGTACACCAAGTTAGAATACACCACCGGATGTTGAATTTCAGTCATTTGTTGAACATTCTCAATATACATATTTATAGAACAATATCTCTTACTGAGATTTATTATTGTAAAAAAACAAAAATCCATTGTGGCCTTGATATACTGATGTATTCTTTTCATTGAATGTAAATGGATTTACATGGGATTACTTTGATGTTGTTCTACTTAGAATGTGACAAAAACAATATTAGGTTGAGTCACTATTAAGTACAACATGCTGCTAATGATATGCTTGTATCCCATGATAGCTTCATCTAGGTTGTAACCAAATTATTCATCTCCTTTAAATTCTTCATTTCAAATCTTCTTTGAATCTCCTTTATATATTTTAATTGAGAAATAAATGTTCCATTAATTCATTGTGTCACCTATAAACCAAGGAAAAATTTATGTTCACTAATAATTGACATTTCAAACTCACTTTTCATGAATTTTGTAAAATATTTTCACTAATATTCATTTGATCAACCAAAGATTATGTCATTGATATACAATGGTATCATAATCCTTTAATCACTCTCACTATTGAAATAGATATTTTAATCAAATCCACCACACTAAAAACTGATCTCCTTCAAAAACTGACCAAGTATCGAATACCATACTCTTGTTGCTTGCTTAAACTTATATAGTGCTTTCCTCAACCATATTTTTTCCTATATTCTTGGAAAAGAAAACCACTTGTCTATTTGATGCACACTTTTTCTTCCAAAATCCCATTTAAAAATTTAACGTGATGTACATCTCTAAAACTTTGAAATTTCAATGCACTACAATGGCTAAGAAAAAGAGAAAATTTTCATTCCTTTAAACAGGTGAAAATGTCTCATTAATATCAATTCCTTTGATTTGGGAGTATCCCTTTCACACTATCCATGATTTTTTTGAATTTTTATTTCATCTACATTTATTTTGTTCTAGAAGACCAATTTGGTCCTGATTTCATTCTTATCTAATGGCCTCAAAACAATCTCCCATATCCGATTATTTTAAAATTAATCAAGCTCTTAATTTATAACCTAAATCCAATTATCATCTCCAGCTTCTTCTTTAAAACATTTCAGCTCTACTTGAGATAGGAAATATTCTTGTTATAGTACCTTGATCCTCCTTATCCGTATTGGTAATTTATGATAAAAACAATGTTTTAATTATTAATTTTAGTTGGAATTTTCAGTTTCTATGTAGATAAAAGTCTATTTTCATCCTTACCATCATCTGAATCTTCATCTAAATCTACCTTAGGTACTTTCACTACCCCTTATTTTCTCATCGCTTCATCACTATCCTCCTGTGACTGTTCATGGACTTGTAGAACATTCTACTCATTTTCCACCACAAAACATCATTACTATCTAAAAATTTTCCCAGTCACTTATTGAATCATTTATATGATTTAATGTTTCCTGATTAACCAAGGAATATTCCCTCAACTCCACAAGATTCAATATTTCAATGATTCTCCATATTGAGAATGAAACATTTACTTCTGAAGAATCGAAAGCAGTTCAATGTTGAATTATTTATATACCATAACTCATATGAAGTCTTTTATTCTTTTGAATAAAATATGGATCTATTATAAATGTAGATCAATGTCAACATTGTTTCTTTACAAAACATTTATAGAAGATCCTTTTCAAGGAGCATCGATCTGGACATGTTATTTCTAATCCGATTTCTTCTCTCAACCACTACATTTTTCCATAGAGTTATTACTGATGAAACTTGTTTCATTATAACATGTTTCTCAAGATAATCCTCTACTTGGATATTTTTTAACTCTATTCCATTATCATTTTGAAACTTTTGGATTTTTTGACCTAACATCTTTTCAACTTCCCTCCAATAAGGTGTTATAAAAATAAACACCTTAGACTTGTGGGTAGTAATTGAAACCCATTACATTTTGATGAACTAATTTAAAAAAGGAAATAATATCTCTTCCCATAAATATATATTTTTGAAATCAGTCCAAACACATTAATATACACTAATTCAAGTACTCTTGTTGACCTTTAATATTTTTACTTATACATATTTCAAGTAATATTTTAATGTTGGAAATCGTTAAATGTTTGAGTACGATCGTATGATAACCTAGAGAGATCTATATTATCATCACATTTTACCATATATTCCATGTATGTTTGGATAATATGACTAATACGTTTATGGAATAACCTATTTTCTTATTCCTTGTAAAGAAAACACATATCTTTTTCCCCACTCACAAGGTAGAAGTTCTGCTTTGTGTGCTTTCCATACAAAAAAACTTCACCATAATTTCCTTTAATAATAGATATATTCTTGGTAAATATCTTATCATGTCATGATTCAAAAAAATTATTGACACTTAAAAAATAACGATTGACTCCTTCAACAAACAATACATCTTTACATCTCATGAATTTCCCCTGAACTTTGCTTTTTCGGAGCCAATAATATTCAGGACTTCATCATTGATGAATCTAACAACAACTCCATTATCATAATTTATGCTTATCACTATATTATTATTTCCTATCACATTGAAGGTGCATCCAATATCAATGATCCACATTCCAGTTCAATATAATGCTTTGAATGAAATCTCTATGACCACTGTTTGCACAACTCTTTTCTTTTTGATCCACATATTTGGATTCATACATGAAGTTGAATTATATTCTTAATATTATTCAGAGTATGATGGGAAAACTTCAACTTGTAGAGATGTAAATATATTCTGCATTTTCATCTAATTTGATGATTCTTTGATCTTTTACATACTACTAATTTGAGCCTATTTTGGAACACTCCTCTGTATTATTGAAGATATATATCTATCCATGTGTCCAAATTATCCACACCAAAATCGATGATCATTAAAGGCATTATTAAAATACTAAATTTTGTTTGGATGCATCTTTTTCACTTGTACCCATCGATACCTATTGTCTATGGAACAAACATTTTGAGAGTGTCCCATATTTCCACAACAGTGACACCTAATATGAGGTGCATTCTTGTGTGTCTCTACTACAACACTGGTTGTCACTTAGGTTCTCTAAAAACTTTGATTTTAATTCATACCCAAATCAATCTTCAACCTTAGAGTGGGTGCTTTTCATCTGACATCAACCATTACTTCTTTCTATTTTTGATCAATCCACACACCAACAGAGTTGTTCAAATGTGTCATTATCTTCTCCAGGAACTACTTAAACTGTTTCACCATACCTCTGAATTCTAATTTCACCTTTTATATCATATGTGTGACCTAATTTATTGATATAATTTTAGGATTCAATAGTTTCTCGTAATCTTTTACCTTTATTCTTAGGCTAAAAAATCCCTCCTCAAGTTCTTCAATATGTTTAACATGATCTTTTACTGTGTTATTTAGACCATAAATAACCATACAATGTTCTTCAATATTAATCTTGAAATCAATGAATTTATTTGAGTTTTTTTGGCTTTCATGATCCATGATTTTCAATTTCTCCCTTTAACTCAAACTTCTCTTATTCTTGCTACTACATATCAAGTTTATCATCAAGATCCACTCTATTGGAATTATTTGTTTTAGATCTCTAAATTTATATTTCCTATGGAGAATATTTTAATTCAACCTGGTGTTAAAATATTACTTTTGAATTATAATTCATAATTTTCACTTTCTTTTCTTATCTAGGGGTAACCTAAAACTATCACTATAGAATCTTCTACATGATCCTTGTAGCATTACATCTCTTCAATCTTAGATTCTTCTAAATTGTCATTTTCTAGTGAAATAAGATCTTTATTTTTGAATAAATTCCTCTTAAAAAATTTATTACCTTTTATATAGGCATAATAATTCTTCATGTAAATTTTTAAATCATAATCATCATCATCTTGAAACTTCTTAGGAAAACTTTCTACAAGATGTCCAATATTTTCACATTGAAATCATGCGAGTGGATGTTTCACTTTGAACTTTCCTTTTCCTCAACGAATTTGAGGAAAGGAATGATGTGACCTCATCAAATTATTATTGTTCATATCCATACTATATATTAAGTCTCTTTATATACTTGAATTCCACCTCTTTTGATTTCCCCTTTTTGAATTCCACAAACTCATTATCATCATTTCTCATCTCATATGTGATAAGAGTACCAAGTAAGATATTAAATTTTATCTATTTTGGATCTTTATCTTCTAGTAAGAAGAATTTTGGATTAAACTAAGGTGTAAGTATTATAAATATCCACTTAATTATCTTTACATATTTAAGTATTTATCTGAGACCACACATGTCTTATACGACAACATTCACTCGGTCAAAGAATGCATCTACAAACTCAATGGGGTGCATTCTCATGTCTACATACTTATTCTATAGAACCTACAATTTTTATTCTATGACTATTAAATTAATATCATATATATTTAAAATATTTTTCAATATAGAAACATAATATTTTCATACATAGATATTTCATAATTGTTTGATGA
Source organism: Viscum album (assembly GCA_963277665.1). Lineage (NCBI taxonomy): Eukaryota > Viridiplantae > Streptophyta > Magnoliopsida > Santalales > Viscaceae > Viscum > Viscum album. The sequence continues at coordinate 1,195,568,057 of OY728123.1, read as the reverse complement.
ACATTCATTACATTACAAAAACAATCATATGAGGATTGAAAAGGTATAATTCCTTTTAAAAAATGGTAACATAAACAACTGATTCATTGGTAAAAAAATAATATCCCAACAAGTTATTCATAAATATAACTATTATTAGAAAAATAATACATAATAAATTTATTTATACCTTGGGAAAATGAACATAATAAAGGGTGATCTTAAATGCTCAGTAAAGGTATATATGGGAGATATGTAAACATAAAATGACTAGAAGGTTATAAGAAAATGATAATAACATTTTAAAACCATACCCTATATATAAAAGATCATAATCTTGGGTCATAGAATAAAGTGTTGTGGTTCATAATACATTAATCATAATGGGATCAAATAAAATGATCTATGAGAGCAGAAAAATGTCATAAGACATGGAATTGTGGCATAAACACAAGCATATAAAATAATTTCCTCAGTATTTCAAGTATCTCTACCAAGACTATTTTAATGGAATGGTTTTAATCCCTAAAATATCATAGTATTCATGGTTAACTACCAAGACTATCATAGTGGATAGATTCCCTTACTGAACTGGGTTTACTTTCCATTGCAATCATGTTTATATTATGATATATCAATATTTACCCACTACATTAAAGGGTGATATGAGTCCCACACATCATGTAATAAAAATTATACATATGTGTGATACAAGATCATAAAACATTAATCATATAAGAACATATGAAAAGAAATGGGTTTTATAAACATTTCATCATAACCTAACTTTTGGAAAAGAAACAATTTTTATATACATTTTATCATTTCATCAATGCATAAACCGTGGAAAAAGAAGAAGGTTTCATAATAATTTTGTCAGGGTATAACCCGTGGAAGAGAAACAAGTTTCATAATAATATTTTCATAAAAACATAAACCATATAGAGAAATAATAAAGTTAGTATCATTGTATCTTATCCCCAGTAAATATTATGTAACATCAAAGGATGTTAACTTAGATAAAAAATGATTTTAAAAGAAAAATTACTTGAAACATTTCTTGAGTAGAATATCCTTTCTTTGAAAACCACCTTTTTAAAATTAAAAATTCATAATATATTGTGGAAATAATTTTCTTTGAAAATAAAATTTTAAAATTATAAATAAATTTTAAAAGAAAATAATGGTCATGGCATCATGAAATTCCATCTATTATATACACATTAAAACAAATATTCCTTTCACATTTTTTGGTAAAATATAAATGGTTATTGTCTAAAAAAATACATAGTGATTCCTTTAATTTTAAAAAAAATAAAACATGGTTAAAAATTTATTTAATAAATCATTTTTAGAATTTTAAAAACATTTTTGAAAACATTTTTATTAAACATTGTTTTGGAATAAAAAGGGTTTTCAACCGAAGAGAGAAATAAAGACGTTTTTTATTAAAAACATTATTTTGGTATCTTGAGTTCATAAATTGATAAAAATGAACATAAAACATGCATTATACTAAGATAAATATTGGATAATAAAATTTATTAGTTTCTTGAAATATTTCATCATCATAATCATAATCATAAATAATCCTAATAAACAATGGTATTGTAAAATAAAATCTTTACCACTTTGGTATCTTTTGAATCATAAGTACCATTAAACATTGATATTAAATGAGCCATTAAATATAATGAGAATAAGTATTTTCATGATATAACATGTAAAATGGGTTGTTTATACAACTCATAAAATAATATATGTGCGTAACATAACATATGTCTCCAAGAAAGAGAATTGAGATAAAAATCCCTACCGCTTTGGTAACTTTTGAACCATAAAACCCCTGAAATATAGATCCTAAAATTGATATGTTAATACAAATAATTTCCATGAGAATAATTATAAAATAAATTCATGGGTACTATATACACCACATAAAATAAATAGGTGGTGAACATGGTATGTGTCTCACATAAGTGAAAAGCGAGATGGAAATCCATGACCTTAAGTATCGACTTCATTAATACACATTTAAAACCACTTTATAATAAAAATAAGTTGATTATAAATATTTTAAAGAACCATAATTATATATATAATACCATATATTATTTAATTATGACATTTTATTACCCGTTTATTAAAAATTCCATGTTAAAGTCAAGTTTCGGGTAATAAATGCTTTGTTTTTCGTGTATGTTTTGATTTTTTATTTTTGGACCTATTTATTCTATCATGATTCCATAATATTTTTTTAAACTTGATATAAATATAATATATATTTTAATATATTTATTTAGATTAATCCATAAAATTTAGAGATAGAAAATGAAATACACTGTTCATGGAGACGGTTGTCCGTACATATGCATGAACACTATTTCCATTTTCTCAAAAGATTAAAATAAAGGTAAATAATATATTAACATCACATAATAATTTAAATGTCATATATGTGATATATATCACATATTTTCATTAAACACATCCTTATTACCTTTCATGTAAGGCGTTAATTAATCACATCGCTTCGCGAGGCCATAGTCCGACATACACAGGAGCGACATTATTTTATTCCAAAAGAATGGAAAGTAAGAAGGTATATGTGATATAATAATTAAATAAGTATTATAATAACATAAATATCATATATAAACTTTTAATTCATCATTATATCCATCTGTTATAGGTCGTGATGGAAAAAAAATAACATCGATTCGCGAGGCGGTAGTCCTCCATACACATGAATCATGATTTTGTATCTAATTTGATAGAAGAGGAGATGTATATAGGTTATTAAATTGAAATAATAACATATAAGTATACTGGATATAATTTTTATTATTATATCATAATAATTTAATAATATTTGAATGATTTAGAAGAAGAAGTAAAACAAAAGCGCATAATTAAAAGCTTTACCTCTTCTTTGGATAACTTCTTTAGGCTTAACCTAAAACCTTCCTGGATTGAATTTATAATCACATAAAGGTGTCTAGTATATGTTGAGGGATTTATAGAAGTAATTTTATCAGGTATTTTATGAACCAATTTGTTTTTTAAGTGTGAATACAAGAGGATAGGGGTGGCCTTTTATAAGTGAGGTGAGCGGAACACTTTTAATTTTTGAAAAGAAAAAGGCATACCCACATTTTTATCATGAAAAAAGGATAAAAAATGGATAATTATAGAACCTTAGAGGTGATAAGGTTGAAATATGATTATAAAATGGGTGTTGTAAATTTTTATAGGTCATTTTACTTCTTATATTTTTAGTTTCACCCCAGATAAACCCATTTTCACCTAAACCACGATAATTAATTTTTAATGATTTTACTATTCATAAGGGTAAAAAAATAAGTTGAACTTATTATAAAATATAAAATATTATGATTAAAAATATTTAATCCATTTTTTCTAAATTAAATTCATATAAGTGGAAAATTATAATTTAAAATTAAACCCGCAGACACGACGATTTAATAGTTTTTCAATGAGAAAATGTTCAAAAGTTTAAAATGTTTTTATTCAAAAATTAAAAATTAAATTGATTCCAATTACCTAAATTGAATTAATAAATATATAATTTAACTAATTTTACTTTTTAAATCATATTAATATAATCTCAATGTTTTTAAATGCTTTAAAATAAATGAAAATTCCTAATAAAAACTAGTATTTTTCACTATTCATCAACAAAATTATCTTTTCAGAAAATTATCAAAATTTTAATCCAATGTAATTTTAAAAGGATGAACTCAAAAATAAATTTTATATTTTTAAATATATATTTTTTAAATTTTTAAAATTTCATTCTAAATTAAGTGTGCAGAATGTGGCAAAAATGTTTTTTAGAAAAATATAGTTTTAAGCATAAAATTGGATTTATTATTATCTCTTAACCATAATAAAAATAAGATGAATGTTAATTTTTTTATTGAATATATAATAAATAAATTTCATTAAAATAATTCACTAAAAGTGATTTGTTTTATTTATCTAGGTAAAACGCATTTGAATGCATAAAAATAGTTTTTTTAGAAAAATATTTTCTTTATTTTCAAATATTTTTTACTTTAATTTATAATTAATTGGTCACCAAATAATTCAATTTATATAAATGTGTAAATCATATATTTTTATAATTTATTTAATCATATTTATACCCACCTTTCAAATGGCAGGGTGGCAAATATCATATTAAATAATAATATTTTAATAGTATATCATCCATCCAAATCTTTTTTTTCATAAAAACCACTTTGAGGATAAAGTGGGAACCACACATTATATTCAAAATTAAAAATAAAGCGCAATAACAACATTCAAAAAATAGAGCATCACCTCAGGACCGTCGCGTCAATGAAAAATCCCGCAAATCACGCAACTGTCCGAGAAATCTTGCATCGTTGAGACAACCGCGTCATCGCAACACCGTCGTCGTCATCACAACCCCGTCATCATTATCACAACACTTCCATCGTCGTCCGTAGAAAACATCATCTCCATATATAATACCTGTCGGCGAGTTGAAACATCCACAACTGCTAGAGAACAACGTCGCCACTGGAAAAAAAACCTCCATCACAGAGAAACCAAACTAAACACATTGACCACATAAACCTGACTGAAACCAAAGACCATGATGAAGACATCACGAGAGATACCACCTGGAAAGCTGAAGAACTCCCAAAATCACATCCCAAAACATTGTAAAACCACATCGTAGTTCTACACACCGAATCTGATACAAGAGTGCTAGGATAACTGAATACTGTCAAACCTCATAACCCAAAACCCCTATGTAACCGCCGCTCCAGATCTGATATGGAGAGTCGCAGAGGAGACAAGGGTCCAGAGTCGTGGTTTGGGAGGCTAAGGGCTTGAACAACACAACTGTCATCAGGAACCAGCGACAACATCATCGGATTAACACCACCATCAACATCTGCGTCTGAACACCACACCATCATCGAGGAAATCCAGAACAAACCCATACTAGATGAAGAAGATAAAAAAATCACCAAACCAACCTTATAAAAATTCACAGCCGAAGAAGGAACACACACATCCTCACAAAATCTAGATGAAACACATCGTGCGTGAAGAAACAACCACCTCTATATCCCACCTCCAAAAACCATTGAGGAACCACTGCCCCAGCTCCAACTCAGAGAGAAGCAGAGGGCCTTAGGGTCAGGGCAAGCATATGAGCAGCTAGTGCCTCCAAGAAATGATCTCTCACCTGAACTAAGGATGGGATCCAAAACCATGATCGCATCGACACAAGGGCGTCTGGAAATACCTCAACCCCCATTCCACTTATCCCAAAACCGTTGCGTAACCATCCCTCCAAATTTGACCTTGATAGGAGCAAAGGAACACTTGGTCAAAGAGGGGACAAACCGGTCAGGGGATGCATCACCGCCATCGTCAAGATCGAAGGTCACCTGCAAAAGCACCCAAACCATACTACTAGAAAGAAAATAGCGTCACGAAGGAGGAAACAAGGAGAGGATGTACGAGAAGAAGAGAGAAGGATGGAAGAGAGGAGGAGAGGAATTAGTGCATAGAATTATGTCACTTTAGGCTCAGAATAATGTCACTTTGGATTTATTATTTCTAGGTAAAATTCATTTGTTTTAATAGTATATCATGTTTTGTTTAAACTCAGTGTTTCATGTAACAAAAAATATCAAAAAGATTAAATTTATTTTTAAAAAATATTTCACAAAATATCAGGGTGTTACATTCTACCCCCCTTAAAATGAACTTCTCCCTCAAAAATTATGTCACTTTGGTACAAAAAAATGAGGATAATTATGCCTCATTACATCCTTGGGTTCGTATGCAGCTTCCTCAAATTGGCAGTTTCACCACAAAACATTGACTAGGTGAGTGTTCTTGTTTCATAGAAATTTCTCTGTATGATCTAGAATCTTCATTGGTTGTTCTTAATATGAAATCTCATGATCCAGTGGTATGAAATTTGAGTTTACTAAATGTGAAGGGTCATGTGTGTATTTCCTTAATAGAGATATATAGAACACATCATGGAATTGATATAGTTTTGGTGGAATCACCAACAGATAGGATACCATCCCAATATGATCAAGAATTTCAAAGGAACCAATGTACCTAGTTCTTAGGTTCCCTTTATTCCCAAATCTCATAACCTTCTTCTATGGATAAATTCTTAGAAACAACTTTTCACCAACTTCAAATTCAATATCATGGTTGTGATTGTCAATATAAATTTTCTATCTACTTTGTGGTGCCCTTAAGTGTTGTTTAATGGATCTAACATTATATACCATTTATTTAGCTATCTTATTCCCAATAGATTCATTTCTTTAACTTCATTCCAACATATTGGATCTCTATATTTTTTTAGATGGATTCATAGGGATCTATATGAATACTTGTGTGAAATATATTATTATATGAAAACTAAACAAGAGGAAGTTTTTTATCCCAAAAAACTTCGAAATCCATAGAAATAGATCTAAAAATATCCTCTAGGGGTTTAATTTTTCTTTTTGAATGACTATATATCTGATAATGATACACAGTGTTGAAAATCAACTCTATATCAAGATCTTGTGGAAGACTTCACGAGAACATCAATGTAAACCTCAGATCCCGACCAAACATAATGGAATGTGGTACTCCAAGAAAACATACCGATTTTTAAATATATATCCTCGAAATATGATCCAAATAGAAATCTTCTTTGATATAAATGAATTATGATAACTTTTTAAAGTGATCGACTATAACCCATATAACACTTTTCCCTTTAGATTTTTGGGGAGTTTGATGAGAAAAGTCCATGGTTATATTTTTCCATTACTATTCTGGTATGTGTAATGGATATAACATCCCCTTATACCTTTGTCTTCAAGCCTTATCTTTCCAACATACAAAGCACTAAGATATAAACTCTGTGATATATCTTTTCATGCAATCCCACCAAAAATACTCTTTTAAATCTCTATACATCTTTGTACTTCTAGGATGGATAAATAATAAAGAACCATTTGCCTCCTCTAAAAACTTATTCTTCAAAATTGGCATAGATGGAATTAATAAATGGTTCTTGAACCTTACCATTCCATCATGATCAAGGTTAAAATAAGGAACATTTTTAACTTTCTTTTGAAGATCTATATCTTCCTTTTACACCTCTTTAATCTTTACTTAGATACATAGTTGAACATTTAATCGAGAAAGATAATATTTATACCCTTCCTTCAAGATTTACATACCCATATATTGGGTATTTTTTTATCCTCATAATGAATTATATAGCATTATCATTTTGTTCCAAAGAGTTTACCACCTTATTTTCTCTCCTAGGGTGGTAATTTATTGAGGAGTCATAATCATTAATCAGCTCTAACCATCTTCTCTGGAGTATATTCAGCACATTCTTTGTGAACATATGCTTTGAACCTTTGATATTGGTATATATATCACACTTTTATTTATAAATATAATTCCTCTATATCATTAATTAAAATATTACAGCAACTAACACCAAATCACGAGTTGGGTAATTTATCTCATGAACCTTCAATTGTCATGATGCATAATCTATAAACATGTCATTCTGCATGAGAATGCATCCTAATACCTTATTGTATGCATCACTATTGATTACCGACTCTTCTATACTATATAGTAATGTAATCATTGGTTCACTGACTAATCTTATCTTTAGTTCCTTAAAATTTTCCTTACATTCATTTTTTCAAATAAACTTGGATCCCTTTCAAGTTAACATGGTGTGTGGATTATATAGTAGTGGGAAATTTTCCAAAAACTATTGAAAATATCCATCCAAACCAAGAAAAAATCAAATATCAGTCATCTTAGTTAGTCTGATCCAACATTCAATAGCCTCCATCATTGATGGATCTACATATATAACCTCTCTTGAGATTATATGACAAAAAAAATGAAATTTTTGTATCCAAAATTCATACATTGTAAATTTTTCATAGAAATTTTCTTTTCTTAGGGTCTTAATTATATTCCTCAAGTGATCTTCATACTCTTACTTTGATTTGAATATATAAGAATATCATCTATAAATACTACCACCAACTTATCAAGGTAATCTCTAAAGACTCTATTCATTAAATCCACGAAGATAGAGGGGGAATTAATAAGACCGAATGGAATCCCTATATATTCATAGTGTCCATAACTTGTATGGAATACTATCTTAGGTATGTACTACTTCTTGAACCTTAATTTATGATATTTATAATTAATTTCAATCTTATAAAAGTATCAAGATCCATGTACTTGATCAAAAAATTCATCAATATGGGGTAGTGGATACTTGTTATTGATTTTGATCTTGTACAACACCTAATAATAAAAAGAAATTGGAATCGATCCATATTTATTTTTGAAAAATTGAATGGGTTCACTCTAAGGTGACACACCTGGTTGAATGAATCCATTTTAAATATTCTCTTGAAGTTCATTCTTCAATTCCTACAGCTTCATTGGGGCCATTCTACAGGGAGTATTTGAAATAGGCATGGAATAAGTATGAGTTCTATCAAGAAATAAACTTGACATTTTGGTGGATGTCTAGGAAACTCTTTCAGAAATAAATCAATAAACCCCCATACAATAGGCATATAATCTATGTTGAGTCTCTACCAAACCATCTTAGATAAATTCCCCTTTTGAATAAGAATCAAGACCCATATAATGGATGTGGTTTCCATCAGATGTTCATATTTATCATTGCACTGAGAAAAGATCATAGGTTGGTTTGGAACATAAAATGTGACTTCTATTCCTCAATAATTAATATGGGATTTATGAAGATAAATCTAATCCATTCATAAGATAACATCAAATTCAACCAAAGGAATAATGATACAATTTGTAGGAAGAAAATTCCCAAAAACTTCAATCAGAGAGGAATCATATACTTAAGATGCGATCATTGTATGATTAGGGGGTTTCACTGCTAATTATACATCAAATAATTCTGGTGGCATATTGATACCCTTAAAAAATTATTTGGATATGAATGAATAGGTGGATCAAGTGTCAAATAAGACATTAGTAGATCTAGAGTTGATGGTAAGTGTACCTTTCACCACATCATTATCACACCTCTTCAGAAACATTGATCATATGAGATTTACACTTGTCCCTTAGCTTAAGAGGTTGTTTATATTGATTATTATCATTAAACTTTAGATTTGGTAACTAGTTATCATAGTTCCCATACTAATTTCATTTGAAACATTAGAATGTGGTTGGAGAATTATGTGGAGATTTATCTCTGTTTGCATTATTATATAACTTTTTACCATCACTATAGAATCCAATTTCTTGATGAAAATCCTTACCACACTTAAAAAATTTACTAGTACCCTTAAGACAACTTCTACTATGTTTCTTCCCACACATTGAGAATAAATAAAATCTCATCTTCTTTTCTCCATTGTTTTTAGATTTTCCATTGAATTCCATCATTCTCTTCTTATTGATGTAACGACCCAATCTTTTTGAGTAGTATATTAACTTACTCTTATTGATTTAATAAGATGTTAATGGTTAATGCAGAAAGAGGATTCGATGGCTTCATCCAGTAGACTCGAACCTTATGAAGCCCACTTATCAGAGCTTCGGAAGGAGGTAGCATCTGTGGGCTTCGCTTTGGACCAAGCCCAAGCCGAACTCCAGCGTGTCAAGATTGAATGGAAACACCTGCGGGAGAAGTTCAAGTTAGTAGAGATTACTACTAGGGCAATGTTATCTGAGCCTCCCTCAGATTCTCTCACCATAGCACACCTTACACTTAGGTCTTATGCCGGTGTTATAAGGGGCTATGTGACGAGACCCTAGCTTCCTTGTGTAATCCTTTCGGGTGAATGAATTTAAATTTCTTCCTTTAGTGATGTTTGTGAAATTTCAACTGTCCAGATAATTTTAGAATGTATTTTATTGATGAATTTTGGAAAAAAGGATATTTTAAAATATTTATGAAAACCCTAAATAACTAATGATGTGTAATGATTTTCAAAAAATGGTCTTCTACAAAAGTGTTCAGTAAGGAATTTGGATTCTAATAAGATCAACTTAATTTTTGATGAATAGTAAATTATGAATAGTGATTTTACGCTTAGGATTAGTAATGTGACCAAATAGATTAATAATTTCACTCAAAGAAAGTTTTAATATAATTTAGACACCTAGATTAAGTAATGTGATTCAATAAAATGAGTTAATAACGGTTTCATAAATTATTAATCAAGTATTAGTTTTTTCGAGTGAATAGTGTTTTTTAATTAAAAATTTAATTAAAAATAATTAGATAATTATTTTTATAAAAAGGACTTTATTTTTGAACTCAGAGCATCGATATTATGTTAAGGTAAATTTTGGGGATTTTTCTGAAAAAAATGAATTTTCGATGAATAGTGTTTTTATTTAAAAATTAAATTAAAAATATTTAGAAAATTATTTTTATAAAATGGATTTCATTTTTGAAATCAGAGCATTGATATTTGGTTAAGGTGAAATTTTGGGATTATTCTGAGAAAGTTGAATTTTCGATGAATAGTGAAAATATAGTTTTTAAGTTACGGGTGTTTAATGACATCATTAAATTATGTATTAAGTATATATTAAATATGGTCGAATTATGAATAGTAAGATAAGGTATGAGGTGTCCCAAGTGGCAAATACCATGGGCAAATACCATGGGCAAGCCCATGGTTTTTCCAAAACCACTAATGAGGTGTCCCTTGGCCATTAATGCCTTGTCCCCTCACTTTCCCTATAAATACCCACCATTTCCTCCTTTAGTTTTCACTCCCAACTCTCCCCCAACGAAGTTCTGGTCTTCTTACCTACCAAGGAGTCCTCCCAAGGTTCCCCCAAGCCCTCAAGGTCCAAAACTTTGAGTTTCAAGAGTCACGTTTTAAGGTAAGGGATCCGACCTCTCTCTTTCTTTTCATGTAATCCTTTTTATGTCATTCCTTTTATGATCCATGTTCTTATGTGAGAGGATGTTCTTTTATATTCCTCTTACTTCCCTTTTCATGTTTATATGATGAGAGATCCCCTATTACTCTCATCACTTCGTTTTATGAATGTTTAAGTGATGCCGTTAGGCTGCCGAATTTTTAAGGGATTCTTTCACCCTTCTCATTTTTCAAGTTTGATTTTCATGTCAAGTCTTTCAAGTTCCTTTTTTTTATGATGGGGTATGATATCTATATCTATAATACTTATCTCTTATGATCATATGATGAGGAACCCTATTTTATCTTGTCAAATCATTTTCTTTGAAGTTAAGTGACGCCGTTAGGCTGCCGAATTTTCATAAGAGAAATCTTGTTTTGTCTCACTTCCACGTTTTTCATTTCATGTGGTATATCTTTCAAATTTCATTACCATGTTCTTAAATACCTTATATTATACCCCCAACTGTTTTATGGATCATTTATGAGTGGGTGACCCAGGTCCCCTCTCTTTTCAATGTTTTCTAAAACCTTGTAGCATAGCCATTATGCTGCAGAATTTTCATCTCAAAATGCCTCTCTCTTTTCTAAAAATTATTTTATGTTATAAAGTGAATACTCAAAGCTCTTATTTCTACAAGGTTATTCAAATATATATCAAAATTTTCTATTTTGAATTCTGGTATTTACATACATGAGACCCTCTTTCCCTTTCCGTGGGTTTAAAGTGACGTAAAGATCATGTCTTTAAAGCAGTTTTTAAAACGTTATGATTATGAAATGAAACCCATTTATTTTATGTTATATGGGTTATTTATGAAATTTTTGATGATGATATATGTGGCTCACATGATAATAAAGGAAAATTTAAGGGTGTGCCCTGATAGCGCTCCAATGCATTGGGTAATGATGTAACCACTAGAGATTACAATTTTCACGATACCTTGGTGAATAACCTTGGTAATTTTCAAATGACACCTTGGGGATGGACCTTGGTGATATGTTAATGATTTTCTATGTTAAAAGATGTAGCCACATCTTCAAGTTATGAAAAATGTTATTTTTATTATGAAATTCCTCATGATTTCTTTCTCATGCCTTAAAGTTCTTTTCATGTTCTTATTGAAGTATATCAAGTTCACATGTAAAATGTTCCTCTTGTTTCCCTTGCTGGGCCTCCTGCTCACCCTTTCTTTTGATGTATATCCCTAGGTTATGAGATGCAGTAATGAACCTATGATGAACTTAAGGAGAAGCCTTTCAAGTGTTTAAGAAGAATGCTTTATGTTGTTTTCTTGTATTATGTTCCTGGTTTCCAAGACACTAAACCTTAAAGATCCTCAGTTTTGTGTAATGTAATGAAAGTTTATGTTATAAGAAGACGGGATGCTATAGTTGGTATCAAAGTATGGTTTAGTTATTTGTGGAAATTATGATATAAAAACTTTAGGAAGAACCCTATAGAAAAGTTTAAATATAGGAAAACTTCCTGGTATTTTGGTAAGTATTGAGTTAGTGGTTTATTAAACAAATACATCCCTATCTGGATACGAGCATGTAGAGGCGGCTCTGGCACAGATGTACATAGGGGTAAAACCCGAAAACACCACTTTGAGCTAGACTCGAACGGGAACTGGTGCACGATAACGGGCCTTGCTGCACTCTTGGTTACGACACTCCCGGGGGATATGTTTGGTTAATCACAAGCTTTTTATGAATCATTATGAAGGAATTATAGAGAATTATAATTGTATAAGCATGAAGTTTTAGTTAAAAGATTCATAAATTAAATAAGTTTCTCACTAAGGTTTTATTATTTTAGAAAATGGCGGGCAATAGGAGTAACCGCGCAGATGGTGACCGCAATGCACCATGTGCTGACGGCCTTCCGATGGAAGCCGGAATGGAAGCATTCATGCGAATGATGAACCAACTGACTCAAGTTATGAGTAATAACTTGAATCAAGCTGAGAGGCCGATCTCACCACGAAGGGAGCAACTTTCTGTTGAGTCCTTTATGCGTCAATGACCACCAACATTCAGTGGATCTACTGACCCATTGGTTGTGGAACAATGGATAAGCTCCATTGAAAAGATATTTTCTGTACTTCATTGTTCGGAACAAGAAAAAGTCACCCTTGCTGTTTACCGCCTAGAGGGAGAAGCTGATCAGTGGTGGTCACTGATCAAAAACACGAAGCCATGAGGAGAGATGGAAGCTATGGAGTGGGAAGAATTCCGGGGAATATTCTTTAATAAGTATTTCCCTCGTTCGATGAGAACAAGAATGGAGAAAGAATTTCTCGAGCTGAAGAAAAAGGAGAATGAATCAGTTGGAACCTATGAGATGAACTTCACAAGGCTTTCCTGTTATACCTCAAGCTTTGTCATGGACCCTAATGGGAAGGTTGATAGATTCTTTGGCGGACTACGACCTCATCTGCGGAAGAATCTAGCCAACAGGGACTATGATAGCTATGAAGAAATAGTTTGAAGTGCTATGAAAGTTGAACTAGAGTTTGGGGAGACACAATGGTCTCACAAATCTAATGAAAATAAGAGAACTCTAGAACCAAGCCTGGGAAGAAGTTTTGATCAGGAAAGAGGTGGAAAGCATATGCAATATGCCACATGCAATAAGTGTGGGAAGAAGCATCCGGGGAACTGATTGATCGGAAGTGGTAAGTGCTACAGGTGTGGAAGAGAAGGCCATATTTCTCGAAATTGTCGTAGTGATGTGAAGCCTCAACTTCCCAACACTAACAATATAGGAAATATGGTTCCAGCCCCACCCGAAGTCACATGCTTCAAGTGTGGACAGCTTGGGCACTTTGCTAATCAATGTCCAAATCCGAGGGCGGTGGAGGGGAATCACCATCAACCTCAGCAGAGGCCAAGGGAGCAAGGTCGTGCTTTCGCTATCACAACAACTGAATTTGAAGTTCCAAACGATGTGGTAGCAGGTACTCTTGTCGTCCTCTCAAAACTAGCAAGTACTTTATTTGATTCTGGTTCTATGCATTCCTTTATTTCCTCCAAGTTTGCAATTAATATAGAATCAATCCCTGAACTGCTAGAGGTAGAGTTGTCAGTCAAGACTCTAAGTGGGATTATCCTTGCATTAACAGTATTTAGAGACTCTAGTGTTTACTTTGGTGAGCACAATCTTATCTCAAATCTAGTAGTCATTCCCATGATGGAATTTGACATTATACTAGGGATGGACTGGCTCTCAAAGTATAATGCTAAGATCAAATACAGAAGTAAGGAAATATCAGTAGTCTTGAATGAACGACCTACAATTATCTTCCAAGGAGAGATATCCCGAACTGATCCCTATCTAGAAGCACCTCCTATAGCTTTCTTTATGGATTTAATCAGTGATGATGAAGAAGGAAAAGGGAGCATACAAATAGAAGATGTTCCGATTGTTCAGGAATACATGGATGTATTTCCTGAGGAGTTACCTGGACCTCCCCCGAAAAGAGAGGTAGAGTTCTCCATTGAACTCGTACCTGGGTCTCAACCGATATCAAAGACTCCATATAGAATGGTAAATGTGGAGCTAGAAGAGTTAAAGAAACAACTCCAAGACTTGTTGGAGAAGGGGTTTATCTGACCGAGTGTGTCTCCTTGGGGAGCACCAGTTCCCTTTGTGAAGAAGAAGGATGGATCAATGCGGCTATGCATTGATTATAGAGAACTGAATGGGATCACAGTGAAGAACAGATATCCTCTTCCAAGAATTGATGATTTATTTGACCAACTTCGCGGGGCTCAATTCTTCTCTAAGATTGACCTTCGATCTGGTTATCATCAATTGAGGGTGAAGAAGGAAGATATTCCAAAGACTGCCTTACGATCAAGATATGGGCATTATGAGTTTACTGTTATGCCCTTCGGCTTGAATAATGCTCCTGCTATTTTCATGGATTTGATGAATAGAGTCTTTAAGGACTACCTTGATAACTTTGTGGTTGTTTTTATTGATGATATTTTGATATATTCAAAAATCTGTGAGGAGCATGAAGATCATCTAAGGGTTATATTGAAAACTCTGCGGAAGGAGAGGCTCTTTGGGAAGTTCAGCAAGTGTGAGTTTTGGTTACAACAAGTGGCTTTCTTGGGGCACATCGTAACCAATGAAGGAATCTCGGTTGACCCTGCAAAGACAATGGTTGTGGAGGAGTGGCCTCAACCCACAACAGTAACTGAGATTCGTAGTTTCCTTGGCTTAGCGGGATATTATAGGAGGTTTGTGAAAAACTTTTCACGGCTTTCTAATCCACTAACCAAGTTGACTCGAAAAGGGGTTAAGTTCATCTGGACAAAGGAATGCGAGGAAAGTTTCCAAGAGCTGAAGAAGAGATTGGTTACTGCACCTGTGTTAACACTACCCTCTATCGGAGAAGGATTCGTTATTTTTAGAGATGCATCTCTGAAAGGGCTTGGGTGCGTCCTCATGAAAAATGACAAGGTAATTGCTTATGCATCTCGACAGTTGAAGATTCATGAGCAGAATTATCCTACGCATGATCTAGAGCTGGCGGTAGTTTTTTTTGCTCTTAAGATATGGAGTCACTATCTTTATGGGGAGAAATGTGATATATACACTGACCACCAAAGTCTAAAGTATATTTTCACACAGAAAGAATTGAACATGAGACAAAGGAGATGGTTGGAGCTTATTAAAGACTATGATTGTTCAATTCATTATCACCCTGGAAGAGCAAACAAAGTCGCGGATGCGTTAAGCAGGAAAGATCCTGTTGTTCTGGGAACAATGAGGATCCTAGGAGATCCCTTGATTAAAGATCTAGTAAAACTGGACATGGGAATTATAAGGAAAGGGACATCATCAACCCTATACCAAATGATTTCTCAACCTTCATTACTAGATAAGATCAAGAAGGTTCAAAAAGAAGATCCTTTGCTGCAGGAGAAGTTAAAGGCTGTAAAAGATGGGAAGTTCCCTGATTCTAATATTGATCAAGAAGGTGTATTGAAATTTCGTACAAGACTATGTGTCCCATCTATTCCGGAGATAAAGAAAGAACTGATGGATGAAGCTCATAGCTCTACTTTCTCTATACATCCGGGAAGCACTAAGATGTATAGAGACCTTCGTGATCATTATTGGTGGGATAACATGAAGAGGGAGATTGCCGATTAAACTACAAGGTGCCTGGTGTGTCAGCAAGTAAAGGCAGAAAGACAACTTCCAAAGGGGGTATTACAACCGCTACCCATACCAGTATGGAAGTGGGATAATATCACCATGGACTTTGAAACTGGTCTCCCAAAAACATCCAAAGGAAACAATGTGATATGGGTTATTGTGGACCGTCTCACCAAGACAACCCATTTTATCTCTATTCGGGAAGATTTATCTCTGGATCAGCTTGCCATGATATACGTGAAGGAAGTGGTAAGGCTGCATGGGGTACCACTATCCATCGTATCTGATCGTGACCCAAGATTCACATCAAAATTCTGGAGAAGTCTACAACATGCTCTGAATACTGAATTGAATTTTAGTACGGCCTATCATCCTCAAACTGATGGCCAATCTGAAAGGACTATTCAGACACTCGAAGACATGTTGAGATTATGCTCAATGGAATTTAAAGGTGGATGGGATCAACACCTCCCATTAGTGGAGTTCTCCTATAACAACAGCTTCCATTCGAGTATTCAGATGGCACCCTATGAAGCTCTGTATGGAAAGCGATGTAGAACTCCCACTTGTTGGGATGAAACTGGTGAGAGAAAGCTTCTTGGGCCTGATCTCGTGCAAGAGATGACAGAACATGTTCATGCCATCCAACAACACATAAAGGCTGCTCATAGTTGGCAGAAGAGCTATGCTGACAATCGTCGAAGGGAATTGGAGTTTGGTGTTGGTGACAAAGTCTTCCTTCGAATTTCTCCATGGAAGAGAGTCATGTGGTTTGGGAAGAAAGGGAAGCTCAGCCCTAGGTACATTGGCCCCTATGAAATCCTTGATCGCATAGGAGCAGTGGCCTATCGTCTATCACTTCCACCGAACCTAGCTCAAGTTCATGATGTCTTCCATGTATCTCTCTTGAGGAAGTACATACCCGACCCTTCGCATGTACTGAACCCAGAGGTGGTACAACTAGAACATGGCCTCTCTTATGAGGAGCAGCTAGTGGAGATCTTGGACCGTAGAGACAAGGTTCTACGAAACAAGACTACCCACCTTGTGAAAGTGTTGTGGAGGAATCATAAGTATGAAGAAGCGACTTGGGAGCCTGAGGAAACGATGAAGCAAAAGTACCCTCACCTTTTCGACTAGGCCTCAAGTATAAATTTCGGGGATGAAATTTCTTAAGGGGGGAAGAATGTAACGACCCAATCTTTTTGAGTAGTATATTAACTTACTCTTATTGATTTAATAAGATGTTAATGGTTAATGCAGAAAGAGGAGTCGATGGCTTCATCCAGTAGACTCGAACCTTATGAAGCCCACTTATCAGAGCTTGGGAAGGAGGTAGCATCTGTGGGCTTCGCTTTGGACCAAGCCCAAGCCAAACTCCAGCGTGTCAAGCTTGAACGGAAACGCCTGCGGGAGAAGTTCAAGTTAGTAGAGATTACTACTAGGGAAATGTTATCTGAGCCTCCCTCAGATTCTCTCACCATAGCACACCTTACACTTAGGCCTTATGCCGGTGTTATAAGGGGCTATGTGACGAGACCCTAGCTTCCTTGTGTAATCCTTTCGGGTGAATGAATTGAGATTTCTTCCTTTAGTGATGTTTGTGAAATTTCAACTGTCCAGATAATTTTAGAATGTATTTTATTGATGAATTTTGGAAAAAAGGATATTTTAAAATATTTATGAAAACCCTAAATAACTAATGATGTGTAATGATTTTCAAAAAATGGTCTTCTACAAAAGTGTTCAGTAAGGAATTTGGAGTCTAATAAGATCAACTTAATTTTTGATGAATAGTAAATTATGAATAGTGATTTTACGCTTAGGATTAGTAATGTGACCAAATGGATTAATAATTTCACTCAAAGAAAGTTTTAATATAATTTAGACACCTAGATTAAGTAATGTGATTCAATAAAATGAGTTAATAACGGTTTCATAAATTATTAATCAAGTATTAGTCTTTCGGGTGAATAGTGTTTTTTAATTAAAAATTTAATTAAAAATAATTAGATAATTATTTTTATAAAAAGAACTTTATTTTTGAACTCAGAGCATCGATATTATGTTAAGGTAAATTTTGGGGATTTTTCTGAAAAAAATGAATTTTCGATGAATAGTGTTTTTATTTAAAAATTAAATTAAAAATATTTAGAAAATTATTTTTATAAAATGGATTTCATTTTTGAAATCAGAGCATTGATATTTGGTTAAGGTGAAATTTTGGGATTATTCTGAGAAAGTTGAATTTTCTATGAATAGTGAAAATATAGTTTTTAAGTTACGGGTGTTTAATGACATCATTAAATGATGTATTAAGTATATATTCAATATGGTCGAATTATGAATAGTAAGATAAGGTATGAGGTGTCCCAAGTGGCCAATACCATGGGAAAATACCATGGGCAAGCCCATGGTTTTTCCAAAACCACTAATGAGGTGTCCCTTGGCCATTAATGCCCTGTCCCCTCACTTTCCCTATAAATACCAACCCTTTCCTCCTTTAGTTTTCACTCCCAACTCTCCCCCAACGAAGTTATGGTCTTATTACCTTCCAAGGAGTCCTCCCAAGGTTCCCCCAAGCCCTCAAGGTCCAAAACTTTGAGTTTCAAGAGTCACGTTTTAAGGTAAGGGATCCGACCTCTCTCTTTCTTTTCATGTAATCCTTTTTATGTCATTCCTTTTATGCTCCATGTTCTTATGTGAGAGGATGTTCTTTTATATTCCTCTTACTGCCCTTTTCATTTTTATATGATGAGATATCCCCTCTTACTCTCATCACTTCGTTTTATGAATGTTTAAGTGACGCCGTTAGGCTGCCGAATTTTTAAGGGATTCTTTCACCCTTCTCATTTTTCAAGTTTGATTTTCATGTCAAGTCTTTCAAGTTCCTTTTTTTAAGATGGGGTATGATCTCTATATCTATCATACTTATCTCTTATGATCATATGATGAGGGAACCTATTTGATCTTGTCAAATCATTTTCTTTGAAGTTAAGTGATGCCGTTAGGCTGCCGAATTTTAATAAGAGAAATCTTGTTTTGTCTCACTTCCATGTTTTTCATTTCATATGGTATATCTTTCAAATTTCATTACCATGTTCTTAAATACCTTATATTATACCCCCTACGGTTTTATGGATCATTTATGAGTGGGTGACCCAGGTCCCCTCTCTTTTCAATGTTTTCTAAAACCTTGTAGCATAGCCGTTATGCTGTAGAATTTTCGTCTCAAAATGCCTCTCTCTTTTCTAAAAATTATTTTATGTTATAAAGTGAATACTCAAAGATCTTATTTCTACAAGGGTATTCACATATATATCAAAATTTTCTATTTTGAATTCTGGGATTTACATACATGAGACCCTCTTTCCCTTTCCGTGGGTTTAAAGTGACGTAAAGATCATGTCTTTAAAGCAGTTTTTAAAACGTTATGATTATGAAATGAAACCCATTTATTTTATGCTATATGGGTTATTTATGAAATGTTTGATGATGATATATGTGGCTCACATGATAATAAAGGCAAATTTAAGGGTGCGCCCTGATAGCGCTCCAATGCATTGGGTAATGATGTAACCACTAGAGATTACAATTTTCACGATACCTTGGTGAATAACCTTGGTAATTTTCAAATGACACCTTGGGGATGAACCTTGGTGATATGTTCATGATTGTCTATGTTAAATGATGTATCCACATCTTCAAGTTATGAAAAATGTTATTTTTATTATGAAATGCCTCATGATTTCTTTCTCATGCCTTAAAGTTCTTTTCATGTTCTTATTGAAGTATATCAAGTTCACATGTAAAATGTTCCTCTTGTTTCCCTTACTGGGCCTCCTGCTCACCCTTTCTTTTGATGTATGTCCCCAGGTTATGAGATGCAGTAATGAACCTAGGATGAAATTAAGGAGAAGCCTTTCAAGTGTTTAAGAAGAATTATTTATGTTGTTTTCTTGTATTATGTTCCTGGTTTCCAAGACACTAAACCTTAAAGATCCTCAGTTTTGTGTAATGTAATGAAAGTTTATGTTATAAGAAGATAGGATGCTATAATCAAAATCATGAGATTGATATATAAATCCAACCTCTATTTCAAAATCGATTGCATATAAGAAAATATATCCATATATACTAATGTTTCTTATAGAAAATTACCTTTAGAAACTTTTTTTAATCCATTTATGAATCGATCAACCTTACTTTCAGGTTGGACGATAATACTAGAAGTGTATCTTTCTAGTATTGTAAAAGTTTCTTCATAGATACCAATTGATACATCATCCTTTTTATTTATCTCAAAGAACTCTTTCTCCATACTCGTACAAATAATATGAGGAAATAAATTATTGAAAAATAATTTCTTGAACTTATATCAATCCATAGAGTCAATTTCATCTCATTGCCTCATATTCTTGATAAGAGTATACCATTGATCTGCTTAACATTTCAAATGGTAGGCAACCTACATGACTTTCTCATGATCTAAACACCGGATAATGGAAAATATTTTTTCAGTGGTGTCGATCCATTTATCAGCAACTAGTGGATCAGATGAACCACTAAAAAAGGTGGATGTTGCCTCATGAAGGGATCAAAATAACGTTGTTCCCCCATTTTATCGTTTGGAAGTCCAACATGATTTATTGCTTGAAAAAGTTGTGTGATCATAGTAAATATATTTTTAATTTCATATCCCATAACATATAGTTTCTTAAGAGGATAATCATTTCATTTTCTATCACATTCAACATTGACACGATTTCTTCAGGTTTCAAACATAAACTAAAACAAAAAATTATAGTCTGAGAAATACTAATCATAGTAGAAAACCACATAGTCTTGAAAAAAATTTAGGATATTAAAATCAAGAAAATTTATTTTAAATCTATTATACTTTAGGTTTAACCCAAGTCATCCATGACCATAATCTATTTAAATCCTTCATGGAAGTTCATAAAGAAAATGCGATTTAACCAAAGTTTATCCCCCGAGAGTGTCAAACTAGGTGCAGAGTAAAGCCCTTTTTCATAAACCAATTAATGATCAAGTCAAGAATGATGTGAATTTTTTAGAGTTATTACACCTAAGTACATCTATTCTAGAACCATTCCCATTTTTTGTATCCATACGTGGATTTATTTCTAGGTAAACCACAAAATCTCTTCCTTACCAAAGCTTTATGATGTTACACTATAATAATATTATCCTAAGGGTTCTCATAAAAGTTTTCATTATAGTTTTTAAAAGGTTAACTAAACCTATCCTATGACACCAACTATAGTGACCCAAGATTTTCATACATATATATTACAATATTTTTTAATGAACATTAATTAAATTATAAAAACACACACCTAGGGATTATTAAGGTATAATGTCTTTGGAAACATAGAAATATAAACAAGTGGTGCATAGGAAAATCACCCCGTATCCCACTAAGTTATTCTTAAATAAAACTTTTCTTAGAAAAATAATACATAATACATTTCTTTATAACATGGGAGAAAGAAACATAATAAAGGGTCATCTTAGATGCTCAATAAGGGTAAACAAGGGAGATACATAAACATAACATGAGTAGAAGGGTACAGGAACATGAGAATAAAATTTAAAAACCATACCTTGTATATCAAAGATTATAATATTGGTTTATGGTATGAAGAGTTATAGTTTATAAGATATTAATCATAAGGGAATCAAATAACATGATCCATGAAAGTATAATAATGGCATAAGACATGGAATTCTAGTATGTATATAATCACAAAAAATAATTTCCTTAGTAGTTCAAGGCTCATTTTTAAGACTATCACAGTGGAATGAGTTCACTCCGAAAAACATCATAGTAGTCAAGGTTTACTCCCAATACCATATTAATAGATAGATTCCCTTACTGAACAAGTCTCACTCTCCATTCTAGTCCTGTTTATCTCATGAGATATCAATCTTTACCCAATTCATTGGAGGGTGATATAGGTCCCACCCATCACATAATAAAAATCATATATATGTGTTCCATAAGATCATAAAAAGTTTATCATATCAGAACCCATGAAAATAAATGGGTTTCCTAAACATTTCATCAAATCATAAATCATGGAAAAAGAGGGTAGTTTCATAATCATTTTATCATGGTAAAACCCATAGAAGAGAAATGGGTTTCATAAAAATCTTTTCATCGTAAACATAAAACATCAAGAGAAAGAATAAAAATGGTATAATTGGACCACAAACCTATTAAATATTAAGTAACATAAAATTATTTCATCTTATATAGAAAATTTCTTAGAAATAAAAATTACTTAGATTATTTCTTGAGGAAAATATCCTTTCTTTGAAAATCACCATTTTTAAATTACAAATTAATAAAATATTGTGGAAATAATTATTTTTGAAAATAACCTTTAAAATTTATAGATTAATATTAAAAATCAAATAATGGTGATGAAATTAGGAATTTTTTTTTCA
The DNA here is from genome assembly GCA_963277665.1 of Viscum album. NCBI lineage: Eukaryota > Viridiplantae > Streptophyta > Magnoliopsida > Santalales > Viscaceae > Viscum > Viscum album. Next base: position 1,195,545,419 of record OY728123.1, on the reverse strand, counting down.
TTTCATACATGTTAAAACAAATATTTCTTTGACATTTTCAGTAAAATCCAAATTAACCTTCTTTGGAAAATGACATGGAGATTACTTTAATTTTTTAAAAAAAATGAAAAACAAGGGTAAATATTTATTTAATAAATAATTTTTAAAATGTTAAAAACATTTTTGAAAAACATTTTTTGAAAACATGGTTTTGGAAGGAAAAGGTTTTAGGATTGAAGAGAGAAATAAAGACAATTTTTCTTAGAAACTTTATTTTGGTCTCTTGAGAACATAAAGAGTAGAAAATGAAGGGAAAAAAAATTAATATTATGAAATAAATATATTATAATAAAATTAATGAGTTTCTTAAGATATGGATTATAATATTTCATTATTGTAATCATAACCATAAACAATCGTAATAAACAATGAGATTGTAACATAAAATCTTTTTCACATTGGTATATTTTGAATCATAAGTAACATTAAATATTAACTTCAAATGAAACATTAAATATCATTAAAATAATTATATTCATGATATAAAATGTCAAAGGGGGTGTATATACACCTTATAAAAATAATATAGGTTTATAACATAACTTATGTCTTAAAGAAGGAAAATTGAGACAAACATTCCTCACCACTTTGGTAACTTTTGAACTGTAAATCCTATGAAAAATAAATAAAAAAACGGATATTTAAATCAAAAATTTTTTAATTATTATCATCATAAGATAAATAAATTGGAATTATATACTCCACATAAAAAATAAGTGGTGAATATGACATGTGTTTCACAGAAGTAAAAAAGTGAGATAGAAATCCCTTAACTTAAGTCTCAACTTCATTCATACATGTTAAAAAATCATGTATATTAAATATAATTTTATTATAAATTGATTGTAGAACCATAATTAAATATATAGTTCCACATATTATTTAATTATTACCATTTATTATCTATTTGTTAACAATTTCATGTCAAAGTCACATTTTGGGAAATAATTGTTTTGTTTTTCATGTATGTTTTGATTTTTTATTTTTGCTCCTTTTAATTTTATATTGCTTCCATAAACTAATTTTTTTTAACCATGATATAAATATAATATATATTCATTATAAATTTATTTATATTAATCTATAATAGATAGATATAGAAAATTAAATACACCATTCATGGAAATGATATGTCGTACGTACGCAAGAACACACTTTCCATTTTATCAAAAAATTCAAAGAAGGAAAGTTAAATAATATATTACCATTACAGAATAATTTTTATTTAATTATGTAATATATATTATATTTTTTCATTAAATCCATCCTTATTTCTTTCCATGTAAAGTGTTAACGATTTACATCGCTTCGCAAGACGGTAGTTCGCCGTACACGTGGGTAACATTATTGTATTCCCACAAAATGGAATGTAATAAGGTATATATGGTATAATAATTACTAAAATATAATAATATTATATATATCATATATTAACATTTAATCCATCATTATATCTAGATATGGGAGGTGGTGATGGAAAGCAAATAACATTGTTTCGTGAGGTAGAAGTTCACCGTACACCCGAATGATGATTTCATATCTCATCTGATGGAAAAAGAGATGGATATAGGTAATTGCATTAAAATAACAAAATATAAATATATTTTATATATTGGTGTTATTATATCATAATAATTTAATATTATTTTAAGGAGTTATAAGAATAATTAAAACAAAAAACACATAGTTAAAAACTTTACCTATTCTCTAGAAAACCTCTTTAGGTTTAACCTAAATCCTTCCTAGATTGGATTTATAATTAAAAAAATGGATCTAGTATGTGGATATGGATGTAAGGAAGTTATTTTGGTATATATATTATGAACCAATTAGTGTTTTAAGTGTGAAGAGGAGAGGAGAATGGGTGACCTTTTATATGTGAGGTGAGTGGCACACTTGTAATTTTTGAATAGGAAAATGTGTACCCATATTTTGTTTCATGAAAAAGGATTAAAAATGGATCATTATCAAACCTTAGAGTTTATAAGGTATAAATATGGATAGAAAATGTTTTTTGGACAAGTTTTTAAGTCATTTTACTTCTTATCTCTTTAGTTTTACCCCTGGTAAACCCATTTTCAACTGAACCATTACAATTATTTTTTACTACTTTAACTATTTATAATGATAAAAAATTATGTTAAAATTATTATAAAATATAAATTATAATGAATCCAAATAGGGAATAAATTTTTCCAAATTCTATTCATATAATTGGAAAATTTTAATTTAAAATTGAACACACAGACGCGATGAGAAAACAAATTTTCAAAGATAAAATGTTCAAAAATTTGGGAAGTTTTTGTTTAAAAATTCAATATTAAATTGGATCAATGGCCTGAAGGCCTTTTTTATTATTTTTGATAATCCATATTTCAATGTGTTATGTGGAACCCTTACAAGGCCCGAATACTTAGAGACAATTACATGACCCGTAGGTCTTAGAGGAAATCACCTAGACAAGACAACTTAGAACTGCTCATCCCTAGCACATGTCATGAAATCAGCACCCCCCCTTCAGAAGGATGGTTTGATAGATATCTTGTGTAGATCTTCACAGGCCCAGTATCGATGGACATTCCATACCCTCTTATTCTTTCAATTTTGGTTAGCTCCTCTCTGGTGAATGTTCCTGCTCTGATCCCTATCTAGAGCCTTGTACCTTGTAGTATGACTATTACATCTGCATATTCATTTGTACCAAAGGAATTGGGGTGGACCGAAGGCCTTGGGGTAGCCCTAAGGACTTGAGGGGGCCCGACGACCATGAGAGAGAACTGGCCTGAAGGCCTTGGGTGACTCGAAAACCGAGTAGGACCTGAGGAGCAAACTGATGGACCAAAGGCCGAGATGGATGAATAAGATGAATGTTAAAAAATTTATTGAATATATAATATATATATTTGGTTAAAATAATTCACAAAAATAAATTTGTTTAATTATTTGAGGTAAAACACATTTGTTTTCATAAAAATAGTTTTTTAGAAAAAAATTTATTTTATTTTCAAATAGTTTTTTTATTTTCATTTCAAAATTAATTGGTCCCCAAGGATTTAACTTTATATACATGTGTAAATATATATTTTCATAATTTAGTTAATCCTATTTTTACTCACCACTCCAACGTCTAGGTGATAACTATCATATTTAATAATAATATTTTAGTACTATGTCATGTTTTGTTTAAACACAATGTTTCTTGTAACACAAGATAAACCTTGTTTTGTGTGTAATAAAAAATAGAAACAAAGTTAAATTTATTTGGAAAAAATATATCATAAAATATTGGGATTTTACATCTCACATGTCATGCATTGAATTACATTACATCACTTTCCTATAGATTGTGTTAGATAAATCTCATCCAAAGGTATTTATTCTTTTGGCATTAGCATCCAATTATCTAAAGTCTACTCCGGATAAAACTCCACTCACTAGTACAATAACATTTTTGTACATCAGTTTTTTTTTCTTTTTAACGTCGGTTTTTAGGCGACTTTATTGCGAGAGATGTTAAAAATATGATTTTTTACTTCGGTTATTTAATAACCTATGTAAAAAATGGGGTTTTATGGTTTTTAACGTCGGTTTTTAAAAAAACGACTTGAAATATGCTCTAGAAATAGCCTGATGAAGCCATTTTTTTACATCAGTTTTTGAAAAACCCAACGTTAAAACCCCATTTTTTATGTCAGTTATTTAATAACTGATGTAAAAAATGATCACCATATTGTAGAAAATTTCCTAATATTTCATTTGACAGGTCATAGATCTGAAACAGAGTCACATATCAAAAGTTATGACCATCATAAATTTGATATTTTTTTTGAGGAAAGATTGAATGAGCCAACCGTAGCTTCATCTTAGAAAGAATTTTTTAATCCGTAGGGGATTCATAGTTTTACCATGATATAAAGAATCATACATAATTATAATAAATTAATAATCATTAAATGGTATATCAATTAAGAAAATTACTCATAGAAAATATAAATCATGGGAAAATAATTACAAATACCATGATGAGGTTGCGGAAATAAGAAATTGTTGATTCAAGTGGAAGATCAAACAAGTTGATTCGTTGGAACGATGATAGTTGAATGAAATGATCATAAAATGGTAGATCAATTAAGAAAACAAATCATAAAATCCCTAAATCATGGATATATGATTAAACATACCTTGAGAAGATCGCGGAAAGAAGAAATAATTGATTTATGTTGAAGATCAAAAGAGTCGATTTGGGAGAACGATAATGGTTGAAATAAATGATCATTAAATTATGATATGTGTATAATGGAAACATATAATTGAGATTCTAAGAGAAAATGTAGTATTAAAAATTTTAGGCGGAAATTCAAAATTTGGGTGTTGCGATGTAAAAAAATTGAAATTTCTCATTCACGGGATATTAAAATTATCTTTCACGTCGTTTTATGATAACCGACGTGAAAATATATTAAAATTTTCGATTATTTTTCACGTTGATTATTATAAAACCAACATGAAAAATCAATCTTCATTACTTTTTCACGTCAGTTATTATAAAACTGACGTGAAAAATCGATTTTCATAACTTTTTCATGTCGGTTATTTAGTAACCAACGTTAAAAAGTGTTTGTCACATCGGTTATTTAGTAACCATTGTGAAAAAATTTATAAAAATTTATTTCATTTCCTAATATTTAATTTGATAGGTCACGAAGCTCAAATGGAGTTACAGATTAAAAGTTATGGCCTTCAGAAGTTTATCATCTCTAAACGATGTCTTAGGGAAGGCCAACTTCTGAAGGCCATAACTTTAAATATGTAACTCTGTTTGAGCTCCGTGACCTGTCAAATTAAATCTTGGGAAATGAAATAATTTTTTGTCAACTTTTTTCACATTGGTTATTAAATAACTGACATGAAAAATACCTTTTATCATCGATTATTAAATAACCAACGTGAAAAAGTCATGAAAATAGTTTTTTCACGTCGGTTTTATAATAACCGACATGAAAAATAAGCAAAAATTTTAATATATTTTCATGGAAATATATTTTTCACATTGGTTATTAAATAACCGATGTGGAAAAGTGATGTACATTGATTTTTCACGTCGGTTCTCAAGAACCGACGTGAAAAAGTGTGACGTAAAAAAAGGTTTTTGTACTAGTGACTTTCCATACTAGTATAAATACCATGAATTGAATCTATAAAGGCATTTATATATAATGATCAAATGTAGTGTTTCATCAAATTCTTCCACAACTGAAAATTGTTTCCATCAATGATTGAGATCCCTTTGTGATTACAGACCTCCATTGATATCACCAAGAGAGAAACAATGATTTTAACCTTTACCTATAATACCAATTATTATTCCAACTAGGTTAAATGCCATTGGTGGGTGGTGAATTAGGGTATGAAAGATTTAAAAACGTCTCATTTGGATCTTGTTTTGTTATTAAGAAAAACAATCTTCACTCTCTTTACCATAACAATGTATGAGTTGAAATGAAAACATGCACAAGACACAATAATTTAACTCAATTCACCAACACTAGGCTACATCCTAGGATCATACATAGTAAATGTGTTTATGTACCAAATACACAAAATCAAACTACTATTACAAGGTTCAGAGTGGACTCACTATCCCTCCTAGTTTACAACCACTCATAATTTGAAAACTCACTGATCTCTCAACTAAAGTGTGAACACTTCTCCTTCAAAAGATTCTTCTATTGATTTGAAACACCTTAGAATAGTTTCAAAAATTAGTGTTCCATAAAGATATTTTTTCACCCAATATATAAAATAAAATTCACCATATGGTGATTTATTTTCATAGAGGACTTTCATGATTTTTTTGTTTCTTCATGAACTACTTTTAAACCATTTCATGAAAACCTTTACACTGCATTGAGTGAGTATTTCATGAGCTACCTTTACCTTGAAACAAATGAATCTTCATGAACAACCACTCTTTTGTGGGATAAAGTTCACCAAAAACTAAACTCCTCTAAAAATTAAACTTTTTTTGTAGATGAAAATCCTTTCCGAACCACCTCCTTTGTGAAATGCCTCCTTTGCAAACAACTTTTAGAATTAGCTAAGTTCTTCTAGCGATGATTCTCTATAATATGTTTTTACCTATTTATGTGATTAAGGATACTTTATATAGAAAAATAAACCTATAGAACCTTTTATCCAAAATTATTATTAACTCTATTTCGATATCCTTCCCCACATAAAACAATCACTATGCAGTTTACATAGCACAAAATTCCCTCTATGGTGACCGTTGAAACACTGAATTTGATAAAAAATGATGAAAATATTTTTGGTGGCCTATAACCCGCCAAATTTAACTATAAATGATGAGAAAACTTTATGGTTCACACATCACAAATTCTATGAAAAATACACGCCTTTTCTGATTTTTCTTCAAAACTTTACCTACTTGCTATGCGGTTCACATAACAAAGCTGTTATGAGGTCAAGATGCCTTTGAAGGAAAAAACACCATTAAATTATTTAGGTATGAATCCCACCAATTATGGTTTGCGAGAATCCTTCCTTTATATAAAATTAATCATATTTTTGAGGTCTAAAAATATGGAAATCATTGGTAAATTTTGTTTCAATAAAAATACTGTGCTTATAAAACAACCATACTAGAATGTTGGCAACCATATTTTTCAACAAACACAAACAACCCAAAAAAAACAGAAAATACCTATCACATCACTAATTTGAATCCCATGAATAGTGGTAGATAGAACTTCTAGCCTAAGTGATTGAATATCTGATCACATAATTTTCTTCAAAATATGGTAGCTACTTCCATCAAACAAAGTAACCCCTTTAGAATTCACTATGTTTTCTATACTAAGCTTAAAATAATAGATTCAATGCTTGTATACTAACTCTGATACCACTTATTGAAACTTGAGACACCCTGATATGCGAGGGGTGAGTTAGGGTGTTAAATCTTATTTTTTATTTTTAGGATCTTATCCCCATGTCAGCAAAAACTTGTTGAAACCATTGAAGATATTCACACATCCTCCGTAGTCACAAATATAGAAATTAAAACAGAAGGCACTAGTTATACTTGGATCACCACCAAGGGAAATTCCAAGAAGAATACTTTGATTATGTTTCAATATTACCTAAATACACCATGATTCACTATTATTGGTGGATTATAGTTTTTGGACACATTCACTCCATATCATTCACACTTATTTTATAATGACTTCAAAGATAGAACACTCCCTTCCTCAGATATCCTCCACCAAATCCTATATGCACTAATTCAGATGGATTTCTACATAGTTTAATTAATTGATGGCCACTTTAAAATTTATTTTAATACTGATTGAGAATTACATCATTAAGGTCTCATTTTTATTCTCTAATGAATACCTCAATTTATACCTAGGTAGTTCACTTAAATCATTCACCTAATTACCTAGATTTTCTAAGGTCACCAGTTCCCAAGTCCGTGGATATTTTTGAGTATGCTTCACCCAAGTCTAGCTTCACCGAAGTATGGATTTTCTCAAGTATGGATTCTCCCAAGTCCCTTTTCCCATATTTTTTTCCTAGGCCCCTTAGGGCAGTTTAAATTCACTCAGGTCAATCCAATTGATTTCTCTTCAAACAACCCCCTTCTCATTGGTGAGTTCAATCAAGAATGTTGAACCTACTAACTTATCTTTGATCTATTCATGAATATATATTTGTGTAGATCCTTTTCCCTAGATCATTCAACCTACCTTACTCACCCTTCTATTTTCATGTTATTCATTCTCCTATATGCCTCACTCCGATATAGTTTTCTAAAGTGTGACTTTTGGGATAGGTGAGACACTTAACCCTTCTCATGATTTTATTTAACACTAAATGAGGGTACTATCTAGGTATTTATAATAAAAAACCATTACTTTAAAAAATACCTTCACTCAAAAAAATACTGCATTCCATTTTCCTTGCTGCAATTATGTGAAACATGTAGAACTCCGCCTTACTTGTGTGCGACAGACAAACATGAAACAACTTGGGTATGCTGCTCCACAAACACACATGATTAGAAAGTGGTTCCCAACTACACTAGGTATAAAATTCATTCTTTTATCCAGAATTAAATTTTTACCTTCCTTTAATAAATTCTCAATCTTTCTATTTAATTTTTAGACCTAAAAATTTGGTAAAAACTCAAAAATGATGTCATCTTCTCCAACATTATTCAAAGCCTCATATGAACTTCCTCATAATAAAAACCATATTCCCTAGAAAAAAATCCTTAAAAATCCAGGAAAAAGATCAACACAAAACAAAACACAACATCAAGCACCATCTATGATCACTTAAATTCTAATAGACCAGGATATCATCTACCGAAGTTCAAGGAGGATATTCCAAATACTACTTTTCACATAGTATACGAACACTATGAGTTCATAGTGATTCCAATAAAACTCACTAATACTCTATAAATCATCAAATACTTGATGAAAAAAGTCAATAAAGATTAACTTGACTAATATATGGTGGTATTTATAGATGATATTCTCATATAATCTAATAAAAAGGAAGAACCTAAGGTGTAATTGAGTGCTGTACTAAATATTCTATAAAAGGAGGAGTTATATAGAAAGTATTGTAATATAATTTTTCAATGGATAAAGTCACATTTTTGTGGCATGTTATCATACCCAATGGGATATCTTTGGATCCTTCATATAAAAATTAAATATGGGAATATACCAGACTAACATCAATAATATAGATCCATAGTTTGCTCATATTAGTCGAGTATTATGGACGGTTTGTGAGAAACTTCTCATGATCATAAAAACCTACTGACCAAGTTAAAATAGAAAGGTGTAAAGTTTTACTCTATAGATGAATATAAAGAGACCTTCAAGGAGTTGAAGAATAGGTTAATGACTAAACCTATACTCAAACTACCCTTAAGTGGGAAATTATTTGGGTTATATAGTGATACATCAAAAAAGGTATCACTACAAAAAATGATAATTAATGATGTTTTAAAACATCACTAATTAGTTTACCAATGTTTCTCCAAAATGTCACTAAATGAGGTTTCGTTAATTTAGAAATGTTTTAAAATGTCACCAATTTATAAATTCTTATGAACATTGATAATTAGTAACACTTATAAATGTTGCAAAATTAGTGACGCTTGTAAGCATCACTAATTAGAGACACCTTATTTTTCGATGTTTTCTAAAAATGTCAGTAAATAAATGTTGCTAAATTATAAATGCTTTAAGGTTTTATTAATTAAAGATACATAATTTTCCAATGTTTTCTAGAAATGTTGGTAAATAAACATTTCTAGATTTTATATCAATTACCGACATTTTCTGAAAATGTCAATATTTTTTTTTATTTTTTTGAATCGTATGAAAATGTATGTATATATATATATTTAAATTTTTTATTTTATATAATAATAAAAACCACCCTTACGGTTCCCACCCTTCAAGTACCTCACCCCAACACCTCACCATCTCCCCTCCAGTGCTACCTTCGAAGCTAGCCCACTCCATCTTACCCTCTCTCCCCTCAAGCACTTACCTCCGATGCACACTCCATGTCACCCTACCCCCCCTCAAGTACCTACCTTTGGTGCTAGCATATACCCTACAACCCCTCACCCTTGTATCTTATCCCCTCCCTAGTCCATTTACTTTGCTTCCTCATCAGTCTTGTATAACTATGCTCCCACCATGGAAAAATTGAAGCCCGTAGAAATCAAATTGCTGACCTGTCGGGCTCTCAGGTAATAAATCTACCAAATCACCCATTTGAATTATTGATAAATGATTGTATTTCATTATATATATATATTAATATATATATATATGTTAATATTATATTATATTATATATATATATATATTTAAATTTTATATATACTATATGTTTCTATATATATATGTTTATGTATATCTTTATATATATGTGTGTCTATATGTGTGTGTGTGTAATTAGCCACTTTTTAAAATGCTTGTACAAATGAAACTAAAATAGTCATATTTTCTTAAAAACATGAGTAAATTTAAAATATTTAGCTATATTATGTTATATATATATATATAAAAATACATTTCAATATTTAAAATTTAATAATATATATATATATATTATATTTTATGTCTATATATGTATATATATGTTTATATTTTGTTATATTTATATATATGTTTATATTTTATATTATATATATATTTATATTATATATATATATTTGTGTGTGTTTTTATTTTATATTTATATGTATATATATGTTTATATTATATATATGTGTGTGTTTATATTATATATATATATATATATAACGTCTCTAATCTAGAGATATTTTCAGGAAAAATTGCTAATTTAATGATGTTTTTTTTCAGGAAGCGTTGCTAATTTAGGGATGCTTTTTAGGAAGCGTCACTAAATTAGTGATGTTTTCAAGAAAGGTCGCTAGAGACATTTTAAAAGTGTTGCTAAATTACTATTTTTTGTAGTGTATTGGGTTGTATACTCATAAAAAATGATAAAGTTATAGCCTATTCCTCAAGAAAGTTGAAGGTTAATGACAAAAATTACCCAGTGCATTATTTAGAGTTAGCTAAGGTATTTTCCACCTCTATAATCTGGAGGTATTATATATAAAGAGAGATGTATGGTATATATATACTGGTCATAAGATCTAAAAGTATATATTCATAGAGAATAAGCTCAATTTTCACCAATGAATATGGTTAGAGCTAATTGAGGACTGTGATTTATCAATCCATTACTATCCTAGAAAGGAGAATAAATTGATAGATTCTCAGAGTAGAAAATATCCCACAATATTATCCATGAAGATGATTAAAAGGGATCTAATCTTATTAGATATGAAAATGATAGATATGGGAATCATAATGGAAGGTAATAAATCCTATATTTCTCAAATGATAACCCAACCATCTATCCTAGAGAAGATTAAGTAATATCAAAAGGATAATCTGAAGATACAAAATAAGGTGTAAATAACAAGTAATAATAAAGCTTCAGAGTTAAAAATTGATATATACGGTGTTACTAGATTGAGATCATGATTATGTGTACCATCAAATCCATAGAAAAAAAGATATATTAGATGATTCCCATAGCTCAACATTATCTATACACTCTAAAAGCAATAAAATATATAGATATCTCTAATAAAACTTATGGTTCAACAATATTAATAAAGATATTACTGAATATACATAAAATTACTTGGTATGATATCAAGTTAAGTTAAATGATAAAAGTTTAAGCAGATGATGAAACCATTACCCATATAAACATAGAAATGGGAGAACATTACCATAGATTTTGTCATGGTTCTTCAAAATGCATGAAATGGAAATAATTCCACATGGGTTGTGGTAAATATTTCTACAAAGACCACTCGCTTAATTTCCATTTGAGAAGACTTCTCACATGATTAAATTACAAAGATATACATAAAATAAGTGGTAGGGATACATAGAACACAACTATCAATTAATTATGATTGATATATGAGGTTTATATCTAAGTTATAGAGGAGTATTAAACATATCTTAAACATAAATATGAATTTAAGTATGATATACCATATTGAGATAGGAGGTAAATCTAAAATAACCATTCAAACTCTAGACTTCATGCTGAGACCTTTTTCTATGGACTTCAAAGGGGGATTGGATCAATATCACTCAATAATCAAGTTATCATACAACAATTGTTTCCACTTGAACATTTATATGCCTCTATATTAAGCCCTATATGTGAAGAAGTGTATAATTACAACTTTCTAGGATGAAGTGAGATATTCTAAAATTATGGGACCCATATTGATCAAAGTGTAACACCCCGAGATTTTATGAAAAATATTCCTTTTAATTTCATTGACGTCTTGTGTTGTATGCTGCACCAAGATTATCTTGCGCTATACGTAACACCATATTAGCTTGCAGTATACACAACACTATTCTTGGCTCATGTTACACACAATTTCATGTTTTTTTTGTGGAAATTATTCTACGCAACATTAAGTATAGATTTTGTTTAATGTATAAATGAAATAAGTTTTGATTATGTTATACGCAACACCAAACAGAGATTTCACTACACGCATCCCTGACTTGGATTTCATTACACACGATCAAGACCTTCCTCAATAGCATGTGTAGTACGCAATACCAAGTTTCACTAAATGAGGTATTATTATAATATTATTATGAATCAGCCATTATGAATAGTAATACCCAATTTTTGAAATTTTATAAATTTTATCTTTTAAAACGGACTTCATTTTTGGATTCGAAATATCGAAATTAGCCCATGGTGAATTTTTTGTATTTTTCTGAAAACTATCAATTTTTGATGAATAGTGAAAACACTGGGTTACTATTTAAAAACCAACTTTTTATTTAAATAATTATTTATCTTAGGTCAAAATTGATACATAATACCTATATAAGTTCAATTTAATTCATTGGAGTCATTTTATAATAAATTTAGATATATAATAATTTTATTGAACTTTTCACTGTGTTTTACCCACCTCCTAGGAGAATTTGGAAATTCACATAAAACTTAATTTTACCGCTCCTATGAGTGGAATTTCAAAAATCCGAGAGACATGGTTAATATCAAGGACTAAAATGTGGTTCAATGAGATGAAAATAATTTTTGGTGAATAGTAACTTTTTACTTTTATTTACCACGGTTAAAAGTAAATAGGGTAATTAAGGGTAAAAATGATATTATTATTACCCTAACACATGTACTAATTCTATTAGATAAGTGTAATTAGACCAAAATCAACCTTAGGAATAAAATATGACCATTTAGGTCCACTTGGATTAGATTAGGACATTTATTATTAATTTATTTAAAGAAGGGTTAAAATAGTTAAAATCAAAGTTTAATAACTAAATCATTTTTTATATAGGGTTATACATAAGATAAATTAGACTAAAAATATTCATTAGAAAGATAAAAATATTTCATACATAATGGTATTTTATTTATAATTTTTATACATTAAATAATTTAATTTATTTATGACACAATGATGATACAATAATTTTCTTATTAATGAAATATTAACATAATTGATGTTATAAATGCCCAAATAAATGTAATTTGAGACTTTTTATGAATTACACTAATTTTATAGGTTAATATGACATGTTATTATTTATTTAATTAACTTTTTTAGAACTAATCATGCTTTTATGATTTTCAAAAAAATCAATTACCAAATAGTGTAAAATTGACATAAAATAGTTTTCAAAACAAATATTATATTATTAATTGTTATTATATTCCTAAAAATATAAGGTTCGGCCAAGATACTTATATCATGATAGTTTTATCATTAATGGACCACTTGGGGGTCTATTGGATGTATATGGTAATTTTATTAACTATATAATATAAAAATACAAAGTGACATGGTAAATGTCAATCTAATTAACTAAGAGTTAAAATTAAAAGATAAGGTTAATATAATGACCCAAACCTGTCTAAAATCTATTGGTTGAGAGGATTTACCATCCCCACCTTAGCTTCGAAATAAATCAATTTGGAGCTATTAAAAACCAAATATGACTTTATTATAAAATAATATTTAATTTTTTCCAAAGGTGCCCCTCTCCTCCCTTATAAAAAGGGCACCCCTTCCCTCTACTCTTCACACCATTTTGAACCTTGAAGCTTGGCCAACCCCTGCCAATTCCTTTTCTCAACCTATCTAGTTATATCATAGAGGTTCTGGTATTCTCAAAAGACCAACTCTAGTGCCCTAAGAATAAGTTTAAAGGAGGTGCGTCGAAGAAGAGGAGGTTCAGATACATACGAAGCATATCAGACATAAGGTAAGGGATAACTATTCCAATCTCATTCTTATCCGAGATTGTTATTCATAATTATTTACTGGGGTTACGTTTATCATCCATGACCATGTTTTCTAAAAATGTTTTCATAAAATGTTTACTATTCTTCTATGAATGTTTAAAGTCATTTTCACCCTTTATTTACTTTTTACCACATTGTATGAATAGAATCTTTCCTTTGGTTACCATATAAGGTACTTTTTTACTTTTCTGACAAAAGTACAAGGAGAATGTTATTTTCAACTTATATGGTGTGAGAGGATTTTTATGGTTTCATAACGCCTCATTTTTATGAAGCTTACTCTGCAATATTTTATGACTATTTTCAACAAAATACTTTTATTTTAAAATTGCATGGAATTTTGTGAAAAGAAAATGATTTTGAAGAAGAAAGGATATTTTCCTCAAGAATTTATTTCAAGTGTTTTATCAAAACCATTTTCCATCTAAGATGACATTATTTCATATGTGTATGTTTCAAGTATAATGTCTCTATTATTTACGTGGTTTCACTTTTCTTAGGATGAAATGATATCCATTTTGTTTATATATGGATTATGTTATGATGGGATAATGTTTATGAAACCCATTTTTATTCTTTGGGTTATGATGAATAATTTATGTTTATGTTGTGGAATAAGTAATAATGATTTCAATATGAGATGGGTGAGACCTATATCTCCCTCCAACGCATTGGGTAAAGATTTACATCTCATGAGATAGACATGGCTAGAATGGTAAGTTAATCCGGTTCAGTGTTACAGGAATGGAATGAGGAGTGAACTCGATTCAGAATGGGACTTTGTCCATTAAGATGGTCTTGGCAGCAATGCCTTGGCTACTATGGAAATCATATCATGTGATTAATGTTTTTCCACAATTACAAGTTTTATTTCCAAGATATTTTATCATGATTGATGCTCTATTATGATCTATGCCTTACGTACTGCTATGTTTTATGTCATTGCTCAAGATTTTGATGTTTAAACATTATGTTCATGTTTTTAAGTTCAAATGTATATGATTTGTTTTATTTTTTCCATGCTTACCCTTACTGAGCATTTGAGATCACCCTTTATATCTTTTCTTTTCCCAAGGATTTAAAGAAAGGTTTTAGGTAAGGAAACAAAAAGGGGAAGATATTTATGGGAGTTGTTGAAGATCTTTCACAATGATTAGAAGATTATATTCCGAGTTTCCAAAGACACATAACTATTACAGTCCTTTGGTGTCTGGTTTTTTTATGTATTAATTATTCCACAAAAGTAATGTAATGTCCATGTACTTCAAGCTTTGGGTCTCTACAGTTGGTATCAGAGGAAAGGTTTAGTCAATATTTGGAAACTAGGATGGGAGAACTTTAGTAAGATCCCTAGATATATTTCTAAGGTATGTCTAGGGATGTCCCTAAGGTTAAGTATAAGTATAGGTTATATTCCTAGAACTATAGAAATGATATTAGAATTAAACCTAAGATGTTAGATATTGAAGGTAATCCCCCTTGATTATGATTTTTCCCTCTCACACTATTCTTTTTGCGTTTTAGAAAATGGATAGAAATAGGAAGATTCACGATAATGGAGGATATGATGGACAATGGAATGATATTCTTCATGAGCAACCAAATGAAATGGGATTTGGAAGTCCAAACATCGTTATTATGCCTAATCAGAAATCTCATAATATGATAAATAATCTCAACTTTGGTAAGTATCCCGACTCATCTAATAAGAGAAAGATGGAGTTTCATGATGATCATAGAGGAAAGAAAGTTCAATTTCCCTCATGTAAATTTTGTGGGAAGAGGCATCAGGGAGAATGTTTCAAAGGAACTGGAAGATGCTTTGGGTGTGAAAAGGAAGGACACAAAGCCAGTAAGTGCAAAGGAAAAGGTTCAGTTAACACCATAGACAAAGATAATGGTATTGCTACGACATCAACAATGATTAAATGTTTTCAATGTGGAATGTATGGGCATTATGCAAATCAATGCCCTAAGGGAAAGTCTCATGAAGAGAATCAACATGGTCGTATGGGTAGTATTTATGTTGATGATGATGAAGAGACTACAAATGATATGTGAGATGAAATAATTGATGAAGCTCAGTTAATGGTTTAAGAAGGTAGTGGAATGATTTATTTTTATCAAGAGTTATATTGTATAGGTAATGGTACTATAGAATAAAAAAACATATAAGGATTGTTACACTATTGTTTTTCCTAAAGTATTTGAAATTATATGTTGAATGGTACCGGTAACCATGAAAGGTTATTCAGATATTTTTGGAAATTAGCTGATATGCGCATAATGAAGGGATACGAAGATAATGAGATGTTTGATAGTATTCATGAGCTCATGACTGATATAAGGACTAAGTGATATTATGGTTTGAGTATATTAAATTTTTGGGATTTTGGTATGTGTAAAGATTTAACTTTTGACAACCTTCATGTTTTCACTAAGGTTCAATGGGTATTAATTTTTCAAGAGAATGCATATTTAAGGTATTAACATGTTTGTAATTTGACCAACAAGATATATCATATGATATATGGGGTATAAATGATGGTATTCACATGCTCGGCAGATGACATTTCTAGTAATTGTTTTCTTTATACTATGAGCTTGGACAGAAGTATTTTGGATAAACCTAAAGATTGGAATGGATTATGTTGGACATAAGTTAGTATTGTTTAAGGATAGAACTTTTTCGATATTATTGATGGAATGTTATAATAATGTAGTTTTATAAAAAAGACAACCTGCAGGACGGGAGACAACCCGTCACGTTGGACAAGGATGTAGGAATCGAACCCACAACCAAAGTGCGACAAGCCTTTATCACATATCACTGGCCAACAGGAAGTCCCTGGTTATTAGAAACTAGTTTTATTATATTAAGCAGTATGATAGATGAAGTATAAGTCCATTGTTGGAATCATATACGATTAACCTCACCATATATGGACTTATGTATATTTGATAACTTTTTCTAACCCAATGTTTGTGACAGATGGAATGACCTATCATTCTATCGCATGATCTGCTAACACTTCGCGAAAGACAAATTCAACTTCATTTCTTTAAGAGATAAAGTGAAAATTGTTCGAGGCATGAGCAATGTTGAGATTGTACCAAAATCAAGTAAGTATTTCTTTTAATTCAAAAATTATTCAACTTTAGGGAAATGATCTTGAAAACCAAAAATGTTGTCCTAGTACTCTAATATCTGATGAATCAGATGGTACCTTAGATCATCACAATTTTATGGCTTTGTGACTGTTGGATTTTTCATAGCCATGTTCTCTACCACTCTCCATCAGAACTTGACGTTTATATTTCTCTTCCCTATCCATATTTTCACCTATGTTATCCTATGTGGAAACCCAATGATTAGTAAATTTGGGTAAATATTACATTTCATACTTTAGTTTTTAATGTTAATTTTTTGTATTCCTTTTTACGATGTGGGTTTCTATTAAAGAAACTTTTGAGTTTTAAACCATTTATAACCCTGATGAATTTCGAGGGCGAAATTCATTTTAAGGGGGGTAGAATGTAACACCCTGAGATTTTATGAAAAAAATTATTTTTAATTTCATTTACGTCTTGTGTTGTATGCTGCACCAAGATTATCTTGCACTATACGTAACACCATATTATCTTTTAGTATACACAACACTATTCTTGGCTCGTGTTACACACAATTTCAAGATCATTTTTTTGGAAATTATTCTATGCAACATTAAGTATAGATTTTGTTTAATGTATAAATAAAATAAGTTTTTATTATGTTATAGTCAAAACCAAACAGAGATTTCACTACATGAATCCCTGACTGAGATTTCATTACACACAATCAAGACCTTCCTCGATAGCGTGTGTAGTACGTAATACCGAGTTTCACTAAATGAGATATTATTATAATATTATTATGAACTAGCCGTTATGAATAGTAATACCCACTTTTTTAAATTTTATAAATTTTATCCTTCAAAATGGACTTCATTTTTGGATTCGGAATATCGAAATTATCCTAGGGTGAAATTTTGGTATTTTTCTAAAAACTTTCAATTTTTTATGAATAGTGAAAACACTGGGTTACTATTTAAAAACCGACTTTTTATTTAAATAATTATGTATTTTATTTAAATTTATTTTAGGTAAAAATTGATACATAAGACCTATATATGTTAAATTTAATTCATTGGAGTCATTTTATAATAAATTTAGATATATAATAATTTTATTGAACTTTTCACCGTCTTTTACCCACTTCCTAGAAGAATTTAGAAATTCACATAAAACTTAATTTTACCGCTTCTGTGAGTGGAATTTCGAAAATCCGAGATAAACAGTTAATATCAATGACTAAAATGTGGTTCAATGAGATGAAAATAATTTTTGGTGAATAGTAACTTTTTACTTTTATTTACCACGGTTAAAAGTAAATAGGGTAATTAAGGGTAAAAATGATATTATTATTACCCTAAAACATGTAATAATTCTATTGGATAAGTGTAATTCGACCAAAAAAACCTTAGGAATAAAATATGACCATTTAGGTCCACTTGGATTAGATTAGGACATTTATTATTAATTTATTTAGAGAAGGGTTAAAATAGTTAAAATAAAAGTTTAATAACTAAATCATTTTTAATATAGGGTTATACATAAGATAAATTAGACTATAAATATTCATTATAAAGATAAAAATATTTCCTACATAATGGTATTTTATTTATAATTTTTAGACATTAAATAATTTAATTTATTCATGACACAATTATGATACAATAATTATCTTATTAATGAAATATTAACATAATTGATGATATAAATACCCAAATAAATGTAATTTTAGACTTTTTATGAGTTAAACTAATTTTCTAGGTTAATATAACATGTTATTATTTATTTAATTAACTTTGTTCGAACTAATCATGATTTTATGATTTTCACAAAAATCAATTACCAAATAGTATCAAAATTGACATAAAATAGTTTTTAAAACAAATATTATATTATTAATTGTTATTATATTCCTAAAAATATATGGTTCGGCCAAGATACTTATATCATGATAGGTTTATAATTAATGGACCACTTGGGGGTCTCTTGGATGTATATTTTAAGTTTATTAACTATATAATATAAAAATACAAAGTGACATGGTAAATGTTAATCTAATTAACTAAGAGTTAAAACTAAAAGATAAGGTTAATATAATGACCCAAACCTATATAAAATCTATTTGTTGATAGTATTTAGACATATCACCACCTTATATTCTAAATAAATCAATTTGGAGCTATTAAAAACTGAATATGACTTTATTATAAAATAATATTTTAAGTTTTTCCAAAGGTGCCCCTCTCCTCCCTTATAAAAAGGGAGCCCCTTCCCACTTCTCTTCACACCCTTTTGAGCCTTGAAGCTCGGCCAAACCCTGCCAATTACTTTTCTCAACCTCTATAGTTATATCATAGAGGTTCTGATATTCTCAAAAGACCAACTCTAGTGCCATAAGAAGAAGTTTAAAATAGGTGCATCGAAGAAGAGGAGGTTCAGATACATACGAAGCATATCAGACATAAAGTAAGGGACAACTATTGCAATCTCGTTCTTATTCGAGATTGTTAATCATAAGTAATTATTGGGGTTACGTTTATCATCCATGACCATGTTTTCTAAAAATGTTTTCATAAAATGTTTACTATTCTTCCATGAATTTTTAAAGTCATTTTTACCCTTTATTGACTTTCTACCACATTGTATGAATGAAATCTTTCCTTTGGTTACCATATAAGGTAATTTTTGACTTTTTTGACAAAAGTACGAGGAGAATGTTATTTTTAACTTATATGGCATGATTGGATTTTTACGGTTTCATAACGCCTCATTTTCATGAAGCTTACTCTACAAGATTTTATAACTATTTTCAAAAAAATAATTTTCTTTTAAAATTGCATGGAATTTTATGAAAAGAAAATGACTTTGAAGAAGAAAGGATATTTTTCTCAAGAATTTATTTCAAGTGTTTTATTAAAACCATTTTCCATCTAAGATGACATTATTTCATATGTGTATGTTTCAAGTATAATGTCTCTATGATTTATATGGTTTCACTTTTCATATGATGAAATGATATCCATTTTGTTTATATACGGATTATGTTATGATGGGATGATGTTTATGAAACCCATTTTTATTCTTTGGGTTATGATAAATGATTTATGTTTATGTTGTGGCACAAGTAATAATGATTTAAATATGAGATGGGTGGGACCTATATCTACCTCCAATTCATTGGGTAAATATTTATATCTCATGAGATAGACATGGCTGGAACGGTAAGTTAATCCGGTTCAGTGTTACAGGACTGGAACAAGGAGTGAACTCGATTCAGAATGGGACTTTGTCCACTAAGATGGTCTTGGAAGCAATGCCTTGGCTACTATGGAAATAATATCATGTGTTTAATGTTTTTCCATAATTACAAGTTTTATTTCCAATCTATTTTATCATGATTGATGCTCTATTATGATCTATGCCTTACGTACTACCATGTTTTATGTTATTGCTCAAGATTTCAATGTTTAAACATTATGTTCATGTTTTTAAGTTCAAATGTATATGATTTGTTTTATTTTTTCCATGCTTACACTTACTGAGCATTTGAGCTCACCCTTTATATGTTTTCTTTTCCCCAGGATTTAAAGAAGGGGTTTAGGTAAGAAAAAAAGGGGAAGATCTTTATTGGAGTTGTTGAAGATCTTTCACAACGATTAGAAGATTATGTTCCGAGTTTCCAAAGACACTAAACTATTACGGTCCTTTGGTGTCTGGTTTTGTTATGTATTAAGTATTCCACAAAAGTAATGTAATGTCCATGTATGTCAATCTTTGGGTCTCTACACAAAGAAACAAAAAAGAAGTTCAAATCCATTCAACAACACTTTAGAGTATCACATAGTTGATGAAAGAGATATATTGACAATTATAATCAAGACCTAGAGTTTGAGGTTAGAGATAAAGTGTTACTTTATACATGATGTGTTCCACACATCTATATTGAGTAAGTACACACCAAATACCTTACATATACTAAATCTAAAGTTGGAGTAGTTGGAACATGATCTCTCTTATGAAGACCAGCTGGTAATGATCTTGGATCATAGAGAAAACATTCTATGCAATAATAAAATTCACATTGTAAAAGTAGTTTGGAAAAATAATAAAATTGAAGAGGAAAAATTAGAACCATAGAAAGAAATGAAACAAAGGTACCCTCTTCTACTTTCATCTTAAAGTATGAGTTTAAATTTCATGGATGAAATCTCTAAAGGGGGTAGAATGTAACGACCTAGAATTTTTTATATGAAATATCCTTCCAAATACATATGTGTATAAATAAATAAATGTACCACATAATAGAAATAAACACTAATTTATTTCACAAATAAATAAAATTACATATAAAGTATAAATTTAATCCATAAAATTTAAAATAGTAAAATGGGATAATAAAAACATGAAAATAACAAATCCATAATTTGATATTCTGGTACTTTGTGAACTCTTAGAATTATCATAGACATGAGCTATGCTTTAAAAATAAAACAAACTATTAAAACAATGTATTTATTTTGGAAATGAAATGTAAATAACCTTGACATAAAATTAAGTGAATGAATAATGATAGAAATAAGAGGTATTTGTAGGATGTGTTAATATTACATGATCATTGGAATAATATATTGATAATTAGAATAACAATATATCTGTTAAAATAGTAACATGTTCATTGGAATAGTAAAATAATATTTGGGTATTTTATGAAATCAAAATAAAATAATTCTATATCATAAAACTATTAAATAAAAGAGTAAGAGATTATAAAATAAATATTTGAAAAAAAGAAAGCATAATTCTATTTTTAGGAAACATATAAGTTTTATTATCATTAAAATTAATTTTAATGATAAACTTAAAACTATAAAAAGGATTTATTTTATAAAACTATTTTATAAATCACTAATTATTTATATATAAATAATATTACACTTTTAGGAAATCATAATTATTTTTTCAATGATTTGGAAAATAACTCGTGTTATAATTTTTTTCTAATAAATAAGTATTTTATTTACAAATTAAATTTATCATATTTAGAAAGTTATTTTGATAGAATGAACATCACTTTTTAAATAATCATCTTGAAATTTGGTAAGAGTTAATTTTCAATTTTTTTCATGAATTAGTAAAATACAAATGTGAATAGTAAAATATAATATAAGTACCAAATTTTATAATAGTGTATATGAATAGTTTTATGAGATTTTGAGAATTTAGATGAATATTTTAATATCTCATATACTATTAAATCATAATAACCATGATATTGAATCGTAATTTTTATCACTATTTATAGATATAATATTTTATTCTAAAACACCCCTCTCCTCCACTTATAAATTCCACCCACACCACCGCACTTCTCCTCACACCATAAGATTATTGGATAAGAAAAATTCTACCAAATTCTCTTTGTTATCCATATTATCCATGTTGTATCGGTTAAGGTCCCATAAAATTCCATTTGGGTGATAGTTGACTGACTCAAAAATCCGGCACACTTCCTTTCTGTTAAGGAGCAGAGTTTGGTGGAGTGTTTTGGAAAATTGTATATATGAGAGATTGTGTGCCTTTATGGGGTTCCATTGACTATTGTCTCTGAATGTGATGCACAATTTGTGTCATTATTGTGGAAAAAACTGAATGAGGAATTTTGGACCCATATGAGGATGAGTAAAACCTTCCACCCACAAACAAATAGGCATACCGAACACACTATTCAAGTGCTAGAGGATATGATGAGGGACTGCATGTTAAACTTTGTCCAAATCTGGGAGGATCACTAGCCCTTGGTAGAGTTTTTGTAAAATAATAGCTACCAATATATTATCATCAGTCTAGATTTTTATTCCCCATATGATAGACCTTGTAGGTCACCCTTATGTCAGATTGAGATTGGTGAGAAATCTCTTATTGGGACATAGATGGTGCAGGTGATGATAGAGAAGGTCGAAGTCAACTGCGAGCGGATGAGGAAAGCCTAGAATAAGAATAAATCTTATGAAAATTGATATTGTTGGCCCTTGGAGTCTGAACAGGGAGGCCATGTTTTCCTTGGTCTTACCATGACGAGGCTTATATAGATTCTGTTGGGGAGTAAATCCATCATCTAAGTTCATTGAGCTGTTTGAGATCTTACAGAGGGTTGGCGAGGTTACTTACTACTTCTCCCTACCCCCATAGTTAGAGTAGGTGCATGCCATATTTAATGTGTCATAGATAAGGAAATAAATGAAAGACCCCACACACATTATTGAATGGAGAATCTAGAGATCTAGGATAGAGACACTTTTTTGGATCACCTAATGGCAATCGAGGATCAGTAGGAGAGGATACTTAATGGACAAACCATTCCCTTGGTTTGTGTGTTGTGGCTTCCTGAGAGTTTGTAAGAGAGCTTCTAGGAGTGGTAGAGCCATATACAAGATTAGTACCCCAATATTTTTATTTAGTTTGAATTTTTATGGATAAAAATCTTGAAGTATGGAATAATGAATAGACCTTATTTTACCTTGTAATACAGTAGAATATATCTAGAAATATTTTGGGATCCATATGCTGATACAACGTGCGGTTCCAAGGCCCGGTGGGCCAAAATTTTGTTTATCAAAATATTTAATATATTTTATATCACTGTTTATTCCCACCAAACGAGCATTGGAAAATTCACAATGGAATAAATACCTATATATGGGTAATCTTTTCCCCAAAAAAGCAATAAGAAGGTAGTTGAGAATCATAGACCACACGAGACTCTAAGAGGCACACAATCATGTGACCATTATAAGGTTACATAAAGGAACCATGTGCATCATATAGCTTTTTAATGATCCCATGAAGTCCCTTCAACAAGTATTTCTACTCTCAAAAAGGTTCCCTAGATAACCAGTGGTCACATGACTGTGGCCCAATGAGCTTTCCCAGGTTACATAGTTTTTCAACCAGCAAGCACCTAAAAACCCATATGAAAATCCTTCGAAAATAGAATGAAAATTTCCAAAAGGTATAGGCCTATTGTGGTTGTAAATATCCATCAATTAATCAATGATTTAGATAATGGTTTTCCTGAAAAATATTCAATCAAACTTTTGAGACACTCTAGTCTTTGTAAACTAAAACAAATGAAATAAAATAGGAGGAGGTGGGAGCCACTTGCGGCCTTAAACATCATGTGATACTCCCATGGAGATCCAAAAGACACCATGGGATCATGGAGAAATATCCTCCTCACCTTAAAAAATATATCCTATATGCCATCCCCATCATACAAAAATCCTTGGGTATGTTTAAGAAATCTCACACTCCCTCTTTGGGACCCTAAGGGTAGACATATGGAGTTGTCCATAAAATGATCATGCATCTCCATAGAACCTTTACTGGTCACATTAGGCATCATAAATATAAAGAGTTGATATTAAATATTTATTCATGGTTTTAGATTACTCCCATCATATAATTTTTACTTAAAAAATATTAATTTCAAATCAATGTTCATGTTTTGATCATAAACACATAAGAAGAGTATTTTTTAAGTTAATTTAATTAAAAAATAGTTTAATGTTTAGAATGTATCATTAAAAATACTAATACAAATTATATGTTTCTAATTTTTTAGTATTCTAGATTAAAATTTCAACATATCATTAGAATATATCTTTGGACAATTCATCCATTTTAAGGGTCATATGGACTACACAAGAAGGCCCACCAAATCTGTGTTGAAAATTGGACTGGCCATGAAGCTAGAATTTATGGGCTCAATCCAAGGACCAAATTTTAGAAACTCCATAATATTTTTTTATTATCCAAATGAATCATGGATAAAAGTTTTAAGTCTCAAATCAACAAATAAAGGTCCAAATTGATCCATGAAAGTCCAACCCACCATTTTGTCTAGAAATGAAAAGCAGAACACAATCTTTGAATTTTCTCATGGTATATAAATCCAATTGATCTGAGATTTTATAGTGTTAAATCCTAGATATAGGTTCACAACTTTATAGAATAAATGGTTTGGATTTAGGGGCATATTCTTAGAAATAAATTCTTTTACATTTATACTATAGAAAAGTTTGACACAAAAATGGATAAGAGTTCATTGTTTGAAAAAAATAGCCATAACTTTGGATAAAAAATTCAAATGGATTTCAATTTTGGATAGTTTACTTTCATCATCTAAATATAAAATTTTAAGGATAATATTTCTTCATATTTGGCTATTTGTATAATCAAATTGGCAAGCCAAGTGGAGGGGAGGATTTGGAATGCAAATGGTCCACCACCTTAGGATATAAATACAGTCCCCTACTCTCAATGAAAGGGGTTGGATTTTCATAATATATAAGGATACATTGGAATGAAAAAATCCTTGAAAAATTATGGGAGGACCTTACAAACCCAAATTTTCACTTGAGAGACCCTTCCTTCTCTCTTTGTTTTCATGTTATTTTTTGTTCGTTTTAATTTGTAATCTTGTAAGTGTTTTGTTGTAATTTTGTTTCAATATTAATGAAAGTTTCTTCATAATATATTATTATCATATAAATTCTATAATTTAATGTCAATGTTCCTAAAATAGTTTAAATAAATTTTAAATCCATTATCTTCTTTCACTTTCTCATTCAATCGAAAGTGTGTTTTTACCTATCTTCACATTTTGCATGTGTTTTTGGTGCACCGGTCTTTTCTTGTCCTATTATTTTTATTTTATTTTTAACCCTTTACCATAAGCATTATAACCATATTATTAACCACCCAAATGGATTAATAAATCAACCATTTTTCTAAGTCATAATTTAGGTATATTAAGTGATTAAGATATTTTACTCATTGAATGTTCTTTTTTTTGACATTATGTATGTTAAAATTAAAATGATATAGATTAATGACACGATTTCTTTAACGTATAGATTACATGGATTATTGGAACCATAAATAAACTACCATAAACAAGTTTTGATTTAGATTAGAAACCTATTTAAGTTAATCCTTGGATTAAAGTTTTAAAACTTGGTAATTCTGATCAAAATAATCTTATGAAGTGGGTGTTAATTTAATGCAATATAAAGAAAAGATTAAGGATATCATAAGCTCAAATACCCAATAATGAACTCACCCAAATATTTATAAAATTGTTAAATAAAAAATCATCCATAAATAAATTTAATTAAACCCTATAAACAACCCCCCCCCCCCCCAATTAAAAAGACAATAAAAACAGAAATAATTGACTATAAGATTTATACCATCGTTGAAGATTCAACCCGAGTACCGCTATAAAAATTAGCAGAGAACTGGAACTTGAATAGTTGATTGGATATAATTGAATATGGATCAAATGGTGTTGTTTCTGAGGATAGTGAAACTACTATTCAGTAGTTTTTTATTTAAAAAAAAAAATAAAAAAACATGAAAAAAAATCAAAAAATATGAAAAAAACTCTAAGAAAAACCCACCTTCTCATAAAAATAATAAATGAAAAAATTGCAAAGAAAAAATCCACCCTCCTCATCCATTCCAAAGTTCTTTTAATGCCCCAAATCATCCCAAAAAATCCATAGGATTTGTTTGACCTAGAAATAGAGTGAAATCTTCTCCGACTTAGGATAAACATTAGGGATAATCAAATCACCAAAGAACCATTCATTTCCCATCCAATTGTTCTAGATATGTACAATCCTAGAGAACAATACTTAAAATAACTCACTACCTCTGATATGAATTAACAATACCTTGTTATTCAATATCCAAATATTAAGGCTAATTTTGAACTCAAATTGGGTTTGACTCATCTTCTATTTCATTTCCACAAACTAGCCGGTGAGGATCCTTATATTCACCTCAAAGAGTTCCAAGTGGTGTTCTATACCATGAAGCCTTAAGGGGTTTCCAAAGAACTAATAAAAATTCAACCATTACCATTCTCCCTATATAAACCCCCCAAGTCATGGCTATACCACCTCCCTCATGGTTTCATAATCACATGAAATGACATGAAGTGACTCTTCTTAGAGAAATTCTTCCCTACTTCTCAAACAACTTATATCCAAAAGAAAATAAGTGGTATCCATTAATTAATAAATGAATCAATCCATGATTATTGGGATAGGTTCAAAAATCTCGTGGAAACCTATCCAAACCACGAAATCTCAAACCAAATCTTGATCCAATACTTCTATGATGGGTTATTAGAGATGGAGAGAACTCACATTGATGCTGCAATTGATAGCGATCTTGTTGAAAAAAACTCATACAACTACATGAGATCTTATAAGTAACATGGATTAAAACAAGAAAAAATTTCATACTTTATCACATAATAAATTCAAAACAAGTCCAAGATAATCAATCCATAGATCCTAATAAGATGATTGAGTGGATGAGTGAACAAACAGGTCTTGTGAGAAAACTAGTGGTGGGTGCTAAATCCACAACCTCATCTTTTACACAATATCTATTCCTTAGACCTATCAATAATTATATAATCTATAGCTCACCAACTCATCCAATTGACACAAGTAAACAACTTAAATAGGATCCATCTAATTCATCTGGAGAAATGGAGCTCATTGTATCATATGCTCCGAGGAACACAAACCCTCAAAAAACAGGTCACTTCATTAGAAACTCAAACCAAACCCAATTAGAGCTCTCATCTTCTACCTTTAACCTAGGATTGTGGTATGGTAATCCCATTTATCACCCCCTCAATTCCCGCATCAAAATCCAAACCAATTTCTATATGGTCAAAGTGGCGGTAACTTCCAACAACCTTATCCTTTTGTTACTCAACCTCAAAGGATCAATCATACTCTTTCTCCTCTAAGATTCCACTATGCTAATGATCCTTCCCAATTTCCAACCCAATACAATAACTTTACCAATAACAAAAATCAAGGTAATCCCAATCCATTACATGCCTCTTATTCAAAGAAAACATAGGAAATTGTTGAATAAGATCTTTCCTCATTCACCTATTCTAGCCTTAAAAACATTGAAAACTAAATTGGTCAACTTGTATCCCACCTTAGCTAGTAACAACCATCCAATTATTCCCAAACCCCAACTCAAAATTTTCCCAACCCTAAGGGTAATGTAAGTAAAATTTTACTTCGATCAAGAAATTAAATTTCAATTACTCATGATGGATCCTAAAATGAACCTTTGAATATT
This sequence comes from Viscum album, assembly GCA_963277665.1. Lineage (NCBI taxonomy): Eukaryota > Viridiplantae > Streptophyta > Magnoliopsida > Santalales > Viscaceae > Viscum > Viscum album. Next base: position 1,195,517,142 of record OY728123.1, on the reverse strand, counting down.
GGGGCTGAAAATGAAATAAAAAAAAGCTAGAAAAAAAGAAATTGAAGAAACTCTCTCCCCTCATTCTATCCCTCTAAGGAACGCGATTCCTTTTACTCAAGCTATATCTAAGATAAGGAAGTCCTTTGAACCCAATCCTAAAATTCTTGACATGGTTATACATGTTAAAGTCACCATTACCCTCTTAGATTCCATCAAACAAATACATAAATATGCAAAGTTTCTTAAGGATTTTTGCACCCATAAGAGACAAATTTGGACCATTTATAATATTTCAACCCAACAGTGCATACCCATGAAGTGAAAAGACCCAGGGAAATTTAGTGTTCCATGCCAAATATGGAGTTCCAACTTTAATGATTCCCTCATAGACCTAGGATTCTCAATAAATGACATTCTGAAATCTATATTCACCAAACTTGGTCTAGTTCTCTTACAACCAATGAGTGTTTTCATCTACTTAGTCAATTTAAGCACAAAAATTCTTGAGGTAATAACTGAGGATGTTCTTGTCTGAGTTAATGGTATTATCTTCCTAGTTTATTTCTATGTCCTTAACATGGAAGGAGAGACAAAATCTTCTCAATCTCACTTAATTATAAGAATATCATTCCTTCTGATGTATAGAACTAAAATTGATGTCCATGAAGGAATCTTATCCTTGGAATTTGGTTACCAGCAGGTCAAGTTAAACATTTTTCAAGCCATGATATACCCATCAGAGGATCACTCTTTTTTCTCATTCCATGACTCTATGGAAACTTTTGAGATTCAATTAAACCCCATTCAATCATATTCATCGTGTTCTAAAGAGAGTGGATCTTTTGAAAATTTTACCATGATTATCTAAGTCATCAATGTAGATGTTAATATTGAACTCTCATTTATAGAATCCATAAATCTAGAGGACTTTGAAAATTATCTTGAATCACATCTCAACTATACTCTCTCTTGTTACACCTTGGATAATATTGAGGAAAATGAATCAAAACCAACTAAAATCCTTTCCTCCAATCCTAAATTATCTATCCCACAAATGAAAGATGATACTTATCTGAAACCCATTCCGGAACACCTGAAATATGGATTCTTTTTCCATGATCACTCTAATCCCGTCATTATATTTTCTTCACTTACTAAAACTAAGGAGTAAAAACTTTTCCATGTGTTATAGGAAAACAAATATTCCTTATGTTTAACCCTAGATGAAATAATATTAATCAACCCTAGAATTTTCATGGATCACATCCTTCTTAAAGAATCATCCAAGCCAATCAGATAAACACTAAGAAGAATCTACCTACACATAATTGAGGTAGTTAGGTAAGTGATTACAAATATTCTTCAAGATGGTATTATATAACTAATTTCTAATAGTGAATGGGTTACTCCAATTGAAGTTGTACTTGATAAGGGTGGTATAACTTTTGTCACAAATGAACATGGAGAGATGGTCACAACTCGAGTGAAAAACAAATGGCCTTTGTGCATCGACTATAAAAATTTGAATGATAAAACCCAAAATTATCTCTAACCTCTTCTATTACTTAATCAAATACAAGAATAATTATCTATAAAGTTGAATTATTGGTTTATTTATGGATACAATGGCTACTTTCAAATCCCAATTTCACCTCAGGACCAAGAAAATACTACATTCACTTCCCCCTTTGAAACATATGCATATAAGAGAATTAATTTTGGCCTATTCATTGATCCTATAACATTATAGAGGTGTATTATGAGTATATTTTCTGAATTCATTGAGCATTGCATCAAGGTATTCATGGACGACTTTACCATTTATGGTCTGTCATTTGACTCCTACTTGCATTCACTCACTCTGGTCCTTCAAAAGTATGTTAAATGTAACCTTGTGCTAAATTGAAAAAAATGTCACTTTATGGTTACTAATTGGATAGTTATAGGGAAATAATTTCACAAGAGGGTATTTAAGTCAATCCTTCAAAATTAAGGGGATCCAATCACTTCCTGAACCCATATCAGTTTGACACATCCATTCATTCCTTAATAATTCTAGTTTTTATCGGTGATTCATCTAGAAATTTAGTAGGATTTCCCTACCAGTCACTCGATTACTCCAAAATGATGTTACATTCCATTTTGATGAAGCCTGTAAAATATCCTTCATTGAAATCAAATATGTTCTTACATATACCCTAATAATCCAACCCTTATATTGGTTTTACCATTTGAATTGATGTGCGATGATTCTGATAGGGGAATTGGGGCTGTTCTTTGTTAAAGAAGATAAATTATTACTCATGTCATCTATTATGCCTCAAAAACACTAGATGAAACTAAATATCACTCAAAAGGAACTTTTAGAAGATTTTTATACCTTAGATAATTTTTCCCTATCTCCTAGGTTCCAAAATCATTATCTTCACAGACTATTCTTCTATAAAGTTCTTACTCAAGAAACGTTATTCCAAAAAGTGGTAATAATATGGATAATAATAATCAAAGAGTTTGAAATTTTGATTAAAGAAAGAACTAGGAAATAAAACCCTATGACTGACTACCTAAGTAGAGTTTATAATTCTTCTCATTTCGTAATAATTGATCATAAATTTCCAATTTAACATCTGTAATCTTTCACTCTAAAGTTACCATGATATGCCCCAATTTTAAATTAATTATTTTCTAGTGTTTTCTTGATTTATTTTTCAAAATAATAAAAATTAAAGTTGGAAAGTAATTCAAAATTATTATTTTTGGAATATAATAAACTTTGGAAAATTGGGGCTTACATGTTAATTAGAAGATGTGTTGATGAAGATGAAAATTAATCTATATTAGAATTATATCACTCAATGCCTGGTGGTGGCCACTTTGGAACACAAAGGACTTCCAAAAAGGTCCGTGACTCATGATTATTTTGGCCTTCACTCTTCAAGGAATCACATGAATTCTGTCGATCATGTCCCACTTTCCAAAGGTTTATAACAATTTTAAAAATAAATGAAATTCCCCAATTTTTTTTAATATTATGTGAGATCATTAATGTTTGGGGAATAGATTTCATGGGACCATTCCACCTTCCAATGTATTATCATACACTCTTCATGTGTTTAATTATATTTCATGGTGGATTGAGTCCAACCCCACTAGAAATTATGATTCACATACTGTTATTGAGTTCCTAAAAACCAACATATTCCACTGATTTAGAACACCACATGTGTTGATAAACATTGAATGAATTAGAGGAGCTTATAATAGATTATTTTGATAATTAAAATGTCTAAAAAAAAATGGTAAATCATTCCATGAAAAAAATCACGTGAAAGGTATTCCATGAAGTTGAAAATGTAATTCTTTTCAAGTGTCGATTTCGGATTCACCTAGGTAATATTAATTATCATTGGGAAGATCCTTTTATTATTACTAATTTTTACCCATTTGGTGTAGTATAAGTCTAAGAACCCTCTTCCAAAAGTACATTCATAGTTAATGGACATCAGTTAAAGAATCACCATGAGAGGACACACAACCCAAGAACCACATCAACTTCCACCACCCCACCACTGGATGGAGATACAAACCTACCAAATCTAGACCAGGGGCACCCCTTTACCTTTAACTCCCTCTTTCTATATTCTTACTCCCCCTCTCTCTTTCTTCTTCTTCCTTTGTCTTTCATTTTTTACCACTTTCTTCATCAAACCCTTCTTTCCCCTTTGTTTTTTGTGGGTGTTTAATTTAATAAAAATTAATAAAAACTAAATAAAATACAAAAAAATAATATAAACATAGTCATAATTACTCACCATTAAATTTTTAAATTTTTTCCATCCATTTTAGGGACTCAAAAGACATGTTTTTATCTAATTTTTTTTATATTTTCATCATAAATTTAAATAAAGAATCTTATTTCAATAAAAATAAAATTTTGATGATCAATTTTGATTTCGAAAATAATTATTCCCCAACCATGGAGAACTAAATTATCCTTCATTCCAAGGCCACCTATGAACATTTTTTAATTTCATGTGTTTTTCACACCCAATTGTGAGTCTTGAGTTTGTGGACCTTCAAGCTAAATTTCCAGCTTTGGTGCGCATTAATATGATATAGTCATTTTCTAAACCTCATGATAATCACAATATCCAAGTAGCCTATTATTACCCTTATATTGATCCTCCTTTTGAAAGACCCTTTGATCCTATGAGTAATTTATTTTTTATAGCCACATTATAAGCCCAAAAATGTCTCACCCAATATCTACATGGATTTTCATTACCTGATTTATTAAAATTTAAGTGTGGGGGGAATTGATTTCAATTTGGGTATTATTTCCTTGATTTTCATCGTTTTATCTATTCTTGAGATGAAATATCCATTTAAGTGTGGGGGAGATTCCCTTTAGTGAGTTTTGACAATTTATATATGTTTATTAAATATTGTACAAATTTTATTGAAATGTTTTAAAAAAAATAGATGAAAAAATAAAAAAAAAGAAGAAAATAAAAAAAATAATGGTTTGTGTCTTGGGTGGGTCAAAAATAACTCTTTATCAACCTTTTATCTTGTTATAAGTATTACAATTAGTGTCATGGGGAGATCAAACATGGGTTACGAAAGGAGTGTAAGATTTTTTTCAGGTTCAAATTTCAAAAAAAATTAAAATTTAACACTTATATCATTAGGAGAAGTTTTTTTATTTTGTAAATATTTCAACTTTTCATTACCTTCAATTTTTTCCTCTTTTGTGTCTTCCTTCACACAATCATTACCTTGTAAATATGTATTTCCATTTCCTTCCATGTTTCATTTTTAAAAAATCATGCTTTGTTTTTATCTTGATGGTGTTTTACTCCTCTTTCCCACTCTTTTGAAAATTATATTCCTACCATCCCATAGACACTAAAAAACTTATAAAAAGACCTTTTGATTATTATGCACTTTAGGATAGGTAATGTAAAATGAGATATATTTAAAAATTTATGATTTTCACTTTTGGTTAGTGAATGAGTGTACCTCTATAAATAACTTTTTATCATCTTGAGAGAAGTGAATTCTGAATGACCACATTTTCCATTTTAAAATTTGAATATGAAAAACGAATTTTTTTTGAACATTATTATTTTAAAAAAATAGTTGAATTATTTATGGATGATTGAACTAGTATAGTCCCCCTGATTAGTGAAAACAAAATTTTAATATTTGTTGGTGAGTAAAAATTATTTAGTTATGTTTTTATATTTTTTGTATACGAGGAAAAGAACAATCCTAAGTGTGGGTAAGTTTATATTAAATATTTATTCATGATTTTAAATTACTACCATCATATAATTGTCACCTAAAAATTATTAATTTCCAATCAATGTTCATGTTTTTATTATAAACACATAATAAGAGCATTGTTCAAGTTTGTTTAATTAAAATACAATTAAATGTTTTTATCATATAATTAAAAAAATAATAAGAATTTTCTGATTATTATTTTCTAGTATTAGTGATTAAAATTTTAACATATCATTAGAAGAGAGCTTTGTCCAATTCGACCATTTGATGGATCATAGGGACTACATAAGAACGCCCACAAATTTTTTGATGAAAACTAGACCATCCATAAAGATAAGATTTATGGGGTCAATACAGAAGCAAAAATTTGATGATACTCCATAATATGTTCTTGATTATCCAAATTAATCCCTAATAAATTTTCAAGTCCCAAATAAATAAATAAGGGGCACAATTGATCCATGAAATACCAGCCTACCATTCTATTTGAGAATGAAAAGAAAAACACAATCCTTGAATTTTATCCGGATATAGACATCCAATTGATCTAAGATTTTGTAGTGTAAAATCCAATATATAGGTTCCAAAAATTTTATAATATATGGTTCATATTTAATGTCATATTCATATACATAAATTCATTCACATTTAGACCGGGGAAAATTTTGACATAAAAATGGATAGGAGAACATTGATTACTAAAACAACCATAAATTTGGATACAAAAGTCCAATGGATGAACAATTTGGATGGTGTACTATAAAAATACATATATAAAACTTGAAGGAAGAATAAATCTCTATATTTGTATTTTTTTAATTATCAAATTGGTGAGGAAAGTGGAGGGACATATTTGGAATGCAAACAGTCCACCACCTTAGGCTATAAATACACTTACCTTTTCTCCATGCATGAGGTTGGAATTTAGGAATATATAATGATACATTGGCATGATAAAATCCTTTAAAAATTCCTAGTACGACCTTCCAAACTGAAGTTTTTACTTGAGAGACCCTTCCTCCAATATTTTTTTTCATGTTCTCTTCCATTCATTTCCATTTTTAATCATGTAAGTGTTTTTTATAATTTTGTTTTAATATTAATGAATGTTTCTTCATAATATCTTATTATCATATACCTTTTATAGTTTAATATTAATTTTCCTAAAATATTTTAAATCAAGTTTAAATCCATTCGCTTCTTTCTCTTTCTCATTGAATCAAAAGCCTGTTTTTACCTCCCTTCACATTTTGGGTTTGTGTTCGACACACCTCTATTTTCTTGTCCAATTATTTTATTTTATTTTTAATTCATCAACATAAAAATTCAAAAAATAATTTTAAACACCCAAATGGATGAGTAAATCTTCCATTTGGGTGAGTCATTATTTGGAGATATTAAATAATTGAGATATTTTTTATTGAATATTATTTAGGTTGATATTGTGTATGTAGAACTTAAAATTTCATAGATTAATGACATGTTTTGTTTAACATATAGATTACATGGATTATTTAAACCATAAATACACTACCACAAATAAGTTTTTATTGATTTTAGAACCCTATTTAAGTTAATTCTTGGATTAAATCCTTAACACTTGGTAATTCTGATCAAAATCATCTTGTGAAGTGGGTGTTAATTTAATGCAATATAAAGAAAATTTCAAGGTTATAATAAGCATAAATCCCAAATAATGAACTCATCCCAATATTTATAAATTTTTTAAATAAAAAATCACCCATCGATCAATTTAATTAAACTTTGTAACTAATACACCCATTAAAAAAGGCAATTAAAACAGAAACGATCGACTCTAAAAATTGTACTATTGCCAAGGATTCGACCCAAGTTCCACTATACACATTAGAAAAGAACCATAAATTTGAATAGTCAATAGGTGAAAATCATCCGTGTTTCAAATGGTATCATTTCTAGGTATGGTTCAACTACTATTTGGTAGTTTTTGATTTAAAAAAATCAAAAAAAATCAAAAAAAAATAAAAAATAATAATTTAAAAAAGTATGAAAAAAACACAAAGGAAAACCCACATTCTCATAAAAATAATAAATGAAAAGAAACCACAAAGAAAAAAACTACCTTCCTAGTCCACTCCAAACTTCTCTGAATTCCCCACACCCTCCCAAAAAAACAATCATATTTGTTTGACCTAAAAATCAAGCAAAATCTTATCCGACTTAAGAGGAACATTAAGGATAATAAAATCACCTAAGACCCATTCATTTCTCATAAAATTATTTTATATATGACAAATTATAGGGAACAAACCTTAAAAGAACTCGCTTCCCTTGATATGAATTACTAACCCCTTGGTATTCAATATCCAAATATTGAGGCTAGTTTCAAACTCAAATTAGGTTTGATCCATCTTCTAACTCATTTCCATGCGATAGTTGGTGAGGATCATCATCTTCACCTTAAAGAGTTCCAAGTGGTGTGATCTAAGGGTTTTCTAAAAAACAAATCAAACTTCAAGCATTCCATTTATCCCTAGATGAATTCACCAAGTCATAGATCTACTACCTTCCTTCTAGTTTTATAACCACATGAAATGACATTAAGTGAATCTTCTTAGATAAATTCTTCCCTAATTCTCTAACAGATTCTATCCGAAAAGAAATAATTGGTATCCATCAATTCCCCAATAAATCACTCCATGAGTAATGGGAGAGGTTCAAAAATCCTATGGAAACCTTCCCACACCAAAAAATCCATGACCAACTCTTCATCCAATACTTCTATGAGGGGTTATTGTCCATGGAGATAACTCTCATTGATTCCACAATTAGAGGTTCTCTTGTTGAAAAAAATACTATAGTTGAATGAGATCTAATAAGAAACATGGATATGAACATAGAGTAATTCTATAATCGAGCACAAGCTGAAGTCAAACAAGTCCAAGAGAATTAATCCATAGATCCCAATAAGATGACCAAGTGGATGAGTGAACTTATAGGTTTTGTGAGACAACTAGCAGTGGCTACCAAAGCCACAAACTCATATTCTATAAAATCTATGTTCCCTGGACCTATTAAGATTTGTGGAATCTATAGCTCACCAACTCATCCAATTGACACATTTCCATAACTTCAATAGGATCCATCTAATTCATCTAGATCAATGGATATCAAGGCATTATATGATTCGAGTAACACCAACCCTAAACAATTAGGTTACTTTATTAGAAACATCAACCAATCCCACTTTGAGCCATTCTAGTCTACCTTAAACCTAGTATTGAGGTACAATTGTTCTATTTCTCATCCCCCTCAGTTCCCTCCTCAAAATCCAAACAAATTCCAATATGGTCAAAGTGGTGGTAACTCCCAACAACCTTATCCTTTTGTTCCTCAGCCTCAAAGGATCAATACTCATCTTTCTCCTCATGGATTCCACTATCCTAATGAGACTTACCAATTCCTAACCCAATACAAGAACTTTCCCAAGAAAAAAAATCAAGGTAATCCTAACGTGGTACACACCTCTTCTTCAGAGCAACTATGGGAAAGCACTACAGAAGATCTTCCCTTCTTAACACGTTCTAGCCTAAAAAACATTAAAAACTAAAATTTTCAACTTCAATTCCAACTTATCCAACAATAACCATCCAATTATTTCCAACTGCCAAAGAAACATTTTCCAAACCCCAATTATAATGTAAGTGAAATTTCACTTTGATCAGGAAAAAAATTTCCATACCTCATGACGGATCCTCAAATGAACCTATGAATGTTAATATTGATAATAAAAGAACAAAAATATAGAAAAATAACCTAAATCAACTTCCTAACCTCATTCCATCCCTCTAAGTAACCTAATTCCTTTTTCTTAAGTGGTCTCTAGGCCAAATAATTCCAATGAATCCAATCTTGAAATTCTTGACATGTTTAGATGTGTTGAAGTCAACATTCCCCACTTAGATGCTATAAAAAAATCCTAACTATGAAAAGTTTATTAAAGAGTTATGAACCCATAAGAAACAAATCAAGACCATTGAGAATGTTTCAACCCAGTAGTCTATACCTATGAAGTGTAAAGACCTAAGAAAATTTTATATTCCATTCAAAATATGGAGTTCCAACTTCAATGATGCACTCATAGACCTAGAAACCTCAATAAATGTCATGCCTAAATCCATAATCTCCAAACTTGGTCTAGGTACCTTGTACCCAAGGAGCGTTTTCATCCAATTAACCAATATAAGAACAACTAGTTCTAAGGGAATAATTGAGGATTCCATTTTCCAAGTTAATGATCTTAAAATTATATCTGAAAATTATATCCGTTGAAGATCAGAATCCCTTTATGATTGGTTACCTCCATTGAGAGAAGAACAACTTTCAACCTTTCGCTCTGATACCACTTGTTAGGTCCACTAGGCTGAATACCCTGAGAGGGGGGGTGAATCAGGGTATGACTAATTAAAAATTAATGCCCGTTATGATCTTGTTTTGCTGTTAAGAAAAACACTCTTCTCTCTCTTTCCTGCTACACAATATAAACAGAAAGTAAAGAAAGAATAGGACATAGCAATTTTACTTGGTTCACCGCTAAGGGCTACGTCCAAGGAGCATACGCCGACAGGTTGCCGGTCGTACCAAATTCCACTAATCTTCACTAGCTGTGGATTACAAGGTTCGGGCTAGATCACTTCTATGCCCAGGCTCACTGCCTTTACAAATTTAGGGTCAGCTCACTGCTTTCCCAAGGGTCACTCCCTGTCTCTCTCTCTCTGGCTCACTGCCGGTGGAGAGGATCAACTTTTTCCTCTTCCTAAGCTCACTGCTCTTGGAAGGAATCCACTCACAGTTTATAGACCTGTAGGTATCTTCATTTGCATGAATGAATGCATCTTTCTCTGTGTGTAGATGCTCTGTTGAAGTACAACTTTCACCCGAAGATGAATATCTCTTTGCACTGAAGGTATCGGGCAAACTTCCAGCTTCCACGTAGTCCGAAAAACACTGCTGGAACAAACCTTACTTGGCGCGCAAGTCTACCTCGACGTGCAAGTATCGGCGTGCAAGTCACAACGGGCGCGCAAGTCCTCCTCTAACACTTGTGCGACACAAGCTTCCTCAACTCCAAACTTGCACGACTCACTTCCTTTTACGCCCAAACCAATAGTGGCGCGCAACTCCACACTGCCGCGCAAGTTTTAACACCGGCGCACAACTTCTACTACTAGCGCGCAACTTCACCTGCGCGACCACACACACCACCTGCGCGACCACCACACCTGCGCGATGGGAGCTCTGATTTCTCAAAGAGTTGAACTCCGGTAGAAAATGAGGAGGGGTGGTCCAGTATTTATAGGCAAATTGACCACCCTGCGCGACGGCACGCAAGTCACCTGCGCGACCCAGTTTCGGCGTGCAAGCCTTCTGTCCTTTTGGACACTTGCGCGACCAACTCCCAAACTTGCGCGAACCTACTTCCTTTGACATATTTTGATCTTCTGATCTTGAAAAACATATGGTGCACAAGTTTCCTATACTCCAAGTCCGCGGCGCGCAAGTCCCTTTGCCAAAAACACTTTTCTTTATTTGCTGATTTTCAGGCTCTAAAATTTGGCAAACACTGGAAAACGGCGCCACCTTGTATCTGTTCTTTTGTACCGCCTCCAGTTCATCCATTCCTTTTATCGACGTTCTTGAATCAAACATGGATCGTTGACCTCAGCTCTTGAACTCGACATTCCACCATGAAATCCTCTTTGTCAACAAATTTGTATGTCGTTGTTTTTCTTTGTCAACAATCACTACCCAGATGTCCACTTTGTCAACAAGCACAATCACTTCAAAAATGCTTCAATGATACCTTGAGGGATTTTTTCCCAACAATCTCCCCCTTTGGGTTTATTAAAAACTCTTCCAAAACAAAGATACGTCGTTTATTCTTCAGCCTCCATTCGCCTCATTGCGATTCTGATAGCGATCAAGGATTTACTCAACACATACTCTAAGCCCACATGAGCAATGCTCGGTCTGAGAAACAAGAGTAAATGAAAAGTTCATCAATGAATCACTTTATCTCTGACATCCACTATTTACACCAAACTGATACCAATTTGTACTAAAATGATACCAATTATTGATGGATTTGTTAGAAGACCAATGTTTGGTTTGGAAATAGTCTTACCACTTTCCAACACCACTCTTCTGCTCACGATCCTTAGCTATCGTGATATGTATTCTTTGATCGATCACTTCTAGCATCGTCAGATTTAATACGCTCCCCCTTTCTGCTCACAGCTTCAAAACCTCTTTAGCCATATTTCCTGTGTTGTCCAAGCTAAGCTCTGGCTAAACACATTCAACTAGCTTCAACTCCCCCTATCTGGCTGCTCCACCTGTCAGCTTCTCCCCATATCATTCCGGATTTATCAAATCTCCACATTGTCTTCCCCTTGAACAATCACTATTTTCTCCCCCTTTAACTAACACTTTTCTCCCCCTTTGTTAACGAACCCAAAGGTCACTCCTTTGTAGGCTGTAACAGAGTAGAGAACACATATCAGCACATTAGGAAAAAACACATCACACCTCGGGGAGAGGGGGGGGTCCCACATCCACACTATTTAAAGTGTGGGGAATCGACTAAACTCCCAGAGCCAGTCGATGCCTCTCAAAAGCTTCCTTGGGTAAGGCCTTTGTCAGAATGTTTGCAACCTGTAGCTCTATAGGAACGTACTCCAAATTCACGATTCCCTGCTCAACCTTCTCTTTGATAAAATGATACTTAATCTCAATGTGCTTTGTCCTTGAGTGATGGACGGGATTTTTGCTGAGATTTATAGCACTTGAGTTATCACACTGGATTCCGATCGGAGACTTCACTTCAACTCCCATATCTTCAAGCTGCTGCTTCATCCACAATAACTGTGTGCATGCTTGAGTGGCCGCAATATACTTAGCTTCTGCGGTGCTCAATGAAATGAAATCTTGTTTATTGCTTAGCCAAGAAATACACAATCCACCAAGATAGAATGAACCACCTGATGTTGATTTTCTATCATCTGCTGAACCGGCCCAGTCTGCATCAGTATATCCCAATAACTCTGTCTGAGATTTGTCGTTGTATGCCAATCCGAAGTCCACCATGCCCTTGATATACCGAAGTATTCTTTTCACTGAAAGCATGTGAATTTCCTTGGGATTACTCTGATATCTCGCTGCTTGGCATGTGGCGAAAACAATATCAGGCCTTGTTGTAGTTAAGTACAACATACTTCCAATTATTTGCCTGTATTCTGTGATATTAACTGCCTTGCCATCCTCATCTTTTGATAATTTCATCCAGGTAGCAACCAGAGTCTTCATTTCCTTGGAATTATCCATTACAAACCTTCTTATAACCTCCTTGGCATATTTGGATTGAGAAATGAAAGTTCCATTCCTTCCTTGTGTCACCTGTAGACCAAGGAAAAACGTTAGCTCTCCAATCATTGACATTTCAAACTCATTTTTCATGAATTCGGAAAACTGTCTGCACTGAGCTTCATCTGATCCGCCAAAAATTATGTCATCGACATACACTAGAACCATCATCCTTTGATTACTATCATTGTTGAAATAGAGGTTGTAGTCAACTCCTCCACGCTGGAAACCAAGCTTCTTCAAGTACTGATCAAGCCTTGAGTACCATGCCCTTGGTGCTTGTTTCAGCCCATACAACGCCTTCTTTAGCCTGAAAACTTTGTTCTCATCCTTATGAATGAGAAAACCATCTGGCTGCTCAATATACACCTCTTCTTTCAGAACCCCATTCAAGAATACGGATTTAACATCCATCTGGAACACTTTGAACTTTCTTTGCACTACTATGGCCAAAAATAATCTGATTGTCTCCAGCCTTGCAACCGGTGCAAATGTCTCATCAACATCTATTCCCTCTATTTGGGAGTATCCCTTGTACACTAGTCGTGATTTTTTCCGAATCACTGTGCCATCTTCATTCATCTTGTTGTGATAGACCCATTTAGTCCCGATGACATTCTTGTCTGCTGGCCTCGAAACAATCTCCCATGTCTGGTTCTTCTCAATCTGATCAAGCTCTTCGTTCATGGCCTGAACCCAGTTTTCATCTTCAGCTGCATCAGAAAAACATTTCGGCTCCACTTGAGACAAAAACGATTCTTGCTGTGATGATTTCATTCTTCGAGTCTGAAATGGAGCTGTTTGATCACCAATGATATTCTGCCTATCAATTTCAGCTCGACTCTTTGGCTTCCTCGCAGACACCGACTTGACATTTTCCTCTTGATCATCAGTATCTTCTTCTGAGTCAGCTTCTGCCACTTCTGCTCCCCCTGGGTTGCTTACCTCATCATCACTTTCATCCAGGAACTGTTCACTGGATCATTGAGTATTCTGCTCATTTTTAACTATAGTGACATCATTGCTTTCAATGATTTTTCCCAGCCTTTTATTGAAACATTTATACGCTTTTCTTTTCCCGGAATAGCCAAGGAATATCCCTTCATCTCCTCGTGCCTTAAACTTCCTATGATGTTCTTTGTTGATAATGAAACACTTACTTCCAAAGATTTGAAAGTACTTAAACGTTGGATTCTTTCCGTACCACAGTTCATACAGAGTCTTCCCTTGCTTCGGACATAACAGGGACCTGTTTGAAATATAGACCGATGTCAAAACTTCTTCCTTCCAAAATTTCTTTGGCAGGTCCTTATCAATAAGCATTGTTCTGGCCATGTTGTTGATGATCCGATTTCTCCTTTCAACTACTCCATTCTGTTGGTGAGTTCTTACTGATGAAACTTGATGCCTTATCCCATGTTTCTCAAGATAGTTTTCAACCTGACTATTTGTAAATTCCGTACCGTTATCAGTACGAAACTTCAGAATTTTCTGCCCAAGCATCTTTTCTGATTCCCTCCTGTACTGCTTTATGCAACTGAACACCTCTGTCTTATGGGTTATGATGAATACCCAGGCCATTCTGCTATAGTCATCAATGAAAATAACATGGTACCTTTTCCCATCTATAGCTCGTGGTGAGATAGGTCCACATACATCATCATGCACCAATTTGAGCACTCTAGTTGATTTTTGTTCCTTTAGCCTGTATGTCTTTCTGATGATTTTCCCTTGTTGACAAGCATCACACGTATGAGTGCAATCACGTGATAGTTTGGGAAGGTCTCTAGCAGCATCACATTTAACGAGATCCTCCATAGATGGTTGGCATAGATGACCAAGTCGCTTATTCCACAGCTGGTTTTCTTCCTCTCTGGATAAAAGACAAGTATCTTCTTCCCCACCTACAAGGTAGAGATTTCCCTTTGACCTTTTTCCCTGCAGAACAGCTGCCCCATCTTTTCCTTTCACAAAACACATCTTCTTGGTAAATTGGATAGAGTGCCCAGAGTCACATAGTTGACTGACACTAAGTAGGTTATGAATGAGACCCTCTACTAACAAGACATCAGCACGTCTCATCTCTTTTCCCCCAAACTTGGCTTTCCCTGAGCCAACAATCTTCAGGACTTCATCATTTCCAAATTTGACAACTCCTTCTTTGTCATATTTGATGCCTGTAACAAGATCCTTATTACCCGTCATGTGGGATGTGCAACCACTATCAAGGATCCAAACACCAGATTGATCTGATGCTTTACGGGAAATCTCTGCCACCACAGCCTTCTCATTTTTCTTCTTCTTGGTCCATACTTTTTCTTTCACACTCGGCATGGATTGAGACTTCTGTTCTTTCTCAGAGTATGATGGACCACAGTCATATTACAGAGCTGCAAATCTGTTCTGAACTTTTAACTCACTTTTTGGTTTATTGATCTGCTGCTTGCGAACATTTTGATTCTTCTTTGAAACATTTCTCTGAATGGTTGAAGTGAAATACCTAGCCATGTGTCCAAATCCTCCGCACCAAAAACAGTGTCCTTCAAAATGTGTTTTGGAAAACCGTTCTCTGTTTGGCTGCCATCTCTGTGCATGTTACCTTCTGTATCTCTTGGCTATGGAACACACATACTGTGAATGTCCCATTTTCCCACAACAATAACACCTGATATAGGATGAATTCCCTCGTGATATTTCAGCACTATGATTTTCCCTTTGAGATATCTGAATATTCTGATTCTGTTTTGTGCCCAAATCAAACTTCACTTTCGGGATGAGTGCTTGCGGTCTGACTGCAATTGTCACAAATTTTTGTTCTTGACTAAGCCTAGAAACGACCTTAACATCTGAGCTCAATTGCTGCTTCTTCCCTAGTGAACTGCTTGGCTCCGCTTTCATCTTCTCTGTCTTCTGAATGGCCTGCTTTTCAGATATCACATTGGGGGTCAAGAGTTTATCTTGATCCTTAAGTTTTTGTCACAGACTGACCACTTCTTCTTCAAGCTCTTTGATACGTCTAACCTACTCCTTTCCTGTGTTAGTCAAACAATCGATTTCCTTCTTTTGTTCCTCAATTTTAATCTTATACTCCACAATATTTTCTGAGCTCTCTGGTGTTGAGGATTTTAGTCTTTCAATTTCTTCTAATAGCTCAGACTTTTCTTCATCCTGTTGTTGCATATGGAGTTTGGCATCATGAACCACTTTATTGGATTTCTTCGTTTTGGCTCTCCAAACATCTATCTCCTCAAGAGATGCTTCCAATTCGGCTTCTATATCAATTCTCCCTTCAATTTCTTCTTCTTCTTTAACATCAGCCTCTTCTCCCTTTTGAGAACTACCAACAATTGCCACCAAGGCATTTACCCCATGATCTCGGAAATTTTCTATTTCCTCAACTTCTTCATCCTCAGACTCATCTGAACTTTCAAATTCTTGTGAAAGAAGATTCTTTTTCTTGAAGAAATTTCTCTTGAATTGTTTCTTCCCTTTCACAAAAGCTGAATTCTTCTTTTTGGGAATTTCAAGGTCATCATCATCATCATCATATTGAAACTTCTTGGGGCATATTGCCGCAAGATGACCAAACTTTCCACATCTAAAGCATGCTAGTGAAAGTTTACCTTTAAACTTTCCTCTTCCTCTTTGTATATTTGAAGAAAGGAATGACATCTCCTCATCCGTCTCTTCTTATTCATTAGAATCTTCAATGGTGAGCTTCTTCATGGCCTTAAATGACACCTCTTTAGACTTACCCTTTTCCATAGCCTCATTATCATTGTTCCTCATTTCATATGCAACCAAGGTGCTGTGCAAATTGTCCAATGTCAGCTCTTTTGGATCTTTATCTTCTAGTACTGAAACTTTCGGATTGAACCGAGGTGGAAGTTTCCTCAAGATGCGCTTTACAATCTTTATGTCTTCAATGACTTCTCCAAGACCTCGCATATCTTCCACAACAATGTTTACCCTGTCAAAGAATGCGTCAACAGACTCATTCGGGTTCATTTTCAGATCTTCATATTTGTTCCACAACACCTGCAGCTTTGCCTCTCTGACTTTTGTGTCCCCTTCATATATATTCAAAAGCTTTTCCCACATGGCATGTGACGTTTTTCATGACATCACCTTTGTGTAGATGGGATTGGAAAGGGCTCCCCCTAAGGCATTGATTGCTTTGGAATCAGCATCCAACTCTCTATGCCCAGCTTCTGATAAAGCAACACTATTAATATCAGCTGTGATACCATGCATAGCTGCTGAAAACACATCCATTCCCAAGGATCGGAAATAGTGTTGCATCCGATTATTCCATATCTGAAAATTATATCCGTCGAAGATCGGAATCCCTTTATGATTGGTTACCTCTATTGAGAGAAGAACAACTTTCAACCTTTCGCTCTGATACCACTTGTTAGGTCCACTAGGCTGAATACCCTGAGAGGGGGGGTGAATCAGGGTATGACTAATTAAAAATTAATGCCCGTTCTGATCTTGTTTTGCTGTTAAGCAAAACACTCTTCTCTCTCTTTCCTGCTACACAATATAAACAGAAAGTAAATCAAGCACAGGACATAGCAATTTTACTTGGTTCAACGCTAAGGGCTACGTCCAAGGAGCATACGCCGACAGGTTGCCGGTCATACCAAATTCCACTAATCTTCACTAGCTATGGATTACAAGGTTCGGGCTAGATCACTTCTATGCCCAGGCTCACTGTCTTTACAAATTTAGGGTCAGCTCACTGCTTTCCCAAGGGTCACTGCCTGTCTCTCTCTCTCTGGCTCACTGCCGGTGGAGAGGATCACCTTTTTCCTCTTCCTAAGCTCACTGCTCTTGGAAGGAATCCACTCACAGTTTATAGACCTGTAGGTCTCTTCATTTGCATGAATGAATGCATCTTTCTCTGTGTGTAGATGCTCTGTTGAAGTACAACTTTCACCCGAAGATGAATATCTCTTTGCACCGAAGGTATCGGGCAAACTTCCAGCTTCCACGCAGTCCGAAAAACACTGCTGGAACAAACCTTACTTGGCGCGCAAGTCTACCTCGACGCGCAAGTATCGGCTCACAAGTCACAACGGGCATGCAAGTCCTCCTATAACACTTGCGCGACACAAGATTCCTCAACTCCAAACTTGCGCGACTCACTTCCTTTTACACCCAAACTGAAAGTGGCGCGCAACTCCACACTGCCGCGCAAGTTCTAACACCGGCGCACAACTTCTACTACTGGCGCGCAACTTCACCTATGCGACCACACACACCACCTGCGCGACCACCACACCTGCGTGACGGGAGCTCTGATTTCTCAAAGAGTTGAACTCCGGTAGAAAATGAGGAGGGGTGGTCCAGTATTTATAGGCAAACTGACCACCCTGCGTGACAGCACACAAGTCACCTGCACGACCCAGTTTCGGCGTGCAAGCCTTCTGTCCTTTTGGACTCTTGCGTGACCAACTCCAAAACTTGCGCGAACCTACTTCCTTTGCCATATTTTGATCTCCTAATCTTGAAAAACATATGGCGCGCAAGTTTCCTATGCTCCAAGTCCGCGGCGCGCAAGTCCCTTTGCCAAAAACACTTTTCTTCATTTGCCGATTTTCAGGCTCTAAAATTTGGCAAACACTGGAAAATGGCGCCATCTTGTATCTGTTCTTTTGTACTGCCTCCAGTTCATCCATTCCTTTTATCGAAGTTCTTGAATCAAACATGGATCGTTGACCTCAGCTCTTGAACTCGACATTCCACCATGAAATCCTCTTTGTCAAAAAATTTGTATGTCATTGTTTTTCTTTGTCAACAATCACTAATCAGATGTCCACTTTGTCAACAAACACAATCACTTCAAAAATGATTCAATGATACCTTGAGGGATTTTTTCCCAATAGAAACTTTCATAAATAAGAATAAAAATTTAAGGCAATGTATAACTTAAAACAAAATCCTTTTAAACTTGAACTTCAACATAGTATGGCAAAAATAAAATGAAATAATGCCATTTACTTATTCACATGGATATTCTACTAATCAAATAATCACATTCAATATCAATAACCACTTTCATAATGATGGAATGCATAATGCCAGACTATCATAACCACAAATCCAAGGCCTCGTGCCAAGACTACAAATAAGATTTTGTCAAGGCCTTATGCCAAGACACTACTTTGTCTCATGAGACCTAACGATGCACCGAGGAGCTATAGCAGGCTCCACCCGTCACATGTTAAGTCCAATACATTCCCCTATGAAAAGGTTTAAACATAACATAAACATTCGTATTAAAACTAGCATACGAAATGTCAATACTTTCACCATAAACTATGAACGTTATAAAAATAGCACATCCACATTTAAACATATCACAAAAGATTCAATACAATATAGAAGTTTTTTATCATAATAAATCTACTTCAAATAAGCGTAAAATCCATCAAATGAGGTTGACATAGATGAAATAAAAACTCTTTTTAGAGAAATATCTCTTTCTATTTTGAAATCATTTAAGAGTCATATATTTATGAAATAAAACATTTCCTTTGAAAATATTATTATAATCTTTTAAGTGAAGCTTCGACGATTTTATAATAGCGGAAAATAACCGCACCCGCCGTATAAGTTAAAAAAACATTCTTACCTTAATTCAGTCGAAAAGGTTAAAAAGTACCTTGTTTGGAAAACGACAGAAAGATTCCTTTATAAACCACTTATAAAAAGAAAAAAAAGGGTATAAATGACTTTAACCCATATTCTTGTAAATAGTAAAAATGTTTTGAAATACATTTTTAAGAAACATGGATGTGGATGATAAAGAGATCCTAGTAGATTATTACGTATAAACAACCTCAGATAATGAAGAGATTGTGAAATAAACCGTTACCTTGTGCTTTTTATTTGGTTGGGGTAGGTTAACCTCCTGTATAATGGTGAAATAATTGTTATTAAATTATACAAGAATCATATACACTAATATGATATCATATATGATCTTTTAACATTGATTTGTTAATAATATCTTAGTATTATCGTTGTTTCAGGTGTTAACTTACTTGTTTTCTTTTATATGTTTTGTTACGTAAGCCATGTTTGTAATGGATAGGTTGTATATTAATCATACCCATAATGATATCAAGTCCTTAGATACTATTATTAATCATCAAATGAGAATTATACTTTAATGGATACGATGGAGAATGAATCTCATCACGTTCGTGGAGACGTTAGTCCGTACGTACGCATGAGCGACAATATCATTCTTTTGATATTAAAATAATATATAATTGGATGTTATATCATATATAAAGAATTATTATCATGTTAAATTTATTATTTACATGAATTACACATCATTATTATACCCATCCAAATAATAATTCATTGAATAACAATTACACCACGACGTGGAGAAGGTAAGCCGTACGTACACACGTATGGTGACATGTTATTGAAAGGATGGATAGAATAATGAATATGGTTGTACCATATTTATAATAACATCAAAGTATATACATGATACTGGAGTTATTATTTTATAATGGTAACAACAAAGGAAGAGGAAGTGGAAGAAGAAAGGAGCTTGAAAAGGGGTGGTGAAAACATTACCTCTTCTTCGGGTTCTTCCTTTTGATTTGATCAAAAGGGATCCTTAGGATGGCTTTATGATAAAACTAAGGCCTCTAGGTTGTATTGAGGGAAGTTGAGAGAGTATTTGGGCAGAGTTTGTCCGAACCAAAAGGCTTTGAAGGTGTGAAGTAATGAGAAGGAGGAGTGCCCTTTTATAAGAGGGGTGAGGGGCACCTTTGGAAAAGGTAGAAATATTAATTTATAATAAATTCATATTCTTTTTCTAATGGCTGAAAAGTTTATTATTTAAAGGTTAATGTGGGGATGGGTCTAAAACCACTCAACTAAGAGAATTTAGACAGGTTTGGGTTACTATATTAACCTTATCTTTAAGTATTAACTCTTAGTTAATTAGTTTCACTTTTACAATGTCTCTTTGTATTTTTATATTATATGGTTAATAAACTTACCATATACATCCAAGAGACCCCCAAGTGGTCCATTAATGATTCATGTATCATGATATAAGTCTCTTGGATGAACCTTAGATTTTTAGGAATTTAATATCAATTAATAATATAATATTTGTTTTAAAAACTCTTTTATGTCAATTTTGACACTATTCAATAGTTGATTTTTGTGAAACTTATAACAGAATGAATACTTCAAACGAAGTCAATTAAATAAATCCTAATATGTCATAATATCCTAGAAAATTATTTTAATTCATTAAAAGTCTCAAATTATATTTATTTGGGTATTTATAATATCAATTATTTTAATTTGTCACTATTAAGGTAATTACTGCATCATCATTGTGTCATAAATAAATTAAATTATTTAATGTCTAAAAATTATAAATAAAATATCATTATGTATGAAATCTTTTTATCTTTCTAATTAATATTTAAAATCTAATTTATCTTATGTATAAACCTATATTAAAAATGTTTTAGTAAATAAACTTTGATTTTATCTCTTTTAACTCTTCTTTGAATTAAATAACAATAAATGTCCTAATCTAATCCAAGTGGACCTAAATGATAATATTTTATTCCTAAGGTTGTTTTTGGTCGAGAGACACTTGTCAAATAGAATTAGGACACGTGTTAGGGTAATATTAATATCATTTTTACCCTTAATTACCCTATTTACTTTTAACCGTGGTAAATAAAAGTAAAAAGTTACTATTCACCAAAAATTATTTTCATCTCATTGAACCACATTTTACTTATTGATATTAACCGTGTCTCTCGGATTTTTGAAATTCCATTCACAGAAGCGGTAAAATTAAGTTTTATGAAAAATTCTGTTTTTTAACTACCACTTAGTAGTTTCACTATTCATCAAAAATTGACGTTTTTCAGAACAATGCCAAAATTTCACCCTAAGCTATAATTGATATTCCGAATTCAAAAATGATGTCTATTTTAAAAAATTCCAAACATATAAGTTGCATTAATTAATTTTATAATTAATTTCCACTTTCACAACAAATAGCGTGTTTTTAAGGAACAATATATACTAAAAGATTGACAATTGTTTAGGTCCAATTTCAAAGTGAAATTAATTCTAATGAACACCATTGGATAAAATGGTAAAAATATATTCTAATTATACTTTAAAACCACTCAATAATATAATTTATCACTATAATTTATTTTTATTAAAAAAGTTGTTTTTAAGTATTTTTCACTATTCATAAAAATTGGAAGTTCTCAGAAAAATACCAAAAATTCATCTTAGGATAATTTCGATATTCTGAAACCAAAAATGAAGTCCATTTTTAAATATAAAATATATATAATTTCAAAAATTAGGTATTACTATTCATAACAACTAGTTTGATTGGTTGTGGTGTGTTAGAACCCGATGTTGCGTACAACACACGCTATCACATTATTCAAAGAGAAGCGTACCGTAGAAGCTTGGGGTGTTACATTCTCCCCTACTTCAAATAATTTCATCCTCAAAATTTCCAAAATACTACCGCATGAAAAGACTCGGGTGGTTCTTCATCATAAGTTCCTCGGGTTCCCACGTTGCCTCTTCCATCTTATTGTTTCTCCACAAAACTTTTACCAGATGCGTCGTCCAGTTTCCCAGTACTTGTTCTCTCGTATCAAGAATCTTGACGGGCTCTTCGCAATAAGGCAGATCAGGTTCTAGTTCTAATTCCTCATAGGTGAGTACATGCATTGGGTCAGACATGTATTTTCTCAATAGAGATACGTGGAACACATCGTGAACTTTGGAGAGACTTGGTAGCATTGCCAATCGGTAAGCTACAACCCCAATTCATTCTAGAATTTCGAAAGGTCCGATGTACCTGGGACTCAATTTACCTTTCTTACCAAAATGTATGACTCCCTTGCATGGAGATTCCTTCAGGAAAACATGATCACCGACTTGAAATTCCAAATCCTTCCTTCGATTATCGGCATAGCTCTTTTGCCTACTTTGAGCTGCTTTGATGTGATTTTGGATTACCTTCACCTTTTCCATCGTTTCCTCCACCAGTTCTGGACCTACATGTTTTCTTTCACCAACGTCATCCCAACATGTTAGTGTGCGACATCTCTTTCAGTATAACGCTTCATATGGTGCCATCTGAATACTTGAATGGAAGCTATTGTTATAGGAAAATTCTACCAAAGGTAAATATTGATCCCACATACCCTGAAAGTCAAGTGAACAAGATCTCAGCATGTCTTCTAAGGTTTGAATAGTCCGTTCTGATTTTCCGTCTGTCTGAGGGTGGTAGGCAGTGCTCAAATGAAGTTCAGTATCTAGGGATTTCTGAAGACTCTTCAGAATCTTGAATTAAAATGGGGATCACTATCAGAAAAAATAGATAGGGGTACTCCATGAAGTCTCACAACTTCATTAATATATAGTCTTTCTAGAAGTTACAGTGGTAGATCTTCTCTTATAGCAAGAAAATGTGCTGACTTGGTAAGACGATCAATAATAACCCATATTGCATCATTCCTTCTAGGAGTCTTTGGTAGTCCCATGACAAAGTACATCGTAATATTGTCCCATTTCCACTTAGGTATGGGAAGAGGTTGCAATACCCCATCGGGCTGTTGCCTTCTAGATTTCACTTGTTGACAAACCATACATCTTGACACAAAATCAGCAATCTCCCTCTTCATGTTGTCCCACCAAAAATGTTCCTTCAAATCTCTATACATTTTGGTGCTCCTAGGGTGTATAGAGAAATTGGAACTATGAGCATCATCCAACAATTCCGTTTTTAGAACAGGTATATCGGGAACACAAAGCCTCTTCCCGAATTTCAAAATTCCATCTTCATACACAAAATCTCTAAATCTCCCATCATTCACAACTTTAATCTTCTTTTGAAATTCTCCATCATCAGTATGATAACTCTTAATCCTTTCTAGTAAAGATGGTTTGGCAACCATTTGAAAAAGCATTGATGTTTCACCTTCCCTTGTTATTCCCATGTCCATCTTCACTAGATCTATGAAAATTGGATCCCTTTCAATTCTCATCATGTTCAAAACTCCATAGTGTTTTCTGCTCAAAGCATCTGCCACCTTGTTTGCTTTCCTCGGGTGGTAGTATATCGTACAATCATAATCCTTGAGTAATTCAAGCCATCTCATTTGCCTCATGTTGAGTTATTTTTGTGAGAAAATATACTTCAAACTCTAGTGATCAGTATAAATCTCACATTTTTCAACATAGAGGTAGTGCCTCCATATCTTTAAAGAAAAGATCACAACTGCTAACTCGAGATCATGAGTAGTATAGTTTTTTTCATGAATTTTCAATTGTCGTGATGCATAGGAAATAACCCTATCATTCTGTATAAGGACACAACCAAGTCCTTTCTTCGATGCATCACTATAAATAACGAACCCATCATTCCCCGATGGTAGAGTCAATATAGGAGCATTGACTAATCTTCTCTTCAGTTCTTCAAAACATTCTTCACACGCTTTTGTCCAAACAAATTTAACCCCTTTACGTGTGAGCTTTGTTAATGGGTTAGCCAATCAGGCAAAATTCTGGACGAAACGTCGATAATAACCTACTAAACCAATAAAACTACGTACCTCAGTTATATTCGTAGGTGCTGGCCATTCTTGGATTGCCTTGGTCTTAGAAGGATCAACAAAGATTCCATCTTTAGAGACAATATGGCCAAGAAAAGAAATCTCCTGAAGCCAGAATTCACACTTTCTAAACTTCCCATATAATTCATGTCTCCTCAGAGTCTTCAAGATAATGCGCAAGTGATTTTCATGATCTTCATAGCTTTTTGAGTATTCCAAGATATCATCAATAAATACCACCACAAATTCATCGAGATATTCATTGAAAACTCTATTCATCAGATCCATGAATACAGAGGGTGAATTAGTCAATCCAAAAGGCATTACTGTAAACTCATAATGCCTGTACCTAGTTTGAAATGCTGTCTTCGGAATGTCTTCCTTCTTCACACACAAATAATGGTATTCAGATCGAAGTTCAATCTTTGAAAAGTATTTAGCTCCATGCAGTTGGTCAAATAAATCATCAATGTGAGGTAGGGGATACTTGTTCTTTATTGTTATAGCATTGATCTCCCTGTAGTCGATACATAACCTCATGGATCCATATTTCTTTTTAACAAAAAGAACAGGGGCTCCCCATGGAGAAACACTAGGGAAAATAAATACCTTATTACTCAATTCCTCTAGTTGTTTCTTTAGTTCAACTAATTCTACAGTGTCCATTCTATAAGGGGTCTTTGATATAGGCCTTGATCCAGGAATTAAATCAATGGAAAACGCAACTTCTCGTTCTGGAGGATTTCCAGGTAAATCATCTGGAAATACATCTACATATTCTTTCACAACAGGTACATCCTCTATTTGAACATTGCTTTCCTCACCCACAGTTATTTCATTCTCTTCCTCCTCAATAATTGAATTTAGTTGAGCTACTGGGGGTGGATCTAGATAAGAATTAGGCAGTGACGATTCTGCTCTAAAGATAAGGTGTTACTTATCATCATCATCAAGAATCGTAACCTCTTTCTTCTTACAACAAATCTTCGC
Source organism: Viscum album (assembly GCA_963277665.1). Lineage (NCBI taxonomy): Eukaryota > Viridiplantae > Streptophyta > Magnoliopsida > Santalales > Viscaceae > Viscum > Viscum album. The sequence goes on along the minus strand of OY728123.1, from coordinate 1,195,491,826 downwards.
ATCATAGTCCGAAAGCCAGTCCATACTGAGGATTATATCAAACTAAATCATAGGTATGATGATGAGATCAGCAGATAAAGAACATTTATGTGCTCTAATGGGGACTGAATCACAAAACTTTGTTGCAATGATACTTCCCTTAGGAGTTTTAACTGACAACTCCCTTGTTAAATCAAATTGGAAATATCTAATTTTCTTAGCAAACTGGGAAGATATGAAACAATGCGATGATCCAGAATCAAATAATGCATTTGCTAAACTTGAGGAAACTATTAAATTACCTGCCACTACATCTTTCGGAGCTTCTACCTCAGTAGTAGTGATAAAATAAGCTTGGCCTTGATCCCATGGAATTTTCTGAGGTAAGTTCCCCTGACGCTTAGGACATTCATTTGAATAATTCCCCATTTCCCATCAATTGTAGCACTGAACATTGGTATCTTCCTTCTTCCCTTTGCAATCATGAGCTTGGTGGCCTTTTTCACCACACTTGTAACAGACTCCCGTTCCCTTCAAGCATGTACCAGGGTGTTTCTTCCCACATTTACCACAGGATGGATATTCAACATTTCCCTTCTTCCACTTATTTCCATTCCCAGATTGATTAGTAGATCTCTTATTCTCTTTCTTTGCTTTAAAGTCATTAGACTTAGAGAATTCCTTTTCGGTCTTGATAGCATATGAGACAATGTCTTCGTACGACGAGAAGGATTGTGATACTAATGCTCGATGGAGAAATGGTTTTAACCCATCAAAGAAACGATCAATATTACTTCTTGGGTTACGTATATAATCTCCAACATACCTTGCTAACCTTGTAAAGTTAGCCTCATACTTTGTGACATTCTCATCCTCCTTTTATCTCAGACTCAGAAACTACCTTTCCATATCTGCTCGATGGTCGCGAGGAAAGTATTTTTCTAAAAACAGATCTTTGAACTCCCTCCATCCCATATTTGATACTTCATCATCTTCCTTCATATTTTGAATCAATGACCACCATTGATCAGCATCTCCATTGAGGCGGTAAACTGCCATGATAACTTTTTCCCTTTCACTACTCCCCAAAGCCTGAAATATTTTCTCTAGGGGAAATATCCATTGCTCACCTACTAAGGGATTTGTACTCCCATTGAACGTTGCTGGTTGTTTCCTCATGAATCGATCTAACATTGATCCTTCATGCTGTGGATCAGGGTGCTCCATATGGGTAAGGTTGTTATTCATAACCTGAGTAAATTGTCCCAGTATGGTGATTAGCTGATCGACACCAGTTGCATCACCAGCTCCACTATAATTATCCTGAGCAAGAGGGAAATCCCTACATGGAGTGTGTTCATTTATAAGGTTTCCATTTCTTCCACTAGGTTCCATTTCTAAACAATGGTATAAACTAGATCAGTTTATGAATCAAAATACAAAATCCCATACTTATAAAACACTTAATATAAATTAAACTATTTATGGATATAATCCATAATCATAAGAATGTTTTCTTTGAGGAATCATATACTCATAAAACCTTCATAATGATTTGTAAATAAAATGAGAGTTATCCTAAGCATATCCCCCAGGAGTGTCGTAACCAAGAGTGCAGTAAGGCCTGTTTTTGCGCACCAGTTCCCATTCGAGTCCATCTCAAAGCGGTGTTTTCGGGTTTTACCCCTAGGTACATCTGTGCCAGAGCCTCCTCTACCTGCTCGTATCCAGACAGGGATGTATTGCTCGGAAAACTCACAAAATCTCTATAATACCAAAATTCTAGGAAGTTCTTCTATACTAATCCTTAAAGTCCATCTTAAATTTATGTGCTCTAATCAGAGTTTATCTAAATCTAGCTTCCAAGGTTTGTACTAAACTTCCTCTCATACCAACTGTAACGCCCCGACCCCAGTGACCCAGAGTCGATGCATTATTACATAACATTAGCATGATCTCAAGAAAGATCAAATCTCGAAAGACCGATTGGTTTAGTATCCTTGGAAACACTATATATATTCATAAAGTTTTACATTACATCATAAAAATGAAAACTACAACAATATAGTCTCCATATTCCACACTCATATCCCCACATAATATCCCTAAAGGTCATTCATAAATTAATTCTTCACATCCTGGGAAAAATAAAACATAGAAAAGAGGTGAGCTCAAATGCCCAGTAAGAATAACAATATAGCGGAAACTTTCATAAATAAGAATAAACATTTAAGTCAATGTATAACTTAAAACAAAATCCTTTTAAAGTTTAACTTCAACATATTATGGCAATAATAAAATGAAAAAATTCCATTTACTTATTCACATGGATATTCTACTAATTGAATAATCACATGCAATATCAATAACCACTTTAATAATGATAGAATGTATAATGCCAGACTATCATAACCACTTATCCAAGGCCTCGTGCCAAGAATACAAATAAGATTTTGTCAAGGCCTTGTTCCAAGACACTAGTTTGTCTCATGAGACCTACCGATGCATCGAGGAGCTATAGTGGGCTCCACCCGTCACATATTAAGTCCAATGCATTCCTATATGAAAAGGTTTAAACATAACATAAACATTCATATTAAAACTAGCATACGAAATGTCAATACTTTCACCATAAACTATGAACGGTATAAAAATAGCACATCCATAGTCAAACATATCACAAAAACTTCAATACAATATAGAAGTTTTGTATCATAATAAATCAACTTCAAATAAGTGTAAAATCTATCAAAGGATGTTGACATAGATGAAATCAAAACTCTTTTTAGAGAAATATATCTTTCTATTTTGAAATCATTTAAGAGTCATATATTTATGAAATAAAACATTTTATTTGAAAATATTCTTATAAGCTTGTAAGGGACGATTTGATGATTTTATAACGGCGGAAAATAACCACACCCACCGTATAAGTTAAAAAAACATTATTACCTTAATTCTGTCGAAAAGGTTAAAAAGCACCTTGTTTGGAAAACGACAGAAAGATTCATTTATAAACCAATTATAAAAAGTCAAACAAGGGTATAAATGACTTTAACCTATATTCTTGTAAATATTAAAAATGTTTTGAAATACATTTTTAAGAAACATGGATGTGGATGATAAAGAGACCCTAGTATATTATTACGTATAAACAACCTCGGATAATGAAGAGATTGTGAAATAAAACCATACCTTGTGCTTTTTCTTTGGCTGGGGTAGGTTAACCTCCTTTATAATTGTGAAATAATTGTTATTAAATTATACAAGAATCATATACACTAATATGATATCATATATGATCTTTTAACATTAATTTGTTAATAATATCTTAGTATTATCGTTGTTTCGGGTGTTAACTTACTCGTTTTCTTTTATTTGTTTTGTTACGTAAGCCATGTTTGTAATGGATAGGTTGTATCTTAATCATACCCAGAATGATATCAAGTCCTTAGATACTATTATTAATCATCAAATGAGAATTATACTTTAATGGATACGATGGAGAATGAATCTCATCGCGTTCGTGGAGACGGTAGTCCGTACGTACGCATGAGCAACAATATCATTATTTTGATATTAAAATAATATATAATTGGATGTTATATCATATATACAGAATCATTATCATGTTAAATTTATTATTTACATGAATTACACATCATTATTATACCCATCCAAATAATAATTCATTGAATAACAATTACACCACGACGTTGAGACGGTAAGCCGTACGTACGCAAGTATGGTGATATGTTATTGAAAGGATGGATAGAATACTGAATATGGTTGTACCATATTTATAATAACATCACAGTATATACATGATAATGGAGTTATTATTTTAGAATGGTAACAACAAAGGAAGAGGAAGTGGAAGAAGAAAGGAACTTGAAAAGGTTTGGTGAAAACATTACCTCTTCTTCGGGTTCTTCCTTTTGATTTGTTCAAAAGGGATCCTTAGTATGGCTTTCTGATCAAAATAAGGCCTCTAGGTTGTATTTAGGGAAGTTGAGAGAGTATTTGGGCAGAGTTTGGCCGAACCAAAAGGCTTTGAAGGTGTGAAGTAATGAGGAGGAGTGCCCTTTTATAAGAGGGGTGAGGGGCACCTTTGGAAAAGGTAGAAATATTAATTTATAATAAATTCATATTCGGTTTCTAATGGATAAAAAGTTTATTATTTAAAGTTTAAGGTGGGGATGGGTCGAAAACCACTCAACCAATAGAATTTAGACAGGTTTGGGTTACTATATTAACCTTGTCTTTAAGTATTAACTCTTAGTTAATTAGTTTCACTTTTACAATGTCTCTTTGTATTTCTATATTATATGGTTAATAAACTTACCATATACATCCAATAGACCACCAAGTGGTCCATTAATGATACACATATCATGATATAAGTCTCTTGGACGAACCTTAGATTTTTAGGAATTTAATATCAATTAATAATATAATATTTGTTTTAAAAACTCTTTTATGTCAATTTTGACACTATTCAATAGTTGATTTTTGTGAAACTTATAAAAGAATGAATACTTCAAAATAAGTCAATTAAATCAATCCTAATAAGTCATATTATCCTATAAAATTATTTTAATTCATTAAAAGTCTCAAATTATATTTATTTGGGTATTTATAATATCAATTATTTTACTTTTTCACCATTACGGTAATTACTGTATCATCATTGTGTCATAAATAAATTAAAATATTTAATGTCTAAAAATTATAAATAAAATATCCTTATGTAGGTAATATTTTTATCTTTATAATGAATATTTTCAATCTAATTTATATTATGTATAACCCTATATTAAAAATGTTTTAGTAAATAAACTTTGATTTTAACTCTTTTAACTCTTCTTTGAATTAAATAATAATAAATGTCCTAATCTAATCCAAGTGGACCTAAATGATAATATTTTATTCCTAAGGTTGTTTTTGGTCAAGATTCACTTTTCCAATAGAATTAGGACATGTGTTAGGGTAATATTAATATCATTTTTACCCTTAATTACCCTATTTACTTTTAACCGTGGTAAATAAAAGTAAAAAGTTACTATTCAGCAAAAATTATTTTCATCTCATTGAACCATATTTTACTTCTTTATATTAACCATGTCTCTCGGATTTTCGAAATTCCATTCACAGAAACGGTAAAATTAAGTTTTATAAAAAATTCAGTTTTTTAACTACCACTTAGTAGTTTCACTATTCATCAAAAATTGAAGTTTTTCAGAACAATGCCAAAATTTCACCCTAAGCTATAATTGATATTCTGAATTCAAAAATGATGTATATTTTACAAAATTCCAAACATATAAGTTGCATTAATTAATTTTATAATTAATTCCCACTGTCACAACAAATAGCGTGTTTTTAAGAAACAATATATACTAAAAGATTGATAATTGTTTAGGTCCAATTTCAAAGTGAAATTAATTATAATGAACACCATTGGATAAAATGGTAAAAATATATTCTAATTATACTTTAAAACCACTGAATAATATAATTTATCACTATAAATTATTTTGATTAAAATAGTTGTTTTTAAGTATTTTTCACTATTCATAAAAATTGGAAGTTCTCAGAAAAATACCAAAAATTCATCTTAGGATAATTTCAATATTACGAAACCAAAAATGAAGTCCATTTTGAAATATAAAATATATATAATTTCAAAAAGTAGGTATTACTATTCATAACGGCTAGTTTGATTGGTTGTGGTGTGTTAGAACTCGATGTTGCGTACAACACACGCTATCACATTATTCAAAGAGAAGCGTACCGTAGAAGCTTGGGGTGTTACAATTTCCCTCACACTCACTTGGATACTCCAAAATTATGTTTAATTCCATTTCAATAAGTCTTGTAAGAGATCCTTCTTTGAAATCAAAGATGTTCTTAAAACTTCCCTAATAATCCAACCCCTGTATTGGTCCTTACCCTTTGAAATGATGTGTGATGCTTCTGATAGGGCCATTGGGGTTGTTCTTGGTCAAAGAAGAGAAAAGATTCCTCATATCATCTATTATGCCTAAAAAACACTAGATGAAACTAATTCTCACTACACTATTACTTAAAAAGAACTTTTAGAAGTGTTTTTTACTTAGATAAATTATGGCCCTTTCTCTTAGGTTCCAAAATCATCATCTTCACAGACCATTCTGCTAAAATGTTCTTACTCAAGAAAAGTGATTCCAAACAAAGTATAATAGGATGGATCCTAATTCTCCATGTTTTTGACTTTATGATTAAATATGGGCCTAGAAAAATAAAACACTATGGCTAATCACTTAAGTATAATTTATAATGCTTCTCATTCTAAATTAACTGATCATGAATTTTTAACTGAACACCTATCATATGTCACTCCAAAGTTACCATGGTATGAGAAAATTGTAAATTAATTAGTTTCTGGTGTTTTTCCTATTTTTTTTTAAAATAATAAAAATTTAATTTTATAAGTGATTCAAAATTCTATTTTTTGAAAGATAATAAAATTTGTAAAACTAGTTGTAACCTGGTAATTATAAAATGTTTTGACAAATATGAACATTTCTCTATCTTAGAATTTTTTCACTCAATGCCTAGTGGTGGCCACTATGGACCACAAAGGACCTACCAAAAGGTCCTTGACTTAGGATTATTCTATCCTTCACTCTTCAGGGGCCCACATGAGTTTGGTCAATCATGTCCCACCTTCCAAAATTTTGGCATAATTTCAAAAAGAAATGAAATTCCCTAAAATCCATTAATCTTATGTGAGATCTTTGATGTTTGGGGAATCAATTTCATGGGACCATTCTCCTGTTACAATGTATTATCATACATTCTTCTTGCATTCAATTGTGTTTCTTGGTGGTCGAGGCCAAACCCACTAGAAAGGATGATTCACATACTATTAGTGTGTTCCTAAAAATCCACATATTCCATCGATTTGAAACACCAAATTATTTTATAAGTGACTTAGGAACTCATTTATGTAATTGGGACATGAAAATATTTTAAAAAATAGGGGGGTTTTACATAAACTTCAGCTACATATCACCCCAAAAAAAATTTTCTTGGTAAACAATTCTAAAGGATAAGTGAAAAGAGTGCTTGAGAGAATGGTAAAACCCACCATAAAATACTATCCTGAATGAATTGGTGAAGCACTTTGGGCCTATCTAAATTCCTATAAAACACTCATTAGTATGTTTCCTTTTAGGATAGTTTTTGGTAAAGCATGTAATTTACCATTTGAAATCCAAAATAAGTCATTTTGGGTTGTGAAAACGTGTACTTTTGATTGTGAAAAAACCAAAAAAGAGAGGTTGTTTCATTTGAATGAATTATAGTATATTTGAATAGATTCTTATGATATTTAAAATATCTTAAAATAAAATACTAAGGCACTCCATAAAAATAAACATTATGTGAAAGGTATTCTATAAAGGTGAAAAGGTAAGGCTCTTCAAGTATTGATTTCGGTTTCACCCAGGTAAGATTAATTATTGTTGGGAAGGTCCAGTTATTATTACTAATTTTTAGAAATTTGGTGCAATAAAAGTCCAAGTCCCCTCTTCCAAAAAGATATTCACAATTAATGAAAATTGGTTAAATCATTACCATGAGAGGACACACACCCCAGGAACCACATCAAATTCCATCTCCCCACCGTTGGATAGAGATTCAAACCCACTAAATCCAAACTAGGGGGAACCTCTTTTCCTTTAACTCCATATTTATCTATTCTTTCTCATTCTATCCCTTTCTCCCCCTGTTTCCTTTTCTTCCTTTATCTTTCATTTTTTATCACTTTCTTTTGTGTGGGTGTGTATTTTAATAAAAATAAAAACACTCAATAAAATAAAAAAATAAAAATAAAAAGAGTCATAATTAATCACCATTCAAATTTGAAATTTTGTCCAACCATTTTGCGGAGTCTAAAGACATGTTTTCATCAAATAAATTTTTTATATTCATCATAAATTTGGATAAATAATCTTTTGTCAAGAAAAATAAAATTTTAATGCTCATTTTTTTTATTTGGAAAATAATTCTTCCCCAACCATGAGTAAAAACATTAGATTTCATTCCAAGGTCACTTAGAACCATATTTTAATTTTTTGTGTTTTTTAACCCCGATCATGAGTCTTGAGTTTATGGATCTTCAAGCTGAATTTCCTACTTTGGTGGGAATTAATATGATAGAGGCATTTTCTGAACCTCATGAGAATCACAATATCCAAATATCATCCCATTTACCTTACATTGATACTAATTTTTAAATCCCCTTTGAGCCTATGGATATGTTATTTTTTATAACCACATTAAAATCCCAAAATGTTGTCCTACCCATCATCTATATGTATTTTTATTCCATGATTTTTTGAAATTTATGTGTGGGGGGAATGAATTTAATTTTGGGTATTATTTCTTTGATTTTCACCGTGTCATATATACTTGAGGTAAATCATGCATTTAAGTGTGGGGGATAGGTACTTTAGTGAGTTTGGGGAATTTATATATGTTTATGAAATATTGTACAAATTTTATTGAAAATTGTTTAAAAAAATTAAATGAAAAAACAAAAAGAAAAGAAAAAAAGAAAAACAAGAATGGGTTGTGGCTTGGGTGGGTCAAAAATAACTCCTCATCAACCTTTAATCTTGTCATAACTTTTATAGTTAGTTTCATGAGGAGATAAAACATGTGTTTGTAGAGAAGTGTGAGATTTTTTTTAAGTTCAACTTAAAAAAAAGAAAACAAAATTTATGTAATTGGGATAAGTTTTGTGTTTTGTAAATCTTTCATCTTTTAATTACCTTAAAATTTATTCCTCTTTTGTGTCTTGATTCACACAATCATTTCCTTATAAATACGGGTTTCCATTTCCTTCCATGTTTCATTTCAAAAAAATGATGCATTGTTTTTCCCATGTTGATGTTTTATCCCTCTTTTATGATCTTTTAAACATTATATTATTACCATATTATAGACACTAAAAACCCCCAAAAATAACTCTTGATTCTTGTTCACTTTAGGATAATAAATGGAAGCTGAGATATCTTTCAATCTCTAAGATTGTCACTTTTGGTTGGTGAATGAGTGAACCTCTACAACTACATTTTTATCATTTAGAGAGGAGTGAATTCTAAATTCCCACATTTTCCATTTCAAATTATGAACATGAAAAATGAATTGTTTTTGGAATAATATTATTGTAATAATTTTTAGTGGAATTTTTTATGGATGAGTGAACTAGTATAGACCCCCCAGATTGGTGAAAAGAAAATCTTAATATTTGTTGGTGAGTAAAAATGATTTAGTTATGTATTTATATTTGTTGTACATGAATAAATGCATAAGAATAAGTGTGGGGGATTTGATATTACATATTAATTCATAATTTTTACATTACTACCATCATATAATTATAACTTAAAAATTATTAATTTCCAATCAATGTTTATGTTTTGATCATAAACACACAAGAAGAACATTGTTTGAGTTCATTTAATTGAACTACAGTTTCATGTTTTGATCATATCATTAAAAATAATAATCCAAATTATGTTATTATTATTTTTTAGTCTTTATGATGAAAATTTAAACATATAATTAGAAGACAGATTTGTCCAATTCTTCTATTTTAATGGTCATATGGACTACCCAAGAAGGCCCACAAAATCTGTGATGAAAACTAGAACTGCCATGAAGATAGAATTTCTCGGCTCAATATAAAAGCCAAAATTTGATGAAACTCCATAATATGTTCTTTATTATCTAAATTAATCATGAATAACAATTTTAAGTCCAAAATCAATAAATAAGGGGCCCGATTGATCCATGAAATTCCATCCCACCATTCTATCTGGTAATTAAAAGTAGCACAAAATCCTTCACTTTTATCCCGATACATAAATCCAATTGAGGTGAGATTTTTTAGTGTGAAATCCAAGATATAGGATCCAAAATTTTTAGAATAAATGGGTCATATTTAAGGGAATATATATAGTCATAAATTCATTCACATTTATAGTATGGAAAAGTTCAACACAAAAATGGTTAGGAGAACATTGTTTACTAAACTAGCCATAAAATTGGATAAAAAAGTGTAATGGATGAAAAATTTGGAGGGTGTATTGAAAACATACATATATAAAACTTTTAGGAATAATATTTCTCTTTATTTAGCTATCTGAATTATGAAATTGGGGAGCCAAGTGGAGGGGTATATTTGGAATGCAAACAGTCCATGACTTTGTGATACAAATACACTCCCCTACTATCCATGCAAGGGGTTGAAATTTAATAATATAGTAGGATACATTTTCATGACCAAAGGCTTTCCAAATTCATGGGAGGACCTTTTAAACCCAAGTTTTCACTTGATATACTCTTCCTCCTCTCTTTTTTTCATATACTTTTCCATTTTTTTCATTTGTAACCTTGTAAGTGTTTTATTGTAATTTTGTTTCAATATTAATGCAAGTTTATTAGTAATATCTTATTCTTATATACCTTAAATATTTTAATATAAATTTTCCTAAAATAGTTTAAATCAATTTAAAAAACATTCTATCCTTTCACTTTCTCATTCAATTGAAAGTGTTTTTTTACCGCTCTTCACATTTCATGTGTGTTTGGCACACCGCAATTTTCTTGTCCTATTATTTTTATTTTATTTTTAAAACATAAAAATAAAAAATTCCAACCGGATTATTAACCACCCAAACGGCTGAGTAAATCTACCAATGGGGTGATTCATAAATTTTTGATGTTAAGTGATTGAGATCTTTTACTCATTGAATATTCTTTAGGTTGACATTGTGTATGTTAAACTTAAAATTTCAGGGATTAAAGGAATTTTTTGTTTAACATGTGGATTCCATGGATTATTGGAACCATAAATACACTACCATAAAGAATTTTTTATTGATATTAGAACCCTATTTAAGTTAAGTCTTGGATTAAATCCTTAACACTTGGGAATTATGTTCAAAAACATCTTGTGAAGTGGGTGTTAATTTAATGCAATATAAATCAAAGATCAAGGATATAATAAGAAAAAATAACCAATAATGAAATATCCCCAATATTTAAATAATTGTTAAATCAAACATCATACATAAATAAATTTAATTAAAATTTAAAAACAAACCCCCCATTAAAAAGAAAATCAAAATGGAAACAATTGAATTTAAAATTTTACCATTGCTGAGGATTTGACCCGAGTGTCTCTATACACATTAGAAGTGAACCAGAACTTTGAATGATTGATAGTAGACAATCATCCATGATTCAAGTGTATTTTTAATTGAAATTTCTCAGGAAATATTATATGAATCCTAACCATTGTAAAATAAACAAAGGAAATAAAAATAAAAGGGGGAGGGCGCCTCTTGTAGTCGTAAAACTCTTACGACGCACTTAAGATGTCTGAATCATGGTTTCATGAGACCCCTTGAAAATATGGTTTGATCCTATAAAGGCCCCTTAACAAACCATCCTTGTCTCATGGAAAGTCCCAAATAAGTCTCCTGGGATCACACAAAAGCCTTTCGATAGGCATCCTAATCTCATGAATTCACAGGGACATATCAATATGAACATATAGAATTCCCTCAACATGAACGCATGATTCAAAAAAGTCCCCATTAATTAGAGATAATATTTTAAAGGAGGTATTTATGGGATGGGTCTGTGGTCACTAAAAAATAGGCGATGACCCTGGAGGGATCTACAATAGAGACTCACAAAGATGCATGATGCAGAAGCCTTCACCAACTCTATCCTGGATCCAATTGATATGCACCACGTAAATTGGAAAACAAACAGGGTGGTGAGGCTTATAAATCCCCCACCCCAGTATGAAAAATTCACCACTACCTACTGTAACCAAAAAAAAGTTTCTCCAGAATAGAATTTTTCTCATTTGCATCCAAGTACCAGGGAAAATTTCTCAGAGTGGTGGATCTCATGAAAAACAAGCTTCCCATTATGTAAGATACTAAAGATCATATTGAGCCACTATGAAGTCTGCATAATTACTTTGCATGATCACCATAAATCATGTGAGGGACCTATGGAAGGACATGTGAATGGCATCCTGCAAACCTGCTAGATTACGTGAGAATTCATAAAACATTACAATGAAAAAATCTAATACATTCACAATATAAAAGATAAAACAAAGACTAAAGGTAAGATACATAAGAGGAGTACATATATGATGATCCTCATCCACTTCGTGTGAACCATCCATGACACACTATAGTAACACAACATGTCACCCAGATCTTATGACATCCCTTTGGAATAATATTTTGATCATGTGAGGTCTTATGGGACATGTCAAAGAAAGTCACATGGTACCCCCTAGGCACGCCACCTTAGTCTCATTAATCCCTTAGAGATCAACATACTAACCTTGAGATGTACTTCAGACGTGTTTGATAACTCCTATAACAACACCTGCTCATGTCAGCTAAGCCTCGTGGTAGCACTATGGTATGTCAGATGGCTCTTGTGACATCCCTCCAACACGCTATCTAGGCTTAATGATGTCCTATAGGAATGTTAGCTAGGACATGAAACACCCTCTGAGACAAGTTTCATTGACTCTTGAGATTCCCTCTATGTGTTTCAGCTAGCTCTTTCTATGAAACTTGGTAAAGTTAGTTGGATCATGAGACACCCTCTGGAAAAGTTAGTCAGGTCATGTGATGGCTCTGAGGATCAACTATCCAGGTCTTGCATTATCCTTTGGACAAACCAACCATGATCATGCGATGACCTTTGGGTATTCCATCCAGATTATATGAATTCACCTATAAAAGTCACCCTGATCATACAATTTTCTTTGGACATGTCAAGAAGACACTCTTCGACATGTCATGCAGACAATAAAGGCATGTTATGTGGATAATAAACACATGTTAGGAGGAAATCAGGCCAGGTCATAAGGGTAACATTAGTGTGTAATACCGAACCAAGAGAACTATGAGGAATATCATTCCTACTATAACCATGATATGTAGGATGCCTCTTTGAGGCCCAAACTCCATATTAACCATCCAAAGGGATGTCTCAGTACATAATTACAGTATCCATAAGTAGTGGGATTGATCATTTTCCATCCCTTGTTTCTCACACTAATCTTAGATTACATGGGATTATGGGACTACAATGATCATATCATATACACCATAAAAACCTATAAGGATAAAAGAAATGTTAGTGTGTAAGCCCTAATCTACTGAACTATGAAGAATATGATTCCTACCATAATCGGGATACGTAGGAAACCTTCCAAAGGCCAGATATTGAACTAAAATGGGAACCCAACTCAGTATGGGTCCTGCCATGTCTCTAACATTTCAACCATAAAGACTCAATCATTCCCATGGGTTGGTCACTCTACCTCATCCATCAATGGACTGAGAAATTTTTTGAACTATGATGAATTTGATTCCTTCCATAACCAGGATATGTAGTTGTCCTCCCAGAGGCCTAAGCTCTTTATTAATCTTCCAAAGTAAGTCCCAACATATAAGTCCCACATCCATATGATATTACATTGATTACTTGTTATAAATTATTTCCCACATCAATCATACATCACGTGGGATTAGGGAGTTTCAATAGTCATATCATTCGCATCCCGAATTCACACCATCCAGGTCAATGCTAGTATATAATCACTGATAAGTGGAATGATATAAGCCTATTCTATATAAAGAAATCTAACTTAGAGATAGTCCCAAGAGAATGAATGAACTAAGATAACTTTGTTTTCCATAATAACTAGGATACGTAAGACACATTTCTAAGGCCTGAGATAAAACAGGAACTCACTTCGGTATAAATCCTCCCATGTCTCAAACACCTAAACCATCATGAACAAATAATTCAAATGGGATGATCATTCTACCTCATCCACTATAGGACTGAGAAACCAAATGAACAACAACAACTCTGATTCTCACCATAACTGGGATACGTAGGTTGTCTCCCCGCGACTCGAGCTTGAATACATGGTTCCTAAGATCTCACTCATATATTCTATTTCTGTATGATGTTAAATAACACATGTTTTAAAAAATATATGGGTTTTGATTCTTATAATAATCAAGATACATTGGATGACTCAGAATGGATCAATCTCCTCCTTAGAAAATTAACCACCTCCTTATATGGTAAAAAATTCTAAAGATCCCAGTTATATGGATTCAACACACAACCAGTTAATCGTTACTAAGAAAAAGATGATGTACCATAGATACATATAGATAAATTCACTAAGAAAATACCCTTTCTTCTATTCATAGATGAGATACCCATCTTTTTCACAAAGAGATACTTGACCCATGATCATTTTGTTAGGGTAACCAGTCCCATATTGGGATTATAAAGAGATTAATAAACATATATTAATTCTATAAGAGAGTCCTGGAGAAGGAAAAAATTTCCCTCCAAAATGGTGTGATGAACTAGACCTCCCATCCCCTCGACCAATGTGAGTCCCTAAGTGCCATCAGTCTTGAAAACCCATGTGACCGCCTTCCTTTGGAAAGAAATTATATACATAGTTACAGATAGGGAAACTATTGGGAGTTTACATTAAATAGTTACAATGGTAACATGATGATTATGATTATGCATGATATAAACCCCCTAAAATCATTAAATGGGTCACATAAGACCTACCACGATGATGGATTTTAGGTTTCACTCTCTCTTTTTCCTTGGTGAAACAAAAATTTTGAACCTGATGTGAATATCTCTAATAAAAAAATGTCTGGGTTATTATCTATTTGGCCATTTTTTATGTACACTATATGAAAAAAATGGTGAACCCGATTTGAATCGCTCAAATAACATAATGATCAGTTAATCACACGTCAAGAAACTTTTTTTACATGCCCTCTACAAAAAAACGTAAGAATAGAATGATATCACAACTGATCCTCCATAACCACATTTCTCATGAAATAAGTCCATCCTCACATTGATAAGTCCACATGAGTGGAATGGAAAAATCCGGAATAAAATAACAATCATGTTAACCATTCATATCTGATTGATAATATCATGCCTATGATATTTAACCAATCAGTGACCTTGTTCTCTGTTGTCTTCATGACTCTAGATACTTATCTCATAAACAACATATTGATTCAAGACAATTCCTTATTCATACAACAGCCATTTCGGTAAATAACCTATGGTTGCAACCAACAAGAGTTGCAAAATGATCTCACCTAATTGATAAATCCAACTTCAGGTAGAGAACATGATGGTCCTGGAGTACCATCGATGTGGTACAATCCATACCTTGGAAGAAACCCATGAAGTTATCTAGGTTCGAAAATTGGCGAGCCTGCATCACCCATGGAAAGCTACATCTAAGCTAGTGGCCCTGGTCTCCATATACAACTACTTCAGGAGCTGATCCCTGGAACACAACAACTACCACCTTCAATATCTAATAAAGATGGACCAAGAATCCAAATACAACTCCCATATGTTTTAGGTTCTACTGAGGAGGGAACCTTTCAACCGCCATCGTCAGCATCATCCCGTTGGTACCCACTAGACGCCTACTGAGGGAACCACCTAACAAACTACTTCCTCTGACGCCCATGAATGAGAAAAAAGGATCATTGGATAGAGAAGGAATTGGGTATCTTGGAGAGGGCTCATATCTCCACTCCTATTGATGAATCCTTCTACATATTTCAGTGGAAACCAGTAAGAAAGATCATATCTCTCCTTGATCAGAACAAGTCTACGAGCATATTCCCATAGCAGGCATGGGGGAGGCACATATCTCTACCACATCAAAAAATTCCATTATAATATTCCAATGGAATTAAGAGAATATAAGTGGGCATATATCCCCGCTTCAATCGAATATATCTGATAGTATATAAGGGAGACAGAAAATTTGTAGACTTATATCCCTACACAAACTTTTCTAAAATGAAATATATATTTTAGTAGGAACTGAATAACTCTATCAGCATATTCCAGAACTATTATAGTTAAAGATAAAAACACATATTTCTATCCCTATAACCAAGACAACTCAACACTTTGATCATTACCAATAAGTGGTTGTATCGGGGAATGCACACATTCTTTCTCTCATATAGGAGTAATGTTGGCATATTATGATAAAGGAAGAGGCATCGTACTAGGATCATATTCTCATTCCCATCAGGGTTCAATAGGTGATATTGACACATACCTCGGGATAGGGACATTTTACTGTCGAAAAAGACTGACAACATATTCTAAATTCCTAGAATTAGTCTCATATCCCCATTCTTTGTAGGATCACCAAGTGAGAGGGGAATATGCCTCAAGAATATTCAAATTTTTATCAAATAAGTCTAGTGGAATACTCCAAAGGTTTAGTATAAGGAATATATCCCCATTCGAATCAGGGGTAATCAAGTGAGAATGGAACAAGCCTCGGGATATGCTCATAATCCTATTATTGAATAAGCCTAGTATATTTAGTAGATCACAAAATCCAATCACATATTCCTACTTCCGCTAATGAATGAATGCACCATCATCATTCCAGGGAAATGCTAGAGGATTCACATATCCCTTATCCCATTATGGATGTTTGTCAACATATTTCGACATAGAATGAATTTTTAGAACAGGATCATATTCCTGGTCCAACTGGGGTTCACTAGGTGAGAGCAACACATGCTTGAGGGAAAGATTATAATCTTTCTATGAAAGACCAGTGGAATATCCCAAAGGATTAGGATCAGGCTCATATTTCTATCCTGACTGAGTATCACCAAGTGAGAATGCAACTTTCCTTAGTACATGATCATACTCCTGTCAATAATGAGATAGATAATTGGAATATTCTATTAGCTTCTCAGTAGTTGACTCATATTCTTACAACATCCTGCGATTATAAAAAAATTTAGGCAACCATCATGAAGCAGGCTCATATCCCTACACAATTTCAAAAGGCATGTTATCATATTTTGACCATGATATAGGATGTGACCCATATTCCTAATCTTCTCAATTATATTGTCCTTTGAGTTATTCAAGACACATTCTCAATTCCATAAGTGTATTTTAACTCTTCCACTAAAGTAGAAAATGATAATTACCATGATAGTCCTCCTTGTGGTAGTGTGGAGATGGATTATAGGGAATCTAGTTATGATATCCACCATAGTCAACCTCCCCACATTGATATCTCCCACAGACAAAAAAACCCTACCCTTTCCCAGACATCTTTGTATAGAGAGGTGTTCCAAAATCCAATTCCTTATTATAGAGAGGTTCTCAAAACCCCAGGGTTAACAATATACAGTTCCCCATAAAATTCCAGAAGCACTCCACTCCAGTCAATAGATGAACCTCAACATCATATTCTATGGTCTGGACAGATGGAGATGTTTAAGTATGTTGAAGAGGTGGTCGACATTGAAATATTAAGAGAGTTGTCCAGAAGCAACCTCCCCATCACATTTTGGAACCTCTCCACTTCTTACTGTGATATCTCTGATGATCTAGAAAAGGATTGGATTCCTTATCTATGCCAAAATATGTGGTATAATCATTAGGGACTGAAGGATTGAAACCTCCCTTCTCTAGGATATGAGTTTCACCTTCAGAAAATCAATATACTCTGTTTTCAGCTAGACCAATCTGCTATCTCCATAGAATGGGATCCAAAACTGGAAAAGAACTACACAAATCTGCAACACGATTGTTTCCATTACAACACAACCCTTTGGTAGTTGATCTCTGAATCCACATCATTAATTCGTATTCAAGGATGGGGTGAGTTAAGAGAATTAAACTTTTCCACACCCATGGAATAGAAAAACCCCTATGATACATCTTCCTGTAATGTCATTGAATCTGAAAAAATCAGGTGAGAAAGTGATGCTCAGGACAGTTGGTTGCTATAATAGAATTCCCCTTCTTAAAAAATGCCTAGAAATTTTGAACAGAGGGAGAGGATAGATAACAAGACTTCAAACTGGACCCCTAGAAGCAATGCGAAAGAATTTCATACATAGATACTGAATTTGTGATCATTCAAAAAACTTCCCATAAAGAATGGTTCTCATCATGAGCTACCATCATACCCAGATCCTACATGAGAAAAACTATGCCACATAAAATGTTCCATAGTAGTAGATACCATATCATCTATTAAAGATAGAAATCAACCTTTTGGTTTGGGAAAATATCTACCAGTGGCTCCACCTCTTGGATCGTCAATTATTGAGAGGATTTGGGACATATCGACAACAACTGAAAATAAACCCCATCCCGTTGGGATGGGGGAATTTATATCTCAATAATAATCACCAGGTTCATTATCCCTTGAGAGGGTCCTGGGGAAATTAGTGGTGATTCCAGATCAACCCCACCCCATAGGGATATGAGAATTTATATCTTCATATTAGTCCTGTGATCCACCAAATCCATAAATGGAATAGTTGGATCCTAAAAAATAGGAACAATCAATGCTAATTGTAGTCCCTAATAACCACTACCTCACAGGGCTAAGGGAATTTTCATCGTCATCATCACTATAGAGAGAATCAGTCATCTCTATTTTAGGAAGAAAAAATCAATGGTTGACATCCCACCTGTTCCTCTCACTAAAAGAAAAACCTCCGCTGGTCAGGGCCTACTCAATAAACATGAATAGAAACTTCCTCAAGGTCACTATTAATAGACCAATATAGGAGGAGAATAAAATAAAGGTGATCAAACCCCACTAGGGCCACAAGGAAAAATGACCCAATATATCCATGGGTTTTAATAACGATCCAAATGAAGGCAGTACAAAATCAACATACTACGTCAAATGTAATGGTATATCTACCATTGCCCTATATGCCTCTATGAATGTCATAACCATCAACATGATAGAAATTATGGATCAAGACATAAATATAGAGGGATGCAACACTTAAAATACACCCTGAGAGGAGGGGGATTTGGATGCACCAAATGAGGTTACACGCACATGGAAAAAAAAGAAGGCTCCAAAATCTAGAACCTCAGGATACCGAGTTTCCACCTCCATGGTGGAAAATTTCCAAAAAAAAGGAAAGGTGCACCTATATCCCAATCACCACCCAGAATAATTGAGGTTTCTTCCCCAGAAGAATAGTTTTCACAATATGAAAGTGAAATAAAAACCCTCAGTCGACTCAATAAGAAGCTACTTTGGGGAAATATTCCTACTCGGTATTATCTTTAGGAAAGGAATAATATTCTCCCTCCTATATCCAATATGCTAATAGATGTGGTAATATAATCATCAGCCTGGCTCCAAATCTAGGAAGTTAGTCTACATAAATGAGAGAGTCAAAAATGACTGTGACTTCCCTCGGTTGTGATGATAGACTATCCCTCACTAGGAAAATAATTTATTCTTAGTAATAATCAATTGTCAGTATGAGATAAAGGTGGGAACATATCATCAATCCCCACCCACTCCCAAAGGATGGGAGATGAATCCAAAAATACTGCCCCTAGAGCTTCTTAACATCATCGATTCTATAGCTACTCGAATAGAAGTCATGGAAGGGTGACACACACCTGTGCATTCTGAGAGGAATCCATATCCAAAGTTGGTTTATTATGATCTACCTACACCCTATTTTAGAAATCCTACCTTATCCACTTTTGACAGTTCAGGTTATAACGAACCATACTTTACATACATTGTTAATACTTCAAAATTGAATCACACTTATTACAATATATGACAAAACCACAAAGGACCGTATATGTATAGTGTCTTTAGAAACTGGGAAACATAAACAACCGGTTCATAAATCTTCTACAGTGTCTCCCATTTATTTCATCATATCTAGGGTCCCTTTTAGCATATTCTACTTAATATCCATCTTCCTGACCTGGGGAAAAGAAAACATAAAAGGGTGAGCTCAAATGCTCAGCAAGGGCAAATAAAGGAAATAAAAATCATATCATATATTTTTGAAAATCATAACCTGCAAAAGAGATCATAATATCTTAACATGGAATAAATCATAGAAGTGAAAATGAGATCACCATAATCATAACATGAAACTTGAAACTTTGTGGCATGCACACATAATCATGGAAAATCATTTCTTGTTAGTCATGACTCATTGCCAAGACTATCTTAGTGGACAAAGTCCCTTTCTGAATCGAGTAACCCTCGTTTCAGTCCTGTTTCACTGAACCGGTATAACCTACCGTTCCATCCCTGTCTATCTCATGAGATATAAAATCTTTACCCAATGCATTGGAGGGAGATATAGGTCCCACCCATCTTATAATGAATCCTTTCTTATGTGTGCCACATAATCATAAAACATACATCATCGCATAACACATGTAACAAAAATGGGATTCTTGAAACATCATGACATCATAAATCAATTCATATAAGATAATGGAATTCATAAAAATAATTCCATCACAACATGATCAAATCAATGTAATAATAGGGATAAAAACAGAACCCTCTATTATCTTAGATGGAAAATAATTTTGATAAAACACTTGAACTTCATTCTTGAGGAAAATATCCATTCTTCTTCAAAAACATTTTTCCTTTCATAACATGTCATACAACTTTAAAATAAAAGAAGTTGATTAAAAATAAACTTGAAAACTTGTAAAGGAAGCTTCTTGGAAATAATGTTTTAAAAATCCATTCAAGCCATATAAGTTAAAAAAAACATTCTTCGTACTTTTGTCGGAAAAGTCAAAAAGTACCTCGTACGACAAAAGATTCCTTTCATACATATTAATAAAAACTCACCGAAGGGTAAAAATGGATTTAAACAATTGTAGGTGGATGGAAATAATATTAAATATTGATGAAACATGGATGTGGATGATAAAATACACCCCAGTAAATACTTACGAATAAACAATCTCGGATAAAAATGAGATTGTGATATTTCCCTTACCTTAGGTCCGATTTTCTTTGTACGTGTCCGAAGCTCCTGTATAATGGTTTAAATAATGTTATTGACTTATTCCAGAATCATACATATTGATATGATATCATATATGGTCATATTCTTAGCTTCTTGTTAGTAATATTTCATTGTTACTTGTTACTCGGGTCTTTATTGCCTTTTGTTCTTATGCATGTTTTGCCGAATACATTCTTATTCTTCTTTTAAGGTTATAGATACCTTATATCCAGAATGGTATTAGCGTAACATATATCATATTTATTCATTCAATTCATTTATATAATTACTATGTAATGATGATCATGTAGAACGAGTCGCATCACATCATGGAGACGGTATTCCGTACGTATGCACGAGTGATGATATCATTCCTATGATCGTGGAACTGTATTGGAGTATATATATATTATTTCAGTATCAATATTACTTTATAATAATCATAAATAGTTACTCATTACACCATTATACGCATCCTTGTAAAGTGATGGTGGAAAAATAGATTACACCACGGCGTGGAGACGGTATTCCGTACGTACGCACGCGCGGTGATTTCATTTTTCCGTAGGATGGATAGAAGGTGAATTAGGGTTGTTTCATATTTATAATAACATATCAGTATGTAAGTAATACTGATGTTATTACTTTTTCATGAAACAACTAAAGAAGAAGAAGTTGAAGAAGAAAGAAATTGAAAAGATCGGTAATGGATATTACCTCTTCTTTGGAACGCTTCTTTGAATCCTCCACTTAGGGAACTAAGATTGGTCTTTGAAGAAGACCAGGACCTCTAGGATTATTCTAGGGAAGTGGAGAGGAGAAAATGGCAGGGGTTGGCCGAGCTTGAGTGCTCAAATTGGTGTGAGGAGGAGGGGGAGGAGGTGCCCTTTTATAAGGGAGGAGAGGGGCACCTTAGGAATATCTCAAAATATTATTTTATATTAAAGTAAAAATCGGTTTATAATGGTTCCAAAGGGTCTTATTTCAAAGCTAAAGTGGGGATGGGTCGAAATCCTATCAACCAATAGGATTTAGACAAGTTTAGGGTATTATTTTAACCTTATCAATTAGATTTAACTCTAAGTTAAATAATTTAACTTTTACCATGTCTTTTTGTTTTCTTTCACTATATGGTTAATACACTTACTATAACATGCCAAACGAAACCCAAATTGTTTATTATTAATATATATATCCTTATCTAAGTCATTTGGACGAACCTTAGATTTTTAGGAATAAAATAAAAATTAATAATATAATATTTGATTTAAAAACTATTTTGTGTCAATTTTGACACTATTTGATATATGATTTTTGTGAAAGTCATAACAGAACAAGTTGATTAAATCAACATTAATATATCATAGTAACCTATAAAATTAGTGGAATTCATAAAAATTCTCAAAGTACATTTAATTTGGTGTTTATAACATCAATTATGTCAATATTTCATTAATAAGATAATTACTGCATCATCATTGTGTCATCAATAAATTAAATTATTTAATGTCTAAAAATTATAAATAAAATACCATTATGTAGGAAATATTTTTAGATTTCTAATGAATATTTACAATCGAATTTATATTATGTATAACCCCATATTAAAAATGATTTACTTATTAAACTTTGATTTTAACCATTTTAACCCTTCTTTAAATAAATTAATAATAAATGTCCTAATCTAACCCAAGTGGGCCTAAATGGTCATATTTTATTCATAAGGTTGTTTCTGGTCGAATTACACTTATCCAATAGAATTAGGACATGTGTTAGGGTAATAGTAATATCATATTTACCCTTAGTTACCGTATTTACTATTAACCGCGGTAAAAAAAGTAAAAAGTTACTATTCACCAAAAAATTATTTTTATCTCATTGAACCACATTTTACTTACTGATATCAACCGTGTCTGTCGGATTTTTGAAATTCCATTCACAGAAGCGGTAAAATTAAGTTTTATGCAAAATTCAGTTTTTAACCTACCACTTAGTGGTTTCACTATTCATCAAAAATTGAAAGTTTTCAGAAAAATACCAAAATTTCACCCTAGGCTAATTTCGATATTCTGAGTCCAAAAATGAACTCCATTTTGAAAAATAAAATTTATAAAATTTCAAAAAGTGGTTATTACTATTCATAACGGCTAGTTTTAATAGCATATTGTTGTTTAGTGAAACTCGGTATTGCGTACGACGCAAGCTATCGAGGAAGGTCGCGATTGCGTGTAAAGCAAGCCAAGAAAGTGTTGTGTAGAAAAAGATTCCTTTGATGATTTATATAACATAAAAGTCTCGGGTGTTACATTCTACCCCCCTTAAAAAGAATTTCGCCCTCGAAATTCGTCACTTTGTAACAAACAGATGAGGATACTTCTCCCTCATCATATCCTCAAGCTCCCATGTAGCTTCTTCAAGTTGGTGGTTCCTCCATAAAACTTTCACCAATCGAGTGGTCTTGTTTCGTAGGACTTTTTCACTACGATCCAGAATCTCTATCGGCTGTTCTTCATAAGAAAGATCTTGCTCCAGCGGTACAACTTCTGAGCTAAGTACATGTGAAGGATCAGGTATGTACTTTCTCAGGAGAGATACATGGAACACATCGTGAACTTGAGAGAGATTCGGTGGAAGCGCCAATCGGTAAGCTACCTTCCCAACACGATCCAGTATTTCGAAAGGACCGATATATCTAGGGCTCAACTTCCCCTTCATTCCAAATCTCATAACCCTCTTCCAGGGAGATATTCGTAAGAACACTTTATCACCCACTTCAAACTCTAGGTCTTTTCTTCGGTTGTCGGCATAACTTTTCTGTCGACTCTGAGCTGCTCTTATGTGTTGTTGAATAGATCTGACCTTTTCTGCCATTTCATCAACGAGATCAGGTCCTAATAGCTTTCTTTCCCCAACTTCATCCCAGCAAGTTGGAGTCCTGCATTTCTTTCCATAGAGAGCTTCATAAGGATCCATCTGAATACTGGAGTGAAAGCTATTATTATAAGAAAATTCCTCCAAAGGTAGGTGTTGATCCCAACCTCCTTTGAAATCCATAGAGAAAGCTCTCAACATATCTTCTAGGGTTTGAATTGTTCTCTCAGACTGACCGTCTGTCTGGGGATGATAAGCAGTGCTGAAACTCAACTCTGTATCCAGAGTATGCTGAAGACTTCGCCAGAACTTCGAGGTAAATCTCAGATCCCGATCAGATATAATAGAAAGTGGTACTCCATGCAATCTTACCACTTCCTTTACAAATATCCTGGCAAGCTGATCTAGAGAGAAATCCTCTCTAATAGCAATGAAGTGTGCAGACTTTGTACGACGATCAACTATGACCCAAATAGAATTATTGCCTTTGGATGTTTTAGGAAGTCCTGTGACAAAGTCCATAGTGATGTTTTCCCATTTCCATTCGGGTATGGGTAATGGTTGTAACATCCCCTTAGACTTTTGTCTCTCAGCTTTAACTTGTTGACAAACCAAGCATCGAGAGACATATTCAGCAACATCTCTTTTCATGCCATCCCACCAGAAGTACTCTTTCAGGTCCCTATACATCTTCGTGCTTCCAGGATGAATAGAGAATAAAGAACTATGAGCCTCATCCAGCAGCTCCTTCTTTAATTCGGGGATGGGAGGAACACAAACCCGATTCTTGAACTTTATTATCCCATCACAATCAAGGTTGAATTCAGGAACATTTCTCACCTTCTTTTGTAACTCGACATCTTCTTTCTGTGCCTCCTTAATCTTCGCATGTATAGATGGTTGAACATTCATTTGAGAAAGAGAAGATTTTTCCCCTTCCATTATAATTCCAAGATCCATCCTTTGTAAATCCATAAATATTGGATCTTTTGTGATCCTCATCATGGATAAACTAGCATGGTCTTGTCGACTTAATGCATCTGCCACCTTGTTTGCTTTCCCAGGGTGGTAATGGATTGAGCAGTCGTAATCCTTAATCAGCTCCAACCATCTTCTTTGACGCATATTCAGCTCCTTTTGTGTGAAAATATACTTTAAACTTTTATGATCAGTATAAATATCACACCTTTCACCATAAAGGTAATGCCTCCAAATCTTTAATGCAAAGATTACCGCAGCCAACTCCAAATCATGTGTTGGGTAATTTTGATCATGGATTTTTAACTGTCGTGAGGAATAAGCTATCACCATATCATTTTGCATAAGAACACACCCCAATCCCTTCTTGGATGCATCACTGTAGATCACAAACCTTTCTCCACTACAAGGCAGTGTGAGCACAGGTGCACTGGATAACCTTCTTTTCAACTCCTTGAAATTCTCTTCACATTCCTCTGTCCAGACAAACTTAACTCCTTTCCGAGTCAACTTGGTGAGTGGATTAGATAATCGTGAAAAATCTTTTACAAAACGTCGA
The DNA here is from genome assembly GCA_963277665.1 of Viscum album. Taxonomy (NCBI): domain Eukaryota; kingdom Viridiplantae; phylum Streptophyta; class Magnoliopsida; order Santalales; family Viscaceae; genus Viscum; species Viscum album. The sequence continues at coordinate 1,195,466,455 of OY728123.1, read as the reverse complement.
TAATATCCAGCCAAACCAAGAAAACTTCGGATCTCAGTTACTGTTGTTGGTCTTGACCATCTTTTGATAACCTCTGTTTTTGCTGGATCCACAGATATCCCCTCTTTTGAGATTATGTGACCCAAAAATGCAACTTTTTGAAGCCAAAATTCACACTTGGTAAATTTGGCATAAAGCTTCTCCTTTCTCAGGGTCTTTAATATAATTCTCAAGTGATCTTCATGCTCTTCCTTTCTCTTTGAATAGACAAGAATATCGTCTATAAAGACTACCACAAATTGATCAAGATAGTCTCTAAAGACTCTATTCATTAGATCCATGAAGATAGCAGGGGCATTAGTAAGACCAAATGGCATCACTATAAATTCATAGTGTCCATACCTTGTACGGAAAGCCGTCTTTGGTATATCCTCCCTTTTGAACCTTAATTGATGATACCCTGAACAAAGATCAATCTTGGAAAAGTATTGAGCTCCGCGTAGTTGGTCAAATAAGTCATCAATGCGTGGGAGAGGATATTTGTTCTTGATAGTGATCTTGTTAAGTTCTCGATAATCAATGCAGAGTCTCATTGATCCATCTTTCTTCTTAACAAATAGAACAGGTGCTCCCCAAGGTGACGCACTAGGGCGTATGAATCCCTTATCAAGATTCTCTTGGAGTTGCTTCTTCAATTCCTGCAACTCAATTGGGGCCATTCTATAAGGTGTCTTTGAAATAGGCAAAGCACCCGGTACGAGTTCTATTGAAAACTCAACTTCACGATTTGGTGGAAGACCCAGTAATTCCTCCGGAAAGACATCATCAAACTCCCGTACAATGGGAATATTCTTAATCGTGAGTTTCTCACCAACCATTTGAGATAAATAACCTTCATTTAGTGGAATCAAGACCCATAAGATGGAAGGAATTTCCACTGGAAGGTTATGTTCATCCTTGCATTGGTATACAATCGTAGATTGATCTGGAATATGAAATGTGACTTCCCTTATTTGGCAATTGATATGAGCTCCATGTAGAGAAAGCCAATCCATGCCAAGAATCACATCAAATTCTACTAAAGGAAGGATCACAAGATTTGCAGGAAGCACTTTCCCACAAACTTCGATCGGAGAAGAATTATAAACTTTTGATGCGACTGTTGTGCCATTAGGTGTTGTCACAGCTAACTCAACATCTAATTGTTGAGGTAATACGGTGATACCCTTAGAAAATTCTTTGGAAATAAAAGAGTGGGTGGATCCAGAATCAAATAAAACATTTGCTACTTTAGAGTGGATGGTAAGTGTACCTTTCACCACTTCGTTATCGTACTCCACATCGCTGATAGAAATTGCATGTGACTTTCCTTTGTCTTTAGCCTTAAGATTTTGTTGACGTCGACCATCATCATCAACCCTTGGATTTGGGCATTGATTGGCATAATGACCCATCTCCTTGCACTTGAAACATTGAGGTGTAGTAGGTTCATTCTGTGTATCTCTTCCTTTGTTTGCGTCATTAGACATCTTCTTCCCATTATCACGGCATTCAAATGCCCGATGACCTTCCTTTCCACATTTAAAACATTTACTTGTCCCTTTAAGACAACTCCATCCATGTTTCTTTCCACACTTTGAGCATAAGGGAAAGTTCATCTTCTTTTCAGTGTGCTCTTTAGATTTTCCTTTGAATTCCATCTTCCTCTTCTTATCAAACCCATGTGACTGATGGGTTACTCCAATATCCATCTCGACTTTGAGAGCACATCGAACGATTTCCTCGTAGCTATTGAAGTCCCTTATGGCTAATGCCCATCAAAGACTTGGTTTTAAGCCACTAAAGAATCAATCGATCTTACTCTCAGGTTGGATAATAATACCAGAAGCGTACCTCGCAAGTCTTGTAAAATTTGCTTCATAGGTACCAACAGATTCATCATCCCTTTGCTTCAGTTCAAGGAACTCTTTCTCCATCTTTGTTCGGAGAATACGAGGGAAGTACTTATTGAAAAATAAGTTCTTGAACTCGTCCCATTCTATAGACTCAATTTCATCCCTTTGCCTCGTATTCTTAATAATATTCCACCATTGATCAGCATCTCCTTCCAAACGATACACTACTAGGATAACTTTATCATGTTCAGAACATTGAAGAACTGAAAATATCTTTTCAGTAGTACTAATCCATTGTTCAGAAACTAATGGATCAGTAGACCCGCTGAAAGAAGGTGGACGTTGCCTCATGAAGGATTCAACAGAATGTTGCTCCTTCCTTTGCTCGTTTGGAAATCCTGCATGATTCATAGCTTGAGAAAGTTGTGTGAGCATGGCTACAAGATTTTGCATTCCAGCTCCCATATTGTTTGGTTGCTTAGGGGGACAATCATTGCATTTCCAATCGCATTCCGCATTAACACGGTTCCTTCGGGTTCCAGCCATTGACTAAAACCAAGAAGAATAGTGTGAGCAACACTAATTATAATAGGAAAACCACATAATTAAAGAATAAAATTTTCATGCTTAAGGTCTTATCCTAGGTTATTCATGGCCATTTCTAAAACACTAAGATTGTGTTCTATGCTTAGACTTATCCTTAGGGTTCTTACTAAGGCTTTCACATCCTAGTTTCCAAAGGTTGACTATACCTTTCCTTTGATACCAACTATAACGACCCATACTTTACATACATTGTTAATACTTCAAAATTGAAGCACACTTATTACAACATATGACAAAACCACAAAGGACCGTATAGGTATAGTGTCTTTAGAAACTGGGAAACATAAACAACTGGTTCATAAATCTTCTACCGTGTCTCCCATTTATTTCATCATATCTAGGGTCCCTTTTAGCATATTCTACTTAATATCCATCTTCCTGACCTGGGGAAAAGAAAACATAAAAGGGTGAGCTCAAATGCTCAGCAAGGGAAAATAAAGGAAATAAAAATCATATCACATCTTTTTGAAAATCATAACCTGCAAAAGAGATCATAATATCTTAACATGGAATAAATCATAGAAGTGAAAATGAGATCACCATAATCATAACATGAAACTTGAAACTTTGTGGCATGCACACATAATCATGGAAAATCATTTCTTGTTAGTCATGACTCATTGCCAAGACTATCTTAGTGGACGAAGTCCCTTTCTGAATCGAGTAACCCTCGTTTCAGTCCTGTTTCACTAAACCGGTATAACCTACCGTTCCAGCCCTGTCTATCTCATGAGATATAAAATCTTTACCCAATGCATTGGAGGGAGATATAGGTCCCACCCATCTTATAATGAATCCTTTCTTATGTGTGCCACATAATCATAAAACATACATCATCGCATAACACATGTAACAAAAATGGGATTCCTGAAACATCATGACATCATAAATCAATTCATATAAGATAATGGAATTCATAAAAATAATTCCATCACAACATGATCAAATCAATGTAATAATAGGGATAAAAACAGAACCCTTTATTATCTTAGATGGAAAATAATTTTGATAAAACACTTGAACTTCATTCTTGAGGAAAATATCCTTTCTTCTTCAATTTTTTTTTTCCTTTCATAACATGTCATACAACTTTAAAATAAAAGAAGTTGATTAAAAATAAACTTGAAAACTTGTAAAGGAAGCTTCTTGGAAATAATGTTTTAAAAATCCATTCAAGCCATATAAGTTAAAAAAAACATTCTTCATACTTTTGTCGGAAAAGTCAAAAAGTACCTCGTACGACAAAAGATTCCTTTCATACATATTACTAAAAACTCACCGAAGGGTAAAAATGGATTTAAACAATTGTAGGTGGATGGAAATAATATTACATATTGATGAAAAATGGATGTGGATGATAAAATACACCCCAGTAAATACTTACGAATAAACAATCTCGGATAAAAATGAGATTGTGATATTTCCCTTACCTTAGGTCCGATTTGCTTTGTACGTGTCCAAAGCTCCTGTATAATGGTTTAAATAATGTTATTGACTTATTCCAGAATCATACATATTGATATGATATCATATATGGTCATATTCTTAGCTTCTTGTTAGTAATATTTCATTGTTACTTGTTACTCGGGTCTTTATTGCCTTTTGTTCTTATGCGTGTTTTGCCGAATACATTCTTATTCTTATTTTAAGGTTATAGATACCTTATATACAGAATGGTATTAGCGTAACATATATCATATTTATTCATTGAATTCATTTATATAATTACTATGTAATGATGATCATGTAGAACGAGTCGCATCACATCGTGGAGACGGTATTCCGTACGTACGCACGAGTGATGATATCGTTCCTATGATCGTGGAACTGTATTGGAGTATATATATATTATTTCAGTATCAATATTACTTTATAATAATCATAAATAGTTACTCATTACACCATTATACCCATCCTTGTAAAGTGATGGTGGAAAAATAGATTACACCACGGCGTGGAGACGGTATTCCGTACGTACGCACGCGCGGTGATTTCATTTTTCCGTAGGATGGATAGAAGGTGAATTAGGGTTGTTTCATATTTATAATAACATATAAGTATGTAAGTAATAATTATGTTATTACTTTATCCTGAAACAACTAAAGAAGAAGAAGTTGAAGAAGAAAGAAATTGAAAAGATCGGTAATGGATATTACCTCTTCTTTGGAACGCTTCTTTGAATCCTCCACTTAGGGAACTAAGATTGGTCTTTGAAGAAGACCAGGACCTCTAGGATTATTCTAGGGAAGTGGAGAGGAGAAAATGGCAGGGGTTGGCCGATCTTGAGTGCTCAAATTGGTGTGAGGAGGAGGGGGAGGAGGTGCCCTTTTATAAGGGAGGAGAGGGGCACCTTAGGAATATCTCAAAATATTATTTTATATTAAAGTAAACATCGGTTTATAATGGTTCAAAAGGGTCTTATTTCAAAGCTAAAGTGGGGATGGGTCGAAATCCTATCAACCAATAGGATTTATACAAGTTTAGGGTATTATTTTAACCTTATCAATTAGATTTAACTCTAAGTTAAATAATTTAACTTTTACCATGTCTTTTTGTTTTCTTTCACTATATGGTTAATACACTTACTATAACATGCCAAAAGAAACCCAAATTGTTTATTATTAATATATATATCCTTATCTAAGTCATTTGGCCGAACCTTAGATTTTTAGGAATAAAATAAAAATTAATAAAATAATATTTGATTTAAAAACTATTTTGTGTCAATTTTGACACTATTTGATATATGATTTTTGTGAAAGTCATAACAGAATTATATGTTCAAACCAAGTTGATTAAATCAACATTAATATATCATAGTAACCTATAAAATTAGTGGAATTCATAAAAAGTCTCAAAGTACATTTATTTTGGTGTTTATAGCATCAATTATGTCAATATTTCATTAATAAGATAATTACTGCATCATCATTGTGTCATCAATAAATTAAATTATTTAATGTCTAAAAATTATAAATAAAATACCATTATGTAGGAAATATTTTTAGCTTTCTAATGAATATTTACAATCGAATTTATATTATGTATAACCCCATATTAAAAATTATTTACTTATTAAACTTTGATTTTAACTATTTTAACCCTTCTTTAAATAAATTAATAATAAATGTCCTAATCTAACCCAAGTGGGCCGAAATGGTCATATTTTATTAATAAGGTTTTTTTGGTCGAATTACACTTATCCAATAGAATTAGGACATGTGTTAGGGTAATAGTAATATCATATTTACCCTTAGTTACCCTATTTACTATTAACCGCGGTAAAAAAAGTAAAAAGTTACTATTCACCAAAAAATTAGTTTTATCTCATTGAACCACATTTTACTTACTGATATCAACCGTGTCTGTCGTATTTTTGAAATTCCATTCACAGAAGCGGTAAAATTAAGTTTTATGCAAAATTCAGTTTTTAACCTACCACTTAGTGGTTTCACTATTCATCAAAAATTGAAAGTTTTCAGAAACATACCAAAATTTCACCCTAGGCTAATTTCGATATTCTGAGTCCAAAAATGAAGTCCATTTTGAAAAATAAAATTTATATAATTTCAAAAAGTGGTTATTACTATTCATAACGGCTAGTTTTAATAGCATATTGTTGTTTAGTGAAACTCGGTATTGCGTACGACGCAAGCTATCGAGGAAGGTCGCGATTGCGTGTAAAGCAAGCCAAGCAAGTGTTGTGTAGAAAAAGATTCCTTTGATGATTTATATAACATAAAAGTCTCGGGTGTTACACAGGTGATCATGGACAAAATCTCACACACTTTGTGTTCTTATGTGGACCGATGATGGGCCCTTAGGGCCAAAAAAGGAAACAAAGATAAGGTGTTTTTGTACAGAATCTGATAGGGTTAAACTTTTTATTTTATAGTAACCTATGAGTAGGATCCGTTGAAGGATGTAAATACCTTTATTGTTAGTTCCTAAATCAATTCAGATTCACACTGAGGAAAATGACGATCGTCAACCTAACAAAATGCAAACAACACGAAAATGAAAGGGTTTATAACTTCATATCTAGGTGGAAAGGTTTAACCTATTCACTCATCATCCCTCTCTCATAAGAAAAACTACTGTAAATCTATGCTGAAAATCTATAGGATGAGTTGCAGGAACCTCTGATCCCAATGAAGTATCCAGATGGGTTTCATGAGTTCGATGAAATGGCACAACATCTCAAGGGGTCCATTTAGAGAACCCAATACAAAACTCAACTCATTCCCACAACACAAGGGAAAAGGACATACAATGTATAAGCTACAATTTTTACTCTCAAGCCAGTAGTAGTGCCTACCCAAGCACCCAGACATTTCCTGAACTACCCAACACCTCCTTTCAAGTGGTGATAACCATAGAATCAACCTTGTGTAGAAGAATAGATAAATTAGGGTCACCCAAGATTTTTGAAATATATGAATAAATAATAATACTTCCAAAATGAACAAGTCCCCAGTTATTTCTTAACATCCCTGAAAAATAACCTTCTCATGCTACCACAACCCAGGAAGACCGATGAGGTCAACCTCACTGACCGTCCCAACTACGACCCTTTTTATAGAAGGCTGTGACATAATATACAAGAATAATTTGTCTTCAAATACGTCCTTCAAGGCATGTTAAATTCCATAAAGTTGGTGTTAGATAACTTCTCAGAGCAGGTGGCCTTCATAACTGTTGCCCAGTGAGAAGAAGAGGATGGTTGGTAGACAGTTCTAGTCACGCGTGAGCATAAGTTCAAAAAATTAATGACTCAAACAATAGTCAACAAATCTCATTCCACATTGAGAGAATAGATTCACAGACCCACAATAGCTCCACCACCATGTGAGATAACATAAGATATTCATCTCAAAGGCGGGCGTGACCACCGAAAGTATGAAGAAACAGAAAAGAAGGAATCATATTTTTCTTTAAATCATGTTCTAACTCTTGTAAAATTCTTCCCTATAACATCCGAAGAACAGGAACTGCCCCACCAAATAGAATCCTCATTAGACTAAGAGATTATATTTGGTTTTATCAATGTGATACACTTGGAAGACCCCTTCTCTAATGATGAATCTACCTCATAATATGAGTTTATTTCACATAATCAGGGAATGATGGGTCACATGCATTGGAACCAAGAATACAGAGGACAACACAGACATGAATGAACCAAATATTTTAGCCACACCCCCTATAGGATAGATATGTGATAGAGACTGATGGAAAAGTGATCCAATAGGCCCAAAATAGGCAAGGAGGTGTCTTAAAACCCTATAGCGGTAACCTGCACCCAATTTTCTTGCATGACCACCTATCAAGGGTTCGATTATCCAATCAACCAAGTCAATGGGGAAGTCCAACATGACCTATGATGCTGGAAGAAGAAACTCCCTAAAACTATGCACAATAACTGGGCCCGTCCACCTCAAATGCCTCAAATCCTAAGCCACATGTCTAAGAGAAAACTCATATTGGGAAGCACCGACCTTTGGCATAAAAGTATGATGTTCTGAAAAAGATGGCAATTTTTTGATCCAAGATCTCAGTCCTCTATGTTCTCCATCATTCAAAAGAACTCAGGGAGCCACTTGTTGAAGCCCTCTGAAGCCCAAATGAATTCAATAAAGAAGTCACTATAGCCAAGGTCTATCGAGTAGAGACCATGTCAGTAGAATTTCATGTCTCCATCTCATTCAATGAATATGATTAGGAAGAGGTAATCTAAGGTCATATCAAACCCCTATATGTTTTGAGAAGACTCAATAATTTCAACATCCAAAGGGCCCTGATTGATAATGGTTTAGGGATCAACCTTATCCTAATTTGAACACTTCTACATTTGGGATATGGCTAAGGGGGCCAATCTCCCACAAAGATAAACATTCAAGGGTATGATAAGCGTGAGAAAAGACCTCTTAGAAATATAAAAATTGAAGTTTAGTTTGGTGACCTCACTTATGACATAGAGATTATGGTTACCCAATAATACACCACATAAAATGACATGTTAGGAAGGCCCTAGATCCATATCCACTTGGTGGCACCTTCAAAATTCTATCAGTGTCTGAAATACCCCATTAATGGAAAGGTCAACATACTACATAGTGACAATTCTCCCTTCAAGAATTGAAAAACCATATACACTAAAGTATATTTCTATAAGAAGGGAGTCAAATAACTAATATTGGACGACGATACAGTGGCTGCATACCTCGACGTTTTGGGGACCACCCCTTCAAATCCATGGAGTTTGATCGATAATGATTATATGCTCCACATAAATCTAGTCGAGGTGACCGACTTGACTTCAAAGGTTCAAGCTCCTTATGTCCCCATTGGGAGTGGAAAAGACAATCAAATTTAGAATATCTGTATAATGATGAAAGCAGTAGGTCATGATAATGTCTCATCTCATCACCTCTCTCACTTCGATGGTGATTGAGAAGCCCCCATATTTCCATCTTTGCCTAAAAATATTCCCACATACTCATAAGTGGAAGAGGATGAGGATGACCTCAGGAACACCCCACCTACATTCAAAGATGGTGTTCCCACCACAATTTATGAGCTCAAGAAGATAAATCTAGGAACTAAAGAAGACCTGCAACCTACTTATATTAGTTCCCACGCACCCCTTGAAGAGAAATAGATGTTCATCACATTTTTGAATCCTTATTGATATGTGTTCTCTTAGAACTACATAGAAATGCCTAGAATAAATACAGATGTGGCTACACACCATCCCAGCTTGACTAATGAGCATCAAGGATTTAAGTAGGAGGACAAGAGAATACACCCCTCACATACAACCAATGTAGAAGTGGAAGTCTACAAGTTGATCAAATCCAACTTTTTATGAGAAGTGAAATACCCAATATGTCTTTCCAACATCATCCATATCAAGGAAAATAATGGGAAGATTGGGGTTTATATCGATTTTAGAGAACTTAATCATTATTTACTAAAGGAATATTTCCTATTGTAGATAAAAAAACTCTTGATCAATGAAACTAATATATTATAATCCCTTTCCTTTATGGATGGGTATTTTGAGTAAAATCAAATAAATATGGCCCCATAAGATGAATAATCCAATGAATTTAGATCACCTCATGAGATATTCTTTTATCAGGTCATTCCCTTTGGCTTAAATAACACTAGAACCATATATCAACCCACCCTGCATCATATCTTTAAGTCATTCTTGGGAAAGATATCCAAATTTTATGTCTAGAACCTGGTTGTCAAATCTTGACAGTGATGTGATTATTTCATGGATCTCCAAATAGTCTTCAACAAGCTGTAACAACACAATATAAAGATGAATCCATTGAAATTTGACTTTGGGGTAACCTTAGGGAGGTTACTTGGTTTTATGGAATGCCACAATGACATTGAGGTTAACTCATAGAAGACTAGTTCTATTTAGCAATGTCACCCCACAAAAATCTCAAAGAACTTAGCGAGATCTAAGGGAACCTTGACTACATTAGCTGATTCATTTCCAACATGGATATAAAGGCTCTCCCTTTCACCAAGCTGATGAAGAAGGTAATATCCTATCAACTGGATGATGACTGCCAATAATCCTTCAAAAGTCTCAAACCATATCTCTTTCACCCACCGGTCTTGATTCCTCTGGTGGAAGGAAGGCCACTCATCTTATATGTGGATGTTATGGAACAATCACTGGGTGCCCTTATTACATAGAAAAATGATACAAGGAGTAAGAAAATTATTTAATACCTCAGTAGGACAATGATAAGAATTGAGACCCGATACTCTGATGTCGAGAAGAACTGCTTTACACTCATCTTTACAGTAAAAAAGCTAAGGCATTACATGCAACACTAAAAATTCCATCTGGTCTCTCGGTTCAACCCAATTAAGTACACCCTTGGCCTCCCTATGTTGATTGGGAACTTGGTCCGATGCGAGATCATTCTATAACAATATGACATTCAGTTTGTTTTACAAATGTTAGTGAAAGGGCATGACCTGAATGATTTCCTTGTAGTATATCCTTCCCGGAAAAATACACCTATGGACACCGATCTTCCAGATGAGGAGTTATTTTATTCCCATGACATACCCCAAACATGGGATATGTATTTTGATGGCGCCTCTAAAAGTCCTATTGGTAAAAGGATGGAAAACCCAAGATTCAATCGGGTTAGATTATGTATTTTATTATATCTCCAGACAAAGCAGTATTTCCTTAACCTTCCCCACCATATGAAGGATGCATGAATAATGAAGCAGAATAACAATCCCTCATTTTGAGACTACAACTAGCCCTACAGTTTCACATACACCACCTAAATATCAAAGGGGATTCATAAATAGTGATAAACTAGATCAATGGAGAATATTCCATCAAAAAGAAAGAATTGGATGCTCTCACTAGCTATGTTAGTAGAATGATGGTAGAGTTCCATTTTGAGACCACATTACATCATGTTCTCAGATCAGAAAATGCTCACTCCAAAAAATGGGCTAATACATCCACAGTCCTAGATGAACCTGATAAGGAGGAAGAAATATTCCATATCACACATCCAAGAATGGTCTTGTAGATCTTCATATATGATATGGAAAAAATTAATCAGGTCAACACCACCCCAGAGCATGTTGAACCATCATCCACCCTTGTATGGATGCAACCCATAATTGGTTATCTCTAAAGTGGGACTCTTCTGATAGATAGATTTAGAGGAGAATATATTTGGCATCGTGCGACAAATTTTACCCTATAAGATGGACCAAATGAGAAAAGATCCCTCTATAAGTGAGGTTTTTATGGAATCCTACTAATATTCATAGAAAAAGAAGAGATTATCTCCATCATGGTAGAAGTACATGCATGATCTTGTGGTGCCTATCAATCTGTGACCAGGCTCTCCCATCAAATCAGGAGTTTGGGATATTATTAGAAAAAAATGATACAAGAATATGTGAAATTCACCAAGAAATTTCATGCACTCTAAGTACATTAAAACTTCATCCATAAACCCCCACAATTTCTACATATAGATAAATATTCCTGGTTATTTTCTATTTGGGGAATGGATATTGTGGGGCCATATCCCCCAACCACAAATTAGTTGTTAAAGTACATACTTACTACTACCAAATTCTTTTCCAAATAGACTATGGAAATACCCCTCAAATAATTCTAGATAACGAACATTAACTTTGTAAAGTCCCATATCATCACCAGGTTTGGAGTCCCTCAGATAATATTTACAAACAACAACTCCAAATTCTATTCTACATAGTTGAATAAGTTGTACAAAGAGTACAATATCAAGTCCAATCACTTATCCTGTTATCATGTAGTAGATAATGGATAGATAGAGGCCTTAAATAAGACCATGTCAAATATAATATAGAATATGGTGAATAAGGATAAAAATTCTTGGTCAGAAAATTCCCTCTATGCATTATGAGCCCACCATACCAACACAAGTATGGTTACACAAGCAACACAATACTCATTGGTATACAATAATGAGGCGGTGTTACCCATAGAGGTCTAACTACCTTCCATATGAATATTCATTTGCAAACAGCACTCAGATGATGAGAAATAGAAAAGGCAGTTGTACAATCCAGAATGATCGATGAGAATGGGTTGTGTACATTGAAAAACCTTAAGGTTTTTAGAATCAGATCACACAAGACATTAATAAGAAGGTTTGTATCCATTCATTCCTCTAAAGAGAACTAGTGTTGGTTCTCAGGAACCCAATGATACTAGGGAAGAAGCCTCCAAAACTAGAATCCAGGGGTTAAGGGTCTTATATCATACATAATTTATATCATAATGAAGCCTACTCATTGGCCACCATGGATGGGGAGCATGTCACACCTCCCACAAATGAGAGATTTCTCAAGAATCACTTTTCATAGTTTTCATACAATAGACATCCATTCACTGTAAGTCCCACCATTTTTCCTAGTTACATGAAATTAAAATATGAAAATTTCATCCTAGTCACATGATATTAAACTATACAAGCATATACTTTCCACATGACATTAAACTGCACAACTTATGTCCTTACCAAATGATGTAAAACTGTATGGAACTAAAATTTTCCTTTCCTCATTCACATAAGGTGATCCACATCCTCAATGAAAGAAATTAAACAGCATGACTAATTTCCTTTCCACAAGACATTAAATTGCACATGATCTCTAGAACTATGTAAATCTTGATTCTCATTTTCAATGAAATATGTTGGGATGACTTGATCCTATATCTTGGTCTAGCCACAATATGATGAAAAATACCCATTTTGTATCCTTAATTACCTTTTTATAGTGAGATGAACCATTTTCATCCCTTTTTTTTTATCACATCAAGCATATCTCAAGTGATCTTAGGAATTTTAGATAGGGATTCCCCACACAAAAAATACATGAAATCCCAAGACATGCTCATCACAGTCTTAAATACAAGACCATAAAAGGCATACCATGATTCCTCACTACGTGATGTTAAACTACAAGGTTGATGTACCTTGTATGAAATAAAATTTACATTCCTTTGGACCTCACCTAAAATGATCACCATTTCTGGTGTTGGTCTCCTACCACACCAACATTCAAGAACTACATGTGACTTGATTCCTAACATCAAAGGAAATGTAGTGACGTCGTACTCTTTAATCTGGGGTCTAGCCACAACAAATATAAAAATACCCCCTCTCTGCTTATAGGCCAAACTTGCATATGAAGTTCATTCTCCAAGAACTACATGTGGATTGATTCTCATTCTTATAAGATATGTATTGATTTTTGGACTTCCACACTTGGTCCTATCTCCAATAGTTATGTTATTTCATGATGGTTCATTTTCATCCCCACTGCATGACAATAAAATTCATGGGACTTCAAGATCTACGTATGGGTTGATTCCAATTTCTACAGGATACACAGGGATTCCTAGATTTCCATCCTTGGGTCTATCCATAATTCCCCTTTTCACATCTGGAAGCCCACATCCTTGGCACAAGATGATAAATTTCACGGTTCCTCAAGAACTACATGTGGCTTGATTCTTTTCATCATAGGATATGTAGTGATGTCCAGATAACCAATCATGGGACTAACTATAATAATCATTGAAAAAATGCCAACCTCTACACATGGTCCAGACATGTAGAGTGTTACCTATTTAAGAACTATGTGTGGATTGATTATTGTCATCACATGATACGTAGTGACATCCAGATCTCCAGTCCGAGGCCTAGTTGCAAAAACTAATAAGAAATTCACCCCAACTTCATAGAAGAAAAGTCACACATGCTCAATTTTTCCTACATATGATCTAGATATATGTACATATTTCTTGTGTGCATAATATATCATGACAAAAATTTCCACATTGGTTCCCACATCCTTATCAGATGACATTAAATAGCATGGAAGTATGTTCTTACTGCATGACATTAAACTACATGGAAAATGTCCTTATTGAATGATAATAAACTGCATGGAATATGTCCTTACTACATGAAGTTAAAATTTATTTAAAACATCTTCACTACATGAAGATAAAATGTTCATTCTATACCCCATTTTCATCCCCTATCAAGGGACCACAAGAGCCTTACCTTGGTCATCCAGAGTACGAGGTGCTTATTCCATATTTTAAAACCAACTCAATCCATAAATCATACTTCATGTATCAAATTCCTCGGGTCTCCAAAAACTTTGATGGACCTTAAAAGATATACACAGATTCAAGGAACCCTTTTATTGACTATGAATTCATGACTATGGCTCTTACATATGCACCTATGGTCATCAACCAAATGCATCACTCTATAAAAAGGTCTTTCTAATCTTTGTGGGACCTAACATCATTGTGGTAGAACAAAACACCTTATTGTGATCTGAAACATTCTGGGTATGACTGTCCCATATCATTACTCATGATTGGGAGACTTCTATCCACGATTTACAACATTTTTATCTCCCACTTAGAAGGAAGTTGGGGTACTCTTGACTATGGGTATCCTAATTGGGATATTGTGCATCATCCTCCATATTTGGTCCATGTGTGTCACAACCCTAAACTAGCTTCACTTTGGTGAAATTTTTATGACCTTAAACTATAGCCTATAATGGTTCAAATAGAAATAACTTAAACTACCAGCAAAAGAGACACAAAACTTTTCTGGTTGAAAATCCGGACAGGGCGTCCTAAGAAAAAGTCAAGTCTTCACTCACAAAACTCTTTATCTCTAGAGTTTTGGAAAAAATAGGGTTTGAATGAATACGGTATAAATATCATCGAGTCTACATTGTGGTCCTTGTAAAAGCCATGCTATGCTCATTGAACCCCCTAGTTGAAGAAAAAGTTAATGTAATGATTTTCCAAATGTCCTCACCATGAGAATATATTCACTAGGTGGTGACACAACTTTTATGGTGCTCAAAACATTCTTGGGTATTACAGTTTTCACAAGTCACACTTCCGGATTTGAGTGTCATGGATCACCATAATCTTTCAAGGCCCCTTGAAAGGACACCTAGCTTCAAGGACCCTTTTCTTGACTATGAATGTATGCATATGGATCCTACATATGAACCTATGGTCGTCAACCAAATGTGTCACTCTGTAAAAAGGGATTTCTGATCCTTGTGAGCCCTAACATCACTATAGAAGAACCCAGAACCTTAGAGTGTTTTGGGTCATTCCTAGTATGACTATCCCATATCATCATCCTGTCTTGAGAACTTTGGACCCTGACATAGAATCTTCATACCAAACTATCTAATCATATTCGACATCCTTGATGTTACTTCATTGTGTTTTATACCCTTTCTTAAGGCCGTAATGTGAAAATTCATTCCGGAACCTTTGGTGGACCAGTCCTCGTGTTTTGAAACCACATGGCATAGGGGTTGAGATTGATAATAAAAAGTTTAATTGCCCTAGGTTTCCACAACCCTTCCTATATATCCATCCTCCCATACCCAACCTCATCATTTGGATGTTTGAGTCTTCAAAAATATTTCATGGCCCTCTTAAAGGAGTGGAGATCATATTTTTCTTGACCATGATACCAGCTCATAAGGGCCTTGACCCACCAACTAAAGGAATCTCCTCTTTTCCAGAAAGGAGCGTCAATCCTTGTGAGGCCTAGAAACACCGCAGCGGAACTTGGAATCTCAGAATGTCATGGGATATACCTGGTATATCTTCCCCATATCATATTCATGGAATTCGACTTTTGGGTTTTGAATTACATCACCCATATTACAACTATCCAAGTAGTCCTAAAATCCCTAGTATTTCTACCTTAACCAATTTTACCTCCATAAATATTCCCTATCCCCTGGAAAGGATACACAGCTTCAAGAGGCCCTTTTATTGATTATGCATGCATGCCTATGGATCCTGCATATGCTTCTATGGCCATAAACCAAATTCATCACTACGAAAAAAGGGGTTTCTAATAATTATGATCCCTTGAAACTCCATGGATGAACCCAACACCTCAGAGTGTTTTGGGTCATTCCTGGAATGTACTCACCATATTCTATGATCATTGATAAGGTCCAAGATAAAATACCCTAAACTAAAGCGATAGAAGGTCTGAGCTAAAATACCCAAAACTAAAGTGATAGAATATCCAAGATAAAAGACGCTGAACTAATGTAATAGAAGGTCCGAGCTAAAATTCCATAAACTAAAGTGATATAAGGACCGAGCTAAAAGACCCTAAACTAAAGAAAACATTGGTTTTGAGCTATAAAACCATAAAATATAGTGATATATGGTCTAATAAAAAAGATCCTAAAATATAATGAAAGAAGGTTTGAGATAAAATACCATTAACTAAATTGGAAAAAGTTTTAGTTAAAAGACCCTAAACTAAAGTGATAGAAGGTCTGAGATAAAAGACCCTAAACTACAATGATAAAAGGTCTGAGAAAAAATACCCTAAACTAATGTGATAGAAGGTTTGAGCTAAAATACCCAAAAATAAAGTGATAGAAATTATGAGCTAAATAAACCTAAAACATAATAATGGAATTTTGAGATAAAAAGAACCTAAACTACAACACAAAAGAAATGTATTCTATAATAATGAAAATTTTTTCAAGGCCCACCATATGGACTTAGCTGTAATCCAGATATGATCTCCAAGCCTATGGAATTTAGAAAAAGGTAAGATTATTCTCCATCTGGGATATATATCCTACTAAAGAAATCCTTATACAAATCAGGTGATCTAATGATAGATGGAACAAAAATGAATAATCTAATGTTGGTGGGGATTCATGAGAATTCCTCAAGAAGAAATTTATTAGAATTTCAAAATTCAAATCTAGGAATTTATGTTTACTTGATATTATGTAAGGGATGGGTATTTTTAATGATTCACATAATATCAGATTAGTGAAATGTCATTTATATCATGGATGGAAGAAAAACTGGATGACAACATTGAAGGTTTAAGGAAGGTCATTCATTAATAGTGTGTAAGGAAAGGGGAATCTCAATATTTCAAAGTCTCTCTAATAATATTAATAAAAAAAGTGTACATAGAATTATGATAAGATTTGATCTACTAAATTGGAAATAGAAGAGGAACCTTGGTGAGAACTGGAAGCCATCGGAATAGAAGTAAGTGGCATATGTTAGATAGATTAAATAAAAATATTGTCAAATAAAATGTCATAATAAACTAGCATCATGATGCGCATCACATAAATCAACAAGGGATTGAAAAATCACATAAGTAAATTGAGAATCACCTAAATATTAAAGATCTCATAGGTTGAATAACCCTTAAGGTCATCACACAATCACATAACCCTTTTGAGACTCGTGATCACATGACCCGAACATGGTCACATGAGTCACATAATAGTCAATCGATCATATGATCAAGTTAGTATACCCCATGAAATCTTCAAGAAAATAAAAATACTCATGGACTAAGTTCAAAAAATTATTAAAGTCTATTTTTTAATTGGTTTGAATAGGCACCCAAGAAAAATAGGTCTTGAGGAATAGCCCTCGTGGAAGTAGGCTCGCGGTGGGGTCTTGTAATCATGACGTGTGGAACGGTCTTGCGATAATTCATATAATGAGATAAAGGTGAGAGAGATATGGAGGAATGAGTAATAAATGAAATAAATGGATATATGCCCCCTGTATATGGGTAATTATGTGGAATACCAAGCATTGTCCAATAGACCAAGAATCACCCAAGACACCGATTCACAACAACGCCAAATATTTAGGCGGGCATTTACTTTCCTTATAACTGAGCCCTTATCGTTGCAGACGGTGCTCCTAAGCGGGGAGGATTTGTTTATGCCTACCAAATGAGTATCAAAAAATTAAAAAAGGGATAAATACCTAGATATGGGTATTATTGTTACAGAAAAAGTAAAGGAAGGAGAAGGAAACTGAGACTTGCAGATCACATGAGACCTTAAGATACATGAGATTGTGTGACCATAATAAAGTCATGTGAAGGAACCATGTACATCACATAGCCAGCAAATGATCCCGAAAAGTCCATTTTATAAGTCCTTCTACTCTCACAAAGGTTCCCCAAACAACCAGTGGTCATGTAGTGGCAGCCGGATGAGCTCCCCCATGTCACACGGTTTTTCAACCGAACATCACATGACAATCCTTAAAAAATCATTCCAAAATAGGAGGAAAATGTATAAATGGAGGAGGTATCTTTATGTCATAAAGCTCATGTGATGGATAAATTATGGAGATAATGGTTATCCTCGACAACATTAAATAAAAATCACAATACCCCCAAGACTTTGTAAAATAAAACAAAGGAAATAAAAGGGGAGGAGGCTAGAGACACTCACAGTCATAAAAGTTACACGATGCGCCCTTGGAAATCTAAAAGACACCACATGACCCTAGAGATATGTCTACCTCACCTCATGAAAGACTGCCAGTATGCCATCCACATCCCGTGAAGAGCCTCGAGTATATCTGATTAATCTTGCACTCCCTCTTTGGTTGTCTATGGAAAACTAGATATATTTTCCATGAAATGATCCTGTATCTCTATAGAACCTTTATTGGTCACACAACGCGTCACCAAGAGGAAAAGTATTTGTTTTTAACATTACTCATGAAATCTTGCATGACTCATGAAAATTTTAAAATAAATAAAGGAAATAAAAATAAAAGGAGGTGGGAGCTTCTTGTGGTTTTAAAATTCTTACGACACGCTTAGGATTTCTGTAGCATGGTCTCGTGAGACCCCTTGAAAAGATGGACTAATCCCAAAAAGGCCCTTAATGAACCATCCTTGTCTTATGGAAAGTAATAGACAAGTCACCTAAGATCACGCAAAATCCTTTTGATATCTTGTGAATGCACTTTGATAGGTAAATATGATAATATAGAATTACTTCATCATGATTACATGATTCAACAAAGTCCCCATAAATTGGTGATAATACAATAAATGATGCATTGACGGGATGGGTTTGTGGTTACTAAAAATAAGGTGATAGCCCAAGAGAAATCCATGGTTGAGACTTGTGAGGATGCATGATGATGAAGACTTCAATGACTCTAGCCTATATCAACATGATATGCACCACACAAAGTGGAAAACAACTGGGGTTGAGTGGCCTTTAAATCCACCACCACATTATGAGAAATTCACAACTACCTACTATGAATAAGAGGATGATTCTCCAAATGAGAAGTTATCCATTTTGCATCCAAGTTCCAAAATAGATTTCTCAATGTTGTGGATCTCGCAATTGGAAAGCTTCCCATATATTGGCGAACAGCCAGAGCCACCTTGCAGCATGCATAAGTACTTTGTGTGATCACTATAGATCAAATGAATTACCTCTAGAAGGATATGCGAAGTACATACCGCAAACCTTTTAGATCACTTGAGACTTATTACAAGACAACATTGAACAAATATAATTAATTTTCAATATAAAAGATAAAACAAAGATTAAAAGTGGGAGACTCAAGAAGAGAACATATATTCCAATCCTCATGCACTTCGTATGAACCATACAAGACACAAGATATCACCAAGGCATGTCACCTAGATCTTGTGACATCCATTTAATATACTATTTGGATTATGCGAGGTCCTCCAGGACATGTTGAAGTAAGTCGCATGGTTCTCCCTAGGTACACCACCTTAGTATCGTGAAACCCTCCAGGATCTCTATAAAAACCTTGAGGTTTACTTTAAACATGTTGCTAAATCATATAACGAAACCCAATAATGTCATCTAGGTCTCACGGAAGCACCCAATCATGTCAGCCAACTCTTACGACATCTCTCCGACATGCCATCCAGGCTTCACAATGTCCTCCAGGCATGTCAACCAAGACACGTGACACCCTATGTGGCATGTATCATTGAATCTCACGACACCATCTATGTGTGTAACCCATCTCTTGTGATGACACCTATTAAAGACAATTGGATCATGCGACACCCTCTGGACAAGTCATTGAGGTCATGCGATGGCTCCCAGGATCAACCATCCAGCTCTTGTGATGTCCTCTGGAAAATTCATCCTTGATCATGCAACAACCTTTTGATATTCCATATATATGATGGTAAGTCTCCCATAAAAGTCAAATGAATCATACAATTGTATTTGAAAATTCCAAGTACACACTCTCCGACATGTAAAGTAGAAAAATCAAGGCAAGTCAAGTAGAAAATTAACACATGTTTGGTAGAAAGAGGGACATGTCATAAGGGAAACGTTAGTGTGAAATCCTCAACCAAGGGAACTATAAAGACTGTGATTCCTGCTATATCAAGGATACATAGGATGCCCCTTCGAGGCCCAGTATCTATATTAACTATCCAAAGGGATGTCTTAGTACATAATTCCTATATACATAAGCAGTCAGGCTGATCATTTTCCATCCATTTTTTCTTACACTGAGCATAGATCACGTGGGATTAGGTAGCTGTAATGATCAAATCATATGCACCATAAAACCCTACAAGGATAAGGCCAATATTAGTGTGTAATCCATGATCAACTAAACTATATAGACTTTGATTCTTGTCATAAACAGAATGCATAGGATGCCTTCCAAGGGCCTGAGATCAAAATCAAATGGGAAACCACCTTATTGTGGGTCTTCCCATGCCTATAAAATTTCAACCATTGATACCCAATCATTTTTGTGGTTTGGTCACACTACCTCATTTGTCAATGGACCATTAAATTAGCTAAAATACAATGAATCTGATTCCTTTCGTAACTAGGATATGTAGGATTCCTCCTTGAGTCCCAAGATTCATATTAATATTCCAAGGGACAACATTTAAGCACCACATCTATAATAAATTACATTTATTACTTATTATCAATTGTTTCCCACACCGACCATAGCTCATGTGGGATGAGGCAACCACAATAGTCATATTACTCACATCACAAATCCCTAATAGCTAGGGAAATTATAATATGTAATTCCTGATAAGTGGAATGATATAAGACTCCTCCATATGAGGAAATATAACTTAGGGCCAATCCCAAGGAAGTGAAAGAACTACAGGAACTCTGATTCTTGCTATAACTAGGATACATATGATGCCTTTCTAAGGATGGAGCTCAAATAGGCACCCACTTTGTTATAAGTCCTTCCATGACTCTAATACCTTAACCATAAGGACTCAATAATTCCCATGGGATGTTCATTATACCTCATTCTCTAGGGGATTCCGAAACTAAACTAATTATGAAAACTCTGATTCTATCCATAACTAGGATACGTAGGATGGCTCCCCAAGACCAGAGCTTGAATACCTGGTGCCTAAGATCCCCCTCATATATGTCTTTTCTGTATGAAGTTAAACTTCACAGGTTTTATGAACTTTTTGGGTTTTTATTTCTATAATAACTAGGATATGTTGGATGTCTCATAATGTCTCAATGCTCTCATTAGAATATTAACCTCCTAGATATGTGGTAGCAAATTCCAAATCTCCTGGTTATATGGCTTTAGTACATAAGTAACTATTACTTACTGGGAAAAAGATGAAAAATCTTGAATATATATAGATGGATTCACTAAGGATACCCCCTTTATTCTATTCATAGATGAGATACCCATATTTTTCACAAAGTGATACTTAACCCATGATCATTTTGTTAGGTTAACCGGTCTCATATCAGGATTATGAATAGATTCAAGAACATTTATTAAATCAATAACATATTAATAGAGTAGGAAAAAAATTTCCTTAAAATGGTGTGATGAGCCCGACCTTAGTTCCTATAGACCAATGTGAGTCCCCAAGTTCCATCGGGCCTGAAAATCCAGGTGACTTCTTACCTTTGGAAAGCAGGTCTCTACCTAGTTACAGATGTAAAAACATTGGGAGTTTCTATTAAAGAGTGACAACGTTAACCTGATGATAATTATTGTTCATGAGGTAAACCTCCCACAATGAAGCATTGAGCCACACCAGACCTACCTCGAATATGGTTTCTAGGTGCACTCTCTCTTTTTCCCCAATTAAATAATCACACATGAATGATTTCTTTAAAAAATGTGATATCTCTTAAATGGAGTCTCAGATAAAAAATATAAGACCACAATTGAATCTAGAACATGATATTTACTCTAGTTTCAACCTAAAGTTGTTTGGAATGAAGAATTCGGATAAAACAACCGTTGGTGGGTGAATTCGTAGAATTAATTTATTAATTTAATTCAATTAATTCATTAAGCCCTAAAACATAATTTCCCCTATTTTAGCATCATCATGATAGATTTCTAGTGTTATCCACATAAACCTATGATGGTTGAGATGAGTTTCTTCCATTCACCATTAGAAAATTAAAATCATATGACAATAAACCTTCAGATCTAGGTGAATCGAGGCATAGAAAATGCAATGATTTCACTTCTTTATTAGTTGGAGCGTTCTTTATTGACAAATGATCTAATCTTGAGGTTGGTCTCATAAATTTTGGATTCTTCTCAATTTGATTAAATTATTAAGTATGATCATTATTATTGCTTTTATCTATTTTAATTGATCCTTTTCATTCACCCAGTATTAGATTCAATTCATTTATTCAATTAATCCTTGTTGCACCATGTTTCTCAACTCGAGTATCCCCAATTGTATTCATTTGACAAGAACTCTTGGATAACAATTGTTGCACATATTTTTATCATAATTTACCCCTCCATTATTCATACTCTACATTTTTGGACCACAATTTCATTATTAGACATTTCTAGGGAGGATCAAGCCTTATTTAACCCCCAGATTTGTTGTGAATTCACATGTGATGATTGTTTTGACAAATCAAGATGTGTTACAAGTGATTCTACCATGGATTTGGAGATCTAGTGAGGTGATAGGTGGCACTCAAACTGGTTATGATGCATGTGGATTCATGTGGGTAGGGTTAGAGTTGTGATTTCCGAACACTAGGGGGTCATAATCGCGAACCAGATGAAGGTTCCACCATTTTCTGGTGGTCAAATGACAGATTCGAAGGTCGAGGACTGGATCTAGAATTATGTAAGTAGATCTAGGATTTTTGAGAAAAACCCGACCATACACTGTGTAGTATGAAGAACACACAATGTGTATCCCCTGGCTTTGGAACATAGGGTTTAAGTATAGTTAAATATCATACACCAAGTGGGACCCCCACATATCGGGTGACCTGGTGCGGACTACACGACATGTACTCCAAGAGTACAAGGACACAGACACGGCTTGGCACATATCATGTATTGTCACACAATCAAGGTACATGGAAAAGTCTTGAAGGACATGGTCGGGACCCTATACAGGAGGAAACTCTCTGTATCAAAGGAAACACGTATGAGAAATATTGCACAAACATGTCCATGTGCATGGGAAGGACCATAGCTGGCTAAGGCATGCTGTATAGTCCCATTACATGCCATGTAGGGATACATGGGAAGTGGTTTGTGTACCGGTAGGTACTAAGATATGAAATATAGTGGGACCACATGTCACGTGGGTCCCCTAACATGTCATGTACCCCTACTTTCTTTTTAAGGAATCTTATACCTCTCATATATCATTCATTTGGACTTAGATTTTGGCCCTTGAAAATCCTATTTTGAGTGTTTTTTCATGTAGAACACTATGGTGGAATTAATATTGTCCTTTAGGATATGATGTGAGATGTTCCAAGTGTGATAATTCTTTAGATGAAGTTTGATGATGGTAGTGATCGTATAGGATCACCGAGGGATACTAGAGTGGAACCCTTCTACTGATCAAGGTATGATCCGTCTATTGACTATCCAAGTGGAACCCCATACTAGGAAGGGCATGGGCTCTAGATTATTAGAGTGGAAATAACCTACTGAGATAGGGAATGGTTCTTCTACCTATCTATAGAGTGGAACCCTTATGCTAGATAGGGCATGCATCCTCGATTGACCAATAGAGTTGCACACTCTTGCTGGGAAGGGAATGGATTCTATATCTACTATCATAGTGGAACCCTCTTATCAAGATTGGTCATGGGTGATCAATTGAATACTTAGTGGAACCCTCCTCTGAATTTAGGGAATGGGTCCTCAATTATCAAAGTTTTACCCTCCCTCCAAGATAGGGCATGAGTCCTCTAGTTATCTATCTGAGTGGAACCCTCCTGTAGAGTCAGGGCATGAGTCCTTGACCATTATAGTGGAACCCTCCTATCTATTCAAAGTATGGGACCTATATCTACTGAGTGACACACTCTTGTTTTACTAGGCCATGGGTACTCAACCTAGAGATTATGCCCCTCGACTGTACTGAATAGTGACAAGGTGTGGCTTGAATTGGATGTTTATTATGAAAGACATGTGAGATGGTGTCCATATGTAACACCATAATATTTTATGGTATTTATATTTTTTAAAATAAATTTAATCTCTTCAATAACTAACATTGCACAGAACACCAAGCTTAAATGAACTCCAAAATATTATTATTTTAACAAAACCAATATAACCTAGCTATTAAATTGGAGGGAATAAATAGTATTAACCAAATTGTGAAATATATAATTTTAAAACTCATTGTTAATGTATTAATTTATTCTTTGTGAATATGCACAAAATTTTTAATAAATTTATTTTGTTCTTCAAATATATTTTTTCTTCAAAAAGTGATTTGTATTATTTTCTATGAGAAAATAAATATAATTAATTTTTAAAAAATTTATAAAATTTATTTTATAAAATGAGAATCATTTTTATATTCGTTATGTAAAAATTCTCTTAGAATTAATTTTTGATAATTTTATGAAAAGTTTAATTTTTCAGTGTATAGTAAAAAATACTGATTTATATAAAACCCTAATTGTATTTTTATTTAAAAGACATTTTATTATTTTAAATTGATATCAAAGTAAGTTAAGAAATTTTTATTTAGATATATTCAAATTAATTACATTTAAATAATATTTATTCCTTATTTTGGCATAAGTTCATTTTTGGGATTAAAAACACATTTTTTCCAAAAAAACTATTTTTGTTTCCTTTCAACAGTTTAATTTTAAATTTAATTTTTAAAACTTATATATTTTTAATTTTATTAAAATGGATTCCATATTTTGAATCAAGAGGTATAAATTAGGTTATAAGGTTATTTTTATTTTTAGTTATAAAATATTTTTCATGGTAAAAACGATTTACTAGAACATAGGTAAAATAAAATAGGGGTTAAATTTAAAAGTTAAATGGTTAAAATACCTAAAAACTACAACATTAAATGGGTGGGTTATGTGTTTCTCGAACTTAACAAACCTTTAGTACATTAATTAAAGACACCCTCCTCAAGTATAAATATGACCCCTCCTCAAGTATAATAACTTAAATATCATGTATATATTGTAATTTTATATTTATAATAGAATATCTTATATCCATCCATTTTTTACCTCCTATTATTCAAATAAAAAAACCATTTTCCAAATTATGGTGGTTAACCATGTCCATGGATAATGATTTTTTTTCATTTTCCATTACTATCTTAAAGGATTGTTATAAAAGTATTATTATGGTTAAATTATATTTTAATTGGTATGTTATAACCTATTTAATATTCTAGAACTAATATATAGATATAATATTAAATAAAACGAAACTAGTTCGTGATGGTTAGAAAACCTCCAAATTAAACTAAACATTTATCTTTAAAATTTCATTAAATGAATCATCATCACGTCAAAAATAAAAATGATATATGGGACCATTTAAACTTCTGGAAGTGAATAAATAACTTTTTATTTCACTTTTGGAGATTTATTTCCATTTAAAAAAAAATCCATAATTATACATAAATGAACCGATCATGAAACCATGAAATGAACGCACCTGAAACAATGAAAATAATTAAATATTATTAATGAATGGGTGATAACATATTATGAAAGTATCATATAAGGTATTATAAATATTATTATAGTTCTGGAATGGGTTAATAACATTCTTTATACCTTTATACATTATGTTCAAGTACGCAATACTAAAGGGAATCTTGAGGTAAGGGTTTCTCATCTCACTTTTACTTATATGATATATATGCCTTATTAACCAAATATTTCTTATGTGTGGTGTATATACTTCCATTTTATATATAGTATAATTAATATCATTATCTCCATGTTATTCAATGTTTCATTTGATAATTATTAATTTTATAGGGAATGCTATTTTACTGATTTCAAAGTGGTAAGGGTTTTTTAACTCAATTTACATTCATTGGGTTGAAATTATACTTAATTGATTATTCCATCTTAAGATTGTGTGTGTGATTAATTTTGATAATATAATGTTGTATTTAAAATTTTTTATGTCTTTTTACATATTATACACATAATTGATTCATTTTATTAATTCTCACTACAATGATATGATATTTATATGGGTCTTTATTTTAAAAATTATCTTTTGGAAATTTCCTTTAAAACACTCTTTTTATTCCATGTCCATGTTTTCTAAAATTGTTTCAATTTTTTTTACTATTATCCGATGATTTGTTTAATGTAATTTTTACTCATGTTTTAATTTTTATAAAACATTTTAAAATATTGTTTTTGTTATTTTCTAAATGATTTCTTTGATATTTTTTAACTAAAATACACAAGAAATGTTTTTTAACTTATATATAATGAATGGGTTTTTCCATAATCATGAAAATTGATGATCTAATGTATCCTTTACAATATTAAAAGGATATTTTCAAAGAATTTTTTTCCTTTATAATTGCATGGCTCTTTAAAAATAAATTATTTTGAAAATGGAAATGTAATTTTATTTGAAGAATTATTTCAAGTGATCTTTAAAAATTATTTTCCATCTAAGATAACATTATTTGATGTTACTTATACTTTATTGGTGATATTATTAAAATATACTATCCTTATTATCTTTATGGTTGGTTTATGTTTATGATGACTTGATATTTATGAAAAATATTTATTTTCAAGGGTTTTGATATCATGAATGATATATGTTCTTATAGAACACATATTTATGGTTTTTGTTATGTGATGGGTGGGACCTATATCTCCCTTCAATTTATTGAGTAAATATTTATATCTCATGAGATAACAATGGGAAAAAGTCGATGGGATTGATCCACTAGGGAAATAGGTGCATCCTGATCCACTATGGGAAATATGTGTGTTCTGATCTACTATGTTGATGGTATTGGTAGTTAACCTTGACATATGATATGGTTTTATATATTTATGACGGTTATATACTTTTATAACATGATATTATAGATCATCATTGATTTATGATGATTTATCTCTCTTATAGTCTATGTTTTCTGAAATTACAATGTTAATGCCATGAATCATGTTTATGATTTATGATAGGTTGGGTATAAAATTTGTAAACTGTGATCATGATCACATAAAATTATTATTATATTATGATTTAATATAATCATGGATTGATATATCCTATATTTATCCTTACTAATAATATTATCTCACCATTTTTTATGTTTATTTTCCATATGGTATAATGAAAGGCATTAAGTTTGATATGTCAAAAAGGGTTCTAGTTATTAAGGAATAAGTAGGAGATGATATAGATGTTTTATGAACCAGTTATTTATGTTTCCATGTTTCTAAATACCCTAAACCCATATGGTCATGGAATGGTTTTATTATGTTATTTAATTAATATTTATATATTTATATGTTATATCCATGTATGAAAATAATGGATTTTTATAGTTGGAATTAGAGAAAGGTTTAGTTAAACTTTGGAAGCTAGGATGATAAAACCTTAGTTAGATCCCTAAGTGTAAGTATAGGTTAGAATCCTTGATTTTTGATAATAATAATGAATAATCCAGGATTAAACCTAAGATGTCATATATTAAAATTTTATAATAAATTTCTCTTGATTTTGTGGTTCTCACTATGATTATTTTTGCTCACACCATGCTTTTTTGGTTTTATAAAATGGATGAAACAAGAGGATTCGTGTTAATAGTGAATGTGACGAACAATAGAATGATATTAATCATGAGAAACCAAAGAAAACATGATTTTGAAGGTGAAATATTATTATTATTCCTAATCATAAATATTATAATATGATCAATAATCATAACATTAGTGAGTTTACCGAACCATATAATAAGAGAAAGATGGAGTTTCATGGTCACTATTGAGGAAAGAAAGTTTAATTTTCCATATTTAAAGCATGTGGGAAGATGAATTAAGGATAAAGTTTCAAAGGAACTGAGATATGCTTTGGGTGTGGAAAAGAAGGACACAAAGAAATTAATTTTAAAGTGAAAGTGAATGTTTTAGTTAATGCAATGGATGAGAATAATGGTATTCTTAAGGAATCATCGATATTTAAATGTTTTAAATGCATAATGCATGGGAATTATGAAAATATATTCCCTAGGGAGAAATCTTGTGAAGATAATCAGAAAGGTTGTATGAGTAATGGTTATATTTCTCATGATTAAGGGAATACAAATTACATATGAGATGGAACACGTGTTAATAAATAAAACAAAGTATCCTGGTTAATGGTTTAAGAAGGAAGTGAAATGATTGAGTGTTTATATATTAGAATTCAATAATAATGCTGTATAAGTAATTTTATGGTATTATGGAATAATGAAACATCTAAGGATTATTACACTATTGTTTTACTTAAGTACATGAAAGTATATGTTGAATCCAACTAGTAACCCTGAAAAGTGATTATGGTGGTAAGGTGATATTTTTAGATAATATACAATTAAGAAAAAAATAAGCCTTAATATATTTATGATGTTGGGATAATAATGGGATAAATAGATTTTTTTTGTGACAAAATAAGTGGGATAATATTAAATAACCTGTAACTGATTTAGTTATATTATGATAAGGTGGTTTATGGATTGAGTTTAAATAATTTTTGGATTTATGATATGAGTAAAGAGTTAATTTTTGAAATCATTCATGTTTTCACTATGTTTTTATATTAATTGATATTATTAACATGTTTCAAGAGAATACATGATAATGATCTTCACATGTTTGGTTTGTGAAAATTAATCATTACATCAAGTTGTTTGGAGGATTAATGATAAGTTGATTTTCAAAATTTAGTGACCTTTATTCAAAAGTTTTGGATTTTAATTTTTTGAGAAGGTTAATAAGGGTAATCATTTATAAAAAAACTTATATTGAACTTTGGTTGGGGTTTTAGAGATAAATTTATTACTTAACCATATAAATATTTATGTGAATTTTATAACATGTAAAAACCATATTTTTATAATAATTAGAGACATAAGGAATAAATTTTCATCATATTGTAGTCCTTATAATCCACTAGTTTTTAGTAATTACAGTTTCAACTTCATTTATTGGACTAAAAAATGAAGTAAAAATTGATCAAGGCATGACCAAAGAGTGATATTTTACTTATGAGATGAAATCAAGTAAGTATATCTTCTCAAATTATTTTGAAATAAAATTTCATCCAATCATCATCATTTCTAATGATATAAATGACCCTTTTCTGTCCAATTTGGTCTATGGTTTTGTGGTCATTAACTTTTTAATAACCATGTTCTCTATCATTCTACATTAGAAATTTATAGTTATAATTCTCTTCAATGTACATATTTTTACTTTCCACTAATATTTTCCAAATAAAAATCCTAGTTTTATAGTGTTCTTCACCTTTTAATTTCCCTCTTTTTAAGATGAAGTTTTATTGACCCCTTTTATGATGTGGGTTTCCCTTAAAGAGATTTAAAAACATCCAACTTTGATTTTAGAAGTGAAAATTTTAATTGAAGGGATGCAATTTTTTTTCAAATCATTCATTGTATCCGAATGGTAGCTTATCGATTTTCTGTACCATCAAATCTCTCTCAAGTACATGATTTGTTTCATGTATCTCTCATGAGGATGTACATACTTGATTCTTAAAATGTACTAAATTTATAGGTTGTACTCCTAGATCATGATATTTCTTTTAAATAAAAACTAGTAGATATTATGGATCATAGAGATAATATTCTATGAAATAACACCACTCTCCTGGATAACATTTTATAGTGAAACCACTAATTTGAGGAAGAAATTTGGAAACCTGAGGATGTGATGAGGCAAATGTATCCTCATCCATTTGTATCTGAGTGATGAATTTTTAAGGAAAAAATCATTTTAAGGGGGTTACAATGTAACACCCCATGATTTTATTCTATGTATATTTTTTAAAATAAGTTTAATCTCTTGGATATTTTTTTTTGAAAGAACACTAAGCTTAAATGAACTCCAAAATATTATTATTTTTAAATGGAAATTATAACCTGGCCATTAAATTTAAGGGAATGAATAATATTAACTATGTTATAAAATAAATAATTTTATAACTCATTTTTAACATATTAATTAATTATTTATGAATATTCACATAATTTTTAGTAAAGTCATTTTGTTCTTCAAATATATGTTTTTTAAAAGTCATTTTTATTGGTTTCTATGAGAAAATGAATATAATTAATTTTTAAAACTTCTATAAATTTTAATTTATAATATTAACATAATTTTTTGGAATCATCTTTTCAAAACTATCTGAGGATGAATTTTTAATAATTCTTTGAAAAGTTTAATTTTTCAGTAAATAATAAAAAATACCGAGTTTTATAAAACCCTTATTTTATTTATATTTAAAATTAATTTTATGATTTTAAATTTATCACAAAGTAAAATACTTAATTTTTAGTTGTATATAATCTAATTAGTTACATTTAATTAGTATTTATACCTTATTTTTCTATATGTACATTTTTGGGCTTAAAAATACATTTTTTACAAAATTTTTGTTGTTGTATTTTGACAGTTTAATTTTAAATGTAATTTTTGAAACATCACTGTTTTACATTTTTAAAATTGGATTACATATTTGTAATATGTACATCCAAATTAGTTTATAATTTCATCTTCATGTTTAGGCATAATAAATTTACTGTGTTAAAAAAAGATTTACTTTAGTACAGGTAAAATAATGTAGAACATTAAAGATAAAAGACAAAAGCTTAAAAAACTAAAAAATACAACATTAAATAGGTGGTTGATGCATTTTTAGACATTAAGAAACCTTTAAAAAATTAATTATAATCCAAATTATTTGTAATTAATTTCTCCCAAACGTGGTTGGCTTTAAATATAAAATAATCATTATTTAATCACTTAAAACCACCCATCCTCAAGTATAAATACCACCCCTATCCACCTAATTTCTCCTCAAAAGCCTTGAATATTTTCAAATATATGAAAAATTTTTGATACCCACTCTCCCCATGTCTATTTTATTCTACTATCATTGAAAGACCAATTCCAAGTTCTTTAATGGGTCCTTTAAGGAGGTGATATCCTAGAGGTAACTTTCTCAAACAACCTCTTTTAATTTATTTTATTTTTTACCTTATCTTCACCTAATTAATCCATAAAATAATAATAACTCAAGTATCATTTATATAATTTAATTTTATACATATAATTTAATATCTTATATCCATCCCTTTTCTTATCTCCTCTTATTCAATATAATGAAACCATTGTCCAAATTATGGTGGTTAACAGTCTCCGTGGATAATGATTTTTTTTCATTTTTCATTTCCTCCTTCAAGGCTGGTCATAAAAGTATTATTATGGTTAAATAATATTTTAATTGTTGTATTATAAATTATTTTATGTATTTTAACTAATATATAGACATGACGTTATATAAAATGAAACTAGTTCATGATGGTTGGAAAAACCACTAAATTAAACTAAGCATTTATCATTAAAATTTTATCAAATGAATCTTAATAATTTTATAAAGAAAAAAAATATAAGAGTCCATTTAAACTTATATAATTGAATTAATACCATTTCATTTTACTTCTGGTGTTTTATTTCTATTTGACGAGAAAATCCATAATTATACATAATTGAACCGATCATGAAACCATGTAATGAATGAACCCAAAACAATGAAAATAATGAAATGTTATTAATTAACATGTGGTAAGATGTTATAAAAGTATAATATATGGTTTTATAAATATTTTTATATTTATGGAATGAATTTTAAAATTATTTAAACCTTTATATCGGATGCTAAAGTATACAAAACTAAAGTGAAGTGTGGGGTAAGAGTTTCTCGTCTCACTTTTACTTCATTGAGATATATTCCTTATTCACCACTTATTTATTGTGTGTGGTTTATATAATACCCTTATATATAACACATCATGAATATAAATATATCTATGGAATTTAATGTTTCATTTTGTAATTATTACTTTTATGGGGCATATGATTCAACTGATTACAAAGTGGTAAGAGATTTCTTAAATCAATTTTCACTCATTAGGTTAAACTTATAATTCATTGATTATTCCATGTTAAGATTATGTTTGAGATAATTTTTTTTATATTATGTTTTATTTCCACATATTTTATGCAGATTTATAGGTTATACACATAATTGATTCATTTGGTTAATGCTCACTTCAATGATATGATATTTATAAGGGACTTTCTTTTAAAAATCATCTTTTTAAATTTTCACTTAAAAATATATATTTCTTCTATATCTATGTTTTCAAAAATTGTTTCCAATTTTTTTACTAATATCTTATGATTTGTTTAAATTCATTTTTACTCATGTTTTACTTCTTACAAAGCAGTTTTAAAGGATTCTTTTTGTCGTTTTCTAAATGATGCTCTTTTTTAATTTTCCAACTAAAATATAGAAGGAATGTTTTTTAAAATTATATAGCATGTGAGGATTTTACCACTATCATGATGATTTAATGATTTTATTTCTCATTTATGATATTATAAGGTTGTTTTAAAATAATTTGTTTCCTTTATAATTTTGTGTTTCTTTAAAAAGAAATGATTTGAAAATGGAAATATTGTTTTTTTCAAGAATTATTTCAAGTGATCTTTCAAAATTGTTTTCCATATAAGATAAAACTATTTTATGTTGCCTATGATTTAATGGGGTTATTATTCAAGTATATTATCCTTATTCTCTTTTTGGTTGTTTTATGTTTATGATGGCATGATATTTATGAAACTCATTTCTTTTCATGGGTTTTGATATGATAAATGATTTATGTTCCTATGGTGCACATATTTGTGGTTTTCATTATGTGATTGGTGATACCTATATCTCCCTCTAATTAATTGAGTAAAGAATTATATCTCATGAGATAATAATTAGAAATAAGTGGATGGGATTGATTTACTATGGGAAATAGGTGCGTCTTGATCCACTATGGGAACCAAGTGTGTCCTGATGCACTATATTGACGGTCTTGGTAATTAACCTTAACATATGATATGGTTTTCTATATTTATGATAGTTTCACATTTTTATGATATTATAATATGGATCATTATTAATTTATGATGATATATCACTATAACTATCTATGTTTTCTGAAAGGATAATGTTTATTCTAAGAATTATGTTTATGATCTATGATATGTTGGGTATAAACTTTATAAGTTTTGTTCATGATCACATAAACCTATTCTTATCTTATAATTTCATAAGAACATATATTGATATATCCTATGTTTATATTTACTAATAATATAATATCACCTTTCTTTTGTTTCTTCTCCCTATGATATGAAGAAAAATATCAAGTTTGATATGTAAAAATGGGTTCTAGTGATGGAGTAATAAGTGAGTTTTGATGTAGATATTTTATGAACCAATTGTTTATGTTTACAAGTTTCCAAAGCCACTAAACCCATATGGTTCTGGAATTGTTTTGTTATTTTATGTAATTAATATTCATCTATTTATATGTAATATCTATGTATTAAAATAATGGGTCTTTAAAGAAACATTGATGGTCCTTTAGGACTATTGGCACAATTTTCCTAGTCTAGGTTGTGAGATGGAGATCCCCTTTCTCTATCATTTGGAATTATTTTATTGAGAATATATATATCTATACCCATGTTGTTGTATTTTTTACTCTTGATATAGGTTAAGTTTTATATTTCTATTGTTTCTCTTATTTCTCCCCTTTGATCTTTTTCGGGCATCCTATTGGGTATGTATATACTCACCCCTGCTTGGGATTTTCCTGCATGTGTCATGTCTTTTACACACAACATATAGGATGACATATATTATAGAGGATTATAGGGATACCTGGTTCATTGGACCATATAGGTGGTTGGAGCATAGATATTTAGAGCTGGTCTCTCTTGGCATTTACTTTTATAGTTTTATCAAGTTGAGACATACATTTAGTTGGGCATATATTTTCCCCCTTTTTGTTTTTGTTTACACTGTCATACTATTTTAATCCCTAGAGGTTTTACACACATGGTTTATATTCTACATGTTTCATCTTTTATTATTATTCCTCTTCACTTCTGCATGGATATGGTTTTGTGTGCACATACAAGTACTTAGGCAAAGGCCTCTCATATTAGTTATGTCTTTCGACGCTTATCACCAGCCCCTGACCTATAGAGGTGGTATTAGGGTATTTTCTAATCAATCCTCATTGGGTCATGCCATGAAAATGGTAATTTGTTATTATTTTTTAGGGATGAAATTTTTACCTTAAATTATTATGTAACACTAACAAGATATTTATTCAATTAATAAAATAAATAAAATAAATAATCGTAAAAATGTTAAAAGTGATATAATTTGAATGAATAATTGTGTTCCATAATTTTTTAGATAAAAAACATAGTAGAGAGGTTTTAATTTATTATATTCTAATTAAATTATTTTTATGTTGTTTTCAAAGTCAAATTTAATGAATAGTTCCAAAAAATACATTCATGTTATTTTATAAAAAATAATATTTTATTAAATGATTAAAAATTCTTAAAAATCCTATATTAATCAAAGTGATTGATATATTTTTAAAAATATAAAATATGGTCCATTTATGGATCAATTTTCCTTTTATAGTAACTATATTTACTCTTAAAGAATAAAAACTTCATTGTCATTGTAATTGTGAAAAGAGGTTAATGCATGTTAAAACAAAGAGATAAGGGATAAACCCTAATATAAACTAGTCCAAATTTTATTAGATGATAATATTTATACCATTGATCATCTATTATTATAATTATATTTTTCTGAGCATTTTTTAGGAAAAATAATTTTAATTAATTTAATATTTTAAGTAATTCCAAGGGAGACCCTCTCCTTCCCTATAAAAAGAACCTCATCTCCTATTTTTTTTCACAAAATAAATCCTTTTTGATCATAGAATATGTATCCATTTACCTTCATAATGTAACTACCCACATTATAGAGTTATTATTTTTGGAATAATTCACACATTAGAGGTATTAAGGTGTAAATAAATGACGATTGTCTTGAGAAGAGGCATAGTTCTTAACAAAGCGTTTTCATTTATTTCTTATTATAACTATTTAATATATTATTCAACCATGATTTAATAATAAAAAATATATTCTATATACTTATATGTTTTTATATTAACATAACACCCTATATTCATATATTCTTATATAAAATTGGAAATGAAACCATCATTTGCGTGTACGGTGAACTAACGCCTCACGAACCATTGTAATTAATTTTCCATTACTACATCTAATGGATATTTATAATGAATGATTTATGGTAAATATATTATATTCATGATATAATTATCTTTATTTAAAAATAATATATCATAAATTTTCTTAACATTCCATCCATTGAAAAATGATAACATTGTTAGTGCGAATTTCCACCTCCATAATGCGACATTGTTTGTTTTTCATCACCGAACACATGGATGATATATATAAGTTTATTTAAAGAATTAATATGTTATTTAAGAAATAATTATTATTATTTAATTATAAAATAATTCTTACCTTCTTTTTATCATGATTATTGAAAATTGGAAACCTTACTCACGCGTATGTACGACCTACCATCTCCATAATTATAACGTAGTTCATTTTTCATAACCATAATTCATGATTGGGTTTAAAAGAATACTTGATGTTAAAAATGATAATTATTACATTATTATTCTATATATTATGTAATAATGAACCCTTTGACCATAGTTGACTTACCGAAGTGATTTTGGGCATATCTGAATATCAACAAAACACCCGATGTAGACTTAACTGAAAAAATAATTAAATATGTCATTAAAATAAATGAAATAAATGGGATATGTTATTAAACCTATAATTTTTTAATAAATAAAATAATTTATATAATTTTATTATACATGAGATAAAGGATATACATGGAAATTTTGGACTTGAGGTAACTGTTTATCATCTAAAATTGTATTATTTATGACATATGTTATGATATGAACCTTTATTAATTTATGAGTTGTTTATAATTCCACTTTATAATGTTATATCATGAATATAATTATTATTATGACATATAATGTTTTATTTTAAGTAATTCTTTAATAGGGCTTATGATTCAAAATTTTCCAAAGTGGTAAGGGTTTTACGTTACAATCTCATTGTTTATTAGGATTGTTTATGATTAAGTTTTTTTGATGAAATATTATGTTCCAAATCTTAGAAAAATCATGAATTTTATTCTATTGTGGATATTACAAGAAATTAATTGTTTTCTTTTCATTTCCCTCTCCTTCATAAATTAATAATATGAAAGAATGTTTTTAAGGATAACCTACTTTATTTATATATCTAGTGACAAATCATTTCTATTTTATGTCTATGTTTTCTAAAAATGTTTTCAAGAATGTTTTCAATATTACACAATTATTTTTTAAATTCATTTTTATCTTGTTTTTGTTTTTTACAATTTTTTTAAAAGTAATATTCTTTTCGTTTTTCAAATGAGGTATTTTTTATTTTTTATAAAAGTATGAAAGGAATGTTTTATTTTAACTTATACAACATGGAAAAAATTTCCCGAATCCTCTTTTAAAAAATTTCAAGGTTATTTTCAAATAAAATATTTTTCCTTAACATTTAAGGAGATTTTCATATTTTAAGTAATAGATCCCTATGAACCACCCTTTTTCTTTGGGTTATAAACCTTTTATCACTAAATCAACTTATATATATCTCTAATGTTATGGAATGATTATAAATTATGTATATACATGTCTCACATATATGCTTAGATTATTATACCTTTATTTGACGGGGTAATACAAGGATTAGGTTTATTTATCAAATGCCTTCTTTATGAAATTTTATTTGATTATGATATGAGTCAAGATTATGAAACATGTTTCTTTATATGTGTAACTATTATGTTTATTACTTATGATTTATTTTATTTTGTGTTATACACAATCATGACCATGTTATGATGGGTGCACCCAGATAGAACTCTAATTAAATGGGTAATATTTTTGTCTCATGAGATGGTATGTATGTGATTATGGAGGAAACATAATCCACGATGGGTTTCATTCCACCAAGTGATGTTGTCTTAAAAGGTAGCCTTCATTTATGTTTATGTCATGTTTTGTATTTTTGACACATTTTATATTTTTCCATGATATTATAATACCATATTCTTTTTGATATTCTCTATATTATTACTCGTGAGCCTTCTATTTTATGGTATCATGTTATACCTTTGAATCACATGTTATGCTTTCTTATCATGTTTATTCACTCACTAAGAACCTTAGCTCACCCTTATGTTTATTTTCCATAGGTCCATGAAGAAATATTTTAAGTATGTTATTCCTAAAAAGTTTACTACATGCGAATAACTTTTGTTTGATGATATAGAATTTTATGAACTAGTTGTTTATATATTCATGTTTTTATGTAAGATCTTATCTTAATTTTCTAAAACTCTAATTCCTAAGTAAATTTTTATTCAATTTTTTAGAAAATACCACTTTGGAAAAAAGTGTAAAACCTTACAAAACCAAAAAAACACTATGGTAAGAGACTACCAAAAAACCAAAACAAAACCATACCTCACTGGATATTCATCCCAGTTGAATTAGCCTAGTACATCCATGCCAAGTCTCTGATATTTGTATCTAGGTGCAAGGAGAAGAAACCCTCTAACTTGATCGCAATAAAAGCAGTCACCTCCAGAAATGAATACATGTAAAATGGAGAACCCAAATACATAAATATTACAACAATATGCGAGGTGTACCATTCAGTATGTCCTAAGATAATATTTTTTGGATATCCTCCCTGATCGATCTTATCCCTCTCATTAGATATAAAGAAATCATCGCTAAGTATTTCCTAATTGATCTCTTCTTTTTTTGCCTTTCCAAACTTACTAAGCACCACTATCATATTGACATTAAAAACCGAGGATCTCAAAGAGTCCCCGTGATGAACTCCTATTTGTGCACCCACCTTTGAGGGGATAGAGTTAAATGAAGCCTTTGAAGTTAAAGTTCCCCTAAAACTTTGGTTTATGGATCCCTGGAAAACACCCATATTTCTTGCTTCTCTAGTCAGAATAGGTGTGGGAAGGTAGGAGTAGTCTTCCCTTTACTTATTATTCTTCTTGGTTGGGGATGAAAATTCCCTATAATACTAATTTTCAATTTTTTCCTTTCAACCTGCCTGAGTAGAAACAACCTTCAACAAGAACATTGTCTTCCCAATCAGAATAAAAAGTGTATCCTTCAACAATCTGTCTTCCGTTATTGTGAATAGATTTAAGAGAAAAATGAT
This sequence comes from Viscum album, assembly GCA_963277665.1. Taxonomy (NCBI): domain Eukaryota; kingdom Viridiplantae; phylum Streptophyta; class Magnoliopsida; order Santalales; family Viscaceae; genus Viscum; species Viscum album. The sequence continues at coordinate 1,195,427,756 of OY728123.1, read as the reverse complement.
TGTCCACCACCCGACCTGCTTCAAAACCTTTGTCTTGATTATTCTTTTTTCAACATCCTACTAATTTCCAACCGTTTTCCTCTTTAGATCTAGGGAAAACCTCTCCCAGGGGCCCAAATCGGTTGGCCAATTAGACCATTTTGAGTCCCTCAAATCCTGGTTGTGAATTTGAATATATATTCTCTATTCCCTTATTTACCTTCTTATTTATGGTGATTAACACCACCACATAGATTTCACTTAGCTCAAACTGCCCCCCAACTGTCAACACCCCAACCAAAACTACAGGCCTACCTTTATAATTCTTGTTCTTAGACTGCTCATGTTTTTCAACCAAATCTGAAAGAAGACCAACAAAAATTCTAGACACCCAAGGATTCCCTTTCTCATACCAAGAAGCAGTACTATCTACAATGAATGGTATATCATGGAGGGGTGAACCATCCACATTATACAGTTCCCTAAACTCTAGCGGAGGGATCACTATCCCACTAATTACCACTCCACTCACTTGTAGATCACCAACCACCAGCTGCGGGTTGGGGTCTACCCACAACCCAAAACAGAAATCATGCTATAAATCAAATAGAGGAGGATGTAAATTCAGTTGGGAAGGACTTAAGACATCCCCAACCTCACGAAAAAACTGACCGCACTATACTTCCTCCATCTAGGATGCGTCCGGGTGCTTTCCAAAGACCACCCTATGGAAATCAATTGAATCATGTCCTTACTTGCAACATTTTCCATATAAAGTATGATTCACATAATAAATCACCTATTGTTTAAAACTATATTCCATAGAAATCCTAATTGAGATAAAATCAGGGAGAGTTTTGGATAAGTCAGATTCTACATAAAGGCGGGCATATGCAAGATGCTACAGCGACGTTGAATGCAGATCCGGGCATAATAATCTATTACAAGCATTTAAAACAAGTCAAAAAATAACATGATTGAAAATAGAAGTGGTAAAATAGAAGGTCAAACCAATCTACAGATGAAGGAGGATCCTGACCCATGTGATAATAAATAGACCATGGAAACAAAAGGAATCTAAACAAACTGAAAACTTACATTGATGTGCCTATGCCCTTGGAAAATATTTATCCTCTTGAAAAAGTATCTAGAAATTATTAGAATCTAGAAGACCAATCTAAGTGAAGTTATTCAAACCCCAATATGACCTGACATGTAGAAAGAACCCATGAAAATATAAACATCTTTGAATAAAGAGATCAATTAGTGCCAAGCCAAGCCGATCCGAGGTGAGGGAAAATTCCAAGGAGGAGATCTCCACCACTAGAAAACCCTCTAAGAGACCATAAATAATCGAGTCCACATCAATGAATAGAATCTATGAGCATCGATCCTGTGAAGGAATAAAAAGCTATAAGTAAGAGATCCCCCTCCCCCGTCGACAGGGGAGGGTCCATCGTAGCCAACATCAATCATATAGGTCATCATCAGAAGAGTGTGACAACGAAACGAGTTACACCAGATCCATGATCTAAGAGTGCGATTTCTATGCTATCTTATATGGTATCATATATTAGTTTATATAACCTTATAGATTAATATTTACCTATGAGAATTTATCTTAAGAGTTATGGATACCATAACAGGTTTATAAGCTAAAGGTTGATCGTAAGTTTAAAGTCTTAGACACGCCTTTTAAGGTTTTAACTTATGGGATTTTGAGGTGATTAATGATATTTTGGGAATGTTTTTGTTGGATTAAGGTATTTTTAACCCATAGTTTTAATGATAAGGATTATTTTGGAAGAATTATATAACATTTTGGGGATTTAATATGAAATTTATGAGATAAAATATGAGTTTATAAAAATTATTTAATCTTGAAGTTATTAAGGTTTTTAGGACGTTCATCACATTTTGGGAATGTTGTCATAATTATATTGATGTTCTTATAGTAAAACTGATAATATGTAGGTCAGGTGAAAACCTATCACATCCGGAAAGGCTGTGAGGCTCGAACCCACAACCAATGGTTGAAAAGGGTGCAGTTCCTACCACTGGCCTACATGATGTCCTGTTTAGTATCAAAATTTTCTACCTAAATGATTTGATAGATATTGATTAAGATAATTTTTTGAATATATGTTTTATTTTGGATAAAACCATGAGATTCAGAAGTGATTTGATGATTAAGTGATTAATATTATTTCAAAATAAGTTCACTATATTAGGAACCTTATATGATTAAAGTAAACCGAATATTATTGTATTTTATCTGATGAATAAATTTTCAATTATATTTTGAAAGAATATAAGATATTATTGTGGCTTTATAGTGATACAGTTTATTTATGGAAATGATTAGCATATTTTGGGGATTATATGATTAGGGAATATGTATTTTTAAATATATGAATTTATGAGTAACTAATGTTAATTGGAGATAAATGTAAAATTAATTTTGAAATAACATGTGATCAAAGACTTCTGATTTTTTGGGTTTCTAACTTAGTAAAGAAAATTTTGAACAATTTTAAGATTATTATTTTTTTAAATGATCTATGTTGATATTTGGGTGTTATTGTGGAATCTTTAAAGGTAATGTTGTATTTCTTAAAATAAAGGTTTATTATTTTAGGTAATTATATTAACTTTTACTAAAAAAATTTGGTTTCGGTTAATGATTAAGTAAAAAGGGAACATCTTGATATCATTTTGTGAAATCATGTGATCTATTATAAGTTCATTTAGTGCTTCAAGGATAAAAAAATCATCTTAAATACTCCTCATTTGGAGAAAAATATGAGATTGTTGTGGAAATTTCTTAATGGATGAAATTATACTTGTTAAGTAATACATTTTTTATGTTATTAGTCTAGATGGTAAAGAAATTCCTCAACTATATGAAAAGGATATTTAAAAAAATGATATCCTGTTACATTCATTTATGATGAATCGATAGTATTTTTCACACATCTTTGGTTTATGGTTTTGTGGTAGTTAACTTTCTGATAATTATTCACTTTCTTGTGATCAATGATCGTTTTCACTCTTCATTATAATTAATAAATTATTCTTTTCGTCCATTTTCATATTTTCACTTCCCACTAATGTTATCCTATTTTGGAAACCTTGTTATGTGTTATTTTATAAGACTTTCATATTTCTATTTTCCTTATTTATAGAGGAAATTATATTAACCCTTTTTAGGACGTGGTATTTCTACAAAGGTATTTTTAGATGTCAAAACCTCGATTACCGATATCAGGTTCAATTTTTTAGAATGCCATTTTTTATATTGGGGGATAATGCAACACCCTAATATTTTAAAAACAAGAATATTTTGGATAGTGTATACGACACCCATCATCGAGTCTAAAAAACCACGAAATATTTTTATTTGAATATGACCATCATAACATAGTCATTAAATTGGTGGGTAGGTGTATAGTCTTTTCATTTTCTATGTAAGACTTTGGAATACTGATAGGAATATTAATAGAGCCAGGTGCTAATACAGTGCATGATTCCATGGCCTAGTGACCCTAAAATTAATTTTATAAAAATATTAAAAATATTTTATATTATATGGGATTGATTTTCCTGAAAAAGTGGAATATCTCCTAAACGAAGTCTCAGATCAGAAATATGAGAACATGGTTGAATTTGGAGTGCAAGGTTTACACCAAGTGTAACATAAAGTTGATTGAAAAAAGACGTTCTAATGAGGCAACTGTGGGCGGGTGAATTTAATTAAAATAAATGAATAAATGAATTAATTATTTTTTTAAAAGTCATAATTAAATTTTATGTATGTAAAATTTAATGAAAATTTTCTAAGGGTTGGCTGCATAACCATTGATGGATCTGATAGGAGTAGGATAGAGTTCTTCATTGGCAGATCGACATCGAATGAAAAATGAAAATTAGATCGAGGATAATCATGAGACCAATGACGTATGTAGTGGGATCATCACCTTCATCATTATTGGATGTGTTCTTCACCAAAAATTGATCCATAATCAAGGTAGGACTCTTAAATTGTGGTATTCACCACTTTTTATTAAAATATTGAGAATAGATAAATAATTTGATTTTGATATTTGATTTATTTATTTCTATGAATGAGTCTCTCTTTGTATTGACTATATTTATCTGATATAAATCTTCTCTTTTTGCACAAGTTATCATCACATTAATATAATTGTTGGCCAAGAATGCTTGATAAATGATGGTTTAACTTTTTTATTGGAACTCTTTCCCACTATTTATTACATTCTTCATCATTGGACCATAGGGTTACGATTCAACATTGTCGTGGTGGGTTTGAGTGTGATCGAACCAATAGATTCATTGTGGTATCATTAATGACATGTGGATCAACAATTTGTGGATGGATTGATAAACGAGCGGGATTGTGTTTCATAAACAGGTCAGATTGGTTTCGTGTGTGCATGTTTTATGATCAGATTGGTGATCCCATTTTCTTGTTTGATGTATAGTGACGATGTGTGGTGTGATAAAATCAGTTCCAAGTGGGGGTCGTGTGTGGGTTCTCATAGTGGAGGTTCTTCAATGTGGATGAGATGGTGCACAGACTTGGATCATTGATGATGTGGATAGATGTGGTCAACATGGTGAGAATTAATAATACTATTATTGATAATAGTAAGGGTGATTCATATTCTTATTATTAATAAAAACAAGGGTGATGAGTTAATAAAATTAAATGATATTGAATTTTAGTAAAAGAAGAAAATAAAGCTGGGGATACTTGCTTGGGGAATATGAAGAGGTTGGAGAGGCACGCATGGAGATGTGGTGGGTTCCCCTTAGACTCATGTACGCTCATGGGAGAGTAAAAGGGCCTCCTAGAGTTGAAATTAATAATAATAATGACGATGGTAATGATGATGATGGGGAGGAGGAGATAATAGAGGTGTAATGGGGGATGGGCATTCACATGGGAGGAAGGGAAGGGGTCTTATGAGTGAAACAAATCCTCCCATGAAATGGTGTTTTAAAAAAATATAAAAATATATTTATTTATCATTGTTGTTAAAAAATTAATCTAGCTATAATTTCTTCTTACAGTGTCTGATTAAAGAACTACTAGCAACAACATGAACCCGACTTTGAGATGGTCATTCTAATACAAATGTTGGATATTTTATTTGGGCTCATGATGCAAGTCCCTATATTATCCAATAATAGTAATATTACAAAATATAATATCTGAAATATATTTTCCCTAAAGTGTTATAATGATGAACTATCTAAAGCTTTGAGAGCCTGATATTGAGACAAAAGTTTCAAGACCAATATTGGGTGTTTAATTCAGACTCAGGGCTCAGGCTCATGAAATGTCATTCGAGCATGAAGCACTGAAATGCATTTTTTCCACCAAATGCCTGATTGAGGAAAGTGAATAATCTATCATGAGTATTTTTCCATGAGAATCACAATAGTGTGTTCCGTTTGGACAGTCAAGGCCATTTGTAGAGGCATATCATTGGAATTACATATATTCCTTTTGTACCAAAGATGAGCCTCATGTGTTCGTTAGGATTTTGGCCAAGATAAGTCGTGTTGTACCCTTACACGCCGTGTAATACTAAATGGATGGAAAGTCATGTTCTTGTGAGGAAAAAACTATATAGAATAGTAGGACCACACACCTTCTGGGTCCCCTACACATCACATACATCCTTTATAGGAAAATTCAACCACTCGTATCTTCTTTGTTTGGACTCAGGTTTTGGCCTAAGAGTAGCCTATCCTAAGTGTTTTTCAATGTAGAACATGACAGTGACCTATATAGTGTATTTTGAGATATGATGTGAGATGTTATAGGTGTAACACATATTTATGCAATGCTCGACGGTAGTGATCAGTCAGGATCATTAGGGAATTTTAGAGTGGCACCCACTAGCTAGGCTAGGCATGGGTCCTCTACCTATCTATAGAGTGGAACCCTCCCATGGAACATGGGATGGATCCTCTATATACTTTCAGAGTTTCACCCACCAGTAGGGTTGTGCATGAGTCCTCATCTATGAGAGTGGTACCCACTTCTGGTTAGGTCTCTATCTGCTAACTGAGTGGCACCCTCCTACGGTATCAGGGTATGAGTCCTCGACAAGTGGAAGCCTCTAACTAGGCTAGGAAAGGGTCCTTGACTACGAGAGTGTCACCCTCCGGCTATGAATGAAATGGTTCCTCAGTCTTCTACCTGAGTGGAACCCTTCTTAAATATCAGATTATGATTCCTTAATGACTAGACACTATGCAAAAATTTGTATTTACCAGCGTTTTTATTGTTTAACCTCAGTTTAAAAAGCCGCTAAATCATTATGTGGCGATTTTGGAAAATCGCCACTAAATCGTGTGTCAGGAAATAATTAGCGGCAATTTTTTATGAGCAGTTTAAACCATCACTAAGTTGTTTTTAATTGTTTTTTATTTTTTATTTTTATTTTTTAAAATTTTAAAATTAATTAATTAATTAATTATATTTTCAAAATTTATTTATTTATTCATATAATTATGTAATTATGTAATTATTTAATTATTTCTTCATTTATTTATTTATTACCATGCTCATTCCCATCTCCATGCATAAGTCCATGTCTATGCACATGCCCATGTCATATATATAAATTCCGCATTGGGTGAGATTTGAATCCCTTACCTCTTGCTTATTCACCAAAGACTTTACCACCCTAGTAGACTCTTCATGTGACCAATAAATTAAATTTAATATACTTATACACATATATATTAATTTGTAAAATAAGTAATACATAAAAAATAGATACACACTAAATAATTATTAATCAATAATCATTTATCAATAATTATTAATCATTAATGATTAATCAATAATTAATATTTAATAATCAATAATTAAAAATAGATAACATATAATATATGAGACATAATATATAATACATAATATGTAATACATAATATATAATATACAATACATTATATATAATATACAATACATTATATAATACATAATATATAATATATAATAGATAATAGATAATATGTAATATATAATATATAACATATAACATATAACATATAATATATAATATATAACATATAATATATACGTAATGTATAAATAATAAATTAATTAAAAAATAACTTAATATATGATAAATAAATAAAAATTAATAATAAATTAATAAATAATAGACAAATAAATAAATAATAAATAATAAATAATAAATAATAAATAATAAATAATAAATAATAAATAATAAATAATAAATAATAAATAATTAATAATTAATAATAACTAATAAATAATAATTACTCGTGAAGTATTAAGAATTAAGAATCAATATTTAAAAATTTAGAAATAATTAACAAATTATTAATAAATAAATAATTAATAATGAATAAATAATGAATGTCAAATAAATAAATAAATAATAAATAAAGAAATAATAAATGAATAATAAACTAATAATAAACTAATAAAAAAATTAATATTTAGTAAATTAAAAAATAAATTAACAAATAAGAAATAAGAAATAAGAAATTATAAATAATAAATAACAAAAAATAAAGAATAAAGAATAAAGAATAAAGAATAAATAATATACAAATAAATAAAAAAATAAATAGATAAATAAATAAATAATTATTTAATAATTAAAAATTAATAATAACTAATTATTGATAATTGATAATTATATAATTAATAATTCTTAATTAATAATTAATAATTAATAATTAATATTCAATATTCAGTATTCAATATTTATTATTTAATAAATAAATTAATATTTAATTAATAAATAATCAACAAATAATAAATAAATAATAAATGAATAATAAATCAATAATAAATTAATATTTGGTAAATTTAAAATAAATTAATAAATAATAAATAATAAATAATAAATAATCAATAATAAAGAATAAATAATAAAGAAAAAATAATAAATAATGAATAATAAATAAATACATACATAAATAAATAAATAGATAAATAAATATTAATTAATTAATAAATAATAATAATGAATAATGAATAATTATTAATTAATAACTAATAATTAATATCTAATATTCAACATTCAATATTTAAAATTTATAAATAATAAATAAATAAATAATAATTAATTAATTAATAAGTTATAATTAATTTATAATTAATGAATAATGAATAAATAAATAAATAAATAAATAAATAATAATAAATGAATAATAAATGATTAATAAACTAATAATAAATAAATAATTAATAAATTAAAAAAAAATAATTAATGTGCACATAATAACTGAATAATATATATATAAATAAATAAATAAATAAATACTAAATATTAAATATATAAATAATAAATAATAAATAATAAATAATAGATAATAGATAAATAAATAATAAATGGTAAATAATAATTAATAATTAATTACGAAATAAATAAATATTAAATAAATAAATCATTAAACGTTAAGAACCTATAAAAAACCTAAAAACACTAAAATGACCATAAAATATGATCTAAGACTCCTTTTTTAGTGCCACAACCAGTCAAATCTAAGATCATGAAATGAGTTTCAATATGATATGTGGTACATGCCGAACAAACACCTGGATCAAAAGTTATAACCGTTTAAATTTTAAGAAATCAGTGTCCGCAACTAAAACCTATATTTCGGAGGCCTTCTGGGCCTTTCTCGTGAAATAAAAAGAGGTACAATACTCAATGAGTTTGTACCAGACCTAAACGGCATAGTGCTTATTGTAGGCTTCGATTTGACATGTGGTAGAGCCCAAACGAACACCCGGATTAAAAGTTATGGTCGTTAGGAGTTCAAGTTTGATTTTCGACTTTTGAATTTTGAATATATTTTTTTCCTTTTATTATCACATGATTTAAATGCCACAAGGTTTTTTCTCATTTGATAAACTTTTATTTTACTGGTTGTGGAGCTGAAATGGTATTTCAAATTAGAAGTTATGGTTATTTGATGCCGAAGTTTGTTTTTCTACTTATTGAAGATTTGTTTTCAGTTTAAAAATATTATTAACTAATAATTATAAATAATAATTAATTGACACATTATTAATATTTAAAATTATAAAAAATAAATTATTTTTTTGTAAATAATACATAAAAAATAAAAAATAAAAAATAAATCTTTTTTTAAAAATTTTCTTAAATTTTGCGGCTGTTTTTAAAAAAACGTTGCTATTTCGCAGCAGTTTTTTTAAAAAACCGCTCCTAAAAAATTGAATTTTTTTAGAACATATTATAAAAAATTTATAAAAAAAATCTAAAAAATTTTTACTACCATTTTTTCTCGACAGTTTTAAAAACCGCTGTTAAAACACTGTTTTCTTATATTGTGATTGGTACCCTCTAGTTGAGATGGTCATGGGTCCTCAACTATGAGAGTGACACCCTCCTACTGAGTAAGGCATGAGTCCACTATTTGATATCCAAGTGGCAGCCTGCTACAGTATCAGGGTTTAGGTCTTCGATGAATATATTAGTTGATCTGGGCATGGGTCCTCGACTTTTAGAGTGGAACCCTCTAGCTGGGCTGGGCATGAGTCCTTTACCGATTACATGAGTGTCACCCTCATAGTTTACTAGGGAATAAGTCCTCTACTTTTAGATTGTGCCCCTCGACTATGGTGCACAATGGAAAGGTGTGTCTTGACTTGGATATTTCTTTGAGGAAGACACGTGAGATGCTTGGCATTGTTGATGGACTTCCTAGAACTAATGATGACTCTTTTCTCGGGATGGGATATGAGATGGAGATCCCCTTTCTCTCTCATTGGGTTTATCTGGTTTGAGTATATATATATATATATTTGTATCCATGGTGTTGGAACTTGTTACTCTCTTTCTATGGGTGGTAGAGACATGATGTGTAGTCCACCTACATGCCTTGTTGATCTCCTTGTGGTTGGATGAGGTTACTCTCTTGCATTGGGTTGAGCTATTTCATGTTTCATATCTTCTGTCTATATATTCCTATCACATCACTTACTTATACCCCTTCATATTTTGGGGTATTCTAATCGGTATTTATATACTCACCCCTGCATTGTATTTTCCCACATGTATCTTGTCTTATGAAGATGATGGGAAGGTCAGTGGTGATTATAGAGGAGATAGGGATGCCTAGTGCATTGGACCGCTTATGGTGGTCAAATATTAGAGATCAGGATTTGGGATCTCTTATCAACACTTTTACTTTCCGATTTATTAGGTTGAGACATATTTTTGGTTGGGTGTGTATTTTTCCCCTTTAATTTCAGTTTACATTATCATACTCTTGTACACCCTAGTGGTTTTTCATATGCATGGTTATATTCTAGATATTATATCTTTTTATTATTATTCCTTTTCACTTCTACATTGAGATGGTCAGGTGTGTGTATACAGGTACATTAGGAAAATTCCTCCCATGTTAGATATTCATTTTGACACTTGTCTCGAGCCCTTGTCCTATGGTGGTGGGCTTGGGGTAGTCACAACTCAATACCCATTAGGCCGGGTCTTGAACTATTAGTATCAATGGTGGTTTGATCCTTGGGATTGTGTTTGGAGTAGTCCCCTTACAAGGATTTGGTTTGGATATAGGGCGATAGTGTTAGAGTGTATTGAGTGTGGTTTTTGGATAGGGAACCCAATGTTGGTACGACAACTGACGTATCCATACATCAGTAATCTGAGCACCTGCTTATCAACTCGGCATACCAGGACATTGGTTTTTGGAAATAATGGTACAAAAATCATATAGAATTGTGTATTTGACTATCCTTATTGAGTTATATCCCTATATATATATATATTTTCATTTGACTGTGGTAAATATTGATCACTTTCAAGATGTGTCCACAAATACATCCAACTAGTTTACCAATTCAAGATCGTGATGATGATCTAATGAGTGATGAGACCTTAGTTCAGGGGACATCATGCAAGGTCCTTCTTCTAGGTGGGCTGGTAGTAGCACCCCCACCTATCGAGATGTACATAGTACTAGCATAGTTGGATGAGGATGCATGTATTCTTAACATACTTTATAAGTTCCAGCAGCGGAGACCGCTGAGGTTCCATGATGAGATAGACCCTCAGGCATTAGAGGTTTGAATCAAGGTAGTGTTCTGGGTATTCTGGATTATGTTGGCCCCAACATATTGGATGATTGTGTTGGAAGACAGTCATCTATATGGGGAATCTGATGGATCTAAAGGTACCAACAGATGATGCACCTGGATTGGGTATGCATTTATAGTTTTTTAGATAGATATTTCCTAGATTTCATGGTGAGTCAGAATCCCCCTTCTCATGTGGTAAAGGATTTGGAGCGAGCCTGTGGCGTTAATGTACCACTTGGATAGGACCCCTCCTGATGGTGGTCTTGGTGGTGGGAATTATCCTGGCAGACAAAAGGCATTGATAGATCCTTGTGATGGTGATTTTTGACATGGATTTAGGCATGTAACTAATAGGGACACTTCCCCCCCACCAAGACATGTTCTTTTGATGTGATTCAAAACCTTGCGGTGTGGTGGATGAGTTACATTAACTTGTGTGTTTGAGGTCGTTCTGATGTGATAGTGTTTTGTATCTAGCCATGATTAAGGTGATCAGGCAGGCAAGGGAATGGATAGCTTCATGTGGTAAGATCTTATGGATTAAAAACTTCATGTGTGGTTTTTGGTTTGACATGTGTCTGTACTTCTCCAACTATAGTTATAGAATAAAGTCGTAAACCACATTTCCTTGGACGTGGACCCTATTTGAGACATAGAAATACCAGTGGAGGTCTTTTTTCTCGACCCGTATGCTAGATATGCATGCAGAGAGGATTAGTGGTCACCTATTTATTTTGAAAGTGTGATTTGACTCTGCGATGAGAGAGATCCTTGCATGAAATCTTTCTAGAGCAATAAAGGGATCGTACGATGTTTTCCTCTATATGGATTGGTCACCTACCATCCATGCTCAGATGATTGATACTAGTGAGTGTAGTAGTTCTTCTAGTTTATTGGGATGAATTTTTCTTCATTGGATAAGGAGTGATCCTTGAGTAGGGTAGAATGAGCTCATTCATAGGAGGTTGCAACTGACTTATCAGTTGGCTAGTTTTATCCTTATAGTAGTGGATTCTATGAGATTTCAGATTCCTGCCATGAGGGTCGGGGTTGATGACACCTTTCCTAAGGACATTTTGGTCATACCTCCCCCTCACGAGATATAACTCTACATATAATTTAATTAGATATGACATGATGTTTACGCTAGCATGATGGATGACCTCATGGGGTTGCGAGGGCTAGTAGTGTGGTTAGAAGAGTCTGTAGAGGTAGGGATTTATAAGGCTCAGTGTGTTCACTTGGGTATCCCTCTATTGTTTTCCTTGGAGGTAGATGAGATCATGAGGTATGGTGTGGATAGACATTTCCCAAACTAGGTGATTATTAGAGATAATTTTTCACCACTAAGAATATATGACTCCTTCGACCAGAGGTTTGTAGGAGAAGTGATTCCCAAAGTTTGACCTTAGGATGGGTTATCACCTACTCTATGTTTGAGAGGTAGATATACAAAGCATGGATTTTTAAGCTGATGTGGTTTATTTGAGTTATTAAGGATACACTTTCACATGTTAAACAACACAAAAGAGTTATAAAAACTTATGAGATAGATCCTTAACCTATCTTGGATAAGTTCATGGTAATCTTCTATGATGGTACCCTCGTGTCCATGGTGTTGGAGTTAGATCACACGATACATAGTAAGATACTGCTAGACATGCTCTGGGAGTGCTAGTTGTATGAAAAATATCATGGAGTAAGTTCTATATTTGAAGGTCCAATTATCTAGATATATATTATGAGACATGGTATTAATAGTAGACCATGTAGAGTTTGAGGTGGTGTGAGATTAAGTGTCACCCATGGTGTAGCTGTGGGAGAAGATGCTCACAAAGAGATTTTCTGTCCACTGTTATTGAGTGAGGTGATGAAACAGTTGACCTCTATACAGTTAGATCTGGTGATTGGTGTTCTACCCATATTGTATCTTAAAAGTTATTTGGATGAATAATTATATGATACCAACCTGAGTAAGATGCTCCATGAGATTGGAGATTCATTTTTCTACGAGTCAGCATCAATGAAAACTAGCAGAGAAAGACCCTTCATGGGAAAGTGTTTTCCTTGGATTCAGGCTCAATATCCCCAATATTTCCCTTAGTTTGTGCTTTGTTGGGAAGAAAATATTTGAATAAGGGAATAATGAAGATACCATGTATTTTACTTGTAATAATTTTTAATATTTATAGGATTTTTTATAGAGTTAGATGATGAGATGATGTGTGATTTTGGGTCCTGGTAATCCTGAAATTAATTTTATAAAAATATTAATTATTACATGAATTCTATTTTCAAAAAAAGTAAAATATCTCCTAAATAGAGGCTCATATTATAAATATGAGACCGTGTTTGAATTTGGAGTGTGGGTTTTACCCTAAGTGTGATCTAAAGTTGGACGTTGTGGGATGTTCAGATGAGGTAGCCATTGGTGGGTACATTTAATTAAAATAAATAAATAAATTATTAGTATGTTTTATTAAAAGACATAATTAAATTATATATAAATACCCTATTATGAAAATTTTCCAAGGGTTGTCCATATAACCCTTTCTGGATCTGAGAGGAGGAGGAGAACATTCTTCTTTGACAGATCAATATCGAATGACAGATGACGATCAGATCAAGAATACTTGTGAGATGAACAACGTATGTAGCGGGATCACCACCTTCATTTCTAGTGGATTTTTTCTTCACCAACAATAGATCCATAATAAATTTAGGACTTTTAAATTGTAGTCTTATCCACTTTTGATTAAAATATTGCGTATAGATAATTAATCTTATTTTGATCTATTATTTATTTATTTATTTGCATGAGTATCACATTGTATCGATTATATTGATCTGATATAATTCTTATCATATTTCACATGTTATCATCCCGTTTATATAATCATTGTCTAATAATGCTTGGAAAGTGATGTTTCACCTTTGTTGATACTTTCCCCACTGTTCATTGTGTTCTTCATTTTTTGACCATGAGGTCATTATTCGACATTTCTGGGGTGGTTTCAAGTGTGATTGAACCCACAGATTCATTGTAGTAGCATGCAAGACAAACAAATCAACTGTTTTTGGATGGATTGATAAATGAGAAGGATGGTGTTTTTTTAATGGATCATATTGGTACCTCAAGTGCATGGTTTGTGATCGGAGGTGGTTGGGGATCAGATTAGTGATCCCCTTTTTTGTAGTTTATGCACGAAGATGACGCGTGGTCTAACAGAATCAGTTCCGAGAAGGATCCATCCAAGGGGTTTTATAAAGAAGGATTCTCTACCTCGATGATACAACAACCAGGGTCATATCTTTATTGAGGTGTCCATATGTGGTCAGCATAGTGAGTGTTAATATTATTATTATTATTGATAATAATAAGGGTGATTAATATTCATATTATTATTAATAATAAGTTTGGTGAGATAATAAAATTAAATGAGATTTAATTTTAATAAAATAAGAAAATAAAGATAGGGATACATGGTTGGGGTGCCTGAAAAAGTTAGAGGGGAAAGTATGGAGATGAGGTGGGTGCCCTGTGGAATCCTTTATGAACATGAAAGAGGAAAAGGGCCTCCTTGAGAGTTTAAATTGATAATAATAATAATAAAGATATAATTGAGGCACAAAGGGGATGGGCATACACAAGAGAGGAAGGGGAGGAACCTTGTGCATGAAAAAAATCCTCCCTTGAAATAGTGCTTTACAAAAATATTATTTATCTTTGTTGTTAAAATTTAATCTGGACATAATTTTTTAATACAGTGTTGAATTGATGAACCGTCAGTGGCAATGTGACCCAGAATTTGAGACATTTATTTTAAGACCAATGTTGGATATTTAATTTGGGATCATGATGTGGGTCTCAAGAGTGTCCAATAATAATAATAATAATAATATTAAATATAACATCCGACATGTATTTTAAATACAGTGTTATAATGATAAACTATCTAAGACTTTACGACCCTGATATTGAGGCAGATGTTTGAAGAAAAATATTGACTGTTTACTTTGAGCTCATGGATCGGGACCATGAAATGTCGTTCGAGCATGATGTGGTGAAATGTGTTTTTTTCATCTATTTTTCAACTAAGGAAAGATAATAATCTATCCTAAACATTTTTTCATGAGGATCACAACGGTGTGATCCATTGGACCATCTTGGGCCTTTTGTGGAGGCATATCAGTGGAATTATGTTCTTACATTTGGATATATAATGAGCCTTGTGAGTTCATTAGGCATTTTTCGGAGACACATCATGTAGTATCCTTACACGTTGTGTAGTACTACATGGCCAACAAGTTGTGTGCAGGTGAGGACATGACGAGATAGAAGAGTAGGACCACACACTGTGTGGGTCCCTTACACACCATATACCTCATTTAAAGTAAACTTTAACCTCTCATATCTTCTTCGTTTTGACTTGAATTTTGTCCTGTAACTATCCTATCCTGAGTGTTTTTCTATGTATAGTGTGATGGTGGACTCTATAGTGGATTTTGAGATACAATCTGAGATGTTTTGGGAATTAATTTTATTGAGGTGATTTTGATGATAGTGATTAGAAAGGATCACTATGTAATTTTAGAGTGTCACCCTCCAGCTAGGTTGATCATAGTTCCTCTACCTATCTATGGAGTGGAACCCTCCTACAGGATAGAGAATGGATCCTCTGTCTATTTTCAGAGTGGCACCCTTCAACTGGCCTGATCACGGGTCCTCGACAATGAGAGTGGCACCCACCTGCTAGTTGGGGCATGGTTCCACTATCTGATACCCGAGTGACACACTTCTGAATTATCAAGGTTTGGGTCCTCGATGACTAGAATGGAACCCTATAGCTGTGCTGGGCATGAGTCCTCAACTACCAGAGTGACACCCTCCTATTAATAAGGGAATAGGTCCTTTATCTACAACCTGAGTGACACCCTTATGTGGTATTAGGTTATGGGCCTTCAATGACTAAGTGGAACCCTCCAGTTGAGATGGGAATGGGTCCTCCACTATAAGAGTGGAACCATCTTACTAGGTAGGTCCCTAGTCCTCTACATTTTTTCCGAGTGGAACACTCCAATGATACCGAGGTATGGGTTTTCAATGACTAGTGTGGCACCCTCCTATTGAATTGGGCATGAGTCCTTGAATTTTAGAGTAGAACCCTCCAACTGGGATATGCATGGGTCCTCTTCTGATAAATTGATTGAAAACATTCTATTGTACAATGGAATGGGTGTTCTACTTTGATATTGTGACCCTTGACTGTTTGGTATAGTGGTGAGGTGCGTCTTAACACGGATATTTCTACTAGAAAGATGTACAAGATGTTGGGAATCATTGATAGACTTCTTGGAAATGATGACGATTATTTTCTTGGGCTAGTATGTGATATGGATATCTATTTTCTATGTCAGTGGATTTCTTTGGTTTTGAATATATATATATATATATATATATTTGTATCAATTTTTATGGATTTTATTACTATATTTCTATGGGTGGTAGTGATAGGACATGTAGTCTACCAACATTTCGTGTTAAGATCCTTGTGTTTAGATGAGGTTAATCTCATAATTTGGGTTGAGATATTTCTTATTTTCTATTTTTTCTCACCTATTCTTATCATGTATCTTATTGTCCCCCCTTTAGCTTTAAGGGTATTGTAACCCCTACATGGGATTTTCCTGAACGTTTTGTATCTTATGTAGATGATGGAATAGTCATTGATGATTATAGGGGATCTTAGGGATACCTGGTGTATTGGACCACATATGGTGGTTAGAGATTGGAGATCAGGAGACAAGAACTATCAAAACTTTTATTTTCCATTTTTTTAGGTTGGGACATCTTTCTGGTTGGGCATGTATTTTTTCCCTTAACTTTGAGTTTGTACCATCATATTATTGTACACCCTAGAGGTTTTTCAAAAGCATGGTTATATTATAGATATTTTGTATTTTTATTATTATTCCTCTTCACTTATGCATTGGGAGGTTTGGGTGTGTGCATACAATTACAATAGGAAAAGACCTCCCATGTTAGATATGCCTTTTGACACTTGTAGCCAGCCCTTGACCTATGGAGGCGGTCTTGGGGTAGTTAAGGATCGATCCCTATTGGGTTATTTCATGAAAACATGAATATGATTAAATTATATTTTAAATATATTTTAATTTCATACTCAATATAAATTTATTTATGAATTCTTAGAAAATAATCACTCAATTTTTAGTAAAGTCATTTTATTTTTCAAAAATATGTTTTTTCATAAATGGATATTATTTATTTATGTGGGAAAATGTTATAATTATTTGTAGGATCTTTTATAAATTTTATTTTATAAAAATAATATTGTTTTTGAAATCTTTTTTTAAAATTATCTTAGAGTTAATTTTTGGTATTTTTTTGAAAGTAAATAGTGAAGAATACTGATTTTTATTTAAAACTGTATTTTTATTTTATGCATTTAAAAGATTAAATTTTGTTTTAAAATGGTTTTATATTAAAATTAATTCTCTTATATTATTAATAATCCTATCTAGTTCAATCTAACCAATTTTATTTTTTAATTTGGTATAAAACATTTCTATACTTAAAAAGACATTTTTTCGGAAAAAATGTTTTCCATTGAGTTTTCCATTTTAATGTTAAATTAATTTATACTACTTATAGAAACTGAATAGTTAAAATGGATTACATATTTTTAATCAAGATTTAAAAATTTTGTAAATAGGCCCCTTTTATTTTATTTGTCATTATGAATAGTAACCATAATAAATAATTATCCCCACAGTAAGGGTAAATTAAGTAATTATGGTTAAAAATAATATGATAAGGACTAGAAAATGACCATAAATATTTTTTGTATACTATTTGATGAGTTTGGTTTCATAATTTCTCTCCAATATTAGAAAATATGGGAAATTAGTGGCATATGTTTATGATTTTTTCTTTTATAATAATTAAGTAAAAGATAACGTAAAAAATGACACTTTATTTATTTTGATTTATAAAATATTCCATGAAAAGGATAAAGAAAATTTATGTTTGATTATAAATACTAATTTGAAATATAAATTATTTTTCATCATGGTAATTTATTTTTGATTTTTAGGGATGAAATAATTACCTTAAATTCTTACAAAACACCGAATAAGTATATATTCAATTAATAGTAAAAACAAAATAAATGATTTTAAATATGTTAAAGGTAATTTAATATGATTTATTTATTGTGTTACATGAATTATATATATAATAATAATATATTAGATTGGTTTTAATGTATTATATTTTAATTCCTGTTTTACATGTTGTCTTCAAAGTCAGATTAAATGAATTGTTCCAAAAATGACATTAATTTTATTTTATAATAAACATTATTTTATTAAATGATTTAAAATTCCTAAAAATAATATATATATATATATATATATAATTTTTTGTTATATGTTTAACAATATCACATTTCTTCCATTTATGGTCTAATTATCCTTTCATATTAACTATATTGGCCCATAAAGGGTGAAAACCTCATTGTCACATTGATTTTCAAAAAGGGTTAACACAGATTAAAACAACGAGATAAGGGTAAAAACCTAATATAAATTTATCCAAATTTATATTTTTGATAGTATTTATACTCTTAATAACCTTATATTCCAAATATATCATTTGTATCCCCTTTTTCACAAAAAATTATTTATATTAATTTAATATTTTAAGTAATTCCACGAGTGCCCATCCCCTCCCCTATAAAAAGGCACCTCCTATCCTCTTTTCATAACACATAAAAATCATTCTATTTTAAAAAACTTCATTCAAAAATCCTTTATTAACACCCATAATCACATTCTATAGGCCTTATTTTTTACAAAATATAGACCTTATAGGGATTAAGGTGTAAAAGAAAGATGGTTGTTTGAAGAAGAGGTATAGTTCCTAACCAAGCGTTTTCATTTTTTATAACTCCTTAAAATATCCTTCATCTATGATAAAATAATAACACAAATATATTCCATATAATGATATGTTTTCATGTTAATTAAATACCCTATATCCATATGCTCTTCCATAAAATTGGAAATGAAACAATAGTTCGTGTGTACCACCAACTACCACTTTGTAAACAAATGTAATTCATTTTCCATCACCAAATATCTTGGATATTTATAATGATTAATTTAATATATATATATATATATATTATATGATATTAATGAAATATTTATAATTTTTTAAAGATAATATATAACCTATTTTCTTGTATTTCAATCTATAGTAAAATGGTAACATCATTCGTGCGTACTTATGGATTATCAGCTCCATGAAGTGATGTGATTCGTTTTTCATCATCGCATCACATGGATGGTTTATATATATTTATTTAAAGATGTAATATGGTATTTATAAAATAATAATTATTATATAATTATAAAATAATACCTACCTTCTTTCCATCATTATCATTGAAAAATGGAAACGTTACTCATGAGTACGTACAACCTACCGTCTCCATGAGTGTAACGTAGTTCATTTTTCATAACCCAAATTCATGGTTTGTTTTTAAAGTATAATTGAGGCATAAAAATTATAATTATTTCATGGTTATTATTCTAGAGATTATGTAATAATTAACCCTTTGACCATAGTTAACTTACCGAAGTCACTTTGTATATATGAGCTGAATATCATCAAAATACCCAACATAGAATTAAATGAATAAGTAATTAAATATTTCATTAAAATAAATTAAATAAATGGTTTAAGGATAAGTTATTAAACCTATAAAAAATTATTAATAAATAAAATAATTTATATAGGTTTACTATATATGAAATAAAGGACATAATAGAAAGTCTAGACTTTAGGCAAGGGATTATCATCTCAATTGGTCTTCTTTGGGACATATGTTATGATATGAACCTATGTTATTTTACTAAGAAAGTTCAATCAAAGATAATACTCTGACCATTTATTAATAAAAAATAATATTTCAACCAAGTATAGTAGGGGAGAAAAGATAACTACAGATCATAAAAATCACACCCATCACCACATCCACTATATATTTCATCTTCTACAGTAGCAGTTTCCCACTCAGAGCTTTAATAATGCTTGAGGACCATAGCATATTTCCTTCTTAGATTCAACATATCTTATTTTATGATGTGTTTATACCAAAAACTTTTAGTGTTATTTCATGAACATACTTATGATTATGATACTTAATGTTTCATTTTTATTTATTCTTTCATGGCTCTTACAATTAAAATTTACCAAAGTGGTAATGGTTTTATGTTACAATATAATTTTTTATCGATATTGTTTATGATTATGTTCTGTTGACCAAATCTTAGGGTTTAAATCTCAAAAAACTCATGAATTTTCTTCTAATATGGCTATTTTTTGAAATTAAATGCTTCCCTTTAATTTTCCACTTTTTTTGAACTCAATAAACCAAAAGAATATTTTTAAGGAAAACCAAATTTATTTCTATATTCTTTTAAGAAATCCTTTCTCTTCAATGTATATGTTTTATAATTTCTTTCAAGAATATTTTCACTATTATAAAATTATTTTTTAAATAAAATTTTAACTATGTTTTAATTTTTAAAAAATGGGTTATAGATGAATCTTATTATCATTTTCCGAATTAAGTACTTTTAAATTTTGAAAAAATTATGAAAGGAATGTTTTATTTTAACTTATACACCATGAATGAAATTTATTGAAATCATGAAAACTAAATGATTTGAGGATTCCTTTATAAAATTTTAGGTTTATTTTTAAATAAAACTATTTCCCTAATATTTGGTATTTTTTAAAATTTTATGTAATAGATCTCTCAGAACCACCCTTTTTCTTTGGGTTATGACCATTTTCTCTCTAACTCAATTTCTCCATCTATTTAATGTTATAAAATAATTATAAATTATCTATATGTGTATCTCATAAATATACCTATCTTATTATCCCTTTATGTTATGGGTAAATACATGCCTTAGGTTTATTTCTCAAATTCCTTCTTTATGAAATTTCCTTTGACTATGATATGATGCAATATTATACAACCCATTTCTTTCCATTGTTAATTATTATGTTTATTCCTTAGGATTTATTTCCTTTAGTGGCACACATAACCATGAATATGTTATTATGGTAATTCCCAGATAACATTTTAATACATTAGGTAAAGTTTTTATCTCATGACACATTATGTATGAGATTAGGGAGTAAACCTAATCAATGATGGGTCTCTATCCGATATTTGATATTGTTTTGGTAGTTAGACTTGAATTATTCTTATGTCATGTTTTGTGTTGCTACCAAATTTCCTATATTTACATAATATTATGATACCCTGTTATTTATGATATTCTTCTATTTGATTACTCATTCAATATACAAAACCAGAAGACACTAAAATAGTGCCCTGAGCTAAATAGGGTGTGAGTAAAATTCAGTAGGCCACCTCCAATGGATTTTAATTCATATCCAATCCATGAGTATA
This sequence comes from Viscum album, assembly GCA_963277665.1. Taxonomy (NCBI): domain Eukaryota; kingdom Viridiplantae; phylum Streptophyta; class Magnoliopsida; order Santalales; family Viscaceae; genus Viscum; species Viscum album. Next base: position 1,195,406,117 of record OY728123.1, on the reverse strand, counting down.
AAATGAAGAATTGTGAAGGTATAAAAATAAAGCAATCTATAAATAAATGTAATCATGTCGGGCTTGGACTATTCAAGGACACTTGACTGACTATACATATTTGACTTAAGCATGAATGTCCTCGAATATTCCTCTAGGTATATATATATGAATATATGTAAACATATATATGAACATATATACATGCACTAATGAGGATCCGAGGCATAATACCTAGGAATCCACATATAATAATAATAACAATAATGGTAACAATATTAATAACAATATAAGTCTTATTTATTAAAAATAGCTATAATCCCAAGCATCTCGTATTGGGGATATAGAGAGACATGAACAAAAATACCAATTAATTATGTGAAATTTCATGTCAAATATCTTAATCATGGGCGTGAAATGTCATATCCAACAACTAAAAATGATTTGAAGCATCATTTCCAACATCCTAGACCAAGGGGGTGTGAAACATCATGTCCAAAAACCCTAAACTGTAACACCCCAAGATTTCATAGTGTGTTATTTCTTCAAAATAATTCAATAACTTGCACTACACGCAACACCGAGTTCAATCACACCATGACTTACAAAAAAGAAATCCATTAAAAAGAGGTTATGAATAGTATTATCTAAATTTTAACTTTATATAATCCTTATAATTTTAGAATCCATATTATGAGTTTCTTAGATATAATGCAAGAACAAATTCATTTTCAGTATTGCACTTTTATCAACTTTTAATAGTGAAACCTTTTTAAATACAATATTTTAAACTTTTTGACTAAATGGGGACATCAAAAAATTTAAAATTAAACATCCCAAGCTTACACGGTACGCTTTCCTTTGAATAAAACAGTAGCATGTGTTGTACGCAACTTCGAGTTTTAACACACCCCACAACCGATAAAACTAACCGTTATGGATAGTAATACATAAATTTTGAAATTATATATATTTTATATTTTAAAATGAACTTCATTTTTGGATTCGGAATATCGAATTTAGCCTAAGGTGAAATTTTGGTACTTTTCGGATAACTTTCATATTTTGATGAATAGTGAAAATTACTAAATTTTAATTAAAAACAACTTTTTTAATCAAAATAATTAATAGTGATAAATTATGAATTTGAGTGGTTTTAAAGTATATTTAGAATATATTTTTACAATTTAATATAATTTTGGTCATTGGACATAATTTTACAATTAAAATGAACATAAACAAGTGTCAATCTTTTGATAGTTATTATCTCTTAAAAACACGCTTTTTGTTTTGACAGCGGGAATTAATTTTAAATTAATTTCTGCCACTTCTGTGTTTTGAATTTAGGAAAATGGATTCTATATTTGGAATCAGGATGTTCAAATTGTGTAAATAGGTAACTTTTATTTTTAGACATTTTGAATAGTTACTGTGGTAAATATTTTATTTACCATGGTTAAAGGGTAAATCCGGTAAATAAGGGTTAAAAAATAATATTATAATAATACAAAATTACCCTAAAACGTGTCCTAACCTTATTGGTGGACACATACCCGACCATGGGCATCCTTGGGTCAATTTGGGGACCCCTTGGAGCCACTTGTATGTGGTAGGGACACCTTATATTAATAAAGTTAAAATAAAAATAAAAATGGCATAAGCTTACATCTTTTAGAAGAACAATTTTTACATAAGGTTATACATGTTGGATTTTCGATTATAAATATTAATTAGAAAGATAAAAAGATTTCCTACATGATGATATTTTATTTATAATTTTTAGACATCAAATAAGTTAAATTATTAATGACACAATAATGATGCAATGTTTACCTCATTAATAAATCATTTAAATAAATAAGATTATAATGATTAAAATATTATCTAAAACCTGTCCAATTCTTATTGGTTGATGTTATTTAGAATATGAGTCATCTTATCTTCTACCTCAATGATTTTTGGACCATTAGAAACCGAATATAATTATATTATAAAGTAATACTTTCACTCTTTCCTAAAGAGCCCCTCCTCTCCCTTATAAAAGGAGACCACTTCTACTCATTCCTCACACCTCTCAAGCCACCTGGCTCGTCCAAACTCTGCCCAACTAAGCTCCCCACATCCCTGTCCTCCTCCTTGAAGCTTCCCCTTAGGAATAAAGCATTTCAACAAGTCCTTTGGTTCCAACCAAAGTGAGTTACCTAAATTAAAGGTAACGATTTCTCTTAAATTATTTTCATTTATTTTGCTTCTCCAACCCCCAAACTCTTTTTATTTCCCTTCTTTTGTAACAAAACCAGTATCCTCAATATACTAGGATGTTTTTATAAGAAGTATTCAAACTACACATACACACAACTCCATCTAATGGATGATGAACATAATGTTTCTGTGGATGGCAAATTAACGCCTCACGAAACGATGATTGTTCAAATACATCTTACCGCCTCTCATGGTGGACATTATGATGGCACTGTAATTAAATATGATATTAATGATATATATTTTATATATAAGCTTCTTTAATTCCATTTTATTTCATACCATTTTTCTTTTCATGTTGTATATACATACGATAATTTCATTTGAGGAAGTGCGGACCACCGCCCCCTTAAAATGATATGACTCGTTCATACCACACATGGAACGTATAAAGGATGGTGTTAATGAACTTAAGTAACATATATAAAATATTATATTATACTGGAATATTAATATACCTATGTATCTTTTGGATTCGATTCTTTTAAAATAAAAATTAAATGGACGTAGCGTTCGTGCGTACGTACGGACTACCGTCTCCACGAACGCGATGAGATTCATTCTCCATCGTAACCATTCAAGTATAATTATCATTTAATGATTTAAAAATGATGTTTAAGGACTTGATATCATTTTGGATATGAATAAGATACAACAAACATGACTTATGTAACAAAACATATAAAAGAAAATGAGTAAGTTAACACCCGAAACGACGATAATTCTAAGATATTATTAACAAATCAATGTTAAAAGATCATATATGATATCATATTAATATATATGATTCTTGTATAATTTAATAACAATTATTTCACCATTATACAGGAGGTTAAACTACCCCAACCAAGGAAAATTACAAGGTAAGGGATTTTTCTTATCTCACATTCAATTCCGTGAGATTTCCATTATTCGCCACTAAATAATTGAAAGTGGTGTATTGTGTACTGGAATTTGATATATATTATCATATTCATGTTATTCTGTAAATAATTTGGTGGTTATTAACTTTTGGCCATACGACTCAGTTGATTAACGTGGTAAGGGGTTTTCATCTCACTCCTTATTCCCGTGAGATTCATGCCATATTTCCACCATTACCTTTTGTGTGGTGTATGTACTGCCCATAATTATATTCTTAGTGTAATACACTCTAATTTATGTGTACTTACATATTCATTGTATGATACCTCTTTCATGGGTTGTATGTTTCATAAGTTACCAAACTGGTAAGGGTTATTTCACAATCTCTTCATTATCCGAGGTTGTTTATACGTAATAATCTATTGGGATTTCTTTATCATCCACATCCATGTTTCTTCGAAATTTATTTCAAAACATATTTATTATTTACAAGAATATTGTTTAAATTCATTTATACCCTTGTTTGAATTTTTATAAGAGGTTTATAAAGGAATCTTTCCGTCGTTTTCAAAACAAGGTCCTTTTAACCTTTTCGACAGAATTAAGGTAAGAATGTTTTTTTTAACTTATACAACGGGTGCGGCTATTTTCCGCTGTTATAAAATCTTCAAAGCTTCCCTTACAAGCTTATAAGATTATTTTTCAAAGAAAATGTTTTATTTTATATGGATCTTAAATGATTTCAAAATAAAAGTAGATATTTCTTTAAAAAGAATTTTGATTTCATCTATGTCAACATCCTTTGATGGATTTTAAGATTATTTGAAGTTGAGTTATTATGATACAAAACTTCTATATTTGTTTTGAAGGTTTTGTGATATTTTTGACTGTGGATGTGCTATTTTTATACCATTCATAGTTTATGGTGAAAATATTGACATTTTGTATGCTAGTTCCAATAAGAATGTTTATGTTATATTTCAACCTTTACATCATATGAATGTGTTGGAAAAGTATGTTCCAGGTTGGGGACTGGTAAAAGTAAGCCCTCCAGGTTGGGGACTGGAAAAAGTAAGCCCTCTGGGTTGGTGTCCGGTTATTAGAGGCACTCCGGGTTGGTGTCCGGTTATTAGATGCACTCCGGGTTGGTGTCCGGTTATTAGAGGCACTCCGGGTTGGTGTCCGGTTATTAGAGGCACTCCGGGTTGGGTTCCGGTTACAGTTAGCCCCAAGGTCTTGGGACGAGGCCTTGACAAAGAAATTAAAGTTCATCATTATGCATTCCATAATTATGAAAGTGGTTATTGATATTGCATGTGATTATTCGATTAGTAGAATATCCATGTGAACAAGTAAATGGCATTATTTCATTTTACTTTTGCCATACTATGTTGAAGTTCAATTTTAAAAGGCTTTTGTTTTAGTAATTCATTGCCTTAAATGTTTATGCTTATTTTGAATGTTCCGCTATATTGTTATCCTTACTGGGCATTTGAGCTCACCCCTTTTCTATGTTTTATTTTTCCCAGGTAGTGAAGAAGTAAATTATGAATGACTTGCAGGGATATTATGAGGGGTTAATAGTGTGGATATGAAGACTTTGTTGTTGTAGTAGTTTTTCACTTTGAAATGTAATGTAAAACTTTATGATTATATCTAGTGTTTCCAAGGCTACTAAACCAATCGGTCTTTCGGGATTTGATCTTTCTTGTGATCATGCCAATGTTACGAAGTAATGCACCGACTCTGGGTAGCTGGGGTCGGGGCGTTACAGTTGGTATCAAAGGAAGTTTAGTACAAACCTTGGAAGCTAGATTTAGATAAACTCTGATTAGAGCACGTAGACCTAAGATGAACTTTGAGGATTAGTATAGAAGAACTTCCTAGAATTTTGGTATTGTAGAGATTTTGTGAGTTTTCCGAGCAATACATCCCTGTCTGGATACGAGCAGGTAGAGGTGGCTCTGGCACAGATGTACCTAGGGGTAAAACCCAAAAACACCGCTTTGAGCTAGACTCGAACGGGAACTGGTGCACGACAACGGGCCTTGCTGCACTCTTGGTTACGACACTCCCGGGGGATATTCTTAGGATAACTCTCATTTTCTTTACAAATCATTTTGAAGGGATTATGAGTATATAATTCCTCAAAGAAAACATTTTTATGATTATGGATTATATCCATAAATAGTTCAATTTATGTTAAGTGTTTTATAAGTATGGGATTATGTATTTTGATTCATAAACTGATCTAGTGTATGCCATTATTTAGAAATGGCACCCAGTAGAAGGAATGAGAACTCCAGCAATGCACATGATCCAAAGAGAAGGAAGGATCATATCTTTCATGGTCTTAAGCTAGAATTGATAAGAGAAATAGTCTCCCATGTATTATCATCATATGAAGAAATAATATCATGTGTTGATAAGATAAGTAAAGAGTTTACTGAGTCCTATGGCTTTGAAGGGAAGCAAGAGAAGAAAAGGATAGAAGAGAGAAAGATGGATAAAGGGAAAAGGGAAAAGAAGAATTTTCCCATATGTGGTAACTGTGGAAAGAAACACCCTGGAACTTGCCTGAAAGGAATGGGAGTTTGTTATAAGAGTGGAGGAAAAGGGCACAAAGTACGTGACTGCAAGGGTACGAAAATGGTTTCAAATGTACAATGCTTCATTTGCAAGGAGTTTAGACACTACGTGAACCTATGTCCCAGTCATCAAACTATGCCGCAAATGATGTTATTGGATAATAATCAAGTTATGATACTACCACAGATGAAGAGGAATGATTAGAGTTCTTATGTTGATTATGTCAATTGAGTGTGTATCAACAATTTACTTGTTATAATAATTATGGAGTATGTAAGGATTGTACTGCAGTACTATTTCATTAAGGACTTGAGATTGTGTGAAACAAAGAAAAGTGACTCAATAGCAGGATAAATTTTTAGAAAATATATGGTTGAGAGAATGATAAACCATAATATAGTTCTGATACCGAGGTAGTGAGGTTGGAATAATACATGATTGTTTTGGATAAATTATATTGGATATTCTTGACTACCATGGAACTGATTAATGATTTGTATATTCCATCATTATTGGGGTTTAAAACATTTTTGGATTGATGAAGTATATATAGCATTCTATATGGAATAAGGGAGCATGAATGTAACCAATAAGTATTATGGTAATTTAGGATGTTTCAATATTTTAAAAGAATACATGATGAAGGTATTCATATGCTATTACGGGGTAAAAAGATCTACATTAAGTTTACCTTCCTTATAAATATTGGACTGTGAGTTTGGACATAAGTATTTTGGATAAATTCTAGTTTGAGATTAATTTTTGATTACCATAAAAGGACAACCCAAAGGTCGGGCGGCAACCCGTCGCGACCGGTAAGGCTGCGAGACTTGAACCCGCAACCGAAGGGCGACAAGGGTGTATCACCTACCACTGGCCCATGAGATGTCCTGAATTAAATAATGTAGTTTTTATTAAAAGATCATGTAGATGAATTATAAATTCGTTTATTTTGGAACCCTATACGAATAGTGTAAATAGATTTTTTTTACATTCTATTATCTTTTAGAGTGAAAGATGAGTTTGTGGTAGAAATTTATTAATGGATAAAACTCTAATTATAAAGTAAGTATATCTCCTTATAATCTTAGTCAATCTCATAAATAAATTCTTCAATATTATGAAAAGCAACTTAGAACAAAAATGTTTTCCTAGATGGTACCTTAAATCATCACTAATTTATGGCTTTGGGATTTTTGGCCTTTTCATAGCCATGTTCTCTACCACTCTCCATCAGATAATTGATGGTTAGATTTCTCCTCCATATCCATATTTTCCTACAAGGAACCCTAGTATGTGTTATTTTCGGTAATCTTCATACTTTCCACTCTTTATTTTAAATAGAGTCCTCATTAATTCATTTTTCGATGTGGGATTTCAACTAAGATATTTTGAAACGTCAAAAATGTGTTATCCTAATACCCTATGTTTTGTTGAACCGATGGTATTTCAAATCATCATAGATTGATGAATTTAGGGACCTCAATTTTACAATTGTTTGTGATTGATGACCTCAATCACTACCTATAAATATTTACGTGTTTCCTCCAATTATATGTCTCTAATTGCCACCAATGTTCTCTTAATCGAGATCATAATTTGGTGGTGACCCTTTCATTTCTCATTTCCTCATATTAAGACTAAATTTTAGTAACCCAATTTCCGATGTGGGTTTTCCCCCAAATATATTTTCTATTTTCAACCTTTTATTTTTGAAGAACAATTTCAAATTGCGAGGACGCAATTTATTGAAGGAGGGGAGAATGTAACACCCCAAGATTTCATAGTGTGTTATTTCTTCAAAATAATTCAATAACTTGCACTACACGCAACACCGAGTTCAATCACACCATGACTTACAAAAAAGAAATCCATTCAAAAGAGGTTATGAATAGTATTATCTAAATTTTAACTTTATATAATCCTTATAATTTTAGAATCCATATTATGAGTTTCTTAGATATAATGCAAGAACAAATCCATTTTCAGTATTGCACTTTTATCAACTTTTAATAGTGAAACCTTTTTAAATACAATATTTTAAACTTTTTGACTAAATGGGGACATCAAAAAATTTAAAATTAAACATCCCAAGCTTACACGGTACGCTTTCCTTTGAATAAAACAGTAGCGTGTGTTGTACGCAACTTCGAGTTTTAACACACCCCACAACCGATAAAACTAACCGTTATGGATAGTAATACCTAAATTTTGAAATTATATATATTTTATATTTTAAAATGAACTTCATTTTTGGATTCTGAATATCGAATTTAGCCTAAGGTGAAATTTTGGTACTTTTCGGATAACTTTCATATTTTGATGAATAGTGAAAATTACTAAATTTTAATTAAAAACAACTTTTTTAATCAAAATAATTAATAGTGATAAATTATGAATTTGAGTGGTTTTAAAGTATATTTAGAATATATTTTTACAATTTAATATAATTTTGGTCATTGGACATAATTTTACAATTAAACTGAACATAAACAAGTGTCAATCTTTTGATAGTTATTATCTCTTAAAAACACGCTTTTTGTTTTGATAGCGGGAATTAATTTTAAATTAATTTCTGACACTTCTGTGTTTTGAATTTAGGAAAATGGATTCTATATTTGGAATCAGGATGTTCAAATTGTGTAAATAGGTAACTTTTATTTTTAGACATTTTGAATAGTTACTGTGGTAAATATTTTATTTACCATGGTTAAAGGGTAAATCCGGTAAATAAGGGTTAAAAAATAATATTATAATAATACAAAATTACCCTAAAACGTGTCCTAACCTTATTGGTGGACACATACCCGACCATGGGCATCCTTGGGTCAATTTGGGGACCCCTTGGAGCCACTTGTATGTGGTAGGGACACCTTATATTAATAAAGTTAAAATAAAAATAAAAATGGCATAAGCTTACATCTTTTAGAAGAACAATTTTTACATAGGGTTATACATGTTGGATTTTCGATTATAAATATTCATTAGAAAGCTAAAAAGATTTACTACATGATGATATTTTATTTATAATTTTTAGACATAAAATAAGTTAAATTATTAATGACACAATAATGATGAAATGTTTACCTCATTAATAAATCATTTAAATAAATAAGATTATAATGATTAAAATATTATCTAAAACCTGTCCAATTCTTATTGGTTGATGTTATTTAGAATATGAGTCATCTTATCTTCGACCTCAATGATTTTTGGACCATTAGAAACCGAATATAATTATATTATAAAGTAATACTTTCACTCTTTCCTAAAGAGCCCCTCCTCTCCCTTATAAAAGGAGACCACTTCTACTCATTCCTCACACCTCTCAAGCCACCTGGCTCGTCCAAACTCTACCCAACTAATCTCCCCACATCCCTGTACTCCTCCTTGAAGCTTCCCCTTAGGCAGAAAGCATTTCAACAAGTCCTTTGGTTCCAACCAAAGTGAGTTACCTAAATTAAAGGTAACGATTTCTCTTATATTATTTTCATTTATTTTGCTTCTCCAACCCCCAAACTCTTTTTATTTCCCTTCTTTTGTAACAACACCAGTATCCTAAATATACTAGGATGTTGTTATAAGAAGTATTCAAACTACACATACACACAACTCCATCTAATGGATGATGAACATAATGTTTCTGTGGATGGAAAATTAACGCCTCACGAAATGATGATTGTTCAAATACATCTTACCGCCTCTCATGGTGGCCATTATGATGGCACTGTAATTAAATATGATATTAATGATATATATTTTATATATAAGCTTCTTTAATTCCATTTTATTTCATACCATTATTCGTTTCATGTTGTATATACATACGATAATTTCATTTGAGGAAGTGCGGACTACCGCCCCCTTAAAATGATATGACTCATTCATACCACACATGGAACGTATAAAGGATGGTGTTAATGAACTTAAGTAACATATATAAAATATTATATTATACTGGAATATTAATATACCTATGTATCTTTTGGATTCGATTCTTTTAAAATAAAAATTAAATGGAAGTAGCGTTCGTGCGTACGTACGGACTACCGTCTCCACGAACGCGATGAGATTCATTTCTCCATCATATCCATTCAAGTATAATTATCATTTAATGATTTAAAAATGATGTTTAAGGACTTGATATCATTCTGTATATGAATAAGATACAACAAACATGACTTATGTAACAAAACATATAAAAGAAAATGAGTAAGTTAACACCCGAAACGACGATAATTCTAAGATATTATTAACAAATCAATGTTAAAAGATCATATATGATATCATATTAATATATATGATTATTTTATAATTTAATAACAATTATTTCACCATTATACAGGAGGTTAACCTACCCCAACCAAGGAAAATTACAAGGTAAGGGATTTTTCTTATCTCACATTCAATTCCGTGAGATTTCCATTATTCACCACTAAATTATTGAAAGTGGTGTATTGTGTACTGGAATTTGATATATATTATCATATTCATGTTATTCTGTAAATAATTTGGTGGTTATTAACTTTTGGCCATACGACTCAGTTGATTAACGTGGTAAGGGGTTTTCATCTCACTCCTTATTCCCGTGAGATTCATGCCATATTTCCACCATTACCTTTTGTGTGGTGTATGTACTGCCCATAATTATATTCTTTGTGTAATACACTCTAATTTATGTGTACTTACATATTCATTGTATGATACATCTTTCATGGGTTGTATGTTTCATAAGTTACCAAACTGGTAAGGGTTATTTCACAATCTCTTCATTATCCGAGGTTGTTTATACGTAATAATCTATTGGGATTTCTTTATCATCCACATCCATGTTTCTTCGAAATTTATTTCAAAACATATTTATTATTTACAAGAATATTGTTTAAATTCATTTATACCCTTGTTTGAATTTTTATAAGAGGTTTATAAAGGAATCTTTCCGTCGTTTTCAAAACAAGGTCCTTTTAACCTTTTCGACAGAATTAAGGTAAGAATGTTTTTTTTAACTTATACAGCGGGTGCGGCTATTTTCCGCTGTTATAAAATCTTCAAAGCTTCCCTTACAAGCTTATAAGATTATTTTCAAAGAAAATGTTTTATTTTATATGGATCTTAAATGATTTCAAAATAAAAGTAGATATTTCTTTAAAAAGAATTTTGATTTCATCTATGTCAACATCCTTTGATGGATTTTAAGATTATTTGAAGTTGAGTTATTATGATACAAAACTTCTATATTTGTTTTGAAGGTTTTGTGATATGTTTGACTGTGGATGTGCTATTTTTATATCATTCATAGTTTATGGTGAAAGTATTGACATTTTGTATGCTAGTTCCAATAAGAATGTTTATGTTATATTTCAACCTTTACATCATATGAATGTGTTGGAAAAGTATGTTCCAGGTTGGGGACTGGTAAAAGTAAGCCCTCCAGGTTGGGGACTGGAAAAAGTAAGCCCTCCGGGTTGGTGTCCGGTTATTAGAGGCACTCCGGGTTGGTGTCCGGTTATTAGAGGCACTCCGGGTTGGTGTCCGGTTATTAGAGGCACTCCGGGTTGGTGTCCGGTTATTAGAGGCACTCCGGGTTGGGTTCCAGTTACAGTTAGCCCCAAGGTCTTGGGACGAGGCCTTGACAAAGAAATTAAAGTTCATCATTATGCATTCCATAATTATGAAAGTGGTTATTGATATTGCATGTGATTATTCGATTAGTAGAATATCCATGTGAACAAGTAAATGGCATTATTTCATTTTACTTTTGCCATACTATGTTGAAGTTCAATTTTAAAAGGCTTTTGTTTTAGTAATTCATTGCCTTAAATGTTTATGCTTATTTTGAATGTTCCGCTATATTGTTATCCTTACTGGGCATTTGAGCTCACCCCTTTTCTATGTTTTATTTTTCCCAGGCAGTGAAGAAGTAAATTATGAATGACTTGCAGGGATATTATGAGGGGTTAATAGTGTGGATATGAAGACTTTGTTGTTGTAGTAGTTTTTCACTTTGAAATGTAATGTAAAACTTTATGATTATATCTAGTGTTTCCAAGGCTACTAAACCAATCGGTCTTTCGGGATTTGATCTTTCTTGTGATCATGCCAATGTTACGAAGTAATGCACCGACTCTGGGTAGCTGGGGTCGGGGCGTTACATAAACAATTCCTCTCAGTAATAATATTATATTATGTAATCCCACTTGACCAACGTGCCCTTAACCAAGGAATTCCAAAAAGATGTACCCAGTATCACTCAAGGAATAATGGATACCACCTAACCTATGAGCCCTTCCAAGGTACTACTACTTGGTATTCGAAGACTCGTTTAAAGATAACCCACGAATAAAGTAAGAAATGATAATGGTCTAGGTGAACTATCTATAACATTTGACACCATACATGCTAAAAGTTATATCATAATCCATGATAATTATCCATAACGAAATATATATGATTCATCATAATAATTCCATTTGTAAATTCAATTCATACAGTTAGAACATTTCATTTATAAAAAGTAAGAAGGTTATGGGAAGAATCCATGAAATTACATTCTAATTCCTCATTTAGGTCATTCTATCACAATTATAAAGCTTAAGTAAAAAGATCGTGGACCAGTAGGTTTTATATAACCCACCTACAAATTAATTTAATTTAATTTATAAATTTCTATTATGATTGAAATGAGTCAAGAATTATCTTTAATAATCTAATTTCATACCAAGTGTATAAACAAATCACTAACCATTCATTTTATTCCTTTATGGAATCCCACTAGAAAGTGGAAATCACAATTCACCCAAAGGGGTGGTTCAGTAGAATAAGAAAACAACATCCATTTGGGGAATTTATTTAAACTCACCTTAATTGGTGGTTTAGGTCGTGGTCATTGGCCTCTAACCATGTAAGATGGGTTTAGGTCATGGTCTAAGCATTTAATTAATTAATTTCATGTTTTAGAAGTGAAACATGGAAGTTCTAGCATTCATCACAAAAAAACATGTTATAAATGATTAAACATTTAAGGGAAAAAATTTAAGACATCTACCTTATAGTAATAGAGATTCACTCATCCATTACCGAGGTTTAATTTGAGTCGTAATGAGAGAAAACAAAAGAATCATCAAACACCCTAAAAATTGGGTATAAGAGCTTTCATTAATATAACATTAAATAAAATTTGAGAAAATATAAAAATAATAAAGTGGAGTAATAGAATCATAATTGGGAATTCAATTCATCTGAAAATATTATATTTAAACCAATAATTGAGGAAATCTATCCATGGAAGAGGGAGGAAGAGGAGGAGTGAATGGGGGACCTTCTAGATGAAATGAGGATGAAAATGTGGTGAACCCATTTAATTTTTATAGGGTAAAATTGGTAATTTTCCCCTTTAAAATGAGGTATATAATCAGGCCACAAGGTTAGGTAAACTATGTGCCAACCATGCGGCTCACTCTATCAAGGAGCCACACACCGCACGAGCTAGGCAAATAGTTTGAGAAATCATGAACAAGACATGTGGTTTACCTCTTCAATTTATTATAGAAAAATTTCATTTCCATTTGTCATTGGATGAATGGTTTTAAAAACCATGTGACACCTCTATAGGGTTGCATAGTTTGGGAGCATAGCTTTCAATAGCCATGTATAAACTGTATACCCCTTTTGCCTTTCCAAAACATGTCTTTTGAATCCTGATATGTTAAAAACTAAACCAAAAACCCGATACACCTCTCAATCCTTAAAGCCCATCTAGAAATATCACATTTAAGTGATAAAAGTCATAAAATTCTAATTCAAAGATCAATTCACAATTTGGCCCATCCACCAAATGAAAAGTTCAAATTCTATTAAAATTTTTAACTAGTTCAAAAACATTGGGTGTTATAATATCACCACATTACAACTTATCATCCTCAATAATCCCTTTGGAATAATGACAAGATCACAAAACCTTCTTGGGTTATGAAATTCCCCCTAAAATAGCTATTTCACATCTTAAATTCCTAATGCGCTTGCAAGTATCTCTTCTGTCACACAGTAAATAGACAACCAAAACTAGAGCTAACACTCATATTAAAAATATAAACATCAAGATAATGATTAATCGATTCCATATAAACTAATAAATGATAACATATTCTTCTATATCCTCATATAGCCTATGGATATCCCCACCATAGGATCTATATTTCCACAGCCAATTATGATCCATGATACTCCAACCATCAGAATTATCTATTTAAACTTGTTCCTAGAATCCAAACATCACTTTTGACATGGTTCTCAACTCACAACACCTGGTTGCACATGTGGAAACTAATCTTGGTAATTGTTTATCTCAAAATGGTCAAATTTCAATTGACCATGCTTAACTAGTCATGTCATATTTTCTTTGAAAATCCCTGGATGACTCTTGAATTACTCTTGTCTCCTCCTACGATGACCTTGACATGGTTCCTCACTTAACCACATGAAAATATTATTATAACCCAAGTCAGACTACCTCTAGCCGACTATTTACCAAAATTCTCAACATCAATAGCCAACACATCACCAAAACTATATCCTGATACCTTTAATCCAAGTAAAACTAGGATTTCATTGATCATTCCCCTGTAGCTTGTAACTGACTTTCAGTTTTATCTTTATCAATTTTCCCATTTCTGTTGTCATGCCATAGTATGAACAACTTTTCATTTCTAATCCATCACTATTGGATCGTCACAACTATTTCAGAGCCAATCCCTGTTCTCGAGCATCTCCCATGTTTGAATATGAACCTATACATAGAATTCACCAAGGAATCCATCTGTACATGATTCCATTTATCTGAAGGCATCTGAATTCCAAAAAATCCATATAATGACTGATCCCAAACTAGGGTCAAACCCAATAGCATATGGGGGTATACACATGATATAACAATCTCTATACCACTCCACAAGCACAAATACCTTGGATTCCATCTATAAACTAGAAATGGAATTGTTTTATTTCTTTATCTCAGCATATAATCGATGCCCTCTCAATGAACTCTGGATGATGTCAAGATATAGGGCATGATCATCTATGAACCAAGAGTACACCAAGAAATTAGCAAGGATTTCCGTTGATAAGAATGTATACATCTCCCAATCCATGATCCATAAAACAAGATATATTTTCCTTAAACCAGCCCCTAGAACTATGTCTCCTGATGATGTGTGACCAGGTCCAACTATGGGTCAACCACACCAAACATATTTTTCCATCATCAAAGAATCATTTGATCCACTCCAAACTAACCAATTTAATAGTTTTCTTGATTAAAAGTTGATGTAGTATTTAAAGGCTCGATCACATCACTATAAATCCATTGGTTCCCATGATCATTCAAGAACAACCCCCAAAGTTCAAACTTGACTCTTGACATTACTCAATGGTTGGGTACTCAACCAACCATTTACCCATCATGCTACCTTGTGAGAATAGATGTATTACCGACCCATCAAATCTGAGATAAAATATTCATTATGATTATAAATATATCTTTTAGACTCCATCCCAACCCATTACTAGGTTTTCATATCGAGCATTGTCTCTAAGACTAGAAAACTCAAACTCACTAGCCTCATGGGCTTCCATCATCTATTTTGACCATTTTCTACTATTCCTTTATGGATGATCACTCTCTTCTTGGAAGGACATGATCAAACATGTTCCACATGATGATCCCCACCTTAGGAGTGTTTGAGTCATAATTTTATGAGAATGGAAACTCATCCCACATCACACACTCCATACACCATCGAACAAGAGTTAAAGATTTGAAAAACATACTTATTACAAGTTCTGACATGATAAGAGAGAAACCAACTGCTTATAAGAATGCTCGAACAAGTTTTATCATAGATTCACACGTGAAATTCATTCCAAGTCACATTCACACACATCATCAGCATCTAGAATAAAATACAAGACTAATCTAGATTAGAAGTGTAATTTAACTTGATACTTTTTAAAAGATCATCCTAAATCATTGGGATAATTCAGCTTCTGATTATCATCTCTATGCTACAATATTCTGAACAAGCTATCAACTCACAATTCAATCAACCTCAGAGATAACCCATGAACGTAGTCTGCACAAACTCATGATTCTTTCTAAGAAATCATAAAACCAAATGGTATAAATTATTATGTGACCTTGTTTCTCAAACTACATATTATTTAATATATCACTTCTTAACGTGATGTACACCATGTGTAACAACACATGCTACTAATATATAAAAATAACACAACAAGTTCTACATATTACTAGATTGAAATAGAGTACATATGGATCAAATCAGATTTGTTATATCCAGAAGATTATTAACTAGATGGTGACTCTTGATTCATGCACCATCAAAAAATAAGAAAGGTCACATGACCATAAAAGTGACTGACCATGCCTGAGGAATTTATAACACACTAAACTATTGAATTAAACAATGATCACATCCTTCACAAGTACCATCTTATCAAATTACCACCCGCATACCTGGGGGTATTGATTCATCTCTAAGAGTCCCACTCAAAACAACCAACACCCAAATAACACCTCACATTTGAAATTTTTCATAAACATTTTAGAAATTATTTTACATCCATGTGCTCTACCACAATGGGATAACCCCAATTTAATCATAAAGAATTGTATTTTAAACTATATTCATTCTTAAAAGGTTACTAGGATATACCACCAATAATTTAGGTTCAAGTTATAGAAGAATAAGACTACGGGAAATACTCACATTCCTATTCAAGGTAACTCTCAAGGAACACTAGAACTAACCCTTACACGATAGTTCTTTGTTATCATCATACCTTAAGGGTTTTAATTCGAGCCATTTTCATCAATTTACATTTATATAATATTTTTTTTAAAAATACCAGTTATATACAATGAAAAGTACCAGTGACAAGGAAATCATTTTAGAACTGTGCTTATTACTTTATCTATATAGAACTATGAAACATTAGGAAAATTATTGTACAATTTTATTTTAACCATTTTAATCATCCATAATTAATTAAAATTGTCTTAGTTAAATAAAATTTCAATTACGAAGTTATAGAGAAAAACAACCTTTAGGTTATGATTGTAATTTTAATTACTGAAAGCCCCATAATAATAATGCTCAAAATAGATAAAAGGTATTTTATCATTTTAGGGGAATTATTTTAATAATATTACATCATAAATTTATACGTAACACTATATAGTTTGATTCCAACACCTTAAAAAATACCTTTATTTATCACAAGTCCACCACTGTGTGGTTAAGTACTAAGGAATATAAGATAAATTTGACCTACAAGGGTCCCATCATACCAACCTGGGTCTATCTTAGTGGAACCCAGTAGTAGTTATTTTATTAAATATTAATTTCACCCATAGTGGATTAATCACATAATCATATCATGTTAATACTAACCTACTTGGGTCAAATATAGTTTATCTCATAATCATAAAACATTATAACTAACCTACTTGGGTTGAGTCAAGTCTAAGATACATAAGCCATCGAAACACTTTATGATTAATTTTTTTTAAAACTTTTATATTTATACAAGGTCTTGTTAAATGAATTACCATTATCATTTTATAAAGGAAGTTTCCTTTATAATTTACAATTAAAATTCATATAAATGTAACTAGGTTTTCAAGTTTGGTCTCAAAATAAAACAAGCACATATATAATGATTTGATTATATGTCTTTCCCTTCTTGTTTTATAAAGGACTATAAAATTTATAAATTTTTATCAGTACCAATTTAATCATAGCCATAAATGTTTCGTCCCATGAAACCAATGGTTCATAGCCCAAACATGTCATAATTGGATAATTAAGGTTCCACCATTAATCTATATGGGAAAACACCATTTAGGCTGATGCAAAATCTTTAATAACCAATCATATATTATAATCATAACAAGGCATGACAAGTTACAACATGGTAGAGAATATATATAAACAAGGAAATAACCACCCACATAGGGTATACATGTAATCATGAAAAATAATCATGAAAGAATGGTATACAAACAAGCATCAAGTGATCTATAAATTCAAGCTACATGGCATGACATATTCATGGTATGTGAATATTTATGTACCTATAACGATGCATGTAATAATACTTACTTTCCATACCAATCCAAGAATTAAAATCCATAAATCAGTGGTGAATATCATAAATCAATAACCAATGGAAGTACATCAATCACTCAAGGTGAAATAATAATAGTCTATAATAACTGTAAAGAAGAATGACATCCCTAGAAACATGATCTTTCCATTATGTGTGGGTTGGTCAGACCCATACACGAGCCAATTACCAAGTAAATACACATTCATAATCTTATGTCTACACCCCAAAATATTAAGTTGATGGAAAAGAAGGATCCAATACAACTTTCTAATATCTTGACCCTAAAGATGCTAAAATGGTGCCCCGATATGGTTCACTACTTGGAATCAAACATGCTTCTCTATAAGATAGAGGATTTAGATAAGTAATGAGGGTCAAACAGAGGTATAGTGGGGAGACTATACCCTATGGATCAAAAATATAACATAGTGAAAGAATAAATAATTAAAGGAAGAGGAACATAAAAATATTTGAAGAACAATAATGAATATACAACCAGGAAAAAGACAAATAAATATCCATGCATGAAAATGTTAAGAAAAAAATACAAGTATCCAATCATACAACAGATATATACAATAGTACTAAACTGATAAAAATAAATAAATAAATAAATAACTCCAACTTTGAAAGATATATGAAGTACATGATCAACTGGTACTTTAAAGCCCCCATGTCTAGTCCTCGTTCATAAATGAAAAAAATATATAGCACAATCCAAAACCTAAACTGTAACTAGGTGATCAATTCATGTACGAATCAGTGACTAGGAGAGGGTGTGAGTAAAACTCAGTAGGCCACCACCAATGAATTATAATGAATATCCAGTCCATGAATATAAAATGAAGCAGTGTGAAGGTATAATAATAAGGCATCATCTAAATTAATGTAATCAAGTCAGTCTCAGGTTCCTCAAAAACACTTGGCCGACCATACCTACTTCAGACTAAGATATATTATCTCTGAACAAGACATCATGTTTATATATGCATATATGTACATATATAAGTGTAGAGATATACATGCACTGGTGAGGACCCTAGGCATAAGACAAAGGAATCCCCATATAATAATAATAATGATAATGATAATAATATAAGTCTCATTATTTAAAAATGGGTACAATCCCAAGAATTTTTATAGGGTATACAAAGTGTCATTCCCAATAATCCCAATCAATGATGTGAAACTTCTTGTCCAATATCATAATCATGGGTGTGAAGCATCATGTCCCATAACCCAAAATGGTGTGAAGCCACATGTCCAACATCCTAAACCAAGGGGGTGTGAAACTTTATGTCTAATAACCCTAAAAAAGGACTCTCAATAATAATCATGTATGAGGTAATCCCAATTTCCCTATGAGTTCTTAACCAAGGATTCCTATAAAGAGAAACCCATTATCTCTCAAGGAACAGTGGATCCCACCTCACCTATGAGACTATCCAAGGTACTTATATTTGGGAATCCAAGGTTCTCTCAAGGTGTAATAACTCATTTTAACCTTATTAGTCACATCATTTTTAATGGATAACCATTCATAATGTAAGGAATTATAAGGGTCCCGAGGAACTATCTATAACATTTGACACCCTACATGTTAAAAGGTATATCATAATCCATGATAATTATCTATTCCAAAATAGATACGATTCAATATGATCATTCCATTTTTTAATTCAATTCATACAATTGGTCAATTTTATTTATAACAAGTAAGAAGGTCATAGGAAGAATCAATGAAACTACATTCTAATTCCTCATTTAGGTTAGTCCTTCACAGTCAGGAAGATTAAGTAAAATAATCAAGGAAGAAGTGGTTCTATCTAATACTGCTATCAAATTATTTCATTTAAATTATAAATTTTTATTAGGATTGAAATGGATCAAGCATCATGTTAAATAATCTAATTTCAGTAAAAGTGCGTAAATGTATCACTAACCATTCATTTGATTCCTTTAAGGAATTATAATACAAAGTTGCAATAAAAAATAACCTAAAGGGGCGGTTTAGTATAATTAAGAAACAAAGTTTATTAGATAAATTTATTTGAACTCGAATTAAGTGGTGGGTCAGGATGAGGTCATAGACCTCCAACAATGTAATAGGGTTTCTAGGTTATGGTATAAAAATTTAATTTAATTAATTTTACATTTTAGAAGATATGCATAGAAGGTACAATGCATGACACGATGAAACATGTTATAAATTAAAATTTTTTTAAGGGGAAGCATATAGACCACCTACCTTATACCAAGGTATGTTCAATCATCCATTATTGGGATTTAATTTGAGTTGGAATGAGAGAAATTATAAGAACCATTAAACACCATAAAAATAGGGTATACAAGATCACATGAACATAACATTAAATATGGTGATAGAAACTATAAAAAATAATAGGGATATTTTTATACTCACTATTGGGATTTCACCACACCCGATGGTGTTTGATTCAGACTAATAATGGAGTAAATCCACCCATGGAAGAGGGATAAAGAGGAAGAGAATGTAAGGGGAATGTTGTGATAATTGAAGGTGGAACTGGGGTGAAAAACCTTTAGGGTTATGAGAGTTAATTATTAATTTTTACCCTTTTAATAAGGTGAAAGTTTAGGCTACAAAATTATGAAAACCATGTTCCAACCATGTGGTTCACTATTTGAAGGATCCGCACCCAACATAGTCTTGGCACAAGGTTATAAAAACCATGAGCATGTCATGTGGTTCACCTCTATAATTTATAGAAGTCCCTTGACATAACTATGCGACATTAGGTGCACAGTTTGAAAAACTATGTTCAAACCATGCACCCCTATTTTCCTTTCCAAAAACCACCTTTCAAATCCATGTGCTTTTGAAATTGAACAAAACACCCAAGACACATCTCAAGACTTAAAACCAATATAAAAAATAATATTTAAGTGATTCAATTCTTATAATTATAATATAAATCTCAATTTAAAATTTTACCTCTCCACAAAATGAAAACTTCAAATTCTATTTTTAATTTTCAACTTGTAAAAAAAAACGATGTTACAAATCATGAGCCTTCTATTTTATGTTATCATGTTATCCTATTCAATCACATGTAATGATTCCTTATCATTTTTATTCCCTTACTGAGAAAATGAGATCACTCTTTATTATGTTTCATTTCCCCAATTTAGGAATAAATGTTTTAATTATGTTATGCCTAAGAAGTTTACTAGATAAGAAGAACTTTTTGGAGATGATGTAGAATTTTATGAAATATTATTATATTTATTCAAGTTGTTATATAAGACTTTTCCTAATTCATTAAATCTCTAAACCAAAAAGGTCCTTTGGTATTTAAGTGATCCAATATTTATGTTTGATGTTATTTGTTTTTAAGGGTTAAAATTGTGTTATGGTTATCGATATCAAATATATAAATGTAAAGATTCTATTTTTATCACCAGATTCGGGAGTGTAAGTTATGGATTGTTTCAACTAATATTTACATGAAATTCATATATACCAGTGTCAATGTTATTCTTTAATATTCCTTAAATATTGGATAGAATAAAAATTTTCCTTTATGATTATTCAAAATTTGAATATCTATATCAAGAACGCGAAAATTAATAATTTTACAAAAAGTCTATAAAGTTCCATGAACATTCTACCTAGTAAAAATTCACAATAGATCCTCTATCTGGTGAAATATCATATGGTGTTCCTTTAAATCTTTTTTGGAACATCTTGAAATATTTCAAAAGATACTTCCTATAAACAATTATATGATTCGAAAAAATTTCTTCTGATAACTTTTTTGTTATGATGACATTGTTTATTCTTCCATTTGAAAGTATATTTAGAATAATTTCATAGGGATATTCCATTGTCTAAAGGGTTATCAAATGTTTCTTAGTTTTTATCTATCTGATGAACTCTTAGAGGCCTTATTTTCTCATTACATCTAATAAAATCATAGGACTTCATCATATGACTTTTAAAAACTCATATTGATATATTTGAAACACCCCTTTGATGACATCACTTGAAGAATTTTGTTTGATAAAATATGTTTGTAAAAATCAATAACTTCTATCATATCATCCTTCATGGAATCTATATCCCAATGAAAATCACTTCAAAACTGTACCTGATTACTTCATACAGAAACTTATGCATGAAATATTTTATTAGAAACCTACAACAACCTATATTCTACTATCTTCATAGGTTTCCTATAACTTAGTTATGAAACATTTGTCTGATCATTTCTAAACCACTATTTACTAACTTCAAAACCATTTATATGTTCAATCTTCTGATTCAATAACTTCTTCCATTGATTATTTTAAAACTACTACTCGATATTTCAATAATATCTCAATTGAATGATCACCACAAATTTCCTTTTACTTATGAATTCATTCGGAAACCTGTTCTTTATCATTTGAGAACATTTTTAGGTAGAGTCTGTCTAATGGCTCACTTACTTCACATGACATACTTCTTAATCCTATTCATCGGCTGAAACCTCATTAACATTTGCTTAATTGTTTTATTGTAACTTATTATCTTATCATTTCTTTATTTACACAAAAATATATGATGGAATTTGTATGTTTATTCACTTGTTTTTGGGATCCATAATGTTCCTATAACCATTCTAATATTCCCCATATTTGGTAGGCTTCATAAATTTATATCCGATGGCACTTACAAATGAAGTAGAAGGTTTTCAATTCTTCTAAACTTCTTATTTGAATCACCACATAGGGATTTGTGATGTTTTATCATTAAGAACATATTATTTAGAAAATAATAATTTTGTTTGATACCCTTATGTGTGTTCAGGTTGAATGTTATGTAGCATTTTTATATGTCATGTTACCCTTATTCAAGCCATGAGTTTAAAATTACATGAGATTGAAGTTTTCTTTTACAAAAAGGGGGAGTGACCCTTACATATACTTAGAAACCATTATTTGATTTCCTCATTCTAATTGGCTTTGTCTGATAACAATAGTATGATAGCCTCCATCCATTTGTCTGTAGTATCTCCATACAAAAATAAACTATTTTGAAACTTATTAAGAAATACCCTTAAATAAACTTTGTTCAGTTTTGAAAACTTCATAAGGAAAATCCTTAAGTAAACATCATTTGGTTTTGAAAACTACCCATGTAAACTTCTTAAGGAACCTTTTATTACTTTACAAACTTTTTAAGGAAACTTATTAAGAAAACTTTCATAGTATTGAAAACAAATGTGTTTCTCTAATTATCATAACACATGATATAGACATTAAGAATAACTCATCAATAATAATAATTTAACTCATTTAATTTAAAATAAATTTCAAATTTATTTAAAAAAATAAGATTTTGTCACACAATCCAACCTTCTCCATTAATTCATCCAAGAAACATCAACTTAATTACTAAGATTAGATACTTCAGTTGAACATTATAATAGATTCTTCTTTATAACTTCATCACAATAATTTAATAAATGAAAATTTTCTATTTCATTGACCATTTACATCCATTGAAATCCATTGGAAATAAATAAAACCCACACAAAAATTGGGCTCATTAATCTCCTACTTTGTGTTTTTTGGAAATACCTTCAAGGTTATTTCCAAATGAATATGTAAATATGTGAATAATCCCCCATTACTATTAAAAAAATTTATTTCAATTTCATCCACTTGTTGATAAGAAATATAAAGTTTATTTGAAAATAGTATCAATTCATACTTAAAAAATGTGTTATATATCATATCACTCTATGTTTACATGATCTATGATCGATATAGAAAATAATAGGATTTTATTTATACAATAAATCTTTTTTTACTAACTGATATTGATAAATCAAGATTTTAAAACTCATAAAATTTTATTAAAGGGTTTTCTACTTTTATTCAAGGATGGTGATACAAATTTAGATATGAAATTAATATAATATAAATTTACCTAAAACTCCCACACCCACTTTAGTAAATGGATTAAAAACATTCAAGTGAAGAAAACTGAATAAACAACCTTGAAGTACTCCCAAACTTCCAATTCTTTTATGTCATTGATTAATTCAATTTCCCCCCCTTTGTATTAAGATTATTATTATATATAACCAAAGAATGGAGAGTTAAAAAACAGATAACTTTTACAATGAAATGGATTTCATGCAATTTCCAGAATAAATATATTTTTATAAGATAAAGATTTTGGAAGCATCTTCAAATTTCTTCAAATCCCCCCCTCATGAGACTTTCATATAATCTTCATAATGATGAATATAATATATAGATATTCTTTATAACTTTTATATTGAAAAAACACCAAGATAAATCTTTTCTTATTTGGATTTAAATTCTTTATAATTTCCATATCTTTATCAAGGATGACCCATTTATAAAATCTTCAATGAGATAACATAGAAAACATTCTAGGATAGAAAATTTCTTTGGCTATCCAAAAATGGTATCCATTCCATATCCTCAGGTTTTCTTCCTGAGTATATGCCTCACCTTCAATTCCTTATTTTGAAATGAAAAATACAATACAAAAAGGTTACAGGATTAAGTTGGATCTTCCTTACTTATTAATGTGAACAATAAGTTTGAGATAGTTTTCTCAACCATATTTCTCCATTTCCTCTACTCTCTAAAATTTCACATCTAAACATAAATTTTTATTGAGGATGAATGTATCTTATTACTTATGAAATTTATTTATGTTTGAACCTTATTTCTTCAAGATATTTTAAATCACTTGAATCAACTAATATAACTTTCATCTTCTTGAAGAACCATTTTTATGCTACAACTATTTTTGAAAAATATTTAGGAGTGTGTCCAACCATGTTTCACCTCACACATAGAAATTATTTATCCTTATGTGGAATATTTCCATTTATTTTTTTGAAATACTTAGATTATGTTTATTCCTTTTTCCTCATTCTCACCAAATATTCTTTCCAGACTACTAACATATCAATAGTAATTTTAGAAACAAGTTTGAGTTTTCCACATGGATTCTTCTAAGTTCTATCCTTATTGTTAGATTTTTTTTGTATATTTCACTTTTATTCAAATTCTTGGATTTAGAATCCAAGGACTCCTCACTTTTCCTTCTTTAAATATTCTTGGGATAATTTTTTTACAACATTTTTTGATTACTTCTCTAGGATACATATTAATTCATAACCAAATTACATGGTATAATTTTCTTGTCAAATTTTGATACATGTCGAGTTGAGCATGTACAAACCTTATCACCATAATATTTTCCAACATAATATTATTTTAAAACTTTCTAAGTCATCTAGAAGTTTTCATATTTTTCTTACACTATAATTGTTTCTTCTTCATCTGTTGATTCATCCCCCTTGAAATGGGATTCCATTTTTTCTTTATCATTTATAGGTTTATAACAATAATATAATACTCAATTACAAAATTTTTTTCAACACCAAAAATGAACCAAAAACCATGATCTTAGTATTTATTCTATATGAATATTTTTGACTTTCTTCATAAATTTGTGGAATCTTTATAGGGAATAAACTTCTACACACTTTATTATCCACCTTAGATAAGGAAATAAACCCCTTATCACTTTTCTTCATCCATAATTGTAAATATTTTATTTTCAAAACTTTAATATTTTTGAAAATATATTTATAAAAAGTATTACAATATGGTATTGATGGTACCACTTTATTCAAAACAACTTGAGATAGATCATTGAATGATGTCATGTTCTTCTTATCTCTTATAATAGGGTTTTAAATATAGAATCCTATATCAAGTAGTAGAAATAACTTTCTATTTATTTAGTGAAGTCCCAATATGTTTCTTCTCATGATTGGCCAATGTAAATTACTAATTTAGACATTTCATATTGATGGTTTTCTTGATCTTTAATCTTAATAACATTTTATTCAGAACCTTTTAAACTCTTTTAAATTTACTTTTATGAATCTTGAATTTATTATGTAGTAAAGAGTAATGTTCCTTGATTTAACTAGATTTAAATTATAATTGTAAATAGTTGAAATTAATTCAATTTTCATAATTTTCCTCAGGTGCATGAATATTTTCTTCCAAAGTATTCTTTGATCCATTTTTATCCTCAAATTCATTGAGCCATTTGTATTTGAACTATGAGGTACATATTTCATGATACAAATTTCTTGATCCAATGGATCCAAAATATGTTGAGAGATTTATACATTCTATAAAATTCACTTACAAAGCCTTCACAATGTTATATACTTCTAATTACACCTATGCGATCTCTTCCTGAAAACATTGAAAGACTCCAAAAACATGAGAGACTATTTATTTGGAGGCACAATATAGAATATCTATTAATACATAAATTAATATATTTTGAGAAGTTATAGATTGATCATCATAAAAACTTATGATCGGTTATTCTTATTGAGGAAAATTGATATAATAATTTTCATATACCTCCTGATCACATAAGGTAGGAATGTTGTCTTTTTTCCTTTTTGTAAACTTGATCCACCTGATCTTTACTTTCCAAGCCTGATATGTCTTATTTTTTATCATGTAATGGAGAAAATAAGACTTCCTCTTATTTATATAAGAGGGTTATCTTTTAAAACATTATTTTCTATTTATTTCTCTTGTTTATAATGGTCTTTATAGAAATAGAATTCTTCTCATAGATAATTAAATCTTTACCAAAACTACAATTCATTGTTAATATAGAAAAAACACAAGTATTCAAAAGATAATAGATTCAACATAAGAGAATCCAATAGGGGTGAACCTGTCATTGATACCATTTGAGAGGAAAAATTTAGGATATACTCAACACTTCATGCGAGGGAGGTTGAATAAGTGTTGGATACTTTTTATATGAATAATAATAACTTTTTATCCCTTTAACTCATAGAACTATTAGGATATTGATTCTTTTATTCACTTTTCCTTATCGTATGCATGTATATAAGAGAAATTAAAAGATGGCACATGATATTTTTATATGGTTCACTACCCAATTAGATTATCCCATCCATACCATGTATAATGATGAAAATTAAATAGAATCACCACTATAATATGATATCAATTACATTGTTTTTGGAAATAAAACAATCTTTATATTAAATTTTTTTCCCTACAATTTTGGAGGGGGGATAAGAAAAAAATACTTCTTCCCTAGGCTGGTGGTGACCTGGTCCAACTTATAGATCCTTTTTGGTTATTTCTACTTCCACTAAATATAGTATCCAACACCTTTAGTTAGATACTTCGTAACACGATGAACACATTCCACTTGTTGAGACCTCTAATGTATGTAATCATGTTTCTTTTTTTATCTTACTTCTTCTTCACTTGTGACTTTCAAAACATATGGTAAGACACTTTTTTTATAATTATTCCTTCATATAAAACTTGTCCTTATGGAACTTTCATATAATATACCTACCTAACATTTATATCTGATAATGCTCATATAGAGATGATACACCTAGTGACAGTTCATCTGATCTCTCTTCTTCACCCTGTTCATCTAATAACAAATGATAATAAAAGCCCTGTATAGTATTTGTTTAAACATTTCTTCCCCTTCTTCTAATTTCCAATTGATAATGAAAATCCATATGATATCTAGATGATCTGTTATTCTTATTCTTGATAATCCAATACCTTTTCATTTATTGCTACTGCTCTATAAAATATCTTCTACTCAGTCTGGTACCTATACATTAGATCATTCTTTTACACCATGTTATTCCATTTGGATGACACACAATAACTCTATCTGGTGATTACACTATGTCAAGTACCACCTAATTTGTATGACACTTATTCTTTCAAAACTTCATCCCAAACGAGAATTGATCATCCACTTTATCAAAAAAAAATTATTATGAATTTTCCAATTTTCATCATAACACACATTAATTCTTCAATTCATTAATAATTTGAAATGCTACGGAACCCCTTTATATTGGAAGTGGTTTAACACAATTTCAGGGTGAGGCATTTACTTCAAATTTAAACTTCCCATTAATTTTTTTAGAATCCAAATCAAAACTATATTAATTTTAATGCCTTCAAACTTCCTAAAAGGCAGGATTAAAATAATATTCATAGAAAACTTACTTAGATCTCAAAGCCAATGATATTTTTCAATATTCTTGAAATTTCAGCTAGAATCACAATATTCCTTTGTGATTATTGAAACTTTGAATTTTAGGCTTAACATCACCATAATTAATAATATTACAAAACCTTGATAAAGTTCTTCAAACATTCCATCTAGTAGAACTTCATATAATCACTTATATCCCAGGAAATATCATCAGGTATTCTTTTACAACTTTTTAAGAACATATTAAAATCTTTCACAAGTTACTTCCTCTAACCAATGACAAGTTTCAAAAAAAAAAATTCATCTGATTGATTATTTTTTATGATGAATCATTTTGATCGTTCCTTTTAAAGTCTATTTGTCATACTTTCATATGGATTTTACTCCATCTAATGGGTTATCAAATATTTTTTAGTTTTTATCTATCTAATAAACCCTCATTGGTCTTATTATCTCATTCTATTAGATGAATTCGTATAACTTCATAATATGAATTTTTTAAACTTATCATTAAGTGTTTTCAACAAAAATTAGATGACATCTCTCTGAGACTTTTATTTCATGGAATATATTCAAATACTTCTGAAACTTTTTTTCGATCATCTTTCATGGCATATTCAGTCTGATGAAAATCACTTAGAAACCTCTGTCCAATGAAATTTTTTGGAAGCTTAAATCTAAAATATTATATTATAAACCTTAAACAAGCTCTTTATGATGATATTTATATCTTTTTGCTAACTTAGTTAGGTAATATTTTTCCAATCATTCAGAAAACTCTATACACTGACTTCATAACCATTTTTTTTCAAATATACTTCTTTAGAAACTTATTCCTTCGATGATATGGAAACTTCTCCTCAATTTTCTATAATATCTTCATTGTATTATCTTCAAACATTTCCCCCAACTATTTAATTCATTAGGGAACCTATAATTTTTAGAAATATGTGTGGTAGAGTCTATTTGATTACTCAATCAATTTTTATAATATAATTCCGACTCCCATTAATCAGCTGCAACCTCGTTAAAATTTACTCTCCTTATCCATCGAATATTCTTCACTTAAAATATCTTTATTTTTATAATTAAAACCAATAAAATTTATACAGTTCTTAATTTTTTTTACGAAGAATCATGTTCCTCTAAAATTTATAAACTTACTATGATTTTATAGGCTTCATACATGTTAATCCGACCACACTTCCCAATGAGAGAGAGGTTTTTCTCTTCTTCCAAACATTATATTAGAATCAAAATAGGAATTATAATTTTTGATACTAAAGAACATATTAATCAGTAAAAACAAATATTGTTTGATACCCATACATTATTTTGGGTTGACCCTTACAAATCATGTTTATAGGGTGTGTTACCCTTACACAAGCTCCGAGTTTACCCTTACACGAGACCGAAGTTTACCCTCATGCAGTGAGAGAGTGACCCTTATGTATAACATGAAACCTTTGTCCAATTTCCTCCGTCTAATTGAAAATATTTTGAGGACCTCATTATGATGGCCTCTGCCCATTTGTATGAGCTATTTATGTTCAATAAAAAACTATTCAAAAACTTTTTAAGGAAACCCCTTAAAGAAACCTTATTTTGTTTTTTAAACTCCATCAGAAAACTGTGTAAAGAAAATTCAATCTGTTCTGAAAACATCCTAAGGAAACTCCTTAAGGAAACATTCATTAAATTTCATACTTCTTAAGGAAACTTCTTAAGAAAACTTCCATATTGTTGAAAAATATGATTCTTTAACAATCATAACATATATTGTTGACATTAAGAATAAAAAATAAATAATCATAAGTAAATTAAAAGAATTAAAAACAATTTTATCCTTTTTTGAGAAAATAAGACTTGATCCCATGAACTGAAAGTTCTCTATTCATTCATCCAATTAACATAAGATTTCAAACTAAACATGGATACTTCAGCTAAACTTCCCAATAACTTATTCTTTCTATATTATTTTGTATATTAACATCAATGAAATATTTTTATTTAATTGAGAATTTATATCCATTAAAATTAATTGAAAACACATACAACTCACACACACATTGATGTCATAAATATACCCATTTTTATTTATTATTTATATTGTCAATTTACTTTCCAAATAAATATGTCAATAAATGAATCTATCCCCTTTACTTTTCCAAACATTAATTTCACATTATATCCCCATTATTGGAAAGAAATAAAATGTTCATGGGAAAATGGTATCAATTCATAATTAATAAATTGTTCATACATTATTTCAATCTAATTCTATTTGATACATTCACAGTGTAGAAAACAAGAGTATTTGATTTAGATAACAAACCTATTATTTACTAACTAATCTTGATTCCTCAAGAAATGAGAACTTATAAAATTATCTTCAAGGTTTGTCGAATTTTATTCTAAGTCAAATATACTAATTGAGGAATGAAATTATTTTAATATATGTTAACCTTAAAATCCTTCACTCACTTTAGAAAATAGATTAAAAACATTCAAGTAAAAAATAGGATAAACGGTCTTGGATCACTACCATACTTACACTTCTCTTATGCCATTGATTAATTAAAATTTTCTCCCTTTGTTTTAAGATTATTTATTTATGTAACCAAGGATATGATATTCAAGAAAATTCATAACTTTTCTAATGATATTAATTTCATGAAATTTTTAGAATAACTAAATTTCTATGAGAAAATTATTCCGGAATCATATTCAACATTCATCAAATATCACCCCATTTAGGATAATTTTCTTATAATATTCATAATTATGAATCTCATCAATATCCATTCTTTATAAATTTTATGTTTAGAAAACACCAAATATTAATATTTTCTTATTTTAATTTCTAGACTTGATAATTTCTACATCTTTATCAAGTATGATCCTTTTATAAAATCTCCAATGAGACAACATTGGGAACATTACTAGATGTAAAATTTTATTGGCTATCCATAATTGGAATCTATTAATTTTACTTAAGTTTTCTCCCTCATAACATGTATTAACTTAAATTCTCTTTATTGAAATGAAAAATTCAATGCACAAAGGTTAAGGGAATAAAGAGATTCTTCATTTCTTATTAATGTGAATAAAAATATTAAGACAGTTTTCTCAACCAAGTAACTCCATTTAATATACTCTCCACAATTACACAGATGAACTTAAATTATGATTGAGGTTATGTGTATATTATTACTTCTTCAAATTCATTATGTGAGAACCTTATTTCATCAAGATATTTTAAAGCACTTTTATCTCTTAGTGCAACTTTCATCTTCTTGGAGAATTATTATTTGACTAGAATTGTTATTGAATAATATTTATGAGTGTGTCCAGTGATGTTACACATAAGACATAGAATTTATTTATCCTTATATGTAATCTTTACTTTTATTTTTTCATAAGAATTTTCTGGTGATTCTTCCTTTGACATCATTCTCTCCAAATCTTATGGCCATATTACAAACATATCATTAAAAACTTTGGTAGTAAGTTTGGATTTTCAACATGAATTCTTATGAGTTTCATTATTCTTATCAGTTATTTTGGATTTATTACTTTTCTTCAACCTGTTTTATTTATAATCCAAGTACTTATCACTTTTCCTTCTTGAAATCTTCTTAGGAGGATCTTTGTTTACAAAATTCTTCTGATCTGTTCCCAAGGATTATTATTCTTTCTAAACCAACTTATTTGGTGTTATTTTCTTATTATATTTTTGATAAATGTCATGATAAAAATGTATAAATCTTGTGACCCCATATTTTTTAACATCATAGGTATTTTTAATCTTCTCCAAGTCTGTTATAAGTTTATAGACTTTTATTGGACTGTGGATAATGCTTATTTATCTCTGGATTTCTTCCGCTTGGAATGGGATTCCTTTATATTTTTTCATTTAGAGTATTTTACTAATCATATAATTATTAATGTTTGAATCTATTACAACACCAACAATGACCCACAAACCATGATCTTTTTATTTCTTCTATATGATTGTTTTGGGTTTTCTTCATAACTTTTCGGGATCTTTTTGGGGAACTAGTTGTAAAAATCTTTTTCTTAACCACCTTAGATAATGTGGTAGATCAGTTCTCAATTTCATTCATCCATAATTGTACATATTTTGTTCTCCAACCTTTATTATTCATGAAAATAGATTTATAAAAATTATTACCATATTATATGTATGGTACATCTTTATTCACAACATCTTAAGATGGGTCCTTGAATGATGTCATGATATTTTTATCACATTTTTGAGTTATTTTAACCTTATAATCCTATAATGAGCATTGAATAACTAAAAAAACTTTAAATTTATTTTTCAAACTCTCAATATGTGTCTTTTCAAGATTGGAAAACTTATCTTCTAATTCTAGATGTTTCATATAGAGAGTTTTTTATATTCAATCACAATGACATTTTCTTCAAAAAACTTGTTTACCATTTTAAATTATCCTTCATGAATCTTAACATTGTTTTGTTACAAAGAGTCAAGTTCCTTGATTTACTTGGATTTCACTTCTAATTGTAAATCCTTGATATCAATTCTATTTTTAAACTTTTCTTCAAGTGCATGCATCTTTTCATGTAAAGTATTTTTGACTCTATTATTCAATTAAAATTCTTTAATCCATTTTTATTTGAAATATAAGGAACTTATTTTAATATCCACCTTTCTTTATCTAATGGATCCAACCTATTTGGATATATTTATATATTCTATAAAATTTCTTGAAAGTACTTCTCTATATTATATGCTTTATCTACTAGATGGGTGATATATTCCTACATACTTTGAAAGATTCCACAAACAATAGAGTCTATTTATTTGGGATCACAATACATAATATATATTAATATATAAACACATATATCTTGAGAATAAGTAGATTTATCATCAAAACCACTTATTAGTGGTTCTTTTTCTTTAATAATATTGATAAAAAAATGTTTATGTACCTCATGATCACTTAAGGTAGGAATGTTCTCTTTTCTCCTTGGTGGAAACTTGACCCACATTCTTTTCACTTTACAAGCCTACTATGGATTATTTGTTATCATGGAATAGTGAAACTAATACTTATTCTTCTTTAGATATGAGGGATATATTATTCAGTTTTATTTTTTATTTATTTCTCTTATTTATCATGGTTTTCGTTTTAATATAATTCTACTAAGATATAATTGAATATTTACTAAAACGTCACTTTGTTGTTAATAAATGAAATAAACTCAAATATTAATAAGAGAATAGATTTAACATAGATAATCCAATAGAAGTGAACATGTATTTAATAAAAATTGAGTGGACTACTTTGGGATATAATCAACACTGAGAGGGAGGTGGGTGGATGTTGAATTAGTGTTGGGAACTTTTTAGCTCATTAATTATGACTTTTTATCCCATTAACTTTTAGATATATTATGATCTTGATTCTTCTAATCTATTTTACATATTGTATGAATGTATATGAGAGTAAGTAAAAATATGGAACATGATATTTTTACAAGGTTAACTACTTAATAAGAGAAGTTAGTCTTTGTTGTATATGGTGATGACTAGTAGACATATTCTACACTATAATTTTAGATCATGTAGAATGGGTTTAGCATGAAAAAAATACTTAGAATAAGTATGGGTCCTTACAAATTAGGAAGGTGGATAAGAA
Source organism: Viscum album (assembly GCA_963277665.1). NCBI lineage: Eukaryota > Viridiplantae > Streptophyta > Magnoliopsida > Santalales > Viscaceae > Viscum > Viscum album. The sequence goes on along the minus strand of OY728123.1, from coordinate 1,195,372,427 downwards.
AATAATCCTTCTTACCTAGACTAGTGATGAAATGGTCTAACTTATAGCTCTTTATTAGTTCTTTATACTACCATAGAAGATAGGATACAACTTATTTAGTAAGATAATTTTTAACACCATGAAAGTGTTCCACCTATTGAGACCTTTTATGGATGTTAAAGTGATACTTTTTTATTCCATTTCTTCATATTCAATTGTTACTTGCACAATAGCGGGAAAGAAAATTCGCTTCAAATTATTCCTTTTCTAGTACCTGTCCATCATGAACCACCATACAATTTTTCTGTTTGATCTATCCATTTAATAATGTTCATCTAAAGATGATACACCCAATGATAGTTCATTAGATCTCTCTTATTCAACCTATTATTCTGACACCAAATGATAATAAAATATATATCCAGTATCCAAAATAATTTCTTTTTTACTTCTTTCAATCACCAATTGATAAGGAAACACCATCCAATATTTAGACAATCCCTTATTCTTACTCTTGATCATCTGATATCTGTTCATCCAAAGGTACTGCTCTATGTGATATATTCTTCTCAGTTAGGTATATATACATTTGATCTTTATTCTACACCCTATTCTTACCTTCTTCTTATAAACTGTTACTTTGTATGGTGCTTTTCTCTATCAAGTACCCCCTTCTTCATCTGACACTTATTTTGAAACATCAGTTCGAATGAAAATTTCTCTCACACTTTATGGATGAAACTTTCTTACTGCTCTTCAATTATTCATCATAATTACCATATGAATTTTAATTAATTACTAATTCAAATTCTTTAGTACCCCCTTTATATACGTGGAGGTTCTCTACAATTTTTGGGTGAGACACATACTTCAAATTCAAACATCCTTCTTATGTTTTGAGATTCCCACTCAAAGATATATTTGTTTGGGAAACATTGATCTTAGTAAAATATATGAGTCAACCAATACTTATATAAAACTTCCTTAGAACTTATTTTCATCATTCTTCTTATATATTCTTGTAATCTTGGGTAAAATCACAATCTTACTTTGTTATTATTGAAACTTTGAACGTCTAGCTCAATATCACCACAATTAATACGTTTACAAAATCTTTATAAATTTATTCAATCATTTCATATGGTAAAACTTCATAACATGACTTCTATTTGGTGAAACATCACCTAGTGTTACTTTATAACTTAATAGGAATATATCAAAATATTTCACAAGATACTTCCTCTAACAAAAGAAATGCATCATAAAACATTATTTTGATAAGTTCTCTGTTATAATGAATCTATTTGATATTAACTTTCAAATTCTATTCAATATTCTCTTATAGTGATATTCCTCTATCCAATGGGCTCTCATATGTTTGTTAGTTTTCATATATCCAATGAACCGTATTAGGTTTTCTTTGATCCTCTCATCTGATGAATTAATATTACTTCATTAGATGACTTCTTAAAAATCAATATGATGTCTTTGTAACACCCATTTAATGACATTTCTTGGAGAATTCTGTCTAATGAAATTTTTTCGTAAAACTCAAAAAAAATTCCGATAAAATGGAATGCAATTTGTAGTCCAATGAAAATCACATAGAAGCCACTATTAGATGACTTCATGTGGAAACTTATGTTTGAATCTTAGCTTAAAAACCTTTACGAACCTTTATCTGATGATGTTTATATGTTTTCCCTAAATTAGTTAGAAAAACACTTTATGATCATTTAGAAACCTTTATCTGTTGACTTTATAATCATTCATCAGTTTGATGTACTTCTTAGAAAACTTATTCCTTAAATGATCCAAAAACTCCTCTATAGTCTTTTGACAATCCCTTCATATAATGATATTCACAAACTTCCTCTAACTATTTACTTCATTAGGAAACCTTTTGTTGATCATTTGAGAGCATCTATTTGGTAGAGACTATCCAATGACTCACCTAGTTTTTAGGATAGAATTCTTACTTCCATTAATCAGCTGTAACCTCATCAAAATTTTCTTCATTTTTTCGTTATAACTTATTCAATTAGTATCTATTTCTTTATACATGTCCATATTATTGAATTCATATGGTTCTTCATTTTTTTGAGAACCATTAAGTTCCTCCAACATTTATAAACTTCCTCTAATTTGGTAGTCTTCATTTATTACCATCTAAAGACAATTCCTAATGATATATAAGTTTTCATACTCTTTTGAACTTAATATTTAAATCAGAACACATGGAATTTTGATGTTTTATCATGAAGAGCATATTACTTAACAATGAATGATATATTTTGATACCCTTACATGAGTTTGGGTTGACCCTTACATATCATTTTCATTGGGTGTGTTAACCTTATACAAGAAATGGGTTTAACCTTAAACGATATTGGATTTTACCATTATGAAGTGGGTGAGTGACCATTATGTATAACTAGAAATATTTTTATGATTTCCACAGTTAGATTGACTTTTTCCAATCATCTCAATATGATTTCCTCCATCCATTTGTCTTCCTTATCACTATTTGATAAAAACCCTTTCAAAAACTTATTAAGGAAACTCTTTAAAGAAACCTCATTAAATATTAAAAACATAATAAGAAAACCAATTAAGGAAGAATCACTCATTTTTGAAATTTTTTTACGGAATATTGTTAAAGAAACTTTCACTACTTTGAAAAATTATTAATGAAACTTCTTAAGAAAATTTTTTAATGTTAAAAATGTGATTCTCATAAAATCATAACACATGTTGTAGACATTAAGAATAAATTATAAATCATTATAAGTAAACTCATAGTCTTAAAAATAACATTCAACTTTATTTAGAAAATAATAATTGAGCATATCAACCAAACCTTATTAATTCATTCATAAAAGAAAAATCAACTTTTTAACAAATCTTGGATACTTTAACTGAACTTTCAAAAAATAATTTTTTCTAAATTATTCAATATATTGATATAAATAAAATATTTCTATTTCATTGAACATTTAAATCTGTTGAAATACATCCAAATAAAATACAACTCACACACAAAGTGGGGTCTTTAATCTCCCCCTTTGTACTTGTTGGCAATACATTCAAATTTATTTCCAAATTAATATATAAATATGTGAATCTATCCCCTTTAATTTTATAAACATTCATTTCAATTTCAATCCTACTTATTGATAATAAATGAAAATTTAATGGTAAAAGTGTATCAATTCATACTTAAGAAATGTTCCACCCATCATTTCACTATAAGTCTACATGATCCATTCATGGTTGAGAAAAGAAGAGTATTTGATTTAAACAACAAAGTTGTCCTTTAATAACTCATCTCGATACTTAAGAAATTATAACTAATAAAATTTTCTTCAATGGTTGTCCAATTTTATTCAAGGCTAAATATAATAATTTAAAATTTTAATTCTTATAAGATAAATTAACTTGAAACTCTAGAACTCACTTCAAGAAATATGTTAAAAAAATTAAAATACAATAAGCAGGATAAGTGGCCTTGTATAACTTCTATACATCCAACTTTATTATGTAATTTATTAATTCAATTTATCCCCCTTTGTGTTCAGATTATTATTTTATGTAACTGGGGATTATAGATTTAAGAAAACTCTTAACTTTTACAATGACATGAATTTCAAGAAATTTCAAAAATCCCCAGATTTGTATGAGATAACGATTCTGTAAGAATCTTCAACTTTCATTAAATTTCTCCACTTCATTCTGAATTTTATTATGATATCCATAATAATGAATATCATCAATAAATATTATTTATAAATTTTATGTTGAGAAAAAACCAAGGTGAATCTTTTCTAATTTGGATTTCCAGACTTGATAATTTACACATCTTCATAATGGATTGTCCTTTTATAAAATCTACAGTGAGTTAATAGAAGAAGTCATTTGGTTTGATAAATAATCTATCTTTACAGAATAATTAACTGCAAATGGTTTTCATATAACATTATTGTATTATTTGATATCATAGTATTTTCAAGAAAACAATTATCATTATCTAATCTTATAATATTTTTCTTTCATAATATTTTTGGGTACTATATATTTATGATTGTTTTGTGTGAGAGAACATTTTTTCATAAAGAGGTACAATATAAGGTGATTTTTTCCTATAAAGTTCATAATAATTAACAAAAAAATATTGGTAAAAATATTTATCACAATACACACACATAATAAAATAATTATTCATTAGTGATGGGGTTTTTGCGATAAATCCAATCACAGTCAGAAATAATTATTATTAGGATATATTTTTTCAACGAGCACCAAAAATTGTTCCATAAACTATTTATTATAGTGTATAGTTTTAAAGAATAAATAATATGTCATAATAGTTTTAATAAAAAATCATCCCACATGGTGATAATTATTTATTATCACAATTTTATTTTTTGTGATGAACTATGTCATCACAAATGAATATTAGTTGTGATGTATGGCTGATTTGTCACAACTTATTCATAAAAAGAATAATTATAACACTATATTTTATGTCAATCATTTAATAGTTTACATAAAATATATTTTGAATCAATTATTTAATAACTAACATTAAAATCAAAATTTAAGTATTTTTAATGTCTGTTATTGAAATAAATGATGTAAAAAACCACAAAAAATAGATTTTTTCGCATCAGTTATTGAAATAAAAAATATTTTATTTTATTTATTTTAATAATAATATAGAAGATAAATTAAAAACCTAACCCCATGACTAAAATTTCATTCATTTTCATTGTGCCTCTCCCCATCCCTGAGTGATATCTCTCCCAACTATTCTCTCACCAAAATAGGAAAATCTTGTATTTATGATTAATTAATTGTAATGAATAGTGTTATTATCGCAAGTGATTACTTATATGATAGGTTTGAACAATGATTAATGATTATGTCTCAATTAAAAATATTTTTGAAGAATATTAATATCAGATCATTCTGTCACTATAAATTTTGGCATGGATTCTTTGAAAATATCATGACTTATTTATTGAGATGTCATACTTTTTGTGTTAGAAAAACACATCATAAATAATAAATATTAGTGAAGGATATTCCCATTACTACAAGATCTTTTTTGAAATTTTTTATTATGGAAGTAAAAGTCTTTAATAATTATTCTTGTGATCCTAATTTTTTATTTTTTAGTGATGACTTCAGTGATTATCACAATTAATTAATATCTTAGTAATAAATTATAATTTATGAATTATTAATACAAGTAATTAGGCTTCAAAAATACCCAAAGGCAATGAATATTTTACAATGGATTGGTTTTCCACCACAATTATTTTAAAATTTCATGATAATTTCTATTTTTTTCCAGTAACCATAACAAACAATCAATAAGTAGTGATATATTAGACATCTGCTATTAAAACTATTGTAATTGATCATAGAAAAAACAATAAATGGTTTATAATTGCGTTGGATAACCAATACATTGCAATTTACTATTGTAATAAATTGCATCAGAAGTTCATGAAATAAATATAGGAAGACTAGTTGTGATGGAAATATACTTTCCAAAAATAGCAATCACTAGTAAAATTGTTATATATAGTTTCAAATGCAGTCAAACATTCACAATTAAAATCCTTTGAATCTATTTCTCAATATTTTATAAGTTCATCTAAAATTTTTATGTTCCCTTTTGAGGATTTTATGTAGTTTCATTTTAGGTTAAATATATATTTTTCTTATAATATATTTTTTGTTTTTGTTATCTTTTAATCACTTTATATGATTGTTTAATTTTTAAGGAATTTAATAATATTATTTTTTATTTGATATTAGGAATATTTATTAAGTATACAAAATAGTATAATATTTATTTTAAATAATAAAATATATTTTCCATGCATATATATACCGTGTTATTAAATAAAACTATATTTTAAAAGTAATATAATAAGTAAAATTTAGTTATTATTATTTAGTATAAAAAATAAAAAATTTAAGTAAAATATACTATTCAAATATTATGAATAAAGAATATAATGTAAATACTATTTTTAGTAACATTTATGTTTTAAAAACAATATAATTAATATAATTAAAAAAATATTATTATAAAAACCTATAAAAAAGAGTATTATATACAAAAAAGAGTAACATAAAATTAATTACTTCAGAAAATAAATATTAAAATAATTCAAAAATTCATCATTTATAAATAATATAATTAATAAAATATAAAAATACATATTATTTTAGAAATAAAAAATTAGAAATTTTAGTTATAAATATACTTAATATATATTATTAGAAAATGAAAATTAAAAATATAATAAACATAATTATTAAATAATAAAATATTGAATATAAATGTTCATATTATTAAATAATATAAATATTTCATTGATAAAAAATTAATATAATTAAAATTTTAACATTATAGTAAATGATAAAAAAATTAGTTAATATAATCAAAATATATTATATAACATGATATAGATTAAATAATAGTATGAAAAATATTATTAAATATAAAATATAAATATTATATTTTTTAAAATAATATTCATATTTTAGGTAGTTATATTTTAAAAAATAAAATATATATGATCAATAATAAAGATTCAATCTTAGGAAATAATAAATAAGTCAACTAGTTTTTTTCATACTACTTAAATTATCAATAAAATTTTCTTCTAGAGTTTGAATATCTTTGGAGGGAAATAAGTTTGGTATGATCTAAAATCATTTAACCAATATAATAATTTTTAATTGTTTAAGCATTTAAAATTTGTAAATATGAAAATTTATAAAGATTCGGGTGAAATTATGCATGTATTGTTAGTTAATATTTTGTATATTATTTCAAGTTAATAATATTAAAGTAAAAATTATCAATAATGATAAGAAAATTTTCTTTATCATTTGAGTGTATAATAGTTTAGTTTCATTGGTAAATAGTTTGTGCATATGACTGTTGATATATATTAAATAATTTTATAATTTCCTTTCCAAAAGAATTAATTTATTAAACTCTTTATTTTATAAGATTTAATGTATTAACAGACATGAAAAGCGTTCTTTTATAATTATTAACTTGAATAGATAATAAAAAAATTAGGTCACACTACATTTGAAAATTCACCCAAATATTAATAAATTATTTACATTTTCAAACTTGTAGAATTTAAATAATTAATTATTATTCATATTGTTGAACTGATTTTTGATGAGACTACAATTTTTTCCTTTAGAGATATTTCTTCTCCCTTATATAAAATTTTGTGATAATTTAATATGCATAACAAATAATATAGTTGTCTTATTTATTATTTATTAAGACCAAATCATTATTATTTATATTTTTAAATTTAATATTTAAATTTAACTATTTAAAATATTAATATTATTTTATAAATATAATATCTATATAATATATTTAACAAGTTAATAATATTATTTAAATATAATTTTACTTAAATTAAAAAAAATATTAATTTAGTATGTTTGTAGTGAACATTTTTTATAAAATCATATTTTATGTCTTATTTTTAGAAAATAATGGATAATGATAAATATGAAAATGAATAATAAAGTTTATTACATGATCATTGTAAGGAACATGATTTCTAAAACCATTCCCTTTGCATTTATCGAGGTTTGGAGGTGTCGGGTGTGTGTTGAGTGTATTTTCCCCTTTAATTTATAATTTTGATTTTGTTCATGTGGTTTGTTGATTTTTTATGTCAGTCGATTTTTTTTATACTGTCATTTGATTTTGTTCATGTGGTCAATTTATTTTTTTAAAACTTATTGTTTACTTCTGTTCATGAGATCAGTTTATTTTTGTTCATGCAATTATTTTATGTCTTTTCCAAATTTTTGAAAATTTCATATTTTCTAAATTTTTCTAAGAATATCGTAAATATGTCTTTTTATCATAAATATGGTGTTAAATCCTTAAATAAGGAAATTTAAAGGAAATTTCAAAGATCCTATTAATATACTTGCATTATTAAAAGTCTGGATCCTTTATATGGGTCTTTCCAGGTGAATTTAATGAGATCTACTTTAATGTTTAATTAATATTTGTCCCGCGATATGAAATTTTGATAATATAATTTATCTATTTCTATAATGAATATATTTAATTCATTTTTTTCTAATTATTTTTGTTGTTTTAGTCATTCCATCCTTTCCTCTTAGAGTTGTGCAACCCTCATGATATTTTTTGAGTTTCTTCCCATGGAGTTTCTAAACCAGCACATAGACTCTGTTTTTATTGCAGAATCACAAGGAGTTTCTTTCATTGAGGTAGACAATATTTTATTTATACGTTATTTATGAGAAGTGTGATCATATCATTCTTTAGATTTTTTTTTTGTTTAAATGGGTGCGAATAAACAAACAAAAATAATGATCTAGTTATTTTATATGAGTAATAATTATAAAATGAACTGGAAAATTTATAGGAAGAAGAAAAAGATAAAGCTGCAATTTATAGAATATTGTTAATTTATTCTTCATAATTTTTTTAAAGAATTTAAATATGTATACCGCTTATCATAGATAACATGTTTATCTTAAAATTCTTGGGATCACATGTTAATAAATATTTAATATCTACAATATTATTTCAGTGAGGAAATACGATGAAAACAAATGCTTTAATTTAAAGTGTAGAACTTTAAATTTGAAATTATCCATTAACTAGCTTAATAATTTCATATAAAGTTATTTAAAAAATTCTAGTTATATTAACTATAAATGATAAGGTTTGTAGTCACATGTGTTGTTTAATGTTATTTATTCTTCCTCTTTTTATTATTAATCATGTGATATATATTTGAATTTTTTTTATTTGTTTAGCATGGTAGAATGCATAAAATGGTAAAGAATGTAAATCCATGGAATGTTATGATTAAATGGAAGAGGCATGAGAAAAATTATATTGGCTCATCTTGGATTTGATTAAATATGGAATTAATGTTTTGGGATGAGGGAGCATATTTTATTTTGTGGGAGGCACATATTCTTTGATTTTATGTCCTTATTTCCTTCTGTTTGTGTGTGGAATTAGACTTTTGAAAATTTTGTGCACTCTAGGGATTTGGGGCCTTTTTTGTGATTGTTGATAACTTTTATGTTGCTAGGAACCCTTGATAAGAAATGGTATGGAGGCCTCAAATGTGTTAACAATGAATGTAGATTTATGGGTTGGGATCCAAAGTTGCGATGATGGAAATATTTTTTATATTATGGGTTGGGTTCCTGGGGATGCTAGGATAACTGATGTTGGTGATGGTGAGGAATATTAATATTATGTGAAATGGTTCAGGATTGACCCTGGGATGGTCGATATGAGTTCAGACCATGGTTAGCTCATTGATTTTGATATTTCTTTGATGCATATTTATGGAAATATGTTATTCATATGAAAAGTTGTAACTAATAAATACAGTTTGATGCTATGCTCTACAAGTGAATATTTTAATGTATAAGATTAGGTTGATTCCTAGAGTACCCGAATGATATTAAATGATAAATGTACGGGTATGGTTCATGGTGTTATAAATGATGATGAAAATCTTAAGAATATATGAAATGATTAATAGTTCCATTGACACTTGGTCAAAATATTAAATTATTACTCATGGAAATTGAAAATGGACTAATAATATTAATTAATTTATAATGATTTAATTAATATTTATCTTTTTTTACTTTTATACTTATTTGATACCTATTCCTTATTAGTTTCAGTCTAGGGTGTTGTGCAATGATAGTGATAGAAGTGTCTACGGCTAGGTACTTACCCTTAGTGTGGATATATGTGATACTAATCTATATTTTTTTGTTTCCTACACTACCTTGCCCACATCAGTAGAGAAACTAACATCTAAATGTTTTATGGGTGTTTTATCTGACATCCAGGATAGTTAGGAAACAGATGGCCGACTTCTACCTCTCCTATGCTCTCCAATTATACCGAGTTGAGTAGGCGTATCCTGGGCTATAATGGCTTCTAGTATTGGGTGTGAACTTAATAGTGTTGTGATGGATCATATTTTAATATGAATTTATGTGCTGGATTTAACAGCTTAAGGAATAACACATACTTGTATTCAAACATGGTGGCTTCATATTCCCATGGGTGTGCATGCATGGGCTAGGATGGACTGTGGTATAATGCACATAAATAGGATCTAGTGGATTTTGTGCATAGACATGGTTTTAGATGGGATGATTATGAAGGTTATGATGATGATGATGATGTGGATTTGTGAATATGTGGATTGATGCCAACATTAGATTTTGGGCCCTGTATTAGACTGAGGTAAGTAGGGATGATGCCTCATTCATATTAGGTATAACTTACCTATAAGAGGGATGATATTAGGATGTGAGGAATTGGGATGTGAGAGTGATAAACTGGTTTATACGTAGAACTATGGTACCCTCTTTTACATATATTCTTATTATATGGAATATGATTTACTTCTTTTCATTACTTGGAAATTGATCCATGATGAGGGTGGGAAATAATACTACCTGTTTAGGTGATTAGTTAGTCTCATTTATTTATTCACTAGGATTTAGATTTCTTATTTCACATTTTTCTTGGGTAGTTTTAGGGAGGGTCATACAGAGTATACATGTTATGATCAACCTATATATATATATATACACTATTTTTCAGGTTAATAGGCGTTGGTTAGTAATCGGGATAGACGTTATTAGCATGGAGGTGTTATTGAGAAGCTATCAGGATTTACTGGAGTTTTTGGTTTCTACCCAAGGTTTCTTTTGGAATATCCAATTTTATTCTAGTTGTATTAGTATATATATGAAATTAATTATGTTGGGATTTCTTATTATATTTATGAATTTTGATTTGGTTAGTGGTTATCGCATCTTATGACTTATCTTTAAACTTTGTATACTGTATAGTGATGCAATGAGGGCTCACAGACCACGAGCTTTGTGGGTATGGGGCATAAGTGGGGTGGGGCTGGCCTAAATGTTTTGACCGTTTAGAGTATGGGCCAATGCGGGTGGAGCCCGCGCTGGTGCGGCCCAATGCGGTTTGAGCCTGCGTGGGTGGGGGCTTCCCTGCGGGCCTGATTTAAGAAAAATATTATTTTTACAATATATGTTTCTTTCACATTTTAGTTTTTTAATAAAAAAATCATGGTTCAACGATGACATATGATTTCTCATCATAATGGTCATTTTAATTCACCATTTATTCATATGTGAATTTTAAATAGGACTTTATTAATTATTTTAATATGATATTATATTATTTATATAGTAATTATTGACCATATTCACATGGTGTGTCAATCCATCTCTCAAAAAATGGAACTCATCGCCCCTGCGCATGATGTCAATTTTATAAGAGTTATTATAATCATAATATTTTTTAGGTTGATTTAATTTTTTTATTATTTAATTTTATTTTTTTATTAAGAGAATTGGATAGAACCTCGTGAAACACTAATAACTTCCTCTAAAACCGATCATTACCTGGAGAGACTTCATTCATTCACAGGTTTAGTTGTTCACATCACCACACAACCAACATTATCATTCATCAACCATCACCGATCACTCACCTACTTTCAATCGCAACAGTTCGCCACTACATTGGCTTTACCGCATACCACCATTAACCCACAAAAAATGTTCCATCACATTCTTTAAAACTCTAGTTATTGTTAATTTATACTTCTCCCCACAAATACCTTTAAGAATAATAAAAAATACAATATTTAAATGATTATAAATAGATTTTTTTTCTAAAGGTGGGTAATCCCGCGGGCAACTCGCAGGTTTATGTGGGGCGGGGTGGGCTTGAATTTTTTTGTTCGCATTATATGCAGGATTTTGTGGACAAACCCGCGTGGGCTCAAACCAGTGTGGGCTTGGCCCGCCCCGCCCCAGCCTTCCAGTTTCACATTACTAAGAGTGTAATTCCTTCCATGTGTATAGTTGATATAACCTTGGTTCTAGTGTCTAATCTATAAATTATTATAGGTGATATTCAATTTTCATTATATCAATTTATTTATTACCAGCCTAGGAGGGGTACATAAGGTGGGAGGGGGTCATGATAGAGTGGTATTCGAGGGTGGTTGGGGGATAAAATGGAGCTTGGAGTTTGGAACTGGTGAGGATGCATGGTTTTGTAAGGAAACAATGTTGAATGTGTTATATAACATGCTATAAATAAGGGAAACCGATTAATACATGATATTTTATATCCACCTATGACCCAATGTGAGGAAATTCAAGTTTAATGAATATGATAAGAAAAGTGATGTTGACTTTAGGGTAGATACCTATGTTAGGATCATGCATCATGATGTTCTACACATCTGTTTTAATTGGTTATAAAATAAAAAATATGTTTAAATTAATTAATGTATTATTTAATTAACCTTAAAATGATCTTTTGTACCATGTATAGAAGTTACTAACATTTGGCCTCTTGAAAATATGAAAAGAGGTTAACATAATAAGATGTTCCATTGGATCATTGTATAGTAGAGGTTGTCAATGAAGACACTTAGATGAGGTCACTTTGATAGTTTCTATGAGAAGTTATATAGAATTATAAATTCTATGTTTTTTATAAGAATATATAGGATTGGATGGATGAGGTGGAGATTAATTTTAGTTCTATCTAACTTTTGAAGGAGCACTTGGTTTCATTATCTATGACAATGCTACATGGTTTGACCTGGTAGTGATGGAATTTGTTCTTTAGGGACCATGTGGAGTTTACTATTGAGTGGGAGAAGTTTCAGGATTAGTTTTGGCGGAGTTTCTATCTTTAACTATTAGGGTAACTTCTTGATAGGAGATCTTCACCCTTTTACAAGGGATTTTCGGTGTTTATGAGTTTAGTATCCACTATAAGAACCCTGTGTTTTGTGTTTTTAACCTAATTACAGATGAGGAGACTAGGGTGAGATATTTCAAGAAGTATTTACATCCATATATCCATCACCAGGTGACCCCATTTATGATGGAGTCATATGATAAGGTGCTGACAAAGGAAGAGGCCATTGAGAAAAAATTGTCTTGGATTGGGTTGTGATGAGATGAGAGTCACCAAGAATTTCTAAGGATAAAATATATAACTAGGATTTCTCAATTTACTGGAAGAAAGGATAATTTTCTGGTAATAGGGAGAAGGTGTGTGGACGGTGACCCATTTGAGCCTAGAATTTATATAAGTATTATTTGAGTTAGTATCAATTGTATGAGGGAATTCTTTCTCATGGTTAGTAAAGAGGGGATGGGGTAGGTAGAGGACAACCGTATGATATTCCTCATCCTAAATGTAAATGGTAAGATCATAACTTAGACGTGGTATCAATTAGGTCCAAAGAGGTCATGGAACTATGTGTGGTCAGACGAATGCTTTTTCATTTCCTGTGCTGGATGATCTAAATGTCAATTGAGGTACTATATACCAGTTTCACATGGGTTTATTATTTGTTTGATTTAAGATCTATGCACTCTTTTATTTCACCTACCTAATCCACTCATTGAGACATATAGTGGAAATGATTCTAATGCCCCTATCATTGACTATAACAGTTGTAGGTTGAGATTTCATTTATAATGTATACATAGGTTGTGAGTTAGTTCTAGGGAAACACTACTCTTGGGGATATTTACTATGTTGGTAAATATAGTTGTATGACATAATCCTCAGTATGTATTGGTTGAATTTAGTATAGTATATCATGTATTTCTTCACCAAGAAAATAATATTCTATGAGAATTACATAGACCAAATGGTTTTCTTCATTGAGAGAGACCCTCAATGGGTTATTGGTGTGTTGATTATCTCTCTTTCATAATGGATGAGTTGATTCTCAATTCATCAAAGGTTTGACTAGTAATGTATCCCAAGGTTATTGAAGAGTACCCTGATGTCTTCCCTAAAGAGTTTGTAACATTTCCCCCTTTACGAGAGATCAAGTTTAGAATAGATATATAAATGGGTGTTTCTTATATTTTTATTTCCCCATATAGGATGTCACCTTCTGAGTTATGAGAGTTTTGGATTTATAACAATGATATTTTATTATGGGGTTTTATTTAGCCTAGTGCGTCATCATGGGTAGATCTAGTTATGTTTTTATAGAACACAGATAAAAGTCTATGGTTCTGCATTGATAATCATTTCTTGAATCAAGTAACAATAAATAACCTCTATCATCTTCTATAGATTAATGATTTATTTGATCAACTGAAGGGAGATAGTTGGTTCTCAAAGTTTGATATACAGTAGGGGTATCATCAGATGTGAATGAAGTATGATGATATCCTAAAAACTAATTTATGGTGACTTTATAGGCATTATGATTTTATTGGGATGCTGTTAAGAGTTATGAACTCTCCAGATATTTTTATAGGACTAATTAATGATGTGTTTTGGGATTTTTTTGGACTAATTCTTGGTTGTATTTATCGATGAAATCCTTATGTTTTAAGAATTCGAGGAGGATAACTTAGAGAATCTATGAGCTATGCTTGGAGTTCTTTAATTTCATTAGTTGTTTAGGAATCCATCAAAGTGTGAGTTCTTAGACCATGTGGTTTATTTATTAGATCATGTCATATCTGAGTTATTGGTATCCATAGATCCTTCTAATATTGAGGTAGTGGTTTCTTTAGTGGCCCTTAAGAATGTTACATAGGTGTGGATTTTCCTTGGTCTTATTGGTTATTATAGGAGGTTCATACCTAAATTCTCCTGGATTGTGAATCCTATGACAAAATTAACTATAATTAACTAGACTTTTAGATAGACTTACCGGTTCCAAGTTAGTCTCAAGTATTTTAAGGAGAAGTTAATCAGTTATGAAATTATTTTTTTTATAGAGGTGGGTATTTCATTTGAGTTTTATTATAATGCCTCTCATCTTGGATTGGGTTGTGTGCTTATTCAACAATAGGTGATCTTATCATATGGGTCCCAGTGGTTATGACCTCCTGAATGTAACTATGAAACCCATGAGATTGAACTTACTGTTGTGATGTTTTCTTTGAAGTTGTGGTAGCCCTACCTCACCGATGAGTGATTTGTGGTCTTCATTAATCATAAGATACTAATGTATGTTTTCTCCGAGTTCAATTTGAATCTGTGGCAATGATTATGGATGGTGTTCTTATAGGACTACAAATTTGAGATTTAATTTACACTTAGTAAAAGAAATTTTGTGGTTGATTCCTTGAGAAGAAAGTCATGCAGTGGTGGTGTGTGTGAGTCTGAAGAATCTTGGAGAGTGATGGAGTATTTGGTAGTATTACAACTTGACATTGGATCAGTGGATAAAATATGTTTTCTTTATTAGATTATAGTGAATTTTTACTTAATACAATAGGAGGAGGAATCCCATCTTGGGGAACTCGAGGTAGAGGTTTGGTGTGATTGAGTTGTTTGTGGGGATGCTTCTAAGGGATGTATTTGAAGGTATTAGGGGTGCATAGTAGATGAAAATGGTATAGGGATTTAAAAAATTTCATCACTGGATAAATTTGACTACATCATCTTCAGTGATTCACATCCTGATATAGAAGTCGAGGACCCTATGTGAAAGATATAAGTAAAAAAAAAACAAAAAATTACCTCAATCGGTCAAAAGCTGTTCTTGGTATCCATTTTTATTCGGTGACTGTAACTTAAAGGAAATGGAGTTGGATCCCTCTATATCATCCAAACATAGTTAAAAATTCTAAAATATCATAATTTGTCAAATTACAAGTGCTAGCATAGAGATTTGATGAATCTTTCGATGTCCTGACGATCACCGCTACATCAATCCTTTGATCCAAGAAAGTGAACTTAGATTATTTTCTTGGATCGAGTGATTATCTCTCTAAGAAGTAGGAGATAATAGAGAAAGAGGCTCTTAAATTCATGTAA
Source organism: Viscum album (assembly GCA_963277665.1). NCBI lineage: Eukaryota > Viridiplantae > Streptophyta > Magnoliopsida > Santalales > Viscaceae > Viscum > Viscum album. The sequence goes on along the minus strand of OY728123.1, from coordinate 1,195,356,511 downwards.
TGAATAATACTATGAATGAGATCCTCCCCCACTTATATAGGGAGTCTCAAAATACTAAAAAATGGATCCACACACCAGGATATTTATTTACCAATAAATAAGATAAAAATTACATTGTGTGTATGATTTACTGAATCATAAATATCATTTATATATGTTTCACTTATTTATAATACAATAAATATATTATGAGATAAAATAGAGTAATTAACTTGACTCATCATTCCTCAAATATTAAATGAACCTTTAATATTAAAATATTATCAATTAATTAAATATTTCCCATATATTCACTTAATATATTTTGAATAATTTTAATAATTAAAGTGCATACCAATTTTTCTAAACTCAAATAAGAATGAATTTATTTATTACTTGATTATCATATATCATTTAATATATATTAGAACCCATGGTGGGGCACACCATGTCATATACTTTTATTCATTAGAATAGAGAATAATTTTGAATACTCTAAGTGTGTGACTTTCTTGGTGCTTATCTCGATAGCAGTGAATACTATTCATTGATCAAGAGTAGAGTATAGAAACTCATCAAGGCCCCTAAGAAGATAAGTAATATTCATAGCAATGAAATCGTTTCCTATGAACACAAATCATGCAATATAATATCTTTGTCTCACGATATTTTATAAAGTAGGGTGCACACTTTGTGTCATCATCCTTTCTTTATTATTTTCTGACCTTACCAGATGAACTTGCCTTCTTCTACCATGACCATGGATTTAGTAAAGGTACTAACACCCTGATCAACTAGTATCGAGATATCATTTCCTTCCAAAATCAATAAATTCTATCTTGATTATTTAATCAATGTCATACCACCAATGGTGCACCCAACACAAGCTACCTCACCAAGAAATAAATGTCATGGTTTTTACTTAAATAAAAGCATATTATCAAATACTATACATCGGTAATAATATCAAGTTGGGATACCATAATACATGTTCAAAAATAAGAACTAACAATGAAACCTAGAACATAGGATGATTCTATTGGCGAGTCAGGACTCGTGATCTCATCTACTTAAGATCATGAAGTGTGAACTTCATGAGAAGAAGTCTCAATTATTATGGGCTCCCAACATCTGATTGTATGAAATCATATTTTTTTAGTTAGTATGATGTATCTAGACCATATGGAGTTTTTTATATTTCTCTCATGGTATATATAAGTTTTTATTATAGCCTAGGAACTTCTATACCCTTTTGATATAACAAATAATATATGAACATTATCATATAAATAGAGGATGTAGAAATATAAACACTATTATGGTAAGAATAAATCATGCGTAACTCACTGTATACAGGATATGGTAATCTAAAGAACTATTCAAGTTGTGTCTAAGGAACCCACTTTTACAATACTCCCACATGTACTAAATCCAACTTTCTAACTATCCTTATTAGATCTCACATGATAAGATCATGCTTATTCTAAGTTATGTCTTTAGTGGTTGGACCTATTACGTATCTAATATGTAGTTACTTTGCAATCCACTACTTCAAATCCTTTATTAAGACTCCTCAAGAGATCATATCCCTAAATATATTCCTTTTTGTACTTCCAAGACATGACATCTTGGATATTACTGATAGCATAATTATCATAATATATATTATGATAAAAATTTACTTACTAGGTGAGATTCCAAGAACATGAATAAATCATTAAAAATTTTACACAACTTCTTCTGTGGAATTAAAAGATGTAATGCACACTATATTTGTAGATATGGATACCTCAAGATTGAATGATCTTCTCCTTATCATTACCTTATTTTGAATACAATATTAGATCATATTGATTTAATGGAAGACTATTTCGTGTCCCATTTTAACTAGCGTAACATCCTATCCAAGTATCAGGAACATATCTCTTGTACTCTATCAAGTATAATTGGATAGTTCTGACTACTTCCTATTCATTTATCCTAGATTTTACTGATATTAACCTACCCTAAAGTATATGTTGGAAATATCACATATTGTACATAACATGGAATATATATTGATCCATCACAAAAGTGTATGGAATTATAGTCACTACATTTATATTCTTCTATGGAACACACATATCATCATGGAGATATTTATGCAATGTGATTTTGATTATAATTCTATCTCAAATTTTTCCAACATGTATTTTCTAAATATGTTGTTAATATATTTACTTTTTACATGGTCTAAGAAACTCATTATATCTTATTCCCTAAAACTAAGCTTTCTACGTTAATTAAAATTTTGAATAGTTACTTTATATATAGTCTTAAATAAATGTAAGAACAATACATGTTTTCTATATATAATCAACACATTTAATTATAAAATAGTGGCGTTCCCAATAACCCCTTGTAGATGTATTTTAAAATTCATTCCAAGCGAATATTCTATAGCCATGTTGCTTACTTAAATCTAAAACTGGATTTTAGTAACTTACACACTATATTGAAATTCTATAGTGTCACCAAATATTTTTGGTTATATTATATAGACACTTTCAAAGAAAGATGGTATGGACATCCAATTCAAAATAAATTGATCATAGAAAGTATTTATGATATGTAAAATTCGAATGGATTTATGCATGATGACATACTATAACAGATCATTCCTTATCAGTACCAATATTGTACCTCCCATGTAATATTTATCTTAAATAAAAATTCAATATCAATATTTAAAACATTAAAAATATGAAGTACCTATACTTTGATACATGGAATCAATTTCTGAATTTTAATTGAACTTTTCAATCCTAGCTTACTTACATTTAAATGTTGATGGGGCTGCTGCTGGTGCGTCAGGGCCGTCTGGATATGGCAGAGTCTTTCCACATATTGTGGTTTTGTGAAGGGTTGTTTTTTCTATTACACTGATATAGGGGTGGATTATGAAGCTGAGTTATGGTCTATGATCCATGCGGTCAGGTATGCTGTTCAATTTAAATAGAGCTTGTTATGGATTGAATCAGATTCTCAAACTGCGGCGCAAGCCTTGAAAACAAGAACACAGGATGTGCCATGGAGAATTATACCTCACTGGATTGCGTGTCTCAACAAGGTCACTAATCTCAATCTGGTAATATCACATGCCTATAGGGAATCTAACCAAGTTTCAGATGCTCTAGAAAATAAAGAAATAATGTAAAATAATATGATGTGGTCCTTCACGACACCAGGATACTACGCTCCACTGGTGGAGGTGGACATGTGTGGTGTAATGTACTCTCATTTTTGTAATAGTCCCTTGTACGCTTGACTTCTCTATCTTTTTTTTTCATAAATTTTTTTAGAGCTGGCTTTGACTGGATCCTGGACTTTTTGGGTATATCACCCACTATGGTGAATATAAAACCACCACTATATTTTTATCCTTCCTATATAGTATGTGTCTTTGGATCATCTTTTTACACAATAACTTATGGAACTTATTCCTATGCCAACTATTTCTGCATTTATATCATTGACTAAATCCAAGTCAATATTCCTCACACTATCTCAAATTGAGATGGGAACCCTTTTATATAATTATATTTTATCTCTTAACTATAGTTTTTCAGTATAATGATTTTTTATAGTGTCATATATGAACTTTATGATACTATCTTAGATGCACAATGTGTTTTTCTTGATGTAATTATTTATGACCTTAACAAACTCTTTCCATATAAACACAAGTTATTATGAAATTATGGGTTTTTATCATTATATAACTCACTTGATATCAATTCCTCATTATAATTGGGATATGGTTATGGGATAACATTTTAGTTTTCAAAGCTTGTCTTGAAAAATAATGGAAGTTTCTACAATGCATATAAGTCTAAACATTGATAATCCTTTTACTTACTTCATAACTTAGTTGTGTATAATGAAATTTGAATTTTGGAATTTCTACAAGCTATATTTTATTGATCAATGTTTTCATTTAAGACTCATCATAGATCCCCCTTAGTAACATAATGAATTTGATACGTGTAAGGAAATTTTTATTTAGGAATTAATCAACACAATATTTTAATGATCGATGAATGCTTGGTCAAGATATTCTTTGGAACACTTTCCTAAAGATACTCTTATCTTCTATCCATTCAAATTCATTACTTCAATTTTACATTCCAAAAAACACTTAAATTAATCTCATGAATTATACAAGATAACATTTAGTTTAACATTGGAATAGTTCATGCTCTAACTAAATAAATTCAGAATGATTCATGGCCTTCATTTATTTATAAAGGTTTATTTACCCAAAACTAGGCAAGTCAATATGTCAATATCCCTAAGGTTTTTAACTCTAAAGGGTCAAAATACTATACTATGTATATCCATGAATTTGTTTTTTTCTAGATAAAGAATTATCTTTCCACAACTGGGTATAACTGAGTCTTATATTTTATATTCATGAGTTATTGCCTATGATTCAAGAATTTATGAACAATTAGTTCAGTATTAAGAACCATAAAAAAATTCATTCCAAAATGGAATAATTTATACTTATTTCCAATATAAACATGATATAAATGCTTTAGTAATACTTAAAAAAAGTTTAAAGAGAAATATTAATCTTGGTAATTAGAAGTTGTGTGCTTCTCACCACAGACTTCATAATCATCCTTCATCAGCTTCTTAGATAATTTTCCTTACTTCTTATAATGTTTATTTTCTTACATGGTTATTGTAATTAAATATATATGTGTGATATGAATATTTTATTTAATACTAAATAATTATGATAGAAAAATCACTTATAATTTTTGAATATACCTGAAAAAGATGCGACTAGTTGTTTCATTAATTTTTTTATAGCATTTACTCTTAAATAGACTTATCTCATGACATGAGAAGCAAATAACCTCTTATATGATGATCTACCAATATTCTTTGAAGGAAATTATTTAACTTCCTTTTGCGTCACACTTTCCATTGGCCTTTTAAATTTTTCTTTCAACTTCTTCACCAATAGAACAAAATATTAATATTTCTTTATGTTCTTATCAACTTAAAAAACATAATCTAAAATGTAATGAAGTGTTCCCTCATACTATCAATTTTTTTAATCCTAAATGAAATCAGAGTAATTTAGTGAAAATGATATAAGAATGGGATGTATTGAAAGATTTTAATAAATCTTTCAATTTACACACATTTAGTATAATCATTATCTCATTCATATCTCACTTCTCTTTCTCCTCACATACTTCTTAGATATGAGACAACATGTGATATTCTCCATGTATTGATATTATTTCCAAAAATCATAAGTAATTTATGATAACATTATGATATAAACATAAAATATTCCATACATGAGTCTTTTGTAAGTACCTTTCTCACCCTTTCTTTCTAAGGTGGCTCAATAGGCAGTGGGGGCACCCGAATTTTGAATTTTCTATATCTTAGTGCTTTGTGCAAGCTCCTATACTACTATTGGAAACTAATGCTGGATAGGACATGTAGTTTGTCTAGAATTTATCACAGTGAATATGTCGAATTACATTCCATTTTCATCAAAAATTAACCTTAGAATATTATTACATTTATCTTGATTACAAATTAGATATCATCGCTTAAATCATCTTAAATGTCTCCCACTATTTTATCAAACCCCAATATCCCTCACTACTAGATTCAGAATACTCAAATAATATATTATTCTAGAGGAAAGGATCCCTAAAACCTCTCCTCATATTCCAAGCTATGACTATGACACTACAAATATAGTATCATGGTAGGAGTTTGACTTTCCAACCACATTCACTCATGAATCCTTGAACCGTTGAGTGAATTAACAGCTTCTAAAAATCATAAAATTGATTTACTCAATTCTTTTTCTCTAAATATGCAACAAGATAGCTATTTATACTTCTTTGATTCCATATATAGTTAATTAAACTCATCATTTTCATAAGAACTTCCATGTAGTAGGATGAGCCCTCAAATAGGGCTGAAGAGTACCCTGTACACCCATATTCATTCAAATTCAAATGACGGAAAGTGTCATGAATTAATATTTTTTTGAGGATTTTTATTGTTTATCGATGAATGAATTCTTTTTCAATATGATATACATGTACTATGTAATCGAACTCAAAACCTTATAATGATGTAAATAGAAAAACATTCATGACGTCTTGATTTGTTTTAATCAATGCATTTACTGTCTATTATTTTATGTGTCCACATAAACCTGTATATTCACAAAAATAATAAATGAGTCATAAATTAAATAAAAGATGTGGATGATCATGAGAATTTGGTATTTTTTGATCCATTTACATCCAATGGATCAACCGTGACACTGGGAGTATAATACCTGAGTCATGTCTGACTTGTATCATAACTCAAAAACTGGTCCAATGTATCCACATATCATCTAGAATACCACCTCATCTTGTTGTGGCTCGTGTTTTATAAAATCATCGACATAATACATAAATTATTGGGATAAAAAACATGTATAATTATACTAATTAATGTGAATGTCTTTTATACCTAATAGGTGGAGAAATATGATGTGTAGGCCATCAAAATAAATGCAAATATTACATGAATCTCACTTAATTACAATAAATAATTACATAAATTAAATTTGAGATATATATTGGTTAGTCTCCACTCAAGATTAGTCCATAAGAAAATTAAATGTGAAATAAAAATTTATTTTTTGTTAATTTATGTCGAGGGATATTAATTTAATGAAAATTATTATTTTAATTTTAATTAAAATAAAAAATACCTCTTAGTCTCAAATTATTATTGTTTTTTTATTTCAAAAATTATAACTTAATTTTTAAAATATTTAAATATATTTTCAAACTTTTATTCTCAGACCCTGTCTAGCCTAGAAAACCCATGAGAGGGGTTTAAAACCTATATATGTCCCAAAAGGGCCAGGTGGTGTCGGGGTCTGGCTGGTAGGGAAGAACGTGGTCGACAGCCAGGGAAGGTAGTAGGTGTTTCTTGGTGGGGGATAAGGAGGCCACATAAAAGGGGATGGATAGACATAGAAGGTCGATGGTGGGAGGCGGGCCAATAGTTTTGTACAACAAGTTTAGTGGGGGGACACGGCTTAGGAAGGTAGAGATGTGCAATATGTGGTGAACCCTGGTCGGTGGTGCAGGGAATTAAAGTGGTACAGAGGTGACGAGCGGTGCAAAGGGTTCACTGGTGAATGGGAGATCTTTGGTGGGAGTCTCAAAAGAATGTTATTTTTTTACTTACTGATGACTACCCCAACACCTTTAGTTTTTATAATAATTTTTTAGTTTTTAGATGACTCTCCACCCATTTATGCTTTTAGTCCTTTTTTTGTTTGGCCTTGTGCGTGACAAGGAACAACACCAAACACCCTTTCCTTTTTAATAATATTTTTTTACATCAAAAATTACAAATCCTATGGGCTTTGAGTTTTTGGAAATTTTTTTATAATTCCACAATTCCATGGAATGAACAGCTAATTAGAAAACACTATCATGGTCAATGGAATTCCAATTGTACTTCAAGTTCACTGGTAAATTCATACACTAAAACCTCCTAATAAAACTGACACAAACACCTATACACATATTCTTCAAATTTATACCCGTAATTGATGATGATCTGATTTTGCATCTTTAGATGATCATATCTCGACCATCAGATATCAGATTGGATCATCGTCTATGATGTTGGGACTGATATTACACCCTCAAAAAGAATTTATTACAAAAATAATTTTTCTTTTATTAAAAATTCATATGATCCCTCTGATAACAATTGAAATTAACAAGGTAACTAGTAAACGAAAATGGGTTGTGAATTTAGAAATTTTCATTATTGAATCAATGAAACTATGTCGTATCCATAAATATGTAACCTGGAATGGAAACCAATGATTCCATGAGAACAAAATATAACAAATAATTACCTTGAGTGATCTAAAGTCTCTCTTAATAACTACTCATCACCAACAATTGTTTCTTGTAGGAACCAAATATGGATCCATATAGGTCATCCACACATACTTTCAAACTTTACAAGAATTTATTTCACTAAATTCTGATTTCTATCACAGTGATTCGATGAATCCTTCATCATCATGATGGTCACTTATATGTTAATCTTTTCATCCAAGAAGGAGAACTCAGATTAGTTTCATGGATTATGAGATTATCTTTCTAGGAAGTGGGAGATAGGAGTGAGTGGCTCACAAATTTAAGAGATAAATATTAATATGAATACAAGCCTCCTCCCACTTTTATATCAAGGCTGAAAATACATATAAATGGCTCCCCAACCCCCAAATATTTATTTCCCACTAAATAAGATATATATGACATCGTATGACTGAATTAGTGATTCATAAATATCATTTATATATTTATCACTTACTTATAATATAATAAATGTATTACATGATAAAATAGTGCCATTAACTTGACTCATTGTTCCCAAAAATATTAAACAATCCATGAATATTAAAATAATATTTTTTCATTAAATATTTCTCATGTATTCACATAACATATTATGAATATTTTTAATAAATAAATTCCATACCAATTATTCTAAACTCAAATAAAAATGATTTTATTTATTCCTTGGTGATTATATATTTTTAGACATATCATAGACCATGTGGTGGTGCCCACCATGTCATATACTCCTATTCATTAGAGTAGGGGATACTTTTGAATATGATATGGGTGTAACCCTCTAGGCCCTTATCTTAATATAAGTGAAAAGTATTTATGGACCAAGGGTAGAGTCTAGAAACCCATCAAGACCTAGAAAGAGATAATGAATATTCATAGCAATTAAAACCTTTCTTATAAACACATGAAATTTAATATAATCTCTTTGTCTCACGATATCTCATAAAATAGGACACCCACATTGTGTCATTATCCGTTCTTGTTTTATTATTTTTTGAACTTACTGGATTTACTTACCTTATTATACCACAGACATGATTTAGTGAAGGTAATACCACCCTGATCAACTTGGCCTGAGATATCACTTCCTTTCATAAGAAAAAAAATCCATCTTGATTATTCAATCAATTATATACCACTAATGTCACACCCAATACAAGCTACCTATCTATGACATAAATGTCACTATTTTTTACTTACATAGAAATACATGATCAAATAGTATATGCTGATCATAATCTCAAGTCAGGAGACCACTAAATGTGTTTACAAATAGAAACTACCAATGAAACAAGAAACATGTGGTGCTCCTATTTGAAGGTCAGTTCTCATGTTCTCATCTACCAAATATCACCAAGTGAGAACTTCATGAGAAGAAATATCAATGATTAGGAGCTTCCAACAACTGATAGTCTGAAATCATCTATGTTTAGTCAAAACGATGTATCTAGACCATATAACATATATTTAATATTACATTCACGGTATCTCTAGATTCTCATTATAGCCTGAGAACTACTATAGACTTTTGATATGACAAGTATTCTATGAAAATTACCATATAAATAGTGGATGCAAAAATATCAACACTATTATGGTAAGAACAAATCATACATAACTTGTTATATAAATGATATAGTAATCAAAATTATTATTCATGTTGGGTCTAGGAAACCCACTTTTACAATAGGACTCAAGATAAGCAACATTGAGTTTCACTTTAGGGGAAGATTTTCATTCCTTCAGTGATGTATGAGATGGTTCACTTTGAGTTAGAAAGTTCACCCCTAGAAGTATATCCTAACCTTAAGAAGATGTATCATGCCCTGATAGATCAATTTTGGTGTTATTTGTTGAATCTTTGAGTTGCATAGTTTATCTCTTGATGTTAAGTCTTCTTGAAATTTAAGACTAAGAATCATATTCCTAATGATTTTCTTATGCCACTTGATGGTCCCTACTGAAAGTGGGATGAAATTTTGATGGACTTATTCACCATTTTAAATGCATCCTATGGGGGTTTGAATGTTATATGATTGATCATATATTTTTGAATGAATTCATCTCACTTCCTAAAAATTAAAGATTCAAGATATTAGAGGTGTTGTTGAGATAGTATCTAGAGGAGATAGTAAGTATTTATGGGTTTATGAAGATAATAAACTATAATTATAATCCAAATTTTAGCTATTGGTTGTCAAGAGTTCTCCAATGTACTTTCAACTCTAAATTATGCCTTAGAACTGCTTTTCATCCATAGATAGAAGGGCAGACAGATCAAACTATCCCGACTTTGGAGGATATGTTGTGTGTTTTCATTCTGGATTTCTATGGTTTTTGGGTGAAAAAAATACACGTAGAAGAGAATTCTTACACAAATAGTTAGTGATTCACTCTTGGTATGGAACTATAAAAAACTCTATATGGTTGGCCTCAACATTCTCTATTGTACTAGAATGAGGTTAGATATTTAGCTGTTCTGAGACTAGAATTGATACATAGTATAATATAGAAGATTCAGGTGATCTATCAGAGAATAAAGGAAGAAAAAAATCAATAGAAGTTCTATTATTATCATAGGATGAGGCCTCTAGAGTTAAACATCATAGATCATGTATTCTTGAAGTTGTATCATTATCATGGGAAATGATGGTTTTTTCATGGGGTAAGCTTTGTCCCAAGTTCATTTTTCCTTTAAAGGTGTTGGAACAGGTTAGTTCCGTGGTGTATCTATTAGTACCACCCTAATAGATGATCCAAATTCATGACTTCTACCAAGTATCATAGATTCTTCAGGATATTCATGATTATTATTATGTTATAGATTATTGTAAGATATATGTTTAATATGGTGAGAATTTTGAGGAATGACCCATAGAGATTCATGACCATCATGAGAAGGTACCACACATATGTACTATTACTTTGGTTTATGTCCTATAGAGGAATGATGTCTTGGAGGTGATCACTTAGGAGCGAGAGTCATGAATGCATACTCAATATCATGAGTTTTTTAATTTTTGATATTATTTGTGCATATATATTGTTTTCCTTTTATTGTGATGCCTTTTGACCTTATGATATTATATAATATTGATGATGATTCATATATTGTAAGATATTTTCCTATGATAGAAAGTTTGTGTTCATATTACAACAAGATATTTGAGATATATCTCAAGGGGTTTTTCTTCTGTCCACTTGGATCTTTATTCATGGTTTTGTTTTATATTATTATGGGAGATAATTGTTTGAGAGGTATCTGATGCAATGTTCTTGATTTTTGAAATCCTTCTCTTTGTGTTTCCTAAGGATTGGAGCTGTTTGGAGGTTTCTTGGTATCTTTTCCCCCTTTAATTTCTATGATTGATTTTTTTTCATTCATCCAGTTGTTTATTTAAGGTTGTTAGTTGATTTTGGTTTATACAACCAATTGAATTTTATTCATAAGGTTTGTTGATTTTGTTCATGTGGTCAGTTGATTTTTTTTTCACATGGTCAATTGATTTTTGTTCACATGGTTAGTTGATTTTTGTTCTTACAGCCAGTTTATTTTTGTTCATGCAGTCAGTTAATGCCTTATCTAAGTTTATATAAATTCTATATTTTCCCAATTTATCCCAAAATCCCATAAATATGATTTTTTATTACAAATATGGTTTTATAGTGTTAAATATGGGAATTTAATGGTTGTTTCAAAGAGGATATTTATATCCTTTCATTATTAAAATTTCAAATCCTTTATATTTATCTTTCCTTGTGAATTTAGTCAGGTTTCAATTAATGTTCAATTAATGTTTGACCAATGATCTGAAATCCTAATGGTCTCATATCGTTAATTCTAAAACAATGATATTTCCTTCATCAATTTCTCCTCATTTCCATTGATTCTAGGAATTCCAACCTTTCCACCCAGAGTCATGAAACCCTCCTTATATTTTTTGGAGTTCCTTCATATTTTGTTTCATGATATGTACACACCCTCTATTTTTAGTATTTAATTTTGTAAAACTTATTTCGTTGAGGTAGGGTATTAGTTAATTCTTCATTATTTATGTTAAGTATTATCATATCATGTTTTTTATTCATATTTTTAAAATCTGTGTGATTAACCATAGGAATTTAATGATTAGGTTATTTCACATGATAAATAGTTATATAATGAACTATAAAAAATATATGAATAAGAAAAAATATAAACATGAATGTTGTAGAATATTACTAATGTATTCATTGTGACTATTTAAAGAAATGAAATAGGTGTATCCCATACCATATAAAAAAAATTTATCCTAAGAATATATTAATCATAAAATAAATATATATTTAATATCATTTATAATATTTTTATGAGGGAACATGATGAAATCATATATTGTAGTTTAAATTGATGAAATTTAAATTGGAAATTTTCTAAGAGAGAGAAAATGGATAATCGCATGCAACAACACCATTCTACACAATAATTTGAGATATAATTATTTAAATAATAATTGTTATGTTAATTGGAAATGATGGGGTTTGTGATCACATATGTTGTTTGATGTTATTTATGCTATATCTAGTTGATATAAAGCATGTGATATTTTTTTTGCAGTGATTTTGTTATTATTTGTTTAGTATGGTGAAATGCTTAAAACCATAAAGAATTTAAATCTATGGAATGTTATGATTAAATATAAGATTCATGAATAGAGTTATTTACTCTCATCTTGGATTTTATTAAATATTGAATTAATATTTTGTGTTTACTCATCTTGGATTTTATTAAATATGGAATTAATGTTTTCTGTTGAGAGAGATTGATTTATTGTGATGGAGGCATAACTACCTCAATACTATAGCCTTGGTTCCTTCTTCATGCATGGAATATTGTACTTTTTAAATGTATCTGTGATCTTGGGATTCAAAGACTTTTTTAATATTATTAATAACTTTTCTATGGTTGGGAATCCTTAATGAGTAATGGGATGGAGGCCCAGGATGTACTGAAAATAATTGGGGGTTGATGGGCTAGGATCCCATATTACATTGATAGAAGGATTATATATATTATGGTTTGGGATCCTCAGGATTTTGTGATAGTTGATTCTGGTGATGGAGGGGAAAATTGATATTATGAACAATGGAGTGAGATTGACACTAGAGTGGTTTGGATGAGTTCAGAATGGGGCTTTCTCATCAATTTTTGTAAATATTTTTTGATGAATATTAACAGATGAATGGTCAAATATTATTTATATGACTAGTTTTAATTTCTAAATACAATTTGGTTCTAATAACATCATGTTAATCATTTAAAGTGGTAGCTTAGGATGAGTCTCATAGTACCCAGATGACATGAAATGATACATAAATTAACAAATGAATGAAGTTGATTCATGATATTACATATAAGGATGAAAAACATAATAATATATTAAAACATAAATTATTTCATTGATAATTAGTCAAAATATTAATATATTATTCTTTGAAATTGAATATGGAGTAATAATATTATTTTACGACTAATTATTTAATTAATATTGAATTTATACTTGTATGCTTAATTGAAACCTAGTCCTTAGTAGTGGTAGCTGAGGGTCCTATTCGACGATAATGTTAGATGTGTATATGGCTAGTTAGTTTCACTTTGTGTGGATTTGTGTGATATTGCTCTATATTTTCTTATTTCATAAGCTGCCCTGTCACACCCCGACCGCAGACGCCTTTTTTTCACTCCTTTCTTGGTCCTGGTTTGAAATTTTCAAAGTTTAATTGTGTTGGCGAGTTTCATGCCGGTGCGCGGTCACCGCATCGCTAGCGGTGACCGTGAATTCGCCCGACGTTTTAAATATTAAAATTTTTATGATGACATTTTTTTTATAATTATTAAAATTGTTGTTATTATTATTATTATTTAAAAATTGTAATTATTACTAGTTTTATTATCATCATTATTTTTTTGTTATTATTATTATTATGTTATTATCTTATATATATATATGTATATTTTTTTCAACAAACCCTAAACTACCCCCTCTAACCCTAACCCGTGGATCTCTTTCCCCCCTTTTCATTTTTTTTCATGAAGCACCCCCACTTCTCTCGTTCTCATCCCTCTGCACGCCGGCTCCTCCCTTTGTCCGGCGACTTCCCCTGTGCACGTGCCCCCTGTCCCGGCTCAGCCCGCATGGTTCGCCCCACCGTCCGCTGCTTCACCGGCCCATCGCCCCACCAGCCGCTGCTTCGCCGGCCTGCTGCCTCTCCTGCCTCCCTGTCGCCGACCAGTTTTCCCAGCTGGCCTCACTTTCACCGCGCCGACCTCCTCTCCGCAGCACCACCCTGCCGCTCCGGCGACCCCACCGGCCGCCCTTCTTCTCCGGCTGCCACCATGCCCCAGCCGGGCCTCTTCCGACCAGCAGCCTCCAACACCCCCGCTCCCACACCCTCACTGCCCCATCGGCCTCCACCTTACTGGCCCGATGCCCTACACCGCCTCTGGCCTTCCGTGCTCCAGCCAAGTCGCCGTCAGACTCCCGCGAACTGGCCGCACCTCCCGCTCACCGACGCGAGTTCTCTGATCTGGCGACCTTAACTCCAAGTGTGTGACTTGTCTGTTGGGTTTTGTTCTTCCTCCTATTGAGGAATTATTCCTATCTCATGACCTTGAGGTAGGAAAAATCTGCGCGTTCCCTTACCATTACTTTCCTTTGACACTTGCATTTTTTTTAAATTGTTAATTTAATTTATTTTGCAACATTGTTAATTGGTTACCATGCTGAGAAATATTTATTTTATTTTATTTATTTTATATGTGAATTAGAATTTTTAGTGGTATATTCACGTGGCATTAGTGTAGTTGTTGTGAAAACCTTTCTGAACTGTTTATCTGTGTTTTGGTAAACTGAAAACTATGTAGGGAGTGTGTTTGAAAGTGCGAATGATGAAAATTATGTTTTGTCATGTCTTAAAAAGGTGTTTTACCATGAAGAAATTTTTTATGTAAGTTTGGACCTTAAAACTTTGCGACACATTTGATTACTTCTTGATAAATTATCATAGTGTTCTGTTTAATTATGAAAAGTGTTCTTTAAGAACATGCAGCTAATTTAATTGAAGGCGCTAGCTATGAAAATTATGTTCTGACAATATTTTTGTGTGTGTTTGGGCTTGGTTTGAAAATGAATAGTTTTAATGTGTTTATTAAAAACTCAATGGTCTGGATTTGAAATGTGTTTTGGGGTGATTTTGAGAAAGTTAAAGGTCTGTTCAGTAAACTTGAGTTTTTTGGGTGTGTGTTTGGATTTGAAAATTTAAATAGTATTTGTGCAACATTTTGAATAATTCCTTTGGACACGTCATGTTGATTTAAAGGCCCGTTTGTCTCTTCTAACTCTAGTGTAATATTTGTGTTGACTCTTTTAAAAGAATATGTTTTTGTGAAAATATAAATGCCCGTTTTGCAACTTAATGCATTTTAAAAAAAGGGTTTGAATGTTTATGTGTTGTGATGGCCCGGTTGGTACTTGGGTGTTGTGATATATGTATACTTATATATATATATACATATACATACTTATGGGGCACCTCTATAGGGGGACTTCCCTTCAAGGGTTGTCGTGTAGCGGTGTCCGTGTAAGGGGTTGGCAAGTGAGGTGAGATGAGACATGCGTACGAGGGCCTCCCACTTACACAGTATTATTAAAACCACCATGGGTTCCTGGGCGTATTTTTTTAGAGAATCGAGTGACGGTTGCTGGCTAACCCCGATTAGACGGGTTAGTCCCCCCTTGGTAGGTAGGCCATGTGGGGCGTGCCATTGGTTGGATGTTAGGGTGGCAAGTTGGTTATTGACTATGGAGTACCACTCTGGTAGTTAGTCTGATCCCGAGTATGTACAAGGGTTTTCTAGGGATGTTTAGGATCGCCCATGGTTATTGCTTATAACTTATTGTTTATCTTTACTTGCATTTGTTTTCCCTTGCAAGTTTACTTTCAGTTATCATTTACAACTTATACTATGAACTATTTCCTTTAGCACTACTTGTCTTCCTTGTTGGTTTGTTCACATTCTATTGTACTAGTTAGTTCCAGCCTGTTTTTTTACCTGCTTCCTTATTAGAAAAATCTGGATCTTTCTATCTTGATTTTGTTTATGAAATGAGAAATGGTTTTTTGGAAATGGTATATAGCATGTGTTGGATTTTTGTTAAATGAAAGGAAAAAGTATGTGGCTTGTTTTTAAAATGTGAAAAGTTTACTTTTATAATTGTATTTCAAACTGGTGTTAATGGATTGCTTTGGGAAAGGAAATGTTTGGATTATGTGGTTTATCTTGGAAACCCTACTGAGCATTTTAAATGCTCATGCCTATCCTATCTTCCAGTTGTAGGTCTTTCCTTTCTCAGGTTTTTCATAGTTTTAGTCGCTCAGCGTTGGAGCGAGGTTGGTCTCTAGTTGAGTGGTAACCTAGAAGGTCATAAGGAGGTATGTGCAGTTTTGTTTTCCTTCCGTTGCTTGTTTTCATTTTTATCGCTAGTCTTTATTTATCTGTTTATGTTTTTATAATGGTCCAAATCATTCCCAATGGTTAAATATTGATGCCCGACACTTGTTTCCATCCCGGGGGGATCAGGAATGCCCCTCAGGACTTACTGAGGACCGGCTCGGGTGACCAGTTCAGGGTCGACCTGGGCTGGTTCATGACATGCCCTACCCACATCAGTAGTGAAACCAGTAGTGAAACCAACAGTAAAATGTTTTTGGGGGTATTTTCTCTAATATCTAGGATGGTGCGATAACAGATGAATTACTTCTTCCTCTACTGTCCTCTCCCTTTAGACATATATGAGTAAGCATATCTCAAACTACAATGACTTATGGTATAAGGTGAATTTATACTAGTTTTGTAATGGATCATGAGATACTACATATTCATGCATGAGATGTAGTTTCTTGAGGTATAACATGTACTTATATCCCGACATGGTGGATAGGGCTTCCCATGGGTGTGCATTTAAAGACTATAATGGTTTGTGGTATAATTTATGTATACAGCCTATAGTGGATTTTAGGAATACATATATCTGTGGATGGGATGATGATGATTTTGTGGATATGTGTATTAATTCCAACATGAAATGTTGGGCCCTACAATTAACTAAGGTAGGTAGGTCTGAGGCCCAACTTACATTATGGATGACTTACTTATAAGAGTTATGAGCTCAAGATGTGTAACATTAGGGTATGAGAGAAACAAACTAATAGATAAGTAAAATCATAGTATCCTATTTTACATATATTCTTCTTATATGTAACATGGTTTACTTCTATGCATTTCTTGGTGAGTAAGCCATAACAAGGATGGAAAATAGTATTAACTTTTTATACGATGAGTGTGTCTCATTTTTTTCACTAGGATTTATTATGCTTATTTCACATTTTTATGAGATATTTTAGGGAGGATCCTACTAAGTATACATGTTATTTTTACTCTCTCTCTATATGTATATAAACCATTTTTAGGTCTACAAGGGTTGGTTGGTGACCGGCATAGACATTACTATACTGGATGTGTTGTTAAGAAATTGGCAAGAGTTTCTAGAGTTTTTGATTACTTCCTAGGGTCTATTTTTGTATTTTCAGTTTATTTATGTTTTTGTAAATTTATGTATGACATTACAGGTTTTGGGATTTATTCTTATAATTATGAATTCAGAGTTGGTCGGTGTTTTTATAATATTATCTCCTATCTTTAAACTATATAGTGGCTAATAAATCCCATGTGTGTGATTGATATATAGTTGGTGATGATATATAACCCATGGAATATTAGATGTGGGATTGGTGCACCATTCTATTATTTTCTTATTTTCTTTCTCTAGAGGGATTTTTTTTGAGGGAAGGGGTGGTGACGATCACTGTTTGATATGTTATCAAAAAAATACACATGGTCACTGTATAAATTATATATAAAGAGGTTCTTGAAGCATTTATTGTATTTTCTCATCAAATATAGAATTTATTTGTTAAGGAATGATTGTGTATCCTTGCAATAAATATAAGGTCATGCCCTATTCTACTAGAACCCCTCATGGTTTGACATTGAAGTCCATTATGAACCCTGAAGCACACCTTCAATAGGCCATGGGTTATTGACTAGTAATAAGGGTGTAAAACAAACTTATGAGATACATTACCCTCATAAATCCTAGTAATAAAGGAAAAAACAACCAATCAACTCCATATAATAGTATATAAACCAATACCAAAATTTACATGATTTCATATATAAGACATGATCTCCAAAATAAATATCAATGATGAAACTCCAAAGGCAATGACTCCATGAACATCCACTAACTCCAATTATCACTGTGACATATTAATGTGGAACTCTATCACTAACTCCCTCACACATATATGAAAACACACACACAAAAACACATATATCTATAGTTATATTATATTGAACATATAAGTATACTCAATATGATCCTTCCCAAAACCCCTTATGAAATTGTAGAAGATACATATTAATACCTATGTAAATAAATAATGAAAACAACACATTACCAAACTTGGGAAACTGATTTATCATCTACACCAAGGCCCACTCCCGCAAACCCACCTATAAATAGAGTAATATAATGTTAAGAAATATATAGGAAGGCACTCTACATCCACATCCATATTGAACATTTCACCCTCATAATCTATTGAAATATGTCATGGTTCTTCCATACCTTCCATATCCTCATATTCACATACCATGAAACCACACCATAACCACCACCTCATATCCACAACCAAAAATGACATGTCACAAGAATATCACTACCATATCCATATACCACCTTAAGAAATATAATATAATTATGAATGTAATTGACCCCATGAATTTCTATTTCCATGTATGACACCATTGGACATGAAGGACTATACACTCAATAAAAAAAGTGAGTGAACCCTATAAAAACCCTTGTGTATTGCGTGGCCTCTCTCTCTCTATCATGTCCTTACTTTATTTTTTTGTGATTACACACAACAATCTATGATGGAAAAATTTAATTGGGATTTTTTGTTTTGGTAACCACTAATTTACCCCCTCTCATTAGTGCTGCACTCTCACCTAGTCTTAACAAGTAATATCAAAGCATGTTGTTTCAAGGATCGTATTCACTATCTATTAGATAAAACCGTGGTATTGAAAAAATTTATAGATCTTTTAATTCAGTATAAAAGAGA
Source organism: Viscum album (assembly GCA_963277665.1). Taxonomy (NCBI): domain Eukaryota; kingdom Viridiplantae; phylum Streptophyta; class Magnoliopsida; order Santalales; family Viscaceae; genus Viscum; species Viscum album. The sequence continues at coordinate 1,195,337,336 of OY728123.1, read as the reverse complement.
ATTGTTCTAGTCGATCCTCATTGTATAATTTTTAAGTATTACTGAGGATATGAGTTTGTTCTATATTACTAATATGTTTTATATCAATGATATCTATAGAAAGCATAAACAAAATTAACATTAAAGGGGTTCCCATGTTGGTTGGGAAGAGATTATATCTATTAAAGGATAGTATTGATTCATATATTCAATATATCTACTTATACATTCCTAATACCATTTAGAATTGTGTACATATTGTGAGAAACACTTGGGATATGCTCAACATTGAGAGAAGGGGGTGAAATAGTATTGAGAGATTTTTATTCCAATGTTTACTTTTTATCCTTTTTCATCTTTGACCTCTTATGATTTATATTCTCTAATTATCTTATTATTACATAATTTGATAACACACACACAAAGTGGATTAGTTATTTTCAAGGTTCACCTATCAATAATAACAGACAGTGCTTAGTGAACTCTGTAAAAAATATTTGATCACACATTCCATTATAATGAGATACCTCTTACAGTGGATCAAACATAAAATAATCCAAAACCTAAAGTGTGGTGAACTATACTCAAGGGGGTGGGGGCATGAAATAATAATGATTACATTTATTGGTGATAAGATAATCCAACTAAAACATCTTACTAAATCTTTTTACATCCTGTATAGACAATCTCCAACTTCTTGAATTTATTTTCGACATCAAGAAATTCCTCCAGAAAATGTGACTTTTATTATTATTACATTATAGTTTTGTTATTATGTTACTTCTTATTACATTTTCACTTGTACGACATCATTAAAGGCACTCCTATTATTTTTCTCTTTTGGGCATTGTAATGCACACAACCTTTTTCATCTTCATAGTTTTAGAAAGGAATACTACTTCTCTTTCATTGAAGAAAGACTTAAACTTCTCATATTCTTTTTATATTACAGTATATATAAGATCTCTATTATATCATTGAAACCTAGAATTCATAGTACCTTTATCTCTACATTATTTTTTAGTGCACTCGACTATCCTACACTGAATCACTCTTCCCTATTATTTTCTTATACTTCTCCGTCAATGTATAGAAAATGAACTAGTTCTTTTCTTCTTGAGTACGAAACATAGAATATATGAAAATAAAAATAGATTAGGGTGTCATTATTATGGTTATCAAAAATATAATTTCTTGAATAATAGTTTCAATAAACAAATCACCTTCTATATTTACCTACAAGAATATATATAATGATAAATAGTTGTAGCCTCAGTTACTTATTTACTCTATCTTTTTTATTTATGTATTAAATATTACAGATGATTAATTGATTTGAATTACCAAGATCATTAATAATTCAAATCCCTCAGATCTCAACAATCATGGCCTCTAAATAGATCCACAATATTTAGCCTAAAATTATTCTCATAATTCCAAAATACTCAACATTAACTTCTCCCACAATAATAGACTAGTGCAAAAATTCTTCCCATATTAATTGAAGTCTTAACCTTAAATAGTCCCATTATTTATCACACAAATTTTTTTAATAACCACAGAAAATAACTACATGTTAATATAAAGTAACTAGAATGGATTCACCATTTTGGGATATACTCAACAATGAGATCGGGGGGGGGGGGTGAATTAGTATTGGGTTATTTTTAATCCAATTTTTACTTTTTTCACTTTTTTCTATTTGACTATTTATTAATTTTATTCTCTCATTCTCTGATAATTCCAACATTTGATAACACACACACAATGTGGACTAGTGATTTTCAAGGTTCACATTTCAATAAGAAATTATAGTCCTTAGTAAAACTTGTAAATAATCTTTGATCACACATGCCACTATGATGAGATGCCTTTTATAGTGGATCAAACATAAAAAATCCTAAACCTGGAGTTTGGTTACCTATACTCAAGAGGGGGGGGGGAAATAATCTTGAGTCCCTGGACTAGTGATAATCTAATCCAACTACAACATCTTACTAAATATTTATACTTCTTGTATAGATAGTCTTTAACTTATTCACGTTATTTTCAACATCAAGAAAGTCCTAAAAATGTGATTTTTTTATTGTTACATTAGTTATTTGTTCGTATATTACTTATTATTATATTTTCACTTGTACAACAACTTGAAAGGTACTCTTATTCTTTTTATCTTTTGGGTATTGCAATGCACATAAAATTTTTCCCCTTCATTTTTATAGAAAGAAATTATACTTCCCTTTCATAAAAGAAATACTTCAACTTCACTTGTTCTTTTTTTATTACAGTAGCTATAAGATCTCTCTTCTGTCATTGCACCCTATAATTCAAAATACCTTTATATTTTATTTATTCTTTAGTGCACTCGATTATCCTACACTGGATCACTATTCCCTATTATTTTCATATACTTCTCTTTTAGTGTATAAAAAATTCACCAATACTTTTATTCTTGAGTTAGAAACATATAATATATGAAAATAATAATAGATTCATTTTTCTTTATTATAGTCATCAAATATATTATTTCTTGAATAATAGTGTAAAGAAACAACTCCCCTTCTATAATTACCTATAAGAATATATATAATGAAACATATTTGTATCATTAGTTAGATATTTACTCTATATATTTCATTTATTTACTCACTATTCCACATGAAAAATTGATTTAAATTACCAATATTATCAATAATTCAAATCCCTCAGATCTCAACAATCATGGTCTTCGATTATTCTAACAATATTCAGCCTAAACGTCTTCTCATAATTCCTAAAGACTCGACATTAACCGCTGCCACAATAATAAAATCTAGCACATAAATTCTTCTCATATTAACTGAAGAGTTTCCATTAAATACTACCATGATCTATAACACAACTTATTTTGTAATAACCACACGCAATAACTACATGTTAATATAAAGTAACTGATGTGGCTTCACTATTCTTCATTCAATGTCCCTGACCTAGTGCTCCCTCAGGTGACCAAGCTAAGTTGTCAAGGTGACCTCAAGAATTCCTCCCCATATGCTAGACGTTGTTGAATAGTGGTGAGGGTGTAAGGAATATATTGATGAGACTATACCATATGGAATAGAGTTTCAATAACATGGGAAATAATATATAAATACTCAACATGAAACCAAGATGATAAAGTAAAAAACCAAAAAAATACAATTATAATAGAAATAATATAATGACAGTCTAAATGTAACTCAATGTCATAATGAAATTCATGCAAATAAAAGACAAATACCAAAAATCTAAAAGTGCCCAAAATTTCTAGACCCAAGACCCATGTCGGTCCCATCTCCAAACTACAACCCATCGGGTTAGAAATAATCAAAAAACATGGATCCTTTCCCTTATCCAAACTTTCATCCATGAAATCTATCAGGGTACAAAATGGTGGCCCCAAAAAGGTGTGAGTACAACTTAGTTGGTCAACACCATCATGTCAAAAGAAATATATACTAACTATATAATGGATGTAATAAATTGATAAACATGGGTATAAATTTAATAAATTAATATAGTTCATATAATAAACTGACCAACCCTCAAGTTCCAAAGTGGCACTCATGGCCATTCAAAGATTCTTTGGTACAATTCTGGACAACTCTATTCATGTTTTGGAATCATTACAACCATATAAATAACCCTCCCTAGGTATATCACACAAATCATTATAAGTGAACCAAGAAGATCCCTATATGTATTAAAACATGTCCAAGTCAGATCCCTCTATGCATTTCAGCATGACCGGGTTGGATACCTCTAAGAATTTCACCATGTCCAGGTCACAACCCTCTAAGCATTTCAAAATGACTAAAATTAATAAAAAAACAACAATAAAACCCAACATAACATGTGGTTAGACATTAATAATATCAAATATTTCATTATAATATATAATGATCAATTTGTCAAATTTTTCTAACCATTTACATTTCACATAGTAAGGTGTCCAATTTCCATAACAATTTACACCATTTACCTCCATTTAAAAATTTAACCCAAAAACCATTAACAATACAATAAAACCAAAATTAATTAGGTTAAAATTCCAATAAAATTACACTTCAATTAACCAATTTCTATCCCAGGTGATCCTACCTCATGAAATTACTACATTTCACATGTTATGCCAAAATTTACATTAATAAGTTTTATATTTCACTATCAGTCTAAGGGTAGTCTCACCACTCTGGTGGCAAAAATCTTGGTCACAATGCCAATAAACCCAATAGGATCTATGGGATGTATAAGCATAGTTATTATCATCAACCATAATTTATTTCATTAGACAGGTCATGCATACAACATGCTAGATCAAACAAAATTATCTCACATGTAAAAAGGATTAAAAATAAACTTATAGGAGTTGTTCTAGACCACCCATGTCAAAAGTGGAGAAGATGTAGACAAATATCAATGTCCAAATATGTGATTGGAGTCTACTTCCTTCCCTTCAATGAAGACTTAAGGTTATTCAAACTCTTAATCTAGGGTTACCAAGATCCAATGGAAGGATATTTTGGTTTAGAGAGGATACTCAAATGTTGCAACTTGAAGGGATTTTATCATCACAGATCAATACCTAGAATGATAGGGTTAAATATGATGAAAACAAACATTAAAAACCTTCAAAAGGATCTGAAATAAATATAGGGTTTGAGAAGAAAATATGGAATCAAAAGGAGTTCATAGGGGGGTTTGGGGTATTTACAGAAATTTTGAGAAAATTAGATCATGATATAGCCTCTCAGATCAATCCGTATATAACTTAGACCATAATGTAGTGCCCATAGACCATGAAACAACATTCCTGGTCAAGAAACTTCTAAGTATTGTGTCTAGGTCTACACCATAGATCCTATTAATATAGGGAGGGACTACAAAAAAACATATTACACCATGATGTAGAACCAAAAAACCTAATTATATGGGATATGACGTAGCCTAGATCCATGCCAAATGGGTGCCAATTTTTTAAGAACCAACCAAAATCCCCTCGAGGACCTTGTTCCACAACCATGGCCTCCACACCACAATGCTCAACTACCAAGGGAAGAGCTATGCTGAAACATGCTACCACATAGTAGTTTTTAATAAAAAGGTAGTGGCTTCAAACTTCCTCCCTAGATATTCCTACACCACAAACTGAGCTTCCACACTGTAGTGACCATGATTATGATGAAAAATATAGATCCATGAAACAAAATCCTATGAAAATAGATTTCAGCTCAACTTTCAGGCTTCCTCTCACAATATCCCAACCAAACTAAGGTTTACAAACATGGTTAAAAAAAGGCTTAAGTAGGGTTACCCAAAACTTAAATAGGGATATACCTAAACAAATACAGGATCTTACAACCTCCCCACCATATAACATTGGTCACCCCTGAGCTTATCTAAATGTCACTATGGGGCATTAATGAAAAAGTCTAGCCATTGTGTCTTCATATCAGACTCCCTATACTAAGACTCCTCTTACAAACAACCTTTCTTCCACTACAATCACACTATAAGTATGTTATCCCATAGATATTCTTCTCACTATTATCCATAATATGGATTAGATGCTACTCAAAGGATACATCAACATCCAACTCAACATCATCAACGTTTATCACATGATAAGGGCCAGGATGAGATCTCTGAAGGTGTGTCATGTGAAATAAATTACTCATGGTGTTGTATTACTATGGAAGGTTTAAATAGTATTCCAATGGACCAACCCTTTATAGGATCTTTAATGTCTTAAAAAACATATGAGTTAGCTTCTCTTTAGTCCTTATATGGAATTTCCCCATCCTAGTTGACACCTGAAGGAAAAAAACCTGACCAAACTCAATCTCTATAGTTCATATTTTATGGTCGGTATTGGATTTCTACTAACTCTATATGGTAACCATTTTCTTTTAGATCAACTAAACTTTCTCAAACATATCTTTCTTGAGACCAAGTTCAATGATCCCTGATTTTCCTACCACTAACTAGGAAAGAGGAAAACAAAAAAACCTTCTATATAAGTCATTGAAAAGATTTATTTGGATCGATCCATGGATGATATTATTATAATAGAACTCCTTATGTACTATATGATGCTTCCAAAAACTATTGAAATTTAGAACATAGGCTCAAAACATTCCCCCTTAATCTTAATCATTCATTCAGATTATTAGCTAGTCTAAGGATGATATGAAGTTCTCAGAAGAACATGTGATCCCAAATCCTTTTTAAGGCCCTACCAAAAACAATAAGTGAAATGAGGATCTCAATATAAAAAGATAATTCTTAGAACACAATGCAATTGAACTATATACCACACATAAAGAGTACCCAAATCATTGATAAGGATGGTCTCTCTAATAGGAAAGAAGTGGGATACCTTCATTATCCAATCCATGATCACCCACACTGTATCATTCTTATGGGGTTTCCTAGAAAATACTATCAAAAAGTAAACATTGAAAAAAATCCCACTTCTATTATGAAATTGGTATAGGTTTTCAAAACCCATTAAGACTCTAATGCTTGACCTTTATTTTATAATAAGTGAAATATATCACCATACAACCCATTATCTCCTTTTATATTATTAGCCATCAATATTGTTTATGAAATTCACAATACATATTGATTATACCTAGATGTGACACCCATATGAAGGCATGAAACTCCCCCATCATATCCTCACACAAGCCCATCATAACCCACACACTACAATGGATATGTTGAAAATCGCCACTTCAAAGAGACCATCCTTACAGTGGCTCCCCACCATACAAGTTTCACTCAGAAATAAGACCTCTAGAACAGATAATTTCTCCATCTTGACCCATGATATAAGCTTGGGTAATTCATATTTAAAATTGAAATATAATTATCCTTAGGACTCCTAAACATCTAGATGCATTTTTACAAGAAGTGGCATCAGACACCACTCACAACATGCCCCTACATTGCTTTTTTTACTTTGTATTATTACTTAAGGAATCAATAATGAAGTTGACTTTTGTTGGTTTATAATCCAACTCAAAGTCAATGGACTATAAATAATCAACCCAACTACTTACATTAAGGTTTATATCTTGATGAGAAAATATATAGTTGAGGATATTGTGGTCCATGTAAACCAGAAACCTCTCACTCAAAAGATAGTGTGTATAGAATCTCAGGGAGTATAACACCACAACTAACTCGAGGACATGATTAAGGTAATTTATCTATTTCAGTCTTATATATCTAAATCCATAAGAAACCACTTAGTCCACTTGTATCAGAACTACTTTAAGGACAACTCTATATATATCACGATACAAAATATACTCTTTGACTAATATAGGAAGAGTGAGGATCAGTGTAGAGGTTATACCACCCTTCAAATACGATAAATATCTCTCATAATTATAAAACCAAATAAAATTCACCCCCTTTTTGGTTAACCTTGAAATTAGTGCTTCCATATATGATAAATTATGTATAAAACACCAATATTATCCTTCTAAACCCAAAAATCTCTTAATCTTAAATAAATTATTGTCCTGCTCCTAAAATACCACAATTAAAACCTTATCTGAGTTCACTACCACTCCATACTATGAGATAACAAGACCCAAGAAGTATACTCTGTCAATAATCAAATTTCATTTAAATATATTGCATAAATCTTATTCCCTATTAGTGTACTAAGGATTATGTCAAGATATTGGGGTAGTCATCTATAGAATTAGAGTATACTAATACATCTTCAACAAAAACTACTAGAAATTGATCCAGGAATAGATGAATGATTTTATTCATAAAATCCAAGAATACCACCAGTCTGTTCATTAGAAAAAAAGGAATGACTATGAATTCATAAAAGAAATATTTACTTCTAAAATTTATCCACGGTATGTTTGATTATCTTATCCTCAACAGATAGTACCTAGACCAAAAGTCAATATTTGAGAAAATTCAGGAACCTCTCATATGTTTGAAGAGATTATCAATACACAAAATGGGATACCAGTTCTTGATCATTATCTGGTTTAGCCTCTAATAATCCACACATAAGTGAAAATACCCATATCCCTTATTGAAAAAAATCATGGAAGAACCCAATAAAGATGTACAGGGTTATATTAAGTCCTTATCTTGAAGATCTTCTAACTAAACTTCAACTAGAAAATCTCTATTGGTGCTATTATATATAGTGGGACAAAAACTTTCTAAATTCCCATAATTAACTCAATTGTAGACTCGATATCTAACTCAGGCGGAAAGAAAAATAAATAAAAAGGAAAAACCTCATGGGAATGGATCAAAATGGGAGGATAGGTTTCACAGTTTATTCCACTTCATCTATAACAAGGATTTATATTTGATCTATGAGATAGTGTAATCGAAACTGAATTGATCTTACATGACCATCCTAAAGATCCCACTAACCCTTTTGATTATAATTTCCCCATTTTGGAGATAGAAAGGAAAATATCCACTGATAATAGTCCATATAATACTGATATAGAACTATCCAATGCACACCAAATATCAAATCAAAACCTATCATTTCTAGTATAGAAAGAATCCAAAGGAAACTATAACCACTAATTTCAAGAGGATACTCATTAAAACATTTAATATCCTTGGATCACACTCCCAGTGATGTGTCAAAGGTCATAAATCAATCCAATGTATCCATAACAAAATAAAAATTATTAGAAAATTGAGTAGAAAAAAAAGGAATGTGATGCTCCTGTATCAAACAAAACTCAAGTGAGTGTAGATGAAACAAGAACCACACCTCTAATTGTTGAAGGTACTACATCCAGAATAGTTAGATTAGACTATGTAGCTTTCATCTAGTTCACCCCTCTACTTTGGAACCTAGTACGACTCTCCTATGATATTTCTACCAGATAGTACAATTACTCATGCTCTAGGGTACCGTGTCCCCTACCTCATCTGGAACATCTAGTGGAACTCCATATATTGGTCTAATGCGGGGTAACCAAGTTACATATAGACTTTGGTGCCATTCTCGACCCCCTTCCACCACTAAAATAATTAAAGTTACTATAAAACCATTAAAAATGACCCATCATTCCACAATTATGACACTCTATAAAGGGGCGAGGACACTAGTTGTGCTTTTGCCCAAAATTTCCACACTTAAAGAAATACCCCAGGCTTGTTACCCTAATTGTTATCCACTTCTATATATGATATTCCCAATACTTACTTAGCGGTAACCATCATATCAGTGTTTTATAACGATAGAAGAAGCGCTACTAAATATCCCTACTAAAACTGCATGTACCCCAATTGGGACCTATCTCAGATTTCATTCCATGATAAGATCTTTATTCATGACATCTGTAAAGTTTCTCTAATTAAATACTTTCACTTGTGACCTTATCTCATAGTGAAACCCATCCTAGAAACATCTCTCCCTATAAACCGCATTAGCAACCAAGGATATAGTAAAATGATGTAGATCAATGAATCATCTAATATAGTCTATCGCTGACATTTACTCCCATGTCATGTGCATGAGATCACAATCCATATCACCCCTCAACATCTCTAGGTAGAATCACCTTTGTAAATTCTCTTTAAATTCCTTTCAAGATAACACTTCTTACTACCTAGTTTAATCTAGAATTTCTTACCAATACTTGGTTTGTACCCAAAGTAGGTAATAAACAAGATTCACCCTCCTATATGTGGGTGTATAATGGTTCTTAAATAATTTATGGATAGACAAAATGTAAATCTAATATTCATGGGGACCTCCCTCCCTGGTTAACATAGGTGTATGCTATATCTGTAATTATATCATTAGACCAAGAATCAAAGGCACGATGTGAAAAGTATCCCTCTTCATGAATCATAGAACCCTCAGGATACTGTAATATAGATGATCATCCATCTAATTATCTAGAGATATTGGAAGTTCCAGATTAATTAAACTAGGAGTGTACTGATTACTAGTCTCCTGATGCTTGATCTGAATCCAACAATGATGTATTTTTCTACAAAGATCAATATAGTATTTAGAATATAATTTACACACAAGGCCAACCTTAACAGTTGAAAATAGTATAGAAATACTGGTTCAATGTTCCTCTACACATCCATTAAAAAGAATATTGGAATAACATAATAATTTCATTCATTTATTATATCATGAATAATAAGGTATTTTCATTTCATAGTCCACATGGGAAGATATTTCACATTCCACAAGTGTGTCCCGGGTATAAACAATACATGTTAGCATATATATCTATGTGTCTATCGTGATATATTCATACTCATCTCATTCCATACTTAGCCATGAGTAAAATCTTAATAACTATAAAATCACACATAATGTGAATCTTCCAAGGTGAAATAACATCAGAACTATAACAAGAGAACAACATGAACAACAATCACATCCCTGGGAACTCAGTTTTCTCCCATACATGGGTTACTTACTCCCATGAACAATATCATTTAAAATCATAGAAACTTCCTAGTATTCTTTCTATATTTCCTAAATAGTAATGAAATTGAAAATAAACCTGAATGATATGGTTCCACATTGTAAATTCCCTGACCCAATTCCCCTTCACACAACCGAGTTAGGTTGGTAACATGACCTCAACTAAAAATCCCCATATGCTAGAGGTTGCTGACTAGTAGTGAGTGTGTAAAGAATATATTTGGTTGACTATATCCTCTAAAAAGAGATATAATAATAGAATAAATAATATAAAAATATTCAACATGAAACCAAGAAGATAAAAGGAAAACTAAATAATCCAATAATAAGAGAAACAATGTAATAATAGGATGAATGTAACTAAATGAAATGATAAATGTCAAATGAATAAAAGGAAAATAAAAAGAGATAAAAGACTCCAAAATACCCAGTCCAAATCCTCATGTTGGTCCCATGTCCAAAATCTAATCCCATTAAGTAAGATTTTTTTTATAATAGTTCCCCTTGACCTTATCCAAACTAGTATCTATGAAATCTCTCTAGGTACCAAATGGAGACCCAAAAAACATGTTAGTACAACTTATTAGGTAGAAACCACCATGTATAAACAAAACTATCCTGATCATATATTTCATGAAATTACGTGATCAACATGGGTTCTCATTTAATAAATTAATACAAATCATATAAATAAATATCTGACCCTCAAGTTATAGAGGGAAATTGAGGGTTATCTAAACGTACCTTCGCATGTTAATGGATAATTTTGTGCATGTCATGGAGCCATTCCAACCATATCCATAACTATCTAAGATTATAGTCCTAAAATCATCATAGGTGATCTAGGAAGTTACCAATAATCATTATTGTATGTTAAGGTCAAATCCCTATGAGAATTTCAACATGTATACGTCAAAAACCTTTAATAATTTTAGCATGTTATGGTTGGATCCATCTAATAATTTTATCATAACCAATTTAGAGCCCTCTAGAAATTTCAATATGACCAAAAATATTTAAAAATAAATCCAATCCAACATAACACATTGGTAAACATAAACTTTATCAAATATATCATCATAATACATAGTGATCAATTAATAAAATTACCATTTGTCAAACCATTTAAATTTTCACATAGTCAGGATTCCAATTACCTTAGTAATTTACACCATTTCGTTCCATTTAACAATTTAGACTAAAATATATTGACATTTCAATATAGACAAAATTTAACAGTTTACTACGTCAACCCGATTACACCTCAATTAACTAATTTCTAGTCTTATACAATCACTAAAAATCACATGTTATTCCAAAATTATTGTTACAAAATCTACCAATTCACTATCATCCAAAGGTTAGGATCACTTATCTTGTGGTTACAAGACAATCCAAAATTCTAGTGGACCCAATGGGATCCATGCGAGGTTTAAGAATAGTTATTATTATCAATAATTATTTATTTAATTAGACCGGTTGTGCACACAATGTGAGTATGTAATCACAATTATTGCAATACTAGAGGGATCAAAAATGTACTTTAAGGAGTTGTTAAAAACACCCACATCAAAATAAAATAATACATAAAAAAATATCAATATCCATAGATACGATTGGATCCTCCTTCACTACCTTCAATGAAAATTAAAGGTTCTTTAAACTCTTGATATAATAATAAAAATATCCAATAGAAGGAACTTCTAATTTGAAGAGGATGTTCAAAGTTTACCACTGGAAGGATTTGGATCACTAAATCTTGATCTCTTGAAGGTAATGGTTGAATATAATGAAAAATAGATTCAAACACCTTTGAAAGGATCTTTGGGGCTCCTAGGGTTTGAGTAGAAATTTTGGGATCAAAAGGATTTTGGAGGGGTTTGGGGTATTTATAGATATTATGAAAAATAAGACCATGTCATATCCTATAAGTCCATATTGCATACCACCAAGACCATGACACAATATTCATGGACAACAACACAATTTTCTTGGTCAAACCACATTTTATGATCGTGGCTAGGATTTCACCACATATTATATTAACATGGGGAGGGGCTACACCACAACCTAGTACACCATGTTGAAAAACCCACATTTCTAATTATGAAGGCTAAAATATAGCATAGTTACATGCCATATGGGTACCGATTTTGGGAGAACCAACCAAAATCCACCCTGAGGCCCTTTTTCTAAAGCCATGGTCTCTATGTCATAGTGATCTACTACCAGGGGAAGGGCTACTCAATAACATATTACCATGCCAAAATTATTCTTAAAGAGGTAGTGGATCCAAAAATCCTCCCTTGTGCTTAATATTCCAAAACCTAATCTTCCATGCCACAATGACCATGATTATGGCTCAACCCATGAATCCGCCATGCAGAATCCTCTAAAAATAGATTTAAGCTCAAATTTCATGCTTCATCCCATAAAAACCCAACTATACTAAGGCTCAAAACTAAAGTTTAAAACAAAAAATGCTCAAAGAGTTTTACCCAAAACATGAATAGGGGTGTACCTACAAAAAGATGGGATCTTACATTGTATAACCGATTATTTAATACATGATAATTTGTATGAATTTGAAACACACATGAGTATCATTATTCTCTAGGAAATACAGTCATGGATGTTGTTTTATTTTTAGAATCGAATAATCTCATAAAACTTTTATTCATAACAGCAAAAATTCAACTATATATTTATTGGATTGTATGCATGAATATATAAACTTTTTGCAGTTGTGTAACCTCTATCATGGCTCAAATACCACTTTAATTTTCATGATTCATACATGAGAATTATATCATACATCCTTTCAGTCATTATGTCTACCTAAATCATGGATTATATTAAATCCTCATGATTATTATTTTAATGAAATAAATATTACTTGGAATATTATGAATCATTATCCTTATCTAACTTCACTCAATAATTACCTTAAGTATGTTTTTTATATAAAATGGATTTGAATACATGGCCAGTTCACCCATTTGACCAATTATGTATCCAAATTCACATTAATGGAAGGATTAACTATGTGGAAAATCCCCATATTTTATAATGCGCATACATGTATATTCATGATTTCATATACATGATCCATTTTCATACATAGATTCACTTATATAGGAAAAAACATGCATGGATAATTCCTTATCTAGAGCATGTATATAGATTCACATATTTCTTCGCTCCTGTAACTATAATCCCAAGAATCATATTATTTATTCACAGTAACTCCATAAATCTTGTGACTCACACTCAATATTAATACTTCATGTGACAACTTGTTACAATGTATGGTCGATAAATTCCAATGTGCTGCGACTAAAATACTTCACGTGGTCACACAATTCCAATATGCTATCACTAAGACCCTTCACATAGTCACACTATTCCAATATTCAATTTAATGACCCTTAATGTGGTTTTATAAATAGAATTATCTATCTAATGAACCTTCATGTGATTATAAAACTTCAACATGTAGTCGCATGACCTTTCATGCAGTCACACTAATCCAATGCATGGTCACACTATATATCATGTGGTTTCAATACTCCATCATGTGGTAGAATAACCCTTCATATGGTTATACTATTCTCTTAATGTGGTCACTCCAATGTCATCATGAAACCAGTCATTCCTTCACATGATTAGTTTCCTTCGTATCACTATAGATCCTCAACCTACTATTCTAATCTTCATACAACACATGGATAGAACTTCAAAACTTCTTTTAATAATTAATATGTCTCCAAATATTTCAATGGAAAGAAAACCAAGCACTTATTCCAAGATGTGTGTCTTCTAATCATAATTCACTTAATACTATTGGACATTATTCTTGGAATCTCTTCTTTAACAAGCTTAGTTTCCTTATCTTTCATGTAACTTCAAAAATACCTATTCTTCATCAAAATATTTACATGCCTTGGAAATAATTCCCTGAAAAAAATACAAATCACACAATGAGGGATCAATAATATACCTTTGTGTATTTTTTGATCTTACCTTCTAAATGATATTTTAATATGTGTGGTATTTTTTATAACTCCCCCTTTCTCATCAATATTTCATTTAACAACATCTTTTTCTTATTTATTATAAATAAAAATTAATTTTGAAAATGTTATCTATTCATTCTTGATAAATGTTCCATCAACCATTCCACTAAAAGTATACCTCAAACATGTTTAGTATAGAAGAAAATAAGGTTTGATCTAGGAAATAAATAAATCCCTTATACAATAGAATGATACAAAATGAAATAATAAATCACACAAATATATTCAAGATATATCCAAAAAAATTACAAGATTAATATACCAAATTTTGTATAAATATTATATTGAATAAATGAACTTAAAACTCATGAAATCCATTAATCAAACAAGTTAAAAGAATTTATTCACAAATCTATTGGATAAAAAACCTTTTTTAATACAATTTACCCCACTTTGCATTAATAATTTTTATTTTCGTCACCAAGTATAAGTGGTGAGAAATAATATATATCACTTCAATGAAATTTTCTTCAAGAAACTTATAGAATGCCCATATTTACATGAAATAATGTTTATGTCAGTTTACTCAATATTCTCAACTTGTCTCTCCCTCAAGGAGACACTCCTAATGATCCTAATATTGATTTTTCTCTTTAAAGGATGAATCTAATGAATATTAATGTAGAGGATATACCAAAATGAATCTTCTTCATGGGTTTATCTAGTATTGACTACATCCACCTCTTATAACTTCATCAAATATGACCCTTTCTTGGATTTTTATGGGTACCAATTTAAAGATCAATCTTATATGGAGACATCTTCATTTAGACTATATAAATTTTAGATAAAAAATTACTTCCTAGGATCTCTTCCATGATATCACACTTTACCTTTAATTCCCTGTATTTTAAGCATAAATAATATATAAACATATTAAGGGAATAAGGCATCTCTTCCTATTACTCACAATTAATAGCAAGGTTAAGATGAATTTCTTAACCAATTTAATCAAAATTTTATGCTTTTTTTTTCAAATATTTCTTTTCAATTAGTAGTATGGATCTATTCACTTCTACAACTAATTTTTTTGGATATCATGTGTTTTTATCAGCCTTCATGTTGAGTTCATTTCAAATTCTTCCTAAGGCCGCTTCTTTTCTTGGTAGAATATTTAAAAAAAAATTTTAAATTTATGAATCTTTCTTAAATATCTCACATTTTCCTTTTTCAACTCAAGGGTTGTCTCCTGTTGATAGCCTTTCATGATATTAGACTTTTTCATGTGGTATTTCATCTCCTTCATTGTCATTTTCTGTTGTTTATGTCTCTTCTATCCTTCCTACTCTCTCCAAATATTCTAGAAAAATTACTATAATTTCTAAGGTACATTGGAAGTTTTCTTAGATTTTCCACATTTAAATTTATGAGTGATTTTATTCACAGAATATATTTTAAATTTTTTACTCTTTCTAATGTTTGCATAGTTTCCTTGAAACTATTATTATTTATACTTATTTTCTAAGGAAAAATAAATATTTTCTTGAGACTTATTGGGAGAATTAGGATTTAACACTTTCTTTTACTTCTACCCATATGTTATATCTAACTTATTTTTATTTTTTTGGTATTTTATTTCCATTTTCATTTGATAAATTTTGAGTTGTACATGAACCACTCTTGTGACCATTCTTATTGAAATTATCATAGGTTATCATGAAGTATATCAAATATTTTTGATGTCGAAAGATCTATCCTCATCTATTAGAATTTATTTTTATTTGAATTTATCCCGCTTGACATGTAATTATTTTGTGATTTAGAATTTAGAGGATTGTAACAATAATCTAATTAAAAATTACTAAATCTATTGAAAAAATGACAGGACCCTACAAATCTCGATATTTTCACATTATTCACTTATTTTACCAATTTTTGAAAAAGATGTTTTTGGTATTTCCCCACCACTGGTTGGGATATTATTGGGGAAAAAAATTCCACTCTCTTTCTTCTATCCACTATTCATATGGTGGTGGAATTCTCATCACTTTTCTTAATCTATACTTGTTTTGATTTTATTTCTAACTCTACACTATTCATGAAAATAAATTTACATAAATAATTAAAAATGAGTATGTATGATACCTTTTTCTTCAATAATACTTGTGAAAGATCATAAAATAATTTCATGGTCTTATTTTAACATAATATATGTCTTTTGATATAATAATAATCACTATAATTTATTGTGAGAGAAACTTTACACTTATTTGACTGTGTAGGCTCAATATGTGTCATTTATAAATTGTAAAATTTTATTTCCAATTCTAGGCATTTCGAATTTAGAGGATTCTTTTGATATTTAAGGAATTATACTCTATATTTATAGTCCTTCTCCACCCTTTTAATCTATTCTTCATGAATTTTATCCTATTCTTGTAACAATGAGTCAAGTTTGTTGATCCTACTAGATTTCACTACCAAATTAAAATCCTTATCATCAATTCCATCTTTGGTTTTTTCTTCCAATGAATGATTCTTATTCTAAAATTATTCAAGGATTTATCCTTATTATTAATTACATTGAGACACTTCTCTTAAAACATGGAGCACTTATCTTCACACTTCAGTTTTATTTCAAAAAAGGCTTTAACACACTTAGAGATATTTATATAGGTAAAAAATATTTCCTTAAAAGAATTATCCATGTTATTTTCTTGACCTTAAAGATTAGTGATTTATTCTTGAATACTTTACAAAATCCCATATATAACAAAAAAATCCTCGGGATGATAATTCACCACATCCATTAATTCTTCAATAGATAAATGTACTTACATATGGTTACAACCACTCGGTTCTTATTATGGATAGTTTAAAAAAGAATATTTAAATACCTTAGGATCACTTAAATACCCTAATTAAATTGGGGTAGTAATTATTTCTATATCATTGGTGGTCCATTAAAGAACATGTTTCTCTTCTTCTAAGCTAAATTTTTCTTCCTTGAATAAAGATATTAAAACTAACTCCTCTTTTGACTAGAGGGATATCTACCTCATAATTCTTTTATATTTATATTTATTATTTATTATGTTCTTGGTAGAAATATAACTCTTCTATTTGATAAAAAATATTAAAAAATTACACTTTATTTTAAACGTATGAAAAAAGACCAAATCTTGAAAAGAAAACATTTTCAAAATAGAGAAACCAATAGAGGTGAACCTGCCACTGATACTAACTATTAGGATAACATGAGACATGATAAACACTAATAGGGGGAGAATCATAATTGGGTAATTTTATTACAATTAGTACTTATTTTTCCCAATACCTCTTAGATCTATTATGATCCTGATTCTCTTTTTATCATTTGTTTCCTTTATTCAATAGTGTTGTTCCCTTTTTGAAATTTTGTCAATATTTTATCATGTGAGTAAAGTTTTAATGCCTTAATAATTTTCATGGATTCATAATATGGAATTGGAAGTCATGCTTAATAAATTATCCATGTTATCACTATGAAGATTGTTGAAGTGATCTTAAATATTGAAGACATGTTCTAAGGAGTTTTCACATTTTTCACTATAAGATAATACCATGTAAATATTTATTTTCATGGAGATGTGATGAATTCCATGTAAAGTTGATGAAGTCCATGAAATATTATATGATGAAAATATATTTCTACTCTTTAAGGTTAAATTAATAAAGAAATTATTTTACTATTCTTGGAATTGGGTGGTGAATATGACATGTTTATACTTAGATTTCCATGTTTATATATTTCAGTAACATTATTTATAGTTTACTAAAAGTTACTAAAAGGAAGAGGCCAACCATGTAGGCCACCAACAGTTATCCCACAAGCACTCATAATGGGACCTGAGGGTCAACCTCCACAGGAGAGACATATTATGGAGAAAGATGGGCGGGGCCATGTATAATGATAGAAATAGAGAACACATAGAGATCATGGGAACATGTAGTGATGATACCGTGTGGGGTAACACAATGTAATATATATGACATGGGGTGGTGGCAATGGGGGTTCAGGTGTGGACTCCAATACTAACTTCTATGGAGTTTATGGAATGCATTGAGTAGAATACCATGACCTTGACCAAATGAAAAACCAATGTGGAATGTGTGTGGTACAGTGAACTGTAAATCTGACTTTAATGATACCAAAATTTCCACCTCTTTCCGATCTATTCGATCTGAACCATCCGATCATGGAATGAGGATACCTTCTTCCCCCAATGATCTAGAGCTTTGCTCACATGAGTTATCCGCCATTGACGAGTCACAAAAATATTCCCCACATACACTATAAAAAAATAAGGCCTCTCCCACATTAAATAAGGCTAATTTAATGTAATTTGATCCATGTGATATTATATCATGAATTAAGCTCAAATTTATTCTCTCACAGGCTTTAATAGAAGTATCCCAAGCTACCTAATGAGGCAGAGCCTTCAGAAAATGTAAGAGCTATATATTAAATCACAGGTATGATCAAAATTCTATATTCACATAGCTTCACTTGAATGAATATTCATTAAATTAAGAAATTAAAATTCCTTGAAATGTTTTCATATCTATATGAATAAGCTGTGAATATAGAGTTTTGTATGAGTATTTGGGAATATGAATCACATGAAGATGCGTTGTATAAATTTTTTGAGATGCATGCATGTATAAAGTGAGTTGTGGAGGTTTATCTACTTGAACATAAGTAAGCATGATATCATTCAGGTGTTTAAAATTTATTCATATAAAGTAATGAGCTGAGGGTGAAAACTAATATGCATGAAAAGAAATGAATAAGGAAGACCTGACACCTTCATATGTTCCTCATGTTTGCTTATAGGGGTCCATGACTAATCACCTAGCCACATGAGGATGAAAAGAACATAATACCCAAACCTATCAGGTATTTTAAATGTAAAAAATGAAGAAATAATACAATTGGGTTATGAGAATGTACACACCAATTATAATATCTTTTGAAGATCCTGATATAGGCTTCGTATCGAAGAGAAGGAGAAAAATATGGGCAATTATTCAAGAAAGTGACCACATGAACCTAAGAATTTTAGGATAAGTCTCATGACTAGATTTATTGAAGTTCTTGAGGGAGTACAAAAGTAAGTGTGATCCTCCAAGCTTATGAAGGAATATCATATAATCACCCTAAAGTGGATCTACCTTAAATATCATTAAAGAAATAGAAATATGCTAGTACAAAAAACTAAAGCTTTTCATGAGATTACATAGTTGGTTGGAGTAAACATAAATAGCTCTAGTTGGATGATAGTCTAAGTACCTTATTGGGAGATGACCTATTGTAATCATTAGTGATCAAGCATTATAAGAGTTTTGTCTCTTAGAATTTCAGGAGATTTTATATACTTTTAATTAATTTTCTTTACTAGTAGAAATCCATGATGGTAAATCTAACCAACATCGAAAGGAGTAGGTATTTTTACAGAACCTTGTAAATACTTGTGCTCCATGCCTTTTTTTTACAAAATTATTTTAGGAGAGGCATAGTAACATAAGAATAGTGGACCGAGGCTTTCACCAAACACAATGATTGAATTAAAAAGGGATAATTATTAAAAATAAAATGGATCACGGATTCAACCCTACCCCTCTCAGTAATCCCAAACTAATTTGGGCACAACATAAAACACATACACACAAACTGAATAGGATGTTTATAATTATTATGTTTCATTAAGAAAGGCTAGACCTTGGTGCAACCAAAAAACAATCCTTAACCACACATTCCACTATAATGATATACCTTTTATAGTTGTTCCACCAAAAAACAATACTAAACCTAAAGTGTGGTACCACACACTTTATAGGGGAAAAAATAATCCTGAGTCCCTTTATAGGTGATAACCTAGTATAACTATAACACCTTACTAGATCTTTATACTACCTGTATAGACAATTTTTAATTTATCCAAGTTCTTTGAAACATCATTAAAGTAATAAATAAATGAGACTTCTATTTATTATCACATTTATAACTTTATTTTTTATTCATTATTCTTCTATTATCTCTTTCACAACAGAATGAAATCCACTCAACTTGTTTTTCTCTTATAGTCAAAGCTATGCACATAACCTTCTTCATATTCAAAATAGTAGACATGAATGCTTAATTTCCTACATAGCTAAAATAATCCAACTTATTATATTCTTCTTATTTTAAACTGGTTTAAATACCTCTCTTTTATCTATGCAATCTGAAATTCACAATTCCATCTTCTCTTATTTTTCAATAGTGTTGTTAGCCAGCCTGCACTGGATCACTTTTCACTATTCTTTTCTTCTTCTTATCCTTCAGTGTATACAAATTAAACTGGTTGTTTTCTTATTGACATTGAATCATAGAATATATGATGATAATAATAGAGTTAGTTTTATTCCTCTTAATGAAATAAAATATTTTCACTTGAATAATAATGTTGAGAAACAAATCCACTTCTATAAAAACTTGCAAGAATATATTTAATAACAAAAAGTTGATATATTGGATACTTCTTTCCTCTCTCCTATTTATTTCTATATTCACTATCCTATACGAATAATTGATTTGAATTACTACTATTATTAATAATTCATATACCATGGATCTCAATCATTATGGTATCTAACTAGACCCACAATCTTAAGCCTAAAATTATTTTCAAAATTCCATAACACTCAGCGTTAACTACTCTCATTATAATATAAATTATACCATAAATTATTCTTATAATAAAAGAGGATTTGGAATTAAATTCTCCCATGATTTATCAAAAAACTTATTTTATACCAACTACATATAATAATTCTATATTAATATATAGAAGTAGACATTATTTCACTATTCTGAATAACTGATCCTTCATTCAATGATAATTTTTATGTATTTTAAACACATATAAGTAGCATGATCCAACATTAAATGTATTCATGGTAACTCTTTCATTTTCATAATAGTATGATCCCAGAAATCATTTGTTAATCACTCCATGAAATTATGTTCATATATATTGGCCTGTATGTGTGAATGAATGAACTTGCTAAGGACACATAACCTTCATTTCATCTCAAATATTGTGGTACATATCTTGTTTAATGTGTTAGAAATATCTTATATATTTCTAAGAACTTTATGTATTTCTGAAATAGGTCTTAAACTAAATCCTTGTGATTATTATTTAAATGAAATACATCTTACTTTAAATCTTATTAACCATTATCCTCATCAAACATCACTCATGAATTCTCTTACATAGGATTTTTATACATAGTGGAATCAAATATGTGGCTAATTCATCTACATGACCAATCACATATACATATGCACATTTTTGAAAGAATTTACTTTGTGGAAAATTATAATATATATCAACTCTCATATATACATCTACATAAATTCACATACCTGATCCACTTTACCTTGAAAATTATCCTATATAAGAAAAATTGTATGTGGATATTTCCTTACAGAGAGCATGTATGTAGATTTTCATAAATGGTTCTTCACTCTTTCAACCAGTTTCCAAAAAACCATCTTATTTATTCACGGTAGCTCTATTTACCATGCAACTCACAATTTATCTTACTATTTCATGTGAAATATCATTACAACATGCAACTAATCAATTCCAATCTGCGATGAATCATCTCCTTCACGTGGTCCATAATTCTAATGTTTGATTTCTCAACCCCTTCATGTGGTTACAATATTCAAATGTGCAGTCACACAACCATTCATAGGGTTTCTAAAATACAAATTTTCATTATACAAACCTTTTTGTGGTCACAAAACATAAAAGTGTGGTCACATGACCGTTCATGCAGCCATACTAATCCAACTTGTGGTAACATCTCAAATCATACCTTACACTACTCAAACATGTGGTCATATGACCCTTCATATGGTTTCAATGTCATATTAATGTGGTTACTCCAATATCATCATGTGATCAATCATTCCTTCATGTAGCCACCTTCCTTCATCACATGGTATCTCTTTATCCTACCTTGATAACATTCTTCCAACAATTGGATATAACCTTAAAAATTCCTTTAAAAATTAATTCTCCTCTAAATATTTCAAATTTAATCAAACCAAACATTGCTTAAAAGATGTGTGTCTTCAAATCATAATTCAGTTAATATATTTAGATATAATTCTCATAATATATTCTTAAAAAATATACATTCCTCACCATTCATGTAACATGAATCCACTTTTTCTTTCTCATGAAATTGAAATTTCTTGTAAATAATTCATTTAAAAATACAACTCATATAATTTTTTACCAACCCATATTCCTGAATTTTAGATAAAAAACCTTTAATTGATATGAAGTATATTGATTTTTATGGGATATCATATAATGTGTTAAACTCACCAGTCTCTTAGAATAATTTTACATGAGTCATGGACACCAAAATAGTGAATCAAATTTGAAGTAAACTTCATGATATTAATGAGATAGTTAATAAGGCAATGGGGTATCAGTTAAAAATATGTTAGAAACAATTTTAATATATTCGAATTGGATAATATGATTTATTGGTTGATTTAATTATTCATATAAACAAATCTATGAGATCAATTCAAATTTATGGGAATATTATTGAGGATTTCACATTAGTAAAAAAAAGTAATGTGAATTATCCCATATAAGTTCATTAATAATATTTACACCATTGGGGATTGATACTTGGATGATTGGAATATTGAGAAGCACAAAAATGACTTCATATCCTATGAGATGATAGGGCTTTCCCTAAATAGGAAAGGAAATTTTTTGAAGGAGATGACATTCAAATATTTTAAAGGTTTAAAACATATTGAACCTAAAATGTATCATAAGGAGGAAAATAGTGTTGATAATTATTCTATGAATTTTTATAAGGTTATTTCATTTTCTTCACGATTCATCTAGTGAGGAAAAGAAAAATACTACGGTAAATTTTTTTTATGTGTTTTAATTATGGTAATAAAGGTAACTTTTAGCTATTTTTTTCAAGAAGAAAGGTGTAGATAAGGTGGAAAATCAAATCAAAAGACCATATAAGAGAAATAAGGTGGAATGTGATTCTAATGGAGGAAATTATTTAAAAGAAAAAGGAAATTAAAACACATGAAGGAAAAAAATTTACCTCAAAATATGATGCCACATCTTATGACGATGATAGAAACAATGTATGAAGATTTAGAGAATGAATTCCCTACAATATTCATAGCTAAATCAAGGCCATTAAATGATCCCTCCATCGAAGAAATGGATAATGGTGATGAGGAGAGTAATGATGATGAGATACCTAAAAGTTTTAATTAGGGATATATATCTCAAGATTCTTGGAGAAAAACAATAAGACTACGAGAGAAAATAAATAATTTAAAAGTGAGAATAATTCATTAAAAAAATATCTTAATAAATTAAATGATAAGAAAATTAACGATAAGGGAAAAAAGATTTCATGGATGATAATATAACATAATGAAATTTTTTAAGAAGAATATAATATTGTTGATATTATAATAATAAATAGAATTTAGTAGTATAAGGAGGTAAAGTATCTTGAGGAAATATTTGATTCCAAAAGAAATCATTGAGCAGATCTAACTTGAATTCCAAAATTCTACAGTGGAAATTTGAAAACATTCTAAAGTAGTGGAGGAAGGTGTTGATACCCATAATAAAATTATTTATTGTCCCATTATACCATGTAAAATTGTCTTGGTCATATAATCTTGAAATAAAAAATGTGTAATCAAATTAAAATATGGGGAATAAGGTGATTACTTCACCAAAGAAAGAGGAACCAGCAATTGATAATATTAGTAGTGGTGAAAAGAATCATAAAATCCTCAAGGTGTAAAAAAAACTTATGTAGAGGATAAGAATAAGGAGAAATAAAAATTTATTGAATAATATCCTAATTAGACGAATTTTATATAATTAAATAAAGTTAAAATCAAAAGGAAAAACAATGTATGGTTTTTTAAGAAGAATATTTTAAATTATATAGTTTTTTTATTTCAGGGAAGATGTTGTGATTGTGGAGTCCATGGAAATATATCCCATGTTTTCTATTAATACATATCACTCCATAAATCTAAGAGAGTCCATGAATAGAGGGGGTATCATGATGAAGTTTCTATAAGACACCCAATTCAACATCCTAAAGAGAATATAATTAAAAAAATATTGTAGAATTAGAGGGAGGTGTAATCAATCTAGACACACAACCAACATGTGTATCACTATAATACCATAAAATTTAAAGAGAAATGATAAATATAAATATAATTAGAGGATTATAAATAAAGAAAAACCATTAGTTCCAAAGGTGGATTATAATGTAATGAAACATTTAAATATAATTATTTTATATAGAGTTCGCTCCTCACACAAGAATAGAAACACACACATATTAGTTGATATACAAAGGTATTATAGAGAAGCTATTAATTTAATAAACTATGTATCACTAAATATCAAAGTAGTTGGATAGTTTAACATCATAGAAATAAAACCTGAATATAGAGATATTCTCTTTGACAATGGGTAGAGTAATAATCTCTTGAGTGTCTCTTAGTTTTGTGATAGTGGGAGTGAGGCGATCTTTCAAAATAATGCATGTGTCTTAAGGTGGCTGAAGGATAATACTATCATCATTAAGGGATAATAATAATTATAAGTTTATTTCAAATTTAAAAAGATAAAAATAGTTACTACATGAGTGTGAAGAGGGTGAATGATATTTTCTATAAAATACTTATCCATTTGGGTTAAAAGAACTTGGCTAAGATAAATAAGTATTAATTTATGATGAATCTTCCAAATATGAATCATGAAAGACTAAATACTTATGACACATATCATAAATGTAAGAATATTAACAATAGTTATAATAATGGATATATTAAATTGATACCCTTATATTTGTGTGTTTATATTATGTTTAGATCAACTAACCTTGATAAATAATTTATTACCTTTTTTAATACTCTTAATTGTATGACATATGTTTATTTTATGTTAAGTAAATCACAAGATCTTAATATGTTTAATAAATTTTAGAGGTTCTACAATAATAAAATGGGATATTCCACCGAAATATTTCTATTTGATAATAGATCCAAATAAAAGAATGAAGAGTCTGAGGTATATCTTGAGAATCATAGAATAAGACACGAATATAGTGTTCCATATACAACCAACAAAAATGGAAAAGATGAGTGGAAGAACCAATTTTTCATGGAAATGGGAAGCACCATGTTATAAGATAATGCAAACTCAATACATTTTTTGAGACAAGCCACAACTATGGTTATTGTTTGGAATGATCCTCCAGGACAAATCTTTTAGGAGCAACACATAAGCCCTTTGGGTTTCCATATCCTAACTAGTTGGTTATAGGAAGAGTAACCTATAAAATATTATATGGTATCTAATATTAATCTCTAAAAATGATTTTGGATTTGGGTTTGTACACAACAACACTACTTTAAAACCAAATACCACACAACTGGTCCTCCCATTCAACAATCATCCACCAGATCCAATCATCATACATAGTTTTTTTCTTATAATCAAGACATGCCACATAACCATTACTATCATAAAGACTTTAAAAATAAGGAATCACCAAGGATAAACATTAATTACTTGAAAAACCATTATTTTTTTCAATAATTCTTATAGAAATTCAACCAATATCACACTTGTTCTACAGTATGGCTCTGATACCACTTTCCAAGACTTATATTTCTGCCTAAATCTTCAAGACCCAACACATAAACAAATTTAGTGTTCTATACTATAACCTATTTATGATATTAGAATTATATCATCCCATATTATATGGAAGTCACCATTAATCTCTAAAACTAATGTAGGATTTTTTTTATACATAATAACTATCTACATACTCGACTGGTGTTTACTCTGATGAAATTCTGTCAACACACCTTATGAGATGTGGTATGAAAGATGACCAACTTAAAAATTATAATGGAATTAAACAACCCATTTTTGATTAAAATTAATGTAATACATTTTTAAACTTTTATGTAATATCCTATGTGTAACAACATGATATATTAAAAAAAAT
Source organism: Viscum album (assembly GCA_963277665.1). Taxonomy (NCBI): domain Eukaryota; kingdom Viridiplantae; phylum Streptophyta; class Magnoliopsida; order Santalales; family Viscaceae; genus Viscum; species Viscum album. The sequence continues at coordinate 1,195,310,711 of OY728123.1, read as the reverse complement.
CTATGCTTGATAGCGTACAAAACCCACAAAACTGAGCTTAAACAAACAATGAAATAATATTAATTTAAATATTACCATTATAAACTAGTTGTTAAATTGTAGAGTATGAATAATATTAAATAATTTGAGAAATATATATATGAATTTAAAATTCAATATAAATTTATTTATAAATTCTTAGTAAATAATACATCATTTTTAGTAAATAAATTATATTTATAAAAAATATTTTCTTCAAAAACGATTTTTATTTCTTTTTGTGAGAAAATATTATAATTAATTTATATAGATTTTAGAAAATGTATTTGGTAAAGGAAAATTAATTTTTGAAATCATCATATCAAAATTAACTTAGGGTGAAAGTTTGGGATTTTTATGAAATTATAGAGTTTTTAGTGAATAGTGAAAAATACACTTATTTTGTAAAACTATCATTTCTTTTCTGTAAATTAAGTAATTTAAAATACACATTATGTTTTTAATATGATTTAAATTAATATAAATATTATTTATTAATATTTAATACAATTAATTACTTTTTAAATACCAATTAATTGGATTTTAGTATAAGTTTATTTTGGGGTTTTAAAACAGGATTTTTTTGCGAATTGTTTTAGAGTTCATAATGTTTCTCATATTTAATTAATTAAAAAACCCCTAGTTAGGAATTATTTAAATTAAATTTATATATTAATAATTATTAATTTTTATTCATACATATTTTATTAATTTTTATGGAGTTAATATAAAATCATCTTTTGCTAGAAAAATACACTTCATGAAAACTCGCTTTTTTGTCGCGTCCATAGGTTTAATTTTAAATTTGTATTTTCTATATATGTGAATTTAATTTGGTAAATTGGATTAAATATTTTTAATAAGAATAATTTATATTATATAATAATTTCAACTTATGTTTTTAGAAAATTGAAGAGTGAAAATAGTAAAAATTAATTAACACAATTAAGATGAAAACAAGTTAACGAGAAGGTTAAAATAAAATGATAAGTGTTAAAATAACCTAAATATTTATCTAAGATATATTTTCTGGCCATATTTAGACATTAAAATATATAATTATTAATAATTATCCTTTTTTATAATTTTGGCTAGTGAAAAACGTTGGTATATCTTTCTCTTTTTAAAAATTACAAGTGCGTCGCTCACCTCACTTATAAAAGGACACCTTTTCTCTTCTTTTCTTCAAAAGTTCAAAGACCTTTGTCTCAGAAAAAACTTCTGAAATTACAAAAAAAATTTATCTTCACATTACCTATATCTATTTTTTTATTCATAAATAAAACCTTAGAATGGTTTTGTTTCTAACCGAAAGATGTTGTCTGAAAAAGAGGTATTGTTCTTAACCAAGAATTTTTATTTTATTTCTTCTTCCACCTCCTTAAAATATTCTTCAATTATTATGACATAATAACAAAATTATCTAAAATATAATTATATATTATTAATTTAATGTCATAAACTAAATCCAAATCATCTTCCGTCAAATGAGATACAAAATTATCATTCGTGTGTACGGCGAACTACCGCCTTGCGAATTGACATCTTTCATTTTCCATAATCGCCTTTCATGGATTTAAATAGTGATATATTTAATGTATATATATATATATATATATATGATATTTTTAAAATATTTATACTTATTTAGTTATTATATCACATATAACTTCTTACTTTACATTCGTTGGGGGATACGATAATGCCACTCATGTGTACGACAGACTACCACCATGCAAAGATGTGATTAGTATTTCACTAATTATTTACATAGAAGATAACAAGAATAATGTTAATTAATAAATGTTATATAAATAAAATAATTATAATATTAATTACATATTTATAATTCCTAAAATATAATACGTCATTTTCTTTCTTACATTAAAAAATGATAACGTCATCTGTGCGTATGTGTGGATTACCACCTCCATGAAGTGGTGAGACACTTTTCTTCATCACTAAATCAAATGAACGATGTATATATGTATATTCAAATAAAATTTTTATATTTATGATTTTATGATTATTTTTTAAAGATAAAATAATAAACACCTTCTTTCCAAAATGACTATTAAAAAAATAAAAACTTTACTCTTGCATATGTACGACCAACCGTCTCCAGGATTGTAACATAGTTAATTTTTCATAACCATCAATCATGATTGATTTTAAAAGTATAATTTATGTATAAATATTATAAATATTTCATAATTTTTTATATTTAAATAATGGCCTCTTTGACCACGATCCACACACTGAAGCCATTTTGAAATAATAAACAGAATGTCTTCACGAAAACCAACATGGACTTAATGGATTAAGCATTTAGATATATCATTTGAAGAAAATAAAATAAATTATTTAATTATAAGGTACTAAACCTAGAAACAATAATTAAAAAAAATCAAATATCTGATATAATTTGATTATACAGGATGGTCGAATAAGTACGATGAATATTAAAACAATACTAAGGATTTCTCATCTCACATTTTTATTTTTATGGGGCATATTTCATATTAACCACTAATTTTTATTATATAGTGTATACAAATCACATGAATTTATTTTTATGATTCTTTTAAAAAAAATTATTTTTTTTATGAATCCATAGGATATTATCTCTTTCATGAGGTTTTTGATCTTGAGATTACCAAAGTAGAAAGGGAATTTGTCTCAATTTTTCTTTTATTGAATAATATTTTAATGTTATGCCATTAATTTATTTTATATGGTGTATATAATACCCATTTTTCATGAAATATAATTAATCCTTCATAAAAAATGGTATTTTATGTTTAAATTTTATTTATTTACCTTAGGGGATTTGATTTCAAAGTTAGTAAGTGGTAAAGAATTTTGTAACTCAATTTATCTTCAATGGGTAATATTACTTCTTAATTGTATTTGTTTTACTAGTTTTATGAGTGCAATGAATTTTGATTTGATTATATTATGTTTTATTCTCAATTAATTTTTGAGGACTTACATTTGATACACATAATCAATTCATTGATTAATTCTCACTTCAATGTTGTGATCATTGTAAGGGTTGCTCGTCTCAAATTGTCTTCTTTGGGACATAGGTTTTGTTATACACCTATATTCTTTTTTGAGGTAATTATAATACCCATTTGACATGTTATATCACCAAAATAATTATGTTAATTATATTTAGATTATAATTTGAAGCTATTCTTTCATGGGGATTACGATTCAAGAGAACCAAAGTGGAAAATGCTTTATGTTATAGTCTCATTCCTTTTGAGATTGTTTATGTTCGAGGATTCTTTTGAAGAAATCACATGATATTATTTTCTTGAACTAAATATATTTCTTCTACACTGGTTATGTATTTGGTTAACCTGTTCGATTTCCATTTCTTCCATTATATATTAAAGATAAATTAGTAAAGTCATTTTTAAGTGATACTAATCTTGTATTTTCTTTTAGATCTGGTATCTTTCTCTTACATTTACATGTTTTCTAAAATATTTTCAAAATTATATTTTTTAAATTAATTATTTCCTAAATATATTTTACATGATATTTTAAATTATTTTAATTTTTTTAAAGAAATATTTTAAATTTTTCAAATGGGAAACTATTGAAACACTTTACAATTTTTTTGAAAATAATAATTTTTTTTAATATTTACATCATGAAAGGATTTTAATGTAATCATTAATATTATTAAATTTGAATATATATTTATAAATTTCCAATTTTATTTTCCATGAAAATAAAATTTAATATATTGTGTGAAATTTTTTCCTTTAAAAGTGATTTTCAAAGTAAAAAGATTATTTTCCTCATGAAGGTTTTTATAATATTTTAATGGTATTTCCATTGATCAAAATCAACAACACTTGATGTTTCTTACAATCTACTAAGGATATGTGGTATTGATACCTTCCCTATTATTTTTCAATATGGATTATGAACTTGACATGGATCCCGCTTCTTTTATATGGGTTAATCAGTAAATGATTATTGTTATATTGAAATGTGAATGATTATAAATATTTTACTCATGATATGGTTCTTGGACATTGTTTATGATGAAGGGTGGTTCCATTATAAACCAATGATGGGTGGTTACATTATAAAACAAGGATGGTTGGTTCTGTGGTAAACCTATGATGAGTGGTTCCATGGTAAACAATGGATGGGCGGGTCCATGATATCCCTATAATTAATTGGTTATTGAATAGATGTAATGGAACCATACTGGTCTTTAAATTTATAAGAGTTATATAAATATAATTTTAAAATATACCAATACATTTTATTTATTATTTCTATTCCTTTGATAAATATTGACAACATGTGGCCGATGATTATTGACTTTCATGAATCCTTTATTTGTTATTACTTTATTCCATACCATAAATTTTCTGATCCAGGTTTTACGGGTATGAGTTCTCTTATGTTATACCAATGTAGTTTTATTATGTCATAATAAAATTATACTCATCTTAATATCACTGATGACATTCAGTTGTTAATACTTATGTTTACCCTTACTGGTCATCTATGTTCACCCTTCGTATGTTTCATTTTCCACAGACTACAAATAATGTTGATAAATGATGTGAGTCTAGAAAGGATTTATATGTGAATAATTTTATAGTGGATATTTATGACTTAATATGGAATATAAAAAGCTATTTATAGTGGGAGATGATGGTCATATTTATGAACCAGTTATTTATGAATCTAAGTTATTAAGAGTTTGTAAAAAATATCTAAAACTCTAAACATAAATTGTCCTTGGGTATGTAAGTGATCCAATATTAAATTTTATGTTATATGTTTTGGATTCCAAAAAAAGGTTCACATTTATTAGTATCAAATCCATAATGTAAAGTTTATGTTTTTAACAAAAGATCTGGGAGTGTGGGTTTGGGGATGTTATAGTTGGTATCAGAGGAGGGTTTAGATGACATTGGAGATTAGGATGTTTTCATGTTATTTTATCTTGATATTTATTGATACCATGATAGGTATATTAGATTAAGGTTGTTCCTAAGTTCAAAACTCTCATACGCCCCTTTTTTGGTTATAAGTGGTGATATCTTAAAATGGTTAATGACATTTTATGATTATTTTTATTAGGTTTAAAAATATATAAATCTTTAGTTTAGTGTGAAGAATGACTTTAAGTTTATTGAAAAAAGTATTAATATATTGATAAACTTTAGAGTTTATATGATCTTAGATATTGAGGTACTTATTGGAATAAAAGTTTAATCATATAGATAATCATGGCATTGAAAAGTGATTTAGTGACTAAGTGATTAATGTTATTACAAAAGAATATTTAAACTTTTTTCGGTCTATAATCTGAAAGTTATGAGATAACCTTTGAGATTAAAAAACTATTTAATTTTGAGTTTATTAAGGTTATTTGGGATATAGTTTTATTTATTTATTGTGTAACGCCCCAACCCCAGCTACCAAGAGTCGGTGCATTACTTCGTAACATTGGCATGATCACAAAAGATCAAGTATTGAAAGACCGATTAGTTTAGTAGCCTTGGAAACACTAGATACATTCATAAGTCTTACATTACATCATAAAGTGAAAAACTAATAACAAAGTCTTCATAGTCCACACTCATATCCTCTTCTGACTATCCCTGCAGGTCATTCATAAAATACTTCTTCACATCCTGGAAAATATTAAAACATTGAAAGGGGTGAGCTCAGATGCTCAGTAAGGATAACAATATAGCGTAAGCTTTCATCAATAAACATAAACATTTAAGGCAATGTATAACTAAAACAAAAGCCTTTTAAACTTGAACTTAAACATAATATGGAAAAAGTAAAATGAGATAATGCCATTCACTTCTTCACATGGATATTCTACTGGTCGAATAATCACATGAAATATCAATAACCACTTTCATAATGATGGAATGCATAATGCCAGACTATCATAACCACGTATCCAAGGCCTCGTGCCAAGACCACAAATAAGATTTTGTCAAGGCCTCATGCCGAGACACTAGTTTGTCTCATGAGACCTGCCGATGCATCGAGGAGCTATAGCGGGCTCCACCCGTCACTTATTAAGTCCAATGCATTCCTCATATGAATAGGTTTAAACATATCATAAACCATAACATAATCGTATCACATAAAACATGCATAAAGGAAACATAACATTTCCACATTTCAATCACAAGATATCAATACAACACATTGATATAATAAAAACGCTTTCAAAACCATTTTCAAAACCAAAATAAAAGAATGTTAAAAATTTGTATTTATTTTTCATTAAAAAAAAGTGATGGCTGGTAGAGGAAGCCGAAACTCAAATAATGGTCACGGCGGCGGAGAAGTTGTTGTCGCCGCATAATTACGGAAATAAAAACATTCCCTTTTTGTCACTTAGTAAAACACTTTGTATAAAAAAGATTCCTTTTGAATAAATTTAAAAGTCAAAGGGGTTTATACACCGTATAAAATAAATTTGTGTATAAAACCAAATATGCCTCAATGAAAGGAGATTGAGACGAAATCCTTAAAAAGATCATTTTTAAAATAACATAGATCTATTATGTGTATTCACTATATGTACACATAAAGAAAGTATAAATACAAGATAGGACATAATAATATCATGATATAATTTGAAAGTAGGAGATTAACCCAAAGAATGGAAATTGGGTTAAGAAGTTCCCTTACCTCGTGTACGACTTGTCTCGACCGCTCTTTAACCTCCTGAATAATAAAATAGAGTTAATCTCTACCTTCTTAAGAACATTTTTCAAGTTCATTATTCCTTTTATATCACTTATTACCATGTCATGAACATTATGTAATTATTTAAGTTTATAACGGTCGTTTTGTCTATCTTAGGTACTTGAGTCAAAAATAAACTTCTTATAATTACAAGTTGTTCATGTGGTGAAATATCCATTATATCCAGAATTATATTCATTATGTAGATATCATATATATCATATATATCCAGTATATACATTCATTCATAATATTACGTTACATTTAGAGGTAAGAAATGAAATGCACCGTTCATGGAGACGGTAAGCCGTACGTACGCATGAATGCTACTTTCATTTTTATTTCGTATTTAATGGAATGAAATCATAATGATATAAATGTATAATATAATTCCAGTATAATATAGTGTATAATACCATTTACTCCATCCTTTATACATCCCACATATGGTATTAATGATTCAAATCACTTTGAGGGGGCGGTAGTCCGCACTTCCTAAAATAAAAATATCGCGTTTACCCATAATGGAAAACATAAAGGTATGCCATAAATGAAAAATAAAAAACCATAAGAAAAAAAAACATAATATATATCATATATAAAAATAGTGTCATCATAATGGCCACCATTAGAGGTGTTATATGAGTGTCGAACAATCATCGTTTCGTGAGGCAAAATTCGCCATCCATAGAAACAGTATGTTCTTTAACCATTAGATGTAGGTGTGTGCAAGTTTAAACCAAATACTTATCATAAAAACATCCTAGTATATTGTAGATACTGGTGTTGTTACAAAAGAAAGGAATAAAAAGAGTTTATGGGGTTGGAGAAGCTAAAAAAACAAAACAACATTAGAGAAGACATTACCTAAAAATCGGGTAACTCTTTTTGATTTGAGCCAAAGGATTCCTTGGGAAGCATTCTGCCCAAAGTGAGGCTTCTAGGACTAAGGGAGGGAAGTTGGGAGAGTATTTGGGCATAGGTTGGCCGAGCCAAATAGCTTGAAAGTGTGAATAAGGTGGGAGTGGTCGGGGTCTTTTATAAGTGGAGAGGAGGGGCACTCTTGGAAAGTAAAAAAAAGTCACTTTATTAGAAAATGATTTTAGGATTTTAGAGGTCCCACACTTATATAATTCGAGGCTAAGGTGATAAGGGTTCGAAAGCTACTCATCCAATAGGTTTTTGAGAAGTGTATGCCTTGGATTTTACATTATCTTTTTATTTTATTTAAATCATTAAATAATGAGGTCATCACTGCATCATCATGATGTCATAAATAATTTAATTTATTTAGTGTCTAAAAATTATAAAACAAATACTATGATGTAGGAAATCTTTTTATCTTTACAATGACTATTTATAGTCAAAAATATAACTTGTATAACCTCATGTAAAAATTGTTTTAGTAAAACATTTCATGTTTGTGTCATTTTTTACTTTAACATTAAATAAAAGGTATTTATGTCATTTTCCAACTAACGTGGCTCCATGGGGTCCCCAAGTTGACCCATGTATTGTCTTGGTCGGCCATGACACATACAATGAGGTTAGGACATGTGTAAAGCTCATATCATATTATTAAAACATTATTTTTACCTTAAACTACACTAATTACCTCTAATCGCGATTAAGAACTTAAAAGTTACTATTCACCAAATATTATTTTAATCTCATTGAACCACATTTTACTTCTTAATGAAAACCATGTATGTCGGATTTTTGAAATTCAAAACACAGAAGTGGTAAAATTTCGTTTAAACGAAAAATCAGTTTTTATAAGTACCACTTAGTGGTTTCACTATTCATCAAAAATTGAAGTTTTTCAGAACAATGCCAAAATTTCAACCTAGGATATAATTGATATTCCGAATTCAAAAATGATGTATATTTTACAAAATTCCAAACATATAAGTTGCATTAATTAATTTTATAATTAATTCCCACTGTCACAACAAATAGCGTGTTTTTAAGAAACAATTTATATCAAAAGATTGACAATTGTTCATGCCCAATTTCAATGTTAAGTTAATTATAATGACCACCATTGGATAAAATGGTAAAAATATATTATAATTATACTCTAAAACCACTCAATAGTATAAGTTATCACTATAAATTATTTTGATTAAAAAAGTTGTTTTTAAGTATTTTTCATTATTCATAAAAAATGGAAGTTCTTAGAAAAATACCAAAAATTCAACATAGGCTAATTTAGATATTCCGAATCCAAAAATGAATTCCATTTTGAAATATAAAATTTCTATAATTTTAAAAAGTGGTTATTACTATTCATAACGGCTACTTTGATTAGTCGCAGTGTTTTAGAACTCGAAGTTGCGTACAATGCAAGCTATTGCATTATTGAATGAGAAGCGTATCGTGGAAGCTCGGGGTGTTACATTCTCCCCTCCTTCAATAAATTGCATCCTCACAATTTGGAATTTTTTCTTTGAAAATAAAAGGTTGAAAAGGGAAAATAACTTTGTGGAAAACCCACATCAGAAATAAGATTAATAAAATTTAGCCTTAATAAGAGGGAAAGGGAAATGAAAAAGTCACCACCCAATTATGATCTCGATTAGGAGAACATTGGTGGCAATTAGAGACATATAATTGGAGGAAAAATGTAAATATTTGTAGGGAGTGATTGAGGTCATCAATCACAATCAACTATCAAATTGAGGGCCTCAAAGCCTTCAATCTCTGTTGATTTAAAATATCATCAGTTCAACAAGACATAAGGTATTAGGATAACACATTTTTTGTTTTAATATCCCTTTACTAAAGTTTAATAATTAATTTATTCATTGAATAAGAGATAGGTATATATATATATATTTATGCTTGACAATTAGAGTTTCATCCTTCAACTCATCTTTCACTCAAAAATATAATAGAAATCAAAAATATTATACTTATCCTAATTGTATAAGGTTCCAAATGTTAACACATACCATTTAGATTAGTAAAATTATTTTGTAATAACCAGGGACTTCCTATAGGCTAGTGGTAGGAAATAAAGGCCTGTCGCACTATGGTTGTGGGTTGGATTCCTGCAGCTTTGTCCGACGCGACGGGTTATGCCCCACCCTGCAGGTTGTCCTTTTCCTAAAACTATAGTATTATAATATTCCCAAAATAATACTATCCAAATATCAACTTAATCCACTCCAACCTTTATAGTTATCCAAAATACCTCTGTCCAGACTTTCTCTAAAAGGTCTCTTAATTCCAAAATCAGTTTATCAGATTCCCCAAACAAAGTAAAGTTTCTCTTATTGTCACATACTAAAAATATAATTACCTTCATCATATTAAAACCTTACTGAAATCAACATGTACTGCAGTACAATCCTTATATATATATCACATTATTCTAATAACCAAAATATAATCCATGAGTCCAAAAGCACCAATACCTTAGTTATTCTTCTTCAACTGTAGTAACAGCATAAGATTGTCCTTGATCCCTTGGCCTTTTATGAGGTATTTTTCCCTGACGCTTAGGAAATTCATTTTCATAATGCCCCATTTCCCTACAATTGTAGCATTCAACATTGATAGCCTCTTTCTTTCCCTTGCAATCACGCGCCTGGTGACCTTTTCCCCCACATTTATAACAAACTCCCATTCCTTTTAGGCAAGTACCAGGGTGATTCTTCCCACAATTATCACATAATGGAAAATCCTTCTTTCCCTTTTTCCATTTATCTGTCTCCTATTCCATCGTTCTCTTATTCTCTTGCTTTACTTTGTTGTCATAAGACTTATATAATTCCTTTTCTGTCTTGATAGAACACGAGACAATATATTCGTATGACGAGATGGTTTGTGAGACTAATGCTCGATGGAGAAATGGTTTTAACCCATCAAAGAAACGATCAATCTTACTTCTTGGGTTACGTATATAATCTGCAGCATGCCTCGCTAACCTTGTAAAGTTGGCCTCATACTTTGTGACATTCTCATCCTCCTTTTGTCTCAGACTCAAAAATTGTCTTTCCATATCTTCTCGATGGTCACGAGGATAGTATTTTTCTAGGAAAAGCTCTTTGAACTCCCTCCATTCCATTTTCGATACGTCATCATCTTCCTTTGTGTTTTGAATCAGCGACCACCACTGATCGGCATCTCCAGTGAGGCGGTAAACTATCATGACAACATTCTCCCTTTCGCTACTCCCCAAGGAATGGAATATTTTTTCTAAGAAGTTTATCCATTGCTCAGCTACTAATGGATTTATACCCCCATTAAATGTTGGCGGTTGTTGCCTCATGAAGCGGTCTAACATTGATCCTCCACGTTGTGGATCAGGGTGATCCATATGAGTAAGGTTATTATTCATAACTTGAGTGAGTTGTCCCAGTATGGTAATAAGTTGATCAGCACCAGCTGTATCTCCAGATCCACAACAATTATCTTGAGCAGGAGGGCAATCCCTACACGGAGTGTGTTCATTGATACGGTTTCCATTCCTTCCACTAGGCACCATTTCTAAACAATGGCATAAACTATATTAGTTTATGAATCAAAATACATAATTCCATACTTGTAAGATACTTAACATAAATTGAACTATTTATGGATATAGTCCATAAAAATGTTTTCTTTGAGGAAGTATATACTCATAACCCTTCATAGTGGTTTATAAAGAAAATGAGAATTATCCAAAGCATATCCCCCGGGAGTGTTGTAACCAAGAGTGCAGGAAGGCCCGTTGTCGTGCACCAGTTCCCGTTCAAGTCTAGTTCAAAGCGGTGTTTTCGGGTTTTACCCCTAGGTACATCTGTGCCAGAGCTTCCTCTACCTGCTCGTATCCAGACAGGGATGTATTGCTCGGAAAACTCACAAAATCTCTACAATAACAAAATTCTAGGAAGTTCTTCTATACTAATCCTCAAAGTATATCTTTGGGCTATGTGCTCTAATCAGAGTTTATCTAAATCTAGCTTCCAAGGTTAGTACTAAACTGCCTCTGATACCAACTGTAATGCCCCAACCCCAACTACCCAGAGTCGGTGCATTACTTCGTAACATTGGCATGATCACAAAAGATCAAGTCTCGAAAGACCGATTAGTTTAGTAGACTTGGAAACACTAGATACATTACTAAGTCTTACATTACATCATAAAGTGAAAAACTAATAACAAAGTCTTCATAGTCCACACTCATATCCTCTTCTGACTATCCCTGCAGGTCATTCATAAAATACTTCTTCACATCCTGGAAAATATTAAAACATTGAAAGGGGTGAGCTCAGATGTTCAGTAAGGATAACAATATAGCGTAAGCTTTTATCAATAAACATAAACATTTAAGGCAATGTATAACTAAAACAAAAGCCTTTTAAACTTGAACTTCAACATAATATGGCAAAAGTAAAACGAGATAATGCCATTCACTTCTTCACATGGATATTCTACTGGTCGAATAATCACATGCAATATCAATAACCACTTTCCTAATGATGGAATTCATAATTCCAGACTATCATAACCACGTAGCCAAGGCCTCGTGCCAAGACCACAAATAATATTTTGTCAAGGCCTCGTGCCAAGACACTAGTTTGTCTCATGAGACCTGCCGATGCATCGAGGAGCTATAGCGGGCTCCACCCGTCACTTATTAAGTCCAATGCATTCCTCATATCAATAGGTTTAAACATATCATAAACCATAACATAATAGTATCACATAAAACATGCATAAAGGAAAAATAACATTTCCACATTTCATTCACAAGATATCAATACAACAAATTGATATAATAAAAACTCTTTCAAAACCATTTTCAAAACCAAAATAAAATAAATTTAAAACTTTGTATTTATTTTTCATTAAAAAAAAGTGATGGCTTGTAGAGGAAGCCAAAACTCAAATAATGGTCACGGCGGTGGAGAAGTCGTTGTCGCCGCATAAGTACGGAAATAAAAACATTCCCTTTTTGTTGTTTAGTAAAACGCTTCATATAAAAAATATTCCTTTTGAATAAACGTAAAAGTCAAAGGGGTTTATACACCGTATAAAATAAAGTTGTGTATAAAACCAAATATGCCTCAATGAAAGGAGATTGAGACGAAGTCCTTAAAAAGATCATTTTTAAAATAACATAGATCTATTATGTGTATTCACTATATGTACACATAAAGAAAGTATAAATACAAGATAGGACATAATAATATCATGACATAATTTGAAAGTAGGAGATTAACCCAAAGAATGGAAATTGGGTTAAGAAGTTCCCTTACCTCGTGTCCGACTTGACTCGACCACTCTTTAACCTCCTGAATAATAAAATAGATTAATCTATACCTTCTTAAGAACATTTTTCAAGTTCATTATTCCTTTTATATCACTTATTACCATGTCATGAACATTATGTAATTATTTAAGTTTATAACGGTCGTTTTGTCGATCTTAGGTACTTGAGTCAAAAATAAACTTCTTATAATTACAAGTTGTTCATGTGGTGAAATATCCATTATATCCAGAATTATATTCATTATGTACATATCATATATATCATATATATCCATTATATACATTCATTCATAATATTACGTTACATTTAGAGGTAAGAAATGAAATGCACTGTTCATGGAGACGGTAAGCCGTACGTACGCATGAATGCTACTTTCATTTCTATTTCGCATTTAATGGAATGAAATCATAATGATATAAATGTATAATATAATTCCAGTATAATATAGTGTATAATAACATTTACTCCATCCTTTATACATCCCACATATGGTATTAACGATTCAAATCACTTTGAGGGGGCGATAGTCCGCACTTCCTAAAATGAAAATATTGCATTTACCCATAATGGAAAACATAAAGGTATGCCATAAATGAAAAATACAAAATCATAAGGAAAACCAAAACATAATATATATCATATATAAAAATAGTGTCATCATAATGGCCACCATTAGAGGTGTTATATGAGTGTTGAACAATCATCGTTTCGTGAGGCAAAATTCGCCATCCACAGAAATAATATGTTCTTTAACCATTAGATGTAGGTGTGTGTAAGTGTAAACCAAATACTTATCATAAAAACATCATAGTATATTGTAGATACTGGTGTTGTTACAAAATAATGGAATAAAAAGAGTTTAATGGTTTGGATAAGCTAAATAAAACAAAACAACATTAGAGAAGACATTACCTAAAAATCGGGTAACTCTTTTTGATTTGAGCCAAAGGCTTCCTTGGGTAGAATTCTGCCCAAAGTGAGGCTTTTAGGAGTAAGGGAGGGATGTTGGGAGAGTATTTGGGTATAGTTTGGCCGAGCCAAATGGATTGAAAGTGTGAATAAGGTGGGAGTGGTGGGGGCCTTTTATAAGTGGAGAGGAGGGCACTCTTGGAAAGTAAAGAAAAGTCACTTTATTATAAAATGAGTTTCGGATTTTAGAGGTCCCACACTTATATAATTCGAGGATAAGGTGATAAGGGTTCTAAATCTACTCATAAAATAGGTTTTTGACAAGTGTAAGCCTTGGAGTTTACATTATCTTTTTATTTTATTTAAATCGTTAAATAATGAGGTCATCACTGCATCGTCATGATGTCATAAATATATTAATTTATTTAATGTCTAAAAATTATAAAACAAATACTATGATGTAGGAAATATTTTTATCTTTCCAATGACTATTTATTGTAAAACATATAACTTGTATAACCCCATGTAAAAATTGTTTTAGTAAAACATTTCGTTATTTGTGTCATTTTTTACTTTAACATTAAATAAAAGGTATTTATGTCATTTTCCAACTAAAGTGGCTCCATGGGGTCCCAAAGTTGACCCATGGATTTTCTTGGTCGTCCACGACACATCCAATGAGGTTAGGACATGTTTCAAGCTCATCTCATATTATTAAAACATTATTTTTATCTTAAACTACACTAATTACCTCTAATCGCGATTATGAACTTCAAATTTACTATTCACCAAAAATTATTTTAATCTCATTGAACCACATTTTACTTCTTAATGACAACCATGTATGTCGGATTTTTGAAATTCAAAACACAGAAGTGGTAAAATTTCATTTAAACGAAAAATCAGTTTTTATAAGTACCACTTAGTGGTTTCACTATTCATCAAAAATTGAAGTTTTTCAGAACAATGCCAAAATTTCACCCTAAGCTATAATTGATATTCCGAATTCAAAAATGATGTCTATTTTACAAAATTCCAAACATATAAGTTGCATTAATTAATTTTATAATTAATTCCCGCTGTCACAACAAATAGCGTGTTTTTAAGAAACAATTTATATCAAAAGATTGACAATTGTTCATGACCAATTTCAATGTTAAGTTAATTCTAATGACCACCATTTTATAAAATGGTAAAAATATATTCTAATTATACTCTAAAACCACTCAATAGTATAATTTATCACTATAAATTATTTTGATTAAAAAAGTTGTTTTTAAGTATTTTTCACTATTCATAAAAAATGGACGTTCTCAGAAAAATACAAAAAATTCAACATAGGCTAATTTCGATATTCTGAATCCAAAAATGAAGTCCATTTTGAAATATAAAATTTCTATAATTTTAAAAAGTGGTTATTACTATTCATAACGGCTACTTTGATTAGTCGCGGTGTTTTAGAACTCGAAGTTGCGTACAATGCAAGCTATTGCATTATTGAATGAGAAGCGTATCATGGAAGCTCGGGGTGTTACATATTGAATTATTTAGTTCCATCTTTGGGTATTATTATTGAATTTTGAATATTAATGTATTATTTCATAATATGAAGGTTTATTCAATTTTAAAAAATCTTACCATATTATAACCATTTTTATTTTTTAATGTCTAAAGAGAGTTGGAATAAATTTTCATCAATTATATGGTTAAGTGATCCTTTAAAAGTTGTGTTTTAGTGCTTTAGGTATAAAAAAATCATCTTGAATACTCATCATTTGGAGAAAAAAATGAGATTGTGGTGGAAATTGATTAAAGGATAAAATTAAATTTATTAAGTAAGTAAAATTCCATATTTTCTTATCCGATATAGAAATAAATTTTCCAAATATAAGAAAAGGATCATGAATCACAAATTTTATCCTATAACCTTTATAACTAAGGAATAAAAGACCATTTAACTCATTACAAATTTATGGTTTTGAGGTTCTTAACTTTATATTGATCATTCAATTTCTTATGATAAATTATATCTATCAATCTAAATAATTATTTACTCTTTTATTGCTTGTAAATATATTCACTTTCTAAGAATTGTATCTTATTTTTAAACATATTTTTGTTATGACATTGATATTTTCCTTTCCATCTTTTTACGAGAAAGATTTATTAATCCTTTTTACAATGTGGGATTACAAAAAATGTATTTTCAAATATCAAACATTAAATTAACAAGATAGATTTAATTTTTTAGGAAAAATGTTATTAAAGGGGGGGGGGGATGAATGTAACAACCTCATGTTTTAAAAATGATGTTATTCTTGATAGCATAAGAGACACACACCACTGAGTTTAAATAAACCATGAAATAATATTATTTTAAATATGGCCATTAAAACCTAAATATTAAATTTGAGAGTATAGATAATATCAAATAATTTATGAATTATATATATAAATTAAATTCTCAATATAAATTTATTGATAAATTCTTTTTAAATAATCAATCAATTTTTAGTGAAGTAATTTTGTTCATAAAAATATATTTTTTACAGAAATGATTTTATTGTTTTTATGAGAAAATATAATAATTAATTTATATTTATTATAGAAAAAATTAACTTAATTTTTTAAATAATTATATCAAAATTAACTTATGGTGAGATTATGGGATTTTTCACAATATATTGATTTTCCACTGAATTGTGAAAAATTCCGATTTTTGTAAAACAATCATTAATTTTAAAAAAATAAATTAATTTAAAACTACCATTATATTTGAAATATTATTTAAAGTAACATAAGTATTTTTTAATTATATTTAATTCAATTAATTACTTTTTATTCATCTTTTTATTGTATTTTAGTATAAGTTTATTTTTGGGATTAAAATGATATTTTTATGAAAATAGTTTTAAAGTGCGTAATGTTTATCATTTTTAAGTAATTAAAAAACCACTAATGAGTAATAATTTAAATTAAATTTATATATTATATATCAATAAATATTAATTGGTATTCATACAATGATTATTATTATTCATAGAGTTAATATAAAATCACCCTTTGTTTGAAAAATACACTTCTTGAAAACCATTTTTGTCGCTTCTGCATTTTTAATTTTAAATTAAATTTATCCAATTATGTGAATTGAATTTATTAAATTAGATTACATATTTTTAATCAGAATAATTTAAATTATATTATATGTTTAACTAAATTTTTGACCAAAATAAATAGTGAAAATAGTAAAAATTAATTACCATGGTTAATGTGAAAATGAGTTTTCTAGGAGGTTAAACTAACAATATAAGTGTTAAAATGACCTAAAAACTTGTATAAAATATATTATGTCATATTTTGATATTATCATGTCTAATTATTGATAATGGTCTATTTATATCCTTTTATCATGTTAAAAATTTTGGTATTCCTTTTTCTTTTCAAAAATTACAAGTGTGCCACTCACCTCACTTATAAAATGAACCCCTTATCCTCTACTCTTCACAAAATTAAAGCTATTTAGATTGGAAAATACATACCCAAATACCTTCCTAAAATACCACCCCATGACCTTGATGCCTTTTTATAATAAAAAATATATCTTATGAATTATTTTAATCCCCACCTAAGGAGGCTCTGTGAAGAAGTTGTACTGTGCTTAACCGAGATTTTTTATTTTATTTCATCTTCTACCTACTTAAAATATTATTAGATTATTATGATATAATAAAAATAGTATCTAAAATATATTATTATGTTATTATGATACTGTAATACCATAAATCCAAATCCCCCTCCATAAAATGGGATACAAAATTAACATTCATGTGTATGGAGGATTACCGCCTCAGGAACCGATGTCATTTATTTTCTATCATCACCTCACAAGGATTTTAATAATGATGGATTTAGATTATATATATGATATTTATGAAATATTTATACTTATTTATTTTTGATATCACATATACCTTTTTACTTTACATTCTGCGGGGGATACGATAACATCGTTCGTGTGTACAAAGAACTACCCCCTCCCGAAGCGATGTGATTTGTTTGTCACTAATGATTTGTATGGAAGGTAATTAGGATAAATTTAATTAATAAATGTGGTATAAATTAAATAATTATTATAACCATGACATATTTATCATTCTAGAAAGATAATATACCATCATATTTATTATACAGAAAAATGATAACATCATTCATGCGTACGTGTAGACTACCACCTCCATTAAGCGATGTGAATATTTTTTCATCACTAAATCACATTGATGATGTATATAATTTAATATAAATAAAAAATATTTTATTTATGATAATATTATAATTATTTAAATATAAAATAATATATACCTTATTTTAAAAAAAATCATTTAAAATTAGAAATGTTACTCATGCGTACGTACAACCTACCATCTCCATGATTATAAAATAGTTCTTTTTTCATAATTATCAATAATTATTGGTTTTAAATTTATAATTGACATATAAATATCATAAATACTTCATGATTATTAATATGGAGATGTTGAAATAATAACCTCTTTGACCACATACAACAAACGAATGATATTTTGAAATAATGAACATAACATTCTGAAAACACCTGACATGGGCATAACTAATTAAGTATTTAAATATATAATTATAAAGAAATAAAGCAATTTATTTATTTAAAAGGTATTAAACCTAAAAAAGTTTATTAAGAAATAAATCAACTAATAAAATTTAATTATATTGGAGTTTCTAACAAGTATGAAGAATATCAGACTAGATGTAAGGGTTTCCCATCTCACTTTTTATTTATGTGAGACATATTCCATATTCACCACTAGTTTTTATTATTTGGTGTATATAATACTCATTAATGTATTTTTGATTCTTTTCAGGAAATTATTGGGATTTATAAATCCATATGAGGTTCTCTATAGCGACCCAAACTTCTCATACGTGGATATTGCATCTTTTTAGATGAATATTCATTATATTATACTGACACATACATGAGAACCGTAATAGTTTATTGAATTTGAAAATGTGGAAAACAGTATTCTTAATTAATATAAGATCTTAAATGTCTCTAATAATGATATTTTTCTTTAGTACTCTTACTTAAAACCATTATTCATAACATGAGGAAAGGAAACATAAGAAAGGGTGACCTTAAATCCTCAGTAAGGGGTAACATAAGAGATATAAATATATAATAATATATAAGCATAAGATAAGACTAATTGTATATAATAATGAAAATAAATTACATGTTTCATACCCAAATTATCATAAATTATAAAGTTGAAGCATGACATAAATATTGGAAGTTCATATGACATAAATCATAAGGTAAATAAAGAACATGATCAATGAGAGAATAAAATTGGCATAAGGCATAGATTTGTAGAATACACACAAGAATAAAAAATATTATGTCAATGATACCCACCAAGACATTAATATCATGTTAGTATTGGGATAAACACTCTTGTACCTTCTTTGGGCTTGGCCTAATAACCCATGTACACTCATTTGTCGGCTTGGGATGACCACAAGTGTACCCTCCTTTATAGGCTTAGGTTTACCACCCATGTATCCTTTGAGATCATAAATAATTTATCTTGCCCAATAAATTTATGGGAGATATAGGTACCGAAAATCACATAATGAAAATAATAAATATTTGTGACACAAGATTATAAAACATTCATCATATCGTAACCCATAAAATGAAATTGGTTTCATAAAAACTTCATTATATCATAACCTATGGAAAATATACAACTTTCACAATCATTTAATTATTTCATTATAACATAAGGCATGAAAGAGATGTGGGTATCATAAGAATTCAATCTTGGTATAACTAGTGAAATAGAAATGGGTTTCAAGAGTATTTTATCTTCGAATAAAACATGGAAGAGAAATGGGATTCATAAAAATATTTTAACTATAAACATAAACCATTTAGAGAAAAAATAAGAATGGTATCCTTGGATCACATCCCTAGTAAAGAATAAGTCACCTCAAAGAATTTTATCTTAGATAGGAAATAATATTTAATGACTAATTGGGACATTTCTTGAATTTTGTTTATTTAAAAGTAAAATTTTATAACATAAAACATTATGAAAAGAATTTTCTTTAAAAAATCCCTTAATAACTTATAAAGGAAGATTTTAAAAATAATTTTACACATTTCATAAGGAAAATGTCCTTTCATATTTGAAAAATACTCCTTAAAAAATAAACCATTTTAAAATAATTTTTATTTAAAAATAACTTTAAAAAACATAAATTAATCTTCAAATTAATGATTTTTCATGATTTTGGAAAATTACTTTAATGTTTTACTCGCTAAAAAAACATTTCTTTTAGATTTTCAGTAAAATAAAAATGAAAATTGTTTTGAAAAACAAAATAAAGATTCATTTTAATTTTTTTTGTAAAATGTAAAAAAAGTATAAAAATTCATTTTGAACATTATAAGAGAGTAATAAAACATTTTCTAAAACATTTTTGGAAAACATGGTTTTGAAATAAATTTGATTTATGACCGAAGAGAGAAATAAAGTTTGTTTTTTATATTTTTATCCTTAATTATATTAAGTACAAAAGAGTGAATAAATGGTACCATTTATGGAAGATATAATTAATAACCATAGGAGGATAAAATCCATGAGAATAATTTAGAGTTAGATCATGAGATTTAAACATGTGATACTTAATAAAAAATAATACTGATAAATTATGAGATTGTAACGTAAAATATTTACCACTTCGGTACCATTGATACATAAGAACCAATAATTAATACCGTACAATGAAACATAAAATATCATTAATATGAATAAATTAATTATATTACATGTTATAGGTGATTTATATACACCTTGTGAAACAATATAGGTGCATAACATAATGTATATCTCAAAGAAGGAAAATTGAAACCAAAATCTCTTACCGCTTTGGAAACTTTTGAACTATAAACCTAATGAAATATAGATTATTAAATGGACATGTAAATACAGATAAAGTTTAGTATAATTATCATAAAATAAATCCATGGTCAGTATATACAACACATAGAAGAAAGAGGTGGTGAATATAGCATGTGTCTTAAAAAATAAAAAAGTGAGACGAAAATTCCTTAGTGCGGGAGTAACTTTCGAATTGTAATAACCGTGTAATAATAAAATAAATTGATACAATAATTATAATTAAATTAGGTATATTAATGATATATCACTTCATAGTTAATTATATACACCATAAAAAATAAATGAGTTGGGAATATGGAATAATTCTCTCAAAAATAAAAGTGAGACTAGAAATCCCCTTACCCAATATGTGACTTCCATCAAACTCATTAAAAATTCCTAAACAATAATTATATGTTTATTATAAATATATAAAAGAACCATATTGATATTTTTTATTCCATATATAATTTTATTATGACCTTATATTACCTTTTTATTAACATTTACATGTTAAAGTTATGTTTTAGGTAATAACCGGTTCATTTTTTTATTCATTTTGACTTGTTGTTATTGGCCTTATTTATTTGATCATGATTTGATAATATTATATATATAAATCATAATATAACTATCATATATATTCAGTATATTTATTTACTTTAATCTATAAAATTAATTGATTGGAAATGAAATGCATTGTTCCTAGAGATGATAGGTCGTACGTAAGAATGAATTTTGTTTTTTCATTTTCTTATCGATTAGAAAGAAAAAAATTAAATGATATATTATAATTATAGAACCATTTATTATTTTACATATATAATTTTTTTATTAATCCCATCCTCAGTACATTCCAATTAAATAACGAATGAATCACATTGCTTCACGAAGTGGTAATCCACCATACACATGCACACTATTATTATATTTCCACCAAATGGAAAGAATGAAGGTATGTGTGGTATAAAAATTATATAATAAAAATAATATAATAAATATAATAAATTTAATTTGTAAATATTATTCCCATCATTATTAGGTGGTAATCGAAAAACAAAAGACATTGTTTCGCAAGGCAATAGTCTTCCGTACACATGAATGATGATTTTGTACCCCTTTGATAGAAGTGTGTGTAGTTTTAGGTCATGAACTTAACATAAAAACATATCAGTATATTAAAGATACTTGTTATATTATATAATCATTATATAAAAATATTTTAAGGGGTTTAAGGAAGAAAAAAAAAACAAAAACATTCATTGATTAATATTACCTCTTCTTTGGGTATCCTCCTTAGGTTTAACCTAAAATCCTTCTATGGTTGGATTTATGTCCAAAATAAGAATTCAAAAAATGATAGGATGGAGTTTTTAAGTGATTTGGGTAGGTATTGGGTGAAAAAAATAGCTTTTAATGTTTGATTAATAGAGGATAAGGGGTGACCTTTTATAAGTGGGGTGGGTGGAAAACTTGTAAATTTTTTAAAGAAAGAATTCCACCAACGTTATTAATATTTCATGTATCTCCATATTAAGATATTCTCCAACATAAGAAGTTTTTTGGTTTAAATATATATATATATATATATGTATTTATTTGTGAATTCCTATAGGTTAATTTTACCCTTATCTTTTTTGTTTAACCTCGGTAAAACCATTTTTTCCTTAACCGCGATAATTAATTTTTACTGTATTCACTATTCATTTTTGTATCAAATTAAGTTAGAATAATTAAAAATTAAAAATTATTATGATTCAAAATATGTAATCAAAATTTATAAATTCCTTTCATTTAAGTGTAAAAAAAATTTAAAATTAACCCGGCATACGTGTTGATAAAACAAGGTTTTAAAGCGAAAATGATTAAAAGTTCAAAAAGTTTTTATATCCAATTGCAATATCAAATTATACCCAAATACATAAATTGTATTAATAGATATATAATTTAACTAAATATACTTTAAAAAGAATTTATAATAAAATTTAACTTTATAAATAAATTAAACAAAAAAGAAATTTTCAATTGAAATTCAATATTTTTCATTTTTTATTAAAAAATGAAACCTTATATAAAAATAAAAAATATTAACTCTAAAATAATTTTTGATATTATGAAGTAAAAAATTAAGTTTATTTTACGAAATTAAATTTCTAAAAGTGTCAAAAATTAATTTTATTATTGTTCACAAAAAGACATAAAAAACAGTTTTTTGAGAAAATAGAATTTTAAAACATATGAAGATCTTTCGAAAAATTCTGTATTTTATTATAAATATTTTTTATTTATATAAAAACATTATAATTAATATTTAAAAAATTTTTATTACTATTTATATCACTAAGTTTAACGTCTAGTTTGTATGGGTATCATTTAAATAATATTAATAATATATCATTATTTTGTTAAAACTCAATATTGAGTGTAACACAAGCTAAATTAGTGTTGCATGAAACACAAGATTAACTGAGTGTTTCATATATCACAAGATTAAATTGGTGTTTCGTGAAATAAAATCCATAAAATAAATTTAATTTTTTAAAGAAAGTAACTCGTAAAAACTTGGGGTGTTACATTCCACCCCCTTAAAATGAATTTCACCCTTGAAAATCGCCATTCTGATACTAAAAAATAATGGTAATTATGCCTCATGATATCATAATTTTACCACATATCTTATTTAATCTGGTGGGTTTTACAAAAATCTTTTATTAGGTGAGTGGTCTTCTTTTAGAACTTTCTCTTTTCAATCCAGAATCTCTACTAGTCATTCTTATAGGAAATCTCATGCTACAGTGGTATGAAATCTAAGTTAAGTACATGTTATGGATATAGTATATAATTTGTTAGGAGTGACACATAGAACACATCATGAACCAAATAGAGGTTTGGTGTAAGCACCAAACTGAAAACTACTCTCCCAATGTGATCAAGTATTTTAATGGGGCTGATATACCAAGGGATTAATTTTACCTTGTTTATTCTATAGACAACTTTGTTGAACATAATTTTTACCAACATTAAATTCTAAATTGTGCTGACAACTATCAACACAAAATATTTGTAAAATTTAAACAATTATTAAATGATTTTGAATGGACCTTAACCCAAATGGCCCGAAGGCCTTTTTTTTATAATCAATAATTCCCCTTTTAAGGGTTAAAGGGGAACCCGTACATGACCCATAGGTCCAAGGCACAAGGCCCGATAAACCCACAATACATGACCCAAAGGCCCAGATTTATACTATGTAATCATATTTATCATGTAATAACATCTTTCTTTCTGCAACTTCACTCAAGTACCTTAGAGTTTTACACTTCCTTCTATAAAGTTCTTCATAAAGATCCTTTTTAATACTTGAGTGAAATATATTATTTCAAGAAAATAAAATTGGGAAAAGTGTTTATCATAAAAACATTTCAAATCTATAGTACAAGGTAATATATTATTATATGTTCAAAAAGTGTAAAGGAAATCCTCCTTAAATAATTTTATCACTAAAACATAGAAAAAACCAAATGGGTGTATTGTGATAAATGTATCATAAAATATCTGAAATCATGATAAACACCCATCATGTGAAAACTTAAGTGGGGTGTCTAATTCATTGAAATTATTATCAACCTTAAAATTATAAACCCATTATTAAATCTATAACTCTTATATTAATCTTATATGGAGACATATAGAGATACAAAATCCATGTAGGTAATCTCATGAAATTTAACTAAAGGATGAACAATAATATTTTTATAGGGACGATTCATACAAAATAAAATGAAAAATTACCAATTAAGTAGGGGAGGATAAGTTTTCTCTAATTATCATGGTTCAATTCATCCCTTATGATAACATAATATTCCATTTGTTCTTTTTCTTTAGATGTTGTTGGGGAATATCATCCACATTATTCCTTGAATTGGGGAACTTGTTAGAATAATGTTAAAAATAATTTAAATTTAAAGAATAAAGTGTGGGACGTGTATTTTTTGGGGATTTATAATTATTTAAATAATTATCTAACCTTTCATCAATCACTTAGGCATTCATCCACTTTACGACCTTCCATTTTAAACATAAAACATTTACTAGTCCCTTAAAATAAATACCCTCCATGTTTATTACTACACTTTGAGTATAAAAGAAAAATCATCTTTTTCTTTCCATGGTTCTTAGATTTTCCTTTGAAATATATCTTCATTTTCTTATAAAAAACATGAGATTGATACATAACTCCAACAACCATTTCCACCATGACGACACAAAGAACATTTTTTTCATACCTGCTGAAATCTTTTATGGGTAACGCCATTCAAATAATAGGTTTTAAGACACTAAATAATTGATCAAACTTACTTTTAGGTTGGTTGATAATACTATAAGTGTACCACAAAATTATTTTAAAATTTACCTTTTAGTTACAAACAGATTCACCATCACTTTTATTTTTCTTAAGGAACTCCTTCTCCATCTTCATACAAAGAATATAAAGAAATTTCTTATTGAAAGATATGTTCTTGAACTAGTCCCAATCCATGGTGTCAATTTCAACCTGTTGCCTCATACTCTTGATAATATTCCACCATTGATCTTCTTCACCTTCTATCTAGTAGACAACCAAAATGAATTTTTCATTTTACAAATACTAGAGAACATAAAATATATTTTATGTGGTATTGATCCATTTCTCAGCAATTAGAGGATCAATAAATCCACTGAATAAATTTGGATGTTTTCTCATGAAGGACTCAACACAAATTTTCCCTTATTTTCTCATTTAGTAGTGCAAAATGATTCATATCTTGTGAATGTTGTGCCATCATAGAAAAAAGAATTTGTATTTTAGATATCATAATGTTTGGATTCTGAGGAGGATAATCATTGCATTGTACGTCATTCTCAACATTAACACGGTTAGTATAGGTTCTAGAAATTGACCACTTATATACCGTCATTTACGATATTGGGATAATAATCGATGTATTATCCTTTAAAGGCTTGGTATGACCACCTATGTACCCTCTATGCTCATTAAACATTTATCTTTACCCAATTAATTGTAGTTCAATATTTATCTTTCCTATCACATAATTAAAATCATATACATGTGATCCATAAGATCATAAAACATTCAACATATCATAACCCTAAAATATGTTTCTTAAAAATTTAATTATATTACAACCTGTGGAAAAAGGAATATTTCATAATCATTTCAACATTTCATCATAACATAACCCATGAAAAAGAAGTGGGTTTCACAAGAGTTATGTCATGGTATAATATGTGGAAGAGAAATGGGTTTCATGATCATTTTATCATGGTATAACCCATTTAAGAGAAATGTTATTCATAAAAATATTGTCATCATAAACATAAACCATTTAGAGAAAGAATAAGAATTGTATACTTAGATCAAATCCCTAGTAAAGCATAATCTACCATAAAAAATTCATCTTAGATGGAAAATAATTTTGAATAACTACTTGGGAAATTTCTTGAGGAAAATATATTTTTCTTTAAAAATGAAATTTTTAAACATAAAACATCATTAAAGTCTTTTTCTTTAATAATACTATTGAAAACTTATAAAAATATGTTTTAAAAACCATTTAAAACATTTCCCATGAAAAAAATCCTTTTCGTTTTGAAAAAAATCCTTATAAAACATAAAACATTTTAAAATACATTTTTTTATAACTTTTTAAAATTATAAATTAATCTTCAAATAAATTATTTTTCATGACATTGTAAAATTATATTCAGGGAGTACCCATTAAAATGAATATTCCTTTCACATTTTTAGTAAATTTCAAATGATAATTATTTTGGGAAATGACATGAATATTATTTTTAATGTTTTTTATAAAAAGTAAACCATGGGTAAAAAATGGCTTAAAAATCATAAGAGAGTTATAAAAAAAATTAATACATTTTTAGAAAACATGTTGTTGAAAGAAAATATATATCCGATTGAAGATAGAAAAAAAGTTGGATTTTATTTATTTTTTTTCTTAATTAAATTAAGTACCAATGATTGGAAAAATAGTACCATTACTCAATTATATTATGAATAATTATATTAGGAGAAAATAAATTTGTATTATGTATAGGTATATTTCAATATTTCATCATTGGAGACTTAATAATAAACAATCTCGGTAAATAATGAGATTGTAACATAAAATATTTACCAGTTTGGTAACATTGATTCATAAGAACCGTGGTGGAATAAAGTAAAATGAAACAAAAGCATAAATTAGGATGGATAAATTGAGGATATTAAATGTAAAATAGGTTGTATATACACCTTGTGAAATAATATAGGTTCATAACAGAACGTATGTCTTAAAGAAGTAAAATGGAGACAAAAATCCCTTTCTACTTTGGTAACTTTTGAACTGTAAACCAAATTAAAGAGTGATCCTTAAATGGAAATTTAAATGAAAATAAATTAATGAAGACAAATTATAAAATAAATTCATGGGTAGTATAATAAACCAAATGGAAGAAATATTTGGTGAATATAACATGTGTATCATAAAAGTAAAAAATGATATAGAAATCTTTTACCACTGGAGTAACTTTTGAATTATAATACCCATGAAAAAATAACATAAATATAAATATTAATTATCCTTAAATTAGGTATATTCATTATCTCTCATTTCATAGGGTAGTATATACACCATATAAAATAAACAAGTGGTGAATATGGAATAAGTCTTTGAGAAATAAAAGTGAGACTAGAATCCCCCTTTCCTTAAGTTTTGACTTCTATCCCACTCGTTTAAAATTATTGTATAATAAATATATGTTTATTTAAATATATCACATAAATATATTTAAATATATTATAACATATATTATTATATTATGACTTTATGTTACATGTTCATTAACAATTTGATGTTAATGTTATGTTTCTGTTAATAACCTCTTTATTTTTCGTATATGTTTTGACTTGTTATTATTAGTCCTATTACATCAATAATAATTTTTTCATATCCAAGATTTAATAAATGATATAAATATATTTTATATTCAATATATTTATTTATTTTAATCCTTAAAATTTAGTGATAGTAAATGAAATACATCGTTAATAGAGACAACATGTCGTATGTACGTATGATTGTTGTTTTTTTATTTTCTTGTCGGTTTGAAAAGAAGAAAATTAAATGATATATTATCATTATTAATTTATATATATCACATATTTTTATTAAACCCATCCTTTATACATTCCATGTAATGTGTGAATGAATCAAATCACTTCATGAGGCGGTGGTCATCCATACAAATGAACAACGTTATCGTATTCCCACAAAATAAAAATCATAAAAGTATGTGTGATATAATAATTATATAAGAATAATAATATCCTTAATATCATAAATATAATATATAAGTAGTATTTCCATCATTATTCCCAATATTTATAGGTGTTAATGGAAAAAAAGAATGACATCAGTTTGCAAGTCGGCTATCTGCCATACACACAAAAAATTATTTCATAACCCATTTGATGGATGTGTGTGTGGTTAAATGTTTTAAATTATAAATAAAAAAAAATATGTATATTTAATAAAATATTTTTATTATATAATAATTATATAAAAATAATTTAATGGGTTTGAGGAAGAAATAAAACAAAAAACATTCGTTGACGAACATAACCTCTTATTTGGGTATCCTCCTTAGGTTTGCACTAAAATCCTTTATTTTTTGGATTTATCTCCAAAAAAGGATTTTAGGATAAGGTGAGGGAATTTGGTAATTTATTTGGTCATTAATGATTTGTAAAAAAGAGGTTTTAAGGTGTGATAATGTGAATAGAAGGGGTGACCTTTTATTAGTGGGGTGAGTGGAAAACGTGTTAATTTTTAAAATAGAGAATTCCACCGATGTTTTTCATATTTAATGTGTCTCAAATTTAGTCCATTATTTAATATAAGAGGTTTAATGGTATAAATATGATCATAAAATGGTTTTTATACATGTTTATAGGTTAATTTTTCCCTTATCTTTTTAGTTTAACCCCCGATAAACACATTTTTACCTTAACCACGACAATTAATTTTTACTGCATTCATTATTCATTTTAGTAAAAAATTATATTAGACTTATTAAAAATTAAAAATTATGATGATTAAAAATATTAAATTCATTTTTCAAAATTCCTTTCATGTTAATGGAAAAAATTAAAAGAAAATTAATTGCATAGACATGTCGAGAAAGCAGGGTTTTAAAGACAAAATGATCAAAAGTTCACAAAGTTTTTATATCCAAATTCAAAATGAAATTGATCCCAATTAAATAAATTGAATTAATACATGTATAATTTAACTAATTATACATTAAAAATAATTTAAAATATAATTTAGCTTTACAAATAATTTTAAAATAAGACAATTTTCAATTAAAATTATGCATTTTTCATTATTCATCAAAAAATGAAACTATTCATAAAAATCCAAAAAATTCACCATAAGATAATTTTCAAATTATTAATTAAAATATTTAGTTTATTTGAAAAAATTCAGTTTTTAAAATTTTCAAAAATTTATTTTATTATTTTCCCAAAAAGATATAAAAACAGTTTTTTTGAGAAAATAATATTTTCAAAACATATAAAGATATTTCTAACAATTATGTATTTTATTATAAATATGTTTTATTTATATAAAAACATTATAATTAATATTTAAAAATTATTTATTACTATTTATTTCATAAGTTTAGTGACATGGTTATAATGGTAGCATTTAAATAATATTAATAATATATCATTGTTTTTCAAAAAAAAATTACTGCATGTTACACAAGCTAAGTCAGTGTTGCATGTAGTGCAAGATTAACATGGAGTTGTGTATAATGAAATATTAAATTGGTATTGTGTGTAATGAAATAAATCAAATAAATTTTATTTATTTGAAAAAAAATTATTTCATAAAAACTCAGGGTGTTACATTTTCTCTTTTATGGTGTTTTGATCCAGAGATTACCAAAATAGTAAGGGACTTCATCTCAATTTTACTTCATTGAGGAATATTTTATTTTTATGCACATAATTTATTTTATATGGTGTATATAATTCCCAATTTAAATGTAATATCCTTAATCCTTCAAACATCATGGTATTTTAAGCTTAAATTTAAATTAATTTATCTAAGTGAATTTGAGTTGAAAGTTACCAATTGGTAAAGAATTTCATAACTAAATTTATTTTCATTGAGTTATATTACTTTTTCATTATTTATAATATTATAATATTATGCGTGTAATGAAGTTTTATTATCTTATGTTCTACCACTCCTTTTATTTGGATTTACATTTGATACCCATAATCGATTTATTGATTGATTTTCACTTCTACATTATGATCACTATAGGGGTTGCTCTTCTCAAATTGTCTTATTCGGAAAAAATGTTATGTTATGCACCTATATTCTTTTATTAGGTATATACAGTTAAACATTTACATGTTATATTAGGAATCACATTCTTTTCATAATAGTTAAAGTATCATTTGGTGTTATTCCTTTACATGACTTATGATTAAAGAGAAACAAAGTGGAAAATGATTTATATTAACATATTATTCCTTTTCAGATTTTTTATATTCAATATTAATTTTGAGGAAATTAGATGATATTATTTTCTTGAACCACATATAATTATTATACATTGGTTATAAATATAATTAACTTGTTTCATTTCCATTTCCTCCCTTATTGGTTAAATAATAATAACGAAATTCATTTATAAGTGATACTGTTATTGTAATTTCGTTTATATTAGGTATCTTTCTCTTCCATATCCATGTTTTATAAAATGTTTTTTTATAAAAAATGATTTACTAAAGCTATTTTACACAATCAGTGACCTTATTTTAAAAGTTTTTAAAATGAAATTTCCCAACATTTTCTAAACGGTTATCTTTTGACTCTAATCACAAAATGTTTGAAAAGAATTATTATTTTTAACATTTACATCATGAATAGATTTTACCACCGCAATGACCATTATTTTCTCTGAAGATTAATTTATATGTTTCCTAGTTTATTTTCAAAGAATACTATTTTCATAATATGTTGTCAATTTTTAGTGTTTAAACGAGATTTTCTAAGTGAAAAGGTTATTTTACTCAAGAATATTTTTAATGATATTTTAATGGTATTTACATTCATCAAAGTCAATAAACCTTGATGTTACTTGCACTCTACTGGGGAAATGTGGTATTAATATCATCCTTATTCTTTTTCTGTATAAATTATGAGATTAACATGGATCTTATTTATTTTCCCTAGGTTAATCAAGTAATGATTATTGTTATGTCAAATAGTGATAAATTATTAATGTTGTATTCATGACATAGTTTCAGGAAATTATTTTATGATGAAGAGTGATTCCTTTATAAACCAATTATGAGTGGTTCTATTATAAAACAATGATGGGTGGTTATCTTATCAACAAATAATGGATGGTTTTGTGACAAACTAAGGATGGGTGGTTTTATAATGAACCTAAGAAGGTTGATTTAGTTTCTTTTTAACGCAATTTTCCACATTTATTATCATTCTTTAGTGTATTTTAGATGTTGAAATTATGTATTTTAATTAATAATCACTAACTATTGTCAATTTTATACACTGCTTTTAAAATAGTTTTTTTTATGAAAATATGTATTTTGTTGATTATTTTTGTCACTTTAAATATATTTTGAAACCAATTCATTCATTTTTCTTTAACTATAATTCATTCTTCTTTTGTTTTTGTTTTAAGAACATTTTTTCATTTTTGAATTCATTTTTCATTTCTAATTAAATAATCAATTTATTTTTCATTCATTTTTTAATTCAATTTAGTAAATATTTTAATATTTTAATATAATTATTTAATTCCTTTAATTATTTAGTTAATTAATTTGTTAATTATCTTAACCAAACTGGATTTTTGATTATTAATTATTCATGATAAATTAATTATAAATAAATTACAATTTCCAATTGAATAAGTTGTAGTTAATTTTATTTTGTTGTTAACTTTTCTAAATATGTATTTTTAATTTATGAATTTAGTTAGTTTATTTATTTTTTAATTTATATAGATTATTAATTTATTTTGGTTGTTTTTTTGGTTGTGTTATAAGTTCCACCTGATGCCTCCATGTACCACACACCGTCGGGTAATCTGATGGTGTGGGGCAGTGCCTCACCTATCATACCGCCAACCATCGACCCTCACCTGAAGGTACCTCCCCCCACTCACCGTCATCTCTAGTCCCTCAAACTAGTGTCTCCTTCACACTACCAGCCCTCTATTAGTAGTGCTTCAATGACACACCACTTGCCCCTGGTGGTGTCTCAACCACACACAACCATCAACCCCACACAACGCCAACTTCTCATGCTGCCACCATTATCTTTCAGACCACCATCTATCTTCCTGCTGGTGGTGCCTCATTCACACCGCTAACCAACCCTCTGTCTCACTTGACTCCTTCACACCACCACACTTTCACAAATCAAAACACAACAATACAAAATCCATTAACAATGACTACACAGTCAACTAGTGTCACAAAAAAACTCGAACAACAACAACCAAATCCAATAATAACAAAAGAATTAAAATCAAACCGAAATAGAAAATCCAATATGAAATACCCAAAATCAAATTGAAAATCAAAATACCCCAAATACCAAACTAGATCTAGATGAACTTTACACTCTGATTGAAGTTCCACCACCAACCACCCCTGCAAAGTAGCACCCAATCCCTTGCCGAGCTGCTGCTTCCTGAAGCCGGTGCTGCCAGAGATCCACCACACCTCCTCCCTAGCTCCCGTCCCTGTGAGACGCCTCCATGCATGACCATCACCTTGAATCACCACCACACTGCCCCAAACCCCTTTCCCCACTCAAAATCTACCATGAAGCCACCTCCATGAGCGCCCACCACCTTCCGTCTCTATGACATATATTATTCACACACACACACACATATATATATTTATATATAAAAGTTAAAAAAATGCTCAGAAGCTACCTAATGACATCCGAGCCCAAAAATTACCAATTTCCCTTTTTTTTCTGACAGAGTGAAACACTGATCATGGGAACTTCAAGGAAAAAGTGTGGGGGATTCTACAATTCGTTGCAGGAGGCCTTCTTATTGGAAAATTACCAAATACTGGTGACATAAACATAAATAGAATTCCATGTGGATGTAGTTGCAATTGTTAGTGAGTTTTTTTTTGTTTTCTGGAAATAGGAGGAGATGACTCCTCAATTTTTTCACAAGGGGGGCACTCCACACTCAATAATCTATATAACTTCACAATCTCATCTCAGATTGGGAAATCATCTTCAACATAGGAGATGAGAACCCTGCTTCATCTTCCATTATATGCTTTTGCTATGTTTTCCTATTTTCATTTCTGTCTGTAAATACTGTCAGGGGCTATTTTGTTTAGTTAATTGAATTGTGGTATTTTTAATCTTTGATCCTTCCTTTGTTGTATTGTGTTGTTTTTGTGATATCAAATGTTTCGAAATGGAGATATAATTTATGGGGAAAGATCTAGGTTATGAAAACCGACGTGATCTGAATATTTTATCTTTAATGTGATCTTCTTCTTCATCTTATCCTTTTCAGATCATGACTCTGATTTGGGTGAGTGAGAGTAAAACCTAACACATGAACGATCTGACACTTTCTCACCTCATCTCTTCCCCCCCTTTCAATCTCAATTTCTTGATTTATGTGAAAAATTATAGACTGGAAAACATGTTGAGAATTACTCTTTATACAATATTCAAATAAATACTAAATATTTAAATCATATAGAAGTGAAAAAAATAATATTTTATATAAATGGGACTCTTTATTGTGGCTTGAGTTATAAAAAAGATAATTTTTTTAGATTTTTGGCTATTCTAATGTGGATTGGGAGTATAATGTTGGTGATTGAAAGTAAAATTTTCAAGGTATATTTTTTATTAGATAAAGATGTGTTTATTGGCACTCTAGGAAGAAGAATACCACCTCCGGATACATAATGGAATCGGACTATGTTGTGGAATCAAAACAAACAACATAAATGATATGAATGAAGTCATAAATTGAATACATTAGATTTAATGTTTCATATACATGTATGATTGAGTATAATAGTCAAAGTTAAATCAACTTTTTAATGAATGTGATGTAACATTTGGGGTCAAATCATATTGATATCAAGCACCAATTCATTAATAATAAGGTGGAGTTTTTAGATCCCTCATTGGAATATGTTTTAATGAATGTTAAAGTGTTGTATATCTTTGAAGAACCTTTTTGATGTTTTTTTAACAATGTATTGTATTTGTTGACAACTAACCTTTTTTGTTAAAGAATATTTTTGATATACAGGAAAATGAATTTGTTGTTTTTTGGATGTTTTTCATTGTCATAATCAGTTAGAAAGAAAGAAGTTTCTCAAGAAAAAAGTTGGTATGTTTGAAATATGTTTCCAAATGAATAAGTAATTTTTTTTAGGATGTTATTAAATAAAGAAAAGTCAAAATTTAGAATGTTTTTCAAACTTCCTAAAAAAATCAAATGATTATTTTCTAATCAAGAAGTTCTAAAATATCATGAAAACTTTCATGATAAAATATTTTAAGGAAATTGTGGACAGGTCTCAATGAATTGTAATAAATTTTATGAGCTTGTTTCTATCCCAAATCGGAACTTAAATTAGGCATAAATAATAACTTGAATTCTACACAATCCATAACCAGAATTCTAAAAAAACTAGAACCTAAATTCTATACAAATCAGAACCTAAATAGTGAAAAAATCAGAACCTGAATTCTATACAAACTAGAACATGAATTATTCACAAATTGAAACCTAAATTCCGAACATATGATAACCTGAATTCTATAAAAATTGGACCCTAAATTCTTCACAAATCAAGACTTGAATTCTGCACAAATTAGAACCTAAATTCTAAGAAAATCAGAACCTGAATTCATAGAAAGTCAGAACTTGAATACTTAGTATATTAAAACCTGATTTCTGAGAAAATCAGAACCTGAATTCAGAGAAAACTAGAACCTAAATTCAGAGAAAATGAGAACCTATTTTTTTTAACAAATCAGATTCGATTTTATAAATAAAACTAAACCCATTTTTTGAGCATGTTTAAAAGAAAAACTGAATGGCATTTTATATCATGTTTCCAAGGAAAATTGAACGACTTTTCTGAGAATGTTTCTAAGAAAAACTGAACCACATTTATAATCATTTTTTCAAAAAAATCATAACCAATATTCAACATTATCATACTGAGTAAAGAGTTCCAAAAGTCAAACATGAATTTAAACTTTGTGTAAATCTTAGTGAAATTTAATGTGGTTTGACGAAGTTAAATTTAATGTTTTAATGTGAATTATTTTTAGAGTTTTTGATATTTCAAGAAGTTGGAATGTTTTTCAAGATTCTATTTTTTTATTTTTGAGTTTCTTATAAATATTTTCTCAGAATTTTTTTTCATTTGTAAGTTTGAAATACACACAGAAGGTATAGATCTGATGAATTCCAAGTGAATAGTTCCAACAAGATTGACAAATGATTCTTTGAGTGTTTGATCAGGGAAAATCAGAATCATTCTTACCGTACTAAGAAGACCAGACTTAGCCAAATCAGACTAAGGATTCAACTGAGCATTTGTGGAGCAGATTCGACAATGTTTTTATTCTCTTGATTGGCTCAATTGTTCTATAAGAAAACATTGCAAGCTAATGGGAGTTAGTATAATTTTTCTTATCATGAGATAAAAGGTGTCTAATAAGAGTTTTCACAAGTTGTATTCACTTTCTCATTATAGTGGACTTCCATAGACCCACGGGAGTGGCTATAGAAAGGGTGTAGGTTGTCACATTGAGGACGAACCTTGTAAATCATGCGTGCCTTACTTTCATTACTATTATTTCATGCATAAGTATTTTCTAAAGGTTGATAAGGAAATTATTCTTGACCGGTTAAAGGGGTTATGTTTCTTAATGTTTTTGAAACATATAGAAAGTGGATAACTAATTCAACCCCCCTTCTCAATTGTTATTCAATCCTTGGAACTTCAATTGGTATTAGAGCGAGGTTACCTTGTTAAATCCTTGTCATGGATAATATCAATTCTATAAATAGTATAATAATTTCTAAATTTGATGGAAAGAGTTATTATGGATGGAAAAAAAAGAATGATTCCTTATCTCTTATCTCTTGTCCTTGAAGTTGTTG
The DNA here is from genome assembly GCA_963277665.1 of Viscum album. Classification (NCBI taxonomy): domain Eukaryota; kingdom Viridiplantae; phylum Streptophyta; class Magnoliopsida; order Santalales; family Viscaceae; genus Viscum; species Viscum album. Next base: position 1,195,274,489 of record OY728123.1, on the reverse strand, counting down.
ATGCTGCTACTATTGATTTTCCACCTATTGAGAAATATTCTCCTTTGACATTTGTTAATAAAAGAAACATATAAGTTGATGGAAAAGAAATAAATTCAATCCTTATGTCCTTATCAGAGAATTGTTTTATAAGGTAATGGGTCTCAAAACTCAAAAATGTATGAGGGAAAATTTGGAATGGGTTTTCTAAGGGAATACTAAAGTCAAGCAAGAAAAGCTACAAATATGACATAGAATGTTTGAATACATTAGAATGAGGGATTAAGAAAAAATTGATGAATACTTCACTAGATTAAATTTATTATTTTGCAACATTAGAGGATTTAGAGAAGTCTTGGAAGATTCTAAAACTATGAAAATACTTATGGGAAAATTTCCAGAAAGGCTTGATTCTAAAATTTTTGGTTTAGAAGATAAGGATGATTTATCTCTTGATGAATTGCATAAATTTCTTATTGATTATGAAATGAGTAAATCACCAATGTTTAAAAATAATATGAAAGATGAAATGTCTTTTGAAGTTATGAGAAAGATGAAAATTCAAGATATTGAAGAAGCAGATCCTTGTGAGTCTGAAGATAAAGAGGATGATGAGATAAATGAAAAAAATAATTTCTCTCATATCTAAGAAATATCAGAGAGGAAGAAGAATGTATGGAAAAAAAATTCCTCTCAAATGTTTTGAGTGTGGTGGAATTGGGAAATTTTCTATGAATTTCCCTAAGAAGAAGGTTGAAGAATATCGAGATGATTCTGATGAAAGACCTCGATGGAAGAAGTGAAAAAAATGATAAATAAGAGAAGTTTTCCAATAAATTCAAGAAGTATTATATAAAGAAAAAAAGTATGATGAGTAAGAAGGTTGAATCAGATTCAAATAATAATGATTCTTTTAAATATGTAAGTTCTGAAAAATTTAGAGCCTTCATTACAAAATTTGAGAAAATTGAAGACTCCTCAGATAGTGAAGAAGGTGGTGAAAGATATTATATAGAGCATCATCTCAGAACTGAACTTATTTCATGTCTTGAACAAAATAAATCTCTTAATAAAGAAATTAGAGTAATGAATAAATATCATGAATAAGTTTCTGGTGGAATAAAATATGTCATAAAGTAGGATGATGAATACATTCTTGAGATTTTGAGTTATAAGATTTGAATTACTGAACATGGAAATATGATTGTAGATCTTAGCTAGAAGATGAAAAATAATAAAGAAGTGGTCAACAAGTTTCAATAAAAACTTATTGAGTCCGAAAATACCCTGAGGAAGATGAATGAAAACTTCATCAAAGCCACATAAGTAAAATTTAAGACTTTAAAAACTGATGATAAGGCACATTACAAAAATTAGGTGAAATATTCTCTTACCAAAAATAATGTTTTGTCTGATTCTTAAAACATTTCTGGTTCTGGAAAAATTATTGTTAAATATTGGGTGGAGAAAGAATATGAGAAACCTTTCAAATTTACATAAGTTAGAAAAATTACTCAAAAGAAAAGATGGTCCAAATCCGAATAATGTTAGAGGTGAAAGAAGTTATCAACCTCAATAATGTTTCTATAGAGAAATATATTTCTTGAATAAAAAATTGAGATTTTAAGGATATTGCTGGTGCTGCGGAATCTATGGGAATAATTCTTATAATTGTTGAAACAATTTATCTATACCTGGAAGAAGGTTTGAGAAAAGTGCAATAAATAGTGAAATAAGAATGAGTAACTTTCTTAACTCATAGAAAGTTAAAAAGGTGAATTCTCAAGATGTCAGAAACATTCCAACAAAGAATCAAATTGAATGTCTGGAGGAAGTTTTTGAAATATGAGATCAGTCTGGTCATCATTTCTAAAGATGTATGACACTCCTTCTAGAAAATATTTCTTATGATGGGAAAGAAAAGAAAGATTAAAATAAGAATGTTCAGGAAAGATCTTTTGTTGTTGAGATAAATTTAAAATAAAGAAAAAGGAACAAAACATTGATACTTGATAGTGGGTTTTCATTATATATGACCAGTGATATAATTTTTTTGAATCGTTTTGAAAGTCATGATGGGAGATCAGTTACTTTTGGTAGTGATGGTTCCTTAAAAATCAGAGGAATCATAATGATATAGATTGAAGCTGAAAAATTAAAATCCAAAGAAGTTTTACTTGTTGATGGGTTAGAACACAACTTTCATAGTGTAATTAAACTCTGTGATGATGGAAAATATGTAATATTTAAAAAATGATTCTTGTATCATGAAATGCGTTAAATATTGTTGTGCACTGTGTTGCATTTGTTGTCAATATGGTGTCAAGGATTGAATGGATGACAAGGAGTGTCAATATGGGAATGACAAAGGATGTGATAGTGATGGTGATGTTGTCAATAAGGTGTCAAGGATTGAATGGATGACAAGGAGTGTCAATATGTGAATGACAAGGTGATAGTGATGATTGGAGAATGACCATGGTACTAAGAAGCATGTCACTTAGGAGAATCACTAAGTGGCATAAGAGGTAATGGTTGAAACATTCTCAATTCAAAATCAGATGATTGTAGAACTGATCTTAAGTTCAAAAATCTTGTATCAAGAAGATACAATGTCACAACATTGTTAGAAGTCCATGCATTGTCTCCACAATGCATGAGGAGATAAAGAAGTTCCATCCACAATTACTAAGTGGATGAGGAATGGAGAAGGGTTCCATCCACAATCACTAAGTGAATGAGGAGAGAAAGGAGAACCATCCACATCAATAAGAGGATGAAGTGAAGAAGTTCCATCCATATCTACTAAGTGGATAAGGGATGATGTGATGGTGATCCATCCATCTTACTAAGTGGATTAAGTGAAAATGAACCATCCACAGCTACTAAGTAGATGAAGTGGTTTGAAGAAGACCATGCACTATCTCTTCGTGCATGTGGATTTGAAGATGATCCAACCTCATCTATGATTGGATTAAAGAAGAACATTGAAGATCAAGTGATTAATGGTTAATTGTTGATGAAGATAGTTGAGAGATCCTTGGGAATTCCATTCTTTAATAGAAGAAGAAGAAGAGATGTTGAAGAAGATATATCAAGTTCTTAAGAAGATGAAGAGGAGAAGAAGTATGGTTTGGCATTTTTGTACTTGGTTACTTTGCTTTTATACAAAGTACCAACTATGTACTCTAACAAAAATAATCCAACCAAGGAGGCCAGCCGAGGTCCCTCACCTCAAACACTTGCGGGACCCGAGGGTCAACCGCGCTCAAGGGATGTCCTCAAGGCCAAGGCCTCCCCGAGGCATGGTGCGGGCCGTGTGTAAGCCCGCGGGTGCCACAAAGTGATGAACCTGTGGAACATGGGTGCTATGTGCGTGCCTGGAAGAGCATAGTGGGTGCAGAAGCACGCCCGCAGAGAACCGGTGCGGGGTGGCACCAGTGGGGGAGACGAGATTTCTGAGCCGATGGTGGGAGGAGCTGGTTGTTAAACTGTGAAAAAACCACGACACGTTTCGATGTGGGACGAGTTTCTGAAACGCGGAGGAAATCCTGGCCGCTCATCTGATCGTGCGTCTGATCCCTGACATCCATCTCATCCGTGGTGCTGGGTTCTAATCCTGGCCTTCCACGTTCATTAAACGCAGATCCAACGACGCTGGAGTTGTCTCCTGCCTCTCGCCGAGCTGAGGACTCCCCGCGATGCCTCCCACGAACGAGAGCCTCCCAAGCAAGGGAGATGTAGCTCTCGACTGCCTCTGATGAAGATGAAGCCTCCGTTGTGTTCTTCTCCCTTTTTTGAACACATTCATGCGTTAAAAGTCGCATGCATGAAACGAGATGAAGATTTCGAATTAGCCCGAGGCAAAAGAGGTTGCTGAGGGTGCACTGCTCATTCAACGTAAAAGGAATGGCTTCGCATGCGTTTTTAAACGCATGCACGTGATGCGCACACCAAGAACGATGGATCCCGTGGTTGAAAAAGAAAAAGGAAACAACCGAGATTTCCAGGATATCTCATCCGTGTTTGAAGATCTCAAAACGATGCAGATCTCGGGTCTTCAAAGATTTGATCCCCGCACCTTCGATCACACTCTTTGCCTATAAAAGGAGAAGCCCAAACTGAGAAGATGTTTGTTGATCATCTGAGAGAAGATCTGTGAAGCTCTAAGAAACATGTAGAAAAGCTCCGCGCATCACTTGCGTGGTAGAGCAGCTCGGAGCCACCCGAGGCTTCGAGAGAACCTTTTGTGCAACCCCTGCCTGAAAGAAGTAAGGAGGAGGCCTCCCTGCGCGCTCCCCTGTGCGACAGGGAAGAAGCCGGGCCTTGCACACCCGCTGCCCGCAACACTTGCGCGGTAGCAAGTGGCCGCACCCTGTGTGCCCTCTGTGCCTGCGAACTCACGCGGAAGGAGGAAGTCACCACGCTCCCTTTGTGCGGTAGGAATAAGCTGTTTCGTGCACACTTGCGCACCCTCTTTGCCCGCTAACTTGCGCGGCACGAGGAAGCTACCGTGCCACTTGCACGGTAGAAGAAGTTTCCGCACCTTGTGCGGTAGGAGAAGGTCACACCCTACGCGCCTATTGCACCCAAGCACTCTTGGTGCGTAGAAGACCCATGCTCCCTAGTTTGCACGAAGAAGAAGAACTGTGAACTCTTGTTTTGCACAAAGAAGGAGAACCCGAGGCCTTGTTTTTTCACAAAGAGGAACACAAGCATGAGGCCGAGGCCTTGATAACCTCCTGAGAAGAAACCCTCACACATATAATATCCACAGACCCATTTGGGTTGTGTGTGATTTACTTGAAGAAGGGTGATTTCATAGTGGAGTACATGTGCATGTAAACATAAGAACAAAGTGTGTGTGCACATGTGAAGAGAAAGATTAACATTGAAGAAGTGTATGCTAAAGTGGAGTGTGTACACTTTGAAGAAGAATAAATAAATAATCATTTGGGTGTGTGTGCAAAAGGAGAGGAAGGCCACACCATCTTTGAGTGTGTGTGTGAAAAGAAACAAGGAGGCCGAAGCCTTAGTGTGTGCACAAGTAAAGGAGACCATACCTCTTGTGTGTGTCCAAGTGAAGGACGAAGATACATGCATATCCATGCATATATGAATAAGTGAACAAGTGGGTGAACACCTTGAGAAGTGAAATAGAAAGAGAAATTCACACTAAAGAACAACACACAGTTTGGTGTGTGAGAGAAAGAAAAAAAGAGTGTGACTCCAAGAAGAAGGCGTGTGTGCTAAAATATATTGCACCCTTTGAGGGTTTATCAAACCAAGAAGAAAAGGGGAGAGCATGATTTCATGCATGCACATGCACACGTAAAAAAAGTTTAATTCAGTATGTGTTCATTTGAGAATTCCAAGAACAAAGGTTCTTGAAGATAATTGGGAAGCCATGCAATCAGTGCATGAATTTGAATTGAATTGAGACTGAATCCAGACTAAAGTTAAAGACATAATTTCTATGATTTTCTCAGTTGTTGAGAAGACCAAGAAGATTGAGTGGGAATACTCAGTGCAGGAACATAATTTTCCAATCAAGATTCTTGAAGACAGAGGCCGGGTCATCCTTAGAAGAAGGAGATAAATCCCGAGCTAAGAAGAGGATTCCTAATCACCACAAGTGAGAAAGGCCAGAATACCTTATCCAAGGATGTTGAATACTCCTGAAAAGCATCAAAAGAAGAAGAGCTACTCATGTGACTCGAGGAGCCAGGAGAAGACCCCCTATGAGACTCAGGGTAGAGAAGTCTTTGGTGGAAGCTGAAGCAGGCCAATGGGACTCTGGTAACATTGTGGGATGTAGTATAAAGAACCTCTTGTGGGACTCAAGAGAGATACAATGTGACTCTATATAGACCATTTTAATTACTAACCAAATTATAGTGGAGAAACCATGTTGGGGCGTTTAACCAACATGGCAAGGACATAGGCCTTTGGAGCCGAACCTTGTAAATTATTGTGTCCTGTGCCTTTACATCTACTGCATCACTCGAGGAAAGGCTAAGAGATACAAGAATAGTGGATCGAGGCCTTAACGAGCCATAGAGGTTTAATTGATAAATAATCAATTAGTAAAAAGTTTAAAAGGATCACTGAATCACCCCCTCCCCCTCTCAGTGATCACACTGATCCGGGCACTTTAATTGGTATCATAGGGAGGTTGCCTCTAAAAGATCCAAGGGATTCTTTATGAAGTGCAGATTTATGGAAATGAGTGAACACCCTCAAATGAAGATATCATCCAAGACTCAGAAAAATAGAAAGAAGAAGCATTCGAAGAAGATGAAGAAGAAAGTTTATACTAATAGAGAAACACCTTCTATTGAAGGTAATGTGAAAGTCACAACCGATGACAATTCATTTTATCACTCTTCTAACGAATTCTGCTCTAGCTATGATAATGATGGAGCAATCAATGATCTTCTAAATGCACTCAAATATCTTTGGAAGACAGTCCCTAGGGAAGTGGCAATGTGTATTGCTTCAAGTATCCATGATCTTCAAGAAGAAAAATTACAGCTATAAGAAGAAGCCAATTCTATGGAAGATCAATTGGAAAGAAGGGTTATCATGACCAACACTCTCACAAATCTAGTGAAGGCTAAGGATGAAACCATTTCCTTTTGTAGTGAAATAATTGATGATGTCATTGGAGAACTACAAAGAAGCATTTGTGAGAAACAATTATTTGAGATCGTGTTTAAAGAAGTTTTCCATGCACTGGAAAAGAGGCATAGAGTTTCAATGGTTGTCAAATATGGTCAACTAGAAGACAAAGTAAAAAGGGTAAAGGATCTTGAAAATTAATTTCAAGAAATGAAGATGGTACATGAAGACCAGATGAAACAACTGAAAGAAAATTTGGAAGGAAGGCTAAGATTTGTTGTGGATGAGAATAACTCTCTCAACATGAAATGCTTAGAGCTAGAGGTGATATTGAAAAATCAGCAATCACCCAAAGATGAAGCCTCCCAATCAGCTGAAAGAAGAAATGTTTCCACTCAAGTGTGCATTGATAAGGATGATTCCAAAAGGAGGACATCCTCTAATGAAAGGGAAACATCTTCTAAGAAGAAGGTACCATTCATACCATCTTGTACTAATGATTCTAAATGTGTTTCCAAAAAAAGTGAAGGATGGAAGAATAACTCGAAACAAGTATGGATGAAGAAGATGAAGAAGGGGAGCTCTCCTGAAAAAACATAGCAATTTAAGAGAAATACCCAACAATCAGAAGAAGTCAAGAAGACAAGATTTGTGGGTCAATGTTGGTGTTGCAACAGGTATGGACCTTATGCAACGAATTTTTGGTACAATCCTCTAAATGAAAAATCACAAAGGAATCCCATTCTAAGGGGGAGCAAGCCAGAGAAGAAGAATCAATATCCACAGGACTAGAAACATCTATTTTCTGCAAACAGATTTGGAATGTTTGATAACATCTAGGATGAATGCAAAAGTGGTCACAAGAATGATACATACCAATCTCCAAATGTTTCTAAAGCTGAAAAGAAGATAAGATCACAGAACCTGGCTAAGAATGAAAAAGTATCCTTTATAAGCCAGCAGACGAAAGTTGAAAATGCTCCCATGAAAATCTTGAAAAAGAAATAGAAGTCCTTGGATTTCAAATCCAAGAAGGGTGATGCATCCAGAAGGACCACCAAGAAAAAATGATTCTATTTTGGAAAGACAAGTCATACCATGGATCTTTGTAAACAAGCCATGGAACTGAATAGAAGCAAACCACACTCAACATGACAATCATTCCAGAAGAAAAAGAAGGGATTGATTGAAAATAAGCTGCCTAAGAAAGGTAACTTAAAAGCATCAAAGGAACCATGTGGAACATCCAAAATCTGAAGCCTCACTTCCAAATGACTTATTAATCATCTGGCCAGAAGATTTGGAAATAATGAGAAAGGAATAAAATAAACATGCCAAAGCTAGTGCAAAAGAAAACAAAAAGATTTCACATTAAGATAAAGTTATGTGTGTGAGGTGCAATAAATCTGGTCATATTAGTAATAAATGCATGACAATCATTCCTACTAAAAAATAATTCTTCAAGAGAATGAAGATTTCACCAGTAGATTCTAGTGCTCAGAAGGCACTTATAAACAGAGGAGTCACATACAAAGAAGTTGAAGAGGTGTTAAGATCCACACCAGCACAAACATCATTGAATATCAAATGTGAAAGTGTGAATAATGGAGAATGTGGAACATCTAGGTTGATAGAATCTTATCAACCTTGTTGTTCAAACTGATGAACAAAGGAGGTTTCGTATTTTTCCCTAATCACTGGTATATACATGTGCTTACATTTCATTAAATTTAATATGATGATCACTCTCAAATTGAGAATGGTATGGACAGAATGGAGTACACCCCTCGAGGGGGAGCCAATCTGTTAAAGATGATCTTTTGAGATTCATATCATCTTAAGAAGAATGTAGGTATTCCAATCACACTTTCATCCCTTGTTTCTTAATTATATTTAACATGTCAATTAAGGGGGAGAAATTGATTGAAGGAAAATGGATGAAAGGGGGATATTTTTCTTTGCACCTGAACTTTCTAATGAGTTTGTTGAAGTATGTGCAGGATTTAACAATTCATTGATACATCTGAAAAATTTCAACCCCTTGAAGCCTAAGCATGATCTCACATGTATAGTGAATTGTGTACAACATTGAATTCCTTGGTTACATCACTCTTGTTTTCTATACTAGGTTAGCCCAAGTAGACTTAGAGATGATTTAATATAGGCTCTTTACTAAAGTGAACATGTTACATCATCCCTCTCTTAGTGATTTTCAAGAAGATGCTATTCAAAGGGAGGAAGAAATATTTTGAAGAGTACCACACCACACCTTTGAATTTGTTTGCCAATAATGGGGAGAAAAGCTTGGCACACATATTGACCCATTCATATGTGACATCATATGTGAACATGTGACATCATCCCACTCTTAGTGATTTTCAAGAAGATTCTATTCAAAGGGAGGAAGAAATATTTTGAAGAGTACCACACCACACCTTTGCATTTGGTTTCCAATAAGGGGGAGAAAATCTTGGCACACATATTGACCCATTAATATGTGATCTAGTGATATTGACAACAAATACAAAGGGGGAGATTGTTGTGCACTGTGTTTCATTTGTTGTCAATAAGGTGTCAAGGATTGAATGGATGACAAGGAGTGTCAATATGTGAATGAAAAAGGAAGTGATGGTGATGGTGATGTTGTCAATAAGGTGCAAAGGATTGAATGGATGACAAGGAGTGTCAATATGTGAATGACAAGGTGATGGTGATGATTGGAGAATGACCATGGTACTAAGAAGCATGTCACTTAGGAGAATCACTAAGTGGCATAGGAGGTAATGGTTGAAACATTCTCCATACAAAATCAGACGATTGTAGAACTGATCTTAAGTTCAAAGAACTTGTATCAAGAAGATACAATGTCACGACATTGTTAGAAGTCCATGCATTGTCTTCATAATGCAAGATGAGATAAATAAGTGCCATCCAGAACTACTATGTGGATGAGGAATGAAGAAGGGTTCCATCCACAATCGCTAAGTGGATGAGGAGAGAAAGGAGAACCATCCACATCAATAATAGGATGAATTGAAGAAGTTCCATCCATATCTACTAAGTGGATGAGGGATGAAGTGAACCTGATCCATCCATCTTACTATGTGGATGAAGTGAAAATGAACCATCCACAGCTACGAAGTGGATGAAGTGGCTTGAAGAAGACCATGCACTATCTCGTCATGCATGTGGATTTGAAGATGATCCAACCTCATCTATGATTGGATTAAAGAAGAACATTGAAGATCAAGTGATTAATGGTTAATTATTGACGAAGATAGTTGAGGGCTCCTTGGAAATTCCATTCATTAATAGAAGAAGAAGAAGAGATGTTGAAGAAGATATATGAAGTTATTAAGAAGATGAAGAGGAGAAGAAGCATGGTTTGGCATTTTTGTACTTGGTTACTTTGCTTTTATACAAAGTACCAACTATGTACTCTAACAAAAATAATCCAACAAAGGAGGCCAGTCGAGGTCCCTCACCTCAAACAGTTGTGGGACCCGAGGGTCAACTGTGCTCAAGGGAATTCCTCAAGGCCAAGGCCTCCCCAAGGCATGGTGCGGGCCGTGTGTAAGCCCATGGGTGCCACATGGTGATGAACTCATGCAGCATGGGTGCTATGTGCACGCCCAGAGGAGTATTGTGGGCGCAGAAGTGTGCCCGCAGAGAACCGGTGCGGGGTGGCACCAGAGAGGGAGAGGAGAATTCTGAGCCGATGGTGGGAGGAGCTGGTTGTTAAACCGCACAAAAACCACGATGCGTTTCAATGTGGGACGATTTTTTAAAACGCAGAGGAAATCCTGGCCGCTCATCCGATCACACGTCTGATTGATGCCGTCCATCTCATCCGTGGAACTGGGTTCTAATCCTGGCCATCCATGTTCATTAAATACAGATCCAATAGTGATGGAGTTGTCTCATACCTCCCGCCGAGCTGAGGACTCCCCGCGACACCTCCCACGAACTAGAGCCTCCCAAGTAAGGGAGATGGAGCTCCCGACCGCCTCTGATGGAGATGAAGCCTCCGTTGTGTTCATCTCCCTTTTTCGAACACATGCATGTGTTAAAATTCGCATGTATGCAACGAGATGAAGATTTCAAATTAGCCCGAGGGAAAAAAAGTTGCCAGGGGTGCACTGATCATTCGACATACAAGGAAAGGCTACACATGCATTTTTAAATGCATGCACGTGATGCACACACCAAGAACGAAGGATCCCGTGGTTGAAAGAGAAAAAGGAAACAACCAGGATTTCCAGGATATCTCATCTGTGTTTGAAGATCTAAAAATGCCACAGATCTCAGGTCTTCAAAGATTTGATCCCCACGACTTCGATCGAACTCTTTTCCTATAAAAGGAGAAGCCCAAACTGAGAAGATGATTTCTGATAGTCTGAGAGAAGATCCGCGAAGCTCTGAGCAACGCGAAGAAAAGCTCTGCGCACCACTTGCGCGTTAGAGCATCCCAAAGCCACCCGAGGCTTCGAGATAACCACTTGAACAACCCCTGCGTGCAAGAAGTAAGGAGGAGGCCTCCCCGTGCTCTCCCCTGCGCGACAGGGAAGAAGCCGGGCCTTGTGCGCCCGCTGCCCACAACACTAGTGCGGTAGCAAGTGGCCGCACCCTGTGTTCCCTGTGTGCCCGCGAACTCATGCGGTAGGAGGAAGCCACCACGCTCCCTTTGTGCGTTAGGAAGAAGCTGTGTCGCACACACTTGCGCGCCCTCTCTTCCCGCTAACTTGTGTGGAAGGAGGAAGCTACCGCGCCACTTGCGCAGTAGAAGAAGTTTCCACACCTTGTGCGGTAGAAGAAGTCCACACCCTACGCGCCTATTGCACCCAAGCACTCTTGGTGCATAGAAGACCCGTGATCCCTGGTTTACATGAAGAAGAAGAACTGTGCACTCTTGTTTTACACAAAGAAGGAGAACCCGAGGCCTTGTGTTGTGATAAAGAGGAACACATGCATGAGGCCAAGGCCTTGATAACCTCTTGAGAAGAAACCCTCACACATATAATATCCACATACCCATTTGGGTTTTGTGTGATTTACTTGAAGAAGGGTGATTTCATAGTGGAGTACATGTGCATGTAAACATAAGAACAAAGTGTGTGTGCACATGTGAAGAGAAATATTAACATTGAAGGAGTGTGTGCACAAGTGGAGTGTGTACGCTTTGAAGAATAAGAAATAAATAATCATTTGGGTGTGTGTGCAAAAGTAGAGGAAGGCCACACCATCTTTGAGTGTGTGTGTGCAAATGAACAAGAAGGCCGAAGCCTTAGTGTGTGCACAAGTAAAGGAGACCATACCTCTTGTGTGTGTCCAAGTGAAGGAAGAAGATACATGCATATCCATGAATGTATGAATAAGTGAACAAGTGGGTGAACACCTTGAGAAGTAAAAGAGAAGAATAAATTCACACTAAATTACAACACACAATTTGGTGTGTGAGATAAAGAATAAAAGAGTGTGACTCCAAGAAGAAGGTGTGTGTGATAAAAGAGATCACACCCTTTGAGGGTTTATCAAACCAAGAAGAAAAGGGGAGAGCATGCTTGCGTGAATGAACATGCACACATAAACAAAGTTTAATTCAGTATGTGTGCATTTGAGAATTCCAAGAACAAAGGTTCTTTAAGATAATTGAGAATCCATGCAATCAGTGCATGAAGTTGAATTGAATATAGACTGAAGCCAGACTAAAGTTAAAGACATAATTTATCTGAGTTTTTTAGTAGTTGAGAAGACCAAGAAGATTGAGTGGGTATACTCAGTGCATGAAAATAATTTTCCAATCAAGATTCTTGAAGACAGAGGTCGGGAAATCCATAGAAGAAGGAGATAAAGCCCGAGCAAAGAAGAGGAGTCCTAATCACCACAAGTGATCAGAAGAAGTGATCAAGGCCAGAAGACCTTATCCAAGGCTGTTGAAGACTCTTGAAAAGAATCAAAATAAGAAGAGCTACTCGTGTGACTCAAGGATCCAGGAGAAGACCCCCTGTGAGACTCAGGGTCGAGAAGTCTTTGGTGGAAGTTGAAGCAGGCCAGTGGGACTCTGGTAACACTGTGGGATGCAGTATAAAGAACCTCTTGTGGGACTCAGGAGAGATACAATGTGACTCTATATCTACCATTGAAATTTCTAATCGAATTATAGTGGAGAAACCATGTTGGGTCGTTTAGCCAACATGGAAAGGATGTAGGCCTTTTGAGCCAAACCTTGTAAATTCTTGTGTCCTGTGCCTTTACATCTACTGCGTCACTCGAGGAAAGGCTAAGAGATATAAGAAGAGTAGATCGAGGAATTAACAAGCCATAGAGGTTTAATTGATAAAGAATCAATTAGTAAAAAGTTTAAAAGGATCACTGATTCACCCCCTCCCCCTCTCAGTGATCACACTGATCCGAGCACTTCATATATGGAAAATTTATTGGAAAAGGAAAATGAACCAGTAGAGATATCTTTGAAATTAGAGAACTCGATTACTCCTATTACTCGAGTATAGAAGATGAAAACAAATTGTGGAAATGAAGACTTGGGATCCTTGGTTAGAAAATAATGTAAAAAATTTCAAATTTTGATGATATTTATAACACACCAGAGCTAAAAATAAGAGTTGAATATGTTTTCATTACATTTTAGAAAGGAAATATGACTAAAAAATGTCATAAAAGTGTTGAGATTCAATCTAAAATACCACATGAGATTATTCATTCAGATTTGTGTGGGCCGATGAGACATCAATCAATAAAAGAGGATTTTTACTTTATCACTTTTTTTGGTGATTTCACTGGGATGAAAAACATCATGTTCATGAGCCATAAGTTAGATTCTATTGAAATGTTCAAATTCTTCAGAAAATATATTGAGAAAGAATTGGGAGTTTCCATAAAGAAGTTGAGAACAAATAGTGGTATCGAATTCCGAAACAATGATTTTGAAACTTATTTGAGAAATCATGGTATCAAACAATAGTATAGTGCTTCCTATACACCACAATAAAATGGAGTAGTAGAAAGGAATAATAGAAGTTTGGTGTAAATGTAAATAAATATGTCAACAAAATACAATATTTCAAACTTATTTTGGAGAGAATCTGTTAGTACAACTAAACATGTTCAAAATAGATGCTTGTTGAGACCGGAAACCAACACAACACCTTATGAAATGTGGTATAACAATAAAAATTCATTGATATACTTAAAAGATTTTATAATTCCATGATTTGTCAAAAAAAATATGAATTTACAAAAGTTTGATGAGAAAGTCAAGAAAAGAACTTTCATGGATAATTCACCGAATAAAAGAAGTTACAAATGATGGAACATACATTTAAAAAATTTAGTGAACTCATATGATTTAGAGGTAATTGAAAACCTAATTTCCTTCGCAAAAGATGTTGATAATACAGAGGAAGATAAATTGGAGATTCCCCACAAAAGTGAATGTAACTTAGATGAGTCACATGGTGAAGGAAGTGATGCTGGGAAAAAAGCTGTGATATTTCCAACCTTACAAAAGCATGTTGAATAAAAAAAATTATTAGTAATTAGAAAGATTCCATTAAGACAAGAAAGAAGTTGATATTATAAAATCAGACTTCAATTATCTCAAAATTTTAACCAGAATCAGTTTCAGATGATATTCAACATAAATAATGGGTGGATGCTATGAATTAAGAGTCAGATAAGATTTAAAAGAGTGAATCATGGGAAATTGTTTCAAGGAAAATAGATAAAAATATTATTGGAACCTAGTGGATTTATAGAAATAAAATGAGCATGGATAATTTTCAAGAAACAAAGTAAGACTTGTTTGTAAATGATATTCACAGGTGGAAGGTGTGGATTTTGATTAAACCATTTCCCATATTTCAAGGCTAGAAACTATTTGAAAGTTTCTTATACTGGATGATCATCGTAATTACAAAGTTTATCATATGGATATAAAGTAATATTTCTTAAATGGTGAGATTGAAGAATAAGATTACATTGAAAAAACTTTTAGGTTTTTACTTGATGAGGATGAAAACACAGTTTTTAAATTTAAGAAAGACTTGTATGGGTTGAAACAAGCTCCACATGCTTGGTATTATATACTCAACATTTGTTTTATAATGATGAAATTTTCAAAATTAAAATTTGATAGCAACTTTTATGGGAACGATGTTGAATCCAGAACATTAATTGTAATTGTTTATGTGGATGATATAATTTTTACGAGGGATGAAGAAATGGTTTGTGAAGAGTTTGCTGAGGAGAAGAAGAAGAAATATAAAATGTAAATGTTGGGAGAATTAACTTTCTTATATGGATTATAAGTTCAACAAAAGGAAAAAACATATTTTCTTATCTCAAGAAAAGTATTCCAGGTAATTGTTAGCAAGGTCTGGGATGGTTGAATCCAAAAAGGTTTTAACTCATATTTTAGTGAGCACAAAGTTGAGTAAAGTTGAATCTGAAAAAATTTGAATCAGAAAGAATTTTGGAAGTTGATATTAATTATTCTTTACCTTATAGCTTCAGGTCCTGATATTGTTTATGCTGTGACTTTATGTGCCAGGTATCAAAGTAATATAAAACAATCACATATATTGGCTGTAAAGAGGATTATGAGATATATCAAAGAAACAAATTCAAATGGGTTGTTATATAAAATAAACAGTGAGATAAAGTTTATTTGTTATACAGATTCTGATTGGGCTAGAGATTGTAATGATAGAAATTCAACCTCAAGAGGGACATTTTTTCTGGGTGAATGTTGTGTGAGTTGGCATTGTAAGAAACAAAGTTCAGTAACATTGAGAACTGCTGAATCCGAAGATGCTGCAGCCACTCAGTCTTGTAATCAAATGTTCTGGATGAAAGTTTAGTTTGAAGATTTGAATGTAAAAGATTCTAAACCATTAAAGATACTTTGTGATAATGAGAGTACAATTTTTCATTCTAAGAATCCTATATTACATTAAAGATCAAAACACGTTGATATAAAGTGTCACTTTAAAAAAGAGAAAGTTGTTAGTGGAGATGTTTTGATGGAATACATTTCAACAAAGTATCAGATTACTTATATCTTTATAAAAGCAATGTCTAAGGAAATGTTTGTTGAATTGAGGCTACAAATTCATGTTCATACTCTTCCCATGTCTTCCTAAACCACATAAATAAACCCCCACCATGATTTGGATCATGTTGAAAATGGGGGAGATAAATTAACAACTTTTAATTTTTAATAAGTTTTACTTATCTTAATTTTTTTGAATCTGAATCTATTGTTATCATATAATGGGAGAGTGAAAAAATAAAGTGAGAAAAGAAAGGATAAGATGGAGAGAAAAAAGTATGGGGGAGTTATCTCTACATGGACGAATATTTTTCCAGCCACCGAGGGATGGAATTACTTAAAAAACATTACTTTATCTAGTAGTGTGGCATTAGGAAACTCTCTCTTGAGAAAGTCAATGTTTTGATAAATGTCAAAAACATGAGTTAAAAAAGATAAATAGTGAAAAAATCATGAGAGTTTGGAATGTTTTTAACAAGGGTTTTCAACAAACCCAAATGGAGATATTAAAGAACCTTTATGGTGTTTTTTTAACAATGTCTTATATTTTTTGACAAATATTTTGTTTGAAGAATGTTTTAGATATACCTAAAGATGAATTTGTTGGTTACTAGAAGTTTGTCTTTATCATAATCAATTAGAAAGAAAGATGTTTCTCAAGAAAAGAGTTGCTAAGTTTGAAATATTTTTCCAAATGAATAAGTCCTTTTGTTTTATGATGTTGTTGATGAGAGAAAAGTCATAAGTTATAAAGTTTCTCAACCTTTATAAAAAATATTAGATGATTATTTGTTGATCAAGAAGTTCTAAAAGAACTTGAAAACTTTTATGATAAAATATTTTGAAAAAATGGAGGAGAGTCTTAAAGTGATTGGATTCTCTTTTCTAAGCATGTTTTTGGCACAAACCGGAACCCAAATTCTGCACAAATCGGAACCTAAATTCGGTACAAATCGGAACTCGAATTTTGTACAAACCAAAAACTAAATTCTATACAAATTGGAACATAAATTCTTCACAAATTAGAACCGAAATTATTATGAAATCATAACCTGAATTATATACAAACCAGAACCTGAATTTTATATAAATCATAACATGAATTTTAAGAAAATAAAAACCTGAATTATGAGCAAATCAGAACCTAAATTTTCAGAAAATCATAATCAAATTTCAGAGACAATTGAAACTTTAATTATGAGGGAATTGGATCTTAAATTTAGAGAAAATTAGATCCTATTGTCAAAATAAATCATATCATATTTTATGAAGAAAACTGAACAACTCTTCGGAGCATTTTTTTTAGAAAAAATGAATCACATTTCTGAGCATGTTTTGAAGGAAAACTGAACCACTTTTCTAAGTATGTTTCTGTGAAAAAATGAGCCACATTTCTGAGCATGTTTCCAAAAAAAATCATAACCATGATTCAACATTATCATACTCAGAGAAGAGTTTAATTAGTCAAACATGAATTTAAAATTTTCATTATTCTTTATGAAATTTAAGGAGGTTTGATGAATCCAAATTTCATGTTTTAATGTGATATTTTTTCATTGTTTTTGATATTTGAGAAAGTGGGAATGTTTTTCAATTTTACCATTTTTTGAGTTTCCTATAAATTTTTTCTTAGATGATTTGTTCATTTGTATCTTTTACATATATGAAAAAGGTGGAGCTCTAGATAATTGAAAGTAAAAAGTTCCCACCTGATTGATGAAAGATTCTTTGAGTTTTTAAGTAGGGAAAAATCGAAATCATCTTTACCGTACTGAGAAGATCAGACTTATCCAAATCGGACTGAGGATTCAGAATGATCATTTTTGGAGATGATTCAACAATGTTTTTATTATCTTGTTTGGATCAATTGTTCTATAATAAAACATTGTGAACTGATAGGAGCCAATATAATCTTTCATATCGGGAGATATAAGGTGTCTAATGGAAGTTGGAACAAGTTGTATTCACTTCTCCATTATAGTGGATTTCCATAGACCCACGGGAGTGGGGGATGTCGAATCTTATAAATTGTTTGTGCCTTACTTTCATCACTATTATATCATGCATAAGTATTTTCTAAAGGTTAATAAGGAAATTAATCTTAACAGGTTTTAGGGGTTAAGTTTATTAATGTTTTTGAAGATTATAAAAAGTGAACAATTGATTCAAACCCACCTTCCCAATGGTTATTTGATCCTTGCAATTTTAATCTTGATTAATCCCCAAATAAACAATTCCTTCTAGAAATTCAGAGTGTTTTTGGGAGTGTATTATCTCTTAAAAACCAAATATATTTTTAGTTTATTTCCAGATTTCATTATATTTTATATGTTGACAAGAAGAGTGTAGCACTACATGTTTTATGAACCCTTTTCCTAATAAATTAATTTTATTTGATGTCTTGTGTTATATACTATACTAAGTTAATATTACACAACACGCAATAGTGACTTATCTTGATTTACATGCAACACTATCTTAGATTTCTTTATATGCAACATTGAGTTTCTATGAAAAATAATTTTATTATTATACTTATTTAAAATTGAAAATTATAACATAACCATAATAATGGAAGGAATTAAATTTATTAACTTAATTATAAAATTGTGGTTTATAGATAATTCTTTGAAAAATTAATTATAAGCGAATATAAAACTTTTTCTAAAAAATAAAAGGAAATATTTTTCTGATAAATTATTTAAATATACACAAGTGTGTTTTATACCAATAAATAAAAAACCACTATTTTGAAGTAAATTAATGAAATATATATAATATATTAAATTTAATGTTTAATTTTAATCTTATGTGTTTTCTATAAATGATATAAGAACAAATTCAATTTTACACATAAAAGAAGCATTTTTCTAAAAATATTTTTTTTCCATCTTTTAATGGATAACCCATTTTAAATCTAATTTTTAAAAATTTTACAATTTTTATATGAAAAAATAAATTTATTATTTTAAATAGGTATTTCAAAATTTTCTTTTTTTTTTTAATTTTGGGTAATTTTTTTTAAGTTTCATGTTTTGATGAATAGTGAATAATACTGAATTTTAATTCATAACTAATTTTTATTACAACTTATTTATATGGTTAAATTGTGTTTTTAATTATTTTTAAGGTATAATAAAATAAATATTTTATCATTTAATCCAACATCGGTCCTTTTAATCAATTTTATATTGAATTTGGATATAAAAACTGGTTAATCTTTTAGATATTTTCACTTTAAAAACTTATTTTATCGTTCCGTCAATAAGATTAAATTTTAATTAATTCATGAAATTTTTTTATTCTTAATTATGAAAAATGGATTCCATATTTTTAATAAAAAGCTCCAAATTTAGTAAATATTACTGTTTTATTTTTGGATAATATGAATAATACCTTTAGTAATTTTCATCATTACAGTTTTGTGTAAATCAGATAATTAAGGGTAAAAATAATAATATAAATATTAGAAAACTACCCCAAATCATGAAAAAATGTTATTGGATGATTTTAATTTGACCCATAACACATAAAGATCTAAATTGAACAATTCAATGTACACTGTTCCATGAAAATGATTTAAATATTTTTAAAGTCAAATGAAGTGACAAAATGCCACACTTTTAGTTTTAATATGTATAATATTTTTAATATGGGTTTAAATAGAACATATGATAGACTATATTTATTGACATGGAATAAATTTTTTTTATATAAATCATATTTTTTTTTATTTTTAGTGAAGAAATAATTATCATTAATATTTACAAAATGATGATGTAGTAATTATTCAATTAATGAATCTATCAATTCAATGATAATAGAAATGTTAAAAGAAAAATAATTTTACTTAATTAATATTATATATGAATATAATTGGTGTATATTATATTTTTTGGGTGTATTAAGTGATTTTTTTCGAAGTAATCTTGTTGAATGGATTTTATTAAAGTCAATGTTATGAATAATGTCAAAATTTCCACTTATGATATTTATGAAAATAATATTTTTTTTAAATTATTTATGAATTATAAAAATATGAAATAAAAAATGGGATGGAACATGTTCTAAAATATATTAAATTTTCCAATTATTGTATAATTTTCAAATTATATGAAAAAATTACATCCTTTTAATATTAAAAACATTGTTACGGTAGTTAAAATTAAAATGACTTAACTAAAGGTTAATCAAAATGATACAGTTTAAAATAAAATCAGAACTTATCTAAAATTTATTGGTTTAGGATATTAAAACCTTATCTCATTTTAGCTTCTAATAAATATGATTTTGGAGGTATTTGTATTGAGATTGAATTTATTATATATTAATATGTTGAGAGTTTCCAGAAGATCCCCTCCTCTATCTTATAAAAGGGACCATTTCATGTTTATATAATAATATAAATATCATGAATATAATGATTTTTTATATTAAGGGTTTTACCTACACATTCAAACAATTCTATCCAATGGCTAACAAACTCACCGTTCATGTGGAGGGTGGACTGCCACCTCACAAAACAATGATTGTTTGTTTTTTTCCATTACCACCATTCATGGGGATAATTGTGATGTAAATGATATTTTTATATAATATATATTATATTTATGTTGTTGCTATTCTTATGTGATTATAATATAAAACAAACCTTCATGCTTTCCATTTTTTAAAATACGATAATTTCTTTTGTGGATAAGTGGACTACCGCCTACTCAAAGCAATGTGATTCATTCACACTTTATATAGAATGTATTTAAGATGGGTTTAGAAAAATTATATGAAATATATAACAAAATAATTCTACTGGAATAATATATATATATATATATACTTATATGTGATTTACTTTCTTTCAATACGATAGGAAAACAAAAACAAAATTCATGCGTATGTATGGCCTACCGTATCCATGAATGGTGTATTGCATTTTATATATCTATATTTTATAGATATTTATAATATTTTTATATATAATTTATAAATAAGGTTTTATATTATATTAATATGTAAATAATCATCTAATTAATAGGATTAATAATAATAAGTGAAAACATGTACGATAAACAAAGTGGTTATTACCCGAAACATTGCTTTAACATGGAACTGTTAATAACTAAGTAATATAAAGTAATAAATGAATCATATATGGTATTATATAACTAAATATGATTTTCAAAATATGTACAATAATTTTATATTTATTATACAATATGTTTTTATGAGTATGATGTGATTCGAGACACAAGGTAAGGGAATTTCATCTCACTTTTTTATTTCTGTGAGATACATGCCATATTCACCACTTGCTTCTTTTTTGTGGTGTATATACTGAACTATGAAATTTTATATAATTAATTTAATATATTAAATGATATTAAAATATTTAATTAATGTTATTATTTTATGGGGTTTATGATTCTAAGGTCACTCAAGTAATAATAGTTTTTTAGTCTCACTTTTATTTCTTTGAGAACCATGCCATATTCACCACTAATTTATTTTGTATAATGTATATAATTACCATTAATTTAATATCTGATATTTATCCTTAAATTTATGGGTATTTTAATATACATTTTATGATATCTCTTTCATGGGGTTTATTGTTCAAAAGTTTCCAATTTTATAAGGTACTTTTGGTTCAATTTTCCTTCTTTAAGGCACATGTTATGTTATGAAACTATATTATTTTAAGAGGTGTATATACCACCATTTTACATGTTTTATCATCAATATCATTATTTTCATGACATTATAAGTTGAATGTAATGTTTTTCTCTCTTTTTTCAGAAATCTGTGTTCTTTCAAAACTATGTTTTCTAAAAAAATTAAATTTTTTTAAATGATCTTTTAAACATTTTCAAGAAAATATATTTCAATGATGTTAAAAATGGTTTCAATGGTTCCTTTATAAATTTTCAAGGTTATTTTCAATAAAAAAATTTTGATAATTTTTTTTCATTTTAAAAGAAAAATTCAAATATGAAAGGTTATTTACCTTAATAAATGTTTTAAAAAGGTATTTCAAAATTATTTTCCATATAGGATGACATAATTTGACATAGTTTTTGATTTACTGGGGATATGGTCAAAAAATAACATTAATATTATTTCATTAATTTTTTGTGATTATAATGTAATAAAATTTATGAAAACTATTTTTTTCATGGGTTATTTTACGATTAAATGATTTTTATGAAACCCATTTCATTCCATGAGTTTTGATATGATGAAATATTTATGTTCTTTTCGAACACATATGTATAGTTTTTAATATATGATAGGTGGAACCTATATCTCCCTCTAATTATTTGGGTATATATTTATATCTCACGAGATAGACATGGCCAGAATAGTTAGTGAACTCGGTTCAGTAAAGAAATTTGTCTACTAAGATTGTTTTGTGAGTGAACCTTGACTAATAAGATGGTTATGGGAGTGAACCATGACTACCAAGATGGTATGAGGAGTGAACTCATACTACTAATATATCCTTTGAAGTGATTCCTTGACTACTATGGAAATAATTTTATATTATTACGTGCATATCAAAAATTCAATGTCTAATGTTGTGATCTCATAGAATATGTTCTTTGATTATTTATAAACTTATATGATTTATTACATGACATGATATCAGGATCTTAGATATACAAGATGTTATTTTCAAATGTTTTTATATAGTTATTACTTATGATTATGTTATGATTGATCTCCACCCTTTTTACCTTTACTGATCATCTGAGATTACCCTTCCATATGTTTCTTTTACCTAGGATTCAAAGAAAGTTCTTAAGTATGATATGTAAAAAGGGTTATTGTTATAAAGAAATTGGAGGGATGAGAAGTCGATGAGTTATGAATTGGTTTTTTATTTTTCCACGATTCCAAAGTCACTAAACTAATATGGTCTTTGGGAGTGTGTTTGTGTAATTAATGAAATTTTCTATAAAAAAAATTTAATTAAAATGTATGTTAAGATTGGGTCATTATAGTCAGTATTAGAGAAAAGGTTTAGTAAAACTTTGGAAACTAGGATAAGAAAAAATTAGTGAGACCCCAATTTCTATTTGTAAGGATAAGTCTTGGGATGTCTTTAAGGATAATTCTATGTATAGGTCAAAATCATATAGTTTTCATAATAATCATAAATAACCTTGTGTTAAACATATGATGTCATATATTGTAACCTTATAAGTAGTTTCCATAGATTAAGTAGTTGTACCCCTATGATTATTTTTGCTAACATTATTATTATTTTTAGACGATGGTTAGAACCAAAAGGAATCATGTTAACACTAAATATGATGGAAATTTTTGTAACTATGAGAAACCAAATTGGATAATAACAGGAATGATATGTATTATGATTATTCCTAATATGATATCATAACATATTGTTAACAACGTGAACCTTAGTGAGATTCTTAAGAAATTAAATAATAAGAATATGAAATTTTATGAAAGTTCATGGGGTTATGAACATAAAGGAAATAAGATTTGGATTCCTGTATGTCAAGAAGGTGGGAAGAAGAACTTGGATGATTATCTAAAATGATTTGGAATATGTTATCTATGGGGAAAAGAAGTTCATAGAGTGAAAATTTTTCAAGGAGTTCAATGTCTTCTGTTTGGGGAACTTGGGAATTATACAACTCATTAACCTAACCCAAGAATTTACTTCTTTACCAAGGACGGATCAATTCTGTGACAATCATTTAAGTGGAAGGATTGAATTATTATTTTTATTTGGATTCAAGAAATTTTAATTTTGAAACATATAGGGATTTTATAGTATAAGTTTTTAATTAAGGATTTGAAAAAATATGTTGAAGGATACCGATGACATAGAAAAGTGATTTAATGGAAATATTATACATGATTAAGGTAAGGTAACCCCTAATATGATCATAATATTGAGAGAATTGTATTAAGTTTGATTATAAATGGAATTTTATTGATAACCTTCAGACAGATAAGATGAGAAGATATTTTATGATATCATGGACAATGATTATAGATTTTTTGGATTTATAGCATGATTAAAGAGTTATTATTTTTAATAATCCATGTTTTCACTAATGTTTTATGGTAATTTAGGTTATTACCATGTTTCAAGAGAAAACATGATAACGGTATTCACATGTTTGTTATATGACAATTAAGATATAAAAAATTCTTTTTGATGGATAATTTCTATGTTTAGTGACCATATTTAGAAATTATTGGATTTTAATCTATTGGAAGGTTCCTAAGGGTCACTATTTATGAAATTGTTTATATTGAAATTTTGTCGATGTTTTATAGACTAATGTTTTGATTTATGATTATTGGATAACATGTGCTAACTATTTCGTTATAATGATAACTAGAGATAGAAAAAATGACTTATCATATCATTTTGGATATTATTATCCACTAGTTCTTCATGAATTATAATTTCAACCACATTTATTAGTGTAAGAGATGACATAGATATTGATCTAGGCACAACTGATGGATGAGATCATGCCTACAAAGTTGAGTGAAAACAAGTAAGTATATATTCTTGTTAAAATTCTTCAACTATAATAAAAATTATCTTGAATCAAAAATTTTATACTAGTACCTGTATTTTAGATGAATCCAATGGTCCCCTAGATCATTACAAATTTATCATTCTTTGATGATTAACATTATAATGACCATGTTATCTATCACTCTCCATGAAAACTTGATAGTTGTATTTCTCTTCAATGTCCATGTTTTCACGTTACTTTAATACTAGTTATGTGGGGATATTCACCATTAAAATTTCCTCTATTTAAGAGCATGTTTTATTAAACCTTTTTATGATGTCTGTTTCCTAAAAATAAATTATCAAGCACCCACCTTTCATTTTTGATGTGCAATTTGAAATTAAAAGGTTGAAATTTACTTTTTAAAATTATTGATAGTATTGGAATGATGTCATATCCTTTGGAAATTACAAAAAATATCTGAAATGTTCATGATTTATTCAATTTATCTATTCCAAGGAAGTATATACCTGATCCTTCACATGTACTAACTCAATGGTCATACTGCTTGAGCAAGATATTTCTTATGAAGAGAAAATGGTAGGAATTTTGGATCATAGAGATAATGTTCTAAAAAACATGACCACTCACCTAGTTTAATTTTACCAGTTTGAAGAATCTACATGGTAACTTGAGGATTCGATGAGGTAAAATCATCCCCATTTTTGTATTATAATGATGAATTTCATGGGATAAATTCATTTTATGGGGGTAGAATATAACACCCTGAGTTTTTATGAACCATTTTTTTTGAATAAATTTAATTTAATTGGTTTATTATGTTATACACTATAGAAATTTAGGATTTCACAACATGAAACACTGACTTAGCTTTTTTTGAACGCAACAACATCTTATCTTACTTTACGTGTAACACCGAGTTTCTATGAAACATAATTCTATAATTAAAATTACTTAAAAGAGACTATTATAACCTATCCATTAGAATGGTTGGTATAAAGTTTATTTAATTAATTATTAAATTATGGGTTGCACATAATTATTTGATCAATTAATTATAAATGAATGTAAAAGATTTTGAAAAAAATAAAAGGAAATGTTTTTCGAAAAAATTATTTAAATATGCACAAGTGTGTTTTATACAAATAAATAAAAAAATAAATATTATTAAATTATATATATATATATATAAATCAAATTAATGTTTAAAATTCATATTATATGTTTTATATACATAATATTAGAACAAATCCAATTTTACACATAAAAGAAGTATTTTTCTAAAAAGATAGTTTTTCTTCCTTTTAATGGTGAAACAATTTTAAATATAATTTTTGAAACTTATATACTTTTTATATGAAAAAATTAATTATTATTTTAAATAAGTACATCAAAACTTAATTAGGTTTTATTTTTGGTATTTTTTTGATAAGTTTCATGCTTTGATGAATAGCGAAAAAATACTGAATTTTAATTTAAAACTACATTTTATTCTAACATATTTATATAGTTAAATTATGTTATAAATTTATTTTAAATTATAATTAAATCATTTTTTATAATTTAATCCAATTAATGTCATTGGAATCAATTTCATATTTAATTTGGATATAAAAATTTGTCAATCTTTTGGATGTTTTCACTTTAAAAACATGTTTTCTCTTTTGGTCAATGGGATTAATTTTTAATTAAAAATTGAAAATTATGTATTTTGAATTATGAAAAATGGATTCCATATTTGTAATATTATGTTCCAAATTTATTAAATAGGTCCATTTTATCTTTGGACAATATGAATGGTAACTTTAATAAATTTTATTTCCACGGTTAAGGGTAAATCATGTAATTAAGGATAACAATACTATTATAAATATTAAAAAATACCCTAACACTTGAAATTTTTTATTTTATGAATTTAATTTACCCTTAAAATATAATAATCTAAATTTAAAAATTTAATGGACATTTTCCTGTGAAACGACTTAAATATTATTAAACTCAAAGGGAGTGACAAAATGCAACACTCTTACTTTTAATATGTATAAAATTTTAATATGGGGTTAAATAGAAGATATGATCGGATATATAAATTATTATATAATATAAAATGTTTATATAAATATTAAAATTTTATTTTTATTTTTTAGTGACGAAATAATTTCGATAAATAATTACAAATTGATGATACTGTAATTATTCAATTAATGAAACAATTGATAAAATGATATTATAAATATTAAAAGAAATATAATTTGACTTAATTAAGGTGATACATTAATTTTATAGGTTCATATTACATGTTAGTGATTTATTAAGTGAATCTTTTTAATTTAAGAATATTGGATGGATTTTCTTAAAGTAAATGTTATGAATGGTGTGAAAATTGACACTTATAATATTTTATGAAAACAATATATTTCTAAATTATTTAAAATGCATAAAAATGTTAAATAATGACAAGGAGATAATATATGGTATAAAATATCTTAAAGTTACCATTAATTTTCAAATTTACACTTTATATGTAAAAATTACATCCTCTTAATATTAAAAACATTGTTACCATGGTAAAAATTAAGACGACTTAACTAATAGATAATAAAAATGATAAGATTTAAAATAAAACCAAAAATTTTATAAAATTTAATTTTTTATGACATTATAACCTTATCTCAATTTATATTTTAATACATGTAATTTTGGAGGTATTTTTACTGATATTGAATTTATTACAAATTAATATTTTAAGAGTTTCCAAAAGTGCCCCTCCCCTCTCTTATAAAAGGGAACTTCTCATTCTATTTTCATCACACCTCTAAATCCATTTGGATTTGAAAAAATCTAAAAAAATCCCTCCATATTTCTTAAATTCATTCAAGAAGACTTCATTTTGTAATAAACCCCACGAAATAAGTCATTTTGTGCAAATCAAAAGGAGATACCCAATAAAGAGTTAACATTCATCATCGAACATTTTGGTATTATTTATTCCTTGAACCTAATATATTAATTGTATTTCATGTTTATGAAATAACCTAAGTATAATCAATATAATTATATATTATTATATTAAGGGTTTGACCTATACCATCACACACTTCCATCTAATGGTTAATGAACTTACTGTTCACGTGTACAGCGGACTACCGCCTCACAAAACAATGATTGTTTGTTTTCATTTTAACACCCATAATAGTGGGAATTATGATAGAGAAACTTTTTTAATATGATATAAATGATATTTATTATGTATCTATGATTCTTTAATTATAGTATAAAACATATTGATTCATGTTTTCCATTTTGTGTAAATATGATAACTTTGTTTGTGGCCATGTGGACTACCACCTCATCAAAGTGACGTGATTCGTTCATAATTTATATGTAATGTATTAAGGATGGGTTTATAAACTTTATATGAAATATATTACATAATAATTATAATATAATAAAATATATACATATATTTCATTTACTTTATTTCTTTTAATACAATAAGAAAATGGATACAACGTTTATACGTACGTACGACTTACCGTCTCCATTATTGGTGTATTCCATTATATATATATATATATTATATTTAAATGATTAATGTATATGATATATAAATCATGTTTAATATTCTTTAACTAAGTAAATAATTATCTAAGTAAGAGTATCACCAATAATAAATAAAAACATGTTCGATAAACAAAGCAGTTATTACCCAAAACGTAGCTTTAACATGAATATGTTAATATATATGTAGTATAAAGTCATAAATGAATAATATATGGTATTATATTACTTAATATTATTCTATAATATATTTATAATAATGTTATATTTATTATATAAGATTTTTGTATGAGTACAATGAGATTCAAGACATAATGTAAGGGAATTTCAACTCATGTTTTATTTCTTTGAGATACATGTTATATTCACCACTATCTCAATTTTTTGGTGTATATAATGAAATATGAAATTTTATATAATTAATTTTATTTAATTAATTATATTAAAATTTTTAATTGATGTTATTATTTTACAGGGTTCACCATTCTAAAGATACTCAAGTAATAAGGGTTTTCTTATCTCACTTTTATTTCTGTGAGACTTTTTCCATATTAACCACTCATTTTAGTGTGTGGTGTATATAATAACCATTAATGTTATTTATGATATTTATACATAAATTTATGGGTGTTTATATTTCAATTTCATGATCTTTCTTTCATGGGGTTTATGGTTCAAAAGTTACCAAATCTGTAAGGTAATTTTTTCTCAATTTTCCTTCTTTGAGACACATGTTATGTTATCACCTATATTATATTATGTGGTTTATATATTATCCTTTTACATGTGGTATCATTAAAATACATATTTTCATGATATTATAAGTTTCATTCAATGTTAGTCTCTCTTCATTCAGAAATCTATGTTCCTTCAAAACAACATTTTGTAAAAATGTTTGAAAATAATTTTAAAGGATCTTTTAAAATGTTTCAATAAAATAGATTTCCAAGTTGTTTAAAATTGTATCAAAATCATCCTTTATATGTTTTCAGGGTTATTTTAAATGAATTTTTTGATTAATATATTTTTATTTTAAAATCATTTTTGAAAGAGGAAAATATATTTTCCTTAATAAATGTTTTAAAAAAATGTTTTAACATTATTTTCCATATAAGATGTGATATTTTTTCATAGTTTTTGATTTAATGAGGATATGATCCAATAATATCATTCATATTATTTATTTAATGGTTTATTATCATAATTGAACTATATTTGTGAAATGTATTTATTTTCCATTGGTTATGTTATGATTTCATGATGTTCATGAAACCCATTTGATTCCATGGGTTTTGATATGATGAACAATTTAGATATTTTGGAAAACATATGTATGATTTTAATTATGTGATGTGTGGGACCAATATCTCCCTCCAATGAATTGGGTAATGTTTTATATCTCATGAGATAGACATGGCTAGAACAGAGAGTGAACTTAGTTTAGTAAAGGACTTTGTCTGTTAAGTTGGTCTTGGGAGTGAACCTTGAATACTAAGATAGTCATGGGAGTGAACCATGACTACCAATATAGTTTGGGGAGTTAAATAATACTACTAGGACATCATTTTAAGTGATTCCTTGACTATTATGTAAATCATTTTATATGCATTTGTGAATCACACAATTCCATGTATTATGTTGTGATATCATAGAATATGTTCTTTGATTCTTTATTAACTTGTACGATTTATTCCATAAAATGATATCAGGATATTGGATATATAGGATATGATTTTAGATTTTTTATGTAATTATTCCTTATTATTATGTTATAATGGATCTCTACCCTATTTATCCTTACTGAGCATCTGATCATGCCCGTTCTTATATTTATTTTCCCTAGGACACAAATAAAAGTATTAAGTTTGATATGTTAAAAAGGGTTCTAGTTATGAATAAATAGGTGGGAAGATAAGAATATGTGTTATGAACCAGTTTTTTATGTTTATATATTTCCAAATCCACTAAAAAAATATGGTATTTTGGAATATATTTGTGTAATGTATGAATTATTTCATTAAAATGATGTAATAGAAATGTATGTTAATATTGGGTCATTATAGATAGGGGTAATATGAAGGATATCTAATTAAAAAAATTTATAGACTCTATTTCATTTTGTAGTTGATCAAAAAGGGAAAATAGATGAATATTTTTACATGAATATGGATACAAAAAGATTTTGTAGCTAAATATTATAGAATATATCATGTTTTTTGTACATGTTGCTAGAAAATAAAAATGGTATATTGAAGATACCTTGATGAATAGGTAAATTGTTGTGTCTTGGAGTAAAATATCACTGATGAAGTGAATAGAAAAAGGGGGAGATATTATTAGATCTCAATTAATAAATAGTTAATTTAATATTAACCATTATACTAAGAGTTGGATAACTCTCAAAAAAATTCTATCATATGATATTATGTCTAAATAAATTCCAGATTAGTATAATTATATGAATTATTTCTTATATAATTCCTTCATTAGTATTGAATGAAATTTCATGTTATATTTATTGATAACTTGATCATGGATTATTTTGAAGCCAATTGAAGCTAAGATGATACCAAGGAATGCATATTTAATGATATTGAGAAAATCATGAAATGGAGTCATTATCACACCATAATAGAGTTAATTAAAAGAATAAGTTACTCTTATATATAATCTAAATTTTATCCCTTATTCAATGTTCCATGAATATTTTTCTCTAAATTATTTAATCCATAAGGCCATTAAATGAATATTTATTTTCCCCATTTTTATATTGGTATCATTGGTAATCTTATATGGATTGTATGCTCAGAGGCACTTATGAAAAATGTATGACCTATAGGATTTACTCATGATAAAGTGGTATTTTTTTAGTGAAAGACCATTTATGGGATTTGAATACCACCACTTATTAAGTAGGATATCACATCATAATTGTAGAGTTTATAATTTAATGAGGCTAGGTCAAGAAATATTTTTACATGGTTTTTGGTAAGAAAATAGGGAGGTGAAAATGTAATGTATCCCATAGTCCCATAAGTCAGATGAAAATATTTCAGGTATATTTGAGGATTTATAAAGTGATTCAAAATGTGTCTTTTAGATTTGAAGAAAACTCTTAAATAGGAATCATCACACTGTGACAAATGAAAGGTTTATAAAAATTT
Source organism: Viscum album (assembly GCA_963277665.1). Taxonomy (NCBI): domain Eukaryota; kingdom Viridiplantae; phylum Streptophyta; class Magnoliopsida; order Santalales; family Viscaceae; genus Viscum; species Viscum album. Next base: position 1,195,243,572 of record OY728123.1, on the reverse strand, counting down.
GGAAGATCATCTGGGGAAAAGAGTGAAAAATATTTGAGATAACTATACATGCATTAAAAAGATAATTTCATTAGTATTTTTCTAGGATTGAGGAGATTAATAAGTGCTTATACTTGTTCCAAATTATGGAAGTAATTGAGTAGGCTATGTGAGATTTGTCGACCTGTTAATGCTAATCTAGATTTTTTTATACCTGTAGTTCAAGACAATATTCATACTCCAATACTATATTATTTTTGTTAAAAAATGAGAACATATATAGTGTTATAATTTCCATTTTAAACTAATTATTAATCACTCAATAGTAAGAGTGAGTAAACCATATAAAAAATCCTTATTTCATGTGTATCCCATCTCTCTCTATCTCACATCATCACTTTGTTTAATTTATGATCCTACAAACAAACATGGGATTGGAAAATGGAATTGAGGGTTGGTGTTTTGGTAACCAATGATTCAAGACCCTCTTAGAGGTAGTTCACTTTCACTTGGTTCTAGAAATATTGATCCATGTGATATACCAATATTATATTCCATTTAAGGATTTTAAAAGGAACAATAATCCTCCAATGATAGCAGGAAAAAAATCCAAAACCATTTCCATAAGATTTTACCATGAAATATTGGAAATAAATAAATAAAATATAAATAAAATATATATCTATTTGAATAAGTGAATCATTTTTCTTTATGAATATATAAGAGTTACGCCTAATAGGTTTCAAACAAAACCATATCCTTTAAAGGTATCTATAGCAAGATGAATCACTTTTAAAATTTATAGGAAGGATTATTATCCATATTTATAGACTACTAAAACCTATATTAAAGAAGGTAGAATAAAACGAGATCCATGTTTTGAATTTTAGAAAATAATTTAATAACTCTTTATAATCCTTAACTAATGATATTCTTTTATAACATCCTTAAATGGTCCAATGAAACTCAAAGGACCGATCCTTATTTATATGTTTTTAAAATATATTTTAAGTTTAAAATATTGTAATTATTTTGGCTTAAAATTATATATCTCTTATTTAACATTAAAACGATTAATGAGGGACTTTATGTATCCTTAAACTAAGTAAATATCATTCAATGATATTAGATGAACATTTTATATCCTTATATGAATGAAATATGGAAAGACACCACCATTCACATGTTGGAATGAAATATTTTATATTTTAGTATAACTTGATAATATATATGAGCATACCACTCATGAAATTATAGTGAAATTATATATATTATATTATAATATAACATGAAAAATGATTTTTATATATTGTTTCTCATAATATAGGATTAAAGTGCTTTTAAATCCTTCAACTTTCCACTTTCACCAAAGCATCTAACACTTTATTCATATGCACTTTATGTTGTATATCATTTAAAACTTAGGAAACCATGTCAAAAACTATTTTAAAGAATTTATTATGTTGAGACCAAGTCTTGAGTTAAAGAATATTTGTGAATTAGATGATCTTGGGGGAGTTTATTGAAGATGAAAGAAGAAGGTTCTGTGATTTAAAATTGAATAAGTAACTCTATGATATGATATTTATCTAGAGAAGTTATTTTAATGAATGTTTAAATTTTTGAGTTGGTATATTTATTGTGTTGACTTTTTTTCAATTAATAAATTATATTCAATCTTTCATCAAATAATTATTCTCATGCGAGGTGAAGTTAGTGTGGATGTTTAAGGGTGTTTAGAATTAGTTTGAATATGTTTGGAATAATTCTAGAATAATTTGGTGATAATTTTCAATTTTAGAGGTTAATGAAAATTTTTAGAAAATAATTGAACAAAAAGTTTCTAGGATTAATATAGAGTTAATTGAATACAAGAATGTTTTTTGGTAACAGAAATACCAACATTGAATTGTTAAGGTGATCATAGAGTTCAAATGAACACTATATAAATGATTTTTTCTATAATTTTGGTGAGGTAAAGGCCCATTTAGTGTTTTAATGAAACCTACATTAATGAGTGAGACTAGATTTTTTTTCTAAAAGAATGTTTCGCATAGATTTTATATGTACTCTAGGTTGATGATATAGAGTTCCTTAGAGAAATGTTGATTTAAAGCTCAACCTATAATCATTTCTAGACTTTGAATTTTTTATAGAAATGATCAAATATGTAACTATTTGAAATTAAATTACGGAATTAATCATTTGATGATCTATAGGATTCAAATTTCATTAAAACTACTTTTAAGGATTATGAAAACAAAATAGAAGATATCAACGAGGTTTTTCTTCATCGAAATAAATATTATAATAAAGGATTTTAATTAAGGCTCTCATTTTAGTATTTCAGGCCAAAATAGGATCTTCTTTCATATCATGAAATATAATAATCTCATGAATACATGAATGTAATTTGATAAAGTGGATTTCATTAATTAATTTCAAAATAAACGAGTGAGAAAATTAGGGCTGTGTTATTTCTACATGTTTGTTGGTAGTTATTGACTCGTTGTGAAGAATGATCCATGAGATATCTTTAATTCTGACTCATCGGGGAATTTAAAATTAAATTAAAACATTCTATAATTTTATTATTACAATAGAGAGATTAGAAATTAAGGAAGAGGTTATGAAATAATATCCCTAAATTACTTTTATGAATAAATAAATTCAATGAAGAATAAGAAGACATTATTAAGTGAGATGAACCTGTGAACATATGAACTAAAAATGAACATCAAATGAGTTTTCTAGAAATTCCATATATATAAATAGATAAGTGAATATATTACAGTCATATACATTGAAGAATTATTATCACAATAAATTTTAAAATAATTGTTATTTCATCCGGTGTTGTGCATGAAAAATGAGGACAGGTCTTGAAACTGTGCATGAATAGAAGAGGAATACGAATTTACCAGATCAAAAAATGATATCAATATACATGAGGAATACGTAGTAGTTATTACCAAAACTATTAATCATTGTAAATTGTGAGATATAGTTGTGTGTGGTATGAACCAAAGGATAGTTAAGATATATGAACACATTATTTTAAAGGCTATACCATACTCTCATGTACCCATAGGATTATTTTAGTGTTTGGTGTGATATTAGGGGAATACATAAAAAACTATAGACTATAATTATCATATTGAGAGGTGAACCTTGCTATTATGTTGTGTTACCTTGTGCTGGTGTGTAATTGGGTGTGAGAACAATAAAGTTTATTACACTTTAACATGAGGTAAAAGTTTTTTTTGAAATAAACTTAAAAAGAATAATATCACCAATTCATACCCTTCTCACTGATATTATATAAAAATTATAAAGCTATAAAGGTTTTATAGAAAACCATTTTTAACTTATAATTTTATTAACCATTTTGTGTAACCCATAATCCTTTCTACAGTGGTTGAAAATTATGAACTTCCAATCCACAATTTCAATAAAAGAGAAACCTCTAGCTAAATACCATTGATACTCAAGAAGTAAATGTATTTGATGTGATCTCCATGAAACACATGTATCTCTGTAATAATATCCATTAGATGTATCTCATACATCATGCATGAATATATGACCAATTTTTCATAGACATTGAGTCCAACCACATGACATAGATCATGCCAATATTATATAGTCCAACTTATATAATCTTGTTTCTATGATTTAAGATTAAATAATCCAGATAAATACATCTCGTGTCATTCACCCATGTAGATGAGTATATCACATTTTACTCACATGTGTTGATAAGTACATCTCATTCCATATATTTGTATATGGTTATACACTTCCTCAATCATCCTCAATCAAGGACCTAAGAGTTATACTTATTATAAAGAAATAAAAATAACATATTGGTTAATTAAATACTATTATATGATAAAAAATATACCCCCAAACCCTTGGTTAGATAAAACTCAAGGAAGTATTTAAAAATGCATGAAAGTATACCGGTTCACTTGTAAGGTACATTATTATCCTCAATTTATGAATATTATTACAAAACACACAACCCAAGTATATCAATGGAATTATACATGATACTCTATGTGGTATACTCAAGGGAGTTAATCTAGAAAACATTCATAATTATGTACTATGAGTAAAGCCTATATCTCCATAAGATCATATTATTATGAAAGTCTTAACATATCACCATAATCCACATTTATCTATTAAAAAAATTTATTAGGGATAATTTCATGAATCAATTTTCTAACAAGTGAACTCCCTGATTATGCCACCACTAAGAATGGGAATATAGACAAGTGTTGAGGTTTTTATATGTAGGTAGCGATGAATTAACTCAATAAATAATCCATCCCTTGTTAATATTCAATATTATCCATCATGTATTAATTAAAACTAACTGTATGAATGTAACAATTCTTGAATATCAAAATATATAAAACTTTCATAGTGATATCCCATACCAAATTAGAAATAAAAAATATAACTCAAAATTACAAAATCTATGTGTCACCTCAAAGAAGTTTGTAACCCAACCTCCACCAATCCATTATTCTCTTAATACACATCCCAGTTACACCTAATTTTCAGTTTAAGATGCAAGATTTTACTATGAGGCATGTAACCTTTAAATTTTAGTTTGAATCATATATTTTATCCTTATAGTCATTTCTAATCACTTATGGAAATAATCCGGAGTTCTTGAGGCTTATTCGGAGTTTGAAGCTCAGAGTTATGGAGGAATAGGTCTGGTATATGGTTTGAACAAACGATGCACTGGAGGCCACATAGTTTGTAAAAACTATGTGGGGGTTATGCATTGCTCTATAGTAGGGAGCACATAGATTAATAACAGTTTGGGAAATTGTGCTCCCCAACTGTGCGGGTCCACTATCCATGGACAGTGGGAGGTGCATAGTTGGTGGACGGTTTGGCCAACCGTGTAGCCAAACACTCTGCCTCTTTATTTTTGGGTGTTTTTTTTTTACCATTTTCCCTTATTTATTTAAAATAAATCACCCTTATTTTCCTTTTTATCTTCTCCATAATTTGTATGCTACATTTGGGAGATCTCCACCCCTTTCTACTAGGCTTTGAATCCTCTTCTTGATTCAACCTATGTTTGCAATGTCCTATGTCACATTGGATCACCATCGATAACATTTCTAGCCCATTACCTTCTTCCCATTATTTATCTCATTGTCGACGAATCTTTTTTGGTGGGATCACATATGCCCTATATTTAGGGAATTCATCTTTTCTTTTATTCTCATTTCATCAAGGTCAAACTAATGGATGATACTAGATAAGGAATATACTATATGTATAAGGTAGGTGGTCTATATGTTTTCCATAAAAGTTTAATTGTTTGTATGTTTTTTCCATTATACCGCACACCAGACCTTCTGGGAACTACAAACTAAATTAAAAAATTCTTAAATTATATTTTGAATTCTTGTTTATGAAATTCCATGACACCCTTATACAATGTTGTTGGTGAACTTAACCCAAACCACCAGTGTAGTGGATTATTTCTTTTTCTTCATGGAAATTTCACAAATGGGGTGATTTGAACTTGATTTTCATTACTAGGAATTGAATAAAATACTAAATTGGATTGTTAAAGGTCATAATAAACATAAAACACATCATAATTTATATATGAAAGGAATGAAAATGAGAATCACTTATCTTGTGTATTATTGTGGAATGGTTAATGGAAGGACTATGATGAGTTAAATGGAAAAGGGAATAGAAATTCATATGATCCCTTGTTCCCTTATATAAATCGTGTTGACAATGGATGGAATGGTATGGCACTGATACATGATACATAGTATGGAAACGATGTCAGACACATGATATGTAACTAATATGGGGACTCATGGTATGTCACTGATTGGGGGGGGGGGTTAACAATATGGAACTGATGACCCACTTGGAAGACTTGGTTTTCACACCTTAGATATGGATTTCTTGGATCAACTTGAATAAGATCCTTGGGATCCACCTATGTATTTACCAAGATTTATATGGATGAACTCTATGGGATCAAATAGGACACCCTATTCAATGGCCTTGGATCTTGGCCCATGTATGATTGATACTTGAGTAATCAACATAGGCCTTTGATGATGATTATTAATAATTTATAGTAATATGTTATTTATGGTTGGTTGATCATAGTAATTTTTGTTATATTGGACAATATCACTTCAACATTTATCACTTTTCTTCCTATTATACATTCAAACTTCTTAGGTTTATATATATAGACTGAACTTGTTATAGATAGCACTAGTGGTGGTCTACTGAGTGTTATCTCACACCTTGTTTAGGAGAACATGATCAAGCCATGGCTCATGAATCTTTTAGATATTTTTGTACTTTTTAAACATGTGTTATAATGGATTCATGTTTCCATTTATTTTCTATCTTTTTTATATCTCCATGACATGCTCATAATTTTTTATATGACACTACAATTGTGTTAGATTATTATTAATGTTTCCTGGATGATTTACATTATGTTGTTAGTTGATATTATACTTCCTTATTTTTATTCATTTTTGTTACTAGTGTGGTACTTTGATCATGAGAGTATAACATCCTCACCATTAAATCATAGTACCTTGATACTAGTTATAAATATATGGCATATGGGGAGGTGTTCTTGAGGCTATATGAACCCCCAGCTCAGGGCACCGTTTAGTGGATCCTAGTTTGGGGCATTAAAAAGTATTATCAAAGTGATTTTATTTTATTCATTACTATTTGGGATTGGTAGATAGAAGACTAGGAAATGGTTAAGATTTGGTAATGAGATGTGTTTGGGAGTATCTAACCCACCTAAAAGGAAAAAAACTTTCCAAGGAGTGGGACTTGATGTTCTAGATGTGCTTATTACTATTGATCTAATTTCACCGTTGGGTGACGCCATGCTATGTGGTGTTGATTGTGATGTAGATTTTTTCCTTTAAATTATATAGAAAGGAGATATTGGCCTCATAGATTATCTTAGGTACATATTAAATTCAAATCCATGCATATGACATGTCATAAAGGATACAATTCTTTACTGCATGAAATTTTTTATATGTTCCTTATGAGAAATAATTGTTACTCAACTACACTTTTTACAGGAAACTAAGAAACATAATTGGTTACGTAAAGTGCCTACATAAACATAACTTGGATTACTATATATATTAATCCATTCACCTTAAGGAGTCAAATATGTCATGTTTATCCATGGATCATTGGTCATAGGGGATGAGATGTTTTCATGGTCGTGATTAAATGGATGCCATAGTTCAATTTATAAAGTGTATAAGACTTTATGAATTGGAAATGATAATTTATATAATTCTATCACTTAATAAGATTTGTAAAAAAAATAAATATGAATTTAAATGAATTTAAATTATAAAAGGAAAAGGTTTCCAATAAATGGTATTTCCAATTGCATTTTAATGGGTTATTTCCTCTCTAACTTTCAATTAACACTCCATATACCAAAACTGATGAATTATAGAATAGAACCTGAGATTGACCCAACTTTAGTAGTGGGTCGTAGGAAATAACTCTTTCATCCGTATGATATTTATATCACAGAAACCAAGATTTAGAAGAAGGAATATGGGTGTGAGTCATGTATTAGATGTATTGTACCTATCATATTAATATATCATGGATATTTTCATAACCAAATATTGACTGGGATGTGTTCTTGTAATTTGTAGACCTGACTCCACGAATGCATCCAGTTGTATTCTAGGAGGGTGTAAACAACCATGCTCTGGAGGTAGAAGTCCCTAGGCCACCAATATAACCTCGAGTAGTTGAACTTGTGACACCTATTGTTATACCTATTCTGGGTGGTGATGCCCAATTTTGAGAAGGATTCATATGATTTATGCATAATTTTTAGGGAGCCCTACAACATTAATCGACTAAAGAAGAGTTGAAACATGGGTTTTGGCAGTACCATATGACTATATTTTTAGAGGATGTCAAACCAAAGGCTATAGAGTCATGGATAGAGTCCATGCTATTGATTTTTGAGCATTTCAATACATCCACTAAGAGGAGAGTGAATCTAGATATGTATATTATTTGGGATTCTTCCAAGAAATGGGGGGAAGTTATTAATGAGATGGATCATCATCATTATATGGATTGGAGGGATTTCTATATTTCCTTCTATGATTATTTTTATACTGTGAAATTAAGGGACAATAGATTGAAAGAGTTTATACACTTAGAGTAGGGATCTATATTAGACATGGAATATTCAACCCATTTCAGAGATATTTAGTATTTCACAACTATTATTTTAGGTGATAAGTTATATAACTATAGGAAAGTTGATGATGGTCTCAGGTATGAAATCTGATCATAGGTGAATTTATTTTGGCGTACTACCATATTTGTAATAGTAAATCAGGTACTTAATTTTGAACATAACCTAAGGTAAGATGGGGGCATAGAGGAGGGTAGTTTAGCTTATCAACCTAGTGGTCTAGTACCAGGTGGTAGGAACTGAAACTTTGAGATCTATCTTAAGGGAAATACTAGCCATATCATGAGTTTTGGTAGTTATATTTTCTTTCACTAGTGTGGGAAGTAGGGACACATGATGATCCAATGTGATAGAAAATCAGTTAAGTTACAAACTTGTGGTAATATGGGTCATCTATAGTGGTTTTTCATTACCTAACCTCCATCATCTAGTGATAAAGGGTCTCCACAGACTCCATGTTCAAGATTGGGGTGAGATGCTTCTCATCAGGCAGAGTGATGGAGTGTGAATTGACAACCAGGTTGAGGTGGTGGTCGTGGTCTTGGAAGACAAACATTTGACTTAGAATGCATGAATATCAGAGCTACTTAGGGTAGGAAGAATATATATTAATACTGTGTATTAGTCCAAAAATATGAAGTGATACCAAAACCCAAGGAGAAGAGTCCCATACCTTCTATAGTGAGAGGTACTATTTTGGTTGTCTCTACATTAGTATCTTCTATTTTCGATAAAGGATATACTCATTCGTTCAAAATATATTCCTGTTGTGGAGATCCTAGATCTTGATGTCCAATTTTTATATGGTTTGATGACACTCAATACTTCATTGGAGATTTTATTAGAGAGTGTATTCTAGGGACGAGAGTGACTCTCAAGAGATAGGAGGTTATTGCATTGTACAATGCATCTTTTTCTTCTAGCTCATAGAGTTTGATATCATTCTCCTTATGGACTAGTTGGTTCCCCATGATGCTTATGTTGAATGATATCACTGAAGTGTGACTTTCAAATCACATGAGGGTGTGTATTTTATTCACAAGGGTGAATGTGATTTCTAGGTGGGTTGAACTAGACCCGATCATCATGGGTTGGGAAGGATGATAAACCAGATTTCGAGCTTATATATGGATGATCAGGGAAAGACTAAGGAATATTTTTCTCCAGTATTAGATTGTTTTAGGGATGTTTTTAAAACCAAATCTTTTGGAATAACTCTTGATATTGAGGTAGATTTGTTTTCCATTGAGCTAGTTTTGGGAGCTTCACCAGTCTCTATTCCTTTTTATAGGATCTATACTATAGAGTTTAAGGAGATCAAGAGGTATCTAGTGTATTTTTAATATAAGGGTTTCATATGACCCTGTTCTTTATTACGGGGGTATTCCAATCCTTTCTCTAAGAAAGAGGATGGTAAACATATACTTTTTGTGGATTAAAATTGATTAAACCTGCTTATGGTTAAGTACCGATATCCACTGCCTCGTGTAGACGATCTCTTCAACCATCTCTAAGGAGTAAGGGTTTTATTTAAGATTGATATGAGATTAGGTTATCATCAGGTGAATGTTATAACATTAGATATACCGTGTACAATATTGCATAGTAGATATGAAATATATTAGTATTTGTTCATCCCTTTTAGTCTAACGATTTCACTAGTAGTTTTCATAGAATTGGTGAAATGGGTTTTCTAACCATATCTGGATTTGTTTTTGGTGGAATTTGTGGATGAAATCATGGAGTATTAACACACTCGATATGATATGAAAATCATCTTGATATTATATTGGATGCAATGAGAGAGCATCATTTTTATTATAAGATCACAAAGTTTCCATTTTGGATGGATAAAATTCACTTCCTATGTCATATTATCTCATAGATAGGAGTATCAGTTGTCCTAGAGAAGGTGAGAGATATAGTTTCATGGGATAAGCCCAAGAAATTATTTGATATATAGAGTTTACTAGGGATATCCAGTTATTAAAGGTGATTCATTCAGGACTTCTTACACCTAGAATCACCTCTTATGGGATTGACTAAGAAGGGTGTGAATTTATCCAAGTTCAAATCCTGTGAGACAACCATTCAGAAGTTGAAAGGGTGTCTAACTTCAACACTGATACCAATTCTTCTAAAGATAGGTAGAAGTTATAAATTATATTGTGATTCATTAGGCATCAGTCTAGGATAAGTTCTAATGTATGCGGAATGAGTCGTGGAATATAGATCGTGTTATTTGAGGCCACATGAGAGGAACAACTGGAGGGACATTCTCAAGTTGTCCACTATTTTTTATGCCTTATGTTTCTAAAGAATTTATTTACTAGGATGAAATTTTGTGGTGTATACAAATAAAAAACCCCCAAGAATATATTTACATAGTGTGACATTAATCTTAGTCAATTAAGGTGGGTTGAATACCAATAGTATTTTTGACTTAGATCTTTCTTATATTTATGGAAGGGGAAATTTAGTTTCTGATGCATTGAGAAGGAGGAAACAAACACATGTCATTCAGGAGTCCAAAAGTGAGTGGTATTTTATGGCCATATTTTGTGAGATGCACATAGAGGTTCATAACATTCATGTAAAGTCTGTACTTACATCATTATCAATGAACTATTTACTTAAGGAGAGAGTGAAGATGTGACAGCTATAATATTCTGAGTGCATGGTCTTACAAAATAGTATTTTAGGTAATGGACCATCACGTAGTTGGACCATTGGTAAAATGAAATTATATGATTTCATGTTATCATTTGGTTTCTAGCTGATATATGGGAGGATCTAATGTGAGAGTCTCATGCATACACTTCGTAATTTAATCTTGGTTTTACCATGATGTATTTAGATTTACACCACTAATATTGGTGGATTGGAATGAAGTGGGAGATAGATGGTTTTTTTAATCATTATTCCATCCATCAGTAGGTGAAGGTAGATCACTAATGACTAGTAGGGATATTAAAATAGTTTCACATTCTCGATTAGTAATCATTGGACGTTTCCATGGAATTTAGGACTGGGTTACTAAGGTTACTTGAGGTAGTGATGTCATATAGGTCATTTTGGATAGGCTACCGATGGTTTATAATTTCGAACCTACTAGGGAGAAAGTCTCAATAGATGATCTTGGGAGGATCTATATTCATGAGATTATGTGACTCTATAGAGTTCCAAATTTTATCATATTGGATAGAGATGATCACTTTACATCATAGTCTTGGAAGGGGTTATAGAGGGAACTGGGTTCATAGGTGCTACTGAGTAAAACCTATCACCAACATACTTATGCTTAGTCAGAGCACATGATATAAGAGTAGGAGGAAATTATTAGGGAATGTGCCATTGATTTTGGGGGTTCATGGGAGAAGCATATAACCCCAGTTGAATTCTTCTACAATAATAGTTATCAGGAAACAATACAGATGGAACACTATGAGGATATGTATAATGGGGAATTCCTATCACCTTTTTACTAGTTAGAGAAAGGATGGGAAGTGGTTCTTAGATTTCATCTCATTCAGGATACTTTAGTGAAGGCGTGGTGGATCAGGAAACAAATTTGTACTGCTTAGTCTAGAAAAAAATCCTATGCCGATCACCACCAATTACCTAATTAGTTTAAGGTTGGGGATCAAATATTTTTTAATATCTCACCCAGGATGGTGCATAGATGGATTCAAATACATGGTATGATTTTTTCTCATTATGTTTGGCCTTTTGAAATTTTGCAAAGGGATAGGACGATAGCCTGTATGTTTTAGTTTCCTCATAGGTACTAATCCATTCATGACATATTTCATGTATCTCAGCTACGTCATTATTCTTGGTTAGAGTAGATTTCTCAAAAGGGGGGGATTGAATTGAGTATATATAATTTTTTTTGTTAAAAATTAACTTAAAAAAATGATTCCCAAAAAAAAATTAATACAAGCCAATCACTCAAGGTAATACAGTTATAATAGTTTTATTGTTCAATTAACTTCTTAAAAGATTGATTAATTCGCAGTAATATCACTATGAGTTATTGATATATCTTTTGAATCTACTTTAATAGGGAAAACAATTATAAATTCTATCCAAGAATAATTATCAAAGTAAAATTTAGTTTCTTGAAATATAAAGTAAATTAGAGAAAAACAAAATTAAAAGACACTAAAGATAAGACAAGTGGTTTAGTCTCAAGATGAGATCTAATCCACTCCACTTGGTAATCATCTATCACCAAGAAGTTTATATTACTAAACTTGATACACACCCTAGATCAGGGTAAAAAACAGTGTACATGACTGTCCAGGTCACACGACCTCTTCCATTGTTCTTCATGGGTATAAATTACCAGGTCACACAAGGACCTATTACACACTTATCCATGAGAGTGAACATATGTAATAATATGTGAGAAGAATTATATCTTGTATCCTTCATTTTAATATAAGAGATAGTGTGTGTTTTAATATAGACACACACACACACTAATCAAAATCTATAACAATAAAAAAAGATAAAATATGATGAGAAATGGTTATAAGTGCTATGAGTGTTATTATATGTAGCTCTAGAATTTTAGGATGAAGCAAATGAAAATATCAAGCCCTCTTCTAAAAAATAGAGTGTCACGAGTTTGTTGCTCCGGTATCAAGTTTTATAATGTAAGATATGTAGTTATTGGTCTTCTTTGAGTTGTCACTACAAAGATGTTTTAATCATTGATCTACGGTAGTACAACCCTTAGGGTCCGAGTGTTCTTCATTTGTTATTTAGTTGTTTTGTGTTACATTAATTAGTTAGTTGTTTCAAACACTCCTTTTTCTATCGCTTGATCTAGTGCCACACTTTCTTTTTTGTTATGAGGTGCATGTGTTGGCGTTGATAGGATGCATGTATCCTACACCTCATACATCATACTGTCAGGTTACATGTTTACAAAGAAACATCAATTATGTCTATTCCTTTCAATAACTCAAAATATGACCATTATAAATTAATTTGAAAGTGAAAAAACAGATTAAAGAACGGTGTCACAGTTTGTCTTGAAATGGAATCACTTGTAAATGGCGTCACTAGGAAACTGTGTCGTCTTATTTTCCTTTGAGATATGATACAGTCATGATTCCACAGTTTCATTGAGATGAGGAACTGATAACACAACTGGGGAGTCAGAATCACGGTTTCTCAAGACTGATGTCTAGTCCTTTGTCAAAACTTTTAATGGTGTCTGGGTCATGGGGTCTGGGTCATGGTGTGTAGGTCACAGTGTCTGAGTCACGGTGTTTGGGTCATGGTGTCTAGGTCACGATGTTTGGGTCACGGTGTTTGGGTCATGGTGTCTGGGTCACAGTTTCTGGGTCACGGTGTCTGGATCACGGTGTCTGGGTCACGGTATTTGGGTCACAGTGTCTGTGACTTTTTCAAAAACAAGAACTGGTGGAAGATTTACAGTCTCATAGACTTCGCCAAATATCTATAAAACTGTCTTAGAAAGTAATATTCATAGAATTAATTATACTTAAGCATTCATTTAAGAAAACAATATAGAAAAAAAGTAAATACAGTTTACAATAATAAAACATGATTTATAGGAATCGGGATATTGTGAATGTTTATTTAAAGAATAGGGAAACCAACCATCTCTACACATGATTGGAGATAGATTAAACTTTGTGAACATGATTTGTGATCATTAATACACAATTAAAACATGAGGAGTCCAAAAATCTCTCCCTTTTTGATGATCACAAATCAAAAGAGTTAGATGACTGTTTGGAGTATTATTTGATATTATCCCCCTTTTGGGATTATCAAAAAGAATATAAGTAGAAAAAAATAAACATGGAATGAAGGAAAGTAAGAGAAAAAAATAATAGTTCACATGTTCATTGGATAAAAAGATATATGTTATTACAATCATAAGGAAAAAAATACAAAACATCCCTATCAAAAATATTTTTTTCTCTTCTCTGCAGCACTAGAAACCTTCTCCTTTCCCTTTCTAGTAGCATCAGAAGAAGACACAGGAGCATAAGTAGAGGTTCAATATGGGATTGAGACAACTTTTTTAGAAGGAAAAGGGTGTCCATAAAAAAAATAAGGTGGCATAGTGGGTTTGTATGAAGACCGATACAATGATTGGTCAATGATAAGAAGTATAATATGGCTTAGAGCCTAAGAAATAGACATGGAGTTAGAAGAAAAGGCAGTGGATGAGGAAGGAGTAGAACCAGGCCACAAAGGTGCAGCTTCAGGATCCCCAATGGTAGTGCGTTTCACATGATGATATGGCTTCAACAATTGAATGAAATCAGTAATGATCTCACTACCATACTACATTGACTTCTTGAAATCATGTTTGTTATCTATGAACATGACAAAGAGAGAAGTAAAATCTTTCATCTTTTGGACTTGAGTCTTGAAGGCTTGAGTGACTGGAAGAACATTCAAATTCTCTACAATATATTTGAAATTATTTTTCTTATCATGCTTAGAGAATGCCCTATTAATGTAGAAATCCACTTTCTTAGTAATTTCTTCTTGAGCTTCATTTGAAATATTTGAGTGAATCCTGACTAAGTCAAGTAATCTGTCACTATTCGTGATGACAATAGATAAACTGTTCTTTCCAAAACCACTTAACATTGACTGAAGTTCTTCTTTAACAATAGTTCTAATTAGATCACTATCTAAAGGTTGAGATGCCTATCGAAAGGAATTGGAAGCTTTCATGGATAATGTGAGAAAATTGAGCTGATTTGTAAATTTATGTAGACATACTTTATACTCATCAATCATCCTGTTAAGACCAAAATAAGATCACACATATCATTGACTATATCGATGTTTCTCTCAGCCAATTTTTATAAATTGAAGTAATGTTCAGTTGAATCAAAGATGTAACTTTCTGTTGAATCTTATCACAAACATCCTAAATAGGATGAGAAACAGGAACTTGTCCTGGTTGAAGCACTTTTCTCAAATCTTCAACCATATATCCGAGAGATTTCACCTTCTCACTCAACTGTCTGTTGAAAATTCTAATTTCTTGTAATTGATGAAGAATTTTTTGTTGGGTTTTCTATATTATTTTCTCGAATAGCAAGGTAACATCTCTTTTACTAAGATTTGTCATAGGAGCAGGTTGGGAGTTTATGAGCATTTCAAATCCACCTAATAGAGTATCTCCAATATCTTTTAGATCACTGTGATGCATGGAAGGAAAAGTTTCTTATGAAGGTTCATGCATAAGAGTTTAGACAGGTTCAGGATCCTTAGCAGAAATTACTTCTAGAGCATAAGCCAGTTTCTATTGACACATAGTGGAAACCTCTATGCCTTTAATCGAGGCCTCTTGGGTATTGTCCAAATCAAATTAGATATGAAACTTATACCAGGTATCCAAAGTGCTTTAAAAACCATGATTGGTAATGTCAACACTTTGTAGAATGGGGTTCTGCTCTCCCTCAATAGGTTCATATCTTATAGGACTAAGAGATTTAGTCCCTTGATCTATTTATAAATTATCATCTCTAATAGCCTCAACCATTTCACTTCTTGCTAGCTATAAGGCTTGTTCCATTATTTCCTCATTATATGGGATAAATTCATGATTGGTTTTTAGTTGTTCCTCAACAGTAGCCTCTTATTCAATAGCAAGTTCTTTTTCTAGATTCTCCTCATGAAAAACATTTTATTTTACACTTATAGAAAATTCTTTTCTAGAAGAAGGTTCTTCTTCGAAATCAACACTTATTTTAGTAACAAGTATATCCTTATCAACTACATTTTTTGGAATAGGTAGAACACCATCTTCTTTGTCAAAGATTGTTCATTCCTTAGGCACAAAAACCACCTCTTCTTATTCTTCATCAGAATAATCAACCACTTCATCTGGTTCCAAACCAGGATCAAATATGTTATTAGTTCTTTAAGGATTCTCAACTGGATTAAAATTTTCATACAAACTTTCATTTTCCTCCACCCAAAACATTTTCCAAGTATTACAGATTATTTTTATCCTTATGACTGTATCCTTTGAGATGTAGCACTCATAATCATTAATGACTTCTTTATTTGGGCCGACCACTCTTTTAGAAGACAACATTACATAGATTAAACTTTAATAGAACAAAGAGGTAGACTTCGAGGTTGTCTTAATCAATTCACACATTTGAGGTATAATATACGTACACAGATAAATCTTGTGTCCATTTTTCATAAGATGTATCAAGAACACATCTTGATACTTAAGAGTATAAAAAACCCAATTCCTTGGACTAATAAGATTCTGGATAAACATAAACAAAAAAACTATTTCACCATCCAAATTAGTAGAAATTTCCCTTATTTTATTATTTTTTCTAGTCATACTTTCTAGGGATTCTTATCTGAAAAAAACATCACTAGGAAGAGGGGGACCTATCTGGTAGTCCTCAAATATTCATTCATGACATATACCTAGGTATCCAGCTCATAACCTCGAGGAAAGATTACACCTTTGACCATTAATTAAGTTTCTTAAAACAAAACCATTTTTAGTATCAAATGAAAACTAGACATACTGATGAAAATGAGAAACGAGTATCGGATAAATCAGAATTATCTCTTTTGTGAAGCAGTTCAACCATCCCTGATCTACCAGTACTTTCAAAACTATTGACTTACAAGTTAGAAACCACTTAGGATAAATTTTCTTTTCTAGTACTACTATTCTCTCAACAAGATTTAGATTCAATGATCCTCTGGGTGATAATTTCGATTCCCTTGTCACTTTATTCTAATATTTGTGCTTCTTAGGATTTGATAAATATGTGAGATTCATTTTGGGAATTCAAAGAGTGATTCGATAGTGTTGAACGGATTCCAGTGGACTTACGGTTTAAAAGAGAGGGGTTTCAGTTTTAAGAGAAAAGAGATCGAGTGAAGAAAAGAGTGAAAGATATTAGGTTTTTATCATTTAGGGATTTCATGAATCACAAATTAAAAATTATAGGATAATAACAATAGAATAATAAACACAATGATATAGGTAATAAAATACAAATAAAATGAAAACTAAGTCAATTTGGTGAGACCAGAATAGATTGTCACAGTGTCATCCTTACGATGTGACTCCAAACGGTGCGATCGTATCATTTGAGACTATAAATGCAAGTCAGTAACCAAGAGATAGTAATTGTGAGACTGTAAACATGAAATAGTAACTTCTAGACAGTAACCTGTGAAATTGTTAGAGTGATACAGTAATTCTAAGACAATGAATTGTAAAATTTTAAATCATCAAACTGTAAATTGTGAAACAGTAAGATGTGAAACAATATGTTTTGAAACTGTAAAATTTCTACTCAAGATTTATCATTATTAATTCATGTATGATGTAATTTATCATTTCAGAATTTAAATCTTTATTGAATATATCAGCAGGATGACATTCAATTTCAATGAATTCCAAAGTGATACAACTTTTTTTATAATGGTCTATCAAAAAGTGATGTCTTACATAAATATTTTTTGTCCTGAAGTGTGAAAAAAGATTATTTGAAATATTAATAGCACTTGTATTTTTAAAATTTATAAGTACATGTTTAAATTGATATCCATAATCTAGTAGTGTGTGTTTCATCCACAAAATTTGTGCATAGTAACTACCAATAGATATGTATTCAGATTCGGTAATAGATAGTGCAACATAATTCTCTTTCTCAATACACCATGACACTAGAAACTTTCTTAAAATGTGACATGTTCTAGAGGTGTTTTTTCTATCAAACGTAAAACCACAAAAATCAGCATCAGAATAGCTAACTAACTTATATGACTATCCTCTAGGATAGAATAGTCCAAGATTTGGTGTATGTTTGAGTTTTTTGAAAATCCATTTAACAACATTTAAATGAGACTCTTTAGGATTTTCTTGAAACTGATCACACATACATACACTAAAAATAATACAGGTTGGCTAACAATTAAGTATAGTAAGCTTCCAAAAATTCCTCTATAAGTGGTTTGATCAAAAAAATTTCTATCTTCATCAAGATCCAACATACAAGTAGTACTCATTAGAGTATCACTACTTTTAGTGTTGTCCAAGCCAAAACGTTTTAGAAGATCTTTAATATATTTTCATTGATTTAAAATAATACCATCCATATTTTTAAAGATTTGAAATCCAAGAAACAATTTTAGTTCACCCATTAAACTCATTTCAAATTAATTTTTCATTATTTTAGAAAACTCAATACATAAATTTGAACTAATAAAACATCATTAGAAAATAATTTTTAAAAATATTCGGATTAGATTTACCTTTTTTAAAACCTCTAGAAATTAGAAATGTACTTAATCTGTCATACCAGGTCCTTGGAGTTTGTTTTAAACCATAAAAGATTTTTGATAATTTAAAAACATGATTTGAAAAGTGAGGATTTTTGAAACCAAGGGTTGTTCATCAAAGACATCCGCATCCATATACCCATTTATGAATTCACTCTTGACATCCATTTTATATAGTTTGAAATTCAGATGTGCTGCATATGAAAGAAAGATTCTAATGGATTCAAGTCTAGATACTAGTGAAAAGGTCTCCTCATGTCAATTCCTTCTTCTTGAATATAGCCTTGTGCAACCAATCTAGGCTTGTTTCTAACTATGTTACCATATTCATCTAAATTATTTCTAAACACCCACTTAGTGCCTATGGTAAAAGTGTCTTTGGGTCTTTCAAAAAGTTTCCAAACTTTGTTCCATTCAAACTAATTATGTTCTTCTTGCATAAAGATCACCGAAAATTATTCATTGATAGAATCATTGATGTTTTTAGGTTCAAGTTGTGACAAGAAACCTTGATGTTCAACCTGATTTCTAGGAGGAGGTGAAGTTTTTGTTCCTTTATCTAAATCTCTTACAATACCATCTAAAGGATGGTTCTTGAGGGTTCTAAAATCTCTAGAAATAGGGGTTAGTGATTTCATTTTCTTCAACAGGTTTGGATTCATTATAGATTAAATCTGGAGAGTTTCTAAAACTAGAAGTATTTACAGATTTATTTATAGGATAGTTGGAGGATTTATCATTGAAGTCCATATTTAACATATCATCCTCAAGTTCTCTAGAGTGGTCTTAGGCTCTTGTGGATCTGTCTCATACAACATGACATGGAAAGATTCCTCCACACATTTAGTTCTTTTATTAAAAACTATATTGGCTTTACTAGAGATTTAATATACTAGAAATATCTTTCATCACTCTTGGATGAAAATGTATCAAGATTGTCCTTGGTATTAAGGATACAGATTTTTCATCCAAATAATTTGAAGTAGTGCACTATGGGTTTTCTATTATTCCACAACTCATATGGAGTTATTTTAAGAATAGGTCAAATAAAAAATATATTAATAATATAGCATTCTATATTTACATCTTCATCCCAAAAATAAATAGGTAAATCATATTCAATAAGCAGGGTTCTAGAAATTTTTTATGATTCTATTTCTTCTTTCTACAACTCTATTTTGTTGAGGCGTTATAGGGGAAGAGAAACTATGATTATAGCCATTTTGTGAGAAAAATCATTCAAACACCTGATTTTTAAATCCATGACCATATACACTTTTTAGATTTATAATTCTATGTACAGTAAGGTTTTGTACAGTTTTAGCATACTTGGTAAAATGAGAGCAAGATTCACTTTTGTTATCCAAAAATAAAGTCCAAGTATACCTAGAAATGTAATCTACAAGAACATAAACATAGTGATTCCCATTTAAACTAGACACTCTATATAGTCTAAACAAATCCACGTGAACTAACTTGAGAGTTTGAAATGTTGATACTTTTTTCTTTGGTTTGAAGGAAATTTTGCGTTTCTTTTCCTTTTGATAAGGATTACACACTTTATCATTTGAAAACATTAGTTTGGGTAGATCTTTGAATAAACTTGTTCTAGTATTTTTTCTAATGGTGTGAATATTGTAGTGTCCTAGACTTATACGACAAAGACAAGACTCTTTGTGAAATACACTTAAACCTAATGAATTTTGAGAAAGTAAAGAATCTAAGTTCACAGAATATACATTTTCATTTATTAAAGAAAAGAATACAAATTCATTTTTAGAGTTATTCATATTTCAAGAATTATTTTCAATTTTAACATAGTATCTATCATCACATAGTTGGAAAATACTAAGAAGATTATATTTCAGTCCATCAAAAAAAGTACTTTGGAAACTAAAACTATGTTTGAATTACCGATTTGGCCTAGGCCAATTATTTTTCCTTTGTCATTGTCACCAAAACTGACATTTCCACCATTAATTATTATTAAGTTCTTGAAAAATGAGTAGTCTCATGTCATGTGTCTTGAACACCCACTATCCATGTACCATAATATTTTATAGGATCTCTTCAAAAAAATTTCCTATAAAATAGTGAAATAAAAATAGATTTTGGTACCCAAATTTTTTTGCATCCTTGAATAATAGTAACTAGTGATTTAGGAACCCACATCCACCTCATAAGTTTTCTATAAGCATTATGTAATGTATTTGAGAAATACAATTTATTTTGTCTAGAAACACTCAAAATAATAAGGGATGTATCATATTTTGAACTAGCAGAATGATTTTTTAACTAACAGTAAAGCTGTATATTCTAGATTTAGAAACAAAATTGGTTTTTCTAAAATTTAATTTACCAGGTTGATAACCAATACCAATAGTGTATTTAGGGGAAATATTTTTACCTAGGATATGTACCAAGGTATCTTTTACATTATTAAACCTTTCAAAGCCCTTTTTCAATTGCTCATTAGATATCTTTAATTCATTGTTTTCTTTAAATAATTGAAATATTTTCACTCTTTCTATGGTAAGTTCATATTTAATAGTTGAGGTAAGAGCATAATGTTTCATCTAATACTTGTATTTATCTTCTAGTTCATTACATGTATCTTCAAAAATATTGAAATAATCAAACATTTCTTATTTATACATATCATTAGAATCAATTTAATCTCTAGAATAATAGTAATTTTGTATAGGATATTCTTGGGTTACCTTAGATGTTTTTTTTAATGAAACACATATATTCTTTTTTATCTTGTTCATCATGTGAATATTCCGAGTCACTTGAACTATCCTCAAAAGTACTCTAAGTTTCTAATATTGCCTTTTTATACTTTTTATCTTTTTCCTAAAATTTCATCTTATTCTTGAGCTTGGTATAGTCAAACTTTACATTTACCTTTCACTTGAATTCATAACATACTATCTCATCTGACATGTCATTTCTGTTACAATATTTCTTATAGATTCCCTTTTAATAATATCTTATTTTGAAGTTAGGATTTCTGAAAAATTTCTTCCTTTTGTAAAATTTATTAAAACTTATAGATAATTGATCCATATCCTCATCATTATCATGTGATGATTGTTCATTGCTAGAAATTTCTACAAAGACTTGTAGTTTCTCCTTTTCTTGGTGTTTATAGGTGGTGTTCTTGAATTCCACAGATTTTCTTTTGGGTTCATCCTCCTCTTCCTTGTTGACTTTTATCTCTTCTTCGTAAATAATTTGTTTTCTAATTTTCTCTTTGATAGGTAATTTTATGATGTCACATGACTTTCTAATGGATACAAAAGATCATCTTCATCTATCAGGTAGGAATTCGAGAATCCTCATAATTTGTTTTTTGGCTGTAACTTCTCTTCTGAGAGAGATAATTATGTTTACAATTTCGTTGAACCATAGATACATATCAGAAATAGGATCATCAGGCTTCATTTTAAAATTATAATAAAAAATAGTATAAGTATTATGTATTATTTTATTCCCATTAATGGTTCCCTCATGTGAGACAAAAAAGTATCCCAAATTTCATGTGTAGTTTTAGATGCAGAAATTATGTTAAATTCATCTTGTCCTCAAGATAAATATAAGGAATTCATGTATTTTTAATTGTTATTGTAATAAGTCTTAGTTCAGTCATCCCAAGTAGTTTTAGCAGTAGTAGGAATTTTATACTCATCTACAATTAAAGACCAAATTTTAAAACCCATACTCTCTTAGTGCATTTTCATTTTAATCTTCCATTGTGCATAATTGGTTCCATTAAAAAATATAGGTCTTTTTGTAGAATCACCATCTAGTCTATTATCCATAATAAGGAAATACTTTTAAATATCTAGAAATTTAGAACTAACAGAAATTTACAAGTATTTAAAGTAAAACTAAAATCACAGTTAAAAAGATTTAAAAAAAACATATCCTTTACAAGCATACAATCCCTATGATACCAGTTATTGGTCAATGTATATTACTCAAGAGGGAGGTAAACTGAGTATATATATTTTTTTTGTTAAAATTACCTTAAAAATGATTCCCCAATAAAAATATATACAGGCCAGTTACTCAAGGTAATAATTTTATAATAGATTGACAGTTCAAATAACTACTGAGAAGATTGATTAATTCTCAGTAATATCAATGTGAGTTATTGATACAGCTTTTGAAGCTACATTAATTGGGAAAAAAAATTATAACTTCTATACAAGACTAACAATAAAAGTAATATTTAGTTTTCAGAAATATAAATTAAATTAGAGAAAAAAAATTAAAAGACACAACATATAAGACAAGTGGTTCTGTCTCAATCTGAGTCCTAGTACACTATACTTGGTGATCACCTTCCAAAAATTAGTTTATATTGATAAAATTTATCCACACTATGGAACAGGGTAAATAATAGTGCATTTGACTGTCTAGGTCACATGACCTCTTCTATTGATTCTTTTTGGTATAAACTTCCAGGTTACACAGGGACCACTTCCACACTTATCCGTGGGAGTAAACAGATGTAAGAAGATGTGAGAGGAAAGATATCTTGTATCCTTCTATTTAATACAAGATATAGTGTGTGTTTTAATAAAAACAAACACACACTCGCACAGAGACACTGATAGAAATCTAAAACAATACACAATAGAAAAAATATGATGAGAATGGGTTAGAGGTGATCTAAGTGTTATTCTATGCATCTCTGGATTTATAGGATGAAGTAGATACAAATATCGAGTACTCCTATGAAAAATAGAGTGTCGCGAGTCTGATGCTCTGGTTTCTAGTTTTATAATGCAAGATATGTCGCTTGTGTTCTTCTTTGAGTTGGAACTATGAATATGTTTGATGCTATGATCTATGGTAGTTCTTCCTTTAGGGGTCAAGAGTGCTTCATGTGTTCTTTAGTTTTATCATTTTTCATGCATCCGTTATCTTTTTAAAACACTCATTTTTCCGCCTCTTTCCCCAGTACCACACTTTCCTTTTTGTTATAGGGTGCATGTGTTGGAGATGAAAGGATGCACATACTATGCAACTCATATCTTGTTCTTTCAGGTGACATGTCTACAAAGAAACATTAATTATTTTAGATCATTTAAATCAATTAAATTTGACAATTAGAAATCAAATTGAAAACCACAAAACAGATTAAATAATGGTGTCACATTTTTTCTTGAAACGGTATCGCTTGGAAATGGTGTCTCTAAAAAACGATGTATTCTTCATTTAATTTGAGTGATGAGACAAGTCATGATGCCACAATTTCAATGAGATCATGAAATGGTAGCACATATGTGGTGTCAGGATCATAGTGTCTTAGGACCGGTGTCTAGTCCTTTGTCAATACTTTTAATGGTGTCTGGGTCATGATATCTAGGTCACGATGTCTAGTTCATGGTGTCTGGGTCACGGTGTCTAGGTCACAGTGTCTAGGTCACTGTGTCTGGGTCACGGTGTCTGGGTCACGGTGTTCGGGTCACGGTGTCTGCGTCACAGTGTCTATGACATTTCCAAAAACCAAAACTAGTGGTAGACATACAGTTTCTCAAACTTAGCCAAATATCTGTAATGTTTTCTTAGGATGTGACATTCAAATAATGAATTATACTTAACCATTCATATAAGAAACCATTATTGAAAAAAAATTAAATATATTTTACCATAATCAAACATGATTTATTAGGAATGATGATATTGTGATCGTTAATTTAAATAATAGGGAATATAACCATCTCTACACATGATTGGAGATATATTAAACAAGGTTAACATGATTTGTGATCATTGAAACATGATTAAAACATGAGGAGTCCAACATTTATCACTTAGAAATTTCTCACACTATTCATCCATATGAGGTTGAGTTGCACGTAGATACATCCTTCGTGAAGCACCCTATATGTATTGTTGATCAGAGCACAAAATATCTCCAAGTAATGTCATTTACTCTAGTTCAATAGCTCTGTTAGCATAAACAAGTACAGGATGAAACATGAGATAGAGAGAGAGGAATATGTAAATGCCCAGTGGCTAGAACTCTTTTTAGGTGCCACATCACCCATAGAAAGGTAACTCAGGGCAGAGTTGTAAAAAGAGGGAGAGATTATAAGATCCTATGTTTTTATGAGGTATAAGCCTATTAAATTTATGTTTGAATCTTATGTTTTATCTTTATTAAAAATTTTAATCACTTAAGGAGGAAATATAATGTTTCCATGGATTGTTTGGATCCTAGACCACCAAATTATTGAGGTAAAGGGAAAGCACATGGTTTGAAAAAACTATTAACTATAGGAAACATGATTTGGACAGGCCTTGTGTGGTGCTGTAGGGATCCATAAAGGGGAGGGTATGTATTGATAATAGTTATACAAACTATTCCCTCCAACTATATGGATCCACTATCTTTGGATAGTAGAAGATTGGTGGTTAGCGCACGGTTTGGCCAACCATACAGCCAAACTGTGTGCCTATTTAATTTTTAGGAATTGATACCATTTTCCTTTATTGATTTAAAAAAATCAATGTTATTTTATTTTCTTATTTTACCATAGAAACCTCCCATTTTAGGGATCTCTCCTCCAATTTCTCCCCAGTTTTTATGCCTATTCTCCATTTAGCCTCTATTTTTGACGTTTTCTATCTCATTGTATTTCCATCTATAAGAGCTCTAGTATGTTACCTTTATCCCTTCATTTATCTCACCATCGATGATGAATTTTTTAAGATCTAATGCCCTAATTTCCGGGTGTTCATCTATTCATCCATTTTCTTCTGATTCTGGAAAAACCAACAGCTGATACTGGATAAGGAATCTACAACATGCATAAGGTAGGTGGTCTATACCTTTTACCATAATTTATTGATGTTTATACCTTGTTTCCATTATTCCATATGCATGATTTTCCAGGAACTACTTAATAATTTAAAAAACCCTTAAATTAAATGTCAAATTTTTTTTATGATATGTCGTGACACCCTTATACATGGTTGGAGGTTGGTGACCTCAACCCGAACCACTAATATGGTGGTTTATTTCCTTTTTCCATGGAAATGTCACCCTTGGGGTGAGTTGAACTTGATTTTATTTAATGATAATATAATATGATAATAAAGTGGATTGTAAAAGTCTGTAATCACCTTAAAACAAATTTTCACTTGTATATAAAAATAATGAAATGTAGAATCACTTTTCTAGTGTATGATTATGAAATGGTTAATGAAAGGGTTGTGATGAGTTAAATGGAAAATGTTATAGACCTTGACATTATCTCCTTTTCCTTATATAAATCTTGTTGATTATGGATGGAATTATTTATAACCAATGAAGGTTACATGGTATGGAACCAATGTGGGACACATGATATAGATCTGATATGGGGACTCACGGTATGAAATTTATTAGGGGGTTTGTAGTATGGCACTGTAGACCCACTTGGATATCTTAGTTGCCACACATTTAATACATCTTTCTTGGACCACCTTTGATATGCTTATTGGGCTCCACTTAAGACCTTTCCATGTTTTCAATGGATATTCTATGTGGATTAGAAAAGGATTCCCCGGTCGTTGGCCTTGGATAATATCCTATATAGGTTGGATACTTGATTACTAGGCAAAATCTACTGATGATGCTTAATCATGGTTTAATGTTAGAACTCATTTATAGTTTCTTGATCATTATGAATTTCATTAGAATAGGCAATATCACTTCAACACTTATCACTTTTATTCCTATTATACATGCAAAATGCTTTAGCTTATATACATAGGTTGAACTTGTTATAGACATGGGTGGTGGTGGCCTAATGAGTGTTATATCACACCCTATTTGGGATTTTGTTTGGTACCCAACCAGATTTCATGGATGTAGATAGGGATAGGGGATATAAACCACTTAAATGTGATTGATTGATTTTTGTATAGGAACATGGTAGTACATGACCAAGCCATGATCATGATTCTATTTGGAGATAGATTTTTTTGGATTTTTTAATTTTGATACATTTATTGTACTAAATGAATGCTTCTATGTATTTACTATAATTTACGTATCTCCAAGACAAGACATTAATTTTATATATGACACTTCCATTGGATCTGATTATTATTACTATTGTCTTGATGATTTATCTCTTGTTTCTGGTTTATATTCTTCTTTTTTTTATTCATTCATGATACTGTTGTGTTACTCTAATCATGAGGGTATAGTCTCCCCACCATACCATCATAGAATATCACTTCTAGTCAGCATCTT
The DNA here is from genome assembly GCA_963277665.1 of Viscum album. Lineage (NCBI taxonomy): Eukaryota > Viridiplantae > Streptophyta > Magnoliopsida > Santalales > Viscaceae > Viscum > Viscum album. Next base: position 1,195,216,714 of record OY728123.1, on the reverse strand, counting down.
ATGGTACACGAGATAAACGCTTGAGCCCATGTGACCCACTAAATCAGGGAATCATTTAGTGGCTCTTCGGTTGGTATGTTACATTCATGAATGTGAGTATCAAAACATGAAAGTGCACATTCAAGGGTGAGAAATAATAATCAGTATATTTATCCTAGAAAATGAGATGAACTCCATATAATTCCATCTAATATGTATGAATATTATTAAGAGTAAACAGTAAACCAATAAAAATAATTATTTTATTTTTAAAACTACACAGATATCACCACAAACACACTTACAATATAATATTGTGTTTGTGTATAATTCACACCTGATAAAATCATCATAAAAGAGACCCCTTCTTATTATGTTTTTTAGAGGATACCTAAATACAAAAAATCAATACTCATATCCTACATGGACTGCGATCACTTGTGGAGGGATAACATGTTATAATAACCTATCCATTTTGAGAACCCTCGATAGAAGTTGAAACTCACATGACAAATTTTGGAATGGTAGTCAGGTAATAAGAATTAATGCTCCAATATATATAAAATAATATTATATAATGACACATACCACAATTCGCATGTTTAATGAATCATAATAGAAAGTATTTATAAAATACTACACAAGTGTGATTGTTCCCATATGGTGAAACATCACATAGCCTCAACTACGCTCCCAAGTCACTAGTGGATGATGATTTTAATCTAGAGTTTTTTATTATATCTTGACGATAAATTTATCATATAATGAACCATAATATCAAAATTACCCACAAAAAATTTACATTATCAATAAATAGTTTGAAAATAATATTATGTTTCTCAATAAAGTAAAGAAAACATCCTCGAAAGTCCCATATATATCATATATAAAAAAAATCTTCATGAAAAAAATAAGTGATAAAATAAGAAATGCACAAATCAAAATAAGAATAAAAGTATTATGTGGAAAACCTGTCCAGATAAATCCACATGCATAATGGAAAATCACCAAGCTGTGTCATGATATCATCTCCAAGCTAGTAATACATTTTTTCTTTCCCTATAATATCATGCATATAATCTGTATGTATACATGATTTTTATGTACAGAGAGTGACAAATAAATCCTCAATAGAAACCGCCATAACCCTAAAATCCCTTAGAGTTTAACATGAACATATATAAGTTGTGTAAAAGTAATTAAATGATTTAATGATATCATCTATAACATTCAAATGAAAATATTACGAACTAATAGAACCCTGCGATTAACTTAAGGCATAGACCAAACATATGGATCACATTAAATCATCACAAATCATAAGGTGACCCATGTCTTCTTGAAGGCATCCAACTTTATGTCAGATACACAATAAAATAATCATATTTAGATATTTCAAAACACAACTTTAATTCTTTCTCAATAATATTTAAATAATCCCAAATTTATATTTCACAAATAACATATTTATTTCAAAAATACTCAGACAAAAATTAAATTTAAAATACTCTTTATATGCACTAATATAAAATTTCCATCAAGTTTATTTTAAATAAATATCCCTATTTTAATCTCTTAAATGCACTTTTACAATCAAATTAATAATAACTAAGACATATCCCTTTTATTACCCCTATATTAACCCAAATGCAATTTATAGTAGATAAAAATAATTTTACAAGTCTATTCATCGTTATAAAAATTACCAAATCATAGTATTAACTTTCACTAATAAGTCAATATGCATTTTATCAAATTCCACATGCATTTTGAAGTAAAAAAACATTTTTTAGTATTAAAACACAAAAAACTAAGAATTTAAATTAATTAAATCTAATTAATTAACATTAATACATACAACAGTTATATGAATTTACATAGAAAAAAATGACAATTCAAAACATATAAGCTACACTAAAGAATAAATTTTTAACATAATAAAATGATTATTATTTCCATTAATAATGATATCGTCAAATTCATTATTCATTTTCAAACTTTTTTTTTAATTTCTTAATCTTTTTTCACATATAATTTCACATTTATAACCTTAAAATATATTTATAAAGTATTTTTAATAATTAATAAATGATGAAAAATACTATTAAATCAATAGATCTTAATTATATTAACATTAAGTCCACACAAAGTATAAAATCACAAGAAAATTGTATATATCATATATAATAACTTCATTAAATTATAAAGAATGTATGAGGACTCCTAAATCAGACTTATAAAAAAATTCATGCTAATTATAAAGGCTCAATCCATCCTCTAGTTTAAGAAATCCTTAATATCAGTGAATTAAAAGCATCAAAGTAGAATTAAAACATTTCTCCAATCATACTTGGATTCCTTTTCAATAATTGGCAAGGATTATAAAGATTCTACTTTAGTGAGTCTAATGAAACTCGTGTATCATAATTATTATTATAATCAATGATGATATCCTATAGAGATCTTGAATTAGAAGGATAGAGACTATAAATAATAAGATTTATAATAATGGATCAAAAGAGATAAAAATTGAATTTAAATACCAAATCCCATGAATATAAAATTATAACAATTCCCCCATTAAAATATCTTGTGTTCTACTATGGTACTGATGAATGATAATGGTCTCAAAATTGGGTTTCCTAGATCCAATTTCTCACCAATAGATCCATGATGGATTCCAAAATATCCCTAGTGGTATGATAAATTTAATAATTCATTCACTCAAATCCTCCACATATCCCGAACTCCCCCCCCTTTACCATCTCTAAATTAAATTGGTAAAAAATAAGATTTAATATAAGAAAAAAACTAAAATTGAAACATAATTTAGAACCTAAATTTTCTATAAAATCAATAATATAAGGATTCTAGTCTTTAATAACAATCATCAGGTGTTTTCAATGATCAAATCATACTATTGAGAAAACATTTATATGTCTATCTCCAAAGTAACCTCATTCACACACCCATTCTTCCATAGATCACATAAAAATTTAACAGATTTCCCCTAAAATATATTTTAATAATTTTCCACAATACACATTAGTTTCTTAATGAAAAATACTTCTTACTACAATTCTATATCATTATACTAGAGTATATTATATAGATATGGTTGGTAATTTCTTAGTTTTGACAAATGATCTACATCATGCATTACAAAATATGTGGGAGGTAATTACAAGAGTTAAACAACCTTTCTATGTCTCTCATGAATTTTAAATATTTTCAAAAATAGGGAGCTTCCCTGCTTTTATTTCCTAATCATCGATGTCTTAATTAAGGTGAGACATGAAGAAAGACATGATCCATAATATCAAATTTGAGTGGTCTTCACCTTTTATCATTATATGATTTCTACCAAATATGAGTTGTATTTAATCAATTTATGAACATATGTACCCAATGAGAAGTCTCTTACACCATGATATGCTCAAATAAAGATGCCGTTTCCAGTTTCCATCCAAAACAATTGTAATAGACATGAACTCACAAATAATCTCTTGAATAGATCTATCCTAAATGTTTTTTGGTAGCTATTTTTATAAAAAAACTCTACCAAATACATGTGATCCTCCCCTGAAACAAACAAATATATTACAAAATCATAATGAATATCCTCAAGAATATAACTAGTATGATTAGACTGTTTATCCTTTTTGGGATGATAATCCACGATGACTTTCACTTGAATACTAAATCCATTTTATTAACCTTACAAAATTATAATTTAAACCTTATATTGTGATCTTATGAAATTCTATTGGGTATCCCATGAATCCTTCAAATTTCTTGAACATTTTTTCTCATGTTTATTAACTATTTGAGTATCTATTATTGGAATTTGTAACTTTAGTCAATTGATCTGAAATACCCAAACTCATAATTTCCATTTAATAATATCTAAAATCACATCATGAAATCCATAGTAATACCACACCATTTCCACTAAGGAATGGGTAATGTGTGAAGGATATACACTAGCCTCTGGTGTTCAGATTTTACACCATGATTGTTAAAATACCTTTAAATGAATATATCCACGTCCTATTTCATAATTGACTCAAAGAAAGTGTCATTGAACATTATGGAACTTATTAGTAAAATAAGAATAAATTACCATTGAGAGATATGGAAATACATCATAATTTCCCCTCATAAATATGATGGAATAAAAATATTCCCATGAAAATATAGGATATAATCACCATTAAGTGACCACTCATGAATCTTCTCCCCACCATATAATCTTTCATGAAAAACCCAACACTCAAAATCTACCATCAGACTATGTTTCACTCACTCCATAAAATATGAAGTAATGGAAAAAGGTTATATGAATATATGAAATTCTTCCTCATATATATAAATTTGAAACTTAATGAAAAGAAACATTTACTGCCACTCATCTTTTGATTCATAAACTACATTCATCCGAGAATTTATACTCAAGGAACGGGAAATGAAATTTCCTTTCACATGATTATATATAATCTCAAAATTGAATGATTAAGGATATTTATCCCTAATCCCCTATCATACATTCATGTCTTTCTGAGAAGATATATAATTTAATCTCATTTGATTAGTATATACAAGAAATATTTCAACAAATAGATAATTTTATTAACTCTTAAGAATATGAACAACTTTGAATAACTCCATATCAGGTGTAGGGAAATTATTATCATGTGACATAATCTACTGAGAACCATACAATACTACCTATCCATCCTATACCAAGAAACACAATCAACTTTTACTAGAGGCATTATTATATACCTCATACAAATTCCTTATCAAATGTAGAATGAGAATACATTTCGATGTCAGTATCTTATTAAACTATTGAATAATATCCTTACAAATATCATGTTACTGTAATTTCACTCCATTCCTAGTCAATTCCATCATTGGGCATTCTAGGTGAGTGAAATCCCAGATGTATCAATGATAATAATCTATAAGGAATAATAAACTGTGAATCAAATACAAATTCTTTGGAATCTCCCAAGAAATAATAATTTCCTCTTTCATAGGATCCATTGATATTATATATTTCAAGGAAACATTACAAATAAAATTAACATAGTAGAACCAAAAATGGAATTTTATACATCTTCACATAAAATCAACGAGCTCACAATGTGTCTAATATGACCACTAAATATTCCCCATGTTTTTTATATCACGAGTATATAAAAATATCATTAATAAAAAAAATCATTAGTCAGTACAAATAATTATGTAAAACACGATTTATCAAATACATAAACATATTCGGGGGCACACATGAGCCTCATCCCAGTTGGTGAGGTATCTTTAAGTGAATTCACACGACCCAGGTTCAAAACCAGGTAGCAGCATATTTCTGGGGACTGTAGCAGCACTGTACACTGTAGTAGCATTGTACACGTTGTGGGTACTGTAGCAGAACTATACACTGTACATGTACTGTAGCATAATTGGACAATGTGTGGGTACTGTAGCAGTTACTGTAGCAGGTAATGTTCGGTACTTTAGTAGCTAGAACTATTCACCTTGGGCCACCGGTTTGGGCTTAGAATCCTTAAGGCTTTCAGGCCACCCATGCCATCGGGTTAGTAGGGCTTTCGGGACACCTTTAAGGCCCTCAAGACACCTCAAGGCCTTCGGGCCTCATGTAGTTTTCCCAGACACATTAAAAAAAAGGAGCAGCCCCATAAGAGGATTCAGAGAAGGTGCACTCACCAGAGTAGAACCAAATGAATTTTCAGAATGAGAGGGTATGGCTATGCCATCGGTACAAGCCTGTGCTTGCACGGGAAGCCTAGCCAAATTTCCATGAAAAGGTGGGGAGCTAATATCATGACGGAGATGCTGGAGAGGGGCAGTTCCTTGTAGATAGTCTGGTTGAATTCCCTGAGACCTTCTGGTCATGTAATCTCTTAAGCCTACGGGCCTTGTAATCTCTGAGCCTATGGGCCTTGTTAGGCTTCCCCCTCATCCCTTGAAAGGGGGTTATCAAAAATCAATAAAAATTAAGTCCTTTGGGACATTTGGGAGGTAACCATAACCGGTTCATCTTTAACCCCAAAAGACATCACTAAGAGTTAAAAAATGTATATATCTAATTTTTTAGGCTATATTTTTCACACATTTAGCTCAAAACATCAATTTATGGTATCCATATTAAAAATATATCTTTATAAACCACCGATATATTTTTATCTAATTAGATAAATTATCAATACACTAAAAAAGAATATTTATTCATAGTATTATCCTTGTTTAACTAATGATATTAAACATGTAAAAACAAGCCCCCATCCACATTCTTCACAAAAATCACTGGAACAACCCTAAAAGAAACACATTTCCTAGTGAATCCTTTAGATTCAAGATCATATTATAAAATATTAAATTCCCTAAGATAGACTAGATGTATCGAAAAGAGGTATAGAGATATTTTTGACACTTGGAACTAAATCAATCACAAACTTCATATTTCACTCCAATGACTATCCTACAAAATCTCAAGGGATTATATCTTGATATTTATCAAATATAGAATGGAAAATAGCATTAACAACATCCTCAGTTAACTCAAGAATAAAACCCTCAACTAAAGATGATATTATCCATAGGTACCCATAATCATTTTCGACACTGCTAACATGATAATACCATACTCCTATAAAAACATTGGATTCGTCCTAAGATGGAAATAAGGCCACTTATCTCTAGTCACAATAAACACATTATAAGAAATTGATAACCAAACCACTATAATAATTACATATAATCCTTTAATCTATAAAATAAATTAGTCCCAAAGTTTTATACATCCACTAATTATAATGAAACATTATAAGTATCTTTTGATAGACTCCTTCATTAAACCCAAAATAATATTCACTAAAAATCTCAAAAAATCTCAATATTCAAATAAAAATCATTAATTAAACATGTGGAAATAAAAGATTAAGAATAAAACATATTGAATAACACACTATCCAAGGTAGATGTTAAATAAATTTTACCTATAACCATATAAAATCACCCACCAAGATCCAATGGTGCCTAATCCATCTTAAAAAATTAACGAGACCATGAACATTGACATTAAATCTAGTTTATATCACTATATTAGACAATATATCACCATGGAACCAATATCAGATAATACCACCACCACGATGATTTTGACTACTAAATAACATACAACTAGAGCTATGTTTTGATGAACTTTCCAATGCATGAGGTTCTTATGTGGATGTTGAATCTTGAGCTCCACCCATATGCGATACTTTCCAAAAAAAATCTAAAGATATCATATTTTTTTATAGAAATGAATATATATTGGATCATTAAGATTTTAGACTTTGGTATAGCCTATCTATCCACATTAATACCACTGTAACATTGAAATTCCTCTAAATGAAGGGGAATAAACACTCCCCGGACTACCTGGTCTGTAACTCCAAGAGAATTTAAAATATATTTATCTTTCATAAATTTTATGTGTTAAATATATTGTGATAAAATAAATAATAAAATTATTTCAAAAATAAAATAAATTAGTAAATAGCTAAATAAAATTGAAAAAATAAACAAAATTTTAAATGGGGTCAAATTCAACTATGAAAATACCACTGCTTTCGTTTTGAACTATTTTGTTGAATTGTGTATCTTATTAGATTTAATAATTTTAAGGAATAATTAAAACAACTTTATTGATTAAATTCGAGAAATAAATTATAAAACAACTAATGATATATATGGAATTTTTATGTGATGATAAGAAATACTAGTCTAATAATTATTGGATACTCAGAAATGTTTTGTTTACAAATAATCTTTCAATTATATATGTTTTTAGATAAAATATCATTTCTATTATTTTGAGTAATAAACCTATGAAATATAATTTTTTTTATTATCATATAAAAATTAGTTATCATTCTTTAATTTATTGTCTTTTTTATAAATGAAGATAAAATCATTTGAATGTAAAATAACATATTTTTCAGAAAAATATTTTTTTATGCATAAAGTATTTTATATTGATAAATTAAATTAATCACTATTGATGAATTATTTTTATGAAATATTTATATAATATATTCAATTAAATAATTTAATATTCATATAATTATTTTCACTAGTTAAAGAATGAGAAGAAATTCATTTGTATACTTAAGGATATATTTTTTATAAATATGATATTTTGTGTTTATTGTGTGCGAACATTTGAATTTATTTTTGAAACATTTAGAAATTAAATTTTATAAAATGGTCTCCAAATATGGAATCATAATTTAGAAATTTGGTTATAAGGTAAATTTTAGTTTTAGTCTTAATGAATAGTTATCATGGTAAAAGTTAAGTCATCATAGTTTTGGGTAAAATGGGTAAAAAAAGTTGAAACTAAAGGATAAGGATTAAATATCTAAAAAAATTATCTCTTCTATTATTAGTTGAGTTAATTTTTAACCCATAATATTTTATTATAAAATTGGCTATATGGTTCCACTTTCAACTAAAAAGTAATTTGTTTTATTTTAATGTAAATGGTATTTTCAGAGGTGTCACTCCCCTCACTTATAAAATGACACCTCATCTCCTCACGTATAAAAACATTTTGGGAAACTTATCTCAAAAAATATATACCAATATAACTTTCCAAATATCCTCCCCACATCCTTGAGGTTTTTTTGTAACTAAAAGATCAAACCAAGAATTCTTAAGGAGATATCTAGAGGAGGATACCCAAGGAAGAGGTAATCATCTTAATAGAATTATTTCATGTTTATTTACTATTACACCTCCTATAAAAAATATTTAATAACCTAAAAATATTTGAATAAGTATAATTATTATAAAATTTATTCTATATTTATGGGAAAATAATTATTGACCTCTATTCCATTAATGGAAAATGAAACATCACTCTTGCATACATGCAGACTACAACCTCCTTGAAGCGATGTATTTCATTTTCCATCACTTACTATAATGGATGGTTATATTGACAGATTTAATTAATATATATTATATTAATTATAAAATTATGATTTTATAAAGATAAAATATTTTATAATTTCCTTCCCTTCCATCCGTTGGAAAATAAAAATGTTGCTACTGCAAACATGAATGCTAATTCCTCAATGAATAAACATATTTCATTTTTCATCACCGACCTATGTGGATTGTTAAAAAAGAATACATGATGAATAAATATGATATTTGGGAAATTACTAATAATCTATAAAAAATGTTTAATTATTGGAATCATAGAACTGAAACATGCATGGAAAATAGAAAAGTTAACAGCCAAATACTAACTTTAATAAATAATAAATAATAAATGGGTAATAAGAAATTATAAGTGAATGGTATCTTGTAATATAAATATATATATGCTTTTAATATGGATGTATAATAAATTAAATTTTATTATATTGGATGTTAGAGCATGTTCAGCAATCTGGAAGACTAAGGTAAGGGTATTTGTTACAATCTCACTTTTTATCAGGATTGTTTATGTCTCAATTTCCATTAGGGGAATAATATATTGATAATCTCATAAAACCAATATATCTTATAATTATTTACTTATTTATGGGGTTTTAAAGCATTATTTCCATTTTTCCTTCTTGTAAATTCAAAAATATCCAAAGAATTATTTTAAGAAAATCCATCCTTATTTCATTCTTTAGGCCAGAAACCTTTTTCTTACATGTCCATATTATCTATTTTATTTTTATAATTCTATTAAATTTGACAAAATTATTTTTGGGTATATTTTGAATTATATTTAACTTTAATTAAAATGTTTTGAAAATGAATACTTTCTATGTTTTTATGATAGGATATTTTGACTTTCTTTTCAAAGGTGGAAAGGGAATGTTTTTTAATGTTTTCCAGTTAACCTTCTCTTCTCTCTATAATTCAATTTTTAATTATCAATATTACTTTAAAAATTTATATGTGTTTTCAAAAAAATAATATTCACATTTTTATCTGAAATTTTATTTTATAAAAGTTATGAAAACATATTTTTTCAAATCATATTTCGAAAAGTAGTTTTCATCTATGTTGACATTATTTAGTGATCATTATGCTTCATTGGGGATATGCTTTAATGATATCATTCTTATTTTTTTGGATGGATTGTGATTTTTTTGAGGGAAATATTTATAAAATCCATTTATTTTCTATGGTTTAATTATGTTTTGGAGGAATAATTAAATCTTTCATGATCTTGTATAATATATATGAATATTTTATCCTTATATCCTAGGTAGATATATTATATACATCTAATTATTTGGGTAATGTTTTATATCTCATTATCTCATAGGATGAACATGTGGTTTTCCCAATCCTTTCAGGGTACATGGGAGGTCATCCCAAGCCCAAGAATGTACATAGGTGGTTATCCCAAGACTATTATGTATTGAATTTCTTGGAGGGTATCCTTGACATATGATTTCTATGCTTATGTTTATTCCACACATTTATGATAGAGTCTTATGACATACTATTATACATATGTTATGATCTCATGGATAATGATTCATTAATGCTACAAACTCTTTTGAATCATGTATTATGTTTTGTCGATTCTTTATTTCATGACTCATAAATTGAGATATATGACTTTGGGTGTAATCTTTATGTTCACATACCCTTATTCTCATATTATGCTTGTAATGTTATTTAAATGTTATCTCTTATATTTCCCATTAATAAGAATCTGATATCATCCATTATTATGTTTCTGTTTCCCTATGTTATAAATAATGATATTATATATGATAAGCATATGAGGGTATCATGGGAGAAGAATTTTTGTGGGACATATTGATGATTATTCATAAATAAGCTGATAATTTATCTATTATCTAAAGAAATCAACCTCTAAAGTTATTGGGAATGTATTATTATTATTATTATATATATTTAGTTTTCATCTAATATGATTAAATATGTATATATGTTATACTTATGTTTCTCCATGATCATTGAATATTCCTATGATACTCTTCTGTACTATTATTTTTATAAATTAAAAATGAATATCCACCCATTTTGACCTCATTTATTACTTAAGATTCTTTTCTTCCATAAGATTCTTTTTCACAACATATATGAAAGTTATTTAACTAGAGAGATAAACCTGAAAATAAATCTTCAACTTTAACCCATGCTCAAAATGATAAGATTTAGAAGTATCATCATCTCCCAAGTTCAGAAAAGATGGTAAAAGTCTATAAACTTTGAAGAATGATCAAGAATTAACATTTTCACGAGACTCAAATCAATGAACTTAAGACTACAATACATACCTAGTGTTTATATGTAGAATTACTCAAAAAGGGGAGTTTAGATATCATCCCATGATAATCCCTTAGTCCCTTTCAACTGGATGAAAATACCCAACCAATATCGAGCATGTCCCTTAAACATAAAGACTATAAGATTCAAATTCTTTCCCTATGGTTTATCAATCACCCCAAATAGATTTTCCATAACCTCTTACTAATAGTTTGTTCTATAAATCACAAAATATCCATTAAATACTACTATTTTTTTTCAAAAATATCAAACCACATGAAATTCCCTCATTACCACCATTGATGGTATCCCTTAGATGTTCTAAATAACCTTGAGTAGAATATTCATAATATTATTCTCTATAGGATTCTTGAGTGATCCCACCAGAAGAACATGCTAAAATTTCCTCTCAAGATACCCATTATCAGAATCATCCTACTCAACTTACATCCTTTGAGTCTCATTGGTATTATTTTTTTGGTTCGACGAATCTTTAAAAATCAATAACTTGTTAGAAATCAACATCAAGACCTACTAATCAGATATATTAATAAACAAGATAGTTCAATGAAACTTATAGAATTACCTAGTAAAAATTTATCTCAAAAATTTTAGATAACTGATCCATTACTGATAACATATTTTGAGACGAATTGATTAGTTTATTGAAAATTTGATTATTTAACTAAAATAATAGTATCAATTAATCACAGTTACATTCACACAAATATAAATTGTGCCTATTTATTAAAAGAAATAATGAATAAAACTATAATGAAAATATACTACAGTTACTATATTACCTCATAATATTCTTTTAATTCAAAAGATGTATTCACATATACACTAGATAACTTGTAATTTTACTATGGTTATGCTAGACATGAATATGCACATAACTTTCAAAAAATTTCCAAATCAGAATCTCATTTCTATAAACTCCATAGATAATAATACCTTAGAAAAAAAAACTTCTCAAATTCTATTTTATAATATATTTCCCTAGTATAATCATGCCATCAAGGAAAAACAATCCATGACCTCAAGTACCCCCCAATTACTAAAGTTCGTGACTAGATTTATAAGTTTGTCAATATTGCATGAGGATAAATTTATCCCCTAATAGTATATTCTTACCAATATACCAAATAAAAATTTATATTATCAATAAGTAACAGAAATAATTAATAAAATTCTCAACAAATCAAATATTACATCCCTTAAATTCCCAGATTTATCATATATAAAAACAATTCCTCATGTAAATCATAAGTACCATAATAAGAATAGTACAACTAAAGTAATTAGAAATTTAATGTGTGAAAAAACCTTTCAACATGAATCTAAATGCATAAAGAAACATCTCAACGATGGGTCTTGACATTATCTCCTAACTGATAATGCATATTTCCATTATTTGTAACATCATATATATATATATATTGTATATAAATGAGTTATGTACATACAAAGAGTGAGAAATAAATCATTATCATAATCCACTAAAAACCCAAACATATAATGCCCTTATCCTTTTACACATATTATTATAGGATTTTAAGAATTACTAGAATTAAAATAAAAACCAAGGATCATAATGTCTTATTTCTTTGGATGATTAGGTACATAAAACTGAAAACATGGAAGTAAAATAAAAAAAATTTATTTAATATTCTTAATGAAGTCTTAACTTCCTTTGAGACCATACATCGACATAAGATAACATGTGGAAAAAATGAAAAAATGGATGAGCTTAAAAGCCCTGTAAGGGAATAAAAATATGAATAAATAATAACACAGGGTTTAAAAGACATAACATGATGAAATAAAAAGGCATTAAACATGAATTTCATATAGAATCATACCATATAAATCATGAGATAATGTAATCAGAGAATCATAGAAATGTGAAAAAATACAATATGACAGAAGCATGAGTCATGGATAACTGCCAATAACTTTTCACATGGATGAGCATGATTCTAAGCTATCCACCAAGACTATTACACATGGATGAACATGATTATGGATGACCACCAAGAAAATTGCACATAGAGGAGCATGAGTCAAGTTTAACCACAAAGATCATTGCCCATGACATCTAACGAGACTAAAAATTACCCAATGAATTAGAGTTCTATATTGGTGTATCAATCATAATTTTGTCATTCATATGTGTTCCACGTTAAGAATCAAACATAAACATAATTTTTACCCATTTAAAGTAATGGGTATCATAAACATTTCATAAATAATAAAAAACGGGTGTATCATAAAGGATTCCATGAAAGAGTTGATAATAAATGGAAATTCATAAGAAAAAATTGACAAAGACCAAGATAAATTATGTCTAACTAAATTGACAAATTGTAAAAATATTTTTTATGAAACTTTATAAATGATCCTCTTTAGTGAACATTAATTGAAAATTTTAAAGATATTTTAAATGGATAAGGAATAACTATTTGTAGAAAACCAAAAACAAACCAACATAGTTTTTCATTATAAAATGAATGATTTTAAAAAAATAATGGTGGATTAAAAAACATCATGGTGTGCACTTGAAAATGGGTATGAAATTGGGGTGTTTTGTTTTAACGGGCTTTCATATCTGGAGGAATTGAGAAGGGAACCTTTTTAAAACATGTATTTCCACATCAAAGAAGGATAAACTGATATGGATACATGATTTTGGATCATTTATAGAGAATTTAGAAAAATTATACAAAAATAAATAATAATCATATTGGGTTGTTAAAGAGAGATAATGCATAAATTGAAGGAAAAAATAGAGGTTAAAAAAGAATCCCTTACCTTATGTATGAAACTATTCTTCACATGATCTTAATGCCATGGATAATCAAATTAGATCTACTAATTAATTAATTTAGAACCTTTTCTACATATATTTTATTTATTATGATTTTATTAATTTCATTTTTCCCTTTTTGATGAGTTATAAGATAAAATTTAATCTTTTTAGGAGCATTCATTTTAATGGTTTTCATTATTAGTTTACAAATACATGTATAGAAAATCATGTAATTTGAGAATAGTTGTAAATAATTTAAATTATAGGTTATATAAGAACATTTAGAATGTTAAATGGTATTATATGTAATTTATTTCTATATGTGAGTATGATTCATTAGATAAAATGTTAATTATTACCATATTGATTTTTTGTTCATTTTTTCGATCATCATGAACTAGTTTTGTTTTATTAATTAATATTAGGTTTATATATTGGTCCTAGAACATTAAATAATCCATAATTAATATATAATAATATTTTTATGTATAAAAATGGTTTTATGACCATCCTTGAATATGGAAATGTAAATTAAAAACTCATCACTCTTGAATGTGATAAATCAACACATGAGGAAATATGTTTTCATTATTTTGAACAAAAAAGAGAGGGGGAGAGAATTGATGATGGGTTGTTCCATTAAGAAAATATGATTCCAATACATAACATACACTAGATTTATCACGTAACTTGGATAATGGTATTTTATGAGAGGAAAAGAAAAGAAGATAAAATAAAACAAAAGAAATTGAAATAAAAATAAATAGTTATTTACCTCTTGAATTCTTTTCCCTGAGAACCTCCTTGAGGCACTTGATTTTTGTCTTTTATTAAGAAATTTTTTTTTTGAATATGGGGGAGAGACTTAGGAAGATTATTGTGAGTAATATTTAAAATAATTAAATCTTTTTTACTTATGAGGAGAAGAGGTAGTGAGTGGTGGTATTTATTGTGGATGAGAGAGAGGTGTTTTTTGATTATCTTATTCAGTTGATTATTATTTCAGATTAAGACTATGAATTGTGCTAATTATTGTGAATAAATATAGTAAAGAGTGAATATGAGTTCTAATAAATGGTGTTTACATAATCCAAACATCATCCATGACTCAATTTTTCATGTATTATTCTTATACTGTAAATTAACATATTTCACTATTCACAAAAAAATTCAACTATTTTAGAAAAATCACAAAAATTCAAACTAACCATTTTTAAATGTGTATAATTAAAAAATGGACTCCATTTTATGAAAATAATTTTTTTAATATGAAAATTTTTATATTTTTAACTAAAATCGTCATTTATTAGAAAAAATACCAATTTTAAAATTATTACTGATTTTATAATAGTTTGAGAAATTAATTAAGGTATATTAAAATTATATTAAAATTATATGAAATAAAATATTAATTCATGAATCTATTTTATAAAAATAAATTTTCTTTTAAATTATTAAATTAATTATAAAATTGTAATTAAGCATTTATGTTTCATCAAAATACCAATAATTAAATTTATTATTTTTAAAACATTTATTTTACTGTTCCATGATATAAATATATCAAATTTTCATTTATAATAATACTAAATTATATTCATACTTTAATAGGAGAGGTTACTATTATATTGGTTGGGTTATTACTCCCAAGGTTCATATTACTATTCTAATGGTTATATTACTATTCTATTGGTTTAAGTTCCTTAATTTCTATAAATACTTATTATATCATTAAGTATTAATTTATAATGTTTTTAATATATTATATATGTTATTTTTATGTGATTTATACTATCTGAAATAATTATATGAAGGGAAAATTCATTGATATAATTCTTGGTCATTAGAAAAAATCCCTTATAGTTTAACATGATCATATGTAATAGGTGTAAATATATTAAATTATTTAATGATATAATTTACAACATGAAATTTAAATTACCAGGGGTAAACAAGTAACTCAAGTTTATTTATACCTTATTCATCTAATGTAGATGTCAACTTTAATATAAAGCCTATAATGAGTTTCCAAACACATGGATTATGTAATAGTTATGCTAAATCCATTAAATGTAATAGAACATTGGGTATATCTCAAGTCCTAAACAAAATCCATGGATCACATAAAAAATTTTCATGTCAAAAACTAAAAAAGGGATTCATATAAGTATCCAACATTATGTGAATTTTATAATAAAATAATCATGTTATGATATTTCAAAACACAACTTTAATTCCATCTCAAAAAGATATAATTCATCCCATTTTTATCACATACTAACAATAAAATCATTTCATAAATAATTTTAAAAACACATAAAACACTCATATGTTCATTAATAAAAAAATTTCATCAAGTTCATTTTATATATAAATAATCAATTTAAACCTTGAAATCAACTTTTATTATCAAATCATCAATAACCAAGAACCTCCCATTTACTTCCCCTTTAAATGTACCAGAATTGAACTTCCATATAATATAATCCATTTAACAACTCCCTTCATTGTTTTTAAAAAATAAATAAAACTCATTTCCAATTTTTACTAATTCATTGATATGAATTTTACTTAATTCTATATGCTTTCATAAAAAAGCATTCATTTTCACACTAAAACCCTAACCAAATATCAATCACGTCATAAAATTAATTCTAAACCCTTTTATAATCTGAATGATAGTGAACTTGGTCGTGAGTTTCATATTCTTATACTCTATAACCATTTATATCTGTCATACAATTTCTATGTATATTTATGTTGAAGTTGATGTTTCTTAACATCCTGGTGTGGATCATGATAGGAGATAAATTTAGGTAGAAAACTGGTGGTGTTTGAGTCTAAGATTGATTTTTTCTCATCAGGATTACAGTAAGAGAACCTATCCAATTAATTACGGTGAGTCTAAGATTCAAATTCCTATGTTATGATTGAGGAGGGGGAGGCCTCTTTGGAAGATGGTCTAGACATGTAGTGTGATTCATCAAATCACTCTAAGGAAGCTGAGGTGAATGAGGAGGCCCCTATTGAAAAACCCTATTGTAAGGATACATAGTGTGCAGTTTTGGAGGACACTAACACACAACCTTATTTTATAGGAAAATGATTCATCTAGCCAGTAGATTCTAATATGTCTTTCTAGGAACCACAAGATGGGGATCTCAATAATGGTGCACAAAATACTAACTACCATAAGGAGATCTATGAAATATTTAACTCTATGAGAATCTATGATAAGTGGGAAAATGTTTCTTATGATGAAAGGGTGACTGATAGAACCCCATTAAGTCTTTGGGAAGTGGTCAAGCCTATTTCAAGGATGTTATTGTACATGGAAATAAAAATATGATCGACAATTCTCCTATGAAGAGAAGTACAAGTAATGACTATTTGAATCTACCAAAGACTATGTCTACCAGATCTTCTTCCATGGTGCTAAGAATAATCAATGTCGAGATCCTTAAGAAAACAAATCAAGGTAATTCTCAATCTAAATAGGAATCTGGTAATGATTTTGATTATGGAAATGATTTTTCATACTAAAATGTTTAGCATACTTCTGCTGGATAAGGGAAATCCTCTTTGTCTGACCCATCTTATTTCTTTGTCTTCTTTTTTTTCTTTCTCTTTAATAAATGGTTATAATAATTTATTTTAGATGGACTTGTCTGGTATGTGTAAAATAATTTTAAATCAATTAAAATTAATTATTTTAACATTTATTTCACAAAAATTATTAAGTCACAAGAGAATTTCACATTTCATATATAATCACACAATTACAATCCAAAGAATGAAAGAGGTCACCTACCACACACTTATTAATGGATTCACATCAAGATCACAATCTTATTACTTTTTCTAGAATAATATATCCTCAATTTCATGGAACATGATAAATTAATTAATAATTAAAATGTGGCAATAATAAATCCTTGAAACCTTCATATAAATTGACATAGAATTGAAAACTCTTACAAATAAGAGTTTAATTTCTCTAATTGATCAAATTAACCATTGAATTACAGAATATTTCATCTTGAAAAACTAGATTAAGTGGGAGAATGTTTATGGAGAAATAAATTCTAATAATGACTCAAAGGGAAATTCATTTCACCTAAATCCCCAAATCCCAAAGGTAAAAAATATAAAAGATACCCAATTTAAAAATCACTCTAAAATGGGAAAAATTATATTGGGGGGACACCAAAGGTTTGGTGACACACAAGAGTCTTGATGAATACCAATGGTTTCGCACTAAAATTTCTTGATCCACTGTCTCAAAACTAGACTTCTGGTGTCTTCCACTAATTTTTAGTGGCATGTTGCAATAGACACTTTTTTTAATCAACTCCTTCTCCTCTCAAAAACTCATCAGTATCCTTCACCACTTCTAAATTACTCTAAATCAGTTAGATTATATCATAACCATTAAAAAATTAAAATTCAAACATACTTTAGAACCAATTATTGTTACATTATCTTTGGTTTCATAGTGGATAAACACCTCGGTGACTAATATACCTCGAATATAGAGTTATGTATGAAAGGATAATAGATACTTAGGCATAACAATGTAAATTATTAAAATATCATAAAAAATGAATTCAAACTCACACTGACTATTTCATATGAATATATTCTAGTGCATCTACATAACTAAAATACCAATCCATATAAAGTTAATACTTTAGATTTAAAGAAAAGTCCACATCATAATCCTGAGATACATCAATGTCCTTATATATATTATAAAAACTAAACATCATTGTCATGATTATTCCTACAATCATTATGATTTTTTTTATTTCATCATAATAAATTTATTTCATTTCTTGATATCATTAATACAATAAATCTTCATTTTCATATAGATAATTGTACAAGTGATCTACGAGTTGTTTCTTTGTCATAATTGATTAAGTCTACATAAAAGTATATAAGTAAAACTTAACAACTAAAGTTACCAAAAATTATTAAAACTTGGTTCCATCAATTCTAAGGAGTCTAAATGAGAACAATTTATTTCCCTATATCAAATTTTGACCATATATATGTGCCCACACACTTCCCTTCCTCACTAAAAATCAGAAGATTCTATGTGGCACCCCACATGTCAATAATGTGCACTATATCTATATTACAATACCTTATCCACCATTAAATATTCATAATCTGTATATTTAATGACACATGTGAATGTGGACCAACTTAGTTGAGACACTCCCTAGGTCTCTTCCTATCCATTCAATCAAACCAATTGAATCGAAATATATTCCTCATAGATCATCACTTCATGAAACACCCTCATATAAGGGGAAGTCTACATGGAACTCCCATAACTATATAATATTTTATTAGAAAATCCTAGTTCCTCCATCACAGTTTCATCATTATGAATCTATATTCTACTATTTTCCGCTATTCCTGGCTAAAAAATTATAAAATTCCCTCTCTAATTGTAACCAATTTTAACATCATTTTCAACCTGGCCCAGGGATAAAATAAATGTTGGTTTAATAATATTTTTCAAACATTAAGGTTGAAAAATGTTAGAGAAAAGATAAAATTTGATAAAAAATCACTCTAAGATAACTTTCAATCCGTAACTCCAGTATCCTCATTCTTGGATCTATTTAATTCATATTATATATATCATCACATTGATATAAGGTATACTTCATGATTAAAATTTATGATAATTTTGTCACAATTTAATATACAATTTTATATGAACTTCTTCATAGTATATTTCTAGAATTCAAATATTCATGATTCATTCAACCATAAGTTTGTCTCATTAATATCTTCAAAATGAGTTATTATAGAATATCGAGATTACAATATTGTTAAGTTTCTCTAAATTTTAAAAATAATGAAACAGATAATACATAAAAGGATAATGGATCAAATAACCATAATTTTTTTATCAAAGAACCATACATTTTAATTATTTTGTTTTTTTAAAATTTAGTGTCACTAAAAATATAAACTATATTAGATAAATGATAAAATTATAATATAATAAAATCTATATATCTTGGTTTAAATGGTGACTTTTTTTCATGACCTGACACTCCATTTAAGATAAAATAATAATTTTGCCAATAGTTATCCTAGAATCCTTGTAACACTACCCCTATATAAACATCACCATATATTAAATTAAAACTTTAAATAAATATTTTCATAAATGAATCCAATGAAATTAATTTATAATAAAAAATATAAGAAAAATTGAATTTATTATCAAAATAAACAAATGAATCTAAATCATCCCCACCATAAAAGTTTTCATCCTTGAAAAGAAAAAAAGGATAATAAATAAATAATTGAACAAGATATAATATAATCCCCCACATTTAAATTTTTTCATCTTAAAAAACTATATAATATCATGAATAATATAAAAAAATAAAGTACATACCTCATATAAAAGCTTGAGTATACTAATATCACACTGATTTATCGCACTCCTTAGTACTCTTCTTGACATCACATTACCTTTAGAGAACTTATACCTGATATATCATCTTCAATTATAGAAATTTCCACTAGAAATCCCAAATATCTATAGTTTATTAATGTATAATATATATTATTATAAATCCTAATCACTCTGAGATATAATATGATAAGGATCATTTAAATTCCTATTCAATTCCAATTAATAAAATATTCTATGCATCCCCTCCAATCGAGGTGTTGTAGACCAAAATGATACTATAATTATCCTTCCAATTCTTTAATCTCAAATGGTTTGAATAACCTCAATGATAAAATACTAATATTACAAACTTATTCTTCCCTATCCATAGTAATACCTTTATAAAAACATGATCACATGTTTAAAACTTCAATGAACTTCTCTCATAATCAATATATGACTTTTGCTCACTCTGGACTATTTGTATGAATTCTCAAATCTATTATAACTTCTTTGACATACTTTAAATCAAAAAAATCCCCAAAATAACCAACTATGAAACTTAAAACCAATATAATAAAGTTTTTAAGGTCTTCTGGTATAATTTCAAAGACCTCTTTGAGAGATTGAAAAAAATTCATGAATAAAATTGAGAAAGGGGGAGTTGAGTTGATCTCAATCAAGAAATAGTCAAATTAGAATTGACCATAAATTAAGGGAAAAAGTTCTCTCACTATCACAATTATATCATATGGTAATATTTTTATAATAACTTCATATTAGATGTATATTATGAGATATTGATTATGAAAATTCATTCATGAGTTTCAAATTCCATCAAGTTGTATTCATTAGAAATAAAACCATGGATGAGTTATAATATATTTATATTTAGGTGGAGGTGCATATAAATGAAAGGAATGATGTTATTCTATTAAGGAAAAACCATTATGTGAATGGTGGTGGTCATGACACAAAATGGTTGAGTTAATATCACATGAGAAATGAATATAGCTTATGTGATATGGTATCATCTTGAGTTATTATTTTATGAGAAGGAATCAAACCATTATTTTTCCCATTACATAATGATTCTAATAGGGTAATGATTAAATAGTGTGATATGATTATACCACAAGGTTAATGTAATGTTAGAACTAAATTATTTTGATGTGGGAAGAACCACGCCAAAGCTGGAATAGTTATATTGCAAGGGTTCATTTGAGGAATTTATAATGAGTTGAATTCATCCTAAAGACCATCCTAATATAATTCATTATAATAGAACATTGAGAGTTTAGTGTACTTATTCCATGAGAAAATGGTTTATGCCTCAAGGTGTGGTGTATTGAGGAATTCCATGATAAATTAGAAGAAAAAAAACTACTATAACCCATATGAAAAGGTTTTTGGAATTTTTCTAGTTATGATGATTTGAGGCATCCCATGCCATGATAATTTTCCCACACTATAATGAGACTGATTGAAAAATATTGATGGGTTATTGGTAAAAATATATAGAATATTACATAAGGCAATATAATTTTCACACTATAAATTGAATCAAATATATTACAAGATTCTTTGATATCTTTAGGATTTTTTATTTCATATAATTTGGATTTTATAGTTACAAAATATTCAAAATAATCAAACCACAATGTAGTTTAAATCTATAAATATATGGTGACCCACCTGAAGACATGAATATGTGATTCAAATTGGAGACTCTGGGAGAATATGGAACTACTCTAAGAAATATATGGTAAGATATTGAGGAGAAGAACATGGGTAAACACTAACTACAAAATCTAGAGGCACTTGAAGTATGAGAGGTGTAGAGTATTTAACTTCTTAAATGATAATTTTTCCCTTGTAATTGGATTTCAAGAAAATACACCTGCTCTATTTTTTATCCCTTTGATAATAAATTAGAACATGGGAAAATGAATTGTAAATGCTACACACCAAGGATTATAAACTTGATAATATGTGTGAGTAAACCTCCTTGAAACCCTTATGCCCATGTGTAATATATCTCTTTCCATCTATCATTATCACATCACAACCATTAAGATCTATTCATACTAATAGATGATAAAAATCATGTAGTTTGAGAGTATGTGCTTTAGATTATAACTTATTAACCCACTCTTAGAGTTAGTATAATCTCTCATAGTCATTAAAATTAGTATTAAATAATACTTGAAATAGTTCCTGATATGATTCCTTTATATATGAATTTTATATTAATATATTATATCATTGATTGATGATATACATTGATTAAATTAATACCACAATAAAAATAGTATTCCTCGTGCTCCTTAGAAAGTGATTTCATCTATGGAAAGAGAGGATGATTTTATATATTTTACCAATCATATTAGACAATCATGATTTCAATGATAATAATGTTCCTATTATTAAATCTAGAGTGGTCTACACTTTGTAGTATAAGAAGAATATATAAACCAACGAGAGAGTTCATATTGTGTTACATTCATCACTCTCTGAGAAATATTTTAAATTACTTATTGTAATGAACAAAGAAAACTACATCTAGGTAAAAACCCACTATATTATTAAAGGATACAATAATGTAAAATAAACCCAATTATACTGCAACTATATTTCATTTGAAGATATCTAAATAAGATAAAATTAATTAGTAGATTAATTCATCATTTAAGTGAACAAAATTTTAATCATAATTTGAAGCAACAATGAAATTCTGGAAGATTATACCTTCATGAGGAAGCTGATGATAATTATACTAAATGAATCTAACATAAATATTTAATCCCTAGAGTATCAATAGTTAGATTAGTGGACCATTGAAAAAATAAAAAATGTTTTGATCTCTTAACAAATTAAATGAAGGTCTTTCATAGAGATAAATAGTAAATAAGAAAATCTGACCTCACCAAATGTTTTAAAAGGATAAAATCATGTTGAGTCAAAGAATTCTATTTTTGAAGAAACTGATGCAAAATATGATTCTATATATCTTTAAAAATTAAACTCTTTATTATCAAAAGTAATATAGAGGGAAATGTGTAAATAGAGAAGAAAGATACTATTTAAATTAGTTAATTGTGGAAATATCATCAATTTTTTTGTATAATTACTTGAGAATCAAGAATTTTAAATGAAGGATGATCAACCTAAAATATTATCTTGGAAAAATAATATGGTTTTGGTTACATTGGAGGAAGATTAATCAAAGGTAAATTACAATCACATAAAAAGAATTAGAAAAATATTTTCTCATAACATGATTCTGCATTTTTTATGAGGAAAGTGAAATAGAACAATAAAAATTATAGGATCCGTGGAAAAAAACTTTTATAAAAAATATTTTTCTTCAAAATATTCATTTATTATAGAAGAAAAAGGAGAAGGGATAAGTAAAAAATGAAGTAATTATGAGGAAACCCCCAAATAATTTTAACTTAGAGTGGTTTATATGGTGTTATTAAAATAAAATAGAAGATTCAAAATATAAATTATTTTATTAAATATAGAGAATGATTTATTAATTAAATCTCTCTATGAGGCAACTTATAAAGACATTATGAAGATGGATATTGAGTTTAAAAAAATGACAGACCTCAACAAAATTCATGAAGTAAGAGAAAAAAATTCTTGATATTACCACTAAGAATATAATTTCAATGAATTAGGAGGTAAAATCTCTTGAGATTAAGATAATATAAGTTTGAAATTATTTTAGTAAATACTAATACATGGAGTTTAAAAATTTTGTGAATAACATTGGTGAATGATCCTAAACAGTATAGAGAAAGTTTCTAATTCTAATATGCATCCAAAATATTGTTCTATGTTTCCTAGAAATACTATTTTAAACTCCCAATATTTCAATTATAGTGGTGTAAATAATTAAAAGTGAAAGAAGATAGTGATTAAATACCCTATCCAATAACAAATGCCCATTACTATTCTCAATGATGGTGTTGGAAATTACAATGAAGAATAGGTGTAGATAGAAACTAATATCAGTGAAAATCCTAAGGAAAATTTAAATTTAAAATAATAATCTCCTAAAAATTATAATATTGAAAAAAAAATTAAATATAAAATCAAAAGGAAAAATAATAGGTATACATTGAAGTACTAATTTTTCATCCAAAGAAATTCAACATCAAAGTAAGGTGTTAGTGTTGTTGAGTCTATAGACACTAAGTATACTTGTCAATGCATAATATATAACTCCCTCAATCGAAGAGGGGTTCTTAATTAAGGGGGAATAAATTTTAAATTCCAAGATTCCTACTAAAATAACATAAAAATGATAAGGTAATAATTTAAAATCCATTTAATTTTTCTTTTAAATACTTCTAGGAGGTGTGGTCTACCAAAACACACTACTAAAAAATGTTTTTCCATAAAATTGATGTACATATTTAAAAAGATGATTAATTTTTTTAAAAAAAATGAAAAATAAAGAAAATGAAATGATATTTGTTGTGTTTGGAATGTATTTTAAAGGATATGTAACATGGATACTTTATAGTGGTTTCTCAATGAATATTAATCGTAAAACATATCTTTAAATATATTTAATTGTATGATGAAGGATATTTCAAATTCAGAAACATGGATCAACAAATATATAAGGGGTTGGATACACTAATATTGGTAAAAGGAACTATAGTTATTATCTCATTGTTAATGGATTAAGGCCTAATCTTCTTAGTGTTTATGAAATTTTTGATAATGATAATGAGGTGATATTTTTTAATAATAAATGTGTCATAAATATTTTGAAAAAAAATACACAATTATTGTGGAATGGAAGTGAAAAAATATATCATGTTCCATATATTTTTAGTAAATATTAATTTTTCATGGGAATAGGAGGGAAACAAATTTGGCATAGAAGACTTTTCTATGTGTGGATGAATAATTTCTTCAATATTCTCAAACATTATACTTCTATAAATTTACCTATGAATGTTTGGGAATGAATCAACAACTATATTACATGTCTATTTCAATTTTTTTTGATATGTTTGGGTTTTTGAAACTATAAAAATCCAATGAAATCTTTATTTTCATTGGTTCAACATGGAAATCATTGTAGAATATCTTTCTAATGGAAGGTGGTCACTTGAGTTTTCTTTATTACAACACTTAAGAATGTGAGGTGGTTAAGAGGGTGGGTGGTTGGGACCATCCATCATTTTTAGGGGATTATTACCTAATATTGTAATATCTTATATATTTAATAATTTTTTTTAAATCCCTGAAAAATCCCTATGTAGTAATGGTTACCCTTGTTACTATTATATAATCAAAGCCTTGTGTTGATGTGAAAATTTATGTGTATTATAAGTTCTCCATATGTCTCTTATTATTTCATGATTCTTTAGTTTAAAGACACATAGTTGGTAACTATGAAGTTTATCACCATCCAGGTTGTAGTTAATTGTGGTGGAGTTGAGATCAGGACTGTGAGAGGGCTTCCTACGTATCTATGTTGAGGGAAGCAGTGCCCTCTTAGTTTTTTTTTGTTTCTTAACAGGACACAACATACCATATAAGGTCATATTACCTAGACCATCATGGTAAATTTTGTGGTCATACACACATGAATATTTCCAATTTGTTTTAAATCTTGTGGTTTATAAAACTAGAAATAAGGGAGCCTAGCAATGGTTGTTGCGAGAATTACAAATGGGTGACCCGTTTTAGTTCCTCCTGTTTGTTGGTAACTAAACACGAGAATGTATGAGTGATCTCTAACTTGTAATTAGATTAATTCCCACATCATCACCAGAGAACGATTATTACTCTTATAATCATAGGTATACGGAGGTCATATGATCATCACATAAGATTTAGTAAACTTAGGTTAAGAATTACACAAAATAAGAGACCTATATATGGAACCAAGAAGAATATATTAACTCTAGGTATATTAGGGAACCAAAAGGTTGATCAAAACTCAATGTTTATTAAAGATCCAAGAGGAGAATCTCAAATAAAGGTGTATACATGGGTATATGGACGGTTATATTGACTCAACATATAAATAGGTCATCTTATGATCAACATGTAAGAGAAAATGGATATTTGAGGATGTTGGGTTTGAAACCTTGGAATGCATCCTATGTAACCTAGTTAAAAAGAATCAATGATCATATAGTTTGAGTGGCATTATTTAAGGTCATATGTGAGGACCAGTCCATGAATTTTAATGTCACGTTTTAAGGAAATTTGTTATGTATTTTAGAGTCATTCATCTAGGAATAGTATGTAAATATTATGATGAATCTAAATTATACTATCAAAACTCTCAATTAAACATCTTATCCCATATAATCCATGCTCGGTGTGGGAAAGAAGAGATAAAAGATCAGTTGTATTATATTGGATAACACAACCACATATTGAGTGGGGGTTAGACATTGAAGATTCCTATATCGGGTTCTAGAGTTATGAAATGTGATAAAACAATAGAATAAGTGAGTCTTACACATTGATGATTCCCTTTTAGGTATAATTGGGGATTACACCTAAGAGGATTCCTATATATGATAACCAATATGAGTATTAAAATTAAAGATGATTGTGTGGGGCTTACAAATGTATGATATGTAAAATTTCATAACCTTTTAAGTGAATTAGGATACTTTTTGGTGTGTTTTGGAATTACACATATAAGGATAATAAAATTCAATAACCTATAAGAGCATATCCACTTAAGGTATATTTAAGAAATCAAGAAGAGTATATCAGGTGAATGTGATGATATAAGTGAGAGGAGTATATCAATAGAAGGTAAAAATGAGGGAATTAATTATAAAATCTCACAAAATGTGATTTAATAATCCATGAGAATTATATTGACTTGGGTCATCATATAGGATAAATTTTGGGGTTATTGGTTTTGTAACATACAACTTTTTTGGATGCAGTGTATTGTATGGATATTGCTGGCCACATATCATTGTTTTTATAATGGTGGATGAATAACAGGTGTTGTATAGCACTGAACACATACCAGTTCTTTTATAGGGGTTCTTATATAATGATGTTTACACATGGGTTCTTGTATAGAACTAATCTCATAGGGGTTCTTGCATAGGGGTGTTTGTATAACACTGCTTGAATAGAGTTTTACAAAGTTTATTCATGGAAGGAATTAATGGTATTTATTCATTAAGGACATTTATTTCCCTAGTTTGAATTTAGGATTACCTATGGGTCTCTCAAAGTCCATGTCACCAAAATTATCTCTATTTCTGGAGTCCCTCTCTATGTTCATCCCCTCCATTTATGTGTATTGGTATTTATAAGTAGTGAAAGGTTACCACTTTTGTGAAATACATGGGTGAATTGAATTTAATGAAATGGGATAGCCACAGAAAATTGTTTTCATAGCACTTTTTATATAATACTGTTAAAAAAGGGGTGTTCACATAGCATTTTTATCATAACACTATTCACATGGCACCACATGAAGGGTAGTCAACATTCGCTTTAGAAACGACCATTAAAGGATTGCTTCCCTACGTAGGAGTCCATAAAATGATGCCTTAGACCATAAAAAACATCACTTTATGGAATAAAGGTCAATTCAAAAATCACTTGTATTTATTTTTAGATTAAATAAGATTATATTTGAAATTCAATCCTTTTTCCAAATTTAGAAAATTAAAAACATATATTGGAGGGTCCAAAAGGATAAATTTTGAACATAAATGACTTTTTTATACAGGAGGAGTTCTATGAAGACTATGTGAATATCTTCATAGATTTATTGAAGTTATTTTAAAACAGAGTTAAGTGATTTACAAGCAAAGTGAGGCACTTCACAAGAAGTTTTCCTTTACCAATTTTCATTCAGGTTGAAATGAATAATGACTTAGAACGACCATAAAATTTTGATCTAGGAGTTTATTTTGGATCCATTAGTAGTAAAATTGAAGCTCATGGAGAAAACTATTCCCTTCAATATGATTTATACACCCTAGAAGTATGTTTTATGAGGAGAAAAAGATCCCTAAAGGCCCTAAAAATGACTTTTACTTTATTGAAACCCTTTTATTATTAATGTATTTAATCCATAGAATAATTTTGGAAGGAGGTTCTTAACAATAGGTCACTATAATGGCTAAATTTTTTAGGAATATCTATCCATTTTTTTGATAAATAATGTTTCACATGGAGATCTAATTTTTGTCTTCTTGAATCATGAAGATTATTTTCTACTCAAACATGATTTTTGTTATCAGAGAAAGAGTATGTCATAAATTATGTGAAAAAGTGTATTTTATGAATTTATCTATGAAAAAAATAAAAAATAAATTTTTTTATAAATTTATTAATTTTACATGAATAGAATCCAATTATAAGGTAAATGTTGAGTACTTTGCTGTATCATTTGTGTATATGGGGAGTTTTTCGGGATGAATCAAAAGTGAGAGAATGATTTTTAAAAATAGGATCTCAAAAAAAATCTTTTGTATATCACCAATAGTAATGTATCAAATCAAGTATTTGGTATCCTAAATTGGAAAATGGCTATATTATAGGAAAACAAGGGATTTGAATGAAATTAGATTTTGAAGTTAGATCCAAGATAGAATATCTAGATGTCACAACGTATCATATAGGATATGAAGTAAATATATAAGAAGTTCTTAAAATTCTCATGAAACATATTTATAGGGTAAGAGATTGAGTCCCATCTAAGTAAAGGGACATTTGAAAAAATCTGGCATAGATAAAGAGCTCACATTGAAAATGGTGGAAATTTGCATACTAGTGTAGGGTGCGAAATATAAAACCAAATTTTTTTGATGTCGAAAACTGGATCTAGATATCATTTTATATGATTTTATCAAATAATAATTAAAAAATTGATTAGATTAGGGGTCATTCATAATATACTATCTGTCACACATTTTAAGGAAATCAACATGGATTGTGTACCCTCAAACGTGTCATTTGAACAAATATATGAGGGAAATAAGAGGGTGATATAATTTTTTCCAAGGTTGATGGACTTAGTGATCTTAGTTTGATTTTTTCTAGGTAAAATGGTGGAACCTATAGGCTTTATAAATTTTTAGTTTCCCCCTAACTTCATCTTAATACATCGATAGGGATTCTTAGTAGGCATGAACTCATCTTTTGATTAGGATGCCCTTTGTAGGGTACCAATATGATAAGTTTGGTTCCTTTTAACTATTTTATAAATGATAAATATATCACCTAAGCTATTTTAGTCTTATTACTAGTGAGTAAAAAATAAAAGTTTTACTTGTTTTTACTTTACAAGTTTTCAACTCGGTAAGTACTATGTCTATTTCCATGGGATGTTTAAGGTCATGCAAGTAAGACCAATGTAGCTGATGTTTAAGATTAGAAAAATTTGACCATAAAGTGAGTTAGTATACATTGATACATAGTTAAATAAAAAATTATGTGAATAGGGTGAACAATGTTAAAAATGTAGAAAAACTCTGGGAATGGTGAATGTGGTTTAGGTCATAGTTCTTAAACCCAAGGTTACTAATGTTTACGATCAATTAAATTTGACCAAATATTGTTGCTATTTAAGGGATATATTGGTTTGGAAAAATTTGTGGGATATTCTATTAAGAAATTGTATAAAATCCGGAGATCCTAATATATTATTGAATTTAAATAAGTTAATGTGTTCAATAGATTCCTTCATATGCAACACAAGACTTAATTGAGACTATGATATATTTATTTAAAATAAAAATATTCAAGTATGAACATTAAAACTAATACATTTAATTAAAGGTAATTAATAAGAGTAATTAATTTATGATATATATAAATATAAAATAAATGATACTTTTAATATTAATTAAATTCAATTATTTTACCTAAAATAACTAATAAGATTATTTAATGTTTATAAAAATATTTTTATAAAGAATTTCCTTTTATGTGATATGAATTTATATTTCATGAAATATATGATTAATGATGATAAATAATGTTTGATATTAATAATTGGTGAATGCCAATTTAATTTGAAATGACATTAAATAATAATAATATTAGTTAATATTTAAAAATTTAGTTTTCAAATAAAAATGATTATTGACTATATTTTTGGAATTTATTAGTAGATTTAATTTTTAAAATTTTTTTAATTTAAAATTTAAAAAATAACTTCATTTTAAATTCAGAATACCTAAATTATTTTATTATAAATTTATTTTACAGAAAATTTTATTTTTTATTTGAAAAATAAATTTTCACGAATATTGTGATATATATGAGTTCATCATTACATATGAATGAAACAAATGTATATAAAAACATTCAATTAATCAAATATTAATTTAAGGAATAAAATATTTAATTTTAGAATATTTTTTGAGTTTATAAATCCTATGTTCCCCATTTTTAGAACTTAATTAAAATGTTAGTTTAATTAAAATAGTTTATGGAAATTTATTTAGATGAAGAATTATAAAGGGGGATTTAGTAGTTAATTTACATTAAATCCAAAAAAACTTTATTTTTTTATAATAAATCAATTTATTTCCTTAATGTTTATATCCAAGATAATTATATAAATTTAAATCATAAAAACGTTATTTCTCAAAAGACTATTTTTACATGATTATGTGTATTTATTATAATTTAACTTTTAAAACCAATATAAATTTTAGTTAATGAGATTATTTTAATATTTAAAATTATAAGTATAAAATTAATGAAAATTTCAATCTTATAAATTTTCATAAAAATTAATTAATAAAGTTAGAAATTAATTAAAAAGGTAAAAGTAATTTTGAGAAAAAGATTAAAACTAAAAAAAGATGTTAAACAAAAAAGGTTTTATAAAAAAGTGTGGTTACCGCACTTTTATAAGATAAAATAATTTTACTATCCTATTGTTTCCATTTTTATCCATTGACACTAGAATATTAACCTTATACTGTTGGAAATGTAAGGTTTACTCCCAAAACTATCATTTTCCCAACTTATATAATTCTAACATCTCCACCACTTCAAGACTCATATATCATTAGAATTTGTCCAAGAAACTATTCCATTTTTCTCCTCTGATAACACTATACCACATTCAAAATCTAATGGTTAATTTTAGTTATCATAAGGCCTTCATTTCTAAGGAGACTTCCAAGGAAAATTCAAGTTCCCATCGTCAGTGTTATCAACTACTTATATTTTTTCATTAATTATATACTATAAAATTTATTCCAAAATACTAATATAATGATTTTAGTATCATTTATATACTTTGATTTTACTATATTAAAGGGTATTTTCATTGTTTATTCATATAACCTATCCATTAAGAAGAACAAAACCATCATTCTTGTGTTGTGTAGACTACCGCCTCCACAACACAATGTGGTTTGTTTTCCTTATCTGACATACAAGATATGATATAAGGATAATATTACAGGATAAATACGAATTTTATGATATCATTAAGGGCCTGGTTAGATAAATTATAGAATTTTTTAATGATATGATTAACATTCTATAATTGTTAATTTAATTGTTTAAAATAAGCATACTAAGAGGATAATATTTTATTCAAATTGTGTAATGTTTTCATATCTATAAATTTTTCTTATAATTCCTTCCAATTAAAATATATAAAACTACTAAACACCAAATAATATTATTATTCTTATTTTATATTGATATTAAAACAAATACCCTGCAAAATCATTCATTAAATACGGGTATGTTCGTGTTTTGGTTGGTTTAACAACCAAATTGAACAATACTGTGAATTTATACCATAAAGGACAATGGGAAAATATTTTCTGATATAATATTATAAAAAAATATAATTCGTTTTTTTGGTTATGGTAAGGTTATATCAACATTTAATTCATAAATTAATAAATAGCTATTCGTTAAATAAAAAATCACCAAAACATGCTCATTGCTGATTTCAGCCTCATGGATCATAACTAAAATTAATATGAAATGAGATTATAGATTTATAAACCATATTATGAAATATATTTTAGTAACTTATATTATCTAATAATGATTTAATTTTGAAAAATAATATATACCAAAACCACTTTAACGAAACTAGTTCAAAGTGATAAAGATAACTTACACCCGATGTTGAAAATAGGTAAAAAATAATTAATATTCATACATATTGATTGATTTTAAATTAAGAGTATAAATGGTTATAGTTATGAATATTTTTATTGGTTATGTATTTAATAAAATTATTTTTATTATTCAATATTTTTAGTGTATGTGAAAAAAACCAGGACTAAAGTAAGGGTTTTCATCTCAAATTCCACTCTTTGAGATGCAGTTGTTATTATGAACTTATTTAATTATTATGGTTTATGTAATGGATATTTGAGAGATAATATCATGAATACAATTTCAATAATGTTATTTTATGTTTAATTATAATCCCACTTTTTCAAGTTATTTTTTTAATGTTTTACTCAAGCCACAATGGTTTTCTTAGGTCACAATTAAGATTCCTTGAGACATAATATATTCAGTGCATCATGTTTACCTTATAATGATTATTCAATAGAAATGGATATATTTTATTCACACTTGTTTTATTTCATGGTATTTTCCATCCAAATCATGTTTCCTTATTTAAGTGGATATTGATTTAGTTTTCCCCCAACAATGGGGATTTTTGGTAACTTAATTTTTATTCAGTCTGTTATTATCATTCCTTTTACTTATTTCATATATTTGGGGTACATAATTCCATTTTATTATATTATGTATTATTATAACATTTTTTGGGGATATACAATCCTACCACATAAACCCTTTGAAAAATATTTATCACTTCTTGGGTTCTATTCTTTTGAAACCATCAACCTTCTTTCTCTGGATGGATAATGACCATGTCATCCATTTCATTGACATGGGGAAAAGGTATTGACATTACATATGTTTTTATTAAAAAATATATGATTATTGAAAAGTTGAATATGTATTTTATAAGAAGAAACCTTCTCCCCTTGATTGGTTATAATCATTTTTTCCCTTTATTTTGATATGAAGATAAATATTGGCATTGCATATATTATTATATCAATATGAATGATTATTGGAATCTAGAATAACTAATGTTTGACCATAAATCTTCTTTATCTATATGATTGATGAAAATGTTATCCATTTTATTAACACAAGGAAAATTATTTGTATTCTTGATGATTATTGACTGTTAGTGCAAGTTTATTATGTATTTTTTTATCATTATTCAGATAACCATGTTTTATTGAGTAAGAGGTTCTTTAGGGAATAGTATGAAAGGTCATAATGATAATTATTGTGAAATAATTGGACATAATTAGGTGATGGGTGCGGACAAGAATTATATATCCCCTCAATTCATCATTAAGTATCATGAGACCAAATAGGTTTGGGTATTTAGTGTATTCCCACCCAATTCAGAAAGATATCATGACCATAGTCTAAACACAAGAATAAAATTGGGCTATTTCTATTGACCTATAGCCACAGTTTTTAAAACTGTGGTTATAGGCTATTTTTCCATGGACTATAGCCATGTTTTTTGAAACCATGGATATAACCCACACCTATAGACACAATTATGTATCCTATAGAAACTATTTTCAAAATTGTGGGTATAAGCCTCCAACCCTTGTAAGGGAGAAACTTTTTCTGGTGGAAAATATAACAGGAATCCCTATTGAAATGATTTTTTTCTACCCCCATAGTTTTAAATAATATATATATATATATTCCCAAAGTGCAACATGGTGGAGCGGTTATATAGTTGAATAATGTGGGTGAGGTACAAAGATCAAATCTGGTTGGTGAAAAATTATTTCTGGGTTATTGATAGGGGTTTTCAGGGCTATAATTGTAGTTTTAACTATAGTAATTAGTGATATATTTCCAGGGTTCCAACTGTGTCCTTAGATCAACTACCATAGTTGGAAAAGATGATACCTATTTCCACGGTTTTCAAAAACATTGCAATATCCCACCTAATTCCATGGTTAAAACCATTGAAATAGATCACCTATTTCCACAATTAAAACATGGAAATATCCCACCTACTCCTCTATTTAAAACCATTGTAATAGATCTGATCTTACTACCTCAATAATAGAACCCAAGGTTGGGAAAAACCATGGCTGTAGCATATGGCCATGGTTTTGGGCCATATTTCCATGATTTTCAACAGTGGTAATAAGATAATTTTCTAGATTTGAAATAAAAATATAATGTTTTATGATAATTCCTTGAAAACATGTTTGTGATGTCCAAAATTATGAATTCAATTAGTATAAGATCAATATTATTGATATCCATGTTTTCATTTATTTATTTTTGATATAGAATTATCTCAGTTTTAAGTTGATTATGTATACATGTTGTGTACCTATTCTTGCTATAATAATTATTCCATGTTTATTCTATGATTTCTTTAGTTATATGTTTCCCTTTACTGATCATTTTATATAACCCCTTATTATGTTTTTATTTCTCCATGTATTGAATAAAATTAGTACATGTGGCATTTTTAGATGTATAACATCTGTGGAATAATTTATGAGAGATATTAATTACTTATGATGTATTAAGTAGTGTCTTATATAATAGAAATAATTGTTTCCTTTTGATAAAATGAAAATGGGATATATTAGTTTATTTTTAATAATATATATATAAATATATAGACCTAAAATTATCCTTAGAATGTAATGGAAAAAATAATGATTTTTTATTTTAAAATTAAGGATGGTAATATCCATTGTTTTACAGATGATATCAAACAAGTATGTATAGTATGAATATATGAGCACTAGACTGAGGTTTTTAGGTATGAGGAATCATAGTTGATATCAATGGAAAGTGTAGATAAGTTTTTAGATTAATATATTTATTAAGAAAAATTTAAGGGTTGATAAGTTACGGTTTATCGTAATAGATAACCCTTTGGGATGAGTATATGATTTAATTTTAAGGAAATAATACACATTTTTCTTGGGTATTAGGATACTAAAACTATAGTTAAATACCTAATAATATGTTTAAATATTGTATGAATTCATAAAGTTTTGTTAAATTATAGTTTTTAGGGTTTTTATTAGAAATAAATCCCCATATAAATACTAAAAAGTGGATGTGGCTATATAACATACTCACATATGGGTAATCACCCCAAAAGGCTAGTTGAGCATTAACTCAATCCTTACTCTGATGCGTTATGAGTGGGCCTAAAACCACACAACTTGAAAGAAACTACTAGTGGATATTATTTTGTTAATGAAATTCTATTTGTAAATTGTTATAAATTATTCAAGAATGATGTTAACTAATTTGGATAAGGAACCTAATAAAAAATGACCATGGATATCAAAGGATTGAACAAAGAGAGTCAGAGGTTCATCCAAAAATATCATACATTAAAAAATAATGTGTAATAAGGGAATACATATTTGGATATATATTTTTCATGTTTTCATTAACATTTTTTTTGTATTTGGTTGAAATCGGATCACAAAGATGATGCTAAGATATTTATATATCTAGAAACCACTATTTATTATAACCAAATATGGGAGAATATGAAAACGCTTTGAAATTTTAGAATATTTCTATTATGATGGAAAATGTTAGTTTAATAGTCTTACTTATATGCGTGAGTTTTATATCATAATAGAAATTAATTCTTAATTCTCAAAGCTATTTTTTTAGAAAAGTGATATTTATAGATGACATTTTGGTATATTCTAAATCTTATAGAGGATTATGTGAAACATATAAGTATTATTCTTCTGTATTTTTTCAATAATTGTTTGAAAACACATATTAAATGGTATCAATAATTTATCACCCTAATACTTTATTATATATTTATCTTTAAACAAATTTAATTTCATTGATATCTTTCTTTATATGAAACATTCAGTTAAAACGAACCCCAACACACTATTAAAAAATTATTACAAAATATTTATCCTCTAGAAATTATATTAGAGAGTATGGATTAGGTAAAACATATTATGAGAAAATGTATAAATATTTTATTTAATTCAAATTTATAAATTAATTATTTTTAAATAAGTACTTAATTTTCATAAAATCTATTTTATACTTCAATAATATGTTTTCTTCAAAAATTGATTTTATAACATTTTGTGTGAGAATATTATAATTAATGTATTCTAATTTTAGAATTTTAAAAGATAATATTTTGGAAATTAGTAAATCAAAATTTTCTTATGGTGAATTTTCGGTATTTTTTCTCAAATGAATGATTTTTAGTGAATACTAAAAAATACCAAATTTTAAAACACTATCATTTATTTTCATTAAATAAAGTAATTTAAAATTAATATTATATATTGAATTTGATACTAATGTAACATAACATCAATTTAATTTACTATAATTTAATAAATTCCATTTTCATCAGTAATATCCACTATTTTGATTTATATTTTTTTTTCTTGTAAGCACATTTTTTCTAAAAATAGTTTTCGTTTTGTTTTACATATTTATATGAAAAATGAATTATAAAACTTTTGGAGAATGAATCACGAAAAATTGATACAATATTTAGAATTAGGAGTTTTCAATTTAGTAAATAGGTCCCTTTTATTTTAAGTCATTTTTAATAGTAACCATAATAAATATTTATCACCCGGGTAAGTGTAAAATGAGTAAAACAGGGTTTAAACCATGAGATATGCACTCCAAACCAGACCAAAACTTGTATTTATATTATTGGATATTATTAATTTGACTAAAAACTTTGAAAATTACAACATATGGAAGTTTAGTTTCACTTGAACTTGATAATGATATTTATATTATTTTAACTAAATAAAATTCCAAAATGTCACTCTCTTACTTTTAATTTATTTTATATATTCACATAGGGATAATAATATGTTATGAATTAATATAAAATAATAATTTGAACATAATTAATTGATTCTTATGATGGTAATTTATTTATTATTTTTAACAATAGTATAATTTAATTCTTATGCAACATCAACACTGTATTTGTCCTTATAAAAGAAAAACAAAATAATAAATTGTAAACATTTTAAAAGAATTTTTTTGATGAATTATTATATTAAATAATTTTTATGGACAATTATAAAATATTAGTGATATTTTAATATATTATATTCAAATTCTATCAATATCATACTGACTTTAGAGTCAAATTAAATGATTAGTATCAAAAATGAAAATAATGTTATTTTATTAAAATAATATTTTATGAAATTATCTATGAATCATAAAAATAATGAATTTTGAAAACTGGGATAAAATATGGTCCAACATTTCATCCCTTTTCCATTTTGTTTCCAATTTTCACCTTGTAAGTAATATTATAACTCTTTAATATTGAAAAGGTCATTAACAGAGTTAAGGTTAAAATTGGTTGACCAAGCCATTAATCTAAATGATATGGTTTAAAATTATATCAATTCCTATATAAATTCTATTTCTTGATTATATTAAAAAAATATAATACTTATATTAGAATACATGTCATTTTGGGACCATTTTTATCATTTTAGACACATATTAAATTATAATATTTCGTAAATTTCTAAAAGTGACCCTCTCCTCACTTATGAAAGGACACCCCTTCCATTTTTTTATTTGCACCACATTCAGAAACCTATATTGACTAAAACATACCCAATTATCTATTTAAAATTACTATACATAATTTATGGGTTCTTTTATTCTTAAAATACCATTCCAAGGGTCCTCAAGAAGGGATATAAAGCAGGTATACAGAAGAAGAGGTAATCATCTTTACCAACACTTTAAAATTTATCTCTTATTAAAATTCATATAAATGTATTACAATCATAATAAAACAATAAATATAGTACTATAAATTTACCATTATTTTTTTATAATTATGGGAAAACAATTTTACATCTCTTTTTCATCATATGAAAAGCTAAAACATCACTAATACTTATGTAAGGTTTACTGTCTCCACATAGTGATGAAATTAGTTTTTCTACATCATTTTAGTTGGATGGTTATATATATGGAAATAATGGATATATATGATATTTATGAAATAATAATTATTCTATAATTATAATATCACTTCTACCTTTTTACCATCCCATCCATTGGAAAATGATAACATTTCTCATGAGTACGTCTGGATTACCACCTCCACGAAGTGATGCGATTCATTTTTTCATTTCCAATTTACAAAGATGGTAACAAGGATATATTTAATTAATATATAATTTATTTAAAATATGAAAATTAAATTGTAAAAATGAAATATTATTTACCTTTCTTTCATTCTATCTGTTGAAAAGTGAAAACAACATTCATTCTTACGTAGGACGTACCATCTCAATGAACAGTGTAATTAATTTTTATATATCTACCTATAATGGATGACTATATATATGTAATTAATATATACGATATTTATATCATAATTAATATTTTGGAAATTATGTAACCATTATCAAATATAGGGACCAGAAAAGCCGAACTAAAACAGTTATGAACAACGAAATAATTTAAACCCCGAATCGATGACTTTTAAAATGAATTATTAATTAATTGGAATTATAATGCTATAAAGGGATCATATATAATATTATAATTTTGTATATGGTTTTTTTATAGAATTATAATTAATAAAAATTTATTATAAAGTAGGTTAAAATCACTTATGGGGAAAGCCAAACTTAAGGTAAGGGATTTTTGTTTCAATCACATTTTAATCGGGATTGCTTATGATTGAATTTCCATTGAAGAAAATTATATGATCATTTTAATTTTAAACCATTTAATTTTATTTTCCTATTTTTATTTAAATAGGAAAAATGTCTTCCATTCATTTTTTTACTCTTTAAAACTCTAGATACCAAATGAAATTTTTTAAGGAAAACTGACTTCACTTCTCTCTTTAGTCAAAAATTCATTTTCTTCCCCATAAATATTTTATAAAAATATTTTCAAGTATGTTTTTAATATTCTATAATTATTTTGAAATTCAAATTTCCCATGATTGATGTTTTTCAAAATGAATTAAATACAATCTTATTTTCATTATCCTAATGAGGTAATTTTGATTTTTTACTGAAAATATGGAAGAGATATTTTTTTAACATAAAAAACATGAATAGAATTTACTGCAATCATTATTTCTCAATGTTTTGAAGATTAATTTAAATTTTATAAAGATTATTTTATATGAATTCTTTTCTTTAATATTTCAGATATTTTTATATTTTAATAAGTGAGTTAAAAAGTGAAAAGGGTATTTTTCCTAAAAAATGTTCTAATGATATTTCAAATGTATTTTCAACCTTGAAAACACCCATTGATGTTTTGGGAATATTATTAAATGAAACAATATTTATTATTTATCTATATGTTCTATGATGATTAAGTATTAATATTTCAGGTTCCTGATTCAATACAGATAATTTTTGACTTATAATTGGTTTTGGTAATTAATTATATTTATCGTTAAAAATATAAGGAATGAATAGGAATTACAAGTGATGGGTAAAACCCGGTTATAGATATTTCCTCGATGCATTGATAGCTATCATGAGAAAAAACATGAAAATTTCCATATTATATGGGTATTTTGTTTACACATACCAATTTATTATAAATCACGTCTTGGTTAAGAGGACATGAGAGTAAGATTCATGATATATTGGTTGAGAGGCCTTGATCATGAATGTATAGAATTATGAATTTACTTTTTCAATAATTTAGTTTCAAATATTATTGTGTTTTCTATGTTGATATTATCCAAAGATGCACATTAAACTCAATTATTGATTGAATGTAATGTGTATTGATTATCCACCCCGCCATACTAATTATTCCATATTTAACCACGATATATTGAGAAATAGATTTTAAATGAACATAGGTAATGTAAGAATTATGTTAATCAACAATATTAATTGAGAAATTTAATAATTATGGGGTTTTTTATTTTATGTCTCAATAATAACAATGATTATAAGATAAATCAGTGTGTGTAATTTATCTATGATAGTACACAACAGAAGAAAGGGAATAAACACCCATAGAAAATGAATGGTTTGTCTTGATAAGAAATCCAATACCATTGGAGTTGGAACATAGTAGATCATGGATATATTAGGCCTACTTTGTCAGTTTTTTATTAATAACCTTACCCGTATAGAACTACCCATGGTTCCATAAGGTGATTCACCTATACTAGATCACTTCATGAAATAAAATCTACCATCTTTTATTGAAACTACTAATCCATTGGTAGATTAAAAATTTATTAATTCCCCCCAAAAGATATTTCAAGCATTGGGATGTAATAAAAGTGAAAAGGTTATTTTGGAAATGTATTTTTTAAAGGAGGTGATGATAAATGGTGTTAATTGATCTAGAAAACTAACGAGGTTGATTAAATACAAAGCATGTAATGGAAAAATTTTAATGTGACATTCTTCATGAAATACATACCTTAAGAACAATGATATAAAATTAAGAGGAAGTTACTCACTTTAAAGTAGAAATAAGAAGAAGGTGTGGTAGAGAATTATAATAAATTTACAAGATTATATAGGCATGTTTTAAATTACATATGTAATCTAGAAATAAATACTGAACATTTATTTGATCATATTTAAATGAGTCTCCAAATTCTACTTATTTTTCAAACATTTTAATTATATGATTATATAATTTAAAGTGACATCAAGATAGAGAAATAATTTAATAGGTATTATATCTTCAAGGGATGCGAAGAAATAAAGAGGCCATTTGAGCACGAAGAAAAAATAAATGTTTCAAATGAATATAAATTGAGGATATGACTTCCAACATATGAAAATTATTGAAAAAAACCTACATACATGCTTAATGAGAAAAAGAGTTTATTTTATGTTTGGATAAAGGGGTAATATGGATCTTGAATGTAAGGTAAAGAAATAAACCACCAATATCCAGTGATTAAATTATAAATAGATGGGGAGTTATTTAAACTGATGTCCCAGGCATCAATTGAAGTTACCACAGAATAAGACAAGGGGAAAAGGCCATCCTTATGAAATTACTATTGTTGAAGTTGGAGTCCCCAATTTTTTAGTCAAAGTTACACTTAATATCCACATTGAATGTAATTTTTTTGTTTTATTTAGGTTCTACTCACTTTTTTATTTTGATTGAATTTTTTAAGGGTACCACATTACCACCTCAATGATTCATTGTTGAGTTGGCAGTGAAAAATTTTAATGGTAAAATGATCGCATCTCAAGTCTATAGATCCTATAAAATAGATTTTTTTTGGGAATGTGATTATTGAATAATTTTTTTATTAATATAGATGAATTCACTATAATTTTTTTCATGTATTGGCTCTCTCAGTTTACATCCCATTTTAGTTGTCGAGGAAGGGAAGTTACTTTAAATATTCTAAATTTTACTATGATTGTCTATCTGTTTGATAAGGAAATTTAACAAAAAATTTAATTAATTATATTATATGGGTTTGAATTTCTATTCACGAGGGATATTTATCACATATGGTTGGAGAGAAACTCAACATTGAGGATATTCTTAATTTATGAGAGCTCATTGATTTATTTCCAAAGGAATTTTTCTAGTCTCCCCAAAATAATGAGGTTGAGTTTTTGATAAAATTCATACGTGGTGAAACACCTATTTCAATGAATCAAAATAGAATGGCCCCAATTTAGTTGTATTAATTTCTATAATCTAGATAATAGATTAATTTTTCTATGTGTTCCACAATGGGGTATACCTATTCTTCTTGTTAATAAGAAAGATTGGCCAATTCGTCTTTGTATTTTTTATCATGAACTAAACAAGTCCACTTTCAAAAAAAAGTATCTTCTACCGCATATTGATGATATATTTGATCAATTACATGGATATAAATGCTTTTATAAGATTTATCTGTAATTTAGACCTCATCAACTAAGGGTCATGAAGGAGGATATTCTAAAGATATCATTCTATACAACTTGTGGTCATTATGAATTTATTGTTATTCTATTTGGACTTACAAATGATCTTTCTATATTCATAGATTTAATTAAATCTTTCTTTAGATATTTACTTGATTAGTTTTTTTCTATCTTTATATATGACATTATTATATGTTGAAATGGAAAGGAAGAGAAGGAAGGACATTTGAGGATTTTTCTGGAGACCTTTAGGAAGGAGAAAAAATATTCAAAATTTACTAAGTGTAATTTTTTGGTGAAAAAACTTCATTCTTAGGTCATATAATTTCATGTGAGGGAATATCAGTGGATCCATAAAACATAAAATTTATTTATAAATGTCATATAATGACCATAGTAACTGAGATCTATAATTTTTATGGGTTGGACGGGTACTAATGATGCTTTGTTAGAGAATTATCATGATTATATAATGTAATATACAATGTTACTTGGAAAGTGGTTAATTTCTTATGAAAAAATGAATGTGATAAGAATATCAAAGAAAATAATAGAAGGTTATTTAGTTCACCTATTATTATTTTACCCTATAGTAGAAAAGGTTTTGTTATATATAGTGATTCATTATAGAATGAATTGAGATGCATACTCATGTTGAATGATAAGGCTATAAATTATACATCTCATTAATTTAAAATTCAGGATAAATATTATCCGAATAATGATTTGGAGTTTGCAATGGTAATTTTTTCATTATATATATGGTTGATTTATATGTATAGGGAAATGTGTGATATATATATTGATCATAGAAGCATGAAGTATACAT
The DNA here is from genome assembly GCA_963277665.1 of Viscum album. NCBI lineage: Eukaryota > Viridiplantae > Streptophyta > Magnoliopsida > Santalales > Viscaceae > Viscum > Viscum album. Next base: position 1,195,173,368 of record OY728123.1, on the reverse strand, counting down.
TTACACAAAAAAATTAATTTATTCTAGAGAACATCGTTAGATTTGATCAAAGATATTTATTTCTCAATGCATTACCACCTAAGAAAGGAGGACAAGGTAGCTGATGTGCTAAATTAGAATGACCGTGATGGTTTTTCAATGATGTGGATTGAAAAAGATCCAATATTTATTGATATATATAAGTTATATCTTGAAATATTTTGTAAATTTTATATATACTCTCTTTCTTAGATTAATGCCCATCCATCCATCTATGAGATGATTAAGAAAGTGAAAATGAAAGATGTGGAATTACAAAAGAATGGGAGTTATGTTCCCGATTGCAACTATGATCATGATAGAATGATAAGGTTAATGAACTGTGTATATGTTTCATAAGTACAAAACAAGAAAAAGGATCTGTAAAATAAATCCCATAGTGCATTATTCTATATTCATCGTAGAGGTACACATATGTATAGAGATCTAAAGGAGTATTTATGATGGGATAACATAAAATAGGTATATTTGGGAGTATGCATTTTTATTCCCATTATAATAGAAATTTAAGGTTGAGAAATGGAATTCTAAGGAGATGGTACAACCATTAACCATACTAGAATGGAAATGTGAAAAAGTACCATGTATTTCTTCATGAGACTCCACAAAAAATCTAAAATACCTAATGATATTTGAATTTTAGTCAATTTATTTATGAAATCAGTACATATTATTTATATTATATAATATTTATTACTTTATTAGCTCACTCAGTCATGAATTATGGAATTATTGAGATTATATGAAGTATAACAATAAATATATTCAAATCAGGATCTAAGGATTAACTCATGATTCTGGAAAAGTATTCACTGGTCTCTAGATATAGATTTGAGTTTTAGTAATGATTATCATCTTCAAATTTCTGGTTAGAATGAGAGGAAAATTTAAACTCATGAAGTGAAAACAAGATCATTTTCTAGGGATTTAAAAGGTGATTGGGTTCATCCCTTTTTTGGTATAATTTTTTTATAATAATAGCTTTGACTCAAGCATTAAAATGGATCCTTATGAATCCCTCTATGATAGGAAGTTTATAAATCCAATGTTCTTGGATGTAGCTAGAGAAAGAAATATATTATGACCAGATCATCCTGGGGAAATAAAAGAGAATATTATATATATTCATCAACACACAATGGTATCTCAAGGATGATAAAAAGATAAGCTAATTATGTTTCATAATAACATTGTTATTTTTATTGGGTATGTTAAAGAAAAAATTATTATTCTCTACTACCAATAACTAATTTAAAAGTTTATTATAGTGGTTATTGAGATCAATCCATTAATAATGGTTTATAAACATCTTAATTTTTTTAGGAAATCATAAATAAAACAAGAGGACAAGTGATTTATTGGATTTGTTTCTTAGACAATGATGAACATACCAAGTTAATGAAAATCTAGGTTTTTGCACTTAGTTGAAAAGCGATGTGATTCAATTTAAATTATTTTGAAATTAAACCTAAGAAAGCCTCCTCTTAAAGTATTTACTCTCAAATTTATGAAAACATAGTTCCCCTCTCGGATATTCAGTTTAATTTATTGGTGGGTGTTCAAATCCATTTTTAAATATAGTTATCCCCCACTCATGAATTGTTTTTGTTCACTAAGAGGGGTAGATAGTTGTTATTTTTTAAACAATGTACCCTCCTGGGACTGCATTGCCCTTTCATGAAAAATATGGCAATATTGAGAAGATAAATAATGGAAATACATAACTCATATTAAAAATGAATCACACAAACTATCCAAAACTAAGTACAAATCCATATTATTAAATTTCTTGGTATATATAGATTTAACCTCTCATGATATCCATGAAGGGATTGAAAAATAAAAATAACATATAATAGAAGCATAAGTCCTAGTATTCTTTGTCTCCAGGTCAGTTTAAATGTACAAAAGTTTCCCTATACATCATCCTTCTTCTATTTTTATACCCCTTGATATGTTTTCACACACACACACATAATCTTTCTTTATATATATATATATATATATATATATATTCAAATTTGAATTTAAATATACCTATTTTATTATAAAATCAAGTTTAATATTTCTTCCTTTTGTCTCCATTAATTTTCTTTGAATTATTATTATTCTTCTCTTTCTCATCCAGCGGGTGTTTGGCCGAATCATTTTTATTTTAATTTGATCACTCAGTTGAATATTTATTTTTCTTGGGTTATTTGAATCATTATTTCTCAGAGAGTCCCCATGTGTACTTGTTTATAAAAAAATCCTTTAAGGTAATCCTATGCAACTGAGTGAAAAGGCAAAATATTTGAGGACTTCTAAATTCCATGTAAAAAAACCCTATGATGTGGGAATTTCTTTTACATCCCTCTCCATTCATGGAGTTCAATTATATTAATTGCTAAAGGGAATTGATATCACCCACAGTGCAATGAAAAAGTTCACCAAATTTAGGTTATGCCAATTTGGAACACTCTACACCACAGTGTAAAGCCTATGGTATAACCATATTATTTGTATGTTTATTTAATATGGTTATGGATCAATGATTTCCATAACGACACAATATCTTATTTTCATTATAATACTATAGATACCCACAGTGAAATTTTGAATATATGGTGTAGTTTTATTTTTTGCTTTGGACACTCGAGAGTCACTATGCCACATCGCTTTAACTGTGGTGTAGTGGTCATAAAAAATAAGTGGCATCATGAGCTTTGACCATGGTGAATTCATGGTGTAGAGTTTATATATACAGTGAAACTAGGTTGAATATGGAGATTTGCAGTTTTTTTCAGTGTAGAGACATTAGTGGTGGTGCAACTTAGGTGCGAGGATGATAACAAGAGTGGCCTCTCTAAAATAATAGAGTATTAAAAAGTACATAGTAACATGGAGTGGAAGAAATCCCACATCAAAACTTCAAGTATACTTGATATCATTTAAATGATAATTCATTCCTTCCACCCTTTGACACGTTAGATGGTGGTTGGAGGAAACCTTGTGCTACCGTGGACCACCCTCTCCTAGTGAAATGCTCCTCCATAAATCATGTGGACATGGGACCCACATGTTGGAACTCCTTTCTTGATTATAATTTTAATTTTTTTTAAGGGAGGGATGTACCTATGGGGTGGTCTGGACGGTAGGCCCTCCATTAGGCCTGATTTGTGTTTCACTACCCTGTGGGTTGAGGGCTATCCCATTGGCCTTATACTTTTGGTAAACTCCCTCTTTGAAATTCTATCCTACAAAATTAACATAAAAATAATCAAAATAAATAATAAATTATAAAACACCTATTTCTTCCATTATTATTTATTTTTATAAAATTCAATTTAAAATTAATATATCCAAAAAAATAATACATTAAAATTAAAAAAATGTGTTTTGACAATTAAAACTAAATGGAAATAAGCAATAAAATTTTAAAATTTATACAAAAAATATGAACTCATCAATCCCCCAACACTTAAATCATGCTTCTCCTCAAGAATATATCTCTACGTTGTTCTCAAAAAGACATATCCATTCTAAAAAACATTAAAAATATATATAAAAGAAATTAAAAAATTTAGTGGGGAAAATAAATTTCAAGTTTCACATATAAAAGATGATTCTAACAATTCACTAGACCCAAAGAATTTTAAAATTACCAATGGAAAAATTATATCACTTCTCATATATTTTATAAATTTTTTCAATTTATCATAATTTACTTTCAATGTTGTGTTCTATCTCATGATTTATTCTTCTCTCACCTATCAAGGTAAAATTAAATGTGACATTTTCCTTATACCTTGAGTACATGAAGAACTCATATAAATTCTAAAAAAATATACATTTTTCACTTAGTAGAGAAACGTATCACCAGAAATCAAGAGTACTTTGAAAAATGGATCAAATTATTCCTAAGATTATGTGTTGGTAAGAAGTTGATGTAAAAAATGTAAGGATAAAAAATGAGGTTAATACCTAAGTATTAATCATGATAATAAAATTAAATACAATGACATTATCCTATTCAAAAAGTGAAATCTCTCCCGACATCCAAAGCTCAAGAAAAACCATAATAATGTAGACAATTAAAGAGTTACCCATCTATTTTTTGATCTATAATTTTTTAGAAAATTTAATTACGATAATGCCTCAAATCCACAAACCAATATAGAATGATAAAAACCATTATACAAGTAATGTTTATTTTTTACCCTCTATAACTCAACCCACATTATTTTTATTATTATTTTTCTTTTTATTGTGGTGTAAATAATAAAAACAATATATTGCACATAAATCTTATTCCAAAATCCAATGAGGCTCCAAAAAAAATTCTCCTCAAATAAGAATATCCCTTATTCCATGAAAACCCTTCTTTCCCCACACATAAACATTGAGCATCATGAAAAACATTAGAGTAAGGGTAGGAAAGGATAAATTATGGTAAAATGTGGATATTTCTAACAAAGGACATTCATGGACTCTAGGGGATAAAAATAGAATTAATGTTGGGTGGGTCTCAAATATAATGGATTAAATATAACAAAAATCCACAATATTTGTCTAGTGAGTTTTTCAATCATCACTTTACCAAGATCTAAATTCAAATCCCAGTCAGTAGAATGTCCCAAGTTTATTCAATAAATTTACTATGAAAAATTAAAAAAGTCATATTAGAAACCTATGAATAATTATATAATGGAAACTAAATATAATCGCTCATGGAATGTTACATAAAAATAAATTAATCAACATAAAATTATTAAATTCAAATCAATAATGATGGAAGGAAATGTTTAGAAATATTTGACAAAAAAACATGATTTGTTTATTTAAAATTCATATGATTCCTTTAATCATCCAATTTTACCATTTTACTTCTTTAATTTTACCAAAAATTCAAATTAAAACATTGAATCTTTTGGTTCCTAAAAATTCTAAGTGTTATTGATCAAAATCTAACACTAATATAAGTGTGGGAATGTATTTATTATCATTTAGAATTAAAAAAAAATCTCTGAAAAACATATAGGGGAATAAAAATGAGTGATAAAATAAAGTATACTCTACTCTATATTTTAACATCTTATTATATTTTCTCTTCCTTGATTGCTTGAAGTATGTACTCATACCATTTATCTCTATTGATATGAAAATATCAAAGATCTAGAGAGTGTTATAGGACATTCTCATAAAATTTCAAAAATAAATTATGGGATAGTCTCATAAACTAGTTCCTAGAACATAATTGAAAAAAACATAAAAAATTATGTTTTCACTTGAAATATGAATTTTTTATTTACATTTAGACAGACCACATATCTATTTATCAAGTGATCAAATGTGGGAAGGATGTTACCCAATTAGGATCTACAAATGGTTGAAGTTATGCTTCTTTATTATAGATAGACTCTCTCCCTTTTTCAGAAACCGATTTTACATCTCCTCTAGTCAACAACATATCTATATTAATCGGCGCAATCTAGTGAGTTATAGAACGTTTTGAATAATAAAATGGAAGGTCAATAACTTCCCACACATGATGCTCTTCATTAAACTCTTCTTGGACAAAATATTATTCCTTGTTTCCATAAATGTCCAGTATATTTTTACCTATCGTTTCCCCTATTATAGCTTCTTATTTTTCTTTTATAGTATCTTACTCAACTATTATTTGATGTATAATATTTTCCTCCACTAACGTTAGCTCACCCTTTATCAACTCATCACTTTCTTTATATAAATGTTTCATAACCTAATTAATGTTTATTTTCAATTATTCTCCAACAACTATAAAATATAAATATCCATTTTTGAAATCAATAAATTATCATCATATTTAAAGGTAGGTTACTCCAATTAAAATTGGGGTATTCTCCTCATCCATAAAAATAACTTAAAAATCCAATGGGATATAAAACTTCCCTACTTTGATAATGAATCCATCGAGTAGTTCTTATTAACGTCTCACTATTAAGTTTTCTATTAGAAGACTAACTTGAGTTGTCTTCATTTCTCTTAAAACAATTATTTTCAATGTTTCATATGAAATAATGGTTTCTCTTTCCCTTAAATAAAAAATAGAGCAAACAAACAAATTAAAATCAAAATCAATAAGCATAGAGAAACTACATGGATCACTTAGTTACTTAGGTAGGATCCTAAATACCACAACTGAGGAATATCCCATCAATTGGATGGTTCCTAATTCCTCTAGATTAAAATTTTCATCACCAAATCCTTAATAAACTTGGAATAGGTACAATTTTTTTTAATTTCATCAAAAAATGGAATGTCGATGTGTTGATTTTTGAACATCTCCATAATATTTTCCCTCTTCATAATAGATAATTTCTTCCTTAATCATTCTAGAAATAGTGAGGTTGTTGATAAAATAGTGGAGCAACTCGAACATATCTCTCAACTTTCTTTCCTCTATATTTTCTTACTAATTTCTCTAGTTTCAATATTTCTATAGGGTTTTCTTAATCTTCTCCAACCAGTCTATCAAATATTTAAATGGAATACTAGGTTTTATTTCCACTCCTCAAAGTGATTTACTTTAGCTATCCATAACTAGTGACTTCGGTGTTCCCTGATAAAAATTATTTTCCCTCTCATTCAATCATTTAGAGATCTTTACAACTTTGACCTTCGAGTTCCTCATGGAGTACCATTGGTTTTTTTAATCATATTTTATCTCCTGGATGGATATTCCTTGATTCTTTGAGTAAATTTTTAATTATTTAAGGGAAGATCCTGTTATCATCATGAATCTCACTAGGATTTCTTCCAATGAGTGTAATTTACTTGTGAGTGAAATTCCTTGATTTTGGGTATAAAATCCTTATTACCTTGGTCAAAATCCTTAACTATATGGTTTATTTTTTTATTGTGGTGGAGGCTATTGTGGCCTCCAAATATGTGAATTTTTTTATATTATAATAAATGTAATTAGCATATTTACAAGTTATACCTTGAGGTTTCTTATTATCCTTAACTTTATTGAGTGTTCTTGATATCAAATTAATTTGGGTGAAAACTTAGTCTTCCTCTACTATGTACACTCTTTTCACCATATTACCATGGTTCAATTTACATAGGAATCTATTTATAGAAATTTCATAAAAACAATTCATTAATTTTTTAGATATTCCCACATCAATGAACCTCTAGAATATGTGACAATGATTTACATATTTCTTTATGATAATATTTTTTAAAATATTTAAATTATTAAACACATTTTGATGCCATAATGAGAGGTTAATATTAATAAAATTTTAAATCACTATAATGAAATATGTAATGACTCTTAAATAAATGGTTTAAAATCTATAATACTTATAAAAAAATCTATTTATTTAGAAAGTGGAATGAACCTTATAAAAAACTTTCGTACCATTTTCTTACAAGTGGTAATTGAATGTGAAGGTATCTTATGAATCCATTTTCATAAATTTTCCTTCAATGAAAATATAAATAATTGTAATCTTAACACGTTGATTAGAATTTTGGTGAATTAAAATGTGTCTAATAATTTCAAAAAACTCCTAGTGTGAGATTTGGGGTCTTTATTTTGCATCCTAGTGAATTTTTCTGAGTGAGTGATTATTTGAATGATCACTAGATTATTTTCAATGTTCTAGGAAATAAAGGGAGGCATCAAAATAATAGTATGAACCTCATAGTTTGAGGGTATTCCATAGTTGAAAAATGATTTAATCCAATGGTTTCCAATATTATCTTATTGTAATTGTCTTCATACAACTCTTGTACTTATCTATGGGCTTCTCCTTGCATTTTCTACCATCCAACCAAGGTGTTTTCTTATTAGTGTCTGTTATTCTATCTTCTGATTATCCTTTTGATATTTAGATTGAAAGGTGTTTATACTTTCCCATGTTTTCCTTATATAGAATCATCATAAGAAGAATATGAACCTAAAACCACATAATAAGTAGACCAAGTATAAAAATATGAAAAATTAAAAAAAAGAAATAACATAAAATTCCTAAAAAAATTTACCATTACAATCTAGCATTCCAAAGGAATGGTGCTATTTTTGAGCTTTCTTCAGAACATCATTACATGTCTTAAGAAAGTCAAAGAACAAATTTATATTCTCAATTATCACTAACTAATTTATATCTATATTATATTGGTGATTAAGGATGATCCACTAATAAAGGCGTATAAATATATTAAAATGTTTTGAAAAAATTAAATAAAATAAGACAACAACTACTTTATTGGTTTGGTTTTTAGATGATGATTATCATACTAATAAAAAACAAATCTAGGTTCGTGTACTAAGTTGAATGGTGATGTAATTTAATTTAAATGATTTCGAAATTAAACCTAAGAAAGCCTCCCATTAGATTACTTACTCTCTACTTTATGAATACCCATTTCTCATCTTAGATATTTACTTTAATTCATAGTCAGGTTTCAAAATCATGTTTAAACATATCTATCCCTGACTGAGGAAGTTTCTATTCCATGAGAGTGGTATCTATTTTTTATTTCTTAAAACATCATACCCACATTGGCCTGTATTGGTCATGCATGAAAGTGAGTGTAAGATTGAGAAGATAATTAATAAAAATAAAAAACTAAAATAAAAAATGAATCACATGAACTATTACATTACATGGTATCATTAGAACTACCCCCACATCCTTGTCACGAGGGGAAGGAAAAATAAAAATAAAAAAAAGCCACAGTAGAATTCCCAAAAAAATCTATCTCCTAGTTAATTGAAATCTTAAAAACCCCCCTATAGAATAAACTTCTTCTATTTTAATTTCCCATGAGATAATTGTTTTTCTCTAAATTATAATTTTATTTTAAATATCAACATTTTTTTAAAAAATATTCTCAAATATTTCTTCCTTCTCATTCCATTAATTTTATTTTATTTATTATTCTTCTTTCTATCATTCTCATTCAATTAGTTTTTGGTTGTATATTATATATCTTCATTTCATCACATGGTAAAATACTTGTTTTTGGTGGGTAATTGACTCCTTTATTTGAAATTCCCTACATGTTCATGTTTTAAAAAATTCCTTAGAGGGTATCTTGTGTAACCACATGGAAAGCCCAAATATTTTAGGTTTTAAAAATTGAAATTAATTGACCCCTATGGTATGGGAATTTTATTTGAGGCATATACCATGCAAGGAATCCATGGATATTCATGTCCATTGGGTAATGATATCCTCCAAATTATAGTGAAAAACTCTCTCAAAATGTCTATTTCTTAATTCGGAACCCCCCACATTGCAGTACAAATCCAACCATACAACCGTATTATACATTTGTTTTATACAAAATGGATATGGTTTAGTTCATTTTGGGTGAAGATGGTGGGTTTTAGTTATCTTAAAAATAGAGATATTGGAGGTGGAACAACATATATGAGAGGATTAGGATGTGAGTGGACCGATAGAAATAATGATGTATCATTAAGTGTTCTTTAACCGGGTATAAAACACATCCCACATAAAAACATCCAGCAAGACTGATCCGTTATAAATGAGAACATATTATATATACCGTATGAAAAGTTGAATAGAGACCAGAGGACCCCCATATTTATCACTGATCTCCCCATCTCGGTGAAATAATCCTCCCACTGCTGCGTGGACATGTGCCCCACACACTGAAACTCTTTCTTGATACTCCTATATCCTTATATAAAAGGTAGGATCTCCCTATAAGGTGGTATAGTTGGTGGGCCCTCCATTGGTCCTACTATGTGTTAGGATATCTTACAGGTCGAGAGATATCCCACTAGATTTTTTTAGAAAACATCCTCTTTTCAATTCCATCATACAAAATGAAAAAAATACTCAAAATAAATAATGCATTTAAAAAAAATATTTTTCTTTTTATTAATTTTAATAAAATTTAATTTGAAATTAAAATACATAAAAATGATATTTAAAAATTAAAATATTGTTGTTAAAAATTAAAACTTAATGAAAATTTTCAATCTATAATTAAAAATTTATTCACAAAATATGAAATCACCAGCTGACAATCATCAATGAGATATAGAGTTTAAAGGCGGTGATAATGTATTATTATGAATATATCATTGAAATAAGGTTATGGTATTTAAAAATAAGTAATATTTGAGTCCTATATATATCAGTATCTTCAAAATTCTTGATCTTATCATCATGGTATATTTTCATTTTGTGCTTCCACCGAATTTTGCTCGCATTCATTATGTGTTCCATATATCTCAACTAAGGAAGTACATACTTGAGCCTTCGCATTAAATTAAATCAAAGGTCACAAAAATAGAGTAAGATATATATTATGAGGAAAAAAATATGGATATTCAATATTATAGATAAAAAATACTATGAATCTATACAACTCACGTTGTTAATGTTTTGTAAAGAAATCATAAAATTATGGAAGCTATGTGGGAACCAGAGGATGTGATGATGCTGAAGAATCCTAATTTGTCTAAATTAGATTGAAAAAATTTCTAGGTAGAAATTATTATATTTGGGTAGAATGTAATACCTTTAATTATTATTTGATATATGTCTCTTTAAATAAATTTAATTTATTTAATCACTTTATTTACATGAAAAACTGAGTTTAAATGATCCATGACATACTACTAAAATATTATTACATGATAGTTATTTTGTAAACATTATATTTTTGGGTATGAATATTATTAATAAACTTAAAAAAAATATATAAATATTTTATTTAACACTAATTTATTGATTAATTAATTGGAAATAAGTACTGAATATTCAGAAAATCTATTTTATGCTTTAATAATTTTTTTTTTCAAATGAGTTTTTTTAAATATTGTGCATGAATATTATAATTAACTTATTAAAATTTTATAATTTCAAATTATACCATATTTCAAATTATAAAATTAAAATTAACTTAAGGTTATTTTTTACAATTTTTCTAAAATTATTGATTTTCAGTGAATATTACAAAAATACTGATTTTTCAAATACCGACATTTATTTTCATCAAATAAAGTAATTTAAATACCCATTTAATTCTAAATTTGATCTAAACATGACATATTATCCATTTTTTATAATAATATAATTAATTCTATTTTACTTATAAATATCCACAATTTTGAAATAAGTTAATTTTTATGGTTAAAAACACATTTACCTAAAAATGTTTTTTCATTATATTTACCCATTTATATGAAAATTTATTTCTACCACTTATAGTGATTGAATCTTCAAAAATGGATAATATATTTGGAATTAGGATTTTTAAATTTAGTAAATAGACTTTTTTTTATTTTTTATCATTATGAATAGTAACCATGGTAAATATTTGGCACCTGAGTAAGGGTAAAATGGTAAAATAGGTTTAAAACCATGAGATAAGGAATAAAAATCCACCAAAAACATGAATTTATATCATTTATATGGTATTAAGTTTACCAAATTTATTATAAATTTGAATATATTGCATTTTGGTTCAATTTGACCTTGATAATGACCTCTATATTATTTTATGTATAGTAAATTTCAAAATGGCACTCTCTTGCTTTTAATTTATTTTATATTTTCACATGTAGATAAGAATATGTTACAAAATAACATAAAATTTTATTTTAAACACACATTATTTTTTTTGATGTTATCTTTTTAATTCTTAGTAATGTTATAATCAACTTAAACTCTTATGCAACACCAACATAATATTTGTTCATGTAATAGAAAAATATTTTTCTTTAAAAAGATAGTAAAAGTAATAAAATTTGGATGAATTATTGTATTCAATGAATTATATAGATAAATATAAAAAATTATTTATTTGATAAATGTATAGATTCTAATTCCATAACTATATTTAGGATTTTAAAGTCAAATAAAATAAATAGTTTCAAAAAGAAAAAAATTATATTTTCTGAAAAAAATTATTAATTTTTTTAAAAATTATAAAAATAATTAATGTAGACACTTGGGATAATATATAGTTTAAAATTTCACATCCCTTTTATTTATGATACAATATTTATATTATAAGTAAAATTATAACCCTTTAATATTGAAAAATTCATTACCATAGTAAATGTTAAAATTGGTTAACCAAGGGGTCAATCAAAATGATAAGGTTTAAAATGATATATAAACCTATATAAATTTTATTAAATTAATATATTAATACTATAAACTCCACATATTCCATTCCATGTAATTTTGTAACCATTTTATATTATTTAGACACATATTGTATTATAATATTTCATGAATTTCCAAAAGTGCCCCTCCCCCCACATATCAAAGGGCACCCTTACCTATCTTTTTTAGACTTCCTTGGGAAATCTAGATTGACCAAAACATGCCCAATTCTATCCAAAAATTCACTATACACTAATTATAGCTGTTCTTTTAATTAAAATATAATTTAAAGGGTCCTTAAGAAGTGATAAAAAAGAAGGCTACCGAAGAAGAGGTAATCCTCGGTACCAAGTCTTTCAAATTATATTTTTCTTATACTTCATTTAAATGCATTTTAACCATTATAAAATAATATCTTAAGAATAATAAATATACTAATATTTTATTTTGATTACATGATAATCATTTTCCATCTCTTTTTCATCCTATGAAAAGATAAAACATTGCTCGTGTGTACGTATGACTTACCATCTCCATGTAGTGATAAAATTTGTTTTTATTCACCATTTTACTTAGATGGTTATGTGTTGTAGTTGGATTCCTAGTACAAACTGTTTATACATTTATTACATGTATATTTGATGTATTAAATATTAATAAAAAATTTTATTATATATTTTTCATTATTCCGTATGACTATAATGTAATAATGTCATAGAGTATATGTCACATTAATAAGGTTATATCAGTTACCCACAATGATGAGAAATATGAAGGGCTACAATTATATTCATAAATATAGTTATTTTATTGGATAAAATAATATTACAAGGAATATATTATTTGTGCAATCATGTATGAGTACTCATAAGTAGATGATACTTCTTATCGTGAAGTCACACTTATTAATCTCTAATAAGAGAGATTATTAGAATAAAACTGATAATAATAATTTTGAATGTGTTGATGTCATTTGATATTCCTATCTGTGATTGTGTGTAATGATACTTACATTTTTTTATTATCGTTAATTCATGTCATGAATCCAACACTTAGATTTACAGATGAAAACTGTGATTCCATATGTACATGGTGAGGTAGGGCACATTTGGTGCATCATGATTGATAGGTTATTAAAGGATAAGTTGAGGAAGGATTTCCCTTTCATATTTATGGAAGTCAATATCCACCCTTTTATTGGAATAGAAACATCATATTAAATTCAATGGTCATAGTGAAACTTTTCATTTATTTTAGACAGTCAATGAAATTTATATCAAACATATAGGTTGGGGATATAGATTTCATCCTTCTTAATGATATGTTGTGACAAAGGGATTGTATTTCATAGTGAGAGTTCAATGTGATTGTTTTCACTGTAAAATTATTTTCCTTCTCTTTGGTTCCTTGACCCATTGATATACCATAATCTTAGACATGAGGTAAACCCACCTAATTTTAAGTGTTAATTTTTTCTAAAAAAAGTTTCATTCATGGGTTATATAATTTCAAGTGAGGGTATTTTGGCCAATCCTTCAAATATAGAAGTTATTAAGAAATGGACTAGACCGAACATGGTAAGTAAGATCTATAATTTTCATAGGTTTGGTGGATACTAATAATGATTTTTTAGGTAATTCTCATGATTATATAATTCACTGAACATGTCTACTCGGTAAGGGGTTAATTTATTATGAGAGAGTCAATGTGAGATGAATTTCTGAGAAATGAAGAGAAAGTTGGTCAGTGAACCTATTCTTACACTACTATGCACTAAAAAACGTTTTTGTGATATATAGTACTGCATAAAATAATGGATTTAGACGCATCCTCATGAATAATGATATGGTTATATCTTATGACTTTCGAAAATTAAAAATTCAGGTTCAATATCACCACATTCTTGATTTGGAGTTGGTAGCAGTAATTTTTGAATTAGAGATATGGTTACCTTATCTATATAGGGAGATCTGTGATATATATATTGATCATATAAGAATGAATTATACATTAAAACAAAACAAAGAAAAATTAATTTTTTACAGAGAATATGGTTGGATTTGATCAAGGATTATGTAAGCTTAATGCATTACCATCCAAGGAAGGAGGACAAGGTAGCTGATGTACTCAATCAGAAACACCATGCCAATTTTTCCATTATGAGGATTGAGAGAGATCCAATATTTATGAATATGGATAAGTAATATCATGAAATATTTATTAAATGGGATAGATATTATATTTTATAGATCAATGTTCAATAATCCATCTATGATAGGATTAAGAAGGTGAATATGAAATATGTGTAATTACAGAAGAATGTGAGTTATGTTATTGAGTTCATCAATTATCATGATTTAATGATAAGGATATATAACTATATATGTGTTCCATAAATACTATACATGAAAAAGGATATATTGGATGAATCTCGTAATTCATTAATCTATATTCATTAAAGAGCTATGAATATGTATAGATATCCGAAAGAGTATTTCTAGTGGGATTACACAAAAGGGATATTTTAGAGTTTGTATATCTATTCACAGTGTGTTAAGAATTTGAGGTTGAGAAAAAAATTATAAGGATATTATATAACGATTACCCATACTAGAATTAAGGTGGAAAAACATTTCCATGGATTTCATCCTCAGATTCCCCAAAATGTCTAAAAGCAACAATGCTATTTGTGTTATAGTTGATTGCCTTGTGAAATCAGAAAATTTTAATTATATTATATAATATTTAAGTCTTGATAATATTATGTGGTTATACATTAGGGAAGTCAATAAATTATATGTATTACCACTCTCAAAAAAATCTACTTAGGATATAAAGTTTACCTCAATGTTCTGGATAAGTCTTTAATTGGCTCTTAATATAGAGTTGAGTTTCACTACCACTCATCATCCTCAGATAGATGGTCAGTATGAGAGGACCATTTAAACTCATGAATACATGTTGATATCATTATCTATGCACTTAAAAGGTGATTGGTACCAAAACCTTAATTGGTGTAATTTTATTATAATAATGGATTCCACTAAATCATTAAAATTGATCCTTGTGAATCCCTTTATGGTAGGAAGTGTAGAAATTCAAAATTCATTGATGATGTTAGAGAAATAAATATATTGTGACATAAAATTACTCGGTATATGGCAGAGAAATTTAGATTTATTCAAAAATTCCTAAGGGAATATCAGAGATGACAAAAATGTTATTATAATGACATTTACCAAGAACATCACTACTTTTCTTAAGGATTTCAATGAATAAATTTATTCATTGGACAATAAATAGATAATTTAAAACTATAGTAAAGTTTATATTGAGACTAATCCAATAAGAATGGTGTAAAAAAATATTAAAATGTTTAAGAAAGATTAATTACAAAAAGAGGATAAATGATTGATTGGTTTTGTTTCTTATACAATGATGAACATACCAAGTAAATAAAAATCTAGGTTTAGGAACTTAGTTTAGAAGTTATGTGATTAAAAATAAATTATTTTTAATAAAACCTAAGTAATACTCCTCTAAAAGTAGTTACTCTCCGCTTTATGAACATCTTGTTCGCTACATAGACATTCACTTTAATTCATAGGTGGGTGTTCAAAACCATGTTTAAACATTTATATCACCGACTCAATCATTTTTTGTGCCATGAGAAGGGTACCAAGTTGTTATTTCTTAAACAAACACCCTCATTGGATTTTATTGGTCATATATGAAAAAGAGTGAAAGATTGAGAAGATAAATAATGGGAAAACACAAATCATATTAAAAAATAATCACATGAGCTATAAAAAACTAATCCAAATTACATTTTATTAAATTTCTAGGTATAGGTATAATTAACCCATAATTATAGTCATGAAGGGATTGAAAAATAAAAATGAACTATAACATTTGCAGAAGCCCCAACAGCCTTTGTCTCCAAGTTAGTTGAAATCTATAAAATTTCAATCCTACACAACAACATTATTCTATTTTTATTCTCCTTGTGACATTTTTATCTCTCTTTAAATTCAAAATTTAATTTTAGTCTACCCACAGTATCATAAAATCATTTTTACTATTTTTCCTTCTCTCTGCATTAATTTTTTTTAGAATTATTATTATTCTTTATATCTTTCTTTTCATATGGGTGTTTTTATAGATCTAATGTATTTTTATTTGATCACTTAGCTGAGTCCTTGATTTGGGGGGGGGGGTATTTGAGTGATTTCTTATAGTTTCACCACATGGTAATGTATTAAAAACATCCTTGGAGGGAATAATGTGAAACTACATGGAAAGATTGAATATTTTAGGTTTTCAAAATTGTATGTAACAAACCACTATAGTGTGGGAATTTCCTTTGCAGAACAACCCATGAATAGAATGTATGGATATATATAGCCAGAGGGTAGTGATATCCTGTACAATGCAATGAACAACTCCCATAAAATTTCATTTTTTCAAATTTGGAACCCTCTACATCGTAGTACAATGTCTAGGGAGAAACCATATTCTATGTATTTTCCTTCAACATGGCTACGATGTAATGATTATGATAATTATAAAACATATTTTTCTCAATATCATCCTTTATATGTTCATAGTTCAGTTGTGAGTCCATGGTGTAGTGGTATTCTATTTCTTGCACACCCTAGGGTATTTACACCATATATATTTACTTATGGCATAGTGGTCATTAAAAATATAGTGCAATCCTGAGGTTTATATATGGTGAATTAATAGTGTAGTAGTGATGGGTACAGTGAAACTGTGGTGAATATGGAGGATTCCAGTTGTCTAAAGTGTTGCGACATTGGTGGTGGTACAACTTTTGTGCGAGGATGATAATGCGAGTGACTCAAATTAAATCATGGTGTTCTAGTAAGTGCATGGTAACCAAAAGAAGAACACAACCCAAATTGATATTTCAGGTATAATATATCTTTTATAAATGATAATGATTTCCCTCTACCCTCCGACAAGTTATATGGGGGATAGAGGATCCCCTACACCATAGTAGACAACCTCGTCTCGATGAAACGTTCCCCCCTATGTTGTGTGGACATGGGTCCACACACCAACACTACTGTCTCACTCATCCTCAGGCGTTCTACTTTGGAAGGGATTTACATATGGGATGGTCTAGCGAGTAGGCCCTCCATTGTTCCAGCTGTGTGGTGGGATAGACTATGGGTTGAGGGCGATCCCATTGGCCATTTTATTTGTTAAAATCCATCTTTTCAATTATATCCAACAAAATACACATAAAAATAGTCAAAATAAATAATGCATTATAAAACATGAATTTTTTCTCTTTTTAGTTTTTTCTTATAATTTAATTTAAAAATTATATACACAAAAAATATTTAAAAATAAAAAAATGGGTGTTTAAAAATAAAACTAAATTTAAATTATCAATTAAAATTTTAATATTTATGAAAAAACATAAACTCATTAAATCCCCCACACATAAATCACGTTTTTACTCATGAATATAAGTCTACTTTGAATTAAATTTGAAATCTACATTATAAAAATATTAAAAAATAAATATCAATGAAATAAAACAATTTTCAATTGGGAAAATAAATTTCAAAAGTCACATATAAAATATGATTCCACCAATTCACTAGATACAATGTATTTTAAAATTTCCAAAAGAAAAATGATGCAAAATATCATCTCTTCCACTCAAATCTTTTAATTCATCATTATTAAAATTCTATGTTGTGATGTACCTCATGTGTTCCTCTTCTTTCATTACTCATGGTAACATTAAATGTGAATTTTTACTTATACCTTTAGCACATGCCCCATACTTAAGAATTTTAAAATGATATACTTTTTCAACTTAGTAGATAAAATTTTCACTAATACTTTAGAGGAATTTGAAAAATGGGTCAACTGATTCTAAGGATTAAGTAATGGTAGGAAAATAAGGTATAAAAATTAAATCTATAAAAATATGTTAATATCTAAGTATTAAGTATGATAATAAAAGTAAATCTAATGAAATTATCCCCTTTAAAAAGTGATATCTTTCCCCACTTACCAAGATCAAGTAAGGCCATTAAAAATGTAAACAATGAAATAATTACCTCTATATATTTTTTAATTTCTTTCTGAAAATTTAATTATAAAAAAGTTTCAAATCCAAAACCTAATCCCAAATTATAGAAAATAATTTTCATGTAATAGTCATTTTTGACACTCCATTACTCAACCCACATTAATTTTATTATTTTTTCTTTTTCTGAATGGGTAAAAAATAAAAATAGTAAAGTGCACATAAACATTATTCCAAAATCCATTGATATGGGAAAGAATTATTATCAAATAAGAATATCAATTTTTTCATGAAATCCTTATCACCCATACTTAAAATTTGAACATCATGAAATTAATTAGAGTATGGGTAAGAATTGATAAATTGGCTTGAAATATGGTAATTAATAAATAAGTCCATTCATGGACTCTAGTGTATAAATATAGAATTAATGTAAGGGGGATTTCAAGGATAACAGATTCAATCAAACAAATTTCATTAATCAATTTTCTAGTGAATTTGTAAAATCATCACTTTTCTAAGATCTAAATTCAAATCCTAGTTGGTAACATGTCCCAAGTTTTCTTATTATTTTTTCTAAGAAAGATTTGAAAAAACGGATTATAAAACTTTTAGGAATATGAACACGTAAATTAAAGAAAAACACTCATGTCATATGACACAAAAATAAATTAATAAACAAAAAATTTTGAAATTATAATCATGAAATATGGAATGAAATTTTCAGAAACATTTCACTAAAAATAAAAACATGATTTTTTGATTTCAAATTACTATGCTTCTCTCTATCATCAAATTTTTCCATTTTACTCATTTAATTATACCAACATTCAAATTAAAACATGTAACCTTGGGGTTCCTAAAAATTATAAGTGCAATTGATCAAAATTAAAAATTCATTTATGTGCGGGTATGCATTTCTTCTTATTTAAACTCAAAAAAAAAAATTTATGAAAAAATATACAATGGAGTAAAAATTATTACTGAGAAATAAAGTATACTCCATATTAAATTTTAATCTATTATCCTATTTTTTCCTTACTTTATTGATGTAGGTTTTTTTTAATCTCTATTGATCGGAAAATATTAGACATCTAGTGATTATGTAAGACCATTCTCATAAAATCTAAAAAAAATTAAGGGCATGCTATCATAAATGGGTTTCTTGAATAGAATTGAAATAAAAATATAAAAATGGTGTGTTTACCCTAGAATTTTTTTTAACTTGACCTTACCTATCTCCATCAATTCATCAAAGGTAGGAAGGAGGTTACCAGATCTAAATCTATAGATTTTCAATGTTATGATTCTTACATAAAGATGGGCCCTCTACCTTTTTTAGAAACCAAATTTTACCCTCCCCTAGTAAAAACATTCTCAATATACAATGGACAAATCCAGTGAGTCATTATCCATTTTTAATAACAGAATTGTAGTTTAATAACTACCCACAATTGATTTCCTTCTTCAAACTCTTCTTGGACGTCATTTTATTCACTATTTCCATAATTTTTCAGTAGATGTTTACATTTATTTACCTATATTACATATTATTCTTCAACTTTTATCACAGAAATATCATGTATTTACTCAAGTAAATTTGTTTCCTCCACTTATTTTAGCTCACCCTTTCTCATCTCATCACTTTCCTTATCCATATTTTCCATAACCTGGTGAATATTGAATTTAACATATTCTCCTATAACTCAAAAACATAACTACATATTTTGGAGATCAATCAATGCTATTTCTGTTTCTTGGTAGGATAATCAAAAAATAATTAGGGTCTCATTATCATCCATATCCATCACCAGAAAATCCAATGGAAAGAAAAACATCCCTACCTTTACAATAAAATCCTCAATTAGTTCTCAAGGACGTCTCACTATTGTGTTTGACATTAGAAGACTTACATGAGTTGGATTCATTTGTCTTAAACCCAATTATTTTAACGTTTAATATTAAATAATTTTTACACATTCTACTATATTTAAATTTTTACCACGAAACATATAAGAATAAAAATCAATAAGTACGAAAAAATTTCATGGATCACATAGTTTCTTAGGTAATCTCTTTGATAACATAACTGGGAAATCTCTTATCCATGGGATGGTTATTAATTCCTCTATATTCCTTTTATTACATCACTAAATCCTTCATAAATATGTAATTGGTAAAAATGTTTTCAATTTCCTCAACAAATATAATATTGTTATGTATATTTGTGAAAATATCCATGAAATTTTCCCTATTATTATTAAATATTTCTTGTCATAATAATTATAGAAATATTGGTGGTGGTTTCTACAGTGGTGGAGATTCATTAAAATATATATTGACTTTATTTCCTTTATTTTTTCTTTCTTATTTCACTGGTTGTCAATTTTCTATTGGATGTTCCTTAGTTTCTCAAACTAGTCTTTCAAATTTATCAATAGACTACTGAGTTGTATTTCTACACCTCATAGTGATGGACTTTCTATATCTTTTGACACCTATTTGACTCAGTAAAACTCCATTTGACATCTCATTCAGTAATTCAAAATATTTTCCAACTTCAATCTCAAAGTTCCTCAAGGTATCCAATTGGTTTCTTAAATCTTCTATCAACTCCTTGATGGTTATACCTTGATTCTTTGAGTACGATTTCAGTTCCATAATGGAATATTCTATTATCATTATGAAACTCACTCGGTTATATTGTAAATAATGTACTTGACTTGTGAGTTTCATTCCATGATATTGGGTATAAAATACTTGTTCCATTAGTTCAAATCCATGACCTTGTGTTTTATTTTTATATTGTTATAGTGGATATTGTGGCCTATAAACCTTTGAAATTTTTTGTCTATTACAATCAATGTAATTATCATGTTCAGAATTAATACATTTAGGATATTGATTAGCCATTATTGGGTAAATATTTCTTGATATCTCATTCATTTGGGTGGAAGTCCATGTTGTCATCCACAAAGTGTACTCCTTTCACCATCCTACCACGGTCTGATTACCATTATAAACTATTACTAAACATTTCACCCAATAATTTATTACATTTTTCTATATATTTACTTTTCAATGAACATACAGCCATTGTTTTAATGATTGAATTATTTTCCTGTGATAATTCTTTATAAAATATCTGAATTAGAAACCTTATTTTGATGCCATGATGTGATATTAATATTATTAAACATTTAAATCAGTATCATGAACTATATATTGAATATTCAAAAAATTATACAGAATTAAAAACATTTACATGAAAAGAAAATGATTTATAAGGTGGGAATAACCTTATTTAAAACCTTCTTATCATGTCCTCACAAGTTGTAATCGAATGTGTAAGTACACTCTAAATCCATTTTCATGAATTTTTCTTTAATTAAAATCTAAATAACCCTAATCCTACCATGTCTCCTAGAATTTCGTTGAATTGAAACATGTTGAATAATTCTAAAAAACTCAAAATGTGAGATTTGGGGTCTTTATGATGCATCCAAAAGAAATGAATTGAGTGAGTGATCATTTGAATGATCAGAAAATATATCTCAAAATTATGGGTAAAAATGGAAGGAATAAAAATAATAGGATTAACTCCCTAGTTTAAGGTTATTTCAGAGTTTAATAATGATCTCATCCACAAATATCGTCCCTAAAAATTTTGTACTACTCTTGGTACAACTTCTTATACTTCCATATGGCCCACTCCTTTTATTTTCTTCATAACATATGTGGAATTTCCTTTTTAGTGCGTAATTCTATATTTTTATTTTCCTTTTGATCATAGGATTTAATGTTAGATCTATTTATGTTTTACTCATGTATAATATTTATGAGTATAATTGGAATCTAAAACCACACCACAAGTATACTAAGTATAAAAAGATAAAAATTTAAAAAGATCGAATGGAAAATTCCTAAAAAAAACTAATCATTATTAACAACCATTTCTTAACAATGATGTTAGTCCTGATATCTCCTAAAAAATCTTTACATTTATTAGGGGTTTAAAAGAAAAATTTTTTATGACCGATTATCACTAAAAGAATTTAACCTTTAGTGCAATGGTAATCAAGTATGCTCAAATAATAATGGTGTAGAAGTATCTATTTTTTTAGGAAAACATAAAAAAACAAGAGGATGGGTGATTGATTGGTTTTGTTTCTCAGATTATGATGAATATAACAAGAAAATGAAAATATAGGTTCATGTAATTAGTTTAAGGTTATGTGATTAAATTTAAGTTATTTCAAAATTAAAACTAAGAAATCCTCCACTCATATTACTTACTCTCTACTTTAAGAATCCCCATTTCCCCTCTCAGATATTTAGTTTAATTCATAGATGGGTTTTCAAAATAGCGTTTAAACATATCTATATTTAACTCATGTGTTTTTTGTTCCATGAAAGGGGAAGCTATTTTCAATTTATTAAGACATCATACCCTTCCTAGACTACATTGGTAATGCATGAAAAAGAGGTAATGATTGAGAAGATAAAGAATAGAAATACATAACTCATATTAAAAATGAATCACATTCACTATCCTAAACTAATAATAATTCACCTTTATTAAATTTCTTGGTATAAAAATAAATACTCCTTATGATCATCCTGAGAGGATGGAAAAATAAAAATGACCTAAAATAGAAACAAATGTACCATAAACCCCTTTATCCAGGTCAGTTGAAACCTCCAAAATCCACTTACATAATATCCTTATTCTATTTTTATTACCCTTGATGGAATTTTTTCTCTAAATTAAAATTTGAATTTTAATCTCCCCTTTTTATCACAAAATCTTATCAACTATTTATTCCATCTATTTCTATAAAATTTATTTTAATTACACTTGTTATTTATTACTTTCTCATCCAGCGGGTGTTTGGTTGGATCTTTTATATTTACATTTGGTCACTTGGTCGAATCATTGTTTTTTTGTGTGTATTTGAAACTTTTCATGGAAAGGACCCCATTTTTTTATGTTATAAAAACCTCCTTGGTGGGTAACCTGTAAAACCATGTGGAAAGTCGAATTATTTTAGGGTTTCAAAATTGAAAGTAATATCCTCCTATGGCATGGTTGTTTGCTTTGTGTAATAGGCCATGCATAGAATGTATGGATGTTCATGGCCATTGGGTACTGATATCCTCCATATTATTGTAAAAAACTCTCTCAAAATTTCAATTATCCAAATTTAGAAGATTCTATGATACAATCCAAATCCTACGGTGCAAACACATTATGAATATTTTTATTTTACATGGATATGGTGTTGTGGAGCTTCGGTTAAGATGTATGTTTCTATTTTTTTGTGGCATAGATATATTGGAAGTGGAAGAAATTTTGTGGGATAATGGGGATATGAGTAGCCCGACTGAAATAATGATTTATTAGCAAGTTTACATTAACCAGTAGTGGAACATATCTCACATAAAAACTTCATGTTGGATCGATCCACTATAAATCATATTGTATTCCCTCCTCCCAATGAAAAGTCGAATAAAGACTATAGGACCCACTATTCCCTCATGGATCACCCCATCCCATTGAAACATTCCTCCCACCCCCGAGTGGACAAGTTCCCCACACACTGACACTCCTATCTCAATGCTCTTATGTCCTTCTATAGTGGGTAGGATCTCTCAGCATGGTGTTCTATCAGGAGGGCGCTATATTAGGGCTAAAATATGGAAGGTTATCTTACAGGTTGAGGGATATCCCACTAGACAAATATTTTTTGGAAAACATATTCTTCTCAATTCCATCATAGAAAATGAACAAAAAAAATACTCAAAATAAATAATGAAATATAAAACATGTATTTTACATTATTATTTATTTTAAAAAAATGTAATATAAAATTAAAATACCTTGAAATTTATATTTAAAAATTAAAATATTGGTGTTAATAATTAAACCCAAATGAGAATTATAAATTATAAATTTATAATTTTTCAACAAAATATGACCTCATCAGCTGACAATCATCAATGGGATCTATAGTTTGAAGTTAATGACAAGGTATTGTTATGAATATATCCTTAAAAAGGTTGTGATATTTGAAAATAAGGGAAATTTGAGTCCAAGATAAATTGGTCTCTTCAAAATTCATGATCTTATAATCATGTTATATTATCATTTGGTGCTTCTATTAAATCTCTTTCACATTGAAGATGTGTTACATTAATCTCACCTAAGGATGTCCATACCTAGGCTTTCACATTAACATAACATAGAGGTCATAATTTCATAAAATGATCTGTCTTATGTGAAAAAACTAGTGGAGATTATAGACTATATATAAGAATTTCTATGAAACAAGACCACTCACTTAGTAATAGTTTTGGGGAGAAATCATAAAATTGATGAAGCTTCATGGGAACCAGGGGATCAGATGAGGAACAAGTATCTTTAGTTTTCTTAAATAGAGTGACGTAATATCCAGGGATAAATTACTATAATGGGGTAGGATGTAATAGCCTATTATTTTATGATATACGTCTCTTTAAATAAATTTAATTTTTTAATAACTTTATTTACCTGAAACGCTGAATTTAAATGATTCATGATATACTTTTAAAATATCATTACATCATAGTTATTGTATAAGCATTATATTTTCAGGTATTAATATGATTAATCAAATTATGAAAAATATATATAAAAATTTTATTCAATATTAATTTATTGAATAATTCTTAGGAAATATCTACTGAATTTTCAGAAAAGATATTCTATGCTTCAATAATATATGTTTTTTCAAATTTGTTTTTTATTATTTTTTGTTTTTGAATATTATAATTAATTCATTCTAATTTTATAAATTTAAATAATACCATTTTTTAAATTATAATATAAACATTAACTTAGAGTTATTTTTTGCGTTTTTTTGAAATGATTAATTTTTAGTGAATAATAAAAAATTCCGATTTTTCAAATACTGTCATTCCATATAAAAAAATAAAATAATTTAAAAGTATCATTGTATTTTGAATTTTATCTTACAGTGATATATAATCCATTTTTATAGAAATTTTATTAATTTTATTTTAATCATCAATATACATGATTTTGCTATAAGTTAATCTTTAGGCTTAAAAACACATTTGAATAAAAACTGTTTTTCATTACATTTTACATAATTATATAAAAATTGAATTCTACTACTTATATAGTTTTAATATTGAAAAATGAATACCAAATTTAGAATTAGGAGTTTCAAAATTATTATGTATGCCTTTTTTTATTTTTGGTCATAATAAATAGTAACCATGGTAATTATTTATCACATGAGTAATGGTAAAATGGGTAAAACAGGGTTAAAACTATGAGACAAGGGCTCCAAATAAACCCAAAACTTGTCTTTATTTCATTTAACGTATTAATTTTATCACATATAATTTAATTTAAATATAATGAATTTTGGTTCCATTTGACCTTGATAAAGAAATATATACTATTTTAAGTAATGTAAATTCTATAATGGAACTCTCTTATTTTTAATTTCTTTTATATTTTCCTAAAGTGATAAGAATATATTATTAAATAATATAAAAGTTAATTTTGAACATAATTAATTTATTTTTATTATTTTAATTTTTTAAATTATTATTAAAGGTATAATTACCTTAAATGCTTACATAACAATAACACAATATTTCTTCATGAAATAGAAAAAAAAAATTAAAAATTGTAAAATTAAAACATTTTGGTTGAATTTTTGTACTCCAATAATTATATAAATAAATATAAAAATTTTGTTATGATTTTAAGTTCTATATTCTAATTCCATCACTATCTTTATGACTTTAATCTCAAATAAAATAAATAGTTAATAATTGACACAAATGATATCTTATGAATTTTTTTATTATTCATTTAAAAATAAAAAAGCATCAATTAGGAAAAAGGGGATAATATATGGTTTAAAATTTTATATATTCTTTATTTATGATCCAATTTTTACCTTATAAGTAAAATTTTAACCCTTTAATATTGAAAAAGTCATTACCATAATTAAGGTTAAATTGGATAATGAAGGGGTTAATCT
Source organism: Viscum album (assembly GCA_963277665.1). Classification (NCBI taxonomy): domain Eukaryota; kingdom Viridiplantae; phylum Streptophyta; class Magnoliopsida; order Santalales; family Viscaceae; genus Viscum; species Viscum album. The sequence goes on along the minus strand of OY728123.1, from coordinate 1,195,147,071 downwards.
TAATGATGAAGTTTAAAATGACATATAAACCTATATAAATTGAATAGTGGATTATATTAATACTATATCCTTAATATATTCTAATAACCTTCATTTTGGAACAATTTTACATGATTTAGACACATATTTTATTATAACATTTCTTAAATTTTCAAAAATTCCCCTCCCCTCACTTATAAAAGGACACCCCTTACCTATCTTATTTACACCAGCTTAAGAAACACAACTCAACCAAACAGTTCCAAATTATATTCTAAAATTACTAATTAATTATAGGTTTTTATCTTATTAAAAGACCATTTAAAGGGTCCTTATGAGATGAACTAAAAGAAGTATACCAAAGAAGCGGTAATCATTAGTACTGAGTATTTCTAATTTAATTATTGTTATACATATCGAAATATATTGTATCTATAGTAAAATAATAACTCTAGAATAATGAAAATACTAAGATGTCATTATGAATATGGGAAAATAATTTTCCTTCACATTTTCATCCTACGAAAAGAGAAAACATCACTCATATATACATAGGAATTACCATCTCCACATAGAGATGAAATTATTTTTTCGTAACTATATTAATTTGATGGTTATGTGTTGGATTTGGTGTCCTTGGACTAAATATTATTACATTGAATACATGTATATTCAATGTAATTAATATTAATAACACTTATTGTTATATATTTTTCCTTATTCTGATTGAATCTAATGTAATAATTTCCTAGAGTATATGTTTCATTGATAAGGTCATAATAATTCCCTACTATGATGAGAAATTTGAAGCGCTATGATGTTATTATTAAATAAAGTTATGCAGTTGGATATCATAAAATGATGGTACATATAGTATTTATACTTTCATGTGTGAGTAAACATAAACATATAAGGATTTTTCTCATGAAGTTCACACTTGGAAATCTCCAAGATGGGTGATTATGAGAACAAACCCTCCAGTATGAATTCCACATGTTTTGTTGTTATAGGATATTCCTATCTATGCACATCTGTAATGGCACTTATATATTAATAATATTATTAATTTATTTAATGAATTAAACTCTTATATTTAGTAATGAAAAATGTGATTCCATATCTTCATGGTGAGGTAGGGTATATCAGGTGCGTCACAATTAAAAGGACATGAATGGATAAGTTGAGGAAGGATTTTTCCCTTCCATATTTTTGGAATTTTATATCTTCAACCTTTAATTAGAATATAACCATCACATTAAATTCCATGGTGATGGTTAACTGATTTGTTGGTTTTAGATAGTCAAAGAAATAGATATCAAGCATATAGGTTGGTGACACAGATCTCAACATGCTAGATGAGATATTGTGACAGAGGGATTATATTTCACAAAGAGTGTTCATATGTGGTTGTTTTTGTTGTGATATTAAGTTATTTATCTTGTGTTCTTTGACCCATTGACTGATAATAATCTTATACTTGAGGAATTACCTCCTAATTCAAAATGAGAGTAAACCCTAGAGGGTCGCACACTAAGTGTTTCCGATGATCTCGATTAAATTATATTTTAATTTATTTAATTTAAAAAATATTTTTCCCAAGACTGAGAAATAATTTTAATCACATTTTATCTATTGAAAATATTTATTATGTGTAAAATATTTAAATTAAATATTTTTTTGGTTGTTCATCAAATTCTATAAGAGTTCAAATAGGCCAAGACTATTTCTTGGGAGTAATAGTAATTAATAATCTTGTTATATAATATTTCTTATCTCACAAGTTGGTGTGAGCCAAATAATAATAATAATAATAATAACATGTGGCATTAGATTTATTAAATATTATAATATTATTTAGGGGATTACATGTAATTAAATAATACTTATCTAAACCCTAATTCAATAAATATATGGTTATGTCTATTGTGTATTTCATCCAAAAATCAGAACTTGAGAATGGTTATGCACAACAAAACTCTCTCTCAACTTCTCCTTTCCCTCTTCCTCTCATAAATGAAAAATACAAGAGATAGATTTCTTCAAGACTCAAGGATGATTGATCTACCCAAACAATACAATACTATTTAATCACTATGTCAGCACTCGAAGATCGATTGGAATTGGATGGAGATATAGGGAGAACATATGAATCACCTCAATAGTGGTTCTATACTTGGATCCTCATAGTGTAATGAAGGAAATACAAAATGGTATTTTTGGATGATCAAAATATTCATCCAAGAAAATATTCTCAGATCAATTATTCGTTTAATTCAAAATTAAATAAATTATTTATAAATTTTATTTGATAGATCATCACTCTGGGATTCAGAAAACCCAATCTGAAAATAAATTGTAATATATCACCAACCACTATATTCTTTTACTATATCAAGAACCAAAAAGGGTTATCAGATAAAGGTTACATTTAAATTTACAATTACTTATTTGATTGTTGATCCAGATAAAATCATGGTGGAATTTTCATTTCATATTATTCATTATTTAATATATCGTGAATTAACAGGTTATCAAAATATTAATCATGTTTGGATAGTGTTTCATTTTATTATATTTCTAAGAACAGATGAAGAATGACTGGAGATGCCATCAAGAACTACAAAATTTATGGATGGTAATATAGGTTTACACAACGTGTAGCAAGAGTACATGATGTGTACCATAGTACATTGCAGTTATCCATCTTCTGAGATACACGAGATGCCACACAGTTATTTCATGCATTGTAAGAAATGTTTTAACTGACCTACCTTGTACCTGGTATATTAGATTACATAGTGTGTATATGGTGTACACACTGTGTAGTCTGCACAGGTTAGCATTGTAAATCACACAATCAGTGTGGTCATTATACATGGTTAAACCATGTGATATTTAAAAACTAGAGAATTAATGACATATATGATGTAAATGTGGTGTAAAAGGAATGCAGTTCATCAATTTCCACATCTGATATACAAATAGAGTCCTCAGTCTTTCTATCTATAAACATGATATTAGAGATAAACGATGTGTATCTGGAGACACATATTGTGTAGTCTCTCGCCTGATAAAATGTTGAGTAGTTCAAAGGGTTTCACAGGAACATAACATTTGGATCACATGGTGTGTAGTTGGAATGTACATGTTGTGCAATTCACCAAGATATACACCAAAGACCCAAGAGGGAATCTCAGGCACACACAATGCGGATATATGACATGTAGCTAGAATTTACATGTCGTGTATTCTAGATGAGTTAACATTTCAAAGCCTTAAGAATTTAACCAAAATATATGTAAAGAAAGGTATACAACATGTATCTAGATAGTATATGACCTGTAGTCTCTCTCAATTACTAGTAGAATTTAATTACATTAAATTGGGAATTTCAGCAATACAATATCATTTCTTTGATATTAAAATTAAGTGTTTGACAATTTAATAAGAGTTTTAAATAATTTTAAATGCTAAATTAATTTATTATAATAAATCTGAAACTATTTGTTCACTCATTTAATTGGCATTAATTATTTTATGATGATTATCTCCCAGAGGATGTAAATGGACATTAAGATGAATGAGAATTAATTAATTAATTAATTAACTAATTAAAGAGTATTAATCATAATAATAAATAGATAACGTAATAAATTTTTGCAATTTATTTTTCATATACGTTTCATGTATTACCATTCCTGAGAATGACCAAGACCATTGTATGTTTTTTCATTTAATTAATTAATTAACTGCATAGTTTTGATAATATTTATTATTAAATTAAATATTATGGATTTTGATTCATCCCTCCCTCTATTATTATGTAGGGCATGTGTGTATCCATGATTATTTATGTAATCCCCCATTAACTATTTTTTGGTTCCACTCACCTTTGTACGAGTTCTAAATACTTTTAATTAATTATGTTTACCAAGGCGCATTGAGGTGATTTATAGAGGAACCATAATGATTCCAACCCAAGTGTTACACATGTGGACATGTGGAAGGTTGTAAATCATTCCAATGCCAGAAAAAATGAGTTTTTTCCCCTAGGACATAGGTTGTTTTAAGGTCTTCTCACCAAATCAACCATTAGATAAATCTAGTTAATGAGTCATTTAATTAATTATTTATATGAAATTATTTACTTTATAGATTCAAGACTGTGATTACATAAATAAATTAATTAATGTGAAAAATATGGAAATTAAATAAATTAATTATGCAAAAAACATTATCCAACATGGTTAAATAATTAAATAACATTCACTTAATATTTAAAATATATGTAAAGGATAAAAAATATAAAGTGTATTCATAATAAATTAAAATCCCTCAAATATATATTAAGTCATACTTGGCCTTCTATCACTTGATAAGGAATAAAATCTTTGGAATTAAGTATTTCCCATCCCTCATTGGGGCACATACTTTTTACTTATAGTTCTTTTTAATGTTATGGGTTTACTTAACCATATTACATTAAGAGAAGTATCCCTCGCTAGACATGATGGAACTTGGAGGCAAGTGATGAGGAAATCCAAATTTGGATTTTAGGATTGGGGAGTCCACTCAATGGATCATAGAGATAAATGAAAACAATTAGCAAAGAAAAATCTACCTTAATACCATTAAGTAGCTTGAGAAACCATCATTGGGGTTATTTGAAGGGACATATGGACCCTTTCCACTTTAATTTCAAAAAAAATAGATATTCCTATTTTTATGGCGAGGCCTACTAGGACTTGATAAAATAGCTAGAGATTTAATAAAAAGAAATAAATTTATTATTTCTAATTTTTTTTGTAATCAATAAAATTAGTTAAATATTATCTTTTTTATTATAGAATAAAATAGAAATTTTATCATCCAAACTATAACTTATATCTATATTAGTGAAATACCTTCTCTTAATTAACTTTAATTCCTAGGAGTAGTTCATATTACTTTGGTTTGTGTTGTTCCATGAATGAATGTTTTAAATTATAGAATACTCAATTCCTGATATTCTGGATAAGGAGTTTAGTGATGAAGATTTCTGTGTATGTGACAACAATAGGATGATGTAGTCGATGTTCAATTTTTAATGCTTTCATCAGTGTCTAGTGAACTCAATATGTATCATGAAAACATGGATTCATATAAAATACTTGCACACCTCCATGGTCTTTACCTAGAGAGAGATAAACCTGAATGATTTTTGATTACAAAGGTGCTCTTTTACAGAAATATTAAAGAGTGTTCCCTAGTTGGGCCTCACGTACTCATGATCATTGGCTACGTTGATGATTATAGGTTCTAGGATTTAAACTACCAAAAAAATAGACATCGACCTCATTATGGAATCAGCCCTCACAGAATCTTTATATTTGATATAAATTTTAATATTATCAAAATTAAAAGGTCTCAAAAAGATCTTATCACTCTTCTTCACTAAGTAGATAATGATATTAAGTGAAAAAAGCCTTCAAGCCTTATGGTGAAAAAATAGAAATGGAAAGAGAAGATATTTAAGGACAAAGCTTCTTAGATCCCTTAAAAGAATAGGATGATCAAGTGGAAAGCAGGGTAACATGATTCTATTTGTTTCATATATGTGTTGAAGGGCCATTGGAATAAAAACTACACCCATCCAAAGAAGAAAGCAGAAACGTCCATTTTTTATTGAGTGAAATTTATCTATTTCAAAAAATTGGGTGTTCAATACATCTTGTGGTGATAAAATATGTATTCACATATAGGAACAAAGTTGATTAAGAATTATTTACTGAGGGGAGGTAGATCTAGGACTAGCGAATGGAGCTAAATTTTTTACTGTATATATTGGGTACTACAACCTCACATTTCCAACTAGAATGATCATAGTTTTAACATGTTTTTATTATGTGACTTCGGTTACTAAAAACATTATATATATATATAGACTTGATATGGATGTATTTATTTTCATGTGTGGAAATTAATTTTGATTATTTTATAAAGATAAAATTTTTATGACAAGGAACATTTAAATAACGGTATTTTTGTTTTGGATTACAAAAACCATGTAATTTCAATCGATAATTGAATTTCTTCACATGAAACATACCACACCAAATTATGAAATTGTCAGATAGGTCATGAAAATGAAAATTACTTGACTAAATTATACCAATATGGATATTTAGATTGTTTTAAAGTAAAACCACTTATTATATGTCACACATGTTTCAAAGGTATAACAAAAAAATACCCATTAAAGGGAAAATGTGAAATAACTAAAATGATTATAGAATATGTTCATATAGAAATATGTAGACTATTTTCTATTGGGTAATGGGGCGGGTACTCATACTTCGTAACATTTACTAGTGATTTCAGTAGATATGGAAGTGTATAATTGATGAGGTATAAGTTAGATTATTGTGATAAAGTCTTGAAATAAGAGAATAATTTTGAGACCCAGCTTGTTAAGAATATTATGAAACTTCAATCAGATCATGGTGGAAAATATATTAATCAGTAATTCATTGATTACTTATGGGAGTTTGGTATCCAATATCAACTTAGTATTCCTTATAAACCTTAGTGGAATGGTGTACGTGAAAGGAGGAACCAAACCTTGTTAGACATAGTGAGATCAATGACGAGTTATGCAAATATTCCATAATCATTTTGGGGATATTCATTACAAAAATATTGAACAAATACAAAAATAAGTGTTAAATAAAGAGGAATATGGTATACCATATGATTTATGGAATTTAAAGAATAACATGTTATCGTACATACATATGTGGGGTTGAGAAAGTTTTGTTAATGCTTCTTTAGGTAATAAACACGCACCCTGAGGAACAAGTGTACCCTTATAGAATAACCTTAATAAACAAGGGGATATTACCTATATGAAACCTAAATAAAAACATTAATAGTGGAATTACATTCCATATTATTTGAGAGGAAGAAAATACCTAAAATATATTGTGGTATAAATATAGACATAGATAACTTTAAGGATCATGGTAGACCAGATTTGGAACATGAATAGATTTCCCAAAGCATGTAGAAGAAGAAACTATTACAAAGGCACCGGTACTTTGCAAGAGTACAAGAGGTGTTAGTGAACCATAATGGTATGGTTTTATAGTCTGTGAGGATGATGACTCATTATTAGTTGATAATAATGACCCTCTATCCTACAAGGAAGTAGTAATTGACCTATATGATTCCAAGTAGAAATTAGTCACAAATTTTGAAATAGATTCCATGTACCTAATCCTAGTTTAGATTTGGTAGATCCTCCAATGGATATAAATCACATTGGTTGTAAATTGGTATTCTAGAAGAAACTTGGCATGGAAGGACATGTTAGTAACTATAATTTGAAACTGGTTAAAAATTGTTTAAACAATATCAAGGAATTGACTATAATGAAACATCTTCACCGGTTTCAATACTGAAATCGATTAGAATTATACTTACTATTGTAGATTAATATGAATATGATATTTTTTATATGGATTCCAAAATATCCTTCCTTGATGGTAAAATTTATGAAGATGTCTAAATGACTCAACTTAATTTTTTTGAATCTAAAGGATTCCAACAACATATATAATTTTAATAAAAATTATTTTATTGATTGAAGAATGAATCTAGGAAATGGTAATTTTTTTGATTAATACATAATGGAATTTGGTTTTATAAAGAAGGAATGTGATCCTTGTGTATAAAAATGGTTTAGTGATAGTGAAATTATTTTATTTATACTATATGTTGATAACTTATTATATATTAAAAATGAAAATCTAGTTTTATAGTCTATAAAGGTGTGGTTGAATATATGATTATCTATTAAGGACTTGGGGGAGGTAGCATATATTCTTATTATCAAGATCCATCATGATATATCCAAGAGTCTTCTCAGCCTAAGTCAAAGTACATAAATTGAAAATATTCTGTGGAGATTAATTATAGAACAATCCAAGAGGAGATTGTTTCCAGAATCACATGGAACTCATATTTCTTGGATAATGTGTCCTCCAACCCATGAGGAAACAAATATAATGTCAAGGATTCCATATGCGTTAGTGATTAGACCACTCATGTATGATATGATATGTACTAGGATATATTTATCCTATTCATTATGTGGGGTAAGAAGATATCATGATGACCTAGGTGACCACCATAGATGGAAGTCAATACTATCCTCAAGTATCTAAGGTGTACTAAGGATATATTCCTGGTTTATAGAGGAGATGATGAACTAGTTTTTAGAGGATATGAATATTCTAGTTTCCCAATAGATCAAGATGACATAATGTCACAAATGAGATTCATGTTCACATTGAATGGAGGTGTTGTGATGTATTAAAGCCCAAAAAAGGTTATGATAACCAATTCTACAACATAGTCTGAGTATATTGTGTATTATAAGTAATCTAAGTTAGAAGTATGGATACAAAACTTCATCGAAGATATTAATGTAATACTTATAACTAATTATCCAACCACACTTTATTGTGATACTACTACAATGGTGGATCTCACAAAAGAGTCAATGTCACATTAGCGTACAAAGCACAAACTTTTGAAGTATCATATCCATAGGTATTTTTCTCAGAGAGTTGAGGTTGTAGTGAGTTGTGTAACTTTGTAAGACAACATGGTGGATCCCTTGAATTAATCATTGAATCAATAGAAACATGATTATAATGAGTGTTCTAGTGGACTAAAATTCATTGGCAGTTGTATCTTTCCCATGTGAGTGTTTGTTGCAGTTGGAGTCCTAGGAAAACTATTTGTACAATCATTATACATATATATTATGTATTTGTTATTAATAAAACTTCTCATTAAATATTTTACATTATTCTACATGACTGTAATGTAATAATGACCTAGAGTATATATCTCACTAGTAAATTCATATTAGTTCCCCACAATGATGTGAACTTTTAAGTGATATGATGATATTACTAAATATAGTTTTTTGGTCAGATAACATACTATGATTGGAAACATAGTGTAGGATCACAATATTATCTTAGGTGGGTTTACATAAAAGAGGGGGTGGGGGTGAATGGTAGTTTCAGAAACCATTAATATAACCAAAACACAAAACCTATTAAAGTAAATTTATCAAACTCATACTTAGTCCGATTATCAGAGTGATGATTAGAATCACAATGGATCCAATTTATATCCGAGTATATTTATTTAAATCACAAATACAATGATAAAAATAATAGTATTGATGTTATAGTATGTTGAATAACTTTTTTTACATGCATATAAGAATAGAAACTTGTAAAAACAATAAATACAATAGCTAGTGATTGTAATAATGACATAAAAAATATATTAAATGTTTTAACTATTTTAAAAATAAGAGTAATGTAGTAAATAACATTAACAAAAGGTTTCCATATTTTTATACTCATTGTAATGCCTGTCTTTCCTTAAAAGGAAATCCCTTGTTACGATGATTAGAATAATCTCTTCCTTCCAATCCTCGAAAACCCTCGATAAGAAGATCCGAATTTGTATTCCTAGACCCGGAATCCCTCGAACAAATAGATTATATTCACTATCCTTTCATCCCCATATTCCATCTATCATAATAATGATCATACCTAATTACAAAAACAAATCCATTTTAAATGAAACAACCCTAATAAGGATTCCGTAGAACTAAAAAACTATAAACTATTATAAAGTCATTAGAATGATATGTTCATATCAAGAAAACATTAGAATACTTGAGTTGTGAATGAAATAAGATCCAAAATCTACAAATGAACTTCAATTTATAGGAGAATATCCAATGGTAATACTTTTGAGTTTGTTGCAACGACCTCAGAGATCTGGCTCTTGAAAGCTCATAATGACCCAACATAAATGAATGTTGGATGTCCTTTAGTTTCAATAACATTATATTGTTAATGATATTCTAAAAAAAATTCTATGTATTTTGACTATAAATGTAGGTTGTTCTGATGTAATTCCTTATCAATTATCAATATGATAAACCTTATAAGGGTTAGTCTGATTGTTTTATTACCAGAATAAGTTCAATGGTCAATAATTTTTTTTCATTAATATAGACAAGAAAAATTTCTAGTTCCATTTATGATTAAAGGTAAAATTGATAGTCAGATACATACTTAATCTGATGATCGTAATGAAGAATGATATGTTAACATTCGTAATACATTATAACTTTTTCTATGTATGGTAAAAGATAATGTTTTCTATAAAAGAATACTAAATCAATTGGGTCATCAAATTTTATTAAACATGTTTTAAGATTTTTTTTGTGATTTACAAAACTAAAATAATGTAAAATAAATAGGTAATACTTATGAATCAATAATCTCCCCCATTTTATAAAACACAAACCATAAAACATAGATTAAAAAATAACTTGAAAATCATATAGTCCTTTATTCTTTTAATAACTTTGAAGTTATTATTTGAAAATTTACCCCTAAGTTTATAACTATTCTAAATATAATGGAGATTGTTAGGAAATTTTTTTCTTAATGAATAAAATCTTCCCTATTATGAAACATACCCCCCTTAAGATAGTATAACCTCTATTATAAAACATTACCCACTTTGATAAAGAATTCTACCCCTTTGATAACACTTTCTCCCACTTTTTGATTTTCAAAAATGAATGGGAAATAATCCCAAGTATCATGAAATGATAGAAAAATAAAATATAAAGAAATACTGGACTAACCATTCATCCATGATCAAATGAAATAATATATATCCAATCATAATTAGAAAACATTGAATAAAAATGGAATTGGATGAAATGTGATTCTCTATAAAAATTAAAATGTCTAAAAACATTACATTGGGATATCAAAGAAAAAAATCATTATTTTTTATTTAGGTTCTTGATAAAATCCTTCATATTCTTGAACTCATGTCAATATTTCTCTAGCTTTACAACGTTTTCTTCAAGAGCGGCCTGCTCTTGAACTATTGCTTTTAGACTTTTTTACTTCTTTTGAAATTTCTTTATTATGATCCCTCATTACGATCAACTAATCTATTCCTGATCTAAGTCTATTAATATTCAAATTCATATATTTTAACATTTTTTTCAAAACATTCACATCCTTAGTTTGGTCATTTCTATCATCTTGCAATTCCTCAACAAAATTAACTCAATGTTTCATATCAGAAGATAATTTTTTTTAAGATGGTTCTAACATAAGTTTATTTACTTTAAAAAAATAGTCAACATGTAACCAAATATCAGTATCAATATAAATCACCCATTTCACCATCAGATTATATAATTAAGCTTCAGTATTAAACTTTTCCTGAAAAACATTAAATCTAATATCAATCCTTATCAATGTTTCTGTCAAAAAATTGACTGATTCTATTTTTTCATTCATGGATTCTTGATGTATCTTACAATGGGATATAATATTTGGCTAATATAAAATCTAATATATTAATCTTTTCAAATCTAGGAAAAGGAAGTCAAAACCCCTATGAGTGATTGTTGCTTTAGTGTCTGATTGATTGAGCTTAAGATGAGGGGGTTTGGACCTATTAGGTCTGGTGTCTACTTATTTTCATTTCTTATCATATTTCCCTAATAATATCTTTTTAAATAAAATTTAAATAATTTTAACAACCTTAACAGATTTTCCTTTGTCACCAACTTTTTTTTATTGTTGATATTCTTCCTGTTTCTTTGATGGACATTCTACATCCGGGTAACTTTTTGATTTTAGAACCTTATAAAATTTTGTGTGTAAATCTAATGATTATTATAATTATGAATATTCATTATCTAATTGAGTTTCTTAACCATCATCCTCTTCTTTATTTTTATCTTTATCTTCCTTTTCTTCCTCTACCTCTTCTTATATTTCTTCCTCTTCAAATTCATCTACTTATTATTATTTTTCCAAAATATTTTCCTTATTTTCATTATTCTTATTTTTTTTATATTTCAATTTCTTCTTCTTAAAACTCTTCTTCAGCTTTATTATTACTTTATTCTTATATCTACCCTTCTATTTTATGGGATCCCTTTCCATGTGAATCTGGTTATAATTATTTCTTAAGAATATTTGGAATATATTAATCTACATCAACCATACCTTTCTCTGTGTTTTTAATAGAAGGGTTCTCAAAAAGGATAATTTAAGTATCTGAAAATTCTAATCTAGATTCTAAAATGATTTGACAAGTGCAAGATATTGGGATTACAAGATTCTTAGAAGCCATATCAACTCCTTTAAAATAGATTTCACAAATTCTAGCTTCTTAAAATAATTTATTTTTATTTTTTTTATTATTTTTATTACTCAAGATGTTCATTAGTTCAAATATTTAAATATTGTTCTTCTACAGGGTCATGTCTAAATTATGGATCTTCTGGATTCTTCTAAGTTTTATGTTTCATCAACTTCATGAAAACTTAATCTGGAATTTTCTTTTGATCAGTTTTATTTATGTGCGGAGAAGTCTCATAATTTCAATTTTTATTCTTATCAACTTCCTAATATTTACTTGATTTTTGGGAATCAGAGGTACCCCCATCAACTTTTTCTACAAACTTATTTGATTTTGAATCAATGACAGACTCCATTCTTTACAAAGTGTCTTAATTGATAAAATAATTCTTCTCCAAACTAGATATGATTTATTTTATAATTTAAAAAACTCCATACAATTTACTATTAAAGGGATCATATATCCTTTCAACCAAAGATAAATTTATATATTTTACAAATTCATGTGAGAAATATTTAAATATTTAGCATAAAACGAAAATAGATAGTAATAAAATTTATTCTTCTCAAAAGTTGTAAGTTTTTTCAGAATCATATGTATGGGTAAGTAATCTTCTCTATCTAATGTAACTTTAACCAAATATTTTACCCTATTGTAAAAATGTTCGTAACTTTTACCAAATGTGGTAAGGGAATACTTTTCCTTTCCATATTCCTTAAAAAAACTATATGGATGCATAAAATTTAGAAACTACCTAAGGATAATATAAGTGTAACACCCCAGGTAGATAAAGAATATGACAATTTCATATTTATCCATATTTGTGAGTAAAATATTAATATGACTTTAAAGGGGATGCTATGCTTGATGGCGTACCCAATAAGCAACAACGAGTTTCTTGGGAATCTTACGTTGCACTATAATAATAAAATAATATTATTTTAAATGGTAGTTAATGCCTAGCTGTTGTGATGGCGGGAATGAAAAGAACTAACTACAAAATGATTATACATGTTTGTCAATAATTTTTAATTTTTAAAATAAATGTTAGAGTATTAAAAATGCGAATGAATCCAATTTTAAGCATAAACATTCTAATATTCTTTAAAAGGTCAATTAACCGCCTTTTGATGGCAAACCTCTTTTAAATCAACATTTTGACAATGGTATGTATTATATTTGAAAAAATAAAATTCTTCTTTAGAATCGGGACATCAAAATTTACTTTGTGTAAATTTTTGGTATTTTTCCAAAAAAGTTAAATTTTTAATGAATAGTGAAAAATGTTGTATTTTAATTCAAAACCACTTTTTAATCTAATTTATTTATATGATTAGATTATCTTTTTAATTGGTTTTAAAGTGAAATTAGAAAATATTTTTACCATTAAATCCAATAGTGGTCGTTGGAATAAATTTCACTTTGAAATCGGACTTAAACTAGTGTCAATCTTTTGATACTTATTGTTTCATAAAAACACGCTATTTGCTCTGACAGCAGGAATTAATTATTAAATTAATTAATGTGACTTATATGTTGTGAATTTTGTAAAATGGAATTAATTTTTGAATTCGGAATATCAAATATATCTTAGGGTGAAGTTTTGGTATTTTTCTGAAAAACTTCAATTTTTGATGAATACTGAAACCACTAAGTGGTACTTATAAAAACTGATTTTTCTTTTTAAATGAAATTTTTCCATCTTTGTGTTTTGAATTTCAAAAATCCGACATAAATGGTTTTCATTAAGAAGTAAAATGTGGTCCAATTGGATAAATTTTTTTTGGTGAATAGTAACTTATTAAGTTTTTAATCGCGATTAGAGGTAATTAGTGTAGTTTAAGGTAAGAATAATGTTTTAATAAAATTAAATGACCTAGACACATGTCCTACCAACATTGGATGTGTCATGGACATCCAAGAAAATCCATGGGTAATCTTGGGGACCCCATGGATCCACTTTGGTTGGAAAAAGACTTAAATACCTTTTTATTTAATGTTAAAGTAAAAATGACACAAAAATGAGATGTTTTACTAAAATAATTTTTACATGGGGTTATACAAGTCATAGTTTTGACTATAAATAGTAATTGGAAAGATAAAATGATTTCAAACATCATAGTATTTTTTTTATAATTTTTAGACATTAAAGAAATTAAATTATTTATGACATCATGATGATGCAACGATGACCTCATTATTTAACGATTTAAATAAAATGGAAAGATAATGTAATATATAAGACCTAAACATGTCCAAAACCTATTTTATGAGTGGATTTAGAACCCTTATCACCTTATACTCGAAATAAATCAATGTAGGACATTTAAAATCCGAAACTCTTTTGAAAGTAAAGCAACATTTTGTAACTTTACAAGAGTGCCCCTCCCCTCCTCTTATAAAAGGCCCCCACCTATACCTCTTTACCCACACATACAAAGCCTTTGGCTCAGCCAAACCCTGCCCATTTTGTATCTCCAAATCCATATATAACTCCTTGAAGACTCACTTTTGGAAGAAGTCTTCCCAAGGAAGTTTTTTAGCTCAAACCAAAGGGAGTTACCCGATTTTAAGGTAATGTATTCACTTGAGTCCTTTTGTTTTATTTTTCCTCTCCACCCCCCTAAACTCTTTTTATTCATTTATTTTGTAAAAACTCCAGTATATTAAATATACTAGGATGTTGTTATAAGAAGTATTCGAGCTACATTTACACACACCTACATCTAATGGTTAAAGAACATACTGTTTCCGTGGATGGTGAATTTTCTGCGTCACAAAATGATGATTGTTCAACACTCATATAACACCTTCAAAGGTGGCCATTAAGATGTCACTATATTTATATATGATATATAACATGTTTATGTTTTACTTAAGCTTCTGTATTTTTCTTTTGTGGCATACCTTTATGGTCTCCATTGTGGGTAAACACGATAATTTCATTTTAGGAAGTGCGGACTACCGCCCCCTCAAAGTGATGTGATTCGTTAATGCCATATGTGGGACATATAAAGGATGGATTTAAAGTTATTATATATGATGTTATAATGGAATTATTATATAACTCTATATCATTATTATTTCATTCCATTAATATATGAGATAGAAATGAAAGTAGCGTTCATGCGTACGTACGGCTTACCGTCTCCATGAAAGGTGCATTTAATTTCTTATCCCAAAATATAATGTATTGTTATGAGTACATATATATAATAGATATATATGATGTATGTTACATCTAAATGATTAATATAATTCTGTAATGAAAATATACATACCTCTCATATAGTTTTAATTCCATTAATATGACATAGAAATGAAAGTAGCGTTCATGCGTACTTACGGCTTACCGTCTCCCTGAACAGTGCATTTCATTTCTTTCCTCTAAATGATTATGTGATATTATAAATACATGTATATTATGGATATATATGATATATATGATATCCAAATCAGGAATGTAATTCTGGATATAATGAACCTTTGACCACACGAACAACATGTAATTGTTGGAAGTCCACTTTTGACCTAAGAACCAAATATCGACAAAACAAACATTATTAACTTAAATGATTACATAATGTTTATGAAATTGTAATAAGTGATATAAAAGGAGTAATGAACTTGAAAAAGGTTCTTAAGGAAGTAGAAATTAACTCAAGTTTATTATTCAGGACATTAAAGAACGATCGAGTCAAGTCAGACTCGAGGTAAGGGATCATACTCCTCTCATTCTTTTTAAGTACACTCTTTTATGTCATTCCTTTTAAGATCATATTTATTATGATTGGGATGTTATTTTATATTACTCCTATTATACTTTTTTCATATGGTTATAGAGTATATTTTCTCTCATCAATCCATTTTGGAAGTTTTCACTGGCGCCGTTAGGCTGCCGAATTTTCTTAAGAGATCTAACCTCTCTCTTTTTTAAGTACTCTCATTTATGTCACTTCTTTTAAGCTCCTATTTGTTATGATGGGGGATTTTATTTTATATTACTATTTCTGTACATTTTATTGTAATATTATGAGATACTCTATTTGATCTCATTAATCCATTTTTTTGGAGGCTTTAAGTGGCGCCGTTAGGCTGTCGAGTTTTCGTAAGGGATTTTTCATCTCACTTTTAGTCCCATAAGATTTATGCTACATTTGCCACTATTTCCTTTGAGTTGTGTATTTACTTCCCATTATTATACACTTTTTGTAATATAATTTCATTTATGGGTATTTACATCTTCATTGAATGACCCTTCTTCCAGGGGGTGTACGTTTCGAAAGTTACCCAAGTCGGTAAGGGAACCTTTCACCCTCCTCTTTTTAAAAGACTTCTTTTGTTTTGTCTTCTAATTCACATACTATTATGTTGGGATATGTTCTTCTATATCCTTATTGATGTAAATTTTATGTCCCAGTGATGAGATACCCTTTATCTCTCTCATCAACCCTTTTTGTAAAATTTTATATGACGCCGTTAGGCTGTCGAATTTTACCAAGGGAACTTCTTAACCAAATTTCGATTTCATTGGGTTCAACATGTAGTTATTGAAGATGTCATCCTTTGAATATGTGTGAATAACCTTTTATTGTTTTACACTTAATATCCACCTATATTGGGTGTATTTATATTTGTCACACATAATTATGAGATTTATTTATCCTTAATTTAAGGATACCTTCTTTATAATGGATTTCATCTCATTTTACATTTCTTTTGAGACTTCATTGTTGTTATGCACCAATTCACTATTATATGGTGTGTATAATGTCCTTTGACATATTATATCATGAATCCCTTTATTATCATGATATTATAAAGTTCGGTTTAAATATTTTTCCGCTATTATTTGTATTCAAGAGTCTCTCATTTTGTTAAAAACTCTTTAACAAAAATATTGTTTTAAATGTTTTAAAGATTTATTATTCTAAATATTTATCTTTAATGTCCATGTTTTCAAAATGTTTTTCAGTTTTTATTTATATGGACATTAGTGTTTTAAAATTATAATTCCATTAAAAGCTTCAAAGTGGTATGGGACACTTTGATTCAAAAATCACTTTTAAATGGTTTTTGAAAATGGATTGATTAATTCAATATCTGGTAATTACTTATTGTGATTGAAAATGAAACGTTGTTATTGAAATGTTTATATTTTCAATATTTTATGTTTAATGATGGTACTTGGACATTTTACGGGTGGTTACGTGATAAACCATATGACGGGTGGTGCCGTGAATACCAGGACGGGTGGTTGCGTTATAACCTCCAATGCATTGGGTATGGAAGTCGGCCGTATGGCTATTACATTAAGTATGTATGGAAGTTGGCCGAATGGATATTCTATTAAGTGATATGTGTAAAAGTTGACCTTATGGTTATTCCACTTAAGTATGTTTATGTCCCAAGTTACCTTTATATGTTATGTGATCTTTATATGGGTTTTATGGTAATCTTTTGGTTATAGAAGGGTAAGTAATGAACTTTTATTCAGCGAAGAGTTTTTACTACTTCGAAAAGGTGAAAAGTATTACTTTGATAAATTATACATGTTTTACTTGTTGTTTTGAAAAACTAACTGTTTTCATTCTTTATGTATCCCTTACTGAGCTTTTTATGCTCATCCCAAGTTTTTGAAATGTTTTTTCACAGGAATTAGCGTGGAATATGGTCAAGGATGGGATCAAGGGAATGTCATGCTACCTAAAAAAATGGAACTAGACATGTTTCTTTTTAAGAGTGTTTATTTTATTGAAATTTAGTAGAAGCGACTCCTTTGTAATCTTTTGAGATGTAATAGTTAAGTCCTAATTCTCTAAAACTCTAAACTTGAAAAGATCCTCAATGTGAATTACTCATTTAATTCAATATTAAGTATGATTTAAGGCTGGGGCCTTATAATAAGTCAAAATCTTTGTCCTAATTCTCTACACATATATATTCACATCCCTCATATGATATAATTTTCTTGAGAATATAATTATACTTGTAATAAAATTACATCTTAATCATCCTTTACCTAAATACACACCACATAACATAGTCTTCCTTGGTTTCTATTCAGATCGAGATCCGAGGTTTGTGAACCGATGAAAATAAATCTTTTTGTACGAGAGGCTTTGAAGGGTGAAGTAGCTTAGTTGTGAAAAGTCTAAAGAGTTGATGTGGGATTCAGGGTGACCCACCCTTATATAGGAACTCTGGGTGATGATTCAACTTCCATAATATTAATAATAGATTAAATGAAAACCATTCTAAACTAACTACAGATATTTGATCAAAGAAAGTTTTAAAATTATATTTGAACTCTCTAGGTTTTAAAACATTTATTAGAGTGAGGATCAACCAGATTAAGAAATATTTTAAAATTTTTGAAAAAAAAATTAAAAATAAAAGTATAAAAACAAAAATTATAAACTAATGTAATTAATACGTGTGGAAACTAAGAGAATACCATATTGCCTTTTATAGTGGAAATATTCATCAGTACTATTAACTTATACTCTTTTCTATTTGTAAATAGATTAAAATTATTTTGAAAAGAATTATGATTAAGATATTTTTATTACGAAAACTAAATATGATGGAAAACTAAACAAAATAGTTTTAAAAACTTATTAAAATTTTTTTTGAATCCAAAAACATTAATAATAAATTTTGAATTCCTAAATTTGATATCTCTTTTTGAGTTTGGAAAAATAAATTTTGAATTATGAATATGAAATTTTTATAAAATGATTTTTTTTGGAAAATTCATTATGATAAAAATTTTATAAATTTTTTAAACTAAAGTATTTATAAAAAATAAATGTTTTGAAAATCGTAGAAAATATTTAATCCCTCAATGAAAAAGAGTATGTTAATGTAGGAATATGGGTGAAAAATAAATAGATATGAATAATTATTTAACATTGATAATTAATAGATTATATTTAATATATTCAAATATATCAAAGCTAATAGGTTTATTAAAAATGTAAGAAAGTTTTTCATACGTTCCAATGAACTGTAAAATTATATCTGATCGCACCACAGTTCACTGTTTCATTTTCACACTTACACCACTATGCTAAACATGTTTTTTATTGAAAATTATAGAAATAATAATATATTTCACTTAATGTTTGATTAATTTATTTTGTGTTTATCATTGTTAAAAATGGAAATTTTACATTTTTTATGAATTCATTATAAGAGGAGGTCATTTGGGCGCCCTATAGATGATCAAGAAGGAAATGGGTCAAACTGCATGGAAACCCAAGGATATTTTCCACTGTTTTGAACATTATAAGAATTATATGCCTCCAAATGGGATGAAAATTGGATTTCATCTCCAAAACGTCGTGGGATACAACTCATATCAAGGAAAAAAAGCTCAATTAGTCCATTATATGGCCTATCCTAACCATTTTGTCAATGGGAAAAATCTACCCAAATTCAGAAGTTTGGTTATGTCTTTTGACCATATCCCCTATTCTATATTTATAATGGCTGCCAAATTTGACATGGAGATATTAAAGAGGAATATCAAAAACTATTCTCTTTTGGAAAAGTCGTGATATGGATTTATACTAGTCCAAAACCAATACACAATTGGTATCTCAAAAATAGGGTTCTCAAAACCATGTTCCATTTTGGCTATAAAAATGCACCATCAACACCTCATTTGAATTTTTGACTAGCAGGAAAAGATATTTCAATTTGAGTACACCAAGGTGTCTTATCATCATACAAAAAGATCTGGAGTCCCCTATCCTCATACAGAGATCAAGGATGATGGAAAAGTTTCACATAAGACTCCTCCTCCTTCTGATGTCAAGAAAAACGATGGGAATTCATTGTGAGGGAGATACACATCTTGTAAAGAGAGTTTAGAAACCTGTAATACTACTAATTTGATGTATTTTGGGATTAAAAACATTTCATTTCTATTTATCTTAATTTTAGTCATGTTTTAATTCCTTTTTGTTTGACTCGAATAAAATACTCTTTACTTTCAACTGATATGTGTGAAGTCCTGAGTGCAGGACTTATGTTGTTCCAATTGGACCGCACAAGAATACATTTCTTTCCAGTTATTTTGATTTCAATTTTATTTAGAATTTATTATACCTTGTATGAGATCTGGACCTTAGTTATACGATTATTATGTTAAGGTTTGGCTCAATGTGCTTTGATATAAAATCTAGAAAGTAATCTATATTTTTATTAATTTTAACAAAATAATAACATCAAAACCTAATTAATATCCAAGAATAATGAACTTGAAAGGCGTGTAATGAACTCACAAGGAACCCTTTTATCTCATATTTATCAAAATACACTTTGTTTTTAAACTAATAAACTCTTTAAATTAAGTTATTTTCTTAAATCTGTTTTCAAAACCATCGATCCATTTTAGTTCTTATTAATAAAAATACATGATCTAAACCCGTGAACGCTCCTTGAAAGATGACCTAGGGTATTTATTATACTATAAATTAACCTTAATATCATAATAAATATGACTTTTCATGAAAGCTCGTTCAATGTCTTTTTTAAGTGCTTGATTTCGAAGGAAATGACATCTTATATCTATGTGCTTATCATGTGAGTGATATGCTAGGTTTTTACTTAAAACAATGAAAAATTTATTATCACAAAGTATTTGAGTTTTATTAAAACACATTCTATAGTTTATGAGTTCATGTTTCATCCAAAACAATTTAGCATAAAAATTTCCAACTACCTCATATTTGACTTCACTAGTAGAAAGTGTTACTAATTGTTTTTTCTTAAATGAACAATAATCTAAAAAAGATCCTAAAAATGAGAAGTTCTAGATGTACTTTTATTATCAATTCAACATATAAAAAAGTTATCATCTGAAAATATTAGATCAAAAATATTTCCAGAATAAAATTAAAGGCCTAAATCCATAGTCCCCTTAAGATAGAGAAAAAATTGTTTTAATGATTTATGTAGGGATTATTTTAGATTGGCTTGATATCTTTAACATAAGCATACAAAAATAATTAAATCCAAATGAATATATTTTATGTAAATTAAAAATCCTATCATACCTTAAAAAGTTTTATAATCAAATCATTACACATCCTCATCAATATCTAATGTATTAGTGGTAACGATATGATTACTTATACTTTTAGTATTGTAATATCCAAATTTCATAAGAATATATTTGATATACTTATACTGGGATATAAAAGTACCTTCTAGTTTTTGTGAAATTTTAGAACCAATAAATTATATTTACCCACCCATTACATTCATTTCAAACTCATATTTCATAATATCCAAAAAGGAATCTATTAAATATATTTTAGTTGAACCAAATAAAATTTCATAAACATAAATTTCTACAATCATTATATTTTTATTAACTTTTTTTAAAAAGAGTTGGATCCAGAAATATGTTAACAATTGTTTTTCAAAAAAAATTCAATTAACCCATCTTAATAAGATCTAGGGGCTTCGTAAATTCTATATAAAAAATTTTAACGTTTATAAACATATTATCGATGTATTGTATTTTCCAAACTAGGTGGTTTTTCAACATAAGATTCCTTTTGAATGTATTTGTTATGAAAAGAACACTTCACACCCATTTGAAAAAGTTTGAAATTAATAAATGCTATAAAGGATAGAAGTATTTGAATAAATTCCTAACTAGATATAGGTGCATAAGATTCATCATAATATATTCCCTCTTGTTGATTATATCCCTTTATCAACAAGTTTGGATTTATTTCTAACTATTACACCATTTTCACCACATTTATCCTAGAATACCCATTTTACTTCAATTATAATGGTTCTATAGGTAGTTTAACTAAATTATATACTTCGTTCTATTCATACTCATGGTGTTCATCTTACATTTCCTTAATCAAATCCTAATCACCAAAATCCTAATAAGGATTCTTAGTTTCAAATTGGGATATGAAAGAAAGATGAACAATTTCATTTCTTAAGGAACTTATAATTCTAATTGGCTGATATACATCACCAATGAAACATTCACTAGGATTATTCGTAAGAAACATATGATTTCTTGGATTTTCAATAGTTTGTTATTAAAATATAGGATGTAAATATTCTGGAGGAAAACATTAGAAACTAATTCTTGAGTTCATTTTTTATGAGAAGAAATTTCTAATAAATGATGAAAATCAGTTTTAGATATAACATTTGAGGATATAGGTTGAGGATGTCTGAAATCAAAAGGTACATTTTTATCAAAATTAACATGTATTGTTTCCTCAAAAGTCCAAGAATGTTTATTAAAAACTCTATAAGACTTATAAGTAGATGAATAACATAAAAAATTATTTCAATGGATTGGGGTGAAATTTTATGAAGGTTATATTTTGTATTTAGGATGAATAATTTGTAACAAAATACTCTAAAATAAGAATATTTTGGTTTTCTTATTGTCCACAACTCATAATGAGTTTTATTAAGAAAGTGCTTAATTAAAACATGATTTGTAGTATAGTAGGCTATACTAACTACTTTAGCCCAAAAATGTATAGCAATTGAGTATTCACTCATCATGGTTCTTGTAATTTCCTAAAGAATTATAATTCTTCTTTCAACCACACCAATTTTTAGGGATTTCTAGGTACTGAAAAGTTATTTTCAATACCTTTATCACTACAAAGAGTTTCAAAATTTGAATTTTAAATTCTACACCATGATCAATATAATTAGATAGAAAGGGTAGGTATTTCTTATTTTTAAATCAAGATACAAAAGTTTTAAAATAAAAAAAGGATTCCGATGTATTTGTGAGAAAATAAACCCATGTGTATCTAGTGTAATAGTCAAATAAGACATATACATAGTATTTTTTTCCAATAATTCCAGTTTTTAATAAACCAAATAAGTCCATGTTCACTAACTATAAAGCATCAGAAGTTGAGACTTTACTAATATATTTAAAACATGAATTATGTTTCTTTTCTTAATGAAAAGGGTCATAGAATTTTTAAGTATCAAATATAAGTTCCGATAAATCCTTAATAAGTCTTTTATAGTCAATTTAGGTATGTTTCTAAGGTTATAATGTCCCAAACATATATTCTGTAACCAATATTGGTATTCCATTTCACTAAGACATGTTATGTCCTAGCTCCTAAGGTCTTCTTAGTTTAGTGTGTATACATTATCATACCTATTGGAAGAAAATATAAATTCAACCCTAGAACTATGTATTATACATTTATCATTATTAAAGTTCATAAGGTAACCTTCATAAAATAATTTAGTTATTCTAATAAGGTTATGATTAAGTCCTACAAAAAATAAAATATTTTAAATAAGTTCTTTTCAATGAATAAGAATGTCACCCATTTTGATAATCTCTCATTGAGAATTATCTATAAAAGGTAATTTTACTCATTTAATATTTATTATCTTCTAGAAGAAATATTTTATTCACATATTGTTTCTGGAACATCCACTATCCATATAACATCTTCTTGTTACTATATTTATTTTCCTGAAAAGAAAGATTAGTTTTTTAAAACCCAAACCTTCATGAATCTGGTATTGTTAGAAAACAAAATCTCAAGTGGCAACATTTTTTCGATTTTGTTTTTGAATGATGTGATTTATTTATAAAAACAAACCTTATAAAAACCTAAATATTGTACTCTATTTAAGGGAAAAATTTTCTTCTTGTGCCTACCACTTTGTAATGTACTGTAAAATGGTTCTCTTTTAAGAAAAAAGTAATTGTTACAAAAATAGGTTTTTTATTTGTAAAACCCATTGCAGAACTATTACTATGATAGATAATTTGTTTATACATTTTCCAAAATTTTCATTATCTATGGTACGCTTTGTTAAATGTTTTTTCAAACTATAAATTATATTTTTATCTCTATTAGTATTATTTTTAGAAATAAGTTTTCCTTGTATAATATTTTTACTGGAAAAAAAAATTCACAATATTTTGAAATAATATATTTTTTACGAAATAATTGTATCAATATATTTTGAGATATATATTATTTCATTTTTCATTGTAGTTATTCTTGAATCCACCTTATCATGTTTATATTTGGCATTATAAAGGTTTTTTAAAAATCATACGTTTTTTATTTTTTAATAGTTTTTCAAATTTGGAAACTTTATTACAACTAGTTAACCATTATCTTATACTGAGGAAGATTATTCACTAGAAGATTTACATTTTTTATCATTATTACTTTTAGACTATTTGTAATTTATAGATAATTTTTTAAGGGATGCAACAATTAATACCTTTATCATTATAAACTGATTTACTAAGGGTAATTTAGTAAAAAGACCAAATTTTCTCTATATGGAACTTTCATTATTAGAAAAAATTTCAGAAGAATCACGACCACTAACAATCCATGTGTCAAAATAATTCAAAAAATTCTTGGCTTTTGAAATATAGCATTTATTGGCATTTATTTCTGAATTTATTTCCCTCTTGTCTTTCTTTTTACTTTGGAAAATCAGGTCAAATATGTGCAGTGTTCTTACATTGATAAAAAGTGACCTCAGAATCATTCTTGAATTATTTATCCTTATGAACTTTATTATATCAGTAATGAAGATATTTATTCACATCTACTTTTAATCCTTATAAATAGATTAGATAAATCATTATATTAATGTTCTGATGTTTTATAATCCGACAAAATAGAAAATTTTTTCTTCCTCAAAGATTTCACAACATTCTTAGTTGAATGAACTTTAGAAAGTACAGTAAATGTTGTAGAAAAAGAAACACAACCATTTTTTATTTTTTTTCTTTCTCATCATATATCCTTAGTCTTCCCTAGTACTACATGAGGGTTCCAATTAAACAACAATGAGTATGATTAGTTAACTTTTTTTTATCATCCATGATTGTTCTTTTTGATTCCTACTCAATGGAATTTTGTCAATATTATTTTGAACTAAAATTTCAACCACAAGAAATTTTTCTCTAAATACAATTAACTATTTATAATATTACTAAACATTTATTTCATCTTGGAAACTAACTCTCTAGGTGGAAAATCAAAGGCTAGGTAATCATCTCTAAGCACAACTCTTACGGTTTCCAAAATTTTGGATGTACCAAAATGCTTAACTACCAATTTACTCCAAATACAATTTATAGCTTCCCGAGATGATATATGAATATATATATATATTCCTTTTTAAAGAACACAATAAAGTGTTTATGACATTATATATCAATTTATATTTTAACATTTCAGCGTTTTAAAAGCAGAAACATCCTTATTAGGAATCTTGTATTTTCTAGTAAACATCAAGAAGCTATCAACTCCAGCATTGATAAAAAATGTCTTCATTATTTATTACCAATAATCATAGTCACCCCCATAAAAAATAGGTGGACGACAGGGATTAAAATTATCAAGATATCCAAAATTCATACCTTACATCATAAAACCATTAAAAATATTTTCTAAAAATACACGTTAGTATTTCAAAGTATTATAAAAAAATATTTATAAAAAAATTTGAAACATTTAATTTGTAAAAAAATTAACTACTGAATAAGTATATAACATATAAAAACCTACTTTGATTACAATTTTAGGATCATAAGAATATCTTATAAGGATATACATACAAGAGGGGGTGAATTGTAGTTTAAATACCTTTAAACTAACTAAAACCTCTTAAAGGAAATTTATCAAACTCAGAATTAGTGCAATTATTAGAGTAAATTTCAGAATCATAGTGGATCAGATTTATGTTAGAGTATGATTATCATTCTATAAAATAAACAGATAAAAATTAGTATATAAATTTAAGAACGATGACTAACTTTCTATTACATGAACAGTAGAATAGACACTTATAAAAACAAGAAATACAATAGATAGTAATAGTAATAATGACTTAGAAGTTATATTAAAATATTTAACTATTTTAACCTTAAGATTAAGGTAGTTGGTAACCTTAACTATTGGTATATATAGTTTCATACTCACTGTATTGTCTATCTTTGATTACCAAGTAATCCCTTGATATGATGATCAGAATAAGATCTGTTATCCTATCCTTATAATACCTTGATATGATTATCTGGGTCTATCTTCCAATCCCCAAAATCCCTCATATTAGATGGATCAGATTCACTATCTTTCTATCCCCGAAATGACTCAGTCATAAAAATGATTGGATACGATTACAAAAGAAAATACGTTCTAATGAAAATAACATTTACATGGATTCCTTAGAACTAAAACTTTATAAAGTATTACAAATACTTTGGAATGATATTTTCATATAGAAAAAAACATTTGAAGACTTTTTTTGAGAATGAAATCATCTCTACAATTTTCAAATTACCTGATATTTATAAGAGATGATCTAATGGCCATATTTTGACTTTGTTGGAATGACCTCATACTACTGGCTCTTGACAGCTCACAATTATCTAGAATAACTGAATATCTAATTTATTTTAGACTTAACATCATTAAAATTTAAAACATATTACTTTCCATGAAAAATTTTATATCTATTTCAATTATATTCTTAGTTTATTATTATGAAATTCATTATCAATTTTTAATACAATAAAACATATAAGGGTTAGTCTGATTGTTTCATTGCCAAAATCATTCCCATGGTCATTAATTTTTTTCAGTGTGATAAACAAGATAATGTTCAATGTGAAAGTTTTATTAAAGATTTGTTTGATAATCAGATTCATATTCAATCTGATGATCATAATGAAGAATGATATGTTTATATTTTTAATACAATACAAGTTTTTCTAGGTGTGTTAAAAGATAATTTTTTATAAAAAAACATAATAAAATAATTGGGACATAAAAAGTTAGTAAAAATGTGTTAAGAAAGTGTTTGTGATTTTCAAAACTAATTGAATGGAATAATAAGAAGTGATAATTCCGAATCAAAACATAGTATATATAATTTTAGGTGTGAGTACTCATAAGAGGATGATGATTCTTCAAATAAATATCAGGCATGGTAATATCTAAGATGAGATATTAGAAGAACAAACCTTTTAGTAGGAATTATGAATGTTTTGGTGTCATATGATATTCTTATATATAAGTGTGTTTAATGATACTTAAACTTCAATATTATAATTAATGTATGTCATGACTTTCATGATTATATTTTTTTGATGAAAACCATAAGCCCATATTTTTTTTGGTGAGGTAGGGAGGATTGGATGAATTGTAATTAAAATTTCATTAATGGATAAGTTGTGTAAGTATTTGTCCCTTCAATATTTATGGAAGTTCATATCTCATCCCTTTTATTTGAATAGAATCATAAGATTAAATTATATATTCAAGGTGAAAAATCATCTTGATTTCAGATAGTCAAATAAAACATATCGATCATATAAGTTTTTCATACTTATGTGCATCCATCTTGATTAAATGTTTTGACAAAGTGATTATATTACATTGTGAGTATTCTTATACGGTTATCATCATTATGACATTAAGTTCTCTTATTTTACTTGACCTGTTTTAAAAAGATAATATAAAAAATTAGGAAATCCCACCTAATTACCACAATAAATAACATTATATGGTTACACACTAGGTGTTTACAATGACCTCTATTAAATTCAATTTGAATTTAATTAATTGAATAAATATAATTATAAAGACCGAGGGAAAATTTTATTCATGTTTTATCAACTTTAAATGTATATTTATGAATGAAATATTTAAATTAAATATTTATTCAAGTGTTTAAAAAGTTTATAGGAGTTCTAATTGACCAAGATAGTGTCTGGTTATAAATCTTAACTAACAATCCGATTAAACAATATTTTTTATCATGAAAGTAATAGCATACCGAAAAATAATAGAAATAATAATATTATTATGTAGAATGGGGTCTATTAGAGATTATAATAATTTTTAAGGGATGGAAGAAAATTAAATAATATTTTAACATAAACACTATCTATATAAATAGATGTTTATATCTATTTTGTATTTCATCTAGAAATCGAATCTTGAGAATCGTTGCGTATAACAAAACTCGCTCTGGACTCCTCCTTTATCTCTTTCTATCATTATAGGGAAATGGAAGAGAGATATTCCTTCATGAATGAAGGATTATGAATCTACAAAAAATAAATCAAGATAATTTATTAACCATGCTAGCATGTAGTGATTGATTAGAATTTGTTGGAGATCTAAGGTGCACATGTGGATCACCGCTAAAGGGATTCTATTATTAGATGCCCACAGTGCAATGAAGGAAATTTGAAAGGATAATTTTGGATGATTAAAATATATATAGAATTAATAATTATATGATTATTTATTATTTTCATCTGATATTAAATAAATTAATTATAAATTTAACATGTATGATAATCAGTTGGAGTTTTGGGAAACTCAATATTAAAAGAAATTTAATATATCACCCACCATTGCATGATTCCACTATGACCAAAACCATAATTTTGAAGTTGAAAATAATAAATTAATATTATATTTATGAAATAATAATGATTATATAATAATAATATAATATCTATATTCTTACCTTACCATCCATTGGTATGTGATAATGTCACTTGTGCGTACATGGATATTACCACCTTCATGAAGCAATGTGATTCATTTTTTTGTTTCTTCTTTACATGGATGGCAAAAAGGATATATTAAATGAATATATAAGATATATAATATATATAAATAATAATTTAAAATTGAATTAGTATTTAACTTTACTTCGTTCTATCCACTGAAAAGTGAAAACAACATTTATGCATATGTACGGTCTACCATCTCCTAAAGCGGTGTAATTTATTTTTTCTATATGTGGCATTTTATGGATGACTATATATATAACGAATATATATTGTATCTATATAATTATTAAAATTATATATATTATGGAACCATGATCAATGTATAAGTATTGGAACTTCGGAACTAAAACTCTCATGAAAAGAAAAACATTTAACACACAAAAATGATGGTCTTAATAAAGAATTATTAATAAATAATTATTAGAATATTATATATATATTACATGTGATATTATATGGTTCTGGTATATAATTATAATAAATATACGTTTATTATCAATTTATTTAAAATAACTTACACGACCAGTTGAAGTTGAGGTAATGGTTTTATGTTTCAATCCTACTTTAATCAGTATTTTTTATGTTTGAATTTTGATAGAAGGAAATTATATGGTCATTTATACTAAAAATTTTAATTTTATTATACCATCTTTATATATATAGATTACTTGTTTTATTTTATTTTCCTCTCTTTAAGTACTCAAGAGACTAAATAAATATTTTTAAGGAAAACTGAATTTATTTATCTCTGGTAAAAAATCACTTTTCTACCCATCCCATGTTTAATTTTTTTTTCAAGAATGGGTTTACTCTTATCCTGTGATTTCTAATTTCATTTTTACCAATTATTGTTTTTTATAATTTTTTTAAAATCAATTTTCTTGTCATTTTCATATGGATTTACTTTTGTCTTTTTAGAAAAAACACTAAAGGAATCATTTTTTAATATAAAATACTTGAATTAAATGTCATGCCATTATCACCAATCAATGTTTTGAATATTCTTTTATATGTTATAAAGGTTATTTTTGAAGGAATTTATTTCCGTAATATTTTGAAATTTTTATATTTTAGTATGTTACTTTAAAATGAAAGGCGTATATTTCTTTAATAAATGTTCCAGTGATCTTTTAAAGGTATTTTAAACTTTGACAATGCACATTTATGTTAGTAGTGATATGATCAAATCATAAAATATTTATTTTTCTTTATATGTTCTATGATTATAAAGTATTTATGTTCCATATTTTTGATTCAATACTGATAGTTTTTGACTTATAAGTAATTTTGAGAATAAATTATACTGATCATTCAAAATAGAAGGAATACATAGTAAAAATAAGTGAAAGGTGGGGCCAAGTTATAGATATCCCCTAAATTCATCAATGAGTACCATAAGACAAAAAATTCATGCCATTTTATATGGTTATATTTTTTATACCTACCTATTTATTAATAATTATGTACTGGTTGAGAGGCAATGACAGTATGATTCATGATATCTTGGGTGAGTGGTCATATTTATGAATGTATAATATTATTCATTTCTTTTATTAAGAATTTAGTTTTTAATATCCATATGATTTCTATGTTGATATTTTCCATGGATGATAATTAAAATCAATTTTTGATTGAATGACATGTGTTTTGATAATCCACCCCTCTATTTTGATTATACCTTATTTACTCATGATAACTTCCACTATATGTAACCATTATAGAGCATCTGAGGTTACCCATTTTTTTCCTTTCCCCAAGATTTGAAAATGGAAATTTTGAGTGATACCACAGATATATGAATTTTCCTATGATATTTTGTTTTCTATTTTCAATGTAATATTGAAATTATGAAGGTATCTAGTTTTAAAAGAGTAATTAAGTGAATGATATTTTGTGGGGATATTCCTTATATTATGTGCCAATGTAATAAATTAAGAAACAACAATAGGTTACTAGAGTTGGGGTAAAGATTCCATCTAAAATAGCTTAGAGCCAGTGTGTTAGTTTATTACATTAGTACTAAGTACAAGTGATCACATCCCAATAGACCGAATAGTTTAGTAGCTTTGAAAAATTAGATACAAATATAAGTATTATGTTACAACTTGAAATGAAATAAAATTTTGTTACTTTATAGGAAACACCCCTATACTCCTAGATTATCCTTGAGTGTTAATCATAATATACATCTTTTTCTCTTAGGAAAAAATAAAACACAATTAATGGGTGAGCTCAGATGTTTAGTAAGAGTAAGAATACAATAGAAGCTATCAATAAAACGTAAACAATAAGGAAATATAAATAACTAAAAAACCTTCTATTAAAAAATTATCTTGAGCATGGCATGTTGGGAATAAAAGATGATAAAATAGTTCCATATGAATAAGAATGTAAAAAATGAAACTTAACCATGTATATTATACTAGTAGAATAATTACATGGATTCTTAATAACTAATTTTATAATGAGGGAATGAATAATTCAAGACATAATAAACATAAAATCATGGATTTTTCCAAGAAAAAATGCATAATCAAGTAAGACATCAGTCAATACCCAAACTAGTTTGTCTCACGATACCTAGCGATGCACTGAGGGGCTATAGTGGGCCCCGTTTATCACTTTCTAAGTCCAATAAATTTATCATATGAAAGGGTGTGAAACATAATCAACATATACATTCAAATTGAAACTATCATATGAAATTTTAATAACATTCCCTAAACAATAAACATAGTTATAAACTATCCAATCTAATATGATGAATGGTATCAAAATAGAACATCCAAAGTTAATGTGATAATAAAAAAATTTAACAAAATATGGTATATGGATCATAAATGATAAAACTCAATTAAGAATAAGATCCAAAAAATGGTGTTGTCATAGATCAAAAGACTCTAATAAAATCATTGAATAATTATTGAGATAAATACCACTTTTTATTGAAATCATTTATTTAAAAAGATTGGAAATTATAGACGAAAATAATTATTTGAATACAACCTTGTAAACAAGTAAATTATTATTTAACTCATCAATTTTTTCATGAAAGAAGAAAAATATTCTCATTCTATATAAATTTTAGAAAAAAACAAACCTTTTAAATATTGAAAAGAAATATCTAAAATATTATTTTTAAAAGAAAGTGTGATCATTAAACAAATTATTAGATTATGTATATCAAATTTAAATCCATATAAAAAAGTTTAAATACAACATAATACAATAAAAAGTTATTTTAAACATAATCATAACATGAGATAATCAATGGAGTATTAGTTTAACCCAAATAATGGAAATTGGGTTAAGAATTCCCCTTCCACATTATTATTAGTCGAACCATATGCCTCGTAAAATAAATGATCATAAAATGAAAAATTGAATTCTATGAAGATAAATATATTAATGATATGATATGTTAAATGTAATTATGTACACCACATAAGATAAATAAGGGATGATTAGGGAATATATCTCATATAATTAAAAGTGAAAAGATAAACCCTTACCTTATGTCCAAAAGAGTTATGCACTTGTACATAATGTCCTAGATAAAAAAATTATATTCATTAATTAATTAATTAATAACCAATTAAAAATATATTTTATTTATTATAATTTTATTATGTTTATTTATGGATACTTCAATGAGTTATAATTTTTAATTTTTTTGTTGTGGGAGCATTCATTTTAGGGTTTTATGGTCGGTTCTATTGAGTATATATATGGGAGTTCTTGTCAAATGAGAATAACTTCCCCAAAAATGATTATTTAGTATTAATTAACATAAAAAGTTTTAAATGGTCTAATATATCATTTGGTTATATAGTATGAGGATGATCCCTTAGATAAAATGTTGATGAAAATGTCTTAATATATTTTGGCAGTTTATAAGACCATCATGAACTTGCATTGTTTTATTTAATATTATGTTTATATATTAGTTATGGAACCTGAAATATCTTATAATATAAATAATAAAATTTTATATAACCATTATAATGGTTTTATTACCACCCTTGATGGTGGTAATAGAAAATTAAAACACCTCTTCTACAAAGGCTCTGAATTGACACCTCACAAAAAATGTTTTCATTTTTAAAATAAAAGGATATTATATTGTATTTGATAATGGATAATAAATTATAAAAAAAAATAAAATAATATTTATGAAAATTTATTTACCATTCCATTTTAGATAAGATAGGTGAAAAGATTTTATTAAAAGAAATGAAATTAAAAGAAAAAGAAATAGAATTTTACCTCTTGAATTTCATCTCCTTGGGAACCACCTTAAGACACTTGGATTTGTTATTTTGGTAAGAATAGAAGGCCTCAGACATGGGAAAGAGTATTGGGAAGGGAATTGGGGATAATTTAGACAATATTAAAGGATTATAAGGTGTGAGGGGAATGGGTGGTGAGGGTTGTATTTATAAGGAAGGAGTGGGGTGTTTTTTTGAATATTTTATTCATTTATTTATTATTTTTGATCAAGAATATCAATAGTGTTAATAATTATGAGTAAGTATAATAAATAGTGAATTTTATTTTTAAATAATGGGTTATTACCTTATAAATTGATAAAAAATTAATGTATTTAACTTATAATGAAAAATACGCTAAATTACTGTATTCCACTATTCATAA
Organism: Viscum album; assembly: GCA_963277665.1. Classification (NCBI taxonomy): domain Eukaryota; kingdom Viridiplantae; phylum Streptophyta; class Magnoliopsida; order Santalales; family Viscaceae; genus Viscum; species Viscum album. Next base: position 1,195,113,584 of record OY728123.1, on the reverse strand, counting down.
AAAACTCAAATATTTTAGAAAAATACAAAAAAATCACCCAAACCATTCTTATACATGTAGATGTGAAAAAATCTCCATTTTATGAAAATAATTTTTTAAATTTTCTAAGTTTAACTTTTTAAAAATATCATCATTTATTAAAAAAAATACCAATTTTAATATTATAATCGATTTTACGGCACTTTGAAAAATTAATTATGGTCTCATAAAATTTTCTTCTAAATATAATGAAACGAAATATAAATTTATGAATCAATTTTATGAAAATAATTTTTTTAAATCGTTATATTAATTATAAAATTGTAAATAATTATTTACATTTCGCAAAAATACAAACACTTAATTTATTATTATTAAAACATTTATTAACCTATTTGATAATATAAATAAAATATAATTTTTTAATGAGATACCATTTTTTTATACTTTTATAGGTGATGTTATTATTATAATGTCTAGATTAATATTCCTAGTGGTCACATTACTATTCCAACAATAATGTTAATATTTAATAGTATATCACAGATTGTTTAAGCACAGTGTTGTGTGAAATTTAATGTATCAAATAGATTAAATTTATTTAAAAAGATACATACTGAAAAATATTGAGGGTCTTATATTCACCCCTATAAAAAATTTCATTCTTGAAATTTATATAATGTCACCTCAGAAAAAGTTTTTGGTAGTTATTCATCATAATTTCCTTCGGTTCCTACACCTCCTCCTTAATTTTATGGTTTCACTAAATAAATTCACCACTAGAGTCATACAATTTCTCAAAACAAGATCTCTAGTTTCATGAATATCGATATTATCTTCAAAGTAATAAAAATAAATTTCCAATTCTATTTATTCACAAGTGAGAAAATGTTGTGGGTCTAGTATATACTTCCTTAACAAATAGATGTGTAACAGATCATGTTCATTAGAAAGTAAAGGCATCATCACCAAACAATAAGACGTAGCTCAAATTCTTCCAAAATTTAAAATTATCTGATGAACGTCAGTCTGTATTTTACTTTCTTATGAAACCTTATGGAACACTTGCATGGAGATACTTTCAGAAACACTTGATCTCCCACTTGAAACCCAAAATCCTTTCTTTAATTGGATGAATAACTCTTTTTCCTACATTTAGATACATTAATATGATAAAAAATAGTCTTTAACATTATTTTTGTCTCTTTAATAAGTTTCAGGCCTATAAGTTTCCTCTCAAAAACATCATCCTGATAAGTTGGAGTATGAGATATCTTGCTACATAATGCTTCATATGGCTTCATTATAATACTTCAATGGAAACTATTATTATAGAAAAACTATAAAAAAGTTAAATATTTATCCCACATACCTTGAAAATAATGTGAGAATTATCTCAACATGTCTTCTATTTTTTGATTTATCCTATTAGACAGTACATCAGTTTGAGGGTGATAAGTGTACTCACATAAAGTTTAGTATCAAGATAATTTTGAAGGATCTTTCATAATTTTTACATAAAATGGTGATATCTAGAAGACATAATCAATAGATATCTACCATGAAATCTTACATAATCAATAATATAGAGTCATGCAAGGAGATCCGTGGAGAATCCTCTCTTATAGTAAGGAAATATGAATATTTGGTAATTTGATCAACAATTATCCATATTTTAACATTCTTTCTTTAATTATTTGGTTATACAGTGAACAAATACATTTTAATTTCATCATATTTCATGTAAAAATAGTAATAGGTTTCATGAATTCTATAGGATTTTGTCTTAAAGAATTCAACTATTGAAAATCTAAATATCTCGATATATAATAAGCAATTTTCCACTTCGTATTATCCCACTAAAAATTTTCCTTTAAAAATTTATACACATTAGTTCCACTAATGTGTATAAAAAAATTCTAGCTATGAGAATCATCCAATAATTCCATTTTTTGATGGGGGCATAGAGGGAAAAAAAGTATCTTCCCAAATTTCTATATACCATTATTATATATGAAGTATACCAGTTTTCCATCATTCATAGCCTTAATTTTATTCTAAAAATACTTGTCTTCAGACTAATATCTATTAATATTTCCAATAAATATAGTTTAGAAACCATTTAAAAAATCCATGATGTTTCACCTTCCTTGATAATTCCCATATCCATCTTTACTAGATCTATGTACATAAGATCCCTATCAATCCTCATTTTCTTCAAAAACACCACGATCCTTCCAACTCAATGAATAATCTACTTTATTTTCCTTCCATGGGAGGTCTTTTATTAGACAATCATAATCCCTAAGTAGCTTGATCCATCACTATTTCCTCATGTTGAGTTATTTATGTGAGAATATATATTTTAAACTCTTGTGATCTGTATATATCTCACATATTTCACCATAATGATTATTTCTCTATATATTTAGATTAAATATTATAGATGATAAATCAAGATCATGAGTTTGATAGTTCTGTTCATGATTTTTTAACTTCACTAATGTATAGAAAATAACTTTATCATTCTACATAAAGACATAACCAAGTCATTTATTTGATGCATCCCTATAAATCACAAATCCATCATTTTCTGATGGTAGAGTCATGATCGTAGCATTTATTAATCTTCTATTAAATTCTTTATATCATTCTTCACATTCTATTGTCCAAGTAAACTTAACCCATTTATGAGTAAGCTTGTTTAACATGTTATCTATTTGAAAAAACATCTAAGATAAACCCCCAATAATAACCTACTAAACCTATGAAACTATGTACCACAATTATGTTTTTTGGTGTAGTACATTCTTTGATTGCCTTTGTCTTTCTAGATCAATTGATATTTCTTCATTAGAGAAAATATGGCCTAGAAAATATTTTTTTGAAGCAATAATTCACCCTTTCTAAACATCCTATAAAACAATTTTATTATATGTGTCTCTAGAAAAATTCTCAAGTGGTTATCATAGACCTCATAGATTTTGGAGTACACCAAGATATCATATATAAATACCACAACAAATTTATAAATATATTCTTTGAATAATATATTCATTTGATCCATAAACATAGAGGGTGAATAATTCAATCCAAATTAAATTAATAAAAAAGATTATTGTCTATACCTAGTTTAAAAGGTTATCTTTGGAATATATTCCTTGTTTACACAAAATTGATGATATCCAAAATGAAGATCAATATTTGAAAAATAATGAGCTCCATGAAGTTGGTAAATAATTCATCAATGTGAGGCATATGATACTTGTTATCTATCCTAATAACATTGATCTCCCTATATTCAGTGCACAAATTCATACATCCATATTTATTTTTAAAGAAAACAACATGATCTACCAAAGGTGAAACACCAAGGTGTAAAAATACCTCATTACACAATTCTTTAAGGTGTTTATTTAACTCTATTAACTCTACTGTGTCCATTTTATAGAGATAATTTTATATAGGTCTTTTTTCTAGGGTATAAATATATAGAAAACTCAACTTTCACTATAAAGGATGTCTAGATAATTGCTCTGAAAATACATCCATGTATTCATATACAATAGGTACACACTCAATTTTAAGTTCACCTTTTTCATTAATTGGTTTAATATAATCTTCTTCTCCAATAATCTCATTTATTAGAGATATTGGAGGTGCATCCAAATATGAATATGATTAAGAATTATCCCCTCTAAATATGATAAACTATATATATTGACAATGAATCATAATTTCCTTTAATATACAATATTTATTTTCAATATATTTTTAAATCCACTTCATACAAAGAATTATATCATAATCAACCATAGGTATGATAAATAAATCAGCAATTATAGCATGTTTATATGTCATAATAAGATGTTCTTAAAACATATATATTACAATAATGTTTCCACTTAGAGTTTTAATTGAAAAATACCATGTTAAAGTGAATTGGATATATCTAATTTTTTAAGAACATTGGTAAGATATAAAAGAATGTGATGATCTAGAATAGAATTGAGCTTCGACTAAATTTAAGGAGATGATTAAAGTACCTCCCACCACATCATTATGATCTTCAAACATAGTTGTTGTGACTGAATAATCATGAACCTTTTCCCTTGGAATTTTCTAGGGCATGTTTCCTTGACCTATAAGACAATCATTTGTATAGTGTCCCATATCCTTATAGTTGAAGAATTTAAAATTGATAACTTCTCTCATTCCCTTGAAATCATGGGCCTGATATCCTTTTTATCCAAACTTGTTAAAAATTACCATTCCCAATAGGCATGTTCTATGATGTTTCATTCCATATTTATTGAAATTTGGGAATTCTATTCTTCTCTTCTTCCCTTTTGACTTATTTCATTTTCTAGAGTACTTAGCTTACCTCTTTTTATCATTCTTCCCTTGAAAGTCATATGGATTGGAAAAAAATTTCTCCATCTTGATGGAACATGATACTATATCCTATTATTTTGAGAATATTTGTGAGACTAGTTCCCTTTGTAAAATTGGAATAAGACCATCAAATAAATGGTCATTCTCGGTCTTTGGATTATGTATGTAGTCAGTGACACACCTCTCTAAACATGTAAAGTTGGAATCATAAATAGAATCATTTTAATCCTATTTTTATCTCAGACTTATGAAATTGTTTCTCTATATCTTATAACTATTCAAGAGAGAAATATTTTCCAAACTAATACCTTAAAATCCTTCTATTATATATTTACAAATTCATCCTCCTTCTTTATGTTTTGAATTAATGACCACCATTGATCTATATCTCTCGAGAGATGATAAACCTCAACGATAACCTTCTACCCTATATTAATTTATAAAGAGAGTAATATATTCTCTAAGAAACTTATCCATTTCTAAGCTAAAAATGGTTTTTAGTCCCATAAAATGATGGAGGTTATTATAACCTGAAGTGGTATAAAAAAGTTAAATCATGTTTTGGATCGGAAAGTTTCATAAGAGTAAGGTTATTTCTTATAACCTAAGACATTTTTCCTTTTATAGTTTTAAGTTGTTCAACTCCAATTGTAGCTCCAAATCCAACATCATTATCTTACATACGAGGGAAATACCTACATGGAACACATGATTTGTTATGGTTTTTATTCCTTCTAATAGACACCATTTCTAAAAAATAGAATATATGATATTTGATTATGAAATTTTAAAACATTTGAAACACTTAAAAAAGGTTATGTATAACTAATATCAAAATCAGAAGTTTGGTAAACTTGGGAATCTTATGAAATTAAATTATAGGGTTATATTTCACTAATATATATTTTCCTAAATATTTTTTCCAAAGTTTATACAAAACATTATCTGATATAAATAGTAAATATCTCATCTATAGCATCCTAGAGTTGGTGCATTACATTATTAAATTGGTACTAAGTACAAGAGATCACATCCAAATGGACCTAATAGTTTAACATCTTTGGAATACTAGATAAAAACATAAGTATTACATTACAACTCGAAATTAATTACAATATTGTAACAAATTTGGAAACAACCCTATTCTCCTCGATTATCCATGAATATCAATCATAATATATATCCCGGAATCTTTGGGAAAATTAAAACATACGAAATGAGTGATATTAGATGCTAAGTATGGGTAAAGAATTCAAAACAATATATCATAAAAAACATTAGCAATTAGATAAGGTGAATAACTAAAAACACATTCTATTAAAACATAATCTTCATTATTATATAGATGGAATATATTTTGATAAAATAATTCCATATAAATAATCATATTAGAATCAAACTTAACCATGGATATTCTACTAGTCAAATAATCTCATGGATTATCAATAACTAATCTTATAATGAGGTAATGAATAATATAGGACATTATAAACATTATTTCAAGTATTCGACCAAGACACTGTACATAATCAGGTAATACATCAACCAATGCCCAAAATAGTTTGTCTCATGAGACCTACCAATGCATTGAGGGTATATAGCAAGACCAAAAATCACTTAATAAGTTTAATGTGTTCCTCATATGAAAGGTGGTGAAACATAATCAAAATATACATTAATATTGAAACTAGGATATAGAATGTTAATAAATTTCCACAAATAATAAAGATAATCATAAACCATCAAGTGTAATATGATAAACGGTATCAAAATATCACATCCATAGTCAAAAAATTCATAAAAATTCAATAAAATTAGAAGATTATATCATAATATATCAACATTAATTCAGAACAAGATCTAACAAAGGGTCTTTTCACAGATTGAAAAACTCTAATAAAATTATCAGGAGATTATTGAGAGAAATACCACTTTACTTTGAAATCATTTATCTAAACATATGTACAATTATAAAAGAAAAAATTATCTTAGAAAATAACCTTTTACACATGTAATGTATTCATGAAGACATTAAGTCATTATGAATTCTGGAAAATCCTCTCATTCTATATATTTTTAAAAAACATTCCTTTTAAATTTGGAATTAACATTGAAAATAGTATTTTTAAAAGAAAGTGTGAGTATTAACCAAATGAATAAATTTTTTGAATCATAAGTATATCTAAATAAAACAAATGGAAATAAATCATAAGATAATAAAAATTAGTTTCACACATAATCATAGTATGAAATAATCAATGGAGTAGAAGTTTAACCTAAAGAATGGGAATTGGGATAATAATTCCCTTACCAATTTGTAGTCAATCGAACCGTATTCCCTGTTAAATTAATGATCATAAAATTAAAAATTGAATGAAATAATATATATAGATTCATGATATGATATATTAAAGGTATGTTTTTACACCACACACTAGAAATAATTTTTTAATAAAGAATACATATCACTGATGTAAAAGTGAGATGAGAAACACATACCTAACATCTGAAAGCGTTATGCACTTGTACTTAATGTTTTTATAATCAAATTATATCCATTAATTAATTAATTAATAACATATTCAAAATATATTTTATTTATTATAATTTTATTATGTTTATTTATATCCATTTCGATGAGTTATAATGTATAATTTCTTTTTTCTAGGAGAGTTCGTTTCATGGTTTTATGGTTGGTTCCCTTGAGTATAAATAGGTGAGTTCTTTTCAAATAGGAATAAATTTTCCAAAAGTGAAATTATTTATTAGTAATGAAATTACATAAGTTTAAATAGTCTCATATATCAATTTTATATGGTATTCAAATTATTCATTAGACAAAATGTTGTTGAAAAAGTATTAGTTTTTTTTGATTTTTATGACTATCCTGAACAAGTGCCATTTTATTTAATATTTTGTTTATATATTTATTCCATAAGATGATATAACTTATAATATTTATATTAAAATCTTATTTAACTATAATAATGGTTTTATCACCATATTATTGGTGGTAATGAAAAATGAAAACTCTTCATCCATGATGGAGGTGAATCGACAGATCAAAAATGATGTTTTCATTTTTAAATTAAAAGTAGATGTGGAGGGTTTTGATGATGGATAATACATTAGAAAAAAAATTCCATTATATATATGATACTAGATTTACCAATACACTTTTTATAGGTGATGTAAGGATAGGATAAGAAAATAAAATATATTAAAAGAGAAAGTAGGATTTTGCCTCTTGAATATTGTTTCATTAGGAACCTCCTTAAGACACATGGACTCGGCCTTTTTGTAAGAATATAAGGCATTCAATGTGGGTATGAGGATTTAGAAGGAAATTTGGCCTAATTTACACAATATTAAAGGATTAAAATGTGTGAGGAGAAGGGGTACTGAGGGGTGACATTTATAGGGGTAGAAAAGGGTTTTTCTTGAATAATTTTTTAATTTATTTATTATGTTGGATCAAGACAATAAATAGTGTTAATTCATATTACCAATTATAGTAAATAATGTCTGTGAGTTCGAACTAATTGGTTCTTATATAACAAACCTACTCTTTATTTCATACTTAAACATAATTTATTACCTAAAACCTTCACTTGACACCAAATAGAATATCGAGAGTTCTAGTGTATTTGGGGCTTAGGAACATTACATAACAACTTAAAAAATACAACAAAACATCTTATTGAAAACTTTCTTTACATAACCACTACATTTCCTCGTACTGAGAATTTCATGGGATAACTTGAGGACATGCATAAGAAAAGTTTGAGCTATAAATCCTTATAAGGGATAAATAAGGAATAACATGAAGATTATAATTCATGTCAGGATATAGGAATATCAATGGATCACAAGATAAATGTGAAAATAAAGGAATGATAAAGCATGATAATAATAACATGGAAATGTGGCAACAACACATAACATGGAATTATCATGAGCCCAAGCTCATTTCACATGGAGCATGAGTAAACCCTGATTTCACATGAAGCACGAGAAAACCATTGTTGCACTTCAATTAGAATGCGTCAACACTCATTGCACATGATGTATCATGATACTATATTTTACCCAATGCATTGGACTGTTATCAGAGCTCACCTTTCTTAAACATTTCATTTCATGCATAAGTGTGCAATATAGATCATACAACATGGAATCAATCATCATAATTTATTCCATGATAAATGGATGTGGAATACATAAATGAATATTTATAATCAATAATTAAATGTTTATAAAGTTGAATACCCTTGATAGAGAAATGGGCAAGGTATTCACTACACAATGACATTGGCTTGGAAAATCGTAGTGCAATTTTGGTAGCTTAATGGCGTGAAATAAGAACTCATAAAAAAATTTTGATGAGAGAGAAATGGGTGTCTCATCATATTTACATGAAATGGATATTAAGGGGTTAATATAGATAAATTTCCCAATAAAAGTAATGGAACTTAGATGCATAATACAAAAGAATTACTTGTATGTAAAAGATGAGAGAGAAATCCCTCACAGAATTTCAGCATGGTAACTGGTGTACATGGGAGGCATTAATGAAAGATAAAGGGGTATCCCATCATCAAAAAATAAATAGGTCAGATTGGGAGAGGTGATAAATCATACCCCATCATTTGTAATTGAAAACAAAAGGCCATAGAAACTTAATGAAAATTGGACAAAATTGAGAAAGGAAGAAATCCCTTACATGGAAGTGTGCATCCAAAGGATTGGGAGAGGATTTAGAGAGTAATATTAGGAGGTTTTGGAACCTTGGGATTATTCTAGAGAGTGGAGGGTAGAGTTTGGACGAACTGAAAAGGATTTGAGTGAAGATAAAGTGGGAGATTGGGTGGGTTTATATAGGAAAGGAGAGGGAAATCTTTTTTATTTAGGTTTGGGACACCACACATTAAACTAATAAAAACCAAAAACCAGACCATGGTTTCACTAAAGGGGAGTATAAAACAATATTTTATGAGGTCAATGGCCGAAATTCTTAAAATAATAGGGTTTATTATGTGGAGGTGAGTCACACTCTCAAGGAAAGTAATTTTAAAAGACAAAATGTATTATAAGTCTTAGAGGGTCCGCTAAAGCATTGTAAAATAGATAAAAAATATAAAATCACATTATTATAATGGTAAAATATATATTGGCCGATAATAATGTTTATAGTATTTTACATCACTATTTGATTATTATGATGTCATAAAACACATTATATATTTAAACGGTATTTAATTTTTACCCAAATATTTGAATATCTCAAAAAATTATGAAAAATTCACCATTGGATAATTTTGATGTCCTGATTACAAAAATATTATTCATTTTATCTAAATAATTTTATATATATGTGAATTTTTATATTTAAAATAAAAATCGGCATTTCTCGAAAATTCATTTGTTTTGACAAAAACAGCTTTCAAACCTTATTAAAAATTACAATTGTATTCTTAAAAAATTGTATGATCATTTATATTTAATAAAAATTAATCATTAATAATATTTTATTAAAATATTATTTAATTCAAAAATCTATTAATTCATCAAAATAGATTTCATAGTTTAATATTAACTAAAAAATTATTACTTGTGCTTTAAAAACTATTTAAAAAGTAACAACAATAAAATGAATGCAAATTATTTATAAAAAAATAATGTACATAGTCATAGTGATATGGTATTAATAGATAACCCCTTATTACACCTACATAAGACTGAAGGGTAAGGTGTACGATGGTGACCGACTCTTGGGGTACCTTGGATAACATCACTAGTGTGGTAATCTCTATTAACTTCCACTTCTCCCATAGTCGGTTCCTCTCAAGTTTAACGTGTTCAAGATCAGATTGGGCTTGGTATAGAGTGAATCCCAATGAATCCACATCCTTTATGAGCTCCAAAAAATGGGCTTCATATGGGGAAAGTCTACTGGATGAGGCCATCAGTTTGTCTGAGTAAATTGGATTTGTTATATCCCTATATTTATACTAATCATGTAGTCCCTGTTCAAAGAATATGTTTGAAATAGTCACAATTCTTAATGGTATTTTAAAATACAAAAACATGAAACCAATGAAGTTAACATATAATATAACTATAATATGGAATTTAATTAAATCAAGAGAAATTTTCATTAATGAAATTTTTGGTCGTTACAATCATCCCCCTTAAGAAATTTCACCCTCAAAATTTACTTTTCCCACACTAAAACAGATGTGCGTATATTTGCATCATCACTTCCTCTGATTTTGACATTGCTTCTTTAAACTTTTTGTTTCTCCACAACACCTTGACGAGGGGCATCGTCTTATTTCATAGAACTTTTTCTCTATGATCTATGATCTTCACTGGTTTCTCCTTATAAGAAAGATCATCCTATAACTATACTACCTCAGAAGAGAGTACATGTGAAGGGTCTGGTATGTACTTATTTAAGAGGGATACATGAAATACATCATGTACTTTGGCTATGGTAGGTGGAAGTGCTAGTCAACAGACCACAACACTGACATGATCAAGAATCTAAAGGGGGATGATGTACCTATGACTTAATTTCCCTTTCTTTACAAAGCTCACAACCTTCTTCCATGGTGACATGCATAGAAATACCATGTCTCAAACTTTAACCTCACGGTATCATCGATGATTATCTGAAAAGCTCTTCCATCGACTCCACGATGCTTAGATATGTTTCTGAATGATTTTAAACTTCTCCACCATTTCTTTAATGATTTTTAGTCCTAAAAGCATACACTCACCAAATTCATCCCAATATCCTATTGTTCTACACCTCTTCCCATATAGGGTTTCATATGTTACCATTAGGATTTTCAAGTGGAAATAATTATTATAGGAGAATTCAACCAGTGGAAGATGTTGCCCCCACCCTCCTTTGATGTCTATAGGATATGATCTTAACATATCCTCTAGTTTCTGAATAGTTCACTCTGATTCACCATCATTTTGAGGATCATAGGCCGTACTGAAGTTCAGTTCAGTATCCAGAGCATGTTTAAGAATCTTCCAAAACATAGAGGTGAATCTTGGATCTCTATCAGCTATTATAGATAGTGGTACTCAATATAGCCTTACCACTTCCCTGATATATATCTGTGCCAGTTGATCCAATGAGAAATCCTCTCAAATTGCAATGAAGTGTGCAGACATTTTAAGACAATCTACAACAACCCAGATTGCATTTTTTTCTTTGGATGTCTTCATTAGTCCAACAACATAGTATATGGGGATTTTCTACAATTTCCATGCTAGTATGGGAAATGGTTGCATCATCCCCTTAGACTTCTACCTCTCTTCCTTCACTTACAGAAACACTAGGCACTTTCATGTATACTCAATGATCTCCTTATTCATATTATCCCACCAATAATTCTCTCAGAGATCTTGATAGATCTTTGTGTTTCTTGGGTGAATAGAGAAATTCGAACTATGTGCATCATCCAAAAGTTCCTTCTTCAGCTCCAGAATTGATGAAACACATAGTATTTTCCCAAATATCAAAATTCCTTCTTCATTAACATTGAACTCTGAGGATTTCCCTTTTCTGATAGCTTCCACTTTCTTCTGAATTCCCACATCATCCTTTTGACCATTCATTAACTATTCCAAAAGAGAGGGTTGAGAAATCATTTGTTATAGGATTGTTGATGTTCCCTTTTTTAGGATTTCTATGTCTATATTCATCAAATCCAAGAAGATTTGATCCTTTTAGGTTCTCATCAATGATATAATCGCTGGGTCCTTTCTACCATGAACATCTACCACCTTTTTCTCTTTCTCAGGGTGGTAATAGACTAAGAAGTCATAGTCTTTGATCAGCTCTAACCATCTTCATTGGTTCATGTTAAACTATTTCTATGTGATTATATACTTGAGGATTTTGTGGTCCATATATATTTCACACTTCTCCCCAAAGAGATAATGCCACATAATTTTTAAAGTGAAGATAACTGCAGCCAACTCCAGATCATTTGTTGGATAATTCTGCTCATGAACTCTTAATTTCTATAAAGCATAAGAAATGAATTTTTCATTTTGCATCAACACACAACCCATGACCTTCTTTGAAGTAACACTAAATACCAAAAAAAGTCTCCACTTGTGGGTAATGTGAGCATGAGAACAGTGATAAACCGCCTTTTCGACTCCTTGAATCTTTCTTCGCATTCATCACTCGAAGAAAACATTACTCCCTTCTGAGTTATCTTGGTAAAAGGGTTGGAAAATAGTGAGAAGTGTCTCAAAAATCATTGATAATATCCAAATAACCCCAAGAAGCTATGGATATTTGTTACCAATGTTGGCCTCGATCGAACCTCTATTACAGATGTCTTGGTGGGATCCACAGATATCGCATTGCTTGTGATGATATGGCCCAAGAATGAGACCTCCTTCAACTAGAACTCACACTTGATGTACTTTACATAGTGCTTCTCCTTTTCAAGGTCTCTAGTACTGTTCATAGATGCTCCTCATGATTCTATTTTGTTTTGAAGTATAGTAGAATATCATCTAAACGTACTACTAAAAATATTTCGAGGTAATATCTAAAGACTCTATTCATCTGGTCCATAACGATTGTTGGAGCATTAGTGAGTCTGAAAGGCATTACTATGAATTTATAGTGCCCGTATCTTGTACGAAAAACAATCTTTGGGATATCTTCCTTCTTCACCCTCACTTGATAACATCCCAATCGAAAATCTACCTTGGAGAAGTTTTGTGCTCCACACAGCTGATCGAACAATTCACCAATTCATGGGAGGGGATACTTGTTCTTTATCTTGATTTTGTTATGCTCACGATAATCGATGCAAAGGCACATTGACCCATCCTTCTTCATGATGAAGACGACTGGTCCACGTCATAGTGAAGCACTTCGGCGTATAAACCCTTTATCCATATTATCCTGTAGTTGTTTCTTCAGCTCCACAAGCTCCACAACAGCTATTCTATACGGAGTATTAAATGTTGGAAACACCCTAGGTATATGATCAACTGAGAATTAAAAATCTTCTCCAGGAGGAAGACCAAGAAATTTATAGGGAAACACTTAAGTAAATTCCCTCACAATAGGAATGTCTTCAAGGATGGTTTCTTCCTTAGACTCAGTCATCGGAGACAGATACGTGTGATCATAGGGCAGTAATATCCATGCTTGAGATGATGGATCAAAATAAAATTCATCTTCCTCCTTGCACTTGTATAGAATCGTGGGTTAACTATCGACATGGAGGGTGATTTCCCTATCATGGAAATTTATTTTGGCTCTATATAAGGAAATTCAATCCATGCCATGAATTGCATCAAATTCCATAAGAGGGAGAATGGTGAGATTTTTTGGGAGTTCCAATCCACCAATTAAGATAGTGGAGGATTTATATTCATCAGATGTAATGATTACCCCATTTTCCATAATCACTAACATCTTTACTTCCCTGATTTGTGGTAGTGTTGGGATTGTCCTACTAATCTTTTAGGATATAAAATAATGCGTAGAACCTAAATCAAAAAGTATGTTTTCTATTATTGAATGAATAACTAGCGTAACTATCACCAGTTCATTTTTGGGGTTCACTTTAGCTGTAGTGATGGAAAAAGATCACCCTTTCTTCCTTGGATGTTGTTGCTTGCCTCCAAAAATCCTTGGAGATTTTTATTTGCCACTGAAAACCATTGGAATAGGGAACTTATTTAAAATATGCCCGGGATCATTGAAGTTAAGCAATGAACAACACATTGAGATTTGAACAGGGCATTCCTATCCTCTGTCATAGCCATAGATTTTTCTAGTTTATAGTTAATGGCTAAGTTCCCTTTTCTTCTGCACCTAAATTATTTCCTCATCCCCTTCTAGTAATTTCGGGGGTGCTTTGTTCCTCATCCTTGTCATGTGGTGTGATGGATTTTTTTATCACCATTGGATTTATCCATCGGACCTCCAGAATTGAAGTTTACCTTACGATTTGTATCCCAATGAGACCCCTGAGGTTCTATAATCTCTATTTAAACCTTGAGGGCACATCATACAATTTCCTCATAGCTGTCGAAGTCGTGGATACCAAGGGATTTCGGCAGGCTAGGTTTCATCCCACCAAAGAAGTGGTCAAACTTGTATTCGGGGGTAACGACAAAGCTGGAAGCCTATCGTGCAAGCCTTGTGATGTTTTCCTCATATGATCTAATAGATTCTTCATCTTTTTTCTTGAGGGAAAGTAAGTCCATTTTTATCTTAAGATTGAGGTTTCACAGAAAAATTTATCAAAAAACATATTTCAAAAATCCTTCTATTCCAATGCCTTGATCTCCTCCTCAGGCTTCATATTTTTGATCAATGTACACCATTGATTGGATTAACCCTCCATATAATAAGCAATCAGAAGAACCTTTTCTTGTTCGGAACACTGAATGGTGGAGAAGATCTTTTCAATGGAGTTGATCCATTATTCAATGATTGAGGGATCAGATGATCCATTAAAAGTAGGAGGTCTTTGTCTCATGAAGATCTCGAAAGCGAATTGTTCTTTCTTAGGGGGGTTTAATGTTCATATTGACCCATGTTTTTATTCAATTATTGTGTTAATAGAGAGAGTATCATGACAAAGTTCATGATTCCTTCTCCCATCAGATTGGGCATCTTACTAGAAGAATCATCACATTGGTCTTCACATCGGTTGTTATCCCGAGTCCTCCTATTATCGTCCATTGACTAGAATAAAAGGAAAGTTAGGGGTGACACATAATGGTAAATCCAAGGACAAAATAAATGACTTATAAATAGATTTTATTTCCATAACTGATGAATATATAGGCTTCAATCTAAGTTATCCATGATCGACTTTTTAAAATATATTCTTGGGGTAATTTTTTTATTCCCTTAATAATGGTTCATACTAATCTTGTGAATTTACCAATGCATATCCCCCGAGAGTGTTGTAACCCAGAGTGCATCAAGGCCCATTGTCATGTACCAAGATACCCCGGGTCAAGCACAAAACTCATTGTCAGGGTTTTCACCCCTAGGTACATCTGTACCAGAGCTTCCTCAACCTGCTTGTATCCAGGAAGGGGTTTATTTTCTTGATAAACCACTTACTCAATACTCACCAAAACATAGGGCTATTTTTATTATACTTAGTCTTATTAATAATTCCTCACTAGTGTTTTCTAATCCTAATCCCAAAAAATAACTAAACCTATCCTATAATACCAACTATAACAACCCTGATCTTTATTTTATACATAAACATGATTTATTATATTAAACATTCACTTGATACAACATAGAAGATCGAGAGGTATAGTGGTTTTGTGTATTAGGAACGTTATATAAAAACTTAAAACATAGAATGCAACATCTTATTGAAAACTTCCTTTACATTACCACTAAATTCCATCATACTTAGAATTGCATGGGATATCCTGAGGACGTGCATAATGAAAGGGTGAGCTATAAAGCCCAGTAAGGGAGTAAACAAGGAATAACATAAATATTATAGTAAATTTTAGGCAATAGTCATATCAATGGATAAAAAGAGAAACACAAACATAAAGGCATGATAAAGTAGGATAATCATAACATAGAAATGTGGCAACAATACTTATAATGGAATTAGCATGAGCCAAGACTCATTGCACATGGAGAATTAGAAAACCTTCATTAAACATGAATAATGAGTAAAACCTAGTTTCACTTGAATTAGAATGATTCAAAACTCATTGCACATGTTGTATAATGATACTATACTTTACCCAATGGATTGGAGTCCTATCAGGGCACACCCTTAAACATTTTATTTCATACATAATTGTGCCACATGGATCATACAACATGGAATCAATCATCATCATTTGTTACATGATAAATAGATATGGAATAAATACATTAATCTTCATCATAAATAAGTAAATGTGTATAAAGTTTAATACCCTTGATAGAGAAATGGTCATGTACTCACTACACAATGACATTGGCTAGGAAAATCATACTGCAATTTCAGCAGCATAACATTGTTAAATAAGAACTCATAAAAAATGGTTGATGAGAGGGAAAGGGGTGTATCATAATATTTACATGAAATGGATATTAAGGTGGTCATATAGATATATTTCTTACCAAACATAATGGAATTTAGATGCATAATACAAATGAATTACATGGAGAGAGAATTCCCTCACGTAATTTTGGGCAAGGTAATGAGTGTACATAGGAGGATTTAATGAGAGATAAAGGGGTATCCCATCATACAAAAATAAAGAGGGAAATATTTGGGAGGTGTGAAATTATACCCTAAATTTTTTAATTGTAAACAAAATGGTATAACAATTTAATGAAAATTGGACAAAAATGAGAAACGAAGAAATCCATTACTTGGAAGTGTGTTTTAAAAGGCTTGGGAGAGGCTTGAGAGATTGGGCCACCTTGGGGGGATTCTAGAGAAAGGAGGGTAGTGTTTGGACGATCTAAAAAGTCTTTGAGTGAAGAGGAAGTGGGATCTTGGGTGGGTTTATATAGGAAAAGATAGGGAATTATTTATTATTTATGTTTGGGACACCACACATTAAACAAATAAAAACCACAAACTAGACCATGGTTTTTGCCCATGATTTTTGCCAAAGGGGAGTGGAAAATATATATTATGAGGACAATTGACTAACTTCTTAAAATAATAGGGTTGATTATGTGGAGGTGAGTCACACTCTTAAGGAAAACAATTTAAAAAGATAGAATATTTTATACATCTTGGACAGTCCATGAAAGCTTTATAAAATAAATCAAATAAATCTAAAATAAAATTATTTTAATGGTAAAACATATATTTTCCAACAATAATGTTTATAGTATTTTATTAAATAATTATTGGGTCATTATGATGTCATAAAAAACATTATATATTTAAATAGTATTTAATTTTTACCAAAAAATTCGACTGTCCCTGAAAATGATGAAAAATTCACCATTGGATAATTTCAATTTCTTGATTCCAAAAATAATATTCATTTTATCAAAATAATTTTCTAAATATGTAAATTTTTAATTTTAAAATAAAAATCTACATTTATCAAATATTGATGGGTTTTGACAAAGAACAGCTTTTAGACCTTAATAAAAATTACAATTGCATTCATAATAAATTGTACGATCATTTATATTTAACAAAAATTAATTCTTTAATAATATATTATTAAAATATTATTTAATTTAAAAATCTATTAATTCATTAAAATATATTTCTTAGTTTAATATTAACTAAAAAAATACAATTTCTTCTTTAAAAATTATTTACAAAGCAACAATAATAAAAATAATGCACATTATTTATACAAAAAATAATGTACATAGTCATAGTGCTAGAGCCTTGTTACATAACCACTTATAACACCTGCATAAGACCAAAGGGTAAGGTTTCCGATGGTGACATACTCTTGTGGTGGCTCAGATAAAATATCTTCTATGGTAATCTCTATTAACTTACACTTATCCCATAGTCTGTTTCACTGAATCTTAACGTTTTCAAGCTCAGCTTGGGTTTGGTGAAGAAAGAAGCCCAATGACGCTGCCTCCATTTTGAGCACTGAAAAATGGGCTTCGTACGGGGCAAGTATACTGGATTTGGCCATCGCTTCCTTTGTCTGAGTAAATTCGATTTGTTAAAGTTGTATATTTATACTAATTATGTGATCAATGTTCATTGGATATATTTTC
The DNA here is from genome assembly GCA_963277665.1 of Viscum album. Lineage (NCBI taxonomy): Eukaryota > Viridiplantae > Streptophyta > Magnoliopsida > Santalales > Viscaceae > Viscum > Viscum album. The sequence goes on along the minus strand of OY728123.1, from coordinate 1,195,095,463 downwards.
AATAGTCACAATTCTTATTGGTATTTTAAAATCAAAAAACATAAAACCAATGAAGTTTACCATTTATATAACCATAATAAGACATTTAATTAGATCAAGATGATTTTTCATTAATGAAAGCATGGTTCATTACATATTACATCATAAAAGACTAAAAATTCATATATTTAACTAATAATGTTAAATACCGCAAATTACTATATTTCACTATTCATAAAAAATCTACTATTTTAGAAAAATAATAAAAAAATCTCCCAAAGAATTTTTCGATTATTATATTTCAAAAAGTTACTCCATTTTATAAAAATAATTTTCAAAATATGAGAAATTTAATTTTTAAAATAAATAATCATTTATTAAAAAAATACCAATTTTAGTATTATGCCCATTTTCTCAGACATTGAAAAATTAATTATGGTCTCACATATTTATATTATAATTATAATGAAAAAAATATTAATTTAAGAATATATTTTATGAAAAAAAAATTTCTTTTAAATCATTATATTAATTATAAAATTGTATATAAACATTTATGTTTCACAAAAATACCAACACTTAACTTATTATTTTTGAAATATTTATTTACGTATTCCATGATATAAATGCATCATAATTTCATTTCTAAGATGCCTAAATTTTATTTATACTTTCATAGGTGAGAATATTATTTTAATAGAGAGATTACTATTACTAGTGGTCACATTACTATTCCAATGGTCTTGTTAATATTTAATAGTATATAACGAATCATTTAAACTCGACGTTGTGTGTAACATAAGTTATCGAATAGATTTAATTTATTTAAGAAGATATAGAATATAAAATATTGGAGGTGTATGTTGGGGTTTTCTTTAAATTACCTTGGGATGTTATTGTTTGACAAGGTTATATTTTTGGAGATAACTATTTATGAACAGATGTTTTAGTGATGTTTTAGTCTACGTTTAGTTTATATTTTATGTAACGATATTAAAGAGCAAGATGATCATGAAAATGTAAGTTATGTAGTGTCAATATCCATGGTATTGAAAATTTATTCTTGATATTTTTGGATTAGTTCATCTCATTTGTGTGATTATGATATATTGTGACTAGTGTGTGACATTGTAAACTAGTGGTTAATAATATTTGAGAGTTAAATATAGAGTTAATTTTTTGATGAATATATAATCTCTTTATGCTTTAATGTCTTAGAGATTGAAAATATTTTGGGAGAGGTATGTTATGAATAATATAATATTATGGTAAATATATATTTGGCTATATGTTTTTCTGGAATGGTTAATGTTATTTGATGAACGATAACTTGGAATAACCTAAGAAAGTATGGTAGATGTCTTCTTATAGGATATATCCCAAATGATTAAAATGTTAAGAATACCCTTACACAGATTATTCAATGATTAATTATTAAAATTTCAAGGAAAACATTATTCGGAGAGAATTTAACACCCTGAGATGATTATATATGATTCCCTTAAAATAATTCAATGTGTTTAGTAGCATGACCCTTAGGAAATACTAAATTCAAAGGAAATCGACATATATTTAGATAAAATATTAATGTTTATGTCTTACCATTAAACATAGAAATTAAATTATTAATAACTAATAGGTTTAACCATATTATGAAATATATATATATATATATAAAATAAATTCCACTTTTAATATGAATGAAATTTAATTCATTTATCTAAAATTACTAACAAGATCATTTATTGTTTATAAAATTATTTTCCTAATTAATTTCTTTTTTATGTTTTATTCATTTCATTTTCAAGAAATATAAGAATAATTATATTAATCACATTTCACTGTAATAATTTTTGAACACTAATTTATTAGTAAAATGATATGAAATTAGAATAATAATAGCTAATAATTGACAATGCAATTTTCAAATACAAAGGGTTTGCCATTATATTTTATAAATTTATTAAAAAATTGAAGATGTAATTTTTAAAAATTCTAATTTACAAATATAAATTAATTTTTTAATTCATCATATATAAATTATCTTAGTGTGAAGTTTTGAACTTCTTTTGAAATGGTCTGTTTTTAGTCAAAAAATTCAGTTTTCACAAATCTTCCAAAATATCAGACTTTATCATTATATATGAAAGACTTGGATGTTTATAAATAATTTTAATCAGTGAAATATTAATCCAAGGAATAAATTTAATCTTTTAAAAATTTTATTTGATTTCATAAATCCCATGTCCAACATTTTTAGAACTAAATTAAAATGTTAGTTAAATAAAAATACTTTTTAGTATTTTTTTTAAAAATCAAGTATTTTCAAGGGGGATTCAGTTTTAAATTTCCTTAAAATCCTCATAATCATTTATTCATTGAAAAATTTCTATAATTATAATTATAAACCAAATTTTTTTATCTTATGTGTAAATATAAAACATAAAAAGTTATTTCTCTAAAATGGTTTTTATATGACTAAGTGTATTTATTTTAAAATTAACAATAAATTTTTTTAGAAATTTTACCTGATAAAATTATTTTCAAATTTGAAATTTGAAGAATCAAATTAGTATAAATTTTCATCCTTAATCTCTATCATTTAAATTAATTACTGAAGTTATAAATTAATTACCAAGGTGAAAGTAAATTATAGAAAATGATTAAAAGTTAAAACAAAAAAGACTTAAAAACACTCCATATTTTATATAAAAGGAGTGGTTTATTTCAATTTATAAAGAAAATTATTTTCCACTCTTATTTTTTCAATTTTGTTTCCTTTGGAACTAGAAAAATAAACTTACATTATTGAAAATGTAAGGGTAACTCTGAAAACTACCATTCTCCTAACTTATAAATGTGTAACATATACACCACTTCAATACTAACATATCATTGCAATTTATCATTAAAAATATAACATTATTGTTCTTCTATAACCTTATCACACATTAAAAATATTCTACAAACTGTTAGTTATCATAATTATTTTATTTCCAAGGATACTTCCAAGGAAAGTTCAAGCCTTCGACCTGAGTTTTATCAACTAAAATACATTTCCACTTAATTATAAAATATCAAATTTATCATATATAAAATAAAATAATTATATTAATATTATTTATATATTTTAATGTTACTATATTACTGGTATTTTCAAATTTTTACATACCCCGTCCATTAAGAAAAATTGAATCGTTGTTCGTGTGTTGTGCATACTACTACCTCCACAACACAACCTGTTTTATTTTCCATCACCACATTAAAAGGATAGTTATAAAAATGGTGTTAAAGTATAAATATTATTTTAATGATATCAATAATGTCCTGTTATGACATATTAAAGAACCTAATAATGATATGATAAACAAATAATCATCAGAAATTTAATCATTTAAAATAAGCATACTAGGAGGATAATATTTTATTCAAATTTTGTAATGTTTTTATAGACATTGATTCAGATTTAAAATCATTAAAATTATAATATATTACATTTATAAACCTGAAATAAAATAATTATTCTTTTCTAATAATGATATTACAACAAATCAACCTCATAATCATTCACTAAATCAAGGTATGTTCATGTTTGGGTGGGTTTAGCCACCTAATTGAACAATACCATGGATTTATATCATTAATGAAAATGAGAAACTAATTAATAATATAATATAATATAAATATTTAAATATTTTTTTTGGTATAGGTACGTATCTATAAACATTTAACACATCAATTAAGAAATCACCCTCCGTTCATTAAGAATCACTAAATCAAGCTTGTCATCGATTTGAAACACATGGGTCGTAACCAAAGATACCATGAAATGATATTATATATTTATAAAATATAATATAAAATATATTCAAATAAATTATATGATATAATAATTATGTAATTTTTGGAAAATAGTATATACCAACACTGCTTTTATGAAACTAGTTCAAAGCGATAAAGAGTACATACAACCGGTATTGAAAATTGTTCAAAAGTAACTAATATTCATATGTATAGAATAAATGAAAATGAAGAGTATAATTAGTTATAGTTATTAATACTTTATTTTTTATGTATTTCATATACTTAATTTAATTATTCTATACATTTGGTGCACTTGTAGAATGAATCCAGACCGTGGTAAGGGGTTTCGTCTCAAGTTCTCCTTTTTGAGACATGGTTGGTATTATTCATATAATTTCATTTAAATGGTCTATATAATACCTATTTGAGATATAATATCATGAATTTTCATTTAATCATGGTATTTAAATTTCAGTCACAAGTCCACACATTCACGGATTGTTTATTGAAGTGTTACTCAAGCCAAAAGGAGTTTTTTTACTCAATTCTGATTCTTTGAGAAATAATATATTTTTTACACCATGTTTCCTTTTTATGGTTTATTCACTTAATATGGGTATATTTGTATCATTATTGTTTTATTTTATTGTATTTAATAGACAAATCACCATCTCATATTCCAGTGGATATTGATTTAGTTGTTTCACCAATAATGAGATTTTTGGTAACTTAATTTTGAATCACTGAGTTATTATTGTTCATTGAAATTATTTCTTTTATTCTAGGTAAATTCTTACATTTTATGGAATTATGTTTTAATATATCATTATTTCTTTGGGGATATACATTTCTTCCAAATAAAACCTTTTATAAATATTTCTCACTTCTTGGGATATGTTTTTTTTGAAACAATCCACCTTCTTTCTCTAGATGGGTAATAATCATCTAATCCATTTTATTAAAATGGGGAGAATGTATTAAAATTTAAAATGTTTTATTATAATAAAAATGATTATTGGAAGTTTTATTATTCATTGATTAACCTTCCACCTTCATTCCCCATATGGGTTATAACCATACTATCTATTTATTTGACATGGGGAGAATTATTGGCATTCCTTATATTGTAACTCTAATACCAACAATTATTAAAAATTTGTCCACGTAATGTTTAACCATAAAACATATTTATATGAATAAACTATGATATTTTTATTCCTTTTATTGACATAGGGAAAATTATTGGAATTCTTAATTATTATTGATTGCTAACAAAGGTTGATTATGTATTTTATTTCTGTATTTCTCATTATATGGATTACTAAGTTTTATTAAGAAATGTTTTACTTAGGGAATCACATGAAAGGTATTTATGACTCTTATGGTTAATTTAGTGGAAATAATAAAGATATGGGTGGGACCCATATTTTTATATCCAAATAAAACAATGATGGGTGTCATGAGTCAAAACCTCTTTGGGTATTTAATGCATGCCTTCCAAATTTAGCATGATTACTTGACTATGGTATCAACAAGAAGTAAATGTCTTAGAATAAGCCGTTGATAACATGTCTTTTATTTATAGAATTATTAATTCTATAGATATTTGATTAGTATTATTTATATACACATTTTTATTTATTTTCATGGATATATAATGCTATCAATTTAAAGATAATTATGAATACATATTGTTTACCTATTACTTTCCATAATTTTTATGATGCATTTAGTCCATTATTGATTCAGTTGTAGGTTTTCCTTAATTAATTGTTTTCTCTCACCCCTTATTATTTTCCCATTTCCCATGGTTATGAATAAAATTAGCGCACATTACATGATTAAAAGGATATCATGTGTGAAAAAATATATGGTAGATGTCGAAGACTTTTCATGGATTATGTAATGTCATATATAATGGAACAAATGTATTCTTAATATAAATAAAATGGGATTTATTATTTTATGTTTTTTCATAACTTTATAAATATTTAAATCTAAAAATATCCTCATAATTTAAGAGATACAATAATAATTTTTATTTTTATATTAAGTATGGTCATATCCGACATTTTTGCAGATGGTATCAAAGAAAGTACCGAGAATAGGTATCTATGAGCCCAAGATCCGAGAGTATTAGGTTGAGGTGTCATAAAGGTAAAGGAATTTCCTAACATAATTTAATGTCTCATTGGTAATATAGACTATACGAAAATGGGACATTCCATTTATGGTCATGAAGCTCTGACATTTGTGTCTTATAGTTTAAGGTTATACAAAGAGAACCATGCTATCGATAATAATGTGCTAATGGAAAATCTCAACTGATGGTTCTGAATTTTTATGTGGATTCTCTCAATTAAAGGTATTTTGTACATCTGAATATAATTACACCTAGATCTAAAAGATAACAAGAAATGAATTTCATTATATTTATTTGAAAATGGACATGATTCATGAATGTGTAACATTTATGATATGTGAATCTATATGAATCATTGGTTTGTGGAAGATGTAATTTATAAAAATAACATGATTAAATCATAAATAGATGGAGACCAATGAGTATTGGTTTACCATTAGTAATGGTGAAAACCAATGCCTAAAACAATATAGGGAATAAATCATGGGGTTAAGGTAGACCTTTCCGTCAATACCAATAAATATCCTATGGGTAACATTGAAGATTTAAGGAATTTATGCCATTCATCATCAAATATTATTAGGGTATATTATGTCCAATGAGTTACTATTGCCAAATATTTATATGAAAGGGTTAACCAATATGATTAATTGTCTCTAGTTGTAAGATTCAATGAGGAGAATCTCAACTCAAGGAATTTGGTTGGTGATTCAAAAATAAATGTTAAAATAAAAGTTTATGGAGAAAAATATATTCAAGAAGGTTTTTAGTACCCTAATGGTTATTCCATCATATATTGAACACATTCTTAAGGATAATTGATATAACAGGAAATTATTTAGTATCAAATCCCTTAAAGGGGTGATCTACTTAGTTTTATGAGATGGTGTTGTCATGAATGGAAATGTACCCATTGAAAATCCCAAACTCCCTTTATGAGAGTAAGGAACATCTTATCTAAATATTTCCTAAACTAGTAGGGTTTAGTATGAATATATTGAATTTTTATATGGCCAAATAAAGCCCCCACATGCATTGTTACTTTTTCATTTTACACTATAACATTGTCATTAACTGTGAAAGGTAATGAATTAGCGAGCAAAGACTTGGATTTTTCTTAGGATTACCTTTATGAGATTTAAACCAGATATGTATTTATATATATTTTTATTTTTAGTTTAAGGTTATTCAATTTAGACCATAGATTCCTGTAGATTATATTCATATAGGTTTGGATAAGGGGTGATATAGTCCATATTGGAAAGGGAAGAAAAAACTCTACATGAAGGGAGGGCCCATTTTTAATATATAATCACTCATAGAGAGGTGCAATATAAATAACTCGACCTTAGTTTCCTAGATCCAATGGTTAATTTATTACATTTTCACTGGAAAAATTGATTTCATCCCAAATAAACAAAAATTATATTAGTCTTTATAAACTAGAAACATACAGGAATTTAAAATAACAATAGCAAACTTTTAAAAACAGCATAATTTTTCTTTGAGTACACCAGAATTACCTTCAATATAATCTGACATATAAATCAAAATACACTTACTAGAATATCAAAGAATGGAAAAATAAAAATGGGAAAAGATCTGATGCTTAGAAAGGGTATATATACATACAAACATAAATAATGCATGAATAATATGAAATGAATAAAATATGATTAAATAATTCCAAATATATAATCTCATGAGCTATAAAATTATACATGTATATCATAACAAATAAAATAATCACATGGAAATAAATAAATTATTTTATAATGATACAATACAAAATTATTGTGATCTAAAACATACTGTTGAGGACTTGTTCTAATAAATAAACAAAAATGGGCAAGGTCTCATCTAGAATCCCATATAGTTTCTCTCAGGAGACCTACTGATGAATTGAGGGGATATAGATGGTCAAGATTATCATAAACATGGTATAATGAATTCCTTATATAAAATATTTGAAACATAATCAACTTAAACATTCATAATAAACAACTATCATAAGAAATTTTAATACTTTCCCAAATCAATAATCATAAACCATCTAGAGTAATATGGTGAATGGTATCAAAATAGTACATTCCTTTTCAAAATTATTATAAACCATATAGAGTAATAATAATAATGGTATTATTTTAACATATCCTCAATAGAGAATATGTAAAAAAAGTGTGGATTTCATTTATGAATAGAAATACGATTAAAATTTCCTTAAAAACATTTTTAAGGAAAATATTCATTTCACTCTGAAAATCACATTAAAAAATAAAAATTTAAAAAATTTGGAAAAATCATTTTATTTGAAAATAAAAAATTGAAATTATAAAGGAATATTCAAATAAATGAGTGATCATGATGGTGGAAAGTTCCATTCATGTTAAGAATGATAAAATAAAGAATCCTTTCACATTTTTCATAAAAATTAAAAATGTTTCTGATCTAGAAAATTATAATAAGATTCATTTTAAACAATTTTTAAAAAATTAAAAAATGTTAAAAAGTTACTTTAAAAAATTACCATAGAATATTAAAAACCTTTTTTCAATAATTTTTAGAAAACATAGATATGGAAGAAAAATTATTTTTGACCTAATAGAGAAATAAATTCATTTTTTCATGAAAAACATTTCTCAAACATTTTATGTTCTAAATAGATAAAAATAGAAAATTAAATTTAAAATTTAAATAATAATTATATTATACTAAATATATTAGGTTTAATAGTGAAATATAAAACAATTCCCCCTAAGGGAGACTTAAACATAAACAATCCCTAATAAGGATGAGATTATAAAATAAACCCTCACCCCAGGTCCAATTTCTTTCATATGTGTCTGAACCACCTATATAATAAATATATATTTATTATACAACTATTATATAACTAAAAACATATATAGACACAAAAATATATATAATACAATATTTTATTTACTTATAACCTTTTATAGCATTTTTTAAATAATTCTTTCTTAAAATCACTGTTTCAGGTAACAACTGCTTCATTTTTCATATATGTTATGGTTCAGTATGTTTTTTATTTTTAAATATATGAAGGTCGAATAATCTAAAGAAAATTAATAATGATATAAATATAATATATATTCATTATAAAACTTATTTATACTAATCCATTAAGAAAGATATTGAAAAAGAAATTACACCGTTAATAGAGAGGGTAGGTTGTAAGTATGCATGAATGTTGTTGTCACTTTTCGATGGATTGATAAAAATAAAGGTAGATAATTATTAAACATTAAAAGATAATTTTTTTATCATATAAATAAAATATATTAATCAAATAAATCCTTGTTACCATATAATTAAAATTTAAATTAAAAACAAATCACATCACTTCGTGGGGGTGGTAGTCCACACGTACGCACGAGCGATGTTGTTTTATTCCAATTGATTGGAATGTAAGAAGGTAGATGTGATATTATAATTATAGGGTTATATTAATTTCATAATTATTTTATATAAAAAATAAAACCATCATAATAACATTCCATGCAATATGGCAGCGGAGATTGGAATGTATCACTTTCTGGAGATGGGAAGTCACACATACACGTACGCCATAACTTCAATTTCCATTTGATAGGAATTATGGTTGATAATATTGATTTAATAATTGTAATAAAATTTAATTATATTTATTATTGTGAATTTATTATTTTAAAATTAATACCATATAATTATATGAGTTAAGAAATAAGTAAAAATAAAGTGATCAATTAAGGAAATTACCAATCCTTCGATAGAACTCCTATAATTATCCTTTTAAGGGTCCTGGGTTTGGTATTTTGGGATGAAAAAGAAAACACATAGAATGAGTATAATGAGGTTTAAAAGATTTTTTTTAGGGTTTGGTGGATATATGAAGATCAATGTGGTGTAAAGAAGTGATGAAGGTGGTGCCCTTTAATAATTGAGATGAGGGTACTTTTATAATTTCTTAAAATATTAAATTATAATAAAGTTAGTCTCCTGAAAAATTCATCCAAATGGTTTGGTATTATAAACTAGGGTAAACTATGGTTGAAATATCACCATAAAATAAATATTTTACTGGTTTTTGTGGTGTTTTAAACCTTATTTTTGGTTTAACCCCTTATTAAACATATTTTGACATTAATCGTTGTAACATATTTTTCACTCTTAAGGGATATAATTTTATATATAATGTAACTATTGACTCATTAATAAAATATTAGTGATTTTTTTTCATATCCTATCTCATATTTTTTATTTTTTGATATTTATTATTTTTATATAATTTAACAAAATATTATTTTGATAAAGTATCATTAATTCCAATTTTTACATTATTTATTTTATATGACTTCAGATACATGAAAAAAGTTTTATTTCAAATATAATTTATTTAAAAATAAATAATATGTAATATTAATCTAATAAATCCATATAAAACTATAAATAACTCAAATTATCTAAATTTTAATACTTTTAATATCATTTTTTTTATTTTTCTATTAATAGAATAAATACTACATTTGTGTTGTGGAATAATTTAAATTAATTATTTAATCACTAAAAATTATAAATAAATTATCACAATAAATATAACTTCATTTTTCAGGAAAAATACTTGTATATTCATCCATTATTTCTTTTTTCCCTATGTGGACACATAATAGATATTTAATACTTGGAGATTGACATTTATAACTTTCTTTGGTTTAAATATTATATCGGTCATTTTCATGATCAAATGTCCATTAAAAACCTATTTAAATTATAAGTTGATAAGGTATTAATTACCTTTCAAAAATATGAATAAAGATAAAATATTACGACCATGTCACTTATTTTTAGGCTAGATTAATCAGATATACCTTTTACTAAGGTGATAAATTTTTCCACCATTACTACTTATATTGAACAAAAATAAAAGAGGAATATTTACCAAATCTGAACATATTGATTCAAAATATGGAATCCATTTTATAAAATTAAATACCTATATGTGGAATATTTTAATTTCAAATCCAAATGAAAAACACAATGAAAAGTCGTTTTTTCAAAAATTACTTTTTCTGTATAAAAATGTTTTATACCAAATTCAATCAAAAAAATTGTTAAATTAGCTTAATTAAATTATGAATAATATAATATATCTAATTTTAATTTCAAATCACTTTATAACATAGGGTAACTTTTTAAATTCTTGAAGCGAAAATAGTGTTTCTAATAAAAATCCTTAATTTTTACTATTCACTAGAGAATTAATCTTTTTAGAAAAAATCTGAAAATTTAACACTAAAATAATTTTAATATAATGATTTCTAAAATGATATTTTATTTATAATATAAAATCTATAAAATTTCCATAAATTCATTATAATATTTTCTAAAAAAATTAATAAATATCATTTTTAAATAAAATGTATTTCTAAAGCATAAAACAACTATACTAAAGATTGAGTACTTATTTTCCTAAGTGTTTGTCAGATTATAGTACTTAAGAGGGGGTGAATTGAGTATTTATTAAAATTTATTTTAAAAAGTTTTCTTAAAAGGGTTCCATAATAAAAAATGTATACATCCCTTTTTATCATGGTATTGAGGTTGTAAAGGTTTAACTATTCAAATAATCTCTCGTAAGATTGATTAATTACCAATAAAATCAATATGAATTATTGATACTACTTTTTAATCTATTATAATAAGGAAAAACAATTATAACTTCTATCCAAGACTAAATATCAAAGTAAAATCTAGTATTTTCTAAAATATACTGTAAAGAAGAGAAAAAATAAATTCAAAGATACAAAGGACAAAACAAGTGGTCCAGTATCAAGATGACACATAATACACTCTACTTAGTGATCAACTTTCACCAAGAATTTTATATTAATAAACTGGATGAACACCCTAGATCAGGGTAAACAATAGTGCATAGGACTGTCCAGGTCACATGACCACTTCTACTGTTCTTCATGGGTATAAACTACCAGGTCACACAAGGACCTTTTCCACACTTATCCATGGGAGAAAAGAGATGTAAAAAGATATGAGAGGAAGGATATCTTGTATCATTTAGTTTAGTGTATGAGAGAGTGTGTTTTAATACAGACACACACACACACACTACTCAAAAGCTAAAAATAGTACACAATAGAGAAAAGATGATGTAATAAGGGTAGAAGTGAAATATGTTTTATTCAATTATTCTCTAGACTTGGAGGATGAATCAAATGCAATTACTGAGTCCTCTCATGAAAAAAGGAGTGTCATAAGTCTGGTGCTCTGGGTTCTAGTTAGATCTATCTCATGTTATTGATGGAGTTGGTACTACGAAGATGATTTTGATTCGGGTCCTCGGTAGTCCAGAATTTGGATTAAGAGTGCTTTTTGTGTTCTTCAGTTGTATCTTGTTGCATGTTTCATTTCACTCTTCAAAAATTCCCATATTTTTTCTCTTCTTCTGTGTATGTGTTCATATTGAATTCCAACTTATCTTCATTTTTAATTGTGAGTGCACACATTAGAGCCAACCTAATACATGTGTTATGCAGCTCATACCTCATACTATTTGGTGACATGTCTACAAAGAAACATTAATTTTTTCAGTGCCTTTAAATGACTCCAATATGACCATTAGGATTAATTTTTAAAAGAAAAAATAGATTAATAAACGATTTCATAGTCTGTGTAGAAATGATATCACATGGAAATGGTTTCACCATTAAACAATGCTTTCTTATTTTCCTTTGAGTGGTGAGATAGTCATGATGCTACAATTTTATTGAGATCATCAACTGGTAGCACAGATGCAGTGTTAGGATCACGATTTATGGTCCTTTTCCAAACATCTAACGGTGTCTTACTAAAAGTAGCAAATAACCGGTGTCACAAACTTCATGAGATCTGAAACTCATCAAAGTGTCTGGGTCATGGTGTTTGGGTCACAGTGTCTAGGTCATGCTATCTAAGTCACAGTGTCTGTGTCACGATGTCTTAGTTATGGTGTCTGGGTCACGGTGCATGGGTCACGGTTTCTTGGTCACGATGTTTGGGTCCTTTGCCAAAAAATGAGAACTAGTGGCATACTCAGGGATTCTCAGACCTATCCCAATATCTGTATACATACATAAGTAGAAATAATCATAGAATAGAATAGACTTAATCATTCATATAATAAATCATTATAGAACAATGTAAAATGTAGTTTACCACAATCAAACATAATTTAAGATTAATAGGATTTAGTGGAAGGTTATTTAAATCATAAAGAAAGCAACCATCGCTACACATGATTTGAGATAGATGAAACCAGATTTACAGGATCTTTGACCATTAAAACCTGATTAAAACATGAGGTGTCCAACAATATCCCCCTTTTTGATGATCAAGAATCATATGAAGTAGATATCTGTTCATAGTTTGCGGATCTCCCCGTTAGGCCTTAGGGCCTTAGGGCTATTCTCCTGCTTTTGGGATTATCAAAAAGAGGACAAGAAAAATAAATAATGAAAGTGAATAATAGAATATAAAACAATAGTTCACATTGAATTAGAGGGAAAAAATATGTGTCATTACAAGAATTAAAAAAAGTAAAAAAAATCCCTATCAAAATACAATTTTCACTTTTCTTCACCACTAGCTATCTTTTACTTGCCCTTTTTAGTAGCATTAGAAAGAGCCACAAGAGAAGAAGTATAAGTTGAAGAAGGGAGTGAGACAATGGTCAGAGAAGGAAGAGGTAGTCCTTCAAAAATAGAAGGCGCCAAAGTAGGTTTGGTGTGAGACCAAGGAATGTTTTGGTCAAGGATAACAGGTTTTATTTGACTCATATCCTAATATACATACATTGAGGTACATGTAAAGGAAGTGGATTAGGAATGAGGTAAACCAGGTCGCAAAGATGAAGCTGCATGATCCACAATAGCAGTGCTCAAGACATGAAGATAATGCTTCAACAACTGAATGATGTAAGTAATAATCTCACCCATTTCCTTTTTTGAAATCATATGTGTTCTCTACGAACATATCCAATATAGGAGTGAAATATTTCAACTTTCGAAAATTATTATTGATGCATTGAGTGACATGAGTAATTTTTAAATTCTCTACAACATATTTAAAATGGTTTTGTATATCATTCTTATAGATAATACAATTAAATTTTTAATCCATTTTCGTAGTAATTTCTTCTGGAGAATCAGTTTAAATATTGGAATTAATCCTCAGTAAATGAAAAACAATGTCACTACACTTGAAAACATTAGACAAGATCTCATTGTCGAAACTATAGAACCCTGATTGAAGTTCCTCCTTAACAACAATTCTGAGTAGATAACTATCAACGGATAGAGATGACCATCCAGAGGCATTAGGGGCTGTAATATTTGAAGTGAGGGACTTGAGCTGATTGAGAACTTTTTGTAGACATAACTTGAACTCATCAGTCAGTTTTTTGAGACCAATAACAAGCTCACACATCTCTTGGACTATCTTCGTATTTCTCTCAGCCGCATTTTCAGCCGATGAAGTCAAGTTCAGTTTAATCCCGAATGCTACATACTATGGAATCTGACCAACAACACCCTCAACAGAATTTGGAACATGAGGTATTTTTATTTCAACCCCTTTTAAACATCTTCAACCATATCTTAGAGATACCTCACCTCATCACTCAATTTGTTTCTCAATTTTACCCTCTTGAACATCATGATGAATTTTAGACTGAATCTTCCTTATGATCTTCTCTAAAAGAAAGAATCATCTCTATCGCTTAGATTTGTTACAAAATCATGTTGGGTGTTCATGAGATTTTCAACTATATCCAATAAAGTATCTCTAAAGGATTTAAAATAAATTTGACTCACAAAATAAGGAGGTTTCTATGAAGGTTCAGGAGCAGGAATTGAAATAGGTTCAGGTTCCTTGGTAGATATTACTTCTAAATTAGAGACCAGTTTCAATTGAAAGCCAATAGACAGGTGTATGCCTTTAACTATGGATTCCTAGTTATCATACACATCAAATTAGCTTTGAAACATATACCAAGTATCCATAGTTCTTTGATCAACTGGGTTAGTAACTTCAACACTTTCTAGACTAGGGTGCTGCTCTCCCTCAACAAGTTCATCTGTAAGAGGACTAAGAGATTATGTTCCTTGATCAGGTTCTAAAAGAACATCTAAAATACTCTCACCCATTTCTTTTCTAGCTATCTAGAAGGATTGTTCTATTTTTTCCTCAGGAGAAAGGAAAATTTCAAGATTAGTTTATTCCTCTAATGTTTCCTCAACCGAAGCTTCTTTCTCAAGAGAAAGTTATTCTTCTAGACGCTCCTCATGAAAATCCTTTTCTTTTAAACTAACAACAAATTATCTTCCAGAAGCAGGTTCTTCTTCCAAATCAATACTTATTTCAGTAATATGTGATTCCTTCTAAAATATGGGCTATGGAACAGGTGGACTACTGTCTTCCTTTCCCAAAACAATTTATTCCATAGGTGAAACAACCACCTGTTTTTCTGCTTCAACATGATAGTCAACAATTTCATCTGGTTCCAAACTAGGATCTGATATCTTCTTAGGTCTTGAATGATGCTCAAACGGATTAAACATTTCATATAACCTTTCATTATCCCCTACCCAAGCCTTATTCTATGGATTGAAACTTTTTTTATCCTTTTGACTATAACCTTTGAGATAAAAAATTCATGATATTTGATTAATTCTTAATTTGGTACAATCAATAATTTAGAATACATCATAGTATAGATTAACCTTGTGTAAAAAAAGGAAGTAGAATTTGAGGTTATCTTAATCAAATCACACTTATAAAGTAAAACATACTTTCACAGGTTAATCTTGTGCCTATTCATCATAATATTTATAAAAAATACATCATGATATTTGAGGGTAGCAAAATATCCTTTTCTTAGACTAATCAAATTTTGGAAAAATATAAAAATTAATATGGTTTCACCATCTAACTCAGAATCAATATCTATTCTCTTCTATTTATTGCTAAACAAGATTCCCAAGGCCTCTTCTAAAACAAAAACACCACTAGGAGGAGTAGGTCCTCTCTGGTAGTCCTCAAAAGTTTCTTCATGAGTTATCCCTATGCAGGTATCCCATAACCTTGAGGAAAAGGTGCATCTTTGGTCATTAATCCATATTCTCACAACAAAACCATCTTCTTTATCAAATGAGTACTAAACAAACTAATAGAACTAAGCAATAATATTTGGATAAATCAGCCTTGGCTCCATTGTGTACCAGTCCAGCCATCTATGCTCTTTTAGTACTTTCAACACTAAATAATTACTTGACAACAATAACTTAGGGTAGATTTCCTCTTCTAATACCACTATTATATCAACAAGGTTTGGGTTTAGTGTTCCTTCAGGGGATAACTATAGTGATATTTTTTTACTTTCTTCTTAGATCTAAGATTCTTAGGAGTTGAAGAAGATATGTACTTCATTATGGACATTCAATGAGGGTTTCAAGAGAGATGGAGAGATTAATGAATTGAATTAGGTTATACAGGTTGAGAGAGAAAGGTTTCAGTTTTGTGAGAAGAGAGCACTAATGAAGAAAATAACGAAACATATTTCAGTTTTATCATTTAGGAATTTGAAGCGACGTAAATTCAAAATCACGAGATTAATATAGTAAAATAATCCATATAGTGATACAAGTAATAAATTAAAAATAAATCAAAAATGTGTCATTACAGTGAGAGTGAAAAAGGTTTTCATGGTGAGACTAGAACATGTTCTCACAGTGTCATCATTATGGTGTGTCTCCCCACGGTGAGACCGTATTATGTCAGACAGTAAGTGACAGACAGTAACCGAGAGACATCAACTATGAGACCATAAACATTAGATATTAGTATCAAGACAGTGACTTGTGAAACTGTAAATCATGAAACAATAAAATGTGAAGTAGTAAGCTGTGAGATAGTAGATTTTGAAAAAGTACATTTTCTTCATGAGATGTATCATTACTAATTCATGTATGATGTAACCTATCCTTTCAGAATTTAATTTGTTGGTGAATATATCAAAAATATGATATTCAGTTCCAATGAATTCTAATTTGATATCACCTTTTTGATAATGGTCTCTCAAAAAGTGATGTCTTACATAAATATGGATTGTCCTAGAGTGTGAAATATGATTTTTTTGAAATATTAATAGCACTTTTATTGTAATAATTTATAGGTACCTCTCAGAGTTGATATCCATAATCTAGTAATGAGTGTTTCCTCTAAAAAATTTGTGCAAAAAAAACTACCAGTTGCTTTGTATTCAGCTTTGACAGTAGATAATTCATCAACATTTTGTTTCTTACTACACCATGGTACTAATGCCTTTCCTTAAACGTGAAATGTTTTAGAGGTTCCTTTTCTCTCTAACTTACAACCACCTAAATCAGCATTGAAATAGCTAACTAACTCAAATGATTGTCCTCTATGATAGAACATTCTTAGATTGGGTGTTTTCTTGAGGTATTTAAAAATCCTTTTAACAGCATTTAAATGATATTCCTTAGGGGTTTCTTGAAAATGATCACACATACACACACTAAACACAATGTCAGCTCGTCGAGAAGTTAAATAGAGTAAGATTCCAGTCATTTATATGTAAGTGGGTTGATCAACAAATTTTCCATCTTTATCAAGATCCAACTTAAAAGTAGTACTCATTGTAGTATCACTAATTTTACTGCTATCCAAACCAAAATGTTTTAGAAGATATTTATTATATTTTCTTTGATTTAAAATAATACCATCTTTATTTTGGAAGATTTGAAATCCAAGAAATAATTTTAGTTCACCCATTAAAATATTTTCAAATTCATTTTTCATGATTTTAGGAAATTCAATACATAAATAATATTTTGAAGATCAAAAATTAATATTATCTACATAAATTTGAACTACTAAAACATCAACAGAAATTCGTTTTATAAAAAGAGTAGGATCAACTATACCTTTTGAAAAAACATTGAAATAAGAAAAGTACTCAATCTATCATAGAATGATCTTGGAGCTTGTTTTAAACCATATAAAGTTTTTGATAATTTGAAAACATGATTAGGAATGTGAGGATTTTTGAAACCAGGGGGTTGTTCAACAAATACTTCCTCAGCTATTTGCCCATTTAAAAATTTAGTCTTGACATCCATTTAGTATAATTTGAAATTCAGATGGGCATTATAAGAAAGTAGGATATTGATGGCTTCAAGTCTAGCTACTGGTGAAAAGTTTTCCTCATATTAAATTCATTCTTCTGGACTATAGACCAGTGCAACTAATCTAGTCTTATTTCTAACAATATTACCAGGTTCATCTACTTTATTCCTAAACACCCATTTAGTACCTATTTTAAAAATGTATTTGGGTCTATAAAAATGTTTTTAAACATCGTTCCTTTCAAACTGATTTAGTTCTTACTGTATATCCATCACCCAAAATTCCTCATTGATAACATCATTATTGTTTTTTGGATCAATTTGTGACAAGAAAAATTCATGTTCAACCTAATTTCTAAGAGAATCTCTAGTTTTTGTTACTTTATCTAAATATCCTACAACAACATCTAAATGATGGTTCTTACGTGTTCTAATGGCTCTAGAAAAAGAGGGGCTAGTGATTTCAGGTTCTTCAACAGGTTTGGGTCCATTATGACTTGAATCTATAAAATTTCCCAAACTGGATGTTTTAACAGATTCCTTTATAGCATGTTTGGAGGATTTAGCATTAATGTCTAGATTTGACATATTATCTTCTTGGTTCTCTAGAGAGATATTAGGATCATTTGGATCTGTCTCGTCAAACATGAAATTTAAATATTCTTCCACACATTTAGTTATTTTTTTAAACACTCTATAGTATTTACTATATATTGAATATCCTTGAAACTTCCTTCATCACTCTTGGATGAAAACATTTCAAGATTTTCCATAGAATTAAGGATATAGACTTTGCAACCAAAAACCTTGAAGTAGTGTACTTTGGGTTTTCTATTGTTCTATAACTCATATGGAGTTCTTTTAATAATTGGTCTATTCAACACTCTATTAATAATATAGAATGTTTTATTTACAGCTTCAGTATAGAATTAAATATGTAAGTGATATTTACTAAGCATGGTTCTAGAAATTTCTTATAAAGTCTTATTTCTTCTTTGTACAACTCCATTTTGTTGAAGTGTTCTAGGGGTAGAGAAATATGACTATAACCATTTTTTTTGAGAAAAAGGATTAAAACTCTTTATTTTCAAACACATGACCATGATCACTTCTTATGTATTTAATTATAAGCCTACAGATATTTTCTACAGTTTTATAATATTTTGTAAACTAAGAGTAGGCTTCACTTTTGTTATCAAAAAAAGGTCCAAGTATATCTAGAAATGTAATTTATATGAACATAAACATATTTTGACCCATTTAAACAAAAAACTATATATGGTCCAAAAATATTCATGTGAACCAACTCGAGATGTTGAGAACATGGCACATATTTCATTGGTTGGAAGTAAATTTTGTGTTGCTTTCTATTTTGACAAGGATTACACACTTTATTATTTCGAAACTCAAGTTTAAGTAGGTATTTGACTAATCTTTTTATAGTTATATTTTAAATGGGGTGAAATTTTTAGTGTCCAAGTCTTCTATTCCAAATCCAAGACTCATAGTAAAATACAATTAAACATGATTTATTTTGAGAAACTAAAGAATCTATGTTAACAAAGTATACATTTTCATTTCTTAATGCAGAAAATACTAATTCATTTATATAATTAAAAACATTTCATGAATAATTTTCATATTTACCATGAAATCCATCACCACATAGTTGTGAAATACTAAATAGATTTTATTTTAGTCTATTAAAAAAAATTAATTTGGAAATTTAGACTTAGTTAGAGTTACCGATTTGGCCAAGTCCAATTATTTTTCCTTTGGCATTGTCACCAAAAGTTACATGTCCACCATCTATTTTTTTAGGTTCTTGAATCTTGAATAGTCTCCTGTCATGTGTCTTGATCACCCACTATCAAAGTTCCATAATCTTTTATAGGAGATATTTAATCAATTTTACTACAAAATAGTAAAATAAAAATAGACTTTGGTACCTATATTTGTAGGGTTCTAGTAAGATTAGTAACTAGTGATTTTGGAACCCACATTTTACTCATAGGTTTCCTATAAGCATTATGTAAAGTACTTTAAAAATAAACTCTATTTTTTCCAAAAAAGCATGAGACCATCGATATTGTATCATGATTTGAATTAGTAGAATGTTTTCTTGAACTTGGAGTAAAAAATTATTTTCTAGATTTAGAAACAAAATTGGTTTTCCCAAAATTTATTTTTACATGTTGATAGCCAATACTAGTAGTATATTTAGGGGAAATATATTTACCTAGAATTTTTACCAAGGTATCTTTAACATTATAAACCATTAAAGGTCCTTTTTCAATTTCTCATTAGATAACATTAGTTCATTGTTTTATTTGAGTAATTGAACATTTTAATCTCTTTATATACAGTATGTTTAAATTTAACAGTTGAGGTAAGAGCATAATATTTTGTTTGAAAGACCTGTATTTAACTTTTAGTTCGTTACATATCTCTTCAATCATATTTCAATACTCGAACATTTCTTATTTAGAAATATTTTCATAATCACTTTTATCTTCAAAATAATAGGAATTTTGTACAGGAGATTCATGTGATACCTCAGATGTGTTTGTCATGAAACACATATTGGATTTGATAGCATATTCAATGTGAGGACTATAAGTCACATGTGCTATCCTCAGAAGCACTCCCAGATTCTTTAATTACCTTTATATAATTTCAATCCATGTCGTCGTATTTATGTTTATACTTGATCTTGGTACAGTCAACCATTACATGTCCCTTTCACTTACATTCATGGCATACTATCTCATCAGACTTGTTTCTACTTTTCCGATCGTTCTTCAAGATTCCCTTTTGATCATATCTTCTTTTGAAGTTAGGATTTTTGAATAATTTATTACTCATGATAAATTTCTAAAACTTTATAGATAATTGAGCCATCTCCTCATCACTGTCAGGTGATTATTTTCCACTGCTGGAACTTTCTACAGAACCATACAATTTCTTATTTTCTTTGTGTTTAGAGGTGGTGGTATTGATGGCCACAGATTTTATTTTCGGTTCATTTTCCTCTTCCTTGTTGAATTTTAGATCCTCTTAGTACATCATTAGTTTCTCAATGAGTTATTTTACAGGTAATTTTCTGATGTCACATAACTATCGGATGGAGACAAAGGTTACTCTCCATCAATCAAGTGGGAATATAAGAATCCTCATGATATGTTCTTTGGTAGTGACTTCTCTTCCAAGAGAAATCATTATGTTGACAATTTCATTGAACCTGAGATACTTTTCATAAATAGGCTCATTTGGATTTATTTTAAAGTTATCATAATTAATAGTATAAGTATTGAGTCTCATTTCTTTCACTATAGAAGATCCTTCATGTGAAATATATAAAGTATCCCAAATTTCATGGGTAGTTTTACATGCAAAAATTCTATTAAAATCCTTATATCCTAAATAACAATATAAAGAATTCATGGATTTGAAATTTTTTTTATAGGAAGTCTTAGTTTGGTCATCCCAGGTAATTCTATCAGTACTAAATTTTTTATAATATTCTATAATGGAAGACCAAATTTCAAATCCCATACATTATAAATTCATTTTAATTTTAATTTTCCATTGTGCATAATTAGTTCCATTAAATAATGATGGTCTATTTTTTGTAACACCTTCAAGCATATTATCCATAATAAAGAAATAATTTTAATGACCTAGAAATTTAGAATTAATAAAAATTTATAGATCATTAATGTACAATTAAAATTACAATGTAATAGTCTTAGAAACATAGTCTTAATAATAATAACTTCATTTGATACCAAATTTTAGTCAGAGTAGAGAAATCAAGAGGGGGGGGGGGTTTAATTGAGTAATTATTAAAATTTCTATTAACAAATTTTCATAAAAAGGATTCCAAATAAAAAATGAATACAACCCAGTTAATCAATGTAATAAAGTTATAAAGGTTTGAATGTTCAAATAACATCTTGAAAGATTAATTAATTCTCATAAATATCAATATGAATTATTGATACTAATTTTGAAGCTTTTCGAATATGAAAAAACACTTAAAACATCTATCCAAGACCAACTATCAATGTAAAATCGAGTGATTTCAGAAATATACAGTAAAGTAGTGAAAAACTAAATTCAAAGACACAACAGAAAAAACAATTTGTTCAGTCTCAAGACGATACCTAATCCCCTCCACTTGGTAGTCACCATCCACCAAGTAGTTTATATTAATAAACTTGATCCACACCCTGGATTGGGGTAAAAATTACTGCACAATACTATCCAGGTCACATGATATCTTCCACTATCCTTCATGGTTATAAACTACCAAGTCGCACAAGGACCTCTTACAAACTTATCCATGATTGAAAAAACATGTAAAAAGATATGAGAGGAAGGATATATTGTATCATTCAGTTTAGTATAGGAATCAATTTTAATTTTAATATAGACACACACTCACTTCTAGAAAGCCATAAATAGCACACAAAATAGAAAAGATGATGAGATACATTTAGAAGTTCCCTGAGTGTTATTCTATATAGCTCTGGACTTGTAGGATGAAGCATACGAAAGTATAAAGTCCTATTGTGAAAAAAAAGAATCTAAAGTCTGGTTCTTTGGATTCCAGTTAGATCTAGCTCTTATTCTTCATGGAGTTGGTACTGCAAAGATGATTTTGATTCTAATCAACGATATTCCAAACTTTGGATCGATTGTTATTTCTGTGTTATTCTTTTGTATGTTGTTGCATGCATCAGTAAACGAATTAAAAAATTCTTGTAAGTTAGCTCTTCTTCTGTGTATGTGTTCATATTGAACCCCAACTTGTCTTCCTTTTTAATTGTGAGTCCACACATTGGGTCTGACCAGATGCATGTATTCTAGACCTCGTACCCCATACTATTAGGTGACATGTCTTCAAAGAAACATTAATTTTGTCAGTGCCTTTAAATGAATCAAATATGACTGTAAGAATTAAATTGAAAATGAAAAAAAGATTAAAGAACGGTGTCACAGTCTGTCCAAAAACGGTATCACTTGGAAACAGTGTCACTAAGAAATGGTCTCTTCTTTTTTTCCTTTAAGCTGTGAGACAGTATTGATGCTAAAATTGTATTGTGATCAACAACTAGTAGAACACATGTGGTGTTAGGATCATGGTGTCTGGTCCTTTTCCAAACTTCGAATGGTGTCTTAGTGATTATAGTATGGAACCAGTGTCACATACTTCATGAGATCTAAATCTGGTCATGGTGTCTGGGTCATGGTGTTTGGGTCACGGTGTCTGGGTCACGGTGTCTAGGTCACAATGTTTGGGTCATGGTGTCTGGTTCACGATGATTGGGCCCTTTTCTATAAAACCAGAATCGGTGGCAAACTCACTGTTTCTCAGACATAGCCAAATACTTGTATACAGACTTATGCAGTAATATTCAAAGAATTAATTATAATTAATCATTCATATTAGAAATAATTATATAACAATGTTAAATATAGTTTACAATAATCAAACATGATTTAGGATTAATAAGATTTAGTGGAAGGTTATTTAAAGAATAAAGAAACCAACCATCGCTACACATGATTTGAGATAGATAAAACATGATTTATAGGATTTGTGATCATTAAAACATGATTAAAACATGAGGAGTCCAATATTAATATTTAATAAATGAATTTTAATTAAGTATGTCTTTTATATATATTTAATAATTTGGTTAATTCAATTCACACCCACAAAATCAATATCTTGGTTATCGTGATCATAATTAAATAATAATATTTCATGGTTCGTTTAAGCTCATTTTTTCATGTTTTGTACACTATCGAACATAATACTATCCTTTTAAAATATTATATTGTTACATACACATAGATTTAAGGCCATAATTGTTAGAATAAGTTTATGGATTAAGCTATTCTATTATATCCCAATACCACTATGTATCCTAAGACGATAGGAATAAATCCACAGATAGTTCTTATATAGAAACATCCCGGTTTGATTTTCTCATATACATGAAATGGTGAATTTTTTATTTTATCATAGAATTGGATTAGAAATAGGATTATATCATCAACTTATACTCACGATAGGAGTCCTAGTTTTTCTTTATAAAACGGTAATTTCCCCTTATCGCATATCAAATATGAACAATATTCTAGGAACCTATACATTAATCTTCCTCGTATGTAAGGAATGAGTTATATAAGGAAAATTTAACTAATTATTTTAAGTGTATATAGGGTGGACAAAATGGCATGGAGTTTTATGTCACAGGATAATTACTTTATATAATTTAATTTTTTATCAAACTATTAGACTGTAGGGATATGAGATTTAAGGTCATACATATTTGACCACGGTGTCTTTTAGTTTATGTTTAGGAGACTCCGAGCCTCCTCAATAGTGTCTATAGTGAATTGGGATACATAACATTGATATATTCATATTTTTTTGAAAATGGGAAATAAATACAATGTAAATCATTTACAAAAATGTATGAATTAATTATGATGGGATGATGAATCATGGGAAAAGGTTGACCATTAGTAAAAATAGAAACTTATATAGCGTGTTCAGGGTTTGTGGGAGTAGGTAGATCATTAATAATGTCAAAAATGAGTGCCACACCATGATGTAAATATCTCTATATCTTAAGGTGGATTTTCCTTGAAGAACTAAAACATCCTCTAGTTGTTACTTTATAGGCTAAAATGAAATTGTGTTGTTCACCAAAAATTTAATGTGGGGTCCTTATAGATTAATCAATCCATGCTACAAATACTTTTATGAATGGAGGAATCAAGAGAAGTACCTGAAATCAAGGTTTTGGGTTCAAAAAGACTGAAAAATTATAATTATGAAGTAGTTTGGGTTGAAAAATAGTGTTTCTAAATAGTTTTTGAAAAATCATTTTGCTACACCACCAAGTTATAGGTATGATATTTGTGTAAGAGTAATAGACCTTTTATAAAGTGGAGGATAAATTAAACCTCCATAGGAAAAGGGTGATGAATCAATATATAATGAGGAATAATGGTCACAAATTAATATCATTTCTTACTGAACTATTTGAGTAGGTTATGGTTTAATGAGATGGATAGTGTACTATATAGTTTAAGCTCATGTGGAAAGGGACTCATGTTATACAACTTAGGATCCTATAAATAGGACATCATGATATGAAGTTTAACATAATGTGAAAAGGCCTAAATTTTGTATAGTTTTTAATTATGAAACAAGGAATTTGGTCTCCATGATATTTGTTATGATGTGTCTCAATCATGATAAATAAAGTGATCAATCGAAAAACTTAAGCTCATATAAGTCATGCTCTATGTGAGAAACAAGAAGAAATTGGAGGACCTGTTGTATTATGTTAGAGAACATAATTGGGAGAGATTATAAAGTAATAGTATATCTTCATATAGTGATAATTAAATAAAAGACCCAATTAGAATGAGTTTAATGGTTAATCAATAGGACATGGTTCCAATATTTTCAATTTGTTTGTCTGTAACTAGATTAGGAATTCTATACATTACTATGTATCCTATAAGTAAAATAATCTACCCACACTTAGTTTTGATCAAAAGGCCCCTACATAGATACAACTCAAGTGTGGGGATATTTTCTTTTCTTATGTTGATGTTGGATCAAAACAAGGAGAGGTATTTGATGTCCCAACTCAAACTGGATCATTGGTATGAAACTGAATTTTTGGATGGGTCTGTTATAAGTAGTCCATAATTCACTACATATCCTATAAGTATAAGAATTAGAAAACATGTAGTTATTATTATAAAATTTCATTTATGGATATCATAATATTACATAGGAATGGTGGAATTTTATTTTCTTCAAAAATCTATCTCATGTACAGTGAATCACCAATAAAATGGATAGGTATCATAACATGAGAACGAAAGAAAATCAATGTGAATTATGTCTTATTTACAATATGAGGTGTTATAACTCTATCTTAGTCTAGGGTTATTATATAAAACTGAGTAATATCTATTAAACTCATACCTTATAGAATCATTTTTTAAGATATATATTATATACAAATGGAAGGGATGACTATACAAAATGACCATATGTCTTGTATTTTAAAATCACGTGAGAAGGACTAAAATATCAAAATTTTAAAGTCAAAAAAGATGTAATTGATCCATGTGGTTTATCATCATTCTTCTCGAATGATATACCATACAATTTATAGTTGTGAAACTAATACTATAATGGCCTAAAATTTAATATCATGTGACAAAGGCATTGTGAACCAATGTAAAATTTTGAAAATTATTTCTCATGGATACATGATGTATGGTTTAGGGTCATGTGATCAGGACCCTGACTATATATTTTAACATATTGTAGTGAAGATATATTCCAAGAAATTTTAAGTCATGCCTAATAGATTATTGAGAACCCCATTCGAATTTATTAAGAGTATGTGCTCCAGAAGTAAAATTAGAAAGGGTTTTTAGCTGGGAGATAAATTGGAATTTTGGGAATAATTACATTTCCCATAGTATGAAAATAAATCCATATGTAGTTCTGGAAGGTTCATTGTGTATGTAGATTTTGGTAAAGTCTTGATGTGAATGAAAAGGAATCAAACACTTGGATAGGCTCAATTTTTAGTTGTATATTCAAATAAATATCTACTTTGAAATCTATTATATATATCTAGATCATAAATAAAAGGGACAATTTTTTTCTTATTATATTCCAACATGGAATCACAGAGAAAAAAACAATGCACTAATGGGGTTTCTTTAAAGATATAATAATTAGGTATGGAGATTAGGCCATAATGTTTAGGCCACTATAAAAAGTTAAAGACGTTACAGGATATACCATACATCATGAAATTTAGTTTCCTACCACAAGGATGGCATGCATCATAATTTAGATCCATACAAAGAAGAATTATGTAACAATGTTTATTTTCACTCTATAAGTTCATTTCCATCAATTTTAACAAAATTTTGTGAGGTCATGGTTCTAATAGGATTCATCAAGTATTATTTTTCACTAATTGACTAAGGGTGACTTGATGGCATGTTTTATGAATCTAGAGATCCACAAACTCAACTAGGACTTCATCAATTTACTTGTAGATCCAACAATTGATGATAAAAAATCCTTCAATGATATGTCCCAAGAGTCAGTTATAAGGATATTAATTGGGATGATACTTCATGGATGAATCATCGGGTCTCTTAATCTTTAAGAGCTTAAGAAGGTCATGTTTCAACGAAAATTAAAAGTAAGTAGTTACATGATCTATCATAACAAAATATACCTTACTTCATCCACTTATAAGACATGGGAGATCCTAAAACTTTGTTCTACATTGTGTTTTCTTCTAAGGGTTTCCACAAATCCGATGAAAATATTTAGGTATCATTGGCTGCAATATCCCATTATCTATCTAAATATGAACCATATCCTTAAAGAAAAATAAACTATTTTTTAATTTTATATATATCAGTGGTAGGGGATGAAATTTTAATTGTCCCTAAAATATGCCTCCTCAGGTTTCTTAATCATAAGGTCCCAATAAAATAATTCTCCATGGTATTGGAAAAATACAGAGACGTGTTCTTATTGGAAGGAAAATATCTTGATTTTCCTATTATTGAGATATGGTTGACAATAATTCCTCCCTATGTTCCATTTATACATAAATAGGTATAAAAACATGGTTGGATTTGATGTATTAGAGGTAGTTCCCTATTATTTTTCAATTTGGGTTTGATGTTGAAGCAATTGATGACTGGGACATTGATGATGCCTCCCCTTGATTGGACAATTTCAACTACCTTTGGAACAATGTGGTGGTCATTAAATTTGAACAATGTTTTGAGTGAATCTGATAAAGTCGTGGAAAATATGAAAATACCACTAGCCCTGTAGTATGGGGTACTTAACTTCAGGGAAGACCTTTGTTAGTAGATGCTATTATTTCACAATAGGGAAAATATCCATGAAGAATCTTAATTATTATTTCATAGAGATCTTAATTTTCTCATTATAATTAAGTGATCTATTATTCATAAGAGATTTACTTGTTATACTCAAGGGGATAATGTGAAATAGAATTATCGACACTATTTTACAATGTTTTCCACTAGGGATGTGCACCACATGTTGTGATTTTCATGATTTAATTTTTATTGTCTTTCATTAAATATTTCCAATGGCCATCGACCATTAACACTAGGGTTGGTGATGTAAACTATTTGATCAAAAAATGATGATGGTATGTCAGCTCCTACTTCATAGGATTCCTCCTTTTAGATAGTTTCCTTGTGTTGTACTCCATTATAAATTTATTCCATGTTTGTGGAGTTCATTCATGGTACCGTATCGAGGTGGATTCCATTTAATTATGTTTCTTCTTTTCTGATAGAGAAGCCACTTGTAGTTGGAGATTCTTATGATGTTGGACATATTTTGAGATTTTTGGACTTTGGGATGTCAGGAACCTATAAAGTATTCCTCCTTCAAATTCAAGGGAATATCATATACAAGGAATCTTAGGTAAATAACCTAAGGTATCCCATTTCTTTCACGGGGTAATTTATACAAAGGGAATGATGATTTCAAGGATTTTTACCTAGATCACCCCACGTTCATTTCATGAGGTATAGATTCTATATTATTCTGTGGGGGTTATAAATTTAATGTCCTATGGGGACACAGTTGGCCAAAAGTTTAACATCTTATGAGGACAAGTTGGTCACATGTATAGCATCATATGGGGATAGTTTGATCATATATTTAATGTATTCATTAAATAGGTTGGTCAGAGGTCTAATGTCTTATGAGGATGTGGTTGGTCTAAAATTTAACAACCTATAGGGATTGGTTGGTGGGTTTCTTTTGTTCCTATGGGGAAGACGATTACACATCAAAGTTTAAGCCTTTAAAGGGGAAGACATGTATATTTTATGGGGATATCTTGGAATTGGTATTGAACCTCAGGCAGGTATCCCATGTGTGTTAGTATTGGACCTTAGGGAGGAATCATACATACCCAATTAGGGGATATGGATCAAAACCCACATAGTTTGAGTGAAATGCTCAAGGTCTTGTCATAGGACTAGTACATTAAGTTTATCATCATGTGGTAAGTATGCCTATTTTTTAGAAACTCGGTTTTTTTCCTTATTTGAATTTAAAATATATTAATAAATATTTTTGGAGATGGGTACAAAGATGATGTGAGATTCCAAGGCTCGGTGAGCCAAAAATTGATCATATACAAATATTTAATATAATAATATCACATGCATGTAGATTTAGTAAAAAATTAAAATATAACTCAAAACAAATCCTTGAAATGGAAGAATGAGATCACGGTTGAATATGGGGCATGGGATTTACCCTAGGCGTGACCTATAGTTGGTCAGTGCAAAACATTTTGATAAGGTAGCTATTGGAGGATACGTTAAAAAATAGATTAATTGAATTAAATCATTCAAGGCCCAAATTGATTTCCATATATGAATATCCTATTATAGAAAGTTTTTAGGGTTAGCTACAAAAATCTAGGATCATTGATAGGATGTTTAACTATTCTTTATTGGTAGATCAATATTATATGACAACTAGATCGAGGTGGATCGATTGAAATAAAATGTTGTAGATCTTCCCCATTACTAGTATAAATATTCAACATTAATTATAATCCATAATAAATGTGGGGATAAAAAATTTATTTTTTTCCATTTATTAAATGAATGAGAACATTTTTATCTTCTATTCATTGATATATAATTAATTGGTCCTTCACATGAGCTAGTTTATCAAATAAATTTTTTTATTCAATTTATTCTTTGTTATTCCATGTTTATACCCCAAAATATCCATGATATATGATAATTCTCCAATAAAAATTAGCTAAATATTAATGAACCTTTTTTATTGTGCATTTAAACCAATTTTTCTTTGTGTTCTTCATTGTTGGGCAATAAGGCCAACATTCGACATTTCCAGGTGATTCTGAGCATGAATTGACCACCAGATTCATGATGTATGTGTGCATAATGACCAGATTAGTGTTTTTCAAATAGAATGGGAAAGATTATGGGTGTTAATTTAAGGATCTTAGATCTAATTTGGTGACAGATGATGACATGAGGTTCTAATAGAAATTAAGGCATTCTAGTCGTCATGGAAATCATTGAATTCTAGTTTCTAGCCAACAGAGGGTTAGAGTTGATGAATGAATGTTTGTACCACTATTTTTGGGTTCTCAAATAGAGATAATCGCATTGGAGAACCCAGATCTAAAATCTACACAAAAAATAATCATTATTCTAAAATCCTGACTACACGGTGTGTAGTCTCAAGGAACACACACCATGCAATCCCTTGGCAACAATGACTAGGGTTTCTAGGTGGTGATAAGTATCGCATCCCATGTGGGACCCCCACCCACCATGTGGCCCATTGATGGTTGTCCAACATGTACTCTGGGAGTAAATGGTCATAGACACAACCCAAAACATGAGAATAACCTGGCACACATGCTTGGACATGGCCCAGTACCCTGGATGGTACATGGTCTTATGCCTAAAAAGGTACAAAACTGGGTTCTTGGGCATGACCGGGAGCACATGAGTATTCCTCAAGTGGTCGATACACACCATGTACTCCCCGTACATTCCATTTATGATTATATATACACCAAGACGTGTCTATATGATACACAACCATATGAATAGGTGGGGTCACACACCATTTGGACACCCATAAAGATCATGTACGTCTATCTACAACTTATTTATCCCATATATCTTTTGTTTAGACTCTAATTTTGGACCTTGAGTATCCTATCCTAATTCTTTTTCCACATATAAAGTGGTAATTTCATTTATTTTGGATTATTAAATATGATGTTAGATGTTCTGAGAATGATGCTTATATAGGCAACAGTTGATGATGGCAATTATCAGGTGAGATCATTAGAGACATCAGATAGAGATGGCACTTCCTTGTCACATGTGGAAACATGTCATATGTACTCATTGTGACGATATAGATGGTAATCCCTTGTCACACCAAGGTGTGGTTCCTATATCCATGGATATAGTACTCCCCTATCACAATAGGGATCATTTCATTCAAACTCATTATGAAGATACAGACGGTACACCCCTATCTCACAAGGGTGCATTTAATCTATCCATGGAGACAATACCCCCTGTTGCACTAGGGTGTATGTTATTTATAATCATTGTGAAGAAAGATATCGTACTCCCATATCACCTGAGGGTGCATGCTCTATATCCATGGACATTTTACTCCCCTATTACTCAGGGGTGTGAGATCTCCATACTAATTATAAGATAGAGATGATACTCCCCTTCACATTAGGGCGTAGGTTATCTATCCATGAAGACGATACCCCCTATCACACCAAGGTGTGGGTCATCCATACTCATTTTATAGATAAAGACGGTACACCCATATCTCACTAGGGAGAGGGTCTTCAATCCATGGGAATGGTGAAACCCTACCACACTAGGGTGTGGGTCCTCCATAATCATTGTGGAGAGAGAGATAGTACTCCCCTTTCTCACTAGGGTATGGGTCCTTGATCCATGAAGAAGGTTCTCCCCTATAACATTAAGTCATAGGTCCTCTATATTCATTATTTTATTTGGATATGGTACTCCCATATATAGTTGTGGTTTTTCTATATTTTTCATATTACACCCCCTTAAAATGTATACGAGTGTTGAGGTGTGGACCACCTCCTGACTTCTTCAAACAGAGACACAATATATTGGGTATTAATGATGTAACTATAATGATGAAGAAATAATAGTCATCCTAGGATGGGATATGAGACAGAGGTTCCATTTCCCTTTCATTTATGTTTCTTATATGATCATATATCTATGTTTTTGGGTTTTTTCCCTCTTGTTTTGGGTTGATATGACTACTTATTTCCTGTCTTATATTTCTCCCTCTTCAATTTTTGGGGAATCTAACTGCATATGTATATACTCACCCAAACATGAGTTTTTCACACACCTATTGTGTCTTATGTAGATGAACAATAGGAAAATGGTGACATTGGTAGATATTATGGATACTCAGGTTAATAGACCACATATAGTGGTCATTCTTGAAGATCTGCAGGTGGGATATCTCATTGTTTTTTTCCAGTTGTTGTCAGGTTGGGACATATTATAAGGCCCCAGCCTTAAACCATACTTAATCTTGAGTTAATACAAGATTACACATTGAGGATCTTTTCAGGTTTAGAGTTTTAGAGAATTAGAACATAAAACATGCATTACAGTCCACATATAAAAAAAGTGGTTACAAAAAGATAGTATTCATTTTTTCCATCAATGGAAACATATTTAAAATAAAACATGGATTCATTCTTGACACTTCCTTGACACTATAATCATATCATGTACTTTTCCCTTGACCTGTGAAAAACATTTCAAAAAAACTTGGGATGAGCATAAAAAGATCAGTATGGGTTATAAAAATATGGAAAGGAAACATAAGTTCATATATACATAAGAATGAAATCATAATTTACCCATAAAACATAAGAACTTTAACACACCTCATCAAATCATGAATAAATCATAGAAATAATAAGAAATAAAGGTAAATTGAGGAATTCATAACATTCTTACATAGGGAGTAACCCTCTTGGTTACGTTTGGAATACCCACCACAGTATATTCCCTAAATCTATTCGGAGAAACCTTAATGATTCACTCCTTCGCGTTACCCAATGCATTGGAGAGCTATATCGGGCTCACCCGCCCTTAGTTTATCACGGAACCACCCGTTTTCATAACAATGCCCATGAACCATAACATAAACATATCACATAAAACATGAATAAAGGAAACATAACACTTCCACATTTCAATCACAATATAACATTTTAGTAAATTGAAATAATGAATCCATTCAAAAAGAAACCATTTCCAAAACCATTTAAAACATTTAATAAAGAGATTTTTGAATCAAAGTGTCCCATACCACCTTGAAGCTTTTAAAATTTTAAACCATCAATATCCATATAAATAAATCCTTAAAACCATTTTGAAAACATGGATATTAATAAGAACAAATATTTAAAACATTTAAAGCGATATTTTGGTTAAAGGGGTTTTACCAAAATTAGAGACACTTGAATACAATAATTGAGGAATAACATTTAGTCAGAACTTTATAATATCATGAGAATAAATGGATTCATGATATAATATTCCAAAGTACAGTATATACACCATATAAGAGTGAATTGGTGCATAACAACAATGAAGTCTCAATAGAAATGTCAAATGTGATGAAATCCATTTTAAAGAAGGTATCCTTAAATTAAGGATAAATCAATCTCAAAATTATGTGTGAAAAATATAAATACACCCCATATAAGTGGATATTAAGTGTAAAACAATAAAATTTCATTCACACATATTAAAAGTATGACATATTCAATTACTACATGTTGAACCCAAAGAAATCGAAATTGGGATAAAAAGTTCCCTTGGTAAAATTCGACAGCCTAACGACATCACTTCAAAATTCAGAAAATGAGTTGATGAGAGATAAAAAGGGCATCTCATCACATGGAAATAAAATTTACATCCATAAGGATATAAAAGAACACATCCCAACATAATTTTATGTGAATTAAAAGACATAAAAAAAGAAGTCTTTTAAAAAGCGGAGGGTGAAATGTCCCCTTACCGAGTTGGGTAACTTTCGAAACGTACACCCCATGGAAGAAGGGCCATAAAATGAAGATGTAAATACCCATAAATGAAATTATACTACACAAAGTGTATAATAATGGGCAGTACATACACCACTCAAAGGAAATTGTGGCAAATGTAGCATAAATCTCACGAGAATAAAAGTGAGATGAAAAATCCCTTACGAAAACTCGGCAGCCTAACGGCGCCACTTAAAATTTCAAAAATGGATTGATGAGAGGAAATAGGGTCTCTCATCATATGAACATAAAAATTAAAGTAATAGTAATAAAAAATAACATCCCAATCAAAAGAAATATGAGCTTAAAAGGAATGACATAAAAGGGTGTACTTAAAAAGAAAGAGAGGAGTAGGATCCTTTACCTTGGGTCCGACTTGACTCGATCGTTCTTTAATCTCCTGAATAATAAAATTGAGTTAATTTATACTTCCTTAAGAACCTTTTTCAAGTTAATTATTCCTTTTATATCACTTATTACCATGTCATGAACACTATGTGATTATTTTAGTTAATAACGGTCGTTTATACGATCATTGGTACTTGAGTCAAAATATGCTCTTTATAACTACAAGTTGTTCACGTATCCATTATATCCAGAGTTATAATCATGATGTATATATCATATATATGATATATATCCAGTAAATATTCATTTTATACTATTCCATATCATTTGGAGATGAAAAATGAAAACCACCATTCATGGAGACGGTAGGCCGTTCGTACACATGAACGCTACTTTCATTTTTTTTCCTTTTCATATTAATGGAATTAAAAATAAATGATATATATATATATATATTATAATTCCATAATAGTATATATGTTATATAGGTCACATATGTTCATTAATTTCATTCTTTATACATTCCATGTATTGCATGTATGAGTCACATCACTTGAGGGGGCGGTAGTCCGCACTTCCTCATATAAAATTATCGCATTTACACAACATGAGAAGAATAAAGGTATGGTTTTAATATAAAATACAGAAGCATATAGTAAAAATAAATACCATATATATCATATATAAAATATAGTGACATCATAATGGCCACCTTTAAAGGTGTTAAATGAATATTGAACAATCATCGTTTTGTGAGGCCGAAAATCGCCAACCATAGAAACAGTATGTTATTTAACCATTAGATGAAGGTGTGTGTAAGTGTAGCTCTAATACTTCTTATAAAAAAATCCTAGTATATTTAAGATACTTTATTTTTTACAAAGTAAAATAATAAAAAGAGTTAATGGGGTTGGAGAAGCAAAATAAAACTAAAGGACACAAGTGAAGACATTACCTTAAAATCGGGTAACTATCTTTCGTTTGAGCTCAAAGGCTTCCTTGGGAAGACTTCTGACAAAGGTGAGGCTTCAAGGAGTTATAGAGGGATGTAGAGAGACAAAATGGGCAGGGTCTGGCCGAGCCAAAGGCTTTGGGAGTGTGGGTAAGGAGGTAGGGGTGGTGGCCTTTTATAAGAGGAGGGGAGGGGAACTCTTGGAAAGCAAAGAAATGTTACTTTATTTTTGAATGAGTTTCAGATTTTAATGGTCCCACATTGATTTTTTTAGAGGATAAGGTGAAAAGGGTTCGAAATACACCCATACAATAGGTCTTGGACATGTTTAGGTCTTAGATTTTACATTATCATTCCATTTTATTTAAATCGTTAAATAATGAGGTCATCGTTGCATCATCATGATGTCATAAATAATTTAATTTATTTAATATCTAAAAATTATAAACCAAATACTATGATATAGGAAATAGTTTTATCTTTCCAATGACTATTTATAGTCAAAAATATGACTTGTATAACCTCATCTAAAAAGTTTTTTAGTAAAACATCTCATGTTTGTGTCATTTTTACTTTAACATTAAATAAAAAGGTATTTATGTCATTTTCCAACAAAAGTGGCTCCATGGGGTCCCCAAGTTGACCCATGTATGGTCTTGGTCGGAAATGAAACATACAATGAGGGTAGGACATGTGTCTAGGTCATTTCAGTTTATTAAAACATTATTTTTACCCTAAACTACACTAACTACCTCTAATCGCGATTAAAAACTTAATAAGTAACTACTCACCAAAAAATTATTTTAATCCCATTGAACCACATTTTACTTCTTAATGACAACCATGTATGTTTTATTGTTGAAATTAAAATCACAATGATGGAAAAATTTCATTTAAACGGAAAATCAGTTTTTATAAGTACCACTTAGTGGTTTCACTATTCATCAAAAATTGAAGTTTTTCAGAAAATTACCAAAAGTTCATCCTAATCTATATTTGGTATTCCGAATTCAAAAATGATGTCTATTTTACAAAATTCAAAACATATAAGTTTCATTAATTAATTTAATAAATAATTCCTACTGTCAAAACAAATAGCGTGTTTTTATGAAACAAAATGTATCAAAAGATTGACACTAGTTTAAGTCCGATTTCAAAGTGAAATTAATTCCAACGAACACCATTGGATTAAATGGTAAAAATATATTCTAATTTCACTTTAAAACCAATTCAAAATATAATCTAATCATATAAATAAATTAGATTAAAAATAGGTTTTGAATTAAAATACAACATTTTTCACTATTCATTAAAAATTGAACTTTTTCAGAAAAATACCAAAAATTTACAGAAAGTAAATTTTGATGTCCCGATTCTGGAGAAGAATTTTATTTTGTCAAATATAACACATAAAATTTTCCAAATGTGGATTTAAAAGAGGTTCGCCTTCAAAAGGCAGTTAATCAACCTTTTAAAGAATATTAGAATGTTAACGCTTAAAATTGGATTCATTCGCATTTTTAATCCTCTAACATTTATTCTAAAAAGTAAAACTATTTTACAAACATATATAATAATATTTTAGTTAGTTCTGTTTATTACTGCCATTACAACGGCTAGGAGTTAACTACTATTTAGAATAATATTATTTTATTATTAGAGTGCAAAGCAAGATTCACAAGAAACTCATTGTTGCGTGTTGGGTACGCCATTGAGAATAGTGTCCCCTTTAAAGTCATATTAATATTTTATTCACAAATATGGATAAATATGAAAATTTCATACTCTTTATTTACCTGTGGTGTTACATCCTTCCCCCCTTTTGGGAATTGCGTCCTCGCAATTTTAAAATTGAGCTTGGAAACATCCTTGAACGTCCCACATCGGAACAAGAGTCAGTAAAACAATCACTTTAAAATAAAGAAAGATAAGTACAAAGGTCACCCGAGTTAACCCATACTAGGATTACATGTATGGACATGGAGGAAAAAACAAAGGGTCAGGTTCTGATGGAGAGTGATAGTAAACATGTCTAGGAGAAAGTTAACCACAAGAAAATCAAAAAACTTGTGATGGGTTAAACGTTATTCGATTCCCCAGTAGGAAAAGTTAATAGACAACATTTTTGTTTTAAGTAAATTTTTATTGAGGAATTTATTCATAAGGAAACATAATCACTTATCATGTTGACTTTCAACTTTTATTATATTCCTTACACAAACTCATATTTTCTCCAAAAGATGAGTATTTAGGAAGACTTGTTCACATTAAGAGTATTATAATCAAATTCTAGAGAATCACCTTATCCACAAAAGAGAACTATATACTTCCCATGTCTTTAGAATTTAACTAAATCCAAAACCAAAAAGGTTAGTACAAGATCAGATAATCCAGAAAAGGATAACCCTTTATAAAAAGAAAATCTATTCTTAATCTCCAAAATTTGTCCAACAAAACCCAAATTTCAACTAGGACCATTCAATAAACAATTTGTCCATAAAATTCTTCAAATTAAACCAAACTAAGATTGAAACACAAATATTTGAAGGATTTAGTCACATAGTCTTCCGAGTTAAATCGTAACATTTATCTCCAAACAACATCAGTTGCTCTTAATGTCTCGTATTGAAAAGTAATTAACCTAATCAGATATCCTCCATGATAGGTTAATAAATTGCCATAGATAACCCAAAATCAACTTACTCTTAATTCATAAAATCATCTAACTAAAAAGAATCAGTCAAACTAACCAGGGACTTCACATAGTCCAGTGGTAGGTGATAAATACCAGTTGCACTTCGGTTGGGGGTTCGATTCCCGCGGCTTTGTCTGACGCGACGGGTTGTCACATGGTCTGTGTGTTGTCCTTTTTATAAAACTTCAAAAATAACCCTAACATGTATTAACCTCAATAGTTTCATTATACCTCTCATTTTCATCCAAATTCGTTATGATCTCAACATCATAATTCTTGATGTCTTATTTCACCACCATAAGAAAAAATAAAACAATTCCCAAAATGAATAACATCATACCTTGATCATGGCGTCCACTCGGTTTCATCATCATCTTACTCACGTAGGTAGAAGTCCCATGCATTACAAAAATGATTTAGAGATCCTTAAAAATCATTTTCTTCCTCCATCTAAATACACCTTGTACAACATGGCTCATATGTGTGTTCATATAAAAACAGTTTTGGAAAATAATCATGTATGGCATATAATTCCAAAACATCTGATAAAACATGATTTCTATAAAATAGTCGGACATAATTTGAGTTGAAACTTTCTATTATTGGTCCTTTTAAAATACCATAAGTATATGATGAGAGACTATATTTTAAAATCAAATATAAATAGGTTGCGCAAGGGTCTCCTTCCTCAGCACTATTTTTAAAATCATAATATGCTTCAAATTCTTGTGATAAGGTAAAATATTTGAAAATACCTTG
Organism: Viscum album; assembly: GCA_963277665.1. NCBI lineage: Eukaryota > Viridiplantae > Streptophyta > Magnoliopsida > Santalales > Viscaceae > Viscum > Viscum album. The sequence continues at coordinate 1,195,056,819 of OY728123.1, read as the reverse complement.
ATAATATTTATGTTTCTTGAAAATATGATAATATTATGAAAATAGTATTTGTTTAAAAACAACCCATGATCCATGATGATAACGAGGTATAGTGGTGGTGTTTGATATCTCAAACAAGTTCTTGCAAGTGAATTGTATGCTAGAAAAAGTTTCACAATCATCCGAACATGACTTTGCAATAATTATTGCAAGCATGTCATCAGGAAGAGATAGAAATGTTGTTTGAGATCCTTCTCCTTCCATTCATAACCGACTTTACTTGACCTGAAAAAAAGTTATAAAACAAGGATTTAACTGAAATAATAGATATAGGGACTAATCATGTGTCTAAAAAAAACTCATAATCCCTAAAGTTGTCTAAACCGACCTTTGATACCAAATATAAGGCCCCAGCCTTAAACCTTACTTAATTTTGAGTTAATACAAGATTACACATTGAGGATCTTTTCAGGTTTAGAGTTTTAGAGAATTAGAACATAAAACTTGTATTACATTCCACATATAAACAAAGTGGTTACATAAAGATAGTATTCATTTTTCCCATCAATGGAAACATATTTAAAATAAAACATGGATTCATTCTTGACACTTCCTTGACACTATCATCATATCGTGTACCTTTCCCTTGACCTGTGAAAAAAATTTCAAAAAAACATGGGATGATCATAAAAAGCTCAGTATGGGTTATAAAAATATGGAAAGGAAACATAAGTTCATATATACATAATAATGAAATCATACTTTACCCATAAAACATAAGCACTTTAACATACCTCATCAAATCATGAATAAATCATAGAAATCATAAGACATAAAGGTAACTTGAGGCATTCATAAAATTCTTACGTAGGGAGTAACCCTCTTGGTTACGTTTGGAATACCCACCACAGTATATTCCCTAAATCTCATCGGAGAAACCTTAATGTTTCACTCCTTCGCATTACCCATTGCATTGGAGAGCTATATCGGGCTCACCCACCCTTAGTTTATCACGGAACCACCCATTTTCATAACAATTCCCAAGAACCATAACATAAACATATCGCATAAAACATTCATAAAGGAAACATAACATTTCCACATTTCAATCACAATATAACATTTTAGTATATTGAAATAATGAATCCATTCAAAAAGAAACCATTTCAAAAACCATTTAAAACATTTAATAAATAGATTTTTGAATCAAAGTGTCCCATACCACCTTGAAGATTTTAAAATTTTAAACCATCAATATCCATATAAATAAATCCTTAAACCCATTTTGAAAACATGGATATTAATAAGAACAAATATTTAAAACATTTAAAGCGATATTTTGGTTAAAGGGGTTTTACCAAAATTAGAGACACTTGAATAAAATAATTGAGGAATAACATTTAGTCAGAACTTTATAATATCATGAGAATAAATGGATTCATGATATAATTTTCCAAAGGACAGTATATACAACATATAAGAGTGAATTGGTGCATAACAACAATGAAGTCCCAATAGAAATGTCAAATGTGATGAAATCCCTTATAAAGAAGGTATCATTAAATTAAGGATAAATCAATCTCAAAATTATGTGTGACAATTATAAATACACCCAATATAAGTGGATATTAAGTGTAAAACAATAAAAGTTCATTCACACATATTCAAAGTATGACATATTCAATAACTACATGTTGAACCCAAAGAAATCAAAGTTGGGTTAAAAAGTTCCCTTGGTAAAATTCGACAGCCTAACGACATCACTTAAAAATTCATAAAATGAGTTGATGAGGGATAAAAAGGGCATCTCATCACATGGAAATAAAATTTACATCCATAATCATATGACAGAACATATCCCAGCATAATAGTATGTGAATTAAAAGACATAACAAAATAAGTCTTTTAAAAAGAGGAGGGTTAAAGGTCCCCTTACCGAGTTGGGTAACTTTCGAAACGTACACCCCATGGAAGTAGAGTCATAAAATGAAGCCTAAAATACCCATAAATGAAATTATAATACAAAAAGTGTATAATAATGGGCAGTACATACACCACTCAAAGGAAATTATGGCAAATGTAGCATAAATCTCACGGTAATAAAAGTGAGATGAAAAATCCCTTACGAAAACTCGGCAGCCTAACGGCGCCACTTAAAACATCCAAAATGGATTGATGAGAGTAAATAGGGTCTCTCATCATATGAACATAAAACTTACAGTAAGAGTAATATAAAATAACATCCCAATCACAAGAAATATGAGCTTAAAAGGAATGACATAAAATGGTGTACTTAAAAAGAAAGAGAGTAGTAGGATCCCTTACCTCGGGTCCGACTTGACTCGATCGTTCTTTAATCTCCTGAATAATAAACATGAGTTAATTTATACTTCCTTAAGAACCTTTTTCAATTTCATTATTCCTTTTATATCACTTATTACCATGTCATGAACACTATGTAATTATTTTAGGTAATAACAGTCGTTTAAACGATCATTGGTACTTGAGTCAAAATATGCTCTTAATAATTACAAGTTGTTCATGTATCCATTATATCCAGAGTTATAATCATGATGTATATATCATATATATCATATATATCCTGTAAATATTCATTTTATACTATTCCATATCATTTGGAGATAAAAAACGAAAAGCACCATTCATGGAGACAGTAGGCCGTACGTACGCATGAACACTACTTTCATTTTTTTCTTTTTCATATTAATAAAATTAAAAATAAACGATATATATATATATATTATAATTCCAGAATAATATATATGTTATATAGGTCACATATTTTTATTAATTTCATTCTTTATACATTCCATGTATTGCATGTACGAGTCACATCACTTGAGGGGGCGGTAGTCCGCACTTCCTCATATGAAATTATCACATTTACACAACATGAGAAGAATAAAGGTATGGTTTAAATATAAAATACAGAAGCATATAGTAAAAATAAATACCATATATATCATATATAAAATACAGTGACATCATAATGGCCACCTTTAAAGGTGTTAAAAGAATATTGAACAATCATCGTTTCGTGAGGCAGAAAATTGCCAACCACAGAAACAGCATGTTCTTTAACCATTAGACAAAGGTGTGTGTAAGTGTAGCTATAATACTTATTATAAAAACATCCTAGTATATTTAAGATACTGTATTTGTTAAAAAAGAAAATAATAAAAAGAGTTTAGGGGGTTGGAGAAGCAAAATAAAACAAAAGGACACAAGTGAAGACATTACCTTAAAATAGGATAACTCCCTTTGGTTTGAGCTCAAAGGCTTCCTTGGGAAGCATTCTGCCAAGAGTGAGGCTTCAATAAGTTATAGATGTATGTAGAGAGACAAAATGGGTAGGGTTTTGCCAAGACAAAGGCTTTGGGAGTGTTGTTAAGGAGGTAGGGGTGGGGGCCTTTTATAAGAGGAGGGGAGGGGCACTCTTGGAAAGCAAAGAAATGTTACTTTATTTTAGAATGAGTTTCAGATTTTAATGGTCCCTCATTAATGTGTTTCTAGTATAAGGTGATAAGGGTTCTAAATCCACCCATACAATAGGTTTTTGACTTGTGTAGATCTTAGATTTTACATTATCATTCCATTTTATTTAAATAGTTAAATAATGAGGTCATCACTGCATCATCATGATGTCATAAATAATTTAATTTATTTAATGTATAAAAATTATTAAAAAAATACTATGATGTAGGAAATAGTTTTAGATTTCCAATAACTATTTATAGTAAAAAATATGACTTGTATAACCTCATGTAAAAATTGTTTTAGTAAAACATCTCATGTTTGTGTCATTTTTACTTTAACATTAAATAAAAAGGTATTTATGTCATTTTCCAACCAAAGTGGATCCATGGGGTCCCCAAGTGGACCCATGGATTGTCTTGGTCGGCCATGAGACCTCAAATGCAGGTAGGACATGTGTCTAGGTCATTTCAGTTTATTAAAATATTATTCTTACCTTATACTACACAAATTACCTCTAATCGCGATTAAAAACTTAATAAGTTACTATTCAAAAAAATTATTTTAATCCCATTGAACCACATTATAATTCATAATGACAACCATGTATGTCATATTTTTTAAATTCAAAACACAATGATGTCAAAATTTCATTTAAACGGAAAATCAGTTTTTATAAGTACCACTTAGTGGTTTCACTATTCATCAAAAATTGAAGTTTTTCAGAAAATTACCAAAAGTTCACCCTAAGCTATATTTGATATTCTGAATTCAAAAATGATGTATATTTTACAAAATTCAAAACATATAAGTTTCATTAATTAATTTAATAATTAATTCCCGCTGTCAAAACAAATAGCGTGTTTTTATGAAACAAAATGTATCAAAAGATTGACAGTAGTTTAAGTCTGATTTCAAAGTGAAATTAATTCCAATGAACACCATTGGATTAAATGGTAAAAATATATTCTAATTTCACTTTAATACAAATTCAAAATATAATATAATCATATAAATAAATTATATTAAACAGAGGTTTTGAATTAAAATACAACATTTTTCAATATTCATTAAAAATTGATCTTTTTTGGAAAAATACCAAAAATTTACACAAAGTAAATTTTGATGTCCCGATTCTAAAGAAGAATTTTATTTTGTCAAATATAACACATAAAATTTTCAGAAAGTTTATTTAAAAGAGGTTCGCCTTCAAAAGGCGGTTAATCGACCTTTTAAAGCATATTAGAATGCTTATGCTTAAAATTGGATTCATTCGCATTTTTAATCCTCTAACATTTATTTCAAAAAGTAAAAATATTTTACCAGCATATATAATAATTTTTTAGTTAGTTCTGTTCATTCCCACCATTACAACGGCTAGTCGTTAACAACTATTTAAAATAATATTATTTTATTATTAGAGTGTAAAGCAAGATTCCCAAGAAAATCATTGTTACGTGTTGGGTACGCCATCAAGAATAGCAACCCCTTTAAAGTCATATTAATATTTTATTCAAAAATATAGATAAATATGAAAATGTCATACTCTTTATTTACCTTTGGTGTTACATCCTTCCCCCCTTTTGGGAATTGCGTCCTCGCAATTTTAAAATTGAGCTTGGAAACATCCTTGAACGTCCCACATCGGAACAAGAGTCGGTAAAAAAATCACTTTAAAATAAAGAAAGATAAGTACAATGGTCACCTGAGTTAACCTATAATAGGATTCCAAGTATGGACATGGAGGAAAAAACAAAGGGTCATGTTCTGATGGAGAGTGATAGCAAACATGTCTAGGAGAAAGTTAACCACAAGAAAATCACAAACTTGTGATGGGTTAAACGGTATTCGATTCCCCAGTAGGAAAAGTTAATAGAAAACATTTTTGTTTTAAGTTACTTTTTATTGAGGAATTTATTCATAAGGAAACATAATCACTTATCATGTTGACTTTAAACTTTTATTAGATTCCTTACACAAACTCATATTTTCTCCAAAAGACGAGTATTTAGGAAGACTTGTTCACATTAAGAGTACTATAATAAACTTCTAGAGAATCACCTAATCCACAAAAGAGAACTATATACTTCCCAGGTCTTTATACTTTAACCAAAACCAAAAACAAAAAGGTTAGTACAAGATCAGATAATCCAGAAAAGGATAACCCTTTATAAAAAGAAAATCTATTCTTAATCTCCAAAATTTGTCCAACAAAACCCAAAGTTCAACGAGGACCATTCGATAAACAATTTGTCCATAAAATTGTTCAAAGTAAACCAAAATAAGATTGAAACCCAAATATTTGAAGGATTTAGTCACATAGTCTTCCGAGTTAAATCGTAACATTTATCTCCAAACAACATCAGTTGCTCTTAATGTCTCGTATTGAAAAGTAATTAACCTAATCACATATCTTCCATGATAGGTTAATAAATTTCCATAGATAACCCAAAATCAACATACTCTTAATTCATAAAATCATCTAACTAAAAAGAATCAGTCAATCTAACCAGGGACTTCACGTAGTCCAGTGGTAAGTGATAAATACCAGTTGCACTTTCGTTGGGGGTTCGATTCCCGCAGCTTTGTCTGACGCGACAGGTTGTTACATGGTCTGTGTGTTGTCCTTTTTATAAAAATCCAAAAATAACCCTAACATGTTTTAAACTCAATAGTTTCCTTATACCTCTCAATTTCATCCAAATTCGTTACGATCTCAACATCTTAATTCTTGAAGTCTTATTTCACAACCATAAGATAAAATAAAACAATTCCCAAAATGAATAACATCATACCTTGATCATGGCGTCCACTCGGTTTCATCGTCATCTTGCTCACGTAGGTAGAAGTCCCATGCATTACAAAAATGATTTAGAGATCCTTCAAAATCATTTGCTTCCTCCATCCAAATACACCTTGTACAACATGGGTCATATGGGTGTTCACAGAAAAACAGTTTTGGAAAATAATCATGTATGACATATAATTCCAAAACATCTGATAAAACATGATTTCTATAAAATAGTCGGACAGAATTTGAGTTGAAACCTTTTATTATTGGACCTTTTAAAATACCATAAGTATGTTCTGAGAGACTATATTTTAAAATCAAATATAAATAGTTTGCGCAACGGTCTCCTTCCTCAACACCATTTTTAAAATCATAATATGCTTCAAATTCTTGTGATATGGTAAAATATTTGAAAATACCTTGATAATATTTATGTTTCTTGAAAATATGAGAATATTGTGAAAACAGTATTTGTCTAAAAACAACCCATGATCCACGATGATAACGAGGTATAGTGGAGGTGTTTGATATCTCAAACAGGTATTTGCAAGTGAATTGTATGCTAGAAAAAGTTTCACAATCATCCGAACATGACTTTGCAATAATTATTGCAAGCATGTGATGAGGAAGAGATAGAAATATTGTTTGAGATCCTTCTCCTTCCATTCGTAACCGACTTTAATTGACCTGAAAAAAAGTTATAAAACAAGGATTTAACTAAAATAATAGATATAGGGACTAATCATGTGTCTAAAAAAACTCATAATCCCTATAGTTGTCTAAACCGACCTATGATACCAACCATAAGGCCCCAGCCATAAACCTTACTTAATCTTGAGTTAATACAAGATTACACATTAAGGATCTTTTTAGGTTTAGAGTTTTAGAGAATTAGAACATAAACCTGGCATTACATTCCACATATAAACAAAGTGGTTACCTAAATATAGTATTCATTTTTCCCATCAATGGAAACATATTTAAAATAAAACATGGATTCATTCTTGACACTTCCTTGGCACTATCATCATATCATATACCTTTCCCTTGACCTGTGAAAAATATTTCAAAAAAACATGGGATGAGCATAAAAAGTTCAGTATGGGTTATAAAAATATGGAAAGGAAACATAAGTTCATATATACATAATAATGAAATCGAACTTTACCCATAAAACATAAGCACATTAACATACCTCATCAAATCATGAATAAATCATAGAAATCATAAGACATAAAGGTAAGATGAGGCATTCATAAAATTCTTACGTAGGGAGTAACCCTCTTGGTTACGTTTGGAATACCCACCACAGTATATTCCCTAAATCTCTTCAGAGAATCCTTAATGTTTCACTCCTTCGCGTTACCCAATGCATTGGAGAGCTATATCGTACTCAGCCACCCTTAGTTTATCACGGAACCACCCATTTTCATAAAAATTACCAAGAACCATAACATAAACGTATCACATAAAACATTCATAAAGGAAACATAACATTTCCACATTTAAATCACAATATAAAATTTTAGTATATTGAAATAATGAATCCATTCAAAAAGAAACCATTTCCAAAACCATTTAAAACATTTAATAAAGTGATTTTTGAATCAAAGTGTCCCATACCACCTTGAAGCATTTAAAATTTAAACCATAAATATCCATATAAATAAATCCTTAAAACCATTTTGAAAACATGGATATAAATAATAATAAATATTTAAAACATTTAAAGCGATATTTTGGTTAAATGGGTTTTACCAAAATTAGAGACACTTGAATACAATAATTGAGGAATAACATTTAGTCAGAACTTTATAATATCATGAGAATAATTGGATTCATGATATAATATTCCAAAGGATAGTATATACACCATATAAGAGTGAATTGGTGCATAACAACAATGAAGTCTCAATAGAAATGTCAAATGTGATGAAATCCCTTATAAAGAGGGTATCATTAAATAAAGGATAAATCAATCTCAATATTATGTGTGAAAAATATAAATACACCCAATATAAGTGGATATTAATTGTAAAACAATAAAAGGTCATTCAAACATATTCAAAGGATGACATATTCAATAACTACATGTTGAACCCAAAGAAATCGAAATTGGGTTAAAAATTTCCCTTGGTAAAATTCGACAGCCTAACGACATCACTTCAAAATTCAGAAAATGAGTTGATGAGAGATAAAAAGGGCATCTCATCACTTGGACATAAAATTTACATCCATAAGGATATAAAAAAACATATCCCATCATAATATTATGTGAATTAAAAGACACAACAAAAGAAGTCTTTTAAAAAGAGGAGGGTGAAAGGTCCCCTTACCGAGTTGGGTAACTTTCGAAACGTACACCCCATGGAAGAAGAGTCATAAAATGAATATTTAAAAACCCATAAATGAAATTATACTACAAAAATTGTATAATAATGGGCAGCACATACACCACTCAAAGGAAATTATGGAAAATATAGCATAAATCTCACATTAATAAAAGTGAGATGAAAAATCCCTTATGAAAACTCGATAGCCTAACGACACCACTTAAAACATCCAAAATGGATTGATGAGAGTAAATAGCGTCTCTCATCATATGAACATAAAAATTACAGTAAGAGTAATATAAAAGAACATCCCAATCACATGAAATATGAGCTTAAAAGGAATGACATAAAAGGGTGTACTTAAAAAGAAAGAGAGGAGTAGGATCCCTTACCTTGGGTCTGACTTGACTCGATCGTTCTTTAATCTCCTGAATAATAAACTTGAGTTAATTTATACTTCCTTAAGAACATTTTTCAAGTTCATTATTCCTTTTATATCACTTATTACACTGTCATGAACACTATGTAATTATTTTAGTTAATAACAGTCGTTTAAACGATCATTTGTACTTGAGTCAAAATATGCTCTTTATAATTACAAGTTGTTCATGTATCCATTATATACAGAGTTATAATCATGATTTATATATCATATATATCATATATATCCAGTACATATTCATTTTATACTATTCCATATCATTTGGAGATAAAAAACGAAAAGCACCATTCATGGAGACGGTAGGCCGTACGTACGCATGAACGCTACTTTCATTTTTTTCTTTTTCATATTAATATAATTAAAAATAAATGATATATATATATATTATAATTCCAGTATAATATATATGTTATATAGGTCACATATGTTCATTAATTTCATTCTTTATACATTCCATGTATTGCATTCACGAGTCACATCACTTGAGGGGGCGGTAGTCCGCACTTCCTCATATGAAATTATCGCAATTACACAACATGAGAAGAATAAAGTTATGGTTTAAATATAAAATAAAGAAGCATATAGTAAACATAAATACCATATATATCATATATAAAATACAGTTACATCATAATGTCCACCTTTAAAGGTGTTAAAAGAATATTGAACAATCATCGTTTCGTGAGGCAGAAAATCGCCAACCACAGAAACAGAATGTTCTTTAACCATTAGACGAAGGTGTGTGTAAGTTTAGCTCTAATAATTCTTATAAAAACATACTAGTATATTTAAGATACTGGATTTGTTACAAAAGAAAATAATAAAAAGAGTTTAGGGGGTTGGAGAAGCAAAAATAAAACAAAAGGACACAAGTGAAGACATTACCTTAAAATCGGGTAACTCCCTTTGGTTTGAGCTCAAAGGCTTCCTTGGGAAGACTTCTGCCCAAAGTGAGGCTTCAAGGAGTTATATAGGGATTTGGAGAGACAAAATGGTCAGGGTTTGGCCGAGACAAAGGCTTTGGGAGTGTGGATAAGGAGGTAGGGGTGGGGGCCTTTTATAAGAGGAGGGGAGGGGCACTCTTTGAAAGCAAAGAAATGTTACTTTATTTTAGAATGCCTTTCAGATTTTAATGGTCCCACATTGAAGTGTTTATAGTATAAGGTGATAAGGGTTATAAATACACCCATACAATAGGTTTTGGACTTGTGTAGGTCTTAGATTTTACATTATCATTCCATTTTATTTAAATCGTTAAATAATGAGGTCATCGCTGCATCATCACGATGTCATAAATAATTTAATTTATTTAATGTCTAAAAATTATAAAAAAATACTATGATGTAGGAAATCGTTTTATATTTCCAATGACTACTTATAGTCAAAAATATGACTTGTATAACCTAATGTAAATTTTTTTTAATAAAACATCTCATGTTTGTGTCATTTTAACTTTAACAATAAATAAAATGGTATTTATGTCATTTTCCTACCAAAGTGGATCCATGGGGTCCCCAAGTGGACCCATGGATTGTCTTGGTCTTCCATGAGACATCCAATGTGGGTAGGACATGTGTCTAGGTCATTTCAGTTTATTAAAATATTATTCTTACATTAAACTACACTAATTACCTCTAATCGCGATTAAAAACTTAATACGTTACTATTCACCAAAAAATTATTTTAATCCCATTGAACCACATTTTACTTCTTAATGACAACCATGTATGTCAGATTTTTAAAATTCAAAACACAATGATGGAAAAATTTCATTTAAACGGAAAATCAGTTTTTATAAGTACCACTTAGTGGTTTCACTATTCATCAAAAATTGATATTTTTCAGAAAATTACCAAAAGTTCACCCTAAGCTATATTTGATATTCCGAATTCAAAAATGATGTCTATTTTACAAAATTCAAAACATATAAGTTTAATTAATTAATATAATAATTAATTCCCGCTGTGAAAATAAATAGCGTGTTTTTATGAAACAAAATGTATCAAAAGATTGACACCAGTTTAAGTCTGATTTCAAAGTGAAATTAATTACAACAAGCACCATTGGATTAAATGGTAAAAATATATTCTAATTTCAATTTAAAACCAATTCAAAAGATAGAATAATCATATAAATAAATTAGATTAAAAATAGGTTTTGAATTAAAAAACAACATTTTTCACTATTCATTAAAAATTGAACTTTTTCGAAAAAATACCAAAAAATTACACAAAGTAAATTTTGATGTCCCGATTCTAAAGAAGAATTTTATTTTGTCAAATATAACACATAAAATTGTCCAAAAGTGTATTTTAAAGAGGTTCACCTTCAAAAGGCGGTTAATCGACCTTTTAAAGAATATTAGAATGTTTACGCTTAAAATTGGATTCATTCGCATTTATAATCCTCCAACATTTATTGTAAAAAGTAAAAATATTCTACAAACATATATAATCATTTTTTAGTTAGTTCTGTTCATTCCCGCCATTACAACGGCTAGGCATTAACTACTATTTAAAATAATATTATTTTATTATTAGAGTGCATAGAAAGATTCCCAAGAAACTCATTGTTGCGTGTTGGGTATGCCATTGAGCATAGCGTCCACTTTAAAGTCATATTAATATTTTATTCACAAATATGTATAAATATGAAAATGTCATACTCTTTATTTACCTGGGGTGTTACATCCTTCCCCCCTTTTGGGAATTGCGTCCTCGCAATTTTAAAATTGAGCTTTGAAACATCCTTGAACATCCCACATCGGAACAAGAGTCGGTAAAACAATCACTTTAAAATAAAGAAAGATAAGTACAAAGGTCACCCGAGTTAACCCATACTAGGATTCCAAGTATGGACATGAAGGAAAAAACAAAGGGTCATGTTCTGATGGAGAGTGATAGTAATCATGTCTAGGAGAAAGTTAACCACAAGAAAATCACAAACTTGGGATGGGTTAAACGGTATTCGATTCCCCAGTAGGAAAATTTAATAGACAACAATTTTGTTTTAAGTTACTTTTTATTGAGGAATTTATTCGTAAGGAAACATAATCACTTATCATGTTGACTTTCAAATTTTATTAGATTCCTTACACAAACTCATATTTTCTCCAAAAGACGAGTATTTAGGAAGACTTTTTCACATTAAGAGTACTATAATCAACTTCAAGAGAATCAACTAATCCACAAAAGAGAACTATATACTTCCCATGTCTTTAGACTTTAACCAAAACCAAAACAAAAAAGGTTAGTACAAGATCAGATAATCCAGAAAAGGATAACCCTTTATAAAAAGAAAATCTATTCATAATCACCAAAATTTGTCCAAAAAACCCAAAGTTCAATGAGGAACTTTCGATAAACAATTTGCCCATAAAATTCTTCAACATATACCAAACTATGATTGAAACCCAAATATTTGAAGGATTTAGTCACATAGTCTTCCGAGTTAAATCGTAACATTTATCTCCAAACAACATCAGTTGCTCTTAATGTCTCGTATTGAAAAGTAATTAACCTAATCACATATCCTCCATGATAGGTTAATAAATTTCCATCGATAACCCAAAATCAACTTACTCTTAATTCATAAAATCATCTAACTAAAAAGAATCAATCAAACTAACCAGGGATTTCACGTAGTTCGGTGGTAGGTGATAAATACCAATTGCACTTTGGTTATGGGTTCGATTCCCACAGCTTTTTCTGACGCGACGGGTTGTCACATGGTCTGTGTGTTTTCCTTTTTATAAAACTCCAAAAATAACCCTAACATGTTTTAACCACAATAGTTTCCTTATACCTCTCATTTTCATCCAAATTTGGTACGATCTCAACATCTTAATTCTTGAAGTCTTATTTCACCACCATAAGATAAAATAAAACAATTCCCAAAATGAATAACATCATACCTTGATCATGGAGTCCACTCAGTTTCATCGTCATCTTGCTCACGTAGGTAGAAGTCCCATGCATTACAACAATGATTTAGATATCCTTCAAAATAATTTACTTCCTCCATCCAAATACAACTTGTACAACATGGGTCATATGGGTGTTCACAGAAAAACAGTTTTGGAAAATAATCATGTATGACATATAATTCCAAAACATCTGATAAAACATGATTTCTATAAAATAGTCGGACAGAATTTGAGTTGAAACTTTATATATTTGGTCCTCTTAAAATACCATAAGTATGTGCTGAGAGACTATATTTTAAAATCAAATATAAATAGGTTGTGCAAGGGTCTCCTTCCTCAGCACCATTTTTAAAATCATAATATGCTTCAAATTCTTGGGGTAAGGTAAAATATTTGAAAATACCTTGATAATATTTACCTTTCTTGAAAATATGATAATATTGTGAAAATAGTATTTGTCTAAAAACAACCCATGATCCACGATGATAAAGAGGTATAGTGGAGGTGTTTGATATCTCAAAAAACTATTTGCAAGTGAGTTGTATTCTAGAAAAAGTTTCACAATCATCTGACCATGACTTTGTAATAATTATTGCAAGCATGTCATCAGGAAGAGATAGGAATGTTGTTTGAGATCCTTCTCCTTCCATTCATAACCGACTTTACTTGACCTGAAAAAAAGTTATAAAATAAGGATTTAACTAAAATAATAGATATAGGGACTAATCACGTGTCTAACAAAAACTCATAATCCCTAAAGTTGTCTAAACCGACCTTTGATACCAACTATAAGGCCCCAGCCTTAAACCTTACTTAATCTTGAGTTAATACAAGATTACATATTGAGGATCTTTTCAGGTTTATATTTTTAGAGAATTAGAACATAAAACTTGCATTACATTCCACATATAGACAAAGTGGTTACATAAAGATAGTAATCATTTTTCCCATCAATGGAAACATATTTAAAATAAAACATGGATTCATTGTTGACACTTCCTTGACACTATCATCATATCATGTACCTTTCCTTTGACCTGTGAAAAAAATTTCAAAAAAACATGGGATGAGCATAAAAATATCAGTATGGGTTATACACATATGGAAAGGAAACATAAGTTCATATATACATAATAATGAAATCATACTTTACCCATAAAACATAAGCACTTTAACATACCTCATCAAATCATGAATAAATCATAGAAATCATAAGACATAAAGGTAACTTGAGGCATTCATAAAATTCTTATGTAGGGAGTAACCCTCTTGGTTACATTTGGAATATCCACCACAGAATATTCCCTAAATCTCCTCAGAGAATCCTTAATGTTTCACTCCTTCGTGTTACCCAATGAATTGGAGGGCTATATCGGGCTCACCCGCCCTTAGTTTATCACGGAACCACCCATTTTCACAACAATGCCGAAGAACCATAACATAAACGTATCACATAAAACATGCATAAAGGAAACATAACATTTCCACATTTCAATCACAAGATAACATTTTAGTATATCGAAATAATGAATCAATTCAAAAAGAAACCATTTCCAAAACCATTTAAAACATTTAATAAATAGATTTTTGAATCAAAGTGTCCCATACCACCTTGAAGATTTTAAAATTTTAAACCATCAATATCCATATAAATAAATCCTTAAAACCATTTTGAAAACATGGATATTAATAAGAACAAATATTTAAAACATTTAAAGCGATATTTTGGTTAAAGGGGATTTACCAAAATTAGAGACACTTGAATACAATAATTGAGGAATAACATTTAGTCAGAACTTTATAATATCATGAGAATAAATGGATTCATGATATAATATTCCAAAGGATAGTATATACACCATATAAGAGTGAATTGGTGAATAAAAACAATGAAGTCTCAATAGAAATGTCAAATGTGATGAAATCCCTTATAAAGAAGGTATCATTAAATTAAGGATAAATCAATCTCAAAATTATGTGTGAAAAATATAAATACACCCAATATAAGTGGATATTAAGTGTAAAACAATAAAATTTCATTCACACATATTCAAAGGATGACATATTCAATAACTACATGTTGAACCCAAAGAAATTGAAATTGGGTTAAAAAGTTCACTTAGTAAAATTCGACAGCCTAACGGCATCACTTCAATATTCAGAAAATGAGTTGATGAGAGATAAAAAGGGAATATCATAACTTGTAAATAAAATTTACATCCATAAGGATATAAAAGAACATATCCCAGCATAATAGTATGTGAATTAAAAGACATAACAAAAGAAGTCTTTTAAAAAGTGGAGGGTGAAAGGTACCCTTACCGAGTTGGGTAACTTTCAGAACGTACACCCCATGGAAGAAGGTTCATACAATAAAGATGTGAATTTACATAAATGAAATTATACTACACAAAGTTTATAATAATTGAAATTACATACACCACTCAAAGTAAATTATGGCAAATGTAGCATAAATCTAACGGGAATAAAAGTGAGATGAAAAATCCATTTTGAAAACTTGGCAGCCTAACGGCGCCACTTAAAACATCCAAAATGGATTGATGAGAGGAAATAGGGTCTCTCATCATATGAACATAAAAATTACAGTAAGAGTAATATAAAATAACATCCCAATCACAAGAAATATGAGCTTAAAAGGAATGACATAAACGAGTGTACTTAAAAAGAAAGAGAGGAGTAGGATCCCTTACCTCAGGTCCGACTTGACTCGATCATTCTTTAATCTCATGAATAATAAACTTGAGTAAATTTATACTTCCTTAAGAACCTTTTTCAAGTTCATTATTCCTTTTATATCACCTATTACCATGTCATGAACACTATGTAATTATTTTAGTTGATAACGGTCGTTTAAACGATCATTGGTACTTGAGTCAAAATATGCTCTTTATAATTACAAGTTGTTAATGTATCCATTATACCCAGAGTTATAATCATGATGTATATATAATATATATCATATATATCCAGTAAATATTTATTTTATACTATTCCATATCATTTGGAGATAAAAAACGAAAAGCACCGTTCATGGAGACGGTAGGCCGTACGTATGCATGAACGCTACATTCATTTTTTTCTTTATCATATTAATGGAATTAAAAATAAATGATATATATATATATATATTTATATTACAATTACAGTTTAATATATATGTTATATAGGTCAATTATGTTCATTAATTTCATTCTTTATACATTCCATGTATTGCATGTACGAGTCACATCACTTGAGGGGGCGGTAGTCCGCACTTCTCATATGAAATTATCGCATTTACACAACATGAGAAGAACAAAGGTTTGGTTTAAATATAAAATACAGAAGCATATAGTAAATATAAATACCATATATATCATATATAAAATACAGTGACATCATAATGGCCACCTTTAAAGGTGTTAAATGAATATTGAATAATCATAGTTTCGTGAGGCAGAAAATCACCAACCACAGAAACAGTATGTTCTTTAACCATTAGACGAAGGTGTGTGTAAGTGTAGCTCTAATAATTCTTATAAAGAAATCCTAGTATATTTAAGATACTGTATTTGTTACAAAATAGAATAATAAAAAGAGTTTAGGGGGTTGGAGAAGCAAAATAAAACAAAAGGACACAAGTGAAGACATTACCTTAAAATCAGGTAACTCCCTTTGGTTTGAGCTCAAAGGCTTCCTTGGGAAGACATCTGCCCAATGTGAGGATTCAAGGAGTTATATAGGGATGTGGAGAGACAAAATGGGCAGGGGTTGGCCGAGAAAAAGGCTTTGGGAGTGTGGGTAAGGAGGTAGGGTGGGGGCCTTTTATAAGAGGAGGGTAGGGGCACTCTTGGAAAGCAAAGAAATGTTACATTATTTTAGAATTATTTTCTGATTTTAATGGTCCCACATTGATTTTTTTCTAGTATAAGGTGATAAGTGTTATAAATACACCCATCCAATAGGTTTTGGACTTGTTTAGGTCTTAGATTTTACATTATCATTCCATTTTATTTAAATCGTTAAATAATGAGGTCATCGCTGCATCATCATGATGTCATAAATAATTTAATTTATTTAATGTCTAAAAATTATTAAAAAATACTATGATGTAGGAAATCGTTTTTTCTTTCCAATGACTATTTATAGTAAAAAATATGACATGTATAACCTCATGTAAAAATTGTTTTAGTAAAACATCTCATGTTTTTGTCATTTTTACTTTAACATTAAATAAAAAGGTATTTATGTCATTTTCCTACCAAATTGGATCCATGGGGTCCCCAAGTTGACCCATGGATTTTTTTGGTCGGCCATGACACATCCAATGAGGGTAGGACAAGTGTCTAGGTCATTTCAGTTTATTAAAACATTATTCTTACCTTAAACTACGCTAATTACCTCTAATCGCGATTAAAAACTTAATAAGTTGCAATTCACCAAAAAATTGTTTTAATCCCATTAAACCACATTTTACTTATTTATGACAACCATGTATGTCGGGTTTTTGAAATTCAAAACACAATGATGGAAAAATTTCATTTAAATGGAAAATCAGTTTTTATAAGTACCACTTAGTGGTTTTAATATTCATGAAAAATTGAAGTTTTTCAGAAAATTACCAAAAGTTCACCCTAAGCTATATTTGATATTCCGAATTCAAAAATGATGCCTATTTTAAAAAATTAAAAATATATAAGTTTCAGTAATTAATTTAAAAATTAATTCCTGCTGTCAAAACAAATAGCGTGTTTTTATGAAACAAAATGTATCAAAAGATTGACACTAGTTTAAGTCTGATTTCAAAGTGAAATTAATTGCAACGAACACCATTGGATTAAATGGTAAAAATATATTCTTATTTCTCTTTAAAACAAATTCAAAATATAATCAAATAATATAAATAAATTAGATTAAAAAGAGGTTTTGAATTAAAATACAACATTATCAGTAATCATTAAAAATTGAACTTTTTCGGAAAAATACCAAAAAATTACACAAAGTAAATTTTGATGTCCCCATTCTAAAGAAGAATTTTATTTTTTCAAATATAACATATAAAATTGTCAAAAAGTGGATTTTAAGGAGGTTCACCTTCAAAAGGCGGTTAATTGACCTTTTAATGAATATTAGAATGTTTACGCTTAAAATTGGATTCATTCGCATTTTTAATCCTCTAACATTTATTGTAAAAAGTAAAAATATTTTACAAACATATATAATCATTTTGTAGTTAGTTCTGTTCATTCCCGCCATTATAATGACTAGGCGTTAACTACTATTTAAAATAATATTATTTTATTATTAGAGTGCAAAGCAAGATTCCCAAGAAACTCATTGTTGCGTGTTTGGTACGCCATCGAGCATAGAGTCCCCTTTAAATTCATATTAATATTTTATTCACAAATATGGATAAATATGAAAATTTCATACTCTTTATTTACCTGGGGTGTTACATCCTTCCCCCCTTTTGGGAATTTCGTCCTCTCAATTTTAAAATTGAGCATGGAAACATCCTTGAACGACAAACATCGGAACAAGAGTCGGTAAAACAATCACTTTAAAATAAAGACTGATAAGTACAAAGGTCACCCGAGTTAACCCATACCAGGATTCCAAGTATGGACATGGAGGAAAAAACAAAGGGTCATGTTCTGATGGAGAGTGATAGTAAACATGTCTAGGAGAAAGTTAACCACCAGAAAATCACAAACTTGTGATGGGTTAAACGGTATTCGATTCCCCAGTAGGAAAAGTTAATAGACAACATTTTTGTTTTAAGTTACTTTTTATTGAGGAATTTATTCATAAGGAAACATAATCACTTATCATGTTGAATTTCAACTTTTATCAGATTCCTTACACAAACTCATATTTTCTCCAAAAGACGAGTATTTAGGAAGACTTGTTCACATTAAGAGTACTATAATCAACTTCTAGAGAATCACCTAATCCACAAAAGAGAACTATATACTTCCCATGTATTTAGACTTTAACCAAAACCAAAACCAAAAAGGTTATTACAAGATCAGATAATCCAGAAAAGGATAACCCTTTATAAAAAGAAAATCTATTCTTAATCTCCAAAATTTGTCCAACAAAACCCAAAGTTCAACGAGGACCATTCGATAAACAATTTGTCCATAAAATTATTCAATGTAAGCCAAACTAAGATTAAAACCCAAATATTTGAAGGATTTAGTCACATAGTCTTTCGAGTTAAATTGTAACATTTATCTCCAAACAACATCAGTTTCTCTTAATGTCTCGTATTGAAAAGTAATTAACTTAATCACATATCCTCCATGATAGGTTAATAAATTTCCATAGATAAACCAAAATAAACTTACTCTTAATTCATAAAATCATATAACTAAAAAGAATCATTCAAACTAACCAGGGATTTCACGTAGTCCAGTGGTAGGTGATAAATACCATTTTCACTTTGGTTGTGGGTTCGATTCCCACAGCTTTTTCTGATGCGACGGGTTGTCACATGGTCTGTGTGTTGTCCTTTTTATAAAACTCCAAAAATAACCCTAGCATGCTTTAACCTCAATAGTTTCCTTATACCTCTCATTTTCATCCAAATTTGTTACAATCTCAACATCTTAATTCTTGATGTCTTATTTCACCACCATAAGATAAAATAAAACAATTCCCAAAATGAATAACATCATACCTTGATCATGGCATCCACTCAGTTTCATCGCCATCTTACTCACGTAGGTAAAAGTCCCATGCATTACAACAATGATTTAGAGATCCATCAAAATCATTTGCTTCCTCCATCCAAATACACCTTGTACAACATGGGTCATATGGGTGTTCACAGAAAAACAGTTTTGGAAAATAATCATGTATGACATATAATTCCAAAACATCTGATAAAACATGATTTCTATAAAATAGTCGGACAGAATTTGAGTAGAAACTTTCTATTATTGGTCCTTTTAAAATACCATAAGTATGTGCTGAGAGACTATATTTTAAAATCAAATATAAATAGGTTGTGCAAGGGTCTCCTTCCTCAACACCATTTTTAAAATCATAATATGCTTCAAATTCTTGTGATAAGGTAAAATATTTGAAAATACCTTGATAATATTTAACTTTCTTGAAAATATGAGAATATTGTGAAAAGAGTATTTGTCTAAAAACAACCCATGATCCACGATGATAACGAGGTATAGTGGAGGTGTTTGATATCTCAAACAACTGCTTGCAAGTGAGTTGTATGCAAGAAAAAGTTTCACAGTCATCCGAACATGACTTTGCAATAATTATTGCAAGCATGTCATCAGGAAGAGATAGGAATGTTGTTTGAGATCCTTCTCCTTCCATTCGTAACTGACTTTACTTGACCTGAAAAAAAGTTATAAAACAAGGATTTAACTGAAATAATAGATATAGGGACTAATCATGTGTCTAAAAAAAACTACTAATCCCTAAAGTT
Organism: Viscum album; assembly: GCA_963277665.1. NCBI lineage: Eukaryota > Viridiplantae > Streptophyta > Magnoliopsida > Santalales > Viscaceae > Viscum > Viscum album. Next base: position 1,195,036,398 of record OY728123.1, on the reverse strand, counting down.
GTCTAAACCGACCTTTGATACCAACTATAAGGCCCCAGCCGTAAACCTTACTTAATCTTGTGTTAATACAAGATTACACATTGAGGATCTTTTCAGGTTTAGAGTTTTAGAGAATTAGAACATAAAACTTGCATTACATTCCACATATAAACAAAGTGGTTACATAAATATAGTATTCATTTTTCCCATCAATGGAAACATATTTAAAATAAAACATGGATTCATTCTCGACACTTCCTTGACACTATCATCATATCATGTACCTTTCCCTGGACCTATGAAAAACATTTCAAAAAAACTTGGGATGAGCATAAAAAGCTCAGTATGGGTTATAAAAATATGGAAAGGAAACATAAGTTCATATATACATAATAATGAAATCAAACTTTACCCATAAAACATAAGCACTTTAACATACCTCATCAAATCATGAATAAATCATAGAAATTATAAGACATAAAGGTAACTTGAGGCATTCATAAAATTCTTACGTAGGGAGTAACCCTCTTGGTTACGTTTGGATTACCCACCACAGTATATTCCCTAAATCTCTTCGGAGAATCCTTAATGTTTCACTCCTTCGTGTTACCCAATGAATTGGAGAGCTATATCGGGCTCACCCACCCTTAGTTTATCACGGAACCACCCGTTTTCATAACAATGCCCAAGAACCATAACATAAACGTATCACATAAAACATACATAAAGGAAACATAACATTTCCACATTTCAATCACAATATAACATTTTAGTACATTGAAATAATGAATCCATTCAAAAAGAAACCATTTCCAAAACCATTTAAAACATCTAATAAAGAGATTTTTGAATAAAATTGTCCCATACCACCTTGATGCTTTTAAAATTTTAAACTATCAATATCCATATAAATAAATCCTTAAAACCATTTTGAAAACAAGGATATTAATAAGAACAAATATTTAAAACATTTTAAGTGATATTTTGGTTAAAGGGGATTTACCAAAATTAGAGACACTTGAATACAATAATTGAGGAATAACATTTAGTTAGAACTTTATAATATCATGAGAATAAATGGATTCATGATATAATATTCCAAAGGACAATATATACACCATATAAGAGTTAATTGGTGCACAACAACAATGAAGTCTCAATAGAAATGTCAAATGTGATGAAATCCCTTATAAAGAAGGTATCATTAAATTAAGGATAAATCAATCTCAGAATTATGTGTGAAAAATATAAATACACCCAATATAAGTGGATATTAAGTGTAAAACAATAAAAGTTCATTCACAAATATTCAAAGGATGAAATATTCAATAACTACATGTTGAACCCAAAGAAATTGAAATTGGGTTAAAAAGTTCCCTTAGTAAAATTCGACAGCCTAACGACATCACTTTAAAATTCATAAAATGAGTTAATGAGAGATAAAAAGGGAATCTCGTCACATGGACATAAAATTTACATCCATAAGTATATAAAAGAACTTATCCCAGCTTAATAGTATGTGAATTAAAAGACATAACAAAAGAAGTCTTTTAAAAAGAGGAGGGTGAAAGGTCCCCTTACCGAGTTGGGTAACTTTCAAAACGTACACCCCATGGAAGAAGGGTCATAAAATGAAGATGTGAATTTCCATAAATAAAATTATACTACAAAATGTTTATAATAATGGGAAGTACATACACCACTCAAAGGAAATTATGGAAAATGTAGCATAAATCTCACAGGAATAAAAGTGAGATGAAAAATCCCTTTCAAAAACTCGGCAGCCTAACGACGCCACTTAAAACATCCAAAATGGATTGATTAGAGGAAATAGGGTCTCTCATCATATTAACATAAAAATTACAGTAAGAGTAATATCAAATAACATCCCAATAACAAAAAATATGAGCTTAAAAGGAATGACATAAACGGGTGTACTTAAAAAGAAAGAGAGGAGTAGGATCCCTTACCTCGGGTCCGACTTGACTCGATCGTTCTTTAATCTCCTGAATAATAAATTTGAGTTAATTTCTACTTCCTTAAGAACCTTTTTCAAGTTCATTATTCCTTTTATATCACTTATTACCATGTCATGAACACTATGTAATTATTTTAGTTAATAACGGTCGTTTAAACGATCATTGGTAGTTGAGTCAAAATATGCTCTTTATAATTACAAGTTGTCCATGTATCCATTATATCCAGAGTTATAATCATGATTTATATATCATATATATCATATATATCCAGTACATATTCATTTTATACTATTCCATATCATTTGGAGATAAAAAACGAAAAGCACCGTTCATGGAGACGGTAGGCCGTACGTACGCATGAACGCTACTTTCATTTTTTTCTTTTTCATATTAATAGAATTAAAAATAAATGATATATATATATATATATTTCAATTCCAGTATAATATATATGTTATATAGGTCACTTATGTTCATTAATTTCATTCTTTATACATTCCATGTATTGCATGTATGAGTCACATCACTTGAGGGGGCGGTAGTCCGCACTTCTCATATGAAATTATCGCATTTACACAACATGAGAAGAATAAAGGTACGGTTTAAATATAAAATACAGAAGCATATAGTAAAACTAAATACCATATATATCATATATAAAGTACAGTGACATCACAATGGCCACCTTTAAAGGTGTTAAAAGAATATTGAACAATCATCGTTTCGTGAGGCAGAAAATCGCCAACCACAAAAACAGAATGTTCTTTAACGATTAGATGAAGGTGTGTGTAAGTATAGCTCTAATACTTCTTATAAAAACATCATAGTATATTTAAGATACTGGATTTGTTACAAAATAAAATAATAAAAAGAGTTTAGGGGGTTGGAGAAGCAAAATAAAACAAAAGGACACAAGTGAAGACATTACCTTAAAATCGGGTAACTCCCTTTGGTTTGAGCTCAAAGGCTTCCTTGGGAAGACTTCTGCCCAATGTGAGGATTCGAGGAGTTATATAAGGATGTGGAGAGACAAAATGGTCAGGGGTTGGCCGATACAAAGGCTTTGGGAGTGTGGGTAAGGAGGTAGGGTGGGGGCCTTTTATAAGAGGAGGGGAGGGGCACTCTTGGAAAGCAAAGAAATGTTACATTATTTTAGAATGATTTTCGGATTTTAATGGTCCCAAATTGATTTTTTTCTAGTATAAGGTGATAAGTGTTCGAAATACACCCATAAAATAGGTTTTGGACTTGTATAGGTCGTAGATTTTACATTATCATTCCATTTTATTTAAATCATTAAATATTGAGGTCATCGTTGCATCATCATGATGTCATAAATAATTTAATTTATTTAATGTCTAAAAATTATTAAAAAATACTATGATGTAGGAAAGCGTTTTAGCTTTCCAATGACTATTTATAGTAAAAACTATGACATGTATAACCTCATGTAAAAATTGTTTTAGTAAAACATCTCATGTTTTTGTCATTTTTACTTTAACACTAAATAAAAAGGTATTTATGTCATTTTCCAACCAAATTGGATCCATGGGGTCCCCAAGTTGACCCATGGATTGTCCTGGTTGGCCGTGACACATCCAATGAGGGTAGGACATGTTTCTAGGTCATTTCAGTTTATTAAAACATTATTCTTACCTTAAACTACACTAATTACCTCTAATAGCGATTAAAAACTAAATAAGTTACTATTCACCAAAAAATTGTTTTAATCCCATTAAACCACATTTTACTTATTAATGACAACCATGTATGTCGGATTTTTGAAATTCAAAACACATTGATGGAAAAATTTCATTTAAATGGGAAATCAGTTTTTATAAGTACCACTTAGTGGTTTCAATATTCATGAAAAATTGAAGTTTTTCAGAAAATTACCAAAAGTTCACCCTAAGCTATATTTGATATTCCGAATTCAGAAATGATTCAGATTTTCCAAAATTCATCATATATAAGTTGCATTAATTAATTTAATAATTAATTCCTGCCGTCAAAACAAATAGCGTGTTTTTATGAAACAAAATGTATCAAAAGATTGACACTAGTTTAAGTCTGATTTCAAAGTGAAATTAATTGCAACGAACACCATTGGATTAAATGGTAAAAATATATTCTAATTTCACTTTAAAACAAATTCAAAAGATAATCTAATCATATAAATAAATTATATTAAAAATAGGTTTTTAATTAAAATACAACATTTTCACTATTCATTAAAATTTGAACTTTTTCGGAAAAATACCAAAAAATTACACAAAGTAAATTTTGATGTCCCAATTCTAAAGAAGAATTTTATTTTGTCAAATATAACATATAAAATTGTCAAAAAGTGGATTTTAAAGAGGTTTGCCTTCAAAAGGCGGTTAATCGATCTTTTAAAGAATATTAGAATGTTTACGCTTAAAATTGGATTCATTCGCATTTTTAATCCTCTAACATTTATTGTAAAAAGTAAAAATATTTTACAAACATATATAATCATTTTGTAGTTAGTTCGGTTCATTCCCGCCATTACAATGACTAGGCATTAACTACTATTTAAAATAATATTATTTTATTATTAGAGTGCAAAGCAAGATTCCCAAGAAACTCATTGTTGCGTGTTTGGTACACCATCGAGCATAGAGTCCCCTTTAAATTCATATTAATATTTTATTCACAAATATGGATAAATATGAAAATTTCATACTCTTTATTTACCTGGGGTGTTAAATCCTTCCCCCCTTTTGGGAATTGCGTCCTCTCAATTTTAAAATTGAGCTTGGAAACATCTATGAACGTCCCACATCGGAACAAGAGTCGGTAAAAAAATCACTTTAAAATAAAGAATGATAAGTACAAAGGTCACCCGAGTTAACCCATACTAGGATTCCAGGTATGGACATGGAGGAAAAAACAAAGGGTTATGTTCTGATGGAGAGTGATAGTAAACATGTCTAGGAGAAAGTTAACCACCAGAAAATCACAAACTTGTGATGGGTTAAACGGTATTGGATTCCCCAGTAGGAAAAGTTAATAGACAACATTTTTGCTTTAAGTTAATTTTTATTGAGGAATTTATTCATAAGGAAACATAATCACTTATCATGTTGAATTTCAACTTTTATCAGATTCCTTACACAAACTCATATTTTCTCCAAAAGACAAGTATTTAGGAAGACTTGTTCACATTAAGAGTACTATAATCAACTTCTAGAGAATCACCTAATCCACAAAAGATAACTATATACTTCCCATGTATTTAGACTTTAACCAAAACCAAAACCAAAAAGGTTAGTACAAGATCAGATAATCCAGAAAAGGATTACCCTTTATAAAAAGAAAATCTATTCTTAATCTCCAAAATTTGTCCAACAAAACCCAAAGTTCAACGAGGACCATTCAATAAACAATTTGTCCATAAAATTATTCAATGTAAGCCAGACTAAGATTAAAACCCAAATATTTGAAGTATTTAGTCACATAGTCTTTCGAGTTAAATCGTAACATTTATCTCCAAACAACATCAGTTTCTCTTAATGTCTCGTATTGAAAAGTAATTAACCTAATCACATATCCTCCATGATAGGTTAATAAATTTCCATAAATAACTCAAAATAAACTTACTCTTAATTCATAAAATCATATAACTAAAAAGAATCAGTCAAACTAACCAGGGACTTCACGTAGTCCAGTGGAAGGTGATAAATACCAGTTGCACTTTGGTTGTGGGTTCTATTCCCGCAGCTTTTTCTGACGTGACGGGTTGTCACATGGTCTGTGTGTTGTCCTTTTTATAAAACTCCAAAAATAACCCTAACATGTTTTAACCTCAATAGTTTCCTTATACCTCTTATTTTCATCCAAATTCGTTATGATCTCAACATCTTAATTCTTGAAGTCTTATTTCACCACCATAAGATAAAATAAAACAATTCCCAAAATTAATAACATCATACCTTGATCATGGTATCCACTCAGTTTAATCACCATCTTGCTCACGTAGGTAGAAGTACCATGAATTACAACAATGATTTAGAGATCCTTCAAAATCATTTGCTTCCTCCATCCAAATACACCTTGTACAACATGGGTCATATGGGTGTTCACAGAAAAACAGTTTTAGAAAATAATCATGTATGACATATAATTCCAAAACATCTGATAAAACATGATTTCTATAAAATAGTCGGACAGAATTTGAGTAGAAACTTTCTATTATTTGTCCTTTTAAAATACCATAAGTATGTGCTGAGAGACTATATTTTAAAATCAAATATAAATAGTTTGTGCAAGGGTCTCCTTCCTCAGCACCATTTTTAAAATCATAATATGCTTCAAATTCTTGTGATAGGGTAAAATATTTGAAAATACCTTGATAATATTTAAATTTCTTGAAAATATGAGAATATTGTGAAAATAGTATTTGTCTAAAAACAACCCATGATCCACGATGATAACGAGGTATAGTGGAGGTGTTTGATATCTCAAACAACTGCTTGCAAGTGAGTTGTATGCTAGAAAAAGTTTCACAATCATCCGAACATGACTTTGCAATAATTATTGCATGCATGTCATCAGGAAGAGATAGGAATGTTGTTTGAGATCCTTCTCCTTCCATTCGTAACTGACTTTACTTGACCTGAAAAAAAGTTATAAAACAAGGATTTAACTGAAATAATAGATATAGGGACTAATCATGTGTCTAACAAAAACTACTAATCCCTAAAGTTGTCTAAACCGACCTTTGATACCAACTATAAGACCCCAGCCTTAAACCTTACTTAATCTTGAGTCAATACAAGATTACACATTGAGGATCTTTTCAGGTTTAGAGTTTTAGAGAATTAGAACATAAAACTTTCATTACATTCCACATATAAACAAAGTGGTTACATAAAGATAGTATTCATTTTTCCCATCAATGGAAACATATTTAAAATAAAACATGGATTCATTCTTGACACTTCCTTGACACTATCATCATATCATGTACCTTTCCCTGGACCTGTGAAAAACATTTCAAAAAAACTTGGGATGAGCATAAAAAGCTCAGTATGGGTTATAAAAATATGGAAAGGAAACATAAGTTCATATATACATAATAATGAAATCATACTTTACCCATAAAACATAAGAACTTTAACATACCTCATCAAATCATGAATAAATTATAGAAATCATAAGACATAAAGGTAACTTGAGGCATTCATAAAATTCTTACGTAGGGAGTAACCCTCTTGGTTACGTTTGGAAGACCCACCATAGTATATTCCCTAAATCTCTTCGGATAATCCTTAATGTTTCACTCCTTCGTGTTACCCAATGAATTGGAGAGCTATATCGGGCTCACCCGCCCTTAGTTTATCACGGAACCACCCGTTTTCATAACAATGCCCACGAACCATAACATAAACGTATCACATAAAACATGCATAAAGGAAACATAACATTTCCACATTTCAATCACAATATAACATTTTAGTATATTGAAATAATGAATCCATTCAAAAAGAAACCATTTCCAAAACCATTTAAAACATTTAATAAAGAGATTTTTGAATAAAAGTGTCCCATACCACCTTGAAGCTTTTAAAATTTTAAACCATCAATATACATATAAATAAATACTTAAAACCATTTTGAAAACATGGATATTAATAAGAAAAAATATTTAAAACATTTAAAGTGATATTTTGGTTAAAGGGGATTTACCAAAATTAGAGACACTTGAATACGATAATTGAGGAATAACATTTAGTCAGAACTTTATAATATCATGAGAATAAATGGATTCATGATATAATATTCCAAAGGATAGTATATACACCATATAATAGTGAATTGGTGCATAACAACAATGAAGTCTCAATAGAAATGTCAAACGTGATGAAATCCCTTATAAAGAAGGTATCATTAAATTAAGGATAAATCAATCTCAGAATTATGTGTGAAAAATATAAATACACCCAATATAAGTGGATATTAAGTGTAAAACAATAAAAGTTCATTCACACATATTCAAAGGATGACATATTCAATAACTACATGTTGAACCCAAAGAAATTGAAATTGGGTTAAAAAGTTCCCTTAGTAAAATTCGACAGCCTAACGACATCACTTCAATATTCAGAAAATGAGTTGATGAGAGATAAAAAGGGAATCTCATCACTTGGAAATAAAATTTACATCCATAAGGATATAAAATAACATATCCCAGCATAATAGTATGTAAATTAAAAGACATAACAAAAGAAGTCTTTTAAAAAGAGGAGGGTGAAAGGTCCCCTTACCGAGTTGGGTAACTTTCAAAACGTATACCCCATGGAAGAAGGGTCATAAAATGAAGATGTGAATTTACATAAATAAAATTATACTACAAAAAGTGTATAATAATGGGAAGTACATACACCAATCAAAGGAAATTATGGAAAATGTAGCATAAATCTCACAGGAATAAAAGTGAGATGAAAAATCCCTTTCGAAAACACAGCAGCCTAACGGCACCACTTAAAACATCCAAAATGGATTGATGAGAGGAAATATGGTCTCTCATCATATGAACATAAAAATTACAGTAAGTGTAATATCAAATAACATCCCAATCACAAGAAACATGAGCTTAAAAGGAATGACATAAACGGGTGTACTTAAAAAGAAAGAGAGGAGTAGGATCCCTTACCTCGGGTCCGACTTGACTCGATCATTCTTTAATCTCCTGAATAATAAATTTGAGTTAATTTATACTTCCTTAAGAACCTTTTTCAAGTTCATTATTCCTTTTATATCACTTATTACCATGTCATGAACACTATGTAATTATTTTAGTTAATAATGGTCGTTTAAATGATCATTGGTACTTGAGTCAAAATATGCTCTTTATAAGTACAAGTTGTTCATGTATCCATTATATCCAGAGTTATAATCATGATGTATATATCATATATATCATATATATCCAGTAAATATTCATTTTATACTATTCCATATCATTTGGAGATAAAAAATGAAAAGCACCGTTCATGGAGACGGTAGGCCGTACGTACGCATGAACGCTACTTTCATTTTTTTCTTTTTCATATTAATGGAATTAAAAATAAATGATATATATATATATATATATTAAAATTACAGTATAATATATATGTTATATAGGTCACTTATGTTCATTAATTTCATTCTTTATACATTCCATGTATTCCATGTACGAGTCACATAACTTGAGGGGGCGGTAGTCCACACTTCTCATATGAAATTATTGCATTTACACAACATGAGAAGAATAAAGGTATGGTTTAAATATAAAATACAGAAGCATATAGTAAACATAAATACCATATATATCATATATAAAGTATAGTGACATCATAATGGCCACCTTTAAAGGTGTTAAAAGAATATTGAATAATCATCGTTTCGTGAGGCAGAAAATCGCCAACCACAAAAACAGAATGTTCTTTAACGATTAGATGAAGGTGTGTGTAAGTATAGCTCTAATACTTCTTATAAAAACATCATAGTATATTTAATATACTGTATTTGTTACAAAAGAAAAGAATAAAAAGAGTTTAGGGGGTTGGAGAAGCAAAATAAAACAAAAGGACACAAGTGAAGACATTACCTTAAAATCGGTTAACTCCCTTTGGTTTGAGCTCAAAGGATTCCTTGGGAATACTTTTGCCCAATGTGAGGCTTCAAGGAGTTATATAGGGATGTGGAGAGACAAAATGGGCCAGGATTGTCTGAGACAAAGGCTTTGGAAGTGTCGGTAAGGAGGTAGGGGTGGGGGCCTTTTATAAGAGGAGGGGATGGGCACTCTTGGAATGCAAAGAAATATTACTTTATTTTAGAATGGTTTTCGGATTTTAATGGTCCTACATTGATGAATTTCTAGTATATGGTGATAAGGGTTCTAAATCCACCCATCCAATAGGTTTTGGATTTGTGTAGGTCTTAGATTTTACATTATCATTCCATTTTATTTAAATCTTTAAATAATGAGGTCATCGATGCATCGTCATGATGTCATAAATAATTTAATTTATTTAATGTCTAAAAATTAGAAAAAAAATACTATGATGTAGGAAATCGTTTGAGATTTCTAATGACTATTTATAGTCAAAAGTATGACTTGTATAACCTCATGTAAAATTTGTTTTAGTAAAACATCTCATGTTTGTGTCATTTTTACTTCAACATTAAATAAAAAGGCATTTATGTCATTTTCCAACCAAAGTGGATCGATGGGGTCCCCAAGTTGACCCATGGATTGTCTTGGTCGGACATGACACATCCAATGAGGGTAGGACATGTGTCTAGGTCATTTCAGTTTATTAAAACATTATTCTTACCTTAAACTACACTAATTACCTCTAACCGCGATTAAAAACTTAATTAGTTACTATTCACCAAAAAATTATTTTAATCCCATTGAACCAAATTTTACTTCTTAATGACAAGCATGTATGTTGTATTTTTGAAATTCAAAACACAATGATGGAAAAATTTCATTTAAACGGAAAATCGGTTTTTATAAGTACCACTTAGTGGTTTCACTATTCATCAAAAATTGAAGTTTTTCAGAAAATTACCAAAAGTTCACCATAAGCTATATTTGATATTCTGAATTAAAAAATGATGCCTATTTTAGAAAATTCTGAACATATAAGTTGCATTAATTAATTTAATAATTAATTCCCGCTGTCAAAACAAATAGCATGTTTTTATGAAACAAAATGTATCAAAAGATTGACACTAGTTTAAGTCCGATTTCAAAGTGAAATTAATTTCAATGAACACCATTGGATTAAATGGTAAAAATATATTCTAATTTCACTTTAAAACCAATTCAAAAGTTAATCTAATCATATAAATAAATTAGATTAAAATGAGGTTATGAATTAAAATACAACATTTTCACTATTCATTAAAAATTGAACTTTTTTGGAAAAATACCAAAAATTTACACAAAGTAAATTTTAATGTCCCGATTCTAAAGAAGAATTTCATTTTTTCAAATATAACACATAAAATTTTCAAAAAGTGGATTTAAAAGAGGTTCACCTTCAAAAGAAGGTTAATCGACCTTTTAAAGAATATTAGAATGTTTACGCTTAAAATTAGATTCATTCGCATTTTTAATCCTCTAACATCTATTGTAAAAAGTAAAAATATTTTACAAACATATATAATCATTTTTTAGTTAGTTCTATTCATTCCCGCTATTACAACGGCTAGACGTTAACTACTATTTAAAATAATATTATTTTAATATTAGAGTGAAAAGCAAGATTCCAAAGAAACTCATTGTTGCGTGTTGGGTACGCCATCGAGCATAGCATCCCCTTTAAAGTCATATTAATATTTTATTCACAAATATGGATAAATATGAATATTTCATACTCTTTATTTACCTGGGGTGTTACACATATTTTATGGATGGGTGTGTATCATTCCCTTTTCATTTTGGTTTAATATGTCACACTCATTTATATTACCTAGATATTGTTATAGTCATGTTTTTAAATCTAGAAGTTTCAGTTATTTATTATTAATCCTCTACAATTCTGCATGGATATGGTTTACTGTGTTCATAAAAGTACTTTATGAAAAGGACCCCCATTTTATTTATTCATTCTAAGTGGTTGTTTCTTATACCTAGCATATAGAGGTAGGCTTGAGGTTGTGGTGACATGATCATGAATTATATAGGCTAGACCCAATGGGTTAGGACATTACAGTTTTGTATTATATGTGGTTCAACTATAGGATAGTGTTTGGATTTTTCCCCTTATGATGATTGGTTGAAACTTTAGGGTAAATATGTAAAATTTTCTCTATTGAGGAATTGAGGCCAAGTAACCTAGTTTTGGTTCAATGAATGATATATCCATTCATTGATTCTATGATTACATTCTTGTCAACTAAACATATTTAGACATCGGTTGCAAGGAACTTTTGTACATGCATCATATTTGATTGAGTCCTTTGATGGTACTTAATGAGTCTGCTCCCCATATAAATACTCATCTAACCATGGAATTTCTTGACTATTTTCATGATTCATCAGGGAATATATCCTATGAGGTTACCAATTCTGGATTGTGATGATGCCCTAATGAGTGGTGATTCCTTTTTTCAATGGCTCTCTCATGAGATCTTTCCTCAAGTCAGGCAGGTAGCAACACCCCCACCTTTTGAGTAGCAAATTTTACTAGTAGAGCATGCTATGTATTCATATAGGGTTTTTTCACACTAAGGATTTTAAATCCAATGTACATTTTGGTTTTTTATTGATCCATATACCTAGGAATCAGATGATTTCAAGATCTTATGACCATATTATTCAGAATTGTGCATACCATGACTAATTAGATGGTTGTGCTAGCATCCTGTCTTATCCATGGAGTTCCTAGGAAATGGAGGATTCCATTCACATAGAAAAATGATAATTAAGAACTATCATGATCTAACTTCAAGTAGTTGTTTCATGAGAATTACTACCCATTGTTCTTGTTAATAGTTTAGATTATAGAGATTTTGGAGCTTCAGTTTGTAGGGATGATAGTTTATGATTATTACAAAAGGTTCAATAACTTAATATGGTACTCCATGGACGTGATTCTGTAAGGTTATTATAGGAATGGATGTTTGAGAAGGGTATATATAGATACATTAATGCGAGTGTGGTACCCCTGTGAATTCATATATATGTTGAGGTTTTAGAACATGTGCTAGTGATAGATAGATTCTTATCTGAGGGGCGCCAAGTAGTTGGATCTATCAGTAGTCATCCCAAGGATGTGTCATCTGTAGTTAATAGCAGATGAAATATGTTGAGGCTTAAGAGGTGTTCCAATATTATGAATAATAGACATGGTAATAAGGCTCAAAGACTCCACAGAGGACTAGGGAATCCCAGAGAGGGCTGATTCTATTCATGTGATGGGTGAATTCATGTGGCGCTGGATTTACTGACCCAACATATAGAGGAGGGTAGGTAGGATGTTGATGGACTATGATGGTAGAGGTAGTTCCATGATCTTAGATCTCCCAGGTGAGGCTAGGGTGTCCCCTAGGGAAGCATATATAGAAAAGGAGTAGGTGGGTCTCCTAAAGGATGAGGTTCTGGTGGTGGATGATGTTATGATCTATTTCCATCACCCCCACCACCAAGCAGCCCATGTTAGGCTTAGGGAGAAAGAAGTTGGGGATACAGGTAGTTGTAGTCCATAGAGGATAATGATAAGGTAGATCATGAGATTATTAGAGGTGTGATTCAGATTTATTTTACTCTTAATTAAGTACTAGAAGACATTTTTGTGAGTCATTCCTTCAAATCCTTACTCTAGGTGTGATATCTGGAGATCCTAGTTGAGACTTTATCCTAGTAGATTTGGCTTGTGGTTTATACAGGGAATGATTCTTGGATATTAATTATCTGCTAAAAGTGTGAGTTATCTCTTGGTGTATAGAGTTTCCCATGGGACCTCATTATCATCACTATAAGACCATATGATGTCAACTTGGGTATGTACTGGTTGTCCATGGTCTGAGCCTAGATTGACTATCATCGTAGATGAGTCAGATGCCTTCAGACAAACGAGATGTGATATTTATTTTTGGGAGAGAGAGATCTTATGATAAAGAATGTGGGTCTTGTGAGAAGTAATCTAAAACCCATAACCAAAAAATTTGATAGTTTGACAGTTGAAAAAATTGTTCATTCAAGCATCTGGGTTACTTTAGTTATGGAGTACTACATGGATGTATTCTCTGTGGATGTTTTGGGACTACCTCTAAGGCAATATATTGGTTTTTTCAAAGACTTTCACCATAGGATGACTCTAATATATATATATATATATATATTTCAAATCATATGACCCCTTCCATGCTCTAAGAGCTGAGGGTGCATTTAGAGGACCATCAGGTGAAAGGTTTTATCATACCCATTGTGTCCCCTTGGGATGCATTGGTTTTTTTGGGGGAAATGAGGACATGATATTATGTTTTGTCACATTAAATAAAAATAAACCATTTCCAAGGTTTTAGGACCTATTTGATCAGTTGTGATGTTCCATATGGTTCTGGAGGATCAATCTAAAGACCACATATCACTATTTGAAGATTTGTGAGGATGATATTATGAAGCAGGAATTCCAATGTTGTTATAGACACTATGAGTTCTTGGTGAAGCCTTTTAGAGTAAAAAATTCCACCTATGTTTTTATGGATATAATGAACTAAATATTCAAACCATACATGTACTATTTGTAGTTTTCCCCATTAATGATATATTCGTCCTCTCTGAATTAGAGGAGGAGTATTCAGTGATTTTGAGGATAGTCCTAAACACGATTCAGGGGAACCAGATTTATGGTATGTTTTCAAAGTTACAGTTCAAGATCCATGATTTTCACTTTTGGGGAACATCATTTATGAGCATTGATCAGATGTGGACATGGTGAATATTGATTCCGTTCTTTATTAGGATTCACTAAAGAGTGTGATAGAGGTTCAGAGTTTTCTGGTCTTGGTAATGTAATACATGAGGCTCCTTAAATAATTATCCAAGAGTAAAGCCTCATTAACCACCTTGATGTTTAAACAGAAGCTTTTTTTCTATAATGTTCATTTTGAGAGATCCTTTGAGGAGTTGAGGTTGTGGATAATGAGTTAACCTATTTTTAGACTGTTAGAGGAGGGTATGCAGTATGCAATGTATTTCAATGTTTTTGGAGCTGGGCTCAACTGCATGTTGAGGTAGAGGTAGGTTGTAATCGAATATGGGTCGTGGAAGTTGAGAACCCATGAGTAGAACAATGTGACTCATGACCTGGACATGGACATGGTAGTCTCCTCTTTGAATATGTGGATGGACTATCTTTTGGGATAGCACTTTATTGTTATTAAAACCATTAGAGACTCAAGTATTTCTTCATATATAGATACCTAAACCTTATAAATATGTTTTGATTTGATTTCCTATAGGAATATTAATTTTAGATATTCTATAATACTTTTAAGGGAAACATTTTAGAATATTTCCTCTGTAAGAAGTCCTATTCTCATATAGTGGAGGAGGATTCTGAGTAGTTGGATTCCTTGAAGATGACCCTAGTAGAGGAGAGGGGTGAGAATTACCATTATTATATAGTGTTTACTCATTATATTATCCAATATGTGAGGAAGGCTCATTTTGGAGACATCGACTCTGTGGTCTTATGCGATAAAATATTCTCAAGATATTCACCAGATAGATTCTATGAAAGATGGAATAATGTATTAATTTTATAGGTACAAACAGTGGTTCAGATAATATTTTGGGAGGAGGTAATGAGGTATTTTCACACATCTCCTTTGGCTATACATCCCGATGTATAGGAGATGTACAAGTTCCTTCAGTGAAAGGATTGGTTGGATTACATGAGGCAAAGTGTTATCGAGTTTATCTATCAATGTATCACATGGAAACTAGTTATGTTTGGGAATGAAGTTTTCGTAGGTTTGTTACAACCTATTTATATCTTAGAGTATAAATGGAATGAAATATCCATGAACATTGTAATCGGGCTTCTAAGGATAGGGAGAGGCCATGATTCCATTAGGTGAGAGTTGTTACACTTACCAAGTCGGTGCACTTCATTGCCATCAGGGAGTAGTTCAGTAGATAGTTAGAGGAAATTGTATGTGTGGGGGATTTTTCACCTTAATGGGATAACCTCAATGATTGTATCGAAATGTGATGCAAATATCAAATCATAGTCATAGAGAGGCATGCATGATGAATTCAATTCCTAGTTGATGATGAGTACAACTTTTCCTCCATAGATAGATGGGAAGTCCAACAACACTATTTAGGTGTTGTAGGATGTGATGAGGGATTTTTTATTAGGCTTCATCTAGATTTAGGAGGATCACATACCTTTATAAGTGTTTTCTTATAATAATATTAATCACTCTACAATAATCATAGAATATTTAGTGGAATTACATTGGATACCTTGCAGGTAACCTTTATATTGGACTAAGATCGGTGAGGAATCCTTTATTGCGCCTAATATAGTGAATCCAATGATGGATAAGGTCTATGAGATCCATGAGTAGAAACAAACTACCTATTATAGAAATAAATCTGATATAGACCATTGTCATAGGCCCTTGGAGATCATGTGGAGAGACCATATTTTTTTCAGTGTCTCCCCACGATGATTATTGTGAAGATTCAGCCAGGGGGTAGGCTATACATGATGTTCATCGGGCTATTTGAGTTCTTATAGAGGGTTAGAAATGTTTTTTTTCTTCCTAGAATTACACCCATGGTTAGAGAGGGTGAAATACATCTTCCATGTGTTGTAGATGAGGAGATACATGTATGATCCTATGAAGGTTATTGACTAGGTGAAATTGTGTATGGAGACACATTCACTAAGTACTCGGAGGAGATCGGGGATAAACATGAGAAAATATTGCATGGATTGACCATTTCATTGGTTCATGTACTGTTGTAGTATGGGAGCATTCAAGAAAGCACAAGGGAGCGAGATATCCAGATGGTGGCTTTGTATCCCCACCTTTTTGTTTTGTTTTTTTAGTGATGAAAATATTTAAATGAGGGATTAGATTAAAGAAACTTATTTTTTCCTTTTAAGACTTTGAAATATATAAGGAAATACTTTTGGAGTAAGCTACTCAGACGACATGATATTCTAAGGCCCAGTGAACCTAGAATTGACATTATAGAAATATTAAATATATTAATATATTGGGCACATAGTTTTCCTGAAAAATAAAAATATTCCCTGAATGGATATTTAAATAAAAAATATGAGATCATGGATGAATAAAGAGCATGGGGTTTACCATAGGCATGAGCTAAAGTTGTTCAGTGCCCAACATTTAGACGAGGCAGCCATTGGTGAGTACAATTAGTGGATTAATTAATTAATTAATTAAATTAATTAAAAAAACAAATTTCGATCTATAAATATACTATTATTGAAAATCATAGGGTTATCAACATAACCCTGGGATATTTGAGAGGATGTTTCACCATTTTTCATTCACAGATCGAGAGTGAACAATGCCTGCATTGAGGTGGATTGAAAAAAAAAATGAATACAATGCCTCTTCCCCATTTCCAGTGAATGTGTTATTCACTAATGATCAATCCATAATCTATGTAGGTATCTTCAATTGTAGTTTTCATCCTTGCTTTAATGATCGAGAATATGCTTATCTTCTATTCTTTGATATGTTGTTAATTTATCCTTCGAAAGAACCCATTTATTGAATTAAATTGTTTATTAAATTTATTCCTAGTTATGGAATGTGTATCAACCTGAATATCCCAGATCTACGATCATTGACTATAAATTCTTAGACAATGATTGATGTAGATTTTTTCTTGTGCATTTTCGCCCACCTGTTCATCTTGTTCTTCTCTATTGGAATATGGGGCCACACTCTAACACTGCCAGGTGTATCTAAGAACTACCAGACCCAGAAATTCATGGGGGATGTGTGAAAAACCACCATATTTGTGTTTTGAAATATATTTGGATAGATTTTAGGTGTTAATTCAGGTATCTTTGAATTTATGTGGCGATGAGTAGCATCATGAAGCGCTAAGGGAGAAAGAGGCAATGCAGTCTTCGATGGAAATGTTGGATTCTGATTTCCAGCCAACAATGAGATTGTTGATGGATGGAGGTGATTACCATCGTTTTTGGGTGGTAAAATTGAGGAAATACCTATAGAGGCCATATATATAGAGGCCTCATTAGAAAACTTATATTTCTGTGAAAAACCAAACAACACAACATGTAGGAGTTTTTTTACGTTTTTATGTTTTTTTTACAGAAAACGGTTAGGGAAAAAATATTTTTCAAACTGTGCTTCAAAGGCGGCATCTGCGATTCCGCCTTTGCATTTTGGGTGAAAAGCGGCATCGCGGCTGCCAACTTTGCACTGTGGCTGAAATATAGCACCCGCGATGCCGCATTTCTCCTAACAAAAAAATGATTTTTTTATTTTTTTTTTATTTTTTTTATATATTTATTTATGTATATAATTCATAAAAAATGTTTAGAAGGATGCCTCCATTCACATAATTTTTTTTTATTATTTTAAAATTTTGTTTTGACTTTTTTTTTTTTTGTTTATATTTTTATTTATATATATAATTCAAAAAAATATAAAAATTATCATTTTTAAAAATTTTGTTTATATTTTTTTTTGTTTATATATTTATTTATATATATAATTCATAAACATTGTTTAAGAAAAATAATTTATAAGCTTTAAAAACCACCTACTAAAAAGTTAAAAATGCTTCAAGAACGTGACTTTGAAAGACTAGAAAATATAAAACATAAGACCATTATAAAAGAAACTTTAAACATTGATTAAACATATATGAAATTGTTGAAAAAAATCATTTCATAAAAAATGTTCATGAAAAATAATTTATAAGCTTTCAAAAGTGCCTACTTGAAACTTAAAAATGCTTCAAGTACGTGACTTTGAAAGACTATAAAATATAAACAATAAGACCAATATAAACCAAACTTAAAACAATTATTAAATATATAATAAATTGTTGAAAAAAAATAATTTCATAAAAAATGTTCGTGAAAAATAATTTATAATCTTTCAAAAGCGCCTACTTGAAACTTAAAAATGTTTCAAGTACATGACTTTAAAAGACTATAACATATAAAACATAAGACTAATATAAATGAAACTTTATAAATTCATTAAACATATATGAGACTGTTGAAAACAAAAATAATTTCATAATAAATGTTCATGAAAAATAATTTATAATCTTTCAAAACTGCCTACTTGAAACATAATAATGTTTCATGTATGTGACTTTGAAAGAGTATAAAATATAAACCATAAGACCTATATAAAAGAAACTTTAAACATTGATTAAACATATAATAAATTGTTGAAAACAAAAATCATTTCATAAAATTTTTTCATGAAAAATAATTTATAAGATTTAAAAACCACCTACTTGAAACATAAAAATAAATCAAGTATGTGACATTGAAAGACTATAAAATATAAACCGTAAGACCAACATAAATGAAACATTAAAAATTGATTAAACATATACGAAATTGTTGAAAACAAAAATCATTTCATAAAAAAATTTCATGAAAAATAATTTATAAGATTTAAAAAGTGCCTACTTGAAACATAAAAATGTTTCAAGTACGTTACTTTGAAAGACTATAAAATATAAACCATAAGACCAATATAAATGAATCTTTAAAGATTGATTAAACAAATAGGAGTCACCCCCGAATCAATGTGATGAACGATGTCTCTAGTATCACATACATCTATAATATTTGACGCATGAGAACATGTTATATCTCCTTTCATGGGACAATGAAATCCATTATCCCACCCGCCATGTCCATATCCATATCAACACCCGGCCATAGAAGGGTATGGTGAAAGATATGCCACATGAAATTTTCATTTGTTCACATTCCAGAAAATCCCAGCCCCTTCAACACCACCATGCATCCAACCATTATAATTTCTTCCACAATTGTCACCCCATTTCCCCAGGCCCAGTTGATCAGATGAAAACACCAACAATTCCACATAGCCCATCGAACTATTCATCACCAAATCATTATCCTTTATCATCTTCAAAAGTCCAGTGTAGGACCTCCTTCATCTATCTATTCAAAAAACTCACATAAAAGTATACAATAAACATAAAAACCAAAATATTTGTTGGTTTTTATGATTATATTATACCTGTATGTGAGTGTTTGGAATAGATAGATGATGGAGGTATTAGAGTAGCCTTTTGAAGATGATAAAGGTTAAATATTTGGTGATGAAGAGTTTGATGGGCTATGTGGAATCGTTGGTGTTTTCATCTGATCAACTGGGCCTGGGGAAATGGGCTGACAATTGTATAAGAAATTATAATGGTTGGATGTTTGGTGGTTTTGACAGGGTTGGAATTTTCAGAAATGGGAACAAATGAGAATTTCATGTGGCATATATTTCACCATACCCTTATGAGGCCAGATGTTGATATGGATATGGACATGGTGGGAGGAAGAATGGATTTTGTTGTCCCATGAAAAGAGATATAACATGTTCTCAAGAATCAAATATTATAGATGTATGTGATACTAGAGACACCATGTATCACATTGATGCGGGGTTGACTCCTATATGTTTAATCAATGTTTAATGTTTCATTTATATTGGTCTTATGTTTTATATTTTATATTCTTTCAAAGTCACGTAATTGAAACATTTTAAAGTTTCAATTAAGGGCTTTTTAATGCTTAGAAATTATTTTTCATGAACATTTTTTATGAAATGATTTTTATTTTCAAAAATTTCTTATATGTTTAATTAGTGTTTAAGGTTTTGTTTATATTGGTATTATGGTTTATATTTTATAGTCTTTCAAAGTCACGTACTTGAAACATTTTTAACTTTCCCGTACGCAGTTTTGAAAGTTTATAAATTATTTTTCATGAACATTTTTATGAAATGATTTTTGTTTTCAACAATTTATTATATGTTTAATCAATGTTTAAGGTTTCGTTTATATTAGTGTTATGGTTTATATTTTATAGTGTTTCAAAGTAATGTACATGAAACATTTTTACCTTTCAAGTAGGATGTTTTGAAGGCTTATAAATTATTTTTCATTTCCATAGACATAAAACATATAAATAAACATAAACAATCAATTTCTATGTCTATGGTGAGGAGATCCTATCCCACATGGTGGTCTAATAATAGGACGTTTGCGGTCAGATCTCTGGGGAGTCTGATGACTTGAAGAGGGATGATACTCGGGCATTGGAACATCGACTATCATATCCTCCACCTCTATCCCAGTGGGAGAAAATGTCAACTCCGCCTCGTACTGCCCTCCTGATCCTTCTCCCACATTGATGGTAGAAGGACCCGACATCATTGTAGTGGGGAACAAATCATGTGGTGGAACTATACCCCAACTCTGCGATGGGTCTAGACCCCAAGGTTGCGATGACTCTAGAACCAATGGCTGAAATCCATATGGACCCCACGATGGAGAAAACTGAGGATATCCCATAAAAAATATGGATCCCACGATAGCTGAGGCACATCTTGCATCGGCTCAGACAAGACTACTAGAGGGATGACCTCTTCCTGTGGAACTGGTGAGGCCTAACATACAGGACGACACTGTCTACATCGCCGTGGTCATGGATCCTCAGCACCAACTTCTGCTGTAGGATCTTACTCTGTGGCAGGAACCTGCTGTCTCCGTTTCGGATGCTCAAAGAGGCTCTCAGAAAACACATGGGCAGATTACTTCAGCTCTAACGCTTGAGCATGAACAGATTCTCGGCTGAAGATTCTATCCTCAGCCTCATCACTCATATGAATAAGACTGTCTGTGTGAATCTCCTATAAACAGATTAAAAATCAATTATAAAATATCTCAATAATCACAGTAATATAATTTAATTGACTTATAATCATATTAATCTCTCTTCCAGCTCGGGTAAGATACAGTATAGACTTCATTCTATACCATGGCTCATACTCGTGCTACGCTGAAAGAGAGAACTGCATCGTAGGAACTCCCTGGATATGAAACTCTTTGCATCTTCACTAACAGTTGAGAAATACATCATGTACTTGATGCCAGTTGTCATCCATCCTCCCAGTCAGCTTCATCCCATGAAGCTGATCTATCTGTATCGGTAGTAATGGAATCCACTGAGCCAAGAGAAACCGGCACATGACTCTGTCAGGCTGGTTCCACTCAACAAAATGAAATTGAATGAGTGGCACTACAGCCATAACATCGTCATGACCAACCATGTAGTATGGAGGAAACTAGCCTATAACAGGCCGGTATGGAACACATGAAATCTGAAATAACATATTACCCTTGTTAGAAAAACTCTTAACTAAGAAAATGATGCTGTTATAAATTTTTTTAGATAGTTATAGATTGTATATACATAGTTGATGTGGTAAGAGAAATAACAACTCGAGCTGATATACGGCCAAATCGTGTCTTGTAACCACATTGAAATTGTTTTTCTGACACCACCTATAAAATGCAGCATAAATAGTGATAAATAATGAGAAATTAATGTCAATAACTTGTAGTAGCATCAGAAATTGATATAAATGAGTTATCATACTAGCGTCCATGCAGAGCGTCATGCAGCACCACCATCTCGACTAGAGGACTAGCAAGATCAGGGTAGAATGCAGGGATCTCCTCCCATGCCCACATCTTAATAAGGATGATGCATCCCCCGAGACCTATTCGCCGCCTGTCGGATATCCTACATAATGCTCTATATGTGTATTCCAAGTAGGAAGATCCCCAACTATACGTCCCTGCCTGATCAAAGTCCTCTAGCAGGGGTAGATATATCATGTGCACATGCATCCCTTAATGACCCGTACACATGGTCCCTCCAATAAGTCGTAATATATATGCACATGCATAACGCATCACCTTCTGCTCATCAGCATCATCAGCTAAAAGTGGAATCTGTGACTCCATCCAAGGCATGGATATCGATGCTCCATCGGTAGCACTACGATCGGATAAAATGTCAACGCCTAACACACGCTAAGCAAGTTCAGGCCAAGATGTCTGAGTGGATCCAATAATGGGTCTCCCATCGATAGGAAGACCAAGAAGCACAACCACATCCTGGAGGGTGATGGTCATATCTCCCTCAGGTTGTTCGAATGTGGGTGTCTCTAGTCCTTACCTCTCCACGAGTGCAGCTAGCAGGTGATGGTCTACAAATGTAAAATATGTTACCACAATACTATAGAATCCAGCATCACGCAAGTATGGTATAATGGCACGAGGAGGCTCCGTGTGATGAAAATGGTGTGCTCAATGAACCCTGATCAATCAATCTAGACCACCGTCTATCAAAACTTGTGAACAATGGGTAGCCTGCTGACTGAGTAGTATGGTGTCATTCATCTGCATATAAACAAATGAAATGAGTTGTAAGTGTAAACTGTAAATATATCACCATGATTAGTAAAATATTGTGATTTGTAGAATGCATCCTCTCCTGTCCCCGAATGATTCTACATAGAGGCCAACGATAGACAAAAACTCCCTCCGGAACACAGCTTACAACTTTCATCGTACTATGCTCTCCAAAAAGAAACTCTTCTAACCATCTCAATAATAAGGTGTAGTGGAGTTGGAATCTCATTCTAAGGATTCTTGTAGTTCTGGAGGGCAACTACAGGATAATACAAGATCTGACCAGGTTTATTCACAATTTTTTATGAAGTTTTTTTACCAAAAGAAAGGGTCATGTCTTCCTTTTTTTCAAAGCATATTACTAAAGTTTATTAAGATATGATTTTACCTAGAATTGGGTATTTTGTAAAATATGGTTTTATATATTTATATATATAAATAATTTGTATGTGTTATATAGATGTTTATTAGAAAAGGATGTTATTTATAATTTATATATGATTGTACACATGATTGTATGTTTCATGATTATTTTCTTAATCACATAATGTTTTTAAAACTGATGTAAAGGGAAGATGTTTTTGGGTTTACGGTTTATCTTTTCGATTTTATGATTTAGATATTAGGGTTTCACATTTTACCTTTTGGATCTAGGATTTCAGAAATTTTTTAAATTTTTATAGTTTAGGTTAATGATTTGAGAAAATATTTTTAGGATTATGGTGTAGAATGTTAGGATTACAGTATACGAACTATGTTTTTGGGTTTACTATTATGATTTTCAGTTTTGGGGGTTAGAAAACCAAGGTAAAAGGAAGAGATGACAACATAAAATTTACAATATGAGAATCTCCCAATAATGACAATACATCTTTGTGGCTTAGAGTGTGAACTCGACCCAAAAATGTTATGGAAAAGTTTCCTATTATGTCCTTATTGATGACATATGATTCATCTAAAACTTTGTATTTGTTCTTGAGGCCAGTCTATCTCATTTCGCATCCTGTTAGCCTTTGGTCTCCCATGGGGAAGCAACCGATTCATATCAGGTACCACTATCGACTGACCTTTGGGCATTGGGAAATAACAAAACTCGCCAATAGGTGTCCATGGTGCAACATAATAGATAGAAATGGTGTTCATATGGTACACTAGATCAACATTTTCTTCCCATGATATGTTAAAAGAGGCACATGATGCGATGGAGTGTGAGCATGGAAACCGTAAGTCCTGAAAGTTTCCACATTGACATTTCCTCGTTTCTAGTAATACCACCATTTTTTCACCAATGATATTTGTGATGCAGTTAGACTTCTCCTGAACTTCAAATTGAGATTCTTCTCATAGAAATAGGTAGACATGATAACCAGAACCTTCTTCAATATTCTTTTCAATCTCTTGTTGAAAATGTATTCCATATAATAGCCCCTTATGTATTCCATCTGATGCCAGTTTTTATCTTTCAACAAAGTACTTCACACAACGATATAATGTCTCCTGAACTAAGGAAGTTATAGGTATCTTGCGAAGTCCTTTGAAGACACCATTGATGTACTCTACAATTTTGGTGGTCATGGGTCCGTACCTCTTCTCCCCATCATATGCCAATGTCCATTTTTCTTTTGGAATTCGCATCATATAATTGTACACTTCTTCATTAACCAGACATATTTGTTCAAAATTTTCTTCAAACTGTCATTGATATGACTCATATTCTACACAAAATAGATGATATTTCATATATTTTGAATTTATCTTTACGTTGATATACAAAAAAAAATAACAAATACAACGCGTACCAAGTCTGGTGATTGCCTTATCCATTGATTCGTTTTGGAATTTTTTATACAAGTTGCTAGTAATGTGACTAATGCAGACCTAGTGATGTGAATTTGGGTAACTCCATGTATCAGGATCCGCATTGATTACTTTATTAATTGCCCGATGCCGATCATATATCAAGAAAACACCCCAAATTTTTGGGAAATGGTTGTTGATACATTCCAAAAACCAACTCCATGATTCATAGTTTTCTTTCTCTACAATGGAAAATTAAAGTGGAAGAGGTGAATGGTTTTTATCTTGGGTACCGCAATCAACAATATGCCCTTGTATTTTCCATATAGAAACGTTCCATCAATCTGAATGAAGTGTTTGCTTAAACGAAATGTGAAGATACATGGGAGGAATGACCAAAACAATCGATGAAATTGAACACGAGATGGATCAAGTCTGTTATCATGAGACACATATTCGTTTTTATCAAGATGGAATAAAACTTCATTATGATGACTCAGTATAGCTAGAAATTGCAGTAATACTCGATATGAGTCATCCCAATCACCATAGACCTTCACAATTACCTTCTGTTTCTCCATCCATGCCTTATTATACGAAATCTTATAACCAAATTTATGTTGTATCCTCTCTTTCACAAGGTCTATCAGAACATCTTGACAAGTCCTAATCATCTCATAAGTAATGGATGGCACAAATTCTTCATCCGATGATGTTTGATATTGTGTTAGGCTTGGTTGAACGTAAGTATGAGTTGCCTCAATCCTCGAGATTCTCCAACCTCCAAATGCAATGTCCGAAATTTCCCTCAATCAAAATCTACAATCATCCCCATACTTCTCACACCATATGACATATTTTCTACAGTCTTATTCATAAACTATAGAGCTATAGTGCCTCTCAAAGTGAAATCTCTTTAGCATACTTTTTAATGCATCTTTACTTGGAAAATTCCTTCCAACATATAAAGTTTTATCCATCTCACTCAACCTATCTTGTATAACTCCAAGAAACTCAGTTGCCGGTGTGAGAACATTATCTTCAAATTCAGTCACACGTTTCATTGCTTCTGAAAAAGATGCAAAGAGCGGAAGATGATTTATTGTAGGTCGAGCCTGCTGTACAACTAATGCATTTCTCGAAACTTCTGTTGTTCCTTCCTTATCAGAACTATTATCACCATCTATTTAATTATTACAAAACTCCTCATCAGATGTCGGGTTAACATGTATATCTTGGAGATCAAGTAGTTTTTCCTCTTTTGTATTCATTTGGAATAGTCTGAACATCATGGGGTGGACTATCTTCAAAGACTCTTGTAAGTCTATGTCTTTGTACAATCGGATGTTGTTGTCGTATAGTAGAAACATCAACATATAACTCCACAATGGTACCATCTGACCATTGAGAAAATAAATTAATTGTTTGGATCTATTGTGCATCATCAACCAATGGACAAGTTAGATGCCACAATGTTGATGGGAACTACAAATGTCTATAACTCATTGAATAGATCTTTTGATCGGGTCCTATATTTAATGAGCCATGTATTCTGTCTTGAAGGTCACTTAGGGTTACAAAATAAGTTGTATTAACCACTATTATTGGTTGTGTACTGTAAGAAGCTCCTTTCTCTATTTTAATAACCTCCCCATAGCAGTACACACAGGAAAACATTACGCTCAACATAAAAAAAGTTTTTTGATCAAGATTTTGATAATGTAAGTGACATTTAGAATGATGGTTACCAATATAAGCCGGATTTTATACTTTGAAGATGTAATTAAACTACTTATTAAAAAAAGTAGTTTTTTACCTCATGTTGAAATAATAACTATTACTTCTAATCTATACAATCTTTATGATACATAAATTTTAAAAGATCTTATATCCTAAACTAGGATATTTCTTAGTACACTATTTAATTAGTTATTTATCCTTTAATCATTAGTTATTCCTTACTAAATTATTAATTAGTTATTCAAAATGTAGTAGAGTTAAAATATAAATATAATAGAGTTAAAAAATAAATAACACCATGTTTCGAGCTTCTCACCTTTATTCCAGTGAATTGGATATCAAAATTTCAAAAAACCCATTGTCACACAGGTTTTATGAAATTTTGATATCCAATTCACTACAAAAAAGCCAGAAGCTTGAAACATGCTGTTTTTTATTTTTTAACTCTATGTTATTTATATTTTAATTCCATGTTATTTATTTTTTTCACTTTCACTCCATGTTATTTTTTAACTCCATGTTGTTTTTAAACTCCATGTTGTTTTTAACTCCATGTTGTTTTTTAACTCCTTGTTATTTTTTAAATCCATGTTGTTTTTTAACTCCATCTTGTTTTTTAACTCCATGTTGTTTTTTAACTCGATGTTATTGAATATCATTTGAAATATAGTTTTATTCTTAACTCTATGTTATTTATTAATTAATTTATAATTAATCATTCCTAATAACAACTATCAAAATCATTACTAAATTATAAATTTATAATTTATTTTATTAGATATTTTAGTAGTTTATAATGAAATATGAATATCTTAAGAATATCCCTTGGGAGTGTCAAACCAAAATACATCAAGGCTCGTTGTCGTGCAATAGTTCCAGTTTGAGTCTAGATCAAATCAGTGTTTTCGGGTTTTACCCCTAGGTACATATGTTCCAGAGCAACATTCACTTGTTTGTTTCAAGAAAAGGATTTGATTGCTTAGATAACATAGTCTTTATGCAACCAAAATTTCATTAAAATAATCCTAAATTAATTTATACTAATGATAATTATAATTCCTAATTATATATAACTAAATAAAAAATCTAATAAACAAAAAAATTTAAAACTAACTAAACTACTAAAGAATTAAAATATTTAACTATAAACAATTCAACAAAATAAAAAACATTAAATTTTAAAAAATATTTAACTAAAAACAATTCAATGAAATAAAAAGCATTAAATTAAAAAAATTACTTCTAAAAGATTTCCAAAAATTTCAAACCGCAAACTTCGCTACAAAAGAGAGAAGATGATAGATAAATGAGTGTTGGGAAGTGAGGATAAGTGGAGGGGGAGCTGCCCTTTTATAGAGCATAGAGGAAAAAGCGGCACCGCAGGTGCCGCCTTTTCCATGTCAGTGATCCATGCTGGTAGTGCAAAGTCGGCATATGTGATGCCGCCTTTCAACCGAAATGCAAAGGCGGCATCGCGGATACCACCTTTATGACGGATTTTAAAAAATATTTTTTCTCTAACCGTTTTCTGTAATTTTTGTTAAACAGAAAAAAGATCCAACATGTAGTCAATAAAACACCTCCCTTGTAGTCCCCTTGCTATGAAAACTATGAATTTTGTGTGGATAATATAATCATGTAATGTGTGGGACACCCAAATGTTGTGTGACCCAGTGATGGTGGCCTGACATGTACTTAGAGAGTACACATGCACACACAAGGACATACACATGGACTTGACCAGATACATTGGCTTGGGAAAGGCATGGTACCCAGGCTCAGACAAGGCCATCTACATGACCAGGTATATGGTCGGGTACATGGGCATGGAAAGAAGGACACACAAATTAATAGGATGATAAGGGAATTCCTCTAGTGTCCAAGACATGCTATGTGGTCCTTTTACAAGACATGTATGGTGGCATGGCCACCAATATGTGTCCATAATAGATACAACCAATAGTCTAGGTGGGGTAATACACCGTTTAGATCCCCAGATATGTCAGGTAATTCTCCCAACAACTTTATTTTTCGTATCCCCTTTGTTTGGAATCAGAATTTGGAACATAAGTATCATGTCTTATGTTTTTTCTATATAGAATGAATTGGTTTCCTTTATATTGGATTTTTTAGTTATTAATTGAGCTGTTCTAAGTGTAACACTTCCTTAGGTGATGCATGATTATGGTAGTGATAGAGAATGATCATTGGAGAGTTCAGATAGAGATGGTACTCCACTATCACAATAGGGCATGGGTCTTCTATCCATGGGGATAACACTCCCCTATCATACCAGGGAGTTGGTCCTCCATAATCAATGACCATATATAGATGGGACTCTCCTACTATACTAAGGAATAATTCCTCTATCAATAGAGATGATACGCCCCTATCAAACTTCAACGCATGTCCTCCACACTCATTGTGAAAATTTATATGGTACCCCCTTCTCTAACTAGGGAATGATTCATCCATATTTGTTTTGTTGATATAGACAATACTCTTATGTCACACCAAGATGCATGTCCTATATCCTTTGAGATAGTAGTTCCATGCACACCAGGATTCAGTTCCTCCATGATTGTTGCTCAGAGAGAGATGATAATCCCCTTCCACACCAAGGTGTGGGTCTTATCTCCTTGGAGATGGTACTCCCCTGTCACATCAAGGCACATGTCCTCTACCATGGAGATGGTACTCGCTTGAAAAACTAGGGTGTGGGTGCTCCATACTCGTGCAGGTAGAGATGGTACTCCACTATCACACCAGGGGTCTGATTCCTCTATCGATAGAGATGGAACTCCTATGTCACAATAGAATGTGGGTACACTATAGGTGTTATTATTGGTAGATAGGATATTCCACTATATTGGTGCATACCCTCTAACTTTTGGAAATTGAAATACCTTGTGTTGTGGGGTAGTGGTAAGGTGCAAGGCCTCCTCATGACTTATTTGGATAGACACATGAGTCTCTAAGCACTAATGATGAACCCTTAGATGTACAAGAAAACATAGTATCCTAGGATGGGATGTGAGATAAATATTCCCTTTATTTGTCATATGGGTTTCTTATATGAGAATATCTCTATACTTTTGGGTTTAATTTCCTTTTATTCTCTTGGTTGAGATGAATACTTATCATCATGTCTTCTATTTCCCCCTCTTTGATTTTAGGGTTTTCATACTTGGTATGTATATAAATACCCCTTCATGGGATTTGATCTCATGTTTAGTGTCTAATATAGAAGAAGAACTAGTTTGTGGTGGCATTAATGGAGCTTAGGGATACTCATGTGTATTGACCACATACGGTTCTCAGGCTTGGATATCTGGAGTCAGGCTCTCTCAACATTTCTTCTACAATTATTTTTATATTGAGACTTTATTTGGATGGGTGTTTTTTTTTCCATTTCCATTTTCGTGTAATATTTCATGATATTTTTTATTCCCAAAATATTTTTACATGCATGGTTTTACTCAAGATGTTACTATTATTTATTATTATTCCTATGAACTTCTATATGGAGATACTTGGATGAATGCATACACGTACATTAGGAAATTTCCGCCAATTTTAGTTACCTCTCGGTGATTGTTTCCAGCCCATGGCCTATGTAGGTAGGCTTGGGATTATAGTTTCATTCTTTTACAATGTCTAGGTGGGGCCCAATGGGTTGGGTCATTTGATGCATCATGTAAGGAGAGGCAACTGAGGATAGTATGAGGATTACACATATGGTCTTCCTTGGTGTTGGGGTTTCATCCCTTGGTTGAAAAGATGGAACCATCCCTTGATGAACATATATGGGGAATCCTATGTTTATCATAGAGGGTAAAATTTAAGGCCCCAGCCTTAAACCTTACTTAATCGTGATTTATTACAACATTACACATTGATGATCTTTTCAGGTTTAGAGTTTTAGAGAATTAGATCATAAAACATGCATTACATTCCACATTTAAACAAAGTGGTTACATAACAGATAGTATTAATTTTTCCCATCAATGGAAACATATTTAAAATAAATCATGGATTCTTTCTTGAAACTTCCTTGACACTATCATCATATCATGTACCTTTCCCTTGACCTGTGAAAAACATTTCAAAAACTTTGGATGAGCAGAAAAAGCTTAGTAAGGGATATAAAAGTACAAAATGAAAACATTAGTCAATGTATGAAATCATACTTCACTCATAAAACATAATAATTTTAACATACTGTTGATGCTCCTTTCGTCACAGAATCTAAAGATCATAAAAGGGGAATATCTAAGCTCAATGTGATTCAACCTTTGAAGAGAATATCAAAAAATCTACAAAGGCATGAACAAGGGATCAAAAGCACCTGTGCTGTGCAAGTTCTATCACTGTCGCGCAAGTCCACTTGCGCGACGCCTTATGGTCGTGCAAGTGACTTGTGCGACCTAAGTGATAACCACCTGGTAACCTCCCGGGGTATTATCTTACCTATAAATAGACCCTGTGGGCCCCCCATTTCGGGAGGATTTTTTCCAGAAACCCAGATTTGAGCTCTCGGTGCCCTAGTCTCTTCTCAAATCTTCCGGAACACTTATATGGTAATTTCTTACCTAGAACGGAAGATCTAAAGTGGGGGAGGAAGGCCTAAGTGTTGAAACTCATCTACACTTGCACTCCTAGGTGGAGAGCACTTAAGGGAAATGGCCACACTTGTGCGCCACCTTACTCCATCAATAGAACCTGCGCGCCCTTCTCCTGGAAGAACCTCAAGAGGATTCTAAAGGCCTTAACCTAAAGTCGCTCAAGTATTACCCTGCTGGTTAAACATCGTGCAAGTACACCATGTGTC
Source organism: Viscum album (assembly GCA_963277665.1). NCBI lineage: Eukaryota > Viridiplantae > Streptophyta > Magnoliopsida > Santalales > Viscaceae > Viscum > Viscum album. Next base: position 1,195,005,053 of record OY728123.1, on the reverse strand, counting down.
GCATAGGCATACCTGCGCGACCAGGACTTGCATGCCCATGCAGTACCTGCACGCCGGCTAGGACTTGCGCACCCCTGCCTTTTTGGGTGCCTTTCTTGCCCATTTTCACCCCTATTAATCCATTACACCTTTCCTATTCAAGATTCCGTCTTCAAGACACTCTTCAATGCCATTTATGGCATGATTTCTTGATTTGACTTCCTTATCTGAAAGGAATTCTGTGGAATATCTCTCAAAACCTAGTGATTTACATATCGTTATGTCACTAAAGATTGAGAGTTCATTCATTCAACATCACCCTTTAAGATGAGAGAATCCTTAACCTGGGTCTCCTTTTTAGGAATAATCCCCAGTCATAAGTCCTCTAATCTGGGCATCCTCTTTAAGAGTAAGCCCCAAGTCCCTTAATTTTTGGGCATCCTCTTAGGAGTATGCCCCAGATCCTCTAACATGGGCATCCTCTTAGGATTAATCCCCAGATCCTCTAACCTGGGCTTCCTTTTCAGGAGTAAGCCCCAGTCTCAAATATGGGCATCCTCTTTAGGAGTAAGCCCCAAGTCCCTTAATTTTTTGGCATCCTCTTAGGAGTAAGCCCCAAATCCCCTAACCTGGGATTCCTTTTTAGGAGGAAGCCCCAGTCTCAAATATGGGCATCTTCCTTAGGAGTAATCCCCAATTATTAATGTTCCCAAATCTGGGAATCCTCTTTAGGAGTAAGCCCCAAGTCTCTCAATTTTTGGGAATCCTCTTCAGGAGTAAGCCCCAATCCCCTAATTTGGGAATCCTCCTTAGGAGTAAGCCCCAAACCTTAATTCCCATAACCTGGGCCTCCTTTTCCGGAATAAGCCCCAGTCATAATCCTTTAGCATGGGTCTCCTTTTCAGGAGTAATCCCCAATCATAATTCTCTTAACCAGTCCAAATTTACCCTTGATCTGGGATTCCTTTTCAGGAGTAAAACCCAAGTTAGAGTATTCAAAATCTCCATGAAGCACATATACATTTATAGACCTTGTTCCTGGATTTCTTCCCTAAAGTAAATCCTAACATTCATTTATCTGGGCAGTCATACATACATAAGCCCCACATTATTTCTTATGATTGCATATTTCATGGAATAATTGTCTAATTTTTACCAATACCTCTTGTTTCTCACACTGAGCATGACTCACATGAGATTAGAGTGTAAAAGTAATTATGAAATCCTTCTTTGAGCCATTGATCATAAAAATCATACCCCTTTACTTGAACTACGTGGGCTCTGATTCCTTTTCTAAACAAAGGATATGTAGGTAGCCCATCTACAGGTTCGATCCCAACTCTAAAATAATCCATGTCCTTCTGAATGAAAACAAACTTCAAGCACCCCACTGAGTGGATTTAAAACCAGTATGGTCATCATAATGACCAAGAGACTTCTATATAAATGTGTCAAAGGGTACCATTGACCAAGAATCTATAATAAATATAGATGATTCTCTATCGATGAAGAACCTCGAATACATACAATAGATTCTCTAAATTTCCTACATATTTAATCATTTATTGTCAGATCTAAAGGAAAGCTCATTTTATACTTGGTAATGTAATAAGGATTCACAAACATAACTTAAATCTATAAAGAGAGTCTCGTAGTAGACAATAATTCCCCTAAAAAGGTGGGATGAGTCCGACCTCCCATCCTCTCGACCATTGAAAATTCCTAAGCCTCATCAGTCCACAAACTCATGAGTACCCACCTTTGGAAAGTAGGTCTGAATGGATGTGGAATCATTGGATGTTTCCGGTTCTACGAACAAACCCATTAGAAACCGATTAGAATGTTTGAACCTCCCATTAATGCGGTCATCCCTGGATTCTGAGGGAAACAAAAATGGTGAACCCGACATGAATCCTTAACCAAGTTAAAATTATGTTTTACCTATTTTTTAGGCCCCTATTTAAAACTCAATGAGAGGGCCAACAAAAACAATCATTGACATATGTGCTCATCCAAAAGATGTAATGGTTGAATTTATCTTGATTACGTCTGTTATATCAAACAGACACTCTTTTTTCAAGATCTTCTGCATTTCTAGAATGACTGCTCTCAAGTTCACACCTGTGAATACTACTGCTGTAAATTACACTACTGCTACTCCTACTGGATCATTTTCCGCTCTTAGGATGATATCACCTACTCAGCGTCTTCAACGCTGGGTATCAAACGCACTACTTAAGGAGTACCGTCAACACGGTACCATACCAACTATGGAGGCTTCCCCACAAGCCCTCCAAGTAAATAACTCACATCAGTTGTCCAGACAACGACGACCAATGATCAAGAAGAAGGCAGTGCTGACTACCGTCTCCAACCGTTTCGGGTCGTTATCCCTGAAACGCAATCACCATTCGCTCCCTTATTCTGGGGAGGTGAATGAGCAGGTCCCTTAGGACCTTAATTCAAACAGGCAGGAGTCCTTCCTGAGGGCTTCCACCAACAATTGCCGCCAGACTCGTGCGGCAGTGCGCCCACAACATGATGAGGGTACCAACATCAGGCGTTCGGCTCAGGTTCCTCGAACCCGAGCAAGAAAGATGAACCACCAGAGGCAGAATCCAGTCAACAGTGAGGAGGTTCTCATATCTTCCATCTCCGGAGAATTACACCAACCTAACTTGGTGGAAAGCAACGAGCAGGCACATACACCTGCCCATTTTAATTCCGATGTCCAGCAGACTCGTCTGGTAGCATCATGCCAATCCCTCCAGGCAATTCTAGCGGAGTACTATAGGAAGGAACATACACCTGTTTATACATCATCAGCTAGTCAGCAGGCTCTTCTGACTACATATGATGGATCTCAACAACCATGTTTGGCGAAGTGCAATCAGTAGGCATATACACCTGCTAGTATTAATCAAGCCTACCAACAGTCTCGCTTGGTAGCATTCAGAGAAGTTAGTCGGAAAGCCCCGACAACAAATAGGAGGCAGACTCAACCCTCTGCCCCCACACTTGAGTACTATTAGGATTCACTGACCGGAAAAGGAGGACAGGAGCAGGCACATACACCTTCTCCAAGCTCGGAATGGACGTATATTCCCGTTCCGGCAGTTGAAGTCACCAAGCATATTCTATCAATGGTGAAAGAGCAGAAGCAAATCCATGCTGATATTCCGGATGCCTACCAGGATATTATAACAACTTCAGTGACATCTCAGGGAAAGACACATAAATCTACCCCTACCAGTGGAGTGATACATCAACAATTCACTCGGGAACAGACACACACATATGTTCCAGTCCAAGAGGGTTATGGGGCATACTCCCCCATATCATACGGATGACTAAGTCAGGCACATACACTTGATTTGAGAGGAGATCGTCAGCCTAACCGGGCCATATTTCCTAATCAGGCACATACACCTGCTCAGAGCAGCCACATTCGTCAACAAGTGGTTTCCAAGGTGAGTAAGAAGGCGTCTAAGAAAAAGACCCGCCCAGCACAGTCAGGAGATCAAGAGCCAATCTGTAACAAGGCCCTCCTCGATGCTAGAGTTCTTGAAGCCCTCAGACAATTATCTGTTGGAATTCAATATTCTAATCCCTCAGTTCCCAATAATGGGAACATTAATTCTAAAGTTCTTCAACAGACACTTCCTCATGAAGGCTTGCTTCCTGACAATTCGGTCGATCTCAAAGTTTCATCTTTAGATGAGAGCCATGGGAACCCTCTGTTTTTTCATAAGACCAAGGAGCAAGAGATCTCATCTTTTGTTGTAAACCATTATGGTGTTCCTACCCATGATGATGAATTTCACTGCGAAATTCCTCTCCGTAGTAGTGATGCACATTGCCCGAAAAATGCTCTAGTGGACAATGTAGTGCTGAGAAATCCCTCTTATCTTGAGGCACTTGCAAATGCGAAACCAGTCATGTCTGAAGCTTCATCACTAGAAGGTGAAATACTTTCTCAATCAGAAGATAGCCCTGGGTGTAGGTCATTCTCTGAACCACCCCTAAGTCATGCATCTTCTAGTTTGATCAATGATTTCTCTACCAATCCTGTTGAATCCAATGAAGCAACAAGGAAACACCAACTCTGGTCAAATCAGGTAGAAGAATCTTCATCAAATGATAAAGAGGAAATGTTGAATATGAGAAAACAACTGGTGAAAGGTGAAGTTCCAGTCATGTTTTGGCCTCTGGCTGACTCTCAGAATAATATTCCAGAAATGTTAACGGAATATGAAATTCATGATATTCGTCTCAACATATGGAAAACTCTTTGTCAGTTGAAAAAGAATGTATTATCTTATGATGAATATGAAAATCATCTTAAGATAATAGAATGGTTACAATGTCAGAATGATTTGGCATCTCTATCAGTCTCTCGATATCTGAAGGCTGAAAAGAAGTAGATAGCCCTTAAACATTCATTCCTTGGCGCACTAAGAATATTGCGTCAGTTAATTGCCAATTACCCATCAGGTATTCGTGTCAGAGGATGGGGTGTTCATGGAGCACTGCATTTCACTGTGCTCTCAGTCAGCAAATCCCTCCAAAAATGGTCTCATGCAATGTTATTGCCCATGGCCAGCCACAGTCAATGGGCTTTGTTTGTAATCAAAAGCTTGCCTAAGAACAGAATTCAACTAGTTCCTCTCAAAATCAATAATACATAGAACAAGTTGTTGAATTACTCTTGAATCAAGAAAATGAGAATATTGAACAGGCCTCTCGTTTGGAGAAAGCATGTCACCAAGTGACAGAAGTGTCGGAAATCATCCAATGGTCTTTCGAACCGGGTGATAAAAGCGAATACAGGTTAATGCATCCAGCTAATTTCTGGAATAAGGTTCGCAAGATCAGGAGGAGTTTCAAGAAAGTCTCAGACATAGCATGTCAAGAACCACCCCAGCTCACCAGACTAGGGACACTTTTAAACCAACCCTCAGAATCAAAAAAAAGGATTCGGGGAGTTGATCGAGGATAGCAGGAACAACCCCAGTCCACTGGAATGGGGACTTTTTCAAATCATCAATCCCCTACTCAGAGAAAGTCGGTCTTTTCTCAATTGGGGAAGAAACCTCAAGAAGAACTAAGAACCAAATTATTAGGAGATTCCCTACAAATTATGGTTCATCAAGAAGTTCCAGAGGGATTGAATCAACAAAAGGCAATGCCTCATCAAAGAAATGGAAGAAGACAATATCACCGAAATGCTGATAGAAGGGATTTGATGAGTTATGCATCAATCAATGTCATCAATGTCGTTGTTGCTGATCCACCAGATGAGGCTCACTCAGGGGACTCAGATGAAGAGGTTCCTTCTCAAGAAGAAGTATGCACCAACACAAATTAAGAAGGTGTGCGAACACGAAGTCAAAGGATTACTCAGAACTTAGGTAATCATTCAAGTAACCCACTTCCCCCTCTCTGAAAAGGATCCAAAAAAGGGAAGGGAAAGAACCAGGTTACATATCCTTCCTCTGGATAAGGTCAATCCCTCTCACTAGAGCAGAGGTTTGCATAACAGGAGGAAGAAATGAAATAATTAAGAAGGTTGATTACAGAACTACTTTAGAGTAGTCTTCTTATTAAGCATGCTGGAGTCAGTCAGCCAAAGCAATTTGTTGCAGCTACTGAGATGGATCAAGAATATCCTCCTCTATAAGTACACCCTCACAGGTCTAATCCTATGGGTCATGTGCAACAACAGTTGGCAGTGCTACCATCAGTTGCAGAACCAATCGTCACATCTGTCCAAGCTCCAGTCATTGCACCTACCCAAGTCCAAGATCAATTGGATGTTTCTCAAAAGTTAATAACTACTATTGAGTCATTAATAGATCGGTTAGAAACTATGGAAGGGAAGCGTGTGCAAGTTCAACCAGAAAAGAAATTTTACCCTGAATGGGTAGATTCAATTTCTCTTCCATCCATTTTTGGGAACCCTGTATTCCCTATTTTCAATAGATCAGGTGATCCTGAAAAACATTTGACGCATTACATGTCTTGTTGCGATCCTATGATGGGAACTCCGGAGCAGCAAGAAGTAGTGAAACTCAGATGCTTCATGCGAACCTTACAAGGACCAGCTTTTTTTGGTATACAAGCTTTTAATCCCGATCAATTACCGGATGGGATGATCTTTTCCAAAAATTCCTCCTTCAGTTTAGCTCAACTTTTCCAAACACAATAGTTTTTATTCTTACAAACTGTAAGCAAAGGGAGAATGAAAGGGTCTCTGATTTCATTGCTCGATGGAAGGGATTAACATATTCCTTGAGTTTAGAACTCCCTCAAGAAGAATTGTTGCCAATCTGTGTGGCAAATCTGCATGACGAATTACGCACGCCATTAATCCCTGTGAAATACACAAGAGGGTTTCAACACCTTACTTCAATCACTCAGCAGGTTGAAGATTCCCTTATACAGGCTTAGGATAAATCTCGTGTAATTCCATCAGCTCCAAGAAGGAGAATGGGTAAAGTAGAAACTGCTACAGTTATGATTAAACAAACACCTGTACCTATTTCTACCTCAAAAACTTCATCTTCTCGAAGGGATCCACCTTCTGAGTGCCAACAAAGAAGGCCTTTTCATCCAGATGATAAAAAAGATCAAAGATGAAAACAATTTGAGGATCTAAAGAGAAAAAAAAAATTATTTCTGAAATGAAAAAGTTCCGGGTTATTTCATTTTGACTCTGGAAAACAATTTGGTTCAATTGCCAATACCCAAGAGGCGAAACAAGAAAGGAGATGAAGACCATCCTAATTATTTCCCTTTTCATCAAATATTGGGGCATCCTATCCAGGAGTGTTTTGTCTTCAAAGACCTCTTGCAAAAGATGGTCGACTCGGGATATGTCACATTGAAAGGATCCTCAGCCCAGGTAGCATGTGTCACTGCTATAGTTCCAGAGGAGGAAGACGAATGATAGGAAGTAAAAAAGCAAAAATGCACAAAATTATGATGATTGGATGGTTAAAAAGACAATCAATTGAACTCATGCTATTTTGTGAACACAATTAAGGAAACCAATTGTGTCTTCTACCATGAATGTTGTGGAAAAACCCTCTTCGTCAGAGGGAAAGTCCTCAAAGAAATGACATGATTCAAAGAAAGAAAAAGAATCAGATGAAGATGAGTATGTGTCAAAGCCTAAGTTGTCTCTGACTTTGGCAGACTTTATGCCATCTATTTCAAAGCCACAGGCACCGCCCCACCAAACAGCACAGCCTAAACAGGCTAATCAGGCAGAGTCTTCATCAGACAAAGAGTTAATCTTTAGTTCTGTTAATATGATTCAATTAAAATATCCATATGCCAATCGCAATTTCAATTTTGATGAGCCTGAATTCCCTGTATCAAATAGTGGAATCAGAGGAAGTTCTAAGGGCTCAGGATACAGGGGAAGATGTGGATCTTTTAGAAGCCACTATTTCAATTCTACCCCTACTAGAACTGTGTACGCAACAGAAACTCGTGGTAGAACCCTTCAGTGAGCTCAGCAAGAACAAGAAAGTTGTTCTACCAATAGAAAATTTAGTCCTGGCACAATTATTTTGGAAGACCGGTTGAAGGTTCCATCTTCTTCCTCTCAGCAAGTAAATGGATATAATCAGTCTAATCTTCTAAAACCAGGAATATTGCCAACTCCTTTACCAATACAAGATGCATCAACTTCCAAAACATATACTTCCAAGGTACCTGATAAACTGCATATTCCTATTGGGAAACGTAGACCTCTGGATCAAAATTATGATATATTGAAACACTTGGACCAAGTACCAGCCAAGTTATTAATTCTGGATGATCTGAATCTGTCAAAAGATCTTCAGGAATCACTCATCGAGGCTTTTTCATGTCCTTAGGAGTTTGAAATTGAAATTGCTGCAGCTGAAGTCTATCTCATAGAGAATAATCCTGTAGAATTCCATGAAATAATATCCTTTACTGATGAAGATGAAGATGATGTTGTAGATGGACATATTAGAAAATTGTACTTTTTTGGAAAAGTCAATGGCGTGGATGTTCGAAGAGTTTTCATTGACAATGGTTCAAGAGACAACCTCATGCCCATTCGTACACTTCGTCGATTAGGCCTCACAAAATCCGATTTATCTCCCTCCACCATGATGCTACAGGGATATGATAAAAATGAACAAGAACCACTGGGTGAAGTTACACTCAGAACTCAGTTTGGAGATCATGTATCCAATTCAGATTTCATGGTTGTTGATCAAGACTCACCCTTCAACATTTTGCATGGAAGACCTTGGATACATCAACATGCAGCCATCCCTTCTTCATACCATCAATGTCTCAAATATTGTTTCGATGGTCATGTTGGGACGTTGTATGGTGATAAGGCCCCGTTCAAGACATGTGAATCTCAATACATTGAGGTATAATTCTATCACATGAAGCAAAAGTAGAAATCCATAACAAAGGAGATTACCGAAGTTAATGCTCCATATGGTTTGGAAAAAATTACAGTAAATCCATTTACACATGTGAGTACAGAATATGTGTTGCCTATCAGTCAAATTGACAAGATAGACCCAAATCAAAATGCTCTTATGGAATGATCCATAATGTCAATTATAGCAATCGAGCCAGACAACATAGGAGAAATTGGTAATCTACCAAGCAGTGATGAAACCGCAAATGGTGATGTCTTCATTTCATCTGTTGAAATCCAACAAGTCTATGCTTCGCCAATTAGGCTAGAAGAAGTTATAGCAACATCAGAGGTGAACAATGATGTCAATTCTCAATCCATCATCTCCTCTTTATTACCCAAAGAAGACCCTTCATCAGCAATAGGGTCAAAAATGGAAACTTCCTCTTCAAAATGTGAAAATTTTGACATCTCTTCTGATCATGAAAATTACTCTTTGTCATCTACTATACAAGTAGAAACAGATGAAATAACACATGATGAAGAAGAAGAGGAAGATCTTAGAGATGCTCCTCCATAATTTTAAGACGGTATCTCTACCACTGTGGATGAACTCAGAGAAATAAATCTGGGTACAAAGGAATATCCACACCCCACTTTAATCAGTGCGGCCATGACCCTTGAAGAGCAAGAGATGTATATTTCTTTTCGAAAGAGAAATAGAGATATTTTGGCTTGGAACTATACTGAAATTCCTGGGCTTGATCCTGATGTTGCTACTCATCATTTGGGTTTACCAGAAGAACATCAAGGATTTAAGCAAGCCGCGAGAAGAACACACCCGACTTATGCTTCCAAAATTGAAGCTGAAGTGGATAATCTTATCAAAGATAACTTCATCAGAGAAGTTCAATATCCCAAATGGTTGGCTAATATTGTCCCTGTAAAGAAAAAGAACGGACAAATTAGAGTTTCCATCGATTTCAGAGATCTTAATCGGCATTGTCCTAAGGATGATTTCCCAGTTCCGATTACAGAACATCTAATTGATGAAACGACTGGCTATGAATCAATTTCTTTCATGGATGGATATTCTAGATATAATTAGATCCGAATGGCCCTATAAGACAAGGAATCTACAGCCTTCAGAGCCCCTCAGGGTGTGTTTTGCTACCGGGTAATGCTCTTTGGCTTAAAGAATGCAGGTGCAACTTATCCATGTGCCATGCATCGTATCTTCAAACCATTCATAGGGAAGTTTTTTGACTTAGATGTAGTCGATTTGGTAGTTAAATCAAATCAACATTCTAATCACTTGGCTGATTTGGAATTCATATTTTGCAAGCTTTGACAACATAATTTGAAGATGAACCCCTTAAAATGTGCTTTTGGGGAAACCTCAGGAAAATTTCTCGGCTTTGTTGTATGCCATCGTGGTATTGAAGTCGATCCTGAGAAGACCAAGTCAATCCTTGGTATGTCACCTCCTCAAAATTTGAAAGAATTAAGAGGACTTCAAGGACACTTAGCCTATATTCGGCGTTTTATCACCAATTTTTTAGGTAAAAGTTTACCCTTCACCAAATTGATGAAGAAGGGAGTCACATACCAGTGGACTGAATAATGTCAAGGAGCATTCGATATTCTCAAGAAATAACTCTTGAGTCCACCGGTACTCATGCCACCCGTTGATGGAAGACCACTTATCCTCTACGTGACATCTCTAGAGCGATCATTGGGTGCCTTTCTTGCTCAAAATAATGATGTTGGGAGTGAAAACAGCCTCTACTATCTCAGTCGAACCATGCTTGAAGCAGAAACCCGATATTCAAGTATTAAGAAGTGCTTCCTGGCATTAATAATTACAGTTCAGAAGATGAGAAATTACCTACAAGATCACGAGGTCCAATTGGTATCTCGCAATAACCCGCTCAAATTTATCCTTAGTCGTCCAATGCTTATAGGACGTCTAGAAAGGTGGGCAGTTATTTTTCAACAATTTGACATTCAGTATGTGTCTCAAAAGGCGATAATGGGCCAAGCTCTGGCTGATTTCCTGGCTGAACACCCTTCAGTGGAAGACACGTCTTTAGATATTGAACTCCCTGATGAGGAAGTCTTCTCTATTCAAGAAAGTCCTCAGGCCTGGAAAATGTATTTTGATGGTGCTTTCAGAAGTCCAACTGGGAAGAAAATGGAAAATCCTAAATTCAACAAAGTTGACTTAGGAATTGTGCTCATTTCTCCAGAAAAGGCAGTGTTACCTTATTCCTTATTATTGTGGGAAGGTGGTACCAATAATGAAGCAGAATTCCAAGCTCTGATCGTAGGTTTGGAATTAGCACTTCAAGCACAAGTGAATCACTTAAAGGGGAAAGGTGATTCAGACCTCGTAATCAAACAAGTCAGTGGGGATTATGCCATCAGGAAAGAAGAATTAATCCCTTTGTATGATTACGTTAGAGCGTTAATGGCAGAATTCCCTTTAGAACCGACATTTTCTTATGTCCCAAGATCACAAAATGATCAAGATGATGCATTGGAAAATATAGCCACAGCTCTGGCAGATCCAAATCGGGACGAGATAACCATCAGTATTGCCCACCATCATGCAATTTCACCTTATGTTCGAATCAGGACAAAGGAAATTAATGAAATTTGTCCCATTCCTGAACCGTATGGTCATACTACAGGATGGATGTCACCTATCAGGGAATACCTTCAAAATGGAACACTTCCACCTGATAGAGCTAAGAAAGAAAAAATCCGAAGACGTGTGGTCAATTTTACTCTTTATAACAGCCCAGGTCACCTAGAGAAAATTCTCTACAAACCTAGTTTTGATGGAGTTCTCTTCAGATGCATTGATGGGGAAGAAACAATGGCTGTCATAAAAGAAGTGCATGCAGGAGTATGTGGTGCCCACCAGTCTGGACATAGACTGTCTGATCAGGTTCGAAGGCTTGGATACTTTTGGCCTTCAATGATATGATATTGTGTCGATTTCACAAAGAAGTGTAATTCATGCCAAGTACATGCTAACTTCATTCATCAGCCTCCAGAGTCGCTTCATACAGCTAAATACTCATGGCCATTTTCCACATGGGGAATGGATGTGGTGGGACCTTACCCTTCGGCTATGGCAAAGCCGCTTAAGTATATTATTACTACTACTGACTTCTTTTCCAAATGGGCAGAGGAAATACCTCTCAAGGAAGTCAGTTCTAAATGAATTGTTAGCTTCATCAAGTCTAACATCATTACCAGATTTGGTGACCCTCATACCATATTGACGGACAATGGCACCAATTTCTGTTCATCTGAGATGAAGAAGTTGTATCAAGAATACAACATCAAATCCAACCATTCATCTCGGTATCATGCAGCGGCCAACAGCCAGATAGAAGGCTTTAACAAGACTCTTTCAAATATACTGCAAAAGATGGTGGATAAAGATAATAGGTCATGGCCTGATAAACTATTTCATGCTTTATGGGCTTATCCTACTACCACCCACAATGTAACTTGGTCAACTCCATATTCATTGGTATATGGAACAAAAGCCGTCTTGCCCATTGAAGTTCAACTACCCTCACTCATAGTTTCCATTTGTGATCAATCATCTACAGATGAACAATCTCAAAAGTGATTGAATGAATTGGAACAGTTAGATGAGAAAAGATTTTGCACTTTGCACCACTTGGAAGTCGATCAGAATCGAATAGCACACGCTTTTAACAAAAAAGTTCATCTTCATTCATTCACTCAGGGAGAATTGGTATTAGTTCTCAGAACTCCAATGATACCAGGAAAGAAACATCCCAAGCTTGAGCCAAAATGGGAAGAGGGTCTACTCCAATGGATCTTATTCATTAATCTCAATGGATGGGGAACTCATCACTACTCCAACCAATGCCAGATTTTTGAAGAAGTATTTTGTATAAACTAAAAAGTCCTTCATTTTCCCCACAACATGACACTAAACTGTGCGGCACCAGTTCGTCCTTGCTATATGACGTTAAACTATAACACAACGGTCCAAGCATATGACCGTAAACTATTTTCACATATGTACAATAAGACGTTAAACTATGTCACCTTCATTGTCCCCGCAACACGACACTAAACTGTGTGGAACAAATTCGTCCTTGCTATATGACGTTAAACTATACAGCAACGGTCCATAAATATGAACTTAAACCATTTTTACTTTCGTCCCACACGATGTTAAACTGTGAAAAAGTTCCCTAAATGGTCCATTATGACCTTAAACTGCAACTAGGTCCTGTATGACCTTAAACTGCATCATCAACAGTCGATGCATATGACCCTAAACTATTTGCAAGTCCCTTACATCCAGCAAGATGTTAAACTGTGACGTCCTAACTACATGACGCTAAACTGTATAAAAGTCCCTTACGTCCGGAAAGACGTTAAACTACATAATCATCAAAGGTCCTGTATGACCTTAAAATACACCACCATCCAGCATGACATTAAACTGTACTATCCACGGTCCATGCATATGACCTTAAACTATTCGCACTTTCATCCAACATGACGCTAAACTGTATCATCCCTTTTTCGTCCAACATACGTTAAACTGTGGAAACAAATCCCAATGCATCCAACATGACGTTAAAATGGTGCACTCTGTTGTCCTCACTGCATGACATTAAACTGCACAGTCCCCCCCCCCTTTCGTCCAACATGACGTTAAACTCTATTGTCCCTATCGTCCTAACTACATGATGCTAAAATATACAGAAGTTTCGTGATATGTCCTACATGACATTAAACTATATTTTGTCCATGATTCATGACACTAAACTATGCATCACCAATAGTCCTAACTGCAAGACATTAAACTTCATAGTCCCTTTATATATCCTACATGACATTAAACTATGCATCGTTACAGTTGTTGTTACCTCTTATTTCTCACACCGAGTATGACTCGTGTGAGCTTAGAGCAAACCTCAACCATAACACTCTCTCTGGGCCGCTAACCATGTGTAAGTCCCAACAAAATTTTTTAAGTCGTTGTCCCCAAGAACAACTTGATCATTAATTCATTCTTTAATTGAACTACACAGACTTTGATCCTTACCTTCTAGGCTGGGTATGTAGGCAACCTCCCAGGGTTCAAGCCCAAAACCAATCTCTTCACGTCAGTTCATCTTCATCTCATACAATGTTGATTCGTGATACCGCCCCTAGAATCAATATCTTTACATTGGATCACTTTCGTCCTTGTTATACGATGTTAAACTATACAACACTTTTGTCCAGTATTAAAATAAACTACAATATTCTTTGATACCCTCAACTAAGAGGGAACCATTATTTACATTGATTTTTCAATCATGTTTCATTTCAAAGACTATGTGCATACATGGCAATGCCCAAACCTTTTATCTTGGGTTAAACCATCATTGTACTAAAGTCCCCTTTCACCCTTCATATGTACGAACCAAATTTGTACAAAGGGTATTTCTAGAACTACGTGGGCTTGATTCACATCCTTATGGGATACTTATGAACGTTCGAGTGTCCCTCGAATCCAGTCCCAAGTCTTTGGGCCTAACCCCAAATTCAACTTTCAGTCCTTTGGCTGACAAGTCCCCATGAAAACACACACTGTGTATTTCTTACAATGGTCCAACCTCTATGACCCTAAACTAAGATCTCTAATACTTTTGTCCCACACGACGTTAAACTGTAGTTTAAGAACTACGTATGGCTTGATTCTCATCCTTATGGGATACGTAGTGAAGTCCAATATTTCAATTCATGACCCAGCCACAACATGATTATGGTTATCATTGATTTGTGTATCTCTGTATACGTTGAACAATACCCATCTTTATGTGTCATAATCCTAACCTTATATATTTCCAAATCCTCATAACCCTTTTCATGACTTCTAGTCACAAAAATGTCAATCTTCTGAGAGTTCTTTTTCCTGACTATGCAGCACGTTCCCATAGGCGGCCTTGCATAAACAGTCTACATAACAGACTTGTTAGCCAAAATATACTATTATTTGACTATGCAGCCAATGCCCTTAGGTAGCCCTGCATAATTCAACCCCCTAACGGGTTTGTCGGACAGTGGTAACTTAATTCTTGGGAAGAATGCCTCTTTTGTCCTTATTTGTCTTAAATGAAAGTATGTAGGGATCCGCAAAAATAGCCATCCTTAACATATTTGTACCATATCCTTTTTCATGATATGAAATTATTCAAGTCTATGGTTAATATTCTCCTTCCCTACGTTTGGGTCAATCCTTCGTAGGAGTGATATTCATCTAGTTCTTGGATAATTTTGTTTGGAAATATTTTCTCCATATCCAAGTACCTCTTTCCATACATCAAACTCTATACTTTGGAAGATTTGAATCTCTATAAACATTCAATGGCTTTTAGCCCTAGGAAAGTAAATTTCTGAGAGTTATTTTTCCTGACTATGCAGCACATGCCCATAGGTGGCCTTGCATAAATAGTCTACATAACAGACTTGTTAGCCAAAAGATACTATTTTATTTAACTATGCAGCCAATGCTCTTAGGTGGCCCTACATAATTCAACCCCCTAACGGGTTTGTTAAATAATGGTAACATCATTCTTGGAAACTACTTCTTCTAATTCCTTTTAGCTCTTTTTCATATCATTCCTCAGATTCAAATATTCTTAAGTCATAGCTTACATATTTTCGCTCATACTTGAGTATGGTACTATGTTTTTAGATGAGTTGTCAAAGAATTGAGTCAATTCTAATCCATTTCAGTCAAAGATATTTTGACCTTAAACATTAGCCTTTTTATGTCCGACGTGCATGACTTTAAACTGCACACAAAAGACAAGGGAAATCTGAATAAAAGTCAAGTTCCCAGATCACTAAACATACATTTTTGTATGATTTAGGTAACATTGAGCAATTAAAAGGTTCGAAGTTTGAAGGGTTATTTACATTAATCCTAGTAAAAATCAAACTATTCTTACTAGGCCCATTATCTTAGGTAAAATCTAAAGCATATAGCAAACGAGAATGAATGTACAAATAAGTGAAGGTGAAAGTGTTTTTAATTGATGCACAATAGTTAGAAGGACATCCACAGACTGAAGTCTCTTCTCTTTTTCAAGAATTACAAGAGACTTTCAACATAACTCTTCATTTGATTTACGGAACCCCGATCTTCATCAGTAATCACTTGGAATTATTCATTCAACTAGATACAATAAGAGATGCAGTGATACTAGGTCTTCTTGGAATAATTGTAAAAGGATGTTCTTGAGTGCGGTTTGAGAAATTTTTTCTACTGATCAAACGATGACTCTATTTCTATCCAAGAGACATGGAAGATGGATACATGGATTTGAGAATGGAGCATTATAAGTAAAGAGCCATTTGGAGAGAGTACACTTTTTAGATATTGCTCTAATTCCATGTTTGTCTTCTCTCCACCAACTGACAGCGGAAAACATTTCAGCCCATGGGTTTTCCATTTTCATATCTGCAAGGAAATGACATGGAGGAAGAATTTGAAAGTTCACACCATTGTTGTTTCTCTTAATTTACAACATAACCAAAATGAAGGAGTAGCAGTGCAGCTGCATTTTAGGTGTATAGTTCTTAGAATCTGGAACATTGAATCCTTACATATGACCATGACCATATAGAGGCAGGTAGATGCTATGTGGGAAATTAAGATGATATTTCTTCAAGTACTTAGCCAAATATGGGAGAGTGTTGTCGCAGATATCAGAGTAATCATGGCCAATGATTTTCATCATGTCATCAATCCTCTTGCTAGTCAGTTCATCAGATGTTTTAATTCCCTTAGGAGCCATTGAATTTTCACAAAATTTGAATAAATTAAACTCTTAAATGAGTTTATTTTTAAAAAAGAACTGTGAAAGAATTCGAAAAAAATGGCTACAGAATTAAGGCGCGCAAGTCTAAAAATGACGCGCAAGTGTTCATGTGCCGCGCTAGTTTTTGATGCGCAAATATAAAACCGCGCAAGTACAAATACCTATACAGTAGCGCAACATCAAAGAAAAACACCGGAAAACAGAGCAACCTGGGCAGCTAAGGTGACCTGCGTGGCGAGAGCTCGAAGGTATGAAGTCCGGAAATCTGGATGCTTGTATGGAAGTGAGGCCCTCTATTTATAGACGAGGCTGGGACCCTGCGTGGAATACCCTGTGTGATCAAGGGCCGTATCCCTGCACGATGCACACTTTCGCGCCGCCATCTGCGCCATCAAGACTTGCGCTCCACCTTTCCTTTTGATGGCTTCAATTTCCTCAGAGTCAAATCCTCATTTCTTTCAGATCCAACTCTGAGGGGGGACTTTTGTTGATGCTCCTTTCATCACAGAATCTAAAGATCGGAAAAGGGGAATATCTGCGCTCAAATTGATTCAACATTTGAAGAGAATATCAAAAAATTGACACAGGCATGAACAAGGGATCAAAAGCACCTGTGCCACGCATGTTCTATCACTATCGCTCAAGTGACTTGTGCGACCTAAGTGATAACTGCCCAGTAACTGCCCGGGGACTTCTCTTTCCTATAAATAGACCCTGTGGGCCCCCCATTTCAGGAGGATTTTTCCAGAAACCCAGATTTGAGCTCCCGGCGCCCTAGTCGATTCTCAAAGCTTCCGGAACACTTCTAAGGTAATTTCTTACCTAGAAAGGAAGATCTAAAGAGGGGGAGGAAGTTCTATGTGTTGAAACTCATCAACACTTGCATGCCTAGGTGGCCAGCCCTTAAGCGAAATGGCCACACTTGCGTGCCACCTTAATCCTTCAATAGATCCTGCGCGCCCCTCTCCTAGAAGAACCTCAAGAGGATTCTAAAGGCCTTAACCTAAAGTCACTCAAGTATTAACCTGCTGGTTAAACATCGCGCAAGTACACCATGTGTCGCGTAGGCATACCTGCGTGACCAGGACCTGCGTGACCAGGACTTGCGCGCCCACGTAGTACCTGCGTGCCTGCCAGGACTTGCGCCCCCCGCCTTTTTGGGTGCCTTTCTTGCCCATTTTCACCCCTCTTAAGACATTACACCTTTCCTATTCAAGATTCAGTCTTCAAGACACTCTTCAAAGACATTTATGGAATGATTTCTTGATTTGACTTCCTTATATGAAAGGAATTATGTGGAATATCTCTCAAAACCGAGTGATTTACATATCTTTATGTCACTAAAGATTGAGAGTTCATCAATTCAACCTCATCATTTAATATGAGAGAATCCTTAACCTGTGTCTCCTTTTTAGGAATAATCCTCAGTCATAAGTCCTCTAATCTGGGCATCCTCTTTAGGAGTAATCCCCAAGTCCCTTAATTTCAGGGCATCCTCTTAGGAGTAAGCCCCAAATCCTCTAACCTGAGCATCCTCTTAGGAGTAAGCCCCAGATCCTCTAACCTGGGCTTCCATTTCAGGAGTAAGCCCCAATCGCAAATATGGGCATCCTCTTTAGGAGTAAGCCCCAAGTCCCTTAATTTTTGGGCATCCTCTTAGGAGTAAGCCCCAGATCCCCTAACCCGGGCTTCCTTTTCAGGAGTAAGCCCCAGTCTCAAATATGGGCATCTTCCTTAGGAGTAAGCCCCAATTCTTAAAGTTCCCAAATCTGGGCATCCTCTTTAGGAGTAAGCCCCGAGTCTCTCAATTTTTGGGCATCCTCTTCAGGAGTAAGCCCTAGTCCCCTAATTTGGGCATCCTCCTCAGGAGTAATCCCCAAACCTTAATTCCCTTAACTTGGGCCTCCTTTTCAGGAATAAGCCCCAGTCATAATCCTTTATCCTAGGTCTCCTTTTTAGGAGTAAGCCCCAGTCATAATTCTCTTAACCAGTCATAATTTATCCGTGATCTGGGATTCCTTTTCAGGAGTAAAACCCAAGTTAGAGTATTCAAAATCTTGATGAAGCACATATACATTTATGGACCCTGTTCCTAGATTTCTTCCCTAAAGTAAATCGTAACCTTCATTTATCTGGGCAGTCATACATACATAAGCCCCACATTATTTCTTATGATTGCATCTTTCATTGTACAATTGTCTAATTTTTACCAATACCTCTTGTTTCTCACACCGAGCATGACTCACGTGAGCTTAGAGTGTAAAAGTAATTGTGGCATACTTCTTTGATCCATCAATCATAAACATCATACTCCCTTACTCGAACTACGTGGGTTCTAATTCCTTTTCTAAACAAAGGATACGTAGGTAGCCCGTCTATGGGTTTGATCCCAACTCTAAAATAATCCATTTCCTTATGAATGACAATAAACTTTAAGTGCCCCACTGAGTGTCTTTAAAACCAGTATGGTCATTATAATGACCAAGAGACTTCTATATAAATGTGTCAAAGGGTACCATTGACCAAGAATCTCTAATAAATACAGATGATTCTCTATCAATGAAGATCCTCGAATACATACAAAAGATTCTCTAAATTTCCTAAATATTTAATCATTTATTGTCAGATCTGAAGGAAAGCTCATTTTATACTTGGTAATGTAATAAGGATTCACGAACATAACTTAAATATATAAAGAGAGTCCCGGAGTAGACAATAATTCCCCTAAAAAGGTGTGATGAGTCCGACCTCCCATCCTCTCGACCAATGAAAATTCCTAAGCCTCATCATTCCACAAACTAATGAGCACCTACCTTTGGAAAGTAGGTCCGAATGGATGTGGAATCATTAGATGTTTCCGGTTCTACGAACAAACCCGTTAGAAACTGATCAGAACGTTTAAACCTCCCATTAAGGCGGTCATCCCCGGATTTTGAGGGAAACACATACCTCATCAAATCATGAATAAATCATAGAAATCATAAGATATATAGGTAACTTGAGACATTCATAACATTCTTACGTAGGGAGTAATCCTCTTGGTTATGTTTGGAATACCCATCATACTATATTCCCTAAATCTCTTTGGAGAAACCTTAATGTTTAACTCCTTCGCATTACCCAATGCATTGGAGAGCATTATCGGGCTCACCCGCCCTTATTTTATCATGGGACCACTCGCCTTCATAACAATTCCCAATAACCATAACATAATCGTATCACATAAAACATGCATAAAGGAAACATAAAATTTCTACTTTTAAATCACAGGATATCAATACAACACATTGATATAAAAACATTATGAAAACAATTTTCAATACCAAAACAAAAGAAGAGTAAAACATGGTATTTATTTTTCATTCAAAAAAAGTTATGGCTTGTAGAGGAATCCGAAACTCAAATAATGGTCACGGCGGTGGAGAAGTCATTGTCGCCGCATACGTACGACAAAAAAACATTCCCTTTTGTCGTTTAGTAAATGCTTCATATAAAAAGATTACTTTTGAATAATTGTAAAAGTCAAAGGGGTTTATACACCGTATAAAATAAAGTTGTATATGAAACAAAATTTGCCTCAATGAAAGGAGATTGAGACATATTCCCTTACCTCGGGTCCGACTTGACTCGATCGTTCTTTAATGTCCTGAATAATAAACTTGAGTTAATTTCTACTTGATTAAGAACCTTTTTTAAGTTTATTATTCCTTTTTTATCACTTATTACCATGTTATGAACATTATTTAATCATTTGTTTTAATAACGGTCATTTTGTCAATATTTGTTACTGGAGTCAAAAGTGAACTTCTTATATTTTCAAGTTGTTCACGTAGTCAAATATCCATTGCCTCAAGAATGATATTCATGATGTAGATTCCATATATATCATATATATCCAGTATATACATGAATTTATAATATTAAATAATCATTTAGAGGTAAGAAATGAAATGCACCGTTCATGGAGATGGTAAGCCGTACGTACGCATGAACACTACTTTCATTTCTATGTCATATTAATGCAATTAACACTAAATGAGAGATATGTATATTTTAATTCCAGGATTATATTAATCATTTAGATGTAACATATATCATATATATCCACTATATACACGTACTTATAATAGTACATTACATTTGGGGATAAGAAATGAAATGCACCGTTCATGGAGACGGTAAGTCATACGTACGCATGAATGCTACTTTAATTTCTATCTCATAATTTAATGGAAATAAATAATAATTATATAAAGGTATATTATAATTACACTATAATATCATATATAATATCATTAAATCTATCCTTTATACGTACCACATAAGGTATTAACAAATCAAATCACTTTGAGGGGCGGTAGTCTGCACTTCCGAAAATGAAGATATCGCGTTTACCCATAATGGAAACCATAAAGGTATGCCATAAATGAAAAATACAGAAGCTTAAGTAAACCATAAACATACTATATATCATATATAAATATAGTTACATCTTAATGTCCACCTTTAAAGGTGTTATATGAGTATTGAACAATCATCGTTTCGTGAGGCAGAAATTCTCCATCCACAGATACAATATGTTCTTTAACCATTATATGTAGGTGTGTGTAAGTGTATCTCGAATAATTCTTATAAAAACATCCTAGTCTATTGATGATACTTGATTTCTTACAAAATAAATGAATAAAAAGAGTTTAGGGGGTTGGAGAAGCAAAATAAATCAAAAGAACCCAAGTGAAGACATTACCTTAAAATCGGGTAACTCTTTTTGATTTGAGCTCAAAGGCTTCCTTGAAAAGATTTATTCCCAAAGTGAGGCTTATAGGAATAATATAGAGATGTGGAGAGACAAAATTAGCAGGGGTTGGCAGATCCAAGGGCTTGAGAGGCGTGAGTAAGGTGGTGGAGGTGGGGGCATTTTATAAGAGGAGAGGAGGGGCACTCTTGGAATGGTATAAAATGTTACTTTATTTTCAAATGATTTTCGGATTTTAAAGGTCCCAAATTGATGTATTTTTAGGATAAGGTGATAAGGGTTCGAAATATACTCATACAATAGGTCTTTGACAAGTTTAGGTCTTATAGTTTACATTATCGTTTTATTTTATTTAAATCGTTAAATAATGAGGTAATTGTTGCATCATCATTATGTCATAAATAATTTGATTTATTTAATGTCTAAAAATTATAAATAAAAATATTATTATGTAGGAAATATTTTTATCTTTAAAATGACTATTTATAGTCCAATATATCATTTATGTAGACAAAATAAAAAATGTTTTTCTCAGTTGATACATTCTTTGTTATATTTAACTTTCTTTAAAAATAAAAAGATAAAAAGTCACTTTCACACAAAGGTGATTCAATGGGGTCCCCAAGTTTTGAAAAAGGCATCCCATGGTCGTCCATGATACAACCAGTAGCATTAGGAAACATTTTGGGGTCATTTTTTATTATTATGATATATTTTTATTATCCTTAACTATCTGATTACTCATTAATCAAGATAATTAAAGATAATTACTGTCATTACTATTCATAATGTCCAAAAACAACAGAGTCTTAATTACATATTTTGGACATTCTGATCCCAAATATGGAATCCATTTTACCAAATCCCAAACATATAAATTGAAATAGTTAATTTAAAAATAATTCCCATTGTCAAAACAAATAGCAGGCTTTTTTTAAACAATATCTATGAAATGTTAGGCACTTGTTTATGCCCAATTCCAAAGTGAAATTAATCCCAATGAACACCATTGGATTACATGGTAAAAATATATTCTATTTACACTTTAAAACCAATGAAAAAGATAATATAAGCATATAATTAAATTAAATGAAAAAGCAATTTTGATGTAAAATGCAGTATTTTTCACTATTCACTAAAAAAATGAACATTGTCAAAAAAATATCAAAGGTAAATTTCAATGTCCCAATCATAAATAATAAGTTTATTTTGACAAATAGAGATTATAAAATTGTCAAAAGTTTGATTTAAAAATTGTTTTCCATCAAAAGGCAGTAAAACAATCTTTTAAAAATATTATTGTATTCCATGCTTAAGATTGGATTTATTCTAATTTTAAGCCTCTAAAACACTATCTAATTCATAAATAGACATATATAAGAATATTTATTATTCATTACTTACTTGGGATGTTACATCCTTCCCCCCTTTATAAAATTGTGTCCCTGCAATTTATTTACTTATCGAATAAGTGGGGGTATTTAGCCCTTATTGCATTTTCAGATTCTCATGTTACCTCTTAAATCATGTGGTTTTCCCAAAAAAAATATACCCGATGAATCACCTTATTCCATAACACTTTCTCCCTACGGTCAAGAATCTGGACCGGTTGTTCTGCATAAGATAGTTTCTCTTCCTACTGAACTACCTCTGGACTCAAAACATGAGATGGATCTGGCATGTACCTCCTTAAAATTGAAACATGAAAAACATTGTGTACTTGAGATAAAAACTGGAGGTAAATCCACTCAGTAAGCAATTGATCCAACTCTCTCCAGAATTTCATATGGTCCAATGAACCTTGGACTCAGCTTTCCTTTCTTACCAAATCGCATCACACTTTTCCATGGTGAGACTTTGAGAAAAACATGATCACTTACCTCAAAAGAGAGATCCTTCCTCCTGTTGTCTGCATAACTATTCTGCATCCTCTGAGCTGTTCTCATGTGTTTCTGTATCAGCTGAACTTTTTCGGCCAACTATTCTATCAATTCTAGTCCCATCAGCTTCCTTTCACCCAATTCATCCCAGAAAGCTGGAGTTCGACACCGCTTCCCATATAACGCCTCAAATGGTGCCATCTGTATACTGGAATGAAAACTGTTATTATAAGAAAACTCATCCAAAGAAAGTTGTTGGTCCCAACTTCCCTGATAATCCATCGAACAAGCACGTAGCATATCTTCCAAAGTCTGAATTGTTCGTTCTGACTGCCCATCTTATTGAGGATTAAAATCTGTACTAAAATTTAATTCAGTACCCAACGACTTCTAAAGGCCTTTCCAAAAGTTAAAAGTAAACCTGGGATCACGATCAGATACAATGGATAGGGGGACTCCATGCAACCTGACTATATCTTTAAGATACAATCGAGAAAGTTGATCTAGGGAAAAAGTATCTCGTATAGCAAGGAAATGAGCAGATTTAGTCAATCGATCAACAATAACCCAGATTGCATTATTACCTCGAGGTGTCTTCGGAAATCCCACAATGAAGTCCATGGATATATTCTCCCATTTCCACTCTGGTACTGGTAAAGGCAAAAGAATCCCTTTCGGTAACTGCTGCTCTGCTTTTACCTATTGACAAGTCAAACACTTCACAGTAAAATCAGCAATATCTCTTTTCATTCCATCCCACCAGTAATACTCCTGAAGATCTTTATACATCTTAGTACTGCCAGGATGAACTAAAAATGGAGAACTATGAGCTTCACATAACAACTCTCTCTTCAACTGTGAATCACACGACTCACACAATCTCTTCACAAATATCAAAACACAATCATTATCAATGTTGAATTTAGGCAACTTACCCTTCTGAACTAGCTCTACCTTTTTCTGCAACTCATTGTCTTGCTTCTATGCTTGCTTGATTCTGTCTGATAGAGAAGATTTCACTGATACCTGAAACAAAACAGAAGGACATCCTGTACCAAGAACATCTATGCCAAAGTTCATCAAATCCTTAATCAAATGACCATGTTCCAAATGCAACATTGTTAATGAAGCATTACTTTTTCGACTCAAAGCATCATCCACTTTATTTGCTTTTCCCAGATGGTAATGAATTGTAAAATCATAATCCTTGATTAATTCTAGCCATCTCCTCTGTCTCATGTTCAATTCTTTCTGAGTGAATATATACTTCAAACTTTTGTGATCGGTATATATTTCACACTTTACTCCATACAAATGATACCTCCAAATTTTTAAAGCGAAAACAACAGCAGCTAATTCCAAATCATGGGTAGGGTAATTTACCTCATGAGTTTTCAACTATCGTGAAGCATAGGCAATTACCTGATCATTCTTTATTAGGACGCAACCACGTACCTTCAATGAAGCATCACTGTAGATAACAAACTCACCATTCCTGGAAGGAAGTGCCAAAACTAGAGCATTCACCAATCTTCTTTTCAACTCCAGAAAACAATCATCACATTCTTTTGTCCAATTAAACTTAAAAAACTTCCGAGTTAGATTAGTCATTGGACAAGATAACCATGAAAAATTTCTAAAAAAACCTTCAATAATATCCTTCCAGACCATGGAAGCTACGAATCTCAGTTACATTTGTGGGTCTTGGCCATTTTTCAACAACCTTTGTTTTTTCAGGATCAAAAGTTATCCCATCTTTAGAAACAATGTGACCAAGGAAAGAAATTTATTGCAACCAAAACTCACACTTTCTGAATTTCCCATAAAATTTATTTTATTTTAAGGTTTTCAAAATAACCCTTAAATGTCTTTCATGCTCCTATTTACTTTTATAAAACACCAAAATATCATCAATGAAAACATCAAACATTTTTCACCTGAGTCAACTAAGACATCACTACAACAAACTGTTTAGTTCTGATTCTGACCATCTCAGGATACTGATTTGAAAGGTCATTTCCCACTATATACCTTCCCAGAAAAGCTATTCTGGTTCCTCTATGAAAAACCATTCTTAACACAGAAATATCATAGGTGATGCAACATGGTAATCTTCAAATTATATATCATTTCAATTTGACAATTAAAAAAACATTTTTGGATAATCATTTAATAGAATTCTAACTCCTAAAGTTATCTAAACTGACCTATAATACCAACTATAAGGCCCCAGTCTTAAACCTTACTTAATCTTGAGTTATTACAAGATTACACATTGAGGAGCTTTTCAGGTTTAGAGTTTTAAAGAATTAGATCATAAAGCATGCATTACATTCCACATTTAAACAAAGTGGTTACATAAAAGATAGTATTCATTTTTCCCATCAACAGAAACATATTTAAAATAAAGCATGGATTATTTCTTGAAACTTCCTTGACACTATCATCATATCATGTACCTTTCCCTTGACCTGTGAAAAAAATTTCAAAAACATGGGATGAGCATAAAAAGCTCAGTAAGGGATATAAAAGTACGAAATGAAAACATTAGTCCATGTATGAAATCATACTTCACTAATAAAACATAAGCATTTTAACATACCTCATCAAATCATGAATAAATCATAGAAATAATAAGACATAAAGGTAACTTGAGGCATTCATAACATTCATACGTAGGGAGTAACCCTCTTGGTTATGTTTGGAATACCCATCATAGTATATTCCCTAAATCTCTTCGGAGAAACCTTAATGTTTAACTCCTTCGCGTTACCCAATGCATTGGAGTGCTATATCGGGCTCACCCACCCTTATTTTAACACGGAACCACCCATCTTCATAACAATTCCCAAGAACCATAACATAATCGTATCACATAAAACATGCATAAAGGAAACATAACATTTATACTTTTCAATCACAAGATATCAATACAACACATTGATATATGAACATTATGAAAACCATTTTCAATACCAAAATAAATGAAAATTAAAAAAAGGTATTTATTTTTCATTCAAAAAAAGTTATGGCTTGTAGAGGAAGCCGAAACTCAAATAATGGTAACGGCGGCAGAAAAGTCGTTGTCGCCGCATACGTACGAAAAAAACATTCCCTTTTGTCATTTAGTAAATGATTCATAGAAAATGATTCCTTTTGAATAATCGTAAGTAAAATGTGTTTATACACCGTATAAAAGAATGTTGTATATAAAACAAAATATGCCTCAATGAAAGGAGATTGAGACAGATTCCCTTACCTCGGGTCCGACTTGACTTGATCGTTCTTTAAGGTCCTGAATAATAAACATGAGTTAATTTCTACTTTCTTAAGAACCTTTTTAAAGTTTATTATTCGTTTTATGTCACTTATTACCACGTTATGAACATTATGTAATCATTTAAGTTAATAACGGTCATTTTGTTGATATTTAGTACTCGTGTCAAAAGTGAACTTTTTATATTTACAAGTTGTTCACGTAGTCAAATATCAATTATCTCAAGAATTATATTCATGATGTAGATGACATATATATCATATATATTTAGTATATACATGAATTTATAATATTAAATAATCATTTAGAGGTAAGAAATGAAATCCACCATTCATGGAGACGGTAAGCCGTATGTACGCATGAATGCTACTTTCATTTCTATGTAATATTAATAGAATTAAAACTAAATGAGAGATATGAATATTTTAATTCTAGGATTATATTAATTATTTATATGTAACATACATCATATATATCCATTATATACACATACTTATAATAGTACATTACATTTGGGGATAAGAAATGAAATGCACAGTTCATGGAGACGGTAAGTCGTACGTACGCATGAATGTGACTTTCATTTCTATCTCATTCTTTAATGGAAAGAAATAATAATTATATAAAGGTATATTATAATTCCAGTATAATATAATATATAATATTATTAAATATATCCTTTATATGTACCACATATGGTATTAACGAATCAAATCACTTTGAGGGGGCGGTTGTCCGCACTTCCTAAAATGAAGATATCGCGTTTACCCATAATGGAAACCATAAAGATATGCCATAAATGAAAAATACAGATAAGCTTAAGTAAAACATAAACATACTATATATCATATATAAATATAGTGACATCTTAATGGCCACCTTTGAAGGTGTTATATGAGTGTTGAACAATCATCATTTCTGGAGGCAGACATTCTCAATCCACAGAAAGAGTATGTTCTTTAACCATTATATATAGGTGTGTGCAAGTGTAGCTCTAATAATTATTATAAAAACATACTAGTATATTGAGGATACTGTAATTGTTACAAAATAAATGAATAAAAAGAGTTTATGGGGTTGTAGTAGCAAAATAAAACAAAATAACACAAGTGAAGACATTACCTTAAAATCAGGTAACTCTTTTTGATTTGAGCTCAAAGGCTTCCTTGGGAAGCCTTCTGCCCAAATTGAGGCTTCTAGGAGTAATAGAGGGATCTAGAGAGACCAAATAATCAGTGTTTGGACGTGCCAAAGGCTTGAGAGGTGTGGGTAAGGTGGTATATGTGGGGTCCTTTTATAAGAGGAGAGGAGGGGCACTCTTGGAATGGTATAAAATGTTACGTTATTTTCAAATGCGTTTCGGATTTTAAATCACTAACATTGATTTATTTAGAGTATAAGGTGACAAGGGATCGAAATAAACTCATCCAATTGGTCTTTGACAAGTTTAGGTCTTAGATTTTACATTATCTTTATATTTTATTTATATCGATAAATAATGAGGTAATTGCTTCATCATCATTATGTCATAAAAAATTTAATTTATTTAATGTCTAAAAATTATAAAAAAACTACTATGATGTATGAAATATATTTAGCTTTCCAATTACTATTTATAGTCGCATATATCATTTATGTAGACAAAATTAAATATGTTTTACTCAGGTGATACATTCTTTGTTATATTTAACTTTCTTTAAAAATAAAAAGATAAAAAGTCACTTTCACACAAAGGTGATTCCATGGGGTCCCCAAGTTTTGTACAAGGAATCCCATGGTCGTAAATGAGACAACCAGTATCATTAGGACACATTTTGGGGTCATTTTTTATTATTATGATATTATTTTATTATCATTAACTACCTGATTACTCATTAATCAAGATAATTAAAGATATTTACCGTCGTTACTATTCATAATGTCCAAAAACCACAGTCTTAATTATATATTTTGGAAATTATGATTCCAAATATGGAATCCATTTTACCAAATTTCAAACATATAAATTTCAATAGTTAATTTAAAAATAATTCTGGTTGTCAAAACAAATAGGGGGTTTTTTGAAACAATATCTATGAAAAGTTTGGCACTTGTTTATGCCCAATTACAAATTGAAATTAATACCAATGACCACAATTGGATTAAATGGTAAAAATATATTCTATTTACACTTTAAGACTAATTAAAAAGATAATATAACCATATAATTAAATTAGATGAAAAAGCATTTTTGATGTAAAATGCAGTATTTTCATTATTCATTAAAAAAATGAACATTGTCAGAAAAATACAAAAAAATTATCCAATTTAAATTTCAATGTCCCAATCATAAATAATAAGTTTATTTCAAAAAATAGTGACTAAAAAATTGTCAAAATTTTGATTTAAAAATTGTTTTCCATCAAAAGGCAGTAATGCAATATTTTAAAAATATTAATGTATTCCATGCTTAAGATTGGATTTATTCTCATTTTAAGCCTCTAAAACACTATCTAATTCATAAATATACATATATAATAATAACTATTATTCATTAAATACTTGGGATGTTACATAATAGGTATGGTCTCATACCATTCTAGTAATACCTGGGGTATCTTATGTTCATTTCATAGGGTTGGGTTATTATTTAACTCCATGTATTTGGGAAGTTGTTGTGCAGTTTAACATAGTGTGAATGGGATGTTAAGCTTTGCAGTTTTAAATCATGCAACAAACACTTTGTTAATGCCTACACCCAGGTATACAATTTCAAATTATGGGAGGATGATACAAAATTACACCTCCCTTCTAGGAAATATGGACAGTTTCCCAATATGATTCCACCTTTAGGGTTTAAGTGCCTACAACGCATATGCCTATGGTTGACACCTAGCGTAAACACTTAAATGGGGAAGTGGAAGATGGGTATCCTTCCATTAGGGTTCGAATTCTTATGAGAAAGAGTCTATACAACTATCTATTCCAGTTTTGAAGGAAAAAGGTAAAAAAGTTATGATGATATGAGTCTCATGAGTGATTGAGGCTTTAATGGACTCAATTAATGTAGGTGTGGGGAAATTAAGGACTAAACATATGTACAAATGTGTTTTCTATAATGTGTAATTGAGTCAATTACTCAGATTTTGTGGCATGAAACTAAATATTTGTGCAAGAATGTTTGGTTTTTTGAATCATAGGTTCTAACACATGGACATTTCATAGATTTTGGAGGAATTGGTTCATAAAATATCTGGATACAATAGAAGCTTGTTGCTGTATGAATGTATATTATCTTGTATTCACCCATTTAACCATTAGGTAAGATTCATGTGGACTTTCGAAACGTGGGAAAAAATGTTGGGACCCATGTGAGGTTATTTGCACAAGTTTTCTACCATTGGGGATCCATTGGAGTATGGAGTTGCATGATTTTGAAGAAGAATGGGTCGTGCGAGCTAGAGTCGATGCTTTAAATTTTAGAGGTTTATCCAAAAAATGGGGGAGGGGTCTATTTACTTCTAAAATGGATGTATTTGGCCTAAAAATGTACATATATCATGCAAATTAGTTGTTCACTCCCGACGCCTTTGTCATAGGTGTTGGGTCGCATAAGGAAGTGGATTAACGATGAATTTCTCACAAAAAATAGTTTTTGCACCAAATATAGGGTATTACGCATGTGGCCAATTTCATGAACCACCACCTTATTTAATATTTAGGACATTCTATAGGACCGATTAATTATAGTTTCTTTGAAGGTGCCTTTAGCATGGAAGTCCATATCCCATTAAAAGAGAGAGTTGTGCATAATTCCCTAAAGTTATACACAATCTTTCCCTTGGATGTAGAATGGTCCATTAGGATAGTTTGGGTCACAGGTTTAGATAAAACAATATTTGGGTGGTTGAGACATTTTATCTATGCCTATAAATGCTACCCAACATAATTGGAGCCGATAGGGAACCATAAGGTCGAGTTTTGAGGAAAACATCGAAGTGGAGGACATGTTTGCACCTTATCACACAACTTTAATCCCAAATCATGAAAAATATGTTGTGATCATTAAAAAACATGGAGGAATATACCTTTAAATATTGTAATAGATGACTTATATAATATAGTGAATTCCATTTCTGATAAGACATCTATCAAGCATGAAACTCAATCCTTTTTCGAGAACAATGAAGAATTAAGCTGCTATATTCACATAATATATATTTATGTAAAAATATTTACATGCATAACCAATTACATTATAAGAATTTACATTTAGTTGTTAAACAATGAACCACTTGTGCAAGAAAATACACACTTTCATGATCCATCCAACGTAAATCCATAGAACAACTCAGATTTGGTTACTCAAGCTAATCAAACCACTCCCATAGTTGTTTATACTATTAGGAGTAAAGAAATGGAAAATAATCCTAACATTTACCAGGATAAGAGGGTTATTTAAAATAAGTTATTGGGACTACTAATGTAACACCCCATGTTTCCACGGTACGCTTCTCTTTGAATAATAAAATAGCATGTGTTGTACGTAACTTCAAGTTCTAACACACCACAACCAATCAAACTAGCCGTTTTGAATATTAATACCCACTTTTTGAAATTTTATAAATTTTATCTTTCAAAATAGACTTCATTTTTGGATTCATAATATCGAAATTAGGTTAGGGTGAGTTTTTGGTATTTTTCTGAAAACATTCAATTTTTGATGAATAGTGAAAAACACTGAGTTATAGTTTAAAACCGAATTTTTATTTATTTTATTTAAATTTATTTTAGGTAAAAATAGATACGTAATACCTATTAAATTTAGATGTAATTCATTTGAGTATGTTTATAATAATTTTATATATATAATTTTTTTGTTGAACTTTTCACAGTCTTTTACCCACATCCTAGTAGAATTAGCAAATTCACATAAAACTTAATTTTACCGCTTCTATGAGTGGAATTTAAGAAATCTGAGAGACACAGTTAATTTGGTGCCTCTAAAAGGCTTTTCTCTCCCCTCCCTCCCACGCTAGGGTTTCCTTCATCGGTGATTCGGGAGGGGGAGGCCTTTTCGCCTCTTCCGGCAGCGTCTACCCTTCCCCCTTCTCTTCTCCCTTCTATCCTTCTTCTCTCCTTGCATCCCACTTTTCTTCCTCATCCTTTCCCTCTCTTTTTTTTGTTTTTTTCCTATTTTCACTGCTACGGTGTTCTGGTTTTTTTACTGGTGTGTCTTCTCCCGACGGTGGCTTCTTCTGTTGGGATCGGTAGTCCATGAGGGGTCTTAGTTTTCTATGAGTTCATTCCACCCCTACTCTTCCCTAGATTCTTTGTTCCTTCTCTTCTCTCCTAGTTGGTTTGCTGCGGTGGTTCAAGAAGGCTTTGGGAGGTGATGTTTGTTCGGTTGAAGGAGCTCCTGGGGGCACGCACTTTGTCAACTTCGATCCGAGCCGTCGGGATTCTCACCGCTATAGCTTGCTGATGGTGAGGTGGTGTCATTGTTTTATTTCAGTGGTGTGTAAGGACTTAATGGGTTTGAGGCAAGATAAGTCATTCATTTGGTTTGCTTCAGTCCCCAGTGATAGTGTAGATGGTACGGTTCCGGCATCGATGGCATTGGATGGATTTTCGTTCGTCCGCTCAACCATACCATGTCTTCAAGGTCCACCACCCTTTCTAGGTCGGTCTAGTGTGATGGTCCATTTGGAGTTTTGGGGTGTGTGGCTTGAGTGGTCAAAGAAAATCTAGGAGACGATTCTGGCATTTGCTATGGAGACCCCAATGCTTGTGATCTGCTCTGGTTTCCAGGTTCTTCGCACCCTACCAAGTCGGTTGGGTGTGGTAGCTTCCGTGGAGGTATTGATAGGTGTTTGTGCGAGTGGAAGCGTGTCCATGGAGCCGTGACTGGTGGATCCTTACATTGGTTTCTTTTCAGGCATTCTGGTGATGTTAAAGGTGTATTGTTTTAGGGTGTGTGTTCTTCTATGTTGTGTGTGGAGTGGAAGTCGAAGGTGAAGGGTGACTTTGGTGGTAGAAGTCAAAGAAGTGGATGTTGGTGTTGAGCGAGAGGACCACGAAGATGGCTTTGGAAGCTCCAGTAATGCCAGAGATTGAAGATTCGACGATGATGACAATGGTGGCTCCGATAAGCGATGATGTTGGAGGTGACTGGATGATGATTATGACATCGACTCGAATTGAGGTGGGTGAGCGATTCGGTGTCTACGCGACTCGAGGTGGCTCTTGGATCAACTAGGAATGATGATGGCTGGAACATGGACTGGAAATCTGTTTTTTTATGAATTTTATATTTGAAAGCTCTTGTTGTGGCGTGACACTTTGGCTTTGGAAAAGGCAGGATGTGAGTTTTTGTATGTGGTGAAGTTTTTGAATTTTTGTGTTGTACGGTTAACTCTTTTCCATAAAGTGGCTCTTAGAGAATATCAAAAACAACTATTTGTATGGGAGAGACACAGTTAATATCAAGGAGTAAAATGTTGTTCAATAAGATAAAAATAATTTTTGGTGAATAGAAACTTTTAACTTTTATTTACCACAATTAAAAGTATATATGTTAATTAAGGGTAAAAATGATATTATTATTATCCTAACACATGTACTAATTCTATTTGATAACTATAATTAGACCAAAAACAACCTTAGGAATAAAATATGAACCTCTTTGTTCTACTTGGATTAGATTAGGACATTTATTATTATTTAATTAAAATAAGAGTTAAAAGAATTAAAATCAAAGTTTAACAACTAAAACATTTTTAATATATGGTTATAAATAAGATAAATTCGATTATAAATATTCATTAGAAATATAAAATGACTTCCTATATAATGGTATTTTATTTATAATTTTTAGGCATTAAATAATTTAATTTATTTATGACACAATAGTGATGCAGTAATTGCATAATTAATGAAATATTAAAATAATTGATATTATAAATATCCAAATGAATGTAATTTGAGACTTTTTATGAATTTCACTAAATTTATAGGTAAATATGACATTTTAGTATTACTTAAATGAACTGTTTTTGAATTAATAAAGTTGTTAAGAATTTAACAAAAATAAATTATTAAATAGTATCAAAATTGACATAAAGGTGTATTTAACACAAATATTATATTATTAATTGATATTATATTCCTAAAAATCTAAGGTTTGGAAAACTGACTTAGAAAAGGTTATATATATTAATATGGAACCACTTGGGGTTTTCTTGTTTATTAGCCATATAATATAAAAATACAGAGAGACATGGTAAATGTGAAATTATTTAACTATGAGTTAAATATAAATGATAAGGTTAATATTGTGACCCAAACGTATCTAAAATATATTGGTTGAGTTAATTTAGACCCATACCTACCTTTTACTAGAAATAAGTCACTTTGGAGACATTATAAACCGAAAATGAATTTATTATAAAATAATATTTTATGTTTTTCCTAAGGTGCCCCTCACCCCTCTTATAAAAGGGCACTCCCCCTACTCTCAAATTCATACCATCAAATCCTTTTGGTTTAGAAAATACCTCCCCAAATATCCTCTAAAATTACCTCACTTCAACAAAGGGGACTTATTTTGATCATAAAGTCAACCTATGGAGCACTTTTGATCAAATCAAAAGGAAGAACCCGAAGAAGAGGTAATGTTTTCACCACCCTATTTCAAGTTCCTTTACTCTTCCACTTCTTATTTCTTTGTTATTTACATTATAAAATAATAAATCCAGTATCTTTTATATAATTTGATGTTATTATAAATTTGGTATAACCATATTCAGTATTCTATCCATCCTTTTAATGACATGTCAGCATACGTGCGTACGTACGGCTTACCGTCTCCACATCGGGGTGTAATTGTTATTCAAAAAATTATTATTTGGATTGGTATGATAATGATGTGTAATTGAATTAAATAATAAATATATCATTATAATGATTCTTTATATATGATATACCATCCAATTATTTATGATTTTAATATCAAAAGAATGACATTGTTGCTCGTGCATATGTACGGACTACCGCCTCCACGAACGCGATGTGATTCACTCCCCATCGTATCCATTCAAGAATAATTATTATTTGATGGTTAAAAATAATGTTTAAAGACTTAATATCATTCTATATATGAATAATATACAACATATCCATAACAGACACTGCTTATGTAACAAAATATATAAAACAAAACGAGTAAGTTAACACCCGAAACGACGATAATACTAGTATATTATTAAACAAGAAATGTTAAAAGATCATATATGATATCATAATTATGTATATGGTTCTTGTATAATTTAATTACAATATTTTAACTATTATACATGAGTTTGACATACCATAAACTAAGGAAAAGTACAAGGTAAGGGTTTATTTCACAATCTCTTCATTATCCGAGGTTGTTTATATGTAATTATCTACTGAGACCTCTTTATCATCCACATCCATGTTTCTTAAAAATGTATTTCAAATCATTATTAATATTTTTTAAACTATGGATTAAAGTCATTTATACCCTTGTTTGAATTTTTATAAGATTTTTATAAAGGAATATTTCTGTCGTTTTCCAAACAAGGTCCTTTTTAACCTTTCTACAAAATTAAGGTAAGAATGTCTTTTATTAACTTATACGGTGGGTACGACTATTTTCCACTGTTATAAAATCATAGAAGATTCCCTTAAAATCTTATAAGAATATTTTCAATGTAAATTTTTTATTTTATAGTTATTTGACTTTTAAATGATTTGAAAAAATGAGATATTTCTCTCAAATAGATTTGTGTTCATCTATGTCAACATCCATTGATGGATTTTAATCTTATTTGAAGTTGATTTATTATAATAATTTTTTTCCATATTGTATTAAAAGTTTGGTGATATTTTTGACTATGAATGTGTTATTTTTATACCATTCATGCTTTATGGAGAAATTATTGACATTTCGTATGCTAGTTTTAATACAAATGTTTATGTTATATTTAAACTTGTTCATATGTGGAATGAATTGCACTTAGTAAGTGGTGGGTGGAGCCCACTCTTTTTCTTTGATGCATAGGTAGGTCTCATGAGAAAAACTAGATTCTTGTCACAAGGCCTTGACATAATTTTATTTGTAGTCTTGGCACAAGGCCTTGACTATGTTGTTATGATAGTCTGGCATTATGCATCCCATCATTATGAAAGTGGCTATTGATATTGACTGTGATTATTCGACTAGTAGAATATAGCATCCCGTCTTTTTATAACATAACTTTTCATTCCATTACAAGGAACTGCGGATCTTTAAGGTTTAGTGTCTTGGAAACAAGGAACATAAAACATGAAACAAAAAAAAAACATTCTTCTTAAACACTTGAAAGGCTTCTCCTCATGTTCACCCTAGGCTCATTACTGCATCTCATAACCTGGGGACATACATCAAAAGGAAGGGTGAGCAGAAGGCCCAGCAAGGGAAACAAGTGAAACATTTTACATATGAACTTGAGATACATCAATAAAGTCATGAAAAGAACTTTAATGCATGAAAATGAAATCATGAGGCATATCATAATAAAAATAAAACTTTTTCATAACTTGAAGATGTGGCTACATCATTTAACATAGACAATCATGAACATATCACCAAGTTCCATCCCCAAGGTGTCATTTTAAAATTACCAAGGTTATTCACCAAGGTATCGTGAAAATTGTAATCTCTAGTGGTTACATCATTACCCAATGCATTGGAGCGCTATCAGGGCGCACCCTTAAATTTTCCTTTATTATCATGAGAGCCACATATATCATCATCAAACATTTCATAAATAACCCACAAAGCATAAAATAAATGGGTTTCATTTCATAATCATAACGTTTAAAAACTGCTTTAAAGACATGATCTTTACGTCACTTTAAACCCACAGAAAGGGAAAGCGGGTCTCATGTATGTAAATCCCAGAATTTAAAATGGAACATTTTGATATATATGTGAATACCCTTGTAGAAATAAGAGCTTTGAGTATTCACTTTATAACATAAAATAATTTTTGAGAAAAGAGAGAGGCATTTTGAGGGGAAAATTCTGCAGCATAACGGCTAAGTTTCGGGGTTTTAGAAAACATTGAAATGAGAGGGGACATGGGTCACCCTCTCATAAATGATCCATAAAACAGTAGGTTGAATGAATAAGAAGGACATATGTACATGGTAATTAAATTTTAGGGACATACCATTTGAAATGAAAAACATGGAAGGAAAAAAAATAATAGATTTCTCTTATGAAAATTCGGCAGCCTTACGGCGTCACTTAACTTCAAAAGAAAAAGATTTGACAAGATCAAATAGGGTCCCTCATCATATGATCATAAGAGATCAGTATGATAGATATAGAGATAATTCCCCAACATAACAAAAAGGAACTTGAAAGAATTGACATGAAAGTAGAACTTCAAAACGAGAAGGGTGAAGAACCACTTAAAAATTCGGCAGCCTAACGGCGCCACTTAAAACATCAAAATACTGAATTGAAGAGATCAAATGAGGTCTCTCATCATATGAAAATAAGAGTCCAGTATGATATACATAGAGATCATACCCCAATATAACAAAAAGGAACTTTAAATAATTGACATGAAAGTAGAACTTCAAAACGAGCAGGGTGAAGAACCACTTAAAAATTCGGCAGCCTAACGACGCAACTTAAAACGTCAAAATACTGAATTGAAGATATCAAATGGGGTCTCTCATCATATGAAAATAAGAGTCCAGTATGATATATATAGAGATCATACCCCAATATAACAAAAAGGAACTTGAAATAATTGACATGAAAGTAGAACTTCAAAACGAGAAGGGTGAAGAACCACTTAAAAATTCGGCAGCCTAACGGCGCCACTTAAAACATCAAAATACTGAATTGAAGAGATCAAATGGGGTCTCTCATCATATGAAAATAAGAGTCCAGTATGATATATATAGATATCATACCCCAATATAACAAAAAGGAACTTGAAATAATTGACATGAAAGTAGAACTTCAAAACGAGAAGGGTGAAGAACCACTTAAAAATTCGACAGCCTAACGGCGCCACTTAAAACATCAAAATACTGAATTGAAGAGATCAAATGGGGTCTCTCATCATATGAACATAAGAGTCCAGTATGATATATATATAGATCATACCCCAACATAAGAAAAAGTAACATGAAAGACTTGAATGAGAATAGAACTTGAAAACAAAGAAGGTGAAAGAATCCCTTAAAAATTCGGCAGCCTAACGACGCCACTTAAACATTCTTAAAACGAATTGATGAGAGAAAGGGGGGTCTCTCATCATATGAACATGAAATAGGCAGTAGGATGAATATAAAAGAACATCCTCCAACATAAGAACATGGAGTATAAAAGGAAAGACATAAAAGAGATTACTTGAAAAGAAATAGAGAGGTCAGATCCCTTACCTTAAAATGTAACTCTTAAACCTCAAAGGTTGGGACCTTGAGGGCTTGGGGGCACCTTGGGAGGACTACTTGGGAGGTAATGAGACCAGAAATTTGTTGGGAATGAGTGGGGAGTCGAATGGATGAGAGGAGGGCTTGGTATTTATAGGGAAAGTGAGGGGACAAGGCATTAATGGCCAAGGGACACCTCACATGTGCTTTTCTCAAACCCATGTGCTCTCCCTTGTCATTTATCATGGAGTTAGGCCACATGGGGCCCCCAAAACAATAATTCATCACCCTTGGCCGGCCAACCCTCAAAAGATCTCATGACATCATCATGACACCATTATGATGTCATTAAACATACCGAAACCCTAAAACTGTATTTTTACTATTCACTGAAAATTCAACTTTCTCAAAAAAATCCCAAAATTTCACATTAACCAAATATCAATGCTCTGATTTCAAAAATGAAATCCATTTTATAAAAATAATTTTCCAAATATTTTTAATTTAATTTTTAAATAAAAACACTATTCATCGAAAATTCATTTTTTTCAGAAAAAACCCCAAAAATTATCATAACATAATATCAATGCTCTGAGTTCAAAAATAAAGTCATTTTTATAAAAATAATTTTCTAATTATTTTTAATTAAATTTTTAATTAAAAAACACTATTCACCCGAAAAAACTAATACTTGAATAATAATTAATGAAACCGTTATTTAACTATTTTATTGAATCACATTACTTAATCAAGGTGCCTAGATTATTTTAAAACTTTCTTTAAGTGAGATTACTAATCCATTTGGTCATATTACTAATCCTAATCATAAAATCACTATTCATAATTTACTATTCATCAAAAATCAAGTTGATCTTATTAGACTCTAAATTTAGTACTGAACATAATTGCAGAAGACCATTTTTTGAAAATCATTACACATTTTTAATTATTTAGGGTTTACATAAACATATTTAAAATATCCTTTTTCTAAAATTCATCAAAAATATGCATACTATATTTATCCGGTCATTTCAAAATTCATAAACTTCATCATAAGAAGAAATCCCAATTTTTATTTAAAACAAGGATTACACAAGGTAGTTACGGTCTCGTTACATAACCCCTTATAATACCAGCATAGGACCTAAGAGTAAGGTGTGCTAGGGTGATAGAAGCTTGGGGCGGCTCAGTCAACATTGCCCGAGTAGTAATTTCTATCAGTTTGAACTTCTCACGAAGGCGATTCCGTTCCAGCTTCACATGATGAAGTTCGGCTTGGATTTGATCCAGAGCAAAGCTTAGTGGTGCTACCTCCTTCCCAAGCTCTGTTAGATGGGCTTCGATCGGTCCAAGACTACTAGGTGAGGCCATCGAATCTTCTTTCTATAATAATTAACCAAGATTACTTATATTTAGAGACAATAATCAAAACATTTTGTTCACAGCGGTCATATTGACCGATGGTTATATAATAGTCAAAACCCACTGATCTCATTTTAATTATAATCATGTTTATCAAATAAAACATTTTTGTTGAGTATAACAATAACACATAAAATTAGGAAACAAAATTTATTTAAAAAATTTCGGGTCGTTACAATCTTCCCCCCTTAAGAAATTGCGTCCTCGCAATTTTAAAATTGGGTTTTGAAATTTCATTGAAAGTCCCACATCGGAAAAGGAGTTAGTAAAACTATTACTTTAAAATAAAGAAAGGGAAGTACAAAGGTCACCCGAGTTAACCCACACTAGGGTTCCATGTAGGAAAACATGGACATGGAGGAGAAAACAAAGGGTCAAGTTCTGAGGGAGAGTGATAGAGAACATGATTAGGAGAAAGTTAACCATGAGAAAATCCCAAACTTATGATGTGTGTAAACGGTCTTTGATTACCTAGTAGGAAACGTAAACCAAAAACATTTTTGTTTGACGTTTCTTTTCATAATTTTGAGGATTTCATTTACTACATAGAACAAAAACATAAGAAAATATACCTACCTTCAAGTAGAGTTTCATCCTTTAACAAGTCCCTACCAACACTAATCTTTTCTCTAAATGATGAGAATTCAAAAACACTTGGTCTCATAAAAGCACAAGAATCATCTTCTATAGAATCACATAATCTACAAAAGATTAACTATCTATTTCTTCTATCTTTAAACATTATCCCAAAAACAGAAAGGTTAAGGTAAAACAACTCTTCAAAAAGAAAGAATCCCATAGGAATGGAAACTACTTTTAAATTATCAAAGTTCCATGGTACTACCGAAAGTTCATCATAGACCATTCCATAAATAACGGTCCTTAAAATTCCTCAAAACAAACCAAACTAAGATTGAAACCCAAATACAATAAGGATTTGATAACATAGTCTTCCAAAACAACTTCATTGTTCATCTCCAGACAACATCAACCACTCCTAACATCTTATAAAAAAGTAGCTAACCTAAACATATTTTACCCAAGATAGGTTAGTCATTCCCATAAGTAACCTAAATTACTATAAGTTCACATTAAATTCATCGATTCTTCAAAATATAAGTCAACCTTACTCCTCAATGAAAATACCGTAGTAATCTATTTACCTCGATAAAATATGGTTCCCAAAATAATGAACGTCTTCCAAAATAATAATCATATTTTAATCCCCTAATCATCCCTATCATATTAATACGAAAATCGTCGCATTTCCTATCACATTGGTTGTCGGAACATGTTCTTCCATTTCCCACCATTAACTAAGAAGAGAACGCATAATTAGGGGCTTAAGTACTTAGCTAATAATCATGAAAAGGAACTAAAAGCATATAAGGATAACTTGTATATGAAAGGTATACCTTAACTTGTGATCTCCTAGGTTCCCATCTCGGTTATGAATGATCATATATTCTTATGTGAACCTTTATTTTATTTTATCTTTGTTCCTTTAACAATGGTTCATACCAAGCTTATGAATTTACCAAAGCATATCCCCCGGGAGTGTCGTAACCAAGAGTGCAGCAAGGCCCGTTGTCGTGTACCAGTTCCCGTTTGAGTCTAGCTCAAAGCGGTGTTTTCGGGTTTTACCCCTATGTACATCTGTGCCAGAGCCACCTCTACCTGCTCGTATCCAGACAGGGATGTATTTGCTTGGAAACCCCTTACTCAATACTCACCAAAATACCAGGAAGATTTCCTATATTAAACTTTTCTGTAGGGTTCCTCCTAGAGTTTTCATATCCTAATTTCCACAAATAACTAAACCATCCTTTGATACCAACTATAGCATCCCGTCTTTTTATAACATAACTTTTCATTCCATTACAAGGAACTGAGGATCTTTAAGGTTTAGTGTCTTGGAAACAAGGAACATAAAACATGAAACAAAAAAAAACATTCTTCTTAAACACTTGAAAGGCTTCTCCTCATGTTCACCCTAGGCTCATTACTGCATCTCATAACCTGGGGACATACATCAAAAGGAAGGGTGAGCAGAAGGCCCAGCAAGGGAAACAAGTGAAACATTTTACATATGAACTTGAGATACATCAATAAAGTCATGAAAAGAACTTTAATGCATGAAAATGAAATCATGAGGCATATCATAATAAAAATAAAACTTTTTCATAACTTGAAGATGTGGCTACATCATTTAACATAGACAATCATGAACATATCACCAAGGTCCATCCCCAAGGTGTCATTTTAAAATTACCAAGGTTATTCACCAAGGTATCGTGAAAATTGTAATCTCTAGTGGTTACATCATTACCCAATGCATTGGAGCGCTATCAGGGCGCACCCTTAAATTTGCCTTTATTATCATGAGAGCCACATATATCATCATCAAACATTTCATAAATAACCCACAAAGCATAAAATAAATGGGTTTCATTTCATAATCATAACGTTTAAAAACTGCTTTAAAGACATGATCTTTACGTCACTTTAAACCCACAGAAAGGGAAAGCGGGTCTCATGTATGTAAATCCCAGAATTTAAAATGGAACATTTTGATATATATGTGAATACCCTTGTAGAAATAAGAGCTTTGAGTATTCACTTTATAACATAAAATAATTTTTGAGAAAAGAGAGAGGCATTTTGAGGGGAAAATTCTGCAGCATAACGGCTAAGTTTCGGGGTTTTAGAAAACATTGAAATGAGAGGGGACATGGGTCACCCTCTCATAAATGATCCATAAAACAGTAGGTTGAAAGAATAAGAAGGACATATGTACATGGTAATGAAATTTTAGGGACATACCATTTGAAATGAAAAACATGGAAGGAAAAAAAATAATAGATTTCTCTTATGAAAATTCGGCAGCCTTACGGCGTCACTTAACTTCAAAAGAAAAAGATTTGACAAGATCAAATAGGGTCCCTCATCATATGATCATAAGAGATCAGTATGATAGATATAGAGATAATTCCCCAACATAACAAAAAGGAACTTGAAAGAATTGACATGAAAGTAGAACTTCAAAACGAGAAGGGTGAAGAACCACTTAAAAATTCGGCAGCCTAACGGCGCCACTTAAAACATCAAAATACTGAATTGAAGAGATCAAATGAGGTCTCTCATCATATGAAAATAAGAGTCCAGTATGATATACATAGAGATCATACCCCAATATAACAAAAAGGAACTTTAAATAATTGACATGAAAGTAGAACTTCAAAACGAGCAGGGTGAAGAACCACTTAAAAATTCGGCAGCCTAACGACGCCACTTAAAACGTCAAAATACTGAATTGAAGAGATCAAATGGGGTCTCTCATAATATGAAAATAAGAGTCCAGTATGATATATATAGAGATCATACCCCAATATAACAAAAAGGAACTTGAAATAATTGACATGAAAGTAGAACTTCAAAACGAGAAGGGTGAAGAACCACTTAAAAATTCGGCAGCCTAACGGCGCCACTTAAAACATAAAAATACTGAATTGAAGAGATCAAATGGGGTCTCTCATCATATGAAAATAAGAGTCCAGTATGATATATATAGATATCATACCCCAATATAACAAAAAGGAACTTGAAATAATTGACATGAAAGTAGAACTTCAAAACGAGAAGGGTGAAGAACCACTTAAAAATTCGACACCCTAACGGCGCCACTTAAAACATCAAAATACTGAATTGAAGAGATCAAATGGGGTCTCTCATCATATGAACATAAGAGTCCAGTATGATATATATATAGATCATACCCCAACATAATAAAAAGTAACATGAAAGACTTGAATGAGAATAGAACTTGAAAACAAGGAAGGTGAAAGAATCCCTTAAAAATTCGGCAGCCTAACGGCGCCACTTAAACATTCTTAAAACGAATTGATGAGAGAAATGGGGGTCTCTCATCATATGAACATGAAATAGGCAGTAGGATGAATATAAAAGAACATCCTCCAACATAAGAACATGGAGTATAAAAGGAAAGACATAAAAGAGATTACTTGAAAAGAAAGAGAGAGGTCAGATCCCTTACCTTAAAATGTAACTCTTAAACCTCAAAGGTTGGGACCTTGAGGGCTTGGGGGCACCTTGGGAGGACTACTTGGGAGGTAATGAGACCAGAAATTTGTTGGGAATGAGTGGGGAGTCGAATGGATGAGAGGAGGGCTTGGTATTTATAGGGAAAGTGAGGGGACAAGGCATTAATGGCCAAGGGACACCTCACATGTGCTTTTCTCAAACCCATGTGCTCTCCCTTGTCATTTATCATGGAGTTAGGCCACATGGGGCCCCCAAAACAATAATTCATCACCCTTGGCCGGCCAACCCTCAAAAGATCTCATGACATCATCATGACACCATTATGATGTCATTAAACATACCGAAACCCTAAAACTGTATTTTTACTATTCACTGAAAATTCAACTTTCTCAGAAAAATCCCAAAATTTCACATTAACCAAATATCAATGCTCTGATTTCAAAAATGAAATCCATTTTATAAAAATAATTTTCTAAATATTTTTAATTTAATTTTTAAATAAAAACACTATTCATCGAAAATTCATTTTTTTCAGAAAAAATCCCAAAAATTACCATAACATAATATCAATGCTCTGAGTTCAAATATAAAGTCATTTTTATAAAAATAATTTTCTAATTATTTTTAATTAAATTTTTAATTAAAAAACACTATTCACCCGAAAAAACTAATACTTGAATAATAATTAATGAAACCGTTATTTAACTATTTTATTGAATCACATTACTTAATCAAGGTGCCTAGATTATTTTAAAACTTTCTTTAAGTGAGATTACTAATCCATTTGGTCATATTACTAATCCTAATCATAAAATCACTATTCATAATTTACTATTCATCAAAAATCAAGTTGATCTTATTAGACTCTAAATTTAGTACTGAACATAATTGCAGAAGACCATTTTTTGAAAATCATTACACATTTTTAATTATTTAGGGTTTACATAAACATATTTAAAATATCCTTTTTCTAAAATTCATCAAAAATATGCATACTATATTTATCCGGTCATTTCAAAATTCATAAACTTCATCATAAGAAGAAATCCCAATTTTTATTTAAAACAAGGATTACACAAGGTAGTTACGGTCTCGTTACATAACCCCTTATAATACCAGCATAGGACCTAAGAGTAAGGTGTGCTAGGGTGATAGAAGCTTGGGGCGGCTCAGTCAACATTGCCCGAGTAGTAATTTCTATCAGTTTGAACTTCTCACGAAGGCGATTCCGTTCTAGCTTCACATGATGAAGTTCGGCTTGGATTTGATCCAGAGCAAAGCCCAGTGGTGCTACCTCCTTCCCAA
Organism: Viscum album; assembly: GCA_963277665.1. Classification (NCBI taxonomy): domain Eukaryota; kingdom Viridiplantae; phylum Streptophyta; class Magnoliopsida; order Santalales; family Viscaceae; genus Viscum; species Viscum album. The sequence goes on along the minus strand of OY728123.1, from coordinate 1,194,960,640 downwards.
GCTCTGTTAGATGGGCTTCGATCGGTCCAAGACTACTAGGTGAGGCCATCGAATCTTCTTTCTATAATAATTAACCAAGATTACTTATATTTAGAGACAATAATCAAAACATTTTGTTCACAGCGGTCATATTGACCGATGGTTATATAATAGTCAAAACCCACTGATCTCATTTTAATTATAATCATGTTTATCAAATAAAACATTTTTGTTGAGTATAACAATAACACATAAAATTAGGAAACAAAATTTATTTAAAAAATTTCGGGTCGTTACATAGAATATCAATGTGAATAAGTAAATGGAATTATTTCATTTAATTTCTGCCATATTATGCTGAAGATCAAGTTTAAAAGGCTTTTGTTTTAGTTATACAATGCCTTAAATGTTTATGCTTATTTATGAAAGTTTCTGCTATATTGTTATCCTTACTGGGCATCTGAGCTCACCCCTTTCTAGATTTTCATTTTCCTAGGATGTGAAGAAGTATTTTATGAATGACCTTCAGGGATAGTATGAGGGGATATGAGTGTGGTCTATGGAGACAAGATTTTGTTGTTGTTTTTCACTTTATGATGTAATGTAAACTTTATGAATGTATCTAGTGATTCCAAGGCTACTAAACTAATTAGTCTTTCAAGCCTTAATCTTTTGTGATCATGCCAATGTTATGTAATAATGCACCGACTCTGGGTAACTGGGGTCAAGGCATTACAATTGGTATCAGAGGATGTTTAGTAAAAACCGTAGAAGCTAGATTTAGATAAACTCTAATTAGAGCACATAGAACTAAGATAGACTTTGAGAATTTGTATAGAAGAACTTCCTAGAATTTTGGTATTGTAGTGATTTTGTGAGTTTTTCGAGAAATACATCCCTGTCTGGATACGAGTAGGTAGAGGCGGATCTGGCATAGATGTACCTAGGGGTAAAACCCAAAAACACCGCTTTGAGCTAGACTCAAATGAGAACTGTTGCACGATAACGGGCCTTGCTGCACTCTTGGTTACGACACTCTTAGGGGATATGCTAAGGATAATTCTCATTTTCCTTAAAAACCATTATGAAGGGTTTATGAGTATATACTTATCAAAGAAAACATTTTTATGATTATGGATTATATCAATAAACGGTTCAATTTATGTTAAGTGTTTTACAAGTTTCGATTTATGTATTGTAATTCATAAACTAATCTAGTGTATTCCATTGTTTAGTAATAGAGCCTAGTGGAAGGAATGGAAACCGTATCAATGCACACAATCCATGTAGGGATTTCCCTCCTGCTCAAGATAATTATAGTGGAGTTGGTGATACAACTGATACTGATCAGCTAATCACCATACTGGGACAACTCACTCAAGTTATGAATAATAACCTTACCCATATGGACATCCTAGATCACATTGTGGTGGATCAATGTTAGATCGATTCATGAGGCAACAACCACCAACATTCAATGGGGGTAAAAATCCACTAGTAGCTGAGTAATGGATAAATTCCCTAGAGAAAATATTTTAGGATTTGGGAAGTAGTGAAAGGGAAAAAGTTGTCATGGAAGTTTACCACCTCACTGGAGATGCTGATCAATGGTGGTCATTGATTCAAAATACAAAGGAAGATGAATAAGTATCATGTATGGAATAGAGGGAGTTTAAAGATATTTTCTTAGAAAAATACTTTCCTCATGACCATCGAGCATATATGGAATGAAAATTTCTGAGTCTTAGAAGAAAGGAGGATGAGAATGTCACAAAGTATGAGGCTAACATTACAAGGTTAGCGAGGCATCCAACAAATTATATACGTAACCCGAGGAGTAAAATTTAACGTTTCTTTGATGGGTTAAAACCATTTATCCGTCAAGAATTGGTCTCACAATCCTTCTCGTCATACGAAGACATTGTTTCATGTGCTAAAAAGATAGAAAAGGAATTATCTAAATCTTATGACAATAAAGTAAAGCAAGAGAAGAAGAGAATGGTAGAGCAAGAGACAGATAACGGAAAAAAGGGAACAAAGGATTTTCCATTATGTGATAATTGTGGGAAGAAACACCTTGGTACTTGCCTAAAAGGAATGGGATTTTGTTACAAATGTGGAGAAAAAGGTCACCAGGCTCGTGATTGCAAGGGAAAGAAAGAGGCTATCAATGTTAAATGCTAAAATTGTAGAGAAATGGGGAATTATAGAAATGAATGCCTTAAGCGCCAAGGAAAATTACCTCAAAAAAGGTGAAGGGATCAAGGCCAATCTTATGATGTTACTACAATTGATGTGGAATAATTAATGTATATGTGTTTTTGGACTCAAGGATTATATTCTGGTTATAAGAATAATTTGATATATATAAGGATTTTACTGTAGTACTTGTTTTTTTCATTAAGGTTTTAATATGACTAAGGTAATCATATTTTCAATATGTGACAATAAGATAAACATTACTTTGTAGGCGGAATCTGATGTGACAAATGATTTTAGAATTTAAATACCTTTTACAGAATGTCTGGACAGAGGTACTTTGGATAACTATAATGTTTGGAGTGGATTAAGCTGAACTTTGGATAGTATTTTTTAAGGTTAAAATAACTCTTATGATGAATTTCTGGAATATTATGACACTATAGTTTTAGGAAATGGACAACCTGCAGGTTGGGTGATAACCTGTTGTATCAGACAAAGCTGCATGAATCGAACCCACAACCATAGTGTGACATGCCTTTATTAACTACCACTAGTCTACAGGAAGTCCTCAGTTATTTCAAAATATTTTTCATCATTTTAATGGAATGTGTTAATATTTGTAACCTTATACGATTATGATAAATATAATATTTTTGAGTTCTATTATCTTTTGGGGCGAAAGATGATTTTGTGGTAGAAATTAGTTGAAGGATGAAACTCTACTTGTCAAGTATATATATATATATATATATATGTTTCTATTATTCTATGAAGAAATTAATTCTTAGATCCTAATACCTTATGTTTTGTTGAACTGATGATATTTTAAATCATCCTAGATTGATGGCTTTGAGGCCCTCAATTGTACACTTGTTTGTGATTGACGACCTCAATCCCTTCCTATAAATATTTACGTTTTTCCTCTAATTACGTGTCTATAATTGCCACCAATTTTCTCCTACTCGAAACCCTAATTTTGTGGTGACGTTCTCATTTCTATTTCCCTCTTATTAAAACTAAATTTTATTAACCCTATATATGATATGGGTTTTCCACAAAGGTGTTTTCTATTTTAATCCTTTTATTTTTGAAAAAAAAATAATATTGCGAGGATGCAATTTATTGAAGGATGGGATAATTTAACACCCAAAGTTTCCATGATATACTTCTATTGGAATAATACAAGAGCGTGTGTTGTACGCAACTTCATGTTCAAACACACCACAACCAATCGAACTAGTCATTATGAATAGTAAAACCCACTTTTTGAAATTTTATAAATTTTATCTTTCAAAATGGACTTCATTTTTGGATTTGGAATATCGAAATTAGCTTATGGTGTATTTTTTGTATTTTTCTGAAAACATTCAATTTTTGATAAATAGTGAAAAACACTAAGTTATAGTTTAAAAACGAAATTTTATTTAAATAATTATTTAATTTATTTAAATTTATTTTAGGTAAAAATAGATATATAGTACCTATATAAGTTCAATGTAATTCATTGGAGTCAGTTTATAATAATTTTATATATAAAAAAAATTTATTGTACTTTTCACCGTCTTTTACCCACATCCTAGGATAATTTGAAAATTCACATAAAACTCAATTTTACCACTTCAGTGAGTGGAATTTATAAAATAATAGAGACACGGTTAATATCGAGGAGTAAAATGTGGTTCAATAAGATAAAAATATTTTTTCGTGAATAGTAACTTTTTACTTTTATTTACCATAGTTAAAAGTAAATAGGGTAATTTAGGGTAAAAATGATATTATTATTACACTAACACATATACTAATTCTATTGGATAACTATAATTCGACCAAAAACAAACTTATTAATATAATATGAATCTCTTTGGTCCACGTGGATTATATTTGGACATTTATTATTATTTAATTCAAAGATGAGTTAAAAGAGTTAAAATCAAAGTTTAATAACTAAAATTTTTTTAATATAGGGTTATAAAAAAGATAAATTAGATTATAAATATTAATTATAAAGATAAAAATATTTCCTAAATAATGGTATTTTATTTTTAATTTTTAGACATTAAATAATTTAATTTATTTATGGCATAATTGTGATACAGTAATTACCTAATTAATGAAATATTAAAATAATTGATATTATAAAGATCTAAATGAATGTAATTTGATACTTTTTATGCATTAAACTAAATTTATAGGTTAATATGACATGTTTGGATAACTTAAATAATTTGTTTTCAAATTAATAATGTTTTTATGATGTTTAGAAAAATAAATTATTAAATAGTGTCAAAATTGACATAAAGGAGTATTTAAAACAAATATTATATTATTAATTGATATTATTTTCCAAAAAATATAAAGTTTGGCCAAATGAATTAGATAAGGTTATATATATTTATAAGGAACCACTTGGGGTTCGATTGGCTTGTTATATTATGTTTATTAACCATATAATAAAACAATACAAAGAGACATGGTAAATGTCGAACTATTTAACTAAGAGTTAAATAAAAATGATAAGCTTAATATAGTGACCCAAAACTATCTAAAATCTGTTGGTTCAGTTAATTTAGACCCATACCTACCTTTTACTAGAAATAAGTCACTTTGGAGCCATTATAAACCGAAAATGAATTTATTATAAAATAATATTTTACGTTTTTCCTAAGGTGCCCCTCACCCCTCTTATAAAAGGGAACTCCCCCTACTCTCAAATTCATACCATAAAAGAATTTTGGTTCAGCCAAAACCTGCCCAAATATCCTCTAAACATCCATCACTTCAACCTAGAGGCCTTATTTTGATCATAAATCCAACCTATGGAGAACTTTTGATCAAATCAAAAGGAAGAACCCGATGAAGAGGTAATGTTTTCACCAGCCTCTTCCAAGTTCTTTTCTTCTTCCACTTATTCTTTCTTTGTTATTTCTATTTTAAAATAATAACTCCAGGATCATATATATACTGTGATGTTATTATAAATATGTTACAACTATATTCATTATTCTATCCATCTTTTGAATGACTTGTCACCATATGTGCATACGTATGGCTTACCGTCTCCACATCGTGGTGTAATTGTTATTCAAAACATTATTATTTGGATGGGTATGATAATGATGTGTAATTTAATTAAATAATAAATATAACATTATAATGATTCTGTATATATAATATTTCATCCAGTTATATACGATTTTAATATCAAAAGAAGTATATTGTCGCTCGTGCATACGTATGGACTACCGTCTCCACGAACACGAAGAGATTCATTCCCCATCTTATCCATTGAAAAATAATTTTTATTTTATGGTTAAAAATATTTTTTAAATACTTATTATCATTCTGTATATGAATAATATACAACATATCCATAATAAACAAGGCTTATTTAACAAAATATATAAAACAAAATGAGTAAGTTAACACCCGAAACGACGATAATACTATGATATTATGAACAAAGCAATGTTAAAAGATCATATATGATATCATAATTATGTATATAGTTATTTTATAATTTAAAAACAATGTTTAAACTATTATACAGGATTTTAACATACCATCAACTATGAAAAAGTACAAGGTGATGGTTTATTTCACAATCTCTTCATTATCCGAGGTTGTTTATATGTAATTATCTACTGGGACCTCCTTATCATCCACATCAATGTTTCTTAAAAATGTATTTCAAATCATTATTAATATTTTATAGACTATGGGTTAAAGTAATTTATACCCTTTTTTGAAATTTTATAATATTTTTATAATGGAATCTTTCGGTCATTTTCCAAACAAGGTCCTTTTTAACCTTTCGACAAAATTAAGGTAAGAATGTATTTGTTTAACTTATACAGAGGGTGTGACTATTTTCCACCATTATAAAATAATAAATTATTCCCTTACAATCTTATAAGAATATTTTCAAAATAAATGTTTTATTTTATAATTATGTGACTTTTACATGATTTAAAAAAATAGATATTTCTCTCAAATTGTTTTGTTTTCATCTATGTCAACATCATTTGATGGATTTTAAGCTTATTTGAAGTTGATTTATTATGATAAAAAATTTCCATATTTTATTAAAGGTTTTGTGATATGATTGACTATGAATGTGTTATTTTTATACTATTAATGTTTTATGGAGAAATTATTCACATTTCGTATAAGGCCCCATCCTTAAACCTTACTTAATCTTGAGTTACTTCAAGAATACACGTTGAGGATCGTTTCAGGTTTAGAGTTTTAGAGAATTAGATCATAAAACATGCATTACATCCCACATTTAAACAAAGTGGTTATAATAAAAGATAGTATTCATTTTTTCCCATCAACGAAAACATATTTAAAATAAAACATGGATTATTTCTTGACACTTCCTTGACACTATCATCATATCATGTACCCTTCCCTTGACCTGTGAAACCATTTCAAAAAACATGGGATGAGAATAAAAAGCTCAGTAAGGGATATAAAAATAGGGAAAGGAAACATGAGTACATGTATACATAAGAATCAATGAAATCATACTCTACTCATAAAACCTAATCACTTTAACATACCTCATCAAATCATGAATAAATCCTAGAAATCATAAGACATAAAGGTAACTTGAGGCATTCATAACATTCTTACATAGGGAGTAACCCTCTTGGTTAAATTTGGAATACCCATCACAGTATATTCCCTAAATCACTTCGGAGAAACCTTAATGTTTAACTCCTTCACGTTACCCAATGCATTAGAGAGCTATATCGGGCTTACCTGCCCTTAGTTTATCACGGAACCACCCGTCTTCATAATAATGCCCAAGAACCATAACATAATCGTATCACATAAAACATTCATAAAGGAAACATAACATTTCCACTTTTCAATCACAAGATGTCAATAAAACTCATTGATATAAAAACATTATGAAAACCATTTTCAATACCAAAATAAAAGAAAAGTAAAATAGGGTATTTATTTTTCCTTTTAAAAAATGTATGGCTTGTAGAGGAAGCCGAAACTCAAATAATGGTCACAGCGGTGGAGAAGTCGTTGTCGCCGCATACGTACGACAAAAACATTCCCTTTTGTTGTTTAGTAAAATGCTTCGTATAAAAAATATATTCCTTTTGGATAAACTTAAAAGTCAATGGGGTTTATACACTGTATAAACGATGGTTGTGTATAAAACAAAATATGCCTCACTGAAAGGAGATTGAGACGAAGTCCCATACCTCGGGTCTGACTTGACTTGATCGTTCTTTAACCTCCTGAATAATATACTTGATTTAATTTATACTTTCTTAAGAACCTTTTTCAAGTTCATTATTCCTTTTATATCACTTATTACCATGTCATTAACACTATGTAATTATTTTAGTTAATAACTGTCGTTTTAACGATCATTGGTACTTGAGTAAAAAATAAACTCATTATAATTACAATTTGTTCGTGTATCCATTATATCCAGAGTTATAATCCTGATGTAGATATAATATATATCATATATACCCAGTATATACATGCATTTATAATATTACATAACATTTAGAGGTAAGAAATGAAATGCACCGTTCATGGAGACGATAAGCCGTACGTACGCATGAACGCTACTTTCATTTCTATTTCGTATTTTATGGAATGGAATCATAATGATATAAAGGTATATTATAATTACAGTAAAATATCATATATAATATCATTAAATTTATCCTTTATATGTACCACATATGGTGTTAACGAATCAAATCATTTTGAGGGGGCGGTAGTCCGCACTTCCTAAAATGAAGATATCGCGTTTACCCATAATGGAAACCATAAAGGTATGACATAAATGAAAATTACAGAAGCTTAAGCAAAAAAATAAAGATATTATATATCATATATAAATATAGTGTCATCTTAATGGCCACCTTTGATGGTGTTAGAAGAATATTGAACAATCATCGTTTCGTGAGGCAGAAATTCACGATCCACGGAAACAGTATGTTCTATAACCATTAGATGAAGGTGTGTGTAATTTTAGCTCTAAACAATCTTATAACAACATCCTAGTATATTTAATATACTGTTTTTGTTACATAATAATGGAATAAAAAGAGTTTAGAGGGTTGGAGAAGCAAAATAAAACCTAAGAACACAAGAGAAAACACTACCTTTAAAACGGGTAACTCTTTTTGATTTGAGCTCAAAGGCTTCCATGGGAAGACTTCTGCCCAAAGTCAGGCTTCTAGGAGTTTGAGAGGGATGCGGATAGACAAAATGGTCAGGTTTTGGCTGAGCCAAAGGCTTTGGAAGTGTGGGTAAGGTGGTAGAGGTGGGACCCTTTTATAAGAGGAGAGGAGGGGCACTCTTGGAAAGGCATAAAAGGATACTTTATTATAAAATGCTTTTCGGATTTAAAAGGTCCCAATATTATATATTTCTAGGATAAGGTGATAATAGTTCTAAATCCACCCATACAATAGGTTTTTGACATGTTTAGGTCTTAGATTTTACATTATCTTTTCATTTTATTCAAATCGTTAAATAATGAGGTCATCGCTGCATCATCATGGTGTCATAAATAATTTAATTTATTTAATGTCTAAAAATTATAAAAAAATATATCATGATGTAGGAAATATTTTTAGATTTCTAATGAATATTTATAGTCAAAAATATGACTTGTATAACCCCATTTAAATTTTTTTTAGTACAACAAGTCATGTTTGTGTCATTTTTACTTTAACATTAAATAAAAAGATATTAATGTCATTTTCCTTCCAAAGTGGCTCCATGGGGTCCCCAAGTTGACCCATGGATTGTCTTGGTCGGCCATGACACATGAAATAAGGGTAGGACATGCGTCTAGGTCATTTCATATTATTAAAACATTACTTTTACCTTAAATTACAATAATTACCTATAATCACGATTAAGAACTTAAAAGTTACTATTCACCAAAAAATTATTTTAAATCCATTGAACCACATTTTACTTCTTAATGAAAACCATGTATGTCGGATTTTTGAAATTCAAAATACATAGGTGGTAAAATTTCATTTAAACAAAAAATCTGTTTTTAAGTACCACTTAGTGGTTTCATTATTCATCAAAAATTGAAGTTTTTCCGAAAAATACCAAAACTTCACCCTAAGCTATATTTGATATTCTGAATTCAAAAATGATGTCTATTTTACAAAATTCAAAATATATAAGTTAAATTAATTAATTTAATAATTAATTCCCGCTGTCTGAGAAAATAGCATGTTTGTATGAAACAATAAGTATCAAAAGTTTGACACAAGTTTAAGTCCAATTTCAAAGTGAAATTAATTCAAAAGACCACTATTAGATTAAATGGTAAAAATATATTCTAATTTAACTTTAAAACCAATTAAAAAGATAATCTATCCAATAATTAAATTAGATGAAAAAGCAATTTTGATGTAAAATGCAGTATTTTTCACTATTCATTACAAAATGAACATTGTCAGAAAAATACTAAAAATTATCCAATGTAAATTTCAATGTCCCAATAATAAATAATAAGTTTATTTTGACAAATAGAGCTTATAAAATTGTCAAAAGTTTTATTTAAAAATGGTTTTCTATCAAAAGGCAGTAAAACAATCTTTTAAAAATATTATTGTATTTCATGCTTAAGATTGGATTTATTCCCATTTCAAGCCTCTAAAACACTATATAATTCATTAGTATACATAGATAAAAATATATATTATTCATTACTTGCTTGGGATGTTACATCCTTCCCCCCTTTAGAAAATTGCGTCCCTACAATTTATTTACTTATCGAATAAGTGGGGGAATTTATCCCTCATTGCATTTTCAGATTCCCATGTTGCCTCTTCAACCATGTGGTTTTTTCACAAAAACTTTACCTGATGAATCACCTAATTCCATAACACTTGCTCCCTGTGGTCAAGAATCTGGACCGGTTGTTCCTCATAAGATAGGTTCTCTTCAGCTGAACTACCACTGGACTCAAAACATGAGATGGATCTGGAATATACTTTCTCAACATCAAAACATGAAAAACATTATGTACCTGAGAAAAACTCGGAGGTAAAGCCACTTGGTATGCAACTGATCCAACTCTCTCCATAATTTCATATGGTCCAATGAACCTTGGACTCAGCTTTCCTTTCTTACCAAATCTCATCACACTTTTCCATGGTGAAACATTGAGAAAAACATAACCACCTACCTCGAAAGATAGATCCTTCCTCCGGTTATCTGCATAACTCTTCTGCCATCTCTGAGCTGTTCTCATGTGTTTCTGTATCAACTGAACTTTCTTTGCCATTTGTTCTACCAATTCTGGTCCCATCAGCTTCCTTTCACCCACTTCATCCCAGAAAGCTGGAGTTCGACACCGCTTCCCATATAACGCCTCAAATGGTGCCATCTGTATACTGGAATGAAAACTGTTATTATATGAAAATTCAACCAAAGAAAGATTTTGGTCCCAAATTCCCTGATAATGCATCAAACAAGCACGTATCATATCTTCCAAAGTCTGAATCGTTCGTTCTGACTTCCCATATGATTGAGAATGAAAAGTTGTACTAAAATTTAATTTAGTACCCAACGACTTCTGAAAGCCTTTCCAAAAGTTAGAAGTGAACCTGTGATCACGGTCAGATACAAGGGAGAGAGGAACTCCATGTAACCTGACTATAAATTTAAGATACAAATGGGAAAGTTGATCTAAGGAAAAATTATCTCATATAGCAAGGAAATGAGCAGATTTAGTCAAGCAATCAATAATAACCCAGATTGCATTATTACCTCGAGATGTCTTCGGTAATCCCAAAACAAAGTCCATGGATATATTCTCCCAATTCCACTTTAGCACTGGTAAAGGCTGAAGCATCCCTTTCGATAATTGCCGCTCTGCTTTAAACTATTGACATGTCAAACACTTCACAGTAAAATAACCAATATCTCTTTTCATTCCATCCCACCAGTAATACTCCCGCAGATCTCTGTACATCTTAGTACTGCAAGGATGAACTGAAAACGGAGAACTATGAGCTTCACATAACAACTCTCTCTTCAACTGTGAATCACAAGGCACACACAATCTCTTCCCAAATCTAAAAACACAATCATTATCAATGTTGAATTCAGGCAACTTACCTTTCTGAACCAGCTCTACCTTTTTCTGCAACTCACTGTCTTGCTTCTGTGCTTGCTTGATTCTGTCTGATAGAGAAGATTTCCCTGATACCTAAAACAAAACAGAATGACATCCGGCACCAACAACTTCTATGCCAAAGTTCATCAAATCCTTAACTAAAAGATCACGTTCCAAATGAAACATTGTTAATGAAGCATTACTTTTTTCGACTCAAAGCATCAGTCGCTTTATTTTCTTTTCCCGGATGGTAATGAATTGTACAATCATAATCCTTGATTAATTCCATCCATCTCCTCTGTCTCATGTTTAGTTCTTTCTGAGTGAATATATACTTTAAACTTTTGTGATCAGTATATATTTCACACTTTACTCCATACAAATGATGCCTCCAAATTTTTAAAGCAAAAACAACAGTAGCTAATTCCAAATCATGTGTAGGATAATTTACCTCATGAGTTTTCAACTGACGTGAAGCATAAGAAATTACCTGATCATTCTTCATTAGGACAAAACCAAGTCCTTTCAATGAAGCATCACTATAGATAACAAACTCCCCATTCCTGGAAGTTAGTGCCAAAACTAGAGCATTCACCAATCTTATTTTCAACTCCTGAAAAAAATCATCACATTCTTTTTTCCAGATAAACTTAACACCCTTCCGAGTTAGCTTAGTCACTAGACTAGATAACCGGAAAAAATTACTAACAAACATTTGGTAATAGCCTGCCAAACCAAGGAAGCTATGATTCTCAGTTACATTTGTGGGTCTTGGACTTTCTTCCACAACCTTTGTTTTTACAGGATCAACAATTATCCCATCTTTAGAAACAATGTGACCAAGGAAAGAAATTTGTTGCAACCAAAACTCTCACTTGATAAATTTTCCGTACAATTTCTTTTCTTTCAAGGTTTGAAAAATAACCCTTAAAGGTATGTCATGCTCTTCTTTACTTTTAGAAAACACCAAAATATCATCAATGAAAACAACCACAATCTTATCCAAGAACTCATGGAAAATTCTATTCATAAGGTCCATGAATACAACAGGTGAATTGGTTAGCCCAAAAGGCATTACTACAAATTCATAATGGCCATATATTGTACGAAACACAGTCTTTGGAACATCTGCTTCCTTTACCTTCAGCTGATGGTACCCCAATCTCAGGTCAATATTTGAAAAATACTGAGCTCCCTGGAGCTGATCAAACAAATCATCGATATGAGGAAAAGGATATTTATTCTTAACAGTGATGTTATTCAAGGATCTATAATCAATGCAAAGTCTCATTGAACCATATTTATTTTTAACAAATAAAATAGGTGCACCCCATGGTGATGTGCTAGGTCGAATGAAACCTTTCTCTAATAAATCTTGCAATTGCTCCTTCAACACTAAACGTTCAATTTGAGCCATTCGATAAGGGGGTCTTCAAATTGGCTTAGCATCAAGAACTAAGTCAATAGTAAATTCAACTTCCTGATCTAGTATTATTCCAGGAAACTCATCAAGAAAAACATCAGGATACTCATTTACCACTGGCACATCATTAATCTGAACAGTTTCTTTGTTTTCAATGATGTGTGCAAGGTAACATTCATTTCCATCTTTTACAAGTTTCTTGGCCTCCTGATAAGTTATCAACAGTAAGGGTTCATTCTTGTACACAAACTGAAATTCTTTCTGAAAAGAAACCTCTTTAGCTCTACAATAAATCTTAGCATGGTAAATAGAGAGCCAATCAATACCCAGGATAACATCAAACTCTACTAGAGGTAAAATAATAAGGTTTTCAAGTAGGTTCTTTCCATGGATAAGGATTGGAAAATTCTTATAAATTCTTTTTTCCCCAACATTTCCCCCAAGTGTTTTTACCACAAGTTCAGGTGTCATTTCTTGAGATGGTATTCCCATTTTACTATAAAAGTTTTTAGAGATGAAAGAATGTGTAGACCCCGAATCAAACAACACAGTGGCATAATCTGAAAAAACAAACAAAGTACCTGATACAACTTTATTTGATGGCCCGACATCTTCTGAAGTAGTTGCAAAGGATTTCACCACCCCTTTCTGCTTGTAGTCTAACTGCTTCTCATCACTCGAGCTCTTTGTCAAACACTCATTTGCATAGTGACACATCTCATTGCACTGAAAACATTTCACTAACTGTAAATCAAATTTGGTCTTACCATCACCATGATCTTTTTCAGTACAATCATCATCCTTATGTCCCATCTTACTGCATCGGTAGCACTTTACAGAATTCAAAAGACATTCCCCAGCATGCCTTTTACCACATTTATCACAAACTGGAAACTTAGTTTTCTTACCATCAGACCTTTTTGAATAATTCTTTCCTTTCTCCTGCCACCTCGGTCTCTTCTTCTGCTGGTTGTTATAGGACACCTGATCATCAGAAAACTCCATTTCCACCTTATCATCACATCAAAGAAGCTTTTCATAACTTTTAAACTCACAAGAAGCTAATGACCTTCGATATTTTGGATTTAATCCAGAGTAAAAACGACTGATTTTACTATCAAGGTCTCAGATAAAATTTGGAGCATACCTTGCCTATCGAGTGAACCTCTCTTCATAGGCAGCCACTGAGTCTTCCTCTTGCCTCAATTCCAAGAATTGTTTTTCCATACTAAGTCGAGCAGCCGTAGGAAAATTCTTCTCAAGAAACATACCTTTGAATTCATCCCAGTCGAGAGCATCAATCTCATCAGTGTCCATGATATTTTTAACCATCGACCACCACTGATCTGCTTCACCCGCCAAACGGTAAATAGCAAGACTAACCTTTTGATTGTCCGAACACCCCATGACATCAAAAATCTTCTCCAATGATTTAATCCACCCTTCAGCTAGCACAGGGTCAGATGATCCTTTGAATGATGGGGGATGTTGCCTCATGAAATGGTCCACCACTGACATGTTCCTCTCCGGTTGATCTGGCTTATCTCGTGCATGAATACTACAACCATTTATCGCTTGAGTCAACTACGCCATTACTGCAAAAAAACTGTTCAGTTCCAATTTCAATCATCTCAGGATTATGATTCAGAAGGTTATTTCCTTCTGTATGCCTTCCTAGCACTGCTTCCCTATTTCCTCTGCGGAAAACCATTCTGAACAAACATGTCTTAGATGAATCAACATGGTAATCTTCAAATGTTATATCATTTCAATTTGACCATAAAAAATATATTTTTGGATAATAATTTAATAGAATCATAACTCATAAAGTTATCTAAACCGACCTCTGATACCAACTATAAGGCCCCAGCCTTAAACCTTACTTAATCTTGAGTTACTTCAAGAATACACATTGAGGATCTTTTCAGGTTTAGAGTTTTAGAGAATTAGATCATAAAACAAGCATTACATCCCACATTTAAAAAAAGTGGTTACAATAAAAGATATTATTCATTTTTTTCCCATCAACGGAAACATATTTAAAATAAAACATGGATTCTTTCTTGACACTTCCTTGACACTATCATCATATCATGTACCCTTCCCTTGACCTAAGAAAACATTTAAAAAACTTGGGATGAGCATAAAAATCTCAGTAAGGGATATAAAAATAGGGAAAGGAAACATGAGTACATGTATACATAAGAATCAATGAAATCATACTCCACTCATAAAATAAAAGCACTTTAACATACCTCATCAAATCATGAATAAATCATAGAAATCATAAGACATAAAGGTAACTTGAGGCATTCATAACATTCCTACGTAGGGAGTAATCCTCTTGGTTACGTTTGGAATACCCGTCACAGTATATTCCCTAAATCTCTTCAAAAAAACCTTAACGTTTAACTCCTTCACATTACCCAATGCATTGTAGAGCTATATCAGGCTCTCCCGCCCTTAGTTTATCATGGAACCACTAATCTTCATAATAATTCCCAAGAACCATAACATAATCGTATCACATAAAACTTGCATAAAGGAAACAAAACATTTCAACTTTTCAATCACAAGATATCAATACAACACATTGATATAAAAATATTATGAAAACCATTTTCAATACCAAAATAAATGAAAAGAAAAACAGGGTATTTATTTTTCTTTAAAAAAATGTATGGCTTGTAGAGGAAGCCGAAACTCAAATAATGGTAACAGCGGCAGAGATGTCGTTGTCTCCTCATACGTACGACAAAAAAATTCCCTTTTTTGTTTAGTAAAATGATTCTTATAAAAACAATATTCATTTTGGATAAACTTAAAGGTCAATGGGTTTTATACACCTTATAAAAGAAGTTTGTGTATAAAACAAAATATGCCTCAATGAACGGAGTTTGAGACGAAGTCCCATACCTCGAGTCCGACTTGACTCGATCGTTCTTTAACCTCCTGAATAATAAACTTGAGTTAATTTCTACTTTCTTAAGGACCTTTTTCAATTTCATTATTCCATTTATATCAATTATTACCATGTCATGAACACTATGTAATTATTTAAGTTAATAAGGGTTGTTTTAACGATCATTGGTACTTGAGTCAAAAATAAACTCTTTATAATCACAAGTTGTTCATGTATCCATTATATACAGAGTTATACTCATGATTTAGATATCATATATATCATATATATCCAGTATATACATGCATTTATTATATTACATAATGTTTAGAGGTAAGAAATGAAATGCACCGTTAATGGAGATGGTAAGCCGTACGTACGCATGAACGCTACTTTCATTTCTATTTCATATTTTATGGAATGCAATCATAATGATATAAAGGTATATTATAATTATAGTATAATATAATATATAATATCATTAAATTTATCCTTTATACGTACCACATATAGTGATAACGAATCAAATCACTTTGAGGGGGCGGTAGTCCGCACTTCCTAAAATGAAGATATCGCGTTTACCCATAATGGAAACCATAAAGGTATTCCATAAATGAAAAATACAGAAGCTTAAGTAAAAAAATAAACATATTATATATCATATATAAATATAGTGTCATCTTAATGGCCACCTTTGAAGGTATTAGAAGAATATTGAACAATCATCATTTCGTGAGGCAGAAATTTGCAATCCACGAAAACAGTATGCTCTTTAACCATTAGATGAAGGTGTGTGTAAATGTGCTCGAATAATTCTTATAACAACATCCAATTATATTGAATAAACTGTTTTTGTTACAAAAGAAATGAATAAAAAGAGTTTAGAGGGTTGGAGAAGCAAAATAAAACATAAGAACATAAGAGAAAACACTACCTTTAAAACGGGTAACTCTTTTTGATTTGATCTCAAAGGCTTCCTTGGCAAGACTTATGCCCAAAGTGAGGCTTCTATTAGTTAGAGAGGTATTTTTATAGAAACAATGGGAAGGTTTTGGCCGAGCCAATGGCTTTGGAAGTGTGGGTAAGGTGGTAGTGGTGGGGGCCTTTTATAAGAGGAGAGGAGGGGCACTCTTGGAAGGGTATAAAAGGATACTTTATTATAAAATGATTTTCGGATTTAAAAGGTCCCAAAATTATATATTTTGAGGTCAAGGTGATAATAGTTCGAAATCCACCCATACAATAGGTTTTTGACATGTGTAGGTCTTATATTTTACATTATCTTTTCATTTTATTTAAGTCATTAAATAATGAGGTCGTCGCTTCATCATCATGGTGTCATAAATAGTTTAATTTATATAATGTCTAAAAATTATAAAAAATATATCATGATGTGGGAAATATTTTTAGATTTCTAATTAATATTTATAGTCAAAAATATGAATTTTATAACCCCTTTTAAAAATTATTTTAGTAAAAAAACTCATGTTTGTGTCATTTTTACTTTAACATTAAATAAAAATATATTAATGTCATTTTCCTTCAAATGTGGCTCTATGGGGTCCCCAAGTTGACCCAAAGATTTTTTTGGTTGGCCATGACACATCCAATAAGGTTAGGACATATTTCTAGGTCATTTCATGTTATTAAAACATTTTTTTACCATAAATTACAGTAATTACCTCTAATCGCGATTAAAAACTGAAAAGTAACTATTCACCAAAAAATTATTTTAATCCCATTGAACCACATTTTACTTCTTAATGACAAACATATACGTCGGATTTTTGAAATTAAAAACACAGAGGTGGTAAAATTTAATTTAAACGAAAAATCAGTTTTTAAGTACCACTTAGTGGTTTTACTATTCATCAAAAATTGAAGTTTTTTCAGAAAAATACCAATACTTCAACCTAAGCTATATTTGATATTCTGAATTCAAAAATGATGTATATTTTAAAAAATTTAAAATATATAAGTTATATTAATTAATTTAATAATTAATTCCCATTGTCTGAGCAAATAGCGTGTTTTTATAAAACAATAAGTATCAAAAGATTGACACTAGTTTAAGTCCAATTTCAAAGTGAAATTAATTCCAACAACCACTATTGTATTAAATGGAAAAATATATTCTAATTGATATTTAAAAAAAATTAAAAATATAATATAACCATAAAATTAAATTAGATGAAAAAGCAGTTTTGATGTAAAATGCAGTATTTTTCACTATTCATTAAAAAATGAACATTGTCAGAAAAATACAAAAAAATTATCCAATCTAAATTTCAATTTCCCAATCATAAATAATAAGTTTATTTTGAAAAATTGATCTTATAAAATTTTCAAAAGGTTTATTTGAAAATGGTTTTCCATCAAAAGGCAGTAAAACAATCTTTTAAAAATATTAGTGTATTCCATGCTTAAGATTGGATTTATTCTCATTTCAAGATTCTAAAACACTGTCTAATTCATTATTAGACATAGATAAAAATATCTATTATTCATTACTTACTTGGGATGTTACATTTCGTATTCTAGTTTTAATATGAATGTTTATGTTATGTTTAAACCTATTCATATGAGGAATTCATTTGACATAGTAAGTGACGGGTGGAGCCCGCTATAGCTCCTCAATGCATCGGTAGGTCTCATGAGACAAACTAGTGTCTTGGAAAAAGGCCTTGACAAAATCTTATTTTTAGTCTTGGCACAAGGCCTTGACTATGTAGTTATGATATTCTGACATTATGAATTCCATGACAATGAAAGTTGTTAAGGATATTGAATGTGATTATTCGACTAGAAGAATATCCATGTGAATAAGTAAATGAAATTATTTCATTTTATTTCTGCCATATTATTTTGAAGATCATGTTTAAAAGGCTTTTGTTTTAGTTATACATTACCTTAAATGTTTATTCTTTTTTATGAATGTTTCTTCTATATTGTTATCCTTACTGGGCATCTGAGCTCACCCCTTTCTATGTTTTATTTTTCCCAAGATGTGAAGAAGTATTTTTTGAATAACTTGCAGGGATAGTATGAGGGGATATGAGTGTGGTCTATGGAGACAAGATGTTGTTGTATTTTTTCAGTTTATGATGTAATGTAAACTTTGTGAATATATCTTGTGATTCCAAGGTTACTAAACTAATAGGTCTTTTGAGATGTGATCTTTTGTGATCATGCCAATGTTATGTAATAATAAACCGACTCTGGGTTACTAGGGTCAGGGCGTTACTACTAAAAGAGGACAAGAGTGGGTTTCTACTAAGTAATAGACTACCATATTAAAATTCTATGTTGTTTGATGACAACTCAATCCTGGTCATGGAAGTGGAAACACCGTGGTTCTAGTTTTCCCATCCTAACATGCTTATCCATTGAAACTTTAATACTAATGGTAACCTAGTCAGGGAATGAAAAACTAATACTATTTATACCCTGAGTAGGAGGAAATAAATACTAATGGTGGAATTAACATAAGATAATAAATTTTATGGGCACTACATACGTATCATCCATACCAGCATTCCAAACAACCATATGGGCTAGAATGAATACTAGGATCTATGGGTTCAGGAATGTTTACTAATGATTAGGGTAGGGAGTGCTAGGTATGATTCAGATGTGTAGTGTATGGGGTTGAGCTATGACATATCAGTTTATATGATATTGTTTGGATTTCTGAGTCCCACATTTACTGTCAATTAGAGCTAATATCGAAGATCATGAGTAGGTGGTCACCATATAGGAACACCTTACACCTCCATCACAGGGACGTGGGAATTAATTTGTGGGATCTACATCATACTAGAGGGAACACTCAGATGAGATTTAAATAGGATAAATTCATTCCAGTACCCAACATCCAGGGGAGAAGAGAGAAAACACCATTTGAGAAGGAGATACTCTTAGATCAACTAATATCAGTGTTGGGTCATCCACCACTATTCTATAAGAACATCACATTTAATTTATGTTTTGGAATGTTCTTGATTGCAACAATAGAGAAAACATCAATCTGAATGAATTACTGTCGGGGAGTTAAACACAAAAAGATTCTAGGGTGCTATTATATGTTACTAGATTAAGACTGTTATCAAGAGTGGGGATATTACATAAAGGAAGGTACCCCCAAGGTTTGATACAAAGAATTTATAGTCACCTTAATGAGTTTCTAGTTACTATGTGTTAGAGACACATGCATGGGTTTAAAACCTGTGGCAATAGTTATGACTGTGATTTAGTTTGTAGGAATAAAAGTCAACATGGTAATCCCATTACTAGCTATTTCCTACAAAGATTTAGGTAATTTTGTGATGGGGAACTTTCAAAGACATATATATGAACCATTATAATTTCTCTATGGATTGGTTGTGGCGAACTTCCCGGGGGGGGGGGGGGGGGGTTCCCAAATTCTATCACCCCCTAAATGATGGAAATTACCTATATATCATCAAAATTAATGGGGTTTACCGAAGCCACTTAGGGAATCTTAGGTGGAAAAAATAATTAACAATCCTAGGAATTTTATCTTCATGTATTTTCCAACCTCAATCAGTGAAATGGATGATGATTTGTGGGGGACTTCAGATAAGAGGGAGTATCAGTAGGATTTTTGGGGTGGGGTGTTTGTCACCCAAATTGGTGAAAAAATATACTATGAACCATTAACCCAATATTAGTTGTAATAGTAGTTAAAGTGCATTCAATATATTTAAAATAAAGTGTATACAACGGTTTGTGTTGATAGGAACACTTGTAGCATTCTTCAACTATGGTGGATGATCATAGCTGAGGTTATTGGGGAGATGATCAGATTGTCAAAAACCAAACTCTATTTAAAAATCATGAAAAATTATGAATCAACAAGGTAGTAGTGTAATTGGGTGAAATCTTGCACTAGTAGGTAAGGAATTTTGCACCATCAACCCAGCCACATGAGGAGTAGGTAAGCAGGGAGGAAGATCTTCGAGGAATATTCCAAGATTCAAGAGTTTGTTATTGAGCATTGGAAGTGGATACTTTGGGGACAATCATGCCTCCACCCTCTGGTAGAGTGGGTATCCCTTAGAAGTTACCACAGGAGCAATTAGAGACATCTTGTTCTAGGTAGAGCTAATTTGGTGAGGCCTTGGGGAAGAATCTATCTTATATGGTGAAGCATCCGAAGATGCATTCTTCCCCAAATTTAGATGGAATATTGGATGTTGTGGATATCCTAGATAGTGGGGCAGCTATGTTGGATACTTTCTCAGTAGGTGATTGATCTTCATAGATTTTAGTTTCAAGGATTATGGATCGATTGATCTTTTGATAGAGGTTCAATTTTTTATAAGAAATGGATACATCACACACTGGTGTAGGGAGGATGAATCCACAACACCCAGGTACTAGTGATGTTTGGTATAGGGCCTAAGGATATGATATATAATGAGATGGAATCCCATGACGCACCAGACCCCAGTGTCGAAAAGAATGGATCTAGGTATTAGGTGTCCTGAGGCTCCAATCAAAACCAAACAAGTTCCCAAGATTGTGGGGTGGTCACTCCATAAAAAGAAAACCTAACCTAGCTCCTATTTGATGAGGTATTTTTACTTATTCATTTCAGCCTTATTTCTTTTAGAATATCTAAATCATTATCTTGAATTATTTATGAAAAAATAATAATATCCAAGGGGTATTCTTTAGTAATGATGGGATCACCACAATGAGATTCTAGGATCCCACCTCAATGTGTATTCATGATGCCTCAGTGGGAGATGTGTCTATAGAGGTGACTGACGGTGAGGATTCAGACACTTTAGACCTCCCAATTTTCAATGGGAGGCCTCATCCTATCATCCCAGTGACATTTACCCATTTTGGTGGGGAATTAATTTAAGGATTTCTAATCATAAATATCCTTGTGCCATCCTAAGGTAAGGTTATAAATTCTATCTACCACAATTCTTGTGAAAAATTGATAATTGTTCAAATTTTCTATACTGACACTTTTGTTTTCATTACTCATATTATAGACATGAAGTGTTAAGGGATATATGGTAATATTTTGTTATTTTGAATGATCCTAAAGGTTCTATAATAATGGAATTATCGTTCAAGGCCCCAAATATACACATCAATCAAGCCCTCACCTTAGGTATGTCTTTTTTTTGGAAAAATTTATTTCCACCTTGTTTATTTGTACATGTTGCACTAACTTCCCTTAATTCATCAGAAATACTGATTGAGGCTATGTTTAAATAGAAATTTGGTGTGGATGAGGAATCTAGGATGTTTATTCCTTTAATCAAACCAACCCTCAAGTGTCCAGACATTTAGGCAGAGAAGACTCTGGTATGAGAATAGAATCTTATTGTGGATACAGATATGGTTGTGTGGGAGGTGGACCATGAGGAAGAAAGAGATACTACCACTAGAAAAGAGTCAGACCAATTCATCCCTTCTATTTATGTTGATTCTATCCCATCCAAGATGATTTTCAAGGGGGAACCTAATTCCATAGTTCTTGAAAAATTCCCCAAGGATGAGACTATTCAACTTGAGGATCTATAATATTCCTAGTCTAATGTTATCAAAGAGAACTATGTTCTTTAGTTCAGGTCATGGAGAATCATTACTAGATTCTTCACCTGTAACATATATGATTCTTAGTGATTTGGATGGGATCTCTATGACACTAGTTTCTAAACAAAGGCACTGAAGCAGTAGATGATCATGACCTCCTTACATCTGTCTATGATTATCTCACTGAGTGGGTACACATAGAGCATCGATATTTCAACACGGCTTGGTATAATAATAAATCTGAAGGTACAAAGTCACTATGGGAAGTTGAATAATAACTTTCTTAGTTAGAGGATTATTTATATAGGCATGAAGATATCCTCAATTATCAAGAAACAATTATCATCCAACTAAGGGTGCAGTTGGCAGCAACTGGGGCTATGGAAACAAGGATAGTTCCTCTAGGAGAGGAGTGTCATGATGAGTAGGATTGGGTGTGGATATAGGTCAGTGAGGTTTTACCAAATGCCAAGGATGAAGCATGAGATATCTTTAGGTGGCTGGAATACCCGAAGGAGACTCCACATAGGTTGACCAAGATGGTTTGCTTCATCACTAAGGTCAGGCCTTAGGGAGAACTTCTCGTCCATATTTTTTATTGCATAATAAAGGAAAATATCCAATATATATATGACCCTTCTCACTAGTACCAATCATATTTAGGAAATAAAAGTGTTAGTTTCTATTCCTTTTCAAGGAATGTCAATCATATTGAGAATAAAATTGACTATATATATGTAATCCATCATGAGTCAGTATTGGTGTGAGAAACAAGGGGAAAATAGAAGACTGGTCATTTGTGTGAGACTACCTATTGGTGAATGTAGGGAAGGGGTCAGAATGATCCATAAACCAATTAGAGTTCCTTGATAAGGAAATTCTAGTTTGGGGAGTTATAATCCACACAAACATTCATTCCCACTGTGTGTAGGTGCACGAGCAGTGTAATTCTAGGGGGAATGGATTCAATCTAAATAAGGTAGTCGATGGTGAACATGAATCAAGATTCCCTGTATTTAGTAGACAAGGTGAGTGAAATGATGATAGGATATGACTGCTGACCATGATAGAAATGTAGAATCGACTATCATACTGACAAGGACAGGATAAAACTAAGGGTTGACCATTGACCATGTTTGAAACACAATAGCCATAAAATATCTATAGGGAGTCATTTAAGGAATGTTCCAAGTATTGGAGACGATCCATTTTGGTTAGGGACCATCACCATTAAGGGTCCCATTTAGATGTTTAAGATAATGAGGATCTAAAACAAGAAATATGCAATCTGTGGGAGTGGATTGAGGGAATATTAGTATAGAGTTAAACACTATGTGTATTATGAAACGACAATATTGAGAACAAAGGGTATACATGTTGGTCTAAGAAAAAATCTAGAATCACTTTCCAAGAGTAGTTTTGTATTGGTTTCCAAGAGACTATCAAGGAACTTTAGTGGTGCGGTAGGTGACCATCACTGAAGGTGGAAAAGTTATCTCATGTGAGGGCCTAAAACACACCATTATTTTAAATCATTAAATATGGATGAAGGGTGAAAAATTTATCAACTTTTGATAAGGGCTCTTGAAAATGTAGTTTAATTCCATACGGTGAGGAAATTTGATTTCCATAGTTTTTGTTTATATAGATTTAACCATGGTTCCATATAGTTTAACGTCATTTTATCAGGACATGTATAGTGAATTTTACCAAGTTATGAACTAGATGTGTGTGGAATAGATTAACTTCATATAATTAGGATGTGTGAACTGATGTTAATTGGGAACACACCCTTTTGAGGTAATGGGATACACATAATGGGAACATAAGGGTTAGTTCCTCATAAAGTAAAGGGAGGATCTAACTTTTAACTGGGCCATTGCTCCCAATGAGCATAGATAAGATTTTTCCAGGGCTCAGTTATGAGTCCTATTGGCTAAATAAATTTTCCTTTCATGGTCTCAATTTCTTTTTTCCTAGGTTATGAGAGTGAACAAGAAGGTCAATGTCCAAATTTTGGTTAGATTTCCCCTATGGGGTTTCAACTAGAATGTCATGAGACTCTTTTCTGAGTACATATATATGGTTATATTTATGGGTGGATACATAAAATTAAAACTTATGATTCATGACTAAAATATCCTATTTTATGGTCATATAGTATGGAATGTATTGGCATGGAAATCCATTATTCTATCCAATAACTAAAAATATGTTGTGAATAGTGGGCAAGGGATGAATTCCAATAACCTTGGTCTCACCTAATGGGGTGTTTATAGTTTGTCCATAGACAGGGGTTCATGTTTCATTATGTGTCCCATGACATTAGGAATCAATCCATACATTATTGTTGAATTTGTAATGGTATGATACCAATGCAAAAATGTTCGATGTCCTCTCAAGAGAGGATATAACAAAAGGAGTCTGAATTTTTTAGATCAAACACCAGAGTCAAGGAAAATCAAATATACATTGGGGGCCATAGGGGGGATAACTATACAATGATAAATGTTAAAATTCTGGAACAATTGATGCTAATATTTCAGATCCATAATGATCATAAATAGGGGGGAATGTGTTATGGGGTAGTATTTGTAGAAAAGTTCAAAGGAAATCCAACATGAAGAAAGGGACAATGAGACCCAGTTTTTCATGATACATCTCTGGGAAAATTTTCACATAGTTTAAGGTCATGATTCTTGGACCCAAGGGGAAGAAAGTTGTTTAAGTTAATTATTTTAAGAACATGGTTAATGGGTTTTAAATATCTTTTCGTGACATGAAAGTGTCATTACCCAACATGAAATGTGGGTGAAAGAGGCCCGATGACACACCAACCTCTTAGAAAAACCAAACGCATTTTAATACCATGATTATTAGTCCAAAGGGGTGATAATAATAGTTTATAGTCATAGAGATCAAACTGTTTGTTTGAAAATAGTTTAAGGTCAACATCAATATATTGAGGTTTCTACTAGTTTAATCTCATATAGATCAGACCATAGGCGGTCTAACCATTCCACTGAGATAGAACTTGTGTTTCTCGACCATGCATGGGTATGAATCCACCACAACTCCAAATATCACATAAATGAAACTCAGTGTGGGAAAGAAGAGTTGTAAGGAGTTATCCTTTGTAAAAAGATGATATTGAGAAGGGGAGAGAGAATATGATTTGGAAAAGCTACAATGACAATCACTTTATTGGACATCGTTCCTCAGCACATTGGGATATAAAACCAGTGGTATTGGGGCTTCACCTAAACAAAGGGAGGTGGAAAGGAAGGTAATTTGTTGCTTCAGAGAAGAGGACCGGGAAAAGGAGAGATCGATTAGTGAGGGACAACTAGTGACTATGTTCAAAATAAAGGCCCCACAATCACTCTAGTTAAGGATAGGGTGAAGAAATGCAGGATCAACCATTTATTGTGTTAATAATACGAGAACTATCATCCATTTCTATGAATCCTTTGAGGCATGTGACTAGGGACATTAAGTGAGCTAGGGTTCCCAAACAACATTTACATTATGGAGCCTTTCTAGATAGGTAGGGTGATGAGGATCCAATTTGGAGAATCCAAAAAGTCTGGAAGATAAAATATGTAATGATCAAGGTAATGTTAAACACCCCGATAGTTATTCCTGTCATGACCCGTCCTCGGGGCCCGTGTCGTGACTACACCAAGCCCGCCTTCCATAGGCCAGGGGCTGGCGACTAGTACCAAGGCATAAATCCTGGTAAAAAGGGAAGGCATTGCCTTTGTAAAGTAAACAAACACCACTAAGCAAGTAAGCAGTAGAAGTAAACACTAAGTAAAAACTGAATACAATAGTAAGTGCAGAAAAGTAAGTGGGCCAGAATACAAACCCAAACTGAAAGTAAAGTACAACTGGAAAGGGAAAACAGCAACTGAAAAGTAAAGCCGCAGTGTCGAGCCGTCCACTGGAAGTCCCACTTGAAGGGTGAGTACAGATAACCTCCACAGCTCCTCGGGTCCAGCCGTCTACTCCGAGTACGTCTCGCCCTGTGGTCCTCCTCCAGGTACTGTCCTGCTCCGCAAGCCTCAACCACGATTAGCGTTGTCCGTCATCTGTAACCAACACAATGTAGTGCGGGCATAGCCCGTGCAGGGGTGAGTATAAGCTAATCAGTAGGGACCCCGAGATCCCCGAACGTCTCCCAGAATCCACAAAGGATAATCCACAAAGGAAATATACAATCACGAAGTAACGCCTGACAATATATAGGTATATGCCCATACATATACCTAAGTCATCAATTCCAAGTTCAGCTCCAACATCCGAGCCCAAGTACAACCCAGTCCACACAGGAAAGCAAAACGTAATCCACACAGGATATCACAACACAATCCACAAAGGAAAGCAAAACAAGATTCAGCTCACACAGGTATACTTCTTCGTATGATGATATAGATGATCAGATATATCCACTGATTCATCTAAGCCGTCGGAACCACGAAGGATCGATAGATACTAACCCCCAAAGTGACCCACAAAGGATCTGACTCACACATGATTGATAGGTAACTAACCCCCGAAATGACCCACAAAGGATCTGACTCACATAGGATCGATAGGTAACTAACCCCCGCAATAACCCACACAAGATCGGACCCACACAGGATCTGTAGCTGCTGGCCCACACAGGACCGCTGAGCGCTGACCCACACAGTATCAGACCCACACAGGATTTGTAGCACTGATCCATGTAGGATCGCTGAGTGTTGTAGTCGTCGTCGTCAAATCCACTGAGGATCTCTGCACAGTCGTCATCATCGTCGTCACAGTCGCAGCCAGCTCTAGGGTTCCCACACACAATAAGCTCATTCGGGAGGGTCCGCTCCATGAGCCGAGAGGATGATACATCAACTGACACACATTCCAGAGTGGATGTATCCAAAAGTTCCGTATCGTCAGTAGGAACTCAAGGCCAAAGACGGCGCGTCAATCAGACGCCCGGTCTGAGAGTTATTGACTTTTTCGTCCTAGGGGCCCAGTTGGTTTTTAAGTCAAAACCAACCTGACCATACTCCACCTGTGTCCAATCCTCAGGCAGAGTAAGCTAAAAGATCCGTCTCACTTAGAGGAATCCATCAATGTTGACGGCATGTCAATCGGACATCCGGAGCTCAAGCTATGAACATTTCCGCTCCGAGGGCCCGGTTGGTTTCGTGTACGAAGCAACCCGGCCGAACCCAAAGTACTCAGAAACCTTGAGTGTAATTTATCAAAACGACCGTCTCGATCCAAGGGTCTCATCACCGCTGACGGTGCGTCGATTGGAGGTCAGTAGCCCAATATATAGGCAAAAGACTAAAATAGGTCCGAAAATGGGGGGTCTAGGCCCCGACCGACCCGGATGGTGCTGGCCGGGTGGCCAGCAGGTCGGCTCGGCCGTTATGGCCGAGCGATGCGGGCGGTGCGCTGCCCCCGTGTGAAGGAGCCGCGACCCCCCGTGGGGCCGCCCTTGCCAGCGGACGTGGCCGGCTGCCACGTCCCGTCCCCCTCCGGTCCCACGAGGTCGCGGGACCGCGCCTTGCCGTCGTGGCTTCAGCCACGACGGCTTCTCCCAGCGGCGCACCAGGCACCTCTTCCACCTGCCGCCATGCCAGCAAGGCATGCCTTCGGGCTGCTCCGCGGACCACCGGACGAGTTCTGGTGGTCGGAATTGTGTTCCGTCTTATCCAATGGCCCTCTCGGGGCCCGTTCTTTACTGCGAGGACCTCACATCGCCCATGCGACTTGTTTTGTCGTCGCTCGCCATTCCGCACACCAAGAACGAAAAGGGTGGTGGGTTCGGACTTATTCGTTGGTCCACACCAACTGCATTAGTGGTTTTAAAAGTCTCACAACAATCATTTAAACAAACCGAGGATATAATCACATAGATTTAAAAGAACAAAAACCCCTACCTCAAAGTTGTCGTCGAACATGAGTCCGTCGCGGAATTGACCGTCACGGAAGAAGAGGATCGTCGTGTCGCGGAAGGGGCGTCACTATCGTCGCGGTACACGATGTCGCGTAGTCAATCTCTGGGGATTAAAATCACACAGATTTAATTGAACCAATTAAACCCATGTTGAGGATATAATTCACAAAGAATTAAAAGAACTGCAATCCCCTACCTCAATCAGTTGTTGATGAAAGATTTTCGTGGGGAAGGAATGTCACGGAAGAAACGTCGCGGAAGGAGGATCACCGGCGTCGCAGTACACGATATCACGTCATCGATCATTGAGGGTTTGGCGTTCTTTGTCGGCCTTCATTGAAGGCCAACGTTCTTCGCGTTCTTCGTGAAGGTGGATGAAGATCTTCAGGCCTTATAGTTTTCTCCAAATCCTCTCAACAAGCCACCCCTCAATAAGAAAAGTGTTGGTCTTATTTTATTCCAATGATAATAATTTGAAAATCAAAGATAAGTAACAAACAATTAATTCAAAGAATTAATTGTAACAATTTCACTGCCCGATTTAATGGGGAGTTTCTTAACCAGAAAAACGCACGGTTGACTTTCATTAAAGAGGGGTTTTGCGGGTGCGTTACTTAGGAGGGAAGAAATGGTGGGGCTAGTGCGGGACCCACCTCACAAATATCCTACCATGTGGGTAGGATATCGTGTGTCCCACCTTATCCGCTTAACTTATCTTAAGTGGCTTTAAGTGAAATAAAATAATGTGTCGCACCACTTTTATTTTATTTCTTAACTTAACCCCAAAAAAATAAAAACCACACCCGAGAAAATGCAACTCCAAAAAAGGTGTTTCTATGAAAATATCAGTGCTGTGATTCCATCGGTGCCCCCAGAATTTGATTCTGAGCACCTGTTCAAAAGATAGAAAAGCCCACTCATTCGTTCACTGAACGTACCCGAGCCAAACTTCGGAAAATGATTCTAGGCACACCGGGCCTCAGAATCAGGTGATGTCAGAAACTGAATTCATGTAAAATTCCCAAGAAAATTAAGAAAAAAATTTCCATGAATTTTACGAGTTTTTACATCACTCCCACCTCAAGGATTTACATCCCCGTAAAGATAGATCATAAACTAGGGAAACAAATTTGGGTACTGAGCACGCATCTGAGCCTCCTACTACCAAGTGCTCTCCTGGAGGTTCCCATGCTGCCATCTGATGCGCACTAGAGGGATCGATCGTCCATGTAGGACCCACTCATGACGATCCTAGATCTCCATTGGGACCTCTGCAAACGTCTCCCCATCATCAATGTCCAGCTCCCCATGGTCAATGATATGCGTCGGGTCCTGCACGTATCTCCTCAGCTGAGATACGTGGATGACATCGTGCACCCGGTGCAACTGAGGTGGTAAAGCCAGGCGATAAGCCACCTCACCAATCTTACAGAGGACCTGGAATGGTCCGATGAAGTGTGGAGACAACTTGCTGCCTCGACCAAATATCTGTAATCCACATCGAGGTGAGACACGCAAGAAGACGTGGTCGCTATCGTCGAACTCAAGTGGCCTCCACCTCCTATCAGCATAAGACTTCTGCCGGCTCTGAGCTGTCCTCAACCACTCCTGGATGACCTGGACCTTCTCTGTCATGGCCTGGACCATCTCTGGTCCCACGAGTGCTGACTCCCCAGGGTCTGTCCAACATAAAGGAGATCTGCAAGGTCGGCCGTACAACGCCTCGTATGGTTCCATCCTGATGGTGGAGTGGTAGCGGTTGTTTTACGCAAACTCCACCAAGGGTAGGTGGTCCTCCCATCTGCGTCCAATTTCGAGGACATATGCACGGGGCATGTCCTCTAGAGTCTGAATAGTCCTCTCCGTCTGACCATCCGTCTAAGGGTGAAAGGTGGTGCTCAGATGTAGCTGCGTCCCGAACGCCTCCTGCAACCCCTTCCAAAGCCGGGAAGTAAAACGAGCATCTCGATCAGAGATGATAGATGATGGCACACCATGAAGCCGTACAATCTCCTGAATGTAGAGACGCCCCAGGATCTCCACTGAGCCCTGCCCTCTAATGGGTAAGAAGTGAGGCTACTTGGTGAGTCGGTCGATAATCACCCAAATGGATTTGTGACCTTTGGAAGTGCGTGGAAGTCCAGTCATGAAATCTATATATATGCTATCCCACTTCCACTTAGGGACCTCCAAGGGCTGTACCAAGCCTGCTAGTACCTGATGCTCTGCCTTCACCTGCTGGCAGGTGAGGCATCGAGAAATGAACTCTTCCACACCCTTCTTGATGCCCGACCACCAGTGCTGTCGTCTGAGGTCCTGGTACATCTTCACCACTCCAGGATGTACCGCCAAGGGAGAAGTGTGAAACACTCTCAGCACCTAATTCCGTAATGAAATTGGTACCAAGGTACATCCTCTAAAAAGGACATCATGCTCTGCTCCAAAGGAGAAACCATCAGGTGCCTGTCCTGAAGATATCTGCGCACACCGCATCTCACAGTCAGCGTCCCCATGTTGTGCCTCTATGAGCCACTACAGTAGTGGAGAAGTGACTGTGAGAGACTGGAGGAAGGCTGATCCATCTCTATCCATGAAGGATATCTGAAAAGCGGCTAGCTGCTCTGTCGCCTCCTCAAGTAGCTGAATGCCTGTCCTCCTGCTGAAAGCATCGGCTACCACGTTCCCCTTCCCAGGAGTATATAATATCTCAAAGTCATAGTCCTGTAGGAACTCAAGCCATCACCACTGTCTTAGGTTCAGGTCCTTTTGAGAGAAGATGTACCTGAGACTTTGATGGTTAGAAAAGACTGTAAAGCGATCGCCCATCAGGTAATGTCACCATGTCCTCAGAGCGAAGACAACTGCTGCTAAGTCCAGGTCATGAGTAGCGTAGTTCTGCTCATGTGGCCTCAACTGGTGTGATCCATAGGTGATCACCGCCCGCTCCTGCATTAGGACACATCCGAGTCCGGTCCCCGATGCATTACAATAGACTACGTACCCTACTCCCTCCTCCGACAACTTCAAGATAGGTGCGCTGGTCAATCTCTATCTCAGCTCCTGGAAGCTCTGCTGACATCTGTCTGACCACACAAACGGTTTCCCATTTTTCTTCAAAACTGAGAGTGGTGTCGCAACTCTGGAGAAGTCTGTTACAAATCTTCGGTAGTATCCAGCTAGTCCCAATAAACTCCTCACCTCCGTCACGCTCCTGGGTGGCTCCCATGCTAGCACTGCCTCGATCATCGCAGGATCCACCGCAACTCCCGCCTCAGAGATGACGTGCCCCAAGAAGTGGACCTCACGTAACCAAAACTGACACTTCGAGAGCTTTCCATAATGCTGGTGCCCTCGGAGTGTGTCTAGTACAACCCGTAAGTGGTAGGCATGCTCCTCCTCAGTGGTTGAGTATATCAAAATGTCTTCGATGAAGACTGCAACAAATCGATCGAGGTATGGCTGAATGATCATTTTCATGAGGCCCATGAACACCGCTGGAGCATTGGTTACGCCAAAGGGCATAAACAAGAACTCATAGTGGCCATACCGACATCTGAAGGCCGTCTTCTGCATGTCCTCATCCCGAACTCTGAGCTGATGATAGCCTGACCTAAGGTCTATCTTCGAGAACCACCGTCCTCCCTTCAGCTGATCGAAGAGGTCATAAATCCTCGGTAGATGATACATGTTACTCACTGTCACCTGGTTTAGGCGACGATAGTTGACAAAAAGTCGCAAGCTCCCGTCCGCCTTCTTGGCGAACAATATCGGGGATGCCCAGGGTGAAACACTGGGTTGGATGAATCCCTTGCCCTGCAAGTCCTCCAACTGTACCTGTAGCTCTCGAAGCTCTTCGGGATCCATCCAATATGCTAGAGTGATATCGGGGCTGTCCCGGGGTATATATCAATATAAATGTCTACCTCTCTGCGTGGAGGTAGTCGTGGAACGTCGTCGAGAAAGACGTCTGCATACTGATCCACCACTGCAGGAAAACTAGGACTCCACACGTCAACTGCTTCTAGGATGAGGCTAGCCAACTAATGAGTGATGGGCCATCCTCTCCTCTGCGGAAGTCCATCCTATGTTGCAAAGGGTCCCTTCTTGACAGTGAAGGTGAACCTACTTCTATCGGTGCATACACATCCCACCTTGCGCCTAATACAGGCAATCTGAGCATGGACTGTAGATAACCAATCCATGCCCAAGATGACGTCATAAGGCCTTGATGCCGCTACAAGAAGATCCCAGCCAAAGCTCACGCCACCTAGAGTAAGCTCACACTGCTGGAACTAGTGTGTAATCGTCGAGTCTGCTCCCGTAGGAGTCTCTAGCAGTAAGGATCGAGCCAACGGCTCCGTCAGAATCTCCGAGCTCTAAACAAGGGCAGCGACTATGAAAGAATGACTCGCTCTTGCGTCAATAAGAACTGCAACAAGGGTGGAATAGATATAGATAGTACCTTGAATCATCTCGGGTGCGCCCTGGTCGTAGGCCTGCATTTCCTGGAGCTGTGCCTGTCTCTTCCTGCCAGCTCCCTGTGGTCGTGGTGGACCTCCTCGTGGTGGTGGTGGTAGAGCCTAAAAGCGTCGCCCACCACTTGCTGCTTAGCCATCTCCTCCTACTCCCTGTGGACTGCCATGGTCGACCCTCTGCCTCTGCCTGGGTGGCCCCTCAACCATCTGCTGCTCCTCGCCATGGCAGGTCGGGTAGTCACGAGCCATGTGGCCCTGCCAACCGCATGCGTAGCACTGTCTGCCTCTCAAAAGACTGGCCCCGCACTGTGTGCCCTGCACAGCTGAGCCAGTGTCTTGAGGTCGTCTCCCTGAGGGTCTGGTCTACTTGGACCCATGAGTCATCCGTCGACTGCCTGCTGCAGAAGATTCTGCTACATGTCGCCCTGTGGTGGGTCTCGGTGCTGATGAAGGCTCATCAAGAAAGCTCTTGATCAAAAATGCTCGCTCCAGTACTCCTGCCTAGGTTGGAATGCTGAGGGAGATCAACGATGCCCTGATCTCATGCCTCAATCCCTACTAAAATGTCTGGGCCCGGAAGAATGGATCCCGTACCATGTCTATCGAGTAGCGCGAGAGATCGGTAAATCTCGCCGAGTACTGGGCGACCGTCAAGCTACCCTGCCGCAGCTGAAGAAGCTCCTGGATGCGCACCGCACGGAGGGTGGATGTGATGAACTCTGAGAGAAATAGGCTCTCAAAGTCCGACCAAATAAGAGATGCCTCATCATGCACCTGGAGCATCAACCTCCAACATCGGCCCGCTGCTGCGTGCAGTAGGCTCGCTGTGAGGATCACCATGATGTCAGCTGGTGTCCTCACTAACCTGAAAACTCGTACCACTACTTCCAGCCAATCATCGGCTGCCTGGGGGCCGTCTCCCTGCGGAACTTGGGTGGTCGCTGACGCTGGAACTCGTGATGTGCACTAAGGTGACATGCATCATCAGCGGCTGGGGCTGGTAGCATCAGTGGCTCAGTGGGTAGAGATAACGCCGGTACCTCTGCTGTCAAAGGGCCCTGTACCGAGGCCTCGTCGCTCGGTGGGCTGTCGTCACGCATAACTCTCGGAACCCTAGCGGGCTGCCGTCGTGGGGCTATCCTGAAAAGAAACAGGTGCGCCACGGCCAGAACAGTATACCTGGTGAGCTGACATAAAGTAATCACAAAGAAAACATGAAACACACATGCAATCAATGTTTTCGTGAATTAAGTCGGAAATCAGAAGTTAGGGTCATGGTGTACGGATACGTCGGCCGCCGCACCAACACTGGACTCCCTGGACTGATAACCGCACTCAATACTCTTATCACTATTGGCTCATATAGAAAAGATCAGAGTCCTGAGTTCTGCGGTGAAACCAAACTCCTCTGATACCAATTTGTCACGATCCGTCCTCGGGGCCTGTGTCGTGACTACCCCAAGCCCGGCTTCCATAGGCCAGGGGCTGGGGACTAGCACCAAGGCGTAAATCCCGGTAAAAATAGAAGGCATTGCCTTTGTAAAGTAAACAAACACCATCGAGCAAGCAAGCAGTAGAAGTAATCACTAAGTAAAAACTGAATACAACAGTAAGTGCAGAAAAGTAAGTGGGCCAGAATACAAACCCAAACTGAAAGTAAAGTACAACTGGAAAGGGAAAACAGCTACTAAAAAGTAAAGCCACATCGTCGAGCCATCCACTAGAAGTCCCACCTGAAGGGTGAGTACAGATAGCCTCCACAGCTCCTTGGGTCCAGCCGTCCGATCTGAGTACGTCTCGCCCATTGGTCCACCTCCAGGTATCGTCCTACTCCGCAAGCCTCAACCATGATCAGTGTTGTCTGTCATCTTCAACCAACACAATGTAGTGCGGGCATAACCCGTGCATGGGTGAGTTTAAGCTACTCAGTAGGGACCCCGAGACCCCTGAATGTCTCCCAGAATCCACAAAAGATAATCCACAAAGGAAATATACAATCACGAAGTAACACCTGACACTACTTAGGTATATTACCATACATATACCTAGGTCATCAATTCCAAGTTCGGCTCCAACATCCGAGCCCAATTACAACCCAGTCCACACAGGAAAGCAAGACATAATCCACACAGGATAACACAACACAATCCACAAAGGAAAGCAAAACCGGATTCAGCTCACACAGGTATACTTCTTCGTATGACGATAGAGTTGATCAAATATATCCACTGATTTATCTAAGCCGCCAGACCCACAAAGTATCGATAGGTACTAACCCCCGCAATGACCCACAAAGGATCTGACCCACACAGGATCGATAGGTAACTAAACCCCGCAATGACCCACACAGGATTGGACCCACACTGGATCTATAGGTGCTGGCCCAGACAAGACTGCTGAGCGCTGACCCACACAGGATCGGACCCACACAGGATCTGTAGCACTGATCTACGTAGGAACGTTAGGTGCTGTAGTCGTCGCCGTCGAATCCACTGAGGATCTCTGCACAGTCATCGTCGTCGTCGTAGTCACAGCCAGCTCTAGGGTTCCCGCACACAGCAAGCTCGTTCAGGAGGGTCCGCTCCATGAGCCAAGAGGCTGATACATCAACTGAAACTTAGTCTAGAGTTGATGTATCCAAAATTTCCGTATCGTCAGCAGGAACTCAACGCCATAGACGGCGCGTCAATCGGACGCCCGATCTGAGAGTTATTGGCCTTTTCGTCCCAGGGGCCCGGTTGGTTTTTAAGTAAAACCAACCCGACCATACTCCACCTGTGTCCAAACCTCGGGCGGAGTAATCCAAAATATCCATCTCAATTAGAGGAATCCATCAAGGTCGACGTCACGTCAACCGGGCGTCCGGAGCTCAAGCTATGAGCGTTTCCGCTCTGAGGGCCCGATTGGTTTCGTGTACGAACCAACCCGGCCGAACCCAAAGTACTCCAAAACCTTTAGTGTAATGTATTGAAACGACCGTCTCGATCCAAGGGTCGCATCGCCACTAACGGTGCATCGATCATAGGTTCGTAGCCCAACATATGAGCAAAAGACCGAAAGGGGTCCGAAAACGGGGGGTCTGGGCCCAGACCGACCTGGGCGAACCCACCCTGGGTCGGCCTGAACCGGGTCCGACCCGGCTGGGCGTGACCTGGCTTGGCTGGCGCAGCTCGGCCCAGCCTGGGCGCGACCTGGCTGGTGCTGGCCGGGTGGCCAGCGGGTCGGCTCGGCCGTTACGGCCGAGCGACGCGGGCGGCGCGCTGCCCCCGCGTGAAGGAGTCGCGGCCCCGCGTGGGGCTGCCCTTGCCAGCGGACGTGGCCGACTGCGGCCTCTCGTCCCCCTCCAGTCCCTCTCGGTCGAGGGACTTCGCCCTGCCGCCTTGGCTTCAGCCGTGGAGACTCCTCCCGGCGGTGCTCCGGGCACTGCCGCCCCCTGACGCCGGCACCGCCGTGCCGGCGAGGCGCGCCGGCGGGCTGCTCCGCGGACCACTGGACGAGTTCCGGTGGTCGGAATTGCATGCCGTCTTCGCCAATGGCCCTCCCGGGGCCCGTCCTTCCCTGCGAGGACCTCACATCGCCCGTGTGGCTTGTTTTGTCATCGCCCGCCATTCCGCACACCAAGAATGAAAAGGGCAGTAGGGTTCGGACTTGTTCGTTGGTCCTCACCCACCGCGTTAGCAGTTTTAAAAGTCTCACAACAATCATTTAAACAAATCGTGGATATAATCACTTAGATATAAAAGATCAAAAACCCCTACCTCAACGTGCTCGTTGAACGTGAGTTCATCGCAAAATTGACCGTCGCGGAAGAAGAGGATCGTCGTGTCGCGGAAGGGGTGTCGCTGTCGTCGCGGTACACGGCGTCGCGTAGTCAAACTCCGGGGATTAAATTCACATAGATTTAATTGCACCAATTAAACCCATGTTGAGGATATAATTCACAAATAATTAAAAGAACCGCAATCCCCTACCTCAATCGGTTGTTGATTGAAGATTGTCGCAGGGAAGGAACATCGTGGAAGAAACATCGCAGAAGGAGGATCGTCGGCGACGCGGTACACGACGTCGCATCGTCGATCTCCAAGGGTTCGGCGTTCTTCGTCGCCCTTCATCAAATGCTGGCATTGTTCGTGTTCTTCGCGTTCTTTGCGTTCTTTTCAAAGGAGGATGAAGATATTCAGGCCTTAGAGTTTTCTCCAAATCCTCTCAACAATCCACCCCTCAATAAGACAAATGTTGGTCTTATTTTATTCCCATGCCAATAATTTGAAAATCAAAGATAAGTAAGGAACATTTATTTCGAAGAATTAATTATTACAATTTTACTGTCCAATTTAATGGGGCGTTTCTTAACCAAAAAACGCACGGTTGATTTTCATTAAAGAGGGGTTTTGCGGGTGCGTTACTTAGGAGGGAAGAAATGGTGGGGCTCGTGCGGGCCCCACCTCACAAATATCCTACCAAGTGGGTAGGATATCATGGGTCCCACATTATCCTCTTAACATAGCTTAAGTGGATTTAAGTGAAATAAAATAATGTGTCACACCACTTTTATTTTATTTCTTAACTTAACCCCCAAAAAATAAAAACCACACCCGAGCAAACGCAACTCCGGAAAAGGCGTTTCTAAGAAAATACCGGTGCTGTGATTCCATCAGTGCCCTCAAAATTTGATTCCAAGCACCGAGTCAAAAGTTATAAAAGCCCGCTCGTTCGTTCACTGAACGTACCCAAGCCAAACTTCGGAAAAATATTCCGGGCACACCGGGCCTCAGAATCAGGTGCCGTCAGAAACTG
Source organism: Viscum album (assembly GCA_963277665.1). Classification (NCBI taxonomy): domain Eukaryota; kingdom Viridiplantae; phylum Streptophyta; class Magnoliopsida; order Santalales; family Viscaceae; genus Viscum; species Viscum album. The sequence goes on along the minus strand of OY728123.1, from coordinate 1,194,923,200 downwards.
CTTTCTTGTAAAATTCCCAAGAAAGTTATGAAAAAAATTTCCTTGAATTTTAAGGGTCTTTAAAATTCCATCCTATGCTCATATGCTTGATGACCATATCATCAAGTTATTATTAAACATGTATCCACGTGAGAAGGACATGAGATAAGTTGGTTGTCTAGATAGGACCCGGATATGAGATCTAAATGATGTTAAATTTCCAATGAGACTATGAATCAATCTAGATATAGTTCTTGGACATAATGTATTGGATGATCAACATTATAGGGGATAGGAACCACTCAAGTGGTAGATTAAGTTATCACAAATTTTTACATAATGATACATGGATTTTGGTTTGGCATCATCTGACATTTTTTATATAAGGAATTACATCTTTATCATAGAGTAAGACTATAGTTTAACATTATATGTTGAAGAATTTTTCTATTGGGGAGAAAAGATGGAATGATTAGGGGAATACACATGGAATCCACCAAGGAGATGAGGGGGAAGTAATAATGAGTTTATAATACCATGGATATCATGTGAGGTATCCTATATCATAGTATAAGGCATCCCATTCTCATTATACAACAAATCCTCTAGTAATTACACTTTAAAAATTCACAGTTTAACATAATGTGTTGAGGGTGTGGAGTACAAAAGACTTGTGTATTGAGTTTTTCTCTTGTGTATACACCATAGTGGAATGTTTGGGATTAATTGGAAAATATTTGGGATTGTTCTCTAAAGAAGTTGATTTTTTATATCCTCAAGTCAGGTCATGAGGGACTATCAACCCACTGATAGACTAGAGGAACATGATTGCGGGTAACACCTCAGGAGGAGGAATGTGAGGATCACTGTGGATCAACAACAGTATATATGGGTGATTCTTGGACCATGAGCGGGTTTCATAACAATATTGATTCTATTTAGAGGTCATATCAATATTTTTACAAGAATCATATTGTGGTTGAGGTATAAGAAATATCATATTTGTCACATAGGGCATAATATGCCTTCCACATAGGGTATACAATAGCTTAATGTCATGCACATAGGATGATATCTTATATTTTTACTCAATGGCGGTATAACCAGCAGTGAGGGTGAAATGAACTTACTTTTCATAGTTCATAAATCTATCATTACCAAAGGACATAGGGGATTAATATTTTTGAAGGTGACCCTACACAGAGGGAATTTTTTTTTGGGGTTGATGAAAATATGTTTTATCATCACTATGTATCACATATAGAATGGAATCAATCCACACATAGTTCTTATATGGAATATAACCTACAAAAGTCTAACCTATATTGTAACAACCTTTGATTTTGTGAAATATATTTTTTGAATTAATTTAAACTTTTGGATATTTTACATTTCATGAAACACTGAATATATATTGTGTTATATGAAGGAACTATCTTTAGTTTGAGTTGCACTCAAAAACAAGTTAAGATTACGCTACAAAAACCACTTTGATTAGATTTTTTATGTGTAAAACTACATTTGGATTATGTTACACACAATGATGAGTTCCTTTGATTACTTGCATTACCTGAAAATCCGATTTTTACTGAACTAAAATATAATATTAATATTGTTATTAAAAAATTATTATTGTTACCACCTATCCATTGGAATTGAATTTATGAGTGGGGTTAATAAAAGTGTAAAAATATGAGCGAAACATGTATATTAAATAAATAATTTGATTATCAGTTAGTTATAAATGAAAGCAAGAACTATTTCAAAATTAAGAAATTTTTTTTCTATGAAGACTATTTCTCTATGTAAAAACAAAATTTTATCTCAACAAATTAAAAAATCAATATTGATGATTTTTTTTCATAAAATTTATATATTATATATTCAATAAAATTTTTTGATACTCATCCAATGGATACTATTGGAATAAGATAAGAATAAATCAAATTTTATAAATAAAAAGATGTAATTTTCTAAAAGGTAATTTTACTACCTTTTAATGAATAACCTATTTTGAATATAAATTTTGAAACTCTTATAATTTTTATATAATTAAAAAATATTAATTTTTTAAATAGGGATATAAAAATTTAATTTGTGTGATTTTTTGAATATTTTAGAGAAGTTTTATATTTTGATGAATATTGAAAAATACTAAATTTTAATTCAAAACATAGTTTTTTTATAAATTATTTATATATTTAAATTTTATTTAAAATTTAGTTTAAAGTATATTTAGATTTATTATGCATTAAATTAATTCCATTTTTGTTTTTTAACCCATTTAACCATGAAATTGAATATAAAAACATTTCAATCTTTTGGATGTTTTCACATTAAAAACTCATCGTCTAATCCCGTTTGTGGGATTAATTTTAAATTAATTTCTACCACTGAATTGATTATAATTTGGAAAAAAGGATCATGAATTTTTAATAAGAATAATTGATAATTTATAATATGTTGAACTTTTTTTTTCAAAATTATTAGTGAATTTAATTAAAATTAATTATAGTGATTAAGGAAAAACAACTTTAATTGATGACTAAACTTGGAAAATAAGGTGTAAAAATTAACCTAAAATATTATAAAATTATTTTATGGTCCTATTTAGACCATTTAATATCTATGGATCTATAATGGATGATTTATAACCCTTTGGGTATAATTAAAACATGGTTAACACAGAAATATTTCCATGAATACCCAATGTGTCCTCTCCCCTACTTATAAAAGGCATCATCACCTCCCCCTCTATCCACACCTCTAAAGAACATTTTGATCAGCCAAAAACTACCAAAATATTATATAAACCTTTATAAATTCATATTATAACCCTTATTTTGTGAATAAATCTAACTAGACTTTCCCTTTGGAAAAAACCAAAAGGAGTTACCTGGAAAGGAGGTAACATTCTTCAACATGCATTTCTATTTTCATTATTTCTCCATCCATTCAGTTCATATTAATCCATTATAATATAATATACTCATTATCATAAATTTAATTATTTATTTATTATATGTTTTATACCTAGACCTACTCAAACTTCCATGAAATGGGTAACAAATTTACGATTCTTGTATAAGGCGGACTACCACCTTACGAGATGATGTTGTTCATTTTTTCCATTACCACCTCTCATGGTTGTGTACTATGATGGAAATAATTTTTTATATGATATATATGATATTTATTATGTATTTAATGTTTTAATTTTTATATTAAACCTAAATTCATATTTTCCATTTTTGTAAATAAGATAACTTTATTTGTAGGCTTGTGGACTACAACCTCATCAAATCGATGTGATTCGTTCAAACATTACATGGAGTGCATAAAGAATGAGTTTAGTTAATGAGTATCATATATATGAAATTACAATTATAATTTATGGATATTATATATATATATATATACATTTTTCTATTTACTTTCTTTCTTTTAATGCGATAAGAAAACAGAAATAGAGTTCATGCGAACGTATGAACTATCGTCTTGATAAACAGTGTATTAAATTTGATATTTATATATTTAATTTATTATTATAAAAAATTTTATACTGAATATATATGAAATTTATATCATGTTTTACATTATATAGTTGATTAAATAATGATCAACATAATAAGACCAGGAATAAAAAGTCTAAATATATACGAAAACAAAGCAATTATTACCAGGAACGTAACTTTAAAATGAAATGGTTAATAAATAGGTAACATAAATTCATAATAAAATAATATATGGTATTATATATAATAATATGTGAATTTTTTAACATTAAAATAAATTTATATTTTTTATATATGTGGTTTGAATGTGTATGAATAGAGTCTATAATTAAGGTAAGGGTTTTCTCATATCACTATTATTTCGTTGAGATATTTGCTATATTGACCACTTATTTTTATTGTATGGTATATATACTTCCTTGTGAAATGTTATATCATAAATTTTATTTATTTTAAGACATAAAAAGTTTCAATCGATGATATTATTTCAATGGAATCATGATTTAAAAGTTACTCATGTAGTAAGTGGTTTTCCCGTCTCACTTTTATTTCTGTGAGACTGATGCCTTATTCACAAATAATTTATTTTGTGTTTTGTATATATTGATCATGAATGTATTATAATATTATAATTAAATTTATGAGGATCTACATAACCATTTTGTGATATTTGTTTTATTTCTTATATGGTTCAAAAGATACCAAGTGGGTAATGTAATTTTGTCTCAATTTTCCTTCTTTGAGATACATGGAATGTTATGGACATATATTTCTCCATAAGGTGTATAGAATACACATTGAAATGTTATATCATAAATATACTTATTTTAATTATATTTAATGATATAATTAATGTTATTATTTCTTATGGATTATGATTTAATGTTACCAAAATGGTAACAATTTATTTCTACATTCTCATTATTTATCGAAATTGTTTATGATTATGCTTCCACTGATGAAATATTATGATCTATCTCTGAATAAATCTCACGAATTTTCTTAACATACGTTAAATCATGATATCCTTGTGAAATGGTAAAATTTGTTCACTCTTTTTTAATTAATATGATTAACAAAATGTTTTTAATAAAAACCGACCTTATTTTTCTCTTTGATCGTAAATCTATATTATTCAAATACCATGTTTTTTTAAATGATTTAATTTTTTTCAATAAAAAATATATTAAAATATTTTTATGTTTTAAAATATTTTTAAAATGGGGTTTAAATCTTACTTTATATTTTTTCCTGGTTATCTTTGAATAAAATAGTTTTCCAAAGGTTTTATGTTTCAAAAATAATTTTTCATAGAAGAAATTATATTTTCTTCATGAAATGTTTTGAATGATTTTTAAAAGCTTCAATTAAATTTTTTTTCAAAGTTCCTTTCAATGAAATAGAATTTTTAGATTATTTCTTATTTTAAAATTTTATTTTCAAAGAAATATTATTTTTGTTTAGAAATGTTCCAAGTGATATTTAAAAATCATCTTCCTTATTAAGAGTCATCCTTTGATATAGTTTTTTGATTTACTAGGGATATGATCCAAGGACACTATTCTTATTATTTCTTAGAATGATTATGATTTTGGTGATATGTTGTTTATTAATCCTTTTTCTCTTCCATGGTTCGTCCCATGATAACACTCTTATGAAACCTGTATTTTTTCATGGGTAATGATTTGATTAAATGATTATGAAAACTATCACCTTTATATAAGTTATGATATGATGACATGTTTATGATAACCAATTTATTTCATGGGATATGAAATTATGATTATGAAACCCATATCTTTTTAGGGATCATGATATGATGAAAATTTTAATATCTTGTGGAACATGTATGAATGGTTTTATTATGTGATGGTTGGGACCTATATCTACCTTTAAGGAATTGGGTAATGATTTATATATGATGAGATAATGATAGGAAAAAAGTCTATGGGCTTGATATCTAGTGGGAAACAATTTTTTACATATCTCAAATAGGAAATAGGTGTGTATTGATTACCTTTGGGAAGACATGGAAAACCGATCTACTATGGGAAGAAGGGGAAACCCAATCCACTATGGGATGAATGAGAAACCTGATCCACTATGGGAAGAAGGGGAAAATAGATCCACTATGGGAAGAAGATATAACATAAGCCACTATAAATAAAAGGATATGACTAGGGATGGTTGTGTGTCCAAACCCTTAGGTGAATCCCTTATGAAGTTCCATGATATGTTTTACCAATGAGCATTGGGTTAGGTAATTTTATACTTATTTATACTTTGGCCAAAAATTCTATGTCTTACTCCTATGTTATGATTTCTCAAATTATGCTCTTGATTTCTTTATGATTCATGTCTTATGAAATTCAAGTTTTTTCCATGAAACATGATTATGATGTTTTATATGCATGGTTTGATCTTATAATGTAATTAACATGTTCTCATACCTTTTTTCCCAGTTTATTATTACTTATCTCACTTGTTTACCCTTACTAAGCATCTGACCTCACATATTTCTTATGTTTTTATTCCCTAGGATATGAAGAATGGTTTAAAGTAAGAGTAATAAAGTGGAAGAGATTTATAAGAGATGTGGAGGATATTTAACAATAATTTTAAGAATGTGTTCTATTTTTCCAAAGACACCAAAATATTATGGTCCTTGAGCATGTAATTTGTAATGTGGTCAATATTCTTCTAAAATGATGTAATATCCAAATATTTGAATCATGGGTTGCTATTGTTGGTATAAAATGGAGTTTTGTTTAACCTTTGAAAACTAGTATGATAAACCTTTAGTGAGATCCCTATTGATATTTCAAAGGATATATCTAGGGATGTCTCTAAGGATAAGTCTAAGCAAGAGTTATTGTTTCTGAAAATGTCTTGGAATTTTGGTAAAGGATAGAGAGAGTGGTTTATTTTAAATATATTCATTCATGGATACTATAAGTGTATGTGGCTTTGGGATATATGTACATAGGCGTAATAAATCCCAAACACCATATTGATCTTGAATTGATAAAGAATTGGTACACAATAATGGGCCTTGCTCCACACTTGGTTTAACACTCCTAGGTGTTAGACTCACCTATTTTGATAATCCCAAATCCTGTTTTTATAATACCAAATCAGGTTTTGAAAATCCCAAATCATGTTTTATTTATGTGATAATTATCCTTCTCTTACAAGTTAATCATTTATGTGAAAATTATGTTTAAATCAGAGAGATAACAATGTACGTTTAATCTCACCGCTCTCTTGTTTAATGCTCATAGGGAAAATTTTATCCATGTAAAAAGGTCACTGATGTAAAGGTCACCGATAAAAAGATCACCGATGCAAAGGCCACTGATTCAAAGTTCCCTGATGCAAAGGTCACCAATTCAAAGGTCACCGATGCAAGGCTATGGATGCAAAGGTCATTGATGCAAGGTCACCGATTCAAAGGTAACTGATGAAAAGGTCACTAATGCAAGGTCATTTTTGCAAGGTCGCCGATGCAAACCTACTGTAGTGAAGGTTACCGATGGAGAGTTATTGAGAGAAAGTTATCAATGAGAGGTTACAGATGGAGATTTATCAATGGAAGGTTACCATTGGGTATGTTACTGATGAATTCTGCCACTGTGCACTTACTGTTGAAGCCTACCATTGTGAAGGCTACCTTTACCAGTCAACTATACTCCTCTACTCCATACTTTTTCAAATTCTAAAGACTATTCTAATAGTCATATGTGCTAAATTTAATGCTTCTGACCTTAATTAATGGTGACGTAGACATATCGAGAAACTTTATCATGGGACAGTACGAGGTATGATAAAGATCACACGTGATGTACTTATTACTACTCTCAGACCTCATGTATAAATGAGAAGACCAAAGAAGAAATGAAAGATATATGTGGTAGATTTGGATGATGGTGATGGACAGGAAACATGTCTAAGCATATAAAGAAACTTAGTCACTAGATCAGTGAACGAAACATCCATCACTTATACTCTGAACCCACAACCATCATTATGATCATTTGGGACACACTCAATTCTACCTTCTATGCTTCATCAACTATTGATCAACATAAGAAGCAAAATACTCAGTACATAAAAGCTATAACCTAGAATTGCGCCACTTTTTTTGATGATAACTTTTAGAGAAATACTCTAACATCAAATTCTTCACTTTATAGAGCCAAAATCTGAACTACAAACACATAGAGCCCTCTAAACACAATATCATCATATTTTCTCTACTTTGTTCTTATATTTTACATTTCTGAGAAGTTTGTGTTTGTGTCATACACACTGTTTTCTGTGCTTGAACCGGAGGATACATAAATCCTCACATAAATATTATCTTAGACCTTGTTTTCCCATGTATAACTGTGGAAGAGACCATGTGTGGTATTTACTGATTATTTTTACCTGGTATAATAGTGGAAGAGACCATGTGTGGTCTGTGTTGTTTATTTTTCTCACATATAACTATGGAAGATACAATGTTTTGTATGTGTTGTTTATCATTCCCACGAAGATCTGTGGTAGAGGGTGTGAACCATGGACAGTTTGTGATAACTATTGTAAAGACCGATACAGGCTGTGTATCAAGATTATTGTTAATATAAAATGCTTGGTGGCAAGTGATCACCATGTGGAGAGGATTAATTCTCAGGTTGAGACTGAACCTCTTGTTTATCTTTTTGTGCACAATATTTTGTCATACTTTGTTTTATATATTTTCCACAGATTATAATTTCTAAAACATAAAACTTTTTTTCATTCACTTTGATAGTTAGTTTTGGTTAGTGTGTGTATATGTTTAATTCAGTAAACTTGTTTCAAAAGTTGAAGAAGTATTTCACACTAATTCAACTAAGTCCTAATCACATTTTCAGAAACCTACTGACCATATAGACAATTACATCTCTACTGACTTAATTAACCAGGCCATTTCAAATTTTGGGGGATCTTTATAATAAAGTTTTTAACATAAATTTTAACTAGGGACTCAATTCATCCCCTATTAAGTTTCCACTCAGACCAACATTTGGTATCCGAGGGTTTAGTTTAGTTTTTATTACTACATCCTAAACTATTGCACATTTAGTTAAATTATTTAACTGTGATTTTAGTTATATAATAAATATCTTAAAATTTCTATCATATCTAAATTTTCAGTTCTTCACAATTCTAATTAATAATGGATAACTGAGTTGAGGGTACTGCTACTAACAGGATACCTTTCTTTAATGGAAATAACTATGCTTAGTGGATAGTAAAAATGAAAATGTATCTAGAGAGCATGGGAACTAAAATCTGGGAGACAATTGAAGAACAACATGTATTACCTATTACTTCTAGGTACACATGGTCTCAATTGACTAAAGCTACATATAACTATAACTGTAAATCAATGAATGATTTTTACTATTCTCTAGGTGATGAATAATTCCATAGAATATCTTCTTGTAAAACTACATATAAAATTTAGGATACTTTAGCCATTTCTCATGAGGGAACAAATAAGGTTATAGAAATGATATTAAATACTTACACTATTAAATATGATAATTTTATGATGAAGCCTGATAAACATATATTTGAAATGTATCTCAGGTTTAATAAAATAGTGAATACCATGAGTAATCTTGGAAAACCAGTGGACCACAAGGATCAGATTATGAGAGTGCATCGATGCCTACCTAACAAATGGAGAGGAACTTCTATTTCTATCTGAGAATCCTGTGACATAAGAACGTTTCTTGAGAAAAACCTAATTGGGAAGCTTATGATTTATGAAAAAAACTTCAGGTAAATCAAGAAGCAGATGTAGAACCATGAAGGAAGTCTATATAATTCAAGACTACTACCTCAATGAACAAGGACAAAGAAAAAGATCAAGCTCTTATAGATACATCCACCAGTGAAGACTCAAACTCTGGCAGTGATGATGAAATGGCTTATCTTGCTAGAAGATTCAAGAAGTTCTACCAGAAGAAGATGTTATTTTGAAATTCAAACTATAAAGGAATGTATGATAATAAAGAATAGTGGAAAAAGGATAAAAAATGGAATGATAACACAAATGAAATAGTTTGTTATGAGTGTAAACGAATAGGTTATGTGAAAGCTGATTACCACAAGAATAAATTTAAGAAGTATGAAAACAAGGTAAAGGGATATAAACAGGCTATGAAATCTACTTAGAGTGCCTCAGAAGATAGTTCCAGTGGATCTAACACATCTGGTATTGAAAATAACAAACCTGAAAACCTGTGTTTCATGACATAGACATCCGAGGTAACACCCAATTCTCTTATACATAATGCTTACTATTCTAGGAATGAAATTGAATCAAACAATGAAGAAAATATGGCCAAGGATGAACTATTTTATTTTTGTGGAATGATTGAGGACACCTTTAATGAACTCAAGGATAAATATAAATTATTGAAAAGACAACATTCTTTAAATTCCAATTATAAGTCTGATCTAGATATTGAAAAAAATGTGCTCAACTATTAAAAGAAAATACTGAACTTAAATTATCCAATGAGAAATTAAAAAGATATCTTGAGAAGTTTACTACAGGTAGATATACCATGACTCAGTTACTAGGAAAAAAGATTTCTCCAAAATACAAAACTGGTCTAGGATATCGGCCATGATAGAAAAGAATTATTAAGAATAAAGGTGTTCCAAAATCTAGACAGTTCACAGCTAGTTCAAGTTCTGGACCATTTTTTGAAAACCAATTTTGTAAAGGAACTAACAAAGTGTTCATGTCTTAAAACATATCTATTGATTATATGAAACTTGTGAGACAAGTATGGGTTCATAAAGTTTTACTTGCTAACCACTCTGGACCGAAGAAAATCTAGGTACCAATGTTACCCTACACATAATCTGTTTTGCAAGAAAACAATTTAAAGAGATCCTGTAAAATTCTATGGTACTTGGATAGTGGATGTTCAAGACACATGACATGAGACTACTCATACTTCAATATCCTAATTAATGTTGATGTAGGACATGTTACGTTTGGTGATAATGCAAAAGGGAAGATCATTGGCTTTGGCCAAATTGGTAACCCTAAGACTATATTAATTTCAAAAGTACTTTTTGATGACGGGTTAATGTACAATTTACTAATTATATCTCAGATATGTGATGATGGTTTCAATGATAAATTTGAAAATGATGCATGCGATGTTTCTAATTCTAAAAATTATTTAATATTCCATGCTCTTAGAAATGAAAATGTATATGTTATTGATTTAAATTCATTATCCATGAAAAATGTTTCATGTTTAAATGCTTTTCATAAGGAATCCTGGTTATGGCATAGAATATTAGGACATTGTAATGTGAACTCACATAGGAAACTAACTAGGAAAGGTTTAGTTAGTGACTTACCTAAATTAGAATTCCCACAAAACAAATATTGTAATCCTTTTCAAAAGGGAAAAGAACACAAAGTGTCTTTCAAACTAAAGAAATAAGTTTCTACATCTGAACCACTTGATTTGGTTCACATGGATTTGTTTGGGCCATTTAGAGTTTCAAGTTTAAATGGGAAGCAATATTTTTATGTTTTTGTAGATTATTTTTCTAGATATACTTGCGTATACTTTCTAGCTCACAAAAGTGAAGCATGTTATTACTTCATTAAATATTCCATGTCTGTAGAAAATATTAGTGGACTTCGAATTACTACCTTGAGAAGTGATCATGGCCATGGGTCTGAAATTCAGGAATTTGAATCTTTTTTCTCGCATTAGGGTTATACTCACAATTTCTCTGCTCCTAGAACACCCCATAAAAATGGAGTTGTAGAAATAATAAATAAGACACTTCAAGAGATTTCATAGACTATGTTTAATGAGTATAATCTACCTATCTATTTTTGGACTGAAGCTGTTAATACAACTTGTTACATTATCAATAGAGTCTTGATTAGACCTGTTCTTAAGAAGACCCCTTAGGAGATCTAGAATAAAAGGAAGCCTATGGTTAATTACTTCAGAGTTTTTGGTTGCAAAGTCTTTATCCTTAACACTAAGGACAATCATAACAAGTTTTCTTCCAAAAGCAATAATGTAATTTTCCTAGGTTACTGTATCACTGGTAAAGCATATAGAATATGTAATAAAAGATTAAAATGTGTGGAAGAATAAGTTCATGTCAAATTTGATGAGACTGATCCACATGAACCCAAAACCACTATTGGACTCCTTGAGGAAGATTTGTTAATTCTGGACCTTAATGATAAAGACAGTGAGCCCCTAGTGAAAACAACTAGTTTTGGAAATTCTCCAGAATCTATGCATGGTGAATCTGGAGCTATATACATTCATGATGAGTCTATTATAACTCTTTCTACAAGTATTAGAACTCTCAAGACTCATTCATTAGATGTTTTAGTAGGTGATTTAAATAGAGGACACAAACCAGAGCTTCTCCGATAAACTATGTTGAACATCAAGACTTTCTTTCACAGTATGAACCTAAAAATATTGATCATCAAATCAATGATGAATTCAAGGTGATAGCTATGGAAGAATAATTAAATCAGTTTGAAAGAAACAATGTTTAGAAATTAGTAGAAAGAACTAAATACACGCTGAACAAATTCACTAAATGAGTGTTTAGATAAAGTTGATTACTCTAGATACATAGTTAGAAATAAGACTAGACTAGTTGCAAAAGGATATAGTCAAGAGAAAGGAATAGACTATGAGAAAACTTTTTCACGTGTATCTAGACTAGAATCCATTAGGATACTACTTGCTTATGCAGCTCATCTGAATTTAAAACATTATCAAATGGATGTCAGATGTTCATTTTTAAATGGGTACACTGTTGAAGATGTATTTGTTGAACAAAACCTGGGTACAAATCCCCATTTTTTCAAATCATGTTTATAAACTTTCTAAAGCATTATATGGTTTAAAACAAGCTCCAAGAGATTGGTATGATAAGCTTAGTTTTTTTATTATTTGAAAAGGTTTTACTAAAGGAATAGTGGATCATACTCTTTTTATTAAAAGGATTTCCAAAGATGTTTTGGAAGTATAGATTTATGTAGATGATGTTATTTTTGGATCCTCTATAACTTATTTATGTACTGATTTTTCAAAAACAATGAAAGATGAATTTTAAATGAGTTTAATGGGGGAACATAAATTTTTCCTTGGATTTCTAAATTTTCAAAATTAAAATGGTATTGCATTAAATAAGAGTAAATATATCAAGGATATTTTGAAACATTTTGGTTTGGACTACAATAAATGTTTTGATACACCTATGAGTACCACCTGTAAGTTGGAAGTTGATGAAACTGGTAATCTAGTGGTTCAAACCAATTATAGTGGTATGAATGGAAGTCTGCTCTATCTTACCACTAGCAGACCAGATATTATTATCAGTTTATGCATGTGTGCTCGCTTTCAATCCAATCCTAAAGTGTGTCATTTAAGTTTTGTTAAAAGGATTTTTAAATATCTCAAGTATACTACAACTTAGGGCTGTTTCATCCAAGAGGATAATCATTTAATTTAATAAGTTATTTGGATGTTGACTTTTCTGGTTGCAAGTTAGATAGAAAGAGAACCTCTAGAACATGTCACATTATAGGCAAGTCACTAGTCTCATGGTGTAGTAAGAAACATAATTTTGTTGCATTATCTACTAATGAAGCTTAATATATAGTTGTTGAGAGTTTTTGTGCTCAAATTCTATGAATGAAACACACTTCACTATACTATGGATATTAATTAAAACATGTCTGTAACGCCCCGACCCCAGCTACCCAGAGTTGGTGCATTACTTCGTAACATTGGCATGATCACAAAAGATTAATTCTCGAAAGACTGATTAGTTTAGTAGCCTTGGAAACACTAGATACATTCATAAATGTTACATTACAGCATAAAGTGATAAACTAATAACAAAGTCTTCATAGTCCACACTCATATCCTCTTCTGACTATCCCTGCAGGTCATTCCTAAAATACTTCTTCACATCCTGGAAAATATTAAAACATTGAAAGGGGTGAGCTCAGATGCTCAGTAAGGATAACAATATTGCGGAAGCTTTCATAAATAATCATTAACATTTAAGGCAATGTATAACTAAAACAAAAGCCTTTTTAAACTTGAACTTTAGCATAATATGGCAAAAATAAAATGAGATAATTCCATTCACTTCTTCACATGGATATTCTACTGGTCAAATAATCACATGAAATATCAATAACCACTTTCATAATGATGGAATGCATAATTCCAGACTATCATAACCACGTAGCCAAGGCCTCGTGCCAAGACCACAAATAAGATTTTGTCAAGGCCTCGTGCCAAGACACTAGTTTGTCTCATGAGACCTGCCGATGAAATTTTTTTAGAAGATACTTACGTTTAAAATTGCTCAAATATATCCAGTGTTTTTCTGAAAACATTATGCAAGCTTCTGAAAACAAAATAACTAATTCTGAGACTACTCGACTAATTACAGGCCATGATGGGTCCACGCCCAATCCCTTCCTATCAACCACACTCGAGAGTCAGGTATTCTGAAAACATTTTTAAGCTTGCGTTAAGTACGTATACATTTGCAGTGGATTTTCATATATTGGAGAGAAATATCTCTTTTTTTTAAATCATTTAAAATTCACATAATTATAAATGAAAACCTTTTAAATAAACGTAGAAGTCAAAGGGGTTTATTCACCGTATAAATGAAATTTGTGTATAAAACAAAATATGCCTCAATGAATGGAGATTGAGACAAAGTACCTTACAAAAATCATTTTTTAAATAAAATAGATATATTATGTGTGTTCACTATAAGTAAACATAATTAAATTACAAATACAAGATAGGATATAATAACATCATGACATAATTTTAAAGTAGGAGATTATCCCAAAGAATGGAAATTGGGTTAAGAAGTTCCCTTACCTTGTGTCCGACTTGACTCAACCGTTCTTTAACTTCCTGAATAATAAACTAGAGTTAATATCTACCTTATTAAGAACCATTTTCAATTTAATTATCCTTTTTATATCACTTATTACAATGTTATGAACGTTATGTAATTATTTAAGTTAATAACGGTCATTTTGTCGATCTTTGGTACTTGAGTCAACAATAAACTTCTTATAATTACAAGTTGTTCATGTGGTGAAATATCCCTTATATCTAGAATTATATTCATGATTTAGATATCATATATATCATATATATCTAGTATATACATTCATTCATAATATTACGTAACATTTAGAGGTAAGAAATGAAATGCACCGTTCATAGAGACGGTAAGCCGTACGTACGCATGAATGCTACTTTCATTTCTATTTAATATTTAATGGAATGAAATCATAATTATATAAAGGTATAATATAATTCCAGTATAATATAGTGTATAATACCATTTACTCCATCCTTTATACATCCCACATATGGTATTAACGATTCAAATTACTTTGAGGGGGCGGTAGTCCGCACTTCCTAAAATGAAAATATCGCGTTTACCCATAATGGAAACCATAAAGGTATGCCATAAATGAAAAATAGAAAATCATAAGGAAAACAATAACATAATATATATCATATATAAAAATAGTTTCATCATAATGGCCACCATTAGAGGTGTTATATGAGTGTTGAACAATCATCGTTTCGTGAGGTAAAAATTCGCCATCCACAGAAACAGTATGTTCTTTAACAATTAGATGTAGGTGTGTGTAAGTGTAAACCATATACTTATCATAAAAACATCCTAGTATATTTTAGATAGTGGTTTTGTTACAAAAGAAAGGAATAAAAAGAGTTTAAGGGGTTGGAGAAGCTAAATAAAACAAAACAACATTAGAGAAGACATTACCTAAAAATCGGGTAACTCTTTTTGATTTGAGACAAAGGCTTCCTTGGGAAACATTATGCCCAAAGTGAGGATTCTAGGAGTAATTGAGGGATGTTGGTAGAGTATTTGGGCAGTGGTTTTCCGAGCCAAATGGCTTGAAGGTGTGAATAAGGTGGGAGTGGTGGGGGCCTTTTATAAGTGGAGAGGAGGGGCACTTTTGGAAAGTAATGAAAGCTTACATTATTATACAGTGCTTTTCGGATTCTAAAGGTCCCAAACATATATAATTCGTGGATAAGGTGATAAGGGTTCGAAATAGACCCATCCAATAGTCTTTGGACAAGTGTAGGCCTTGTATTTTACATTATCTTTTCATTTTATTAAAATCGTTAAATAATGAGGTCATCGCCGCATCATAATGATGTCATAAATAATTTAGTTTATTTAATGTCTAAAAATAATAAAAAAAATACTATGATGTAGGAAATCTTTTTATATTTACAATGACTATTTATAGTCAAAAATATTACTTGTATAACCCCATGTAAAAATTGTTTTAGTAAAACATTTCATGTTTGTGTCATTTTTTACTTTAACATTAAATAAAAGGTATTTATGTCATTTTCCAACTAAAGTGGCTCCATGGGGTCCCCAAGTTGACCCATGTATTGTATTGGTCGGCCATGACACATCCAATGAGGTTAGGACATGTGTCAAGCT
Source organism: Viscum album (assembly GCA_963277665.1). Taxonomy (NCBI): domain Eukaryota; kingdom Viridiplantae; phylum Streptophyta; class Magnoliopsida; order Santalales; family Viscaceae; genus Viscum; species Viscum album. The sequence continues at coordinate 1,194,907,115 of OY728123.1, read as the reverse complement.
CATCTCATATTATTAAAACATTATTTTTACCTTAAACTACACTAATTACCTCTAATCGCAATTAAGAACTTAAAAGTTACTATTCACCAAAAATTATTTTAATCTCATTGAACCACATTTTACTTCTTAATGACAACCATGTATGTCGGATTTTTGAAATTCAAAACACAGAAGTGGTAAAATTTCATTTAAACGAAAAATCAGTTTTTATAAGTACCACTTAGTGGTTTCACTATTCATCAAAAATTGAAGTTTTTCAGAACAATGTCAAAATTGCACCCTCAGATATAATTGATATTCCGAATTCAAAAATGATGTCTATTTTAAAAAATTCCAAACATATAAGTTTCATTAATTAGTTTTATAATTAACTCCCGCTGTCACAACAAATAGCGTGTTTTTAAGAAACAATTTATATCAAAAGATTGACAATTGTTCATGCCCAATTTCAATGTTAAGTTAATTCTAATGACCAAAATTGGATAAAATGGTAAAAATATATTCTAATTATACTCTAAAACCACTCAATAGTATAATTTATCAATATAAATTATTTTTATTAAAAAAGTTGTTTTTAAGTATTTTTCACTATTAAAAAAATGGAAGTTCTCAGAAAAATACCAAAAATTCAACATAGGCTAATTTCAATATTCCGAATCCAAAAATTCAGTCCATTTTGAAATATAAAATTTCTATAATTTTAAAAAGTGGTTATTACTATTCATAACGGCTACATTGATTAGTCGCAGTGTTTTAGAACTCGAAGTTGCGTACAATGCAAGCTATTGCATTATTGAATGAGAAGCGTATCATGGAAGATCAGGGTGTTACATTCTCCCCTCCTTCAATAAATTGCGTCCTTGCAATTTGGAATTTTTTATTTGAAAATAAAAGGTTGAAAAGGGAAAATACCTTTGTGGAAAACCCACATCGGAAATAAGATTAATAAAATTTAGCCTTAATAAGAGGGAAAGGGAAATGAAAAAGTCACCACCCAATTATGATCTCGATTAGGAGATCATTGGAGGCAATTAGAGACATATAATTGGAGGGAAAATGTAAATATTTGTAGGGAGTGATTGAGTTCATCAATCACAATCAACTGTCAAATTGAGGGCCTCAAAGCCATCAATCTATGTTGATTTAAAATATCATCAGCTCAACAAGACATAAGGTATTAGGATAACACATTTTTTTGTTTTAATATCCCTTTACTAATGTTTAAGAATTAATTTATTAATTGAATAAGAGATAGGTATATATATTTATGCTTGACAATTAGAGTTTCAACCTTAAACTCATCTTTCACTCAAAAAGATAATAGAACTCAAAAATATTATACTTATCCTAATTTTATAAGGTTACAAATTTTAACACATACCATTTAGATTAGAAAAACTATTTTGTAATAACCAGGGAATTCATGTAGTCTAGTGGTGGGCGATTAATCCCAATATCACTATGGTTGTGGGTTCGATTCCCACAGCTTTGTCCGACGCGATGGGTTGTCACTCGGTCTGCGTGTTGTCATTTTTATAAATATCCAAAAATAACCTTAACAATAGTATCCAATGTAAAATATAATCCATTCTAACCTTTATAGTTATCCAAAATACTTCAGTCCAACTCACAATCCAGATTTTATGAGGAAGGTAAACATAATGAAGCTCCTTTTTTTTCTACGTAACAACATGTGAACACCTTCATCATGTATTCTTTTAAAACACTGCAACATACTATATTACCATAAATCCTTATTGATTACATTCATGATCCCTTATTCCTTATAGAAAACTAGATATACTCCTTCTATCCAAAAATGTATACAAATCATTAATCAGTTTGAAGGATGTTAAGAATATACAACATAATTTATCCGAATCAATCATGTCTTATTCCAAAATCACTATCTCGGTATCAAGAACCATATTATGGTTTATCTTTCTCTCAACCATATATTTTCCAAAAATTTAACCTACTGTGGATTCACTTTTCATGGTTCCACACAATCTCAAGTCCTAGATGAAATAGTACTGCAGTACAATCCTTATATACTCCATAATTATTATAACCAGTACATCATTGATACAAGACTCAAATTACAAAATTCTTTAATAACAACATAAGAACTCTAATCATTCCTCCTCATCTGTGGTAGTATCATAACTTGATTATTATCCAATAACATCATTTGGGGCATACTCTGATGATTTGAACATTGGTTTTCCTAGTGTCCCCACTCCTTGCAGATGAAGCATTGTACATTTGAAACCTTTTTCTTACCCTTGCAGTCACGCACTTGGTGTCCTTTTTCTCCACACTTATAACAAACTCCCATTCCCTTCAGGCAAATTCCATGGTGTTTCTTCCCACAGATATCACATATTGGAAAATTCTTCTTTTCCCTCATCCCTTTATCCATCATTCTCTCTTCCATCCTTTTCTTCTCTTTCATCCCTTCAAATCCATAAGACTCAGAGAATTCTCTACTTATCTTATTAACACATGATACTATTTCTTCATATGTTGATAACACATGGGAGAATATTTCCCTTCTAAATTTTGGCTTAATACCATGAAAGATATGATCCTTCTTACTCTTTGGATCATACGTATTGATGGAGTTCACATTCCTTCTATTGGGCACCATTTCTATACAATGAAATAAAATAGGTTAGTTTATGAATCAAAATACATAATAAAAAACTTGAAAACACTTATAATAAATTGAACTATTTATGGATATAATCCATAATCATAAAAAATGTTTTCTTTTAAGAAGTATATATTCATAACCATTCATAGTGGTTTGTAAAGAAAATGTGAATTATCCTAAGAATATCCCCCAGGAGTTTCGTAACCAAGAGTGCAGCAAGGCCCATTGTCGTGCACCAGTTCCCGTTCGAGTCTAGCTCAAAGAGGTGTTTTCGGGTTTTACCCCTAGGTACATCTGTGCCAGAGCCGCCTCTACCTGCTCGTATCCAGACAGGGATGTATTGCTCGGGAAACTCACAAAATCTCTATAATACCAAAATTCTAGGAAGTTATTCTATACAAATCCTTAATTTCTATCTTCGGGCTATGTGCTCTAATCAGAGTTTATCTAAATCTAGCTTCCAAGGTTAGTACTAAACTGCCTCTGATAACAACTGTAACGCCCCGACCCCAGCTACCCTGAGTCGGTGCATTACTTTGTAACATTGGCATGATAACAAAATATCAAGTCTCTAAAGACCAATTAGTTTAGTAGCCTTGGAAACACTAGATACATTCATAAATGTTACATTACAGCATAAAGTGAAAAACTAATAACAAAGTCTTCATAGTCCACACTCATATCCTCTTCTGACTATCCCTGCAGGTCATTCCTAAAATACTTCTTCACATCCTGGAAAATATTAAAACATTGAAAGGGGTGAGCTCAGATGCTCAGTAAGGATAACAATATTGCGGAATCTTTCATAAATAATCATTAACATTTAAGGCAATGTATAACTAAAACAAAATCCTTTTTAAACTTGAACTTTAGCATAATATGGCAAAAATAAAATGAGATAATGCCATTCACTTCTTCACATGGATATTCTACTGGTCGGATAATCACAAGCAATATCAATAACCACTTTCATAACGATGGAATGCATAATTCCAGAATATCATAACCACGTAACCAAGGCCTCGTGCCAAGACCACAAATAAGATTTTGTCAAGGCCTCGTGCCAAGACACTAGTTTGTCTCATGAGACCTGCTGATGCAATTTTTTTAGAAGATAATTACATTTAAAATTGCTCAAATATACTCTAGTGTTTTTTTGAAAACATTATGCAAGCTTCTGAAAATAAAATAACTAATTTTGAGACTTCTCGACTAATTACAGGCCATGATGGGTCCACGCCCAATCCCTTCCTGCCTACCACACTCGAGAGTCGGGTTTTCTGAAAACATTTTTAAGCTTGCGTTAAGTACGTATACATTTGCACTGGATTTTCATATATTGGAGAGAAATATCTCTTTTCTTGAAATCATTTAAAAATCACATAATTATAAAAGAAAACCTTTTGAATAAACTTAAATGTCAAAGGGGTTTATTCACCGTATAAATGAAATTTGTGTATAAAACAAAATATGCCTCAATGAATGAATATTGAGACAAAGTATCTTACAAAGATCATTTTTTAAATAAAATAGATATATTATGTGTGTTCACTATAAGCAAACATAATTAAATTACAAATACAAGATAGGATATAATAACATCATGACATAATTTTAAAGTAGGAGATTAACCCAAAGAATGGAAATTGGGATAAGAAGTTCCCTTACCTCATGTCTGACATGGCTCAAACGTTCTTTAACCTCCTGAATAATAAACTAGAGTTAATATATACCTTATTAAGAACCATTTTAAATTTCATTATCCTTTTTATATCACTTATTACAATGTTATGAACGTTATGTAATTATTTAAGTTAATAACGGTCGTTTTGTCGATCTTTGGTACTTGAGTCAACAATAAACTTCTTATAATTACAAGTTGTTCATGTGGTGAAATATCCATTATATCTAGAATTATATTAATGATGTAGATATAATATATATCATATATATCCAGTATATACATTCATTCATAATATTACGTAACATTTATAGGTAAGAAATGAAATGCACAGTTCATGGAGACGGTAAGCCGTACGTACACATGAACGCTACTTTCATTTATATTTCGTATTTAATGGAATGAAATCATAATTATATAAAGGTATAATATAATTACAGTATAATATAGTGTATAATACCATTTACTCCATCCTTTATACATCCCACATATATTATTAACGATTCAAATCACTTTGAGGGGGCGGTAGTCCGCACTTCCTAAAATGAAAATATTGCGTTTAACCATAATGGAAACCATAAAGGTATGACATAAATGAAAAATAAAAAATCATAAGGAAAACAAAAACATAATATATATCATATATAAAAATAGTTTCATCATAATGGCCACCATTAGAGGTGCTATATGAGTGTTGAACAATCATCGTTTCGTGAGGCAAAAATTCGCCATCACAGAAACAGTATGTTCTTTAACCATTAGATGTAGGTGTGTGTAAGTTTAAACCAAATAATTATCATAACAACATCCTAGTATATTTTAGATACTGGTTTTGTTACAAAAGAAAGGAATAAAAAGATTTTAAGGGGTTGGAGAAGCTAAATAAAACAAAACCACATTAGAGAGGACATTACCTAAAAATCGGGTAACTCTTTATGATTTGAGACAAAGGCTTCCTTGGGAAGAATTATGCCCAAAGTGAGGATTCTAGGAGTAAGTGAAGGATGTTGGGAGAGTATTTGGGCAGAGTTTGGCCGAACCAAATGGCTTGAAGGTGTGAATAAGGTGGGAGTGGTGGGGGCCTTTTATAAGTGGAGAGGAGGGGCACTTTTGGAAAGTAATGAATTTTTACATTATTACACAATGCTTTTCGGATTATAAAGGTCCCAAACTTATATAATTCGTGGATAAGGTGATAAGGGTTCTAAATCTACCCATCCAATAGTCCTTGGACAAGTTTAAGCCTTGGATTTTACATTATATTTTAATTCTATTAAAATCATTAAATAATGAGGTCATCGCCGCATCATAATTATGTCATAACTAATTTAATTTATTAAATGTCTACAAATTATAAAACAAATACTATGATGTAGGAAATCTTTTTAGATTTCCAATGACTATTTATAGTCAAAAATATGACTTGTATAACCCCATGTAAAAATTGTTTTGAGTAAAACATTTCATGTTTGTGTCATTTTTTACTTTAACATTAAATAAAAGGTATTTATGTCATTTTCCAACTAAAGTGTCTCCATGGGGTCCCCAAGTTGACCCATGGATTTTATTGGTCGGCCATGACACATACAATGAGGTTATGACATGTGTTATGCTCATCTCAGATTATTAAAACATTATTTTTACCTTAAACTACACTAATTACCTCTAATCGCGATTAAGAACTTAAAAGTTACTATTCACCAAAAATTATTTTAATCTCATTGAACCACATTTTACTTCTTAATGACAACCATGTATGTCGGATTTTTGAAATTCAAAACACAGAAGTGGTAAAATTTCATTTAAACGAAAAATCATTTTTTATAAGTACCACTTAGTGGTTTCAATATTCATAAAAAATTGAAGTTTTTCAGAACAATGCCAAAATTTCACCCTAAGCTATAATTGATATTCCAAATTAAAAAATGATTTATATTTTACAAAATTAGAAACATATAAGTTGCATTAATTAATTTTATAATTAATTCCCGCTGTCACAACAAATAGCGTGTTTTTAAGAAACAATTTATATCAAAAGATTGACAATTGTTCATGCCCAATTTCAATGTTAAGTTAATTCTAATGACCACCATTGGATAAAATGGTAAAAATATATTCTAATTATACTCTAAAACCACTCAATAGTAAAATTTATCAGTATAAATTATTTGGATTAAAAAAGTTGTTTTTAAATATTTTTCACTATTCATAAAAAATTGAAGTTCTCAAAAAAATACCAAAACTTCAACATAGGCTAATTTCGATATTCGGAATCCAAAAATGAAGTCCATTTTGAAATATAAAATTTCTATAATTTTAAAAAGTGGTTATTACTATTCATAACGGCTACTTTGATTAGTCGCGGTGTTTTAGAACTCGAAGTTGCGTACAATGCAAGCTATTGCATTATTGAATGAGAAGCGTATCGTGGATGCTCGAGGTGTTACAATGTCTCTATAAAGTGTGATAATACAAGTGCTATTAACATATATAAAAATTAAGTATCTCAAGCTAGGCTAAAGCACATTGATGCGAGACATCACTTCTTGAGAGATCATTATCCAAGAGGTGATATCACTCTTGAATCCATTGGCACGGAACACCAATTGGATGATATATTCATAAAAACTTTGTATTATAAAAGATTAAATTACATTAAACATGAGTTAGGTATGATAAACTGTTAACCATTAGAAACCTCACCATTGGGACCTCACCTTTAGAAACCTTACCTTTGGGACCTCACCGTCAAAAACCTCACCATTAGAACCTCACTATTGGAACCTCAACATTGAACCCCACCATTGAAACCTCATCATTATAACCTCACCATTGGAACCTTACCATTGATCCTCACTATTGAAACCTCACCGTTAGAACCTCACCATTGAAACCTCACAGTTAGAACCTCACCATTGGACATCAAAGATAGGAACCTCACGGTTGGACCTCACTGATAGAAACCTAACTGTTGGACCTCACAATTAGAGATCACACAGTTGGGACCTCTCCATTATAAACCTCTCCATTAGAACCTCACTATTGGAAATTCACCATTGATCCTCACCATTGAAACCTCACCGTTAGAACCTCACTATTAAGAACCTCACTGTTGGACCTCACTGTTTGAAACCTCACCGTTGTACCTCACTGTTAGAAACCTCACCGTTAGGACCTCACCATTGGGACCTATCCATTAGGACCTCACCGTTGTCATCTTACCGATAGTCGATGTTTTCCAAGACATCACGTTTTCTTTCTGTCAGAAGTTGACACGTTTTCTGTTTCACTTATTTCTTTTACTTGATTTTTTTTCGATCCCTAAATGATAAAATTAAAAGATCATACCACATTTAGATCCACCTCAAATTCTCTCCTGAATCTCTTTTCTCTCCCTAACCTCATAACCTAACCCTCTTTTGAAACCCTCAAATCTCATCAGAATGCATGGAAATAATGAAGAGACCATTGCTCAGTGATGAAGGGGATGCGAAAAATCCAAAGAGACCTCGATCTTAGTCGAGTAGTGGAAGAAAGGCAATAGAAAATCCGATCAACCCTCATCTGTCAAAGAGGGAAATCATAGTTGAAAAATAGCTCTATTCTGAATGGGTTCTAATGAGAAGATCTTTAGTGTTGAAGGCACTTGAAGCTCAAGGCTAGGTTTAATGCTTTAAAAACAAAAATGGACCCTATTACCCGATGTTACTGAAGGGGTTTTAGGAGTTTTAGGAATTCAGACACACTAAGGATGAGAACAGAATATTAGCAAGGGTAAATGGAGTAAGTGTAAGCTTCTCCTCTTTTGAATGGGATGAGTGTCTGAGAGTACCACATGAAGGGATTTATGACTACTACTCAGTAGTGGTGCCTCACACTATTGATTTCTTCTATTATGAAGAATAGTTAGCCAAACTGATTGGGAGTGGGATCTCTAGGAAAGTCATTTCTGTTGAAATGGAAGAAGAAGACAAGTTGATGTTTAAGTTTGTCCCGCATGTCTTGAGTCCTAGGAGAGGGGAATTTTCTACATTTAAATTTTAGGATATATTTATTTTGAATCTGTTGAGGTATGAAATGAAGATAAGTTTATGTAGGCTATTGATGATTCAATTAGAAGATCTGAAAAAGCCAAGTTCAAAATCCAATGCTTTAATTTATGCTAGATTGATATCGTTGATGCTGATGGTTAAAGGAGTTGCTAGAGAAAATGAGGATATAGTTGTATTAAGGGAAAATTTATGCATTACAAAGGTAATTTTCAAGTAGATGAAAATAAATTGGAACCCTTATCAAAGAAGATGGGTACAAGATGAGGCTAATCTATATGAGAAATTCAAACCTTTCACTCATCCTACCACGCCTAAGGATAAGAGAGATCCTGGTCTAAATATTGGTGAAGTAGAGCCTTCATATTTAGATAAAGAAGAAGAAGAAGCTGCAGTTGTGCAAGAAAGGGAGGACTCTCCTACTTATTACAAGAGTGATCTTGACCTTCCCTCCAATCCTTGTGCTATTGTATCATTTGGTGAGCCAATCCCACCAAAGATATTGACGAGAAGAGAGAATGTTTTAAGGGACAGTGATGATGAAGAGACTTCTGGGGAATAAGTGGAAAAATTTCTTAGGAGACATTAGAGGGACCTCAGATGAGGATGAGGACACTGAATCTAGTTATGATGTCTTTGGGACTATAGCTCATGTAATTGAAGAAGAATGTTTGAGTCTCAATCCAATGATAGGACATACAGAAATGGTAGAAAGGTTAAATGAAGAGGCTAATGATTCAGTTGATGGTGGGATTGCTTTGGAAGTAGTTGATGATTCAGTAGAAGAAATGGAAGTGGACCCTCCTGTTGATGAAGTTCCACAAGGAGCACTACCACAAAACTGGGCAAGGCATGCGCCTGCCATTATCAGTGCTAACAGTAAAGCACTGATAAAGGGCAGGGCCTTTATCAGCGCTAACAAAATCACTAATAAAGGTCAACTTTATCAGCGCTAAAACAAGGTATGATAAAGGTGTACCCTTTATCAGCATTTTTTTAGTGCTGATATAGGCTTTCCCCTTTATCAGCGCTTTTTTTAGCACTGATAATGGTTGTATTTATCAGCACTTTTCATTTTAGCACTGATAAATAAACCCTTTATCAGCATTTTTTACTAGCGCTGATAAAGGCTCACGCGGATTTGTTAAAAACCCGCGGGTCCTCTTCCTCCTCCCTGCACCCAGTCAAGCTCTCGTGGAGGCCCTCCTCTGCGCCGCTGCCGCCGCTGCCTCCTCCTCCACCACCTCCTCCTCCACCGCGGCCGCCGCCTCCTCCTTCTCCTCCTCCTTCTCCTCCTCCTCCGGCCACCACCTCCTCCTCCTCCGACCACCGCCTCCTCCTCCTCCTCCTCCTCCACCGCGGCCTCGTCCTCGTCCTCCTCCACCGGCGCTTCCTCCTCCTCCTCATAGTCTGCGGCCTCATCCTCCTCCTCCTCCACCGGCGCCTCCTCCTCCTCCACCGCGGCCTCCTCCTCCTCCTCCTCCTCCTCCTCCTCCGCTACCTCTGCTGCCTCCGCTACCTCCACCCTGCCTCCGCGCTGCCTCTGCGTTGCCTCTGGTGCCTCCGTTGCCGACACCTCCTTCTCCTCCGCCACCGGGTCGTCCTCTTTAAGGTGATTCAAATTGAATTTTCATGAATTAATTATGTTTGGAATGGGTAAGTTTTTGGCCAACTATTCTTCGTGTTGAATCTTCAGTTTCCATGGGTGGTTTGGGATTGTGGTTATGTTTTGATCCTGACTATGGGTTGTTTTAATGATTTCCCACTACTTCATTAAATTTATTTTGTTATTCTTATGTTTTGGTGTTTTAATTTGGTTTGATCCATGTTGGGACCATTAATGTGGTATGTTAGGAAAGTTCCATGGAAATGGGTGAATTGATTTGGGTGGTTTGGGGCTGCCCTTGGTAGTAAATGATTTTAGTTTGATTGATGGTTTCCAGGATGACCCTTTGGAATAAATAATTTGTATGGACATAGAAATTATAAATGGAAGTTTTGTATTGAATTAAATCATGATCATGGCCTTTTAAATCATAAACAAAAATGTAAAATTAATTAAATATAAATCATAGTTTAATGTTTTAAAATTGTATGTATATGAAATGGATTAATATGAGGAATCATGGATTGAGATGTTGAATTTTTTTATATTTTAATTGGAAGTAATGGATTGTTTGGTATTTTTGAAATTTAATGTTATAATTTGAATTCCATGGGAAGTCCCTTGGATTCCATATGAAAAGGATGGGTGTGGAATTCCTTGGAGTAATTATTTGGATTCTTGATGATTTATATTGGTGTGTAATTCAATTGATGAGCCTTGGAATCCACAGGGGTCTCATGTGAATATAGGGAGTGGAAAATTACTTGGATTCGATGAGGTCCAATTTAATTTAATTCATCAAGAAAGATAGTGGATTCTATATATATTCATTATTTTTAATTCTATAGGGAGGATCCCACTTATATTTGGGTAATGTATTTATTTATCTATTGATATAGTTTAATTTCATGGATTATTCAGGGTGTCCCTTATTAAATATTGAAGGATGAGCTCTATAGATTTATATTGATTATTATTGGTATGGAATTACTCGATTGTGGGACATGTATTTCAATCATTATAGTATACTATTGTTATGGGAGGTCCTCCAAGTTCAAACCAGATGAATGGATTTCTTGAGAATTATTGGGATGGAATTCATGTTGGAGCCATATAGATTCCTCTCAGGCTACTTGATTATGGTTTCCTCGATGAAGTGCCTTAGAACCAAGTTGAGACATGATACTTACACCTTGAACAGAGGTAATGGATATGGAAGAAGTATGTAGTGTCATCCTAGGATGTCCTCTTGAGACCGAAGTCATGATACATTTCTACTATTTTCAATTATTATTATTATTACCACTTCACTTATTTGTTCTACACCATTATGCTTTATGATCAATGATTGGGTTTTCATTAGACTCCATTGATAGTGGATTACTAAGTTGTAATCACACACTTCTCTAGCATCCACGGAACATGGGTACCCGAGTAGATGCTCCTTGGTCATAGGTTCTTGGTTTAGGGCATTTCCTGAGGATTATTTATAATTATTATATGGTTAGGATGGAGTTTGGAGTAGGAATCTAGGCCAAAACATAGAAAATATAGGTTTTGTACTATTTTATGGTATTGTTCCCTATTCTTACTTTTTAGATAGCTATAATTGTTCTTATTATTATGTACTACCATGTATATTATATATGTAACATCATTATGATATTTCCTGGGAAATGTTTTGGTATTTTATCTCATGATGTTGATATATGTAGTTTGTGATGTTATATGATGTCTCCCTTATTTACTTATGTTTTTCACACTATTTTAAAGAGGGTATAGTCTCCCCACTATACCACCTATAGAAACTCACTACTAGTCAATAGCCTCTAGCATATATGGAGGTACACTTGAGGCTATGTAGTACATCATATCGAGGCTATGTACACTTGAGGCTATGTAGCACATCATATCGACCTATAGACACTCACTACTAGTCAATAGCCTCTAGCATATATGGAGGTACACTTGAGGTTGTTTTGGGTGTTTTTAGAGAGCTTTTTCTTTATTACAATATTATAAATTACTCATATTTTGTTTAAGAAGTATTGTTTCATGGTCACATAATTTCCTTGGAAGGAGTTCTAGGTTATCCAGAAAAGGTTCAAGGAGTCATTTATCCTCTAACATATATACTCATCCTATGGATTTCAAATAGGATGAAAATAAATAAAGAATGGATGAATGCCAATCGGTTGACAAAAGAGTATGAAGAAGGCGTGAAATAATTTATCAAGTTTACAAAAGATCATGCATGTGACTCTTCTTAAATCCTTTGTCCGTGTTTACGCTGTTGTTATTCAAAACAAATTAGTCCAGATGAGTTGGAAGTACACTTGATCTGTCATGAAATAGATCAAAGTTATACATGTTGGAATAAACATGGGGAAACAACGAATGTAAGTAGTGACTTGGGTGACACTGCATTTTATGGATCATCTGATATGATTACAAACATGAACAATGAAGATGACCGTATGGAGGATGTGATTACAGATGTGAATGATGATGAAGATCGTATTGAGAAAATGACAAGGACCTTCGAAGATGAACTTCGTGATTGCCCAAAATTGTTTGAGAAGTTAAAAAGTTGTGAAAAGACGCCATTGTATACTGGTTGCACTAAATATACAGCATTGTCAGCTGTACTGAAGCTGTATAATTTGAAAGCAGATAACAGGTGGAGTGACGATAGTTTTACAAAACTACTTGCCCTCTTGAATGACATGCTCCCAAAAGACAATGAGCTCCCGAGATGAACATATGATGCCAAACGAATGCTACGCTCTATGGATATGATCTCCAAAAGAATACACGCCTGCCCAAATGACTGTATACTATTTCGCAAGGACCAAAAATCACATAAAGAATGCCCAAATTTTGGTTCTTCTCGATACAAGAAAGATGAATCTAGTCCTTCTAAAGTTGTATGGTACTTTCCAATCATTCCAAGTTTTAGACGCCTATATGGAAGTGAGGAGATTGCAGAACAATTAACATGGCATGCAGATACAAGAATTAAATATGGGATACTACGTCACCCGACAGACTCTCCTCAGTGGAAGAGAATCGATCATGAGTTTCCTGAATTTGGAAACCAGTCGAGAAACCTTCGTCTTGCGTTATCTACAGATGGAGTGAATCCTTTTGGTTTTCAAAGAAACAGTCATAGTACATGGCCAGTTATGTTGATAAATTATAACTTACCACCGTGGTTATTCATCAAATGAAAATACATCATGTTATTTATGCTTATATCAGGACCAAAACAACCGGGTAATGATATTGATGTTTATTTAGCTCCATTGATTGAAGATTTGAAATTATTGTGGGATTCAGGTGTTACATTGTATGATGCTTACAGAAAGGAAGATTTCACTTTGAGAGTGATGTTGTATGGGACGATAAATGACTTCCTTGCTTATAGAAATTTGTCAGGATATAGCATTAGAGGAACTCAAGGCTGTCCCATTTGCGAAGAAGGTACACAATCAATTAGGTTGAAACATTCATCGAAAACCGTGTTTCTAGGACATCACAGATTTCTACCATGATGACATAAGTACCGTTCTTGGAAGACATCATTCGATGGAAGTTTAGAAGAATGTACAACACCGTCTCCACTAACAGGCGATCAATTGTTTGAGAATGTTAAAAATATGGACACTACTTTTGGTAAACCGGCTTTGAAAAACCTTACGAAAATCGGTTGGAAAAAGAGATCAATTTTTTTTGAATTACAATACTGGAATTTTCTGTATGTAAGACATTTTATTGATGTTATGCATGTAGAAAAAAATGTATTTGACAGTGTTATCGGCACATTGCTAAATACATCTGGAAAAACAAAAGATGGAATTAAGGCTAGGTTGGACATGGTTGATATGGGAATATGAGAAGAGTTGGCACCAATGAAGGGTGAAAAATGAACATTTCTTCCTCCTGCTGCTTACACTCTTTCTAGACAGGAGAGATTTCAGTTTTGCAACTTCTTGAATGACGTAAAGGTTCTAGAGGGGTATTCGTCAAATATCAGTAACCTTGTGTCAATGAGCGACTTGAAGTTAAAAGGTCTGAAATCACATGACTGTCATGTTTTGATGCAAAATCTCATTCCAATTGCTTTACGTTGCATTTTTCCCAAGAATGTCCACCATACATTAACGAAACTGTGTTTCTTCTTCAAAGCTATATGCAGCAAAGTTATAGACCCGGCGACATTGCCAGCTATGGAAAAAGAAATTGCCGTCATATTATGTGAATTAGAAATGTTCTTCCCACCTTCATTTTTTGATATGATGGTTCATTTGATGGTCCAATTGGTGAGATAGATTCAACTACGTGGCCTGTACATTACAGATGGATGTACCCCATTGAACGGTATATGAAGATTTTGAAAGGGTATGTCAAAAATCGAAGTCGGCCAGAGGGTTGTATTGCAGAGCGATATATTGTTGAGGAAGCCATTGAATTCTGTACCGAATACTTGTCTGGTGTGGAAAGCATTGGCTTACCAAAATCTCATAACACTGGCCGGCTTGAGGGGGAAGGAATTTCTGGAAGAAAGGTTGTCACAATCAATATTATAGATCAGGAGTAGGCCCACCTTTATGTTTTTCATAACAGTTTCGACATTGACCCATATATTGAAATCCAAAAAGAAATTCTTAGGAATTTGAATCCATCAAGGGCTGAAAAATGGATATCAAATACACATAATCGACAGTTTATAGGTTGGTTTCGAGATCATATTTTTATGAAGTTAGATGAAAATCCAAAGTCAATTTCGGAACGACTTCTGTGGCTAGCCGGAGGACCAAGTGTGTATGCATTATCTTACAATGCTTATGTAGTTAATGGTTATACATTTTATACTAATGAACATGATGAAGACAGTACCATGCAGAATAGTGGGGTTACACTTGTGGCTGATGTGATGCATGTTTCCGGTGCTAAGGACAGAAATCCAATTTATGCGAATATGTCATACTTTGGCATCATCAAACAAATATGGGAGTTGGATTATATAGAATTTCATGTTCCGATATTTCCATGCAAGTGGGTTGATAATAGGAGTGATGTTAAAATAGATGATTTGGGATTCGTGAAAGTTGATTTCAGTAAGGAAGGGGAGAAAGACGAACCATTTATAATGGCATCACAGGCAGTGCAAGTATTTTATGTTCTAGATCCCGCAAACCGAAACTGGTCAATTGTTCTGTTATCGACCAAAATAGCTGAAGGGTCAGATGAAAATTCAATGGAAGAAGACCCTTTCATTGGGACTTCGCAATCATTTTGCAGTGGTCCCAATGTAGACGACGTTTTGTATGTCATAGGAGACCACAATGAAGGGATATGGATAGTTGATAGAGGTGTCAAATCCCTTCAGCCTTTTAAAAAAAGGGAGTTCAATAATCAGGTTATTGTTTTTTATTGTAATATAGATTATGTTACATTATGTTATTATCTATTCGCTGCTACTTTTATGTGATCTAAATTAAATTTTAAACCAGTTCTGCAGATAATGACTTCTTCACCTGCTAATGCACCCAATCCCGAGACACAACACGTCTCTCAACCTGTTGCAGCTGATCCCACTGCTGAGAGACAACAGGTCTGTCAACCTGTTGCAGCTGGTCCCACTGCTGATGTACAATAGGTCTCTCAACCTGTTGAAGCTGGTGTCAGTGCCGATGCTAGCGCTTCGGAGAAACATAATGATGATGCAGAAACTGAGGAAATGGTAGGCGATGAAACCCAAGAGAAACAAAAAAAATAGGTGCGCCGTAGTTTGACAGTTTTAGCAAAAATCCTTAAGGCAAGAGCAAACGACATCAAATATGAGGTGGGATGGAATAAGCTAGGCCAGCATGTAAACCCCAACAAAGCCATGTTTAGTAGCTACATTGGAATCGTCACTTGACAATGCGTGCCAATTGACGTAGAGTCGTGGCACCATGTTGTCAGCGGGTTGAAAACATTGATGTGGGAAGAGATTACAGTAACAATACGATATCATCTATTTAATTTATTAAAATAAAATAAAATATTGAAATATTGACTAACCCTTCATCATCTCTTTCAGAGTGCATTTATAGTAGATGTTCTGCACAAAGAATATGTTTTCAGACTGGCAGGAAGGATTCATAGAGGCTTTCACAGCATTTTAATGAAACATCATCTGAAAGTTGCCGAAGGGGAAATCAAGCAGCACCTGTCTCCTCTTTATGCACACTTGATATCCCAAGGAACGTGGGATGCGTTTTGCAACCGTCGTGCGGAACAGAATTTCCAGGTACATTGTGTTTGGTTACATGTTGTGTAACGTTTCTTGTATTCATCATGTTGATTGATAGGTTTTTATTTATGAAATAGCAACTGAGTGCTGAAAATAATGAACAGGCAGAAAAACTAGCGTACCCCTACCGTAAAGCAAGGTTGGGATACTCTTCAATTGAAAAATAGTTGGTATGTATTTTAAAAGTACTGTAATAATTTTATGTGACATAAAACAACACTATAACCATGTTTTTATGTTTATATGCAGATTGATGAAGCAAAATCTCAAGTCACTTCCATTCCACACCATGTGCTATGGAAGGAGGCTCGAGTTAATAAATAGGGGAAACTGATAGATGAAAACTCACAAAAAGTGTGGGAAACATGTGTAAGTATGACATAATATAAACTTGTTTTGCTTTAAATCACTATTACATAATGATGCTTACTTATTTTTTCATATTTTCTATTTGACATAGTCACAGGAATCAACAACACCTGCATCGGATGCAGACATACTTTCAACGGCCTTGAAACAGCCAGAATAGTATGGCCGCGTCAGAGGTGTGGGTTTTGGGGTGTCACCCCAGACATATTTTCACAAAAAAACAAGAGGATGAATAAACTAAAGAATTGCATGTAATGAGAGATAAAGTAGCTACCCTTGAAGAACTAATCCAAACTCAGGGAAAGATGCCAACGAGTTTGATGGAGGAGAGGCAAAGAGGACAAACAACTCATGAACAACCCCCGCGAGAAGATCCACCCCTCACCAGCTTTGAGGCGATCCATTCCCCTCAAAGACCTGACTTAACTGAGGTAATCAATGTTATAATATTTGTTTTTGTGAGATGTGAATCACATAGACACTGATACCTTTCATGTAATGATATTCTGCAGGGTGAAAATGACTGTGATTTATATCTGTCAACTCCCACCCATCGCCTTGTAGCGAGGGCTACGGTGTTCAATATGCAGAATGACACGCTACACTCTAGAAAACATCCAACCGGTCATGTCAAAGTGTAGATTAACGTAGCTCATGAGCCGAGCGCCGAGCTACCCATGCCAAATGACGATGACGACATTCATACGGTGGAAAAAGCTGTTGGAACATTCGTTGCATGGCCATCGAATCTTGTAAAAAAACATATTGAGTAGGAGGTATTCATTTCCAGTTCATTTTTCAAGCAGAACCTTTAACTTTAACTTACAAAATGGCTGAATTGATGAATTTTATTACAGAAGGATAAAATGGAGAAGCTAAAACAAAAGAGCGGCTCCAACATTGGATCAACCAACCGATCAAAACGATCTACTGAGAGTGCGTTCACCCTGCCCGTTCTATATCCACATTTAATATCATTGCAAGATCATGTGGATACAAAAATGAAAGACGACAAGAGTCATACAATTGGGTGTGAAAAAGATATGTACGGAGAGGAAACAATATATTTAGTTAGTGCAGAAGCTGTTTCTGAGATCATCACATACGACTGGCTAGGCGCCTCAGTTATAAATGTATACAAGAGGTATGTTTTCATGATTTGATTTTACAGAAGCTGATATACTTTGATAATTATGGATAAATACATCTCATATTTTTCACAAGCGTATATATGAAAAACAATTGAAGGTATTTTCCCATGAATATAAATTTGGACTCGTTAGTCCTCACACTATTTCTACACAACGAACAGATATAGATTCTAATTTTCAGGCTGAATTGATGTCAAATCTGCTCAGAACGTTTCAAAGAAGAATTATGACTGGCAAGCTCTTTTTAATACCAACGATGCAAGGGTAAAACTCTACATTTTAATCATATAAATTATATTTTCATTTCTATCAATACTTATTTCTTTTTTGTGTTTTTAGGGAACATTGGATGCTCATTGCAGTCAATTTGGATACTCCAAAGATTTATTTTCTGGAATCACTGCATGGATATCCAACTAACTGTCCACAGATGATGGAGATTGTCAATTTGTAATACACTAGATCCAACATTTTAGAACTAAATATCTAGTTATATAATTTATATTATCTTTTAATGAGGATTTTGTTATGATAGGGCGGTGTATGAATATCGTCTAAAGGATGGAATGAATCCAGGGTGTAAGGAAGACGATGCCCACAAGATCTACAAATGGATAAGTATCTGGGTATATATAATTATATTTTACTATCCAAATACATATCAAAACAAATTACTTATTTTTCCCGATGTTTCTGCAGTGTCCGAAACAAACAAATGACAAGGACTGCGGTTATTATGTTTGTAAATTTATGAAAGAGATCATATTTCATGGACAAACTAGCATCCCTGAAGAGGTATTTTTGAAAATAATTACTACTTTATTTAAAATAATTATTAATACATTGTGTATTTATATTTTTTCAGTACTACTATGACTGTCGCAAAAACTCATATTCAGAAGATGATATAAATGTCTTTAGAAACAAATGGGCATCGTACTTGATGGAAGAATGTAAAAAAATAGGACAATGAAGGTGAATTCCTAATACTTATGTTATCTTTATATGATCATCGATATCTCCCTTTACAATTATTGAGAATCTACGATCTCCTTTTCTTATGATTCATATCCTTAGATTAGTGAATTCCTACTACTTAGTTTGAAAATGACATAAACTTTGGAAAACAACACCAATGACATACGGAAAACCGAGAAAACGCATTCGGATTGTTCTGATACTTTAGGAAAATGATCCATGAGTCATTTGTGATGTGTACGAATCGACCTAACCTCAATCCGACGCACGGTGTGACCGGTATGGCTAAAAGTGTCTGATATCAGTTTCAAATTGAGATAAACCTTGTAAAACAACACCAATGACATACGGAAAACCAAGCAAACATGTTCGTATTGTTTTGATACTTTAGGACAACGATTGAAAAGTCATTTGTGATGTGTAATAATCGACCACACCTCAATCCGATGCATGGTGTGACTGGTATGGCTAAAAGTGTCTGATATCAGTTTCAAATTGAGATAAACTTTGGAAAAAAACACCAATGACATAAAAAAAACCGAGAAAACGCGTTCGGATTGTTTTGATACTTTAGGAAAACGATCCACGAGTGATTTGTGATGTGTACGAATTGACCGCACCTCAATCCGACGCACGGTGTGACCGGTATGGCTAAAAGTGTCTGATATCAGTTTCAAATTGAGATAAACTTAGGAAAACAACACCAATGACATATGGAAAACAGAGAAAATGCGTTCGGATTGTTTTGATAATTTAGGACAACGATCCACAAGTCATTTGTGACGTGTCTGAATCGACCTCACCTCAATCCGATGCACAGTGTGACCGGTATGGCTAAAAGTGTCTGATATCAGTTTCAAATTGAGATAAAATTTGGAAAACAACACCAATGACATACGCCAAACTGTGGAAATGCATTCGGATTGTTTTGATACTTTAGGACAACGATCCACGAGTCATTTATGACATGTACGAATTGACCGCACCTCAATAAGACGCACGGTGTTACCGGTATGGCTAAAAGTGTCTGATATCAGTTTCAAATTGAGATAATCTTTGGAAAAAAACACCAATGACTTACGAAAAACCGAGAAAAAACGTTTGGATTGTTTTGATACTTTAGGACAACGATCCACGAGTAATTTGTGACGTGTACGAATTGACCGCACCTCAATCCGACGCACAGAGTGACCGGTATGGCTAAAAGTGTCTGATATCAGTTTCAAATTGAGACAAATGTTGGAAAACAACACCAATGACATACGCCAAACTGAGCAACTACATTCGTATTGTTTTGATACTTTAGGACAATGATCCAAGAGTCATTTGTGATGCGTAAGAATCGCCGCACGTCAATCCGACACATAGCGTGACCGGTATGGCTAAAAGTGTCTGATATCAGTTTAAAATTGAGATAAACTTTGGAAAACGACACCAATGTCATACTCCAAACTGAGAAAAAACGTTCTGATTGTTTTGATACTTTAGGAAAACGATCCACGAGTCATTTTTGACGTGTAAAAATTGACCGCACCTCAATCCGATGCACAGTGTGACCGGTTTGGCTAAAAGTGTCTGATATCAGTTACAAATTGAGATAAACTTTGGAAAACAACACCAATGACATACGCCAAACCAAAAAAACGCGTTCGGATTGTTTTGATACTTTAGGACAACGCTCCAAGAGTCATTTGTGACATGTACGAATCGACTGCACCTTAATCCGATGCACGACATGACAGGTATGGCTAAAAGTGTCTGATATCAGTTTCAAATTGAGATAAACTTTGGAAAACAACACCAATGTCATACGCCAAACCATACAAACGCATTTGGATTGTTTTGATACTTTAGGAAAACGATCCACGAGTAATTTGTGATGTGTACGAATCGAAAGCACCTCAATTCGATGCACAGCGTGACCGGTATGGCTAAAAGTGTCTGATATCAGTTTCAAATTGAGATAAACTTTGGAAAACAACACCAATGACATACACCAAACCAAGAAAGCGCATTTGGATTGTTTTGATACTTTAGGACAATGATCCAAGAGTCATTTGTGACATGTTCAAATTGACCGCACCTCAATCCGACGCACGGCGTGGCCGGTATGGCTAAAAGTGTCTGATATCAGTTTCAAATTGAGATAAACTTTGGAAAACAACACCAATGACATAAGCCAAACTGAGCAAATGAGTTCGTATTGTTTTGATACTTTAGGAAAATGATCCACAAGTCATTTTTGACGTGTACGAATCAACCGCACCTCAATCCGATGCACGGCGTGACCGATATGGCTAAAAGTGTCTGATATCAGTTTTAAATTGAGATAAACTTTGGAAAACAACATCAATGACATAAGACAAACCGAGCAAATGCATTCGTATTGTTTTGATACTTTAGGAAAACGATCCACGAGTCATTTGTGACGTGTATGAATCAACCGCACCTCAATCCAATGCATGATGTAACTAGTATGGCTAAAAGTTTCTGATATCAGTTTCAAATTGAGATAATATTTGGAAAACAACACCGATGACATATGTCAAACTGAGAAAAAGTGTTCGGATTGTTTTTATACTTTATGAAAATGATCCATGAGTCATTTGTGACGTGTACGAACGACCACACCTCAATCTGACGCACGGCGTGACCGGTATGGCTAAAAGTGTCTGATATCAGTTTCAAATTGAGATAAACTTTGGAAAACAACACCAATGACATATGGAAAACCAAGAAAACACGTTCGGATTGTTTTGATACTTTAGGACAACGATCCACGAGTCATTTGTGACATGTACGAATCGACCACACCTCAATCCGACGCATGACGTGACCGGTATGGCTAAAAGTGTTTGATATCAGTTTCAAATTGAGAGAAACATTGGAAAAAAACACCAATGACATACGGAAAACTGAGAAAACCCATTAGGATTGTTTTGATACTTTAGGAAAATGATCCACAAGTCATTTGTGACGTGTACGAATCGACCACACCTCAATCCGACGCACGACATGACCAGTATGGCTAAAAGTGTCTGATATTAGTTTCAAATTGAGAAAAACTTTGGAAAACAACACCAATGACATACCCCAAACTGAGCAAATGCGTTCGGATTGTTTTGATACTTTAGGACAATGATCCATGAGTCATTTGTGATGTGTACGAATCGACCGTACCTGAATCCGACCGACACATGGTGTGACCGGTAAAGCTTTTCATTAGATAAAGAATCAGTATTTATTAAATGAGATAAATCAATCAAAAACATATTGATTTTACATTATTGTAGTTCATTGTTATGAAAATGAAAACTTTTGAGTTTAAAATTTCATATTTTAGTTTCACATTTCCATATTAATGTATTCTTTCAGATTGCTTTTTTAATTTCTTTCATTATTTCATTACTAACTCAATATTTTTTTTCTTATATAGGTGAATTTTTCTCCTTGAGTTCGGATGCTTTGTTCGGCAACAAATACCGTCGAGAGTGGATCAAGGATATCAAAGGATGAAACATGAAATTTTATAACTATTGTTGAATAATTGTAAATGTAACCGTGTAAAACAATGTTTGAAATGTATATAGCAATGTGTTTTTTTGTATTCATGATGTTAAGTAAATGTATATACCATTGTCGGTCAAAATATTGGGTGCGGGTGCTATGGTGTGTAGGTGTGCATGTGTTACTTTGTGCAGGTATTCTGGTGTACAGGTGTGCGGGTACTGTTTTGTAGGTGCAGGTGATGGGGCCTTTATCAGTGCTTTTTTAGCACTAATAAAGGACACCTTTAACAGCACTAGAGGAGCACTGATAAAGGATCCCTTTATCAGCGCTTCGTCAAGTGCCGATATGGGAGACCTTTATCAGCGCTAAAAGATGCACTGATAAAGGGGTCCTTTATCAGCACTCCGAGAAGTGATGATATAGGGAAACTTTATCAGCGCTTCTCGGAGTGCTGATAAAGGGGACCCCCCCTTTATCTACGCCGGCATTAACATCGCTTTTCTAGCATTGTTAATGTTGGTTTTTATCACTGATAAAGGGCCAGGTTGTAGTAGTGGAGGTATGGAAGAGATGGATTTTATTGATCAGGAGAATTCTCCAAGTGAGTGGGAGGAACCTGTTTCCACAAGTTCAGTTTCTTGTAGCTCTTGTAATAGAGGATTGGTTAGAAGACCCTGTAATTGTTGTCCTAGGCTTAGATTATTTAGAATCTGATGATGAACAACCTATTAGAAGTCCTCCAATTCCTACTGTTTCAGAAACTACTATTTTGTTGCCAGGGTTTAATTTACCTTGTGATTATGTGAAGAAGGACGATTTGGAATTAATGAAATCAGATCTGAAGAGCCTCTTTGATGAAAGATGTTTTGGGTTAGAGAGGGATATGACCCGCAATAAAGAATTTATCACTTATACAGTGTAAAGGCTAGTTTTTTCCTCTCACTCTATCTTTCTAGAGGAGGTAAAGGACTTCCAAAATCAGATTAGAACTTTTGAAGATTCTATGAAATCTGTGAAAAAGACCATTTCCAGTTTAGATACATATATAGATTCAAGGGCTAAAGTGGACATAGATCATAGATATTAAAAAATTGTGGTTTAGAAAATTTTCACTACGTTTGATGACTTTAAGAAGTCCATGGAGACACATGTGAGTGGCCATGATGATATGAAGGGACTGATCAATGCGCTGAATAATTATTTTAAGGAGATAATGGCTTTCACTATGGAACCTCTTTGTGCATCTGCTTCTTCTTCAGCCTCTCCTCCTGTTGATCTAGAATCTTCTAAGAAGGTTGTTAGAGAATAAGTTGAGAATTTCTCTAGTACAGTACCTCAGATCCTCATTCTATGACTTAGGTTATTTCCACGACCATATAAATTCATAATCTTGTGGGAAATTATTTAAGGGAAGATGCTGAAGATCAGAAGGCCATAAAAGAACAAGTTTATTTCTACTAAACAAGGGTATACACTAAGCATCAGATGGATGGTCACTTCAAGTTGTTGTTGGAGAACTCGAGGATTCAAACTATAACTCAAGCCTTTAAGGATCAGGTTAGCAGGCTTAGGGAGTTGACTCCTGCCTTGGAGAAATTTATGGAGAATAAGGATGACTTTATTTTAGGCATGGAGAGAGGATGGAGTATTATTTTGGATTTCAGAAATCTTCTTTTTCCATTCCTCCAAGTAGACTGCACTGCCATCATTGTTCCTCCAGCCTTTCCTTCTACCTACGGTGCCTTAGGATATGCCAGTGTTGCTCCATTGATGACTCCTACATAGGACATCAGAAGCTTGACCCCCACAATTCCTCAATGATCTACTCACTACAGGTCTATTGAGGCTTCTATTGCAGCTTCTTCTACCCTACTGACTTCCATCCCTAATACTATCCCTCCATCTTCAGAACCTGCTTCCTCCACTTCCAAAGACAAAGTTCCATTAGACATATCTAATTTGGATTGAATATGGGAAGTCTTAATTTATATGGATCTTTGTACCAATTTTTTATATTTTATTATTACTTTCATTAATGGAAAATCCTCTTTTGTATCTTTTTGTTTTAAATTCTTTTTGTTAGTCCCAAAGGGGGTGAAACATGTCAAGTTTATGTTTTAGGCTACATAAACTTAAATGAGGAGAAATTTTTTAGTTGACTGAACTCTTTTCATATATATACTCTCAATATTTCTCTATAATAAAACTAGGTAAAATGTTATTATACACACCTCTGAAGATATTTTCAAATGTTCTTAACCCTAATTTAGAAAATAATGACATAATTTGTGATTATCAAACAAGGGGGAGATTGTTGGACACACTTGTTTTGGTAATCCAAAATCATATTATGATAATCCCAAATCATGTTTTGATAATCCCAAATCATGTTTTATTTATGTGATAATTATGTTTCTCTTACAAGTTGATCATTTATGTGAAAATCATGTTTATATAAAAGTGATAACTATATACGTCTAATCTCGCTGGTCTCTTGTTTAAAGATCACAGTGAAAAACTTCTCAAAGTAAAAAGGTCACCAATGAAAAGGTCACCGATGAAAAGGTCACTGATGAAAAGGTCACTGATGCAATCGTCACCGATGCAGAGGTCACCGATGCAAGGTCACCGTTGAAAAGGTCACCGATGAAAAGGTCACCGATGAAAAGGTCACCAATCCAAAGGTCACCGATGCAAGGTCACCGATGCAAAGGTCACCAATGCAATGGTCACTGATGCAAGGTCGCCAATGAAAATTTTATTGATGTAAAGGTCACCGATGCAAGGTCACCGATGTAAGGTCACTGATGAAAATCTATTGTTGTGAAGGATATCGATGAAGATTTATCGATGGAAAGTTATAAATGGAAGGTTACGGATGGGGAGTTATTGATGGAAGGTTACCATTGGGAAGGTTACCGATGAATGCTTTCGATGTGCACTTACTATTGAAGGCTACTGTTGTGAAGGATACCGTTACCAGCCAACCGTACTATTCTACTCCATACTTTTTTGAATTCTTTAGATTATTCTAATGGTCATATTTTCTAACTTTAATTCTTATGAAATTAATTAATTCTGATTGTATTGGTATAAAGAGACCTTATCTAGGGACAATACGAGGTACGAGAAATATCGCACGTGATGTAATTATTACTATTTTCAGACCTCGAGTACAAAAGGGAAGAATAAAGAAAAAAAGAAAGATATATATGGTGGATGTGGATGATGATGATGGATGAGAAGTGCGTCTGAGAATATAATGAAACTTACTCGATAGATCAAATAATGAAACACACGGTACCTACACTCTGAACCCACAAGTATCATGATGATCATTTGGGACAATATCACTTCGATGTTCTGTTATTCATCAAATCTTGATCAATACATGAAGTATAACACTCAATTCACAAAATCTTAAACCTGGAGTTGCAACACTCTGTTTTGAAGAAAACATTCAGATAAGGGCTCGAACATCAAATTAATCACTTCATGTAGCCAAGAGATGATCTGCAAACACATAGAGCCTTCTAAACTCAATCTCATCATATTTTCTCTACTGTGTTCTTATATTTTACATTTCTGATATGTGTGTGTTTGGGTGATACCCACTGTCTCCTGTGCTTAAACTGGAGTATACAAAAATCCTCACATCAAACTTCTCTTACACCTTGTTTTCCCACGTATAACTAT
Source organism: Viscum album (assembly GCA_963277665.1). NCBI lineage: Eukaryota > Viridiplantae > Streptophyta > Magnoliopsida > Santalales > Viscaceae > Viscum > Viscum album. Next base: position 1,194,881,118 of record OY728123.1, on the reverse strand, counting down.
GGAAGAAACCATGTGTGGTCTTTTTTGTTTAATTTCCCCACGTATAACTATGGAAGAGACCGTGTGTGGTCTATGTTGTTTATTTTTCCCACGTATAACTATGGAAGAGACTGTGTGTGGTCTTTGTTTTTTATCTTTCCCCCGAAGAACTGTAGTAGAGGGTGTGAACCCTGGACAGTTTGTGAAATCTATTGAAAATCCCGATACAGGCTATGTATCAGGTTTATTATTAATATAAACCTCTTGGTTGTTGGTGATCACCAAGTGGAGAAGATTAAGTCTCGACTGGAGTCTGAACCTCATGTTTATCTTTTCTATGCACTATATTTTCTCATACTCTATTTTATTTATTTTCCACTTCATATAATTGATAAAACATTAAACTATTTTTCATTCACTTTGATAGTTATTTTTGGTTAGTGTGTGTATATTTTTAATTCAGTAAACTTGTTTCAAAAGCTGACGAAGCGTTTCACACAAATTCAACTGAGGCCTAATCACACTTCAAGAAACCTGTTGACCAACTAGACAATTACATCTCTATTACCTTAATTAATTGGGTCGTTGAAAATTTTGGGGGATGATTATAATAAAGTTTCTAACAGAAATTTTAAGTAAGAACTCAATTCACACCTCCTCTTGAGTTTCCACTCTGACCAACACCAGAGTATATGCTTTTGAAATTCAAAAAATATTTATGAACCATCTTGAAAGATTTAAATAGATGATGACTATGAATAACCTAATATAAACCTAAGGTGTCATAAATTAAAGAAGTATGTGGAATGATTTAAGAATGTTATATGTAATTTTTCATGATTATGTGGTTTTATATTATTATAAGTGTTTCTCACACTATTATTTCTTATTTTAGTCAATGGTGGGAACTAAAAGATACTTGGTTAACATTTTACCTTTAAAATGTATAAATTATAGGAATTATGAAAATAAATTTCCTAAGTGGAAATCTAATGAAGATAATATGGATGGTATATGAGTATTGGTTATACTACGGAAGAAAAAGAGACTATGAATGACATGAGAAAGGTATGGGATGTTTTAACAGTATTGCTTACATTAAATGTATGGGGCATGATTAAATAGAGGTTGAGGAAACTTAAAAAAGATTCATATTTCATATTCTAGGAAAGGGGTATTATAGAATAATATTATGAAGCCTCATTAATGTTTTAATAATAAATTTATATTCATTATGTTTTTATGTTTTTGAATTCAAAGATTATGTTATATGAATCATGAAATATATATGTATTTTCTGTAAAACAATTCTATCATGTATTTGAATGTATATGTTAAAAAGATTTGATGAAAAAGAAAAGTGATTTAATGGAAGGGTGGTATTTTTATTAAGGTAAGGAAACCTTTAATGTGTTCCATATTTAAAGAAAATTGTGTTTGGATCGGATAAATAGACAATTCATTTGGATAAAGTAAATTGGATAGTATCAATAACAATAGTTCTGATAATGAATTTTTGGAAAATGTGGTCTATGTTATCATGGATAAGCTTACAATTTTTTTCCATTTTATGTAATATATCCAATATTCTTTGTAATAAGAATGAACAAATTTTTTCAGTAAGGATTCATGGTAATTTAGGTTATTAGTGTGTTTTAAGAGAATGCATGATATAGGAATTCACATTTTTGGAAAGTGAAAACCAAGAGATACCATAATATATATGGGGGATCAATGCTAATCTATTTTTTTTATAAATTTAGTGAATATATTTTTAATGTTTTTTATTTTCATATTTTTGAAGGTTTATAAGGTTAACAATTTATGGAAGGCTTATGTTAAACATTAGATGATGTTTTTGAGATTAAAGTGTTATATCACCATACAAGGATTTATTAATACTGAATAATTTATTCTATCGTATTTGTATTGATGGAAAATAAAGATGTATGGGATGAATTATCATCTATATCATGATCTGTTGGTGCTTTAGGAATGGAAAATTCACTTTTTTTGGAGTAATATGTGAAGTGGAAAATGGTCAAGACACGACCAAAGGGTGAGATTTTTCTTATGAAAGGGAATGTGATAATGTATGTATATATTATTGTAAAAAATTACCGATCTTTAGGAAGATGGTATTTAAATAAAATATTGTCCTAGTAAAATCATTTCTGGTGATATTAAGGAACTATTTCACACTTCTTTAGTTTATAGATTTGTGATGGTTAACTGTCTCTATATCTCCCAATTTTTTAAGATAATGATATTTATTAATCCTTTGGATATTTATGTTTTTATTCAATTTCTAGGTTTTAAATTTCCATATATGTTCTCTAATGTGGAAACCTAGTTATGTGTTACTTTGGGTAACCGTTATGTTTAAAACATTTATTTTTTAAAGGATGTTTTAGTATTCATTTTTAAGATGTGGGTTTCTATGAAAGAAACTTCAATGTATTAAATACTTGATAACCCAAATTAATTTTGAGGGAGAATTTCATTATATGTGGGGTAGAGTGTAACTCCCAGATATTTTAAGAAATATATTTTTTCAATTTTTTCAATCCTTTTGATATTTTTCATTTCACGCAACACTGAATACAACTTGTGTTATATGAAGGCGCTTATTTAAGATTGTGTTGCACAAAAAAACAAGTTAATATTTAACTACAAAAAATTATTTTATTAGCTTGTGGTGTACACAACACTATCTTTTTATGTTACACACAATTTCGAGTTCATTTTATTATTACATTACATGAAAGACCTTGTTTTAACAAACTAAAATATACTATTAATACTGTAATTAAAATATTACTATAGTTACCCCTAACCTTTGGAATAGAAGTTAAGAATATGATTAACTAAAGTGTGAAAATATAATTTACATATGTATATAAAATTAATCATTTTTTATCAATTAGTTAGAAATCAAAGTATTAACTATTTGAAAATAATGATATTTTTTCTAAGTTAACTATTTCTCTATGTCTAAACACCATTTTATCTTAATAAATTTATGAAACCACTTATGATGAATGTTTTGAATAATTTTTATATATTATGTATTAAAACAATATTTTTGACATTCATACAATATATTTTAGAGGTATAATATAATAATGAATCCAAATTTATGGTAAAAAATATACTTTTATATAAAAGGTAAATTGAATACCTTTTAATAGAGAAAACGATTTTAATATATTTTATGAATTTATTTAACATTAATATTTTAAAAAATGAACATAATTTTTTAAATATTTTATTAAAAAATTACATTGAATGAATTGTTATATTTTTTTAAAGAAGTTTCATATTTTTGATGAACAAGGGAAAATACTGAATTTTAATTCAAAACTGCTTTTTCATTTAATTTATTTATATAGTTAATTTATATTTTAATTTTTAATGTATATTTTTATCAATTATACATAATTTAATCCAATTTACTTCATTAGTACTAATTTTACGTTGAAATTGGATATAAAAACATTTAAAACCATCGAAAAGTTTCACTTTAAATTCTCAGGCATCTAATCCCATATGCAGGATTAATTTAAATTTAATTTCTTCCACTTATGGGAATATAATTTGAATAATTAGATTCCATATTTAGAATAATAATAATATATTGTTTCTAATAAGTTCATATTTATTTTTTTACCAACATGATCAGTGAAATTAATTAAAATTAATTTCAGTGATTAAGGAAAAATGAGCTTAATTAATGACTAACTCCAAAAAATGTGTAAAAATGATCCTACACTTATATGAAAATTATTTAATATCCCTATTTAGACCATTAAACCTCTAATAATATTTAATTGTTTATTTTTAACCCCTGGGGGAGAAGTAAAACGTGGGTAACACTCAAATCTTTTAAGAATACCCAATCTGTCCTCTACCCACTTATAAAATGCATCCTATCCTCCCACTATCTTAGCACCTCTCAATCCATTTTCGATCATATTAAACCTTCCCAATTAAGATAAGAAATTATCTAAATTCATTCTATAATCCAAAATTTTTTTATAAATCCTACAATGTAAGAACCTTGGTGAAAAACAAAAGGAGTTACTTGAAAAGGGGTAATGTTATCCAACATGCATTTTTGTTTTATTTATATTTCTAACCATTAATTTATACATATTCAATGATTATATAATATAATAACTATCCTAAATATACTTAGGTTGTTTATTCTAAGGGTTATAACTACACTTACACAATATTCTATCGACGGGTAACGCACTTACCGTCCGTTTGTACGATGTACTACAGCTGGACGAAACGATGTAATTCATTTTTTCCATTACCCCCTCTCATGGTTAGGTATTATAATGCACATAAAATTTTTATATGATATATATAATTGATATAGTATTAATTTATTCTTATATAATTATTATATGACACATACCTTCAGGCTTTCCATTTTGTGTAGATACAATAACGTTGTTTGTGGATGTGTGGACTACCACCTCCTCGAAGTGATGTTATTCATTCACAAATTACATGGAATCTATAAAAAATGGTTTTGTTAAATTATATGATATATAATACATAATAAATATTCTTTAATGATTATATATATATATACATATTTCATTTACTTACTTTCTTTCAATGTGACATGAAAAAGGATACAACGTTCTTGCGTACGAACAACCTACCATCTCCATGAACGATGTATTCCATTTCATATTGCAATCATTTATAAAGTATTATAAATATTTATATACTTTTTATAAATTATATTTTTATCATTTTTAAAATTATATTAATAATTAAATCATGATCTATGTAATAAGATCATGAAAAACTAGTCAACACATATATGAAAAAAAAGCGATTATTACCTGAAATGTAACTTTTACATGAAATTGTTAATAAATAATTAATATAAATTCATAATAAAAAATTATATGGTATGATGTATAATAATATTATGATGTGGTATAGGTATAATGATCTTATAATTTTTACACCTGAGGTTTTAACATGTATGAATAGTGTCAGCACTTAAGGTAAGGGGTTTCTTATCTCACTTTTATTTGTAAGAGATATATGCAATATTCACCACTTATTATTGTTGTGTGGTGTATATACATCCCTATGAAATTTTATATAATGAATCTAACTTATTTAATGATATTAAAATTTTAAACTGATGTTATTATTTCATGGAAATCATGATTCAAAAGTTACTCTTATTGTAAGGGCTTTTCTCGTCTCACTTTTATCTCTATGAGACTTATGACTTATTCACCATTAATTAATTTTTTATGGGGCATATAATTCCCACGAATGTATTATATTATTAATATACTTAATTTTATGGGTTTCAAAATATCCATTTTATGATTTTTCATTGATGGGATTTATGGTTCAAAAGTTACCAAATCGATAATGTAATTTTGTCTCAATTTACATTATTTGAGACACATGCCATGTTAGAGCCATATATTTTTATACAAGGTATATATACTTCCTTTTTAAATGTTATATTGTGAATAAAAAGTTTTTATGATATTTTAATATTCATTTAATGCTATTATAACATTAGTATTATGATTCAATGTTACCAAAGTGGTAATACATTATTGCTACAATCTCATCATTTTTTAAGATTGATTATGATTAGGTTTCCATTGATGAAATATTATGATACATATCCCAATAAATATCATGAATTTTCTTCTACTATGGTTATTCATGAAATCCCCATGAAATGGTATAATTTTTCACTCTTTGGTGCTTAATATGATTAATATGTTTTTAAAGAAAAACAAACCTTATTTCTCTTTTTAGTGAGAAATATGTTTTATTCAAATACCATGTTTTCTAAAAATGATTATTTATTTCACAAAAAATGAATTTAAATGTTTTTTTATGTTTTAAATTTTTTTAAAAATACTTTTTGAATCTTCCTATATATGTTTTCAAGGTTATTTTTTTAATAAAATGGTTCTTGAAAGTATTTAATGTTTCAAAAAGAATTTTTCAAAGAAGAAAGTATATTTTACTCAAGAAATGTGTTCAAGGATTTTTAAAATCTTCTATTACAAGTTTTTTTAATGTTGTCTTCAATAAAAAAAGTATTTTGAAACGGTTTCATATTTAAAAAAGTGATTGTAAAAGAAAGATTATTTTTATTATTTAAGGTTTCATGTGATGTTTCAAAGTCCTTATCCATAAATAGAGTCATAATTTGTTATAATTTATGATTTTTTTGGGTTATTATCCAAGGAAACCATTCTCAGTCTTTCTTTGAATAGTTGTGATTTTGATAATTTTTTTATGAATCCCGTTTTTATTCTACGAGTTATGCCCAGATAAAACTCTTATGAAACCGTCTTCATTTCATTGTTTATTCTTTGATGAAATGATTATGAAACCTATCTCTTTTAAATAGGTCATTATTTGATGGCATTTTTATGATACCCATTTTATTTCATCGGTTATGATATAATGTTTATTAAACCCATCAATTTTTATGTGTCATGATATGATGAATGTTTTACTATCATATGGCACATGAATGTATGATTTTATTAAGGGATTGCTTGGAACTATATCTCTATAAAATACATTGGTTAAGGATTTAAATATTAATATATAGGGATGGTAAATAATTTTATGAGTTTGATCTATAATAGGGAACCTGTATTTCATGATCCAAAATGGGAAATAGGTATATCCAAATCCACTCTGGGAAGATGGTGTAACCGGATCCACTATGAAAAGAAAGGGAAATCTGATACACTATGAGAATAAGGGGAAACAGAATACACTATGAGAAAAGGTATAATCTATTACAATATAAATAAAGGGATATGACTATAGATCATGGTGTATCTAACATAGTAGGTGGATCCCCCATGATGTGCCCTGGTATGTTTTGGGAATAAACCTTGTCTTAGGGAAATTTTTTACAATTTTATGCTTCTAACACAAATTCCATGTATTACTCCAATATTTTTATTTCATGGATTATACTCTTGATTATCTTATTATTCATGTCTAATGAACTAAAAATATTTGTGGCCTGACTCTTTATTATGATCTATGATATGAAAGGTATGATGTTCTAATTTTATGATTGAGTTATCATACCCTTACGCTCATAATATGGTTACATATCTCCCTTGTTTACGCTTACTAAGCACATGAACTCCCTATTTTCTTATGTTTATTTACCTAGGTTATGAAGAAATTTTATAAATAGGCTTACAAAAGGGGATGATATTTGTGGGAGATGATGAATATCCTTCACCACATTAGAAGAATATTTTTATGTTTGAAAATAAACTAAAATATTACGGTCCTTAGGAATGTAATTTTGTAATGTGATAAATATTCGTCTAAAATGATGTAATATCCATGTATTTTAAGCCCTAGTTTCTATATATTTGTATGGATGGAGTAATTTTTCGATTCTATTTATCATATGGTTGGGTCTTGTAATTGAGATCTAGAAATCACTTTGTATATTGTGGTAAAAATAAAAATTTTAATTTAGTTCTTTAACATGATCTTGTAGGTGACTTTCACTGGAGGGATAACATACTCTCTGATGAGGAAATTAAATCATTTCATATTTTTCATTCGAGGCATCCTTTTTTTGACACGTAGGGAAAGGATATAGTTTAACATCATTTTATGAGGATGTTGGGTTTTGGATCGTATCTAATTTTTCATATGAGGTATCTCATGTTTATCACAAAGGGTAAGGTTACATTTTAATTTCATGTGATGAGGACATTGGGTATTGGATCATCCCACATTTTTCATTTGAGGAATCCCATGTTTGTTATACAAGGTAAGGCTCCAATTTAATTTCATGTGATGATGATGTAGGGTTTTGGATCATATAACATTTTTCATATGAGGAATCCCATGTTTATCACATAGGGTATGTATATATTTTAACATCTTGTGTGATGACATTGGGTTTTGGATCATCTCATAATTTTCATACAAGGAATCCCCTATTTACCAAATAGGGTAAGGCTAAAGTTTAACATATTTTTTTGAGGATGTTGGGTTTTTGATCATCTCACATTTTTCATATGAGTTATCCCATGTTTATCAAATTGGTAAAGGCTATAGTTTATGATCTTGTGTTGAGGATGTTGTGTTTTGGATCATCTCACATTTTTCAAATAAGGCATACCTTATTTATCACATAGTGTAAGTATATAGTTTAACATCATGTTATGAGGACATTGAGATTTTTTAGTTTAAAGTAGTATAACTTGGAATAATTTACATTTAAGATATGTAACGCTTGAGGAACCTAGTGTTGGTGGTAGGATTAAGGTGATATTCATCCATTGTAATCAATGAGTATGCACCTTTCAAGTAGAAATTATTAGTGGAATATGGACCTTCCCATTTGTGATCTAGCTTTGTAGGTTTCTATCCTGTTATCATAGGAACTTATATATCCAATACCATTTCACTTATAAAAAAGAGTGAAGGAGAACATTTTTATTGAATAGAAACACCACCTGGCTATGATTCTTTTCCAGGGTACGAAATTACTCAAGAAATTATTATTTGAGAGATTCAAACTCATCAAATAGTATCTACTCTCTGTTATGTAGTGTATATTGATCTTAAAAGGCCATCTAGTGTGACTACAACTGATCCTCTATAAGTTGAATTTCTTCTATCTTGTACATGAGAGAGTATGGGGCTTCTTGGGTATAATTTTGAGTCATCATCCAATATTCCTAGAGGGAATTATGTATCTTAACTTGAAAACTATTCTTATTTTTGAATACCATCTAATATAGGATTATAGTTGTGGTTTTCTAAAATTCCTTGATCTACCCATTCTCTTATGCATGATATTAGGATGCGTTTTAGACCAGATTTCATACATGGAATGAATATTATTCACCTCATTGGATCAAATGTTGGGGTCATTTTCTTGGATAATAGTGTGTGAAATTAAAAATTGGTTAATGGTGTGGTAGTTTGAAAACTCAATTATTTACTGGGTCTTGACCTATTTTAGAGAGATGTACTCTGCCCACATTAGGAATTAGTCAGTTATAGTCATAATGAACATGAACTATTGAGATATTTATTGAGGGTATAGACCCATGAAATCATGTCCCCATATAATAACGGGATAGTAACACTTGCTGGTATGAAGAAGCTCCAGTGGTTCATATATAAACATAGTGTGGATCTCGAATGCATGAAACCTTTTATTTAATTCAATATAGTCACGAACCATGGTGTTCCACAAGTAATGTAATCTCCATATTTGGTGGGAGAGTTTCAATACCACTTGATGGTCCTCAAATATCCCAACATTAATCTATTTTATGAATTGATGGACCTCCATTTATTTAATGTAATATATGGGAATTTCCATGAATCCAAACTTATAGAGGGAATGCCCAGGGCTGGGGCCATCTGAAATGATAAATTTTGTTGCATTCTAGTAGATTCCCCCACACTCAACATAGTATGGCTGGAGAGTTCCACACTAAAGATACTCAATGAATGGAGTCATCCAATCAGAAAGTTATTTGATCATTGGATAATTCTATTTCCATATCCCAAAATTTTCAACTGTAAGTATATTTCCCTGTAAGTCTTCATCGTTAGATACAATATGAGTGATTACCATGTGATGTACCTCATCATTAAATAATTCAACTTGGTCAAGCTCTGTGAGAGATGAAACCAGCAATGCCAAATAATCATCTTAGTCATTTTTTATCAAGGAAAAAAAGTCATGTTCAGCTAAGAACGGAATTGGTCCCTTAACTAAGAAGACCAGTCCAGTAGGAAAATGATTTCCTTTTTCCTAATAATATAGTCCCAATTAATATTCTTGAAAACTGGCTCAGACTCTCACTTAAAATGAAAAGAGGATAAATTAAACTCAAGGGATAACTCGAGGTTGGTAATGAGGGACTGAAACCCAACCTATTTTTTTGATATATCCTTACAACAACAATAATGAGTATGATAAGAGAGAATTTGAAATAGTGATGGAAAAATCCCAAAGACCACCCTATTGAATTTGGATTTGTTGAGCCTTCTGTCAATTGGGATAAAGGAAGCACCGTCAAAATAAATCTACCAACAAGGAGTTGTCTAATCAAAAGAGATGATGGATTAATTTTGTAAATCAACATCAATGGGAAGTTCCTCAAGGGTAGTATGCACAACCATGAAGTATTTGAGAGATTATAACTTGATATATTTCTATGGTAAAACCTGATGTCAAACTACTATAGAATCACTTCCCATTATTCCAATTAGAGCATCAACATGGGGTGGTTGGAAATTTTCTTCAGCAGATCATCATGGGGTACTAACTTTTTCTCATGGGGATATAAGTAATATTGTAATTTCATAAATTCAAAGACCAGGGTGAGGAAACTCTTCATGATTGGAGAATGTTTGGTCTCTATATAAAGGAGCTTGCGACAGAGATAATAGAAGATGTTTTCCATTCCCTCACAATTTCTTCAATCTAGGAGGATTACTAAGGACTGTTCTAGGTAAGAAACATAAAGGAAAAGTGGCTTCCCCAATATGGGAAGAATCAAGACTAGAGGACAGAGAATATACTATTCAATATCTTCAAATGTAGTCTATTAGTTTTCATGACCCTGGTTGATGGTAACCTTCATTATGAGCCTCAAATACAACTTACAATTTCTAGAAATATTTTCAATGAACTAAAAAATATAGTCTATGTTTCATTGGGGGCCCCAAAGATCCCAAATGTTTCAGAGAGGAGCAATATTGAAGATAGATATGATCTTCTATGGAATGATCACAATGCCTCTATATTTGATAATTGAAATGAGGAAATTTTCTAGTGAAACACCTAAATTCACATTTCTAAGGTTTCCTTTTCAGGTTGAAAGAGTTGAGGATGTTTAAATTTTTCTCAAAGTCCTTGAGATGGTCCTAAATATATTGATATTTTACTTCCAAGTCATCTAGATGTCATTACACCAAGTTACAAAGTATAAGATTAAATATATGGTGATGTTTGTATGAAGATCCAACATTCTTCAAACCAAACAGTCTTAGATGGTATCCGAATATTCCCTTGGGTTCTCTAAAAGTAGTGGCTTCCACAACATTAGGGTCCATTTAGATCTAGTTATACCCAATACCTCCATCAATAAAATAGTTGTTTTAGAAGTAGACAGTGGTGTTGATCCATATTTATGTTATCATAAGGTTAAATTCATCCTTTAGGTAATGGTGGTTGAGGTCCAGGAAGTTGATATAGACACTAATTTTCCATTATTATTTTTGAATATGACAATATTGGAAATATATTTGGGGCATCAAGCCTAACTGATGATGCCTCCCTTTATTAGGTTTTCAACTCTGTGTTCATCCGTGGAAGTATGGGAAGGATTCATCTTTCTGATTGGCCACTTAAGCCCATTGTGGCCTTCCAAGAGGACTAGGTGATGAACGAAGACATGGGTATCAATTCTTGTAATTTTCTGTTATACCCAGGTTAACATATTATAGTTTTAGTTCATGAAAGTCATATATTTATTCTACTCATCCTGATACAAGGATTCAGTAATAAATTTTGGCTTCAGATCTTCCTTTTTACCAAGATTTACCTCGGTTATCTCATCAACCCTAGTAGATAAACTCTCCTGAAACTCTGGTGGGCTATCATCTAGATCCTATTCATCATCTAAAACATGAGGAATGGAGGGAGGGGGTGAGTTCTTGGGATCTTAATATCCATAAGTGGTATTACAATCTGATCTAGAAAAAGAGAAATCCCTGAGGTGGGGTTCCGTTAGATGGGGTCCTTGGAAATGAAATCTTTTGACATAATCCCACAAGGTTTTTGATCGTGAGTCCCACATTTGATATCAAAATAATAGTGTATAGTTAAATTTCACTATGTTAATTATATCTTGTGAAACATTTTCTTTTTTTGAGGATCAATTATCATATGAAGGATTCTATATATAGGCTTATGAGGTAATCTGTGAGAACTCATTATTCATAGAGACTATGAAGAAACTTCATAAATCTGAGGTCGTTGGCTCCATCCAGTGGATTGGAAGAATGAGGAAATCACTCATGTCCACCAAAGAATATGATTATAGATATTTTAGATCATTAGGGGTGCTTATTCACTCAATCCCATCATTCTTTATCTATTTTTCCTCCATTTGGTAATACCCCATGTCTAGATAGCAGGTCTCACATGAGTTTAAGATAGAAGAATCTACTTAGAGTACCAATAAATGAATTTCAATTAAGTATTTGAGGAATATTTGATATAAATAAGGTATAACCTCATGCATATAGTGCTACGGCCTTCCCAAAAAGTTATCATAGGTCGTATCCTATGAGGATACCCTAAATTTGATGATTTATTTCATGATGATGAACTAAGTCTTCAGTTGAATCCGTTGACATAGTTTATTCTCACTCTTAACATAGCCTTGAATTTTTATCTTAGAAGGTGTCATATTAGATTCTATGATCCCCATCTTGTGGAGTGTCTGGGTCAGGATGCGATTGATCCCAGAGCTAGTATCTAATAGGAAGTGGTATACTTCCCACCATTAAACTAGCCAATTATTTACAATGTGAGTTTGTGTCCGTGAATGGTGTCACCGTCATCCTCTTAAGAAAAGGATATGATTGTTTTACATTCTCCCTAGTCATATTTCCCTGTGGGGTATGCCTCAACGGAAGCTACCTTAATCTCGGACTAGAGAGGGATCTTCAAGGATTTTATAAAGGCCTCACATATATATTTTGATTGGGGGAGAACATTTAGGATCATGATTCACTGGAATACAAATGAGGTAATTCATCAAATCATCTTTATAGAAAAGGTTAATGTTATTACTTTCCTGGGGTTTCTCATTAATAAGGAATATATTTATTTCCAATTTCTGATTTTTTGGAGCCTAGATCATGCAGGTTTTATAACACTACCGAATGGATAGTTTGGGTTGTGAAATAGAAAGAAAAGTTTAGGAACTACGTGTACAAGGATGAGTATGATGATGGTGTGGTTGAGTAGTATGATAAAAACATATAGTTGGATGTAGAGAAATCCCTAACATAGTTTCCTAATGGGACTATACTTGATGATCTCAACACTAGGTATATTATCTATTTTCAACATCATAGAGAACCTCTTTCGAATATTTAGATTGTATTTTCTCTTGGTTTGCATGATACTCATACCTACTTTGATGGTGATGACCCAAAATACATGAGGATCCATTATATATTCCTCATAACTAAGTACTATACAATAGAATACCAATTTAAAACATTTTAGAGAGGCATAACCCTATTATTATTCAGTGTAATATTACATGATAAGATGAATTTTGGGGGTCTATCCCAATTATTTTGGCATGAAGTCACTATGACTGAATGTTTGATTTGGAACTTTTGAGATAATATAATTGTCCCAACATCATCAATGCTTATTCAACTGAGATTTAGATGGTTTTGATACTAATGAGGTGGTTGGAGTAGGTGTTGAAACTATAAGGGTTGTGTCTTTCTCAAGGGGGAATGAATAATTTCGTGGGAAAAAGTGACCATATAATAATTTTACATCTTTATAGCCCTACTCAGTACCTTCTTCCATTAATCATAATCTTTATCACTACTATCAGGGTATATAGATACATGTGCTACATGTTCCAGGACATCACCCAGTGTGACTAGACCATATCCACTTGGTCCAAGATCCAATAATTAATGATTAATCACTCCTTGATAGTGTTCCCAAGGATCATGTCACACTAGAAAAATTTGGCTTGACCAGGGAGGTTAATATTTTCTTTTCGATTAAAAAATTTGGATACCTTGGTACCTACACATTATTAAAGTAGTAGGTATTTTTCTTCTACTCTATAAAGGTAATCATAGGTTCTTGACCTTGATGAGAGGATTAAAAAACATTTTCACAGTGATGATTTACCTGATGATGATGAAATTGGATAGGTTTGTCCAGATTATATGTCCTTCCTAGATAAAAAGGCATGTCCAATTGATGTACATGATGTTGGATTGGCTGTAGGAACTTATCTTGGGGAACAATGGATATTTCCGCCTTCACGGGATTTTGAACAGGATCTAGAATTGGTAATCGGAAAGATTGTTTCTTGGTTAATTAGAATGCTTATTCCTGGCATTGTAGTCATTTGGAAAACTGTTAGAACCCACCGAAATATCTTATAGAGATGGGAATAAGGGCCAAATATTTTTTAAAATTCTCCGTACACATTATCTCCTTTTATTCATTGGATATCATTATATCAAGTGATTATGGGATCTTCTTTCACTAGACAATTTATTCATCAACTCACTCATAGGTAATTTTCTTATAGTTAGAGAGGTTATAAATGTTGGTCTTATGAATGGTGGAGCTGAATTCGTAGAACAACTACCTATATAGATCTTCTCAGTCAATTACAGACCCCTGGAGTAGCTGGATGTACTAGAATAAAGTATGCCCTTCCATGGTTTGGATGGAGAGTTCTATCATAGCGACTCCATATTTCTTTAAATACCATAAAATAAAGATGCACCTCCCAATAAAGTAGTAAAGGAGTTTATGCTGATTACCTATACCATTGAATGGTTTGAAGCTCATATTTACAAATTCTAGAGTGGTTTCAACTAGTTTAACCAAGAAGGATACGACATCCCTTCTCATAGGATTAAAGCTTTTCATGTTTCTAAAGCTTCATGTTGAGAAAAAAGATTGGATATTAGATCATCTTGGTGAGTTTTCATTGTCACAAATTCACTGATTGGTTTACATGCTCACGAGGAACGATAATCAAAGTTACAAGTAGGGATATCTTGTTATTATAGAGGGGTAGTCATGTCATATCACAATCACATGCCAACACCACCATCCTCTACCCTAATCAAATGTGAAGGAACACTTACTGGTCTAGGATAACTAGATGCTCAATTAGGTGGATAAATTATCCAATGGAATTGTTTCACCAAATTTATTATTCAGTGATGAGATATATTTGAGTCTCTTGTATACCTCAATCTCCTGGAGCAAAGTAGCCAACGTAGCATCTGAATTAGTTTCTATCATAACCTCTAACGGGAAGATGAGTTTAGTAGCATATATTACTTTATCAAGTCGTTGATGGGTTGGTAGCAGTACCTCATATAGACGACTCTAAAGTATTAATGTCTACCTATGATGTCGGGTGTAGGAAACCATAAATGGATATACCAGATATTATATCTAGCCTTTTGGGTAGGTTTATATATCACATACAATGATTCCAAGACAATTTTAATCATCATCCATTGGTTTGATTTGTGACAATGTTCACATTTTTAGTTTTTTAAGAAACATTTCTCCATAATTAGGATGCCGAATTTACCAATATCATTATTACCCTATAAGGGTACTAAGTGGAGGGATACACACTCACTATAGCCCCTTAATTTTATTTATAGAGACACTAATTCTATGACTCGCTGGAGCATAGTGAATCTCCTGAAGTTGTTCTACATAAAGCTAATGTGATATCCATAAAATCCATGGTAATGATCCATTGGGAGGGCAGAAATTTTGACTTTACAACACTAATGATGGATGGAATTGAGATGCTTGAGGCTCCCTAAATAAAAAATCTAGTGATATAAGAGGTTATAGACATCACCCAGAAATTACAGAGAAATAAATTCACTTCGTCCTTAATGGGGATCTTTGGTATAGTGAAGGGAGGGGTCATTGGTGGCCAGAGCGTGATATATAGCCTGTTGGTGGAAAATATATCCCATATATATTCTTTCTAAAAACCATCTAGAGGGGTGTATAGTTCCCGATCTTACCAATATCTAATATTTTCAAGCTGGGAAATTGGGGGTGGTGATGATGAGGACATTCTTTGCATATGGATTTCTTGTAGAGAGGGTGACACGTAGGCCAATCATCCCTTAAACATCAAAGTGTCTTTTTGAGGCTAGGGAAACATCCTGAATATATACATACAGGATGGGATACCTATTTCCACAAGTGGATTGGGAGGAGAATCATCTAATTTTGGTTTAGTGTATAATTCACCATCATCTAAGGGTGAAAACCCCAATCCTGATATCTCTCCCATTTCTAGGGTAGAGATAGATAGGATGGAGGTTGACATTGATAGATGAGTTTTCACTACAAGTCCATAACTGGAGGCTAGGGCATCCTAAACATGTATATTATTTTTTTGGACCTGATCACTGGATGAACCTTGGATTAAAGGATATCCATCCTTATCCAATGGAATTATACCCCTAGATCTTACGGTGAGGGTGGAGGTATTTCTTTCAAGTCATTGATTGCCTCAATTTTCAAGAGATTTATGGTGACATGATGTTACCCTTATTTCGTTATCAAGTGGAACATGAACTTCTTGAGCATGATCCACTCAGGATTGTAAACATTCTTTCCTTGTGTTCTATGTTTGATGTCATGGGAATGACCCTCATAAGGTTTTTTCATCCTCTTTCATTGTGCCGGATCATAGGTACAATAGAAGTATTCAATAGTGGGTTGACTTCATTTTCAGTTGATGGTGTTGTGAGGAGGACCTCAAAAATAATTTTATTCCAAAGGGAAATCTTGTGAGGGTTTTTGATTGAACACATGATTGGGTTAGTCAAACCAACATACGTAATGGGTGGGTGGGGTCTTAATCCCAATCGAGTACAAAATTACCCTTGTGTAGTTTTCATAAGAGTGGTATGAGGTAAGCCGGTAGTGACTGGGGTTACTAGAGTTGAGGAAGTGGCATACTAAAAAGATGTTTTTGCAACCTACCCATGATGTTGGTTCTAATTTTTCTAGATCAGGGATTACAAAATAGGGGTATGGTTGTCCCACTCACCGGGTCATGGAACTAGTCGGGGTTATTAACATGGATGCATGAGAGTCCTATTTGGAAGATCTCAAATGGTTGTGGATACAGGTGAGACATATACGCCCCTAATTTCTAGACATAGGGGAGTGATATGTGGGGTTAATCATCTAAGAGGATTTTGAATTGATTTTTCATGGAGATTAAGGGGATATTTCCCCTGTATGGCCCCTAGGTGCCACATTTTCGGTGAGGTGTTGATGCTTCCAGTTTTAGAAGATCCTTGTACCTAGTTGGGATGACCCATTCATATTTGTATCAATCAACGAGGTGATTGATAACCCTCTTTTAAATTACATCAAATGGGGAGATGGGGTTAGGGTGATTTATAACAATGGAAACAATGACCATCATGGCATGATTTCAGTTTTGTGAGATTTATACACCACCAATTTTCCAACCCCATGCCTATTAGGGGAGAGATATATAATTTTTCTGTATCTTGAGTCATGTATCATGCATAAATTCAGTATTTAGTATAGTTCCGATGAAATCAATTCCAAACATTCATAACATTATATATTCTTTCTAAGATGGTTTAATATGGAGGAAGGATCCAAATTGAATATTTTTTAGACCAAAGATTCCAAATGTTTCTCATTTTTCCCCACTTGTAGGAGAACTACATCATGTTGGGCCAGTGATATTGGGTTGGTGAGACTAACATCAATTATTATTATCTAGTGATATCCAAATATGTTGGCTTCCAATGTTAATGATGTAATAATTGTTGAAAGAGATGAATTTCATGCTAATTTGAATAATTTTTCATCCATTTAATTCTTCTATGGTTTTGAACCATGTGTTTTGGATATTGTGTTGTGATTTTATAGCCCTACATTCCCGCTTTCCAATGGTGGTCAGCCTCTACCACTAGGGTTGGTTATGTCAACTCCTTAATCAAAATTGGATGTCAGGATTTCACTTCCTCATTCCATGGATTCTTACTTTAAGATCATTTCTTAATATGGGTCTCCCTTATGGATTTATGTCATGTTTTTAAAGTTCTTTTTTAGTACCATCTCAGAGTGAACACTAGTTAATTATGATCCTTCTACCGTAATAGAGTAGAAACCTATGGCCAGAGCTGATGGTGATGTTGGACATATATAGACATTTTTGGAGATTGGGATTTTTTGTAACCTATAAAGTGTTCCTCTTTTAATGTTTATGGAATCTAATATTTGAGGAATATCAAGCATAGAACCCAATGCATCTCATGTTCATGATAAGGTAATTTATGTTGGTGGAATGAGGTTTTCATGATTTTTAGTAAAAACATTCCCTATTCATTGGATTAGGTAGATATTCTCGATAATATTTGGGGTTCATAGATTTAATGTATTTTGGGTAAATATTTTCCCACATGTTTAAAATCTTGTAGGGAAACGTTGGTCAAATGATTAACGTCTTTGAGGGATGGTTTGGTCATATATTTAACATATTGTTGGAATAGGTTTTTCAGAGGTTTAATATCTCATGTGGACAATGCTGGCTATATATTTAACTTGAAGTGAGGATAGGTTTGTGGGGTTGAGTGTGTTCCCCTAGAAAAGATGATCAAACTTTTGAGTTGTAGAATTCCATAGGGAAGACATGATAATTTGATATGGATTTTGGTGAATCAAGATTGAACATTCAGGAGGATTCCCATATGTTTTGGGATTGGACTATAGGGATGCATCCTATGTATCCTATTGGGGGACATGGATGAAAACCCAATAGTTTTAATGAATAGATTAAGGTCATGTTATAGAACCAATAAATATAGTTTATCATCATGAAATAAAGGAACCTGCCTTATAGAAAGAGAGATAGTAAGGTATTGTGTAGGGATTATGCATATGGGATGCCTTGGTGTTAGGGTTTAATCCTTGATGTTTGGGTTTCATCAGCGATGAACAAGTAGGCATAGTCCCATGATGATAATAAAAGGGGAATCACGGTCTTATCACACTATGTATGAGGTTTGGTAACATCCCATTCAATTAATACATGGTGAATCCTATATTCCCCTTAGAAAATAGAGTTAAATTTTAACATTAAATTTTAGGATGCTGTCATGTAGTTTAACATCATGCATCTCAGAAGTTAGGATATTCATTTTTAGGTCATGAAACTCAGAAGTTTTGAAGTAATACACCTAAAGAGACTATATCAATGTATAGGAGGAGGATACAACATTATACCTCCCCAATAGTAAAGGTTATTAGTTTTACTTGATGACTCTACCTTCAGGGATTATGTGAATACTGTTCATATGACTCTAGGTGGCAGATGAAATAAACACTTCCATACTAAAGTGAAAAATGGGGTTCTTGACATTGGAGTTATTATTATTCAGAGAAAAACGTAATACAACTATCTTGGACATCATTAAATAAAATAGAATGGACAAAAGGGCTGATGATATAGGTCCCATGGGTGATTGAGGTGTTGGTGGTCCTGATTGAAGTATGAGAGGGGATCCTGAGCAGTCAACCTGTGAACAACTTTGTTGGGAGGAATGAGGCATTGTGTTATGTTTCTAGTGATTTTTTCTCCCAACTCTATATTTTTCGTTGAATTTGGGTTACTTTAGCCATAGGTTATAACAAAAAGAAACAACATGTATTTTGGAGGCATAGGTTTGTAAAAAATTTGGAGTTACAAGAATATTGTGGTTGGATGAAGGTAGCTTATCTATTTCACACCCAACTAGATTTTAGGGATGTTATAAAAAGGTGTCAAAAATATAGTCCAATAAAATCCAGGGCCCATGTGAGGGAGGTTCCAAAAGTTCTATAGCTTTGGGGATTCATTGGAGTCTATAGTTTCACGATGTCATGGAAGAAGGGGTAGTGTGAGCTATATATGATGATTCAACATCTATACATTCATCACCAAAATGGGGGTGGGGTGATTCTCTATTTACAGTTGAAATGGGTGGATTTAGGTTCACATATCTACTTATGTCATGAATATTAGTTGTGGTCTCCCCATTCTTTTGATACCTGTGTAGGGTCATGTAAGGTAGTGGTCTAATGATGTCATTCACATGAAAATATTATTTTGTTACAAGGATATGGTTTATCAAATGAAATTTATGCTTCATACCACCATATTTATTAATATTTTTCTCCTTCTAGAGTTCTCGAAATATATTTTTTCTTTGATGGAACGCTTCAAAAATAAGTCAGTTATACACCAAAATATACGGTTGTGTGTAATAACACAATGCAACACGCGATCTATCCCTTGGGCCCAAAATTGTCCCTTGGTATGGGCTGTATATTTGTTTTAGAGACACATTTTTGGAACCTATATACACTATTTCACTTTTGGATGGTAGGTTAGATTGGTGTTGTAACACCCCAACCCCAAAATCCCAGAGCCAATTCGTTATTTTATTACATTGTTAGGATAATTAGGAATCAAATAAAAAATGAATCATCATTTTAGTAGTATTGAATAACTAGATATGAATATAGATCCATTATTTCATTGGTAAAACATAAAATATATTCATGGAAAAATAATTTACATCCATGAGCACATTAAAATTTTCATATTAATCACCTAAGGAAAATAGAATAAATAAAAGTATGATCTCAAAGATAAGTAATGGTAAGTAAAGTGGAAGAAATAATGAATTAATGAAAATAAATTAACAAGGTAATGTAAAAAACTGAGAACACATGAAATTTAAATAAATGGATATGGAACAACCAATATGACACAATAGATAATTGAAACACATTCCATTTAATCAATAAACTAAGAATAAAATTCATACATAGATTTTATCATATGAAAAAATCATCGATAATAAAAATGATAACTGAAATATTTATGAAGGAAATGCTTAATTATTGGACATCTTGGTTGAGGAACATAAAAACCTATATCATCAAGAACAATCACAATATAGTTTAAAAATACAGGTTGAAACCCATTTAATTATGAAAACTAATTTGTCTCATGAGAACATGTTGATGCATCAAGGGGCTATATAATGTTCGATCCCCATCTATCATTTCGAGCTCAAATAATTCCTCATATCAAGTAATCAATTTAATTTATAATTGATATTACTTACCAAATATACATATTGAATAAATAATATTTTTTTATAAAAAAAATTCAATAGAGGGTAAGTAATAGTGATGGTTACGGACATTGAGGAATGTGAATACCATTGAAAGATCATTAAAACATTCTTGAGGAAAATATTTATTAAAATTCCAAAGAGTCCTATAACATTTTTAAACATTTTAATAATAATCCACATGATAGAATACCATTAAATGATACTTATGATATCATGAGAACAAGTATATTCATTATATAACAATTCAAAGTGTCGTATACGCAGTATAAAAAAGAAACAGTGTGTAAAAAATTATAATACACCTCAATGAAATAAAAATATGATTATATCATTTAAAACATTGTAATAATTTATTTTAAAATGCTTTCATTTATTAAATAAAGTAGTCTATTTGTAAATAACCTTTTAAACTTATAAAGTAAGCTTTAAAACATTAGGGTGTCATGATGGAAATAAATTACATTCATGTCATATAAGTTAAAAAATATTACTTTTACTTTTGAAAGAAAAGTCATAATGTACCTTGTTTTGGGAAATGATATGAATATTAATTTTAAATAATTTCTTAGAAAGTCAAAATGAGGTAAAAATGAAATTATGAAAGCACTGGGTAATAGTAAAAAAATGAAAATATTATCAGAAAACAATGACATGGAAGATAAATATTACCCAGGGGAGACTTAAGCAAAAATAATCCTAGATAACAACTTTAAATCCCCGACCCTAGAATCCCAGAGTCGGTGCATTATTATGTATCATTGGAATGATCACAAACGTTCAAGTCTCGAAAGATCGATTAGTTTAGTAGCCTTGGATGTAATAGATACATTCATATGGTTTACATTACATCATAAAATGAAAAACTACAACAAAATTGTTTCGATAGACCACACTCATATCTCCTAAGATTATCCCTATAGGTCAGTTATAAAATACTTGTTCGCATCCGAGGAAAAATAAAACATAGAAAGGGGTGAGCTCAAATGATTAGTAAGGATAAAAATATAGCGAAAACCTTCATTAATAAGCATAAACATTTATGGAAATGTATAAAACTAAAACAAAATCCTTTTAAACTTGAACTTCATCATAATATGGAAAATGAAAAATCAAATAATTCCATTTACATACTCACCTGGATATTCTACAAGTCTAATAATCACATGAAATATCAATAGCCACTTTCATAATTATGGAATGCATAATTCCAGACATTCAAAACCACATAGTCAAGTCCTTGTTCCAAGACTACAAATAATATTTTTCAAGGCCTTGTGCAAAGACACTAGTTTATCTCATTAGACCTAATGATGCATCGAGGAGCTATATCAGGCTCCACCCGTCACTTACTAAGTCCAATGCATTCTTCATATGAAAAGGTTCAAACATAACATAAACATTCGTATTAAAACTAGTATACGAAATGTCAAGACTTTCTCCATAAACCATGAATGGTGTGAAAATAACACATCCATAGTCAAACATACCACAAAACCTTCAATACAATATGGAAGTTTTGTATCATCATAAATCAACTTCAATTAATCTTAAAATCCATCTTAGGATTTTGACATAGATGAAATAAAAACCCTTTTTAGAGAAATATCTCTTTCTATTTTGAAATCATTTAAAAGTCATATAATTATATAAGAAAACATTTATTTCGAAAATATTTTTATAATCTTGTAAGGGAAGCTTTGACGATGTTATAATGGCATAAAATATCCGCACCCTCCCTATATGTTAAAAAATACATTCTTACCTTAATTTTGTTGAAAAGGTTATAAAGAACCTTTTTAGAAAACGCCAGAAATTTTCCATTATAAACTTCTTCTAAAAAGTCAAAAGAGTGTATAAATGACTTTAACCCATAGTCTATAAAATAGTAATAATGTTTTGAAATACACTTTTAAGAAACATGGATGTGGATGATAAATATGTCCTAGTAGATACTTACGTAAAAACAACCATGGATAATAAGGAGATTGTAAAATTAACCCTTACCTTGTACTTTTCCATGGTCAAGGGTAGGTTAACCTCTTGTATGATGGGGAAATAATTATTATTAAATTATAGAAGATTCATATATATTAATATTATATCATATATGATCTTTTAACAGTGATTTGTTGATAATATCTTAGCATTATCGTCGTTTTAGGTGTTAACTGATTTGTTTTCCTTTATATGATTTGTTACGTAAGACATATTTTTTATGGGTGGGATGTATCTTATTCATATCCATAATTATATAAAGTCTTTAAACATTATTTTTAATCATCTAATGAAAATTATTCTTGAATGGATATGATGGGGAATGAATCTCATCATGTTCATGGAGACGGTAATCCGTACGTACACATGAGTGACAATATCATTCTTTTGATATTAAAATAATATATAATTGGACAGTATATCATATATACAGAATCATTACTATGTTATATTTATTATTTACATCAATTACACATCATTATTATACCCATCCAAATAATAATGTATTGAATAAAGATTACACCACGACATGGATAAGGTAAGTCGTACGTACGCACGTATGGTGACATGTCATTGAAAGGATGGATAGAATAATGAATTTGGTTGTAATTGTAGAGACCCAAAGCTTGACGTACATAGATATTACATTAATTTTGCAGAATACATAATAAATAACAAAAATGGACACACAAGGACCATAATAGTTTAGTGTCTTTGGAAACTTGGAACGTAATATTCTAATCGGGGTGAAAGATCTTCAACATCTCCCATAGAGATCTTCCACTTTTTGTTTCCTTACCTAAAACCTTTCTTTTAATCCTGGGGGAAAATAAAACATAAAAAGGGTGAGCTAAAATTCTCAGTAAGGGTAAGCATGGATAAAATAAAACAGACCATATACATTTGAACTTAAAAACATGAACATAATGTTTTAACATCAAAATCTTGAGCAACGACATAAAACATGGAAGTACATAAGGCATAGAAAATAATGGAACATAAATCATGATAAAATAGAATGGGAATAAAACATGTGATAGTGGAATACATTAAACACATGTAATGATTTCTATAGTAACCAAGGCATTGCTGCCAAGACCATCTTAGTGGACAAAGTCCCTTTCTGAATTGAGTTCACTCCTCGTTCCAGTCCTGTAATACTGAACTGGATTAACTTACCATTCCAGCCTTGTCTATATCATGAGATATAAATCTTTACCCAATGAATTGGAGGGATATATAGGTCCCACCCATCTCATAATGAAATCATTCTTACTTGTGCTACAACCTAAACATAAAAAATTCATCATAACCCAAAGAATAAAATGGGTTTCATAAACATCATATCATCATCACATAATCCATATAAAAAATGGATATTTCATCATAAGAAAAGTGAAATCATGTAAATCATAGAAACATTATACTTCAAACATACACATATGAAATAATTTCATATTAGATGGAAAATGGTTTTGATAAAACACTTGAAATGAATTCTTGAGGAAAATATCCTTTCTTTTTCAAAATCATTTTCTTTTCACAAAATTCCATTCAATTTTAAAACAAAAGTATTTTGTTGAAAATAGTCATGAAATATTTTGGAGGAAGCTTCATGAAAATAAGGCTTTATAAAACCGTAAAAATCCTTTCATGCCGTATACGTTAAAAAAACATTCTTCTCATACTTTTGTCGAAAAAGTCAAAAAGTACCTTGTAGGGTAAATTAAAGAAAGATTCCTTCCATACCATTGGGTAAAAGTCAAAATCAGTAAAAAGGACTTTAAACATACATGAAACCATTTTTGGGAAACATGGACATGGATGATAACAATAACCCCAGTAAATACTTACGAATAAGAAATCTCGGATAAAAATGAGATTTGCAAAATTATCCCTTACCTTAGGTCTGATATGCTTCATACGTATATGAACCTACTGTATAATGATTTAAATAATGTAATTGAATTATTATGGAAACATATTCATTATTATGATATCATATATGGTTCACTTATGACTTTATATTACCCGTTCTTTTGTAAATTCCGAGTTAAAGAGCATTTTGGGTAAAATCGTTTCATTTGTCGTCCGTGTTTTGAATTGTAATTATTCATATGATTACTTAGATAATGATTAAATAATTATAGAATATAAAACATGATTTATATGTAATATATATTCATAATATATACATATATATAATAGATAAATAAATGGAAAGAAATACACCGTTCATGGAGACGGTAGGTCGTACGTACGCATGAACGTTGTTTTCGTTTCCTCATTGAATTGAATGGACTTAATTGGATGACATAAATATATATATACATAAATCCAGTATCATTATTATGTCATATATTTCATGATTACTTATTACATATACTTTATAATCATTTATGAATGGTTAATCATTGAGAATGAATCTCATCGCGTCGTGGAGACGGTATTCCGTACGTACTCACGAGCGATGATATCATTACCATGATCATGGAATTTTATTGGAGTGTATGTATACTATAAAAGAATCAATATCACATTACAATAATCATATATAGTTATTATTTAAACCATTATACCCATCCAAGTAAGGTGGTGGTGGAAGATAGATTTCACCACGGCGTAGAGACGGTATTCCGTACGTACGCATGCGTGGTAATTTCGTTATTGGTAGGATGGATAGATGGTGAAATAGGGTTGTTTCATACTTATAATAAAATATCAGTATATTAGTGATACTGATGTTATTAATTTATAATGAAACAACCTAAGAAGAATAAGTGGAAGAAGAAATAAAGTTGAAAGAATCGGTAAAGGACATTACCTCTTCTTTGAAGCACCTCTTTGAGACCTCCTCTTAGGGCACTAAAATTGGTATTTGAAGAAGACCAGGACCTCTAGGATGTTTCTAGTGAATTTGGGAATAGAATTTGGCAGGGGTTGGCCGTGCTTCAAGGCTCAAAATGGTGTGAGGAAGAGAGGGAGGATGTGCCCTTTTATAAGGGAAGAGAGGGGCACCTTAGGAAAAGTAAACATATTATTTTATTATAAAGTCATATTCGGTTTTTAATAGCTCCAAATTGAGTTATTTAGAATCTAAGGTGGGGATGGGTAGAAATAATATCATAAAGTATAATTTATACAAGTTTAGGTTTCTATTTTAACCTTATTATTTAGATTTAACTATAAGTTAAATAATTGTTCTTTTACCGTGTCTTCTTGTTTTCATACACTATAAGGTTAATAAACTTACTATAAAAAGCCAAAAAAACCCCAATTTGTTCAATATTAATATATATAACCTTATCTAAGTCATTTGGCCGAACCTTAGATATTTAGGAATAAAATAAAAATTAATAATATAATATTTGTTTTAAAAACTATTTGATGTCAATTTTGACACTATTTGGTAATTGATTTTTTTGAACATCATAAAAAAATTATGTGTTCGAAACGAGTTATCTAAATCAATAATAACATGTCATATTAACATATAAAATTAGTGTAATTCAAAAAAAGTCTCAAATTACATTTATTTGGGTATTTATAACATCAATTAATTCAATATTTCATTAATAAGATAATTACTGTATCATCATTGTGTCATAAATAAATTAACTTATTTTAAGTCTAAAAATTACAAATAAAATACCATTATGTAGGAAATAGTTTTATATTTCTAGTTAATATTTATAGTCTAATTTATCTTATGTATAACCCTTTATTAAAAATTATTTAGTTATTAAACTTTGATTTTAACTATTTTAACCCTTCTTTAAATAAATTAATAATAAATGTCCTAATCTAATCCAAGTGGTCCTAAATGGTCCTATTGTATTCTTAAGGTTGTTTTTCGACTAATTAAACTTATCCAATAGAATTAGGACATGTGTTAGGGTAATAAGAATATCTTTTTTACCCTTAATTATCCTATTTACTTTTAACCGTGGTAAAAAAAGTAAAAAGTTACTATTCACCAAAAAATATTTTCATCTCATTGAACCACATTTTAGTCCTTGATATTAACCGTGTTTCTCTGATTTTCAAAATTCCACTCACAGAATCGGTAAAATTAAGTTTTATGAAAAATTCAGTTTTTTTACTACCACATAGTGGTTTCACTATTCATCAAAAAATGAAAGTTTCCAGAAAAATACCAAAAATTAGGCCTAAGCTATATTTGATATTATGAATTCAAAAATAATGTCTATTTTACCAACTTAAAAACATATCAGTTACATTAATTAATTTAAAAATTAATTCCCGTCGTCAAAACAAATAGCGTGTTCTTAAGAGATAATAACAACCAAAAGATTGACACTTGTTTATGTCTGGTTTAAATGTGAAATTACATCAAATGTACAACATTGTATTAAATTGTAAAAATATATTCTAAATATACTTTAAAACCACTCAAATTAATAATGTATCACTATTAATTATTTCGATCAAAAAAGTTCTTTTTAATTAAAATTTAGTAATTTTCACTATTCATCCGAATAGGAAAGTTATCCGAAAAGTACCAAAATTTCACCCTAAGATAATTTAGATATTCTAAATCCAAAAATTAAGTCCATTTTGAAAGATAAAATTTATAAAATTTCAAAAAGTGGGTATTACTATTCATACCGGCTAGTTCATAATAATATTATAATAATATCTCGTTTAGTGAAACTCAGTATTGCGTACTACACACGCTATCGAGGAAGGTTGTGATTGCGTGTAATTCAAGGCAAGTCCGAGATTCATGTTGTTCAAGCTCCTTATGGTTTAACTTACAACACCAGACATTAATTAAAAATAATATTTTTCATAAAATCTCGGGGTGTTACATTCTACCCCCCTTAAAATGAATTTCGCCCACTAAATTCGTCGGGGTTATAAATGATTTACTACTAAAAAGTTTCTTTAATAGAAACCCACATCGTAAAAAGGAATACCTAAACATGGCTTTAAAAATTAATGTATGAAATGTAACGGTTACCCAAATTAACTAATCACTGGGTTTTCAAGTAGGAGAACATAGGTGAAAATATGGATACGGAAGAAAAATCTAACCATGATGTTCTGATGGAGAGTGGTAGAGAACATGGCTATGAAAAAGACAACAATCAAAAAGCCATAAATTTGTGATGATCTAGGGTACCATCTGATTCATCGGTTATAAGGGCACTAGGACAACATTTTTGGTTTTCAAGATCATTTCCCTAAAGTTGATGAATTTGAATTAGAATAAATACTTACTTTATTTTGGTAAAATATCACTATTGTTCGTGACTTGAACAATTTCCACTTCATATCTTAAAGAAATGAAGTTTAATTTGTTATTCGTGAAGTGTTAGCAGACCATGTGATAAAATGACGGGTCATTCTATCTATCTCAAACAAAAGGTTAGCAAAAGTTATTAAATATACATAAGTCGATCTATAGTGAGATTAATAATATATAGTTACTAAAATAGACTTATACTTCATATATCATACTTCTTAATATAAGAAAACTAGTTTCTAATAAACAGGGACTTCCTATAGGCCTGTGGTAGGCGATAAAGGCCAGTCGCACTTCAGTTGTGGGTTCGATTCCCACAGCCTTGTCCGACGAGATGGGTTGTCGCTCATCCTGCAGGTTGTCTTTTTTCTAAAACTACATTACTATAACATACCATCAATAATATCGAAAAAAGTTCTATCCTTAAACAATACTAACTTATGTCCAACATAATCCTTTCTAATCTTTAGGATTATCCAAAATACTGCTGTCCAATCTCATATTATAGTATAAACGATTACCAAAGAGTTCATATAAAAAGCATGTTAATACCATCGTTGATCCCCATATATCATGAGATATGTCTTGTTGGTCACATTCCAAACATTTAATGGCCTTAATAATGTATTCTCTTACAAAAAAATACCCATTGAATCTTAGTGAAAACATGAGTGCTGTGAAAAGTTAACTCTATTCACATACCAAATCTCAAACCATGATATAACTATTTCCTTATATTAGTCATGAGCTCATGAATACTGTCAAACATTTCATTTTCTCCTTATCCCTTCATTATGAGCATATCATCTTTTTTACAAAAATATATCAATCACTTTCCATGGTTACCAGTACCACTAAATTATTGAAAACCACAATAGACCAATACATAAATATTCCAATATTCCACGATACTATATACAACATTATTTTGGAATCCCATTACATAAACACTTAATCATTCCACCTTATCATTGTCATATTCAACATCACCAATAGTGATCGCATGTGACTTCCCTTTTTTCCTTTGCCTTATTTGGTTGCTCATGTAAATCATCACTAACTCTTGGATTAGGGCATTTATTAGCATAATGCCCCATTTCCTTGCACTCGAAGCGTTGAAGTGTTGGTGGTGCATTCTCTGCAGTCTTTTCTTTATTCACATCATTAGAAACCCTTTTTCCATTACTTCAACACTCAGCTTCTTGATGACCTTCTTTTCTACACTTAAAACATGTTCTAGTCCCTTTATGACAATATCCACCATGATTTTTTCCGCACTTTGAGTAAAAGGAAACATTCATCTTCTTTTCACCATTATTCTGAGATTTCTCCTTGAACTCCATCTTTCGTTTCTTGTCAAGACTATGAGATAGATAAGTAACACCAACTTCCATTTCTACCTTGATAGCACAACACAAAATTTCTTCATAGCTACTGAAGTCTCTTATAGCTAATGACCTTCGAAGATTTGGTTTTAAGCCACTGAAGAATCGATCAACTTTACTTTCAGGTTGGATGATAAATCCAGATGCATACCTTACAAGCCTTTAAAATTCACTTCATATACACCAACATATTCATTATCCTTTTTTTTAATTCAAGAAACTTCGTCTGCATCTTTGTATGAAGAATACGAGGGAAGTACTTATTGAAAAATAAGTTCATGAACGTGTCCCATTCCATGGACTCAATTTCATCTCTTGGCCTCATATTCTTGATAAGATTCCACCATTGATCAGCTTCACCTTCAAAACAATATACTGCTAAGATGACTTTATCATGTTCAGAACATTGAAGAACTGAAAATATCTTTTTAGTGGTGCTGATCCATTGTTCAGCAACAAGTGGATCATAAGACCCACTGAAAGAAGGTGGACGTTGCCTCATGAAGGACTCAATAGAATATTGTTCCCTTCTCTACTCATTTGGATGTCTAGAATGATTCTTAGCTTGTGTAAGTATAGCAGTAAGATTTTTCACTCCATCTCCCATAACATTTTTTTGTTCATGAGGACAATCATTGCATTGTCCATTTCATTGATCAACACGGTTCCTTCGGGTTCCAGCCATTGTCTAAAACCCAAAAAGAATAGTGTGAGAGGCAAAAATCATGCTAGGGAAAACAACATACTAAATGGGGAGTAACTTCCATATCTAACATCATAGGTTTAATTCTAAGATCGTTACCCTAATTCTAGGACTATAACCTATACTTATACTTAACCTTAGGGACATCCCTAGCCATACCATAGAAATATCTCTAGGGATCTCACTAAATTTCTCGCATTCTAGTTTCCAAAGGATGACTAAAACATTCCTCTGATACCAACTGTAGAGACCCAAAGCATGGCGTACATAGATATTACATTACTTTTGCGGAATACATAATACATAACACAAACAGACACACAAGGAACGTAATAGTTTACTGTCTTTGGAAACTAGGAACATAATCTTCTAATCTTGGTGAAAGATCTTCAACATCTCCCATAGATATCTTCCACTTTTTGTTTCCATACTTAAAACCTTTATTTTAATCCTGGGGGAAAATAAAACATAAAAAGGGTGAGATCAAATGCTCAGTAAGGGTAAGAATGGATAAAATAAAACATACCATATACATTTGAACTTAAAAAAATGAACATAATGTTTAAACAGCAAAATCTTGAGCAACGACATAAAACATGGAAGTACATATGGCATAGACCATAATGGAACATAAATAATGATAAAATAGCATGGGAATAAATCATGTAACAGTGGCATCCATTAACCACATGTAATGATTTCCATAGTAGCCAAGGCATTGCTGCCAAGACCATCTTAGTGGACAAAGTCCCTTTCTAAATCGAGTTCACTCCTCGTTCCAGTCCTGTAATACTGAATCGGATTAACTTACCGTTCCAGCCATGTCTATCTCATGAGATATAGATCATTACCCAATGCATTGGAGGGAGATATATATCCCCCCATCTCATAATGAAATCATTATTACTTGTTCCACAACATAAACGTAAAACATTCATCATAACCCAAAGAATAAAATGGGTTTCATAAACATCATATCATCATCACATAATCCATATAAAACAAATGGATATTTCATCATAAGAAAAGTGAAAGCGTGTAAATAATAGAGACATTATACTTCAAACATACACATATGAAATAATTTCATCTTAGATGGAAAATGGATTTGATAAAACACATGAAACGAATTCTTGAGGAAAATATCCTTTCTTCTTCAAAATCATTTTCTCTTCACAAAATTCCATTCAATTTTAAAAGGAAAGGATTTTTTTGAAAATAGTCATGAAACATTTTGGAGGAAGATTCATGAAAATATGGCTTTATAAAACCGTAAAAATCCTTTCATGCCGTATACGTTAAAAAGAAACATTCTTCTCGTAATTTTGTCGAAAAAGTCAAAAAGTACCTTGTAGGGTAAATAAAAGAAAGACTCCTTCCATACCATTGGGGAAAATTCAAATTGGGTAAAAAGGACATTAAACATACATGAAACCATTTTTAGGAAACATGGACATGGATGACAACAATAACCCCTGTAAATACTTACGAATAAGCAATATCGGATAAAAATGAGATTTGAAAAATTATCCCTTACCTTAGGTCCGATATGCTTCATACGTATCTGAACCTCCTGTATAATGATTTAAATAATGTCATTGACTTATTAAATAATCATATTCATTGTTATGATATCATATATGGTTCACTTATGACTTTATATTACCCGTTCTTTTGTAAATTCCATGTTAAAGAGCGTTTTGGGTAAAATCGTTTCATTTGTTGTCCATGTTTTGACTTGTAATTATTCATATGATTACTTAGATCATGATTAATTAATTTGAGAATATAAAACATGATTCATATATAATATATATTCATAATATATACATATATATAATAGATCGATAAATGGAAAGAAATACACCGTTCATGGAGACAATAGGTCGTATGTACGCATGAACGTTGTTTTCGTTTCCTCATTGACTTTAATGGAATTAATTGGATGAAATAAATATATATATACATAAATCTAGTATCATTATTATGTCATATATTTCATGATTAATTATTATATATACTTTATAATCATTTATGAATTGTTAATCATTGAGAATGAATCTCATCGCGTCGTGGAGACGGTATTCCGTACGTACACACGAGCGATGATATTGTTCCCATGATCGTGGAAATTTTTTGGAGTGTATGTATACTATTACAAAATCAATATCGCTTTACAATAATCATATATAGTTACTATTTACACCATTATACCCATCCAAGTAAGGTGGTGGTGGAAAATAGATTACACCACGGCATAGAGATGGTATTCGGTATGTACGCACGCGCGGTGATTTCATTTTCTGTAGGATAGATAGATGGTGAAATAGGGTTGTTTTATAATTATAATAACATATCATTATATGATTGATACTTATGTTATTACTTCATAATGAAACAACCTATGAAGAAGAAGTGGAAGAAGAAATAAAGTTGAAATATTCGGTAATGGACATTACCTCTTCTTTGAAGCGCCTCTTTGAGGCCTCCTCTTAGGGCACTAAAATTTGTCTTTGAAGAAGACCAGGACCTCTAGGATGTTTCTAGGGAAGTGGAGAAGATAATTTGTCAGGGGATGTCCGAGATTCAAGGCTCAAAATGGTGTGAGTAAGAGAGGGAGGAGGTGCCCTTTTATAAGGGAGGAGAAGGGCACCTTAGGAAAAACTAAAAATATTGTTTTATTATAAAGTCATATTCGGTTTTCAATAGCTCAAAATGGAGTTATTTTGAAGCTAAGGTGGGGATGGATCTAAATCCTATCATCCAATATAATCTAGACAAGTTTAGGTTTCTATTTTAACCTTATTATTTAGATTTAACTTTAAGTTAAATAATTTTTCTTTTACCGTGTCTTCTTGTTTTCTTCCACTATAAGGTTAATAAACTTACTATAACAAGCCAAAAAAACCCCCAGGTTATTTAATATTAATATATATAACCTTATCTAAGTCATTTGGCCTAACCTTAGATTTTTATGAATAAAATAGCAATTAATAATATAATATTTGTTTTAAAAACTATTTGATTTCAATTTTGATACTATTTGGTAATTGATTTTTTTGAAAATCATAACAGAATGATTAGTTCTAAAACAGTTAACTAAATCAATAAAAACATGTCCTATTAACCTATAAAAATATTTTAATTAATAAAAAGTCTCAAATTACATTTATTTGGGTATTTATAACATCAATTATGTCAATATTTCATTAATAAGATAATTACTGCATCATCATTGTGTCATAAATAAATTAAATTATTTTAAGTCTAAAAATTACAAATAAAATACCAGTATATAGGAAAGCTTTTTATCTTTCTAATGAATATTTATAGTCTAATTTATATTATGTATAACCCTATATTAAAAATGATTTAGTTATTAAACTTTGATTTTAACTATTTTAACCCTTCTTTAAATAAATTAATAATAAATGTCCTAATCTAATCCATGTGGGCCTAAATGGTCATATTTTGTTCCTAAGGTCGTTTTTGGCCGAATTACACTTATCCAATTAAATTAGGACATGTGTTAGGGTAATAATAATATCATTTTTACCCTTAATTACCCTATTTACTTTTAACCGTGGTAAAAAAAAGTAAAAAATTACTATTCACCAAAAATTATTTTCATCTCATTGAACCACATTTTAGTCCTTCATATTAGCCGTGTCTATTTGATTTTTGAAATTCCACTCACAGAAGCAGTAAAGTTATGTTTTATGAAAAATTTAGTTTTTTAACTACCACTTAGTGGTTTCACTATACACCAAAAAATGAAAGTTTCCAGAAAAATACCAAAAATTAGGACTAAGCTATATTTGATATTATGAATTCAAAAATTATGTCTATTTTTCAAAATTCAAAACATATCAGTTACATTAATTAATTTAAAAATTAATTCTCGTCGTCAAAACAAATAGCGTGTTCTTAAGAGATAATAACTAGCAAAAGATTGACACTTGTTTATGTCTGGTTTAAATGTGAAATTACATCCAATGACCAAAATTGTATTAAATTGTAAAAATATATTCTAAATATACTTTAAAACCACTCAAATTAATAATTTATCATTATTAA
Organism: Viscum album; assembly: GCA_963277665.1. Lineage (NCBI taxonomy): Eukaryota > Viridiplantae > Streptophyta > Magnoliopsida > Santalales > Viscaceae > Viscum > Viscum album. The sequence continues at coordinate 1,194,846,677 of OY728123.1, read as the reverse complement.
TTATTTTGATTAATTTTTTTTAATTAAAATTTAGTAATTTTCACTATTCATCAGAATATGAAAGTTATCTGAAAAGTACCAAAATTTCACCATAAGCTAATTTCGATATTCTGAATCCAAAAATTAAGTCCATTTTGAATGATAAAATTTATAAAATTTCAAAAAGTGGGTATTACTATTCATAACAGCTAGTTCATAAAAATATTATAATAATATCTCGTTTAGTGAAACTCGGTATTGCGTACTACACACGCTATCGAGGAAGGTCACGATTGCATGTAATGCAAGGCAAGTCAGGGATGCGTATTGTGCAAGCTCATTTTGGTGTAGCGTAAAACAGATGACATTAATTAAAAAGAATATTTTTCATAAAATATCGAGGTGTTACAGTAACATATTTATATTAACATCACAGTATATATATGATACTGGAGTTATTATTTTATAATGGAAACAACAAATAAAAAGGAAGTGGAAGAAGAAATGAACTTGAAAGAGGTGATGGAATATTTACCTCTTCTTCGGGTTCTTCGTTTTGATTTGATCAAAAGGGCTCCTTAGGATGGATTTCTGACTAAAGTAATGACTCTAGTATGAAGAGAGGATAGTTGAGAGGGTACTTTGGTAGGGGTTGGCTGAGTCAAATGGCTTTGAAGGTGTGAATTAGAGAGAAGGGGTAGTGCCCTTTTATAAGAGGGGTGAGAGGCACCTTAGGAAAAGCTATAAATATTATTTTATAATAAAATAATTTTCAGTTTATAATGTCTCCAAAATTAATTATTTAAATTCTAAGGTGGGTATGGGTCGAAAAATACTCAACCAATAGTTTTTAGACAGGTTTGGGCTACTATATTAACTTTATCTTTTGGATTTAACTCTTAGTTAAATACTTTAACATTTACCATGTCTCTTTGTATTTTTATATTATATAGATAATCAACATAATATATACTTCCAAGCGAACCAAAAGTGGTTCATTAATGATACACATATCATTATATAATTCATTTTTCCAAAACATAGATTTTTAGAAATAGAATATCAATTAATAATATAATATTTTTTTAAAATTCTTTTATGTCAATTTTGACACTATTTGGTATTTTGTTTTTTATAAATTCATAAAATCATTATTACTTAGAAAAAAATTCATCTAACCAACCCTAACATGTAATATTAACCTATAAATTTATTGGAATTCATAAAAAGTTTTAAATTACATTTATTTGGATATTTATAATGTCAATTATTTTAATATTTCATTAATTTTGTAATTACTATATCATCATTGTGTCATAAATAAATTAAATTATATATTTTCTAAAAAATATAAATAAAATAAAATAATTTAGGAAATATTTTTATCGTTATAATGAATATTTATGGTAGAATTTATCTTATCTATAACCCTATATTAAAAAAGTGATAGTCATTAAAATTTTATTTTAACACTTTTAAATATTCTTTAAATAAAATAATAATAAGTGTCCTAATCTAATCCAAGTGGACCAAATAGGTTCATATTTTATTAATAAGGTTATCTTTGGTAGAATTATACTTATACAATAGTAATAGGACATGTGTTAGGGTAATAATAATATCATTTTTACCCTTAATTACCCTATTTACTTTTAACCATGGTAAATAAAAGTAAAAAGTTACTATTCACAGAAAATTATTTTAATCTTATTGAACCAAATTTTTCTTACTGATATAAATAGTGTCTCTATTATTTTGCAATTTCACTCACAAAAGTGGTAAAATTATGTTTTATATGAATTTTCTAATTCTCCAAGGAGGTGGGTAAAAGACGGTGAAAAGTTCAATAAACTTTTTATATATATAAAATTATTATTAACTGACTCCAATGAATTACATTGAACTTATATAGGTATTATGTATATATTTTTACATAATATAATTTTAAATAAAATAAAAAAATATTTAAATAAAAATTCGGTTATAAACAATAACTTAGTGTTTTTCACTATTCATCAAAAATTCAAAGTTTTCAAAAAAATACCAAAAATTCACCCTAAGCTAATTTCGATACCCCGAATCCAATAATGAAGTCCATTTTGAAAGATAAAATTTAAATTTTTTAAAAATGTGGGTATTACTATTCATGACGGCTAGTTTGATTGGTTGTGGGGTGTTAGAACTCGAATTTGCGTACAACACACGATACTGTATTATTCAAAGAGAAGCGTACTGTGGAATCTTGGGGTGTTACATTCTCCCCTCATTCAAATAATTTCGTCCTTGAAATTTCTAGAGTATTACTTCGTAAAAAGACTTGGGTGGTTCTTCATCATAAGTTCATCAGGTTCCCACGTTGCCTCTTCCATCTTATGGTTTTTGCATAGAGTTTTTACCAGACGAGTCATTTGGTTTCCTAGCACTTGTTCTCCTATATCTAGAACCCTGAAAGGCTATTCTTAATAAGAATGATCAGGTTCTAGTTCTAATTACTCATAGGTGAGTTCATGCATTGGGTCAGGCATGTATTTTCTCAATAGTGATATGTGTAACACATCGTGGAATTTGGAGAGACTTGGCGGCATTGACAAACGGTAAGCTACAACCCCAATTCGTTCTAGAATTTCGAAAGGTCCGACATACTTGGGACTCAATTTACCCTTCTTACCAAAACGTATAACACCCTTCCATCGATATACCTTCAAGAAAACCTGATCTCCTACATGAAATTCCATATACTTCCTTCGGTTATCAGCATAGATCTTCTGCATACTTTGAGCTGCTTTATTGTGGTTTTGGATTACCTTCACCTTTTCCATCGTTTCCTCCAAAAGTTCTAGGCCTACAAGTTTTCTTTCACCAACATCATCCCAATAGGTTGGTGTGCAACATCTCTTTCCTTATAACGCTTCATATAGTGCCATATGAATACTTTAATGGAAGCTATTGTTATAGGAAAATTATACCGGAGGTACATATTGAACCTACATACCTTTAAAGTCATGCGAACATGATATCAATATGTCTTCTAATGTTTGAATAGTCCGTTCTGATTGTCCATCAGTTTGGGGGTGGTAGGCAGTGCTCAAATGAAGTTCAGTATCCAGGGATTTCTGAAGACTTTTCTAAAATCATGATGTAAAATGTGGATCACGATCAGAAACAATCAATATTGGTACACCATGAAGTCTTACAACTTCATTAATATATTGTCTTGGTAAACATTCAAGTGGTAAAATCTTCCCTTATAGAAAGAAAATGTGCTGACTTGGTAAGATGGTCAATAATAACCCATATTGCATCATTCTTTCTAGGAGTCTTTGGTAGTCCTATGTCAAAGTCCATCCTAATATTATCCAATTTCCACTCCGGTATGGGAAGAGTTTTCATGACTCCTCCAGGCTGTTTCCTTACATATTTCACTTGTTGAAAAACCATACATCTTGACAAAAAATCAGCAATCTCTCTCTTCATGTTGTCCCACCAAAAATGTTCGTTCAAATCTATACATTTTAGTGCTCCCTGGGTGTATCAATAAATTGTAACAATGAGCATCATCCATCAATTCCCTTTTTAGATCAGGTATATCGGGAACACAAAGTCTCTTCCCAAATTTCAAAATTCCATCTTCATATATGGAGTCACTCAATGTCCCATTTTTCACAGCTTTAATCTTCTTTTTAAACACTTCATCACCAGTCTGAGAACTCTTTATCCTTTCTAGTAAAGATGGTTTGGCAACCATTTGAAAAATCATAGATGTTTCACCTTCCATGGTTATTCCCATATCCATCATTACTAGATCCATGTATATAAGATCCTTTTCAACTCTCAGCTTGTTCAAAACTCTATGATATTTTCTACTCAAATCATCTACCACCATATTTGCCTTCCCCGGGTGGTAGTGTATTGTGAAATCATAATCCTTGAGTTGTTCAAGCCATATCCTTTGCCTCATGTTGAGTTTTTTCTCTGATAAAATATACTTCAGACTCTTGTGATCAGTATAAATTTCACATTTTCACAATAGATATAGTCTCTCCAAATCGTCCAATCAAAGATTAAATCTTCTACCTCAAGATCATGAGTAGGATAGTTTTGCTCATGAAATTTCAGATGTCATTATGAATAGGCAATAACTCTATCATTCTGCATAAGGGCACAACCATGTCCTTTGTTCAAAGCATCACTATAAATAACAATCTTGTCATTCCCTGATGGTGGAGTAAAGATAAGATAATTGTCTAATATTATCTTCAATTCTTTAAAACATTCTTCACACTCTTTTGTCCAAACAAATTTATCCCATTCTCGTCTGAGCTTTGTTAATGGGTTAGCCAACCAGGCAAAATTCTAGATGAAACATCGATAATAACCTACTAAGCCAATAAAACTACATATCTTGGTTATACTTGTCGGTGCTGGCCATTCATGGATTGCCTTGGTCTTTTAAGGATCAATGGAAATTCCATCCTTAGAGGCAATATGACCAAGAAAAGAAATCTCTTGAATCCAGAATTCACACTTGCTATACTTCCCATATAATTCATGTATTCTAAGAGTATTCAGGATAATGCGCAAGTGATTTTCCTGATCATCAAAGATTTTGGAGTATACCAAGATATCATCAATAAATACCACTAAAAAATCATCTAGATATTCCTTGAAAACTCTGTTCATTAGATCAATGAAGGCAGAGGGTGCATTAGTTAACCCAAAAGGCATTACTATAAACTCGTAATGCTCATACCTAGTTTGCAATGCTTTCTTTAGAATGTATTCCTTCTTCACGCACAACTGATGGTATCTAGATTAAAGGTCAGTCTTTGAAAAGTATAGAGATCCATGTAGTCGGTCGAATAAATCATCAATATGAGGTAGGGGATACATGTTCTTTATTATTATAGCATTGATCTCCCTGTAATCAATGCACAACCTCATAGATCCATATTTTTTCATAACAAAAAGTACAGGGTCTCCCTATGGAGAAACACTAGGGAGAATAAATCCCTTATTACTCAATTCCTCAAGTTGTTTCTTTAGTTCCACTAATTCCACAATGTCCATTCTATAAGGGGTATTTGATATGAGCCTTGATCTTGGAATTAAATCCATGGAAAACTCAATTTCTCAATCTGGAGGGCGTCCTGGTAAATCTTCTAGAAACAAATCAACATATTATTTCACAATAGGTACATCCTATATTTGAACAATATTTTCCTCACCCACAGTTATTTCATTCTCTTTCTCCTCAATAATTGAATTTAGTTGAGCTACTCGGGGTGGATCTAGATAAGAATTATACGGTGATGATTCAGCTCTAAAGATAATGTGTTCTTTATCATCGTCATAAAAAATAGTAACCTCCTTCTTCTTACAATACATTTTTTCATCATGTTATGAAAGCCAATCCATACCGAGGATTATATCAAATTTAATCACAGATATGACGATGAGATCAGCTGATAAATAAAATTTATATGCTCTAATGGGAAATAATTCACAGAACTTTGTTGCGATGATACTTGCCTTAGGAGTTTTGACTGATAACTCAATTGTTAAATCAAATTGTATATATCTAATTTTCTTAGAAAACTGGGAAGATATGAAACAATGCGATGATATAGAATAAAATAAATAATTTTCTAAACTTGAGGAAACCATTAAATTACCTGCCACCACATCTTTTGGAGCTTTAACCTATGTGGTGGTAATAACATAAGCTTGTCCTAGATACCTTGGACTTTTCTTAGGTAATTTTAATTGGATCTTAGGACATTCATTCACATAATTACCCCTTTATCTACAATTGTAGCATTCAACATCGACAACCTCTTTCTTCTCCTTGCAATCACGAGCTTGGTGGCCTTTTCACCACACTTATAACAGACTCGCATTCTCTTTAGGCATGTACCAGGGTGTTTCTTCGCAAACATACTACAGGAAAGATATTCAACTTTTCCATTCATCCCTTTATTTCCATTTCCAGAGTGTTCAATATATCTCTTCTTCTTTTGCTTTGCTTTAAAATCACAAGACTTAGAGAATTCTTTTTATGTCTTGATATCAAATGAGACAATATCTCCGTATGATGAGAAGGACTATGTGACTAATGCTGAATGGAGAAATGGATTTAACCCATCAAATAAATGATAAATTATACTTATTGGGTTATGTATATAATCTGTAGCCTGCCTTTCTAACCTTGTAAAGTTCACTTCATACTTTTAGACATTCTCATCCTTCTTTTTCCTCAGACTCAGAAATTGCATTTCCATATCCGCTCGATGCTCACGAGGAAAGTAATTTTCTATGAAAATTTATTTAAACTCCCTCCATTCCATATTTTATACTTCATCATCTTCCTTTGTGTTTTGAATCAATGAAAACCATTGATTAGCATCTTCAGTGAGGCAGTAAACTGCTATGAAAACATTTTCCCTTTCACTACTCTCCAAGGCATGGAATATTTTCTCTAAGTAATTTATACATTTCTTAGATTCTAGTGGATTTGTACTCCTATTGAATGTTGGGGGTTTTTTCCTCATGAAGCTATCTAACATTGATCCTGCATGCTTCGGATCAGGGTGCTCCATATGGGGAAGGCTATTATTCATAACCTGAGTGAGTTGTCCCAATATAGTTATAAGATGATCAGCACCAGTTGTGTCACCAGATCCACTATAATTATCTTGAGCAAAAGAGAAATCCCTACATAGAGTGCGTGCATTGATACATTTTCCATTCCTTCCACTATGCACCATTTCTAAACAATGGCATAAACTATATTATTTTATGAATCTAAATACAAAATTCCAAACTTGTAAATCACTTAACATAAATTGAACAGTTTATGGATATAATACATAATCATAAAATATGTTTTCTTTGAGGAAGTATATTCTCATAAAACCTTCATAATGATTTGTAAAGAAAATTAGAATTATCCTAAATATATCCCCTAGGAGTTTCGTAACCAAGAGTTCCACAAGGCCCATTGTCGTGCACCAGACCCCATTCGAGTCTAGCTCAGAGCAGATTTTTCAGGTTTCACCCCTAGGTACAACTGTGCTAGAGCCGCCTCTAACTGCTCGTATCTAGACAGGGAAGTATTACTTGGAAAACTCACAAAATATCTACAATAGAAAAATTCTAGGAAGTTCTTATATACTAATCCTCAAAGTCTATCTTTGGGTAATGTTCTCTAATCATAGTTTATCTAAATCTAGATTCCAAGGTATATACTAAAGTTTCTCTGATACCAACTGTAATGCCCCAACCCTAGAAGCCTAGATTCGATGCATTATTATGTTTCATAGGCATGATCACAAAATATCAAGTCTTGAAAGATCAATTAGCTTAGTAGCCTTGGAAGTAATAGATACATTCATAAGATTTATGTTAAATCATAAAATGAACAACTACAACAACATTGTTTCCATATACCACCCTCATATCCCCTCATACTATCCATGTATGTCATTCATAAAATACTTCTTCGCATCCTGGGAAAATTAAAACATAGGAAGGGGTGAGCTCAGATGCTTAGTAAGGTTAACAATATAGCGGAAACTTTCATAAATAAGCATAAACATTTATGCCAGTGTATAAAACTAAAACAAAAGCCTTTTAAACATGAACTTCAGAATAATATGGAAAAGATAAAATCAAATTATTCTAGTTACTTACTCACGTGGATATTCTACTAGTCGAATAATCACATGCAATATCAATTTCCACTTTCAAAATGATGTAATGCATAATTCCAGACTTTCATAACCACATAGTCAAGGCCTTGTGCCAAGACTACAAATAATATTTTGCCAAGGCCTTATGCCAAGATACTAGTTTGTCTCATGAGACCTATCGATTCATCTAGGACCTATAGTAGGCTGCACCTGTCACTTACTAAGTCCATTGCATTCCTCATATTAAAAGGTTCAAACATAACCTAAAAATTCGTATTAAAAACAGAATACAAAATGTCAAAACATTCTCCGTAAACCATGAATGGTGTGAAAATGACACATCGAAATTCAAACATATCACAAAACCTTGAATACAATATAGAAGTTTTGTATCATAATAAATCAACTTCAATTAAGCTTAAAATCCATCAAAGGATGTTGACTTAGATGAAATGAAGAACTTTTTTAGAGAAATACCTCTTTCAGTTTTGAAATTTTTTTAAAAGTCATATAATTATAAAATTAAATATTTATTTCAATTTTTTTATAATGCCTTAAGGGAAGATTTGACGATGTTATAACGGCATAAAATATTCGCACCCACCATATATGTTAAAAAAAGACATTCTTACCTTAATTTTGTCGAAAATGTTATAAAGGACCTTATTTGAAAAATGACGGAAAGATTCCTTATAAACTTCTTATAAAATGTAAAATAAGGGTATAAATGACTTTAAACCTATAGTCTATAAACTATTAATAATTATTTGAAATTAATTTTTAAGAAACATTGATGTGGATGATAAAGAGGTTCCAGTAGATACTTACGTAAAAACAACCTCAGATAATAAAGAGATTGTGAAATTAACCCTTAATTTGTACTTTTACTTGGTTGAGGGTAGGCTAACCTACTGTATAATGGTGAATTAATTGTTATTAAATTATAAAATATTCATATATATTAATATGATATCATATATGATCTTTTAACATTGCTTTGTTAATAATATCTTAGTATTATCGTCATTTCGGGTGTTAACTGATTCATTTTACTATATATGATTTGTTACGTAAGTAATATTTATTATGGATGGGATGTATATTGTTCATATACAGATTGATATCAAGTATTTAAACATTATTTTTAATCATCTAATTAAAATTAGTCTTGAATGGATATGATGGGGAATGAATCTCATTGCGTTCGTGGAGACGGTAATCCGTACGTACGCACGAGCGACAATATCATTATTTTGTTATTAAAATAATATATAATTTGATGGTATATTATATATATCGAATCATTATTATGTTCTATTTATTATTTACATCAATTACACATCATTATTATACCCATCCAAATAATAATGTATTGAATAACAATTACACCACAACGTGGAGACGGTAAGCTGTACGTACGCACGTATGGTGACATGTCATTCAAAGGATGGATAAAATAATGAATTTGTTTGTAACTTATTTATAATAAAATAAAATTATATAGATTATGCTGGAGTAATTATTTTATAATGGAAACAAAAAAATGAAGTGGATAAAGAGAGGAACTTGAAATTGGTGATGAAATATTTATGTCTTCTTAGGGTTCTTCCTTTTGATTTGATCAAAAGAGCTCCATAGATTGACTTTATGACTAAATTAAGGCCTCTTGGATTAAGGGAGGATAGTTTATAGGGAATTTGGGTTAGGGTTGTCCAATCCAAATGGATTTGAAGGTGTGAATTAGAGAGACGCGGGAGTGCCCTTTTATAAGAGGGGTGATGGGAACCTTTGGAAAGGCTAGAATTATTATTTTATAATAAAATCATTTTCAGTTTATAATGGGTAAAAAATGAATTATTTAATTTCTGTGGTGGGTATGGGTCAAAAACCACTCAACCAATAGGTTCTAGAGAGGTTTTGGTGGCTATATTAACTTTATCTTTTGGATTTAACTCTTTGTTAAATATTTTGACATTTACCATGTCTCTTTGTATTGTTTTATTATATGGTTAATAAAGTTATTATATAATTCCAAAAGAACCCCAAGTGGTTCATTAATGATGAAACGATCATTATATAATCCCTTTTTCCAAACCATATATTTTTAGGAATTGAATATCAATTAATAATATAATATATTTTTTTAAAACTCTTTTTTGTCAATTTTGACACTATTTGGTATTTTGTTTTTTCTAAATTCATAAAAGCACTATGAATTAGAAAAAAATTAATCTAACCAACCCTATCATGTCAAATTAATCTATATAATTATTATAATTCATAAAAATTCTCAAATTACATTTATTTGGATATTTATAATAACAATTATTTTAATATTTCATTAATTAGGTAATTACTGCATCATCATTGTGTCATAAATAGATTACATTATTTAATTTATAAAAAATATAAATAAAATAAAATAATGTAGGAAATAATTTTATATTTCCAATTAATATTTATAGTGGAATTTATATTATGTATAACCCTATATTAAAAATGTTTTAGTTATTAAACGTTGATTTTATCAGTTTAAACTCTTCTTTAAATAAAATAATAATAACTGTCCTAATCTAATCCAAGTGGATCAAAGAGGTTCATATTTTATTACAAAGGTTGTATTTGGTCGTATTATACTTATCCCATAGAATTAGGACAAGTTTTAGGGTAATAATAATATCATTTTACCCTTAATTACCCTTTTTTACTTTTAACTGTGGTAAATAAAAGTAAAACGTTACTATTCACCAAAAATTATTTTCATCTTATTGAACCACATTTTTCTTACTAATATCAACCGTGTCTCTTGGATTTTATAATTTATACTCACAGAAGCGGTAAAATTATGTTTTATGTGAATTTTCAAATTCTCCTAGGAGGTGGGTAAAAGACGGTGAAAAGTTCAATAAACTTTTTATATTTTTAAGATTATTATAAACTGACTCCAATGAGTTACATTGAAATTATATAGGTATTATGTATCTATTTTGACCAAAAATAAATTTAAATAAAATAAATAATTATTTAAATAAAAATTCAGTTTTAGACAATAACTTAGTGTTTTTCACTATTTATCAAAAATTGAAAGTTTTCAGAAAAATAACAAAAATTCACCCTATGATAATTTCGCTATTCCAAATCCAAAAAATGAAGTCCATTTTTAAAGAAAAAATTTATAAAATTTCAGAAATTGGGTATTACTATTCATAACGGCTAGCTCGATTGGTTGTGGTGTGTCAGAACTCGAATTTGCGTACAACACACGCTACTATATTATTCAAAGGGAAGCGTACCGTGGAAGATTAGGGTGTTACAACAATGAGAGTGAGAATTAAATACATGTCACATTATAATCAACATAATCATATTCCCATGAAATAAATAAAATTATATGGATATTAAAATACCATAATATCCATAACAATACCCATAAAATACATTCATGGGTGTTATATACAACACACAAAAGAAACAAGTTGTGTATTAGGCACGCGTCCCATAGAAATTAAAGTGTGGAAAAGATCCAATACCTAATGCATACTGATGAAGCCACCCTTTTTTTCATTTTAATAATATAATTCAATGTTTATAATCCCTAAATAGTGTTATTTAATGGGAAATTGTAATGTAATTTATGTTTTTGATTTATTTTGAGCATAAATATAAAAATATCTTAATTTTTTAATTTTAATAGCTTATGTATTTTAGGTTGCAGCTAAAAGATAACATGAAAACAGATTTTTTAGGATGTTACAGAGAAGGGAAACATGAGAAAAATGTTTACATGACATGTAGCTCATTTACACATCATGAATACTTCAAAAGGAATTAGCCACATAGCACAATTTAGGAATTCATTACAAGATTTCATTAAACAATGTGAAACATAATTAAACATTGTGTAACTACATTACACAATGTGACTCATTTTGATATCCATTTTTTGATGATATTTCATTGAGATTTGATATTTTTCAAAATCAAGATATTACACAACGTGTAATTCAGTTACCTGTCCTGAAAAATGCTACAAGAATTAAAATAAATGTAGATGCAGCCATGGTTTGATGGGATTTTCCTCCAAATATATCTCCTCATCTGCACTTCAGATACTTATTAGGAGAGGTGGGTACCATAGGGATCCACTTTAAAGGGGGACAAGTTTGAATTTTTTTTATGTAATCATGCTTCATATTTTTAATATATATTAGTGTATCATTCCTATTCTTCTGTTAATTTTCTCTTCTTATCTCATTTATTTTATTTTATGTTTATCTCCCACCGTTCTTCTTTTTAACTCTACGTTTGTGGAGAACTAAGTCTCGATTTTGTTTAAGGGGTGAGGTGGTGGTATTATTTTCTTCTTTAAATTTAATTATTTCTCATATTTTATTCTAATGATTCAGAAGTGGGTAAAATTATTGTTGTCAGTAGTCTCCCCACATTACATACTATTGTTTTCATCATCCCCATTTAATCGTTTTCCTTTGCATTGATATTTATGTCATTCAAGCGGTGGAATTTGTCTTAGGTATTTATGTGTAAAAGTTTACTCCTACATGCAGAGGTCTTGGTGTATGAAAATACCATTCAAATGGGAGGGTGTGTAGTGAATGGTCCAGATGTATATATTGTGTAAAATAAATGAGAAATATATTTTGAACGAAAATGATAACACCACCATAATACCCCAAGAACAAAGGTTTTATTCCACTGACCTCTTTGGGTATTTTATTCATTTTCTTTATGTTTTTAATTTATATATTTTTATTATAATTATATTTAAATTCATTTCAAATCCACTATTCTATACTAGTTTAATAGTATTATATTAGATTAATATTGTTATATTAGTTAGAAAATAATACTGACAATAGGAATACAATTCATATAAGTGGCCTCTTTGTGATTGACCCTAGGGTGTGCCACTATGCTGCATTCCTTGGTAAATAAAATATTCAATAGGGTAAAATGACTAAAATCACTATCACCAATTACTTTAGTCGAACATTATTTAACCTCATGTATAATGGTTTTATGAATTTTTCTAACTTATATCAGAACCTTATTCATAATTATTTGGTCATATATGATCTTCTTATATTATTTTATCACCCTTTTGTTGATAATATTTCGTTATTACCCTTGTTTTAGGTGTTAACTGCTTCATTTTACTATGCAAGTTTTGTTATAAATGTCTCGGTTATTTTACATAGGGTACATATACAACATCTGTGGAATTATATTATTGTCATAAATATCATATTTAATCATTCAATACATATTTTGAGACATTATTTAATTTTTAACATGGAAAATGAATCATATCACATTGTGGAGATGATAGGCCGTAGATACACATGATCAATGATATCATTCCCTTAATGGTGAAAGAGTAAGGAAGTGGATGGTATATTAATTTTTATAAATTCAATATCATTTCATAAATAACATATATATCAATTATATCCACAATTATACCCATCCATGTAAATAGGTGATGGAAAACAGATTACACCATGACGTGGAGGTCTTAATCCATACATATGCATGCGTGGTGTTTTTTTGTAGGATGGATAAATAATGGAATATAGTTGTAAGATAATCATGATAAAATATCATAATATATATGATACTATATTTATTAATTTATTATAGAAACAATACATGAATAAGAAGTAGAAGAATAAATGAACTTGAATGAGTTAGTAAAACAATTACCTCTTCTTCGGTGGACGTCCTTTAGATCTCTTCTTAAGATATTCAGAGTTGGTCTTTTTGGGAGACTAGAACCTCCAAATCTAGTAAAACGATGTTGGGAGAAGAAATATTTAGGAGATTATTGAGCTAGTTGACTCAATGTTGTGTGATGAAGTGAGAGAGGAGGTTCTCTTTCTTAAATTGAGGTGAGGGGCACTTTTGTGAACTCTCAAATTATTAAATTAATTTAAATTAATTTACAATTACAAAAGTCTATAAACTATGTTATTTCATAGAGAAGATAAGTATTTGTATAAATCCCCTGACCAAATAATTCTTAGACAATAAAAGGTCAAATTATTAACCTTTTACTTTGTATTTAACCCTTAGTCAACCCTTTTAACTCTTACCATGACATCATGTAATTTTCAATTTGAGGGTTAATATAATTATTATAGAAATCCAAACAACCAATAAATGAGTCATTGATGAAATTTTAATATTTATCCAAATACAGTTGGCTTAAATCAATACTTTTAGAAATTTTATATAATTTAATGAAATATTATTTAGTTTAAAATATGAATAATGTTAATTTTGAAAATATTAATTACATGATTTTTTAAAAAAATATCATAAAAATAAAGTAAATTTGAAACAATATTTATAAAAATCTACTAAAAATTAAACATCATATAAACTTTTTTGGTTGACATTAATCATCTCATATTATTTTTATTTTTTTATTTTTAATATCATTAATTTGATATTTCATTTAACTAAAAAATTACTGAATCACATTATGCAAGACATTAAATTAATTATTTCCACTCTAAAAATTAAAAACTAAAATTTCAGGATAAAGATAAAAATTTTATCCTTAAAAAAAATATTTATAGTCAAAAAAATCCTCTATATAATCCCTTATTAATAATATTTCACTTGTTAATGACAAATGTTTGACAAAATTATGTTTTCTTTTAATATAATAATTTAAATTTCATACTCTCATCCAAGTGGCTTCCAATGGCTATATTTTTTGTCAAAATGATTCTTTTTGTCCATAAACACTCTTTTAATGAAATTATGACAAGTTTCAATGAAATTTTCTAGTATTTATAATACTATTTTCACCCATAATTACATGATTTACCGTTAACCGTGGTTATTAAAATATTACTAAATTTTACTATTCATTTGAACAAAAATAAAGGAATACTATTTACATAACTTGGAAACACTGATTCCAAATATGGATTCCATTTTTAAAAATTCATAACATAGAATTTTTTGTAATTAATTTTAATTAAATCTCGTCGACGAAACGAGAAACATATTTTCAATGTGAAAATTTACAAAAGATTATAATGTTTTTATATTCACATTTAATTAAAATTTGATTAAAATGTCATAAATTATATTTATTTTTAAAAAAATAATCTATTTAAACATTAATCAAATTAAAATATAATTTAACAATATAACTTACATAGTTGAAAAGGCTGTTTTAAATTAAAATGCAATATTTTATCACTGTTCATCAAAAAATGAATTTTAGTAGAAAAATACAAAAAAATTTAACCAAAGTACATTTTTATATTCCGATTTAAAAGAATAAGTTAATTTTTCAAATATAATATATAAATGTGTTAATATTGGATTTGAAATAGGATCTCTATTAAGAGATGGTAAACTTTCCTCTTATGGTAAAATATAATTTTTAAGCATAAAATCAGATTTATTATTGTTTTTATGCATATATAATATATTGGATATGTTTCAAAAATCTTTTATTGTATATATAATATATAAATGTAATAATTTGGTTAATAATATTAATTACCACAAATTTAACATCTAGGTTATATCTTATTGTATTAAATAATAATATGTTAATAATATATTATTGTTCTGTAAAACATGGCCTTGCGTGTAATGCAATAAAACTCATTGTTGTGGGTAGTATATACTTAACATGGTTTTTTATATAAATAAAGATATTGAAAAAATTAAAATTATTTAGAAATAAAAATATTTTAAAGTCATGTGGTGTTACATTATCCCCACCTTAATTAAATTTTGTTCTCTCAATTTAAACATGATCTCAACAGTCAAGGGTTTGATATTTGAAAATAAAAAATTATTGAAAAACCCACTTCATAAATAGGGTTATCAACACATATTATTAATAAGTGGGAAAAGGAAATGTGAAGGTCACAAAGAAACTAGGATTTTGAATAGGATAACATTAGAGAAAACTTGTATATAGAAGAGAAATATGACTATCATGTTCTGATGGTGAATGATAGAGAACAAGTACATAAAAAATTATACCATCACAAGACCGTAAACATGTGACGGGTTATGGAGTTCATTGATGCATCATTAAGAAAATTAAATGAATAATGTGTTTAATCAAAAATCATTTTCCTTGACTTAATTAATTAATTTACTTCCTATACTAAGAACATAAGGAAACATACATACATGGAAAGTATAGTTTCATCCTTTAATAAATTTCCATCAAAAGCTTATCATTTTCTCCAAATAATGAGTATTTAAGATTATTTTTTAATACATAATGAATTTGAATCAACTTCTATGGATCAAAAAATATAGAAAAGTATAAATATAGATTTTATATTTATTTATCTATTAAAAAAATAATAATGTTTTGGATATGATAATATAATTACCCAAAAAGAATAATCCTTTGTATGATTACAAATCACTGTAATCTTCAAAATTCAATATTAATTACAAAATTTCAACATAGGTCATTTAGAAAATAACTGTCCTTCCTCAAAAAATATTCTAGACTAATATTGATACCCAAAAATTAGAAGTAGTTTATCATATAGTCTTACAAATAACATTAATCACTCTTTATTTCTTGTACCAAAAATTAAATTTCTTAAATCACATAATCTCCATGATATGATAAACATTTTAAAAAATTACCTAAATCACCATAAGCTGACAATAAAATCATATATTATTCCTAAAATATAATTCATATTTTAATTTTCAAATAAAACCCTATAGTATTTTTTTAACTTGACCATACATGGTTCAAAAAATAGTGAATTTTGTCTGAAATAACATTGATAAATTAATCAACAAATAATTTTCCAATCCCAATGTAATATATTTTATAAATTTTTTATGAAAATAAATATAAACCTAATCCATTAGGTAGTTTAACTAAAACATTACATGTGAACCAGGACTTCATGTAGGCTAGTGGTAGGTGTTGCATAATTGTCACCCATCAGTTATGGGTTAAAACCCCATGACCCTAGCAGATACGATGAGTTTTCCCTCAGTGCGTAGGTTTTCCATGTTCTAAAAACATATTAATATTATCCAAAAATGTGATAAACATCCTCCAAAAATAACCAAAATATATTCAAAATTAAGGAAATTTTTTAAAGAAAAAGTTTATCTCATTTGTTTCATTTTGTATTCCCAATAATATAAATATTCATCATTACCTTAAATTTAAAGTTTATATAATCCTTAATGGTTATCCTTGCCTATAAACATATTTCTATAAAATGAAAAGGCAATATTACTTAAATAAAATTTTCACATTTCCAAACCATTGGGTTGTGTTCCATAATGTATCTTTTCCTAAATCTAGTTCCCATGTTTTAAAATAAAATTCAGTTGATAGAAACTATAATTCCTCGACCCCAGAAGCCTAGAGATGGTGCATTATTTTATGACATTTTCATTATTACAAGGAATAAAATCCCAAAAGAGAGAGCTGTTAAGTGGTCTTGAAGAACAAGATACATATATATATCCCTTATTACCTTGGAAAAAAATAAAACCCAAAAAAGAAAAATAATTTAAATCCTTAAATTCATTAAAAAAAATTCACTTTTACAACCAAAAGAAAATAAAACAAAAAAAAGCGTGATCTCAAATTATATGTAATGGTATGTGAATTGGAATCAATAATAAATTAATACGAATAAATCCACATGGAAAAGTAAATAATTGAGAACACATTCTATTTAAATAAATGGATAAGGCATAACTGATATGGCAGAATAGATAATTGAAACTCTTTCCATTTAATCAATAAACTGAGAACGAAATGCAACCATTGATTTTATAATATGGAAACCTCATGGTTTATAACAATGATAAATGAAATTTCTATGAAGACAATGATTAATTATTGGATGTCTTATATTTGGCACCTGAAAACCAATATCGTCAGGACCTTTCAAAAGACGGTGTAAAATCATAGGATAAAACCCATTTAATTTTCATAGCTAATTTTTCTCATGAGAACATGTCGATACATCGTGGATCAATATAATCTATGGCCCCCACCGATCATTACTAGTCCAAAACATTCCTCATATGGAGTAATCAATTTAATTAATAATTAATATACCAAATCAAATATCCATATTGAATAAATAGTATATATTTATCAAAAATTCCTCAATAGGGGATAAGTAAAAATGAGTGTTTTTGAAATTGATGAATGGAAATACCATTAAAATATCATTAAATGATTCTTGAGAAAAATAATCTTTAAACATTCCCATGTGTCCCATACCACTTTAAAACATTTGAATCAAAATCCCCATAAATAAATAACATTAAATGAAACTTTTAATATCCTGAGAATAAGTGGCTTCATGATATAATATGTCAAAGGGAATTATATACACCATATAAAATAAACCAGGTGTATATAATTATAATATTCATCAATGAAATGAAATTGAGATGAAATCCCTTAGCAAATTGTAATCATTTATTTTAAAAGGCCCTAAATTGATAAAAGAAAGTATTTCATTAAAAGAAGCCTATAAACTTGTAATGGAAGCTTCAAAATATTAGTGAATCATGATGATGTGAAATTCTATTAATGAAATATAATTAAAACATCCATTTAGTTTTGTAAGAAAATTCATGAAGTATTTAGTTTTGGAAAACGATGGAAAGATTCCTTTTAAATAATTTTATAGAATGTCAAAAAATGGTAAAATTAAATTATTAAATAATTCTATAATAGTTAAAAAATTCTTTAAAACATTTTTAGAAAACACTAAAATTTATGAGACATATTCCCTAGTGGAGACTTAAACACAAGAGATCTCAGATAATGATGAGATTCTAAAATTAATACTTATTACTCTATAAATTGTAATATCATGTGAACATAAAAGAACAAAAATTAAAAATATATGAAAATACCCTAATCTCCATAATAATAATCATAAAATAAATTCATGGTTGATATATACACCACAAAAAAGGAACAAGAAGTGTATAAGACATGTGTCCCTCAGAAATAATATTGACATAAAGATGTAATACCTTATGGTTCCTTTAGTTGAATGTGATTTAAAATCCTGTATAATGGGTTTAAGTATTCTATTAAATTACATTAGAATCTTATTCATATTTATTATATCATATATGATATTCATATGTTATTTTATCACACTTTGGTTGATAATATTTTATTATTACCCTTGTTTTGGGCGTTAACTGCTTCATTTTACTACGCATATTTTTTAATGAATGTATCATTTGTTTTTAATTGGGTATATATCTAAAATATATATAATGATATTAATGTCATAAATATCATATTTAATCATTAAATAATTTTTTATATCCATTATCTAATGTTTGACATGGAAAATTAATAACATCACGTCGTGGAGACGGTAGGCTGTACGTATGCATGAGTGACTGCACAATTCCCTTAATGGGGAAAGTGTAAGGAATTGGATTGTATATTAATTTTTAAAGAATTAATAACTTTTCATTATTATCATATATATCCATTATATCCATCATTATAGACATCCAAGTAAATAGGTCTTGAAAAACAGATTACACCACGACGTGGAGTTGATAAGTCTTATGTACGCATGTAAAGTGTTTTGGTTTTTCATAGGATGGATAAATCATGGAATATGGTTATCCCATAATAATAATAACATCTCATCATATAGATGATATGGGATTTATTAATTTAGCATGGAACTGATAATATGATATAAAAAATACATTATTTTTTCATTTGAACAAGTCTTATCCATGTTTTACTTGATAATGCACCAGGTATGTGTTTATTATTTCAGGGAATCAGTTTCCAATGATTAAAAGTAAAAGATGGTGAAAATGATGAAAACTATTAGTTACAATTCATTAGACCCAATTATATGACATGTAGTCACCTTTCATATCATATTACAATCCATAAATCATGTCATGAAACAATTTCAAGACATGAAGCGATTACACAACATGATTCACTAATACACATCGTGTAACTTTCAGTATCAATTACCAATTTCAATATCTAGACCAAAAGAAGATACACCTAATGAATATTAGTTACACATCATTAAGTGATTCAATTTCTAGATTTTTATGATCCAATACAAGATTCGCATGAGATTCACATAAATTCAATATTTGCAGAGAAAAACTTGGATAAAAAAACATATGATGTCAATAACCACTAAATGTTTTGTAATATCATGATTATTTACCTACAATAGTCACGTAGTGGAGAGAATGCTACACAATTATTTGTTTTTTATCATTATTCTCTCATTATTCTTCTTCTTCATTCTTCTTAATCTTAATTTGTATTAATTTTTTTATTTTTTTCACGTCTATTCAAGTATTGTGGAATGACATTGAAAAGCAATAATCATTATTTTTTACCATCAACATGATTTGTGTGCATTACCTATTTCAATTTCTAATAGACAATGAAACCCTTATTGTGTTCTTCCTTGATCATATTCCAAGAATGCATTTGATTGAATTTTTGATTGAGTTGTGTTTTAAATTATTTAATCTTGAATGTATGGTTTTTATTTTCTAAATGTCAATTTTTATTGTTGTGTTTCTTATATTTTTAATTATTTAATTTTTCTTGATCAATTATACTATGAGTGGATAAACCACTTAGGGTAGGGGTCATGATCAGGGGTGTCAGAATTTAACAAATCTTTAATTCTCATGTCGGTAATCCTAGGGGATAATAAATAGGTTACACAACAATTGTTTATGTAATTCGTTTAAGAAACCCTCACCCTAGAAAGTTTTAATGAATGAGCCTAACCTGATTAGAGAATAATTGGTTATGATCAATAACCTATGATAAATTTTTCGATAGATTATAGTCATAGTTCATATTTGGTTTATCTATCTATAGATCAGGTAATAGTAACCCATTAGATATATCTAGTAGGTTTGAAAATAGTAAAGTAGAGTCCTTTTATTACTTTATAGCCTAATCCATAGGACCATACTAAGTTATGATTAAGAATATCCCATACGTGAACCCCCAAATTGATATTGATCCATTATCTCTCTCTGATCATTAACCCAATCCCCTTTTTGTTAGTTTTACCAAACTCAATAATCCTGTGAGGACTCTTACACATAGTGGTTAAAGCCTTAGTTCCTATCTTCTAGATCCTTTCCCAGTGGGATCAACCCTGCACTATCACTGTATTACGCCTTAGTAGAAAATTTATTTTGGGAAAAAATAAATCTAATCTGACTGCATCCCATGTGAATGAAACGATGCACGCATTCACATAAATTTTTTTCACCATTACCGGGGATCAAAAGCTATTATTCACACAAAAATCTAGAGAAAAAACCCAGGATTACCATACCCATTCACCTTTTTTCATTTATTTTATTTTCTTTTACTAATTCTTTCGGACACCATGTGTCATTCTCCTTGTGTCTTAGTGCATTAATCATGGACTTTTAATTGGATCAAATATCCTTTATGCACTAGAAAAATATACCTTCACACCATAAATTTAAAATTAGATCTCTGTATTTCATCATTCCAAAAATGTATTACCATAAAATCTTGTAGGTCCCAACCCATCAATCATGAAAAAAATGCAACCTAAAACTCATGGAGATCATCCCGTGCATCAGTAATTCCCTATCATAGACTATGGTTTTCCATCAATCAATTGTGAAACACCCACAATTGTAAACCCTCTTATTCAAGAACACTCATTCTAGTTCAATACTGGACTCATTCATATGATCTAAAATATGGTCCAATTTAGTTGACTTCAAAGTGAAGATCCCCATGAACATATCTCAAACTTACAGGAACACTGTAATACCTTTTAAAACTAATGAGTATCTTCTAATTCCCTAATATTAATAGTATTCCCCTTTTTTCCTATGAGGCCGAGCAAATGATTAGATCAAAAGTCAAGATCTTTTGTCCATTATGACTTGGGATGATTGAGGAAATAAATTAATGTATACTTTCATTCCATCAATCCAAACTTTTGAAACTAAGTAATGACATCCATAATGTTTATTAATCTCATGGAGAGTCTGTATGGGAAGTATGTGATCATTTTAAGGAACCCAATCATAAGTCCCAAAATCATGGAATTGATATGTGGATACAATTACAGAAATATTATCAAGGCCTCTAACTAGTTACTCACACATTCGTTGATGCCACAACTAATAGGTGGAGAATGTTTCAAACACCCATGGATGGCCAAAAATTTTTAGATGGTGTCTTTAGAAAAGAATGTATGTGGAAACGCGATTGTGGACCACCTCAATAGTGCATACACTATATTCCAAAACATACTTGATTAGATGCACAAGTTGAGGCATTAACCAATAAGATTTAATCATTTCAGCTACTTACTACACCACCTTCCCCTTTTTATCTTGTAATGGAAATTAAATCTTGTGAAATTTGAGGTCGCCCACAACTATATGAATACTGTAAAGAACATGTTGAAGAACAACCAAGAGAATATTTTAATTACAAAAATTAAAATAAAAAAAAATTAAAAAATTTCAGAAACCACAATTGTATTATTGGAAAAGGAAAATGCAATAAAAACAACAAGGTAATCAAGGATATTATTATCAAATAAATGGTCATTTACCATTTGGGACCCAAGGACTCCCAGGATATCCTATAATTAATCCAATGTGTAAACCAACACAATAAGCAGCACAACAACCGTTCCCTCCATGATCAAAAAAAAATTCCAACCAGCTCTACTAAGACCTCCACAACTAGTTATTCCTCTTCAAACAAATATGGAAAATTCACTTTAAGACTTTTTCAAATGGAATATCAGATTTTGACCACCTAAGAGACTAAAATGAAAAATCAAAGGGTGCTTCTTTGTAACCTCAAACATCAAATGGTTCAGATCTCAAAGACCTTGTCAGATAGATTACTAGGTACTCTAACTTTTAATATAGAGACATAACCAAGGGAAGAGGAAATGGATGTAGTTATGAGGAGTGGAAAAGTGTTGGACTTTTAGAAACTAAGTTGAGGAGAAAAAAATAATTTCATGAAAGCAAAAAGAATACAAAAATCATATAACAATAAAATGATGAAAGAGAAACTAAAACATATTAAGAGTAACCTCGAGAATCACCACCATTTGTAAAATATCCAATTCAAGAAAATCCCAAAGAATATTTCTATATTGAACCACCAATATATAAAACACCCCTCCCTTTTCTAGAAAGAATGAGGCAAGGAATGATTGAAGGTAAATGAAAGAATTATTTGGCGATGATCATTTTTTTTACATCATCATTCCACTCATTGAGTAAATCACTCAAATTCATACCTATATGGAATTTGTTTATGAGTTTCTTTCTAACATAAGAAAAATGGAAGAACTAGGAGTTATATCACTAAATTAACAGTTTTATTATATTATTTAGAAAAATATTCCAACCAAAATGATAGATCCTGGATAGTTCTTTATCCCATTATCAATATAAGAATGTAACTTTAGAATAGCCTTATGTGATTTAGGATCAAACATCAACCTAATGCCTATGAGTGTATTACACTAATTGGGATTCAAGGAACTCAAAACCACTATGGTAGAACTCTAATTATAAGATGGGCCAGAAATGTATCCTCAAGGACTTCTTGACGATGTCCTAGAAAAATTCATAATGTTCATTTTTTAGAATACTTCCTTTTTTTGGACATGGAATAGGAAGGTGATATTCTAGTCTTCATAGGATGACCAATCATTTCCACTAAAAAATAAATTAGTGATGTTAATCAAGGAATAAATATCATTTGAGTAGGTGATGAACAAGTTGTGTTCGACCTGGAAATGAAAAAAAAACAAATCAATGACTCTTTTTATTTCCAAGATATCATTATCATAGATGATATAGATGACTACTTAGAAATTGACAAAGAGAGTGAAATATTTCCCTATAAAGGATGAGAAATATGAATTTGTGGATGTAAACTACATAGAACCGCCTATAGGGGACAATATACCACCTTTCACACCGTTAGTCATTCAACCAATGAAACTGGAACCAATAACCCTCCATAGTGCACTCATGTATTCATTTTTAGAAACAATAGATGCACTACCAGTTATCATTAACTCATAAATGACCCAGTCAAAAGAGAAAAAAATGATTAAAGTCTTGAAAAATCATAACCAGTAAATTTCCTATGGAGTGGGTGATATCAAAGGGATAAATCCCACATTATGCACATATAATATTTTATTAGAACAAGGTTCAATACCCAAAATCCAACAACAGAGGTGACTCACCCTAAAAATGAAAAAAGTAGTTATGAAAGAAGTAATGAAAATTCATGATGATAGAATAATTTTTTAAATATTTGATAGTGAGCAGGTGAGACTAATTCAAGTCGTACCAAATAAATGTGGTCTCATAGTTCCCCAAAATGATAAAGATAAATTGATCTCAACTTTCACCATTACTTGAGGGTGAGTATGCATAGAATACAAAAACCTAAATGCGACAACCCAAAAAGAACATCTCCACTTTCTTATCATGGATTTAATTTTGGAATGACTTGTATGACTTGAATTATACTATTTCCTAGATGGATATTAACAATATAATCAAATGGAATTAAACTAAAATGATTACTCTAAAACAACATTCATGTGTCCATTTGGTTCATTTTTCTATGAGTGAATTTCATTTGATATGTGTAATGAACAAGAGAAATTTCAACGGTGCATGAAATATATATTCCATGACTTGGTGGAGGAATTACTATTCATGTTCATGGATGAATTTTTAGTTTATGGAAGACCTTTTTAGTTATATCTCAATAATCCTGAGTTATCCCTACAATGCTATGAAGTGAAGTGCATAGTTTTAAACTAGAAAAAATATTACTTTATGGTTTAAGGAGGAATAGTCCTTTGATAAAAAATTTACAAGGTTGGAATTGAAGTGGACGCATATAAAATAAAAGTTGTCAAACACTTACTTTATCTATCCATAGTTAAAGTCATAAATATATTTTTAGGCCATGCCAAATTCTATCATTGATTCATGAAATATTTTTCAAAAGTTTCCCACCGTCTGAAACACCAATTATCAAATAAAACTCCATTTGAATTAACTAATGAATGTCAGTGGGAATTCAATACTTTTATGAAAAATCATGTTATCCACTCTTTTAATAATTTTATTGGAATGGGAAAAAGAATTCAAATTCATGTGTAACACCAGCGAATTTACTGTTTTCATTATCTTAGGATAGTTATTTGGTCTCATATTCTACCCCATCAACTATGTTGGTCACACACATAATGAATCCCAGGTGAACTATTAAAATATATGGAAGGATATCTTAGTAGTTTCATTTTCTTTTGAGAAATTTCTCTCTTATAAAGTTTTATTAATATCATTGTGTACACTAAAAATGATTCCCTATGATATTTTATGAATAAAAAGGATGCCAAGATAAGACTAATAAGGTGGATCCTATTTATATAGGAGTTTGAAATCATTATCAAGGATACCAAAGGAATTGAAAAGGTAGTTGAAAATCGTTTTCCCAACTCCCACAACCACTTATATCGAATGATGACAATATAGATATCAATGTTGAATTTCTTAATGAAAATATCTTATGAATAAAAGTAAAACCATGGTTTTCAGATATTATAAATTTTCCATCCTTTATATTTTTACACCAAGACCTCTCCTACCAGCAATGATTAATATTTTTACTTGAATATTCACACAACTTAAGGGATGAACTAATAATTTTTAATAACTGTGCTGATATATTATCGAGATATTATATCCCATATGATGAAATCCAATGTGTGTTAGACATGTGTTATATGTCTCCAACTCAAGGAAATCCTGGACTAGAATGTATAATTGAGAACATTATGACATGTGTAATCTTCTATCCCACACTCAACCAAGATTCAAGGGATTATTTTAAAATATTTGATCGATGAAAACGAAATTGAACCGTTGGAAAAAGAACTGAAATGCCCCAAAACCAAATCATGGAAGTTGAAATCTTCAACTTGTGGGGAATAGATTTCATGGGACCATTTCCCAATTCACATGTCAAGTCCTATATTATTTTTGTTATTGACTACATTTAAAAATGGGTAAAAGATGAAGAAAAATATCATGACATAGTAAAGGTAATCATGAATTTATTGAACAAAAATGTGTTTTTATGATTTTTATTTCCTAGATTAATCATTAGTGATCAGGGAACACATTTTACCAAATATGTTGTTAAAGGACTACTAGAGAAATATAGAATATGGTATAATATAGGCACTCCATGCCATAAACAAAAATCTGGACAGGTTGAATTTCCAAACAAGGAACATAAAAAAATCATAGAAAAGTTTGTGAACACATGTTGAAGTGATTGGAGACTAAAGCTAGATAATTCAATATGGTCATACCACAATTCATAAAAAGCACCCATTGGCATGACACCATTAAATTGATATATAGACAACCATGTCATTTTATAGTAAAAGTTTAACATCACTCATATTGGGTAATTAATAAGCTTAATATAGATTATTAAAAGGCTAAGGAAGCTAGGATGCTACAATGGGATAAATTGTATGAAATTGTAAATTATGATTATAAAAATTCCAATATTTTTAAAGAAAAAAATATCATTATAAACGCATTGAAAGAAGCGAATTTTTTCCATGAAATAATGCCTTATTGTTCAACTCAAGATTATAACTATTCCATGGGATGCTAAAATCTAGATATTCAGAATCCTTTTTGTCTTACAAGTAATTTCTAATGGGACCATCGATATTCAAAAAAAGGGAGGACCACCATTTAAATTCAATGGTAAACGATTAAAAATATATCAAGAAACATTCCATGAGGTTTGTGTCATCAGATTGAAATTAATCTGAGCACTCAAGAGTCAAGCTCTCAATGTTAAATGATGTAATGATTGGAAGGAAACCTAGGTTATAACACTTTAGGCTAGACTAGGTAGAAGAATATTTAAGATAACTTAGGGAATTATAGGAGCACAAGAGGAAGCTATAGTATCATACTTGGGAAAAAATAATACCCATCATGTATTCACCATTGATGATTTGTAAATTAAACTAAAATAAATCATTTAAATCATAAATTCAACTCCATTAAATACAATTAGATGTCGTGTACCTTACTATACCATTTAAGTCATGAACCTATGGTTCATGACACTTGACCCCCCAGACCTCACCACACACTTTGGCCCCTCCCCTCCTTTACTACATGTGCACCTCCCCTTACATACCTCCATATACACGCACATAGCTTGATCCTACCCCTTCCTCTCCCTTACTCATTCATACACACCTCCATACAACAAAATCCAAATCTAAAATGGAAAACATAAAGACCATGGAAATCCCTCATGTTGATCCCACACATGAGGGAGTTGATGCACCACCAGTGAAGCACTATTACGGTTTTGAACCTATCACAATCAATTCATCTTCTTCCTCCACTTCTCTTACAACCATTGAGTAGGCTGGGGCTCTGGATGGCTCTCTATCCACCTTCAATGGGTTGTATGTGGGTAAAAACCCACACGTGCACCCCACAATACATTTCTCAAACACCAAGAACCTTGTTGAACAAAATCGGCTGTAAAAAAACTGATGATGACCAATAAAACACTAGATATGGTCATCCTCGCATGCATGGAAATCTAACAGGAGGTTCTTAAGCTCCTAGACTACCTGCATATCTCCTCCACCATCTATGTGTGTGTGAATAGAAATCAGGATTCTTTTATCAGGTTTGTATATATATTTGAGGTCACAGTTGAAAGCCTTTTATTCATATTAGGTTGACGACCTCATGAGCTTTATTTTGCAGATTTTGGAATATGACTTGACATTTATATCGAAGATTTTTCCATGTATTCGAAATTCCCCAATGTAAAAATTGAGCCTTCCATGTCAAATTCCATATGGATATAGAGGATAATTGACCATGATTCTGACACTGAGCATGATACCAGGATTATGAAGTCCACCCAATTTCATGTTCGGGGACTATGCATCCTTAATAGGGAATTGAAGCATGCATAGTAAAGTCCAGACAAATCTCATGGAATAATTACCTAGATATACATCATCATCTTCACTATAGCCATGGGCGACTTTTCCATCATCATAGACTCTTAGTTCAGATTCTGTTATTGTGCTTATACACATTGGAAGCGAGGCACACTGATGGGTGTATCATTCATCGCCTATTTATCCCTTCATCTCATCATTTTTTATTATACCCTTCCACTCACATACCTTGTTCATATGGAGTCCATTGATTTCCTAATACTGTACAAGACAAAACTGGAGATCAAGGATGATGAAACCTACCAGTGGGATCCTTGAGTCTTAATGTCCACTAGTGATGAACTTGGAGATCATGCAACAGACCCTGCACCACCTATAGCCCCCACATATTTCCCAAGACCTACAGCATCCAATCCATCCTCTTATCGAACCTATTTTCTTATATCCACCACCACTTAAGCTACTGATCCTAACACCCCATCATATCATGTACATCTCTTGGAAATACACCAATGAATCCTGGAGAATCAATGATGGACTTCCCTACACCTACATATCTGCTTCATTGAGTTCAATCATTTCAGTACACCTACCCCACCATCATACCACCTAGTTTCTCAACCACCATCAGCCCCTGTTGGCCATTTATCATCTACCACCCCAACCTGAGCCTCAACTGGGAGACCCATATAGATAACAGACCCTACAGCCTAGTAATAATATCTGGTATAGCAGGCCCAAAGTATCAAGGGAAAAGTTACCATCCCATCCACTAAGGTTCTGTTCATTTACCCATCTTCTAGACCTTTGACCACACTCTAGATCAGTTCCTCCCCACAACCTACTACTGACATTGCTACCAACACTGAAACACTACCATGACCAGCTAAACATCAATGCCCTTTTACCACTACAACCATTGACAATGTGGGGAAGTTGTAGCCAAAATCATTCCAATAGTAGACTGTAGATTATTTCCATATTTAGATTTATTTCTCTTATTCCACCCTAGTCCCCTCCTCCATTTTTGTATGATTCATGGGTGATTATTTCTTGTACTATATATATTATCTTTCATTGTTGTATAATTTCACATTATATATACGGGATATTAATTTTTCCCTATTTTCTTGGATTATTTTTTAATTCAATAAACTATTATAGTAGACATTTCCAGCTCCTTTATTTTATCTATAGTCATAGGAAAGCGTGTTCCACCACTAGATTACCTTATTATATGGATTATTCAATATTTGGCTGGTGTCGAGCACCTACTTCAGGAGCTATCACTTGAGACCTATGCTCAGCAACCATGACCATGATTACAGTTACCTTTCTAACCACATCAGATTCTTGATTGGTATACCTCTTAAGTGATTAATCATGCAAAACGATCACAAGAGTTAAAAGATACAACCAGCAATAGCTTTAGGTGACAAAGGAGAGTTGAGCCGATAGGAAACATTGATTGATACATTGGTCCATCCATCTGGATAATGACATCATTGCTAGAACTTTATGGGAGCCAACCCACATTTCATATGTTTTTCTCATATTTTTACTTATTCTTTTATCTTATTCATCCTTTTATATTTTACTGTTTTTCATCATGATCCACTTTGAGATTTATTTCTTACACATACATACATTTATATAAAATTTATTTCATTTCTATTCCTAGTGTACATCTAACTGTTTTACATTTTAAAAAATGTTTAAATCCTTTGGAATAATATTTTTTCAAGTGTTGGATTTGTATTTCAAACTAGAAATAATGGTAACTCAATTAAAAAATCAAGATTGATCATGATTCCACATGAAATAAAACTCATTCCTGAGAGCTCTTGATTCTTTAAGTCTTATAATTTATAAATTACAGTATACATTTATACACTTTATCTATACTAACTCTCCCATGATACTTCCATGGATAGTGCAGACATTGTCTCATTTTATGTGTGGGGGATTCTTTATTGAGTTTCTATTTTAATAAACTTGAATTATTTCATGTTTTCACTAATCTAGGAGAAATGTTTCATGAAAAACCATTTATTAAACTTGAAAATTATTACACCCATTTAAATAAAAGAAAATTTTAAGATGGAATTTTTTGTATTTCCATGTTTTTCTAATGTTTAGATTTTTAGAATGATTTTTGAGTTTATTAAAATAATTAAAATTCAATTTTTTTGAAAGAACATGTAATTGACTTATGAATTGATTTTATACCCTTAGGGATTTCTAGTTTTTAATATTTACACCCATTCCGAGAGGATTCTAAGCCTACAATTTTATATTCTCTTTCTGAGCATATTTTTTGAGTGGCACCAAGGATATTTAAACCTATAATATCTTTCATTGTGATCTTATTGAGGATATGAGTAAAAAAATACAATTTTAATATGTTTGAGTAAATATTTGTTGAGATACCTTTTTCTGACACCCATCATACATCTTTCCTTTATTTATCCCATAGTTTCATTGAAATACCCAGATAAGATGCATCCATTCTAGGCCAATTATCCCTTACTACCTTGCTCTTTGTATTATGAATAGATTTACATTAAACAGGCGTGGGGGATGTTTTTCATCTAGAACAAAGAAGATTATTTTACTGAGGAGATGTATTTTGGTGCTAACCAGATTGTTTGATTATGATCCCTGTGTAATTCTTGATATTTCATGAATTTCCTAGTCATTTGGAAATGAAAGATAAAATAAACAAAATGATTATTTTGTGTATTATTATGGTAAAAAATCACCATTTCCGGACCAATGAGTCCCCTCAAGATCATATGTGGTTAGGGGACGGATGTGAGATCTAGCTGAGACATGAAATTAAAAAAATATAATAAAAAAATAAAATGAAAAAAAGAAAGGAAAAGGATACCTTCTACATTTAATTGATATATTCATGGATCCACCTTAATCTTCTGGGAGCATGGATTTAATTTTCTATGGAATATTTATTTCATTATGTTTTTCCCAAAATTCATGAATTATACTTTATATCCAACCCTCCTTTTTGAGCTTGATCATTTAACTATTTATCCACCATCCCTTAGCCTTAGAATCATTTGATGCTAATTATTGAAGCCCTCAAGATTGATTTTTTATTTCTCTTCACAAAGTGAAGATGATTAAACCAGTAAATTCCTTCTATTATGAACATATACTCAGGGTATGAGCATAACTCCAGTTTCATTTTACCCTGAGTGATGAGATAAAATTCACTATGAGGTAAATTTCCAATGGGTGTAGAATTATAAGGAATCATTAAGAAATTGTAACTAAAAGATTAATAATTGGTTTAAATAACAAATAAATGAGGCATAATTTATTTTATATGTATGAATTATAATAGAGATTGAATTTTTTTAGTTACATTTAGTTTTATTTCCCTTGAAAAAATGAATGTTTCTTATTTTAAAAAGTTCTTACCTTTTGATATCCTTATTTATATATTTTCCTTGAGGACAATAAAATGTACAAGTGTGGGGGAATTTTATAATATGAAATCATATATAAACTATTATACCATTAAAATAAGGATTATCCATGTTTTACATAATAATCAACTACGTATGGGTTGATTATTCTTGGAAATAGGTTTCCAAGGTTTCAAAGGAAAATCTATAAAAAAAGACCAAAAATTTTCATTGCACATCATGAAACACACATACACAAAATGTAGTCATATTTCAAATCATATTACAAGCCATGAAACAAGTTGTGAAATAATTTAATGCCATGATGAAATTACATGATGTGATTGACCAATACATGTTGTATAAATTTAAAAATCAATTCCAACTTTCAAGATCCAGAATGAAGAAAGACACATGTCATAAAGATCAGTTACATAATATGAAAGGATTCAATTTAATAATTTCAAATATATATGACTATATTTATTTGAGATTCATTTAGATTCAAAATTTGTGGAGAAAACCTTGGATTAGAATTAAAAAATATGAATACCCACTAAATGTCGTGTAATATTCTAATTATTTACCTATAAAAGGTGCACAATAGACAACGTGTTAGACACTTATTTGTTTTCTCTCATTCTTCTATAGTAAATATTCTACCTCATTCTCTTGAAACTCAATTTTTATCAATTTATTGTTTTGTTTTATGTCAATTAAAGCAATTTATATTGAACTTGTAAATCATTCATATTTATTTTCTATTACCAAACTAATCTTCATGCAGTCCCCATTTCAATTTCAAATCGACAATGAAACCCTTACTGTGTTATTACTTGTTCTTATTCCAAGTATGTTTCATATGGAAGTTGTCATTGATTTGAGCTTTAAATTTTTTAATATTAAATTCATGATTTTCAATTTCTCGATCACAATTTTTATTGGTATGTTGTTTATATTTTATATTATTTAGCCGTTCATGATCAATTATACCATGAGTAACTAAACCACCTTGGATAAGGGTTAAGAGCAGGGGTGTTATAATTAAATGAATCTTTAATTATCAACATTGTAACCCCAAGGGATAATAATTAGGTTAAAAAAATATTATTTATCTAATTCGTTTAAGAAACCCTGACCTCAATAAGTTGGAATGAACGATCATGATTTGATTAGAGTAGAATAGATTATGATCAATATCCTATGATACATTCTACATTAGAATCTAGGATTAATGAATCTAGGTTGTAGCTATCTCCAGTTTCAGGAATAATCACCTCTTAGATAGATCTTGTTGGTTTGACCATTGTCAACTAGTTTCCTTTGTTTCTGGGCAGCCTAAATCATATAAACATACCAAGTTAGGATTAAGATTATCCTCTTACCAGAACCCCAAAATTTTTCCCCATACCTTATCTATCTTGGATCTCCAATCCAAATTCAATTATCATTAATTATCCGAAGCTCAAAAAACCTCTGAGGACCCCTAAACATAGGGTTAGAATCCATATTTCTTATACTCTAGATCATTTCTTCATGGGATGGATCCCACAATATGAGTATTGTACACCTTTGTATCATGTGTCGTTTAGAGAAAAATAAATCTAATATGACCACAAACCACATGAATTAAACGATGGGTGTGGGAACATTAGGAAACAATTGATGAAGATGAAGTATAAGAATAAATTAACTTGAATGAGTTGGTAAAACAATAACCTTTTTTATGGGTACTTCCATTATATCTATTCTTAAGGGATCTAGAGTGTGTCTTTTGGAAAGACTGGAACCTCCAGAATTGGAATAATGATGTTGGGAGGATAAATAGTCTTGTTTTGGTGGATCTATAATTCTTAAATTAGTGTTAAAAAGTGAGAGAGGATGTGACCTTTTATAAATGAGGTGACGTGCACTTTTGGAAACTCTCAAAATATTAAATTAAAAAAATTTAATTTTCAATTTCAAAAGGCTAGGAAGTGAATTATTTAGAAGATAATAGAAGTATGTGTTGAAATAATCTCCTCCAACAATTTTTAGACAATTTTAGGTCACATTAATACCCTTATATTTTGGTTTTAGCCCTTATTTTACCCTTTAAACTCTTACCGTGACATCAAATAATTAACACGTTGAGGGTTAATATAATTACTATAAAATGAAAAAAATCAATAAATGAGTCATTGGTGACATTTTAAGTCTTATCCTAATCCATTGGATGAGATTTAGATTTTTAGAAATTTTATATCATTTAATAAAATATTATTTATTTTAAAATATCAATAATGTGAATTTTGATACTGTTCATTACTTGACTTTTATTTAAAAAAATCATAATAATAAGATAAATTCAAAAAAATTATTATAAAACATGACTAAAATATACATTTCATCTAAAAGTTTCATGTATGACATTAATCATCTCAAATTATATTTATTTTATCACTTTAATAAAAATTATTTGATATTTCTCTTAATTACTCAATTACCGCATCATCATAGTGAATTCCTTTAATTTTTATTTCTTCTCTAAAAAATAAAAATAAATTATCATGATAAATATACACATTTTATTTTTTGAAATACTATTTATAGTCGAACAGGTCCCCTATATAATCCAATAATAAAAATATTTCACTTAAAAACAAAAGTCTGTCAAAATTAACTTTTCATTGAATATAATATTAAAAATATAATACTCTCATACCAGTTGATTCCAATGGTAATAATATAAGAAAAAGGATGATTTTGGCTAAAAACTAATCATCCAATTAAATTATGAGAAGTTTTAAGATAATTTTATTGCCTTTATAATATTATATTATTGAAAATTACCTAATTTTCCCTTAACCATAGTAATTAAAATGTAACATAATTTTTCTATTCATAAGAACAAAAAAATTAACCTATTAACATTATTATAAAACCCTATTTAAAAAAATGGATTCCATTTTTTAAAAGTCACATAACATAATTTTTATTAATTAATTTAAAATTAACCCCATTGATGGAATGAGAAAATTTTTGTAAAAGTAAAAACGTACAAAAGATTATATTGTATTTATTTTTATATTCAATATAAAATTGATTCTAATGACTTAAATTGTATTAAATTATATAAAATAAATCTAATTATATTTTAAAACAAGTTAAAAATATAAATTTACAATATAAATTATTTAGATGAAAAACATGGTTTCAATTAAATTGAAATATTTTTTCAGTATTCATCAAAACATGAAAATTATCATAAAAATATAAAGATTTAAACCAAAGTAAAATTTTATATTCCTATTTAAAATAATAATTTTATTTTTTCAATTATAATACATAAAAGTTAAAAATAATGTATTTAATGTTTGTTTACCATTAATAGGTGATAAAATTTAATTTTTTTAAAAAATTCAAATTTTAAGCATTAAATTGGATTTATTCTTATATAAGGACTAGAAAATCTATTGGATGTGTGTATAAAATATTTTATTGAATATATAATATAAATATATCATAATTTGGTTAATACTATTCATTTACTCAAATGTAACAGGTAGATTATATCATATTATATTAAATAATAATATTTTTATAATATATTGTTTTTCGGTTAAACCTGGACTTGCGTGTAACGCAAGAAAAATAATTGTCATGTGTAAAATAAAATTAAGATGGTGTTTCATATAAATAAATCTAGCAAAAAAATTTACCTTATTGAAAGAAAGAAACATTGTAAATTCTTAGGGTGTTACATGTGTCCTATTGTGGATCTTGATGACTGGAACTACTATTGATATTTTCCATATTCTCTATCTAGATTTCACTATGAGGTATTAACAAGGTTGAAATTTCATTCTCTAGAGTTTAGAGGGTTATCACGATGCCCTTCTTCACCAATTATATGAGTATAGTATGATTCAATATTTAGAGGTGTGTATGATTATATAAGTGTTTGATAATCTCTATCAAGGGTGCACTCATGAAAATGATATAAAACTATTTTAGATTTTGTTGATACCATATTTGTA
Organism: Viscum album; assembly: GCA_963277665.1. NCBI lineage: Eukaryota > Viridiplantae > Streptophyta > Magnoliopsida > Santalales > Viscaceae > Viscum > Viscum album. The sequence goes on along the minus strand of OY728123.1, from coordinate 1,194,811,452 downwards.
GAGAGGGTTGAAAATTGATTATCCTATATTAAATATGATTTAATTTGGTGGTAAATTTACTATTCTATTGTTTTGTGGGTCAATTCCTATTGTAACATTTGAAGGGATAATTCCCAAGTGCTCAATGGTTGGGGCGTGGAGTCCATATGAGTTTAGATTTCCTAAGAAATCGATGCTATTATATTTGGAGATACAAAGGGAATTAGAGTCAGGACTCGATGACTTAGTTATTCCCTAATGAAATAATGCACATAATCCACTAAATTTTAGAAAATACAATCATCAAACTCATCTGGGTCCATGCGTGGAAATTATTTCAATTCTTCATCATCTTATTCAAGAGGAATGGTGGAAACTTATATAATAGGCCATATGGGATTTTCAAATGGAACTTGACCATTATCGACCATATTTTCAATAGATCATTGATGATGAAACATTCCTAGATTGAATGTGGTGGTAAGGGAAGAAATTTGGTCGTGTTTATCCCTTTATTATTTTAGCTTCATAATTTTTGGAAATGTGATCATGTTATTCTTCAAGATAGAGTTGAAGTACCCAAGAACATTGTAATAATAGAAGGAATAAATTTTGGTCTTCCTTCACTCAAGGTCATGTCGCCTCACCCTTTTTTGACTAAGGCTGTGAAGAATAGTCTATTTTATCCTATTAACTGTTCAAAGGTTTGGTTCTCTATTACAATGTGTATAACAACACTCAGGCCTAATTATCGATGATGATACTATACTTTAGAGTCAATTGTTTATATTTTATCATTTAAATGGAGTGGGAGGTTGTTTGTTGAGATTGATTAAATTTATTTATAGATTGATTTTGAATTAATAATTTAATATTGAATAGGAGAGTTCATAATTAGGGACTTAAGATTACGACATCCTTGATATTTCCAAAACACTTCATTAAATTAACAAACACTTTAAGAAGTTATTTTTATCATAATTCCAAATTGTTTTTTATTTAATCCATGTCTAAACTAGGGTTCTAATAATTATAGAATATCATTGATATAATTTTCAACAGTTTATATACCAATTTGAATTTGTGGTTCCAATAATTCATGGAATACACATGTCAAAAAAACATGTCATTAATCCATAAAATTTATTGTCTGAAATACACAATATTAATTAAAATAAGGTTATATTATAAAAACCTCTCAATAACTTAACATATATAAACTATGACTCACAAAAATTTATTATTTATCTATCTACTGATATGGTTATTAAGCAGGTTCATGATTATTATGATGATGAGTAAAATTAAAAATAAAGGGAATTATATGAGAAAATACTTGTGCGTAAAACATGCAAAAATGATGGAAGGTAGACTCATGTTTTGTATTTAACGAGAAAGTGAAATAGAGAAGGGATTTAGAAATGGTTTAAATTATTTTTACACCATGAATAGTACAAAATAGAATACGGGTTTGAATAACATAATATGATTTTTATATATGAATTAAACTTCTAATTAAATTTCAATTAGACTAACACACTTTAAATTGAATGCAATTGATGTTCATAAAAAACGAATGGAGGAAAGGTATTTAAAGTTTAAAATTAAGTATATATGGTCCTCTTAGGGATTTGGTAAGGATTTATTCATACCAATGTATCTTATTAATGGACGAAATGAAAACTTTTTATAAGGAGAAGATATGAATGAATTTATAAATGATGGTGGTGGACTATTTGCCTTCCAAAACATCCCTTCATGTTGAATAAGACATTTGACCATGAATGAAGAATAATATTTAGAAATATTATTAATAGAATTTTTAGATATGTATTTTTATTGTACAAACCCCAAATTTAATAACATGTAATTTTTGAATAAAAGATAAGGCGATTTTACTAAATCATGTGTTATTGTCTAGATTTATCCCAATTTGTTCCATGAAATGAATGTGAATAAATTTTTTTAAGATAAGATTCATCCATATTAAAACCTTTATATATATATTTTTTAGATGACCCTTTTATTTTTACCCACAAAAGTTTTTCTCAATTGAGCACATGTATTAGTAGAAAAGTCAAGAATGGTGAGATATTCTTCAATCCCAGTCAGGATTGTGGGATGAACATCCCTTAATGAATTAGGCCCCATTATAGATGAATTTTTACATGAAATATTTATCTACGTTGTGTATTTATTTCCCAAAAATTATTCTTTAGTTTCATCAAATTTAGGATTCTGGATTGTGTCTATAAATTAAATATTAATGGCTGGTCTAGTTTCATCATATATTCAGTGGTCCCTCTTGTGTTATACATATTGTCCTTTATATGGAAGAATTATCCAATGGTATAGTTTAATGAATTTTTGTAATTTTAATTATGAATAATAAAAATAAGAATAAAATCATTTGTGTTAGTACACTAAAATATATGATCAAAATAAAAAACTAACCTGAATATGGATTAATTCAAACAATTCTCATAAATTATATTCCATATTTAAATATGATAATTTTACACCAATTATGAAATTTTACTTAAAAATAAATAAAGGAATTAGATTATCAATTATGAAAAAATTAATACAATTAAATCCCCCACACTTAGTCTTATGCATGTCCTCATGTACATAAAATACTAAAACATAAAAAAATCATTTTAACCGATCTATAAATATTAATTTTTTCTCTAATAAGGGGTCTAGGGGATTTTATTCATTTAAAATTAATTCTACCAAAAATTGATACAAAAATCATAAATCGAAGAAATAAATCTTTAAACTCAAAATTATAAATGGAAAATGTGATCACACAAATAAAACACATCTCATAAAGATATAAATTTTATTCATCAAAGTTCACTCATTCACTAACAAAAATTGGAAATCATATGTTTTCTAAGATCTATCAGATTACATTTCCTATGGTAAAGTAAAAAATAATCAATATATCACTTTTAGGGGGGTTTCAATGGCTATGGTATTTTAGGGGAACAACTTCCAAAAGAGGCGAAAAGATGAGGAAATATCCGACATTGAAAAATAAAAAAATAATTTATGAAATGAGACATGAAAGGAAATGTAAAAAAATATTTAAAAGCATAATAAAAGGCCAATATGATCAAGATAGGGAGAGAATTAGGGGGGTGGAAAGATGAAATATGTATAAAAAACAATACGTTTACCAATGACTCGAGAAAGCAAGATGAAAGTGTTCATTTTTAATTTTTTTATCACTTGTAAATCTTTTCTATCTAAATTTTGGACTAGGAAAAAAATATCAAACTCATCTTCTAACACATGTTCGACCACCATGAAACCCTAATTGTAATAGTTTTTACAAGATCAATGTTTTAGGAAGTGTGATTTATGATATTCCTAAGACATAACCCATTTTTTATTCTTATTTTGTTTTCACATTTTTTTTCAATTTTTAACACATTTTAATAATATTTTCAAAAAAATGAAATAAAAATAAATTGATTCTAAAAAATTATTGAACAAAAACTTCTACGAAAAACATAAATATATTCTTTCCCTCAAACATGTGATCACACATTCAAAATCCCTAAAAGTATACAGAAAATTAAATCAATTATCCCACACCTAAAATTAAATAATTTATGTAATGAAAATCAATTTATACCTTGGGTGGGAGAAGGTTTTATCTTGTAATGCAGATATGTAAAATTTATTTCATAAGATTGAAGGATATTTCAAAATAATGATTAGTGTAAGAGTAATGGGATACTATTTGGATTTCTTTACACCCATGTGGTTTCAAAAACAATTCTGTTTTATAAATTCACAAAAATGTAGGAAATTCAACTCCAAGGTCTACAATATAAATAGTCCCAATCAGGGGTGAATGGAACATAGCATAAAAATATTTTCATAGGTGAACTTGGAAGGAAAGCTGATGTTGTTCTTCATAGAAGGGGGGGGGATCATTTTCCAATAAAAAACTGGGCATTCAAAACTTATTACTCTTGACACAATGTTTTTTATTTGTATTTATTATGACAATAAAAGATATTTGAGATAAAATAATGTCTTCATACTACAGAAAATTGTTGGAAATTTTTTTAAAAATGGATGTTAATCACTTTTGAATATTTTTTCTTTTTTCTTTTTGTGTTTTGGGTTTTGTTTTAGAAAAAAATGTCCACAAAAAGGAAAAAATTCTTGTTGAAGAATGTGGAAAACAATTAGAGGGAAGACGATAATGATAGAGGAAGAAGAATTATGATAAAGAAAGATAGAGATATAGAATGAAGAGGAATAGAGGGGGGTCTAGTTAAATTTAAGGAGGTTCCCTCTATTTTGGATTTTATGGATCTCAATATCTATCAAGTAGTGGGTCAAATCCATCAATTGGGGATTTGGTGGAAGTTAATATGGTTTCCAGGGTGTGCATCATCTCTTGATGAATCATTAACTGATGTGAATTAACTACGATAAAACTTTTGGTAGAAGGTTCTTAGACTTATAATAAACAAAATTGGTAAACCATAGTAATAATAAAGTGACCTTCCCAATGAGAATTAATATTACATGGGTAAATATAATATGGATAATTCAAAAGCATTACCTTTTCACCTACATGAAATACCTTTTGTAGAACATGTTTGTTATAGAGTGGCTTATTTTTTTTATTTTTAGATATTCTAATTCTCATTATAATCAAGGTAAATCTCCTCTAATTTATTCAATTGTAACAATATTTCTTATCTAGATTTTTTAGAATCCAAATTACATGTTTTTGTAGTCCAAAATGATTTATGGTGTATTTCAACAAGTTAATGATATGATTTACCAAAAAACTATCCAAAAAAATATCCCAATAGGTGTCTTATATTTAGTTAAATAAGGCCAAAGAACATCATTGAGACTTTTAGGCCAGTCATTTCTTATGGTCTTAACAACACTCTCAATCACTGTTTTAACTTTTCTATCACAATTTTTAGCTAATCAATTTGTTTTTGGGTGATATATAGATTATGTTTTATGTAAAAACCCATTTTTTCAAAATATATGCCATGTTAAAATTATATCAATGGGTTCATAAGTCACTTTCCAAGGTACATTAAGTTCCAAATCGTTGGAAGATATGGGGTTTGAGGAATTCACTAATAGTATTTTCACCATCCTTTCTAGTTAGTTTCTCCTGAACCCACCTCGAAACATAGTCAAACACATTAAAAATATAGGATAATACATTATAATGTCTGATCATTTAAATTAAATCAATTCCCCAAAAATCAAATATCTCATAAAAGGTTAAGGTATTTTTTTGGGATTTTATTTCCTTTAAAAACTATGCCAAAATTATGGAATGTAGAACATGATTGATAGAACTAATGTGGGTCCTTAAAGAGTGGAGGATAGAATAATTGAGAGTCTAATACCTTTTAGGAGGACCTATGTGGTTTAATGTGGCCACCTTTATGAATTTATTGGTATAATTTCAAGATATATTAATTTTCATATTCATCAACAGATCTTCTAATTATAATATCAGCTTTATTTTTCCAAAGTTTATTATATCCCCAAAAAGAGTATTTTGATTCAATTTTTTGTTTCACTTTTTTTCTTTTAGAAAAATATTTGGAAAAACATTAGCAACCATGTAATTTAAAATTTGGTGGGACCATTGTAACCTTTGAGTGAGATATGAGAGGTGTTCAATGGGAGATTCTAGTTTAATGATTTCAAAATGAGAAGAAATAGAAATTATACTATTGTGAACTGCCAGAAGGTTTTCTATTCAAGGTCTATATTTGATCTCAAGGAAAATATCTTAGAGAATGAATATCCATGTTATTAGCCTCATTTAATAATTAATTTTAATAAGTAAAAAATTTAATCCTAAATGGTCTATAAATGTGATGACATTGAAACTTGAGAGACAAGGAAAAAATATATCCATAGAAAAAACAAAATATAAAAGTTTATTTTCATTGATATTGTACTGAGATTTTGTTTAATCTAGTGTTTTTAGACATTATATAATACATTTGGATTTCTTTCTTCTCTTTACAAGTATAGCTCTATTGGCCCTATTAGAAGCATCAAACATCAATTCGAAGGGTAAGAAAGAATCTATGTGCTTTATAATTGGGGAAAATGTAAGAAAGATATTGCATTCAACAAAGGACCTCTTTAAAACCACATAAAAATGGAATGTAACATCATTCTTGAGTATTAGAGTGAGAGATATAGAAATCAAACTAATGTTTTTGATGAATCATAAGTATAAAATTGCATGTGCAAGGAATGATCAGATGTCTCAAAATGATATGGGTTCCTGAAGTGATTGGATCACCTCTATATTATCTTGATTGACTTGAATACCCTCTTGAGAAATTATTTATCCTAGAAAAATCCCATTAGTAACCATTAATTGAAATTGTTTATAATTCAATATAAGGTAACATTTTCACACTTTTGTAGGACCATAGAGAATGAATACAAGAAGGATTCAAATAACTCATCATAAATGGTAAATTCATCCATGAATACCTCTTTGAAATTATTAATTAATTCGAAAAAGATACTCATAATACAGATCTGAAATATTGTAGGAGAATTGAAAATTCTAAAAGGATTTCTCTTATATGGACATATTCTAATGGGGTAGGTGAATGTAGTATTTTGTTGGTCCTGAGGTGCAATTGTAATTGGGACCAAATTAGAAAGAATATTTTTTTTGAAGCTGAAAGAAGTTTTTAAAGGAAGTGTTTTATTTTTTTCAAAGAGTTATAAATTAATAAAAATTATAAATATTATTGATTAGACTCCAAATATTAATGGGAAGATATGATTTAAAATGCTTATGAAATTCCACCTTATTCTGAAGAAGTTTTCTGGAAGAAAAGGTGTATCGAACTCACCATGAGTCTAGAATAAAAAGATCAATCATAATGAGAAGATGTATTAGATTATGAATGGATCTAATGAAAAATTGACAATTATTTTCTGATATTGGTGATCTCATAAATCTTAGGTAATCTATAAAACATATAATTCATTAATTATGAAGGAAAGGGCGATAACTAGTTCTTCCAATAATATTGAATATTGCTATAAAAGAAGTACTGGAAGGATGGGAAATTTTAATACATTAAAATAACAGTCATATAATGATATATTGATCTTAAATATTCTCAAAATCATGAAGAATTCATGTTTATAAGTTGGGGTGTTTAGATGATGAATTTTGGAAATTCTGGTCTCAACTCATCATTTTGACGATCACCAGATGAGTAATTATTTGATGGCTAAATGTGAGAAGACAACGATACTAGATTTTTAGCAGGACCAATAAACTACTAGATAAAAAACTTCTAAGAATGAAGTTGGAATATGCCATATTCATAAAAGGAAATAATTTTAGTAATTGGATGTTTTTGAGTCCTTTCAGAAAGAATAATTTGTCGGAACTAATGTAAAATGGGATTATAGATTAATCAACAATGTAGTCGAACATTTTTATCTGGTTGAATTGTTTGTTTAATGTGGGTATGTATGAAAAAACTATGATAAGTTATCAATTAGTTATTCTCTCATCAGACATTAAGTGATCATACTGGCACTGACACTGATACGTTAGAGAGAGATAGAGACCGATCAATCAATATCATACTAACACTGATTAATGTCATTAGATGCTAAATATAATCAGACATATGATCATTAGTATAAGGAAAAAAGGAAAGAAGAATTTTTTTAAGCATCTATAAAACTGATTTTTAAATAAGGTTGATTCTAGTGATGATGAGTTTCCAAGGGATTTTAGGAATATTTAGAAGTTGTGAATATGTTTATTCAAAATGAAAGGAAATTTATATCTAACAGAGTTGCAAAAAAATTTATTGAAGAAATTTTTTAATGTTTTATCCGTTGGTATGGAGAATCATAATGATTAGTATATTTTTAAATGGTTCTTTGAATCATAATGGGAAGAAATTTAGTTTTCATATCATTCAATTGGTTCATTGAAATTTAATATCAAATAAGCTATTGTACATATGTCTTAATCATAACGAGGAAATTAGAGTTACAATCAGAACCATATTGAAGAATGGTTAGAAATTATGAAGTGATCGGAAGTTGTGAAAAAATTTAAGAAGGTTAAAAAAGAAATGAGAATAGTTGAGAAGCATTGAATTATTTAGATATCAAGCCAGAATTTAAGGTGAATTATATGATTCGGGAAATTTTTTTAAGTGGGAAAATATTTCATACTACTCTATAAACCATGATTCATGAACCAATAAATAGTAGGAAGTAAATTTTACTTTTAAACACCTCTACTATTCATGGGTTGAAAGATAAGAGAAAGTTTTAAATGATTTTAGAGAGAATGTGTTTCTAGATTTAGAATTAGTGAGGAAGTTTTCTAAGTAGAATAAAAATTAGAAATAAGATCATATTCAGTGGTTACCAGAATAGACTGAGAAATTAGACTGGGATTTCCAAACTGAGGTAGAACATATTAATATTGGTTTCAATGGTATTATGGTGGAGTTATATTTCTATACTGAGAAATCATACTGAATAATTAGACTGAGAGATCATACTACGTATCATTATGAAGTCTAAAAAAGTTCATACCTATTGCTGGGTAGGAATGTGAAGATTTTTTTAGAGATTATATTTGTGAAATTTGACAGGGTAGAATAGTAACTTATTTTGAATCATTTAGGGAAATTTTATTAACTTGTTACAAAATATTGAATTAAATCATTTCATGCTACTTGAGTCACATTAACTATTGTATTGAATATAGTGTTACACAAGTTTAAGGGTATATCCTACCTTTTAAATCCACACAAAAATATTGTGATCTAGTGGATTATTTGGTATTGGATTATTTCTAAACCTTACTAAGGACGTAGATACTCTTTTTGAGTAGGGAAACCTTATAAATTCTTGTATTCCTGTGGATGTGTGGTTGGTTTTATTTTCTATAATATAAAAACTCTTTAACTAGAGTTTAATGTTGTTTCAAAGGAAAGGATACTTAAATGAAAACACTTTTACAAATTTACCCTCCATTGAGTGAGAATTAGATTCTCATAGGGAAATATAAAGTGGAATCATAGATATTGTTCCATTATTATACCCTTTGTTTATGTTTTGTAGAAAATTTGTGACAAGAAATTTTAATTGAGTGAACAGTAAGGGGATTCCAGTCTACATGTTGAAATAGTGGGTGTCCTAGACCCAACTATTCAGTGCTTTTTATTACCATATCATGTGTATGGTTAGTTATACATGATCTTTTTTTACTATTATAGTGTATAATTTTCTGCATCCACTATTGAAATGGTAATGTACAAATATTAATTGTCATATCGAATGGTTATTACAATTCATAGGCTATAATGAGAACCTCTATATTCTATGAAATTAATATTAAATATATGTTCTATGGTCTAGATACATCATAATGATTTGAAATAGTATATGTTTGACTATCAGGTGATGGGGGCTCATAATCATTGATATATCTTCTCATGAAGTTGTCACCTGGTGATCTGTAGTAGTGAGATCATAAGGAATAATCCACCAATAAGAACACCACATGGGTCAAGTGTCATTGGATGTTCCTATCTATGATCATCTATAATGTTCTCCTTACTTGAGATCATTAAAAATGTATTTCATTTGATTTTTTACTTTGATGCAAGATTAAAATTATGGGAATGAAGTTACAGTGAGGTAGTTTGTCTGGGGTGTGTCATTGGTGGCAAGACATTGGTTGAATGGTCAAGAAAGGATTTTCACTTCTAGGTTAGGGAAGTAATATATCTCAGGACATGTAGATAAGGATGGCAGTACATTCATAAAACCATGGCCATGGAATTCGAGGGTAAATCCATCTTGATAGATCAATAAGAAATAAAGAAAGAAAAGGGAGATGACATGTGGGTGCATCCTGCTTTATGAGATACTGCAGAAAAAGATATTATATTACACTGTATATGTTCATATTTTGGTTGTCACTATTGTGAAAATCCTTATCTCTTTAAGGGCCATGATGGGGTTGATAGATACTACTCTTAATCTGTGATTACTATTCACTACTGTCGAGATAAGGTTTTAGAGGGTCACACACAATAGTGTATTAAATAATCTACCCTATTAATCTGTAGAGGAGTTTTGGACATGGTGGGCCCCACCATGGTGTGCTGGGATTTTTCCAAGGTTAAACGATCACAAATGCAATAAATAAATTCATATTATTTGTGTTTAGAATAATGAACTTTGAATTTATTTAAAAATTGAATTTACATGTTTTATGTAAATAAATGAAAAATATTAATTGATTAATATTAAGTTATTCAAGGTTCAATTAATATTTATGGGAATGATGAGTCAAGTTTTGGACTCATTTATTTTCACGTAATAGATTATAATATATTACAAATGAGTGATAATAATATTTATGACTCAGATTAGTAGTTATAAAATGTCATTAATAGTGTGTTGATTATTTAGGGGTGGGGTTGTCATTTCTAGGTAATTACAAGACCCTATAAATATTAGAGGTGACGAGATTTCCAAACATTTTTCATGGGAATTCTCTCTCTTATCCTCTCTCCCATGTTCTAGAGAGAGATGCCTTGGATCCAAAGGATCCCGGATTGAGCTCTCTCGCAGGCATCGTAAGAAGATCAGTGTAGTGATCAATGGAGCGTCAATGGAATTGTTGGAATTATGCACTAGCATACTGACATAAACAAAAGAAATTCCCACTATTTCATAAAGCACATATGGATGATCTAGAAGAGTTCGATGTCAGATTCTTCAAGCAGTGATATCCCATGATGAGAAGATGTCCAATGCAGTTTCAGATTTAAATCAGGTATTTTATAGTTTTTTTGCTTAAAACCCTTCACATGAGGTCCTAGTTTTAACTGCTTAGCTATTCACCAACATCGATAAGATTACATCAAACTTCGATGGAAAAAATTCAAAAATCCCACATGTTTGCCGCTTCTTCTGGGTACCCGGTCCCTTCAAGTGGTATAATAGTGATTCATGATGATTTTAAATATATTGAAAAATTAAATGTTCATTGATTTATGAGGAGGGTATCATTACGGTCGCAATGTCGCAGACCGCATAATAATCCGATATTAGATGACCATTATATGGTCATCCGAAGTTTTATGTTTGTATTAAAAATGGTAGTTTAATATGTTCTAAGTTGATGATACATTTTTTTTCAAATTTCATTACACCAGAATATTATTTTTTTTGTGAATATTATTAATTATTATTATTATAAATATTTTATTATAATAATAATAGTTTTATTATAATTATAATTTTATTTAATTTATATTTTATTAAAATAATTTTAATATTATAACTATAATAAAATTATTATTTTCCAAGGCCTAAATAGGTTTTGGAAAATTTTAAAGGAAGACTTGGAAGGTGTTGCGGGAAAACAAAAAAAAATAGAAGACCTTCTTCGTAGGTCTTGGTAAAAACTAAAATATAAAAAATAAAAAAAGGGGTGGGAAAGAAGAAAAATGACTTAGGGATTTAGGGGGACGAGAAACCCCTTATCATGTGCTGTGTAGTAGCCCAGTAGCACAACCACCTTCTTGTCGCACTGCTGTGGCAGAATGCCACCTCGACTAGACCAGTGTGCGGTAGACCCTACAGACTGCCTCCTACCTTCCCCAGTAGCACTCAGTACTGCCTCCTACAGCAGTGTTGGCTACTGGCCACACCTCCTGACTGCCTGCCTAGAATCCCTTCTCATCTACTCCACCACCGAGGAGTTCCTCCATCTCTATTTGGATTGGAACAAGCAGTTGCCTCTCCTTAGAAGTAGCCGACCCCACCGAACTAGGTGGCCCCTCCGACCACTCCTCCTGAACACGTAGTGGCATTGGACTACATCGATTACTCGCGTCCGACCACCTCTGCCCCCTCCTGGTGAGACCCTGAACCTCCAACCTTTAGCACACTGGTCGACATCCACTATACAGGTTTCCCTTCACTAGATGGTGAGAGCCCCCCTCCCCCCAGAACCCTCCATTTGCCTCCACCCTGTCCAACGAACTCCTGCATCGGGTGGTTCCCTCCAGGCACATCCCCTGTGCTACAATGACCCACAGACCAGATCCCCTTCAGCGCACCTCCTGGTTCTTCCCAATCAGGATGGAGACCCATCGACCCGTGCCTCCCACATGGTATGTCTTCAACGATAGAGCACCATCCCGACCACTACCAGTCTTTCAGTAATAGTTGAAACCACAACACAAGGTACCTTTGGTGTCTTGTTTGGTCTATGTAGACCAGTTTTCCCCAAAAGGGGCTCGAGTGGTTCTGTCCAGCTTAGAATGGGCTTGGTGGACCTTTCCAGCCTAGAACACCCCTGCCCAGGGTCAGAACCACCCAAGATAGGCCTACACAGGTTCTCCCCGACCGGCACAGGACCTTCCTAATGTTTTTTTTGCGTCCGAGTGTTTTAATATAGTAAAAAATTAATTAAATTTATTTATTTATTTTTAGTTGAGAATGAAATTAACTAAATATTAATTTTTGGTTATTAAAATTTAATGTGGAATAATTAATTTAATTTGGTGAGTAATTAATTAATTAATTAATTTTTTTGAAATTAAATAAATTAATAAGGATAAAATGAAATTAAAATATTGAATTAAAAATTAGGGCAAAAATTTTAATTCAATAAAATTCCCTAGATTATTATTTTAAAGCACGTTTAATTTTTAATTCTGCATTTATTTTGAATATGCGAGCTTAACAATTTATTTTTGGTGCGTGTATTTATTTAATTTATTTAATTACTAAAATTTGGTTTGTAATAATTAGTTTGATTTAATTAAAAGGTGATCTGCATGTCATCTTAGAGTCATTATATGTATGATATCCTAAACACCGATTCTCTAATTTGTATTATTTTTATACCATGAAACCCCTTGCCTATGTGCGAGTACTATTGAATAATGATGAGATGAGGTTTGATGCACTTCACGCAAAGTGAAGGCAGTGCACCAGATAGGAGTTGAAAACATTATATGAGTAGACATTTCTATTCATGTTTGAAGCCTCGTGACTAAAGGTATTGTCTCTAGGTTCTCAGTTTGTCCGTTATTCACTCAACGAATCAACCATTAGTACCAGATGATGACCATGATGTCTTTTATTTTTCATGGTTTACTATTTTGTGAATGTGTAGTTTATTTCCTTATCACATTGTATAATAATAAACAAGCATGTAGAATAAAATGAACATGTGATGTGATATATTTTTCTCTTTCATGCATGGTAAGTTGTGAGTGCGATCACATAGTATGTGCTTATAAAACATAAAATCATTTGTTTCATCACATTGAAAATAATAAAACCCTCAAAGATATATTAATCCACAATAGCCTTCTATCATTCAAATTTGGAAAAAACTATCTGTTTGAGGTGCTAGTCATGCCATAACTAAGGGTATTTCTCACTATCGGGGAGTCCATATAAGAACGACGGGCCTACATAACTAAAGTTATAGTATGGATTATCCATAGATAACTTGATATCATTTTAGAGACAATCATTGATTAAATGAACTTTTTGATTTTAGAATCTAGAACTTCACTCAACAAATCAAGGTACTACAAGATAAAGCAGTCAACCGGCCAAAAGAACTCCTTGAAGCCTCCAAGTAGTGGTGTAGCCATATCTTATAGACAATGAGGGGTGGTTCTCTAATCCATTCCACTATAATAATATAGTGATAGATTATTTTGATTCTAGCATAAAGGGTTCATAGAATCTGATAAAATAGTTGGAGACATTAAATGATTTAAGTAATTAATCAAGAATGTATTAACTGGTAATCATGATAAATGGAAATAATCTGCAAAGATTTATTTTTGTAGAAAAATTTGAAGTTATACAACAAGTTTAGAATCTATGATATTATATTGGAAGAAGTAAATTTCCTCACTGACACGAGTATCCATGAATATTATAGGTGTGTGCACATAGTACTACGATATAGGAAACTCAAGGTTCTAGTTTCTCCAACACTGTTAAACTACCTCAAGAAGTGAGAGTGAAATTACTTATAGGAGACTAATGTATAAAGCATATGATAGTTAAATTATTATTAGTTCATCAAAATCCAGTTTCAGTTGCGGTCACAAAACCAAGACATGGATGATATAACAATAAGTCTCATCTCTGAGAAGCTTTCAAGGTGAAAGAGAAGCAATGATACGAATAAGGAGATAGTTACATCGGCATGTGTAAATTTAATATTTATCATGATATTTAAATAGATCCCTTTCTCATATCAATTTCACCTTTTTAATCATGTTTCATTTGATGTTATAAAATGAAAAAGTATTGAGCAAACGTTTCATTACCTATCCAGGTAAGGTTATCCTAGTGAATAAGAATATCAAAGACAGTTTTATCTTTAATTATTATGACGAATAAATTGAAAGATAGGAAGAAAAGGAAAAAAAGTAAAGAAATACCAAGAGTACATTTGCAACGTCCTTCAATGAATGAGATTTTAACAAAGGTTAATTTCAATTCATGTTATAAAATAAAATAATATATTTTTAAAATAAATAAACTAAATTAGAGAATCACATTAACCACTAATTATTCAAAAAATTTAATAAATTGTAATGATTCCACTTTATTACTTAGGTATTAAATAATATATTATAGTGGAATATGTATTTTATTATGGTAACCAAGTATGTATAGAAACTATACTAAAATTCAAGTGTATTCTCAATGTGATTGTGAAAGGATGATACCTTGGATAGTGGTGAGAAGTACATGACTTCTTTAATTTCCAAGTGAATGATTCATGTTGAAATATTATTGAGTATAACCACAAACATAAATCCCATGTGTCCTTGGATACAAGGAGACACTTTGTCTGGTTTTGGAATGAATTTTCTTTTGGTATTTAGAACTCAATCACTAGTTTAGTAATAGATGAATCAAAGGGAAATAGTGATGAATATAAATGTAAGACTTATACACAGTTGTGAGAAGATAATTCTTTTTCAAGTAATACTAAAAATTTAAGTCATGAATATACCTTGTATGGTATTTAGGCTTGGTACAACTAAATTCCTTTTGTATTATCAACGTCTTTAGTTTGAAAAAAGGAGCCTTTAGAAATAAAGGTATGTCACAATGCTTTTAGAAATAGTTAAACAATTATGTTTGAACTATTCCAAGTATAAGATATAGGTATAAATACTTAATAAGATTCACTTTTGTAATTATGGAATAATACTGTTAATTATATTCATGGTCAGAAGATATGAGTTTCTTTGGGTTGAGATACTGAAGCATATATTGACCAAGAATTTATCAATCTTGATAATGTAGCATAGAGTAATTCTTAAACGCACATTACCTTATCCACATCAAGGATGTGATGTTAATGAGGAGGATCAATGATGAATTATTAAATATTAAGATTGATGAAAAAATATAGTGTGGAGAAATTCCTAAACATACATTTAATAAATCAGTGTATTGATGTAAGTATTATCAATGTTAAAAATTGATGAAACATCAATTATATTTCATCAAATTCTTTTCAAAGAATTGAGATATCCCATAACCAAATTCCAAATATTAATATAAAATGAATATCATATGAGTCATGGTATAATGAAAATTCATTATTTCATACAGAAATTTGTTTAGATACAAAGAGTTTGTTAGGAAATAAATAGACTTGCATCAGGTACAAAAACAATGTGCATATATTGCAATTATCCTAACGGTTTCATAGAATTTAACATAAATCCCTAATATAGAAAAGTAGGTAGTCATGTAATATACTACATTTCTATATAAAGGTTCACATCTCTATTAGAAAAAGTGGAATCCATATTGACTTCGGTTTATTCAATGCTTAAGATGCACAAATATTTGGCATAAGAACTAGTTCCATAAGTGCATGTGGAACAGAGTATGTTCCATAGACACATAATATGTAGGAAGGATAAAACCATGGTGATGGTTTTGATATTAACCGTGGTCGGTGATCTATTATTCAATGTGAATAATATTTACGAAAAGTATAGAGTGTATGGAAATTAGATAAAATTGATAAGATTGACTAAAATTCAATTAATGGATTCCTTGTATCAAAGTGAAAATGGGATTATTATTTTGAATATTGTTGTGGGTGTCAAAGTTAGTTGACACATGGATGGTACAATCTTAGTACCAAAATAGATAGATTTGTTTGACCAATTCGTTATGCCTAAATTTATTATAATTCTACTTATCATAGCCAATATCTGTTATCAAATTATTTATAATTGGATGTCACGAACCCCAATTAGGGATGTTGTCTATATGATGCAACAAAAAATGGATGGTCATGTAATAGAATTCTAATAATGGCTGACAGTTTTTGAAATCTGGTTTAGGATTAAAGTATGAAACGTGATCATCGAATATACATTTGAAAAAATTGATTTCCTTGTGTTTAAGAGAGGTTAGTGGGAGCTTCAAATTTTTCCAAGAAATATATGTTCAGAAACATATAGAATACATACATTGGTCTTATAATTTGTTAATAAGAAAGTAAAATTTATTCTCCATTGATTGACTTAAAGTGGAAACCTAAGTTCTAGGTAATAAGATATACTAAGGTAGATATATAGGTTTCTTCGTAATAGTCATTCATACATATAGTGACATTTTATTGAAATATAAAAGTTATAAAAATTCAAGAGATTAATTGTTTCCTATGTGATAGGGAATAATCAATTCAGGTTAACATGGTTGGGAAATGGGAAGAGTTAAATGTGGTGAGATTAAGTCTATACGCTTATGTGATGGATGAATCACATATTCCATGACATGTAAATGAATTTATATTGGCATTATATAAATTATAATAGGAAAATATCAGTTATATCCAGAATCACTGTAAGGGATGCAATCATAATTATCTAATTGTACTTCGGTAAGTACAAAAGATATGTACCTGGTAAGTGGAGAAGAAAGTATTTTAGTTTTCGAGGATACAAACAAGTCTTCCATAGATCAATGTAATCTACTATCACAGTTTGACTATTGTAATGAATTATATATGCTCATAAAGGCTATTGGTAGCCAAACCTACAAATACTGAGTACATTGCATCTTCTAAGGAAGCTAAGATAAACATAACCATTTTCACATGTTCTTGGAATCAAACCTAGAAAGAAAATTATTATCATAATGTAAATTATGATATTCTTACTTTCAAAGATGTCAAGTTATGATAGTGGAAAAGTCATATATACTCAGGATACCATCTCTTGAGAAGTTTTACTCAATGAGACAAGGTTGAAATATCAGAATTTCCATGCGGAAGAATCATGGAAGGCCTAGTAGCGAAATACATTACTCAGTAGAAACATGATTTTTATCATGTGGGTAGGTAACTAGTATAGTTAGAAAGTTTTCTCTAGTTCAATTGGGAGTATTGAAATAGTGGGTTCCCTAGACCCAACTATTCATTGATGTTGATTACCATATCATGTGTAAATTTAGTTATACATGATGGATTCTAACCATTATAGTGTAGAATTTTCTACATCCACTGTTGAAATTGTAACGTCCAAAGATTAATTATAGTATCAAAAGGTTATAGAGGTTTCCAAGCTATAATGAAAACCTCTATATAATGTAAAATTATCTAAAATATATGTTCTATGGTCTAGATACATATTACAAATTGCAAACAATATATTTTTGAAAATCAGGTGCTGGGGGCTCATAAGAGTTAAGGCTTATTCTCATGTTGTTCTCACTAGGTGATTTATAGTAGTGAGTTCATGAGGACTGACCCACCAATAGTAACACCACATGATTCATGTGTCATTGGATGTTCCAATCTATGATCATGTGTAATGGTCTCCTAACTTGAGATCACTACCAATGTATGTTATTTGATTTCATACCTTGATTCAAGAAGAAAACAATGGAAATGAAGTCGTGGAGACGTAGTTTGTGTTGGGTGTGTCATTGGTGGCATGACATTCGTTAAATGGTCAAGAAAGGATTTTTCAACTCCAGTTTATGGAACTAATATATCTCAAGCAAAGTTGATAAGGATGGAAGTACCTTCATAAGACAATGGACATTGCAGTCGAGGGTAAATCCATGGAGTTAAATCAACAAACAATAGAACAAGAAAAGGGAAATGACCCACAAGTGCGTCATGATTTATGAGATATTTGAGAAAAATATATTATATTACATAGTACATGTCCGTAGGTTGGTTGTCATTACTGTGAGAATACGTTTCTCTTTAGGGGCCATGATGGGTTGCTAGAGCCCGCTATAGGTTAGTAAATACTATTCTCTATTGTCGAGATCAATGCCTAAAGTGTAACACACAATAGTGTATTCAAAAATCATTCCTATTCATTTGAATAGGAGTTTTGGACATAGTGGGCCCCACAACTAGGGTTCGGGATTTTTCCATGGTTAAATGATCACCATTGAAATAAATAAATTCATATTATTTGAGTTTAGAATAATGGGTATTTAATTTATTTATTAAATGTATTTACATGTTTTAAGTAAATACATGATAAATATCAATGGATGAATATTAAATTATTCAAGGATCAATTAATATTTAATGGAATAACGAGTCTAGTTTTTGACTCAATTATTATCATGTAATATATTTTAAAATATTTAAAATGAGTGATAATAATATTTATGGCCCAGAATAGTAGTCATAAAATGTCATTAATACTGCGTTGATTATTAAGGGCCCAGGTTTATATTTCAGCGTAATTACATGACACTATAAATAAAAGATGAGAGGATATTTACAAACACAACTGATGGGAATTCAATATAATATTCTCTCTCCCATGTTCTAGATAGAGATTCTTTTGATCCAAGGAACTCAGATTGAGATATCTCTTAGGTATCATAAGAATTATGGTGTGGTGATTGCTAGAGTGTTGAAGGCATCATCAAAATTCCATGCTCGCACCTGGACTTCAACGAACGACATTCCCACTATTTATTGATGCAGATGTGGATGATCTTGAGGATTTTGGTGTCAGATTCTTCAAGCAGTGATCTCTAAAGACCAGCAGATGTCTTCCATGTATTTAGATATAAATCAAGTATTTTACGGTTTATTTTAGTGATTAAAACCCTTCACATGAGATCCTTGGTTTAATCGGGAAGTTGTTCGCCGACATCGACCATATTATGTCGATCTATGGTGGAAAATTTGAAATCCCACCTATTTGGGGCTTCCGCTGCATATCAAGTTCCTTCACTATGATGGTAAGAATAATAATATCTAGAAATATAGAATATTTCCATATATTATGTTCCTTGAGTATGATTTTCTTAAATAAAAAATAGATGGATTTCATTATATTAATGAAAAATTTCTTATCACGTCTATTGACAAGAATAATATTGAGAATTATAGAAGATGTAAGAATGATTTACTCTTATCACTTTCTGAATGTGATTTTTCAAGGTTGATGGATTTTCCATTACTAATGGTATCTTGGATAAGCTAAAGTAAATTTATGAAGGCCATAAAAAGGTGAATAAGGCTTTGTTAAAAATTTTAAGGCTAAATTAGAAATATCTCGCGATGGGTGAGTATGAATCTATTGATGACTTATTTACTAGGGTGTATGAAATTGTTATCACTATTATATATCTAGGTGAAAATTTATAAGACTCAATATTTGTTTAAAATATATTAATAATTATCCCCAACAAGTTTGATTACAAAGATTCCTAATTGAATGATGGAGATCCTGAAACATTATCCTTAGATGATATGAATAGTACTCTCATTACTTATAATATAAGATGGGAGAAAGCTATGAAAATGAAAAAAAAGTTGATAGAGAAATTTCCATCAATTATTCAAATTAGATAAAGTATAATAAGGTTCTTAAATAAGAATAAGTTGCTAAATAAAATTCATAAAATGGGTTATGTAAAAATTGTGACAATTTTTTATCATTGCTTTCTAAAAATGATAAAATTGGTTCATGAATGTAGAATGGGAAACATCCCCTGAATTTTTTTAATGTGGTTCTACTGGGACCTATTTAGATAATTTTCCACAAATTAATAAAAAATTGGATAGTGATGATGTTGATAGAAGGATGAAAATATCATGGAAGAAATAATGTGATAAGCCAAAATCATATTCTAAAGGGAAGGAAAAAAGTACTCCAAATCCATAATGAGAATATTTTTTTTACTAAATATGATAAATTAGAAGATAGTGGAGGTGAATCAAAAAAGTATACTAAGAAAGAAGGAGAGAATAATTTCATTGCAACAACTATCAATGAAGTCTTTGGAATCACTAGTTCTGAAGAAGAAGAAAATAAATTATAAATTCATTTGAAAGAACAATTAATAAAATGTTTGAGAAAGATTGGAATTATTGAGAAATAAATCATGAGATTTTGAAATGAAAATTCATCAAAAAACAATCAAAAATGTTTTCATGCTAATAAAGTTATGTTTTTGGAGGAGATTTATGAGTTGAAAAAATATGTTTTATAATGAAAAGAACAAGAATGATCATCTGGATGTAAAGTAGATGGAAAAAATAAGAAGAATTGGAAATTTTCCATCAAATTGTTTATAAATACGACTAAAAGGTTATAAGTTTCAAAAATAATATCTTTGATTTTGTTTAATGATATTGAAAGGGTCATATTAAGAAGTATCAACAGTTACCTTCAAAGTCTGATAATCAAATAGAAATTGTTTCTGAGATGAAAAAGATGGGAAAGTTATGTTTGTGGAAAAAAAGAAGATAATTCAACATTTTATAGAATGTTTGAGTTAGAAAAATATTCAATTACTTCTATTTTTGAGAAGGATTAAAATGAAATTGAGCTGAAAAACAATATTCTGGTTGACAACAGAATGGTTGGTGGTCAATAATGTTCTGATAACAAAGATAAGAAGCTTGTTGTGAAACATGCTCACAATTTTAGATAGTATGTAAGTCACATAGAAAAATATACTTTCTAAAGATACTGATATTATTTTAATAGTTTCAAAGATATTTAAAAAATGTGTTGTTTTAATGAGAAACATTACAACTGTTCCACAAATTATTGATAGTAAATACTGAGGGGGATTCAATCCCATCAATGGAAGAATTATGGGGATGATGTTTTGATGAAATTTGAGAGAGCTGCTGTAAAAATTAAAAATTGGTTGCAACCTCTAGAAAATATTTTTGAAAGAGGTGAAAAACATAGAAATCTTGAGAATGGTTGTCTTGTTTTATTATGAGGATAAGGA
Organism: Viscum album; assembly: GCA_963277665.1. Lineage (NCBI taxonomy): Eukaryota > Viridiplantae > Streptophyta > Magnoliopsida > Santalales > Viscaceae > Viscum > Viscum album. The sequence continues at coordinate 1,194,790,128 of OY728123.1, read as the reverse complement.
TCGTTTTTTTTACAATTTTCAGAATCCATATGTGAGCAAATATAAAGGGAATGAAAAATATCTTTTTGTTTAAATTTCTCTCAAAGATACAAAACTAGAATGACCTAGGATCTTATACAGTAGGTTTTCTTCTCATATGATAGTAGACTTACAATTATTGAATTTTTTTAAATAAATCAAAGATGGAACATTGAAATTTGGCTATAATTAATCCATTATAATCAATAGTGTTAAATATCCTATTATTTGGGAATAAAAGTTAAAGTCTAAGGAATATTTTTTTATGGATAGAAGCATAACTTGATATGTGTTTTTCTACTTTATATTCAAGGAAAAAAAGTTATTTGTAGAAAAATGGGTTTTTTGTGAAAATAGAGGAAGATGGAAAGATAGTTACAAGACACCAACATATAAAAGGAATTTTTCTGATAAAAAATTATTATTACTTAGGCATGGTGTAAGAGAATTAGTTATTTCATAATAAGCTAGAAAAATGCGTTAGATAAAAATGATAATGCTATCAAAGTGTTATAGTGTCTGTGATATTTATGATATTTCAATATGAAGATATTGGTAGTGCACAATTCTTTAGAAAGGAAAGAGTAGCAATTGTGGGCATATGAAAGTTGACATTAGTTCAAAATGAACCCAAAAAGATATTTATTTTGATATTTTTGGGCCATTGAGAATATAATAAACTCATGGATATAAGTACTTCATTACATTAATTGATGAATTTACTCACATTACTTGTGTTACGTACATGAAATAGAAGTCATATTCTATGCAAATGTGCAAAAGTTTGAGGAGGAAACATGTGAATGAATTTGAGTATTTTGGGTAGAAGATGCAAACATACACAATTATGGAATACAAAAATGAAGAGTTTTAAATACATCTTGAGAGGATTGAAATTCCGTGTGATTTCAGTGCACTTTAAACACCTAAAAAAATGGTGTTTCTAAAAGGAATAATAGATGTTTGGTTGATCAAATTGTATCACATCTATTTTATGGAAAAACCGTTTATTAGATATATCAAAGGAAAAAAAATTCAGAATCAAGTATTATATCTCAAAATGTATTGACTTGTTTTGGTATTTAAATTCTAATTGTGTAGGAAATACTGATGATATAATATCTTCATCTAGGAGAGTTTTCTTCTTGGGGAAAAGTTTTTGTTGACCTCACCTGGTTTGATAATCCCAATAGTGCATTTATATGTTTTAATAATCCCAATTATGTGTTCATATATTATGCTACTCTCAATTACTGATGATCTACATTTTAATTCTTTCAAATCGTTGATCAAGTTAATAATAATGTTTAAATAATAATGTTTAAATAATCTCTGATTTATGTTAATCTCGATTATCCCTGTTTAGCTTTGAAACAATTCTAAGTCAATTAGATGTGGTTTGCATAAGAGCTACCGATAGCCAGAGCTACCGATAGCCAGAGCTACCGATATCCAGAGCTACCGATAGCCAGAGCTACCGATAGCCAGAGCTACCGATAGCCAGAGCTACCGATAGCCTGAGCTACGGATAGCCAGAGCTACCGATAGCCAGAGATACCGATAGCCAGAGCTACCGATAACCAGAGCTACCGATAGCCAGAGCTACCGATAGCCAGAGCTACCGATAGCCAGAGCTACTGATAGCCAGAGCTACCGATAGCACAGATCTACCGCTGCACACAGAGCTACCGATGCACACAGAGCTACCGATGCACACGGAGCTACCGATTTGAAGAGCTACTGATGGAAGATCCCTACACCGAGTCAACTGTACACGTCGGCTACCTATAATGAACTGTGGAGTCAAATCCTATATCCTCGACACTATTTGTTTATTATTATTAACGGTTACATTTGTTACTTTTGATGCATTTAATGTTATTAAATGATTTATGTTTCCATTTCAGGAAACCGTACCAAGTACAATCAAAAAGCATAATCATTTCTTGTCAGAAAAACAAAAAGGGTATAAAGTGGACATTATGTATATATGCGAGGGGGTGAAGAAAAGAGCGCGTGTGTGAAAAAGAAAACTCGAAGAGATCAAGCACACAGAACACACTTGCGATCAAGCTCAAAACGTGCCAAGATCAACTGGAGAACTTGCACTCACGAGACTACTACTACCAGCCTCCAGAACATAGAGCTTACATCGAGCAATCTATGCTAAAGAAGAACCACACAAACTCATCATTCTTTGAGCCGATAAGCAAGCTGAACCTCGAAGTCAAGGAAGCAGATGGTACTCTGTTTTCCAGACAAAAACCAGAAGAAGACTCAGAAGGAATTCTAATCAACAAAAGAAGTCAAGAGCTGCACGAAGATCACTAGAGCCATTTCTACTCTCTAAATATTTATCTCTGTGATTTACTTTTTACATTATGAGCAGTGTGTGTTATCTGTTGCATTTTACACACACACTGTCTCCTGAACCTTAACTGGAGGATTTGCAAATCTTCACTCAACACTCTTACATATTTGTTTCCCACTGGGACAGTGATAGAGGTCATGTGACCGGAACAGCTGGTTGCTGTTGTGTTTGTTCCCACGAATAACTGTGGTAGAGGTCTTGGACCTGGACAGTTGTAAACTGTTGAACCCCGATCCAGGGTGTGGATCATCCTTAAATAAAACTTTTGAGATGACTAAGTCTCGGCTTGAGACTGAACCTCTTGGTTAAATCCTCTGTGTTTTTATTTAAAGTTTATATCCATACAACACTTATCTATTTCATTTTCCGTTGCTATTACTTTGAAATATAATTTATCTTTAAAGCTACTTTGATAATTAAACTCGTAAGTGTTTATATTTATTGTAAACCAGTAAGTTAGTTTCAAAAGTTAAATTAATCATTAGATTAAGTTAACTGAGAACTAATCAATCTTTGAGAAACTAATTGAACCTTTATAATCTGTATAAATTCACTACAGTTTAATCTGTTTTTGAAATTGGGGGATTTTAATAGAAACTGATTTTAGCAGAAATTTTAATTGGAACTCAATTCACCCCCCTCTTGAGTGTCCACTCTGACCAACATTTGGTATCAGAGGATTTATTAATACCTTTTAATTACTCTGTTTTCAACTGTGATTTTAGTTGTATTTTAAAGTTCTTAAAATTTCTGTTATTTCTAAATTTTTATCTCTTTAAATTTTGTTTATAATGGATAATAGACTTGAGGGTGCTGCTACTAACCGGCCACCTTTCTTTAATGGAAATAACTATGCTCAGTGGAAACTTAAAATGAAAATTCATCTAGAAAGCATGAGTGTTGATATTTGGACTGTTATTGAATCTGAATATAAAGTTCCCACTACTAATAGATCTACTTGGGATGAACCTACAAAGACTGCTTACAATAATAATTGTAAAGCTATGAATGCTCTGTACTGTGCTCTAGGAGATGAACAATTTAATAGAATTTATACATGTAAAACTGCTTTTGAAATTTGGGATACCTTGGATGTTTCTCACGAAGGAACAACCAATGTTAAAGAAATGAGATTAAACACTTATACTATTAAATATGATAATTTCAAAATGAAGGCTGATGAACCTATTTCTAACATGTATCTCAGGTTCAATGAGATAGTGAACACAATGAGCTCACTCAGAAAGATTGTTCCTACAAAAGAACAAATTATGAGAATACTGAGATGTTTACCAGATAGATGGAGAGGTACATCCGTTTCAATTAGAGAATCCTATGACATTGGAACACTGCCAGTCAAGGAGTTAATTGGTAAGCTGATGATGTATGAAGAAGAGCTTAAAGTAAATAAAGAAGAAGATGAGGAACCCAAAAGAAAATCTGTAGTGTTTAAAACTACTTCCTTTAAGAGTAAAGACAAGGATAAACTACAAATGGAGACTGAGAGTTCAATGAGTGAAACTTCAGAATCTGACAGTGATGCCGAGATGGCTCAAATAGCCAGGAGATTCAAAAAGTTTTATAGGAAAAAGAAATTCATTAGGAAACCAAATTACAAAGGAAAGTATGATCAACAAGGTAAATGGAAAAAGGATTGGAAGAAGGCTGACAGGACTGATGAATTTGTCTGCTATGAATGCAAGCGAAAAGGACATATCAAAGAAGATTGTCCAAAGTTAAAATTCAAAAAGAAATACGATTACAAAGACAAGAAGTACAAGAAAGCCATGAAGGCTACCTGGAGTGCTTCAGAAGACACCACTAGTGAAGCAGAATCTTCGGACTCTGAAAGGAATCGAGCCAACTTGTGTTTCATGACAAATACTTCTGAGGTAACATCTGACACTCCTGTTTTAAATTCATATTATTCTGGAGATGATTCTGATTCAGAAAACATGTCAAAATATGAACTATTTGAGTACTGTGATATGTTGGAAGAAACCTGTAATGAGATTAAAGACAAATACAAAGGTTTAAAGAAACAGTATGCTTTAAGTGTTAAGCATAAATCTGATCTTGATATAGAAAAGGAAAAGAATGCTCAACTACTAAAGGAAAATACAGAACTGAAACTGTCAAATTAACAACTTAGAAAGGACTTAGAAAAATTCCCAAATGGAAAGGATGCGTTAACTAAAATGCTAGGAAAGCAAGTTGCACCTAGATATGCTACTGGTTTGGGATACCAACCTAGATAGAGACAGTTCACTAGAACCCGATTTATTCCTAAGTCTGGAAAAAATTCTGCTAGTTCCAGTTTTGGAAATTCATATGCCTCAACAGGTTGTTCGCATGGTTATAGACCAAATAAAGTTTATCTTTAAAAATATCTTGTTTCTGTTAATTTTATGGGACCCATAAAACAAATTTGGGTACCTAAGGCCTTGATTGCTAACCTATCTGGACCTAAGAAAATCTGGGTACCAAAGTCATTTCCTGTTTAAATCTGTTTTATAGGAGACATGCTTGAAGAGCTGTCACAAGAAGATATGGTATTTAGACAGTGGGTGCTCAAGACACATGACTGGAGATTATTCTTGCTTCAAGAGCTTAATAATGGTTGATGGAGGTCATGTCACCTTTGGTGACAACTCTAAAGGAAAAATCATCGGCCTAGGCCAGATTGGTAACACTGACTCAGTATTGATTTCTAATGTTTTATTCGTTGATGGACTTAAGTATAACTTGCTTAGTATATCTCAATTATGTGACGATGGTTTCAATGTCATGTTTGAAAATGACTCGTGTGATGTTTTTAACTCTAAAAATTCTTTAGTATTTTCTGCTCTAAGGAATGAAAATGTTTATGCTGTTGATTTAAACTCTTTAGCTAAACAAAATATTTCTTGTTTAAATGCTTTTCATAAAGAGTCTTGGCTATGGCACAGAAGATTAGGACACTGCAACATTCACTCACTTTGAAAACTATCTAGGAAGAACTTAGTTAGAGACTTACCAAAGTTAGAATTCCTAAATGACAAAGTGTGTAATCCCTGTCAAAAGGGAAAACAACACAATGTTTCTTTTAAATCAAAGAAAGAAGTCTCAACTTCTCAACCACTTGAGTTGGTTCACATGGATTTGTTTGGACCATCAAGAGTTTCTAGTTTAAATGGGAAGCACTATGTCTATGTTCTTGTAGATGACTTTTCTAGATATACTTGGGTATACTTTCTAGCTCACAAAAGTGAAGCTTGTTCTTACTTTATTAAATATTCCAAGTCTGTAGAGAACCTTAGTGGACTTAAGATTAAGACCCTGAGAAGTGATCATGGTCGTGAGTTTGAAAATCATGAGTTTGAATCTTATTGCTCACACAATGGCTATAGTCTCAATTTCTCTGCCCCTAGGACACCCCAACAAAATGGTTTAGTAGAAAGGAGAAACCGAACCCTTCAAGAAATAGCTAGAACTATGCTCAATGAATATGAACTGCCTATTTACTTTTGGGCTGAAGCTGTTAATACAGCTTGTTATGTTATTAATAGAGTCTTGATCAGACCTGTTCTTAAGAAAACCCCATATGAATTATGGAACAATAGAAAGCCTAAGGTTAATTACTTCAGAGTTTTTGGTTGCAAAGTCTTTGTACTTAATACTAAAGATAATCTGGATAAGTTTGCTCCCAAAAGCGATGAAGGAATTTTTCTGGGCTATTCTATTTCAAGTAACGCTTATAGAGTTTTCAATAAGAGAACCAAATTTGTGGAAGAATCTGTTAACATCAAATTCGATGAAACTGATCCACATGAGCCTAAAACCTCTCTTGAGAATCTTGAAGAAGATTTGTCTATTCTGGACCTTAATGATAAATCTAAAGATCCTATTATTAAAACATCCAGTTCTGGACTTTCTCCAGAATCTGCTTCTGTTGAACCCGAACCTGTAGATGAACCTGAAGTTTCTAGTCCAACCTTTACCAAATCGACTAAGATTCTAAAGAATCATCCTTAGATGTTGTTGTTGGTAATCTTGATAGAGGAACACAAACTAGAGCTTCTCTAAGGAACCAGGATGAACATCATGCTTTTCTGTCACAACTAGAACCCAAAAATATCAATGATTCTATCAATGATGAATTATGGGTAATAGCCATGCAAGAAGAGTTAAATCAATTTGAAAGAAAAAAAGTCTGGGAATTAGTTGATAGACCCAAGGACACCTTGACAATAGGCACAAAATGGGTTTTTAGAAATAAAGTTGATGAATCAGGAAACATAGTTAGAAACAAAGCTAGACTAGTTGCACAGGGATATAGTCAAGAAGAGGGTATAGACTATGGAGAAACTTTTGCACTTGTAGCTCGACTAGAAGCTATTAGGATCTTACTTGCATATGCATCACATCTGAATTTCAAGTTATATCAAATGGATGTCAAAAGTGCATTTCTAAATGGGTTTTTAATTGAAGATGTTTTTGTGGAACAACCACCTGGATTTACAAACCCTCATTTTCCAAATCAAGTTTTTAAACTTTATAAAGCTTTATATGGTTTAAAACAGGCTCCAAGAGCTTGGTATGATAGACTCTGCAATTTTCTTATTTCAAAAGGTTTTACTAAAGGGATCGCTGATCCAACTCTTTTTATTAAAAGAATTTATAAAGATGTTTTAGTTGTACAAATCTATGTTGATGATATTATATTTGGATCTTCTAAACACTCTCTATGTACTGATTTTTCAAAAAGTATGCAAAATGAATTTGAGATGAGCTTAATGGGAGAGCTTAAGTATTTTATTGGTTTTCAAATTTTTCAAACTAAAGATGGAATTATTTTAAATCAAAGTAAATATACCAAATATATTTTAAAACGTTTTGGTTTGGACAGTATTAATGAAAGTGAAACTCCTATGAGTACAATCTGTAAATTGGATACAGATGAAACTGGGAAACCAGTGGATCAAACCAATTACAGAGGTATGATTGGTAGTTTACTTTATCTTACTGCTAGTCGACCAGACATTATGTTCAGTGTATGTATGTGTGCTAGATTTCAAGCTAATCCTAAAGAATCACACTTACTGGCTGTTAAAAGGATTTTTAAATATCTTAAGCATACTGTAAACATAGGTTTATTTTATCCAAAAGGACAATCATTTGACCTAACTAGCTATTCAGATGCTGAATTTTCTGGATGTAAGTTAGAAAGGAAGAGCACATCTGGAACATTTCATTTACTTGGTAAATCCCTAGTGTCATGGTGTAGTAAGAAGCAGAACTCAGTTGCATTGTCTACTGCCGAAGCAGAGTATATAGCTGCTGGTAGTTGCTGTGCACAAATTCTGTGGATGAAACACACTTTATTGGACTATGGATTTGAGTTTAAACATGTTTCAATCAACTGCGACAACACTAGTGCAATAAACATATCTAAGAACCCTATATCTCACTCTAGAACCAAACACATAGATGTAAGACATCATTTTCTGAGAGATCATTATCAAAAAGGTGATATTACTCTTGAATTTATTGGCACTGAACATCAATTGGCCGATATTTTCACTAAACCTTTAAGTTCTGATAGGTTAAGTTACATTAGGCACGAGCTGGGGATGATCAATTCTCACCGATGTTGAAATTCTCACCGATGATCAATTCTCACCGATGTTGAAATTCTCACCGATGTTGAAATTCTCACCGATGATCAATTCTCACCGATGTTGAAATTCTCACCGATGTTGAAATTCTCACCGATGATCAATTCTCACCGATGTGAAATTCTCACCGATGTTGAAATTCTCACCGATGATCAATTCTCACCGATGTTGAAATTCTCACCGATGATCAATTCTCACCGATGTTGAAATTCTCACCGATGTTGAAATTCTCACCGATGTTGAAATTCTCACCGATGATCAATTCTCACCGATGTGAAATTCTCACCGATGTGAAATTCTCACCGATGTGAAATTCTCACCGATGTTAAAATTCTCACTGATGCTATATTTTAAAACTTCTGTCTGCCGCCAAGAATATGAATCGTTTTTTTATTATGTTATTTTACTTTATTCTTTTATTTATGATTCCTACATGATAAAACTAAGCCTAAACCGCTTCTCACTCCACCGGACCCAAAACCTTTCACCTTTGAATCCTAGCTCCCAAATCAACTGAGAACCCTAAATCCGCGATGGCAAAAACCAAGATTCCTGCCATCAGAGATGACAGTGTAGAGCCTAAAACAAAGAAGCAGAAAGTGCAGCAAGAAGCTCGTGGAAGTAATGTCAGAACTAGGTCGGGAAAGCGACCAGTAAACCCTCATTTGCAGAATAGAGATATTGTGATTGAAAAGGAGTTATGCGTAGATTGGTTGCTACCAAGAAAGTCGTTGGTGCTTGCAATACTAGAAGATCAGAGATGGGTAGATTGTTTTTCAAATAACAATGGTCCATACTACCCGAAGTTAGTGAAACAGTTCTACGAGTTCGTAAGCTTCGAGAAGTCTGAAAATGAGAATCGGGTAAGTTCTTTTTTAAATTGAAAAGAAATTTTGTTTTCTTCAGTAGAGTGGGAAGAATGTCTCAAAGTCCCACATGAAGGTGTATCCGGGTATGTCGCAAGAGAAATTCCACCTACCAGTAACATCTTTGACTATGAGACCGCTTTAAAAGAGCTAACGGGTAATGAAAGTCAAAGGCAAGTGGTTGCTACTGAATTGGACGGAGAGAACAGTCTGCTTTTTAAATTTTTTCAACATGTTTTGATACCGAGGAGAGGAGAATTTTCTAATCTGAGATATCAAGATATTTATCTTCTACATCAGTTAAGACATGGTGTGAAAGTTAATCTGTGCAGACTGCTGTTGAATCAAATGGAAGACATGATTAGGCCAAAATCAAAGACTAATGCTTTATTCTTTGCCAAAATGATCTCTGTGATGATAAAAGTGAAAGGGATAGCTGAGTCTCAGGATGAGACAGTTGTAGTTAAGAATAACTTTTGTATCAATAATACAGTTTGTAAGTACATGAAAATCAATTGGAACCCATGGAAAGGAGAATGGGTCAGTGATGACCAGAGGGTGTATGATAAGTTTAATCCTGTGGATTATCCTTCAAGGCCAAAGGATAAAAGAGATACAGGTTTAGGATCTGATGAAGAGGAACCCGAGTATAGTGATGAGTCAGAAGAAGAAGAAGAAGAAGAAGAAGAAGAAGAAGAGGAAGAAACTCCTATGGATGTTGGAGGAGATACAGACTTGCCCCCAAGTCCTGTTACTGAGTTTGTATACTCAAGAAAAGGAAAAGTAGAGGAAGTGTTATCTACTCATGATGAAGACCAGCAAGTTCCTCAGCAAGAAGGAGGAAAAGAGAATGTATCTGAATCATCTGATTCTGCTAGGTTGAGTCTGAGTCCTTTGATTGAAAACTCAGTTGTGCCTACTGATGAAGTAGAAAAAGAAAGAGAGAAAGCTGAACCTGTTTCAGAAAATCTCCTTACTGCTGCTGAGATAGAAGCTGTTGTGGAAGACTCTGATGAAGAAAGACCAGCAGAAAATATAGTTGTTGTACATAGGAATGCACCCATTGAGGGGGAGCATCATTCCAATCTTGGAAATGTTACAGTGGCTGTTGATATTGAAGACTGGGTAGAAGACCCAAGTTTTATAGTCTGTGGATTGGATTATCCTAATTCCGATAATGAAGTATCCTTGAATAGACCAAAGATCAGCTATGACATCAATTCTGAATTATTTCCTGATGATGTGGTCCGAGTACATGATTTAGATGTGCTGAAAGAAAATCTCAAAGTCAGTTTTATAGAAGAAGTAAAAACAATGGAATCTTTTTTAGTTTCCTCGATTCAATCAGTCATGAATGATTCAGTAGTCAGCTTAGCTTCTGCACGAGTATCTACTACAGTTGCACCGACTGATTTTGTTACAAAGTCTGATCTTGAATCCCTGAAGCATGAGCTGAAAGAATCCTTCACCACCTCAGTTGCTGAGATGAAGCACTGTTTTTGTGAATAAATGAAGTTGTTGGAACCATCTCTTGAGATTTCTCTTGGTTTCAATCTGTCAACATTTATGGGTGAGCTGATGGAAGCAATTAAGTGCCAGACACAATCTTCTAGAATAGAAGCAGATCTTGAAGCCTTACAGAAGTCTGTTACTGCTTTAGATTCTAACATGAGCTCAAAGCCTCAAGCTGATAAGGATTTAGCCTATGTAAAAAGTGTTGTAAGCCAAATGGTCTCAGTATTTGAAGATTTCAAATCTTCTATAAATGATCATGTTAAAAATTAGGACTCTCAACTGCAAACTCTGATTAGTGGCTTGACCAAAAGTTTCAAAGAAACTGTATCCTTCTCGGTTGGTCCTCTAGCTTCAAAACCTGCATTTGATTTGAATCAAATACGAGCTATGATGAAGGAGGATCTTGGATCTATTTCAACCAGTGGCTCTGTGGACTCATCCGATCTAAGCCGGGTAGTGCTCTCTACAAGAGATTCAGTAAGGGAAATAATGAAAATCGTCTCCGACACTATAAAAGAGGCCTCTGCCTCTCAGGAGGAAATCAAGAACAAGGTGGATTATTATTTCCAAAGGATTTTTACCAAGAAAAAACTCACACATCATTTCAAGCTGATGTTGGAAAACATGAATTTACCCCCTGTAACTCAAGCCTTCCGAGAACAAGTGAGCAAGCTGAGGGAGCTGACTCCTGCCTTAGAAAAATTTATGGAGAACAATGATGATTTTATATCTGCTATGGAAAGAGGAGGAGGAATCATTATGGATTTCAGGAATCTGTTGCTGCCCTTCTTGCATGTTGATGCCAGACCTGTTATTGTCCCTCCTGCCTTGCCTGCCTCTGCCTCTACTGAGTCTCCACTCCAGATGACTCCTGCTCAGGCCATTCGAAGCATCACACCTATGATCACTCAACAAACCTCCCAATACAGGCCAGGAACTGTATCAGTGGCTCATCCTCCTGTGATCATTTCTGGAATTCCAAATCCCTCACTCACATCCTCACCACCTACCTCCTCTTCTGATCCAAAGGGCAAATCTCATGTTGAAGATCAGGATTGCTGAAGTGGCCAGGCTGTTTGATAGGAATCATTCTTTTCTGTCATTCTGTTCATGTAATTGTTGTCTGATCTAATACAACTACTTTTCTTTACACTATCTCTGATTATCAGTTTTCTATGTCTGCTTTCCCACTTTTTGATTATCACAAAGGGGGAGAAAATTACATATAAAGGGGGAGAACATATAAAGAGGGGGAGATATTTGAGCTTTTGATACTATTTCTTATATTTCCTTCCTTGGTACCAATTCTTTCAAAGCTCATCTCTGATACTATTGTATTTCATACTAACTATGATAATATTTGATCTATTATTATTTCCTCTATTTTCTCTGATACTGCCTTCTTTGATAAATTCGAATATAAATTCTATATTCTCTTATACTATATTCTCATTTTTCTTTATGTCATATCATAAGTTGTGATTATCAAAAAGGGGGAGATTGTTGACCTCACCTGGTTTGATAATCCCAATAGTGCATTTATATGTTTTGATAATCCCAATTATGTGTTCATATATTATGATACTCTCAATTAATGATGATCTACATTTTAATTCTTTCAAATCGTTGATCAAGTTAATAATAATGTTTAAATAATAATGTTTAAATAATATCTGATTTATGTTAATCTCGATTATCCCTGTTTATCTTTGAAACAATTCTAAGTCAATTAGATGTGGTTTGCATAAGAGCTACCGATAGCCAGAGCTACCGATAGCCAGAGCTACCGATAGCCAGATCTACCGATTTCCAGAGCTACCAATAGCCAGAGCTACCGATAGCCAGAGCTACCGATAGCCAGATCTACCGATAGCCAGAGCTACCGATAGCCAGAGCTACCGATAGCACAGAGCTACCGATGCACATAGAGCTACCGATGCACACAGAGCTACCGATGCACACGGAGCTACCGATTTGAAGTGCTACCGATGAAAGATCCCTACACCAAGTCAATTGTACACGTCGGCTACCTATAATGAACTGTGGAGTCAAATCCTATATCCTCGACACTATTTGTTTATTATTACTAACGGTTACATTTGTTACTTTTGATGCATTTAATGTTATTAAATGATTTATGTTTCCATTTCAGGAAACCGTACCAAGTACGATCAAAAATCATAATCATTTCTTGTCAGAAAAACAAAAAGGGTATAAAGAGGACATTATGTATATATACGAGGGGGTGAAGAAAAGAGCACGTGTGTGAAAAAGAAAACTCGAAGAGGTCAAGCACACAGAACACACTTGCGATCAAGCTCAAAACGTGCCAAGATCAATTGGAAAACATGCACTCACGAGACTACTACTACCAGCCTCCAGAACATAGAGCTTACATCGAGCAATCTATGCTAAAGAAGAACCACACAAACTCATCATTCTTTGAGCCGATAAGCAAGCTGAAACTCGAAGTCAAGGAAGCAGATGGTACTCTATTTTCCAGAAAAAAACCAGAAGAAGACTCAGAAGGAATTCTAATCAACAAAAGAAGTCAACAGCTGCACGAAGATCACTAGAGCCATTTCTAATCTCTAAATCTTTATCTCTGTGATTTACTTTTTACATTACGAGCAGTGTGTGTTATCTGTTGTATTTTACACACACACTATCTCCTGAACCTTAACTGGAGGATTTGAAAATCATCACTCAACACTCTTACATATTTGTTTCCCACTGGGACAGTGGTAGAGGTCGTGTGACCTGAACAGCTGGTTGTTGTTGTGTTTGTTCCCACGAATAACTGTGGTAGAGGTCCTGGACCTGGACAGTTGTAAACTGTTGAACCCCGATCCAGGGTGTGGATCATCCTTATATAAAACTTTTGAGAGGACTAAGTCTCGGCTTGAGACTGAACCTCTTGGTTAACTCCTATGTGTGTTTAGTTAAAGTTTATATCCATACAACACTTATCTATTTCATTTTCCGCTGCTATTACTTTGAAATATAATTTATCTTCAAAGCTACTTTGATAATTAAACTCGCAAGTGTTTATATTTATTGTAAACCAGTAAGTTAGTTTCAAAAGTTAAATTAATCATTAGATTAAGTTAACTGAGAACTAATCAATCTTTGAGAAACTAATTGAACCTTTATAATCTGTATAAATTCACTACAGTTTAATCTGTTTTTGAAATTGGGGGATTTTAATAGAAACTGATTTTAGCAGAAATTTTAATTGGAACTCAATTCACCCCCCTCTTGAGTGTCCACTCCGACCAACAGTTTTGTATGTTGGAATAATAAGAAACAAAATTCAGTATTTCGAATCACTATTGAAGCTGAGTATATTTAATCTAATTAAGCCACTTCTCAACATATGTTGATTAAGACTTAGTTGGAACACTACTATAAATTTAGGTTATAGCCACAGTTTCAAACTGTTGATAGCCCCCTTTGACACCCCCTGATAGCCCCCTTACACCCCCACAACACCCCCTGGACAGCTCCCTTGCACCCCCTACACCACCATGCCCCACCCCAGACATCCCCTTTGCATCCCCTTGGACAGCCCCCTGCACCCCCCTGCACCCCCTAGACAACCCCATTGCATCCCATTGCTCCCCCATGCCCCACCCTGGACACCCGCTGACACCCCCCTAGACAGACCCTTTCCCCCATGGACATCCCCCGTGCCCCTGGATATCCCCCATGGACCCCCTAGACACCAACATTGCACCCCCATGCCCCCAACACCCCTTGTAAACCCTCCCTCCTGGACACCCCCCTGCACACTAATTCCCCCATGAACCACCCTTCTGGGAACCCCCTTATACCCCTCTGGACAACCCCCTGGACAACCCCCTTGCCCCCTGAACACCCCCTAACACCCCCTGTAGTATCCCACCCCTTGAACAGCCCCTCGAAACCCCTATAGTAGACCATCACCATGGATATCCCCCTTGCACCCCACCCCCTGGACAGCCCCCATGAACCCCCTAAATATCCCCCTTGAACACCACCTACAACCCCATGCCACCCCGGACCCCCATACCCCCCTCCCAAACACCCCCAGCACACCCATCCCCCCTTGAATCACCCTCCTAGACACCCCCATGCACCCCCTGGACAGTCCCCTCCCCCCCTTGAACACCCCCCTACAGAAGCCCCCCCCCCACCAAAAGAAAACCCCCTTGCAGCCCTACCCCTATAGTAGCCCCCCAACCCCCATGAAAAACCCCATGAACCGCCTGGACAACCCCCTTGAACACCCCATACACACCCATGCCCCCAACCCCCCAGACACCCCACGACCCCCCCCCCCACACCCATTCCCCCCTTACACCACACTTCTAGACACCCCCTTGCACCCCTTGCCCTCCCCCATGAACACCCCCTAGAACCCCCTACAGTAGCCCACCCCCTTGCATCCCCCCCCCGTAGTAGCCCACCCCCTAGACAACCCCCTTTCACCCCTGCAAACCCCCTAGACAACCCTCGACCCCCTCAACCCCCTCCCATCTGGACCCCCCTCTTATCTGAACACCCCATTCTGGACAACCCCCTCCCTCCTGGACTGCCCCCTGCCCCCTTGCAGACCCCTTGAATAACCCCCTCCCCCCTGGACAGCCACCTCCTCCAGGACAACCCCTCCCCTCATGGATTTCCCCTCCCTCCTGAACAGGACCCCCACTCCCTGGACAGGACCACTCCCCTGGACAGCCCCCCATCCCTCCCAAACACCCCATGGACAACCCCCCCTCCAGGATACCCCCTCCCAGATACCTCCGGATGAAAACCCTATAAAATACAGGGAGACCCCTAAAATACATGTTCCAATAAATCAACTGGAAAAAATGATTTCTAGTGTGCACATTCATTAATTAATTGAAAACCCAAAATTATTTCTAGTCAAACACCCAGAACAACATGTAAAGAAACTATATTCACCAAGATAAGGGACAAATGCAGTGAACTTTTAACATTAAAATCACCATGAAACCATATTTTATATTACCTCTCTACCAACATTAATGAACAGTTAACATATTTTCAACAAAAAAATCATAAAATATAAATTTCACAATAAACATCATTATACATTAAAACTCAAAACTCAGCATGTTTTACAATAAGAAAAAATATTCTCAATAACCATCATAAAAAAATTTAGTTCAATAACATCAGCATGAAATGTATTCAATAGTTTAAGAACAAACACTCAACAAACATAACATCCTAAAATAAATAATTTTAAAAGAGTTCCAATAAGTGGATGCATGAATAAATTGTTATAAACAAGTTAAAAGAAAATTAAGTACTCCCCTGTAATGATATGATGTAGTTTTATTCTTTTTAATGAGCTAACCATCCTCTTATATTTTTCACTCAATCTGGATATTCTCATTGAAGTACCTAAAAAAGAAACAAAATCAACATCATATTCCCATAATTTTATTCCTCATTAGATAACATTAAATAATCAAAAATTAATTTGTAAATTATTAAGTTTCAACAGACATATTCAGTAAGACACCCCCTCTTTCCTGGACATACCCCCTGCCCCTCCCTCCTGGACATCCCCCCATCCCTCCTGGACACCGCTCCATGATAGACCCCCTCTGCCCCTCTCCCCTGGATAACCCCCCATTCCTCTTGGACACCCCCTGGATAGCCCCAATCCCTCCAGGACACCCCCATCCCCCTGGACAATCCCCCCCTCTTGGACACCCCCCTCTTGGACACCCCCAGGACATCCCCCCCTCCTTCCTGTACAGACCCCCCTGGACAGCCCCCCATCTCTCCTGGAAAGTCCCCCCTACTGGAAAACCCCACCGCTCATAGCCTTTGGAAGCTATCTATCTAGTCAAGGTAGTTAAGGGAATCCTATCCCGACTAAACTGCAAGAATTGATTCACTACGTAGACCAGACTAAGGTCCCCACCAGTCAGAATGTCTAGTCCGGTCTGTCTTTCAAAACATTGGTTGTTATACCTTATCGTATGTTTTTAATATTTTGATCTTGAATTGTGAATAAATCAAATAAAATCCAAAATGATTCTTATTTTTGGTTTTTCAATTAAGAACACACCTTTATCTCTAACTATCATAGTTTAGGTACAATCTGGAAGATTCAAAGAGATGTCGATCTCTCCACCTGCCTTTCTAATTTGATGTACATAGTGAGATTTCTTTGGTGAAAGTAGGGAGAAGGTATCTAATCAAGTATGCTGCCACTTCCTAAAAACTAGCAACAAGAAAGGAGTAGAAGAAAAATAGTAGTGTGATATTTGGAATACTTATAACAACAATGGATGCCATGATGTACTTCAAATAGAATGGCTACTTTTAAAAAGTAGTGATGCATGTAAAGCGCACAAAATAATTCATTTGTTACATATGTATGTTTTATTTATTTATTTTAGTATTACTCACATAATAATTGTATTATTATATTGGTGGATTAATTTTTTGAATTGGGTGTGATATGTCCAACTTTCAATCTTTTTCTCCCTTAAAATCTGTTCACACATGCAGTGGTGCATTTATCACTTTCTTTCATGTTACCTCCATTGCCTTTTCATGAAGTGTAACAAAACTGCCTTTGCTCAATTATATAGGTAATATTAATTTTTTACAAGTAAAATAATTGTCTATGGAATTAATATATTGTTTCATATGTATGTCTAATATATTTATTTTTAGTATTAATCACATAATAATGGTTTTATTATACATTTTGATTATTTTTTTCAAGTTGGGGGTGCTTTATCCAACTTTTATTCTTCATCCTCCGTAAAATATTTTCACCTCTACAATGAAACATTTATCACTTTATTTTAATTTACCTCCACTGCCATTGTAGGAAGAGCAACGACGCTACCACTACAAAATTATAGAGTTAATCAGGATGTTTTCGCAGTAAATTAATTTTCCATACAATTAATGTATTATATCATATGTATGATTATTTTATTTATTTTTAGTATTACCCACATAATAATTGGTTTCATATATAGGTCAATTTATTTTTTGATTTTGGGTGCTCTTTCTATATTTCATCCCTTTATGCACCAAAACATCCATAAAACTATTCTCTCACAAAACCATCCACTCCTATAGTGTTGAAATTCATCACATTCTTTGATGTAACCTCTAATACTCAATAACAAAGGAATTCTTGATATTGTCACAGTAAAATAATTATACATAGAATTAATTTATTATTTCTTATTTATGTTTAATTTTTTTTAGTTTTACTCATAATAATTGTTTTCTTATATAGGTGCATTATGTTTTCATGTTGAGGTGGTTTATACAAAAATACTCATTCAATGTTAATAGATCGACATAGAAATTTAATATAAATAATGGTAACATTTATAGATAGTATTTTTTTTAATTTATGTAACAATTTGTATCAATTAATTGTATAAAATAATGTTTGAAATTACTATAATATAGTGTTTTTTGGTGTTTGTATTGTAAATTTTATTTCATTTAAATTATGTTTCATTGAATGTTTTTTTTGATATATGATGTGTTTCTAGTGTTGTAGTGAGCTGTAATAGAATACTATAGTATAACTCTTTATTAGTGATTTTATAAGCACTGATAAAGGTTTCCTTTAGCAGTGCTAAATTAAAACACTGATAAATTGGTCTTTTATCATTTATTTAAAATTGATGATAAAGGCCATATTTATTATTTATTTATTGCACTGATAAATTGACCCTTTATTAGTAATTTTTTCGTTCTGATTAAATTCATGGTATTTTTACGATGCTCACATTATGAGTGCTTTTATAGCACCGATAATGGCCATTTTTAGCACTGATAAAGGCCAATTTGTTAGTAGTCACCAACACCACATGTGACATTGATGAGTGTTATGATTATATACAACAACCCCTCAAATAATTATTGGATCAATAGTTTGTCAATGATTTTGTGGTTTGAAAAAGTTTCCCCATGACTTTTGATCCTATCCTAATATTCATGGAGTAGTTCATTAGGTAATTGATGGATACCACCATTTTTCATCCAAATAAAAGATGTTTGAAAAGTGGGAAAAATATTCTATAAATAGATGATTCATGTCATTACAAGAATTTATAGAACCAGGAGAAATGAATTAAATCCATTATTTGGTGTATTTGACTAGTGAGAAATGGAATTCTCAAAATTTTCATTGTAGAGCAGTACTCTAGTCAAATCCTTATTGATTGTACCATATTTTGGAGTTAATTTATTAATTTTTTTTCTTTTTAGTTGGTTTTCCATAGATTATTTACATTTATTTATGTTTAAAATTTTATTTAAAAATTATATAATTATTGGGGTGATTAAATTATTAGGGATGTAATATTTTTATATTATTGATCTTTTCAAAACAATTCATTAAATTAACATCCACATCATGAGGTTTTTTGGATTGTGATTCTTAATTTTTTTGGATTTATTCATAGTTGTACCTTGGGTTATAATCATTATAAATTATTGTTAATGGTAGGATTAATATTTTATTAACCCATGAGTATTTTTGGTTCTGTAATACATTAAATCCAAATGTCAAATAAAACATGCCATTGATCAAAAAAATAATATTTTAAATACAAAATAAAAATTTAAGAACATTAAAATAGAAAAATATCTCAACCACTTAACATACCCAAATCATGGCTCAGACCAATTTATTATTTACTTAGCTAGTGAGATGGTTATTAATCTAGTTTATGGTTTTTATTATCATGAGTTAAATGAAAATACAGAGGAATTAGATGATAATATAATTTTACATCAACCATACAGAAATAACGGGAGGTAAACCCACACTATTTGATTTAATAAGAAAGTAAAATAGGGAATGGTTTAAAACATGATTTAATTTTTTTTCTATCATGAATATTAAACAATATAATAGGTGTGAAAATGCATCCTCCTATGTGATGAAGTTTTGACCACTTGTAAGCACAAAATGGGAATGTTTTTGTGTCCCAATGTGGTGGACCCTTTATTTCCAAAACATCCCTTCAAATTGTATTTATCATTTGAACATGAATATAGAAAAATATGAAGAAACATTATTTGTAAACGTTTTATATATAGATTTATAATGTACACCCTTTAAATTTCACAACCATTAGAAATTTTTCGCCAAATATATGACCCTTTCCCCCAACCATGAAATGATTTTAAGACTTATACATAATTTTCCCATAGCCTAAATGTGAATTCATTTTAATAAAATAATACGAAACCATATTAGAACCATTTATTCTAATATATTGTGTGCAAAAAAAATTTATTTCTATGCTCAAAAGTTCAGCTTAACTGGGAATGTGTATTGGTAGAAAACTTAAGAAAGGTGATCTATAAATCAATCATAGTTAGAATTTTGGAATTGGAATTCATACATGACTTGGGCCCCATTATCTTTGATTTTTTTCTTGAAATTTTTATCCATGTTGAATATGGATTTAATCAAAACTATTATTCAATTTCATCAAAATTGTGCTTTTTTATTGTGGCCATAAATTTAGTCTTCATGGATGGTCTAGTTTTAATCACAGATTCTGTTGGCGCTACTATATGATTCATATGGTATTTTATATGGAAAAAATATCCAATGATCCAGTTGAATGATTTATAGTAATTTGATTCAAGAACAATATAAATTAAAATTCAAATCACCTTGATTAGTATATAAAATTATATTATCAAAATAATAATCATTCCAAAATATGGATTAAAAGAAACAATGCTCACAAATTATATTTAAAATTAAAACATGGGTATTTCACAACAACTATGAAGTTGTCCTTAAAATTTATTAAAGTGATTATTTATATTATTTTAATAAATTAATTATATAAAGGTAACAATATATAATTATGAATTTTCTATGTCCTTCTTTCATGATGGTGTTACTTAATGAGATCTTTCCTTGGTTTGTTTCATAGCATGATCTATACATTGTGATGTTGATGCGAACATTCAAAATCCTCCATGATAATTTAGGGGGATTAGAGTGATTGAGAAATCATCTGGAAGGTTCTCAACTAAGATCTCCAGTAACTATTCATATGGAATCTCTTTGTATAAGGAATATACCAGACCCATCCACCGTGTAATGAAATCCATTACTCTATCATTATATTTTTTATTTCTTTTTGAGAGGTCAAGGATAATCCTATTTTAAAGATAGTGATAAATTTTAGGTGGAATTCATGATGAAGATATTTATATCTTGCAATAGAACCATTTGAAAGGTTATTAAACTAAGAAAATGTGGGACCTACTTAGTTCTACACAAAGAATCTGAGCCTGGAATCCTCTTGTTGTTCTATGTTTCATTGTATTGGGCCATATTGGGAATAAAAATGGAATAGAATATAATCTAGATCCACCATTACATAAAATGTTGAGAAGAATGGATTTTAGAAGATGGGTAGTAGAGTATTAAAATCCATTCATTTGGAGTATGTATTCCACTCAGACTGTACCAGTGCATGCTAACCTTCAAGAGAGTCCATCAGAGAAGTGAGATCAACCTCTAATTCATGGGATACCACCTCTTGAGTCATCCTTTTGAACTAAATTAAATTTAGTTTTTTAACCAGTGGTTAGAACTCTTAATAATCATCCAGTGATATAATTAAGTAACCATGTTGATATGATCTCAAATTTATGGGGAGTGTTAATTCCTTCTATGTGGGTCGATCATTCTCCCTACATTGAAATGGAACAGGTGAAGGAGGCCTGGAGACTTGAATCTGAAGACTATATTTAACAGGTTTTCTTTCCCAAAGAAACTTACCATTGATCTTATCATGTTACACTATTTTGTCTTTGAACTAAGAAATATTCAGTTCCACAAATATATCTTCACTATTATTAGGTAGTGGGTTGGTAGTGAATGTTTCCACACCTATTTTGTTTTCAGAAAAATCACAGTCTATAACATCATATGGATACAAATTGATGAAATATACTCATACCAAACATGGGATAGGAAGCATAGATTCCTATGAAGGTGAAATATCCATAATCTAGTATTACTAGAAATTAATCCTTCACCAACAATTTAAAACTGTTGGTCAAGGTTGAAAAACCCTTGGTATACTATATACCAATGGCTTAACAAACCATTGGCAAGTAAGGCATGGCAGTAGCCCATTACCAATGGTTTTAATCAGAGGATTGCCAATGGTTTTACAAACCATTGCCAATGATGGTAGTGTAATATATGTTTTACCAACAGTTTAAATAATCATTGTTATAGATGATTAATTTCATGTTTTACCGATGGTTTACTAAAACCATTGGTAAATACATATACATCACTATTCCAATGGTTTAGTAAACCATTGGTATAGTGTATTACTAGAATTTGACATCGCCTAAAATTTTCCACTACACACTCAACTACAAATCTACATACACTCTTAACAGCAAAAAAACACCTGATATTGCATGCAAAAGAACATAAAAATATAATACTATTATAACCATGGAATTTAACACAATTATAATCATGTATATCAACCCAATTACCCAATGCAATACAGAATTTATAATTGAATTCTCAATTGAATACATGCAGAATGAATTATGTAATGAATTATGAATTATGAATAAATAACACATACAAAATTAATTATGTTTCATAGAGAATTATGAATTATATATAACACATATATAATATGATATACAAGGGGTTGGGGGTGTCTCGGGGGGTGGGGCTGTCTAGGGGTGAGGGGCTGTCCATGGGGTGGGGGTGTCTAGGGGGTGGGTTATACAGAATAAAAAAAAACATACAAAATTACACTTTATATAAGACATACACGACCGAATTCCAAAATTAGATTCTAATAACCCCAAAATAATGCATCAACACAATCATAATAGGTATGGTCAGTTTTCCGTATTCTAGTTGTTTTTACTTAAAATGATGTTCATTTAAACAAAAGGCATACACTTAGAGTAACACTGGCCACACCATGCCTCAGATTGAGTTGGTGTTGACTCTTACATGTCATAGATGACTCATGGATCTTTTTTATAAAGTATCAACAGAATCGGAATGTGTTTGGTTGGTTTTCTTCATTTCAGTTGTTGCTTTCACTTAAAATGTTTTCCATTTCAAAAAAAGGTGAGACACTTTGAGTGGTTACAGCCACATTGTGCCTCATATTGAGGTGGGGTAGACTTATACATGTCACATATGACCCATGTATCATTTTACTAATGTTTCAATATAATACGAATGAGTTTTTTCGGTTTTCCATAAGTCAGTTGTTGTTTTCACTTAAAATGTTGTTCATTTTAAACAAAAGAGAGACATATTGAGTGGTGCTGGCCATGCTACACTTTAGATTGAGGCAGGGTTGACTTTTACATTTCACATATGACCCATGGATCATTTTCCTATAGTTTCAATAGAATCCGAATACGTTTGGTTGGTTTTCCATATGTCAGTTGTTGTTTTCACTTAAAATGATGTCCATTTTAAACAAAAGAGAGACACTTTTAGTGTGGTCAACCACACCACACCTCAGATTGGGGATGGGTTGACTCATACATGTCAAAAATTAACCATGGATTTTTTTCTTAAAGTTTCAACACAATCTGAATGTGTTTGGTTGATTTTCCATACGCTAGTTGTTGTTTTCACTTAAAATCTTTTCCATTTCAAAAAAATGTGAGACAGTTTGAGGGGTACCGGCCACACCGGCCCTCGGATTGAGGTGGGGTTAACTCTTACACGTCACATATGACTCATGGATGGTTTCACTAATGTTTCAATAGAATACGAATGCATTTGGTTGGTATCCTGTATGTCAGTTGTTTTTTTTCTCTTAAAATGATGTCCATTTTAAACAAAAAGTGACACTTTGAGTGGCGTCGGGCACACCATGCCTTAGATTGAGCCGGGGTTGACTCTTACACATCATAAATGACACATGTATCATTATAATAAAGTATAAACACAATTTGAATGCGTTTGGTCAGTTTTCCATATTCCATTTATTGTTATCACTAAAAATCCTGTCCATTCTAAATAAAAGTGAAGCAGTTTGAGTGGTTCCGGCCACACCTACCCTCAAATTGAGGCAAGGTTGATTCTTACACATCACATATGACCCATGAATCATTTTCCTAATGTTTCATTTTAATGAGAATGCGTTTGGTCAGCTTTCCATAAGTCAGTTGTTTTTTTTCACTTAAAATGATGTCCATTTTAAACAAAAAGAGACACTTCAAGTGATGTCGGCCACACCGCACCTCAAACTGAGGCGGGGTAGACTTTTACACACCACATATGACCCATGTATCATTTTACTAAATTTTCAAAAGAATCTTAATGCATTTTTTAGTTTTCCGAATGTCAATTGTTGTTTTCACTTAAAACGATCATCATTTTAACCAAAAGAGAGACACTATGAGTGGTTCCGGACACACCGCACATCATATTGAGGCGGGGTTGACTCTTAAACGTCACATATGACCTATGGATCGTTTTACTAAAGTTTCAACAGAATCCTAATGTGTTTGGTCAGTTTTCTGTATGTCGGTTGTTGTTTTTGCTTAAAATGATGTTCATTTTAAACAAAAGGGAGACACTTTGAGTGGTGTCGGCTACAACGCACCTCGTATTGAGGTCGGGATGACTATTAAATGTCACAAATGACCATTTGATCGTTTTACTAATGTATCAACACAATCCAAATGTGTTTGGTCAGTTTTCCGTATGCCAGTTGTTATTTTCACATAAAATCCAGTCCATTTCAAATAAAAGTGAGACAATTTGAGTGGTGCCGGCCACACTGGCCCTCAGATTGATATGGAGATGACTTGTACACGTCACATATGACTCACGTATCTTTTTTATAATGTTTTAATAGAATTTGAATGTGTTTGGTCTGTTTTCTGTAGGTTAGTTGTTGTTTTCACTTAAAATGATGCCCATTTTAAACAAAAGAGAGTCACTTTGAGTGGTGCCGGCCACACCACACCTAGGATTGAGGCAGGGTTGACTCATACAGGGTATATATGACCCATGGACCGTTATCCTAAATTTTAAACATAATATGAATGCATTTTGTCAGTTTTCCGTATGCCAGTTGCTGTTTTCAAATAAAATGATGTACATTTTTAACAAAAGAGAGACACATTGAGTGGTGTCGGCCACACCGGCCTTCATATTAAGGCAGGGTTGACACATACACATCAAATATGACCCATGGATACTTTTAATAAAGTTTAAACAGAATCCAAATCTATTTGGTATGTTTTCCGTATATCAGTTGTTGTTTTCACTTAAAATAATGTCCATTTTAAACAAAAGAGAGACATTTTGAGTGGTTCTGGCCACAAAGCACCTTGTATTGATGTAGGGTTTACTATTATAGGTCAAAAATGACCCATGTATCGTTTTCCTAAATTATAAACACAATCCTAATGCATTTGTTCTGTTTTCCATATACCAGTTGTTGTTTCCACTTAAAATCTTGTCCATTGCAAATAAAAGTGAGACAGTTTTAGTGGTGTGGCCACACCAGCCCACATATTGTGGAAGGGTTTAATATTACACTTGAAATATGACCCATTTATTGTTTTCTTAATGTTTGAATAGAATATGAATGAATTTGGTCAATTTTCGGTATGTCAGTTGTTGTTTTCACTTAAAATGATGTCCATTTTAAACAAAAGAGAGATACTTTAAGCAATTTCGGCCACACCATGCCTCATATTGAGGAGGGGTTTACATGTACACGTCACATATGACCCATGTATAATTTTACTAAATTATCAACACAATAAAAATTCATTTCTTCAATTTTCTATATTCCAGTTGTTGTTTTCACTTAAAATCATGTCCATTGAAAATAAAAGTGAGCCAGTTTGAGTGGTTTTGGCCACACCGGCCTTCGAATTGAGGATTTATTGACTTTTAAACATCACATATGACCCATGGATCATTTTACTAAAGTTTAAATAGAATCCAAATCCGTTGGTTAGTTTCCCTTATGTCAGTTGTTGTTTTCACTTAAAATGATGTCCATTTTAAACAAAAGAGAGACATTTTGAGTGGTGACGACCACAAAGAACCTAGGATTGAGGAGAGGATGACTCATACACGTCAAAAATTAACCATGGATCGTTTTACTGAAGTATCAACACAATCCGAATGCATTTCGCCAGTTTTCCGTATGCCAGTTGTTGTTTTCACATAAAATCTTGTCCTTTTCAAATAAAAGTGAGACAGTTTGAGTGGTGATGGCCACACCGGCCCTCGAATTGAGGGGGGGTTTAATCTTACATGTCACATATGACCCATGGATCATTTTCCTAATGTTTCAATAGAATATGAATGTGTTTGGTTGGTTTTTTTATGTCAGTTGTTGTTTTCACTTAAAATGATGTTCATTTTAAACAAAAGAGAGAGACTTTAAGTGGTGTCGGCCACACCGCACCTCTGATTGAGGTAGGGTTGACTTATACATGTCAAATATGACTCATGGATCATTTTAATAAAGTATCAACACAATAAGAATGTGATTGGTCAGTTCTCTGTATGCTAGTTGTAGTTTTCACTTAAAATCAGGTCAATTTCAAATAAAAGTGAGCCAGTTTGGGTGGTACCGGCCACACCGGCCTTCAGATTGAGGCGGGGTTGACTCATACACATCACATATAACCCATGGATCATTTTCCTAATGTTTCAACAGAATCCAAATGCGTTTGGTCTATTTTACCTATGCCAGTTTTTTTTACTTAAAAGAGTATCCACTTTAAACAAAAGAAAAACACTTTGAGTGGTACCGGCCGCACTGTACCTCATATTTAGGCGGGGTTTACTCGTACACATAAAAAATGACCCATGAATCATTGTGTTGAAGTATCAAAATAATTCAAATGTGTTTGGTCGGTTTTCCATATGCCAGTTGTTGTTTTCACATAAAATGTTGTCCATTTCAAATAAAAGTGAAACACTTTGAGTGGTACCGGCCACACCATGCCTCAGTTTGAAGTGGGGTACAAGAAAGATGTTGAGTAATGTATCTAAAGCTTTAACTAGGTATCATAAATCAAATTTCGATAGGACTCCGAACCGCCGTGGGGTGTCATCTTGGAGAAGGGCCAAATCACGATGTTACCGCGGCGTGACCGCGACGTGACTGCGGTGTGACCGTAGTGTGACCACGTTGTGTCCGCGTCATTCCACAACATGTCCGTGGTGTGTTGGTATGGTCTAGTGACATCTGCGGGGCAGCCTTTTCCAGCCAGGAGCGAAGGGAGTGGGAGGAAGTGGGGAAACATTCCGGCCGTCACCTGCCTCCCCATTAACTATGGGTGGGTAATGTATTTAAAACTCTATCTAGGTATCATACATCAAATTATGATAGGACTATAAACTTTTGTGAGCTATCGTCCTAGATTAGGGCCAAATCATGGCATTACCACGGCGTGACCGCGATGTGACCGCAATGTGACTGTGACGTGACCTCGGCGTGACCGCGTCGTGATTGCGGCATGACCGCGGTGTGTTGGCCCAGTCCAATGACATCTATGGGGCATAATCTTCCAGCTAGGAGTGAAGGGAGTGGGGAAACATTACGACCATCACCTACCTCCCCATTAACTATGGGTGGGTAATGTATATAAAACTCAATCTCGGTATCATACATCGAATTCCGACAGGACTGCGAACCACCACGGGGTTTCATTCAGGAGTAGGGCCAAATCACGGCATTACTGCGGCATGACCACGACATGAATGCAGCGTGACCGGGGCATGACCATGGCGTGACCGCAGCTTGAACGCGGCATGACCACGGCATGACCGCGGCGTGTTGACCCAATCTAGCGACATCTGTGGGGCATCATCTTCTGGCCAGGAGCGAAGGGAGCGGGAGGAAGTGGGGAAACATTCTGGTCGTTGCCTACCTCCCCATTAACTATGAGTGTTAAAAAATGACACCATCAATGTTTTTAGATATATCGGCTCAGGTAAACACCCAAAGGGGTGGCCAAGAGGCCAGGAAAACACGCAAGATGGATTTATCCATAAGATAAGGTCACAACAGACATGATAGAACAAATCAACTATTTAATATTTTATAACAAGGGATCTTTGGAATGTTTTAGTGAGCGGCACAATGATGCAACATCTAAATGGAAATGAAATGACTGAAAAGATTCATACACCCTAAACTATCACAATGAGTTTTCGGAGACAGCACACCTCCGTTATAGGGGTTTTATTATAAAAACATGACTTTATTTATCAAATGAAAAATTATATTAACGAAAAATTATTCAGGATATTCAATTAAATAAAAAAAATTAGAATTAATAAAGAAGATAAATTCAATTTAATGAATTATTAAATTAAAGAGGCAACGAGAGGGACTCTACCTCAAGGTGGAACCAAGCCATCCACTTCGGCTCTTGGAGCTTTCTAGCTAAAATATGCTAATCTTCCTCTGGGTATACACACCTTCACACACATGTAAGGACACCTAGCCCCTATGGACACACCCTCATGGCCATGAGCATGTGCAAGGGGATCCTTGCACATATGCTTATATGCGTATATTAGTCTCCACTCACCTGCGTATACATTTATATATATAAATATACATGGGAACACATATCCCCATACGTGCATAATCACTACCATGGGTGACTATACACATAACTGGGGAACCCACATACATATACTTACTTACCTATGCACCCACAGGCGATTCACCCTTGACTTGGTGACTTGAAACCAACGAGTAGGGATCAATGAACTACACAAAGGATATTAAGAACATTAAAACACATGATGGACGCTACATAACCTGTGAAAAACCAACCAATGGAATTATAGCCTTACCTAGATTGGTAGCGGAGAACCAAATCCACCTGAACCAACACGAAACGATCCAAAGCCCTACATAAAACAAAATATGGAGTCAAAAACACTAAATCCCCAAATACATGATGTGCGAGACAAGTTGTAACCATAGAACCTTTCCTCAAATCAAAGATGGTGGACTAAATCAATCTGAACTTCTTTTGGCCCCCTTCGCAGAATATAACTACCCTCTGACCAAAGAAAGCAGTCAATTATCTAAGTGAACAATGTGATAAATAAAATAAAATAAAAACTAAACAAAAACACACCTGTCTCCTATGACTATACCTTTCACCGCCCAACATATAAGTACCACAACGCCCCATGGGTTAAATCATGTTCTTTCAAGCAAAGGGGAAACAAATCAATGTTTCAGAATGATACTATCAAATAGTACATTCTTATTAATTAACAATTACTCTTCTTATTAATGGTATATAATCAATTTGGACCAAGTTTCAACTTAGTTTGGTTTTGTTCGATATAAGGGAAGTGGTCTTATTATTCTTGGTTTTTATGTTTACTCTTGAGATAATTATTTAAAAATGATGCATTTATTTGGAATTATTATTTATGTTTTTAGTTCTTATCCTGTTTCCATGGGGCCTATCTACTAAGATGGTGGTCATACCAATAGGTCGCATTGCCTCAATCGTGCCACCATGTATGCTAGAGGCTACCAACTACCAATGGGGGTTTATTGATGGTATAGTGTAGAGACTATTCTCTCTAGATCAGAGTAGCACAACATTTTAACATATAATAAATAATAGAAAATTTTGAAAGTAGTAATAAAAGAATGAAAAAAATCAGTAGAATATTATAATATTTTACTAAAATATGTGCAATAGAAATTTATAACAAGAATGTATAATAGATGAAGCTAATAGTATAATATGTAACAAATAATATAATAAGTACAATGAAATAAATGCAAAACTACCAAAAAACTAGCTCCACGATCATCTCAAGCTCTAGATAGGTCATGTTTCTCCTAACTCCCACGTAAAAAAGCAAACAACACTAGAAATCAAAATAGGTCCTACAAACAAAAGGAATGCTCTGGTACCCTAGTGCACTGGATGCTTAGGTAGGGTGTGAGACATAAATCTTAGTAGGTTGGCACCATTGTTGTGTAACCCAATCCATATAGTTCAATACATATTAAGACAATGTTTCATTTATTGGAAGTGTTGAGAAAAGATAAGTAAAATGACAACAACATGGTCCAGGTTCCTAAATGGGACCAAAACCCATACCACCTATATGGTCCTAAGATGGATATCAGATAGGAGTTACATGTGTATATCATAATACATATAAAATTATTCAATGTAAAAATGGTAAGTAGAAAAAGAATTCCTCTAAGCCTGTTCTCTTTTATGGGGTCTCTAATCCATTTCAACACATTAATAAGAAAAATTATAAGAACAAATTATCAAGAAATGGCACAATGGGATCATATCATCAATAAAATATCCATCTTATAAGAGAAAACAATCAATCATTAAAATCTGTTAGAACCTATGGGGAGTATCGTGCATGTCTAATGCGATTTAAAAGAATCCCAAGTATCACAATTGGAAAATCTGATAATCCAATACCACTAATTCCATTCATAGATATCCAAATGGATTTCAGTGTATAACTATGATGTATGGTAACATCTAATTATGTCTTAAGTATCTCAAAAAGGGGAATGAGTGTCACCCATGGCATAGCCTAGCCATCTGGCCAAAAGATCTATCCATGATTTCTCCCCTATAGAACTATTATCACATAGGAATATAATAAACCACTCAGTAATCCCTTACCCATAAAACCAAATCATCTCCATCAGCAGGTCGTGGTATAACCACCCAAGCCTAGGAGTACATACAAGAATCCTTAATACAGAACACATGTTCTATCCCGGACCATTTTAAGAGAGATATATCAAGAAAGGAATATAGTACATGGAAATTAATTTATAATATTAAATTCCACTGAATAAACATCTCATGTCATAAATGTCATGGAATAATCCTAAGCTACCAAGCTAGCCAAAATACACAATTCAAGACATCAAAATGGCATTAAAAATTTATCACAAAATCAAGCATGTAAAAATTACATGGAGTTACTAGAATTTAATTATCTCAAACTAACAAGATTAGAATATAGATCAATCCACTTAAAATTACATGGCATTACATGGCATTATGAGCATTTACACAAT
The DNA here is from genome assembly GCA_963277665.1 of Viscum album. Taxonomy (NCBI): domain Eukaryota; kingdom Viridiplantae; phylum Streptophyta; class Magnoliopsida; order Santalales; family Viscaceae; genus Viscum; species Viscum album. The sequence continues at coordinate 1,194,759,575 of OY728123.1, read as the reverse complement.
ATTTCACCACACCATGAGTTGACTACTAACCAAAACTCTATAAAATGCATGATTAATATGAATATTTATCCAATCTATGAACCTAACAATGCATTCCTTGTTGCCACATTTTTCTAAAAAATAATACTAATTCTTACCTGGAAATACCGATCATGAACCCTAGCGGGAGGAGAGGGAGCCAAGAGGGGGGACATCCTGTGGGGTGTTCGGGCATGAGGGATCTTGCGCGCAACTGGAGAGGGGGCCATGGGATATCAGAGGAAGAGTTTGAGGGGAGGGGGATGTTGACAGGAGTGGGAGACAAGAGGGGTGGGGGGAACGTCACTAGGAGCCGAGAGGGGAGGGGGACATCATTGTCAGAGAGGGATCCGAGAGGGGAAGGGGAATGCTGCCGGGGGAGAGGGAGGGGGCTGGGAGGAGGAGGTAGAGGCTGGGAGGAGATCGAGATCGGTGAGGGGGGGGAGGAGGGGGTTGAGAGGTGGAGGTCAGGGGATGAGGAGCCCTAAATGGGGTCTTCAAGGTTTTTATTTCTCAGTGGTTTAACAAAACTGTTGGGAAAACCCAACATACAATATTATCTAGAATGGACTAATAATGATTGGAAAACTCTATTTCACAATCCCATGGAACAAAAAACACATCTCTCAACCATTATCTAAAATGATAATGAATGGTAACCATACCATAAAATGGTTCGATGGGTGAAAACCAATTAATTGATAAAACAAGGACTAACACACAAAATGATATAATGGTAAATGATTCACTAAACTGTATAATGGGAACCATCCCATTAAGTGGTTCAATAGTCAATAAACCAACAAACATTGTGATGTTATCCATGTTACCATGGATATCACATCCCAAAAAGGAGCATTTTACTCCATCACAATCAATATGATTTAATCCATTTCTAATAAATTTTGACCAAGTTATAATGACTGCACTCTTAATATAGATGATAAAACACATATATATTGACATTTAAATATTAAAAATTGTTCTAATTCTATACTCCATGTATTGGTGAATAAGAACATAGTTATATTAAACATGACACTAAATAAGTAGTTATCAATCCTATTGAAATATCATAGTGAAATGTTGATAGATCAAGCACCATGTGTCAATAGAAGTTTTAGTCATAAGGGTCTACACAAAAACTCCCATTCTCATACACTCATCATATCATCATAAAAGGAAAGGGTCTCAACAATTCCATTGGGTATCTACTTCCCAAGGATTATATGATAATATCTACTAAATAACATATAACTATATTATAGTTGTAAAATTAAATGATCTCCAACAATATGAAATAGTTAAAGTGTAGAAAAAAATCAGAAAATAAACAAAATTACAATTCTTGGGTATACCATAGCGCACGGACCTCTGGTTTTGGACAAAGAAAAACATAAACCAAAAAAAATATGGAAAACATTGAACCAAAGTTACCACTTACAGATTTGAAGTGTAAAAGAAATCAACTATCTGGTTGAAGGGTGGAAGAATTTTCCGACAAAGAGAGCTCTCTGTATCGCGATTTAGGTCAGAAATTCAGCGGACATGGGATTGGGAATGGAAAAAATTTTAGGGTAAAACTTTCGCAATGGTTTTAAAAACTTGTTGGGAAAGGTAATCTTTGCCAATGGTTTTCTAAAACCGTTGGAAAAGGCTTCCTAAAACTTCACATATCCCAATAGTTCTGTATAACTGTTGGGTAAAACTCATCCAAATTACTCTATTCCAAAGGTTTATTGAAACCGTTGGGAAAAATCTATTTTAAATCCTCCATTTCCAGTAGTGTAGGTATATTTAGGCATGATGGGTGATACAAGATATGGATTCTTGTGTAAAAATGAATACAATTCTCCCCATATTTGTGGGCTGCAGTTTCCCATGGAATGTTGTAGTCATCAAGCTATGTTGTGGTTATTTATTTCGCTTCAAGTGAAAGTTGATGAAACTATCAAGTTATATCAATATTACTCAAGGATATTAGAATTACAAGAGACATGGACACTCTAAGGAGTTATAGTGGATGTAATCCCACTATGGTCTCTCCTTCATGGTACGACTATCTAGATGACTGATATATGCACATTATCATCTATGGTTCATATAGAATTTATGTTCTAGATCAGTGAGTATGACTGTTTTGATTGGATCCCCCTTAAGAAGCTCTTTGGTGGTTTCCTTGATGTGATGGGAATCATTATCCACATCACTAAGATAAGAGAGGAATATTTTTCCTTACTCAGGGGAAAAGATATAGAAGTTATTGGATGTGGTAACATGGACCACTTGATTCTCTATGGATCATTGTTAGTAGAATGGCCTATCTAGATTCATAAACTAGATATTCTCATGGGTTCCATAACTTTTTTTGGATAAATCCATTATGATTATATTCTTGAACTAGTGTGTTCAACACCTGATATTAGATGTGTTGGGTAGGTTATAATGTATGTTGGGGCCATGAGGTCATGATATTTATGGGTGTTGAGGAATCAATTTAGTGAATCAAATAGTTGTGTAAAATGAGTTGTGGTATCATATGGGTAATACAATTTATTCCAATGAGGTCGTCATTAATTAGTGTATTTGAAGATTCCATTTGGATTTTAGGGTGTATTGAAGGTATTCAAATAGAAACATAAATTAGAAACCCAAGAATATAGCACTGAATTTAAAAGTGCATGGTTTCATGAACAATTTTATAGTTAATGTATTCAAAATATGTTAACCATTCAATTTTTAAAGGAAAACACTTATAAAAGGTGAAGCAGACTTCTAATGTATAATCAATCCTTTTCACTAGTTAAAGGCTTGGAATAATTGGGGGATTCATGTTGGTTTCACAATTTCTATTTCAATAGTACTTAATGGTATTGGTTTTTAGAATTTAAAACATCCATCAAACACTTTTTTCATGATGGTTTAGTGTGAATGTCACTATGTTCTTGGTTTCCAAAGGTAGTATGTCTTTGGGGTTTTCTTTCAGGTGACACATAAGAATGAATGTTGATCGAGAGGGTGGGAGGTCATGTTCAGGAAAAATATTTTAGTGGATTCTATCCTACTCTTAGACAACCTTATATATTTAATACATTTTCATGAATCCTTACCAAATCCTTGTGTGGGATTGGTTACTCATATTTCAATGATCACATTAAATACATGTGTTTATCTGAACATCAATGTTTGATATAATTTTTCTCTATTTCTCTTATTAGTTCTTGATGATTTGATTTAGTGCCAAATATTTTAGTATAATAAAGATTATGAACACCAAGAGTCATTAGTTATTAAAGAGTTAAGATCAGTCCCATGAGGGGGCTTCTTATGTATAAAAGTTAAGGGAATTATAACTAAGGTAGTTTGTTTCTAGTTAATGGGAAATGTCATGCTTTTTAAAGCAATGTGACAAGGACCATAATAGTGCCATTATCGTTGAATATCTATGACTCTTTCTAAGTAGTTTTATGTCATTAATTTTGGAATACTTGGTCTAAGGGTTCCAAGTAATGGTTATTGTGATACTTATTCATGGGCAACCCTTTCCAATAATGCTCGAGATTTCAACATAGTATGTGTTTCTTTAAAAAAAAAATATTTATAGATTTCATAAATAAAATAATTAAAAAACAACTTAGAAAAATTTATTAATTATATTTAAATAAATTACTTTCATTTTTCAATTTATGACATGAAAGTTATCTTAGGGTTATTTTTTTGATATTTTTCCAAAATAGTTTATTTTTAGGAGAATAGTGAAAAATAATAATTTTATAGAACTTCCCATTATATTAAATTATATTGATATGATAATAAATTTAATGTTTAAGAAACCTTTTATATAAAAAATATATATTTATGAAGTAATATAATTCACATAATAATATAATTTTAAACATATAAATATATGCTAATCATTTTTAAAATTTATGTAATATTTTTATTTGAATAAAAACTATTTTTATTTATTATCACGAATAATAAAGTTTAAAAATTCCATTTTGCATTTGGATTTGAAATAAAAATAATACTTATTTTATTTAATCTATTCCAATTAATTCTGTTATAATAAATATTATACAATATTTTTATGTAAAATAACTTTTCTAATTTTTTTGGAAAACCGTTTTCACTGTATTTTTTAAACATATATAAAAATTAATTTTTAAAATTTATTGGTTTGGAATAATTTTAAATTTTTTTCCATAATTTGAATTAGTTTAATTAATATTAGTGAATAATGTACACATATATTTTTTTCATTATGAATAACACATTTGGTAAAAAAGGCAGTTAACACGGTAAGAGACAAAATGGGTCAAAAGTGTTAAAACTAAAATGATAAGGTTAAAAATGACCGAAAAACATGTATGAATCTTATTTTATTGTAATAGTTAGACCCTATCTCACCTTATATTTGAATATATTTCATTTTGGATCTATCTGGATTGAGTAAGGCCATTAAATGTTTTAATAATTTTAAAAATTCAATGTGTGTCTTCTCCCCCACTTTTAAAATGACACCACATAACATCTATTCTCCACACATAAAGGGAATATTTTATATAAAATTACCTGCCCAAATTATCTTTTTAAAATCCATACCTATGTCCAATATATTATTTTTTTATGATAATTCCATCCTAGGAAGGCATTTGTTATAAAACTAAAGAGATTGCACAACGAAGAGGTCTATCTATTGACAAAGTGTTTTAGTTTTATTTCTCATTATACCTCCATGAAATATATCATAAAAATTATGAAATAATAAAATTAATATATTTTATATAATTATATTTATTATGTATATGGATTTACATTTATTCATCTCCATCTTCATCGAATTGGAAATGAAATCATTATTTATGAGTACTTGCAGACTACCATCTCACAAAATCATTTATTTCATTTTTAATAACCAAAACTAATTGATGGTTATTATAATAGATAAAATGTGTAAATAAGATAATTATAAAATAATTATAATTCTATAAATATACAATATAATTTCTCTTTTTATAATTCCTCCTGTTAATGAATGATAACATCACCCGTGTGTATATGTGGAATACCACCTCTATGAAGTGGCACAATTCATTTTCCATGTCCGTCATTCATGAATGATTATAAAAATGTATATAAATAATATATATTATATTTATTTCATGATTAATATTTTTTAAATTATACAACTATGAGAAATATTCAATGATCTGAACTACTAAACCCAAAAAAGGAAAAAAATAGTTAACCCTTAGAAATGATGATTTTAAAAAACAAATTTAACTTAACTGGTGTGGAAATTTTATATGTGGATAAAATATCATATTATAAATTTTCATATGTATATGTTATATAATTATAATAAATTTATATTTATTAAAAATTATTTTGAAATAACATACTAGGCAATTTGATCTTGAGGTAAGGGATTTCTGTTGCAATTTTATTTTATTTCGGGATTTCTTATGTTCAAATTTCCACTAGGAAAATTAATTGATTGTATTATTTTAAACCAAACATATTTTTTTCCATTTGTTATGTTATTTTTTAAGAATTTATATTTATGTTATCCTTTTTTTAACTAATAATCAATATATAAGATATAATAAATGAACATTCTTTAAAAAAATTATTTTGATGATTCCTTGAAATTATTTTTATCCAATGCTCATTTTTTTATTTAAATTGTTAACAAGAGTGCTTTTAGTATTATAAAAAAATTATTGATTCTAATTTTTAGCTATTTTATACATAAATAATGTTTTCAAAGTAATATTTTTGTCATTTTCTGAATGAGGTACTTTTTACAAAACATGTAAATGAAATATTTTCTTTAATCTACACTGAAAAAAATTCATACAGTCATGAGTTTCCTTTCATTTTCAGATTACATCACATAATTCCATATTTAATTTGAATATTTTCTTAATATTATGTTATTTTTTTATTTTAAATGATTTATTTCAAAATGAAAAATTTATTTTCTACAAGAAATGTTTCGGTGATCTTTTAAATGTATCTTCATTTATGAAAACACCCATTGATGTTATTAGGGGATATGATCCAACAATACCATATTTATTACTTATCATAATGGGTTTTTATTATGATGATGAAATAATTATGTTCCATATTCTTGATTCAATATGAAAAATTGATGACTTATAAGGAATTTTGAGATTGAATTGCATTGAATATTCAAAATATGAGGAATTCAATGGATGCACAAGTAATGGGTGGGGCCCAATTAATGATATCCCCAAAATTCATCAACATACTCATGAGACAAAACAAAATAAATTCAAAATTAAATTGTTACTATGTTTATAACTACACATTTATTAATAAGGATGTCTTTGTTGAAAGGCCTTTACAATAAGATTCAGAATTTATTAGTTGGGAGGCATCAATCACGAATGTCCAGAAATTTGAATTTAAATTATTAATAATTAAGTTTACATTATCCATGTGATTTATATTTTTACTATAACCATTTATTTTCATTGATGTTTTTTGATTTAATGGTTTTTTATTATCCACTCTTCCATCTTGATTATGCCTTAATTACTCATGATAGCTTCCGCTATACAAAACCCTTAATAAGCAACTAATCTCACAATTTATTTGTTTTCCATTTACTAAGATATGAAGAAGGATATTAAATTTTTTTTAAAGTATTCAATAGTTTTTCTCATGATATCTTTTTATATATTAAATATAATACAATAATCATGTATATATTTATTTTCCCAAGAGTTCTAAACTAATTGATCATGGACGGTGTAATTTCATGAATCATATGCTATTGTAATAAATTAAACATTGACTATAGGTTTTTGGATTTCGGGTGTTAAAATATTTATTTGAGATAGATTAATAGGAATATTGGGGACAGGATTTTAAATGAACATATCTAACATGAGAATAAAGAGAAACCCTTATTGTATTTGAGAAATTTTACCATTATAGGTATGTTTATTTTGTGGATCAATATTCGTGATGATTATGAGCTAACTCAGTGTGTTAAACTCTTTAGTATTGGAATAGAATATTTGTATTGGAATCAAAACACATAGTCAATTTAGGTATTTCCCTTCAAATAAAGACAATACATCATGTGTTTTGATATAGAATATCATATCCATTTTCGGTCAGCTGACTCAGTTTATGATTAATGTCCTTGCATGTATATAACTACCTTATATTCCAATGTGTTATTAACCTATGCTGGATCATTTCATATGACAAAATAACCCCTATATTAATGGAATTAATAATACATTGGTAGATGAAAAGTTGTATTATATCCCTCGAGATGATATTTCAAGCCTTGGGATGTAACAAAATGGAAAATTTTATTCTTATAATGTATTTTTAAGAGAGATTCTAATAAATGTTTGTCATTAATCAAAAACATTAAATATTATGATGATATATAATTCATGGAATGGATATATTTTAATATGGCATTATTTGATAAATACTTTTGTAAAGATCAATGGGATAAAATGGAGAGGAACTTAATCAATTTAAAGGAGAAGAAAGAAGTGATTGTTGCAGAGTATGAGGATAAAATTACAAGATTATCTTGGAATTATGAAATATATATATATATCCAATCATAAAATAATTATTGATCAATTTTTAAGGGATAAATCAGATTATCTATGTGGAACTAGTTTGTTAAATTGTTCCATCATATGTGGATATAGTAACGAGTGACATCAAGAAAGTGAATGAATTTTATAGGTCGTATATCATTGTGAGAAATAACAAAAAGGGGTTAGTTAGGAACAAAAAAAATAATTTTCTCAAAGATGAAGATAGGTAGGATGAAATTCCTAACATGTGATAATTGTGAAATAGACACCGTAATACATTTATAATGGGAATGTAAGTCTATTTCAAGTGTTGAGAAAGAGGTCATAAGCCTCTTGAATACAAGAAAATAAACAAACCACTACTATATGAGCAATCAAAAATATAGATATGAAGAATTATTCAAACGAATTCACCAAACATAATGTGAATCTACCAAAAAAATCGGCCAATGGGATAAGTGTGAGCTTATGATATTTCTACAACTAAGGTTAATGTTCCTAAATATGTGGTTGAAGGTTCTCTGATCACCATCTCATATCTAGATAATAATTTATTGATTCTGTATCTTCTTATAATTTTATATTATCCATATTTTATATGAAAATTAGATATTTACCTGTCAATTTTTGTAGTCAGTTGTTAATGAAGACTCCCAGTGGAAGTAATATTACAATAAGGATTTGAGTTAGTTCCCATAATTAAACATATGAATACAACATTTTCACAATTGATTAGTATTTATGAGGTCTAATTTTTTATAATACTTATTATGGATTGGATTTAAAATTATATTTTCACATAATTATTGCAAAGTGAAATTGACTATGAACTTCAATGGAGATATAGAATCTGTTATCATTGTAGGGGTGACTACATCCCCTAAATCATGAATAGATCCACCTCCAGTATGTCTTCTTAATAAAATTCATAGATAAGAAGATCATATTAAACCTATTAATAGGAAATGAATCCCTAAAATTGATGATATACCTATTGTGCTGGAATATATGGACTTGTTTCTTAAAGAACTATCTAGACATTCACCGTAATGTGATGTATAGTTTTCTTCTAATATCATCCATGATGTAAAACCTATATCTAATACTACAAATATGATATAATTATTGGAATTTGTTGAAATTCTACATAAAATAAAGGTTTTTTTGTGATAATTGGTTTATACACCATAGTGTTTCACCACAGTATTCCCATATTCATTTTATTAAGAAAAAAGATGGGTTTAGGTGGTTTCACATCAACTATACGGAAATAAATGCAATTATAATAATGAAAAAGTATCCTCTAACCCTTATATATGGCATGTCTATCAACTAAAAGGAATTAATATATTCCAAAATTTTTTATTTATTTTGGGAATCATATTCTATGATTAAAGAAGGATATTCTAAATATGATATTTCAGAAAAGTTATGGACATTATGAATTTAATGTAATGCCATTTAGATAGAAAAATTCACCTTTTGAATTTTTTGATAAGATAAAAAAATATTCATGTATTATATTAATAATTTTATTTTTTCCTTTATTGATGATATCCAAATATACTTGAAAAAACTATGGTGATCATAATAGTCATTTTCAAATCATTTGGAAGACTCGTACAGAAAAAGATTTATATTGGAAATTTTGACATATTGTCTCTATGGATGAAATATCAAATGACTCCACAATGAAATATTTAATGATGTAATAAGAGTGTACCTTGCATATAACCAAGTTATTTAGTTTCCATCGATTAAAATGTTACTATTATTGATTGTTTCATCAATTTTCTTGATTACCCAACCTGTTGACTGACATGAAACATAAATGGGTTATTTTTATATTGTTAGCTGAATGTGAAGAATTATATGAGTAATTAAAGAGTGTATTATTCAATGGATCGATAATAAATTAACCATTAAGAGGGGTAGATTTTTTATATATAGTGATGTTTAAAAAAAGGGGATTGGATGTGTCCTTATACAGAATGGTAGCATTATATCATATGAATCAAGGATGTTAAAGATACATGATCAAAATTTTCCAACCCATGATCTATAGATGGTAGTTGTAATATTTACACTACTGATATGGATTCGTTATCATTATGATAAAAAATGTGAAGTATATATGTATAAGAAAAGTTTAAAATAAATCTAATAATAGATAAATATCAATATGAGGTAAAGGAAATGGCTAGAAAACTAAAGAATTATTATCTCAAAATACACCAGAACATAGGGAAGAAAATAAGGTGGCTGATATGTTGAGTAGTAAAGATCACTTTATTTTGAATAAATTTAGGACTGAAAATAATCAAATATTAAATAATCTAGTAAAGTTGGATATGATAATCATTAAGAAGGGGAAACAAAAAATATATTCCGAATTATTTCTAAGACATCATTATTAGAGTAAATAAAATTTTTATATCTAGATGATATGAATTTTAAAAATTAATTCAACGCCTTGAATGATGGTATAATAATTGTCTTCATCTACAAAGATAGTATATTATAGTTTGGAATGATTCTATATGTTACATTCCATACTGATGTAAAAAGATAATTACTAAAGTAATCTCATAGCTAAAACATATGTATACACCATGGTATAAAAAAATGAATCAGTATTTGAATTAATATTTTTGGTGGAATAATATGAAATAGGAAATTGGAGATTATGTATCAACAATCTAGGTTTGTGAGCATTAAATGTTTTAGAGAAAACATATGAATAGAGTCATGTTAACTCTACCTATTACTTAATTGAAATGAGATTATGTTACAATGGAATTATTCATTATATTGAAAGAGACTTTGACAAAGAATGATTCCATTTGTATTATTGTTTATCACCTAAACAATTCTGTATATTTCCTCTCTATAAGGGATGTTATACCTCTTGAGTGACTCACATGACTCCATATTACTGATTTTGTGGGAATTCATGGGGAACTACATTCAATTTTATATGATCATATACCATGGTTTATAATAAAATACTAGAAAAATCTTTTGAAGGAATTTGGTACCATGGAACATTTGAGAATTTATTTTTATCCTCAAACATATAAAGAGTCTGAAAAGACTATTCAGATATTAGAAGACATGTTGCGGTCATGGTCTCTTGACATTCAATCTATATGGGAGAAATATTAACCATTAATGAAATTCTTATATAATAATATCTTTCATTAGTGAATAAAAATTGTCCCATATGAATAATTTTATAGGAAAATAGGTCATACACCAACTTGTGGGGATGGAGTTGGTGAAAGTTAGATGTTTGGCCTAGAACTTGCTGAAGAAATAGTGATGTAAGTAATAACTATTTAAAGTCATATCAAGATAGATCAAAGAATTAAAAAGGGATTTATGGATAAATGAATGATGTATTCTAAATTTCATGGGGGTTATTATGTTTTCTTGAAGGTTTCTCCATCGAATGGTGTTATAAGGTTTGAAAATAAAGGGAACCTTAGTCTTAAGTACATCATGCCCTTTTGAATTATAGTTATAATAAGAGTTGTGGATTACCATTTAAGAATGTCACATAGCCTCTATAATGTTCATGATATGATCCACAAATATTTTTAATAAAGTACATTTTAGACCCAAATCATGTTCTCTTATATAAGGATATAGTACTGTAACTTTATTTATCTTACTATGAAGAGCCTAGAGAGATTCCTAACATTTGAGAACAAGTGATACTGAATTAGATGGCTTAATCGGTGAAGGTATTTTTGAGAAACCATAAAATATAATATTAAATATAGGAACATAAATATGTTGTGATGAATAAGTACCCATATATTATCATGAAGTGAAATACTAAATTTTTTTAAAAATAATTTATTTAATTGAGGGAAGAATATAAGAGTTGAGAATTAAATACAGTTATTATTAATTTTTAATGAAAAAACTACAATGAACATAGATTTATTCAAGACTAATATTAATACCTAAATTTAAATGTTTATAATTTTAATTTTTGGAAATTAATTCCATTTTTGAATTAGGCACAAAGAATTATATTATTATTAGTTTCTGGTATTTTCCATAAATAGTTGATTTTAACGTGAATACTAATAAATAACAATATTAAAAAACCATAACTTTTATGAAATTATAATAATATAAGAATAAATTTAAATTTTATTATATGTTTCTTAAATCAAATATATATTTAATATTTAATATAATGAACATAACTTAGAAATATTTGCTAATCATTTTTGAGATCCATATGATTCTCTTATTCAAATAAAAAATATTTTTAGTTATTATCTTTTAATAAAGTATTTAAAATCTTAATTTCAATTCAGATTGGTTTTAAAGACAAATAATTCAAATTTTATTTAATATAATAAACATAATTCCATCGGAAAAAACTATATTTTTTATTTTTCTATAATTTTTTTATAATTAAAAGGGATTTTTCTAGACGACATATTTTCACTTTATTTTGTGAATTTATATTAAAAGTTATTTTATAAATTTCTAAGAGTATAATACTATAAAATTTATTCCATATTTGGAATAATTATAATTAATATTATGTTATATGGTCTACTTTCTTTTTTGTTAGTATGAATAGTAACTTTGGTAAAAATTTTAGTTACCACCATAAATTATTAAATGGGTTAAAAGTTTTAAAATAAAATGATATGGGATAAAATGTCCAAAAAATTGTATAAATCATTTTTTGAGTGCATATTTAGACCCTATATTACATATTCTTTTACAATGAGTCAAATTGGATATATTTTTCTCGGATATGAAAATAATATATTTTAATCCTTTGAAACATTCAATGTGTGTTCTCTCCCCCACTTATAAGAGGAAACAAAATTTCCCCTCTTATAAACACACACATAAACATCCACATATCTAAAAAATAAAAAATACACTCCTAAAGTCCCTCCCCATTTTCTAGAGGAATTATTTTAATAATAATACCTTCCTAAGAGATATTTATCTAAAAAATTATGGAGCTTGTCTAAATAAGAGGTTTAACTCTTAACCGAGTGTTTTAATTTTATTTATTATTATAAATAAATTAATTATATTATAAAAAATATGAAATAATAAAATTATAATCTCCCATACACTTAGATCTTATTATTTATATTATAAAACCATTATTAATATCATTCTATATACAATGGGAAACAAAGGCGTCATTATTATATATGTGAAAACTACCACTATGTGAAGTGATATATTTCATTTTTGTCACCAAATTTCATCCATAGTTAATATGGTGTATATAAGTTTTATATATTATATTATTAACATAATTATTATTCTGAAATTCTAATATTTCATTTACCTTTATTCCCTTTCACATATTAGAAAATGATAATATCACTTGTGCGCCCGTGTGGACTACCAATTCTACGAATCATGGTGATTAATGTTTCAAGTCTTAATTTCATGAATAATTATAGAATTAAATAAAATGAAAATATATAATATTTTTAACATTATTAAAATTATATATATTACTTAACAATGATTAATAATCAAGTATCGAAACTAAAAAAACATACATGAAAAAAAACAGTTAACACTCAGAAATGATGATTTTAGTAAATGAGTGTTAAAAAATTATAAGTGGATAATATATGATATTATATGTATGTATATATTTCAATTATATAAAAATAATAAATTTATATGTATTATACATGAGTAAAAAATCACTTACTATGTAGGTCAAACTTGGTGTAAACGATTTCTGTCGGAATCCCGTTTTATTTCAAGATTGCTTAAATTATGATTTCCCTTGTTAAATTTTTTAATACCATTAAATTAAACCCCTTATATTTTTACCATGGTTTATGTTGGGATTTAAATGTTTATATTCTATTTATTCTCTTTTTTGGATCAATAATAAACATGTTATATCTAATGAATTTTCTTTTAAAAATCATATTTCGAAGTTTTCATTTCAACTCATTTTCTTCCATGTCCATAATTTCTTAGAAATGTTTTCAATAATTTCTTAATATTCAACAAATATTTTTTAATGTAATTTTTACCCATGTTTTATTCTATAAAAAATTTTTAAAAGGAATATTCTTCTCATTTTCGTAATGATGTACTTTTTAACAAAAGTGTGAACAAAATCATTGTTTTAACACACACCAGACAAACAGATTTTCCCATCATCATGAATTTTATTTGTTTTCAAGATCTCTATACATTTTTAATGGTTAATTTAAATTAAAACGTTTTTCCAGATATCTTGTATGTTTTTAGGTTTTAAATAAGTGATTTAAAAATGTAATTTTTATATTCATCAAAAAATGTTCACGTGATCTTTTGAAGGTATTTTCATCTCTGATAACACCCATTGATGTTTCTGGGGATATTATCCAATGATACCATTGTAATTATTTCTCCTAATGGTTTATTATCATGATAATAAAATATTTATGTTTCACATTCTTGATTCAATAAATATAATTATTGATTTATATATAGTTTTTAGAATGAATTTTATTGATCATTTAAAATATGGGAATTCATTGGATATGAATGTGACAGGAAAGAACTATTTATAAATAAAACATCAATGCATCGATTGGTATCATAAGTAAAAATATAAGGAATTACATATTATATGGGTATCTTGTTTACACCAATGAATTTATTAATAATGAGGACATGGTTGAGAGGATTTGACGAAAATATTCATGATATCTTATTTCAGAGGGCTTGATCAGGAATGTAAAGAATTTTTCATCTTGTTTATTAATAATTTAGTTTTTATTATCCTTGTGATTTAGATTTTGATATTATTAATGTATTTTAATTGAACTCAAGTTTCTAATTGAATGGATTTTTTTATTATCTAGTCCACCGTATTGAATATGAATTATTTATTCATGATAACTTCTGCTATACTTAACCCTTGTTAATAATCTGAGCTCAACATTTATTTGTTTTCATTTCCCTGGTATATGAAGAAGGATATTATGAATGATTTAAATGATAAAAAAATGTTTCTTATACTATTTTTTATATTTCCAAGGTAAAATTCGAAAAATGTATATATTTAGTTTTCTAGTACTACTAAACTATGTTATACTATGGGTTGAAATCCTTTATATCCTATTCCAATATGATAATATAAAAACCGAATATTGGATTCTAATGTTAGGGTGTTATATTTCTAGGTAATCATGTATATTGGTCACTAACCATGAGACGGTGTTGATCATAGCTAATTCATAATCCGAGGAATCTTTATCCCATAACAACAAAAATATGATTCTCCTTATAATCATCTGCATAAAGAGGTCTTATTCTCATCCAATAAGAGGTAGTTATCTCAGGATGGGCCTTACAACGAATAGGAGTGTAACACCCTGAGATTTTATGAAAAATATTCTTTTTAATTTCATTGATGTCTTGTGTTGTACTCTACACCAAAATGATCTTGCGCTACACGCATCTCTAACATGGCTTGCATTACACGCAATCGCGAACTTCCACGATAGAGTGTGTTGTACACAATACCGAGTTTCACTAAACAATGATATGTTATATAAACTAGCCATTATGAATAGTAATAATCACTTTTTAAAATTTTATAAATTTTGTCTTTCTAAATGGACTTCATTTTTGGATTCGTAATATCGAAGTTAGCCTAGGGTGAATTTTTGGTATTTTCTGAAAACTTTCAATTTTTGATGAATATTGAAAATACCGGGTTACTATTTAAAAACCAAATTTTTATTTAAATAATTATTTATTTTATTTAAATTTATTTTATATCAAAATTTATACATAATATATATATAATTTCAATGTAATTCATTGGAGTCATTTTATAATAATTTTAGATATATACAAATTTTATTGAACTTTTCACCGTCTTTTACCCACCTCCTAGGAGAATTTAAAAATTTACAGAAAACATAATTTTACCGCTTTTGTGTGTGGAATTTTGAAAATATGAGAGAAACGGTTAATATCAAGGAATAAAACGTGGTATAAGAAGATAAAAATAATTTTTTTGAAAAGTAACTTTTTACTTTTATTTACCACAGTTAAAAGTAAATAGGGTAATTAAGGGTAAACATGATATTATTATTACCTAACACATGTTCTCATTCTATTGGATAAGTATAATTCGACCATAAACAACCTTAGGAATATAATATTATCATTTAGGTCCAATTGGATTAGATTTGTACATATATTATTATTTTATTTAAAAAAGAGTTAAAATAGTTAAAATCAATGTTACTAAATGAAACATTTTTAATATAGGGTTATTCATAAGATAAATTCGACTATAAATATTAATTATAAAGATAAAAAGATTTCATACCTAATGATATTTTATTTATAATTTTTATAAATTAAATAATGTATTTTATTTTTGACACAATGGTGATGCAGTAATTACCTAAATAATGAAATATTAAAATAATTGATATTATAAATACCCAAATAAATGTAATTTGAGACTTTTTATGAATTAAAATAATCTTATAGGTTAATATGTGAGGTTTTTATTTATATAATTAACTTTTTTCTATCTAATCATGTTGTTACGATTTTTACAAAAATCAATTATCAAAAAGTGTCAAAATTGACATAAAATAGTTTTTAAAACAAATATTATATTATTAATTGTTTTTATATTCCTAAAAATCTAAGGATCGTCAAAATGACTTAGATAATGTTCTATATATTAATAATGAACATCTTGGGGTTATTTTGGCATGTTATAGTAAGTTTATTATCCATATACTGTAAGAAAACAAGAAGACACGATAAAGGTTAAATTGCTTAACTTATAGTTAAATCTAAATGATAAGGTTAAAATAGTGACATAAACTTGTCTAAAACCTATTGGTTGAGAGGATTTCGACCCATACCCAATTTATCATCGAAATAATTCAATTTGGAGCTATTATAAACTGAATATAAACCTTATTATAAAATAATATTTTAAGTTTTTCCAAAGGTGCCCCTCTCCTCCCTTATAAAAAGGGCACCCCTTCCCTATTCTATTAACACCCTTTTGAGCCTTGAATCTCAGACAAACCCTAGAAATTTCACTTCTCAACCTTTCTAGTTACATCATAGAGGTTCTAGTCTTCTCAAAAGACCAACTCTAGTTCTCTAAGAAGAAGTTTAAGGGAGGTGTGTCGAGGAAGAGGTAATCTCTTCTACGGACTCTTTCAAGTTTCTCTCTTCTTATACTTCCTCTTATTTCATTGTTTAATTTTAAAGTAATAAAATAAGTATTAATTATATAATGATATGAAATAACCATATTTCACTTGCTATCCATCATACGGAAAACGAAATCACCACGTGTGCGTACTTACGGAATACCGTATCCACGCCATGGTGTAATCAGTTTCTCTACCACCACCTTACTTGGATGGGTATAATGGTGTAAAAAATAACTATATATAATTATTATAACATCATGATGATTCTATGGTATTATATCATCCAATCCAATACCATTCAATAAACATGGGAATGATATCATCACTCGTTCGTATGTACGGATTACCGTGTCCACAACACGATGAGATTCATTTTCTATGTTAGCAATTCCAGAATAATTATGAAGTATATATAATAATTAATAATGAAATATATGAAATAATAATTCTACTGTATTTATGAATATATATATGTATGTCATCTACTTAATTCCATTAAATTCAATAAGGAAACGAAAAAAGCGTTTATGCGTACGTACGGGCTACCGTCTCCATGAACGGTGTATTTCATTTCATTTATATATCTATTATATATATATATACTGAATATATATATGATATGTAAACCATGATTTACATTCTGAAAGTAAGTAAATCAAGATATAAATAATAATAATAATATCAAGAACAACAAGTTCAAACACCTACGATAAATAAAACGATTTTACCCAAAACACTCCTTTAACATGGAACTTACAAAATAATGGGTAATATAAAGTCATAAGTGAACTATATATGATATAATAACAATGAATATGATTCTTTAATAAGTTAATGACATTATATAAATCATTTTACAGGAGTCTTGAATACGTATGAAGCATATCGGACCTAAGATAAGGGATAACTATTCCAATCTCATTCTTATCTGAGATTGATATTCGTTAGTATTTACTGGGTTATTATTATCATCCATGACCATGTTTTCTAAAAATGTTTTCTTGTATTTTTTTAAAGACATTTTTACCCATTTTTTTGAAATTTACCACATGTTATGAATGTAATCTTACTTTTGTTTACCACACGGGGAACTTTTTGACTTTTCCTACAAAAGTACGAGAAGAATGTTATTTTTAACTTATACGGCATGAACAGATTTTTATGGTTTCATGACACCTCATTTTCATGAAGCTTACTCTACAATATTTTATGAATATTTTCAACAAATTACTTTTATTTTAAAATTGAATGAAATTTTGTGAAGACAAAATTATTTTGAAGAAGAAAGGATATTTTTCTCAAGAATTCATTTAAAGTGTTTTATCAAAACAATTTTCCATATAAGATGACATCATTTCATATGTGTATGTTTAAAGTATAATGTTTCTATGATTTAGATGTTTCACTTTTCTTAGGATGAAATATCCATTTATTTTATATTTATTATGTGATGACGGGATGATGTTTATGAAACCCATTTTAATCTTTGGGTTATGATGAATCTTTTAAGTTTATTTTTTGGAACAAGTAAGAATGATTTCATTATGAGATGGGTGGGACATACATCTCCATCCATTGCATTGGGTAAATATTTATATCTCATGAGATAGACAGGGATGGAACGATATGTTAATCTGGTTCTGTGTTACAGGACTGGAACGAGGAGTGAACTCGATTCAGAAAGGGACTTTGTCCACTAAGATGGTCTTGGAAGCAATGCCTTGGCTACTATGGAAATCATATCATGTGCTTAATGTTTTTTCACAATAAAAAGTTTTATTTCCAATCTATTTTATCATGATTGATGATCCATTATTCTTTATGCCTTACGTGCTTCCATGTTTTATGCCATTGCTCAAGATTTTGATGTTTAAATATAATGTTCAAGTTTTGAAGTTCAAATGTGTATGGTTTGTTTTATTTTCTCCATGTTTACCAATACTGAGCATTTGAGCTCACCCTTTATATGTTTTCTTTTTCACCAGGACATAAAGAAAGGTTTTAGGTAAGAAAACAAAAGAGGAAGATCTTATGGGAGATGTTGAAGATCTTTCACCAAGATTAGAATATTATATTTCAAGTTTCCAAAGACACTAAACTAATAAGGTCCTTGTGTGTCTATTTTTGTTACATATTAAGTATTCCGCAAAAGTAATTTAATTTCCATGTACATTAAGCATTGGGTCTCTACAGTTGGTATCAAAAGAAATGTTTAGTTAACCTTTGGAAGCTAGGATAGGAGAACTTTAGTGAGATCTCTCGAGATATTTCTATAGTATGTCTAGGGATGTCCCTAAGGTTAAGTATTAGTATAGGTTATAGTCGTAGAATTATTGTAACAATCTTAGAATTAACCCTAAGATGTTATATATTGAAGTTAATCCCCATTTATTTTGTTGTTTTCCCTATTATTATTTTTTTCCTCTCACACTATTCTTTTTGGGTTTTAGACGATGGCTGGATCCCGAAGGAACCATGTTGATCAATGTAATGGACAATGCAATTATTGTCCTCCTGAACATCCAAATGTGATGGGAGATGGAGTGAAAATTATTATTGCTATACTTACACAAGCTATGAATCATTCTGTATTTCCAAATGATCAGAGAAGGGAACAAAATTCTATTGAGTCCTTCATGAGGCAACGTCCACCTTCTTTCAATGGGTCTTCTAATCCACTTTTTGTTGAACAATGGATCAATACCACTGAAAAGATATTTTCCATACTTCACTGTTCAGAACATGATAAAGTCATTCTAGCTGTTTACCATTTAGAAGGTGAAGCAGACCAGTGGTGAACTCTAATTAAGAATAAAAGGCCCCAAGATGAAATTTAATCCATGGAATGGGACGAGTTCAAGAACTTGTTATTCAGTAAGTACATCCCTCTTATTTTTCGAACAAAGATGGAAAATGATTTCCTTGAGCTTATGCATAATGATGATGAATCTGTTGGTATATACGAAGCGAATTTTACAAGGCTTTCAAGGTATGCATCTAGTTTTATTATCCAACCTAAAAGTAAATTGATCGATTCTTCAGTGGCTTAAAACCATGTATTTTAAGGGAATTAGCTATAAGAGACTTTAGTATATATGAATTAATTGTGCGTTGTGCTATCAAGGTAGAAATGAATGTTGGTTTAACATATACATCTCATGGTTTTTATCAGAAATAAAAGATGGAGTACAAGGAGAAATCTCAAAATAATAGTGAAAAGAAGATGAATGTTTCTTTATGCTCAAAGTGTGGAGAGAATCATGGTGGAGATTGTCTTAAAGGGACTAGAAAATGTTATAAGTGTGGAAAAGAAGGTCATTGAGTAGCTAAGTGTTGAAGTAATTGAAAAAGGGTTTCTAGTGATGTGAATAAAGAAAAGACTGTGGAGAACGCACCACCAACACTTCAATGCTTCAAGTGAAAGAAAATGGGGAATTATGCTAATCATGCCCTAATCCATGGGTTAATGATGATCAACGTGAGAAACCTCTTAAGGAAAAGGATAAAGGGAAGTCACATGCAATCAATATTTGTGATGCTAAGTATTACAACGATGTTGTGTAATGATTAACTATTTATGTAATGGGATTTTAAAATAGTATCATGAAATCTCATTTATGGTATCGTGGAAATTTGTAATATCTATGTATTGGTTTTCAATAATTATATGGTACCGGTAACCATGAAAAGTGATTGTAATATTTTTGGAAGGAAGATGATATGTGCATAATGAATGGATAAGGATCAAATAATATGTTTGATAGTATTCATGAGCTCATGAATGATATAAGGACTAAGTGATATCATGGTCTGGGTATATAGAATTTTTGGGACTTTTGGTATGTGGAAAGAGTTAACTTTTGACAACATTAATGTTTTTACTGAGGTTCGATGGGTATTCAATTTTCAAGAGAATACATGATTATGGTATTCACATGTTTGGAATGTGACCAAAAAGATATATCTTAAGATATTTGAAGGACAATTGAAGGAATTCATATGCTTGGTAGATGAAGTTTCTAGTAATCAGACATAAGTATTTTCGATAAGCCTAAATGTTGGAATGGACATCATATAGTATTAGTTAAAGATATGAATTTTTATTTTTGAAATGTTATTATAGTATGTTTTTAGAAAAAGGAAAACCCATAGGATGGGAGACAACCCATCGTGTTAGACAAGGTTGTGGGAATCGAACCCACAACCGAAGTGCGACAGGCCTTTATCACCTACCACTAGCCTACAAGAAGTCCCTGGTTAGTAAAAAATAGTTTTATTTTATTATGCAGGATGATAGATAAAGTGTAAGTCAATTTTAGAACCATATCTGATTTATCTCACCATAGATGGACTTATGTATATAATATTTGCTAACTTATGTTTGAGACAGATGGAATAACCTATCATTCTATCACATGATCTGCTAAAACTTTGGTAAAGAAAAATTCAGCTTCATTTCATTAAGATGTGAAGTGGAAATTTTTCAAGGCATGAACAACGGTGAGATTATACAGAAATAAAGCAAGTATTTCTTCTAATTAAAATTCATTATCTTTAAGGAAATGATCTTGAAAACCAAAAATGTTTTCCTAGTTCCCTTATATCTAATGAATCAGATGGTACCTTAGATCATCACAAATCTATGTCTTTGTGATTGTTGTATTTTTCATAGCCATGTTCTCTACCACTCTCCATTAGAACATGATGGTTAGATTTCTCTTCCATATCCATATTTTTACCTATGTTCTCCTATATGGAAACCTAGTAATTAGTTAATTATGGTAATCGGTATGTTTCATACTTTAGTTTTTAAAGATATGTTATGGTATTCCTTTTTACGATGTGGGTATCTATTAAATAAACTTTTCAGTAGTAAACCATTTATAAACCTGACGAATTTTGAGGGTGAAATTCATTTTAAAGGGGGTAGAATGTAACACCTCGAGATTTTTTGAAAAATATTCTTTTTAATTTCATTTATGTCTTTTGTTGTACGATACACCAAAATGAGATTGCACTACACGCATCCCTACCTTGGCTTGCATTACACGCAATCACAACCTTCCACAATAGAGTGTGTTGTACGCAATACCGAGTTTCACTAAACAACGATATGTTTTATAAACTAGCCGTTATGAATAGTAATAACTAATTTTTGAAATTTTAAAAAATTTTCTTTCCAAATGGACTTCATTTTTGGATTCGGAATATCAAAATTACCCTAGGGTATATTTTTGGTATTTTTCTAAAAACTTTCAATTTTTGATGAATAGTGAAAACAATGGGTTACTATTTAAAAACCGACTGTTTATTTAAATAATTATTTATTTTATTTAAATTTATTTTCGGTAAAAATTGATACATAATACCTATATATGTTCAATGTAATTCATTAGATTCATTTAATAAAAATGTATGTATATACAAATTTTATTGAACTTTTCACTGTCCTTTACACACCTCCTAGGAGAATTTGAAGATATACATAAAAATTAATTTAACCACTTCTATGAGTGGAATTTAGAAAATCCGAGAGACACGGTTAATATCAAGGAGTCAAATGTTGTTCAATAAGGAAAAAATAATTTTTGTGAAGAGTAACTTTTTACTTTTATTTGCCACGGTTAAAAGTAAATCTGGTAATTAAGGGTAAAAATGAAATTATTATTACCCTAAAACATGTTATAATTATATTGGATAAGTGTAATTTGACCAAAAACAATCTTAGGATTATAATATTATCATTTAGGTTCACTTGGATTAGATTAGGACATTTATTATTATTTTATTTAAAAAATAGTTAAAAGAGTTAAAATCAAAGTTTAATAACTTAAACATTTTTAATATAGGGTTATACATGTGATAAATTCGACTATAAATATTCATTAGAAATAAAAAAATATTTCATACCTAATGGTATTTTATTTATAATTTTTAAAAATTAAATAACGTATGTTATTTATGACACAATAGTGATGGAGTAATTACCTAAATAATGAAATATTAAAATAATTGATATTATAAATACCCAAATAAATGTTCTTTGAGACTTTTTATGAATTAAACTAATTTTCTAGGTTAATATGACATGTTATTATTGTTTTAATTAACTTTTATTCGAACTAATCATGCTGTTATGTTTTTCAAAAAAATCAATTACTAAATAGTGTCAAAATTGACATAGAATAGTTTTTAAAAAAATATTATATTATTAATTGTTATTATATTCCTAAAAACCTAAGGTTTAGAAAAATGACTTATATAATATTATATATATTAATAATGAACCACTTGGGGTTTTTTTGGCTTGTTATAGTATGTTTAGTGACCATATAGTGTAAGAAAACAAGAAGACACGATAAAGGTTAAATTATTTAACATAGAGTTAAATTTAAATGATAAGGGTAAAATTGTAACATAAACTTCTATAAAACCTATTGGTTGAGAGGATTTAGACCCATCCCCACTTTAGCTTCGAAATGAATCAATTTGGAGCTATTATAAACCGAATATGACTTTAATATAAAATAATATTTTAAGGTTTTCCCAAGGTGCCCCTCTCCACCCTCATAAAATGGGCACCCCTTCCCTCTTCTCTTCACACCCTTTTTTGCCTTGAAGCTCGTCCAAACCCTGTCAATTCCTCTTCTAAACCTCTCTAATTACATAAAAAAGGTTCTGGTTTTCTCAAAAGACCAACTCTAGTGCCCTAAGAAGAAGTTTAAATGAGGTGCGTCGAGGAAGAGGTCATATCTTCTACTGACTCGTTAAAGTTTCTTTCTTCTTCTACTTCCTCTTATTTAGTTGTTTCATTTTAAAGTAAAAACATCAGTATTACTTATGTAATGATATGAAATAACCCTATTTCACCTTCTATCCATCCTATAGAAAAGGAAATCACCGCACGTGCATACGTATGGAATACCGTCTCCACGTCGTGCTGTAATCAGTTTATCCACCACCACCTTGCATGGACGGGTATGGTGGTGTAAAGAATTACTATATATAATTATTATAACATAATTATTATTCTATGATATTATATCATCCTCTCCAATGACATTTAATAAATATGGGAATGATATCATCGCTCGTGCGTACGTACGGATTACTGTCTCCACAACGCGATGAGATTTATTTTCCATGTTAACATTTCAAGAATAATTATAATGTATATATAATAAGTAAAAATGAAATATATGAAATAATAATTCTACTGGATTTATATATATATATATATATGTATTTCATCTACTTAATTCCATTCAATTCAATAAGGAAACAATAAATAAAATGATTTTACCCAAAACACTTCTTTAACATGGAACTTACAAAAGAACGGGTAATATAAATTTATAAGTGAACCATATATGATATCATACCAATGAATATGATTCTATAATAAGTCAATGAAATTATTTAAATCATTATATAGGAGTCTTGGATATTTATGAAGCATATCCGACCTAAGGTAAGAGATAACTATTCCAATCTCATTCTTATCCGAGATTGTTATTCGTAAGTATTTACTGGGGTAATTATTATAATCCATGCCCATGTTTTATAAAAATGTTTTCTTGTATTTTTTAAAGTCATTTTTACCAATTTATTGAAATTTACCACATGTTATGAAAGGAATCTTAATTTTTTTTACCACATGGATAACTTTTTGACTTTTCCGACAAAAGTACGAGAAGAATGTTATTTTTAACTTATACGGCGTGAGTGGATTTTTACAGTTTCATAACACCTCATTTTCATGAATCTTACTCTACAAGATTTTATGACTATTTTCAAAAAAATACATTTCTTTTAAAATTTCTTTGAATTTTGTGAAAAGAAAATGATTTTTAAGAAGAAAAGATATTTTCCTCAAGAATTCATTTCAAGTGTTTTATCAAAACCACTTTCCATATAAGATGACATTATTTCATATGTTTATGTTTCAAGTATAATGGCTCTATGATTTACATGGATTCACTTTTCTTAGGATTAAATATCCATTTGTTTTTTATGGATTATGTGATTATGGGATGATGTTTTTGAAACCCATTTTATTCTTTGGGTAATGATGAATGTTTTATGTTTATTTTGTGGAACAAGTAAGAATAATTTCATTATGAGATGGGTGGGACCTATATCATCCTCCAATTAATTTGGTAAATATTTATTTCTCATGAGATAGACATGGCTGGAATGGTATGTTAATCAAGTTTAGTGTTACAGGACTAGAACGAGGAGTGAAATTGATTCAGAAAGAGACTTTGTCCACTAATATGGTCTTGGAAGAAATGCCTTGGATACTATGGAAATCATATCATGTGCTTAATGTTTTTCCATAATTATAAGTTTTATTTCCATGCTATTTTATCATGATTGATGATCCATAACGCTCTATGCCTTACGTACTTCCATGTTTTATGTCATTGCTCAAGATTTTGATGTTTAAATATTATGTTCATGTTTTTATGTTCAAATGTATATGGTTTATTTTATTTTCTCCATGCATACACTTATTGAGAATTTGAGCTCACCATTTAAATGTTTTCTTTTCCCCAGGATATAATGAAAGGTTTTAGGTAAGAAAAAAAAGAGGAATATCTTAAGGGTGATGTTGAAGATCTTTCACCAAGATTAGAAGATTATATTCTGAGTTTCCAAAGACAATAAACTAATACGATCCTTTTGTGTCTATTTTTGTTATGTATTAAGTATTCCGCAAAAGTAATGTAAAGTCCATTTACGTCAAGATTTGGGTCTCTACAAGGAGGCCCACATAAGGGAACTAAAAGGAATATCTAAAATAGATTTACAATAGGTAACCAAAATTATAATCTTGACTCATGGTGTATTATGTATCAAAAAATATAATCTAAACTCATGATGTATAAGTGGGTACCAAGAAGATTATCTTGACTCAAGCTATAAATAGGTAATCTTATGTTTATCAAATAAAAGAAAAATGATATTAGAGGATGTTTGGTTTTAACCTTATATTGACTTCATATATATCCATCTTAACATGAATCAATTCCTATATTAATCAAGTGACACAAATTAAGTCCATATACAAGGAATATTGCATGCATTTTAACATCGTTCCATAAGAAATTTTCTATGAAGTTCAGAGGCATGAATTTGTGACTGGTTTTTTATTCATGTGATGAAACTCAATTATGATGACTAATTTTTTAACTAAATCTCTGACAATATGTGAATCATTCTCAGCGTGATAAAAAATTTATTGTTGATTTGTCATATTTCATTAGTGTACACAACATGTGATAGTGTGGGTTTTACATATTAACGTTACCCAGATAGAATTTATGTGTCCCGAAATTTGAGACAAAATATACTGATTGAGGTTTACACATTGAAGATTTTCATTAAGGTAAATAAAGGTATCACACCTTTGAGGAGGCCCATATATGATATCAAAAATATCATCATCTCATCTAATGGTGATTATGAGGGGATTTCACCTGTGTTAGGATTGAAAGTGTGTAACTATATGAGTGATTTGGTTGAAGGAATAGAGAGTTAGGAGAATACACCTTGAAGGATTCCGATATATGATATCCTAGGGGACTATATCAACTCTAGGTATATTGTGTGAAATATATATTATTATCTTGACTAATAGTTATAACAAAACAAAGAGGAGTATCTCAACTTCAAGAAGATATGAGGAAACTAAGAGGACAATCTCACTCAATGTTATTTTGGAATCATTGATTTTATTTTTTTTATGACAACCTCATATAAGAAAATGATATGGGCATACAACCTCAAAATCCAAGATGTATATGGAAGTCAAAGATGAAGATAAATTGGATATAGGGGGAATTTATACACTAATAGTTAAACATGGGGAGGGATTTTAATTAAAAAATAAAACAATTACAAAGGATATATATGGTAAGTAGATTGGAAAGTGAAATATTAATTTAATAAAATAAATTTTAATTAAACTATAATTTGGAATGACACTATGATAATTTATATATGGTTTTTGAAAATAATAATGTGAAATGTGTAGTGTATTAAGGTGTATTGATGTTTTGTGATTATTCTATACTATATGAACATTAAATGATGAAATAAATAATGGACTGAGATTGAATGGTTTGATAAAAGATTTTATAAATAAATCAGTGTGATCCCATAAAAGTGATAGGTTTATTTTATTTATCCATTGATTTTAATATATATTAAGATCTAATTCATGATTTTTTTCTCAAAATGAGAACGAAACCATGATTTCTCACTTTTTTAGTTTTTATCACCCATCCCTCAATTTGTCTTGGTCAACACCCTATATAGATGAGTTGTATAGAAGATACATTTTCTTGCTGATAATATAGTACAAATATAGTCTCATATCTCTAAAATGATATTTAAAATAGGGGATAGAGGTATGTAGAGAAAAATTTATACGGTGAGTTTCAATGAGATTGAGAATTATGATTTGGATCTTGAGTGGGTGTTTTAGATAACTATAGATTCTTATTGAAGATTCATTTTTTCATCGCGACCACTAGTTTATTCCATCATAAGTATTCATGCCTCTAAGAAATCATATTTATAGGCTCTAAATATTCTATGAACAATATAGAATATTTAAACATCATTAATAACCAACAATATGAGATCATAATTTGTGGGTTCCACCAAAGAGTGATTTTTTAACATACTAATTAATTCCTATGGGTTACCTAGTACGCTGCACCAATTGTCTAGCGGGACATCATGAACATTACTGCCTCTATTAAAATTCTACTTGTTGGATTATGGGTAGAATCAACTACCTGATAGACTTCCTATTGAATTGGAGCATCTGGATACTTAGTAGATGGTTGGTGTACTTGTTTTTGGTTCATCCTTCTATCCATTTGGCATTGGTTACCTAGTGTAACTTTCAATTTTCCAAACATCACCATATACTTTTGAAATTCTTTTCTTGCATCCATTTGATTTAGAAACTCCAATATATGTGATAAAAATTCCAATAACTCATCAATAGATATTTAATGTATATCCAAAATATATTATGATTCATTCAAGTATAACCCTTCATTGGCATCCAATTATATAACATCGAATCAAATAAATAGAACCATTATAGAAAATGATGATTGTTTGTGATCATGAAAAAATCATGCGGGATATAGGTACAAAATGATATTTATTTTTGAAGATATGAAAACACAATATAGAAATATATATATATATATAGTAAATCAAGATATAATCATATAAAAATGTATTAAAGATGTCAAATTTCAAAATTTTCCAGTAAGATATTTAATGTTATCAAGAGAAAAATATAAAAAAGTCATTCAATATGTTTCCCCCCATTTTTAGATAGTACGAATTTTTATAAAAAATTTTCCCTTTGAATCATAACAAAACATATCCCACTATACAATACAAATTTTCACCCCTATACATTAGTCATTTTATATCTACCACATTTTCATGATCATAAAGACATAATATAAAATGTTACATCATAAGTAAATCAGGATATAATATGTTAAGGATGTATTCCTGATATTAATGTTCAAGGCATTTGAAATAATTTATTCAATATTCTTATGAGGAATATATAAACCTATAATGTTATATTCCCCCTTTTGAGATAGTAATAATCTTTACAAAATTTATACCACTTGGAAAGTTGACAAAAAGTTCTCTAATATACATGATATATTTTTTCAACCTTTGTTATTATCAAATAAAATAGTTAAAGGATAAGTATATTTAATTAAATTCATTATAACAACAAAGATAATTTGAAAAAGAATTTTTTTTGAAATGAAACTAAATATTGATTTCAAAAATGGATGAAATCAAAATATAAAAATGATAAAATAAAAATATTTGAAAACATGAAATTTGAGAAACCGAATTTTTTTGTTAAATTAATAAGAAAACATAGAAGAGAGTTAGAGGGAGGTGATCTATAAATCTAGTTTAAATTTTTAAAAAAATTTAAATCTATTGAAAACCTTATCCCCACCTGTATCATTCCATAAATTTATTTTCTATCAATAATCTAGGTGTGAATTTTAAATAAAGGATAACATTTTACCAACAAATAATGTTGATTCTTTCAAACATTACCAGATATGAATCTCCCTCAATTGGAAAAATTAATTAGGTAATGGAATGATAATACAAATTGATATTAATAATAAAATAATGGATTTCAAGATAATACATTCAATGATATATCAATAACTTTAATTTTTAAATAAAAAATTTTAATCTAAAAAATAATCCAATATTATTTTATACAAAAAATAAATTTCAAGTAGGTGAAAAATATATTTAATGTTTTCAGGGTAATAAATATTTTAAAAAATATTCTAATTATAATTAATTTTTAATAAAAAAATTCAAATGAAAACACATATAACTATTTTTTAAAAACAAATTTTGAAATAACCATTAGACAAACATTAAAATAGATGTGTCATGAAAAACTTTGAAGAGGTATTCAAGGAAGAAAAATTTTAAAACATTATATAAGGTTAGATATTCAATTACATTCTAATAACTAGTGTTATTATAGTAAATCACATAGCCTTTTCTCATAAAATGATAAAAAAAATAGAAAAGTGGAATATAGAATAATTAACAAGAGGGATAAGAAATAATATAATTATTAGCTGACTCCCAACTTTAAATAGTTAGTGATTATTAACCAATTATGGATATACAATGTTTTAAGAGGAAAACATATGATATATCAATATGGTTTAGTGTTATAGTCCTGTAAAATATCAAATGTGTTTTCCTTTTAGAACCCATGTGAACATGGGTCTGGAAATAGTATCTAATAAATATCTTGATTCCAAAAAACATGGGCCCAAAAATGTTGGTAAATAAGGATTAGGAACCCAATTTTTTTATTATGACATTTTCTAGTAGAAATTATGAATGAAATATGCAAATATTTTGGTCACTCATATATTGTACTTTTTTAATTACAATCATAATTTAGATACCCTATTTAATTATAATAATAAAAAAATTATTTCTTAAAATGAATTTTAAAAAGGTAATATTTTTTGAAGAACTATAATTATCTAAAAAATAAAAAAGAATATGATATTTATAGGTCATTGAGATCCCAAAATTTAATTAAAAATTTATTATCTTTTGCTGAATTTCATATGATATTTATTCAGATCATAGATTTTTTTATTCTAATTTTGTATTTTTTTATCTTTTAATTTCAAAACTGAACCATAATTTTATTTATAGGGGATATACCTCTCATTAAAAATAATAATATTCACTAAGAATTTATTTTTATTTTCTGTTGTGTGGAATATATTTGGAAGAATTTAAATTGAAATATTATAGAACCTTCATAATTAAGATGAATAGAAGAGAATGAGTGAGATAAAGAAATGAGTAATTAGTTGAGTTATAATAAGTAGGATAATTAATAACATTATTTATAGTGTGATGATCCATGAGGCATTTAGAACATGCAGTGGTTGAGGAAGTGGAGTCAAGGGTGTTATCACTGGTGCTCTAAGTCAAAACATTAAGTTATTTCTGATATTTTTTCTTCTTTTTTTCTTGTTTTTTACACGAGGAACTCCATCTTGATATAAACTTTTTTATTTCATTCATATCACATAGCTTCTGGTTCCCTATTTTTATTTTCCTTTTTAGAATTATCGAAGTATATATTGTTCCCCTTTTATTTGTTTAATTACTTAGTCAGGTGTTCAAACTTTGTATCATTTTTAGTTTATTAACCATAATTAATAGCTTTAAAAAAATGTGACTTTGGATTATATATATTCCTTATAATCTTTTTTGAATTGATTATTCAATGTTATTTCATATATCATGACAGATCCAGTAATCTCTTTGACCAACATTTTTTTATTTTTTTACTTATTTTATAGTATTTACTTTAGGATACTAAGATCATAGTAAATCTCAAATGATTTTTTGACTAATGTTACTATAGATAAATATCCACCAAGAGAATTTTTACCACTATGAATTTTATTAAAATTTATAAATATAGTAGTAATAGATTCATTTGGATGCATAAAAAACCCCTTAAAATCTTATTTATAGATATCATGTTTAGTATTGGATACATAATTTGTTTCTTCATTAGTAACTTCAATGAGATTCTATATTTAATGCTCTATTTTTTCTTTAAAAATAAGCTTAAATTCAATTTTCTATAATCCAAAATACAACGAATTCATAGACATATCATATAATTAAAAGGGAGAAATAACATGTGGTGTCTATTTTTATTCATTTATAGTAGTGGGAATATAAAAATGCATAAAACTTTTCCATATAGGATAACCAATAGATATGGGAATGATTGACATACATGTTATCCAATAAATATAATTATAACCATAATGAAAAGGTGTATGACCCATATAGTTTCCTTTAGTAGTACTATGGATGTTTAAAAAATGTTCAATTTTGTAAATATTGATCATTGAAATTGCATATGATTTTAGAAACTAAAATATATTTTTGGAAATAAGAATAATTTGATAAAAACACAAATATTTCATTTAAAACCAAATTTAGCCAATAAATAAAGAAAAAATGAAAAGGTAATAGAATTTATAAAAGTTAAACATTGTGAGAGATGAAAATTACATAATAAAATAATACCAAAGGATATAGAGGTTAAAAATAGTATAAAATGAAGTTTAATTTAATCAAAGTCATTTTAATTAAATAATAACATCAAATGAGATCATTGTAATTTCAATATTATTTAAAAAAGTAATAAAGTGAATAAATTTTTTTTATTATGATGTATTAAAATTATGTGATTTTAAAATTCAATATGAATATGAAATGTTGAAACAAATAAAGGAGAGAGAACGATTTGATAAAGGAGTTTAGAAATAACTCAATTTGGTCTTCTAATTATCATCCCATAAGGTTGATAGGTTTATTTAATTTATCCCTTAATTTTCATGGATATTAATAATGAATTAATCCCTATATTTTTATGGTATGTTATATGAAACCAATATCCTTCACTTTGTTAGTTGTGAGTAACCATCACCAACTTTGTGGTTGTGATCACTCTTTGTCAACGAGGTCATGATAAGAGAAAGGTTCTAGATGAAAATGTTTCAAAAATATAGTTCATATATATCAAATGATATGTATAATAAAAGTTATAGAGATATATAGAGACAAAGGTAGATGGTGAGATCACTAGATAATGAGAATTAATATTTGGTTTTCGTGGGGACTGTTTAGATTACCCGAGAATTATCATTGGAGATTCATTGATTCACCATGAGTGTCGATTCATTCAATCATAAGTATTCATACAAAAAATGAATACTTTTATAGGCTCGAAAAATATGATGAAAATTATAGAATATATTAACAACATTAATCACCATGAATGGGAGATTTAAAACTCTAGGATCCAGCATTGAGTGTTTTTTGAATTCTACTCAACACCTACTAGCTACCTGGTATGATCTACTAGTTTTCCATCATTTTTTTTATAGAGATATCTACTTCTTTCTAGATTCTATTAGTTGGATGGGAGGTAAAACTAGATATTCATGTTCCTTAATGTATCACAATATCTTCTACACACTTTCCATCAATTGGCCGAAATCAATCCCCGAGATACCTGGTAGGATTCCTATTGGTTTAACAATCTGTCCATATGGAACTGAGTAGCTGATTACTTGAATCAGCTAGTCTATGTAGTCTAATTTTTTTTAAACATCCCAATAACCTTCTCAAATCCTTTTTGTGACTCCCTTTTATTTGGTAAATTCACTCTATTTGATCAACAACAACAATACATTAACCCATCATCAACATACATCGAAAAGATATTATGGTTCCTTCATGAATGGACCTTCATTGGTATAAAATTATCATAACTATGAATCACTTAAGTGAAGAAATTAGATATAAAGATGTGTGTTTGTGATCATGAATACATCATGGGAGATAAATAGGTATAATAACATAAAATCAATAAATACTATATTTGTATCTTCTTCATAATCTTTCCATATTTATGTGGATGAAAAATGGAAATTAAGAACAAATAAATACCAAAATCATTCATAAATTGCCCCCATAATCTTAATGAAAAATGATCGTCATAATATGATATATTCCTTAGTAGAATTCCCTAAATATTTAACATCTCATCCATATACAATTTATTTAAATTTTTCTCCCAAAACTGATCATGAATGGGAAAAAAATTAATATACATCACTAATCTATCATTAATGAACCATAAAACATCATTTAAGCTAGTTATATGTGGTAAAATATTTATTTAATAACTCAAAATAACATTCCACTTATACAATGGACTAATCATATGTTATATCAATCTATCTTGTATAAAATGATCCTCCTTCACTTGATGAAAAGTGAGGCATCACAAAACATAGATAGAATTATCTCATTTTATAACCAAAGACCAAAACAATCATCTCATGTTATGATTTATATTCCCTAATCAAAGATGAACTGTTAGAGGGGAGTGATAAAACTATTATAAAATACATTTATACACTCCTATAGAACAAAAAACATACCTTGATATAAAATTTGGTTCTCCTTACCATATGAAAAATCCTATACTAATTCACCATGAATGATAATGTTACACTAGAATTTTAAATTTTGGTATCATGTACATGTCTAAAGATTATGTTGTATCAGATTTAATGTCATCATTATCTGATATAAATATTCTAGTCCCTTGATTTCTATAAAATGAATATGTAAAATTTTTAACAACTCTATAACATTTTAATTCTCTTATGATTCTCGTATTAACTCTATATATTATTTTTTCTAAAAAAATCCTAGATTAAATTATGCTAACCAAGGTTATAGAATATCTCAAAATAATAGTCCTATTAAAACTCCAAAAATTTACACTTTTATTTATTTAGATCACTCGAAGAAAATTATATGTAAAATATCTTATGGTGTATCAAATCCATAAATTACTACCAGAGTAAATAATATACGCATTACTACAATGTGAAAACTATTGTTTCTTTCTCTAAATCATATGTAAAATAATTCTCTTAAAGTGTTCTAGATGACTTAACATATATATAATAACTGAATTATCCTGCAATAATAGAAAACAAATTCCCGAACTAGAGGTTTTAAAGTGTACCAAATATGGTATCCCAATGTCTACAAATCTAAGAATCACTACCCTTGTCAAGACCTTTAGATGAAAAATTGTCACTTGACACTATTCTGTCTAAAAGATATCTTACCACATATTTATTAGCATTTAAAATGAGCCCTGATCTATGAAAAATAAAATAATAAATTGATGATAATGTTTAAATAATTTTAATAAAAATATTACCATTAAAAGATTGTTTGATGGATACTAAGCTACTACTTCTCCCACCATCTTTGGATCAAAAATTTACTACAAACCCAAATATATTATGAACCATGAAATTGTTTATTATAATATAAAATTGGTATTCGAATGATTTTACACATAGATAATAATCATATAAAATATGCAATTTAACTCGTAAATGAGAAATACATTCTTACTTGATTTATAAATAATTTAATATAACATTAATAATAGTATTATAAATCAATCTTGGAATATTTTAAATACATGTTAAGTAAAACACATAAATACTAATATAAAATACACTATGCTAAAATACATCACTACGAACTCAGAATTTTTGTACATACATAAAAACTATGTGATTCGTATATTCTTAATGAAATTCATTAATGATGATAGACCAAACTGACATCAATCATGAAGAATGCCTAAACTCAACTATAATGATCAATTGAGTCATTAATATATGATAATGGCTAAATATTAATTATCATTACCTAATAAAACCAATGATAATTGATGTAAATATACAATATCTCATGAAACTTATTCATAATGAGAACTAAATAATTCCATAAAAACAAAGGTTCAAGGGTGAAACCAAAGTGTAGGGTCAGAACCAAATTAAGATTTTTTATTAATATCAATGGATAAATACATAGAAATATATGAACAGACCACTGAATCTCATAGATATTATCATACACGTATAATTTATAATTAATTTAAATGTATAATTATAACATTCTTGATATTCTTCTTGATCAAATTTCCATCACTAGTCTTGTCATGTAATCACTGTGTTGGAGAATACAGACAATGATTCCTATAGATAAATATGTACTTTCACCATGAATCTCAGAACGATGTATTGATCTCAAGAGTGCTAGTATGAAGTGCATTAGGTACATAACATAGTTATCCATTGATCAATATGAAGATATCTATTTTCGATCTTGATTTTTATGAGGAGAAAATGAGATAAATTATCTACAGGGTTTGGTAGAATTATTTCTAAAATTTTCAACTACTAACTTCTAAAAATTATATATTTTAGATAAATTTTTTGTTTTTAGTAGAATATATTTTTAAAAATTCTCTTATAATTTTATATAATCTATAAAACACCACCTATCAAATATAATAATAATAATATTATTAGATAGAATGAAATTTTTTTCATCTAATATTGTTTGTTAACTAAATAAATAATTATATATTTAAATGATATAACATAAAACACATCATTTCCATAGGATCATTAAAAATTACCCATATTCTCAAATATAATTTATTAATCATTTAATAATAATGATTTCATTTGATAAAATAAAATAAATTTTATATTCACATTATTTTGGAATAAATATTTATTTTTTAATATTCGTATACCATGATTAAAAATTGTTTTCACTTTATTCACTCAACTCACATATCTTAAAAACGAATATATATTTTATTGAATTTCTATGATTAACTTTTACTTTAATAATTAGTATTTAAAATATAAGGGATTTATTTTTTCATAATAATATATTTAATATAATTTAATGAGATTCTGGTTACACATAGTTTCTGACCCTATAGTTCCCTTCTGAATAAAAATAGATAAAACTTACCTAAATTCCTTGTTTAACATATAATAACACATAAAATTTCCTATAGAGAGAGAAGTGATACCATCAAATAGATAAAAAAACGTTTTATGAATACTAATATATAATATAATCTCTATGTAAACTAAAATCTCCAAAAAATGATGTATACTTGTGTTATCACCCTATATGCTTGATTTATCTTTATTTGACTCTTCAAAAGGATCCAATTTACAAATTTACTAGGATATATATATATATTTTTATAGTTCCATTTATATCAAAGTGGTATGTATTTTTATTCTCCTTTTTAATATGTAATTGAAAAATTATTTCTTTAATATTTAATTAATACCATATCACTTATGAGGCACCCAATATATTCTACATAAATATAAGCAAATATTTTCATAGATTTTATTTAAATATATTGATGTACCCTAAGGATGTTTTTGAAGGTTTTTATTTATTTTTAACTTTAAATGAATAATCATTGGAAGCCACTGGGATATTTTTTGATATAGTTGGAATATTTTTTAACTGTTTTGAAATGTAATTAAGGTATTCTACATTAATCTTATGGTTATTAAATGTTTCCATGAATTCTATTTAAAAGATGAAATGTGGATAAGTAATTATTTATTTGAGTCAATATGAATTTTAACGAGTCATTTAATCACTAGGGTATTTTAAATAAATACCAATTCATTAATTTTTATTAGTCAAGAATCATTGTGTATGAGCCATTTGAGCCGATCCTTTGAATTCATGTGAGTCAGTGGAAATTCCATATAAGTCCTTAAAATTAGTGTTTGAGTGATCATATGTTTAGTGTGAGTCATTTGAATGTTTATAAGTAATTTAAATTTATTTTTGTGTTATTTAAAACTATATACGAGTGATTTTAACTTTTTATGAGCCATTTACTTTGTGAAATTGCATGTTTTTCAAAGGGTGATACAATGGAGATTTCTAGAATTATATATTCTGAATATAATTAAATCAGTTAATTCTCCAGAAATTATTCGCAGATATTTACATCAAAAATGGGGTTTGATTCAATAATTATAATAATAATATGGTCTTAACATTATTCAGAAGAAGATCACCTATGAGAACAACTTAAAATGGGAGAGTTTAAGTGGAACTGATTATGTTATTCAAGAATCACCAGCCTTTATTCCTGAATGTATCTTTTATGATGATGAAATGATACAAGAATCATTATTCACATTCAAATCATGCTGTTATTGAATTTAAGTAATCAAGTTATTATGAAAATTAAACAATTGAGTGTTTAACTGATGTTTCACTATGAAATTCACTATCACACCCCGAAGAGGCTAAAGTAGTTTTTGTCACTGTTGGAACTAGTGGAATGAACAATAGATCACTTCAAAGTTGTTTTCAAAATCATAAATTTATTTATTTGTAAAATATTTTGGTTGATTATTTCTACAGAAGTCATAAACCAAAAATTGCTATTAATAAATATAAATTCATAATGATATTTATGGAATTCAATTGTAATTGTTTTTGAATATTTATGGGAATATTCATGATTTTGGGTACGTACACATGAGTAAATAATTTTTTTTAAAAAAATCAAGGATTTTTTTTGAATTTTTTTTAATATGATTTTTATAGAAGCTACATAAAATTTTATTAATGAAATTATTTCAATTATTGAATTTAGAGATTTTATTTATTAAGGGGAGAAGTACAGTGAAATAAATATTAGATATTGTATCACTGAGTATAAAAAATTTGACATAAAACAAACCCTGAAGCTCTGTTTTAGTGAATAGAAGAAATATTACACATGCCCAAGCGATCAATGTATTGAAATTGAAAAAAATATTTTATCAAACTAATTATGCATAAAGAGAGAAAGATCTAAATAAAGAATTTACATAAAATAATATTTTTTATACTCTAGTTACAGAAATATGTAATTTGATATTAATTTACCATACTTGATTTCTTAGAGAGTAGGATCTTTTATTAGTTTTTGGAGAAACTCGACGGTGTCGCATATCTTCCTCAACAAGTTTTTTTATTATTTCACTTTAACTAGTGAGAGAAAGTATAAAAGATTATAACTAGTGAGAGGAAATGAATTATAGGTGAAGTATGATACCTCCTTCCAACTATAATTTGGGTGATTCCCTAGACCTATACTCATAGATCCGTTACTCATAGACACATACTTTTGAAACATTATTTAATACCAACAATGGAAGCCTAGATTTATAAATCCTTTATTAAAAAATAAATAATTATTATTTAATATTTTACTTATGAATGATCTGTTTTAGTTCAAGATATTTTGAAATTTATAGCAATTCATAAAAAAAAATCATGTGTTCTTTGTAATAAGATGATGATTTTCCCCACTTTATATGAATCTTGTTAATTCATAATGAGTCTTGAAAATTTCTCATATATTATTCTGCATGTTTTATCCTCCTATGCATGTCACATGTACTTCATTTATTCAAATATTTGGGAAATAAAATATAATAAGGGGTGATCTCAAATACTTAGTAATGGAAAACAGAAAACTAAAGAAATCAAGGAAGAAACATGACATAAATATTATTTAATGAATAAAAAACATTATAAAGCCACAATAAACATGAAACCAAGATCATGGTATATTCATGATAATAAATGAAATCATGGATTTTAATAATATTAATCCCACACTTATGGAATGTATAATGTCAGACATTAAAAACCTATTGTAAGGGCCTTGTGCCAAGAAACAGTACATCTCATAGAGACCACATTCAAGACATCTTTCTGAATTTGGAAGACATACACCAATCACCCAAACCTATTTTGTCTCATGAAACCATTTGATTCATCAATGGGATATATTCCCCAATCATCTTAATACTGAATACAACATGCTTATTCATATAATTAATGATGCAAAATGTCATTAAATAATGATCATATGTTAATAGTTAAAAATAGTCAAGTGTATCAATACTTTTCACCATGTTAATAATAGGGATATCATGGTCATAACCCATCCAAATAAAAGAGGTGGATGGTCTAACAAAACATATTTCATTTTCCAATATTCATCAGTGTTGGAATAATGACATAAATTTTTTTAATACTTTTTCATGAGTCAATAGAATAATATCCTATCATAGGGAACACCATACAATCATAATAATTTAAAATTTTATGGCCAAACCATATCAAGTAATGATTATATGGCTAATTCAACATTTGAATGGCATGATCACAAGAGGTAATATTTTATTTTCAAATGTTTTATATGGTAATAATTTATATAAATAAATAATGATGGAAAACTACATCATAAAATAAATTTGAAGAATGTACCAATCTTATATGAAATAATTTCAGGAGAATTATCATAACTCAATTAATGAATGTTGAGTTTTGAGAAATCAATACTAATATGGAAATAACTGAATAAAAAACTACATGAATAAGGGAACAAAATTTGTAAATAAAAAATGATACAAAAATAGTTTTATAAAAATATTTCCATGTCTAATAATTTATATAAAAAAATAAAACATGATGAAAAAACATATTTTGTCTCAAAGAATTAGAATTA
The DNA here is from genome assembly GCA_963277665.1 of Viscum album. Taxonomy (NCBI): domain Eukaryota; kingdom Viridiplantae; phylum Streptophyta; class Magnoliopsida; order Santalales; family Viscaceae; genus Viscum; species Viscum album. Next base: position 1,194,720,141 of record OY728123.1, on the reverse strand, counting down.
AGAGCAAGAGAACCATTACTACTTTAAAAACTTTTCAATCATGACCCCTGGACGAAGATAGATTACAATTAAACATAAAATAACATGATTAAAATATAAATAATTACATGATATATCAAATAGGAAGCATATAAACCATATAAATAAATTTGGTTCGTAATACCAAACATGTATTAAAGAATGAAAATTGAGACAAAAACCCTTAACTTATCCGGATATATTCCCCACTTGCACCAAATTCCATGAGTAATTAAATTTAGTTCATAAAATACATAATTAAGAACCATTTTTATAATTATATACATTTATAATCCTCATTTACAATAATCATATATATATATAATAGCAAGTTTTTTTTAATATTTTCAACACCAATTGTAAAAAATATTTTATCACTTTTAACAAGTTTCGTACAAGTAAAATTAGTGTCTATTCATTAGATAATGCCCAAAAATATTATATATTATATGTTACTAGAATATATGATCCCATATTTTTTAAAACCTATAATTTTATTTCAATTCAGTTATGTTTACAAACCATGAAGGTGAAATCAATGATGACCATGTTTTGATGATTCTTCATGAACAAAATGTTTTTTCATAATTAATTAGTTAAATTTTGATATAACCTTACCCGAAGAGAAACATTATTTACTTATTTATATCATATTACACCATTAAATAATTTCTCATTGTTATTTGTGAAAACAATGTTCTGTATTTTACATGTGTGTGGTAAAATTGACAAATATATGAACCTATAACAAACAATGGATGATTATGAGATGGTTTAGTTTAAATATATTTATAAAAAAAATTATATTGACAGTATTTTATTTTATTATTTTGATATCTCATGATTTAAATTAAGTATAAGAATATGTAATGGATTTGAAAATAATACACAATTTGAATAAAAGATCATCCTATTTGAACACTTATTTTAATTGTCTAAATTAATGATAATCATTTTTTTTCAACTAATTTATATGTTCTCAAATTTTTCATACCATAAAATTAATGATATAATAAAAAAAATTAGTTATCCTTTAATAAAGTCCTTATAGCCATCAATTTTAGTAGCGATTTAAAAACACATTGCGCCATGGAGGGAGTAGTCTATACAACACATGAACAATGATGTTTTTTATCATAATAGATGTGGTATATTAATAAGAAATAAAAATACCCTTAATATATTAACATTGAAGTATATAAAGGAAAATAATAATATTATATTACTATGGGTTTGATAAATATTAGATAATATAATTAACAATAAAAACTAAGTAGTTGATAATGTTTACATAAGCACCCTGAATTTTCCTTGGTAGTCTCTTTAGAAATGAAGGCCTTAGGCTAACTAATTCTATAAAGATTCTTTCTAACATGGGAGAAGGTTATATAAGAAGAAAAAAATTCGTTTGAAGGTGAAATTAGAATAATAGGTGATTCTTTAAGCGGGGAAGATATTTTCATTTTATTATTGAAAGGAAGGGTAATTTTGGGAGAAACCCTTATATTTTCAATAATGTAAGGTTACTTTTCATTTTTCAAAGGACCCAGAATAAAAAATAATAATATATTAAAATGAATGTGGGTCTAAAATAACCTCAAAAACTCTTTTTTAGAAAAACTTGACTATTTTAGTGTGTTTTGTTTTAACATTTCTAACTGTAAATCCAATTTACTCTTACAATGATAATTAATTTATATCCTTAGAAATTTATTTTAATGAAAAATATTATGATTGAATATTTTACATAATTTTAAAATTATGATTTAATATTTGGAATTAATTTTATAACGTAAATTTGTAAAGGTGCGAAAATTTAATTTTAAAATAAAAACAATTAATTGTGTAAAACAGTATTTAGAGAAATAAGGTTTTAAAGCATTAAATTTACCTATAGGATATAATTATATTGGATAATAATTTTAATGGAATAAACTTTTTTACTATAAAACAATAATTTTTGTGAGGATCTCAAGGCATTCCAAAAATAAAATCCCACATGAAAATAATTGATTCATAGAAAAGGGCAATTTTTTTATTAAGGTAACATTTTAATTACTTATAAAGATCTTATAAATAAGATTTATAATCCTAAAGAATATTTTAATGTGAATAATTTTATTCCATAGATTAATAATTGATCACGGAAAATGACTTTTAATATTATAGATTATTATTATATAATGATAATTCCCTAAAAGTTACATGTATCATGAAAACCCAATTTTTCGACTAAATACTAATAGATTCATAAAAAGCTCAAAAATTCATAATAAGTCAATTTTTATATGTGAAATTCAAAAATTAAGTTAATATTTATTAATTAAAAATTAAAAAAATTGTAGTTTTAGTTTTTAATATAATCATATATTATAATATGAAACTTTTTTAATAAAAATGACATTTCTTATCATGAACTATTATTATCATTATTCCATATAATTACAAAAATAAATCCATGTTTTAAAATTAATAAAAAATAAATAATATTTCCTTAATCATACATTTATTGAAATAGAAATTTCCATCACATATAGATGAACGTTTTTAGGAAAACACCCTTTGAACAATAAAAGATCTTATTAGTAATTTATGGTAAACTAATGGAAATTCATTGATAATAAAATTATAAATTTTTAACAAATATTTAATTAATTGAATAAAAATATTCATTAATAGTAACTGAACATATAAGTTTTTTACAGTTATAATTAAGCATTTATATTTTATCTAAATATATCACTATTTCGTTTATGCTTTATGTTGAATGGGGAGAAAGATATCAACAACACTAACTTATTTAAGGGTATCAGATATTAAGATAATAGGGTGTTGAATTGTACCACATTAAGTCAATAGTTTCCTATAAATATTAACTTTTACTAAATAAATACCTACTCATTTTGACCCATATTTTCATACTTATATAATACATCTTAATAGATGAATTATCATTACATAACATTATGATACACACCAGAATCATATAATTTTAGTATATTTGGAAACATGTTAACATAAGAAAATTATTTATAAGAGAAAAACATATCTTCTAATAAGTTCTTTGTAACTACCATTCTTTTTAAGGAAATTATACTTAAGAACATTGTTCACAACCTAGGGAAGTGAAAAGTAAGAAGTGCGATATCAGATGCCTAGTAAGGTTAAAAACTAAAGATAACAACAATCACTATATTATAAAATTATATTCAGGGTACGAGAACATGATATTAGTATTAAATAAATACCCTACATATCATACATCATAATATTGAATCATGGAATAAATATTGGCAGTTTATAAGACAAGAATAATAAAGGAATTAAAAAACATGAGCTATGAGAGAATAACATTGACCTAAGACATAACTTTTTAGCATAGAAATAATCATAGAAAATAATTTATTTAATAAAATATCTCTTCTTAGACAATCATATTGAATCGGTTTTACTCCTCATTACATTATATCTATAGTTAAGGTCTACTCCCATGACTACTATTATAGACAGAGTCCCATATTAAATTTGGTCCACTCCCCATTTCATTCCTTATTATCTCATGAGATATCTATTGTTACCCAAATAATTTGAGCGTTATATAATTCTAAGACAACCTATTACATAATCACTATGCATTCATATATTTTCCAAACCATCATAAATCATTCATCATATATCATAACTCTTTTAAATGAAATGTGTTTCATAAACATTTCAAAATTGCATCTTATCATAACACATATAAAATAAATAGGTTTTATAAAAATAATCATAAAACATATAGATAAAGAATAAGGATGGAATCCATAGATCATAACCCTAATAAATCATAAGTAACATGACATTATCTTATAATATATGAAAAATTCAATCAAAATATCAATATATCATTTATTGAGGAAAATATTCTTTTCAATTATAAACTACTTAATTAAAATGAAAATTTTCTCAAAATATTAAGAAAATATTTTTCATTAAAAATTAAAATGGAAACATGTAAAAGAATTTTCAGTGCTCTGGGAAATCATGATGATGGAAAATTCTATTAATTCAATGTTTGTAAAAACAATTTTTTCTTTCCCATTTCAAGTAAGAAGTCAAAAGTATCTCATTTAGTAAAAATAATAATATTAATTTTAATATATTTTATAAAAATATTAAACATGTGTAAAAATAAATTGAAATGTTCATTGGAAATTAGTAAAAAAATCGTAAAAATCTTTTGTAAATCATTGATTTGGAAGAAAAAACATTTTCAACCAAAGAGAGAATGAAAGTAGATTTTCCTTAAAAACATTATTTTATTCTCATGAGTACTCAAATAGAGGAAAATAATAAGAAAAATTCAATATCCTAAAATAATCATATAATAAGGAAATCCATGTAATTATTGAGATACATGTCATAAAATTTCATCATCTTAAACTTAATCATAAACAATCTTGATAAACAAGGATATTTTATAATAATGCCCATACATCTTGTTTGAATTGATTAAAAAGCACACTAACCTATCATATACTAAATTTAAATTTATCTTAATTATATAAAATAATAATTTAAATAATTATAATATCATATATGATCCACTTATAAAAGTTTAATTCAAATTTATAAAGAATTCATTATGAAAAGAATCTTTTCTAGGTGTCAACTATATCATTTTTCATGAGAATTTATGTTCGGTAGTTCCCATCCTTATAATTTGATCATTGTTACATCAACACAATAATTTTAATAATGACATAAATTTTATATATTTTAACTATATATATATATATATATATATTCATCTATAAAAATATAGTGATAGGAAAATAAATGACACAATTCATGGAGACGGTAAGCCATACATACACACAAACTCTCTATTAACTTTTTTAAAGTTCGAAAAAAGTAAGGTAAATATTAATTTACCAAAAGAAATAATTATTGAATAATATATATAGAAAATAAATTCCTTCAATATCTTCTTATTTTTTCCATGTAAATATTAAATGAAAAGTTAATCACATCAATTCGTAGAGGTGTTAGTCAACATGTACACGTGAGTTACATTATCACATTTCAATGAATCAGATGTTATGAAGAAAGATATGGTACTATTATTAGAAAATATTTTTTTTATAAATATAGTTTATAAATATTAAATCCATCACAATAAAATTCTAATAATTTTTTCAATGGGAAAAAACTGTATTGTTATATGGAGGCGGTATTCCACATGTATGCATGAGAAATACTTTCACTTCCAATTTAATGTAAAAGAGGTTGAATAATGGTGGTCACATGATCATAATAAAAACATATTATATAGAGGATAATAACGTTATTATATGATGATGAATACCATAGATTTATAGAAGTTATATATAAACCTGATCCTTTGTACACATAATATTAGATGATTTTACCATAAATATACATTGATATAAAACAAGGATAGAAAAGTCCTAGTTTCATTGGAAGATTAGTTTTGTAAAACATTGACATGAAAATTAATTTTATTTATTTTAACCTCCATAATGAGCTAATAAATCTCTTTGAGCTCTTAAAAATTCATGGGATAACCCATGGAATATATTGAAAAAATGGATGATAAAAAATCAAATTAAAGGAACAAAAATGATAAGGAAACATAACATGTGATTCAAAGTTCTACCATGATATCATAAAAGATAAGGCTTATGAGTAATAACATGGGAGAAAAAATAGAGAACATGGTGTCACAATATCAAGGAAAAATTTTCAATGTGTCAAAAACACTAAACATGGCATAAGTATATGTCAATAATAACTATAAAGATAATGTAACATGGTGGGAAGAGTGCCACAGTATTTTAGGTTTAATCTATATTCCAAAAAATAAAATCTCATCAGAAAAAAGATACACCAAAAGTGCTGGATCTATATATAGTTAAACCCATCATAACATATTTTTTATTATATCTTCCAAAAAAGGGTGTTATTCATAAATAATAAACATAATAATTATCCATGTAAATAGAATGTTTTGCATAATATTACCACAAATCATAATAAAAAGATATTTCATAAAGAATAAATTTGGGAAATGATAATACGAAATGTATTGTACCATCAAATAAAAGAAGAATAAAATATTAATTTTGAAAGTCTTATATATGTAATTTATAATCAATAAATAAAATTAAATGGATAGAGAAAGTGATTTAGATAGAGAATAGTCATAAACTACAAAAAATAGTGGTTTAGAGAGATCACTTTCCTTGGGTCTGAATCATCACATCCATTATTTAAATGTATAAATAATAAACTCATATTAATTAATTATTTTATTTAAAAAATTGTATATTTATTATTACTTTTATTTTATTTATTATCATGCTATATTCAATTATTTAATAATTTAATAATTTAATATCATCTTAGATGTTTTGATGATATTCAACTCATATGTCCAAAATCACTTTTATAAGTTTCTTAAGGTAAAAAGGGTATCATTTCATCATATCCAGTATAATAAAAATGATATTATTATCATATTGATAAATAATTTAGAATTTTAAAACCAATCCAAAATTTTGGTCACGAAAAATGAATTATGTTACAATCATGGTGGTTGTAGGTTCTACATACGCATGAGTAACATTTCTATTTTCCAATGATCATGATATAAAGAAGTTAAGTGTTATTTCACCTTCAAATAATGATAATTATTTTATAAATTTCATATTATTTCATCAAATTAACTTATATAAACCATCCATGTCATTTAGTAATGAAAAATGAAAATCACTTCATGGATTTGGTCATATACATATACACACGAATGACACTATCATATTTCAATAAATAGAATGGTTAGAAAATATATAATATATTAATTTAAATAGATATAAATATTTTTAATTAATATATATATATAATCAATCATCATAAATAGCTGTGAGAGGAGATGATGAAAATTTATCACATCAGTTTGTGAGGTGGAAGTCCACTACACATATGAATGATTTTTTTTCCAATTTGATAGAAGTGGAGATGGATGAAGGTTATAAAATTAAAAAAATAACATCTATGTTTATATTAGATATTGATGTTATTATATAGTTATTTTTTAATAATATTTTAAGGAAATAGAAGTATAAATAAAATAAAAACACTTGGTTATGAATGATAACGCTTTCTCAAAAACCACCTTTTGTTTACATAGAAATATTTAATAGAATAATTTTTTAATAAAAAAGGAATAAAATACAAGTTAGGGTAATTAATTAAGGTATTTGGGAAAGTATTTCATGAAACAAATTTCCTTTAATGTGTGAAGAAAAGGGGAGAGGAGGTCCCCTTTTATATGTGAGAAGAGAGGAACTTTTAAATTTTCTTAAAATATTAAATTAATATAATTTAATTATCATTAAAAAGGGGAAAAAAGTAATATTAATATTTGAATATTTTGAGTATAAATAATATCATACAATAAAATTTTGAACCATTTGGATTATTGTATTTACACTTATTGCATTGTTCTAACCAAAGTTAACATTTTTTGACACATATCATGACAATTTTATTTTACTCTTTAAGGGTCAGGATAGTTACTATAAAAAAAATCAGTACATAAATTGACCATGGATGATATTTTTAAACTATATCCATATCAATTGGATGAATATATTATTTTATTAATTTTAAATCATTCAATTAGATTTTGTTTATTAAGAAATATCATTAATTCCATTTTTGAAATAATTCATTTATTTTGACATTGAATGAAACTTGGAAATAATGTAATGAAAATATAATCCTTTCACAACTATATAATTGGTTAAAAGTATATAATAAATTTATTAAACACAATAATTATTTAAATTTATATTACTTTTAATATTTTTAAAATTAGTTATTTTATGTTTCTATAATTTAAATAAATTTTGTATTGGTGTTGCACACGTATTTAAGGTAAATATTTCATCACTAAAAATTATAAATTAATTACCATGATAAAGAATAATCTTTTAAATTAATATTTACAAACTAATATATGTTTTATTTATCTCAGTCAGAAAGTATTGCAGATATTAATATCAAGAATGTGATATTTTTATCTTTATCTTTTACTCAATAATTATAATGGCCAGTATCATAGAAATACGACACCAAGTGGAAGTATTTTCAAGGCATAAATGTAATTGGATGAACATTACTCATAAAATAGGACAACGAAAAGTGTTAGGGTAAATTTCTAGTCCTCATCATATAATTTTTAACAATAATTTCTTGATTTGACCTTACATTGGTGATAATTATTTACTATAGTTACTATTAATGGTGACTCAACAAAAAAGGAAACTATTTATAAAATTTTTACCTCATGATTTAAAATAAAGAATAATTTTTTTATTATTGATTTCACATATGTTCTAGAATTTAATTGTAAATTAAACTCGTGAAAAGCGATGGAGAAATAGTTTTTCATAAAAATATCTTTTTAAGTCTAAGAATAAAATTATAACAAAATAGAGTATAAATATGATTAAAATATAAATATATAGTACTCATAGTACTTTTATATAACATTAAAATAATAATGGTACTTTTAAATTACTTAAGTTATTTAAAAGAAATGAATGTTGTATAAAAAGAAATATTTTCACTATTCACGGAAAAATCAACCATTTCAAAAAGATATCAAAGTTCCACCCTAAGATAATTTTTATATGATTATTTAAAAAAATTAATCATTTTAAGAAAATTCTAAAAAATTATAAGAATTGATGGTAATATCATCCCAAAAATATCAATCAAAAATATTTTTGAAGAAACCATATTTTTTGAGGAATAAAATGACTCCACTAAAATTTAACTAATTATTTAATATGATTTTATTAATAATTGGTAGTAAATTTATATATATTCCATTAATTATTTAATTGAATTCATACCCGTGAATTTAACTACTAGGTTATAATGATAGTATTTCATAGTTTTTTTGGGATCAGTGTTGAGTGTCGTATACATCATCGAACATAGTTTTTTTAAAAGAAATAGGGTGTTACATTATTCTACCTGTATGAAATTTATCCCCTGATATTTCATATTAGAAAATCCAGTGAAAATTTTGTAAGGAACTCCTAAATCATGGATTTATTTAGTTTCTAGGTTTCCCCTTAATATTTATGGTTTCATCACAGTACATTGACTAGGTGAGTTTTCTTATTTCATAAATCGTTTTCTATACAATCTCAGATATTCACCTAATAATCATCATAAGAGAAATCATTTTATAGTTATTTAATCTATTAATTCAGTTTATGTGATGGTTCTGGTATGTACATCCTCTAGAGGGATGTATAGAATATTTTATGTACTTGGGAATGCGTTTGTGGGAGTGTTAGTGAACAAGGAACAACTACAATGTGATCATGAATATAAAAGGGGTTGATGTAGCTAAGGATTAACATTCCATTATTTCTAAATATCACGAGTCTTTTCCATAGAGATACGTAGAGAAACCCTTTATACCTAACCACAAACATCAAGTCTCTCTGATGATTTACAACATATATTTTCTATTGACTCAGAGTATCCTCAATGTGTTGCTGAATGGTATTGTCAATTTCTACTAATTTATCTACTATTATAAGTCCCAACATCTTGTTCTGACCAACATCTTCCAAAAATATAAGTGTTATACATATATTATCATAAAATTATTCATATATTGAAATTTGGATTCTTGAGTGAAATCTATTATTGTATGATAATTGAACCAAAGGAAGATGTTGATCTAATCTTACTTTATATTCCATAGATCGTGTTCTCAACGTGTCTTCTGGTTTTTGGATATTTTACTCATATTTTCCATTAGTTTAGGGGTAATATTATGTATATATTTTCAGATCATAATTTAGAGCATGTTGGAGACTCTTCCAGAACATGGATGTAAGTATTTGATTATGATTAGATATAATCGATAATGGTGTTTCATGAAGCCTCACCACCTCTAAGATGTATATCCCTACTTGTTGGCAGAGTGATAAGTCCTATAAAATTTCAATGATGTGGGAAGTCTTTATGAGATAATGCAACACAACATATATAATATTATTTCTTCCTGATATCTTTCGAAGACTAGTTAAAATGTCTATGGTGATGGTATCCCAATTACATGAAGGTATGCGTAATGGTTATGTTATCCCCTTTTAATTTCTCTTTTTAGCCTTTAATTTCTGAAATACCAAACACATTTATGTATATTATATGATCTTCTTCTACATATTGTTTCACCTATATTGTTTTCAGGGATCTTGATACATCTTCATACTCCCTAGGGGGATTTAGAAGTTCGATTAATGTGTATGATTGAACAAATATTTTATTATCTCATGATATGATGGTGTACATAGTCATGACCCAAATCTTACAACTCCTTCTTCATTAATTTTTAAATCCATGTATTTCCCTTTTTATAGATTCAACCTTCATTGAAATTTACACATAATCTCTTTGAGAATACTTTATCTTCTCTAGAATATATAGTAGATCAATACATAGAGAAAGAAATGATGATTTTACTTTTTTTTGATCCCCATGTCCATCGTTTTCGTGTCTTATAAGATTGGATCCTTCTAAATTCTCATCATTGATAAATTTTCCCAATCCATTATACATAGAGCATCTTTCACATTGTTTACTACCATAGGATGATAATTCATTAAGAAGTCATATTTTTTTATCATACCTAACAATATTCACTCTCACATATTAATTTCCATTTGTGTGAATATATATTTGAGGCTCTTAAGATATATATATTTCACACCTCTCTCCTTAGAAGTAATTTTGTCAGATTTTCATTGAAAAAATCACTATATACAACTCAATATCATGCAATAGATAGTTCTATTCATGTAATTTCTACTATATAGATGTGTATTATCTCAATTTATAATTTTATATTATCACACAACCCAAAAACATATTTATTTCATCACTATATACACAAAAAAAATTATACTTTAGGGTAGCATGGCAAGAGGTGAAATGATAAGACTTTTTTAACATAGTAAATATATCTTCACATTAATTGGTCTAGAAAAACATTACCCCCTTCAGAGTAAGTTTGTTTAAATAGTTTTACAATCATGATAAGTTTCTCAAGAATCATCAAAAATATCTATCAAGTCAAATGAATCTACTTATCTTTATTAAAGATAGTGGTCTAGGACAATATTTAATTTATTTTATCTTATAAGGGTACATAGATATCATTATTCTAGTGATAACATGTCCTAATAACAGTACTTCATCCAAAACATGAATTTATTGTACTTATCATATAAATTATGTTTTCTTAAAGTCTTTAGTACAATATTAATGTAATCCCCATGCTATTATGTAATTTTGAATTATATCAGAATAAAATTTATAAATAATACAATAAATTTGTTAAGGTAGTATCTAAAAAATATATTCATTAGATCCGTAAATATTTTTAGAGAATTAGTGATTCCAAATGGAATCACTATGAGCTCATAGTGTTTATAACTTGTTCACAAGGTAGTTTTGGGAATATATTTCTCTTTTATCATTATTTGGTGATATCGTGATCGAAGGTCCACCTTAGAGAAACACTAGGCCCCTTTAAGTTGATTACAAATGTAATATATATATATATATATATATGAAAGGGGATAGTTTTTCTTTTCCATGATTTTTTTTGCGTTTAGAATAATCAATATAGAGGTTCATTGACCCATCTGTCATTTTCATAAAGAGGAATGATGCAACTAATTGTGAAGAAATGAGGCATGCAAAACCCTTTTTCATATTCTCTTATAACTACTTTATTTCTTCCAACTCAATGGTGGACATTCTTTATAGAGTATTTTACATTAAAAAAGATCTAAGTATAAGTTTTATTGATAAATAAACATATCTATCAAGATGAATACCAGAAAAATCATTAGGGGATGCATCAGCATAATTCCCCAAAATGGCAATGTATTCTAGCATGATTCTATCCCCTTTATCAATCATATTAGCTAGATATTATCTATTATAAGGAAATAATATCCATACATGAAAAAAATATTCCTAGTGAGATTAATCATCCTCCTCACACTTGTATATAATTAGAGTATGACCCAAGATATGAATAGTGATATCCATTTCCTAATATTTGATGTTGTATTTATATAATGAAATCCTATCCTTGAACAATATAGAATAAAACAGCAATAATAGATGCATTAACATATTTTGTTATAAAATTATCCCAAAAATATTGACTAAAGACGAGTTATATACTTGGTATGAAATAATTTCACTATTTTATTTTATCACAGTAACTTAACCCCCATAATTTGAGTTTGTGTTTGAATAATTATACTAAAAAATAAATATATAAAAGAATATGTTGAACAAAAATGAAACATAATATAATATATTCATGAATGAATAACCATATTACATGCCACAACATAATTTTTAGGATCCCCCTCAGTTGTAGTGACAACATATACCCTTCCTTTCTCTCTAGTACTTAGAAGTTTTTTTATTGATTGTCTCAAAAATCGATGACTTAGGTTATTAGCTTGTATGGTGCCCATGTTACTTTAATTTGAATAATTTTACCACATCACAAGTTTTAATCTAAACCTTCTTATCATATGTCTCGTTAGTGGGATTCTTCATATCCTTTATACATTTATTAGTATGATGCCCATATTTTCCACATTTGAATCATATTAAAGTTACCTTGTGATATATTCTTGGATGATTATTATAACAACTTTGGAACATGGGATGTTGGGTATTATCTACTCTATGATATTTATTCAGTGGTCTACCTAAAAAGAATTCTATTTTATATTTTGTTATCTCTAGGACCACAAGTCCACTGAGTGTTACATGTCACCATCTTGACCATGAGGGTAAAATGAAAAAAATCTTTACCAATATCAAAGTTTACAATTTCCAAATATATTATTAGAATTTCCTTTAATACAATAAAGAAATATCTGACCTTACATTCTGTCATGACCTGCCTTCAGAAAAAGGAGGGAAGGGTCAGCATATTGCCAGGACCTTCCTTCTTTATGTTGAAGGAGAGATAATGACCCTCGAAACACGCCTTCAATAGGTCCCGGAGTGGCGACTAGCACCAAGGGTATATAAATTTCTCACAAATGGAAGGCATTACCATCTTTATTTTTATAGGATCGAGAGATAAGGAGAAGAAAACCCAACAACACCAAGGTAGAAAGAAATGTAAATCAAAAAGTAAACCATTCCCACATGCATGTTCCAAAAGTAAAAGCCACAAAGTACAAAACGTGACTACAAGGTAAGTACCGAAGAGGAAAAGAATAACAACAACTGCAACTGCTCCAAGGGTCCAAGCTAGTAAGGTCTTGTGTGATCCCTGAAGTCCTCCTAGAAACCTGAAATCAGTTTTATATACGTAGGTTGAGCATAAAAGTACACTCAGTAGGGAAAACCAAAGACTCTCATGCACAAGTGGGGGAACGTACTAAAGTCCCATGAGAAAAGGAGTAAACCAAACACCTATCATGGTAAACTATCCACCTCAGGCCTCACCAAGGCACACTCCCCAAATAACGCAAGTCAAGTAATATATATAATAAGATCACATCGATGTTTGGGTACCCCGCGCCACCTTCCCACAGGTTATTGAGACATCCTACGCATCGAACCAATCCCTCCATTCTCACCGCAGTCCCACTGCTGCACCCGCCCGCACACACCTGGGCCACAACCACACGTAGTCCCACTGCCGAAATCCCGCCCGCACACACCTGGGCCTCAACCGCACGCAGTCCTACTCCTAAATCCCGCCCGCACACACCTGTCCCACTACTGTCACATGTAACCATGCTTGTAAACACCTTGGCCAAAACAACAACCACTGCGTGCCGAAGACACCTGGGCTAAAGGATCCACTTCCATGCCTGAAGACACCTAGGCCTCATCCCGAAGACACTTGGGAAACCACCTGCCGCACACACCTGGCCAACCACCACACAACCTCGCCCGAAGGTTCTTGGGCTAATAATGGACCCCAGGCCATCACAGCCTGCCTGAAGATACTTGGGCTATCTGGGAAAGGGATCAGAAAAGGAGCTAATAACCAGCCACTATGAATAGTGTTTTGAAAAACACCCTCCCCCACCAAATGGGGGTGTTCGACACTAAGTCCTCAACTTGGGTGGGGCACGAATAAGAAACAGAAAACTACAAGTATATATATATAGGGTAATAAGAACTCACCCAAGCTAGTTTTTTCTTTAGACAGCCTACAGATCACAACAACACTCAAGTCTGAGTCACGACTCATGCTAACAACCCATTTGTCCCCTTTCTTATTTCACGTTCAGAAATAATGTTTAAGTTTAAGAAATACTGGGAAACTAGTAGGCATAGGCATAAGTCCAGGAAAGTACATAGTCAAGCATCAGCCAAGACGCCCACACCTGGTTCTCAACAACAGAGGATTCCACCCCAATTCGTGATAAAAACAAGTAACCACCCAGATTTAAAACTCACAACCACCGAAGGTATAAAAGAACAGGGGATCCCATCCCCTCCCACATCTCCAGCAATCGGCCCGAAAGTAAAACAACCAACTACCACCATCAACACAAGCAGGGTCTTGCAAGTATTTTCAGATTTAAATGACTTAACACACTCCATGATTCAAATTTCCATGTGTTCTAATTGGGAGTTATCACAGAAGGGTTGATCCTTGAGCATTCAATTATTCAGCCGAATATACGTGATTAATTGATTCACTTTTCACAGCAGGAGTTTACAACAACAAAAAATCCATTTAAAACATCAGCAGGGTTCATTAGTGCACAAACAACGACCACCAACGGCCTCGATTTTTAGGAGGCATAAGCTAGAACAACTCAAAAAGATGGTCATAGAATAAATAACATCAACAATCATAGCCCACTCTCTTTCTTTACAGAATTCGTTCATTATCTTTAATTAGGCCTGGTTTACCCAATTCTACAGAATCAAAAGCACGCCCACCCCGCATGATACACAAAAGAGAGAGACGAAGGAGAAATTCCCTACTTGTTGATAGATGATCGACGTTTAGGCCGGGGGCATGGAACATTACGGATAACGATGCAGCGGGCTCTATGCACCATAAGCTGTTTGTGAAAATCCACGATCAGGGAATGGAGAATCCACGGCTAACCCTTAGTTTATAAGAGCTGGGGACGGTTGAGGTGAAAAAGTGAAACCGCATAAGGCGTGGGGGTCCTGGGTTGACCACACGGATCCAATCGTCACAAAAAGGGGGTCCGTTGGTTTAAGCCGACTCATGAATTGATGAAGTATTTAATTAAAACTCTTATGTGCATTACGGGTCTTAAAAAACATGCTTAAATGAGTCAGACTAGGGTTTAAAGCCCTATTTGCACAAAGGAGCGCTACTGGAAACAACTTGACAAGGCCGGGTGGCGCCGATAGGTCTCACTGATCGGTCTCGCCGATCGGTCTCGCCGATTGGTCTCACCGATCGGTCTCGCCTATCAGTCTCACCGATCGGTATCACTGAGACACCACTCCTTTAGAACCCGGATTTTGGCAAAGGGAAGGACCAAGAGAGTCTGGGTCATCACATCAGATACCTCTCAAACTATTCTCGTCCCCAAGAATTTAAACAACCCATAAGGAAAGGGCGGGTCCAAACAACCACCCCAAAAGATACCTCTCAACAGTGAACCTCATCGTTAACTAAGAACATCTTCCTATCACGAACAAAGCAACATACCTTGCCAAACTTCCCGGGCATGTGGTTTGGGGAGTCTCCTCCCCCATGTCAAGATATTATCCTCTTTGGGTGGCACTGACTCGCCCGCATGGGTTTAACCGCATCCACCTTAATCCGTCTTGATTAGGGGTTGGGTTCTCTCCATCCCTATTGCCAGGGGTTTTCACACACAAGCAGAGGAAGCAAACTAGTACATTTTATAGCCAAAAGACAAAACGTTTTATCACAACAGGTACAACATGGAACAAAACTTAAAACAACTCTGGGTACTGGGTACACATATGTGTTTCCCTCTCCCACGTACTCTCCTCAAGCCCACCATGTCTCCAAAACACACGAACAAAGGGAATGGTTCGCCCATGAAGCACCTTTTCTTTGAGATCCTTGATCACCACTGGTCTCTCCACAAAGGTCACGTCGTCCTCGATGTCCAGCTCACCCCAATCAAGGACGTGTGAATAGTCGTGCAGATACCGACGGAGCTGGGACACATGAAATACATCATGTATCCTTAGTAGCGGTGGTGGCAACGCTAGCTAGTAAGCCACTTCGCCGACCTTCCGCAACACTTGGAAGGGTCCGATGAATCTGGGAGAAAGCTTACTCCCGTTGCCGAACCTCCACTTCCCACGCTAAGGGGAGACCTTTAAGAACACATGGTCCCCAACCACAAACTCCAAGGGCCTCCTCCTGGTATCAGCATACGACTTCTTTTGGTCCTAGGCTGCCTTCATCCTTTCCCGTATGAGCTGAACCTTCTCTGTCGTGTTTTGCACCACCTCCGGACCAAGGATGCCGACCTTTCCTACTTCGGTCCAACACACAGGCGAATGGCATGACCTCCCATACAAAGCTTCAAACGGGGCCATGACAATAGTAGATTGGTAGCTATTATTGTAGGAAAACTCTACCAGCGGAAAGTATTACACCCATGACCCTACTGAGTCCAGAACACATGCTCGCAGCATATCCTCCAAGGTTTGGATGGTGCGCTCTGTTTGTCCATCTGTATTGGGATGGAAAGAAGTGCTAAGGTGTAACTGGGTGCCAAACGCATGATTCAATCCTCTCCAGACCTGCGAGGTAAACCGTGCATCCCTATCTGAGACTATAGATCTTGGAACTCCATGCAACTGCACCACCTCATCCACGTACTTTCGTGCCAAAGCATCCACAACACTCGACTCCCTGATCGCCAGAAAGTGAGCCGATTTCGTCAACCTGTCCACTACCACCCAGATGGAATCATACCCTCCTGTAGTCTATGCACAACCTAAGACCACCATCTGAATTCTTTGCAAACAAGACCGGAGCACCACACGGTGACGCACTCGGATGAAAATAACCCCTCTTCATCAGATCGTCAATCTGTATCCGCAACTCCCGTAGCTCCGAAGGTGCCATCCAGTAAGGAGCCATCGAGATTGGATGAGCGTCGGGCTGTAGGTCTATCCCGAACTCGATATCACATCTAGGGGGTAGATTTATCACCTCCTCAGGAAAGATGTCCATAAACTCACGGATGATCTCTGGCACTTCCACCATTTCAGCATCTACTGATTCCACTGTCAGCTCGGTCAACAAGGAGAGGATAGGTCCCTCTCTCCAATTTCCCTTCGGACTGCTCCACTCGCCAGTGAAGGTAACACGCCGGCTGTCCAAGTCTGAGAACACCACCCTTCTTCGAAAACAATCGATGACAGCGCACATAGAAAATATCCAGTCAATGCCTAGGATGACATCGTATGGCTGAATCTGTAGCAGAAGAAGATCCCTAACCGACTGGTGTGGCCCTATCATTAGTCTACATCCTCGAAAAATGAAAAAAAAGTCGGTCTGACCTCCGACTAGTGTTCTCAACACTAGGGTCACTGGAAGTCTCTCAGAATCTAGACCCAAGGCACAGGCTAGACTGGGTGCATCAAAGGAGTGCGAAGCTCCGGTATCGAACAAGGCATAAGCAAGAGTGCTAAACAGATTGATCTTACCTCGAAAAGCCTCTGGCCCTACTGGAACTACTGCCTCTGCAGCGTCAAACTGTCCATGCCTAGCTCCGCTGCCCCTCGGCTGTCGGCCACCTCCCCGACCACGCCCTGGTCAAGGTCCTTGTGGAGCTCCTTGAGGTCGGCCTCCTCCTCCTACGTCTATCCTCGGAGGAGCGGGAGCTTGCTGTCCCTACTGCTGCTACTGGAAAGGTCTATCTGGAAGCTGCTGCTAGGGCGGGTGCTGGGGATGACTGCCACTGTTGTACTGCACCCGGTCGGGGCACTGACTCCGGAGATGCCCAAGGCTCCCACAGATGAAGCACCGCGGTCCCGAGACCGTAGGAAAAGGGTGAGGGCCGGGGGATCGAAACTGAAACTGCTGCGGCCTCCTCCCTGTGGGTCGGAACCTAGAGGGTCCTGACGCTGGAGGCCTGGTGATGACAGCCTTCCCCTTCGATGGTCCCAGCTGGATCGCCTCTCGCGACACTCCCCCTAGATCATGCATCCCCTCCACCACTTCGGGCTTCTTCTTGACCTCCAAGTACGTCGGCAATGTAAAGGGGGTAACAACATACTGGAGGGAGGGTTAGAGTGCCTCCTCCAAACAACTTTCCCGAGACTCCTCGTCGGGGAAGAGGTCTGGAGCAAAACGTAGGAGGTCCTTGAACTTGATCCCTAGCTCCCTCACAGACATACTACCCTGCTGGAGGGAGAGTAGTTCCTGCCTCTTTTCTGCCTTCATCGTCGAGGAGAGGAATTCCACCCGGAACTCCTTCTCAAAATCCACCCAAGCTACCTCAGACTCTCTCCTCTCCCCCAGGTAAAGCATCCACCACTGACGTGCCGCTCCCCGCATCTGGATAATGGCCAGAGGAACCCAGTACTCGTTCGGGGCCCGAATCAGGCCGAAGCCTATAACTAGCTCCTCTAGCCAGCCTTCCGTCTTCATATCGGAGGTGCTGCCCTCATACTTCTCGAGGGCCTGTCGCTGGAAGGATCGAAGAGTCTTCTGCCACTGGTCGTCCTCTTCCTCTCGATCTGCTCTCTGCCGATTGGCCAATGTAGTCTCCGGGGCCTTGATCGCCTGTACCACACGTGGTCACCTTCCAGGTTCCATAGCTGCAAGGTAAACAAGGAATGCCTAAGCCCATGTAGTGTAGAATATCATTCTTAAAACTTCTTAAATTTTTATTTATTCTTAACTCCCAAGAAATCCCAAAAACACAAGAACACAAGTCATTGTGATGAATGTACCTTTCCTAGGGTCTCTACCCTGCAATCAGTGTGGCCTCACTTGGTCATTCGGTAGGTCCAGAGTCCTTACATTGGATCACGGGGGGCCCTAAAATCTCGTGTCCTAGCCGGTCTTCCCTGGCCTAATTCATGCGCTAAGGTCACCCAACACTGTTTCCTTACCATCCCATGCAATCCTTACTGTGCCTAACTCTAGACTCCATCCTATCTCTCAACCAACCTGCCTTTGATACCATTCTGTCACGACTCGCCTTCACCAAAAGGAGGGAAGGGTCAGCAGATTGCCAGGCCCTTCCTTCTTTAAGTTGAAGGAGAGATAATGACCCCCAAAACCCGCCTTCAATAGGTCCCATAGTGGCGACTAGCACCAAGGGTATAGAAATTTCTCATAAATGGAAGGCATTACCCTTTTTATTTTATAGGATCGAGAGATAAGGAGATGAAATCCCAACAACACCATGGTAGAAAGAAATGTAAAGCCAAAAGTAAACCATTCCCACATGCATGTTCCAAAAGTAAAAGCCACAATGTACAAAAGGTGACTACAAGGTAAGTTCTGAAGTGGAAAAGAATAACAACAACTGAAACTGCTCCAAAGGTCCAAGCTAGTAAGGTCCTGTCTAATCCCCGATGTCCTCCTGGAAACCTGAAAGCAGTTTTATATATGTATGGTGAGCATACAAGTACACTCAGTAGGAAAACCAAATACTCTCATACACAAGTGGGGGAACGTACTAAAGTCCTGTGAGAAAAGGAGTAAACCAAACACCTATCAAGGTAAACTATCCACCCCAGGCGTCACCAAGTTACACTCCCCAAATAACGCAAGTCAAGTAATATATATAATAAGAGCACATCGATGATTGGGTACACCGTGCCACTTTACCACTGGTCATTGAGACATCCTATGCATTGGAACAATCCCTCCATTCTCACCGTAGTCCCACTACCGCACCTGCCGGCACACACCTATGCCACAACCACATGCAGTCCCACTACCGAAATCCCACCTGCACATACCTGGTCCTCAACCGCATGCAGTCCCACTACTGAATCCCGCTCGCACACACCTGGGCCACAACTGTCACATGTAACCATGCCTGCAAACACCTAGGCCAGAACAACCACCACCGCGCCCGATGACACCTGGGCTAAAGGATCAACTGCCATGCCTGAAGACACCTAGGTCTCATCCCGAAGATAATTGGGAAACCACCTGCCGCACACACCTGGACAACCACCACACTACCTCTCCCGAAGGTTCTTGGGCTAATAATGGACCTCAGGCCATCACAGCCTGCCCGAAGATACTTGGGCTATCCGGGAAAAGGGATCAGAAAAGGAGCTAATAACCAGCCACTATGAATAGTGTTGGGAAAAACACCCTCCCCCATGAAATGGGGGTGTTCGGCACTAAGTGCTCAACTTGGGTGGGGCGCGAATAAGAAACAAAAAGCTACAAGTATATATATATATAGGGTAACAAGCACTCACCCAAGCTAGGTTTTTCTTCAGACAGCATACAGATCACAACATCACTCAATTCCGAGTCATGACTCATGCTAACAACCCATTTGTCCCCTTTCTTATTTCATGTTTAGTAATAATGTTTACGTTTAAGCACTACTGGGCAACTCGTAGGCATAGGAATAAGTCCAGGAAAGTACACAGTAAAGCATTAGCCAAGATGCCCACACCTGGTTCTCAACAACAGAGGATTCCACCCCAATTCGTGATAAAAATAAGTAACCACCCAGATTTAAAACTCACAACCACTGAAAGTATAAAAGAACAGGGGATCCCATCCCCTCCCACATCTCCAGCAATCAGCCCGAATGTAAAACAACCAACTACCACCATCAACACAAGTAGGGCCTGGCAGGTATTTTCAGATTTAGACGACTTAACGCACTCCATTATTCAAATTTCCATGTGTTCTAACCGGGAGTTATCACAGAAGGGTTTATCCTTGTGCTTTCAATTATTCAGCCAGATATACGTGATTAACTGATTCACTTTTCACAACATTAGTTTACAACCACAAAAAATCTATTTAAAACATCAGTAGGGTTCATTAGTGCACAAACAACAACCACCAACGGCCTCGATTTTCAGGAGGCATAAGCCAGCACAACTCAAAAAGATGGTCATAGATGAAACAACATCAACAATCACATCCCCCCTCCCTTTCATTACATAATTCGTTCATTATCTTTAATTAGTTCTGGTTTACCCAATTCTACAGAATCAATAGCATGCCCACCCTGCATGATACACAAAAGAGAGAGACGAAGGATAAATTCCCTACTTGTTGATAGATGATCGACGTTTAGGCCGGGGGCGCGGAACTTTACGGATAACGATGCGGATTGCTCGATACACCATAAGCTATTTGTGACAATCCACGATCGAGGAAAGGAGAAACCATGGCTAACCCTTTGTTTATAAGAGCCGGGGACGGTTGAGGTGAAAAAGTGAAACCGTATAAGGCGCGGGGGTCGTGGATTGACCACGCGGATCCACTTGTCACAAAAAGGGGGTCCGGTTGTTTAATCCGACTCATGAATTGATGAAGTATGTAATTAAAACTCTTATGGGCGTTATGAGGCTTAAAAAACACACTTAAACGAGTCAGAATAGAGTTTAAAACCCTATTTGCACAAAGGAGCGCTACTGGAAACAACTTGACAAGGCCGGGTGGCGCCGATCGGTCTCACCGATTGGTCTCGCCGATCGGTCTCACTTAGACGCCACTCATTTAGAACCCGGATTTTGGCAAAGGGAAGGACCAAGAGAGTCTGGGTCATCACATCAGATACCTCTCAAATTATTCTCATCCCTGAGAATTTAAACATCCCAGAAGGAAAGGGCGGGTCTGAACAACCACCCCAAAAGATACCTCTCAAGAGTGAACCTCATTGTTAACTAAGAACATCTTCCTATCACGAACAAAGCAACTTACCTTGCCAAACTTCCCGGGCATGTGGGTTGGGGAGTCTCCTCCCCCATGTCAAGATATTATCCTCTTTGGGCGGCACTAACTCACCCTCATGGGTTTAACCGCATCCACCTTAATGCGTCTTGATTAGGGGTAGGGTTATCTCCTTCCCTATAGCTAGGGGTTTTCACACACAAGCAGAGGAAGAAAACCAGTACATTTCATAGCCAAATTACAAAACGTTCTATCACAACAGGTACAACATGGAACAAAACTTAAAAAAACTCTGGGTACTGGGTACGCATCTGTGTTTCCCTCTCCCACGTACTCTCCTCAAGCCCACCATGTCTCCAAAACATGTGAACCAAGGGAATGGTTCGCCCACGAAGCACCTTTTCATTCCCACCCTTGATCACCACTGGTCTCTCCACAAAGTCACTTCGTCCTCGATGTACAGCTCACCCCAATCAAGGACGTGTGAATAGTCGTGCAGATACCGACGGAGCCGGGACACATGAAAGACATCATGTATACTTAGTAGCGGCAGTGGCAGCGCTAGCTGGTAAGGCACTTCGCCGACCTTCCGCAACACTTGGACGGGTCCGATGAATCTGGGAGAAAGCTTACTCCCTTTGTCGATCCTCCGCTGCCCACGCTGAGGGGAGAACTTTAAGAACACATGGTCCCCAACCTCAAACTCCAAGGGTCTCCTCCTAGTATCAGCATACGACTTCTGTCGGTCCTAGGCTGCCTTCATCTATTCCCGTATGAGCTGAACCTTCTCTGTTGTGTTCTGCACCACCTCCAGACCAAGGATGCCTACCTTTCCTACTGCGGTCCAACACACAGGCGAATGGCATGGCCTCCCATACAAAGCTTCAAATGGGGCCATGACAATGGTAGAGTGGTAGCTATTATTTTAGGAACACTCTACCAGAGGCAAGTATTGCACCCATGACCCTCCTGAGTCCAGAACACATGCTCGTAGCATATCCTCCAAGGTTTGGATGGTGCGCTCTGTTTTTCCATCTATCTGGGGATGGAAAGTAGTGATAAGGCATAACTGGGTGCCAAACGCATGCTTCAATCCTCTCCAGACCCGCGAGGTAAACCGTGCATACCTATCCGAGACTATAGACCTCAGAACTCCATGCAACTGCACCACCTCATCCACGTACTTTCGTGCCAAAGCATCCACAGCACTCGACTCCATGATTACCAGAAAGTGAGCCGATTTCGTCAACCTGTCCACTACCACTCAGATGGTGTCGTACCCTCCTGTAGTCTATGCACAACCTAAGACCACCATCTGCCTTCTTTGCAAACAAGACCGGAGCACCCCACGGTGATGCACTTGGATGAACATAACCCCTTTTCATCAGATTGTCAATCTGTATCCGCAACTCCCGTAGCTCCGAAGGTGCCATCCGGTAAGGAGCCATCGAGATTGGATGAGCGCCGGGCTGTAGGTCTATCCCGAACTCGATATCACGTCGAGGGGGTAGAGTCGTCACCTCCTCAGGAAAGATGTCCATAAACTCACGGACGATCTTTGGCACTTCTACCATTTCAGTATCTACTGATTCCACTATCAGCTCGGCCAACAAGGAGAGGAGAGGTCCCTCTCTCCTATTTCCCTTCGGACTGCTCCGCTCGCCGGTGAAGGTAACATGCCGGCTGTCCAAGTCTGAGAACACCACCCATCTTCGAAAATAGTCGATGACAGCGTACACAGAAAATAGCCAGTCAATGCCTAGGATGACATCGTATGGCTAAATCTGTAGCAGAAGAAGATCCCTAACCGACTGGTGTGGCCCTATCATCAGTCTACATCCCCGACAAACGAACAAAAAGTCAGTCTGACCTCCGGCTGGTGTGCTCAACACTAGGGGCAATGGAAGTCTCTCGGAATCTAGACCCAAGGAACAGGCTATACTGGGTGCAACAAAGGAGTGCAAAGCTCCAGTATCGAACAAGGTATAAGCAAGAGTGCTAAAAAGACTGATCGTACCTCGAACAACCTCTGGCCCTACTGGAACTGCTGCCTCTGCAGTGTGCAACTGTCCACGCTCAGCTCCCCTGCTCCTCAGCTATCGGCCACCTCCCCGACCACGCCTTGGTCGTGGTCCCTGTGGAGCGCCCTGAGGTCGGCCTCTGCCTCCTACGTCTGCCCTCGGAGGAGCGGGAGCTCGCTGTCCCTGCTGCTGCTGCTGGAAATGTCTAGCTGGAAGCTGCTGCTAGGGCGGGTGCTGGGGATGACTGCCACTACTGTACTGCACCCGGTCAGGGCACTGACTCCGGAGATGCCCAGGGCTCCCACAGATGAAGCATCGCGGTCCCGGGCCCGTAGGAAAAGGGCGAGGGCTGGGGGATCGAAACTGAAACTGCTGCGGCCTGCTCCCTGCGGGTCGGAACCTAGAGGGTCCTGACACTGGAGGCCTGGTGCTGACAGCCTTCCCCTCCGATGGTCCCAGCTGGATCCCCTCTCGCGACACTCCCCCTAGATCATGCATCCACTCCACCACTTTGGCCTTCTTCTTGACCTCCAAGTACGTTGGCAGGGTAAAGGGGGTAACAACATACTGGAGGGAGGGTCGGAGTGCCTCCTCCAAATGTCTTTCCCGAGACTCCTCGTCGGGAAAGAGGTCCGGAGAAAAACGTAGGAGGTCCTTGAACATGATCCCTAGCTCTCTCACAAACATACTACCCTGTTGGAGGGAGAGTAGTTCCTGCCTCTTTTCCGCCTTCATCATCGACGAGAGGAATTCTGCCCGGAAATCCTTCTCAAAATCCACCCAAGCCACCTCAGACTCTCTCCTCTCCCCCAGGTAAAGCATCCACCACTGACGTGCCGCTCCCCACATCTGGCTAACGGCCAGAGGAACCCAGTACTCGGTCGGGGCCTGAATCATGCCGAAGGATATAACTGGCTCCTCTAGCCAGCCTTCCATCTTCATATCGGAGGTGTTTCCCTCATACTTCTCGAGGGCCTGTCGCTGGAAGGCTCGAAGAGTCTTCTGCCACTCATGGTCCTCTTCCTCTCGATCAGGTCTCTGCCGATTGGCCAAAGTAGTCTCTGGGGCCTTGATCGCCTGTACCACACGTGGTCACCTTCCAAGTTCCATAGCTGCATGGTAAACAAGGAATGCCTAAGCCCATGTAGTGCAGAATATTGTTCTTAAAACTTCTTAAAATTTTATTAATTCTTAACTGCCAAGACATCCCAGAAACACAAGAACACAAGTCATTATGATGCATGTACCTTTCCTAGGGTCTCTACCCTGCAATCAGTGTGGCCTCACTTGGTCATTTGGTAGGTCCAGAGTCCTTGAATCGGATCACGGGGGGCCCTAAAATCCCGTGTCCTAGCCAGTTTTCTCTGGCCTAATTCACAAGCCAAGGTCTCCCTACACTGTTGCCTTACCATACCATGCAATCCTCACTATGCCTAACTCCAGACTCCATCCTATCTCTCAACCACCCTGCCTTTGATACCATTCTGTCACGACTCGCCTTCAACAAAAGGAGGGAAGGGTCAGCAGATTTCCAGGCCCTTCCTTCTTTAAGTTGAAGGAGAGGTAATGACCCCCGAAACCCGCCTTCAATAGGTCCCGGAGTGGCGACTAGCACCAATGGTATAGAAATTTCTCACAAATGGAAGGCATTACCCTTTTTATTTTATAGGATCGAGAGATAAGGAGAAGAAAACCCAACAACACCAAGGTAGAAAGAAATGTAGAGCCAAAATTAAACCATTCCCACATGCATGTTCCAAAAGTAAAAGCCACAAAGTACAAAAGGTGACTAAAAGGTTGGTTCCGAAGAGGAAAAGAATAACAACAACTGAAACTGCTCCAAAGGTCAGAGCTAGTAAGGTCCTGCGTGATCCCCGATGTCCTCCTGGAAACCTGAAAGCAGTTTTATATACGTAGGGTGAGCATACAAGTACAGTCAGTAGGAATACCAAAGACTCTCGTGAACAAGTGGGGGAATGTACTAAAGTCCCGTGAGAAAGGGAGTAAACCAAACACCTATCAAGGTAAACTATCCACCCCGGGCCTCACCAAGGCACACTCCCCAAATAACACAAGTCAAGTAATATATATAATAAGAGCACATCGATGTTTGGGTACACCGCGCCACTATACCACTGGTTATTGAGACATCCTATGCATCAGAACAATCCCGCCATTCTCACCGCAGTCCCACTGCCGCACCCGCCGACACACACCTGGTCCACAACCACATGCAGTCCCACTGCCGAAATCCCGCCCGCACATACTTGGGCCTCAACCGCACGCAGTCCCACTACTGAATCCCGGCCGCACACACCTGAGCCACAACTGTCACATGTAACCATGCTTGCAAACACCTAGGCCAGAACAACCACCACCATGCCCGAAGACACCTGGGCTAAAGGATCCACTGCCACGCCGGAAGACACCTGGGCCTCATCTTGAAGACACTTGGGAAACCACCTACCGCACACACCTGTCCAACAACCACACTACCCCTCCCGAAGGTTCTTGGGATAATAATGGACCTCAGTCCATCACATCCTACCCAAAGATACTTGGGCTATCCAGGAAAGGGAGCAGAAAAGGAGCTAATAACCAACCACTATGAATAGTGTTGGAAAAAAAACCCTCCACCATGAAATGGGGGTGTTCGGCACTATGTTCTCATATTGGGTGGGGCGCGAATAAGAAACACAAAGCTACAAGTATATATATATAGGGTAACAAGCACACACCCAAGCTAGGTTTTTCTTCAGACAGCATACAGATCACAACAACACTCAATTCCGAGTCACGACTCACGCTAACAACCCATTTGTCCATTTTCTTATTTCACGTTCAGTAATAATGTTTACTTTTAAGCACTACTGGGCAACTAGTAGGCATAGGCATAAGTCCAGGAAAGTACACAGTCAAGAATCAGCCAAGACACCCACACCTGGTTCTCAAAAACAGAGGATTCCACCCCAATTCGTGATAAAAACAAGTAACCACCCGGATTTAAAACTCACAACCACCGAATGTATAAAAGAACATGGGATCCCATCCCCTCCCACATCTCCAGCAATCAGCCCGAAAGGAAAACAACCAACTACCACTATCAACACAAGCACGGACATGCAGATATTTTCAGATTTAAACGACTTAACACACTCCATGATTCAAATATCCATGTGTTCTAACCAGGAGTTATCATAGAAGGGTTGATCCTGGTGATTTCAATTATTCAGCCAGATATATGTGATTAACCGATTCAATTTTTACAGAAGGAGTTTACAACCTCAAAAAGGCCATTTAAAACATCAGCAGGGTTCATTAGTGCGCAAACAACGACCACCAACTGCCTCGATTTTCATGAGGCATAAGCCAGCACAACTCAACAAGATGGTCATAGAAGAAACAACATCAACAATCACAGCCCCCTCTTTTTCTTTACAGAATTCTTTCATTATCTTTAATTTGGTCTGTTTTACCCAATTATACAGAATCAAAAGCACGCCCACCCCACATGATACACAAAAGAGAGAGACGAAGGATAAATTCCCTACTTGTTGATAGATGATCAACATTTAGGCCGGGGGCGCAGAACTTTATGGATAACGATGCGGTGGGCCTGATGCACTAGAAGATGTTTGTGAAAAGTCACGATTGAGGAAAGGAGAAACCACGACTAACCCTTAGTTTATAAGAGCTGGGGATGGTTGAGGTGAAAACGCGAAGCCGCGTAAGGCGTGGGGGTCGTGGGTTGACCACGCGGATCCACTTGTCACAAAAAGGGGGTCGGGTGGTTTAAGCCGAATCATGAATTGATGAAGTGTTTAATTAAAAATATTATGGGTGTTATGGGTCATAAAAAACACGCTTAAACGAGTCAGAATAGGGTATACAACCCTATTTGTGCAAAGGAGAACTACTGGAAACAACTTGACAAGGCCGGGTGGCACCGATCGGTCTCACCGATCGGTCTCGCCGATCGGTCTCCCCGATCGGTCTCCCCGATCGGTCGCACCGAACGGTCTCACTGATCGATCCCACTGATCAGTCTCACCGATCAGTCTCACCGATCCGTCTCACCGACCGGTCTCACCGATCGGTCTCACCGAGACGCCACTCCTTTAGAACCATGATCTTGGAAAAGGGAAGGACCAAGAGAGTCTGGTTCATCACACATTCATTTTTGACGACATAGTCAATGTCATAAAGTGAAATACTTGTGGAATTTGACTCATTCACTCTGATAGAATCATATTTTTTTTATTCGTTTTGAAGAACTCCCAATGTTTTTAAGATGAAGAGTTTTGGGAAAATATTTATCGAAAATTTTTTATAAATGTCTTCCCAACCCATGGAATCGATATCCTCTCTATACATTGTTTCTTGATAAGTGTCCACCACTAACTAGAAACCCCTCCATTTGATAAATTTTCAACACAAAATTATCTTATTTAAGGAATTGGAGGATAGAGAATATAGTCTAAATGTATTTTGATAATTGTTCCATGATGACAGGATCATAGGATGCACTAAAGGTATGTGGCCCTTTTCACATAAAAGTCTCAACTGAAACTTCCTCTTTCATTGGATTAGGAGGGAATTCTGAATTATTCAAGTTATTTTTTTATCTTGAGACAATTGAGAGAGTACACCCATGATGTTCTTAACTCCCACTCCCATAAGGTTAATAATAAAATTGGGGAAATCATCTCATTTTCTATCACATTGGTTTTTGGGATGATTTCTTATATTTCCCACCGTTAATTATAAAATCAAGATGATAATACATTAACTAAAAATATTCAAAATGGAAACATATAAACTTATAAGGTTAAACATACAAATAAAATGTGTACCCAACGATATGTGACTCTACATTTCAATCTAGGTTATCAATTTTCATTTCAGTATTATGTTTTATAATAAAAAAATCTATTCATACCCATTTTAATCATTAGTAAAGAGTTTGTGAATTTTCTAAACATATCCCCAGAGAAGTTCAAAACATTAGTATTGTAGAGATATTTTTTTCATGAACCAGGTGATAATCATGTAAAATGATAATGCATGATTTTTTGAGTTATTAACCCTAGGTACAACTATTATATAGACACATCAACTTTTAAAATCCAGACTGGGATGTAATTTCATGGAAACCAACATCTCTATACATCATAAAAACACAAGATATTTTACTATTCTAAGACTTATCCCTAGGGTTATCACTAAATTATTCTATATATAATCCAAAAAAACTATACTATTACTCAAATAAAAACTATAATGACCTAATATTTTTTATATATATTGTTACATTATTTTTTAACATAAATATCAATTAATAAAAAACAAGGATAAAAGGCATACTAATCCTGGAATAATAGGTATATAAAACATCAACCTAAAAATAATGTTTATTTATTTTAATTTCCATAATGATCTACTAGATCATTTTATTTCCCTAAAATTTCATGGGATAACCTATGTAAAACATTTACCAAGCGGGTGATTTAAAAATTCAATAAGATAATAAACAAGATAAGGAGACATAACTTTTGAGTCAAAGGTATAACATGATATCATAAAGGATAGTGATCATGAGTAATAACATGGGAGCATAACATAATGATATTGATATCATAATAACATGGAAACAAATGAAATTTGTAAGAAATACTAATCATGACATAGGAATATGTTAAGGATAACTTCTGATACAATGTCAAATGTTATATAGAGTCCTATATTGGATTTGGATTACTCCTTATTTCCATACACAATGCCACATGAGAAAAAGGATTTACACAGTGCATTGAAGAAATATTTGGGTAAACCAATATAATATATTCATTATTATATGAGAAATAGTGGAAAATCAATTATAATCCACATTCATAATAATTATCCATCGAAAGAATATAGGATTTATAATCTTGACATATATCATAATCAAAAGAGAATTATTAAAGATGGATTTTGATAAATGATAATAAGAATTGTATTAACCCATAAAAGGAAGGTATACTATTCTAGGTATTTGTGTGATAAAAATTTATATATAATATATATGTATTTAATAACATTAATGGAGAGAGAATATGATTTAGAGGGAGAATGGTGAAAATATGTTGAAAAGGATGGTCTATAGAGACCCCATACCATGAGTTCAACTCAACACATACATTATTTATGTTCCTAAATAATAAAATTATGTTAATTATTTGATTTATTATGAAGTTTTTTTATGTTTTTTATTCCTTTTATTTTATTTACTATAATTTTATAATCAATTACTAAATCATTTTGTTTCATATTATACTCTTTGATGATATTCAGTTCATTTGTCCGAAATCACTTTTTATGTTCACTAAAGTCAAAGTGATTATTAATATATCATAAAATGAATAATAATCATGAAATAATAATAATTTTAATATATAAATTATAATTTTAAACAGGGAGAATGTACCCAAGTGGTAAAAAATATTTCTTGGCATCTATAAGGCCCATGACCAAATCTGGGCAGGGATGAAATTCCAGAGGTATTGTAGCAGTACTGTAGTAGGGCACTGAAACAGTACTGTAGAAGAGGAAGAACTATATAATTGGTGGTACGATAGTGGATGAGGCACTATAGAAGAACTATAGGAGTGGAGTTACTGTATTAGGGACTGTATAATCATGGGGATTGTAGCAATGAAGTTCACCATGGGGTCCTTTGGGCCAAAAAATGGGCATTCGAGCCTTGTATTCAGGACACTTGGCCTTGGGCCTTCGGGCTTTGTAATGGGTCTCCCTCTTCCCAAAAATAAAAGAGGTTTTTTATTTAATAATAAATTTAGGATTCATCCCCAAACTTTAAAAAAAATATTCTTTTAAAATGAACCACGAAATATGTTAATGAAAACTAAACTATATAAGAATCACATAGACAATAGGTCATACATATGCATGAGTAATATTTATATTTTTCAAATATTATGATGGTAATAAGATAATGGATATTTTATATTTCCATAATGATAATTGTATAATAAATAAAATATAATTTCTTTAAATACACTTAGATATACCATTCATGTAATGTGGTAATGAAAAATGAATCACAACACTTCACAGAGGTGTTAATCAAAACATATACACAAACGATGTTATCATCATTCAATTAATGGATTGGTAAGAAAATATATGATATATTAATTTTAAATAATGAAAAATATTTCATGAATATAATATAAATACATAAAATTCATTAATCGTAAATATATGATAGGGTGATGATGAAAAAGGTATTATATCGGTCAATGAGGCGGTAGTCTGCAATACAAATGAATGATTGTTCTCTTTCCCATTTTATAGAAGAGGATATTGATGTAGGTTACTCAATTATCATAATAATGTATTATTATATGTGTGAAATTAATTTTATTATACGATCATTATTCAATAGTATTTGAATGAGGTGGGAGAATAAATAAAATAAAAATGCTACATTAAGAGTGATAGATATTCTTCAAAAAAAACACATTAGGTATACACCAATAGCATTCCTAAGGGGGTTTTCTTGTAAAAAAATAACACCAGAAAGTGTTGAGGGATTTAATGAAGTTATTTGGTCATGGATTTGTTGAAAAAGGCTTTTTATGTGTGAAAAAGTGGATATGGGTTCCCTTTTATAACTGTGGGGAGAGACACTCTTAGAATTTCCTAAAATATTAACTTAATATAAAAATATTTTCATGGAAAAATCATCCAAACTAATATAGTAAAAATCAAAGTAGATTATGGGTCTAAATAAAATCCTATGATAAAAGGTTGATATATTTAGATATGTTTTTTACCATGATCACTTTGTTCTAACTCATGATAATCCTTTTCGACACTCATCGTGATGACAAAATTTTTTACTTTAGGGGTCAGTATAGTTTAAATAAAAAAATTTAATTAGACTATGAATGTACCATTGTTTATATATTCAAAATTATCCCAATTATGTTTCCTTATATATTATTTATTATATTTTTAAAAAATTTAATAAAAATTTTATTAATATAAAATTACATTTAATCCATTTTTTTAAATATTCATTTATTTTGACCTTGAAAACAACATGAAAACAAAAGAATTATAATAAAATACCTATAAAAATATCTCATGGTATATATTTATATAAAAAGTTCTTGAAAATCAATAATTTTTTCTAATTATATTACTTTTAATATTTTTAAAATCATCTATTTTTAAAAAAAAATTAAGTAAATTCACTCTTAGTGTTAGACAAGCACTTAGGGTAATTATTTAATCAATAAAAATTATAAATAAATTAACATGATAAAAATATCATTTACATTTATAATATATATTTTGAACTGAATGTAATTTTTTTAACCTTATCAAATTTTTTTATAAATATTTAAATCAAGAAAGTGTCATTTTGTGTTTATCTATTACTTTATTATTATAAACATCAAAGATAGTGAAACATGGATCCATGTGGACATATATTCGATACATGGATGGATATGGCCAAATTATAATAATAAAATAGCATAATGAAATGTTTCAGGTTCAATTTTTACTACTTTAATATTATTTTTAACCGTAATTACCAAATTTTCCTTTACCATGGTGATAATTATTTACTATCATTACTATTAATAATGAATAAAAATACAAGGCCCATATTTAAAAAATATTATTTCCTTGATTCTATAATTTAATAAATATTTTAATATTTAATTCATAGAGTTGGAAGATTTTATGTTAAAATTAATCTCATGAGGTGTGATGGAAAAAGTGTTTTTCATTAAAATTCCATTTTAAGTCAAAAAATGAACTTATACCAAAATCTAGTATTCAGATGATTTAAATGAAATTAATTATATTAAATATAAATAACTAAAAATCAAGATAATATGATGTAACAATCAATTCATAGGGTGGAATTTAAATTACCTAATTTAATGAATGAAAATGATAGTTTTACAAAATGTGGTATTTTTCACTATTCACTAAGAAATCACTCGTTTTAGAAAAATCCAAAAATTTCACCGTAATAAAATTTTGATTTTATAAATTAAAAAAAGAGGTATTTTTTATAATATACAATTAATAAAATTTCTTGAAATTAATTATAATATTCACTCACAAAAAATCAATAATTTTTTTTTAAGAAAATATATTTTTGGAAGAATAAAATGTCTTTCATAAAAATTAAGTTTTTATTTACTTAGAAGATATAAATACTTAGTAATTACTATATATATATTTCATAAATTATATATTCCAATTCATACATGATTATTTAATTAATGGGTTATAATGGTAATATTTCATGGTTTGTTTTGGATTGTTGTTGTGCATTATCTATGCCATCAAAAATAGTTTTATTTTTTTAAAACATCAGTGTGTTACATGGTAGAATAAGAAATAAATTGAAAGAGGATGGGTTAAACGATTAAATTTTCTTAGGAAGGCCTAATTTAGATCAATTTATAAGGATCCTTAGAATGGTATTTTTGGAAGAGCATCACCTGTAATTAGTGGCTGGGAATATTTTGAAGAGAATTGGATAGGGTTTAAATTAGAGAATTAAGGGGTTTTATTTTATAAGTGTGGGAGGAAAGACTTATAATTACTGAAAAGATTAAGATATATTAATTTTATACTCAATTAAAATGATTCTAAATAGCTATAGAACTATAGGTGAGATAGGATGTTTTAATAATATGATTAAGTAATAATATTTAGACAACATTAATAGGAAATCTTACCCTTATATCTTGGTTTAACCCTACGTAAACCCATTTTATCCACAACTTCAATAGCAATTTATTTTTACTATTTTTAAAATTCATTAGAAAAAAAATTATGTGCAACTTATAAAATAATATTAATTATTATGATTCCAAATAAGGAATCCATTTAATGAAATTCAAATCACAAATTTGGTAGAATTTAATTTTAAATGAGGCCCATAAAACTTGATGAAAAGAGATCACATAGATATTTTTTTCATAAGTATAAAGTGTTTTTAAATCAAAATCCAATATTTTATTGATTAAAATGATCTTTATTGGATTATTAATAATATAAATATAATAATTTAACATTTAAATCATTTTAAAATAAAATTAAATTTTACAAATTCTTGAATTGAAAAGGAAATTTTTAGTAAAAGTTATTTTTTACTAATTATTAAACAAATATTTGAAG
Source organism: Viscum album (assembly GCA_963277665.1). NCBI lineage: Eukaryota > Viridiplantae > Streptophyta > Magnoliopsida > Santalales > Viscaceae > Viscum > Viscum album. The sequence continues at coordinate 1,194,685,923 of OY728123.1, read as the reverse complement.
AAAAATAAAAAAATTTCACTCTATGATAATTTTGAGATGATGATTTAAAAAATTATTTTCATTTTTTCATGTAATTTTTTAAAAATTGACATTAATTAATTATATTATTTTTCTTACAAAAAGAAATAAAATTTAATTTTGATGAAAAATTTATTTATAAATCATATTATAAATATACACATAATGGGGTACATATTTATAAATGTATTTTCCTTATCTAAAAAATATTTATATATTTTTAAAAATGGATTTATTGCAATTCATTCAAAGAATTTAACATCTTGTTATAATGGTATACCATATTACAGTTTATTTAGTCTCTCGGTTTCATGCATCGCAAGATATCGAAGAAATTAAATTTTTAAGGGAAATATATCATAAAATATCAGGGTGTTATATTAAAACTATAACACACTAATATTTTAAATGAATAAAATTATGTTCGATATCGCATATGACAAACAACACTTACCTTAAACGAACCATGAAATATTGTTATTTAATTATGACGACTAAAACCTAACCATTATATTGGTAGATATGAATAAGAATAAAACATTTATGAAATATATATATGTATTATAATGAATACAAATTTTTTTATTAATTATTAATAAATAAATATTCAATTTTTAATAAGGTTATATTATGCTTTGAAAATACATGTCTTTAAAAATGATTTTTCTTATTTTTTCTGATAAAATGTTATATTTAATATTTCCAGCATTTAGAATTTTTTTAAAAGATAAAATTCATTTTTCAATATATAATTTAAAAATTATCGTAGAATTAAATGTTGATAATTTTATGAAAAGATTCATTTTTTTATGAATAGTGAAAATACATATTTTTATTGAAAAACGAACTTTTGTTTCAATATTTTACAAAATTAATGTTTTTTTAAATTATTTAAATGTAAAATTAATTTCATTATTTTATTATTAATCAAATTAAGTTAATTGGAATCAATTTTATGACTAAATTTGTTATGAAAACTTTTTTGTACATTGAAAGGCATTTTTCTAAAAAACTATTTCCCTTATATTTTGAGTTCTTATCTTAAATTAATTTCTACCACATATTGGAATTCAATTTGACAACATGGATTCCATATTTTTAATTAAAAGATTTAATTTTTTTAAATATTTTAATTTTATTTTTAGGGTCTATGAATAGTAACCAAGATAATATTTATCACCTTAGTAAAGGGTAAATTGGTTAACCTAGGTTAAAACTAAGTTTCAATATAACCATTTTTTATTAATTATTATTGGATAAATATAATTCACCCTTAACACATTATGATTTAAAATTAACATTTTAAGGGACTCTTTTCTAGGAAAATGATATAAATAATATTTAAGAGAATGAAAAATACAAAATGTCCCATTTCTAAATTTTAAATATATCTTATATGTTAACATACAAATAAAAGATAGTAGTGATGAAATCATAATGGTTTTTTTAGAATAATTAAATTATTTTCAGGATTTTATTTTATTTATAATTTTTATTAATTATATATTTACCTTAAATTCTTAGGCAACACCAATACAATATTTTTCAATTAAAAAAATTAAAAAAAATTAATTTTAAAATAATAAATGTAACATAATATGAGTGTGTTGTAGTATTTAATAAATTTTATAGAAGAATATATCATATTATTGACATGATAAAAGATAATATTAAAATTACATATTTTTTATGATTTATTAAAGGTTAAATTAAATAAATAGTGTTAAAAATAAAATTAATGGCATTTTATGAAAATAAAATTTTTTAAATTAATGAAAAATCATAAAAATATTGAAATAGGAAAAACTGCATAATATATAGTCTAAAATTTCACCACTCATCCTTTTATGGCCAATTTTTACCTTAGATGTAAAATTATAAAAAATTAAGTATAGAAAGAAATTATAATGGTTATGGTTAAAATAGGTTAACCAGGGGGTTAATCCAAAAAATAGGGTTTAAAATACAATATAATCCTTTTATAATTTTATTCATTGATGAGATTTAGAACTTATAAAACACTCTATTTGAATGTTTGTATAATTGGGATCATTAGGATAGAAGATGAAAATATTATATTTTAATTTTTTTGTAATATGAAGAGTGACCTCCCCTCACTTATAAACATACACCCCTCCTTTCTCTTCTTTACATCACTTTGAGCCTTCTATCATGTCCAAACCCTTCCAATTTGTCATATAAAATTTTATAGAAATTATTTAGAGGTTGTGGTCTTAATAAAATACCATTCCAATGGCCCTTAATAAGAGATTAGAAATGATCCCTATCAAAGAAAATAAAGTTTGAATATTTTTGAATAAAAAATAGAGTAAAGGAATGAGATTTAATTTTCAATCCTATTTTAATTCGGATTATTTATGGTTGAATTTACAATTAGTAAATTATATTACCCTTATATGATAAATCCTTTTAATTTTATTATCTTCTTGTTATTTATGAAGAACACATGTTTTCCTTTTATTTTTCTCTCTTTAAGCAATTAAGAGATCGAATGAATAATTTTAAGAGAAAACAACATTATTTTTCTCTTTAGTAGAAGAACCATCTAATTCAATATCCATGATTTCTTAAAATGTTTTTATAAATATTCTCAAGATTCTCCAATGATTTATAAAAATCATTTTCACCCATTACATAGTTTTAAAAAATGTCTTTTAAAGGAATATAATTTTCATATTCCAATTGAGCTTCTTTTTAATCTTTTACTAAAGTGTAAAAAGAATGTTTTATTTTAAATTATATGGAATGAATTGAATTTAAAATCAAAACTAATGTCCATTTATTTAACCCTTTATTTAAAATATTCCATGGGTTTTTTCAAAGAAAAGCTTTCATTAATATTTTGTAAATGTTTTATATTTTAAAATAGTGATTTCAATATAAAAAGGGTATTTTCCTAAACAAATATTATAGTTATTCTGAAGGAATTTTCATCTACAAAAAGAACATTGATTTTAATTATGTTTTACAAGTTATATGATCTAATTATTATATCATTAATATTCATTAGGATGTTTTATAACTATTTTGATGAGATATTTATGGAACACATTTATTTTCCATGGGCCCTATGTTGAAATATTAAAATTTCCATGAAATCTATTTTTTTATATGGGATAAGATGTAATGATATGATGAATGTTTTATTATGTTGTGAAACACATATGAAATGTTTTCATTCTGTGATTAGTGTTCCATTGATTATATTTCCCACTAATGAATTGGGAAAATTTTTATATCACATGAGATCGACATAGTAAACTAGTCAATGTGTTTGATCCAAACAGACTTCATAGACATAGAACAAACCACACCCGATGGAAAAAGAGTAAAATCAGAATGAACACACGAAGCAATGCCTCCCAAGAATTTGGTCATGATGAAGCACTCCACTATTTCAAGGATTCTTGGCAATCAAGAGTCCTATGTCAAAGAATAGGCCCGATCCGATGGCTGAACCCATACCCTCTCAAACAACAAATTCTGACAAGCACTGCAATTATGGACTGCCAGCCATGAATCCTCCTCTGGAGTTCATTCCTTGTAGTCATGTTCGGTTGCAAAACCTTTCAACCTTCAGACACAATCCAACTACACAAACACATCCAACATTCCAAGTTGGTGAGCTTGATCCACTATAAGAAATATATGATGATGCCTGATTCGTTATGATAGGTAAAACATTTTCTAATTCCCAACCCATTTAGATTTGATGGTCTCAATAGTCAAACCTAAACTATTTTTATAATTATTATGTAAAATCAATTTTATGTTATCAGATTATGGTTCACGATTGATCTATGATGTTTTATCACTCTTATAATACTTGTATTTTGAAATAATAATATTTTATGCCATGAATCAGGTTTAATATTCTTGATAAATAAGGTATGACCATTTCAAGTTATGATTATGATATCGTAATCATATTTTTATATTATGATATCATAAGATAACTTATTGATATATCCCATGTTTTCCCAAAATTTTCATTTAAGATTATCCTTCCGTATGTATAATTTACCCAGGTTATAGAGAATGGTTTAATTATGGTATGTCTAAGAAGGTTGCAATATAGTATGATCTTTATGGGATATTTTTATGATATTCATGTAATCATGATATTATGTATTTAGTCTCCATTAAAACATGTGGTCCTCTTTTATGTTTTTTTGAAATGTATTGAATATTATTCTAATAACATTTAATATCTTCGTGTTAAAATTTTAGGACTCTATACTACTCCCCTTAAAATAAACTTTTCCATCAAAATTCCATTACTGAATTAAAAAATGATGACATATTTGTATCATCACATCCTTAGGTTCCCATATAGCTTCTTCAAATTTCTTATTCCACCCGAGAACTTTAACAAAGTGGTTATTCCTCTTCCTTATAAATATATATCTATGATCCATGATTTCTACCAGTTATTCTTCATAATAAATATCATGATCTAGTATTATAGAATTTGATTTTAATATATGTCATAAAGTAGGTATGAAATTCTTCAGAAGAGATACATGGAACACAATATGAACATGACATAGGTTCATTAAAATATCAATTTGATAAGAAAACACCCCAATATGATTAATAATATCAATGTGGCCAATATACCCGAGGATAAACATTCCATTTTCCTGATATATCATAAAATTATTCCATGGAGAAATTCATATAAATACCTTCTCATCAATTTTAAATTCAATAATTATTTATTGATTTCCAGCATAACGTTTTTTACACTGAGATTCATTAACGTGATGTTCAAGGTCATTGAATTTCTATTTCATTACTCAGCTTTATCATGGTCTAATTTTTTATCTCTCTAAATTCATCCTAGTATATTGGAGTATAAAATTTTCTTCCATATTGGTCTTTATAAGGATCAATCTGAATGATATATTTAAATCTATTATTTTAAGAAAAATCAACTAGAGGAAGGTTATGATCCCTAGAACAATTAACATTTATTGATAAATACATCAGCATATCCTCTAGGGGTTGAACGGTTTTCTTAGACTGTCGATATTTTTGGGGATGATAGTAGTATTGATACTCAACTCAGAATCAAGAGCATGTTGGAGACTATTCTAGAACATTGAGGTAAAACTCATATTCGATCAGATAAAATAAAATGTTGTCCTTCATGAATCTTTTGAACATATTTAATTTATATTCCATCAATATGATCAAGGGATAAATATAATATGATAGTACTGAGTTGTTTTCACTTTTTAAGGTGACCAAATACAACCGAAATAGCATTATGGACATTAGACACTTTGGGGAGTCTGATGAATAAAAATACATGGTCGTGTTTTCCCATTTCCATTCTGGAATGAGTAATTGTTTTAAAATCTCTTTAAAAATATACATCTCACCATTAACCATATAAAGTTCCAATCATTAGATACATAATCAAAAATATATATCTTTAGGTTTTCCCATCATAAATACTCTTACAGATCTATATACATCTTCTTACATCTACTATGAATGGAAAATGATAAACTATGAGCTTCATCCAATATATCCTTCTTCTGATATGGTATAGATGAGACCCATAAAAGTTCTCTAAAATATATCATTCCATCACAATTATGTTTGATCTTAATATCATTTTGTAGCTACATTTTCATCTATACATCATCTTTATACACCTATTTAATCTTTATATGGATGGATGGTTGAACACTCATTTTACAAAGATAGAATTTTCAACTTACTTAAAGATTCGCATCTCTATACTTTAAAAATATATTAATATTGGATATTTTGTGATCCCCATCATATATAATCTACAATGATCATTTCAACATAGGGAATCTACCACCTTGTTCACTTTCTTAGGTTTGTAATGTAGAAGTCATAAATATTAATAAACTCCAACCATATTCTCTGGTGCGTATTCAACTATTTATATGTGCATATATAATTTAAAAATTTATGATTAGTATATATATCACACATTTTTTTGTAAAGACAACTCCTCCATACCTTTAATAAAATATTACCTCATCAAACTCCAAATCATTATTTGATTATTATTTTTTTCACGAATGCTTGATTTTCATAAAAAATAATCAATAACTATATTATTTTACATGATGAGGTTCTCGGCCACTTCATTGATGCATCAATAAAGATCATGAATCCCTCTATTTTATTGGGAATTTTAAGAATATGTGTATTAAATAGTTTTCTCTTTGGTTCTATGAATATTTCCTCACATTCATCTAAACAAAATTTATTCTCTTAGATGATATTTAACATTATTATTGGGTTAGATATCAATGATAAATTACCCACAAATAATCGATAATATTAAACAAAACATAGAGAAGTAGGGATCTTAGTCAGTGTGGTTGGTCTGATCCAAAATTAAATAAATTTATTCTTTGATGGATCCATATATATAACCTTTCACGAGATTATGTTACCCAAAAATAAAATATTTTGTAGATAAAATTCACACATGAACTTTTTTTCTTAAAAATCCTCCTAGGGTCTTCAAAAAAATCCACAAAGGACATTTATTCTCATCATTTATCTTTTAATTTATAAAAATATTTTCTATATAGACTTCCAAAAACTAATCAAGTAAATTCCAAAATTATCTATTCCTTAAATCCATTAATATAACTTGAGAATCAATGAGACCAAATGGAATAACAATAAATTCATAGTTTCCATACATCATATATAAGGATTTATTATGAGAATATTCACTTTTGAGCCTCAACTTATAGTATTAATATTGAAGATAAATGTAATGTCCCTATCTTAGTAGCCACTAGAAAGGTTCTCTAAGCCGGGTTGGCCACATGACCTCAAGCACATCTCCAAAATTCAAGAGGCTACCGACTTGCAGCGAGGGACTTTTTATGTGTCCATGGGGGGGAATATGCCCCTATTGGTAAAAGTTAATACATGATAGAAGAAAAGAAATTTATAATATCTAGTAAAAGTATATTAATAAAAAATATATCGGAAAAAAAACCCAACAGAATAAATGAAAAGTGAGGAAACTGATAAATAAAAATAGATAAACAAGGATGTCATGAAACTATGTCTGTACTGAATTAAAAGTATGGAATGAAAGAATACAAGAAAAATATCAAAGCTATATTGAGAACAGAAAAAATTGAAACAACTACATCTCAGGTAATGGATCAGTCCTTTTCCCCAATCTCCATCCTAAGCAACAAGAAAAACTCAATCATCAAAAGTACACTTCCCTTTATCTATACAGGATAATATATAATCTACTCTGGTACCAAATGACACTTGAGTAAGGGTGTGATAGAAAATCACAGTAGGTTGCTGGCCATAGTGTCTAAACATTTCCATTTTATGCTGTAAAAAGGAAGTGTTCCAATATTCTATAAATTAAAGAAATTAAATAAAAAAAATAAAATGAGTGTAACTTGGTTTGGGTTCTCAATGATACCCATCCCATACCACCTTTTGTAGCCTATTCTAGTAATATGAATCAAGTTATAGTATAAATTAAGTTGTTTATATATATATAAGTAAAGAAAATTGGAGTAATTTTAAAAAGATGTATACCTCTAAGCATGTTTTATGGCTTGTGGTATAATTTATGTGTCAAAAAAATTTTACATTAAGGCACCATAGATCTATGTTGGGCATGGGGAATGGTTCTCTCCCTATAGAGTACCTGGGGGCTCCTGTGTCGTCTGGTCGGCTTCGAAACAGAGACTTTGACATTGTGATGAACAAAATTATGGCTCGTATCCTGGATTGGAAAAATGACTTTCTATCCTTTGGGGGACGGATTTCTTTGGTTAACAGTGTGCTTTCTGCTGTCTCGGTGCAAGTGATGGTGTTTACAAACATCCTGAAGGGGGTCATAGGAGCCATTTATTGGGTGATCGCTCGTTTCATTTGGGATGCATTGCTTGAGGGGAAGAGACAATGGGTTTCATGGAGGAAGATGGCGCGACCGATCAACGAAGGCGGGATCAACATCAGGAGTATGGAGGATATGGTGCATGACTTACGTGCGAAGCTTGCATGGGAAATTTTTGAGGGAGAGACGTTGTGGGGTAGCTGCATGCTGAACAGGTATGAGGCCGGCATCACTGACCTCCCAGCGAGAGGTTTTTCCATATGGGCTGAGGTCAGTAATCTAGCCCAGACACTGCAGCCCCGTTCTCAGTAGATTATTGGGGTGGGGAGGTTCTGGTTCTGGGATTACAACTGGTCAGGTTGAGTGAATGCATTCCCGGGGCGTACAGCCCCCCGTACTTCCTTTAGGGAGGCCAAGTTACATCCCTTGTTTTTCAGAGCGGTGCTGGATGTGGATTCTCAGAGGGTCTTCGATTCATTGGTGATCAACCAGGAGAAGGATAGGTGTGTATACACACCATCGACGTCGGGTTGGTTCAATTTGAAGGACATTCGTAGGAGTTTCCATGATCAGTAGCTTCAGGAGTCAAGAAACAGTGCGGTGTGGAGCAGAAGGGTTCCTACCAAAATGAACTTCATGACATGGAGGATCAAGTATAATGCTATCCCTTCAGATGATAACATCAAAAGCCTTGGTATTATCCTGGCGTCTGGTGGTCAACGTTGTAAACGGAGGAAAGAGGAGAGTATGGCACATATTTTCTTTGAGGGGGACCGGGATCATGCAGTGTGGAGCTTTCTAGGAGAGAACATGGGGTACTCTGCAAACACTAACACCTGTGACCGTTTTTTGGTTCAATGGTTTCAGGGGTGTGATGGAAACATGAAGGAGATAGAGGTCCATGTTATGTTTTATAATGCGGGCTGTTGGGGCTTATGGGAAGCGAGGAATCACAATAGGTTTCAGGGGACCACGTCCACTGGGAGGGAGGTGGTGACGAGAATAAGGTGTATGTTGATTGAGCTCATGGGAATTGTGGGCCTTGGGGAGGATGTTCCGTCTATACCAGTGTTGAAGTTTCATGGGTTGGTGGTTAGGAAGAGGTGCTCCAGGGAGCGGGGGAGTTGGGTCCGCTGGATCCCTCCAGTGGAAGGTAATAAGCTGAACATTGATGGAACTTGTACGGGGGACATCATGCATGGAGGGGGTGCTTCATGATGGAAGTGGTAGTGTGATGATGGACTTTTTCTACCCATTACAGGAGGGGGAGCTCAGTGCTGGTGGAGGCCTTGGCAGTTCTCTCTGGGGTGTTTCTGTGTATTGATAGAGGGCTTGATGTGGTGCAGGTTGAAACAAACTCGAAGATTGTTCATGATGCATTGCATGGGCAAGGGATGACTCAGTGGATAATTTCCTACACTATTAGAAAATGCAAGACCATTATGGGGAACAACATTAGGGTAACTCACACTTGGTGGGAAGGGATTAAAGTAGCAGATTATTTTGCATCTCTTGCAGTCCCTTGGGATATTATGGTCTGGGTGGATAATGTGTCTCCTATTAGACCCAAGGGGGTTAATTTGATTAGGGTTGATGCCCTTGGTCTACATTATTTTCGTTCTCCTTAGAGGGCTCTCGATGCTTGTTTGTTTTTAGCTGAGTATTTCTAGAATAAAAATCGTAATGTTGGATGGACAAAGCCCATTCATGGAAATCTTCTAAAAGAAAAAGTATCACTTGAGGCATGGTATATCATGTGTCAATCCTTGGTATCACACATAAGGAGTTGGGTATTACTTGAGGCTTGGCATAGACACATTGACAATGGTTCCATCCTTTATTTTTCCTTAGGGAACTGGTATCACTCATAAGTATATAGAAATATCATGGAAACCCACATTTGGATAAGACTAAGGCATCACATACCTAGCTCGTAGTGTGGTAACTAATAAGTAACAAAAATTTTCATGTGTGGGTCCTTAATATGGAACCCAAATTCTCTCCTCACCATGAATTTAGTTATATTTCAAAGAATCAGATATCAGAGAGTATGCATTTTATAATTTCAACAAATAAATTTAAGAAAAAAATCCATCTATATCCTGATTATTCAAGAACAACAGTCGTAACCAAATGAAACTAGCACAATCAATATATCCTCCCCAAAACATATCTAATGAAACTAACTCATTACACATTGGTTTGAATGCTGTGTAGCTCAATTAGAGGAGTTTTACTTCAATACAAGACATTAAGGATATAAAAATTAAATTAATAGATTAATTTAATATCATAGTCTAAGGTTTGTCAAGGAAAATCAATTTATCAGTGAAAGAAAAAAATTGATTGTTTTTATTTTATAATAGAAAAGCATGGTAATTTTTTTAACAATGAGTAATTAGTAATAAAAAAAACCCCAAAATTAATAGTTCATATTTATCCTAAATAATTTATTATATTTAAAACTCAACCAAAAAAGGGGTTTCACGATAAAATGTAATTAATAAATTATTTATATGGGGATAATTCACTGTAGACCAATTACATAGGCACACCTAAAGGGGTATCCAATGATTTTTCAACAATTTAAAAAACTGTTTTCACCTCAAACATGGTCTCAATAGTTAATCAAAGAATTTTGATTAAATTAGATTGAGTAAAATTGAGTATATTCAGTAGGCACTATTGTGCCACAATACGTGCAATGTAAAAGACCCAAAAAAGTGATAGAAAAAAGCATAGACACCCTAATTTGTAATCATAGTTGATTCTACACTCTTCATAAATATTTATTTTCCCTAAAATAGGTGGGATTATAGGTTTTATAAAATCCCTAAAATTGGAGAAAATCCCTTCCGAACTAGATGACATGATGGATGGTGGATGAAATCCTAAATTGTGTGATGTGGGTTTTAATCATTAATGAAAGAATCATTGTGTGTGAGACATCATTAAAATTAAATAATAAACTGAGTTATAGCGGGATTCTGAAGGGAGAGTAGAGGATTGGGTTGGGGCACTACAAGGGGGTGTTATAGGGGGCGACACACCAAGGGGGGGAGGGGAGAGAAAAAAAGAAATGGAGAAATAAATAAGGAAAAATAATAAGGAAAAAAAGTAAAATAGAAAAAGAAAATAATTAAAAATATTATATAATAAAACGATGGAAAATTAAAATTAAATAAAAATAATCTAAATGGGATAATACCTATATTAATTATTTCCACTTTTCTCAAAACCTCTTCTTATTTTGTTTTAAAAAATTATACATTTTTACTTTTTTTTAATTTACTTTAAATTTATCTCTAATTTATTTTTATTTATTTAAATTACTTTAATTCATCTAAATTAATTTAAATTCATTTAAATTATAAAATACCATAGGGAACGATGCATTATTTAATTTATCCCATTCACCCATTTAGTTGATTTAAGGTAAAACCCAAAAAAAATTAGAATGGTCCGCACTTGGATTAAATTCAGCACATTACAACATACACTATTTAAGACAACTCATCCATGAGTTTCCCCTCTGAGGGTAGTGTAACATCATATGATAAAGTCTATGGCCATTGAGCATGAACATCAGTATGCCACTCCCAAGTCTCATTCTAAACATGTCCATACTACCATAGCATCCAAGCTAGAGGGAATGACATTTCCCCCAAATAAAAATTGTTATATGATTGACAATATAAATATAATGCTCCTAGAAGGATGAATCTACCTCAAACTATGTGTCATCACGGTCAAAAGGATGAGATGGGCTTGGATGATACCATCAAATCTAAGATAAAAGGAATTTTTTGCTCTTGGTATTATAGTTCTGAGGTAAAAATAACTGATAGGAAACTATCCCAACTCTCTCCACTATCTCTAATGGTCCAAAATATCTCTATTATAATTTCTATTGCCTCTAGATGCACCTATGACCCAAAATTGTAGAAACATATAGAAAGACTCGATGTCTCACCTTGATATACAGAGGTTCATAGTGAAATTCAATATAAATATTTTTTCTAGGCTAAGCTATAGTCATATTCTTATGACTTAGCTAAACATTCTCAAAAGTATCCTGAATGAGATTAGGAACCAATAGAGCTTCCTCACTAACTATGAGTCAGCATAAAGATGAACCACAAAGTCTACCAAAGAGGGCCTCATATAGAGCCATTTGAATTGTATACTAAAAGATGTTATTATAGGTAAAATTAACAATAGGAATATGTTTCTCCTTAGAACCTCTAAAATCAAGGATACATGCCCATAGAATATCCTCTAACACTGGTATGGTTCATTAGGATTTCCCATTTTTTTGAGGTTAATATGAAGTACTCAAGAGTACTAGTGAACCCAACAGTTTTTGCAACCCATGCTAGAACCGTGAAGTAAATCGGATGTCTCTATCCAAGAGAATAGAATGAGATACACCATGAAGTCTCACTATATCTTGGATATATAGAATTACCAACTCATCAATTGGAATGGTATCTTATATTATTATGAATTGTGTGACTTTTGTCAATCTATCGATAATCCCCCATACTACATCACTTCCTCAAGGAGATCTTGGAATGACTATAAGGATATCCATGGTGATTTGATTCCATTTCCACTCAAAAATGGATAGAGGCTTTAGAATTAAAGCAAGTTGTTTGTGATATGCCTTCAACTAGTTATATGTGGTGCATCGAACAATGAAACCTAATATCTACTTCTTCATACACAACCACCAGTACAGATGACACATGTATCTGTACATCGTGGTATGTTCTATATGAACTACTGAAATGGAGGTATGAGATTCCTTCATCAATTATTCTTTTATATCTAAAGGTTCCCATATATGTCCATGGTAATGTAAAGTTTCATGACTATCAATAAACTAACGAGGATATGGGTTCTCTCAGGTGACACTATCCCTAAAAAATATCCCATTTAGATCAGATAACTACCACATATAGACTCACTTCAAAAGAGAGGATGTCACTGTAAGAGCTATTAAAATTAGTTGTTCATTATATTCTTGAACCTCTAGATGCATCTCAAAAAACAAATCCATCATATTCCACTAACCGTGGGCTACTTGGAAGACTTCTCTCTACTTTTTGTGTCTCAAATTATCAGCAGTGGAATTCCCCTTACATGGGGAATAAGGAAGATAAAAATTGAATGATTTTATGTATTCGACCCAGCTATGCTTCCAGAAATTCATGTCTTGTGATGTGATGATATATTTCAAGATTTTATGATCCGTGTAAACAATTAACCTATCACCCAACATGTAGTGTCTCAAAAATCATAAAGAATAAACCACAAATTCTAACTTAAGTTCATGTGTAGGATTGTTATGATCATTAGCTCTCATCTGGAAGGATCCATAATCCATAACACCATTTACCTTCATCAAAACTACACCCATTTTGATTCCATGAAACATCACAGTAATCAATATATCTTCTTCCTGGATCAGGAAGAATCATGATCAGAGCTGGGGTTAGTCTTCCCTTTAGATTCTAAAATGGTTTTTACAATATTTTGACAAGATGAAATGTACACCATTCTCATTCAGGACCTTAAAAATAATTTCTAATAGATATAAGTCTTGAATGAAGCTCCTATAATAAACAACAATCCCCAAGAAGAAGCATATGTCAAACACATTCTTGGAATCCCCCAAGGAAACTAATGCAATAACTTTGTTGGGTCAACTGATACGTCCACCTCATATATGATATGACCTAAGAAGTGGACACTATCAATATAGATGTTGAATTTGGTGAGCTTTTTATAGATCTGGTGTTATCTTTTTATACTCATCATGATCTCAAGATAGGTATAATTGTCATGTATAGAGTGCGAATAAAACAAGATGTCGTCAACAAAACTATCCCAATGGAATCAAGGTGCAGGTGAAAAACCTGATTCAGTATATCTCTTAAGTCTTCCGGTGCATTTGTGAGGCATAATGGAATAGCACGATACTTGTACAAGACATAATTTCTCCATATCTCCATAAATGGTATGTTAGATGGCCACAAATGAACCTGGTGATATCCCGACCTCATATCAATCTTGAAGAAAAACGTTTCTGCTCAGAGATAGTTGAATAGTTCATTGATATGAAGGAACAAATATTGATTCTTTATTATAATATGGTTGAGTCGAAGATAATCCATTACAAATCTGAAGGTAACTTCTTTCTTATTGGAGAAAATAATTTTTTAACCCCATGAATATGTGCTAGGTATGATAAAACCCTTAGCCTCAAGGTTTTGAAGCTTCTTTTTGAGTTCATGTAGCCTTATAGGTTCCTTCCTATAAGGAGGAATAGACATTGGTGCTGCATGTATAACTAGATCGATAGTGAACTGCAATTCCCTAATTAAACGTAAGCTAGGGAAATAATCAACGAATACATCCCTAAAATGATCCACAATGGAATAGAATTCCACTAGCTTCATTCCCCGATTGCTCATGAAGAGACTTGCAAACTGATCTGTCACTATGCTCAGTCTTGCATGTTTATGTCCAACTAGAAATTCCTACACATCTCATTCTCCTTTATGTGGATATGTGTTTCCCTTATGGGATGTCAATGACACCCAATGATGACATTAATCTATTTGGTAATGATAACAAGTTCATACCAAGAATTATGTCGATGGAATACATATCATGGATGTATAAATTCCCAATGAAATGGTACCTACCTATGTTAAGCGATCACTCTTGGCACTGGAATATGCTCTCTATCCTGGCCCCATGTGGTGCGTTGTGATATATAACACCATAAAGGCACTCGATTGTAAAACCATGGATTTTAATAATAGTAGTAGATAAAATGGACTGTGATGCACCAATATCAAAAAGGGAAGAAACTAAAGTAGAGGATTCTGAAATAGTTCCTATATCCATAGATGGTATTGCAATTTTCTCCTATGGTGCTGGTTTCACTGTGTATATAATACCTGAACTATAACCCTAAGATGCTACTAGACATTCCTGAGAATTTTTTCTCTACTAACACCGATAATCTAGAAATTGATTTCATTGACCACAACCTCCACTATTACCTTGGCCAGATCGCCCAGTGGGAAATGAAATTCTAGCATGTTATGAAGTCATAGATTCCATACTATATAGAGGTGATGGTAAAAATCCACTACCACTGGATTATGATGATAAATAATCGAAAAAACACTGAAGGTGACCCATCTTACTATAAGATCAACACTCCATCGGGTCTATCATGCACTGAGGATTCTTATGGAAGACCCTTCCTCACTGATGACATGTAACATGAGTTTTGAAATATGCATCATGGATATGATTTACCCCACATGAAAATTTAAAATAACACTTCTTATTCCTTGAAGAACCATCACCCAATCTCAGAATTGAACTACCAATGATCGAAGGTTTAGATTCCCTAGCATTTCATTCTGAAATTAGCATCTAATTCACGATCTCTATAATATGTGTCAAAAAGAAGATGTTGATATATGATCTGATGAAATATCTGAGTCCATCCTAAAATAATCACCTATTTTTCTCTGCATCACTAGTTAGAGATGGAGAAAAACTAATAAGCTCTGTGAAACAAGTAACAAACTCTAACAATGTCATATAGCCCGGCTAAAGATGTATTAATTCCATAGAACAATCATCTCTTAGAGTGTACAGAAATATGTGATCCTAAAAATCTATTTAAAATTCTACCCATACCATGTCTCTATTATACTCTCCCCAATAAATAACATCATGCCATTTCTTTTTAGAGTCACGATGCATGTATACTACAAGTTTAACCCACTTCGTGTAAAGCATCTAAAGAAGGTTGAAGATAGACTTTATAGCTTATATCCATGACTCCAAAACATGAATAATGCCACTGCTCCAAAAGTTGGGAGGGCTATGATACAAAATTTCCATTGTAATCTCCTCCATTGACTAGGTAGGTATGTGAACATTTTGAATTGACTACATAAACTTGATGAGGCTATCCCTAAATTGAGCTTCCGGGCCCATCAGAAGATCGATAGGTGGTGGTACCCTAAGA
Source organism: Viscum album (assembly GCA_963277665.1). NCBI lineage: Eukaryota > Viridiplantae > Streptophyta > Magnoliopsida > Santalales > Viscaceae > Viscum > Viscum album. The sequence goes on along the minus strand of OY728123.1, from coordinate 1,194,669,943 downwards.
GGCAATATGGTTGGTACTATAGGTAACACTTTAGGAAGAACTATGAGAGGATAATCAGATGGTTTGGGACCCATCATCTCTATAATGTTCTTATCACCACTCTCCTTAGATTCGACATGAAGATATCACGGTAGCATTGGTATATAATGGAAAAAAGCCTAAAATTATAATGAATTTCATAGAAGAATATGAAAATAGATAATGGTAAAATAATGTGTGTAGGTTCATAGCCTACCTCTGAACACTACACAATACATAGCATACTCTATAAGCCGGATCTAGATAAAGAATAGAGGACATAAAAGAATCACAAAAATTATAAAACCCTGACCCTAGAAGCCCAGATCTGGTGCATTAATTATTAAATATTCATGATTAAAAGGAAATAAATCTAGAAGGAATGATAAGTTTAGTATATTTGTGGAATCTATATACATACATGTAATTCATATTACATTGGGAAAGGTAAGAAAATACAATACGTACAAAAACTAATAAACTACATCTAGGAGAACTCAATAAAAGGTCTCCTCCTCATAAACTATTGGAGGAAAACTAATGAAAGGGGTGATCTCAAATGCATAGTAAGGTTTACAAAGACTAAAATCATGAATCAACAATAACATAATCATAAACAAATTGTCATAGTCAATATGGAACGGTGAATAAATGAAAAAAATACAATTAATAAATTGAGAATGAAACTGCGTCCATAGATTTTTTCATAGTGGAAACATAATGGATTTTAACAACTGAAAATAAATAAATAGATATATATATTAATTTTATTTCATGTATATAGAACATGAAACCACTATACCATTGAAATGATTTATGTCTTTGGGTAAAAACCTGTCTTATATTTGGATTTAAATTCGAAGGGTTTGTTGTGAACTTATTTGTCTCATGAGAAATGTCAATTCATCAAGGGGATATAATAGGACACACCCATAACTGCAAGCCCAAAAAATTATTTATACATATATTTAATACAAGTACAATATGTCTTCTCAATATCTATATATAGTAGAGGATACATATTCAACAATATTCCCATAGTTAAAACAAATTCCAAATAAACACCATATGTAAAATTGTATGCAACATAAAACAATAATCATATACATGAAACCAGAATATGGATATATTATATATTTATAATTTAAAATGAAATAATGATCTCAAATGGGAAGTGGATTCACCACATAAGAATTATTAGGTTCACAATACCAAGTTAATTCCAATGAAATTAAAATTGAGATAATGTCCCTTCCCACATAGTAATCAATCGATTCGTATGATGAAAAATTAATAACCACCAAAAGAATCTTATAATACAATTAATATAGAGATAATAATTATAATAAATATAAAATTAAAGTACGCAATACACCACATGCAATAAATAAGTAGTGAACAATGTAAATCCCACAGAATTAAAAGTGAGATAAGAAAGCCCCTTACAAACATTTCGGGATGGTAACAAGTGTTATTTTGAGGGACTAATGAGAGGTAAACAGATATCCCATCATTTATATATCATAATGGAAGTATGGTGGAGGTGAAAAAACTTACCCCATCAAAAGGAACTAAAAATAAATTGACACCACTTGGGGGGGGGATTCTGGAATAAAAGTGAGAGAGAGGATCCCTTACCTTATGTTTGAAGGTGTTCTCGATTGATCATAATGAATTGAATATTCAGATTTATCTTCATTAATTAAAAATTAAATAACCACATAACTATTTAATTTTTTTAGTATTTCCTTATGAGGTTCATTATTTACCTTTTTTATGTGTCTAAGAGGTTCAATTTTTTTGGAAGCACTTTCTTCCTTGGTTTTCATGATCAGATTACTTGTATTAATGAATGGAAGTTTGTTTGAAATGTGGTAAAACATACAGAATTATTAATATATATTATTTGTGAAATTTCAGATATATAATTGATATTATAATTATTTTTTGGTTATATAACATGAGGATGGATCATTAGTTAAAAGTTATTTACAAACTCTTGAATTAACTTAGCGGTTTTGGGAATAATGAACTTGTTTTGTATTATTATTTTATATTATTAGTTTTTAATGATTAAGGAACATTAAATAAGGTAAAATACATATATTATGATTTGCTTTATCCATTAAAATGTTTTTATGACCATTCTATAATATATTAAAAGAAATTCAAAACCTGTCGTCCTTGAATGTGATAAATTAACACATCTCGAATGGAATGTTCATTTTTAGTGTAATGTCGGGGGAAATGATAGATAATGTTGAAATATTCGACTAGTATAAAAACTTATATTCCATGTAATGAAATGTAATTATCATACCATTTGTAAGTTGGGAGGTGAGGATGGAGAAAAAACAATGGAACATGTAAAAGAATTTGAAAGAAAAGGGAAGAGATGATAACCACTTGAGTACTAGTCCTTGAGAATCTCCTTGAAGACTTCATTGTTGGCCTTTTAGTGAGGCCATAAATTCTTGGATGTGGGAAAGGATCTTAGTATGATATTTGAGAAGAAATTTGGAAAATATTGAATATTGAGAGGTGTGGGTGGAATAGGGGGTGAGGTGTGGTTTATATAGTGAAGGGAAGGAGAGATTTAACATTATTTCAATCATTATTTTAATATATTTTTTCAAGACTATGAATTTTCTTGATCCATGTGATCCCAAATAGTAATAATTTCAAGTGAGTTCTAAACAAGTGGGATTTCATCATCCTTAAATCACCTATGATGTAGTAAAATAAGTATTTAGCATTTATATTACTTTATCGTATTTTACTATTAATAAAAAATTCAACAATTTCATAAAAATCCAAATAATTCATCATAACTATTTTTCAATGTGTAGAATCCAAAAATGAACTTTATTTTTCAAAAATGATTATATATATATGAAAAATTTAATTTTTAATTAAAAACATTATTTAATCAGAAAATATTGACACTTAATATTCCTCATTATTTTTAAGGTGCCTAAATTCTATTTATACATTCATGAGAAGGTGTCATGTGCCAATTCTGCCATTTGAATGTTCATATGTACCACACAATAAGGCCCAATGAATCTGTGAACAAACTGGACCAGCCTTGAAGAATGATTTACTGGGCTCACTCCATAAGTCCAAAATGGTTGACTCTCCACCATAATTTGGGGGACAATATGTGTCATCTTGGATAAAAATTTCAGGTCCCAAAGTCTTCAACAAGTGGCCCAAATGATTCTATGAATTCCAGCCCACCATTATGGCCGGGAATTAAAATCAGCACACAAATGTATCCTTTATCCTTATCTATAAATACATTTGAGCTGAGTCTTTGCAGTGTGAGAGAGGAGATATAGGTGGAAAACTTTGTTGAAGAAACTATCCGGATTTGATGGAATCTTACTATTCAAAAATCCATTCACATTTCATCCTTTGAAAATTTATGTGTAGAAATGGACAGTTTAGCTTTGTTTAATGAAATAGAAATAACATTGGCTAAAAAGGACCAATGACCACAAGAGTTTGAGGGTAGACAGAAGACATCCACATATAAATTTATGAAGAAGACACCATATCGTGATTCAGCTGTCTAGATTGGTAAATATGTGGGTCAAGTGGAGGGACAAATTTGGAATGCAAACAATCTACTCCTTGGGATATAAATACATCCCTCTCCTCTCCTTCCAAGGGGTTGGCATTTCATCACTTAAAGAGGAGGTTTGAAATTACTAGATCCTTGCCAAGGGTCTCGGAGGATATGATTTGATCTTGTTATAAAAATATAGACCTCTCCTCCTCTATTTGTTTCATTTTACTTTTGTGTTCTTCTTTGTTGTAATTTTGTATGTTATTTCTTTTGTAATTCCTTTTTAATGCAAGTTTCTTATTGAATATATCTTATTCTCATCCACCTTCTGTAGTATAATATTAATAGCCTTAAAATAGTTTGAATCAATTTAAATTACATTCCCTTATTTTTCTTCCTCATTCAATCGAAAATCCGTTTTTAATTTTCTTCATCGTTTGTGTGTGTGTTCGGCGCACTACTCTTATCTTGTCCCTTTCTTTTTCTTCTCTTTATAATTCATCACCATAATCATTATAACCAGATTAGTAATCATTTTAATGGATGGGTAAATCTTTAATTGGGGTGAGTTATAATTTAGGTATGTTAAGTGATTGAGAGCTTTTTCTCGACGAATGTTCTTGAAATGAATATTGTGTATGTTGAACTTTATATGTCATGGATTAATGACATGTTTTGTTTAATATGTGGATTCCAGGGATTATTGGAACCAAAAATACACTACCATAAACAAGTAATGGTAATTATTAGAATCCTAAGTTAAGTTAAGGCTTGTATTAATGCTTAAACACTTAGGAATTCTAATCGATGTCAACTTGTGAAGTGAGTGTTAATTTAAATGCAATATAAAGCAAAGCTCAAAGATATCACAAGCTTAACTCCTTAATAATGAAATCAACCTAATATTTATAAATTTGTTAAATAAATTATAGTCAATCAATCATTTCAATTATGCACTACAAACAAACCCCCTAATCAAAATACAATCAACTAAAAACGAACAACTATTTCAAAGTATCATCGCCGAGGATTCGACCCGAGTGCTGCTATTAACATTAGCAGAGCACCGGAACTTTGATCGGTCGATAGGCGATAATTGGTCGTGTGTTTCAAATGGCATCGTTGCTGGGGACAGTGCTTTATGTAGTCATTAGTTTCTAGTTATTGTAAAAAAAACTAAAAAAACAAAATTTTAAAAAAAAATTGAAAAAAACAGAAAGAAAAACCCATCTTCCTCTTAAAAATCATAAACTGAAAAAATACAAAGAAAAACTCGCCTTACTCATCCTTTCTAAATCTCTCTAAATTCCCCATAGCCTCCCAAACAATCCCTCGGATTTGTTTGACCCTGAAATTTATAGAACCCTTCATCGACTTAGGAGGACCATTAGGGATAACCAAATCACCCAAGAACCAATCATTGCCCTACCGATTGAATTCGATATGGCCAATCCTAGGGAACAAACATTGAAAGAAATTTCTTCCCCTGATATGAATTACCAACCCCTTGGTATTCAATATCCAAACATAGAGGCTGACTTCGAACTCAAATCGGGTTTGATTCATCTTCTACCTCAATTCCATGGGCTAGCCGGTGAGGATCTGCATCTATATCTTGATGAGTTCCAGGTGGTGTGCTCTACCATGAAGCCTCAAAGGGTTTCTGAAGAACAAATCAAACTTTGAGAATTCTGTTTTTTCCTAGCTGACACTACTATGTCATGGATCTTCTACCTCCCTCCTGGTTCCATAACTACATGGAATGACATGAAGCATCTCTTTCTAAAAAAATTCTTTCCTGCTTCTCGTACAACTTCCATCCAAAAGGAAATAAGTGGTATCTATCAATTCCCAAATGAATCACTAAATGAGTACTGGGAGAGGTTCAAAAAGCTTGTTACAACCTGCCCACATCACCAAATTCCTGAACAACTCTTGATCCAATACTTCTATGAGGGGTTATTGGCTATGGAGCGAACCCTCATTGATGCCGCAAGTGGCGGTGCTCTTGTTGATAAAACTCCTGCAGCTGCAAAAGATCTCATATGTAACATGGATGCAAACACACAACAATTCCATACTCAAGCACATGCTCAAGTCAAACAAGCCAATGATAATCAAACAATTGAACCAAACAAGATGACCGAGTGGATGAGTGAACTTACAGGTCTTGTGCGACAACTAGCTGTGGCCACCAAAGCCCCAACCTCATCTTCTCCATAGTCACTATTCCCTGGACCTATCAAGACTTGTGGAATCTGTAGCTCCCCATCTCATCCAATATACACATGTCCAAAACTTCAAGAGTATCAATCCAATTCATCCGGACCAATGGAGCTCAATGCAACATATGCTCAGCGGAACACCAATCCTCAACTATCAGGTCAGTTTGTTAGAAACTTCAACCAACCTCACTCTAAGCCTTTCTCTTCTTCATATAACCAAGGCCTTAGGTATGGTAATCCCATATCTCACCCCCCTCAATTACCTCCTCAAAACCTAAACCAATTCCAATATGGTCAAGGTGGTGGTAACTTCCATCAAACTTATCCTTTTGTTCCTCAACCTCGAAGGAACAATCCTCCTCCTGGATTCCACTATCTGAATGAGCCTTTTCAATTCCCAACCCAATACCATCGCTTTCCCAAGAACCAAAATCAAGGTAATCCCAATTTGGGACAAGCCTCTTCTTCCAAGCAACCATGGGAAAGTGCAGTGGAACATCATGACTCTTTCACCCGTTCTAACCTTAAAAACATTGAAACTCAAATAGGTCAACTTGCATCCCACCTGAGCCAGCAACAACAATCAAATTCTTCCCAACTCCCAGCTCAACCATTATCCAACCCCAAGGGTAATGTAAGTGAAATTGCACTTAGATCAGGAATGAAACTTGCTATGCCTCAAGATAAATCCTCAAACCCTTATTTGAATGTTGACCTAGAAAATGAAAAGAAAAAGAAAATTGAAAAGGAATCTGAATCCATTCCATCACCTCCTTCCATTCCACTTAGAAACCCAATTCCTTTTCCTCAGGCTGTCTCTAAACCAAGGAAGTCCTTTGAACCTGATCCTGAAATGCTCTACATGTTTAGATGTGTTGAAGTCAAAATTACCCTCTTAGATGCCATAAAACAAATTCCTAAGTATGCCAAGTTTCTAAAGTAGTTGTGTACCCACAAGAGGCAACTTAGGACCATTTAAAATGTTTCCACCCAGTAGTCTATTCCCATAAAGTGCAAAGATCCAGGGACCTTTACAGTCCCATGCCAAATTGGAAGTTCCAACTTTGATGATCCACTCATAGAACTCGGAGCCTCAACTAATGTCATGCCCAAATCCATATTCTCTAACCTTGGTCTAGGTCCCTTTCACCCAACGAGTGTTGTCATTCAGTTAGCCAATCGAAGCACAACCAGTCCTGAGGGAATAATTGAGGATGTCCTTGTCCGAGTTAATGATCTTATCTTCCATGCTGATTTCTATGTCCTTGACATGGAAGGTGAGACGAACTATTCTCGATCTCCCCTAATTCTAGGAAGACCATTCCTCATGACTGCGAGAACCAAGATTGATGTCCATTTAGGCATCTTATCCATGGAATTCAGTGACTAACTGGTCAAGTTCAACATTTTCCAAGCCATGCAATACCCATATGAGGATGACTCTGCATTCTCAATCCATGCTTCTGAGGACACTTCCAAGAGTCAATCGAACCCCAATCCACCATGTTCTTCATGTTCTAATGATAAAGGATCTTGTGAAATATGCACCATGATTAAAAAATTCATAAATAGTGAAGTTGATGTGGACCTATCATTCATAGACTCCATCAATCTAGAGGAACTTGAAAAATCTCTTGAATCCCACATCAACTCGGATCTCTACTGATCCACCTTGGACAGCATTGTGAAAAATGAATCTGAAGAAACTAAAGTCCCTTCCTCCATTTCTGAGTTGTCTAGCCCAAAATTGAAAGATGAGATTGATCTAAAACCTCTTCCTGCACACATGAAATATGCATTCCTCTTCGATGATCACTCATATCCTGTCATTATCTCTGCCACACTTACTAAAATAGAGGAGTCCAAACTTGTTCATGTGTTAGAGGAAAAAAAAGGCCTTAGGTTAGACCCTAGATGACATACCAAGATTCAACCCTGCCCTTTGCATGCATCACATCCATCTTGAGGAATCATCCAATCCAGTTAGACAAACACAAAGAAGACTCAATCCACTCATCCTTGAGGTAGTTAGGGAAGAGATCACCAAGCTTCTTCAAGCAAGTATTATCTACCAAATTTCTGATAGTGAATGGGTTAGTCCAATTCATGTTTTACCTAAGAAGGGTGGGGTAACTGTTGTCACAAATGAACATGGAGAGGTAGTCACAACTCGAGTGAAGAACAAATGGCATGTCTGCATCGAATATAGGAAATTGGATGTTGAAACCCGAAAAGATCACTACCCTCTTCCATTCCTTGATCAAATTCTAGAAAGATTTGCAGGAAAGTCACACTATTGCTTTCTTGATGGATACACCGTCTATTTCCAAATCCCAATCGCACCTCAGGACCAAGAAAAAACTACTTTCACATGCCCCTTTGGAACATATGCATATAAAAGAATGCCTTTTGGCCTTTGTAATGCTCCTGCAAAATTCCAGAGGTGTATGATGAGTATCATTTCAGAATTCATAGAACACTTCATGGAAGTCTTCATGGATGACTTTAACATTTATGGCGAGTCATTTGAGTCATGCTTGCATTCACTCTCTCTAGTCCTTCAAAAGTGTGTCAAGTGTAACCTTGTGTTAAATTTTGAAAAATGTCACTTCATGGTTGCTAATGGTATTGTTCTAGGGTACATAGTTTCAAAATATGGTATCGAAGTTGATCCTGCCAAAATTGAAGGGATCCAATCACTTCCTCAACCCACTTTTGTTCGAGAAATCTGATCATTCCTCGGTCATGCTGGTTTCTATCGGCGATTTATCCATAACTTCAGTAAAATTTCCCTCCCACTCACTCGTTTTCTCCAAAATGATGTCACTTTCCATTTTGATGAGGATTGCAAGAGAGCTTTCATTGAACTCAAAACTGCTCTCACATCTACCCCGATAATCCAACCGCCATATTGGTCATTACCCTTTGAATTGATGTGTGATGCTTCTGATAGAGTTGTTGGGGCTGTTCTTGGTTAAAGAAGAGAAAAAATTCCTCATGTCATCTATTATGACTCAAAAACATTGGATGAAACTCAATCTCACTACACTGTGACTGAACAGGAACTTTTAGCTGTGGGTTATTCCTTAGGTAAATTTCGGCCCTATCTCTTAGGTGCCAAAATCATCATCTTCATAGACCATTCTGCTATTAAGTTCTTACTCAAGAAAAGTGATTCCAAACCAAGGCTAATAAGATTGATTCTAATGCTCCAAGAGTCTGACCTTGAAATCAAAGATAAACCTGGAAAAGAAAACCCCGTGGCTGATCACTTGAGTAAAATTACTAATTCTCCTCATTCTGAAATCATTGATCCTGAATTTCCAATTGAGCACCTTTCATCTCTCACTCCAAAACTACCATGGTATGCCCCAATTGTAAATTACTTGGTTTCTGGTGTTTTTCCTAAAAAATTTTCAAAATAACAAAAAATGAAGTTGAAAAGTGATTAAAAATACTATTTTTGGGAAGAAAATAATCTTTGGAAAACTAGGGTAGACATGGTAATTAGGAGATGTGTTGATGAAGATGAATATTCTTCCACCTTAGAATTCTGTCACTCAATGCCTGGTGGTGGCCACTTTGGACCACAAAGGACCTCCTTTAAGGTCTTAGACTCTGGATTCTTCTGGACTTCCCTCTTCAAGGACTCACATGAGTTCTGTAAATCATGTCCCACATGCCAAAAGTTTGGCATAATCTCCAAAACAAATGAAATGCCCCAAAAGCCCTTAATCTTTTGTGAAATCTTCAATGTTTGGGGTATTGATTTCATGGGACCATTTCCCCCTTCTAATCGATTCTCATACATTCTTCTTGCGGTCGATTATGTTTCAAGGTGGGTTGAGGCCAAACCCACTAGGAAGGATGATGCTCATACTGTTAGAGAGTTCCTAAAGACCTGCATCTTCCATAGATTTGGCACACCTCGTGCCTTGATCAGTGACTTAGGAACCCATTTCTGTAATAGAACCATAGAAGCTCTTCTGAAAAAGAATGGGGTTGCTCATAAAACTTCAACTGCATATCACCCCCAAACAAATGGCATGGCTGAACATTCTAATAGATAAGTGAAAAGGGTACTTGAGAGAATTGTAAAACCCACCAGAAAAGACTAGCCTGAAAGACTTGGTGAAGCACTTTGGGCTTATCGATCTGCCTATAAAACACCAATTGGGATGTCTCCTCTTCGGCTTGTTTTTGGTAAAGCATGTCACTTACCAGTTGAATTACAGCATAAGTCATTTTGGGAGGTGAAAACATGTAATTTTGATCTTGAAAAATCTGGTGAAGAAAGATTGTTGCAATTGGATGAACTGGAGGAGCTTCGACTTGAATCCTATGAGAATTCCAATATGTACAAAGAGAAGGCTAAGGTACTCCATGACAAACACATCCTGAGAAAGGTATTTCATGAAGGTGAAAAGGCAATTCTCTTCAATTCTCGATTTTGGCTTCACCCAGGTAAGCTTAATTCTCGTTGGGAAGGTCCTTTTGTTATTACTAACGTTTACCCATTTGGTGTAGTGCAAGTCCAAGACCCCTCCTCCAAAAGGAAATTTAGGGTAAATGGACATCGGTTGAAGCATCACTATGAGAGGACACACAATCCTGGATCATCATCTACTTCCATTGGATCCATAGTAGACCCACCACTGGATGGAGATGGAAACCCACAAAATCAAAACTAGGGGGCACCTCTTTCCCTTTAACTCTCTCTATCTCTTCCTCTCTCTACCTCTTTCTTCTTTTTCCTCTGTCTTTAATTTTTTTTACCACTATCTTTATCAAAACCTTTATTTTTCACTTTCTCTTTTGTGTGGGTGTATCTTTATAAAAAAAACAAAAAAAATCATAAAAACCTAAAAAACTAAAAAAAAACCAAAAAAAACAATCACTTAAAAAAATACAAAAAAAATTATAAGTCATGCTTACTCACCATTAAATTTTCAAATTTTGTCGAACCTTTTTGGGGAATCGAAAGGCATTTTTTCATCTCAAAATTTTTTCATTTTCATCATGACTTTGGATAAATAATTTTGTGTCAAGAACAATAAATGTTGAATTCTTAATTTTTGATTTGGAAAATGATTTACCCCTACTGTGAGGAACATCATTAGCTTTCATTCCAAGGTCACCTATGACTATCTTTTCAAAATGTGTGTTTTTCACCCCCATTTGTGAGTCTTGAGTTTGTGGACCTTCGAGCTGAATTTCCTACTTTGGTGTGAATTAATATGATAGAGGCATTTTTTTAACCCCATGAGAATCACAATGGCCAAATAGCCTCTCATTACCCTACATTAACCCTCCTTTTGAAAGCCCCTTCAAGCCTATGTAAACCTTTTCTTTGATAGCCACATTAAAAAACCAATACCTTGTCCCACCAAACATCTACATGGATTTACGTTGTATAATTTCTTGAAATTTATGTGTGGGGAGGATGGATTTCATTTTGGGTATCCTTTTCTTGATTTTCAACGTGTTGTCATATGCTTGATGGAAAACATCAATTTTAGTGTGGGGGAGAGGTCATATTTTAGTGAGTTTTGTTGTAATGGACTCATCTTGACATACTTTTCTACAAATATTATTGAAAAGTGTTCAAAGAAATAAAAAAATAAATAAATAATTCAAAAACAAAAAAATGCAATGAATGGGTTGTGTCGTGGTTAGGTAAAAAATAACTCTTCCTCAACCTTTTATCTTGTTATAACTATTACAATTAGTCTTGTGAGGAGATCAAACATGGGTTGGGTGATTAGTGTGAGATCTATTTCAAGTTCAACTTTCGAAAAAATACAAAAAAAAAGAAAAGAAAAGAAAAAGGAACACTTATGTTTTTGGGAGAAGCTTTGTGTTTTGTAAATATTCTATCTTCTCATACCCTTCATATTTTCTTCCTCTATTGTGTCTTTCTTCACAAAATCATTCCCTTATAAAAATGTGTTTCCATTTTCTTCCATGTTTCAGTTTCAAAAAAATTGTGCATTGTTTTATCCATGTTAGTGTTTTAGCCCCTCTTTCCACCATTTTGGACATTATAATCCTACCATCCCATAGCCACAGAAAAACCCCTAAAAATTCCTCTTGATTCTTGTGCACTTTATAATGGAGAATGGAAGCTGAGAGCTCTTTCAAACTCTAAGATGTTCACTTTTTTTGGTGAATGAGTGAAGCTCCATAAATTAATTTTATCATCTTGAGTGGAGTAAGTTTTGAGTGCCCACATTTTCTATTTCTAATTTTGAGCATGAAAAATGAATTGTTTTTGGAACATTCCGTCTGTAACAAATTGTGGTGGAATTCAATATGGATGAGTGGAATGGTCTGAACCTCCCCTAATTGGTAAAAAAATAAAATTGTAATATTTGATGGTGAGTGAAAATGATTTTGTCATGTTTTTTATATTTGTTGCACATGAGGACATGCACAATCCAAAGTGTGGGGGAGTTGATGTTATTCATTTAGTCATTACATTTTACTAACTCCCTTTACTGATTTTATATGAAAAATTCATAATTTGTGTGTAATATTCATATTTTAATATTAAATATAATTTTGAGCACTATTTGAATAAATCCAGATTTGAATCAGTTTAATTTATTATCTATAACTATTACTATACGGATCCAAATTTCATGGTTTCTAGTTTTTTGGATTACTATTTCTATTTATAACATTTCATTAGAAGGTATCATGTGCCAATTCTGCCATTTGGAGGTTCATATTTCCACACAATAAGGCCCAATGAATCTGTGAACAAACTGGACCAGCCTTGAAGATTGATTTACTGGGCTCAATACATAATTACAAAATGGTTGATTCTCCACCATAATGTGGGGGACAATATGTGACATCTTGGATAAAAATTTCAAGGCCCAAAGTCTTCAAAAAGTGGACCAAATGATTCTATGAAGTCCAGCCCACTATTCTGGACGGGAATTAAAATCAGCAAACAAATGTGGACTTTTCTCCTTATCTAGAAATCCATTTGAGCTGCGACTTTTCAGTGTGAAAGAGGTGATATAAGCGGCCAACTTTGTTGAATAAACTATCCGGATTTGATGGCATCTTACTATTCAAAAATCCATTCTCATTTCATCCTTTGAAAAGTCATGGGTAGAAATGGACAGTTTAGCTTTGTTTAATGAAATAGCCATAAATTTGGCTAAAAAAGTCCAATGACCACAAGAATTTGAGGGTAGACAGAAGACATAAATATATACATTTATTAAGAAAACACCAGATCATGATTCAGCTTTCTATATTGGTAAATATGCGGGTCAAGTGGATGGACAAATTTGGAATGCAAACAGTCCACTCCTTGGGCTATAAATACATCTCCCTATTCTCCTTCCAAGGGGTTGGAATTTCATCACTTAAGGAGGAGGTTTGGCATTACTAGAGCCTTTACAAGGGCTTGGGAGGATATTCTTTGATCTTGTTTCAACAAGATAGACCTCTCATCCTCACTTTCTTTCCTTTTACTTTTGTGTTCTTCTTTGTTGTAATTTTGTATGTTCTTTCTTTTGTAATTCCTTTTTAATGCAAGTTTCTTCTTGAATATATCTTATTCTCATCCACCTTCTATAGTATAATATTAATAGACATAAAATAGTTTGAATCAATTTAAATTACAGTCCCTTAATTTTCTTCCTCATTCAATCGAAAATCTGTTTTTAATTTTCTTCATCGTTTGTGTGTGTGTTCGGCACACTACTCTTATCTTATCCCTTACTTTTTCTTCTCTTTATAATTCATCACCATAATCATTATAACCAGATTAGTAATATTTTTAATGGCTGGGTAAATCTTTAATTGGGGTGAGTTATAATTTAGGTATGTTAAGTGATTGAGAGCTTTTGCTCGACGAATGTTATTTAAATTAATATTGTGTATATTGAACTTTATATGTCATGGATTAATGACATGTTTTGTTTAATATGTGGATTCCATGCATTATTGGAACCACAAATACAGTACCATAAACAAGTAATGTTAATGATTAGAAACCTATGTTAAGTTAAGGCTTGGATTAAAGCTTAAACACTTATGAATTCTAATCGATGTCAACTTGTGAAGTGGGTGTTAATTTAAATGCAATATATTGAAAAGCTCAAGGATATCACAAGCTTAACTCCCTAATAATGAAATCAACCCAATATTTATCAATTTTTTAAATCAATTATAGTCAATCAATCATTTCAATTATTCTCTGCAAACAAACCCCCTAATCAAAATACAATCAACTATAAGGTGAGTTACTATTCACCAACAATTTACATGATTCTATCAGATTCCAAATATCCACCTGATTGCAACCATGTATGTCTGTTTTTCATAATTCAAAACACAAAAGTGGAAAATTTAAGTTTAATGGTTATGTTATGACTATATCCAAAATGACCAAGTGATGTTTCAAATAAACACATTTATTTATGAAATATAGGTTACTAATAGAATGTATTTAAGAGAAACATACCTTACAATGTTGGGGGTGTTATATTATTCCCAAGTTCGATAATTTTTCCCTCGAACTTTTTCATGTATAAATTTGATCAAAAAGATGTGGGTGGTTCTTCATAATAACATTATTAGATTCCCATGTTTCTTCCTCCATTTTATGGATTCTCAAAAGAAGCATTTCTAGGGAAGTTTTCCAATTTATCAATACCTACTCCCTTATGTCAAGAATATTGATTGTCTCTTCATAGTATGAAAAATCATGTTCCAATTATATTTCATCATAGGTGATTACATGTTTTGGGTCCTCTATGTATCTGTTTAACAATGACACATGGAACACATTAGGAACTTTGGAGAGACATTGTGTCATTGCTAAATAGAAATCTATAGCTATGATCCTTTCCATAATTTCAAATGGTCCGATGTACCTGGGGCTCATTTTCTGTTTCTTACCTAACCTTAAGACACCCTTCCACAGAGATACTTTTAGAATGACATGATCTCCTACCTGAAATTCAAAAATACATTCTCGAGTTGTTAGCATAACACTTTTTCATACTTTGGGCTTCTTTAATGTGGGCCTGAATTTTCTTTACGTTTGTTGTTTTCTCATCAACAAGTTCTGGGCCTATATGATTCCAGTCAACAACTTCATCCCAACAAGTTGGAGTTTGAAACTTCTTACCATATAATGATTCATATAGAACCATTTGAATGTTAGAATGAAAACACTTATTGTAGGAAAATTCCACCAAAGGAAACTATTGATCCCACATACCATAAATGTGAAGAGATCATGATCTAAACATGTCATACAGTGCTTGAATAGTCTTTTCAAACTGTTCATCAATTTGGGGGAGATAAGCAATACTCATATGAATCTCAACATCAAAATCTGTCTGGATACTTTTCTAAAAATTTTATGTAAACCATGGATCTTTGTTGGACACAATTGATAATAGTGCACCATTAAGTCTTACAACATCATTAATATAACGTCTTTCTAGGAACTCAAGTGGAAAATCCTCTCTAATAATGATGAAATGTTCTAATTTTGTGAGAAAATCAACAATTAACCATATTGTGTCATTCCTTTTAGGTGTCCTCAGTTTTCATGTGACAAAATCCATCGTAATTCCATCCCACTTACACATAGGAATAGTTATAGGCTGCATCACCCCTCTAGTATATAGTCTCTCTACCTTTACTTATTGACAATATAAAAACCTTGACATGTAGTCAGCAATTTCTCGCTTCATATTATCCCACCAAAAATGTTCC
Organism: Viscum album; assembly: GCA_963277665.1. Taxonomy (NCBI): domain Eukaryota; kingdom Viridiplantae; phylum Streptophyta; class Magnoliopsida; order Santalales; family Viscaceae; genus Viscum; species Viscum album. The sequence continues at coordinate 1,194,654,379 of OY728123.1, read as the reverse complement.
TTTAGATTGTATACATCTTAGTGCTACCAAGGTGTATAGAAAAAGTTGACCTATGAGAATCATCTAATAGTTCAATTTTAAGCTCAAGCACTGATGGAACACATAACCTCTTCCCAAATATCTTAACGCCTTCCTCATATATGAAGTCTGCCAATATCCCATCCTTAAAGACATTAATTTTCTTATGTATATTCCCATCATCATATAGAGAGTTTTTTATATTATCTAGTAAATATGGTTTAACAATCACTTTAAATAATAAAGATGTTTCATCTTCCTTAACAATTCCCATATAAAAAATTTGTAGATCTATGAATATATGATCTCTGTTAATCCTCATCTGGGTCAGAAGTCCATGATCTTTCCTTCTTAATGCATCTTCCACTTTATTTGACTTTCATAGGTGGTAGTGTATTGAAAAATCATAATATTTGAGTAACTCCCGCCATCTAAATTTCCTAATGTTGAATTCATTCTAGATAAAAATGTATTTCAATCTCTTGTGATCCATATATATGTAACATCATTTACTATAGAGATAATTTATCCATATTTTCAGAGAAAATATTATGGTTGATAACTCAAGATCATTTTTTGTTAATTTTTCCTATTAGTCTTCAACTACCTTGATGTAGAAGAAATAGATTTATCAATTTTCATAAGGACGCAACCTAGTACACTATTTGATACATCAATTTATATAATAAATCCATTTTTTCTATATGAAAGAGTAAAAATTTGAGCATTGAATAATATTATTTTCAATTCCTAAAAGCATTTTGTAAATTATTTAATCCATACAATCTTAAACCCTTTACGCGTGAGCTTGGTTAGCAGGTTAGCCAGTTGGGTGAATTCTGAACGAAATGCTGACAGTAACCGTCTAAACCAATAAATCATCATATCTCAGTTATGTTCATTGGAGCAAGCCATTCCTGGAATGCCTTTGTCTTTGTAGGAAAACTAAGATCCCATCCTTATAGACAATATGGACAATAAATGAAACGGATTGAATCCAAAATTTTCCCTTTCTAAAATTCCCATATAATTCATTTCTTCTAAGATTTTTTAGTATAATTCTCATGTTATTCTCATGGTATTCATAGATTTTGGACTATACTATGATATCATCGATAAATAACCAAAAAATTCATCAAGATATTCCATGAAAACTATATTCATTAGATCCATGAAAACATAGGGTGTATTAGTTAGTCCCAAAGGCATTACTGGAAACTCGTAATGTCCACACCTAGTTTGAAATTATATCGTTGGAATATCTCCCCTCCTCACACACAGCTGATGATATCCAAATTGAAGGTCAATGTTCAAAAAATATTTTTATCCATGAAGTTGATAAAAAAATCATCAATTTGCGGAAGATGATAAATATTATTTATTTTAATAGCATTAATTTCCCTGTAATCAATTTATATCCACATGGATCCATATTTTTTCTCGATAAAGAGGATAGAGGCTCCCCATGAAAAAACACTAGGTCAAATAAATCCTTTTTAACTCAATTACACTAGTTGTTTGTTTTGATCGCATAATTCCATAGTGTTCTTTAAATAGGGAGTCTTTGATATAGGTCTTATACCAGGAATTAAATCAATAGAGAACTCAACATCCCACTCTAGAGGATGTCTAGGTAAATCCTCTGGAAATACATCAATGTATTCTTGCACTATATTTACATATTCAATTTGAATATTTTATTCATAAAACATTGATATTGGGTTCTATTCCTCTCTATTAATTTCATTAAGTATTTCTACTGGGGGTGGATCTAAAGTAGAGCCAAATGGAGAGGTTTTTTCTATAATGATAAGGTATTATACAACATTTTTGAAAATTGTAACATCCTTCTTATTGAAATAGATCTTCGCAACTTAAATTCACATCCAATTAATATTGAGAATTATATAAAAGTCTATAATTGGTATTCTGATAAGGTTATCAAATAAATCATGTTTATGGGACATCATGGGGATTTATAGACATGCCTTTGTTGCAATGATACATCCCCTAGAAGTTTTGACTAGAAACTGCTTTATTAAATCAAATTTTATACATAAAAATTTCATAGGAAAAAGGGAAGATATAAATGAATTATATTATCCATAATAAAATTAAGCATTTACTATGTTTTAGGAAATAATTAAAGTATCTACCACCACATCATTAGGAAATTCAACATCTAAGAATAATCACATAAGATTTACATTTCTCTCATGGACTTTTTAGAGGCATGTTTCCGAGGAGCCCACGACAATAATTTTTAACGTGTCCCTTCTATCTATAATTTGAGAATTGAACATCATTTAATTTTTTCTTCTCATAACATTCAAAATATTTATGACCCTTTTCTCTACACTTATAGCAGAATCCGATGCCTTAAAAGAATTTCCCAGAATGACTATTTCAATTATTCATGCATAATGGGAATTTATTTATTCCATTTTTCTTCATTGGAACGTAACATTTTCCGTGGTTATTAGAGTACAAATTTTTATCTTGGTTTCTATTGAACAAATTAAATCTAGTAAGGTCCTTTTTTGTTTCGATTGCACTTAATACAATTTCATCATATGAGGAAAATTCTTGAGAAGCCAGTTCCCTCCAAAGACATGTCTTAAGACCTTCAAAGAAATGATAAATCTTGTGTTATAAGCCACATACGTAATATATGGAATTCCAGGATAGTCTTGTGAAGGTAGCCTCATACTATGAAACACTATCTTATTCACACTTCTTTTATCCAAGTAATTTCCACTTTATTTTGGTTCATTGCTGGTGAGGGGAATATTTGTCTATAAATATTTATTTAAATGTTCTATATTGCATATCTTCTATTTATTATTCCTTCATGGTATTTTGGATTATGGACCACCATTGATCATCATCACCATAGAGACAATATACTACCAGCACTACCTTTTCATTTTCATTGTATCATAATGCCATGAATATATTTTTAAGGGACTTGATCCACTACTCAACTACAATTAGATTAGTAGTCCCACTAAAATAATGTTGATTATTCTGCATGAAATGATAAAAAATACGTTTAGAATGGTTATTCTTCTCAACAAGAGTATGTTTTTCCAATATGGTCATGATCTAATCCGCTCTGACAGTGACTGTGTTGAGTTGCTTAGTTGGGAAATACCTACATTGTCTATGAGAATTGATTCCACTTCTTCCATTAGGAAGCATTTGTAAATAATGGAGTTAACTAGATTATGTTATGGATCATAATTTACAATATCAACTAAAAGAGTAATTATGATAAATTAAAATTCTATTAATAGTTAATCTCATAAACATGGTTTCTCTGAGAAAAAATTTACATTCAAATTCTTCATAATGGAATGTAAAGAAAATTTTAATTATCCTAATAATATCCATTGGGAGTTTAAAAATAAGAATGCATCAATGCCCATTTTTGTGTACTAGGATACCCCAGGTCAAGCCGGAAACACTTTGTCGGAGTTTTCACTCCTATGTACATCTATGCCCGTGCCACATCTACTAGTTTTATCCAAACAGGGATGCATTTTCTAGAATGATACTCATAATATATTCCTTTCCAATATTCCATGATGCTCTTGTATATTTATCCTCAAATTCTACGTTAGGGATTTATTCCCGAAACTAAATTTTCAAATATAGTTTCCATGTTTGCTACTAATCTTTCTCTAACACCAACTGTAATTATCCCACCCCAGAATCTCAGAGATGACACATTACTTGTTAAATTGACATGATTAAAAGGAATTAAATCCCAAATAAACGATTATGTAACTAGTCTTGAAGAAAATATATACATATATTTAACTGATATTACAATGGGAAAGGTAACAAAATACAATACATACAAAAAATAATAAACTACATCCACAAGAACTAAATTAATATTCTCATCCTCATAACCCATTGAAGGTAAAAAAATTATAGGGGTGAGCTAAAATTCTCAGTAAGGGTTAAAAATAGTGAAATAATGAATCTAAAATAACTGAATCATAAACCAATTGGCGTAGTCAAATTGGCATGGTGAATAAATGGAAGTCACATACCATTAATAAACTAAGAATGAAACTGCATCTTAATATTTTGTCATGGTGAAAAAGTTATGGATAGTAAAAACTGACGATGAATAAAGATATATAATTATTAATTTAATTTCATGTATATGGCACATGATACCAGTTTTCCATCAAAACGGTTTATGTTTGTGGATAGAAAACTGCTTTATTTCTGGAAACAAACTAGAAGGGTTTGTCGTCATCTGATTTGTATCATAATACCCGTCGATGAATTTTGGGGATACAACAGGCCCCACCCATCACTGAATGAAAAAAGAATTATATATCCATGGATTTAATAAAATTACAATATACCTTCTCAATATCTAGCTAGAGTAAAGGATACATATTCAACAATATTTCCATAGTTAAAAAAATTCCAAATAGACACCGTATATAAAAGGGTATATGGTTTAAGAAAATAATCATATCCATGAAACTAGACAATTGATATATAATATATTTAAAATTTATATTGAAAAAGTGATCTCAAATTTATATTGGATACACCAAAAATGTAATATTAGGTGCATAATACCAAGTAAATGACAATGAAATGGAAATTGAGACAAAGTCCCTTCTCACATAGTAATCAATCGAGTCATATGACCAAAAATTAATAACACCCAAAGGAATATAAAAAACAATGAATATAGAGATAATAATTATAATATATATCAAATAAAATTAAAAAATTCACCACATGCAAGAAAAATGCAGCGAACAATAGACATCTCACAGAATTAAAAGTTAAATAAGTAAACACCTTACAAACAATTTGGCATAGTAACAGGTGTTCTTGTGAGGGATTAATGGGAGGTAAAGGGGTATTCCATTTTTTATATATCATAAGGTATGTATGGGGAAGTTTTAATTCATACCCCATAATAATGAATCAAAAATAAAATGACCCGACCTAGGGGGGCTTATTGAATAAAAGTGAGAGAGATAATCCCTTACCTTATGCCAGAATGTGTTGTCGATTGGAATTAATGTCCTGAATAATCAAATTTAACTCTATTAATTATTAAGTAAATAACCTAATAAACATTTAAGTTATTTAATATAACCTTATCAGGTTCATTCATTTTATTTTTTATGGGATTAAGAGGTTCTATTTTATTATTTTGGAAGCTTATTTTACATGGTTTTCATGATAAGTTTACTTGTATTAATGAGTATAAGTTCATTTGAAATGCAGTAAAACATACATAATTGTTAATATATATTATTAGTTAAATTTTTTAAATAAAAATTATCTTATAATAAGTCTGGTTTAAATAACAAGAGGATTAATCATTCATTAAATGCTTGGATTAACATATTGGTTTTGTGCATAACAAAATTGTTTTGTATTATTATTTTATATTATGAATGTTCAAGGATTAAAAAACATTGAATAATGTAAAATATATATAATATGACCTGGTTCAACTATTAAAAAGGTTTCATGAACATTATTTAATATATTAATATAAATTAAAAATTCTTTTTCCTCAAATGTGATAAATTAACACATCTCAGATGGTATTTTCATTTTTAGTGTAAGAGGTGGGAGAAAAGAGAGATGATGATGAAATATTCCATTAAAATAATAAAATTATATTCCATGTAAGGTACTAGAATTACCATAGCATTTGAATGTGGGGATGTGAGGAGATAGAAACAAAATAATGGAACATGTAAATGAATTTGAAAAAAAAGGGAAGAGAGGTTCTCCTCTTGGGTACTCCTCTTTGAGAATGTCCGTAAGGCATTTGTTTTTGGACTTTTGGAGAGAAAAGAAGGTCTTGGACATGGGGGACGATATTAGGAAGATATTTGATCAGAATGTAGTGAAGAATTGAATCATGACATGTGTGGGAGGAAGAGGGGTGAGGGTGGTTTATATAGCTGTGGGGAGGAGGAATTTTACATTATTTTCAAAATTATTTTAATATTTTTTCTCTAGGGTATGAATATTCTTAATTAATGTGGTCCCAAATAGATATAATTGAAATAGAATTCAGACCAAGTGGGATTACATCATCCTTGCCTCACCTATGATGCAGAAAACAAGTATTTTGTATTTATCAGAATTTATTGTATTTTAATTTTAATAAATAATTCAATAATTTCAGAAAAATATCAAAAATTATTCCATAGCATTTTTTTGTGTAGAATGGAAACAAGAACTCCATTTTTCAATTTTTTTTTAAAATATGAGAAATTTAATTTTTAATTAAAAAAATTATTTAATCAAAAAAGACCTACACTTATAATACTAATCTTCAATTTTAAGGTGCGTAAATTTTATTTATACATTAATAAGAAAGTTTACTATTCATTAGGGTCGTATTACTATTCATAAGGGTATGTTACTATTCACTGAAAATTAACTCGATTATATCAGACTCTAAATATCACCCTGATCGCAGTCGTGTATGTCCGTTTTTCAAGATTAAAGACATTGAAGTGGAAAATATAAGTTTGATGGCTATGTAATGAATTTTTCCTAAATAAAGATTTTTATGCAAATAAACTCAGTTATTTATGAAATATTGGCTATGAATAGACTTTAATTTAGAGAAACATACCATAAAATGTTTGGGGTGTTATAAAAATGAGGCCTACTGTGTACTTCTCAGGTAATGTCTGGTTAACATATAACAAACATTCACAACATTATTTTTAACAAACAAGAAATTCATATTATTACAACTAGGAACAACAACACTGACATGAAAATAGTTAGATGCATGATAAAAGTAGATATTTCAGGAAAATATGCATGTAATTTTAATCCCTATAGTGCCAAATATGATGCATATAAATTTATTTCCCTCGTATTGTCTGTATGAAATTGTAAAAACCATTATCTCAATAATAAAAATAACAATAAAATTAAAAAACAAGTGTGTAAACCAATGGTGAAATTATATCAACAATAATTGGCATAATCAATAACAAAAATCCCAACCTAGGAATATGGTTTTCCCCTATACATGGGTAAACTATGACTAAGAACTACTTAATGTACAAATTTCTATGCCCTAGTATCCCCTCAAAACTAAATAGTAAGGAAAAAACCTATAATACCACTTTTTAATATCCTCGAACTCAGAGCCACTAGAAAGGACCTCTATGTCATGTTGACCATATGACCTCAAACACATCTCCCCGAACAATAGAGGCTACTAATTAGTAGCGAGGGTCATTTTATATGTTTGTTGGGGGAGACAATCCCTCATAAGTAATAAGTAATACACAATGAAAAAAATTTATAACATGTTTTGGAAGCAAATAAATAATCAAACTGTAGTAGAATAAAATAAATAATCCCAACTGAATAAATGAAAATTAAAAAAGCTGATATATAAAATAATATACATAATTATGTAATGATATGGTGACTTAACTAACTTAAAAACACATAAATAATGAATAAAAATATACTATCAGAGTTGTAATGAAAATGACACAGAGTGAAACAACTTCATATTGAGAAATGTCTTGACCCTCTTCCCCAATCTCCATTTTAATAAGTAAGCAACACTCAAGAATCAGAAGAAGAACCTTCCCTTTATCCATACTTGTTAACATATAATCTACTCAGGTAAAAAACAATTCCCAAGTGGGGGTGTGAGATAAAATCCAAGTAGGTTGGCACTCACAGTGTCTAAACCAATCAATTTTGTGTTGTAAATAAAAGAAGTGTTCCAATATATGATAAATGAATGCAATTAAAACACAAAATAAAATGAGTGTAACTTGGTCCATGTTCTAAATGAAACCCTTCCCAAACCACTTACTTCTTACTAAGACAAGAATCTGAATGATGTACCAATATAATGTAGGATTTATTTATATATAATCCTAGAAAATAGAAGGAAGAAAAAAAAGAGTATACCCCAATGATTGTATAATATCTTGGTGTCAAAGAGGCATCAATAAAAACCTTCCTTGAATTATCATTATTTTTATATTGATTTTTAGAGTTGGTTTCCAAGATCATCCCAATGTTATTGATACAGTACATCCTTCAATTAATCCAATTCCTCTGAGCTCATCCATGGCAATCTTATAAAAGACCAAGTATTGCTCCAGGCATGGTTTTTCATGAGTCTGTAACACGTATCACACATAAAGGGTATAATATCACATGAGGTATGGTTTTTCCACTTTTATAATGATCCATTCCTCGATTTTCCCTTAGGTAATCAGTATCACTCATGAGTATATAGAAATCCCAGGGAAACCCTTTTCTAGAAAATCCTAAGACATCACCTCCCCAGTGAGAACTGTGGTAACCAATCAAAAAAAGAGAGTCTATTTGTGGGTCCTTAATATGGAACCCACATTCTTTCTCCATCCTCACTTTATTTATATTTTAATTAAGCAAATATAAAAGTGTACGTATTTTATAATTACAAAAAAATTTAGGATACTAAAATCCACATACTTTCTAATTATTCATGTCCAATAGTCATAACGAAATGTAAGTAGTAGAATCAATATATCAACAACCAATCATGCCTAATGAAACCAAATCATCACACTTTTTGATAAAATAAGTGCACCTCCATTAGAGGAGTTTTATTTAACAACATGACATTAATCATGTAAAAAATAAATTAACTAATTAATTTTATATCATAATGAAAGGTTTATTAAAGAAAACACTTTATAAGAAAAAGGAAATGATTTTTTTATAATTTCATAACATAGTTAGTATTTTTACAAGGTATAATTATTAGTAAAGAAACCTAATAAACCCAAAATTTCATCTTTATATTAATACTAAATAATATTTTTGATTTAAAACTCAACCCAATAGGGGTCATGCAAACACATGTAATTAATAAATAAATTATTCAGGGTTAACATAATTTAGATAAATTATGTCAAAAGACCTAAAGTGATATACAATGATGTTGAAACAATTTAAAAAAGTTTCTTGACCTCAAAAAGGTCCCAAGAGTTAAGAAAAGCCGTTCAATTAAATTATATTAAGTGAAATTGTGAATCACCGATAGGAATTGATGAGTGGAACAAACATTGAATGTAAAATATGAAATGGAATGATGGGAAAAAGGGTAGAAACCCTACCTCATACTCAAAGTAAAACCAATGCTGAACAAAAATATACGATTTGACAAATAACAGGAAGAATCAAAGTTTTTAAAAGAATACACAAAATAAAGGAAATTCATTATGCATTATATTACAAGATGGATGATGGATGACATCCAAAATGGTTTGAAGAGGATTATAAGTCTTACTTAGATAATCACTTCTCTTTAGATAGTGTCTAAATCATAGAATAAATGGAGTCATTAGGGGCTTCTGAAGGAAGATTGGAGAGAAAGGATGGGATACTATAAGGGGGAACTACATAGGGTTACAAACTATAGGGGAGAGGAGAGGGAGAGAAAACAAAGGAAGAAATAAAAAGGGGAAAAATAAAAATAAAAAAACAAAAATAGAAAAACAAAATAAAAAAATAAATAAATTAAAGGATGGAAATTGAAAATAAAATTAAAACAATAAAAATGTTCTAATTAACATTTGATTTGATTTCAATTTCTTCCTAACACACTTCTTATTTAATTTTAAAATTTTTGTGTATCCCTTTTTTAATTATTTTAATTTAATTTTTTTTTTAAAAATTTATTTTAATTAAATCATGTTAGTTTAATTATTTTAAATTAATTTTAATTCCATAAAATTATAAAACACAATAGGGAATAATATATTATTTAATTTAGCCTGCACACCCATTTAATTACATTAAAGTAAAAATAATTTTTTAAATGACCTATTCCTTGCTTAATGTTGGGATGGTACAATAAATAATAGAGAAATATTGATATCCTCATAATATATCACAAAAATCATTAAGATTTGGTAGATTATACTTATTATTGAATATTACCCTGTTAAGTTCCCAATAATTAATGCAGAGTCGTATTGATCCACATTTATTCTCAACAAAAAAAAAGATCACCCCAAGGTGGAACACTTGTTCGAATGTATCCATTTTCAAGATTCTCTTGGAGTTTATTCTTAAATTCTTCTCTAACTACATCCAGGATAGACATTACCATTTTTTGGTTTTAGGTGCTAGGATTCAGTGTGATCCAAAAGAGTCACATTTTTAGGAAACAAAATTAATACTTAGATATATATAGGGGACTTATCATTATGATTTTTTACAAAAAAATAACTAACATAAAATTTTAGGGACATACAAATACTTATTGGGTAGAAGATTATATTAATAAGAAGTGCACATCTTATGGAGAATTCTTTATTTATGATAGTTATGATGAGTGGTGAAATAAGTAACAAAATTCACTTGAATTGAGTATAGTTTAGGTTGATTATATTTTCACTACAAATGTTTGTACGCATATTTTCTAGATTCAAGTGTAGTTCATAGATTTTAATGTTAATATTGAGAAGCCACTATGTATTTTTTTGTGGTGATTAGATCTTTGTATATCATTATAAAAATTCAATCCAATAGTCCCGATATATGTATATTGACATCAATTTTCATTTCATTAATGAGAAAGTGAAAAATGATGATGCAATACTTGAATATCATTTTACCAAGGATCAAATTTTAAATGTTATTACAAATGTAATACCCCAGGATAGGTTTAAATTCTTCAAGATAAGACTTCATGTTCATCCTTTCACTGTCACTTAAAGACATGTGAATTCTCCCCTAGAATTATTTGGATAATTTTTTCAATGGGTAAGAGAATATTCTAAAATCCTTGAAATGGTGGAGTGTTTCTTTTTAAAACTAGAGGGTCGTATTGCCTTAAATTTTTTATTCTGATGCTATGGATATTAATAAATGGAGAAAATTCAATGGTAGTGGTAAATGGAAGTGCGAATTTAGATGGATATCATATATGTCACCTGTCCACAATATGAAAATACAATGTTTTTCTTTGTCCAAAGGGAGTGTGATATGGAAGTGTGAATCGAGGGGATGAAAATATATATCACCTATCAATAATTTTTTTTCCTCAAGGGATGCAAATGTCTAAAAAATTTACCTTATCTAGAACTGTACTGTAGAGATATTTCTAATATCATATATTCAATGATTTGAGGATTCTGAGGTTCAATAAGTTTTCTTAATTGTGGTTTTTGGATTATAAGAGTTGAAAAATTTTATGAACAAATCTATACTGGGATGTTGAAGTGTATTTTTTGATATTTTTTATTTCTCAGAATTATTGAACAAAAAATCCTTAGTGGCCACTAAAATGTGGTTGGATCTGGTTGGAAATTTTTTGAGATGTTTTGAAATGTATACAAGGTGTTTTGAATTGAACTTTTTTTATTTGATGCATTATTTATTTCTAGAATTTATTAAATTAATTATTTATATGAGTTCTATTAACTTCAGATGCATCATTTTAATACTGGTAAAATCAATCCATGATTAATTAATGACATTATGATTCATGAAACACTAAATTTGATTCATTAGAGGTGATCATTTGACATTATATGAGTCAATCATTGTATAATATGACTCCTTTGAATATTCATATGATTGATTGTAAGTTCTGTAAAAGTCATTCTAATATATGTATAATTCATTTTAATCTACGTAAAAATCATATTAAACTATATATGAGTGATTTAGACTTCATATGAATTAATTATTTTTTGAAAATGTTATTTATCTAAAGGGTGATTAAATTAAGATGTCTATAATTCAATATTATAAAGAAACTTTAGTCAGATGATGCTCTAAAAATTATTCATGTATTAAAACATCACAAATGAGTTGAGATTTATGTTATAATATGACATTATGATATTTAAATCATGTATAATAAGATCACTTATTAGAAGAAGTAAAAATGGATGAGTTCATTTGGAACTGATTATGCTCTTGAAGAATCTATAGAAGTTAATTATAGAATGTAAATGTGATGATTCTATAATGATATTGTCTTTATTATTCCCAGATAAAATCATATTTTCATTCAATATGAGTTATCTAGTTACTGTGATGAATACATTTCTGAGTGTTTAATTGTTCTTGAATGATGAAATGAACTATTGTTTCAAGAGGTGGTTGAAGATGTTGATTTGAGGCTAAAACAAGTGTTATGAAAAATTGTTCACTGATGGGTATCTGTTTAATTCAAAAAAAAATATTTAACTAGTGATCAATAATTACAACATACCCCCAATATTTTTATGATGCAGTAGAAATTAATAATGATATTTTTAGAATTACACTAGTTATAATAATTAAATATCGAGGGGAATATTGGGTATCATGGGAATATACACACAAAAAAAATTGATTAAATACACCGAGGATTTGTTTTTTATAACTCGGTATTGATATTTTTATATAAGATATTATGGAAATTTATTTTTTGATTTAATTTTATTCTATAATTTTTATATTTTCAGGAATTAGGTGAGTAGTCTATTAAAAAATTGAAACTAAGTGAAAATAGAGAGTGAAATTGAAGCTTAGTGAAGTGAAAAAACCTTGAAATACCAATACATTTGATTAGCTATGATTGAAAAAGAAGACTATCAAATGAATTATAGATAAAGGGAGTAAGAATAGACTGAACCATTTTCATCAAATGATATATTCAATAGTATATTTTTCTGAATAAGTGAAAATACCACCATTTATCATAATTTATAGCTTCAATAGAAGTATGTTTCATTATTTTCTAAAGGAACTCAAATGTGCTATAGATCTCTCTTGATCTATTCACTTTTTTCACTATAATTGGAGAGAGAGAGAGTATAAGTTATAGTAACCAGTAGAAGGATGTGAATTGCAGATAATGTATGACACTTAATGACCAACTATGATTTGGTTTTCAATATTATTGTGTAAATGTTTTGGTATGAGATAACAACCGAATGAAATAAGGAGTATGTGTAACATCACATGATTTTATGAAATACATTTCATTCAAATTAATTTAAATTATTTGATAGATTTCCTTACACACAATGAAAAGTTTTATTTCATTATACATGAAAACAATATTATATTTCGATTTCATTTTACATTGAGTTTCTTTGATAACATGTGTTACACGCAAGACTTATTTATAATAATAAATAATACTCTTTTAGTATTATTATTTATTATGGCAGTTTTATTTTATTTTAATTGAGATCATATTTTAAATATAATTTTGAAGATTTTAAAATTTTATATGAAAAAATAAACTAAATTTTTTAATGCATAATATGAACATTTTATTATTGATAATTTAGTTATTTTTCTATAAATTTCGTTTTTTTATGAATAAAAAAACAAAATATTTTAATTGAAAACAATTTATTTACATAATTTATTAATATTGTTAAATTATAATTTAAATTGGTTATTGTAGCCACATTTAGGAGTTGAATTTGTAAAAAAGTATTTCCATAGTTGGAATAAGAGTTTAATTTATTTTCTTGTAAGATCAAATTACCTTTTTACTAATAAATTTGTTAAAGTAATTAAAATTAATTTCATTGATTAAGGTAAAAACATGATTACTTAATGATTAAACATAGAATATAAGGTGTATAAATGACTTAAAATTTGTCTAAAACCCATTGGTTTGACAAATTTATACCCTCACCACCTTAGGCTCAATTATTTGGAGTTATGGGGATATAATTCCATGAATTCGACCTATATAATATGTTAAGGGAGAAGACCAAAAATTACATTCTTTGAAATTAACACATATACAGATTTAGAGTAGGGAAGAAGCTACATAAATTTTGTTGTAAATATTTTTTTTGGGAATATAAATGAGCTATTATTATCATATAATTTATACTTAATTTTCAGAGTTGTTATAATTACATTAAATTCTTATGAAACACCAACACATTGATTATTTAGTTAATAAATTACAAATATAAATGATATATCATTAAATGATTTAAAATTTATATAAATCATATATTCTTCTAAGTCATTTTAAAGTGTTTATAAATATAATATATGGTTCATAAATGCTCTAATTAAATCTTTATAATGAACATATTGACCCATAAATAATTAAAATTTTGTCATGGAACTTAGGGTTAAAGAAGTGTTTTTCTACGTCACAAGTGTTTTTGTTAAAATTAATTTCCAACACATATGGGTTATTTATTTTTTAAATTAGATAGAATATTTTAGTATCAGTGTGTCTAAATTTAATGATATGTATCACCTTAATTTATTCTTAATAGATGAATTATATAGGTTATAAAACTAGATACTTAAATGAAAATCCAAAATGAAAAAATAAGGATACATAAAAACTAAGAAACAAATAATAAAATTTTTTTGTGGGGTGAGTGTAGATTAAAAATACATCCCCATTACTCCATTAATTTTAATTTTGGAAGCACATGATTTAAAGGAGACCTCCCAATAGTGTTAAAATTTTTATATTTACAAGAATGACACTCCCCCTCCACTTTAAAAAGGAAGTTAACCTCCCAATTTCCTCACACAAACCAATCCCTTTGTATAAAAACTCAAGTAGTTATAAAATATATATATTTTTTCTATAATTAAATAGTTAATATTCGTTATAACTACATAATCAAATAACTGGTATTCATTGAAATTAAAGAATCTATATTAATAGAATATTAACCTCACCTACAAAATTATAAATAAAATTTATGTAAATTAAAAGTAAAATTATGATATATTTATATAATTGAATAAGTAAATATATGTTTTAAAGTAATAAATTTGATGTTGGTATTTTTTTGAAACATAAATGTTAATTTATAATTTTTTAGTTATTTAAATGATTTAAAGTAAAATTTATTTTCATAAAATATATTTATAAATTAATATTTTATTGTCTTATAATTATAAGAAAATTTATGAGATATTAATTAATATTTCAACATGTTATAAAATAAATAATAGTTTGAAAATTTATTTTTTTGAATAAATTATGGTTTTAAATAAATATAAAATTTCTCATATTTATAAAATTATATTCATAAAATGGAGTTAATTTTTTAATTATATACATAAAAAATGGTTATCGTGATTTTTTGGTATTTTCTAAGTAATTGATTTTTTTGTGAATAGTAAAATACAGTAATTTACGGTATTTAACAAATAAAAGATTTAATGATACATAGATGATGTATGGATGATTTAAGAACAAATATCAAAACCCTATTTGTTATTTTAATATATTTAGTGATAATTCTAGAACTATTCATAGTTTGGATCCAAAATAATAAGCTAATGAATAAAATAATCAAAAAACACCAGTCTCCTCCACAATAAATATCACCCCTCACCACATCTTCTCCTCACACCTAAAATCCTTTTAGTATATTTAATATACACCCAATTTCCCAACCAAGCATCTTCCCCACATCCGTGGTCAGATGGTCTCACCAAAAGGTCAAAACCAACTACCTTAAGGAGATTCTCAAGAAGTATAATTCAAGAGGTAAAATCCTCTTTCTTTTTTTTCTATTTTTATTTTCAATTTCCTTTGTTTTATTATTCTCTACACACATCAAATATTCAAAGAGAAATGATAACTAAAATATCTTACATATATTTTAATGTTATTTTTTTAATTTAATAGTCATCATTAAACCTCTATTATTATCATCTTATGTAAAGAAATGAAAAAATTGTCTGTGATGTGTTGATTCATCGTCATCATGGATGATATGTTTCTATTTTATTTTACCACCTTCAATTATGGTCATAAAAACATTATTATAGGTACATAATATTTTACTATACATATAATAAATTTATATATTATTCTAGAAGCAATATATTAATAATATATTAAATAAAATTATATGAGTTCTTAATGTTCATAAAAAACTATGAAAATAAATTAAATCATTTTCATTAATGTTTTATCTAATGAATCAACCTCATATCAGAAAAAATGATATATTGAATAATTTAAAATTTAGGAAACATATAAATTATATTTTTTCACTTATAGATTTTTCTTCCATTTTACAGGAAAATGAATTATGAACCGATCATGGAAACCATGAAAAGAACACAACTGAAACAATGGAAATAATAAGATATTATTAATAAATAGTTATAAAGATGTTATAATATAGTCTTATAAGGTATTATAAACATGAGTATAATTCTATAATGCATTAATAACACTCTTTAAATCATTATACATGAATACTAAATATTTTTGAAGTAATACGAACATGAGTTAAGGGAATTTTCATTAAAAATGATGATTTAAATTTGTATTTTTAAAAAATTCAAAATAAATATTTTAATGATGCATTTATTATAATTTTATGATTATTTTTCTTATTCTTGGGAATTTTTTATGATAAAGGTTTGGGACTATATCTCATTATAATGTGTTGGGTATGTTTATATTGGATATTCGTAATGGTTATTCCAAGTGTAACTGTGATGGTTACATTATAAGGTAGTTGTGAGGGTTACATCATATGGTGGACATGAGGGTCATATTGTAAGGAAGTCTTAAGGGTTAAAATCATATGTTAGTTGTAGGGGTAAAAATTATAAAGTATGTAATGCCCCATGTTGTCTAAATTTATTATTTATGTTTTCTATGTTTTATGGAAATCAATTGATAATTTATGGGTGTGAAGTATGTATTTGTAAAAATGATTTCATATGTTTATCAATATTCAGGGACTAATGGTTCTTTTATTTTAGGTCTCTTACTTAGATTTTTGTTCTCATCCCATGTTTTAAAATGTTCTTAACTGTGTTTATTTATGGGTAAAATAAAATGAGAACCCATGATGAATGTAGTGATGTTTTTTATGTTTTATTAAAAATATTTGTATTATAAAAGAAATGGATAATATTTTAGTAGTATCCACATTGTATGATTTTAGGTTGATATGTATGATTATTATATAATTCACTAAAAATATAAACTGTAAATATCTTTGGTAGTGTAATAATTTTATTTTTGTTGAATTTACTATATTAGGTAATGTTTAAGGTTGGGTCCTTATAGTTGACATCAGAGAACTCTTTAGATAACTATAGGGGTTATAATAATGTTTATAGAACACTATAAATTATTTTTAACATATATTTAATTTTAAATCATATATCATTTAAATTTTTATATGTTTCTACATCTGTAATATTACTTTCCGGAATAATATTCTGCAAAATAAATAGGGAAAATGATGAAGGCACTAAGAGGATGATATATTTCTAAATATACAACCTGAAATGTTTTGGAATTGGAACTAATTATTTTTTGATAGTAATAAATTAGTTGATGTAGCATATAAATGGTAGTGCAATCCATGAAATAGAAAAACCAATGCAACCACAATGGAACATGATGATAGTGGAACATTTTATAAGGTAACACCTTCCTTATTTCCATGGATATTCTGACCCAGGGGTGGCTAAAGTATGGCTTAAAGTCCATAAAAATATATTTGATGTCATGGGTTGTTCAGATAATCGAAAGGGTAGTTTTTCTATTTCAATTTTTAAGGTGAATTTGACAAGTGGTGGTCAATGGTCAATAATATCAGATATAGTGAGGATATTGATGCCTTATAATTGGATGAATTTCTGAATATGTTCCTTGAAAAATAATTTCCTATGGTTGTCTGACTCATGATGGAATTAAATTACAATAATTGAAAAATATAAAGAATTTTCAGTGTTTGGGTATAAAGTAAACATCACATTTTTGGAAATTTATACTCTAAATATTATTTGGGACTATAATTGTCAAATTAATCATTTTTACTCAGGATTAAACCCAATATATCGAAGGGATTTACCCATGTCAATTCAAAAGAGATGAGAATTTTTTTGATGTTATCAGTGGGTAGAAATAGAGTTTTCTAATGATCACATGTACTTTGATAATAAGTAGAATAAAAGTTCTATATGTCTAACAATGAGTAAGAATCAACCAAACAAATATGAACATAAAAAATATAGTTACATATTTGTGGGATGTGTGTCCAAAAGAACCTTTGGGAATGAATTAAAAAATAAGGGAAGTGTTTTTTTTGTCTTAATTTCGAGCATATGGTTTTATATTTCAATGAAAAAGATATTAGTGTTGGTGTTTTTGATTCTGATAATCAATCTATAATGTGTTTTCAATATGGTGAGATGTGGAATTATGAAAATACCTTCCCAAAGAAAGATGTTAATGTTTGAAAGAAGCCAGACTATTTGCAAAAATAAGTAGAGAATTCTTACTAGACTTCTTCACTAGATTGTGGACCATCCAATGAAGCGATATGAGGTGCATTTTTTACTCCTATTTTTCTAATTTTCTTGATATGGGGTCTAAAAATTCATTTAATTATTATAATTTTTTCCTAAATTAAAATTTTCACATAGACAAATGAAACCAGCTTTTATGGTTAAAAATAAATTTTTGACATATTAATGAAAAAAGGAATTATATGAATATTTCTATTGTTGTATGAAAAAATAAATTACCTACAGACCTTGTGGTTTTACCCCTATTAGAGTTTGATGTTATTTTAGGTGTGTATTGTATTTTTGTTTATTATTCTATTATTTATTAAAAATATAAAGAAGTTGTTTTTCAAAAAGAGTTTCAGTTTGTAAAAAATAATCAACCCATACCATTGATAACATTTCAAGAAGCTGAGAAACTTTTAAAAGATGAAAATGAATGTTATATTTCACATGTTATTGAATATAAGATAATTTTTCTGATAATTTTTGTTCCAATGGTAAATGAATACCTGGATGTTTTTACCAATGTGTTTCTTAGTGTTTTATCTAATTAGGAAGTTTAATTTATCATTGACTTAGTTATTAATTCTAATCCCCCTTATCGAATAGATCAAGTGAACTTATTTAATTGAGAAAGTAGTTACCAGAGTTGATTTACAAAGGAATCTTTCATCATAGAACATCCCCATGGGGTAATCTTATTTTGTTTCTTAAATATAATGATGGTTCCATTATACATTACATTGATTATATATATTTGAATATCATTACTGTTAATAATATGTATTCATTTCCTCATATAAATGAATTGTTTGTTCAGATTCAGGGAACTCATGATTTTTCAAATATTTACATGACATACGAGTTACCATCATCTAAAGTTGAAGGAGGACGAAATTCCAAAAAAGAGCATTGCATACTAGATATGGGAATTGTGAGTTTGTTTTTATGCCTTCTGGTTTGACAAATGATCCTGCTCTGTTTATGGATCTTATGAATATAATATAGTGTGAATATTTTGATAAGTTTTTTATTGTTTTTATTGATGATATTTGGGTTTATACAAATATTT
The DNA here is from genome assembly GCA_963277665.1 of Viscum album. Lineage (NCBI taxonomy): Eukaryota > Viridiplantae > Streptophyta > Magnoliopsida > Santalales > Viscaceae > Viscum > Viscum album. The sequence continues at coordinate 1,194,634,974 of OY728123.1, read as the reverse complement.
ATGAGGATCATAAGAAACATCTATGTATAATTCTGAACACACTAAATGAAAATAAGTTATATGGGAAAATTATAAAATGTGATTTTTGGTTTCAAAATATTTTTTTCTTGGAAACATTATAATTTAAGTTGTTATAATGGTTGATCCCACCAATATAAAAGTGGCTGATAAATTTTCATGACCTAAAAATTTTATTGAGATTCATAGTTTTCTTATATTATCATGTTATTACCAATGATATGTTAAAAAAGTTGCACGATTATCTAGACGTCTAAAAAAATCAACATGAATAGGGGTTAAATTTATTTGGATAGAAAACTATGATGTTTTTTAAGAACTAATAATAAGATTGGAGAATACTCTAGTTTTAGACCTGCCTTCCAAATATGGTGATTGTTTTCATATATATTGACGCTTCATTGACGTGAATTGGTTTTGATTTGATGCATAATGATCATTTAATTAATTATTCCTTAATACAAACAAATCATCATGAATTAAATTATCCCACTCAAGATTTTGAATTATCGTATTTGTTTTTAACCATAAATATCTTTAGAAGTCATTTATATGGATCAAAAAGTGAAATATATACTAACCATAAACTTTGAAAGTATATATTTTCTCTGAAGGAATTGAACATGAGGCATAGAATATGGCTTGAAATGATAAATTATTATGATAGAATGATCAATTAACATCATGAAAAATCAAATAAAAGTTGTGGATTACTTGAGTCGAAAAAATAATGCATCATTAACTATGTTACATTTGGAACATGACCCCTTGGTTTATGGATTGATGAATTTTGGCTTGGAATTTGTTGGTGCATAAAATTAATTTATTTTTTAGGTGTCCGGGCAGTGGTCTTTCTCAAATAGAATTAAGAATGCACATGAGGATGACTGTGAGTTTTTAAAGAGATATAATTTGTTAAGAATGGTAAATTTCCTGAACATAATGTTGATAAAGATATTTTATTAAGATTTAGAAAGATATTATCTGTTTATTTTTATTCCTTACAGAAGAAAAATTATTAAGTGAAGTTCATAGTTTCATGTTTTCAGTTCAACATGTTAGTAATAAGAAATGTAGTGATCTTCAGAAGTATTAGTGGTGAGATAGAATGAAAAGAGATATTTCTGATTTTACAATGAAATGATTGACTTGTCAATAGGTAAAAGAATAGTGAATACTACAAAAATGATGATATATCCTTTTCTAGTTCTAGAGTGGAAATGAGAAAATATATCTATGGTCTTTATGGTGGAACAAAAAAATGCTTCCCAATTTAATAATACAATTTGGGACATTTGTTGATTTGCTGACCAAATCGTCCTATTTTATTCCTATTCAAGATAATATTTCTCTAGGTCAGCTTTCTTGACTGTACCTCAAAGAAATTTCTAGGTTTCATTGATTTCCTATATCCATTATATCTAATCTTGATCTCAGTTTCTCTTATAATTTTTCAAAATTCCTTTTTTAAGTCATGGGAAACTAAATTAAATTTTTGTAAAAATATTCATCCACAATCTAATGGATGGACTGAGAGAACAATTCAGACATTTGAAGACATTTTATGTGCTTTTTTAATGAATTACTAGAGAATTTGGGGAAAATATATTTATTTCATTTAGTTATATTATAATAATAGCTTTCATTCCAGTATACAATTGAAAACTTTTGAGGCATTATATGGAAAGTGGTGTCAATGTCCAAAATTTTGGAATGAGGTTCAGGGGAAGAAGTTAATCGGACCAGAATTAGTAGAGGAAGTGTCTTAGAATGTTAATATGATATAAAAACAGGAGGAAGGAATAGATTAGATTGAAACATTATGTAGATTGTACGAGGAAAAAATATTATATTGAAGTAAGTGATCAATTTTTCAATAAAATCTCTCCTTGGAAAAGTGTTATGCATTTTGGAAAGAAAGTAAATCCATGTTCACAGTTTGTTGGACCATCTGGAATTCCAGAGAAATATGGAATAGTTTCCTATTAATTATCCTATTCTCTAAGTTTATCTCAGGTGCCAAATGTTTTTAACTTTTCGATGATGAGAAACTATATTCAAGATTAATCTCATATTTTGATCCCAAAATTATTTCATTTGGAAGATAATCGTTCTTAAAAATAGAAACCTATTTAGATTCTTGATCATAGATGTAATGCCCCGACTCCGGTTACCCAGTGTCGGTGCTTTATTTCACAACATTTGCATGATCACAAAAGATCAAGTCTCGAAAGACCGATTAGTTTAGTAGCCTTGGAAACACTAGATACTTTCATAAGTCTTACATTACATCATAATGTAAAACAAAACTACAACAACATCTTGTCTTTATATCCCCTCATACTATCCCTGTAGGTCATTAATAATATACTTCTTCACATCTTGGACAAATTAAATCATTGGAAGGAGTGGGCTTAGATGCTCAGTAAGGATAATAATATAGCGGAAGCTTTCATAAATAAAAATTTACATTTAAGGCAATGTATAACTAAAAAAAGCCTTTTAAACTTTAACTTCAGCATAATATTAAATAATGCGATTTACTTATGCACATGGATATTCTAATGGTCTAATAATCACAAGAAATATCAATAACAACTTTCATAATGATGGAATGCATAATGCCAGACTATCATAACGACATAGCCAAGGCCTCGTGCCAAGACTACAAATACGATTTTGTCAAGGCCTCATGCCAAGACACTAGTTTGTCTCATGAGACCTACCGATGCATCGAGGAGATATAGCGGGCTCCACCCATCACTTATTAAGTCCAATTCATTCCTCATATGAATAGGTTTAAACATATTATAAACCATGACATAATTGTATCACATAAATCATGCATCAAGGAAACATAAAATTTCCACATTTCAGTCACAAGATATCAATACAACACATTGATATAATAAAAACACTTTGAAAACCATTTTCAACTAAAATACTGAATTTATTTTTCATTTAAAAAAAGTTATGGCTTGTAGAGGAAGCTGAAACTTAAATAATGGTAACAATGGCAGAGAAGTTGTTGTCGCCGCATACGTATGACAAAAAAACATTCCCTTTTGTCATTTAGTAAAACTCTTGGTGTAAAAAATATTCCTTTTGAATAAACGTAAAAGTAAAAGGGGTTTATAAACCGTATAAAAGAAATTTGTATACAAAACAAAGTATGCCTCAATGAATGGATATTGAGATGAAGTCCCTTACAAAGATCATTTTATAAATAAAATAGACCTATTTTGTGTATTCACTATAATTAAACAAAAATAAATTACAAATAAAAGATAGTACATAATAATATCCTGACATAATTTAAAGTAGGAGATTAACCCAAAGAACAGAAATTGGGTTAAGAAGTTCCCTTACCTTGTGTCCGACTTGACTCGACCGATCTTTAACCTCCAGAATAATAAACTAGAGTTAATTTATAATTTATTAAGAACCTTTTTCATGTTTATTATTCCTTTTATATCACTTATTACCATGTTATGAACATTATGTAATTATTTATGTTAATAACGGTCATTTTGTCGATCTTTGGTACTTGAGTCAAAAATAAACTACTTATAATTACAAGTTGATCAATTGGAAAAATATCCATTATATCCAGAATTATATTTATGATTTAGATATCATATATATCATATATATCTAGTATATACATTCACTCATAATATTATGTAACATTTAGAGGTAAGAAATGAAATGCACCGTTCATGGAGACGGTAAGTCGTACGTAAGCATGAACACTACTTTCATTTCTATTTCATATTTAATGGAATGAACTCTTAATGATATAAAGATGTATTAAAATTCCAATATAATATCATATATAATATCATTTACTCAATCCTTTATACATCCCACATATGGCGTTAACGATTCAAATCAATTTAAGTGGGCGGTAGTCCGCACTTCCTAAAATTAAATTATCACATTTAACCATAATGGAAATCATAAAGGTATTCCATAAATAAGAAATACATAAGAATAAGGAATACATAAAAATAATATATATATCATATATGAAAATAGTTTCATCATAATGGCCACCATGAGAGGTGTTAAAATAATATTGAACAATCATTGTTTCGTGAGGCAGCAATTCGCCACCCACAGAAACAATATGTTCTTTAACCATTAGATGAAGGTATATGTATGTGTAAATAAAATACTTCTCATGAAAACATACTAGTATATTTTAGATACGGGTGTTGTTACAAAATAAAGGAATAAAAATATTTTAAGGGGTTGAAGAAGAAAAATAAAACAAAATAACATAAGAGAAGACATTACCTTAAAATCGGGTAACTATTTTTGATTTGAGACAAAGGATTCCTTGGGAAGACTTCTACCCAAAGTGAGGCTTCTATGAGTAATATAAGGAAGTTGAGAGAGTATTTGGTTAGAGTTTGTCTGAGGCAAATGTCTTTGATGGTGTGAATAAGGTGGTAGAGGTGGGAGCCTTTTATAAGAGGAGAGGAGGGGCACTCTTGGAATGTCATGAAATGTTACATTATTATGAAATGATTTTCGGACTTTAAAGGTCCCACAATGATATATTTCGAGGATAACATGATAAGGGTTTGAAATATACTCATTCAATAGGTTTTTTACAAGTGAGAGTATTAGATTTTACAATATCCTTCCATTTTATTAAAATCGTTAATTAATGAGGTAATCACTGCATCATCATGGGGCCGTAAAAAATATAATTAATTTAATGTCTAAAAATAATAAAAAAAATTACCATGACGTAGGAAATATTTTTATATTTCCAATGAATATTTATAGTCAAAATGTTAACTTATATAACCCCGTGTAATAATTGTTTTAGTAAAACAACACATGTTTGTGACAATTTTATTTTTACTTTAAATAAAATGATATTAATGTCATTTTCGTATCCATGTGGCTTCATGGGGTCCCCAAGTTGACCCATGGATTGTCTTGCTCGGCTATGACTCATCCAATACGGGTAGGACAAGTGTAAAGGTAATTTCATATTATTATAACATTATATTTATCTTAAATTACACTAATTACCTTTAAACGAGATTAATAAACTTAAAAGTTACTATTCACCAAAAATTATTTTAATCCCATTGGACCACATTTTAATTTATAATGACAATAATGTATGTCATATTTTTGAAATTCAATTTGTAGAAGCAGTAAAGGTTCATTTAAACAAGAAATCAGTATTTTAACTGCCACTTAGTGGTTTCACTATTCATCAAAAATTAATGTTTTTCATAAAAATACCAAAAATTCAGCTATGATATAATTGATATTCCGAATTCAAAAATGATGTATATTTTAAAAAATTAAAAACATATAAGTTGAATTAATTAATTTAATAATTAATTCCCGCTATCAAAACAAATAGAGTGTTTTTAAGAAAAAATATCAATCAAAAGATTGACAATTATTTATGTCCAATTTCAAAGTGAAATTAATTATGATGACCACCATTGGATAAAATGGTAAAATTATATTCTAATTATACTTTAAAACAACTCAATAGTATAATTTATCACTATTAATTATTTTGATTAAAAAAGTTGTTTTTAATTAAATTTTAGTAATTTTCACTATTCATCAAAATATAAAAGTTATCCGAAAAGTTCCAAAATTTTACCATAGGAAAAATTCAATATTCAGAATCCAAAAATGAAGTCCATTTTGAAAGATAAAATTTATAAAATTTCAAAAAAGGTATTACTATTCATAATGGCTACTTTGATTGGTTGTGGTGTGTGTTAGAATTCGAGGTTGCGTAAAACACACGCAGCTCTATTATTAAAAGAGAAGCGTACTATGGATGCATGGGGTGTTACATTCTCCCCTACTTCAATAAATTGCATCCTCACAATTTGAAACTTTTATTTGATAATAAAAGGTTGAAAATAGAAAATACCATTCTGGAAAACCCACATCGAAAATAAGGTTAATAAAAATATAACTTTAAAATATAGAAAGAGAAGTACAAAGGTCACCCGGGATAGCCCATACTTGGATTCTATGAAAATATGGATATGGAGGAAAAACAGACCATCAAGGTCTGATGGAGAGTTCTAGAAAACATGGTTAGGAGAAAGTTAACTATAAGAAAATTACAAACTTGTGATTGGTTAAACGATCATTGATTCCTCAGTATGAAAATTTAACCGACAACGTTTTCATTTTAAGTTACCTTCTATAAAGTTGAGGAATTTATTTAGGAGATTTACTAAGAATGTAAGGATATATACATACATGTCATGTATACTTTCATTCTTTAATAAATGTTTACCACAAACCAATATTTCACTCAAAACGATAATAGAACTCAAAAATATTATATTTATCCTAATCATACAAGGTTCCAAATATTAACACATACCATTTAGATTAGGAAAACTATTTTTTTAATAACCAGGGGCTTCCTATAGGCTTGTGGTAGGTAATAAAGGCCTATCACACTATGTTTGTGGGTTCGATTCCTACAGCTTTGTCCGACACGATGGGTTATCCCCCAACCTGCAGGTTGTCCTTTTCCTGAAACTATAGTATTATAGTATTCCAAAAATAATCTTCATAAATGTTTTAACCTTAAACAATACTATCCAAAGTTCAAATTAAACCATTCCAACCTTTATAGTTATCCAAAATACCTCTATCCAGAATTTCCCTAAAAGGTCTCTAAATTCCAAAATCAATTGTATAATCAGATTCCTCAAATAAAGTAAAGTTTCTCTTATTGTCACAAAAAAATATGATTACCTTCATCATATTAAAACCGTAATGAAAACAAGAAGTACTGCAGTACAATCCTTATATAATCACATTATTCATATAACCAGAATATAATCCTTGAGTCCAAAAGCACCAATACATTAATTATTCCACTACAACTGTAGTAACATCATAAGATTATCCTGGATCCCTTGGCCTTTTCTGAGGTATGTTTCCCTGACGGTTAGGACATTCATTTTCATAATGCCCCATATCCTTACAATTGTAGCATTCAACATTGATAGCCTCTTTCTTTCCCTTGCAGTCACGAGCCTGGTGACCTTTTTATCCACATTTATAACAAACTCCCAATCCTTTTATAAAATTACCAGGGTGATTCATCCCACAATTATCGCATAATGGAAAATACTCCTTTCCCTTTTTCCTATAATCTGTATCTTGTTCCACCGTTCTCTTCTTCTCTTTCTTTACTTTATTGTCATAAGATTTAGATAATTCCTTTTCTGTCTTGATAGCACATGATACAATATCTTTTTTACGATGATAAATTTTGTGAGACTAAGGCTCGACAGAGAAACCATTTTAACCCATCAAAGAAACGATCAATATTACTTCTTGGGTACGTATATAATCTGTTGCATGCCTTGCTAACCTTGTAAAGTTAGGCTCATACTTTGCGACATTCGCATCCTCCTTTTGTCTCAGACTCATAAATTTCATTTCCATATCTTCTCGATGGTCACGAGGGAAGTATTTTTCAATGAAAAGCTCTTTGAAATCCCTACATTCCATATTTGATACTTAATCATCTTCCTTCATGTTTTGAATCAGCAACCACCATTGATCGGCATCTCCAGTGAGTTGGTAAACTATCATGACAACCTTCTCCCTTCCGCTACTCCCCAAGGCATGGAATATTTTCTCTAAGGAGTTTATCCATTGCTCAGCTACTAATGGATTTTTACCCCCATTAAATGTTAGTGGTTATTTCTTCATTAAGCGATCTAACATTGATCCTCCACATTGCAGATCAGGGTGCTCTATATGGGTATGGTTGTTATTCATTACCAGAGTGGGTTGTCCCAGTATGGTGATAAGCAGATCAGCACTAGTTGTATCACCAGCTCCATTATAATATCTTGAGCAGGAGGGAAATCCCTACATGGATTGTGTGCATTGATACTTCTTCCATTCCTTCCACTAGGTTCCATTTATAAACAATGTCATAAAATAGATTAGTTTATGAATCGATATACACAATAACAAACTTGAAAAACACTTAACATAAATTAAACTACTTATGGATATAATCCATAATCAAAAAAATGATTCCTTTAAGGAAGTATACACTCATAAACCCTTCATAATGGTTTGTAACGAAAATGAGAATAATCCTAAGCATATCCCCTGGGAGTTTCATAACCAAGAGTGTAGCAAGACCCATTGTCGTGCACCAGTTCCTGTTCGAGTCTAGCTCAAAGTGGTGTTTTCAGGTTTTACCCATAGGTACATCTATGCCAGAGCTGCCTGTACCTGCTCGTATCCATACAGGGATGTATTACTCAAAATCTCACAAAATCTCTATAATACCAAAATTCTAGAAAGTTCTTCTAAACTAATCCTCAAATTCTATCTTATGGATATGTGCTCTAATAAGAGTTTATCTAAATATAGCTTCCAAGGTTAGTACTAAACTGCCTCTGATACCAACTGTAACGCCACGACCCCGATTACCCAGAGTCGGTGCATTATTGCGTAACATTGGCATGATCACAAAAGATCAAGTCTTGAAAGACCAATTAGTTTAGTAACATTGGAAACACTATATACATTCATAAGTCTTACATTACATCAAAAAGTAAAAAAAACTACAACAACATCTTGTCTTCATATCCCCTCATACTATCCTTGCAGGTCATTCATAATATACTTCTTCACATCCAGGAAAAATTAAAACATTGGAAGGGGTGAGCTCAGATGCTCAGTAAGGATAACAATATAGCGGAAGATTTCATAAATAAACATTAACATTTAAGGAAATGTATAACTAAAACAAAATCCTTTTAAACTTGAAATTCAACATAATATGAAATTATGAAATTTACGTATTCACATGGATATTCGACTGGTTGAATAATCACATGCACTATCAATAACCACTTTCATAATGATGGAATGCATAATGCCAGACTATCAAAACTACATAGCCAAGGCCTCGTGCCAAGACTACAAATAAGATTTTGTCAAGGCCTCATGCCAAGACACTAGTTTGTCTCATGAGACCTACTGATGCATCGAGGAGCTATATAGGGCTCCACCCATCACTTATTAAGTTGAATGCATTCCTCATATGAACAGGTTTAAACATATCATAAACCATAACATAATCGTATCACAAAAAACATGCATCAAGAAAACATAACATTTCCACATTTCAATCACAAGATATTAATACAACACATTGATATAATAAAAACACTTTCAAAACCATTTTCAATTAAAACTTGGTATTTATTTTTCATTTTAAAAAAGTTATGGCTGGAAGAGGAATCTGAAACTCAAATAATGGTCACGACGGCGGAGAAGTTGTTGACACCGCACACGTACAACAACAAAAAACATTCCCTTTTTTTTAGTAAAATGCTTGGTATAAAAAATATTCCTTTTGAATAAACATAAAATGCAAAGGGGTTTATACACTGTATAAAAGAAATTTGTGTACAAAACAATGTATGCCTCAATTAAATGGAGATTGAGATAAAGTCCTTTACAAATATTATTTTGTAAATAAAATAAACCTATTATGTGTATTCACTATAAGTACACAAAAAATGTACAAATACAAGATAGTACATAATAATATCATGACATAATTTGAAAGTAGGTGATTAACCCAAAGAACAGAAATTGGGTTATGAAGTTCCCTTACCTTGTGTCCGACTTGACTCGACCGTTATTTAACTTCATAAATAATAAACTAGAGTTAATTTATAATTTCTTAAGACCCTTTTTCAAGTTTATTATTCCTTTTATATCGCTTATTACCTTGTTATGAACATTATGTAATTATTTATTTTAATAACGGTCGTTTTGTCGATCTTTGGTACTTGAGTCAAAAATAAACTTCTTATAATAAGAAGTTGTTAATGTGGTAAAATATCCATTATATCCATAATTAAATTCATGGTGTAGATATCATATATTTAATATATATCCAGTATATACATTAATTCATAATATTACGTAACATTTAGAGGTAAGAAATGAAATGCACCGTTCATGGAGACGGTATGCCGTATGTATGCATGAATGCTACTTTCATTTCTATTTCATATTTAATGGAATGAAATCATAATGATATAAATGTGTATTATAATTCCAGTATAATATCATATATAATATCATTTAATCCATCTTTTATAAGTCTCGCATATGGCGTTAACGATTCAAATCACTTTGAGGGGGTGGTAGTCCGCACTTCCTAAAATGAAATTATCACATTTACCCATAATGGAAATCATAATGGTATGCCATAAATTAGAAATACAGAAGCATAAGGAAAACATAAAAATTATATATAGATAATATATGAAAATAGTTTCATCATAATGGCCACCCTGAGGGGTGTAAAAAGAATATTGAACAATCATTGTTTCGTGACGCAATAATTCGCCACCCACAGAAACAGTATGTTATTTAACCATTAGAAGAAGGTATGTGTAAGTGTAAAAAAATCATTCACATGAAAACATCCTAGTATATTTATGATACTGGTGTTGTTACAAAAGAAAGGATTAAAAAGAGTGTAAGGGGTTGGACAAGCAAAATAAAACAAAAGAACATAAGAGAAGTCATTACCTTAAAATCGGGTAACTCTTTTTGATTTGAGCCAAAGGCTCCGTTGGGAAGCCTTATGCACAAAGTTATGCATCTAGGAGTAAGATAGGGATTTTGAGAGAGTATTTGTATAGCATCCCGCCATTTTATAACATAAACTTTCATTACATTACAAAAAACTGAGGATCGTTAAGGTTTAGTGTCTTGGAAACCAGGAACATAATACATGAAAACAACATAAAACATTCTTCTTAAACACTTGAAAGGTGTCTCCTTAAGTTCATTCTAGGTTCATTACTGCATCTCATAACCTAGGGACATACATCAAAAGAAAGGGTGAGCAGAAGGCCCAGTAAGGGAAACAAGAGGAACATTTTACATGTGAACTTGAGATACTTCAATAAGGACATGAAAAGAACTTTAAGGCATGAGAAAGAAATCATGAGGCATTTCATAATAAAAATAACATTTTTCATAACTTGAAGATGTGGCTACATCATTTAACATAGACAATCATGAACATATCACCAAGGTCCATCCCCAAGGTGTCATTTGAAAATTACCAAGGTTATTCACCAAGGTATCGTGAAAATTGTAATCTCTAGTGGTTACATCATTACCCAATGCATTGGAGCGCTATCAGGGCGCACCCTTAAATTTTCCTTTATTATCATGTGAGACACATATATCATCATCAAACATTTCATAAATAACCCACATAGCATAAAATAAATGGGTTTCATTTCATAATCATAACGTTTTAAAACAGCTTTAAAGACTAGATCTTTACGTCACTTTAAACCCACGGAAGGGGAGAGCGGGTTTCATGTATGTAATTCCCAGAATTTGAAATAAAACATTTTGATATATATGTGAATACCCTTGTAGAAATAAGAGCTTTGAGTATTCACTTTATAACATAAAAATAATTTTGAGAAAAGAGAGAGGCATTTTGAGACGAAAATTCTGCAGCATAACGGCTATGTTTCGGGGTTTTAGAAAACATTGAAAAGAGAGGGGACATGGGTCACCCACTCATAAATGATCCATAAAACAGTAGGGGGAAGGAATAAGAAGGATATATGGACCTGGAAATGAAATTTGGAGGACATACCAGTTGAAAAGAAAAACATGGAAGGAAGACAAAAATTAGATTTCTCTTATGAAAATTCGGCAGCCTAACGGCGTCACTTAAACTTCAATAAAAATGAATTTGCAAGATAAAATAGGGTCTCTCATCATATGATCATAAGAGATCAGTATGATAGATATACAGATCATACCCCAACATTAAAAAAAAGGACTTGAAAGACTGACATGAAAATCGAACTTGAAAAATGAGAAGGGTGAAAGAATCCCTTAAAAATTCGGCAGCCTAACGGTGTCACTTAAACTTTCATAAAACGAAATGATGAGAGTAAGAGGGGATCTCTCATCATATAAACATGAAAGGGCAGTAATATTAATATAAAAGAACATCCTCTCAGATAAAAACATGGAGCAGAAAAGGAACGACATAAAAGAGATTACATGAAAAGAAAGAGAGGGGTCGGATCCCTTACCTTAAAACGTGACTCTTGAAACTCAAAGGATTGGACCTTGAGGGCTTGGGGGCACCTTGGGAGGACTCTTTGGAAGGTAAGAAGACCAGAACTTCGTTGGGGGAGAGTTGGGAGTGAAAACTAAGGGAGGAAAGGGTGGGTATTTATAGGGAAAGTGCGGGGACAAAGCATTAATGGCCAAGGGACACCTCACATTTGCTTTTCTCAAACCCACGTGCTCTCCCTTGGCACTTATCATGGAGTTAGGCCACATGGGGCCCCCAAAACAATAATTCATCACCCTTGGCCGGCCAACCCTTGAAAAAACTCATGACATCATCATGACACAGTTATGATGTCATTAAACATACCGAAACCCTAAAACTGTATTTTTACTATTCACTAAAAATTCAACTTTCTCAGAATAATCCCAAAATTTCACCTTAATCAAATATCAATGCTCTGATTTCAAAAATGAAATCCATTTTATAAAAATAATTTTCTAAATATTTTTAATTTAATTTTTAAATAAAAACACTATTCATCAAAAATTCATTTTTTTCAGAAAAACCCCAAAAATTACCATAACATAATATCGATGCTCTGAGTTCAAAAATGAAGTCATTTTTATAAAAATAATTTTCTAATTATTTTTAATTAAATTTTTAATTAAAAAACACTATTCATCCGAAAAAACTAATACTTGAATAATAATTTATGAAACCGTTATTTACCCATTTTATTGAATCACATTACTTAATCTAGGTGTCTAAATTATATTAAAACTTTCTTTGAGTGAAATTACTAATCCATTTGGTCACATTACTAATCCTAAGCGTAAAATCACTATTCATAATTTACTATTCATCAAAAATTAAGTTGATCTTATTAGACTCCAAATTCCTTACTGAACACTTTTGTAGAAGACCATTTTTTGAAAATCATTACACACCATTAGTTATTTAGGGTTTACATAAATATTTTAAAATATCCTTTTTTCGAAATTCATCAATAAAATACATTCTAAAATTATCTAGACATTTGAAATTTCACAAACATTACTAAAGGAAGAAATCTCAATTTATTCACCCGAAAGGATTACAAAAGGAAACTAGGGTCTCATCACATAGACCCTTATAACACTGGCATAAGACCTAAGTGTAAGGTGTGCTATGGTGAGAGAATCTGAGGGAGTCTCAGATAACATTGCCCTAGTAGCAATCTCCACTAACTTGAACTTCTCCTGCAAGCGTTTTCGTTCAAGCTTGACATGCTGGAGCTCGGCTTGGGCTTGGTCCAAAGTGAAGCCCACAGATGCTACCTCCTTCCCAAGCTCTGATAAGTGGGCTTCGTAAGGGTTGAGTCTACTGGATGAAGCCATCGACTCCTCTTTCTGCATTAATCATTAACATCTTATTAAATCAATAAGAGTAAGTTAATATACTATTCAAAAAGATTGGGTCGTTACATTCTTCCCCCCTTAAGAAATTTCATCCCCGAAATTTATACTTGGGGCCTAGTCGAAAAGGTGAGGGTACTTTTGCTTCATTGTTTCCTCAGGCTCCCAAGTCGTTTCTTCATACTTATGATTCCTCCACAACACTTTCACAAGGTGGGTAGTCTTGTTTCGTAGAACCTTGTCTCTACGGTCCAAGATCTCCACTGGATGCTCCTCATAAGAGAGGTCATGTTCAAGTTGTACCACCTCTGGGTTCAGTACATGCGAAGGGTCAGGTATGTACTTCCTCAAGAGAGATACATGGAAGACATCATGAACTTGAGCTAGGTTTGGTGGAAGTGCTAGACGATAGGCCACTGCTCCTATGCGATCAAGGATTTCATAGGGGCCAATGTACCTAGGGCTGATCTTCCCTTTCTTCCCAAACCGCATGACTCTCTTCCATGGAGAGATTCGAAGGAAGACTTTGTCTCCAACACCAAACTCCAAGTCCCTTCGACGATTGTCATCATAGCTCTTCTGCCGACTCTGAGCAGCCTTTATGTGTTGTTGGATGGCATGAACTTGTTCTGTCATTTCTTGCACAAGATCAGGCCCAAGAATCTTCCTCTCACCAGTTTCATCCCAACAAGTAGAAGTTCTACACCGCTTTCCATACAGAGCTTCATAGGGTGCCATCTGAATACTCGCATGGAAGCTGTTGTTATAGGAGAACTCCACTAATGGGAGGTGTTGATCCCATCCACCTTTAAATTCCATTGAGCATAATCTCAACATGTCTTCGAGTGTCGGAATAGTCCTTTCAGATTGGCCATCAGTTTGAGGATGATAGGCCGTACTAAAATTCAATTCAGTATTCAGAGCATGCTGAAGACTTCTCCAGAATTTTGATGTGAATCTTGGGTCACGATCAGATATTATGGATAGTGGTACCCCATGCAGCCTTACCACTTCCTTCACGTATATCTTGGAAAGCTGATCCAGAGAGAAATCTTCCTGAATAGAGATAAAATGGGCTGTCTTGGTGAGACGGTCCACAATAACCCATATCGCATTGTTTCCTTTGGATGTTTTCGGGAGACCAGTTACAAAGTCCATGGTGATATTATCCCACTTCCATACTGGTATGGGTAGCGGTTGTAATACCCCCTTAGGAAGTTGTCTTTCTGCCTTTACTTGCTGACACACCAGGCACCTTGTAGTGTAATCGGCAATCTCCCTCTTCATGTTATCCCACCAATAATGATCACGAAGGTCTCTATACATCTTAGTGCTTCCCGGATGTATAGAGAAAGTAGAGCTATGAGCTTCATCAATCAGTTCTTTCTTTATCTCCGGAATAGATGGAACACATAGTCTTGTACGAAATTTCAATACACCTTCTTGATCAATATTGAAATCAGGGAACTTCCCATCCTTTACAGCCTCGAACTTCTCCTGCAGCAAAGGATCTTATTTTTGAGCCTTCTTGATCTTCTCTAGTAATGAAGGTTGGGAAATCATTTGGGATAGGGTTGATGATGTCCCTTTCCTTATAATTCCCATGTCCAGTTTTACTAGATCTTTAATCAAGGGATCCCCTAAGATCCTCATTGTTGCCAGGACAACAGGATCTTTCCTACTTAATGCATCCGTGACTTTGTTTGCTCTTCCAGGGTGATAGTGTATTGAACAATCATAGTCTTTAATAAGCTCCAACCATCTCCTTTGTCTCATGTTCAATTCTTTCTGTGTGAAAATATACTTTAGACTTTGGTGGTCAGTGTATATATCACATTTCTCCCCATAAAGATAGTGCCTCCATATCTTTAGAGCAAAAACAACTGCCGCCAGCTCTAGATCATGCGTAGGATAATTCTGCTCATGAATCTTCAACTGTCGAGATGCATAAGCAATTACTTTGTCATTTTGCATGAGGACTCACCCAAGCCCTTTCAGAGATGCATCGCTAAAAATAACGAATCCTTCTCCGATAGAGGGTAGTGTTAACACAGGTGCAGTAACCAGTCTCTTCTTCAGCTCTTGGAAACTTTCCTCGCATTCCTTTGTCCACATGAACTTAACCCCTTTTTGAGTCAACTTGGTTAGTGGATTAGAAAGCCGTGAAAAGTTTTTCACAAACCTCCTATAATATCCCGCTAAACCAAGGAAACTACGAATCTCAGTTACTGTTGTGGGTTGAGGCCACTCCTCCACAACCATTGTCTTTGTAGGGTCAACCGAGATTCCTTCATTGGTTACGATGTGCCCCAAGAAAGCCACTTGTTGTAACCAAAACTCACACTTGCTGAACTTCCCAAAGAGCCTCTCCTTCCGTAGAGTTTTCAAAATAACCCTCAGATGATCTTCATGCTCCTCACGACTTTTTGAATATATCAAAATATCATCAATAAAAACTACCACAAAGTTATCAAGGTAGTCCTTAAAGACTCTATTCATCAAATCCATGAAGATAGCAGGAGAATTAGTCAAGCCGAAGGGCATAACAGTAAACTCATAATGCCCATATCTTGATCGGAAGGCAGTCTTTGGAATATCTTCCTTCTTCACCCTCAGTTGATGATAACCAGATCGAAGGTCAATCTTAGAGAAGAATTGAGCCCCACGAAGTTGGTCAAATAAATCATCAATTCTTGGAAGAGGGTATCTGTTCTTCACTGTGATCCCGTTCAGTTCTCTATAATCAATGCATAGCCGCATTGATCCATCCTTCTTCTTCACAAAGAGAACTGGTGCTCCCCAAGGAGACACACTCGGTCGGATAAACCCCTTCTCCAACAAGTCTTGGAGTTGTTTCTTTAATTCTTATAGCTCCACATTTGCCATTCTATACGGAGTCTTTGATATCGGTTGAGACCCAGGTATGAGTTCAATGGAGAACTCTACCTCTCTTTCTGGGGGAGGTCCAGGTAACTCCTCAGGAAATACATCCATGTATTCCTGAACAATCGGAACATCTTCAATTTGTATACTCCCTTTCCCTTCTTCATCATCACATATTAACTCCATAAAGAAAGCTATAGGAGGTGCTTCTAGATAGGGATCAGTTCGGGATATCTCTCCTCGGAAGATAACTGTAGGTCGTTCATTCAAGACTACTGAGATTTCCTTACTTCTGCATTTGATCTTAGCATTATACTTTGAGAGCCAGTCCATCCCTAGTATAACGTCGAATTCCATCATGGGAATGACTACTAGATTTGCGAAAAGATTGTGCTCACCAAAGTAAACACTAGAGTCTCTAAACACTGTTGATGCATGGATAATCCCACTTGGAGTCTTGACTGACAACTCTACCTCCAGAAATTCGGGGATTGATTCTATATTCCTTGAAAACTTGGAGGAAATAAAGGAATGCGTAGAACAGGAATCAAATAAAGCACTTGCTAGTTTTGATAGGACAACAAGAGTACCTGCTACCACATCGTTTGGAACTTCAACTTCAGTTGTTGTGATAGCGAAAGCACGACCTTGCTCCCTTGGCCTCTGCTGAGGTTGATGGTGATTCCCCTCCACCGCCCTTGGATTTGGACATTGATTAGCAAAGTGCCCAAGCTGTCCACACTTGAAGCATGTGACTTCGGGTAGGGCCAGAACCATCTTTCCTCTGTCGTTAGTGTTGGGAAGTTGAGGCTTCACATCGCCACGACAATTCCGAGAAATATGGCCTTCTTTTCCACACCTATAGCACTTTCCACTTCCGATCAAGCAGTTCCCCGGATGCTTCTTCCCACATTTATTGCATGTGGCATGTTGCATATGCTTTCCACCTCTTTCCTGATCAAAACTTCTTCCCAGGCTTGGTTCTAGAGTTCTCTTCTTCTCATTAGATTTGTGAGACCATTGTGTCTCCCCAAACTCTAGTTCAACTTTCATAGCACTTCGAACTATTTCTTCATAGCTATCGTAGTCCCTGTTGGCTAGATTCTTCCGCAGATGTGGTCATAGTCCGCCAAAGAATCTATCAACCTTCCCATTAGGGTCCATGACAAAGCTTGAGGTATAACGGGAAAGCCTTTTGAAGTTCATCTCATAGGTTCCAACAGATTCGTTCTCCTTCTGCTTCAGCTCGAGAAACTCTTTCTCCATTTTCGTTCTCATGGAACGAGGGAAATACTTGTTAAAGAAAATCCCCCGAAATTCTTCCCACTCCATAGCTTCCATCTCTCCTCATGGCTTCGTGTTTTTGATCAGTGACCACCACTGATCAGCTTCTCCCTCTAGGCGGTAAACAGCAAGGGTGACTTTTTCTTGTTCCGAACAATGAAGTATAGAAAAGATCTTTTCAATGGAGCTTATCCATTGTTCCGCAACCAATGGGTCAGTAGATCCACTGAATGTTGGCGGTCTTTGACGCATGAAGGACTCAACAGAAAGTTGTTCCCTTCGTGGTGAGGTCAGCCTCTCAGCTTGATTCAAGTTATTACTCATAACTTGAGTCAGTTGGTTCATCATTCGCATGAATGTTTCCATTCCGGCTTCCATCGGAGGGTCGTCAGCACATGGTGCATTGCGGTCACCATCGGCACGGTTTCTCCTATTGCCCGCCATTTTCTAAAAGAATAAAACCTTAGTGAGAAACTCATTTCATTTATGAATCTTTTAACTAAGACTTCGTTCTTAGACAATTATAGTTCTCTATAATTCCTTCATAATGATTCATAAAAAGCATGTGATTAACCAAACATATCCCCCGGGAGTGTCGTAACCAAGAGTGCAGAAAGGCCCGTTATCGTGCACCAGTTCCCGTTCGAGTCTAGCTCAAAGCGGTGTTTTCGGTTTTTACCCCTATGTACATCTGTGCCAGAGCCGCCTCTACCTGCTCGTATCCAGACAGGGATGTATTTGTTTGATAAACCACTTACCCAATACTTACCAAAATACCAGGAAGTTTTCCTATATTTAAACTTTTCTATAGGGTTCTTCCTAAAGTTTTTATATCCTAATTTCCACAAATAACTAAACCATCCTTTGATACCAACTATAGCATCCCGCCATTTTATAACATAAACTTTCATTACATTACAAAAAACTGAGGATCGTTAAGGTTTAGTGTCTTGGAAACCAGGAACATAATACATGAAAACAACATAAAACATTCTTCTTAAACACTTGAAAGGTGTCTCCTTAAGTTCATTCTAGGTTCATTACTGCATCTCATAACCTGGGTACATACATCAAAAGAAAGGGTGAGCAGAAGGCCCATTAAGGGAAACAAGAGAAACATTTTACATGTGAACTTGAGATACTTCAATAAGGACATGAAAAGAACTTTAAGGCATGAGAAAGAAATCATGAGGCATTTCATAATAAAAATAACATTTTTCATAACTTGAAGATGTGGATACATCATTTAACATAGACAATCATGAACATATCACCAAGGTCCATCCCCAAGGTGTCATTTGAAAATTACCAAGGTTATTCACCAAGGTATCGTGAAAATTGTAATCTCTAGTGGTTACATCATTACCCAATGCATTGGAGCGCTATCAGGGCGCACCCTTAAATTTGCCTTTATTATCATGTGAGCCACATATATCATCATCAAACATTTCATAAATAACCCACATAGCATAAAATAAATGGGTTTCATTTCATAATCATAACGTTTTAAAACTGCTTTAAAGACAAGATCTTTACGTCACTTTAAACCCACGGAAGGGGAGAGTGGGTTTCATGTATGTAATTCCCAGAATTTGAAATAAAAATTATGATATATATGTGAATACCATTTTAGAAATAAGATCTTTGAGTATTCACTTTATAACATAAAAATAATTTTGAGAAAAGAGAGAGGCATTTTGAGATGAAAATTCTGCAGCATAACGGCTATGTTTCGGGGTTTTAGAAAACATTGAAAAGAGAGGGGACATGGGTCACCCACTCATAAATGATCCATAAAACAGTAGGGGGACGGAATAAGAAGGATATATGGACCTGGAAATGAAATTTGGAGGACATACCATTTGAAAAGAAAAACATGGAAGGAAGACAAAAATTAGATTTCTCTTATGAAAATTCGGCAGCCTAACGGCGTCACTTAAACTTCAATAAAAATGAATTTGCAAGATAAAATAGGGTCTCTCATCATATGATCATAAGAGATCAGTATGATAGATATAGAGATCATACCCCAACATAATAAAAAAAAGGACTTGAAAGACTGACATGAAAATCGAACTTGAAAAATGAGAAGGGTGAAAGAATCCCTTAAAAATTCGGCAGCCTAACGGTGTCACTTAATCTTTCATAAAACGAAATGATGAGAGTAAGAGGGGATCTCTCATCATATAAACATGAAAGGGCAGTAAGAGTAATATAAAAGAACATCCTCTCACATAAAAACATGGAGCAGAAAAGGAATGACATAAAAGAGATTACATGAAAAGAAAGAGAGGGGTCGGATCCCTTACCTTAAAACGTGACTCTTGAAACTCAAAGGATTGGACCTTGAGGGCATGGGGGCACCTTGGGAGGACTCTTTGGAAGGTAAGAAGACCAGAACTTCGTTGGGGGAGAGTTGGGAGTGAAAACTAAGGGAGGAAAGGGTGGGTATTTATAGGGAAAGTGAGGGGACAAAGCATTAATGGCCAAGGGACACCTCACATTTGCTTTTCTCAAACCCATGTGCTCTCCCTTGGCACTTATCATGGAGTTAGGCCACATGGGGCCCCCAAAACAATAATTCATCACCCTTGGCCGGCCAACCCTTGAAAAAACTCATGACATCATCATGACACAGTTATGATGTCATTAAACATACCGAAACCCTAAAGCTGTATTTTTACTATTCACTAAAAATTCAACTTTCTCAGAATAATCACAAAATTTCAGCTTAATCAAATATCAATGCTCTGATTTCAAAAATGAAATCCATTTTATAAAAATAATTTTCTAAATATTTTTAATTTAATTTTTAAATAAAAACACTATTCATCGAAAATTCATTTTTTTCAGAAAAAACCCCAAAAATTACCATAACATAATATCGATGCTCTGAGTTCAAAAATGAAGTCATTTTTATAAAAATAATTTTCTAATTATTTTTAATTAAATTTTTAATTAAAAAACACTATTCATCCGAAAAAACTAATACTTGAATAATAATTTATGAAACCGTTATTTACCCATTTTATTGAATCACATTACTTAATCTAGGTGTCTAAATTATATTAAAACTTTCTTTGAGTGAAATTACTAATCCATTTGGTCACATTACTAATCCTAAGCGTAAAATCACTATTCATAATTTACTATTCATCAAAAATTAAGTTGATCTTATTAGACTCCAAATTCCTTACTGAACACTTTTGTAGAAGACCATTTTTTGAAAATCATTACACATCATTTGTTATTTAGGGTTTACATAAATATTTTAAAATATCCTTTTTTCGAAATTCATCAATAAAATACATTCTAAAATTATCTAGACATTTGAAATTTCACAAACATTACTAAAGGACGAAATCTCAATTTATTCACCCGAAAGGATTACACAAGGAAACTAGGGTCTCATAACATAGCCCCTTATAACACTGGCATAAGACCTAAGTGTAAGGTGTGCTATGGTGAGAGAATCTGAGGGAGTCTCAGATAACATTGCCCTAGTAGCAATCTCCACTAACTTGAACTTCTCCTGCAAGCGTTATCGTTCAAGCTTGACATGCTGGAGCTCGGCTTGGGCTTGGTCCAAAGCGAAGCCCACAGATGCTACCTCCTTCCCAAGCTCTGATAAGTGGGCTTCGTAAGGGTTGAGTCTACTGGATGAAGCCATCGACTCCTCTTTCTGCATTAATCATTAACATCTTATTAAATCAATAAGAGTAAGTTAATATACTATTCAAAAAGATTGGGTCGTTACAATTTGGGCTGAGTTTGGCTGAGCCAAATGGCTTTGATGGTGTGAATAAGGTGGTAGAGGTGGGGGCCTTTTATAAGAGGTGAGGAGGGACACTCTTGGAATATCATGAAATGTTACATCATTATGAAATGCTTTTCGGATTTTAAAGGTCCTACAATGATATATTTCAAGGCTAAGGTCATAAGGGTTATAAATATACTCATATAATAGGTTTTTGACAAGTTTGTGTATTATATTTTACATTATCCTTCCATTTTACTAAAATCGTTAATTAATGAGGTAATTGTTGCATCATCATCGTGTCAAAAACTATTTAATTTATTTAATGTATAAAAATTATAAATAAATTACCATGATGTAGGAAATACTTTTATATTACCAATGAATCTTTATAGTCAAAAATATAACTTATATAATCCCATGTAATAATTGTTTTAGTAAAACAACACATGTTTGTGATAATTTTATTTTTACTTTAAATAAAAAGTTATTAATGTCATTTTCTTACCCATGTGGATCCATGGGGTCCCAAGTTGACCCATGGATTGTCTTGGTCAGACATGGATCATCAAATAAGGGTAGGACAAGTTTGAAGGTAATTTCATATTATTATAATATTATATGTACCTTAAATTACACTAATTACCTTTAATCTTGAATCATAAAACTGAAAAGTTACTATTTACCAAAAATTATTTTAATCCCATTAAACCAAATTTTACTTTATAATCACAAAAATGTATGTCAGATTTTTTAAATTCAATTTTTAGAAGTGGTAATGTTTCATTTAAACAAGAAATCCGTTTTTAACTGCCACTTAGTGGTTTCACTATTCACCAAAAATTGATGTTTTTCAGAAAAATACCAAAAATTCACCATAAGCTATAATTGATATTCTGAATTCAAAAATGATGTCTATTTTACAAAATTAAAAACATATAAGTTGAATTAATTAATTTAATAATTAATTCCACTGTCAAAAGAAATAGCGTGTTTTTAAGAAACAATATTAATCAAAAGATTGACAATTGTTTATGTCCAATTTCAAAGTGAAAGTAATTCTAACGACCACCATTGGATAAAATGGTAAAATTATATTCTAATTATACTTTAAAACCACTCAATAGTATAATTTATCACTATTAATTATTTTTGATTAAAAGAGTTGATTTTAATTAAAATTTAGTAATTTCCACTATTCATCAAAATATAAAAGTTATCCGAAAAGTTCCAAAATTTTACCCTAGACTAA
Source organism: Viscum album (assembly GCA_963277665.1). NCBI lineage: Eukaryota > Viridiplantae > Streptophyta > Magnoliopsida > Santalales > Viscaceae > Viscum > Viscum album. The sequence continues at coordinate 1,194,612,262 of OY728123.1, read as the reverse complement.
ATTATATATTCAGAATCCAAAAATGAAGTCCATTTTGAAAGATAAAATTCATAAAATTTCAAAAAGTAGGTATTACTATTCATAGCGACTACTTTGATTGCTTATGGTGTGTATTAGAACTCGGGGTTGCATACAACACGCGCTACTCTTTTATTCAAAGAGAAGCGTACCATGGAAGGTTGGGGTGCTACAGTAGAGGGAATGTATTGAAAAATAAAGTAATTAACTATGTTAAGTTTTTACATAGAAATCACATGGTTGAATAAGGAACACGAGAATATGAAAATGTTATGAGGGAAAGGTTTCCTCACTTGTTTAATAAGTGAATGAAAATCATGAGGAAGAAATTTTTAGAAGGTAGGGAGAATGTAACAATCAATATATTTAAAATATTCTTTTTCACTCTGGAATTAAATTGTTATATTCTTTATAAATTTATAATGAAATAGGTGGTATTTATAGAAAATAAGGAATATATACTAATAGAATAGAAACGTCACCCATTAATGTATAAATAAAATTCATGCATATTAAAAGTTAAAATATGATATATTTATATAATGGAATAAGTAAATATATGTTTTTAAGGTGATAAATTATGTGTTAGTACATTTTTGAAAATTAAATGTTTATTTATAATTTTAAAATTAATTTATGGATTTAAAATATTTGTTTTCCATAAAATAGATTCATAAATTAATATTTTATTGTATTATGATTATAATATAACATTATTGGACCTTAATTAATATAGTTCATTTGTTTTATTCTACTTGTTGAAAAACTTTTGCGGTGAAATTTTGGGATTTTTCAAAGGTAGTTGAACTTTTCGTGAATAGAAAAAAAAGTAATTTATGATATTTGACCAATACCTGACTTACTGGGTCATGGATGATGTATGGATAATGTAATACCATAATATAAAATTCACTTTTATCATAATAATATATTTATTAATAATTATCAACCTATTTATTGTATAGATGCTGGATAATAAACTAATGAATAAAATAATAAAAAACACCCCTCTTCTTCAATATAAATACCTCCCCTTAGCACCTCTTCTTGTCAAACCTCAAAGTCTAGTTCCTTGTTTAATTTCTATACAATTAAATTCCCCAAGACTATTCCCCACATCCAAGACCTAATGGTCACAAAAAAATGCCAAAACCATGTGCCAAAAAAGGTTCTCAGGGAGGGGAATTCATTTTCTCTTATTTTCTATTCCATTTTCATTCTCTTATTATTGTCTCATCATATACCATATTCAAGATCACATGATGAATATATTACCTTAGATATATTGGAATATTATTGTGTTAATATAATATCCATCATCAAACCTCTAATATCATCCTCTTATTCTAAAATATTAAAACATTGTTCGTGATGTGTCGATTCACCATCATCATGGATGATGTGTTTTTATTTTCATCTACCACTTTTAAAGACGGTCATAAAACTATTATTATAGTTAAATAGTTTGTTATTATACATATTACATGTTATATATTTCTCTATAAGATATATATTAACATGATATTAAATAAAATGATATGAGTTCTTAATGGTTGGAAAATCCCTCCAACATAAATTAAATCATTTTCATCAACATCTTATCTAATTAATCATCATAATATTAGAAAAAAACTATATATCCAATAATTTAAAATTATGATTTAATACAATTTCTATCCACTTCTATTTTTTTATTCGATTCGACAAGAAAATCCATTAAGAACCGATCATCGAAATTATCAGAATAACGCACCTGAAACAATGGAAGTAACAAAATATTAATAATAAATGGGTGGGAAGTTGTTATAATATGGTCATATAATCTATTATAAACATGTTTATTGTTTTATAATAGTTTAATAACTCTATTTAAATCATTATACAATTTTTTTGAACTCGTTTTATGTAATAATAACGTGAGGTAGCACACTTTTCTTTTAAAAACCTTATAAAATATGCATTTTTACAAAATTAAAGAGTAATGTTTTAATGAAGACAATATCCATATTTTATAACTATTTTTTGGTTTTTGGGAATTTTTTATGATGAACGTTAATACCTATATCTCCCTAAAATTCATTAGGTATGTTTATGTTTCAAATTGGATGCAATGGTTATTCAAGTGTAACAGCAATGGGTACACCATAAGGTAGTCTTGAAGGTCACATAATAAGGTAGCCTTAAGGGTTAAATTTTAAGGTTTCTATGAGGGTTACAAATAATATTGTTTCTATGAGGGTTATAATTATTATATAAGTAATTCCCCATGTTTCAAAAATATTTTATTTATACATTCTATTTTTTATGAAAATCACTTAATACAGTATGGGTGATAAGTATGACATTTTAAAAATGATTTTATATGTTTATAAGTATTCATGGATTAAAGGTTCCTTTCTTTTATTTCCTTTACTAATATTTTTGTTCTCATCCCACGTTCTAAATTTTTTTTCTTAGGGTTTATGGACGGGTAAGTGAAAAGGAGAGGTAAAATGAATGTTGTGAAGATTTTTTATGTTTTATTAAAAAACTTATTATGAAATAATTGAATACTAATTTAGAAGTACCCGTTTTTTTATGATTTTGGGTTGATATGTATGATTATGTACTCAAATAAATGTGATAGATTCACACATTAAGTGGAATATATTAATGATGGTTTTAATTAAAAATATGTGAAATAAATAACATATATATTAATTTAATGACAATATTACCTTTTTAGAAATATAATATATCATTTTCCTTATTACACATTCATAAACTGAAAAGGTGATAACACTATTTGCGGATGTGTGGACTACCACCTCCTCAACGTGATTTGATACATTTTATATAATAATAATTCAACATATAATTATATGTAAATAAAATGGTTTTTATGATATAGTGATCATTCTAGAATGATAAATGTTAATTACCATCTTTCCATGATGATCATAAAAAATGGGAATGTTACTCATGCATTCATATGACCTACCGTCTCCATGATTGTAATGTTGGTTAATTTTTATATCCACCATTAATTATTGGTTTTAAAATTTTAATTAAATAAAAATATGATAATTATTTCGTGATAATTATTTTGGAGATTTTTTATAATGACATAATTTACCATAGTTGACTTATCGAAGTCAGTTTTGATACATAAACCAAATATGGTTAAAACATAGGAATTAAACATTATTGATTATGTAATTGTATATAACGTTTTCATAAGTTCTATAAAATTTATAATAAACAAGGAAAATGTTATTATGAATTTAGAAAATTAATATAAGTTTATTATTTAGGAAGATATATAATAAAGATGAAAAAATCAGACTTGGGGTAAGTGATTCTTGTCAAACTTTTCATTCATGAGGCATGAACCATTTTCAACACTTACTTCTTTTGTGTGGCATATATACTTACATTTTTTTATATATTATATCCGAAATTATTGTATCGTTATGTTATTTAAAAAATTTTATTTAATGATTATTCTTTCATGGGTTTTACTGTATCAAAGATACCAATGCAATAATGGATTGTTGTCACAATTTTATCACTTTGTGAAATTTATTTTGTTATACACATATCTTATTTTATAAGTTATATATATTGACACATTGAAATTTTATATAATTAATTTCCTAATATCTCATGATATTCAAGGTTTCATTTAATTTCTATTCTTTCATTGAGACTATAGTTTCAAAGTTACCAATGTAGTAATGGATTGTATTCACAATATTCTTTCTTGGTGAAGTTTCTTATTATATACACCTATATTATTTGATAAGTAGTATATAATTCTTATTTTTAATGTTATATCATGAATATCCTCATATATAATAATATTATATGTTTAATTTAATGATTATTCTTTCCTGGGTTTTATAATTTCAATGTTACTAATTCAGTAATGGATTTTTATGACAAATTTCCTTATTTCTGATGTTAGTTATGTTACAAACCTATCTTGTTTTAAAATGTGTACATAATTCATTTTTTAATGTCATATAATTAATCTACTTATTCTCATGAAATTTTAATTTTCATTTAATGTTATTCCATTCATGGTTTTAATTCTTCAAAATTTTCAATGTTGTATATGACCCTTTATAATGTTTAATAATTATTTTCCAAAGGAATGTTTTAATGATATTGTACTGTTATTTATTTTAATTAAAGTCAACACATATTGTTTTTATTTATCCACAATTGGGTATTTTTTATATTGATACCTTCTTTTTATTTTTTTAATGTGTAGAGATTGTTTTAAATAGATTGTTATTGAAGCCTTTTCTTCTCCCTGGGTTAGCCATCATTCAAGGAGTTATTGTGGAACCCATTTATTTTCCATGGTTTAATCAGGTTTCAAAGATATTTTTATTGTGGAACCCATTTGTTTTCCATGGTTTAATCATATTCAAAGAGTCTTTTATGGAAACCATTTCTTTTCTTGGGATAATTATAAAGGTATAGGGGTGCGTAGCGGATGCCGTTGGGATAAGGATTAAAAAGTTTCCTCAGTGGTATACATGACTACATCATCACCAATGAAGAAATACCCTGTTATAAGACTAATAAAAACACATGAATAAATTTAAGTAAAAAATTAACCATAAATACATGGTTATATCTAAAGAAATACTCAACATCTACTCGTCACCAATGATATCTTCTTGAAGAATCTAATGTTGAATTCCTCTAGATCATCCACACATGCATAAAAAATATGTGGGAGTATTAATATTGAAATTTATAGTGATAGCATGAATATCCTACGATGCATTAAATGATACAATGAGAACCTCATTGACATACCTTTAATACTCAACGGAGACCTCGACCAGATAATTGAGATCCAAGACTTCAATCTCTTAAAAGTGATAATGGATAGATAATCTCTCAAGAGATATCCATGAATATTTATTATGATATCCTCTTCTCACACTATTTATAGTGTTTTATGAAATTACTTAGAAATTGATCCCTAACCCCCAAAATTTTAACACACTATATAAATGATATATTATGATTACTAGGCTCAATCCTAAATGTCATTTATATTTTTATCACATTCATGTAATATAATAAATCTATTAAATGAAAAAATATAAGTCATTAACTCGACTCATCATTATTGCAAATACTAAATGAACCTTTAATATTTAATCTAATATTTATTCATATAATATTTTCCATGTATTTACATTAAAACATGAAAATACATTTAATAAAAAATAAAATAGAAGTTATTCATAAATTTAATTATATGAATTTATTTATTCCTTTGTTGATCATACATATTTAGAAAAATTTTGGATCCTAGTGGTGGGGACCAACACATCATATTTACCTATTCACCTGAATAGAATTTTGTTTTTGAATACACTGCTGCATGTGAACCTCTAGGCCCTTATCTCTATAGGAGTGAATAAAATCATAATCCAAGAGAGGATTCTATTAATCCACCAAGTCCTCTAATATGATAAGGATATTCATATATATGATAACAAACCTAAAATCATGAACAATTTAATATAATCTCTTTGTCATTAAATATCTCATAATGTAGGATCCAAACTTGTGTCATCAACCTTACATGATTTATTATTTGTTGATCTAACTGGATGGATTAACCATTGACTACCATGGTAATGGTCTTATGAAAGGACTACCATCCCGATCGACCAATTCCAATACATTACTTCTTTAACCTAGAAGCTAAAAATTCAATTTTGATCATTCAACCAATTCCATACCACCAATGATGCACCCATAACAAGATACCTCACCATGATTTAATTATCATGGTTTCTTCCTTACATAAATGTACATGAAAAAATGGTAAATATTGATAATAATCTAACAAGAGGATACTAGTACACATTTTATTAGATAGGAACATCCGATGACACCCAGAAAAATTAGTGTTCCTATTTGAAATACGATCATCATGATCTACTGACTAGATATCACCAAGTGAGAACTTAATGGGAGAATATACAAATTATTATGATCCCCCATTAACTAATAGAAAAAATCATATATGTTCAGTCAAAATGATGTTTTTATACCATGAAAAACATGTTTAAGATTAATTTAATACTATATAATTTTTGTCACTGTAGCCTGTAATTTTTTATATAATTTTGATATGAAAAATATTCTATGGACATTTCTATTTAAATAGTAGAAACAATAATATATACATCGTAATGGTAAGAATATATCATGAATTTCTAAATATATAACAATAATGGTAATCAAAATTATTTTTCATGTTGAGTCTAGGGAACCCAATATTACAATTCTCCCACCTGCACTAGATCCAACCTACTAGTAACCTTGTTAGATCTCACATGATTCAGATCATGTTTCTAAAAAGTCACATATTTAGCTTATTAGTCTAATTTTTTTTCATTTCAAGTAAATTATACTATATGAGACCTCATCTCCAAGAGGAAGACTTTTCAATATATTATATCCCTGAGTATATCCATTTTTTCCACTATCACAACATGAAATCTTGGCTAGTAAGAATACCGTAATTTACATTATTATAATACATTATATAATAGGTGATATTAGATAAACTAGAACAAATATTTTAATATAATAACTACTTCTTAGCCTCCTTAAATGCTACAACATACTTGGTATTTATAGTTATGTCTATGACTAGCTTGAATGATATTTCTTTTCATATTACCTCAGCCTAATTGTGATATTAATTAATTTTTAACATAATGAAAATCTATTTTCTATCCATAGGAAACTAGTATCGTTTCTTCTCTACTTACTAGGTACATAACTATTGTACTTACTCAAGTCCAATTGGATAGTTCTGACTACATCCCTTGATATTCTCATAGAAATAACTGATATTTTCTTATTATAAGGTATATCATGGAAATATCAATTCTTGTACATATCATGGAATACATGATTAATCCATCACAAAAGTGTGTGAAACTCAACTCACTTTGTTAATCACATCTTATGTCCCAAACAATTCAACCTAGATAGATATTTTCCATGTGAGACTGGTAACAATTTTCTCTTGAATTATTCCAGCTAGTATTTTTCAAAACTATGTTTTTATATGTATTGCTGTCTTGGTCTAATAAATAATTATATTAACCCTAGTATATCATATTTACAAGAACATAGGTTCCTAATTTAATTTACTCACTAAATATGTACTTTCATTATATCCTTTACTATATGTAAGACTAATAATTTCTTTCCATATGTTACTCAAAAAATTTTACATGGAAAATATTATCTCTCCCACTAACCTTGAGAAGACAGATGGTGTCGATTCATTCCAAATGAATGTTTTAAGATCTCGTATATTACATTAATAGTATGTTATATTTTAGTAACATTCAAATCAATATGCATTTGATGATGTCACCATACCATTTTGGTTGCATCGTATAGATACCTTCTAAAATTGGTGGCCTTGAAATCCAATTCTCAATAAAGTTATCATAGATACTAGCTACGAGAAGTAAAATTATATTGAATTTAAGGAAAAATACTTGGTATAAACAATTGTGGTTTATTGGTATCATTTCTGTAACACCATGTATCATTCCAATTGAATACACACCACAATATTTATAATAATAGTCCAATTTTCTCTTTGATACCTAGAATACATTATTGAATTTTAATTGAAATTATCAATCATAGTTGAATTTCAAATATAGCATACTTGTAGGAATTATTATTCACAAATTTTAATGGATCATTGGCCCTAGTGAATACAAAACCATCAACATTGTTTTAAATTTCCTACGTAGTATGCATATCTAGAACATTCTTTTCCATGATCTATAATGGAACAAGTTCTTATACTTAATAATTCTAACATTGACTCAACCCAAATCAATATTTCTCCAACTTTCTCAAGTAGATATGTACACCCTTATATATAGTCATTAAATTTGACTATAATATTTCTATAATGGGGATTTCATTAATATCCTAAAAATGTAGGATGATTACAATATATGCACTTGTGTTTGTACATGATGTATGTTTGTTTATTTACCAATAAACTCCTTCCATATGAACACATGTCCTTATGAAATAATGGATTTCCATCATACTATGACTCATATGATATCCATTTTCATTAAAATTGGCATAAGGTTATTGGATATCACCATTATTTTCAAAGAACATTTTTAAATATAATGAATGTTTTTGCAAGTTTCAACATGGATACAACTTATATCATGACTTTGGTGTATAAAATTTTAATTTAATAATTCCACATTATTATGTTTTATTAATACATGTTATCATGAATGAATCATCATCAATACATATTATAAAGAACATTTCCTAGATTTGTGTAAGACAACGTGTGTTTTGGAATTACTCCACGCTCTATTATGTTGATGGATGAATGCTGGGTCAAGTAATTATATTTCTTTCCATACCAAAGAAAGTCATATTTTATGGTTTTGAAAATATCATACTTCACATCATATTCCTCAACAACTTAATTGAATATAATGAAGTATATTTACCACTATCTTACACTTGGAATATGTCAAACTCTCTTGTTGAACTAATTCCAAAGATTTGTGACATACCGTTATTTCTAAAGGTTTCTATGTCCAAACTAAATTACTAGATACATCACTAATACCATGTTTGTTTAGATACACTATGTATAAATACCAAACATTGTATATATTTTATTCCCACTTTGAGTTTTTCATGACAACAAATTATCGTTATATAATTAAGTATATTAGTATTAACTTTATACTCAACACGTATTGCCTATGAATCAAGTATCACTAAACAATTGGTTGAGTATGAGACACCAGAAACAAAATTCATTCCCGAAATTGTAATAATAATTATTTTTTCAATGAACACATTGCATATATGTTTTGGTTATACTAAATAATATTTTGACTTAAATCATTAACTCAACAAATATATGTTATTTGTTTCTCACCACTGACATTAGAATCACCATTTTTAATATGTTTGTAGAATAAAACTTATTTCTAATAAGGTTTATATGCATACATAGTTACTTTATTTATATACACATATGTGATAATCATATTTTATATAATACCCAATAATTAAATCTCAAACATTACGCAGAATTATTAATATTCACTGAAGAAGAAGCAAGTACTTTCAAATTCAATTTAATTAATTTTATTTAAACATCCATAGTTTTATTTTATTATATGAAATTAAAATGAAATCCTATTAAAATAAATTTCATTAAAGGACATTGAAAATGTTCCCTTGGGGGGAAACTTACCGTTGAACTTTTATCCTTGTCATTTAATTTTTTCACAATAAGAACTATTGAGGAATCATTATTTTCATTTATTTTTTATTCCGAACAATTTCATAAAATGTGAAAAATAATTTTTCCCCATACTTCTAATGTTTTAATATTATATGAAACTAGAGAAAATGGGTGAAAATGATATTAGAATATGAAGTATTGAAAGGACACAATCTGTCTTTCAATTTAGACAGAACGAGTGTAATCATTACCTATTCATATAGGTGCTTTTATTTATCCTAGAAAACTTCTCCGATATGAAACTACATGTTGTATCATCAGTTTCTTGATGTAGTTTTCAATAATGAAATATGATATTACTTATAGAATAATTAAATTACCATCATACTCTTAATATATGATTCTCATATAAGAAATTTTACACACTCGCTTTCTAAGGTGGATTAATAGGTACATAGACACAAAAACCTTGAATTTATTATATCATAGTATTGCACGAATGTGACTATAGTAAAAATGATTTTTTTCTAGTTTTAAATTTTACATTGTCTAATGTTTATCATAGTTTATTTTTATAATTACATTTTATTTTATAAAAAAAAAAAAAATCTAACAGATTAGTACTTTTAACCTTTATTATCCATTTAGACATCGTTGAATAATTAATTAAATCATTAAATTTATCTCAATGTTTATTGAATTTGAGGAAACCTCTATCATATAATTTTTATACATTGTATATTGAGTGTTTTTGTGGAAATTATCCTTGATATTCTCTTTATATTCTATAATCATTTGCTATATGAATACTCAAAGAGTTCATGGTTGGTGTTTAATTGTTCAGCTACATTAACTCTTGATTCCTTGATCTGTTAAATGATATTCCATTTTCTCATAATCATAAGATTGAATATCTATATTAATTTCCTCTAAAATGATCATTACATAGCTATAGTTAATCCTTACTATCAACTTCATTTAATTCGGTGCATCGTAGTAAGAGTCACCCTTAACTATGGCAGACTGAGAAGCCCGAACACATGGTTTTGTTCCAATTTGAATGATGGACATAAATTATGAGTTAATATTTATTTAATGGTTTTATGTTTTTTTAATGGAGAAATTAAATAATTTCTAATTTCATAAGCACGTATTATGTGATCACACTCACAAGGGATCATGAAATAAATATAAAATATCAATCACATCAAATGTTCATTTTTTTCTACCCATTCTTGTTAATTATTCAATGTGATCCCATGTAAACTACACAAACATAAAATAGTAATCAATTCATAAATAAAATAGAGGGATCATATACCAATAAAAATGGTTGATACCTAGGGTTAATAATAGATCAACATATATCTTAATGGTAACTCCTGAAATCTTGTCTTTTACAACTCTAGTAGTAGATCCATTTCATCCAATGCATCAAAATTTTATCTGGTACATCAACATAATAGAACAAAAAGTATTTCTCTTCTTGTCTTCATCATTATAGAATAATAATTGCACACATGTGAGGGGGTCTAGGAGTACAATAACAACTGTGGAAATGGACACCCAAGACCTTATCAATTGAAAGACAAAGACGAATAATATATATTCATTTACTAAACTAATTATTATATACAATATTTTGAATAATTTAAATAAATAAATAAAACATAAACCATACATGCATTGGTTGTTCTATGGATCATAATCAGTTGAAACACATTAAACTCATGTATTTAAATGAATAAATAATATTTAACTTGAATTAAATTATTTTCCTGAGGAAAATTTATTTACTTAAAACTGTCAATATGGTTTTTAATTCCTCAATTTTCATCATTAGATAAAGTTAATTATGTTAATTTAATATGAAAAATTAAACCAATCAATTAATTTAATTGAATACCTAAATTGAAATAATTTTATCTGGTGTTAAAATTATTATTTCTAAACCATAAATTAATATTTTAATCAATTTACATTAATTGTATAATTAACTTAATTATTTATATTAATTTCATTAACTGTGACCCCGCTATCCACAAAGGTCCAAATCATGTCACGTTGAACCATTGTAAATTGTATTTTGGCCTATAAAAGCCTGTGTAAGGCCAATCTAGACAAGGAAGATCCACCCATACTTGTAATGGGTTAGGATAACTCACCCAAAACCATACCTGATGGATATAACCTTGTTTTGGGACAATTATATGAAAATGTGGGTTGGGCAGGGAGGTTCATGTGGTTCCTCGTGTGTCCAGTTTTACGATGGGAACCAAAGTGGCTGACAGTGGCATCATTACTCGATACTAGAGTCAGCTGTCCTAGATATGGGGTGGTCCGAGTAGGGTTAATAATCATTGAGAAACTGAGGATGATGTCACCTACATTCTCCATGGCTATAAAGGGTGGTGGGATATTGGGTTTATCGATCGAGGGTGGTCGTGCGGTTGATGGGGTTCAACTGTGTGAGGTGGCTCCCAAAGGGCGGGAGAAGCCCCCAAATATAGTGTGGTCTGGGTCCATGGATCAAGGGATTTTTTGCAATGTTAGGCTTCATCAAGAATACAATAATTGAGTTTAGCATAGGGAATTCCATTTGAGGGTTTTCCGGATCCAAGGGGGTGGCTCCCATGTGTGGTGGATGGAATGAAAATTGTAGGGGGGTAGACATTTTTGGTTCGTGGAGAAAGTGAGACTAATGAAATAAGGTGGGAAGAAGAGGTTCTACCATAAATGAATCTAGTGGTTCCTGTTCATAGATTGGTGGATCCGACCGTAGGAGAGAGCCCCTACAGAGGGGAGCTGAGAGATCAGGGCAGGCCACTAGAGGAAGGCGACCTGGGTGGTGTGCCGACAAGGGTCCCCACAGATGACCCCCACTTTTTAACATTAGGTTTATATCATGTCATGCTAAACCATGACCCCAATTTTACATATTTAAATAATAATAATTAATGTTTTTCACAATATAATAACATAGTATTTGGAACAAAAATTATCATTTAAAACCTCACGGTTTGAAAATTTTATCTACCAAAAATTTTTATTCTATCCACTGATGTCCATCCAGAATAGTGGATAAATCTGAAATATATTTTTTCCAACAGTTTTGGGTAAGTTAACATATATATTTTTATATATTTTACACTTTTTAATATTTTCACATAATAATTTCAATCAATATTTAAAACAATGGAAGAATTAAACATGGTTATCTGATCTTAGATTGAATGTTTGACAGCAAAATTGAGACCAGAATGATTCCATTATATAAAATTTAATGTATATTTAATTTTTAATTACATAAAATATTCATGCATCCCATTGATACCAATTAAAGGTACTGCGTCATGAAGCGAAAGATGGTAGACTGTGGATTTAGAATTTTTCATCAATAGTGTACGTAACAACGTCATCGTCTATAAAGCACAACCCCGTTATAAGACCTAGGACCACACATAAATATATTTAGGCACAAATATTTTACTATAACTTCATGGGTATATTTTAATCTATGTTAAACATCCGCTTATTGCCATCGATTGCTACTAGAAAAATATTGAGTATAATTCCTCTACATCATCCATAGAAGCTTAAAAATTTTATGGTAGTTCTGATGATAAAATTCTGGTTGCAAGCGCAGAGATCCAATGAAGCCTTCAACATTCCAACAATCACTACTTTGATGTACCCTCTATAATTAAGGGAGATCCTAATTCGATCAACAAGATCCTGAACTTCTCTCTCTAGAAATAAGAAGAGGAGTGGGATGATCTCAATAGCTCTACATCAATAGTCCTTGGGAGAGACTCTTCTCACTCTATTTATAGTCTGTTAGAAAATTAACCAAAAATGGATCCCAAAACCCCAAATATTTAACACACTATATAAAAAAAATATTATGACTATTGTGCTGAGTAATAAATATCAATTATATTTTTTATCACAATCTTGTAATATAACAAATATACTATGATATATAATTTGAGCCATTTACTAGACTTGTCATTCCGGAAAATATTAAATGAACCATGAATAATTTATACTAATATTCATTCATATAATATTTTCCATGTATTTACTTATAAAATTATACATATATATATATATAATAAATAAATTCAACTCCAATTTTTGATAAGTTGAATAATATGATTTTATTTATTCATTTTTAATTATACAACCTTGGACAAATCTCAGATCATAGTGGTGGGACCCACGATATCTTATTTACCAGTTCACATAAATTGGGATGATTCTTGAATATTATATTGTTTGTGACCCTCTAGGATATTATCTTGATAATTGTGAATAAAATTCACAGTCCAAGAGAGGAGTCTATAAACACATCAAGGATCCCATAGAGATAATGTTAGTCATAAAAGTGAAAACCAACCTATGAACACACAATGTGTAATATCATCTCTTTTTATTTAAATATCACCTAATGTAGGACAACAAATCATTTCATCGGTATTTTTACTATATTATTTTCTAATTTATGAGGATGGATTTACCCTTTCATTTTGTGGACATGGACTTATAAATGTACTACCATCCTGATCAACCTGGCCTGTGATATTACTTCCTCAACCTAGAAGTGACAATTCTGATCTTGATCATTCATCCAATTCGACACCACCAATGATAAACCCAACACAAGCTACCTCACCACAATTTCATTTCCTTGAATTTTTCTTTTTATTAAAGTATGCTATCAAATGGGACAAATTTATAATGATATCAAGTCTAGATACCAATACACTTGTCTATAGATAGGAGTATCTAATGACACCAAAAAACATGGGGTGTTCTTATAAGAGGGTCTATCCTCATGATCTCACTACTAGATATCACTAAGTGTGATCATAGTGAGAATAAGACCCAATGTTATGATCCCCCAACACCTAATAACCAGACATTATCTGTTTATATTATTAATGTCATATCTAGACCATATGATAAATTTTTATGACTAATTTTATAGTATCTCATGGTTCTCATTATATCATGAGAGCTTCTTTAATTTTTGATATGACAAATAATCTATGAACATTACCATTTAAATAGTGGACACATACATTTTACACTATATTGATAAGAATAAATCATGCATAATTAACTGCATACAATATATCATAATCAAAATTATTGTTCATGTTGGGTCTAAGGAACTCACTATTATAAAAAATCATGTTTTAAATATATTTTTTTGGAAACCATTTCTTTTCCAAGGGTTTATCAGGTTTTTAGTATTTTTATGATGAATGTATTTTATTTATGGTACATTATAATTATATGAAATGGGTGAACCTGATATATCGTTTACAAAGGCTTGGAACTATTATACCTCATCAGTGATCCCAATATAGAATATTCGAAGGGATGATCCCCATTATAGCTTACCAAAAATGAGGGATCACATTATAAATTATATTATGGTTGATCCCCATTATAGATATAGAATATAATTGGTATTTATAATTTTTTCAAATCAATTGTATGGATATTCCAATTGAAAGGGTCTTGAAATGTTTTTGAAAGCGTTTTTATCAAAGTGGTGGTCCATGTTACCCAAATAGGGTGTTAATTTATTGTTATGAGTTTAAATTTTCTTTCAAAAATCAATATTAATATTACATGGATCATGATTATTTTTACTATTAAATTTTTACTCCACCATATTTTCATATTTGATGATTATTTTTTTGATGTGTATGAGTTCCTTTATGATTTTACCATGCACATTGTTTATGTCATTGTATCCTTATTCTCTATTATGCTCATTGATGACATTAAATGATTAATTCTTATATTTAGTCTTACTATGTGTTTGAGATCACCCTTAATATGTTTTCCTGTTCCTAGGTTTTAAAGACTGATCCTGAATGCTTTATGTCTATAAATTAATTCACATGGATGATGCTGATGACCTATTGTGAAATAAATAAAGCTACGTTAAATGGGTGCAATTTAATTTTGATGACTTATGAGTCCATGTTGATATGATTTCTTTATGTAAGAGTTTATCATAGTTATATAAAACTGTAAACCAAAAATTTTATCGATTTTATACATGATCTATGTGTTACTTTTGATGTTGTAAGGTTTAGATGAAACATTTGGGAACCATTATCACCATCAAAATAGAAATGTAATGTTATGAATTTCAGTATAGGAACCACTATTGCAGGTTCTAGGCTATTATAGTTGGAATCAAAGGTTATTTTAGATAACTTTTTAAATTTATATATTTTCATATAATTATTTATGATGAGTTTTTTACACCTTCATATGTATATAAGCATAAGGAGGATTAAATGTAAAAAGTATTAGACACCCCATTTAGGTTTTAATTAATGTAATTTTAATGTGGTTTTAGAGAAGTTTTTTTTGGATGAGGAATTTTCAACCACTAGGATAAAAATTAATAGTTTTTATGGAGGAATAAGATTTCACATTTAAATAAAAAAAGAAAACTCATATTTCCTATGAGAACCCATCACATCAAGAAAGGTGGTGGGGAATGAGATTATGACCAAAGGATAATAAGGGTTTCATGAACAACCATAATTTTAAATTATTTCGAGTTAGTATGTCCTTTTAGAGTAAAAGATTATGTTTATGTTGAAATGATAACGTATTTCATTTAATGAATAATTTTTTATTTATTTTAGAAGAATATACGATCAAATACTTCAAGTATTTGGTTTTATAACTTAGTAATGAAATGTTTCACTGATTTTATGGATAGTTATTTGTGGAATAATTTAGTTTGAATTTGGTGTTAGTATTTAATTTTAAAGATTAATGTATTATTTGATGGTTTTCTTATTTTGGGAATTATCTTACCATGTTATAATAATTTTGTTTTTGGGTACTTTATAAAGATATGTGAGATAACATGATCATCTATTTTATTGATTTTTGGTCATTACAAGTTGATTTTAGTGATTTGGAAATTAAAAATCCACCTTTAATACTGATTATTTGGAGAGAAAGATGCTATTTTGGTGTAATTTGATTAAAATATGAAATTATACTCACCACGTAATTATATTTCCTCATATAATAGATGGTAAATAAATTATTTAACTTTAATAAGATTATCTTGAAATAAAATTCTAACATATTAACATTTCTTCTGTTGACATAAATGACATTCTGTGCACCTATTTGGCTTGTAGTTTCATTATCATTGAATTACTATTAATCATGGCCTCAATCAATATTTATTATTCAATTATAATTAGTTTTTCTATCCATATCAATATTTTAATTTCCCACCAATGTTCTCTCATTGCTGAATCCTAGTCATGTGCAACTTCTAGTGAAATTTATATTTCCCACCTTCTATTTTAAGAGGATGTTTTATGTACCCCTCATACGAAGTGGTTTTAAATAAACTAATTTGTGAAATTTTATTCATTTTATAACCAAGATGAATTTCTTGGGTGATATATATTTTAAGGGGGTAGGATGTAACATCCAATGATTTTCTGAAATATATTTCGTTCAAATTAATTGAAATTTAGTAATAGATTGTGTTACATACAATGAAAAAAAATTATCTTTCATTATAAAAAAACAATCATTATCTTGTGATTTCATATAACATTTAATTTCATTGATAACTTAGTTTGCACGCAAGACTGAGTGATATCGAACAATAATATACTTTTAATATTATTATTTAATATGATAGTTTTACATTCTTTTAATGGAGATCCTATTGTAAATATAACTTTTGAAACTACAATATATTTTAAAATAAAAAAATTAAATTTAGTTTTGAAATTATAATATCAAAATTTACAATACATAAATTTTTATTGTTTTTATGAAATGTTTCATTTTTAATGAATAGTGAAAACAATGTTTTTCAATTGAAAACTATTTTTTCTTCTAATTTATATATGTAGTTAAAAGATATTTTAATTTTTTTAAAGTAATGTTAGTTTAATAATACATCTATTAATAAAATTTAGTTCAATGTATTCAAATTGAAATTGAGATAAGATATGAAAACATTTGAATCTTCTAAACTATTCTAATTAAAAACTTATTGTCTAGTAGCATCAAGAGAATTAATTTTAAATTTATTTTAGCAACTTCTATGAATTTAATTTGTCAAATTGGGTATACATTTTTGGAATAATTATTAAATTTATTTTCTAATAATATCATATTTTTTTGAAAAAAATATTTGTGAATGTAATTAAAATTAATTACAGTGATTAATGTAAAAACATGCATACTTGATGACAAAACATAGAACATAATTTTGATAAATGACCCAAAACATTTCCAAAACACATGGGTTGGAAATATTTCTACCATAAACAAATTATTATCAATGTTTTTGTTTGATTTGGAAATTCTTCCTTGAAATTGATCTATATAGTATGTTTAGTAAGGAAAAAGACAAAAAAGAATATTCCATGCCTTTAACGGTTATTATGATTTAGTGTAGGGAAGAATCTACATAAAATTTGTTATAAGTATTTTTTTGGAATATAATTGAGTTAATGTTATTATAATAATTTAAATTTAATTATTAAGGATGATACAATTACATTAAATTCTTAAGAAATGCCAATACATGGATTAATTAGTAAACAATTAGATAAAATAAATTATATTTTATTAAATGATTTAAAATTTCTAAAGAAATTATATTAAACAAATTTATTTCTATGTTTTATTAAATATAAAAAATAATCCATTAATTTTCCCCCATTAATAGTAAAAACTTCTTCAAGGTAGTTAGGGTTAAAGAAGAACTTTTGCACGTTACATATGATTATGTTAAAATTTGTCTCCAAAACATATGGGATTTTTATTTTATAAAATATATTGAATATTTTAGAATCATTTTTTATAATATTTTTTGAAATGTATCACATTAATTTATACTTAATAGATTAATTACATATTTTAGAAATCTGGATACCAAAAAGAAAAACCAATATGAATAAAATAAGGAAACATAATGAATAAGGGAAAAATGAATTTATGTTCATGTGGTGTGAATTAGGAGAGACTGTAATTCCCCTTTAATCCATTATTTTTTATTTTTGAAGAACATTATGTAAGGATTATATCCTAATACTATTTGTATCATTATTTTTTCAAGAATGTCACTGCCCCTCTAAATTAAAAAGGCACTCTCCCTCCACATTTCCTAAAACCTATCAAGACCATTGTATTATACAAATTATTATATAAGTTCAATAAAATTACCCTAAACTTATAATCCTGAATTTGGGAATAAATCTAACCCCGGAATCCCATTAGTGCAAACTAAAAGGATTTACCTGAAAAAAGGTTACATTATTAAACATATATTCATGTTTTACTTCTTTCCCCACCCATTCAATTACTCTTATTACATGATTATATAATAACATAAGTATAATAAATCTACTTATATTTTTTATTGATAAGGGTTTATCATACACAGAAAAACACTTCCATCAAATTTTTAACAATATTACAGTTCGTGTATGGAGGACTACCGCCACACAAAATGATGTCGTTCATTTTCATTACCACATGTTATGGTTGGGAATTATAATGAACAACATATTTTTATATGATATATATGATATTTATATTTTATTAATACTTTTTTAATTATTATATAACATATACCTTTATTATTTCTATTTTTTGTAAATATGATGAAATCTTTTTTGGATGTCTGGACTACTGCCCCCTCAAAGCGATGTGATACATTCACACATTACGTCGAATGTATTAAATAAGGGTTTAATTAAAAATATGTGAAATTAATAAAATATATATTATATTAATTAAATAATTACATTTCAAGAAATAAAATATTTTAATTTAGCTATTACACTTTCACACATTGAGAAAGTGATAACATCGTTCAAGGATGCATGGAATACCGCCTCCAAAATGCGATGTGATTCTTTTTAAATAAAAATAATTATTTATATAATCATATATGATTAAATAATATGGTATGTAAGATATATTTTTCATTATGTAAAGATAAATGTTAGTTATTTTCATTCCATAAAGATCCAAGAAAAATAAGAATGTTACTCATGCCTACGTAGGACCTACCGTCTCCATGATTATAATTTTGGTTATTTATTTATAACCATAAATAATTGTTGGTATTAAAAGTAAAATTGATGTATAAATATTATAATTATTCTTTAAATGTTTATATAATGACCTCCTTGACCATAGTCGACCTATCGAAGTCAGATAAGAGACATAAGTTGAAAATAGTCAAAACATCGGACCTAAACAGTATTGATTATGTAATTGTATATAAATTGTTCATAATTAAAATAAAATTAATTATGAATTTGTAAAATGTTATGAATAAGGATTATAATTAACATAATATTTTTATTTAGGAAGATATATAAAAAGAATAACAAATCAGACATGAGGTAATGGATTCTTGTCTCACTTTTACTTCTGTGAGGCACACCCCATTTTCACATCTTACTTATTTTTTGGGGTGTATCTACTATCCTTTTTGTTATAAGATATTATTAATTATTTTATATTCATGTTATTTAAAATGTTTTATTTAATTATTATTCTTTCATGGGGTTTACTGTTTCTATGTTACCTATGCAATATTCGATTTTGCTCACAATTTTCTTTCTCCATGATGTTTGTTATGTAATACAGCTATATTATTTTATAAGTTGTATATAATACCTCTATAACATATTATATCAGTAATATATTCATATATCATTATATTCTATATTTTATTTAGTTATTAATATTTTATGTCGGTTACTGTTTCAGTGTTACCAATGTAGTAATGGATTGTTGTCACATTTTTTTTATTTGTGATGTTTGTTATGTTATACACATATCTTATTTTATAAGGTTTATATGTTGACTATTTTACATGTTATATCATGAATATTCACATATATCATGATGTTTTAACTTTCATTTAATGAATATTTTTTATTAGGTTTATAGTTTCAAAGTTACCAATGTAGTAATGGATTGTTGCAACAATTTTCTTTCTCTGAAAATGATTCAAAGTAGTATGCAAAACTTTTGATTGTTTAAATATTATTTTCCTCAGGAAAATTTTAATGATATTTTAATTTTATTTCAATTCATAATAATCAATAAATCTTGGTGTTATTTATCCTTATATAGATATTTGTTTGATACCATCCTCAATATTTTATTTATGGATTAATATTGTTTCAAATAGATTGTTATAGAATAAATTTAATTTTCACTGGTTTACTATATTTTAAAGATATTATTGTGAAAACCATTTATTTTCCATGGGTTAATCATGTTTCAATTTTTTTATTAATCCCATTTATTTTCCATGGGTTAATCATGTTAAAAGTGTTTTCTATTGAACCAATTTGTTCTCTTGGGTTATTAACTCTTCATAGAGATTGTAATGGAACCCATATCATTTATATTGGTTTATCATGTTTTTGTTTTTTATGTTGATTATGTTTTATTAATGGTACTTGTGAATTATATTAACCTCGTGAACCTGATACAACATATATAAATTGTTGATCCCCATTATTACACATGGGTGAGCCTAATATAACGTAGAAAAAGGGTTGAGTCCCATTATAGATCATAGAAAATTGTTAATCCTAATATAGATTATATGAAGGGTTATCTCCATTATATATCTCCAATTAATTGAGTAATTATAATGTTGGATGTCAGATATATGGTTATTTCAATTAAAATTTAGCTGAAAGGGTTTTATGAAAGTGCTGCTCCAAGTTACAAAAAAGAGTTTTAATTTCTTGTTAATATTTTAGAATATTTCTCAAAGTTGATATTTATGTCACATAGCTCATGATTACCATTTCTACTTAACATTGAATCTTCCATGTTTTCATATTTTATGATTTATGTATTGATGTGTATGATTTATTTTATGATTCACCCATGCACTTCAATTATGTTACCATATCATTATTCTCTCTTATGTTCATTGATGATATTTAGTGGTTGATGATTATGTTTAACATTATTGATTGTTGAGATCACCCTTACTATGTTTACTTTTCAATATTTTTTAATGAGTAATGTTTAAATATTTATATTTATAAATTATTTCACAAGAATGATGTTGACGACCTATTGTGAAATAAGAAAAGAGGGGCCAAATGGGAAAAATGTTCTTTTGATGACTTATGTGTCTAACTTGATATGATTTAATTTTTTAACATTTTTTCATAATTATCTAAAAATATAAACATAAAAGGTCTTAAAGTATGTAGACGATCCAATTTTTTGTTTTGATGTTGTGAGGTTTATATAAAAATTTTTGGTAAGAATTGTTATCCTCAGAGCTGGAAATGTAATGTTTTTTATTTCAAAACATTATCTGGGAGCGTGGGTTTTGGGTTTTTATAGTAGGATCTCACATTGAGAATAAACCAGGTAATTTTTTGTCTATATTATCTCTTTTATATCATTATT
Source organism: Viscum album (assembly GCA_963277665.1). NCBI lineage: Eukaryota > Viridiplantae > Streptophyta > Magnoliopsida > Santalales > Viscaceae > Viscum > Viscum album. The sequence goes on along the minus strand of OY728123.1, from coordinate 1,194,590,472 downwards.
TTAAAATTCGTGGTTGAATGATTATTTTAAGAGTATTAGATCTTTGCTAGTTTCATGGGTTTTTTCAAGAGATAGAAATTAAAAAATAGTTTTTAAAGAACCATTGATTCATCCCCACCCTTTTAAATTATGAAACAATTCTTGGGTAACACTCACATAATATAATTTTATTTGTGATAAAAATTAATAATGATCTAAAATCTAAGGTCTAATAAACATATTCATAATTTTTAATATCCAGTTAAACATATAACATATGGAATTCCAATTAAAAGGTATATCTACATGAATTATATTTTTTAAGATCACTATGTGTGAAATTCATGAGATGAAGTCTCAATGATTATGGTCCACAATCACCTAATATTTGATCATTATTTAGGTAACAACAACATATCGATGTATCTTGACTATAGAGGATATTTATTTTTTAACATCCTCATAGAATAAATAGGTTCACATTATACTTTTGAATTAACATAACCAATTAATATGCTGATTAATATAGGGATATTATCAAATAAATGTTATGTACATAGAAAATCAATCTGTGATAATAATTTATATATATATATGTGTGTGTGTGTGTTTCTGTATTATGATAGATAAAAGTATATTGTTAGTTGGTTCTGGGGAACTAAATATAATAGATAACTTCCTTGATTATAAAAATACTTTATACAATAGTTCATTCACATGTTTTATATGCTATTAGAGTTTAATTGGGTTTACTAGTAAGGTTCCATAAAGACAGGTATTATTGTAAAAAATTAAATTTAAGAGAAAATCAATCTCATGTTGATGTGGTAAACTAACCACCTCCTTATTAAATACATCAACAAATTCCATTAAACACAATTAGAATAAACATAGAGTATGTATTTATAATATATGAAAAAGAAAATATAATTGAGTAGTGAATGTATCCTTCCCTAGAAGATACACATTAGAACTATAATATTATTATCCAACGAAAACTTGTCTTTCCTTATTTTGTAGCAATCCAACCCATATATCCCAAATCTAGTGTGTGACATCAATTACATTAGCATGATTACAAGTAATCAAATCCCAAAGGATTGAGAGTTTAGTAATATTGGTAAAAAAGATACATACAAGCGTGTTTTATTATAAATTAATAAACTAATTACAAAATAATTTTTATTCTAAATAAATTTTAGGATAATAAATTTAATTCATATAGTATATACATTCATATATTTAATAACACACTTATCAGATCATGGGGAAAATACACATAATAAGGGTGAGCTCAAATTCTCAGTAAGGGTATTTTATAACAAATGAAATAATGAATCTATGATAATAATAATTATCAAATGGTAATTCACTAAATAAACATGCCATGTAACCAATAATATTAAAAGGAAGTGAATAAACAATAAGGAAAGGTAAATGAAAATATATTCCTTTTAAATAATTGGATAAGGAAAAATAAATACAGCATGTTCAGAAAATGAAACACTATCCATTCAATCAATGATCTAAAAACAAAATGTATCAATAGATATATCAATGCAAAACCTCATGGATGAATAATAACCAAAACTAAATGTGTGATATTATTTATTTATGGACATCATGTATGAGGCACATAAAAACCTATACCCTCAATACCTTTCACAAGATGGTTTAAAACTATAGATAGAAACATGTTTAATTTGGACAACTTATTTGCCTCATGAGAATCTGATGATTCAATGGGGAGATATATAATTTATTGGTTGAACTCATCATTTTGTTTCCAAATCATTCCTCACATCGAATAAAAAAAATGCCTTATCAAGTATCCTTATTGAGTAAATAATATATAATTATCAATATTTCCAAAAATAATAAATTAAATATCAATGTAGAGTAAATATGTAAAATGTTATATGGTTTAGGAAATATTAATTTCCATGTTAAATTAAATGTATAAATTATGGGAAAGTCAATGCTCAATTATCCTTGAAGATTTAATATTTCAAAGAGAATAAAAAATAAATCATGGAAGTGAATATGAATACTATATTTATCCAAATTAATAAAAAACCATTCAAAGGAAGAATTTGGATGGTACGAGTAAAATATATCCTATGTGAATTAATATAAATGGTTGTTGTTGTCGATGAATAAGAATAAAGAGATATTTTAAAAACACTCTTGAGGAAAATATAATTTGTTTTGAAAAACCTTCTAAATAACATTTTCTTTGAAAATTACTCTAAAAACATTTTATTTAAAAATTAACCATCAAAACCTGAAGTGGAAACATCAATGAAACTATTTCCAGTAAATCCATACTTTCTATATGAGGTAAAAACTATATCATTTTTCATAGTAAAAACGTTTTAGAAATGCATTGTTCATAAATAGGAATGAATATTACGTAGAAAAAATTAGTAAAAGGAAAAAAGGATAAAAATGTATTTACAAAATCATGTTAAAAACAATTTTGATATGATTTTTAGAAAATATGGTTTTTGGAAGAAAATATGCCCTATGAATAAAGAGATAAATAATGTCAGGTTCTCTTAAAAACATTTTCTAAAATATTTTAAGTATTAAATAGTTGAAAATTGGTATTATCACTTAATAAATAGAATTAATAACTAAAGGATAATAAAATTATAGGTTTTATTATACAATGATAAAAAAAATTCATTTGATTGAAATTAATTTGTAAACAATCCCAAACAAAATGTGATTGTAAATTAAACCCTTGAAAAGATTATAATATTGGATTTGGAATCAATCAATGAGTAGATTATGTGTATCAAGTATAAATACACATATATAAGAGGAAATAAATCAATAAATATTCATTATCATTATACACATGATCATAGATTATGAATTAAAATGATTAAGTAATATAACCCAATGAAAAAAATTGGATTATGAAATTTTTTTCCTATAAAGACCCGCAATTATTTCAAACATAATCTTGAATTTATTCAAGAAAATTCTTCATTATATATTGAGGATCTTTTCAAGTTTAGAGATTTAGGGAATTAAGACAAAACATTCATAACATTACACATTGTTACATAGTGGATACCATAAAATCAGTTTCCATTTTCCTCAGAATATAAAACATTAAAACATAAAACAAGACTCCTTGAAAATTCTTCAACATTTAACATGTCTTCCTTCCTTGTATTACTCATCCATTAACCTGTGAAAAATCATTTAAAAACTTGGGATGAGCACAAAAGCTCAGTAAGGTATGAAAAATAAGGAAAAATCACATTAGTCCATGAATACGCATGACGTATGAAAACATTTTCAAAAGACATGATTTCCACCCATAAAATCTTACTTTTTGTAACATGATATTTAAAAAAGATCAACACAAACATAATTAGAATCATAGAGGTATATTGGGGCATTACTTACATAATCTTGTAACCATCTTGGCTACCTTAAAATTTGTAACACTCACGGCTACCTTACTTTGTGTAACCATCACAGTTACACTTGGAGTAACCATACGGACGACCTCCAACTTACTCATAACCAATGCATTGGAGGGAAATATAGGTCCAAACCTTCATCAAAAACAATTCCCAATAACAAAAACATAATCATACAACATAAACAATAGCATATAAACATTTCTTTTGAATATTGTAAAATAGAATTTTAAAAGAGGATTTTAGAAGAAAAGTCCCTTATAAACATCATACACTTGAAGTGAGACTTAATAGAGTAGATGGAATATGTATATACTCTGTAAATACACATAATTAAACATAATATAAACAAAACCCATCACACAATCAATTTAAATATCACATAAATTAAAAAGTAGAAGTTTAACCCAAAGAATGGAAATCGGGTTAAGAATTCCCTTACCTTGGGATTGTCTTACTTAAAAATTGTTTAAACCTCCTGTATAATGGTTAAACGAGTGTTATTAGTATTTTATAGAAACATGTTCATGTTTATAACATCTTATATGGTCATTTAATAACCTCATTTCACCCCTTAATTGTTAGTATTTTGTTCCTTGCATTATTTTGGGTGAGTTCTTTTGTGATTTTCACGATTGGTTCATGATAAATCGTTCTTGTTGATTGGAATTGAAACTCCAGAATTGGAATGGAGTAGTATCTACATATTTCCATTACCATAGTTTATAACATTTATAACTTTGATGCTTTATATGATGATGATTAATAAGTTAAAACATTAATTATGTTCGTTTAGATCATTTAATTGGTTCTTTGATAATTACAACTTCATTTAGTCTTATAAATTTGAATCATGAGTACAAAAGAATTCCATAACCTTATATGATTCAAAAAACATATATTATAACCTGGTTCAACCATATAAATGGTTTCATGACATGACTTTAAAGAATTAATGGAGATTGAAAATACATCGTCCACGATATCGGTAATTCGACACAAATGGACAATGTTTTTTGATTATTTAAATATGTGAGAGAGGAGAGGAATAATGATTTTTAATTTTCCATAAACATGAAAAAATCCAGAATATACATGATTCTGGACATTTCATGCCTCTTGGATAATAGGGGGTGAAGGAAGGAATCATGAAATAAAGAAAACATGAGAAATTTCTTACGGAAATTCGGCAGCCTAAAGGCGTCTCTTAAAATTTCATATAAACAAGATTGATGAGAGGAATGGAATATCTCATCATCATAAAAACTTTGGATAGTAAGGGGAAAGATTTAATGAAATATCCCAAAAAATGACATAGGGAAAGGAAGACAATAGCATAAAATGGAAGGAAAGAATGAAAATGAAAGAGGATGTTTACCTCTTGATCTCTTCTCCTTGAGATCCTTCTTAAGGGCTTTGATTTTGGTCTTTTGGTGAGAACAGCAGCTCTAGGACGTGGGGAAGAAGATTGGGGAGGACATTTGGCAGAAATTAGACAATGATCAAGGCTTGAGAGGTGTGGGAGGAAGAGGGGAGTGAGGGTGATATTTATAGTGGAGCGGAGGTATTTTAGATTATTTTAATTATTATTATAATATTTTTATCAAGACTATGAATAATCTCAAATCAAGTGGCCTTAATTAGTGAAAATATCAAGTGAGTTCCAGGAAAGTGGCCTTTCATCACTTATGATGTCATAAATAGTGCATATTTACCGATAAATTGATTATACGGTATTTTATCGTATTTCACTATTCACCAAAAATTCAAGAGTTTCATAAAAATACCAAAAATTTACCCAACCATTTTTCGATGTGTAGAATTCAAAAATGAACTCCATTTTTAAAAAATAATTTTCTAAATATTATTAATTTAATTTTTAAATAAGGTCACAGTTAATTCGAAAAATAACAATATTTAAGTGCAACTAGTTTCATGTGACATTGGAAAATTAATTATGATCCCATTATCCTATTTCCATGGGAAAATAAAATAATATTATTATTTACTATTCATGAGGTCATATTACTATTCATATTACTATTCATAAGGGCATGTTACTATTCACCAAAAAACTAGTTTGTTTCATCAGACTCTAAATAACATACTGAACCCAACTGTAGATGACAGTTTCTTGAAATTCAAATCATAGAAGAAATAAAATTATGTTTAAAGGATACTTATAAATATATACCTTACAAAATTTCAAGCATTTTCAATTTATTTTTATAAAACCTTGGGATGTTACATTATCCCCACCTTCTTGAAATTCCGTCCTCGCAATTTTATTTACTTATTAATCAAGTGAGGGTACCTTGATCAAGGTGTCCACTCGGTTTCATCATCATCTTTTTCACGTAGGTAGAAGTCCCATGCATTACAACAATGATTTAGAGATCCTTCAAAATCATTTGCTTCCTCCAACCAAATACACCTCGTACAACATGGGTCATATGGGTGTTCACAGAAAAACAGTTTTGGAAAATAATCATGTATGACATATAATTCCAAAACATCTGATAAAACTTGATTTCTATAAAATAGTCGGACCGAAATTGAGTTGAAACTTTATATTATTGGTCCTTTTAAAATACCATAAGTATGTGATGTGATACTATATTTTAAAAGCAAATATAAATAGGTTGCACAAGGGTCTCCTTCCTCAGCACCATTTTTAAAATCATAATATGCTTCAAATTCTTGTGATAAGGTAAAATATTTGAAAATACCTTGATAATATTTTCCTTTCTTGAAATTATGTGAATATTGTAAAAATATTATTTGTCTAAAAACAACCCATGATCCACGATGATAACGAGGTATAGAGGAGGTGTTTGATATCTCAAAAAACTGCTTGCAAGTGAGTTGTATGCTAGAAAAAGTTTCACAATCATCCGAAGATGACTTTGCAATAATCTTTGAAAGAATGTCATCAGGAATAGATAGGAATGTCGTTTGAGATCCTTCTCCTTCCATTCGTAACCGAATTTACTTGACCTGAAAAAAAAGTTATAAAACAAGGATTTAACTGAAATAATAGATATAGGGACTAATCATGTGTCTCACAAGAACTCATAATCCCTAAAGTTTTCTAAACCGACCTCTGATACCAACTATAAAGACCCGCACTTATTTCATACATAATCTTTAATTTATTCAAGAAAACACTTCAGTTTACAATGAGGATGTTTTCATGTTTATAGCTTTAGGGAATTAAGAAAAAACATTCATAACATTACACATTGTTACATAGTGGATACCATAAAATCAGTTTCCATTTTCCTCAGAATATAAAACATTAAAACATAAAACAAGACTCCTTGAAAATTCTTCAACATTTAACATGTCTTCCGTCCTTGTATTACTCATCCATTAACCTGTGAAAAATCATTTAAAAACATGGGATGAGCACAAAAGCTCAGTAAGGTATGAAAAAGAAGGAAAAATCACATTAGTCCATGAATACGCATGACGTATGAAAACATTTTCAAAAGACATGATTTCCACCCAAAAAATCATACTTTGTGTAACATGAGATTTAAACAAGATCAACACAAACATAATTATAATCATAGAGGTATATTTGGGCATTACTTACATAATCTTGTAACCATCTTGGCTACCTTAAAATTTGTAACCCTCACGGCTACCTTACTTTGTGTAACCATCACAGTTACACTTGGAGTAAGCATATGGCCGACCTCCAACTTACTCATACCCAATTCGTTGGAGGGAAATATAGGTCCCACCCTTCATCATAAACAATTCCCAATAAAAAAACATAATCATACAATATAAACAATAGCATACAAACATTTCTTTTGAGTATTGTAAAATAGAATTTTAAAAGAGGATTTTAGAAGAAAAATCCCTTATAAACATCATACACTTGAAGTGAGACTTAATAGAGTGGTTGGAATATGTATATACTCTGTAAATACACATAATGAAACGTAATATAAACAGAACCCATCACACAATCAATTTAAATAGCACATAAATTAAAAAGTAGAAGTTTAACCCAAAGAATGGAAATGGGGTTAAGAATTCCCTTACCTTGGGCTTGTCTTACTTCAAAATTGTTTAAACCTCCTGTATAATGGTTAAAAGAGTGTTATTAGTATTTTACAGAAACATGTTAATGATTATAACATCTTATATGGTCATTTAATAACCTCATTTCACCCCATAATTGTTAGTATTTTGTTCCTTGCATTATTTTGGGTGAGTTCTTTTGTGATTTTCACGATCGGTTCATGATAAATCGTTCTTGTTGATTGGAAGTGAAACTCCAGAATTGGAATGGAGTAGTATATACATACTTCCAATACCATAGTTTATACCATTTATCACTTTTATGCTTTATATGATGATGTTTAATAAGTTAAAACATTAATTATGTTCATTTAGATCATTTAATTGGTTCTTTGATAATTACAACTTCATTTAGTCTTATAAATTTGAATCATGAGTACAAAAGAATTCCAAAACCTTATATGATTAATAAAACATATATTATAACCTGGTTCAACCATATAAATGGTTTCATGACCAGACTTGAAAGAATTAATGGAGATTGAAAATACATAGTCCACGATATCGGTAATTCGACACAAATGGACAATGTTTTTTGATTCTTTAAATAAGTGAGAGAGGAGAGGAATAATGATTTGTAATTTTCCATAAACATGACAACATCCAGAATATACATGATTATGGACATTTCATGCCTCTTTGATAAGAGGGGGTGAAGGAAGGAATCATGAAATAAAGAAAACATGAGAAATTTCTTACGGAAATTCGGCAGCCTAACGACGTCTCTTAAAATTTCATATAAACAAGATTGATGAGAGGAATGGAATATATCATCATCATAAAAACTTTGGACAGTAAGGGGAAAGATTTAATGAAATATCCCAACAAAAGGCAAAGGGAAAGGAAGAGAATAGCATAAAATGGAAGGAAAGAATGAAAATGAAAGAGGATGTTTACCTCTTGATCTCTTCTCCTTGAGATCCTTCTTAAGGGATTTTATTTTGGTCTTTTGGTGAGACCAGAAGCTCTAGGACGTGGGGAAGAAGATTGGGGAGGGAATTTGGCAGAAATTAGACAATGATCAAGGCTTGAGAGGTGTGGGAGGAAGAGGGGAGTGAGGGTGATATTTATAGTGGAGGAGGGGAGGTATTTTAGATTATTTTAATTATTATTATAATATTTTTATCAAGAATATGAATAATATAAAATCAAGTGGCCTTAATTAGTGAATATATCAAGTGAGTTCGTGGAAAGTGGCCTTTCATCACTTATTATGTCATAAATAGTGCATATTTACCGATAAATTGATTATACGGTATTTAATCGTATTTCACTATTCACCGAAAATTCAAGAGTTTCAGAAAAATACCAAAAATTTACCCCAACCATTTCTCGATGTTTAGAATTCAAAAATGAACTCCATTTTTAAAAAATAATTTTCTAAATATTATTAATTTAATTTTAAAATAAGGTCACAGTTAATTTGAAAAATAACAATATTTAAGTTCAACTAGTTTCATGTGACATTGGAAAATTAATTATGATCCCATTATCCTATTTCCATGGGAAAATAAAATAATAATATTATTTACTATTCATGAGGTCATATTACTATTCATATTACTATTCATAAGGGCATGTTACTATTCACCAAAAAACTAGTTTGTTTCATCAGACTCTAAATAACATACTGAACCCAATTGTAGATGACAGTTTCTTGAAATTCAAATCATAGAAGAAATAAAATTATGTTTAAAGGATACTTATAAATATACACCTTAAACAAAATTTCAAGCATTTTCTATTTATTTTTATAAAACCTTGGGATGTTACATTATACCCACCTTCTTGAAATTGCGTCCTCGCAATTTTATTTACTTATTAAACAAGTGAGGGTACCTTGATCAAGGTGTCCACTCGGTTTCATCATCATCTTTTTCACGTAGGTAGAAGTCCCATGCATTACAACAATGATTTAGAGATCCTTCAAAATCATTTGCTTCCTCCAACCAAATACACCTCGTACAACATGGGTCATATGTGGGTTCACAGAAAAACAGTTCTGGAAAATAATCATGTATGACATATAATTCCAAAACATCTGATAAAACATGATTTCTATAAAATAGTCGGACCGAAATTGAGTTGAAACTTTATATTATTGGTCCTTTTAAAATACCATAAGTATGTGATGTGAGACTATATTTTAAAAGAAAATATAAATAGGTTGCACAAGGGTCTCCTTCCTCAGTAACATTTTTAAAATCATAATATTCTTCAAATTCTTGTGATAAGGTTAAATATTTGAAAATACCTTGATAATATTTACATTTCTTGAAATTATGTGAATATTGTGAAAATAGTATTTGTCTAAAAACAACCCATGATCCACGATGATAATGAGGTATAGAGGAGTTGTTTGATATCTCAAAAAACTGCTTGCAAGTGAGTTGTATGCTAGAAAAAGTTTCACAATCATCCGAAGATGACATTGCAATAATTATTGCAAGCATGTCATCAGGAAGAGATAGGAATGTCGTTTGAGATCCTTCTCCTTCCATTCGTAACCGAATTTACTTGACCTGAAAAAAAAGTTATAAAACAAGGATTTAACTAAAATAATAGATATAGGGACTAATCATGTGTCTCACAAGAACTCCTAATCCCTAAAGTTGTCTAAACCGACCTCTGATACCAACTATAAAGACCCGCACTTATTTCATACATAATCTTTAATTTATTCCAGAAAACACTTCAGTTTACATTGAGGATCTTTTCAAGTTTAGAGCTTTATGGAATTAAGACAAAACATTCATAACATTACACATTGTTACATAGTGGATACCATAAAATCAGTTTCCATTTTCCTCGGAATATAAAACATTAAAACATAAAACAAGACTCCTTGAAAATTCTCCAACATTTAACATGTCTTCCTTCCTTGTATTACTCATCCATTAACCTGTGAAAAATCATTTAAAAACTTGGGATGAGCACAAATGCTTAGTAAGGTATGAAAAAGAAGGAAAAATCACATTAGTCCATGAATACGCATGACGTATGAAATCATTTTCAAAAGACATTCTTTCCACCCATAAAATCTTACTTTGTGTAACATGAGATTTAAACAAGATCAAAACAAACATAATTATAATCATAGAGGTATATTGGGGCATTACTTACATAATCTTGTAACCATCTTGGCTACCTTAAAATTTTTAACCCTCACGGCTACCTTACTTTGTGTAACCATCACAGTTACACTTGGAGTAACCATACAGCCGACCTCCAACATACTAATACCCAATGCATTGGAAGGAAATATAGGTCCCATCCTTCATCATAAACAATGCCCAATAACAAAAACATAATCATACAACATAAACAATAGCATACAAACATTTCTTTTGAATATTGTAAAAAAGAATTTTAAAAGAGGATTTTAGAAGAAAAGTCCCTTATAAACATCATACACTTGAAGTGAGACTTAATAGACTGGATGGAATATGTATATACTCTGTAAATACACATAATGAAACATAATATAAACAGAACCCATCACACAATCAATTTAAATAGCACATAAATTAAAAAGTAGAAGTTTAACCTAAAGAATGGAAATCGGGTTAAGAATTCCCATACCTTGGGCTTGTCTTACTTCAAAATTGTTTAAACCTCCTGTATAATGGTTAAAAGAGTGTTATTAGTATTTTACAGAAACATGTTCATGTTTATAACATCTTATATGGTCATTTAATAACCTCATTTCACCCCTTAATTGTTAGTATTTTGTTCCTTGCATTATTTTGGGTGAGTTCTTTTGTTATTTTCACGATCGGTTCATGATAAATCGTTTTTGTTGATTGGAAGTGAAACTCCAGAATTGGAATGGAGTAGTATCTACATATTTCCAGTACCATAGTTTATACCATTTATCACTTTGATGCTTTATATGATGATGATTAATAAGTTAAACCATTAATTATGTTCGTTTAGATCATTTAATTGGTTCTTTGATAATTACAAATTCATTTAGTCTTATAAATTTGAATCATGAGTAAAAAAGAATTCCAGAACCATATATGATTCATATAACATATATTATAACCTGGTTCAACCATATAAATGGTTTCATGACCAGACTTGAAAGAATTAATGGAGATTGAAAATACATCGTCCACGATATCGGTAATTCGACACAAATGGACAATGTTTTTTGATTCTTTAAATAAGTGAGAGAGGAGAGGAATAATGATTTGTAATTTTCCATAAACATGAAAAAATAAAAAATATACATGATTCTGGACATTTCATGCCTCTTGGATAAGAGGGGGTGAAGGAAGGAATCATGAAATAAAGAAAACATGAGAAATTTCTTACGGAAATTCGGCAGCCTAACGGCGTCTCTTAAAATTTCATATAAACAAGATTTATGGGAGGAATGGAATATCTCATCATCATAAAAACTTTGGACAATAAGGGGAAAGATTTAATGAAATATCCCAACAAAAGACAAAGGGAAAGGAAGAGAATAGCATAAAATGGAAGGAAAGAATGAAAATGAAAGAGGATGTTTACCTCTTGATCTCTTCTCCTTGAGATCCTTCTTAAGGGCTTTGATTTTGGTCTTTTGGTGAGACCAGCAGCTCTAGGACGTGGGGAAGAAGATTGGGGAGGAAATTTGGCAGAAATTAGACAATGATCAAGGCTTGAGAGGTGTGGGAGGAAGAGGGGAGTGAGGGTGATATTTATAGTGGAGGAGGGGAGGTATTTTAGATTATTTTAATTATTATTATAATATTTTTATCAAGACTATGAATAATATCAAATCAAGTGGCCTTAATTAGTGAAAATATCAAGTGAGTTCGAGGCAAGTGGCCTTTCATCACTTATGATGTCATAAATAGTGCATATTTACCGATAAATTGATTATATGGTATTTTATCGTATTTCACTATTCACCGAAAATTCAAGAGTTTCAGAAAAATACCAAAAATTTACCCCAACCATTTTTCGATGTGTAGAATTCAAAAATGAACTCCATTTTTTAAAAATAATTTTATCAATATTATTAATTTAATTTTTAAATAAGGTCACAGTTAATTCGAAAAATAACAATATTTAAGTGCAACTAGTTTCATGTGACATTGGAAAATTAATTATGATCCCATTATCCTATTTCCATGGGAAAATAAAATAATAATATTATTTACTATTCATGAGGTCATATTACTATTCATATTACTATTCATAAGGGCATGTTACTATTCACCAAAAAACTAGTTTGTTTCATCAGACTCTAAATAACATACTGAACCCAATTGTAGATGACAGTTTCTTGAAATTCAAATCATAGAAGAAATAAAATTATGTTTAAAGGATACTTATAAATATATACCTTAAACAAAATTTCAAGCATTTTCTATTTATTTTTAGAAAACCTTGGGATGTTACATTTCCACTTGGTAACTTTTAACTCATATCTCCATAGATGAAATAATTTAAATTGAAACTCAAAATATCTTAAATAATGGATGATAACATTGAAGTATGTACAATATATATAATAAATTTTGTGCATAATAATAAAGTGATTTTGAAAATATAAAGTTAACAATCCCAAAAAAAGTTTGATTGGAAAGATAATCATTAAAAAAATTATCGAGATGAATAATATTTAAACATTTCAACATGACTCATAACACTTTAAAACATTTGAATCATAATCTCCATGAATGAATAAAATTAAATGAAACTTATATAATAATCATAATATGGAGTTTCAAGATATAATATGTCAAAGGGAAATATATACACTCTATAAATGAAATTAGGTATATAACAACAAATAAGACTCAATAGAATGTAAATTTGTAAAAATACCTTACCTTGCATTTCCTTTCAGGTGAATATCATTTAACTTCCATTATAATAAAATTATTATAATTAAATGATTTTTACAACCTTTTTAAAGTTTATCATTACTTTAATTTCACTTATTTTTATATTTCATACAACTACTTAATCAATTAATTTTACATAATGTGTTTTGACCATATTCGGTTTATGTGTCAAAAAAACCTTGGTAGGTCTACTATTGTCAAATGATACATTATATAAAATCTAAAAAATAAAAATCATGACATAATTATTGTATATATCCATTAATAATAATTTTAAAAACAATAATTAAAATGGTGATGAAAAATGAATAAATGTTACAATCATGTAGAGGGTAGGTCGTACGCACACAAGTTTTTTGTTATCTGTTTTCAATGATTGTTATGGAAAGAAGGTAAATAAGACCATATATTTATATAATTATAATTATATCATAAATTACATGTTTTTCAATCATATATAATTATATATATAATTATTTTTATCTAAAAGTAATCACATCATGTCAAGGAGGTGGTGGTTCACACGTCTACAATAGATGTTATCACTTTTTAGTATGTGAAAGGGTAATTATGAAAATAATATATATGTATTATATTTCATGAGAGGTAATTATTTCATGAATATCATATATAATTGTTTTATGTCACGTATTTTTAATTATAATCCTAATTTATACTTTCCATGTATCATGTGAACAGATCACATCACTTTTTTGAGGTAGTAGTCCACACATTCACAAACGATGTTATCATATTTACAAAAATTTCAAAGTACAAGGGTTTATGTTTTAAAATAATTATAGAATCTTAATGAAATAATTAAAATAATATATATAATATATAAATATTTTGTGCATCATAATTTCCAACCATGAATATTGGTAAAGGAAAAAATGAACAATCGTCGGTTTGTGATATGGTAGTTCGCCGTACACATAAATAGTATGTCTGTTACCTATTATATGGATGTGTGTGTAAGCTTACATCAAAAGAAATAGAAGAAAAAAATCATATTATACTTATGACACTTTTTTGTTATATAATAATGGAATAAGGGGAGTTTAGGGAGTGGAGAATTGAAATAAATCTAGAAAGCTTATGGGAAGACGATACCTCTTAACCAAGTAACTCCTTTTGGGATGAACCACTGGCCTAATTGGATTGATTTCACTACAGTGGTAAGATTATAGGATGAGGGTAGCAATATTAGGGAGATTTTTTGGAATATTTTGGTTGAGATGATGTTTCTTGATAGGTATGAGGATGTGGGAGGAGATGATGTATTTTTATATTGGAGGAGTGACACTGTGGTAATATTTTGAAAAAGAAATTACATAAAAGTTTTTCACATTGAAATTTGATTCCATAATATTCTTAATTTGGTGAAAGTGTGTATAATGTCTATATATGGAAATAAAATGGATTTGGACAAGTTTCTAGGTCATTTGGTCTCTTAATATTAAGGTTAATCCCTTATTAAACTTAATTTTACCTTAATCGTTGTAATTAATTTTAATTTCATTCACTAATATTTTTGGTCACAAATAAATTTTACTTTTTATACATTATCAATTATTATTATTCCAAATATGGAATATATTTCTTGAAATTTCAATTATAGAATACATAGAAATTAATTTAAACTTAATCCCACACATGAGACGATAATGAGGGGTTTTTAAGAAAAAACATCTGGATGTTTTCTATGTTTTATAGTCAATTTATAAATGAAAGTGATTCCAATGACCTATATTAAGTTAATTGATAAAAATATTATATAACTAGACTTCAAATAAAATTATTATTATTATTAAAAAATTTAAATAAATTATATGAAAAAGTAGTTCTGAATTAAAAATCAATAATTTTCACTATTCTTTAAAAAAACAAAACTTCACAGAAAAATACTAAAAATTCACCCTATCATAAATTTTATCTTTCTATTTCAAATATAAAATTCATATTGACATATAAAATCTATAAAAGTTCTAAAAATTGAATTTAAATTAGGTTCTCTAATAAAAGGTGGTAAAAATGCATTAATAGAAATATAGTATTTCTTGTTTAAAAATTGGCATGTTCTTATACTATGATTATCAAATCTATTGGATAAATAAAAAAATTTGATATTGAATATAAAATATATATATCTTCAATTAATATCACTTAGTAATATTAATTAATTTCATTTATAAGGGTTAAACATCTTTGTGAACCTAAAAATAGATTTCTATAAAATTATTTTATTTCATATACTATTGGATCTTATGTTCATTTAAAATTAATTTTTAACCAATGAATTAGTTATGTAAGCCGTATATTTTCATAATTTAGTTAATACTATTCAAAATGGATACTTTATTTTTTATTAAATAATAATATTTTGATAATATATTATTGTTCGGTAAAACCCGGTCATATGTATAGTGAAAGCCATTAAAGAAACTCATTGTTTCCAATAACACACACAAAATCAGTGTCATATTGATTGAATGATATAAATTATAATAAATTTATTAAAATTAGTAAATATATTATAAATAATTGGGATATTATATTCCCTTAGGTGCTTGGTATCATGTGTCACATAACCTATCAAATACATGTTACTCTTAGATTTTTCGGGGTGTTACATTCTCCCAACCATAAATAAATTGAATCATCACAATTTAAAGAAGATATTAATGATATATTGTTTTATATTTCCAATTTAAAAATCCAACATTATGAGAAGTGTTCATAAAACATCCTCTATAAAAGAGATAATGGTAATTACAAGGTACACATGTACTAACATATAAATAAGCCTCTAAGTATGAGATCATTAGTAAAAAGTAGAGATACATACTTAGAGGGAAATAAAAAATATTTTTAGGGATTTATTAATGTCTTTAATAAAAAATAATTAAATTAAAAATATAATGTTTAGGGCATCCATTCCATAAATATGAGATTATTGAGAAGGCCATCAGTTCAAAAATTTATTCTATTAGGAAATTTTTTTTAATATACTTTTTATAATGTTGAGGAATTATTATACTTCATATGTATACTAAATCGATGTATTTATATAAATAGAATGTAAACATTTGGTTTATCTTTGATCAAATTATAATTAATCCATTACATTATGAAATGGATATCCAAAAACTATCTTTGATTCCTAGAGCACTAAAATAAACATTTAATGGATCATAAGGCCCATACAAGAGTAAGTTTTATAACTTTTTTCACAAAATATTCTCTAATGTCAATATGGTTAAGATATTAATCAATAAACATTAAAATAAACATCACTATTTTATCATTAATAATTATTCAAAAAATTGTTTAACAAAAATCAATGTTGAATTAACGAGGACATTACACAGGTTAGTGGTTGGAATCAAACTCTTATCACCCTTTAGTCATGGGTTCAAGACCTGCGACCTTGCTGGAATAGATGGGTTGACACCAAGTATTCAGGTTTTCCTTTTCTAAACCCACATTAATATTATTTACAAAATAAAAATTATAGACATCATTAAAAAAGGTTAATCACTAAATATCGTTTTTAATATTATTTTTAATAAAAACCCGATACATAAATAATTTATCTATTTCTTTCAACATAGTTTCTTCCATGGTCTAGGGTTTATCCAAAATATCATTGGTATGATTTCTAAAACTATAAACCTTTTCTTCAAACTATAACACCTTAGGTTTAACCTAGGTTATTCATTTTCAAAATACATCATATTGGTATGTAAAGAAAATGTTAATTTTCCTAAAAATATCCCTTGAGAGTGTCATATCAGGTGGAAAACAAGGCCCCATATCATGTACCAGCTTATAATGAGTTTTTCCTAGAACACCTTGTCAGGGTCGTTACTCCTAGGTATATTTATTCCAAAACCATGTCGAATTTTAATATTCAGATTGGGGTGTATTTTTAGAAAATCCACACAATCCCTACTTTGCCTAAATTATAATGTGTTCTTATACACTTATCCACCAATTCTACCTTAGGGTTAAATTATCTAATCCATGTTTTCATAAATCTAGTTTTCATAGTTTCTACTATACTTTCTTTGATACCAAATGTAGTGAACCAAACCCATATACCCTATATCTTGTGCATTCTATCAAAAACTTTTTTATGATTAGAAGGAACAAAATCCCAAAAGACTGAGAGTTTATTAGTCTTGGTAAACTCGATCAATACAAGATTCTTGTATTTCAATTGAATACACTAATTACAACAGAATTAATTTTATAAATAAATCCAAGGATAATAACTTTATTACACCCAATATATCCCCACATATCATTCATAATATTCTTTATAGATTCTGGGTAAATAAAATATAGCAAAGGTGAGATCAAATTATCAGTAAGGGTAAATTATAGAGGAATAAATAATAAATCGATGAGAATAATAATTATGAGATGATAATTAACTAAACACACATACCAAGTGACAAATAAGAAGAAAACAAAGTGAATAAACAATAAGTCAATGTAAATAAAAACAGATTGTAATAAAATTATTAGATAAGGAAAAATAAATATGGAAATATAGAAATATAAAATAGAAAACATTTAATAAATGAACTAAAAACGAAATATATCCATAGATATGTTGAAAAAAAACCTAATGGTTGCATCATTACTGAAAAAATTGATGGTGATTCTATCTTAATGGATGGCATGTCTGAGGAACATGAAATCCTATACAATCAATACCATTCATAAGATGATTTAAAACTATGGATTGAAACCTGATTAATTTGTGTAGCTTATCTATCTCATGAGAACTTCTCAATGCATCGAGGAGTTATATAAATTCTAGATTCCTCCTGTCATTTATTTTCCAAATCATTTTTCACAAACAAAGACTGGTCGTCATTCGAACCAGAACCCGAATTGGTATGACGAAAGGCTCTAAGGGTATTCCCAAACCCCATAGCCTAGAACAAGTTCTCGAGTATAAATTTTAACACATGGGAACAATTAACCCAAATATAAAAATATAAAATAATAAAAAATTTAAATATATAGAAAACTAAAAATCACTACCAAATGAGCCTTTAAAAAACCCGATTTATGTTACAAGTGTAATGCAAAATAACCGAAAGAGACACAACCAAAAAGGGACTAAAATCCAAAACTATAATTTTTGAAGGTGTATAAAAACCATCCAAAAACATATACATGGTAATAGGACACCAACCTCAGGCTATCTCCACAACAACACCCATGATATATTTCTAACAACAAGAACTGACATTTCTATTTGAATTACCCATAACAGTATAAAATATTACAAAATATACTTACACCCAAAGGTGTATGTATTGTGTAAGATAATTGCCAATAGGATTCCACCCAAAAAAAATGTTCCATTACCTAAAAATTACAAGGAAACCAAAATTTTAAGCATAATAAATGAGGGGAAAATTCTTGAAAAATTTAAAATAAAGAATCTTTAATAAAAAAAATACTTTAATGGAATTCAAATTTATTTAAAAACATATTTACTTTTGATGTAACCAAAATGTGAAATTGTATATCGATGGTAAGAACAAAATATATAAAGATCACTAAACATTAGAGGGACCCTATAGGTACTAGCATGTAATGGGACCCTAAAAAAATGTCTTGGTGAAACGTGGTATAGGAACCACGATAACCTATATTCTCATGCATGAGAAACTATTAGGGTATATCCTCTTCACTCTAGTGGTCTCAAATGATCATCGAAATATTTAGTTAGTGTTGTAGTCATCAATCCCACTAAGTAAAACAATTTTGAAGCCACATCCATATCACTATCACTATATTCCCAGTTCACCAACCTAGTCACCTACATTTCCCATAGTGCTCAACCACGTTACAAGTACATATCATATTCCATTCTCAAATAAACAAACAAAACAAATCACTATACACAAAAAATATCACCATTTTCACACCAAAATCGTATAAACTCCATGAAATTTCTCAAATATTATATACACTACATTAATAGTTTAATAAAACCTTAACAAAATTTATAAAACACTTCTCTCAACATTCATATAATTTTGATAAACAATTTTAATATTTTATAAATAAATTCCTAGAGGTATCACAAGACATTGTACAAAAAACCCCACTAGAAAAACTTCCTTCAGGAAAAACTCACAGTAATAAAATACCAATAAAAAATTCATTACCCTTTTAAATTTTAATAAAACAACTTCCCAATTTATAAAACACCATTTATTGACACAATATGGGGTTCCAGAAAAAATTCATAACATGTCATGAAAAAATTCCTCTTTAAAAATAAAATTCACTATAAACTCTCCTAATAAATGATTTCACACCACATAAATTAATCAAGGAGAACAATAAATTAATTATGTATGAAAATTGATTAAACCAATAATGATTATACAATGAACCACCTACCATTGGTTCTGAAATCAACAAAATTTGGTGTGAAACATCTTTCGCACTCCAATTCCACCATAAGGAATATAAATCAAACCCTAATTAAAAAGTTCAAATAAAAAACATCAAAATATAATCCTAAAATCAAAACCATAATGTAAATAAAAACCATAAAGGGGGAATAAAAGCTTACCACAGTTTGTCACGTGAGGATGAGGTTGTCATAAAGGGCCACATGGTAAAGGGAGGTCACTAGAGTGAAACTGACCAATAATGGGGGGGTTATAGGTGGTTGTCTGGGAATGAGAATTCACACTATTAGGAGTCCAACTAAGAGGAGGTCTAGTGCGAGGGAGTAAATAGGGGAGCATGTCAATGCCTGTGTGCTGGTTCCAGGTCTCCGGCGCATGGTTCAACCAATGAGAGGTCACGGCCTAGGTAAGGAGGGGAGGTAGGGAAGCCATTTTGAAAGAATGGAGGAGGGAGAGGAGAAATTTATTGGTAGAGGGAAGATAGGAATATGGAGAGAGGAACAAAATAAAATATAAATGAAAAGAAATGTGAAAAATGAAATAGAAAAAAGAATTATGAATAAACTCTAATATATTTACAATACTTCTAATTATAAGAATAAAAATAGTAGTAATAATACTAATAACTTAAAAATAATATCAACAAAAACAAAAAAAATTATTAAATAATGATATTATTAATATTATTATTAAAAAAACATTAATTTCATTTTACTTTCCTAATTTTGTTTTGTTTTCACTTTATTATTTACCTTATTAGTTATTTTCGAACACCGAGTGGGCCGTTTGGTGACCTGGGCGAAGCCACTCAGTGTCGACAGTGCTTTGCCTATGTGCCAGATGTTTCAAGCTCAAAACATTCATTTATCAGTGAAAATGCATACTTGAAACAGAGACTCTACTTGAACCTCAAAAAAATATTCAATGCCAGATAGAATAATAAAATAAAATTAGGTCAAAAGTTATGCTGTGAAAATTCTACCCACCATGAAAACTTTCTACCCTCAGAAAGACCACTCAAATCATGATCCGAGAATAAAAAATGGATACTCTTACTAAAAACAAGAATTACACTACAAAGTCTTATTCACATCATTCCCATGCTTTCAAAGGATACAGACCAATGGAATAGGCTTCCAACGAATCACCATATCTTAGGAATCCACTATCCTTACTAGTCATTCAAACACTGATAAATCGTGATCTATCTCCAAATATTCCAAATTCAATACATGAGAAGGATCTAGATTACACATATTTATTTGAAATACCTGAATCATATAGTGAATTGAAATCAATTTTGAAGGTAAATCTAACATGTATTCCTCCTTTTCAATCTCCACAGTTATCTTGAAATGTCCGACATACCTCAACATCATCTTTCCCAACATTCCTAAGTGATAGTTACCCAAAAGAGGGTCCATTTTAAGAACACCCAATCACCCATAGAAAATATAAGCTCTCAAAACCTCTAATCAACATATATTTTTTGGAGACTCTATGCTATCAACAACCTCAACCTGATCAACTTGACCTTTTCAGATGTCTCCCGCACAAGGCTCTGTCCCAAAAGCAAGGTCTCGCCTACCTGATCCCAACATAAATGATACCAACATGGTTGACCATAGAACACCTTGAACTAATCCATTCATATCAAGTATTTGTAAATATTATTATAAGATATCATGACCAATTTAAATTGGGTATCCCAATATCCTCTGAAATCCAAAACAAATGCACGATGCTTGTCCTCCAGAATCTGATTTGCCCGCTCAGTGTGACCATTTGTTTGAGGATGGTATGTTGTTCATTTTTAGATCTACGACCTTGATGCCCTTTGATGGCCTTAAGAGAACTGAGAGGTAATGTGGGGGTCTTTATCTGACACAATTGATGATGATAGACCATAAAGTCTAAACACATCCTAAATATACAATTGTCTCATATCATTCACATTAGATGTATATCTGATCAAAATATAGTGGGATGATTTGGTCAAATGGTAAATCACCACCCAAATAGTCTTAATTCCCTGATGTGTATGTGGAATGAAAATAATTAACTCCATGGTGACCTCATCCCACTTCTAGGTGGGAATGGGTAACATCTGAACAAACTAGAAGGCCTTTGGTGCTCTTCTTTTACCTGTAAACTTGTATAACACACCGATACAAAATAAGTTGTATCCCAACTCAAGAATAGCCCCCAAAACTATTGAAAAACATCATAATACATATTGGTATCAAAATGAGGAATGACCCACTATGAATGGTGTCTATCCGATATCACCAAATTCCATATAGACAAGGACACCATTTCACGACCCTTAACACACAATATCCCCTCAGGAGACAATGAACATTAAAAAAAGTCTCCCCCATGAAGAAACATCATCTTCTACTAAAAAATATCATCACCAAGATTCTATCACTAAATAAAATATAAAATAGAAGGATCTAACTGAATGAGCACTAGGAATACACACCTGCCATGCTCCTTGGTCTACAAGTGCATCTTCGAAAAGAGCCCGATCATGGTCCATTCATCACTAGAGTTCCTCAGGTCCTGTATTGGTACATTTCTGCTCAAGGTGTCTTCCACCACATTACCTTTACCCAGATTATAGATGATATCAAATTAAAACCCCTACAAATACTCAATAAAATGATGTTGTCTCATTTTAAGTCCTTTCTATGAGAAGATGTTGGATAATCTCTTGTGATCAGAGTAGACCAGAAATTTATACCCATAATGGTCGTGATGCCATGTATTTATGGAATAGATCACTTATACTAACTCTATGTTTTGGATCAAGTTATTCTTATCATGTGGCCAGAGTTTATGAAATCCATAATTAACTATATGAATGTACTTCATAAGTGCACACCTAAGGTATATACCTGAAAAATCGAAATAAATCATGAATCCATTCCCAGATTCTAAAAAAACAATTTAGGTGTGATAGTCATCTTCTACTTCAATTCCTAAAATGATACCCAATACAAAAAGTTCTATTAAAACTACACCCCTTTATTGGTGAGTGCAATCATGGAATAATCAAGCCACAAGAAATCTAGAACAAATCACCGGTAATAACTTACCTGGCCAAGAAAATTATTAATATCAAACACATTCTTTGGTTTTTCCCATGATATAACTACACTGATCTTCTCAAGATCCACTAAAACCCCCTGTTCTAGAATCATGTGGCCCCCAAACATTACTTCCCTAATCCAAAAGGTGATGTTTGAAATCTTCACATAATGTGAGGATATTATAGAGTTCCCAACATGATTCGAAAATGATGATCATTATCTTCTATAGATTTAGAGTAATCTAGGATTTTTAGCCTAAATACCACAATAAATGAGTCAAGATACTAGTAGAACACCCTATTCATGATCAGCACAAAAACACTTGTATGATTTATCAGTCTGAAGGGAATGATCAACTAATAAAATTGTTCATACCTGCTTCGGAAAGCCATATTTGGTATATCCTCCTCTCTCACCCTAAATTGGTGGTAAGAGGAACCCAAGTCTATTTTTTAGAACCACATTTCCTCCTTCATCTGGTCAAAAAAATCATTGATTTTGGGAAAATGATACTTGTTCTTGATGGATTCCTTATTCAACTTCTATAATCAATACAGAAAAAGAGATATCCATCAACCTTATTTGGAAAAAAACAAAGGTATGCCAAGGATTGGAACTCAGGTTAATGAACCCTTTGGATTCTAAATCATTTAGTGTTATCTTTGTTTCCATAAATTAAGTGAGTTCCATAAAATATGAGGGAATATATATAGGTTGTGTTCCCAATGATAATTCAATTAATAAGTCCATGTATTCTTCTGGGGGTAATCCCAAAAAATCATCTGGAAATAACTATGGGAACTCTTTCCTTACATGAGGTAATCCTACTGCAAGTGAACCACCACCATCCCCCAACATGAGCAATGCTAACTAAAAGGCCATATTTCCCATCCCTAGAGGTGGATATCCCACACGACCTAGCCAAGGATCCCATTCCCAAGAAATACATGAGGACTCACCTTAGGTTCCATGAAACTCACCCATCACCTATAACAATCGATATATTCTTGAAAGAGAACTATCCAATTCATGTTGAGGATTGAATTGAATAGTTCTGTATCCAAGACAATAAAACCTCGGTCCATCTCAAATCCTGACATGGAGAGACTATAGGATGGACACCTAAAACCTTTCTCCTTCTTATTACCCTATAGTGTTACTAGATCCATTGAAAAATACATCCGTTTGGTGTGTAGGTTCAAAATTTACACAATATGGGAAGAGATAAAAGTAATAGACACATCAATATAAAATAAAATAGATTTTAGCAAAGATTCAATCTGGATTGTACCGCAAAATATTGAAGGACCTACAACAAATCCAGCTGGTTCCTAATCCACAACATGAAGATTCCTGGTCCTAGCTTGAGAATGACTGATCACCTATGGCTTTTCCCTAAACTGGATCAACCTAGAAGAAATATCAGTTCTTCTACTGTGACCACCAAAGTGGGATCCCACCATCCTTGTTGGATCTGACTGAACTAACACTCCCCTATAATCCATAGATCCTACCCCAATATTATAAGGGAGTGTTTTACTGAAAACCCCTTGTAGGTGCCCAATATCTCCACAGTTATGGCTAGTCTAGGGGGGATAACGTCATGTAGGGATGATGTTTCATGCTTTCCAGCTCATATGAAACACAACATACCCTACACCATTAGCCTCATATGAAGGCTACTTATAAAATTGGCATGAACTACCATCACCCTTATTCCATTTCTCATTACAATTTATTCTATTCTCAAATAAACCACCACTTCCAAAATCTGGCATATCCCCAATGGATCCAGACATACCCTTGTAGTCAATCTCCACCATACTAGAACAGTCAACCACTTCAGAAAAAGTAATTAGCTTAAACCAGAAGACCCAAGAATAAATCATTAGTCACAAACCCTTTTCAATCCTATGTGTCTTCATCTATTTGTTGGAGACAATTTTATGGTGAATATCAAAATAGATCGACTCATCTGCTCATGCTTCTCGTCCTGAATCACTGAGTCCCACCACCATCGACTTGGACCCTCTACCAATAATGTGATTCATTTTACTATGAATTTTTAGAAATATTAAGAAACACAATAATGTGCTCTAAATTATAAATCCATCCCTACACATTCTGAGGCTCTATACAACCAAGGAAAGAAGGGGGTTTGTTCATGAAATACACTTGGGATTTATCCTTACTAGGACCATATTCTTCTTCTATAACTGGAATAAGAGAATGAGGATGAGAAGGAGTAGGAGACACTCCCTATCCTAAATTATAAATTGTATGAACGATAGATTATTCCAAACTCTGATCAATCGGTGAGAGAGAAATTTGTTTGGATTCTTCCAATAGTTGTAGGGTAAATCTTTAGGGAGGCAGGCTAATACATTAAGAAAAATTCACAAAAAATAATCATTATTAAATCACGTCTAAAAATTTCAGCAAGAACAATAAACATCTTTAAATTAAATATACCAATTAAACATAATGACCAAAACAACTCACCCACATTTAGTGTCCACGTACAGTGTGTATCATACACATACCACATAGAGGAGAATCCAACCAATATCCCAACATCCCATGGAGACTCGAGGTCTTTCATGAGGTGTGTTGTCCAGGCTCCCGAATCGCAACTAGAACACTGAACCCTGATAATCTTAACTTTTATATAACATGACTCATACTAAATAGAATTACTCAAAAGGGTTTAACAATTCTATGATATAATTTTTTCATGAACCAATCCACATCGTCATCCGAACTGGCACCTGACTGGATCAGTGGAAAGACCTGAAGGGCATTCCCGATCCCCACAGGCTAACACAAGTGCCCAGTTATGGACGTTAACACCTAGGAATGATTCAACCAAATATGAAAATATAAAATAATTAAAAATTTAAATAAATATAAACTAAAAATGAAAAATAAATTATCCTTAAAAAACCAGATTTGAGTTTTGTGTGTAATAAAAAAGGAACCAATAGGTCTACTACCAAAAAGGGACAAAAAGGCCAAACTATCATAAGGGAAGATAACAGAAAAAATCTCAAAACATAACACATGGAGAAAGGACACCGCCCTCAATCCATCTCCACAAACCACCCATAAAAGATCTCTAACAACCCAAACCGCCGTCTGTATATGCTTTACACTTACCTATATCAAACATTACCAAAACTAATTACACAAAAAGGTGTAAGTAGGGTGTGAGTTAATTCCTAGTAGGATTCAACCCAAAAAAGATTCAATGTTATAAATATTATATAGAAAAAAATATTTCAAGATTCATAATTGAATGGAAAATGCTTGAACAATTTAAAAGAATGAAGCAATAATGAAAAACAATATTAAAAGAATGCAACTTTATTTAAAGGCATATTTACTTTTTAGGTAACCCGAATTCCACACTATATTCTGACGTTGAGTGACAAATAGATACAAAGAACTAAATATGGGAGGGGTATTATAGGCACTAACAAGTAATGAGAACCTAGAACCTCACGTTTCGGTGAGATGTTGTATAGGAACCATGACAACCAACATCCTCATGAATGATCCACTATTAGGGGATTACCCTGTAACCCTAGTGGTCTTCAATCATCATACAAATATTTAGTTAGTGTTATTGTCGTCAATCCTTCTTTGTAAAATAAGCCCAAATCCACATTTGTATCAATATCACACCAGTTTTAGTCTGCCTATATAGTTAACTGAGCTTCCCTTAGTGATAATTCTAGTTCGAAGTTCATATCATATTACATACTCATATAAAAAACCAAACAAATCACTATACACTCCAAATACCACCACTTGCACACCCAAATCAAATTTCAAAATCATATGCACTCCAACACATTTATAAAATGTGATCCACACCATATAAATAGTTTAATAAAAAATTCACACACTTTATAAATTAATTTTCAACTATTCATATTATTTAAAAGACCACTTAAAATTTGATAATATAATTTCAAGAGGCATCAAATGATTTTTTACACACAACACCAATAAGAATCATCTTTTAATCCCAAAAGAACACTAATAACTTACCCAAACATAATTTTAAACCCTTGAAAAGTTTCATTAAATAAATGCACATCTTATAAAACACCATTCAATGACAAAATATTGGTGTCAAACAAAACACCGCACATTTCATATAAACACGCCACTTTAAAAATTAAATGCACAATAAACTCTCTTAAAACTAATTTTTTACCACATAAATTAATCAAGGAGAATAATAAATTAATTATGCCAGAAAAATAATTCACCCAACACTTATTATACATGGAACCACCTACCTTTGTTGTTGAAATCTACAAAATTATTTCCAAAATTCAATTTCATGCCAATTAAACGACAATAAATAGTAGGAAAAACCTATTTCAATAATTTAATTAAAAAATAAAAATTGCACTCTAAAATTGGAACCCTAATGAGAAGACAAACCCTAAAAGAGGATAAAATGCTTACTAGAGTAGTTTTCATGAGGATGAGGCCTTCAGAAGGGAGCCCCGTGCTAAATAGATGTAACCAGAGGGAAATTGGCTAGTATGGGGGTCACCAGAGGTTGCGATGGAAATATAAGTTCCACTAGTAGGCATCTAACTGAGAGGAGGGCCAATACTAGGAGAGCCTGGTGGTGTTTAAATCTCCTATAAATTAATTATATTGTATTTTCATAAAAGTTATTAGAAACCTATTTTGAAAGAGTCATATTTTTTATAAAAAGACTTACATTACTAAAAATTAATTTTTTTTATTTAGAAAGAATATTTCAATAAATTTATATTGAGTATTGAATATATATATATATATATTATAAATTAGTTAAAACTATTCATACCCATTAATTTAGTAGATTGGTTATAATGGTCATTTTTAAATTAATATTATTTCAAGGTTTATTTAAGCTTGGTGCTTCATGTCTTGTATTATATCAAGAATTAATTAATTTTTTTAAATGTCATGATTTTACATTATACCCTATTAAATAAATTATATCCTCATAGTTTTTACTTTTTCACAGTAATCAATGTTTGGACATTTGAAAATATATTTGCCTGAAACCCACATTATAAAAAGAGATAATAAAATGTCATCTTAATATGAAGTAATAGGAATTATGAAGGTCATTCGGAATGAAATATACTAGGTTTACATACAGGGTAATATTAGTGAGATATGTAGATTTAGATATGGAAGAAATGTGTAAATCCTAAATAATGATGGGGAGAAATAGAGATCATTAATTACAATAAAGTAAATGATCAGTGTAATGTCAATATCAACTAAACCATAAACCAAAGAAATGTAAAAAAGGCCATTGTTTCATCATAAATTAACACAATAAGATATAATTTTCAATTTGAAGATCTTTTTACAAGTGGTGATGAATTCCTTACCATTAAGATTAAGAATAAAAAAATATACTTGATAAATCTAGTATAATAATTTAATCAATTTCTACAACAATCTGATATTTTCACAAAAAGTTGATTATTAAAGATGAATTTTATTTGTATAAATAACTAAAATAAACTTTTAAAGGATCACATAACCATAAAATAACAACAAGATATTCCTTGAAAGATTATAAATTAATAAAAAAAAATTATTTAGGATAAGGTAAGATAATTCCCAAAATAAATAAAATTTCACATGATGAAATACAACAATAATATCATATGATTAAAAAATAACTCTCAAGGTTTGTTATATATCACTGAATAAATAACTATATTTAACTTTTTTTTCAATATATTATTGAATAACATTGGATCCCACAAATCAGAAGTGTTTTACCACAAAAACTTCTCGGATTTATTTGATATTTATTTCCAAATAACACCAATCTCTTTTAAAGTATCATAAAAAAAATTTATACCATAATCATATAATCTCTATTATATAATAATAATTTCTATAAATAACGTCAATTAAAAAATAGATATATTAAAAATATAATTCACCATTGATTTGATAAATAAAACACTTTATTGTTTTGTTTTCCTCAATCATATAAGGTTCCGAAAAAGATGAACTTTTTAAAAAATAAAATTAATCGGTAAATAATAAAATCACAGTTCAATTCCATTTTTATTTATAAGATAAAAAACATTCTTACAAAATAAATATAACAATTATATGTTAGAATATTTTAGTGGAAAAAAAATTTCATACTTACGAGTATATAACATAGGCTAGTTGTTGGCCCTACACCCTTATCACCCTTTTATTGTGGGTTCAAGCCCCATGAACTTACCAGATGTGATATGTTGCCCTTTTTCTAAAACTATACTAATGTAATTTTTATAAAATTTCCAAAAATATTGTAAACTTTCTAAAAATCGATCTTATTCCTCAAATTTCAAATAAACTATATTGTATTTAATACCTTGAAACTCATTTCCACAAAAATAAAAGATCATTCCCCCTCAAAAAAATTTTACATGTTAAACATAGGGTTACATATAACAAACAAATCTATCAAAACATAATAAATGTCTCCAAATTTTATCCCATCACATAAAAAATAAAAATATTATTAATTCATTTAATCTCATGACCATATGTAAATCTACCATTACATTATAATTACTGAATAAGTTTACTTGGAAACCTTAATCACTCAATTTTTTTCATATAGAATTAGCCATTATTTTTTATCTTATTATTTAATAAATGTTTCTTATAAAAAAATACTAATCATGTCATAAGATTAAAAAAATTCAAAACATAGCCTAAGATAAAATCTATATCATTCATATTTCATCCATAGTATCCTCATATTCAATTGAAATAGAATTAAGCATTCATATGATAAGTCTTTTTTATCCCATTATTCAGCTTCCCCCCTTTGACATCGATTTCCAAAATGGTTAAACACCAAAAATTTTAAAAAAATTAAATTTCTACCTTGGGATGAATTTTATTCCCCTTCATTGAATTAACTGAATATTTTATATTTTCATGGAATATTGTTGCTTTATACCCCCATTAAAATATATAATTCACCTTCTAGTTATCTGAGGTCATTTTTCTGGGCTCTTCTTCTCACATTCTTAACACATAGCTCATTGAATGTTTTTTTAACTTTGTTATCAACATCACTATAATTTCGATGGAAGTATATTTTTCTCTTTTTTGGTGTGTTAATAAACTCACCTAGATATAGGTTGTCAATAATATCTCTTGATAACCAGTTAATAATAACCACAAGATCTTTTATTACAGCTCCCATTATTTTCGGGTTCCCTTTCATATTACCGCCACATTATCCTTGACATCCTTTTTTTGTTTAGTTCATTATAGATCAAACCATGTTCTAAAACAATAAAAGTTAGTGTGAGTATATCAAATAAACCATAACAAGACATATTTTGTGGATCATAAATACTAAGGTATCCTTAACCTTGACATCATGTATTCAAATCTTTCCATTTATCTAAAATACCCATAATTCTCCTAATTACAACAACTGTTGTGTTTATAACTGATTTCTAAATCAAACTGAAATAATATCATAACATATAAAGTTATCTAAAAAACACCAATATTTCCAACTATAAGGACCTTTAGAAAAACATTACAAATTCTAATGATATTAAAATATATTAAACATTCTTATATTTCCAAGGTTCTTTTGGGTTTAGTGTTTTAATTTACAAGGTCATTACTCATACCTAAAAACCCATATAGATACATACTATACAATTCTAATTAGTATCTATTTTTTCAAATATATACCATATTGAAAATAAAACATAATTTTTCCCTGAAAATTATTCACGTCTTTTAACTTTTATTCTTCCTTATCCAAACCAATTCTCAATCCATGTGAATTTTATTTTAAGACATGGGATGAGAAGAAACAACCTAATAAGGGAGATAAAAAGAATAAAATTACTAGTATAGTGAATGAAATGAAAACCAATATAATTATTTCCTTTATACTTAAGGTTTTTTATGTTATGAAAGAAAACATTTCCAAATAAAAAACACACTAATTTGTTTCTCAAATAAACCCTTTTAAACCATTAGAAGTAAAATTAAACCCTTTCATTAAACTTGGAAAATTTTATTCATATAACCCATTAAAAACTATATTAATTGGAATAAAAATATGTACAACATATAATATATGTATATGGATAACATAATAATTACCTAATACATTATAGAGTTATATTGGGGGTCACCCATCATAGGATCTCTCATCTATTTTTCATAAGGAATAATGGGGTTCAACCATTTATATAAGCCATATTTGTCTCCCGAAGATTTTTAATGCGGATCAAACCATAAAAAATATATATCGGGCTCACACATATTTCATAAAATTATTAAGTACAATATCATGATTAAAATTTTTTATTCTTGTATCTTTTTATCACAAACTGATTTGAAAGAAACTTTTGAACCACCGTGATATTTTTTCAGATATTGAAATAACTATTCATTTTCAAAACTCATTTTCAAAGAAAAATATCTGTAAAATTGTAAATATGTTTTTTCTTTAATAAAATATAATGTATTGTAAAGGAATATAGACATAAAATAACTATTTTTCTGGCTGTAAAATTTGTTGTCATAAAAAATGCTTAGATAGATCATTCCTTTTTAATTTTTATCAATTTTTTTTTGATAAAACATGTAAAAATATTTCATTTGAAGAAATTTTAAATAAAGTAAAAAGATACATTAAATTTCATTTATTAATCTTCTATATACATATAAAATAATCTATAATATAATTTTAGAAAAATCGACATGGAAGAAAAATATTTATTAAATAAACCATTAAAGTGGATTTTTTTAAGGAATTACCTTATAAATTTAACAACATTTGAATCACAATCCCCACGAAATAATAACATTAACTTTTTTTAAAATATCATTAAAATAAATTAATTTACTATATAACATGTCAAATAGTTTTTATATACGCCTCATAAAATAATATCATTGCATAACTTCAAAATATTCCTCAACTAAAAGAAATTGAGATGATGTATGTTACCATGAGTCCTACTCATCACATGTGTTATTTGTCTTGTCAAAAAAATATATAAATATTTAATTTATTAATAACATTTTTAATTTTATTATTCATTTTTATTTTATCTCTTACAATTCTATAAAATATTAGTTAATCATTTAAATTCACTTCATATGTTTTGATGGTATTCAGCTTATGTGTCAAAATGACTTTGGTTGGTTTACTATGGTCAGAGAGTTAAATATTTAAACAAATCATGAATAAAAATCATAATATAATCATAATTTTTATACCATGATAATACTGTGAAAACCAATCATGAATTATGGTTATAAAAAACGAAATGTGTAACGATCAAGGTGATGGTAGGTCGTACTTATGCATAAACAATGTTTCCATTTTGTAATGATCAGTATAGATATAAAGTAAGTCATATTATTTTTTAAATAATTATAATTATGTAATAAATATCATATTATTTATTTAAATATACATATATATATCATCCATGTAATGTGGTGGTGAAAAAAAGACTCATATCAATTTGTGGAAGTGGTAGCCCACATGTGTGAACGAACAAAATTATCATTTTAAACTGAGTGGTAAGGTAAGAAAGAATATGATATATTATCATTTAATAATGATAAATATATCATTAATATAATAATTAGATCATATATATCAAATAATTTCAGTAAATGTTTCATTATTTTCTAATATGTAAATAATTAATGAAAAATGAATCGCATCATTTTTCATGAATATAGATCGCTATGCACACAAGAGACATTATTCTATCCACTAAAGAATGGAATTTATGATGTTATATATGATATAAAAATTAAATAAGTAAAATAATGTTAAAAATATCAAATATATATATATACTTTAAATATATCATTATATAAATCCTTTAGAGTTAAAGAAGATATATTGATCACATCAGTTTTTGAGGCAGTAGTTTGTCGTACGGAAGAATGATGAATTAATTTTACATTTTATTGGAGAGGAGATGGATTTTTGTCATGAAATAAAAATAATAAATTTTATGTATATGTTATATACTGGTAATTTTATATCATCTTATTTGAATAAGGTTTTAAAGAGGGTGAGAAATAAAAAAAATAAAAATGCTCAATTTAGAACAATACTGATTCTTCAGAAAAACTCCATTTAGTTGATCCCAAATAATTGAAAGGATTCATATATAATAAAATAGGGTGATCTAAGTAATGGGTATGGAATTAAAGAATGTATTTGTTCATTTATTATCTTAACCAAAATAGTTTAAAGGTGAGTAGAGGTGATGAGAGGGGGTGACCTTCTATAAGAAAGGTGAGCGACACACTTAAAAATTTTGAAATCAAAAAATTGACACTGACATTTTTCACATTAAAAAACGATAAAAAATATACCATTCTAAATAATTATACAAGGAAACATCTAAATATTTCCATAATATATATTTTATACAAGTTTTTAAATAATTTATATCTTATATTTTTAGTTTAACCCCTCAGTAAATCTGTTTTCCCATAACCATGGTAAAATATTTTTACAATTTTCAATTTTTTTGTTAAAAAATTATATTGAACATATTATATAATATAAATTTTGTTTATTAAGAATATATAACCCATTTTACCTTATTAAATTCACATAATATATAGAATATAATTTTAAAAAAACCCACAAACATGATGAAAAGGGGGTTTTTAAGAAGTATATTTTTTAGTAGGAATAAGATTCTATGTTAACTCTATGAATTATAATAATAATTATATTAATTAAAATTAAAATTTATAGATTATTAATCGATAAATTTCATTTACATAAATACTCATTAGGTATTATTTTAATTAATTAAAATGGATAAGCATTATTCACATTAAAGTAGTATTAAAAAAACCAATTTTTAAAAAATAATAATAAAATTATACTAAAATACAATATAATAATTATTTAGTTGTAATTAATTGTATTAAACATAAATGAAAAATATTTACATTACATGATATAATCTTAAAAATATAATGGTACTTTTTTATTATAATATGTGTTGAAATGAAATTATATTTTTATAGAAATTAGTATTTTTCACTTTTCAACAAAAAATCAATAATATATGAAAATATACTAAGATTTAACTGTAAATAAATTTTTATATTATGATTTAAAAATTTATATTCATTTTTTAATTAACCTTTATAAATATTCTATAAAATAATTATAAAATTTTCTCATAGAAACCATTAGAAATATTTTTTGAAGAATTTATTACCTTACTAAAAATTGATCAATTATTTACTAATAATTTGTCAATAAATTTAAATGAAGTGAGAAATGTATATACATATATATTCATATATATATATATCATTATTTAGTAAGTAATATTCATACCTACAAATTTAACAGGTAGGTTATAACAGTTATACAAAAAATAATATTATTTCATGGGTTTTTTAGCTTGGTATTGTGTTTCACATACAATATCAAGAATAGATTCCTTTTATGAAATCACATGGTGTTATATTCCATCATCTATATATATAAATATTAAATAAAATAAAATACATATTTAATTTTTCATAGTACTCCTCCCAAGAAAACATTGACTCTAGTATATCTTTGTTGACTAATAACCACCATTATAGTGTTATATCATGATGTAAACCACCATCTATGCGAACACAACACTCCAAAAACGTGTGTAATAAGTAGAAATAAATCTCTATATTCTATTTCCAAATCATAGTTATACTAATTGAGTCTATTTCCTTATTCCACAAGATGATTTTGGATTCCAGTAAGTGATAATCACCATACACTCTCATCACTACCATTAACCTATACTATCTATCCAAAAACCTTTGGTACATAATATACCTCATCACCATAACTATTTTTTAATCATTTGGAAGTTTATTCACCTTAAAACCATCTCTTTATATTTAATTTATTGTTACCACATGCACTAACTCAACCTCCCAATGTTCAAATGTCAATATTTTTTAGGACATGTATATAACCCTGAAAGCATAAAATTTAAAAAAAACTCAAGATTCAAAATCAATTATTATAATATAGAAAAAACACATAAACTCATATCATCCTACCCTATAAAACTACTTCAAAACCAAGCTCAAACATATAATTACGTACTAAATCAATAATATTAATGACTCCCTCCTATATATATAGTGACTGTTTTTATGATCTATACCTAACAAATAATATTCAACAAGGATCCCAAATAGAAATAAATTAAGAATATACATCATTTTATATGTACCCTATCATGATTATATGAATTTTTTATCCTTAGGTATCACCCCTTAGGTTATCCAACAAATCTTTCAAAATTCCTACTCAAATTTATAATATAATGATTTGATTCCTACCATGAACCAGCCCAAATACCCAGGTACCCTGATACCTTAGCCGATCCTGACATATCCTAAAGGAAAATCCTAATCCCCATGCTTTGGTGAATAACACATGAAATCGTGAAATATAAATGTCAAAATGGATTTCCCACATAAATAGTGGAATATACATTTATAAGTCAGTATGCTCAATAGAAAACTCCAATGGGAGAATAGTACCATATGTCAAACAAGTATAAAAATCACTATGTACATCATCCATTTACTATAAAACAAGAAGATGAAGTGTCAAAGTCCAAAAAAATATCCCACTAGGCCCAAAAGATAAAAAATAATAACCACCT
This sequence comes from Viscum album, assembly GCA_963277665.1. Taxonomy (NCBI): domain Eukaryota; kingdom Viridiplantae; phylum Streptophyta; class Magnoliopsida; order Santalales; family Viscaceae; genus Viscum; species Viscum album. The sequence continues at coordinate 1,194,554,831 of OY728123.1, read as the reverse complement.
CTAATTGGAGATTTTACCTTTCTCTAAACTGGAGAAATATAATCTAAAAAAACCTGAAGGCATAGGTAGGTTGTAACATCCTAGGTAAATAAAAAATAAGAGATTTTCATATTTATTAATATTTTTGAATTAAATATTAAATTTACTTTAAAAGGGCTTCAAGGTTCAATAGCGTACTCGATACGTAAAAACGGGTTTCTTTGAAATCTTACATTGCACACTTATAATATAATATTATTAGTTTAAATGGTAGTTAACTCATAGCTGTTCTATTGGGGGGAATGAACAAAAATAACAACAATATTATTATACTTGTTTGTTAAAAGTATTTACGTTTATCCAATAAAATATAGAGGCTTAAAATGGGAATGAATCTAATTTTAAGCGCAATTTACGTTAAAAGGTTGATTGACCACCTTTTGATGGAAAACCCTCTATAAATATAGTTTCTATCATTTTTATATGTTTTATTTTAAATAATAATATTATTCTTTAGAATCGGGGCACCAAAATTTACTTTGGGTAATTGTTTGGAATTTTTCTGATAAAGTTCATTTTTAATGAATATTGAAAAATACTATATTTTGATTCAAAAGTGCATTTTAATTTAATTTATTTATATGCTAATATTATCTATCTCATTGGATTTAAAGTTTAATTAGAATATATATTTACCATTTAATCTAATTTTGGTCATTGGAATTAATTTCACTTTGAATTTGGACATAAACAAGTGTCAATCTTTTGATAGTTATTGTTTCTTAAAAAAACGCTATTTGTCTAAACAAAGAGAATTAATTTTAATTAATTAATGAAACTTCTATGTTTAGAATTTTTTAAAATATAAATCATTTTGGAATTCATAATATCAAATAATTTATAGGATGAATGTTTGGTATTTTTCTAAAAAACATCAATTTTTGATGAATAGAGAAACCACTTATTAGTAGTTAAAAAACTGACTATTTCATTTAAATGATATTTTACCACTTCTGTGAATTGAATTTCGAAAAATGACATAAATGGTTGTTATTAGTACATAAAATTTTGTTTAATAAGATGAAAATAATTTTTGGTGAATAGTAACTTTTGACTTTTATTTACCGCAGTTAAAGTTAAATAGGGTAAATCAATGTAAAAAGAATATTATAATAATTTAAAATTACATTAACACTTGTCTTATCCTTCATGGATGAGTAATGACCGACCATGGGCATATTTGGGTCTATTTTGGGACCCCATAGAGCCACTTATGAATCATAATGACACATTAGATTAATTAATTTAATGGAATGAAAAAATTGACATAAACAAATATCTCATTGTAAATTAATTTTTACATGGTGTTATATAAGCTATTTTTTTTGACTATAAATATTAATTAGGCAAATAAAACTATTTCCTAAATCATGGTATTTTTTTATAATTTTTAGACATCGAATAAATTAAAATATTTATGACACAACAATGATGTAGTGTTTACCTCATTAATAAATCATTTAATTAAATAATATTATAAATATTAAAATAGAAACCAAAACCTGTCTAATTATTATTAGATAAATTTATGTCAACCAAGAGTCATCGTTTTTTCATTTTAAATGATTTTTGGGCCTTTAGAAACCGAATATCATTATATAATAGAATAATATTTTCACACATTCCTAAAGAGCCCATCCTTACCCTTATAAAAGGAGACCATTTATATCCGATTCCTCACACCTCTCAAGCCTTTTGGATCATCCAAACTCTTACCAATTAAGTTCCTTACATCCCTCTACTACACCTATAAGCCTTAACTTAGGCATTAGGTACTTGAAAAATTCATTTTGGTTCAAACCAAAGGAAGTTATCCAAGTTAAAGATAACAGTTTCTCTTAACTTCTTTTCTTTTATTTTACTTCTCCAACCCTTAAAATATTTTTATTACATTCTTTTATTCCATAAATTATATCTTCAATATACTAGGATGTTGTTATGAGAAGTATTTTAACTACACTTACACACACCTCCTTCTAATGGGTGAAGAACATTCTGTTTTTGTGGATAAGAAACTAACACCTCACGAAACGATGATTGTTCGATTATCTTCTACCTCCTCGTATGGTGGGAATTATGATGGGACTATATTTATATATGATATATTTTATGTTTAAGTTTTCTTTATGCTTCTGTATTTTTTATATCATACCTTTACGGTTTCCATTATGGGTAAATGCAATAATTTCATTTGAGGAAGTGCAGACTACCTCCCCCTCCAAGTGATATGACTCGTTAATTCCATATGTGGGACATATAAAGGATAGAGTTAATGATATTATGTATGATATTATACTATAATTATAATATATCTATGTATCATTATGTGTTAATTCCATTAATGTACGAAATAGAAATGAAAGTTGTGTTCATGCGTACATACAGCATACCATCTCCATGAACAGCGCATTTCATTTCTTATCTCCAAATGTTATGTACTGTTATAAATACATGTATATACTAGATATGTATGGTATATATAATATCTAAATCATGAATATCATTTTGGATATAATGAACTTTTGACCATGTGAACAACTTTTAACTATATGGTGTTCATTTGTGACTCAAGTACGAATACTGACAAAATGAACATTATTAACTTGAATGATTACATAATGTTTATTACATGGTAATAAGTGATATAAATGGAATAATACACATGAAAAGGGTTCTTATAAAAGTAGAAATTAACTTTATTCTTTTATTCAGGATATTAAAGAACGAACGGGTCATGTCGGACATGAGGTAAGGGACTTCATCTCAATATCCATCCATTGAGGCATATTTTGTTTTAATACACGAATTTATTTTATACACTATATAATCCCTATTTACTTTTATTCAAAAGGAATCCTTTCTCTAAAAAGTGTTTTACTAAATGAAAAACAATACATTTCTTCTTAACGTACGCGATGACAACGACCTTTCTGCAGCCATAAGTATTATTCGATCTTTGTCTTCCTTAATAATCTGTAATGTTTTTAAAAGGTAAATAAATAAAAAATACTATTTTACATATTTTGGTATTGAAAATGGTTTTTGAAATGGATTGATTATTTTAATGTCTTGAGATTATTTCTTGTGATTGAAAAAGAAATGTTATTAGTGAAATGTTTGTATTTCCAATACATTATGTGTTATGATTTTATTTGATGAGTGGTTACATGATAAACCAAATGAAGAGTGGTGCCATGATAAACCAGGACAGGTGGTTACATTATAACCTCCAATGTACTAGGTATGGAAGTCAGGCATATGGCTATTCCATTTAATGATATGTGTTGAAGTCTACTATATGGTTATTCCATTTAAGTATGTTTATGTACCAAGTTACCTTAATATATGATATGTTCTCAGTATGGATTTTATGGTAATATTTTGGTTACAAAATGGTAAGTAGTGATCTTTTATCCAGTGAAGAGTATTTACTACTTCATAAAGGTGAAAAGTATTACTTATATTAAAGTATTCATGGTTTACTTTTTTTTTTAAAAAAATAACAGTTTTCCTTATTTGTGTATCCTTTAATGAGGTTTTATGCTCATCCCTAGTTTTTGAAATGTTTTTAATAGGACATAATGTGGAAGAGGGTCAAGGATGGGATCAAGGAAATATCATGTTGTCTTAAACATGGAACTAGACTTGAATCTTTTTGTTGAGAGTTCTTGTTTTTTGAAGAAAAACGGAAATTGAGTAGAAGTGTCTACTTGTAATCTTTTGAGATGTAGTAGTTATGTCCTAATTCTCTAAAGCTCTAAACCTGAAAATACCCTCAATGTGAATTATTCATTTAATACAATATTATGTTTTGTTTTAAGGCCAATTCCTTATTGTTAGTATCAAAGGTCGATTTAGACAACTTTAGGAGTTAGGGTATTGCTAAATAAATGTCCATAAATTAATTTATGGTAATATTGAAATGATATAGAATTTATAGATTACCATGTTGCTTCACTTAAGATATTTCTATGTTTAGAATGGTTTTCTGCAGATGAAACATGGTAGCTATGTTGGGACGACATTAGGAGGAAAAAAAATTTCAAAATCAGCAACCTGAGATGGTAAAAATAGGAACTGAACAGTTTGTTGCAGTGATGGCACAATTGACTCAGGATATTAATGGTGGTGGTATCCATGCACGAGATCATCCAGATCAATTATAGAGGAACATGTCAGTAGTGGATCATTTCATGAGGCAACATCTACCATTATTTAGAGGATCATCTGACCTTGTTCTAGCAGAAGGGTGGATTAAAGTACTAGAAAAGATTTTCAATGTCATGGGATGTTCAAAATATCAAAAGGTTAGTCTCGTTGTTTACTGTTTTGAAGGTGAAGCTAATCAGTGGTGGTTGATGGTGAAAAATATCAGGTATAGTGAAAATATTGATGCTATTGATTGGGATGAATTCAAAGGTATGTTTCTTGAGAAATATTTTCCAAATGCTGTTCGTATTAGGATAGAAATAATTCTCGTAATTAAGGCAAGAGGATGAATCAATAGCTATTTATGAAGCAAAGTTCACTCGACTGGAAAGTTATGCACCAAATTTCATCTGAGACCTTGATAGTAAGATAAATCGATTTTACTCGGGACTGGAGCCACAATATCGAAGAGAATAATCCTTTTGTGAGTTAAAAAGTTATGAAAAACTTGTTCAATGTGCGGAGAAGGTAGAAATGGAGTTTTCTAAAAATCATGTTTTTTTTACAAATTACAGAATAAGTGGTCCGATTGATAGGAAAAGGGAAAGAATTCATCAATGAATCCTGGAGGTAAGAAAATTAATTATCCTACTTGTGATAAGTGTGGTAAAAAGCTTCCTGGAGAATGATTATCAATGTCTAGAATGTGCTTCCAGTGTGGTAAGTCTGGTCATATTGCTCGAAACTGTAAAAGAGATGATCAATCAGGCAATTATAGTCCATCTATAAGATGTTTTAAGTGTAATAAAATGGATCATTATGAAAACGAGTAACTAGAGAAGAACTCAACTTAGGTAAAGAAGCCAGAATATAAGCATAAAGGGGTGGTGAAATCCTTTGCAACTACTTCAGCAGATGTTGGGCCATCAAACGAAGTAGTATCAGGTACACTGTTTGTTTGTTCAGATTATTCCAATGTATTGTTTGATTCAGGGTCTACACACTCTATCATATATAAGATGTTTTATAATAAATTGGGAATTCCATCTCACGATATGAATACAGAATATATGGTAAAAACACCTATGGTAAATGTTGAGACAAAAAGAAATTATAAGAGCCTTCATATCCTCATGTGCGGAAAGAATCTACCAGCAAGCCTTATTGTTTTCCCTCTAGTGGAGTTTATTGTTATTTTGGGCATTGATTGGCTGTATATTTACCATGCTAAGATTGAATGCAGATCTAAAAAGGTTTCACTTCAGAAATATTTATAGTTTGTGTAGAAGAATGAACACCTTCTTTTGATAACATATCATGAAGCTGAGAAACTTTTAAAATATGGAAATTAATGTTACCTTGCACATATTGTTTCAAATAAAGTAATTGTTCATATTAAGGATGCGATAGTGGTAAATGAGTACCTTGATGTTTTTACTGATTAATTTCTTGGTATTATACCTGATCGGGATGTTGAATTTACTATGGACATAGTTCCTGATGCTAAGCCAATTTCAAAAACCCCTTATCAAATGGCTCAAATTGAACTTTTAGAGTTAAAGAAGCAATTTAAGGAGTTATTAGATAAAAGTTTCATTCGACCTAGCACATCACTATGGGGTGATCCTGTCTTGTTTGTTAAAAATAATTATGGTTCAATGAGACGTTTCATTGGCTATAGATCTTTGAATAACATCACTGATAAGAACAAGTATCCTTTCCCTCATATCGATGATTTGTTTGATTAGCTCTAGGGAGCTCAGTATTTTTCAAAGGTTGACATGAGATCCAGGTACCATCAGTTGAAATTAAAGGAAGAATACATCCTGGAGACCATTTTTTATACTAGATATGGCTATTATGAATTTGTAGTTATGCCTTTTGGGTTAACCAATCCACCTGATATATTCATGTATCTTATGAATAGAATTTTCTGTGATTTCTTGGATATGTTTTTGGTTGTGTTCATTGATGATATTTTTGTTTATTCCAAAAGTAAATAAGAACATAAAAGTCATTTAAGGGTTTCCTTGAAAACTATAATAGAAAAGAAACTTTATTGGAAATTCATCAAGTGTGAGTTTTGGTTTTAATAAATTTATTTCCTTGGTCACATTATTTGAAAAATGGAATAACTATTGATCCTGTGAATTTTTTTTGAAGAATGGCCAAGACCCAAAAATATTACCAAGATCCATAGTTTTCTTCATTTGGCAGGTTATAACCAGTGGTTTGTTGAAACTTTTGCACGGTTATCTACTCTAATGACTAAGTTAACTGAAAAAGGTGTTATGTTCATGTGGACAAAAGAATATAAGGATTGTTTTTAGGAATTGAAAAGAAGATTGGTGAATGCTCTAATTTCATCACTTCCATCTAGAAATGGTGAGTTTGTTATCTTCAATGATGCATTGATGAAAGTACTTGGTTGTGTCCTAATGAAGAATGATCAGGTAATTGATTATTCTTCATGTCAGTTGAAATCTCATGAGTTAAATTAACAAACACATGGTTTGGAATTAGAACCTATTTTTTTGCTTTAAAAATTTGGAGGCACCATTTTAATGGAGTACAATGAGAATTATATACTGATAAAAAAAGTTTAATGTATATATTCAATAAAAAATAATTGAACATGAGACAGAGGATATGGATGGAATTAATGAATGATTATTATTGCACGATCCATTATCATCCAGGAAAAGAAAATAAAGTGACTGATGATTTGACTTGAAAAATTGATGCTTCATTAACCTTGTTATGTTTGGACTGAGATCCATTGGTTTTTGATTTGATGTACTTTGGCATAGATGTTGTTGGTGCAAGAAATTCATCTGTTTTGTTTTAGTAGTCAATGAAATCATCTCTATCAGACAGAATAAAGAAAGTGCATAAGGAAGATAGTGAGTTACAGAAAAAGGTAGAGTTGGTTCAGAAGGGCAAGTTTCATGATTTTGACTTTGATAATGATTGTGTTTTGAGGTTAGGAAATAGATTATGTGTGCCTTGTGATTCACAGTTGAAGAATGAGTTGTTATGTGAAGCCCATAATTCCCCATTTTCAGTTCAAACTGGCAGTACTAAGATGTAAAAAGATCATTGGGAGTATTACTGGTGGGATGGAATGAAAAGAAATATTGTTGATTTTACTTTGAAGTGTTTGAATTGTTATAAAGTTAAAGAAGAGCGACAGTTACCGAAAGGGATGCTTCAACCTTTATTAGTGCTAGAGTGGAAATAGGAAAATATATCCATGGACATTATTGTGGGATTACCGAATACATCTTGAGGTAATAATGAAATTTGGGTTATAGTTGATCGATTAACTAAATATACTCATTTCCTTCCTATTCGAGATAATTTGACTCTAGATCAACTTGTTCAGTTGTATGTTAAAGAGATAGTCAAGTTGCATGGAGTTCCCCTATTCATTGTATCTGATCATGATCCCAGGTTTACTTATAACATTGGGAATGTCCTTTAGAAGTCATTGGTTACTGAATTAAATCTTTGTATTGATTTTTATCCATAATCAGATGGGAAATCAGAACAAACAATTCAGAAATTAGGGGATATGCTATGTTCTTGTTCACTGGATTACAAGGGAAGTTGGGACCAACATATTTCTTTGGGTGAATATTCATATAATAATATTTTTTATTCTAGTATACAGATGGCTCCATTTGAGGAATTATATGGAAAGCATTGTTTAACTCTAGCTTTTTGGGATTAAGTAGGTGAAGGGAAGCTGATGGGTCCATAATTGATAGAAGAGATGGTAGAGAACGATGAATTTATTAAGAAGCACATGAGAATAGCTCAGAGTAGACAGAAAAGTAGCACGGATAACCAGAGGAAGGAAATTAATTTTGTGGTATGTGATCATTTCTTTCTCAAAGTTTCTCTATGGAAAAGTGTGATGCATTTTGGTAAGAAGGGAAAGTTTAGTAAGAGGTTCATTGGACCTCATGAAATCCTGAAGAAATTTGGGTCAGTTGCGTACAAAGTGGCTTTACCTCCATTTTTTTCCCAGGTACACAATGTTTTTCATGTTTTGATGATGAGAAATTATATGCCAGATCAATATGATGATTTGAGTCCATAGGAAGTTCAGTTGGAAGAGAATATATATTATGAAGAACAACCAGTCCAGATTGTTGACTGTAGAGAGCATGTTTTGCGGAATAAGGTAATTAACCAGGTAATGGTTTTTTGTAAAAGCAATATGGTTGAATAGGCAACATGGGAATCTAAAAATGCTATGAGAGATAAATACCCCCACTTATTTTGATAAGTGAATAAAATTGTGAGGACGCAATTTCCAAAAGGTGGGAAGGATGTAACAACCCAAGTAAATAAAGAACAAGAGATTTTCATATTTATTAATATTTGTGAATTAAATATTAAATTTACTTTAAAAGGTTTACTATGTTCAATAGAGTAATCCATACGCAACAACGGTTTTCTTTGAAATCTAACATTGCACACTAATAACATAATATTATTATTTTAAATAGTAGTTACCTCCAAGCCATTGTATTGGCGGGAATGAACAAAACTAATTAAAATATTATTATACTTGTTTGTTAAATATATTTACTTTTATCCAATAAATGTTAGAGGCTTAAAATGTGAATGAATCTAATTGTAAGCATAATTTACATTAAAAGGTCAATTTACCACCTTTTGATTAAAAACCCTCTATAAATATAGTTTTGGTCATTTTTATATGTTCTATTATACAAAATAAAATTCTTCTTTAGAATGGGGACACCAAAATTTACTTTGGAATTTTTTTTGGTATTTTTCTGATAATATTAATTTTTTAATGAATAATAAAAAATACTGTATTTTAATACAAAAGTGCCTTTTAATTTAATTTTTTTATATAGTTATACTATCATTTTATTTGGGTTTAAACTGTAATTAGAATATATTTTTACCATTTAATCCAATTTTGGTCATTGTAATTAATGTCACTTTGAATTTGGATATTAATAAGTGCCAATCTTTTGATAGTTATTGAATCTTAAAAACACGCTATTTGTTTTCACAATGGGAATTAATTTTAAATTATTTAAGGAAACTTCTATGTTTATAATTTGGTAAAATAGACATCATTTTTCAATTAGTAATATCAAATATATATTAAGCTTATTTTTTGGTATTTTTCTGAAAAAATTCAATTTTGATGAATAGTGAAACCACTTATTAGTAGTTAAAAAAACTGACTTTTTCATTTAAAGGAAATTTAAGCACTTCTGTGAATTGAGTTTCATAACTCTGACATGCATGGTTTTTATTATTAAGTAAAATTTGGTTCAATAAGATGAAAATAATTTTTAGTGAATAGTAACTTTTAACTTCTATTTACCGCGGTTAAAGGTAAATAGGGTAATTTAATGTAAAAAGAATATTATAATAATTCAAAATTACCTTAAAACATGTCCTAACATTATTTGATGAGTAATGGCCGACCATGTTCATCTATGGGTCTATTTTTGGACCCCATGGAGCCACTTATGAATGATAATGACACTTTAGATTAATTAATTTAATGTAAAGACAAAAATCACAGAAACCAATATCTATTTGTAAATTAATTTTTAAATGGTGTTATATAAGCTATTTTTTCGACTATTAATATTCATTTGAAATATAAAATTATTTCATACATCCTGGTATTTGTTTTATAATTTTTATACACTGAATAAATTAAATTATTTATGACACAATAATGATGCAGTGTTTACCTCATTAATAAATCATTTAATTAAATAAGATTATAAATAATAAAATAACAGAAAAACCTATCCAATTATTATTAGATTAATTTCTTTCAACTATGAGTAATATTATATTAAAATTTAATGATTTTTGGACCTTTAGAAACTGAATATCATTATATAATAATATAATATTTTCACACTTTCCTAAAGTGCCCCTCCTCCCCCTTATAAAAAGAGACCATTTCAATCCAATTCCTCACACCTCTCAAGACTTTTGGTTCACCCAATATCTTCCCAATTAATCTACCTACATCCCAAGACTCCACCTAGAAGAAATACCTTATCCATAAGGCACTTCAAAAATTCCTTTTGGTTCAATCCAAAAGAAGTTACCCAAATTAAAGGTAACAGTTTCTCTTAACTTCTATTATTTTATGTTACTTCTCCAACACATAACTCTTTTTATTCCTTTATTTTATAAATTCACCAGTATCCTAAATATATTATGATTTTTTATGAGAATTATTTGAACTACAATTACACACACCTCCATCTAATGGGTGAAGAACATACTATTTCTTGTGGATGGAAAACTAATGCCTCACGAAACGATGATTGTTCGATTATCTCCTATCGCCTCTCATAGTGGACATTATGATGGAACTATATTCATATATGATATATTTTATGTTTATGTTTTATTTATTATTTTGTATTTCCATTTTATAGAATACATTTATGGTTTCCATTATGGATAAACACGGTAATTTCATTTGAGGAAGTGCGGACTACCGCCCCCTCAAAGTGATATGAATCATTAATTCCATATGTGGGATGTATAAAAGATATAGTTAATGATATTATACTGTAATTATAATATATCTATGTATAATTATGTTTTAGTTCAATTAAATTATGAAATATAAATGAATGTTGCGTTCATGCGTACGTACGACTTACCATCGCCTTGAATGGTGCATTTCATTTCTTATCTCCAAATGTTATGTACTAATATAAATAAATTTATATACTGTATATATATGATATATATGATATCTAAATCATGAATATTATTCTAGATATAATGAAATTTTTACCATGTGAACAACATGTTACTATATGTTGTTCATTTGTGACTCATGTACCAAATATCAACAAAATGAACATTATTAACATGAATGATTACATAATGTTTATAACATGGTAATAAGTGATATAAATTGAATAATACACTTGAAAAATGTTCTTAAGTATGTAGAAATTAACTTTAGTTTATTATTCAGGATATTAAAGAACGAATGGGTCAAGTTGGACACAAGGTAAGGGACTTCATCCCAATATCCATTCATTGAGGCATATTTTGTTTTAATACATGACTTTGTTTTATATGTTGTATAAACCATTTTTACATTAATTCAAAAGTAATATTTTCTCTACAAATTGTTTTACTAAATGACAAAAAACACGTTTCTTTTTAACATACGTTGTGACAATGACCTTTTCACCATCGCGAGTATCATTTGATCTTTGGATTCCTTAACAAGCCATAATTTTTTTAAAAGGTAAATAAATACCAAATTCTATTTTACATATTTTGGTTTTGAAAATTGTTTTTGAAATGGATTAATTATTTTAATGACTTGAAATTATTTCTTGTGATTGAAAATGAAATGTTATTAGTGAAATGTTTGTATTTTAAATACTTCATGTGTTATGATTTTATTTGACAGGTGGTTACGTGATAAACCAAATTATGGGTGGTGTTATCATAAACCAAGATGGGCGGTTACGTTATAACCTCCAATGCATTGGGTATAGAAGTTTGTTGTATGGCTATTCCATTTAGTGATATATGTGGAAGTCGACCGTATGGTTATTCCATTTAAGTATGTTTATGTCCCATGTTACATTTATATGTTATGTTTTCTCTATATGGGTTTTATGGTAATCTTTTGGTTACAAAAGGGTATGTAGTTATCTTTTATTCACTGAAGAGTATTTACTACTTCATAAACATGAAAAGTATTACTTATGTTAAATTATTCATGGTTTACTTGTTTTGTTGAAAAACTAATAGTTTTCCTTCTTCGTGTACCCCTTATTGAGATTTTTATGCTCATCCCATGTTTTTAAAATTTTTTTCACATGACATAATGTGGAATGGGGTCAAGGATGGGATCAAGGAAATGTAATACTGTCTTAAACATGGAACTAAACATGACTCTTTTTTTCAATATTTCTTGTTTTATGAAGAAAAATGGAAACTAAGTAGAAGTGTCTACTTTATAATCTTTTGAGATGTAATAGTTTTGTCTTAATTATCTATAACTCTAAACCTGAGAAGATCCTCAATGTGAATTATTCTTTTAAATCAATATTATGTAATGTTTTAAGGCTGGGTCCTTATATAGGTTGTGAGCTAAAATTCCAGTAGGGTATCACCAAGGATTCCATAACTATATGAAATAATTTATTAAACAAATATATATTTTAGTTTGAAATAAAACATGAATGTTTGTTCAAGGGAATATTTAAAAAAATCATTCTTCACATTTTAATTGATGGAAATTTTGTCAACACTTTATTAATAAATATTTTATATAAAATATATTATATGAACTCCAAAGGCATGTGTAAAATAGTTTATAATCAATTTAATATGTCAAAATAATCAAAAGTTACTAATATAAACATCTACAAAAAGGAATGATTGTTCTAGGTTATGGGATCCTCATACACTCGAATAGGTGATCATGATAATATGTGTACACACATTTCTCAAAATATATTCAAAGAGGACTCATCACCATCACATTAAGGATGTGACATATTGCAAATGTTTTTCTAGAGTTACAAGGCATCAATAGTGTATTTTTTCAAATTAATCACCCAATACTTAGGATTTAATGCTCTCTAACAAAAATAAATAATCAGATTTTTTTAAATTTATTTAAAATATAATTAACCCATTTTTCTCCCATTTTAGAATGCCAATTTTCCATTTAGAAATAAAAAAGTGTTTAAATAAATTCATGCATATTCCAAGATAAAACTTACAGGTTTTCATCAAAACCATTTAATATATTTTCCACATATAGAAATTCAAAATAAAATTAAAAAATTAATTTCACAAATAAAATATACAATTTATGTTCTATATTTAATTTCATAATTTCCATCTGATTTCCACCATCACACCCAAAATCAATGAAAGTTTGTGTTTTCAAAAAATTTCATGATAAAGAAAAATCAAATACCAATTTGATTTTAATTGGATATTTTGTAATAAAGTTTAAATTATTTAAATTTAAATCATAAACATTAGGGTTAAATCAATTTGAAAATCTTAAATAGAAAAACTGACATTAGATCACGAGATACCACAACACAATTTTTGTAATGGAATTCATTAGTTAAGAACATCAAAAATGGAGATCGGAGAATCAAATAGTGATTCATGATATAAAACATGGGAATTAGATCATCCAAAAACACAAATATGTAACAAAAATATAAATTGGAGATAATGAGAGATAAAGAGGGTGAGAGGTAGGGAACCTGAATGGAAAATTTATAAGAAATAGACCAAATGATGATAGCCTAACCTCAATCATCCATATAGAGTGTTTCGAGGATCCTAATTTGTTCTAGGGAGCCCTCTCAACTTATTATATCACAATATGGTGAGTTAGGCTTGACTGGGTGGTAAAAGGGGGTTTCAAGAAATTTGTAAACTTTTTTTAGAATAATTAAATCCATCACACTTGGTTAGCTAGGTAGAGCCTCACAGTTTGTCAAACCATACAACCTAAACAACACTCTTATAGGTTGTATTTTATGGGTTCCACTTGTTTACCCTACTTGGGTGTATGGTTTTAGAATACCCAACACTAACTATGCATAGCCCAAAAAGTTGAAGAAATTAAAAAATATCACCGAAATAATCCCTAAACAAAACCCAATCAATGCATGATTAGAAAAGTAGTTGCGAAGTAAGTAAAAATAGTAGCATGATGTTACAAACTACCCACCATAGAAATATTTTGTCCCCATATTCATGTTAAGAATCTTCCATGTCAAAAATATGTGTTTAATGCTCTCTCATCAATTCCTCACTCTCCCAAGTCTCATGGGTATCATAATCATGCTTCCATAGCACTCGACCCAATGGAATCTTCCTCCCACAAAGTATGATGGTTTTAAAATCAACTATCCGGATTGAATGCTCACTCACAAATAAATTAGGCTCAACATCAAGATCACCCAATTTCGGAATATGATATGGGCCAGAATGATACTTCTATAGCTGAGATACATGAAATATGATACGTATCGATGTCAGCTATGGAGGAAGTGACAAATGTTAAGACATTGTTTCCCCTGGAATTGGGGATGACCTCGTTGATCGAAGGTTCAAACATTTCAATCGATTTCTAACAGGTTTGTTCGTAGAACCAGAAACATCCAATGATTCCATATCCATTTAGACCTACATTCCAAAGGTAGGTGCTCAATAGTTGTGGACTGATGAGGGAATTTTTATTGGTCGAGAGGATGGGAGGTCGGACTCATCACACCATTTTTAGGGGAATTATTGTCTACTCTGGGTCTCTCTTTATAGATTTAAGTTATGTTCGTGAATCCTTATTACATTACCAGGCATAAAATGTGCTTTCCTTTAAATCTATCAATAAATGATTGATATGAAGAAAATTTAGAGAATCTTTTATATGTATTTGAGGTTCTTCATCGATAGAGAATAATCTGTATTTGATAGAGATTCTTAGTTGATGGTGTCCTTAAATACATAAAAGTCTCTTGGTCATTATGATGACCATACTAGTTTTAAAGCAACTCAGTGGGGCACTTTAAGTTTATTGTCATGCAGGAGGACATGGATTATTTTAGAGTTGGGATCGTACCCACTGATGGGATACCTATGTATCCTTTATTTTGGAAAAGGAATTAGAACCCATGTAGTTCGAGTAAGGGAGTATGATGTTTATGCATGATTGATGGCTCAAAGAAAGATGTCATGATTACTTCTACACTCTAAGCTCACATGAGTCATGCTCGGTGTGAGAAAAAAGAGGTATTGGTGAAACCATAGAATTGTACCGTGCAATGATGTGTGGATTATGTATGTATTACTACCCAAGTAGATGAGGATTAAGATTTAGTTCAAGGAATAAATCCATGAACAAGGTTTATTAAGGTATATGTGCTTCATAGAGATTTGGATACTCTAATATTAGGGTTTAATCCTAAGGAAGATGTCCAAGTTAGGAGGGGACTTATGATTGCGTTTTACTCCTGAGGAGGAAGCCCAAATCAAAAATAATTATGACTCTTTAAGAGAAAAAATACTGGGGCTTATTCCTAAGGAGGAGGCATATGTTAAAGGGATTTGAAAATTGAGGGACATGGGGCTTACTCCTAAAGAGGATGCCCATATTTGAGAATGGAGCTTATTCCTAAAAAGGAAACCCAGGTTAAAGGAATTATTGTTTGGGGCTTACTCCTAAGGAGGATGCCCATATTTGGGGAAATATGACTGGGGATTATTCATGAAAAGGAGGCCCAGGTTAGAGGACTTGGGGCTTACTCCTAATGAGGATCCCCAAATTAATGAGGACTTGGGGATTACTCCTAAGAAATATGCCCAAATTAATTTGAATTTGGACTAGGGCTTACTCCTAAAAAGGAGGTCCAGGTTAAGAATTCTCTCATCCTAAAGGATGAGGTTGAATGAATGAACTCTCTAACTTTAGTGACATAAAGATGTGAAAATCACTAAGTTTTGAGAGATGTTCCACGAAGCTCCTTTCAAATAAAGAATCCAATCAAGAAAAAATTCCACAAATGGATTTGAAGAGTGTCTTAAAGACTGAATCTTGAATAGGAGTGGTGGAATGGCATAAGAGAGGTAAAATGGGGAGGAAGGGCACCCAAAAGTAGAAGGGCGCACCACTCCTGGTAGGCGCGTAGGTACTGCGTGGGCACACAAGTATTGGTTGCTCAGGTATACCTGCGCGACTCATGGGTACTTGGGCGATCCTTTCCCAGTAGAGTAATACTTGGGCTATTCTTGACCAAATCCTTTAGAATCATCCTGAGGTACTTCCAGAAGAGTGGCACACAAGTTTCAATGAATAGGTTTGGAGGCGCGCGAGTGTGTATATTTCCCTTAAGGGTAAAAAACACTTAAGCGTGCAAGTGTTAGTGAATTTTAACAAATAGAACTTATTCCTCTTGTTTAGACCTTCTATTCAAGGTAAAGAATTACCTTAGAAGTGTTCAGAATACTTGAATAAGAGACTTGGGAATTCAGAGATCTCTATCTGAATTCTGGAAAAATTCCTCTTGAAATGGGGGGACCACAGGGTCTATTTATAGGCTTTTGAAGGCCCTGGGTGGTTTTCAAAGAGGGCGCGCAAGTGTACTTGCATGACAGTAAGGAAACTTGCGTGGTGGAAGGTCCTTTGACTCCTTTTTCATTCATTTGTTGATTTTTTATGTTTTCTTCAAATGATGAAACAATTTGGACATTGGTATTTCCATTTTTAAGTCATTAGAAATTGTGAAGGAAAGGAGCATCAAAAAAAGTCCCCCCTCAGAGTTGGATCAGGAGAGAAAAGAGGATTTGACTTTGAGGAAAAAAGGAGAAACCAGGGGTCTTTGTGGTTATTGTCATTTTAGAGTCATGCATATCAGACATAAAAAGGATAATGTTTTGAGGTCGAATAGCTTTGAACAAATGGATTAAAATTGACTCAATTCCTTGAAAACTTATCTGAAAACATATTACCACACTCAAGTATGGGGGACAATATGTAAACTACGACTTAAGAAAATTTAAATATGAGGAATGATATGAAAAAGAGCTAAAATGCAATAGAAGAATTAGTTCCAAGAATAAAGTTACCATTATTTAACAAACCCGTTGGGGGTTGAATTATGTTGGGCCACCTAAGGGAATTGGATACATAGTCAAATAAATAGCTTCTTTTGGATGACAGGTCCGTTATTTAGACTACTTATGCAAGGCCGCCTAAGGACACATGCTGCATAGTCAGGAAAAAGAACTCTCAGAAATTTACTTTTCTACTACTAAGAAGCCAGTGAATGTTTATGGGGATTCAACTTTTCCAAAGTATAGAGTTTGATGTATGGAGAGAGGTACTTGAATATGGAGAAAATATTTCCAAATAGGTTTGTCTAAGAATTGGATGAATGTTACTCCTACAATGTTCTGACCCAAACATAGGGAAGGAAAATATAAACCATAGAATAGAATACTTTCATATCATGAAAAAGAACATGAAATAAATATATTAAGGATAACTATTTTTTGTGTATCCTTACATATTTTTGATAAGACCAATAAGAAAAAAACAGGATTTCTTCCCACGAATGAAGTTACCAGTATCTGACAAACCCGTTAGGGGGTTGAATTATGCAGGGCCACCTAAGGGCATTGGATGCATAGTCAAATAATAGCATCTTTTCGCTGACACGTCTGTTATATAGACTACTTATGCAAGGACACCTAAGGTCACGTGTTGTATGGTCAAGCAATAGAAATCTCAGAAATTGGACATTTTGGGACCAGAAGTCAAGAAAGGGGTTATAAAGATCTAGAAGTATTCAAGATTAGGATTATGACACATAAATATGGGTATTGTCCAATATATGCAGAGATACAAAGATCAATGATAACCATAATCATGTTGTGGCTGGATCCTTAATTGAAATGTTGGACTTCACTACGTATCCCATAAGGATGGGAATCAATCCATACGTAGTTCTTAAACTACAGTTTAATGTTTTTCGGGACAAAAATATTGGAGATCTTAGTTTATTGTCATAGATCTTGGACCATTTATAAGAAATACACAGTGTGTGTTTTCATGGGGACTTTTCAGCCAAGGGATTGAAAGTGAAATTTGGGGTTAGGACGAAAATACTTGGGGCTGGATTTGAGGGACACTCGAACGTTCCTACGTATCCCATAAGGATGGGAATCAAGCCCATGTAGTTCTAGAAATACCCTATGTACAAATTTGGTTTGTACATGTAAAGGGTGAAAGGGGACATTAGTGCAATGATGGATTAACCCAAGATAAAAGGTTCGGGCATTTTCATGTATGCACGTAGTCTTTGGAATGAAACATGATTGAAAAATCAATGTAAATAATGATTCCCTCTCAGGTGAGGGTATCAAAAAATATTGTAGTTTATTGTCGTACATGAAAAAAAGTGATGTACAGTTTAACGTCATATATCAAGGACGAAAGTGAACCAATGTTATGATATTGATTATAGGGACAGTTTCATGAATCAACATCATATGAGATGGAGGTGAACCGATGTGAAGATATTGGTTTTGGGATTTAACCTTGGGAGGTTGCCTACGTACCCAACCTGGAAGGCAAGGATCAAAGTCCGCATAGTTCAATTAAACAATTAATTAATGATTAAGATGTTCTTGGGGACAACAACCAAAAAAATTGATATTGGGACTTACATGTGGTTAGAGGCCCAGAGAGGGTGTTATTGTTGAAATTTTCTCTAAGCTCACATGAGTCATACTCAGTGTGAGAAAAAAGAGGTAAAAACAACCTTAACGATGCACAGTTTAATGTCATGTAGGACATATTAAGGGACTATGCAGTTTAAAGTCTTGCAATTTGGACTATTGGTGTTGCACAGTTCAGTGTCATATAGCAGGGACAAAGTACAGTTTAATTTCATGTAGGACGTATCAAATGATTTTATGTATAGTTTAGCATCATGTAGTTAGGATGATGGGGACCACACAGTTTAATGTCATGTTGGAAAAAATAGGACTGTGCAGTTTAATGTCATGAAGTAAGGATAAAAGAGAACACATTTTAATGTCATGATGGATGTATTAAAGACTTTTTCATAGATTAATGTCATGTTGGACAAAAATTAAAATAGTTTTAGGTCATATGTATAGACCATTTCTGTATAGTTTAACGTCATATAGCAAAGATGATGAAGGGGACACAGTTTAACATCATGTTGGATGAATTAGGGAAATTTTTCACAGTTTAACGTCGTTTGGGATGAAATTAATACAACTTGTTTAAGGTCATATGTATGGATAGTAGATGATGTATTTTGGGTCTGTACTAAATAATTATTTTGAAATCTGGCATTGGTTGGATTGGTTATGAGTTCCACATCCAATGAGAATAAAGAATAAGCTCTATTGGAATAGACCTTATTTATTGAATAAGGTCCTTCCAATTTTGGCTCAATATTGGGAGGTTTCATTCCTGGTATCTTTGGAGTTATGAGAACTAATACCAATTCTCCATGAATGAATGAACGAAGATGATATTTTTTGTAGAAATCTCATGTTATTCGATTCTGATAGACTTCCAAGTGGTGCAGAGTGAACAATCTTTTCTCATCTAACATTTTTCAATTCATCCAATCACTTTTGAGATTGTTCATCTGTAGATGATTGATCACAATAGGCTACTCTAAGTGAATGTAATTGAACTTCAATGGGCAAGACTGCTTCCGTTCCATATACCAGTGAATATGGAGTTGACTGCGTTACAGTGCGGGTGGTGGCCCGATAAGCCCATATAGCATGAAAGAGTTTATCATGCCATGAATTATTATCTTTACCCACCATATTTTGCAATATATTTGATAGAGTCTTGTTGAAAGCTTCTATCTAGACATTGGCCATTGCATGATACTAAGATGAATGATTGGATTTTATGTTGTATTCATGATTCAACTTTTTCACCTCGGATGAACATAAGATGGTGCCATTGTCTGTCAATATAGTATGAGGGACACCAAATCTGGTAATGATGTTTGAATTGATGAATCTAACAATTATTTTATAACTGAATTCCTTGAGGGGTACTTCCTCTGCCCATTTGGAAAATAAATCAGTTGTAGTATGAATATACTTAAACTGCTTGGTCTTAGCTGAAGGGTAAAGTCCCACCACATCCATTCCCCATGTGGAAAATGGCCACGAGTATTTAGCTGTATGAAGCAACACTGGAGGTTTATGAATGAAGTTGGAATGTAATTATCATTAATGACACTTCTTTGTAAAATCGACACAATCTTGTATCATTGAAGGCCAAAATTATCCAAGCCTTAGAATCTGATCAAGCATTCTAAGTCCAAACTGGTGAGCACCACAGAATCCTGCATGCACTTCTTTGATTACAACCATTGTCTCTTGACCATCAATGCATCTGAAGAGAACTCCATCAAAACCATGCTTGTAGAGAATTCTCTCTAGGTGATCTGGGCCATCATAAATAGTAATGTTTACCACATGTCGCCAGATTTGTTATTTCCCAGCTCTATCAGGTGGAAGTATTCCATTTTGAAGGTATTTCCTGATAGGTTCCATCCATCCCGTAGTGTGACCATATGGTTCAGAGATGGGACAAATTCCATTGATTTCCTCTATTCTGGCTCGTACATAAGGTGAAATTTTACAACGGTGGGAAATACTAATGGTTGTCTCATCCCAATTTGGATCTGCCAGAGCTGTGGATATATTAGCAAGTGTATCAGCTTGGGCATTTTTTGATCCTGGGACATAAGAAAATGTCGGTTCCGAAGGAAACTCCTCCATTAACTCTCTGACATAATCATACAAAGGGATTAGTTCTTCTTTTCTGATTTCATAATCCCCATTGACTTGTTTGATTACCATGTCTGAATCACCTTTCACCTTTAAGTGATTCACTTTTTCTTGAAGCGCCAACTCCAATCCTGCAATGAGAGCTTGGTATTCCACTTCATTATTTGTACCACCTTCCCACAATAAGAAGAAATAGGGTAACACTTCCTTTTATGGAGAAATGAATATAACCCCTAAGCCAACTTTGTTGAATTTAGGATTTTCCATTTTCCACCCTTTTGGACTTCTGGATGCACCATCAAAGTACATTCACCATGTTTCAAGGAATTCTTGAATAGAGACAACTTTCTCATTAGGGAGTTCAATATCTGAAGATGTGTCTTCCTCCGAAGGGTGTTCAAAAAGGAAATCAGCCAAAGCATAGCACTTTATCACCTTTCGAGACACATCTTGAATATCTATTAACTTCAAGATAACTGCCCACCTTTCCAGACGTCCTGTATTCATTGGAAGACTAAGGATGAAATTGAGATGGTTATTGTGAAATACCAATTGGACCTCATGATGTTGCAGGTAGTGTCTAAACTTCTAAACTGAAAATATTAATGCCAGGAAGCACATCTCAATACTTGAATATCGGTTTTCTGCTTCAAGCATAGTCCGACATAGATAGTAGATGTTGTTTTCATTCCCAGCATCATTCTTTTGAGCAAGAAAGGAACCCAATGATCACTCTAGAGCTATCAAACAGAAGATAAGTGGTCTTCCTTCAACAGGTGGCATAAGTACCAGTTGACTCAAGAGATATTTCCTGAGAATATTAAATGCTTCTTGACATTCTTTAGTCCACTGGTAAGTGACTCCCTTATTCATCAATTTGTTGAAGGGTAAGATTTTTCCTGCCAAATTGGCGATGAAACACTGAATATAGGCTAAGTGTCCTTGAATTCCTCTCAATCATCTTAAATTTCTAGGAGGTTACATTCCAAGGATTTTATTTTCCTTCTCAGGATCGACCTCGATACCACGATGGAGTACGACGAAGCATAGAAATTTCCCCAAGGTTACCCCAAAAGCACATTTTGAGGGGTTCATCTTAAAATTATGTTGTCAAAGATTACAGAATATGACTTATAAATCATCCATGTGATTCTAAAGTTGTTTGGCTTTGACCCCCCAAATCGTCCAGATAACATTCAAAAAACATTCCCAGAAAGGGTTTGAAGATACGATGCATGGCATGCTGATATGTTGCACCTTCATTCTTTAGGCCGAAGGGCATTACCTGATAGAAAAACACACCCTGAGGGGCTCCGAAGGCTGTATATTTTTTATCTTCTAGTGCCATTGTGATTTGATTATATCCAAAATATCCATCCATGATGGAAAGCACTTCATATCCAGCTGTCACATCAATCAAGAGTTCTGTAATCAGAACTACAAAATCATCCTTAGGACAATGCCGATTAAGATCTCTGAAATCAATGAAAACTCTAATTTTCCCATTATCCTTTTTTACTGGGACAATATTAGCCAAATGCTTGGGATATTGAACTTCTATGAAGAATTTAGCTTTGATGAGCTTATCCACTTCAGCATCAATTTTGGAAGCATAGGTTGGGTGTGTTCTTTTAGCAGCTTGTTTGAATCATCGATGTTATTCTGGAAAACCCAAATGATGAGTGGCAACATCAGAATTAGGCCCTAGCATCTCTTTATAGTTCCCAGAAAATATATCTCAATTTTTATTTAAAAATGAAATATACATCTCTTGATCTTCAAGAGTCATGGGTGCAATGATTAAAGTGGGGTATGGATCTTCTTTTTTACCCAAATTGATTTCTTTGAGTTCATCCACAGTGGTAGAGAAACCCTCTTCAAATGCTGGAGGAACATCCCTGAGATCTTCCTCTTCTTCTTCAACATGTTTTATTTCCTCTATTTCCACTAGCATAGTATATGATGAGGCATAATTATCATGATCAGAAGAGGTGTCAAAATTTACACATCTTGAAGAAGAAGATTCCATTTCTGACACAATTGATGATAAAAGGGTCTTCTTTGGGTAATAAAGACGATATTATGGATTGAGAATCGACATCATCGTTTACCTCTGACATTTATATAACATTCCTTGGCTTGATTGGAGATGTATAGACTTGCTGGATTTCAGCTGATGAATGAGGAAATCTCCATTTGATCTTTCATCATTGCTTGGTGGATCAACAATTTCCCCCATGTTGTCTGGATCGATTTTCGTAATTGACATTATGGATCTTTCCATAAGAGTATTTTGATTTGGGTCTATCCTATCAATTTTACTGATAGGCAACACATAATATTTACTCACATGTGCTAATGGGTTTACTGGAATCTTTTCCAAACCATACCGAGCATTAACTTTGGTAATCTCCGTTGTTGTGGATTACTCCTTTCCCTTCATGTGGTAGAATTCCACCTCAATGTATTGAGATTCACACGTCTTGAACGGGGCCTTATCATCATATAATGTCCCAACTTGACCATTGAAACAAAACATGAGACATTGACTGTATGACGAAGGGATAACCACATGTCGATGTAGCCATGGTCTTCCAAGTAAGATGTTGAAGGCTGAGTCTTGATCAACAACCATGAAAACTTAATTGGACACAAGATCACCAAACAGATTTCTGAGTGTAATCTCGCCCAGTGGTTCTTGTTCATTTTTATCATATCCTTGTAACATCAAAGTAGAAGGAGATAAATCAGATTCCGTGAGGCCCAATTGACAAAGTGTATGAATGGGCATGAGGTTGAATCCTGAACCATTATTAATGAAAACTCTTCGGATGTCTATGACATTGACCTTTCCAGATAAGTACGAAGGTCTAATATGTCCATGCAGAACATCATCTTCATCTTCATCCGTAAAAGATATTACTACATGGCATTCTAAAGTATTATTCACTACATGGTAGACTTCAGCTGCAGCAATTTCAGTTTCAAACTCCTAAGGACTTCACAAAGCCTCAATGAGTGCCTCTCGAAGATCCTTTGATAAATTCAAGGCATCCAGAATTGATAACTTGTCAAGTACTTGGGATAGGTGTTTCAATATATCATACTATTGATCCAAAGGTCTGCGTTTCCCAAAATGAACATGTGGTTTAGCAGGTGACTTGAATGTTTATGCCTTGGAATTTGATGAATCTTGTACCGAGATAGGAGTTGGTAATACTCCTGGATTTGGATGATTAGACCGATTAGGTCTATTTACTTGCTGAGAGGAAGAATATGGAACATTCAACTGATTTTCCAAAGTAATTGTTCTAGGGCTAAGTCTACCTTGTGTGGAAGAACATTCTTGTTCTTGTTGAGATCTTTGAAGGGCTATACCACGAGTTTCTGTTGTATACACGGTTCTAGCAGGGGTAGAATTGGAATAGTGGCCTCTGAAAGATCCATTTCTTCCCCTGTATCCTGAGCCTCTGGAACTTCCTCAGATTCCCCTGTATCTATATAACTTGATTCTTTACTTCCTCCTTGTTATCTCCCTTTCGGAGTGGGGGAAGTGGGTTACTTGAAGGATTACCTAGATTCTGGGTAATCCTTTGATTTCGTGTATGCACACCTTCTTCATTTGTGTCTGTGCGTACAACTTCTGGAGCAGGACCCTCTTCATATGAGTCCCCTGAGTGAGCCTCATGTTCTAGGGGATCAGAAAAAATGGCATTAATGGAATTAATTGATTCATAATGCATCATATCCCTTCTATCATCATTTATGTGATATTGTCTTCTACCATTCCCCTGATGAGGCATTACCTTTTGTTGATTTGATCCCTCTGGAACTTCTTGGCGAACCGTAATTTAGATATAATCTCAAGATAATTCGGTTCTTGTTCCTATTGTGGCTTCTTCCCCAATTGAGAGAAGACAGAATTTCACTGAGGAGGGGATTGATGATTTGAAAAAGTCCCCAGTTCAGTGGACTGGGGATGTTCATGCTACCTTTGCTCAACTCCTCGAATCCTATTTGTTGATTCCGAGTGTTGGGTTAAAAGAGTCCCAGTCTGGAAAGCTGGGGTGGCTCTAGACATGCTATGTCTAAGACTTTCTTAAAATATCTCCTGATCTTGCATACCTTATTCTGGAAATTAGTTGGATGAATCAATCAATATCCACTTTTATCACCCGGTTCAAAAGACCGTTGGATGATTTCTGACACTTCTATCATTTGATGATGTGCTTGCTCCACACGAGAGGCCTATACAATATTCTAATTTGCTTGATGCAGGAGTAATTCAACAACTTGTTCTCTGTATTCTTTATTTTTAGAGGAACTAATTGAAGCCTGTTCTTGAGAAAGTTTTTGATTACAAACAAAACCCATTGACTATGGTCGGCCATGGGCAATAACATTGCATGAGACCATTTTCAGCGGGCTTTGCTGATTGGAGAGTACAGTGAAATGTAGTGCTCCATGAACAACCCATCCTCTAACATGAATAAAAGATGGGGCATTGGAAATTAACTGGCACAATCTTCTTAGTGCGCCAAGGCATGAACGTTGAAGGGCTCTCTGCTGCTTTTCATCCTTCGGATATCGAGAGAATGATAAAGATGCCAAATCAATCTGACGTTGTAACCCTTCTATTATCTTAAGATGATTTTCATATTAATCATAAGATAATACATTATTTTTCAACTGAAAAAGAGTTTTCCATATGTTAAGACGAATATCATGAATTCCATCTTCCATCAACATCTCTGGAATGTCATACTATGAGTCAGCCAGAGGCCAAAACATGACTGGAACTTCACCCTTCGCCAGTTGTTTTCTCATTTTTAGCATTTCCTCTTTATCATTCAAAGAAGATTCTTCTAAATTATTTGACCAGAGATGGTGTTTCCTTGTTGTTTCGTCAGATTCAACAAGATTGGTAGATAAATCACTGATTAAACTAGAAGATGCATGACTTAGGGGTGGTTCAGAGAATGACCTACCACCTGGGCTTTCTTCTTGTTGAGAATGTATTTCACCTTCTAGGTATAAAGCATCAAACATGAATGGTTTCGCATTTTCAAGTGCCTCAAGATAAGAGGGATTTCTCGGCACTATATTGTCCACTGGAGCATTTTTCGGGCAATGTGAATCACTACTACAGAGAGGACTTTCGCAGCAAAATTCATCATCATGGGGAGGACCACCATGGTGGGTTATAACAAAATATGAGATCTCTTGCTCCTTGGTCTTTTGGCAACACATAGGGTTATTGTAGCTCTCATATGATGATGAAACTTCAAGATTTCCCGAACTGTCATGAAGCAAGCCTTCATAAAGAAGTGTCTGTTGAAGACCTTCTGAATTATTGTTCCCACTATTGGGAAATGAGGGAGTAGAATCTTGGATTCTAACATATAATTGTATGAGGGTCCATGAACTCCAGCATTGAGCAAGTCCATGTTACCTATTTGATCTTGATCTCTTGACTATGCTGGGCGGGTATTCTTCTTAGACACCTTCATACTCGCCTTGGGAACCACTTGGTGACGAAAGTGGCTACTCTGAGCAGGTGTATGTGCCTAATCAGAAGAGATGACCAGGTTAGGCTGACAATCTCTACTCAAATCAGGTGTATGTCCCTGACTTGGTTGTCCGTATGATATAGGGGAATACGCCCCACAACCATCTTGGACTGGAACAGATGTGTGTGTCTATTTTGGAGTGAACTGTTGATTTGTCACTCCACTGGTAGGGTTAGATTTATGTGTCTTTCCCTGAGATGCTACTGAAGCTGTTATAATTTCCTGGAAATCATCCAGAATATGAGCAGGGATTTTATTCTGATATTTCACCATTGATAAAATATGTTGGGTGACTTCAGCTACCGGAACGAGGATATATGTCCATTCCGTGCTTTAAGTAGGTGTGTGTACCTTGTCTTGTCATCCTTTTCCTATCAGTGAATCATGACAGTACTCATGTGTAGGGGGGAGTGTTGAGTCTGCCTCCTATTTGTCACCGAAGATTTTGGACTTACTTCTCCGAGTGCTACCAAGAAATACTGTTGGTAGGCTTGATCAATACTAGCAGGTGTATGTGCCTGCTGATTGTACTTCACTGAACATGTTTAATGAGATCCATCATATGTAGTAAGATGAGCCTGCTGACTAGATGATGACATATAAACAGGTGTATGTTCCTGCCTATAGTAATCTGCCGGAATTGTCTGGCGGGATTGGCGTGATGCTGCCAGACGAGTCTGCTGGATAGTAGAATTAATATGGATGGGTGTATGTTCCTGGTCATTGTTTTCCACCAAGTTAGGATGGTGGACTTCTCTGGAGATTGCAGAGATGAAAACCTACTCACTGTTGACCGAATTTCGCCTCTAGAGATTTGTCTTTCCAGCTCGAGTTTGAGGAACCTGAGCCGAATGCCTGGAGTCGATACCCTCAACATGTTGAGGTCGCACTACTGCACGGGTCTGGTGGCAGTTGTGGATGGAATCCCTCGGGAAGGACTCCTGCTTCCTTGAATTAAGGCCCTGAGCGACTTTCTCATTCACCTCCACAGAATATGGGAGTGAATGGTGATTGTGTTCCTCGGATAACAACCCGAAACAGTTGGAGACGGTAGTTGGAACCGCCTGCTTCTTGATTGTTGGTCATCGCTGTTCGGATGACCAGGGTGAATTTTTAACTTGGAGGGCTTGTCGAGCAGCCTCCAGAGTTGGAATGCTACCGTGTTGACGGTACTCCTTAACCAGCGCATTTGATACCCAACGTTGAAAACGCTGAGTAGGTGTTGTCGTCCTCAGAGCGGATAATGATCCAGTATGAGTAGCAGAAGTGTCATTTGTAGTATAGGTTTTCAGAGTAGAGGTATTCACATATATAGTCTTAAGAAAATCCATTCTCGTAATGTATAAGATCTTGAAAAAGTATTCCTTCTTGATATAACAAACATAATCAATATAAGTTTGGCTACTACATCTTTTGGATGAGAACATATGTTATTGATTTCCTTGTTGGCCCTCTCATTGTGTTTTAAATTAGGGTCTAAAAAATAAGCAAAACATCATTTTAACTTGGTTAAGGATTCATGTTGGGTTCACCATTTTTTGTTTCCCTTGGAATTGGGGATGACCTCATTGATTAAAGGTTCAAACATTCCAATCGGTTTCTAACGGGTTTGTTCGTAGAACCAGAAACATCCAATGATTCCATATCCATTGAGACCTACGTTCCAAAGGTAGGTGATAATTATTTGTGGAATGATGAGTCTTAGGAATTTTCATTGTTCGAGAGGATGGGAGGTCGGACCCATCACATCTTTTGAGGGGAATTATTGTCTACTCCAGGGCTCTCTTTATAGATTTAAGTTATGTTTGTGAATCCTTATTACATTACCGGGTATAAAATGTGCTTTCCTTTAAATCTGACAATCAATGATTGATCTGAAGAACATTTATAGAATATTTTATATGTATTTTAGGTTCTTCATCGATAGAGAATCATCTGTATTTATTAAAGATTTTTAGTTGATGGTATCCTTAAATACATAAAAGTCTCTTGGTCATTATGATGACCATACTGGTTTTAAATCCACTCAGTGGGGCACTTGGAGTTTATTGTCATTCATGATGACATGGATTATTTCATAGTTGGGATCGTACCCGCTGATGGGCTACCTACGCATCCTTTGTTTTGGAAAAGGAATCAGAACCCACGTAGTTCGAGTAAGGGAGTATGATGTTTATGCATGATTGATGGATCAAAGAAAGATGTCATGATTACTTCTACACTACAATCTCACGTGAGTCATGCTTGGTGTGAGAAACAGGAGGTATTGGTGAAACCAGAAAATTGTGCCATGGAATGATGTGGGGCTTATGTATGTATGATTGCCCAAATAGATGAGGATTAAGATTTACTTCAGAGAAGAAATCCATGAATAGGTTCCATAAAGGTATATATGCTTCATGGAGATTTGGATACTCTAGTCTTGTGGTTTACTCCTAAGGAAGAATCCCAAGTTAGGAGGTGACTTATGATTGGGTTTTACTCCTCAGAATGAATCCCCGATCAAATGGAATTATGACTGGTTAAGAGAAAATAAGACTGGGGCTTATTCCTAAGGAGGAGGCCCTAGTTAAAGGGATTTTAAAATTAAGAGACTTGGGGATTACTTCTAAAGAGGATGCCCATATTTGAGACTGGATATTATTCATGAAAAGGAAACCCAGGTTAAAGGAATTATGGTTTGGGGCTTACTCCTAAGGAGGATGCCCATATTTGTGGAATTATGACTGGGGATTATTCTTGAAAATGAGGCCTCGGTTAGAGGACTTGGGGCTTACTCCTAAGGAGGATTCCAAAATTTATTAAGACTTGGGGCTTACTCCTAAAAAAGATGCCCAAATTAATGAGGATTTGGACTGGGGCTTACTCTTGAAACGGAGGCCCAGGTTAATGATTCCCTCATCTTAAAGGATGAGGTTGAATGAATGAACTCTCTAACTTTACTGACATAAAGATGTGAAAATCACTAATTTTTTAGAGATGTTCCACAGAGCTCCTTTCAGATAAGGAATTCAATAAAGAAAACATGCCATAAATGGATTTTAATAGTTTCTTGAAGACTGAATCTTGAATAGGAGAGGTGGAATGGAATAAGAGAGGTGAAATGGACAGGAAGGGCACCCAAAAGTAGAAGGGAATGCATGTCCTGGTAGGCGTGCATGTATTGAGTGGGCGCGCAAGTATTGGCCGCGCAGGTATACCTGCGCAGCTCATGGGTACTTGCGCGATCCTTTCCCAGTAGAGTAATACTTGGGTGATTCTTGACCAAAGCCTTTATAATCATCCTGATGTACTTCTAGAAGAGTGGCACGCAAGATTCAATGAATAGGTAAGGAGGCGTATAGGTGTGTCCATTTCCATTTAGGGTAAAATCACATAGGCGTGCAACTGTTAGGGAATTTTAACACTTAGACGTTATTCCTCTTGTTTATACCTTCCATTCTAGGTAAATAATTACCTTAGAAGTGTTCATAAGACTTGAAGAAGAAACTTGGGTGTTCAGAGCCCTCTATCTGAACTCTGGAAAAATTCCTCTCAAAATGGGGGGCCCACAGGGTCTATTTATAGGCTTCTGAAGACCCTGGGAAGTTTTTAAAGAGGGTACGCAAGTCACTTGGGTGACCATTAGGTAGCGCGCTGGTGTACTTGCGCAGCAGTAAGGGAACTTGCGCGGTGCAAGGTCATTTGGCTCTTTTTTCATTCCTTTGTATATCTTCGATGTTTTCTTCAAAGGATGAAACAATTTGGACATAGGTATTTCCATTTTTATGTCGTTAGACATTGTGACAGAAAGGAGCGTCAACAAACACTATCCCCACCTTCTCAACAAACTCAAAAGATCCCACAAAAAAGGAGCAAGATCCCCTTACCCCTGAATCCGTTACTGATCCAAATGGTGTGAAACATTGAAGAACACCTTGTCACCAAAAAAACTACAATGGTCTATGATGAAGATCATCAAAAAAATTATACTGTATTTACGTTGTCATCATTATATTATAAATAAACAAAATCATTTCTGTCATATCATAAAACAATATTGGTATTACTAAGGAACATTCACTGATATTTGACCAACACAATGGAGAGTTGAATGATAGACTATACATGGCCTCAGAAAGGTCCATTCTGCTCAAAAAATAGTAACTATTGTTATAAGAAAACTCAAAAAACCCCAAATGATCTTCCCAATCCCCACCAATGTTGATAACATAGGAATGAATCATACCCTCAACCATATGTATTGCTATTTTGGTTTTTCCATCAGAATGTGGAGAGTATGTCGTATTCAAATGAACCATAGATCTCAGTGTCTCTTGAAGGTGTATACAGAAGATATAAGTAAACCAAGGATCTATGTTAAAGACTATATCATGTGGAGCTCTTTCAAAAAATAATCTCACTCACATAGAGATTTCCCAACTCATAAACTTTGGTTACATCATGAATGGGTAATAAGTGAGCTGATTTGGTCAGCATATTGATCACAAACCATATCACATTATTCATTCTATGGGTACATGAAAACCCCACAAAAAAGTCCATAGAGATCTCATACCTCCAAGTCGGGATTGGAAGTTGTCATAGCAGACCCGAAGGTGTATGGTGCTCGACCATGACATGTTGTCATGTATAAAATTGATATACAAAATCAGCAATGCCTCATCTCATATCTGGCCATAAGAATTATTACCTTATGTCATAAGAATATTTTTGGTTCATAGGTTCACTACCCAACAGAAATTATGTAAACCCCCACATCATCTTTCCTGACTAATAATGGTACCAAAAAATGAATCTGATAACATAAAATGGCCTCCATGGGGAGTGACCATTCAACAAGATTCTCCCCAACCTATATAGAGTATCTAATTATATGGAACTCATTATCAAGATTATATTCTAGATAAATAAACTTTAAAAGAGTTTATTTAAACATTAAACTAGCCAAGATAACCTCAACCCTAAATTTCCAGAGTCCAATATGCAACTATGAAAAAAGTGCCATCAAGTTACACTCTTCTGATGATTCTCTCTTAACCTGGGTCCGACGTTTTTTGATCAAATCATCAGTGACTCCATTACCTTTCCCAAGGTTATAAGTGATGTAAAAGTCAAAATATTGTAGGAATTCCTCCCAATTACTCTATTAAAAATTACAATATATGTGAATGTACGTATAACTTAAGATATTGAGGTTGAAATACACATCAAACCTATCCTTGAAAAGGTAATGCCACTGACTCTTCTATTATAGCATCACAACTACAAGTTCAAGGTTAAAAGTTAGATAATTATTTTCATGTTTCATATGCTTCCATGATCCATAGGCTACCACTTGATCACCCCTCATAAGAACACATCCTAAAACTAAACCAGATGCCTCACAATAGACCACATAGCCCTACCCAGACTCATGAACAGTTAACGTCAATGAATATTTCTAAACACGTTTCATCTCAACAAAAGAATTCTGAGTTTTATCATCCCAAGAAAACATTAAACTATTACAAGTTTGAGAATTAATAGTAGAATCCAAATTTGGGAAGAAATTTACAACCTAGTTATAATATCAAGCTAAACATAAGAATATATGAATATCAGAAACATTTTATGGTTTCACCCATTTCATTACAGCTTTCATCTTTTCAGGATCAACTAAAACACCATTTTTCAACACCACATGTACCAAGAACATCAATTAATGAATCTATAAATCAAATTTCAAAAACTTAGCATAATGTCAGTGGTTTCTCAAAAATTACAAAACTTCTCCTAGATGACTCACATGATCATCCTCATACATTGTGTAAATACTGATGTAATCCACAATTACTACCATGAAAGTATCAATATAATCGTGAAAAATCTTTTTCACCAAATCTATAAAGACTTAAATAGAATTATCTCAACCAAAAAAACATGAAAATATACCCTTACTGGTTGTATCTTCTCCAAAGGGAGGTTTTTGAAATGTCATATTATTTTATTCTCAACTAATGATAACTAGATCGAAGATCAATTTTTGAGAACCACTTTTACCCCTTCAACTGCTCAAAAAAACATCCATCCAAATAAACATATATTTTTTGTTCACTATGAATTTATTGAGATTTCAGTAATTAAAAAAATGACAAATTAACCCATCATATTTCTTTTTAAAATGAATAATCACTACCTATGGTTCTACACTCAGGCGTATAAAACTTTTCTCTAAAAGATCATTCAAATAACTCTACACCCATTTAATATTAACTAGTTCTATTGAGTAAGATATAATAGATTCTACTTTAGTACTAGGTACAATATGGATAAAAATATCTACCTCCCATACCAGTGGAAAAAAAGATAATTCAAAACGAAAAAATGTTGGGAATCTCAAATAAAACTAGAGAGAGATAATTGAAAAACATTTCTTGCTCCAAATCCAAATCATAAACTAATATTAATTTCTTGAAAACTAGATAAGAAGGTTCATCTCTACTTGACCTTGGGTCCCACTCTCTTAGAAATAGATGACACACCCCATCGAGTACTATAAATGAGGCCCATCTAAGAAAACAATCAGTTTGAGATTAATTGGAAATGAGTCAATACATCCATAAAATGAAATTAAGTAGTTTTATGTAGAGAAATAGAAATTCAAAATATAGATAAATCTCTAGTAATGGGAACACCCATGAAGGACAAAAAATGCCATTCTCCTTATTTGATTTAAGGGGTTTAGTAAAGTCCATCACAGAAGATAAAACGTATGTAGGAAGATTACCTGTATTCACAATAGGAGTAAAACTGAACTAATGGGATACACTGGTAACAAATAGATCAGGCACAATAGATGTAGCAATAATGATGTTACCTTGAACAGTCTCTAGACCCATATAATTTCCCCATTTAGACCCTTCCACTGTGTGACAATTTTTTGATCTGGATGCCTTTGGATAGAACCCTTTTGTTCATGAAGTATCATATTTCACCATAGTTTTATTAGGAGCTCATGATCCCATTACAATATAGAGGGAATAATGGACATGATTGAACTTATGTAAGTGAACCGACCATCCATAGGAATCACATATTTTGGGTGCCTCAATGAAATATTATTTTATGTGCCTGGGTTTTCTATATTGGTAATAAATCAAAGGGCCTCTACCAGGAGCTGTAGGAGGTCTAGGAAAACCATACTATTGGGTACCAATATGAGAGTCATCAAAATTCATCTTCCCTTCATTTAAACTCTTAAAAATTACACTTTATGAAAAATGAACTCCCATAAAACACAATATACCATCAATGTCCAATTCAACCGTCAACGCTCTATCTAACACATCAATATTAGATAGAAGCATCAATAAGAAATTCAAATAAAGAATATAAGATTGAATAACCATATAAAATAATTGAGTCTTCATATTCTCATATGTCAAAATATTATGTGAAAAATATAAAATCCTAGTAAAGTTAATTTTTTAATCATTCATGGTCCTGTCAGCCTCGTTGAGTTTAAAAACCCAATTTCCTTGGCCAACACTTTCAAATATGGACCAAATTATTTAGTGAAGTAAATGGAATATTATTTACACTATAACCCCTTGTGATTATCAAATGTCACCATCAAGTACCAATATCTCCTACTAGGTCACTCTATCTTGAACATGGCACATTTTACAGAGATATTATTAGGCGTTTCATTGAAAAAAACTGAAATCCGATATTTATCAACAAATCCTTAGACAGTTGAGGATCATTATAGTCTTGGAACTTAGTTTGTTTTCAATGAAGGAACTCTTGATAAATAATCTTAATGTCATACATATGAGGTTCCATAGCGTGATCCTGTATAGGAACTAGGGTGGGTGCCTATCTTAGAGGTTAGAAAACATGTACAACAACCTCAACCAAATTCTGGTCCACTGGAGGATTTTCTCACTATGGTTCAAGAACAACATCCTACAAGATCTGATTCACATGTCTTCTTAGAGTAAAAATTCTTGACAACATTAGTAGAAAAAATTAAAGACACCTGAATGGTTACATAAAATAAATATCAACAAAGTGAAATAGGAAAAATTAATCCCAAAAGATTGATTAAAAAGATTTATATTTCAATATATCCATATAAAATAAGGGTAAATACCAAAACTAATTCTATAAATGACTTTACTAAAACAATCATGGTGACTTAAGTCTCATTAAGGTCATTATTGTCTAGAAACTAAGTCATAACTACCTCATAAGACCTGACAAGTTTATAGAACATCCTATTAACAATAATGTAAGATACATTACCAGCACTTCTGATACCACTTTGTCACAAAACATCGTAGGTACCCTTGTACCTTAATACCTGAGATGATGCTGATGTAGCCTGAATGGAATTCGTAGTTCCAATGGGTTAGTGACTCTCACATGGAATAATTAAAGATAAATGTGGGAAAAAATTTCTATATAAACAATGGTAGGAATAAATAGAATTTAGTATTCTCAAAAGAGAACTCAAATATAGAGAATAGTACTAGAAGAAAAATAGGTATAAAAAAAACAAATGTACATAATAAAATCACCCGGAAATTGGAAGATAAATAGTCCAATTCCCAACAAGATGCATCTCTCCAAGCCCCAAAGATCAATATTAAGAACCACCCCAAGTGGTTCTTTACCCTTTTCTGAACCTTTAAGAAGATAATCTACAGACACCTAAAGGCACGACTATAGTGTGAGAAAAAATCCCATTTGGGTCTCCCCAAGGATTCCATAAAAAGACACAACAATTAATTAACAAAATAAATAATTCCTCTTTAGATAAAATAGGAAATCCAATTCAAGAACATATTTAAAAAAAATCATGTTTGACATTTCAATTTAAAAAAAATATTTCAAACAATCAATTAATAATCATTTTATATAAATATATTTATATAAATTCAAAATGAACTTGTAAAATAGTTTAAGATCAATGGAATATGTCAATATAATTAAAATTGAGAAATAAGGTCATCTACCAAGAGGTATGATAGTTCCAGGTTATTGGATCCTTACACACTTGGATATGTGATCATGATAATATATATATTGACATCCCTCATAAATAGGTCATAGTGGAATCATCACCATCCTGTCGAGTATGTGACATATTGTATATATTTTATTATAGTTATAAAGAGTAAATATAGTGTTTTCCCAAATAACTCAGTTTCCACCTCAGTTTTCATGTTCTCTATAAATAGTAAATAAAGAAAAATTTATTAGAAAACTTTTTCCAAATAAAATAAACCCATTTTATTCTATTGTAAAATGATAATTTTCAATTTATAACCAAAATAGGTTTTAATAAATTAATGCCTTTTCCAATATAAAACAAACCTATTTTCAGGAAATCAATTTAAGCCATTTTCATGAAATAAAAATTTGAAATCCAATTCAAAATTTCCATCCAATTTCTATAGTAACACCACAAATTAGGGGAATTAGAGGTTCTTCTAAAAAATTCAATCTAAAGAAAAAAGTCCAAATTTGAGGAGAATTGGGGTTTTTTTAATCCAATTTAAATTAATTAAATTCAAATCATATAATTTAGGGTAAAATAAATTGGAAAATCATAAACGGAACCACATACCGTAGATCAACAGATCACGTGTCAGAACTTCCATAAAGGAATTAATCAATGAAGAAAATAGGCAATGGATATCCAAGCATTCATCTAGGATTAATGATTAAATAAATGTGTTTTAGATCCTCCAACAAAAAAGAGATATAAAAACCCCCAGCGAGGATATAAAGAGAGACAAAGAGAGTAGGAGAGAGGGAACATGGGAGGAAAACATTGTGGGAAAGGACTGAATGATGATCGCCTAATATCGATCCACTATATATAGGTTTTGGAGGATCCAAAATAGGTTTCTAAGACCAATACTAACCAAGTAAATCATAATATGGTGGGTCAGAATAGAGAGGGATATAAAAATGGGGTTTGGGATATTTTTAAATATTATTTGGAATAATTAAGTCATACGTGCATGGTTATCTGGGCAGGGCCACATAGTTTATAAAAATTTGTACCCTAACTATGTGCCACTACTGGTTGGGTTCTGTGGTTTTTCATTTGTGGGTTCATTATTTAAAAAACCATGAACTAGCTATCAGAACCCCAATTTTGTGGATTTATATGGTTTACCCTGGGTGGTTTCATAGTATGGGAATATCGTACACCAACAATTGATACCTATAATGATTCAAAAAAAATCCAAATTTTCTCTCAAAGAATCCTTAAATGAAACCCAGCCATATAATGATCGAAATAGGGGATGATGAGCACCTGAAAATAGTAACTGGATGTTATAACCTCCCCACTATAGAAAATTTTTATCCCCGTACAACCTATCAAGAAACTTCCATGTAAAAATATGAGGCCACTACTATCTATCCCATTAATCCCTCTTCCACATCTAATCAAAATAAAAAACATGATCAAATATACCTAGAACTAAATATATCATCATACCATGGTGTAACATGGTTTTATAATCAACAACCTGGACTAGATTCTCATTCAAATAAATTAGGGTCGAAATCATGATCACTCAATCTCAGAACATGAGATGGATTAGAAAGATACATCCATAATTGAGATACATGGAATATGTTATGTATAAACATAAACTATGATGGATGTTCTAAATGTTAATCCATTATCCACACCTGATCAAAAATTTCAAGAGGTCCCAAAAAACTAGTAGGATGTTTCTATTTCCTTCCAAGCCACAAATAACCCAAATGGGGTGAAGCATTCAAGAAAACCTAGTCACTAATAGAAACTTTTAGTGGTTTGTGATAATGATCATAATAAAACTTATACCATCTTTGTGATTTCATCATTCTCTAAAGAATCAACCAAATAATTGTTCTGCTATCTTTAACCATGGTAATTCCAATCAAAAAACATTGATCGTTATCTGACCAACACAATGGAGGTTTGGAAGGATGGTTATACATGGCCATTAAAGGATCTATTTCGACCATGGACTGGTAAATATTATTAGAATAAAACTCAAACAGCCCCAAATGGTCTCACCAATACCCAAAAAATTCATGAATGCGGGAATAAATAATATACTCAACAATATTTGTAGCTCTTTCTGTGCGTCCATATATCTATAGATGGTATGAAATACTCAAAAAAACCTGAGATCATAGCACCTCCTGAAGGAATCTCCAAAATTGAGAAGTCAACTGAGGATATCTTTTAGAGACCATAACAGATATAACTATTTGTAAATGAAAAATAATATTCACAATGATATTTCCATATTCCTCAACATTGGTTGATTCATGAATTGATAACATGTTAGCTGATTTGGTCAGCCAATCGATCAGAACCCATATCTCATTATTCATTCTATGGGTACACAAAACAAAACCACAATTTCCATAATGATCTCATCCCACATTAAAGATAGGATTGACTATAAGTTGTAGAAGAATACAAGAAGGTCTCTAGTACTCGACCTTGACCTTTTTGAATGTATAACAACGAGATACAATATTATCAATTCCCCATCACATACATGGAAACCAAAATCGTCATCTCATGTCATAGAACATCTTCATGGTTCTTGGGTGAACTTCCCACTAGGAATTATATAAATCAACCATAATAAATTTACTGAATGATAATATTGATGAAAAGTTATTTCGATAACATATAATTCCCTCTAAGGAGAACAATAAACATATAAATGTCTCCCAATAAAAAAAGAGAGTCTCTAATGTGACATAACATGTCATCAAGATGTTTTTATTGAAGAATCAACTCGATAAGAGAGGATGAATACTAAATAATATCCAAGGTATCCTCAAACCTCGATTCCCAGACACTAATATACAACAGTGAAAAAAGATCTATCACGTTACACTCCTCTAATGATTCTTTCATGGAATAAGTCATAAGATTCTTACTCAAACAATCAATGATAAGATTACCATTGCTCTGGTTATAGGATATATGAACATAAAAATATTGTAGGTTTTACACCCAATACTATTGGTAGAGATTCAAATCTTTTTTAGAGGAGATATAACATTGGATGTTTTGTTCAGAATACATGGTAAACTATTCCTTGAAATGTTAATGCCACCAACTCTTAAGTGTTTGGATCATATATGTGAGTTCAATTTCATGGGTTATAATTCTTTTTTCATGTGGCCTAATATACTGAGATATATATACTACCACATGATCTCCCTACATAATAAAAAATCCCAAACCTAATCATGATGCGTCACAGAAGATCATATATCCCTTCCTAGCCTCTTAAAGAGTCAAACCTAGCACTATAACCAAAAAAAATTCTACTCAACAAAATAACTCTGACATTTCTCATCT
Organism: Viscum album; assembly: GCA_963277665.1. Classification (NCBI taxonomy): domain Eukaryota; kingdom Viridiplantae; phylum Streptophyta; class Magnoliopsida; order Santalales; family Viscaceae; genus Viscum; species Viscum album. The sequence continues at coordinate 1,194,516,308 of OY728123.1, read as the reverse complement.
CAATAAATTTTTATTCCCTTTTGATTTAGACCAGTCATCAAAGAATCTTACATTGAGAATCCCTTTACAAACTATTGATAATATCTAGTGAAACCCAAGAATCTAAGAATCTTGAATGAATTTCATCATTTCTCCCATGTCATAATAGATTTTACCTTTTTAGGATCAATTTTATAATGATGTTCTCACACCACATTTATAATGAAATTCACTTCTCGTATCCAGAAATAATGTTTTAATAACTTGGCATAAGATCGATGATTTATCAACAATTCCATAACTACTCTAAAATAAATCATGTTTTCCTACTCAGACTTAGAGTAATGAATTATTTCATCTACAAATATTACAAAAAAGATTAAAGAAACTCATGGAAATTTCTATTTATCAAATTAATAAAGACTGAATGATATATGGTTAAACCAAATGACAAGAGACAATACTCATAATGGATTTACCAACTCTGAATGATAATTTTGGGAATTTAATATTATTTTATTCTGAACATTTGTTAGCCAGATCAGTGATCTATATTCAAAAACCACATCAACCTTTTAAACTGGCCAACCAAAATTTCAATCCATGAAAATAGATATTTTTTCTTTATAGTGAATCTATTGTGTTTTCAGTAATCAAAACAAAGGGGAAGTGTCCCATCAGCTTTCTTAATAAAGAGTACAAGCAATACTCGAGGTGAATCACCTGGATGTATAAATCCATTTTCAAAATTATCTTCCAAATTTGTCAACAACTATTTTATTTTAGTTGGCTCCATGCCATAAAAAGTAATATATACTTGTTGAGTACCATACACTAAATAGATAGAAAACTCCAACTCCATTTCTGGTGGGAAATAAGAGGATATGAAATAAAAAATGTTGGGAAACTTCATGAAAATATGAGGGAGATATTCACACAATGTTTCTCACTTGAGATCAAAATATAAAACAGATTTTACTTTCCCAAACACTGGATAAAAAGGTATGGTAATGCTAGACTTTGGGTCCCACTCTACTTGAATGATATGACACACCCCATTAGGAATCACAAAGGATACATATCGACAATAATATTCAATTTGGGGTTTATTGGCAATGAGGAAATCCATCCATAAAATAATTTCAAGTGGTTTAATGTTATGAATTAAAAAATACCAACCACGATCAATCTATGAAAAAGAGAACACACATGCTGTATAATAAAAAACCTTCTATTTCTTTGTTCAAGGAGTTTAGTTATATACATCACCTAAGACACAGTATTCGTAGGAATATTAATAATATTAAAAATATGATTCAAAATGAATGAATGTGACACAATATTATCAAATAAAGAAGCCACCAAATATGATAAAATAGTTATGATACCTCCCATAGTCACTGGAAACATATCTGGTTCCTTTGGAGACTCTTATAATGCGTGAAAAAGATTCATTCTAAATGCCTATGGATCTAACCAATTTATACACGTATAATATGATTACACCCTATTTCTTTAGGATTTAATTATCCCATGGCACTATAGAGAGAATAATTGACATGGAAGAACTTTTATAAATGACATAAGAATCTGCAAGAACTACATATTTTGGGTGCCTCAGTGAAAACCCATTTCGAGTGGCCAAGTTATCCATACCATTAACAAATCAATAGTCCTACACCAGGAACTATAGAGGTCTAGAAAACCCCTTTTTAAGAACCATCATGAGAATCATCACCATCCCTCTCCCCTCTATAGGAACTCATTGAATAACCTCTAAGAGAAAAAAGAACTCGCATTAACTCTGACTTACCATCCATGTCCATTTCCACCATCAATGATCTATCATAAACCTCAACATAAAAAAGAAGATTCAACAAGGAAAACTAAAAATGGATATCATAGAGAATTACCATTGAGTCTTTATATTCACATGAGTAAAATATTAGGTGAAAACTATACAAAATAAACAAATCACTTTTCATATCCTGTCACTGTCCTTTCAGCATACTCACGTATGAAAAAATAAATAGCCTTGGAAAAACCATTGATTATATATAGTACTATATGGTGAAAATAACTCTAAATTATTTACACTTAAAACCCTGATGATTATTTAACATCACCATCATTTCCAACCATCTTATTCTAGGCACATCTATCTTAATGGTGGTATATTTTACAATGATTTAATTTGGTGTTTCCAATAACTCAAAATAAAGCTCAATATTTATCAACTAATCCGAAGATAGTTGTTGAAAATTATAGCCTTAGAATACTGGTGCGTTTTAGAGAACAAAATTTGAGAAATAATCATGATTTTATTCCAATGAGTTCTATAGATGTGACTTGAACATGTAGGTTTGTAGGAGCATGTATCAATGCATGGGCAACACACATAATAACCTCTACAAAATTCTTGTCCAAATGATGATTTTCTCACTATGTTTAATCAACATCTTCCACCTAGATCAAATTCACATGTCTATAAAAGGGATAATACTACAAAAAATCAACAAAAAACAATAAATACATCTGCAAGGTTATAAAGAGAAACTCTTAAGCAAGAGAAAGAATGAAAATCAATCCAAAAAAAACAGATAAACAAGTTTTTTATTTCAATATATCCATATAAAAAGGATGTAAAAGAAACGAAATAATCATAAAAACAATTTTCCCCTACCACCCCTAGTGACTTGAGGTTCATTACATTGTGTGCAAGCAAAGAACACAATCATAACTAACTCATGAGTCTTGAAAAGATTACACAAATTCATACTAAAATGAAGGAAAGATACAAGACCAACACATTTGATATAAATTGTTCCTAAACAATCTCGGTTATCCCAGTACCCTGATACCCTAGAGAACCCTGAAATATCATAAAGGGTGTTTCTAATCCCTACAGGTTGGAAACTAGCTCCTTGAATCATGATAGATAATGGTGGGAACAACTTTTCTACATAAACAGTGAAATGAACAATTTCAAGTTAGTATTATCAAAAGAAATGTCTATCGGGAGAACTATTCCGGAAGTCATACAAGTATAAAAAACCAAATTTAAATCATCAATGTACCAAAAAATCAGAAGATAAAAAGTTAAAGTCCAAACAAGTCACATCTCTCTAATCCCCAATGAATAATTGAACGAATCATGAAAGTGGAATTTTACACTTTCTCACAAGTATAAAAATATAATCTAAAACACCAAAAAGAATAGGTAGGGTGGGAGATGAAATAATAATATGATCTCATCAAGGATTCCATAAAAAGATGCCATAATTAATTAACAAAATAAATATATTAATTTTAAATATAATTATGAAGCCTATTTAAGAAAATAAAAAAAATAATTATTCCAATTTCTATTAATATAAATATTTCAAAAAATATCTTATTAATTTTTTTATATAATTTTTTTATCTAAATCCACAAGGCATGTGTAAAATAAATCAAAATCAATGAAATATGTAAAAATAATCAAAAGTGAGCAACACAATCATCTTCAAATAGGTACGATAGTTTTAGTTTATACGATACACACACCGACACACTAGAATATGCGATCACAAAAAATATTTGTATACACATCCATCATACACTCGTCAAAGAGGACTCATCAACATCCCATAAGTGATGTGATTTTTTTCATATGTTTTCTTATATTTTTAAATAATCAGTAGGGTGTTTCCCTAAATTACTGACAAACTACCTAGGCTATCATGTTCTCTAACAACAATTAATAATGGTAGAATTAGATATTTGTATTTAAAAATAATAATTTGTTTTAATAAAATAATTAATTTTCTATATTAAACCCCTCAAATTTTCATCAAAACAATATTATACATTTCCTAAAATATAATTTTGAAATAACGTTTTTCAAGCCAATTTCAAAATTCATGTTCACAGTTTAATTTCAAAATTTCCATCCAATTTCATCAATCACACCCCAAATCCGTAGAATTGGGGGTTTTCACCGAATTTAACGCCAAAGAAATGTAGAATCCCAATTTAATGAGAATTGGGTTTTTCATAATAAAATTGAATGAAATTAAATTTAAATTAAGAAATTTAGGGTTAAATCAATTGTAAAATCTTAAATAAAACCACCTAACACAGATCACAATATAACACAACCAAAAATTCCAAAATAGAATTTGTACATATAGAATATCCACAATAGAGCTCTGATAATCAAACATATATTCATTGTCTAAATTTTTTTGGATTGGATCATCAACAAAAATAGATCTAACAAAACCTAGTTATGAGAGTATTAAAGAGAACGAGAGTTGGAAAGAATGAAGTATGTAGGAAAAATTACGTAGAAAGGATCCAATAATGAGTTTATATTTTTTATCCACATTAGAGAGGGTATGGAGGAGCGAAAATTGGTTCTTGGGAGCCCTCCCAACCTAGGATACCAGAATATGGTGAATATTCCCATTAGGAAGGTAAAAATTGGGTTTATAAAATTTTTAAATAATTTTTAGAAAAATTAGTTCCATTGCGCACAATAAGCTAGGCTAGGCCACATGGTTTTTAAAAGAGTTCACCCTAAAAATGTGCCCCTAATAGTGAGGTTTCATGATTTTACCTTTTTGGGAACACAACTTGGAAAAAAATTCCCTAAGTATAAAAACCCCATTGCCTGCATTTTTATGGTTTTATCTAGAAGGGTGCATAGTTTGGTCAGACATTGTTCCAACCATGCATAGCCCAAGAACCCTAAAAAAATTTCACAATCGTTATCAACAAATCTGTAAATGAAAAAAAATATTGATCATAAATAAATTATTATATTATTAAAAAGGAATATATAAGAAAAATAGAGAAACATAGTCATTGAAACCCAATTCTAGGGTCCTGTAGTAGTGAGACCCTAGAGAGTCTCCCCTAAAAAATTTAATTCTCTTAGTGGGAAAGGAATGAATGTGACTAAAGCAGGTGATACCAGTTCCATGGGCCACTGAAGAAGTGAGGTTGTCCAAAACCTTATTACCCTCTCTCCATGTATGAAGGATCTCAATTTGGGGGTTTATTAAGACCGTACACATTCTGAAGATATAACTAATTTACCAGGGGGTTCTCACACCACATAAATAATCATAGAGAATAAGAGATTCAATTTCCATTGCCTCTAGAATAAATTTTTTTGAATGGAATGTTGGAGGCTCGTGAGGAATTCCATAACTTAATATTTAAGGTAATTTCACTGGCCTAAGAATAAGATGAAATAAAAAATGAAAGATCCCTAGGAGTTAGGAACCACACCATCATCATGTATAACCCCCGAGATACATGATCCATCTATGTTAAGATTAAGGAATGATCAGGGAGGGTAATCATGTACCCAAAGATCATGAGAGGTTCCAAGTAAATAGGATCATGGTGAGAATCCAGTGATCATTATTATAATAATGGGATATTCATCCAAGTTCTTTGTTAAAGTGGCCATATCGAGAAGGATATTTTTTTGGATAATAAGAGAGGCCCCACTAATGATGATCCCTTATATGCACACAAGGTTTCATTCCTGACATATAAACCAAAATCCTACTAAGATAAACATGGTACATTCCTTTTTATCAAGAAGAACAATATCTGCCACGTGGGTCCATCTATCGATGAAGGAGAAACTTTTAAGATCTATGGAAGAGAGGTATGTGATGTCACTAAAGGAAATCCATGTTGAATGAGACTAATCGCTCTCAAAGAATAGGTGGTTTTTATTCTCTTCCCTACCTATGCTACAACATGAAAAAATGAAGGTTATGATGATATTGAGACGATTGATATTATCATCCATGAAAACAACACGGTTTTTGAATCTCCAATCCAAAATGTTATATTTCTCGCATATTTCATTACTATATTTAACCTCCACCACTCATTAGTGATCCCATTGGTAATTATAATCCTATGATAATCATTATGTGAAAATCCCCATGATTAGACTCCGTAGAGATACATTTTTCAGGCTCTGTGTTAATGACATTTAGGTTAAAGGTGGCATGTTGGTTCTGATCGATAATTGTGTTAATAAAACTCACAAATCTACACACATATTTTAATGTGTTATTAGGTGTAGGATACCCTAGAAAGAAAAGATTATAGCAAACCCAGTTGTGAAAGTAGAAAAATATATATTCTCTCCCGATTATCCAACAAGACTAGTTTCAAATGATCTGAATATAGGGGATGAACTCAAACTAGATTTTCTAAGAATTACCACATGTAAATCTTTTCTCCCTCTTGAATTTATTACCTATAAACATCCCCAAAAGGTTCTACTCCTCCATTGTTTCTTAGGATAATTTGTCATGAATAAAATGCATTGTGTTCTTGATATTCTTCACAGTGATTCCCCCACCCTCGTGGGTATAGAAATTTACTCCCATTAAACACAGTGATGCTAGCCATCTATGTGGGCATCCCAAATTAAATAGTCCAGGACATTGTAATTTTTTTCTATGACCTGTTTCCGAAAATTGATAATGGAGAGATAATTAATTGGTATTGAGGTAAAGACAATGTTCACAAGAGAAATTCAACCACTAAAGAGAGGTAATGTTTTTTCAGTTTACAATACTTTTGGTGATCTTCTCAAAGACATGATCAAAGTGTTGGATGCATAGTCTTAATGAATAAATAGGGTAACCAAGTAAATTTATGGTAATAATAACATGTTTAATGTTTAGGCTAGTCTTAAGGGAAATGACATGCATATTTGAGCATTTATCAAATATATAAAGGATTTTATCTATGAATTTAAATAGTTTCCCACTCTACTTATAGAAGCATTTAAATACCTTTGAGATTCCATGAATCATTTTTTGGAATTCAAAAAATGTTAGAGTCACCCACATATATAATGTGGGATATGGAATATGATTGTTTCTTGCATGGGTAGGGAGGGATATTTCTATTGTTGGTATTTTTGTTGATTAAATAGATAAAAAATATTGTGTAACTATGAAGATGTTCTGAGAAACTTGGCCTCCATACCCAAGTCCACATAGACCCTTCAAAAAGACGTGAAATTTCTCAAATAAAGGGATAACAATCTTGGATGAACTGAAGAATCTAAAGAGAATATTAGTATCCTAGTGGGAGAAACCCATCCTCAAAAGAACATTGATTTTAAAACTCTATTTGATTCTATCAAATGATTTGTCCATGAAAATATTGAGGGATATGTCTAATCCTCTCATATTATAATTTATTTTACTAATTAGATCATGAGATACAATAATTTTCTTTGGATTGAGCTTCCCTTGATAAACTAACACAGCTCAATAGATATCCACTTAGGAAGATGAATGTAAAGACACTTGTTGATGACACTTTCCAGAACATTATAAGAAAAATTTCATAATCTAATTGGTATGTAACGGTGGGGGGAAGATAGATTCTTGATTGTGAATGAGAGGCAAAATCTTGGTGTAAGATAACTGTGGGAGACTACCATCTTGAATGGAATTTAGAAATTATTTGACTCGCTCATGTCGAACAAGGTTCCGGGACCTTATGTAAAATTCACCTAGAATACTATCAAGAACATGCATGCTCTCTTGGTTTAGATATTTCATTGCTTTATACTAATATTTCTTTTTTGGTTGTAACTCAAAGCACAAGTCATGAACATTGGAAATATATTGAAAAAAACATCTGGAATTTCCTCCAATCTAGTATAATACCATTCAATCATGCTAGGATTAAGGCCTTCCTGGTCATCATTGAAGTGAGAAATGACCATTACGCCAACTGAATCATGATCCATAGTGTGGGAACTATCATCTGGAATGATATTGGGTCTAGTTATTTTCATTCTCTTCTTGATGTGGGAATGGAAAAAAGATGGGTTATGATCAACCTTATAGATCCATTTAAAACATGCCTAATCTCGAGCTAGATGCTCGTATCTTACAATCATGTAGTTTACGATTTCATTCCTATTGGGGAGCTTACTAAAAATAGAATCATCACCAATTTTATCCCAAATAGGATTTAATATGATAGATATCCCAACACTTCAATATTGGTTTGATCACAAATGTCTATAAAGGGATCCAATTTGGTCAGACTATCAATAAAAAACATATAAAATTATTTTTTCTATAGTTATGTTGTAATGTAATGACCCAAAGTTTTACATTGGAAAATTCCCTTCGTATATTTGTGTCATAAAATAACATGAAAACACAAAATAATGAACCACTATGTGATAAGTGACCTTTAAACATAAGTTTGTCACTCCTATGTTTGGAATTTTGAAAATACAACATACACGGTTGTGTTCAAGAAGATTTTTGGAGTCTAATGAAACAAAAATAATTTTTGGTGAATAGTGACCTACCCTTATGAATAGTAACATACCCTTATGAATAGTAATATTACCCCTATGAATATTAAATCATCTAACATAAGAGTAACATTACTTATGAATAATAAAATAAAATTTAGACCTCTTAGAAAGTGACAGTTTGACCTTAGTAAATGTTTTTGGTATTTTATAAGTCATAAATAATTAATTAAAATTAATTAATTAATTTAGAAGAATATTTATTTCCGGGAAATTTATTCACAAATTATTTAATCAATGTCTAATAGTTTTTAGAAAATTTTATAAGACCCTACATAATTTTTGAAAGAACTATAAAATCAATTTTAATCCTAAAAACTGTTTTTTATGTATATTATGATTTTAATTAAATATTAAATTAATAATACATAAAAAATTATTTATGGAAAATTGAATTCAATTTCTGATTATACAATTTGATAAATGGTTGGGGTATATTTTTGGGATTTTTCTGAGATACTTGAATTTTTGATGAATAGTAGAATCCGATAATTCACAATAAATACTAAATAATGTATTAATTGAGTCATCGATGATGCTCTAATGATGTAAGCCCACTTGGTTCTGGATTACATTATTAAATTACTATTCTTGGTCATTCAATAATCACTATTCTTTTCTTGTGGGGAAATAATAAACTAATGAATTTTATATTAAGGAAACCCCTCTCCCCTCTACTATAAATACCACCGTTCACTCCCTCATTTCCTCACACCTCTCAAGATCCCAGAATTCTCTCAACTCTGCCCAAAAATCTTTCCTATCCCCTCCCCCACGTCCAAAATCTTGTGGTCTCATCAAAAGACCAAGACATTCTTCCTTAAGGAGGTTCTCAAGAGGATGATTTAAGAGGTAATTTCTCTTCGTCTTCTCCTTTAATTTCCTTTCATGTTCGAGTTCATTTCTTGATCTCTCCCCATATATCTTCATCTAAATTGTATTTTAACTCCAGAATTATATATATATTATAATTTTATGATGATAATGGGATATTATATCATCCAACCCCCTTTCCCTCTTCCTTTTATTTTATTAAAGAGAACGTTGTTCGTGAGGTGTTAATTTATCACCTTCAAGAACAACATGACGTCTTCTTCCATTTATACCTTCATATCTGGTCATGAAAACATATTTATGGTTGAACCAGAATATTTTATGTGTATTATGTTCTATTTAAGGTTCTCTAAATAACCTATGGACATATTACTAAGTGAAAATCTATAACAAGTTCGTTGTGATCCAAAAACTGCCCAAATTGACCCAAATAACCATCATTTAATTCTTATCTAATGATTCATCCACATTGATCTAATGTAATTAATTATAAAATCATTCAATCTCCTGTAATATCATTAATTACATGTAATTTCATTTCGGGATGTTTACCCATGTTCTACCCAAACTTCAATTTAATAATACAAGTGAACCATTCAAGAAAACCATAAAAACGAACATCACCGAACAATGTTTTTAAACACTATAAGTCATCCAAAGGAACATAATATGAAATAATGAAACCATAATGAACCCTATTAATTTATTAAAGGTTCTTTAATTTCTAATTAATTAATATAATGTTATTAAACATGACATTAATGAGAAGGAGGTATTCGAGTACAAGGTAAGGGGAAATTCTCGAACCCAAATTTCATCCTTCAGGTTATTCCTCTTTCACTCCATTTTTGATATGGTCACTCCTTAAATATCATTTTTTTCATCATTTTATTTAATATTCTGGGATATACATGTTTTATAATGATGTTTATGCCAATCCAAATGTTTTCCTAAAGAACACTTCTCTTAAGAACTCAACTTTTACCTCTCATTCAAGGTTGATGGTTCTTGTATCAAGTATGTTATTCCCTATTTATTTTGGGAACCCAAAGTTTATGAATGTGATATTATGAGAAGAAACACATTCCTTTTCATGGGTTAGTTATGTTCATTTTTTTATATGTTCATTGTGGCATGCATGATAAATGATAATGTTACGATGTGACGGGTGCGCCCAGAATTATATAGCGCAATATGAATGTTTAAATGTGACAGGTGCGCCCGGAATTATATAGAGCTCTAATGCATTGGGTAAAGTGATGAATATGATGAGTAAATGTGAAATTATGTGTGAACAAGATGCTATCTTGGTTCAAAAGTATGTGTGGCAGTCAACCACTAAGACATGATGTTTCATTTTTATGCATTGCCACATTTCAAGTCTTTTATTTATTCTCCTCTCATGTTCATGATCTATTGCCTATGTTATGATTATGCTCACCCCATGCTATATTGTTCTTATCTATCATCTTACTAGGCTTCTAGATCACCCCTTTTGATGTATATCCTCTGGTGGCTACATATACTAAGGAGAGTACAAGTGCCACTAAGAAGCTAGTGAAGAAGAAATTAAATAAATGTTTATGGTTGATGTTATATTTGTTATGTGTGGTCCTAGTTTTACCAAGACACTAAACCTTTGGATCCTATATGGGTAATGATATTATGTTTTTTATCTTTAAAATTATGTAATAGTAAATTAAGAATAGGCTGGGTCTCTATAGTTGGTATTAGAGGAAGGGATTAGTTAATTTGGGAATTAGGATTAGTGAGCCCTAGAGAAAACCTATAACATGAAACAAAGTACAAATATAAACACAAGAATAACAACCTAAGGATCCCATATGTCATCTTTTTGGTATAATTGTTTGAATGAATAAGTTATTCATGAATTTTTTACTTATGTTTTGTTCTATCCGTTTCTATTTTAGAAAATGGAGGGAACCATGTGAAATCGGGCCAACAACTCATGTGAGGGCCAATGCAACGAGTGCCCGAATGATATCCCCAATGATTTTGGAGGTGGAGTTCAAAACTTCATGGCAATGCTTACCAAATTATATCAGGTTATGAATAATAACCATAATAATGGGGAACGTCCTCCTTCACTAAAGAGGGATAAACTGGCTATTGAATGTTTTATGCGGCAACGACCACAAAACGTTTTGTGGATCTTCTAATCCACTAGTTGCAGAACAGTGGGTCAACTCCATGGAGAAGATCTTTTCTATGCTTCACTGTTCTGAGACGGAGAAGTTGACTCTTTCCATTTAACGTCTAGATGGAGAAGCTGATCAATGGGGGTCTTTGATAAGGAACACCAAGCCAAGGGAGGAAATTGAAGATATAGAATGAGAAGACTTTTAGATAATGTTTTTTACAATTATTTTCCACGAACTCTTCGCAAGAATATTGATAGAGAATTCATAGAGCTCAAGAAAAATGAATGAGAATCTATCACAACTTATGAAGAGAATTTCACAAGGCTTGAATGGTAAGCTTCAGGTTTTTTTATCAACAATGATAGAAAAATTGGTAGATTATTTAGTAAATTGAAACCACCCCTTAGAAAGTCTCATGAAATTCGAGAATTTGGGAGTTATGAAAACTTATTTGGTGTGCTCTAAAAGTGGAGATGAATTTTAGAGAATGGTCCCATGGCAATGGGGATAAGAAATGAAAGATGGAGTTTCAAGCCAGTGGATCTAGTGACAAAGGTGGGAAGAAAAATCAGTGACCCACATGCCAAAAATGTGGGAAGTTTCACCATGGGAACTGCCTCAAAGGTATGGGGAAATGCTTCAAGTGTGGGAAAAAAGGACACCATTCTCAAGAGTGTCAAGAAGACATGAAAAGGAAGAAGAATGTAGCCGATGAAAGGAGAGAACCACTCAAGGTTCAATGCTACAATTGTAAGGACCTAGGGCACTATAAAAACTAGTGCACTAAACCTCGAGCTCTCAAGGGTAATCAGTGTTAGTAGCCACCAAAAACAAAGGAACAAGGGAAGGCTTATGCCATCACTACTGCGGAGTTGGAGGATGATAGTGAAGTCGTACAAGGTACACTTCCTATTCACTCAAGAATGGAAAATGTCTTATCTGATTCTGGTTCTAAGCATTCATTTATATCATGAAAGTTTGCTAGAACTATAGAATCAAAGCCCCGAAACCTTGAAGTAGAGATATCTGTAAAAACACCAAGTGGTCCAATCATTACAGCCCAAGTGTTTGAATCTTCTCCTATTGATGTACGTGGGAAGATTCTTCCGGAAAATCTCGTAATTCTTCCCTTGGTGGAATTCGACGCTATAAGGGGAATGGACTGGCTCTCGTTATATAGAGCACTTATCAACTATTGGGAAAAGGAAATATCTTTTCATATTCTGAACCATCCAATGCTCCTTTACAAATTCAAGGAAGATCATGAATCTACTTTGAAAAATCCTTCAATGTTGTGGGTGTTGATTCCCTATGAATAAGCATACCTCAACCAAATGGTTGAGTCGAAGGAAAGTTCTATCCTTGACAAAATTCCAATCGTGAGGGAATACGACGATGTATTTACCAATGATTTACCTGGAATTCCCCCAGATCGTGAGGAAGAGTTCTCAATTGAACTCATACCCGTAGATACTCATATCTTGAAGTGTCCCTATAGAATGGCTCATATCTAACTGGAGGAGTTAAAGAAGTATTTGCAAGAGCATCTAGACAAAGGGTTCATACTCCCTAGTGCATCACCGTGGGGTGTGCCAGTGCTCTTTGTGAAGAAGAAGGATGGAACAATGTGGCTGTGTATCCATTATCGGGAACTCAACAAGAGTACCATAAAAAACAAGTATCATCTCCCAAGGATTGAATATTTGTTCGACCAGTTAAGAGGAGCTCAATACTTCTGAAAGGTGGATCTTTATTTTGGATATCATCAGGTAAAGGTGAAGAAGGAAGATATTCAGAAGACTGCCTTCAGTACAATGCATGGGCACTATGAGTTTTTGGTGATGCCCTTTGAACTTACTAATGGCCCTTAAATATTCATGGATTTGATTAATAGAGTCTTTAGGCATTACCTAAAAAATTTGTGGTAGTTTTTATCGATGATATTCTCATCTACTCCAAGAGAAAGGAGGAACATGAAGAACATCTAAGACTTGTTTTTGCGACATTGAGAAAGGAGATGTTGTATTCCAAGTCCAGAAAGTGTGACATTTGGATGAATCAAGTCACGTTCTTGGGAAATGTGATCACAAACGAGGGAATTTCTGTGGACCCTTCAAAGACAAAGGCGATTGAGGAATGGTACAGGCCCTATAGTGTCACAGAAATCCGTAGTTTTCATGGATTAGCTGGGTACTGCTGACGATTTGTGAGAAACTTTTCACAATTGTCAAGCCTGCTAACTAAGATAACAAGGAAAGGGGTAAAGTATTTCTGGACAGAAGAATGTGAGGGAAGCTTCAAGGAGCTAAAGAGAAGGCTGATCACTGCACCTGTACTCACACTACTGAAAATTGGAGAATGTTTTGTGATATACAGTGATGCTTCAAGGAATTTCTTGGGTTGTGTACTCATGAAAATTGATAATGTGATAGCCTACGCCTCATGATAGTTGAATATCCATGATCAAAACTATCTAATGCATGATCTAGAGCTGGTAGCCATGATTTATTCCTTGAAAATTTGGTGGCCCTACCTTTATGGCGAGAAGTGTGACATATACACCAACCACAAGAGCCTAAAGTATATATTCACAAAAAAGGGGCTCAAATGCGTCAAATGAGATGGTTATATCTAATCATGGATTACGATTTCTCTATTCACTATCATCCTGGAAAGGTAAACAAGGTAGCTAATGCTCTAAGAAGAAAATAACCTGCTACTCTATCTATGTTTTGGATTGAAAAAGACCATATCTTCATCAATGTGAAAAGGATGAATTTTGGAATTGTAAGGGCAGGGGATACATCCTACCTTGCCCAAATGATTGTGCAACCTTCCATCCAAGAGAAGATTAAGGAAGAACAAAGGGATGATTTGGAGATAAAAAAGAGGGTGAATGCAGTAATGAAAGGGAAGCTGTAAGAGTTCTGTATCGATGATGATGGTGTGATTCGGTTTGGAATGCAGATTTGTGTTCCTTCATCACCTGGGATAAAGAAGGAGCTATTGGATAATGCACGTAGCTCAACTTTATTTATCTATCCTGGGAGTACCAAGATGTATCGTGATCTTCGAGCACACTTCTGGTGGGATAAAATGAATTAGGAGCTTGTGGAATATATATCAAGGTTCTTGGTATGTCATCATGTTAAAGTTGAGCAAACAAAAGTCCAAGGGTATGATGCAACCATTGCCTATACCCATGTGGAAATGGGAAAATGTTACTATGGACTTTGTCACGGGTCTCCCGAAGACGTCAAAGGGAAATAATGCGATATGGGTTGTGGTTGACCGACTCACCAAGACTGCCCATTTTATCTCTATTCGGGAAGACCTCTTGCTTGAACAACAAGAAAATATATATGTGAAGGAAGTGTTGAGACTGCATGGTGTTCCACTCTCAATTGCCTCTGACCGTAACCCAAGGTTAAAATCTAAATTCTAGAGGAGCCTTCAATATGCTTTGAGTACTGAATTAAATTTTATCATGGCCTATCACCCCCAAACCAATGGCCAGACTGAATGGACTATTCGGACACTTGAAGATATGCTAAGAGCCTACTCTCTTAAATTCAAAGGTGGTTGAGATCAGAATATCTCATTGGTTGAGTTCTCATAAAACAATAGCTTCCACCCGAGTATTCATATGGCTCCGTATGAAGATCTTTATGGAAAGCGATGTAGAACTCCAACCTGTTGGGATGATGTTGGAGAACGAAAACTACTTGGACCCGATCTTGTTCAAGATATGACTGAGAAGGTTCAATTCATCCAGAAACACATCAAAGATACTCAATGTTGGGAAACGAGCTATGCTGACAACTGTCGAAGGGACTTAGAGTTTGACATTGGAGATAATGTCTTCCTTTGAATATCTCCATGGAATAGAGTCATGAAATTCGGGAAGAAAGGGAAGCTAAGCCCAAGGTATGTTGGCCCCTTTGAGATCCTGGACTGCATAGGACCTGTGACCTATCATCTAGAACTTCCACCAAATATGGCTCAAGTTCATGATGTGTTCCATGTATCACTACTGAGGAAGTACATAACATACCCCTCACATGTAATAAACTCAGAGGTGGTGTAGCTGGAAGATGATCTCTCCTATAAGGATCATCCAATAAAGATTCTAAACCGAGATGATTAGGTTCTACGCAATAAGACAACCCATCTTGTCAAAGCGTTGTGGAGGAACCATATGTCTGAGGAAGAAAATTCGGAACCAGAAGAGGAAATGAAGAAGAAGTACCCTCACCTGTTTGTGCAAAGTGAAATTTCAGGGGGGAAATTTCTTAAGGGGGGAAAAATGTAACAACCCAAATCTTTTCAGTGGAAAATTCCCTTCTTAAATTTATGTCATAAAATAACCTGAAAAAACATAATAATGAACTAATAAGTGATAAGTGACCTCCAAACATATGTTTTTCACTCCTATGTTTTGAATTTTTAAAATTCAACATACATGGTTGTGTTCAAGATGATTTTTGGAGTCTAATGAAATAAAAATAATTTTTGGTGAGTAGTGACCTACCCTTATAAATAGTGACATACCCTTATGAATAGTAATATGGCCCTTATGAATAATAAATCATCCAACATAAGAGTAACATTACCTGTGAATAATAAAATAATATTTAGACATCTTAGAAAGTGACAATTTGATCGTAGTAAACGTTTTTGGTATTTTATAAGTCATAAATAATTAATTATAATTAATTAATTAATTTAGAACCATATTTATTTCCCTGAAATGTATACATAAATAATTGAATCAATGTATTATAGTTTCTAGATAATTTTATAAGACCCTACGTAATTTTTGAAAGAACTATAAAATTAGTTTTAATCTTAAAAACTGTTTTTAAGTAAATTATGATTTTAATTAAATATTAAAATAATAATAATTAGAAAATTATTTTTGGAAAATGGAATTCATTTATGGATTCTACACTTTGAAAAATGGATTGGGTAAATTTTTCGGATTTTTCTGAGATACTTGAATTTTTGATGAATAGTAGAATCCGACAATTCACAATAAATGCTAAATAATGTATTAATTGAGTCATCGATGATGCTCTGCTGATGTAATCCCACTTGGTTCAGGACTACACTATTAAATTACTATTGTTGGTCATTCAAGACTCTCTATTCCTTGTCTTGAGGGGAAATAATAAACTAAATAATTTTTATTATGGAAACCCCTCTCCCCTCCACTATAAATACCACCCTTCACTCTCTCATTTCCTCACACCTCTCAAGCTCCAATACGTCTCTAAACTATGCCCAAACTTCTTCCCTATCCCCTCCCCTACGTCCAAGATCTGATGGTCTCATCATAATACCAAGACTAGCTTCTTTAAGGAGGACCTCAAGAGGAATATTTAAGAGGTAATTTCTCTCCCTCTTCTCCTTTAATTTCCTTTCATGTTCGAGTTCATTTATTGATTTCTCCACAACTATCTTCATCTAAATTGTATTTTAACTCCATAATTATACATCTAATGGAATTTTATTATCATAATGGGTTATTATATCATCCAACCCCCTTTTCCCTCTTCCTTTTATTTTATTAAAGATAACGTTGTTCATGAGGTGTTAATTTATCACCTTCAAGAGAAACATGACTTCTTGTTCCATTTCGACCTCCCGAACAGGTCATGAAACCATTTTTATGTTTTAAGAAAAATCTTTTATGTGTATTATGTTCTATTTAATGTTCTGGAAATATCCTATTGACATATTACTAAGTGATAAGCTAAAACAAGTTCGTTGTGATCCAAAAACCGCCCAAATTGACCCAAATAACCATCATTTAATTCTTATCTAATGATTCATCCACATGGATCTAATGTAATTAATTATAAAATCATTCAAGATCCTGTAATATCATTAATGACATGTAATTTCATTTCTGGATGTTTACCCATGTTATACCCAAACTTCAATTTAAGAATACAAGTGAACCACTCAAGAAAACCATAAAAACGAACATCCCCGAACAATGTTTTTAAACTCTATAATTCATAAAAAGGAACATACTATGACATAATGAAACTAGAATGAACCGTATTAATGTATAAAAGGTTCTGTAATTTATAATTAAATAATATAATTTCAATATAAAGGACATTAAAGAGAAGGAGGCATTCGAGTACAAGGTAAGGGGAAATTCTCGAACCCAACATTCATCCTTCAGGTTCTACATCTTTCACTCCATTTTTGATATGGTAACTCCTTAAAGATCATTTTTTCATCATTTTCTGTACTTTTATGGGATATAAATGTTTTCTAATGATGATTATTTAAATCCAAATGTTTTCCTAAATAACTCTCCTCTTCAGAACTCAACTTTTTCCTCTCATTCAAGGTTGATGGTTCTTTTATCAAGTATGTTGTTCCCTATTTCTTTTTGGAACCCCATGTTTATGAATATGTTCTTATGAGATGAACCCCATTAATTTTCATGGGTTAGTTATGTTCATTTATGTTATATGTTCATTGTGGCATGCATGATAAATGATAATGTTATGATGTGACTGGTGCGTCCAGAATTATATAGCGCAATATGAATGTTTAGATGCGGTGGGTGCGAATGGAATTATATGGAACTCCAATGCATTGGGTAAAGTGATTAATCTAATGAGTAAATGTGAAATTATTTGTGAACAAGATTCTGGCTTGGTTCACAAGTATGTGTGGTAGTTAACCACTAAGACATGATGTTTCATTTTTATGCATTGCCACATTTCAAGTCTTTTATTTATGCTCCTCTCATGTTCATGATATTTTTCCTATGTTATGATTATGATCAGCCCATTCTATATTGTTCTTATCTATCCTCTTACTGGGATTCTAGCTCACCAATTTTGTTGTGTATCCTCAGGTTGCTACATGTACTAAGGAGAGGACAAGTGCCACTAAGAAGCTAGTGAAGAAGATATTAAATAAATGTTAATGGGTGATGTTGTATTTGTTATGTGTGGTCCTAGATTTCCCAAGACACTAAACCTTTGTATCCTATATGTGTAAATATATTATGTTTTTTATCGTTAAAATGATGTAAAAGTAATGTATGAAAAGGCTAGGTCGCTATATGAAACCTAACCATTAATTCCACCGTGAACTCATCCCACTTCCAATTCATCACAAGAAGTGGATAAAGAAAACTTGATGGTATCTAGTGCTCGACATTGACATGTTGTAGAGAAAAAAATCAGTAATACCCCGTCTCATACCTTGAAATAAAAATCATCCCCAAATTTGATGGAACATCCTAATAGTTCCGGGGTGAATATCCACTTACGGAATTCTTTAAATCTCCCATAACAACATTCCTAACTGATAATGTTACTACAAAATGATTCAAATAACATATAATTCCATACATGTATAATGACAACTCAATAATGATCTCACCACCATAAAGAGTGTCGGTAATTATATCAACTCGTCATCAAGATGATATTCGTAAACAATCAAATCAAGAAGAGAATATGTCAACTAAAAAGTGGCCATGTAAACCATGAACACTGATTCTCAGACTCGAATATGAAACAATGAAAAAATAACCATCATTTTCCACTCTTTCAATGATTCATTCCGGGCTTGTATCATATGTTTCATGCTCTATGAATAAGCGAAGAAATTACCTTTTCCAAAGGTATATGAAATTTCAAAGTCATAGTATTTTAGGAAATCCACCTAATTCCTTTTTTAGAGATTATAATATTATTGATACAATATATAACTAAACATCATGAGGTTAGAATATATAGTAAACCATTCTCCAAAAAGGAAATTCGGCCAACTCTTATGTGTATGCAGTAAAATTGCGAGTTCAGGGTCATGGGTTGGATAATTGTTTTCATGTGTCCAAAGAAACATAGATCCATAGGATACCACATTATCACCCTACATTGGAACATAACTCAAACTTGAACATGATGTGTTAGAGATGATCACATAGCCATGCAAGACCTCCAGAAGATTTAATTGAAACACAATAGTCAAAATATGTTTCATCATACTAAAAGGACATTAAAATCTATCATCCCGAGAAGAAATTACCACCTTAGGAGTTAGATCATTCATCGGAGAATCATACCTTCAAACATCCCTTACAAACCATCGATAATATCAAGCTAAACCCATGATGCTTTTAATATTAAAAAAATATCATGGTTTCAACCCAAGAATAAAAACTATCTATTTTTAGGATCAAATAAAACATGGTGTTCTGAAACCATGTGTCACAATAACCTCACCTACCAAATCTAAAAATTACATTTTGATAGCTTTATATATAGTCAGGTATTTCTCAACAGTTCCCGAACTTCTCTCAGATTACACACATGATCCTACTAATACTTATAGTAAACAAGGATTTCATCCATAAATAATACCATGAATGTATCAGGTTATGTATAAAAAATAATATTCATCAATCCATAGAGACTAATAAATCATTTGTTAAAATAAATTACATGACAAGGTACTCATAATGGTTGTACAGGCCTTAATTTATAGTTTTCTAAATTTCATAATCTTTTATTCTAAATTGATGATAACCAGATCAATGATCAATACCTGAGAACCACTTCAAAAATTTCAATTAGTTAAAAAAATCACCAATCAATGGAAATAAATATTTTTTCTTTATATTTACTGTTGAGTTTTTGGTAATCAATGAAAAGATGAAGTGACCCATCATCATTCTTCACAAATAGAATAGGCGCTGCCTAAGGTGAAACACATAGACATATAAATAATTTTTCTAAATAATCATCCAACCAAGTATTTAATTATTTCATTTTATATGGTTCTTTGTGGTAATAATGAATTGATAATGGTTGAGTACCAGGAACTAGATCTATAGAAAACTCTACACCTCAAACTAGTTGAAAACCAGATAATTGAGAAGGAAAAACATTAGGAAACTCAATTAAAGCTAGAGGTAGGTCATCACACAATGTTTCTGAATCAAAGAAAAGTTAACACTAATATTACACTCTATAAAATTGGACAATAAGGTATGTATATGATTTTCCTTGGGTCCCACCCTCCTTTAAAGATACATCACACCCCATTAGGCACCATAAA
The DNA here is from genome assembly GCA_963277665.1 of Viscum album. Classification (NCBI taxonomy): domain Eukaryota; kingdom Viridiplantae; phylum Streptophyta; class Magnoliopsida; order Santalales; family Viscaceae; genus Viscum; species Viscum album. The sequence continues at coordinate 1,194,495,866 of OY728123.1, read as the reverse complement.
AGAGAACTGTCGAAGATAGAAATCAATTCTAGCTTTATTGGAATCGAGGAAATCTATACAAAATATTCCATCTAGCAGTTTCATATGGAGAACTATAAAATACCAACAAAGGTCAATCTTTGATAAATATAACAAACAATTGGGACAATGAATACCGTTCTATTTCTATATTTTGAGTGGTCTATTAATATCCATCACATGTGATAAAATCTATGTAGTAAGATTAAAAATATTCAAAATAAGAGTATAAATGAAAATAATTTATGCACTCGGATAAAATAAAGTAGTAAATAAAGATGAGGTAATACTGATGGCACCTCTCATAGTCACTTGGCTTATAATTTATTCCACTGCAGACTCTTCCACTGTATGAAGAAGCATCGTTCCGGACGCATGTGACTAGAAACCCCTTGTTCAAGATACATCTGATTGAACCACAATGTTTTAGATATATATGGTATAATTACTCTATGGGGAGGATAGTAGAAATTTAAAAACATATCTAAGGGACTTGATCATCCACAATAACTACATATTTTTGGTGTCTCAATACAAACCGATTTTGAGTGACCATTTTTTGAACATTGGTTAAAAAAATTAAAGGGCTCAGCTAGGCACTTAAAAATTCCTAGAAACAACTTCTTATAAAGAACGACATGAGAATAATCAAAAATCCTCTTTAATTTATGGGAACTAAAAAAACATCCACTTAGATAAAAATGAAATCCTATAAACCCCAACATACAAGTTATTTCCACTTCAACCATCAATGCTCTATCCAATATATTTTCATAAGAAATCATATTCAGTAGGAAAACTTGACAATAAATATCGGATCGATGTACTCTATTGAACTAGTTATTATTCATCTCCCCATTTGATACAATATCTGGTAAAAATTACATAAGATCAACAAAGTAATTTTTATATTCTTCTACGATCCTGTTAGCCTACTCTAGTTTGAAAAACCCAATAGCCTTGACCAACACCATCGAATATAGATAGAACTGTTTGGTGGAGATAACTCTAATGTCGTTACACTCTAACCCCTCGGGATTATTCCACATCAACATCATTTTCCACCATCTCCTTTTTTATATATGTAGCTTGAAGGTGACACATTGTACATTGATTTCAGCAGGTGTTTCAAAGAACGAAAAAAGAATATTGATATTTCTCAACAAATCCTATTCTAGTTGATGATAATTAAATCCTTGGAATGTTGGTGTATTTTTTGAAAATGATATCCTAAGAAATAATCCTGGGAAATCCCTCTAAGTTTCCATAGAAAGAGCCTAAACGAGAACGGATGTATGATCTTCTTTGAGATCTTGAACAACAAATAAAATAACGTCCACTAGATTCTGGTTCACTGGGGGATTTTATCACTATGGTTCATCGGTATATTCCTCTTGGATCCAAGTAAATCATCTTCTATGACACATAACACTACAAAAAATCAATATAAAATAGTTAATACATTAATATATTTACACAAAACCACTCTCAAAAAAGCAAAATAGGTAAAATTATTCCAAACAGAATGGTGAATAATATTTTATTTTCAATATATTGACAAAATAAGTAGGGAAAAGAAATGAACACATCCTATATATGTATTTCCTAAACCATAACTAGTGACATAAGGCTCATTTCACTAAAATATAAAAAATGAACTCAGTCGAAACTACCTCTAATGCCCTGAAAATATTAATCAGTTTCATTCTGACATCAAGGAAAGATACTTTACATGACCATTTTATACGAATTTTTCATGAACTAGCCTAGACACTATGATACTCAAATACCTGAGCTGATAACAAAATAGCCCTAAGAGAATTCATGGTCCCCACAGTGTGGTGAATAACACCTAGAATAAATCAAGATAATGGTGGTTTTTTTTGTCACATAAACAGTAGATGAAAAAGTTACAAATTAGTATGATCAAAAGAAAACACCATAGAGAGGACAATACTAGAATTAAAATAGGTACAAACAACCTAAAGTACATATTAAAAGTACTATAAAATATGAATACAAATAATCCAACTCCCAATAAGAGACAATTCTCTAAGAATCAATGATCATAAACAAGAACCACCTCCATGTGGCGCATTACCCTTTCTAAAACCTGGAAGAAGATAATCAACAAAAACCTGAAGGAATGGGAATGGTGTGACCTAAAATCCCAGTAAGATCTTACTATTTATTTTATAATAAGATTACACAATAAATTAACCAAATAAATGTTTTGATTTTAAATAGAAAAAATAATTCAATTTCAATATCATATTTAAAATAAATCATGGTTCACATTTCAATTGATAGAAATATTCTGAACAATGTCTTAATAATTTTTTTATATAAAAAAGATGTATTAATTCAAATGGAATGTGTCGTATTGTTTTACATCAAAGAAATTATTCAAAAAAATAAATAGTGAGAAACATGGTCATCTTTTAATAGGAACGATAGTTCCATGTTATGGTATCACCACACACTCTAGTGTGAGATCGTGGAAATATTTCAACACACATACCTCTAACACTGGTCAAAGAGGCCTCATGACCATACCATCAAGGATGTGACCCAAAACATATATTTTTAGAGTTTTAAAGTTTCAATAGAGTGTTTTCTTAAATAAATCACTTAATACCTAGGCTTTCATGTCCTCTAACATTAATAAAAAATTTGATATTTTTTCCCTTACTATTCAAAATACAATAAACCCTGTTTTTCTAATTATAGAATTCTAATTTCTCATTTAAAAATGAAAAAGGGTTTTTAATGAATTCATGTATTTTAAAATATAAATCCCATGAGTTTTCATCAAACCAATTTAATATATTTTCCTCAAATAAAAATTTGAAATAAATTTCAAAAATAAATTTCACAATTTATGTTTGCAACTTAATTTCACAATTTTAATCCAATTTCCACAAAAACACCAAAATATATGGAATTGGGGTTTATCTCCAAATTTCATTAAAAATAAAAATAAAATCCAAATTCTATTTGTTATTGGGGTTTTATAATACAATTAAAGGAAATTAAATTAGATTCAAGAAATTTTGGGATAAATAAATTGGAAAATCTTAAAAAGAACCCCTATAGTAGATCACATGACAACACAACACAGCTCCTGCATAAGAATTCTTCAAGGAATAATGTAAACAATAAAGAAAATGTTAGAGAAATAGAGTAGGAGAGAAGAAACATAGGATGAATAATGACAAGGAAAGGATCAATCAATGATCTCCTAACTTCAATCTAGCTTATAGAGGGTTTGGTGGAGCCAAATTAATTTTTGGGGGCCCTCCCAACCTATGAATTATTAATATAGGGGGTTAGGACTGATCAGGAGGTAAAATGGGGATTGGAAAATCATTAATGACATTTTTGAATAATTAAATTTTGTGTTCATGGTTAGCTAGGTAGGGATGCACGCTATTTAATCTTCGTGCCCCTGCTAATAGGGTATCATGGTTTCTCTTTGGTGGCTTCATGGTTTGACAACCCATGAACTAGTAATTAAAAACCCCATTGTGTGGGTTTTCATGGTTTAACCAGGGTGGGTGAACAGTTTGGGAACACCGTGCACATCCCATAAAGTTCCAAAAATTATAAATATTCACTTAAAGTAACACTAAGGAATCTATACCAAATAATGGTCAAAATAGGGTTTTATGGGTACCTGAAAATTGTAATATGATGTTTTAATACCAATCAATCACACCCTTACCATTTATAAGTGAAGTACCCAACCCTGAATTCACTGAGGCCAAGTTATAGTGATGAGTGAGTATGTATCCATATACTATATTGGAGACATTACAATAATTAATCACCTCTCTCATGGTAACATGAAATTTCAACCACTATGGAAACAACCATCTATGTGAAATATAATAATGCATGAATTTTTCAACACTCATAAACCCCATGAATCAAAATTATATCCCAAAAAAGAAATAAAAAATATAACTAAACACGATATATATAATGTATTTAATTGAAAAAATTTGTAAACATTTATCTACCATTATATCAACATCCCAATGTAATTACCATCCACATAAGATAATTTTCATTATTATGTCAATGAAAGAACACAAGTGTGCACACAAGGTAGTGTGATAATGCTTATTATAGTTATCACATTAAATGATTCTACCTCTATATAAGACTAATAAATGTTTATGAATATTTTTATGGTGAACACTACAAAAAATATAATTCATTTCTTATGAAAAAATATATACATATCACTAAAAAAAGTAGTCATAAAATAATAAAGATTGTATATATAACCCATAAAACATAAAATACCCATAAAGGCTATCTCCAATTACCATATCCAAATAAATTCTGTATGGATACTGAAAACTCATACTCATATCCACTGTATCATATAATTATGTGGGGAAAGGTGAAATTTTATAACACACTAGCTATCTAGAAATACCTTGATAGATTTTGGAACTTGCCTACCATCATTCCGAAAGAAAGTAAAAAAATATGAATTTCTGCAGTAAATTACAAAAAATAATATGGTAGTATCAGAAATAAAATAATTAACATGTTTAATTTATCACCAAATAATATATAATTAGGCTATTTCTATGGAAAACCCTCTTTGGCCGGTATTCTTCAAATCCAATTCTATAGGTGAGAAGGGATAATATATAATAATTTCATCATAAAAAATTCAAATTCATATGGACTAATACAATGAATTTATCCTATTATATCTATATAAACACTATAACACCAAACACAATTCCAATACATAGTGTTCATAGAAAAATAAACATCGTCACAAAGAGACACTATAAATCCCACAACACCATTATGAAAAATCAATGTAATCATATTGAGAAATTATAATATATTTAATAAAATTCCACATTTAATCATAATAAATCAATGTTATTTATCAATATCAAAAATAAAATATGTTCTCATCATCATATATTGTATTCCAATAAAACATTGTACGTTGGTTTTTTCCACGAGTGTAAAACTCACCATTAAATTTAAAATATAAAATAAAATTTTCAAACATCATTAAAGCATTATAAAAAAGTTTCGATCACGTCTGATTAGTAAAAAAAAGAATAATTGGATTTAAAAGGTAAATTTTGGACACAAACCATACCAAAAATTTCTACCTCACATGCTACCAAATAGGGGGAGTAATGTGGCATACCAACATGCCCCGCACATGCTACATGCCTTCCACACAATACCTTTTTTTACAACTTCTACCACATGTTTTATATAATAAATGAAAAATATGAATATGTTTTAACTTAGTTAAATTTATTCCTCAGGTCCTGTTTTTCAAATTTGATCTCATGGATGAAATTACTACAAGTGATTCATGTTGAACTGTTATATGAGGAGAATTATACATGGATCTTGTACATCTATCCTATCATTGATCTGATAAAAATGGTTCATCTTATATTCCACCATGAATGCATCGTTGTATACCACAATTTTGATCGACACTAGGGAAAGACCTTAGAAATTTTATTTTCATATTCCCACTGAATTTTAAAAACATATCTATCTCAATTCAAGTATCATAGAAATATAAAATTCATTAAATGATTTAAGTTTTATGATCACAAAAAACTCAATAGGAATTTAAAATTTGAAAAATTTTCCATTATGAAAATTTCTGATATATACCTTTGACTATCTCATTATTAGTGATTTTGGATTTTTATTTCCAATATATTTTCATATAATTATGTTAAACCATTTTATTTTAACAAGTACATGGTTTTCAAACATTAATAAAAAAAATGTTAAAATACTCTCTATGAAATCTCTAGAAAAATACATCAATTTACATATATTCTTTCACCAATGTGTTTGTCTAATTAGTGGATACACATTGATAGATGTATATGTCTATAAATAAAAATATATATATAATAATATTAAATTTAATAATAATAACATAAATTATTTGAAATACAATATTAGATCAAGGACTCTAAACTTTTCCAACAATTTTGGTCGACCTTTAGTGAGTATTTTTTTAATATTTTCCTCCATGTTGGAGAATATATAATTATATATAGTTTATTTCAAAATACATATGTCATATTTAGACCAACATGTTATAATTTTGTGAAAAAACAACCTTTATTCGGTGAGGGGAGAATTAGAGTTATAACTGGTTTGAAACTCCTTTTTAACCCACGACATTCATTAGATCATTTTTTCATATATATAGGAATGATATTTAAATATAAAAATCACTTAAAGCATGTGTAACAAAATAATTATATAAAGAAAATATGGGAGTAACTAATTTACTTAGTTTTCTCACACTATACTATGTCCAAGGATTTAAAAAATGATGATGTATTGGTGTCCCAAATTTGAGTAAACTCATTATCGTGGTGGATTTAATATTTACATAATGTCAACTCGTCACCATGGTTTATCAATTACTCAAACTTTTTGGGATGATATATCGCTTTACTAGGGTCAATTCAACTTCGATTCTCTCTAAAAAATATATTGAGGTTGTTTTTTGATCAATTTATAGATGTTTAGGTCTCTTAAAAATAATTATATATACTAATATGGTTCTATGTTTATTCCAATGTTTTTGAGCTACAATATTTCTTAATTTGACACATTTTATTTATAATAGATGATGATATAATCTCTTTGTTAATATATTTTATGTAATTTTAGTTTAATGGTCTTCGTAAAAGAATTTTTGATGATCTAGATAATAAAATTCAATTAGAGAAGAATTATTCATTAGTATACCCCATCATTAATATATATTTTTTGTAGCCTCAATGTATTAATATTATACCTAGGATAATGTTCCTCTATCTCTTAACTTGTTTCAACTAATAAAATCTCTACCAATTAACAATATATATCCATTAAATATATTTTCATTACTCTATAAATGTTATAATATTATTTTACACTCTTCGTTATCTTGTAGAATTATCATCTATGGTTTTAAAAATATGTATTCCATGTGTCATTCAATTGGTACAAAAATAGTTAATTTCTAGGGAATATTTTATAGTTTTTATGAACATATATATTCATGAAATCCTATGTTAATTTAATTTTCAATTTAATCAAAATTTCTCATTATATGTCTAGTTCTAATTTAAATTCATTTATTTCAAACTCTTTTAAACATCACTTTTTTAGTCACTCGAGAACAACCTTTACTATTAATTTTTTTATGAATTTATTAAATAATGAGAATTATTTTTTCCTTTCAAAGTAATGATATATTTTCAATGAGGAAGAAAATTTGAACCACTCTGAGAAAATATAATTTGATATTAGGTCAAAAAATAGTTATAATAGCCAAATTTCAAGTCAAATGATGTTTAAATTTTAACTATTTTAAATTTTATTCTACTTTTTATGGATATAATTTTTATTTTTTGATGGTGTTCTAGTCATCCAATGTTGATGAAAAATATATTTGACCAGATTTCATAGCCTAAAATATAATCCAATCATTACTTTCATAACATCTTCATGGTCAATCAAAATTGGATACAATTTTTTTAATATTGACACATCTACCTGGAACAATTTCATTTACTATTCCCTACTATGATTAATTCATTTCAAAGGTCATAAATTCATAGTATACTTAATAATTGATTTTAAAATCTTTTGTTAGACTAGAAAAATTTAATTTAGAACTATATCCACACGTATAGATAAGTATACCTAATTATGTTGATATTTTTTGACCACTCATAAATATAGAGAATAAAAAAAATTAGATAGTCACATGTCAAGATTTGGAGGTATTATTGGATAAACATGTATGAGAATTATAATGAAATAATTAGAAGGAAAATAAGTTACCCCTATTGCTTATAAATATGTGCTTCCACTTTTATTCAAGGGATTGGAATCATCATTATACTAGTAGGTTCATTTGGAATGTCCAAATTCTGATGAAATTCTAGAAATAGTTTTGAAAAATCATGTTTCACATGTAAAATAATTTACCCCATTTGATTTTGTCTCAATTATTACAAAATAATTCATTATAATGTTATATAGTTTTATGGTTGTTCTTTAATTATATGTGGATTACACCCCTCTATTTTTTATGTAAAATTTATTCTTTATTATCTAATATTCTTACCATTTTGTTATTCTATATAGACCATTAGTTTCAAAGTATAATGTTATTCTCAATGCAAAAAAAGTGTGAGTGATGTTATTGTTTTAACATCCTAAATTCAACTTACATGAGTTAAATTCTATCTTCCATTAACATATTTTTCTAAATAGAGGAATAACCATATTATGTATTGATTTTAGGGAGTTTTATGGAATAAATTGGATTTTATTTTATTTAATTTAAACCTATAATAAGTTACTTAATTTTAGATATCCATTTTATGAATTATTTTTTTTAGTATTTATAAATTTTAAAGGCTACGTATTATGTGTAAAAATATGATCTTAAAATTTGGAATGATCATGAAAATGATTCTATATTTAGATTATTATCCATATAATTATTTGAGGTATTAAATTAATGAATTATGAGGGGGAATTATCTTGTTTAATAGAAATATCATGTATTAATGAAACTGAAGTCTTCTATAAAAACATTATCAAATTGAGAAATAAAAACAAAATTGGTTTTATCCATACTCATTAATAAATTTAATTTAAATATTATTGTGTTTTATCTCCTCAAATCAACACATCTGAATAGTTCTCCACATTATATAAAAATATCCATGTAAATACACATGTATAGATTCTCTTCTTGTGTCTATTGGGAATTGAAAACCCTAATTGTGCTATAAGTGACCAATTTAACCCATATGGTAAATTTTAGAAAAGTATATATTGGTTCTATTTTTAGAGAACCATTTACGTAATCTTAGACACTCTTTTTATTCTCCTCCCCAATTCCCTATTCTTACCTCTCATTATTTTATTTTAATCTCTTAATATATTTGTTTTAAATCTTACATCTGAGACTATTAAAACCAATTAGTTAAGGATGATAATATAAGGGGAGGGGAATCATGTGAAACTGTTGGTGTTGTACCATTATATACTATATTTTATAAAACTATAGGATTTAGAATCTAGTTCACTCCAATTAAGGTTCTTTAACATGTCCCCATTTAGAACCTAATTGGGAACCAAATGGTAAATACACATAAATTAACAACTAACATAAGACATATACTTGATGAAATCAATATTGACTACCTCAAACTGTCTTTTAATAATTCCCCTTCATACATTAGATATGATTCACATCGAGAAGATAACCATATCGTCAAACACCATGTCTTGAACTAAATTACCATTTTCTATGGGATGGAATAATATATTTCATAACTTCATGTGAATGAGTTAAATGACATCATTTATATCATATGTGTACACACATAAAATCATGTCAGATAATATGACCATCCTGCCCCCCCCCCCCCCGAAAATTTCATGCTATGAAAAAGTAAAATAAAATGATACTTATATCTATCAATTCATGCGACCTACTATTATGGGAGTCTTTTAGAAAAAAATTCCCACAAAAAAAATTTCAAAAAAAAAATAATTCAAAACATTATTAAAAATAGAAATAGACTTTTTATGAATCATGGGAAATAATTAGAGATAATCTACGCATAGTACCTCACCATGGTTTTTCAATACTAGAATAAATTAAAATATTTTATGATGAGTTAAGTCTATTAAACATAAAATTTATTGACATAATGTGTAATTGAAACATTAGAAACATACTCCCAATGATGATTATTAGTATCTAGAAGTAATTTAAGAATTGAAATTAATATAGAGACCATATCGGAATTAAGAGAATACTCGCAAATTTTATGTTATGTACACCATTAGAGATGAGGAAATCCTCAAGAATAAAATATCCACCCTCTCTAGAAAGGTCATGATGACAGATACTAGTAATGTTAATGATGTTTAATATTTTGATGTTGTTTTCACAATTTATGATAATAATGAGAACATAATTAATAATTTCACAATTTTTCACTTAATCAAGGAGGATCTTATAGGAATACCATCTATAGTTGTCTTTTTTTAAAGGATCCATTATGAAAATAATTTTATTCCAAGATAAAATAACCGTACATTATTTCATTAGATAGATAATAAACAACCCAATTAATCACAAGGTTCAAATTTTACCCACTCTAAAATATTACGACCCATAAAATATTCTAATCCCAAAAAACTGAATTCCAAAATTATTAAGTAAAATTCAAAAAAATCCCAAAATAAACCCACTTAATAGCTTAAATATCCTCATGGTATAGATCAACAAACTCAAACATCATTTCAATATGATCCTCTACCATTACATGAGAACATGTGCAATAAAATATTGAAAATTAATTTTCATGTCTCATTCTTAAATCATTAATTAAAAAAAAATTTAAAACTTTACCCATGTAGGCATAAGTTGTATCCTTTCTAAACCTATTGGAAGAATATAATATATCACAAGACTCTATTAAAAAATTCAAAACTATGCCTTTATTGAAGACTGGAAAAAGTCATTGTGAAACCTAATATAACTTTTCCAAAACTATTTTATGGTTTTACCCCTAAAAATCTTATTGAACAACTACACTTATAATATATGAAATATGGGGAGAATATAGATGAACTACTATCTCCCAAGACAGTATATAAATATTCAACATTCAATAAAATAATTATAAGAAAATAAAAACCTATTATGTGTAATAATTTGAGGGAAATAATATACCATGTTAAATTCAAAATAACCTTATTAAAGATATACAACACATACCCAAAAACTCAAATTGGCTTAATAACTATTGAATTTTAAGAAGATGTTACTTCACAGAAACGAAGATATTTTTTCTACTAATGGTAGAACTACCATCCATTTAACTTTTCCACCAAAATTAAAGGACTCTAATTATCATTATATCAATGATGAAATAGGAGTAAAAGTGATATGAATGCCAAATGTGTTCAAGGATCCATATATAACCTCATTCGAAAAAATATTTACAATTCGTTTGGGATCGAGGATCTCCCATCCACATCTTTCACTCTCCAACTCACTGATTACTTGTTTCGATTACATAAATTTATCTTAAAGGATATTCTTATAAATGATGAAAATTATATTTACCCTATATGATTAATTATAATTAAAACTCATATAAAATTTGGTCTAGGAGTAGACCACCATCATCCATGGTTTTAAATTTTTTGAAACAAATAATCTCATTTATCTGAGTTATGAATTTAAACACAAACTTAACCTTCGATAGGATGATCCTTGATTTCCACATCTATAATGTGATATCTCAAATCAAATGATAATGACTAATATAATGTGGAAAATTAAATTAGTATTGATTAAATGGGATCTAAAGGAAGTAAATAAAATTTTAAGGATATCTAAGTCAAGTGAAGATAAATTTACATTTTTCATATTAGTGATGCTTTAATCCTTGACTTAAATCTCATATATATAACTCCTATGATGATTTTTTGTGATATAGAATTATAAAAAAATAAGTAAAATACTAAACATTGGGTTTATTAATATTGCCAAAAAAATCTTCTTTTTGAGGTTGAAATATATATTCCAAAGGAATAAAATCTTTTTATAATTTCTATAAAATATAAAAATTCTAATTATAACACCAAATTTTCCTCAATATATTTTGATGAAACCATTTTTGAAATCGATGACTTTTCTTTCTCTCTTATGTTTTCATTCATAGGGGATAGAAAAACCCCTGTAGTTTTAATTTTACCCCTCTCGATTGGAACTAAGAGATAATGATTCTTGATGTATTTTGAATGCACATGAAATAAATTTTAAGTACCCTTTTTGATATTATTTGGATTATCCGACTCACTGATTAATAATTTTTTAGGAACTAAAAACACTTTTCCCTGTTAGTGGATGAAATTTGAAACAATAAAACTAGGATTACCATCTATTTAAAATGAAACCATTTATAATATAAATATTGTAAAAGAGAATATATTTCATCGATGAGCCTCTATTATTTTCTTTCATCACTGTTTGATTAAAACTTGTGAGGGATATAAAAAATCCCATTTCATTTTGAGTATATCACAGATCGACTGAATCAATTGATATTGGGGATGGATTCTCTAAAATCCCCAAGGTATCCTAGTACCTATATATGAATAATTGAGAAGAAAATGAGATAAATATGATAATTGACTAGATGAATAGGTTGGATTAGATGAAAACATATAATTGTTGCAAAAAAATATACAAGTCTCAAAACATTGTTGATTATTCCATTAAATTTACTCAAATTTTTTAAATTTTTTCAAACAAATACTTTAGTTTCAAAAATTTTAACCTCTGCCCAATAAACATTTTACAAAATATTCCATAAAATGAAAATTTCCTAAATAATTATATCCATATAACGAATATTCTCGAATTTTATAACATTCAACTATTATGGAATCCCACCTTTTTATTAAATAACTTTTCATTACATTTTACAAAAAAAGTATCTATAATGTTTAGTGCCTTGGAAAACATAATAATAATACATGAAAACATAAAACACTCTCATAAATCCCCTAGAAAAAAATATTCATGAATATATAATCCTATGTAAAATCACTGTATCTCATGACCTGGAGACATACATCAAATGAAAAGATGAGAAGAAGGTCCAATAAATAATATAAGGGAATCAGTTTACTTGTTATATCAATAAGAACATGATGAACAACATAAAGAAATGGGAAATGAATGTAGAGGAATATCATAATGAAAATAATGTGAAACATAACTTGAATACATGGATACAACATTTAATTTAGACATTCATGAACATATCATCAAGGATCATCCCCATTGTGTCATAAAAATTACCAAGGTTATTCACCAAGGTATCACGAAAATTTTCATCTCTAGAGTTTAAATTTATTTACCCAATGCATTGGATAAATATCTGGGAGAACCCTTACTATGAATTTATTTTCATGTGATCTATATAAATCATAATCATAAATTTCATAAATAACACAAATAGTATAAGAGAAATGGATTTCATATCAAAATCATGACGTTATAAAATGCTCTTAAAAACAAGATCATTAAGTCATTTATAACCCATGAAAAGGGAATAGGTCTTATATATATGTCAATTACAGAATAAAATATATAACTTTTATGTCTTGATTAATACCCCATGAAATAAAATAGGTTTGAGTATGCACATAAATAAAATAAAAAAAATTCATGAGAGAAAGAGGGAAATTTTGAGACAAAATTTCTACAGCATAACAGTTATATAACATGGGTTTAGAAAACAATAAAAAGTGAAGGAAAAAAATTATATCATCCACAAATTAATAATTTTATAGTAGTGCAACAAAATAAAATAATAATAAGATCAATGCGTGGATTTTTTAATTACATACCTCCTGAAAAGTAATATTGAAAAAAGAGAAAATATGATTTCTTTTATGAAACTTTTGCAGCATAAAAGTTTCACTTAAAAATTTAGAAAATAAATTGATGAGAGTGTAAAGGTTATATCATCATTTGGAAATGAAATGGATAGTAATTAAGATATATAAGAACATACCCCAACATATTAAGATGGAATCCTGAAGACATAACATAAAGGAAGTCATGACTAAATGGAGAAGGGTGAAAGGTTCCCTTACCTTGAAGAGTGAATTTTAATGTTAGAAGATTGGGACCATGGGGGGCTTGATGGAACATTGGGAGTAATATTTGAGAGCTAAAACGACCATAACTTATTTTAAGAGGATTTCCGAATGAAATTAATGAGGGAATAGCTTGGTATTTATAGCAAAAGTGATGGAATATTTAATTAATTTCCAAGGGACACCTCATCAGTGGTATTAGAAACACCGTGGGCCTTAACAATGTATTTTACCATGGTATTTTCCACCTAGGACACCTCATAACATATCATAAAATTCAAAAGTCTTCAAGACTGATTACATCCTTATTACATAATTTATGATGTCATTAATCACACTGAAGCTCAAAACTGTATTTTTAGTATTCACCAAAAAACAAAGCATTTTATAAAAATATCATAAATTTATCCTAACCTATTATCATTGCACTGAATTCAAAAATGAACTCCATTTTATGAAAATAATTTTTTAATTATGAGATATTCAATTTTTAAGTAAAAAGTCTATTTAACCTAATAAAATACTAATACATAACTAATAATTTCTAAAACAATTATTTAATTATGCTATTATATTACATAACCATTCAAGATGCCTAAATTATTTTTATACATTCATAAGTGAGATTACTATCCCATTGGTCACATTACAATTTATACGGGCATTGTTACTATTCATAGTTAACTATTTACTAAAAATTATGTGGATCTTATTAGACATTAAATTTCATATAGACAACAACTATAGAAGACCATTTTCTGAAAATCATTTTACATTATTAATAATTTAAAGTATAAAAAAATATTTTAAAAAACCCTTTTTCCAAAATTCATCAATAATATAGAACTTTCATCCTACATTTATCCAGACATTTTAAATTCAAAAATTTAACATAATAAGAAATAAAAAATTTATTCATAAAAAAGTGATTACACAATTTAACTAAGTTATTTTTACATATCCTATTATAATAGCTACATAGGTCCTAACTGTTAGATATTATATGGTGGTAGAATCTTGGGTTGGCTTGGACAACATTTCCCTTGTGGTGATTTATATTATCTTGAACTTCTCCCATAGGCAATTTTGTTCACGCTTCATATATTGGAGTTCAACTTGCTATTATTCAAGACCAAAGCCTAGAGATGCATCCTTTTTCCAAAGCATTGATAGATGGTATTCATATGGCCTGAGTCTACTGGATGAGTCCATATAATCATCTTTATGTATTAATTAACCATGATTGCCCGTATTTATAAACAATAATCATAATGTCAAGAATTTAGTTTCTAACGGTCATATTGACCAACTGTTATATTACAGTCAAAACCTAGTGGTATTATTTTAATTATACTCACTTAATTAATTAAACAAACAAGTTTATTTGAGTATAAATTAATATACAAAATTATGAAACAAATATTATTCAAAAGTGAGGGTCTTTACATTAATCCCCCCCTTAAGAAATTTTGTCCCCGGATTTTTAAATCTTACTCTCAGAAGAGAAAAGGTGTGGGTAATTTGGCCTCATATAGTCCTCTGGTTCTCATGTGGATTCTTCAAATTTGTGGTTCCTCCACAACACCTTAACATGGTGGGTATTCATGTTGCGTAGAGCTTTGTCTCTATGATCCAAGATCCCAACCAGATTCTCCTCATAAGTGAGGTCATGTTCTTTTTATACCACCTCTTTATTTAGGACATGTGAAGGGTCAGGTATGTACTTCCTCAAGAGTGATATGTGGAAGAAATCATGAACATCTGATAGATTTGGAAGAAGTTCAAGATGATAGGCCATTACTCCTATGCTATAAATGATTTCATAAGGGCCAATATACCTAGGTCAAAGCATCCCTTTCTTTTCAAAACTCATGACTCTCTTCCATGGTGAAGTTCAAAAAAATAATTTTTCACTAACATCAAAGTCCAAGTCCCTTTGATGATTGTCGGCATAAATATTTTTTCGACTATAAGAACCCTTAATATGTTTCATGATGGAATGGACTTTTTTTGTCATCTCTTGCACAAGATCAGGCCCAAAAAGATTTCCCTCACCAGCTTCATGCCAACCAGTAGAAGTTCAATATCGCTCACCATATAGAGCTTTATAGGGTTCCATTTGATTGCTTGAGGGGAAGCTATTGTTGTAAGAGAACTCAACTAAAGGGAGATGTTTATCATATCCACCATTAAACACCATTGAGCATGTTCTCAACATATCCTCGAGTGTTTTAACAATAATTTCAGATTTTCCATTAGTTTGGGGGTGATAGGACGTAGTGAAATTCAATTCAGTGCTTAGAGGATGTTGAATACTTCCCCAATATATTTATTTGAAACTTGGATCATGATCAGATATGACTGAAAGTGGAACTCTAGGCATCATTACCACTTCCATTATATACATCCAAGAAAGTGGATCTATTGAGTCAAAAAGGGTTTCCTTATGACTTTTCCATTCATTCTTGTTTTGAAAATCTCAAACACCTTATACTTAAGAAAATCTATATTTTACTTCTCTATGGAAAATTTCCTTCCTTAAGGAAATTTACCCTAACCTAGATTTCCTTATACATATCAATATTTTTCTTATGTATAAAAATCTGATTCATACCTAAAACATTAGAATCATATAATACTTAGATATGAAGCATTCTGTTTTAGGATCTGAATTCTGGATACAAACTCTAATGAAGCATCATTCCAAATTCTGGATATGAAATCTAATGATGTTCCATTCCGAATTCTGGATACAAACTCTAATAAAGTTCCACTCCAAATTCTGTATACGAACTCTAATAAAGTTCCAGTCTGAATTCTGGATACACACTCTAATAAAGTTACAATCTGAATTATAGATACAAACTCTATGAAAGTTCCATTCCTAATTCTTGACTCCAAACATCTACTAGTTCTACTCCAAACTTCTATGAGTTCGACTCCGAACTTTTACTAGTTCGATTCTAAACTTCTAAAATATCGACTCCGAACTCTGTTAGTTCAAATTTTGAATTTTGGTGAAACTAGACTCCGAATTTCCTTAGAAATTCAGACTCTGTATTTATACATATTTCAGGTTCCGAATTCCTATTAAAACAGAATCTGAATATCTCTTCATTATAGACCTTGAATTCCATTTTGGTTAGACTCCGAACTTTTATTTGATTACATTCCGAACTTCAGTTTTTCTTATACTTACACATGTTTTGTTATAAAATGATGTCAACCATTCAGTTCTTAACAATCTGTTGGTTAAGTGACATGTGTTTAGGTCCCTCCAAAATTGAAGGAAAATATGATCGTTGGAGGAGGGAGTCGGCCGTTGCTACCAAGCCTATAAATAGGAGATCATTTGAATGAGCTCAACAAGAATTTGATCACTTTAGAGACCACACTTTGTCAAGGTTATTTCTAGAGAGAGAAGCTTTTAATGCCTTGGGCATACTTAAATACTCGTTCAGATTGATTTGTGCGACTCCGAATATTGGTGATTACATTTGAGGGATTTTTGGGATAGGAAGATAGAGGTGTCGGCTAACATGAAGTTTGAGGGCTTCCGTGCTGAGGAAGACATAGGTTCCAACTACCTTGAAGTTGAGGGCTTGCGAGGATAGAATGATAGAGACTCTGATCTTTTTATTGAGGTCTTACCCAGGTGTGGGTAAGATATACTTTCTTGAATATATAAATCAAGGGACCTTTATCCAAGGTTGTTGGATACCCATCTCTTTGGGTTAAAAGATTTATATCTTGTTACATGTTTTTCTAAAAGTTTATATGTTCTGCTGCATTTTTTATGTTTAAGATTGCATAACCGTCTTATAATTCCTTACACTTGTGTACACTGATTCAGTTATATTCTATACGCTTTAAGGTAGAATCTCATATTGTAAACTTTGGTTAAGTTTCATTTTCCGGATCCGTATTTCCGGAACTGGTTTTTCAGAATCACTTTCCAGATTTAAGCAAGTGCATAGAACTAGAAGTTTGTAACTTCATACTTTGTCCCAGTTTTTCAATTTGTGTTAGAGGTTTTGTGAATTTTCTAGGATTAACTTTGTTAAACATAGATCATTCCTTGTTTAAGGAAATTTTTAATGTGTACAATTCACCCCCCTCATGTATATTGAGTACCTACATCTTTATTTCGATCCTACAATTGTTATCATAGGGGGTCTCTAAAATACTTATACTCATATATAAGTTTTTCTTGCTCAATTTTTCATTATTCTATATTTTTCTTGTTTAGGAATATTTTCCTTCAATCCGAAATTTTGCAATTAACATGTTTTTATGTGCCAATGATTTTCTTAAGGATGGAAGGTTTAAATGTTGGTTCTATCGACAACTTAAATCCTAAAATACCACTGATTTTTTATAGAAATGATTATGAGTATTGGAGATATCGAATGAAGACTTCTGTTATCAATAATATAGTAGAAAACTTTGTTATGATTACTGGAGGTTATCAAATTCTTGATAAGGAAGTTAGTACTTTCACAAACCAAGAAAATCATGATTATCAATTAAACTATAAGGTACACAATACTCTACTATGTTCAATGACTAGGAACATATATAGCCAAATTTCTTCTTGTGAAATAGCTTACTGTATATGGATGAAACTTGAATTTACAAATTTTGGTATATCCAAGGTCATAGACACAAGAAGAGATATGCTGAGAGAAGAATACCATGGTATTAATTTTCCTTATGAAGAAACAATTTGTTTGGTGAACCAAAGGTTTATGACTATCATGAATAGCTTATAATATATGGGAGAGAAAGGTCTGGATGATACCACTCTTGTTGACAAGATCATTGATATTATGCCTAATGAGTGGGAATCAAAGAGAACAGCTATTGATGAGAATAGGAAGGTTACTCAAATTTATTTAGATGAGCTTTTTGGAACACTTCTTGAACATGAATCAAGAATGAAGAGTGATGATGACAACATCAAAAAGAAGAATGGGAATGGTACTATTGCTTTACTACAACATCAAATCACATGAAAGCTAAGACTCTTAAGAGAGTAACTAGATCCGAGTCTAATAAGGTTACTATCTTATCCAAATCTAGTGAGAGTGAAGTCTCCGAAAATGAGTTAGCTAATCTTTCTCAAACAATAAACAAGATATCTGGTCAAAGAAATTTCCGATCCAAGTATAAAAAGAAGGAATGGAAAGATAAAAATGATTCAGAGGTCACATGCTATGAATTCAAGAGAAGTGGACACATAAGACCAGATTGTCCCTTGCTGAAAAAGTAGGAAAGAAAAGAGAAGAATTCTTAAAGGAACAAGAAGAAGTTTTACAATGATAAAGCTAAGAAAAGTCTGAAAGCTAACACTACTTGGATTCCTAGCTGTGGAGACTCTTTAGAATGAAAATCCTCAGAATATGATTCATCATCTCAGAAGAATATGGGATTCATTACTAATACTTCTTTTCCATATACATGTCTTATGGCTAAGGTATGCTCTGTCGAGGCTTTAACAAATTTATCTCTTGATAAGAATTACTATTCCGAAAATAGTACTTCTAATGAAGATAATTCATCTTCAAAAAATGAAGAAACTTCATATTAAGAAGTATCTAGACTCTAGAAGTTACTTAAAGCAAAAAAATTGTAAAATTTCAAAGAAATTAGACAAGGAAAATACTATGGATTAAATTCTTACAAAAGAGGTTTTAGATCTTACTACAAATCTTAGAGATAAAGAAGAGCTTTTAGAAAAACTTTCTAAAGACCTTGATAAATCATATTATGATAAGTGAGAACATTCTAAAGAACTATAGAATGATATTTTAAAGATGAATATTTTTGAGGAAAAATCTATCTCTAAGGAAATGATTCCTGAGGATAGGAATTTAGTCATTAGACTAAAATCAGAATTTTTTTCTCTTAATAAGGTTCTTGTAAAATTTACTTCTGGGAAGGAAAATTTTGAAAAGATGTATTATCAAATTAAACCTCACTGAAACACTACTGGAGTAGGTTATACTCACCAAAAACTAGTTTTAAAAAACAACTATTTTTTCCTTCTAGAGCCCCTTTTTTCACTAAGTGTCAACGTAGTGGGAATTGGAAGAAAAACTGTTCTTTGAATAGAATTCAATGTCTTTGGTTTTGTAAAGCATATTTTTCTAAACAAATGTTGATACCCAAAATTTTTTTGTCTAAAAATTTCAGATCCAATCAATTTTGGATTCCAAAAACCTAACTTATTTCTTATTTTTAGGAAAATAGAGAAATTACCAACAATAATAC
This sequence comes from Viscum album, assembly GCA_963277665.1. Classification (NCBI taxonomy): domain Eukaryota; kingdom Viridiplantae; phylum Streptophyta; class Magnoliopsida; order Santalales; family Viscaceae; genus Viscum; species Viscum album. The sequence continues at coordinate 1,194,475,847 of OY728123.1, read as the reverse complement.
TTTGTACATGGATAGTGGATGTTCCAGGCACATGACTGGTAACAAAAGCTATTTAGAAAATATTATCAAGGTGAAAGGAGGAAAATTATCTTTCGGAAATAATGCTCTGGGAGAAATTATTGTTATAGGTAACAATGTTCTTCTTGAAAAAACACTGATTTCAAATGTTTTTTTTGTTAAAGGTCATAAGAACAACCTCATTAGCATAAGTCAATTATGTGATGAAGGATACCTTGTGAATTTTAGGAATTTTATGTACTTAGTACACAATTCCAAGGAATAATTTATTCTTTCTACCCATAGGCAAGAGAATGTTTACACACTAAACCTAGAATACCTTATGAGCCAAGACATACCTTGCCTTAGTGTAATAGAAGATCATTCTCAGTTGTGGCATAGAAGACTAGGTCATTGTTTCCTTAGAAACTTATGTAAACTCCCTAAGAAGAAATTAGTTAAGGATATACTGGAGCTTAGATTTGGATCTTGTAATGTTTTTGATCCTTGTCAATATAGCAAGCATCATAAATCTTGTTTTAAATAAATCGGTGAAGTCTCAACAACTGATGCATTACAGTTGGTGCACATGGATCTTTTTGTTCCAACACAAACTCAAATCATTGGAGGAAAATATTAAGTATTTTCCTTAGTTGATGATTACACTAGATTTAGATGGGTCTATTTTCTAGCAAATAAATCTGAAGATTTTTCTTATTTTAAAAGTTTTAGAGCCCAATTAAAAAATGAGAAAAACCTTCCACTGAAAACTATTCATAGTGATCATGGAAAAGAATTTCAAAATTCTGATTTTGATTCTTTTTGTATTAGAAAATGTATTACTCACAACTTTTTAGAAACTGGGACTCCTGAAAAAAATCATGTAGTTGAAAGAAGAAATAGAATTCTTCAAGAAATAACAAGAACCATGTTGAGTGAATATTCTATAGCTAGACATTTTAGGGATGAAGCTGTAAGTACTGCTTATTATACTATAAATCGAGTTTTGATTAGACCTTTTCTTAATAAAACCCCTTATGAGTTATGGAATGGTAGAAAACCATGACATTAATACTTCAAGGATTTTGGTTGAAAGGTATTCATCCTGAATACTAAAGATAATCTACACAAATTTTCACCAAAATATGATGAAGGAATTTTCTTAGGTTACTCCAAAACTTCTAAGGCTTATAGAGTTTTCAATAAAAACACTTGTACTGTAGAGGAAATGGTACATGTAAAATTTGATGAGTCTGACCCTTTTGTTTTCAAACCATCCTAACCTACAACCTTGGATGTTTTTTCAAAAACTGATTAACAATCTTAGTTAGAATATCATTCTGATAATGAAAATGTTCAAGAAAATATTTTTGAAACATTTACCAAAGAAGACTTTCTACCCTATGTTGATGAACAGGTTTTACAAAACCCAAGTCAGGTGTTTCTTAAGAATCATCCCAGTGATAGAATCATTGGTGATGTATATCAACCTATAAGGACTAGATGTTCCTTGAGAAATGAAGTAGAACATCTAGCATTTCTTTCCCAATTAGAACAAAAAAGCACTGATGAAGCTTTCTGTGATGATGATTGGATCAAAACCATGCAAGATGGGATAAATGAATTCAAATGGAATAAAGTCTAGAACTTGGTTGAAAGACCAAACAAAACTTCTATTATTAGAGTAATGTGGGTCTTCAAAAATAAGTGTGATGAGAATGAAGTCATTGTTAGAAATAAAGCTAGACTAGTTGACAAAGGCTATAATCAACAAGTAGGAATAGACTATGAAGAAACCTATACTCTAGTATCTAGACTTGAATCTATTCATATTCTACTTGCCTTTGCAGAATTTTTCAATTTTAAACATTTTCAAATGGATGTGAAATGTGCTTTCCTTAATGGTTATGTTCAAGAGGAAGTTGTTTTTGAACAACCTCCTAGCCTTGAAGATACAAGACATCCTGATCATGTTTCTAGACTTACCAAAGCTTTGTATGGCCTTAAACAAGCCCCACGAGCTTGGTATGATAGACTTACATGTTTTTTGCTTCAAAATAATGATGTTAAGGGAAATCTATATCCAACCCTTTTTATATAGAAAGATAAGAAAAATGTTTTGATTGTTCAAATTTATGTTGATGACATTATATTTGGTTTAACTCAGTAATCATTAACTGATTTTTTTGCGGATCTAAAGAAATCTGAGTTTGAAATGAGTATGATGGGTGAGTTAACATTTTTCCTTGGTTTTCAAATTTCTCAAAAACCAGAAAGAATCTACTTATCCCAATATAAGTATATTAAAGATATTCTTAAAAATTTTGGGTGTGACAACACTAAGAGTATAAGTACTCCTATTGGTACCTCAAACACACTTGATCCTGATGAAGCTAGGAAACCAATAGATTAAACATCTTTTAGAGGTATGATAGGAAGTCTACTTTACTTTATAGCTAGTCGACCAGACGTGATGTTTTCAGTATGATTATGCGCAAGATATCAATCCAATCCTAAGGAATCTCATTTAAAGGAAGTTAAAATAATTTGTCGCTACCTAAAGGGAACCATGGATCTAGGACTATTTTATACTTCAGGAAATGATTTTGTTTTAAAAATATTTTCAGATGATGACTTTGGTGGATGTAGAATGGATATAAAGAGTACATTAGGAACTTGTCATTTATTAGGATATTCATTAATTTCTTGGTCATGCAAGAAGAAACATTCTATAAAACTTGTCACTACTGAAGTGTAATATGTAGTAGTTAGAAGTTGTTGTGCTCAAGTGTTGTGGATGCAACACACACTTACAGATTATGGCTTGAGTTTTACTAAGACTCAAATTTTGTGTGATAACAGAAGTTCCATTTCCCTTATTAAAAACCCTTCACACCACTATCGTTCAAAGAACATAGATATTAGGCATCACTGTCATAGGGATCACACAATTAAAGAAGATATCATTCCTCAGTTTATCAGAATGCAAGATCAACATGATGATATTTTCAAAAAATCATTATATTCCGATAGATTTGAATACATTAAACAGATGTTAAGAAAGATAATCTTAAGGTAATCTTTCTTTATTAACTTATTGTTGAACCATTCTCCTTATAGTAATAAACTCCTTTTCATAGGGGGAGCACATTTGTTTGTTATTTTTTCAAAAAAATTCATACTACATTTTTCAAAAGTTTTCATAATGAGTCTATCAAAAATTTTCATTGTGACCTTTTGAAAAAATTTTAATGAAATTTTCGTACATAGAAATTTTGTAATGTGAATTTTCATATAGATGTTTTTGTACTGAGAATTTTTGTAATGAAGTTTTTGTACTGTGAATTTTTGTAATGAAAACTTTCGTAATGAGAATTTTCGTAATGATGTTTTTGTATTGAAAATTTTCGTAATGAAATTTTCATACTAAGATCTTTCGTAATGAAGTTTTCATACAAAAATTTTCATAATGAGATTTTTTGTAATGAAAATTTTCGTAATGAGAATTTTAGTAATGAAAATTTTCGTACTCATTTTTTTCCATAGTGAGTCTTTCGTAATGAGTTTTTCATAGTAAAATTTTCTTCAAGAGGAATATTTCCTATTACAAATAAACATCCTAGCCAATCCAAAATTTATTACTTCCTTACTAAATTTTTCATAGTCATTTTTTAGTTGCTGGTAGTTTCCTTTCCTTATAAAATTTCTCAGATTCATTTCCTCTGAAATATGAATGTTTTTGTTTAAAAACTAAAATGATCAGATTCAAGATTTTGTTGTGGGTTTGATTTAAACCGTCAGATCAGATCAGAGAATTTCTCAACCGTTAGATTGCTTTTGGAAGCTTAAAGGTCAGATAAATCGCCTATATAAAGGGTACCCCATTTTTGTGTCCCCCATTGATTTCATGCTCTTACGTGTTAAAGCTCTGCCTCTGTTCTTAAAGTTCGTTATGAATCTCTCAGAGCATCTCCATTATAAATGTCTGTAGAAGCTACTTTCCAAGATATGTCTTCTATGAAACTAATCTCAATGTGGTCAGTCTACAGGGAGAGGTTAGACCATCCATATTTCTTCAGTGAGTACGAATCTCTAATTTCAAAGAATATCAAACTTAATGGATGGGAAGATTTTTGTGTATCGAAATCAGGGGGTCAGGATGTTGTGTATACATATTTGTTGTTGAATTTTATGAGCCTGTTTCCTTCTATGAAGAAGATGGCAGAGACAAATTTTCTTTCAAGACTTATGGGAATATTTAAAAGCTTTCTTACACCAAGGCTGAAAACATGGTAGGATTATCTTATGATGGTGAAGAAGAATTTTGTTCCCATAAGATACCAGATGTGCAAGGAAGTTTCAGAAAAGTGAAGGCAATGAAATTCCTTGGGCTTAAAGATGACAAGACTGCAAAGATTGCTTATCTTTCCACCAAAAACTAGATTCTCCAGTTATGGGTTCAAGGGTTTTTCGTTCTGAGAAGAGGAGATAAGGATAACCTAAATAAGAGTGATATCTACATCTTAGATTTTCAGGAAAATATAAGGAAGATAAATCTGATGAGGCATGTTATTATTGTAGTTTAGAATATCAAAAATGAAACTTTGAAGGCTCAAATCATTATGTATCCTACTTTTATCTCCAAGCATATTATTCGTTGTCTTGATTCATTCAAAGTTTCTTGCACCTCCAAGCCTATAATTTGTATGGTGATGCTGATAAGTGATGACACCTTAAAGAGGATGAAAGATGGTTTTTCAAAAGAATCAAGTGAGTTCTATGATCTTCTAGAAGAGGTGGTAGAAGTCGCTCCAGAAAATGTAGAGAAGGTTGAGCCAGTGAAGTAGGTTTCTAAGAAGAGGAAATTGAAAGAAGTGGTTGCTGAAGGCAAGACTCCCAAAGCTAAGGAAACTCAGTCCGCACATCCCAAACCAAAAAAACAAAAATCATATCCAGATGAGGTGGTTGCTAAATATAAATAAGATATGGAGAAAAGAAAATAAGGGGATCTATTGTTTAGATTGGACCCTGCTGAGGATAAGGCCTTAAGAGAAAAAGCTGCAGATGAGTTAGAGAAACACACAAAAGAGAAGAAGATGAAGATGAAGATGTATGAGACTGAAATCGTTCAATCCCTTTTTAAATCCATAGAGGTAGCCTCTTAAAATATCTCCATTCCAGAAAATTTTGATGTCCAACCATTACCTTAGACCCCAAGGAATAAGTACTTCACTATGGAAAAGTCCAAAGGGAAAGATGTTGTAGAAGAAGTATAAAAACAAGCTGGTGAAGAAGTATAGGAAGATGTTGTGGAAGAAATTGAAGAATAAGAAGAATAAGAAGTAGAAGAAGGAAGTGAAGATCTAGATGACTTGATTAAACAAGTTGAGGATTATCAAGAAAAGGCCAGAACCTCAAAGCTAGTCACTCCGGGAAAGGGAGATGACAATGGTGGTAAAATAGATGATGTCGAGGAAGAAGAAAAAGACAATGATTTATCTTAGGAGGAAAGCTATGAGATGAATTTTCTTAAAGAAGGAGTAGAGAAGGAGAAACCAGATGAAGACAAGATTGTTCAACTATCTGAAAGCAAAGAACAATCTTCTGATGAGGCAGTTCCGAAAGATGATAAAGGGAAGCAAGTGCTAATGGAAACCCTAACAAAATATGTTATAAGAAATAAATATGTTGGTGGTTCTTCCAGAAGAAAAATGGCAGAGATTTAAGAAGAACAATCCCCTAGCAAGTTATTGGATTCTGAATCATCAGCAATGGGACATGATTTTGTTGTCGAGTCTTTGATAAAATTAGTGGACAAAATTCTGATCTTTCCCACCACAGACTCCAGATGCCAGATGCTGCAACATATTCTGAATCAGAAGTCAGAATCCTTATCTATGGTGATGGATAAGTGTGTGAAGATTGAGGTTGATCATAGAAACTTCCTTATCAATTATTATGTTCACAAGGAAACTTGCAGCAAAATCACTTTGTGGTAGAAGAAATTTGATGATGACTTGAATGAGTTTGATCATTTTCAGAATGATGTAAAAGATTCTTTTGACACCGAGGACTCCAAGAATAAGAATCTTCAGAATAAGCTAACCACTGAGAAAAATTATCGGAATCAACAGGTCATAGATGTGAATGGAAATCTTAACTCGGTTTCTCAAAACTAGAAAGGGGAGAGAGATTTCTGGATTGAATATCACGAGAAGCTGCAAAAGAAAGATGAGTTACTGAAGATGCAGGAAGAGGCCACGAAGGCTTAGGCATAAATCGTGAAAGCTCAACAAGAACGGATCATAGCTTTGGAGAAGCAAGCTGAGGAGGATCCAAAATACTTGAAGAAGCTGAATACATTGTTGAAGAAGTCAATTCCTAAGGAAAAGGAGGACAAATAGACAAATAAGATTTTTTGTTGTAATGATTTTTATTGTAATTTTTTTAAACCCAAATGAAATTTTCGGTGGGTTGTATCTCGTATTTTTATGAACTAATATTTCAGGTACCATATTTCTTTTCCCTTCCCTTAAATTCTTTTTGAAAATCACAAACGGGGAGAAGGAAAAAGATCTACTCAAAAGTGGGAGAAGGAAAAATTTCTATGTCAAGAACTATCCTTAAGTAAGGGGGAGTTCCACATTATGAAGTTTTTCATTCCTATGAAAAGGAATACCCCATTTCAGAAATTCAGAATACAATCCTTAGAGTTCCAAATCCTAAGGGGGGTTGGTTGTATTCATCATCATCTAGGAACAAAGGGAGAGAAGTTTTAATTTCACTGTCTAAAGAAATTTTTTCTAAGTTCTTATGTTCTTTTTCGTAACCTTGTTTGTGCTTTCCAAAAAGGGGGAGACTGTTGAGTCAAAATGGTTTTCTTTATGAATTTTCCATTCCTTCGTGTTTTAAAAATCACAAACACCTTATACTTATGAAAATCTATATTTTACTTCTCTAAGGAAAGTTTGCTTACTTAAGGAAATTTACCCGAAACTAGATTTCCTTATACATATCAATATTTTTGTTAAGTATAAAAATTGAATTCATAGCTAAAACCTCGGAATCATATAATACTTAGATATGAATCATTTTGTTTTAGGATCTGAATTCTAGATACCAACTCTAATGAAGTTCCATTCCGAATTATGGATACGAACTCGAATGAAGTTCCATTCTGAATTCTGGATACGAACTCTAATAAAGTTCCAATCCAAATTCTAGATATGAAATCTAGTAAGGTTACATTCCAAATTATGGAAATGAACTCTAATAAAGTTCCACTCTGAATTCTGGATACAAACTCTAAGAAAGTTCCATTTCGAATTCTAGACTCTAAACTTATACTAGTTCGACTCCGAAATTCTATGAGTTCGACTTCGAAATTCTATGAGTTCGACTCTGAAAATATATGAGTTCGACTCCAAACTTTTACTAGTTGAACTCCGAACTTCTATAAGATCGACTCCAAACACTGTTAGTTCAGATTATGAATTTTGGTGAAACCAGACTCTGAATTTCCTTAGAAATTCAGACTCCAGATTTCGATAGAATTCCGGATTTGAAATCCTATTAAAACAGAATATGAATATCTCTTCATTATAGACTCTGAATTCCATTTTGGTTAGACTCCGAACTATTATTTTATTACATTCCTAAAATCAGTTTTTATTATACATACACCTGTTTTGTTATAAAGCAATGTCGTCTATTCAATTTTTAACTTACCATTGGTTAAGTGACATGTTTACAGGTCCCTCCAAAATTTAAGGAAAATATAACCGTTGGAGGAGGGAGCCGACCGTTGATACCGAGCCTATAAATAAGAGTTCATTTGAAAGAGCTCAATAAGATGTTTATCAGTCTAGAGACCACACACTGTCAAGGTGATTTCTAGAGAAAGAAGATTTTCACAATTTGTTTGTACTGAACTGCTCATTCAGGTTGCTTCATGTGACTCCAAATGTTGGTTATTACATTTGAGGGCTTCTAGGGATAAGAAGAAAGAGATTCCTACTACCATGAAGTTCGAGGGATTCCTTGCTGAGGAAGACAGAGGTTCCAACTACCTTGATGTTGAGGGCTTGCAGGGATAGAAGGATAGCAACTCCAATATTCGTATTGAGGGCTTACCTGGGTGTGGGTAAGATAAACTTTCTTGAAAATATAAATCAAGGGTCCTTTATCCAAGATTGTTGGATACCCTTCTCTTTGGGTTAAAATATTTATTTCTTGTAACTTTTTTTGTTACAAGTTTATATGTTCAACTACATTTTTTATGTTTAAGAATGTATAACCATCTTATACTTCCTTACACTTGTGTACTCTGATTCAGTTAGATTCTATACACTTTAAGGTAGAATCTCATATTGTAAACTTTGGTTATGTTTCATTTCCTAGATCTATATTTCCGGAACCGGTTTTTTGTAATCACTTTCCAGATTTAAGCAAGTGCATAGAACTAGAAGTTTGTAACTTCATACTTTGTCCCAATTTTTCAATTCGTGTTAGAGGTGTTGTGGATTTTCTTAGTTTAACATTGTTAAATTTAGATCTTTCATTGTTTAAGGAAATTTTTAAAGTATAAAATTCACCCCCCATCTTTTATATTGAGCATCTATATCTTTATTTCGATCCTACAGGATCAAGAGACAAATCATTTTGAATCAAGATAAAATGGGAAGTATTGGTGAGATAGTCCACAATAACCCATATCGCATTGTTTCCTTTGGAGGTTCTTGGGAGACTAGTGATGAAGTCCATAGTGATATTGTCCCACATCCATTTTGGTATGGGTAATGGTTGTAGTACCCATTTGAGAAGATTTTTCTCTTGCATCAAATGCTGACATACAAGTCGCCTTAAAGTGTAGTCAACAATATCCCTTTTCATATTATCCCACCAATAATGACCACAAATGTCTGTATATATTTTTGTGATTCTTGGATGTATAGAGAAAGTAGATCTATGATCATCATCCATTAGCTCCAATATTTCTAGAATATATGGAACACATAATCTTCTACGTAATTTTAGTACACCTTCTTTATCAATATTGAACTCAAGAAACTTCCCATCCTTCACAACCTCAAACTTCTTCTGTAACAAATGATATTCTTTCTGAACATTATTGATATTTTCAAGTAATGATGGTTGATAAAAAATTTGGGTTAGGGTTGATGATGTCCCTTACATTATCATTTCCATGTCTATCCTTACTAGTTCATTGATTGAAAGATCAATTCTAATCCTTTTCATTGAAAGAAAAACTGGGTATTTTATTTTTTAATGCATCAATAACATTGTTTGCTCTTCTGGGATAATAATTAATTGAACAATCGTAGTCTTTAAGAAGTTCCAACAATCTTTTTTGTCTCATGTTCCATTCCTTTTGTGTGAAAATATAATTCAAACACTGATGGTTTGTGTATATATCACATTTCTACCCATAAGAATAGAACCTCTATATCTTCAGATAAAAAATGCCCGGAGCCAGATCCAGATCATGTGTAGGATAGTTCTTCTCACGAGTCTTCAATTGTCACAATGCATAAGAAATTACTTTTTTATTTTGGATGAAGAACCACCCAAGACCTTTCAGAGATGCATAGCTGAAAATAACAAATCCTTCTCCATAAGAGGGTAGAGTTAGCATGGGTACAGTAACCAATCTCTTCTTCAGCTCGTGGAAACATTCCTCAAACTCCTTTATCTAGAAAAACTTAACCCCTTTTTGAGTTAACTTTGTTAATGGATTTGATTTTCTTGAAATGTTTTTCCCAAACCTATTATAATATCACAATAATCTGATTAAACAACGAATCCTAGTTATTGTTGTATGTTGAGGCCACTCCTCTACAACTTTTTTCTTTATAGGGTCAACTATGATTCCTTCATTGGTAACAATGTTCCCCAAGAATGAGACTTGTTGTAACCAAAATTCACATTTTCTGAAAATCCCAAAAAGCCTCTCATTATATAGAGTTTTCAAAATAACACTTAGATGATTCTCAAGCTCCTTGAATCTTTTTATATATATCGAAATATCATCAATAAAAACTAATACAAAGTTATCAAGGTAGTCTTTACAAAATATATTCATCAAATCAATAAAAAGCGTAGGTGCATTAGTCAGTCTGAAGGGCATAACAACAAACTCATAATGCCCATATCTTGATCAGAAGGCTGTTTTTGGAATATCTTCTTTCTTCACCATCAATTGATGATAACCATAATAAAGATCAATCATTGACAAGAATTAAGCCCCACAAATACGATCAAATAATTCATCAATTATTAGAACATGATAATTTTTATTTACTATGATCCCGTTTAGTTCGCTATAATCAATGCATAGCCACAACGATCCGACCATCTTCTTCACAAAGAGAATAGCTGCTCCCCAAGGAGACAAACTCAAACAGATAAACCCCTTCTCTAAAATATCATGGAGTTGTTTATTTAATTAATCTAGATCAACATTTTCCATCCTATATGGGTTCTTTGATATCTGATGAGATCTGGGTATGAGTAAAATAGAGAAGTATTCCTCTCTTTTTGGGGGAGGTTTGGGCAACTCCTTAGGAAATACGTAAATGTATTCATGGACGATGGGGACATTTTATATCCTTAAACTCTCATTTCCTTCTTCTTATTCACCAATAAAATATATAAAGAAGGATAGATGAGGTTATTCTAGTCGATGAATAGGTTGAGATATCTCTCCTTGGAATATAAATTTAGGTTTTTCAATCAAGACTATTGAGATTTTCTTGCTTCTGCATTTGATCATAGCATTATACATTTAGAGCCGGTCCATCCCTAGTATAATGTAGAATTCCAGCATGGGAATGAGTAAAATATTTTTGATAATTTTATGATCACTAAAGAAAATACTAGTGTTTATAAACACTGACAATGCTTGGATAATCCCACCGGGAGTATTGACTAATAAATCTACTTTTAGAAAATTTGGGGTTTATTCTAAATTCTTTACAAACATAGAGGAAATAAGGGAATTCATAGAAACAGAATCAATCAAAGTACACACAAGATTTGATAGAACACAAATATAACCTTCAACCACATCATTTAGTCCTTCAAATTCATCCATAGTGATTTCAAATGCATGACCGTGTTTTCATGCCCAATGCCGAGGCTGGTGGTGATTCCCCTCCACTTCCCTCGGATTCAGACAGTGATTGGAAATGATCCCAAGTTTTCTACACTTATAGCATTGGACATAAGGTAGGGAATGCACCATATTTACTTTTTTGTTAGTGTTTAGGAGTTGAGGTTTCACCTCACTATGATAGATTCATGAAATATTTCCATCGTTTCTACACTTCTAGCACTTCCCGCTCTTTATTCGGAAGTTCTTAGAATGCTTCTTCCCATATCTATTACTTATGGGATGTTGGACTTGCTTTCTTCCTATTCCCGGATGAAAATTTTCCCCTAAGATTGCTTCCCAAGATCTTTTATTATCATTGGATTAATGAGACCATTGTGTCTCACCAAACTCCATGTCATCTTTAATCGCACGTCGCATGATCTCCTCATAGCTATAATAGTCTCGGTTGGCATGATTCTTCTCCAGAAAAGGTCTCAGTCCACCGAAGAATCTACCAAACTTACTATTTGGATCCATCACAAAGCTAGAGGTGTAACATGAATGCCTAGTGATGTTCATCTCATAACATCCCACAAATTCATTCTCCTTCTACTTCATCTCGAGAAAATCCTTCTCCATTCTTTTTCTCGTAGAACAAGGGAAATACTTACTGAAGAAGATCCCTCTAAACTCTTCCCCCTCAATTTCTTCAACCTCAAATCTTGGACTGGTGTTTTTTATCACCTCCCACCACTGATGAGGTTCTCTTTATGATAGGTAAAAAGCTAGGGTGACCCTCTCTTGTTCCGAACAGCAGAGCATAGGAAATATCTTCTCGATAATGCTAATCCACTATTCAGAAATCAATGGGTTGGTAGATCCACTGGATTTTGGTTGTCGTTGACCCATAAAGGACTCAACATAATGTTTTTCCCTTTTATGGTGAGATGGGTCTCTAATCTTGATTCAAGTTATTTCCCATAACTTGAGTCAATTGGTTCATCATTCGCCTGAAAGTTCCATTCCATATTCCATAAATGGGTCGTTAGTGCATGGTCCATTGTAGTAACCATTTTCACGGTTCGTCCTATTTCCCTTTATTTTCTAATAGAATAAAACCTTAGTGATAAAATTATTTCATTTATGAATCATTTAACAATAAAGGATTTTATATCTTAAAACGTTATTCTTAAACAATTTCATTTCTTTATAAATCCTTCATAATGATTCATAAAAAGCTTGTGATTGGCCAAGCATATCCCCTTGGAGTGTCAATCCAAGAGTGAATTAAGGCCCATTTTCATGTACCAGGATACCCTAAGGTCAAGCCCAAAAATCCTGGTCAAAATTTTCACTCTTAGGTACATCTTTCCCAGAGCCACATCCACTTGTTTGTATCCAGAGATGGATTTATTTCTTCAATACCCACTTAATTAATATTTCACCAAAATACCATGAATTTTTCTTATATTTGTAATTTTCAATAGGGTTCTTCCTAAATTTTTCATAGCCTAATTTTTATAAATAACTAAACTATCATTTGATACCAACTATGGCATCCTGCATTTTTATTACATAACTTTTCATTACAATTTACAAACAATGGATTTTTAAAGTTTAGTGTCTTAGAAATCAAGATCATAATACATGAAAACATAAAACACTCTTATAAATCCCATTACAAAAATCTTCCTAAAAATTTCATCCAATGTAAAATTACGACTTCTCATAACCTGGTGACATACATCCAAGGAAATGGTGAGTGGAAGGCCCAATAAGGAAAGTAATGGAATCAGTGTACATGTGATATTAATAAGAGCATGATGAAAAACATAAAGACATGAGAAATGGAAGTAGAGGAATATCATAATAAAAATCACCTGAACCATAACTTGAATATTTTTCTACAACATTTATTTTATGTATTCATAAACATATCACCATGGTTCATCCCCAAGGTTTCATGATAATTATCATTGTTATTCACCAAGGTATCGTGAAACTTGTCATCTCTAGAGATTAAATTCCTTACCCAATATATTGGAGCACTACCTGGTGCACCCATAATATGTATTTATTTTCATTGAGAAACATACATCATAATCAAAAATTTCATAAATAACCCAAATAGAGGAAGAGAAATGGGTTTCATAACAAAATCGTGACATTTTAAAAAGTTCATAATAACAAGATCATTACGTCATTTATAACCCATGGAAAGGGAATACGGGTTATATGTATGTCCATTATATAATAAAATATTTAAGCCTTATGTCTTGATGAATAACCCCATAAAAAAACAGGTTTCGGTATTCCCATAAAGAAAGTAATGGAATTTCATGATTGAAAGAGAGAAATTTGGGACGACATTTTTGCAGCACAATGACTATATAACATGGTTTTAGAAAATAATAAAAAGAGGTGGGAAAGGTTATCACATATATAAATGAACAATTTTATAGTATACGTACATAATAAAATAGAAATAAGATATTGGTTTTGATATTTTAAGGACATACCACACGAAAAGAAACATAAAAAAGAGAAAATGTGATTTCTTTTACAAGATATTCGGTAGCCTAAAGGCATCACATAAAAATTCAGAAATAAATTGATGAGTTTGGAAAGGGTATATCATCATTTTTACATGAAATGGATAGTAATAAGGATATATAAGAGCATAACTGAACATAATAATAGGGAGACATTATGACATAACATAAAGGAAGCCTTGACTTAATAGAGGATGGAGAAAGGATCCCTTACCGTGAAGAGTGACTTTGAAAGCTCAAAGGTTGGGACCTTGGGGGGATTTAGAAAATCTTGGGAGGAATCCTTGGTAGATAAAAATAACATAGCTTCATTGAAGATGATTTTGGAATGATTTTCATGGGAGAATATCTTGGTATATATAGAAAAACTGTGGGAATATTTAATTAATTTCCATGGAACACATCATCGGTGGTATTTACAAAACCATCGGCTTGCCAATGGTATTTTCCAGTGGTATTGTCCACTTGGGAAACCTCATAAAATATTTTACTATTCACAAGTCGATAGGAAATACTACATCATTATTATATAATTAATGTTGTCATTAATCACACCGAAACTCAAAAATGTATTTTTACAATACGCCGAAAAAAACATTTTATAAAAATATCATAAATTCACCAGAACTTATTATCGAAGATCGGAATTAAAAAATGGACCCAATTTTATGACAATAATTTATTAATCATGGGATATTTTATTTTTATGTAAAAACACTATTAACCCAAAAAATATTAATACATAACTAATAATTTCTAAAACAGTTATTTATTTATGTAATTGTATCACTTCACGATTCAAGAGGCCTAAATTATTTTTATACTTTCTTAAGTGAGTTTACTATTATATAGGTCACAAAACTATTCAAAATGGTAATATTATTTTTCATACATTACTATTCACTAAAAATTATGTTGATATTTTTAGACTCTTAATTTCATACTATTCACAATAGTTGAAGAACATTTTTTGATAATAATTTTACATTATTAATTATTTGAAGTATACAAAAATAATTTAAAATACAATTTTTCCAAAATTGTTAAATAATATGGAACTTCATTCTACATTTATCCGGACATTTGAAATTCAAAAATTTTTCATAATAAGAAATAAAAATTTTAATTATACAAAAGGATTAAACAATGTACTTATGTTTTCATTTCATATCCCCATATAACACATGAATAGGACCTAAGTGTATGATGTTCTATGGTGATAGAATCTTGGGGCGGCTCGGACAACATTTCCCGAGTGGTGATTTTTATCATCTTGAACTTCTCCAGTAAGTGATTCCATTCAAGCTTCACATTTTGGAGTTCATCTTGGGCATGCTTAGAGAAAACCTAATGATGAAAAATCCTTTCGAAGCTCTAAAAGATGGGCTTCATATGGCCAGAGTCTAGTAGAGGAGGCCAGAGACTCTTCTTTCCGTATTAATTAACCACGACCACATTTATTTATAAAAAATAATCATAACGTTGAAAATTTAGTTTCCAATGTTCATATTAAGCAATGTTAATATAAAATTAAAACCCCAATGTTATTATTCTAATTATACACACTTCATTAATTAATGGATATAGTTTTTTTGAATACAAAATAATACACAAAATTATGAAACAAATATTATTCAAAAATTTGGGTCATTACAGCTATGTTTATAAAAATATGAATTATACATTATGAATCATAATACCTTATGATATATATATATATATATCCCCATCATAGAGTTTAACTGGGATAGGTAATGGCTATAGGATATGTATATAACATATTAATAAATACATATAAATACATTTAAAATTCTTTTTATATCTTAGACAACATGCCATATAACATCATCATATCATAACCTATTATATACTCAGAAATAAATATTAGGTATATACAGATTTAGGTCATGTATCTACCAATATCACACTTTTACTAAATTCTTATAGACTTTAATCCATTTCACATTGCATTGTATCATATACGATGACCTATGAAATTACATATACAGATATTAAGTATACCTTCCAAAAAACATATGGAAATCTATTATCAATTTCACCTTGTATCACATCAATAGAAAATAACTCTAAATATCTATCAGATACTCATTTTGGTTAAAATATAGATGACATTTAGACTACCTCTTTGAGTTTTATAAAAATCATTCCCCATTCATTCATGCACAATGTCTGTTACCATGGGAGGTTATAGTGTGGAAAAAATATGGATCCCCAAATTCATATATGTTATCAGAGAGAGGTCTCATGCAAAGAATCAGTTCAACTCAAGTGATAATTGGATTGGGTATTATATCATTCACATATATGTAGGATTATACCTATTTCCAACAACTTTAACCTATAACATAATTCATATTTATATGAACTCTTCTTCCAACACATCGAATGTACTCATGACATAGAGTATTTCAATTCCATATAACATAGTCATATGTTCTCAATTATTCATGTATATACTGCACTAGTTCAATAATATATCACATTCCATTTGCCTTTATGAATGAGAACAATAAATACCCATCATCTAATAGATATATAGATCACATGTCTTTTTATGGTATGGTTATAGAGTCCTTCAGTTAATCTTAATAGAGGTTCCAAATCTCATACTCTTCATATGAGAGGACAAATCCCATATTTGTTATGCCAAAACCAACAATTTCATCCCCAAAATACCTACCCCCCACACATTTATTACCTAAGACTCGAGTCTTGGATAAGAAATGTATCATAGTAAAGAGGTTCTTATTATAGGAATATTTTTAACCTTAGGTATGGTGAAATCCCAATATAGTGGTTATTACGGATCATAATAATATTTAATATCTCTTTATGAAATCCTACTCAGTTTAACGAATTTTTTATCAAAACCTATGATATGCTATATTGAAAATTGGATTAAGATAACTAAAATTCATAGTTTAAGTGGTTAATTATAATTTCTATCATGAAATATATATAAATCCAATGAGAATGATTGAAAAATTTAATTCATACATTTATATAATATGATAAAAAATTTATCCATAAAATCTATTAAGAATATTAAAAAAACATTCATATAAACCCATTTAATCTTATATAATATGATATATCACTGGATCAGCCTTATATTTTCTACAGTTTTAGGTTTTCATTAAACTCATTACTTCGATATGATATTCATGGAACATATTTACGTGCCCATATAACAAAACCTTCCCACTAAACCCATTTGGTGTTTAATATCAATTTTTTAGTGCAATTTATATAATGGTTTTACTTGAGAATAATATTCTTCAAATTAAACTCTTTGAACATAGAATTAAAATTCAATATCTTCATAACATCTGATTTTACAAGAAAAATTTACTTAATTTTCTATATAAAACTATTTATAAGTTTATCCCCATTATCAATTTGGAACCATTTCTATAACATTTTTCATTCACATCATTAGGGTAAAATTATGAAACTCATTCAATTTTTATTTACCAACACATCCAAAAATCATTTAAGATATAATGTGATATTCACTTTGATGCTTGAATGATATAATATTTTAGTTTTTATATTTAAAATTTTATAATTACAAAACATATTATGGATAGTCCCTTAGAAACTATATATTATTTAGAATATCATGTAATGAAACATAAACTTTATTTTTTAGAAGATAATAATTAATTCCACTTAGTCGGAATATTTTAAAAATAAATTTTGTATCCATATTAAAATGTTATTTTAAATAATTTTTAATAAAATAATAGTTTTTTATTTAAAATATTCCCTCTGATAAATGGTGTGACCATATCCCTTTGTTTTTATAAATCATATTGCTAAAAATATTTTTCCTGCAAAAATATTTTTATCCTCATCTAATTTTGAAGCACGTTATAAAGTAAAATGAATAAAAAACCATTCATATGGTCCTCATGTAATATTAAACATAATAATTTTTTATTAAAGAATAACATATTTTATTATATAAGAGAAATAAATGAAAACACTTATTCTTTATATAGGTCCACCAGATCATGATATTTTCTATTACATTCAAATCCATGATTTAAAAACCTTTTACTGAAACATTGGAATAAAAACTATATGTTCCATTGAAGCATACATTGATTATGATCTCGTATATATTTACAATGGTTACCAAATATAATTTTGTATTGTTATTCCCTTAAAAATAAAATAATTTATTCCAATAATGCTGATTCATGACATGCGATTTACATGGATTTTCCCAAACCCTCTTAGGCATCTTATAATATTTCATCATATATTGACCATTTATTTGCATTATTAATAACTCTAGGTTTCATTGAAAAATTATAACTATTATAACAATATCAATTCGTTTTTTGGCTTAAAATTTTATCCATTCATATTATTAACATTGTACATGAGTATTAAAATCTCATTCCATTCCCATCTATCCTAAATTATCTAAGAAAATAGGGTATAAATTTCTTTAATTTTTTCACATTGTCAAAAAATCCCCACATTGATTATAAAATGAATTCCATATCCATATGAATACTTTAAGGAAACCTTCATTATCACATAGCCATTGTAACACTCAGTCAATGTGTGTATGTTACAGATGATTATAGTTCCTTATTCCATTTTACATATAAAAAATATAAAATATTATGTTCATTTATTTATGATACTCATAATAATCTAAATACACCTTTTTTATAACTTTAATATATAATTACCCATTTAGTTATTTCCATAACCCACGTATTGTTTTCTTTAGTAAGAAAAATTATTAAAGTCTTTACTAGTTTAAGGGTTTTTTTACATTAAGCCACCTATTTTATAGGGTTTCATCCCCATGTTATGTCAAATGATAATGATTCTATTTATCTATAAATAAATAATTTTATCAAATGAGTATCATGTTTTACAATCGTTTTATAAGTATTTTTATTTAATTCAATCCAATTTAAAGGAAAATCTAATTTAAATTCAATTATATAAAATAGTATGAAGAATTCTATTTTTTACTTATTAATGAGTCCACTTTAGTGTTCATATAATTGATAAACTATATTGGTAGGCCATTATTCTAATAATATCATATATAAATCTTGGATGGTGGAGAAGATAACAACATTCCCAACACATACAATAAATAAACTCAATAATATTACTTTGGTATCCTATTTTAGAGGGTTTCCAATTTTAGTCCATGGGAACCTAGATTTAGCATGAAACTACTCATCTTGGTGATTGTGGTATTGAAATGTCTTTTCATTGGATGGAATCTAAATGTATGTTATTAAAAAGTGAATTTAATGTCACCATATTATCAAATGTATTTCTTTTCATGTATGAATGATATTAATTATTTTGATTAGTATCCCTATTCAAACCACTAAATCTATATGATCAAATCAAACTGATGTGTATGCTTTACACAACCCATAACTTATGTTATAATCGCAAATTAAAATAATACTCTATTTATACATATCCAAATGCATCCCTTGGATTTTTTATATGAAATAATTTCATGTAATGGTTTAAAATCATACAAAATCAATATTCCACAAAATATTAAGCTTGTACAGAAAGGTAACCAACCCCCATTTTTTTTGACACAACATAAGCATCTATGTCAATGAGTAAACCAAACAAATTAACATCATCCAATGGTTAAAAATC
This sequence comes from Viscum album, assembly GCA_963277665.1. Taxonomy (NCBI): domain Eukaryota; kingdom Viridiplantae; phylum Streptophyta; class Magnoliopsida; order Santalales; family Viscaceae; genus Viscum; species Viscum album. The sequence goes on along the minus strand of OY728123.1, from coordinate 1,194,456,503 downwards.
TTAATTGAGTCATCAATTTAATCACAATACTATCAGAAATTAAGTACAAAAAATATAAATTATTTCTTAATTTAAGCTCATAACATAGTATAAACCAAAGTCAAGGTAGAAAAAAACTCAACCAATAGCTATACCTTTCATATAACACCATATATGAATATTTGACCAATTAAAGAAACAATTTAATATATTAAACTAATGTATACACATATTCATAATTAAAAATTTAATACTATGAATAAAATATTGAATAAACTAAATAAAAAAACAATTAAAATATTTTCAAAATGAGATAAAAATTTATGAAAACATCCTAGATAAATAAATTATAAGAGCATAACAATTTATCCATGAAATGTGTAATTTATATAATTAAAATAAATATGAACTCTATATATTTATTCTTAAATATGGACACCTTTATACTATCCATTATATGGAACTCCACCTAAATATGTGATATTGAAAGAAATATAAATATTTTATATTCCATGTTGAATATGTAAATAATTAACATAATCTAAATATAACATATTTAACAATATTTAAACCTAGACAATATAAATTATTAAATAAATCCACTTGATAATTTTTTTAATAATTTCGAAAATAAAGTAATCAATTTGAAAATGTATAAATAAAAATTATGAACAATTCATAATATAAATATAAATACAATTTAATATAGAATTTTTAATTTATAAACATCATATAAATTACCATTATAATTAAATATAAAAATTTAATATATAAAAATTATAATTTATGAAATGTAATATTAAACAATATTTAATATTTACATTTAATATTATGGATATTTATTAATTATATATCTAATAAATATTTAATTAATAATTATGAAATTTTTATAATTTATTTTTTATTACACACATTATAAATTAAATAAATATCCCAAAATACCATTTTACATAATTTATTAAAATTTAATAAATTATATAATTTATTTCATTTTTGAAATAATGAAAACAAATTCACAAGAGAATCATATTTTATGATATCAATATATCATAAGTCGTAACATCTCCCACAACCTGTCATATTTTATGATAGATTATCATGGGTTAGTAACATCATCCTTCGATGAATAGGTAGAAATAGTTTACAAAATATTCTATATCATAATAGAGATAAAATACATTTTTTACACAACAAAAGATGTTATTATCACTAATTATGAATCCTCATGTAACATACTACAATATATCTTAACTAATGGATTTTCCTGGAATTATACATTAAGCTATTTCATATTGTATAATATAGAATTATTATTATCTAGGATATCTTAAATCACGAAACATGTTATCAAATAATTTTAAAAAAATATTTTAGAAAATTTATTATTTTATCAATTGTTTCAATAGAAAATCCACATCATATCTTTTAATATCCCATATAGAATCTATATGATTTATAAAATTATTTATTTCTTAACAAGATCATATAAATTGAAAATAATTATGAATCTATTATACAACTTAAGGTAATCTAAGGGTAAAACAACACCTTTATAAGGCGTTATAAGAAAATATAATCCATAAATATATGAAAACCATTCATTGAAACTGGAAGCATGTCTATCATAAATAAATAACAACATGTACATTGCACTAACTATCGTTGATTATTTTTTGATGATGACCCCTAAGGAAAAACTAAAAAAACATCCTTCCAGAATGTATCCATTGGTATACTAAATCACCAACATTTCATGTGGGATTCCAAAAAACACCCATGATATAATAGTACCTCTCGATGGATAAAGAATAATTAAAAGAGGAAAATGAGAGCATCAATTGGAAATAAAGGCTGGGTGAAATAAAAACCACATCATGGTGAAATCCCCCTTATATGGGTCTCATTATACTTTTAATTATTCCAAAACATTTACTAATTTTTTAGCATTAATGTAAATAATTTTGTAACAAAACTTGTAACATGTAACTAATTTATATTCTTCTATAAGTTTCATCAAATAAAACATTGCTAAGAAATTATAGATATTCATAAAAGAATATAAAATGTTATAGAATGTATATAACTCATTCAAAATTATATTTATAATAAGTTATGATATCCAATACATTACGATATGATCCTATTTTATAATATGATTACATTGGGTAGTGGCTATACAGTTTTTTCATATCATAGTAACTAATATGATAGAAAAAATTGATAGAAAATTCAATGTCCTAGATGTCATACCATATAACATTATCATAGTATACATTATTTTATTTTCCAAAATACAACATATTAATTAATAGATTTAAATAATATCCCCATCATAAATACCTATTGGATTTTACTTTAAAACAAAATTTAAACCTTCTCTCTAACCCCAGTGGATATTGAATCCTAATCTAAGGGAAGTGGTTGAAAAGAAAATATTTAACTTATTGCTTTTTTTTAATATTGACACATTTTTTGAGAGTGATTGGGAAATATTAATTCAATTGGTTCCTAAGAAGATAAAAGTTACCATAATAACTAATATGAATAGATAATTATATATTACAAGGGAGATAAATTGGTAAAGAGATTACATTAACTATTTAAAGTTGAAATCAAGTTCTATTAAAAATAATTTATCCTTACACTTCATTGATCATGTCCTTGAGAAAGTGGTGGGATATTAATTCTACAACATAATAGAAAAATAATTTTTCTAAAATAAAATATAGGATTCTAAATGAGATGTGGGAAAAATAACATAAACTTGTTTATTTAGCACCTTCTCCATCTAATGTATATTTCATTAGTTATGTATTCCAATGACACCATATAGTATTGCATGTTTGGTATCTTATTTAACATGGATTGGTAATTTATATAAGTCTTTTATGATGAATTAATTTTTTTAGGATACACTTGTGATGTGCATAAGATATTTTGAGACGGTTTTATCAAGAAATGATGATAAAAATATTCTCCAAAATTAGTAAAAATTATATTTCATAGTAAAAGTATGGTTATTGCTCTTTCATCTTATATATATAGCTTAAAGATTTACGTTAATAAATAAAAGTAAGATATCATCAATCTCATACACTATAAATAACTATTAATGAAATAGGTTCATTTATAGATCTTGCCATCTTTTATTGAGGGATCATTTGGAACATCTTCTCCATTACACAAACCCATTATTCTCTACTTGTCAAATATACTCCATTTTCCTAGATATAAATATTTATAGAATTATTCTTGAATTTAAAGTCATTTATTATCTCAGTAATCCTAATGCATTATCTTAATTGGGATCATTATTTTGAAACCATATAGGGTGCAAGTTACTTTACTGTACGATCTGTCTTACAAATAATATGTGAAAAAAGTCTATTTGTCATTTTATATACAAGGAAAGAATATATTGAGGTAGAAATCAATTATATCACCCCTAAAAATGATTTCTTACTATTGAAATTAACATAGATAATTTTATATCATATCTCTATGGATAATAAATCATTGTTTTCCCAGATCATTTAACATTTAAATATATTTTCCAAAAATAAGATTCTATGTCCACATTGATTAGGTTGTTCAATATCCTAAAATAATTTTATATAATGATAATGGATAAACGGGGGTAAAAATGAAGTATATTATCATTGCTCAATGCTGTAATTCTGTGATAATCCATCCCATATTTGTTTAATAGGTTTTTTGAGGATCAGAGTCTATGTTTTTTAAAGACTGTAATTATGTGAAATTTCTTTTATATTGTTAGTAATCATATTCATGTTTCCCAAGTACTATTTTATTATGTAATATATAATAATGATAAAGAAATAAAATTATATTTCATTATAATTGAGGAAATAATTTTGACTATAATAGCTAGGAATAGAAAATTAGAATAAACACCGAAGAATATCACACAAAAAATTTTGAACTCTAGAGTATTAAGTTTTACTATGAAAATCACCCATACAATGAAGGATTTGATAAGAAAGATAACCATTAATAATAGAACAATCACAATAAAGGGACGTATAAAACTAAAGTAAATGTATGAGAATAGTGGAATATATATAAATGGTGTCTAATAAAAAAATTGACCATTAGGATTTGGTTGTTACTTGATCGATACATGATCATTGGAAAATGTGACCATTTATTAATATTACTATTATGTGTTGTGACCATTAGTAATGTAGTTGTTTTAAAGCGACCATTGGTATTTTTTATATTCAGAGAAATAGTGATAACTAGTTAATTTAAATTAGAGATATTTTTTCCTTGACCGGAAGGATCATTCCTTATGATTCCCATTTAACAAAGCTTTGGAAGGTGGATGCATCACTAAGGTTCACTCTTGATAAAGATTAAGTAGAGCTTCAATAGGTGACGATTGAGCAGAACCACATTTGTAAGAAGTTCAATTTAGCAGAGATCGTCACAAGATCAATGATATCCAATCTACCCCATGAAGTTAACACCATTTTAAACCATACCTTAAAGTGTATGGTGGTTTAATGAGGGTTTATGTAACATAATAATTTTATTATAATGGATTAATTTTCTTTTTATAAATTTAATTGTGGTTTATGGAACCACATGTTAGTTATTATTTTATAAAAATAAAATGAATATAAGAAGAACCTGATAAATATATTTTTAGAGACAAGGAGAAAATAATTTTATTTTTTCTAAAATATCTAATTTCAATTGAAATAAAATTTTATGATAAATTGAATAATTATTTTAATAAATTAAATTTTGAAGACATTAATTATATAAATATAAATGGTAATATAATTTTATAATGTCCCAGGAAATTATTATAATGGACAGAACGATGATTTTGTCATAAAATCTATTATTTTCCATTAAATAATATTTTTATTTCAAATAATTTTTTTAATATTTTTAATATTGCTCTAATAAAAAATATCATTTTTGAAATAATTATGCCAAAATCAACTAATTATAATAGTATTTATAATTTTTTATAGACATTTGATTTTTTTTGGTAAAATTTTGATACATTATGATTATACTGTAAGAATTATGAAATCATGATAACCTAAAAGTAATTGAATAAATGATATAAGGGGTTTCATTGAGCAAAATAGTATTTTTTATTAAAATAATAAATTTTAATGTGATGATATTATTTTTAAAAACATATAAAACCTTCCAAGACCAAATAGATATTTTAATATTTTCAAAAAAATACTTTCTGAACATGACTCATTTCAAAATTATGAATGGTATTATTTAAAAGAGTTTGATATGTAGACACATATAATAAAAAACCCACTCTTTATTTGCTAATATTATGGGGAAAACTAGTGGAAGAATATTTTTATTTTTTATTTTTTTATTAATATGGTTTTGAAGGCCTACGTTTGGAAATAATTAAACAATCCCCTTTATTTTACAAAAGATACCAAATAATTATCCCATCCTCTTCCCGTCAATGCCTTGAATAACAAATTTCTTCCCATTTTCCCTATCAAGATTCCTCTCATAGTGTTTTTATTTTTCTAAGAAGATCATACCCATCTTTAAGAAGTAACAACCCAAGGTAATGAATTCATTACCTCCTTTATATTCAATCACTTACATTATAATAATAATATTCCTTATAAATTTATTGTGTTTTATTGTGTTTATGAGTAGTTTATTACTATCCATGTTTTTTCTAAATAATGAGATACTACCTTCATCTCTCATATAGATCTTCCATTAATTTTTTGTACACATGTTATGCTACCAAAACTATCCTTGGAATTTCCATGCCATACCTTTATGTTGTAAACTCCCAACCCAACATATATTCATTGGTATTCACATAGATATAAATACACTTCATTTATTGGAGACATCAAATTATTAAACATAAGTTCATTATTTTCAGGATCAAAGCTATGAAAAAAATTCTTATATAACATGATCGGTATGGCACACTTAATATTAGATACTTGAATAGTATACCCGATTGGACATCAATGCATTGTGTTATGCTTAAATCTCATATGATACGATGTACGGGGCATGCAAGTTTTTCTTAAGAACCGTGTTTTATTTTTTATTTTCAATTTTCCCCAACCTATGATTATGTTGTGAAATTTTATGTTGTTTCTATAAACCTATGATGCCTAGATCATATGATATCTTATTCCTATTTTATTCTTAAACATTCATGATTTTCACCCTTTTATTTTTTCATGAAATTACTCTTTAATCCCACATATTAATGTTTATAATGCCTTGGTATATTATTACCTTATCGGGCTTTATAAATTACTCCATTTCTTATGTATATCCTCAAGTTATCATGTCTAGTATAAACAGTGACATGAAAACTAGAAGCATATTATTGAGTTTTAGAAAATTATGTTTAATTATATTTTAAGATAACTGTTTAGGTATTTAATATATAGAATACACTAGGTCTGTCTAACTTGTTTGATGTTATTATATGGATCATTATATTAAAAATCATGAAATAAAATTTATAAGAAATATATGTTGTTATATTTGGTATCGTTGTTAGGTCTAGTTATTTTGGGGGATTAAGATTGAGAAAACATAAGTGAAAACCCTAAGGATTAATCTAAGTATCGAAAAAATCCTAAATTTTTGGATGTATGAATTTTTTGGTCACTAAGAAATGAATTTTATGCTTGGATACTATAATTGGTTGTCATTATAGAATATATTCACCTTGGGGTAATGTTAATCCAACGAGGTTTTTAGTTTTTTTCTGAATAAAATGATTTACAATAGGTGGGATTGCTTATGGTGTTGCCTTTTTGTCAACATACAACTTTATTTTTAGTGCTGGAAGAGTTGTTAAATCAAGAGATGTGACGTATGGTGAACTTCTAATATTAAAATATCATTAAAATTACTATCATTCTTCTTGAAAAGAATATTTTAGTTGATGTTTTGAATAACATTGTATCCAATGAATTCGAGAATAAAGAGTCTAGAAAGCAAGTTGACAAAGAGAAAAACTAAATATGAGAACTTGATTGTGTTCTTTATGTATAGAAATATCCATGTATGGGTTTCATATATAGGCAAATATATGTACCCAAACGAACTATTTTGTATCTGATTCCATGAATGAATATCTCTACAAATGAAAATAATGATGTGTGATTGGTTATGTATGTGAACAAAAATACATATAAAAAATGATCTCATTTGTGAATGGAATATGTATGTGAATTAATCATTTTATTTGAATGGATATCATATGCAAATGGACCACATATGATAATATACTACAAATGCGAACAAATATGTGTATTATAGGGGTTAACATAAGTGTTTTTTATATAAATGTGAATTTTCTATGTTTCCCGTGATGTTTAAATGTCATGAAAAGAATTTTTTCTTTAATGAAGGATGACTCATCTAGATATATAAAATAATATACCCTTGTTAATTTCAAATGTGAATTATAAATTTTTCCTGTGAATAATGGTGTGTATTTTCAATGGAATTTATGAACAAGAATTCCATTATCGATATTATAATGATCTCTACACTACATAACACATTTATTGTTTCTTATGCAGGGATTCAATAAGAATGATACATAGTATCAAATAAGGATATATAGGTTATGATATTTCTATAAATTTATATGAAATTTCAAATAGTTATTAATGGGGTTTCTTTAGGAAGTTATTATGAATACAAAATATGATAATTCAAGTGTTTTCAATTGAAAACAATTCATGTAGAGTTGTATATATTTAAATTACGAGGAAATGGAATATGTAATAGTCCCTATGAGATATATATGTAGAGTTTTATATTTAAATTAAAGAAATTTCAGACATATTAATGATCAAAATTACCCTTCTATAAATAAAATTAATGAATATCACTTAAAAATTGAAAAACTATAGAAAAGTAATAATAAGTCAAACCACCATTAGAAGAGATCTCTATGTGTCTCTTAGGATTTAGATCCCAGAATATTTGGGCTCCTTAGGTTCATTGATGGCCTCTTCTCTATTGTGACTCCAATTGAAGAGATATAGGGGTTTTCTATAGAGATGTGTGACATTATTTCCTTCAGGTTACATGGTGGGTGGTGGCTTTGAGTGTACATGTCCAGTCGGTTAGGACTTCATTGGTATTGTTTTTCATTTATTAGGCTTGTTCTCTGGAAGTGAATTCAGGTGACCCTATGGTGGCCCTTGGTGATGAATCGAGCGACATAGGGTGGATGTCCTAAATGGCGATGGGAAATGGGGTGATGGAGGACCCTTGGTGTTGGTGTCATCTATGTAGTCATTGTGGATATTTTACGGTGGCTATGATGGTCTTTGGATGGAGGAGGATTCTATAAAACTCAATCTTGTACGAGGATCATGATGGGGATTTAGAGTAGCAATAATAATATTTATTGGGATACCATGTTTAAATAATGAGAGGTTTTGGATTCTACCATCAGTATTGAGGATCATTCATTTTTTTCACAAGTCTATGCTAGCTATGCATCCCTATATGGTTGGGTACATGGTTATTTATCCAAATATATAATAGGAGGGTTGATTATAGTGGTTTACGTATTTGAGACCTTCTAGGTAATGTTTTAGGTTACATTTCCCTTAGACTATGTATTATACATTAGTCCTAAGTGACTCTTGGATTGTGATCCATGTAATGTTCCCCCTCATCTCAGTTTTAAAAGTAATTATGAAAAACAATGGCCTCCATGATTTTTGGTAGTAAGAAGTTAAAGAAGGATTAACAACCTATTAACAATTAGAAAACTGTTCATAAAGAAAAAAATTATTATTGATAAAATATATTTAAAATTCAAAGAGGTTACTTTATTAAGAGAAATATATCAACATCAATCTTGAATAAAAAATGGTGGAGAAGGAGAGTGAATTTGACCTTGTACAACTGACATTGATTGATGACTAATAAGGAACATATAACATCCAAAATTTTATTCTAGATGTATGAAATTTTATAAGGATATTAAATTACAAAAAGATAAGAAAAGATAATACTAAAATGTTATTAACATGGTTAAAGATGCATAAAAATGCTCTCAGAAGAAGAAGAAGTAATTTATGGGGACAATGTATGTAGATAAAACAATGGGATTTCCAAAATTCATAACTTTTTGAGAAAACGACATTGAATAAAAAACTACTAAATTAGGTAAAACTATTAAAGAGAAATAATAATTATAATATGAATAATAATATTTCATAAGTATTCCAATATTATTGTCACATAAAGGAACTAACATTATTAACCAAAATACTTTTGGAATACAATTAGACAGTTTTGGAAAATACGTAAGTGGAAAAGGAGAATATTTTTGTAAGTACTTTTATAGTAATATGGATTATATGAACATAAAAATAAGTTTTTATGTTTTATTAATCAACACTGTAATGGATACATTATGTATTAGAGTTAGAGAATTAGGGGTAGTTTTTCCACTCAAAAACACATACTCAACAACAATATGGACAATCTAATATGAATATTGACACAAAATTACATTTGATTGAAACTTTATTTGAGGGTTTTGATAATCCAAAACACCATAAAAATGTTTGTCTTGTGATTATACCATTAAAAATTAGTTGTAATGAAATAATTAAAGACATAAAGAAATTAAAGAAAAGGGAAAATAGAAGGAACTTTTTTGTTGAAACAAAAATCAAGGATATAAAAGGAGAACAAACCTAGACTATGGATAATTGGTATTCATCAAACATGACCAAATATTTTAATTTTTTGAAAAAATTGAAAGGCTACAATGAAGGAAAAATGAATTCTTGGAATTGTAATTCTTTTAGAATCATTGGCATTGGAACTTCTATTATTGGAAGATAAATTTTAAAATCATGATGTGACATTATTTTTGGATTGATTAAAACACAATATATTGTGTAATTTAATTATCATAAATAAATGAGGTTATATTGAAAATATAAAGTATTATTATTAAAAGTGATGAATATGGTGATGATGTGACATGAGGAAAAAATAAGTGGAACATGTTCTAGGTTGGAGATATAAAAAAATAATTTTATTTTATTATGAATGAAGAAAATAATTTATGGAATAGAAGGCTCAGACATATTTTATAAAGAAACATAAAAAGATAGAATATATAAGAATTTATTTTGTTTCCATTATATGATATGAAACATAAATCATTGTTTTATATATTTTAAAAAGGGAAATTCTGAAATTACTTACACAAGAAGGTTGAGATACATTCATCTCATTCGTTGTACCTTATTCATTATGACATATGTGGGACCATAATAATGAAATAAAAAATGATGATAATAATTTTATTTCAATTATTTATTATTTAAATAATATTAAATATATTGTGTTTTTAAAACATAAATCAGAGGCTCTAAAGATGTTAAAATATTTCAGTAGAATTATCATAAAGGCATGTGGTTACTCTACAATGATGATCTGAATAGGTAATAGTTATCGATGAACAAAGAGAATATTTAAAGGTTATCTTGAGAATTAAGGTATTAATAATGATCTTAGTGAACCATAAAAACCATAATAAAATGTTATTAATGAAATAAATAATAGGATATTGATTTAAATGGATCAAAACATATTGACTGAACTTGATACATTTATGTTCTTTTGTAGATAATATATTGTTGCAACAATTCATAATCAAAATCATTTCATCTATAGAGAAAATTAAAAAATGTATCTATATGATATGTATTATAATAATTCCCCATGTTTTAATTACTTAAGGATTGTTTTAGTCCCTATATTTTCAAAATGAAAGGTGAAAATATTTTAAAGTTTGATTAAAGAGGTATTGAAAATAACATGTTTGTTTACCCTCAAAATGGTTGAGGATATGATTCTATAACATAGAAATTTTTATTATTGTCGATTCATTTTCTTAAAAGCTCTAGAATATTTCTATATAAAGGTATCACAGTCAGATGTTGATATAAGAGTAAGAGAAGAAAAACCTATTTCCTAAAGACAATTTAATTATTTTTTATAGAATTCATGTTATTGAAATTTTATAGGATGAAGATAATGATCTATACAATTCAATTGATATGGGAAAATTATGTTCATCGCATTGAAGAATGTGGAATAAAGTTGAAGTCCAAAATATTATGGGAGATAAATGAAAATTGGTTCAAAAAAGTAAAATATTGAAGAAAATTCCACATTTATATTTTTTCCACAGGTTTAGGTAAGATATATTGAATAAAATTTTGAGAATCAAGAGTGGATTGATTCTATGAATATAGAATTGAATTATATTGGGAAAAATAATACAAGGGATATTGTACCAAAACCTAAAGATAAAAATGTGTTTGGAATGTAGTGGGTTTTCCAAAAACAGGTTTAATAAAACTGGTGAATTGGTAAGAAATAAAGAAAAAATGGTTTATAAGGAATACTCATAGGTTAAGGACATTGATTTTGTTGGAAAAAAAATCACACTACAAGACTTGAAACCACTAAAACAATTATTACTATTTATACATAAAGGAAATATAATATTTTTCAAATGAATGTCAAATCAGCTTTCCAAAATAGAGATATGGATGAAGAGGTTTTTAGTGAGAAACTAAGTGGTTTATTACACATGAAATAAGGGAATTATTTGTGTAAATTGAATATGGATTTTATATGGGATGAGAATGTAATGTCCCATTTCTAGGTGTCTCCCCGAGGTGGCCCATAGACGGTTGGTCACATGGCCTCAAGTGCATTTTCCCGGTCTCCAGAGGATTCAAACGAGAAGTGAGGGCCTTGGGTGTGATGGTGGGGAAACTATTCCCTCATTGGAAGTATAATATAGTAGAATCAAATAGATAATTGTAGAGGAATAAGTAATACCATACAATAAGTAAACAATGGAAGAATAAAATCAAAAACAACTGCAACATATATATAATTAATTATGCATGTAAAAATATCTAGGAATGTATCCAAAAAAGTCACAATGCTAGAATACTTTAATAAAAATTTTGTAAAGGAAAAACAAGTGAACAACTCTGACAACATCATAAGGATCAGCTTCGTCTCATTCTCTCCATATCTATTGCAATCATGTAACTGAAGTAGAAGGGAGATTTCAATTATATATACTTGTAGCAATATAATTTTTTTGGGCCCAAAATCATGACCGGAATAGTGTGTGAGAAGAATCCTATTAGGTAACCATCCAAATATTTGTGCCCAAATGTTAGTGAATATATATGGAAGACAATGTGAAAAATTAAGTAACAAACCATGAAGTACTCAAAAGTAAACAATCATACAGTTTCAACAACATTCATTTGTATTTATTAAATAAAAAATAAAAAAATATCAAGCAACCCTATGGAAAGTTGTCACAGTATAACCCCTATGGTTCATCCTAAAAAAGACTCTCTGAGGAATCACCCACCATCAATTCCCATTTGTCTTGTAATGTTAAAATACACACACTCTGGGGAAGCACTGAACATCCAATTCCTCATGTGGTCTGGAAACGCGGAACAACAGACACTCTGAGGGAGTACTCACGTCCCTCCCCTATATGGTATTTCAATGTGAAAGTATAAAATACATAGTAGGAAATCCCTCAGCATCCATTTCCCCTATTGTCTAACTACACCTGGTTCCCACATCCCTATGTAAGTCAATAATGAAAAAATTGTATCCAACAACCATAGTAAATTACAATATATTACTTGGATAAATAACATAAATATTCCTTTACCGGGACCCACTTTAAGCAGTCTCCAGGTCACTTTACATGGCCACGTACTCAGCCATTACACGACCATGTACTCGGACGTTACACAACCAGTACACAGCTACCCGCAATAACCGGGTACACAATGTGATATCCTAAGTACATGGTGTATACTCTTTAAATTTCCAAGAACCCCTATTTCTCTCAAAAACACTATAAATCAAGATCCATACCTCAAAATAATATATGGGTTCTTATAAACTTTCCCCCTTAAATAAATTCATCTTCGAATTTCTGTAGAAAGCCGGAGTAAAAGAAGAATCCTCTAACAGCTCCGGCGACTGCGATCATACATCATCCAGCCTCTCCCAAGTCATGTCAGGTACAAGCATGTGCTACAATTTCACTCATACTAGAGAAATAGACCGACCATGGAGAACCTTCTCGCTTTGATCAACAATCCATATAGGATTCTCTTCAAAAGAGGTGTCCACCTCCAACTCAACCTCCTCGGGTTGAAAAAAATGAGACATGTCTAAGTAGTAACATTATAGATGAGAAACACTGAAGAAATCATGCATTTCATGGTACCTATGAGGTAACTGAAACCAATAGGCTAGCATCCCAAACCTCTTAAAATCCTCAAATGGACTGATGTATCTTAGCGAAAGCTTACCCAGTCTCCTAATCCTCCAGTGTCCCAACGTCAGTGTGACACATAGAAAAACCTGATCGCCAACCTCGAACTCGAGAGGTCATCTCCTTTGATCGGCATAAGACTTTTATCATGACTGTGTGGTATCCATCCTCTTCTAAATCAACTGTATCTACTTAGTGGTCTCTAGGACAATATGAGGTCCCAACATAGCTACCTCTCCTTCCACCGGCCAACATATTGGTGATCAGCATATCCTACCTTATGAAGCCTCATAAGGTGCCATCTAAATAGTTTTATGAGAACTATTATTGTAGGGACACTCAACCAGAGGTATCTATTTCTCCTAAGAACCTCCAAAATATAGGACACATGCTCAATGAATATCCTTAAACATCTAAATTGGACGCTCAGACTGGCCATCCGTTTGGAGATGAGAAGTTGTACTCAAAAGTACCTGTCTACCCAAATCCCTCTGTAGTATTTGCCAGATCCAAGAAGTAAAATAGGAAACTATATCTAAAACGATGGAGTGTGGAACCCCATGTAAACGTACAATCTCCAAAATGTAAAACCTTTCTAGCTCATCAACATTGATGGTCTCATTGATTTTCAATAAGTGTGCAACCATCGCGAGTCTATCAATGACAACCCAAACTACATCGTTCCCTTGAGGTTATCTTAGTAATCCCATCACATAGTCCATTACGTCATCATTCCACTTCTACTCGGGAATGGGTAACTGCTGAAAAAGCCCTACTGATCGCTAATTCTCTTCATTCACCTTCTGAAAGGTGGAACACCTAATAAAAAACTGGTGACATCTCTCTTCATTCCTAGCCACCAATACAAACAGTGTAGATCTTGATACATCTTGGAAATTCCAGGATAAATTTCACAAATTGAGGATTGAAAATTCCATAAAATATCCTCGTGTATGACTACTGAGAACCATAGGTTCCCATGGTAGTGAAATATATCACCATTTCCTATGGTCCATTCAAGAATAGGTTCCCCTCCTGACACACTCTCTCGTAGAAATAGGCCTTTATAATCCAATAGCTGCCTCATTCACTCTCGCTCATGAAAATTAAAGTTAAAAGCTATAAAATAAAGAAACATCTTCCCCTTCCTATCATGCTCCTCCAAATTCATCTGAGAAAATAGATCCATAAGAATCCACTCACTGTTGGCCTCTTGCATTGTCTGTATCTGAGCCTTCCTACTTAATGCATAAGTCACTACCTTGGATTTCCCAGGCATGTAGGCAAGCTTAATGTAAAAGGACTGAAGGCACTCAACCCACAGTCACTATCTCAAATTCATATCATGCTAATTAAAGATATACTTGAGACTTTTGTGGTCATTGTACACCAAAAAATGTTCTCCAAGAAGGTAATGTCTCCAAAAGTATAAAGTAGGAACAAAAGATTCCAACTCGAGATCAAGTGTTGGGTAATTACTCTCATATGGCCTCAACTACCAAGACCCGTACTCAATGATGGATTCCCCATCAAGAAGAACTACTCCCAACTCGATACCTGATGCATCATAATAAACTATATAACTCTTGCCGGGCTATAGAAAAATGAGTATCTGGGCATAAGTCAACCTCCCTTTCAACTACAAAAAGGATGAATTACAGGAATATGTCCACAAGTTCTTTATAACATTCTATGTTAGGCTCGTTAGTGGTGCTTCTAAGAAAAAATAGTTTTGTATGAAATGTCTGTAGTAAATAGCCAGACCTAGAAAAAGTTGTACCAAAATGACCTTCTTTGGCTGATCCCAGGAAATTACTACTCTCACTTTTTTTGGTTCTAATTATTCTCCTGTATCTAGGATGACATGACCTAGGAAGTGAATCAGATCCATTCTAATGTGTCATTTTAAGAGCTTAGAATATAATTGATTCTCTTTTAGTGTACTAGAAAGGATCTCAATATGGGTAGCATGGTCGTGTCGAGTGTGAGAGTACACCAAGATATCATCCATGAGGACTATCTTGAAAGAATCCAAGTATGGATAGAACACAGAGTTCATCAGTGCCATAACAACTATAGGTGCATTCATGAGACCGAACGACAAAAACACAAACTCATATAGACCATACATTCATTGAATGGGTGTAAGGTGTATAACAGATGGTCTAACTCGCAACAGATGATAACCATATCTCAATTCAATATTTTAGAATTATAGGTCTTGTCGAAGTTGATCAAAGATATCATAAATCCTCAAAAAGGGATATCGATTCATGACTATCAACTGGTTCAGCTTCCGATAATCCACACAAAGTCTGAGGGTACCATCACCCTTCATTGAAAACAGGACAGGAGAACCCTAAGGAGAAGTACTAGGTCGGATTAAATCATTTTCATGTAACACCTCTAACTGAATCTAGAGCTCATGTAACAATGGTGTATCCATCATATAAGGAGTCATAGACACCCGTGTCGTTCCTGGCATAAGATCAACAGAAAAATATACCTCTCGCTCTGGAGTCAATTCTGAAAATTCTTATAGAAAGACATCGGTGAAACGATCAACCACTGGAAGAAAGTCCATCGGTGAAGTTCCATGTTGATCAAGATACAGACTAGAAATCAGTGCTATAACTCCTCCCAACCCATGATGCTCGGGTCCCTCTCTGCTCGCCTAGGCTTCCCATTCTCCGTGAGGTTGAAACAGAAATCCCCTACTTCTGTGAAACTCACCCTTCGATGATAATAGTCAACAAAATATTGGAAGGGAAAAAACCAATCTATTTTTATAATGACCTCATATCATGTCATCTCTAAGATACCGAGGTCCCATAAGAATTTACACCCACCAACATCAAGAGGGCACTCATTTCACTACCATACACTAGTCTTTCTTGTCTCTAATGGAGTACCTTGTGTAATGACATTATTAGAAGAAAAGATACAGAGCCCAAGGCTCTCCACAACTGTAACAGATTTGAAACTATGGTAATCCCCTATATATAAAATTAAGGAAGCTAAAACCAAGGTAACTAAAATCCTATATCTAACTATGGAGGGTCCAAAATCATACTCATGTTGGGTATGCTCCATTGAAAAAGTATGACATATACAACAACCCTACAAACATGTCTGTCCACCTTAGGCTGATCTACATTGTTGTCACTAAAAGCCTAGCGACTTGCTACCACAAACAGATCCTCCACCTTATCTTGAACGGACGGATGAACTCTAGTTCCCAGAAAAATGAGAAACTGGTGGTCCTACTCCTGAACGTGGAGTCATAGAAGAACCCCTATCACCGGATTTTGGGGAGAAAAAATGAATTAAATTCTAATGGCGACCCATCTTGTCGCAATATCCGAACTCAACCGGTTTTCTAGGACAACTTTTCCTTGTATTACCACTCTTTCGACACTTTTACAATACCACCTAGATACATGATGGAGTATCCCATCTCCTCAGGTCTCCATACATAGACTCCCTATGGTGCATCCTTCTAGTCAGAAGGGAACCAACTCTAGACTTCAATCCACCCTAGCACACCGCTTTAGAATTCCTCAGTTTGTGCTTTGTGATCAGAACATAGTTGACTATAGAGGTGATGGAAGTCAACTAGAATATGTTCACCTGAGATTATATGTTCTTCCTAAGACCATCCACAAACATCCTCACCAGAAATAACTCATCACCTCTTGGAATGGGCTTGAAGTGCTATAACTATGTGAAGTGAAAAGAGTAATCCATGACTGAGAGAGTACCCTATTCCAAACTCATGAACTCTCGGGCTCGATGATTCGTCAAAGTTTCCTGGTATAAGTAATCATAGATGGTACAATAGAACTCATCCCACACCATAACCAACTGGCAGCCTGCATGTGATATCACATCCCACCATCTCTTGGCTGAGTCCCCAAGCATATACATAGTGAGCTTCACCCTCCACTCTGGAGGCGCCTCTAGATGCTCGAAGATCATTAGTATGGATTCCATCGATGAATCTGCTGTCTGAGGTTCTCCATCCCCAGGGAATGTGGGTGGATGCTGCTGGTGAAAAACTAGTTTCAACTCTTCCATAGATGGGGAAAGATGCGGTACTCCCCTGAAGGTCTACATAAAACTCATGAAGACTTCTCAAAACTATATATCAACACATGTATCAAGAATGATGGCTAGTTCCAAGACATGCACAATCGGAGGATCTTCTAGTCCGATGATTGATCATTGTCTGAAATCTGGCACACAACTCGAGGACTTCTCAGTGCCATGACACTACAAGGTCAAGCAGGCACCTCAGTTCAAGATTATCAAGCACTGAAACGTAGATGTGCAAGAAGTGAAAAAAAGAATGAAATCAGTCAATTATTACAAAACAAGGATACACAATGTGTATGAACACTACACAGAGTTTTCCCATAAGTATTTACATGGGCATGCACATCTTCCAAAAAATGGTCATGTAACACTCCAACACATGGACTTTTCCTCCCAATAACACGATGTGTACTTGAATCGTCTTCCCCTTTCCCTAGTTTCTCTACGCGACTATACACACGGCTCCATCCTGGGAAACTCTGCACGACGTGTGCGCCCTAGACACGACGTGTATCCCTTATGTCATAACCATCTGTGTCATTAGTCACCTGGTTGGATACATGACCATTTTAACATGGCCTCTACTCAACTTACATGACGTGGGTCACCAAACATTTCCCAACCCCCGTGTCTCTTACCAAACAGTCAATCAAACAGTGAAGGGTTACAAGACGTTAACATACAGTACTTGATGTGTACATAGGAAAAAATTATCCTTCCTAAACATAAGGATACATGGCATGTTTTCATCATTACACACCATGTATTCTCTGCCTTTCGAGACATTAATCCTCAGAAACTACCCTAGAAGCCCATAAATACAGTAAAACCAACATTAAAGGGTAACGTTACGATCCATGGGGGGCCATAATCCCCACTAATCAAAGAATGGAATCTTATTCATGTAATATCACAAGTATAACTGTTAATGTTTAAAATGATCCACCATATCCCAATCCATGAGGACCCATAACACCTTAGGGACCAATGTTTGGATCTCATTCAAACAAAAACTATACAGAACCCAATATTGTATAAATTGAAGGTATTCAATCTAGGAATATATCAAAACATCTTGAATATTTAGCAAAAAATCTATCATAAAAAACATGAAATAGATAATGCACCCTATATGGAATGACAATAATGAAAAACATGTGATATATATAAAGTACCAATACGATGAATGAGATATTATACCCTCAACTCATTGGGTTGCATCAGAAATTGAACCTCAATAATATCAACAATAACATCCCAAAACATGGGAATCACACAATGGTGTGATCAAATGAATTGTAATAATTTAAATACTAGAAACAAATTGCAATATGTAAGGCATATTGGCTTTTCCCTATACACAGGTTTGCTAATCCCAGGAAAAACTTATTACCAACTACCAATTCCTCCCTATCCCTGTATATATGATCCAAAAAGTAAGTCAAGAAGAAAATAAACCCTCTGATACAACTTCGTAATGTCCTGGTTCCGGGTGCCGCCCAGAGGTGCCCAGTACCCAGTTGGTGACAGGGCCTCAAAGGCATTTCCCCAAATTCCAAATGATTCCAAATAGTATAGAGGGCCATGGGTGTGATAGTAGGGAAGATATTCCCTTATTGAAAGAGAAAAGAAGGAGAAACAAATAGATAATATTAGTGGAAGTAGTAATACCATACAATTAGTAATAATTGGAAGACTGAAAAGAAATAAACAACTGCAACATATATATAAATAAGGATACATGTCACAATATCTTGGAATGTTGCCAAAAAATTAAAAATGATGGATTATAGTAATAAAAAATCTATAAAGGGAAAACATGTAAAAATGCCAACATCATCACAAGACTCATCATGGTACCAACTTTCCTGCCCCACCGAAATCAATTACTATAAGAAGATGGGTGATTTCCCTTATCTATACATACAAGAATATAATCTATTTGGTCCCAAAAGCATGACCCAAATAGGGTGTGAGACAAATCCTAGTAGGAAACCACCTAAAGATATATGCCTAACTGTCAGTGAATATATATGGTAGGAAATATTCAAAATGATGTTATAAACAAGGAAGTAATAATAAGTAAATAATCCTACAATTTCAACAAAATTAATTTCCATTTATTAAATAAACAACCAAAAAATCTCAGAAAAACCTCTAGGATGTTCCCACAATCTAACCCCTCGGGTTCATCTTAACAATGGCACCTTATGGAAGAACTCACCATCAATTCCCCCTATAGTCTCATGAAGGTAAAATAAATACACTTTACGGAAGCACCCAATGTCCAATTCCCCCTATGTTCTTGCAACGTGAAAGTATAACAGACACTCAAGGAAATCCCTCAACATCCATTTCCCCTATAGTCTAACTACCCTAGGTTCCCACAGCCTTGTGTAAGTCAATAACGCACAAATGATATCCTATAGAAAAAGTAAATCACAATATACTACTTGGATAAACATCTCAAAAGCATATCACAACAAATCAGACAATATCATTCCATCCAAACAACACTTGGCCTGGAAAACAAAGTAGCCTAATAGACGATTCTGGACCCAACGGCCAAAACAATCAAACATGGAAAAACCCATCAATAACACGGTAATTTAACCCTATTCAAAATCCAATATCCCTACTCAAGAAAACAAAGCATAGTAGACATTAACAGGATGAAATTCCCTAAACACGCAATACCTTAAACTAGTGTATTGGGAAATTTTGCACATATAATTTAAAGAAAAACTACGAAAAGGCACAAACCACCTATATCGATGTTGTAAAATAGATATAGTTGAATCCCAACCATTGAATCGACCTAGAATGTCGTATATCTACAAAAACATCTAAAACTATTGAACAAGAATATCTCATGAAATATGAGAAATCAAGGGATGAGGCTCTAGAAGAAGGAAGACCTCACCGTAGAGATTGCATCACAATCAACGTTGGTTTATTTAGAGAATAAATGGTCGATCATGGGCTATGGGATGAATCAGTGATATCCATCACACCTAGAAGAGACAATCCAAGAAGAAGATGTTTCTATCGATTAGATGTGAATCCGGTCCATTTAATAAATTAAAAAGAAATATAAAAAGAGGTCATTTGAAAGTAAATGATGTGTATATGCCTTAACTATACCCCGCTTTAGGTGGTATCTAGGTCACCCCACATGACCATGTACTCAACCGTTACACGACTAGTAAATAGCTACCCATAGCAACTGGGTACATAGTCTGTACTCCTTAAAATTCCAAAAACTCCTCCTTTTTCTAAAAAACATAATAAATCATGATCTATACCTAAAAAAAGTTCTATACTATTTTATGGAAAGCCCAATAATCTTAGTATTCTATGATAGATTCATTTTTAAATAAAATTACATTCAAGAAGGAATGATTTTACAAAAACCATCACATTAAAAAAATCAATATGTTTCTCTCTTTGTGATTATTGATGTTGAAGATATCAAATTTGGTAGGGAATAATTAAGAAGGATATGATCTATCTTCCAATTATGTGAAGATGTTTTTTGAATTGTCTATGTTGGGATAAATGAGGTACATTAATGGATTTTAAATTTCTCTTGAAAAGGATCATATTTTCTAATAATGACAAAATATACCATGAAATTACTTAAATGGTTTTGCATGGTATATTGAAAACATATTTCCCCACCCATTCTAATGATTTAAATATATTTAAGGATGAATTTGGATGGGGTGATAATCCTTGATAATTTAGGAAATTGACTATAAGAATTTTTCTTTAAAATCCTCTATACCAGTCTTTGTTTATATTGTTACCATGTGGGCAAGATATCAAAGTTCACCACAAATTTTCAAATATTTCTGTTTGTAAAAAAATTATTAGATACAATAAGGGAACTATAATTTATTGGATAAATTATGAAATTAAGGGATATTATAATATGTATGGGTATATAGATGTATACTGGGTATGCTGGGTCAATGATTGAATATTTAAATCTAGTAGATATTTCTTTTTGGGAGAAATTTGTGTGTGTAAGAATACATAAAATGAATTTTAAATGACTCTCAGAACTTAAGAATCTATGTATATATCTTCCCAAAAATATAAAATATATTTATTTTGGATGAAGTCACAACTATTAAATTTTTAGTTTGATTTGAAGCTACCCCTTCTCTTAAGTTTCCATAATAAAAGTTCTATTAATGTTTCATTAATTCCCACACAACATTAAAGATAAAAGAACATTCAGGTCAAATATCACTTCATAACTGATATTATTCAATAAAATGAACAAAAACTAGAGTTTTCTCATTTTAAGAAACAAGTGACTTATATTTTTTGAAAACCATTACCAAAAGATGAATTTGAGTAACTGTGGTTGATAATGGGTGTCCAACCTTATCCTCTTCAAGGAATAGTTATATGAGTTATGTCTCCTTATCTTCTAGTCTATAGATATTTGTATCGACAGGGGATAAAATATTTCCACATAAATATCATCATTGATATGTTCTTTAACTTTAAATGGAGACAATATATTTATGATTTTTCTTTAAAAGAGTAGATTTGTGATTTCAATATGTGTGAACGTTTTTATTAATTTTATGAGGTAGATGTTAGAACTATTTCTTTATAGGTTAATTTCAAATTTTTTTTATAAATATCTGACAATACAATTTTTTCGAATTATTTTTTACCATTGGTTTATTGTATAAATGGTTTATTGTTTAGATATTATTGTTTCGTACATAGATCTTTCTCATGTATGTGTATAATTATTGAATAGTGATTCATATCTTTAGTTATAGATCTTTAGTGGTTTATGTTCCTCGGATAAAAATAAAATCCAAAGGGATGTATTTTTAGAGCAATATGTGTCAGGTTTTTGTTAGTGAAGAAGATGATGATAAAGTGGTGGGAATCATATGTTGTTGTTGACACATAAATATATTTTTGTGGTGGGAAGAGTTATTAAATATGGCGATGAAAAGTAAGATGAATTTATAATGTTTGAATTGATGTTTTTATTACATTAAGGTTTTTAGAACAAATAAAAGAGTTAAAAAAACATTTAAAAGGATATCCATGGAAGATAATATAAAATAGTGAGAACTAATGAAATGTAGAAAACTATAACTTAGGAAAACCATACACTATAAAATCTACTGTATCATCTTGATATCTATATAAGTTTTACTAAGATCACATAAGTTGAAAGTGGATCCCACCTCCTTGATGTATGAACAAGGTGATCTAAAAAATTTTATGTTCAAGGGGGATCCACCAACCTACACTACATGCTTGTATCATACAGTAAAATAGATATATATTAAATAAATATTCATGTTCCATGGATCCAGTGACCTAATATCCATAGACACACAATAATTAGATGGTTTTAGATGTTATATAGAACCTTAAGACACACTTTTGTGGTGTTTGATTAATTAACATGTCTATAAAAATTTATTTAGGCCTTCAATAATTCATTACACATAATCACAAATACATTTTACTCTCATTCATTTCATTTTATGAAATATTTATTTTAATGATAGGCTCAGTGAAGAATATGTAGGATGTATAACACAGATAGAATAATATAACCAGTGGCATGAACATCATAATTTTTATGAGAACTGATATAGTGGTTATATGTATATATATATATCATATATATATATATCACACATATATATGTCATATATATATATATATAAACATATATATATATATATCACATATATATAGATGTATGGAATATTTCAATCAATCTCTCACTTGCACAAAATCTTAGAGACTTTATTCGATTTCACCTTATATTTGATCATACACAATAAGTTGGTAAAATATATCCAAAATTCCGTTTGGAAATAATCCAAAAAAACATTGGAAGGTAATCATCAACTTTACCCTGTGGGAAATCATATTAAATACCTTGTGAATACCCATCCAAAATACTTCTTGGAATAACCTTAAGCATATTTAGAGTGACTCTCTAAGAAAAACCTAATCTTCCATTTAGTCAACCAAAAAATTAGAAACCATAGAAAATTATATAATTGAAAAGGAATAGGAATATCCATATCCATATATGTATGAAAAGAGAGGCCTCTAGAAAAGTGTCATTACAACTCATGATATAAAGGGTTTGGCATGATCTCCACCAAACATATGAATCTATATAGTTTTCCACCAGTCTTTATCATATGAAATGTGAATTCTCATATTTCTATGTTTTCTAAGACATAGAGTGACTATAAAATAAGGTTCATGTCAATCCCATAAATTAATCTTAAATGTTATCAATTCTCTATGTATAGACTAAACTAATCAATGAATACATCACATTTAATTTATCCTTCTATGTAACCACATAACATGTCTCATATTCGGATAGATATATAATATATTGGTGCAAACACACACTCCCATATCATATCTCTATCTAGGGCCTGAATGTCATAATCTTTATATGATATGAGAAATCCAAAAATTGTCAAGATCCCACTGATTACATGGTCAACAACATACCCAACCAGCATAGTATTAGCATGTTAAATATAAAAAATTGTGCATGTATGATATCAAATTATGATGGTTACCATGCTTGGTATTTCACCAAGGTCAGTTATTGGGGACTCAAATATGATCCATTCACGCCAAATATACCAAATTCAACCATATGACACTCTTTGTGGTATACTTAGTGGATCATCCAGCACATACAGAGAATCATATTATTTGTTTTGTTCATCATGTTCATATTCTATATATCCCTAAAATATTCCAATTAATTATAACCTTAACATTTAATCATAACCTATATATCTTCCTAAAGAAAGTAGGTTAGAGATAAACTCAAATTCATACATTGAGAGGTCAATTATCATTACACTTCAAAAAAAATGTATATCTATATATACATTTATATAGTAAAAATTAAATACAGATAATAATGATTTTTTCATTTAATAGTACTCATTTTAATATTCATATACCCTTTAGAACTATTTATGAAAACCAACATAAGCATTGATTTATCATATCTTATCATATATGGTAAAAATAGATATCATCCTTATGTTTGCAAATGTTTCTAGATTTTATGAACACATTAAATCATATGTAATCCATATCACAACTCTTTGTGATCATCAGATAAAATTGACCATTTAAAATCATTAGTTTGAACATTTTATGAAATAAGAATGTTTTAACATTTCTGATAATTTGGAATCTTAATCGGGTTCATATTATTAAACATTTTAAAACTTATTAACTTCCCACAGTCAAATGTTATTATATCAACTTCTATTTCCTACATATAACTAGTTATATGTTCATTATCATTATATTTTTATCCATACAACCTGAAGAAATTCCACTAAAATAAAGTAATTACAAACATTATTGTTTACGGACACTATTAAACTCTTTTTTTGGATAAAGTGATAAAAAATTTATCTTAAGATTTTTTCTATCCATTTTGAACTTCTATAACTTTAAACATAATCTCACTAGCCTCTTAAACAGTATATTTTACTAATAATGTATTGATAAGAACAAAAATAATTTTTTGTTAGAAAATAATTTATATTTCCTTTTAGTCTAAATATATAAAAAATAAACTGTTGTTTCTATATCATATATTGTATCATATGTACTTGGAAATTTTTTATTTAAAATAAAGGTTTTATTAAAATATACCATTGATGCATGGTAGGAAAAAATTCAGATATATTTTCAAAAATATTTAGTTTAACTCTTTTATCTATATCAATTATCCAAACATGTTATAGAAATTGATGAATCATAAACCCTCTGTACAAAATTAATCATCTCATGCTTCTTCACAATAACTCTTTGAAATTAAAAAACGTCTCATATTACATAAGGTAAATGAGATGGAGAAATATTTCTATATAATATTAATTTTATATTGATAAAATCTATTATATTAATATCCATAATGTAGTAACTATTTACTTAATCTCATTGATATAACATACAAGCTCAAACATTTTATTTTGAACAATTATATATTTATAAAACTTTAAAAATATAAATTTTGTATCATATAACTTTAAAATAGGAATAATTAATTTATATAACATTCATTCTTAACATTAAAATTCAATAGATTCTCACAAACGTTTTTATGCATTTCAGATAATACCCTTAAATGTAATTATTATTCCCCCTTCCAAAAAACCCTAGGTTTTAATGAACTTTATTGTCTTTAAGAAGAAGAATTTTTTAAGTTTTTAACTAAATTTTCTTCTTTTGGATTGATATTTTCAATATTGTTCTATCCATATGGTACCAAAATCTAGACGTCATATGCAAAATTATTCCATTCATAAAACATTGATAATATCATATAATATTTTCATTGAATTAAATCATATTCATGGAAGATATCATTATATAAAAATTAGAAATTTTTTGTAACAATGTCAATAAATTTTTCATAAAATTAATTTGAATCATTGAATGAGGCAATATATTCTTCCATAATAATCGATATTCAATTGTTGAACAATTTCAAAAATTGGTTACTTATGAAGGAATTGTTCTGAAAAATAGAATTTTCATTAATGACTTTTTTAAAAACAATAATATTTCTTATGAACTTTTATTATGATACAAGTCTTAAAATCTTCATAAATTAAGGTTCTTGTTTTGATTCATTAATTAAAAAGATTACATTTTGTATTATAGTGATATTATCTACAAAAAGAATTTATCAAATGAGTATCATGTATAATTAACCAATTAACTATGAATTTTATTAAAAAAATTCCCAATAAAATGATGACCCCCTTTTTACAATCTATCATATATATTAGTGGGAAAATATCTAAATTTCACTAATAAAATGACTCTTCTTTTTCATGAAACTCAATGCTTAGTTTTTTAGGTAGTGAATTATACTAATTATATCATATATTATTCATGGATATTTGAGAGTATAACTCTTTTTCTAATCCATCATTACAATAAACCCAACTCTCTTTCAATGGTATCCCCAACCTTTGTATTTCATAGCTTTTGTAACCTAAAGAAATTATCAAGATGAGCTAATAAAAATAAAATATATAGGAACCCACATTTGGAATGAAACTACACCAGGATGATCTATATTCACTCATTACATTTTTACTTAACACAAGATAATACAAAGGAACCCCACTTTAAAATGAAAATACAATTTTTTATAATCGAGGTCTTGAAATGTTTTTATTTCAAAGGATTCTTACACTTGTTATTTTAAGGATATTCTATCTCACCATATTTTATCATGTTAATACATTTTATGAATTCATACATCTTATAATTTTGTTTGCAATCATATCCCCTTCACTTGGCCAATATTTTCATACCATATTGATGTGAAGCTCTTTACATAGCCCACATGTTTCTTTTAATGACACAAAAATAGAAATAAAACATATTCATATATATCTAGATACATCATGTGCATAAGATTTGTGAAACATTGATTTAAAGGAATAGAGTTATATGGGTTTGAAAATCATTATATGAGTAATCATATAGTGATAGTTATCCCACCCTATTTATTAGCATAGATAAAGAAATTCCCTCTTGGTATGTAGGTAGTTTGACCCAAATTTCATCTAATCTTGGATACATTACTCCAGAGATAATCCAATTCATCATAAAAATGAAATATAACATGCACAAATTATATTAAACAACTAAATTAATTTTCATAATTTACATTAAAAGATTAGGTCATAGTAGATGAAAAAACTAAATTCATTGTAGAGTTAATCCACGAAATTAATGTGATGATATATCCTATAAGAATATTAACAAATAATATATAGAATACCCAATATTTACATTTATTAAAAAATTTACTAAACATGAAAATAGAAGTGAATAACCATTAAAGAAATAATTTTATAATATTTTATCATGATATAAGTATTTATGAAAAATTCATAAATAAAAGAAAATAATAAATGCTTTTATAATTTTAATCTTTAACATTATGGACATTCCATATTTTTTAATATAAACCTTATGTATTCATTTTAATATGAACACTTCTATAGTTATCATTATATGAAAGTCCCATATTACATATATGATATTATATAAATTATAATTCATTTATAAAAAAATTTTCTATTATGTAAACATTATACATAAAATAAATATCATAATCCTAACTATTATTTAAACCATGATCATATCAATCATAAAAAAAATATGTGGGTCAAAAAATATCCAAATAATGCCCTATTTGATTTTAACTATTAAAATTATGTAAATTTAAAAAATTAATAATTTAAATATAATGATTTTATATTTTTTCCTTATTTCATAATTTATAACAATATATATATTATTTATAATGATCTCTAAATAAAAAAATTTATTTCTCTTTTGTATGAAATTACTTATAATTATTTAAAAGATATTTCAAATATTATTATTTATTAATTAGGAATAAAATAATTCATAAACATTTAATTAATTTAATAATAAATCATTTTTATTTATCTAATTAATTTATAAATTATTTATATATTAAATACTCTAAAAATACCTTTTATATTAACTTATATTCATTTTATAAACCATCGAAATCGTTGAGATTTTAAAATAGTTTTTTTGAAACTTTTTTGATTTCCATTATTTAAGAACCCACTCTTGCATAAGGGAATCCTCCCATTACTATTATGAAGTGCCCCATGTATAATTAATATCTTTATAAATTTAATTTTCTTAAATTTAATTTTTATTTTTATAGGCCACATAATGGTAAAAATCAAGGACCATTATGTTGTGGTTCTAGTACATATAAACATAAGGGTAAATCTTGGGTATAGTGACCCTTATTTTTATGACATTACAATTTTATAATTTAAATGATACTAACATAGTGGTATTACATTAATGGGATCCCATGGTTTAGTGTATTAGAAAAATTAGGACC
This sequence comes from Viscum album, assembly GCA_963277665.1. Lineage (NCBI taxonomy): Eukaryota > Viridiplantae > Streptophyta > Magnoliopsida > Santalales > Viscaceae > Viscum > Viscum album. The sequence continues at coordinate 1,194,428,076 of OY728123.1, read as the reverse complement.
ATACATGACCTTTACAAAAAAACATAAACATTTATTTAATTCCTTCCACTCTAGCTTCTGATTGACTTTTGTGTCCTCCGTAGGTCAAGAAGTCACCTAAGGATTTTCATCAAAGAAAAGGGTGAGATAGAAGCCAAATAAGTGGATATATAATAAGATGATACAATATAAAATTGTGTGAGAATAATCATAACATCATAATCATAATCATGAGAGGAATTATTAGATAAATGAATGGAATGTGGAAATGCATAAAAATGAAACATCATGTCTTAATGGTAAAATACCACACATAGTTATGAACAAAGATAACATAATTTTCCTTCATATTTTACAATTTCTCATGATATTAATCACATTTACCGATTCATTATAGGGCTATATTATTATGGGCTCACTCGTCACATAATAACATTTACATTCCATGATACAATTGTGGTTGCACCCGTCACATCATAACATTTACATTATCATGCATTCCACATAGAAAATATATCAATACTATAAATAAAATAACCCAGAATTATTAATGGATTTAATTTCATAAATCCATAAATTAATAAAATTTTTGTTCCCAAATGAAATTGGTAATAACATACTTGATATAGGAATCATCATCCTTGAGTGAATAAGAAACAATCTCGAGAAGTTAAAGTTGTTTTTAAGGATTTATTTTGTAAAACAATTTGTTTATCATAAAATCATGTATAAAAACTCATATCCAAGATAAGTTAATATAATTATGAATTAATTTTATTTATGGAATATCAATACTGAAAATGGGGTGATAGAGGGAATACCCAAAGAAAGAGAGTTGGGTTCGAGAATTCCCCTAACTTTATGTCTGAATGATTTCATTACTTTAATATATTATATAATCCAATTATATTCTTTAATTAACATTATAGAACCTTTTATTAACTAATTTAATTCAATATTTTTCATTCAATTAATTTATGAGATTTTTTATGAGTTTCATAGTTTACATTCATCGTTTACGAGTGTTCATTTTCTAAGTTTTCACGATCAGCTCACTTGTATACATGAATGGAAGTTCATGTAAAATATAGATAAATATACAAAATTGATATTATATATTATAAATATTATTCAATAAGTTTAAATGTTACTATAAATAATATTTTTATATAGTATAAGGATGAATAAATAGATAAATGATAATGATGGTCGTTTTAGGATAGTTTTGGTGGTTGTTCAATCACAACAAACATGTTTGGTTTTGTCATATAATATTATTTATATGATTGTTATAGAACATAAATAGGTTTATATAATAAATTTTTGAACCATTATTATGGTTTTAATAACATCCTTTAAGGCATTAATGTAAAATGAAAGTGCATCACCCACAATGGCGCTAAATTGAAACATCACGAGCGAAAATTTCCTGTTTAGAATAAGAGAGTGAGGGAGAATTTTATTGATGGATATTGAATTGAGATGATATCATACTAGCATATGAAACATACTTGAGTTACTATTCTTTTTGTATAAGATAACTTGGAGAGAAGATACTAAAACATATGAAATTGAAAAGAAAATAATATGAAATGAAATAGAGCATTACATCTTGGATTTCTCCTCAATGAGAACCTCATTAGGGTGATAGTTTTGGTCCTTTTATGAGACCAAGATCTCTTAGATATAGGAGAGAGTATATGGGAGTGGTTTCGGTATAATTTGGACAAGTATCAAAGCATGAGAGGTGTGATATTAAGTAGGGGTGAGGGGTGGTATTGAGAGTGGAGGAGATGGGCGTTTTCTATTTATTATATTCATTAGTTTACTATTTTGGCTCATGTAAATCAATTTTTTTTTTGCATTATCTCTAAATATATGAAAATAAATAATTACATTCCATGATTTTTGTCTTACATTAGCACTAAATATGTTAGGTCAGAATATACAAATATACACAAGTGGGGGTGAATTTTTTCTTTTCAAATTCCTTTGCAATTATAAATCTTTATTTCGACTGATGATTATTAAGGTGAGGAGTGTTATTCATTTATATAAAATTATTCACAGTTAATAAAAATAGAAATATAGAACATGACTACTTATTGTGGTTTAGGGCATAAATATCCCATAGTCTTCTCCTCCAATTAATCTCTCTAAATATATGGATAATTTCACTAGCCAGGTCATCATATCATAAGACCAAACCACAAATAAGTAAAGTGAGTTGAAAACTTTAAAAACAAGACTAAAAATAGAGTCTTATGGTTTTATAAGAGTGAACCTATAAACCACATCTTATACCGAGAAGCTGATATTCCATTACAACTAAGATTGAGAAGTTAAAACTCTCAATAAAAGGATATGGATTATAAATAATTTTAGTTGAAATTTATAGTTGAACAACTATTGATGGTAGATGATTATCCCTCTTCAAAAAATAGTTCCTTCAGGAAAGAGTAGTTATTAAGTGATCTTTTTTCAAAATATCATTGAAATAAAAGCATAAATGAATATCAGTTGGAGATGTATAGAAAATACTAAATTTTGTTATGTATATTTCCACTATAGACTCTTCTATAGAAAAATACATTAGGATCGATTGTTGCGGTAGATCTGAAAAAGATTTCAAAAAGAATGATAATTCAATCATTAATACATGTCTGAAAATGTATATCAACACATATTTATCTTATAATAATACACACATATATATAGAACATATACACCAATATATGTAAAACAGAGAGCCTGAATTTTAATTCTAGTTCCAAGAAAATATATTGATAAATCATAAGAATTAAATTCTTGAGATAACCCAGAGTAGTTATAAATTCCTATAATAATAGGAGATAATTTCTCCACGTAATATGATTTTTTGAGTTAATCATAACGAGCATTTAAATGTTCTATAATGAGCTATAAATCAGCATGATATTCCATAAAGACCATTGCACACAAAAATGATTAATTCAAAAATTCAAATATCGAGTAATGAAAATAAAAACAAAAGGTTCCTCCATAAAATTAAAAAATACCGAAATGTAGGGCTCAACTATGTAGCATTCATTCTCCAAACGTAAGGTTGTAAATTTAAATTTGATAAAAAAAAGTGAGGACTATGATCCATATGTTTTCTTCTCAAATATAATGTTCCATACATATGTAGGTTTCATTAACCATATGTTTTCCCTTTTTCAATATTATGGTTTCATCCAAACATAAGGTTCTTTATTTAAATATTTCTGTCAATGTAGGGTGGATTAACCATTGGTGCTGATCTTTGAGAATAAGGTATAATAGAAATATAAGGTTTGTTTCTTACGTTACATTTGTTTAATATATAGTATGAACCCTATTTCCATAATATGGTTAGGAGTGTTTTGAACACTTTGATGAATCTTATACATGAATAATAATCATGAATATATTTCCATAATAAGGAATATAAAGAATTTTAATTTCTTTAAATACACATTAATTAATATCATTAGTAAAGGACACAAGGGTATTTGTGATCATAAAAATCAATTGAGTACTATTAAGACAATACATGGCAAACTATATCCCCTTTTTTATGAAAACAAAAACCATAAAATTAAAAATAGAATTTAGAGTATTGCAATCAATTGGAAAGTAAACAATTAAAATTTTGATTTTATAGAATTATTTTGATGAAATGAAATTTTTTGTTATCCAAATTTCTCCCCATTTTGTGAGATCCAAATGAATGTGTATAAATAAATAAAACATATCTAATTTTTAACATATCTGTACATAAATGTTATAATAATATGTTAAAATATTTGAGACAAGATTATTGGATTCCAGACATAAACATAAAAGAATAATAACGTGAAAAAAATAAAAATAAAAATATTTTATTGATCAAAATTTTTATAAATACAAGAATTAGTTTGACTGGGGAATAAGTTTAGTTAACTGAAATGTTTTGCGTATAAAATATTGGGTTGGTGTTGGCTTGGTTAATGTTCTAAAGATATTGAGAAGTGTCAAATATATCTTTCAACAAATCAGTCTAAAATTAAAACTTATTCATCAGAATATCCACCATTTTCGTAATTAATATTTTGGAAACATGACTGATATGAAAATTCACGACAAGATTGGCTTTTTAAATGTCATGAAAATTGTCCTCTTTCTATATAAACTGATCTAAATTTTTTATAAATTTTTCCTGCAAAAATATGATATGTGGTTCACATTGTGTTAGTTGGTCAACTATAAATTTTTTTCTTGTCCAACAAAATTGAGATAGGGGAACTATTGAACAGATTATTTTGAATATGAGCATTCATATCAACCATGATAGATGTGATGGCTAGAAATCTTGGAATTAAATCTGTACTGTTAGTCAGAGAAAAGGTAGATGTACAGGTATGGCTACCGGTTCTCTTGATCATTTCAAAATGACTCCCAAAATACCACTTTAGATTAGAAAAGTATTTCTTAGAACCAACTTTAGATCTTATCATTCCATGTTTATATAGTATCTATCTTTTGAAAGCATCAAATTATATCTTGAAAATAGAATTTTCATGAAGATCGTGTAACTTCTTTTATGAATCTTCTATCTCTTTTCGAAGATAGTCTTTCTCTTCCTGAGGCTTATGAAACATTATTACAATATCCTTAACCATATTTTTTAGGGAATCATATATACCTTCATCTTGATTATTTGACTAACCAACTTCCACAATTTATAGATATTTTGTTGGATATTTTTCCATAGACTTCTCCATTGGATTTTAACTTTATTTTAAACATGAATAATAATATATAAATAACATCAGTCTCTTCTTCAGTTTTTAATCTTTTTTCATCTACATGATCCAAAATAACGAAATTTAAGTTATAAAAAATTTCTATAGCCCCATTTTCAGTTCTAATCAACTATTACTCTCCCTGGACTACCGATTCTTCCTCTTAAACAACTGGAAATCGATAGTTTGTAGATATCATAAATAAATTGCATCTTATTTATCATCCTCATGAAAAATCTCTTATAATTGAACTAACTTGGTAGCCTCACCTAAACATGGATCTAATTCTACAACAGGTGGATCTACTCTTTTTCATATTTTTACAACCAATTATTCTTGTATAGGCTCTTATTATTATTCTTCTTTTTCTGAGAGTCTTAGTTTTCTTTGGGTTTTATTATAATTTCCTTCACCAGGGGTTTTACTATTTCTATCATTCCCAATCACACTTTTCTCTCACTAAGTAAAATATCCTTATTTTTTTCATCTACACCAACGGGTAAAAGTTTTCCTTTTGTGGTGATCTAGTAAAAACCTAACGTCATTAGGGTTCCCGCATTAATCATGATCCTGTGATGAAATCTAATTTAAGAATAAATTAATCAAATCATTCATTTCTTACAAAGATTTCAAGAAAAAAATCCTTCTATATTGATAAATAGTCATCCTAGTATCCGGTTGAGAGAAATAATTTTAATATCTAAACATATAACTTAGAAAAATATTATTTATTTCACTAAAAATATAATCATGATATACATGTCTATATATTGAATATTCTCCATATTTTCCACTCTTGGAACAATTCTTATATGAATAAACTAAACTAATATTTTATGATATGCATCAAGATTCTTGAAAATCATTTCTCTACCGTTTTTTGTGCCAAAAAAAAGAAAATAATGTCTTTATATTTATTGACCTTATCTCCAATAGACCATATATTGAAATAAAACACTCTCTCATTATAACAGTTCATGATTTTTGAAATTTTCATCAAAGAAACCTAAAATTTCTTATCTTCTATTCTTTCAAAAACTGTATCTTCAAAATCACCAAAAATAAACTAAACACAATTAGAGAAAAAATCAATTATAACTCATAAAAAAATTTGGATTTACCTTAATTGAACAAATATTACAAAATTTTAAAGGTGAGTGATTTATTCAGAAGTAAATTAATCTGAAAAATCCATTCAAAATCTACTACTTTAACATAGAAAATCATTCTTCTGGAAACTTTCTGACACTACGGGTTGCTGGAATCACCTAATTTGGTTCTCTTCATAATTACTATGAAATTAGAGCCCTATGTTTTTTATGTTTTTAGGATTTCATAGGAAAACAGAGGTTAGGGACGGTTTATGAGGGTAAATGAGGGTTTCAGTATTCAAAAAGGGTTTGAGTGATGGAAGGTTTTGGTATTTAAAATGATTCTAACAATACAATGTTTTTCACATCACTATGTAAGATAATCATTAAAATTTTAAAAATCATGCAAGGTGATTAAATTTAAAATTAAAATAAATTAACTAAGATGAACAAAAAAATAAAATATTAAAACCAATTACATTTAAGATAATTAGTATATGATTTTATCCTAAATAAACTCGAATAAAAAATAAATTAAATAAGATAAATATTAATAATTAAAATGATTAAAAAGATTAATATTTTAAAAATTAAATAAAACTAACTCACCATTAATAAAATCAAAATTTATAGTTGTATGTGGTTTATTAAAAATATTAGCTAGAAGATATTAAGTATTAAATATTCTAATGTTATATCCTTTTTAAGAACATGATATCTAAGAAAATGATGTCTAATATCAATATGCTTAGTTCTTGAATGACTTGTTGGAGTTTTTTTAGATATTTATTGAATTTTATTATCCCTTAAAATAGGAGAATTGTTAAAATTTAGTTCAAATTCCATAGTGTATTTTTATTCTACAATACTTGTGGACAACAACTACCTATAAATAAAAATTTTATCAGGTATTGAAAGGGAAACTGAGTGTTGTTACTTACATAACCATAATACTAAATATTTTCCTAAAAAGTGACAGGTTCCTAAGGTACTTTTTCTATCTAATCTACATCCTCCAAAATAATCATCTAAATATGATATTAAATTAAAATCAGATTTTTTTTTGATAAATAAGTGATTGAAAAAATAGTTCCCTTTAAATATCTAAAAATCATTTCGATAGAAAAAATATGAGATGATTTAGGATTTTTTTTGAAATATATCACATAAACATATTGAAAAAATAATATTAGGTCTCATAGTAGTAAGATATAATAAACTACCAATCATACCTATATATAACTTGTTGTCCACTAGTTTTCCAGCTTCATCCAAATCAATTTTTATATTTGTACACATTGGAGTTCTATATGTATTTTTATTCCCAAGAACAAATTTCTTAAATAAATCACTAATATTTTTAGATTCGTTTAAAACATTTCCTCAATCATTTTGTTAAATTGGAACTCCTAAATATATGTTCAATTCTACCACAATACTCATTTCAAATTCATTTTGTATATGTTTTGGAAAATTATGAAAAAGTATTTTATTCGTTGAATATAAAATAACATCATCAACATATATTTGAAGTAAAAATATATTGTAAAAATGGTATTCCTAAAAAAGTTAGATCATCTATTCTAAAAGTAAATCAAATTTTCAAAAGAAAAGAACTTAATTCTTCATACCCATCTCTAGGTGCTTGTTTAAGTCTATAAAGATCTTTATTAGGTTTAAAAATATAATCTTGTTTTTGAGTGTTTTGAAAACAAGGAGGTAACTCAACATAAACTTCCACCATTAAATAGTGATTTAAAAAATCATATTAAACATAAATATGATATAATTTAAAGTTTACATGAGATGGATAAGCTAAAATAATTCTAATTTATTCTAATATACCTATAAGGGAAAAGGTTTCATCATAATATATACCATATTCCTGATTATATCCTTCTGCTATTAATCTTTCTTTGAATCTATCTATAATTCTTTGATCATCTTGTTTATTTCTATAGACACACATATTTCCTATAACTAGATAATTCAATGGTCTTTCAACTAATTTATAAATTTTATTCCCTTTGAATAGGTTTAGATCATAATGCATTTCTAATATCCATCTCTCATCTTCTAAGGCTTCATCAAAAGATTTAGGTTCTAGTTGAGATATAAAGGAAGAGAGATCAACAAGGTTTCTTGTTTTTCTTCTAGTTCTTATTCATATGTATATGTATTCTATTATAGTTTCTAAAGGATGATTCTTTAAGGTTTTTAATTATCTATGTAAAAATAATTTAGGTTCATCAGTATCATGTTATTCTTAACTAGACTATATTCTATTTATGTTATTTTCAAAATCATTTTTCATTTTTTCAAGTATCATGTTGTTAGAGGAGTCAGTAGTTTCATCAGTTAGGTAATTCACTTTAATGAAGGGTTATTTTCATCCAACATCACATGAACTGATTCTTTAATAATATTTGACTTTTTATTAAACACTCTATAGGATTTAGAGGTATCATAATATCCTAAAAATATTCCCTCATCTGATTTTGGATCGAACATACCCAGATTATCCTTTGTGTTCTGGATATACACTTTATATCCAAAAAAATTATTGTAATTTACATTATGTTTTATGTTATTCCAATATTCATAAAGTTTTTTTGAAAATAGAAAAAAATTAAAACCCTATTCATGATATAGGAGGTTGTCCTTACAGATTCTACCCAGATGTAGGTAGGTAGACTATATTTATTCATCATAGTCCTAGCCTTTTCTTAAATAGTTTTGTATCTTCTTTAAAAAATTTCACATTTTAGAGGTGTTCATGGTGTAGAGAAGGTGTGTTTAATACCTAAATTTAAAAAACAGGAATTTAATTCTTTATTTTAAAATTCTCCACCATGATAACTTATTATGGAAATTACTTTAAAACATTTTTCATTTTGAACTAGCTTACAGAAGCTTTCAAAAACAGAAAATGATTCACTTTTGAGTTTTAGAAAATAAATCCCATTAAATATAGAGTAGTCAGCAAATAAAACATACACATATAATTATCAAGGAAAACTTGATACTCTTGATGGTTCAAACATATTCATATGGATATGTTCTAGAGGTTTTGAAGTAGCAATCCTATTAATATATTAGAAGGAATATTTGTGTTGCTTTCCAATTTGACCTGAATCACACAATCTATCACTATAAAAATTAAGACTAGGTAAATAAAAAAGTAATGTTTTCATAGATAATTTATATAAATGATAAAGATGAAAATGAACAAGACTTCTATTCTATATCCAATCCTCATTTATATTACCAATTAAACAATTAACTTTCTGTTTACACAAGGAATTTAATCCTAAGTATAACCATTATCAGTTCTATGTTCTCTAAACATAAGTAGTTTATCCTTAAACACATAACAAGAATTATAAGAAAAATATATACAATATTCATCCTCATAGAGTTTAGGGATACATATCAGGTTATGGTTCATCCCCTGTACATATAATACATTATTGATTGAGAGAGTTTTTGTATCTAGAAGAGTTACCAATCCAATTATTTTTCTTTTTCCAATATCAACAAAGGATATTAGACCTCTAAATATTTTATTTAGTGTATTGATGTTTTATGAGTTTCCACTCATATTCCTGGATCGGCCACTGTCTATATACCATATATCATTTCTTTTTTCTTTTACCTAGTTCTGGTAAAATAAAATTAAACAAGAGTTTGTTTTGGTACCTATTTTCTTTTTGGTCAAGTAGTGTCAGCTAATAATGATATGGGTATACAAGTCTACTTTGTTTTTCTATTACTCAAATTTATATCAGATAATCAATTTGAAATAAAATATTTTTAAATTCCACTTATTTGAGGATTTATTAAATAAAAATGTTTTATTATATTCCCTTCTATTCCACAAAAATGATAGATCATTATTTTTCAGTTGTGAAGAAAATAATTTTTATATATTTTAGATTTTTAACCTTTACTTCCTATAAAAAATATTTTATTTCTAATGAAAATTTTACCATGAATTTCATTTTTAATATTTTTAAAAATATTTTAATGAAGAGAGAATCACTTTTATATGTTTCTACTTCATCTTCTTATTTTTAATCTTATTTCAATGATAAGTACAATTTGTGATAGATGAGTTAAATATTTCAATTAACTCTTGATGTTGTTTAAGTAATAAATCTATTTATTCCAAAATAGAATTGTGAATATTTTTGAAATATTTTTCTCTTTAATAAAGAGTTATATTTTCCATCAAGATTTTTGCAGTTGGAAGTTAATTAATTATTTGTATTATTTGAAGTATAATAACAATTAGATGAATAATAGGGTTTTACCATATCTTCTTCTACCATAAAGAACTTATTAGGTTTTAGATGTGATTATTACTTTTCTAAATCCGATTTTTTAGATTATGAAATATTGAAAGGCACTCCAAGGAAGCATTCATTGCCCTTTTTTCTTATGTTCAAAAACAGGTTTTTTCTGCTATGCATTTTCTATTATTAACATTTCATCTTTTATCTAGAGTCAATCTGGTCTTAAATGACATAATTTCTTACATACATAGCATCTAAATTCCCTAGAATCAATCTCATCCATTTTAAAAGGATATCTGAATCCTCTTTTCTTCTTATAGAACTTACTAAAATTTCTAGCTACTTGAGCCAATTGTATTTCAAAATCAAATGTACCCGAATTCCTTTCTTCTTTGAATTCTTAATTTAATATTTTTTTTATTCTATGATTTTACCTTTAGATCAATATTATCTTTTTTGACTAAGAGTTTATCATCTTCAACTTCGTCTTCCATTTCGTCTTCATAAATCATCAGCGTCCTAATCAGTTATGTCATTGTCATATTTTTAACATGTGATGATTGTTGAATTACAGCTGATATACCATTAAATTTAGTAGGTAGAACTCTTAGTACATTTAAATCATGATCTTATTTTTTTATAGGATCATCTATGGTTGTAATATTATTTATCATCTCTATAAGCCTTTATTTCATCTATGTGATACTTTCTCCATCAAGCATTATATTTGTATCAAATTTTAGTTTTACTATTACATAAGTCATTTATATTAAAAAAAATTTCTTTCATAGTTAGCTGAAATGGTTCCACATTTCATAAGTATTAGTATAATGTGTGACACGATTGAATTCGTCTAGTCCAAGACCACAGATAATAGCATTCATAGTTCTAGAATTCATTTCATGCCTCTGTAGCAGTAGTCCAATTTGTAGGATTTTCATGTATTATGTTAGTTTTAATGATCGTAGAATATATATTAAGTCCTATATTCTTAAAATATACAATAATTCATGATTCCCAGCATCTATAGTTTTTACCATTGAAATATGGAGCAGGATCTTTTGACATTCCTTTTCTCTGATCTGTCATTTCAAAATTTGTATAGACTATATTCTATTAACTTGTTATACCTTTTCCAAAATCTCTCCTATAATACCAATTTATAGGTCTGAATATACAAATATACACAAGAGTGGGGGTGAATTGTGTCTTTTCAAATTACATTACAATTCTGGATCTTAATGTCGATTGATGATTATGAAAGTTACTAGTTCATGTATTTTGTTTGAAATTATAAGCAACGAATAAAAAAAAATATAGAACATGACTGTTTATAGAGGTTCAGGGTATATATATACCCTATTACACTCCACCAATTACTCTCTCTGTGAGTTTGGGTAATATCACTAGTCTGGTCCTCATATCATAAGACCAATCCACAACTGAGTGTATGCTGTTGACACCATTGCAAACAAGACTAAAAATAGAGTCTTATAGTTCTATAAAATACCTATAAACCACAGATTATATTGATAATATGATACTCTATCATAACTATGTTTGATTAGTTGAAACACTTAATAAAATGATATTTATTATAAAGGATTCTGGTTGAACTTTACAATTGAACAAAAACTAATGGTATATGAGTCTTCTTTTAATTCAAAAAATAGTTTCTTCAGGAATAAGAATGTATGAAGTGATCTGGTTGCAAAGGATTAATGAAATAAAAATATTAATGAATACAAGTAGCATACTTATATGAAATTCTAAATTTTGAATATGTATTTTTCTACTATAGTTGCTTCTATAGAAAAACAGAGTCTGATAGATTCCTGCAGCAGATTTGAAAAATATCTTCACAAGAATGTTGTCTCAATCATGAATATGTGTCAAAAAATATAACTCAACATATAGTTTTCTTTAAATAATCCAAAGATATATATAGAACAAATACACTGATATAAGTAAAGATGATAGCCTATATTTTAATTTCATATCCAAGAAAATCATCTAATAAATCATAAGTATTATGTTCTTGAGAGAACCTAGAGTAGTCATAACTCCCCTTAATAATAAGAGATTATTTCATCACCTAATATGATTATTTTAACTAATCAAAATGAGATTTAAATCGTTTGTAAAAGAGCATTAAATTGGCCAAATTTTCTATAAAGATTGTTTCCCAAAACTCCAATTAAATCAATAAATAAAATCTTCAGTAATGAAGAGTAACATATAAGGTTCCACCACAAAACAACAAAACACCAAACATAGGGTTCAACTACTTTGCATTAATTCTTATAAAGTATGGTTGACAGTATATGTTTGATCACAAAAGTAAGGTTGATGATCCATAAATTTTCTTATCAAATGTATGGTTCTGTAATTACATATTGTTATTTAACCATGCTTTTTCCATTTTTCAAACATAAGGTTTCATCCAAACGTAATGGTTATTATCCATACCTTTCTATCAAGGTATGGGCAATTAACCATACATGATGTTCTCTCAGCATAAGGTATAATAAAAATGTACCGTTTATTCGATACATTAAGTTTCTTTAACGTATGGTAAGAACAATGTTTCTAGTATATGGTTAGGTGTGTTCCAAAAACATTGAAGAATATTCCACCTGAATAATAAGCTGGAATATATTTCTAGAATAAGGAATATAAAGAATATTAATTTCCTAAAATACATTAACAGTTATATTATTATTAAAACTAACAAGGGTATTTTTATGCATCAAAGGCAATAAATAATTGTTGAGACAATACATTCCCAAATAAATCATCAACGAATCCATAATTCAAGTATCTATGTTTCATTGTATATTATTGTATTTTACTATTCATGAAAAATTCAAGTATTTCAAAAAATTACCTAAAATTTACCTTAACGATTTTTTAATCTGTAGAATTAAAAAATGTCCTTCATATTGTAAAATAATTATATATATATGAGTGAATTAATTTTTAATTAAAATCACAATTTACGTGGGAATTACATATTTTAAAAATATAACTGATCTTATGACACTTTGAAAAACTACATAAGGTCACATAAAATTTTCTTAAAATAATATGTCATTAATTTATCAATACATTTTATGAAAATAAATTTTATTTTAAATTGTTAAACTAATAATAACCTTTTAATTATATTTTTATGTCTTTCAAAAATTCCAATACTAAATTAATAATTTATAAAATATATATTTACTTAAAAACAATGATATAATTATATCAAATTTTCACTTATAAGATGAATAAAAATCATTTATACTTTCATTGGTGAGGTAAATTTTTATTTGGCTGGTTTACTAATCATAAGAGTTATATTACTATTCCTACGTTGAATTTACTATTTCATCTTTATCATTTTTTAAAACATATTATTTAATAAATTATGAGTTTATAAAGTATGAATTATAGTCTATAAGAAATGTCATTTAAGTTATACAATATAAAATTTATATTAGAAAGGATAAATTCCATTGATAAATGTTTGGTTCATTGCATTCTTTCCCCCTCTTAAAATTATACCCTCAATTTTTTTTTACATAAACAGGTGAAGGTGGTTCCCCTTAATCACCTCCTCTAGTTCACATGAGGCTTCAAGATATTTATGTTTCTTACATAAAAATATAACAATGTGGGTTGTCTTGATGAGTATAACCTTATCTCCTAGGTCCATAATATTTAATGGAATCTCATTATATGAGATACATCTTCTAGTTGTACCCCCTCTAAGTCCAATACAAGTGAGGGATCTGGTATGTACTTCTTCAGGAGTGATATATGAAACACATCATGAATTGGAGCCATATTTAGAGGAAGTGTAAAAGGATAGCCCATGAACCCTGATGTGATCAAAGATCCCAATGGGGAAAATGTACCTTTGCCTTAACTTTCCTTTATTTCCAAATCCATAAGACTCTCTTCCCCGGTGATATTCAGAGGAAGAATTTATCTCCAATGTCGAACTCCAAGTCCCTACAATGGTTGTCACCATATATCATTTCCCAACTATGGGAATCATTGATATGTTGCTGGATAGATTGAACCTTCTCTATCATATCTTATACAAGATCAGGTCCAGTTATCTTTCTTTCCCCAACTTCATCCCAATAGGTTGGGGTATTAAATATCTTTCTATATAGAGCTTCATTTAGAGCCATATGAATACTCTAGTCGATGTTTTTTTATGATAATTCATCGAATTGGAGATACTGATCCCATCCATCATTTAATTATAATGATCATTCTCTTAGTAAATCTTTGAGGATCTAAATAGTCCATTCATATTGGCCGTCATTATAGGGGTGTTAGTTCATGCTGAAATTTTATTTAGTACTCAAAGAATGTTGAAGGATCCTCTATAATTTAAATGTGAACCTAGGATTTTTATTAGAGATAATCAAGAGTATAACCCCATATAGTCTTACAACTTCTTTCACATATATCATTTCATTTTTATCAAGTGAGATATATTACCAAAAATAGATAAAGTAGGCAGTCTTGGTGAGTCGGTCCCCCACAAGACATATCAAATTACTTCCATTGGATGTCTTCCGGAGACATATGATAAAGTCCATAGTGACATTCTCCCATTTCCACAATGTTATAGGCGATGGTTGCATCATCCCTTTATACTTCTACTACTTTTATTTATCCCATTTATATATCAAGAACCTTGAGATCATGTTACATCTTGGTACACCCGGGGTGTATAGAGAAATTTGATCTATATAAATTATCTATTAGCTAATTATTAATCCCAGGTGATGAAGGAACACAAAAACTCATTCCAAACTGATTCACATCATCATCATCTTTATGTAACTCTTCCACCTTCCCTTTATTTACTACAATAACCTTCTTTTATAACTCCTGGTCTTCCCATTGTGCCTTTTTATCTTCTGTTGGAATGATGGCTGGGAAATCATTTGGTAAAGGTAGGTTGTAATGGCTTATATTAGAATTTCCAAATCCATCCATTGTATATCCATGAAGATCATGCCTTTATCTATCCACATCATGGGTAGAGTAGTAGGATCTTTTCTTCTAATAGCATCACCTACGTTATTTTTCTTGACACGCTGATAGTGAATTGATCAATCACAGTATATGATTATCTCTAATCATATCCTTTGTAACATATTGAGATCCTTTTGTGTGAATATATACTTTAAGCTCTTGTGATCTGTATATATGACACACTTATCACCACAGTAGTTCCTATATATTTCAATAAAAAATCATCTTCTAACTTTAGATCATGTTTCTAGAAGTTTCTCTAAAGGATATTCAATTTCTGTGAGGCATATGCTATCACAATATCATTTTCAATGAGTACACAACACAATACTGTCATTGAAGAATTATTTTATATCAAAAAAATTATCCACTTATCGATAATGTGAGTATGGGTGCCCTGAACAGCCTTATCTTTATCTCTTTGATGCTTTCCTCATATTCATCTGACTGGAGATACTTTACCCCATTCATTGTTCAACATAGTTAGGGGGCTTGATAATCATGATAAATTTCTCACAAAACGCTGATAGTACCCTTCTAATCCAAGAAAACTGTTTAATTATGTGACACTGGAGGGTCTGGGCTATTCCTTAATTACCCTTTCTTAAGGGCCAAATAAACTTCCTCACTTATGATCACATGTCCCAAACATGTGACTTGTTGTATCAAAATTTCACTATTGCAGAAATTGGAATAAAATTTATCATTTATTATTGTCACAAACAAAATCATTATATGTTTTTCATGCTCTACATTATTAGGACCAAGATGCTTATATAGAATACCCATTTTAGGTACTATATTTTTTTGTCAAGGAAGTTTGATAAGAAACGAAATAACTTCAATTTTTATAAATGGTTGATGGAAGATATGTATGTTATAATAATTCCCATGGTAAATCAGATGATGCATTAATGATTTTTATTTCACAAATATCATATATTTGGAGAACATGTGATGCAAGACTTATTAATGAAAGGAGTACTAAAGATGTTTCTAGTCAAAATTAGTTTTGACTAGAAGGAAATATATTGGGTGGAAGATAGGGAAGGTAGAGTAATTTCAATTAAAACGTTTTCAATGCCAGAAACTAATCTATCAAATGATATTTATCATGAGAGTGGAGTTTTTTATTGAAAAAAATTGTTTTTAAAGAATAAAAATCACATATAAGAAGTATGGAGGTTATGGATAAATAAAATATTGAAGGTGGCGATGTTCTCCAGTCTGCCAAATTTTTGGGACTAAAAATCAGAAGTTGAATACATATGATTTTGGCAGAGAATGTTGCCTAATAAATTCAATTGGATATGCATAGCTGTGAAAAATTAATTTTTTTGGAACATAACATTAAAATTTGTAAAAGGCATGGATTGCATGAAAAATGGGGTTGTGTGAAAGATTGGTTTTTTGTAAAATATAGGGCATTATTTAGAATTTTGTGTAGTAGTGGTGTTTTGATATCGGAATAAATTAAAATGAAAAAGGCATGAAGTGTGAGAAAAACTAAATAATGTGCGCGATATGTGATGTTTTGTGAAAGATTTTTTTCACGCATTAAGTGGGTTTTGTGGGAAAATTAGTGTTTTTCATACAGGGTCACAAATGCCTATAAGTATGAGGTGACCACCTCTCGTTGTGTGGTGAGAAAAACATAGAAAAATCTCGAGCTCTGGCACATCAAATAATCAAATTATAGTGTGGTTCATGAAAAGGATAAGTGTTGCACAGAAAATGAAGTGTGGCTCAAAAAAAGAAAGTGTTGTGTGAAAAAGGGAAGTTCTACATGGAAAAAAAGAGCTGCAAAAAATGTTTTTATCATATAAAGGTGTTTTTATGAAAAAAGTTTGAATTTTATGTGAAATACACCTAGAAGTGTGTGAAGGATTTAAGATTAGCACAAGTAGTAAGTTGTGTGCATTGAAGTTCTTACCATCTTCTGGGTAAGGAAGAGAAGAATTGTTTAGCAAGATAAAACTATTAAAGCTGATTAAGAAGCACCAAAACATAGTTTTTTCTCTATTTCAAATAGGTGGGTGAACACGATCTTTTGGATTGTTTTCCAAGTTTCACACATGTGAAAGGGAATATCCTACTTATTGTATTCCACTTAAAATTAATATTTTAGTGTATTGTGTGGTACTGGATTATTTCTGCAACATGCCAATGACTTAGCGACTCCTGTTGAGTAGTGAACCTTGTAAATCTTTTGTTCATGTGGTTTTTTATGTTCACCAAGGAATAAAATCTTTAACACGAGGTGAAGGCTATTTGAAAAAGAAGGAAACATAAAAAGGAAAACACATATCACGGATTCACCCCTCCCCCTCTCATTGATACGTGGATCCTGACTAGGAACTTCACTCCTTTCTCTTGGAGTACATGACTATATCATCATTAAAAACTACAAAAACATTGTTCCAGGTAATGTATAAATACTATATCCATCAAAAATATAATTATTTCATGGGAATTAGTATGTCCTAAGAAAACCATAAAAAATGCATTGTTCTCATACCTTGTACAAAAGGGTGTCTTCTGAATATATTCCTTCTTTTCCATTTTCTAATGATATACAGAGTGGAGATCCTATATTGATAATTACTGATCACCTTGTAGCTAATCGAACAAGCCATAAATCCATGGAAGATGATACTTGTTCTTTACACTGGTAGTGTTGAGATCCTGATAGTTGGTACACAACCGTATTGATCTATTCTTCTTCTTGACAAAGAGTACAACCCCCCCCCAATGTGATACACTAATCCTATTAACCCTTTCTTCCAAATTCACTTATAATTTTTTCTTTGAATCCTCCAGTTGGATAGGAGACATACCACATGTACGCTTTGAGATAGATATAGATTTAGGTATGAGTTCTATTGATAACACTACCTCATGATCCAGGGGGAGTCTGTGCAACTTTTAAAGAAATACATTATTTTATTGCCTCACAATAGTAATTTCCCCATGGATGATACCTTCCTTTGGCTAATCCATTTTTTCGAGATATGATTATTCCAAGGGAATCATCAACATCACAATTGAAGGATATTACAAAGTATATTCATGATCCTCCATTAATTTGTAGATGATCCTAGGATGGTTCAAAATATGAAGTGATATTTCCTTTTCATAATAGATTTTATGTACTCCATATAACGAGTACCAATACATTCCCATTATAGCATCATATTCCATGATGGGAATTATCACAAGGTTAGATAGAATAATCATCCCAATTATGCCAACAAGAGAAGAGTTTAACACTTATGTTTGAAATGATTACACCAATAGGTGTTTTTATTGATATTTCTACTTCCATGTTTAGGATCTTCAATTTAATAGTTCTAGAAAACATGTATGATATAAATTAATGAACAAAACTAGAATCAAATAAAACACTTTATATTATTTAGTGTATAGGAAGTGTACCTTGGATGAATATATTTTATTCCTCCACTTCAGAAAAGGTGATGGCATAGTACTTACATTACTTATTTTCCTTTGGTAGCGGCTGATGCAAATTGACCTCTAGAACTTGAGGTCTAGTGCACTGGATTTCATTATTCCCTTATTCTCTATAATTATTTCATTGTACCATGGGTGGTTCTCTCTTTTCGTCTGCCTCATTTCCAAGTTTCCTCATGTATTTTTGAAATTCATGATCATGGTGGCCTTATTTCACAAACATGAAGAATTTCCCCATCCTTTTGAGTCAGTTCCCATGGTACATTATTCCACATTTTGGACACGTTGGTGGTTGTGTTTTCATTCCACCTTTGTCGTGACATACTTTATCTTGAAACTCCATATTTTATTATCTATATATCTATGGGGCTATTCCCCAAACTCCATCTACACTATGAGAGCACATCTCAATACTTCTTCGCATCACCAATTTTTTCAAATTTCTAGAGGCTATCGAAGATGTGGTTTTAATCAACTAAATAATCTATCAATTTTTCTATCATTATTGATACTAAAACTCGAAGAATACCTTGAAATCCTTATGAATGTTTCAACATAGGCCATGAAGTATTACCCTTGATTTTTGATTAGCTCTATGATTTCTCTCTGCATATTTTTTCAATGATTTATTGTGAAATAATTGTTAAAATACATTATCTTAATGTATTCTCACTCCATCTCTTATATATTTTCCTTCAACTTGGTGTTCTTAATCAAATCCCACAATTGATTGACCTCCCCATCTAAAAGGTAAATGTACAAAGTCACCTTATACGTATCATAATAGTGAATATTTTATGAGATATTATTCATTGAGTTGAATCACTACACCACTAATAGTGGATCTGAAGATCCACTAATTTTCAGTGGTCGTTTCCACATAAAACACATGATAAACAGTTTTTCCTTATTAGTTAAAGTTGTATGTTCCAAATTATTTCGGTTATTATACATAACTTAATATAGGTGGGTAAAAACAACATAAAATTACGAACTCATCCTCCCAAATCATTTGGGATGTCGTTCGGGCCATCACTACATTATCCCACACACAACTTGTTGGCTTGGTTTCTCCTGGTTCCCACCGTTGTCTAAAATAGATAAATTTAAAACAAAACATAAGTAAACAAGTCAAGTATAATTTATCCCTTTGTGATATTAAATATAAAGGCATATCTTATGGGATCCCTTTATTTATAAAATCATCTTGTGTACATACATATAATTAGTATCATACAAAGGACTTTCGCTATGGTTATGTAATCATAATTCCATAACTAATTAAACTATTCTCTGATACCAACTATAGCGACACTTATTTTTCATATAACACTATTACATGATTTTAATGATAAAAAAATAAAATAATTACATGACTAGGATCTAAAGGTTTAGTGTATTGGTGAAATTAGGAACATACAAAATATTTACAAAATAGAAAATAAAAATTTATTTAATTCTTTATTCTCTATATTTTTATTAGCTCTTCTGTTCTCCAAAGCACAAGTAATCACATGAGGATATGAATAAATGAATGGGGTGAGCTTAAAACCAAATTAGAGGATAGATAATAACATGAAATAATATAACATGGAGTGATAGTAATAATAACATCATATTCAGATTTATGAGAGGAATTATTAGATAATGTCATAGAATTTATTAATTCATAAAAATGAAACATCATGTCTTAGTGGTCAAATACCATGCACAGTTATGAACAAATCTTGAATCATGATCCCAAATATTTCACTACATAGCATGAAATTCATCACGTTACCCAATGCATTGGAGTTTTATATAGTTCATAGAACACCCGTCATATCATAACATTTATGTTGCACTACATAATTTTGGGCTCACCCGTCACATCATAACATTTTCATTATCTTGCATTCCACATTGATAGAACATAAATCTTGGAAAAAAATAACCCAGGGAAATTAAAGGGTTTAATTTAATAAATAATAAATTTATAAAATTTTAATTCTCAAATTAAATATGGAATAGAATACTTGATTCAGAAATCGTCAACCTTGAGTGAAGAATATACAATCTTGAGAAGGAAAATGTGTGTTTTTAAAGGATTTGTTTGGAAAAAAATTTGTTAGTCATAAACTCAAGTACAAAACATGTATATCCCAGAAAATGTAATACAACAACGAGTAAATGATATTTAATGAATAAGCATACTTAGAATGTGGTAAAAGCTGGGAAACCCTAAGAAAGAGAGTTGGGTTTGTGAATTCCCCTTACCATATGTCCAAATTCTTTGTTCATTTTAATATCCTATATAATATCAATAGATTCATTAATTAATATTATAAATCCTTTTATACATGAATTTAATTCATTATAATTTTATTTAGTTCATTTATGATATTTTCAATGAGTTATAAAGTTTAATTTCATCGTTCAATAGTGTTCATTTTATTAGTTTTCGTGATCATCTCACTTGTATACAAGAATTGATGTTTTTGTAAAATGGGGATAAATATCTAGAATTGATATTATATGTTATTAATGATATTAAAAATATTAAATGATATTATAAAGAATTTTTTTATATGGTATGAGGATGAATCATTAGATATGTGTTAATGATGATCATTTTAGGTTAGTATTGGCGGGTTATTGAACATAATAAAATCATTTTGTTTTATCATAGAGTATTATGTATATGTTTGTTCTATAAAAGAAAGTTTTTTATATCATAAATTTTAAAATATTTTTCAACCATTATAATGTTATTATTAACATTCATGAAGGAGTTAATGGAAAATGAAATTGTATCTCCCTTGATGGCACTAAATTGAAGCATCATGAGCGACGATTTCATTTTTAGAATAAGAGAGAGATGAAAGAGTTTAATGTTGGATATTATAGTATAATGATATAATAGTAGTATATTAAACATACTATAGTTACCATGTAATTGGGTTTAGATAAGGTGAGGATAATATATTAAAAGAAATGAAATTGAAAATAAATTAAATGAACAAGGAAGAGGTCTTTACCTATTGGATATATCCTCCTTTTGATCCTCTTTAGGGAATGGTTTTGGTCTATTGATGAGACAAAGAAATCTAGGAAATGAGAGAGGGTCTTGGGAAGTGATTTTTATAGAATTTGGGCAAGTTTCGATGATTGAAATGTGTGTGGAGAAGAGGGGTGAAGGGTTGTATTTATAATAGAGGAGATGGGTGTTTTCTCATTATTATATTCATTAGTTAATTATTTTTTCTCAATATTATCAATAACCTGAGAGTATCTCTAAATATATTAAAATAATGGCGGAGAGCTTGATATTTTTGTCTTACAGTATCCTTACATAATCTATGAATCAATAATTCATGCATTTATCATTCATTGTGAATTATTGTATTTTACTATTCATAATAAATTCACATATTTCGGAAAACTCCAAAAAATCACCATAACCATTTTCGACCTGTATAATTAAAAAAATGAACTTGATTTTATGAAAATAATTTTTTAAATATGAGTAATTTAATTTTAAATTTAATTCTTCATTTATAGGGAAAAAATTTTAAAATTATAACTAATTTTATAACACTTTATGTATTTAATTAAGTTCTCTTTAAATTATCTTCATATAATAAGACATTAATTTATTAATAAATTTTAATAAAATAAATTTTATTTTGAATTATTAAATAAATCATTAAATTGTTCTTAAATTTTTATGACTTACAAAAATATCAACAAAAAATTAATAATGTTTAAAATATTTACCTACTTATACTATGATATTATTTTATCATGTTTTAACATATAATATTCCTAAACATTATTTTTACATTCATGGTTGATGATACTATTCGTTTGGCCAGTTTATTATTCATAAGGGTCAAATTACAATTCCTACAATCAAGCTACTATTTCATCTTTAAATTGTATAAATATTTATTATTTAAATAATTCTTCATTTATAAAGTCTTTGTTACGTTTTATAAGTGATATAATGAGATTTATAATATATTAAACTACTATAATTAGGGTAAAATTTAATTGATAAATGATTGGTTCATTACATATAATACCTATACACAAAATGGTAAAGTGTCTGATTACGTTTACTTAGACAGTTTTAAAAATGAATCACCTTTACACATGTTTTTATATAATGAAAACCCATTACACAATGGAAATTTTTTAAGTGAATATTAGGTATTAAATTTACATTAATTTAGGAAAAAACCCAATTACATGTATATACTATTGTTTCAGGTAAGCATAAACACTATCATACCCTTATATATATCCTTATACATGTGTGATTATGATCATGAGACCCTTATATAGACCGTTCTATGTTTGGGTTAGGTGTGATGATCAATATTCATATGAAGTTTCCTACGGGTAATGTATTGATCAGATTTATTCTTTAGTTCATAAAATTAGTCAAAAAACATAATCTCGGATCCCTATAATACCCCTAATGTTTTTATTAGAGTCTAATAGTGATTATCAGATAATGGATAATCAATTAGAAACATATTTAAATGATATTCATGAATAAAAATTTGAAACCATAAAAAATAATGAAATGATGAATACTATAAAACATATGTATCTTACTCCATCAAATCCACTAAATCATATTCATATAATTATCTATTTGATGAAAATCACATAGGTGTAAAAATCATCCCAACACCATGATATATATATATGGTCCCATCAGAATCACTCAAAGTTCTATTTGTATCCACCACCCTTCATGATTTTCTAGCCTCTCATAGTAAAAAATATGAAGATAAAATAAATATATTGTTTCCTAGGAGTCACTGGCTGAATATCTATGCACACAAAGCATCATATAGTTGTAGGGTTTATATAAATCCCGATGACACTCATGGGTGGTGTTTGTACTAATTCATGTGTTCATAATGTATATATTATTACCTATAATAATTCATGAATCATATTAAATGAGGAATTTAATAGTCATTTGTTTCATCTTATGACTTGTTTCTTTTAATGATAGCCATGGTGGAAAACTGAAAGGGTATCCAACACACAAAGAATAATATACCCAATGGCTTGAAAAACATAATTTTAATGAAATCCAATATATTAGTTGTAGATATATAATATATATTAATACATAATCATATATATATATCAAATATATATAGGGGTATTTATGGAATATTTCCATCCTAAATATCATGAAAATGACTATCATGATTCTTCTAAAAGAGATTTTAGTTGAACTTTTGAAGAATGAAAAAATCTGTACATTGGATAAGGTGAAGTCTAAAAAACTAGTTAAAGAAGAGGATAACCATACATGTTAATTTAAATATATGATCTAGGTAAGAAAATATCCACATTTTGGTTTTTTTCATAGGTGAATCTATGTAACTGAATTAAGTTATATGTATCGGATTCCATGGAAGTAGATCTCCATATACTCAAATTTTGATATGTGATTGCTTATATATGAGAGTTACTCTATTTATGTGAATGAATCATTTATGAGAATTGACCATGAATATGAGGAAATATATTAATGAAACACATATGAAAATGGATTGTGTATGATAATGAATATGTGTATGGGAATAGTTCATGTACGGATTTTTTCAGTAGATGTGAATTGTACGAGTTGGCCACGAGGTGTAGTTTTGATTGTATTTATGGGGAATAATTCAAATATTGAGGTTGAAATGATGCTATCAATACACAATGGATGTATTGATTTTTATATGAGGACATAATATGGATAAAATATATATTTATAGATTAATTAAGATACATTGATATTTTTACAAATTTATATTATGCTATACATAGTTATGGAAGGAGTTCAGTATGGTAGTAATTATGAAGAACATAATTTTTTTTATTTGAATTTGAAATTATTTATGTGGCATTGTAAATATTTGAATTACAAACAAAGAAAAGAAGAAACCATCATTCTAAAATAGGTATTTTATAGTTATTGATGATTTAAATTGTCAGTGGTGTAAAAATTTTAGAATAAGATATAGAGAAGAAGATGAGATGAGGTTCTTGCACACTATTGTGAAAGAAATAAAAGGGGAAGAAGAATAGAATTATCAAATGGAATGTGTGAAAAAAAGAAGTAGAACTGTGATGTAGTGTTGAACCATATTGGAGATGGTTCATTCCATTGTTGTAAAATTTATTTTATCCTATTAATTTTGTGAATAAAATGTGCATTTTCAATAGACTATAGTGTTATTAATGTGATGGATATTGCTGTGAAGACCCGTAAAATTCAAGGAAATTTTTTTCTTAATTTTCTTTGATTTTTAGAAGAGCGCGGTTTCTGACGGCACCTGATTCCGAGTCCCAGAGTGCCCAGAATCTTTTTCCGAAGTTTGGCTCGGGTACATTCAGTGAACGAATGAGCGGGAATTCCTAACTTTTGATCCGGTGCTCGGAATCGAAATCCGAGGGCACCGATGAACTCACAGCGCCGATATTCGCTTAAGGAGACCTTTTCCGAAGTTGCGTTTATTGCGGGTTGAAAGTTAGTTTTTTGGGTTTTTAGATGAAGTTAAATAAAATTTGTGAAATACAAAATTTTATTTAAACTTGATGTTGTTTTTTTATAAATCCTTCCAAAGGGAGTTGGGAGTGGGACCCACAACCACTTAACCTCTCTTGGTAGGATTAAGTGTGGTGGGGCCCACACGAAACCCAACCTTCCATCTCCCATTAACCCTCCTTTTAATTAATGTTTGACAACTTTAGGTATTAATTGAGGTGAGTTGTTCGAATTCAAACCTTTGAAATTCATGTGGTAAAGTTGTGTAATAATATAAGCTTAAAGCTTATTTTATTCTGGAGAATTCTTTTACCACCTTGAGAGGAATTTTGGAGCTTCTCCTTCTTCTTCTTCTTCAACTCTGACGAAGAACACGAAGAACCTTCGAACTTCAACGAAGAACTCCACGTTCTCGGAAACCATCTTCCGTGATGACATAACCGCGACATCGACGTTCTTCTTCCGCGACGCTCGACTTCCGCGAATCGTTGTCGATCATCGAACTTCGTTCCAGAACCAAGGTAGGGGTTTTTCCTTTTTAAAGTACGTGATTCATTCCCCCGAACATGAAAGAATAATCCATTGGGCGTAGTTCCAAATTTTATTAAAAATTTGTGAAACGTTCATGGTTGTGTTTATACGATTGACCAACTGTTATCGTTATAACGGGAGGAGACCGGACTACACGAACACGGCCGATTCTCCTCCCCCTTCTAATCTTTCATGTTGATTTAGCGGAGACAGCGTGGTGTCGTCGCACCGCGCAGGAACAAAAGAATTTATGGCCGGAGCGAGCAGCGATAATGAAATGCGGTGCCGAGGCACCGCGTCGTTGAATACGAAAGAGACCGCGGCCGGAGATGGGCCGCGGCGGAACGAAGAGGCGACCGGCGGCCAGCCGGGCCGCCGGCGCCGGAGATCAAGAAGGGCCGCGGCCCTACGGCCGTGGCAGAGCAGCCAGGGGCGGCCGGCCTCTCCGGCCACCGGAGATCAGATGAGCCGCGGCTATGCCGCGGCGGAGAGGGGGAAGGCGGCCGGCCGTGCCGGCCGCCGGTTCGGTTAGAAGGCGGGACACGTGGGTCCCGTGTGTTTATTAAAAACGTCCGGCTTTTGGCCGGCCGTGATCTGAAAAAGACGGGGGGTTTTACCCCCCACGTGCGGCGCATGCGCGGCACCCTAGCCGCGCCGCCGCTGGCCAGGCCGGGTCCAGCGGACTGGGTCGGGCCGACCCAGGGGGGGTCGGTCCGGGTCGGCCCGGACCCGGACCCCCCGTTTTCGAGTCAAATTCGGTCTTTTGCCATAACTTGAGCCAAGGAACTCCATATGATGAACCGTCTGCGGAAACGCGATCCTTGGATCGAGACGGTCGTTTCGGTATATCGCACTCAATGTTTCAGAATACTTTGAGTTCGGCCGGGTTGGTTCGTACACGAAACCAACCGGGCCTTCGGAGCGGAAACGCTCATATCTTGAGCTACGGACGTCCGATTGACGTGCCTTCAGCTTTGTTGTGTTCCTCTTAGTGAGACGGATCTTTTGGAATACACCACCCGAGGTTTGGATGCAGGTGGAGTACGGTCGGGTTGGTTTTTCCTTAAAAACCAACCGGGCCCCGGGGACGAAAATGCCAATAACTCTCAGACCGGGCGTCCGATCGACGTGCCGTCTGTTGCGTTGAGTTCCTGTTGACGATACGGAACTTTTGGATACATCAACTCTGGACTTTGTGACAGTTGATGTATCAGCCTCTCGGCTCGTGGAGCGGACCCTACGAACGAGCTTGCTGTGTGCGGGAACCCTAGTGTTGGCTGCGACTGTTCTGTGACTATTGCTACTACTACTACTATGACTGCGACGACGACAGTACAGAGATCCAGTGTGGATTCGACGACGACGACTACAGCAATCAGCAATCCTACGTGGATCAGTGCTACAGGTCCTGTGTGGGCCCGATCCTGTGTGGGTCCGATCCTGTGTGGGTCCTTGCGCTCAGCGGTCCTGTGTGAACCAGCGCCTACAGGTCTTGTGTGGGTCCGATCCTGTGTGTGTCTTTTGCGGGGGTTAGTTACCTATCGATTCTGCGTGTGTCCGACGACTTAGATGGATCAGAGATCATCTTTATCGTCCTTTGAAGAAGTATACCTGTGTGAGCTGAATCTTGTTGCTTTCCTGTGTGGATTGTGTTGTGCTATCCTGTGTGGATTACGTTTTCCTTACCTGTGTGGAATACGTTTACTTTCCTGTGTGGACTGAGTTGTACTTGGGGTCGGAGGTTGGAGCGTATTTGAAATTGATGACTTAGGTATATGTATGGGCATATACCTAAGCAGTGTCGGTTGTTACTTTGTAATTGTACCTTTCTTCGTGGTGTATCCTTTGTGGATTTGAGAGACATTCAGGGGTCTCGGGGTCCCTACTGAGTAGCTTATACTCACCCCTGCACGGGCTTTGCCCGCACTACGTTTTGTTGGTTGCAGACGACGTACATCGTTGATCTTAGCTGAGGCTTGCAGAGCAGGACGGTACCTGGAGGTGGACCACTGGGCGGAACTTGCTCGGAGTGGACGGCGGGACCCATGGAGCAGTGGAGCTATCAGTACCCACCCTTCAGGTGGGATTTCCAGTGGACAGCTCGGTGTAGCGGCTTTTACTTTCAGTTGCTATTTTCCCTTTCAAGTTGTACTTTACTTTCATTTTGGGTTTGTATACTGGCCCATTTACTTTTCCGTACTTTCAGTTGTACTCTGCTTTTGCTTAGTGTTTACTTTCCGCTTGCTTACTCTGTGGTGTTTGTTTACTTTACAAAGGCAATGCCTTCCCTTTTTACCGGGATTTACGCCTTGGTGCTAGTCGCCAGCCCCTGGCCTATGGAAGGCGGGCTTGGGGTAGTCACGGCACGGACCCCGAGAGCGGGTCGTGACAAATTGGTATCAGAGGAGTTCGGTTCTACCGCGAACTCTGATCTTTTCTATGTGAAGCAATAATGTTTAGCGTATTGAGTGTGGTTATCAGTCCAGGGAGTCCAGTGTTGGTGCGGCAGCCGACGTATCCATACACCAGGACCCTGACTTCTGATTTCTAACTTAATGCACGAAAACATTGATTGCGTGTGTGTTTCAAAGTTTTCTTTGTAATTACTTTATATCAGCTCACCAGGTATACTATTCTGACCGTGGCGCACCTCTTTCCTTTTCAGGATGGCCCCACGACGGCAGCCAGCTAGGGTTCCGAGAGTCGAGTGTGACGACAGCCCACCGAGCGATGAGGCTTCGGTGCGGGGCCCTTTGTCAGTAGTGGCACCGGCGGTAGCTCTGCCTTCCGAGCCACTGATACTTCCAGCGCTAGCCGCTGACGATGCATGTCGCCTCAGCGCACTGCATGAGTTTCAGCGCCAGCGACCGCCCAGGTTTCGCGGGGAGATGGATCCCCAGGCAGCCGAGGACTAGCTAGAGGCAGTGGTTCGTGTGTTTAGGCTAGTGAGGACACCAGCAGACCTCATGGTGATCCTCGCTGCGAGCCTACTACACGCAGCAGCAGGACGATGGTGGAGCCTGATGCTTTAGGTGCACGATGAGGCATCTATACTTTGGACGGACTTTGAGAGCCTCTTCCGCTCGGAGTTCATCCCAGCCACCCTTCGTGCGGTGCGCATCCAGGAGCTTCTTCAGCTGCGGCAGGGCAGCATGACGGTCGCTCAGTACTCGGCGAGATTTACCGATCTCTCACGCTACTCGACCGACATGGTACGGGACCCATTCATCCGGGCCCGGACCTTCGAGCAGGGTTTGAGACACGAGATAAGGGCATCGCTGATCTCCCTCAGCATACCAACTCAGAAAGGAGTACTGGAGCAGGCCCTTCTGATCGAGAGCTTCCTTGCTGAGTCTACACCAGCGCAGCGACCCACCGCAGGGCGGCACGTGGCAGAGTCATCTGCAGCAGGCAGTTGACGGATGACTCAGGGGTCCAGACAGACCAGACCTTCGGGCAGACGACCTCAGGACACTGGCTCAGTAGTGCGGAGCACACAGCGCAGAGCCAGTCCTTCGAGAGGCAGAGAGTGCTACTCGTGCAGCGGGCAGGGCCACATGGCTCGTGACTGCCCGACCCGCCGTGCCGAGGAGCAGCAGTCGGTTGAGGGACCACCGAGGCAGAGGCAGAGGGTTGACCGTGGCGGTCCGCAGGGAGGAGGCGGACGAGGCAAAGGAGCTGGACGAGTAGCCGGTGGTGGGCGACACTTTGAGACTCTGCCACCACCACCACTAGGAGGTCCACCCCGACCACAGGGAGCTGGCGGGCAGAGACAGTCACAGCTCCAGGCAGCAGAGGCCTACGACCACGGCGCACCCGAGATGATTCGAGGTACTATCTGTGTCTATTCCACCCTTGCTGCAGTTCTTATAGACACAGGAGCGAGTCACTCTTTCATAGCCGTTGCCCTTGTTCGGATCTCGGAGATTCCGACAGAGCCGTTGGCTCGATCCTTACGACTAGAGACTCCTACGGGAGCAGACTCGACGATTACGCACTGGTGCCGGCAGAGTGAGCTTACTCTAGGAGGCGAGAACTTCGGCTGGAATCTTCTTGTAGCAGCGTCGAGGCCTTACGACGTCTTCTTGGGCATGGATTGGCTATCTACGGTCCATGCGCAGGTTGACTGTTTTAGGCGCAAGGTGCGATGTGTATGCACCGACGGGAGCAGGTTCACCTTCACTGGTGAGAAGGGAGCCTTAGCAGCACAGGATGGACTTCCGCGGAGGAGAGGACATCCCATTACTCATCAGTTGGATAGCCTCATCCTTGAAGCAGTTGACGTGCAGAGTCCTGGTTTTCCTGCAGTGGTGGATCGGTTTGCGGACGTTTTTCCCGACGACGTCCCAGGGCTACCTCCTCGTAGAGAGGTAGACTTTTATATTTACTTGTACCCCGGGACAACCCCGATATCCACTCCAGCATATCGGATGGCCCCCGCCAGGCTTCGAGAGCTACGAGTACAGTTGGAGGACTTGCAAGGCAAGGGGTTCATCCGACCCAGTGTTTCACCCTGGGCTTCCCCGATATTGTTCGCCAAGAAGGCGGATGGGAGCTTGCGAATTTGTGTTGACTATCGTTGCCTGAACCAGGTGACAGTGAGGAACAAGTATCCGCTACCGAGGATTGATGACCTCTTTGATCAGCTCAAGGGAGCACGGTGGTTCTCGAAGATAGACCTCAGGTCAGGCTGTCATCAGCTCAGAGTCAGAGACGAGGATGTGTAGAAGACGGCCTTCAGATGTCGGTATGGAAACTATGAGTTCTTGGTTATGCCTTTCGGTGTAACCAATGCTCCAGCAGTGTTCATGGCTCTCATGAATAGGATCTTTCAGCCATACCTCGATCGGTTTGTCGTGGTCTTCATCGACGACATTCTGATTTACTCTACGACTGAGGAGGAGCACACTTATCACTTGCAAGTTGTACTAGACACACTCCGAGAGCACCAGCTTTATGGTAAGCTCTCAAAGTGCCAGTTCTGGATACGTGAGGTCCACTTCCTAGGACACGTTATCTCTGAGGCGTGAGTTGCAGTGGATCCCGTGATGATTGAGGCTGTGTTAGCATGGGAGCCACCCATGAGCGTGACTGAGGTTCGGAGTTTCTTGGGACTAGCTAGATACTATCGGAGATTCGTTCCGGACTTCTCTATAGTTGCGGCACCACTCACAGCTTTGACGAAGAAGGGGAAACCCTTCGTGTGGTCAGACAGATGTCAGCAGATCTTCCAGGAGCTGAGGCAGAGATTGACTAGTGCACCTATCTTGAGTTTGCCTGAGGATGGAGTAGGGTACGTAGTATACTGCGATGCATCAGGGACCGGACTCGGATGTGTTCTGATGCAGGAGCGGGCAGTGATCGCCTATGGATCACGTCAGTTCAGACCGCATGAGCAGAACTACGCTACCCATGACCTGGAGTTAGCAGCAGTGGTCTTCGCTCTGAAGACATGGCGACACTATCTGATGGGCGAGCGCTTTACAGTCTTTTCCGATCATCAGAGTCTCAGGTATATCTTCTCGCAGAAGGACCTGAACCTGAGACAGCGGCGATGGCTCGAGTTCCTCCAAGAATATGACTTTGAGATAGTCTATACTCCTGGGAAGGGGAACATAGTAGCCGATTCCCTCAGCAGGAGGATGGGCATTCAGCTACTGGAGGAGGCGACGGAGCAGCTAGCCTCTTTGCAGATATCCTTCGTGGATAGAGATGGAGCAGCCTTCCTTCAGTCTCTCACAGTCACTCCTCCACTACTGCAGCGAGTCAGGGAGGCACAGCGTGGGGACGCTGACTGTGAGACACGGTGTGCACAGATATCCTCGGGACAGGAACCTGATGGTTTCTCCCTTGGAGCAAAGCACGACATCCTTTTCAGGGGACGTACCATGGTACCCGTCTCTTTGCGAGAGGAAGTGCTGAGAGAGATTCACACTTCTCCTTTGGCGGTACATCCTGGAGTGGAAAAGATGTACCAGGACCTCAGACGACAGCACTGGTGGCCGGGCAAGAAGAAGGCAGTAGCAGAGTTCGTTTCTCGATGCCTCACCTGCCAGCAGGTGAAGGCAGAGCATCAGGTACCAGCAGGCTTGGTACAGCCCTTGGAGGTTCCGGAGTGGAAGTGGGACGACAGATCTATGGATTTCATGACTGGACTTCCACGCACTTCCAGAGGTCACGACTCCATCTGGGTGATTGTTGACCGACTCACCAAGTCGGCACACTTCTTACCCATCAGAGAGCAGGGCTCAGTGGAGATCTTGGGACGTCTCTATGTTCAGGAGATTGTGCGGCTTCACGGTGTGCCATCATCTATCTTCTCCGATCGAGATGCTCGCTTTACTTACTGGCTTTGGAAGGGGTTACAGGAGGCGTTCGGGACGCAGCTACGTCTGAGCACAGCCTTTCACCCTCTGACGGATGGTCAGACGGAGAGGACCATTCAGACTCTCGAGGACATGCTCCGCGCATGTGTCCTCGACTTTGGTCGTAGCTGGGAGGACCACCTACCCTTGGTGGAGTTTGCGTACAACAACAGCTACCACTCCACCATCGGGATGGAACCGTACGAGGCATTGTACGGCCGACCTTGTAGATCTCCTTTGTGCTGGACAGACCCTGGGGAGTCAGCACTTATGGGACCGGAGATGGTCTAGGCCACGACAGAGAAGGTCCAGGTCATCCAGGAGCGGATGAGGACAGCACAGAGCCGACAGAAGTCATATGCTGACAGGAGGCAGAGGCCACTGGAGTTCGAGGATGGCGACCATGTCTTCTTGCGGGTCTCACCTCGACGTGGTATTCGGAGATTTGGCCGAGGCGGCAAGTTATCTCCGCGCTTCATCAGACCCTTACAGATCCTCAGCAGGATTGGCGAGGTGGCTTATCGCCTGGCTCTGCCACCTCAGTTGCACCGGGTGCACGATGTCTTCCACGTGTCTCAGCTGAGGAGATACGTGCACGACCCGACGCACATCATTGACCACGGGGAGCTTGACATTGACGATGGGACGACTTTTACGGAGGTCCCGGTGGAGATAGAGGATCGACAGGAGCGGGTCCTATGTGGGCGATCGATTCCTCTCGTGCGCATCAGATGGCAGCACGGGAATCTCCAGGAGAGCACATGGGAGCGGGAGGCTCAGATGCGTGCTCAGTACCCTCATTTGTTTCCCTAGTTTTTGATGTATCTTTATGGGGACGTAAAGCCCTGAGGTGGGAGTAATGTAAACACCCGTAAAATTCAAGGGAAATTTTTTCTTAATTTTCTTTGGATTTTTAGAAGAGCCCGGTTTCTGACGGCACCTGATTCCGAGGCCCGGAGTGCCCGGAATCTTTTTCCGAAGTTTGGCTCGGGTACGTTCAGTGAACGAACGAGCGGGAATTCCTAACTTTTTATCCGGTGCTCGGAATCGAAATCTGAGGGCACCGATGAACTCGCAGTGCCGATATTCGCTTAAGGAGACCTTTTCCGAAGTTGCGTTTATTGCGGGTTGAAAGTTAGTTTTTGGGTTTTTAGATTAAGTTAAATAAAATTTGTGAAATACAAAATTTTATTTAAACTTGATGTTGTTTTTTTTATAAATCCTTCCAATGGGAGTTTGGAGTGGGACCCACAACCACTTAACCTCCCTTGGGACGATTAAGTGTGGTGGGGCCCACACGAAACCCAACCTTCCATATCCCTTTAACCCTCCTTTTAATTAATGTTTGACATCTTTAGGTATTAATTGAGGTGAGTTATTCAAATTCAAACCTTTGAAATTCATGTGGTAAAGTTGTGTAATAATATAAGCTTAAAGCTTATCTTATTCTGGAGAATTCTTTTACCACCTTGAGAGGAATTTTGGAGCTTCTCCTTCTTCTTCTTCTTCTTCAACTCTGACGAAGAACACGAAGAACCTTCGAACTTCGACGAAGAACTCCACGTTCTCGGAAACCATCTTCTGTGATGACATAACCGCGACATCGACGTTCTTCTTCCGCGACGCTCGACTTCCGCGAATCGTTGTTGATCATCGAACTTCGTTCCAGAACCAAGGTAGGGGTTTTTCCTTTTTAATGTACGTGATTCATTCCCCCGAACATGAAAGAATAATCTGTTGGGCGTAGTTCCAAATTTTATTAAAAATTTGTGAAACGTTCATGGTTTTGTTTATACGATTGGCCAACTGTTATCGTTATAACGGGAGGAGACCGGACCGCACGAACACGGCCGATTCTCCTCCCCTTCTAACCTTTCGTGTTGATTTAGCGGAGACAGCGTGGTGTCGTCGCACTGCGCAAGAACAAAAGAATTTATGGCCGGAGCGAGCAGTGATAAAGAAATGCGGTGCCGACGCACCGCGTCGTTGAATACGAAAGAGACTGCGGCCGGAGATGGGCCGCGGCGGAACGAAGAGGCGACCGGCGGCCAGCTGGGCCGCCGGCGCCGGAGATCAAGAAGGGCCGCGGCCCTACGGCCGCGGCGGAGCAGCCAGGGGCGGTCGGCCTCGCCGGCCGCCGGAGATCAGATGAGCCGCGGCGGAGAGGGGGAAGGCGGCCGACCGTGCCGGCCGCCGGTTCGGTTAGAAGGCGGGACCCGCGGGTCCCGTGTGTTTATTAAAAACGGCCGGCATTTGGCCGGCCGTGATCCGAAAAAGACGGGGGGTTTTACCCCCCGCGTGCGGCGCATGCGCGGCACCCTGGCCGCGCCGCCGCTGGCCGGGCCGCGCCGCCGCGCTGCCGGCCGGGCCGGGTCCAGCGGACTGGGTAGAGCGGACCCTGTTCGGGTTGACCCGGTTCGGGCCGACCCAGGGGGGGTCGGTCCGGGTCGGCCCGGACCCGGACCCCCCGTTTTCGAGTCAAATTTGGTCATTTGGCCAAAACTTTAGCCACGAACCTCCGAATGATGAACCGTCTACGGCAATGCGATCCTTGGATCGAGACAGTCGTTTCGGTATATCACACTCAATGTTTCGGAATACTTTGAGTTCGGCCGGGTTGGTTCGTACACGAAACCAACCGGGCCTTCGGAGCGGAAACACTCATATCTTGAGCTACGGACGTCCGATCGACGTGCCGTCAGCTTTGTTGTGTTCCTCTTAGTGAGACGGATCTTTTGGCATACTCCGCCCGAGGTTTGGAAGTAGGTGGAGTACGGTCGGGTTGGTTTTTCCTTAAAAACCAACCGGGCCCCGGGGACGAAAATGCCAATAACTCTCAGACCGGGCGTCCGATCGACGCGCCGTCTGTTGCGTTGAGTTCCTGTTGACGATACAGAACTTTTGGATACATCAACTCTGGACTTTGTGACAGTTGATGTATCAGCCTCTCGGCTCGTGGAGCGGACCCACCGAACGAGCTTGCTGTGTGCGGGAACCCTAGTGCTGGCTGTGACTGTTCTGTGACTACTGCTACTACTACTACTGTGACTGCGACGACGACAGTACAGAGATCCTGTGTGGATTCGACGACGACGACTACAACACTCAGTGATCCTACGTGGATCAGTGCTACAGGTCCTGTGTGGGTACGATCCTGTGTGGGTCCGATCCTCTATGGGTCCTTGCGCTCAGCGGTCCTGTGTGAACCAGCGCCTACAGGTCCTGTGTGGGCCTGATCCTGTGTGGGTCTTTTGCGGGGGTTAGTTACCTATCGATCCTTCGTGGGCACGATGACTTAGATGGATCAGAGATCATCTTTATCGTCCTTTGAAGAAGTATACCTGTGTGAGCTGAATCTTGTTGCTTTCCTGTGTGGATTGTGTTGTGCTATCCTGTGTGGATTACGTTTTGCTTACCTGTGTGGAATACGTTTACTTTCCTGTGTGGACTGAGTTGTACTTGGGCTCGAAGGTTGGAGCGTATTTGAAATTGATGACTTAGGTATATGTATGGGCATATACCTAAGCAGTGTCGGTTGTTACTTCGTAATTGTACCTTTCTTCGTGGTTTATCCATTGTGGATTTGAGAGACCTTCAGGGGTCTCGGGGTCCCTACTGACTAGCTTATACTCACCCCTGCACGAGCTTTGCCCGCACTACGTTGTGTTGGTTGCAGACGACGGACAGCGTTGATCTTAGCTGAGGCTTGCAGAGTAGGACGGTACCTGGAGGTGGACCACTGGGCGGAACGTGCTCGGAGTGGACGGCGGAACCCATGGAGCAGTGGAGCTATCAGTACCCACCCTTCAGGTGGGATTTCCAGTGGACACCTCGGTGTAGCGGCTTTTACTTTCAGTTGTTGTTTTCCCTTTCGAGTTGTACTTTACTTTCAGTTTGGGTTTGTATACTGGCCCATTTACTTTTCCGCACTTTCAGTTGTACTCTGCTTTTGCTTAGTGTTTACTTTCCGCTTGCTTACTATGTGGTGTTTGTTTACTTTACAAAGGCAATGCCTTCCCTTTTTACCGGGATTTACGCCTTGGTGCTAGTCGCTAGCCCCTGGCCTATGGAAGGCGGGCTTGGGGTAGTCACGGCACGGACCCCGAGGGCGGGTCGTGACAATAGCATACTAGTTGTAAAACATACATACTTTTTTATAGAGGTTATGTGATCTCAAATTGATTCCATATCATTCCACGGAGTATCTAATATTATTAACTACTAATTCTTATTTATTCTTGTTCCCCTATGGGTGTGATTATGTATTGTTTTATAGAAAATTATTCTTGAAATAACCATACACAAAGGTTTTTTTAAAGAATAAAACATTAAAATAGTTTGTCATGGAACCCCTAGTTTCCAAAAATATCTTGACTGGTCCTTCTAATAAATGACACAAAATGATCTAGGTGGGTATTAACCATATACTATCCCTTGGAATGACTAATGGGCCTTAATAGAAACCTTGTTTTTCATTCCTTAGGGAAATGATTTGGTAGATTTCCACAATCTTTACAAACCATTATGAAATATTTGAATGTAATGTCAGTTTAGAGAACATAATTGGAAATAAATGATGAATGACATATATTAAAACTTAAAGATGTACATGTTAAGTAATACATGTCATTCCTTCTATGTTAAGAATTTTGTCTTTTTATATTCCTATTTAATCATGTTTCATCACCCCGAAATTTACATTATTTTAGAAAATGGTGGGAAATAAGAGGAATCATGTCAACAATATATTAAATAAGAAATGTGATAATTTACATAACATACTATTTTATATGATGCGATCTGGAGTGGAAAACATCATGATTTTACTAGAATAACTGACTAATGTTATAGTTAATAACATCAATCATGTTAAATTTCCTCACTACCCTAATTAATTAAATTTCATGGTTGAGTCCTTTATGTGACAAAGGCCTATGAAATTTAGTAAATCTTCTAATCCCATAACTATGGAGTATTTTAATTACTCCCTCAAAATGATATTATTTATCCAAAAATACATCGAGAAAGTTAAATTCACGTGGGTTTTAATCACCCATAGAGAGAATTTGATCCGTGATGGAAATAGATCAAGAATAAAATTTTGAAAGAGATAATTGAGTCCATTTTATAAAAATTATTCAAGAATATGTTCTTTAATAAATATTTTACGCACCCTCTCGGTCTTAAAATGTAGAGGTAATTCCTTATACTAAAGTAATAAGATATCATTTGTAGTGGGGACTGTGAAGAAAACTTCCCAAGAATTTCATAATACACCTATGAGTTTTTCATGGATTTAAAAAATAAGGATGACCACTTGTTTAGTGGGTCCATTCCACGTATTTTAAATGCCTTGGTGATTTGATACATTAATATCTTTGAATAATGTCTATGAGGTTACATAAAAATCAAGATAATTTCTTTTTTCTTCTCAATGTCCCCATCGAACTAGATATAAGAAGTGTATAATGGTGTTTAACTTTTGAGGACCAGTGGATAATACTCAAGAAAGAAATAGAAAAAATCATATAATGTTTCATAAGTGTGAGAACAATTATCCTAGAAACTCTTTCAATGGAACAATTAAATGTTTTAAGTATATAAGTGAAGATAATCATGGTAATAAGTCCTGGCAGGAGATGAATAATCCCACTAATGTGATAAAGAAAATGAAGTTTAGGATAAATCATTAACCCAGTTGGTTCTATATGAATCGCTCTATGGAATGAAACATATAATTCTGATATTTTGGGAAAAAGTTGGAGAAAAATGACTATTTGGTAGAAAACTAGTAGAAGAAATCGATAATAAGGTAAATGTCATTCAATAACACAACAGAGTGTCACAAGTTATAAGAATAGATATGTTTATAAACATTTATGTGACCAGGAGTTTGATATTGGAGTTAAATTATTCATTAATATGTCAATCTAGAGGAGAGTAATGATCTTTAGGTATAAGGGAAATATATATACTAGGTATATTGGCTACCACATCAGAGTTGTGGCCTATCTACTATCACTCCCACTAAAAATGTTTCATGTATATAAAGTGTTATACATATTATACCCCCACATGTACTAAATCCAAACATAGTACAATTGGATAAACAAATGTATTTCAAGGAGAATTCGAGGAAGATATTTATCCATAGATACAACATTATACATAGTAAAACAACTCATATTGTTAATTTTCTTTGGTGGAAACATAAATTCAAAGAAGAAAAATGGTAACCATATAATTTTTTAAAACAAATGTAAAATAATTTATGATAATATTATTCAATGAAATTAAATTTCATTAGAGGAATTTTTTAATGGGGGGATATTATAGTGGCCAAAAATTTACTTTTATTGTTAATAAAATAACCCATGTCTCATAATGACTATTTTATTCAATCTATAATAAAATCACATGTAAAGACAATTGATTTCATTACAACTTAGGAAATAATATTAACCATGAAGAAAAGTAAAAATACATAAATATATAGACCAAATGATTGTTCATAGATAATGGTAAACTCTATAGGCTCTAGTATTCACATAAAAAATCATTTCTACCAGAAACATCATCAAAATTAGAAGAACCATTATAAATATAAAGAAATTTTGAAGTGAAGTAAAAAAATACTATAAATGTGTGAGAATGGAAAAATATATTTACAATGTGTGTAATAGAAAAAGTGAAAACTGGGATGATACTATTACATGACCGATACCCAACCACTAGTCAATGTGTCCATTAGTCAATATGACTATTGAGAGTCATGACAGTTAGAAATATATTCATTATAAAGTGACTGTTGGAATTATTATATATTTAGAATATTAATGAGAACTAGTTAAAATAGAAGAGGGATACCATGTCCTCAATATGTATGATCATACCTTTTGAAAACCAATTTTTAAAGGTTGGGTGGGAGGTAAAATCACTAGGCTTTTCCTTTAACAAATCCCAATCCATGCTTCAACATGTGAATCTCAAGTGGAACCACCTACAAGATATTTTCAGGTTATTAGAGGTAAACGCCTTACTGATTTTAGTTGATCCACATTTTTAAAGTACCATCATCACACATATTAATCATAGGTTATATTATATAATTATAAGGTGTTTTGTATGTATAAATTAATATATAAAGGTTTAGTTATTATTTTATAAATTAAATTTTTGTTTATTTAGTCCCATTTTGATAATTATTTTGTAAAATACACTTGAATATAAGATGGATATGAAATTTTTTAAAATAAAAATAAAAAATATTAAACCATATTATTTTTGAATAAAAAATCAATAAAGAGAAACTTTTATGATAAATTCAAAAAAAAATTTCATGAAATGGTCTTACAAAAAACTATTTTTTAAATGTAAATCTTAAATTAATTTTATAATGTCCTATATAACTTTATTAAGGAATATAATGTTGATTATTTCATCAAAACTATTATTTTGTAAATTATTTCAATTCTTTTGTAATAATAAAAACTTTTAAATTTATAAAATTATTTACATAAAATAAATATCATTTTTGAAATTTAAAATAAAAATTAATCAATAGTGAAATTTACTTTATTTTATGAGGTAGTCAAATTTTTGGGTAAACATAAACACAATAAGAATATTTTCTAATAATTATAACATTATTATAAACTAAATGTGATGTAATTAATTTTATAAAGGTTTTTATTGACCAAAAATAGTTTTTTAATTAAAATAATGTATCTGAACATGATTGTATCATTTTTAAAAATCCTATAAAGAGATATCAAAAACCTAAAATATATTCTATGATTTTAAAGAAAAATTATTTATGAAAATTACTCAATTTCAAATAATAAATGGTATTATTTTATGTAATATAGTTCTCCAACTAATAAAATATTAATTGTCAACCCTCATTGGAAAATAAAATGTAAAAAACCAATGGAAGGCTTATCTTGTGGTATTTTTTATTAAACTGGCATCCAAAGACAATATTTGAAAATGGATAAACAAGGCCCTCAATTTATCTATAAATAACCACCAATTATGCTACCAAAAGTATCCCTCGATTTTCTATTCCATACCTTCATGTTGTGAATACCCAAGTCTATTTCCCTTCAAGGTTATTAAACTAGATATACCAATATTTCCTTAATGATGGAGTACCATGTATAAAAAATTTATTTCTTTATTTTATCATTTAAATGATTAAATAAATCTTTTTTTATGTGATCGATGTGTCGCCCTTTATGTTAAACAAATTAAGGGTCCACCCTGATATTGATCCAATTCACCAAGAAATAATTTCATGACATGTGATATCATATATGGTGCATGAGATGTTATCCTAAAGAAGTTATTTTTTGGTGTCTTAATAGTTAACATAGACTTATTCTTATGATGCCACATGTTATTTTATTGCTATATTATTATGATTCCATGACTTTAATATTTCACCCTCTAAAGTAATGATTCAATGATTTTGATGATAATTATTTTATATTATCACGATATGTTTCTTGAGTGACGTGTACTAATTTTTATCATGTTATGTATGAATACTCCCTTTCTAGAATTTATAGATCACACATATTATTATGTATATACCATGTTTATCATGTATAATATTAATAATTAAAATAAACTAAAAGCACAGTATGTAGTTAAAAATAATTATTTTATGTTAATGGTTTATCTATCTAATTTATTAAAGAATCTATGACTCTATTTTGTAGGATTAAAATATATGTATATTAATTCTAAAAATAATGAAATACAATGTATTATAAATATGGGTTGTTATAAGGATTTCATGTGGTATCTCTATATAAAAAACAACATGGTAATGAGAATCAATGAAAAAATATTTGAATCTCAGTATAGTAAGTAATTGATTTATGATTCCAAAAACTATGTGTTAGATGATTCAAACCACTATAAGTATTAATCCAATTATTTCATTAGGAGATGTGTTCTACAGAACAAGTAAGAGGGTGTTCTAAATATTTAACTTTTGGATTCAATTGAAGAATTATTTTCTAAAAATAAATCTATTGAAAATATTTTTGAGAAGTTTTTTTATTTTGGCCTACCCTCACTAGGGTTTACACTTAATTTTCCAATGTATTCCAATATTTAAATAATATAGATCCATAACTAAAATAAACCAATGTTCTTCAATCACATTAAATTTATTGAAAGTTAAATTATGGAATTTATTTTATGGAACCCTTCCATAGATCTCATGGGTATATCTATATCCATATAGAAATGTAATATATATCAGAATTGGTTGAGTAATTCCCCACTAAGAATAATAATCAATAATAAGTCATTTAATTCATTAGTGGAAATATACTTTTGAGATTCATAATTCCAATGAATATTAATAGTGATCAGGAAACCCATTAATATAGTCTTATTTTGTAATATATCATGCCTTTGTATGGGATCATAAAACCCATTTAGTGAATATGGAAATAAACAAAATTATAGAAAAAACCCTAAACCCATATTGGAATGATTATTTCATGAATATATTAATAGAACTTTGGTAGTATCAAATAATATAATTACGAATCCTAGTAATTTCACTCTATTTTATGTTTTATGGAAAATATTTCCATTTATGAGTTGATGTTGAGAATAAAAATTTTTATGTAACAAAATAATGGAATATTGACATTTACATAGCTAAAAAAATAGATAATTGAACCTTATTAAACACAAAAAACTTAGAGTGAAAGATTTAATTTATTTAATTACTAATAAAGGTATATTTCAATCATAAAAAATATAATAATTTCGAAGTCCAAAATTTCTGATCAAGTAAAATTTATTATTCTTCACACATCCAAATGGCATGTTCACCTTAAAAAGTTTATATTGATGTGATCAAACTCCCACATTGTGCATCATGTGTACTCTCAAGGGGCCATTAAGATTAAATATACAACATGTGGTTATAAATTTATGTTCAATGGTCATAGGACAAATATATTCATAAATTAATACCCTAAACATGAAAACAAATTTGAGTCAATTGTGATAGATTATGAAGGATACCTCATTCGATAAGTTGTGTGGTCCATGTCTAGCTAATAATTTTAAAATAATAATTTATACAAGGAAATCATAATTTTTCGTTATTATTATTATTTTTTATTTATGTTTTTTAATTTTTTTTCTTTAATCTCATAAAAAAGAAAAAATGTAGTTTGTTTTAAATCCTTCTTTGGGGTTTTTTCTATTTTAACCACTTAATATTTCTATATTGATTAATTGTTTTTTATGAATGTTTCATTATTTTAATAATTAGTTGGATTTAAAACTCCACCACATACATTGTTGAGTTCAAACCTAACTATTATCATTAATAAACATCATTCACGTAGAACGTATATATAATTATAAATTTTCTTCTTATTAGTATTTATCCAAAAAATATGAAATTTATTTTTATGAATTCATTTTAAATTTCATTATATAACATCTCTTATATACTTTTTTAACTCTATTTAATTGTTTAATTCAATATGATGGGTAGTATCATTCCAATGTGTGGTGTCAAAATGTTAGTTTTTTTCTGAAAAAATTCAGCCTTAAAAAAATTCATTTTTATTTTACAATATAAA
Source organism: Viscum album (assembly GCA_963277665.1). NCBI lineage: Eukaryota > Viridiplantae > Streptophyta > Magnoliopsida > Santalales > Viscaceae > Viscum > Viscum album. The sequence goes on along the minus strand of OY728123.1, from coordinate 1,194,385,351 downwards.
TTTTAAATGTTAAAAATTAATATCAAATTATATTTTATTTTTGAATTATGATCTTAAACAAGATTGTATTCACTAGAATAAAGGTTGGTAAAATTTGTATTCATTTTAATCATTCACCATCAAATTTTCATCCACATTGATATTATAATTCACAATTCACCTCATTTGGACTATTAGGTGTAAATTATTGTTGTTGGGGTTAGTTTGTTTTTAAATAGGTTTTCTGATTTTTTATGTTTAATTTTAGATTCTATATTTTTATGAAAATTATAATGTAATAATAAAATGGACTTATTTGGAAATTTATGGAACTAATAGGTGGGGTCTGATAGTTGAGGACATAGACTCTATATTTTTTTTCCAATGTTTAGGATTTCTATAACTATTTTAGAGAATTAAATTGGATAAATGTGCAACAACTGATACTTGGGGGTAATAATCAATAGTTGTGTTTCCCAAAGTTGTTATTTTTTTCTCAAATGTGGTAAAAAAACCATAAAAATAAAGAGAAATAAGAAAATTGTTTTTATTTTAAATGCATTTCTCAACTAGTGCATCTATCTTTCCCCCCGTGAACAAAAAATAAACCCCCTTGTCTTTGGTTTTTCTCAAAAAACCTTTATGAATAATGGGAATTATATATGAAGCTACTAAATGGGTTGGGTTGAAATTATTTCCATTTTTTCAATTAGAAGTAAACAAAATTATTTGTTAAAAATTAACATGAAGGGTGACATGGAAGATAGTACCACATAACTGTGATCTAAAAGTTAGCACTATAGATGTTAAGACACTAAAATATGGAAAATATGTAGATACCAGATCTTCTACCAAGAGATGAAACTAATAGGGTTCATATTTTTTACCTATATGATAAATGATATGATGTCTAGTAGTAATGAATTATTTAAAACACATTAGCCTATTATTGAGTTATACATAATTTTAAATTGATGGATAGTTTTGAAGCCCAATGCATTTAATGTCAAAAAAAATTTATTATTGGATTCATGATAATTTATCCTTATGTTTACAATGTATATAAAACTAAAGTTAGGTGGTGAATAGAACATAGAATTTGATGAAGAAATTTTATTAAAGGAAGATGTATCATGTAGTTACAATGTCCAGAAGTAACTTATAAAAGAAAAACCATAAATGTAAGTGTGTTTGGAATAAATAATTTCATAAACTAGATTCACACAAAGAATATGTATTATAAGAATATATGATAACCAAAATGCAATCTAAATGAAGTTTGATGTTTAACTTATGAAGAAAAAGATTCTTAAAAAAATGGATATCAACGAACTATAACATAATTATTTGAAAATTGGATTAGTTGAGGTACGAATGCTATAAAGAGTAAAAAAACCACATAGGAATCTTCATTAGTTTTTGTAAGATTCATCTACAAATATTAATATTCATTTAATTTTATGAGAATTTTTTTTATATTGAAATATTAGTTAAGTCATATGACACATAGTGGCATGTCATATTTATCATTCAGATGAGTTTGAGGGGATGAATGATGTCTAGAATATATTTTTGAAAATTACAAGTGATGATTCTATAATAATATTTAATAAAATATGAATAATAATGATTTATGAGAATATTATGATTCACGTAGAGTTAAATTTGGAAAAGGAAAAGGAAATAGATATTTTTATGGTTAGAACTGAGAATAATATGTTTCTTTATAGAGTTATATAATGAAAATAATTTTTCTAGATAAATAAATTTGAGAGTTGAAAAACTATCATAAAGGATTAACCGATGATATTTTCAATGGCAAATAGGTTTATGTTGAGGAAAAGATTTTGATTTTTGATATCAAACCAAGGGAAAAGGATAGGAAGACCAATCATGTGATAGTCCAAAAGGTAAATCTAGATGAGGATGAAATAAATGATAATGATTATTTAAGATTATTTTACATGGAAGGATTACTGGAAAAGAATCAGAAATTATGAAGGTTATCATTGAGCTTTAGAAATTTAAGTATTTAATTATGATAGTATATTTAGTTTAGGAAACTTCAAAAGTTCTATGGTAAGTAAAAGTTCAATTGGATGATCCTAATAATGAAGCAAGCAAAATAAATCGTAAATCCTAGATTATTCATTGATTTATAGAGTAACTATGGAATGTTTATATTGATGGAAGATAATAGTGACTTCTAACTAGAAGGTCATTCAAGTTCACGATTTACCTAAGTATTGATTTTTGGTTTTTATAAAGTAAAAATGTTTAGGAATATAATATTTGAGAAATATGAGTTCATAAAAAGCTATATTGACTCAGATATATCTATTTAAAACTATATATAATCAATATATAAAAATATTAAGCATTGATCTGATTAGAAGATGAGAATTTTTGATTCTCAAAGCCAATATCAAAGCACTTGTTCGAGAAATGGATGAAAGAACACATAAATATTAGGATCTACATCAAATATAGTTAATAGAGAAAATATTTATAGAGACTAAGGTAAAACTAAAATAATATTGAATTTTATGAATGTAAGATAAACAAAAGATTATAGAGATATTTAATATATCATTTAAGTGAAATTCAATGTCAGGGTTGTGATCTTGAGATGTAAATCAAATATATAAAAGATACAATGTTGAATTCATGATTCTAGTAAGTATTCTGGATATACATGGAGATTCCTTAATATAGTATTTCATAGAGACTTTGAAAAAATCAATCATTGTTATAAAAAGAGTTATTATAGGTGGTTGCCTATGATTGATAAAGGTAAAAGATAAAGATCTCATAGATCAAATTTAATGAGATATGTTTTGAAATATAATAATGATGATTATTAATAGATTTTAGGATTATATTTTTTAGATTATTTAAAATAAACCTAAGTGATAGATATGTTGAATTTCAAGTTCATAAGATCATCATGGATAGTATTTTGAGTATCTAAAACTATAAGTTTTAAACCATATGTTGGAATTTTATAGAATTTAGTAAACTAGAAGTGAATGAATTGGAAATTATATTTCTCTATGATAGAGTATAAAACCAACATTAAAATATTTAAATAAGTGTATTCTATCATAGCCAAAGACCCTATGTGGGGATAAATATCTTTTAGTTGATAAAAATAAATTTTGGTGTGTTAATAAGATCATATTCATTTTGGAATTCATTATAACCAATTTTAAAATGGTAGGATCTAGTTTAAAGAACAATTTAAAATATTATTAAACCTATTTCGAGAAAAAAGATTATTTTTAGGTGATATATTATTCTATTCTTATAAATTATATTGTAAATATTTGTGTCTTAAGATAATAACCAAATTCAATAAAGATTGGCAATCCCTATTAGGGATAAACTGTGTAAATACCATATGATGCACTTCATATACATTATATATTGCATGTGGTGTGAATTAATGTCATGAATAGTTAAAAAACCATACATTTTATGAAAATATAGATCCTTAAAAAATTAAATGGTGGTAAAATTTTCCATTGGAACATATTGGTAAACGTTTTCCACAATGATTAACCCCCCCCCCCCTCATAGTGTTACTAAACAATCCCCCCAAGCAATTCAATTGATATCAGTATAAATTGAAATGACTGGAAATCGAACTCCCACCTAAATAGTGCCATACAGATCAGGTTTTACTACCTTAGGCGCACCTTCCCGAATGCCAAAGGCTGCCGAATAGCAGCAAGGGTGTAAATAGATATAGTGGGGAGGCTATACCCTCTTGGAGGAAATAAAGGTACTCGTATGAGCACTATATAAAATTATAATAATCTGTACACTCGAACCAGACCACATAGAGGGAGCACAATCAAAAGCAATAAACAGCAGAAGCAACAAGTTTAAACAATATCAGCAGAATGTAAACACAACAACATGTTGATCCACATATAACACCAACTACAACAGAAAAATCATGCTTCCATAGAAAGTAAATATATAAAAGGGAGTTAATGGATAAAAAAATTTCGATAAAAAACTAGTTAATAATGCTAGTACAGGGAAAAAATAAAAAAATAAAAAATCCATCTAGGAAAGACCTTAAATACCAAACTATCTCTATGAGAGAGCTAAAATAGTCTCGCTCCGGATGCTGGTATCTTTATTACATGTATATCCAAAAATTCTACATGCATCTCAAAGGTCCCATGTAGGGTGTGAGAAATATCTCAGTAGGATACTACCCAATGGTTCGTACCTCATATAAGTATTTAAGCATGCATGCACTTATAAATATAATAGTAAACAATACGATGCACAAATAAAAACAAACTCTACTAGTGATTAAAATCCACCATGGAGTGTCACCGACATCAGTCAACACTGAAATCTCTATCATGTAACCCTACACCAGTTACCCCTTGACATTATGTTTCCCAAGTATACATTTCCCGAAGGCACCCCCATGAAGTAGTATCTCAGAGGAAAAGTGATGCATGTCTTCAAATATGTAACCAGTGGGACATTGATGTCTCCCCTCAAATAACGTAACCCAGTGGATAGCTATTTTTTCCTCAAATAAGGAACTAGAGTGACATTGAATTTTGCCCTCAAATAATTGCGAGCCTCTTCCCTAAACATGATAGCCTCAACAATATCCCCTGAAGGCCCCCCATCATCAATGAGGCATACTACAGAAAGCACCCCATACCAATAGTACATAAACCGAAACTGACGAGGGCCTCTACCCACATGAGTGGTCAAAACCACTTTGTCACATAGACTCCCAGTGTGGACACTAATCAATGTTCTGGGTGAGGAAAAATGAAAGCCAAGACACAAAGTCTCTATCACCATTTGTCCATTTGACAATGTCTCTCAATTATAATAGACATGCCATCCAAGTAACACAATCTATTCCTAACCTCACAGTCACACTGCCTCAAGTTGATGTCCATGACACACAATATTGTTGTCAGAACCACCCAATTAAACCCAGGACAAGCCCAACCTATAAATAGAATCACTCAAGAATATCTGGTCTGTACCCAACACAACCCAAAGGATCCCGCATATTCAATATCACAAGTCACATATATATTTAATCAAAAGAAAAATATAAAAAATGAAAACAAACTAAACAATTTAATTTCACTTTCCATGTGTTGTCCCAATCCAGCACTATGGTCCTGAAAGCCCCTAATATGTTATATCAAGGTTTAATAAAGAAAACTCAATATCTTAAAACAATGCATTTCAATTATAACAATTTTTACACCCACTAGCCAAAATTCCCCGATGAGCAACGACCCCTCACCCAACCCTTCTCAAGAAAAATAGGTAACTAGCTTAGCCAAAGGAATCCCATGGGTTTCATAATCAATTTAACATATTAAAGAAGGTATGAAATGGTATATATAAAAATACCTAAATACACACAAATGGATGTGCCACCCACAATTCCTAGAAAATAGGAAAGAAGGTATGAACCACCTACCTATGACTCGTAGACGTTGGCCCGTCTTATATTGAGCTCCAATTCAATTCTGATCTTTGTAGATCAATGTTTCCATCAAATCCCAACAATTCCACTCGGATGGAATCTATAGTGGGTGAGGTAATGAAACTGAAACAAAATAAGGTGTGCAAGTTTATCCATGCTGATGTGATCCTGCAGCCACATAAAATTTGAAGAACGAACATTGTATGAAGAATCAAGGGCAAGGTATGTAGTTCGGGAATTTGGAACAAGACTGTTCCAAAGTTGAGAAAGAAGAATATATTTTCAAAAATAAGATGTTCTACTCTTCTATTTAAGTGAAAAAAAATAAAAATACAGGGTATTTATAAAGGACTATACAAAGTTTAGTGGTCTTGTCTGTAGTCCTACTTATGCAGAGTTATCCACACATCTTGGACGCGCCACACGGCACGACACATGGCTAGAACATTGCTGGTACACAGAAAATAAAAATACACAGCGTGTCCAGGAACTCTACATACCATGTAGTAGAAAATTCATACATGGTCATCACACGACATGTAATCGAAGGGCATGTGATCGCTACATGCATAACCCATACACATCATGTACTTTGGAGTACACATCGTGTAATCTGGAAATTCCCAAAACATCCCAGATTTTTTCCAGTTTTCTCATAATCAAGTCAAAAATTCAAACAGGGTCAATATTTTGACCTGTTTGAAAAACCCGAGTTCTTAAAATCTCCCCACCTTAATATAGATCATCCCCAAGCTATAAAAAAAACCAAAACATGGAACTAAACATACCACCTTGATCAAAGTAACTCAGTACACCCCAATCTAAAAGGTTCTAGATAAATTCTTGAAGGGGATCTCCACCAAAGGAATTTCCTAAATCAGTCTCAACCCCATTAACTAAGACCAAGCAGAGGTTCACTAACCAGTTTCAAGACTCATGTTCTTCTCATGACACATCATCACCCATGCACCTCATTTATGCTTCTGTTTCATTTATGACACCCAAACACATCCTACACCACATCAGTGTCACCTCTACGACATCCTACATCCCATGGATGCTCAAAAAAACCTGGTGCCTAGAACCTCAAGTAACCTACATCATTGATGTCCTTATTCCCACGACACCTCATGTAATGTGCAACCCAGATACCCAAGTCACCTCATGAAACCCACATCCTCAATGCCCCAAATTCCACACATCTCATACATTTATAAAAATATGTCACCCACCTAATATGGTATCAAACCCACTATCTTGCATCTATGTAGTCCACATAAATATTGTGCACCTCATCAAATCAAACATACATTCCTCAACAGGCCATGAAAAAACAAGTAATAAAAAAATAGATCAAGACCACACCTGTGGTGTACCTCTAACTGTCGTCGGATCAGCAGCATACTAAGCCTATGGAAGCTCTGTGACATGCACCTGACCTAACACAAGACAACCCGAATCCATTCCTCCCTACGGTGCTGCACCATTCCCCAAATACTGATCCCTCACCTGGGTCCAACTATCTCTATCATGACATCTGTTTGTAGCTGAACCTCAGCTACCCTCTCTCGGTACCAAACCTGAACCAACTTTATATCCCTCTGTCTATCCTGGTCCCTTCATAACAGCTGTCTTAAAAGGAAACCTGTAGAACCACTCATGATTCCCAACCTACCCACATGCCCGACACTCGTTTGGAGGTCTATCGCATTGATGCTGAACATGCCCTGGTTGTCCCCACTAAACAAAAACAACTAAAGAACTACTATTTGGTGGTCTAGCTGATTCCATGGCTTGACTGCACATTTGTAGCTCATCACGTCCTCACTTTTTGATATCCAAACCATCACCAGAAGTTTTCACCTAACCAACCTAGGGCCTATCCCTATGTTTTCCCTCCTTATGAGCACCTAATTGACCGTCTATGAGAATGAACCCTGCCTGAGGATATTCACCTGTATGTGAATGGCATGTCACAAGCCATACTCGAAGCGCTTCACCATTTCCAAGTCATCACTTACCATACTAGGTAAAAAGAGAGACAGCTCAGTAAAAGTAGCTTTATAGTACATGATGGTCAAGTCTCCCTGCTGAAGGCTCAAGAACTCCTGAGCTCTCTCGACCATCAGTGTATATAGGTAAAAGTTCTCCATGAACCTATCCTTGAATTTTTCCATGCCAGTTGGTCTTTCCTGGGAGCCTGAACCTACACATCCAACCAGCTCTTTGTCGGTCCTCTCAGCATATATGTCGCTAGCTTGGCCCTCCACCCTAGAGGCATCTCGGGCTACTCGAAGATCATTTGTATGCTCTTTACCCAGTTCTCAGCTACCTGTGGACTACCCTCACCCTGAAAAAGTAGTGAGTGATGTGACATGAACTCCCACGTCTGATACTCCATAGATGTATGTAAATCATATGCACCTCTGTCAATCCCCTTCAAGACATGTACCATTCAAGATCAGAGCTATTCATCAAGTCACGACCCGAATTCTACCAAACTAAATGCTCCCCTTCCTCCACTAGATCCTCAACCTGATCATGTCCCTATGCCTATAAATATGGCTCATGCTCTGCCTACACCAGATCCGGAACCTGATCCAGCACTTTTGGCACTATACCATCTCCCACCTGAGGCTCCATTTGAGTTGTCAAATAGAAACCCATTGAATAGCATTAATTTCCATACAACCCACATATATTACAATATATATATAACATAGATAATTAACGTAGTAAAAGGTAGTACAAAACTACTACCCTTACTCTCCCCCACCGCAACCCATGCCCATGGAATCCCTACCTCATGGACTCTTTACCCACCCTTATAAGGACACGTATCAAATGTACCTCAGGCCATGCTCATCTTGACAAGCAATGTTGCCTCCAACCTGAAGAACTAGTCTCCCAACACTGGTGATCAAAATCACCTTATCCATGATACCTTCTTGATCATCCATGATCCAGGAAACAAATCTTCTACAACATTCAATTGACATCATATAAAGCATGGAATAGTAAAATGCAATAAACAAGAAATTTTATCAAGAATTTCACCTATCACATTTCATAGAATACAAATCCTGGAAATTGATATTATTCACAAGGAATTATCACATACCAAAGCATACGTGTAGTTATGAAATTGAAATCACCTAAAAATGTGAATATCAAAAGACAAACAATCACATCTTTTCATACTGATCGAAGGTCCAATTATCCCTTACCGAGTCGGGTCAAGGGTTGCATATCACAATAAATAACATCACACAACAAGTGATCCACTATAGTGGAAATCATATAAAATATAATATGAGAAAAATTTAAACAAAAATTACCACCTTTGGCAACTTGGTCCATCCCTCAAACCCGGGGCTTCAGGAACTCATGCAAAAGCTAGAAACCAGTTCCAATGACAACCTATTTTCAGTCTACCATAACCCAAATAGTAAAAACCAGAAAAATAAAAAGAGACATCTCAATCTCAATAGGATATAGAAAAAAAACTACTACTAAATCCCAATCAAAAACTCCTTTTATACCACTTTGTAAGGACCTAAACTCTAACAGCAACCTGAATATTGCAAAACGGGTCTGATGTTACTACTTCAGGCGCACATCCTCGAATTCAAAAGGCTATCGACTAGCTTAGAGGGTGTAAAGAGGTAGAGTGGGGAGGGAATACCCTATTGGAGGAAATATAGGTACTTGTCCAAGAAAAATATCAAATTAGCAGACTCTGCTGACTCGAACCGGAACCGTATATTGAAATCACAATCAATAGAAATTAATAGATGAACAACAAAATATAGACAATAGCAGTAGAATGTAAACATTACAGCATGTTGAGCGAAATATAATAAATACTAGAACAGAAAAATAATGATTCCATAGAATGTTAATATATAAAAGGGTGTTAATGGGTAACCAATAGAAGCTATAATAAACAAGGTAAGAATATTGGTATAAGAAAAAAATGAAAAACAAAGTAAACTCTAGCAAGGGAAGAAATCTAGGTCCCAACCGTCTCCATGCGACAACTAAAACTAGTCCAGCCCCTAAATCTGGTCTCTTTACTACACATAAATCTATAAAGTCTACATGCATCCTAAAGGGACCATGAATGGTGTGAGTTCAACATCGATAGGATACCACCCAAAAGTGCGTATCTAATATAAGTGTTTAAGGAGGGATTCATTTTTAAATATAACATTGAAAAATATGATTCACTAATAAAAAAACACCACTAGTGCTCAGTAGCCACCATGGCATGTAACCTGCATCAGACAACACCAGAATCTATGTTATGTAACCCAACGCCATGTGCCCCTGGCACCGTGTGACTCAAGTACCAATGTCCCAAAGGAATTCCCAAGAAGTAGTAACTCAAAGGAAGAGTGATGAAAGTCCTTAAATAAGTAAATGTAAGGACAAAAATTTCTTCCCTCAAATAATAAAACCAGAGGGATAATGATGTCTTTGCTAAAATAAGTAACTGAAAGGACAATGATGTCTACCCTCAAATCACGACGAGCCTCTTCCCCTAACCTAATAGCCTCAACACTATCCCCTGAAGGCTCCTCACCTTCCACGTGGATTCCTATGACACAGACCCCCAAAGTAATAGTACCTAAACTAAAACTAATTGAAGAATCCAACCACATGAGTGGACAAAAAAATCTCATCATGGAGTTTCCTTGTGTGAACAATACACAAAGTTCTAGGTGAGTAGTAATCACCAAAATAATACCATGGCCGCAACCTCTCTGACACCTCATGTACCTGCGACCATGTCTCTCGAGTCTAATGGCCTCTCTATCCAAGTAACACAAGCCATTACCCACATGACAGTCACACTACCTGAAGTCGACGTCTATGATGCCCAATCCCTTGATAAGAACCACCTAATATAACCTGGGCTAAGCCCAACTTGTGATCAGCATCACTCAAGAATATCCAGGCCAATCTCAACAAAACGGAAGGTTCCAGCATATGAAATATCACACATCACATATATATTTAATGAAAATATATACCCTAAATAGGAAAATAAACTAAAGAGTTGAATTGTACTAACCATGTGATATCCTATACTAGCATTGAGGTCTCAAAAGCCTCTAATAAGTCATATTAAGGTGTAATAAACCAAACTCAATAGTTTAAAACAATACAGTTCAATTATATCCATTGTGACACCCCCTATCCAAAATTCCCTGATGAGAAATGACCCCTCACCTGGACCCACTCAAGGAAAATAGGTAAAAGGCTTACCCTAGACATCCCACAGGTCTCATAATCAATTTAACGTATTGAAGAAGGTCTAAAATGGTCTTTCTCAAAATACCCACGTATAAGCAAATGGTTATGACACCCAAAAGTTTGTAAAAACATGAAATAAGATATAAATCAAATACATGACACTCGTAGACATATCCACATCTAATATTGAGCTCCAATTTGAAGTCCATCTTTTTAGATCGACATTTATGTCAAATCGCAAAATTTTTCTCAAATTCAATCTACAGTGGGTGAGGAAAGGAAACTAGAATGAAATATGGTGCACGAGTTTAGCCTTATTGATGTGATCCCTCATCCACTGATGGATTGAATAACGAACATCGTATGAAAAATCTATGGCTTGGTATGTTGTTCGGTATTTTGGAACGGGACTATTCTGAAGTTGGGGAAGAAGATGATCTTTTTCTGAAATAAGACACGACAATATTTCATGTAATCAAATAAAAAAAATGGCAAGTATAAAAGACTAAACACCATGTTATTTCCTTGTCTATACTCCAACTTAAGAAGAAGTAGCCAAACAGCTTTGAAGCACCACATGAGTGGCCACACAAATATTACTCAGCCGGTACGTGGAAAATAATAATACAAAGAGTGTCAAAAAACCCTACATGTTGTGTAGTAGGAAATGATTACATAGCCATCACATGAAATTTATGTAGAGAGCATGTGGCCGGTACACACCTTACCCATACACAACATGTACTTTTGAGTACATGGTGTGTAATCTGGAAAATTCGAGAACTCCCTTGTTTTTTTGCAGTTTTCTCAGAAACAAGTCAAAAATTTAAACATGGTCGGTATTTTGACCCGTTATAGGAACTTGTGTGCTTACATAAATATTTCCATCAGATTGGAAATGAAATTTTTTCTTATTTTTATTAAATACCTTACATAATGTTTATCTTTTCCAAAATTACATTGATTCCTCATTTGAAGAAAATGGATTACACTCTTAATACTACCATCATGAAGGTGTTAACCAGAATATTGAAAAATATGAAGAATAAGGAGACTATAATTTTAATGAAATTAACTTCTAATAATAAATAAATATGAGGAAACCCCACTTTTTTAAGGTAAAAAAAGTGGCAATTCTGCATATATTAAATCAGTTAATATTGATCTTTTGGAAGAATCTAGTTTGATTTGTGATGTTTAACTGGAATGTCAAACTAATAAAACAATTAATTATTTCTACTATGAGTTCAAGGATTAGATTTATAAATTTGATTCAGAATTTTTCATTTCATTTTTTTATCTTGGGATAATATTATTAGAAAGAAAAACTAGAATAAGAAGTTGATTAATTTTTAAATGAAATGTATTATAGGTTGCCCAAATGTAACACTCTCATAAAACATGTTAAAGCTAAGAAATAATATATAATTCTATAAAATGAAATATTTTTCTTTATAGAGTATTATTCCAATGGATTATTAGTTAGTAATTTTTTTGGATAATTTATATGTACAAAAGGATACTCACAAAATAATCATTTTTATTAATGATAATAATCTTTAGAACAACAAATAATGATAAGAATAACTTTATCATTACATTCAAGAGATTAGTATGTTTTAATCAGAAATGGTTTTAAATATGACCATTGAATTAAAAGATAAAATGAAATATCGTGAAGTTAAAAAAACCAATTGAATACCATTAATCTTGATTTGGAATCAAAATTTAGAAACATGAAAGTTAGTTAAGTTTAATATATATATAAAGCTAATAAAAGATTAATTTCATGAATGTTACTTAGAATATTATTACATTGAGAAACTATCACTCAAGTGGTTGAATGAAATTGATGTTTTCAAGAGATCCATCTTCTACAATTCATAAATGTAGATAAATCTATGTTCAAAATAATATTATTTCTCAAATTTAAATTATTTTAATAGTATAGGGAAACATTAAGTTTGTGAGAATTATGGGTGAATAAAAATATTATGACACCCACAACCTCATTTGATGTGTGAGAAAAGAAAAATAGATTAATTTTTTCCCATTGTATTTATAGAAGAAATGACACCATATTCGAGATTAGGAATAAAATTCCACCATCCATAACAAAATATATTTGAATAAATGATTTTATGGTGACTTTAAGTGCTATCTGAATTTCTAACACAAGACTGTTGAAAAATTTAAAATACTATTAGTTAATGAAGAAAAGTGAAGGAATATATTAATATAGATAAAACTATATGTTAGAAGAAATCATCCTAGGTTTTATAAATCCAAATAGAAGAAATTAAATCCTTAAACATCAAATTTTTTGAATATCATAAAAACATTTCTGAAAGATGTTATAAAAGTTAATATTGTGATAATTAGTGTTATGTTAATATTACAATGAATGATTTAGTTTTTTACTAAGGTAAGAATCCCTGAATGGTTTAAAATTAAATTAATTATAGTTAGAAAGTAAATCATCTTTTAGGTGTAAAAAATTAGAACATGCCTGAAAAAACACTCATAATAAAAAATCAATGAATATTACACACCCAAGAATATATTTTTATATTATAGAAAGATATTAACCATCATACATAGTTTAACTTAGGATAATAATGTTAAATATAATTGAAAAAGTTAAAATAATAGAGTGATTCAATCCAATAAAAAAATAATTGGTTTGGTTTGGTAGAATTCACATTTTATTAAGGGGTATTGGTTGATAATATGATTCCAGAAATTTTTATGGTCGTATTAATAGGATAAGAGAATATGGGGGATAAATGGAAGATGAAATCAAGAGATATATGGGTTATAAAGGTTTGTGTGAAGAGGAAATATTCATACAAGGAGAATTTTAAATATTTTTCAAATGTTTTCATTATTTTTTTAAGTGTATTGTTATAATTATTATGGAACATATAAACGTAATGTAATAAAAAATGTACCCTCCAAAATAAGAAAAAAAGTGAGTACCAAAAAAATTAATAATTTAAAGAAGAAAAACAATCCTTCTGACCCATGAAAATTCAACATGGAAGATAAAAAATGAATAACATAGGAAGAGTTTCCTTAAATATGGATATGAATTGAAATGAATTTTCATGTTAATAAATTTATCTCAAACAATTTTCTTTAATAATGGATAAAAAGTGAAAGAACCATATTACCACATAGGTTTTATTTATTTTCATTTTTAAGGTATTTAAAGTTGTTTCAATTTGGGGGTATATCTTGAGTAGGGAAAAAATCTGCCTAAAAACTATATAGCTATGAGAGGACATACATCATAGAGGGCATTATTTTAATTGGAATCATGGTTCCCTCTTATCAAAAATAAATTTGTATCAACCACAACATTTTTTATGGTAACATCTATAATGGTGAGGTAATTTAATTATATTGAATAAGTGGACATGAAGAACAACTAGATTCTTTGGTTTATAGAAATATAAAATATAGTAACAGGTAGAACTTGTGGTTTCAAATACTTATTAATTTATAATAAAGGCGATTAAATATTGAACAAAAATGTTCAAGATGATTATGAGGTTCTAGAAATTAATCTTATGGAAATCAATTATTCTTTAATTTATGAGGTATGGTAGATTATACACTCGTATTCCTATAATAAAAAATAGTATTCAATTCAATGGGATGAAATTGATTGTTTTTTAAGGAAAGGGAAAATGGAGGTAGAAGGATAAGAAATATACATTTTGATTTTATGATTTTTAACATATTTATTGAAATGGATGTTGGAAGTGAGTTAATTAAAATACATTTATAAAAACATAGGAAAAATATCAATGAATTTTTATCACTTGATGAACAATTTCATGATTTATTTTTTTTTCTAAGTTAGTCGCTCTTGTTTTATATGTTTGTAATTGATCATGTAATATTATAACAAATTAATTTTCTATCAATTATTTAATGTAATGATGTAACATAATTTTCAAAAATATATCGGGATTAATTTTTAAAAAAATGACGAAAATGGAGAGAATAATAAATTTCATTTGTGAATGGGGTATGAGATAATAATTTCTTACACAAAATCAAGATTCTAAAACTAGTGATATAAAATAATCCATGATTTATTTCAATAAGGGTAGAAGATTTTGACATAAAAATTGAAATTGGTATTGACAATAAATTCAATGTGGGTAGATTGATGGTAAAAAATTGATTTGGATAAAAATTATCATTTATTTTTGTCAATAAAGACTAATATTCCATCTCTTTAGAAGGATAAAAAGAATGGTGGGGAAGAATATTATAAGGAATCAGCCTTAAACATTACATAATCTTGAATTAAATGAATAATTAACATTGAGGATCTTTTCAGTTTTAGATTTTTAGAGAATTAGGCCATAACTATTACATTACATATAAAAAATTACAAGGTAGACACTTCGACTCAGTTTCCATTTTTTCATAAAATAAAAATTATTCAAAAAAAGAGTCACTTCTAGTTCTTTGTTTTAGAAAACATGACTTTTCCTTGATCACATCCTTGACCCTATTCATCTTTATATCATGTGAAAAACATTTCAAAACATGGGATGAGCATAAAAATCTCAGTAAGGGTTTTAAAAAAAAGGAATAAATCATTAGTTCATCATTACATACATAACGTAAGTTCTTTAACATACCTCATGAAATCATAAGATTAATGAATCATACATAAAAACATAAACCATAAAGAAAACTTTTGGCATCCATATCAGTATACATTGTAGCTATCAGATATACATAGAGAGATACATTTAGAATACCCATCACTGTATATTCCCTAAATCTCTTAGGGAAAAAATTCATGTTTACCTCCACCACGTTACCCAATTCATTGGAGAGCTGTCTCGGGCTCACCCACCCATGGTTTATCATGGAACCACCAGTATACATAAACAATGACCAAGAAACATAACATATTAATAACACATAAAAACTATAAATGAAAGATAACATTTCCACAATTCAATAAAAATATATCATTTAAATATATTGACAAAAAAATCCATTATCAAATCCATTTTCAATACCCAAATACGTAAAAGAGTATATTGTATTTATTTTCTTTTTAAAAACATTACGGCTTGATAATGAAGACAACGATCAAATAATACTCACGGAGGTGGAAAGGTCATTGTCACCACTTATGTTAACAATAAGCATTCAATTTTTCATTTCATAAAACTCTTCATAGAAAAATATTCCCTTTGAATGAGAAGAAAAGTCCATTGTGTTTATACAACGTATAAAATAAAGTCATACATTAAAAAAAAATATGCCACAATGAACGATGATTGTGACGAAGTACCATAAAATGATCATTTTTTAAATAAAATAGATGAATTATGTGTATTTAATATAAGTACACATACATAATGTGTAAATACAAGATAGGACATCAAAATTTATTTCTTATATAATCATAGCACAACATAATTTAAAAGTATATGATTAAACCAATGAATGGAAATTGGGTTAAGAAGTTCCCTTACCTCGTGTCTGACTTTACTCTTTCGTTATTTAATCTCCGGAATAATAAAATAAAGTTGAGTTATTCTTTATTAAAAAAATCTAGTTTATTATTCTTTTTATATCGCATATTACCATGTTATAAACATTATGTAATCATTTATGTTAATAACAGTTGTTTTGTCGATATTTGGTACTTGAGTCAAAAATGAACATCTTATATTTACTAGTTATCTATGTTGTAAAAGTTCCATTATATCCAGAATGATATTAATGATTTCGGTATCATAAATATCTTATATATGCAATATATATATATATATATATATATATATATATATTATGAGTACATAACATTTGAAGGTAATAAATTAAATGCACCGTTCAAGGAGACGGTAAGCTGTACGTACGCATGAACAATACTTTCATTTATATTACATATTTAATTGAAGGAAAACACAATGATACATAGGTATATTATAAATCTAGTATAATATAGTATATTACATCATTAAATATATCTTTATACATCCCACATATCGCATTAAAAAGTCATATCGCTTTGAGGGGGTGGTAGTCCGCACTTCCTAAAATGGAATTATCGCGTTTACCTATAATAAAAACCCTAAAGGTATGATATTAATGAAAAAATAAGAAGAATAAAGAAAAAATAAACATAATATATATCATATATAAATATTGTTCCATTATAATGGCCACCATAATAGGTGGAAAGAGAAGATTGAACAATCATTGTTTCGAGAGGCGTTAGTTTGTCGTCCACAGAAATTGTATGTTTTTACCCATTAGATGGAGGTGTGTGTATTTTTATTTTGAATAATTCTCATAAAAACATTATAGTATATTAATAATACTGGTTTTGTTATAATAAATGAATAAAAAGAGTTTAGGGGTTGGAGACGTAAAACAAATGAAAAGAATTTATGGGAAACCAATACATTTAATTCGGGTAACTCCCTTTGGTTTGAAACAAAAAGACTTCTTGAAGTGCCTTATGCCTATGTTAAGGATACTAGGTGTAAAAGAGGGATGTACTGAGCTTAATTGGTCATAGTTTGGTCGAGAAAGGGGCTTGAGAGGTGTGAGTAATGGGTTTGAGGTGAGGTCTTTTTATAAGGGGGAGGAGGGGATCTTTAAGAAAGTGTGAAACTATTATTTTATCATATAATTATTTTCAGTTTCTAAATGTCCAAAACTTATTAAAGATGAATATAAGATGAATCATGGGCATAATAAAATCATCCAAAAATAATTGTACTGGTTTTGGATATTATTTTAATCTTTATAATCTTATTTATTTAAATCATTTATTAATGAGGTAACCATTGCATCATTATTGTGTAATAAATAATTTAATTTATTAGATGTCAAAAAATTATAAAAGAATAACAAGATGTAGGAAATATTTTTAAATTTCCAATTCATATTTATCGTAGAAAATGTATCTTGTATAACTCTTTGTAAAAAATAATTTACTAAAAGATATTTGAATTTGTCATTTTTGCATTTACATTATGTTAATTAAACTAAAGTGTCATTATCTCTCTAAAGTGGCTCTATGGGGTACCAAAATATACCCAAGGATTCCCATGGTTGTCCATGTCTCATAAAATAAGGTTAGAAAAAGTGTTAATGTAATTTATATATTATTATGATATTGTTTTTACCCTGAATTACCCTATTTACCTTTAACCGTAGTAAATAAAAGTCAAGAGATACTATTCACCAAAAATTATTTTAATATTACTAAAAAAAATATTAAATACTAATAATAACAATGTATGTCATATTTTTTAATTTTTATTCATAGAATTATTTAAATTTAATTTAAATGAAAAAGTCGGTTTTTAACTACGACACAATAGTTTCATTATTCATCAAATATTGAAGTTTTTTAGAAAAATACCTAAAATTCAGCCTAAGATATATTTTATATTATAAATTAAAAATTGATGTCTATTTTACCAAATTAAAAACATAGAATTTAGATTAATTAATTTAAAATTATTTCCTGTTGTCAAATCAAAAAGCGTGTTTTTAAGCAATATTAACTCTCAAAATATTGACACTTGTTTTTGTCCAATTTCAAAGTGAATTTAATTACAATGACAAGATTGGATTAAATGGTAAAAATATAATATAAATACACTTTAAAACCACTTAAAAATATAATCTAACCATATTAATAAATGATATTAAAAGGATGTTTTAAATTAAAATATAGTATTTTCAACTATTTATCAAAAATCGAATTTTATCAGAAAAATTCCAAAATTTTACCCAATGTGAATTTTTATGTCCTGATTCTAAAGAAGAATTTTATTTGGTCAAATAAAACCTATAAAGGGGCCAAAACTATATTTAATTAGGGTTCTCCATCAGAAGGTGGTAAATCATGATTTTAGAGTAAATTATGCTTAATATTAGATTCATTCACATTTTACGCATCTAAATTTTATTAGATAATTGTAAAAACATTTAACAACATTTATAATCATATTGTATTTAGTTCTATTAATTTTTTCCAATACAATAGCTAGACATTAACTACCATTTAAAATAATATTATTATATTTTTATTATGTAACATAAGTTTTCAAGGAAAGTCGTTGTTGCGTATCGAGTATGTCATCGAACATAGCAATCTATTTAAAGTAAATTTAATATTTAATTAACAAAATATTAATTAAAATGAAAATGTTTTATTTCTTTATTTACCTGGGATTTTACATCCTTTCCATCTTTTGGAAATTTCATCCTCGTAATTTTATTCACGTATCAAATAAATGGGGGGTATTTATCCTTCATAGAATTTTATGATTCCCACATTGCCTCTTCAGAAATATGGTTTTTCGAAAAAATATTTTCCTGGAAAATTACCTTTTTCTGAAACACTTTCTCTCTATTGTTAAGAATCTGAACTAGTTATTCCTCACAATAGATATTTTCTTCCATCTGATCTACCTCTGGACTTAAAACATGAGATGGATCTGGCATATACCTTCTCAACATTTTAACATGAAACACATCATGTAACTAGGACAATCTTGAATGTAAAGCCACTCAGTAGAAAATTGATCCAACATTCTCTACAATTTCATAAGGTCCAATGAACCTCAGACTCACCTTTCCCTTCTTATCAAAATGCATCACACTTTTCCATGGAGAAACTTTGAGAAAGACATGATCCCCTACCTAAAAAGAATGATCCTTACTTTGGTTATCCGCATAACTTTTATTCCTACTCTGAACTATTCTCATATGATTTTGAATCAACTAGATGTTTTCTAGCATCTCTTCTACCAATTCTGGTCCCATCATCTTTCTTTCACCTACTTCATCCCAAAAAGCTGGATTTCGATATTGCTTCCCATATAATTCCTCAAATGGAGCTATATGTATTCTAGAAGGAAAACTATTATTATAAGAAAATTCAACCAAAGAAATATATTGGTCCCAAATTTCCTGATAATTTAGTGAACAAGCACGTAGCATATGTTCCCAGGCATGAATTTTTCATTCTGACTGCCCATCTGATTGTAGATGAAAATTTGTACTAAAAATTAATTCAGTACCCAACAACTTATAAAGGCCATTTAGAATGTTATAAGTAAACATGCGATCAAAACTAAATACAATGGAGAGGGGAACACTATGCAACCTGACAATATCTTTAACATACAACCGAGAATGATTATCTGGAGACAATGTATCTCGAATAGGAAAAAATGAGTGGATTTAGTCCATTGATATATTTTCCCATTTCTAATTTGGCACTGGTAAAGGCTGATGCATCCTGTTCGGTAACTGCCACTCTACTTTAACCTACTGACAAGAAAAACACTTCACATTAAAATTAGAAATATCTCTATTCATTCCAACCCACTAGTAATACTCCCAAATATCTCTGTACATCTTAGTACTTCTAGGATGAACTGAAAATGAGGAACTATGAGCTTCAGATAACAACTCATTCTTCAATTGTGAATCACAAAGAACACATATTCTCTTTCCAAATCTCAAACCACAATCATTATCATTGTCAAATTTAGCCAACATACCCTTCTAAACCAAATGTACCTTTTTCTGCAACTCAGTGTCTTCCTTCTACACTTTCTTTATTCTGTCTGATAAATATGATCTCACTGACACCTGAAATAAAACAAAATAATTTCCTGAACCAAAAACATCTATGCCAAAGTTAATCAAATAAAAAACCAAAGGATTTAGTTCCAAACATATCATGGTAAATGAGGCATTACTTTTTTGACTCAAAGTAGTAGCCATTTTATTTTCTTCTATCAGATGATATAGGATAATGAAATCAGAATCCTTTATTAATACCAAACATATCCTCTTTCGCATGTTCAATTATTTCTGAGTGGATATATACTTCTACCATTTTGTGTCAGTATATATTTCAAATTTTACTCCATTCAAATGATGCCTATAAATTTTCAAAGCCATAAAAATAGAAGTTAATTCGAAATAATGGGTAGGGTAATTTAACTCAATAGTTTTCAACTGAAGTGAAGCATAAAAAATTACCTGATCATTCCGCATAAGGATGCAACCAATTCCATTCAATGATGCATAACTGTAAATAATAAACTCACCCTTTCTGGGAGGCAGTGCCAAAACTGGAGCATTCCCCAATCATCTTTTCAATTCCTGGAAACAATCATCACATTACTTTTTCTAAATGAACTTAACAACTTTTAGATTTAACTAGGTTAGTGGGCTAGATAACCGTTGAAAATTATTAACAAAACTCCGGTAATAACCTACCAAAATAGGAAAACTATAGATCTCAGTTATATTTGTGTGTGTTGGCCATTCTTCAAAAAATTTTGTTTTAGGAGGATCAAGAGTTATGTAATTTTTTTTAAACAATGTGACCAAGGAATGAAATTTTTTGTAACCAAAACTCACACTTGATGAATTTCCCAAATAGTTTCTTTTATTTTAAGGTTTTCAGGACAACCCATAAATGAATTCCATGATCCTATTTAATTTGACAATAAACCAAAACACCATCAATGAAAACATCCACAAACTAATCAAAAAAATCCTGGAAAAATCTATTCATATGATCCAAGAATACAACAGGTGCATTGCGTAATCCAAAATGCATAACTACAAAATAATAATGGCCATATTTAGTGAGAAATGTGGTCTTTGGAGTGTCTTCTTCCATTTCTTTCAACTGATGGTTCCTTGACCTCATGTCAATCTTCGAATGATACTGTGCTCCCTAGAGTAGATCAAACAAATCATCGATATGAGGAAAAGGATACTTATTTTTAACAATGATGTTATTTAATGCTCTACAATAAATGAAAAGTCTCATTGAACCATCTTTTTTCTTAACAAATAAGACAGTAGCACCCCATGGAAATGTGCCAGGTCAAATGAAACCTTTATCTAATAACTCCTACAATAGCTTATTTAACTCTAAAAGTTCAATTTGAGCCATTCGATAAGGGTGTTTTGAAATTGGCTTAGCATAATGAACTATGTCAACAGTAAATTCAACTTTCTAATCAGGTATAATACCAGGATACTCATCAAGAAAAACATAAAGTTACTCATTTACCACAAGCACATAATTAATCTGAATAGTTATTTTTTTTCAAAAATATGTGCAAGGTAACATTCGTTTCTATCTTTTACTAGTTTCTCATATTCCTGATATATTATCAAAAGTAATGGTTCATTCTTGTACACAAACTGAAAATAATTCTGAAAAGAAACATCTTTATCTCTGAAGTAAATCTTAGCATGATAAACAGAAATCTAATCCATACCCAAAATAACATCATACTCTACTAGAGGCAAAGCAATAAGTTTTTAGATAGATTTTTTTGCACACAAGGACATGATAATTCTTATAAGATATTTTTTGTTTCATAATTTCCTCTAGGTATTTTTACCATATGTTTAGGATTCATATCTTGATATGGAATTCCCAATTTACTAGAAAACTTCTCAAAAATGAATGAATGTGTAGACCCTGAATCAAACAATATATTTGAATAATCTAAAAAAACAAACATTGTACTTGATACTACTTCATTTAATGGACAAACATATGATGATGTTGTTGAAAAGGATTTAACCACCCATTTCTTCTTGTAGTATGGATGCTTTCCCTCAGTTGGGTTCTTCATTAGACACTCATTTGTATAATGACTTATTTTATTTCACATAAAAAAAATTACTGACTATAAATCAGATTTTGTAGTACCATTACCATAATCATTTTCAGTGAGATTATGAGACTTATGTCCCATTTTACCTCATTATTAGCACTTACCATAATTCAAAATTCATTTCCCAACATGATTTTTACCATAATTTTTACAAAATGTAAACATAAGATTCTTAGCATCAGACATTTTTGAAGAGTTCTTCCCTTTCACCTTCCAACTCAACCTCTTATTATGTTGTTTGTCAAAGAACACCTGATCATCAGAAAACACCATTTCTACCTTCTCCCCACACCGAAAAAGTTTTTCATAACTTCTTAAATCATGAGCAGCTAAATACCTTTTATACTTTGGCATTAATCCTGAGTAAAAACTGTTGATTTTACTATCAAGATCCCATATGAAATTTGGATCATTCCTTTATAGTTGAGTGAATTTTGCTTCATAATCCACCACTGATTCGTCCTCATGACTCAATTAAAAGAACTGTTTTCTCATCCTATGATGAACCACATTAGGAAAATATTTCTCAAGAAACATACCTTTAAATTAATCCCAATCAAAAGCATAAATATCCTCACTATCCCTGATATTTTTCACCATTGACCACCACTGATCAGATTCACCTTCAAATAGATTAATATCAAGACTAACCATTCGATGTTTATAACACCCAATGACATAAAAAATCATCTCCTGTTCTTTAATCCACCCTTCTGATAGCAAAGGGTCAGATGATCCTCTGAAATATGGGAGATGTTGCCTCATGAAATGCTCCACTACTGACATGTCCCTCTATGGTGGATCTGTCTAATCTCGTGCATGGATACCACCACCATTTATAGCCTAAGTCAACTATTCCATCACCGCAAAAAAACTTTTAGTTCCGATTCTGACCATCTCAGGTTGCTGATTTGGAAGGTTTCCTTCCTCTTGATGTTGTACAAATATAGCTACCATATTCCCACTGCAGAAAACCACTCGGAACACAGAGATATCTTAAGATAAAAATATGGTAATATATAAATTTAATCATTTCAATATTAACATAAATTAATTTATTGATATTAATTTATCAAAACCCTAACTTGTAAATATATCTAAACCGACTTGTGATACCAATTTAAAGGTCTCGGCCTTAAAAATTACATAATATTGAATTAAATGAATAATTCACTATGAGGATATTTTCAGGTTTATGGTTTTAGATATTTATTCCATAAATATTAAATTATCTCTCAAAAATTACACGGTGGAAACATCTACTCATTTTCCATTTTATTCACAAAATAAAATCTCTTGAAAAAAAGAGTCATGGCTAGTTCCATGTTTTAGATAGCATGACTTCTTCTTGAATCACATCCTTGACCATATTCATCTTTATGTCCAGTGAAAAATATTTCAAAAATTTGGATGCTCATAAAAAGATCAGGAAGGGTTATAAAACAAAGAAAGAAAACATTAGTTCATAATTACATACATAACATAAGATCATTAGAAAACCTCATGAAATCATAAGATTTATGAATCACACATAGAAAACATAAATCATAAAGGTAACTTTTGTCATCCATATCATACTTAAATTTTCGCTATCACAATTATGAAGAGAGTTACATTTTGAATACCCATCATAGTATATTCCTTAAAACTCTTAGGAGAAACATTAATTTTTAAATCCGTCATGTTACTCAATGCATTAGAGAGCTATCTCGGGCTCACCCACCCTAGGTTTATCATGGAACCACCCGGATACGTAACCAATTACCAATAACCATAACATGTTTATAAAACATAAAACAAACGCATATGAAATATAAAATTTCCAAATTTAAATAATAATATATTATTTAAATATATTGACATAAAAAATCCATTATCAAAACCATTTTTAATAACAAAATATGTAAAATTGTATAGGTTATTTATTTTCCTTTTAAAAACATTACTTATTATTAGAGAATCCAAAGATCAAATAATAATACTCACCGTGGCAGAAAGGACATTTTAGCTTCTTATGTTACAAAGAAACATTATTTTTTTGTGGTTTAGTAAAACACTTTGTATAAAAAAATTCCCTTTGTATGAAATGAAATTTAAAAGGTTTTTATATAGTGAATAAAATAATGTTGTGCAATAAAACAAAATATGCCCCAATGAAATGACATTGAGACAATGTCCCTTATAAAGATCATTTTTTAAGTAGAATAGTTCAATTATGTGTATTTACTATAATTACACATACATAATGTATAAATACAATATAGGACATAATAATTTATTTCTTAAATAATCATAGAACAACATAATTTAAAAGAATAATATTAACCCAATGAATAGAAATTGGGTTAAGAAGTTCCCTTAATTTGTGTCTGACTTGACATGTTTGTTATTTAATCTCTTGAATAATAACCTAAAGTTAATATATACTTTCCTAATAACCTTTTTAAATTTTATTATTCCTTTTATAACACATATTACCATTTTATTAATATTGTTTAATCATTTAAGTTTGTAATGGTTGTTTCGTCAATATTTGGTACTTGAGTAAAAAATAAACATTTTAAATTTACAAGTTGTCTATGTGGTCAGATGTCCATTATCTCTAGAATGATATTAAGGATTTATAAATATTATATATCTTATATATCTAGTATATGTGTGTATATATTATAGTACATAACATTTGGATGTAAGAAATGAAATGCACTATTCATGGATACGGTAAGCCGTACGTACGCATAAACACTACTTTCATTCTTATTTCATATTTAATTGAATGAAAAAATAATGATACAAAGATATATTATAATTCCAGTATAACATAATATTTAATATAATTAACTCCATCCTTTATATATCCCACATATGTCATTAATGAGTCATATCACTTTGAGAGGGCAGTAGTCCACACTTCCTAAAATGAAATTATCGTGTTTACCCAAATGGAAACCATAAAGGTGTGATATAAATGAGAAATACGGAAGAATAAAAAACATAAACATAATATATATCATATATAAATATACTTCCAATATAATGGCCACCATAAGAGGTTGTAGGAGAATATTGAACAATCATCGTTTCCTGATGCGTTAGTTTGCTGTCCACAGAAACAATATGTTCTTTATCCATTAGATGGAGGTGTGTGTATGTGTGGTTTGAATCCTTCACATAAAACATCAAAGTATATAAATAATACTATAGTTTTTATAAAAAATGCAATAAAAAGAGTTAAGGGGTTGGAGAAGTAAAATAAAATAGATGAATTTATGAGAAACCGTTACTTTTAATTCGAGCAACTCTCTTTGGTTTGACAAAAAAAGACTTCTTGAAGTGACTTATGCCTAAGTTAAGGCTTCTTGGTGGAAACTAGGGATGTAGGGAGATTAATTGGGTAGATTATGTACATTCCAAGGGTCTTGACAGGTGTGATTAATGGGTTAGATTTTAGGGTTTTTTATAAGGGTGAGGAGGGGCTCTAAAGGAAAGTGTGCAAATATTATTTTATTATATAATGATTATCGGTTTCTAAATGTCAAAAATATTTTAATGTCAAAGAACATATGACATATGGTCGAAATACAATCATCCAGAAATAATTGGACAGGTTTTGGATATTATTTTAATCTTTATAATCTTATTTATTGAAATCATTTATTAATGAGGTAAACACTGCATCATTATTGTGTCATAAGTAATTTAATTTATTTTTTGTCTAAAAAAAATAAAAAATACCATGATGTAAGAAATATTTTTATCTTTAAAATAAATATTTATAGTCTAACAGAGAACTTATTCTAAATTAAAACGTCAGTTTTTAACCACTACTAAGTGGTTTCACTCTTCATCAAAAATTGAAGTTTTTCAGAAAAATACCAAAAAATTCAGCCTAAGCTATATTTGATATTATGAATTCAATGATTATGCCTATTTTATAAAATTCCAAAAATATATGTTGGATTAATTATTTTAAAATTAATTCTCGTTGTCAAAACAAAAAATGTGTTTTTAAGAAATATAAATTATCAAAAGATTGACACTTATTTTTGTCCAATTTTAAAGTGAAATTAATTCCAATGACCAACATTGGATTAAAAAGTAAAAATATAATACAATTACACATTTAAAAAATTAAAAATATTATATAAAAATATAAACAAATTATATTACAAATCAGTTTTGAATAAAAATACAGTATTTTCCACTATTCATCAAAATTTGATTTTATCAGAAAAATACTAACATTTTACCCGATGTGAATTTTGTAGTCCCTATTCTAAAGAATAATTTTATTTGGTCCAATATAAAAGATATGTGTGAAAAAAACTAGATTTAAAGAGGGTATTCCATCAAAAGACTTTAAATCCACATTTTAAAGTAAATTATGCTTAAAATTAGATTCATTCACATTTTAAGCCTCTAACTTTTATTGAATAAATGAAAAACATTTAAAAAACTTGTATAATCATATTCTTTTTAGTTTTGTTAATTCTTTACAATATAATGTCTAGGCCTTAACTACCATTTAAAATAATAATATTATATTATTATTATCCTACATAGGATTTCAAAGAAACCTGTTTTTGCGTATTTGGTACGTCATCGAACATAGCAACCCATTTAAAGTAAAATTAATATTTCATTCACAAAATATTAATTAAAATAAAAATTTATTATTTCTATATTTACCTGGGATGTTACAAATTTGGTTTATCATTATAGTGTTTTGGATGTTAAGACTTTGAATGTTAACTCATCTCAAGATGTAACATATGTAAAATATATATATATCGGTAAAATATGACACTGAATAACATTGTATGGTTTACTAAAATAATATAGGAGGTGGTTTTTAGTTGTAAAAAAGTAGAAAAAATATATCAGATGTATATTGAGTTTTATTTAAAAATTAATTTATGGCAAGTATTGATGCTTGATGAAAGACCTATCAAGAAAATGTTCTTCTTAGAGTTTATGAGAATCTATAACATTATTTTAAAATTATGAAAAACTAATTTTAAGAGTTAAAAAACACTTGGATGATTATTGAGAAGTTTAACATGATGAACACACATTGAGTACTTACATTTTCTTGAAGTAACTCATGAAATAACGATTATGAATGAAAAAATATTGATTGATGTTCTAAAAAATATATTTTTTGATGAAAGGGTACACATTTGTATAATTTACCCATAAAATATATAGTACTGATAGATATGAAATATAGAAGAAACACTTATAGTATTTATAGAAATAACTTCTCGAGAAAAATATTATTAGAAGTTGAAGAGATTAGAAGAATGTATATTTGGTCTCGATAAATTTTAGGAGCTGATGTATGAATGTTGTGAAGAGTAAATACCAACCATATAAGAATAATAAGTCACGTTATTTTAGTGTAATATACAAACCATAAGGGTTTTTTCATATTACAAGAGTGTATTTCGATCTAAAATGTTGTCTATGTTCAGCTTAACATTTCCTTTACAAAGGACTCAATAGTCTTGATATTTTATTCTATACATGTCCCTATAAAGCATCAAAATATAACATTTATACAATGATCATATTTTTTAATATACATTAAAAATAATTACAATGTATAAAAGTTATTTATACTAAAAATATCATGGTTTATAATAATTGAAACAAAGATAAAACCTTTTATTACAATATTATTTTCATTTGGAAATTTTTAAATACATTACTAATTAATATATAAACTATAATTATATAGAATATATCATGTATTCTAGTATTGTATATAACTCCAATATACTCCAAAATTGTTGAAATTAATTATCATATTTTATAATAATATATTTATTATCTAATATATCCCCCTTTTACACTAAATATAAAGTGTTAACTTTAGTAAAACTACATCATACACCATTTCAACACATTTCTTCTTCCTTTGTTCCGTTTACAGGAAATATTTTACCTTCATCTAAAAATTATGATTGACCAACCAAAATTGGGAAATTAAACTCTTTCATTCACTTAAAATGCATGGATACACTTATTGGTCATTAATTATTCATAATTTTTTTATTTATAGGAATCTAACACATGTTTAATATTTTTCCTCCTATAGATATGTTAACCTCACTTCACAAAATTACATTGTTCTCACTCCTTTTTCATAATTTAAAATTTATTATTTTACATAATGATGATCATTATAGAGAAAAAACAATGAAATTTAAATGAGTGAACCTTACACTTTGAAAAGACCAATCATCAAACTCCCTAATCATTGTAAATAAAATATTTATAGAGGAAAAAAAGAAGAAATAACATATATAATTATTTTGAATTTCACTAACATAATTATTTGAATAGATTTTCATACTAAATATTTTATTTCATTAATAAACAACTATATGATATCAATTATAGTTTTACAAAAATTTTAGTGAATTTAATTTAATACAATGTGAATGATACATAAAAAATTTTGAAAAAAGTTTCCTTCCCTTCAACATATGTTCTTAATTTGTTTTATATAAAAAATTAACATTAAAAACATCACCTAAATTTTAAAAACTAAATTTATTTTTTATAATATAATGATTCATTATTATATTTTTTCATCTATTATATACAAAGTTACACTGAGATACAAATGACATAATACGTAATCCAAGGAAAAGTAACTTGTAAACAAGTCATGAATTTACTTTTCATGTCATCACCACTATATCAAATTTAGGCTATCATCATCCAAATTTATGTATTCTATATCATGTGAAAATATCTCTATAAGATACTTATTGGAGTAAATTATTTTTCCTAGGATGAATTTAGTTACCCTTAAATGGGAGGGGTGAAATTGGGTGTCACCTAAAAAATGTTTTTCTCTTTCATCATGTTCTCCCATTTATGAGATCTATCCACCTCATTGGAAGGATCAAAATCAAATATTTTCTCACTCCATCCAAATTGTCTCAAATATTATAGGATATATATATGTATAATGATAAATAGGACACATGAACTAGGATTATACATAGTTCACCAAAACTGGGCTAAATTTAAGGACCACACACTACATATCTATTAATTTTAAAAATCAAATATGATGAGATTTAGTGGATAAAATTTAATTTAAATTCTCTCTATGATATTTTGAATTACATTTAAACATTTTGAGGGAGGAAATACTACCCTTGAATGATTACCTTTTCCTATTATCATCTATAAACTACTTTAGAAAGGTTTTTTTCTTAGTTTATAGGCATGCGGGTCTCTCCATGATTAACATATAGAATAAAATCTCTATGAATGAATATTTTGAATAGGATTATCCTTTTAAGTTAATTTTTGTTCACTATTTCTTCTATATGACTAGATGAGACGTACTTCTCATAGCGCGAGTTAATAATTTTTCTTCTAAATAATCACAACAATAATAATACCTACATTATTTTTAGATTATTATTTACTGTAAAAATATTTATGAACTCTTTTTATTCAACCAAGTAGATATGATTTGTGAGGACCATTTTTTACTTTCTCTCATATATCCTTATTACTCTTATTATTCTCTCAGAATTTTATATTGAATGAATTATCACATTATCATACCACTCTCTAAAAATGATATATAAATTATTTATCACTATTTTTATAAAATTTATAATAAATATTTTAAGGAATTCCAACTATCCATCCCTCTAATAAAGGGTTATAATAAATTCCCCTCCATATAATGTTACAAGATCTTACCAGATTCCACTAACATTTATGTAGCTTCAACTATAACTCTATATGTTTACTCAATATCCAAGACTCAATTTACATTATCCACCATTTTAATTTAAACATATCTTCAGTATTTTATAGAAATAAAAAATCCATTATAATTTTTGAAATTTCATTTAAGTTTAACAAACAAAAAAATTTATTTAATACAATAAAATGGTAAAAGAATTTTAGTAAATCCACTAGATATCTCAAGTCAGGGTTCTTAAAAATCATCTTTGATTTCTTCCTGTATATATTTATAGAAACTGGTCTATAATATTTTTAATATTCCAAATGAATATTTTTTTTGAAATAGAAAATATATCACTTCCAAACCAATAATAAAATTAAATCAAAGTCTTCCTTAAATCTATATGATATTCATAATTTAAATCTCCATAAATATTGGTTTTTATAAACATGATCAATTCCTATGATATCTATTCTACATATGACATTTCACCTAAGAAACAAATTTTTAGGGTTTTAAAGAAAACAATATCCCTTAAATGAACCCCATTTTATTCATAAGTGGTTATTATATTCTCTATTTTATTCTTTTATAGAATAAAAATATTACAATTAAATATTATATAGAATTATTTTTTATCATATGTATCATTTAGACTTCCTATATTAATATTACATAAAAATTTGTTTAATTTTACATAGCCATGAGACATCTCTGATAAATATTATTTATATTTCTATTTAATCTTACACATCCTACATATAGGAAATATTAATCTGAAAAAACATAAAAAATCTAGTGTTACTATTATATGGAATACTTTTTTTATTTCTATAATAACATAAAAAATGATAATTTCAATTCTAATCTTATAATATACGTTCTACACAGTTTTCAATTCTTACATATCCATCAAAACACATCTTACACTCAAATAAAATTCTCCTTTATATATATTAAAATTTAAAATTGTTGAAAATCATATTAAATCATTCATATCACTATACTTGGAAAAATTTCTTCTTGCAATATATGGTCTAATTGATTTATTATTAAGAATTAATTTCCTAAAATGTTACTCCTATGTAATTCCAAGCATTATAGAAAAAATAAAATCATTGAATAATCCCCTAACTTATTCAAAAAATTTCATATAATCTAAAATCCTTCATGAATGACCATGAATATAAAATATAATTAAAACAAAATGATGAAAAACCTTTTTAAACTCCTTCTAGGCCCGATTCATCATCTAAAATATTCCCATCATTACTTCATTAATCCATTTTAAATGATATTTCAATAATTACTTGATTTTTAAATATTCTTCATATATTTACTCTTATGAATCCCACATCAATCGTATTTATAATCACCATTCATTATTAAGAAATCTAATGAATAATTTCCTCATTGTGAAATTCTCACCCATAAAATTTTGATGACAATACTATCATAAATTGATTTCCAAAATTCATCACCTTCTTTCTTCCATGATAAATATGTTGATTTATGATTTATAATCCCCACACCAACTTGTTAATTAAAATTTAGGTGGATTATATCTAGTTTTGATGATTTTTCTCTCTACATTTGTATATAAAATGTATAAATTTACCTTTTCTAGATATTCTTATTTATGATTTCCAAATTTTTCAATGTACGTATTCCCTTTATTTATGAATTCCATGGGGGTGTCTTCATCAACTACACACTTTCTTGGTCGATAAAAACCTTAATCTATATTTTTTGGTAAGTTAACTCTCTTATTAGGTCCATATCTATTAGTACAAGTCCCCAAATATTGATATAAAGAGACTGGATTATATCCCTTCTTTATACACTCTAGAGATTCATCAAAATTATTCTCAATAAATTATATTCTAAAATCCATAATTAAGATATTTATAAAACTCTATTTATAATGAATCCTCTCTATATCCTCATTTGATACAACTTTTTTACATGTAAATCTCTACTATCTATGAATGGAATGAAATTTTTCTTTAAAATCATTTGCCTCTTTAAAAAACCTTCAAATCATTCAAATATTAAACCTTTGGATTCAGTTACTATGTATCGAATTAAAAAAAACGTGACTTCTAACTTTTACTCCTTCTGACATTTTTAAAATAATAATATATATCAACTACTTGAACAATATTTAAAAATTTATCTTATACCATATATTTCAAAATATTTCATGATTTTTATTTAAACCTTATAAATCATTAACATATAGATGTATGCTCCAAAATATTTCAGCAAGTAAATGTACTACTTCTTATAGAGTCATCCATAAATACTATAATATTATAGTCTCAAAACAATATTTAACAAACAAGATGGGTTTTTTTAAATTCAATGTTTTCGATGGATATCACACATTTCAGTAAACACCATGAAACATGGGAATTTATTTCTTCCAATACTTCTCCTAATAATCTCAATTACACTTAAACAAACCCATTAGTTAGGAGTTAATGAAGCATAAATTTTGTGATTAATAACACATATTGTATCAATTGATACTATTTGAAAAATCTTACAACATTACTACTATGTTCCTTATTCCCAGATGATGAAACAAAAAATTTAAAATTTCAACATTAGCATCCAAAGAAATTACATTAGATTTATCACAATTTGTAATCTCTGGTGCAACATGAAGTTGTAAACCATGGGAGTAAAACTAAATATTCCTTTTAGTATATGAAAACATTATTATATTATATCCTATTTTTATATAATAAATAAATAAAGCATGACTTTCTCCAAGAGTGGGTCTATTTCTCCTTCATGTTTTTTCTCCTTCATTCAGGTTTAGATACCACAAGATTTGACATGGAATCACTTATTCATCATTAAATTTGGATTGATAACATTTGAATTATTTATTCCTAATACAAATTAAAAACACTATTATATATTGTAATTACAACTTTATAGAGCCCAAATAGAGTTGTTATAGATTATTCTACGATACCATGGGGAATTACTTTGAAACCCAATTATTACATTAAGTTTGGATTTACATCACATTAACTTCTTAATCTCACAATTAGATTCATATTTTATATCTACTTGTTTGTTTGGATTCATCCGTGAAACTATTTTCCTTAAATAGTCAATTTACCCTACAGATCATATGTATCCATTAATCATGAAACAATTCAAAGATATAATAGTAAGGTACATGGTAAGAGGGGTAATTTGATAACATACTCATGTTGAGAAATGTGACTAATATTAGTTAACAAACCCTTCACTTCCAACATTATTTCAATCCTACGTAGATGATATATATTGAGAGATACCACATGTAACATTTTAATTCTTGGTATTCACTTTAAAATCCAAAATTTTCTATTTCCTAGGATACAACTCCATTATTAGACATATCCCACATTGTCATGTTTCATCATTATATGAAACATTCATAAAAACCACATCATGAATTCTACATTAGAACTGGGCCTTCCCATTTATCATCTCCTCTTTAATTATAGAAATAATGAGACCAATTTGGAATTCCTTATGTTGGACCTCCTTAATTTTCACTAAAATAATTCCATACATAGTTTTCCTTGGAAAATATTATGTCACATATTTATTTATCTTGTATATTGTCATTGTACATTATTTATGGATACAATATATATTATTTTCTTTTCTCAATCATTGATATAATGAATAATCCATCAATGGTGTTCTTATATATCATGAGTTTAATTCTATAATTTCATTCCTTCCATTTGATGATTTTTTTCCACTGTAAAGTATTAGTTTTCTTTCGTTACATGCCCCCATTAACTTGGGAATGATATTATTTATATTTGAGTTACATTCACAATTAATTTTGTTTTACAATTTCATATATTTATGTCTAGAAAAAATAAAAATCTATCATTATATTCATACCCTGTGTTCTATTACCTTAGTTGATATGTTGCGGAAACTTTACTTCCACCTTTTAACCCTTACGATTATGTAAAAACACTCATATTGTGAAAAATGATTCCATGATATTAAGTCTATGAATCTACTTTACATTGAGATCAATTACCTATAGATTTATAAATATATTTTCACTTTATCACAGATTATATTTTTCCTCTATTGACCAATCCACCAATTAAGGTTTCTTAGAGAAAGATTATATAATTCTAATTGAGGGTTTCAACCACTCATCAATATCACTGATCTTATCATCATTATCATCCATTCAGAATGCCATGTACTCCATCATTGAATTGTCATCTTTCAGAGATTTTGTCCTATATTATTGATTTATTTTAAAATGGATAATACTCATGTTCAATTGGATATATGTGTTCATTTGTTTCTCTATCATATATTCATGTTCTCTAACTAAGTCACATTGTCCCTTCATTCATAAAACCATATTCATAATACCTAAATATAAGGAAATTTATTCGTTATTAATTTTTTTATTATCCAATTCAAAATATTTCAGGAATGCATATTTCACTATAAAATGATTATAATTGAAAAACCTAATCATAAATGTCTTGGATCACTTATTGGTCACTACATGAAAAATATGTAGATCCAAAAATTAATATTGTTTCGACTTCTCCTTTTGAAATTTGTTCCACTTCAATATTTGTGTGGGAATATTAATTTATTGATTTTTATAACCCCCCCACACAATATTTCCAGAACTATAATAATAAATATAGTCAAATAAATAATATTTATTAGATACTATACCATCTCAAGATATATCTTCTTATTTATACATTTCTTATTTAAATTTTATGTTGTGTAATATTCTCTAGATTTGAATTCAAATTTATTATTACCTGTAGATTTTATGTATTCTCCAGAGGAAGAGTTAAGAACTACCATATCATTAATTTATTATTACCTTTAGATTTATCATATTCTTTTGAAGAATAATGTTGAACTACCATTTCATTAATTGATTATATATATATTTCCTTAAAGAGTTTCACAGTATTTCATTAATGAACTAGATATTATTAATGAGTTAATATTCTTATTTTATTTCTTATCTTTTTTACATTATATGAAAATTAGTTATGGTAGTAATGCATGAGTTTCATTATAACTCCTTTAACTATATAATTCAATTATTTATCACTATTTTTTATAACTAATTTGAGGTGTTTTTTTATAAGGACTTTCAAGAATCCCACCCTTTGATCAATTATTAGAATAAATTATTTTTTATCAATTAATTAATGATCATACTATATGAACCTTAGGTTTTAGAGAGATTAACTGTAGATCTTCACATCGATTCTATACCCATGAATCATTCGACTATATCCTCAATTTGAATTTCAATTAAATATTCAATATTTTTTTAAAACCAAGAACTCCATTATAATACATGGATTTCCATTTAAATTTCTCTCATAAAATACAATAGTACCAATCATTTAAATTGGAAACTAATCGTTTAAATTAATAATTCACATATCCAATGTAAATCTATATAAATATATCCTTTCATTTCATTATATTTAAATATCTAGTGAAATGAACCTAGAATATTTCAAATAACTCCAAAAAATATATCATTTCAAACATTAAATCTTTCCCTTGAAAACAACATGTTAACTCAATTAAATATCTTCCTATAATCTCTATGATATACATCCTTTAAATAACCATGAATATCTTTTTTGAATAAATTCTAATAAATACCAGGATATTTATTTTTTACATGGTCTATACTTATGAATCTCAAAACCATATATTTGAAAAAAAATATTTCTTATATGATCGAAAACTTAGTCATATTTTTCTAGTTGATACTCTATAATTTTTATAAACAACCTACATAAATAATAATTTAATATTATATATATTTATATTTACTCTTATATATCCTTTAAACATATAATATTAATCATACCTAGACATTAGTTTAGTCTTATTCTATCTTGAATCTTCCCAGATTAACCTTATATAGATTTGTGTTTAATCTTACATAGTCTAAAGAAATCCAAAATTAATCTTATGCAGGATTAAAATATTTAGAGTTAATCATACATATCTTATCTTTTTCATTACTAATATCACATAAGGACTGATATTTTTTGAGTTAATCTTAGTAAATATTTCCAAGACACTTTATTATCCATATTCATCATCAACAAACACAAGTTTCTACAATGAAAGACTCTACATTCAATATTTATTATTAAAAAGGATTCAAAAAATATTTTTTAATCTTATATACCACCATAAATTAAATTAATTATTTATTCAATCAATGTTTTAGTAAAATTACTCTAATGCCTGCCTTTTCCAAAATGTTACTCTTATTTAATACCATCTTTTCCCAAAAATATTCCTAGTTTGCAGAAAGCTCCAAATTTATTCAAAATAACATCACAAAATCTTTAATAACTCAATAATAAAAATGAACATCCACGAAAAAAACAAACTAAGACCAAAATTGTCACGACCCGACCTCGGGGCCCGTGCCGTGACTACCCCAAGCCCGCCTTCCATAGGCTAGGGGCAGGCGACTAGCACCATGGCGTAAAATCCCGGTAAACAGGGAAGGCATTGCCTTTATAAGTAAAAACCACCACAGAGTCAGCAAGCGGAAAGTAACTACCATGTGCAGAAAAGTAAAGGGGGCCGAAATACAAGCCCAACTGAAAGTACAACTGAAAAGGTAAAGAACAGCAACTGAAGAAAAGACGGCGGCCTCGTGTCGTCCACTGGCAATCCCACCTGAAGGGTGGGTACAGATAGCCTCCAGGCTCCTCGGGTGCCACGTCCGCTCCGAGCACGTCCCGCCCAGTGGTCCGCCTCCAGGTACCGTCCTGCTCCACGCCCCAACCGAGATCAGCGTTGTCCGTCGTCTGCATCCAACACAACAAGGTGCGGGCATAGCCCGTGCAGGGGTGAGTATAAACTACTCAGTAAGGACACTGAGACCCCCGAAGGTCTCCCGAAATCCACAAAGGATATAGCACAAAAGAAAGGGAAACCACGAAGAAACAACTGACTCGACTTAGGTATATGCCCATACATATACCTAAGTCCCCATTTCTAGCTCTGCTCTCGAGCTCAAGGTCAACTCGATCCACACAGGAAAGCAAGACTCAAATCCACCAGGGAGAGTAAATAGTAAATCCACATAGGATAGTTCAACACAATCCATAAAGGAGAGTAACATAAGATTCAGCTCAACCAGGTATACATTTTCAGATGACGTCAAAGATGATCACTGATCCATCTATGTCGTCGGACCCACGAAGGATCGATAGGTACTAACCCCCGCAAAAGACCCTCACAGGATCGGGCTCACACAGAACCTGTAGGCAATGGCTCACACAGAACCGGTAGTAAGGACCCACACAGGATCGGGCCCACACAAGACCTGTAGCACTGATCCACATAGGATCGCTGAGTGCAGTAGTCGACGCAGTCCACTGAGGATATCTTCACAGTCGTCGCCGCAGTCCACGAAGGATCTCTGCTCTGTCGTCGAAGTCACAGCCAGCGCTAGGGTTCCCGCACACAGCGAGCTCGTTTAGGAGGGTCCGCTCCACGAGCCGAGAGGCTGATACATCAACTGACACGTAGTCCGAAGTTGATGTATCCAAAAGTTCCGTAACGACAACAGGATCTCAACGCAATAGACGGCGCTTCAATCGGACGCCCGGTCTGAGAGTTATTGGCATTTTTGTCCCAGGGGCCCGGTTGGTTTTTAGGGCAAAACCAACCCGATCGTACTCCGCCTGTGTCCGATCCTCGGGAGGAGTATGCCAAAAGTTCCATCTCACTTAGAGGAAACCTCCACAGCTGACGGTACGTCGATCGGACGTCCGCAGCTCGAGTTATGAGCGTTTCCGCTCCGAGGGCCCGGTTGGTTTCGCGTACGAACCAACCCGGCCGAACCCAAAGTCTTCCGAAACCTTGAGTGTAATATACCAAAATGACCGTCTCGATCCAAGGATCGCGTAGCCGCTGACGGTTCGTCAATCGGAGGTCCCAGGCCCATGATATGGGCAAAAGACCGAAGAGGGCCCGAAACGGGGGTTGTGGGCCCGGGGCGACCCGGCCCGACCCAGTTGGGCCGGGCCCGGTCCGGCCTGGGCGCGGCCCGGCCGACCGGACCGGCCTGCTCGACCTAGGCTGAGCGGCCAAGGGGCGCCGCGGGTTTGACCCGCGGCTTAGGTGGAACGCGGCCCGCGCGGGCCGCGTGTTGGATGGCCGGACCGCGGACGCGGTCCGGCGGTTCGCCACCGCCGCGGCCGAGCCGCGGCGGATCCTCCGGCGGCGCGCCAGGCGCCGCCGCCGCCTTCCGCGGGCCGCCGGAGTTGCTCCGGTGGCCCGATTCCTCTCCCTTCTGCGCCGTTGCTCCACCCGGGGGCCGATCTTCACTACGGGATCAACGGATCGCCCTTGCCGCACGGTTCGTCGTCGATTGCCAAGACCGCACACGAAAAGGATCTGCGGAGGGTTGTCGGGTCTTGTTCGTTAGACCCGCACCCTCCGCGTTAGTCATAAACAACGGGAGAAAGGGGCTACAACAATTTTTAATCAAGATAAAAATTGTTCACTTCTTTTTCTTTTAAACGGCAATTTAATTTTAATTAATTGAAAATATTCATGCCGGTTCTTTATTTCAAAAGAAATAAAAACACGGGAATGAATCATCAAGAATTAAATCCCTACCTTGTCGTCGTCGTCGGACGAGAGGTCGTCGTGGATTTGGTGATCGTCGCGGAAGAGACGCTCGTCGCACCGAGGGAAGGAGTCGCACCGACGATCTCCGGATCAAGATCAAACGGATTTAATTAATTTAAATCCGTTGATATCGAATTATAAAAAGGGAGAATTTAGAAGATTCGATTCTCACCTTTAACCGCCGATCGTAGGTTCGCCGCGGAAGAAGAAGCGCCGAAGAAGAAGGAGGTTGCGGAAAAAGTTTGTCGACGTCACGGATTACGGTGTGCGTCGTCGAATCTAGTTCCGGCGTTCTTCGCATTCTTCGCGTTCTTCGCGTTCTTCGCGGGGAGGGTGGAGGCCCAGAGAATAAAGAGTAATCCTCCAAAATAGACACGTTGGTCTATTTTATTATTTCGCCAAAAAACGCAAATGCGTAAGTAACGACCCATCAGTTCGTTGAA
Organism: Viscum album; assembly: GCA_963277665.1. Lineage (NCBI taxonomy): Eukaryota > Viridiplantae > Streptophyta > Magnoliopsida > Santalales > Viscaceae > Viscum > Viscum album. Next base: position 1,194,346,033 of record OY728123.1, on the reverse strand, counting down.
TTAATTCAACGAACGAAACAGCCCATTTAATTTATGAAATAAACCGCTCAATTAAATGGTCTGTTAAGAATTTAAGAAAACGCGTCGGTTGACTTTTCAGTTATTTTGACGGGTTTTCGCGGGAGCGTTACTTAGCGGAAGAAACGGCGGGGCTCGTGCGGGCCCCACCGCACAAATATCCTACCAAGAGGGTGGGATATTTCCGGATAGCACCCTATCCGCTTTAACTCAGCTCAAGTGGCTTTCAAGCGACTTCCAAGCAGCTTAAGTGAAATAAAATAAAGTTGTCGCACAAATTTTATTTTATTTCTGACTTAAAGCCCCAAAATTTAAAAACCAAGTCTGAGCAAACGCAACTCCGGAAGAGGCGTTTCTAAGCAAATACCAGCGCTGCGATTTCATCGGTGCCCTCAGAATTCGATTCCGGGCACCGGTTCAAAAGATAGAAAAACCTGCTCGTCCGTTCACTGAACGTACCCGAGCCAAACTTCGGAAAATGAATCCGGGCACACCGGGCCTCGGAATCAGGTGCCGTCTGAAGCTGCGCTCTTGTAAAATTCCAAAGAAAATTAAGAAAAAAATTTCCTTGAAATTTGCGGGTCTTTACATTACTCCCACCTCAGGGCTTTACGTCCCCGTAAAGATACATCAAAAACTAGGGGAACAAATGGGGGTACTGAGCACGCATCTGAGCCTCCCGCTCCCAAGTGCTCTCCTGGAGGTTCCCGTGCTGCCATCTGACGCACACAAGAGGAATCGACCGCCCACGTAGGACCCTCTCCTGTCGATCCTCTATCTCCACTGGGACCTCCGCAAAAGTCGCCCCATCGTCCACGTCCAACTCCCCAAAGTCGATGATGTGCGTCGGGTCGTGCACGTATCTCCTCAGCTGAGACACGTGAAAGACGTCGTGCACCTGGTGCAACTGAGGTGGTAGAGCCAGGCGATAAGCCACCTCTCCTATCCTGCTGAGGACCTGGAAAGGCCCGATGAAGCATGGAGACAACTTGCCGCCTTGGCCAAATCTCTGTAAACCACATCGAGGTGAGACACGCAAAAAGACGTGGTCGCCATCCTCGAACTCTAGTGGCCTCCGCCTCCTGTCAGCATATGACTTTTGCCGGCTCTGAGCTGTCCTCATCCTCTCCTGGATGATCTGGACCTTCTCTGTCGTGGCTCGGACCATCTCTGGTCCCACGAGTGCTGACTCCCCAGGGTCTGTCCAGCACAACGGTGATCTGCAGGGTCTGCCGTACAACGCCTCGTATGGTGCCATCCCGATGGTGGAGTGGTAGCTGTTGTTGTACGCGAACTCCACCAAGGGTAGGTGGTCCTCCCAGCTGCGACCGAAGTCAAGAACACATGCACGGAGCATGTCCTCGAGTGTCTGTATGGTACTCTCCGTCTGACCATCCGTCTGAGGGTGGAAGGCTGTGCTCAGATGGAGCCGCGTCCCGAACGCCTCCTGCAACCCCTTCCAAAGCCAGGAAGTGAAACGAGCATCTCGATCGGAGACGATAGACGATGGCACACCGTGAAGCCGTACGATCTCCTGGACGTAAAGACGTCCCAAGATCTCCACTGAGCCCTGCTCTCTGATGGGTAAGAAGTGTGCCGACTTGGTGAGTCGGTCGACAATCACCCAAATGGAGTCGTGACCTCTGGAAGTGCGTGGAAGTCCAGTCACGAAGTCCATAGATATGCCGTCCCACTTCCACTCCGGGACCTCCAAGGGTTATACCAAGCCTGCTGGTACCTGATGCTCTGCCTTCACCTGCTGGCAGGTGAGGCATCGCGAAACGAACTCTGCCACAGCTTTCTTCATGCCCGGCCACCAGTGCTGTCGTCTGAGATCCTAGTACATCTTCGCTGCTCCGGGATGTACTGCCAAGGGAGAAGTGTGAAACTCTCTCAGCACCTCCTCTCGTAAAGAGAATGGTACAAAGGTACGTCCTCTGAAAAGGATTTCGTGCTCTGCTCCAAGGGAGAAACCATCAGGCGCCTGACCTGAGGATATCAGTGCACGCCGGGTCTCACAGTTAGCGTCCCCACACTGAGCCTCTCTGACCCGCTGTAGAAGTGGAGGAGAGACTGTGAGAGACTGAAGAAAGGCTGCTCCGTCTCTATCCACGAAGGATATCTGTAAGGAGGATAGCTGCTTCGTCGCCTCCTCAAGTAGCTGAATGCCCGTCCTCCTGCTGAGGGCATCGGCTACCACGTTCCCCTTCCCAGGAGTATAGACTATCTCAAAGTCATAGTCCTGGAGGAACTCAAGCCATCTCCGCTGTCTCAGGTCCAGGTCCTTCTGAGAGAAGATATACCTGAGACTCTGGTGGTCAGAAAGGACTGTGAAGCGCTCGCCCATCAGATAGTGCCGCCAAGTCTTCAGAGCGAAGACCACTGCTGCTAACTCCAGGTCATGAGTGGCGTAGTTCTGCTCATGAGGCCTCAACTGACGTGATCCGTAGGCGATCATGGCCCGCTCCTGCATCAGGACGCACCCGAGTCCAGTCCCTGATGCATCGCAGTAAACTACGTATCCAACTCCCTCCTCAGGCAACCTCAAGATAGGTGCGCTGGTCAATCTCTGTCTCAGCTCCTGGAAGCTCTGCTGACATCTTTCTGACCACACAAAGGGTTTCCCCTTCTTTGTCAAAGCTGAGAGTGGTACCGCAACTCTGGAGAAGTCTGGTACGAATCTCCGATAGTATCCGGCTAGGCCCAAGAAGCTCCACACCTCCGTCACGCTCCTGGGTGGCTCCCAAGCTAGCACTCCCTCGATCTTCGTGGGATCCACTGCAACTCCCGCCTCAGAGATGACGTGCCCCAAGAAATGGACTTCACGTAACCAGAACTGGCATTTTGAGAGCTTGCCATAAAGCTGGTGCTCTCGGAGTGTGTCTAGCACAACTCGAAGGTGGTAGGCATGCTCCTCCTCAGTCGTCGTGTATACCAAAATGTCGTCAATGAAGACCACGACAAATCCGTCGAGGTATGGCTGGATGATCCTGTTCATGAGGCTCATGAACACTGCTGGAGCATTGGTTACGCCGAACGGCATAACCAAGAACTCATAATGGCCATACCGACACCTGAAGGCCGTCTTCTGCACGTCCTCATCTCGAACTCTAAGCTGATGATAGCCTGACCGGAGGTCTATCTTCGAGAACCACCGCGCTCCCTTGAGCTGATCGAAGAGGTCATCAATCCGTGGCAGCGGATACTTGTTTCTCACTGTCACCTGGTTCAGGCGACGATAGTCGACACACAGTCACAAGCTCCCGTCCGCCTTCTTGGCGAACAAAATCGGGGAAGCCCAGGGTGAAACACTGGGTCAGATAAACCCCTTGCTCTGCAAGTCCTCCAACTGTACCCGCAGCTCTCGAAGCTTGGCGGGGGCCATCCGATATGCTGGAGTAGATATCGGGGCTGTCCCGGGGTACAAGTCGATGTAAAAGTCTACCTCTCTACGAGGAGGTAGCCCTGGAACGTCGTCGGGAAAGACGTCCACGTACTGGTCCACCACTGCAGGAAAAACTGGACTCCGCACGTCCACTGCTCCTAGGATGAGGCTAGCCAACTGATGAGAGATGGGCTACACTCTCCTCCGCGGAAGTCCATCCTGTGCTGCAAAGGTTCCCTTCTCGCTGGTGAAGGTAAACCTGCTCCCGTCGGTGCGAACACATCGCACCTTGCGCCTAAAACAGTCGATCTGGGCATGAACCTTGGATAGCCAATCCATGCCCAAGATGACGTCGTAAGGCCTCGACGCCGCTACAAGAAGATCCCAGCCGAAGCTCTCGCCTCCTAGAGTAAGCTCACACTGCCGGCACCAGTGCGTAATCGTCGAGTCTGCTCCCGTAGGAGTCTCTAGCCGTAAGGATCGAGCCAACGGCTCAGTCGGAATCTCCGAGCTCCGAACAAGGGCAGAGGCTATGAAAGAGTGACTCGCTCCTGTGTCTATAAGTACTGCAGCAAGGGTGGAATAGACACAGATCGTACCTCGAATCATCTCTGGCATGTCGGGGTCGTAGGCCTCCACTGCATGGAGCTGGGCCTGTCCCTGCCCGCCAGCTCCCTGTGGTCGAGGTGGCCCTCCTAGTGGTGGTGGGGGTAGAGCCTGGAAGCGTCGCCCACCACCCACTGCTTGGCCAGCTCCTCTGCCTCGTCCGCCTCCTCCCTGCGGACCGCCACGGTCGACCCTCTGCCTCTGCCTGTGTGGCCCCTCCACCGTCTGCTACTCCTCTGGTCGGCGAGTCGGGCAGTCACGAGCCATGTGACCCTGCCCGCCGCAGGAGTAGCACAGCCTGCCTCTCGGAAGGCTGACACTCCGCTGTGTGCCCCGCACTGCTGAGCCGGTGTCCGGAGGCCGTCTGCGTGGGGTTCTGGTCTGCCTGGACCCGAGAGTCATCCGTCGGCTACCTGCTGCCGAAGACTCAGCTACCTGCCACCCTGCGCTAGGTCTCGCCGCTGAAGAAGGCTATGCCAGGAAGCTCTCGATCAGGAGGGCTCGCTCCAGCACTCCCGCCTGGGTCGGAATGCTGAGGGAGATCAGCGACGCCCGAATCTCCTGTCGCAAGCCCTGCTCGAAGGTCCGGGACCGGAAGAAGGGGTCCCGTACCATGTCGGTCGTGTAGCGAGATAGGTCAATGAACCTTGCCGCGTACTGAGCGACCGTCATGCTGCCCTGGCGCAGCTAGAGAAGCTCCTGGATGCGCACCGCTCAGAGGGTGGCCGGGACGAACTCAGAGCGGAAGAGGCTCTCGAAGTCCGTCTAGAGCAAGGATGCCTCATCGTGAACCTGGAGCATCAAGCTCCACCATCGTCCTGCTGCCGCCTGCAGGAGGCTTTCCGCGAGAATCACCATGAGATCCGCTGGTGTCCTCACTAGCCTAAAGATCCATACCACCGCCTCTAGCCAGTCCTCGCGGCCTGGGGGTCCGCCTCACCGCGAAACCTGGGCGGTCGCTGGCTCTGAAACTCACGCAGTGCCCTGAGGCGACGTGCATCGTCAGCGTCTGGTACTGGTAGCATCGGTGGCTCGGCGGGTAAAGCTACCTCCGGTGCCACTGCTGGCAAAGGGCCCTGCACCGAGGCCTCGTCGCTCGGTGGGCTGCCGTCGCGCCCTACACTCGGAACCCTAGCTGGCTGTCGTCGCGGGGCCATCCTGAAAAGGAGAACAAGAGCACCACAGTCAGAACAGTATACCTGGTGAGCTGGCACAAGTAATCACAAGGAAAACTTGAGACTTTCATGAAGCAGATCAGTATACCCGGTGAGCTGACACAAGTAATCAAAAAGAAAACTTGAAACACACACGCAATCAATGTTTTCATGCTTTAAGTCGGAAATCAGGAGTCAGGGTCTTGGTGTACGGATACGTCGGCCGCCGCACCAACACTGGGCTCCCTGAACTGATAACCACACTCAATACACTAAACACTATTGCTTCATATAGAAAGAAAAGACGATCAGAGTCTGCGGTAGAACCGACCACCTCTGATACCAATTTGTCACGACCCGACCTCGGGGCCCGTGCCGTGACTACCCCAAGCCCGCCTTCCATAGGCTAGGGGCTGCCGACTAACACCAAGGCGTAAAATCCCGGTAAACAGGGAAGGCATTGCCTTTATTAGTAACAACCACCACAGAGTCAGCAAGCGGAAAGTAACTACCAAGTGCAGAAAAGTAAAGGGGGCCGGAATACAAGCCCAACTGAAAGTACAACTGAAAAGGTAAAGAACAGCAACTGGAGAAAAGACGGCGGCCTCGTGTCGTCCACTGGCAATCCCACCTGAAGGGTGGGTACAGATAGCCTCCAGGCTCCTCGGGTACCACGTCCGCTCCGAGCACGTCCCGCCCAGTGGTCCGCCTCCAGGTACCGTCCTGCTCCACGCCCCAACCGAGATCAGTGTTGTCCGTCGTCTGCATCCAACACAACAAGGTGCGGGGATAGCCCGTGCAGGGGTGAGTATAAACTACTCAGTAAGGACCCCGAGACCCCCGAAGGTCTCCCAAAATCCACAAAGGATATAGTACAAAAGAAAGGGCAACCACGAAGAAACAACTAACTCGACTTAGGTATATGCCCATACATATACCTAAGTCCCCATTTCTAGCTCTGCTCTTGAGCTCAAGGTCAACTCGATCCACACAGGAAAGCAAGACTCAAATCCACCAGGGAGAGTAAATAGTAAATCCACATAGGATAGTTCAACACAATCCACAAAGGAGAGTAACATAAGATTCAGCTCAACCAAGTATACTTTTTCAGATGACGTCAAAGATGATCACTGATCCATCTATGTCGTCGGACCCATGAAGGATCGATAGGTACTAACCCCCGCAAAAGACCCTCACAGGATCGGACTCACACAGAACCTGTAGGCAATGGCTCACACAGAACCGGTAGTAAGGACCCACACAGGATCGGGCCCACACAGGACCTGTAGCACTGCTCCACGTAGGATCGCTGAGTGCAGTAGTCGACGTAGTCCACTGAGGATCTCTGCACAGTCGTCGCCGCAGTCCACGAAGGATCTCTGCTCTGTCGTCGAAGTCACAGCCAGCGCTAGGGTTCCCGCACACAGCGAGCTCGTTTAGGAGGGTCCGCTCCACGAGCCGAGAGGCTGATACATCAACTGACACGTAGTCCGAAGTTGATGTATCCAAAAGTTCCGTAACGACAACCGGATCTCAACGCAACAGACGGCGCGTCAATCGGACGCCCGGTCTGAGAGTTATTGGCATTTTTGTCTCAGGGGCCCGGTTGGTTTTTAGGGCAAAACCAACCCGACCGTACTCCACCTGTGTCCGTTCCTTGGGAGGAGTATGCCAAAAGTTCCGTCTCACTTATAGGAAACCTCCACAGCTGACGGTACGTCGATCGGACGTCCGCAGCTCGAGTTATGAGCGTTTCCGCTCCGAGGGCCCGGTTGGTTTTGCGTACAAACCAACCTGGCCGAACCCAAAGTCTTCCGAAACCTTGAGTGTAATATACCGAAATTACCGTCTCGATCCAAGGATCACGTAGCCGCTGACGGTTCGTCAATCGGAGGTCCCAGGCCCAAGATATGGGCAAAAGACCGAAGAGGGCCCGAAAACGGGGGTTCTGGGCCCGGGGCGACCCGGCTCGAACCCCCCCTGGGGGTCGGCCGAACCGGGTCGACCCGAACCGGGTCGACCCGACCCGGCCCGGCCGACCGGACTGGCCGGCTCGACCTAGGCCGAGCGGCCAAGGGGCGCCGCGGGTTTGACCCGCGGCTTAGGTGGAACGCGGCCCGCGCGGGCCGCGTGTTGGATGGCCGGACCGCAGACGCGATCCGGCGGTTCGCTGCCGCCGCGGCCGAGCCGCGGCGGATCCTCTGGCGGAGCGCCGGGCGCCGCCGCCTCCGGTCGCCGGCGTCGCCGCGCCGGTGACCCGCGCCGCCGCCGCCTTCCGCGGGCCGCCTGAGTTGCTCCGGTGGCCCGATTCCTCTCCCGTCTGCACCGTTGCTCCACCCGGGGGCTGATCTTCACTGCGGGATCAACGGATCGCCCTTGCCGCACGGTTCGTCGTCGCTTTCCAAGACCGCACACGAAAAGGATCTGCGGAGGGTTGTCGGGTCTTGTTCGTTAGACCCGCACCCTCCGCGTTAGTCATACACAATGGGAGAAAGGGGCTACAACAATTTTTAATGAAGATAAAAATTGTTCACTTCTTTTTCTTTTAAACGGCAATTCAATTTTAATTAATTGAAAATATTCATGCCGGTTCTTTATTTAAAAAGAAATAAAAACACGGGAATGAATCATCAAGAATTAAATCCCTACCTTGTCGTCGTCGTCGGACGAGAGGTCGTCGCGGATTTGGTGATCGTCGCGGAAGAGACGCTCGTCGCACCGCGGGAAGGAGTCGCGCCGACGATCTCCGGATCAAGATCAAACGGATTTAATTAATTTAAATCCGTTGATATCGAATTATAAAAAGGGAGAATTTAGAAGATTCGATTCTCACCTTTAACCGCCGATCGTAGGTTCGCCGCGGAAGAAGAAGCGCCGAAGAAGAAGAAGGAGGTCGCGGAAAAAGTTTGTCGACGTCGCGGATTACGGTGTGCGTCGTCGAATCTGGTTCCGGCGTTCTTCGCGTTCTTCGCATTCTTCGCGGGGAGGGTGGAGGCCCAGAGAATAAAGAGTAATCCTCCAAAATAGGCATGTTGGTCTATTTTATTATTTCGCCAACAAACGCAAATGCGTAAGTAACGACCCATCAGTTCGTTGAATTAATTCAACGAACGAAACAACCCATTTAATTTACGAAATAAACCGCTCAATTAAATGGTCTGTTAAGAATTTAAGAAAACGCATCGGTTGACTTTTCAGTTACTTTGACGGGTTTTCGCGGGTGCGTTACTTAGTGGAAGAAACGGCGGAACTCGTGCGGGCCCCACAGCACAATTATCCTACCAAGAGGGTAGGATATTTCCGGATAGCACCCTATCCGCTTTAACTCAGCTCAAGTGACTTTCAAGCGACTTCCAAGCAGCTTAAGTGAAATAAAATAAAGTTGTCGCACAAATTTTATTTTATTTCTGACTTAAAGCCCCAAAATTTAAAAACCACGTCTGAGCAAACGCAACTCCGGAAGAGGCGTTTCTAAGCAAATACCGGTGCTGCGATTTAATCGGTGCCCTCAGAATTCGATTCCGGGCACCGGTTCAAAAGATAGAAAAACCCGCTCGTCCGTTCACTGAACGTACCCGAGACAAACTTCGGAAAATGATTCCGGGCACACCGGGCCTCGGAATCAGGTGCCGTCTGAAGTTGCGCTCTTGTAAAATTCCAAAGAAAATTAAGAAAAAAATTTCCTTGAAATTTGCGGGTCTTTAAAAAAATAAATTATTGAACATCTTCCAGTCTAGATTCATATTCTTTAAGTTTCTCAATGTTACTTCTTGAATTGAATTTTCATGATTTTTACTAGGTAAATAACATTAAAAAATAATATATATAATTAATATAATGGATCCAACATCCACCCTCTCTTTTTTACAATTTTGTATCCAAAATTCCAAAAAAACCTCTCAAATGTAAGATAATGTATTATATGAATTTTAAATTTTGAATAATCTATATGAGGATTAACATATCTTTTTAATGAAACTTGATTTTATGGATTACTATTTTTCATTCATCTTATTTTCATTAGAATTTAATATATTAATCATTTTTCATATTTTAATCACCCCATGGTTCATATATACCTCATAAACCAACATCAATCCAATAATAGTTTTGGAAAATAAATATATTAGGGAGAGAGGTACTTTTTAATCATCCTCATGATGGAGAATGGAGTCAGTATCAATTTTCCAACCCTTTTCATCCATTATGATCCTAATATATTTATTTCCATACATTATTTATAGTGTAAATACTTTTCTAAATTAAATATGTATAATTTTATTTCATGAGTTCTATGTTTTCATCATCCAACATCTTTAGATTTCCATCCACATTTAATGAATGATTAATCTCACTAATGAATGTTTCCTCCATTTAAGAATTATCACTACATTACTCATTATCCACTATCATATCTCAATTTATAAAAAATAATATTATTTGGACAATTTTATATAAGGAGACCCCTTTACATTTTTCCTTATGTAAATCAATAACAAATATTTCATTAACACTAGTCGAGTGAGCCATAATATCTTTACTATGTGGATCTTTTCAGGTTTAGGATTTTAGATAATTATGCCATAGATATTACATTACATCTCAAAAATTAAAAGGTAGAAACATCTACTCATTTTCCATTTTATTCATAAAATTAAATCTCTTGAAAATAAGAAAATGGCTAGTTCAATGTTTTAGATAGCATGACTTTTCCTTGAATCCCATCCTTGACCCTATTCATCTTTAGGTCTTTTGAAAAATATTTCAACACTTGGGATGATCAAAAAAATATCAAGAAGGGTTATAAAACAAAGAAATAAAACATTTTTTCATCATTACATACATAAATTATGATATTTAACATACCTCATGAAATCATAAGATTTATTAATCACACATTGAAAACATAAACCATAAAGGTAACTTCTGGCATCCATATCATACTTATATTGTTCGTATCACAGCTACATAGAGAGTTACATTTGGAATACCCATCATAGTATATTCCCTAAATATATTAGGAGAAATGTTAATGTTTACCTCCATCATGTTACCCAATGCATTGGAGAGCTATATCAGACTCACCCTCCCTAGGTTTATTATGAAACTGCCCGTATACGTAAAAAATTCCCATGAACCGTAACATATTTAGAACACATCAAACAAACATAAAGGAAAGTTAAAATCTGCAAATTTAAATCACAATATATCATTTAAATATATTGATATAAAATATCCATTATGAAGAACATTTTTAATAACAAAATATATAAAATAGTATATGGTATTTTTTCCTTTTAAAAACATTACATCTTGTTAAGGATGCCAAAGATCAAATAATAATACTCACGGTGGTGGAAAGGTTATTTTCGCTTCTTACGTTAAAAAGAAACATTCTTTTTCTTGTCATTTTTTTAATGCTTTGTATAAAAAGATTCACTTTGTATGAAAACAAAATTCAAAGGTTTTTATATATCAAATAAAAGAAAGTCGTGTAATAAAAAAAATATCCCTCAATGAAATGATATTAAGACAAAGTCCCTTATAAATACCATTTTGTAAAAAAAATAGATCAATTATGTGTATTTAATATAATTACACATAAATAATGTATAAATACAATATAGGACATCAAAATTTATTTCTTACATAATCATAGAAAAACATAATTTAAAAGTAGAATATTAACCCAATGAATAGACATTGGGTTAAGAAGTTCCTTTACCTTGTGTCTGACATGACTTTTTTGTTATTTAATCTCATGAATAATAAACTAAAGTTAATTTATACTTAATTAGTAACCTTTATCAAGTTTATTATTCCTTTTATAACACATATTACCATTTTATAAAAATTATTTCATTATTTAAGTTAATAATGGTTTTTTTGTCGATATTTGGTACTTGAGTCAAAAATGAACTTTTTATATTCACAAGTTGTCTATGTGGTCAAATGTACATTATCTACAGAATGATATTAATGATTTAGATATTTTATATATTTTATATATCCAGTATATATATGTATATATAACAGCACATAATATTTTTAGGTAAGAAATGAAATGCATCGTTCATGGAGATGATAAGTCGTACGTACGAATAAATACTACTTTCATTTATATTTCATATTTAATGGAATAGAAACATAATGATAAATAGTTATATTATAATTCCTATATAATATCATATATAATATCATTAACTCCATCCATTATTCATCCCACATATTTCATTAATGAGTCATGTCACTTTGAGGGGGCGGTAGTCCGCACTTCCAAAAATGAAATTATCGTGTTTACCAAAATGGAAACCATAAAGGTATGATATAAATGAAAAATACATAAGTATAATGAAAACATAAACATAATATATATCACATATAAATATAGTTCTATCATAATGGCCACCATAAGAGGTCGTAGGAGTTGATTTAACATTCAGCATTTCGTGATGTGTTAGTTTGTCTTCCACAGAAACAGTATGTTATTTACCCATTAGATGAGGGAGTGGGTATGTCTAGTTTGAATACTTCTCACAAAACATCCTTGTATATTATAAGTACTCTGGTTGTTATACAAAAAAGGAATAAAAATAGTTTGGGGTTTGTATAAGTAATATAAAATAAAACAATTTATAATAAATCATTACCTTTATTTTGAGTAACTCTCTTTGGTTTGAATAAAAAGGACTTATTGAAGTTCCTTATGCCTATCTTAAGTATTATAAGGTGAAAATAGGGATGTAGGGAGATTAATTGGGAAGAGTTTGGACAAGCCAAGGGGCTTTAGAGGTGTGATTAATGGGATATATTTGAGGGCTTTTTATAAGGGTGAGAAGAGGCTCTTAAGGAAAGTGTGAAAATATTTTTTTGTTATATATTGATTTTCGGTTTCTAAATTTCCAAAACATTTTAATGTCAAAGAAAATATTACTCATGGTAAAAATAAAATCATCCAATAAGGATTGGATAGGTTTTGGAAATATTTTAATCATTATAATCTTATTTATTTAAATCATTTATTAATGAGGTAAACACTGCATCATTATTGTGTCGTAGGTAATTTAATTTACTTATTGTCTAAAAATAATAAAAAATACAATTATGTAGGAAATATTTATATCTTTAAAATTAATATTTATAGTCTAGGATATAACATATATTCCCATGGTCAGCCATGACTCATCAAATATGGTTAGGATATGTTTTAAGGTAATTTTTTATTATTATGATATTCTTTTTACCTTGAATTGCCATATATACCTTTAACCACGGTAAATAAAAGTCAAAAGTTTCTATACATAAAAAATTATTTTCATCTTATTGATCCATATTTTATATAATTGTAGAGACCTGAAGCTTGACGTACATAAATATTACATTACTTTTGCGGAATACATAATACATAACAAAAACAGACACACAAGGACCATAATTGTTTAGTGTCTTTGGAATCTTGGAACGTAATATTCTAATCACGGTGAAAGATCTTCAAAATCTCCCATAATTAACTTCAACTTTTTGTTCCCTTACATAAAACCTTTATTTTAATCCTGGGGGAAAATAAAACATAAAAAGGGTGAGCTCAAATGCTCAGTAAGGGTAATCATGGATAAAATAAAACATACCATATATATTTGAACTTAAAAACATGAACATAATGTTTAAACATCAAAATCTTGAGCAACTACTTAAAACATGGAAGTACATAAGGAATACATCATAATCGAACATAAATCATGATAAGATAGCATGGGAATAAAACATGAAATTGTGGCATCAATTAAGCACATGTAATATTTTCCATAGTAGCCAAGGCATTGCTGCCAAGACCATCTTTGTGGACAAATTCCCTTTCTAAATCGAGTTCACTCCTCATTCTAGTCCAGTAATACTGAACCGGATTAACTTACCATTCCAGCCATGTCTATCTCATGAGATATAAATCTTTACCCAATGCATTGGAGGGAGATATAGGTCCCACCCATCTCATAATGAAATCAATGTTACTTTTGCCACAAAATAAACATACATCATTCATAATAACCCAATAAATAAAATAGGTTTCATAAACATCATCCCATCATCAAATAATCCATATAAAAGAAATGGATATCATTTCATAATAAGAAAAGTGAAAACATGTAAATCATAGAGACATGATACTTGAAACATACACATATGAAATAATGTCATCTTAGATGAAAAAGTGTTTTGATAAAACACTTGAAATGAATTCTTGAGGAAAATATCCATTCTTCTTCAAAATCATTCTCTTTTCACAAAATGTCAAGCAATTTTAAAAGAAAATGATTTTGTTGAAAATAGTCATGAAATATTTTGGAGGAATCTTCATGAAAATAAGGGTTTATAAAACCGTAAAAATATGATCGGGCCGTATAAGTTAAAAAACATTCTTCTCGTACTTTTTCCAGAAAAGTCAAAAAAGTACCTCGTAATGTAAAACAAAAGAAAGATTCCTTACATACCATGTAGTAAAATTCAAAAATGGGTAAAAATGACTCTATACATACATGAATTTTTTTTATAAAACATGTACATGGATAATAACAATAACCCCAGTAAATATTTACGAATAAACAATCTCGAATAAGAATGAGATTGGAATATTTATCCCTTACCTTAGGTCTGATATGCTTCGTACGTATACGAACCTCCTGTATAATGATTTAAATAATTTCATTGAATTATTACAGAATCATATTCATTGTTATGATATCATATATGGTTCACTTATGTCTTAATATTACCCGTTCTTTTGTAAATTCCATGTTAAATAGCGTTTTGGGTAAAATCATTTCATTTGTTGTCCGAGTTTTTGCTTGTAATTATTCATATGATTACGTAGATCACGATTAAATAATTCCAGAATATAAAACATTATTCATATATAATATATATTCATAATATACATATATATAATAGATCGATAAATGGAAAGAAATACACCATTCATTGAGACGGTAGGCCGTACGTACACATGAACGTTGTTTTCGTTTCCTCATTGAATTGAATGGAATTAATTGGATGAAATACATATATATATATAAATAAATCCAGTATCATTATTATTTAATATATTTCATGATTATTTATTATATATACTTTATAATCATTTATGAATGGTTAATCATTGAGAATGAATCTCATCATGTCGTGGATACGGTATTCCGTATGTACGCACGAGCGATGATATCGTTCCCAAGATTGTGGAATTTTATTGCAGTGTATGTATACTATTAAATAATCAATAATACTTTACAATATTCATATATAGTTATTTATTTGCATCATTATACCCATCCAAGTAAGGTGGTGGTGGAAAATAGATTACACCACGGCGTGGAGACGGTATTCCGTACGTACGCACACGCGTTGATTTCGTTTTCCGTAGGATGGATAAATGGTGAAATAGGTTTTTTTAATACTTATAATTACATATAAGTATATGAGTAATACTTATTTTATTACTTCATAATAAAACAACTAATGAAGAATAAGTGGATGAAGAAATAAATTGGAATGAATCAGTAATGGACATTACCTCTTCTTTAAAGTGCCTCTTTGAGACCTCCTTTTAGGGCACTAAAATTGGTCTTTGAAGAAGACCAGGACCTCTAGGATGCTTCTAGGGAAGTGTAGAAGAGAATTTTGTAGTCATTGTCTGAGCTTCAAGGCTCAATGTGGTGTTAGGAAGAGAGGGAGGAGGTTCCCATTTATAAGGGAGGAGAGGGTCACCTTTGGAATAAGTAAAAATATTATTTTATTATAAAGTAATATTCGGTTTTTAATAGCTCCAAATTGATTTATTTCAAAAATAAGGTGGGTATGGGTCTAAATACTCTCATCCAATAGAATTTATAAATTTTTAGGTCATTATATTAACATTAACTTATAGTTTTAACTCGTAGTTGATTAGATTGACATTTACCAGGTCACTTTGTATTTTTATATTATATAGTTAATAAACATACCATATACATCCAAGAGACCCTCAAGTGGTCCATTAATTATACACCTATCATGATATAAGTATCTTGGCCGAACCTTAGATTTTTAAGAATTTAATAAAAATTAATAATATAATAGTTTTTAAAAAAACTATTTTATGTCAATTTTGACACTATTTGGTAATTGATTTTTGTGAAAATCATAACAGAATGATTAGTTCGAAAAAATTTAATTAAATCACTAATATCATGACATATTAACATTGAAAATTATTTTAATTCATTAAAAGTCTCAAATTACTTTTATTTTGGTATTTATAACATCAATTATGTCAATATTTCAATAATAAGATAATTAATGCATCATCATTGTGTCATAAATAAATTATATGATTTAAGTCTAAAAATTACAAATAAAATACCATTATGTAGGAAATATTTTTAGCTTTCTAATTCATATTTATAGTCTAATTTATCTTATGTATAACCCTATATTAAAAAAGATTTAGTTATTAAACATTAATTTTACCTATTTTAACCCTTCTTTAAATAAATTAATAATAAATGTCCTAATCTAATCCAAGTAGGCCTAAATGATCATATTTTATTCCTAAGGTTGTTTTTGGACGAATTAAACTTATCCAATCGAATTACGACATTTTTTAGGGTAATAATAATATCATTTTTACCATTAATTACCATATTTACTTTTAAACGTGGTAAAAAAGTAAAAAGTTACTATTCACCAAAAATTATTTTCATCTCATTGAACCACATTTTATTTATTGATATTAACAGTGTCTCTCAGATTTTCTAAATTCCACTCACAGAAGTGGTAAAATTATGTTTTATGAGAAATTCATTTTTTTAACTACCGCTTAGTGGTTTCACTATTCATCAAAAAAATGAATGTTTCTAGAAAAATACCAAACATTTTGCATAAGCTATATTTGATATTATGAATTTAAAAATGATGTCTATTTTACCAAATTAAAAAAATATCAGTTGCATTAGTTAATTTAAAAATTAATTCTCATCGTCAAAACAAATAGGGTGTTCTTAAGAGATAATAACTATGAAAAGATTGACACTTGTTTATGTCTGGTTTAAATGTGAAATTACATCCAATGACCAACATTGTATTAAATTGTAAAAATATATTCTCAATATTCTATAAAACCACTCAAATTAATAATTTGTCACTATTAATTATTTCGATTAAAAAGGTTGTTTTTAATTAAAATTTAGTAATTTTCACTATTCATCAGAAAATGAAAGTCATCTGAAAAGTACCAAAATTTCATCATAAGCTAATTTTGATATTCTGAATCCAAAAATTAATTCCATTTTGAATGATAAAATTTATAAAATTTCAAAATGTGGTTATTACTATTCATAACGACTAGTTTTAATAATATTTTAATAACATATCGTTGTTTAGTGAAACTCGGTATTGCGTACGACGCAAGCTATCAAGGAAGGTCGTGATTGAGTGTAAAGCAATCCAAGATAGTGTTGTGTGTAGTGAAATATTCCTTTGATGATTTATATAAAAACAAAATATTTCTTATAAAAGTCTCGGGTGTTACATTTTACCCCCCTTAAAATGAATTTCGCCCTCAAAATTCGTCAGGGTTTGAAATGGTTTACTACTCGAAATTTTCATTAATGGAAACCCACATCGTAAAAAGTAATACCAAAACATGGCTTTAAAAAATAAATTATTAAATGTAACAGTTACCCAAATTAACTCATCACTGGGTTTCCATGTAGGAGAACATAGGTGAAAATATGGATATGGAAGAAAAATCTAAAAATCAAGTTAATATGGAGGGTGGTAGAGAACATGGTTATGAAAAAGCCAACAATCACAAAGCCATAAATTTGTGACGATATAAGGTACCATCTGATTCATCGGATATAAGAGCACTAGGACAACATTTTTGGTTTTCAAGATCATTTTCATAAAGTTGATGAAATTGGAATTAGAAGAAATACTTTTGTGATTTTGGTACAGTGTCACCGTTGTTCGTTCTTTGGACAATTTCCACTTCATATCTTAAAGAAATGAAGATGAATTTGTCATTCGTGATGTTTTAACAGATCATGTGATAAAATGATGGGTCATTCCATCTGTCTCAAACAAAAGGATAGAAATGTTATCAAAAAAATACAAAAGTCCATCTATAGTGAGATTAATCATATATGGTTTCTAAAATGGACTTGTACTTCATATATCATACAACTTAATATAATAAAACTATTTTCTACTAAATAGGGACTTCCTGTAGGCCAGTGGTAGGCGATAAAGGCCAGTCGCACTTCGGTTGTGGGTTCGATTCCCACAGCCTTGTCCGACTTGATGGGTTGTCACCCATCCTGTAGGTTTTCCTTTTTCTAAAACTACATTACTATAAAATCCCATCAATAATATCGAAGAAACTTCTATCCTTAAACAATACTAACTTATGTCCAACATAATCCATTCCAATCTTTAGGCTTATCCAAAATACTCATGTCCAATCTCTTATTATAGTGCAAACGATTACCAAAGAGTTCATACAACAAGAATGTTAATACCATCATTGATTCCCATATATCATGAGATATGTCTTGTAACACCCCGAGCTTCCACAATACGTTTCAATTTCAATAATGCAATAGCTTTCATTTTACGCAAGTTCGAGATTCTAACACAGCGCGATCAATCAAAATAGCCATTATGAATAGTAATTGTAACGCCCCGACCCGAGCTACCCAGAGTCGGTGCATTACTTCGTAACATTGGCATTATCACAAAAGATCAAGTCTCAAAAGACCGATTTTTTTAGTAGCCTTGGAAACACTAGATACATTCATAAGTCTTACATTACATCATAAAGTAAAACAAAACTACAACATCTTCTCTTCATATCCCATTATGTTATCCCTGCAGATCATTCATATTATACTTCTTCACATCCAGAAAAAAAAATATTAAAACATTGAAGGGGGTGAGCTCAGATGCTCAGTAAGGATAACAATATAGCGGAAGCTTTCATCAATAAACATAAACATTTAAGGAAATTTATAACTAAAACAAAAGCTTTTTAAACTTGAACTGCAACATAATATGGAAAAAGTAAAATGAGATAATGCCATTCACTTCTTCACATGGATATTCTACTAGTCGAATAATCACAAGCAATATCAATAACCACTTTCATAATGAGGAAATGTATAATGCCAGACATTTTGAAACATTTTGTCAAGGCCTCGGCCAAGACGTATAAAATGAATAAGGCCTCGGCCAAAACCATAAATCAAATTGGGAAAGGGCCTCGTCCAATTCCACGTCTAGTTGTCTCATGAGACCTACCGATGCATCGGGGAGCTATAGCGGGCTCCACCCGTCACTTATTAAGTCCAATACATTCCTCATATGAATAGGTTTAAACATAACATAAATATTCATATTAAAACTAGCATACTAAATGTCAACAATTTCTCCATAAACTATGGATGGTATAAAAATAACACATCCACAGTCAAATATTTCACAAAATGTTCAATGGGAGTTTTGTATCATAAATCAATTTCAATTAAACTTAAAACCCATCAAAGGATGTTGACATGGTTGAAATCAAAGCTATTTGAGAGAAATATCTCTCTCTTTTGAAATCATTTAAAAGTCCCATAATTATAAAATAATACATTAACTTTGAAAATATTCTTATAAGATTGTAAGGGATGCTTCGACCAAGTTATAATGGTGGAAAAAAGCCGCACCCGCTGTATAAGTTAAAAAATCATTCTTACCATAAATTTGTCAAAAAGGTCAAAAATTACATTGTTTGGAAAACGACAGTAATATTCCTTTCAAAAACGTATAAGGTTATAAATTACTTTAACCCATTTTCCATTTAATAGTACAAATGTTTTGAAAGACATTTTTAAGAAACATGGATGTGGATGATAACGAGGTCCCAGTAGATAATTATGTATAAACAACCTTGGATAATGAAGAGGTTGTGAAGTAAACCCTTACAAAGATCATTTTGTAAACAAAATAGATCTCTCATTTGTATTCAATATAATATCACATAAATAAAGTATAAATACATGATAAGACATAATCATATCATGACATAATTTGAAAGTAGGAGATTAACCCAAAGAATGGAAGTTGGGTTAAGAAGTTCCCTTACCTTGCGTCTTGTCCTGACTCGACCGTTCTTTAACCTCCTGAATAATAACTTAGAGTTAATTTCTATTTACTTAAGAACCTTTTTCATTTTCATTATTCCTTTTATATCACTTATTACCATGTTATGAACATTATGTAATTATTTAAGTTAATAACGGTCGTTTTGTCGATCTTTGGTACTTGAATCAAAAATAAACTTCTTATAATTACAAGTTGTTCATGTGGTAAAATATCCATTATATCCAGAATTATATTCATGATTTAGATATCATATATATCATATATATACAGTATATACATTCATTTATAATATTACGTAACATTTAGAGGTAAGAAATGAAATTCACCGTTCATGGAGATGGTAAGTCGTACGTACGCATGAACGCTACATTAATTTCTATTTCATATTTAATGGAATGAAATCATAATGATATAAATGTATAATATAATTCTAGTATAATATAGTGTAAAATACCATTTAATCCATCCTTTATACATCCCACATATGGCATTAACGATTCAAATCACTTAGAGGGGCGGTAGTCCGCACGTCCTAAAATGAAATTATCACGTTTACCCATAATGGAAACAATAAAGTATGCCATAAATGAGAAATACAGAAGTATAAGTAAAATATAAACATATTATATATCATATATAAATATAGTGACATCTTAATGTCCACCTTTGAAGGTGTTATATGAGTGTTGAACAATCATCGTTTCGTGAGGCAGAAATTCACCATCCACAGAAACCGTATGTTCTTTAACCATTAGATTTAGGTGTGTGTAAGTGTAGCTAGAATCCTTCTTATAAAAACATACTAGTATATTGAGGATACTGGTGTTGTTACAAAAGAAATTAATAGAAAGAGTTTAGGGGGTTGGAGAAGAAAAATAGAACAAAACAACATTAGAGAAGACATTACCTCATAATCGGGTAACTCTTTTTGATTTGAGGCAAAGGCTTCCTTGGGAAGAGTTCTGACCAAAGTGAGGCTTCTAGGAGTAAGAGGGGGAATTTGGAAGAGTATTTGGGCCGAGTTTGGGGGAGCCAAATGGCTTGAATGTGTGAATGAGGTGGTAGAGGTGGGGGCCTTTTATAAGAGGAGAGGAGGGGCACTCTTGGAAAGTAAGGGAATTTTACATTATTATACAATGCGTTTCGGATTCTAAAGGTCCTACACTTATATAATTCGTGGCTAAGGTGATAATGGTTCGAAATCTACCCATCCAAAAGACTTTGGACAATTTTATGCCTTGGATTGTACATTATCTTTTCATTTTATTAAAATCATTAAATAATGAGGTCGTCACTGCCTCATAATGATGTCATAAATAATTTAGTTTATATAATGTCTAAAAATTATAAAAAAAAATACTATGATGTAGGAAATCTTTTGAGATTTCAAATGACTATTTATAGTCAAAAATATAACTTTTATAACCCCATGTAAAATTTTTTTTAGTAAAACATTTCATGTTTGTGTCATTTTTTTACTTTAACATGAAATAAAATGTATTTATGTCATTTTCCAAATAAAGTGGCTCCATGGGGTCCCCAAGTTGTCCCATGGATTGTATTGGTCGGCCATGGCACATCCAATGAGGGTAGGACATGTTTCAAGCTCATCTCATATTATTAAAACATTATTTTTACCTTAAATTACACTAATTACCTCTAATCACGATTAAGAACTTAAAAGTTACTATTCACCAAAAATTATTTTAATCTCATTGAACCACATTTTACTTCTTAATGACAACCATGTATGTTGGATTTTTGAAAATCAAATCACAGAAGTGTTAATATTTCATTTAAACAAAAATAAGTTTTTTAACTACCACTTAGTGGTTTCACTATTCATCAAAAATTGAAGTTTTTCAGAACAATGCCAAAATTTCACCCTAAGCTATAATTGATATTCCGAATTCAAAAATGTTGTCTATTTTACAAAATTCCAAAAATATATGTTGCATTAATTAATTTTAAAATTAATTCCCGCTGTCACAACAAATAGCGTGTTTTTAAGAAACTATTTATATCAAAATATTGGCAATTGTTTATGTCCAATTTCAATGTTAAATTAATTCTAATGACCACCATTGGATTAAATGGTAAAAATATATTCTAATTATACTTTAAAACCACTAAATAGTATAATTTATCACTATAAATTATTTTGATTAAAAAAAGTTGTTTTTAAGTATTTTTTACTATTCATAAAAAATTAGAAGTTCTCAGAAAAAAACCAAAAATTCAACATAGGCTAATTTCGATATTCCGAATCCAAAAATTAAGTCCATTTTGAAATATAAAATTTCTATAATTTTAAAAATTGGCTATTACTATTCATAACGGCTACTTTGATTAGTCGCGGTGTTTACGAACATGAAGTTGCGTACAATGCAAGCTATTGCATTATTGAATGAGAAGCGTGTCGTGGAAGCTCGGGGTGTTACATTCTCCCCTCCTTCAATAAATTGCGTCCTCACAATTTGAAATTTTTGTTTGAAAATAGAAGGTTGAAAAGAGAAAATACCTTTGTGGAAAACCCACATCAGAAATAAGATTAATAAAATTTAGCCTTAATAAGAGGGAAAGGGAAATGAAAAAGTCACCACCCAATTATGATCTCGATTAGGAGAACATTGGTGGAAATTAGAGACATATAATTGGAGGAAAAACGTAAATATTTTTAGGGAGTGATTGAGGTCATCAATTACAATCAACTTTCAAATTGAGGGCCTCAAAGCCTTCAATCTATGTTGATTTAAAATATCATCAGTTCAACAAGACATAAGGTATTAGGATAACACATTTTTTTGTTTTAATATCCCTTTACTAAAGTTTAAGAATTAATTTATTCATTGAATAAGAGATAGGTATATATATATATTTATGCTTGACAATTAGAGTTTCAACCTTCAACTCATCTTTCACTCAAAAAGATAATAGAACTCAAAAATATTATACTTATCCTAATTGTATAAGGTTCCAAATGTTAACACATACCATTTATATTAGTAAAATTATTTTTTAATAACTAGGGACTTCCTGTAGGCTAGTGGTAGGAAATAAAGGCATGTCACACTATGATTGTGGGTTCGATTCCTGCGGCTTTGTCCGACGCGATGCGTTATGCCCCACCCTGCAGGTTGTCCTTTTCCAAAAACTATAGTATTATAATATTCCAAAAATAATCTTCATAAATTTTTAACCATAAACAATACTATCCAATGATCAAATTAATCCACTCCAACCTTTATAGTTATCCAAAATACCTATGTCCAAACTTTCTCTAAAAGGTCTCTTAATTCCAAAATCAATTTATCAGATTCCCCAAACAAATTAAAGTTTCTCTTTTTGTCACATACTAAAAATATGATTACCTTAATCATATTAAAACCTTACTGAAATCAACAAGTACTGCAGTACAATCCTTATATATATATATATCACATTATTCTAATAACCAGAATATAATCCATGAGTCCAAAATCACCAATACATTAATTATTCTGCTTCAACTGTTGTAACAGCATAAGATTTTCCTTGATCCCTTGGCCTTTTCTGAGGTAAGATTACCTGATTCTTAGGACATTCATTTTCATAATGCCCCATTTCCCTACAATTCTAGCATTCAACATTGATATCCTCTTTCTTTCCCTTTCAATCACGCGTCTGGTGACCTTTTTCTCCACATTTATAACAAACTCCCATTCCTTTTAGGCAAGTACCAGGGTGATTCTTCCCACAATTATCACATAATGGAAAATCTTTCTTTCCCTTTTTCCCTTTATCTGTCTCTTGTTCCACCGTTCTCTTCTTCTCTTGCTTTACTTTGTTGTCATAAGACGTAGAGAATTCCTTTTCTATCTTGATAGCACAAGAGACAATATCTTCGTATATTGAGAACGATTGTGATACTAAATCTCGATGGAGAAATGGTTTTAACCCATTAAAGAAATGATCAATCTTACCTCTTGGGTTATGTATATAATCTACACCATACCACGCTAACCTTGTAAAGTTGGCCTCATACTTTGCGACATTCTCATCCTCCTTTTCTTTTAGACTCAGAAATTGCCTCTCCATATCTGCTCTATGGTCATGAGGAAAGTATTTTTCTAAGAAAAGATCTTTGAACTCCCTCTATTCCATATTCAATATGTCATCATCTTCCTTTGTGTTTTGAATCAATGACCACCATTGATCAGCATCTCCAGTGAGGCGGTAAACTGCCATGATAACCTTTTCTCTTTCACTACTCCCCAAGGCGTGGAATATTTTCTCTAAGGAGTTTATCCATTTCTCAACTACTAATGGATTTGTACCCCCATTAAATGTTGGTGGTTGTTGCCTCATGAAGCGGTCTAACATTGATCCTCCACGTTGCGGATCAGGGTGCTCCATACGAGTAAGGTTATTATTCATAACTTGAGTGAGTTGTCCCAGTATGGTAATAAGTTGATCAGCACTAGTTGTATCTCCAGATCTACAATAATTATCTTGTGCAGGAGGGAAATCCCTACACGAAGTGCGTGCATTGATACGGTTTCCATTCCTTCCACTATGTGCCATTTCTAAACAATGGCATAAACTAGATTATTTTATGAATTAAAATACATAATTCCATATTTGTAAAACACTTTACATAAATTGAACTATTTATTGATATAATCCATAATCATAAAAAGATATGTTTTCTTTGATAAAGTATATACTCATAACCCTTCATAGTGGTTTGTAAAGAAAATGAGAATTATCCTAAGCATATCCCCCGGGAGTGTCGTAACCAAGAGTGTAGTAAGGCCCATTGTCGTGCACCAGTTCCTGTTCGAGTCTAGCTCAATGTGGTGTTTTCGAGTTTTACCGCTAGGTACATCTGTGCTAGAGCCGCCTCTACCTGCTCGTATCCAGATAGGGATGTATCGCTCAGAAAACTCACAAAACCTCTATAATACCAAAATTCTAGGAAGTTCTTCTATACTAATCCTTAAAGTCTATCTTCGGGCTATGTGCTCTAATAAGAGTTTGTCTAAATCTAGTTTCCAAGGTTAGTACTAAACTGCCTTTGATACCAACTGTAACGCCCCGACCCCAGCTACCCGGAGTCAGTGCATTACTTCGTAACATTGGCATGATCACAAAAGATCAAGTCTCGAAAGACCGATTAGTTTAGTAGCCTTGGAAATACTAGATACATTCATAAGTCTTACATTACATCATAAAGTAAAACAAAACTACAACATATTCTCTTCATATCCATTTATATTATCCCTGCAGATCATTCATATTATACTTCTTCACATCCTGAAAAAAAATATTAAAACATTGAAAGGGGTGATCTCAGATGCTCAGTAAGGATAACAATATAGCGGAAGCTTTCATCAATAAACATAAACATTTAAGGCAATGTATAACTAAAACAAAAGCCTTTTAAACTTGAACTTCAACATAATATGGCAAAAGTAAAATGAGAAAATTCCATTCACTTCTTCACATGGATATTCTACTGGTCGAATAATCACATGCAATATCAATAACCACTTTCATAAGGAGGAAATGTATAATTCCAGACATTCTGAAACATTTTGTCAAGGCCTCATCCAAGACGTCTAAAATGATTAAGGCCTCGGCCATGACCATAAATCAAATTGGGAAAGGGCCTCGGCCAATTCCATGTCTAGTTGTCTCATGAGATCTACCGATGCTTCGAGGAGCTATAGCGGGCTCCACCCGTCACTTATTAAGTCCAATACATTCCTCATATGAATAGGTTTAAACATAACATAAATATTCGTATTAAAACTAGCATAAGAAATATCAAAAATTTCTCCATAAACTATGGATGGTATAAAAATAACACATCCACAGTCAAATATTTCACAAAATGTTCAATGGGAGTTTTGTATCATAAATCAATTTCAATTAAACTTAAAACCCATCAAAGGATGTTGACATGGATGAAATCAAAGCTATTTTAGAGAAATATCACTCTTTTTTGAAATCATTTAAAATTACCATAATTATAAAATAAGAAATTTACTTTGAAAATATTTTTATTATCTTGTATGTGAAGCTTCGACGAAGTTATAATGGCGGAAAATAGCCGCACCCGCCGTATAAGTTAAAAAACCATTCTTACCTTAAATTTGTCAAAAAGGTCAAAAAGTACATTGTTTGGAAAATGACGGTAATATTCCTTTCAAAGACGTATAAGGGTATAAATGACTTTAACCCATTTTCCATTTAATAGTAAAAATGTTTTGAAAGACATTTTTAAGAAACATGGATGTGGATGATAACGAGGTCCCAGTAGGTAATTATGTATAAACAACCTTGGATAATGAAGACGTTGTGAAGTAAACCCTTACAAAGATCATTTTGTAAAAAAAATAGATCGCCCAGGTGTATTCACTATAATCTCACATATATAAAGTATAAATACATGATAATACATAATCATATCATGACATAATTTGAAAGTAGGAGATTAACCCAAATAATGGAAGTTGGGTTAAGAAGTTCCCTTACCTTGCGTCTTGTCCTGACTTGACCATTCTTTAACCTCCTGAATAATAAACTAGAGTTAATTTCTATTTACATAAGAACCTTTTTCATGTTAATTATTACTTTTATATCAATTATTACCATGTTAGGAACATTATGTAATTATTTAAGTTAATAACGGCCGTTTTGTCGATCTTTGGTACTTGAGTCAAAAATAAACTTCTTATAATTACAAGCTGTTCATGTGGTGAAATATCCATTATATGCCGAATTATATTCATGATTTAGATATCTTATATATCATATATATACAGTATATACATTCATTTATAATATTACGTAACATTTAGAGGTAAGAAATGAAATGAACCGTTCATGGAGACGGTAAGCCGTACGTACGCATGAACGCTACTTTCATTTCTATTTCATATTTAATGGAATGAAATCATAATTATAAAATTTATAATATAATTCCAGTATAATATAGTGTATAATACCATTTACTCCATCCTTTTTACATCCCACATATGGAATTAATGATTCAAATCACTTTGAGGGGGCAGTAGTCCGCACTTCCTAAAATGAAATTATCGCGTTTACCCATAATGGAAATCATAAAGTATGCCATAAATGAGAATTACAGAAGCATAAGTAAAACATAAAAATATTATATATCATATATAAATATAGTTACATCTTAATGGCCACCTTTGAAGGTGTTATATGAGTGTTGAACAATCATCATTTCGTGAGGCAGAAATTCACCATCCACAGAAACCGTATGTTCATTAACCATTAGATGTAGGTGTGTGTAAGTTTAGCTTGAATCCTTCTTATAAAAATATACTAGTATATTGAGTATACTTTTGTTGTTACAAAATAAATGAATAAAAAGAGTTTAGGGGGTTGGAGAAGAAAAATAGAACAAAACAACATTAGAGAAGACATTACCTCAAAATCGGGTAACTCTTTTTGATTTGAGCCAAAGGCTTCCTTGGGAAGAGTTCTGCCCAAAGTGAGGCTTCTAGGAGTAAGAGGGGGAAGTTGGGAGAGTATTTGGGTAGAGTTTGGCCGATCCAAATGGCTTGAATGTGTGAATGATATGGTAGAGTTGGGGGCCTTTTATAAGAGGAGAGGATGAGTACTCTTGGAAAGTAAGGGAATTTTACATTATTATACAATGATTTTCGGATTCTAAAGGTCCCACACTTATATAATTCGTGGTTAAGGTGATAAGGGTTCGCAATATACCCATCCAATAGTCTTTGGACAAGTGTATGCCTTGGATTGTACATTATATTTTCATTTTATTAAAATCGTTAAATAATGAGGTCATCGCTGCATCATAATGATGTCATAAATAATTTAATTTATTTAATGTCTAAAAATTATAAAACAAATACTATGATGTATTAAATCTTTTTATCTTTCCAATTACTATTTATAGTAAAAAATATTACTTGTATAACCCCATGTAAAAATTCTTTTAGTAAAACATATCATGTTTGTGTCATTTTTTTACTTTAACATTAAATAAAAGGTATTTATGCCATTTTCCTACTAATGTGGCTCCATGGGGTCCCCAAGTTGACCCATGGATTGTCTTGGTCGGCCATGGAACATCCAATGAGGGTAGGACATGTGTCAAGCTCATCTCATATTATTAAAACATTATTTTTACCTTAAACTACACTAATTACCTCTAATCACGATTAAAAACTTAAAAGTTACTATTCACCAAAAATTATTTTAATCTCATTGAACCACATTTTACTTCTTAATGACAACCATTTATGTCGGATTCTTG
This sequence comes from Viscum album, assembly GCA_963277665.1. Classification (NCBI taxonomy): domain Eukaryota; kingdom Viridiplantae; phylum Streptophyta; class Magnoliopsida; order Santalales; family Viscaceae; genus Viscum; species Viscum album. Next base: position 1,194,318,390 of record OY728123.1, on the reverse strand, counting down.
AAAATCAAATCACATAAGTGGTAATATTTCATTAAAACGAAAAATCAGTTATTTAACTACCACTTAGTGGTTTCACTATTCATCAAAAATTGAAGTTTTTCAGAACAATGCCAAAATTTCACCCTAAGCTATAATTGATATTCCAAATTCAAAAATGATGTCTATTTTACAAAATTCCAAACATATATGTTGCATTAATTAATTTTATAATTAATTTCCACTCTCACAACAAATAGCATGTTTTTAAGAAACAACTTATATCAAAAGAATGACAATTGTTTATATCCAATTTCAATGTTAAATTAATTCTAATGACCACCATTGGATAAAATGGTAAAAATATATTCTAATAATACTTTAAAACCACTAAATAGTATAGTTTATCACTATAAATTATTTTGATTAAAAGAAGTTGTTTTTAAGTATTTTTCACTATTCATGAAAAATTAGAAGTTCTCAGAAAAAAAACCAAAAATTCAACATAGGATAATTTCGATATTCAGAATCCAAAAATGAAGTCCATTTTGAAGTATAAAATTTCTATAATTTTAAAAAGTGGTTATTACTATTCATAATAGCTACTTTGATTAGTCGCGGTGTTTTAGAACTCGAAGTTGCGTACAATGCAAGCTATTGCATTATTGAATGAGAAGCGAATCGTGGAAGCTCGGGGTGATACAGTAATACCCACTTTTTGAAATAATATATATTTTATATTTTAAAATGGAATTCATTTTTGGTTTCGAAATATCAAAATTATCCTATGTTGAATTTTTGGTATTTTTTTGAGAACTTCCAATTTTTATGAATAGTGAAAAATACTTAAAAACAACTTTTTTAATAAAAATAATTTATAGTGATAAATAATAATATTGAGTGGGTATAAAGTATAATTAGAATATATTTTTACCATTTTATCCAATGGTGTTCATTATAATTAATTTCACTTTGAAATTGGACATAAACAATTGTCAATTTTTTGATATATATTGTTTCTTAAAAACACGATATTTGTTGTGACATCGGAAATTAATTACAAAATTAATTAATGAAACTTATATGTTATGAATTTTTTAAAATAGAAATCATTTTTTAATTTTGAATATCAATTCTAGCTTAGGGTGAAATTTTTTCATTGTTCTGAAAAACTTCAATTTTTGATGAATAGTGAAACCACTAAGTGGTAGTTAAAAAACTAATTTCTCGTTTAAATGAAACATTACCATTTCTGTGATTTGATTTTCCAAAATCTGACATAAATTTTTTTCATTAGGATGTAAAATTTGGTTCAATGGGATTAAAATAATTTTTTTTGGGGAATAGTAACTTTTAAGTTTAATTAATCACGATTAAAGATAATTAGTGAAATTTGAGTTAAAATTGATATTATAAAAATATGAAAATACCCTTACACTTGTCATACCCATATTGGATAAGTCATGGTCAGCCAAGAAAATCCATTGGTCAACTTGGGGACCCCATGGAGCCACATTGGTAGGAAAATGACATTAAAAACGTTTTATTTAATGTTAAAATAAAAATGTCACAAACATGAGTTGTTTTACTAAAACAATTTTTAAATGGGGTAATACAAGTCCTATTTTTTACTATAAATATTAATTAGAAATATAAAAGGATTTCCTACAACATTATAGTTTTTTTATAATTTTTAGACATTAAATAAATTAAATATTTTACGACACCATGATGATGCAGCGATTAACTCATTAATTAATGATTTAAATAAAATAAAATGATAATGTAAAATCTAATACATACACTTGTCAAAAACCTATTGGATGAGTATATTTCGAACCCTTATCACCATATCCTCTAAATATATAATTTTGGGACCTTTAAAATCCGAAACTCTTTATATAATAAAGTAACATTTCATGACTTTCCAAGAGTGCCCCTCCTCTCCTCTTATAAAAGGCCCCCACCACTACCACCTTATTCACACCATCAAATCCTTTTGGCTCGGCCAAACTCTTCCCAAATACTCTCTAAACTTCCCTCACTTTCTCCTAGAAGCCTCACTTTGGGCATAATTCTTCCCAAGGAAGCCTTTATCTCAAATCAAAAAAGAGTTACCCGATTTTAAGGTAATGTCTTCTATAATGTTGTTTTGTTTTATTTTGCTACTCCAACCCCCTAAACTCTTTTTATTCTTTTCTTTTGTAACAACACCAGTATCCTCAATATACTAGGATGTTTTTATAATAAGGATTCTATCTACAGTTACACACACCTACATCTTATGGTTAATGAACATACTGTTTCTGTGGATGGCGAATTTCTGCCTCACGAAACGATGATTGTTCAAAACTCATATAACACCTTCAAAGGTGGCCATTAAGATGTCACTATATTTATATAAGATATATAATATGTTTATGTTTTACATAAGATACTTTATTTTTCATTTATGGCATACCTTTATGATTTCCATTATGGGTAAACACGATGATTTCATTTTAGGAAGTGTCGACTACCGCCCCCTCAAAGTGATTTGAATTGTTAATGCCATATGTGGGATGTATAAAGGATAGAGTAAATGGTTTTATAAATTATATAATACTGGAATTATTTTATACATTTATATAATTATAATTTCATTCCATTAAATATGGAATAGAAATGAAAGTAGCGTTCATGCGTACGTACGGCTTACCGTCTCCATGAACGGTGCATTTCATTTCTTACCTGTAAATGTTATGTAATGTTATAAATGCATGTATATACTAGATATATATGATATCTACATCATGAATATAACTATGAATATGATTGATATTTCACCACATGAAAATCTTGTAATTATAAGATGTTTATTTTTGACTCAAGTACCAAAGATCGACAAAATGACTGTTATTAACTTAAATAATTACATAATGTTCATAACAAGGTAATAAGTGATATAAAAGGTATAATGAACATGAAAAAGGTTCTTATGCGAATAGAAATTATATCTAGTTTTTTATTTAGGAGATTAAAGAACGATAGAGTCAAGTCAGACACGAGGTAAGGGAACTTCTTAACCCAATTTCCATTCGTGGGGTTTTTCTCCTACTTTTAAATTATGGGATGATATTATTATGTCCTATCTTGTATTTTGAATTTATTTATGTTTAATTATAGTGAATACACATAATAGATCTATTTTATTTAAAAATGATCTTTATAAGGACTTAGTCTCAATCTCCTTTCATTGAGGAATATTTTGTTTTATACACAACTTTCTTTTATACAGTGTATAAACCCCTTTGACTTTTACATTTATTCAAAAGGAATCTTCTTATATGAAGCATTCTACTAAATGAAAAAAAGGATTGTTTTTCTTGTCGTATGTATGCGGCAAAAACTAATTCTCCGCCGCCATGATCATTATTTGAGTTTAAGCTTCCTCTACAAGCCGTAACATTTTTTTAAATGAAAAATAAATACCGAGATTTAATTATCTTTTATTTTGGTATTGAAAATGGTTTTTGAAAGTATTTTTATTATATCAAGGTGTTGTATTGATATCTTGTGATTGAAATGTGGAAATGTTATGTTTCCTTTACACTTGTTTTATGTGATATGATTTTGTTATGGTTTATGATATGTTTAAACCTGTTAATATGAGGAACGCATTGGACTTAATAAGTGACGGGTGGAGCCCGCTATAGCTCCTTGATGAATCGGTAGGTCTCATTAGACAAACTAGTGTCTTGGCACGAGGCTTTGACAAAATCTTATTTGTAGTCATGGCACGAGGCCTTGGCTACGTGTTTATGATAGTATGGCATTATGTATTCCATCATTATGAAAGTTGTTATTGATATTGCATGTGATTATTCGACTAGTAGAATATCCATGTGAGTAAGTAAATGGAATTATTTAATTTAATTTTTTCCATATTATGCTGATGTTCATGTTTAAAAAGGCTTTTGTTTTTGTTATACATTTACTTAAATGTTAATGTATATTTATGAAATCTTCCACAATACTGTTATCCTTACTGAGCATCTGAGATCACCCCTTTCAATGTTTTAATATTTTCCAGGATGTGAAGAAGTATTTTATGAATGACCTATAGGGATAGTCAGAAGAGGATATGAGTGTGGACTATGGAGACTTTTTTATTGTAGTTTTTCACTTTATGATGTAATGTAACATTTTTGAATGTATCTAGTGTTTCCAAGGATATTAAACCAATCGTTCATTCGAGACTTGATCTTTTTTGATCATGCTAATGTTACACAATAATGCACTGACTCTGGGTAACTGGGGTCGGGGCGTTACAATTGGTATTAGAGGCAGTTTAGTACTAACCCTGGAAGCTAGATTTATATAAACTCTGATTAGAGCACATAGCCCAAAGATATACTTTGAGGATTAGTATAGAAGAACTTCCTAGAATTTTGGTATTATAGTGATTTTGTGAGTTTTCCGAGCAATACATCCATTTTTGGATACGAGCAGGTAGAGGCAGCTTTGGCACAGATGTACCTAGGGGTAAAACCCGAAAACGCCGCTTTGAGCTAGACTCGAACGAGAACTGGTGCACGACAACGAGCCTTGCTGCACTCTTGGTTACGACACTCCCGGGGGATATGCTTAGGATAATTCTCATTTTCTTTATAGACCATTATGAAGGGTTTATGAGTACATAATTTCTCAAAGAAAACATTTCTTTTTATGATTATGTATTATATCCATAAATATTTCAATTTATGTCAAGTGTTTTACAAGTATGGAATTATGTATTTTAATTCATAAACTAATCTAGTTTATGCCATTGTTTAGAAATGGTGCCTAGTGGAAGGAATGGAAACCGTATCAATGCACACACTCCGTGTAGGGATTTCCCTCCTACCCAAGATAATTATTGTGGATCTGGAGATACAACTGGTGCTGATCAACTTATTACCATAATGGGACAACTCACTCAGGTTATGAATAATAACCTTACTCGTATGGAACACCCTGATCTGCGACGTGGAGGATCAATGTTAGACCGCTTCATGAGGAAACAACCACCAACATTTAATTGGGGTACAAATCCATTAGTAGCTGAGAAATGGATAAACTCCTTAGGGAAAATATTCCACGCCTTGGGGAGTAGCGAAAGGGAGAAGGTTATCATGGAAGTTTACGGCCTCACTGGAGATGCGAATCAATGGAGGTCGTTGATTCAAAATACAATGGAAGATGAATAAGTATCAAGTATGGAATGGAGGGAGTTCAGAGATCTTTTCTTAGAAAAATACTTTCCTCGTGACCATCGAGCAGATATGGAAAGACAATTTCTGAGTTTGAGATAAAAGGAGGATGAAAATGTCGCAAAGTATGAGGAAAAATTTACAAGGTTAGCAAGGTATGCTGCAGATTATATACGTAACCCAAGAAGTAAGATTGATCATTTCTTTGATGGGTTAGAACCATTTCTCCGTCGAGCTTTAGTATCACAATCCTTCTCATCTTACGATGATATTGTCTCGTGTGCTATCAAGATAGAAAAGGAATTCTCTAAATCTTATGACAAAAAAGTAAAGCAAGAGAAGAAGAGAACGGTGGAACAAGAGACGAATAAAGGGAAAAAGGGAAAGAAGGATTTTCCATTATGTGATAATTGTGGGAAAAATCACATCGGTGCTTGCCTAAAAGGAATGGGAGTTTGTTATAAATGTAGAGAAAAAGTTCACTAGGCTCATGATTGTAAGGGAAAGAAAGAGGGTATCAATGTTGAATGCTACAATTGAAGGGAAATGGGGCACTATGCAAATGAATGTCTTAAGCGTCAGGGAAACTTACCTCAGAAAAGGCCAACCGATCAAGGACAATCTTATGTTGTTACTATAGTTGAAGTGGAATAATTAATGTATTGGTGCTTTTGGACTCAAGGATTATATTCTGGTAATAAGAATAATGTGATATATATAAGGATTGTACTATAGTACGTGTTGTTTTCATTAAGGTTTTAATACGATTAAGGTAATTATATTTTTATTATGTGACAATAAGAGAAACATTACTTTGTTTGGGGAATCTGATGTTACAATTGATTTTGGAATTTAGAGACCTTTTAGAGAAGGTCTGGAAAGAGGTATTTTGGATAACCATAAAGGTTGGAATGGATTAAGTTGAACCTTGGATAGTATTGTTTATTGTTAAAACATTCTTGAAGATTATTTTTGGAATATTATAATACTATAGTTTTAGGAAAAGGACAACCTGCAGGTTGAGGGATATCTTGTTGCATCGGACAAAGTTGTAGGAATCGAAACCACAACCATAGTTAGATAGGCCTTTACTACCTACCACTAGCCTACAGGAAGTCCCTGGTTATTACAAAATATTTTTCCTAATCTAAATGGTATGTGGTAATATTTTGAACCATATACAATTAAGATAAACAAAATATTTTTGAGTTCTGTTACCATTTGGTGTGAAAGATGGGTTTGTGGTAAAAATTTATTAAAGAATGAAAGTATACATGACAAGTATGTATATTTCCTTACGTTCCTAGTAAATCTCTTAAATAAATTCCTCAACATTATGAAAGGTAACTTAAAACAAAAACGTTTTCGGTTAACTTTTCGAACTGGGGATTCAATGACCGTTTAACAAATCACAAGTTTGTGATTTTCTTATGGTTAAATTTCTCCTAATCCTATTTTCTACAACTCTCCATCAGACCTTGATGGTTTGTTTTTCCTCCATATCCATATTTTTATAGAATCTTAGTATGGGCTATCTCGGGTGACCTTTGTACTTCTCTTTATTTTTTTTAATGTTATATTTTAATTAACCTTATTTATGATGTGGGTTTTCCACAAAGGTATTTTCTATTTTCAACCTTTTATTTTCAAATAAAAATTTCAAATTTAGAGGACACAATTTATTGAAGGATGGGAGAACGTAACACCCCGAGCTTCCATGATACGCTTCACATTCAATAATGCAATAACTTGCATTGTACGCAAGTCCGAGATTCTGACACACCGTGACCAATAAAAATAGCCATTATGAATAGTAATACCCACTTTTTGAATTTATATATATTTTATATTTCAAAATGGACTTCATTTTTGGATTCGTAATATCAAAATTAGCCTATGTTGAATTTTTTGTATTTTTCTGAGAACTTCCAATTTTTTTGAATAGTGAAAAATACTTAAAAACAACTTTTTTAATAAAAATAAATTATATTGATAAATAATAATATTGAGTGGATTAAAAGTATCATTAGAATATATTTTTACCATTTTATCCAATGGTGTTCATTATAATTAATTTCACTTTGAAATTGGACATAAACAATGGTCAATCTTTTGATATATATTGCTTCTTAAAAACATGCTATTTGTTGTGACATCAGGAATTAATTATAAAATTAATTAATGAAACTTATATGATAGTAATTTTGTAAAATAGACATCATTTTTGAATTCGGAATATCAATTCTAGCTTAGGGTAAATTTTTGGCATTGTTCTAAAAAACATCAATTTTTGATGAATAGTGAAACCACTAAGTGGTAGTTAAAAAACCGATTTTTCGTTCAAATTAAATATTACCACTTCTGTGATTTGATTTTAAAAAATATGACATACATGGTTGTCATTATGATGTAAAATGTTGTTCAATTGGATTAAAGTAATTTTTTTGGTGAATATTAACTTTTAATTTTAATTAATCACGATTAAAGGTAATTAGTGAAATTTAAGGTAAAAATGATATTATAAAAATATGAAAATACCTTTACACTTGTACTAACCCTATTTTATGTGTCATGGCCGAACAAGACAATCCATGGGTCAACTTGGGGACCCCATGGAGCAACTTTGGTAGGAAAATGACATTAAAAACGTTTTATTTAATGTTAAAATAAAAATGTCACAAACATGAGTTGTTTTACTAAAACAATTTTTAAATGGGGTAATACAAGACATATATTTTTCTATAAATATTCATTATAAATCTAAAAGGATTTCATATGACATGATATTTTTTTTATTAATTTTTAGACATTAAATAAATTAAATATTTTATGATACCATGATGATGCAGCGATTACCTCATTAATTAACGATTTAAATAAAATAAAATGATAATGTAAAATATAAGACTTAAACTTGTCAAAAACCTATTGGATGAGTATATTTAGAACCCGTATCACCTTATCCTCAATATATATAAGTTTGGGACCTTTAAAATCCAAAACCCATTATATAATAAATTAACATTTCTTGACATTCCAAGTGTGCCCCTCCTCTCCTCTTATAAAAGGCCCCCACCTCTACCACCTTATTCACACCTTAAAAGCCTTTTGTCTAGGCCAACCTCTGCCCAAATACACTCTCAAATTCTATCTCTTACTCCTAGAAGCCTCACTTTGGGCAGAATTCTTCCCAAGGAATCCTTTATCTCAAATCAAAAAAGAGTTACCCGATTTTAATGTAATGTCTTCAATAATGTTGTTTTGTTTTATTTTGATTCTCCAACACCCTAAATTCTTTTTATTCGTTTCTGTTGTAACAACTCCAGTATCAGAAATATAATAGTATTTTTTATAAAATGGATTCTAGCTACACTTACACACAGATACATATAATGGTTAAAGAACATACTGTTTCTGTGGATGGTGAATTTCTGCCTCACAAAACGATGATTGTTCAACACTCATATAACACCTTCAAAAGTGGCCATTAAGATGTCAATATGTTCATATATGATATATAATATGTTTATGTTTTACATGATATTATTTATTTTTCATTTATGGCATACCTTTATGATTTCCATTATGGGTAAATGCGATAATTTCATTTTAGGAAATGCGGACTACCGCCCACTCAAAGTGATTTGAATCGTTAATGCCATATGTGGGATGTATAGAGGATGGAGTAAATGGTATTATACATTATATTATACTGGAATTATTGTATACCTTTATATAATTATAATTTCATTCCATTAAATACAAAATAGAAATCAAATTAGCATTCATGCGTACGTATGGCTTACCGTCTCCATGAACGGTGCATTTCATTTCTTACGTCTAAATGTTATTTAATGTTATAAATGCATGTATATACTGGATATATATGATATCTAAATCATGAATATAATTCTGAATATGATGGATATTTCACCACTTGAACAAATTGTAATTATAAGAAGTTTATTTTTGACTGAAGTACCAAAGATCGTCAAAATGACGGTTATTAACTTAAATAATTACATAATGTTAATATCATTGTAATAAGTGATATAAAAGGAATAATGAACATGAAAAAGGTTCTTAGGAAAATAGAAATTAACTCTAGTTTATTATTCAGGAGATTAAAGAATGATCAAGTCATGTTTGACACGATATAAGGGAACTTCTTAACCCAATTTCCATTCTTTGGGTAAATCTCCTACTTTTAAATTATGGAATGATATTATTAAGTCATATCATGTATTTTGAATTTCTTTATGTGTACTTATAGTGAATACAAATAATAGATCTATTTTATTTAAAAATTATCATTGTAAGGACTTCTTCTCAATCTCCTTTCATTGAGGCATATTTTGTTTTATACAAAACTTTCATTTATACGGTGTATAAACCCCATTGACTTTTACATTTATTCAAAAGGAATATTTTTATACGAAGCATTATACTAAACGACAGAAAGGAATGTTTTTATTGTCGCACGTATGCGGCGACAACGACTTCTTCACCGCCGTGATCATTATTTTAGTTTCATCTTCCTCTACAAGCCAAAACATTTTTTTAAATGAAAAATAAATACTGAGATTTAATTTTCTTTTTTTTTGGTATTGAAAATGGTTTTTGAAAGTATTTTTTTTATATCAAGGTGTTTTATTTATATCTTGTGATTGAAATGTGAAAATGTTATGTTTCCTTTTTGCATGTTTTATGTGATATGATTATGTTATGGTTTATGATATGTTTAAACCTGTTCATATGAGGAATGCATTGGACATAATAAGTGATGGGTGGAGCCCGCTATAGCTCCTCGATGCATTGGTAGGCCTCATGAGACAGACTAGTGTCTTGGCATGAGGCCTTGACAAAATCTTTTTTGTAGTCTTGGAATGAGGCATTGGCTACGTGGTTATGATAGTCTGGCATTATGCATTCCATCATTATGAAAGTGGTTATTGATATTTCCTGTGATTATTCGACTCCTAGAATATCCATGTGAGTAAGTAAATAGAATTATTTAATTTTATTATTTCCATATTATTCTGAAGTTCAAGTTTAAAAAGGCTTTTGTTTTAGTTATACGTTGACATAAATGTTAATGTTTATTTATGAATTATTCCACAATATAGTTATCCTTACTACGCATCTAAGCTCACCCCTTTCAATGTTTTAATATTTTACAGGATGTGAAGAAGTATTTTATGAATGAACTGCAGGGATATTCAGAAGAGGATATGAGTGTGGACTATGAAGACTTTGTTATTGTAGTTTTTCACTTTATGATGTAATGTAAAATTTATGAATGTACCTAGTATTTCCAAGGCTACTAAACTAATCGTTCTTTCGAGACATGATCTTTTGGGATCATTCCAATGTTACGAAATAATGCACTGACTCTGGGTAACTGGGGTCGGGGCGTTACAGGTCTTGTTGGTTACATTCCAAACATTCGAAGGCCTTAATCATGTATTCTCTTGAAAAATTAATACCCATTGAATCTTAGTGAAAACATGAGTGCTGCCAAAAGTTAACTCATTTCACATTCCAAAACCTCAAACGATGATATAACTATTTCCTTATATCAGTCATGAGCTCATGAATACTGTCAAACATTTAATTTTCTCGTTATCCCTACATTATGCACATATCATCTTTTTTACAAAAATATCTCAATCAATTTCCATGGTTACTGGTACCATAAAATTATTTAAAACCACAATAGACCAATACATAAATATTCCAATATTCCACGATACTATATACAACATTATTTTGGAATCCCATTACATAAACACTAAATCATTCCACCACAACATTATCACATTCATCATTTCCAATAGTGATCGCATGTGAATTCCCTTTTTTCCTTTGCCTTAAGTGGTTGCTCATGTCGATCATCACTGAACCTTGGATTAGGGAATCTATTAGCATAATGCCCCATTTAATTGCAGTTGAAGAATTGAAGTGTTGGTGGTGCATTCTCTGCAGTATTTTCTTTATTCACATCATTAGAAACCCTTTTTCCATTACTTCGACACTTAGCTACTCGATGAAATTCTTTTCCACACTTAAAACATTTTCTAGTCCCTTTAAGACAATCTACACCATGCTTCTTTCCACAATTTGAGCATAACGATACACTAATGTTCTTTTCACCATTATTCCGAGATTTCTCCTTGAACTCCATCTTTTGTTTCTTGTTAAAACTATGAGACAGATAAGTAACACCAACTTCCATTTCTACCTTGATAGCACAACGCACAATTTCTTCATAGCTACGGAAGTCTCTTATAGCTAATGCCCTTCGATGATTTGATTTTAACTCACTGAAGAATCGATCAACTTTACTTTCAGGTTGGATGATAAATCCAGAAGCATACCTTGCAAGCCTTGTAAAATTCGCTTCGTATACACCAAAAGATTTACAATCCTTTTACTTTAGTTCAAGAAACTCTTTCTCCATCTTTGTTCAAAGAATACGAGGGAAGTACTTATTGAAAAATATGTTCATGAACTTGTCCCATTCCATGGACTCAATTTCATCTCATGGCCTCGTATTCTTGATAAGATTCCACCATTGATCTGCTTCACCTTCCAAACGATATACTGCTAAGATGACTTTATCATGTTCAGAACATTGAAGAACTCAAAATATCTTTTCAGTGGTACTGATCCATTGTTCAGCAACAAAAGGATCTAAAGACCCACTGAAAGAAGGTGGATGTTTCCTCATGAAGGACTCAATAGAATATTGTTCCCTTCTCTGCTCATTTGGATGTCCAGAATGATTCATATCTTGTGTAAGTATTACAATAAGATTTTTCACTCCATATCCCATAACATTTTTTTATTTAGGAGGACAATCATTGCATTGTCCATTGCACTGATCAACACGGTTCCTTGAGGTACCATCCATCATCTAAAACCCAAAAAGAATAGTGTGAGAGGAAAAAATAATGCTAGGGAAAACAACATAATAATGAGGGAGTACATTCAATATCTAACATATTAGTTTTAATTCTAAGATCTTTACCGTAGTTCTAGGACTACAACCTATACTTATACTTAACCTTAGGGACATCCCTAGACATACCTTAGAAATATCTCTAGTGATCTCAGTAAAGTTCGCGCATCCTAGTTTCCAAAAGTTGACTAAACCTTTCCTCTGATACCAACTGTAGAGACCCGAAGCTTGACTTACATAGATAATACATTACTTTTGCAGAATACATAATACATAATAAAAACAGACACACAAGGACCGTAATAGTTTAGTGTCATTGGAAACATGGAATGTAATCTTCTAATTAAGGTGAAAGATCATCAACATCTCCCATATAGATCTTCCACTTTTTGTTTCCTTACCTAAAACCATTATTTTAATCCAGGGGGAATGAACATAAAAAGGGTGAGCTCAAATGCTCAGTAAGGGTAAGAATGGATAAAATAAAAAATACCATATACATTTGAACTTAACAACCTGAGCATAATGTTTAAACATCAAAATCTTGAGAAAGGACTTAAAACATGGAAGTACATAAGGCATACATCGTAATGGAACATAAATCATGATAACATAGCATGGGAATAAAACATGTAATTATGGAATCCATTAATCACATGTAATGATTTCCATAGTAGCCAAGTCATTGCTGCCAAGACCATCTTAGTGGACAAAGTCCCTTTCTAAATCGAGTTCACTCCTCGTTCCGGTCCTGTAATACTGAACTAGATTAACTTACCGTTCCATCCATGTCTATCTCATGAGATATAAATCTTTACCCAATGAATTGTAGGGAGATATGGTTCCCACCCATCTCATAATGAAATCATTCTTTCTTGTGCCACAAAATAAACATACATCATTCATAATAACCCAATATATAAAATGGGGTTCATAAACATCATCCCATCATCAAATAATCCATATAAATGAAATGGATATCATTTCATAATAAGAAAAGTGAAACCATGTAAATCATAGAGACATGATACTTGAAACATTCACATATTAAATAGTGTCATCTTAGATGAAAAATGGTTTTGATAAAACACTTGAAATGAATTCTTGAGGAAAATATCCTTTCTTCTTCAAAATAATTCTCTTTTCACAAAAACTGAAAAAAATTTAAAAGATAATGATTTTGTTGAAAATATTCATGAAATATTTTGGAGGAAGCTTCATGAAAAAAGGCTTTATAAAACAGTAAAATTCCCTTTGGGCCATATAAGTTAAAAAAAATTCTTCTCGTACTTTTGTTGGAAATGTCAAAAAAGTAACTTGTAACGTAAAATAAAATAATGATTCCTTACATACCATGTAGTAAAAGTAAAAAATGGGTAAAAGGACATTAAAAATACATGAAAACATTTTTATAAAACATGTACATGGATAATAACAATAACACCAGTAAATATTTACGAATAAACAATCTCAGATGAGAATGAGATTGGAATATTTATCCCTTACCTTAGGTCCGATATGCTTCATACGTATCCGAACCTCATGTATAATGATTTAAATAATGTCATTGACTTATTAAAACATCATATTCATTGTTATGAAATCATATATGGTTCACTTATGACTTTATATTACCCGTTCTTTTGTAAATTCAATGTTAAAGAGCGTGTTGGGTAAAATCGTTTCATTTGTCGTTCGTGATTTGACTGGTAATTATTCATATGATTACATAGATCACGATTATTTAATTCTAGAATATAAAACATGATTTATATATAATATATATTCGGAATATAAATATATATAATAGATCTATAAATGGAAATAAATACACCGTTCAAGGAGACGGTAGGTCGTACGTACGCATGAACGTTGTTTTCGTTTCCTCATTGAATTGAATGGAACTAATTGGATGAAATACATATATATATACATAAATCCAGTATCATTATTATGTCATATATTTCATGATTACTTATTATATATACTTTATAGTCATTTATGAATGGTTAATCATTGAGAATGAATCTCATCGCGTCGTAGAGACGGTATTCCGTACGTACGCACGAGCGATGATATCATTCCCATGATCGTGGAATTTTATTGGAGTATATGTATACTATTACATAATCAATAATAATTTACAATAATCATATATAGTTATTTATTAGAACCATTATACCCATCAAAGTAAGGTGGTGGTGGAAGATAGATTACACCACGGCGTGGAGATGGTATTCCGTACGTACGAACGCGCGGTGATTTCATTTTCCTTAGGATGGATAGATGATGAAATAGGGTTGTTTCATACTAATAATAACATATCCGTATATGATTGATACTGATGTTATTACTTCATAATGAAACAACTAAAGAAGAATAAGTGGAAGAAGAAATAAAGTAGAAAGAATCGGTAACAGACATTACCTCTTCTTTGAAGCGCCTCTTTGAGACCTCCTTTTAGGGCACAAAAATTGGTCTTTGAAGAAGACCATGACCTCTAGGATGTTTCTATGGAAGTGGAGAAGAGAATTTTTCAGGTTTTGGCCGAGATTGAAGGCTCAATGTGGTGTGAGGAAGAGAGGGAGGAGGCGCCCTTTTATAAGGGAGGAGAGGGGCACCTTTGGAATAACCAAAAATATTATATTATTATAAAGTAATATTTGATTTTTAATAGCTCCAAATTGATTTATTTCTAAGGTAAGGCGGGGATGGGTCTAAATCCTCTAATACAATAGAATTTAGACATGTTTTGGTCCTTATATTAACCTTAACGTTTAGTTTTAACTCATAGTTAATTAGATTGACATTTACCATGTCACATTGTATTTTTATATTATATAGTTAATAAACTTATGATATACATCCAAGAGATCCCCAAGTGGTCCGTCAATAATACACCTATCATGATATATGTATATTTTCCGAACCTTAGATTTTTAGGAATATAATAAACTTTAATAATATAATATTTTGTTTTAAAAACTATTTTATTTCAATTTTAACACTATTTGGTAATTGATTTTTGTGAAAATCATAACATAATTATTAGTTCTAACGAAGTTTATTAAATCAATACTAACATGTCATATTAACATATAAAATTACTAGAACTCATAGAATGTCTCAAATTATATTTATTTGGGTATTTATAACATCAATTATGTCAATATTTCATTAATAAGATAATTAATGCATCATCATTATGTCAAAAATAAATTAAATTAATTTAAGTCTAAAAATTAAAAATAAAATACTATTATGTAGGAAAACATTTTTTCTTTCTAATGAAAATTTATAGTCGAATTTATCTTATGTATAAACCTATATTAAAATTGATTTAGTTATTAAACATGGATTTTAACTATTTTAACCCTTCTTTAAATAAATTAATAATAAATGTCCTAATCTAATCAATGTGGGCCTAAATGGTCATATTTTATTCCTAAGGTGGTTGTTGTCCAAATTACACTTATCCAATAGAATTAGGACATGTGTTAGGGTAATAATAATATCATTCTTACCCTTAATTTCCCTATTTACTTTTAACCGTGGTAATAAAAGTAAAAAGTTACTATTCACCAAAAATTATTTTCATCTCATTGAACCACATTTTAGTCCTTGATATTAACCTTGTCTCTTGGATTTATGAAATTCCACTCACAGAAGCGGTAAAATTATGTTTTATGAAAAAATCATTTTTTTAACTACCACTTAGTGGTTTCACTATTCATCAAAAAATTGAATGTTTCCAGAAAAATACAAAAAATTAGGCCTAAGCTATATTTGATACTATGAATTCAAAAATTATGTTTATTTTACGAAATTCAAAACATATTAGTTTCATTAATTAATTTAAAAATTAATTCCTGTCGTCAAAACAAATAACGTGTTCTTAAGAGATAATAACCATCAAAAGATTGACACTTGTTTATGTTTGGTTTAAATGTGAAATTACATCCAATGACCAACATTGAATTAAAATGTAAAAATATATTCTAAATATACATTAAAACTACTCAAATTAATAATTTATCACTATTAATTATTTTATTAAAAAGGTTGTTTTTAATTAAAATTTAGTAATTTTCACTATTCATCAGAAAATGAATGTTATCCGAAATGTACCAAAATTTCACCCTAAGCTAATTTCGATATTCCGAATCCAAAAATGAAGTACATTTTGAATGATAAAATTTATAAAATTTCAAAAAGTGGTTATTACTATTCATAATGGCTAGTTTTAATAATATTTTAATAGCATATCGTTGTTTAGTGAAACTCGGTATTGCGTACGACGCAAGCTATCAAGGAAGGTCGTGATTGCGTGTAAAGCAATCCAAGCTAGTGTTTTGTGTAGTGAAAGATTCCTTTGATGATTTATATAAAAAAAATATTTCCTATAAAATTCTCGGGTGTTACAATAATAATGGCAACCATGTATGTAGGATTTTCAAAATTCAATTCACAGAAGCGGTAAAAATTTATTTAAATGAAAAAGTCAGTTTTTAACGACTACTTAGTGGTTTCACTCTTCATAAAAAATTTATTTTTTTCATAAAAATACCAAAAAACTCACCCTAAAATATATTTGACATTATGAATTCAAAATTAATTTTTATTTTAAAAATTCTAAACATAGAATATGGATTAATTATTTTAAAATTAATTCCCATTGTCAAAAAAAATGTGTTTTTAAGAAATATTAACTATCAAATGATTGACACTTGATTATGTCCAATTTCAAAGTGAAATTAATTCCAATGACCAAAATTATATTAAAAGGTAAAAATATAATCTAATTAAACGTTATAAACAATTAAAAATATTATCTAACTATATAGAAAATTTATTTTAAACAATGTTTTGAATTAAAATACATTATTTTCAACAATTCATCAAAATAAGAATTTTATATGAAAAATAACAAAATATTACCAAATGTGAATATTCATGTCCCAATTTTAAATAATAATTATATTTGTTCAAATGGGACATATAAGAGTGACCAAAAATAAATTTAAATATGGTTCTCTATCAAAAGGAGGTAAATTATCCTTTTAATGTAAATTACACTTAAAATTACATTCATTCACATTTTAATCCTCTAACTTTTATTGGATAAATGTAAAAAAATTTAACAGACATGTATAATCATATTTTTGTTAATTCAGTTCCTTATTTCCAATATAACGGCTTTTAGTTAATTACCTTATAAAATAATAATATTATATTATTATTGTGCTAAATAATAATCCAAAGAAACTCTTTGTTGCGTATTTGGTACACCATAGAACATAGAAACCAATTTAAAGTAAAATTAATATTTCATTTACAAAATATTAATTAAATTAAAAATGTATTATTTCATTATTTACTTAGTATGTTACAAATATGGTTTTTCTTAATAGTTATTTGGATGTTAAGACTTTTAAAGTTTACACATATCATTATGTAACATTGGTAAATTATAGATATATCAATAATATATGACACTAAATAACATTGTCTGGTTTACAAAAATAATATAAGAGATTGTTTTTAGTTGAAATAAAGTAGAAAAAATATATCATATGTTTATTGAATTGTATTAAAAAATTATTTTATGGAAAGTATTGAAGCATAATGAAAGACCTTTAAAAAAATTTCTTCTTAGAGTTCATGAGAATCCATTAATTTAATTTAAAATTATGAAAAACTAATTTTAAGTGTTTGAAAACACCTGGATGATTTTTGAGAAGTTTAACATGATGAAGACACGTCGAGTACTTACATTTTCTTGAAGTAACTCATGAAATAAAGATTATGAATGAAAACATTTTGATTAATGTTATAAAAAATAAATTTTTTGATGGTAGGGTAAACATTTGAATGATTTACCCATAAAAGATATTGTACTGATAGTTATGAAATATATAGGAAAAATTATAGTATTTATAGTATTAACTTATTGAGGAAGATGTTATTAGAATTAGTAGATATTTGAAGAATTCATATTTGGTCTCGATAAATTTTAGGATCTGATGTATGAATGTTGTGAAGAGTAAATACCAACCATATAAGAATCATCAGTCACGTTTTTAAGTGTAATATTCAAACCAGAAGAGTTTTTTCATTTTATAAGAATGTATTTTTAACTAAAATATTTTCTATGTTCACATTAACATTTCCATTACAAAGGACTCAATAGTCATGATATTTCATTCTATACATGTCCTAAAAAAGCATCAAAATATAATATTTATATAATGATCATATTGGTTAATATACATACTAAATAATTCCATGGTATAAAAGTGGTTTATACTAAAAATATAAAGGTTGATAATAAATTCAACCAAGATAAATCCTTTTATTGACAAAATATTTTCATTTTGTTTTTCTGCAACACTTTACCAATTAATCTATATACTATAATTATATATAATATATAATGAATTTTATTATTTTATATAACTCCAATATACTCCACAATCGTGGAAATGAATTATAATATTTTATAATAATATATTTATTATCTAATATATCCCCATTTTACACTAAATATTGAGTATTAACTTCAGTAAAACTACTTTATAAACATTTTCAATACGTTGCTTCTTACTTTGTTCCGTTTAAAATGAATATTTTTATTTCATCTAAAAATTATGATTGACCAACCAACATGGGAAATTAAACTCTTTCATACACTTAAAATGCATAGATACACTTATTATTCATTCATTATTCATAATTTTTATATATATATGAATCTAACACATGTTCAATATTTTTCCTCCTATGGAGATTTTCACCTCACTTCACAACATCACATTTTTCTCACACCATTTTCATAATTTTAAATTTATTATTTTAGATTATACTTATCATTATTGAGAAAAAACATTGAAATTTAAATTAGTGAACCTTACTCTTTGAAAATACCAATCATCAAACTCCCTAATCATTGTAAATCAAATATTGATAGGGGAAAAAATGATGAAATAACAAATATAATTATTTTGAATTTCACTAACATAATTATTTGAATATATTTTCATATTAAATATTTTATTTCATTAATAAACACCCATAGGATATCAATTATAGGTTTACAAAAAATAATCAGTGAAATTATTTTAAATACAATGTGTATGAGACATACACATTTTTGAAAAAAGTTTCCTTCCCTTTACTGTAAGTTCTAAATTTTTTATATATAAAATATTAACATTAAAAACGTTCCCTAAATTACAAAAACAAATTTTATTTTATTTAATATATCAATTCATTATTATATTTTTCATCTATCATAAACAAAGGTACACTGAGATACAAAGGATATATCATGTAATCCATGGAAAAGTAACTTGTAAACAAGTCATGAATTTACTTTTAATGCCATCTCCACTATATAAACATTATGCTACCATCATCCAAATTCATATATTATATATCATGTGAAAATATTTCTATAAGATACTTAGTGGAGTAAATGATTTTTTCTAGGGTGAATTTAGTAACCCTTAAAGGGTTGGGGTGAAATTGGGGGTCACCTAAATAATTTTTTTCTCTTAGATCATGTTGGCCCATTTATTAGATCTAGCCCCCTCATTGGAAGGATCAAAATCAAATATTTTATCACTCTATGAAAATATTATAAAATATTACAGGATATATATGTAGAATGATAAATCAGACACATGAACTAGGTTTATACAAAGTTCACCAAAACTGGGCTAAATCTAAGGACCACACACTACATATCTATTAATGTCAAAAATCAAATATGATTACATTTAGTGGATAAAATTTAATTTACATTCACTCTATGAAATGTTGAATTAAATTTAAAAAAAATTAGTGAGGTAATACTACCCTTGAATGATTACCTCATCCTATTCTCATCTATAAACTACTTCAGAATGGTTCTTTTTCAGTTTATAGGCATGTGGGTCTCTCCATTATTAATACATAGAATAAAATATCTATGAATGAAAATTTTGAATATGATTCTCCTTTTATGTTAATTCTTGTTCACTATTTCTTCTATATGACTAGATGAGATATACTCCTCACAGATTCAGTTAATCACTTCTCCTCAAAAATAATCACAATAATAATAATACCTACATTTTTTTGATTATTTTATACTGAAATAATATTTATGCACTATTTTTCTTCAACCAAGTAGATATGATTTTTGAGGGCCTTTTATTGTTTTCTATCATATATATTTCTTATTATTATTATTATCTCAAAATTTGATATTGAATTAATTATCATATTATCATACCGCTCTCTAAAATGATATATAAATTATTTATCACCATTTTTCAAAAATTTATAATAATTTTTAAGGAATTACAACCATCCAACCCTCTAATCAAGGGTTATAATTAATTCCCCTTCATATAATGTTATAAGATTTTACCATATTCCTCTCACATTTATGTAGCTTCAACTATAAATCTATATGTTTATTCATTAATCAAGACTCAATTTAAATTATCAACTTTTTTAATTTAAATTAAATCTTCAATATGTTATAGAAATAAAAAATCCATTAGATTGTTGAAATTTCATTTAAGTTTATTAGACAAAAACATAATCATTTAATCATATAAAATAGGAAAAAATTTATTTAATCCACTAGATATATCATGTTAGGGTTCTTAAAAATCATCATTGATTTCTTCCATTATATATTTATAAAAACTGGTCTATAATATTTTTAATAAACCAAATAAATCTTTCTTTTCAAATATGGAATCTCCCCCTTCCAAACCAATAATTAAATTACATAAAAGTCTTCATTAAATCTATGTAATATTCCTAATTTAAATCTCCATAAATATTAGTTTTTATAAACGTGATCAATTCTTATGATATTTATTATACATAGGTTGATGCACCTTAGAATACAATTTTCAGTGTTTTAAAGGAAACAATATCCCTTAAATGAACCTCATTTTACTCATACGTGGTTAGTATATTCTCAATTTTATTCTTTTATAGACTAAAAATATTTCAATTTAATCATATATAGAATTATTTTTTATCATATGTATCCTATAGACATCCTATATTAATATTAAATAATCATTTGTTTAATTTTACATAGCCATGATACTTCTCTGATAAGCCTTATTTAGATTTCTATTTAATCTTACTCATCCTTCATGTATAAAATATTAATCTGAAACAACTTAAAAAATCTAGGGTTACTGTTATATAGAATCCTTTTTTAATTTATATTATAACATAGAAAATGATAATTTCTAACGTAATATTATATATTATGTTCCTCACACTTTTTGATTCTTACTTATCTATCAAAAACCCATCTGACACTTAAATATTATTCTCCTTTCTATATTTTAAAATTTGAAGTTGTTGAAAATCCATATTAAATCTTTTATATCACTATACATGACAAAATATCTTCATGCTATATATGTTCTAATTTATTTTTTATTAATAATTGTTTTGCTAAAATTTTACTCTTATGTAATTCCAATCTTTATAGGAATAAAAAAATCATTAAATAATCCTGACACATTTTCAAAAGTATTCATATAATATAAAATACTTCATGAATAACCATGAATAGAAAATTTAATAAAAACACAATGATTAAAAACCTTTTTAAACTCTTTCTAGGCTATATTCATCAACTAAAATATTCCCATCATTACTTATTTAGCCCATTTTAAAGGATATTTCAACAATTACATGATTTTTAAAAATTCATTATATATTTACTCTTATCAATCCCACATCGATCGTATTTATCTTCACCATCCATTATAAATAAATCTAATGAATAACGCCCTAAATGTGAAATTCTCACCCATTAAATTTTGATGGAAAAACTATCATAAATTGATTTCCAAAATTTAACACCTTCTTTCATCCTTGATAAATATGTGGATTTATGATTTATTATCCCTACACTATCTTTTTATATAAAATTTAGGGGGATTCTTTCTAGATTTGATGATTTTTTCTCTCTACCTTTATATATGAACTGTATAAAGTTGCATTTTACAGATATTCTTATTTATGATTTCAAAATATTTCAATGTATGTATTCCCTTTATTTATGAATTACATGGGGGTGTCTTCATCAACCATACTTCTTCTTTGTCGATAAAACCTGACACTATATTTTTTTGGTAAGTTAAATCTCTTATTAGGGCCATATCTATTAGTACAAGTCCCCAAATATTGATT
This sequence comes from Viscum album, assembly GCA_963277665.1. NCBI lineage: Eukaryota > Viridiplantae > Streptophyta > Magnoliopsida > Santalales > Viscaceae > Viscum > Viscum album. The sequence goes on along the minus strand of OY728123.1, from coordinate 1,194,296,007 downwards.
TAAAGAGACTAGATTATTTCCCTTATTTATACAGTCCAAAGATTCTTCATAATTCAGCTCAATAAATTATTTTTTAAAATACATATTTAAGATATTTGTAAAACTCTATTTATAATGAATCTTCTCTATAACCTTATTTGATACAACTTATTTACATCCAAAGCCCTTCTATCTATGGATGGATTGAAATTTTGTTTCAAAATAATTAGTATCTTTAAAAAGCTTTTAAATCCTTCCAATATTAAACTTTTGGATTTAGTTACTATTTATAGAATTCACCAAAGGTGACTTCTAGATACTAACTCCTTATAACTTTAGTAAAATCATATGATTTATCCACAACTTGAAAAATATTTAAAAATTTATCTTATACCATATATTTGAAAAATATTCATGTTTTTTATTTTAACCTCAAACAACATTAACATATAGATGTATGCTCCCAAATATTTCAGTATGTAAATGTACTACTTCTTATAGAGTCATCAATAAATACAATAATCTTATAGACTTAAGACCTGATGTAAGAAACAAGATAAGTTTTTTTTAAATTCAATGTTTTCCATGGATCCCACACATTTTAGTAAACACCATGAATCATGGGAATTTTGTTCTTCCAATACATTTCCTAATAATCTCAATTACACTTATACAAATCAATTAGTTATGAGTCAATGGAGAATAAATTTTGTGATTAATAACACATATTTTATCAATTGATACCATTTTACTAATCTTCCAACATTCCTAGAATGTTCTTCATTCCCATATGAGGAAAAAAAATATTTAAAATTTCAACATCAGCATCCCGTAAATTACATTAGATTTATCACTATTTTTAACCTCTGGTACAACTTGAAGTTTTTCACCATAGGAGTCAAACTAAAGTTTAATTTTATTTTATGAAATCATTTTTATATTGTATCATATTTTTAGAGAATAAATAAATAATGCATGAATTTCTCCAAGAGTGTGTCTATTTCTCATTCATGATTTTTCTCTTTCATTCATGTTTAGATGCCACTAGAAATTACTTGGTATCACTTACTGATCATTAAATTTGGATTGATATGATTTGAATAATTTATTAGTGATAAAAATTAAAAACTCCAATATAGATTATAATTATAACTTTATAGTACCCCAACATTGTTGTAATAGATTATTTTTTGATACCATGTGGAATTACATTGAAACCCAATTATTACTTTATGTGTGGGTTTACATCACTTTAAATTCTTAATATTATCATTAGATTCATATTTTATATACACCTTTTGGTTTGGATTAATCCTTGATACTATTTTCCTTAAATAGTCCATTTACCCTATAGATCATATGTCTCTATTCATCATGAAACAATTCAAACAATCAGATATAATAGTAAGGTATATGGGAATAGGGGTAATTCGAAAACATGCTCATACTGGGAAATGTGACTAATCTTAGTGAACCAACCCTTAACTTACAACACTATTTCAATCCTACGTATAGGTTATCCATTGATAGATACCGCATGTAACATTTTCATTCTAGGTATTCACTTTAAAATCCACCATTTTCCGTTTCCTAGGATACAAATCCATTATTAGACTTATCCCACGTGTTCATGTTTCTTCATTATATTAAAAATTCATAAAAACTAAATCATGAATTCTCCATTAGAAGTGATCCTTCACATTTATCTTATTCTCTTTATTTATAGAAATTATTAGACCAATTTTCCATTACTTAAGTTGGACCTCCTTAATTTCCACTAAAATAATTCCATAAATATTTTTTTTGGAATAAATATAGTCCCTTATTTTTTTTGTATATTGTCATTGTAAATTACTTATGGATACACTATATATTATTTTCTTTTATAAATTATGGATATAATAAATAATCCATAAATGATGTTTTATATAACCTCAGTTTAATTCTATAAATTCATTCCATACATTTGATGAATTTTTCTAATGTAAAGTATTAGTTTTATTTCTTTATGTGCCCCCATTGGGAATGATGTTAATTATATTTTAGTTATATTCAACTTTAATTTTGTATTAAATCTTCATATATGTATATCTAGAAAAAATAAAAAACTATCATTAAATTCCTACATTGTCGTCTATTACCTTAGTTGAGATGTTGTAGAAACTATACTTCCACCCTTTAACCCTTAGGATTATATAAAAACACTCATATCGTTCCCAATGATTCCATGAAATTAAGTCATTGTATCTAATGTACATTGAAATACATTGCCTATAGATTTAGAAATATATTTTCACTTTATCATAGATTATATATTCCCACTGCTGACCAATCCACCAATTAAGGCTTCTTAGAGAAAGATTCTATCTTTCCACTTGATATTTTCAACATGTCCTAAATATCATAGATCTGCTCATCATTATCATTCTTTCGGAATGACATGTGCTCCATCTTTGAACTGTCATCTTTCTATGATATTATCCTATATTTTAGTTTTATTTTATGAGGGATAATACTCACATTCAATTATTCATATGTGGTCATTTTCTTCTCTAGAACATATTCATCTTCTTTAACTAAGTCACATTGTCCCTTTATTTTTAAAACCATATTCATAGTACCTGAATATAGGAAAATTTATTCTTTATTAATTTATTTATTATCTAATTCAAAATATTTCATGAATGCATATTTCACCATAAAAATTATTATAATTGATACACCTAATCATACATTCCCTAGATCACTTCTTGGTCACAACATGAAAAATATATAGATCAAAAAATTAATATTGTTTTGAATTATTCTTTTTAATTTTGTTCCACTTCAATATCTATGGGGGAATATTAATTTCAAGATTTATATAAACCCCCCAAAAGTTTTCTAGAACTATAATAATCAATATAATAAAAAAATTCATATTGATTAGAGAGTATACCATATCATGTTATATATTCTTATTTATCCTTTTATTCATTAAATTTTATGTTGTGTAATATTCTGTAGTTTTAATTTGTAATTTATTATTACCATTATAATTCATGTATTCTCTTGAGGAATACTAAATAACATCCATTTCATTAGTTTATTATTACCGTTTGATTTAGCGTATTCTTTGGAGGAAAAATAAAGAACTAACATTTCATTAATTAATATATATATATATATATATATATATATTTCTTTAAAGAGTTTCACAGTATTTCATTAAAGAACTCGATATTATTGGTGAGTTAATATACTTATTTTAATTCTTATCATTATCTCATTACATTAAAATTAGTTATGATAGTAATTCATGAGTTTTATTATAACTCCTTTAACCATATAATTCAATTATTTATCACTATTATTTATTCCTAATATGAAATTTTTTTTATAAGGACTTCCAAGAATCCCACCCTTTGATCAATTCTTAGAATAAATTCTCTTTTATCAATTATTTAATGATCATACTATATGAAGCTTATATTTTATTGAGAACAACCGTAGCTCTTCAAGTCGATTCTATACCCATGAATCATTCCACTTTATCCTCTATTTGAATTTCAATAAAATCTTTAATATTTTTTCAAAACCAAGAACTCCATTACAATACCAGGATTGTCATATAAATTTATCTTATAAACTAAAATAGTACTAATAATTAAAATTGGAAACTAATAGTTTAATATAATCCTCCATGTATCCAATGTCAATATATATGAATATATTCCTTAATTTTTTCTATTTAAATATTTATAGAAATAAACCAAGAATATTTCAATTAACTCCCAAAAATATATTATTTCAAACATTAAATATTTCCATTAAAAACAACATATTAATTCAATTGAATATCTTCCTATAATCTCTATGATATACATCCTTTTAATAACAATGAATATATTGTTTGAATAGAGTTTAATAAGTACCAGGATATATCTTTTTGACATGGTCTATATATATGAATCTCAAAACCTTATATTTGAATCAAATTGTTTATTCTTATATGATCAAAAACTTAGTAATATTTTCCTAGTTGATACTCTATCATTTGTAAAAATAGCCTACATAAATAATACATTAATATTATGTATAAATATATTTAATATTACATATCCTTTAAACATATAATATTAATCATAAATATACATTAGTTTAGTCTGATTCTATCTTCATTCTTCCCAGATTAACCTTATATTGATTTTGGGTTAATCTTACACAGTCTAAAGACATAAAAAATTAATCTTATGTGGGTTTAAAATATTTAGAGTTAATCATACATATCTTATCTTTTTCATTTCTAATATCACATAGATTGAGATATTTTTTGAGTTAATCTTATTAAATATTACCAGGACACTTTATTATCTATATTCATCATTAACAAACCTAAGATACTATAATAAAATACTATAAATTCTAAATTTATTATTACAAAGGATTCGAAAAATACTTTTTAATCATACATACCACCGTACATTACAATAATTATTTATTTAATCAATGTTACATTCGAATTACTCTTATGTATGCTTTTTCTAAAATGGCACTCTTATGAAACACCATGTTTTCCCAAAAAATATACCTAGTTTTCACAAAGATCCAAATTTATTCAAAATAATAGTACATAATCTTTAATACCTCAATAATAAAAATAAACATTCGATAAAAAAATACACCAATTCCATAAAAATTATTAAACATCATCCGGTCTATATTCATATTCTTTAAGGTTCTCAATGTTACTTCTTAAATTGAATTTTCATGATTTTCACTATATAAATAACATTAAAAAATAATTTATATAAATAATATAATGGATCCAACATCTATCCTCTTTTTTTACTAATTTGTATCTAAAAATACTACAAAAAATCTCTCAAATGTAAGATAATGTTTGATACAAATTTTAAAATTTGAATATTCATTATGAGGATTAACATATCTTATTAATGAAATATGACATTATGGATAATATTTTTTCATTCATTTTATATTCATTAAAATTTAATATACTAATAATTTTTTATATTTTAATCACCCCATGAATCATATATCACTCATAAACCCACATCAATTCAATAATTTTTTAGGAAATTAAATATATTAGGGAGAGAGGTACTTTCTAATCATCCTCATGATGGAGAATGGAGTCAGTGTCGATTTTCCAAACCTTTTCATCCATCATGTTCTTAAAATATTTATTTCCATACCTTATTCATAGTGTACATACTTTTATAAATTAAATATTTATAATTTTCATTCTTGATTTTATTGTTTTCATCATCCGTAATCTTTAGATTTCCATAAACATTTAATGAAATATTAATCCCACTAATGAATGTTTTCTCCATTATGAATTCTCACTACATTATTCATTATCCATTATCATATCTCAATTTATAGAAAATAATATTATTTAGACATTTTTATATAAGTAACATCCTTTTTACTTTTTCCTTATGTAAATAAATAACAAACATTTCATTAACACTAGTCATGTGAGCCCTAATATCATCCATTAACATGGTTTTTTCATAAATTTTATTTCAATTATCTTATTTCTAATATCTTATTTCACAATATAGATTATTCAGAAATTAATTTTCATTCAAAGAACCAAATGAAAACGTTAAGTATTTTTCAATGAGATATCATTACTTGGGTTTTCGCAAATAAGCGTAATGAGAAATATAGTCAAGAATATCATCTTCATAACCATATAGACAATAAAACATATATAAAATAAAAAGCCAAAATATTACCCCATTAAAAATTGAAGGATTATAATTTAATTCTTGTCAAAATATTTATAATTAAATATAAATAAATGAGATCCAAAAAACCATTAGGCTATAATACCAAAACATGGGATCACCAGGTTACAAGACATGCAAAAAGTACCCAAATTGGGGGAGGGGATAAATCAATAAGTATACAAATTTAAATATCGAAATTAACTCTCTCCCTTAACTAAATATTATTCCCCTATTAGCAGGTGTAAGGTTTCAAGATATCTAACTCTCAATGAACATGTACGTGTAAAACCCATAAAATAAATAAATAGATATTTATTTATTTTACATTGTTAAAAAAATAACATTATATGTCCAAGTAGTATATACATGTTGATGTAAAAATATATAAAATACAATAAATTCATAGTCCCAGTGAATTCAATGTTTATTGAATGGATTATTCTCAACAACAAACACTATTTGTATAATGATCTTGGGATGGAACCCAAACTCCAAATAGTAAATCCCACTTACACTTTCTCTACAAACTACATAAATGTGGGTTGTTGATATTTTTATAAAAATGATGGTCTATTCAATATATTAATAGAAATTTTAATTTAAAAACAATAATTCATCTAATATAGTGATTAATGGTTTTCTGATTTTGGCCTTTTCATTATGTATCTTAATAGGAATTTCTTGTTATTATGGGGGATAATGAGATATTATTTAAATAACCATAATTAGAAAAATATAATTGATCTGAATAAGAAAAAAAGTTATTTATACAAAATGAACATTATTATACTTTTTCTTTATTCTCTCTTATTCTCCTTCTTCTTTGAATCATCATGTACTAATAAAACACAATTGATGACGAGCCTATCAAACTATCAAATAATTTTTTTATCATGATATCTATCAATAAAATTTTTTTTTTATAAAAGATATATTCGAAATTCTATGAATGTCACAATATTCATTTTTACTATTTAATGGCATCATGATTTATCCTAAAAATTAATGTAAGGTTTTATATAATGTGTCACCCAATAATAAGTCATTAAAACCATATGTGATGACTGATTTAAATCTCCAATTGATATGAAAAATAAATTTTTATTTAAAAAATTTTCAGATTAGAAAGAAATGAAAATTAAAAAAATATGGTGTGTTGGTGTATAACATTATATTTAGCACTTTATATTTTTAATAGTTCTAAAACCCAAGAACATTTATCCTCCATAACTCAAGATTTATGAAATTTTTATATTTAATAACTATAAAGATATATTAAAAATGTATTTCATATATACCATGATGTATTTCATTGAAACTATGATATTCAGTTTTGATATGTTTCCTTCATGATTTTCTCCAATCTTGTCCACTTCCTATGGAAACATAATCCTTCAAAACCCCAATATTCTCATCCCATAATTTTTTATTTTTCAGGTCATATAACATGAAAATTCATATTTTTAAATTTACATTTTTAAACCCTTAAATACCCACCGTAACATGTTTCCATTAATATATTGGATAAAAACATAATAGTTTTAAATATTTGATTTCGAAACCATGCATTTTGTTACCAATATTGTCTAACATAAAATAAATCTCTTCTCTACCATATATTGGAAAAAAATACATATTGGTTTTCTACAAATTTATTAAATCAACATTTAATCCACATGAAACACCTATAACACATCTCAATATTTAGTCATAGATTGAATAAACATAATGAAAATGCGTTAAGATACAAATTAGTCATCAAGGTTTGATCATATATTTTTTGTTCATCTCGACATATTTTTTCACATTAATACAATATATGAATTATACTATAAAAAAATCTATATTTGTCTCAATTAATTCAATATTAGGTTATATATACCTTTATGGATTAGCATTATATATATCCATGTGCTCTAATTGGCCATTCTGATTCCATCAAGTATGCTATCTTTATATATCAAACCATTATTCAACATATATATTATTCACATTAACATTTCCGTTACAAGGAACTCTATAGTCATAATGTTGACTTCTATTCATGTATATGTGGATGTTAATACTATTTTTTTATTACATTTTCAACATCATCAATAAACATCATAAATGATTCCTATTAATAACTAGATATTAAAAATGCATATCTCATAGTTAAAAACAAGTCCTAACATGGTAAAACCTTTGGTTGTAATTTTATAACATATTTATAGTGAAATAATTATGTATTACTTATTTAATTTTATAAATCAATCTATTTTAATAACACCAAAATCCCTAAATATTTCAACTGTATTCTATCAATTCCAAGCACAAATCTGAATAACAATTCCTCATCCTATATAAAATGAATATTTTTTTCATTAATACTATATTTTCTTTCAGAGAATTTTTTTTTGTCCCGTATATTAAATATAATACTAATACTACCATTTTCACTACAAAAAACACATAATATTCATCTAATCCTTTAAAATATTACAATAAAACTAAAATGGAAATGAAAAATACAATGAAATTGAAACATAGGAAAAACTATAAAATTATACTAAGTTGTTATTAAAATAAACCAGAGATATTAAAAATTACATTGAGAATAATCTTGAAGTTGTTAATTATCATTCCACCCTCATGTAATATATTTTAATCACAATAATAAATTATAAAGTGTATTTTCCCTTATATGACATGATTAATTTATTTATTCATAAACTATTTATGAATATGATAATAAAACAACATATAAGCATCATTACTACTATGTAATATCCTAATATATTCAATGATAAATAAAACCCCTATTTTGATAACTTATAAATTCCTTATTTGTAAAAAATGATTAATCTATGAAATAACATAATAACTTTGTTAAATTTTTTTTATGAGAGAAAAATTAAAGCTAACAATTTATAATATTCAAATGAATATGTTCAGAGTCAGACATTAAGTTGGGATGATATATTAAGGCTCATAAATCCTTGACAATGACTGAATAAAATTATTAAATATATTTTATTTAGGGCATGTAATTTATTGAAAATAACTGAATGGCTACAAAATGGCACATCGTATGAGAAATCTGGGACCACCATTATGTTAGGGGTGAATTTTTTACCCTAGAAAAGTTATAACATTTTTAAGCACCAGACAATTGGACCTCTTGCTGACGAAAATAATTTATTAAATAATTTATTATACTATTTTTTTAGAAATAATTTATTTTCCCTAAAAAGGAGCATAGTATGAGAAATATAAGACCACCATTAGGTTCGAGATACGATTTTTACCATACAAAGGGTATAAAATCTGTATATGTTGAATTCTTGGACGCGTCGCTCACCGAAAACCACCATTTAATATTTAATTATGTATTTAATCTATTTTTAAAAAATAGAAAATTAATATCTCTCAAATAGTACCTATTATTAGAAATATGAGACCACTATTGTGTACGAAATATGCAGTTTACCTTTAGTAGGGTATATGTTTTTCACACAGCATGCATATTTGACAGATCAAAAATTCAGTTGATTTTTTTTATTGTAAAATTAAATAATTATTTAATAGGTATTGTTCATTGCCTTACCCTATTGATATTATTCACTATTTTTGAATGCAGAAGAAATTTTATGCCTGGATTTTCACTCATTTTTAATGATATAAATTTAGAAATGTGTTACATAGTTGAAATTAAACATTCCCTCATAAGAATATGGTAAAATTGTAAATAAAATGGATGGATTAAATAGGGGTTTAATTTTCCACAATTATCACATGGATGAATCTTCTATAAATCATTGGGCCTTTATCCTTTTGATCTTATGTTTACTCTAAATGTGTTGGGGAACCACTGTAGACCTCTTCATGTTTTTTATCAGTAATCTAGGTGGGAACTCTTCCTTCATATCCATCAACCGACAGTGGATCTCGTCTAGGTTTTTATTTTTCTTTCAGTTTTATTTTATTTTTTATCTCTTTTTTATTTAATTCCTTTAATTAAAAGTTTTAAATTTACTAAATAAAACGAAAAATATTGTTAAAAATTAAGATGGCCAAAAAAATTAAAAATGATAGAAGGATGAATACTAGAATGCCGATGAACAATTTGTGGAACTAAATAAAATAAAATAATTATATATGGATACTTTTGAAAAATAAATTATATTAATATAGTTATACAATTATGCAAGGGTAATTATATGGGATTTTTCATGTAACAAAAACAATCCTTTTTAACAAAGAATTAATATCATATTATCAAAAATAATTTTCAAGATTTAAAGGATACCTAAAAAATCAATTTTTTTAATTGACAATTAAAATAATAATTTTAAAATTTATCTAGGTAGGATAAGTTGTCATTACATTTAATAATACAGATAATTATTTTAATTTTTTTGGAAAGACAAATTATCATCACATGTGATAATTTGTAATAAAAATTCAAATATCATCATGAAGAGAGAGGGTAACATAACATATGATATTTTATTTATTTTTGAATTATAATAGTTGGTTTGGTTCTAGGAAACCATAAAGAACCTCAAGTACCGATGCTTCATTCCTAAATTTTTGAAGTGATGATCTTGGATGGTGTTTTTCCCACCTTCCTACGTCGACGAATTTTGATATTGGAGGTTCCTCAAACTTTTGAGATCATTTATACTTTATTTCCATTAATATAATTATGTATAGACATTTTTTGACCACCATGATATATTATAATCGTATGTGGGTTTGTGTTTCGCATTGTAACCCCAATGATATAGTTTATACAATGCGTAATTATAGCTTGATATTATTTTTTTGAGATTTTTCACATGAATTTCTATAATAATTTACATAAGATGATATATTATTCTTGATCATGTATCCCACCTTGCTATGTATTCCTTGTTGTAATGTTCTTGGATCCAAATAGAGATGGACCGTCAAGACATGTTTTCCCTTATAGGGGTATTGTACATGACTTGCAACAGTGAATATAATGGACCAGTGCATGAGGTTGGTATATAATGATGCCATGTGGATGCCCTATGGTTCACTCAATGACTAAGGGATGATGACTACATATTTATCCCTAGTATGCATTCAATTAAGAGAGGATAATAATTAGCTCTAAATCCCTAGTATGTTACTAAAAAAAGTGATATTGGCAATATATTTGTCCCTAGTACATGATTAGATGACTAAGGGATGATGGTTTTCTCTTGATCCATTGTATTTTAGTCAATGAATAAGGGATTATAATTAAATCTTGATCCCTTTCATATATAGACAACGTAATCTTCTTGATGATCATTAATGTTGAGATAAATGATCACATAATGCCAAGAATAACAATTCTGTAGCTTCACGGATGATAATTGATTCATCTAAAACCTTGATTATTCATATGGTATATAGCCGAATCAAGTATGGTGGGGGTTATAGGAGATTCGTTAGCACATGGAAACTCAGTTTTGATTTTCTGTTATTATCATCACACATTTTTTTATGGAATATATTTTCATATTTCATCTCACCAGGTTAAGGACACATTGGTGGTGTCCTACCGAGTCTTAAACTCACACCCTAATTGTGAATTTTGATGTGCTTGTAGATTTTATAAGGGTTGTGGTGAATGGAAAGGGTCCAATGATTGATGGATGAGTAGTGGTTTCGGGGGCTAGTAGCATATTGGGATGGACTCTAGAGGACCATAGTATATTATTTTATTTGTATACAACTTATTACTTTGGTTTTCTTGCCACTTTGGAAGCTTATTTATTATTATTACATTTATTCCATATTTTATTTTCCAAAAGGATAAGCTACTTATTTATTATATTGTTTTTATAGTTCCTATGAAGAGATATTGAGGGTATAGTCTCCCCAATGTTGAACATAGAACCTCACTTCTTGTCAGAAACCTTTTGTATACAGGGAGGCCTTTATGAGGGCATATGGAATTCTGAAATGGACCTAGTGGTTTGGATCAAGATGTTACAAAATTGTACCATCTGATCAGGATTTACCAACATGTTTCTTCACATTGACATAGATTTGCACAGGTTATATATGATATAGGAAATTGAGACATGGGCATGGGAACTTTTTCAGTGTCTTCCCAACACTAAGTAGTGGACCTCTGAGATTCTATAGAATAGGAAATGCTTCATTTATTGTTGATTAAATTTTCTTTTGGTGACACAGATGATGATATATGTGATTTATGATTTTTCATGTATGAATCATGACTAGGCATACATGTTCACATGTAATATATATACCTATTATTGTGATGAATTTTAATTAATTACATAAATTCCTTGGTTTGTGCTATCTGTTTAGGATAGTTTTTTTGTGTGATATATAAGTGTTACCATGTTGTGTGATCTATCTTTATTGTAATTAATTAGTTAAATTAAATATACTATTATGTTAGTATATATATTATGACATTGAAAAACATGAAGGGACATAGATAAGGGTTAATGATAGGTGATTTATACCTTCAATTAATGGTAGACTCATAGAAAAACATTATCTGATCCAATTGAATGGTTATGATCTATTTATGATCCCAATGTTCCTTATCATACAAAATATTTTTCCTTAGACATGTTTGATGGTACCACCAACTATGGAAGCCTAAGATGCTCAAATACCCCACCATTGGTACCATAGAATATTCCTCAATCATGATCTTGTAAGGGAATAAGAAATTTTGGGTGCATATCCCATTCATCTAGGACATTTTTTATAGTTCCAATATTGGGTCGACCCACACAATGAACAATGACTGACTATGATTTGGATTTCGAAACACAATATCCTCTGCCATTCTAGGGTGTCTAGGGGAGCATAATGTAAATTATTACCTAAAAAATATTTATAACATCATTGAGCTTGTCCAGACCCTTGAAGAAGAGTGAATGATATAGTAGACCATCAAGTTTCAGGTACCATTGAGGTGATAGTGGGATTTTATGAGAAAATTCGGGAGACGATAGGGTCTTACTTGGGTGACCTTCTAGGATATTTTTCATGGGTAGTATTTTCCATACAAGATGAATCTATATCTTTCCCAAGATTTCATGGAGTTTAATCATTTTTATCCTCTTTTTTTGTGAGTGAGTCATAAAAGGCTCATAAGTTTGAGATAGGCCTTCAAACCAAACTCAGATATCGGGATATTTGCAACATCCCAGTTTTGGAAATCACCCAGAGGTGCCCCATACCAAGTTGGTCACATGGCCTCAAGAGCATTTCCCCAAATGATAGAGGGTGCTAACTAGAAGTGTGGGCCTTGGGTGTGATAGTGGGGAAACTATGCCCTCATTGGAAGAGTACAAAGTGGAAGAAGAACAAATAGACAATAACAGAAATCGTAACCATCTATACAAGAGTAAATGATAAACAGTGGAAGACTAATAGTAAAAAACTGGAGCACACAGACATGTATATAAAATTATGCATGATACATATATCTAGTAAAATATCCAAACAATTCGCAATGATGAATACAATAATAAACCAAAGTGCAAAATAAAACAGGAAAACTCCTCAGCATCACAGGCCACAGCATGGTCCCATGCTCCCCAGCTCCACAACAAGTCAAGTACCTAAAGTAGAAGGGTGCTTAACCTTATCTATACCTTCAACAATATAGTCTTCTTGGGCCCAAAAGCATGGACCTAAAAGGGTGTGAGACATGGTCCCAGTAGACAACCACCCAAAGATCTGTGCCTAACAGTCAGTGAATACATGGCAAGAAAAATTATAGAAAACAGTAAACAGGAAATCACACAGTATCTACAATCCACAATGTCTAGCATAGAATGAATATAAGTAACAGCCAATCAACAAGTAGAACAACAGGTAACCCCTGGGTAGTTCTCACAGCCTAACCCTTATGGTTCAACCTACAAGTACTATCAACCATTTGGGAGGAACACACAGTCTCACCCCTCTAGTTCAGCTAAAGAATGAATAGACTCTCTTGGGAAGAACTCACCGTCAATCCCCCCTATAGTCTCGTATCGTACTAAAGGCTCTATGGGGAAGCACTCAATGTCTCATTCCCCTTGTGGCCCACATCGAGGAACTACAAACACTATGAGGAAGCACTCATCTTCAATTCCCCCTGCGGTCTCGCATCGTAAATTAATGACACCCTAGAGAAGCCCTTATTTTCATTCTCCCTATGGTCCACTACACTAGGTTCTTACAACCCTGTGTAAAACAACATGGATTGCATGTTTATCTCCCTAAGTAAACCTCAAGAACTACTTGGCTATCATTCTAAGGCACAACAGTATAATAGTACTATAGTTCCACTATCCTACAACTAGGCATGGAAATTGGTGAAATTCCTAACAAGAAAAACATGAAAGGAAAAAATCCAGAGCATAGTAAAAATTACCCTATTCAGAAGCACTTATCTCTACTTAAACAATCAAGCAAAACAGGCAACAACAGGGGATGAAATATGAAACACACATAATACCTCGTTTAAGGGAATTGGTGGAATTGCACAAAATATTCAAAGACTTCCTAAAGAAAGTCACAAACCACCTACCTCCATCATAGGAGATTGATATACTTTAAAAACAAGGATTTATTCTCCTTAGAATGTCAAAGATCTGTGAAAACTCCAAAAATAATCAACCCATGATATCTTAAGAAAGAGGAGGAATTGGAAAACAAGGATCTAGGAGAAGGACGAACTCACTGCTACGGTTCCAACGCAATCGACATCAGTCGATTTGGAGAACAGATGGAGGAACGGGGGCTCAAAGAATAATCGCGGTTGTACGGGTCGCTCTCGGATGACGAACCTGAAGAAGAAGTGTGTTCTGTCCGCCAGGCACGACCCCTTTCCGTTTAATGATAAAAAAAGAAAGTACACGGTGTGTACTTCTAGGGTACATTGACAGTACTTGGCATTTCCATACTCCTCTTTAAGTGACCTATACAGCGACCCTACACTGTAACACCTCATGCTTCCATGGTATGTTTCCCTTTGAATAATGCAGTAGCTTGCATTGTATGCAACTTTGAGAATCTAACACACCATGGCCAATCAAAATAGCTGTTATGAATAGTAATACCCACCTTTTGAAATTTTAACTTTAAAAATGAACTTCATTTTTGTATTGGTAATTTCGAAATTATCCTTGGGTGATATTTTAGTATTTTTCTGCAAACATACAATTTTAGATGAATAGTGAAAATTACTAAATTTTAATTAAAAACTACTTTTTTAATCAAAATAATTAATAGTGATAAATTTTGAATTTGAGTGGTTTTAAAGTATATTTAGAATATATTTTTACCATTTAATACAATTTTGGTCATTGGATATAATTTCATATTTAAACTGGATATAAACAAGTGTCAATCTTTTGATAGTTATTATTTCTTAAAAACACACTTTTTGTTTTGACAGCAGGAATTAATTTTAAATTAATTTCTGCCACTTATGTGCTTTGAATTTGAAACAATGGATTCCATATTTTGAATTAGTATGTCGAAATTGTGTTAATAGGTAACTATTATATTTAGACATTTTGAATAATTACTTCGGTAAATATTTTATTTACCATGGTTAAAAGGTAAATTAGGTAACTAAGGGTAACAAAATAAAATTATAATAATATTAAATTACCATAAAACGTGTCCTAACTCTATTTTTTGATACATGTACTACCATGGGAATCATTGGGTCGCTTTTGGGACCCCATGGATCCACTTGTAATTGATAATGACACTTTATATTAATTAAGTTAAAGTAAATACAAAAATGGCATAAGCATATATCTTTTGGAAACTTTTTTTACATATAGTTTTACATGTTATATTTTCAAATATGAATATTCATTAGAAATATAAAAATATTTCCAACATAATTCTATTTTATTTATAATTTTTATACATTTAATAGTTAAATTTAATTATGACACAATAATGATGCAGCATTTTCCTTATTAATGAAAGAATCAGATAATTGTTATTATAAAAGTTAAAATATATATAATTTGAACTTTTTGATTCCATAAACGAATTTTATTGGTTAATATGAGATGTTAGTATTGCTTAAATGAATTTGGTTAGAATTAATAACGTTATTAAGACTTTAACAAAAATGAATTATTGAATAGTGTCAAAATTGACATAAATGAGTTTTTAAAACAAATATTATATTGCTAATTGATATTCTATTCCTAAAAATCTAAGGTATGTACAAAGGACTTATATAATGATAGGTTTATCATTAATGGACCACTTGGGGGGGGGGGGTCTATTGGAAGTATATAGTAAGTTTATTAACCAAATAATATAAAAATACAAAGAGACATGATAAATGTTAAACTATTTAACAAAGAGTTAGATCTAAAATATAAGGGTAAAATAGTGACCCAAACTTGACTAAAACCTATTCGTTGAGTTTTTTTCAAAAAATATCCACCTTAGAATTTATATAATCTAGTTTGGAGCCATTATAAACCGAATATAATTTATTATAAAATAATACTTTAAGTATTTCCTAAAGAGCCCCTCCTCCCCCTTATAAAAGGACACCACTTCTAACCAATTCCTCACACCTCCCAAGCCTTTGTCTCATCCAAACTCTTCCCAATTAATATCCCTACATCCCTCTACTCATCTTGGAAGCCTTAACTTAGGTATAAGGAACTTCAAGAGTTCTTTTTGGTTTAAACCAAAGGAAGTTACCCAAATTAAAGGTAATGATTTCTCTTAGCTTCTTTTACTTTATTTTACTTCTCACACCCCTAAACTCTTCTTATACTTTTCTTTTATAACAAAACCAGTATCCGAAATATACTAGGATATTTTTATGAGAATTATTCGAACTACACTTACACACACATCCATCTAATGGGAGAAGAACATAATGTTCTTGTGGATGGCAACCAAACGCCTCACGAAACGATGATTGTTCAATTATCTCCTACCGCCTCTCATGGTGGCCATTATGATGGAACTATAATTAAATATGATATTTATGATATTTATTTTTTATATAACCTTTTGTAATTCCATTTTATAGCATACCATTATTCATTTCATGTTGTATTTATATACGTTAATTTCATTTGAGGAAGTGCGGACTACCGCCCCCTCAAAGTTATATGACTCGTTCATACCATACATGGAATGTATAAAAGATGATATTAATTAACTTAAGTAACAAATATAAGATATAAAATTATACTGGAATAATAATATACCTATGTATCATTTGGTTTTTATTCCTTTTAAAATGAAAAATGAAATGGACGTAGTGTTGGTGCGTACGTACGGACTTCCGTCTCCACGAAAACAATGAGATTCATTCCCCATGGTATCCATTAAAGTCCAATTATCATTTTATGATTAAAAATAATGTTTAAGCACTTGACATTTTTATGGATATGAATAATATACAACCTATCCATAAAAAACATAGCTTATGTAACAAAACATATAAAATAAAACGAGTAAGTTAACACCGGAAACGACGATAATACTGAGATATTATTAACAAAGAAATGTTAAAAGATCATATATGATATAATATTAACGTATATGATTCTTGTTTAATTTAACATCAATTATTTCACCATTATATAGGAGGTTAAACTACCCTCAACCAAGGAAAATAAAAAGTTAAGGGTTAATTTCACAATCTCTTTATTATCTGAGGTTGTTTTTATGTAAGTATCTACTGGGACATATTTATTATCCATGTACATATTTCATGAAAGGGTTTTCAAAGGGATTATTTTAAGTGAATTTTTACTAAATAATCATTTCAAATGTTTTAAAAATTTATTCTTCTAAATCTTCCTCATTAATGTCCTCGTCTTCAAAATGATTTTAAGGATTTATTCATATGGACATGAATGTTTTTAAAATGTTAATTCCTTTTAAAAGTTTCAAAGTGGTATGGGACACTTTGATCCAAAAATGTCTTTAAATATCTTCCTTTCTAAATTATGTGACTTTTTGAATGTTTTTCATGAAAAATTGATATATCTCTCAAATAGTTTTACAAATAATTTTCATCGATGTCAACATCCTTTGATGTATTTTAAAATTGTTTGAAGTTGATCTATTATGATAAAAATCATAGATATTGTATTGAATATTTTGGTGATATGTTTTACTATGAATGTGTTATTTTACACCATCCTTGGTTTATTGAAAAAGTATTGAAATTTCGTATGCAATTTTTAATACGAATGTTTGTGATATGTTAAACCTTTTCATATGGGGAATGCATTGGACTTAGTAAGTGACGAGTAGAGCCCGCTATAGCTCCTCAATGAAATGGTATGTCTCATGAGAAAAAATAGTGTCTTGGAAGAATGCCTTGACAAAATATTATTTGTATTCTAGGCACAAGGATTTGACTATGTGGTTATGATAGTCTGGCATTATGCATTCCATCATTATGAAAGTGGTTATTGATATTGCATGTTATTATTCGGCTAGTAGAATATCCATGTGAACAAGTAAATGACATTATTTCATTTTATTTTTTCCATATTATTCTGAAGTTCAATTTTAAAAGGCTTTTGTTTTAGTTATACATTTCCTTAGATGTTTAAGATTATTTATGAAAATTTTCGCTATATTGTTATCCTTACTAAGCATCTAAGCTCACCCCTTTCTATGTTTTAATTTTTCCAGGATGTGAAGAAATATTTTATGACTGGCCTGTAGGGATATTCTGAAGGGGATATGAGTGTGGAACCATGAAGACAATATTATTTTAGTTTTTCAATTTCGGATGTAATGTAACATTTATGAATGTATCTAGTGATTCCAAGTTTACTAAACTAGTCGGTCTTTCGAGACATGATCTTTTGTGATCATTCCAATGATATGTAATAATGCACTGACTCTGGGTAACTGGGGTCTGGGCGTTATAATTAATATAAGAAGAAGTATAGTACAAACCTTTGATGCTAGATTTATATAAACTCTGATTAGAGCACATATCCCTAATATAGACATTGAGGATTAGTATAGAATAACTTCCAAGAATTTTGGTATTGTAGAGATTTTGTGAGTTTTCTGAGCAATACATAACTGTCTGGATATGAGCAGGTAGTGGCGGCTCTAGCATAGATGTACGTAGGGGTAAAACCCAAAATCACCTCTTTGAGCAAGACTCAAACAGGAACTGGTGCACGACAACAGGCCTTGCTACACTCTTGGTTACGATGCTCCCGAGGGATATTCTTAGGATAATTCTTGTTTTCATTACAAACCATTGTGAAGGGATTATGAGTATATACATTCTCAAAGAAGACATTTTTATTATTATGGATTATATCAATAAACTGTTTAACTTATGTTAAGTTCTTTTCATATTTGGGATTAGGTGTTACTATTCATAATCTAATCTAGTGTATGCAATTTGTTTATAAATGGTGCCCAGTAGATGGAATGAGAACTCCAGAAATACGCATGATCCAAAGAGTAATAAGGATCATATCATTCATGGTCATAAGCCAAAATTTAGAAGGGAAATTGTCTCCCACATATTATCATCATATGAATAAATTGTATCATGTGTCGATAAGATAAGTATTGAATTTTTTGGAGTCCTATGGCTTTGAAGGAAAGCCAGAAAAGGAAAGGATGGAAGAAAGGAGGACAAATAAAGGGAAGAAGGTAAAGAAGGATTTTCCCATATGTGATAACTGTGGAAAAAATCACCTTGGAAAATTCTTAAAGGGAATGGGAGTATGTTATATGTTTGGAGAAAGTGGACACCAAGTACATGACTGCAAGTGTAAGAAAAAGGTTTCAAATGTACAATGCTTCATCTGCAAGGAGTTTGGACACGACGTGGACCAATGTCCCAGTCATCAGACTATACTGAAAATGATGCTATTGGATAATAATCAAGTTATGATACTACCACAGATGAAGAGGAATGACTAGTTTTCTTATGTTGTTAGTTTGGAATTATTTTATTTAAGTGTTGTGTCAAGGATGTACTTGAAATAAATAAGGATTGAACTGCAGTACTATTTAATTGACGATTTGAGATTTTATGGTACTAAGAAAAGTGACTCTACAACAAGTTAAACTTTTCAGAAATTACATGGTTGAAGGAAAGATCAACCTTTATATGTTCCTAATATTGAGGTACTGATTTTGTAATATGATATTGTTGATTTTGGTAAATTATATTGGATATTCTTGACTGCCTTGAAACTGATTAAAGATTTGTATATTCCATCATTTTTGGAGTTTAAATTTTTTTTGGATGGATGATGTATATCCAGTATTCTATAAGGAATGAGGGAGCATGAATGTAATCAATAAGGTTTTATAGTAATTCATTATATTTCAGTGTTTTAAAAGAATACATGATGAAGGTATTCACATGCTATTACAGGGTAAAAAGGATCTACATTATATTTATATTTCATATAAATTTTGGACTGAGGGTTTACAGAAGTATTTTGGATAAGTATAAAGGTTGTAATGTATTATATTTTACATTGGATACTATTGTTAAATTTATTTTTTGATATTTATAAAAAGAATAACATACAGACCATGTGACTATCCATCGCGTCAGACAATGCTATGGGAATCGAACCCACAAACATAGTGAAATTGGGATTTATAGCCTACCACTAGACAACATGAAGTCCTTGGAGTGTAAAATGTATTTTTATTTTTTTAAATATTCTGATAGATTAATTATAAATTTATTATTGGTACCAGATATAGGTAGGATAAATAGAATATTTTTGAGTTCTATTAACTTTTCGAGTGAAAGATGGGTTTATGGTAAATATTTATTAGAGAATGAATGGCTACATTACATGTAAGTATATTTCCTTACATTCTTAGTAAATCTCATAAATAAATTCCTCAACTTTATGAAGGGTAACCTAAAACAAAAGCTTTGTTGGGTAATGTTACCTACTGGGGAATCAAAGACCGTTTAACCAATCACAAGGTTGTGATTTTCTTCTAGTTAACTTTCTTCTAATACTGTTTTCTATAACTCTCCATTAGACCATGTTGGTTTGTTTCTACTCCATAACTATGTTTTCATATAATCCTTGTATGGGATATCTCGGGTGACCTTTTTACTTCTCTTTCTTTTTTTTAAAGTTATATTTTTGTTAACCCTATTTCCAAAATGGGTTTTCCACAAAGGTATTTTCTATTTTCGGAATTTTATTTTCTAAGAAAATTTTCAAATTGCAAGGATGAAATTTATTGAAGGTGGGGAGAATGTAACATCCCAAGCTTCCACGGTACATTTCCCTTTGAATAATGCAATAACTTACATTGTACGCAACTTCCAGATTCTAACACACCGTGGCCAATCAAAATAGATGTTATAAATAGTAATACACACTTTTTGAAATTTTATCTTCCAAAATGGACTTCATTTTTGGATTTGTAATATATAAATTACCCTAGGGTGAAATTTTGCTATTTTTCTAAAAACATTCAATTTTTTTATGAATAGTGAAAATTACTAAATTTTAACAAAAAACAACTTTTTTAATCAAAATAATTAATAGTGATATATTATGAATTTGAGTGGTATTAATGTTTATTTAGAATATATTTTTACTATTTAATACAATTTTGGTCATTGGACATAATTTCACATTTAAACCAGACATGAACTAGGGTCAATCTTTTGATAGTTATTTTTTCTTAAAAACACGTTTTTTGTTTTGACAGTATGAATTAATTTTAAATTAGTTTTTGTAAAGACCCATAAAATTCAAGGGAAATTTTTTCTTAATTTTCGTTGGGATTTTATAAGAATGCAGTTTTTGACGGCATCTGATTCCGAGGCCCGGTGAGCCCGGAAAGAATTTCAGAAGTTTAGCTCGGGTACGTTCCGTGAACGAACGAGCAGGTTTTTCTATCTTTTGAACCGGTAATCAGAATTGAAATCCGAGGACACTGATGAACTCGCAGCGCCGGTATTTTCTTAATAGGACTTTTACCGTAGGTGCGTTTTCTTGGGAGAAGAAGTTAAATTTTGGGGTTTAAGGAAGAAATAAATAAAATTGGGAACAATTTTATTTTTGTTAACCAAGAGAGTCAAATTCTACCATGGGAATTTGTTGGTGGGACCCACAACCACCCAACTTTCCATGTGTGGATATGTGGTAGGTGGGGCCCACACGAGACCATAACCCCCCTTGATCTTCCCATAACCCCCTTGACCTCCCATAACTCACTTCCCTCTTTAATTTTGTAACTCCATATTAACATATGTGATTCTTCCTCTTCCCTCTTCCACTTTCACTTTAACTTTTGCCAAACTCCATGTTAAATTAATGAAACCTACACAATTAAGGAATTATGTTATTCAAATTTTGAATTTCTTGGATGATTAATTAAAATAAGTTGGATTCTTATTTTAATAGGGTTGGCTTTTGTTTAGTGGGGAGAACCCTCTTGAGAGAGAGCTTTGTGAAGGAAGAGGGGTTTTCCTCCATCGTTGAAGAACACCAAAACCTCCGGTGAAGAACAACACACCCATCCATGAAGAACTATGATGCACCCTCTATCCTCTTCTTCATACAAAAAGAGAGGAGACGTCGATTCTTCTTCGAGTGCACTTCTACAACGAAGGAAGCAAAAAAAACCAACGACCGTCATCACTCTCTATTCCTTCTTCGCAATGCCGTTCTACCGCGATGTTCGACTTCCGCGACTCGACGACATGTGACGTCTTTTCGAGGAAGTAGTTATGTTAAATTTTAATCGATTCCTTATCCCGATTTAAATTTCACATGATGAACGCAAATTAAATAAATTAATTCATGGATTGATATAAAATGGATTGAATGAATTTTATTCTTGTTTATCTTGAATTTGAAATTCTTGAAGCATGATAAATATTTAATTTTCATTTCCTCATTTTCATGATTCTCAAAAACTCTGGCCAAACTAACACAGCTATCAATACGCACTTTGACTGTGATCTTTCCTTATTTATTGTTCGCACATTCTTCGCGTGTTCTTTATACCCAAATAATTAAGCGTGCTAGAAACTCAATGTTTCCTTGAGCGCGACATACGGACGTGAAGATCTCGTCATGAGGATCATGAATATGCCTTCATATCTTTTCTTCCGAGTTCAATCAAAGTCGGAATGGAGTGCGGAAGGCGGAGACCACTGGTGCTGGTCGTGGGGAGAAGTCGTGTGAGGAAGCAGGTGATACGGGAGCGGGTGCATCAGGGTTTTACGGTGAAGACTACAGTGGCGCGGCAGGCTGAAGGTAGCCGCGACGGTTCTGGCAAATGTAGCGGGTGCGAGAGGTTGGCCGCTGGGGTTCGCAGGAGAGGCGGTGTGAAATCTTGAATGAATAAGTTATGTGATTGGAGAGAGAAGATGGAATTTAAAGGATATAAAATAAAAACAAAATAAATGGAAAATGAATGCCCAGGTAGAAGTCTCATTTAGAAAATGAATGCACATGCGTTGATTGAGTTTTGAGTTAAGGAAAAACAAATAAATAAGTAATGATAAGAATAAAATATTGTTATTATTACTTTTGTTGATAAAACACTTTTTATGTCGTAACTTCTTTGTGTGACCTTGGTTTCATGAATCGTCTACGGCAGTTTGACCTTGACTTCATGACGGAATTTATAAGTTCAATATTGGATGATTTTTTGGGTTTTTGGATCGTGTACCTGAAGCGCATGGAAAATAATAGATTTAATATTGTTATTAAATATTTGACCCGCCATAACTCATGCATGCGACGTCCGATTGGCTTTCTGTCACTGGCGATGTAATCCTGACATCAATACGGTCGATTCAAGTCTAATGTTGAATACTAAATTCTGGTTCTTGGCTTGGGCCCACAAAACACCGAATAATAATATTATTATTATTATGGGATCTTGTATCAGACATATATCTCTCATACGGTGTTGGAATGTCGAACCGTCTACGAGGTTGCGACCCTGGAATTAAGACAAATGTTTCAACAACAATTTTGGCTTTTTTAAGTCGAGGTCGAGGTGCGAGACCCACGAGGCCCGGTTCGCGCGTGTTGCGGTGAAATGAAACTTTTTCACCGGCCATCCATTTTGGACCAATCGGTAGTCCATCTCGTGTGTTTTTCCGTATGGATCACAAAGGTGTGACTAGTTTAATTAACCAGTGTCCTTTGAAGTACGGCCGGGTTGGTTCGATCCTGAAACCAACTGGGCCCTTTGAGTAGAAATGCATATATCTTGAGCTCCGGACCTCCGGTTGACGTGCTGTCGACTTTGTTGGATTCCTCTTGATGAGACGGAACTTTTGGAACACTTTCCCTGAGTTTTGGTTGTAGTTGGATAGTGGTCGGGTTGGATTGTACCTGGTATCCAACTGGGCCACTGGAACGGAAAAGCTGATAACTTTCAGACTGGACGTCTGTTTGACGAACCGTCAGTGTATTTGGTGATCACGTTGTGAAATGGTACCTATGAGTATACCCTATGAGAGTTCGGGATACAGTTGAGATACAGCTGGGTTGGTTTGCACACGAAACCAACTGGGCCCCTAGGACGAAAAGGCAAATAACTCACAGACTGGGTGTCTGATTGACGCGCAGTCTGTTGCGTTGAGACCCCTATGATGAGGCGGTCCTTTGAGATACATCTTCGTGGGAATTTGAGATACTTGGAGTATTGAACTGTAGCTCATGGAGCGGACCCTCCTAGAGATGAGCGTACGAAGTACAGAGATTGTGTAGCCAGCTGAGACCTGACGACTGTGTGACCGACTCGACTTGGAGTGAGTCGACTAGCCCAGTGGATGGAGCACTACTTTGTTTGGGTGAAGACCCATGGCGGACAGAGCAATATTGTGTGATAGTGCAGACCCGCGGTACTCGTCCAGAGAGTACCTCTACAGGCTTTAGGGGGTGTGCACTACTGTGTTTGGGTGGCATACCCCGGCGGGTAGCACTACTATGTTTGGGTGGCTAACCTGTGGTACTCGACAGGAGGACTAGCTCAGCAGTCTTAGGATAGTGAGCAGTACCTCGGAGTCATGACAGGACCACTGTACACTCCAGAGACGGGGCTCTTCAGCAGTTGCAGTTTTGATAAAGAAAATCCTGGTTTGAGCTGAGTCTGTGACCTTTTTCTTTACCTCATGATTGATGTGGGTCACTTGATAACTTAGGTATTTGTATGGACATATACCTGGGTAGTGGTTATATGTTGATTTCATGACCTTTGTGTTTACCTCACTATTGAGATGGGTTACTTGATAACATAGGTAGAAGTATGGGCTTATAGCTAAGAAGGGTTATCTGTTGTGATTCTGTTTTGTGGTTATCCTTGTTGGATTTAGAGAGACCTTGAGGGCATCAGGGTCCCTACTGAGTATATATATACTCACCCCTGCACGGGCTATGCCCGCACCTCGTTGTGTTGGTTGCAGATGACGGGTAGCGCTGACAGAGGCCGAGTGTTTATGGACTGGACGGTACCCGTAGGTGGATCTCAGGATGAGTCAGCATCCAGAGGTGGACTTCACAACGTGATGATACTCAGAGGAGGTTGACAGGCGAGAGCATTGTGGAGTCTATATGTACCTACCCTTTATGTAGGATCCGTGGTGGACGATCCAAGAGTTGCGCTATCCGTACCTACCCTTCAGGTAGGATCCTTGGTGGACGATACAAGTGATGTGCTATCTATACCTACCCTTCAGGTAGGATCCTTGGTGGACTATCCAGGAGCTACTTGTCACCTTTCGGCTATTTTACTTTTTCCTTGTACTTTACAGTTGGGATTGTATTTTCGGCCCCTTTACTTTCAGCACAACTTGTTTCAGTTTAACTTAGTATTTTACTTCCGCTTGTGCTCTATGGTGTTTTGTTTTCTTTTATAAAGGAAATGCCTTCCCAGTTATCAGGATTTATGCCTTTGGTGCTAGTCGCCAGCCCCTGGCCTATGGAAGGCAGGCTTGGGGTAGTCACGACACAGGCCCCGAGGACGGGTCATGACAAATTGGTATCAAAGGAGTCGGTTCTACCGCAGATAATAAGACTCAGATATTTTCTTTCTGTGATGAAATAGTGTTAAGGGTACTGAGTGTGGTTTTCAGTTCAGGGAGTCCAGTGTTGGTGCGGCGACCAACGTATCTGTACAATAAGACCTTGACTTATGATTTCCGACTTTGTGCATGAAAACACTGATTATATGTGTGTTTCCAAATGTTTTAATGTCAGCTCAAAATAGGTCAGCTCACCAAGTATAAATCATTGACCGTGTCACATCTGTTCAGGATGTCTCCACGCAGACAGTTAGTTGGATTATCCAAGAGAGTACTCGATGATGGCTCACCGAGCGATGAGGATCCGGTGCAGGGCCCTTTTTACTATGTTGGCACCCTCGGGTGGTGTACTAGAAACACCACCACCTGATGGGCAACAGATGCCACCAACCATACTAGCGAACTGTGCATGCTGGCAAAGCGTGATGCATGAGTTCCAGCAGCAGCGGCCTCCGAGGTTATGATGTGAGGCAGATTCCCAGACAGCAGAGGACTGGCTGGAGGATATTGCTAGAGTTTTCCGCCTAGCTGAGGCACCAGTGGAGTGGATGGTGGACTTGGCTACTAGTGTTTTCCAGTGAGTGACCATGAGGATGGTCCGCATAGCGATGAGGCTTCGGTACATGGATCGGTGCCCGAGATAGTGCCTTCAGGTAGTGTGTCAGCTTTACATCACTACATGTTGGTCTGCAGATACAACTGGCGGTACCGGTAGGTGACACATGTTGGGTTACTGCCTTACACGTGTTCTAACATTAGATACCCTCGTGTTCCGTGGTGAGCCCGACTCACAGGCGGCTGAGGACTGGCTTGAGGAGGTGGCTGAAAGTTTCATTGAGCTTATACAGCTTCGGCAGGATGACGAGTCGATAGTTGAGTATTCATCGAGGTGTACCGATCGTTCATAGTACTTGATGACTGGAATATGATTTGTGCTTTAGATCTCGGACCTCAGAGTGAGGTGTGTTTAAAGGATATCCGAGTAAGCACTCTTTTCTTTATGCATTCCTATTTATGTTAGGGTGATAGAAAGAACCTTTGTGGTTGAATGTTCTTTGGCTGATCGGTTTTAGCCAGTGAATGTTAGCAGTGGGCAGATGCGAACTGGTTCCAGTCTTTGATACATGGGCATTCGAATGTTTCAAAAAGAGGAAATGTTAAGGACAGATAAATCTTTAGAGTAGTAGACGTGGAGGGCAGGGGAAGAGTGTAGCTGCATGCGGTCAAGGAGTGTGACCCAATGGCTCTAAGAATGATTTGAGGGACAGTCTGTGTCCACTACTAGCTTTCATAGTAACAGAAGTTTATAGGAATCATTCATTCCTTCCATGAATCTTGTCCCAGACCTAGAGTTTCTGGTTAAAACCATAGACCTGACCCTCACATCTGGAGATACCTTGGGAGGAGAATTGATAATCACACTTACGCCGATAGTGTGATCTGACCCACGAGGTGAGAGTTTCAGTTGGAATCTCTTAGTCGAAGCGTCGAGGCCTTACGACATTGGTCTGAGTATGGATTGGATCCACAATTCATACACAGATTGACTGTATTAGGCAAAAAGGATGTTGTTTATCTACAACGTTCGGATGGGGGTTTCCTTGGTCAGCGAAAAGGAAAACCCAGGCAGCACAGGATGGAATCATGCATAAGCAGTTTCATTCGATAATTCAGGAGATGGCCAAACATACCATTGTACCATAATTCTCCAGAGTTACGGGACCACTCCAAGTAGAGCATTCAGGAGATGGGTTGACCGGTGTGCCAAACCTATGGGCAGTGATCGCCTTTGGATCACGACAGATGAGACTGCACAGAGCTGACAGGAAGACCTTAGAGTTCAAGGATGACAACCACGTTCTTATACGGGTCTCACCTCGACGTGGTTTACAGAGCTATTTTGAAGGCGGCAAGTAATCCTCGAGGTTCAGCGGACCTTTCCAGGTCCTCAGCTGGGTAGGCGAGGTGGTTTACCACTTGACCCATCCACCTCAGTTACACCTAGTGCACGACGACTTCCACGTATCTCAACTAAGGAGATACGTGCTTGACCCAACGCATGTCATCGACCATGGGGAACCAGACTTTGTCGATAGGGTGACTTTTGTGTTGTTCCAGTAGATGTTGAGGATCGACAGGACCGGATCCTACGAGGACGATCGATTCCTTGGGTGTGCATTCACTGGCAGTACGGGAACCTCCAGGTGAGCACATGGGAGCAAAAGGCACATATGTGTGCTCAGTACCGCTTTTGTATCCCTAGTTTGTGTTAAAGCTTTATGAGTACGTAAATCCCTGAGGTGTGAGTAATGTAAAGACCCTAAAATTAAAGGGAAATTTATTCTTAATTTTATTTGGGATTTTACAAGAATGCAGTTTTTGACAGCGTCTGATTCGAAGGCCCGGTGAGCCCAGAATAAATTTCTGAAGTTTAGCTCGGGTACGTTCAGTGAACGAACGAGCGGGTTTTTCTATCTTTTGAACCAGTACTCGGAATTGAAATCCAAGGACACCGATGGACTCGCAGCAACAGTATTTTATTAAGAGGACTTTTACTGTAAGAGCGTTTTCTTGGGAGAAGAAGTTAAATTTTGGGGTTTAAGGAAGAAATAAATAAAATTGTGAACAATTTTATTTTTATTAACCAAGGGAGTTAAATTCTACCATGGTAAGTTGTTGGTGGGACCCACAACCACCCAACTTACCATGTGTGGATATGTGGGAGGTGGGGCCCACACGAGACCATAACCCCCCTTGATCTTCCCATAACCCCCATGACCTCCCATAACACACTTCCCTCTTTAATTTTGTAACTCCACTTTAACATATGTGAATCTTCCTCTTCCCTCTTCCTCTTTCACTTTAACTTTTTCCATACTCAATGTTTAATTATTATAACCTAAACAATTAATGAATTAAGTTATTCAAATATTGAATGTCTCGGATGATTAATTAAAATAAGGTGGATTCTTATTTTAATAGGGTTGGCTTTTGTTTAGTGGGGAGAACCCTTTTGATAGAGCAATTTGTGAAGGAAGAGGGGTTTTCCTCCATCATTGATGAACACCAAAACCTCCAGCGAATAATGACACACCCTTCTATGAAGAACGATGACACACCCTCTATCATCTTCTTCATGCGACAAGAGAGGAGACGTCGATTCTTCTTCAGGTGCACATCTACAACGACGGAAGTGACAAACACCAACGACCGTCGTCACTATCTATTCCTTATTCGCGACGCCGTTCTACCGCGTTGTTTGACCTCCGTGACTTGACGACGTGCGACGTCTTTTTGAGGTAGTGGTTATGTTCAATTTTAATGGATTCCTTATCCCCATTTAAATTTCTCATGATGAATGTGAATTAAATAAATTATTTCGCGGATCGATAAACAATTGATTGAATTATATTTATTCTTGTTTATCTTGAATTTAAAATTTTTGAAGCATGATAAATATTTAATTTTCATTTCCCCATGTTCATGATTCTCATAAACTATGGCCAAACTAACACGGCTATCGATACGCACTTTGACCGTGATCTTTCCTTATTTATTGTCCATGCATTCTTCTCATGTTCTTCATCCCCAAATAATTAATTGCGATGGAAACTCAATGTTTCCTTGAGCACGACATACGGGCGCGAAGATCTAGACCTGAGGATCATGAATATGCGTTCGTATCTTTTTTTCCAAGTTAAATAAAAGTCAGAATGGAGTGCGGAAGGCGGAGGCCGCTGGTGCAGGTCGTGGGGAGATGTCGTGTGAGGAAGCTGGTGATGTGGGAGCGGGCATATCAGGGTTTTACGGTGAAGACAGTCGCGGTGTGGCGGGTTGAAGGCAGCCGCGACGGTTCTGGTGAATGCAGCAGGTGCAAGAGGTTGGCCGCTGGGGTTCGCAGGAGAGGCGGCGTGAAATCATGAATGAAGAAGTTATGTGATTGGAGATAGAAGATGGAATTGAAAGGATATAAAATAAAAACAAAATAAATGTAAAATGAATGCCCACGTAGAATCCGAATGTAGAAAATGAATGCCCATGCATTGATTGAATTTTGAGTTAAGGAAAAACAAATAAATAAGTAATAATAAAAATAAAATATTGTTATTATCACTTTTGTTGATAAAAAACTTTTTATGTCGTATCTTCTTCATGAATCCTTGGATTCATGAACCATATACGGCAGTGTGACCCTGACTTCGAGATGGAATTTATGAGTCCAATATTGGATGTCTTTTTCGGGTTTTTGGATCGGGTACCCGAAGTGCTCGGAAAATAATAGATTTAATATTATTATTAAATCTTTGACCCGCCATAACTCATGCGTGCGACGTCCGATTGGCTTGTAGTCAGTGGAGATGTAATCCTGACATCAATACGGTCGACTCAAGTCTAATGTTGAATACTAAATTCTGGTTCATGGCTCGGGCCCACGAAACACCGAATAATAATAATATTATTATTACGGGATATTGTATCAGATAAATCTCACTAATACGGTGTCAGAATGTCGAACCGTCTACGAGGTTGCGACCCTGGAATTAAGACGGATATTTCAAGAATAATTTTGTATTTTTAAGTTGAGGTCGAGGCGGGGGCCCCACGAGGCCCGGTTCGCGCGTGTTGCGGTGAAATGCAACTTTTTCACCGGCTATCCATTTTGGACCAATGGGTAGTCCATCTTGTGTGTTTTTCCGTATGGATCGCAATGGGGTGACCGGTTTAATTAACGAGTGTCCTTTGAAGTACGGCAGGGTTGGTTCGAACCTGATACCAACAGAGCCCTCAGAGCGGAAATGCTTATATCTTGAGCTCCGGATGTCCGATTGAGGTTCCGTCGACTTTGTTGGATTCCTCTTGATGAGACGGAACTTTTGGCATACTTTTCCTTGGTTTTGGTTGCAGTTGGATAGTGTCCAGGTTGGATTGTACCCGAAATCCAACTAGGCCCCTCGAACGGAAAAGCTGATAACTTTCAGACTGGATGTCCGTTTGACAAACTGTCAACGGCGTTGGTGATCACTTTGAGAAACGGTCCCTATGAGTATACCCTATGAGAGTTCTAGGTACAGTTGAGATACACCCGGGAAGGTTCGCACATGAAACCAACTGGGTCCCTGGAACGAAAAGGCTAATAACTCACAGACCGGGTGTCCGATTGACGCGTCATCTATTGCGTTGAGACCCCTATGACGAGGCGGTCCATTGGGATAATTCATCATGGGACTTTGAGATACTTGAAGTATCGACCTGTAGCTCATGGAGCGGACCCTCCCTGAGACGAGTGTATGGAGTACAGAGACAGTGTAGCCGACTGAGACCTGACGACTGCTTGACCGACTCGACTTGGAGTGAGTCAAATAGCCTAGTGGACAGAGCACTACTTTGTTTGGGTTCAGACCCATGGCGGACAGAGCACATCTGTGTGACAATGCAGACCCGCGGTACTCGTCCGGAGAGTACCTCTGCAGGCTATTAGGGGGTGTGCACTACTGTGTTTGGGTGGCTGACCCGCGGTACTCGATAGGAGGAGTACCTCAGCAGTCTTAGGTTGGTGCTCAGTAACTCGGTGTCATGACAGGACCACTGTACACTCCAGAGACGGGGCTCTTCCGCAGTTACGGTTTTGATAATGAAAATCCTAGTTTGAGGTGAGTCTATGACCTGATGTTTACCTCATGATTGAGATGGGTCACTTGATAACTTAGGTATATGTATGGTCATATACCTGGGTAGTGGTTATCTGTTGATTTCATGACCTTTGTGTTTACCTCATGATTGAGATGGGTTACCTGATAACATAGGTATAAGTATGGGATTATACCTAAGAAGGGTTATCTATTTTTATTCTGCATTGTGATTATCCTTGTTGGATTTAGAGAGACCTTGAGGGTCTCGGGGACCCTACTGAGTATCGTTATACTCACCCCTGCACGGGATATGCCCGCACCACGTTGTGTTGGTTGCAGATGACGGGCAGCGCTGAAAGACGTCAAGTGTTTGAGGACTGGACGGTACCCGGAGGTGGATCTCACGACGAGTCAGTATCTGGAGGCTGACTTCACGACTTGACGATACTCAGAGAAGGTTTACGGGCGAGAGCATTGTGGAGGCTATCTGTACCTACCATTCAGGTAGGATCCGTGGTGGACGATCCAGGAGCTCCGCTATCTATATATACCCTTCAGGTATGATCCTTGGTGGACGGTCCAGGAGCTGCGCTATCTGTACCTACCCTTCAGGTAGGATCCTTGGTGGACGATCCAGGAGCTGCTTGTCACCTTCTGGTTGTTTTATCTTTTTCCCTGCACATTACAGTTGGGCTTGAATTTCCGACCCCTTTACTATCATCACAGCTTGATTCAGTTTTACATAGTATTTTACTTCCTCTTTTACTCTGTGGTGTTTTTTTTACTTTAATAAAGGCAATGCCTTCCCAGTTATCAGGATTTACGCCTTTGGTGCTAGTCTCCAGCCCCTGGCCTATGGAAGGCGGGCTTGGGGTAGTAAAGGCACGGGCCCCGAGGACGGGTCATGATAGTTTTGGCCACTTCTGTGTTTGGAATTTGTAAAAATGGATTCCATATTTTGAATCAGAATGTCAAAATTGTGTAAATAGGTAACACTTATTTTTAGACATTTTGAATAATTACTTCGGTAAATATTTTATTTTCCACAGTTAAAGGGTAAATTCGATAACTAAGGGTAACAAAATAATATTATAATAATATTAAATTACCATAGAACGTATTCTAACCCTATTGGATGATACATGTACGACCATGGTCATCATTGGGTCTATTTTGGGACCCCATGGAGCCACTTGTAAGTGATAAAGACACTTTATATTAATTAAGTTAAAGTAAATACAAAAATGACTAAAGCATATATCTTTTAGAAAAACATAATTTACATAGTGTTATATATGTTATATTTTAAAATATAAATATTAATTATAAAGATAAAAATATTTCCTACATAATGGTATTTTATTTATTATTTTTAGATATTTAATATTTAAATTTATTTATGACACAATAATGATGCAATATTTTCTTTATTAATGAACGAATCCGATAATTGGTTTTATAAATAGTAAATTAATATAATTTGAAATTTTTGATGCCATAAACGAATTTTATTGGTTAATATGACAAGTCAGTATTGCATAAATGAATTTTTTTCTAATTAATAAATTTGTTAGGACTTTAACAAAAATCATTTATTGAATAGAGTCAAAATTGTTATAAATGAGTATCTAAAACAAATATTATCTTATTAATTGATATAATATTCTTAAAAATCTATAGTTTGGCCAAATGACTCATATAATGATATTTTTATTATTAATGGACCACTTGGTGGTCTCTTGGAAATATATAGTATTTTTATTAACCATATAATATAAAAACACAAAGAGACATGATAAATGTCAAACTATTTAACAAAGAGTTAAATCTAAAAGATAAGGGTAAAATAGTGACAAAAACTTGTCCAAAACCTATTGTTTGAGCGAGTTTCAAACCATCCCCACCTTATACTTTATATAATATAGTTTTTAGGCATTATAAAGAGAATATGAATTTATTATAAAATAATACTTTATGTTTTTCTTAAAGAGCCCCTCCTCCCCCTTTTAAAAGGACACCACTTCTAACCAATTCCTCACACCAATAAAGCATTTGGCTCATCCATAATCTTCCCAATTAAGCTCCCAACATGACTATACTCCACTTAGAAGACTTACTTTTGGCACAAAGAACTTCAAGAGTCCTTTTTGGTTCAATCCAAGGTGAGTTACCCAAATTAAATGTAACGATTTCTCTTAGCTTCTTTTCTTTTATTTTACTTATCCAAAACTTAACTCTTCTTATTATTTTCATTTGTAAAGAAACTAGTATCCTATATATACTAGGATTTTTTTATTATATTATTCTATCTACACTTACACACACCTCTATCTAATGGGTGAAGAACATATTGTTTCTGTGGATGGAAACCAAACGCCTCACGAAACGATAATTGTTCAATTATCTCCTACAGCCTCTCACAGTGGCCATTATGATGAAACTATAATTAAATATGATATTAATGATATTTATTTTATATATAACCTTCTGTAATTCCATTTTATAGCATACTATTATTTGTTTCATATTGTATATATATACGATAATTTCATTTGGGGAAGTGCGGACTACCGCCCCCTCAAAGTGATATTACTTGTTCATACCATACATGGAACGTATAAAGGATGGTATTAATGAACTTAAGTAACACATATAAGATATTATATTATACTAGAATAATAATATACCTATGTATCATTTGGTTTTAATTCCTTTTAAAATGAAAAATTAATTGGAAGTAG
Source organism: Viscum album (assembly GCA_963277665.1). Classification (NCBI taxonomy): domain Eukaryota; kingdom Viridiplantae; phylum Streptophyta; class Magnoliopsida; order Santalales; family Viscaceae; genus Viscum; species Viscum album. The sequence continues at coordinate 1,194,261,854 of OY728123.1, read as the reverse complement.
CGTTCATGCGTATGTACCGACTACCGTCTCCACGAACGCGATGAGATACATTCCCCATCGTATCCATTCAAGTATAATTTTCATTTTATGAATAAAAATAATATTTAAGAACTTTATATCGTTCTGGATATGAATTGGATACAACCTATCCATAACAAACACAACTTATGTAACGCAAAATATAAAATAAAACGAGTACATTAACACCCGAAATGATGATAATACTAAGATATTATTGACAAAACAATGTTAAAAGATCATATATGATATCATATTAATGTGTATAATTCATGTCTAATTCAATAACAATTATTTCACCATTATACAGGAGGATAAACTTCCCTATACAATGGAAAAGTACATGGTAAGGGTTAATTTCACAATCTCATTATTATCTGAGGTTGTTTTTACGTAAGTATCTACCGGGAAATATTTATTATCCATGTCCATGTTTCATGAAAGATTTTTCAAAGGGATAATTTTAAATATGCTTTTACAAAAACATCATTCAAATGTTTTAAAAATTTATTCTTCTAAATCTTTTTCATTAGTGTCCATGTCTTCAAAATGGGTTTTAAGTATTTATTTATATGGACATGAATGTTTTTTAAATTTTAATTTCATTCAAAATTTTCAATGTGGTATTGGACAAGTTGATCCAAAAAATGTCTTTAAATGTATTCCTTTCTAAATTATGTGGCTTTTTGAATGTTTTTCATGACAAATGGATATATCTCTCAAAGAGTTTTATAGATCATTTCCATCTATGTCAACATCCTTTTATAGATTTTATAATTGTTTGATGATGATTTATTATGATACAAATCTTCGATATTGTATTGAAGGTTTTTGTGATATGATTGACTGTGAATGTCTTATTTTTACACTAGTCAAGGTTTATGGATAAAGTATTGACATTTCGTATGCTAGTTTTAATACAAATGTTTATGTTATGTTTAAAACTTTTCAAATGAGGAATACATTGGACTTAGTAAGTGATGGGTGGAGCATTCTATAGCTCCTCGATGCATCGGTAGGTCTCATGAGACAAACTAGTGTCTTGGTACAAGGCCTTCACAAAATTTTATTTTTAGTCTTGGCACATTGCATTGACTATGTGGTTATGATATTTTTTCATTATGTATTCCATCATTATGAAAGTGGTTATTGATATTGCATGTGATTATTAGACTAGTGGAATATCCGTGTGATCAAGTAAATGACATTATTTCATTTTATTTTTTCCATATTATATTGAAGTTCAAGTTTAAAAGGCTTTTGTTTTAGTTATACACTGCCTTAAATGTTAATGCTTATTTATGAAATTTTCCACTATATTGTTATCCTTACATAGCATCTAAGATAACCTTTTTCTATGTTTTATTTTTCCCAGAATGTGAAAAAATATTTTTTGACTGACCTGTAGTGATACTCTGAAGGGGATATGAGTGTGAACCATGGAGACTATATTATTGTAGTTTTTAACATTATGATGTATTGTAACATTTATGAATGTATCTAGTGATTCCAATGCTACTAAATTAATCGTACTTTCGAGAATTGATCTTTTTGGATCATCCCAATGATATGTAATAATGCATTGACTCTGGGTAACTGGGGTCGGGGAGTTACAGTTGGTATCAGAGGAAGTTTAGTACAATCTTTGTAAGCTAGATTTTGATAAACTCTGATTACATCACATAGCCCTAAGATAGACTTTGAGAATTAGTATAAAAGAACTTCATAGAATTTTGGTATTGTAGAGATTTTGTGCATTTTCTGGGCAATACATCCCTGTCTAGATATGAGCATGTAGAGGCGGCTCTGGCACAGATGTACCTAGGGGTAATATCCAAAAACACCGCTTTGAGCTAGACTCGAATGGTAACTGGTTCACGAGAATGGGCCTTGCTACACTATTGGTTACAATACTCCCAGGGGTTATGTTTAGGATAATTATCATTTTCATTACAAACCATTACAAAGGGTTTATTAGTATATACTACTCAAATAAGACATTTTTATGATTATGGATTATTTCAATAAATTGTTTAATTTATGTTAAGTGTTTTACTAGTTTTGGATTAGGTATTGTTATTCATAAACTAATATAGTGTATGCCATTGTTTAGAAATGGCGCCCAGTAGAAAGAATGAGAACTCCAGAAATACGCATGATCCAAACAGTAAGAAGGATCACATATTTCATGGTATTAATCCAGAATTTAGAAGGGAAATAGTCTCCAACGTATTATCATCATATGAAGAAATAGTATCATGTGTTGATAAGATAAGTAAAGAATACTCAGAGTCCTATGGCTTTGAAGGAAAGCCAGAGATGGAAAGGATGGTAGACAGAAGGACATATAAAGGGAAAAAGGTAAAGAAGGATTTTCCCTTATGTGATAACTATGGAAAGAATCACCTTGGAAAATTATTGTGAGTATGTTATAAGTGTGGAGAAAGACAACACCATGTATGTGACTGCAAGGGTACGAAAAAGGTTTCAAATGTACAATGCTTCATCAGAAAGGAGTTTGGACACTACACAAACCAATGTCCCATTCATCATACTATACTGCAAATGATGCTATTAGATAATAATCAAGTTATGATATCACCATAGATTAAGAGTAATGACTAGTGTTCTTATGTTGTTATTTTGGAAATATTTTATTGAAGTGATGTATCAATGATGTACTAGATATAAATAAGGATTGTAATACAGTACTATTTCATTAAGGATTTGAGATTTTATGGTATTAAGAAATGTGATTCTACAGAAAGTTAAAATTTTTGGAAATTACATGGTCGAAGGAAAGATAAACCTTAATATGGTCCTAATATTGAGGTACTGATTTTTGAATAAGATATGGTTGATTTGGGTAAATTAGATTGGATATTCTTGACTGCCTTGAAACTGATTAAATTTTTTTATATTCCTTCATTGTGGGAGTTTACAACATTTTTGGATGGATGAAGTATATCCAGTATTCTATATGGAATGAGGATGCATGAATGTAATCAATAAGGTTTTATGGTAATTCAGGATATTTCAGGGTTTTAAAATAATAAATGATGAAGGTATTCACATGCTATTAGGGGTTAAAAAGGATCTACATTATATTTACCTGTCATAAAAATTTTGGACTGAGGGTTTACATAAGTATTTTGGATAAGTATAAAGGTTTGAATGGATTATATTTTACATTGGATACTATTGTTAAATTTGTTTTTGGATATTTATAAAAAGGACAACACACAGACCATGTGACAACCCGTCATGTCCATCAAAGTTGTGGGAATCGAACCCAAAAACATAGTGAAATGGGGATTTATCTCCTACCACTGGACTACATGAAGTCCCTCGAGTGTAAAATGTAGTTTTCTTTTTTAAAAAGTTCAAATAGATGAATTAAAAATTTAATTTTGGAACCAGATATGGTTAGGATAAATTGAATATTTTTGAGTTCTATTTCCTTTTGGAGTGAATGATGGGTTTGTTGTAAATATTTATTAAAGAATGAAAGTCTACATGACAAGTAAGTATATTTCCTTACGTTATAAGTAAATCTCATAAATAAATTCCTCAAATTTATGAAAGGTAACAGAAAACAAAAATGTTGTCAGCTAACTTTTCCTAATGGGGAATCAATGACCGTTTAACCAATCACATGTTTCTGATTTTCTTGTAGTTAACTTTATCCCAATCTAGTTTTCTGCAACTCTCCATCAGACCTTGATGGTTTGATTCTCCCCCATAACCAGGTTTTCATAGAATCATAGTATGGGCTATCTCTTGTGACCTTTGTACTTCTCTTTCTTTCTTTTAAAGTTATATTTTTGGTAACCCTATTTCCGATATGGGTTTTCCACAAAGGTATTTTTTTTATTTTCAACCTTTTATTTTCATATAAAATTTTTAAAATGAGAGGTTGAAATTTATTTTAGGAGGGGAGAATGTAACACCCCAAGCTTCCACTATACGTTTCCCTTTGAATAATGCAATAGCTTGCATTGTACGCAACTTCGAGATTCTAAGACAACGTGGCCAATCAAAATAACTGTTATAAATAGTGATACCCACTTTTTGGACTTTTATCTTTCAAAATGGACTTCATTTTTCGATTTGGAATATCGATATTATCCTAGGGTGAATTTTTTTTTATTATTTTGAAGACATTCAATTTTTGATGAATAGTGAAAGTTACTAAATATTAATTAAAAACAACTTTTTTAATAGAAATAATTAATAGTGACAAATTATTAATTTTACTGGTTTTAAAATATATTTAGAATATATTTTTACCATTTAATACAATATTGGTCCTTGTAAATAATTTCACGTTTAAAACGGACATAAACAAATGTCAATCTTCTGATAGTTAGTATTTCTTACAAACAAGTTTTTTGTTTTGACAGCGGGAATTAATTTTAAATTAATTTTGACCACTTCTGTGATTTTAATTTGGAAAAATGGATTCCATATTTGGAATCAGGATGTCAAAATTGTGTAAATAGGCATCTATTATTTTTAGACATTTTGAATAATTACGTTGGTAAATATTTTATTTACCTAGGTTATAAGGTAAATCTGGTAACTAAGGCTAACAAAATAATATTATAATAATATTAAATTACCCTAAAACGTGTCCTAACCATATTTGTTGATACATTTACGACCATGGGAATCATTGGGTTGATTTTGGGACCCCATGGAGCCACTTGTAAGTGATAATGACACTTTATATTAATTAAGATAAAGTAAATACAAAAATAACATGCCTATATATTTTAGAAAAAAAATTTATATAGAGTTATATAGGATATATTTTCGAATATAAATATTGATTAGAAAGATAAAATAATTTCCTAAATAATGGTATTTTATTTATAATTTTTAGACTTTGAGTAGTAAAATTTATTTATGACACAATAATGATGCAGTATTTTCCTTATTAATGAAAGAATCAAATAATTATTATTATAAATGTTATAATAAATATAATTTGAAAGTTTTGATTCCCTAAACAACTTATATTGGTTAATAAGACTTTTTATTATTGGTTAAATGAATTTTTTTCGAATTAATAAAGTTTTTAAGACTTCAACAAAAATCAATTATAGAATAGTGTCAAAATTGACAAAAAATGTCTTTTTAAAACAAATATTATATTATTAATTGATATTCTATTCCTAAAAATCTAAGGATCGGCCAAAGAACTTATATAATGATAGTGGTATCATTAATGGACCACTTGGTGGTCTCTTGGATGTATATAGTAATTTTATTAACCATATAATATAAAAATATAAAGAGACATGATAAATTTCCAACTATTTAACGAAGAGTAAAATCTAAAAGATAAGGGTACAATAGTGACCCAAACTTGTCTAAAACCTATTTTTTGAGAGGTTTTCGACCCATACCCACCTTAGACTTTAAATAATATATTTTTGAGCTATTATAAACCGAATATTAATTTGTTATAAAATAATACATTAAGTTTTTTATAATGATCCCCTCCCCCCCCCTTTATAAAAGGACACCACTTCTAACCAATTCCTCACACCTCTCAGGCCTTTGGCACGTCCCAAATCTTCCCAATTAAGCTCCCTAAATCCCTATACTCCTCATAGAAGCCTTACCTTAGGCAGAAGGAACTTCAAGAGTCCTTTTTGGTTCAAACCAAAGGTAGTTACCCAAATTAAAGGTAACGATTTCTCTTAGATTCTTTTCTTTTATTTTACATCTCCAAACCCTAAAATCTTCTTATTATTTTATTTTTTAACAAAACCAGTATCTTATATATACTAGGATATTTCTATGAGAATTATTGTAACTAAACATACACACACCTCCATCTAATGTGTGAAGAACATAATGTTTCTGTGGATGGAAACCAAATGCCTCATGAAACCATGATTTTTCAATTATCTCCAACCGCCTCTCATGATGGCCATTATGATGGAACTATATTAAAATATGATATTAATGATATTTATTTTATATATAAACTTCTCTAATTCCATTTTATAGCATACCATTATTCATTTCATGTTGAATATATATAAGATAATTTCTTTTGAGGAAGTGCGGACTACCGCCCCCTCAAAGTGAAACTACTGGAAATATGACTTTTACCAATGGTTTTGGCCAAACCGTTGGTATAGTTCATTAATTTGGACCTATACCAACGGTTTGGCCAAAAACGTTCATATAGGTCACTTATATGGACCTATACCAATGGTTTTGGACAAACCGTTGGTATAGGGGGGGACCTATAGGACCTATACTAATGGTTTTGGCCAAACCGTTGGTATAGGTCCATTATAGAGACCCTATACCAACGGTTTGTCCAACCGTTGGTATAGGTCCTTCGATTTTTAATAAAATCTTCTTACCGAGAACATTATATAAATCAAAATTTAAAATTATTATAACAATACATATATATATTTATGAAATTATCTTCACAAAAGTCATGTTAGGATTGTGGTTAAGTCATTCGATTATAAACTAGAGGTCCTAGGATCAAATCCCACCAAATGTTTTTTTTGAAATACATATACCAACAGTTTTGAGAACTGTTGGTATAGGTTTTCATATTACTTATACCAACGGTTTTCCCAAAACTGTTGGTATAGACCTATTGTCATGGCTTACTTGCCAACGGTCCTCCAAACCATTGGTATAGCCTATACCTACGGTTTGAGGGCCTATACCAATGGTTCCAAACCGTTGGTATAGGGTATTTTTCCAGTACTGTGAAATGACTCATTCATACCATACATGGAACGTATAAAGGATGGTATTAATGAACTTAAGTAACAAATATAAGATATTATATTATACTGTAATAATAATATACCTATGTATCATTTGGTTTTGATTCCTTTTAAAATGAAAAATGAAATGGAAGTAGCATTCGGGCGTACGTACGGACTACCGTCTCCACGAACGCGATGAGATTCCTTCCCCATCTTATCCTCTCAAGCCTAATTCTAATTTTATGATTAAAAATAATGATTAATAACTTGATATAATTATGTATATGAATAAGATACAACCTTTCCATAACAAACACAACTTATGTAACAAAACATATAAAATAAAACGAGTAAGTTAACACCCGAAACAACGATAATACTAAGATATTATTAAAAAGCAATGTTAAAAGATCATATATGATATCATATTAACGTATATGATTATTTTATCATTTAATAAAAATTATATCACCATTATACAGGAGGTTAAACTACACTCAGCAATGGAAAAGTAAAAGGTAAGGATTAATTTCACAATCTCTTTATTATCTGAGGTTGTTTTAACGTAAGTATCTACTGGGACATATTTATTATCCATGTCTATGATTCATGAATGTGTTTTCATGGGGATTATTTTAAGGGAATATTTACTAAAACATCATTTTAAATGTTTTAAAAATTTATTCTTCTAAATCTTTCTCATCAATGTCCATGTCTACAAAATGGGTTTTAAGGATTTATTTATATGGACATGAATGTTTTGAAAATGCTAATTCCTTTCAAATGTTTCAAAGTGGTATGGGACACTTTGATCCAAAAATGCCTTTAAATTTCTTCCTTTCTAAATTATGTGACTTTTTTAATGTTTTTCATGAAAAAGGTATATATCTCTCAAAGATCTTTACAAATCATTTTCATCTATGTCAACATCCTTTGATGGATATTAAAATTGTTTGAAGTTGATTTATTATGATACAAATATTCGATATTGTATTGAATTTTTTTGTGTGATGTTTGACAGTGAATGTGTTATTTTTTCACCTTTAATGGTTTATGGATAAAGTATTTACATTTCATATTCTTGTTTTAATATGAATATTTATGTTATGTTTAAACCTTTTCATATGAGGAATGAATTGGACTTAGTATGTGACAGGTGGAGCCTGTTATCGCTCCTAGATGCATCAGTAGGTCTCATGAGACAAATTAGTGTCTGAGAACAAGGCCTTAACAAAATCTTATTTTTAGTCTTGGAACAAGGCCTTGACTATTTGGTTGTGATAGTCTGGAATTATGCATTCTATCATTATGAAAGTGGTTATTGATATTGCATGTGATTATTCGACTAGTAGAATATCCATCTGAACAAGTAAATAGTTTTATTTCATTTTATTTTTTCCATACTATGCTGATGTTAATGTCTAAAAGGCTTTTATTTTAGTTATACATTGCCTTAAATGTTTATTCTTATTTATGAAAGTTTCTGATATATTTTTATCTTTACTGAGCATCTGATCTCACCCCTCTCTATGTTTTGTTTTTCCCAGGATGTGAAGAAATATTTTATGACTGGCCTGCAGGGATAGTCTGAAGGGGATATGTGTGTGGACCATGGAGACTATATTATTTTAGTTTTTCACTTTATGATGTAATGTAACATTTATGAATGTATCTAGTGATTCCAAGGGTATTAAACTAATCGGTCTATCAAGACATGATCTTTTGTGATCATTCCAATGATACATAATAATGCACCGACTCTCGGTAACTGTGGTCGGAGAATTACATACACACCGTGTGTGTGGCCCGGACAAGGCTAGCACATGGCTTGACACTGCATCAAAGTAAATGGCATGTACTTATAAATTACCCGATGTGTACTCACGAAATTTCTAGATTTTCCTCTTTTTCTCAAAAATAAACAGAAAAGGGAAAAAATACATGAAACGAAGATCTAGGTTCTTACTAAATTCCCCCCTTAAAGAAATTTGTCCTCAAATTTCCCTAGTGAGGCGTAGAAGAAGAAACCCCGAATAGCTCTGGCCACTGTGATTGTACCTCGACCTCCCTCTCCTAGGTCCCGTCATGTACTCACCCATGCTGCCATATCACCCGTACATGAGGAACAGACCACCCACGATGAACCTTCTTACTACGATCGAAAATCTGGATAGGTTGATCCTCAAACGATGCATCCGCTTTGAGCTCAACCTCCTCAGGATGAAAGACATGAGATGGGTCTGAAAAGTAACGTCGGAGCTGAGAGACATGGAAGACGTCATGCATGTCCTGGTATGTTTGAGGTAACTGCAACCGGTAGGCAACCTTCCGAACTCTCTCTAAAACCTCAAATGGACCAAAGTACCGTGGTGAAAGTTGACCCTGTCCTTGAATCCTCTTGTGTCCCAACCTTGGTGTGACATATAGGGAAAACTAATCCCCATCCTCGAACTCCAAAGGTCATATCTACTGATCAGCATAATACTTCTGTCGAGACTATGCTGTAGCCATCCACTTCCGAATCAACTCTATCTGATCCGAGGTCTCCTGAACAAGACAAGTTCTAGTAAGGTCATCACCCCTGCCTTCAGCAAGCTTAAAGGTGGTTTTCTTGGCCTACCGTAAAAAGACTTGTAAGGTGCCATCTGAATAGTCGCCTGAAAACTGTTATTGTAGGTGAACACCACAAGAGGAATAAGCTTCTCCCAAGAACCTCCAAAGTCTAAAATGAAATCTAGGAGGATATCCTCAAGAACATGGATTGTACACTCGAACTTGCCATATGTCTAGAAATGGTATGCTGTACTCAAAAGTATATGTGTACCCAAAGCCCTCTGAAGCCCCTTCCAGAACCGAGAAGTAAAGCGCGCATCCCTGTCTAAAACAATGAAGTGTGGAACTCCATGCAGACATACAATATCTAGGATGTATAGTCATCCCAGATCGTCAATAGTGAAGGTCTCTGAGATCGGTAAGAAGTATGAAACCTTTATAATCTTGTCGATGACAACCCAATCATCAGCGTTCCCTCGAGGGGACCTCAGAAATCCGGTCACGAAGTCCATTGTGACATCGTTCCACTTCCACTCTGGAATGGGTAACTGTTGTAAAAGGCATGCTGGTCGCTGATGCTCTACCTACACCTGTTGACAAGTAGAACAACTCAAGGAGAAACTAGCAACATCTCTCTTCATACCTGGCCACCAGTACTGGAGATGAAGATCCTGATACATCTTTGTGATTCCAGGATGAACTGCCCAAACTGAGGAATGAAAATCCCGCATCAGCTCCTTGCGTATGTCTTTTGGCACCCATACCCATCCCTAGAAACTCAAGATCTCATCCTCACCCACTGTCCATCGAAGAAGAGGGTCCCCTACTGACACACTCTCCCACAGGACTAAGCCTTCTGTGTCTAATAGCTGCCTCATCCATACACGATCAAGAAGTGTAGAGGTAACACCTACAGAAGATAGGTAATTCTATCTTTGTCTATCGTGCACCTCCAGATGCATCTCAGAGAACAGAGCCATAAGATTTCACTCACTGCTAGCCTCCTGAACTACATGGATATGAGTTCTCTTGCTCAACACATCTGCCATTGTGTTGCCCTTTCCTAGTGTATAGGAAATCTCGAAATCAAAAGACTGAAGGTACTCTACCCACCTTTAATGTCTCACATTCAGATCACATTGAGTGAAGATGTACTTGAGACTCTTTTGGTCGGTGAAAACCAACAAGTGCTCCCCTAGAAGGTAATGTCTCGAACAATGCAAGGAATGAACAACAGCTTCCAACTCTAGATTTTTTGTCGGGTAGTTCCTCTCATGTGGCCTCAACTGCCGAGACTCGTACACAACGACTCCATCTCCTTGTATAAGCACAATACCAAACCCGATACCCAAAGCATCATAATAAATAGTATAGATTCGGTCTGTCTCTGGCAAGACTAGTATTGGTGCGGATGTCGACCTTACCTTTAGCTCCTAAAAGGCTGACTCACAAGATTCTTGACCATAAGAACTTCACCCCCTTCTTGGTCATAACTTTCAATGATTCTTCTAGGTGTGAAAAGTCAGGAATGAAGCATCTGTAGTATCCATCCAGCCCTAGGAGACTTCATACCTCAAAAACATTCTTCAGCTGCTCCCAGGAAACTACAATGCTCAAATTCTCTGGGTCCACAGATACTCCTACCTCTGAGATGACGTGATCCATGAAATGAATATGATCCATCCAAAAGTGTCACTTCAAGAGTTTATCGTAAATACAATGCTCTCTTAGTGTGCTCAGAACCATATCAATGTGGGTAGCATGGTCATGTCGAGTGTGAGAGTACACCAAGATATCGCCCACAAAGACCACAATGAAGGAGTCCATGTAAGGATGGAACACTCAGTTCATCAGTTCCATGAAAACTACTGGCGCATTCATGAGACTGAACAACATAACTGTATACTTGTAGAGACCATACCTGCTCCAGAAGGTTATCAGAGGTATATCTGAGGGTCTAATGCGCAAATAATGATAACCGGACCTCAAATCAATCTTCGAGAACACCCAGGCTCCTCGAAGCCGATCGAAAAGATCATCAGTCCTCGGTAAGGGATATTGGTTCTTGACTGTCAACTGGTTCAACTTTCGATAATCCACACAGAGCCTAAGGGTACTGTCTGCATTATTCACAAACAGGACAGGCGAACCCCAAAGAGAGGTAGTAGGTCGGATGAAACCCTTTGCCTGCAACTCCTCCAACTACTTCTTGAGCTCTTGAAACTCAGGTGTATCTATCCTATAAAGAGGAATGGACACTGGTGCCACTCCTGGCATGATCTTAATAGAAAAGTCTAGCTCATGCTCCGGAGGCAGACCAGAAAAGTCCTCTGGAAAGACATCCCTAAAACAATCCACCACAGAAGTAAAGTTTAACTATAACTTCCCCCTGGTCATCTAGATAAGGACCAGAAATCTAGGTCGTAACCCTTCCTAGACCATGATGCTCGAGTCCTGCTTGACTTTCCCAGACATCCCATTCCCATCTATGAAGAAAAGATTCAACCTATGGTGAAATGAAACTCACCTTGCAGCGATAACAGTCGAAAACTACCTGGAAGGGAACTAACCAGTCCATTCCGAGAATGACATCATAACCTGTCATCTCTAGGACATAGAGGTCCCATAAGAAATGATACCATGCAAACTCAAGAGGTCACTCTCTGCACTAACGTACACTAGATTTCCTCATCCCCAATGGTGTTTCTAGTTTCAAAAAGTCAGCAGAAGAAAAGATACAGAGTGCGTGGCTCTCCACAACAGTAGTAGAGATAAATCTATGCATAGCACCAGTATCGAAAACAACTAAAGATAAAAATGAGGCTACTAAGATCGTACCTCGAACTGTAGGAGGTCCAGGATCCTGCTTCTGATAGGTCTTCTCCACCGAAAAAGTCTGGCCTGCCCCGCGGCCCTGTGACCCTGTCTGACCACTCTAAGTTGATCCTCCCTGCTGATGCAGAACGGCTGGTGACTGTCCACCACAGCCTCGACCTCCTCCTCAGCCTGAATGGCAAGAAGAGCTCCAGTTCCCCTACTGGTGAAAAACCAGTGGTGTCACTCTTGAAGGAGGAGTCATAGAAGAACCCCCGTCACCAACTACTGGTGAGAAAACCAGGCAGAAACACTAAAGGTGACCCATCTTGCGGCAAGATAGCCACTCCACTGGGTGTTTCTGGAACTGCGGCCTCATGTGCTCTGCCCTCACACAGTAGTAGCATACTACCTAGCTACCTAAATATGTATCTCGCCACCTCGAATCACTGCACATAGAATCCCTATGGTGCTTCCTGCTGTCAACTGGAGGAACACTAGCTCTGGAAGTAGAACTGCCCTGGATCACATCTCCAGAGTCTCTCATATTGCACTCCGCAATCAGTGCCTGGTTGATGATGGAAGTGATGGAAGTCAACATGAAGATATTCACTTGCGATTGAATCTCCCTCCTGAGACCATCCTCAAATTTCCTTTATAAGAACACTCTGCCTCCACCCCGGAGGGGTGTGAAACACTACATATTGTTGAAAAGAGAGGAATAATCCATAACATAAGGAGTACCTTGCTCTAGACTCATGAACTCCTACACTCGATCGGCCCTCAGGGTCTCCGGGTAGAAGTAGTCATAGAACATGCGCTAGAACTCCTCCCAAGCCATAACCTGTTAATGGCCCACCTGTGAGATCACGTCCCACCACCTCTTGGAGGATTCGCGTAGCATATAGGTAGTGAGATTGACCCCCCTCGTTGGAGGTGTTTCCAGATGCTCAAAGATAGTAAGCATGGATTCCTGCCATGACTCTGCAGTCTGTGGTCCTCCTTCCCCCTGAAAGTAGGAGGATGCTGCTACTGGAAGACCCTCGTCAAGTCTTCCATAGTAGTGGGAGGAGTCAGTGCTCCCTAAAAGGTATGAATTATCCTCATAAATCCTTCCCTGAACTGGACATCAGCGCATGCAACTGGTATGACAGCCGGTGCCAAGGCTGGCCCAACTGGAGGATCACTAGGATGTCCCTGGTCAGCCATATTTGGTGTCTGATCACCATCGTGAAACTGACGTACAACTGGAGGATGTCTTGGTGGCATAACTCTAGATGATCAAAATAAGACTTTAGATCAATAATATCAAAGACTAAGAAAACAGGAGTGCAAATCCGGAACATGAGAAGGAAACACTCAAGTTTTACAAAACATGACTACACGGCATGTATAAACTCTACATGGCATGTACATAACTCTATTCTCCTAGACGAGTCTCTTTACACGGCATAAAAACATGGTATTCATAAATTGAGACTACACGGCATGTTCCCCGTGGACATGGTGTGTAGTAGACAAGGTTTCAATGACCTGTGTTTTTAGTTACATAGCCAGTTACACGGCTGAAACTATAGGGCGTGTTCCAAACAAACACGACATGTACAGGATGAGGTAACTCCATCTCGTGTTGTTCGTGTCACGGCCAGGTACTGAGAACAAGGATACACGACATGTTCATACATAACACGGCGTGTATGAAACGAGGTTCCCTGGCCCGTTTTGTTAGTGACATGGCCAGGTATACACCTCACTACTACATGGCGTGTACCTACCGCACACGGCGTATTCCTAGGGATTTTCCATAAACCATGTTTCTGCTCACACAGTCAGTGAAACGTTTTAAAGACTACACGGCGTGTATATATAGAGTACACGCCATGTATTCTGAGTTTTTTCGGGCAGTAGTTCTGAAACTGCAACAAAGCCCAGTAAACACTGAAAAACAAGCATGAAGGTATCAAATTACAATCTGTGAGGGTCCATACTCCTCGCGAATCAAATCTCGGTATCTCCTACATATCATATATAAGGTAAACAAGTCAATGATCCACCATGATCTGTTTCATGTGGGCCCATAACACCTCAAGAACCAAAATTTGGTGTTCATTTAAGTAAGTTACAATAAAACAACCTCTCTACCAAACTGTAGGGATTCTATCAATGCATCTATCACAACAGTATTCATAATCTACACAACATTTATCACAACAACATGCAATTGCTAATGCACCCTAGATGGCATGGAAAGAATGCATGGCATGTTATTTCTAACAAGTTCCTATATGATGCATGAGATGGAATACCCTCATCTCATTGGGTTGTGACAAAAATAAAACCACAACATCAACAACAATAACATCACAAAGCATGTGAATCACTCTAAGTGAAATCGGATCAACTCTAACATAGAAAAACTAGAAAACTCTAATAAGCGAGGTAGATTGGCCTTTCCTTGTACACAGGTTAGTTACAACTGAGAAGATCTTAATACCAAGTACTGAATCTGTCCTATCCTTGGATAAAGGCTCCAAATAGTAAAACAAGAGAAAATAACTCCTCTAATACCACTTTGTAATGTCCCGGTTCTGGAAGCCACCCAGAAGTGTCCCGTACCTTGTTGGTCACATGGCCTCAAGAACATTTCCCCATATGCCAGAGGCTACCAACTAGCAGTGAGGGCCTTGGGTGTGATAGTGGGGAAAATATGCCCTCACTGGCAGAGTACACAGTGGAAGAAGAAAAAATAGACAACAGCAGAAACCATAACCATTCATACAAGAGTAAATGATAAATAGTGGAAGACTGACAGTAAACAACTAGAGAACACACACATGTATATAAAATGATGCATGATACATATTTCTAGGAAAAGAGCCAAATAAGTCAAAATTCTGAATACAATACTAAACCAAAGTTCAAAATAAAATAAGTAAACTCCTCAGCATCGCAAGCCATAGCTTGGTCCCATGCTCTCCAGCTTCACTGCAAGTCAAGTACCTGATGTAGAAGTGAGCGTACCCTTATCTATACCTGCAACAATATAATTTTTTTGGGCCCAAAAGCATGTCCCAAATAGGGTGTGAGACAAGGTCCCAGTAGTCATCCTCCCAAATATCTGTGTCTAACAATGAGTGAATACATGGCATGTAAAAGTACAGAAAGCAGTAAACCAGAAAGCACACAGCAGCAACAAGCCACAATGTCTAGCATAGAAAGAACACAAGTAATAGCCAATCATCATGTAGAACAACAGGTAACCCCATGGGTATTTCTCACAGCCTAACCCATATGGTTCAGCCTACATGTACTAGAAACCCTCTGGGAGGCACACACAATCTCACCCCTCTTGTTCTGCTAATGAAAGAATACACTCTCTAGGGAAGCACTCACTGTCAATCCCCCCTATAGTCTCATAACGTACTAAATTCTCTCTGTGGAAGCACTCAACGTCTAATTCCCCCTTTGGCCTGCATCGAGGAACTACAGACTCTCTAAGGAAGCACTCATCCTCAATTCCCCCTGTGGTCTCGCATTGAAAATTAATGACACTCTGGTGAAGCCCTTACGTCCATTCTCCCTATGGTCCACTACACTAGGTTCTCACAGCCCTGTGTAAAACAACATTCATAGCACACGTATCACCCCAATTATACCTCAAGAACTACTTGTCTATCATTCTAAGGCACAACAGCATATGAGTACAGTAGTTACCCTATCCTACAACTAGGCATGGCAACTGGAAAAACTACTAACAAGAAAACAATGCAAGGAAAACATCCAAAGCAGAGTAAAAATTACCCTATTCACAAGCACTTATCTCTACATAATCAATCAAGCAATGCATGCAACACCAAGGGCATAAATAGGAAACACACACAATACCCCGTTTAAAGGAATTGGTGGAATTGCACAAAATATTGAATGAATTACTACAGAAAGGCACAAACCGCCTACCTCGATCCTAGGAGATCGATATACTTGAACCACGGGGATTAATTCTCCTTAGAACATCAAGGATCTGAGAAAATGTCCAAAACACTCAACCCGTGATATCTTGAGAAAGATGAGGAATTGGAAAACAAGGCTCTAGGAGAAGGAAGGAGTCACCGCCTTGGTTCCAACGCAATCGACGGTGGTCGATTTTATGAACAGAAGGGGGAACATAGGCTCGGAGAAGAATCACAGCTGTACGGGTCACTCTAGGATGAAGAACCTGAAGAAGAAGCGTGTTCTGTCCGTCAGGCATTGCCCCGGTCCGTTTACTGAAAAAAAAAGTACAAGCCAAGTATATATGGGGTACACGGAGTGTACTTGGCCTTTCCGTACTCCGCTTTAATCGGCCTCCACATTTCTCCTACACACTGTGTGTGTGGCCTGGACGCAGCCAGCACACAGCCCGACGCTGCATCAAAGTACACGATGTGTACTTATAAAGTACACGACGTGTACTTTGGAAATTTCCATATTTTCCTCTTTTTCTCAAAAATGACCAGAAAAGGATGAAAATACCTGAAACAAAGATCCGGGTTCTTACAATATTGTATTTTATCATATGACGTATTCACATATCTTTTATGAGGCCCTGATTGTTGAAAAGTACTGGAGGAGGACATGATATCATGACTACTCCTAGAACATGGTGGTCCACTGACTGAATTTCCTCTGACCACTATAGGAGATTCTTCTAGTAGTAATAATAGGAAGACCAAAGAGATGCATTGATGTACCAGTATGTATGTGAAATATATTTTATTTTCACAGTGATTCAACTTTGGAAAGGCCAAAAAATATTTTAGGTTTTGTACCACACATAAGAGTACATTTCGACATTGTGGGAAGAAGTGGAATATTCAATATTTTTCTATAGAAGGGTGGTTCCATATTCTTATAGAGTTAAAGGTCATAAATTGGGATCCTATAAGGGTTCTAAACAAAAGACTCAAAATAGTCATGCAACCCAAGGATAGGGAAGAGGATATGAGTTAGTTCACATATATTTTATGGACTAGAATATAGTAGAGGTTGGAGAGGGACCACCAAATGTTTGAGGTATAGTACTAATCACCTCTACCTTTTCTACTTATTTATTTGATACTTATGTTAATCATTATATCATATCTAGAAAATTAGTTGTTGGACATGACTATAATGTGAAGTTATCATCTGAGTTAGTCTCCCATAATACACCATTAGATATGAGAGTGTACAGTCTTCACTTATTCCGATAGTTTTATCTAGTTGTCACCGATTATGGACATCTTTGAGAATTCATGATTTTGGAGATTAAATCTTTTGATGTGATTTCCTTCATTGAATGGATGACCATCCTATGAGATCACATTGATTTATATTTTAGATGACAGTATTTTACTTCACCAAATGGAGAGAAGTTATTTAAAACTGAAGAGTGAGAACATGGAGCGGGAGGAGTTGGACTGGACATGATCCATCTCGGAACAATCACATAAAAGATGAAAGGCTTGACTCTTTCAATAACATCAGTGGAAAACCCTCATATTTTTCACCAGTTGTGGATCCTTATATGGATTTCTTTCCACATGACTTCATTAGACTCCCTACTGATATGGGAGTAGAATTTCTGTTAGATCTCTTATCAGGTGTGAAAGAAATTTTGATAGCCCCATATCATATGGATCTAATAGAGATGAAGGAAAGAAGTTACAAATAAATGACTTAGAGAGAAAGGGTTTTATCATACCACATACATAATTGTTAGGACAACCCATGTTGTTTAAAAAAGGTATATGGGTGTATTTGACTATACCATGATTGTCGAATGCTTAACCCATTGACATTGATGAATTGATATCTATTTCCTATGATTAAGGATCATGTCAATAAGCTATGGGGAGCATAGTGGTTCTCTAAGATTTTTCTTTGGTCAGGATACCACCAATTGTGAGTTAGAGAGGATGACAATCTGAAGATGAAATTTCATAGAAGATATATACTATATGTGTAATAGGTGATTCAATTCGAGATGAAGAATTCACCAATGGTGTTCATGGACCTCATGAATAAGAGTTTTCACCAATACATGGACTCTTTCACTGTAGTATTCACTGAAGATACCCTAATCTACTCATCGACCCCAATGAAACATGTTACGCACATAGAGAGAGTCCAGAGTGTTCTCGAGCACACAAGCTCTATGAGAAGCTGTCAAACTTTGACTTCTAGATTAAGGAGGTGAAGTTACTAAGACATGTGGTGTACGATACTAACATATTGGTGAACCTGAATAATGTTTATGCAGTAATTTCCTAGACACATACCAAAAATTTGATTGAGATTAAGTGATTTATGGGATTTATGGATATTACAAAAGGTTTATCCATGTTTTATACTGACTATCAGCACCCACTAAAACACTAAAAATAAATTTAGTAAACTTCCAATGGTAAGACCCATGTGATGTGGATTTCCATGAGATAAAGAATAGGTTGATGACAACAACAGTACATTCACTCCATAATCCCAGGATTGGTTATGCAATATACTGTGATGAATCAGGGCTTGGTTTGGGAACAATGTTGATTACAAGAGATAAGGTAGTTTATTACCTATCATTTCAGCTATGACCCACTGTGATGATATACCCTACACATGAATTGGAGTTAGCACGGGTGGTTCATGCTCTGAAGTGTTGAAGACACAATCTCTTTGGTGAGATATTTATTGATTATACAGACCACAAGATCATTCATTGTATCTTCACATAGATAAACCCAAATATATGGTTGAGGCACTAGGTTTATTATCTATAAACATTTGAATTTGAGATAGCATATGAACATAAAAAGTTAAATTTCGTAGTGGATTCCATTAGTTTTAAGACACATGATGAGCATGAAAATGGAGAGAGGTCCTCAGAGGAGTAGTGTCTTTTAGTGTGTTTTTTGGATGAATAAAGGATTATTGCCTTTGAAGACCATGGTCCATTATATATTTATCTCGTTTATAGTCACATCCTTACTTTTAGATCGGGTAAAATATGAACAGATGTCATACTAATAGTGTTATGTAATTAGAGAACAACTAACTGGTTATGAATCAATGCTTGGATGGTTAATGAGAGATAATGACATGATCTTAGTTCATGAAAGAGTAATAGTCACTGGTTTCATCAAATATTATATTAAGATGGATTATCTAGACATTTATATGAGAAGTACATCCTCATGTGATGACGATGTATCATGACTTCATGTGATAGATATGGTGTTTTGGGTTTCAGAAATACATTTATGGATTTTTTTCTCCAAATGCCTCACCAATCAATGGGTGAAGGCCGAGCACTAGTCTCCTTGTAAGATATTTCAACAACACCTGATACTTATGTGGAAGTGGAAATACATCATGATGGAATTTTTGGTAGGGTTACCAAGGACCTTGAGGAGTCATGAAGCAGTTTGGGTGATTGTTGGTCGGTTAACAAAGTCTAATCACTTCATACTGATTAGAGAGACTCACTTAGTGGGAGAGTATGGGAAGATCTATATCCAAGATATGATGCACTGCATGGATTCCCTTGGACCATTGTTTTACATCTCCAAAAACTCCACTCCTCTCTCATCTCCACTTCACCTCCTAGGGTTTAGGTGGCCCTCCTCAGCGTCTTTCCATTAAAGGATGCTTGTTGTGGAAGCCCTCGGTCCCTCAAATCCTACTCTAACCTCACATTCCTCTGTGCCACTTCTATTCAGAGTCGGAGTGGTAGTAACAAAGAGGGGTTGGGTTATGTGTTACGATAGAAAATGGGATTCTAGATGCTACTATATTTGGATTACTTTTTTTATGTCTGCTACTCGTGTTCCTCTTTATCGATGATGTATGTGACCAAAGCCCTCAGACCCTAAAATACATTTCTCTAGTATCGTGTTCCTCTATATCACTTTTTTATCTGGAATAGTGGAGCTATGAGGTTTTGGGTTGTGGGTTGGTGGTCCTTAATGCTCCACCCGTGGAATACGTCTATGTTCTCTTGTGAAGGAAATTTCATGTTTCTCAGATATTCTTGATGTTTCTTCCTCGTAGCCATTAAAGAAGGTTTTTTTTTTGTTTTTCTTCACGTGCTTGATTCATTATTCTCTCCCGATGATGATTTTGATTTGTGTTCTAGATGTGGTTGTTTTTGTTTTTGGTGTGGTGTTGAATGTCGGTGTTGACGGTGACAATGAGGGTGAAGCGGCGATGGTGTGGCTGATTTTTGTGATGAATGAAGTGGTGGGTTCTATTTTGATGGGTGTTTCTTTGGTCAGCATTCTTGCGGTGATCTTCGGTGTTGTCGTCAATAGTACCAGGATGTAATGGTGGACAGCTGAGCTTCTATTGGATGATTCGATAATGACATTCCATCCTCTGGTTTCTTTATGGTGATGTCAGATCTGGTGACCGTTGGCCTCCAGATTTATGATGTTGTGATGATCCAACGATGATGACAGTGTGGTGATTATTCGTTGAAGATGATGGCGAGTACAATGATGATGATGGATAGTGATAATGACTATGAATTTGACTAATGTGAGTATATCTTGAAAGTTATATCCTAGTTTGGTGTTTATTGATTTTTGAATTCGGCTCATATCTATTTAATCCCGCTATTTTATTTTACTAATGTTCTAGTTACCTCTCACCCTCTAAGCAGTCTTTTTTTGAAAATCAAATAAAAAGTTATTGGGAAACTAGGGACTCCACTGATATTGATCATGGAATACCACCCTCAAAACGATATACAGTCGGAGCGGATATATGAATATTGAAGGATATGTTCTTAGTTTGAGTCCTAGGACACAAAAGAGTATGAAATTATCACTTAGACTTGATTGAGGATTCATATAATATCATTTAGCAGGCCTTGATTTGGAGGGTTACTAATGAGGCTCTTTATGAGAGGCCATGACATTCACCGCTCTATTGGTAGTATATGGGATAGGTAACATTTTTTGGTCCCAGTAAATTTTAGGAGACCTCTACGAGAGTGATATTGATATATAAGAAATTGATCACTAATTAGAGAAGAAACATATCGCATGCCTACCGTAGGAGACCATTAGAGTTTGCTATGGGAGATCGGGTTTTCTTAATAGTGACTCCCATGTTAGGGAATAAACATATAGGGAAGCATTAAAAGTTAACACAATGATTTGTTAGACCCTTTGAGATCACCAAGAGGATAGGGATAGTGGCGTATCGTCTAGACCTCCCTTATCAGTGTCGAGGTATGCCCAACGAGTTCCATGATTCAAAGAATATGAGGTACATACCCAAACCAGAACATGTTATTGATTGTAAATATTTTGAGATGGATACTGACGCATATTACGAGTAACATCAAGTACAAATAATATACCAATGATAGAATTTCTTACAACGAAGGAAGATACCACTAGTCTGGATTTGGTTCTAGTATGGATAGTTCCAGGAAGAGACGTGAAAACATGTGTCTTATGTTTGAGCTTAGCGGCCTTAATTGTCGGAGTAAGATCTCTATACATACTTATCAAGGAAGAGAAGTTGATATTGGGGGTATAATTTTAATATCCGTATTTTTAAGATGATAAATAAATACCCTATTTTGATAAATTATAAAATATTTCTATGAAAAAACTATTTATGAGGGAAATAACATAATAAATGTGTTAAATATTTTAATAATAGAAAAATCCCAATTAACACTTAGGAATATTCAATAGAATACTTTTAGAGTTAGACACCTTCATGGTGTAATATTATGATCCTTGTAAATCCTCGGAGAAGACAGAATAAAATTAGTAAATATATTATATTATGTGCTTAAAATTTATCAAAAATAATTGATTAACAACAAAATGGTGTATATTATGAGAAATATGATACCAACATTAAGTCTGGGACACAACATTTACCCTATCTTAGGTACAACATTTTTAAGATTCGGACATTTGGATGCCATGATAACAGAAATAATTTATTTAATAATTTTTATATATAATTTTTATAAAATAACTTATTACATATATAATGTTGTGTTTTACCAGAGATATGAGACAACTATTAGGTTTGAGACATAGTGTTTAATCTAGGTGGGGTATAACATTTGTATGAACTGGAATTTTGAACACCTCACTAGCGAAAACAAAATACCTTTTAATTTTTAATTATTTATTTTACACATTTTTTATTAATAAATTATTAATATCTACCAAATGGTGTGTCGTATGAGAAATCTGAAACCACCATTACTTCTAAATCAAGAGGTTTACTATAGGAACTGAATAACTTTTATAAGTAATAATCTTATTGGTTTGGTCACAAATTATTTTTTATTTTTTCGTAAAATTATTAATTAATTTAATGAATTAGTTAATTAATAGGTACAATTCATTTTATTCCTTTATTGATATTTTCCACTATTTTTTAAGGCTAATGGAACATGAAATCCCAATTCTGATCCATTTTTAATAACCTCAATTTAAAAATGCATTATAGAGGTGCAATTAAACACTCCCTAAAAAACATTCAAATTGTAAATTAAATTGATGGATTAAGTAGGGTTATAATTTTCTATAATTTCCCCACGATGAGACCATCCATAAATCAAGAGGTCTGTATCTTATTGATCGTAGTTTTCCTCTGAATGTGTTGGTGAACCATTGTTGACCTCTATAAGGGCCTTTGAACACATCCTTTTTTCAAATGATAATTTTAAAATTTATCCAAGAATGATAAATTAACATCACGTGCAATGGTTTAGGTGATAATTTTAAAATTCTCCAAGAAATATAATTTATCATCATGTGTGATAATTTTTAATAATAATTCCAAAATTATTTGGGATATAGAAGGTAACATTACTTATTATATTTTTGTTCTTTTTGAAATATTATATATGTTTTGGTCCTGGGAATCCTTGATGAACCTCAAGCATCATTTCTCCTTTAATATGGTCATGATGATGTTATATTTTGTAGTTTTTTTCACCTTTCTACATCAAAAGTTTTCCAGGTAGAATGTTAATTAAAATTTTGGTCTTGTTTACATGCAATTTACATTAATATAAAAACACATAGATATGTTTTTATGGCCATTATATATTATGATCACATGTGGGCTTGTTTATATCCATAGAAACCCTACGTAACACCTGATACAATGAGTAACTATATCTTGTTTTTTATTTTTGATGTTTGATCACATGTATTGTTGGTTCTTTATTACTTATGATGACATTTTATGCTTGTTTATATATCCTTCCACGCTATGTATGCCTTGGGGTAATGTTCTTGGAGATGAAGACATGTGGACCATCGTGAAATGTTATCTCTTGGAGGGGGAGTGTTCATGACATTCCATAGTGATGAAAATGGATAGATGCATGAAGTAGGAATACAACGATTCCTTGTGGATGTCATGTGATCCACTCAAAGACAATTGTATACTAACTAATGTTTGATCCATAGTATTCATTAAATTAATAGGGGATTCTTATTATCTCTCAATCCCTATTATTATACATGAAAAAAGGAATGCAAACTAGATCTCGGTCCCTAGTATATTCTTAGATGACTAAGGGAATGTTGATCAGGACTTGATCCCTAAAATATCACTCAATGAGCAAGCGATACATACTAACTATCAGTTCCTTTGATATACAAATAACATAATATTCTTGCTGAGAATTAATGTTGAGTTACTCAATCCAAGATGCCAAAAATCATGATTCACTAGCCTTGTGGATTATCCTTGATTCATATAACACATTTATTATCTATATAGTATAGAGTCAAAATAGGTACAACTAGGGGTAGTGGTATCTTGTTTAGTACATTACCACTAAATTTTAATTTTGTGTTATTATTGTTACATATTAGTTGATTATGGAGTACACTTGTATAATTGAGAACACCGTGTTAAGGATGCCTTGGTGGTGTCCTACTGAGTCTTGTACTCACACTGTACTTGGTCATTTTGATGCGCTTGTATATTTACTGAGGGATCCAACGAAGGGAAAGGGTACAGTGATCGATGTATGAGTAGTGTGAAGAAGATCTAGTAGTTCACCAAGATGCACTCTAGAGGAAAATAGTTTATATTTTATTTGTATGTTGCTTATTACATTGGTTTTCTATACACTTTGGGAGATGTTTAATTTGTATTACCTGAATGTCATCTTTACATCTCCACATGGTTAATATAATGAATTATTATATTGTTTTTCATTAACCTATTATGTGGCACTATGTTTATACTCTCCCCAATGATGGACTTAGATCCTTACTACTAGTCGGAATCCTCTAACACATGGGGAGGCGAGCATGAGGTCATGTGGAATTTCGACTCAGACCCAGTGGTTCATATTGGGATTTTACATACCATATCCTCATATTTAATTAGCTTAGCAATCCCATATTTCTTATGTTATATACTTTTTGCAAACATGTTATTTCTCATGTATCACATGGTACATCACTGTAAAACCATATGAAAAAACTCTTTAGTTAAATAACATCTACAAATAAATTATATCATGAATAACGATAATATATGGGTTCATAATTTTTTTGGTCAACACTTGAACACCATATTAGAAAAAATTCATTCAAAAAATCCATTGTTACAATGTTACAATTTTTAATTTTAACAAATACAAAAAAAAATCAAGTTAATTTAATGTTTCACTATAATGATCTTCGAGTAAATATTATTAAATCAAAAATATATATTTAATGACTTCATTATCATTAAAAATTACCATTTATAGAAACTTATGATGAACATTAATTTAACAAAAAGTTCAACAAAATTATTTAATCTCTTCTTATGTAGTACATAAATATTTGGTAATAAAATTAATAAACTTCACTAGATTGTGATTCGTTTCTTTAATCAATATGTTAATTATGTTTTGTATGCAAGGATATTTATAAAATTTATATTATGTAGACATTATATGATCTCTATCCTATATTTCATAAATTTCAATAATAATTATTTATATTATATATTTTTTGAAAAATATTCCATACTTTTTTTATAATGGAGAATTATACTCTCATTGAAACATTTATTTACACAAACCCTTTTGTAAAATAAAAAAAAATTCATTTTTGGAATAATTTTTAAATATTTTTTTAGGCTATGAAAAGACCAAGATTATAATATACTATGAATAAAACCTTTAATTATTAACTCTTTCTCTATTAATTAACTAATTTGAATCAATAAAAAATTTTAGGGATATATTTTTTGGTAAAAATTATTTAATTCATGGGAGAATAACAACAAAATAATATCTAGTTTTAAGTTAGAATTAAAACATATTATATTTATTCATAAATTATAAATATTTATAAAAAATAAGATACACTTGATTAATATCACATATAGTGTATTTTATATTTTTTGATTTGTAATTTGGTTTAGTGAATTATAACTACAAAAAAAAGATCTGTATTGATCAATGTAAAAACAATTTCATATTTTATGAAATCATTTCACCACTGGTTTGAGTATACCAACCCAGATCCCATATAATTATATTAACAATTTTATTGAACACAATTCCTTAAATAGAAAACTTTAAACACTTTAATGATTATTAGCCTATCAATTGCAAATAAAACTACATATATCAACCATAAAAGATGTAACCCATCCTCCTATTCTAATGGATTTTTAGAAATAAATGTTATTTTATTAGATTTGACTTATTCAAAATAAATTATCTAATAATTCATGTCATGTATATTTTTATATGAATGTATGGTTAATATTAAAATAATGTTACTTAAGAAGTACTAAAATTGATATTCTTGTTAATTATGTGATAAATGTTATTTTGACAAATCATTCAATGATAATCATTTGTTAAATCCACACAATGTAATTAAAAATTGGGATTTATTCACATTTTTATTCACTTACGATTAAATATTTAATTTATTTCAAATAGTTTTAGTATTCCCAGTTTTTATTTAATTTTTTCATTTTTAAAATAATTTTAACGAATCATATATTGAATTATAGTATTCCCAACATTGAAATAATATTGGAAGTAAATAAAATAATCCAAAAATTGTAACATACATTATATATTTTAATAAATAGTATTTTTATAAATTATAAATTTTTACTAATGTGTAATGTCTTCAGTTTCTATGTGGGAAGTGATATAAAGAAATGAAACATCAAAAAGTTTTGTCAAATATAAGATGCTACTGATATGTAATGTTTATACTGGGAAATTATGTTTATATAATATAATTATAATATTAGTTAATGTTGTTTGGTTGTCAAAATATAGAGTAGTTTTATATGCATTATATTTTCCATATAGTAGATTTTATATATGATAATTTTTAGAGGGACCAATTAATGCATAAAATTTTATATTATTCTATAAATTTTGGGAAGTTTATACATAAGATAATTTTCATAAATAATTTGGTAGGTAATATATTCTAATAGTAAAAAAGTTGAAAATTTTATACATATGATTATTTGAAGCATCAAGGATGATGTATAGTATTTTACCCTATCTGAAATGGATCGATGTGAAGTTACACAAGAAAAATACTCATTACCTCAATGAGATGAATTTCTGAATTGTATACTACAGTTTTTTAATATCACAATAGAATTTATAAATAAGAATCACAAAGATAAAAAATGACTGTATGTTAAATCCTTTTTTAACATACTCAATATGCAACACATCTCCAAAAAAATAAGGCATTACATTTTCATTGCATAGATAAATAAGGCAGAGGTTTATGGGATTTACACATGGTAGTAATCAATTCATATAGGGAACTAGGGATCATAGGTACTATTATAAGATTTAGGTAAGAAACATGATCGATGATTAAACCTATTATAAGAAGATTACATAGACTAAATCTACCACTACACATTGGGATACTATTCAATTCTGGAGAGATTTTAAGATTCCAATGATCCATTATTAGTAATAGAAGATCTAGGTGATCAAAATTCATCTATAAGATGAGGATAGAATATATAATCTCTTTTCTAAGACTAAATTAGTTTATTAATTTATGATTAGAATATATATATATATATGTTTTTATTATGGATGCAGTTATTTTGGAGGTGTGGGTTCTATGTATTTTGATGGAGATATATTGTCAACTTAAATAGCTTATACAAGGAGTTATTTATTCAATATAATGTTTTATTTTATATTCAATCTAATTTTTTTATTTAATATTTTTTTGAAACTACAGAGTGGGTATTCCTTTGATCTCTGAAACCAATTATTGTAGTGACTGTATGAATAAATAGGGCATGGTTCTAACTATAAATCAATAATTTATACTTCGTGGATTTAATTATATTTTTAAATATCTTATATCCCATCATGTAATAAACAAAACATAGGTTGGAGTGAGGTGTATGATATGATAGTGTGGTGTGATGTCTCAGATGTAGAGGAGATATTAGTGTGTGTTAAAATTCATCTTTGGGTTTGTTTGATGTATCCATTTAATTGAATTGGTTATATTGGTTTGAGAAATAATATCTAATATATCTATTTAGTGAGTTGTTATAGAAATAATATCATTTTAGTCTATGAATGAGTGTATCTACGGTCTCCTAATCTCAAACACCTCTCATCCTTACATATATTATTTTTTATCACTTTTTTACTTTTTACTTTTTATTCCATCATCTCAACTGCAATCACTTTTATTTATTTATTTTAAAACACAAAAAATAGAGTATAATAGTTATGGATTTATTGAGTTTCATTGAGCTTAACTGGGAGATGTGTCATGGGTTTCAATTTAATAAACTCGTCTAGTGTTTTAAAAATTGTGTTGATAAGGAGTTCATGATAAACCACTTGATGATTCTGGATCCAATGTTGGGAATATTTAGTGTTATCTTACGTATATATTCCAATATTTTTTTATTTTTTTTAAATATCTATATTGAATCACCCTTAATTGATGAAAGTATTGAATATTTTTCTAATTAATTCAATTAGACTTTATTGATTTTTAATAAGGTGTATTTTAAGGATCATGTTGAAGGCCACAAATAAAATATTGAACAATAATATTTGGAATTTTTATCAAAAGAACAAAATGATTTATAACTATTTTCCCCAAGTTATACATAGGTGAGTTAAAGAAGTAGATTGATATTTAAAGAGATTGAAACACCAATAAACATTCATGACAATGTCAAATAGGTTTCTAATTATGTACCCGTTGAGATAATTTTTAGATATCTAGAAAACATATATGAGTTTCTATATGAAAATTTCTCTAAATATCAACAAATAGTGATACATAATTTCAATAAAATATTTAATAAATAAAAAAACTACATTTATTCTAAGTCTAATTTAATGGATTAGAAGACTCATTTAGTGGGTTTTATAATGCTTCACATCCACACAAAAGTTGGGAATTCAAAAGAATTTTGAAATTTGAAATAGTGGATGTTCCACGTTTTGAAATTTATAATATAATTACAAGGGGTTTATCACCTCAAAACAATGGCTTTAGACTTGGAATGGGGGTATTTATAGGTTTCATGTGGGTGGGGGTTCAAAAATAATCAGAGGCAACCAAGGATGGTGGAGCTATAAGGTGGATACATCTAGTATCCATAAAATCCCTGGTGTACTAAAAGGATTCTTGGTTCCACTATTGGGATCGTCATCCAACTGGTGATTTGTTTTAAGAGGGATAAATTACTAAATTTCTCACCATGAGTTTTTTTGGGGTACCCCCCTCCTTTCTATTTTTTTGGAACATGAGTAAGATCCAACAACACCCTTTTATAATTGTTTACTCTTCATTTTTGGATGATCTTATGTTTATATTGTGATGATTGATTGTACATTATAACCTATATGAGTTCCTTTTCATCTCCTCCTTCATTATCTACATGTTTTTAGTTCTATATTTGGTGATTCTAGTACCGATTACACTAAAGAATGGTATAATTTTCCAATTATCATTTGGATTTAATGTGAATATCCTAAATGAGATACAATAATTATGTATTCCCACCTTCACGTGTCATTTAGATAAATGTATATTGGGCCATTATTTTAAAATGGATTTACATAGAATTAAATTTATTTGGTAATTTTATTGGTTCATTTTTTATGTATTTTCATGAAATGTGGTTGCGATTACACCATAGGAAAATTATGATCACATAGTCATTATTTAGTTATGACATAGTTGACAAGTAATCTTTCAACATTTATAAAATTTAAATTATTATTTAATGTTAATTATAATTTTTTAGATAAATTAATGAAATTAATTATAAATAATTAATAATCAATTATTTAATTCATCTGGCATGAGTGTGGTACCCATTGGTGATTCGAGCGTCATCAGACCTTAAAAGTGATTGCTGACATTCAGAAAATAGTAATAAAGTTTCTAATAAATGTAGTTCATCTGTAAATTTTCCCATATTATTGTATTATGTTTTTACTACATTTTTTTATTTCTATAGTTTATCACGTGATAACCATAAAATTTATCAAATATTTGAAATATAATTTTACATTGTTAAATTCCCTTTAGAATTATTGAACTATAGAAAGAAATGACCATGTAAGCGTACTTTAATATTCAACTATCTTTAGAATTGGAAAAATAATGGAAGGATGTATTTTATAAAAAGTAAGTTGAAATTTTTTAATATATGCCTCTACTTGAAACCTTGACCTTATTGTGAAATAATTTCATTAATTGTGTAATTTCATTATAGTGGTTAAATGGGTAAATATAATTATAATCATGGATTTCAAATAGAATTTCAATATCATCACTAGGGGAAATCCCACTTATACCAACACCTGCATACCAATGGTTTGAAAAAACTTTTAGTTTATGTAACCAATTCCAATAGTTAAATGAAACCGTTGGTTCAAGGTAAATATGGTGAATCTTATCATTTGTTCTGATAAAATCATTGGTGAGAGAGGTTAGATTTTTATGTTTTCTTAATGGTTTTATGAAACTGTTGGGAATGGATTGATTTTTACAAATCTATTCCAATGGTTTATTCAAAACATTATAGTAGCCAATATTTCCCCATGGTTTTTAGAAACAATTTGTAAAACCCCCAAATAATCATCAGATAGATCATGTGAACAGATCTCTCCACACATCATTGAATAGATTTCTCATCTGTCGAACCCTATTTTCTGAGCACAAACCCACAAGATCACTTCCCCCATCAAACATAATCTCTACTCCTAGAAAAGATCTGTACACTAAGAAAAATATCTTCTCCTCTAATGAGATCTCTCCTCCAACCCTACCTCCCAAGCATGAACCCAACTTGGCAAGCTCACTTCCTCTGTCGTGAGATCAATTTCTATGGAATAGATCTCTCCAGAATTCTAACCCTAATTCATGGCAACCTCATTTCTAAGATACATTGAATCATAGATCTCTCAATACATTATTCGATTAAACATCTAGAATCATTGTGTTCTAGTCGAAATTGGTGAATTTCTTTTATTTTCCACTTTGATATTTTATTAATGGACTTGATATGGTGTATTTTTTGGTTTCTCTATGTAATTATGGTGGATTATATTCATCAAAATTTTATTATTTTGGATTAATATTTTTTTATTGAGGTGGGTGATTTGAAAAATATCCCTAATGTGTTCATTGGTTTTATTGTATTTGTAGCATGTATGATTGTGTCATCATGTCGTTTGTGTAACCTCTTCTAATATTAATTCACAATAAAGTTCTCAAATCGTCACTGTTAGACCATACACTTATCATGTTGGGTCCATTGATGATGAAGACCATGATCCTTTGGCCACCAAAGAGTTGTTCTTGTATATAACCTTGGGGTCAGAGCATAGATGATATGTTTCTGGTGCATTATACCTTGATTGGGAAATTTATTAAAGAATGAATATAATTGTGAAATGAATTTATTTTTCACATGAAATGTGAATTAGAATTTGTAATTATAAATATGTGAATTTGAATTGACATAATTGAAATGTGAATTGATAATGTAGCATGTAACTATATAATTGGTATGAAATTGGAAAATACACAATATTATATTGACAAGAACTAGTATTTGAAATTATAGAATATGAGGAATGAGTATTGGTAATTTTAATGAATTAAAAAATGTATCATACGTCAAATTTTTTTTCATGGTTTGGTGATCTGTTAGGGGTTTATCAATTTCTTGTTCTTGATGCATTGTTATATAATACCTAGAATAGTTACCCCACACATAGATTTATTTATTTCTTTGGGAATGTAATATTTTTTATAATGATAATTCACAAAAAGTCCATTAACTCCTGGAAGATTAGAGATATCCTTGGAATTGGTAATTTCGGTTATGTCAGTGGTCCATCAAATGGGTAATGTACCTTGTCATGGTTCCTTATAATGGAATCATATTGGATAATGGTAGGAATGTACATACATATATTTAACTCTATTTAATCATGTTAGTCAGACCCCAGGTGTCAACATAGATATCAAGTGATCGACGGTTAATTTGATGTTCAACATTAAATTAATGAATTCATGAAAATCAATATCATATTATTACATGAAATATAAATTTAGAATAAATTTATTTGAAACCATTGGTGGTGTCATATTATGTTTTACTCCAACCTATTTAGGATTCTCTTTAGAATTAAAGAAGACAGTATGGATACAGGTTATAACAAGGGTATGAGGTCCAATGCTTCATTGGTTCCATGGTAAGATGAGATAAGAGAATGGATATAGAAATGAGCATGGAGTTTGAGAACATTTTTTGGAGAATTTGTTTGGATTTGTTCATTAGGTTATTTAATTGTATGATAGTCTATTTATAATTTATTTTGGCATAAAATATGGAATGATATGATTATTTGGTTCGTATATATTGAAAATTCCTTATTTATATATTTGAATAGATTTATATTTGTTGTTTAGGTTTTTTTCCTCCTTTTGTATTATTTTGTATGAAATTGTATATTCACTGACTTTATATTAGCCCTTAATCACTATTTTTATTTCTATAGAATATGGTGATGTTTTATTGAGATATTGTAATGACCCATCTCTTTTACATGTTGAAGATTCAAGTTGAGGTTGTCCCAATGTTTTGTCGTTTATAGTCTTTTCTATTGCATTAGCTATTTTAGCATTGGAAGATAAGAGAATATGTTGTGTTGGGGATTGGTACTGAGCTCATACATAAGACTAACTAACCCATGATAATGGTAACACTAGGTTTCCAAAGAGGGGATTTATTCAGGAGATATTCCTTTTACATTTGTGATGTTATATTACCTTGGGTGATGCACATGTTGGGCGATGTTACTATTTTATGTGATTTTACCTAGGGTTAAATATGTAATGGGGAACATCTAATATATCATAGTTAGATATAAGGAAATTATGCATTCATGCACTTATCATTATTGGGATTCATTAATTGCATATGAAATTATATAACCTGATTGATAAAAATAGGAATAAAATCTTTTATACTATAATGTGATTAATTATTATTCTCAACAAAGAGTTAATGAAACCATTTATCGAAGGTTATCTATTTTTTACTTGTCCTTCATTATTTGATATTTTTATGGCCCTGATGATCTGATGATTTTTTTGACACATGTAGAGAAAATGATTCTACAATATCTCTTTTTCAGTATGCGAACAATAAAAAGTACACACCTCATATAGTGTAGTTTGAGATTCCTACAGCAATGGGGAATCTAATGGATAATCAGATCATTGATAGTATTCCATGAGTCTTGTAATCAATATTTAGACTAAATAATCACAATTTCCCTTCGATGTATAATACCTAGATTGTTTTTTAAATACATTACCCACCTATAGTTAATGGGGATGGAGGCCCTCGGTTAGAAAATCTCTTGATTGAGTCTCTCATGAAAATATTTAGTCACCTCTAGAAATCATTATAGATGATGGTGAATCTTGGAACTTGTATTCTACAAGGACCATCTAACTTCTCCGGGGAAACCATAGTACATGTTAGACGATAAGAAGATATAGCAAATAAAATATTCAAGGAGAAATATATGATTCAATTTTATCAAGATATTTTGAAGAATGGAATGGCTTGGGACATCATAAAATTTATATAGAGTATGTTGTCTTTAATGTACCATGAAGGTTACACAACATACCTAAAATATTTCCCCCCTATATAATAATGAGATGATATAGGTAGGGAGAAATGTTTTCAACATGGGATTCAGTATGATATCATTTCAATGGATAATTCC
Organism: Viscum album; assembly: GCA_963277665.1. Classification (NCBI taxonomy): domain Eukaryota; kingdom Viridiplantae; phylum Streptophyta; class Magnoliopsida; order Santalales; family Viscaceae; genus Viscum; species Viscum album. Next base: position 1,194,228,410 of record OY728123.1, on the reverse strand, counting down.
ATTTTTGTGAGATTTTTTTATTTGATGGATCATGATCTAATCACTAAAGATAACCCAATGGAGGCCCCATGTCAAGGGAAATGTGTTTCAATAGGATGATCTAGGAGTTCCACTTTAGGTGCCAATAAGCATTGATATTAAAATTTCCCCAAGGGTTGAAGTGGTTAGATCAACTTGGGACGTAGGCTAAAATTATCTAGAAATCATTCTGATTAATTTTATTAAGAATTTCAGGATTGAACATAATCTATTTTTTGGTCCTTTTACAATAGTGGAGAACCAATAGTTTGATAATATGGGTGATATATAAAAGTTCTACAGGAGAACATAGACGCTAATCATTGGAAGTGGATCATGGTAGGAACTGACTACTGTGAGATGTTCTCCTACCCCTAAGTAGATAAGATCATGGACTTCTATCAGTCACTTGGGTGGTGGTAGGGGACATGGAACCCCAACATAAGAGTAGTGGTATCACTGGAATAGAGAACTATAAGGGATTCAATATAGAGACCAGGGAAGAGGGTAATGTAATATCCATATTGTGGAGTATACACGTACCAATTAAAATGTTGAACCATCTACATTCAGATGCAAAATTCTTGTATCATCTCTCATTTCTATAATTTGATTAATCATGTCATTTTTATTCATTTTTATTTTCAAAATTATCAAATCCCATTGCTTAAGCTATGTAAACCCTAGATGTGCTTACTAAAATTGAATGATTGTTAGTGGTGCGACTCCACACTCATTATATTATTTTTTAATGATTAGATAAATTTATTCATGCAATCCAGTGGTCTAAGGCCAATGGTTTGACACACCAAGAGTCATATACAATTTAATCAATACATTTGAATTCATATGTGATATATATTCCTCTACCTGCAATCAATAGCATATGGGGGCTGCACGAAGGCATTCTGAACCTTCGAATATATAATGGACTCAATACCGTTAAAATTTAATTTATCGGCATAATAACATTTTTTCATTGTGTTAAAAACAGTATATTTGGTAAAATTATAATCCTTGTGTCATTTAATTTGTATTCAAGTGAATCATATGGATTAAAAAAAATTTATCCGGATTTAGTGGGCTATTACCACATAAATCATTTTTAACATTATCATATGATCCAATATTATTTTTATTGTTACAAACATATCTCAGTAATGTGATACATATGCATAAATAACATCAGCCACCATAGCTCTTCAATTATCCACCATATCTTAGTAATTATCCACCCTAGTTGTGGTGTCCCCCCAGTATAAAACATTTCTTACCATATCTTTGGGGAAGCATGACTCATTAACATAATCTTAGGGTAATAAGTTTACATAGAAAAATAATCCCTATAAGTGGAATTAATCCATCGGTTCTTTTTCTAATGAATAAATTTAATTTTTCCTACTGAAACATATTTTACATAATTTGAATTCAATTATGGAGTCATGAATTTATATAAAATCAAACTAAATCAATTATAACCCAAATTAATGATATTGTATAAGCTAATATAAAAAAACAAGACAAACTAAATCTAATGAAAATGCCCAAAAAATGTTTATTGAGAAAAACCAAACTATGATGAAACTTGAGATAGACTAAATATATACCGTTAATAGGAAGATTAATTGTTAATTAATAAGAATGTATTATTTGATAGTATTATTTTGAAAACTGGAAATGTTTACATCTTTCGTTCAGGAACAGGATTTCTCCCATGGGGCATTGTGGTATTTATATATTTGGGAGGTTACATGAAAAGTCACAGGATACATGTATGTTGTTTTTTATTTTTTAAATTATTTTAATTATTACATCATCCACTTAGGCCTTTTACTACTTTCTACGGATATAGGGTAGTTATATTCTATGAAGGGGGCTCGAAGGGCACTGGAGGCGGATGCATGGATTTCTTTGTAGGGGAGGGAGATTAGGATAGTAGAGAGATTCATTAATGTGTTTAATTTTTGTTTTTATTTATACTATGTTTCTTCTATTTATTTTCTTTTCCTTTGGCATGGACATCTGACATACAGATGGGTCATGCCAAAATTTTATTTATGTTCTATTATTATTATTATTGTTATTATTGTTTGGTGGTATTGTTCCCAAGTGGTGTTTCCTTGATGCCTTGTCATATTCTCTAGATTGTGGGCTTTTTACTAAGAGATAGTGGTCTTCTCTTTATCCTACTACCTTGGTATGAAATCAACTATTTTCTAAAATTTCATTATATTATTTATTTATCTTTACACAAGGGATATTTTAGAAGGAATCATATTCCATATTCATTAATTCCATTGAATCCAGAAAAACATATGGGATCACAATCTATATTCTTGAAGTCTTTAGTAGTATTAAATCTATGTTTTTAATAAAACATTGATAAATAAAATAGAACACCAAACACAACCATAAAAGATAAATTTTTATATACTCATAACAACCTTGTAAAGGTGTTATATTCTAAGTGAACATCTTTCTAAAAACATAGTAAATTGCCTAAATAGAGAAACCCAAGAGTGTTTCAAAAATACACTAATTTCTAGTATTGGTAAACTAATCACTAGATGGATTTATAATTAATCTCAGATACTATTTGATAGGGAAATACATTACATCAATTAGTTGAAGGAAAAACATCAAATCAACACATCCCACACAAATTAGTATCCAGAATTTGAAAGTCAATGCACCCCCAAAATCCACATATATTTTCCATCATTGTGGTTTTATTCGTCCCATAGCCTTCCTTCCGTGACAAATGATCATGAAAAATATGTATGAAACAAACATAATAAATACATAATCATAACGCACATAATATTATATGTATATGACCCCACTCCTTTCAGAACCATCACATTAAAAATTCTACCACCAATATTTTACAATAGTAGAGATGTCTGGTATATTGAACTATAGAAATATAATTAGAAATCACCTTCATCCATAATTTTGATCTTTTAGTAATTTTGACACAAATCAAACTGGCGTACACACATTGAAATCGTCAATCAGTGGAACAAATGCATGTAAAGTCCTTTTCTCCAACTACATTTTATCCTGGTTCTTATCATGATACCCATCTTTTTTTTAAAGAACCTTATGATAATTTGAAAAGAAAAATTCATGTGACTTGTGGGGCTATAGTGGAGTGGGGGTTGGGGGGACATCAGTGGAGTGTAGGGGTGGGGGGCTGTAGTGGAGTGGGGGATGGGGGGATGCAGTGGTGTGTGGTGTAGGGGTTGCTGTGGGGGGGGAAGTAGAGTAGGGGAGGGGGTATGTAGTGAAGTTGGGGATGCAGTGGAGTGGGAGATGGTGGGGGGGGGGGACATAACTGGAGTTGGTTATAGAGTGGAGTGGGGTATGGGGGGACTACAGTGGAGTGAGGGTCTATATATTGGGGGATGGGGGGTCTGTGGAGTGTTTGTGTGGGGGGGGGGTCAGTGGTGTGGGGTTGGGTTATTGGTGTGGGGGCTAGGGGGATAGGGGGAATCCAATATATTGTGGGGGTTCTGTGGATTGGGGACTGGGGGCGCTCCAGTGAAGTGGGTGATGGGGGGATGCAGTGCAATGTGTGTGTGTGGGGGGGGGGGGGTGGATTGGGGGATGTGTGGATGCAGTAGAGTGGGGATTGGGAGGGGGTGTAGGGGATGGGTGGGATACAGTTCTGTGGGGGATGGGGGATGTAGTGGAGTAGGGGTTTCAGTGGAGTGGGGTATGGGGGGACGGAAGTGGAGTGGGAGGGGGGTCCTGTGGATTTGGGGATAGAGGTCTATGGAGTGGGGGATCTGTCGAGTGGATAATGGGATCAGTGGAGTTGGGGATGGGTGTGGTGTGGTGTGGGGGTTGGGGGTGGAGTGGGGGTTGGGGAACTGCAGTGGGGGGGGGGGGGTTGTAGTAGTGGATTATGGGATAGGGATGGGGATGTAGTGGAGTGGGGGATGTGGGTAGTGGTGGGGGTGGGATTTAGTGGAGTAGGGGATGGGGGATGTAGTGGAGTTGGGGTTGGGTGGATATAGTGGTGTTGGGAGAGGGGGGTTCGGTGGATTTGGGGGTGGGGGTCTGTGGAGTGGGGGTGTTAGTGGAGTGGAGGATTGGGTGGGTGTGTGGGGGCTGGAGTGCGGGAGGGGGGGGGGGGGGGTTGCAGTGGAGTAGGGGATGGGGGGAAGCAATGGAGTGGGAGATGGGGGGATGCAGTGGAGTGGGGAATGGGGGGAGTGCAGTGGAGTGGGGGAGTGGAGTGGGGGATGGGGGGGCTACAGTGGGGGATGGGGAGGGCTTTAGTGGAGTTGGGATGGGGGGTACAATGGAGTGGGGGATGGGGTTGTGAATAGGGGATGGGGGATGCAGTGGATTGGGGATGGGGGAGATGAAGTGGAGTGGGTGATGGGGGGCATTGAGTGGAGTGCAGATGGGGGGACTAAAATGGAGTGGGGGTGTGGATTGGGGGATTGGGGTCTGTGGAGTGGGGGGGGGGAAGAGATGGGGTCAGTGGAGTGGTGGATGGGTGGCAGTAGTGGGGGGCTATAGGGGAGTGGGGGTATGTGGATTGGGAATGGGGTTCTGTGAAGTCATGGGTGGGGGCAGGGGGGTTAGTGATGGGGTCAGTGGAGTGGGGGATTGATGGGGGGTAGTGATGGGGTTACTAGAGTAGGGGAATAGAGCAGATGGAGTTGGGGATGGGGGGGATGGAGTGGGATGTAGTGGAGTAGTGGATGGGGGATATCGTGGAGTGCGTGCTGGGGGGATGCAATGGAGCGGTGGATGGGGGGATGCAGTGGAGTGGGGGGATTCTGTGGATTATGGGATGAGAGGTCTATGGAGTGGGGGCTAGACTGGGGGATGGGGGCTGCAGTGGAGTGGGGTGGGGGGTTGTAGTAGAGTAGGGGATGGTGGGTTGTAGTCTGGTTGGGGGGGGGGGGGTTGTAGTGGAGTCGGGGATGGGGGCTGCAGTGGAGTCAGTGATAGGGGGTGGAGTTGATTGCGGGATTTCAGGGGGGGGGTTGTAGTGCAGTAGGGGATGGGGGGATTCAGTGGAATGGGGGATGCGGGGATGCAGTGGTGTAGTGGATGGGGGGACTATAGTAAAGTGGGGGGGGGGGGGGGTTGTGGATATGGTTATGGGGGATGGGGGTGCGGGAGTGGAGGATGGTGCTGGGAGTGTAATCTTTCAACTACTTTTTAAAGATACTTCCTTCACACTTTCCATTCTTAAATTTTGTAGCAACAACCTTGGAATAATGTTAAATTTTCAATGAATCATCTATGAATGTTGTATAAAACATACATCATATATTTCCAAGGAAAATTAAGTCTTCTTTAATCATGGTATGCACCACACACCCCTTAACTCAAACGTACTTCTATTTCCCATCTGTAATGATATCCACCTTTTTCATTATTTTTTAGAGAAAGATGGTCTATAAAATGATCCTTTCCATATATTTTCAAAGTATAGTTATTCATAATTCCCCTATTATATATTATGTAAAATAAAGCTCAAGGGTCTATATCTAAGACTCAAGAGAATTAGTGATACTCAACAACACACCACTATTATCTTATTATATAATATTAAGAAATACACATTCAAAAGTGTATCTTCAATAATTCAATCTCCACTCATTGAAATCCTTTTTAAGGTGTCCTTTTCCCCATAATTCCAAAACATGGAACTATCGTCTTATGAGATACTCCAACTCCAACTTGTCATGATTTCCCTTTTCTCTAACATTTATTTTTTGTGGAAATATCTCATTTCTTCCACACTATATTTCTTTCTAAATGATTCCATATTTCGAAGATGTTATTCCTCCTATATCAGGTCTTTAGTGTTTGAAAAGATCTGGATAGTTTTCTTCTAGAATTACTCAATAGAGTTGCCATCGTTTCCTAAGGTTTTAAAAGGTTTGAACTCAAATGCTTACTGCTTTCCATGATGGGTTTTCCACCCCAGTTGTGTATTCTCCACTATATACCCAAGTGGTTATACTAAGGACTTCTCAATCCTATAAGAATAGAGACCCACCATGCTCATACTCTATATTTCCACCATTGAATGCATCTTCCCACTAACAAATAAAATGGTATGATTAAAATAAAATATGATCTCCTTAATCTCTAAGTTTATAATGCATCACTTGATGTAGGTATCCCTGCATGATCAAACTAGATAACCCAGTCTCCTCATGAACATAATATTTTAGATCTGAAGTAGCTGATTAGCAAGATTATATATACTCATCTCAAATACTCACATCATTTCTTCAATTATCTGGGTCTTTTAACCCCTTGAACACTCATGAATATAGATATATTATTTCTTGAATTAAGCATGACTTCAATCAATTCTTTCACTGTAGTGTATTTTTGTGACCTTGGAATTTTTCATTTTTTTATTTTGAGTTATTTCTATTTTTTTATGGTTTGGTAATGGTTAATCATGGTATACTGTGTGTTTTCATTGTCTAGGGTTAATTGGAAATAGAAATTTTGAAATGGGAATGCATCGAAATACATTTATTCTTATAGAAAACATGTGATTAATTTTATAATGATATTTTAATTTCAAAAAGTGTCTAAAATGATTTGGATTTAAAATGATGACATATTTTTGTGAATTTTGTCAATTGCATTTGAGAAAGGGAAAGTGTTAATTATTTTTAAGGTTTTAAAGTGATATTAATAAATCATAATTAGAATATTTTAAAGGTTTTATGTAAAATGTTATTTTTTTGGGAACTGCAGAAACTCTAACTACTGTAATAGATCTATCAACTATTCCCAAGGGGTTTTATGTTTCTTCTATTCCTAGGTGTGGTAGAAAAATTTCCAATAAGGGAAAAGGGAACTGCTATGTGAAACCATATAAGTGGCAGTTTAAAAACTGTATTTTTTTCTCACTGATTTCTTCTAAGGTAAAATATTAGGTTTTATATCTGTACCAAAAAGTGGGACATAAGAAACATTCTTGTTAGGATCACCAGAGGTAATTCATGTTAGACTACCAGATGGAGTTAACCAATGTGAATATATTGGGTTACATGAATCAATTTAGACTATTAGATCGAGTCTTTGGGGTACGCAATCCATTGAGGTGATTCATATTTCTTTTGTAACATTGTTTAATATCATATCTATCAAGAATGAAAATTTATCTCTACAAGGAAAACAAGAAGGCTTCTGCGTACAAGACGGATGCCTAGTGTGTATTGTCTACTACATAAATGAAGGTTGTTGTGTGCTGGCTATTGCAGGAAGGAAGACTGATGTGTACTACCTGGAATATTTGTGTCAACTAGTTGCTTAAAGAAACCTATTTTGTACTGGTTGTCCTATTGTGTGTGTATACTAACAGTTCAACTAAACAATGGTATTATGTATGTAAGGCTCTATACAAATGGTTCAACTAAACTATTGGAATTTATTAATCAAGATGTGTATACCAATGATTAAATTTAACCATTGGTATTAAGGTATACCAACGGTTAAAAGAACCATTGGTATTAAGTAAATAAGCTCTGTATAACAATGGTTCAACTGAACTGTTGGTATTTAAGCATCCACAATAGTTCAAAAAAGATGTGATAAAGGTATACCAATAGTCTAATACCATTTTTATAAATCTATCCCAATATTTTACAACCATTAGGATATGGATTAACCAATAGTTGATGTTCAACTATTGGTATATATCAATTTATGGATCACTATAGCAACAGTTAATCTTAAACCGTTGGTATAGGGATATTTTATCACCCAACACCCAACGCTTCATAAAACCATTGGGATTAGTTAAACCAATAGTTTTGGGGCCTATCCAAATATCTTATAACCATTGGTATAGTATAGTTTTATATTAGTGAATAAATATTTTAAATGGTTTTGTAATTTGGTACGTTGAGAATGCAAATGTCATTGATAACATTTGTAATGAATATTTATTTTAAAAAGTTGTGAATTTTGGGTTGTGAATTTTTTTATTAAATGTTGTTTTTAATGTTGAAATATATCTTAGGTAATACTAGAATCATTGAAGAAATTTCACTTCCATTTATTGAAAATCCATTAATGGGAAGTCATGTTTCTTAAATGAGAATACTCCCATTTGGGATGTCCATGATACTTATTGGATTATGTATTGGATGAGAGAAATCACATAGGGTAGGTTTTTGTTTCTTATTCGCATGTGGCATGGATATAAAAACTATTATAGGCGGTATGTGATAATTTATGTTTAAGTAATTGATTAAAAAAATTACCATTGGGGGTGGTCCATGCTACTTTGTCAGAGTGAGAAAAAAACTGTATGGTTGGTCTATTCCACAATGTATTGGCTAGGAATCACCTGTACTAGTAGTAGAAAATTAAATTGAAAACACTTGTTGTGTCGGTTGTAGTATAATAGGAGTCGTGATCCACATCACATTAATATATAAACCCCAAAACAATCCAAACTATCAATGTTCAACCATGGAAAAGGGAAAATGTTTTTATTATTAGACAGTCTTCCTTGGTTTTCACCCTGAAATTGGGGCATTAATGGTTTATTATTATTAATATTAAACCTTTTTTAAAATAGATAAAATTTTAAACTATTTAAATTTAATAATTATATATATTCTTCATGAAGTTTTATTTCAGACTAGTAATATTTAAGGATTCCATTTTTGGTTTCTTAATGAGTTGTACTCACAACCTTCTCAAGCCCCATGACACCTGGTTACCCAAGTATATGCCACATGGTTAAATGTCTAGTCCTTGGAAAGTTGTCACTCTATATTGTTTGGATTGAATGATTGGTGTTAGGATAATAGGACCTTGATAGACTTGGAACTATATTCGGATGGGACATGAGCCTCAATTTTATTTTATTTCTTTTATCACTACATTTGTATCATCCACCCATAGGATATCTAATATGCTATGTTTGGGAAATTAATCTAATATCTCATGAAATGTTCTATTTATTTTATCATAACTTTCCCTAATTGTAATTTTTATTTATGTAATTTTATCAGGTTTATTTATTTACTTCAAAGTTGTGAATTCTGGTAAAGTGGGCACAATATAACCTTTATAACCTAACAATTCTTTTACACTAGTAGGTATCCTCTCGTGTATAGGGAGGTGCACCCCAAGATATGTAATGACTGCATAACCATGTATTGATTGGTGTTATGGGTGGATAGACATTGAAATGTGGTATCAGATATTTTCTTTTATCTTACATTTTTTTGGAGTTATATAGAATAATAATATGTTTTCAGAGCTTTGTAATGATCACATCCATGTGATATAGCCACAAATATATGGAAAAAATCCATGTTTTCATGGATGGGAATTATTTTTCATATTTTTCACTTTAATAATTTATTTATTTTCTACCTGAGAGGGAAAAATGGGTGTGATTCAATTGATTTATGGTATTTTTTATACTCTTTGCTGAAATGGTAAGTGGGTGTATGCCCACATTCATCATGTGAGGAACATAGGATTTATGTGTCTTCCATATGCTTCATGTGATTGATATCCACTATGGATTCATATATTCTTGTTGATTACTTACTATTTGTGGTTTATACTTGGTATTATTTATATCTTCTTATGATTATATATAATTAAGAAGAATTTTAATTTAAAGTGCCCACATATATTTACATGGTGTTTTCACATGTAAATTTATATTGTAATTCTGGATGAAAAATTCCTTTAGAAGCCTATAATAACTATATAGAAGATAAAAATTAGTCATTAAATAGTGGTTTCAAATAATCAAGAATCTAGTATGCAACATATATGGTGTCATCCCTTATATCATATGAATGAAATTCTATCTAATAAAACCTAAAATAACATATCTATGTAAATTAGGAATGATTGAAATTCATAGTCTTTTAGAATAATGAGAAAATAATAAATTTAAATCTAATGGGATTAATGGTTTTGGATTGACACTATGAATTGGTAGTTCGGGATGCTTAGAGAACCCTAGTTTTTAAAACCTTCGATATGGTTTTTTACCTTGATATCATGACATTTTTTTTATTAAATTTTAGTTTCATTTTATCTTCTTCCATTTTTTCTATCATGAGGGTGGGTAAGGTATATTAGTTTTTTCTTATATGTGAGTAGTAAAACTTGGACTGTGTGGATTATCATATAGTTTTGGTGGTAATGGGTGTGTGAGAGCCTAATGGATCTTGGAAATATGGCTCAAAATAGTGTTGACTGATCATGTAAGTGATCAAGGGTAACTGTGAGAGTTGTTAGCCTGGTATCATATATATTTTTTTGTTATATATGGTGTGATAATATTATTATATCTTATCACTAATTGAAAAAAAGTTGATATCGAGTTTCTGTAAGTTCATGATTATGTTTTGGATATTTAATAGGAAAATAATATTAAGTGATAATGTATTTGTTTTATGGATGATTTTAAAGGGAAAGATATTTCAGATTCCTAAACCTACTACCTACTAACATGTTATTCGAAAAAATGGTAGATTTTTTCCTTGTATAGATGGGTCTAGTGATGAAATAGAATACATAAAAATAATAATCATGGAGTAATTATTTGGATGAAATGTGGTCATGTGGTTAATCAGGAATCCTAATAAATGTTAGGCGATTGGATGGAAACATTTATAATGCATTTGGTTCCATGAGACTGATTTTTTGAGGCATGGTAAGATGCCTAAATCATCAAAATTACCTATAATATATAATTCATGATTTATGGTACCTTGATTAGTATTGTTTAATCATAACTATGGAACACAGAACCCCGACGATTGATGATAATGAAGTGGTAGAAACATGACTGAGATACATGATTTCATTTGGGTTATGTGATTAAGGGTCTCTAGAGTGAGAACCCATTTATTTTTTGTGAGAAAAAATTATAACCATTAGAGTCACATAGGGATTGTTGAATATTTCATTGGTAAAATGGTTTGCATATGGTTCCCTTTGATAAGTGTTCATGTATTTATAGGTTTCCGGCATAGAGAAAGTGCATTGGAGGGTGTAGCCTGCTTTAATTTTTCCGTTTACAATGATCAATCTAAGATCTGTCACAATAATAAAATTTCATATCATAGGGATAAATGAATAATGAATGAAAAGGATTCTGGGAACCATATAGAGGATCATAATATGTTGGTTATAATCAATTTAATTAAAGGACAAGAACTGCATTGATGGAATTATCTCTACGTTGATGTTTTTGGCCATGATCTGATGTGATCCTTTGTTGTTTCATATAATCCATGTTTAGGATTCCTCTAGCTGTGATCTACACATGCTCCATGTATCTCTATATGTCATCGAAGGGATCTCTGGGTGCTAGCAAGGAAGAGGATTCACTTTTGATGTTTTCCTTATATCTCTTAGAGATCCACATGCAAAGTGCTCTCCTAGATCTAGTGGAGGAGGATCTCTCTGATAGCATGAGAGGGTTATAGGAAGAAAACAATTATCTCATTCCATGATAGCTTACATTATATCAATTTTTCAAAACCCCTAAAAAATGGATAAGCTAACAAGAATTATATAATTGGAATTTTAATTTATTATAATTATAAAATGAATCCATTACCTCAGAGTATTTATTCAATTCATTTTATTATTAGTAAGACCCCATATATAATAATAATAGTTGACTATTAATATTACTTGACATGTGCCCAGCGTATTACACCTAATATTATTTAATTAATTAACTAATATTATTTCTCAAAAATACCTACAAAATTATACATCGTGTATATTAATATACACGATGTGTAATTTTGTTTTTTTATTTTCATTATTTCCTGCACCACATTTATTAGACCATGGATAATATCTATTTATTTCTCAAATAGATTTCACTATATTACTCAATAATAATTATTTTATTTCACCCACAATATATTCTCTGGAATAACTTGTGTTGAAATAAATGCGATCAGGCATCCTTGAATAATTATAAACCACCATCAAAAATAATTTTTATTCAACTTGTTTAATTAATATTTAAAGGAGATACATGGGAACAATTAGTGTGTGATGCTCTAGGCCTCATTCTCAATAGAATTAGGTGGGGCCTGCATAATGTCCATGGTTAGGGCCTAGCAAAACCCCATGGAGCCCATAGAAAAATAATTTAACACAATAATGACGTTTCACCTATTATGATCGCTTTCCATGTAATGCAATCCCTTTTTTTCGATATATAGAAGCAAGCAGGTTGCATGCTAGTGTTATCAACCCATGTGATCAATTATTATTTCTTTGAATTTTAGGATTTGAACTCTCACATTACATACCATGGACATGGATTTATTTAGGCTATATCAATTCCATCAAAATGCTAGAGATATATACTTTTGTTAAGGAACCGAAGGGAAATGTCTTCTCTCTCATTATCGATTAATGCAGTATTACTCGTGATGCACCCAACATATCCTACCTCACTACAAACAGTGTATCACTACAATTTTAATCAATACATCAAACTATGTGAGTTTTTATAACCATTAATAATAATCTTAATGTCTAAGGACCAATACACATGTCTGTAGATAGGAACATCCAATGACACTATGAAATGTTGATTTTCTTCTGGCGAGTCTCGTTCTCATCATATCCTCTTATATATTACCAAGAGAACACACCATGAAAAGGTTCCTCAATGTTTTATGAGTCCTAACCCCTAATGTCCTGTATTATTTTTGTCTCTCAAATAACCTTACCCGACCATATAACATATATTCAGGAATAGTTTTATTGCACTTTTGGGTTCCCATCATTTCAAGGATCCACTATGACCCTTTAATGAAATAGTTATCCTTATGAAATTATCTCATGAATTTTCACGTAAAAGAAAAATCATGATTTGATATCTTAATTTTAATGATTAATGTATAAAGTAGTTGGTTCTAGGCCACCAACTCCAATAGACTCCCACTTGGACTAGAGACAACTAATAAAAACCTTTAACCCACTAGCTCTCACATGATATTCATGTTTCTGCATATATATTCTTTTAGATATGGGGTCAAGCATGTTTTCTTCCATGGACACTCTGCTCATTGCAACTTCACCTGTTTGATAAAAATCCCTCAACAGGTGATACTTTTATAGAATTCGATTTGTCTATTGATGTGGCCTTGGTTATTTTGAAAGATTCACCACTGAAGTATTATCACAATACAATGTGATAGGATCTTTACAGCTACGTACCACATCAAGCTCCTAGAAAAATGTTCCAAATCTAGATGGATTCATTGGATACATCAGAAGATGATATATATTCATACATCACTGTAGAATCAGAGACAATTGGTTGTTTTGAACTCTTCCAACTCACAACTCCTTCGTTGACACATAAAAAAAATCCAGATCACTACTTCAGATCATTATGGTCTGTCTGAAAACCAGCATCAGTATACCCTCTGATGACAAGCTCTTAACATCCTTCGCACACCAAGAACATATCCTTAGTTATTTTTAGATACTTAAGGATAGTCTTAACAATAGTCCAATGTTGTTCTCCTAGATTGGCATGATATCATCCTACCATGCTCAGTGCATATGAAACATCATGCCTGGTACATAACATAGAATACATGATGGATCCTATAGCTAAAGTGTATGTCATCTTACTAATTCTGTCTTTCTCTTGTTGTGTATGAGGATATATTTTCTTAGAAAAATGCAGGCTATGTGACACAAGAACCAATTCCCTCTTGGATTGTCCGACACTAAATCCCTTTAGTACCTGGTCAATATATGTACCCAGAATTAGTACAAGAAACCTCCTTGATCAATCATGAATGATCTTGATCCCAAGAATTTAAGCCGATTCTTTTAAGTCCTTTATGGATAAAAACATGTTTAACTAGCCCTTAACTTACTGAAAGAACAGTACATCATTTCCAATAAGTAATATGTCATCAACAATTACTACTAAGATAATGACTGCATTCCCATTAAATAACTTATAAACACAAGGCTCACATTCATTCTTAATGAAACCAAATTCTATTATGGATTCATGAAATCAAATGTTTCATGACCTGGATTCTTTCTTTAATACATAAATGGATTTTTCCAACTTGAAAACCTGTATAGCTTTACCAGATGTAACAAACCCTTATGGTTGGGTCATATAAACATCTTTCGGAATGTTCTCAATAAGGAAAGTTGTTTTAACATCCATCTTACAAATCTCATAATCATGGTAAGGTGCTATGGAAAGTATGATTATTATGGATTTTAACATGGAAACCATTGAGAAGGATTCTTCGTAGTCAATTCCATGATGTTTTCTGAATCCTTTTTACAGTATCCTTATTTTATAGGTTATAACTTGACCTTCCATGCCCAGTTTTTTCATGAATACCCATTTTCATTCAACAGGCTTTACATTAACTGGCTCATCAACCAGAATCCATACATTGTTCTGATACATGGAATCCATCTTAAAATTAATAGCTTCTATTCATCTTGTAGCTTTTGAGCTTTCTAATGCTTCCTTGTATGATATTGGTTCATCATTTTCAAACAATAATGATTCATCATCCTCAGTGAATACGAATGCATATCTCTATGGTTCCCTTACCTATCTTGAGCTCCTTCACAGTACTTGTATTTATAGAACCTCTTCCACGGGGACCTATGGAACATGTTCATGTACCAACTCTGGTGTATCTTTACCTTAAACATTGTCAAAGTCAATCTTACACCCACTATCATTTTTGAAGATGTGCTACCTCTTAATAAATACAACTAGTTAGGCACCAGTGACTTTCTTGTCTGAATGGTTATATATGTAATATCCTTTTTTCCCTTGGGATATCCAATAAAGATACAATTTGTGCCCCAGGGTGCTAGTTTGTTTCTGGAGAAGGCCTTAAAAAATTCCTAGCATCCCTATACACATGTGTGTGACAAAATTTGTTTTCTTCCATTCCATATCTCGGTGGAAATTCCATTTTCCACCATAGTTGGTACTCAGTATAATGTGTAAGCAGCATTTTGTAATTTATATCCCCGAAATGATAATGTAAGATCTGCATGACTCATCTTTGACCACACTGTTTCCAACATGGTGTGGTTTCTACATTCAATAACACTATTCCACTGTGGTTTATACGAAGGAGTGAGGTTAGAAATAATCCTAGACTCTTTTAGAAGGTTGATGAACTATTGGTTCAGATATTCTCTACCTCGATCCAATAGAATTTTATTTATCTTCTTACCAAGATGATTCTATACTTTATTCATGAATTACTTAAATATCTCTATGTACATTGAATTATACCTCATTAAGTAGACATATCCATATCTACTTAAATTATTAGTAAAACTAATGATGTATGAATATCTTCCTCCAACTTCTACTGGAAGTGGTCCACAAACATCTGTCTGCACCAATCCTAGAATCTCTATAGCCCTTTGACCCTATCCACCGAAAGAGGCTTGGTCATTTTCCCTTGTAAACAAGTGTGACATCTATCATGTGGTTTATATTAGTAGAGCTTAAATATCCATCTTGGTAGAGCTTTTTCAATCACTTCTCATTTACATGACCGAGACGGTGAGGCCATAACTGGGAGATGTTTGAGTCAAGTGAGTTTGTTTCATTATCGACTTCCAACACTTTGTTTTCGTAATTTAATACATACAAACCAGTATTTAAATTCACCATACCATAACAAACGTTATTCTTATAAAATAAAAAACCCTTTTTAAAAAACATGAAAATAAATCCATCCATATCCAAAAATGATACGGAAATTATGTTCTTGGTAACACTACACACATAATAACAGTTATGTAAAACTAAAAGCATCCCAGTTGGCAATGAGAGATAGAAATCGCCAATGGCCAAGGCAGTCAGCCTTGCACCATTGGAAGCTCTAAGATCCGCCTCTCCTCTAGTAATATTTCTAAATCTACTTGGTTCTTTCATTTGAATATGTATCTGAGCCCCATAAGCTGTATCTAATACCAAATGCATAGAAATGGGAAGATTCCATTCGATAACGAGCACACCTTTAGCGTCCCCACGCTTCTAAGTGTAGTTCCTATTCCAGTGGCCTTGCTTACCACCTGAAAGACATATGGCCTCCCATTCCTTGGCCTACCTCTGGATCTTCCCCTTCTTAGAGGGACGATTCTCAGGGGATTCAAACCATTTATGAATCATTGGCCCCATTTTCAATGTCCTTCCCCTTCTTATTCACCATAAGAACTATAGGTTTGTCACGCCTCATTTCCTTATCTACCTAGAAAATTAGGGTTAGATTATCTAATAGACTCTTCTCATTTTTTATCATGTTGTATTTGAACATAAATCTAGACAAGGTCTTTGAAAGTGATGATAAGTTGAGATCTGTAAGAAACTCATCCGAGAACATAATCCCTAAGATATCCAGGAGTTCAATGTATCCAATAAGATTGACTCTATGAGGCCGAGGTAGCACAAGATCTATAATATTAGTTGTGAACAAATCATTGTATATCTTTTATCCCTCCGGTCTCTCCTTCTCTTGATATAGATACATAAGGTGAGACATCATGCAATACACATGCATGTTTTCATATTGCTTTAAGAGCTCATTAGACATGGCTGATATAATGAAACATTGGAAATTAATGGAATCATAAATAGGTTCCCTATAGAGAGATATTTCCTTATCATTGGAATCTTTTCTAGGTGCAACTATAAATGGTCTTACTACAAATACAATTTCCTCTCATGGTGAAGGATGATGTGTAAATGCCTCTGCCATTCCATGTAATTGGTTCCAGTGAGAAGATTTTCCTCCTCGAGTATGGTTCGTAATGATATGTTTGAACTCATTTTTATTTCCTTTTCCAATAATTATGATTAACAATGGTTTGGTACTTTATCATGATAAAATGAAGACAAATAAATAAATTAATACTTATTAGTCTCCCACTATTTTATCAAAATTCAATAGCCCTCACCATTGAGTTCGAAATATTCTGTTTCTTGAATATTATAGTAGAAAGGATCCATATTTCCCAACACATGACCCAAAATAGTGTTGTTCAAGCAACATGGAGGGTTTTAGGTAGGAATTCCAAATTCCATCTACATTAACTCGCAACTCCTTGATACGTTGAGTGGAATCCCCAATCCTGAAACCTTTTATTTTGTATTTCCTCAACCTTTGCCTTTTGGTATCACCAATTCCTTCTATGGTAGTAAACCCTTGATGTGAACCAAGTTATGTCAACCCAAAACCTTGAATTATAATTCCTCGATAATTGAACGCACCCCAACTATGGTCGGTCAAGCTCTTTGAACTATGGTTTGATTCTAACCAATATTATAGAAGGCTATATCAACTTAATTTTCATTGAGGGATTTTATTCATATATGTCAATTTCCATTTTATTATCTTTGATTAAATTATTTTTAATATTTAGTGGATATACTTAAGTGATTAACAATATATAAGATAATATTTATGCATAAGATGGCCTTATTTTAGTTTCATCTTGAATTCTTGTTTAATTCATTAATTGGGTTATTGTGACAACACACCCACAATATGTAACTGACAAAAATAAAATAAATAGCAAGGTCATGAGTTTGTTATATTATTTAGTTTATCTAGAGGTTAATAAACTAAACCAAGACCTAGGGGAGAAACACATTTAACCTTTTGGGTTTGTGTTTAATGCTTTCTACTTGTCCACCTTTGTATCTCATTGGATTGGTTTCACCTTGGCTCCTAACTTGAGTATCCTACACTCTCATGGGAGCTCCATCCATTACATATTATTATATCTCACTCATGGGTGAGGGAAAATATGGTTTTACATAAAATAAAGCTTTGTCATGGAAGCCCTATATGTTAATGAGGAGAAGTCTCACAGGCTGAAAAATTCAATTTAAATAAATAAATTAAAAGAAACCATTCACAAACAAATGTCTTAGTCTAGATCATGATCACCCATACATGCAATTATATATACTCATAAATAAAACTAGCATTCAATTCTTCAATAATTGTTATTGAAGACAAATCACGCTCGAATCAATTAATTATCTTTAATTAATCATTTCTTTATCATAAATCCATTTTCTGAATTTCCTTGATATTCTCATCCATAAGAATTATAAACAAATAGATGCATTTAAAATTATATTTGTACGTAACCTGTACATTGGAGGAAACTATGTGAATTCTCATTCATAACTTCTCAATGAGTATAAATGAATATTTCACAAATGATAAATTAAACACATTTATATAAAACACCTATCACATGTTGTACCTCAGCTTTATGCCCACACTATTGTACATGTCTCAAGAGTTTTTATAATAAACAAATAAATTTTAATAAATATTCATAATTTGGATGAGTACACGATGTGTAGTTCTGAATACACGGCATGTGCTTCTTTTCACCATCCATCTGAAGTACATGCCCATGGACATGGCGTGTAGATGTACTTCGGAAATATTCAGAGCACACATCATGTTTAGTGGGACACACACCATGTAGTATCCATGTTACATGATTTCTAGCTTGGAAATCTACGTATGGGGTACATGGTCTAACCCTAACCCGAAGGGACAACACGCCATGTTTAGTGGGCCACACAGTGTGTAATCTTGAAACCATGGGCCACCTACATATGGTCAATACACAGAGTCTTAAGGACATTGATAGAATCCAATGACACCGCCTCGTTTTGTAGACCATCCCTGTGCACAGAACCTATACGACATAGTGTGTACTGCTGAATAAACACTGTGTGTTCTTGTCTTGTACAGAAAGGATGATTTGGAACCTATGGATGATATCCTCTAATTTATTTTAATCAAAATTAAATGAAAAAAAATAATTTATATAAGGTGAATGAGAAATGCAATTGGAGGAATATATTTCAAGATTAAGATTTATAGAACGATTAACATGAATTGAAATAACTGGATTATTAAATCCATAAATCACCATAAAAAAACGAAAAAATTAAAATCAATGATATGACCCCATTGGTACCACTTGTAGGTTCCATGTGTAATGGAAGTGCATTGGTGGGTGTACCCAACTTTAATGTTTTTCATTAACAATGATCAATATGAGATCTATCCTGATAGTAAAATGTCTAATAATCATAATATAATTATGAAACAAATATGTAATGGGAGTCCCAAAACCATATAATGGATCATCATATGTTGATGGAATTATCTCTCTATTAATTTTTTTGGTCATGGTCCGATGTGATCTATCATTGCGTCGTAGAATCCAATTGTAGGATTCCCCTTTCAATAATCCAAACATGCTCTACGTATCTCTAGATTTCATCAATGGGATCTTTGAGTGTTAGTGTGGAAGTGGTTTCTCTTGCGATGTCTTCCTAAGATTACCTTGAGAGCCTCTTGAAAAGCACACTCCTTTATCCTGGGGAAGAGGATCTCTTTCATAGCATGAGTGCGTTCATGGAATAAAATAATTCTCTCTTGGTAGAGAGATTTTTTAGATCTATTGTACACAAACTCTAAAAAATATCTAGGCTAATGATAATTATATAATTAAAATTTTAATTACATAGAATAATAAAATTAAATAACTACCCAAATTAATTTATTAATTTTATTTAATATTTAGTAAGACCCCATGTCTAATAATAACAATTGACTATTATTATTACTTGACATGCATCCATATAATTACACCTAATATTATTTAATTGAATAAATAATATTTTTTCTCACAAATCCCTAAAAAAATTACATGATGTGTGTATTATTATACACAACATGTACTGTTGCTTTTCCATTTTCTTTATTTCCTCCAGCACATTTATTAGACCTTGAATAATGGCTATTTATTTCTCAAATAAATATGACTTCATTACTCGCTAATAAATATATTATTTCACCAATAATATATTCACTAGAATAACTAGTTTCAAATTAAATGTGATCAGACATCCTTAAATAATTATTAAACCACAATAAAGAATAATATTTATTCAACTTGTTAAATTAATAATTAACTGAGATACTTAGACTGTAACATCACAAGTAAGTAATTAATAATAGATATTTTTATCTATGCCTATTAATGAATTAGATAGTGTTTTAGAGGGTTAAAATGAAAATAAATCCAATATTAAGCATGGAATACACTAATATTTTTAAAAGATTGTTTTACTACCTTTTAATGGAAAACCATTTTTAAATCTATCTTTTGACAATTTTATAAGCTATGTTTGTCAAAATAAACTTATTCATTATGATTGGGACATCAAATTTTACTTTTTGGGAATTTTTGGTATTTTTCCGATAAAATTTATTTTTTAATAAATAGTGAAAAATGTTGTATTTTAATTCAAAACAACTTTTTAATATAATTTATTTATATGATTATATTAACTTTTTAATTGGTTTTAAAGTGAAATTAGAATATATTTTTACCATTTAATCCAATATTGGCCATTGGAATCAATTCCACTTTGATATTGGACATAAACTAGTGTCAATCTTTTGATAATTATTGTTTCATAAAAACACGCTATTTGTCATGACAGCGGCAATTAATTATTAAATTAATTAATGTAACTTATTTGATTTGAAAATTTTAAAATAGACCTCATTTTTGAATTCAGAATATCAAATATTGATTAGGGTGAAGTTTTGGAATTTTTCTGAAAAACTTCAATTTTCTATGAATAGTGAAACCACTAAGTGGTAGTTAAAGAAACTGATTTTTCATTTAAATGAAACTTTGCCACTTCTGTGATTTGATTTTCAAAAATCCGACATAAATGGTTGTCATTAAGAAGTAAAATTTGGTTCAATGAGATTAAAATAAATGTTTGGTGAATAGTAACTTTTAAGTTCGGAATCGCGACTAGAGGTAATTAGTGTAGTTTAAGGTAAAAATAATGTTTTAATAATATGAGATGAGATTGACACATGTCCTACCCTCATTGGATGTGTCATGGCTGACCAAGACAATCCATGGGTCGACTTGGGGACCCCATGGATCCACTTTGGTTGGAAAATGACATTAATAACTTTTTATTTAATGTTAAAGAAAAAATAACACGAACATGAGATGTTTTACTAAAACATTTTTTACATGGGGTTATACAAGTCAGATTTTTTTTATATATAGTAATTGGAATGCTAAAAAGATTTCCTACATCATGATATTTTTTTTATAATTTTTAAACATTAAGTATATTAAATATGACATCATGATGATGCAGTGATTACCTCATTAATAAAGGATTTAAATAAAATGAAAAGATAATGTAAAATCTATGACCTAAAAATGTCCAAAAAATATTGGATGGGTGGATTGCGAACCCTTATCACCTTAACCTCGAATTCTATCAATGTGGGACCTTTTTAATCCGAAAATCTTTTTAAAATAAAGCAACATTTCTTTACTTTACAAGAGTGCCCCTCCTCTCCTCTTATAATAGGCCCCCACCTCTACCTCCTTACCCACACTTCCAAAGCCTTTGGCTCGGCCAACACCTGCCCATTTTGTCTCTAAACTTCCCTCTCTTACTCCTTTAAGCCTCACTTTGTGCATAATTCTTCTCAAGGAATCCTTTGAGCTCAAACCAAAGGGAGTTACCCTATTTTAAGGTAATGTCTTCACTTGTGTTCTTTTATTTTATTTTGCTTATCCAACCCCCTAAAATATTTTTATAATTTTTTTAGTAACAACACCTGTATCTTTAATATACTAGGATTTTGTTATAAGAAGGATTCGAGCTACACTTATAGACACATACATCTAATGGTTCATGAAAAAACTGTTTCCGTGGATGGAAAATTTCTGCCTCCCAAAACGATGATTGTTCAACATTATTTTAACACCATCAAAGGTGTACATTAAGATGACACTATATTTATATATGATATATAATATGTTTATGTTTTCCTTAAGCTTCTGTATTTTTCATTTTGGTCATACCTTTATGGTTTCCGTTAGGGGTAAACGCGATATCTTCATTTAAGGAAGTACGGACTACTGCCCCCTCAAAGTGATTTGATTCGTTAATACCATATGTGGGATGTATAAAGGATGGTGTTATGATATTATATATGATATTATACTGGAATTATAATATAACTTTATATAATTATGATTACACACCATAAAATACGAAAAAGAAATGGAAGCAGCGTTCATGCGTACGTACGACATATCGTCTCCATGAACTGTGCATTTCATTTCTTACCTCTAAATGTTATGTAATATTATAAATGCATGAATTCACTGGATATATATGATATATATGATATCTACATCATGAATACCATTCTGGATATAATGGATACATGAACAACTTGTAATTATAAAGGGTTTATTTTTTACTAAAGTACTATTGATCGTTAAAACGACCGTTATTAACTTAAATAATTACATAGTGTTCATGACATGGCAATAAGTGATATAAAAGGAATAATGAACCAAAAAAAGTTTCTTAAACAAGTAGAAATTAACTCATGTTTATTATTCAGGAGATTAAAGAACGACCGAGTCAAGTCGGACCCGAGGTATGGGACATCATCTCAATCTCCTTTCATTGAGGCATATTTTGTTTTATATACAACCTTATTTTATACACTGTATAAACCCCTTTGACTTTTACATTTATCCAAAAGAAATCTTTTTTATACGAAGCAATTTACTAAATGACAAAAGGGAATGTTTTTGTTGTATGTATGCGGCGACAACGACTTCTCCGCTGCCATGACTATTATTTCAGTTTCACCTTCCTCTAAAAGCCATAACTTTTTTTTAAAAGAAAAATAAATACCATGTTTTAATTTTCTTTTATTTTGGTATTGAAAATGGTTTTCATAATGTTTTTATATAAATTTGTTGTATTGATATCTTGTGATTGAAAGGTGGAAAAGTTATGTTTCCTTGGTGCATGTATTATGTGATATGATTATGTTGAGGTTCTTGGGAATTATTATGAAGATGGGTGGTCCATGATAAACTAAGGGCGGGTGAGCCCGATATAGCTCTCCAATGCATTGGGTAATGTGAATGAGTGAAACGTTAAGGTTTCTCCGAAGAGATTTAGGGAATATTCAGTGATGGGTATTCCAAACGTAACCAAGAGGGTTACTCCCTACGTAATAATGTTATGAATGCCTCAAGTTACCTTTATGTCTTATGATTTATATGATTTATTCATGATTTGATGAGGTATGTTAAAGTGGTTATGTTTTATGGGTAAATTATGATTTCATTCTTATGTATATATGTACCCATGTTTCCTTTCCATATTTTTATATCCCTTACTGAGCTTTTTATGCTCATCACATGTTTTTTTGAAATGTTTTTCACAGGTCAAGGGAAAGGTACATGATGTGATGATAGTGTCAAGGAAGTGTCAAGAATGAATCCATGTCTTATTTTAAATATGTTTCCATTGATGGAAAAAATGTATACTATCTCTATGTGACCACTTTGTTTATATGTGGAATGTAATACAAGTTTTATGTTATAATTCTCTAAAACTCTAAACCTGAAAAGATCCTAAATGTGTAATCCTGTAATAACTCTAGATTAAGTAAGGTTTAAGGTCGAGGCCTTATAGTTGGTATCAGAGGTCGGTTTAGATAACTTTAGGAGTTAAAATTCTATTAAATGATTATCCAATATATATATATATATATATATATATATTTGAAATGAAATAGAATTTGAAGATTACCATGTTGCTTCATGTAAGACATGTTTGTTCAGAATGGTTTTCCGCAGAGGAAATAGGGAAGCAGTGCTACGAAGGCATACAGAAGGAAATATCCTTCCGAATCAGCATCCTGAGATGGTTGGAATTGGAACTAAACAGTTTGTTGCAGTAATGATGCAGTTGACTCAAGCATTAAATGGTGGTGGTATCCATGCATGAGATCAGCCAGATCAACCGCAGAGGAACATGTCAGTGGTGGAACATTTCATGAGGCAACATCCCCCATAATTCAGAGGATCATCTGACCCTATGTTAGCTGAAGGGTGGATTAAAGAACTGGAGAAGATTTTTGATATCATGGGGTGTTTAGACAATCAAAAGGTTAGTCTTTCTATTTACCGTTTGGAGGGTGAAGTAGATCAGTGGTGGTCGATGGTTAAAAATATCAGGGACACCGATGAGATTGATGCTCTTGACTGGGATGAATTTAAAGGTATGCTTCTTGAAAAGTATTTTCCTAAGGCTGTTCGACTTAGGATGGAAGAACAATTCTTGGAATTGAGGGAAGAGGAAGACTCAGTGGCTACCTATGAATAATGGTTCACTTTATTGGCAAGGTATGCTCAAAATTTTATCCGAGACCTTGATAGTAAAATCAATCATTTTTACTCAAGATTAAAGCCAAAATATCAAAGGGCATTAGCTTCTCGTGAGTTTAAAAGTTATGAAAAGCTTGTTCAATGTGCTGAGAAGGTGGAAATTGAGTTTGCCGATGATCAAGTGTTCTATAACTACCAGCAAAAGAAGAGACCAAGGTGGCAGGAGAAAGGGAAGAATTCTTCAAAAAAGTCCGATGGTTAGAAAACTAAGTTTCCAGTTTTTGATAAATGTGGTAAAAGGCATGCTGGGGAATGTCTTCTGAATTCTGGAAAGTGCAACCGATGTGGTAAGATGGGACATAAGGCTCGTGATTGTAGTGAAAAAGATCAAGGCGATGGTAAGACCAAATTTGATTTACAGTTAGTGAAATTTTTTAAGTGCAATGAGATGGGTCACTATGCAAATGAGTGTCCGACAAAGAGTTTGAGTGATGGGAAGTAGTTAGACTACAAGAAGAAAGGGGTGGTGAAATCCTTTGAAACTACTTCAGCAGATGTCGGGCCATCAAATAAAGTTGTATCAGGTACTTTGTTTGTTTTTTTAGATTATGCCAGTGTGTTGTTTGATTCAGGGTCTACACATTCTTTCATCTCTGAAACCTTTTCTAGTAAAATGGGAATACCATCTCAAGAAATGACTCCTGAACTTGTGGTAAAAACACTTGGGGAAAATTTTGAGGCAAAAATAATTTATAAGAATCTTCATATCCTTATCTTTGGAAAGAACCTACTTGCAATCCTTATTGTTTAACCTCTAGTAGAGTTTGATGTTATCCTGGGTATGGATTGACTCTCTATTTACTATGCTAAGATTAACTGTAGAGCTAAAGAAGTTTCTTTTCAGAAAGACTTTCAATTTGTGTACAAGAATGAACCCTTACTATTGATAAATTATCAAGAGGCCGAGAAACTTGTAAAAGATGGAAATGAATGTTACCTTGAACATATTGTTGAAAACAAGGGAACTGTTCAGATTAATGATGTGCCAGTGGTAAACGAGTATCCTGATGTTTTTTCTGATGAGTTACCTGGAATAATACCAGATCGGGAAGTTGAATTTATTGTTGACTTAGTTCCTAATGCTAATCCAATTTCGAAACCCCCTTATCGAATGGCTCAAATTGAACTTTTAGAGTTGAAGGAGCAATTGCAAGATTTATAGAGAAATGTTTCATTCGACCTAGCACATCACCATGTGGTGCTCCTAGTTTATTTGTTAAAAATAAAGATGGTTCTATGATACTTTTCATTGATTATAGAGCCTTGAATAACATCACTGTTAAGAACAAATATCCTTTGCCTCAAATCGATGATTTGCTTGATCATCTCCAGTGAGCTCAGTTGTTTTCAAAGATTGACTTGAGATCGGGGTACCATCAGATGAAGGTAAAGGAAGAAGACGTTCCAAAGACTGTGTTTCGTACAAGATATGGCCATTATGAATTTTTAGTAATGCCTTTTGGGCTAACGAATGCACCTGATGTATTCATGGACTTAATGAATATAATTTTCCATGAGTTCTTGGATAAGTTTGTGGTGGTTTTCATTGATGATATTTAGGTGTTTTCTAAAAGTAAAGAGGAGCATGAAAGACATTTAAGGGTTATTTTGCAATCATTAAAAGAAAAGAAATTGTATGGGAAATTCAGCAAGTGTGAGTTTTGGTTGCAAAAAATTTCTTTCCTTGGTCACATTGTTTCTAAAGATGAGATAACTGTTGATCCTGCAAAAACAAAGGTTGTTGAAGAATGGCCAAGACCCAAAAATGTAATAGAGATTCGTAGTTTCCTTAGTTTGGCAGGCTATTACTGAAGGTTTGTTAGATATTTTTCATGGTTATCTAGTGCAATGACTAAGCTAACTCAGAAGGGTGTTAAGTTTATCTGGACAAAAGAATGTGATGATTGTTTTTAGGAACTGAAAAGAAGATTGGTGAATGCTCCAGTTTTTGCACTACCTTCCAGGAATGGGGAGTTTTTTATCTATAGTGATGCTTCAATGAAAGGACTTGGTAGTGTCATAATGCAGAATGATCAGGTAATTGCTTATGCTTCATGACAGTTGAAAACTCATGAGATAAATTACCCTACACATGATTTGGAATTAGCTGCTGTTGTTTTTGCTCTAAATATTTGGAGGCATCATTTGTGTGGAGTAAAGTGTGAAATATATACTGATCAAAAAAATTTAAAGTATATATTCACTCAGAAAGTATTTAACATGAGATAGAGAAGATGGCGAGAATTAATCAAAGATTATGATTTTACAATTCATTACCATCCGGGAAAAGAAAATAAAGTGGTTGATGCTTTGATTCGAAAAAGTAATGCTTCAATAGAAATGTTGCGTTTGGAACATGATCCATTGGTTAAGGATTTTTTGAACTTTGGCATAGAAGTTGTTGGTGAAGGATGTCCTTCTGTTTTGTTTCAGGTATCAGTGAAATCTTCTCTATCAGACAGAATTAAGAAAGCACAGAAGCAAGACAGTGAGTTGCAGAAAAAGGTAGAGCTGGTTCAGAAAGGTAAGTTTCCATAATTCAACATTGATAATGATTGCGTTTTGAGATTTGGGAAGAGATTGTATGTGCCTTGTGATTCACAGTTGAAGAGAGAGTTGTTATGTGAAGCTCATAGTTCTCCATTTTCAGTTCATCCTGGCAAGACTAAGATGTACAGAGATCTGTGGGAGTTTTACTGGTGGGATGGAATGAAAAGAGATATTGCTGATTTTACAGTCAAGTGTTTGACTTGTCAACAGGTTAAAGTAGAGCGGCCGTTACAGAAAGGGATGCTTCAGCCCTTACCAGTGCCAGAGTGGAAATGGGAGAATATATCAATGGACTTCATTGTGGGATTGCAGAAGACCCCTCGAGGTAATAATGCAATCTGGGTTATTGTTGATCGCTTGACTAAATCTGCTCATTTCCTTTCTATACGATATAATTTTCCCTAGATCAACTTTCTCATTTGTATCTTAAAGAGATAGTCAGGTTACATGGAGTTCCTCTATCCATTGTATCTGACTGTGATCCCAGGTTTACTTCTATCATTTGGAAAGGCCTTCAGAAGTCATTGGGTACTGAATTAAATTTTAGTACAGCTTTTCATCCTCAATCAGATGGGCAGTCAGAACGAACAATTTAGACCTTGGAGGATATGCTACGAGATTGTTCGATGGATTACCAGGGATGTTGGGACCAACACCTTTCTTTGGTTGAATTTTCATATAATAACAGCTTTCATTCCAGTATATAGATGGCACCATTTCAGGCATTATATGGGAAGCGGTGTTGAACTCCAGATTTCTGGGATGAAGTGGGTGAAAGGAAATTGATGGGACCAGATTTGGTAGAAGAGTTGGCAGAAAAAGTTCAGCTGATACAGAAACACATGAGAACAGCACAGAGCAGGCGGAAGAGTTATGCAGACAACAGGAGGAAGGATCTATCTTTTGAGGTAGGTGATCATGTTTTTCTCAAAGTCTCACCATGGAAAAGTGTGATGCTATTTGGTAAGAAAGGAGAGCTGAGTCCAAGGTTCATTAGACCATATGAAATTCTGGAGAGAGTTGGATCAGTTGTATACCGGGTGTCTTTACCTCCGAGTTTATCTCAGGTACACAATGTTTTTCATCTTTCAATGTTGAGAATATACATACCAGATCCATCTCATGTTTTGAGTCCAGAGGTAGTTCAGCTGGAAAAGAACCTATCTTATGAGGAAGAACCGGTCCAGAATCTTAACAAGAGGGAGCAAGTGTTACAGATTAAGGTGATTAATCAGGTAAAGGTTTTGTGAAAAAACCACATGATGGAAGAGGCAACATGGGAATCTGAAAATGCAATGAGGGATAAGTACCCCCATTTATTCGATAAGTAAATAAATTTCGAGGACGAAATTTTCTAAAGGGGGGAAGGATGTAACATCCCAAGTAAGTAATTAATAATAGATATTATTATCTATTCCTATTAATGAATTAGATAGTGTTTTAGAGGATTAAAATGAAAATAAATCCAATCTTAAGCATGTAATACACTAATATTTTTAAAAGATTGTTTAACAGCCTTTTAATGGAAAACCATTTTTAAATCTATATTTTGATAATTTTATAAGCTATGTTTGTCAAAATAAACTTATTCTTTATGATTGGGACATCAAAATTTACTTTGTGTGAATTTTTGGTATTTTTCTGATAAAATTCATTTTTAATGAATAGTGAAAATGTTGTATTTTAATTCAAAACCTCTTTTTAATCAAATTTATTTATATGATTATATTATCTTTTGAATTGGTTTTAAAGTTTAATTAAAATATATTTTTACCATTTAATCCAATGGTGGTCATTGGAATCAATTTCACTTTGAAATTGGACTTAAACTAGTGTCAATCTTTTGATACTTATTGTTTCATAAAAACACGCTATTTGTCATGACATCGGGAATTAATTATTAAATTAATTAATGTAACTTATATGATTTCAATTTTGTAAAATAGACCTCATTTTTGAATTCAGAATATCAAATATATCTTAGGGTGAAGTTTTGGAATTTTTCTGAAAAACATCAATTTTTGATGAATAGTGAAACCACTAAGTGGTAGTTAAAGAAACTGATTTTTCGTTTAAATGAAACATTGCCACATATGTGATTTGATTTTCAAAAATCCTACATACATGGTTTTCATTAATAAGTAAAATCGGGTTCAATGAGATTAAAATAAATTTTTGGTGAATAGTAACTTTTAAGTTCTTAATCGTGATTAGAGGTAATTAGTGTAGTTTATGGTAAAAATAATGTTTTAATAATATGAGATGAGCTTGACACATGTCCTACCCTCATTGGATGTGTCATGGACGACAAAGACAATCCATGGGTCAACTTGGGGACCCCATGGAGCCACTTTGGTTGGGAAATGACATAAATAACTTTTTATTTAATGTTAAAGTAAAAATAACACAAACATGAGATGTTTTTCTAAAACAATTTTTTACATGGGGTTATACAAGTCATATTTTTTATTATAAATATTAGTTGTAAAGATAAAAAGATTTCATACATCATTATATTTTTTTATAATTTTTAGACATTAAATAAATTAAATTATTTATGACATCATGATGATGCAGCGATTACCTCATTAATAAAGGATTTAAATAAAATGAAAAGATTATGTAAAATCTATGAACTAAAAATGTCCAAAACCTATTGGATGGGTGGATTTCGAACCCTTATCACCTTACCCTCGAATTATATCAATATGGGACCTTTTTAATCTGAAAATCATTTTAAAATAAAGTAACATTTCTTTACTTTCCATGAGTGCCCCTCCTCTCCTCTTATAAAAGGCCTCCACCTCTACCTCCATACCCACACTTCCAAAGCCTTTGGCTCGGCCAAATCCTGCCCATTTTGTCTCTCCACATCACTATATTACTCCTTTAAGCCTCAATTTGGGCAGATGTTTTCCCAAGGATTCCTTTGAGCTCAAACCAAAGGGAGTTACCAGATTTTAAGGTAATGTCTTCACTTGTGTTCTTTTGTTTTATTTTGCTTCTCCAACCCCCTAAACTCTTTTTATTCATTTATTTTGTAACAACAACAGTATCTTCCATATACTAGGATGTTTTTATAAGAATTATTCGAGCTACACTTACAGAAACCTACAACTAATGGTTAAAGAACATACTGTTTCCGTGGATGGCGAATTTCTGCCTCCCGAAACGATGATTGATCAACATTCTTTTAACACCTTCAAAGGTGGCCATTAAGATGAAACTATATTTATATGTGATATATAATATGTTTATGTTTTCCTTAAGCTTCTTTATTTTTCATTTTGGTCATACCTTTATGGTTTCCATTATGGGTAAACACGATATCTTCATTTAAGGAAGTGCGAACTACCGCCCCCTCAAAGTGATTTGATTCGTTGATACCATATGTGGGACGTATAAAGGATGGTGTTAAGATATTATATATTATATTATACTGGAAATATAATATACCTTTATATAATTATGATTCCATTCCATAAAATATGAAATAGAAATGGAAGCAGCGTTCATGCGTACGTACGGCTTACCGTCTCCATGAATGGTGCATTTCATTTCTTACCTCTAAATGTTATGTAATATTATAAATGCATGAATTTACTGGATATATATGATACATATGATATCTACATCATGAATATCATTCTGGATATAATGGATACATGAAAAACTTGTAATTATAAATGGTTTATTTTTGACTCAAGTATCGTTAAAACAGCCGTTATTAACATAAATAATTACATAGTGTTCATGACATCGAAATAAGTGATATAAAAAGAATAATGAACTTGAAAAAGGTTTTTAATAAAGTAGAAATTAACTCAAGTTTATTGTTCAGGAGATTAAATAACGACCGAGTCAAGTCGGACCCGAGGTATGGGACTTCGTCTCAATCTCCTTTCATTGAGGCATATTTGGTTTTATACACAACCTTCTTTTATACGGTGTATAAACCCCTTTGACATTTAAGTTTATCCAAATGGAATCTTTTTTATATGAAGAATTTTACTAACCGAAAAAGGGGAATGTTTTTGTCGTACGTATGCGGCAACAACAACTTCTCCGCCGCTGTGACCATTATTTAAGTTTCAGAATCCTCTACAAGCCATACCTTTTTTAAAAGAAAAATAAATACCATGTTATACTTTTATTTTATTTTGGCATTGAAAATGGTTTTCATAATGTTTTTATATAAATGTGTTGTATTGATATCTTGTGATTGGAAGGTGGAGATTTTATGTTTCCTTTATGCATGTTTTATGTGATACGATTATGTTGATGTTCTTGGGAATTATTATGATGACGGGTGGTTCCGTGATAAACTAAGGGTAGGTCAGCCCGATATAGCTCTTCAATGCATTAGGTAACACGAAGGAGTGAAACGTTAGGGTTTCTCCGAAGAGATTTAGGGAATATACTGTGATGGGTATTCCAAACGTAACCAAGAGGGTTACTCCCTACATAAGAATGTTATGAATGCCTCAAGTTACCTTTATGTCTTATGATTTATAAGATTTATTCATGATTTTATGAGGCATGTTAAAGTGCTTATGTTTTATGGGTAAAGTATGATTTAATTCTTATGTATATATGTACCCATGTTTCCTTTCTATATTTTTATATCCCTTACTAAGCATTTTATGCTCATCCCACGTTTTTTTGAAATGTTTTTCACAGGTCAAGGGAATGGTACATGATATGATGATAGTGTCAAGGAAGTGTCAAGAATGAATCCATGTCTTATTTTTAATATGTTTCTATTGATGGAAAAAATGAATAATATCTATATGTAACCACTTTTTTTATATGTGGAATGTAATGAATGTTTTATGTTCTAATTCTCTAAAACTCTAAACCTAAAAATATCATCAATGTTTAATCTTGTAATAACTCAAGATTAAGTAAGGTTTAAGGCCGGAGCCTTATATCGACACACATAATGTGTGACCCTCAATGCCTTTTTATTAGTGGAATTAGGCAGAGCCTGCCTAAAGTCCAAGATTAGAATCTAGAAACATGCCAAGGCACCCATCGAGAAAGAAGTTAACACCGCAATGACATGTCACCTTTTATAAATGCTTACCATGTAATGTAATCCATTTGTCTTGATATCTCAAATCAAGCAAGTTGCATGCTAGTTCCATCAACCCATGTGCATGATTATTCATTCATTGAATTTCCTAAATTGAAGTCGCCCATTCCTTACCATGATCGTGGATATATTTATGCTATATTAATTCCATCAAAGAACCAGAGATATCTACATCCCTTATGGAATAGAAGGGACAAATCCTTTCTCACATTATCTATCAATGCAGTATTACTCGTGATACACCCAACATATCCTTCCTCACAGTGAATAGTGTGTAGGCATAGTTTTCATCAACAAATCTTAGTACGCGAGTTATAATACCCATTAATAACAATATTAATGTATGTGGACCAATATAGACATCAAAAAATTGGAACATCCAATTACACTATGAAATGTGGATTTCCTATTGGCGGGTCTCTTTCTCATAATATCCTCTTAGATATTACCAAGGGTACACACCATGAGAAGGTGTATTGTTGTTTAATGAGTCATCACCCCTGATATACTGTATTATTTGTGTCTCGAAAATAATATCATCTGTCCATAGAACATATATTCAAGAATATTGTTATGGAACTTCCAGGTTATCCTCCTAGCAAGGATCTACTGTGACCCTTTAATGAAACAAAAATCCTTAGGAAATTATCACATGAATTTTTATGCAGAAGAACATTAAAGATGTTATAAGGTATTTATTAATTAATAATGTATAAAGTATTTGGATCTAGGCCACCAAATCCAATAGTTCTTAGAGGATCCCGAGTTGTGTGGTGGTTGTATTAAAATCATGAATGTTAATTCACGATTACATGGAAAACAGTCATGGTTCTATGGAGGGTATTTGTTGACGAGTCCCTATTAATGTGAGGTGATTGAGAGTTGATAATATGGTTTATATTACATAATCTTAGGGAATTTGAATATGAATTGATATGTCCCAATGGAAAGAGTTTACATTATGAAGTGATCTTAATGAGATGGAAAATATGGTGGGCTTTGAACCCGACGGAGGGGCCATGGGTCGATCAATACATTGAGAATGGATTGGAATAATGACAAATTATTTTTTAATTAAGATCCATTTAGGTTGGTCAATAGGATTTTTATTAGTGGTTTTTTATGTTGGGTAGTTTCTTGTAAGTCGTCGAATGGTAAGGCCCTCGTTGTAAACCAGATATCAACATATGCCTTGGGTGTCATTCTTAAAAGTTTGGAGGGGTAAGTAGATGATTTATACACTCAATATCATGTAACATAGGGATAAATATGTCAAATATTTGATTTAGGTTATAAATGGAGTGTTGGAAGTGGTGGTTGGGAGTTTCTCAAGTGGTGAAACAATAACAACATTCCTATGGTGGGGAGGGATGTATCTATAGTATTCCAGAGCATCATACATTTCTTTTTGGAATGGATAAATAATATTTTAGTCATAATATACTTATTATATTATTTTTATGAAAATAATTAATTTATGAACAATAGATTCAATTTATAGATTATTTTAATCATTCTAATTCCTAAAGTGGAAAGTGGAGATCATCACATGTAATTTAAAATTAATTTATATATAGATCTATAATATTATAATATTGTAATTATTTCATCATTTATGCTCTGGATGACTCAATGTTATCATAAAATAATTTAAATTTATTTTTAAATATCAAAATACTATTATAATTGATCCTCACATGCACCAAAAGATTTGAAGATCACCATAGAATCATTGATTTCTAGTATGATCAATCCTGACTACTTTCTCTATTCATGGTTGACTACAAATGAATAATTCAAGAATAGAAAACAACTCCTGGTGTTCCCTCAATGTATTGAAAGAGGAGGAGGAAATATTATGTTTTATATTTCAAAAAATCACTCTATTGTTTTGAGGAGCTTACCTCTATCATTTGTTCATATGAATCACAATTAACAAAGTTATAAAGTTACACCTTTATAAAGGCAAGTCCAAGGTAAGAAATTTTAACATAATCATATTTCTAATTTAATAATTCTTTGTGAAACCCATGGCTTAATAATAATAAAATTATTATTCACCTCAAATGTACATATTATAATAATAATTATACATCCTTTATATCATTTTCAAACATAACATTAATTTCGGTATTCTTATCATCCAAATTATTTACTAAACCTTAAATAATCACTGCCTATTTAGCAAATAAATATCCATGTGTTATTCATAGATAAATGAAATAAATATTATATTTTTAAAATACTGAAATTTTTTATTTATCAACATTATTTAAATCCATTGTCCTCTAAAATAACTTTTGATTAAATACTGGCGTTCAACTAAACCCAAATAAATATTAAATAAAAATGTAGGAAAAATATTTATTCTGACTTTTTAATTAAATAATAAATGTAAATTAGATTTGATATACACTCATTTTACGACTCACCAGGACTTTTTTGTAGTGTAAATTGGTGGATACTCCTAATTTTCATGGTTATAATTTTGCAATATGCTAATTCATCCATAGATAATGAAGTTGATGTTACAATGACATAAAACCTATTATGAATTTTCTCAGTGTAGTATAATAGATTTATCACGACAACTCAAATTAAATATATTGAATACTAGTTTTATAAACCGATTTTTTCTTATTAACAACCTTTGAAATTAAAGAAATGATCATTCCTTTATATTACCATGGAAATGGTTTTATCCAAGAAGTTTCATTCCCATTTAATTGTATGAGATATCAACATTTGTCATTGTGAATATGAAATAAATACATTATCTATTATCCATTAATATATATAACTCATAACACCACCAATATATCCTAGATCACCAATATAATATGTCATCATTGTTTTCATCAATACTTAAAAGTATGTGACTTATGCAATTTATTAGTGATAATGATAATGTATAAGGATCAATATACACATCTGTAGGTTGGGATATACAATGAAACATATAAATGTTATTGTCTTATTTTAGGGTTTAGTTACCATAATTAGATTCTTTAGAAATTAATAAGGTCACAACCCATGATAGAGTGCCTCATTCCCAATATGTTTTCACCACTGATAGACTATATCATTTCTTTAGGGTTAAATGATATCATCCAGCTATAAAATAATTTTTCAAGAATAATATAATCGATCATCTAGGTTATTATCATAGTGGGGAAATTATAGATCCTTTCAAGGAGACATATATTCATAAGATATTATCAATTACTATAAAATACATAGGAACAATCCTTTTGTGATAAGAAACATCATTAATATTCTATAAAATTAATATATTTAATAATCAGGTACATAGAAGTTAGTTACATGGAACCAACTCAAATAGAGTCCCACTAGCACGTGAGAAAATTGTTAAAAGCCTTAATTCCACTAGCCCTCACATGATAATTATTCCTATACTATGATAGATCCTTTATCATAGGGTATTCCAAATTTTCTTCTGTAGATACTCTACTCACTGAAAAATATCATTTCTGAGAAAAATAATGGTAGAGATCAATCTTACATAGTAAATTATATATCCTTATATTTTACCATGGATCTTTGAAAAGAGTTAGAAGTATAGTGTTATCATTGTAAATTGTGAAAGCATCTTTAATTTTAGAAACCATATAAATAATTTCAAGAATGTTTTCAATCCTAAAAGCTTCCCAATATGCATAGAAAGCCATACAATAATCAGAATACATTTTAGAGTCAAAAAATTATATATGCTTTAACTATTCCATCTCATTTATCATGTGTTATGATTGAATAAATTTCCAAACTACAACTTTAGATCATTTTGATCTGTTTGAAAAGTAACATCTGTATAACCACTAATAACCAGGTCTTCATCTCCCGCATACACTTGCAACACGTCCATAGGTCACCTCAAAAATTTAGGAATAATAAAAAACATTATAATTCTTTTCACATAGAACATCATGATACCTTCCAACAATTCTCAAAGCATAATCAATATTATGAATCACACATAACATGTTAAACATGATAGAATGTTTTGCTGTAGTGTTTCTGCTCATAATAATTTTATATTATTCATGGTCTGTCTAGAGATATATTTTCATTTATTGATGTCAACCATGTGACACTATAAAAAAGACACTCTTGTATTATTCTATACTAAACTGAATTAGTATCTAGTCAATGTATTTACATTGATGTAGTCTTTGAAACCACTTGATCTACCACACATGATATGAATCCCTATAATTTTGGATGCTTCACCTAATTCTTTCATAGGGAAGCAATTGGTCAAACATACGAAAACATATTATAAATATGTTATTTTATTTCCAATAAATAATATTTCATCAACCTATAATACCTTGAAAATTACCATACTCTCACTAAACCTCTTGTAAACACATGACTTGTATTATTTTGTAATGAAAGAAATTTTTTTTATATGTTTATCGAACTGAATGTTTCAAGAACTATATGCTCAATTTAATCTGTATTGGATATCTGCAACATGAATACCTTTTTATCATTTTTTAGAGTCACAAAAACTTCTTATAATTCCACACACACATATATATTTATAAATATTCAAATAAAAAATGTAGTTTTGATAACCATATTTCAAATCTAAAAGGTAGGGAAATATGCTTTGGAAATTAAAGTTATGATTGTTTTTAACATGGAAGCTGAAAAAATGTTTTATAAACCATTTATCCATTATCCATATCATATAGTTAATAACCTGACCTAACATGTACATATTTAACAGGAATACCCTTTTTCAACCAATGGTATTTTCATTTACTGGAGGTTCAAACAAATCCCAAACATAGTATCTTACATGGAATCCATCTCAGAGTTCATAGATTCCTTCCATTTTATATTTTATGAGCACTCTACCACCTCTTTGTAAGATAGTGGGTACATATTGTTGACTAATAATGAGTAACCATATTCTATGACTATAAAACCATATATTTTGACTCTTATAACTGTTCTTGTAATCCTATAAAGTACATCTATTATATGTAAAACTTCTTCCACAGGGACATACGGAATCAATTCTCACACCAACTCTTGTGTATCATGAGCATATTATTTCATTGATTTCAATGTTTCTCCCAACATCCTTCTTGAATATGTACTCCCTTTTAAGGAAAAAAACATACTAGAAAATTTAAATTTTTTATCTGCGGGTTCATATAGGTAATATCCACTCATTTCTATAGGGTAATATATAAATAAAAAATTCATGATCAAGGTGATAGTTTATTTTTGAGAGATACATAACAAAATAATTACATCCCCAGGCATGAATATATAAGAGAATATGTTTCCCTTGACTCCATTACTCAAGGGGAAATCTTTTTTCACATTATTTTGTACTCAGTTTAGTAAATATGATTCCATGTAAAATGAATATTACTAAAAGGAAAATGAAATGATTTCATGATTCATCATAAACTATACAAATTCTATCAAGGAATTATTCTTTTTTTCACTAACACCAATCCATTGTGGTGTATAAGGAGGATTGAGTTGATATAATATCCCACACTCCCATAGAATTCTAATAAACACTTGGTTATGATATTAACCTCCTTGATATGGTCAAACTTTTTTTATTTCCAAGCTTATTCTAAAATTATTTCTTTAGCTCCATCATCTTCTCAAAGGATTTGAACTCATACCAAATCAAGTAAATATAACTCCAACCACCCATTTCATCGGTAAAAGTGATAAATTATGAGAATCCGCATATAGAATCTATATGAAAAGGTCCATATAGATTAATGTGTACTAATTATAGGATATTTATGACTCTTTAACATTGAACACTACGTTCTGGTTTGTTCATAATTTCATGTATAAAAGTGTGACACTTTTTAATTAGTTTAATTATAAATTATTCTTAGTAACCATATTGATTGATCTACATAAAATAATTAGTGTTTGCGTGACCAATTATATGATGCCACACTGGGTGTGAAATGTGTCATGCGAATTTTACTCTAAATCAATTTATCATATTTCATTTTAGTAAAATAATACATAAAGACTTTTTTAAACTATTCCATAAAATTACATATATTATCTTTATAAAAGTAACAAATCTTATTTCAAAATCTTAAAATAATTCCATCCATGTCTAAATAAGAAATAGATATGTGGTTTTTGGTAATACTAAGAACATAATAAATTATATATAAAACCAAAATCATTATTGCTGGTAATGTGATGTAAAAGAATCTAATGGATAGAGAAGACAAACTTCTCTCATTGTAATCATGTATATCCACCTCGCCTCTCATGAACATGTGGAATCTAAATGGTTAATATATTTAGAAATAGATGTGGGAATGACATGTAGTATATAATATCTAATTCTAATTATAGAAATATTATACTTAATAATGAACACACCTAAATATTTCCCTTGATTATTTGGTAGGGGTAATTCCCTTCTAATGGAATTTCCCTCTACATGAAAAAAACAACACATTCAATTGC
The DNA here is from genome assembly GCA_963277665.1 of Viscum album. Classification (NCBI taxonomy): domain Eukaryota; kingdom Viridiplantae; phylum Streptophyta; class Magnoliopsida; order Santalales; family Viscaceae; genus Viscum; species Viscum album. The sequence continues at coordinate 1,194,189,874 of OY728123.1, read as the reverse complement.
ATTTCATGGTGATGGATCTTTTTTTATTGTAAGGAAGATTCTATTGAGACATAGACTTGTAATATGTTCTTGGAACCTTTTCCTTGTATTTCCTTTTCTTATCCATCATAAGAACCATGGGTCTTTCATGTACTATGTATAAGTTTACATGAAGAATAAGAATAAGAAGTTCGAAAAGAGACTACTCAATATTCCAAATATTATAACTCACAATAAAACTAGATCATGTATTAGGGAGTTATAAATGAATTATATATGTAGGAAACAAATTAGTGTTCTTAAACCCCAAGATATAGAATCATTTAATTTATCCTATCATGTTGACTACATAAGGACCATCAAAAACATACACTCAAAGATATCACATGAATAGGGAATTTGAGATCTCTTATATATCTTCTCTCACATTCGAGTGATAAATATAAATATGGTGGTAATTATCCTATATTCATCCATATGCTCATATTTCTTTAAAGGATCACTATAAATTTAGGATTTCTTGAAACATTGTATATCCATTGCATCATAGACATGTTTTGGGTTGATAGATATTTCTTCCTCACAAGCCTTTTTATATAAAAACATAGGCAATGATGTTTTTATCATATATAATAAACAATAATGGTATTATCATGGAAGAAATTCACATAGTATAATAATTTACGAGGAAGAATTAAAATTTTCCATAGGTTGGTCTGATGTCTGAAAGATCCTAATGTTATCTGAACCTTCTCTAACTCATGTTTCAAACTTATAACTCTATCCCTCCCTCTCAAACCACTTACCACAAGTTATCAAAATCTAATTAATTGTACTTGGTGGGAAACAAATTTCTTTACAAAAATTTATTAATAAAGGAAAATGGATTTACAGGGATTTTCCACTCTTACTAGCCATCCCCAATGCTGGGGTAGCTTTGGGTTATTATTCCAAAAACAATAGAGGCTGAAATGGGATATTATAATATAGAAAAACATGAAAAAAATCTCATTATTAAAGTATTCAATGTCTCATGTAATACATTATCCATGTTGATAATGGAATTCATGAACATTCGGATTTTGAACCCTTTGTTAATTTCTCATAAAAAGTCACTTAGAGGAAACCTTTCTTGAAGAATAACGGGTATCTAAAAAAATATCATGGTAAAACTGGATTAGTTATAGAGATAAGAAAACAACATATTTTCATATATTCCTTAGGGAGGATAAATTTATTTAAAATTTTTATATTATTCCTGAGGATGGGTCTTATTCCAATGATGTCCATGTTATTGGACCTCTTATGGTCTCTCATTTTTCTGATCTTCTTTCTAACACTAGATAACTAGAAATATTGTACTACTATAATATTGGATTTGATGATTTATTTATATAAATAATTTATTGATCTCTTACTAGCACATAAAACAAATTAATGGAATGCTTACTAAAGATGATGAGACCATGGAATCAGCTAAATGTCTTAATCCTAAGAGACCACCATGACATAGTGGCTCTACTGGATCATTTTATATAACTACTTGGGATGTGATCAAATAAGATGTTACAAATGAAACAAAATACTTATTTAAATAAGTACATGTCTATATATATTTTTTTTCTACATTTGTTTCTCATTACAAAGGATAGAAATACTAATAGATTTAATAAAATAAATTCAAATTAGTTTATGAACTTTTTTATAAAAAATTCTTGTTATGATCCTCAAAAAATGATTTCTAGAAATTTGGTCTCTCTCGTATCTGATGAACAACATGTCTTTATCATAGTTAGGAACATTCAAGGATCCATTGTCCTGACATAGGAAATAGCCTTTGATCTGGATAGATGAGTGGTTGGTTCTAATATCAATATAAAAAATAACATTGAAAAGGCATATGATATGTTGGAATAGAGATTCATTATTTAGGGGATGAAGCAGTATGGATTCTATAATTGGTTTTGGGACCTCTAATTTCATTTCATCTGCACTCCTTGGTAGAAAATATCCTTAATGAAGTGGATATTTCGTTTTTTATAATCCATCTAGGGGATTCCCGAAATAGAACCTCTTTCCCTATGCATTTTCATTCATTCCTAAATTATCTTAGGAAATTTTTTTACCCAGCTATCTCAAATGTATTTTTTTAACCATAAAGAGGTCAGTAGGGATTCAAAGGAAAATTCTCATATTCTTCACTGGTGAAATAATTTTATAAATCAATGGAATAATAAAATATATTCATAACATCAGGGAGATTTTAAATGATTATAGTATAAGCGGTGGACAAAACATCAACAAAAATAGAAGTATTGTTTTTCATATCCAAAAATGGTTTAAGAAATCCATATAGGATTATTAGGGAGAGATCATATATACCCGAAAGTATCATTCCAATATACTATCATGGTGATGAATTGTATAATATATGAATTAAAATTCATAATTTTCATGGAATTTTAAAAAAATAATGTGAAGTGAAAAAAACAAGAAAAGTATATTTATATGAGTTGGAGTATTCATTACTCTAGTAAGTAGTGTTCTTTATTCAATTAAAATACATGTTTTTTCATTTTGTATGATTTTAAAGACTATTATGAAAAATATTGAACATCATTTCAACACCTTCGTCTCGGAATCTCATCATAAAGTCTACCATTATTAGTTCAGTTGGAATATACTAGAATAGATAAATAATTAAGGGTGTTTCAATATCAATATTATAACTAAAATAACGACATTCATTCAATCCATGAATTCATTGAAGGATATTTTATTTGATTCAATCTGGGAAACATTCATCAAACAACAATATATAAGTCAAAAAATGTGTTGTTCTTAGGGAAACACATCCCCCCATAACTTGAATAAACTATAATAAAGAATCATAATAATTCTTGAATGATATCATGGGATCATTGGTTGTTGTAAAGATTCTTCTGATCAAATAATAGGTCTACATAACCACTCTATTTACTGGGATTCCCAACAATAGGCCCCAATTTTTTAAAATATATTTCATTGCCTCAATATTTGGAATTAGTTCTAAATGATGATAAAAAAGACCTTATTAATGGTATTCAACTAGTTAATTATCCTGACTAATGCAAATTCACTCCCTATATTATTGAATCCCTCATCTGTGCATCTTATCATTTGTTAACTCTTGTTCATCATTCTAAAAACATTACATATAGAACCTCTTATTCATGAATAAACCCTTCAAATTTAATTTCCTGGTCTGGAACCTCTACAACCATTCCTACCCCATGAATTTTAAAATTCATAGAAAGGGAATTTATCTTTATTCTAAATTCATTCAATATAAAAATTATATCATAAAGTTAGTGATTTATATTTTTTTAAAGGGTGATTGGGATCATGTCATTTTTTCCACCCTTTAATAAATTGTTCACAATTATGAATCTCCTAACCAATTCGTTATTTGTCATTTTATCATTCACATATGTCGAATATAAAATTCCCAATCAAAATGCATCCTAAATTTGGATTGTTTATTTGGAATATGGGAAATAAAAATTCAAATATTAATTATCAAATCATCCCCAACAATGGATATCTCAAATCTAGAATTATTTTTCAAGTTCACATGATAATGTCATTATTAATAGAAGTCAAAATGTGGTAGTCTATTAATTTCTAATATTCCCATTTCACTATACAATTATTATATGTAATAGTGTGTAAGTTTTATGTAAGTCCCTTTTATAGTGTCACAAACTCAACATTGACGGATAATACATATAAGGGGTTATGGGAGGTATATTATTAGTTCATGATAAAGTGGATCAATTTTTTTGGATTTATTATATTTCTATAGCGAGGGATATTATTTTCATGTGGAATCATATTTCATTATCTCCAGTATCAATATTTTTAATTCAAACAACATCAATCATTTGGTTATTGATTCTAATTCTTCCATACTTTTCGAAGCCTATTTGGAACCTTGTCTATGTCAGGAGATAATTTTCTATAACAATATAAAATGTTTATGTTTTATTCATTCCAGTATCCAGATCCTTCACACATAGTTTAAGAGTATCATTGATATAGATATCATTTCTTCTATAGGTAAACAGGACATGAAATTGAACATTTTATTGAGTTTAGGTTCTTTTCCTTTGGATGTACTAATATTTTTTAAGGGGATGAACTTGGTCATCACCACTTTATGCCACCTTGAAATGTTGTTCCATTCTATGAAATTATGAGAGATTAAAAAAAATCTAAATATTCAAATACAATCTAGTAGAATGTAACCATATTCCACTTCCCATAATCGATACATGGACTTAAGAAGTTATTTGAATGGTTTAAGGTAGTCATTAACTTCAAATACTGTTAACTTGTAGTTCATTGTTCTTTTGAGTGGAATCCCAAATCTGCAAATCCTAGAAAAATATTTCATCAACCCATGCCTCTCAGTAAACCCAAGTAATTCTTAGTCAGTCAACCATTGATTTAAACAATGTTAATTCAACAATAAATCTAATGAAAAAAGTTTCATTATAATTAAAAAACCTCAACCTGGGCCAATAAATTATTTGAACTTTGTGTTGGAATCTAATACAAGTAAGGGATGGATATAATGCCTTAATATTTTAGTTGAGGGATTTATATCCTTATGAATACTAACTTTTTAATCATATCACCATCCTTGTTAATATTAAGTGAATTTTAAATAAGTGATTATAAATTTCCGATAACATTTACACATAATATGATATTATTTTATTACATAACAAATTATTGTTAATTAATTTATTTAGTGATTGCATAGCATTTAAAAAATAAACTAAAAAACATGAATTTGATTGAAACAAAATGTAATTGGCATGATCATGAGATCTAATAATGGTTGGTTTATTTATCACATGATAAAATAACCCTAAAACCTAGTGAAGAACCTTGAACCATAGCTTTGTTGACATTACTTCATTCTACCTCAGATCCTATGTATCACCTCAACTGGTTTCAACTAGGCCTTCAAGACTCATCCCAACTCATCTCACATGGGATCTTCATTATTGCATAATATTTTATTCACCATCATGTGAGGTTATCCAATGGATTGGATAATGTGTTAAAATAAAAGATACTATGGGAAGGAATTTTGTTACATAATAAGGATGAGGGGATGATATGTAAGCTATCATTTTAATTTAATAATAAAAAATTCAAATAAAACTGGTCATATGCATAGGTATGATTTAATATCATGATCACCTAAAAACATTAAATAAATATAAATTTGAAATTAATCTATCAATTACATTTAATCCTTATTTACATAAGATAATGCTCAAAAAATCATTAAATTAATTTAGTTTATATTAATTCCATCCAAGAATCCTTGAGTTGCCGTCATGCTTAATTTTAAACATATTAAAAAAATTAATTTTGTTTAAAATTAATACAAGTACAAGAGGATTTTTAAAGGAAATAATATGTATTCATCCAAATAACATTATATGATCCTTATGATTGTGCATTTCTTTGGCATCCAATATACATTGAATGATAGGTGATTACATGGAATGTACAATCAAAACAATGAGACAAAAAAGTTATGTTAATTACACTACATGTGATGATAAATATGCATGTGGAGTCCACTATAAGTAATTCCTATACAAAACATCTATTTTTTGTATTAAATATGGAAATTAATTCAATATATAATTAATAATTTTATGAGATGGTGTGTACTATTTAATAAACCACACATTAAAACACACGTCAATAGGATTAATTATCTAATTAATTCTACTCCCAATGTAAAAGTAAGAACATTTTTGTAAGAAAGTACATGAATATATTTGGTTACATGACATGTAAATTATTCTACTTGAATTCACGACACATATCTAGGGATTGGGCATGTTTCCCTGCCGAAGGTGTATATGTGTTACAAGACATGTATGCTTCTTACATGATGTGTGTCCTAGACGTTTCATGGTCTGTCTATCCCCATGTCATATAGTAGATATATGACATGATTTGACTCATGTGTTCTCTATAACATGGACACAAAGACTAGATAATGTGTCCATATATTACAAGACACATAGTTATTAAAATCATATGTCATACTATTCAGATACATGTACTGATCTTTTTTTATCATATATTTAATATTGTTTTATCACACTAATTTGTTAATATCACGATATATGAACACGATACACAAGTACACAATTTTTATTTTTGGTTTACATATACGTTATAATTTTTTTATCTAGCCAATATCTTCTACACCTCCATATGGCGTTTTCATATGTTTCTTAATTTTAATATAACCCATTAATCAGTTATGTGAGACATAATGGATAATTAGAAGGGAAAAAATGTTAATATTCCCTGAATGAATAGATATGAATTAAAATAATCTGTGAATGGATTCCTTTTAGTCTATGATAAATAAATAATTATAAATTAACAAAGTGGCCACTATAATACTAATTATATTTTCTGGTCACAATGAAAGTGTATGTTTAACATGAACAACTTAGATTTTAGTATTAATTTATGATTTTTCCATGCTATACATGATGAATGAAATCGTTCCCAACATTTCTACATTATATACCACATTAATTATTTTAATACATGAACTAGAAGAGGGGATCATAACAAATAACTTATAATTAATTTAAAAGAATATATATAAATACTTGAACTTGTAATTCTTTATTCGTTGATGATCCGGTTGGATCAAGATTTACATACAATAATTTCACTATCTGATCCAACTGTAGAATCCCTCTTGTGGTGATATACAGATGAAAAAAAATCTTTAATCGTCACTATAGAATCTTTGAGTGCTTTCATGGTCGATCTCGGTCGTTTTTGTTATTGATGATTGATTATACAAAAATTATTCTATGAGGATGAAAAATCATGTTATTCAATCAATGTATTGATAATGTTAGAGGATAGAGAAAATTATAGATATATAGAACTACATATAGTGTTTTAGTGTAATCCTATGTATCATTTTTAATAAGTAATCACAATAATAAAGTGATATAATTAAATTTTTATAATGGCAGGTACAAGGTTTGAAATTTTAATAGAACACCCTTTACAATTCGTTATTTCTTATTGAATCCCACATATTAATAATAATATAATTATTCTTTAGTTGACTTGTGCATCAATAAAAATTAAAAAAATATTATTCATGTGATTTTCAATTAGACTATTAAAGAAAGTCTTCATATCCTCCTCAATATTTAGAAAATATTGAATAATGATTTTTTTATCAAATAAAAATCAATATATTATTTATTAATTAATATAACAAATATTAGATACACTGAACCTTATAAATAAATATTTGTATTTATTATTTTACTCACTTATTCATTTGAATATCACATGATTAAATCTTGTGGTTCAAACACACCCTTGAAATTATTAAACCCTAAATTATTAATAATATTTATTCAAAATTTCTATATTAAATAAAAAAATTTATTTATATTATGGATACACTTAGTGTCTGATCGTATTAGAATCTTTCTCTATGGAAACTAGAAGTGATTACTAAAGTCTATGTATAACACACAACAATAATATAAAGAAACCATAGAGAAAAAAGTTAATATCATAATGACATAAAATCAGCTATGGATGATAACTATATAATATAATACCATTATCATGATACATCCAATCACGATTGATGCATACTAGTGTCATCAAATTATGTACTCGATGTATATTTCTTTAAATTTTTAGAAATAATTTTTTTCTTAGAACACCATGACCATGAATTCATCTGTGTTATTAAATTTCTATCAAAGGTATTGAGATATCAAATTATGTTAAGGTTATGAGGGAATTATCTATTTCTATAATTAAACATTAAATAAATATCTCTCATGTTGTATGAAACTTATCATTATTCTCTACAATAATATGTGATCATGATTTTAATTAATATAGTAAAATACATGACTTATAGTATTTATTAATGATGATATTAAATTATAAATAACAATACAAATTTTCATAGATATGAACAGAAATTAATACATATAAATGGTCATTTTCTATTGATATTCCTTATTATCATAGTCTTTTTCTCTATTAATTACCGTGGATGCACACTATGAGAGAGTGTATTAGTGTCTTCTGAGTCTCCACCCCTGATATCCTATATAATTTTTGTTATGTCAAATGATATCACTAGGATATAAAACATTTATTCAGTAATCTTAGCAAGGAACCTCTAGGTTCCCTTCCCATAGAGAAGCTTCTATAACCTTTCAATGATAATTATATTCTTAAGACATTATGACATACAAAATAATGAATTGTAAAAAAATAATGTGATAAAAAAATAAAAAAAATATAGTAAAATTAATATATTTTGTCACCATGTACATAGAATTTTTTTCTATGGGACCAACTCCAATAGTATCATCCATGGGTATACAACCCTTGTACTGGAATGGTCAATGACATGTATAACTGACTACAGAACGATCATGGTTCCATCAAGATACTGATTTGAAAAAATAAGGTGCATCACTAGATTCATTATGGAATACAATATGTGAAATTAGATGTGATGGTGGATTGTAATAGGGTAGTGTCTTTGTTCTCAATATGGTTTTAATGTGATCTCATGGTTCTAGGATCATAGGTTCATTGGTGTATGTGGAAGGAAACAATGATTTCTCAGATATATGTGGTCATTACCATGAATCTATTTTGGAGTTTGTTATAAAGTCCATATATCTTCTTCGGATGATTGGAAATTAATTCAAGGCTTAGGTAATAATGAAAAAATAAATAAATTATCCAATAGTAGATGGAGATGGGAATTATCAAGATGTGTGTCGACACTCCTTTCCATCACAAAGTCTAAACGAATGAAAACGGAAATGCCTTAGCATAAATTGATTCATCCTTTGAAGAAAACATCAAAAATTGACAAAGGCATGAACAAGGGTTCTTTTCTATTTGGGTCGTGCAAGTTCCCTCATAGTCGCGCAAGTAAACTTGTGAACCGCCTAATGGTCGCACAGGTGACTTGCATGCCCTCTTTGAAATTTTTCCCAGGGTCTCTCTACCCAATAAATACCGCAGTGCCCCCCCCCTTTGAAGGATGAAAAATTCTAGAACCTCATATTTGAGCTCCCAACGCCCTAGTCTCTTCTCAAAGCATCTGAACACTTATTGGGTAATTTCATACCTAAAACAAAAGATCTAAAGAGGGTTAGGAAGTCTTAAGTGTCGATACTCATCAACACTTGTGCGCCTGGGTGGCCAGCCATTAAGGGAAATTGCCACACTTGCACACCGCCTTTCACCTTCCACATAACTTGCATGCCTCTCTTCTAGAAGTCTCTAAGGGTAGTATTAGAGGCTTGAGCCAAGCCTTTCCCAAGTTCTACCCTAAGTATTGACCGTCGCGTAAGTACCCATGTGTCACGTAGGTACACCTATGCGATCATGCAGTACTTGCACGCCCCTCTCTTTTTTGGTTCCCTTCTTGCCCATTTCACCCCTCTTACACCTATCCACCTCTCTTCTTCAGTATTAAGCCTTCATATCTCTCTCCAAAACCATTTATGGAATGATCTCCTAGTTGGATTCCTTATCTGAAAGGAATTCTGTGGAACATTTCTCAAAACCTAGTGATTTACACATCTTTAAATCACCAATGTTAGAGACTTCATTCATTCAACCTCTTCCTTTAATATGAGATAATCCTTAACCTGGGCCTCCTTTTCAGGAGTAAGCCTCAGTCCAAATTTGCATTAATTTGGGAATCCTCCATAGGAGTAAGCCCCATGTCCCCATTAATTTGGGCCTCCTTTTCTGGAGTAAGCCCCAAGTCCCCTAATCTGGGCATCCTCTTTAAGAGTAAGCCCCAGTCATAATTCCCTTAACATGGGCCTCCTTCTCAGGAGTAAGCCCCAGTCATAATTTATCTTAACCAGTCTTAATTTACTTTTGATCTGTGCTTCCTTCTCAGGAGTAAAACCCAATCATAAGTCCCCTCCTATCTTTGGCATATTTCTTAGGAGTAATCCCCAAGATTAGACTATCCAAATCTCCATAAAGTACATATACCATTATGGACACTGTTCCTGGATTTATTCCCTGAAGTAAATCTTAATCTTCATCTAATTTGGGCAGTCATACATACATAAGCCCCATATCATTTCTTATGATTGCATATTTCATGGAACAATTGTTTGGTTTTACCAATACCACTTTTTTCTCACACTAAGCATGATTGACGTGAGCTTAGAGTGTAAAAGTAATTATGACATCTTTATTTGAGCAATAAATCATAAAAATCATACTCTCTTACTCGAACTACATGGGTTCTGATTCCTTTTCCAAAACAAAGGATACGTAGGTAGCCTATCTATGGGTACGATCTCAACTATGAAATAATCCACGTCCTTCTAAATGACAATAATCTTCAAGTGCCCCACTGAGTGGCTTTAAAACCATCAGGGTTATCATAATGACCAAGAGACTTTTATTTAATGTGTTGAAGGATACCATTGTCCAAGATTCTCTAAAAAATACAGATGATTCTCTATCAATGAAGAGACTCGAATATATATAAAAGATTCTCTAAATTTCCTACATATTTAACCATTGATAGTCAGATCTAAAGGGAATATCATTTTATACTTGGTAATGTAATAAGGATTCATGAGCATAACTTAAATCTATAAAGAGAGTCCTGGAGTAGACAATAATTTCCCACAAAAAGGTGTGATGAGTCCGACCTCCCATCCTCTCGACCAATGAAAATTCCTAAGCCTCATCAGTCCACAATTACTGAGCACCTACCTTTGGAAAGTAGGTCCAAATGGATATGGAATCATTGGATGTTTCCGGTTCTATGAAAATACCCATTAGAAATTGATTGGAATGTTTGAACATTCAATCAACAAGGTCATCCCATATTTTAGAGGGAAAAAATGGTGAACCCGATGTGAATCCTAAACCAAGTTAAAGTGATGTTTTACCTTTTTATTAGGCCCCTATTTAAACTCAAGGATAGGGATAACCAAGCAATCAATATCATATGTGCTCATCCAAAAGATGTAGTAGCCCAAATTATCTTGATTATGTTTGTTATATCAAACATGCACTCTTTTACAAGATCTTCTACATTACAAGAATGGATTTTCTTAAGTTCACATCTGTGAATGCCTCTGTTGTGAAAACCTCTGCTGTGAATGCATCTGCTGTTGCTCCTAATGGATCATCTTCCTCTCTGAGTATGAAATCACCTACTCAGCATCTTCAACGTTGGGTATCAAATGCACTGGTTAAAAAGTACCATCAACACAGTACAATTCCAACATTGGAGGCTAATCGAAAATCCCTCCATGTGAACAACTCAACCTGGTCGTTTGGACAACGACGACTAGTGATCCTGAAGCTGGTGGTGATAACCACCGTCTCCAACCATTTTGTGTTGTTATTCCCGGAACACAATCACCATTCAATCCCATATTTTGAGGAGGTGAATGAGCAGGTCCCTCAGGGAATTAATTCAAGGAGACATGAGTCCTTCCCAAGGGCTCCTATCAACAATCGCTTCCAGACTCGTTTGGTAGTGTGCCTTAAACATGATGAGGGTATCGACTCCAGGAATTCAGCTCTTGGTCCTCGAACCCGAGCTCGCAAGACAAACTGCCAAAGGTGAAATCTGGTTAAAAGTGAGTAGATTATCATCTCTTCCATCTCTAGAGAAGTCCACCAACCTAACATGGTGGAAAGCTATGAACAGGCCCACACACCCATCCATTTTAATTCTGCTGTCCAGTAGACTAGTCTGGCAACATCACGCCAATCCCGCTAGGTAATTCTGGTGGAGTACTATAGACAGGAACATACACCTGTTTATAAATCATCGGCTAGTCCGTAGGCTCGTCTGACTACATAAGATGAAGCCCGCCAACCCTATGTGATGATAACAGGAAAACATGCACATACACCTACTTACCCTCATCAATCCTACCAGTAGCCTTGTCTGTTGGTATTGAAGGAAGCTCATCAACCATGTTCGGCGGAGTGAAATCAGCATGCACATACACATGCTAGTATTGATCAATCCTACCAACAGTTTCGTTTGGTAGAATTCGGAGAAGTCAGTCAGAAATCTCCGGTGACAAACAGGAGGCAGTCTCAACTCTCTGCCCCCACACTTGAGTACTTTCGTGATTCATTGACAGGAAAAGGAGGACAGAAGCATGCACATGCACCTACTCCAAGCACGTAATGGATGTATATCCCCGTTCCGGCAGCTGATGTCACCAAGAATATTCTATCATTGGTTAAAGAGCAGATGAAAATACCTACTCATATTCTGGATGCCTGCTAGGATATTATAATTTCTTTAGCAGCATATCAGGGATAGACACATAAATCTATCCCTACTAGTGGAGTGACACATCAACAGTTCACTCTAGAATAGACACACACATCTGTTCCTGTCCAAGAGGGTTGTAAGGCATACACACCCATATCATAAGGACAACCAAGTGAGGAACATACACCTGGTTTGAGTGGATATAATCAGCCTAACCTGATCCTTTCTCTTGAGCAGGCACATACACCTGCCAAATTGAGTAAGAAGGAGTCTAAGAAGACGACCCGCCCCAGCACAGTCAAGATATCAAGGGCCAATCTGTAACAAATCCTTACTCGATGCTGGAGTTCTCGATGCACTTAGACAACTATCTGTTCTAACTCAAGACTCTTCTCTCTCAGTTTCCAATAGTGGGAACATTAATTCTGAAGGTCTGTATTAGATACTTCCTCATGAAGGCTTGCTTCATGATAATTCGGTTGATCTCGAAGTTTCATCTTTAGATGAGAGCCACAAGAACCCTCTGTGTGGTCAGAAGACCAAGGAGAAAAATGTTTCATCTTTTGCTGTAACCCACCATGGGGGTCATCCCCATGATGATGAATTTAGCTGCGAAAGTCCTCTCCACACTAGTGATTCGAATTGCATGGAAAATTCTCCAATAGACAATGTAGTGACGAGAAAGCCCTCTTATCTTGAGGAACTTGAAAATGTGAAACCAGCCATGTCTCATGCTTTAACATTAGCAGGTGAAATACTTTCTCAACTAGAGGATAGCCTAGGGTGTAGGTCATTCTCCGAACCACCCCATAGTCATGCATCTTCTAGTTTGATCAGTTATTTCTCTACCAATATTGTTGAATTCGATGAAGAAAAAAGGAAGCACAAGCTCTTGTATAATCTGGTAGAATAATCTTCATTAAATGATATTATGGATGTATTAAATATGAGAAAAAAAACTGGAAAAAGGTGAAGTTCCAGTTATGTTTTGGCCTTTGGCTGCTTCTCAGTATGTCATTCCAGAGATGTTGACGGAAGATGGAATTCATGATATTCATCTAAACATTTGGAAACACATTGTTAGATGTAAAAGAAAATATTATCTAATGATGAATTTGAAAATCATGTCAAGATAATAGAAGGGTTACAACACCAAATTGATTTGGCATCTCTCTCAGTTTCTCGATATCTGAAAGCAGGAAAAGAGTAGAGAACCCTTCAGCGTTCATGCCTTGGCGCACTAAGAAGATTGAGACAGTTAATTTCCAATGACACATCTAGTATTCATATCAGTGGATGGGGTGTTCATGGAGCACTACATTTCAATGTGCTCTCCAGTCACGAAAGCCCATAAAAAATTGTCTTATACAATGTTATTTCCCATGGTCTGCCACAGTCAATTGGTTTTGTTTGTAATAAAAATCTTGCCCAATAAAAGGCTTCAACAAGTTCCTCTCAAAATCAAGAATATGGAGAACAAATTGTTGAATTACTCCTGCATCAAGCAAACAATAATATTGAACATTCCTGTTGTTTAGATCAAGCACATAACCAAGTGACAGAAGTGTCAGAAATCATTCAACGGTATTTTGAGCCGGGTGATAAAAGTTGATGGAGGTTGATGTATCTAGCTAATTTCAGGACTAAGGTCCGCAAGATCAGGAGAGATTACAAAAAATCTCAGATATAGCATGTCAAGAACCACCCCAGCTTTCCAGACTAGGGACTCTTTTAACCCAACCCTCATAATCAACAAATTTGATTCGAGGAGTTGAGCAAAGATAGCAGGAAGAGCCCCAGTCCACCGGACTGGGGACTTTTTCAAATCCTTAATCCCTCCCTCAGAGAAAGTCAGTCTTCTCTCGATTGGGGAAGAAGCCTCAAGAATAATGAAGATCCAAATTATCAGGAGATTCCCTCCAAAATTTGGTTCCTCAAGAAGTTCCTGAGGAATCAAATCAACAAAAGGCAATGTCTCATTAAAGACACGGAAGAAGACAATATCGTAGAAATGCCGATAGAAGGGATTAAATGAATTATGCATCTATCTATTTCATCATGTCCTTTGTTTTTGATCCACCAGATGAGGTTCACTCGGAGGGGTTAGATGAAGAGGTTCCTCCTCAAGAAGTTGTACGCACAAACACAAATGAAGAAGGTATGCATACACAAAATCAAAGGATTACTCAGAACCTAGGTAATCCTTCAAGTAACCCACTTCCCCCTCTCCAAAAGGGATCCAAAAAGGGGAAAGAAAAGAATTAGGCTATATACCATTCCTCTGGAGAAGTCCAATCGCTCTCACTAGTGCAATGATTTGCACAAAAAGAGGAAGAAATGAAGGAATTGAAGAGGTTGAACACAAAACTACTTCAATGTAGTCTTCCTCCTAAGAGTGCTACTGTCAGTCAGCCAAGGATTTTTTTTGCGGCTACTGATATGGATCAAGAATATCTTTCTTTATCAGTACACCCTCACAGGTCTAATCCTACGGGTCAAGTACAACAACAATGGATAGTACTTCCATTGGTTGCAGTACCAGCTGCCACCTCTGTACGAGCTCCAGTCATTGCACCCGTTCAGGTCCAAGATCAACTATATGTTTCTCAAAACTTAATAACTACTATTGAATTATTAACATCTTGGTTAGAAGACATGGAGGGAATGCGGGATCCGGTTCAACCAGAGAAGAGAGATTACCCTAAATTGGTTGGTTTAAATACTCCCCCATCAAATTTTGCAATTACCACATTCCCAATATTTAATGGTTCGGGAGACAAAGAGCAACACATAACACATTTTGTTTCACATTGCAATCCTATTATGGTAACCCTTAAGAAACAAGAAGCAGTTAAGCTCAAATGTTTTGCACAGTCATTACAAGGATAATTTTTTTTGGTACACAAGCTTGCAATCCCAGTCAATTACCGAATAGGAGGATATTTTCCAAAAATTCCTTCTTCAGTTTAGCACAAAATTGAAAAAAAAAATAGTTTTGATCTTACAAACTGTATGCAACGTGAGAATGAAAGCATCTCTTATTTCATTTATCTCTATAAGGGATTAACATATTCCCTAATCTTAGCACTCCCTCTAGAGGAATTGTTACCAAT
The DNA here is from genome assembly GCA_963277665.1 of Viscum album. NCBI lineage: Eukaryota > Viridiplantae > Streptophyta > Magnoliopsida > Santalales > Viscaceae > Viscum > Viscum album. Next base: position 1,194,174,397 of record OY728123.1, on the reverse strand, counting down.
CTGTGTGGCAAATTTATGTGATGATTTTCGAACACCACTGATCCCTGTGAAATACATAGGAGGGTTTCGAGACCTTACTTAAATTTCTCAATAGATTGATGATTCTATTATAAAGACTATGGATAAAGCTCGTGTAATTCCATCATCTCCAGGAAGGAGAATGGGTAAATCAGAGACTACTATAGTTATTCTTAAACAAGCACCTGTACCTGCTTGTACATCAAAACCTTCATATTCTCGAAGGTCTCCACCTGCTAAGAATCAGAAACAAAGATCGTTTCGTCAATATGATCAAAGAGATAAAAAAACGGAAACAATTTGAGGATCTAAAGAAAAGAGTTTACTCTTTTTGAAATGGACAAGTTCCTGGTTACATTATTTCAGCTCTGGAAAATAATCTGGTTCAATTTCCAAGGCCCAAGAGGCCAAATAAAGAAGGAGATGAAGACCTTCCCAACTATTTCCCGTTTCATCATATGTTAGGGCATACCATTCAGAAGTATTTTGTCTCAAGGACCTCCTACAAAAAAATGGTCGACTTGGGACAAGTCGAACTAAAATGTTCTTCAACTCAGGTATCATGTGTTACTGCTACAGATCTAGAGGATGAAGGCGAGTGGCAAGAAGTAATGAACAAAAATGCACAAAAATATGATGATTGGATGGTCAAAAAAACAATCAACCGAACTCATGCTATTTTGTAAACATAATTGAATAAACCAATTTTGCCTTCTACCATGAATGATGTAGAAAAACCCTCTCCATCAGAGGGAAAATCCTCAAAGAAACGACGTAATTCAAATAAAGAAGAAGAATCAGAAGAAGATAAGTATGTGTCAAAGCCTAAGTTGTCTTTGAATCTAGAGGATTTCATGCCATCTACTTTAAAGCCACGGGCACCGCCCCACCAAATGGAATAGCCTAAATTGTCTAGTTAGGCAGAGTCTTCATCGGAAGAAGAGTTAATATTTGGTTTTGTTAATAAGATCCAGTTAACAGATCCTTATGCCAATCCCAGTTTTGAATTTGATGAACCTGGGTTCCCCGTATCGTATAGAGGAATCAGAGGATGTTCCAGAGGATTAGGATATAGGGGAAGACATGGATCTTTCAAAGGCCACTATTCCAATTATACCCCTTCTAGAACTGTGTATGCGGCAGAAACTCATGGTAGAGCCCTTAAACGAGCTCCAAAATAACAAGCAAGTTCTTCCACACAAGGTAGACTCTGTCCTGGCACAATTATTCTGGATGATTGGTTGAAGGTTACATCTTCTTCCTCTCAGAAAGTAAATAGACCTAATCAGTTTAATATTCCAATGCCATGAGTATTACCAACTCCTATCCCAGTACAAGATGCATCAACTTCCAAAGCATCAATTTCCAAGTCACCTTCTAAACCACATGTTCCTATTAGGAAACATAGAACTTTGGATCAAAAGTATGATGTATTGAAACAATTTTCCCAAATACCCGCCATGTTATCAATTCTGGATGCTTTGAATTTATCAAAGGTTCTTCGGGAGGCACTCATTGAGGGTTTTTCAAGTCCTTGAGAATTTGAAACTGAAATTGTTGTAGTTGAAGTCTACCATGAAGAGAATAATCCTGCATAATTCCATGTAGTGATATCTTTTACTGATGAAGACGATGTCGTGAATAGACATATTAGACCTTTGTACATATCTGGAAAGTTCAATGGTACAGACATCCGAAGATCATTCATTGATAATGGTTCATGTGTCAACCTCATGCCCATTCGTACACTTCGTCGATTGGGCCTTATGCTATCTGATTTATCTCCTTCTACTATGATGATACAAGGATATGATAATAATGAACAAGAACTATTGGGTGAGATTACACTCAGAACTCAGTTTGGAGATCTTGTATCCAATTCAGATTTTATGGTTGTTGATCAAGACTCATCCTTCATCATCTTTCGTGGAAGACCCTGGCTACATCAACATGCAGCTATCCCTTCATCATACCATCAATGTCTCAAATATTGTTTCGATGGTGAAGTTGGGACATTGTATGGTGATAAGTCCCTGTTCAAAGCATGTGAATATAAATATATTGAGGTGTAATTTTATCACATGAAGGGAAATTAGAAATCCACAATAAGGGAGATTACCGATGTTAATGCTCCATATAGTTTGGAAAAGATTCCAGTAAACACATTAGCACATGTGAGTACAGATTATGTCTTGCATATCTGTCAAATTGACAGGATAGACCCAAATCAAAATACTCTTATGGAATCCTCCATAATGTCAATCACGGCAATCAAGCCAGACAACATGGGAGAAAGTGGTGATTCACCAAGCAATGATGAAAGCTCAAATAGAGATGTCTTCATTTCATCTGCTGAAATCTAGCACGTCTATACATCACCATCTAGGATAGAAGAAGTTATTGCAATGTTAGAGGTGAACGATGAGGTTGATTCTCAATCCATCATCTCCTCTTTATTACCAAAAGAATACCCTTCCTCATCAATCAGGTAAGAAATGGACGCTTCTTCTTCAAGATGTGAAAATTTTAACGTCTATTATGATCATGAAAATTCTGCTTCATCCTTTACATTGCAATTAGAAACAGAAGAAATAACACATGTTGAAGAAGAAGAGGAAGATCTCAGGGATTTTCCTCTAGAATTTGAGTAGGGTATCAATACCACCGTGGATGAACTCAGGGAAATAAATATGGGTACAAAAGAAGATCCACGCCCCACTTTAATTAGTGCAGTTATGACTCTTGAAGAGTAAGAGATGTATATTTCCTTTTTAAAGAGAAATCAAGATATATTTTTTTGGAACTATAAAGAGATTCGAGGGCTTGATCATAATGTTTCCACTCATCGTTTGGGTTTTCTAGAAGAACATTGTGGATTCAAACAAGATGCTAGCAGAACACACCCAACCTATGCTTCGAAAATTGAAGCTGAAGTGGATAATCTTATCAAAGTTATCTTCATTAGAGAACTTCAATATCCCAAGTGGTTAGCGAATATTGTCCCAATGAAAAAGAAGAATGGGAAAATTATAGTTTGCATTGATTTCAGAGATCTTTATTGGCATTGTCCTAAGGATGATTTTTCAGTCCCGATTATAGAACTATTAATTGATGCAAAATCTGGCTATGAAGCACTTTCCTTCATGGATGGACATTCCGGGTATCTTCAAATCTGAATGGCTCCAGAAGATGAGGAATCTACAGCCTTCAGAGCCCCTCAGGGTGTGTTTTGCTATCGAGTAATGCCCTTTGGCCTAATGAATACAGGTACAACATATCAGTGTGCTATGCATCGTATCTTCAAACCCTTTTTAGGGAAGTTCATTGAATGTTACGTTGACGATTTGGTGGTCAAATACAGGCAATGTCCTAATCACTTGGCTTATTTGGAAATCATATTCCACAAACTTCGGCAACATAATTTGAAGACAAACCCCATAAAATGTGCTTTTGGGTTAACCTCAGGGAAATTTCTCGGCATTGTTGTACACCATCGTGGCATCAAAGTCGATCTTGAGAAAACAAAGTCAATCCTTGGTATGTCACCTCCTTGAAATTTGAATGAATTGAGAGGACTTCAAGGACACTTATCATATATTTGGCATTTCATTTCCAATTTGGAAGGAAAAAGTTTACCATTCACCAAATTGATTAAGAAGGGAGTCACAGACCAATGGACTGGATAATGTTAAGAAACATTCAATATTCTCAAGAAGTATCTCTTGTGTCCACCAGTGTTAATGCCACCTATTGAAGAAAGTCCACATATCCTCTATGTAATATCTCTAGAGCGATCATTGTGTGCCTTTATTTCTCAGAAGAATGATGCTGGTAATGAAAACAGCCTCTACTATCTCAGTCGGACTATGTTTGATGCAGAAACCCGATATTCAAGTATTGAGAAGTGCTTCCTAGCATTAATCTTTGCAGTTCAGTAGTTGAGACACTACCTGCAACATCATGAGGTCCAATTGTTATATCGCATTAACCCTCTAAAAGTCATCCTTAGTCTTCCAATGCTTACAGGACGTCTGACAAGGTGGGCAGTTATCTTATAGCAATTTGATATTCAATATGTGTCTCAAAAGGCAATAATGGGACAAGCTCTGGCTGATTTCCTAGATGAACACCCTTCAGTGGAAGACACATCTTCAGATATTGAACTTCTTGATGAGGAGGTCTTCTCTATTCAAGAAAGTCTTCAAACATGGGAAATGTACTTTGATGGTGCTTCTAGTAGTCCAGTAGGGAGGAAATTGGAGAATACTAAATTCAACAACGTTGGCTTAGGAATTGTGCTCATTTATCCAAAAAAGTAGTATTACCTTATTCCTTTTCACTGTTGGGAGGCGGTAAAAATAATGAAGTAGAATAACAAGCTCTCATCGTAGGATTGGAGTTGGTGCTTCAAGCACAAGTGAATCACATAAAGGTGAAAGCTGATTCAGACATGGTAATCAAAAAATTCAATGGGGATTATGCCATTAGAAAAGAAGAACTAATCCCTTTGTATGATTACATCAGAGATTTAATGGTGGAATTCCATTCAGAACTGACATTTTCTTATGTCCCAAGATCACAAAATGCCCAAGCTGATGCACTAGCTAATATTGCCACAACTCTGGAAGATCCAAATCAGGACAAGACAACCATCAATATTGCCCACCGTCGTACAATTTCACCTTATGTTCGAATCAGAATAGTGGAAATCAATGAGATTAGTGCCTTTCCTGAACCATATGGTCATACTACATGATGGATGAAACCTCTCAGGGAGTACCTTAAAAAAAGGAATACTTCCACCTGATATAGCCCGAAAAGAACAAATCCAGCGACGTGTGGCCAATTTTACACACTAAGATAGCCTAGATCACCCAGAGAAAATTCTCTATAAGCGTGGTTTTGATGGAGTTCTCTTCAAATGCATTGATGGTGAAGAGACAATGGCTGTCAAGAAAGAAGTGCATGCAGGAGTCTGTGGTGACCACCAGTCTGGAAATAGACTGTCTGATCAAATTCGAAGGCTTGTATACTTTTGGCCTTCAATGATACAAGATTGTGTTGATTTCACAAAGAAGTGTTATTCATGCCATGTACATGAAAACTTCATTCATCAACCCACAGAGTTGCTTCATATAGCTAAATATACGTGGCCATTTTCCACATGGGGAATGGATGTGGTGGGACCTTATCCTTCAGCTACAACGAACCAGTTTAAGTATATGATTACTGCTACTAACTTCTTTTCCAAATGGGCAGAGACAATACCTCTCAATGAAGTTAGTTCTAAATGAATTGTTATCTTCATAAAGTCTAACATCATTACCAGATTTGGTGTCCATCATACCATATTGACGGATAATGGACCCAACTTCTGTTCATCCGAGGTGAGGAAGTTGTATCAAGAATAAAACATCAAATCCAATCATTCATCTCAGTATCATGTAGCAGCCAATGGCCAGATAGAAGCTTTCATCAAGACTCTGTCAGATATACTGCAAAATATGGTGGATAAAGATAAGAAGTCATGGCCTGATATACACTTTCATGCTTTATGGGCTTATCGAACTACCACCTGCACTGCAACACGGAAAACTTCACATTCATTAGGATATGTAATGGAAGAAGTCTTTACAATTGAGGTTCAACTACCCTCACTCAGAGTAGCCATTTGTGATTAGTTATCTATAGATGAACAATCTCAAAAGCGATTGGATGAATTGGAACAGTTAGATGAGAAATGATTGTGCACCCTACACCACTAGGAAGTCTATCAGATTCGAATTTCATGAGCATTCAACAAAAAGGTTCATCTTAGTTCATTCATTCATAGAGAATTGGAATTAGTTCTCAGAACTCCAATGATACCAGGAATGAAACCTCCCATGCTTGAGCAAAAATGGGAAGGACCTTATTCAATACATAAGTTCTACTCCAATGGAGCTTATTCTTTAATCTCAATGGATGGATAACTCATCACTACTCAAAATAATGCTATATTTCTGAAGAAATATTTTCTATGAACACAAAATACACCAAGGGTCCATGCAAAAGTCTTTTAATCTATTGGAACTTTTGTCCAACATGACGTTAAACTGTGATGTCCAACCTGATGTTAAACTGTTACATCCTAACTACATGACGTTAAACTGTACAGAAGTCCCTTACGTCCAGCAAGACGTTAAATTGTGTAACCAACTATCCATGAATACGACCTTAAACTATTGGCATTTCTCTCATCCCACAAGACATTAAACTGCACAATATATGGTCTATGCATATGACTGTAAACTATTCTCACTTTCATCCAACATGACATTAAACTGTGTCAATTTCATCGTCCTATACGACGTTAAACTATATAGCAACTATCCATGCATATGAATTTAAACTATTGGAAATTACGTCCAACATTCCATTAAACTGTGATTTCCTAACTACATGATGTTAAACTGTACAGAAGTCCCTTACGTCCAGAAAGACGTTAAACTGCATAACCAACGGTCCATGCATATAACATTAAACTGTTGGAATTTCTCTCGTCCCACAAGATGATAAACTGCCCCATCTATGGTCCATGCATATGACCTTAATCTATTCGCACTTTCATCCAACATGATGTTAAATTGTGTCCCTTTCATCGTCCTATATGACGTTTAACTATACAGCAACGGTCTATGCATATACCCTTAAACTATTTGCACTATCGTCCAACACGACGTTAAATTGTATCATACCTTTTTCATCCAACATGACGTTAAATTGTGAAAAAGTCCCTAATAAGTCCAACATGACGTTAAACTGTGTCCTCTTTTGTCCTTACTACAAGACATTAAACTACATAGTCCCCTTTTTTGTCCAACATGACACTAAATTGTATTGTCCCCATCCTCCAAACTACATGACGCTAAACTATAAAAAAATCTCATAATACAACCTACATGACATTAAACTGTATTTTTTCTCCACTACATGACACTAAACTGTGCATCACCAATAGTCCTAAATGCTAGACATTATACTGCATAGTCCCTTCATGTGTCCTACATGACATTAAACTATGTATCGTTAATGTTGTTGCTCCCTCTTGTTTCTGACACTGAGTAAAAATCACGCGAGCTTAGAGTAAAATTCAACCATAACACCCTATCTGGGCCGCTAACCACGCGTAAGTCCCAAGACCATTTTTTAGGTCGTTGTCCCTAAGAACAACTTGATCACTAATTCATTCTTTAATTGAACTATGCAGACTTTGATCCTCGCCTTATAGGCTGAGTATATAGGCAACCTCCCAAGGTTCAAGACCAAAACCAATCTCTTCATATCAGTTCACCTCCATCTCATAGGATGTTGATTCGTGAAACTACCCCGAGAATCAATATCTTTACATTGGTTCACCTTCATCCTTGCTATAAGATGATAAACTGTACAACACTATTGTCCTGTATGACAATAAACTAGAATATTCTTTGATACCCTCACCTGAGAGGGAATCATTATTTACATTGTTTTTCAATCATGTTATATTCCATAGACTATGTTCTGATATTGCAATGCCCAAAACTTTTATCTCGGGTTAAACCATTATTACACTAAAGTCCCCTTTCACCCATCACATGGACGAACCAAATTTGTAAAGAGGGTATTTCTAGAACTATTTGGGCTTGATTCCCATCCTTATGGGATACGTAGGAACATTCTAGTTTCCCTCGAATCCAGCCCCAAGTCTTTTGGGCCTAACCCCAAATTCCACTTCCAGTCCCCTGGTTGAAAAGAATTCGTGAAAACACTCAATGTGTATATCTTATAATGGTCTGAGTTCTTTGACCCTAAACCAAGATCTCTTATACTCTCGTCCCACATGACGTTAAACTATATTTCAAGAACTACGTATGGCTTGATTCCCATCCTTATGGGATAAGTAGTGATGTCTAATATTTCAATTCAGGATCCAGCCACAACATGATTATGGTTAGAATTGATATGTGTATCTCTTCATACATTGGACAATACCCTTAATTATTTTTCATAATCCTAACCTTAAATATTTTCAGATCTTCATAACCCCTTTCTTGACTTATAATCTCAAAAATTTCAAATCTCTGAGTGTCCTTTTGCCTGACTATACAGCACGTTCCCTTAGGCGACCTTGCATAAACAGTCTACATAATAGAACTGCCATCCGAAAGATACTATTATTTGACTATGCAGCCAATGACCTTAGGCGGCTCTGCATAATTCAACCCCCTAACAGGTTTTTCAGATAATGGTAAATTTATTCTTGGGAAGAAAACCACCTTTGTCCTTATTGGACTTATAAAAACTATGTAAGGATCCACAAAAAAATATCCATCCTTAACATATTTGTTTCATGTTCTTTTTCATGATCTGAAAGTATTCAAGTCTATGGTTTATATTTATCTTCCATGCGTTTGGGTCAGACCATCGTAGGAGTGACATTCATCCAGTTCATGACCAATCTTGTTTGGAAATATCTTCTCCATATTCAAGTACCTATATCCATAAAACAAACTCTATGATTTGGAAAATTTGAATCCCCATAAACTTCCACAGGCTTTTTAGCAATAGATAAGTAAATTTTTTAGGGTTCTTTTGCCTGACTATGCAGCACGTGCCCTTAGGCGGCCTTGCATAAGTAGTCTACATAACGGACATGTCAGCCAAAAGATACCATTATTTGACTATGCAGTCAATGCCCTTAGGTGGCCCTGCATAATTCAACCCCCTAATAGGTTTGTTAAATAATGGAAACTTTATTCTTGGGATCTACATCATCTAATGCCTTTTAGCAATTTTTCATATCATTCCTCATATTAAAAATTTCTTAAGTCATCTTTTACATATTTTCCATCATACTTGAACATGGTAATATGTTTTCAGATAAATTATTAAGGAATTGAGTCAATGTCAATATGTTCAGTCAAAGCTATTACGACCTTAAACATTAGACTTTTATGTCCAACGTGCATGACATTAAATTTCCCACAAAAGACAAGGGAGCTCTGAATAAAAGTCATGATCCAGCTCACTAAACATACATTTTGTATGATTTAGGAAATATTGAGCAATTAAAAGATTCAAAGTTTGTAGGGTTATTTATAATAATCCTAGTAAAAATAAAACTATTCTTAATAGGCCCATTGGCTTAAGTAAAAATCTAAAGTATGTAGAAAAGGAAAATGCTTGCACAAATGATTGAAGATGAAAGTGTTTTTCATTGATGAAAAAGAGTTAGAAGGATGTCCACAAACTGAAGTCTCTTCTCTTTTTCAGGAATTATAAAAGGCTTTCAACATAACTATTAATTTGATTTACGACATCCCGATCTTCATTAGAAGCCACCTGGAATTCATTCATTCAGCTGGATAAAATAAGATATGCAGTGATACCAACTCTTCTTGGGAGAATTGTAAAAGAATGTTCTTGCGTGCAGTTTGAGAATATTTTCTACTAATCATATAGTGACTCTATTTCTGACTAAGAGACTTGGATGATGGATATATGGATTTGAGAATAGTGCATTGGAAGTAGAGAGCCATTTGGAGAAAATACTCTATTTAGATATTGTTTCTAATGTCATGATAATCTTCTCTTCATCAACTGGCAGCGGAAAACATACCAGCCCATGGTTTTTGGATTTTCATATCTGTAAGGAAATGGTATGGAAAGAAAATTTGAAAGTTCACACCATTGTTGTTTCTCATTATGCATAGTATAATCGAAATAGATTAGTAGTAGTGTAGCTGCATCTCAGGCATATAGTTCATTGAATCTGGAATGTTGACTCCTTGCAGATGATAATGACCATACAGATCCAAGTATATTCTCTATGGGAAATTCACATGATATTTCTTCAATTACATATCCAAATCTGGGAGAGTGTTGTCGCAGATATCATAATAATCAGGGCCAAAAACGTTCATCATGTCATCAATCCGCTTTCTAGCTAGTTCATCAGCCGTTCTGGTTCACTTGGGAGCCATTGAATATGCACAAAAGTTGAATAAATTAACTCTTAAGTACGTTTATTTTTCATAAAATTTTTGAAGGAATTCAAAAAAAATGTCAATGGAATTGAGGCTCACATGTATAATTAAGGCGTGTTGGTATGGATGTGTCGTGCAAGTATGATGTGTCGCGAAGTTTTTTTGAATGCAAGTATAACCGCGCAAGTCCAAATACCTTAACAGTAGTGTGAAAGTGAAGAAATAGCAGAAAACAGAGCAACTTGCGTGGAAAAGGTAACTTGCACGGCGAGAGCTCGAAAATTAGAAATCCGGGTGCTTTGCATGAGAATGGCCACCTATATATAGACCAGGCCACACCCCTATGTGCCTAAAGATAGTGCGCCTAATGCCAGCGCGCCCAACACCTACATGCCACCCTCTGCGTGCTCAACAATTGCACGCTGCCTTTCCTTTTCTTTTCTTGTTTTCCTCAGAGTCACATCCTCATTTCTTTCAGATCCAACTATGAGGGGGGACTTATGTTGACGCTCTTTTCCGTCACAGAGTCTAAACGAATGAAAATGGAAATGCCTTTGCATAAATTGATTCATCTTTTGAAGAAAACATCAAAAATTGAAAAATGCATGAACAAGGGTTCATTTCCATTTGGGTCGCGCAAGTTCCCTCATAGTCTCACAAGTACACTTGCGCGCCGCCTAATGGTCACGTAGGTGACTTGTGAGCCCTCATTGAAATTTCTCTTTGGGTCTCTCTAGCCTAAAAATACCCTTGTTCCCCCCCCCATTTGAAGGATGAAAAATTCCAGAACCTCAGATTTGAGCTCCTGGCACTATATTCTCTTCTCAAAGCTTCCGAACACTTCTAAGGTAATTTCATACCTAGAAAGGAAGATCCAAAGAGGGGGAGGAAGGTCTAAGTGTTGAATCTCATCAACACTTGCACACCTGGGTGGCCAGACCTTAAGGGAGATGGCCACACTTGCGCGCCACCTTACCCCTTCCACATAACTTGCGAGCCTCTATTCTGGAAGACTCTAATGGTGGTATTAAAGGCTTGAGCCATGCCTCACCCAAGTTATACCCTGAGGATTGACCGTCAATCAAGTACCCATGTGTCGCGCAGGCACACCTGCACGATCGGGACTTGCGTGCCCACACAGTACTTGCGCGCCAATGCAATACTTGCACGCCCCTCATTTTTGGGGTGCCCATGTTGCCCATTTCACCCCACTTACACCTATCCACCTCTCCTCTTCAGGATTAAGCCTTCAAAACTCTCTCCAAATCCATTAATGGCATTATTTCCTTGTTTTCTTCCTTATCTGAAATTAATTATGTGGAACATCTCCCAAAACCTAGTGATTTACATATCTTTACATCACTAATGTTAGAGAGTTCATTCATTCAACATCATCCTTTAAGATGAGAGAATCCTTAACCTGGGCCTCCTTTTTAGAAGTAAGCCCGAGTCCAAATTTTTATTAATTTGGGCATCCTCCTTATGAGTTAGCCCCAAGTCCTCATTAATTTGGGCCTCCTTTTCAGGAGTAAGCCCAGGTCCTGTAATATGGGCATCCTCCTTAGGAGTAAGCCCCAGTCATAATTCCCTTAACGCGGGCCTCCTTCTCAGGAGTAAGCCCCAGTCTTAATTTCTCTTAACGAGTCTTAATTTACTATTGATCTGGGCTTCCTTATTAGGAGTAAAATCCAATACTAAGTCCCCACCTATCTTTTTAATCTTCCTTCGGAGTAAGCCCAAGGATTAGAGTGTCCAAATCTCCATAAAGTACATATACCTTTATGGACCCTATTCATGGATTTTTTCCCTGAATTAAATCTTAATCTTCATCTATTTTGGGAAGTCATACATACATAAGACCCATATCATTTCTTATGATTGCATATTTTATGGAACAGTTGTCTGGTTTTACCAATACCTCTTGTTTCTCACACTGAGCATGACTCACGTGAGCTTAGATTGTAAAAGTAATTATGACATCTTTATTTGATCCATCAATCATAAACATAATATTCCCTTACTCGAACTAACTGGGTTCTGATTCGTTTTCCAAAACCAAGGATACATACGTTGCCCATCTACGGGTACGATCCCAACTCTAAAATTATCCACATCCTTTTAAATGAAAATAAACTTCAAGTGCCCCACTGAGTGGCTTTAAAACCATCATGGTTATCGTAATGACCAAGAGACTTTTATATATTGTGTTGAAGGATACCATTGACCAAGAATCTCTAACAAATATATATGATTCTCTATCGATGAATAAACTCAAATAAATATAAAAGATTCAATAAATTTCCTACATGTTTAATCATTTATTGTCAGATCTAAAGGAAATCCCATTTTACACTTGGTAATGTAGTAAGGATTCACGAACATAACTTAAATCTATAAAGAGAGTCCCAGAGTAGAGAGTAATTCCCCTAAAAAAGGTGTGATGATTCCGACCTCCCATCTTCTCGACCAATACAAATTACTATGCTTTATCATTCCACAATTAATGAGTTCCTACCTTTGGAAAGTAGGTCCAAATGGATATGGAATCATTGGATTTTTCCGGTTCTACGAAAAAACCCGTTAGAAACCGATTGGAATGTTTGAACCTTCAATCAACGAGGTTATCCCCAATTCTAGATGGAACAATGTGTCATCCGAGGATGACGTGACATGTTTTTACGAATGGATATGTATGTGATAAGTTGAAAACCACATCCAGAATGTCATTTTGGATGTGATGAATGTGTTTTGAGCATGAAACTGAGGCTTCACAGAAAAGTTGTTATATTCATGTCTTATAGATGGATGATATTTATATATCCACCTTAGTGTAAAATTAGTAATAAAGTAGGCTGAAAAAAATATTATGTGAATTATAATTCATGTTTGGGTGAGGTGAATTTGAAATCGATAAAGGAGAATTTTAGGAACATGAGAGTTGTATTTTAGTAGGAATTTTTGATGACAGATGCACCAATGCATCAAAATTGGGGGTTGTAATGTAAAGATTATATTACATAGAACAATAGATATATAAATTAATTATAATATGAACCTATCATGTTATTGATATACAGGCTCGAGAAAGAGTCACATACTGTTTTAGTTATGATTATATGTGTTGTATTAGGTTTTGGAATTCTAGTCACCCTGAGTTGTAGGTTTTTTCTTGGATATGAATTGAGAATTTGAGAGTAAAATGAGGTCATTTAACATTGTTTTGTTTACCAATGTTTGATGATAATATTAGATGGATAACCATTGATTATTAATGGGGATGATATGTGTAATGGTGTGGACTTTATAATTCCATGTATCAATATAAATGTTTTTAATTCAATATGATTTTTAATTTTTAAAATAGTGGCTAGGTCAAATTTTGATCCAAAAAATAGAATGGAATTATGAGGGTTTGAAAATCTCAACCGTTTGTTTTAGGCATGTAATGGGGGATATGAGGTGTTCATAGGGGTTTGAGAATAATTAGAGTCAACTTGACGTGGAAATACTATAGGTTGGTTGTATCCTATAGCCACAGGTGAGATGATGGCCATGTAATTGTTTTGGGCTCATTGATCGGTCAGTGGACTAGCACCGTTCATTTGGTGAGAAATCGACTAGTTAGTGGACCTAGACCGGTGAGATGTAACAATATTGGGGAGGGTGTATTTACCAAATTCCCTCTTCTGGTTTTTTGGGGGTGATTACCATTATTTACCCTATTTTTGGTCAACAAGAATGATTCAACACCTCCCCTATCACATCGGTTCCTCAACACTTTATGAAACTCTTTAAGTGATCTTATAGATATTGAAGGGATGATCTAACCTACGGTGGATCCCACCTATCCCCTAATTCATCCAATCTATATTTGTAGTTCTTTATTTATGTATTTTCTATGATAATTCCATTTAATCATGGTGGAATCATCCATGTATTGGGAGCCTTTGATGTGGATTTTATAGAGGTGATCCTTTGATAACGTCTACCTGACACCACGCATTATTTCAATAGATGAACTTTTCACATTAAATTTTATAATGGATTTCATTGAATTATTATTTTTCTAATTTTCGTGTCGATGTTAGTTATGGCCTTGGATCAAAATGTCATTGAGAGTACACCATGAGTAATTTTAAAGTGTTTTCTCAAAGTTATAATGATGCATCGATGACTGTATAGATTTCAGTGCCTATGTTTTTTTAAAAAAAATATATACACGGTTAATTGAATTTTTTAGATAAATTATGCAATTAATATCCAATGATTCATAATCATTTATTGAATTTATATGGTATGAGTTTGGTGCTTGGTGCTTTGTTTGTGATGACTACATCAGAGTGCCTTAGAAGTGGCCATTAACGTCTAAAAAATGGTTAAAAATAATTCAATAGATGTAGTTGGAACCAAAATTTATTAATAGTATTGAATTATATTTCTATGTTCATTTTGTATGTCTCTTGGGTTTCTACATAAATAACAGAAAATTTATCAATGGAATTATTTTTCATTTTACAGGGTTAAATGTCCATTTCAATTCTTGACCCTCGGTTATAGATAACCCTAGAGGAGTTCCATCATAATGAATTTACCATTTAATTTTTCAAAAAATCCAGAATGCTATTAAATATGTGAATTATGTGGAAAATGTTTATGATATGACACTAGATGAATCCTAGACCTTGTTTTTGTATAATTTCATTAATTTTATAATGGTTTTAAAGTGTTTAAACGGGAAAATAGGATCATAATAAAGGATTTTGAATGTGAATTTCACAATCACCGTTACTCTAACTGGTATTTTAAGATGATATATTGTTATTAAGATTAAAATGGGGGTTTGAAATGGTACCTTGAAATAGAATATATATTTTATGGTAAATGGTGTTTTTCAAATATAAAAATGGAAATAGTAATTACTATATGTGTATTGAAGTTGTTTTTTGAAACATAGTGAATATTGGTTTATGGATTGTTTGATTAAATGGTGTTTTTAAGTTGATGTATTTTATGTAATGAAATCACCCTTGGGGATGTAAGATTCGACTTATTCAAAACTCCCTTTATCGGAGGTCATATTTCATAGATGAGAAAACTCTCATTGGGGTGGTCTGTGTTACTTATGATATTAAATCTTTGATGAACAAACTCCACTTGGGGTGGACTATATTTATTTATGGCCAATGGCATGGCCGATAATATCTTATAAGGTGTAGTTGTACTTGGGTGTATACATGAACATAACGAACATGTGGATTTCTGTAGCATTTCTTAATGAAAATAATAATCTACTTAAATCATAAATTATTTAATGTCTTTAATTGTATCACCCTTACATGGACATTTATTTTAGACTATATATATTTAGTCACACCATTGGTGGTGGACTAATAGATTTTACTCACACTGTATTTGGGCTTCCTTTTCCCTGGGTTCCTGAGAAGGTGCCACTTGGTTGTAGGTTAGAACTCGGGAAAGTCTGGATGCTCAATGATTTGACTTCCTTAGATAGACATTGGATGATGTGACTAGGGAAGAATTATAACAAGAAGGGGATGGGTTGTTTTCCAGAATATTATTTTTATTATTTTCAAAATACATGTTTATGATACACCCACGAGTGATAAAATATGGTATATATGGATGAATCATCAATTATCATATACATTGTCATATTTTTTTTATCAGTACATCCCTGGGATGTGATGTTTGTATGTGATGTAGTAAATGATTTATTTAATTACATTTAATTAAAAATTTTGTTAATGGGGGAATTGTCTCCCCATGGTAACCTCAAATGATCTCACTTATCATCTATAACATCTGACATAAAGTGTGGCATACCTTATTTCATGTAGTGACCATTAGTATAGACATATATTAGTAGTCTTTGGTTGTATGAGGATATATTTCTTTCATTAATGAAGGTATTAGAGACTCCGCACCTATAATCATCATGATTTGGTTTCTAAAATATCTACATGAGAAGAATAGGATTTACATCTTCTTGAATGTGGAGGATTCTATTTCCATGTATTCATTTTATTCCTACTAAATTTGAAATAAAATATAATATGAATTTTCATATATTTTCTTTATAACCCCAAATGTGGTCTATAGGACTCTAGATGATGAAGATATCATGATAAGGTTTATTAATGGAAAAATATACAAAATTGGAACTATCTTCGATATGAATGTTGGTTTATTTCCTAATATTTCACAAGGTATACTATAATGATTGAAGTTTTACTGTTGTGAACGAATCAAATAATTTTAAGGATGATTTCTTGGAAAATGAGGTGGAGATAAAGAGAGGTCAGATGTTTTGGATGTTAGTCTCACTGGTTTTTATGATGGAAATTTTATTTTGAGGATTAATCATAAAAAATAGAATATTCAATTAGAAATATAAAATAAAAACCATGTAAAAAGTATAAATTTCTATTGGGATGCCTCACATCACAATTTTTGGATGAAAACCAGGTGGTTCCTTTTACTATTTTTCCAAAGTATTTTACTCTAGAATTTTGAATTTGAAATGGGGAGGTGAAGAATTATAAAGGAAAAAAATTAACTTCTATAAGTAGGGGAAGATGTATTTTTTTTATAAAAGAGTAGCAAAGATAATGTGGTGGTTTAAACCACACAAATTGAATTCTCTACTAAACATTGCATGACACAAAATTTTTTTGATGGGTATGGGAAAATGTTTTCACCAAGTAGAGGTTTTAAGAGCAATTTTTCATCCATTTTCTCATATTTTATATTTTCCATAATTTCATATTAGTTTGAGAAATTATTATTTGTTCTTTACCATGATGTTTTTAAGAATATAATAGCCTCCATGTGATAAAAATAGATAATTTTATGCTACAAAATTTAAAAAATAAACCATTATGTAATATACTCTAGTTAATTCTCAAAGTGATAATATTGGTTTGTTTTATCATTTGTCAGTAATATGTGCATTACATTAACCATTTTGTATTTTGATGATATCATAAGGAATAAATTTGTGGTCCACTTCATTCTCTAGATTTATTTTTTCCATTCATGTTTATTTGTACTCATTTTATACTAGTTTTTATAAATAATGACCATACATATTGTTGAGTTTCATTGATGATGTTGTTAAATCATTGTGTGTGTGAGTGTATTGGTAGGGTGTTTGTATATATTATGATAGATATTATTAGTGTGTTTATATTTATTTATTTTATTTATTGGGGAAAAATTATCATAAATGAAACAACTTGTAAAATTCCAAACATGTGTCAATGATGAAAGCAACTCATTTTCTTCGAAAATATGAATTCAAATGGGTGTTATTATGTATTTGGAATAATTTTTTAATTTAAAAAAATAGTAGGGAATTATTTAATTCCATTCCTCATTAGTATTCGCAAACATTAATTTTTCTATCAAGATAGGTAATCCAATAATATGTTTCATTTGACTTAGTACCATTCATTCGTGAGTGAACTCGTGACTTTTTTTTCTTATTGATATTTTATTTATCATTATTCAATGAATTTGTTAATGATAAAAGGTGATATTGTGATTAAGGAACTTTTTTTACAATAATAGTAATCTATTTCATTAAATACCCTTACATACCATAGTAATGATCATAGTATCCTTGAATTTCATAATTGGTTATCCATATTAAATGATATATTCCCTACCTAGACTAACTCTTTAATTTATTAAAAGATCATAGATAAAAATAAGCATGGGAAAATGGTTACATCTGTTGTTATTATTTTCATGAATGAATTTTCATGGGGGTACTGGGGCTGTTTACCATTTGATGGAATGAACACAATCAATGTATCAAATTGTGATTCATTTTATTCCTCTTGATAAAAAGAGTAAAAATATTGAAATGGAAAAAAATAGATATGGTATTGAACAATTATATATTCTCATTTATATGTTAATAACCCTCATCAAATAAAAATAATCTATCAAAATTTATTTACTGTCTTCATTTGCCATCCCATACTCTATAAAAAAATTATATATAAAAAGAGAAGAAATAAGGAACTATCCATTATTTAACAATTTTTTTATGAATTTTGGTATGCTTATAAAAATAAAGGAAACATGATTAGGTGATCCATGAGGGGATACATTGAGTTAGTAATGTTCCTTTAATTTTGAATGATTGATAAATATTTTTATTTATTGAGTCATGCCTCTTTTTTCTAGCCTATTTTTTTAATATTAGACCCAAAAACCCTTATCCTCAATGCATACCGATGAAACATCATCCTAATTATCATATATATGATTGTATCATAAATAGTGGGTGGTAATTCTACCAAAACTAATATATTACTAGAATTATTTTGATATGATCATAACTATTTATATATTTCTCACTTGAGATTTTATTGAATAAGAATAATTTTGAAGTTTCTTGTGACTAGTGGCATTTGTGGCTAAAAGAAGATGATAAAACATAATGGTCAGAGAAGTAGAATCCAGAGAATATTTATTCAATAAAAAAGGTGTGATGAATTTTATTTTGAAATGAATATTAGAGATTGACTCACCCTTTATTTTTATAAGGATTAGAATGTAGATGTTATATATTTTTCCTACTAGTTCAAAATAGTAATTATTGGGGAATGAAGAAAACTTAATAATGGTAATTTTTTAATTTTATTCAACCTATTAAATCATGATAATTTAATTAATATTTGGGAATAAATCAAATTGTTAGTTATTTAAGAATATATATGGAATATAATGAAACCATGTTCAATATTCTGGATTTTTACATTAATTTTATTATTTTATAATTAATATGAATCAATACAATACTAAATTTGGGTTTTCATAATATTCAGACAATTTTTAGAATAAAATAAAATAATCCCAAAGTTGAATATTTTAGAAGATATGTGAAGAAATTAGATATTGATATGTATGAAATGTTTAATGATTTTTAATATCATTTTTTTTGTGATAATTTATAAAAGGATATGTAACATCCTAGAGTTTTTCGAATACGAATATACTATATATATGTAATGTTTTTAAAGTGTAATTCTCTCTACATAATATATTTATCCAATTGTGTAATATTTTAAAGTTATCCAATCCTTGAATAGCTGAATTCGTAAGATATATTCCCTAGTGAAGATGGCACATATTATAATTTTTTGATTTAACCTATTGATACATAAAATTTTATAGTTTTTCAAATTCATTGAACATGCATACATGTGATAATTTTTTTAGATAAGGAGGAATATAATTTTTAGCCTTTGTAAAATGCTATAAAATATAACTTGCCATGTTTTTAAAGGATGTGTGATGATGAGTAATATTTCACCCTTGGTGAAATGGATCTATGAGAAGTTACAATGGAGTGATTAATCTGTACATCCTTGAGATGTAGTTGTTCCTGGTAATCATCCATTTTTTGTGGTCACTCTAGATGGATTAAAGATTATTAATGAAGATTTATAATGATCTATAGATGCCGAAAAATGCCCAAGGGCTGAAGATGGTTTGGTCGCGACAATGTGACTTCATATTTTGATTCGGGGATCCATTCTGGGGGCCCCGGAGGGGCCGTGCGAAAAATAATTCACTGGTGCATGAAAATTTTGTCCTTCCCAAAAAACAACGCGATTTGCGAGAGTTTTTCATGCAGGCGCGGAAATTTACACCCCGCCACTCCATGCGGGTGAATTTTCGCACTGCCGACGTTGGTGCGCTATATTTTGTACAGGCCTGTTTTCCAAGTCGATCCGTGACCTCGAGCACCTATAAATAAAAGGTCACTATTTTGACTTCGGGGCGAATGAACCTGAACCATCTCTCCAGAACTAAATTCACCTCCCATGCACTAAAAAGATGGCTCTCGGTTACTTAATTTTTAGCACCAGGTCGCCCAGGGGTCCGCCTTTATGTGAGACCACTCGGGCTTAATCTTCATCCAAAATCCCATCGAGTCTCATCCCCCACACGAAATTCCTTTCAATTGCGAGTAATCTTTTATTCTACACGCAATTCCTTCTAAATTATGCACCCTCCTTTCTGTGCTTCACAATAATTTTTTCGTCCCCACAGGTTGATTTCATGTCGTCCCGGCCTTTTTTGCGCACACCGGCTGATTGCTCGCCGCCTAGGCCTTTTTTGAGCAAGCAATAATATTACGAGTCGACCCGAACCCTTTTTTTGTGCAACTGTTCATTTTGTGCGCAAGCCACTTTCTTTGTGAGCCCGTGATGTCCCTCTTCTAGGCATCACATCTCAGATCCTCCTGCACCCAAAACACCTTCTCCATACATTCTTTTCTAATACGAACCTCTTGGTTCATGTGAAGTAAGTTCAATGTCCCTTGGACGATACTACCTATGGAGTTGCTTCGCCTCAAGATTCTTCGCATTGGCACACTTACATATATTGATTCTTTTCATAGCCACTCTATCATGGACTCCCAAAAAGATCACCTCTCGAAACCCCCAACCATGGTGTTTCCGGTCCCCTCTCTTCACCAAGGTGAAGAGGGTACCAGTTATGTATGTCCTAGGGGTGTGGAGAAAACCCGCCTCATCCGAGCTATAGGACATTGAACTGCCAAGCACTATCATCCTCAACACATGACATTAAACTTTGAATCCCCCCCATGCATCCTATGTGGAGAAATGGCATCCACTCTTGTGTAATCCCATAGAATTTCTTGCAGATGGCAGAATCCATGTCCCTCCTTTCTTCGGTGCAAAATCCCTCTCCAGTTGGGCTTTGTCACCATTGGGCCTCCATTCTGGAGTAAGTCACAACCTCTTTAGGATTCTAACTAGGCATTATCCCCCCTGTTTCCTCTTTGGGTTGCAATTACAAGTATGTCCCACTCCATTTCCCATGGACACACCTTTCTCAATGTGATCATCAGGTCTTTTCTGTCTGATGTTTGTCACACCGATCATGGCTCATGTGGGCTTAGAGAAATCACCCACCATGAAATCCTCTTTGGGTAGCCTAGAGTGTAAGCCCCACATGCCAACTTTAACTACATGGTGTTTTATCCTTGCAAATGCATGGTACGTAGTAAGCCTTCCTAAGGCCCAAGCCCACCACCCATTGGTCACTCTAACCCCCTTCACATCGATGCACCAAGCCCCCATTTTGAACTACGTGGTATTTGATCCTCACCAAGGTGAGGTACGTAGGAAGCCTCCTAGAAGTTCAATCCCACCACCCTGGTCATTCTGACCATATTCACTTCAGTTCACCAACACCTCAGGCTGCCTAGAGAGTAATCCTCAAACCCAATTCCAATCTACGAGGACTTTGATCCTTGATAAGACAAGGTACATATGAAACATCCCTTAGGTTCAAGCGCAACTCCTACTTGGTCCCGACCACATTCACAATGGTTCACCAAGCACCCATTATGAACTACATAGTCTTTGATCCTTTCCATGGTAAGGTATGTAGGAAACCTCCCAAGGGTTCAAGACCACCACCCTGGTCCTTTCGACCATCTTCACGTCGGTTCACCAATACCTTGGGCCGCCATGCGTGTAATCCTCACACCACCTTCAGAACAATGAGGACTTTCATCCTTTCTAAGGCAAGGTACTTAGGAAACCACCCATAGGTTTAATCCCAACTCCTACCTGGTCCCGACCACTTTCACGCCAGCGCACCAATTCCCCCTTCTGAACTACATAGACATTGATGCTTTCTAAGGTGAGGTATGGAGGATTACTCTATGAATTTCAAGCCCAACACCTAGTCATTCTGACCCCCTTTACATCATTTTTCCCACACCATACATCTATACCCAGGCCCTTATTCACATCAGTTCACCTTCATCCCGCATGATGTTAAACTATAAACCACATGCATCAATAAGCCTTTGGGTCCCTCAATCAGTGATAAAACATTGTATCCTGATCAGCGGTAAGCCGCTGCATCCCCTATTCAATGGAATGATATTGTAATCCCCTTCACTGGGACGCACATCTTTGGTCTATCCTAGTGGTGTCAGACCATCCCGAGCTTCTGACCACTCGTAATCCCCATACACATTATCGGGTTTTGTCCTATGTGTACACCCCAATTCAATCTCATCGCCTGACCTTTCCCTCGAGCCTATGGTTCTTGGGAATGTCATGCCCCATCCCACGGGTTCCAATTCCTCGGTGTCCCATCCACGCATCCATTCTTACAAACCACCTCCTTAAGCATCCCATCGCCCTGCTGAACTACGCAGACTTTGATTCGCTGCCATGATGATATGTAGGAAGTCTCCCTGAGGCTCAATCCCAACATTACCATCACCCTCACGACGGTTCTATCCCACTCGCCAAAAATTTCACTCAGCACCCCATCATCCATCTTGATTCTTACCCAGGACACCACATATTGGTGAGGTCATGTCAACCCACCTATATCAGTTTTCCCTTCAGGGTTTACACCCATCTATTACATTGTAGTCAGTGTTCTGATCAGTCCGATCTGTCTCCATTGGATGTTAAACATGAGGCTTTCCATGTGTTAAACATGGGAAGCTGAGGAAAACCTCAGATACATGACCATGGAATATGATTCCTCGTGTTCGACATGGGATGCCTTGGGCTTATGACCCCTTGAGAAACCCTATAATAAGAGACAGAATACAGACACGCTAGTGTCCCAATGGCCAGACACGCCAGCGATGCCCAACGTTACTACTCCCATGACTGAAGGTTTCTGCCCTGACCGGTCCCCTTGGAATTTCCTGACTGATGTAGTGTAATTAACTGGTGTCTATGAATATATGGCACTAGGAAGTGTTTCACGAACAATGTCTTAAATCCATAAGGGAGACTCGGACTAGGTGAAATGTTCCAAGGAGGAATCCACGAAAGGAAGAACCGAAATCCCATCATCCTGTTTCGATCAAGGAGCAAACTTCCCTAAAAAAGTGAGAGATGTCGCCCACATTTGGAAAGTGGGAATGCGGGGAAACAGCTACACGTCGTCCACAGACAGATGCACGCGCCCGGGAGAATGTTTTGGAAACATGATCGTAAGATCTATCCATGTGTTATGTGAACAACATGTATTTCAACTTCAATAAATGGAATATTCCATTTTTCATGGCCTAATCAGGTAAGTGTTTATAGATATTTCCACACCATGATAATCCTTTCAATAAAAAAGACAAGAATCATGGGTAATGTTAGAGGTAGTAGGGAGTTATATTATTGAATATGGAACCTACAAGAACCTAATGACATGTAATAAATATACATCTAGAAATTTGGATATTATGTTATTCAAGAGACATATTGGGGGTTCCTATTGACCCTTAAGAAAGGAATAAAGTCTGGGTGATTGGAGAATATCTCTAAGATGAGGATATCATAGTTCAAATCCGTTCAATGAGTTGTGTAGATAATTATTTTTCAATTGAATAATATTTTACTTTGTTCATTTCATGGATTTTGGGAGAGTGAAGGATAGGTTCTTTTGTGTCTTTATACAAAGATCTATAGTCGAATTTGATGTCTTGGAAAGTAATATACTCATTCAATCAGATTTTTTATTTTATCTTATCAATTAATTGATCATTTATAGTCTTAGTGGTGGTGAAATTAAGAGAATAGATAGCTGGTCTTCCTCTGATCTGGAAGATTTACTGTAGAAGTAATGGTGTGAATTAAGTGTTGGTTGTTGTCACTCTCCATCTATAATTCTAAAATCTTTTATTTTATTTCACTTTCATTTATCTAGTTTCCCTTTATTAATGACACAAAACTTTGGCTAGAGTGAGGTTCATGATTTGAGAGTTTAGTGTGCGGACTTTATTATAAGAGGCATAATGAGGGTGTGTTGGTAGGCATAGTTGTGGGTGTTTCATCCATCCATTTGACTTAATATGGAGTGTTATAAATATTAACGATATATAATTTATATAGTGTGTGATTTGGGATATAAAAATTTCAAATTAAATTTTGAATGAGTTTATTTTTGTTCTCTTTGGTCCAAACACCTCTCACTATTATTTTTTCACTTTTCACTGTTATTTTCTACTTTTATTTTCCATTCCATCAAACCTACTTCCATTAATTCATTTCATTTTATTAAAATAAAAATGGAAAAAAGAGTAAAATAAAATGGGATTCATAAAGTGGCACCGATACTTTTTCGGGGTTGAACCTATGATTCATTTTAATACATACTTATAGAGTTTTTAAAAAAATTTGAAATGGTGTTTTTCAAAAACCCCATCATCATTATTTCATAAACACAGTAATTATTTTTTTTAAATTATAAATTACTTTCTCAATTGAATTACATAATTTATTTATTCATATATAAATTGTTTTCATCCTTAATAAAATTAATTATTTTTTACAAAAGAAATTAAAATAAAATGTCTATTTATTATATAATAAAAACATCTAAAACACCGTTCGACTATGAAATAATGATCATAATCCGAATATTCAATATATACATAATTTAATTAATTATGAAAATAAATAACTCACATTTAAATTAATCAATTAATTTTTAAATCCATTTATATTGTATCAAAAACTATCGAATCTCATATTAGTTAGGAATGTATATTATTTATATAAAATATATTTTTATGCTTCACATTGAGAAAATGTCTCATGTTAAAATTAAAATTATAATTATTTTTGTAAAAAAATTATCATTTTAAAGATAAATATTAACTAATTTATATTTTCATCTCAAATAATAGAAAATTGTTTTCATATGACTATTTTATTTTAAGATAATATAAATGGGTTTTTATTAAATATATTTCTATGGATATAGTATAAAATAGGCATGAGATACCATCCAACCCAACCCCCAACCTGGATCTCCACAATACTCAAACAACATTAGTCACCCCCATGAGATAAAAACTAGTTATTAGGAATTAAAAACAATTTTGGGAATGATCTCTCACAAATAATTGATAAAATATAGTGAAATAAAAAATTCAAAATCCTAAATAAACAAACATTATAATCAAGTCATAATAAAATCTAATAATCTAAACCATTCTTATATACATAAGTATAAATCAATCATAAATGATTTTCATGAAAAAATAGATAAAATAAATAGAAGAAAATAAAACCACTACAATGAAACATTAGTTGAGCCCACACCATCTCTACGATGCACACCACTACCCATCTTTTTCTATATTGACCACAATGAAAATCCATGGATCCAAATTTGAACCTAGAACATGAAATATATTGGGTTGAGATAAAAATAATATTAAGACACTAAAACTAAAAATGTCTATGTTATATGTTTAAAAAATAAAACATTTCATTTCTAGTTTGATAATATAAAATTAATGTAAGCTTTACACGTAAATATTTATTGAAATTTTAAAAATTACATTATGAAATTTCAACTATAATACTTTTGTTCTTAAAAAAGTATAGATGTTTTTAAAAGAAACCCTCCCGAATAAGATGTTTTCAAACCACTTATATCATTAAAATTTATTTAAAACAACCCATTACACAAATGAAAAAAGGACACTTAAAACATTTTACATTCTTAATCCATATCAAATACCAAAAAAGAATTTCAAAATCTAATTTAATGTAAATATACACAAGATTATTTAAATTCATAACATATTTAAAACATATATTTTAAAAATAAAACAACCCAAAACCCACAAGGGTAAAAAATTACCAATAATTCCATACAAATCAAAATGTATATTCCAAATATAAAAGAAAAATTTTAATATAACAAATAATAAGGGGAAAAGAAATAAAAAATAACTAGAGTAGACTCTACTCAATCAATAAATCACCAAGAAATCCAATGTGTCCTGAGATAAACCATAAGGTTTCTATTGAGCCCAGAATCTAACTGTATATTTGTATAACATCCCTGAACCAGCTATCCACATGTGCTGAAGTTTACAAATCAGACATCCAATTATCCCACAGAGTCATCATTGTGATAGAAAATCCCCACAAATCCATTGTGTCTATCATGACTAGTGGATAATTAATTATTTGTGAAATAACTATAGGAACAATCTATATCATCAAACATATTACTTGGTTTACAATGACCAATAGTGGAAGTGAGGTATATGAACAAATGATCTATGTTTGAAAAACAATGTATAAGCACAACTACCTTTACCTTTAACACCCAATGGTAAATATAAATATGCATAAAAAACAACCCTATTATATAATAAGAGCATTCCCATAGTGTTATAAACAATAATCACATAGTTATAATAATACCCAAAAAATCTGTCCAAAAATGGGACAACCAATGTGTGACTCACATTGACAATTCTAAAACCAATGTTCAAACCCAAACATTAAAAACCAAACAAGAATTGAAACTCCAACTTCATTAAAATTTCATAAAACACCATTTTAAACATATTTAGTAGGTTAAATGAAACCACCCCCTTCAACAATAAATTTCAAATAAACCATTCAACATGGGCTTTCCACTTTGAAAACAAAAATAAGGACAGAATGCATCCATTTACTTCAACCTTTTTCCAAAATTCAATAGGACATTCTTCACAAGGGGTAATTCATAATCACGTTCTAAATACCCAAAAAAATCCAAATATAAACCCCTTTCAAAATTCATTCTTAGGTCAACACCTCATCTCAAAACAACATTCCTTTTAATAACCTAATTTTCACTCATTAAAAATTAAATCCAAATTAAAACCCATTGAATACATTTAATACGAATTCAAAAAAATGTAATATTGAAAAGATCTTAGAACCTTTAAACATTCCATTTTAAACATAAAAATAAGGAATTACCATGAAATCCCATTTATTATATGCTCAAAATACAATTAAAGGATTTAAAATCACGATAAAAATATCACATATAATCATACATTAATAAAATTGGAATTTAGAAAGAAAAAAACATCATTAATTTCAAAATGAATAAGTTAAATTGAAAAACCCACCTTAATGAGATGAGAAACAAGATAAAACCATCTGAAACATATCCCCTTCAATAGTGTCAAATCCCATTGGAGAACAAATTATGTCTACGAACTATATACACCAAAATGCCCAACCGTTGATCCACTAGATACCATAGAATCATCCACAAAATATCTAAGGTTCATGGGTAAACCCAAAACTAATCGAGAAGAGAGTGAGAAGGGAAAAAAAGAGAAAGAGAGGAAAAATCACATCAAATCCCTTATAAATTGTCAAAGGGAGTTCAAAAATCTAGATAAGTAAGGTAGTAGAGAACCTATATAGATCCCAAGGGCTAGAAAACATATAAGGGGTGAAATAGGATTAGAAACCACATAAAATTTAAGTTGTAAAAATAGTAGACCCTAAAATTTTAACACCTAAATCAACCATAAGGTTGAGCTACATGGTTTTTATAACAGAGAGCCTATTGTGCACTAGCCACTACCTTGGATAGGCACCCCTCACATGGTTACACATTAAGAGGATCATGGTTTAGAAAAACCATGAGCATCAGTCCTAACACACCCCAAGCCCCTTATATCTTATGGGGAGCTCCTCAATGTCTGAATGATAATTCAGAAGCTGTGAAAATAAACACATTAAAAATGATGGACCAAAAAACATGGGAACTACATGGTTTTTACTAACCATGTGAGATAAATATGATCATACATTAAGAAATCATCCAAAAACATAATTATTCATCCCAAAACCGACAAAAATGAAAAACCACTCAAGAATGATAAAATGAAATCGAATAAATAACTTTGTGACATGTAGGGTCTCCCAAACTCACAACCATGACACTTTATGACACTATAAATTCTATAAAAAAAATTAAATGAAAGAAATAGAGAACTAAATAGACCCTAAACCAAATAATGTACCAAGAACATTTCAACCTCAATTTCAACAATAAAATCATCAAAATGATCAAATCAATCAACAAAAGAGATTTCAAACGTTTCTAAATAAAACCAAACCTAGAACCTCAATAATTATCCCTACAAAAAAAGGGAGGACTAACATATTCTCCCCACCAATTATAGTTACTTCAAAATGGTATCCCACCCAAATTTAGAATCCCTATCAAATGGAATCCCCACCTTTTAGAGTTCCAATAATAGAGAGTAAAAAATAATACCTACATGGAGACACAACCTTAAATAACCAATAAAAAATGAGAGAAATTTACTCTCAACAAAAGAACATCCAAACAAAACAGAATGAAGAAAAACCTAATGAATTTGTAATAGAACATAATTATCTCCCACCATGGTCCATGACCCACGCAGATATCCTAGGGGGAGAACCTAGATCACCCTCACCTCGTGCATACCAAATAGCCACAACTAAACACCAAATAGTATAAAAAAGTCAACTTGTTAACAATTCACCCTAGTTACTGAATCATGCACCCAAGGTTTCCCTCTCATCCAAAAAAAGAGAAACATAAGGG
The DNA here is from genome assembly GCA_963277665.1 of Viscum album. Taxonomy (NCBI): domain Eukaryota; kingdom Viridiplantae; phylum Streptophyta; class Magnoliopsida; order Santalales; family Viscaceae; genus Viscum; species Viscum album. The sequence continues at coordinate 1,194,145,925 of OY728123.1, read as the reverse complement.
TAAAAATAAGAATAGGAAAAAACTAAACTATAAAATAAATTTCAAAACAATAATTAGCTGTAATAAACGGAACACACAACTAATGAAAAAAAACCTAAATTGGTAGAAATAATTCCACATTGAATAAAGGCATTTTATAAAATAGCATTCAAACCATCCATCAAAACATTACAAACGATAATCATCAAAAAAAATCACAGTAAATATAGTTTAATATCAAATACCAGGATTAAAAATTCAATATGAAACGTCCCAAAAATAAAAACCCATCCTCAATAGACCAAAACCAAGACCTCTCCCAAAAGACCATCCTACCAAACATCCAAACATGACCCAAATGAAAATCATGGAGGAAAAACGGAGGATACATAAAAAAAATATGGATTTGAATTACCTAAATATCAAAATTAGAAGCACATTATAAATCTCATCATCCCATGATGAAGACCCTCTAACCCATGCTCTGGTTCGTCCTGGATCTCCTCCCATGTCAATAGTTTACCCTTTAACCCAATATGCTTCTGTTGTATATCATATTAAACAGAGTCATCTCCTTTTATTGGTGGTCTAGACCAGTGTGTTTCCATTAAAATGGACTAATTGATACAAACCTAAAAAGATGTAAGACTTGACACAAGTAGAGTTGAACCAAAAGCTAGGTGAATACCACCTATCAAGAAATAATCCTTCTCATAATCACTAATGACTTGATTTATAGAAATAATGACCATAAACCAAAGGTGATCGATGTACTCCCACAGTGATCAGTCACCCTAATGAAATATCATAAGCCCATTCACTCACTCCCCTTTCAAAATCTCAGGAAGGAGCCATTAGATAAATGAATTCTTAAAAATACCATAGGAAATACCTTCTCATGAAAAATGAGGTATCATTGAATCCCACTAGATGAAGATAAAACCAATAATAATCCATTAAATTTCTCTCACCCATGAAGTTCCAGGTGTCCCAAAAGAATTATAGATAACCTAAATATCTTCCAATCATCTCACAACTTCAACTAAACCTTGATGGCCTTGTAAACTGGTAGATACTAATCCAATGACTCGAATATAATATTATAGCTCAAATAATGTTTCGCACACACCACTCCACATAGATTCTATCTAGGAATACGAAATGAGAAAACATTTCTGGACCTTATAAAGGATAAGTACTAAATCATTGGACATGAACATTATTAATTAATTCCTCAAAACACAAACCAAATGATTCAACCGCCAGGTAGGAATAAATCCCAAACTAAAATCTATTAAATGAGGAAGCCAAAAAAATTTATAGAAAAAAACTTTTGTTTTAGAATCATCCTTTTCACCAAGTAATTTTATAATTACCCTATACCAGGGTATTTATTTAAAAAAGGAAACATAAATTAGAAAACAAAAAAACACACCCATAATTTACAAACAAGTAATGTCAAAAAAATTCATTTCAAAAATATCATTTCACATTGAAAACAAATATCCCAACTATTTCTCATAAAACCCCACTTTATCCTTCAAAACACCACTTACAAGGGAAAGAAAAATTAGGTGAAACATTCCATTAATCCATGATTGAACTTAATAATTTAAAAAAAACCCATTCATTTTCCAAAACACGATTTCAAAACCAATCACAAACAATCACTATAGAAGAATTCATGTAAGGATCACCTAACCCGCTTCCAAAAAGGGAACTAAAAAATTATAATTCCATATAAAACAAATGAAATCACTCCCTATAGAAATATATAATAAAAAATAATCCATAATTCAAAATTGTTGATGAAAAATGTTTATGCACTTGTTGGTCACATTATTGGGTAGCTAATTTCCTATCAAGAATAAGACTCTTGCAGGGAGGTAAACTCAACCGCACAGACACTACATGGTTTTCCAAAGCATACATTACAATAGTATAAGAACTGATACTTCTCCCTTTCCACTCTAAATCCACAATACACCAACTCTATCACATACATAATCAAATTAGATAACAATTTGACCAAAAAAATCATTCAAATAACCTAAAACAACGCAATGACATAATCTTAAGTGTAAGATCACATTGCAGCTTAATTATCAAGATTAGAAAGATCAAAATAGTCTCTACTCTATCTTATAAATCATGATCTAACAACCTTAATCTCCATTTAATATGGAAACCCGAAATAAAATATCTACACAAAGTGATTCGAATTATTTCCAAATAAAACCCAAGGCTCTGATACAATTTTGTAGGGAACAAACACTGGGTGTCATCTGATCAGGAACCTTACTAGGATAAACATATAGTTATAAGGGAACCCTTGTTACCCATGATATAGAAACTAATTAACTGGAACCACATAAACCCTTTTAGTAATTATTTCTCCCAAATAATAGAAAAATGGTCAAATAAAAAAATACATTATTAAAAATAAATAAACATACCAAACAATACATTACAAACTACCATGATCCAAACCATTTTCGTATACATAAGAATCAATAAAAGAATATAGGTATATTAATAATATATATATCACTAACAACAATTGAAAAGTATTTTAAACCAACTTGAGTTGATCTGAAACAATCTCTATGAATCCTCTGGGTTTTCACCACTAGAAAAATCACCCCATGTCATCCATGATGAAAAAGAATTTATCCAATTATGAACCTAGAACTAGAAATATATAAGCATGAACTAAGACCCATATTGTTCAGATAAACATCTTTCATAAGTAAATTTTTAATTATAATTTGAAAATTTGACAAGAATTTATAATTTTTATATAGATCTCCTTGTAAACCAAAATAATTACATAAAAATTAATCTACCATAAAACTATTTGTTTTCCAAAAGCGATTTTTTTTTTCAAAAAATGACATCAAACTATTAAATTTCCATACCACACACAATATTTATATTTATAAAAAAATACCAAATAATTTTTACATAAATTAAAATATTCACAAAAAAATATTTGACCAACCGAAGCCATCTGAAATCCGAAGCATCAATTTCAAAATTTGAACATATGGACAAGATATATGGTTTTCTAGAATGATTTTCTAAACTATGTGATAATCGTGCATTGGTCACTACCTAGTCCTTGAAAACCGTTGCACGATTAATCCATTGGTGCAACACAGTTTCTAAAATCGTCACCTCAACCCTAACACTCTCCAAGCATCTAATGTATTCTAAGGATCTACTCATGGATTGAAAAACAATGTGGAAGATTTGTATGTTTAATATGTCAAAATTAGAAACCTTACCGTATGAGTGAACAAGAGACTGATCGTAGTGTTTGAGGACATAAAAAGTGTATCCATGTGACATTAGATCAAAACCAAGGGGAGGTATAAAAAAACAAAAACTAAAAAACAAAAACAAAAACAAAAAACCACACAAGGAAATGTAAAATAACACAAAATAAAAAAATCATGAAAATGGGGTTTCATCAATTATAAAATATTCAATATATTAATAATTCGATCAAGATCAATATTTCATCATGAATTAACTCATAAAATCTCATCTCTTAATTCATGAATATATATATTAGAAAATGATATCAATCATACTATATTTGACTCATAGATAGTTTATTATAAAATCATTTTTTAGTTCATCAAATGAATTATCATAACTCTATTCTTATGGGAATGTAATGGTTAGGGTAAACCAAAAATGTTAACCCAACAGTAACATCAAATGTAGATAGCTAAGAGCCCGGTTCAACTATATTTTAATTTTCTCAAATAAGATATTTCATATTATCTTAATTCATAGGGCCACCAATTAAAAATCATTGAGGTATTTCATGTTGTAAAATTTATAAGGAATCAAGCACTTAATATTTTTATCAGGTTTTATTTTGAAATTTCCATTTTATTCTATGAATTCTATATATGTATGTATGTTTATAAGGACTTATTTTATATTTATTATCTTGTAAATAATTTATATATTCTAAAAATATCAATATATATTAATTTATATAATTAATGATTTTTGTTACTCACTCAAAATAAAAGATAATTATATACATGTATAACTAGATACATCCCATGTATATGTTTCATGAAACAATTTCTTGTAAATGATTAAAATAACATGAGATAAAAAACATTCTTAAGAGAAATTTTGGTTATAGAACCATATCCATTGAGCAAATGTATCTTATACTAAATTCCAACTATCCATATAGGATTAATAAATAAATATTTAAATTTCAATATATTTTAAAAAACTAATATATATAAATAATTAAAAACCCTTTTATTCAATTTTTAAACAAAATAAATCATTATATTTGGTTTAATGAAAGTAAATCATATACCTTGCATAGAATATATACCATTTATTGGAATAAATTTAAACACTCTAAACTATATAATACATAAACTTATAATATAAATAATTCATATTAATTAACATTAAATAAATTATAATATATAAATAAATTGAAAATTTAAATAATTATATATTATATATATAATTGTGAACATTTTTTATATTAAACAATTCTATATAATTTATAATATAGGCATGATTTTATAAATATTTTATAACATATAATTTTTTTAAATGATGATGCCTTGGTCAAAAGACCAAATAACGTAAATATAGAAGTATGGAAAACAAGATTAGTTCAGAAAGAGTGCCATTTATTAAAATATTTTTCATGAGGTCATATGAGATCTTCTGGAAGGTCATCCATCCACACAATATCATTTTTAACTCATTTGTTTACAAGACCATCAACCACTCTATTCTCTTTGAATTAAGAATGGGTGATATTATGATTGAGCTCCGTTAGGTTTTGGAGGCACTTTAACTTGCTATAACGGGCCATGCCATGTGAACTGCCACATGTCGAAGAGCTTGAACGATGGTATTAAAGTCACTTTCAAACCATATTTTATTCAATTAAAAAACTATTAAACATGAAAAATTAAAATTTATTTTATTATATGAGTTTTTCAGGTTAAATAATTATATTTAATTTTATGAAGACCTTCATATTAAAGTTCCTTATTGATTGAATATTTATTTCGTGTCTTTGATCCTTTTTTATATTTTTTTCAATATAATTAATTAATATATAATGTTGTGGGTGAGGTAGTGTGGAACCACCCACTATATGAAGATGAAGGTTCTTCTCAGTACATCCATCCAATAGATGATGTGGATATTGGAGTTACTTCCATGTTGAATGCTTGAGAAATTATAATATATATGATGATTTATGAGCCAATATTCATGTAGAGACAAGTGTTGAAGATTATAGTAATCTGTATAATAGTTTGAAAGCAATTATTATGTTCCCACTGAATTATGAAAGTTTTTATTTATTTCCAATACCATTTGAAATATTTTTTTTAAAATTTTGGGATGAAAATATTTGTAAAAGAACTAAGTCTAGAGGTTTTTTGTTAATAAAAATCTCATTGAGGCCTATGGAGTTGGTGGTGTGCTTGAGGTAGCTCTATAAAACTATAAAAAAGATGTTTTACTACCCTCTTAATTTAGGAGAATATCTTTGAAAAATTACCGTAAGTGATCATATAGTAATGGTCAAATTCTACGTCGATTGGAAGAGTGATGAAATATTGTAATTGCTAGAAGATAGTAATGAAGAGAGGAAAGAATTTTTTTTAGAATAATGATAAATAAAAATCCAAAGAATGTGTTGATTAGAAATAGAAGTATCATTCTAAAGCTAGAATAATTATGTGACCATCAATAACATTTCACTATAAGCTCAAATTCATATCAGAACTGTTAGAAGTTATGATAACTGTAGGTGTATGTGTTGAGCTATAGTAGTGGTTGAATGAAAAGGGTTTTCGTCTAATGTATAATGACCATACTATTTTGACTGACTTAATATAAATAGTGGGAATCATAACCAATGTGATGATCTTAATCAATATGGTCAATGTTCATTATTTGTGAAGTAAATAACTTGATTCAAGTTAAGATCTATAAAGGAGTTGATGACTATTGACATGATGTCTTGTTGAAGATATAACAAATCCAAATTCTAATATCTTTTGAAATTTTTCATTATTGTTGATCAAATAGTTATAGTGACATGATCTTTAAAATAAGATTCTATGAGTTCCACACATTTATTGGGGAAATTATGGTTTTATTATGGTGTAAAATGTCTAATAAATTAGCTTTAAAACAGATGTCATCAATGATTATATAGACATTTTTTGAGTGAATATTATCATCAATAGTCATCCCTATAGTAATCAAAAGAAAATATGAGTCAAAGATAAAGATCACATAGTCGATTTTATTTCAAAATCAGAAGTATAAGAAGAATAATTTTGTAGATTATAAAGTTCATGTGGTGAAATCCACTGAGTGAAATCTATTTTCTATCCTCGAGGCTCATAGGATAAGCTAGTCATTGTAACAATTGGGAATTAGTATAATTACATTAGAAATGGAATTTTGTATTGGATGATCTTATAGGTAATGTCGGATCCCTTCCCATACCACTATAATTATTGATTTATCATTGTGTAAAATACTTGGATTTGATATTACGAGCATATAAAGGAGTAGGATCTCTCATTTGGGATGAACTTTATAAAAATACTTGTATATTTGTTTCTTTTTTTTTACTTTACTTAAAATCGAGGGAGTGAGATTAATCACATGAATGAATATTCACCATAACAAGTCACATATCAAAAATTAAGGTGAAAGGAAGTTATAAAAGGAAAACTCATTAATCCCCACTTCTCTGGTATTTACTATTTCCTAGGTATCTGGGGTGGTATTAGAGTGAGGTTCCCTATGTTGGATTCTTTTAGTTAATATAAAATTTATAATACATTAATAACCATAGTATTGACATATTTTATGGAAAAAAATTCATAGATAGAGCAATAGGTTGACACCAGATCTCCACTCTCTTGTCATTGAAGTGGAGGATGTTAATATAGATGGTTTCCAACAAATAGAAAATGATTGAACATGTTAACATGAAATTTACATGTTGGAAGAGGTTTATTATAACTATCTTCATTAAACCAAATCTAATATTTGAAATATGAATATTTTTCAATTAATTAGCTTCGAATGAAACTTTACCACCTTTAATAGATTATTAGTGACAATTTTTTAAAAAACCATCACTAATAGTGACAACATATCACTGTAACTCCCCCTATTTCTTATTACTCTCTCAAATTAAGCCCTTATCCTCTATCATAATGACTCATTCCCTTAGAAAACTCCCCCCTCTAGAAAATCTGCACCTCTAGGGAATCCACAGAACACAAAATCCACACATCAAGACTCTAGAGCCTCCTCCCATCCTTGAAATCATCCCCTTGTGACCCTCTATTGACTCCTCTGGGCACAAAATACTCAACAGGAAACTCCAGTGTAGAGACCCGAAGCCTGACGTACATAGACTTTACATTACTTTTGCGGAATACTTAGTACATAACAAAAACACACACACACAAGGATCGTAATAGTTTAGTGTCTTTGGAAACTCGGAACGTAATCTTCTAATCGTGGTGAAAGATCTTCAATATCTCCCATAAAGATCTTCCGCTTTTTTTTACCTAAAACCTTTCTTTATATCCTGGGGAAAATAAAACATTAAATTGTGAGCTCAAATGCTCAGTAAGGGTATACAAAAGAAAAATCAATCACATCATATTCATAACAACATATCTTTTGGAAATCTTAACCTGCAAAAGAGAGCATAATTTCATAACATGGGATAAATCATGGCAGTGAAATGTAATCACAATAATCATAACTTAAAACATGAAACTTTGTGGCATTCACACATAATCAGAGAGAATAATTTCTTGTTAGTCAAGACTCATTTCCAAGACTATCTTAGTGGACAAAGTCCCTTTCTGAATCGAGTAACCCTCGTTTCAGTCCTGTTTCATTGAACCGGTATAACCTACCGTTCCAGCCCTGTCTATCTCATGAGATATAAAATCATTACCCAATGCATTGGAGGGAGATATAGGTCCCACCCATCTCATAATGATACCATTCTTATGTGTGCCACAAAATCATAAATCATACATCATTGCATAACCCATGTAATAAAAATGGGATTCTTAAACAACATGACATCATAAAACAATTCATATAAGATAAATGAATTCATAAAAATATAATTCCATCACAACATAATCAAATCCATGTAATAATAGGGATAAAAACAGAACCCTTTTATTATCTTAGATGGAAAGTAATTTTGATAAAATACTTGAACTTCATTCTTGAGGAAAATATCCTTTCTACTTCAAAAACACTTTTCCTTTCTTAACATGTCATACAATTTTAAAATAAAAGAAGTTGATTAAAAATAAACTTGAATACTTTTAAAGGAAGCTTCTTGGAAATAATGTTTTAAAAATCCATTCATGCCGTATAAGTTAAAAAAACATTCTTCGTACTTTTGTCGGAAAAGTCAAAAAGTACCTCGTATGAAAAACGACAAAAGATTCCATTCATATCTTTCCCTGAAAACTCACCGAAGGGTAACATTGGATTTAAACAATTGTAGGTGGATGTAAATAACATTACATATTGAGGAAACATGTATGTGGATGATAAAATATACCCCAGTAAATTTCAAAGTACAAACAATCTCGGATAAAAATGAGATTGCGATATTTCCCTTACCTTAGGTCCGATTTGCTTCGTAAGTGTCCGAACCTCCTGTATAATGGTTTAAATAATGTCATTTACTTATTACAGAATCATATTCATTGTTATGATATTATATATGGTTCACTTAGAACATTATATTACCCGTTCTTTTGTAAATTCCATGTTAAAGAAGCGTTTTGGGTAAAATCATTTCATTAATCGTAGTTGTTTTGACTTGTTGTTCTTGACATTATTATTACTTATATCATGATTTACTTACTTCAAGAATATAAAATATGATTTATATATCATATATATTCAGTATATATATATATATAATAGATAGATAAATGAAATGAAAATCACCATTCATGGAGACGGTAGTCCGTACGTACGCATGAACGCTGTTTTCCTTTCCTTATTGTCTTGAATGGAAGTAAGTTGATGACATACATATATATATATACATAAATCCAGTAGCTTTATAATGTCATATATTTCATTATTATTTCTTATATATACTTTATAATCATTCTTAAATGGTTAACATGGAGAATGAATCCCATCGCGTCATAGAGACGGTAGTCCGCACGTACGCACAAGCGATGATATCATTTCCATAAATATTGAATTGAATTGGAGTGGATTATACAATATATCAGAATCAATATGATGTTGTAATAACTATGTATAGTTATTCTTTACACCATTATACCCATCCATGTAAGGTGGTGGTGGAAAATAGATTACACCACGGCGTGGAGACGGTATTCCGTACATACGCACGCGCGGTGATTTCTTTTCCCGTAGGATGGATAGATGGTGAAATAGGGTTGTTTCATACTTATAATAACATATCAGAATATGAGTGATACTTATGTTATTACTTCATAATGAAACAACCTAAGAAGAAGAATTGGAAGAAGAAATAAAGATGAAAGAATTGGTAACGGTAATTACCTCTTCTTTGAAGCGCCTCTTTGAGACCTCCTCTTAGGGCACTACAATTGGTCTTTGAGGAAGACCAGAACCTCTAGGATGTTTCTAGGGAAGCGGAGAAGAGATTTTGGCAGGGGTTGGCCGAGCTTGAGTGCTCAAATTGGTGTGAGGAGGAGGGGGAGGAGGTGTCCTTTTATAAGGGAGGAGAGGGGCACCTTTGGAATATCTCAAAATATTATTTTATATTAAAGTCAAAATCGGTTTATAATGGTTCCAAAGGGTCTTATTTCGAAGCAAAAGTGTGGATGAGTCTAAATCCTATCATCAAATAGGATTTAGACAAGTTTAGGGTATTATTTTAACCTTATCAATTAGATTTAACTCTAAGTTAAATAATTTAACTTTTACCGTGTCTTTTTGTTTTCTTTCACTACATGGTTAATACACTTACTATAACATGCCAAACGAACCCCAAATTGTTTATTATTAATATATATATCCTTATATAAGTCATTTGGCCGAACCTTAGATTTTTAGGAATAAAATAACAATTAATAATATAATATTTGATTTAAAAACTATTTTGTGTCAATTTTGACACTATTTGATATATGATTTTTTTGAAAGTCATAACAGAATTATATGTTCGAACCAAGTTGATTAAATCAACACTAATATATCATAGTAACCTAGAAAATTAGTGGAATTCATAAAAAGTCTCAAATTACATTCATTTGAGCATTTATTACATCAATTATGTTAATATTTCCTTGAAAGGGTAATTACTGCATCATCGTTTTGTCATAAATAAATTAATTTATTTAAAGTCTAAAAATTATAAATAAAATATAATTATGTAGGAAATCTTGTTATATTTCTAATGAATATTTTCAATCGAATTTATCTTATGTATAACCATATATTAAAAATGTTTTAGTAAATAAACATTGATTTTATCTCTTTTAACTCTTCTTTGAATTAAATAATAATAAATGTCCTAATCTAATCCAAGTGGGCCTAAATGATAATATTTTATACTTAAGGATGTTTTGGGTCGAGATACACTTGTCCAATAGAATTAGGACATGTGTTAGGGTAATATTAATATCATTCTTACCCTTAATTACCCTATTTACTTTTAACCGTGGTAAATAAAAGTAAAATGTTACTATTCACCAAAAATTATTTTCATCTCATTGAACCACATTTTACTTACTGACATCAACCGTGTCTCTCGGATTTTTGAAATTCCATTCACAGAAGCGGTAAAATTATGTTTTATGAAAAATTCAGTTTTTTTAACTACCACTTAGTAGTTTCACTATTCATCAAAAATTGATGTTTTTCAGAACAATGCCAAAATTTCATCCTAAGCTATATTTCATATTCCGAATTCAAAAATGAAGTCTATTTTACCAAATTCATAACATAGAAGTTGCATTATTTAATTTTATAATTAAATCCCGCTGTTAAAACAAATAGCGTGTTTTTAAGAAACAATATCTATCAAAAGATTGACACTAGTTTATAACTGGTTTAAATGTGAAATTACATCCAATGACCAAAATTGTATTAAATTGTAAAAATATATTCTAAATATACTTTAAAACCACCCAAATTAATAATTTATCAATATTAATTATTTCGATTAAAAAAGTTGTTTTTAATTAAAATTTAGTAATTTTTACTATTCATCAGAATATGAAAGTTATCCGAAAAGTACCAAAATTTCACCTTAGGCTAAATTCGATACTCCAAATCCAAAAATGAAGTTCATTTTGAAAAATAAGATTTACATAATTTTAAAAAGTGGTCATTACTATTCATAACGGCTAGTTTTAATAATATTTTAATAGCATATCGTTGTTTAGTGAAACTCGGTATTGCGTATTACACACGCTATCGAGGAAGGTCGCGATTGCGTGTAATGCAAGTAAAGTCAAGGATGCGTGTTGTGCAAGCTCCTTTTGGTGTAGCGTACAACAAAAGACATTAATAAAATTAAAAAGAATATTTTTTATAAAATCTTGGGCTGTTACATTCTACCCCCCTTAAAATGAATTTCGCCCTCGAAATTCGTCGGGGTTATAAATGGTTTACTATTTGAAAGTTTCTTTAATAGAAACCCACATCGTAAAAAGGAATATCAAAACCAATCTTTTAAAACAAAATTATGAAACGTAACGGTTACCCAAATAAACTAATCATTGGGTTTCCACATAGGTGAAAATATGGATATGGAAGAGAAATCTAACCATCATGTTCTGATGGAGAGTGGTAGAGAACATGGCTATGGAAAAGCCAGTAATCACAAATCCATAGATTTGTGATGATATAAGGTACGATCTGATTCATGAGGTATAAGATCACTAGGACAACATTTTTGGTTTTCAAGATCATTTCCCTAAAGTTGAAAATTTGAATTAGAATAAATACTTAATTTATTTTGTTACAATCTCACTGTTGTTCGTGCCTTGAACAATTTCCACTTAATCTCTTAAATAAATTAAGTTGAATTTGTTATTCATGAAGTGTTAGCAGATCATGTGATAGAATGACGGGTCATTCCATCTGTCTCAAACAAATGGTTAGAAAAAATTATATGCATAAGTTGATCTATAGTGAGATTAATCATATATGGTTCCTAAAATGGACTTATACTTCATATATCATACTGCTTAATATAATAAAACTAGTTTCTACTAAACAGGGACTTCCTGTAGGCCAGTGGTAGGCGATAAAGGCCAGTCGCACTTCGGTTGTGGGTTCGATTCCCACAGCCTTGTCCGAAGCGATGGGCTGTCGCCCGTCCTGCAGGTTGTCCTTTTTCTAAAACTATATTACTATAACATCCCATCAATAATATCAAGAAAACTTATATCCTTATACAATACTAACTTATGTCCAACAAAATCCATTCCAATATTTAGGCTTATCAATTATACTGTAGTCCACTCTCATAACATAGTGAAAATGATTACCAGAGATTTAACACCATCGTTGATCCCCATATATCATAAGATATATCTTGTTGGTCACATTCCAAACATTCAAAGGCCTTAATCTTGTACTCTCTTGAATACCCATTGAACCTTATTGAAAACATGAATTCTATTAAAAGTTAACTCTTTCCACATACCAAAATCGTCAAAATTCTATATACTCAAACCATGATATCACTTAGTCCTTATATCAATCATGAGCTCATGAATAAAATAAAAAATCTCATTATCATCTTATCCCTTCATTATGCGCATATCATCTACATTCCAAAAATATCTGAATAACCTTTCATGGATACCGGTACCATTAATCATACACTTTCAAAACTCAAGTAAAGACAACAGTGTAACAATCCTTAGATGTCTCTTTATTCCATAGTACCATGAGATTACTTATATAACATTACACATGATAAACATGTAATCATTCCACTACATTCTTAAACCATTGATCGAGCTTCAACAATTCTTTCATATCACATATCATTTGTAGTCTCTTCATCATCATCAACATAAATACTACCCATATGGCTGTACTGATTCTCTTCATGAGACTTTCCCTTAGGGCATTGGTTTGCATAATGCCCGTATATTCCACATTTAAAACATTTAACCATTGCTGATGTCGTAGCAATACCATTATCCTCATCCCTGGTGTTAACTAAACCTTTTCTTTTACACTTACTGGCTTTATGTCCTTCTTTTCCACACCCAAAGCATCTTCCAGTTCCTTTGAAACATTCTCCTTGATGCCTCTTCCCACATGATTTACATAGGGGAAATTGAACTTTCTTTCCTCTATGATCATCATGAAACTCCATCTTTCTCTTATTAGCCGAGTCAGGAAACATACCAAATTTTACTTTATTGATCATATTATGAGATTGCTGATTCGGTATAATAATGATGTTTGGACATCCAAATCCCATTTCATTTGGTTCCTCATGAATAATATCATTCCATTGTCCATCATATCCTCCATTATTGTGAATCATCTTGTTTCCAGCCATTTTCTAGAACCCAAAAAAAATAGTGTGAGAGGCAAAAATCATGCTAGGGAAAACAACCTTATAAAGGGGGAGTACCTTCAATATCTAACATCTTAGGTTTAATTCTATGATCATTAGCGTAGTTCTAGTACTATAACCTATACGTATACTTAACCTTAGGGACATCCCTAGACATACTGTAGAAATATCTCTAGGGATCTCACTAACGTTCTCGCATCCTAGTTTCCAAAGGTTGACTAAACCATTCCTCTGATACCAACTGTAGAGACCCGAAGCCTGATGTACATAGACTTTACATTACTTTTGTGGAATACCTAGTACATAACAAAAACACACACACACAAGGATCGTAATAGTTTAGTGTCTTTGGAAACTCGGAACATAATCTTCTAATCGTGGTGAAAGATCATCAATATCTCCCATAAAGATCTTCCCCTTCCTAAAACCTTTCTTTATATCCTGGGGAAAAGAAAACATAAAATGGGGAGCTCAAATGCTCAGTAAGGGTATACAAAAGAAAAATCAATCACATCATATTCATAAGAACATAACTTTTGGAAATCTTAACCAGCAAAAGAGAGCATAATTTCATAACATGGGATAAATCATGGTAGTGAAATGTAATCACAATAATCATAACTTAAAACATGAAACTTTGTGGCATTCACACATAATCATAGAGAATCATTTCTTGTTAGTCAAGACTCATTGCCAAGACTATCTTAGTGGACAAAGTCCCTTTCTGAATCGAGTAACCCTCGTTTCAGTCATGTTTCACTGAACCGGTATAACCTACCGTTCCAGCCCTGTCTATCTCATGAGATATAAAATCATTACCCAATGCATTGGAGGGAGATATAGGTCCCACCCATCTCATAATGATACCATTCTTATGTGTGCCACAAAATCATAAATCATACATCATTGCATAACCCATGTAATAAAAATGGGATTCTTAAACAACATGACATTATAAAACAATTCATATAAGATAAAGGAATTCATAAAAATATAATTCCATCACAACATAATCAAATCCATGTAATAATAGGGATAAAAACAGAACCATTTTATTATCTTAGATGGAAAGTAATTTTGATAAAATACTTGAACTTCATTCTTGAGGAAAATATCCTTTCTACTTCAAAAACACTTTTCCTTTCTTAACATGTCATACAATTTTAAAATAAAAGAAGTTGATTAAAAATAAACTTGAATACTTGTAAAGGAAGATTCTTGGAAATAATGTTTTAAAAATCCATTCATGCCGTATAAGTTAAAAAAACATTCTTCGTACTTTTGTCGGAAAAGTCAAAAAGTACCTCGTACGAAAAACGACAAAAGATTCCATTCATATCTTTCACTAAAAACTCACGAAAGGGTAAAATTGGATTTAAACAATTGTAGGTGGATGTAAATAACATTACATATTGAGGAAACATGTATGTGGATGATAAAATATACCCCATTAAATTTCAAAGTACAAACAATCTCGGATAAAAATGAGATTGCGATATTTCCCTTACCTTAGGTCCGATTTGCTTCGTAAGTGTCCGAACCTCCTGTATAATGATTTAAATAATGTCATTGACTTATTACAGAATCATATTCATTGTTATGATATTATATATGGTTCACTTATGACATTATATTACCCGTTCTTTTTTAAATTCCATGTTAAAGAAGCGTTTTGGGTAAAATCGTTTCCTTAATCGTAGGTGTTTTGACTTGTTGTTCTTGACATTATTATTACTTATATCATGATTTACTTACATCAAGAATATAAAATATTATTTATATATCATATATATTCAGTATATATATATATATATATAATAGATAGATAAATGAAATGAAAATCACCGTTCATGGAGACGGTAGTCCGTACGTACGCATGAACGTTGTTTTCCTTTCCTTATTGTCTTGAATGGAAGTAAGTAGATGACATACATATATATATATATACATAAATACAGTAGCTTTATAATGTCATATATTTCAATATTATTTCTTATATATACTTTATAATCATTCTTAAATGGTTAACATGGAGAATAAATCCCATCGCGTCTTGGAGACGGTAGTCCGTACGTACGCACGAGCGATGATATCATTTCCATAAATATTGAATTGAATTGGAGTGGATTATACAATATATCAGAATCAATATGATTATGTAATAACTATGTATAGTTATTCTTTACACCATTATACCCATCCATGTAAGGTGGTGGTGGAAAATAGATTACACCACAGCGTGGAGACGGTATTCCGTACGTACGCACGCGCGGTGATTTCTTTTCCCGTAGGATGGATAGATGGTGAAATAGGGTTGTTTCATACTTATAATAACATATCAGTATATGATTTATACTGATGTTATTACTTAATAATGAAACAACCTAAGAAGAAGAAGTGGAAGAAGAAATAAAGATGAAAGAATTGGTAACGGTAATTACCTCTTCTTTGAAGCGCCTCTTTGAGACCTCCTATTAGGGCACTAAAATTGGTCTTTGAGGAAGACCAGAACCTCTAGGATGTTTCTAGGGAAGTGGAGAAGAGATTTTGGCAGGGGTTGGCCGAGATTGAGTGCTCAAATTGGTGTGAGGAGGAGGGGGAGGAGGTGTCCTTTTATAAGGGAGGAGAGGGGCACCTTAGGAATATCTCAAAATATTATTTTATATTAAAGTCAAAATCGGTTTATAATGGTTCCAAAGGGTCTTATTTCGAAGCTAAAGTGTGGATGAGTCGAAATCATATCATCAAATAGGATTTAGACAAGTTTAGGGTATTATTTTAACCTTATCAATTAGATTTAACTCTAAGTTAAATAATTTTACTTTTACCGTGTCTTTTTGTTTTC
This sequence comes from Viscum album, assembly GCA_963277665.1. NCBI lineage: Eukaryota > Viridiplantae > Streptophyta > Magnoliopsida > Santalales > Viscaceae > Viscum > Viscum album. The sequence continues at coordinate 1,194,129,468 of OY728123.1, read as the reverse complement.
TTTCACTACATGGTTAATACACTTACTATAACATGCCAAACGAACCCCAAATTGTTTATTATTAATATATATATCCTTATCTAAGTCATTTGGCCGAACCTTAGATTTTTAGGAATAAAATAACAATTAATAATATAATATTTTATTTAAAAACTATTTTGTGTCAATTTTGACACTATTTGATATATGATTTTTTTGAAAGTCATAACAGAATTATATGTTCGAACCAAGTTGATTAAATCAACAATAATATATCATAGTAACCTAGAAAATTAGTGGAATTCATAAACAGTCTAAAATTACATTCATTTGAGCATTTATTACATCAATTATGTTAATATTTCCTTGAAAGGGTAATTACTGCATCATCGTTGTGTCAAAAATAAATTAATTTATTTAAAGTCTAAAAATTATAAATAAAATATCATTATTTAGGAAATCTTCGTACCTTTCTAATGAATATTTGCAATCTAATTTATCTTATGTATAACCATATATTAAAAATGTTTTAGTAAATCAACTTTGATTTTATCTCTTTTAACTCTTCTTTGAATTAAATAATAATAAATGTCCTAATCTAATCCAAGTGGGCCTAAATGATAATATTTTACACTTAAGGTTGTTTTTGGTCGAGATACACTTGTACAATAGAATTAGGACATGTGTTAGGGTAATATTAATATCATTCTTACCCTTAATTACCCTATTTACTTTTAACCGTGGTAAATAAAAGTAAAAAGTTACTATTCACCAAAAATTATTTTCATCTCATTGAACCACATTTTACTTACTGACATCAACCGTGTCTCTCGAATTTTTTAAATTCCATTCATAGAAGCGGTAATATTATGTTTTATGAAAAATTCAGTTTTTTTAACTACCACTTAGTAGTTTCACTATTCATCAAAAATTGATGTTTTTCAGAACAATGCCAAAATTTCATCCTAAGCTATATTTCATATTCCGAATTCAAAAATGAAGTCTATTTTACCAAATTCAAAACATTGAAGTTGCATTACTTAATTTTATAATTAAATCCCGCTGTTAAAACAAATAGCGTGTTTTTAAGAAACAATATCTATCAAAAAATTGAAACTAGTTTATAACTGGTTTAAATGTGAAATTACATCCAATGACCAACATTGTATTAAATTGTAAAAATATATTCTAAATATACTTTAAAACCACCCAAATTAATAATTTATCAATATTAATTATTTCGATTAAAAAAGTCGTTTTTAATTAAAATTTAGTAATTTTTACTATTCATCAGAATATGAAAGTTATCCGAAAAGTACCAAAATTTCACCTTAGGCTAAATTCGATACTCCGAATCCAAAAATGAAGTTCATTTTGAAAAATAAGATTTACATAATTTTAAAAAGTGGTCAGTACTATTCATAACGGATAGTTTTAATAATATTTTAATAGCATATCGTTGTTTAGTGAAACTCGGTATTGCGTATTACACACGCTATCGAGGAAGGTCGCGATTGCGTGTAATGCAAGGAAAGTCAAGGATGCGTGTTGTGCAAGCTCCTTTTGGTGTAGCGTACAACACAAGATATTAATAAAATTAAAAAGAATATTTTTTATAAAATCTTGGGCTGTTACATCTAGTGCCTCTTTTTATCCTCAACTACATCATCTTATAATGACCTTATGAAAATAAATTCCCCTCTCATAAATAGTAGTATTAATGTAAATAGTGTTTTTTAATTCGCAATCCATGTATTCAAAACAATTTATGCATAAACATTGATTTTATTTAGTGTATATAGATTACAATATGTGTATAAATATATTTTTAAATTTTTAAATATATGTATATAATAAAATTTATTTATTAACATTATTTTTATAATCTTGTATCTATTTCTAGAAAACAATTCATTTAATTTGAAATAAGTTTATAAACATATACATATATCACATATTTCTATATAAGGAGGTGATAACTAATCAAATGCTCACAAATAATGATATTTTGGGTATAATAATACTTCATTTTTAATGTTTTATTAGATTTAAAACCAAACCATGTTAAACATTTCATATACTATTTGGGGGAAATAAGGATTTACACATTTCAACAGTTATGATTATTATATATAATTCCAAAAAATTACATACATGTATTAAAAATTCAAATCTATTTTAAATTATTCATGTATATTTTAACTACATTTAGGAAATGAAAGATTCAATGTATATATAATTTTAAATTTTTATAAACAAGTCATAGTTAGGTGAATAACCTAGTAATAAAGGCAACACATGTGACTTATGAATCAAAGTTTTATATATACTGGACAGAGTTATAGATTAAAATTTGGTTATACATAGACAAAATCCCTTTGCATATGGATAGACATGTTTCAATTATCATCAATAATATAATGGTGAACCCATAAATAATTTTATTGGGATGAACATATTTTTTATTTACATGTTAAAATATTAGTAGATAAAAATATCCACACACTTTATATCTATCATTCTCCCTCTTATACATACACATACAAGGACATAATAATAAATATTGGAGTTCAAGTGTTAAAATATAATTTATTGTTATGTCTCTCCATCTTATGAAAAATATATATATTAATGCATAAATTAACATGGTGTATCTATCATAGACTATAATTTATTGATTTATCCACACCAAGTGACCTTATAAATCACAAATTATATTTAATCTTTAAGTTACGTGCATAAAACTCTATTTAATGAGTTATTTTATATATAAAATTATTCAAATTTTGTATGTTCCATCAATTTGTAATATTTATGTTATAACATAATCATATTTTTTAAATTTATTCTTAGTTAAATTATAGAAAATATAAATGTTTTTGTAAATTGTTTTTCTTTATTAGAAAAAAACATTTGTATTATTCTTAATTAAATATTTTTTACTTAATTTTAATTAATTAGTATATATAAATTTTTATCAAAATTATATAAATGAATAAATTTTAGATTAATTTACCATAAAATAATACCAACATATATTAAGGATTTTGAGGATATTTTAGATTTCAAATGTTCAAATTAATCAATATATAGAAGAATAAACTTTATTTTTCTTGGTTTTAATTTTAGATGATGGTTGAACACACATGATGTTTAGGGAAACTTAATATTCAAAAAATATCCTACATGATATGTGATATAGATTTTGTACTATGAATTAGACATTGTAGAACATTTAATGTTTGACCACCATAAAATGGAAAAACATACTTCCCAATTAGTGGAGAATGGGATTTAGTTATTTATTAGCAATGTTTTCCACACTATATAGTATGATGAAGATGATGACATATTAGTGGATCCAATTTTCAATTTTCTTGTTATAAATTCATTAGTGAAGGTTACAAAACAATCAAACGAAGCTGATAAATTATAGAAAATGTAAATAATAAGTTTTATGAAGAAAGTATGAAATTTAAAACATTTTCCTTCTTACAGAAGTTGTACTACATCAATTTATTAGGAGGAATTACAGATATATAAATATCAATGATATTTTATTTTTCTCGTGGTGAATTTTTTCATGATAATATTTCTCAATTAAATTATGAGTTAAAAAATGATTTTTAGAATCATGGTCTCAATTATAAAACAATACATTCGTTTCCTAATGACTTCATTCTATATCATGGAAAATATTCAGATAAAGAATAGTGTAAAAGATTTTATACATCAATATGGAAATTATTCAATCATGATATAAGTATGAATGATCAATCTATATAGAAGCAAATAAGTAAAATTTATACAAATATTTTATGTTAATTGTCACTAAATCGATGATTGAAAATATTCTTCTTGTCTTTTAAAAGGGAAGATAAAATTATGTGGAATATTATGGAAAACAAAAATGATGGTTTTATACGTAATCCATGATATTTCAAATCATATAAATATATTTATTCATTATATGCAAATTTCTATTCAGATCCACTGAATGTGTATTTTGGATTAGATAAAAATGGATTTAGTCAATCTCGTAAGTATAACTTATAGAGTATAGATAATTATTTTTATCCATAATAATCTCACTCTCTATATGTGTGTGAAGCCAAATTATTTCATTATTTCAATGATTATTACAGAAAATAAAATACCAAGAAATTACATTGATATATATCTTAAATATCATAAAAAATGATTTTTTGAGTTACGGGAAAAAGGTGTAGAAACATATGACGAATAAAAAACTAAAATATTAAAAATGAATATCAATTTAATGTGAATGATTAATGATTTTTATGGATTTATAAACTCTATTGGATGGAATAATTATACTTACAACGAATGTCCTGATTTTTCAGTAGTTTTGGGACTTGAGGAATTCATGGAATGAACTATCCCTTCACCCCATGAATTTAGATTTATCAATAAATTAATATGTTGTTGATCTCCCACATGATTATATTATTCTTCCTCACCTCTATTAATCCCTGGTTGACCTGGAGAGTTTTTTAAAATACTATAAATCCCCTTCGATCAGATTTAATCCCCATATTTTGGAGATGAATCCTTTGTAATACAAGGATAGTTTTACCTTCTCTAATGGTTCAATTGATATTAATTACTATTTTACCATAATATTTTAGGGTTTTATTTTTTCTTTTCTCATGGTTTATATCTATTAATGATATAGATCTTTTTTTGGGATTTTTTTAGGGAGTATTATCTCCCTACAAATGAGGGAATCAGTGTTTGGAACTTGGTGTTACATTATTTCTTATAGAATGATAAAATATTTATTTTTAGGTATGTGATAAATCATCTATATCTAATACATACAGTTAATGTTTAATGATTTACTAATTTATGTAATGTTTTAATTATCCCAATAATATAATAATGAAAAACTTAATGGAAGAGTGTTGTTTAGTTTTGGGTTTTGAAGGCTCAAGAATATCACACTAAGTGTAATTTGTCTCTTGTTTGATAAATAGTGTAATATCTACATTTTGTGCAATTTTTATACATATTATGGTGAATGTTGTATGAAATTGTTCATAAATATGGAATAACATCAATGATTTGAGTAAAAAGAGATGCAAGTAATATGATATTTTCTCTTGCTTATTTCTGATGGAATATGTAAGTAATATTAGACACATATTTATGTTTTTTGTAGATATTAATTTCTAATATGTTAATATTTTAATTTTATAAGTGACTAATGAGTCATAATCTAATTAACTCAATATTGGAATTAAATTTGATTTTTTTGAAAGATAAGTTATTTGAGGGCTGAGAGAGCCTATTCATATTGTGGAATGCTTAAATACCTTGATTATATAGCCTTAATTACATTTCTTATGTTTTAATAACACATTTGAAATGTTTGTCTGCTCACTAAATATTTACATCCTTGTTGTGATTTTTCAATAACCATTTGGGGTAGGTTTTATTGATGATAAATGGGATAGAGGCCTAGGTATATTTGACTAATGTTGTTTTGATTGACGAAACTTTGTTCTAATCCTGTTTGTAGTGATGGTTGATGTCAGTGATCAAAGAATAATTATTTTTATGAAAAATTCTGTGGGTGATAGGATGGCCTGGGAAAATGTAGAGCATGGATTTATCATCAATATTTTTATTTCTTTATGCATGTTAGATGGATTGTTGATGGGATTTTATTTTTTGGTTTCCCAACTTATTGATTCAATTGAACTCTCTTCATGTAATATACAGTTCCTGTTTGGAATCTTTAGAGAATTTATATAATATGAATATAATTTTTGAACTAAGAAATAATGGATAATAAAACTATTTAATGGGGTATTAATAATGATTTTAATGATAAATATTTAATATCATGTTATTGGAAACTATCAGATGGTTGAACGAGATGCTCTGAGGATCGTGGTTTTAAAATCTAGAATATTCAATTTATTTTAATATGACCTATTGGGCATATAAAAATGGATAAACTAAATTTAATGATGATTACATAATTGATAATACAAGATAATGATTTAAAATCTTTCATTCCACTTGGCATAAGAATATTATAATATTAATCCTGAAATAATATTAAATTATTGTCATTTATTTAATTAATAAGAGATTTAAGGCTTGTATACTTTTTTGATATCTAGTCCTTCACTATAGTAGTTAGGGGTATTATAAAACTATAGTGGTAGAGGATTATATGTACTATTAGTATCTTTTTGTGTATTTTGTACATGATATTAATTTTTTTTTGATTTCACATGCTACCTCCCTCATGTTGATTACGAAACCGACACCGTAATGTTTTTATGTGTGTTTTATACAACATCAGGTATAACAGGGGAATTTATGGATGGCTTCTCCTCCCTAAATACCATATGGATGTAAATATGAATTTTTGTATCCATATTTATAATGTATTACAGTATAGGGTGAATAACTATCATTGTTTTGATAGACCATGATATTATTATAAATTTTTTTGGCATGTTAAAATTGATAGAAGTATAGTACATACTTGTATCCAGCCCTAGTGGCTATGAATTCCCACTAGATTATGTTGATAGGTTTTGATTAATCTAGGTATAATTCATTTACAGAGGTTATTGTGTCATTATAACATATACATGGTTATAGATGGGATTAAAATGAATAGTTGGACATGCAAAGTGATTCCAACATGAGATGTTGGACCTTTTGGAAGACTGAGGTAGTAAGGGATGATGTATGACTTACATTAGTGATGACTTACTTATAGATATGATTAGTACATAATGTATCTATTGGAATGTTATAGAGATAAACCAGCTAATTAGAGGAAGTATTATACCATAATTTAAATATATTAATATGATATAAAATCGTTTACATAGATTAATTATTTATTGAGCGATCCATGTTAAGGATAAGAAATTGGTATTACAAACATAGGCAATGTGTTATTATAATTTTTTATATACTAGCCTTTATTATATGTTTTTAATATTTTTTACAAGAGGTTTCTGAGAGGATCTTACTGGGTATACATGTAATACTCATCCTATGTATATATAAATATTTTATAGGTTAGACGGAACTGGTTGGTGATCATGATTGACCTAACTAGCCAAAATGTTTTACTGAGAAGAATTTTGGAGGTATTGTAGTTTCTTTCACCTTATTAGTCTTACTTTTGGTTCATTTAGTATTACATTCTATATATGTATGACATTAAAAGTATTTTGATTTCATTTAGTTTATGAGTGGTGTTAATTTGTGGTTTATCCTTATTAAACATGGATAATGAACCTTATATTTATGGGGATCTCCGAAAATAAAAATAAGAACTAATCAACAGAAATTAAAATTAGATTATTATTTTATTTAATAATACAGCAACATGTGAACATTCAATGAGGAAAATTTAGATTTAAAATCATCCACTATTTTCTTTATAAATTTGTACTCCACTTCTATTAAAAGTAATTTCAGAAATCATAAGCTAAGTTTGGGGGTTCTCAATTGTATATTATTTATAGGAATAAAATTTATTTTACCTTATTCCTTAGTTCTCTTTAAATTATTTTTCCCTTTATCTCATTACACCGTAATCAACTAAAAGAAAATGGGGACCTAAACTCATTGATAATTTTAGAGAGGGAGTATTGAGTGTTTTGAGTTAGTGTGATTCACTTTTTTTATTTATTCTATTCCTATAATTTAAAAAAATTATATTGATTATGGTGACCAGTCTTACCAATTTAACTACTATTTAATTCTTCTTAATATCCATTTATATTCATACACATCTCCATCTAATTCATTTAAATTTTGTATTTTGGATTACGTATTTATTTGAAAATAATTTCAACTTTTGTTAGAGGTATTGATATCATGAAATTCCATTTTTTGGATGGTGTATTGTAACATGTCTTGATCTCTAAATTGATTGAAATAATTATATTTTTTAAAAGAACAATGAATTTTCCATGGTAAACTTATGAGGGAATCATCATTCAAATAACTAAATTTCCCACTTAGTGTTTCATAGTTTTCAAGAATATATATAAATTTGGTCACATTATATATATAATATAAAACCCCTATTTTTTTGTATATTTTAGTTCCATATAATAGATAAAATCAATAAACTATTCTTGTGAGGAGCCTTATAGAGATATTATCCCTAGGATTTCACTATATTGAATTACTATGAATATAAGAATTTATAGACCAAGTATCTACAAGAATCACTATTTAGAAATTTGGAATCATTGTCATAAGGGTTAAAGTCTTGGATAAATTTTTTATAATAATAAAAAAATTATAAATTTTTAAAATGTAAAAAAATAAACATCATTACATGTATTTATGGTCTCTCTATTTTTCATAAGGAATTATCATAATGATTATTTTATCCTGGATGAAAATCCAATATGATAATTTTTCAGGAAATAATATTCGGGATTCAAGTATAACTTTTTGAAAAATTTATTTATGATGTGAGTAGGAAAATTCTATTATTAGCCTCATCAATAAAAGAAATAAATACTATATGGATAGAATAATACAAAGAAAACCTAAATAAAATGTAAATATTTTTCCTCCCCCATTCCATGTATAATAACAAAGGGACTCTGATAAATAACTATTATATGATGTATTTTAATCATCAAAAAAATACCTTCTCGAGGTCTATTCATGGGGAGAAAGAGTTCAAGGATAAATTTTTTGAGTGAGATAAATTTTGGAGAATTATTTTTATTCAATGTTCAATGATTCTTAATTTCAAGCTAAAATCCATTATTCTTATATAGTATGTTTGACTATAATAGTACATGCCAGGGAATATGATGATAATAATGTGACCGCTACAAAGGAGAAGATACCAGTGGAATTAAATTAAGATGAAGAGCTCATTGAGACCATGTTGATACAATTTCCCTCTAAATAAAAAATTGAATACATAATGGATGAGGACAACAAAATATTTTAAAGTAAGCACTTAATCCTTCTCTATCTTCCCCATATTCACCTTAAATTCCATCTATATTATATTTTTTTGGGGTTGGTATATTTATTCTTTTCTTTGGGTTTTCCCACACATTTTATTCCCCTATTATTGTTGAGAGAAATAAAATGTGGTCATTCATTCCACAAACACACACATCCACCTTCTAATTATTGATAACAAACTGGAAATACATACTAGAGGCAGTTGAAATCTAGTACCCAGTGGGGGGTCTAAAAAAATACTTACCTTTCCTTCCTTTCACTTTCCTTTATATTTAAAATCATTATTATTTTAATAAATTTCATATAATTTATTCATTATTTTTAGTTTATTAAATATGGAAGTACCCAATATGATTAATTATGGATACTATTGAAAAAAACATGTATTTATCATCATTTTTAGTTTATATTCTATTATTATTATCATCATCATTGTTTATTTTTTGGAGAAATAAGGGAGAGAAATTCAAGGATAACAACAATAGAGGAAGGCCTAGTGGGGCCCGAAATAATGGAGACCAAGAGAATCCCCTTGAATAAGAATAATACCCATCAGTTTCAACTCTTTGGGGTAGTAAAAACATGTAGTATAAATTCTCTTATATTTTTAATCTATTGAGCTTAAAATAGGGGCTTAAAAAATTATGTGTGAGGGAATATTATCTAACTTACATGTTTTAGTGTTTTATTTTGGTTTTCACTATACTAATACTCCGCATGTACATTAACACTATGCTATAAAACAATTCTTATTTTCAATAATATATATTCATTTTTCAAACTCATTAATTCATTTTAATATTGAATATATTTAAAAAGGGAAATGTGGTAAATAAAAATGGAATAGTTGGAAAATTGATGAGAAATCATAAAGACAGTAGTAAATATTTAGTTGAATTAATAAGGAATAGATATTTATATTGGAAATTCATGCCGGAGAAATCAATTACATAAATGAAAAAATGATTCAAATGGATAATTAAAATTATGATCATTATAATATTTGCTGTTGGAATGAATTTCATGTGAATTAAAATAATGAAATAAAAGGGTTAAACTGAAATAAATAGATGTGAATGGCCTGACATCACCATGAACATTAATTGAGCACCTTACATCACAACCCAAAAGCTACAACACTGACTCTCCATTTTTCTCTACAAAAGTGGAATGGACTCCCCAGTAGATAACATTAGTGGTCCAGTGGCTCTATGGACCACAGTTATCAATGATTCTTCATGTTATGATGGTTGTTTTACCCATGATGGAATACATTGTCTTCCCATGGATTTTTGGCAAAATATTTCACATGGAGGTCTCTATAAATAAATGTTGATATAACATGGTAGTGGTAATTGATATATAATTACTATACATGAACTTCACAAAAATAATCATTGGTTATATAAATATAGCTACTATGCTAAAAATTAATGGATATAGGGTGATCAATGATTAATAGTGAAAATTTTAGTTTTAAATGTGACAGAGTTAATAAGTGTATCAAATTTAAAAATAAAACCATTAGTTATCATTGGATTATCAGTATGAATTTATAAACAATTTCAATAGATTATCTATTGTATATCCTTATAATATGTCAAGTTAATATGAGATACATAAGAACACTCATATTGTTCCTTTTTATAGAATAACTATAAATCTAAAAAAGACAGTTGGCAATTTCAGGCCAAAAGCTATGATTACAACAAAAAATTAACATGAATTCATCATATATTAAGAAAACATAATATTGAATTCAATTTATTCATACCCATTCGTATTTTCACCATTGTATAAATTAGAGAGAAAACCATCGTTGTTTTTTTTCACCAACACCTACATAAATGACCTTCAATAAGAGTATATATATCGATCATTAAACGATGTCATAGAAACGAGGCACAAAAAATTTTCTAATAATATTCCACAACATAGCTATAATGCAACATTCATATTGAGTTTCACATTCAATCTACATGGGAGTCCTCTCTACCATTATGAATTCATTCCAACCAACTACAAAAATTCTTTCATCCATGTAGAATCAAAACATAATCCTATCGGAAAAATATATATAAACCTGTAATAGAGAGTATAAAAACAGTCATTGTAGAATATAAACACATTCAACACATAATTCGAACAAAAATCATTAGATCAAAAATTAATTATAAAATCAACACAGGGGTACACTCTTGTACAAATAGAAAACAATATAATAAAAACTGAATTAGATCAGCAGAATATATAAAAACATGTTACACAGAGTATACAAATAGAATAGTTTCAGTGTACTACTATTTAATTCTAATTAAAACTATATGATAATATGATTGGAAACTGGATATTAAAAAATCACATACTATTGACTAAAATATGTATGGTTTTCTTGAAACTATATTTTGTTGTAATTAAACCGAAATGATTTAACAGATGTCTATTTATTATAAAAATACTATATACCATATGTTGCAGTCCATTAAAGGTGTAAAAAGAATTCCCTATACATACCATAAGAGATTCAAAATGGTGAAAACTTCTTATTCTTTGTTATCAAAAGTAGGAACCATGCCCCGAACTATCTGTAATGATTTAAAAAATGAAAATTTTTAAAAATAACAATACATATTAATGCATATAGAAATTACAGAATAAAAAATATTAATGTTATCATAAAATAAATAAAGAGTAACCAAAATAAAAAGAAGAAAACATTGGGATTGTTAACATAATGTTGTTCTTGAAATAAGGTTCTGTTAAAAAGTGATTCTTAACATGAACATATGTTAGTAAACAAGAGGTATGTCTAATATTATTCTTAAACATAGAAGAAAAGAAATTAACTGTGCAGAGATATCCAAAGTGATATTTGTAACATGTCCATTGAATTAATGAAAAGAAAACAAAAGAAAAAAACACAAAACAATGAGTAATGTTTGTTAAACTAATCTCGTAGTGGAAAATAACATCAATCACATCATTTTCCTCGCAAAATGTGCATATATGAGATCATAGAGTCTTGAACATATAATATTGAAGTATCATTCATGTGAAACGTTCTAAAACTATAAATGAACATAAAAGTTTAATGAAAATAAAAGACAATGAAGACAGAAATCTTAATACACGACTGGATGAAAAAATTATTGTTTTAAAAAATCATCTTTCAGTGTTGCAGCTGACTCCTATATATACAGTACATTCATTTTCCTATAACACAGTAGTAAATAAAATTTTACAAAACTGTGGATTCTGTTATTTCATAAAACAAAATAGAAAGAGTCAAAGAAATAAAAACTGTTATTATGATAGTCAAAATAAATTGTGGTATCTATTAAAAACTAAACAAAATTGAATAGAACATATGTGAACTAATATTAACAGAACATATGTGAAAATCTACAACAAATTTCTAGATAATATTTCAACAGATGTGAAGCAGATTCCTTCAATAAAAAATTATGTAGATATAAACATTCAAAGGTACTCAAAAACATTTAATTTCCTCAAAAATAGTAAAATCATGAGATTGTTCACCACTGAGACACAAGAAATAAATTAGATCATTAAAACATTAACAGTTTATAAGAAGACCTCTAAACCTCAAATCCCTAATAAGACGCTAAGTATGATCAATATTTCCAGCACTGTAAATCCCATATGTATATATATATATATCATATGTTACTATAGTAGGTTTCATTACACTACATTCCAGTTATTTTAAAACTTCAAAATCTTGTGCATGATCAATCTCACAGTTCCTTGGATTCCACTTATAATAAATGTTCACTGTACTACTGTAGGTATGAAAATTAAGCGACAGTCCAGAAATGTCTAATTCTTTAAAAATAAATTTGATGAATTCTATTTCATTTATAGTAACAAAACACTTCAATAAAAACGTACATCACCTGATGTCTAATTCAACAACTTTTAATTTCACCAAAAACATTAAAAATAATGGGATATTTTACCACTACATAGACCATAAATAAAAGAATTATAACATTAATAGTTGGCAGGAAGGCCTCTAGACCTCACATACCTAATAATACCCAAAGTAAGATCAGTATGTCCATCATTGTAAAGCCCATATATATATATATATCCTATGTTACTATAGAAGGTTTCATTACAGTTCATTCCAATTATTTTAAAATCACATATACAATTGCATGATCAATTTTACACTGACCTAATTGCAACTAAAATAAAATTTCATCATACTGCAGTAGGTGCAAACATTCAAGTATGTTTCAGACATATTTAATTCCTTGAAAACATATTTGGTGAATTATATTTCATTTTTGGTATCCAAAATCATTAGTAAATACTTACAGGACCTTCTACTTTTTTAAAAACCATCTTTCATAGACTGGAAAAACACATCAGTTTCATTATTGAGCATTACATTAGCTTTTAGGAACCTGATGATTGGATTCAACCAAAATTCATAAGAAAAGGTTATATTTAAGGTATATATTATTCTAATATTTACCTACCTAAAAGAAAGAATGTATGTCCCTTCCTAAGATATCATAGGAATGAATCGTCAAGGATCATTCTAAATCTTTAGCTTTGGACACACCAGAAGTCACATGACCTTTAATATCAACTGGAGGGGATAAAATTCCAATCATCATATCTTCACCCAATCATTAATGGGATTCAGAAGACCCAATGAATTTATGTCATCCTCAATCTCCTTGATGAATTTCATTCCATTTGTGTGGGGAACGTAGAAGGCAACTGTTGAATATCCCATCCTGGTGAGATATATCCCATCTATAATAAGACAATTTCACACCATTTTAGTGGGGCTGAGCTTCGGGTGGATTCCTGATGGCTCATTGGGTTTGGGTAAGATGGAATTATTATTAACAAAAGGTTTTAGTTTGTGAATTCATCATGTTTTCATAGAAGTACATGTACAGATAAAAAAAATAATGTGAAATGGTATTGAATAATCTACCTATATGTTGGAAAATGATAACAAACACACCCATAAAACTAATATGAAATAAAAAAAATACTATTTCAACTTCTAGTTTACATATATTTTTAATTCGTTGGATTTTATAACATTGGAGTGTGTTTGTTAACATATGGTTTTTTTGTTTGCATGCACCATGTTTGCACATAATTACCTATATAGAATAAATAATTTAACTGAAATGGTTTTAGAAAATTTGTCTATATGCTGAAAAATGATAAAGAAACACCCATATAGGTAATCTACAAAAAATCTCTATTTTAACTGCCATTTTACCTATATATTTCATTGATTGGATTTTATATCATTGGGGTGATTCTGTTAACATGAGTTTCTATTTGGTTTTATGTGATATGTTTGCATAGATTTTCCTGTAAATAATAATAAAAATTAAGTGAAATAAATTTGGAAAATCTACCGATATGCTAAAAACAGATAAAAAACAAAACCATACTGGTAATATGGAACATAGAACACTGTATTTTAATTGCGAGTTTATCTATATTAATCATTAATTGGATTTGATAATATTGGGGTGTGTTTGTTAACATAAGGTCCAATTTGGTTTAATGTACCATGTCTTCACAGAAGTATATCTTCCTAGTAAAAACAAAATTAATTGTAATTGTGTTGGAAAAGCTTCCTATATGATGTATAATGATAACAAAAACACCCATACAGGTAAATTGATCATTACAGATATGTGCATTGGTATGATTAACTTCGTATAGGTTACATTTGACATTCAATTCATGCAATACTATCACATAATAAAAACTATTCCAATGTGAGTGTTGTAACTAATTTGTAATGATACACAGCTCTAAAATGTGTCTATACTTCCCTTTACATGATGTGTATTTCTCCAAATTGAAGTCTAACTCCTCCATGTGACCTAGTATGTTGGACCAAGACCATCCCAACACTTGTAATATATACTATTTATTTATCACCCAATCTCATTATACAGTAGTTGTAATGATCATATCATATGTGTGGATTCTAAATGTTCATCAAAACAAATAACCTATAAATGAATTTACACACGATTCAAATTATAACTAATAGTTGTATAATTTTATAAGACATCATCAAAATTGTAGTAATCATCAATTAAATATGAAACATAATACAAATTTATTTCTAGCATTGAGAAATAATATATATTAAGTAATAGAATAATAAAAGAACAATTAATATTAATGAACATTGAAACAAGATCAATGTACATGTGAATTTGAACATGTTGGACATATTCTTGAAACCAAAAAAATATTACAAAATGTTTTCACACAATCATTTTGTTTTGAAAGGAACGGTGTGAGAGGTAACAAAAACTGTAGTTTTTTAAATGATATTCACATTATACCTTCCACGATGGTATATTCCACCAAATCTAGTGTTACTTCACCTTTTCCCATTGTATGCAGGTTCAAAACCTACATTAAAATTTATTATATTGAATATATTAAATGAATAATTTAGTGGTATAGAATATTACAATAAAAGTTGATTAAATATAGAGACCATTAAAATATTAAAAAATAGAACAGATAATCACATTGTACCTTTTTACTGAATCATCAACTTCAATAATGTATGACATATTCAACAATATTTGTACATAATGAAATGTATACATGTAGACCTTATTCTTTAAGGATATCATTTCATGATTCAAACATCCCTATATACATTGAGCACCTGTATCGAGAGGAGATAATGTCAACAAATATATAGGGAAAAATACATCCATGAACTTCACTAACATGTTTTTAGAACAATATAGATCGATGAGTGGGGATGGAATCATATCCAAGAGAGTAGGTTCCGTTGATAGACATTCCCCAACAATATATTTTCTAGGAGAAGTTCCATATTTTCCAGTACATTATAGTTAGAAACCCAACAATGCACTGAATGTACACCCTTACTAAAAGAGAAGTCAATTTCTAAACATAATGACATCTATGAAACACATAAATACAAGGTTTACTACATCAACATGAAAATATTACTATATGTGTGATACGTTTGGTAACAGGTTTATTATGTGCAATGGGGAAATCCTGACCTGTATTTGTGAGCTATGAAGAAATAGAAAATTGTAGTTTCAAATAATAAAGGAGGTCCCAACAACATGAACCCCTAATTAATCATTGATTGAATATACGTCAACATGTATCTGATCCCAACTAAAAAAGAATAGAAAAAAACATACTAAAATCTCTACTCATGTAGTCTCAAATTAAAATTAATGTTCAAAATCTACATCATCTCGTACAAAGATATTGAAAATAAGAAAAAGGTAATAAAATCAATGAATCATGCCAATTGAAATATCCATTGTGACATTGTAGATTAGGTTTTGAATACATGGAAACAGAAATGATTGTTAAGACAAGTGGGTATCAGGTATACTAAAATAAATCAAAATATAAATATAATTTTAAAATATTATTATACAAATACATATTAATATTTAACCTAAAAGGAAATAATTTTGAGGAATAATTGATTAAAATATGTATAAGACACATATCCACCAATAATCAGTTTATCATTTTCATGGACCACAAAAACCTGCAACAAAAACATGAATCCCCTCTAAATAATAGATTCACTCAAATCAATATGATAGTATAAGAATTTCTTAACGTTAGTGATATTACCTTTAACAACTTCATTCTTTATATGCTATTCAGTAATCACAAATTTGAACACTTTGTTGTTAAATTCATGTGCTTTCAAGTCGAACTCCATAAGCGCATGATCATCGCTGCATCATTAACCCATTGAGTTTAACACAATATAAAATTGATGAGTCCTTTACCATATATAAAATCCAAATGAATAATTAGTTCCTAAAAAATAGTTGGATCAAACCTTCTTGAGCCATAGATGATATGACTCTCTTAAGTTTGTCCTCCTCCATGCATGTAAATCAAAGACATTCATTCTATAATTCAGTGGCACGCTTGAAGGAGTTCGTATTCAAGTATAACATGGAATCACTAGTTAAATTATAGAAGTCAAATAAATAGTATTAGTATGAAAGGATTCAAATAAAAGTTGAGAAGTGGAGATAATTTTGACAGAGTAGATATGGAGATGAAATTACTGTATGCATGATGCGTTTTGTAATGGGTGGATTCTGTGAAATGTGAAAATCCCAACCTATATTTTTGAGCAGTGTAGAAACAAAAATTTGTAGTTTCAAATAATATAGTAGGTCTCATCTACCTAAACCCCTAAATAGTTGAGAAGATTTTATGCCCATATTTCTTGTGAAGAGATTAATCAAAGATAATGATACAATATCAATACTGGTAAATTACTGTATGTTCATTGATTATCAGTCCAGAATAGTTCTCAAAATAGAAAATGATTAAATTCAAGAGAATTGGGTTCCCAACCTGAGTTAACTAAAACATTTTATAAATCTCATCCAGTGAAATCATCTCAAAACATGATTCCATGCGTGGGAGAACCTTGAGGCCCTATCTTAATCTTCAATATGTGTATTAGGAAGGCAGCATGTAGTCAGAAAGAAAAAATTCCTCTTGACCAGCACTACGTACCTCATTAGATGTTCTACGATCAGCAACAACCTAGTTGCTATTAGCAGGCAAGAGTACTATTTCTTACCTAATAATGGAGAAACCTATGAACACCAGTGGCATATACAACATCATAATAATAGTATGGATAAATATTCTAGGTTTTGAGTAGTTAATGGTTTACCTAATCATTCAGGGATGTCATTGTTGAAGTACAAAGCTGATGTAGGAGGCAATAGGGGTTTCAAAGGCAGTGAGCCATCGACGTGAACTGCAAAGAATATATGGGATTGAAAAGGGGTTGAGATAAAAATTCGGAGGTGGAGAGCTGAGATGAAATAATAACATACATGAACTGTGAAAAATATGTGGAATGGAAGAGGGGTTGCAATGTAGAGTATGAGGCAGAGCTGAGATTCATGGTAGCTGATTAAGCTGATGCTGATATGGAGGTACAATAGGATTACAGTTTATATGCACTACCAAGGATGATGCTGATACCCTGGTCAAAGGAGATGTTGGGGGAAGATTTGATATGGGGATGTAGAGGTGGAGGAGATGATAGAAGATCACACAAAGGCGGAGGTGTGGATGGAGGATGTGGTCTGCGGGAACCCTAGGTCGACATGAGGGGTATCACGGGTAGGAAGAGATTAAGGAGGTAAATTTTGTCATGGTAGTGGGGGGAGTGAATCAGGTAGAGGTAGTGGATCCGTAGGTGGTCGGAGGTGGAGGGGAAGCATGGGTAGGTAGTGTAGCTGAAGGCGGAGCACGTAGAGGTGAAGGCGGAGCATGCATAGGTAAAGGCGGAGCATACATATGTGAAGTTTGGGAATGTAAAGGTGAAGGCGGAGCACCCAAAGGTGGAGGAGTATATGACGAAGCATGCGGAGGCGGAGTCACTGCTTGAGGATGCAGTCTGCAGGAACCTAGTAGCGGCGGCGGAGGATAGCCTATATGTGGTTGGAGTGGAGGGAATTCAGCGAGGGGAATACATGGAAGATAGGCCGTTGTGTAGCATTGAGGATTGTAGGAGGGGCACATGGTAGGAATATATTCCTATGATTAATATATTTAGTAGTCTAGGACCATTTAGATTCAATGAACATTTTTTATCAGGTTTCATACATGAATTTATTTTTAGAGATTATTCATTAAGTTTCTTGAAATATAGTTTTAAAATTATTATTTATGCGGAAATTGATTCATTAGATTTATTTTTGTTTCATTTTTAAGATTTTGAATTATTTTTTAAATGCATTCCCAGGAAACAATTATATATATTATTTTCCAATAATGTGAGGTATTATAAAACCCTTCGACATACGTTTATAATAACATCACCTTTTTTAGAGAAATAATGATTTTGTGTGAGAATTGTTTCATACCTACCTTCAATATTTATATTTATTCATGGATATTTCAAGTTTAAGTTTATGGGATGATATTTTCAAGAAACTTTATTTGTTTGTAGATCAATTTTAGGTTGATTTTAGGTGTGTCAATGATTTTTTATTTTGATAATGGTCATAATCAATAATTCATAATTCTTCATTATTAACATTTGATTATCCTCTTAAAAATAAAATAAATTATGAAAATAGAAAAATAATAATATGATGATGTGATTGAATTATAAATTATATTTAAAAATGAGATTTTTTGTATCATTAAATATATTTCTTTATCATATCATCATACAAATAAAAACAACATGAAAACAATAAAACTGAAAATGGAGTAGAATTTTAACAAAGTCATTTATTTAAATATTAGTTGACTCATAGCCCATATTACAATAAGGGGTGTTGTGTTTCCTATATTTAAGGGGAATTGAGTGACACATGTTTCTTATATTTCCAATTGAATAATCATGCATTGTATTTTAGAGTTTAACATTCTCATTACAACCTTTAAATTTTTAAATTATTTTACCGACAAACCCTTAACCACTAAAATTAAATAAAAAATCCCCCATGATTGGAAAAAAAATTATTTCCCATTATGTGAAGGGATGTGAATTTTGAAAGGATTATGGTGATTCATGAATTTTTAGTGTATGAGCATAACTCCATATTTAATTTTATATGACTAAAAAGTGACATGAATATAAATAAGAGGTATGTTATGTTTGGGACATGGATTGATATTTGAAGTCAAATAAATTTAAATATGAGAAATAAAATTTTAAAGGGAATTTATTTTAATAGATAAAAAATGAAGAAATTCCATTTTGGAGAAGATATTTTTTTTTGTTTTTTTGTGGATTTTGTGTACTTTGTGTGAGATAGTTTATGATTTCATTGGAGTTCAATGTTTATGTGCATGTGATTGATAGAAAATATTGATTAGTATAATCTATAATTTAATCTCAATGCTTCAATTCTGTTAATTTTTTATTTTATGGGTAATTGTAAAATTCTTATATTTTTGGAATAATTTGATCATGATTATTGAAATGGATTAATTTTTTAATTTTAAGTGTTTTATTTATTATAATTTTTCAACGATAAATTTTTTACAAACTAATAAAAATTGTGAAACATATTTTTAGGGTTATAGGATTGGTAGTATAATTTTTCATTCAATAGGACCCAAAGATGAACCCAACATTATAACCCCCAAAGGATTCATGCAATTTCGGACAAGGAATTAGTTTCTACATTTGAGAAATCGTAAAAATATTCCCATATCTAAAAAATAGAAGGTCAAAATGAGATTCAATTTTTATTAATAATATAAAATAATTTTGCAAAAATTTACAATAACTATTTATGTTCATCATAATTCTTATTTATAGGTAATAGTGACATGAGATACTAGAGGTTCAGAATTCATAAAATGCACATTTCTATAAATCATTCCTTAAATAATCTTATCATATATTTTTCTACAAATGGTCATTTTAATAAAAAATTTAGAGAGAAAATCCAATACATATAGAAAATATTTTTTATAATAATAAATGTTGAGATATATAGATTTAATGGGACAACTATTTTTATGCTTTTAAAGAACAATATAAGAACAAAAACACAGCCACCTTTTCCTCATAGGCTAAGTGTGGGATTTTTTATTTTAATATTTTCATACATGTTTAATATAGATTATTTCTTATTTATCTCTTACCATTCAATTAATTATTTTTGATTCTCACATTATTCCCTTGTCAACTCCCTCAAAATATAGAAACTTACCACATTTCTTCTAAGTGGGAGGGAAAATTGTTTTTTGATTTTATTATTCATAAAATTATTCTAATTATCCAACTATAATAATTACAATTGTGTTTAATTATATTTATTTAGTGGTATCCCTACCCTATCTTCTAAGAATTTTGTATACTCGTTTATTTAATTTCTTTCCCTTCAATATGGAAGTCATTCAGATGATGTAGTTTTGATTAGTTAATAATATGAAATTCATTAATCATGTATAAAGAGGTACTAGTGTAGGTTAAATTCATTAAATGGTATGTTTTAGTGTTACAGGTCATTATCACTACATTTAATGAAATAATGATATTGTTTCCTAGAATAATGATTACATCATTTTAAACTCTAGACGGAAACAACATTATTCTTAATAAATTTTAGTATTACATTATAATATTTTTAATAAATTTATTTTTATGTGTATATATATATGAAATGTTGATTTTATAAAACCTATATTTTTTATAACTAATATTTAATATAAATATATAAATGTAGAAACATTTTGTGTGAGAGAACACCTTGAGGGATTGACCCCAGGATTTCACTATATTCCATTCTTATTAATATAAGTGGTTATTGAACAAGGATTAATGAAAATACCTATGTATGAAGTTGTCTCCATTTTTGGGGATTCCCATGTTCTGCACACATTGTTTTTCCTAAAGAAAAGAAATTTCAAAAAATTATAATGAATTTATTATCATTTTATATCATTTCCCACTAATTGTTTCATGGAATATTAACATAATGATTACATTTTTCATTATCTACATACCAAGCTGATATTTTCGAGGAAACCTAATAGAGTATTCAAGAAAACATTTCTAATTTTTTTGAATAATTGAGTAGATAAAATGAATCGATATTTGTTACAGTTAAAGAAGTCAAAACTATATGGGTGGAGCAATAAAAAACCATATTAAAAATAATTAAGTCTTGTTTCACCCATATTACTTATTTAATATCCTATGGAGGCCATTCATCCAAGAGCCTAAAGGCCTTCAATTTTTTAATTTAATGAAAAAATCCCATTTTGAGGGAAGAAGGGAGAACCCACTATGGGAGACATTAAATGCTTCTCATTATAATTATTTACAATTCCTTAAAATCAATTCCTATTAGTAATGTAGGAGGAGAAATAGTTAAATGATGAAACATTTGTGGGTGATAAATTTTTTTATCATTGATTTTATTCAATGTAAATTTATTATAAATTGAAAAATTATCTTTGTTGTATTGAATTTTTTTGGTTTGGATAAAATTTGACATGCCCACAAAGTTAATGAAAATAAAGGAACCACAAAAAATGATGAAATATTGGTAAAAATGAAATAGGATGAAGAGATCAAGGATTATGTGGTTATGTGACAACCTCTTTAACAAAAAACTAAATAGTAAATAGAGGAGTAAACTATGATATTTTATAGGGATTACCTCTACCTATACTCTCCCTATATACCTCAAATTACATATTTTTACCTCATGGGGGTTAACACATTTCTTTTCTTTCATTTAAGTGATCTCTCACTTGTAATACCCATGTGGATGTTGAGAGTAATATCATATGTTAGTTCATACTATGGAATCATTATCCACCTTATAATTTGGGATAACCAACCTGAGGTGCATCAATAAATTCCCACATTAGGTGTTAAAACCAATACTTATCCTTTTATTTTTCCTATTAATTTATATTTCATTAAATTTGTATTAAATTAGTTTTTTATGTTTTGTTCTGTCATTATCTTTGGTTAACTGTTAAATTACCAAAAATATTTTCTCATGGTTTTATTTGAAAACTACCCTAAGGTTATATTTCAAATTCTCTTTTGATTATCCTTCCTAATTTTGTAATTAGATTAGATAAAATGATGGGTAGTTGAATTTAGGTATTGGGGAATGTTAACCATCAATAGAGATTTTCTGTTTTTGAGTTTCTAAAATATTATAATAAACTTTGAGTTTTAAATAATATTCTTTATCAAAGATTATAATTGAATTTATTTTGAGATTGTTTTAATTATTTTTGAATAGATTAATTTATAAAATTATTATTTACGTGGAATATTTCTCCTTGAATTTAATATTAAAAAAATTTGATGAGTTTGGTAGATTTTTGAAATCTATTGATATTATACATAGATATAAATTATTTTACGATATTGGGAGGTATTGTGATTTTTTTGAAGTATTCATCTTAATCACTTAACTTTATTGATAAACACATATATTTTTTGTTAGAACTAGAAGATGTTATTTTTATCTTTCAATGCATCACAATTTATAAAATTTGTTTTCGTTGATTGATGGTTTTTTTGGTTAGACAAATTTTCAACATGATAAAAAAATTAAATAAATATTTCTTGGCCTTTGTAATCCAAGAATTAACATATTGGTTAAATCCATATTATATGATTATTTTTCCTCATGTACTTCCACTGTTAATTTATTTTCATGTATATTTTTTATTTATGTGTGGGTGAAAGAATTTTTCCATTTCTAAATTTGGAATGAATTCATTTCTGAATGGGGTGTTTTGTGTTAAAATTTTTGGAATTTCATAATGTGAATGAGTCATTAAACATTTTATTTAATTAGTAATATTTTGTTCTCCTCAAAAAAAAGTTAAACAATTAAAATAATAATGATGACATTTAATTATTTATTGTCAATTCCTTGGTGTTTCATTCATTAATATAATTTCTTTGTCATCTAGTCTTGTAAAAAACAAAACAAATTTGAAAACAGTCAAGGAAATTGAAAAAATAAAAACAATTATATTGAAATAAATAATTTCATTTATTTTATGACTCACACACCATGTCAAAAAGGGGGATGTTGTGTTATATATTTTTAATATTAATTATGTGAGGTATATTTCATTTTTTCACTTGAATACCAATGAATTGTATTTATGATATTGAGCTCCAGTTTTTAGCCATTGAAATTTTAAGTGTTTTTACCCACCTACCCTTGGAAACCAAAATTAACTAGAAAGAAAATCATGATTGGAATCATTTTTATGCTTTATAGTGTAGATAGATGATAATTTTCACAGGCCTATAGTGATGCAGTTTTTTTATAATTATAAACATATCTATATATTTGTTTTTTAATTCCTTGACCCCAGTTACCCAAATTCGGTGCATTATTGCGTAACATTGTCATGATCACAAAAGATCAAGTCTCGAAAGACCGAATAGTTTAGTTTCCTTGGAAACACTAGATATATTCATAAATGTTACATTACATCATAAAGTGAAAAACTCTAATAACATATTCTACATAGTCCACACCCATATCCCCTTCAGACTATCCCTGCAGGTATGTCATAAAAAATTTCTTCACATCCTGAGAAAAATAAAACATTTAAAGGGGTGAAATCAGATTCTCAGTAAGGATAACAATTTAGCGGAACCTTTCATAAATAAACATAAACATTTAAGGCAATTTATAACTAAAATAAAAGCCTATTAAACTTGAACTTCAACATAATATGGCAAAAGTAAAATGAGATAATTCCATTTAATTCTTCACATGGATATTCTACTGGTCGAATAATCACATGCAATATCAATAACCACTATCATAATGGCGGAATGCATAATGCCAGACTATCATAACCACGTAGCCAAGGCCTCATGTCAAGAATACAAATAAGATTTTTTCAAGGCCTCGTGCGAAGAAACTAGTTTGTCTCATGAGACCTTCCGATGCATCGAGAAGCTACAGCGGGTTCCACTTGACACTTATTAAGACCAATGCATTCCTCATATGAATAGGTTTAAACATATCATAAACCATGACATAATCATATCACATAAAAAATGCATAAAGGAAACATAACATTTCCATATTTCAATCACAATATATTAATACAACACATTCATATAATAAAAAACACTTTCAAAACCATTTTCAATACCAAAATAAAAGAAAATTAAAACTTTGTATTTAATTTTTACTTAAAAAAAAGTTATGGCTTGTAGAGGAAGCTGAAACTCAAATAATGGTCTCGACGGTGGATAAGCTGTTGTCTCCACATACATATGACAAAAAAACATTCATTTTTTTCATTTAGTAAATTGATTCATATAAAATGATTTCTTTTGAACATACGTAAAAGTCAAAGGGGTTTATACACCGTATAAAATAAAGTCTTGTATTAAAACAGAACATGCCTCAATGAAAGAAGACTGAGACGAAGTCCCTTACAAAGATATTTTTTTAAATAAAATAGATTTATTATGTGTATTCACTATAAGTACACATAAATAAAGTATAAATACAATATTGGACAAAATAATATCATGACATAATTTGAAATTAGGAGATTAACCCAAAGAACAGAAATTAGGTTAAGAAGTTCCCTTACCTCATGTCCGACTTGACTCGATCCTTTATTAAACTCTTGGATAATAAACTAGATTTAATTTATACTTGATTAAGAAACATTTTCAATCATTATTCCTCTTATATCACTTATCACCATGTTATGAACATTATGTAATTATTTAAGTTAATAACGGTCGTTTTGTCGATCTTTGGTACTTGAGTCAAAAATAAACTTCATAACATTACAAGTTGTTCATGTTGTAAAATATCAATTACATCAAAAATTATATTAATGATGTAGATATCATATATATCATATATATCCAGTATATACATACCTTTTTAATATTACATAACATTTAGAGGTAAGAAATGAAATGCACCGTTCATGCAGACGGTACGCCGTAAGTACGCATGAACACTACATTCATTTCGATTTCGTATTTTAATGAAATGGAACATAATGATATAAAGTTATATTATAATTACAGTATAATATCACAAATAATATCACTTACTCCATCCTTTATACATCCAACATATGGCATTAACGATTCAAATCACTTTGAGGGGGCGGTAGTCCGCACTTCCTCAAATGAAATTATCGCATTTGCACAACATGCAAAGCATAAAGATGTGTTTCCAATGTAAAATAAAGAAGCATAGAGAGGAAATAAATATAATATATTTCATAAATAAATATAGTTCCATCATAATGGCCACCATTAGAGGTGGTATGAGAAGATAGAACAATCATCGTTTCGTGAGGCAGTAATTCGCCATCCACGGAAACAATATGTTCTTTAACAATTAGACGGATGTGTGTGTAAGTGTAGCTCGATTAATTATCATAAAAAAATCCTTGTATATTTAATATACTGGTGTTGTTACAAAAGAAAGGAATAAAAAGAGTTTAGGGGGTTGGAGGAGCAAAATAAAACAAAAGAACACAAAAGAAGACATTACCTTAAAATTGGGTAACTCTTTTTGAATTGAGACAAAGGATTCCTTGGGAAGTCTTCTGCCAAAATTGGGGCTTCTAGGAGTAAGATTGGGAATTTTAGAGAGTATTTTGGTAGAGTTTGGCAGATCCAAATGGCTTTGATGGTTTGAATAAGGTGGTAGAGGTGGGGGCCTTTTTTAAGAGGAGAGGAGGGGCACTCTTGGAAAGTCATGAAATGTTACATTATTATGAAGTGTTTTTCGGATTACAAAGATCCCAAAATTATATATTTAGAGGATAAGGTGATAAGGGTTTGAAATATACTCATAAAATAAGTTTTTTACAAGTTTAAGTCTTATATTTTACATTATCATTTCATTTTATTTAAATCGTTAGTTAATGAGGTAATCACTGCATCATCCTGGGGTCATAAAAATTTAATTCACTTAATGTCTAATAATTATAATATAAATATCACGATGTATGAAATATTTTTATATTTCCAATGAATATTTATAGTCAAAAATTTAGCTTATATAACCCCATGTAATAATTTGTTTAGTAAAACAACACATGTTTGTGACAATTTTATTTTTACTTTAAATAAAAATTTATTAATGTCATTTTCTTACACAAGTGGCTCCATGGGGTCCCCAAGTTAACTCATCGATTATTTTCTTCGGCCATGACTTATCCAATAAGGGCAGGACATGTTTAAAGGTATTTTAATATTTTTATAATATCATTTTTACCTAAAATTTCACTAATTACCTTTAATCGTGATTAATTAAACATAAAAGTTACTATTCACCTAAAAAATTATTTTAATCCCACTGAACCACAGTTTACTTCCTAATGACAAGCATGTATGTCGGATTTTTGAAAATCAAATCACAGAAGTGGTAATGTTTCATTTAAATGAAAAATCAGTTTTTAACTATCACTTAGTGGTTTCACTATTCATCAAAAATTGAGGTTTTTCAAAACAACGCCAAAAATTTACCCTAAACTATAATTGATATTCCGAATTCAAAAATGATGTCTATTTTACAAAATTGAAAATATATAAGTTTCATTAATTAATTAAATAATTAATTCCTGATGTCACATCAAATAGGATGTTTTTAAGAAATAATATATATCAAAATATTGACAATTGTTTATGTCCAATTTCAAAGTGAAATTAATTCTAATGACCACCATCGGATAAAATGGTAAAATTATATCCTAATTATAATTTAAAACCACTCAATATTATAATTTATCATTTTAATTATTTTGATTAAAAATGTTTTTTTTAATTAAAATTTAGTAATTTTCACTATTCATCAAAATATAAAAGTTATCCGAAAAGTTAAAAAATTTCACCTTAGGATAAATTCAATATTCCGAATACAAAGATGAAGTCCATTTTGAATGATAAAATTTATAAAATTTCAAAAAGTAGGTATTACTATTCATAACAGCTACTTTGATTGGTTGTGGTGTTTTTTAGAACTCGAAGTTGCGTACAACACATGCTAATGTATTATTCAAAGAGATGTGTACCATGGAAGCTTGGGGTATTACATTCTCCCCTCCTTCAAATAATTTTTTCCTTGAAATTTGAACTTCTTCTTCAAAAATAATAGGTTAAAAATATAAAATACCTCTGTGGAAAACCCACATCGGAAATAAGGATAATAAAAATATAACTTTAAAAGAAAGAAAGAGAAGTAAAAAGGTCACCCAAGATAACCCATACTCGGATTCTATGAAAATATGGATATGGAAGAAAAAAACCATCAATGTCTGATGGAGAGTTATAGAAAACAAGATTGGGAGAAATTTAACCATAAGAAAATCATTAACTTGTGATTAGTTAAACGGTTATTGAATCCCGAGTTGAAAAAGATAACCAGAAACATTTTTGTTTCAAGTTACCTTTCATAATGTTGAGAAATTTATTTAAGAGATTTACTAAGAATGTAAGGAAATATATTTACTTGTCATCTAGACTTTCATTCTTTAATAAATTTTTACCAAGAATCCATCTTTCACTCCAAAAGGTAATAGAACTCAAAAATATTCTATTTATCCTAATTGTATAAGGTTCAAAATATTAACACATACCATTTAGATTAGGAAAACTATTTTTTAATTACCAGGGTCTTCTTGTAAGCTAGTGGTAGGTAATAAAGGCATGTCACACTATGGTTGTGGGTTCGATTCCTGTAGCTTTGTCCGACGTGACGGGTTATCCCCCGACCTGCAGGTTATCCTTTTCCTAAAAATATAATATTATAATATTCCAAAAGTAATCCCCAGAAATTGTTTAACCTTAAACAATACTATCCAAAGTTCAACTTAATCCATTCCAACCTTTATAGTTATCCAAAATACATATGCCCAGACTTTCTCTGAAAGGTCTCTAAATTCCAAAATCAATTGTAACATCAGATTACCCAAACAAAGTAAAGTTTCTCTTATTGTCACATACTAAAAATAAGATCACATTAATCATATTAAAAAATTAATGAAATAAAAAAGTACTACAGTACAATCCTTATATATATAACATTATACTTATAACCAGAATATAATCCTTGAGTCCAAAATCACCAATACATTAATTATTTGACATCAACTGTAGTAACAAAATAATATTGGCCTTGATCCCTTAGCCTTTTCTGAGGTAAGTTTCCCTGACTCTTAGGACATTCATTTTCATAATGCCCCATTTCCCTACAATTGTAGCATTCAACATTGATAGCCTCTTTCTTTCCCTTGTAATCATGAGCCTGGTGACCTTTTTCTCCACATTTATAACAAACTCACATTCCTATTAGGCAAGTACTGGGGTGATTCTTCACAGAATTATTGAATAACGGAAAATCATTCTTTCCCGTTTGTCCATTATTTGTCTCTTGTTCCACCGTTCTCTTTTTCTCTTGCAATACATTATTGTCATAAGATTTATAGAATTCCTTTTCTGTCTTGATAGCACATGAGACTATATCTTCATACGACAAGAATGGTTGTGAGACTAAGGCTTGAGGAAGAAATGTTTTTAACCCATAAAATAAATGATCAATCTCACTTCATGGGTTTTGTATACAATCTGTTGCAAGCCTTGCTAACCTTGTAAAGTTAGCCTCATACTTTGCGACATTCTCATCCTCCTTTTGTCTCAGACTCAGAAATTGCCTTTCCATATCTGCTCGATGGTCACGAGGGAAGTATTTTTCTAAGAAAATCTCTTTGAACTCCCCCCATTCCATATTCGATACTTCATCATCTTACTTTGTTTTTTGAATTAGTGATCACCATTGATCAGCATCTCTAGTGAGGTGGTAAACTGTCATGAAAACATTATCCATTTCGCTACTCCCAAAGGAGTGGAATATTTACTCTAAGAAGTTTATCCATTTCTCAGCTACTAATGGATTTATACCCCCATTAAATGTTAGTGGTTGTTTCCTCATGAGGTGGACTAACATTGATCCTCCAAGTTGCGGATCAGGGTGCTCCATATGAGTAAGGTTATTATTCATATCCTGAGTAAGTTGTCCCAGTATCGTGATAAGCTGATCATCACCTATTGTATCACCAACTAAATTATAATTATCATACGTAGGAGGGAAATCCCTACATGGAGTGCCTGTATTTATACAGTTTCCATTCCTTCCACTATGCACCATTTCTAAACAATGTCATAAAATAGATTAGTTTACAGTTCGATATACACAATAACAAACTTGAAAAACACCTAACATAAATTAAACTACTTATGGATATAATCCATAATCAAAAAAATGTTTCCTTAAAAGAAGTATACATTCATAAACCCTTCATAATGGTTTGTAAATTAAATGAGAATAATCCTAAGCATATCCCCCGGGAGTGTCATAACCAAGAGTGAAGCAAGGCCTATTGTCGTGCACCAGTTTCCGTTCGAGTCTAGATCAAAGTGGTGTTTTCGGGTTTTACCCCTAGGCACATCTGTGCCAGAGCCGCCTCTACCTGCTCTTATCCAGACAGAGATGTATTTCTCAGAAAACTCACAAAATCTCTATAATACCAAAATTTTAGGAAGTTCTTCTATACTAATCCTAAAAGGCTATCATTGGGTTATGTGCTCTAATAAGATTTTATCAAAATCTATCTTTCAAGGTTAGTACTAACCTCCCTCTGATACCAACTGTAACTCCCTAACCCCATTTACCCAGAGTCGGTGCATTATTGCGTAACATTGCCATGATCACAAAAGATCAAGTCTCGAAAGACGAAATTGTTTAGTAGCCTTGGAAACACTAGATATATTCATAAAATTTACATTACATCATAAAGTGAAAAACTTGAATAACATAGTCTCCATAGTTCACACCCATATCCCCTTCATACTATCCATGTAGGTCAGTCATAAAATATTTATTCACACCCTGAGAAAAATAAAACATTGAAAGGGGTGAGCTCCGATGCTCAGTAAGGATAACAATTTAGCGGATGCTTTCATAAATAAACATAAAAATTTAAGGAAATATATAACTAAAAAAA
This sequence comes from Viscum album, assembly GCA_963277665.1. Lineage (NCBI taxonomy): Eukaryota > Viridiplantae > Streptophyta > Magnoliopsida > Santalales > Viscaceae > Viscum > Viscum album. The sequence continues at coordinate 1,194,098,898 of OY728123.1, read as the reverse complement.
ATCCCTTTAAACTTGATCTTCAACATAATATGGAAAAAGTAAAATGAGATAATGCCATTTACTTCTTCACATGGATATCTTACTAGTCAAATAATCGCATGCAATATCAATAAACACTTTAATAATGAAGGAATGCATAATTTCAGACTATCATAACCTTGTAGTCAAGGCCTCGTGCCAAGAATACAAATAATATTTTATCAAGGCCTCATGATAAGACACTAGTTTGTCTCATGAGACCTACTGATGCATCGTGGAGCTATAGTAGGCTCCACCCACCACTTATTAAGTCTAATGCATTCCTCATATGAACAGGTTTAAACATAGCATACACCATAACATAATCGTATCACATAAGACATGCATAAAGGAAACATAACATTTCCACATTTCAATCACAAGATATCAATACAACACATTGATATAATAAAAAACACTTTCAAAACCATTTTCAATACCAAAATAAAATAAAATTAAAACTTTGTATGTATTTTTTATTTAAAAAAATTATGTCTTGTAGAGGAAGACGAAACTCAAATAATGGTCACGGCAGCGGAGAAGTCGTTGTCGTCACATACATACGACAAAAAAAATCCTTTTTTTCATTTAGTAAAACGCTTCATATAAAAATATTCCTTTTTAATAAACATAAAAGTCAAAGGGGTTTATACACAGTATAAAAAAAGTCTTGTATTAAAACAGAATATGCCTCAATGAAAGAAGATTGAGATGAAGTCCCTTACAAAGATCATTTTTTAAATAAAATAGATCTTTTATGTGTATTCACCACAAGTACACATAAATAAATTATAAATACAGGATATGAAATAATAATATCATGACATAATTTGAAAGTAGGAGATTAACCCAGAGAACAGAAATTGGGTTAAGAAGTTCCCTTACCTCGTGTCCGACTTGACTCTACCTTTCTTTAACCTCCCGGATAATAAACTAGAGTTCATTTATACTTTCTTAAGAACATTTTTCATGTTCATTATTCCTCTTATATCACTCATTACCATGTTATGAACTTTATGTAATTATTTAAGTTAATAACGGTCGTTTTGTCAATCATTGGTACTTGACTCAAAAATAAACTTCTTATAATTACATGTTGTTCATGTGGTAAAATATCCATTACATGAAGAATTGTATTCATGATTTAGATGTCATATATATCATATATATCCAGTATATACTTTCCTTTATAATATTACATAAAATTTAGAGGTGTGAAATGAAATGCACCGTTCATGGAGACGGTAAGTCGTACGTATGCATGAAGGCTACTTTCATTTATATTTCATATTTTAATGGAATGAAACATAATGATATAAAGTTATATTATAATTCCAATATAATATCATATATAATATCACTTACTCAATCTTTTATACATCCCACATATGGAATTAACGATTCAAATCACTTTGAGGGGGTGGTAGTCTGCACTTCCTCAAATGAAATTATCACATTTGCAAAACATGAAAAGCATAAAGATATGTTTTAAAAGTAAAATACAGAAGAATAGAGAGGAAATAAATATAATATATATCATAAATAAATATAGCTCCATAATAATGACCACTATGAGAGGTGGTAGGAGAAGATAGAACAATCATCGTTTCGTGAGGCAGTAATTCGCCATCCATGGAAACAGTATGTTCTTTAACCATTAGGCCGATGTGTGTATAAGTGTAGCTAGAATACATATCATAAAAAAATAGTAGTATATTTAAGATAGTAGTTTTGTTTCAAAATAAAGGAATTAAAAGAGTTTAGGGGGAAGGAGAAGCAAAATAAAACAAAAGAACATAAAAGAAGACATTACCTTAAAATCGGGTAACTCTTTTTTATTTGAGACAAAGGCTTCCTTGGGAAGACTTCTGCCCAAAGTGAGGCTTCTAGAAGTCAGAGAGGGAAGATGAGAGAGTATTTTGGCAGAGGTTGGCCGAGAAAAATGGCTTAGATGGTGTGACTAAGGTGGTAGAGGTGGGGGCCTTTTATAAGAGGAGAGGAGGGGCACTCTTGGAAAGTCATGAAATGTTACATTATTATGAAGTGATTTTCAGATTTCAAAGGTCCCAAAATTATATATTTCTAGTCTATGGTGATAAGGGTTTTAAATATACTAATCCAATAGGTTTTTTTGAAAGTTTAATTATTATATTTTACATTATCTTTTCATTTTATTTAAATCATTAGTTAATGAGGTAATCGCTGCATCGTCATGGTGTCATAAAAAATTTAATTTATTTAATGTCTAAAAATTATAAAAATATATCATGATGTAGAAAATATTTTTATATTTCATATGAATATTTATAGTCGAAAAGTTATCTTATATAACCCCACGTAAGAATTGTTTTAGTAAAACAACACATGTTGGTGACAATTTTATTGTTACTTTAAATAAAAAGTTATTAATGTCATTTTCTTAACCAAGTGACTCCATGGGGTCCCCAAGTTGACCCATGGATTTCCTTGGTCGTCCGTTACTCATACAATAAGGGTAGGACACGTGTAAAGGTATTTTCATATTTTTATAATATCGTTTTTACATTAAATTTCACTAATTACCTTTAATCGCAATTAATTAAACTTAAAAGTTACTATTCACCAAAAAATTATTTTAATCCCATTGAACCAAATTTTACTTCCTAATGAAAACCATGTATGTTGGATTTTTGAAAATCAAATCACAGAAGTGGTAATGTTTCAATTAAACAAAAAATCAGTTTTTAACTCACTTAGTGGTTTCACTATTCATCACAAATTGATGTTTTTCAGAACAATGCCAAAAATTCACCCTAAGCTATAATTGATATTCCAAATTAAAAAATGATGACTATTTTAAAAAATTACAAACATGTAAGTTTCATTAATTAATTTAATAATTAAATCCCACTGTCACAAAAAATAGCTTGTTTTTAAGAAACAATATATATCAAATGATTGACAATTGTTTATGTCCAATTTCAAAGTGAAATGCATTATAATGACCACTATTGGATAAAATGGTTAAATTATATTTTAATTTTACTTTAAAAACCACTCAATAGTATAATTTATCACTATTAATTATTTTGATTAAAAATGTTCTTTTTAATTAAAATTTAGTAATTTTCGCTATTCTTCAAAATATAAAAGTTATCCGAAAATTATCAAAATTTCACCATAGGATAAATTCCATAATATGAGTCCAAAAACGAAGTCCATTTTGAAAAATAAAATTTTTAAAATTTCAAAAAGTAGGTATTACTATTCATAACGGCTACTTTGAGTGGTTGTGGTGTGTGATTGAAGTTGAAATTGTGTACAACACACGCTACTGTATTATTCAAAGAGAAGTGTAATGTGAAAGCTTGGGGTGTTACATGTTTTCTATTGAGTTATGAGTGAAATGGATTTATATGTGTGTTAATTTTTTATTGGGAATCAGATATATATTTTTTTAGATGAAAATTTTTAATTTTGAAAAATGAAATTCAAAGGGAATTTTTTTTATAGATGAGATGTGATGGAAATAAATTTTGGATATTTTCAACCATTTGAATTTAGAGGGGATTTTGATTTGGATATTTTATGACTACCCAAGAGTGTATTGTTTAAGCTCTAGGGATTGATGATGATCAAATTTTCATTTCTTTTATACTATAATATCAAATTTTTAATCCCACTAATTATATATTTTAAGGGTATTTTTTTTATTTGTTTTTTTTGGAATAATTTGATCTTAGTTATGAAAATTTATTAAATTTAAAAAATTTAGTGTTTTTATTTTATATTATTTTAGACATAAAATTTTCTACAGAAATTTAATTTTCAAGATTAATGTTTTTAATCATAAAGAATTAATGGGACATATTTTATTCAAATATAACTTGATTTGAATCCAATAATATAAGGCCAAAGAGAAACATACAGTTTTATCCCTAGAATCTATGCCCAATTTTGATGAGTTTTCGATAAGGTCTTATATCTAAAAAATATTTTGTCTAAATAAGATAAAATTTTATGAAGAAAATATTATGGTTAATTTTTTTTTTAAACATTTTTTGATAATTATTTTATCTATGTCAAGGTTATAAAGTCATGGTAAATTGGAGGATTGAAATTTGACATATCTGTAAGACCAGAAAATATATCATTAATAAATGAATAAAATAATTTTCAATATGTGGAAAAAGAAGATAAAATTTTTAGGGATCATATGAAATATATAGAGTAATAACTTTATATAATAAAAATTTCTAAGATTTCTCTATTTTAAGAAAAAAACCATGTGTGAAACTACAATGAAAATAAATTAAACAAAAAATATACACCCACTTCATTATAAATAGTTACAATATTTCCATTCAAAGGAGTTAGGGATTTCTTAATCTATGTGTGGTATTTTTCAATTTTAATATATTTTTATTTATTTAATAATTATTAGATCTTATATTCCTATTATTATAATTCTATATTTATATTTCTCCCACTACACCCCTTAAATCATTATTAAAATTGATAACTAACCCCATTAATTTATTATGAGATGGTGAATTGTTTATTTTAAATTATTTTTATTCAATGTATTATTTTTATTCTGTTATTATAATTTCAATAGTAGTTTAATCTATCTTTTTGAGCAGTCACCCCTATTTTTTTACGATTTAATTCTTTTTCCCATTCAATTATATTTTTTCCCTTTACTGTCTAAATCCTTTATGTGATGGAGTTTGGATTAGGAATTAATGTGGAGGATATTACTAAAGAATAAAGAGATTTTGGTTATGGGTAAATCCATTCAAATTGTAGGATGTAATATAAAAGTCTTGATCACTACATTGAATTGAATAATAATATATTTTCATATAATAATCATTAAGTCATTATAAAGTTATGAGGGTAGTGAATTTCTTTTTACTAATTTTTATTCTTATTATTCCATTTTTTTCAATAATATATATATATTCTATATTTAATATTCCTCCTATATTAGTATAACTATTTCATAATATAGTAGTGAAGATTAGCAATTAGAATATGTGAGTGGCCCCATCATTTGATTAACCCATGGGGTACACTTTATTTCATTCTTAAGAAAATATGAATTTGTTAATCAGGTTTCTTAGATAGTCCCCATATTCTACTAAGTATATATATCTTATTTGAATAGTTAATACTAATTAAATATTGTGGTTTGAACACTTGTGTAATACTATGATCAGTTCACATGTGTAATGTTCTAAACACATAACATGTGAAATATAATGAGAGGGTGGGTTAGTATAACAAAAACACACTTCCATTGTAATATATAAAAAACTATAGTGTAAAATCAATGACATTAATAACAATATACTCGGTAAGGAGAAGGTTTTCCCCATCAGGGTCGAACACTATAGAAACACACATTCTTTAATTTCTTACATTAAAGATCTTGTGGTTGGAGAAAAAATAATAAATTTTATTTAAGGATGATCAAATATGAAAAAAAACATGATTCACCTCCCCCCCCCACTTTGCTGTGTCAATATGATAATATTGGGTATATAAAATGGCATTAAAGACTTTCTTTCTATTGATTCGATCTATTTTGGACTATAAAAATTTAAATTATATTAACGGTTCATTCATTTATTGGATATTTTTTCCTATCTTTTTATATTATTATATGAATTACATATTTTAAATATAAATTCTTCATATGTAATTATCTAATTTTATCCCTATCCAGAATGATGTGTAGGTACCCAAAAATAACATGAGAAAAATATGTAATAAATAGGAAAATGATGTTATATAAGTATCAAATATGATATTTTAAACACTATTAAATGAATGTAATCTAGAATGAATGTATTTATCAATTGAATGTCATGATTAATATTCCTCTATATATTCAAAATCATGTTGTGATAATGGATCTATTATGTCTACTAAAGTCCTCTAACATGGGGTTAATTACTATTGGAAGACGTTTCCTACTATATTTATCATATATATATATATATATATATATTTAGGAACTACATTTTGAATAGTTACATCTGGATTTAGAAGTTGATGCCAAGAAAGATGAATTGGAAAAGTAAATTTGCACTTACAACACTCTCACTAAGATACTAAATACCAAGATAGATAAATATATCAGTTGTAATAAAATTTTACTATAATATATTGAATAATAATAAATATATTTTTTATAAGGAAGTGTTTAACAATGTTGTTATGGAATTGGTCCTTGAATTTCATAAACTAGATAATGTGACTATGAATGTAAATTTTTCATAGTTGGAAGGAATGTAAAAAAGGATAAAGGATATTTACAGTTAGTTATAATAGATAAAGAAGTTGTATAAGGATAATATTATAATGTATAATATTTATTATGAAGATATATTGAGAATACATAAAGGCAAAAAAATAATGCTCTCAATCTAAGCAATATTGGGTTAGAAGTAACACTTTGGAATTTGGTATCCCCACAATCAAAGACTTACCATTATGTTCAGAACAAGAATGTTTCCACACAAACATCATATAATATTATTTCAAAAATTAAAGCATAAAACAGCGTACATATGATCTTATGATAATCTGTATATGAATCTTCCTCTATATCATTCAAATATGCAATCCATTTTCCTGAAAACATAGTTTTTACTGATTATTTCTTCCCAAAGTGTAGGTAAATAGATAAAAAAAATATGTAAGAGTAATAATAATAAAAAAAACCGAATATAATCAATAGTTAATGTGATAATGAACCAAAAAATATGAATGAATTTTCACAAAATGTGGGTTATCTAGCCCAAAAATATTAAGCATATCACTCTGGATAGACTGCAGCTAATGTGAAAGGAATGTAATTAATTGGAAGGTGTTAATATTCTTAGATATTTGTACATTGGGACACATATTTTTTTCAAAATATTTAAATATGTGGATATTATGGAATCCATAAATAAATGGGGTAAATATTTGAAATTTTTATGAATTATAATGGAATGAAACAAGCATAACATATGAAGAAAAATCAATGTGCAAGGAATAAATTTTAATTCATATTTTTTTTGAGTATTGAAACAAAAATTGGCCACTATTATATAGTGTTTTGGTATCTACCCACACAATATAATTGTTAGTCTGATGAATGATAAAGGCCATAATGGATGTTTAATAATTAAAAGAAGAATCCTTAACAAGTGAAATCAAAGAAGTTTGTGAAAAGTATAGTAAATTATTATTTTTTTAAAAAATAGAAATTTTTTCCACTATACCATGAGAGTCAACATCACTGTCCATTTTAAAATTTCAATTAACATAAATTTTATATTAATTAGGATAAAATATAAGAATAAATTTATCTAGGAGAGATATATTCATGCTTTATAAGTGGTTGACACATTTCGTGAATATTTTGAAAGGGTTATGAAAATGGGAAACTCAAAGGCACAAAAATATGTCTTTGGAAGATTCCAATAAGTAGTAAATTTTTCTACTATATGTATTAATGTGTTTTCTAATTATATAAAGACTAAAAGAAAATAACTAATGTCTCTTAGTTCAAATAATTTCACTATAAATATTGGGTTCAAAAACACTTGTAAATGAGGGAAAACATGAGAAAACATAATGTATTTTCATATGGATTGATCAATTTTAAAAGTATAAGAATTTTTATCTTGATGAAAGTTATCTAATTGAAAAGGTGAATAAGGCCATTCTATCTAAGTGGATGGTCAATTAATAAATACATAATTCCATTTTGTTAAATGAGAAAACACATGGAAAATTAAGGGATGATACAAAATAAATAGTTCTCAAATAATTCTAGTTTCCAAGTAGAAGTTTCATAGATTTTGAAATTATTCTTAACATTATTTCTCAAACATAAAATCTACGAATTAAAACATTTATCCCATATCAATATAGATTTCTTCAGTTAATTGGAATCAATTTTGAATAAGTATATAAATATTTTTTTTGATTGTAAGATCTTATAATGAGTAGAGTTAATGAGATATATCATTTTATCAAACCATTTAATTCTAGAAAAAATCATCAATAATTTAAGGATGAGTTTTGGTTATCATTTTAACATAATTATTTTGATTTATTTTGATTATAAATATCTAGAGGTAGTGATTACCTTACCAATCGGGGAAACAATACCGCGCACTTAAAATGTTGTTATGTGTGTGTTTAAGTGATTTACGTTTTATGAAATTTATTGACCGACTACATAAACAACACCAATGATGTGAAAGATTGAGTTGTAATCACATTTATGTATTTTATGGAAAATTTTATTATCAAAATTTATCATTATCGTTTTCTACATCGTGTTAACTCAAGTAGACTTAATGTTAGATTATTAATAGTATATTTTTATGTAACATGTCGTATCACCCTTCTCTCATGCAATGAATTAGGTAGAATTAACGTGAATAAGAACAGGGTGAACATGTTTTTCAAAAAAATTAAGAGTTAGTTGATGATGATAAATCTTTTCCACTTACTTTTAGTGTTAATAAGGGGAAAATTTTCAATTTTAATATTTTTTAAATTAGGGGGAGATTGGATTGTATTTACTCTTTGAGAAAATTTTGAATTGACAACAAATACAAAGGGGTAGGCTGAAGTTCCCAATGTGTTGAAGTTGAATTTGTTTTCAATGAGCCTTTTTTAAATTTATTTTTAATATTATTAATGCAATTTTAATGTATTTAGTGATGGAGTGTGGATCTATCCACTATAAGAAGATGAAATTTCATATCATTATATCTAACTAATAGATTAAGTGGACATTAGAGTTACTTAAATGGTGAATGAATTGAAATTGATAATATATATGACTCTTATTGTTCTAATATTCATTGTTAAAATTTTTTAATCTTAGAGTACCATCTATAAAATATTGGAACAATCTAAGAGAAAAATATTTATGGGGATAAATTATTATAGCTAAAGAAATTATAAGAAACCATCCATGGTGTATTATACATGTAGACTAAATTATATAAATTTTGAATAATACATGGATATAGTTGTGAGATCATTTGTGTATGTGTTATTAAAAAATGACTTTGTCTTATCTTGACATATTTATGTGACACCTATATTTTTTTATGTGTCATTTTGTACTTATAAAAAAAATTAGGTTCCACTAGATAAAAATATGAGTTACTATATTTTATAATCTGAGGATAAAATAATTATGGATGATAAAAAAAATATTATATCATATATAAATTTCATAAAAACCCAAAATGTATGTGATTCAAGCTAAAAAAGTATAATAAATCAATATTAAAATGAGAAATCATGGTGAGTGAGTAGTTTTACATTCCACACATCTGTGAAACATCCATGAATTTTATGTATCCTTTGAATAATATTGATGTGTTGAATTCTGGTTGAGAATATTTTATAAAAAAATATCTAGAAGGTTATATATATAAGAGTTGAATATATATATGATCAAGAATTATAATGATAAGTAAAATAAATTGAGGGGTTTTTTGTAATATATATGAGTTTAGAAAGAGGTAGTCATTGAAAATGGATGTTTATGTGATCATGGGTGTGATTGTGCTTATGGGTTTTTCCTTACAGGTAACTAATAAATTATTTTCATTTTTTAAAATATATGAAGACCTGATAAAAATGATTGTAACTATATTTATAGCTATGGTATTGTGTTTATAAATAAAAAATTATTTATTTCATGAATAAAATATACTTACATGAGAGATGTGGAAATGGTTTATTTTGAAGTAAGTTGAGAGAACTAGATCTCTCGAGGAAGACATAGGTAAAGTCACTATATATTATGGTGAATAGGAATTGAGAATTAAAGCATGTTCTGAACCAAGAATGTATTAGTCATTGAATAAGAATAATAATTCTATTTTTCTAACATTTATGGATGGTAGTTATAGTTGATGTCTAGAAGATTCTAGCAAATAACTCTATAAAATATTTTGGATATATCAAATATTCATGGACCAAGATTCGTGAGCTATGTTAAGAAGTTATTTATGAAATTTATGTTCTCTAATTGAGTAATAATATTCATATATTGGGTGTGTTGATGTCCCAATATTGAAATGTGGTATTCTTCTTGATGGAAAATAGAGCTGCATTAAAAACTTACAAGAGTGTTTATAAAGAACCTACAAGAGTAGAAACAAATTTTGTAAAATAATGATTATTTCAAATGTATTATGTTATGATTTGTTCATGTGTCTAATATTATGAAATAATAACCTACATAATATACTTGGAGAGTGGGTTAGGATAACGACACACCACTTCCATACAAATTGATAAATATAGTATTGTGGAAAATTAATTACTTGGATAAAAATGATGAAGATAAGAAGTTGGATTCCCTCATTAGGGGATAACCTTGTAAAAAATTACATGATTCACTTTATTTCTTGAGGATAATGTGGGTTTGGTGAATAATATAAGATCCCTTTGTTTCTTATCCAACACACTGGTTTTGAAGACTAAAGTGGTGGAAAGGAATTAAAGAATCTTTTGGGGATTTAGTAAAAATATGAACACACCTAAATCGCATAACTCTTATTTCTATATCCATGATCCTAATTTGAAAATAAATTATTTGTTAAAATAAATAATTATTTTGAATATAAAATAAATTCGCATATGTGTTAGATAATTATTAAATTTTCATTTATGTTTTTGCTCTTATGTTTACAGGTTGTGACTATTTTCTTGGTGCTTATTTAGATTTTAGTTTGTGGCTAGATCTACAATAAATAAAGGAACTATAAATATTAATTAGAAGAGATACTCCTTGGAAAATACTACATATTAAGATATTTATATAAATTATTAAAACCTTTTTCACTACCTTTTTAGTGGACTTTAATTCTTTGATGAATTTATTTTTTGGATTTCATTTATAATCATTATTTCTTCGGTTTGTGAATGGTTATATCATGTCAATATCAATATCAATTATCCATTTTTTCTTTAATATTTATTTAATATTATGGGTTGTATTTACCATCCAATAATTCAGTTCATTTTTAATTTTACATTGTAATATATTTTAATATCATTTGAAATCAAGTTTAAACGTATATTGTATCCACAAAAATTAATTACAATATCATCTAAAGTCTATTTATATTAATCACAATCATGTAAGTCCAAAAAATTAATGATTTTTGATAATAATTCTTAAATATTAGTAATTAAATATTTCATAATTATTTATCAATTAAATTTTGAATAATTCTTGATTTTATATTTTTTATAAAAAATTTATTAATTAATTGTAAATGAGTTAAATTAGAATTTTTAAACATTTTATAAAACATAATTTCATTTCATAAATGAATAATTGTAAATCAATAAAATACCTAATTTCACAGATGATAACATACCCTATGTTATTTCATATATTATAAACTAACTAATAATATGACAATTGTAACATCATTATCCTTCAATGCTTTCATGTGTGTTGTGGGTAGTAATATCCCATATCATTGTCTTTTTTAATCACTATCCTTAAATACATCATTATATCATAACATTTTCATATATGTTGAAAGTTAAAATATGTCATATCACAACCCATGTTTTTATTATAGGACACATTACCTATATAATATTGTTTAATGAAAATGAAAAACCTATAATTTTAGCTATACTAAAAATTATTTTTTCACATCAACATTGATGTGTTATAATGTACTAATTTCATATTTTCAACCAAGGTGTGACTCATGAAACAATATCTCAGAATATTATCCATTATACAATGATAAATGACCCAAATGATATAACATTATCTATCTAGTTAATAGTAATACTTGTAATTCAATCATATTTTATGTGTAAATCATGTTTTTAATATGTATTGGTTGTCAATTATAATGAAATAAAAAACTTTTGAATGTATATTTGATACCAAGAAAGGGGTATTAGGGAAAAAAAATTCTTATAAGAAGTAGAAACAACATCTAGAACCATTTCCACCTAATTTAAACATGATACAATTAAATCGAATATGAAAAATATAAATTACATAATTCCATTTGAGAACAATATGAGCCTTTTACATCACAATTAGTTAAGCTACATCAATAGAAGGTGGTAGACAAAAAAAATTCTCTTAATTTCATATTTGAAATTCATTATCTATATCCCCACCATTATAATTTTATATGTGAAATTTTAAATGAAATGACCTTAAACATTACATATTATAGTGTATTTAGACTAGAATTCCCCTTATTAAATTATCAATGATATTTCTGGTTTAGAGTTTTAGAGAGTTAGGTTATAACCATTATATATCAAACCCATATATTAAAATGTAGATACTCTTATATAGTATCCAATGATCCTATAAAAAATGTTAAAAAACAAGATTTATTTTTCTGAAGAATTTTCATGAAATTCAACTTGACTGCATGTATGTTCTTACCCATCGTTAAACCCATTGATTTTTTTTAAATATGGGATGAACATAAAAAACTGATAAGGGACATAAAAATGGGCAATAATCCAATTAGACCATTTTAATACCATGATATCAAAAAGTAGTTTTCTATTAATATAATAAAAATGAGATAAAATAGTCATTTAATTACACAAGATATCAGTTTTCTAGAAATTTGTTTCATAAAAAACTTTTTAATAAATCATAAAATCAAAATCATAAATATGAGGGTTTCTTTAAAAAAAAATGAAAACCCATGAAATTATTTTTTTTAAAAATAGTAATTTTTACCCAAAATGGGGTATAATCTTTCCATACATTTTAAAATAAAATTATTTACATGAAAAATCATATGAACGAATAAAATATTCATGTATTTTATTTTGGACATCTTCTATATAGAACCATTTGTTGCGCCCAAATTTACCCTACCGGTAAAAGCGGCTGTTGAAGTACAAGTTGGGATCGAATCCATAGGTACCGAAGAAGAAACCTTGAGACACTTTGATTAGATGCGAGACTTGCTATGAAGTGTCCAACTATGGTGTTGATTGATTTGAAGAAATATTTATTTAATTTAAAGAACAAAAACAATAAAATTACTTGAATTAAAACAACTAATTAATGTGAGTTTATCCTAAGTTGTCTCTTGGGCTTGATTGGATGCATTTGTTTTTCATTTAATTTTCTGTTCATCGGTTCAAGAGGTATCCATTAAATGAAATAATTCCTCAATATCATTCTCCGATTTAATCCATACAATATTTCAAGGCTAATCACCAATTCACTTAGAGGATCAATTAAATGAGAACTCAAATGAATTGGATCATACTAGCACTTAAAATGTGTCGTCGTTAAAGTCGGTGAAGACAAAGAAGAAGATAAATCAAAGAAAGGAACTCTTAAAATAAAGAACAAGTTTAAGAATTTAAGAACATAAAATAACATTCAATCCAGCCCATTGAACTCCCTAGGATAAACCCATAACAGTTTATCCCTCCATTGATGTTATTCTATCAATGGAAGTGGGTAGTTGACTTAAAGAAGCGAGATTGAAGAAGAAAAACATTAATCAAAATGAACACTCCACCGTTGTGTGATGAATTCACAAGTGCGGGTGTGAATAAATTCACACATCGATTCAATGGTATCAACATGTAAAAAAATGAAAATTAAAAGTGAAGAAGAAGAAAATTTATTAAAATACTAAACATGAATGAAAAACATACATTAGAGAAATTGACGATGCCATTTACAACGAAAGCGGGAAATTACAATTGAAAGAAAAACTTGGATTCAAAGAAAAATGTTATATGATAATTACCTTCACCACCATCTCCTTATATAGGAATATTAGGAGTCTTAGGTCCACCCCCCACAATCAATTCACCCCCCAACAATTAAGAGAGTCAAAAGGAGGGTGAAGAATCAAAAGGAAATTAACGTTACAAAGTTGACCACAAAACCAGCCAGATTCATCATCAATTTTGACGTGTGCGTTTGACACTTCATAAGGTAGAATCCGAAGGTGTCATAAATAGAACATATCTTCTCCCATGTGTCTTCTAGATGCTCTAAAACGTTCAGAATATTTGGCTCATCAGTTTGGATGTTATGGTCGAAATTGTGGGACGGATTTCTGTGCATTAATGTCGGGTCCACCATTTAAATCTCAACTTCAGATCCCTTTATCATCATAAAAACATCAGAATTAGCTCCATCAAAAGTTGAATAAAATGGTCCTCATATTTTTATCTTTCTATTTTATAAATTTTAACTTCATTGGGCTTGGTTTCAGGGCCCCACATTTGTTTGATGGGCCTTAGGCCCATTATGCTTTTTCCACCAAGTTTTTGCCTTCAGGTGAAAAATTCATCATCTTCCTTTGGGATTCATCCATCGGACCTAAAAGATAAAATGTTCAAAACAAAGTTATAAATCATATCCAAAAATTTAAAATTCATAAAATGAATATAATGTTTTCCACAAACAAATGAATGATTGGGCCCAAATTTTCATTTTAAACATGAATTGCATTTAAGATGTGAAATGAAGTTCTATTTATGTAATGCATTAAAAAAATGTTTATGGAATTTGGAACAATGAATATAAAGATATTAAAAATTAATATTAGACACTTTCAGTGACTAATCACACCGGAAAACTTGAGTTTTGCTAGTCCCGAGAAAAATAAATTACAAATATTAAATTCAAATCCCCTTTTCCAAAAACATTTTAATACACATTGCTCACCCAAATATATAATATCAAAAAAATTATGAAAACCTATAAAAATCATTAAAAACAAGCTAGGTCCATAAGCATATCCCAAGCCCAAGCCCATTCCTTTTTTCAAATTCATCGCCACATTTCATCCAATTCCAATTAAGCATGATAAAGTGTTGTGCATCATAAAAGACATGGGGCCCATTTTATTGTTCAAGGGGAAAAATGGAAGCGCTAGGTGGGAATCAAATTAAACCTTAAGATGAGTATCCATTTTTTTATTTTTTTTTTATTTTTTTAACCACAATAGATATGAAAAGACTAACTCTGGGCAAGTCAACTATGGAGTCACGATCCCCAAGTGTTGGACGCCACACATTTTGTCAATTTCATGCTCTACAATAGAGATATAAATCCTAACTCTGGGAAAGACAACTATGGAGACACGATCCCCAAGTGCCAGATGCCATACATTTGGACAAAACATTGCTCTATGTGGTCTTTATTTTTTCAATTTTTTTTGTTTTTTGTTTTTGGATACTAAAATTAAACTAAAAGTTTCCCCAGAACCCTATGCTATAATGAATAGAACCCAAGAACTCAATTTTACACCCACAATCCAGAAGACATGCATTGTGGCATTTTTATTAAGAGGATGAAAATGTAAACTTTGAAAAATCACATTGGAAAATCGAATTTTCCCAAAACTATACTCATGAACTTAAACTTGCATTAAAATCAGAATCAAGGCATACAAAATTATTTGATATCCAATTTTAGAGTTTGAAATGTGTGTTATAATGTTCTAGGTGAATGGAATTTTTCTTTTCATGCATGTTCTTATTCAAAAAAAAAATCATTTTTTATTTCATCTCCCCCCAACATAGAATAACACTATCCCCAGTGTTTAAAGAAAAGAAAAGTTAGAAGGGGGTAGGGGAGGATTTCAAAGAGTAAATGATAATCATGAAATGAAGTCACCTGGTGGTTGATGATGATAGTGCATGCCACAGTCTCCCTTCACTCCTGGATTTGAGTCTCAGCGGATTGGATGGGGGTGAATGGATTCTCTATATGACTTATGACATGCCCTTTTATTTTTTTTAAACCTATAAAAACATAATAATGAACAAAATAAAATAAACTGATGATACATTGTCTTCTTTTTAGATTTCTGGGTAAGGTATTACTCAGAGATCATGCCACGTGACACTGATGAATATGACGCCCCCCTTTCATACCCATCCTTAATCATAAAAGAAGAACATGTCAACAGTTTATGGTAATTTATTATATGAAAAAGAAAATGATTCAAAATGATTATAAAACATGAAAACCATGGGTTTCCTCCCATGCAGTGTTTTTGTTTAACGTTGTTGGCTCGACTTTTACCCCCCAACTTATCCAATTACAACTTTCATCATTTTAATTAACCCATATTTTTCCACTTCAATAAGATTGAGATTGATTATTTTTTTGAAATTTGTTTCATGTAAAATCCTATTTTCCACAATGATTGGTAAAATCCAAGGAATATCTGATATGGTTGATCAATTTGTACTTATATTCTTTCCTAAGACATCAATGACCATTCCAAAATTATTGGCTTCATTAGATGAATGAACTAAAACTGCAAGGTATTTTTTATCACCTTTGATGGAATTCTTGTCTGGGGAAGGAAGGATAATGATTTTGAGTTCTGGTCGATTGCAATTTCCTAATAATGATTGGAAATTTGAATGAAAGTTAGTTTCTTCTGCAAAAAATTTAGAAAGAATTGGTTCTGTTTTAAAATATGTTTCATTCCCAAAAGTGTCTAGTTGAATTTGAGGTGTGGGAATGGGCTTAATGTTTGGTATTTATCCCAATTGTTCAGTGATTTGTGTTTTTGAAAAATCATCAATAGAGAAATATTCAGGACTCTCCATCAACAATGTCAAGTTTCCCTCTTGTGAATACAAAAAATAAGTTTCCTCTTGATTTAAGAACCCATAAACATTTCCTTGATCTTGTTCAGTTATCCTATATCCAAAGGTTTGATCTTTTTTTAATCCATGGGAAGTTTTTGGGATAAAAGACTCATCTATCAATGATGAGTATAGAACATGTTGAGTGGGAAAGGGTTCCTCAAAAGTCTTAAAGCTTTGTAATTATAATCTGAAAGATGAAACTTATGAATTCATTTTATCCATTTGTTCACACAATTGTTCAATAATTTTTTCAGGATTAGGTTTGATATATGTTTTTACATCATGGACTTCCTCGTTATTTATCTTTTCAATCATTCTTGATAGGTATGGAAATTGATCTTTTAAACATTCAGCATCCCATTGATTGTTCATGTTATCAGGTGTGGGGTAATCATTCAAGTGTTGATCAAAGTAATTTTCTATCTGATGGGATTCCCATTGTTGATTTCCTATTTTATTCCAGCCTGAGTTTATAAAAGGAAATTTTTGGTGATACTCCATTGGAGTTGAATGAAATTTGGATTTGGATTTTTTTGGACACACGAAAACAGAAAGGGGAAAAGAAAAGAGAAATATAGGTGAGAAAATAGAAGTTATGTGAGAATAGAAGGTGGGTGTCTAAGAAAACATAAATTGGTCCCCGGAAATGGCGCCAAAATTTGGTTTCGCCCAAATTTACCCTACCCGTAAAAGCTGTCGTTGAAGTATAAGTAGGGATCAAATCTACAGGGACCGAAGAAGAAACCTTGAGACATTTTGATTAGATGTGGGATTGGCTATGAAGTGGACAACTATAGTGTTGATTGATTTAAAGAAATATTTATTTAATTTAAAGAAAAAAACCAATAAAATTACTTGAATTAAAACAACTAATTAATGTGAGTTGGTCCTAGGCTGTCTCTTGGGCTTGATTGGATGCATTTGTTTTTCATTTGATTTTCTGTTCATCGATTCAAGAGGTATCCATTAAATGAAATAACTCATCAATATCATTCTCCGATTTAATCCATACAAAATTTCAAGTCTAATCACCAATTCACTTAGAGGATCAATTAAATGAGCACTCAAAGGAATTGGATCGTACTAGCACTTAAAATGTGTCGTCGTTAAAGTCGGTGAAGACAAAGAAGAAGATAAATCAAAGAAAGGAACTCTTAAAATAAAGAACAAGTTAAAGAATTTAAGAACATAAAATAAAATTCAATCCATCCCATGTAACTCCCTAGGATCAACCCATAAATGTTTAGCCTTCCATTTATGTTATTCTATCAATGGAAGTATGTAGTTGACTTAAATAAGGGGGGTTTGAAGAAGAAAAACATTAATCAAAATGAACACTCCACCGTTGTGTAATGAATTCACAAGTGCGGGTGTGAATAAATTCACACATCGATTCAATGGTGTCAACGTGTAAAAAAAGGAAAATTAAAAGTGAAGAAGAAGAAATTTTATTAAAATAATAAATGTGAATGAAAGACTTACATTAGAGAAATTGACGATGCCATTACACAACAAAAGTTGGAAATTACAATTGAAAGAAAAACTTGGATTCAAAGAAAAATGTTAGATGATAATTCCATCCACCACCATATCCTTATATAGGCATATTAGGATTCTTTGGTCCACCCCACAATAAATTCACCCCCCAATAATTAAGAGAGTCAAAAGGAGGGTGAAGAATCAAAAGGAAATTAACGTTACAAAGTTGACCACAAAACCAGCCAGATTCATCCTCCATTTTGACGTGTGCATTTGACACTTCATAGTGCCTAATCCGAAGGTGTCATAAATAGAACATATCTTCTTCCATGTGTCTTCTAGAAGCTCGCATAATTTCAGGATATTTGGCTCATCCGTTTGGATGTTATGGTCGAAATGGTGGGACGGATTTCTGTGCATTAATGTCGGGTCCACCATTTAAATCTCAACTTCAGATCCCTTTATCATTATAAAAACATCAGAATTAGCTCTGGCCACAGTTGAATAAAATAATCCTCATATTATTATCTTTCTACTGTATAAATTTAAACTTCATTGTGCTTGGTTTCGGGGCCCCACATTTGTTTGATTGGCCTTAGCCCCATTATGCTTTTTCCAGCAAGTTTCTGACTTCAGGCGCAAAATTATCCATCTTCATTTTGGATTCATCCATCAGACCTAAAAGATAAAATGTTCAAAACAAAGTTATAAATCATATACAAAAATTTAAAATTCATAAAATTAATATAATGTTGTCCACAAACAAATGAATGATTGGGCCCAAATTTGCATTTTAAATATGAATTACATTTAAAATGAGAAATGAAGTTCTATTTATGTAATGCACTAAAAACAATGTTTATGGACTTTGGAAAAATGAATATAAAGATATTAACAATTAATATTATCCACTTTCAGTGACAAATCAGCCCTTACAAAATCCATAAAAATTTTAATAACCATATAGTCAATTTCAAACAAAATGTTTTAGAGAACATAATCATTACTGAATGCATTGGATCATAATATAAACACTCCCATCATATAATAAATATCATTCTCACCCCTCATAATGAGAAATATAATGTTCCTCAATTACAATATATTATATGTGATAACTATATCATGAATTAAAACTTTGAAAACTATTTTAAACCGTTTTGAAAAAAAATTGTATATCAAAATACCCTTTATTTTAAATAACCATGTTTCTAAACATAACCACCCATTTAAAGGGATGTATAATTTCTATTTCAATAGAAATGGAATCTTATAATGTAATACTAATATGAAATATTTTTTATGACAGTGGGAACAAGCATTAACATCAAATATGTCGAAATAGAATATTCATTATGTATTTTATAAAGATAGTCCAAAAGATTCGTAAAAATATTCCTTTTGAAAACTTATGAAAGATATTAAAAAGATACATACAATTTTATTTATAATTCTTATCTTTCCATATAAATATATCCATAATAAAATTACATGTATATGGACATGAAAGATAAATAGTTGGATTGGAAACTTTGAAAAAGGATTTTAAAATGAAAGTCTCTTACCTTAAGTCAAACTGATTATATATGTTATTTATATTACTGAATAAAAAACATGTTTTAATGACATGAATTATTAATAAACATACTCCATTTAGTTATTATTTTATTTTATTTAGTACTATGTTATATATAATTACCCAATAAATTAACATTACATAAGATATTTTGATGATATTTGTCTCATATAAAAAATGACTTGGTAACTTGACTATCAATGTAATTATTCCATCATTTAAATAATAATTATACTGAAATAATAATCATTTTTATAGATCAATTATAATTTTAAAATTAAGTATGAATTATTCTTATGAAAAAATAACTCCAAAAAAACATCGAGTTTGTAGGTTGTATGTATGCATGAGTGACATTTCCATTTTTTAATTATCATTATAGAAAGAAGGTAATTATTATGTTATACTTCAAGGATTATAATAATATAATAAATAAAATATTATTTATTTAAATATACTTATATATATACCATCTATATGATTCGGTGAAAAAAATGAATCTCTTTGCTTTTTGTTGTCGGTAGTCTACATGTACACATGAATAACATTATATTTATTAAATGGATAGAAAATTAAGAAAATAAATGATATTTTGTCTTTTTAAATTGGTTAATATTTAGTGAAAATCATATTTTCATATTATATCCGTCATCATTTCTCATAGTGAGATATGGTCATGGAAATGAATTACATAAGTTCATAAAGATGTAATCTGCCGTACACTTGAATGTCAGTTTCATTTCCCATTTTATGGAAAAGAAGATAGATACAGGTTATGAAATTTACATAATAACATATTAGTGTATGATTTATTTTTGTTTAATATTTTATCATGTATTAATAATATTTTTTAGAGGTGGAATAATAAATTAAATAAAAACATTTCGTTAATAACTTCACCTCTTCTTCAAAGAAATCTTATACATTACACCAAAAGCCTCATTGTGATGGTTTTATAAAAAACATGGATTTTATAACATGAATATTAATTTAATAAAATGATTTGGGTGGGTAATTAAAAAATTAATAAGATTTTTAAGTGTGGATAAACTAGAATAGTAGTTTTTCATTTATATTAGAGGAGAGGGACACTCTTGGATTTCATAAAATAGTAATTGAATAAAATTAATTTTTATAAAAAAAGGGATAAAAACTAATATAATTAGAATATATGAGTTATATGGATGTATATACAATCATCTAATAAAATTTTACCATGTTTACGTGAGGTTTATACACTTATTTTTTTAACCCCTATTAACCCTTGTGACGATTAATGCTATAGATTTTTTTTCTCATTTGGTGTTAATATAGTTTTTATAAAACAATTAGCATATAAATGGACCATGTATGACATTTTAAAACATATCAAAATAAATTGAATAAAGATATTATTTTTTAGTAATTTTAAATAATTATATGAAATTTAATATATTATAAAATAGCATTAATATCATTTTTAAAATTATTCATTTAATTTGACTTTAATAATGTCAAGATAAATATATAATTGAGATATAAATCTATAAAACAACTTAAATTATTTATAAGTATCTAAAAAATACACTAATACTCACTCAAATAATATTATTTTTAGATATTTTAATTTAATTTTATTGATTTTTTCAATATATGAAAAAGAAATGTGGCTGTGTTGCATAAGAATTTAAGGTAACTAGTTCCTTGCTAAAAATTATAAATAAATTTCCATGACGAAAAAATTCATTAATATTTCAAATTAATATTTAGAACCAATCATATTTTCCATTTATACCTATAATAAAAATTTAGAGATAAAAAAAATGTGTATGGAATTTTTTATTTTTATTAATATTTTATAATATCAATTTCAAAATCATGGCCAAATGGATAAATTGATATATTATAGAATTTTTATGATTATAGTTGAGATATAATAATAAAATAAAATTAATTCATGTGTTATAGTCATTTTTTGGCATTGACATTTTAGTTTAAACATCAATTACTCAATTTACACTTTACCATGATAAAAAATGATTATTATTAATCAAAATGAATAAAAATTATAAGGTCCTATTAACAAAATTTGAACCTCTTAATTCAAAATATTTAATCCATTTATCATGATTCAATTCATATAAGTATAAAATTTAAATTTAAAATATAACCTGAAAAACATGATGGAAAACAATTTTTTTAAAAAATTCCTCTTTTGTATAAAACGTTATTATACCAATTTCATGTATAAAATTGATTCCCAATACATTATTAGGATAATGATTAATAAAAATAAACTAATGATATTTTATAAAAATAAAATTTTGATTTATATAGGCATTAAAAAAAATAATTTTATCAATAATAATCTATATTTTTTACTATTCGTTGAAAAATCAATCATTACATAAAATTTTCAAAAAATAAAACTATCGTAAATTATAAATTTTTAATTAAAATGTTTCATTAATTTAATAAATTTAATCATCTTTAATTTAGAAATTATGTTTTTAACTGAATCCATATATTTCTTGAAAACCCAAATTGGACAGATATAAATCTTTTTTCATTTTGATTGAAAAATTTCTAAATATTATTATAAAGGATATAAGTGAGTAAAATATAATTAATTAACATTAAAGTGACAAATCTGATTTATCTCTACATTAACTAGATTGTTACATTCATCCCCACTTATGGAAACTATGTCCTCAAAATTTTATTCACCTCATAAACAAGGGGAGATATATTTCCCTCATAGAATTTTCATATTCCTATGTCACTTATTCCACCATATGGTTTTTAAACCAAAACCTAACCTAGAGAAATAACATATTTTGAAACAATTTATCTCAATGGTCATTAATTTTAATATGTCATTCATTATAAGAAGGGTTCTCTTCCAAATGAACTACCATAGGGCTGAAAACTAGAGGTGAATATGACATATATTTTCTTAACATCAAAACATGAAATACGTTATGTAGCTAAGATAAAATAATAGGTAAATACAATCATTAGAAAACTGATAAAAATTCCTTGAGTATTTCATATTGTATAATAATCCATTGAATTAATTTACCATTTTTACCAAAACACATTACATTTTCTAATAGAGACACATAAAAAACATGATCCCCTACCTATACATAAATTTTGTTCCTCTAGGTATATATATAAATTTTCTACCTAATTTCTACCATCATAATATATTGAATAATCATCATTAAATTATCACTCATTTTTACTACTAACTCTTTTCACAAAATTTTCCTTTTTTCTTTTTCATCCAAAAGAGCTAGTGTTTGACACATTTTGGCACATATTTCCTAAAAAGGATCCATATATATAATAGAATGAAAAATAGAAATATTAGATAACTCAATCGAATAATGATATTTACACCTACTTCCTTGGTAATTTATTTAACATGCATGATGAATGTCTTCTTAGTGATAAATCTTTCATTCAGACTCTCCATCAGATTATGAATGAAATGAAGTTATAAAATTTAATTAATTACCCAACAATATCTGGATTTTGTTCAATGAATTATAAGTGGAAATTAGATCAAGAGAAGGTATAACCAAGAGTTATACTCAATGTAATATAATTTTCTCCTTGACAAACATTTGAAAGAGGATCTAAATACATAGTATCTTAGAGGTGAAGGAAATGTGAAAATTAATCAATATATCAACAATAACTTCAGTCAAATTATTACCATGATATTTCATTGGAAATACTACCATGAAATCAAGGGATATATTTTCCCTTTTATGTAATAGAATTGGATAATTATAAATAATCCCCTTTAATAATTGTTATTCCATATTATAATGTAGATAATTAAATAATTTTGTATTAAATTCTGAAATATCCCTTTTCATTCAATACCAATATTAATACACTTGATAGTCTCTATACTTCTTTGATCTTCCAAGATTAATGGGAAATATGGAAATATGATATTCAATTAAGAGTTGTCTCTTAAACTGAGAATAATAATTAATACATAATATTTTTCCAAATCATATAACACCTTCTTCATTAACAATAAACTATGGTAACAAACCCTTCATGACATATTTTATATTTAACTCTAAAACATGATCCTCCTTTTGATATTTCATAATTATTTATGAAAGGTATTATTATACTGACTCCTAAAATAATACAGAGGAAGTTCCCACATCCATATCTTCCAGGCCAAAATTCACCAAATCATTAATAAGAGGGTTTTGTACTATTTATAACATGTTTAAGGAAGAATTCGTTTTCTAAACCAATGAATCAACTACATTTTTTATTTTAAAATGCTGGTAATGAATAGTATTGTCAAAATTGATAATAAATTACAATAATCCATTATTCCTCACGTATAAATATTTCTAATAGATTATATATTTCAAACATTTATGCTAAGTATATATTTTACAAATAACTTCATATGAACGATTCCCCCAAATATTTAATGAGAAACCACATCACCTAATTCATGATCAATTGTAGTATAATTAAATTTAGAGGGTTTTAGTTTCCATGAAGCGTAAGAAACTACCTTATCATTTTGTATCAGGACACAAAAATGTCCCTTTAATGAATAATCACTATAGATAATAAATTCATGATTTATTGAGGGAAGGTCCCAAACCGGATCATTCCTAAATCATATTTTTATTTTATGAAAAAAAATTATAACAATATTTCAATAATATGAATATAACTTCTTTTTGAGTTAACATAGTCATTGTTCTAGAAATATTTGAATCATTTTTATCAAACCACTAGTAGAGTCCCAGTAATCGTAAAAAAATGAATCTTTATGGAATTTGAGGGCCTTTTCAACTATTCAATAAACTTCATTTAGTATGGTCTGCATTTATTCCATATTTAGAAAAAATATTACCATGGAAAGAAATATATTTCAACCTAAAATCCACATAGTAAACTTTTCATAGAATGTATTTACTTTTAAGGTTTCTAAAATAATTTTTCGAAGACTTTGATGATCCTAATTAATTCTAGAATAAATTAATATTTCATAAACAACCACAACAACCAATATTCAAAATAGTTAAGATAAAATTTATTCATAAAATTCATAAGTATAGTTAGTGCATTAAAAACCCAAAGTGTATAAATACAAACTCAAAAAAATAATATGTAGTTTAGAACATAATATTTTTAATAGATTTCTCATTTAACAAAAAATGATGACACCACAGACTAAGATCAATATTTAGAAATTAATGCACTACCTATAGTAGATTAAACAAACCATTGACATGAGGCATAGAGTACATGTTCTTAAAAGTGATTTTATTCAAGGATCTATAATAAATACAATGTATCATGGAAATACATGTATTTTAACAAATAATAATTCATCACTATAATGTGATTGGTGATGATGATGAAACAATTATGT
This sequence comes from Viscum album, assembly GCA_963277665.1. Lineage (NCBI taxonomy): Eukaryota > Viridiplantae > Streptophyta > Magnoliopsida > Santalales > Viscaceae > Viscum > Viscum album. The sequence goes on along the minus strand of OY728123.1, from coordinate 1,194,073,756 downwards.
TGAGTCAATAAGGTTTTCCTTATGACTTTTCCATTCCTTCATTCAAGAGTGAGATTGTTGAGTCATTAAGGGTTTTTTTTGATTTTACCATTTCTCTTGTTTTGAAAATCACAAACACCTTATCTCAAGGAAAATCTATTATTACCCTACGTTATACATCAATAAGGAAAAAATCCCTTTCCCAATGAAATTTATCCTTATAGTGTTTTCATCACTCATATCATATTTTCACTAAGTGTAAAATTTTGATTGAAACCAAAACCGCAAAATTCTATAATTACCTAGATTTAAATCATTTTGTTTTAGGATCCTAATTCTTAGAATTATGGTTACAAACTCTTATGAGTTCTAACTCAAAATTCTGAATCATAATTCTTGTTACGAACTTTCTGAGTTCTGAATCCGAATTCTGAATCAGAATTCTGGTTATGAGCTTTCTGAGTTCTGACTCCAAAATCTGAATCAGAATTTTGGTTACAAACTTTTTGAGTTCTGACTCCAAATTATGAATACAAATTCTGGATATGAACTTTATGAGTTCTGACTCCGAATTCTGAATACGAATTCTGGATAAAAACTTTCTGAGTTTTGACTCTGAATTTCGAATACGAATTCTAGTTACAATCTTCTCTAAGTTATGACTCTGAGTTCTTTGAATTCTAGCCATGAACTCTCATGAGTTCTGACTCTGAATTCTCATGAACTCTGACTCCAAAATTTGTAAGTTCAGGTTCTGAATACTTTTAAATCCATATTCCAATGATCCTTGTAATTCAGACTCCATAATCCTATATAATTTAGGTTCCAAATTCCTTGAAAACAGAATCCGAATATCCTTATATTATAGACTTCGAATTCATTTTTGGTTAGACTCTGAACATTTACTTCCTTACACTCTGAATATTGGACTTTAGTTATTTAAAAATATTTTTCTTACACTTGTTTTATTATAAAATGATTTCATGATTTTAGTTACTAAATAACCATAGTTTTGTGACACGTGTTCTGATACCTCCGATATTCAAGGAAAAATATGACCGTTAGAGGAGGAAGCCGACCATTGAAGTCGTGCCTATAAATAGGGGATCATTTGAAAGAGCTCAACAATATTCTATGACTCTAGAGAACACATGATGTTGAAGTGATTTCTAGAGAGATACTTTCATTTCATTGTGTGTACTGAACTACTTGTCCATCTTTGCTTCGTGGGACTCTGAATGTTGCAGAGTACATTTGATGGCTTCCAGAGATAGGAAGACAGAGGTGCCAACTACTTTGAAGTTGAGGGCTTCCATGCTGAGTAAGACATAGGTTTCAACTATCTTGATGTTGAGGGCTTGCGGGGATGGCAAGACAAACTCTGATCTTCATATAGAGGGCTTAACCTGGTGTGGGTAAGACAGACTTTCTTGAAAGTATAAATACAGGTACCTTTATCCAAGGTTGTTGGATACCCTTTTCTTTGGGTTAAAAGACTTACTATTGTTACTTGTATTATTTAAAGTTTTCCACTTCATTTGTATTGTTGAGGAAAGTATAACTATATTATATTTCCTTATAATTGTACTCTGATTTATTTAGATTCTATACACTTAAAGGTAGAATCTTCATCTTTATAAACATTCATTAAGTTTAATTTTCAGAATCACATTTCTGGAATTTCTTTCCTGGAATCATATTTCCTAATTCATGAAAGTTTGTAAAACTAGAGGTTTTGTGAATTATCTTGATTAACCTTCATAGACATTACCATCTTAAAAATTTCCAATGGAATTTTTAAAATTATACAATTCACCCCCCTCTTATATTTCAGTATCTGCATCATAGTTTGATACAACAATCTGTATCATCTCTATTTTTTCGATCTTACATTTGGTATTATAGAGTATATCTTACTCAAACACACCATCTAACAATTGGTATCAGAGGATTGGTTCAATGTTAATTAATCTCATGATTAGATTCAGAAGATAATTATTCTTCTTATTACTTTCGGAATTGAACTTCTGGATTCACACATTTTTTGAATCCTTTTTTCAGACTCGTATAGTTTGGAATCATTTTTTTCTTAGAGATACTCTTGCTTTATATTTTACTTTCTTAAGAATATTTTCATTGTTTAAAACTTCTTCATTTAACAAGTTTTTGGGGAAAGAATTTTTTTAAAGTTCACAGGAATCAATGTTGGTTCCATAGACAATCTCAATCCAACTAGACCACCTATCTTTGATGGAAATGACTATGAATATTGGAGAGATCATATGAAGAATTTCATTATCTATATTTGTGTTGATAATTTTTTATGCTTAATGGAGGATACAAAATTCTTGACAAAGAAGTTAGTACCTTTACTAATCATGAAAAGCATGAATATCAATTGAATTGTAAGCTACACAATACTTTGTTTTATGACTAAAAACATATATAGCCAAATTTCAACTTTTGAAGGAAAAAATTCTATATGGAAGAAACTCTATGTTACTCACTTTGGAACTTCCAAAGTAATTGAAACAAGAAGAGCTATTCTTAGAGATGAATACCATGGATTTAACATTCCTTATTGAGAACCCATATGTAATGTACAAAAAAGATTCATGACTACTGTGAATAATTTACAATCCATGGGTGAAAAAGGATTAGATGATGAATCTATTGTTGATAAGATCATAGAAATCATGCCAAATGAGTGGGAATCTAAAAGGATAGCTATAGATGATAACATAAAGGTTACATAGATTTCTTTAAATGAGCTGTTTGAAACACTTCTTTAATATGAGACAAGAATGAAGAGAGATGATGATAACACCAAAATAAGAATGCAAATGGAAATGTTGCTTTTACTACAACTTCTCATCATATTAAATCCAAGACTCCTAAGAGAGTTATTAGATCCAAACCATATAATGTTTTTATCCAATCTGAATCAAGTGGAAGTGAATCCTCATTGAAAGAATTAGAAATTATTTCTCTAAGTATAAACAAGATATTTGGAAAAAAGAATATTCAATCCTGATATAAGAAAAAGGAACGGAAAGACATAAAATATTCATAAGTCACATGATATGAATGCAAGAGATATAGGCATATAAGTCCTGATTGTTCTATGCTCAAGAGAAAAGAACTAAAGGAAAGACATTATGATATAAACAGAAAGAAGTATTACAAAGCTAAATCTAAGAAAGTATTTTAAGATAATGACACCTGGAGGTGTAGTGGTGGAGACTCTTTATATGAATATTCACATTATGAATCTTCTGGACAGAATAATCTTGGTCTAATATCCAGACTACCTATTGAAAATCGTTTCATTATGACTAAGGTAAACAATGATGAATCTATGACCAATATATCCTTAATGCTAATGATAGTAAATATTATAACTCTTCTGATGACAAATCTTCTTCTGATGAAGATAAGACTTTACCTACCTATGAAGAAGTTTCTATGTTTTCCAAACTTCTTGAGATTGAGATCTAAAAACTCATGAAAAAAATTGATATGGAAAAATCTAGGAATACTATTCTTACTATGGAAATATCATATCTTTCTAATGATCTTGATAAGAAAAATGCTGATTTTAGAAGTATTTCAGAAAATCTTGAGGATGTAAGTTCTGAGAAGAATAATCTTTCTAAAGACCTAGAAAACATAATTTCTAAGAAAAATGTTTTCAATCCTAGCTCTAGTTCAAAATCAAATTTTTTGGAAGATAAGAACATGGTTATCAAACTCAAATCCGAAATATTTTCTTTGAGGAAGTGTTTGTAAGACTTTGAATTAGGTAAGGAAAAATTTGATAAAATGTATTCTCAAATCTAACCTCTAAGGAAAAGATCTGGTTTTTGTTATACTGGTTCTAAACCAATTTTATGTAAAAATTACATTATTCCTCAAAGTGATCCGTTTTGCACTAAGTTTCAGTGTTGTGGTCTTTGGGAAAATAATTTTTCACTTAACAAAACCCAGTCATTAGGATTTCATAAAGCCTATTTTTCTAAGAAGATATGGGTGCCGAAAATTTTACTTTCTATGAATTCTGGATCCAAGAATGTTTGGATTCCGAAAACTGATCTTTTTTTCTTATTTTCAGGAAAATAGATAAGGTACCAACATCAATACATGGCACATGGATAGTGGATGTTCCCGGAATATTACTGGTAACAAAAACTATTTTTAATCGATTATCTAGACGAAAGTAGGAAAAGTAACTTTCGGAGATAATGCTCAGGGAGAAATTATTTGTATATGTAACATTGTTCTTCTTGGAAAAACATTGATTTCAAATGTTTTATTTGTTAAGGGTCTTTATCACAAACTCATTAGCATGAGAAAATTATGTGATGAAGTATATCTTGTGAATTTTAGGAATGACAAGTTCTTAGTACACAATTCCAAGGAAGAGTTTATTATTTCGGCCCATATGCAAGAGAATGTTTAAACACTAAACTGAGAAGATCTTAGCAGCCAAGACTTACCTTGACTTAGTGCAATGGAAGATAATTCTTTATTATGGCAATGAAGGTTAGGTCACTGTAACCGATGGAACTTAAGAAAACTTTCTATGAAAATATTAGTTAAGGATCTACCAGATCTTATATTTTATTCTTCAAAAGATTGTGACCCTTGTCAATATGGAAAGAAACATAAATCACATTTTAAATCAGTTTTTTAAGTCACAACTACTGATGCATTACAGTTAGAGCATATGGATATTTTTGGCCCAACACAAACTGGATGCATTGGGGAAAGTTTTATGTATTTTTTCTAGTTTATGACTACATTAGGTTTACATGGGTCTATTTTCTAGCAAAGACGACTAAAGTGCTTTCTTTTTTCAAAAGATTTAGAGCCCAATTAAAAAATGATAAAAAAATTCCATTGATAACTATTCATAGTGATCATGGTGGAGAATTTCAAAATTCATATTTTGAAAACTTTTGTAGTATAAAATGCATTACTCATTACTTCTCAATATCCAGAACACCTCAAAAAAATGGTGTTGTTGAAAGAAGAAATATAATTCTTCAAGAGATAACTAGAACCATTATGAGTGAGTATTCTGTATCCAAACATTTTTGGGCTGAATCTATAAGTACTGTTTTTATACTATAAATCAAGTTTTGATTAGACCATTTCTTAATAAAACTCTTTATGAGTTATGGAATTGTAGAAAACCTAGACTTTCCTACTTTAAGGTTTTTGGTTGCAAGGTATTCATTTAGAATAATAAAGATAATCTAAATAAATTTTCACTAAATTCTAATGAAAGAATTTTCTTAGGATACTCCACAACTTCTATGACTTATAGAGTTTTCAATAAAAACACTTGTACTATTGAAGAGACAGTGCATGTTAAATTTGATGAAACTGATCCTTTTTTAAAAAGACCCAACTGAAATCTTCAGATGTGTTTTCACAAACTCATTATCATCCTTTGATATATGATCCTTCTCATAAGGAAAATGTTCAAGAAGATACTACTAAAAAATTTAACACAAAAACTTCTCTACCCTATGTTGATGAACAGGTTTTACAAACCCAAAATCAGTCATTTCTAAAGAATCAACCTAGTGATAGAATCATTGGAGATGTGAATCAACATTAATGGAATATATGTTCCTTAAGAAATGAAGTAGAACATTTTTAATTTCTTTCCCAATTAGAACCAAAAAGCACTGATGAAGCTTTAAGTGATGATGATTGGATTAAAGCTATGCAAGATGAACTAAATGAATTCGAAAATATCAAAGATGGGACCTTGGTTGAAAGACCTAGGGAAACTTCTATTATTAGAGTAAAATGGGTCATTAGAAATAAGTGTGATGAAAATGGAGTCATTGTAAGGGATAAATCTAGATTAGTTGTTAAAGGATATAATCAACAAGAAGGAATATACTATGAAGAAATCTATGCTCCAGTAGCTAGACTTGAATCTATTCGTATTTTACTTGACTTTAGAGCATTCATTAATTTCAGACTTTTTCAAATGGATGTGAAATGTTCATTCCTTAATGGTTATGTTCAAGAGGATGTTTTTGTTGAACAAACTTCTGGCTTTGAAGATATAAAACATCCTATTCATGTTTTTAGACTTACCCAAGCTTTATATGGCCTTAAACAAGCACCTAGTGTATAAGGACCCAGCCTCAAACCCTAAATAATATTAAATTAAATGAATAATTCACATTGAGGATCTTCTTAGGTTTAGAGTTTTAGAGAATTAGGGCAAAACTATTGAATCTCAAAAGATTACAAAGTAGACACTTCTATACAGTTTCCATTTTTTTACAAAACATGAACTCTTGAAAAAAAAGAGTCATGTCTAGTTCCATGTTTAAGACAACATGAATTTTCCATGACCCCATCCTTGACCCTATTCCAAATTATGTCATGTCAAAAACATTTCAAAAACTTGGGATGAGCCTAAAAATCTCAGTAAGGGATACAGAAAGAAGGGAATTTGTTAGTTTTTAAAAACAACAAGTAAACCATGAATACTTTAACATAAGTAATACTTTTCACCTTTATGAAGTAGTAAATAATCATCACTGAATAAAATATCATTACATACCATTTTTTTAACCAAAAGATTACCATAAAACCCATATAAAGAACAAATAACATATAAATGTAACTTGAGACATAAACATACTTAAATGGAATAACCATACGGTCGACTTCCACACATATAACTAAATGGAATTTCCATACGGCCAACTTCCATACCCAATGAATTGGAGGTTAAAACATAACCACCCATCCTGGTATTCAAATAACCACCCATCATTTGGTTTATCACGTAACCACCTTTCAAATGTCTAAGTACCATTATAAAATCATAACACATAAAACAATTGTAAAGGAAAGAACAAATTTCCCCATTTCAATCACAATATATCAGTTAAATATATTGACATAAAAAATCCATTATCAAAACCATTTTCAATACCAAAATACATAAAAGATTATATGGTATTTATTTACTTTTAAAAACATTACGACTTGTTGAGGAAGCCAAAGATCAAATAATACTCGCGGCAGCGGAAAAGGTGGTTGTCACCGCATATGTTAAAAGAAACATTCATTTTTGTATTTTAGTAAAATTATTCGTAGAAAAAGATTCCATTTGAATTGAATGAAAATTAAAAGGTGTTTTATATAGCGTATAAAAGAGAGTCTTGTATTAAAACAAAATATGCCTCAATGAAAGGAGATTTAGACGAAGTCCCTTACCTCATGTCCGACTTGACTCGATCGTTCTTTAATATCCTGATTAATTAACTAAGGTTAATTTCTACTTGCATAATAACCTTTTTAAAGTTTATTATTCCTTTTATATCATTTATTACCATGTTATAAACATTATGTAATGTTCATTTTGTCGATATTTGACCCTTGAGTCAAAAATGGACTTCTTATAATTACATGTTCTTCATGTGGTCAAAGGCTCATTATATCTAGAATGATATTCATGATTTATATATTATATATATCATATATATCCATCATATAAATGTATTTATAATAGTACATAACATTTAGAGGTAAGAAATGAAATGCACCGTTCATGGAGACAGTAAGTTGTACGTACGCATGAACGCTGCTTTCATTTATATTTATTATTTTAATGGAATTTAAGAATAATGATACATAGGTAAATTATAATCATAGTATAATATCATATATATTATCATTAAATCTATCCTTTATACATCCCACAGAAGGCATTAACGAGTCACATCACTTTGAGGGGGCGGTAGTCCGCACTTCCTCAAATGAGATTGTCGTATTTACCCACTATGGAAACCATAAAGGCATGCTATAAATGGAAAATACAAAAGAATAAAGAAAAAATAAAAATAATATATATCATATTTAAATACAGTTCCATCATAATGGCCACCCTGAGAGGCGGTAGGATAAAATTGAACAATCATCGTTTCGTGAGGCGTTAGTTTTCCATCCACACGAACATTATGTTCTTCATCCATTAAATGGAGTTTTGTTTATTTTTAGTTCAAATATATCTCATAAAAACATCCTATTATATTCAGGATACTGGTGGTGTTACAAAAGAAATTAATAAAATGGGTTTAGGGGTTGGAGAATTAAAATAAAAGAGAAAAATTTAAGAGAAACAGTTACCTTTAATTTGGGTAACTTCCTTTAGTTTTAACCAAAAGGACTTATTTATGTTCTTTCTGCCAAAGGTAAGGCTTCTAGAGGGAGGAGAGGGATGTAGGGAGATTAATTGGGAAGCGTTTGGTCAATCCAAAAGGCTTGAGAGGTGTGTGTAGTTGGTTATAAATGGTCTCCTTTTATAAGTGGGGGAGGGGCTCTTTAAGAAAGTGTGAAAATATTATTTTATAATATACTTAAATTCAGTTTATAAGGTTCCAAAAATCATTAACGAGGAAGATAAGATGACTCATGGTAGAAATAAAATCATCCAATAAGAATTGGACATGTTTTGGATGATATTTTAATCATTATATCTTTTTTATTTAAATCATTTATTAATGTCGTAAATACTGCATCATTATTATGTCATAAATAATTTAATTTCATTGTTGTATAAATATTATATAAAAAATACTATCATGTAGGAAATATTTATATCTTTCCAAATAATATAAATAGTCTAAAATAGGACTTTTATAACACCATATAAAAATTAATTACTAAAAGTTTTTTTTGTTAATGTCAATTTTGACTTCACATTAAATTCATTAATCTAAATTGTCATTATCACTGCAAAGTGCCTCAAAGGGCTCCCAAAATCAACCCAAATATGCCCATGATCGTTAAAGAATCAACTAATAAAGTTTGGATAAGTTTTAAGGTAATTTTCAATTATTATAATATTCTTTTTACCTTGAATTACCATATTTACCTTTAACTGTATTAAATAAAAGTCAACAGTTACTATTACCCAAAAATTATTCTCATTCTAATGAACCACATTTTATTTCTTGATAACAACCATTTATGTCATATTTTAGAAATTCAATTCACAGATGTGGTAAAATTGCATTTAAATTAAAAAGCTAGTTTTAAACTACCACTAAGTGGTTTCACTATTCATCAAAAATTTATGTTTTTCAGAAAAATACCAAAAATTCAGCCTAAGATATATTTGATATTACGAATTAAAAAATGATGTCTATTTTTTCTAATTCAAAATATATAAGTGGAAATAATTAATATTAAAATTAATTCCCATTGTCAAAACAAATAACATGTTTTTAAGAAACATTAACTATCAAAAGATTGATACTTCTTTATGTACAATTTTAATGTGAAATTAATTCCAATGACCAAAATTTTATTAAATTGTAAAAATATATTTTAATATCATCTAATTCCAAATAAAAATATAATCTAACCATATAAATAAATTATATTAAAACACAGTTTTGAATTAAAATACAATATTTTCAATATTCATTAAAAAATGAACTTCATCGGAAATATTCAAAAAATTTACACAAATTAAATTTTGATGTCCCCATTATAATGAAGGATTTTATTGTGTCATATAAAATGTATTAAAGTAACCAAAACTAAATTTATTGAGGGTTCACCATTGAAAGGCGATAAATCGGCCTTTTAATGTAAATTATGCTTAAAATTAGATTCATTCACATTTTAAGCCTCTATAATTTATTGGATAAATGTAAATACATTTTACAAACATGTATAATCATATTGTATTTAGTTTTGTTCATTTCCGCCAATACAATGGCTATGAGTTAACTACCATTTAAAATAATAATATTATATTATTAGTGTGCAATGTATGATTTCAAAGAAACCCGCCGTTGCTTCTTGGGTATGATATCGAACATAGCAACCATTTTAATGTAAAATTATTGTTTAATTCACAAATATTAATAAATATGAAATATGTCTTATTCTTTATTTACCTGGGATGTTATATCCTTCCCCCCTTTTCGGAATTGCATCCTCATAATTCCTATTCACTTATCAAAATAAGTTGGGGTATTTATCCCTCATATCATTTTCAGATTCCCACATTGCCTCTTCATCCATATGGTTTTTCCACAAAACCATTACCTTTTGAATTACCTTATTCCAAAACAATTGCTCTCTGTGGTCAAAAATATAGACCGATTGTTCTTCATAAGAGAGATTCTCCTCCATCTGAACTATCTATGGGCTGAAAATAGAATATGGATCTAGTATATACTTTCTCAACATCGAATCATGAAAAACACTGTGTACCTGGGATAAACATGGAGGTAATGCCACTCTATACGCAACTGATCCAACTTTATATAGAATTTCATAAGGTCCAATGATCCTTGGACTCAACTTTCCCTTCATACCAAAATGTATCACACTTTAACTTGGATGAACTATGAAAAAGACATGATCACCTACCTCAAAAGAAAGATCCTTCCTCCGATTATCTGCATAACTTGTCTGTCTAGTCTGAGCAGTTCTCATGTGCTTCTGAATCAACTGAACTTTATCTGCCATCTTCTCTACCAATTTTAGACCCATCAGCTTCCTTTCAGCTACTTAATCCCAGAATGCTATAGTTCGAAAATTATTTACATATAATGCCTCAAATGAAGCCATATGTATAATAAAATTAAAGCTGTTATTATAAAAAAATCAACCAAAGAAAGGTGTAGGTCACAACTTCCCTGGTAATCCCTCGAGAAAGCACATATCATATCCTCCAAGGTTTGAATTGTTCATTAGGACTGCCCATCTGATTGAGGATGAAAATATGTACTAAAATTTAATTCAGTACCAAATGACTTCTGAAGGCCTTTCCAAAAGTTATAAGTGAACCTGGGATCACAATCAGATACAAAGGAGAGGGGAACTCCATGCAACCTAACTATCTCTTTAACATACAACCAAGAAAGTTGATCTAGAGACAAAGTATCTCTAATAGGAAGGAAATGAGCAGATTTAGTCAATCATTCAACTATAACCCATATTTCATTATTACCCCAAGATGTCTTTGGTAATCCCACAACAAAGTCCATGGATATATTTTCCCATTTCCACTATAGCACCAGTAAAGGTTGAAGCATTCCTTTCGGTAATTGTCACTCTACTTTAACCTGCTGACAAGTCAAACACTTCACAGTAAAATCAAAAATATTTCTTTTTATTCCATCCCACCAGTAATACTCATGATGATCTATGTACATCTTAGTACTGCCTGGATGAACTGAAAATGGAGAACTATGAGCTTCACATAACAACTCATTGTTCAATTGTGAATCACAATTCACACATAATCTCTTTCCAAATATCCAAACACAATCATTATAAATGTTAAAATCTAGAAACTTACACTTCTGAACCAACCCAACCTTTTTCTGCAACTCACTGTCTTCCTTCTGCACTTGCTTAATTCTGTCTGGTAGATATGATTTCACTCACACAAGAAACAAAACAGAAGACTTTCTGCAACAACAACTTCTATTCCAAAGTTCATCAAATAAAAAACTGAATGATCTCATTCCAAATGTAACATGGTTAATGATGTATTGCTTTTTTGACTCAAAGAATCAACCACTTTATTTGATTTCCCCGGATGATAATGTATCATGCAATCATAACAATTGATTAATTCCAACCATCTCTTCTGTCTCATGTTCAATTATTTCTGAGTGAATATTTACTTCAAACATTTGTGATCAGGAAATATTTCACACTTCACTGCATACAAATGATGCCTCAAAATTTTTAAAGAAAAAACAATTGCAGTTAATTACAAATCATGTGTAATGTAATTTAACTCATGGGGTTTTAGTTAACGTGATGCATAAGCAATTACCTGATCATTATGCATTAGGACACAACCCATTCCTTTCAACAAAGCATCACTGTAGATAACAAACTCACCATTTCTTGATGGCACTGCCAAAATTGGATCATTCAACAATCTTCTTTCCAATTCCTAAAAAAATAATCACATTATTTTGCCAAGATTAACTTAACACCTTTTCGAGTTAACTTAGTCATTAGACTTGATAACCGTGAAAACTTTTCAATAATCCTCTTGTAATAACCTTCAAAACCAATAAAACTATGGATATTGGTTATATTTGGGGGTCCTGGCCATTATTCGATAACTTTATTTTTAGCAGGATCAACAGTTATGCCATTTTTTGAATCAATGTGACCAAGGAATGAAATTTTTTTGTAATCAAAAATCACACTTGCTGAATTTCTCAAATGGTTTCTTTTCTTTTAAGGTTTGTAAGACAACCCTTAAATGAATATTATGATCATATTTACTTTACGAATATTCCAAAATTTCATCAATAAACATTACCACCATTTCTCACGTGACTAAAATGAGCCATCACTGTAGTAAACTACTCAATTCTGATTCCGACCATTTCTGGGTGCTGATTCGAAAGGTCGTTCTCCTTTGTATTACTTCCCAAAAAAGCTGCTTCATTTACATTATTTAAAAGTCTTCTTAACACAGAAATATCTATAATTAAGTAACATGGTAATCTGTAAATTCTATATCATTTCAATATTAACATAAATTACATTATGGATATTAATTTAACAATACCCTAACTCATTAAGTTGTCTAAAACATCCTCTGATACCAATTATAAGGACACAGCCTTAAACCATACATAATATTGAATTAAATGAATAATTAACATTGAAGATATTTTCCGGATTAGAGTTTTAGAGAATTATGACATAACTATTACATCTCAAAATATTATAAAGTAGACACTTCTACACATTTTCCATTTGTTTACAAAACACGAACTCTTGAAAAAAAAGACTCTTGTCTAGTTTCATGTTTAAGACAACTTGACTTTTCCTTGATCCCATCCTTGACACTATTCCTCATTATGCCCCTTGGAAAACATCTCAAAAGCATGGGATGAGCATAAAATGATCAGTAAGGGAGACACATAGAATGAAAGATGTTTGTTTTTCAAAACAACAAGTAAACCATGAATACTTTAACATAAGTAATACTTTTCAACTTTCTGAAGTAGTAAATAATCTTCACTGAATAAAAGATCATTACTTACCATTTTTTGTAACCAAAAGATTACCATAAAACACATATAATGACCAAATAACATATAAAGGAAACTTGGGACATAAACATACTTAAATGGAATAACCATACGATCGAATTCAACACATATCACTAAATGGAATAGCCATATGGCCAAATTCCATACCCAATGCATTGGAGGATATAACGTAACCACCTGTCCTGGTATTCACGACACCACCCATCATGTGGTTTATCACGTAACCACCCGTCAAATGTCCAAGTACCATTATAAAATCATAACACATAAAACAAGTATAAAAGAAAGAAAACATTTCCACATTTTAATTACAATTTATCACTTAAATATATTGACATAAAAAAATCCATTATCAAAACCATTTTCAATACCGAAATACATAAATTATTATATGGTATTTATTTACTTTTAAAAACATTACAGATTGTTGAGGAACCCAAAGATCAAATAATACTCGCAGCGGCTGAAAAGGTCATTATCACCACGTACATTAAAAGAAACATTACTTTTTTCATTTAGTAAAATACTTTGTATTAAAAGATTCCATTTGAATGAAATGAAAATTAAAAGGTTTTTTATATAGCGTATAAATGAAATTCTTGTATTAGAACAAAATATGTTACGATGAAAGGAGATTGAGATGAAGTCCCTTACCTCGTGTCCGACTAGACTCGATCGTTGTTTAATATAATGAATAATAAACTAAAGTTAATTTATACTTACATAAAAACATTTTTCAATTTTATTTTTCCTTTTATATCACTTATTACCATGTTATAAACATTATGTAATCATTTAAGTTAATAATGTTCATTTTGTCGATATTTGACAATTGAGTCAAAAATGGACTTCTTATAATTAAATGTTGTTCATGTGGTAAAAGGTCATTACATCCAGAATGATATTCATGATTTATATATCATATATATCATATATATCCATCATATAAATGTATTTAAAACAGTACATAACATTTGGAGGTAAGAAATGAAATGCACCGTTCATGGAGACGGTAAGCCGTACGTACGCATGAACGCTACTTTCATTTCTATTTCTTATTTTAATGGAATTTAAGAATAATGATACATATGTATATTATAATCATAGTATAATATCATATATAGTATCATTAAATCTATCATTTATACATCCCACATAAGGCATTAATGAGTCACATCACTTTGAGGGGGCGGTAGTCCGCACTTCCTCAAATTAGATTATCGTATTTACCGACTATGGAAACCATAAAGGCATGATATAAATGAAAAATATGGATTCATAAAGAAAAAATGAACATAATATATATTATATGTAAATACAGTGTCATCATAATGGCCACCATGAGAGGCGGTAGGAGAAAATCGAACAAGCATCGTTTCTTGAGTTAGTTTTCCATCCACAGAAACATTATGTTCTTTATATATTAGATGGAGGTGTATGTATATGTAGTTCAAATAAATCTCATAACAAAATCCTAGTATATTGGTGATACTGGTGTTGATACAAAAAAAAGGAATAAAAATATTTTAGTGGTTTGATAAGTAAAATAAGACAAAGCAATTTAAGAGAAATTGTTACCTTTAATTTGGGTAACTTTCATTGTTTTGAACCAAAATGACTTATTATAGTTCCTTATGCCTAAGGTAAGGCTTATAGATGGAGTATAGGCATGTAGGGAGCTTAATTGGTCAGAGTTTGGATGATCCAAAAGGTTTGAGAGGTGTGTGGAATGGTTAGAAATGGTATCCTTTTATAGGGGGGAGGTGGGGCTCTTTAGGAAAGTGTGAAAATATTATTTTAAAATATAATTATATGCGGTTTCTAAAGATGAAAAAAATCCTTAAATAGGAATATAAGATGACTCATGGTCGAAATAAAATCATCCAATAACAAATTGACATGTTTTGGATAATATTTTAATCATTATAATCTTATTTATTTAAATCATTTATTAATGAGGTAAATACTGCATCATTATTGTGTCATAAATAATTTAATTTATTTGTTTTATAATAATTATAAAACAAATACTATCATGTAGGAAATATTTTTATCTTTCCACGGAATATTTATAGTAGAAAATATGACTTATATATAACCATATAAAAATTAATTACTAAACTATTTTTGTTAATGTCAATTTTGTCTTCACATAAAATTAATTAATCTAAATTGTCATTATCACACCCTAGTGGCTAAAAGGGGTCCCAAAATCACCCTAAATTTTCCCATGGTCGTTAATGACTCAACCAATAAGGTTTGGAAAAGTTTTAAGGTAATTGTGAATTATTATAGTATTATTTTTACCATGAATTACCCTATTTACCTTTAACTGCGGTAAATAAAAGTTATAAGTTACTATTCACCGAAATTATTTTCATCTTAATGAACCACATTTTAATTCTTGATAAAAACCATGTATATAGGATTATCAAAATTCAATTCAAAGAAGTGGTAAAATTTCATTTAAATGAAAAAGTTGGTTTTTTAACTTCCACTAAGTGGTTTCACTATTCATGAAAAATTGATGTTTTTCAGAAAAATACAAAAAATTCGGCCTAAGATATATTTGATATTCCAAATTAAAAAATTAGGTCTATTTTTACAAATTCAAAACATATAATTGGCATTAATTAATTTAAAAATTAATTCCCGTTATCAAAACAAATAGCGTGTTTTTAAGAAACAATAACTATCAAAAGATTGATACTTTTTTATGTCAAATTTTAAAGTGAAATTAATTCCAATGACCAACATTGGATTAAATGGTAAATATATATTTCAATATTACTTTAAAAACAACTAAAAATTTAATCTAACAATTTTAATAAATTAGAATAAAACACAGTTTTGAATTAAAATACAATATTTTCACTATTCATTAAATAATGAACTTTATCGAAAAAATTACAAAAAATTACACAAATTAAATTTTGATGTCCCCATTATAAATAAGGATTTTATTTGGTCATATAGAATTTATTAAAGTAACCAAAACTATATTTAAGTAGGTTTCACCATTAAAAGGCGATAAATTAGCCATTTAATGTAAATTATGCTTAAAATTAGATTCATTCACATTTTAAGCATCAAAAATTTATTTGATAAATGTAAATACATTTAACAAACTTGTATAATAATATTGTAGTCAGTTTTTTAATTCCCTCCAATACAACGGCTATGAGTTAACTTCCATTTAAAACAATAAAATTATATTATTATTGTGGCTATCATTTCAACCGTCAGATCGGTTTAGTAGATTTCTCAGCCATTGGATTCAGATGGGAAGCTGAACCGTCACATTGATGGCTATATATAGTGGACCCCCGGTGGTTGTCCCACATCGGTTTTCAAAGATTTTGTGTGTTGAAGCTTTACCCCTCTACAGAAGCCCATCTCGAATATTTCAAAAGTGCTCAATTTCGAATGTCTACAGAAGTTCCCTCTAAAGATATTTCTTCTGTCAAGCCGATTTCAGAGTGGAAAATATACAGGGATAGGTTAGTTCATCCAAACTTTTTCAACAAGTATGACTCTATTATCTCCAATAATATCAAGCATAATGGATGGGAAAGTGTAGCCATATCAAATACCGGATCTCAGGATGTTGTGTATCCGGATTTTCTAATAGAATTTTATAATCCTGCTTGTTTCTTCAAGGAAGAAGGTAGAGAATTTTTTTTCAAGAGTTATGGAAAGATATAATCTCTTTTACACCAAGGCTCCTAGCTTGGCGGGGCAGTCATATAAAGGGGAAGCCGAATTTTTCTCCCACAAGATGCCGGATGTACAGGGAAGTTTCATCAAGGTGAAGGCTATGGAATGCCTCAGACTTACTGATGTCAATACAACAAAGATTTCCCATATATCTACCAAAAATTGGATCCTATAGTTATGGGTTCATGATTTTATCATACTGAGAAATGGTGACATGGACACTCTTATGAAAAGTGAGATGTATTTCCTGGAATGTTTGGTAAATCTAAGTAATATCAACCTGATGAGGCATATTTTTATTACAACAGAGAATATCAAGAATGGGAATTTGGGAGCACAAATTATCATGTATCCTACTCTACTCTGCAATATTATAGTTCGGTGTCTTGAATCGTTTAAGATTCCATGCAGTTCCAAGCAGAGGAAATGAATAGTGATTTTAGTCAGTGATGACACCTTAAAAAGAATGAATGTTGGATTTTCTAAGGAGTCATTGGAGTTTTATGATATGCCAGTGGAAGAGACAGAATCCATTACGAAGAATATAGAAGAGGATTAACCAATAAAGAATTCTAGGAAGAAAAGGAAGTTAAGGGAAGTAGTAGCTGAAGGTGAAACTGCTAAGGCCAAAGAATCTCAATCCACACCTCCAAATCCCAAGAAACCGAACACGTATCCAGATGAGGTAGTAGAAAAGTGGAGGGAGTATAAAAAGACTAAGAAGAAAGGGGAACCACAGTTTGGTCTAGACCCTGCATAGGGCAAGGAATTGAAAGAGAAAGATTCTGATGAGCTTGAGAAGAAGGCCAAGGAAAAGAATCTTTAGAAGAAAATGTCTGAGGATGATGTTTTTCAATCCCTTCTAAGGGACACTGAATTGGAATCCGAACAAATTCCCGTACCCAAAACCTTTTTAGTAGAACCATTTCATGAGACTCTGTGAAAAAATTTCATGTCTTCGAAAAAATACAAAGAGAATGATGTTGAGAAAGAAGATGTGGAAGATGTTTAGGAAGCTCAAAGATCTGAGGAGACAGCTGATTGGATAAATCGAGTAGAATAATTTCATATCAAGGAATGTGCTTCTGAGAAATTTTCAATCTAGACTTCTCAAGATGGATATTCAAAACATTCTAATACTTGAGTAGATGAGAATGATGAAGAGGAAGTAAAAAAGGTTATCTGGGGAGGAGAGTTAGAAAAATAACTTTATTTATCCTGAAGACATTGAGGCTGGAGCTGAGAAGGAAAAAGTTGATGAAGATAAGATTGTTCAATTATCTAAAAGTGAACAGGAATCTCTAAATGAAGAAGCTATTCCAAAAACCAACAAGGGGGAAAAAGTGGTTGTTGACAACCCAACCAAAGATATTTTGAGGAAGAAGGAAGCTGGAGGATCCTCTAAGAGGAAGTTGGTAGAGCTAGAGGAATAACCATCTCCAATCAAAATGTTAGATTTAGAGTCATCCGCATTAGGACATGATTTTGTTGTTCAGTACATGAAGAAGCTAGTGGATACCATTCTAATATTTCTAGCAATTGACTTCAGATGCCATATTCATCAGCATATCATGAATCAGAAGTCAGATTTTGTATCCATGATCATGGATAGGCGTGTAAAGATTGAGGACGAACACGAAAATCTCCTTATCAATTATGAAGCCGATAGAAAATCCTGCAAGAAAATGACCAAATGGTCTCAGAAAATTGTTGTAGATATGAGAGAGCTTGATCAATTTCAAGAAGATGTCAAGGAAGCTTTTAATACTGAAGACACAAAAATCAAGGATCTTACAGATAGCTTTGAGAAAAAGCTAACTCTTGAGAAGAATGTTTGGATTCAGGATGTGAAAGATCTAAATGGGAAGCTAAGTTATATTGTCCAAAGCTGGAAAATGGAAAAGGATCTCCAGATTGAGATTCAAGAAAAGGTGGTGAAGCAAGATGAATTGTTGAAGTCTCAGGAATAGGCCATGAAAACTCAGGAAGACAAGATCAAAAAATTAGAAAAGCAAGTAGAGGAGGATCAAAAAGAGCTATAAAGTTGAATACCACTATGAAGAAGCTAATGCCCAAGGAAAAAAGAAGAAAAATAGATCCAAATCCGATCTTTTGTTGTATCTATTTTTCCTTTTATAAAAACTTCCAATATTAATGAAATTAGGGATGCATGTTTTGTTTGGATGTTTGAACTAATATTTCGGGTATCATTTTTTTCCATTCCTTCAAACTCTTTTTGAAAATCACAAAGGGGGAGAAGGAAAAAGAATTCTATGTAAAAGAAGAAATATCCCTATGTAAGGGGGAGTTTATCTAATGGGGAGTTCTCATTACGAATATTTCCACATTCAAATGAAAACTCTCATTCTCGAAATCTATAATACTATCCATAGTGTTCCAATGCCTAAGGGGAGTTATTCATATTCACCATTCATCATATGTAAATGGAGATAAGTTTTATTTTCAATGTCTAGAAATTTTTTGCAAAGTCCTTATATTCATTTTCCCAAAGATGCTTGTGACTTCCAAAAAGGAGGAGATTGTTGAGTGAATATGGTTTTCCTTATGACTTTTGAATTGCTTCATTCAAGGGGGATATTGTTGAGTCATTAAGGTTTCATTATGACTTTACCATTTTTCTTGTTTTTAAAATCACAAACACCTTATGTCAAGTAAAATTTATTATTACCCTATGTTTTACTTCTATAAGGAAAAAACCTCTTTCCCAATGAAATTTATCCTTACAATGTTTTCATCAATCATATCATATTTTCTCCATGTGTCAAATTTAGATTCAATCCAAAACCTCGGAATTCTATAATTACATAGATATGAAGAATTCTGTTATAGGATCTGAATTATCATAATTCTGGTTACAAAATCTTATGAGTTCAGACTCTGAATTCTGAATCATAATTCTTGTTACGATCTTTCTGAGTTCTGTCGCTAAATTCTGGATCAGAATTCTAGTTACGAACTTTCTGAGTTCTGACTCTGAAATCTGATTTAGAATTCTTGTTATGATCTTTCTATGTTCTGACTCCGAATTCTGAATATGTATTCTGGATACGAAATTTCTATGTTTTGACTCCAAATTCTAAATACGAATTCTAGATGGGAACTTTCTGAGTTATGACTCAAAATTTCGAATATTAATTCTAGTTAAGAACTTCTATAAGCTCTGACTCCAAGTTCTTTGAATTTAGACACTGAACTCTCATGAGTTTTGACTCCTAATTCTCATGAACACTGACTCTGAACATTGTATGTTCAGGTTACGAATACTTGTGAATCCAAATTCCAAATTTCCATGAAATTCAGACTCCAGAATCCTATAGAATTCCTGTTCCGAATTCCTTGAAAATAGAATCCTAATATCCTTGTATTATAGACTCCGAATTCATTTTTGGTTAGACTCCGAACATTTACTTTCTCACACTCTGAATATTGGACTTTAGTTATGTGACCTTATTTTTCATAAACCTGTTTTGTTATAAAATTATGTTGTGATTTTAGTTACTAACTTACCGTTGTTTGAGTGACACGTGTATAGGTCCCTCCGAAATTCAATGAAAAATATAACGGTTGGAGGAGGGATCCGATTGTTGATGTCAGGCCTATAATTAGGGACTCATTTGAAAGAGATCAACATTGGTCTATGACTCTAGAGACCACATGATGTTGATGTTATTTCGAGAGAGATACTCTCATTTCTTTGTGCGTACTGAACTACTTGTTCAGCTTTGATTCATGCAACTCCGAATGTTGCACAGTACGTTTGAGGGATTCTTGGGAGAGGAAGAGAGAGTTGCTGACTACCTTGATGTTGAGGGATTCCTTGCTGAGGAACCCATAGGTTCCAACTACCTTGAAGTTGAGGGCTTGGATGGATAGCAAGATAGACTCCGATCTTTGTGTCAAGTGCTTACCCTGGTGTGGGTAAGACAGACTTTTTTTAATGTATAAATCAAGGGACCTTTATCCAAGGTTGTTGGATACCCTTCTCTTTGTGTTAAAATAATTATAACGGTTACTTGTTTTATTACAAGTTTTCCACTGCATTTGTATTTTTGAGTAAAGTATTACTATCTTATACTTCCATATAATTGTACTGTGATTTAGTTAAATTCAACACGATTTAAGTTAGAATCTTCATATTTGTAATATTTCAATATGTTTCATTTCCAGAATCACTTTTTTGGAATCTCTTTCTTCAAATCATATTTCCCGATTCAAGGAAGTTTGTAGAACTAGAGGTTTTATGAATTATCTTGTTTAACCTTGTTAAACATTACCATATTTAAAAGTTCTAATGGAATTTTAAAAAGTATAAAATTCACCCCCTCTTGTATTTGAGTATCTGCATCATAGTTTGATACTATAATTAGTATCATCTCTATTATTTTGATCCTACATTTGGTATTATAGAGTATATTATACTCAGACATACCACCAAACAAATTATTATCTAGTAATTCCTATAACGTCTTTTTCAATTCCAAATGTTCTATATGAGCCACTTTA
The DNA here is from genome assembly GCA_963277665.1 of Viscum album. Taxonomy (NCBI): domain Eukaryota; kingdom Viridiplantae; phylum Streptophyta; class Magnoliopsida; order Santalales; family Viscaceae; genus Viscum; species Viscum album. The sequence continues at coordinate 1,194,052,448 of OY728123.1, read as the reverse complement.
TAAAGGGGATTTGAAATAGACATAGCATCAGACACTAATTCAATGATAAATCTATCCACATAAATAGAAATAAAATTGTTAAATCATAATGAAGGAAAACCAAATGATCCTTTACTAGTATCACACCACTAATTTTAACAATTTCTTTCATTTCAACAATATGTTATTGGTAAATTTCACCTCCATCCTTAATGATTTCCATATCTTTTTCATAGGTTCTCAATGTTATAAATTCATTGAAAAACCAATTTTTTGGCACTCGATTATATCCTAAAATGATAAACTAAAATACAATATATACCAAAAATAATATAAAAGTCTACTTTGGGATGTTCAATAATATTTTCATGTAATACAGTCAAAGTAATTACAACAGAAAGATTCTAATAAATGTTTATTTCTTTAATGCATTAACTCAGAGTTCTATGAAACATTCTATAATATTTTTATGTAGTGATACTACTATTATCTTGAAAATTTATCACATATAAGGGAATTAAAATATCAAAATAAAAATAAATCATTTGAATAATTATAACAAACAAACAACATTCCTATCACTGATTCATTTGGATTCCTAACATCAACTATATTAGTAGAAAATTTTTTTTCCACAACTTTTGGATATTGGTGTTGATGATATCTACCATGAGTTACTAACGTTGAAAAAATTATGGAATAATTCACATGATCATTGGAATTAAAACATCTTATCATCATATTCTTATTATTTGTCTGATCATTTTTATTTCAGTCACGAGCCACATTTCCAAACCTTCCACATCAAGAATCAGTTCCCATATTTTTTAATATAATCTCTTGGATTATTTTTACTAATCTTTTCAAAATTTGGTATCTTTATTTTATTACACTCTAATTTCATTAATGAATTATTACCCATTTCCTAACAACTAGGGATTGTATTCTTCTTGTTGTCATGGTATAAATGTTCATCAGTAAACAAAATTTTTACCTACCCAGTAAATCAAAAACTTTCCTCATAAATTTTTAATTCATGGGAGTCCAATTCATTTTTTTATCATGGTTGAAATACTATGTTAACCCAATTAATTTTATTATTAAAATAAAAGATAAAATTTGTGATGTACTTCACGAATTTTGCAATGTTTTCCTCATACATGTCCAAAGAATCTTTCCACTTCTGTATTAATTCTAGAAATTTTTTTCATTATTATATTTAGAAATTTAAGAAAATATTTCTAAAGGAAAATATTATTAAATTCATCCCATTTCATGGAATAAATCACTCATATTTCTCAGATATCTATATTCATTTACCTCTACTAGTTGGATTCACCTCAAAAATGAAAAACAGAAAGTGATATCTGTTCATTCTATGAACAACTCTAGACTTCAAATATCATATCTAATGATTTAATCCATAATTAATGTATCAAATGATTATATGAACCCCTTAATGATGGAGTGTGATTTTAATGAAATTACCCACTATAGTCACATTCCACTTGGTGAACATTATTCTATATTTGTAACACCATGACCTTAAAATCCCAGATTCGGTGCCTTACATTATCACAATAACATTATTAGAGGAATAAAATCCTAAAGGACTGATCAATTTAGCAGTTTTTGAAAATGATATTACATACTGGATACCCATATTATATTGGGAAATTTAAAATATACATGATACTTAAAAAAATAAATTAAATATATCATTGAAATCTCATTATACGGTTTCGTCTTTATATCAGGGAAAAAGACACAAAATAAGGGTGATAAAAAATTTATATTATAGTCAATTAGAGTATAATAAATAAGGAATCAATGAGAATAATCAGCATTAAACTATAAACAACTAAGTACACATTCTATATAAATATCTAGATAAGGTATAATCAATATTGAATAGTAGATTACTGAAAAATAGGCCATTTAATTAATAAACTATAAATGAAATGAATCCATATAAAATGTATGAGAAAAAATATCATGGATAAAAATAATTACTAAAATCTCAATATAGTAAATTCTTAATTATTTACCATCATGTTTCCCAAGAACACGATTCATTTACCATCAAGATTTATTCTCAATATTGTTTAAACTATTATGGTTTTTCAAACTAATTCTTGTCAGTATACTAACAATCCATCAACGGGATTTCATTAACCATTTCAGAACACATTGTTTTCACGAGAAAATAATTATTTATATAGTGAAATAATCAATTTAAATCATAAAAAATGATCTTTATAAAATATATGTATTTAATAAAAGAAACAGATTTATCAGTAATTCCCTAGTTAATCAAATAATTATCTATGTGAACATAATATGAAAAAAATATATGTTTTAGGAAATAATAATATAAATTTCATTAGAATATATATATTTGAGATAAATATAATTTTAAAATAAAATGATCATATGGATGTAATTGTTTCAAGGGAAAGTTAATAATTAAAAAAAGGAAGTGATATTACATAGATAAATTTTACCACTTTATAATTTTCATGTCAATACCACTTGGATGTGGTTGTTTAAATTGAAACTAAAAATAACATGAAATATGAGTGAATCATCCACATTAAAATTAATTGGTTTATAATAATAAGTATGCCTCAAAGGAATGTAGATTCAGAGGAAACCCTTTACCTTACATTTCTTTTTTGTTTAATACTCTTTATCCTCATGTATAACTGTTTTAAGAATCATATTAAATTAAACTAGAACCTTATTAACATCTATGATATCATATATTGTCCTTTTATCTCATATTATAACCTGTTCATTAACAATATTTCATCATTTCCATCATTTCGGGTCTTAATTTCCTAATTTTTTTAGTATGTCTTGAATTTGATTTGTTTCTATTAATTAGATTTTGATTACGTCACCTCGATGATATAAAAAAATATTTAAATATAATAAATTTACATTAAATACATATATATAATAATCCATAAAAGTTGGATATATGAAATAAATTGCAACGTTCGTAGAGAGGGTTGGTCGTATGTAGGCTGGAACACCACATTCGTTTTTTCATATGAAAATAATGTAATATTAAATGGTATATATGTGCATTATGAATCCATTATCATATTTTTTTATATATTTCACATATTTTTATTAAAATTTCCTTTAATATATTTCAATTAATGCATGAACAAATCACATCGTTTTGAGTAGTCAGTTGTGCACTACTCCATACACAACATTATCATATTCTCATAAAATATAAAGTATAGAAATATGTACTACATAAAAAATTTAAATTCATAAATAAATCATAAATATCATAAATATAATATATATAAACTACTAATCTGTCATTATTCTAATATTTAATAGTGTTAATATAAGAACAAACAACATTGGTGTTCGAGATGGTAGTTCACTATACACATGAATGATGACTGCATGTCCCATTTGATGGATGTGTTATAAAGTGTAGATCAAAATACTAGAATAAGAAAATAAAGTCTATTGAGAATACTAATTTTGTTATATAATAATTATATAATATTAATTTAAGGGGTGGATAAAAAATGAACCAAAATTGATGGTGGAAGAATCTCACATCTTATTCTACTAACTCTTTTAGTTTATACCAAAATACGTCCTTGGTTGGATTTATACCCAATAGATTTCTGTTAGGATGAGTTTATGGATGTTGGGGAGCTATTTGGTTAGGTTTTGGAAGATAAAATGGTCTTTATAGGTAGGAATAAGTGGGATGGGTGAGTTCCTTTTTATAGTGGAATAGGATTGGAATTATTTTAAATATAACATGGAAAACACTATTGAGAGGTATCCCTTACATAATGTGCCTCCAATAATGAACATAATTGGATCAAATATAGGATATAGTCTAATAATTTCTAGAAAATGGATTTTGGAAATTTTTTTAGGTCATTTTAGACCCTGTATATACGACTTAGTCCCTTATTAAGACAATTTTTCTCTTACATGCTCTAATTAATATTAATTACCTTCACTAATTTTTTTGGTCAAAAACAATGTTTAAATTATTAGAAATTATAATTTTTTCTGATTAAAAATCTGGAATCTATTTTTTCCAAATTATAATTATATATTTGACTGAAATTAATTTAAAATTAATCTCATAGATGATATGACAATATAGGTTTTTAAAGTATAAATGTTTAAAACATTTAATAATTTATATTTACAATTTCAGGGTTAAATTTGTTCCAATGACTTAAATTGGATTAATTGATGTAAAATTTATCAAAAATGACTTTAGAACTAATCTAAAATATAATTTATCCTTAATAATATATTACAATAAAAATAATATATCAATAGAAATTTAGTATTTTTTTCTGTTTATAAAAAATAAGACATCCCATAAAAAATACAAAAAATTCACCATATAATAATTTTAAAATATAGATTTACAAATTTAAGTTTATTTTTTCATATTTAATTTATAAAATTTAATTAAAATGGTTGCACTATTAAATGGCGTTAAGACTTCCTTTACAAAAATATAAGATTTTAATGGGTAAAATGGGGTTTGATCTTGTCATATGCCTATAAAATACATTGGATGAATAAAAAATATTTTATTGATAATATAACAAATAAATTTACTCTATAAAATCTCAAAAAGTGATAATATTTTAATAAAAATGAAAAACACGACTTATATGTGTTTTTTAAATTGGTTGTTGTGTGAATTAGCAAGCAACTCAGTATTGTGTTCTTTTATAGATATCAACAAAATTAAATTTATTCTAAAAGGAAATATTTTAAAGTCTTAAGATGATACATTATTCCCCCCTAAAAAATTTCTTGATCTTTTTGGTGGTATTGCCTTCTAAAAAGTTGAGGGCAGTTCTCTTTTATAATATCCTCTAGTTACCATGTTGCTCCTTCAATTTTGGGGTTTCTCTAGATTACCATTACAAAATGTGTGATCAAATTCCTCAGTACTTTCCCTCTGCTATAAAGAACATGGATGGATTATTCTCTATATTAAATTATAGGTTCCAAATCGATTTTATCATATGTGATCACATGCATTGGGTTAGTCATGTAATTATCTATCATAGATATATGGAACATATTCTGTCACTTCAAGAGATTTGGAATCCTTTTCAAACGATAATCAGTAACTACAACTCTTTCAAGAATTTTCAAGCATCTGATGTAACCAGGAATCATTATCCCTTAATTATTAAACCTTATATCACACTTACATGGATATACTTTTAATAAAACAAGATCTCACACATGAAACTCTAAATATTTTTTCTAATTATCACCATAACTCTTTTTCCTACATTGAGTTGCTTTAATATGATCCTGAGTAGCATTTATCTTTATTGTTATATCTTCATCAAGTTTCAGTCCTATAAGTTTCCTTTAATAAACATCATCCATGTAGGTTGGAGTGTAACATATCTTTCCATATAATTCTTCATACAATTCCATTTGAATACATGAATGGAAATTATTATTATAAAAAAACATTATCAAAGGTAATCACTGATCCCACATACATTGAATGTTGAGTGAGCCTGAACTCAATATATATTCCACTATTTGAATTATTCTTTTAGACTATCCATCATTTTGGGGATGGTAGGAAGTGTTCAATTGATGCTCAGTATCATGGGCCTCTTTAAGACACTTCTATAATTTCAATGTAAAGTGGATATGTTTATCAAAAACAATTGGTATAGGTGAACCATGAAGTCTTTCAACATCATTAATATTGATATTTCTGAGGTCTTCAAGAAACATGTATTCTTTTATAGACGGGAAATATGAATATTTGGTTAGGAGATCAACGATAACCCATAAGTAATTATTCATTCTATGATTATTTGGTCATCCCATGAAAAATTCCACATTAATCTCATCACTTTTACACAAAGGAAAAATAATAGGTTGAAATACTCCTTTTGGATTCTACCTTAGAGAATCAACTTATAAAAAAACAAAAAATCTAGACACATAATACTAAATTTTACACCCCATGTTATCCCACCAAAAATGTTTTTTCAAGTACCAAAACATCATTGTGCTACTTGGGTGTATAGAGAAATTTTAGTTATTAGAATCATCAAATAATTCCATTTCCAGCTCATGTTTAGAAGGAACGCATAGAATCTTTCCAAATTTTAGAAGTCCATCTTCAAAAATAAAGTCATCTAATTTTACCTCATTCACACCTTTAAATTTATTCGGAATGTTCTCATCATCAGGTTGATAATTGTTTATATTCTACAACAAATATGGTTTTTCAATCATTTTATAATTTTTTGATATCTCAGCATCCATATAAATTATCATATCCATATTTACTAGATTTATAGGCATATGATTCTTCTAAATCCTTATTAATGTTGGAACTCTATGATCATTTCTACTCAATACATCTGCTATCTTATTTTCTTTCCATATGTGGTAGTGTTTGGACTAATCATAATTATATATTAGCATGAACCATCAAATTTGCCTCATATTGTGATCTATTTTTTAGAAGATGTATTTTAGGCTCTTATGATCTATTTATATCTCAAATTATTCACCATAGAGATATTGTATCCATATATTCAATGTGAATATTACAACCACTAACTCATTATCAAGGGTTGGATAATTCATTTTCTGATTCCTCAAATTCCTTGATTTATATACAATAACATTAACATTTTTTACTATGACATAATCAAGATTCTTCCTTGATGAATTTATATATATATAAAACAGATCACTTATAGATGGTAGAGTCAAAATTATATCATTTTCTAATCTTCTCTTTAGTCATCAATTCATTCTTCACATTCATTTCTCCAAAAAAATGTGATCCCATTACGTATATTTATTGTTAAAGGGATTTCCAATTGAGAGATATTATGAAATAATAATTAATAGTAACCTTCCTATCCAATGAAACTATTTACCTTGGTTATGTTTGTTAGCATAGACCATTACCTAACCACATCTATCATTTCATGGTCAACTGATATTATATCCTTGCTAACAATTCTTCCAAGAAAAAAACTTCTTAAATCCAAAAATTTCACTTACTAAATTTCTTTTATATGTTTTCAATTGTAGGAGCCTTAATATTTATTTTTAAGTAGTTATCATGGTACTCATAGATTTAATTAAATACCATAATATCCTCAATGAATAATACAAAAAAATCTGTAATATACTCCTTTAATACTCTTTTTATTAGGTCCATCAAAATAGAGGGTGCATTAGTCAATCCAAATTTCATCACTATAAACTTGTAGTTTACACAGCCCTTATGAAATATTTTCTTCATAATTTATTCCTAGTTTAATTCTTATTGGGGAGGCTTAGAATTAATTTCAATCCTCGAAAGATATTGTGCTCCATAAAGTTGATCAAACATGTCATCATTGTAAGGTAGATGATACTTGTTTTTTATTATAATATAATTGATTTCCCTATTATCCAAAAACAACCTCATGGATACATATTTATACTTTACAAAGAGGATAGGGGTTACCTGTGGTGAAACCAAAGAGAGAATAAATCTCATATTACCTTAATCGTCACGATGTTTCTTCAAATCCTATAATTCCACAATGGCCTTTCTATAGGGAGTCTTTGATATTATCCTTATAGAAGGGATAAAATAAATGTAAAATTAAACTTCACACAATAGGGGTTGCATAGGTAATTCCTCAAGAAATAAAACAATATATATTACTTCACAATAGGCACATCCCCAATTTAAATATTTCATTATTCATAACTGGATTTTGTTTTCCACTTCTTTACTTAGAATTCCATTCATTAGAGCTACTAGGGGTGGATCAATATAAGAATCATGTGAATAAAATTCTTCTATAACTATTATTGATTCTATATCCTCCTCAAAAACACTCTTTCATATTTCCATGCTTCCACAACGTTCGAAACAAAGGGATGGCGTATCCATATAAGGTCCACTCATGGGGATCCTCAATCACAACCGACTGCTATGAAAAGGTGGATCCATCATTAATATTTTTATCTACCCAGTTGATGAAATTCATAGGATCATGAACATATCTCTTCATTTGTGACATGATAAATATTCCATGCACCTGATCCCGTTGTGGGGTAGAGAATGATGGTATTCAACCTCACCAACCCTCTGCATGATCTCAATTAACAAGATGAACCTTAACAGTAGATTTACCCATGAGCCAAACCTAAAAATTTCTTGTCATGTGGATACTCTCATGAAGTCACCGTCTCAATCCTTGAACTCCAAGGTCCTATAAAGGAGATCTGTGTATGATTTATGTCTGCTCTGGGCTATCCTGATCCATTCATGAATGACCTTCACATTCTCCTTCATCACCTACACCAACTCAAGGAAAATGAGGGTTAAATCCCCAACTCCATTCTAGAAAAAATATGAACAGAAAGGTATCCAATATGTGGCCTCAAATGGTGTCATACCAATGGTATAGTGGTAGCTGTTTTTTAAGAAGAATCTACCAAAGATATGTGATTTTCTTAGCTCTGGCTGAAATCTAACATGCAAGACCTTATTATATCCTCTAACACCTGGATAGTGCACTCAGTATGGCTATCTATATGAGGGTGAAATTATTCACTAATCTGCAGCTGGGTCCCAAATGCCTCATGAAATCCTCTCCACAATCATGATAGAAATCGTGCATCATGATCAGAGGCAATCATTGAGGGTACCCAGTGAAATTGGATGATCTTCTCATACATACAACAACTCCAAAATCTCCACCAAACACAACTCACTAATAATAAAGAAGTGTGTTGACTTCATAAGTCGATTCACTATTAAGAAGATGGCATCATGGTGCTTCACTATGTGTGGAAGCCCTATGATGAAGTCCACGGATACGTCATCCCACTTTCAATCTGTAATCTAAATAGGCTACAACAAACCCATCATAACCTAATGATTAGACTTCACTTGTTGATAGGTGAGACATCATGAGATGAACTCAGCTATACTCAATCTATTTTTGTACCACCAAAACGTCAAGTAAATATCCATATACATATTCCCACACCGAGATGTATATCTAGAGGAGAAGTGTGGAACTCTAGCATCACCAGCTCCATATTCACAATGGGAACCACTCTTAGACCCTGGAACAATATTTTATGATTCCATCCTTCAGAATATCCATATAGTGTGTCACCTCTGGATACATGATGATGTAGAATATGACATTTGACATTTCCTAGTTGGGATTCTTTCACACACTCATGGAGCAAAGGTGTCTGCACCATCAACTGTAGAAAAATTGTACCCACCTGCTCCACCAGGGTCAGCTGCAGGGAAGCTAACTGCGCTGAAGATTTTCACACAGAGTGATATAGGTACTTCCTACTATGTAAATCTACTACAATATTCCCTCTTACTAGAGTATAGACTATATTGATGTTGTAGTCTGACATGAACTCCAACCAGCATCACTTCCTTGGGTTCTGATATCTCTGGTTGAAGATATACCTGAGGATCTAGTGGTCTGAGTGAACCACAAAGTGTCTCCCAAAAGGAAGTGCCTCCACATCTTCAAGGTAATGAATACCTCTTCTATCTCCAGGTAGTGAGTCATATAGTTCTGATCATGGGATCTCAAATACCTCTACCCGTATAAGATGATTGTCTATCATTGCATCATTATGGAACTGATCTCAGCTCCTAAGACATCACCAATACACAAAACAAAACTCCACACATTCCTCTAGTATTCTGAAAATTAGAGTGGTCATCATCATTTTCCTCAACTCCTCAAAGGAATTATTGCACTGCTTTGACCAGGTAAACAGTTATCGCATTCATGTTATATCGACAAATGGGACGAAATCATAGAGAAATTTTCCACAAATATCATATAGTACCCTACAAAACCAAGAATGTTTCATACATCTGATACATTACTAGGTGGATACCATGACTAGACTAGTTTGATATTGTCTGGATCCGCGATGAAAGCATGATCAGAAATGACATTCCCTATAAAGTGGACCTCTTGTATCCAGAACTATCCCATTGAGAGATTTCCACAAAGCCCGTGCTCTAAATGTAAATAAAGAACCATCCATAGGTTTTATGCCTTATCCTCCTCTGACACATATTAGATGAATATGTCATTGATGAAGAAAAAATTTATTCCATGTATGTCTGGAAGATCTAGTTCATCAAATCCAATAACATTGTGGTTGATTTTGTCACACCAATTATCATCACTAGGAACTCGTAGGTCCCATAGTTAAATCGAAAATTCAGCTTTAGAATGTTGGCCTCTGATACCCCTTGCTGGTGGAAGCCAGACCTAACATAGATCTTGGAGAACCACCTAGCACCTCACAACTAGACAAAGAGGTCGTCAATACTTGTTAAGGGTTACTTGTTCTTTATTGTGGACTTGTTCTGGTGATGATAATCCATGCAAAGTCATAAAATTCAATCTGCAATCTTCACAAATAGACTGGAGATTCCTAGGAGGACACACCTGGCCAAATGAATCATTTTTTGTGAAGGCCCTCCAACTGTAACCATATATCTCAGAGATCATCGGGTTCCATCTGATATGCCACAGAAGATATCAGAATAGTTACCAGTTTCAAGTTAATGAAAAAATCTCGATCTATCCATAGGGAATGTCCGCCAATGCCTTTGAGGATGAAATCAATATAATAGTTTACAACTGATGAAACCCAAATCACTGAAGTGTCTTTTGCACCATGGTTTATGCTTGGTAATTGGAGGGTTGAATGTTTTAGCCTCCTTCTCAAAACATTCATTGGTCCTTCTACAAGATTCCTTTCACTGAGGAAGGATAACATCATCCCATCAGTGTGTAGGCATTTGAGTAGTCTGTAGTGACCTTCGATCCGGGCTCGAACCATGTACAAATAATCAATTCCCAAAATTACATCATAGGGTATCATCGTGACAACCAATAGGTCCCGCATGAACCTCTCTCCTCTAAGTTATAGGTCTCACTTCCAAAGATGAAAGACACTAAAGATTCACTCCATGTAAGAACCCCAATACGAATTTGTTGTGTTAGTGAATCTACATGGAAGTCAACCTACCATACTAGGAATAACGAGATAAATGAGTTACTGATGAAGATTTCAACTAACACTAAATAAAGAGTATAATAGAAAAATATCGTACCTCATATCATGTCGTGTCCTATGGGATGACAAACATCCAAATTATGAATTTTTATGTCTCCTTGCCGCCAGCTCACTGAGCATTATGTGGGACGCCTGGTGGGGGTGGTGGAAGAGCCTTATAGTTTAATCCCCCACCTACAACTCCTCCTGCTAGTTGTCGGCACTACCTACCTATGGAGCACCCTATCCCTACCTAGGGGATCCTTGATCATGGAACTATCATTTCTATGTTGGTTCGCTTTCTATCTGCCTAGGATGGTCAACACATCTAGTCAGGTAACCTTGTTCCATGTGACCTCACCCGTCACAAACATAGCATTGGCCCTCTCTAGGATAACCCAATGCTTTGTGATGACCTGATGCTTCCTTAATACATTCTCAATTATGATAATGGGGAAGCCTGCTACATCAAAATCCTATCAACTGACATCTACTAGCTATTGCAAATGTCTCATGTCTATAGAATCCACTTCTAGTCCCAAAAATGTAGAGTCTCATGGACTAAAGGATCTCTATAACCAGATCTCTCTCTCACACCATAACATAATTTTTGATGTACAATGATACTATAATGGAATGAATATCTCTAAAGAGCCCCTAAACTAACTTCTATGCTCAAATGTAGTCACTATAGATCATGTCCATAGTACCAAGCCAGGCCAGTGAACATAGCTGAGTACTCTACCACTATCACCCCTCCCTGCCAATGTTTTATAATCTTTTAAATCTAAATGTAGTGTTGGTAGTAGGGGTAGTAATCCTCATGTAATAGATTCTAGAAGTCATCACATGAGAGGGAAGACTCATCGTGAATCTGAGCAACCAAGCTCCCCAAACTTCCATCCATTGCATGGAAGAGTGTGGCTTCCAAATCCACCATCTGATCTATCGCGGTCCGAACAAGCCTGAATATGAAGACTAATGACTCCATCCAATCCTCTACTACTTAAGGAACTTGATCACCACATAACCTTAGTTTTTCTTGCACTAGAACTCATGTAGTGCACTCAACATATCCTCATCCTTATCCAACTATGTAGGGACTAACTATTCCTTGTCAGGTTGATGTGCTAGTACCTATCCAATAGAGAATGGGGGTCACATGAAGGTCCGTAAATTGAGGAATCTTCACTCATAGGGGCTTCATCATGAAATGGAGCGGGTACCCTATTTTTTTCATCATGGAATCATCCTGAAAGTTATCAAGGACAACCCTAGTCAGATGATCATATATATATATATATATTCATAATAAAAATGGGTAGAATACTCAAGAAGCCCCATCAAAGACTCCATCCTAGATGATTCATGTACCAATTATCCATTCACCATGTATCTCATCATATGTAGTTGAAAAGAATGTAATATGGGTCCTGGTCAATGGATAAGTCGACCCCTCACACCATTACTAGACTCTCTGGCTTGAGAGACACTCTCGAGATACTTCAAAATTGTTTCCCAAATCCCAACCAATCCTTTTACTGGAAAATTTATGATATACATCCAAATTAATTAAATTGGATTGATACCAATCTATTGTGAACCTACCCTTGTCGAGATTGAACCATATCTACAGCATTTCTACCTTCACAGACCTAGGGTGGCCATGAGAACAAAAGGAACAACAAACTCAAGGAGGCCTTTTCAATATCACCCGCACACACGTACATATCCAACTCAATGAAAAAGTGTAGATTGAATGGTGTAAAATGATCTACACTACTATAAATAAATTAAACAAGCATGGACCTCTATACACTAAAAGTACATGTATTTAAAGAGAAATAACAATGGTCAAAATACATGCCCATTGAGAAATTTTCCCAACCTCACTAAAATTGAAAAATTAAAATTGATGGGAGAACCACACTCCTAGATAATAATATACGACCACCATATGTGCACCATACACCCATATCCCTGAGCTCCTCTAATAGTAGTCGTAGAGGACCCGATCTCTAATGTGTCAGGGGATACCACTATAAGCCTTAGGGATTAGTTCCCTTGTGCGTCAGGGAGATCAAAACCTTGGATTCAATAGTGAACCACTACCCAACCCCACTGAAGGGAATACATGAAGGGTACAACTAGGTAAATTTATATATATGACCCTCACCCAACTGTGTTAGGGGTATTCTACTATTGTCATCGGGATCCTCACCCAAGCATGTTAGGGGGATCAAAACCTAGAAAGAATCTACCGATAATATTCCTGAATGATGACCAATCACTGCTTGATATATGTTGTGCATTCTATTGAAACTAGTCAAAAGTATATTCTATTGACATTTCTTTCATGCTTACACATTTAATGAGATCATTAGTACGGCTTCGTATATCCAAATATATAAAACTATTCTGTTCCTTACAAAAAACACACAAGATCAACTACCCTATTTCCCAATCAGACACTGGATTAAGAAGTAGCATCTCTTATCATCATATAAGAAATTGGCTTTATGGGGTGCACACCTCGATTTCTATTTATAGACCTAAAATTATTCTCCATACTTCCACCAAAAACCATGGTAGAGATACTAATAATGACATTCCAATTGGTTTTCATATGTTGAAGTTACTTCTTATACAATATTTATCAATTAAAATTATTATATTATTATTATATTGAGGTGTTTCATGCAACCGAGCCAAAATACCAAATCATTAAATTTCCAAACAGTTCTCTAAAGGTCCATCTTGAAGAGGGGATCATGTTTCCATCGACGGAATGTAAAACACAATCTCTATTTAGAAGATATGAGGGTTTGATATCATATTTTGAAGACATATCTGGGCTGCTCGGCCCGACCTACTTTGGCTTGGACTATTTTGATATTTTCCACCTGTCTCAACCCAATAAGCTGCCTACACCACCTCGGACCTGCCATCTCTCCTCAATTTCCACATATTCTCCTCCTGACCCCACTCTTATCAGCCTCCATACCTCTTTCCACAGATAAATGCGTCTGTTCTCTACATTTGGCGGCCACCTGGTGCCTCGTGGTAGCACCCCATGACACCTCGTGACACCACTGCTCTCTCGGCTCTACTTCCCTACTCTCTAACATCCTCACACAACCCAGTTTTTCACTACTCCACTAGTAGCCTCACTCTCCTTTCACTCTCCACACACTTTCTCACCAACCAATTTATCTTGTGGCTAGACCGCACCTAGCCCTACAGCTGTGCGCCATTATAGGTGGTACCATCACTGGTGGTCCCTTCTGCAAACCATTGGGTCTCCTCTGATTGCCCAAAATTTCTAACAAACACATATTTGGATTCCTTGGTTCGATACCATCATAGAACAAAGATCTTCTTGATTATCCATTGACAATTTGACGTACCATGATTTTAACAATGGTTTCATGTATAATAGATGAATAACAAGAGAACATGGGATTCAAACGGAAGATCAGACGATGGTCATGTTATTCTATCCATCTTCGTTGATGTTAAAAGTGGAAAAACAAAAAAAACAATTATAAATCTTGGAATTGAAACCGGGTTTGTGATAAATTTCAAGAACCCCACTTCGATTCATTTTTCATTGAAGAACACACTCGTCAACCCTCTTGATGTGATCTTCAAAGCTTCATTGGGGGATTTCCAAATAAGAATAGCTTTGTCATGGTGGTGGTCATATTAGGGGATAACCCTAATGAAAAACTATAATCACATATTTATAATAGGTGATTAGGTTATGGGTAAACACCCAACCGTACCTTCCAACATTCGCAGGATCCAAACATCTTGTATCCTCTCATTTTTTTGTCACCCTTAGGTAAAAACCGCATTAAAAACTTTATAGTGGTATCAGATTTCATATCCAATACGTCGTTCAAAATATATTTAATATGACATTCAAGATAAAATAATTATTTTTTTTTATTCTAATTATGCCCGCCAATGACATTTATTCCATAGATGTCCTATAATAACAAGATTTATCTCTTTCCTAGGTAATGACCACATTCACACCCAACCATGACCCATAATTCGGATCCATGATACCATTTAAATGTAATCCCACTTCCTTCACATGAATAGTAATGATAAATACTTAATTGTTTTATAAAAATTATTCGGGGCACACCCAGCCTCGAAATCGCATGCTTCCTCAGAACCATGCTCTAAAAATATGTATATAAATATATAAAAGATTTACATGGAGAAAACTGAGTCTTTACATCCTTTATCAAAACCACTAAGTCCAATGCATATTTCAAGACCTCTCCTCTATGTAATATTAATAAATTTCATAATCTAGATTCACTAAATCCAAAAAGGTATTTCTACTACATTTTTATATAACATTTATAAGATCATGCACGTCTCCGTAGTGTTGAAACATGGTGTTAAGGATAAAACAATGTGTCTAACCATTAATGTTAATGGTGAAATGAATGAAGGATAACAAAATTCCAATCATAAAATGCTCTAGACTTTCTACCTTGGAAACATTGGTTAGAATGGTTTACAAACACTGTCTACAACAAGATTATATAAATTTGACCATTTGGTGTACAAAACATGTGAATAGTACATCATTGGTAAGTAATTAAAGGTATCCTTTTTATCCTTTAGAAGCACTAATGAATTAGAAGAATTAGTTGGTTCATACATATTTATTGGGTCAGAAAACATTTTTATCTTATGGAGTTTCACTATACTACATTAACTTCATCAAAGATTCCACTTAATATGTGTGGTTAATATTTTTTAAAGTTAAGTATTATGTTTCATAAATTTTATCAAATGAATAGATATGGTGGAGAATGAGACTACAATAAATATGAAATTCTTGCAATAAGACAATAAAAGTGAGTATAATGTAAAGAAGTTTCAAATGTACTAATGGATGAATGAAAAATAAATGTGAAAGACACTTCTCGGGACACCATACTATAATAGTTTAGTATAAGGGATGAATATGGATTTGAATGAGAGAGGTAAAATCATGGAATTACACATTTTTTTCACAGAAATATTTTTGATAGAGGTAGTTAAATATTTTTTTTATCATGAGAATTAGAGTCCTTCAGAATGAATGGGGTGTAAAATTATATTGGAGATGTGGACTCGAAGGACATTCTACTTTTCTAACATAAATGTTTTAAAAAATATCATGTATTTCAATGTTGATTTCATTGAAATATATAAGATAGATGTTATTTCCAAGACCTTTTCCATTATCGGGTACAATAATTAAATTTTTTATTTTAACATGGGTATAAAAATCTATGAAAGGTTACAGGATATTAGATTGTCCATTCATGTGGTGAGATCCTATGGAAGGATCAAAACCAGGATAAATATGAAATGGGGCTGAAAGAACAGACACATTAAAAGGTCGATCTGAGTGAATGATTGGGTATTTTATAATTTTAAATTAGAATAGAAGATTGAGAGGAGTGGGGATGTTATGTCAAGGAAGATATTGATCATGTTTCAGAATTAACATGGTCAAATTAACTATAATTCATAATGACTACAGAATATTGGGGAAATATTTCAGAAATATAAGGTCTATATGGAACTGAACCTAAGGTATTAAATATGTCTATTAGATTTTGAAGGATAGTATAATGGATTTAGTATATAAAGAACTATATTATACTTATGGAAAGTGAGGAGCTCATAAATCTAGAGGAGTTGAGATGCCTAATATATTTTTAGTAATATGAGTTATTAATGAAGGAGGATTAGAACTCATTTTATATTTATGAATCATGGGAGATTAAAACCCATTTAGATAGGGAAAGGGAATTGCATAATATTTGGGAATATAATCATAAATAATATTAATATAATAGAAAATTTTAAAAGTAATATTCAGTTATGATGAGATTTCAATAATCCAAAATATATTCCAAATGAATATTCTATAATTTTGTAATGTGAAAAATGATTCTAAAAGCGCACAAAATTGTTTCTATAGAACGGTATTTTTCTATATAATATTGATGAGATTAATGTATTCCTTCATTTTGATTTAGATGAAGTGATCTGCATGCTATATTCATAGGTTTTGATGAGAAATAATACAAAATTTTTGGAGTGTAGGGTATAATAATGTTATTATATGATTAAGATGGCACTAAGATTGCGTAGATAAAAATTTTATGAATTCATAAAATATTCTATATTTTTTTAGTGCAATATGAATAAATTTGGATACATAAAGTTTTTCTATGTTATGAGTATCATCAATTTTATTATATACATAGATGATATAATCTTAGATTGAATGTGAAGAAAAATTGTGGATGGTTTGTAGATTTGTTTTTATTAATGATTATAAATGAAAGATATAATGATAATTGGAATGGAATTAAGGTCTATAACATTATTCTTTTCTTAGTTTGAGTTTATTTATTCTGTTTTAGATGTTTATAGAATGATAATTTCCATTTCTATGTGCAGTCATTGTAACGCCCCGACCCCAGTTACCCAGAGTTGGTGCATTATTGGGTAACATTGTCATGATCACAAATGATCAAATCTCGAAAGACCGATTAGTTTAGTAGCCTTGGAATCACTAGATACATTCATAAGTCTTACATTACATTTTAATGTGAATCAAAACTACAACAACATCTTGTATTCATATCCCCTCATACTATCCCTGCAGGTCATTCATAATATACTTCTCCACATCTTGGAAAAATTAAAACATTGGAAGGGGTGAGCTCAAATACTCAGTAAGGATTACAATATACCCGAAGCTTTCACAAATAAACATTAACATTTAAGGCAATGTATAACTAAAAAAATCCTTTTAAACTTGAACTTCAGCATAATATGGAAAAAATAAAACGAAATAATGAAATTTACTTATTCACATGGATATTCTAATAGTTAAATAATCACATTCAATATCAATAACCACTTTCATAATGATGGAATTCATAATGCCAGACTATCATAACCATGTAGCCAAGGCCTCATGCCAAGACTACAAATAATATTTTTTCAAGGCCTTGGTTTAAGACACTAGTTTGTCTCATGAGACCTACCAATGCATTGAGGAGCTATAGCGGGCTCCACCCGTAACTTATTAAGTCCAATGCATTCTTCATATGAACAGGTTTAAACATATCATAAACCATAACATAATCATATCATATAAAACATGCATAAAGGAAACATAACATTTCCACATTTCAATCACAAGATATCAATACAACACATTGATATAATAAAAACATAATGAAAACCATTTTCAATACCATAATAAATGAAAATTTAAAATAGGTATTTATTTTTCATTGAAAATATTTTATGGCTTTTAGAGGAAGCCGAAACACAAATAATGGTCACAACGGTGGAGAAGTCATTGTCGCCGCATACGTACGATAATAAAAACATTCCTTTTTGTCATTTAGAAAAATGCTTTGTATAACATGATTCCTTTGGAATAAACGTAAAAGTCAAAGCGGTTTATACATCGTATAAAAGAAATTTTTGTATAAAACAAAATATGCCTCAATGAATGGAGATTGAGACGAAGTCCCTTACAAAGATCATTTTTTAAATAATATAGATCTATTATTTGTATTCACTATAAGTACACATAAATAATTTACAAATACAAGATATGACATAATAATTTCATGACATAATTTGAAAGTAGGAGATTAACCCAAAGAATGGAAATTGGGTTAAGAAGTTCCCTTACCTCATGTCTGACTTGACTCAACCATTCTTTAACCTCCTGAATAATAAACTATATTTAATTTATAATTTTTTAAGAACATTATTCACGTTTGTTATTCCTTTTATATAACTTATTACCATTTTATGAACATTATGTAATTATTTATGTTAATAACGGCCGTTTTGTCGGTCTTTGGTACTTGAGTGAAAAATAAACTTCTTATAATTACAAGTTGTTCAGGTGGTAAAATATCCATTTTATCCAGAATTATATTCATGATGTAGATATCATATATATCCAGTATATAAATTCATTCATAATATTACATAACATTTAGAGGTAAGAAATGAAATGCTCCGTTCATGGAGACGGTAAGCCGTACGTACGCATGAATGCTACTTTCATTTCTATTTCGTATTTAATGAAATGAAATAATAATGATATAAAGGTGTATTATAATTCCAGTATAATATCATATATAATATAATTTACTCCATCCATTATACGTCCCACATATGGCATTAACGATTCAAATCATTTTGAGGGGGCAGTAGTCCGCACTTCCTAAAATGAAATTATCGCGTATACCCATAATGGAAATCATAAAGGTGTTCCATAAATGAGAAATAAATAAGAATAATGAAAACATAAACATAATATATATATCATATATGAAAATAGTTTCATCATAATGGCCACCATGAGAGGTGTTAAACGATGATTGAACAATCATTGTTTCGTGAGGCTGTAATTCGCCACACACAGAAACATTATGTTCATTAACCATTAGGCGAAGGTGTGTGTATGTGTAAATCAAATCCTTATCATAAAAACATCCTAGTATATTTAATATACTGGTGTTCTTACAAGATAAAGTAATAAAAATATTTAAGGGGTTGGAGAAGCAAAATAAAACAAAAGAACATAAGAAAGACATTACCTTAAAATTAGGCAACTTTTTTTGATTTGAGCCAAAGGCTTCCCTGGGAAGTCTTCTTCCCAATTTGAGGCTTCTAGGAGTAATATAGGGAAGTTGAGAGAGTATTTTGGAATAGGTTGGCCACGAAAAATGGCTTGGAAGGAGTGAATAAGGTGGTAGTGGTGGGGGCCTTTTATAAGAGGAAAGGAGGGACACTCTTGGAAAGTCATGAAATGTTACATTATTATGAAATTTTTTTCGGATTTCAAAGGTCCCACAATTATATATTTCGAAGATAAGGTGATAAGGGTTATAAATATACTCATAATATATATTTTTGACAAGTTTATGTCTTAGATTTTACATTATCTTTTCATTTTATTTAAATTATTAATTAATGAGGTAATAGCTGCATCATCATGGTGTGATATATAAATTTATTAATTTAATGTCTAAAAATTATAAAAAAATTATCATGATGTAGTAAATATTTTTATATTTAAAATTAATATTTATAGTCTAAAATTTAACTTATATAACCCCATTTAATAATTGTTTTAGTAAAACAACACATGTTTGTGACAATTTTATTTTTACTTTAAATAAAAACATATTAATGTCATTTTCTTACCCAAGTGGCTCCATGGGGTCCCCAAGTTGACCCATGGATTGTATTGGTCAGAAATGACTCATACAATATGGTTAGGAGAAGTGTCATGATATTTTCATAATTTTATAATATCATTTTTACCTTAAATTTCAGTAATTACCTTTAATCGCGATTAATAAAACTTAAAAGTTACTATTCACCAAAAATTATTTTAATCCTATTGAACCACATTTTACTTCCTAATGACAACCATGTATATCGGATTTTTGAAAATCAAATCATAAAAGTGGTAATGTTTCATTTAAATGAAAAATTTGTTTTTAAACTACCACTTAGTGGTTTCACTATTCATCAAAAATTGATGTTTTTCAGAAAAATACCAAAAATTCACCCTAAGCTATAATTGATATTATGAATTCAAAAGTGGTGTCTATTTTAAAAATTCCAAACTTATAAGTTTAATTAATTAATTTTATAATTATTTCTGCTGTCAAAACAAATAGCGTGTTTTTAAGAAACAATATCAATCAAAAGATTGACAATTGTTTATGTCCAATTTCAAAGTGAAAATAATTCTAATGACCACCATTGGATATAATGGTAAAAGTAAATACTAAATATTCTTTAAAACCAATCAATAGTATAATTTATCACTATTAATTATTTTGATTAAAAAAGTTGTTTTTAATTAAACATTATTAATTTCCACTATTCATCAAAATATAAACGTTATCCAAAGAGTTCCAAAATTTTACCCTTGGCTAAATTCGATATTCAGAATCCAAAAATGAAGTCCATTTTGAACGATAAAATTTAGAAAATTTCAAAAATTAGGTGTTACTATTCATAACAACTACTTTTATTGGTCTCGGTGTGTTAGAACATGAGGTTGCGTTCAACACACGCTGCTCTATTATTCAAAGAGAAGCGTACCATGGAAGCTTGGGGTGTTACATTCTCCCCTCCTTCAATAAATTGAATCCTCACAATTTGAAATTTTTCTTTGAAAATAAAATGTTGAAAATAGAAAATACCTTTGTGGAAAACCCACATCGGAAATAGGGTTAATAAAAATATAACTTTAAAAGAAATAAAGAGAAGTACAAAGGTCACCCGAGATAGACCATACTATGATTATATGAAAATATGGATATGGAGGAGAAACAAACCATAAAGGTCTGATGGACAGTTGTAGAAAATGGGATTATGAGAAAGTTTAACTACAGAAAATCACGAACTTGTCACTGGTTAAATGATCATTGATTCCCCAATAGAAAAAGTTAACCGACAGCGTTTTTGTTTTAAGTTAACTTTCATAAAGTTAAAGAACTTATTTAGGAGATTTTATAAGAACGTATGGAAATATACATACTTTTCATGTATACTTTCATTCTTTAATAAATTTTTACCACAAACCCATCTTTCACTCAAAAATATAATAGAACATAAAAATATTTTATTTATCATAATCGTACAAGGTTACAAATTTTAACACATACCATTTAGATTAGGAAAACAATTTTTTAATAACTAGGTACTTCCTGTAGGCTAGTGGTAGGTAATAAAGGCCATTCTCACTATGGTTGTGGATTCGATTCCTATAGCTTTGTTTGATGCGACAAGTTATCCCCCGACCTGTAGGTTGTCCTTTTCCTAAAACTATAGTATTATAATATTACAAAAATATTCTTTAGAAATGTTTTAACCTTAAACAATACTATCCAATGTTAAACTTAATCCATTCCAGCCTTTATAGTTATCCAAAATACTTCAGTCCAGAATTTCTCTAAAAGGTCTCAAAATTCCAAAATCAATTCATCAGATTCCCCAAAAAAATTAAAGCTTCTCTTATTTTCACGTACTAAAAATATTATTACATTCATAATATTAAAGACTTAATGAAAACAAAAAGTACTGCAATACAATCCTTATTTATATCACATTATTCATATAACCAGAATATAATCCTTGAGTCCAAAAGAACCAATAAATTAATTATTCCACCTCAACTATAGTAACAACATAAGATTGACCTTGATCCCTTGGCCTTTTATGAGGTAAGTTTCATTGGATCTTAGGGAATTAATTTGCATAATTCCCCATTTCTCGACAATTGTAGCATTCAACATTGACAACAACTCTCTTTCCCTTACAATCATGAGCTTGGTGGCCTTTTTCACCACACTTGTAACGAACTCCCATTCCTTTTAAGAGTGTACCAGGGTGATTCTTCCCACAATTATCACATACTGGAAAATCCATCTTTCCGTTTTTCCCTTTATATGTCTCTTGTTCCATCATTCTCTTTTACTCTTGCTTTACTTTATTGTCAAAATATTTAGAGAATTACTTTTTTGTCTTGATAGAACACGTGACTATATCTTCATACGTTGAGAATGATTGTGATACTAATGCTCGATGACAAAATGGTTTTAACCAATCAAAGAAACGATAGATCTTACTTCTTGGGTTACGTATATAATCTCCATCATGCCTCGCTAACTAGGTAAAGTTAGACTCATACTTTACAACATTCTCATCCTCCTTTTTTCCTCAGACTCAGAAATTGCCTTTCCATATCTCCTTGATGGTCATGAGGAAACTATTTTTCTAAGATAATTTCTTTGAACTCCCTCCATTCCATATTCGATACTTCATCATATTCCATTGTGTTTTGAATCAATTACCACCATTGATCAGCATCTCTAGTGAGGTGGTAAACTACCATGATAATCTTTTTCCTTTCACTGCTCCCCAAGGCATGGAATATTTTCTCTAAGGAGTTTATCCATTTCTCGGATACTATTGTATTTGTACCCCCATTAAATGTTGGTGGTTGCTGCCTCATAAAGTGATCCAACATTGATCCTCCATGTTGCGGATCAGGGTGCTCCATATGAGTAAGGTTATCATTAATAACCTGATTGAGTTGTCCCAGTATAGTGATAAACTGATCAGAACCAGTTGTATCACTTTCTCTATTATAATTATCTTGAGCAGGAGGGAAATCCCTACATGGAGTGCGTGCATTTATACAGTTTCCATTCCTTCCACTAGGCGCTATTTCTAAACTATGTCACAAACTATATTAGTTTATGAATCGAAATACATAATAACAAACATGAAATACACTTAACAGAAATTGAACTATTTATAGAATAGATCCATTATCATAAAAAAATTCTTTGAGGAAGTATATACCCATAAACCCTTTATAATGGTTTGTAAAAAAATGAGAATTATCCTACGCATATCCCTCGGGAGTGTCGTAACCAAAAGTGCAGTAAGGCCCATTGTCATGCCCAGTTCCCGTTCGAGTCTAGCTCAATGCAGTGTTTTTAGGTTTTACACCTAGGTACATCTGTGCCAGAGTCTCCTCTACCTGCTCGTATCTAGACAGTGGTGTATTTCTCGGAAAACTATCAAAATCTCTATAATACCAAAATTCTAGGAATTTCTACTATACTAATCCTCAGTTTTTATCTTAGGGCTATGTTCTCTAATCAATGTTTTTCTAAATCTCGCTTCCAAGGTTAGTACTAAACTAACTTTGATACCAACTGTAACGCCCTGACCCCAGTTACCTAGAGTTGGCGAATTATTGTGTAACATTGGCATAATCACAAAAGATCATGTCTTGAAAGAACGATTAGTTTAATAGCCTTGGAAACACTAGATACATTCATAAGTCTTACATTACATCATAAAGTAAAACAAAACTACATCAACATCTTGTATTCATATCCCTTCATACTATCCCTATAGGTCATTCATATTATACTTCTCCACATCCTGGAAAAATTAAAACATTGGAAGGGGTGAGCTCAGATGCTCAGTAAGGATAACAATATAGCAGAATCTTTCATAAATAAATATTAAAATTTAAGGAAATGTATAACTAAAACAAAAGCCTATTCAACTTGAACTTCAGCATAATATGGAAAAAATAAAATGAAATAATGTCATTTACTGATTCACATTGATATTCTACTAGTCGAATAATCACTTGCAATATCAATAACCACTTTCATAATGATGGAATTCATAATGCCAGACAATCATAACCACGTAGCCAAGGCCTCATGCCATGACTACAAATAAGATTTTGTCAAGGCCTCATGCCAAGACACTAGTTTGTCTCATGAGACCTACCAATGCATCGAGGAGCTATAGAGGTCTCCACCTGTCACTTGTGAAGTCCAATGCATTCCTCATATAAACAGGTTTAAAAATATCATAAACCATAACAAAATCGTATCACATAAAACAAGCATAAAGGAAACATAAAATTTCCACATTTCAATCACAAGATATCAATACAACACATTAACATAATAAAAACATTATCAAAACCATTTTCAATACCAAAATAAAATAAAATTAAAACATGGTATTTATTTTTCATTTTAAAAAAGTTATGGCTTGTAGAGGAAGCCAAAACTCAAATAATGGTCACGGCGGAAAAGAAGTTGTTGTAGCCGCATACGTACGAGAAGAAAAACATTCCTTTTTGTCGTTTAGTAAAACGCTTTGAATAACAAGATTCCATTTCAATAACCATAAAATTCAAAGGGGTTTATACACCGTTTAAAATAAATTTGTGTATAAAAAAAATATGCCTCAATGAATGGAGATTGAGACGAAGTCCCTTACAAAGATCAATTTTTTAAATAAAATAGATCTATTATGTGTATTCACTATAAGTACACATAAATAATGTACAAATACATGATAAGAAATAATAATTTCATGACATAATTTGAAAGTATGAGATGAACCCAAAGAATAGAAATTGGGTTAAGAAGTTCCCTTACCTCGTGTCTGACTTGACTCGACCGTTCTTTAACCTCATGAATAATAAACTATAGTTAATTTATAATTTCATAAGAACCTTTTTTGAGTTTATTATTCCTTTTATATCACTTATTACCATGTTATGAACATTATGTTATTATTTATGTTAATAATGGTCGTTTTGTCGATCTTTGGTAATTGAGTCAAAAATAAACTTCTTATAATTACAAGTAGTTCATGTGGTAAAATATCCTATATATCCAGAATTATATTCATGATGTAGATATCATATATATAATATATATCAAGTATATACATTCATTCATAATATTATGTAACATTTATAGTTAAGAAATAAAATGCACCGTTCGTGGAGACGGTATGTTGTATGTACGCATGCATGCTACTTTCATTTATATTTAATATTTAATGAAATGAAATCATAATGATATAAAGGTGTATTATAATTCCATTATAATATCATATATAATATCATTTAATCCATCCTTTATATGTCCCACATATGGCATTAATGATTCAAATCACATTGAGTGGTCGGTAGTCCGCAATTCCTAAAATGAAATTATCGTGTTTACCCATAATGGAAATCATAAATGTATTCCATAAATGAGAAATAAAGAATAATAATGAAAACATAAACATAATATATATATATCATATATGAAAATATTGTCGTTACAATGGCCACCATGATAGGTGTTAAAAGAATATTGAACAATCATCGTTTCATGAGGCAGTAATTCGCCACCCACAGAAATAGTATGTTCACTAACCATTAGACAAAGGTGTGTGTAAGTGAAAATCAAATACTTCTCATAAAAACAACCTAGTATATTTATGATACTGTTTTTGTTACAAAATAAATGAATAAAAAGATTTTAATGGGTTTGGGAAGAAAAATAAATGAAAGGAACATAAGAGAAGACATTACCTTAAAATCAGGTAACTCTTTTTGATTTGAGCCAAAGGCTTCCATGGGAAGACTTCTGCCCAAAGTGAGGCTTCTAGGAGTAATATAGTGAAGTTTAAAGAGTATTTGGGCAGAGTTTGGCTGAGCCAAATGGCTTGCATGGTGTGAATAAAGAGGTAGTGGTAGGGGCCTTTTATAAGAGGAGAGGAGGGGCACTCTTGGAAAGTCATGAATTGTTACATTATTATGAAATGCTTTTCAGATTTCAATGGTCCCACAATTATATATTTCTAAGATAAGGTGATAAGGGTTCAAAATATACTCATACAATAGTTTTTTGACAAGTGTATGTCTTATAGTTTACATTATCTTTTCATTTTATTTAAATCGTTAATTAATGAGGTAATCATTGTATCATCATGGTGTGATAATTAAATTTATTTATTTAATGTCCAAAAATTATGAAAAAATTGCCATGTTTTATTAAATCTTTTTATATTTCCAATGAATATTTATATTTGAAAAGTTAACTTATATAACCCCATGAAATACTTTTTTTAGTAAAACCACACATTTTGTGACAATTTTATTTTTACTTTAAATAAAAAGATATTAATGTCATTTTCTTACCCATGTGGCTCCATGGGGTCCCAAAGTTGACCCATGGATTGTATTGGTCGTCCATTACTCATACATTAAGGTTAGGAAAAGTGTCAATATGTTTTCATATTTTTATAATATCATTTTTACCGTAAATTTCACTAATTGACCTTAATCGCGATTAATAAAACTTAAAAGTTACTATTCACCAAAAAATTATTTTAATCCCATTGAACCACATTTTACATCTTAATGAAAAAAAAGTATGTCAGATTTTTGAAAATAAAATCACATAAGTGGTAATGTTTAATTTACACGAAAAATTATTTTTTAAACTACCACTTAGTGGTTTAACTATTTATCAAAAATTTAAGTTTTTCAGCAAAATACCAAAAATTCACCATAAGATAAAATTGATATTCTGCATTAAAAAATGGTGTATATTTTAAAAAATTCCAAACATATAAGTTTCATTAATTAATTTTATAATTAATTTCCACTGTCAAAACAAATAGCGTGTTTTTAAGAAACAATATCAATCAAACGATTTACAATTATTTATGTCCAATTTCAAAGTGAAATTAATTCTAATGGCCACCATTGGATAAAATGGTAAAAGTATATTTTAATTATAAATTATATACACTAAATAGTATTTTTTTTCACTCTTAATTATTTGATTAAAAATGTTTTTTTAGTTAAAATTTATTAATTTTCACTATTCATCAAAATATAAAATTTATCCGAAAAGTTCCAAAATTTCACCCTAGGATAAATTCGATATTCTAAACCCGAAAATGAATTCCATTTTGAAATATAAAATTTATAAAATTTCAAAAAGTAGGTATTACTATTCATAACAGCTACTTTGATTGGTCATAGTGTGTTAGAACATGAGGTTGCGTACAACACACACTGCTCTATTATTAAAAGAGAAGCGGACCATGGAAGCTTGGGGTGTTACACTCATAGGATGGAAACATCATGTTATTCAAGTAGAAGGAACCTAAAATAAAAACAATGTATAATTATACGAATAAATTTATATTTTAATAAACTAGTGTAAATCAGATGTATTACATGGTTTATAAAGGTATTTTAGTCTTGAATATGGTGGTTGTAGTTAGAATATTCTTATAAAATATAGAGAAGGAATGTTGTGAGTTTGTGAAGATGATTATTTGGTGTCATAAAGGGTTGATAGTTATATAAATCTATTTCAAAATCAATGATCCATTATAAGGGTGAAAGAATAATAAATTTGGGGGATGTAAAAACATAAAGAAAATTTTAACTGATAATGTTTTTACTTATCGAGGAATTAATTAGATATATATATATACTGAAATTAACCAATAGTTACATTGAATACAATTGAATATGATTAACATGTAGTTATGGAATTAAAGAAATGGGTTTTTAATGTTGTAGGGTTATTTGGAGGATCATTGAAAAATATACAAAATTAGAAAATAATTATGTAGAAGATTGAGTGTAACTCATATGATAAATAATATGGTGTTTCACTCATAGATTAAGAACATTCAATTGAAGTAACACACAATCCTGAAGATTATAGAGGATGGGTTTAGGAGCTCTGGAAGGTTATAGGGAGTCAGAATCTAGTGGACATGCTAACTAATCTCATTGTCTCGAGAAGTCTGTAGTTCTAATTATATTTTCTGGGGATTAAATGAATGATGATTATTATATCATGAAATTAAAAATATAATAGAATATTTGAACAAGGAATTTTTTTATGATGTGGGAATAGACATTAGAGAGGCCTTTGATGATGTTCTACAGTTTAAAACTACTATACATGGTGTGAATTTTTGTTATTTTCATTATAATATCTATAAGGAGATGTGGAGGTGATTTGTTATTGAAATAGATTATGTAGACATACTAATCAAAATTAATGAATACAGTAACAAAAATTTCTAAAAGATTCATAGGTGGCTCATTTTTAGACACAGTCATTGTTTATTTTAACGAAAATTAAAATTCTTTTCATTCCATGAGTAGTTATAGGTGATTATGATCATGTGAGGGTTTTCATTGAAGAGCAGATAGTAGTGGAACTAATGAAAATGACCTAAAAGTGGAGATTTGATCTATAACTACATTTGTGGGGTAACCTATATACAATATGTAATTTTCACTGATGATATTATTTTATCTTGCGATTTTGAGTTAATATAAACTCTAGTTTTCTTCTCTTTGGTAGTGTACTCATCTTTAGGAACTTTTTAGTCAATGGGTGTTTTCACTTTTTCTATCTTCTATTGAAATTTCATTTCTTCTTGGGTGTTATATGTGTGATTGATTGTTCCATTTATCCAGTATCATTATTTGGTTGTAGGATGTGATTTTATCAAAGTAAAAATCTGTATTTCTATGGGATGAGGGGATACTGAATCTGGGTATGCTGGTTCGATGGTTATTTTATGATCCAAAAAACTGGAAGCCTTTTTCATCATTTGTGTTTTATGAAAAAAAATTCACATACCATGTTTCAAGTGTAACAAAAGTGGAAGGGATGTTACATCCCAATAGAATAAATCTTTCAATCTTTTATGCATATTTACCAGTAACCATAAGTTAATATCTCCCTTTATGATTAGTTTTTTTGGTGGGAAACTAAAATAATATCTCCACAACTACCATAATCATGTTTGAAAAGAAAAAGAGGCTAGAAAATTGATGAGTTCAGTGGGATGGGGATAACCCACTATAGAAATTTCATGTTATATTTATTTGTATTTTAAGAGTTTTTTGGGTGTCTTGAGATACACGAAATTCATAGTATAATTTGAATCATCATGGTATCTATAAAAAATTCAACTAATTTAAATATAATAGGAAATAAATAATTTAAAAAATTGTTTTTTTTCACTAATATGTAGTTTTAACATTTAATAAACTTGGATTAAATATTAAATATCATGTGCCTATGTAAAATCCAATGTAAATGTAACAAATATTTTTTTTGAGTTAGACCCATCGAATATTTCTATAAAATTTCTATTCCTTCTTTGGAGTTTTCGAAGAATGTTTTGTGTCATAGGAACCTATAAGTAATATATGAAGAATAATATTTATATTCATGTACATACATGCATTATTTTAGGATTAATGGTCGTTCTGTTGACCAGAACACATAATGGAACATCTGAGATCACAATTGAATTTATAATATTTTTTTTACCCTACGTGAAACATTATTTTTACCATTAATATATATTCCATTGATTTGCAGCCGTTGATAGGAGGGTTAATTAAATTAAATAATTAATCAATTTAATTTATCAAATTCAAAAAATAGCCCCTTTTTTATAAATATAGAGTTATTATTATCCTCCATGGTTAGCTTTGTAACCCAAGATGATTATAGAAAAGAAGGTGGAGTGTCACCATTTGTGTTGATGAACTAGGGATCATTGATTGATGATGAATAACCAAAAACCATCGTGACTTGAATGATGAACACATTAGAATATTCAATGACATCACTACATAATATATTATTTACCATTTCAATTTTACGCAATTTGGATCATTGGATATGTCCAAAATATCCATTAATAACCAAACATTTGTGTGTGCCTCTGACATCTCTGTTCTCCACGTACATCATTGTAAAACTAGGGGTTAGTTATTCAACTTTTCAATATCATTTCGAGAATGACTAAACCCATGGAATTCTGATGGTTATGTGAATGACCTAAAGAACTATATTTTATAGATTGATCAAGATTGAACTGTAAATTGTGGATGATGAATCCATAGTTTGGGAAACATTTTTGGGAATAGAGACATGACAATATTATCTTCTGTGATGATAATTATTTTTTTCAGATTCTAAAGATGTTAATCAACGATCAGAATAATTTATATTAAATTTTTGTTATTTTTTCAAGGCTTTGGGGTTATATAATGTAGGATCGATGGATATAGTGAATCTGAAAAATGATGATAGGGATTCTATAGATATCCTAACAATACACGATGTATTAAAGAAGAACACATTCCATGATTCATGGTTTAATTTTGTGGATTGGTATTCAACTAGATATAAATATCACACACGACATTGATAATCACATATTCCTTGTGATCCTACCAGGGTGTCCAAGCCATGTACCAAGAGAACAAGGATTGAACAAGGGGTGATCAAAGACATCATATCCCCTTGGAGATATTCCTTGGGGTGTAACATTTCAATCCAAGCCATGTCTAGGAATGAACATGCCCTGGTTATTGGGTGGTTTCACACATGATGTTCCCCAATGGACACATAGTCTAAAATCCCCAAAACCACCAATATATCATATACATCACTTCAGAGTTCATATTTGAGCTCACACATGTCCCATTCAGAGTCACATTCTATATAGGATGTTATGGATGGCTTTTCTTAGGAATCATAGATACAACATGATGTGATATGAGTGGGATGACTCATCTGTCAATTCTTAATTGAAATTACTGATTTGTTTTGACCATTAGAGTTATTATATGATTAGTACTTCCCTAAATCTGTTGGGTGAATGTCCCTCATGTCCTATATAATGGATCAGTAAATATTTTCCAACACTTTATAGGGCACATGTCATCTATCTACAGAGTGGTACTCTTCCCTTATCGAGCTCTAGTCGGGAGAATGTCCTTCTCTAAAGTCTTTTCTACCTCAACTATAGTACATATTAGATATGATTATGTTCTCTATTCAAAAATATTGTGTGTCTATATGGGGTTCTAGTAAATAGATATGGGACCCTTATATTTTTAATAAGACTCAAAATTAACCTTAGCTGTCCATCGAGAATTTGATTCTACTATTTTCAACTAGGTTTTTTAGGATAAATTTTATGTTTTTTTACTTTACCTCTTTCACTTATGGGTTGATTTGATAGTTATATTTTTTGTTCACTCCTGGTCATCGAGGAATCCAACTGAGTATGTTTATAATCACTCAAGTATGGGAAATTCTCATACATGTCATGTCTTGTAAATATGATGAGAAAATTTGCAGTGACCTTGATGGAACTAGTATCACTAAAGCATTGAATTCTATAGATGTGTTGACCATTTTGGTTGGTCACACATAGGGATATTGAGCACTAATCTCCTCTAAATTTCTGTTTTTTAGTGGTTTCTTGATTTTAACATATTTTCCCATCTCCATTTGGGGGAATGTATTTATCCCCTTTTTATTTCATAGATATTTATTTACCGCACTGTGGTTTAGGTTCCTAGAGGTTTTCACAGGAATTTTTTATGCTCTTTAGATTTCAACTTATTGTATCTCTAAACTATTTCATGGAGTTTCATATGAGTGTTATTGGTAAATTAGACTAAGGAATCTAATTATAGTGATATTATTGGTCATCACTTGAGGAAAACCTCTGGGATATTGGAGGCATTCTTGGGGGATCCACTCAACTTACATCAAACATAGGTGGAGCCATGATGTGTGAGATAATGAAAGAGTAATATCAGAGTAGTTATTCCTAGTGATAGTGTTTAAAGATAGTAATTTTTTGAGGATATTTTTGGGGACATAGGTAATAAATTTTGAATTATATCGAGTATGAATGTTAGGATAGAGAACCTAGTGGTGGTTCGATGACTAAAATATCTATACACCAGGACTTTGACTACATAATAGTAAATATATAATGATGTTTAATTGGTTTCATGGAATCCAATGTTACATGAATCATATAAGATTGAGTCTTCTGACTTAAATTCATTTCTTGTGTCTATTCCCCATATATTCTCTTCTAACCATCAATCATCATATTAATTTTCAAGATGTATCATTGATGAAAACGAGATTGGATTATTAGATAAGGTCATCACAATGAATAGTTGGTTGATGAGGCCTTATTAAATAGAAATATTATTTATGAGTTACTTGTAGGTAATTATATAAAATTTATTCAATGATATGAGTGGTGCACGACCCCCCTATATTTTTCAAGCATATGGTCATATCCAAGTTGAGCCGCTGATAACTCTAGTGTGGATGGAAGAAGATAAGATCTAAATTAGCACAATGTCTCTGCTACAGTTATAGATAAATATTATGTATCAAAGAGAGATATTCTCTTTGGAAGTCGAGGATTAGATAGATTCAGTGGTTTATGTTTTCTGGATTATATGGACCCCAACTCATTATATGGTGCACTATAAGATAGCCTTATATAGGTAGTAGTAGAAAACAGATGGGTACAATTTACTCATACCCCTGATGAGGTTATGCTCTTAGGTAAATACTATCATTATTTTTTTATGATGAGTTTTATCCTTCAAGATTATTATTTTTCTAGGTCCAATAGATTTCTCATTGTATTAGTGTGATGTGTTAGTTCATGAGTCCACATTATG
Organism: Viscum album; assembly: GCA_963277665.1. Taxonomy (NCBI): domain Eukaryota; kingdom Viridiplantae; phylum Streptophyta; class Magnoliopsida; order Santalales; family Viscaceae; genus Viscum; species Viscum album. Next base: position 1,194,019,369 of record OY728123.1, on the reverse strand, counting down.
GTCTTCCATGTTTCAAAAATACTCTATTAATATATTGTGATATGAAAATTTACAGGCAAAAGAGATTCAACAAGGAATCCATAGAGACATCCAAGATATCATGGTCATTTTATTCCTTCTCCCTTATGTTGGAGAATAGAAGCAAGCTATAGTGATAGAGAGCTTCTTAGCATAGTGGTGTTAGATAGATGGAGTAGGAAGTAGACATTTGGGGCTCGGTCTTATATGGGGTCTATAATATGTTCGTTTATAGGGTCATATAATAAGAGGGATACTAATTTTTAGACACAAACATGATGATCAATAGATTATAGATCATGCATATGGTCTAGTAATCCGGGTGATGGGTGATGTTATTCTTATGATCGGATAAGACATATAGCTCATGATTTTCCTACCCATTTCACTAAATATGTTTTAATGTTAGTAGATTAATTCCCTGGAATATATATCATCATGATCATCGATATCCCATGTGTAGGAATGTTGTCACCTAGGGAGGTGATGAATATAGAGGGGTTTTTGGATACCTAGATGGAGGAGATGATTATGAATAATGATGTTTTGAACAACTCCAACCACCACCACCACCACTATGTGGCCCACACTGGGAATATAGGGATGGTGGTAGGGAAAATTCCTAGTTAAAGGTTATAGTGGGATATGATCTGACTATACATTATATGATTCATGGTACGATCATTTTTATCTCTACTTTGTCACCAGTACATATATATAGATGAATGAGTTATTAATTCATTTATATATCCCATGTAAAATATTTATAGAATCAGTTAGATTAATTATCTCAAAATATATGGATATATTATATTATAGGGGTGATTATTCTATTTCATACATCTTCCAAATAGTTAATGTTTATTGTCACTAGAGATTGTTTTTCATTGGACCTATTGATTGTTTTAATGAAACCATATGATGTCATCTTGGGTATGGGATAGTTATCCATACTGAATTTTTATATATTTTTTCACTTATAGAAAATTATATTACCATGATCTTATGATATGAGATTATCCTATTTATTATGAATTTCGTCGTCATAATTTTTGGTTCTCGTGAGTAGGAAACTATAGCCTATTAAACCTCAGTTGGCACATTTTTTCCTGGGGGAGATTGTATATTTTGGCATCTATAACCATCCGATTGTAGATGATTATAGAATTTATTTCCAAAATATGTTTTCTCAATACCTAATAGATGGTATATTGACTTTTTATTAAATTAAACAATGGGAATACATCAATATCTTCTGTAACATATCATATTTCGCCTACAAAGATCCAAGAGATAAGGATGCTATTACAAAAACATAACATGATGTTTCTTATCATACCTTGAGTGTCCCCCGAGGATAATATAATATTCTTCCTAAAAAGGTGGATTACAGAATGTATAAATTCATTGGTTAACATCACCTAAATTAGGTGATAATCAAGAAATAGAACCCCTTGTCAGTGATCAAAATCCTCTTTGACCATTTTAAAGGTGAGGGATCTTTCTCAAAGATTGAACATAAGTATAAAAACCTTAAGATTAGGGTTCACAAGGATTATATTTCAAATAAAAAAATATAATGTATCTATCAGTCATAATGAGTTCCTTTTGATAACTTTTGGGCTGAAAAAATCCTTGGTATTGTTTATGTCACTTAATAAATGTATCTTCTATCATTTCCTAAACCATTTTTTAGGTTGTATTTGTGGATGAAATTTTCGATTACTCCACATTTGGGGAGAAACATATAGATTAATAAAGGATGGTCCTAGACATACCCCATGATCCCAAATTATATAGTATGTTCTCAAAGTTCCATTTTTTGGATTCAACAGGTTCACTTTATAGTGATTTTCATATTTAGTTATGGTTTAGTAGTGGAATTAATAAAGATTCATATAGTTCTCAATTGGTATCAACCCAAAAGAATGGATGATGTATTTAGTTTTTGTATTATAGTAGAGTACTAGGTTTTTGGGAAATATTTCTAGAATTTTAATCTCAAATAACTTCCTTCACATGGAATGAGAATCCATTTACCTCAATTGGGAAGTGTTAGATAAACATTAAGGAGGTGAGGTAGAGGATGACCAGTGATCCCGTGTTGAGACTACCGTAATAGGGTATTGATTATGTGGTGTTTAATGATGTCTCTGAAGTTTGTATTATATGAGTTTTTTGTTATAGAGTTAGGGAGTGATAAACTATGAGTTTAGGAATTTGAGATCCCAATAGAAGAACTATGTGACCCACAACATGAAATTTCATGTAATAGTATTCACTCGTGATATGTGTATGCATTAGCTTCTGGGTGAACAATTTGTTGTTTTATCATAAAACTAGAGACTGAGGTAAATCATTACCTTAAGTTAACATACCCTAATATAGTGGTGTTTGTTGGAGTTCTTATCGGAATATTACTTAGCGATAGTGTATAATCTAATGAAGGGAAACACGACGGAAGATTCCCTTCGTAAGAAATCTCATTCTAACTTTTTAGTGGAGGGGTAGAGTAGTGGACTTTCTACAACTAACCATGGTATAGGAGAGAGGGATAACATATATATAGTTGATAGTGGGGACTCTAATGTTAATCTAGTGATAAAGGAATTATTAGTTGGGGAATGTTGACTAAGAAGTTATGTGTGGCCAGATATCCTCAATAATGCACCACAATGAATTTATAAAGGTGGGGAGAATTCCATCCTTTTTTGGGAAAGTTATCAGTTTCAATAACCTTGACTAAGGAAGTGTATTGGGGGGATCATACCTCCCACTTTATGGTACACCCATGGGTGGAAAATATAAAAAAAGACCATTAGTTTCATTTTTTATGAGTTTGAATAAGGAAGTGTATTGCATGGATTTTTTCTCATCTCATAACTTTTCACCCACTAATAGATGAACATTAGGATCCAGTAGGTCTGAATAAACTTTTTGAGATCCTATAATGGAAGTGAGAAGTCATATTTATGGATATAATGTTGTGGATTCCATAGAAATTGAGAATCCATAACATTATATGTGTTATTTTTGACCAAATTACCATGTTTTCACACATACCTTCAATCCAGGAGTTAAGTTAGGTTGAGAGTTTAGGGATTCTTCATTTGGAGGATATTATTTAGCTTTGTGGGGTTCTGATGATGATCATACCTAATAATGATGATCAGTTCATTCTGTTGTTGTGTAGTGGATTATAGGAGAATTTAAGGACCTATTCGCAAAAAATCTTGATTTTTCACTCCATTAAAGATGGCCAAAAAGGGAAAACCATCTATGTTTTTGAAAATATTTTGAGATATTGTGTGTTGTATTCCATTCAAATATAGGATAATAAAATTTCATTATTCAGTTTAGCTATAGTAATATCTATCACTCAACTATCTCCATAAAACCATTTGAGGAACTCTATTGGGGACATTGAATGTCACCCATTTACTTGACTGAGATTGGTGAGGTATCCCTTGATGGAATAGAAAATTTTCATGTGATAAGGGATAAGGATATAGTGATCAATGAGCATATGAGGACAACTCAGAGTCTGAAGAATAATTTCATAGTTTGACATCATAGGCTATTAGAGTTTGAGGAGGGGGGCATACCTTCCTAGGAGTCCCCCATGATAAGGATTGGAGAGATTTGGTTGAGGTAGAAATCTATCCATAGGCGTTTTTGGGTAATTCAGTATTCTACATATGGTTGATGAGGTTTCTTACCTTTTGGGATTACCCTCTTTGTTAGATTGATTGTATTTCATCTTCTATGTGTTGTAGTTGATGAGATATGTGCATGACTCTTCACACATTATTAATAGGGGAATGTTTCACATTGAGGATAAGCTTAGTTTCTCAGAGTTCCTTGTGAAAAAAAGGATAAACAATAGTGGATCATATGAGGGTAGACAATTCCACTAATTGAAGTACTTTGGAAGCATGGAAACACTGAATAGAGATACCAAGAGTGTGGGAGCATGTTGTGAGCTCAATACCATCATCAGTTTATATGGATTATTTTTTTTGAGTGAAAATCCTTAAACAAGGAGAGAATATAACAACTCTAGTTTTTTTATTTAGACAAGTTGAATATATTTATTTAAATTTCAAGGGTTTCTTTAGAGTTTCCATGATATTTTGGAGGTCTCAATAACCCAAAATTAATATATTAAAAAAATTATTTATATTAATTCTTGTGTATTCATTATCTAAGGATAATTGGTTTTCCCTTTGATTGGATCCCTAGATGAATAATTTGATTCCATTGATAAGTATTTAATGTGGTATTTACCGTAGATGTGATATTATGTCTTTCAACAATGACTGTTATGTTGAATGTAGTAATTGGTAGGAGTATTAAATCAATTAATAGGTAACATTATTTAATTTATTAACTGAAAACCATAATTACCTTATCTATAAATACACCATTTTAAAGAAACTCATTGGTTTGCCACCTAACCATGGGATATTAGAGTTCAGGGGTAGAGTGAGGTCCACCATTAGAAATGAAGAACTCAAAATCATGGACTGGCATCAAATAATTAATGAGATTCTTGGGATAAATGAAGAACATGGTGGAATATTTAATTACATCACAGGATAATGTATTTATCATCAATAAATGATCTATTATCAAGGCAGGTCTCGTTACATTATTGATTCAGTCACAGATATTAATTTCAGTAATGGGTTTAATATATTTGTTTTTGATTTCTAATTTCTCTCAGCCTTAACCATAAAGTGAAAAATATTATTCTTTATTTTGATTGATTAATTTGAAACATTTTTCATTTCTATTATTTTGATCATTTTCTTAGTTTCAATGTGTCCATCAATAACCTTCCTTTTGTTTGGTGTATCTTCAAAATTCATTCTTCGTATTCTAACAAATTCTTTTATTGGGTTACCAATTTGATATCGTTATATCGGTTTTAGAATTTTCAAACCTCTAGAATCAGGAATGTTACATAAAAAACCTTACTATTAGTAGTTTTTGGAATTATTAAAGTGGAACTATAGATTAAAGATGATGGTTAAAAGGTTCAAGACACCTTTTGGTGATGCGAAGTGTATTGGAACTGGCTTAGTTGGTGGGAATTATTTTTTCCACCCACCGGAGACTAAGAGTGGATGATCAGAGACATTTCTCATAACATTCAGCAGCTTGGGTGGTACTATAAAGTGATTTTTAGAGTTTTTTTGTTTATGTGGTGAAACTTCATGGAGTTGATATGTATTCTATGGATGTAATTAATATAGCTATTGTATTTTGAAGGAACATGTGTCATGTTTCATAGTTTCTTATGATGTCTAGGATTTTTACCAATGTTAAATATCACATGTTTTATGGATGGTCTTGTTAACCATGTGATACTACCTCGATGGAATAAAATTGTGACAGGAGAACATAGTTGGGAAATAAAGTGATCAAACAAATCATGTCCCCTTAGGGACAATTTTTTTGGTTGAACATGACCGCATGATCCTAGTCTTTGAAAGAACAAACCCAGGTCCTCATTTGGTTCTACACACTATATTCCATAATGTACACACTATTTTCTTTTAGAAAATACCACCCACCTTAAAAATATCCAATATCAATGTTTCTATTATGGATCATGAGTAGATGGTTATGAGTAGAATTCTATGTAGTATGTGATAGTGTCCTTTTCTCAGTCATCAAAGATACAACCTGAGCTGATATGAGCATGATCATTCTTCCAATGATGTTTAGCCAATTTTAGTGATCAAGTTTGATAATTTGAGTGATTCTAGGGCAGTTAATCCCCTAAAATAGTAATGAGTGTTCCCCCATATAATACATACAAATATAGTATATACTACACCACACTACAGAGTGTGTGATTCCTCTATCTATGAAGTGGAACTTCCCCATCAATGAGCTCTAGCGGGGAGTGTTTCCCCTAATTGATTTAATGTTGCCTTAGCTATTGTAATAATTACTGATATGTGGGAACTTAATTCAGTCTTTTATTACGTTTTTTAGGGTTAATGAAACAAATATGGGCACTTTAGATGTGTATGTATACTCATCTTCATCCTTAATGGCTATGGAGATTGAGATTCCTCTCCTTTTTGGGTGGTGTTTTTAGGAGCATGTCTACTGTTAGTATTTTTTCCTCCTTGAATTGTGTGTTTACTAAGCTATTATATTATTTTTATTCCCTCATAGTTTTTGGGGATTCCTTATAAGTTTTTTTACACTCACCCATGTATGTTATTTTCTTACATTTTTTATGTCATATGTAGAAGAAACTCTAATTGGTGATTACCTTGGTGTAAAAAATATCAGTGGGGAATAATAGTGGATTGTGGAACTAACCATGATCAGTGGTCAGACTCATGCATAATGAGATAAGATATCCTCTATATTTTTCCTTTTTAGTTATGAATAGGTTGGAACTTAATTTCCCTACTTCAAGGTTGGGTGTGTATTTTCTCTTATTTTATTGTAGGATATTTATATATCAAACTCATATTTATTTTCATAGAGGTTCCCACATACATTTTTAAAATTATATAGGTTTAATTTAATTATACATCTCTATTGTTTTCTGGAGATGTGTGTGTACATATGTATAGGCACACTAAGCTATATCCTATAATTTCAATGATATTTCAATTTGGTGTTTATTGATAGAACCTGGCCTATTGGATGTGGTCTTGGGGTGTCACTCTGGACTTAATACAAACCTAAGTGGGGACCTGATGGGTGATTTCATGATAGTTAAACAAACAAAAAAGAGGTTTCTTAACCATTTTGACATCTTCATACATTTATATATTTTTTATGATTCTTCATGAATGTTAGTTGATAGAGAACTAGATATGATTATTTTTCAAATCTGTTATAATTGTAAAGTTTTATTAAAATATTGGAGGCATTCTTTTGAGCCACATTTTCAATTTGGACTATCATTGCAATAACTCATTTTTTATCCTTAAAAATACTTGATCATACTATTTTGTTAAGATATAATACAATCCATATTTTTAATTACCTACACTACTATTAGGGACCTTATATGAATCTGAGTCATGAAAAATGTAGGGAAGATACTTCCATAGATTCTAATAGGAATATGTTCATAATTGGAATAATAGAGGGTTTTTATAGGATGTATGGTTTTAAAAGTTAAATATATCATTTTAATATCTTTTTCCTTTATTATTCTCCATGTTAAGAAAATTACATAAAAATAAATATATATTCAAACACAAAAAACTGAAAAAAATAGAGATAGTTATGAGAATGATCATTAATTGAATAAACTTAGTTGTCTGAAGAAACAATGAAAAATATAAGTAATGGGGTTTATTGGTGGTATAATTTATATGGAAAGATATTGATGAAATCATCCCTAAGAAATAAATCTATACCATATAGTATATTATAAATAGAAACATCCTTTATTAGTTTAATAGTTTTCAAATTATCACCCACCATCCATTACCTTCATAACAACCATTATTCTGCCCCTCATGATAGATACAAATTTTTTATTTTTATTTCGATAAATTAGTATAATGTCGGACCAATAAAAATAATGCATGTACATGATAAGAGAAAAGTCATGAAAACTATTCTCTAAGATAATAGGGGTTCAATTTTGGGAATATTGGTTCAAAATTTACATGGGTGTAGTGGGTTATTGAATGTATTTTCATAGAAAAAAATTAATTGGAGATAATTGGTTCATATAGTATCCATGATATATCCCATGGTTAATTAATTGAAATGTTCCTCCAATCATGGAAGGATATGTTTAATTTAACCTTAGTATATTATATTTTCTTATGGTAGTAAAGGGAAAAAATGAGCGAATTATGAAGCAAAATTTTTTATTTTTTATTCTATAATTCATTGTTTAAAGATATATATTGGACGTTAATGTGAATGTTTGATAAAATGGATATTTCTTATTTAATTCATTTCTATTAAAATGGAATATATATACACAAATATTTTGGTTGTTTAATGAACATATGAAATCAAGTCATGATTTTTTTTTGAATAAAATGGATTTTAAACGAAAATACCATGATTGAAATCCATTTTAAACTAGAAAAATATAATTCATTTGTAAAAGTCCGTGGATTAATAAGATTAAAATTCAATAAATATATGAATAATTTGTGACTTTTGAGGCTACATAAAATTAAGCTTTGAAAATTCATATGTTAGATATGATTTTATAGTATTCTACATAAAATGATGGATCATGGAAAATTATATATGATTAAATGATTAATTTTTAGCAAAATGTATAATTGATCAAAATCTATATAAGAGTTATAAATACCTATATAAGAATAAATAAATATTTCAATTGAATTATAATATTAAAAAGGAACCAAGTTGATAAAAAATTGAAATTTCCATATACTACATAGGGTTTTTATCTTTAGAAAACTTTTTATAAGGAAATACTGATGAAAAATTATGTATCACCATAAGATTAAATGATATTTTTATCTACAAATAAATTTAATTTCTTCTATATCATGTGATACAAGAATCCCTGAGTAAAAAATAACCTTAATATAGTACATGGTTATAAACTACCCATTAAATTTATTAAATGAAAAGGAATAAACCCATTTTAAAAATTAATTATTAAGTTTTTAGAAAATAAAATATATTGATAAAGAAGCGTTCTCTTTTTTGTAAATTCATTATATTCTTTAAAAAATAAAATTTTCCACAAAAAAATGTATTATATATATATTAGTAATAAAATTATATAATTAAATTATTTCACTTTCTAAATATTTATTTCAAACAAATAATATAATTTTTTAGATCATCAAGTCAAAATAAAATCTGAGTTAAATTTTGAGATTTTTATGAAAATATTGATTTTTCAATGAATAATGAAAATTAATGATGCTTATTGAAAAATTTATATTTTTTTTACATCTGATAGAAATGGGTTAATCTGGAGAAAATGGACATTTAAGAACTCTTCCGTAAATTTATTTTTTTCTTATAAAAGGTACTTCACACATAATTCATTCAAATTGGATTCACTATTTTTGTTCCCCTCGGAATATGTGTTCTCCTTGGGAATCACTATTTCTAATTGGGTTCCAACATGTTTGTTCATGGAATTGGAAACACCCAATGGTTCTCTATCTAAGGGGACTTTCTTTCTAATGGTATGTTCTCATAAAGGGATTTGGATGATGATTCGTAATAACATGCATTAGTCATGTGGATGAGAGGTCAGCCTCATCACACCCTTTTGGTGGAAATTATTCTATAGGTCGAGACTCTATTATTGATTTAATACATATTCACAAATCATTTATTAAATCCTAATTATTATTTATATTATCCTATATTTAATAATCCATTATTAGCATGTATGGAATATATAATAATCTATATGTATATGAGGTTCTTCATCAATAAAGATATTTGTGTGTGTTAGTGGTTCTCCAATAATGGTATCATCTTATATAATACATAATGATTTTTTGGTTATTATCACAATGATAATGGTTTTCAATCCACACCACTGGTCTCTCTGGAGCTTATTTTAATCTAGGCATACTGATGTTACTCTATATTTTATTGTCATCCAGGGAGACATGAGTTATTTTATTGTTGGAATTAGACCCATGAAAGAGTTTCCTACATATTCATGTAAATGGAATCAGAACCCGCATAGTTTAGTGACATTTAATGGGTAACATAATACCTTTTAATGTCATATGGTAACGAAATAACATTACATTTTAACATAAAATGGAAAGGATGTCTAGGCGGATGGTGCCTAGTCAAATATTGGAGTGATACTTATGCTTAAGTAGCCTAATGAACCTAGAAGAGAAAGATTACATGGATGAAATATACACTATTGGGAATGTGGACCAGATATAAAAATGGTTGATTTGGGTATTGTATTTGAACCATAGAGAGGCTTTCAACATATCGTAATTGGATGGGAAATTAAGAACATGTAGTTATTTTATGTATCATAGGGGGGCTATGACTCTTTGATAGAATTAATTTGGGGATTATTCATAAATCGGGTTCCCTTGTAAAAGGGAAAATGAGAAATTTATCAACACATGGTGATTTTTTTTCATTAATAGAAGGCTTTCCCCTGATATGGATTCCCATATTAATGGAATTTTGATTTGGGTTACTTCTAAGGAGGAGGTTCATTGAACATTGGCCTAATATGAGAATCATACTTATCCTTATTTTATTGTAGTCTAGAATCAAATTACTCATAGTTCAATTTATGGAATAGACCATGTTGATTTCATGATCACCATTAACATATAATCCCATGTGAGTCATACTCTGTGTTAGAAACAAGAAGAAGTGAAATATATAACAATCCACACACATTTCTTTTCTCTGTAGGTGAACTTATTTGAAAGGTTAGGGTGTTACTCATAAAGATAATGCACTTGTACTGGTTGGGAATTATTCATAAAAATGATTCCCATTTGAGTTTTGGTTGAGGCATACATATAATAAGGATTTACATTTGAGGCTTTATAGGGGATTACTCCAAAAGAGGTTTCCCATTTCAGGTTTTTTTGTGGATCACTACTAAAGAGGATGCCCATTTGTTGTTTGGTTAGAGATTGTTCTAATGGAGGATGGACATTTACAAGATGATGATTATTCCAAAAGAGGATGCCTTTGTACTTGTTCAACATGGAATAGAAGTCAAGTGAAGAGGTTTCAGGAGTTTCTCAAATAGTGTATCGACTCAAGGTACTCGAGGAATCCAAGAAGATAATTTCAACTTGTAACACATGAAAATAAATAAGAGGATTATGTTGACATAAGGAATTTTCAAGGATTGGGGAGGAGTATCTAAAATCATAATATTCCATGGGTTAAAATTAATGTTATATAAGTTGAAAAATATAATATCTTATACACATCCCAAATTGTTTGTGGTGGCACTCTCTATTTTTCATGTCGGATAGTGACGAGTAGCGAAGGTATTGTCACATAGGCATGAGACCATAGCGTAACACTGATCTTGTGTAGGGGTGTAGGGGTGAAACCACCATGGTATAAACGAACAAGTTCTTCAAGGTGGGTCTCTCTAGTAATTCATAGAGGTTATTCACCTAGGTGGGTCGTACAGGTGGGTCTCCTATGTGGGGGTCACCTAGATAGGGGTCTCCCTTGTATGGGTAGACCATATGCTAGTACATGATCCTTGACCAGGTGTGGGAGGTCAATGGTAGGTCTACCAAGTAGTTATGGACTACATGGGAGAAGGGGTAGCATAGCCAGATCCCTCTATTGGATTCACCATCTGGGAGTTCATCCATCCTCTAAAAATTTGAGACGGAGTGGGTGTATTTATAAAAAAAAGGAGTACCTTCACAAATGGACCAATGTGGATGTACCTACATGGATGGATTCGCATGGATGGCTTAGAATATATGGGAAAACTCGGATTGAAATGAACACATGGGCTTGTTGGATGAAACTTTGAGGATCTGCCTTTATGGATGGGCAAAAATGAATGGTATGTGCGGTGAGGTAGACTCCATTAATTTTTTTTTCTAACAATCAAGAGACATAAATTTTTATATGTATGACTATTTGGGATTTGGGATGAGTGTAATCAATGATTTAGAAGAGATATTGGATTCTAGGTATGTGTAACACACCAAATATTCTCAAAAGATTCACATAAATTGCATTATATTTTTTTGATGCATTTTTATCAGCAATCTTTGAAATCCATGACATACTCCTAGAGGGGGTTATTTCAACTTAGGTTCCATTATGGGGTTGTATATTTGAAAATAGATTTCGATAGTACATATTATTATAGTGTAGAGACATATCTATTTTCAAACTCGACATTATTTTTCTATCTAAGGACCACATCATGAATTCTATGGAAAAGTTCATGAAACACAATTTTCAGTGTCAAGAGATTCAATAATTTGAGGAGTTAAAATTTTTCTAAAATTAATTCAATGTAACAATAGTACCTTTATTTTATTAATAATCCTATTTATATCATTGTCATAAATTTGAAGTTGGATTCTACTATAAAAAATAATGCATAAGAAATCATTTTTTTTTGAAGAACACTACTTTTAATCATATTTTTCTGATTAAATTTAAAATGAATTACCCCACATTAGTGAATTGAATTTGATAAAATGGATTAAATATTTCTAATAATCATAATTAATTTTAGTTAATAAGTCAAAAATAATTTTTTATCATAATTAATACTAGAAATATTAAAATATTGTTGTCATGTTTAAGGATTAAAAGGTTTTATCAGGAGTTAAACTAATAGATAAGGGTTATTTTCCAATTGAACTTCTCCAAATACCATAGTATGTAAATATTTAGACTTCATGTTACCCAAAATATTAGTCTCTATAAATTTGGAATAATTTGGATTTAGTGTGACATTATTATATTTTATTTATTTATGAAATTTTAATTGCCTTATCCCCTACATATAAATAGAAACCACGACATTATAATATTCACACCAATTTTCCTAATATATCATGATGAAAAAAGACCAATTTTCTATTAAACATGTATAAAAATATATTAGTGTTAATGGTTTTCTTAAAATACCAAATCATGAGTCCTCAAGCATGGATCTAATAGAGGCACACTGATGAGGTTGTAATCATCTTACCTGACCTATTTCAATTTATTTTTTAATACCTGCTCTAAATAAATGGAATTCATCATAAAATAATAAATCAATTATCCTAAATATATTAAATTATTATTATTATGTACCCAAAAATATCCACCCTATATTTCATCAAATGGGATGTTAAACTATCACATGTACATACATGTGGAATACTACCTCCATGTAGCTATAATATTCATTTACAATCACTATCATTCATGGATGGTTAATAAAACGGTTTTAATATTTATACGTGATATTTTTGAAATAATTATTATTCATTAATTATAATATAATATCAATCTTCTTACCTTCCAATCCAATGAAGAACAATAACATTACCCGTGTGTATGTGTGGACTACCACCTCCACAAAGAAATGTGATTTATTTCTAAATTATGATATACATGAATTTAAAAATGGATAGATTTGAAAAGTATATATGATATAAAAGTGAAAATTTAATTATTATTTTTTATTTTCCATTCATCCGTTCCAATCGTAGAAAGTTGAAAATATTGTCCATACGTACGTATGACCTGCCAACTGCATGAACGATGTAATTCATGTTTTTATCTCCACCTTTTTTATTTGAATCTATATATAAAATGAATATATATTATATATATAATTATTAAATACTCATTTATTATAGAACCATGATAAATGTGTAATGAACCAAACTATAAAATAGAAATTATAATTAAAAAAGATTTTGTTAACATCCTAAAATAATGATTTTAATAATGAATTATTAAAAACTTGGTATTGAAATGTAATAAAAATAAAATAAATGATATTATAAGTACTAAAATTATCCTAATGTATAAATAAAATAAATTTAAATTTATTATAAATGATATTATATTTCTTTCCAATAATTTTTAACTCGAGGTAAGAGATTTTTCTATAAATTTTATTCACATGATACACATGCCATATTCACCAATTTTTTCATTTATGTGGTGTATATAATACTCAGGAATGTATTTTATAATTATTATCCATAATATAATAGGGATATTCATGTCCATCAATTTTTCCATCTTCCAGTATATTTTTATTCAAACATTATCAAAGTGGTATTGGATTTATGTTGTAATCCCATTATTTATCAGGATTGTTTATGATCAAGTTTCGAAAGATAAATTTTATGACATAAACTAAAGAATCTGAATAATTATCTTATCCTATGAATATTCTTTTGATATAACCTGATTTTATTTCAGTTCTAAATCTATAATAACTCAGTAGACTGAAAGAATGTATTTAAGAAATTTCTACATTATTTACCTCTACAATCAAAAATACTTTTTTTCTATATCCATGGTTTTTAAAATATTTTCGAGAATGATTTTAGAAATCTCCACGGATTGTTTAAAGTAAATGTTTACAGATCAATTTTTTTTTAATTTTTTTAAATATCATATTCTATTTAATTGATAAATTAGTTAATTTTTAATTTTTTACCGAAAATGTGAATAAAATATTTTTTACACACAGATAATGAAATGAATTTCCCTACATCATAACTAATAAATCAAATGAATTTTTTTTTAAAGTTTATAAGGTTATTTTAAAATAAAATATTTTTCTTAATAGTTTTGACATTATAGGATTTTAAATATGTTATTTCAATTTTAAAGGATTGATTTCCTAAATAAATTATCCAGTGGTATTATAGTGTTATTTTTTATCCTATGTAAAATCTATTGATACTACATATGATTTAATAGAGTTATGATCTAAGGATAAGATCGTTATTCTTTCTGTAAATGTTTTAATATTATGATAATGAGATATTTATGAAACCCATTTATTTTCTATGCATCATACTATGAAGAAATATTGAAACATTTATGAAACTCATCTCATATCCATGGGTTGTGATAAATAATGTATTATTTATGAAATTATGGAACACATATAAGTATATTACTATTTTGTGATCGGTGTGCCCGGAATTATATATCCCTCCAATGAATTGGTTAAATATTTACATCTTATGAGATAATAATGACCAAAATAGGGAGTGAACCCATTATAGTAAGGGGTTATATCCACTGTGATAGTTCTAGGAGTTAATCTTGACTATGTATGCGATGGGATGTGGAGTGAACCCAATCCAATTAGATAGTAATTAAAGTGATCCTTCACAAAGGAAATTATTTTCTATGATATGTGCAAGACAAAGGCATATGTCTTATGTCAATGTTATGCCCTCATGGTTCATGTTATTTAATTAATTTATGGATCATATCTTATGAACTGTCAATATTTATTCCATGGTTTAAGGTTATGATATGTGATATAATTATTATATTTTTTAAATGATAAGATCATATTATCTTATATTTATGCTCATTTTTTTCATTAGTTATGATATATGTATATCCATTATTTACCATTAAAAGAATTTTAGAATTAAATTTCTTATCTTTCCTTTCCTAATGTTATGAATAATTGTTTACCATTATATATATAAGAAGGTTTTTTTTATAATGATGAACATAATTGGAGATGATGCAGATCTATTATAAACTAGTTGTTTATGTATCTGTATTTCTAAATACACTAAACCTATTATATTTTGGCATGGATCATTATTTTATTTTATGAATACACATATGATAAGATGTAGTATATATAGGTATTCAAATTATGGGTCACTATAGTGGGTATTATAGGAATGTTTAATTACCTTTTTAAAATAGGATGGGAAAACATTAGTGAGAACCCTTATGAAATTCCTATTTATATGAATATTTCCAACATTTATGAAAATAAATTAGTGTTGTTTAACTAAGAAACCATCCATGTATGTATAATAGATGTGTAAAAGGTATTTTATTGATCAATAAATAGGTAATAAGCCAAAAAATATTTGGTTGAGTATATATTAGTCATCCTTTTAGTGTAAGAAGATTGTTCTATTGCTTCACACCTTTATTGACACTCCTAGTGGTTATGCTTGTGTTAATTAAATTTTCTTACAAACAATTATGAATGATTTGAATAGGTATTAACCATATTGACCTTCGTTAAATATAAGTCTCCGTAGATTAAAATAAGGGTTTATGATTTAGAAATAAAATAAATTATTTTATATGATTATATGATCTCCCAATATAAGTATTATTTATCACACTATGTTCTTTTGTATTATTCAATGCATATACCTAGAAGGAATCGTGTTAAAGAGGAATTTCATGGAAAATGTGGTGATTATGAGAAAACAAATGTGAATATTACTATATTTATGTGTACGATGACTATTACTAATTAGATATCATGATATTTTATTGAAATTTATCATATTAACTAACTAGTAGAATCACCAAAGAAGAAAATAATAGAATTCACCAAGTTCTCAGGTGGTGGAGCCCATAGAGGAGAAAATGAAAATAATATATCATGTTATAATTTGGGAAAGAAACACCCAAGATAATGTATCTATGGAATATGAAACTATTCTATATCTAGAAAATATGGGAATATAAAAATGAATTACCAAGGAAAAATTTAATGTATTATGGACATAAATAAATTTCATCCTAGGGAACTATTAATAGATAATTATCTTAAATATAGGGAACTTGAGAATCATTCACATCAATTGACTATTCTAGATGCTAAATCCTTAACCAAGTAAGCACCTTTATCATGTTGAAGTTTTTAATAAATATTCTAATGAAAATCATTTTAATTTTAGTTTGATGTTTTTTTGTGAATGGATTAGATTTATTTATATATGTCATGTATCAATTGTAGATGAATGGAAGACACATTAGAAAGTAAAAAATCATTGTATGATCATCTATTGATGAGATTACATGAACACAAAATTAAATTTTCATCTATTTAATGGGTTTAGATTGTTATACAAAAGTGGTTTTTTAGATGGCTATAGATAAATAGAATACCAAATAAATCCATATTGTTTATGGTATTGTAGATTTACTTTTGAAAGTGTTTCATAGTATTCCTAAAAATTTAGAAGGTATGTTTTCAGTAGAACTGATGCATGATTCTAAAAAAATTTCAAATAATCTATTTATAATATCTTCTATTGAGTTTCTGGAATTAGAGAAGCAACTCTAGGAGAATCATTTGAATGGATGTATTCATCCAATTAAATTACCTTCGAGTGCACTTATTATTTTACCTACGAAGTAGGATGGATCAATGTGAATCTTAATTGATTATCATGAACAAAAAAAATATTAAAATCATTAATAAGTATCCTCTGTATCTCTCATATTTATGATTTTTTTATCAATTATGATGAGATCAATAGTTTACCAAGATTGATCTTTAGTCTATATTCTATCAATTGAGTGCTAAATATTTTTAAATACCCAATATAACCTATCATATTTGGTATAGACACTATGCATTTATAGGGAATCTATTTAGTCATTATAATTCCCATAGTATCTTCATGGATTTAATGAATAAAGTCATTATGAGTATTGTTACTATTTTTCAACGATTATTATAGAAAGAAGGTTAGTATTATTGTATCATAAATTAATGATAATGATATCAAAAATATCATATTATTTATTTAAATATAAATATATATAACTTCCATCTATTTTGGAGATGAAAAACGAATCACATTGCTTCATGGAGTTAGTAATCCACACGTACACATGAACGACATAGATATTTTTCATTTAATGGAAAGATAAAAAATTAGATGATATATTATATTTTAATAATGATAAATACATCATAAATATAATATATATATATATATATGTAAATTAAATCCATAATTAGAACCAGTTGTGGGAGACGATGTTGAAAAATACATTTTATCGGTTCCTGAGGCGATAGTCTTCGGTAAACACAAAGAACGTCATAGTTTCCCATTTGATTGTAGTGGAGATGGATTTAGATTATGAAATTAACCTAATTACATTCCATTGAATGGAATAAAATTATTTTATTATATCAGCGTGGTTGAATAATATTTTATGTCTGTGGAAGAATAAATAATATGAAAACTCTAGGTTAAAAACGATATGTCTTTTTTGAACATCCTTTTACAGTTTACACAAAAATCTATCCTAAGTTGGTTTTATGATCCATACAATACATCTAGGAATTTTTTAGTGATTTAAGGAAATTATTTATGTAGGTATTTTATGAAACAAAAGTTTCAAGAAGTGTGGCTAATGAGAAGAAGAGTTTATCATTTATAGGAGAGGAGAGGGGTACTCTTGAAATTTCTAAAATTATTAAAATTAATATAAATTAATTTTGAAGTCTAAATGAATCCAAATGAATTATATAAAAATATCAATGAGTGTGACTTGAAAATATCTCATATTATAATATTTTTATATGATTGGATAACATTTTTACCCTTATATGTTTGTTTTAACCATATTTTTTCCATTTTGGAAATTATAGTGATATCAAAATTTTTTACACAAAATGGGTTAATATAACTACTATATAATAAAAAATACCGATAAATAAACCATATTGGATGTAATAAAACATATAAAATTCAAGTGGAATGATATATTATTTTTTTAAATTTTAAATTGTTTAATAAATTATAATGTATTATAAAATAATGTTAATTACAATTTTAGAACTATAAATTTAATTTGAATTTTCAAAATATAAAAAAAAGTTATTTTTAATAAAATTCATCCAAACCTAGCTGATTTTCTATTTTTATCAAATATTTAATTTAACACAAAAATCACCCATCTAATATTTTTTATATTTTTTAAAATCATTTAATTGATTTTATAATTGCTTGTACAAGCACATTTTTAATGCTACATTAGTATTAATAGGGGTTATTTAATCAATAAAAAATATATATTAACATCATGAAAAAAATATATTTGATATTACGATTAATAAATGAACATTTGAACTGTTTATCCTTGTTTAAAAAATTATTAGATAATATAACAAAGAGAATGAATTTTTTAACTTTATTTATATAAAATAATAAAAATGTATAAAATATTCTCCAAATGGATCAAAAGACCATATGTATCAATTTTAGATAAATATTGATGATATTTAGTAAACCAATAAAATTCATACAAATGTTTGAGACATTTTTAGTCATTATAATTATATCTAAACCTCAATTACCTGATTTACCTTTTACTATGGTAATAAAAATTATTAAGGTTACTATTTATAATGTCCAAAAATAAAATATACCTATTTACAAAATTTGGACACACTGATTCAAAAATATAGAATCCATTTTTCATTACTAAAAATATGTAGTATAATAGTTCCAGGGGGGGTATTTCCCCTCACTCTCCCAGGAACATCTCTCCCATCTCTCTCGGGGTCTTCTGGGGTTCCCCTTGAATCATATTCCAGTTGTGCTTCCTTCACTAGTTTTAGTATCCCTTGTTATCACTTTTGCTTCATCTTTCATGGTGTGGTGTTTTTGGCAGAAGCTCTAGATTACCTCAAACTCTTCCCTTTCCATATCCCTATCATGCTTGACCTCATCTCAGCCGAATGTGATGGTTCCGATTGAGGATTGGTATGGTGAATTTTGAGAACTTTTCTAGGGATTTGGTTGTTCTCTCTCATTGATTTTTTATTTGATGGGTTCTTTTCTTATTATTCTCCACACACTTATACCTCATTCACTCCTCATATTCCCTGGATTCAGGATCATTCAAATTATATACCATTATGATCTAGAATGGTGTCTCTCTTGGGGGATTTGGATTTTTATTTGTGGTCATCATTGGTTCTCCTTGTGTGTGTTTCATATTTTTTGTGATCCATTCACAGATTGATAGCTATATTTTTTTCCTCTCCTCCTTCATAATGTTCTTCATATATGTTTTATAACTTTCTTTCTTAGTTATTATGATTTCTCTTATTGTTTTCCTGGTTCGATCCCTATGGTTATGGCTTATTGTTATGGCCTCAGTTCTCTTCCTCTCTACTCTTACATCTGAACCCTTTTTTTATACTCCATCTTAGAATAGTGTGGAGGATATTGGTGTGAATTGGGATTTGTTGACCAGGAATATAAGGTTGGTCCAAGATACATGAACTGCATTGGGGTTACATTATCTATTTTATGTGTTACAATTACTCTATGGAAGTGTTTTGTGATTCTATTATTGGTGATATCTATATTTTTCTATGTCTCATTAGCTCAACTATTCTACTAGTGATGACTATTGGTGAAGGAAAGGGCATGGTGTTTGGTGTGTGGTTGGATCATCATGATGTTCAGTGAAGTCTAAGAATAATACATTTTGATGATTTATTGGTTTTGTTGTGGTTTCCTTCATTTCTGTTTATGGTGGTATACTTTAGTGAAGTGGACATCAATGATGAGACCTTGATGTTAGTTGGTTATTTGTTCATTTTTGTTGTTTATGGTGGGGGATGTTAGTGAAGACATGATGGAGATAGTGATATGATGATTTATATGACATGTTTATAGAATATAACTCCTTGATATAGTGTTCCTCTAGTGGCCTATGATATTTGTGGGGATATCAATGACATGATGTTCATTTCTATTTTTTATTTTGGATGGTGAATTTTGAATTTCATATTTTACTGCTACATTTTGTATGATTTGGACGATGTGAGGGTTACCATTATAACCCTAAAAGTGGTTTTATGGAAATACAAAAAAAAATATAGATAAGAAATCATAGTTCATGAATTTACTATAAAATTAAACATTTAAAAAACAATGTATAATTTTATTAAAAAAATGTATTTTTTAAAGTATAAAGTGTTTTAATACGGAATTCTAGTAAAAATTTCAATAAAAATAATTGGAAAATTTAATAATATATGAACTAGTGGAATTTTAAAACTAATACAATAAATAATATTTATTTGTAAATACTTATTATTAAATATTGATTTCAATAAAAATCATAATTATTCCTTATTTATTGAAAAACTAATCCTTTCATAAATTTTTTAAAAAATTCTCCCAAAGATAATTTTGAAATTATAATTTTAAAAATTAAATTAATTTTATCAAAAAAATTTATTAATGTTTCTATAAATTAATTATATTACTTTTCCACAAAAATTAATAAAACCCATTTTTAGTGAAGATGTGTTTTTTAAGAATAAAACAACTTTACTAAAAAATTGGTTGATTATTTACAATAATTATTCAATAAATTTCTATTGAGTATAAACATTATATAAATTTCATATGTTTTTATTCAATTTCATACCCTTCAATTAAATGTCTAGATTATAAAGATCATTATAAATAAAATCATATTTTAGGGTTGGTTAAAGTTCGGTGTTGTGTATCATGTACACTATCGAACATATTCATTATTTTACAATCATGTGATATTGCATTCTCCCAATTTAGTAAATTATTTCCTCAAAATTTTAACTTGATCTTGGAAATCAATGCTTTTCCATCTTAAAATGCATTTTTTAAAACCATCATCATAAAAATGGTTAATAAAAAATCTTCTTGAAAAGAGGGAGAAGAAAATATAAAGGTCATCTATAATTGCACATATCTATGATTAGAAATAGGGAAAAATATGTGGGAAGAGAAAATATAGACACAGACTAAAAAAATAATTTCAAAATAATCATTGATATAGACATAGATCATTGATCATAATAAAGGGAAGGATCATGAGATTATTAAAGACAACACAACCATAAACCAAAATGGTGTCAAAGATAGTCTCAAATAATCAAACATGTAGTTAATAGGACACTTTTTTTAGTTGAAGAAAATTTTCATTGTTTGAGGAATGCCTTTAGGATCTAGATAAAGAACATAATGAAATATTCTTATATGATTTGAAAAATTTTATCCTTTAATCAATTTCAACCATAATATCATATTTTTAACCAAATGATGAGTATTCAATATGATTTTTTTTATTTTTTCATCCCAAAAAATAAATATATAATAGATCACATAATTACAAAAAAAGATTATAATATTTTCATCCTATCTTTGTACAGTAAAAAAATAAAAAATGTTAGAAAATTATAAGATAATTCAGAAAATAAATACACCTTTATGTGACGAAATAATACATTAATTTCCTAAATTTAATAGTAATGTCCAGAGGACAGAATTAATAAATCGCGTATTCTTGTAATATAAATTTAAAAGTTACCTATAAATACCACTGATCACTCTTAGAGTATTATACAAAAAAAGATATTCATTAATAAAAAAATCTTCATGATACAATATTTATTTTCATAAATACCCTGAATAACTATAGGCCACATTATAATCATATATTCATTAAAAATATAAATCAAATTCGAATCCTAAAATAAAATCACATCAAATCACATAATGGTTGCCAAGATTTTATTCATCATCTTTGGAAATAAATTTACTAATTTAGTCATGAAATAACTATGAAATGTCATTGTTGTCTATATGATTAAACATATGTTCCAAAATTTTAATAACCCATAATTACCTTAGTCAAAAAGATCATATATACCCTATCGGTTATAAGTAAATTTAAATAGTATGTCCATAGAATTTAATACATTATTATTTAAATAGTACTTCATTTTAATTCTATGGTTTTTATATAAACCATCAAAATAAAATATCTAAAATATATCATTAGTCACTAAAAAATTAAATCACACTAAACTTCAAATGGGTAGTATGAAATATTGATATTATGATCAAAATAAAAATTATAAATACATGATGGTATCCAAAACTATTAAGATAACCGCACATAAAAAATTAAAATCTCCTAAGTTATCTAAAGCTTTCTCAAATAGAAACTGTAATGAACCAGTACTAAAAATTATATAATTTTTTGTCCGTAGACAAGAATAATATTTACTTCAATCCCAATGTTATTTTAAGATTATATTTTTAGACAATTAGGTCATTAAAAATAATTAACAATACCATATATCTCATAGTGGACACATTGACTTAGTATCCATTTTTCCTACATTGTAAAACATTTTAATGATACACATGATATATTTCTATGGAAAATATTCATTAATTTCAACATGAATTATCATTTTCAGTTACCCATCATTAATGTTAGTGATTTTTTTTTCAAATGTGGTATGGGAACAAAAATATCAGTAAGTGTGGTAAAAATGAGTAAATAAAGAAACATTTAAATCTATGGATGAATAAAAAATTTGAATTATAAAAATAAACATTAGGGGTAAAAATTAATATTTTATTACTCAAAAAATATAATTAACTACCCAAAGAATCTCATAAAACATTAAAAAATAAATATTAAATAAGAATAAACACCCATAGTGGTTTCATTAACATTATGAAAAAATCATAAAAACATTTGTACATAGTTATAATTTTCACACTAAAAATGTATAATATACATTACTTTAAATATATTATCATTATATTACATTGGTAAATCATATTATTTCCATAATAACCCTTATAAATTATAGATAAAACATGTATGTAACTTCATAAAAAATTTATCTAAGTTTTATAAAACATAATTATAAATGTAATAACAATAAGTTATAGTTTAATAACTGTTTCATTAAAGTGTTATCATGGGTTAAATGGTTATTGGTTTATAATAGAACCACCAGTACTTGTTTTATATTGAAACCAAATATCCCTGGTTTCTAACATAACCACACCTTCTTGGATTTTAGCTAAAAATTCCATTTCATAACAATTACAAAAAACTATAACATATTCATAACATATAAAATCTTATAATTTCCAATATAACATTCATTATTATATTTTTTTCACCCATAATAAAATATTTATTGATATTTAAATACAAATTTAATTTTAACCCCCTTTTTGAAAATAACCTGAACATAGGAAAAAAACAATTTTCCTAAAATAAAAGATGAAATATTATATATTAATTAAAATATAAAATATTTTTATAGTGGTGGGAATCATTCTTGTCTCCATACATGTTATAATATAAATGTCCTGTTGAATTTTTCAATAAATTTCAAAAAAAAATATATAAAAATATTCCTTTTGAAAAACATTTAATGGAAAAAAAGATATATAAAATAACATTTAGAATTATTTAATGTAAATATAAATATAATCATAAAATATTTTAAAAAATATCGGTATTAGAGAAAATTAGATAGAAGGGATGCTTTAAAAGGGAATTTTTTTTGAAAATGAAAAGCCTCACTTTGAGTCTGAATCGTCATGTATGTTGTTGTATCATCTTGAGTAATAAGCATATATTAATTAATTTTTTTCTTAAGTCCAATTTTCATGTTTTGTATTCCTAATTATTTTATCTATCACCATGCTATATTAAATTATGTAGTCAATTAAATTCATGTTGGTCATTTTGACAATATTTAGTTCATAAATCCCAAATGAAATCAATATTTTTAATATGGTCAAATATTCCACTATTTAATAATCTCTAGAATAATAATAATAAAATTATTATATTTTTTAAAACTAGTTTACATTTCAAACCCAACCCTGATATATGGTTATTAAATATTACCTAAGTTACAATCATGGGGACGGTATGTCGTATGTACACATGGGTAACATTTCCATTTTCAATGATCATTATATAAATAAGGTGGATATTATGTTATCTTTAAATAATGAAAATAAAATCACAAATAACATATAATTTCATTAAATAATCTTATATATATCATTCATGTGTTGTGGTGATGAAAATCAAATCACATCACTTTGTGGTGGTGGTAGACCCCTACACACGCACAAACGACGTTATCATTTTTAAATGAATGAAAAGGTAAGAAATAATAGGATATAATATATATTAATAATGATAAATATGTCATTAATATCATATATATACATTATAACCATCATTATAACTATCCATGAGGGACTTCCATAGAGAACGAATTTCATCGGGTGATGAGGCAATAGTTCATCTTATACACGAATGCCTTTTGAATTTCACATTTGATTGATGTGAAGATGTATATAGGTTATTATTTGATCATATTGACATATAAATATATGGAATATAATTATTTTATTATATAATATTTTTTGAATATTTTTTTATTGAGGATGAAGAATAAATAAAACATAAATGCTCGGTTAATAATGATATATCTTCTTCAAAAAGAATATTAAGGTTTACTGAAAAAGATTATCTAAGATGTATTTATGAAAAAATGGCCTGGATAATTTTTTTAGGGATGTAAATAATGTATTTTATGTAATATCGTATTATAAAAATGGTTATTTAAGTGTGAATAATTAGAATATGTGGTTCCCTTTATAAGAGAGGGGAGGGGTACTCTTGTAATTTCATAAATTATTAAATTAATATAAAATAAATGTGTTATATAAATGGCATAAATTTGATAATATTAGAATATAATTTTAATATGAATCCAAATAATCACATTCAATAAAATGTGGCTAATTTTGGATCACATTTTAATCATTGTCGTTTTTTACCCTCCGTTAACCCTTTTGGAAATTATGATGGTATGAATTTTTTAACTCATAGAAGATTAATATATTTATAATAAATGGATAAAAGGCCTATTATTTAAAAATGAATGAATTCATAAACCATATCTCTTTTAAATTTTTTAATATAATGTTATTATCAAATTTAAGTCATTTAATATAATACTTCTTATTTTAAAATAATATTATTGTCAGTTTTAGAGCTATCCATTTTATTAGACTTTTGAAACTATTAAAAAAATAACATTCATATAAAATTCATAAAATCCTCTATAATATGTTATTTTTATCAAAAAAAAATTTGAATGCAAAAAATAAATCAAATAATTCTATTTTTAGAGTTTAAAAAAATTAGTGATATTTTTCTATATATATAAGCATTATGTCTGTGTTTCATAAAAATTTAAGGTAATTATTTAATCTCTAAGAAATATGAATAAATTAAAATTATTGAAAAAAATTATTAATATTAAAAATTAATATTTTGAACTCAACATATCTAATTTTTATTCATATATCTAAAATATAGATAAAGTAACAATATAAAATTATATTTTGTACCTCACTTTATGTAAAATAATATAAAGGTAAAAATCATGGAAAATTAAAAAAGGTGATATATTTGACTTTTGGATGATTAATAATGATATAAACTCATCCAATAATATTTTGAAAAGTGTCAGTGTCAAATTTTAGTCCGTATAATTTAATTTTTAAACTTAATTACCAAATTCAGCCGTTGTCATGGAAAAAAATATTATAGTTACAATTAATATTGGAAAAAATTTAAAGGAAACTATATGAAGAAATAGTACATAATTTTATGAAATATATATTCCATTTTAAATATTTGAAACAAAAAAGTAGCATAATTTAATTTAAATATAATTTGACAAAATGAAACAAAAATTGTTTTTTAGAAAAATTAATTTTTAAAAGTATAATGTGTTTTAATAAAAAAATTCATGTATAAAAATAACATCTAAAACAATATTTTTATTATATTATATGAATAAAATCTATTTATTTTTAAATATAATTAAAAAGTAAATATGAATTTATAAATACATGAAAATATAATACAATTTTTCTTAAACAAGTCGTATTTTAACTACTCGTTGAAAAATCGGTCATTTCAGAAAATTCTAAACAGTAAAACCTAAGTTAATATTTACATTATGATTTGAAAAATTGAATCTAATTTTATAAAATATAAATTCAAATCACATCAAAAATTTATTATAATATTTTCTCACAAAAATCAATAAAACCCATTGTAGGAACCCATAATTATAAACCATAAATGTAGTCGTCAAAGAATTGAGAAGTGTAAAGTGCATGAAAATACAGGTCATATTTTTTTTATGATGTACATTGATGTGGATTTCTTGATGCATATTGTTATTTCGTGAGATTTATTTTTATTATGGTTACACATTATAGACCTTATTTTCTTGTTTTTAAATAGATTTTTGTTCAAATTAGTTGAGGTGGACCTTAGCCCAAAATATTTTCTATCCATGATAACCTTCCATTCATATCCACAAAGTGATTATGCAGAAGTTCGCTTAATAATTCCTTGGGATACAACAATATTTCCAGTAGAGTGGCAAGTATTTAGGAGAGTATATCTCTTGCAGTGGGCATATAGGGTGAGTGCATGCATGCCTAGACAAAAAACTGAATGCATGGGAGTGGTTGATAAGGGAATGATGCAAGTTTTGTAGGTTTTGAACCCACTTTAAACTCATGGAAATGTTAATGTAGAATAATTTATTAATCACTTTCCATACGTAGGTGAAATCGATGTGGGATGACTAGCTAAATCCACACATTACCTCCGTGAAAAAAAAATATTTAAAAAACTGTGGTCTTCTAATAACCTTCTTATGTCATTATTAACCTCTTCCCATTTATTCCCTCACCAACACCCATATTATTATTTATTGATTAACACCTTAATTCATCCACATAATCCTGGTGATCGACTACATCCATGTTGGCCATCTATGATGATCAGGCCTGAGATAACTGAATCATCATAAAAATCTCAAATCCATGAATGTGGCTTCAATTTTCATGAATCGTATTAAGATATTGTGTCATTCCATTACAAGATGTTTTATGGATCATGAAATTGAAAATGGAAAACCATCAATACATCATAGGATCAAGAAAAAACACAAGAATGAATTCCAATGATCATTATGATATCATATGAATAAGAAACTGATCACACTATTTTTTACTAAACCATCGTAATATGTAAAATGAGTCACATGATAATATTGTGATGATCAAATGAATCCATGTGGAAATTAGAAGCTTCATATGGAAGAGAACAAACTCTCCATCCTGACATCCTTCATCCATTATTGTATTGTTCATTTATTCTATTATGAGAAGACGTTCAACGATTATCTAGAGGAGACAAACGAGATCAATGGATGCATAAGAAACCATCATGAAAATCCCATAAAAATTTTCTTAAGATACAATTCAAGAACAAAGAATGATATGTGATTCCATTGGATCCAATATTTCATATCCTCATCAGTCGAGACCCAAAGCTTGACGTACATGGACATTACATTACTTTTGAGGAATACTTAATACATAACAAAACCCAACACACAAGGATTGTAATAGTTTAGTGTCTTTGGAAACTCGAAACATAATCATTTAATAATGGTGAAAGATCTTCAACATCTCCCATAAAGATATTCCCATTTTTTTCTTACCGAAAACCTTTCATTATATCCTGCGGAAAAGAAAATATATAAAGGGTGACTTCAAATTCTCAGTAAGGGTAAGCATGGAGAAAATAAATCAAACCATATACATTTTAACATAAAAATGCAAACATAATGTTTAAACATCAAAATCTTGAGCAATGACATAAATAATGGTAGTACGTAATGCATATATCAAAATGGGACATCAATAATGATAAAATAGCTTGGAAATAAAACATGTAATTGTGGCAAAACATTAAGCAAATGATATGATTTCCATAGTTTCTAAGGCATTATGCTAAGTACATCTTAGTGGACAATGTCCCTTACTGAACCGAGTTCACTCCCCATTCTAGTCATGTATCACTGAACCGGATTAACTTGTCATTCCATCCATGTCTATCTCATGAGATATAAATCTTTACCCAATGCATTGGAGGGAGATATAGGTCCCACAAATCTCAAATTGAAATCATTATTACTTATGCCACAACATGAACATAAATCATTCATCATTAACCAAAGTATAAAATGGGTTTCATAAACATCATCCCATCATAACATAATCCTTACTAAAAAATGGATATCATTTCATCATAATAAAAGTGATACCATGTAAATCATAGAGAATTTATACTTGAAACATTGACATATGGAATAATTACATCTTATATGGAAAATGGATTTGATAAAACACTTGAAATGAAATCTTGAAGAAAATATCCTTTCTTCTTTAAAATCATTTTCTTTTCACGAAATTCCATGAAATTTTAAAATAAAAGGTTATTTTTAAAAATCGTTATTAGATCATGTAGAGTAGGATTCATGAAAATATGGTGTTATGAAACCGTAAAAATATGTTCATGCTGTATAAGTTAAAAAGAACATTTTTCTCATACTTTTGTCGGAAAAGTCAAAAAGTTCCTCGAATGGAAAACAAAAGAAAGATTCCTTCCATATGATGTGGTAAAAGTAAAAAAAGGGTAAAAATTACTTTAAACATGCATGGATGAAAAGTAAAAAATTTATGAAAATATTTTGTGAACATATGGACATGGATAAAAAACATAACCCCAGTAAATACTTACGAATATAAAATCATGGATTAGAATGAGATTGGAATAATTATCCCTTACCTTTTTTCCAATTTCATTCGTATGTGTATGAGACTCTTGTATAATGGGTTTACACATATTATTAACTTGTAATAGTACCGTAATAAAATTTAAGATATCTTATATGATTCACTTATGACATTATATTCTCCGTTCATTTTTCAATTCCATGTTAAAGTAGCGTTTTGGTTAAAATTGTTTCATTTATCGTCCGTGTTTTGACTTTTAGTTATTAGTATGATTACATAGATCATGATTACATAATTCCATAATATAAAACATGATTTATATATAATATATATTCATAATATACATATATATAATAGCTCGATAAATGGAAATAAATACACCGTTCATAGAGACGGTAGGTCGTACGTACACATGAACGGTGTTTTAGTTTCCTTATTGAAATGAATGGAATTAACTAGATGACATACATATATATATATATATAAATCTATTAGAATTATTATGTCATATATTTCATGATTACTTATTATATACATAACTACAGTAGAATTATTATGTCATATATTCCACCAATATCCTTGAACGGGGTATTGCATGTTTCCTGTTTTTCCCTTGTTGTTTCCTGCTTTTCATGATTCCCTGAGTATAGATGATTTCTTGTGAATAGGGTAATTTTTTTGTACTCTGGATTTTTTTCCATGCTTTTTTTCTTGTTCGGCGTTTTTCCAGTTGCCATGACTAGTTTTTGGATAGTGGAACTGATGTATTGTACTGCTGTTGTGACATAGAATGATAGCCAAGTAGTTCTTGTGGTTTACTTGGACCGATACACGTGCTATGAATGTTTGTTATACACGGGGCTGTGAAAACCTAGTGCAGTGGACCATAGAGAGAATGGACGTAAGGGCTTCTCTAGAGTGTCTTTAATTTATGATGCGAGACCACAGGGGGAATTGACGTTGAGTGTTTCCTCAGAGAGTCTGTAGATCCTCGACCTGGGCCACATGGGGAATTATCATTGACTGCTTCCTCAGAAAGCCTTTAGTACGATACGAGACTATAGGGGGAATTGACGGTGAGTGCTTCCTCAGAGAATCTATTATTTAGATGAACTAGAGGGGTGAGACTGTGAGTGACTCCCAGAGGGTTTCTAGTACTTGTAGTATGAACATTATGGGTTACACTGTGATAACTCCCAAGAGGTTACCTTATGTTCTACTTTTTGATTTGGCTGTTACTTGTGTGCTTTTCATGCTAGACACTGGATTGTAGCTTCTCTGTTCTTTCATGTTTACTTCTTCCTATATTTTACTACCATGTATTCACTGACTGTTATCCAAAGATCTCTTGGTGGTTGCCTAATGGGACATTGTCTCACACGCTATTTGGGGCATGCTTTTGGGACCAAACAGATTATATTGTTGCAGGTATAGATAAGGGCAAGAACCCTTTTTTAGTTGAGGTACATGACTTGCTGAGGTGCTAGGGAGCATGGGCCCAAGCTATGGCTTGCGATGCTGAGGAGACTTTTGGTTTCTTTATTTTCCCTTTTCATTGTTACTGTATTTCTTCCAGCCTGTTGTTTGGTTTGGATATTTTATGAGACTTATAACATTCCATGCATCATATCTTCAGTTCCAGTTATTTATTATTTTATAAAGTCTTCCGCTGTTAAATTCTGATGAGAATGTTGTTTACTGACTCCGATGTTATACATTGTTTCCTTTCTTTTATTTTCATATCCTATAAGGGGATTGTTCCCCCAACTACCTTACCTAAGGCCCTCGCTGCTAGTCAGCAGCCTCTGGCATTCGGGGGAATGCACTTGAGGTCTTGTGGCGAGCTGGGTACGGGACACCATGAATGGCTCTGGATTCCGGTCATTACACTTTTCATGCGTGTGAATCCATGGACATTCCATATATTAACCATGAAAACCTTAGTCCTATGGACATGAAATATTTCCAATGAATTCTCTAGACATAAACCCTTAATATAAACTCATGTCCATGCACTCCTCCTCACATGAAAAATATTTTCCATGCATCCTTGAGGCACGATCCCTATAGACATGAAACATCAACACTTGGACATATGTGTGGTCTATGATATGTCTAAAAAACACCATCATGTTACTCCATTGTTGATTATATGACTGTATGAATCCTCACAATTCTTGTGATTCCCTTATACATTTCTTGGCATGCCAGTCTTTTCATGTTATAGTACAGGGAATAGTCACTTTGATTATGCAAAGACATCCAACATAAGGTAATTTGATCATGCGAGGATGTCCCGGATTAGACATCTAGTCATTTGAAGGCATCCCATACTAGTCACTTCCTTCTAGCGAAGAAATTTGGGATAATTAATGTTAATCATGTTAAAGGACCTATACATGTCTGTTTTAATAATTCAAAGAATAATCGGACAAGTTAGTTGATCATGAAAAAGGTGATGGAAATGTCCACTTTTATTATGCAATGTATCTTAGAAATGTCAGAAGGAAACCCTTGGACGTGTCTTCCATGTCTAAAAAACACCATGAACATATCAGAAAGGAAATTAAAATGATCTAGGAATACAGCCTTTCATTTTTCTACAATGTCAAACCAATGCTACGAACATGTCAAGATGAAAATAAAACATTTCTAGAATACACCCTTTGGTGTTTATGCATTGTATGAATGACATCAAAAAATTATTTGTTAGTAAATCAAGATTTATCGAGAAGACAATCAAGATTTGTCATGTAGGTTTTTCAAATTCCATCAGTAGACACACTTGGACACACAACAAGGAAACCCTTTAGCAAGGAACCATAGGATGAATAACCCCTTTATAAGGTGATTGTACTTAATGAATTAGGGGTGCACAATCATTTGACCCTATTTTTGTCATGCTCTCGGATGGACCCTTTGTGTTGAACCAAGCATTTACGGCCCAAAGTTTTATCTATTAGATTTATCCCTTCATATAGTAATTTCATATAGTATAAATCACCTAAAATCACTTATAGAACATAATAAAGATCTATAAATGACAAATTAATGAAATAAGAAATATTTATAAATGTTAAGGATGAAATAATAACTTTATCCTTGGAATATTATTATGGCCCTTATGAATAGTTAACCAGCCAAATGAATATTACATTCACCCGTGACAGTATAAATAAAATTTAGGCTTCTTATAAGTGAAAATATGATATAATAATATCATCATATAAGTAAGTAAATATTTTAAAAATTATTAATTAAGTGTTAGAATTTTTAAAGTCGTAAATATTTAATTACAATTGAATGATTAATTTAATAATTTAAAAGAAATTTTGTTTTCATAAAATGTACTCATAAATTAATTTATTATTATTTTTACATAATTTTATATGACATTAAATAACTTTTTAATGTGTTATAAAATCATTTATAATTTTAAAATCTATATTTTCAATGTAAATGACGGTTTTAATTATAATTTAAATTACTTGTATTTAGAAAATTATTTTCATAAAATAGAGTTTATTTTTTAATTCTACTCATATAAAAATGGTTAGGGTGTTTATTGGAAATTTTCTGAAGTACATGAAATTTTTATGAATTGTAAAATATGATAATTTACGATAAAATACAAATTCCTGAATTATGAAGTTATAGATGATGTACGGTTCATATAAGCCAAAAATATCAAACTCTCTTTAATTATTTTAATATATTTAGAGATAATTCTCAAACTATTGATAGCATTTATCCAAAATAATAAACTAATGAATATAATAATGAGAAAACACCCCTCTCCTTGACTATTAATCGCACACCTCACCCCCTCTTTTCATCACAACCCTCAAGATTTAATAATTTTCCAAATAGTTCTAAAAACTATTCACAAGCCCCTATAACAATTACATAGGCTCTTGGTATCATCAAAAGACCAAAAACATTCCCATTAGGATGTTCTTAAGGTGGGTAAATCAAAGAGGTAGATCCCTTTCCCTTTTTCTTTTAATTTCTTTCCAATTTCTTTTCTTTTAATATCTTATACACACATTATCTTATCAAAATGGAATGGTAACTTTATTATGTTTGATAAAATTATATTCTATATTGATTCTGGGAGATCCATACTTAAATTCCCCCCTCTCACTATTTTATTCTAAAAATCCAATCGTCGCCCATGATGTTTCAATTTAACTACATCATGGGTGATGAAATTTCATTTCATATTAATGCCTCCATGTGTGTTAATATAACCATAATAATTGTTGAAAAATTTTAAAATTTCTTATATAATAATATTTAATTTATGGAACTAACATACATATAATACTAAATGTCAAAATAAAATTAGTTCTTTCTGATCGATAAATAGCCAAAACTAACCTAAAATGATCATAAATTAATTTTATCTAATGATTTATCCTTATATAATATAATGAGATTCATTATAAGACAATTTAAACTTATATTAGATATTTAATAACATATAATAACAATTCTGGATATTTCTCCTTATTTTACATGAACTTCCATTCATGTATACAAGTGAACTGATCGTGAAAACAAAGAAAATTAACACTCCCAAATGATGAAATTAAACTATACAACTCATTGAAAATGTCATAAATGAACTTAATAAAATAATAATGAATCAAATTAGTGTATAAAAGATAATTTATTGTTAATTAAATAATATTTGAAAGCATTCATACATATAGTAAGGGATATTCTCAAAACCAACTATCTTTCTTTGTGTTTTCCCTCTTTTGACACATTTTATGTGTGGATATTACATAAATATTATTTCTTCATAATTATAATACCTTTTTTTTGAAATAAATGTTTTCTAATTGATTTAATGAAAAACACAATTTCTTCCAAAAATACTCATTAAAAAACACCCCTTTTACTTATCGAGGTTGTTTCTTCTTCACTCAAGGTTGATGAGTCTTATATAAAGTATGTTATTACCACTTTCATTTGAGAACCCATGGTCTATTAATTTATGACTTATGAAATAAACCCATTATATTCCATTGGTTATTTTATGTAAAATGTTTAAATATTTTCGATGTTTCGTGCACGATAATGTAAATGTTATGATGTGATGGGAGCACCCAGAATTATATATCACAGTGTAAATGTAATGTCGGAATGGGTGAACTCATAATTATATAGTTCACTAAGTCATGGGATAATGTTATGAATCTCTTGAGAAAGAGTGAAATATGAATGAACAAAATTCTATCTTTGTTCACAAATGGGGTGGTATTTTACCACTAAGACATGATTTTTCATTTTTATTTATTGCCACATTCTATTCCTTGGTCTAATGATTCCTATCATGATTATGATGATTATGTTATTATTATTCTAACATAATTTTATATTTGTTCATGTACTTATATAAAATCTTACTATGATTTTATCTCACCTTTTCATTGATATATATCTTTAGGTGATTACATTTACTAAGGAGAACACAAGAGCTAATAAAAAGTTCGTGAAGAAGGAATTAAATAAATGTTTATCTTTTATTTGGTAAATTTCTTGTATGGCCTTAAATATACCAAGACACTAAATATTTGGATCCTAATCAGGTAATTATTTTATTTTTATCATTAAAATTATTTAATGGTAATGTAAGAGAAACAAGGTTTAGTATAGTTGGTATCAGAGCACAGTTTAGTTAATTGGGGAATTATGATTAATGAACCTTAGTGAAAACCCTTAGGATGAGACTATGTATATGTAAGAACCCAAGATGTTTTTCTAAACATAAGAATCCCATAAAATGTGAATTTAGACTTAATTTCACAAAGGGATAAATTATTCACGTCTTTTTGACTTATGTTTTGTTATAAACTTTTCTATTTTAGAAAATAGTGGGAACTATAAGAAACCAGGCCAACAGCCCATAGGAGGGACAATACAGTAATTTATTGAACGACATCCCCAATGATTTTGGAGGTGGAGTTAAATATTTCACGATGATTATTACTAATTTTTATCATGTTATGAATAATAACATGAATCATTTGGAGCATCTACAATCATCTAAGAGGGATAAAATGGTCGTTAAGTGTTTTATATAGTAACGTCCACTAATCATTAGGGGATATTCTGATCCACTAGTCATAGAATAGTGGGTCAACTCAGTGGAAAATATATTTTTTCTACATAACTGTTTTGAGATGGAGATGATGACTCTGTTGTTTTACCAATAAGATGGAGATTCTGATAAATGGTTAGATTTGATTAAGAACACTAACCTGAAGGATGAAATTGAAGAGATCAGGCAGAAAAAAAGTTAAGACAATGATTCATAACAAGTACATCCCAAGAGCTATTCCAAAAAATATGGAGAGAAAATTAATAGAGATAAAGTAAAAAAAGATAGATAATATATCATGGCCTATGAAGAGAATTTCCCAAGGCTTTCAATATACACATTGGATATTGTTATCCCCAATGTTAGAAAAATTGATAGATTCTATATTGGATTAAAACCACACCATTGAATGTCTTTATAAAGTTGATACATTCTGAATTTTGAAGAAATTTTTTGTTGTTCTCTAAATTTAGATATGGATTATGGATAAAGGGATCATATCTATTCTGATAAGAAAAGAAAGATTCAGTTTGAAGATAAAGGATCTCATGATAATGGTGGAAAGAAAACTAAACCACCGACATTTCGAAAATTTTGGAAGAAGCATAATGGGAACTACCTAAAAAGTAAGGGGAAATGATTCATGTGTGAGAAATAAGGCCACCAAGTTTGGAAATTTAGAAAATACATGAGGAAGAAGGAAACTTTGGTGGAGGAATGGAGAGCACCAACCCTGGTCGAATGATACAACTATAGAGAGCATGGGAACGATGCAAGACAGTGAATTAAACCTCGAGTCTTTGAGGGTAATCAACACCCATTTCCACCAAATCCAAAGGTTCATGGAAAGGCTTATGTTACCACTAATTTTAATGTGGAAAAATAAAATAATGATTTTACAAGGTACATGTCCTATTAATTCATGAATGAT
This sequence comes from Viscum album, assembly GCA_963277665.1. Taxonomy (NCBI): domain Eukaryota; kingdom Viridiplantae; phylum Streptophyta; class Magnoliopsida; order Santalales; family Viscaceae; genus Viscum; species Viscum album. The sequence goes on along the minus strand of OY728123.1, from coordinate 1,193,983,347 downwards.
AAAAGTACTATTTAATTCTGGTTCTATACATTTCTTTGTATCTTGTAGTTTTTTAAAAATTAAATCTATGACCTAAGACAATGAAGTAGATATATACATAAAAACACCTCATGGGGCATTCATTGCATCCTAAGTGTTACACACATGTACTTTTTGCATATGTGTAATGACCCATCCGACAATTCATTTGATACTTCCCTTGGTAGAATTTGACACTATAATGATAATGGATTGTCTCTCATTATATAGAGAACATACATACTATAAGAAAAAAGAAATTTCTTTTCATATTTCAAACCATCCCATACTCCTCTAAAAATTCAAGGAATATAATGAATATCCTTTTGAAAATCCTTCAATTCCATGGGTGTAGATTCCATGTGAGAAAGCATACCTCACTCAAGTGGTTGAGTCATAGGAAGGTATCAACCTAGTTGAAATTCCCATTGTGAAAGAATAAAGTGATATATTTCCAAAAAATTTACCTAAAATCCTCCCAGATCATGAGGTATAGTTCTCAATAGAACTCATACCCTAATCAAATCCAATATCAATGTTTTCTTACATGATGTATTTTATTTAACTAGAGGAGATAATAAGCAGCTGCAAGAGAATTTGGACACAGGGTTCATAGACCAAGTGAACAACCTTAGGGATCCACATTTCCCTTTATCATGAAGAAATATGGATCAATGCATATTTTTATTAATTATTGGGAACTCAAAACGATCACTATGGATAAATATTATCCTATTCCAAGGATTGATGACTTTTTTTATCTGCTATGTAGATCTAAATACTTCTCAATTTTGGATCACTATTCTAGATATCATTAGCTAATAGTGAAGAAGGAAGATAAATATAATAATAAAATCTATATAATTTATGGTCACTATGAGTTTTTTGTTATTACATTCAAACTTTATAATTCCCATAAAATATTCATGGATTTGATTAATTGAGTCGTTATAAATTACCGAGAAAAATTGGTGGTAGTGTTTTTCAATGATATTCTCATCTACCCCAAGTGTAAGGAGTTTCATGAATAACATATATGGCTTATTTTGTTGACCTTGGTGAAGGAGAATTTGTATTCCATGTTTAGAAAGTGTGACTTTTGGATGTATCATGTAACGTTTTCGGGACATGTTATCACAAGCCTGTGAATTTCTATAGAACCTTAAAAAGGTGATTGAGGATTGGACCAGACCCTCTAGTGTCACAAATATAGACAGTTTTCTTGTATTAGAAGGTTACTATTGAGGCTTTGTGAGAAATTTCAAAAAATCATCAAACTCGATAACTATTTTAACAAGGATAGGGGTAAATTATTTTTAGACAGAGGAATGTGAGGAAAGATTCAAGGAAATAATGAAAATGATGATCATTTCACCCACACTCACATTACCAAGAAGTGGGGAATGATTTGTGATATAAATTGATTATTCATAAAATGTTTGGTTTCAGTAGTCATGTGAAATAATAATGTGATAGCATATTCCACACATCAGTTCAATATCTAAGATAAGAACTACCTGACGTAGGATCTAGAGCTAGAAACTATGGTTTTTTCCTTGAAAATCAACTTACACTACCTCTATGGTGAGAAGTATGAAATATATAGTGATCAAAAGAACAAAATTAATGTATAAAAAATGGATCACAACATATGAAAAAGGAGATAGATAGAACTAATCCTGGACTAATATTTCACTATTCAATTTCTTTCTATCAAGGTAAACAAGGTAGTTAATGCTCTTAGAAGAATAGAACCCGGTAATATGTCCATGATATAGATAGAGATAGAAAGTGTCTTCATTGATATGAAATGGATGGATATAAAATTCATAATTAGGGGAATACAATCTACCATGCACAAATGATTTCCAAACCATCAATCCAAAAGAAGTCTAAAAATGTATAAAGGGATGATCTGGCATTACAAAAGAAGGTGAATGCAGTAAAGGAATGGATTTTTAAAGGGTTCCATATTGATGATAATGGTGTGATTCACTTTGGATTGTGGCTTTGTGTGCCTTCATCACCTGGTATAAAGAAGGAGATATGGGATAATGGACATAACTGAACTTTCAATTTACATCCTGGGAGTACCAAGATGTACTATGATCCTTAGGAACACATCTAGTGGATGATCATGAGGAAGTATATTTCATAGTATGTCACAAGGTTCTTTATATGCCAGAAATATAATGTTGAGTGACAAAATTCCAAAGGGTTGATGATACCACTGCATTTTCCCATGAGAAAAAGAGATAATGTCAATATAGACTTCATCACAGGTCTCCCAAAGACATCCAAAGAAAATAATGTGTATGGTTTGTAGTTGACCGAAAAACAAAGGCTTCCCACTTTCCCACTATTCAGGAAGATCCCTCACATGAATAAATTGAAATGATATAGGTGAATGGAGTGGTGATACTTCATGGGGTTCCACTCTTGATTTGATATGATCATTATCCTAGGTTCAAATATTAATTTTGGAGGATCCTTCAAAAATATTTTAGTACTAAATTAAATTTCTGTATAGCCTATCACCCCAAAACTAATGGATAATATGAAACGACTATTTTGACACTCAAAGATATGATAAGAGACATCTATTTCTAATTCCATGGTTCATGGGATCATCATATACCATTGGTTGAGTTCTCATAAAATGACAACTTCCACTCATATATTTAGATAGATCCATATGAAACTCTATATGGAAAGGGATATAGAACTAGAATCCTTTGTGATGTTGTTGTAAAAAGAAATCCACTTAGACCTAATCATATTCAAGAGATAAACAAAAAGGTTTACAACATTCCCCAACATATCAAATCTTCATAGAGTCAGAAAAGAGATATGTTGACAACAATATAAGGTATTTCCAGTTTTACATTAGAGATAAATTCTTCCTTCAAATATCCCCATGGAAGAGATTCATGCGGTTTGGAATGAAAATGAATGTATGTTTAAGGTATATTAGACCCTTTTAGATCCTTGATCGCATTAGAGTCATGGCCTATTGGGTTGAATGCCCACCACATATGGCTCATGTTCATGATGTATGTAACATATCACTCCTGAGGAAGTAGATACCTAATCCATCACAGGTACTGAACTCAGAGGTGGTACATATAACAGATGATCTCTCAATGAAGAGGATCTTTTCAATATTCTATACCATAAAGATAAGGTTCTACACAAAAACAAACCCCACCTTGTCAATGTTTTTTTTGAAGAACCATAAGTTTGAAGAAGAAATGTGGGAACTAGAGGAGTTGATGAAGGATAAGTACCCCTGCCTATTTAAGTAAAAATAAATTTAGAGGGTGAAATTTCAAAAGGGGGTCTAATGTAATGACCCAAATTTTTTTCAATTTCATTTATCCCTTCTTATAGTAATTTTATATAGTATAAATCACATAAAATCACTTATATACCATAATAATGACTTTAAAAGTGAATATTTAATAAAATAAGAATAATTTCTAGATGGTAAGGCTAAAATAGTAAATTGAACTATGGAATAGTAATATAACCCTCAAGAATAGTAAACCAGTCACATGAATAGTTTCCTCACCCATGGATGTATAAATACAATCTAGGAATCTTATAAGTGAAAATATGATATAATTATTTCATTATATAAGTAAGTTAATATTTTAAAAATTATTAATTTTTTGATGGCATATTGGTAAGTCATAAATATTTAATTACAATGTTATGATTAAATTAATAATTAATAAGAAAATATTTTTTCATAAAATCTATTAATAAATTAATTTCTTATGATTTTGAGATAATTTTATAATACCATAAGTAATTTTTCAACATCTTATAAACTCAGTTATAATTTTAAAATGTGTACATTCAATGAAAATGATAATTTAAATTAAAAAAATTAAATTACTTATATTTAAAATTTTAATTTCATAAAATTAACTTCATTTTTGAAATATTCACATCAAAAAATGTTTAGGGTGAAATTTTGGGTTTTTTCTAAAATAGTAGAATTTTTTATGAACAGTAAAATATGACAAATTACAAAAATAAGATTGATACATGAATTATGGAGTCATAGATGATGTAAGGATTCTTTAAACCCAAAATTGAGATCTTTACTTTATTATTTTAATATATTTAGTGATAATTCTAAAAGTATTGATATTCTTGAGCCAAAATAATAAACTAATGAATATAATAATGAGAAAACACCCCTCTCCTCCACCATAAATACCACAAATCACCCCCCTCTTCTCCTCAAACCTATCAATATTTTATATATGTCAAATTATACCCCAATCACTCACCATGACCATATCCCTGGTCCATGAGCTCTTGGGATCATAAAAAGACCAAAACCATTTCCTTAAGGAGGTTCTCAAGAATGATAAATCAAATATGTAAAATTATGTTCCTTTTTCATTTAATTTATTTTCAATTTATTTTATTTTAAAATATTCTCATAAAATTATATTATCCAAATGGTATTGTAACAATAGTATGTATTATATACTAGTATTATATAATTTTAATGGAATATCCATAATTAAACTTTTCCCGCTCTCTCTTTTATTCTCAAATGAAATAGCCACTTGTGATGTTTCAATTTAGCGACATCGTAGGTGATGCACATTCATTTTTTTAACACCTTCATGGATATTAATATTACCATTATAATGGTTTAAATAAATTTTAAAATTTATTATATAACCCTATTTATTTTCTATAACTAAAATATCTATAACACAAAATGATAAAACAAAGCGAGTTCCCCGTGATCGAAAAACGTCCCAAAGTAACCTAAACTAATCATCAATAAATTTTATTTATTTATTAATCCTAATAAAATATAAAAAAATATAATATAAGATCCTATGGAATATAATTAATAATATATAATAACATTTCTTCATATTTATCTTCATTTTACAAGAGCATTCATTTATGTATACATGTGAACTGATTGTGAAAATTAAGAAAATGAACACTCTTAATTGATGAAATTAGACTATATAACTCATTTAAAATCTCATAAATTAACTTAATAAAAACATAATGAAAAAAATTATCATATAAAAGGTTTATTAATGTAAATTATTGAATCTAATACAGAATTCATACATAAGTTAATGGGAATTATTGAACCCCACTATCTTTCTTTGGGGTTTCCCTCTTTCACCCCATTTTCAGTATAGATATTCCATAAATATCATTCATTCATTATAATTTTACATTTATTTGGATATACATGTCTTCTACATATGTTTATGAGAAATATTTTTTTCCAAAATAACTCCTTTAAAAAACACACCCTTTACTTTTTTAGATTGATTCTTCTTCACTCAAGGTTGATGATTATAATATCAAGTATGTTATTCACTCTTTAATTTGGGAAGCAAAACTTTATTAATTTATTATTTATGAAATAAAACACATTCTTTTCCATGGTATAATTTATATCCACGATTTATATATGTTCTATGTGTCATTCATGAGAATGTTAATGTTATGATGTGACAGGTGCACACAGAATTTAATAGCACAGTCTAAATGTTATGATGTGACAGGTGCAACCAGAATTATATAGTTCCCAACGCATTGAGTAATATGATTAATATAAATAGAATAAGTGAATCATGTGTGAACAAGTTTCTATATTGTTTCACAACTATTTGTGGTATTTAACGACTAAGACATAATGTTTTTTATGCATCACCACATTACATTCCATTATCTAATAATTCCTCTCATGATTATGATGATGATGTTTTGATTATGCTCACCCCATGTAATATTGTTTCATGTTCTTATCTATCATATTACTAGGATTTTTGATGACCCATTTTTTGATGTATATCCTTATGTGATTACTTTTACTAAAGATAATGCAAGAGCTAATAAGAAGCAAGAGAATAAGGAATTAAATAAATGTTTGTGTTTAAATTTTTAAATGTAATTTATGGTTCTAATTTTCCCAAGACACTAATCCTTTGGATCCTGGTCATGTAAGTATTTTATGTTCCTTTTCATTAAAGTGATGTAATTTTAATGTATGAAAATGAATGGTCATTGTAGTAGGTTTTAGAGCATGGTTTAGTTAATTTTAGAATTCTGATAGTGAACCTTAGTGAAAATACATAGTATGAGACTAAATATATGTAAGAACACAAAAATACTATCAAAACAAAGTGTTATCAAAAGATATTCCTTCATAGTTAATTTTAAAAATGGATAAATTATTCATGAATTCTTGAATTATGTTTTTTCGACCATTTATATTTTAAAAAATATTGGGAACCAGGAGAAACCATGTCAATAACCCATACGAGGGATAATTCAAAAATTATCAAAATGACATCCCCAATGCTTTTAGAGGTGCAGTTCAGAATTTCATGGTGATTATTACATACCTACGTCATGTTATAAATAGTAAACTAAATAATTTGGAACATTCTCCTTAACCTATTAAAAATATATTGGCTATCATGTCTTTTATGTGGAAACACCAAACTATGTTTAGTGGATATTATGATCCACTAGTCATAAAATAGTGGTTAAACACAATAGAGAACATATTTTATTTTACGTCACTATTCCTAGATGGAGAATGTGACTCTGGTCTTTTACCTTTTAGATGGACAGTCCAATAAATGGTGTAGATTGATTAAGATTGAAAATTTGAATGATGAAATTGATGATATGGAGAGAGAATACTTGTAGATAATTTTTCTTAACACGTGTTTCCCAATAACTATTCAAACAAAGATTGACATATAATTCATATTCAAAATGAAATTAATGCAGATTCTTTCATGGAATACAATGAAAATTTCACAAATATTGCAAGGTATACATTAGTTTTTTTATCAACCGTAATATATAATTTTGATATATAATTTAGTTGATAAAAACAAAACCATCAAAAGGATCTGGAAAATTGAAAATTTGGGAGTTATGAAGTAGTTTGTTCACTTTCTCTCAAATTGGATATCGAGTTTGGGGAATGATCCCATGGATATAGTGACATGAAATGAAAGTAAAAGTTTTAAGCTGGAGGATCCCCTAAGAAAGGTGGAATGAAAACTCAACCATCCATGTGTAATTTTTTTTGAAACAAGCAATATGGGAACTACATCAAAGCGATATAAAAAAGATTCATGTTCAGTAAAGAAGTATACAGATCCTAGGAATGTTGAAAATACATGAGAAATCAAGAAAATGTGGTGAAAGAATGTAGAGAACCACCCATGATCCAATGCAACAAATGTAGGGGGAAAAGGGAACTATACGAGCTAGTGTAAAAAACCTCATGTCTTCAAGGGAAATCAGTGTCAACAACTAAATAATACAAAGTAGTAAGTATTGTTTTATTCCATCACTACTACATTAATAGTGAAAGAAAACTAAATTATATGGGGTATAATTCCTATTCACTCAACAATGGTAAAAGTCTTATTCGATTATAGTTCTATGCATTCCTCTATATCTTGCATGTTTCTATATAATTGAATCGAGGAATTGAATCCATTATGTAGATATATAAATAAAAACACATTGTCATTTAAACATTAAATCCCAAGTGTTAAAATCTTCTCTTGTTGGCATATGTGGTTAGATTATTCCAAAAAATCACCTAATACCTACCTTGATGGAATTTGATGCTATAAATAGAATAGATTGGCTATCATTATATATGGAACATATAAAAAGTCATTAAAATGAAATATATTTTCATATTATAAACCATCCCATGCTCCTATATATAAATTAAATGAAGATCATGAATATCCTCCAAGAAATTCCTTCAACAGTGTGGGTGTTTATTCTCTATAAAGAAGCATACATCTCTCAAATGGTTGATTCGAAGGAAAGTATCAAACTAGGGGGAATTCCAATTATGAGGAAATACAATGATTTATTTCATTAAGAGTTTCCCATAATTCCCTGAATTTTGAGTTATAGTTCACACTAGAACACATACACATAGCTACTCATATCTTTATCTATCCCTATATGATGCCTCCTATCGAATTGGAGGAGTAAAAAAACTGTTTTAAGAGTATTTGGACAAAGGTTTCATATTCCCTAGTGAATTACCTTGAGTTTCTCTTATGATCTTTGTCAAGAATATGGGTAGATCAACGCGGTTGTGTTTCAATTATTGGGAACTCGACAAGATCACTATAAAGAACAAGAATCCTCTACCAAGGACATATTATGTGTTTGATCATCTATGAGAATATGAGTACTTCTCAAAGGTGGATATCTGTTATGGATATCATCAATTGAAGTTGAATAAGGATGATATTCAAAAGGATTTATTTTGAACAAGGTATGTTCACTATGAATTTTTGGTGATTCCCTTTCATCTTACCATTTCCTCTTAAATCATCATATATTTTATTAATATATTCTTTAGAGATTACATCGACAAATTTTGTAAGTGTTTTATCAATGATATTCTCATGTACTTCAATAGAAAGGTGGAGCCTTAAAAATATCCAATTCTTGTGTTGGTGACATTAAAGAATGAGAAATTTTATTCTATGTTTAGAAAGTTTGAATTTTGGATACAACAAGTCGCATTTTTGGGACATGTGATCACAAGTGATGGAATTTGTGTGAATCCTTCCAAAACGGTGATTGAGAAATGACCCAGACCCTCTAATGTGACAAAAATACGTAGTTTTATTGGTTTAGTAGGGTAATATTGAGATTTTTTGAGTAATTTATTAGGATTGTCAAGCCCGCTAACTAAGTGAAAAAGGAAAGGGTTAATGTATGTCTAGATGGAAAAATTTGAGGAAATCTTCAAGGAACTAAGCAAAAGGCCGACCACTACACCTATACTCACGTTATTGAAAAGTGGGGATGTTTTTCTAATATACAGTGGTGATTCAAATAAAGGCATGGGTTGTGTACTAATGAAAATTAATAATTTCATATCATACGCCCCACGGAAATGGAAGAGGCATGGTCTGAACTACCCGATGCATGATCTAGAGCTAGAACATGTTATTTTTTTCATTGAAAATATAGCTGCACTACCTCTATAGTGAGAATTGTGAAATATATACCAATCACAACATCCTAAATTATATATTCACACAAAATGAGGTCAACATGTGACAAATGAGTTAGTTAAAGCTAATTAAGGACTACGATTTCTCTATTCACTATCATCCTAGTGAGGAAAAATGGTAGTTGATGACCTTAGTAGAGAAACAACGCTACACTATCCATGATGTGGATGGAGAAAGACCTTGTATTCATTGACATGAAATGTATGGATTCAGAAATCATAATAATATGAGATATATACTACCTTTTAAAATTTATTTCCCAACAATCTTACCAAGAGAAGATTAAGGAGGCACAAAGGGATGATCCAGAGTTACAAAATAAGGTGAATGGAGTAAAGGAAGGGATGTTGAAATATTTCCATATCGATAATGATGGCGTGATTCAGTTTGGAATGAGGCTTTGTGTGCCATAATCCCCTAGTATAATGAAGGAGATATATAATAATTCACATATCTCAACATTATCTATCCATCTAGGGAGTAAAAAGATGTATTGTGATCTCTGCGAACACATCCTGTGGTAGAATATTAAGAAGGGGACTACTGAGTATATATCAAGGTTCTTGATATGTCATTAAGTTAAAATGAGAGATTTAAGTCCAAGTAGATGATGAAACCATTTCTTATACCCATGTCAAAATGGAATATTGTCACTATAGACTATGTTAGGGGTCTTCTGAATACATCCAAGGAAATATTTTGATATGGGTTCTGGTGGACCAACTCACCAAGACTCCCCATTTTATTTCTATATGAAAAGAACATTCAGTTGAATAATATGAAAATATATGCATAAAGGAAGTTGTGAGACTTCATGGGCTATCAATATCGATTGACTTTGATTGTGATTTTATGGTCACATCTATATTATGGAGGATATTTCCACTTGATTTTAGTATTGAATTAAATTTCAGCATGAGCCGTCACCCCCAAACTGATGTGAAATCTATAAGGATTAATTAGATAATCAAAGATATTCTAAGAGAATACACTTTATAGCTAAAAGGTGGATGTGATTAGAATCTCCAATTGGTAGAGTTCTCATACAACAATAGCTTTCACTCGAGTATTCAGATGGCTCCATATGAAGAAATGTATGGATAGTGATGTATAACTCCAACAAGTTGGGATGAAGTTGGAGAAATAATGCTACATTGACCTGATATTGTGCAAGATATGATAGAGAAGATTCAATCAATCCAACTACATTTCAAAGATACTCATAGTTGGTAAAATAGATTTTTTAACAACTGTCGAAGGGACTTATAGTTAGACGTTGGAGAAAAATAATTCCTTCAAATATTACCATGGAAGAAAGTCATGTGGTTTGGAAAGAAAGGGAAGTTAAGCCTATGGTAAATTGACCCCTTTGAGATTATTGATCACATCAGATCTGTGGACAATTGGCTTGAATATCCACCAAATATGGCTCATGTTCATGATATGTTTCACATATCACTCCTGAGGTAGTGCATACCAGATCGCTCACATGTACTGAACATAGAGGTGGTACAACTGGAAGATGATCTCTCATATAAATAACATCTAGTAAAGATTATATATTAGATATAAAAGGTTTTACACAAAAATAAAACCATCATGTCAATGTTTTGTTGAATAATCATAAGTATGAAGATGCCATGTGGGAACCGAAGGAGGAGATGAAGGAGATTTACCTTCACCTATTTATGTAACACAAAAATTTGAGGGAAAATTTTCAAAAGGGGGGACGAATTTCTCAACCAAAACATTTATCAATAGAATTTAACCTTTTTCATAGTAATTTCATATAAAATAAATCAGATAAAATATATTATAGACCATAATAAAGTCTTTAAAAATAAATAATTAATAAAATAAAAAGTATTTCTATAATTAAATACATGAAGTTAAGAATAGTTATATGACCATTTTGAATAGTAAACTGAGAAAATGAATAGTCACCCCATCCATGAAAGTATAAATAAAATTTACACATATTATAAGTGAAAATGTGATATAGTTAAATCATAGTATAAAAAGGTTACTATTTAAAAATTATTAATTAAATGTATTTCATTTTTATTAGTCATAAATATTAAATTAAAATTTTATGATTAATTTAATAATTTAAATTATATTTTATTTTCTAAAAAATTATTCATAAATCGATGTCTTTTGATTTTAAGATAATTTTATGAGACCTTCTATAAATATTAAGCCTTTAATAAAATAACTTATAATTTGAAAATCAGTATTTTCTAATTAAATGATTATTTTAATAAATAATTAAATTACTCATACTTATAAAACTATTTTAATATAATTATGTACATTTTTTAATTATACAAATCAAAAAATGGTTAGGGTGAATTTCTGGTATTTTTTTGAAATGCAAGAATTTTTGATGAATGGTAAATCTGATAATTTACAATAAAATATAAATACATGAATTTTGGAGTCCCAGATGATGTAAGGATGAATTAATCCCAAAATCTAGATATATCATTAATTATTTAAATATATTTAGAGATAATTATTAGAATATTGATAGTCTTTATCCATGATAATAAACTTGTGAATATAATAATGATAAAACCCCCCTCTCCTCAACTATAAATACCACCCCTTTCCCCCTCTTCTCCTCACACCACTAAAGATTTGAGCCATGTATAAATTATATCCATAACTCTCTCCAAGACCCTCTTCAATGTCCATGATCTCATGGTATCATCAAAATACCCAAACCATTTCCCTAAATTGGTTTTATAAGGAGGATAGATCAAAGAGATAAAACCCTCTACATTTAACTTTTAATCTATTTTCAATTTAATTTCAATTAATCTATTCCCATCACCTTATCTTATCCAAATAGCATGGTGAATCAGTTCCACAAAACTATGTTTCTAAAGTGCCACCATTTATGAGCGCAAAAAAGAGCTGATAAAGGGGGGGGGGGGCTATATCAGCGCTAAAAAAATGCTCATAAAGGGAACTTTTAACAGCACCAAAAGGTGATGCTAAAAGTCACACTTTATGCATGATTTTTTTAATGCTTCTAAATTCCCCCCATTATGAGCACTTTTTTAGTTCTGTTTATGGGGACCCCTTTATCAGTGCTTTTTTAGTATCACTGAAAGGGGGGCTTTATCAGTAATTTTTCATAGATTTGATGAAGTTTGTATTTTAAAAAAGTCATAAAAAATAATATATTGTTATATAAGTATATTTATTTTGATATATATATTATATATTTTTTAAATATGTTTAGATATGTATAAACAAGATATTACATTAAATATATAATAAATATAGTGAAAATGGCTATAAAATATTTTTAAAAATTAATATTAATTAATAATTTGCTAATTATCCTCGATTAATAGTCATTTAATAAAAATATGATGACAACAAAAATCAAATTGAAGATTGCGATGAGTTCTACATGATAATAACAGTTGAGAAACCATTTTTTCACTTTTTTCGAGGCTCAAAAGGCCTTCAAAACTGAGCTTTTAGTAGGGATACTGTGATTTGGTAACATTTAAACAGGTATAAGTTCTGATCTGAATGTCCTCTAGGATTGTATCACAAATCATATCAAATATTATTTCATTTTATTTGATTTTAATGGTTGTGGTGTTGAAATGGAATTATGGATTACAAGATTTGTCTTTTAAACTATCTATAGATTTTCAAATACACACATATATATTTATTTATTTATTCGTAAATATATATTTGTGTGTTTGTGTGTGTGTGTTTTATATATGTGTGTATTTATATTTTTCTTTATTTATAAACCCACATAAAAAACTTATTTTGAAAATATATTTAAAACTAATATTATAAATATATATTAATATAAAATAGACATACAGATAAAAAATTATAACTAAATATATATTTATAAAAATGAATATATGAATAAATATATATACTAATATATGAATAAATATATTTGTATTAATATAACTAAATATATTTATATTAATATGAATCTATATTTATATTAAAATAAATATAACTATATATATAAACAAATATATATATATATATATATTAATTTATGAATAAATAAATATATATATATATATTAATATATGAATAAATATATAAGTATTAATATAAATAAATATTTTTATATTAATATGAATTTATGTTAATATATGAATAAATATAACTATTTATATAGATATATCATTAAATATAGAAAAAACTAAATAGTTTAGTGGTAAAGGTGCAGGCGTGCAAGGGGGACATATTGGGTTCGAGTTTGGGTGTTTGAAGGGAGGGGAATGCAGGAAAGTGTGGGATGCGTGACCATGTACAGTGTGTGTGAGAGTGGGAGGGGGGTCTTCCTAATGTTCATATGGGGGGGTGAAGATATGTTAAAAGCTCCCCAAGCATTTTAATTTTTTTTCTTTTATCAGTGATAAAAAATCACTGGTTAAAGGGGAAATTTATCATCACTAAAAAAGAACTGATAAAGGACCTTTTTATCAGCCCCTTTTTATCACTGATAAATGTAACCTTTTATCAACAATTTTTTTTAGCACCGATAAAAGTGGATTTTATCAGCATTTTTTTGAGCGCTGATAAAATGGACCCCTATCATTGCCTCGATTGACAAACTTTTCTAGTGCTGTTGATGCCCATTTCTAACACTAATAAAGTCCATATTTTCTGTAGTGAATTAATTATGTTTTATTTACTATTATTTTATCATTTTATTGGAATATCCATGATTAAAATCCTCCTTCCCTCTCTCTTTTATTTTAAAAATGAAACCATTTCCCGTGTTGTTTCTATTTAGCAACAATGTGGCCGATGCACATTAATTTTCTATTAACACATTCAAAAATGTTAATGAAACCATTATAATGGTTGAAATTTCTTTTGAAATGTATGATATAACCCTATTTATGTTCTGTAAATAAAATATACATAATAGAAAATGATAAACCAAAACAAGTTTATTGTATTAAAAAAATAGCCAAAACTAACCTAAAATGACCATCATTAAATTTTATCTAATGATTCATCCTCATACCATAAAAATAAAATTCATTGTAGGATCATTTAAAATTATTTTAGATCATTAATAAAATATAATAAATTTTTTGAATATTTATCTGCATTTTACTAGAACGATCATTCATGTATACATGTGATATAATTGTGAAAACTAAGAAAAATAATACTCTCAAATGACGAAATTAAAATATATAACTCATATAAAAGCTCATAAATGAATGTAATAAACCCATTATGAATAAAATTAATTTATTAAAGTTTATTTAATCTAAATTAATTAATTTAAGAAAGCATTCAGACATAAGGTAAGGGGAATTATTGAGTCTAACTCTCTTTCTTTTTGTTTTCCCTCTTTCACACCATTTTCGGTATGGATATTCCATAAATATTATTTTCCATATTTATCTTACATTTTATAGTATTTACAGGTTTTCTTCTTGTATTTATGACAAATAATTGTTTTTTTCAAAATATCTCATTTAAAAAACAATTACCCCTTGAGATTGTTTCTTCTTTACTCAAGGTTGATGATTCTTATATCAAGTATGTTATTCCTTATTTCATTTGGGAAACTAATATTTATTAATATATTCATTAGGAAATTAAAACAATTCTTTTCCTTTGGTTATTTTATTTCCATGATTTATGTATGTTCTTTGTGGCATGAATGATAATGTAAATGTTATTATGTGATGGGTGCACCCAGAAATATATAGTGTAATGTGAATGTTATGATGGGACGAGTGCACCTAGAATTATATAGTGATCTAATTAAATGGGTAATGTGATGAATATAATGATAAAAAGTGTAATATGAATGAACATGATGCTATCCTGGTTCAAAAATATGTGTGTTTTTTGACCACTAAGACTTGATGTTTCATTTTTATGCATTTCCACATTCTGGGCCATTATCTAATACTTCATATCATGATGATGATGACTATTTCAGGATTATTTTCACTGCATGTTATATTTTTTCATGTGTATATCTATCCTATTACTGGTATTTTAGCTCACCTATTTTGTTAATGTAATCCCCGACCATTCCCTCAAGAACCTCAAACATATCAGTGTGTTAAGGATGAATTGAACTACAATGAATCAGATTCCCATTATAAATATGATATGTAGGATTCTTTCCTAAGGCTTGAGATATATATCATATCCTCTATGAGATTGGAATTAATAAATTTTTATGTAAAACATTAATGCATATGCCTCATACTTATATGCTCTCATTTTATGCATCAAATCTTCTATTACCTCTTTTCTCTCCCTCCATCCATGACTCTCACGGGCTTAGAGACTAAAGATGATTGAACCAATAGATTAATGAGGATTCCAATAGTGAGGGTCCATCATTGGGATTTATTCATAATTGCATCTCATCTTTACTACAAAGGATCATACTCTCAACGAGGAATATTTATAATCCTCACACAAGGACATGATTGCCGCATGTTTTACAATGCAGGTGTCCGTAACATGATCTATATTAAATATGATTCCTATCATAATATGATATGTGGGATATATCCTCTAGGATTAATCCCTACATTTACATCATTTCAACATGATGTTAAAATTCATGGTATATTCATTTTGTTTGACCTTAAACTACGTTAATCAAACTAAATGGGTTTTGATTCATGTTCTAAAATGATATGTAGGACATTTCATAGAGGTTAAATTACATATTTAAAATAGAAACTATATTTCTAGATAATAATAAAATCTATATTTTCTAAACAAGGATATTAAATAATGTTTCATAAATAAATAAGAAAATTAAGGAGAAACTATGGTACACATAATTTTTCCCATAATCATAAGGTCTTGTTCAGGTCATCATCATAGGGGAAAATAGTCATGTATAATTTTATGGGAAGGATATCAAAAACATATATTAAATCTATAATAGATTATTAGAATAGTAAATAATCCACCCAAAAGGGTTTGATGAGCTTGAACTCCCATTATCGTGAACAATGTGAATTCTTATATGACATTGGGTATGAAACCCTAAATGATCTCCTGCCTTTTCAATGTAAGTATATACCTAGTTATGGATGTGGGAAAAATTTGGGGTTTCTATTAAAAAATTATCACAAACACGATGAAAACAATTTTTTAACCACCTTAAATCACCCACAAATGACAGTCAGGAAAAACCATTCTAAATTTACTAGGTAACAAAATGGATAACATGACGTTAAATCTTTAATTGTGTCATCCCATTAATGGGTTTAGAATGATATACTAACCAGTTACTATTATTACATTTTTTTCTACATTTTTCATCAAACTAAATGGGTAAACTAGAAAATTTTTAACTATGATGAACCTTGCATAAAAAAGGAACCATATCTTTATTCATTAACTATGAATTTAATTGATCGAACATGTACTCTTATATAAGATGATGTACTCATAACCATTCTTATATGATATTTAGGATTTGTAAAATTCCTTAAAACCAAATGGAGTTTTTGAATGTTTAAATGTATTTTATGATTTTTAATGAGCTAGTAATTCTTGTATAACAACTCATGTTTCTCTAGAAAAAATACCTAAACACACTAATCCCAGGCATTGCCCATAATGGATGATTTGTCACTAAGGAACCAATGTACGTTGTCACCAGCATAACTCCTCTAGTGCCAGTTGGTGAACATCATCATCTTGGAGTTCCAAATTAACTCTTAGTACATACATTGAAATTAGCACATGTAATATTTCAGTAGATCAATTACCACCAACCAACATTCCCACGATAGACCACAAAAGAAGAAGTTGACCTTATCTCCACATTCAACAACATTGGGAGCATGTTCCTGGTGCGTAGAAAAATATACCATCCATACTTTATAGATATGGAATACGAAAATAACGATGTCAAATAAACCACTCAAGGTCTTCCTAGGAGAGATCACATCCATTATAGTCATCGAAAAATGACTGTGATTCTACATTGAGGTTTAGAGGAAGTTATTACCACCAAATACTCAAATTAGGGAATCTAATAGGAGAGACCACCCTATGTAATAGAAAAATGAAACTCCAAGTCAGTCTTATATATGTATTAATGTTGATATATATGACGCCCACTGGTGTATCATGAGAGTGGCCTAGAATCATTCCCAGATCATCACTAGCATAAAGCCTATGACTTCATCACAACTATCCTTAGTGACTGTGGAATCCCAGGAAGCACCCCATCCCACATGGATGTGTAATAAGTATCATATTTTACCCTATAATAGTTTTCAATTTTTTAACTGACATTCTAAATGGCACTATAGGCGCTGAACCACCAAATAGTAATATGGAAACCGACCCATCAAATGGTACAACAAGAACTAACCCAATATACTGAATATCAGCAACATATCTATCAAAAAAGTTACTACATTAAAGAGTAGAACCATCCCAATTACATATTTTTCAAAATAATATCTAATTTATATGGGGACTTATCATCAGATATGGATGAGAAAAATCATGAAAAGTATCATAATGACTTCGTAAAGTCATCTGATTTATTCCAGGTTGGCCCACCTTATGCCTATAACATAAGAAAATAATGGTCTATAAGTATCTTTTAGGCATCTATAGAAGGTGTTATCTACCTTATTGTTATTTTAGAGAGTAATGTTGATGGAGAATATGGTTAGTGGAAATATAAGATTTAGTCTCTATGGTCCACGTTCATACACCCATCATCATCCACCCACCCTACATTTTGATAGAGGAAATAATATTTTCATGGATCCGTCCAGTGATCCCCTTGAGGATGAAAATGTAATTTTTGAGGAAGGTAAAATCACTCAACTCCTATGATAGTACATATATATTTGGAATTTAATTTTGGGAATATTTGAGGGATATCTTCTCTAGATTGATATACCGCCACCTTCAAATGGAACCCCACATTATAATAATGTGACCCAACCCATAGGGCTGGGGATATTTTAATATTTTTCATCCCCTAAATCTAGAAAACATCACACCTCACCCTATCCCATAGGGATGGGGGAATGTACACATTTTTGGGACCCCCAGAACATAGGGCTGGGGGAATTTCCATATTTTTCATCCCCTCATCTAGGGTACCTAAGACTCAAAGATCATAAAAGAAATAGATCCAACAATGTTATATGTAGACCTTGGGTGAAGGAGTGTGGTTTCCCATCTCTTGTTGATAGGTGGAACAAATTATATTCTTTCAAATCAAAACAAAACTCCATGTACTTTGATTATTCCATTGAAAATGGTTCGATAAAACTCAAAAAAATGATGAATTCAAGTGAAGTGTTGATGATAGGTTATAAACATCACTACCCCCCAGTATATACATACTGTGAATATGATCTAGTGTTTAATTATCATTATAGATTGGATTTAGGATTATATGGTGTGGGGATGTTGGAACCACCGACCCCTAAATACCAACTCTAGTTAGGTCATCACACTAAGTAGAACACCTAGGATATATAAACGAGGATGGTAAACATACCTCCCAGTGATAGGTGACTTTATGTCAATATGATATTGTAAATTACTATCCATTTAAAAAATGTCACTAGGTATTTTTAATATTCCATAGAGAATGGTTTGATATAAATCCTTGTAATAATGAAGCCAAGTGTGGTAGAATTTAAATTCCAAGATAATCACTACCCCTACCACTGATATATTGGGGACACCATATATATTTTTTATTTAATTAATGATTGAATGGAGAAGTGGAAAATGAAGGATCAATTGGGTCAAAATATTTGAAAACTCATTCAATAGAAATATTTTTCTTCCAAGATCCATCAAAAGATCCCCCCTCCTGATAGGTTGGAAAATAATATGTTCTAGTCATATGATGTTAAAATATATGATAAAATGAGATTCATATGATGTTAGACTACATGAAATGTACTAGTATCATGACATTAAACTTCATGAAACCATCCTAGTATCATGGCATAAACTGAATGATGCATCCTATTTCCAAGATGCTAAACTTCATGAAAATATAATAGTCACATGACCCTAAACTTTAGGATTCATCGTAGTATCTCAAAATTAAACTAAAAACCAATATCCTTAACTCAGGATGAAAAAATAAAATTAACATGTTCCTGTCACAAGACTATAAACTATATAAAAATTTCTTTACCAAATGAAATGAAACTACATGGAACATGTCTCAATTATAGGAATGTAAAGTAAGTTCCATATAAATCTATGAGATAATCAGTAGTAACATGATGAATTTATAGTTTATAAATGTACCATCAATACATTACAAACATTATCCCAACTATATCATAAGATTTCCAATGATCCTCAGTCACCTAATAAGGGGATTATCTGAGATGTCACCTACCTGGACACATAGATATGGATATCAAGGACACCCTACCAAATGAAGAAGTATGTGGACCATAGAAATTATGATAATATCCTATTAGCTAAAATAATTTTTATTATCATATCCCCACAATATTCACGAGGATATAATAGATCCATGTTCCTGTACATAAATACCATAAACATATTCTTATGGAATAAAGAGATTAAAAGTATGAATACATACCCAATTCAATCAAGGTCATTGGAAAACATTTCCTGGCAGCTGATACTCTGTATGAATACATTTCTGTATATACCCTATTGAAGAGTTAGTGTTTGGTACCAGGGGAGCATCATTGATTTATTCTGGTGATTATGTATGGAGAAGCACACATTCCAATCCCAGCTACCATAAATAGAAACCAACATGGTCAATATGAATAGGTATCTAATTTGGATTAAGTGCACATTTGTACTCTTGTCTAGGAGGATTATTATCATATTCTTGTTTAGGATTAGAATATATCTTGGATCATATCAATGTGTTGAATGAGGATCAACATGTGAAAGATGATCATTCCTAATGACATGCTCATATTAGTTTGAAAAAATATGGTTAGAATACTTCAAAATCAAAAGACTAGGCTCATATCCTTGTTCCAACTAGGGATAACCAAGTTATAGTGGCACATTTTTCAGGATAGTCTCATATTCATTTTGAAAAAGACATGGGGAAAAATACCAATCCATAGGACTGGGCACAAATCCCTATTTTGACCAGGGCCAAATAAGTGAAAGTGAAAAATGCATCATGGAAGGCTCATATCATTGTTTGTGAAGATATGCAAAATATTTTAGTAGAACTTGTAAGAAAAGATCATGTAATTACTTTCATTGAAGAATGACTGCACCAAAATCCTTCAGTGACTATACAGGTGGAGGGTCATGTCCATACTCTAATTCTGATGGTCTATCAAAATATTATATTAGGGAATGTATATTTTAATCTGGATCCTATCCCCACATTACCTATTATTGACCAAATATATTTCATTAACTATCAATAGATATGATCATATTACTATTGATAATATAGAATATCATCATCATACTGTAGAAATTTCTCTTCCACGAGATCATATCCACAAAAAACAGTTAAAAACATATTTATGAAGTATCCAGGGATAATGGTCAAATACTTGATCAACCCAAAAAAGGAAGGTTGACATATTCTATCTATGATGTATAATAAGGGACATATACTTCATCTTCTCAATGATAGAGTTCTTGATGTTTTTTGATGAATATTTGAAAAACCAAAAAGTGTTTTTAACTAATAAAAATCATAAGATTATAATTACCTCAATATTCCACATTATGGTATTGTGGTAATGGATCACATGGAATCTACTCCAAACATTCAGTATAGTCATCCTCCCCATGGTGATATCTCCTCCAGATAAAGAAAATCCACCATTGTCCATGAAACTATGTATAGAGAAAATATAAAAAATATGACAACATCATAAATATAAGTTCTCCAATTAAATGGTTAACCATATATAGTTCCACAAAACCCATCAGTTACTCGTCACCACTGTCAGAAGGGGACCAAGAGAGGTATCCTATGTGGTTTAACCATCTGGAGACTTATATCCCTGATGAAGAAGAGTGTTACGTGGATATATAGAGAGTGCTAGCTAGAAACAACATCATAATAATTTCAATAGCTATTGTCACATACAATTAAAAGATATAGAAAAGATTATAATCGGATTTAAAACATTACATTTTCTTAAATATATAGGATAATCTTCAAGAATTTATGGATAGAACCCACCAGTATCAAGGATATTAGGGTCAGTGATAGTTCATAAATACAATATATTTCTAGTTGAACATGGTTGTGTTCTTTGTGGCCCAAGACCCATGATTGGAAGAGCCAAAAAATTGAATACATAAAGTGTCCCTTATATAATTAAAACTCTATTAATTATTAGAAATGTAGTGTTAGATGATTTTATATGGAGATGGTTAATGTAAAGTGAATTTTACATTACACTTTCTCAAGGGTTGTAAAGATCCCTAGATATGAAATCAGTCAATATTATATCAACATTAGAGATGATGGGATAAAAAAATTTGAGGCTTCAATGAAATACTTTTACTCTTCTTATTCATTCCAAGATAACATGTATTAGATTTTAGAACCCCATTGATACCAAGAATGAATCCTCCAATGATGAAACCCATACGGGATGGACCTTACGTCATACATAATGTCTATTCCAATGGGTCTTACTCATTGAACAAAATGGATAGGGAATGTATCACACCCTCAAAAAATTTGCATTTTAACCTTAAATACATTGCATAGTTTCATTCAAGCATCAAAAAACCATTTCACATGATGTTAAATGGCACAATACATCCAAACCACATGATGGTATACGACACAATTCATCCTAGTTTGACAATGTTAAAATACAAAATATGTACTGGCCACATGATGTAAAAACAATATGGAAAATTTCTTTGTCTTATAATGTTAAAATACACAAAAACATCTTGGTCTCATGTTGTTAAAATGCATGAAACATCCTTTTTCATGATATTAAACATAATGAAAGGAGTCCTAGAATAAATACATTAAACATAATGGTATAAAAATCCATAAAATTAAGAATTTAAACTTCATAACGCCTTATGTCCTTACCACATGACATTAAATTTCATGGTATACTAAGTCATAAGTTTATGAATTTAAAAATTATAATGCCTTATGTTTTTACAGCATGACATTAAAATAAATGGAGAACATTCCTTCATAGATGATTTAGTTCCCATGATTTAGATTTCTCAGAAATAAAAATAATGTGCTCCCACCTCTGTGTGTGAGTCAAATCAACACAGGGAATCTACCCACTCAAGAACTGTGTGTGGATTTATTCATTACACAATAATATATATAGTTATTACTAGATCTCAAATTCCGGGGTCCAATTGAAATATATCCATCTAGGCCACAAATTCATTAAATTATGTGACAATGTCTTCTGAACATAAAATTAAAATGTAGTATTACCCTATGTGATAAGAATATAATGACTTGGGAAAGCATATCTAGAAGCCTCATGTCAAAAAAACAGGGTGACAGTCATGAGATAGTTTACCTAAAATCTATATAGTTTTTATTGGGTCTTAATCCTTCTTTTTTATATCCGGTAACCTATATCCTTACCACATGATGTTAAAATGCACTGTTTCCCAAAACCACCTATGGATTTATTCTCATTATAATGAGATATGTATAGAAATAGAAATCTTAATTTTTTTAACAGACACTACATGATTCAAAATTTCCATATCCTTTACGTTAATCACTTCTGTGTGGAGAAATTAGCCTATTCCATTCCTTTTCTCTCTAAATGAGGATATCTGTGCTTTTCATTGAGTCAAATCTAGATACAACATCCTTGTGTGTGAGATAAATATACATTAGAATGGATATGATATATGTATACCCATTAATAATCTTGTACATGTATAAAAGGTGTTACCTACACCTAAATATCTCCAACCATAAAAAAGTGTCATGAAGGTAATCTTGTAAAATTTCACCTCAGTTCTGACATACTTTCCACATGACGTTAAAATGAAATTAAAACATCTGTTTTATATGAAATTAAAATGTGCGACATATATGTACCCACTACATGAGATTAATGTGTTCATAACCCCACCCATAATCATTCTTTATCAATGTACCACAACATCATGACCCAATTCAACTAGAGTATGGGGTGGTTCCATAATATTTTAATCAAATCAACCCACACGTCACACATCATATCTTGACTACATCAGATTTATGATAACCTTTCCTGACCCCAAGAAAGTAGAATACATATCTTTGCTGGAAAATTCAAGATGTGGATCAACATAATGGATTTGACATAACAACTACATACATATTTTTCCCATATAAATGGATTTATGATCTTTTTGAGCCATGATATCATCATGGTAGAACTCAACACATTAGGTTGTTCTAGGTCATCAACAACATGATTGTCCCATATCACTACTCCTTACCTGAGAACCATGATCCATGATTTAAAACATTTTTATCACACGTTCAAAATTATTTTTCAGTACTCTTGAACCTGTGTATTATAATTAGGTTATCGTGTAACAATCCTCTCACAAAAATCTAGATACAACATGAACTATTTACACTTTGGTCAATGCAGGATGACCTTAAAAATTTTCATGTGATGATAAAAATCAAAGGACCCTAAAACTGCTAGTGAAAAATACATAAAACATGTTAGGTTAAAAACAAAAAAAGGGTGTCCTAAAACTATCAATTCTATAATCGATAAACTCTTTATCTCTAGAGTTTTTCAAAATGTTATAGAATCAATTAATAATGCATAAAGATCATAGGGCACATTTTTTGTCCCATGTAAATTTTTATCCATGATTACTGGACCTCCTAGTATGTTAAATAATTATAGTAATTATTTTTTATATCTCCTCACCCTGATAACAAGCTCACTATGCACTGAAACATATTTTAGAGTGCATAAATCCTTATTAAATCATGAACCATTCATAAACCACAATCATTTATTTGAAGACTAAGCCAACACAATAAATTCTTTGAGATAATACACTTCTCTTGGAACCCCATGGACCTTGGAATTTATTTCACTTGGCTCTTCCCAATAGAATAATAGTTATAGGGACTTGTATATCCAAATGGACCCTTGGATCCTAGGATGGACCCCTATAAATCGAAGAGTTATTATCATGAATGTGTGGAACATTATGGGATTCCACTAATTCCAATGGTAAACCTCTACCCACTGGTACCGACCTCCAATTAACTAAGATATTCAAGGAACATGATTTAAAATCCCTTTAACAAGACTATTCAAGAGGATACAACATCCTCAACATTATGTCATTATTTCTTGTACCCCTTCTCAAAGCTGGAATGAGACAGTCTATTATAGAACCTTTTGATGTACCAAATCTCATGAGTTGAAACCACAAGGAATAGGGACCAATCCTCCCAACTAAATTTTAAATTGACCTAGGGTTCCATAACCATCATTGTATATCAATTTTTCTCATACACCACTTCATCATCAAGATGCTTAAGTATGAAATTTTTTTCATGGCACTTGAAAAAGAGTAGGGACGCCTCTAATTGACAATTCATATAATCCCTAAGGGCTAGTCCATAAAGAATTCTGACCTACCAACTAGAGGAATATGCTCTTTCTCGGAAAGGGACTCTAATAATCATGATCCCCAGTAAAACCATGGTGGAACTCATCACCATAGGGTGTGATGGGTCAACCCCAATATGTATCCCCTATTCCATATTCATCAGTTCAAATTCCATTACATGTGATATACACAAACCATATTCTATGTAACTAAGTGGCTTCAGATTCAATAACATTTTTACATAAAACCAATACCATCACCCAAAATCACCCATGATCCTTGTAAAATAGTAAAGAACCCCATAATTTATCATTCATGTAATCCTTAAGGACCCATGAATAACATATTCTAACAAAATAATTAGGAAAATATTCTTCTTGATAGAATGGAACTTTAATCCTTGTGAGACATGGTAACACTATGGTGCAGCATATCACCATACTATGTTATGGTTCATCCATGGTATTTCTAAAAAAATTCACATTCATCGGTCAATTCATGGAATAAAGACATTAAATTGGATGAAATCTCAAGGTCTAACCTAGAACACCTTAAAATTGTGGCGGTGGAAGTTCCAAGCTTGTAATATTTGAAATTATAGAAGCAAAAGGTCCAAGCTTAAAGAATATAATAAAAAGAAATCATTATGTTTGTGATATACATCCATAATCACAACAATAGATGATTTGAGTTATAATTCCTTAAACTAAAATAAATGATATCTTGAGATAGAATACCATAAACAGAAACAAAATAAGGTTTGAGTTAGAAAACCTAAAACTATAATACCATAAGGTATAAGATAGAAGAACTAAAAATAAAATATTATGACAGCTGAGATGGAATACCCTAAACTATATAGAATAATGTTTTAGTTTGAAATACCTCAAAATGACTAATCGAATGAGATAAAATGATCTCCATGTTAAAAATATGAATATAGAACCCTGAGAAAAAGTCGAATCTCTGCTCACTAGACGTGCACATTGTATGATAGAAGAAATATTAAGAACTTATAAAATGGTAAAGGAACAAAATATTTCAGGCTAAAAAATATAAATTGTTAGACTAGGAATAATCCAATTCCACAACCACATATCAGTCACAGTAAAAATCATAGGTAAAATTTAGGAATTGAAACAAATAAGATACTTGTAGGGACTATAATTTGTCCCTTTTGAAAAACAAATTATGCTCTCTATATCCACTAATCTAGGAAAAAATTATAGAGCATATTTATTAATCAATATCTACATGATTGTACATAGTATTCCCATTCATTTAAACATAATGAGACTCATTCCACCCCATAGGACATTAAACTACTCAGAGTGGCCATATATTTGTGGCCTAAAATGTGGAACAAGTTCTATATTTGTGCAAAAACATCACTATAACATGGGTTACCACCCATGATTCCATCACAATCTTACCACATTACCCTTCATACATAAGAACTAGATCTATGTAAGGAAATTATTCATATATTTATTCACTCATTAACTTATATTTCTTATGTATGAGCTTAATCAGCATATCAATTTTTATAGAACTATTAATTGATTGATACCCACTTTTTGAGATACATAGTAATGTATAGCCCTTTTATCATGGATCTAGCTACTTTTTTCTTTGAATAAAATCCCTAATCCAACTTTGAATTTATAAAAATCTTAGTTTTAGGTTATTTATGCCCAAAGCAATGGAAACATCCAGTCTTTTATTAATCCAACAACTCGTGGCTAGGACTCTCCTCTTGATAGCCCATGGAATCCCTCAGTCAAAGCACTCTTGAAAAATCCTTTAATAGGGTTAAATATCAGAGAAAAACATATGTTAAAAAATGTAGAACATTATTTATTTTTACATTATAATCATATTCTTTTTCATCCCAAATTAATCAAATTATATGGGTAAAAAATTTTAAGAACCCACAACTGTACACTGTACACTTTTCCATAAAATAATTTTGATGTGAGAATCCTGTGAAAATACAATTCATATTTATTTTATGAAGGAATTAGAGGTGGTATTCTTGAACAATAATGGTTGGTAATATGAATTATTATTTATATGTATGAGGACCCAGCTTTAAAACATTACTTAATCTTGAATTAAATGAATAATTCACATTGAGGATCTTTTCAGTTTTAGAGTTTTAAAGATTTAGGACATAACTATTACATCTCAAAGTATTAAAAAGTAGACACTACTACTATAACTGAATTTTAAAAACAATAAAATAAAATCCTTAAATAAAACAAGAGTTATTTTCTTAATATTAATATTCTTGAATACTTCCTTTCTCTTACCCTTCCTTATAACCTGTGAAAAACATTTCTGAAACATGGGATGAGCATAAAAAGCTCAGTAAGGGTAATAACATAATGAAAGGAAACATTAACCTGCTAATAAATAAAAAACAATGAAACCATAACTTTCAATCATAACATACCTTATGAAATCATAATATTTATGTATAACTCATAGAAATCATAAGACATAAATGTAACTTGAAGCATTCATAACATTCTTACGTAGGGAGTAACCCTCATGGTTATATTTGGAATACCCATCATATTATATTCCCTAAATCTCTTCGGAGAATCCTTAGAGTTTAACTCCTTCGTGTTACCCAATGCATTAGAGAGCTATATCGGGCTCACCCACCCTTTCTTTGTCATGGAACCACCCATCTTCATAAACAATTCCAAAGAACCATAGCATAATCGTATCACATAAACATGCATAAAGGAAACATAACTTTTCAACATTTCAATAACTAGATATCAATACTGCACATTGATATAATAAAAACATTATCAAAACCATTTTAAACAACAAATGAAAAGAAAAGTAAAACATGGTATTTATTTTTCATTTAAAAATTTTCAGTCTTGTAGAGGAAGCCGAAACTCAAATAATGGTCACGATAGAAAAGAAGTCGTTGTCACCGCATACTTAAGACCAAACATTATTCTTGTCATTTAGTAAAACACCTTGTAAAAAAATATTCCTTTTGAATAAAAGTAAAATTCAAAGGGGTTTATACACCATATAAAAGAATGTTGTGTATGAAACAAAATATACCTCAATGAAAGGAGACTGAGTCGAAGTCCCATACAAAGATGATATCCTTAGATTAAGGATAAATCAATTTCATAATTTATGTGTGAAAAATATAAATAAACCCAATATAAGTGGATAAAAAGTGTAAAAAAATCAGATTCATTCAAAAAAATTCATAGAATGACATATTCAAGGAGTACAAGTTCAACCCAAAGGATTGAAATTGAGTTAAGAAGTTCCCTTGAAAGAATTCGATAGCCTAACAACGTCACATTAAAATTTACAAAAAGAGTTGATGAGAGAGAAAATGGTATCTCATCACTTGGAAATAAAATTTACATCAATAAGGATATATAAGAAAATCTCCCAACATAATAATATGTAAATTAAAATAGATAACAAAAAAAGTCTTTTAAAAAGAGGAGGGTGAAAGGTTCCCTTATCGATTTGGGTAACTTTTGAAGTGTACAACCCATGAAAGAAGGGTCATACAATGAAGATGTAATTACCCATAAATTAGAGTATATAACATAAAGAATACTATCATGGGAAGTAAATACACCACACAAAATGAAATAGTGACAAATGTAGCATGAATCTCATGGGAACAAAAAGTGAGATGAAACTCCCTTACCTCATTGTGATCAATCGAGTCGTATGACCAAATGATAATATACACCAATTAAATCACATAATACTAGGAATATAAATATAATCATGATAATATATATCAAATTTAAGTACAAAATACACCACATGAAATAAATAAGTACTGAACAATAGAAATCTTTCAGAATTAAAAGGGAGCTAAGAAATCTCTTACGAAAATTTGGCTGCCTAACGGCGCCACTTAAAACATCCAAAAAATGAATTGGTGAGATCAGATAGGTAGTATCATCACATTAAAATAAAAATTATAGTAATAGTAATATAAGATATCATCCCCCAACATATGAAATATGAGATTAAATGAAATGATATAAAAGAGATTACTTAAAAAGAAAGAGAGAGGTAGGATCCCTTACCTCAAGTCCGCCTTGTCTTGTTCGTTTCATTATATTCCAGAATAATAAAAAAAATTAAATTTATAATTGATTAAGGACCACTTTTAAAGTTTATTATTCAATTAATATCATATATTATAATGTTATTATAATTAGTTAATTTTGTGAGTTCATATCAGATGTTTTTGTCAATGTTTTGTACATGAGTCAAAAATGAACTTGTTTGAAAACAATTGTCCATGAAGTTATAAGTACACCATCTCCAGAATAGTATTAATGATTTAAATATCATATATATCCATTATATATTCATTTTATACTATTCCATATCATTTTTAGATAAAAAGAAATGAAATTCACCATTCATGGAGACGGTAGGCCGTACGTACACATGAACGCTACTTTCATTTCGTTGTCATATTAATGGAATTAAAAATAAATGAGAGAGATATATATATATTATAATTCTAGTATAATATATATGTTTTATAGGTCTCTTAATTTCATTACTTTAATTCTTTATACATTCCATGTATTGCATGAATGAGTCACATCACTTGAGGGGGATGTAGTCCGCACTTCCTCATATGAAATTATCGCATTTGCACAACATGCAAAGCATAAAGGTATGTTTTAAATATAAAATACATAATCATATAGAAAACATAAATACCATATATATAATATATAATATAAAGTTACATCATGATGTCCACCATGAGAGGTGTTAAAAGAAGATTGAATAATCATCGTTTCGTGAGGTAGTAATTCGCCACCCACAGAAACAGAATATTCTTTAACAATTAGAAGAAGGTGTGTGTAAGTGTAGCTAGAATAATTCTCATAAAAACATAATAGTATATTTAAGATACTGGTGTTGTTACAAAATAATGGAATAAAAAGAGTTTAAGGAATTGGAGAAGCAAAATAAAACAAAAGAACATAAGAGAAGATATTACCATTAAATCAGGTAAGTCCGTTTGGTTTGAACGAAAAGGCTTTCCTTAAGAGCTTTATGCCTAAGGCAAGGCTTCTAGGATGAAGATAGGGATGTGGAGAGATAAAATTATTAGAGTTTGGTCGATCTAAAGGCTTGAGTGGTGTGGGTAAGGGGGTAGAAGTGGGGGCCTTTTATAAGGGGGAGGAGGGGTAGTCATGGAATGTTATAAAATGTTACATTATTATAAAATAATTTTCAGATTTTAAAGGTACCAAAAAGATATATTTCTAGTATAAGGTCATAATGGTTTTGAATCCTCTCATCCAATAGTTTTTGACATGTTTATGTCTTATATTTGACCTTATCTTTTCATTTTATTTAAATCATTCATTAATGACGTAATCACTGCATCATCATGGTGTCATAAATAAATTTATTTATTTAATGTATAAAAATTGTTAAAAAATATATCATAATCTAGGAAATATTTTTATATTTCTAATTAATATTTATAGTCATAAATATTACTTGTATAACCCCATGTAACTTTTTTTAGTAAAACAATGCATGTTTGTGTCATTTTTATTTTTACATTAAATAAAAGGTATTAATGTCATTATCTTACACCTGTAGATCCATGGGGTCCCGAAAATTGATCCATGTATTATCTTGGTCCGCCATGACTCATCCAATAAGGGTAGGACAACTTTAAAGGTATTTTTATATTATTATAACATTATTTTTACCTTAAATTACCCTAATTGCCTCTAATCGCGGTTAACAAAACTCAAAAGTTTCTATTCACAAAAAATTATTTTAATCCCATTGAACCATGTTTTACTTCCAAATGATAACCATGTATGTCAGATTTTTGAAATTCAATACACAGAGGTGGTAAAATATCATTTAAACAAAAAATCAGTTTTTTAACTACCACTTAGTTGTTTCATTATTTATTAAAAATTGATGTTTTTCAGAAAAATTACAAAAATCCCTCCTAAGCTATACACGATATTCAAAATTCAGAAATGATGTCCATTTAACCATATTCAAAAATTATAGGTTTCATTTATTAATTTTATAATTAATTCTCGCTGTCAAAACAAATAACATTTATTTAAGAAACAATATCTATAAAAGGATTGACACTTGTATATGTCCAATTTCAAAGTGAAATTAATTCCAATGACCACCATTGGATTAAATGGTAAAAATATATTTTAACCACAATTTAAAACCAATTAAAAATATAATATAACAATATCAATAAATTATATTAAAAGGAGGTTTTTCATTAAAATACAAAATTTTCACTATTCATTAAAAAATGACCTTTATCCGAAAAAACAAAAATTTACAAAAATTAAATTTTGATGTCCTGATTTTAAAGAAGGATTTTATTTTTTCAAATATAACATATAATATTGTCAAAAATTATATTTAAAAAGGGTTCTCCATCAAAAGGAGGTTAATCCACCTTTTAAAGAATATTAGAAGATTTATGCTTAAAATTAGAATCATTTGAATTTTAAGCCTCTAACATTTATTGGATAAATGAAAAAATATTTGAAAACATATATAATAAATTGGTAGTTATTTCTTTTCATTCCTGCCATTATAATGGTTAGGCGTTAACTACCTTTCAGAAAATATTATTATATTATCAGTGTGCAACGTATGATTTCAATGAAACTCATTATTATGTATTGGGTACACCATTGAACATAGCATTCCATTTAAAGTAATATTAATATTTTATTCACAAATATTAATAAATATGAAAATTTCATATTCTTTATTTAGCTGGGATGTTACATCCTTCCCCCTTTTTGGGGATTGCGTCCTCATAATTTTAAAATTGGGCTCGTAAATTTCATTGAAAGCACCACATCGAAAAATTAGTAAATTAAACTATCACTTTAAAAGAAAGAAAGAAAAGTAAAAAAGGTCACCCAAGTTAACCCATACTAGGATTCCATGTAGGAAAATATGAATATGGAAGAGAAAACAAAGGGTCATGTTCTGATGGAGAGTGATAGAACACATGTTTAGGACAAAGTTAACAACCAGAAAATCACAAAATTTTGATTGGTTAAATGGTATTTGATTCCCCAGTAGGAAAACATAACACAAAACATTTTTTTAAGTTACTTTTCATTGAATAATTTATTTATGAGCTTACCTAAAACATAAGAAATCATACTTACATGTCGTGTGGACTTTCATCTCTAACTATATTTCTTACAGAAACTCATATTTTCCCCAAAAGATGAGTATTTAGGATGACTTGTTCACATTAAGAGCGATATAATCAACTTCTAAAGAATCACCTAATCCACAAAAGAGAACTATACATTTCCCATGTCCTTAGACCAAAACCAAAACCAAAACCAAAAAAAGTTAGTACAAGATCAGATAATCCCCAAAAAGGATAATACTTTACAAATAGAAAATATATTCTTGATCTCCAAAATTTGTCCAACAAAACCCAACGTTCAATAATGACCATTCGATAAACAATTGTCCATAAAATTATTCAAATTAAGAAAAAATAAGATTGAAACCCAAATCTCTGAATGATTTAATCACATAGTCTTCCAAGGTAAATATTAACATTTATCTCCAAAAAACATCAGTTTCTCATAAAGTGTTATATTAAAAAGAAATTAACCTAATCATATATCCTTCATGATAGGTCAATAATTTCCTAGATAACCCAAAATCAACTTATTCTTGATTCATAAAATCATATAACTGAAATGAATTTGTCATACTAACCAGGGACATCACGTAGTCCAGTGGTATGCGATAAATACCAATTGCACTTTGGTTGTGGGTTTGATTCCCGTAGCTTTGTCTGATGTGATGGGTTGTCACCCGGTCTGTGTGTTTTCCTTTTTCCAAAACTATATAATTCCTAAAACATTCCCCATAAAGATATAAAATCATGAAAAATAACCATAACATAATTTAACCTCAATGGTTTATCTCATGAATTTCATTTTCCATCATAACATATAGTAACTTATAATTACCTAAAAAAGTAAGGATCATATAAACCCTAATGGTTACCTTTATAACTATTACCTTAACGTCCACATCGAGTTGGTTCTGTCATACATGGTGGGTTAGAGAACTCACCAAGGCTCAAGTGGTTAATCATGACTCCTTATAGCTGGTTTAGAATAACCACGGGATTTCTCATTGAATCCCCCATTTCATCCAGTCTCTTATTCAGAGAACCACCATAGTTTCCTTCAAATCCATTGTCACTTTGGTGCCTGCTAGATCCATCCATTTACTAAACCAAAAAGGTCAGTGTGAGTATATCAGTAAAATCATCATATAATATCTTATGAGGAGGGTAAATACTGGGATAAAATTATTCATGTCATCTAAAACTCATTCACATTATCTAAAAACTATGACTCTTTCTTAAATCCTATACATTATGGTAATGTCACTTATGATTATAGAATACACTGACCTCTAAAGTTATCTAAACCTCCCTTAGATACCAACTATAAGTACCCATCCCAAAAACATTACTTAATCTTTAATTAAATGAATAATTCACATTGAGGATATTTTCAGGTTTAGATATTTAGAGAATTAGAACATAAATATTACATCTCAAAGGATTACAAAGTAGGCACTACTACTATAACCGATTTTTCAAAACAATAAAATAAAATCTTTAAATAAAAATAGAGTTCTATTCTTGATATAAATCTTCCTAAATACATCCTTTCTCTTACCCTTCCTTATAACCAGTGAAAAACATTTCAAAAACATGGGAAGAGCATAGAAAGCTCAGTAAGGGTTATAACATAATGAAAGGAAAAATTAACCCGACAACAAATACAAATAAATGAAACCATAACTTTCAATCATAAAATACCTTCTGAAATAATAATATTTATGTATAACTCATAGAAATCATAAGACATAAAGGTAACTTGAGTCATTCATAACATTCTAAAGTAGGGAGTAACCCTCATGGTTAGGTTTGGAATACCAATCATAGTATATTCCCTAAATCTATTCGTAGAAACCTTAGAATTTAAATCCTTCTCCTTACCCAATACATTGGAGAGATATATCGGGCTCACCCGCCCTTAGTTTATCATGGAACCACCCATCTTCATAAATAATTCCCCAGAACCGTAACATAATCATATCACATGAAACATGCATAATGAAACATAACATTTCCACATTTCAATAACATGATATCAATACAAGACATTTATATAATAAAAAAATTATCAAAACCATATTCAATACAAAAATATAATAAAATTAAAACATGATATTTATTTTTCATTTAAAAAAGTTAAGGCTTGTAGAGGAATCCAAAACTCAAATAATGGTCACGACGGCGGAGAAGTCGTTGTCGCTGCATTCATAAGACGAAAAATTCTTCTTTTCGTTTAGTAAACCGCCTCGTAAAAAAAGATTACTTTTGAATAAAAGTAAAATTAAAATGGTTTTATATACCATATAATCGAATGTTGTGTATAAAAAAAATATACCTCAATGAAAGGAGATTGATAAGAAGTCCCGTACAAAGACAGTATCCTTAGATTTAGGATAAATCAATTTCATAATTTATGTGTGAAAAATATAAATACACCCAATATAAGTGGATATTAAGTGTACAACAATCAGATTCATTGATACATATTCATATAATGACATATTCAAGGAGTACATGATTAACCCAAAGGATTAAAATTGAGTTAAGAAGTTCCCTTGAAAGAATTCGTCAGACTAACGGTGTCACATTAAAATTCACAAAATGTGTTGATGAGAGAGAAAATGGTATCTCATCACCTGGAAAAAAAATTTACTTATATAAGTATATAGAAGAACAAATCCCAACATAATAAGTTGTAAATTAAAATACATAACAAAATAAGACCTTCAAAAAGAGGAGGGTGAAAGGTTCCCTTACCGATTTGGGTAACTTTCGAAATGTACATCCCATGAAATAAGGGTCATACAAGGAAGACGTAATTAACCATAAATTAGTGAATATTACACAAATAATACTATTATGGGTAGTACATACACCACACAAAAGGAAATAGTGGCAAATGTAGCATGAATCTCACGGGAACAAAAAGTGAAATAAAAACCCCTTACCTCGTCGTGATCAATCGTGACGTGTGACCAAAAGATAATATACACCAATTGAATCACATAATACCATGAATATAAATAGAATCATGATAATATATATCAAATGGAAGTACAAAATACACCACATGAAATAAATAATAGGTGAACAATAGAAAT
Source organism: Viscum album (assembly GCA_963277665.1). NCBI lineage: Eukaryota > Viridiplantae > Streptophyta > Magnoliopsida > Santalales > Viscaceae > Viscum > Viscum album. The sequence continues at coordinate 1,193,948,332 of OY728123.1, read as the reverse complement.
TTCTCGGAATTAAAAGTGAGCTAAGAAATCCCTTACGAAAATTCGGAAGCCTAACGACGCCACTTAAAACATCCAAAAAATGGATTGATGAGGTCAAATAGGGTCTCTAATCACATTAACATAAAAATTAAAGTAATATTAATATAATATAACATCCCCTGACATAATAAATAGGAGCTTAAATGAAATGACATAAAAGAGAGTACTTAAAAATAAAGAGAGAGGTAGGATCCCTTACCTCAAATCCGCCTTGTCTTGTTCATTTCTTTATATTACTGAATAATAAAGTTTTTTCAATTTATAATTTCATAAGGACCTATTTTATAGTTTATTATTCAATTAATATCACATATTATAATTTTATAATAATTAGTTAATTATGTGAGTTCATATCATATGTTTTTTTCGATGTTTGGTACATGAGTAAAAAATGAACTTGTTTGAAAAGAATTGTCAATGAAGCTATAAGTACACTATATCCAGAATTTTATTAATGATTTAAATATCATATATATACATTATATATTAATTTCATACAATTACATAACATTTCAAGATAAAAATAAATGAAATTCACCATTCAGGAAGACAGTAGGTCGTATGTACGCATGAACGCTACTTTCATTTCATTGTCATATTAATGGAATTAAACATAAATTAAAGATAGATATATATATATTATAATTCTATTATAATATATATGTTCTATAGGTCACCTATGTTCATTAATTTCATTCTTTATACATTCCATGTATTGCATGAATGAGACACATCACTTGAGGGGGCGGTAGTCCAGACTTCCTCATATGAAATTATTGCATTTGCACAACATGAAAAGAATAAAGGTTTTTTTTAAATGTAAAATACAGAATCATATAGAAAACATAAATACAATATATATCATATATAAAATATAGTGTCATCATAATGGCCACCATGAGAGGTGTTAAAAGAATACTAAACAATCGTCGTTTCGTGAGGCAGTAATTCTCCACCCACAGAAACAGTATGTTCTTTAACCATTAGATGGAGTTTTGTGTTTGTGTTGCTCGAATACTTTTCATAAAAACATCCACATATATTTAATATACTGGTGTTGTTACAAAATAAATGAATAATAAGAGTTTAAGGAATTGGAGAAGCAAAATAAATAAAAAGAATATAAGAGAAGACATTACCATTAAATCGGGTAACTCCATTTGGTTTGAACCAAAATGGTTTCTTGAAGAGCTTTCTTCCTAAGGTAAGGCTTCTAGGATAAAAAAAGGGATTTGGAGATATAAAATGAGTAGAGTTTGGTCGAGCCAAAGGCTTGAGAGGTGGGGGTATGGGGGTAAAGGTGGGGGCCTTTTATAAGGGGGAGGAGGGGCACTCTTGGAATGTTATAAAATGTTACTTTATTATAAAATTATTCTCGAATTTTAAAGGTCCCAAAAAGATATATTTCGAGGATAAGGTGATAAGGGTTTGAACGCCACTCATCCAATTGGTTTTTGTCAAGTTTATATCTTAGCGTTTACCTTATATATTCATTTTATTTAAATCATTCATTAATGACGTAATCACTACATCATCATGGTGTCATTAATAAATTTGATTATTTAATGTATAAAAATTTTAAAAAAATATCATAATTTAGGAAATATTTTTATATTTTTAATGAATATTTATAGTCAAAACTATGACTTTTATAACACCATGTAAAAATTGTTTTTGTAAAAAAATACATGTTTGTGTCATTTTTATTTTTACTTTAAATAAAAGGTATTAATGTCATTATCTTACACAAGTGGATCCATGGGGTCCCACAAATTGACCCAGGGATTTTACTGGCAGTCCATGACACATCCAATAAGGGTTGGACAAGTGTCAAGGTATTTTCATATTATTATAACATTATTTTTACCTTAAATTACTCTAATTGCCTCTAATCGCGGTTAATGAAACTCAAAAGATACTATTCAAAAAAATTATTTTAATCCCATTGAACCAAATTTTACTTCCTAATGAAAACCATGTATGTTTAATTTTTTAAATTCAATTCACAGAGGTGGTCAAATTTCATTTAAATGAGAAATCAGTTTTTTAACTACCACTTAGTTGTTTCATTATTCATCAAAAATTGATGTTTTTTCAAAATAATTCCAATAATTCACCATAATATATACATGATATCCCAAATTAAATAATTATGTCCATTTTACCTAATTAAAAACATAGAGGTTTCACTAATTAATTTTATAATTAATTCCCACTGTCCAAACAAATAACATGTTTTTAAGAAACAATATCTATCAATAGATTGACACTTGTTTATGTCCAATTTCAATGTGAAATTAATTCCAATTACCACCATTGGATTAAATGGTAATAATATATTTTAACCACAATTTAAAACCAATTTAAAATATAATATAAACATATGAATAAATTATATTAAAAGGTGGTTTTTCATTAAAATACAACATTTTCCCAATTCATTAAAAAATGAACTTTATCGGAAAAATTACAAAAATTTACACAAAGTAAATTTTGATGTCTTTATTCTAAAGAAAGATTTTATTTTTTCAAATATAAGATATAATTTTTCCAATGTATATGTAAAAAGGGTTCCCCATCAAAAAAGGGTTAATCTACCTTTTAAAGAATATTAGATGATTTATGCTTAAAATTTGATTCATTTGAATTTTAATCCACTAACATTTATTGGATAAATGAAAAAAATATTTTACAAGAATATATAATCATTTGGTAGTTAGTTCTTTTTATTCCCGCCATTACAAGGGTTAGGCATTAAATACCATTTAAAACAATATTATTATATTATCAGTGTGCAATGTATGATTTCAAAGAAACACATTGTTGCGTATTGGGTACGCCATTGAACATAGTATTCCATTTAATGTAATATTAATATTTTATTCACAAATATTAATAAATATGAAAATTTCATATTCATTTTTTACCTGGGATGTTACAATATGGGTATACATTATAGACCTTATTTTTTTCCCTTTTACTTAGATTTTTATTCTATGTAGTCAAGGTGTACCTTAGTCAAAAAAATGGCTAACTTGGCTAGCAAGTCATCCAGCTCATCTAAGGGCACATGTGGGAGTCACCTTAACCACAACCCAGGAGCTAGATAGCTAGCCTACTGAGAAGTGAGTAATTGGATGAGAAGTGATCTCATGACGGGTGCATAGGGAGTGTGCATATGTACCTAGGTGGGAAACAAAATGGAAGGGTTCAACTAGTGAGGGTGTGGTGCATGTGTTCTGTGTACCAACTATAAGATCATGGGTTTTATTAAGGTATGTTTTTATATGTTTCTATTTAAGTCTTTTCTTGTAGTCAAAAAAGTGTTTCCCAATATTAATGTCAAGGCTTGGGGGCTCCCCATGGGTTTTTGGCATGAAGAAGTATGAAAAATGAATTTTTGGTCATGTTAAATGGTTTGCGCATATTTAGTGCAAACCGTGCATAGTATCCAATGTATCCATATAGCCTTGCATAGTGGTTTTTTCATGGTTTTCGTATGGTTAAGCTAACTAAGTAGAATTTATAAGATATAGTTCTAACAGAGAATTTTGGGATTGTAGCACTCGAATTGTTTGTGCACTATTTGGTAAACCATGCAAGTAATCTATGTAACCCAGTAAAGTTGGGAAATTGAAAAAATTTCCACTTTGGGATTTTAATGCCTCACTTGGGATTTTCAGTATTTTTTTCTCCCCTAAACCCTACGGATGAACCAAAGCTCCCACAATCTCCCAAGTCTGTTTCCCTTTCATACGCAGGTCATTATGAGTGTTGTCAGTTGCAGATCGAAGCTCTGGGTAAGTCTAATCTCTTCCTTGATTCCTCTTCTCAATTAGGGTTTGAATCATTATTCCATATCCTTACAAATTACTAAAACACTATATTTCAAGTGATTTCTATGTTTATGCATCAAGGGTTGGTTGAATTAGGATCTAAGACGTTGATTGAGGGAGTGTTCATCAAAAGATTTAATGTAGGTGGTCTATAAGTTATATCCCCTAGTTCTTCTGAGATTTTTAAATTCTTGGGTTTATTTCGTGGTTAACCCTTGTTGTGATTTTTATCCTTTGATGATATTTGGTATAATGAATAAATAAATGGTGAATTTATAACCTCATAGTCCCCAAATGAAACATCAAGGATGATTTTACTCATTTAAGGGAATCTATGGTGTATGCTGATACTTTATGGACCTAGAATTAGAAAAGTAAGTTCTAGGTTGTTGTGAAATCAGATAGAGCCCTTGTTGAGTATATTTATATTCATAATAGAAGCCTAAATTAGTTATTGGTTAGTTGGGGGTTTAGGTAAGAGTCTGATGAAATATGTTAGATATTCCTAAGAGAGTTTGTGCATGCATAATAGTGAATATGCTAAACTGATACTAGTAGCTGGAATGAAAAATATGTAGAAATGGATTTTATAAGGGAATTTTTGAATATGTATAATGGGTTGACATAATGTATTTATAGAATAGTATTAGTGATATAGGTTTGATAATTTAAATATAAATAAAATGGCTAAGTTTTGTAAATGGAAATGTGTTAATGTGTTATAGAACAATATGATTTACCATGTTCACTATTGTGGATTATGATTGTATATGTATTGGTGGTGTTTATTTGTGATATGGTTTTTGTGTGGTTAAAGGATGGATAAGCATAATCATATGTCTTGTGGTGTGGGATAAAGGATTTTGGCTCCTTTCATGGTTTGAGTTGGACTGATACTCCAACTCCACCCACAATACACGAGTTAGGAAAGGGGATGGAGATCTATTCCCCTAATAGTTGTATGGCACCCAGACTGAGGCTTCATGGTGAGAAAATTGATATTTTTTGATATTTTTTTCAAGTGGGTTAGGGACCTTTTTATTACCTTTTTAAAATTTTCTATTCCATAAGACGTCACTAATTGATGATGAACTAGTAATGATAAATACATAATGAATTATCACCTTCATTAATGTAGCTATGTAGAGATTGTTAACTAGTTGCCCAAAATTTTCATTACATTGCTTATTATTTATTTATATTTGTAAGATCTATCTATTGGAATAGATATTTATAGACACTATTGGTAGTGGCCTACTGAAATGTGCTCATACCATGCTTTGTTCATCGTTGGGTACCCAAGAAGATGGCATGCTTGCAGGTTAGGACAAGGGCAAGAACTCTTTGAGAGGGAGTTGAGATAGACATGGGACATGCATGGATGAGGTTATAGACATGGATTTGTGACCATTTTGTGGATTCTATTTTTGTCATTATTTTGGGTTTTTTCACTTTTCATTGTTACAGGAAATGGCATATTTACTATTCCTTGTGGAATGTACCTAGTTTGGGAGAAGTTTGACTATGCGTGTTATTGGTTGCTTCATATTGTTTTTTTCTATTCATATTTTGTTCTACAATGTATTCATCTAGTAAATAGTGTATATTCTCCCCACACAACCTATTATACCCTCTCATCTAGTTGGAAACCTCTGGCATACAGTGAGGCGCACTTGAGGTCTTGTGATGACCCAGTTCGGGGTTCCGATTTAGTGGCCCTCAGGAAGGGGATGTTAAAAAGTGTTATCAGATGAGTTATTTATCCTTATTACTATTTGGGGATAGTAGATGGTGTATTAGGAGAGTGTCAGACTTTCTTAATGAGATCTTTCCTTGGATTAGCTAAACCATGTATGGGTAAAACCCAAGTCACCCTGAGTGGGTTTTTTTGTACATTGTTACATTTCATGATATTTCACCATTATTTGATGAACATGTGGTTTGATGTGGAAGTTTTATGATATTTTTATCTTGGATGGAATTTCATGAGGTTTTGAATTCATGAATCGTTCTAGGCACCTATTTATGTATGTGACATCCATCATAGTAGAAACACAAACATGGGACAGTTGTGCGAGACATATAGGGTAGAATGCATTTGAGATTCTTAAGAATGGTGGAAACTGTTTCTAAAAATGAATAAAAATGGGTTAAAAGGGGAGAAAATATTAAAAAATAATTAAAAATAATTCTTTATAATGGGTGGTATGTGAAATGAAATGTTATTGGAGTTATCTGTAATGTGAGAGTGGTTTCTAAATAGTATAGAGATATGGCTTATAGTTGTGTGGGTTAGTTACCTCGTGTTATCCATGACCATGGTGGGGATAGTTGAGGGTAGTTTCTGAGGTATGATTAGACATGTTTTTCTAGTGCATGTGAAATTGTTTTTTGTGGGATAATGAAGATCCTTCATTTATACTTGTTGTAGATTTATGGTTTTTTGTTATAAATATTGTGTTTGGAATTGTAGAGAATTGTGTCCACAAAGACGTGTACCTATTGAGTGATGAGAGGTCATTTCTGATATTGGTACCCCATTATGTGAGATAGAGTATCTAGTGGTTAAAGATAATAGGGAATAGAAGTTCCATTAGAATCCTTCTCATTTTATGCAGATGATGGAATTGTACCTCAGGAGGGTGGTGTGGAGTATGTATGAGCAGACCAGGGAGATTCAGCTACAACACCCTCTGACCATTACTAGAGAGGGTGGGTTTGAGGAAGTATAGTTTTTGATAGAGTATATCCAAACTATTCTAGACCATATGGAGACTCCTCTTGATAATCAAGTAAAGTTATCATCCAACATGTTAAGAGGTAAGGCCAAGAATTGTGAGATATTAAGGATCAGATGGAGCAGGATGCAAGGAACGGTGGGGAAGGATTTTTAGGAATTTCGTATCGAACATTACTACCATGCAACCATGAGGATAGAGAAATATATAGATTTTATGAGTTTTTCATAGGGGTTTCATCAGTGATGGATAATTTTATATGTTTCATGGACTCTCATTGATTCTTCCTGATGACAGATAGAGGTGAGGTAACTATGGAAAAACACTTCCAGAATGGGTTATGGGATGAGATTAGGTCCCAGGTGAACAAATTCCATCTTAAGTGGTTTGTAGAGGTAGTGGACCAAGCCCTTATTTTAGAAGGGATCCTAATGGTTGCTTTTAGAGGTGTACTTGTGGTACCAACTGGGTGGAATTGTGGTATATCTTATGAGGTATGGAAGCAACAATTTGGAAGTTTCCAATTGGGTGAGAGTGTGCCAAATAGTGAAAAAAGAGATCCAGTTCCGTTGGGTGGTGATCATGAATTCTGTAATTAGTGTGGGAAGCTAGGGAACATGCATTTTCAGTATAGATAACCACTAGTAAAGTTATAGTCATGTGGTAGGTTGGTACATATACAAAGGTTCTGCAATAACCCTTAGCTGTCGAGCATGGATGGAAATCAGTGGCGAGCACCGAGTGTGAGAAGGGGATTGATCACCTCATATCAGGTATGTAGTTAGAGCTACATAGATTGTACTACTAGGGGTGGGGAACGTGGAACTCCAGGATGAGACCATCCACCCTATAAGGGAAGTCTAATATAGGATACACAGTCAGTATCCAAAGATAGAGGGAAATTCAATCTACAAACAATTCAGTCTACCCCTGGGGGTGGTGGGGATAGAGATTCTACCATTCGATGTATGATTGTTGTAGCATCCAACCTTGTAGATGATCAGTTTGAAACAAGTTCCACACAATATTTTATATCCATGTAGTTATTGGTTTTGTTGGGACTAGCTAGGGAACAAGATTTTGGGGTTATGTCAATTGATTCTCCATTGGCGGTGCGAGTTGAGGAAATTAGACAATGTATAGGTTTTGATTTATAGGTTTGTGGTTATAATTTTATTTGGACCCTATCTGTCCTCAATATTTCAGGTTTTGACATGAATTTGGGTATATACTGGCTAGTGTTTTATCAGGCACATATCGATTGTTACCATCGTAGGGTAACATTCATGTCTTTTGATGGAGACCCTTATGTCTTTCATGGTGAGGTGGACGTACGAATTAGCCACGCAGGGATAATTATTTATCATTTAGGGGAACTCACAACCCAAGGGTCATGCGTTATTCGTGATAATAGATAGGTGGAGTAACATGCATTTCCTCATTTGGTGGAATTGTTTCAGGATGTATTTCTGATGGATTTCTCAGTACTATGGCCTGAAAGGGATGTGGAGTTCACAATTGAGTTGTTTCCAGGGGAAAACTAGTTTTTACTCAACCATATCGAATAGAACCGGGAGAAATATATGATATTAAGGACCATATAGAAGAGTTGTAGTAGAAGGGATTCATTCGACCTAGTACGTCGCCATGGGGATCACCCATGCTCTTTGATAAGAAGGTCGATCGGTCGTTGAGGTTATGTGTCGATTAAATGTTGTTGAATCAATTTACAATTACGAACTAATTCCTTCCTTCCAAAATCGATGACTTATTTTACCATCTTAGGGGTTCCTTATTGTTCTCTAATATTGATTTGATATTTGGATAGCATCAATTGAGGGTGAGACCATTTGAAATATCGCAGATAACTTTCTGGAGCAATTATAGGTTTTATGAATTTTTGGTGATTCCTTTTGGTTTGAACAATAAATCAGATATATTTATGTTGATAATGAACAAGATATTTCAAACTATCTGGATCATTTCATGGATTTCATTATTGATGAAATCTTTGTGTACACATAAAATACTGACGATAATGAAAAAATCATTACATCATCATGAGTTCACTAATTAAGCATGGGATTTATTCCAAGATATAAAAATTTCAATTCATGATTGATTCAGTTAATTTATTGGGGAATATCATTTATGAGTAAACTGTGTTAGTAGATATAGAGAAGGTGTATGTTGTGGTGTCCTGAGAGAATCCCAATAATGGTTCCGATGTTCGTAGTTTTCTAGGATTGGTTGGATATTAGTAGAGGTTCATTAGGGATTTAACTCTTTTGGAAGCACCACAGTCAAGCTAACCCAATAAGGGTGTTATGTTTGAGTGTTTAGAGGAATGTAAAAGTAATTTTTAATAATTTAAGAAGTGGTTGACTACCACACTAATTCTAATCTTCCCTGAACCTGGTAAAAAGTATTCTCTATTCTGTGATATATCTTATGTTGGACTTGGGGCAGTGTTGATGCAAGATGATTGGGTTTTGTATTTTGGTTCAAGATATTTAAGACCAAAGGAATGAAATTACCCTACTCATGATCTTGATGTAGCTACTATGGTTTATACCTTAATGTTTTGGAGGTATTACTTGTTTGGGGAATGGTTCATGGTGTTTACCGACCATAAAAGTCTTTATTAAATCTTCTAGCAGTATGATTTGAAATTGTAACAGGGAAGGTGTGATGAGTACATTAAATCCATGAATTTATGAGTTGGTTTACACACACAGGAAATGGAATATTTTTGATGATTCCCTGATCTAGAAGACTCCAAATTATGTGGTTCATGAATCCAACTCTGAATATAAAATAATGGCTTTGTTTGTTTAGATGCACCTGGTGTTGTAGGATGGGCATGGAAAAATTAGACTTGAGTCTATAATGATTGATTCTATTCTTTTGATCCAGGTCAATGAGAGTAAACTGTAGGATCTAGACTGTTTGGTCATGAAAGAAAGTCATAAAGGTAGGGAATCACCTTTTAGTTGGGTTGTTGGTGCTGATGCAATTTTCTAAGTTCAAGGATGTGTTGTGGTGCCGACGGGTGCACATGAAGAGTTGATGTGTGAGTTACATGAATCAAGGTGTGATGTATATCCATGTTTGACAAAAATGTATCGTTATATTCATTATCAATATTGGATGTCAGGATTGAAGAAATAAGCTGAGGGTTTGGTGTCACACTCCATTACCTTTAATTCGTTGAAGGTTGAGCATCGTCATCATGGTTGTTTGTTATAGTAATTTCCCATTTCGGGATGGAAGTGGAATGATGTATTTTGTAGTGGGAATTATGAGGATGCCTTGTAAGAATAATGCAATCAAGTAAATTGGGGACCAGTTAACTAATGTGGATCATTTCTTACCAATCTGGGAAATGTAAATTGTAGATCAGTTTGGTGAGTTATATGTTTGGGAGATAGTGGAACTGAATGGTGTGCTAAGATACATAGTTTTAGATTGTGATCAGTTTTTCACATCGCATGTCTAAAAGGGAATATAGAAGGCTCATGGTACTAAAGTTTTTTTTAGTATGGATTATCATTGACAGAAAAATAGGCATTTTGAGTGTACGATTCAAGTATTGGAGGACATGTTGAGAGCTTGTGTCCTTGATTTTGGTGGCTCATGGGAAAGGAATTTATCACTTTTTGAGTTTGCATACAAAAAACATTTTTAGGCTACATTTCCGATGGATCCTTTTGATTCACTATATTTGAGGCCTTATAGATCAATGTTGTGTTATTTAGAAGATGGGTAGTCTGGAATGTTAGGACCGAGTATTGTGCAAGATATATTTGACAAGGATTGGTTGATTCAGAAGAATACGAAAACAACTCAAAGTAAGTAGAAGTCATATGCATATCAACATCGCATACCTACTAAGTTCATGGTAGCTGATTGTGTGTTTCTTTATGTGTCTCCTAGATTGGTTCCCCATCAAATCCAAAAATAGGGAATGTTAGCACCCAGGTACATGGGGACATTTGAAATTGTAGAGAGGATCAGACTGGTGGAAAATCGATTGGATCTTGTGCAGTGGTATAATTGAATGAACGCTGTTTTTCATGTTTCAAAACATTGGATATATTAGTCTAATCCATTTCATGTGATAAATGTTGATTATGTTGAGCTTGATCATAATGCGTCCTTTTTAGAGAATCTAGTTCGTATCATTGATCATAGTGATAAGATCTTAAGGGGAATGGTTTTTTTCCTTTGGTTCATGTTAGATGATGTCATGGAAACATTTAGGAAGAATCTTGTGGGAGATAATCAAATATGTGGGTTCAGTGGCCCAATTTACATTGGCAACCTAATGATGCTCGGGAAGAGCGGCTCAAGGATGATTCGTCCTAATGTGGGGAGGTTTTAAGAACCTAGGTTTTGTTAAGGTGGTTTTTAGTTCATGTTTAATTGTAATTCCTTTTTTTATTCAAATAAGTGTTTCCAAATGTTCATGATAAAATTAGGGGTGTTCCGGGGGTTTAGGGAACGAAAGAGTGTGAAAAAGAAATAGCTGATCATGTTTCACTATCTGTACACTATTAGTGAAACTGTGAGGAGTATCCCATGAAACCATGCATCCTTGGATAGTGGTTTGTGTGCACTTACATCATAGATAAGGTAGACATTATGAATTCTTAATAAATTTTGTGAAAGGGGGATTTTTGAATAGTATCCCTCACATGTTTTGCGCATGGTTTGGAAAACCATGCGAATAAACAATGAAACCCAGTAAAGCTGAGAAATTTAAAAAATTAACACTCCTAGATTTTAAAGACATACTTGGTATTTTCTTCCTTTATTCTCCCTGAATCCCTAGTGATGAACCAACGCTACCAAGATCCCCCAAAGGTGTTTATCTTTCCTTGTTAGGTAGTTAGGAGTGGCATCAATTTCGGATCAAAGCTCTGAGTATGTGTAATATCCTCCTTACTTCCTCTTCTTGATTTGGGTCTTCATCTTTATCTCATCTACTTCAAAATATCTAAAACTATTTTTTACAGTGAGTTCTAGGTTGAGGATTCAATGGTTGGTTAAATCAGGATCTAAATCACTGATTGAGGAGTGTTCACTAATGGGTTCAAGGTAGGTGGTCTACAAGTTATATTCCATTGTTCATGTGATATTTTTGCATGCTTAGGTTTATTTCATGGTTACCCATTATTTATTTTTTTATCCTATTATAATATTTGGTATAATTAATGTCTAAATGATTCGTGGAACCCCTCGTTGTCCCCATGGGACACATCAATGGTGACTTGACCCATTCAAGTCCATCCTTGATGTGTACTGACACATTCTGGATCTACAATTATCTAAGTAGGTTCTAGGTTGTTGTGAAATCACGTAGAGACCTTATTGAACATGTTGATATTCTTACTATAAGTCCAAATGAGGTATTAGTTAGTTGGGGATTGAGGAAATAGGCTTATGGAATATTTTAGATATGCCTAAGAGAGCTATTAAATATAAAATGGTGAATATGCTAAACTAATATTGGTAGGTGGAATGGGAAATATATTGATGTGGATTTTATAAGAGGATTTATAAATTTCTATAATGGTTGACATAAGAGAATTATTGAATCTCCTTGGTGAGATAGGTTTGAGAGTGTGAATAGGGCTAAATAGTCTAAGTGGTGTAAATCGAAATGAGATAATGGGTTATGAGACAATATGATTTACCGTGTTGATTATTGTGGATTATGATTGTATATGTATTGGTTGTTTTTGGTTATGATATGTTTGATGTGATGTTAATGGATGGATAAGCATGTGAAAATGGCGTGAGGTGTGGGATAAAGGATTGAATCTCCTCCCACGGGTCGAGTTGGACTGATGCTCTAACTCTACCCACATTTCATGGGTTAGAGAAGGGGATACAACTCTATTCCCCTAATGGTTGCATTCCAACAGGTCTTAAGATTTGAAGAGAATAGATTTTGATGTTATGATAGGTTATCCTGAGTGGTTTAGTAACCATAGTTTTCCCTTATGAAAGGAATATATACCATAATCCATGTGTGATTGATGATGAACTTGTAATGATAGTGACATAATGAATTGGATCATTGGTTTTTGAAGCTATGTAGAGATTGTTAGATAGTGGCCCTAAATTGGCTTCTATTTTCCTGTTATATATTTATACTTTAATTGTCTATATTTTGGACTGGATATTTTTAGAAACCATTGGTGGTGGCATACTAAGTTGTACACACACCCTGCTCAGGCTTTCGTTGGGTACCTGAGTAGATTTCATGCTTGCAGGTCAGGACAAGGGAAAGGGCCATATGCTAAGGAGATGAGATGGACATGGTACATGCATGGATGAGGTTCTAGACTTAAAGAATGGAATATTTTTTTAATTCCATTTCTTGTATTTATTTTGTGTTTTTTCACATGGCATTATAGCATGACCTAAAATATTTACTGTTTCTTGTGCATTATGCATAGTTTGAGAGGTGTTTGACTATGCATGTTATTGGTTGTTTCCTATTGTTTTTTCTATTTATTTAGTGTTCTGTTGTGTCTTACTCAGGTAAAGATGGTATAGTCTCCCTATGTGACTTATTATTCCCTCGTTGCTTTTTTACAACCTCTAGTGTATGAGGAGGCACGCTTGAGGTCATGTGATGACCCAGCTCGGGGTACTGATTTTTTGGAAACTGGGTCAAGGATGATTAAAAGTAGTATCATAGGATTACTTTCTCTTTATTACAACTTTTTATGGTAGATGGGAGATTAGGATAGTATCTGGCCTTGGTAATGAGCTCAGGCCAAGGATTATCTAACAAAATTATGGGGGAAAACACAAGTCACACGAGTCGGGAATTGTAGTTCTTTTTGTGTGTTGTTAAATTTGATGATATTTCACCATTGGGTGATGCACATGTGGTGTGATATGATAGATTTATGATATTTTTCTTGTAGTCGGTAGGACAAGAAGTTTTTCATTCATGCATAAATCTAGGAACCTATTTATATAAGTGACCTGCATAATAGTAGGCACACATCCATGGGACAGGTGTGTGGGACATAGAGGGTATAATGCATTTGACCTTCTTAAAAGTGGTAGAAAATGATTCTAATAAAACAATACAAATTTGTAAAAAAGGGTAAAACAATTAAACAATAATTAAGTAATAATTCTTGATAAATTGTAGTGTGTGAAATGAAATGTTATTGGAGTAAGATGTGATTTGAGAATAGTTTTTAAATGGTATAGAAGGTAAGTCTTGTAGTTGTGTGTGATAGTTTTCTCGTGTTATCCTTGACCCTGGGGGGGATGGTTGAGGGTAGTATGTCAGGTATTATTACACCTATTTGTGAAGTGTACATGAAATAGTTTATTGTTGGATAATGAATATCCTTCCATTATAGTTCTGGATGCTTTTTGGGATGTGTTATAAAGATCATGTTTGCATTTATAGATAAATGCCTCCATAAAGAGGTGTGATGGTTGGGAGATAGGAGGATGTTGTAAAGAATGATACCCTAATAGTGGAGCAAGAGGATCTAGTGGTTCGAGATAATAGGGAAGATAAGTTCTATGAGAATAATTCTTATTTTATTATTATGATGGAATTTTACCTCATGGGGGTTGTGCCAAGTATGATAGAGTTGACTATGGAGTTTTAGTTATAGCACCCTCTAAAATTTATAGGAAAGCGTGGCCCAGAGGTAGCAATGTTTTTTGATAGAGTCTATCCAGACTATTCTTGAACATCTTGATACTCCTATTGAGGTGTGACTCAAGTTAGTGGCCTAAATGTTAATAGGGAAGGACAAGAGTTTGTGGGATATTATGTTTTAGATTGATCAGACTAAAATAATGGTGTTGAAGGATTTCCTGGAAATGTTTCTAGAATATTATCACCTGGAAAATGTGAGGCAGTAGAAAGCTGCATAGTTTATGAGTTTGAATCTCAATGGTTTATGTTAGGGAAGGATTATGATATCCATATCACATACATTCACTAATTCATGGTGATGATGGTTAGAGATTATTCAACTATGGAAGAATTCTTCTCGGATGGTCTAAGGAATGAGATTAGTTTCCATGTAAAAACATTCCATCAGAAGAGGTTTGTAGAGGTAGTGTACCCAGACCTAATTTTTGAAGGGAAAATAATGGGAGATTCAAGAGGTGGACTTTTTTTACCAATTGGGTAGTCATGTGGTACATCCTCCGAGGGAAACAAGAGTCGTTTTGGATGTTTCCAATAGGATGAGAGTGTGTAGAATATTGTGAAGAGAGGCCTAGTTCCTCAATATACAAATTAGGTATTCAGTAATCAGTGTGGTAAGATGTGGAACTTGCATGGTCAGTTTCTCTAACCACCAGTTGAGTATCAATACTATTGTAGGTTGGGACATATACAGAGGTTCTAAAAGATCCCTATATAACCTGGAATGGATGGGAGTCAAAAGTAGATAATGAATGCGAGAAGCAGACCGATCTCCCCATATCATAAATTTAGTTGCATCTCCACTAGATATACTGGTTGGGATGGTGGATGTGGAACCTTGGGATAAGGCCACCCTCTTCAGAAGGTAAGTACAGTGCTACGTACTCAGGTTGGATCCCAGGGTAGAGGGACATTCCATCTTCACATAGTTCAGTCTACACCTAAAGGTGGTGAGGCTAGACCGTCTACCATTAAAGGTATGATTATTGTAGCTTCCACCCTTGAAAATGATCCATTTGACACAGGTTCCACAAAATTTTATCTCTACATAGTTCATAGTTGTGTTGGGCCTAGTCAAGGAACAATTTTGATGAATTATGTCAATTTATACTATGTTGGTGGTGCAAGTTGAGTATATCAGACTATGTATAATTTGTGCTTTATAGGTAGGTGGTTATCATTTTATATGGAAATTGTTTTTCCCTAGAGATGTCATTTTTTGACTGAATTCTGGGTATGGACAGGATAGTGCTATATCGAGCCCATATTGACTATTACTATCATAGTGTAACATTCACATCTTCCTATAGAGACACTTATGTCTATTATGGTGATTAAGATGTATAAGAAAGTCGCACATGGGTAATTTTTCAGAAGTTGGGGGGACACAAAAGCCAAGAGGAATGACTTATTGTTGATGATGGTGATTTTGAGAAACATATCATTCCAAATGTGGTGGATTGGTTTAAGGATGTGTTTCTAAATGATTTCTTAGGGCTGCTTCCTAAAAGGGATGTGGAGTTCACAATCAAGTGGTAGATTTGGGATGAACTAGTTTATAATCCACCATATAGAGTGGAACATAGTGAAATACAGGGTCGTAAGGTTCAGATAGAAGATTTATAGTGGATAGTATTCATTAGACCTATTACGTTTCCATGGGGATCGCCTGTATTTTTTTCTAAGAAGATTGATGGGTCGTTGTGGTTATGTATCAGCTCTAGGAAGTTAAATCAAATGATAGTTAAGAACTGAAAACCAATTCGTAGAATTTATTACTGGTTTGACCAACATAGGGGTTCCTCTATGTTCTCATGAAGGGATTTGAGATTGGGATACCATCAGTTGAGGGTGAGTCCTTTGGAAGTACCACAAACAGCTTTCCAAAGGGGGAATGGTTTTATTATTATTTTTGATTCCATTAGTGTTGAGCAATTCATCCGTTGTGTTTATGGTGCAAATGAACTTGATATTTCATCCTATATAGATCATTTCATGGTTGTATTTGTTGATGACATCTTGGTGTACTCAAGAACTCTTTTCGATCATGCCAAGCATCATGACATCATCTTGAGTGAGGTAAGATAAAATATGATTTATGTTATACTATCAAAATGTGAGTTCTAGATTGATAGAGTACATTTCTGAAGGAATATCATTTTTGGGATAGGTGTGTCGGTAGATCGATAGAAGGTGATGTTATTTGTGTCTTGGGATCATCCCACAAATGTTTTTGATGTTCAGCATTTTTCTAGGTTTGGTCAGTTATTACCAAAGGTTCATTAGGTATTTCTCTCATTTGGAAGCTCCACACTCATTAATAACCATGAAGGGTGTTAAGTATGAGTGATCATATGTGTGAGAAACTTCTTTTCATGAATTGGAGAAGCAGTTGACTACCTCACATATTTGATGTTACCTGAACATAGTAATAAGTACACTTTGTTATGTTATACGTCTGCTATTAGACATGGGGTAGTTTTGATGCAAGATGATCAGGTTGTTTCTTATGGGTCATGGCAGTTAATTCAACATGAATGAAATTACCCAACTCATGATCATGGGCTAGCTATTGTAGTTTATGACTAAAATTATTAGAGGAATTATTTTTTGGGGGAATGATTAATGGTGTTTACCGATCATAAAAGTATAAAGTAAATATTCTCTAAAAGGTATTTGAGTCTTCGATAGTAAATGTGGGTGGAGTACCAACAATACTTTGATTATTAGTTGGTTTATACACCTAGGAATTTGAATTGTTTTGTGGATTCCCTGATCCAGTGGACTCAAAATCAGGTGGTTATAAATTGAAGTTGATGGATTTGTTTGTTGATATGTACTTAGAGGTGTAGTATGGGCACATAAAAATGACCCTTGTTTCCATGAATATTGATTCTACACTTTATGTTGTGTCATGGTGAGTAAACTAGAGGTTCTAGAGTGTTTTTCCATGATGGAATGTCTTTAGGGGGGAGTCACATTCTAGTTGGGTAGTTGGTGTTGATGGAGTTATCTCGGTTCAGGGACCTGTTGTGGTACAATGGGTGTACAAGAAGAGTTAATGAATGAGTTCCATGAATCATAATGGGAAATACATCCTATATTGACTGAAATGTATTGTGATCTTTATTGTTAATATTGGTGATTGGGAATGAAGAATGAAGTTGTGGGTTTTGTGGCACAATGCCTTACCTATCGTTGGGTGAAGGCTGATAAATATCATATAGGTGGTTTTTTATAGTCATTTCACATTTAGGAATAGAAGTTCAATGATATAATGATGTATTTTTTAGATGTCCTTACAAGTACAACTCATAAGAATGATGCAATATGGGTCATTGTGGATCAGTAGGCTATGATGTCTCATTTCATACCAATCCAAGAAACTTATACAATCGATTAGTTAGGTGAGTTATATGTTCGACTGATAGTGAGAATACATGGTGTGTCTAGAACCATAGTTTCAGATCATGATCAATATTTCACATCGCACTTCTGGGAGGGGATATAGAAGGCACTTGGTACTCAAGTGTTTTTGAGTATGACATATCACCAGCAAACAGACGGGCAGTTTGAGTGTATGATTCATCTATTGCAGAACATGTTGAGAGATCGTGTCCAGGATTTTGGTGGTTTAAGGAAAAATAATTTATCACATGTTGTGTTTTCTTAAAATAACATTTTTCAGGCTATAGTTTAGATGGCACCCTTTGGGTCTCTCTACAGGGGGCTGTGTAGATCTCTATTGTGTTTCATAGAAGCTAGGGTGTCTGTACTGTTTGGATCAAGTCTCATAAAGGAGATGTCTAATAAGGCTCAGTTTTTTTATAAGAAGATGAAATAAACTCAATGTAGGAATAAGTAATATGCATATCAGTGTCATAGACCTCTTGAGTTCGTGGAATGTGGTAGTGTGTTTCTACAGGTATCTCCATGTTTGGGTCACCATTGAATCTAGAAATAGGAAAAGTTGTTTCCCGTGTACATGGTTCCATTTTAAATAGCAGATTGGATCAGACCAGTGGCATACTGATTATCTCTTCTATAATGGTATAGTGGAATACATGATGTTTTTCATATTTTACAACTTCAGCAGTATCAACAATATCTATCTCATATGATAAACATTTATGATGTTTACCCTGAGCCTAATGAATTCTTTAAGGAGTATTTAGTTTGTATCATGGATCATACTGGGAAGGTCTTGCAAGGAAATTGTGTGCCTTCGGTTCATGTTATATTGAATCTTGGAAATGATTAAGAAGAAACTTGAGAGTGGTAATCAGATACGAAGGCCCAGTGGGTCGATCCCTTTGCTTTGAAAACCCAATGATTCATGAGAAGAGTGGCTCTAGAATGAGTCGTCCTATGGTGGGAAGTTCATATGATCCTTGGTTTTCATAAGGTATGTTTTTGTTTGTGTTTTAGTTTAAGTCTATTATTTTACTCCAATATGTGTTTTCCAAATTCAAGAGAAGGATTGGGGTCATTTCGGGGGGTTCATGGAATGAAAAAGGAGGAAATGTAATGTATGGGAATATTGTATTGTTTTCCCATGGTTATTGAAAACCGTACAGAGCATCCCAGATAACCAGGCATCCGTGGATTGAGGATTGAGAATTGTTACATCCTGGTTATGCTAACCATGTGAATGTAATACGAAACCGTACGAAATGGAGATTTTGGGATAATAGCCCTCACACGGTTTTCCCATGGTTCTCCCATAGTTTGGAAAACCTTGTGGGAAGACCATGTAGCCTAGTAATGTTAAAAATTTTACAAAATTGCCACTCTAGGATATTAAATCCTTACTCATGATTTTCTTCCTTTCTTATCCACTAAACCAGAGCGACCAATCAAATATCGCATGATATTATTATGATGTTTCTTTTCCATTCCCATTTCATTAGGAGTGCCTTCATTTTGGGATCAAAGCTTTAGGTAAGTATAATCTCTTCCTTTCTTTCTCTTCTCGGTTAGGGTTTTCATATTTCTCAAATATCATTTTGAAGCTCTAAAACCCTCTTTTTATGACGAGATATAGGTTGAGGCTTAATGGGATGGTTGAATCGTAATATAAGGCTTCAATTGAGTGTAACACTCTAAGATTCTATTGTACATTTCCCTTTGAATAATGCAACAGCTTGAATTGTACGCAACTTCGAGATTCTAACACATAACGACCAATCAAACTAACCATTATGAATAGTAATACACAATTTTTTAAATTTTTCATATTTTATTTTTCAAAATGGACTTCATTTTTGGATTCTTAATATTTAAATTATCTTAGGGTTAATTTTTTGTATTTTTCTGAAAACATTCGATTTTTGAGGAATGGTGAAGAACACCGAGTTATAGTTTAAAACCGAATTTTCCTTTAAATAATATTTTATTTTATTTAGATTTATTTTAAGTCAAAATAGATATATAATAGCTATATATGTTCAATTTAATTCATTGGAGTCCATTTATAAAAAATTTAGATATATAAAAAATTTATTGAACTTTTTACTGTCTTTTACCCACCTCCTAGGAGCATTAAAAAATTTGCATAAAAGATAATTTTACTAATTCTGTGAATTTATTTTAACAAATCCAAGGGACATGGTTGATATCAGTTAGTAAAATTTGGTTCAATAAGATAAAAATAGTTTTTGATTATTAGTAAATTTTGACTTTTATTTACCACGGTTAAAAATAAATATGGTAATTAAGGGTAAAAATGATATTAATATTACATTAACACATTTCCGAATTCTATTGGATAAGTGTAATTCAATAAAAGACAACCTTCAGGAATAAAATATGATCCTTTAGGTCCACTTGTATTAGATTAGGACATTTATTATTATCTAATTCAAAGAAGAGTTAAAATTGTTAAATTCAATGTTTAATAACTAAACCATTTTTAATATAGGTTTACATGTAAGACAAATTCCAGTGTAAATAATCAATAGAATGATAAAATGATTTCATACATAATGGTAGTTTATTTTTAAATTTTAAAAAATAAATAATTTAATTTATTTATGACACAATGATGATGCAGTAATTACCTAATTAATGAAATATTAAAATAATTGATATAATAAATACTCAAATAAATGTAATTTTAGACTTTTTATGAATTAAACTAATTTTTAGGATAATTTGACATATGAGGGTTGATTGAATGAATTTTTTTCGAAGTTATAATGCTGTTATAAATTTAGAAAAAACAAAATACCAAATAGTCTCAAAATTGACATAAACGTGTTTTTAAAACAAATATTATATAATTAATTGATATTACATTCCTAAAAATCTAAGGCTCAGCCAAAGGTCTTAAATAATATTTTATATGTCATTAATGAACCACTGGATTTTATCTTTGAAGTTTATAGTATGTTTATTAACCATATAACATAAAAATACAAAGAGACATGGTAAATGTGAAACTATTTAACAAAGAGTTAAATCTAAATGATATTGTTAATATAATGACCCGAACCTATATAAACCCTATTGGTTGTTTGTTTTTCGACCCATCACTACGTTATCCTAGAAATAAAACATTTTGGATCCATTAAAAATTGAAAATGATTTTATTATACAATAATGTTTCAATCTTTTTCTAAGTACCCCTCACCCATCTTATAAAAGATAACATTCCCTTCCCTCAAATTCACACCTTCAAATACATTTGGCTCTGCGAACCCCTACCCCAATATCCTCTACACTTTCCTCCCTTCATCTTAGAGGCCTTCCATTAGTACTAAATCCAATCTATGGATCCCTTTTGATCAAATCAAAAGGAAGAACCCAAGAAGAGGTAAATATTTCATCACCTCTTTCAATTTTTTTCTTCTTCCACCTCTTCTTTCCTTGTTGTTTCCTTTATAAAATAATAATTTTAGTATATCTATATACATTTATGTTATTTTAAATATGTTACAACCATATTCATTATTCTATCAGTCCTTTGAATGACATGTCACCATATCTGCGTACGTATGGCTTATAGTCTCCATCTTGTGGTGCAATTGTTATTCAAAATATTATTATTTTGATGGGTATAATAATAATGTATAATTGATGTAAATAATAATTATAACCTGATAATGATTCTGTATATATGATATACCATCCAATTATATACTACCTTAATATCAAAAGAATGATATTATCGCTCGTGCATATGTATGAATTACTGTCTCCACAAACATGATGAGATTTATTCCCCTTTGTATCCATTCAAGACTAATTTTCATTTGATGATTAAAAATAATGTTGAACAAAATAATATCACTCTGAATATGAATAAGATATATCATATCAATAAAAAAATTACTTATCTAACAAATAATATAAAGGAAAACGAATTAGATAACACACGAAACGACTTTAATACTAAAATATTACAAACAAAGCAATATTAAAAGATCATATATGATATCATATTATTGTATATGGTTCTTCAATAAAATAATAACAATTATTTAACCCTTATAAAGGAGTTTAATTTACCCTAGACCAAGGAAAAGTACAAATTAAGGGTTAATTCTATAATATCTTTATTATCCGAGGTTATTTTTACATAAGTATCTACTGGGACATTTTTATCATTCACGTACATATTTCTTAAATCTGTATTTCCATACATTATTACTATTTACTATACTGTGGGTCAAGTTAATTTATACCCTTATTTGAGCTTATATTTTTTGAAAGGAATCATTTAGTCATTTTCCAAATAAGGTACATTACGACCTTTTTGAAAAAATTAAGGTAAGAAAGTCTTTTTTAACTTACACGGCGGGGGTGGTTATTATCTTCCACTATAACATCGTTAAAGCATCCCATAAAACATTATAAGAGTATTTTAAAAATAAATGTTTTCTTTTATAATTATGTAACATTAAATGAGTTCAAAAAAAGAAAGAGATATTTCTCTCAAATAATTTTGACTTCATCTATGTCAACATCCATTGTTGGGTTTTAAACTTGTTTGAAGTCAATTCATTATGATACAAATATTCCATATTTTATTGAAGGTTTTGTGATTTGTTTGACTATAGATATGTTATTATTATACCATTCATGGTTTATGGTTTATGTATTGACATTTCGTATGCTAGTTTTAATACGAATGTTTATGTTATATTTCAACATTTTTATACGAGGAATGTATTTGACTTAGTAAGTGACGGGTGTAGCCCGCTATAGATCCTCGATGCATCGGCAGGTCTCACGAGACAACTATATGTGTAATTGGCCAAGGCCTTTCCCAATTTGATATATGGTTTTGGACAAGTCCTTAATCATTTTTAGATGTCTTGGATGGGGCCTTGACACAATGTTTTAGAATGTATGGCATTATACAATCCCTCATTATGAAAATAATATTGATGGTTCATGTGGTCATTCGACTTATAGAATACACATGATTATGTTTTATTTTTGCATTATTTAATCATCTGATATTCCTTCCATAAAAGTGTTCATGTTTATTATTGGTAAAGGCATGGGTTTTAAATTATTCCTCATGCTTAATATTTATGTTTTCTTCCGATGTATTACTTAGCCTTACTGAGCATTTGATCTCACCCATTCTTATATTTCATTTTAGAAGTATATAAAGAAGTTAATTATCATGAGTGACTTGTGGGCATAATATATGAGGCTTGGATGTTTATATTGGAATAAATTAGTATTGTGTTTCTTCTAAAGTTCTAAAGTTGAACTTATGAGTGAATCTTGTTTCCAATAACACTAAACTGATCGATATTTATGGACATTATTTCCTTGTGATCATGCAAATGTTATTTAGTATTGCACCGAATCTGAGTAACTAGGGTTAGGGCATTATAGTTGGTATCATAGGATATTTAGTACAAACCTTGGAAACTAGATTTAGATCATATTTGATTAGATCACATAACCCTAATATTGACATTGAAGATTAGTATAGAAGAACTTCCTAAGATTTTTTGTAAGGTAGATATTTTGTGACTTTCCCATGCAATTCATCCCTGTCTGGATACGAGTAGGTAGAGGCAGCTTTGGCACAGTTATACCTAGGGGTAATACCCCAAAAAACCGTTTTGAGCTAGACTTGAACAAGAACTAGTGCATAACAATGGGCCTTGCTGCACTTTTGGTTACGAAACTCTAAGGGGATATACTTAGGATAATTCTCATTTTCATTACAAACCATTTTGAAGGTTTTATGAGTATATACTTACTCAATGAAAACATTAATTATGATTATGGATTATATCTATAAAATGTTCAATTCCTGTTACGTTTTTTACATGTTTAGAATTAGGTATTTCGATTCATAAACTAATCTAGTTTATGCCATTGTTTAGAAATGGAACCTAGTGGAAGGAATGTAAACTGTATCAATGCATGTAATACATGTAGGGATTTACCTCCTACTCAAGATAATTATAGTAGAGATGGTGACGTAACTAGTGATGATCAGCTTATCAACATACTGGGTCAACTCACACAGGTTATGAATAATAACCATACCCATATGGAGCACCCTAATCCACAATGTAGAGGATCAATGTTAGACCACATCATGAGGAAAAAACCACCAAAATTAAATGGGAGTAAAAATAAATTAGTGTATGAACAATGGATAAATCCCTTAGAGAAATTTTTTCTGGATTTGGGGAGTAGCGAAAGGGAAAAAGCTATAATGGCAGTTTATCGCATCACTGGAGATACTGATCAATGGTGGTCATTGATTCAAAATATATAGGAAGATAAAGAATTTTCCACTATGTAATGGATGGATTTAATGGTACTTTTTTTTGAAAAATACTTTCCTCATGACCATAGAGTGGATATGGAAAGGCAATTTCTGAGTCAGAGGAAAAAAGTGGCTAAGAATGTCGCAAAGTATGAAGCTAAATTTACAAGTTTATTAAGGAATGTTTCATATTATATACATAACCCAAGAAGAAATATTGGAAATTTCATTTATTGGTTAAACCAATTTCTTTGTCGATCATTAGTATCACAATCCTTCTAACCGTATAAAGATATTATCTTGTGTGCTATCAGGACAGAAAAGGAATTCTATAATTCTTATGACTTTAAAGAAAATCAGGAGAAGAAGAGATATACTGAACACTATGGGAAAGGAAATAAGGAAACAGTAAAGAAGGGAATAATTGAATTTCCACCCTGTGATAATTATGGAAGGAAGCACCATGGTGCCTGTCTAAAAGGAAAAAAGGAATATTCTACATATGTGGATAGAAAGGTCTTCTTGCTAGTGATTGTAAGGGAAAGAAAGATGCTGCCAATTTTCAATGAAACAATTGATGGGAGATGGGACATTATGGAAATGAATGTCCTATGAGTCGGGGAAACATACCTCAGAAAAGGCCATGGGATCAAGGAAAATCTTATGTGATCACTACTGCTGAGGTTGAGGCTCCAAATGTCATGGTGGAAGGTAATTTAATGGTTTTCTCAATTTTAGACAATGCTTTATTTTATTCTTCTTCATCACATTGTTTCATATATTCCTAGTTTGATATGAAAATTATATATTTCCAATTTTATTTAACAAGGGATTTTTTAGTGAAAACTCTTATGGGTGGTATCATTGCAATAATGTTTTGTGAATCAGTTCACATTAGGGCATATAAATGTTCTATATATGCTGATCTCATCATCATACCAATGATTGAATTTGATATAATCCGTGGAATGGATTTTCTTTTAGACCATGATGCGAAAATTTATTGTAAGAAAAAGGAAGTTACAATTTTTGATGATGATAAGGAGTACCTTATCTTTAGAGAAGAAATGTCAGAACCTCATTCTTATCCATATTAACCCCCTTCAGCTCAACTAAATTCAATTATTGAGGAGGAATAGAATAAAATAATTTTGGGTGAGGAAAATAATGTTCAAATAGAGGATATAACTATTTTCCAAGAATATGTTGATGCTTTTCTAGAGGATTTACCTAGACATCCTCCAGAATGAGAAATTTAGTTTTCCATTGATTTAATTCCTTATTCAAGTCCCATATCAAAGACCCCTTACAGAATGGACACTATAGAATTAGTGGAATTAATGAAACAACTATAGGAATTGAGTAATAAGGGATTTATTCACTCTAGTGTTCCTCTATGGGGAGCCCCTATTCTTTTTTTTAATAAAAAAGGTGGATCTATGCGTTTCTGCATTGACTATAGAGAGATCAATGCTATAACAATAAAGAACAAGTATCCCCTAACTCGCATTGATGATTTATTCGACCAACTTTAGGGAGCTCAATATTTTTCAATTATTGAACGTCCATCTAGATATCATCAGTTGTGTGTGAAGAAGGAAAACATTCCTAAAACAACATTTTGAACTAGTTACGGGCATTATTTAGTGATATTTACGGATGATATCCTAGTATACTCTAAAATCTATTAAGATTATGAAAATCACTTGCGCACTATTTTGAAAACCCTCAAAAGAAATGAATTATACAGGAAGTTTAGCATGTGTGAATTTTGGCTTCAGGAGATTTCTTTTCTTTGCCAGATTATCTCTAAGGATGAAATCATTGTTGAAACTTCTAATATAAATTTAGTCCATGAATGTCCAACACTAAAAAATAAAACTGAGGTATGCAGTTTTATGGGTTTAGATGGTTATTATCAACATTTCATCTAGCATTTTTTCCAATTGGCTAACCCATTAACGAAGCTCGCATGTAAAGGGGTTATATTTGTGTGGATAAATGAGTGTGAAGATTGTTTTGAAGAAATGTATAGATGATTAGTCAATGATCTCATCTTGAATCTACCACTGGGGAATAATGGGTTTGTTATTTATAGTTACGATTCAAAGAAAGGACTTGGTTGTGTCCTTATGCAGAATGATATATTTATTGCCTATACATCACGACAGCTAAAAATTTATGAACAAAACTATCATACTCATGATCTTTAGTTTGAAGCTGTAATATTTTATTTGAGGATATAGAGACATTACATAGATGGTGAAAAATATGAGATATATACTGATCATAAATGTTTGAAGTATATTTTCTCACAAAAATAACTAGACATGAGGCAAAGGAGATGGATTGAATTACTAAAGGATTATGATTTCACAATACAATACAACTCTGTGAAGGAAAATAATGTGGTAGATGCTTTGATTAGAAAGGATCATGATGTTTTGAACAAGATGAGAGTTGAAAGGGATCCTATTTTCATGGATCTAGTAAATATGTATATGGGAATAATTGTGGACAATAAAACATCAATGATATTTGAAATAGTTTCCAAACCATCTTTACTAGAAAGGATAAAAAGTTATTAGGATTATGATGAATAATTTCAAAAGAATATTAAATATGTAAATGATGGGAGATTTAGTGACTTCATATATGAAGATGGAATTTTGAAATTTGTCAAGATACTTTTTATTCCTAACATACCTGATCTAGAAAGGGAATTTATGGATGATGCTCTGTGATCCAATTTCTCTATACACCCTAGTAGCACGAAGATGTATAGATATTTGATAGAACATTTTTGGTGGGACAACACGAAGAGGGAGATATCACATTTTGTGCAAAGATGTATGGTTTTTCAACAAGTGAAAGCTGGAAGGCAACGGCCGGGAGGAGTCATGAAACATATTCCCATACCTGAGTGGAAATGGGATAATATTACGACGGACTTTGTCATGGGACTACCAAATAATCCTAGAAGGAATGATGCAATAATGGTCATTATTGTCTTCTTACCAAGTCAGCACATTTTCTAGTTATAAGAGATGATTTACCACATGACCGTTTAGCAAGACTGTATATTAATGAGGTTGTAAGACTCCATGGAGTACCCATATCTATTATTTCTAATCGTGATACCTGTTTTACATCAAGATTATATAAATGTATTCAGAAAGCGCTAGATACTAAACTTCGTTTGAGCACTTCCTAACACCCTCAAACTAATGTAAAATTAGAATGGACTATTCAAACCATAGAAAACATGTTGAGATATTTCTCACATGACTTTCATGGTATGTGGGATGAATATTTACCTCTAGTAGAATTTTCTTATAACAATAGGTTCCATTCAGGTATTCAGATGGCACCATATTAAGAGTTATATGGAAAGAGATGTCGCACACCAACTTGTTGGGATGAAGTTGGTGAAAGAAAACTCGTAGTCCCAGAACATGTTGAGTAAAGGATGGAAAAGGTGATGGTTATCCAAACGCACATCAAAATCATAAAAATTAGGTAATAGAGCTATGCCGATAACTGAAAAAAGTATTTAGAATTTCTGGTAGGAGATCATGTTTTCTTGAAGGTATCTCAATGGGAGGGAGTTATACGATTCTGTAAGAAGGGTAAACTAAGTCACAGGTACATCGGACCATTCAAAATTCAAGAACGAATTGGGTCTGTAGCGTACCATTTGGAAATGCCTCCATGTCTCTCCAATGTTCATGATTAGTTCCATGTATCACTGTTGAGAATATACAAGCCTAACCCAATGCACACAACTGGAAAAAAGACATGTTTCCTCGGTTCAAAACTATGGAAATAGGCCCCAAAACCATGGACGTAGGCTACAGTCACAGTTTTTGATAACCATGGCCACCATCGCCGTGGTAGTATGTCCCAGCCTATTTCCACGGTTTTAACCATGGAAATAGCTACCTATGGCCACAGTTTGGAAAATCATGGCGATAGGTCTTAAAAATTTCCACCGTGGTATTTGACCTATGGCCACGGTTTAAACCATGTCTATAGGAAGCTATGCCATGGTTTTAACCATGGCAATAGCCTTGGTATACTCTAGAAATAACCTAAATACAAAATGTCAATAGCAGGTTTTGATCGCTGCACCTTTGCTCTATGAACCAGAGTACTTACTACTACATAGAGCGACATTATGGGTATATATATTTATATATATATATATTATGATATATATTAAAATAAACTGTGGGAATATCTACAAAACTATGGTGGTAGGCCTTCCCACAAATATTTTGGCAGGAAATTGTTTCGCCGCCAAAGCGCGGGAACCCTATTGCCACAGTTTTGAAAAATCATGTCAATAGGACATTGAAAAAGTGGCCTATAGAAACAGCCTATTTCCACGGTTCTAAAAACCATGGCCATAGGCCATGATATCTAGCCTATATTCACAGTATTAGAACTGTAGGCCATAAAAAATGTGTCTATAGCCACATATAGCCATAGTTTTAAAATCGTGGCTACAGGTCTGTGATAGTAGCCTCATTTTCTAGTTCTGGCATGTGCTCAACTATGAAGAATTAGAACTGGAACCTGATCAGTCTTATTGCTATGATCCTTCCAAGATTCATGATAGAAGAGAAAAAGTGTAGAGAACCCAGATGACTCTTCTGGTAAATGTTCTATGGATAAACCATAAAATGGAAGAGGCAACATGGGACCGCGAGAAACATATGATGAAGAACCAACAAACAAAATTTTATGCAGAAATATTATAGAAATTTTTAGGATGAAATTATTTGAAGTAGGGGAGAATGTAACACCCCAATATTCTACGATACATTTCCCTTTGAATAATTCAATATCTTGCATTGTACGCAACTTCATTATTTTAATACACTACAACCAATCAAATTAGCAGTTATGAATAGTAATACCAACTTTTTGAAAATTTATAAATTTTATTTTTCAAAATGGACTTCATTTTTGGATTCGGAATATTGGAATTATCTTACGGTGATTTTTTGTATTTTTCTGAAAACGTTCAATTTTTTATGAATAGTGAAAAACACTGAGTTATAGTTTAAAACTGAATTCTTATTAAAATAATTATTTATTTTATTTAACTTTATATTAGGTCAATATAGATACATAATACCCATATATGTTCAATATAATTCATTAGAGTTAGTTAATAACAATTTTAGATATATAAAAAATTTATAAAACTTTTTACTGTCTTTTAACCACCTCCTAGGAGCATTTGTAAATTTTCATAAAACATAATTGTACTGCTTCTGTGAATTGAATTTCAAAAATATTAGAGACACGGTTTATATCAGTAAGTAAAATGTTGTTCTATACGATAAAAATAATTTTATGTAAATAGTATCTTTTGACTTTTATTTTCCACAGTTAAAAGTAAATAGTGTAATTAAGGGTAAAAATGATATTATTATTACCATAACACATGTTCTCATTCTACTCGATAAGTTTAATTCAACCTAAAACAACCTTAGGAATAAAATATGATCTTTTAGGTCTACTTGGATTAGATTAGGTCATTTATTATTATTTAATTCAAAGAAGAGTGAAAAGTGTTAAATTCAATTTTTAATAACTAAACCATTTTTAATATAGTTTTACACATAAGTTAAATTTGACTACAAGTATTCCTTAAAAATATAAAAATATTTCCAACATAATTTTATTTTA
The DNA here is from genome assembly GCA_963277665.1 of Viscum album. Lineage (NCBI taxonomy): Eukaryota > Viridiplantae > Streptophyta > Magnoliopsida > Santalales > Viscaceae > Viscum > Viscum album. Next base: position 1,193,918,572 of record OY728123.1, on the reverse strand, counting down.
TTTATAGTTTTTAATCATTAAATAATTTTATTTATTTATGACACAATGATGATGCAGTAATTACCTAATTAATGAAATATTAGAATAATTGATATCATAAATACCAAAATAAATGAAACATGAGACTTTTAATGAATTAAAATAATTTTATAGGTTAATATGAAATCTTAGGATTGATTAAATTAATTTTCATTGAATTAATATTCTTCTTATGAATTTAGAAAAAACAAAATACCAAATAGTGTCAAAATTGACATAAAAGAGTTTTTAAAATAAAATATTATATTATTAATAGATATTCTATTCATAAAATTATATGGTTTGGAAAAAGGTCAAAAATAATGTTATATATGTCATTAATAAACCAATTGAGGTTTTATTGGATGTTTATAGTACGTTTATTAACCATATAATATAAAAATACAAAAGACCAGGTAAATGTGAAACTATTTAACTAAGAGTTAAATCTAAAATATAAAGTTAACATACTAACCCAAACCTATATAAAAACTATTGGTTGAGTGGTTTTAGACCCATCCCCAGCATAACTCGAAATAAACCATTTTGGAGACATTTGAAACTGAAAATGATTTTATTATAAAATAATATTTCAATCTTTTCCTAAGGTGCCCCTCACCGAACTTATAAAAGGGAACCACACCTTCTCTCAAATTCACACATTAAAATCCATTTTTCTCAGCCAACCCCTGCTCAAATTTCCTCTACACTGTCCTCCCTTAATCCTAGAGGCCATAAGTAAGTCTGAAATTCAGTCAAAGGAGACTTTTTTATCAAATCAAAAGAAAGAAGCCGAAGAAGAGGTAAATATTTCATCACCTCTTTCATGTTTTCTTCTTCTTCCACTTCTTCATTCCTTGTTGTTTCTATTCTAAAATAATTATTATAGTACCTTCTAGATAATATTATGTTATTATAAATATGGTACAACCATATTCATTATTCTATCCATCCTTTGAATGACATGTCACCATACGTGCGTATGTACTGCTCACAGTCTCCACGTCGTGGTGTAGTTGTTATTCAATACATTACATTTTGGATGGATATAATAATGATGAATAATTAATTTAAATAATAAATATAAAATTATAATTATTCTTTATATATTATATAACATCCAATTATATGTGATTTTAATATCAAAAGAATGATATTATAACTCGTGCGTACATACGGATTACCGTCTCCACGAACATGATGAGATTCATTCCCCATCATATCCATTCAAGACTAATTTTAATTTTATAATTAAAAATAATGTTTAAAGACTTAATATAATTCTTAATATTAATAACATAAATCCTATCTATAACAAACATTACTTACATAACAAATCATATAAAGGGAAATGAATCAGTTAACACCCGAAATGAAAATAAAACTAAAATATTATTAAAAAACCAATATTAAAAGATCATATATGATATCATATTAATGTATATGGTTCCTTAATAATACAATAACAATTATTTCACCATTTTAAATGTGGTTAACCTACCCTCGACCATTGAAAAGTACATGGTAAGGGTTAATTCTACAATCTCTTTATTATCTGAGGTTGTTTTTACGTATGTATCTACTAGGACCTCTTTATCATACACAACCATGTTTCTTAAAAATTTATTTCAATTTTTTTTTCTATTTACTATAAAATGGGTTAAATTCATTTATATCCTTATTTTAACACATATATTTTGAAAGGAATCTTGTATTCATTTTCCAAACAAGGAACATTACGACCTTTTCGACAAAATTAAGGTAAGAATGTATTTTTTAACTTATACATTGGGTTCCGTTATTCATTACTATTATAACATCATTAAATCTTCCATTACAAGATTATAATAATATTTTCAAAATAAATGTTTTCTTATATAATAATTTAACATTAAATGATTTCAAAAAAAAAGAAAGAGATATTTCTCTCAAATAGTTTTGGTTTCATCTATGCCAACATCCTTTGATAGATTTTATACTTGTTTGAATTAGATTCATTATGATAAAAATATTCCATATTGTATCGAAGGTTTTTCGATATGTTTGACCATGAATATGTTATTTTTAAACCATTCATGGTTTATGGTTCATTTAGTGAAATTTTGTATGCTAGTTTTAATACGAATAATAATGTTATATTTCAACATTTTCAATTGTGGAATATATTGGACATAGTACGTGATGGGTGGAGCAGTTATATTTCCTCGATGCATCAGTAGGTCTCATGAGACAACTAGACGTGGAATTGGCCGAGGCCATTCCTAATTTTATATATGGTTTTTGCCAAGGCCTTAATAATTTTTATACATCCTGGTTGAGGCCTTGAAAAAATGTTTCAGAATGTGTGGCATTATACATTCCCTATTAAGAAAATAATATTGATGGTTCATGTGCTCATTCTACTAGTAGAATAATAATGATTATGTTTTATTATGACAATATTTACTCATCTCATATTCCTACCATAAAATTGATCATGTTTATTATTGGTTAAGGCATGTGTTTTAAATTATTAACCACACTTTGTATTTATGTTATCTTCCACTGTATTACTTAGCCTTACTGAGCATTTGAGCTCACCTCTTTCTTATGTTTCATTTTCCCAGGATATTAAATAGTTATTTTTGAGTGACTTGCAGGAATAATCAAGGAGGCTTGGATGATTCAGATGGAATAAATTAGTGTTGTATGTATTTTCAAGTTGTAAAGTTGAACTTATGTATGAATATTTCTTCCAATAATACTAAAATGATCGGTCTTTTGGGAAATGGTTTCTTTATGATAATACCAATGTTATGTAGTAATGCACCGACTCTGGGTAACTGGGTCAGGGCATTACATTGAGGGAGTGTTCATCAACAGATTTAAGGTAAGTGGTCTAAAAGTTATATCCCATTGTTCATTGGAAATTTTTGAATGTATGGGTTTATTTCATGGTTACCCCTTGTTTTGATTTTGATCCTTTAATGATATTTTTTATAATTAATGTCTATATAGTGAATTAAAACCTCATAGTCCCCATGGGACACATCAAGGATGATTTAAACCATTTAAGTCCATCCATGGGGAGTGTCGATACTTTCTAAACCTAGAACTAGCTAAGTATGTTCTTGGTTGTTCTGAAGTAAAATATATCGCATGTTGAGTATGTTGAAATTATTAATGGAAGTACAAATAAGGTACTGGTTCGTTGGGGATTGAGGTATGATGGTTTTGAAATATGTTGCATACTCCTATGCAAGTTAGTGTATGTGAAATAGTGAATATGCTCAACTGATATAAGTTGGTGGGATGGGAAATAAGTTGAAGGGGAATTTATAAGGGGATTTATGAATGTGTATAATTGGTTAAAATAATAGAATTATTGAATATTATTAGTGAACTAGGTTTTAGAATGGGAATTGGGAAAAATGGGATAAGTGATTTAAATGGATATGTGTAAATGGGTTATGGCACGATATGATTTGGCATGTTGATTGTTGTGGATTATGATTGTATATATATTTTTTGTGTTTCTTTTTACAATTTGGATTGTGTGTGGTGAATGGATATATAAGCATGTAAACATGTATGGAGGTGTATGATAAAGGACTGAGGCTCCTCCCATGGGATGAGTTTCACTAATTCTCTAACTCAACAAACAATGCATTGTCTAGGGAAGGGGAGGAAGCTCCATTCCTCTAAGGGTTTCATTCCACCCATACTAACTCTTCGAGGTGAGGATATTTTAATGTTGTCATGTGTTCTCCCTAGTGTGTTATGAACCTTATTATTCCCTTATTCGAATGATTTATTCCATAAACCTTGTGTGATTGATGATGAACTAGTAATGATTGAGACATAATGAATTTGAACCTTTGTTAGTGTAGTAAAGTAAAGATTATAAGCTAGTAGCATTGAATTGTCTTTACTTATCATATTATTTATTTATACTTTCTTGCACAATTTGATTGACTAGATTTTTATAGACATCATTAGTGGTGGACTACTATGTTTTACTCACACTCATCTCAGGCAGTCTTTGGGTACCCGAGCTGATTTCATTCTTGTAGGCTAGGACAAGGACAAGGGACCCGTTTTAGGGAGTTGTGTTAACATTGTACATGCATGGATGAGGTTCTAAACATTGAGTCAGGACTATTTTGGGTATTATATTTTTTGGGTTTTGTTCACCTGGAATTGTATCAAGACCTGACATATTTACTATTTCTAGTGGATTGTACCTAGTTTGGGAGATTCATGTCTATGCATGTTATTGGTTGTTTCCTACTGTTTCCTCTATTTATATTGTCATCAATTAGGTATTACTCTGGTGAAGTGGGTAATGTCTCCCCAAATGACATTTTAGACCATCACTACTAGTTGGCATCATGTGGAATACTTGGAGGTGCGCCTGAAGTCATTTGACAACCCATCTCAGGGCCCCGATTTAGTGGAACCCGGCTCAGGGACATTATAAAGTGGTATCAGAGTAGTTCATTCTATTTATTAATTTTTGGGGTTGGTAAATGGGATAATTGGATAGTGTTGATCCTTATTAATGGGATCATTCTGCGTAATATCTAACCCATCTACGAGGGAAAACCCATGTCACCCTTGGTGGGAATTGTTTTTCTTGTTTTGTGTTGTAACACTTGATGATATTTTTCCATTGGTTGATTCACATGTGGTGTGTTGTGACAATTTTGTGATATTTTTCTTGTGTTTGGAATTGTATTGAAATGCCTCCATGAAGTAGTATTCTAGTTGGGAGACAGAAGGATGTTACTAAGAATTTTCCCCTAGTAGTGGAGAATGAGGATATAGTGATCCAAAAAAATAGGGAACATCAGTTCCATGAGAATATTTATCATTCTATACAGATGATAGAACATTAAAGAAGGTGGGTTGTTCCTAGTATGTTCGAGATGAAAAAAAAATTTAAATGCATCACCCTCTGACCATTACCATAGAGGGTGGGAGAGAGGCAACATTGTTTTGGATAGAGTCTATCTAGACAAGTCTAGACAACTAAAGACTCCTCTAGAGAAGCGAGCCAAGTTAGTAGCCAGCAAGTTATGTTGGTAGGACAAAAACCTGTGGGATTTTATGATTCAGACAAAGCTATATGAAATAATGCATGGAAGGATTTCCAAGAAATGATTCTAGAAAATTAATACCCAAAATCCTTGAGGTAGGAGAAAGATGTCGAGTGTGTGAGTTTGACTTCGGGGGTTGTGTCAGTGATGAAATATTCTTATAATTTCATGACCATTCACTAATTTTTCCTGATGATGGATGGTGATGAGGTGACTATAGAAAAACAATTCCATGATGGTATTAGGGATGAGATCAAGTTTCGTGTGAAAATAATCCATCTGAAGAGGTTTTCAAAGGTAGTGGACTGAACCATTATTTCATAGAGTAACTTGAATGGAGATTAAGGAGGTGGACTTGTGGTACCAACTATGAGGACGTGTGGTATATCCTCTAAGGGAAGTGTCATGTTTTAAGATTATAAAAGGGTGAGAGTGCACAGAATAGTCCGAAGAGAGGGCCAGTTCCTCAGTGTGGTGATCTGTTAGTCTGTTATCCGTGTTAAAGGTCAGGGTACAAGCATGGTCAGTGTCCCCAAACACCATTCGAGTGTTGTTCATGTGGCAGGTTGGGACATATACATAGGATCGTCAAGAAACCTCAGTAGTCAGGAATTGATGGGAGTCAAAGGTAGATACCAAGTGTTGGAAGAGGATCGATCACCCTATATCTGGTAGGTGGTTGGAGCCCCACTGGTTTTACTGGTTGGGGTGGTGTACATGGAACTATGGGATGATACCTTCCTCCCTAGCAGTCAATTTCATGACATGGTACTTAGGTTGGATGCCTATGTAGAGGGACATTCTATCTACACACAGTTCAGTCTACACTTGAAGGTGGCAAGTCTGGGCCTTCAACTATTTGAGGTATGATTCTTGTAGATTCTGCCCTTACAAATTCTCTATTTGAGGTAGGCTCCACACACTCTTTTACCTATACACAGTCTGTGGTTGTGTTGGACCTTAATGTGGAACATGTTTGTGGGTTTCTTTCATTTGATACATTGTTGGAGGTGCGAGTTGAGGATCTAAAATTGAGTAGATATTTTTCATTAGAGTTTTGCTGTTATCATTTTTTGTATAACCAATATTTCTTTGAGATGTGAGTTTTTGACTACATTTGGGTATGTACTGGGTAGTTCCATATTAGGCCCATATCAACTATTAACATTGTAGGGAAACTTTCATGTCTTCAGGCAGACAAAAATAATGTCCTTTGTGGTGAGTGTCATGTACGAGATGGCTGTACAGGTCTAATTGGTTAGAATTTGGAGGAAATCAAATCCCTAGTGGAATGAATTATTCATGATGAGGAAGAGGTGGAGAAACATCTTATCCCTCTTAAGGTGGATCAGTTTCAGATTTTATTTTTTGAGTCTATTTTTTGATTGTGTCCTGAAATGGATATAGAGTTCACAATAAGTTTGTTGTCAAGGGCATAACAAGTTTACACTACATTATATCAAATAGAAACCAAGAGACCTCTAAGATATTAATTCTTAGATGGATGAGTTGATCAGAAGGAATTATTTAGAAATAGTATGGTTTTACGATTGAAATAATGTTGTATAAGTTCAATTACAAGAGGGGGTAAATTGTATGTTTACAAACATTGGTTTTTAACATTAAAGAAAACAATGTTTTAAAAATTTAAACAAGGTAAATACACATGATGTATTTTAGTTTTACTAATCTAACATTTTCAGTTTTGGGATTATGATTCTGAAAATTATACTTAAGGAATGTTTAGAAGTAAAACATTCTACATTAAAGCGTATAAAATCTTACTTATTTGATTACATAAAAGAATATTAATGTATAAGAAGGTTATAATTTCTTTTTTTATCAAAATACAGTGGAAATAACATGAAGCAAAATAAGTAACAAGTAGAAAATATTTTAACCCAAAGAGCATGGAATCCATAAACCGTGGACAAAGGTCCCTTGATTTACACATTCAAGAAAGTTTGTCTTACCCACACCAAGGTAATCCCTTGATAAGAATATCAGAATATGTCTTGCTATCCCCACAAGCCCATGAACCTTAAGGTAATCGGAAACTCTATCTTCCTATCCTCGAAATCCCATTGATTGTACTCCGAAACAATCATAGTTTCACTAAAAAATATGAACAAGATGTTCTGTATGCACCAAGAATGAGAGTCTCTCTCTATAGAAATATCTTCAACTGTATGAAATCTCTTGATTGATCAACATATAATTCTCGATAATGAACTCGTTCAAATGAGCTTTTATTTTCAGGTACTTCTCCAATGGTTGGCTCCCTCCTCCAACAGTCATATTTTTTCATGAATCTTAGAGGGACATGTACACATGTCACTCAGACAAAGGTTAGTTAGATATAGATTTTACAATATAGTTTCATAACAAGTATAAAGAAAATAAAATTTATTAACAAAATATATTTTTCAGTGACTATGGAAAAATAGAATTCGGAAACTAACAAAATAATCATTCGGAGTCTATAAGACAATTATATTTGGATGATTTTTTTATAAAGAATTTGAAATATGAAATTAAATATATTTCGGAGTCTAAATTTTGATGAATTCAGAGTCTGAATTTTGAAGAATTCGTAGTATGATTTCATAGAAATTTAGATTTTAAATTCTAAGGAATTCGAAATCTGAATTCAAAGGAATTCATAGTCTCAATTCTAAGGAAATTAGAGTATCAATTTTAATGAATTTGTAGTCTGAATTATGAGGAATTCAAATTATGAATTAAGAGAAATTCAGAGTATGATTTCTGAGGAATATAGAGTCTTAATTTTGAGATATTAGGAGGCTAAATTTCACATAATTCAGAGTATGAATTATGAGGAATTCAGATCTTGGAAATAGAATACTCCATGAATTTATAGGATTCCATGGTTTTAGAGGTGAAACCAAATTTTTTCCTTAGTAATAAAATGTGTTAGATTTAAAGCGACTATAAAATGAACAACGAAAACATAGGTAATGACCAAAATTTCCATAGACATGGGAAATATTACTTAGGAAAATAATCCTTAGTGAACATATAATTTTTTTAAGAAAAATTATTTGTGATTTTCAAAACAAAGCGAAATGGAAAAGACTTAAGGAAACCTTATTGTCTCAACAGTCTTCCTTTTTTGGAAGGGAAAAAATCATATGAAGAAGAATAAAAGGATAAAAAAATTTATTTATGAACATAAAATAAAAACATATACCCCATTACTTAAAAATCATGATGAATACGACTTACTCCCCATAGTTTCTTACATCCTTAAGGATCGTATTCATGACATCCACCAGGAGATTTTCCTTTTTCTTATACAAGGAAATATTCATTGATAAAAATCCCCCTTAGATAGACTACCCCTTATATAGGGAATTATATTCTTTTTATAGTATTCTTTTTATCATTCATTTATCCACTTTGATATTTTTAAAATAGAATTAAGAGAATGGAAAAAAATATGGTACCTGAAATATTAGTACTATAAAACCAAACTCCTGAACAACAACAAAATTTTCATTATAATTGGAAAAAATTGTACAAGAAATGTAATAAAACAAAATATCAATGTTAAGGAAGAAATCATCATTCTTTTTCATTTGGAATAAGATTATTTACCATTGTATTTAGCTTTTTATGCCCTTTATGATCCTCTTAAAAATGTTTGAGCAGTTCATGATGTCCTTCATTTTTTTCTACAAAACATTGATCTATTTTTCCTGAGCCATAAGAATTTATGACTGAGTATTCAAATGTTCTTCTTGTTTACTGAGTTTTTCATAAAACACAATTCTGAGATCTCTTTCCCTCTTCAGATTAATAGAAACTGAATTATATTTCCCATTCAGATCATTGTATTACTGCTTCTGAGCTGTTTATTCATGATTGATCTTCTCATCAAAACTTTTAGTAAGATATTTTATCATGATATATTCGGTATCAAAATAATCCTTTAGATTATATATAAAGTCATCGAATATTATCATCTCTTAAATTTTTTTCATGGATCACATAGTAATTTCCATGCATGTCCTCCTGTGTGCATCATAACCAATATAGAAGGATTTAAAATTAACTAGAATCCTGAATATTCTTTCCATAACCATGGAAACAAAATCCAATTTCTGAATAAATGAATGCTGAAGCATCTGATACCACGAGTCAATACACAGAAACAAGGGAATTGTATCAACAAATTTCTTCAGGGATTAAACCAAGAAATCATGTCTCATATAAGGAAATTATGAATTATATTCTCTTATTGGTGAGGATTCACTCACTACCTCAACAAACATTGTTTTAAATGATTAACCAATATATTTCCTATCCACATCAGTCTTCATTGGTGTATTAGATAACACATGTTTCACTTTATCAGCTCTCAGAATGATCTTATCCACCTTCGGTGATTCATGTTCTCTATCTAATAGTTATACTATCTTATCTTCCTCAGCCTTTTCCTTTTCAGCATCTGCCACCAGGCCCTCTAGTTAAAAAAAATCAATGTTGCTTCTATCTTCTATTGATATTTTTTTACTACTTCTTGAACATCATCACCTTTTCCTAGGGTAGTACGTTTAGAAGATTCGTTATGGGATGTCCATATTGATAATTTCCCAAAAGGAATATCCTTTTCATGATATTCTTCAACATGACTTATTATATCATCTATATCATCACTTCCTTCATCTTCTTCTCCTTCCACTTCATCTTCCTTCACAATATCATCCACTTAATCAGGATTTAGAATGGCCATATTCTTTCCTGGAGTCTATAAAAGTACTAGTTCATTGATAAAATTTTCTTTTACTTGAATTTTCTCATAATCTTTCTCAGTAGCCTTGAGAAGAGATTGAACAATCTCAATTTCAGACATTTTCTTCTTTTGATTATTCTCTTTTTCTTGCTTCTAAAATTCCACAATAGCCTTAATATTTAATTCTCTTTCCCTCAATAGGATTTAAGCCAAAGGTAGGCTCTCCTTCCTTATTATTCTTCTTATTATCTCTCCACTTAGCAACAAATTCATCTAGATAGGTCTTTTGTTTCTTAGATTTTGGAGGTGCTGATTGGGTTTCCTAGACAATAGTAATTTTTTCCTTGGATTCCAGTTCCATCAGCATTATATTCATTCCACCCTTCTTGGATGTCTCAGCTACTTCCGATTTTTTGGATAAGGATTTGATCTCACTTTCAAACAAGTCATAAAATTCTTCATATTTGTCATTAAAACCAACATTCATCCTCCTCAAGGTATCATAAATAAGAAACATGGATTTGAATGATCTGGGCTTTGAACTACAAGGGATTTTGAACAGTTATAGATATAAGACAATGATCTTGGATAGTATTTCTAGATACATATTGATCTACGATTTGAGGGTTCCATTTTTTATATTTTCAATCTTCATAATGATATTCATAACTAAGTTTATCTTTCTCAGGATGACAAGAAAATACATAACATAGATTTCACTATCCTTTAAGGATTCCATGTCTCCTTTTCTCAGAATGAGAAATCCATGAAACCATAAAGAAAACATTATAAAGTTAGTAGAGAGATGGTGGATCTTTTGAGTTTTAACTCCTTTGAATCTGAGGCACTCTATCGATTTTTCATTATCAAAACAACATTCCTGATCAGGGAGTTTGTGGGAGCAGAAAATGGCTTATCCTTCATTCGGTATTCCAATGATTCTAGCTTCCTCTATATAGGAAAGAGAATAAGTTTTTTCTTAACTTTTGAATGAGAACCTATCTCTCCCACCTTCATTAAAAAGAACTTTCAGATTCATAGATCTAAATAAGAAACACTAGGTAATGTATATCTTGTCATTTTTGGTTTTTCTACGCAAAGGCTTTCCAAGACATTCAACTTGATGTAATTTGAAATGATTGAATCATACTTTTAAAAGAACTTATGATCAACTAACATATCTCTCTATATTATCCATTCATAAATTTACTCAGCTGATGAAATTTTCTTCTCTGGGTATGCTTCAAAAGTCATTTAGAGTTTAGAAGATCAAAAATACAAAATGGTGCTTAGGTAGAGGGGTAGAGAATCATCACTATAGGATTCAAAACTGATGTGGACAACCATTAGTGGGGGTATTTATATTGACGTTCAGGTGACAGTTCATATTCTATGATTGATTCTAATGTTAAAATTAGCATGATATGATCTGATGGTTGAGAGGAATGCCAAAGAAGGATTTTGGAATATTCCAATCGTTTGTGGTTTTAAGATAAAACATCTGATTTAAGGAAAGTGAATCCAAAAAAATTTCATTAATAAAAGAGAAAAAATACCAACAGGTAAATTTTGATTATGAAAATTTATGTAAATAAATATACCTTTCGTATTGCTAGGAAAATTAGCAGTAATAACAAAAAATCTTCTTAAAGAACTTTATAATATGTAAAATCTTATTAATGAAATAGGAATTTTGAAATTGAGAAATTCTTGACTAAAAAAAAATTATGAAGAGAATCATTATGTACATAAAATTTGTAACTATGAACTATTTTAACCACAAAAAAAATTTAACTAAGAAAAATATTAAATACAATAAATTTTAACTACAAAAAAATTAAAACTATAAAATAATTTAACTATGAAAATTTTAAACTGAAAAAAATTTTAAACTACCTAGAGAATGTACCGACCTTCTTAAAAGGAGTTTCTTAATGTAAGGAGACAAGTTTAAACAAATAGTTAATATGGAAGATTAACTTACTATTGTAATTCTTAACTATTGTTTAATGTATTCAAATTTATCAGATGGTAAAAATTTTGTGAAAAAATATGCATGTTGTTCTTGTGTTTTGATAAATTGATGAATGATATCTCATTTTTGTGTGTAATCCCTAAGAAAGTGATACCTAACATCTATGTTTTTTTCACAGGAGTGATGTAAAGGTTTTTTCTTAGGGAAATGGTAGTAGTTTTATCGCACAATATCTGTGTTTTGGTAAAACTCATTATATAGTATGTGAGTGTGTCTTGCATCCACAACACATGACAAAAAACTTCCAGCTATTACATATTTCGCTTCTTTAGTGGAGAGTGCTATTGAGTGTTACATTTTGAATGACCAAGATACTAGTGAATCTCATAAGAAATGAAAAGTTCCATATGTAATTTTCCTATCCATTATACATCCACCAAAATTAGTATCTGAAAAACAATTTAAAACAAAATCAATTCCATAAGTATAAAAGAGTCATAAATCTGTTGTTCCCTTAAAATAGAAAAAAATATTTTTACTACTTTTAAATGATATTTCATAGGATTGGATAAATATATTTCACATAAGTATACTAAAAAACATTAAATCTAGATGACTAGATATCAAGTATAGTAAAATTATTATCATACCTCTAAATGATGTTTGATCTAATATTTTCCCATCATTATCAAGATCAAGAGAAATTGAGGTACCTATTGGAGTACTTATACTTTTATTGATGACATATCCAAAAAATTTAAGAATATATTTAATATACTTATGTTGAGATATATATGATTCTTATGGTTTTTGAGAAATTTTAAAACCTATGAAAAATGTTAAATCACACATCATAATCATTTCAAACTCAAATTTTATTATATTCACAAATCAAATAGTAAAAGATTGCTGAGTTGAACCAAATATAAATTCATCAAAATAAATTTGAACAACCAAAACATTTTTCTTATCTTTCTTTATAAAAAGTATTAGATATGCAGTTCTCTTAACATAGTTATTTTACAATAAAAATCATGTAAGTATATTATACTAAGCTCTTGGGTCCTGTTTATGTCCATATAAAGCTTTGGTATGTTTGAAAACATGTTCCGAATCTTTTGTGTCTTCAAAACTAGGATGTTTTTCAAAAAAACTTATCTTGAACATATCCTTTATAGAAAGAACATTTTAAAATGATTTGAAAATCATTGAAATTAAGTAATGCTCTAAAATAATGTTAAATATGAATAGATTCAAGTGTAGATACCAGGACATGTGTTTCTTCACAGTTTATTCCTTCTTTTTTAATTATTTCATTTATCATATAATATCAATTTAATTCGTACAATGATTACATTTTCATCACACATATTTATGAAGACCCATTTTACATCAATAATATAAATTTACTTAAGCTTTTCAACCAAGGTCTCGACATAGTTCCTTTCAAATTAATTTAGCTCATCCTGCATGACCTTTATCCAATCATCATCACCGGAAGCCTCATTAGTGCTTTTTATTTCTAATTAAGATGTTAATGCTAGATGTTCTACTTCATTTCATAAGGAACCTATAGTCTTACATATTCATTTACATCACCAATGATACTATCACTAGGTTGATTCATAAGAAACAACTAATTCGGGTTTTGTAAAACCTATTCATCAACATATGGTAGAAAATATTCTGGGGTAAATGCTTCAGAATTTTTTTCTTGAAATGTTTCCTTATCAAAAGGGTTTTCTATCAATGGTTGATAATCAGTTTTTGAAAACACATTTAAAGATTTAGGTTGGATTGTTTAAAAATAAAAGGATATGTTTCTTCAAATTAAACATGCACTATTTTTCAACAGTACTTGTATTTTTATTAAAAACCATATATGTCGTAGAAGTTGTGGATTAACCATGGAAGCTTACTTCATAAAATTTGGGTGAGAATTTATAAATATTATCATTAGTGTTCATAATTAATACTTTTCTACCAAATACCTTGAAGTATTTAGGTCTGGTTTTTCTACCAATCCACAATTCGTAAGGGGTTTTGTTAAGAAAAGGTCTAATAAAAACTTGATTTATAGTATAACAAGAATTACTTACAACTTCTTCCCAAAAGTGTTTAGCTATATAATATTCACTCAACATGGTTCTAGTAATCTCTTGAAGAATCTGATGTATTCTTTCAACAACACCATTCTGTTGAGGAGTTCATAGAGATGTGAAGTTATGAGTACTTCATTTTTTACTATAGAAAGATTCAACATCTGAATTTTGATATTACCCTCTATGATCCCTATGAATAGTTATCAATGGAATGTTTTTATCATTTTTAACATGGGCTCTAAATAATATGAAATAATAAAACTATTCAGATGTCATTGTTAGAAAATAGACCCAAGTAAATCTAGTTTAATCATCAACTAAGACAAATACATAATATTTGCCTCTAATACATCTAGTTTGTGTTGGACCTAAAAGATCCATATGCACTAACTATAATTCATTAGAATTTGAGACATCACTAATTGATATAAAACTTGATATAGATTTCTTCCCAAATTGACAAGGATCACAAAATTTTGATGCATCAAATATATCCTCTAGTATATCCTTAACAAGTCTTTTTATTGAGAGTTTACATATGTTCCTAAGGTTATAGTGTCCTAAACTTCAATACCATAACCATGATTGGTCTTTCGTTTCACTAAGTCAATGATGATCTTGGATTCTAATTTATTCTATGTTCAGTGTGTATACATTCACTATGTTGTGGTAATAAATAATTAACTTTTCCTTAAAATTGTGTACTATGCATTTATCATTCCCAAAATTTACAAGGTAACCTTTATCACATAATTGACTTATACTAATGAAGTTGTTATTAAGACCATTAAAAAATAATAAAACCATGAAATTAATGTTTTTTAAAAAAGACCAATTTACCTTTACCAATAATTTCTTCATGAATATTATCTTCTAATGTTAATTTTCCTCCTTTCATCTTGATAATCTTTTCAAAGAATGTTTTTAAAAGTCATTTACCAGGAACACCCACTATCCATGTGCCATGTATTTTTTTGGTACATTATTTGTTTTCATGATAATAAAAGTGTTAGACTTTTAGAATCCAAGCTTTCTTGGATCAAAATATTTCATAATGTAAAATTTTAGGTATCCAAATTTTCATAGAAAAATAATCATTATACAAATCTCAATATTTAGATTTGTTTAAAGGACAAATTTTCACCCAATTTCCACTATACAAACATTTATTTCAAAATAGATCACTTTGGGAAACAATGTTGTTATTACTAAAATTTTGTTTAGAATGAATATAACCAAATCAAAAACTATTTCTTAAAAGTAAAATTTGGGAATACATTTTGTCAAAATTTTCATTACCTAGGGAAAATTTTGATAGAAATTTCCTTAAGGGAAATATTTTTGACTTAAGTTTAATAACTATATTTTTATCCTCAAAGAAATTATTTTTTTCACTATAGTTATCCTCTAATATATTATTCTTATAAATTACATTTTGAATATCCTTTTAAAGTTTATCCTTATTAGAATTAAATTCCTCATGATTTTTGGAAATTATATTAAAATAAAAATATTTCTTATCAATATCATTAGAAAGATCTTATACTTCTTTGGTTAAAATAGATAATCTATAATTTTATTTATCAAGATTTTTCTTTAGTTTAGAATCCTCATTCTTAATATGTTTAGAAAACCTATACAATTATTCAAAAGAAGGTAATGTATTATCTTTTGATGCGAAGGACTCATCATCTGAAGATTCATAGTATTTATCATCAGTATAATTTCCATTCAATGATACATTAGTAATAGATTCGACATTTTTTATCGTGTCCATTAGATAATTATTTTCAATTAGTAGTTTGGCTAAAAGACAAAGATTATTCCAATCAAAAGATTCATACTCTGAGGATTCATCATATGATTCACCACCACTGGCACTCGTGGTTTCATTAGCTTTCAAAACATTCTTAGCTTTATCCTTATAGTAATTATTTCTATTCCTCTTAGAATGATTTTCCTTTCTATTATTATTCATAAGAATAGGATAATCTGGACTTATATGCCTTGCTCTTTTGAATTCAAAGCAAGTGACTTATGATTCTTTTTTGTCTTTTATTTCATTCTTCTTATATTTATATTGAAATATTTTTTCCAACAATATTGTTCATCATTAGAGAAATATTACCTAGGTTATTCTTAGAATATTAACATTCACTACATTCAGGTAAAATAGTGAATTTCTTATACATGGATCTTGTAACACTTTCCGTAGTCTAGTATTTAGTAGTAGTAAAGACTACACTTCCATTACCATTATTATTATCATTCATATCAGCAATACTTTTTTATTCATGTCTAATGTTGAAGAAGAGTTCCAAAAATCTCAATAAGAGTAATTTGAGATACTTTCTTATTCTCATAAATAGTTGTTCTTTTGGATTCCCACTCATGAGGTATAATATTAATAATCTTGTATACAATATCTTTATCATCTATACATTTTCCTCCTATAGATTTTAAACTATTGACAATGGTCCTAAATCGTTGTTGCACTTTGCTAACTATTTCTCCATAGGGAAATATAAATCCATGATATTCTGCTCTATGAAAATCTCTTCTAGTCTCTAAAACATTGGATGTACCAAAATGTGTAACTTCAAGTTTCTTCTGGATACAATTAAAAGCATCACAATAAGAAATTTGACTATATATATTTCTTCTCATATAACATAAAAAAGTATAGTGTACCTTGTAATTTAGTTGATATTCTGACTTTTCATGGTTGGTAAAGGTTTTGTCTTCTTTTTCAAGAATTTTGTAAGCCTTAGTAAGAAATAAAAAAGTGTCTACTCCAGTATTAATAACAAAATTCTTCATTAGATCTCTCCAATATTTGTAATCATTACCATCAAATATAGGTGGTCTGGTAGCAGATATATTGTCAATCGAACTGACATTCATTGCTTACATTCTATAAGAAAATATCTTTCAACAAAAACATGTTAATAGAAAAGGTTTGTAAAAAATCTCAATTCAAAACATAAGCAGGAAAAGTTCAGCATGAAAATTTAGAGTAAGGAAAATCTTGAGAAAGAAATTTTATTAGTGAATATAAGTAATTTAGAAACCTCCTTTGATTCAAATTGTAGGATCGAAATAATGATGTAAATGATCAATTACAAGAATGTGTGAAATGTATGTTTAAAATCATTCATTTTTAAACTTAAGGAATACTATGTTAAATAAATTTAAACAATGTAAATTCACAAGACCACTTTTAGTTCTTCTAAAAAAACATGTTGGGTTATGAAAATATGATTCATGAAATGAAACATAAGGAATGTTTATAAGGATGAGATTCTACATTAAAGCATTTAGAATCTTACTTATCAGAGTAAATAAAAGAATATAACACTATTAAAAGCTTATAAATTCTTCCTTTATCAAAATACAACATAAATTTACATGAAACCAAATAAGTAACAAGTAGAAAAACATTTAACCCAAAGATTAGGGTATCCAACAACCATGGATAAATTTCCCTTGATTTATACATTCAATAAAGTCTATATTACCCACACTAGGGTAATAACTCATTAGGAATATCGAAAACATTATTTCTATCCACAGAAGCCTTCAATATTTAAGGAAGACAGCACCTCTGTCATCTTATCCCTAGAAGCCCTCAATTATACTCTACAACAAATGGAGTAGAACTAAGAAATCTGAACAAGATGTTCATTACGCACTAAGAATGAGAGTCTCACTATCTAGAAATAAAATTTTCAGCTTGAAATATATATATTGATCAACATATAATTCTTGATGATGAGCGCATTCAAATGAACATTAATTTAGAGGCACTAATCCAATAGTCAGTTCCCTCCTCCAATGATCATATTTTTCCTTGAATCTCAAAGGGGCATATACACGTGTCACTGAAACAATAATTAGTTATAAATAGAATGTACGGTATCATTTCATAAAAAGTATAAGGAAAATTAAATTTCTTAACCAAATCTATTATTTGGTATCTATGGAAAAATGGAATTCAGAATCTAGCCAAATAATCATTTAGATTCTATAATACATGGATATTAGGATTCTTGTTTTATAACTTATTCAGAAGATGAATTTAAAAGATTTCAGAGTCTGAATTATAATTAATTTGAAATCTAAATTCATTGGAATTTGGAGTAGAAATTATGAGGAATTCAGAGTATCAATACTAAGGAATTCAGAGTCTGAATTCGGAGGAACTCAGAGTCTGAATTTTTAAGAATTATAAAGTATGAATTATTTGTAACTCAAAGTCTGAATTATGGGGAATTCGGAGTATGAATTATGAAGAGTTTAGAGTCTGAATTATAAGGAGTTTAGATTCTGAATTTCAGGGAATTAGGAGTATGAATTCTATGAAATTTAGATTCCGAATTTTGAGGAATTCGAAGTCATAATCTAAGACAATTCAGAGTCGATATTTAAGAGAATTCAGAGTCTAAATTTATGAAAATTAAGAGGAAATATTTTAGAGAATTCGGATCCTGAAAATATAATACTCTTTATCCAAGGATTTATTGGATTCTGAGGTTTTATATGTGAAACCAAATTTTTTCCTTAGTAATAAAATGATTTAGATTTAGAGAGACTACAAAATGAACAATGAAAACATAGGTAAGGATAAATATTTCCATAGAAAATTGATAAGGAAACCTGATTTACTCAATAATTTATGCATGGGGGATCACCGGTATTGTTTGGTAAAAAGGTTGATGGGTCGTTGAGGTTATGTGTCATTTAAAAGAATTTGAATTAGATGAATGATAAGAACGAATACCTGCTTCCTAAAATTGATGATCAATTTGACCAAATTAAGGGTGCATTAGTGTTCTATAATATCGATTTGGGATTGGGATGCTGTTAATTGAAGGCGAGACCTTATGACTTGTCACATACATCTTTCTGGAGAAGATATGAGTTGAATGAATTTTTAGTGATGTTGTTCGGGTTAACCAAAGCTACCAAAATCCCCCAAGGGTATTTATCCATCATTCCTAGGTTGTTAATAGTTATATATATTTTTGATTGATGATCTAAGTAAGTCTAATATTCTCTTTTCTTTCTCTTATCAATTAGGGTTTGCTTCATTCTCCCATCTACCTCAAATGATCTAAACCCCTCTTTTCCTAGTATGATAAATGCTTAGGAATAAAGTTTTGGTTGAATTTGGATCTAAGGCTTCCATAGAGGGAGTGTTATTCGACTGAATTAGGGTAGGAGGTGTATGAGTGATAACCCATTGTTCTTTTTAGATTTTTTCATGATTGGGATTATTTCTTAGTTACGGATTGTTGTTATTTTTATCCTTTGTTAACATCTTTAATAATTCATGTCTAAAGGATGAATGTATACAATGGTAGTCCCCATGGGACACATCAAGGAATATTTTACTCATTTAAGTCCATCTACGGTTTGTGTTGATACATTACGAACCTAGAATTAGCTAAGTAAGTTATAGTTTGTTATGAAATCACATAGAGACATTATGAAGAATATTGATGTTTTTAATGGATGTCCAAATAAGGTATTGGTTAGTTGGGTATTGAGCTAATATAATTATAAAATATTTCATATATTCTTAAGTGAGTTAGAGTATATGGAACGACGACTATGATAAAATGATATTGGTTAGTAGAATGAGAAATATTTTGAAGGGGATTTTATAAGGGGAATTATGAATGTGTATAATGGTTGACATAAGGGAATTATTTAATATTCTTTGTGATCTAGGATTGATAATGGAAATTGGGCTATGTTGGATAAGTGATGTAAATAGAAATGTGTTAATGGGTTGTGGAACAATATTATTTTCTATGTTTATTGTTTTGCATTATAATTGTATATTTATTGCGGGTGTTTGGTTTTCATGTGGGTTTTGTCTGGTGAATGAATTGATATAAATGTGAAAATGGATAGAGATGTGGGATAAAGGATTGATTCTCCTCCCATTGGATGAGTTAGAATGATGCTCTAACTCCCTCCACAATGCATGGGTTAGGGAAAGGGATAAAGCTATATTCTTCTAACGGTTGCATTCCTCCAAGACTCAAGCTTTGAGGAGAGAATATGATGATGTTGTGATATGTTCACCCAAGTGGGTTAGGGAACTTATTATCCTCTTATGAAAATGATGTATACCATAAACCTTTTGTTATTGATGATGAACTACTAATGATAGAGACATAATAAATTAACTCCTTGGTTTGTGTAGCTTTGTTGAGATTGTTATCTAGTGGTGGTGAATTGTATTTCCTTTTATTTTTATTTATTTCCACATTAATGAACAATTTGTTAGACTATATATTTATAGACACCATTCTTGGTGGCCTATTGAGTTTTACTCATACCCTTATTTGGTCGTTGTTGGGTACACGAGCATGTTTCATTATCGCAGGTCATGAGAAGGGAAAGGGTCATGTGCTAGGGAGTTGAGTTAGTCATGGGGCATGCATGGATGAGGTTACAAACATGGAGTTATGACCATTTTGGGTATTTTTTTTTATTTTGTGTGTTTTTATGTCTTTGAATTGTAGTTAACATATTATATTAACCATTGGCTATTGATTGTACCGAGTTTGAGAGATGCTTGAATATGCATGTTATTGGTTATTTAAAATTGCATTCACTATGTATATTTTTTTCTGATGCATATTAATCTTTTAAAGAGGGTATAGTCTCCCCACATGGCATATTATACCCTCGCTTCTAGTCGGCATCCTCTGGTATATGGGGAGGTGCTCTTGAGGTTATGTGATAACCCGGATCGAGGCACCAATTTAGTGGCACTCAGTTCAGGGACATCACAATGACCATGATTTATACAATATGAAGTAATTTTTTATATTCATTTATTAATAAAACTCCATCCATAGGATTAATCGATGTGGTATGGCCAGTAGTATTCACATTGTTCATCTGTAAAAAACAAAAAAAAAAGTCAGCTTCCAGATCAAGATAACTTTTTTCATCTGATCACCTTCCCATGTCATATTTAATATTCATTAAATTCCTTCCATCGTTGAAACCCTTGTTTCAACATATAGAGTCACACCAAAGTCCTATCATGTGATCCCGTTGTTCGACGACCACCATGCCTTTCTTTAATAATGATCAATCCTAGGACAACCAAATAATCCTCGGTATCTAAAATAAATGAATCCATATTCTCTTCACATGAATCCAATCAACCTATCACGTGGATCCATCACATGATGAAAAATGGATTACATGATCTAATGAAGACAACCATCGAGCCATCATAGGGCAGACTAATGTCGCACAAAGGATGGGGGATGATAATTTTGATATCATGTGATTAAGAGAATCATCATGAAAATGTCCACAATGACATAAAATGAAGCCCCATGATTCATGTTTAAATATATTGATGATCAGATGAATTTATGTGGAAATTAAAAGATTTACATGAATAATAATGTGACTGTTATTCTTGATATCCTTCTATATTAAATTTTTTTTACTTATTCTATCGTGAGAAACTATTGAGTATCCATGCATTGACATGCCATGATATTATGTGAAGCTTACGAAGTCATCATGTAAATCCATTAGTAATTATTTATAAATCCATAACATAAATATACAATGTTCATGTTATGACCTTGGAGCTGATCGTGTGAAGCCTTGATGGTTGTTGATCATTCCATCATGAGAATCCATCTCATGATCATGTGATTTTATTTTATGTTAGTCTCTCCAACACCTCAATCTAGTACATGTGATATCCTCATTATGATATTCAGTGATAAAATACATCTCCCTTGACAATATAAACCCTTCATCCCCACAAAAAATATACACATTAAAGGTAGAGAAAAGGTATAGATAGAGACAAAGGAGAGAAGGAAATGGAATAACCAAAGTAGAAATAGTGGAGATGGCTACTTACTTTGGTGAGTATCTCCAGGTAAAACCAAAAGAATCCCACTGTGGAAACACACTATAGGATATATTTTTAATAAATTTTCATTTAATCACCTTAAGATCATGTGGTCGAATGAATAGTATATCATCATATAAATCCTTAGGAAAAAAATCTCTCATTCAACCATGAATTTCTATGGACTTGTATCCCTATCACGTGAATGCCCCTCCTTGACTTGTGACTTTGAGGGGCATGTGAATCAGTGGACCTGAAAAAACGTCATGTAGTATTGAATATGAGATCATTCAAACCCTCACTCTCATGATCACAAGAACCCTCATTCTATCGATAACACGAACCCTTGGTCTCATAATACCATGAACACTCGGTCTTGAGATGCTTTCATCAAACACATGACATGGGTACCTCAATACGAAGACCCCCTACATTCTCCCCTTGGTCAAAAGATAGCCTCATAGGGAAAGAATACCCTCTAACAACATCATTTCCCATAATGTGGATCTAATATTAAACATCATAATATATTCATGGAACTCTTCAGAAAACACCATTGATGATATGACATTGCATAATCAATCGTGCATTACAAGATGCCATCATGTGGGAACTCTGCAACAATTTGGTAGCCTTGGTACATCTGTTAATCCATGTATAAGCCCTCCATTCTCTATGAAAACACTTGTCTTATAGACATTCACCCTTTCCACACAATCCTCTAGAAGTGTGACATCAATATGATCCCTTGTCCATACAATCATTCATCCAATAAAAATATTATCCATGAAACCTTGAGGAAAAATACCTTTAGAAATGAAACATAAACACTTGGTCATGTGTGTGTTCATTGATATTTTTGGAAGACCCCATCATGAGACTCCCTTAAAGAACACATGATCACATGACTCCTCACCATTATTATGATTCCATCATACACCACGACACATGAAACTGTTTTCATGTGATAGTTCATAGATAAGTCACATCAATAATATGAAGAAATCCATAAAAGGTACGTTGATCATTAGAATATTTTTTGGAAAAGACATATTTTTATGCAAAATCATCCAAAAAAGTTAAATTAATCAGGATAATATATCTAAGTCAAGTAATCTTGATAATGTGAAATTACATGGCCTTGTCTTCTTTAATCATGTGATGATTTCTTGGAAAATTTAGTTTTCCGTGAAAAGGTAACTATGGATGTTCACATCAATTATCTAATGTATCTTAAACATGCCAAAAAAAACACCCTTGGTCTTTTCTATAATTTCAAACAGACACCTTGAACATGTTGGGATGACAATAAAAACATTTTAGATAGACACCCATTGATATGTCCTCCATTTCAAAGAAATCCCTTTAACATATTTGGAATATAATGGAACCATATAAGGTTGACTCCCTTGGACATGTATTACATTTATAATAATGACATGAACATGTTGGCTAGACAATCAATAAAATTTGGGTATAAAACCAAGACTTGTTTGGAATACATGTCAACTTCTTTTGGAAGAGACACTCGGACTTACACCATGTACATCCTTGGCCTGATTCCTTTGGATAAATACCCCCTTTATAAGATGAGTATCCTTTATTGGTTAGGGTTACACTCTCTTGTGGCCCCATTTGTTCCATTCTCTCATATAGTCCCTCCATGTAATAATTTTTTTTCAAAAGACCTTTTGTGATCATTATCTCATTTTATTCATTAGAGGATAAAGAATGAATATTCGTCTAGGGAATATTTTATGGAAGAATTACAAATCCTTCCTAAACCATAGGGATAAAAATAATTTCTTTGACTGTAAACACCCTTTCCAACCCATCAGGAGATGAGTGTAACACAAACTATGAGGACTCTGATTCTTTATTTTAACAAAGTATATAGAATTACTTATGAGTTCATGAGTTGCAATAGAAATAGACCCTTTTGTAAATTTATCCATATCCCAAATATCCTTGAATCATTAGACTTTGTTCTACCATAAGTATTCCAGCCTTCCTTGTCCTTCACTGATCAAGAATTGGGCTCATACATGGGAATTACTTTTATTTATAATCCCCTTCTACGCACTCTTATACCTCAAACCCATATGTGGGTTCAATATGAACTAATCTGTGATGACTCTAAATCATATTATAATTAGGAGATGTTGGATTCCTTCTTAAGGATGTAGATTCATACCATGTCCATAAAAAGGCTAGTAATCATAAATCTCTAAAGGAAAATTTAATGTGTAATCCCATAAAAGTGTGTTCTCATGTGATGTTCCCAATCTCCCACAACCATTTGTTTCTTACACCAATCATGACTCGCATGGGATTTGAGGCTGGAAATGATTGTACCAATAGAATGAAGTGGATTCTACTAGAGGGTTACATTCATTGGGATGTATGTATACATACATCTCATCTTCACTCAAAAATTCCATACTCTCAATAAGGTAATTTGGGGAATCCTAATAAGCATAATCCCTGCTCAAGGACCCTGTTGGCCTAAATTTTAAAACATAGGTTCTTGTAATGCAATATATGTGGAATTTTATTCATATCTAAACACGATTCATAGGATTCTTCCTTGATTCCCAAGGCATATATTACATCATGTTCACATGATATAAAAATACATGGTATAGACATGTAATAAGACTTTAAACAAGGTCAAAAAACTATGTGGGTTTTGATTGAAATTCTGACAGGATATTTAACATTCCTAGTTGAGGTTCAATCCCATATCCAAGACACCAATAGCCTCCCTGTATATAAATAAACACCAAAGAATGCGAACATGGATATAAAATAAAACATCATAAATGAATAAGAGAATGACGAAAAACCATTGGTACAAATAGTTCTTCCCATCAACCCATGGTCTTGATAAACTCATTGGCACAGGGTAAATAATCTCATATTAATCTTGGGAATAATTTCAAAAAAATCGTAAATATATATGAGAATCCAAAAATAGTAAATAATCTCCCCAGGGGTATAATGTTCCCGATATTCCATCCTCTACACCAATGTGATTTCTTAAGTGGCATTAGGTCTAAAACCCCGAATTAACATCTACCTTTGGAAATTAGGTATGTACATTGTTTTGGATTTAGAAGCTATTGGGAGTTTCCATTGGACAAAAATATGGAAAAACATAGGAATATAAATATAAAACCACCCTCAATCATGCACACACAAGTGTTGGGTGAAACCATTCTAGATTGGTTTTTGAAAATACCTGTTTTTTAACAAAAAAATATTTTTTTAAGTATAGAAGAACCTTATTAAAAAATTAATTGATTTTTTCTATGAATTAATTAATACATTTTTTAGGACCAAAATTGGCCTAGATACCCAGAGAGGGGTTGAATCAGGATATGGATATTATATTCCAAAATTCTTCCTGCCCCACTAGATCTTGACATCTATATTATAAGGGTTAATTTGTCTTCTTTTAGGTTGTTAAGGTTTTTCTTGTTTATTCCTTATTTATTAGATAATTATTCTTTGGATGTAATGCATGGAAGAAAACAGTAAGAAACATAGATTTTTATTTTGTTCACCCTCACTGGGCTACGTCCAAGGAGCATACAACAACGATGTGCCCCTATACCAAATCAACTAAAGCTCACTGCACATTTATAATGTTCGGGCAATATAACTTCTATTACTAGGCTCACTTTATTTACAATGTATAGGGTTAGCTCACTGATTTCTCAGGGCGCACTCTCGGTTCCTCTATCTCTGTCTAGCTCACTGCTAGTAGA
The DNA here is from genome assembly GCA_963277665.1 of Viscum album. Lineage (NCBI taxonomy): Eukaryota > Viridiplantae > Streptophyta > Magnoliopsida > Santalales > Viscaceae > Viscum > Viscum album. The sequence continues at coordinate 1,193,892,970 of OY728123.1, read as the reverse complement.
AAATATCACCTTCTTTTTTTCCTTTGATCGCTGCTCCGAAAAGGACCCACACACAGTTTATAGACTTGTAGGTCTGTTCATTAACACTAATGAAATATGTATCCTTAACTGTTGATAGATGCTCTGTTGACATCCAATATTAACTCATAGTTGAATCTCACATTTCACAAGGTGTACCAGGGATCTCCATTTTTTATGTGTAGCCTTCACTAGGGCTTGCGCATAATTCCCTGCTTTTCGTGAAATTCACTTTTCGTGCAATACATATTTTACGCACAACCAATTATTTTACACGCAAAAGTCTTATTTTATGCGCAATCAATAATTTAATGGAAAAAACTTCTTTTACGGGAAATATCCATCTTTTACATTCATCCTTTTCTTTTAATAGTAAATGAATATTTTACACGCAACCTATGCTTTAAACAAAACCTATTTTTTATACACAAGCATTCCATTTACGCGGAACTCCCTTATGTATTCCAATTTCGCATGCCAGAGCTTAGATTCTCTCAAAGTCTTGAGATTCTTTGAATCAGGGTGTGAGTTCATATTTATAGGAAAAATTGACCCCTGTGCAAAAAAACCATACTTCCACACATAATCCTCTTCGAGCGCGAAAAACAAATCTTCCACGCAACATCATATTTCGCGTAATGCTCCAATTTTTCACGCACCTCATGCCTTTTCCAATTTTTTATCTTCTGATCTCGTGACACCTCTTGCACAAAAAACTTCTTTTTCCCTTTCATGCACTATGCCAATATTTCGTGCACCGTATTCTTGTCCGTGCGCAACTCTAATTTAACACACACCTCATACCTTTTCCAATTTTCGAGCTTCTGATATCAAGCCACTTTTTGCATGAAAAACATCCCATCACTATTCTATGCACCATGCCAATATTTTATGCACCACTTTCTTTTTCACAGACCACTCAAAATTTTCACACATCTCCCATTGCCAAAAACACATCTTCTCTTTTTATACCACCTCCAGATCATCCATTCCTTTGTTGAGGTTCTTCAATCAAAAATGGATATCCAACAACATCTCTTGAACCCGAAAAATCACCATGTAAACCCCCTTTGACATGAAATTATAAATTTTGGTCTTCTTTGTGAATGAACACAACAAGAAGGCCCACTTTTTCAACAAACACAGTCACATAAAAAAAATGTCAATGATACCTTGAGGGATTTTTTCCCAAAAACATTTTTATTGATTAGTAACTTTAAAAATATTAAATAATTTGGAAATTCCTATAATAAAATGTCATTTTTAGTGGCTGGGTTATAATGGTAATCTTTAAATAATTATATTTTGTCGTTTTTAAGATTAATTTTGTATATCATTTACTTCATCAAACATAGGATTTCATTTAAAATCTAATTATATTACATGATTTATTTAAAATTATTGAACAAAAAATTTGTATAAAAGAATATTTAAAACATTCTCATATTTTCAGAATATACACAAATGAATTGGTAAGGTTATATATAGTTCCACATTTTACTGAATCTGATCGGGAACTGAGATTGACTTTTTATATTCTTTTAAAGTATTCAGAAAGATGTGGATTATGGGTTTTTTGGTAATTATTATCATATTAAGGAAGGTGGATTGTCAAAAAAACCATTCAAACCATGGAGGAAATAAAAATGTATTTTTTAATGGAATTCATTCTTTTTTAAGATCAACATCTTCTTCTTAGTGATGAAATGAAATATAATACAAGACCCATTCGGTACCACATTAAAGAAACTATGAGTCAATAAAATGGTTATATTGAAAATAATCAATTAAATCATGAATTCAAAGCTAATGAGAGGGAATTTTAGTGAATTTATCTGTAGAATAATATTTTGAGATTCAAAATAAAGGAATATTTTCTCTATAGGTACATTTTCCTCTTTTATATTCTTGATTGAGTAGGGATAGCAGCCTATCACTTCGAAATTCCTGCAGACCTCCCTAAAGTTAATTATGTGTTCCATGTATCTCTCCTAAGAATGTAAAAACCTATCCATCACAAGGATTAATCTAAGATATTTCACCATTGGATCATGATCTTTCTTATTGTGATCTACTAGTATAAATATTTTACCATAGATATTTAGTTCTATAGAACAAGACTACTCACCTGGATAATGATCTTTGGAGGAACTAGAAATTTGATGAATATAAATTGGAATGATAGGTTGTGTTAAATCAGAGATGTCTTAGTTTTTTCATATAGAAGATATGAAATTGATAGAGGGAAATTCATTTAAAATCAAAAATAATTTAAAAACCTAAATTTTATGATATATTTCACATCAAATAAATTTAATTTCATTGTTATCTTGCGACATACGCTACTCTAGGTCTAAATGAATCATATTATAGTATAACAATTAAAAAACCCTTTAAATTTACATCATGAAAAGTAATAAATAATATTTTAATGTTATGAATAAATTTTTCAGATAAATAAAATATATTTATAAATATGTAATAAATTTATAGGGATGTCGTTATATTTGGTAAATATACATTTTCCATGAAAAACATGATTTATTTCTTTTTTTGTGAAAAAAAATTAATTTATGAAATTTTAAGAATAAAATATATGAAAAAATAAAATTATGTTTTTTAAAAAATAGTCCAAAATTATCTTTGAGTTAAATTTTTATAATTTTCTACAAATATTGTTTTTTCAATTAATTGTAAAAATACTGATTTTTATTGAAAACTAACTTTTGATTTAAGTATTTAAACACATTAGATTCTTTATTAAATAATTTAATTGTTGAATTAGTTAATTTATATTGTTAATAATTAAATTAAGGCCATTGAAATAAATTTTATATTGTAATTTGGTATAAAAACATTTTATACTTAAGAAAACATTTTCTCTAGAAACCAAATTTTCATTGTGTTTCGTAAGAGTAATTTTAAATTAAATTCTACCACTTTTATGAATTTAATTTTTTAAAATGGATTAAATAATTAAAAAATCATTTATTAATATAATTTAATAATTTTATGATTCTTTTTTCATAATTAATAATAAAAACAATAAAAACATTATCACAAGGTTAAAATAGGATTACCGAGAGGTTAAACCATGAGATAAGGGTAATTTTACTAATTAAACTTGTATGAATCCTATTTTATATCCATATTTATACCCAATAATATCTCAAATTTTAATATATGCCTATTGGAAATCATTTTTCTTTAGTATGAAATTATGTTAATTAAATATTTATGAAATTCCAAGTGTGTCCTCTCCCCGACATATATAATGGAACCCCTATTTTATCTTTTTACCCCAAAGGGAGCCATATACCTCAAATAAACCTTGAATAATTATTTTATAAACTTCCAAATACATGAATTATAGGTTTTTTATTTTTAAAATATAATTGCGTGGGACATTGTACTAGGATCTAAAGTAGGCCTACCAAAGAATGGATAATTATCTTACCCAACCTCTTTCAATTAATTTCTTCTTGTACCTCTACTAAATCACTGTAATTCATAATAAAATAAAAAATTCATTATCATTAATGAATGAAAATATTGTTATGTTTATTTAACCACAAATATCCACCTTGTATGCAATCAAATGGGAAGTGGGTGTATCACTCGTGCGTGCATGAGAACTAACACCTCCACGTAGTGAGGGAAATCATTTTTAGTTCCCCATTTTAAATCTAGGGGTAATATGATGGTTTTAATGTTTATAAATGAAATTTATGAAGTATTTATTCTTATAAAATTATGATATCACATCTACATTCTTAAATTCCAATCCATTGGAAAATTATGATATCGATCAAAAATACTGGTGGACTACCTCCTCCATGAAGTGATGTGATTTCTTTTTTGATTATTCATTACATGGATTGAATAAAGGATACATTCAATGAATATTTATGATATATATGAAAAAATAATTAGTCAATAAATATTAATTAATATTAATATTTAAATTTTTCCCACCAATTGATATGTGAATACATTGTTCATGTACACATATGACCAACCCTCTATGTGAACAGTGTAATTCAATTTTCTGTCTCTAGATTGTATAGAGGAATATATATATATATATAATGAATAATTTTTTTATATAATGATTGATATTTTGGATTTTATGGAATCCTGATCAAAGTACAAGTACAGAAACTACCACACAAAAATTATCATGAAAAATGAAACAATTAACACCTATAAACAATGATTGTAGTGATGCATTTTTAAAAATGGGTGTGGAAATTATATAAGTAAATAAAATAATATAATATAATTATGTAAATTATTCCCTTTTATAAAATGTTTTTTAGTTTATTATATATGATTTTATAGTGCTCTATGTTAGTCAATGTTGAGATAAGGAATTTTCATCTCACATTTATTTTAGTGAGACACATGCCATATTCACCACTTTTTTCTTTTATGTGTTGTATATAATGCCCATAAATTTATTTTATGAATATTAAAATTATAATTATTAGAAAATTCATAAACATATATGTATTTATCTTTCACAATGTTTTTATTCAATAGTTACCAATGTGGTATCAGATTTTCATTACAGTATCATTGTTTATCGAGAATGTTTATGATCATGTTTCCAATGATATATTTTTATGAAATATCTCTCAACAATAAAATTAAATTTATTATTATATTATTATTATTATTATTACAAGTATAATAATAATTTTACTCTCTTTATGAACTCAATAATTTGGAAGAGGATTTTATTATAGAAGACTGACATTATTTCTCAATTTGACCATATATACTTTTTCTTTCATAACTGTGTTTTCAAAAAAAAAATCAATAATATTCTTAATAATATAGAATGATTTTTAAAGTCATTTATTACCAATTTTAGGAATTTTATGAAAACATTTACATGGAATAATCATGGAATTTATCAAACAAAACCTATTCGACTATTTTCGAAATATTTGAATATAATATTTATTTTGTACATACTCAATGTGAATAGAATTTCTCACCATCATTACTTCCGAATTATTAAAAGATTAATTTAAAAAATTTAAGGTTATTTTTAATAATGTTTTTTTCTTAACTTTTTGGAAGTTTTTTTATTTGAAATAATTGATTTCAATTTGAAAAGGGCATTTTCTTCACAAAATATTCCCCTGATCATTAAAATTAATCTATTTATATAAGATAACATCATATGATGTTACATATACTTATCTAGAGTGATGATACAAGAGTACCATCACCATTATTTCTCTACCAGGTTTTATGTTAAGATGATGAGAGGTTTAAAGAACCCATTTATTTTACACAATTTATGATATTTGGGAATGTTGAAATGTTTATGAATCAGTTTTACATTCCATTGGTTATGATATGAGATGAAAGATTTTTGATATTATGGATTTCCTATGAATTGATTATTTTTATCTGGTTGGTGGGCCTCGAATTATATAACACTCCAGTGCATTGGTTAAATATGGATAATTAATGATATAATAAGAACTAGAATTTTGAGATATCCTAGTCCAGTAATGGAATATATCCACTATGATAGTATTGGGTGTAAACATTAACTAAAGATATGATAGAATGGTGAGTAAACCCAATAGACTATGATAATCTTGAGAATGATCTCTAACTGTGAAAATGAGTTTATATGATTGTTGTATGATTAAAACGAATGTCTTATGTAAAATTTTTGCTCTTATGAATCACATTCAGTGATTACATTATGATTCATGTCTATTGAAATTGAAATATTTTTTCCATTATTTAAAATTATTATCTATTATGTTCTAGGTATGGTTTTAAAATGTTTTGAACATGTTCGCATACCCTTATAGACTTGTTATTCCATAGTTATAAATGATATCTCCCTAGTTTACACTTATTAAGCATATGAGATAATCCATTATTATGTTTTAATTCCCTAGGTTATAAATAAAAGTTTTATGTATGATATTTATTAGAGGGGTCCTTGTTATGAAGAACGTAGTTGGAGATAATGTATAACTCTTTTGAACCAATTGTTTAAATATATATGTTTCCAAAGACACTAAAACAATATAAATATATCATAGATCATAATTTTTTGTGATGAATATTCATTTTTTAGATATAATATCTATGTATGAAAATAGTAGTCTGTATAAATATGATTATACTATGGAAGCCATCGAAAATTAATTTCCTTGATTTTTAAATTCAGACACCTAAGGTGAAAAAACTAATAACTATATGAGTTTTTTTAGTAAATTTAGTAAAACTATATCATTAATTCCACATGGAAGAATATCATGAATAGAGAATAAGGATGAAACTGAAACTAAATCATAAATGTTTAATGTATAAGGGAGAGAGGTTTAACAATATTTTTGAGTATCCATGTTTTATTATATATATAATAACCTAGACCAATATAAAAGGATTCCCATTAATTTCCAAACTATGATGATTAGATATATTTTTTAGTTTATTTTCTTATATTTAATTTCATTACATTTAATATAAGTTTATTGTTTCTTTATATCTTAGTTGTGATCTCCATCTATCATGGTAATTTGAGGTTATACTAGGAAGTAATTATAAGGAAAAAAACATGTTGTTTCTACGAACCTCTATGATTTCCATTTATTCATTTCTATTTAAATTTTCAGGATGTCAGTATAAGACTATGGTTGGGGTGGGATGAAATGCACATTATCTTGGTCTATCATTTTTTTAATTATTAATGTTAATTATATTCCCCTACCTTATCTCATGTATAGGTATTTGTTGTATCTAGTTCTACAGTGTGGAATATGACATGTTTGGAACCCAGTTAGTCTAGTAAATAATTAAAACTTGTTCATGTGGTCTTAATCCCCTTGTAATAGGAGAAAACATCATGCAATGAAATAGAGGTATATATTGTTATTGTGTGCATAAACCATCAGTGAAACATGTGTATTCATGTGAATGATGTCTTTATGTTCATAAAATCATAAATAATAATGGATATAAAAATATAGTGAAGAATCTATACAATGATTATTTTTAATGCATATCTTCATGTGTGTCTATGTTTCTAATTTTCATCATTTTTATTGTTTTATTTTCTATGGAATCATTCATAACCACACCTTTTATGGTTTTTTTGTTCTTTTTAAATTAAATTAATAAGTGAAAAATTAATAACTATATGTTTGATTTAATCTTGTTAGAAGATTATCTAGTCTACCACTAGGGTTCAGTCCTAGATTAATATAAATATTATGGACTAGGATCCAGGGAAAATGTTCCTATATCAATTTGGAATAGTTTTTGGGGAGTTTTTATTTTTCATATTATATTTTTATTAGAAAAATTAAAAACAATCTATCTAAATATATTCTACCATTGATCGGATTTTATAATAATAATTCCTATACCCATCTTTCTCATTCGGCGAGGTATAACCAACTAGGTTGTGTATGAAATTCATTACTGGGATAGAGTTCCATTTGGAAAGCCTTTTATTCAAATTTTATTTTAGCTAAATTGGTAACTCACTACTAATTCGATATTATTTTAGATTTTTATAGATATAGGATTCCCTTTGATTATTGTAAATTAGAATAAGAAGCACCTTGTAATACCCCGACCCAGGTGCCATTGAATCGGTGCACTGAGACAATTATGAAAATGACCTCAAGTGCACATCCTTGTATGATAAAGGATTCCAAATTATTGTATGTGTAAAAAAGACTATAATGAGAATATACCCCCATATCAACGTAGAAAACTAGAATGAAATACCCCAATATTGTACACATTAAAGTAAGGGGAATGAATAAATAAACTATAAAATGATTTAGATAGATGAAATAAAATCAGTGTCAGGAACCGTCCTCGGGGCCCGTGCCGTGACTACCCCAAGCCCACCTTCCATAGGCCAGGGGCTGGCGACTAGCACCAAGGCGTAATTCCCGGTAAAAAGGGAAGGCATTTCCTTTGTAATGTAAACAAACACCACAGAGCAAGCAAGCAGATGTAAACACTAAGTAAAAAATGAGTACATTAGTGAGTGTGGAAAAGTAAGTGGGCCAGAATAAAAACCCAAACAGAAAGTAACGTACAACTGAAAAAGGGATATACAGCAACTAAAAAGTAAAGATGCAGTGTCGAGCCGTCCGCTGGAAGTCCCACCTGAAGGGTGGGTACATATAGACTCCACAGCTCCTCGGGTCCAGCCGTCCTCTCTGAGTACGTCCCGCCCAGTGGTCTACCTCTGGGTACCGACCTGCTCCACGTGCCTCAACCATGATCAGTGTTGTCCATCTTCTACAACCAACACAACGTAGTGCGGGCATAGCCCGTGCAGGGGTGAGTATAAGCTACTCAGTAAGGACCCCGAGACCCCCGAAGGTCTGCCCGAATCCACAAAGGATAATCCACAATGAAAAGATACAATCATGAAGTAACATCCGACACTGCATAGGTATATGCCCATACATATACCTAAGTCATCAATTCTAGTTCGCTCCAACGTCCTAGCCCAAGTTCGATCACATCCACACAGGATAGCACAACACAATCCACATATGAAAGCAAGTCAAGATGCAGCTCACACAGGTATACTTCTTCGTATGATGATAGAGATGATCAGATATAGCCACAGATTCATCAAAGTCGTCGGACCCACAAAGGATCGATAGGTACTAACCACCACAATGACCCACAAAGGATTTGACCCACATGGGATCGATAGGTAACTAACACCCGCAATGACCCACAAAGGATCTGACCCACATAGGATCGATAGGTAACTAACCCCTACAATGACCCACACAGGATCGGACCCACATTGTATCTGTAGGCGCTGGCCCACACAGTACCGTTGAGCGCTAACCCACAAAAGATTTGACCCATACAGGATCAGTAGCACTGATCCACGTAGGATTGCTGAGTGTTGTGGTCGTCATTGTTGAATCCACGGAGGATTTATGTACAGTCGTTTTCATCATCGCATTCACAGCCAGCTCTAGGGTTCTCGCACACAACAAGCTCGTTTGGGAGGGTCCTCCCCACGAGCCGAGGGGCTGATACATCAACTGACACATAGTCCGGAGTTGATGTATCCAAAAGTTCCGTATCATCAACAGGAACTCAACATCATAGACGGCGCGTCAATCAGATTCCATTTCTGAGAGTTATTGTCTTTTTCGTCCCAGGGGCCGGTTGGTTTTTAAGTCAAAAACAACCCGACCATACTCCAACTGCATCCAAACCTTGAGAGGAGAAAACCAAAAGGTGCTTCTCAATTAGAGGAATCCATCATAGTCGACGGCACGTCAATCGGACATCCAGAACTCAAGTTATATGTGTTTCCGCTCTGAGGGCCTGGTTGGTTTCATGTACAAACCAACCCAGCCAAACCCAAAGTACTCTGAAACCTTGAGTGTAATATACCGAAACGACCTTCTCGATCCAAAAATTTCTACGCAACTGATGGTGCGTCGATCGGAGTCAGGTAGCTCATGTTATGGGCAACAGACCGAATGAGATTCAGTGTTAGGGGGTTCGGGCCCGGTCTGACCCGGCCCGATACCCCTAGGGTCGTCCCGAACCGTGTCGAACCGAACCGGGTCCGGGTCCGGCCCGCTTGGGCGTGGCCCAACTCGGATGGTGCGGCCCGACCCGGCTAGGCCCGGTGGCTCGGCCCGACACGCTGGTCCTGGCCGGGTGGCCAGGCGGCCGGCTCGGCCGTTACGGCTGAGCGAAGAGGGCGGGTGGCGCGCTGCCCCCGGGTGGAGAAACCGCGGCACCCATGCGGGGGCCCACTCATGCTGGCTAGCTAGGGGTTACGACCCCCAACGCTTTCCCCTGACCGGTCAGCCCACACCGGCCAGCCGGCTGCTGCCGCCGCGGGACCGGCAAGGGCCGGTCCCCCTGCTCCGATGTCGGTGGCCCGGAACCGGCCGCCGGTTCCCCTGCTCCGCCGCGGCCCGAACCGGCCGCAGCCTTCGTTCGTCCAACGCGGCGCAACGGCGCAGGGACCCTGCTCTGGCCGCGATGCTTTTGTGGTTCACCGGCACGGCGCGACGGCACCGCGTCTCTGTTTCATCTTCAACGGCGCGACGGCGCTGCGCTTCTCCCCCTTTCTTTAACAATTCCCACGCGGTGCTTCGGCACCGTGTTGCCTTTCTCATGCCACAACAATATCAAACAACCAAAATGGAGATGAGGGTCGGCCATGTTCATGCGGTCCGACCCCCTCCCGTTATTTCGGTAACAAGCGGATCAAATAAAAGAGAAGAAAGGCAACAGAAGAAATTCACGAACAACAATTAAAATAAATCCCTACCTCGTCGAGTTCGATGAGCGAGGATTCATCACGGAAATAACTATCGCTGAAGAAGGTGTCATGGAAGGAGGATCATCGTGTCGTTTTGAAGTGTCGCGGAAGAAGCGTCATGGAAGGAGCGTCGCGGAAGAAGCATCGCTGGCATCGTGGTACACGGCATCGTGTAGTCGATCTCCGATGGTTTGGCGTTCTTCGTTGGAGGTCGGCGCGTTCTTAGCATTCTTCATGTTCTTCGCATTCTTCACCGAAGAAGAAGGCTTTTCTCCCAATCCTCTCCATGCAACAAGTTCCAACAGAAAATAAAATAAGAGTTGTTTTATTTTATTAATGCACATGGCAACGTTTGAAATTCAAAAGAAATGAAACGAACAATTAAATCAATGAATTAATTGTAATGATTTAACCACCCAAATTAATGAGGCATCTATTAACTATAATAAACGCATCAGTTAACTTCCTTAAAAATAGTGGTGCTGATGTGATACTTAGATGAAAAGAAACGGTGGGGCTCATGTGGGCCCCACCTCACAAATATCCTATCATGTGGGTAGGATATTGTGGATCCCACATCATCCACTTAACTTAAGTTAAGAAAAATAAAATAAAAACCTGTTGCAGCACTTGTATTTTATTTCTTAACTTAACCCCAAAAATTAAAAACCACATCCGAGCAAACGAAACTATGAAAAAGGTGTTTCTAAGCAATTACCGGCGCTGTGATTCAATTTGTGCCCTCAGAATTCGATTCCGAGCAACGGTTCAAAAGTTAGTAAAACCCACTCGTTCATTCACTGAATGTACCTGAGCTAAACTTCGGAAAATGATTCTGGGCACACCGGGCCTTAGAATCATGTGCTGTCAAAAGCTTTGTTCGTGTAAAATTTCCAAGAAAATTAAGAAAAAAAGTTCCCTTGAATTTTCTAGGTCTTTACAATCAGGGCCTGAACGACAATGTAACACATACAACCAACCAGCCATTGTAAGTGTTACAAAACATAAAAAAATAAATGAAACTATAAAGAGGCTCTATAACAACACTGAGCCAATCCCATCCAGTCCTCTAATACCACCCAAAAAATCATTCTTGACTAATAATACTCAACACAAGCCTCAATAGAAACATCTTCCTGTAATGATACTGTTATAGATTATCTGGTAACCAAGATCAATGGATGATCAATAAGTGTCGAGTAAAACATAGTAGGAAACCACTAATGGTGACTAATGAAAATACAATTGAGTGATATAGTTTATACAGAAAATGGGGCTAATAGTAAATAAATATGTAAATAAAATTGGCTTCATTATTTATAAATGTTAAAGATAAATAATTTTATTATCTGTTAAACTATGTTACCCATTTCCATCAAATAAACATTTCCTAAGTCCAACCATCATATATATATATCACTGATGACATTGGTTGGGAATCCAAGATCCTTAATCCAAAGCCCAATCAAGATCAGAAATGATATGTCTGTAAATCCCAACCTTTAGGTCATAGGTTGGAAAAACAAACCATCAGTCCATGAATCCAACTGAGACTCTGAAATCCATGTCCAATAATCCCAATCTTTTTGAAAAAGGTCATAAAACATAAAACATCAGTATATGAATCCATTAGGGACTCAATAGGTAATGTCTGACCAACCCAGCCTTGAGATGAAATTACATGTCCATACTCTTATGTTCAAGACCATAAGTCCTCCCCCTAAATAACAACAATGCATTGGGTCACCTGACACATCATTTTGGCCGACCAAAAATTTGGGCGTGGAGTTTCATTCCAACATCCCAAAACCATTAATCACATATCGAAAAACATGGAGAATCATTTCATGAATCTAATCAGGACCTGTAATTACTTGTCTGAAAATACCAAAAAACCATTTCATTATTATTTATTTCCATTTCATTCACTATATCCATAATTAATTAAAATTATTATAAACCAAAAAACACAATTAAAAAATTTCACCTTTTACCAAAATACATTTTCATTAAACATTTGTCAAATGTTTCAAAAAATGACCAAACCCCGTTTACCATTTGTATTTATTTTCATTTAAAATATTTATCTTGGTCCCAAAAGACCATTAAATAATCTCATTGTTCTATAAGATCCAACCCTTTCAAAATTAATTAAAAAAATATTATTATTAACCATTTCAAAAAAAACCCATTAAAACATGGGTCTTTCGCTTTGAAAACAAAACTAGGACTCAGACATTTATATTCCATGAAAACCATTTATAGAGTTTCAAAATTCCCATTTAAAATCAACGTTTAAAATTCATTTAAATCCCTTTTAAAACCCCTTTAAAATCACCTTGAGGTAAACACCTCATTTCAAAAGAAGAATAATTTAAAAACATAGAGACTTCCCATCTTTTCATCAAAATCTGGGTCAAACCCCAGTGTACACATTCAAACTGTTTCTAAATCCTCATAAAAAATTTATGAAAAATTCAATAATAAAACATACCACTTTAAAGTTTTAGACACCCCATGGTTGGCCTTATTTCTTGTAACACCCCAAGCTTCGACGATACTCTTCACTTTAAATAGTGGTATTATAGAGATTTTGTGAGTTTTCCTAGAAATACATCCCTGTCTGCATACGGGCAGGTAGAGGCGGCTCTGGCATAGATGTACCTAGGGGTAAAACCCAAAAACACCTCTTTGATCTAGACTCAAACGGGAACTGGTGCACGACATCGGGCCTTGCTGCACTCTTGGTTAAGACACTCTCGGAGGATATGTTTAGGATAATTCTAATTTTCTTTACAAACCATTATGACGGGTTTATGAGTATATAATTCCTCAAAGAAAACATTTTTATGATTATAGTTGAATTTATGTTAAGTGTTTTACAAGTATAGTAATTATTTATTTTGATTAATAAACTAATCTAGTTTATGCCATTGTTTAGAAATGGCACCTAGTGGGAGGAAAGGAAATTGTATCAATGCACGCACTCCATGTAGGGATTTCTCTCCTGCTCAAGATAATTATTGTGGAGCTGGAGATACAACTGGTTCTGATCAACTTATGACCATATAGGGACAACTCACTCAGGTTATGAATAAAAACCTTACTCGTATGGAGAACCCTAATCCGCAATGTGGATTATCAATGATAGACCGCTTCATGAGGCAACAACCCCCAACATTTAATTGGGGGAAAATACATTAGTACCTGAGCCATGGATAAACTACTTAGAGAATATATTCCACTCCTTGGGGAGTAAGGAAAGGGAGAAGGTTGTCATGGTAGTTTACCGCCTCACTAGAGATGTCGATCAATGGTGGTTACTGATTCAAAACACAAAGGAAGATGAAGAAGTATCAAGTATGTAATGGAGGGAGTTTAAGGAAATTTTTTTAGAAAAATACTTTCCACATGACCATCGAGCAGATATGGAAATGAAATTTCTGAGTCTGAGGCAGAAGGAGGATGAGAATGTCACAAAGCATGAGGCTAACTTTACAAGGTTAGCGAGGCATGCTCCAGATTATATACGTAACCCAGGAAGTAAGATTGATCATTTCTTTGATGGGTTAAAACCATTTCTCCGTCGATCATTAGTCTCAAAAAACTTCTCGTCTTATGAAGATATTGTCTCGTGTGCTATCAAGACAGAAATGGAATTGTCTAAGTATTATGACTTTAAAGCAGAGAAAGAGAAGAAGAGATCTTCTGATCAACCTGGAAATGGAAATAATGGGATGAAGGGAAATTTTGAATATCAGTCCTACAATAAATGTGGGAATAAACACCCTGGTACTTGCTTGAAGGGAATGGGAGTCTATTACAAGTGTGGAGAAAAAGGCCACCAAGCACTTGATTGTAAGGGAAAGAGAGTTGCTATCAATGTGGAATGATATAATTGTAGAGAGATGGGACATTATTCAAATTATTGTCCTATGTGTTAGGGGAACTTACCTCAGAAGAAGCCAAGGGTTAAAGGCCAAGCTTAAGCTATCACTACTGATGTGGTTGAAGCTCCGAAAGACGTGGTGGTAGGAAATTTAATGGTTTCCTCAAGTTTCGAAAATGCATTATTTGATTATGGATCATCGCATTGTTTCATATCATCCAAGTTTGCTAAGAAAATTAGATATTTCCAATTTTACTTAATAAGATAATTTTCAGTCAAAACTCCTAAGGGATGTATCATTGCAATAAAGTTTTGTGAATCAGTCACCATTAAAGCACATAAATGTTCTTTATCCGCTGCTCACATTGTCATACCTATGATTGAGTTTGATATAATTCGGGGTATGGATTGGCTTTCGGACTATGATGAAAAAATATATTCTAAGAAGAAGGAGGTTACGATTTTTGATGATGATGATAAGGCACACCTTATCTTTAGAGCAGAATCGTCACCACCTAATTCTTATTTAGATCCACCCCCAGTAGCTCAAATAAATTAAATTATTAGGGAGGAGGAGAATGAAATGAATGAGGGCAAGTAAAGTAATGTTCAAATAGAGGATGTACCTATTGTAAATGAATATGTAGATGTGTTTCCAGATGATTTACCTGGACATCCTCCAGAACAAGAAGTTGAGTTTTCTATTGATTTAATTCCTAGATCAAGACCTATATCTAAGACCCATTATAGAATGGCCATCATGGAATTATTTGAACTAAAGAACCAACTAGAGGAATTGTGTAATAAGAGATTTATTCTCCCTAGTGTTTCTCCATGGGGATCCCCTATCCTTTTTGTTACGAAAAAATATAGAACTATGAGGTTGTGCGTTGACTACAGGGAGATCAATGCTATAACAATAAAGAAAAAGTATCCCCTACCTCGCATTGATGATTTATTTGACCAACTACATGGAGCTCAATACTTTTCAAAGATTAAACATCGATCTGGATACCATCAGTTGTGTGTGAAGAAGGAATACATTCCTAATACATCATTTCGAACCAGTTACGGGCATTATGAGTTTACAGTAATGCCTTTTGGATTGACTAATGCACCCAATGTATTCATGGATCTAATGAATAGAGTTTTCAATGAATATCTTGATGATTTTGTGGTGGTATTTATTGATGATATCTTGGTATACTCCAAAAGCTACGAAGAACATAAAAATCACTTGCGCATTATCTTGAAGACTCTTAGAAGACATGAATTATATGGGAAGTTTAGCAAGTGTGAATTCTAGCATCAAGAGATTTATTTTCGTGGCCATATTGTCTTTATGTATGGAATTTCCGTTGATCCTTCAAAGACCAAGGAAATCCAAGAATCGCTAGCACCGACGAGTATAACTGAGGTATGCGGTTTTATTGGTTTGGCAGATTATTATCGACGTTTTGTCCAGAATTCTGCCCGATTGGATTTCACATTAACGAAGCTCACATGTAATGGGGTTAAATTTGACTGGAAAATAGAGTGTGAATAATGTTTTGAAGAAATAAATAGAAGATTAGTCAATGCTCATATATTGACTCTACCATCGAGGAATGATGGGTTCGTTATTTATTGTGATGCATCAATGAAAGGACTTGGTTGTGTCCTTATGAAGAATGATAGGGTTATTTCCTATGCTTCATGACAGCTAAACATTCATGAGCAGAACTATCCTACTCATGATCTCGAGTTAGATGCTGTACTTTTTGCCTTGAAGATATGGATACATTATCCCTATGGTGAAAAATGTGAGATATATACCGATCACAAGAGTTTGAAGTATATTTTATCACAAAAAGAACTCAACATGAGGAAAAGGTGATGGCTTGAACTACTCAAGGATTATTATTGCACGATACACTACCACCTGGGGAAGGAAAATAATGTTGAATATTATTTGAGTAGAAAATATCATGGTGTTTTGAACATGATGAGAGTGGAAAGGGATCCTATTTTCATGGATCTAGTAAAGATGGATATGGGAATCACCATGGAGGGTGAAACATCAAAACTTTTTCAAATGGTTTCTAAACCATCTTTACTAGAAAGGATAAAGTGTTCTCAGGCCGATGATAAAGAGATGAAAAAGATGATTAAATCATTGAATGAGGGGCGATTGAGTGACTGTGTATGAAGATGGAATTTTTAAATTTGTGAAGAGACTTTGTGTTCCGGATATACCTGATTTAAAGAAGGAATTGTTGGATGATTCTCAGAGTTCTAATTTCTCTATACACCCTGGGAGCACCAAAATGTATAGATATTTAAAGGGACATTTTTGGTGGGACAACATGAAGAGGGAGATTTCTGATTTTGTGTCAAGATGTATGGTTTTTCAACAAGTGAAAGCTTGAAGGAAACTGCCT
This sequence comes from Viscum album, assembly GCA_963277665.1. NCBI lineage: Eukaryota > Viridiplantae > Streptophyta > Magnoliopsida > Santalales > Viscaceae > Viscum > Viscum album. Next base: position 1,193,876,331 of record OY728123.1, on the reverse strand, counting down.
GGTGGAGTATTTAAAACTCTTCTCTTAACTAAGTGGAAATGGGATAATATTACGATGGATTTTTTCATGGGACTAATAAAGACTACTAGAAGGAATGACACAATATGGGTCACTGTTGATCATCTCACAAAGTCAGCACATTTTCTTGTTATAAGAGAACATCTACCACTTGATTGTCTAGCAAGACTATATATTAATGAAGTTGTGAGACTTCATGGAGTACCCCAGTCGATTTTCTTAGATCATGATCCCCGTTTTACATCATGATTCTGGAAAAGTCTTGAGAAGGCCTTGGATACTGAACTGTGTTTGAGCAATGCTTACCACCCTCAAACAGATGGAAAATCAGAATGAACTATTCAGCCCTTAGAAGAAATGTTGAGATCATGCTCACTTGACTGTCAAGGTATGTGGGATCAATATTTACCTCTAGTAGAATTTTACTATAAAAATAGATTCCATTCAAGTATTCTGATGGCACCATATGAAGCATTATACAGAAAGAGATTTCGCACACCAACCTGTTAGGATGACGTTTGTGAAAGAAAACTTGTTGGCCCAGAACTGGTGGAGGAAACGATGGAAAAGGTGAAGTTAATCCAAAATAGTATCAAAGCAGCTCAAAGTAGGCAGAAGAGCTATGCTGACAACTGAAGGAAGGATTTGGAATTTCAGATGGGAGATCTGGTTTTCTTGAAGGTATATCCATGGAAGGGAGTTTTATGTTTTGGTAAGAAGGGTAAATTGAGTCCCAGGTACATGGGACCCTTTGAAATTATAGAATGAATTGGGGTTGTAGCTTACAGTTTGGAAATGCTGCCAAGTCTCTCTGAAGATCACGATGTATTCCACGTATCACTGTTGAGAAAATACATGTCTGACCCAACGCATGTACTCACCTATGAGGAATTAGAACTGGAACCCGATCTGTCTTATTGCAAAGATCCCATCAGGGTTCTTGATATAAGAGAACAAGTGCTGACAAACCGGACGAATCGTCTGGTAAAAGTTCTATGGAGAAACCATAAGATGGAGGAGGAAATGTGGGAACCCGAGGAACTTATGATTAAGAATCACCGAGTCTTTTTATATAGTGGTATTATATGATATTTCGAGGATGAAATTATTTAAAGGAGGGGAGAATGTAACACTCCAAGCTTCCAAAGTACGCTTCTCTTTGAATAATATAGTAGCGCGTGTTGTACACAACTTCGAGATCTAACACACATCACAACCAATCAAAGTAGTCGTTATGAATAGTAATAACTACTTTTTGAAATTTTATAAATTTTATCTTTCAAAATGGACTTCATTTTTGGATTTCGAATATCGAATTTATCCTAGGCTGAAATTTTGGAACTTTTCGAATAACTTTTATATTTTGATGAATAGTGAAAATTACTAAATATTAATTAAAAAACGTTTTTAATCAAAATAATTAATAGTGATAAGTTATAATATTGAGTGGTTTTAAAGTATAATTAGAATATACTTTTACCATTTTATCCAATGGTGGTCATCAGAACAAATTTCACTTTAAAATTGGACATAAACAATTATCAATCATTTGATTGATTTTGTTTCTTAAAAACACACTATTTGTTTTGAAAACGGGAATTAATTATAAAATTAAACTTATATGTTTGGAATTTTTTACAATAGACACCATTTTTGAATTCATAATATCAATTATAGCTAAGGGTGAATTTTTTGTACAGTTCTGAGAAACTTCAATTTTTGATGAATAGTGAAACCAATAAGTGGTAGTTAAAAAAACTAATTTTTCGTTTAAATGAAACTTTACCACTTCTGTGATTTGATTTTCAAAAATCCGAAATACATGGTTGTCATTAGAATGTAAAATGTGGTTTAATGGGATTAAAATAATTTTTCCTGAATAGTAACTTTTACGTTTTATTAATCGCGATTAAAGGTAATTAGTGAAATTAAAGGTAAAAATGATATTATAAAAATATAAAAATATCCTGAAACTTGTCCTAAACTTATTTGATGAGTCATGGCCGACCAATAGAATCCATGGGTCAACTTGGGGACCCCATAGAGCCACTTGGGTAAGAAAATGACATTAATAACTTTTTATTTAAAGTAAAAAATAAAATTTTCACAAACATGTGTTGTTTTACTAAAACAGTTATTACAGGGGGTTATATTAGATAACTTTTCGACTATAAATATTCATTGGAAATCTAAAAATATTTCATACATCATGATTATATTTGTATAATTTTTATACAATAAATATATTAATTTTTTTATGACACAATGATGATGTAGCGATTACCTCATTAATTAACGATTTAAATAAAATGAAAAGACAATGTAAAATCTAAGACTTACACTTGTCAAAAACCTATTGGAAGAGTTTATTTAGATCCCTTATCACCTTATACTATAAATATATCATTGTGGGACCTTTTAAATATGAAAAGCATCTCATAATAATGTAACATTTCATGACAATCCAAGAGTGCCCCTCCTCTCATATTATAAAAGGTCCCCACCTCTACCACCTTATTCACACCATGAAAGCCATTTTTCTCGGCCAAACTCTAACCAAATACACTCTAAACTTACCTATATTACTCCTATTAGCCTCACAGTGGGCAGAAGTCTTCTCAAGGAAGCCTCTGGCTCAAATCAATAAGAGTTACCCGATTTTAAGGTAATGTCTTCTCTTATGTCCTTCTATTTTATTTTGCTTCTCCAACCCCTTAAACAATTTTTATTACATTCTTTTGTAACAAAACCATCATATAAAATATACTTGGATTTTTGTATGATATGGATTTGATTTACACATACACACACCTTCATCTAATGGTTAATTATCATACTGTTTCTGTGGGTGACAAATTATTGCCTCACAAAATGATGATTGTTCAATCTTCTTTTAACACCTCTCATGGTGGCCATTATGATGACACTATTTTGATATATGATATATATATTATTTTTATGTTTTCCTTATGCTTCTTTATTTCTCATTTATGGCATACCTTTTGGATTTCAATTATGGGTAAATGCGATAATTTCATTTTTGGAAGTGCGGACTACCGCCCCCTCAAAGTGATTTGAATCGTTAATGCCATATGTGGGATGTATAAGGGATGGAGAAAATGATATTATATATGATATTATACTATAATTATAATACACCTTTATATCCTGATGATTTCATTCCATTAACTATGAAATATAAATGAAAGTAGCGTTCATGCGTACGTACGGATTACCGTCTCCATGAACGGTGCATTTCATTTCTTACCTCTAAATGTAATGTAATATTATGAATGAATGTATCTAGTGTTTCCAAGGATACTAAACTAATAGGTCTTTCAAGACTTGATCTTTTGTGATCATTCCAATGTTATGAAATAATTCACCAACTCTAGGTAACTGGGGTCGGGGTAATCTCACATCATCATGGATCCAACAGGATCTCTGGAATGTCAATGGTGTCAATCTATGGTCAAAACCAATTTCTTAAAATAAGGGAGAAATCATGACACACAAGAGATCTAATCAATAAAACACAATGAAAATATAAATAAAATATTACGACAATGGGTAATTCTGTTCGACCACCAACCTCATTGATAATTATTTCCATAAAATTTTCAAATGCACAACTATCTTACCAAGGCCCTTCAAAGCATCACCCATACAAATTAGCACCCAACCAGGAACATAAACACCAACGGAGTTCTAGCATCACACCATGAAACCACAACTAATTAATTATGACATTTAATATTAATTAATTAACCAAACCCAACACTGGATAATGGTGGAAAACAAAACGGGTTGATCAAATCTTGACTAAACTCCAAGAAACCACCATGGGGGCGTAAAAGGGATTAGTAACACTATTATTAAGAAAATACTTAATAAGTGATTCAAAAAAGACAACTAAATAAAATAAATAATCTAGATAAATGTAAAAAGAATTACCCTTGAATCATACCTTAGTGAAATTCCATACAATGGAGTCCAGAATCTGTCTGAGGATATATTCTTCCTAGGCTGACCTAAAGACTCATGAGAAATGGAAAATAACACCACTATCTAGTTGAAGTGGAAATGAAACCATAATCAGAGAACTAAAAAGTTAGAGGATAAATATTTGGAAGAAAATAGTTGATTGGAGGAAGAGAACTCACCTCAATTTCCACAAAACACCCCCAAAATGTCTCCATGACAAAAGGAGGAAGGGATGAGAACCCTCCTCTGGTTTGTTTTTAGGAGGGTGTGAAAATTGGGGATGGTAAAATAAAATACCAAAATGGAAAATGGAAAAAAATAACATTTTAATGGAAACCAAGACACCTTCATGATATTCCAAAACACTCACCAACCATACAGTTGGATCTGTTCAAGACAAGCCACTCATATGATTTGGTTGTACGGTTGGACAAATTGGGTGCCAAACAAGTGTACCCATACTATTGAACACCCCTACTCTCATGGTTAGGACATATAGTATGATAAATTGTGTGCCAACCGTTATATCAACATTTCCTCCCACCTGCAGCAAGGGACATAATTTTCTTGAAACCATGAAGATCCCATATGACATGCCTCAAAATATCCCAACCTCACATTGTTTTCCCTCTTTCATTGCAAGATTCACCCAAAATAATTTTTTAATTGTGCAACTCTTCCATGTGTAGTTAAAACAAAACTAAAAAAATCCATGAGCATCCGGGTGATGCCTAATTTCTCTTTAATTATTTACACCAAACTGTGCACCCTTTATAGAAAATCCTAAAACTTCTGGAACATAACCCCACACCTATGAAACTTTTCCAAACTCGTTGGGTATCTCATGAGATTCATTCCTCATAAAAAACCCCACTTTTATGCATTTAAAACCTTATAATCCAATTCTGAGTCTTAATTTAATATTAGACATGTGAGATAATGAAAATTAAAATTACTTGAAAAATATTTCATCTCCCCAAACGTGGGATCTTACAACATCCCAAAAATAAAACATCTGATCCTCAATAAGTCTCAATGGATGTATTATAAACTACCCAACCTATAGTGGTCACCACATTGTAACAAATATATATATCCCTCCACTAATAGATCGGAATACTACCAAGTAACATCCACATACTCAGGGCCCTCAATCAGAAAAAACTCATGCAAAAACCCGTTAGTAAAACAAAAACACAACAATGTAACTAAACCGAGCACATCAAAAAAAATGTTAATGACAACATCACCTGATAAATCATCAATGTATAGTTACCCACTCTATGAATTCTATTTTTTAACCAATATCTTATAATTATTAACACTCTCACCATGAAAAAGGTCCTAAAAACCTAAAACTATGCTTCTATCAAGAATATGGTATGATTACAAACTCACCATTCCCTCAACATGGATGAGAATGCCAATAATCATTGTCACCAATTTTTGTCATAAAAAACATAAATAAGGGTATGGGGACCAGACGTCGATATATAAACTATGTACATACTATATTTTCCAAAAATCCCTACTCAAAACCAAACATTGTATTCATTACTAAAATGACACACAATATTTTCAAAGAAAACATTTTCACCCACACTATTCACTAACCCCAGTAAGACAAACCCTATCTGACTCCTCCCCAATTCCCGGTTATATCTACCCATATGTTTCTAACTCACCTAATAATGATTCTCACATACTCAAATAAATTCCACAACCAACCAATCATACCCATATAATTCCATATATGATCTTATTTCTATAACAAACATGAGTGTGAATCCAAAACTCTCTTTGACAATCCATCTCCACAGATTTTTCAGTATCATTTATCAGAGAAATAAGAACCCACCAGTATAATTCTTCTATGGTATCACAATTCCACCATGATTGATCAATGAACATTCCCACACACCATTAACCCATCCATAAAAATGGTAATATCACAACAACCAATAAATCACCCCCTATAGGTGTCTCGTCATCATCGACTCACCCAAACATCATGAACCACTTCTATCCATGCTCTGACCACTTATAGCTGAAGAATTAAATGTGGCCATCTTGCCTGCAACTGAGTGACCCAGAAGAACAAACACCAACTCCCTACCCTGACATCCAGAAAGGGAACCCATGGTATCCTTTGACATTCGGTCTATCACGAGGACCCCATCTGTAAATTCTTAATGATTAACTTCCCACAATAAAACTATGAATTGACCACTGCATGAGAGTAACATCCATGAGGTCTCATATCCAACCATAAATTCATTACAATATATGACTATATCTCAAGCCTTATTTTCATAAAAATGATGATACTGAGATATTAGGAATGATGATCACTATCCATGATCATGTTGAGATATCACAGATGAATACCACCACCACTCACCCTTTTACCATGTCACCCCATTCTGTAGGGACATATCAAAACCATCCAAAGGTCTCAATCCACATTTCTAGTAAACATCAAATCACATTCACTTCAGTTATCATCCCACAAATTACTACCCTCTTTACCCTTGCACCTCTAGTGTATAGTTTCACAACATCTGATATACTACCCCAAATGTCAGAGTGCCTCATAAACCACATGTGCCTCAAATATCCCATAAACACATAATTAATACATTCCCTAGTGTAACCTACTCACAGAATCCATTTGAAACCATAGAAAGTCACATCACATGGATTCTCAGTTTATAAGCCGGGTCCAATATCCATTCCTATCATTCATTCCTATCTAACCCAAATAAAAGAACTCTTGGTGATTTCAAAATCTAGAAGAAACATACTAAACCAAATCCATGTCCCTAAAGAATAATCTTGAGAAATATGAGCAAAGAAAAATTCTTGTCCAGCCCTCAAAAACTACAAGCACCACCACTAGAAATACAATCCAAGTATTTCTCATCCTTATAAATATAAACACATCAATGTTCCTAAAATAAAAAAATCACATTCAAAGTCACCATCCCTGGAAAAAATGTAAATCTGGTCTTGTCAAAAACCATTAGGTATATCCTCCCTGCACAAAAATCACTCGATCAAGGAACCAAAATAAACCATTCTTTTTTAGATATGAAAAACATGGCTAAAAACCAGTACCCTATTACTATTTATCAATACCAAAGGCATTCTATGTGAAAAAACTCATGCTTGGATGCACCAATTTTTCACTATTATCAAATGTCCAATGAATAGGTTCTTAGATTATTCATCCAGAAGCACACATAACTCAGTAAACCCCTCTCATGGATTAACTTATATGCCACACAAAATCAACTCCCAAAAATAGATTCACATCCAACAATCAATTGGTCCCCTAACCCATTGAGTACACGATCTCATAGAATGCCACTACTCACAGGGCACCAAGATTGAACTGAACTCATCATCGCAATACATTAATAATTGAAAACACCATCCTCTAGATTATCACACCAAAATGGTTTCATGAACCAAAAAACGACCCACAACTATGGAGTCTATCCTCTTTGAGCATATCCACAATATAATGCTCTCTAGAGAACCAAGAAATACAAATATCCATAAACAAATCCACCCAAAAGGGATCCAATTATCACATAATCACACTGTACTGACCCAAAAAGGTTACTACACCAACCATACATGTATACCAGACCAGCATCATAAATTATGAGCACCTCCCTATAGATCCACATAACCTTCCATCATAATGAAATTTGTAAAATAACATATTTTGTGTCCTCTATATTTGGATCATATGTTCCTAGCATGATCAATGTGAAACCTCTAGCCTCTGCATGCTACAACTCAAAACCAAGTCAATTGACTCTCGAAAATAGTATGTGATCCTAAAATCCATCATAAATCATCACATCCAAAACAATGTCCATCGTTTGAGGAAAAATCATATAAAAAAAAATAAAAAACCATAATAAAAAACCCAGCCAATAGTAACATGGACATCCTACCGAAACATGAGTTGGTGACGCACTAGCTAGGTATCCATCACATGTTAAGACACATTGACATATATTCTTCCTATAATACCAAAAAATTTAAAATAATAGGAAGTGATTTCTCTGATACAAAATTATAATGCCTAATAACCTGTGCCACTAAACGGATGCCCTAATTAACATAGCCACATAACCCCAAGAGTTCCTCCACATATGGAAATGGCTACCAACTAGAAGGAGGGGTTAAAATGGGAATATGAAGAGACTATACCCCCATATCAGTGTGAAAACTGAGAAGAAAATTTCCTAATATCAAATACATCATAGTAAGAGGAATGAATAAATAAAATTTAAATTTATATAAATTAATGAAATGAAATCATAGCCTGAATGACCAAGCCATACATACAAAAAATTGCTAACTTTGATGGTTACCTAACATACCGAAATAATAGAAACTATAACATTATTTCACAATGTCACTAATACAAACACATATTGTCCCTAGATACTACCTTCAAAATATCACTTGACCAAAAATAATAATCATGGGCCTCAGCTCCAACCTATTCCTACAATAAACATGTCAGAGGTTCTCGGCTACCCATATACAATAGAATCCCGATAAGGTTGTGTGAAAAATATAGTAGGACACAACGAATAGTTTTTAAAGAAAATACTAGTTAGACGATCAACGCATGAAGAAAAAAATAGCATAACATTAAAAAAGGAAAATACAATAGGATTCATTATTTATCCATGTTAAAGTTTATTAATTTTACTCTCTATGCCACTAGGTTACCCATTTCAATAAAATCACCATGTCCTAAGGATAGTCATATGATCCATGTATCAAAGAGGCCACTAGTTGGAAATCAATTAGATTCAATACATAAATCCAATTGAGATCTGTATCACGATGTATGTTCGTCCAAAACATTATGTAATAGGTCATCAAACATAGAACACTAGTACATGAATCCATTTGGGACACAAAACGCCATGTTCAACTATCAAACCCTTTATGAAATAGGTGACCAAAAAATAGCATATGTTCATGAATACAACCAAGAATCAAAACATTATGTCTAACCATCCATGCCTTGATATGGAACACCATGTTTATAACCTTGGGTTTAGGAGTGTCAGTCCTTCCATAAAATAACTGTTGTGTACTGGGGTTCCTGGAGAATCAGCCTCTCCTACCCTATACCAGGGAGTGTAGAATCACTCCAACATCCAAAAACCATTAAACATATATCATAAAACATGGAGCATCAGTCTATGAATCCAACTATGACCAAAAAAAATTATTCTCCCATCCCCAAGTCCATTTCATTATAACTTATTTCTATTTTATTATTTATTTTTATAATTCATTATATTCACTATTAAATCAAATCGAAAATTAAATCATTTAACCTTTTATAAAAATATATATTCATTAAACATTTATCATACCATGGAACAATTAACCACACCTGATTTTATTATTTCTGTTTCCATTCTAAATACAGTATTTTCCATGCTCCCAAATGACATTTAAACCAGTAGATGAATCAAAAAAATCAAACCCCTTTCATAGTTTATAATGGAAAAACCAACATTTTTCATTAACCATTTTTAAACCACCCTTTAAACTATGGATCTTTTAATTTTAATAAAAGGTCTAATAAAATCATATTTGATTAATATAATTTAATGAGTCACCACCAACCCATTTCAAATCAACAATTGAAGTCCATTTAAAACCAAATTAACATGACTTTGAGGTCAACACCACAATTCAAAACAATAATCATTTCAAAACACAACCATTCCTCTTTCTCCATCCAAATCATAGTCAAAACCAAATACACAACTACAATCCATTTCAAAATCCTCATAAACATTTAAAAAAAATCATTACACATAAAACATACCACTTACGAGGTGAGAACACCCCATGGGTGACCCTATGTCTGGTATCAAATCACCACATATCCAATTTGATCTATGGAAGAGACATGGTGACAATCTAAGTTGAAAACTAATTTCAAAAATTAAGGGAAAATGAATAACACACAAGGGCTCTAATTGAAATACTATAATGCACTTATAAAACAAATATTAAGAGTAGGGTAAAATATCTTACACCACCTACCTCATCAATGAATTTTTTTTAACATTTTCCATAGAACAATGGCCTTATCAAGGCCTATCCAAGCACCACCAAAACCTCTTGACACAAAGCTCCGATCATCACCACCATCCCGGATCTAGTCACACACCGACAAACCAAAATTATTTAATTATAACAGTTATAATTTATTAATTAACCAAACACATCTTAACATAATGTCGAAAAACTCATTGGGCCAATCAAATCATGAAAAAACTAAAAAAACCACTATGAGATCTTGGAAACAGATCTCCGACACCATTCTCATGAATGAAACTAAGAGGGGATAAAAATTTAGAAACAAATTAAAATTAAAAATTAAAAAAATATATGAAAATTAATTGTGGTCATGTGCCATATAAAAATCCCTGAAAACTAAGTGAATAATCAATCGTGAGATCTCTTATACCCAAGCTAACTAAAACCCCAGGAGAATCAAATGATTCCACCATACTCTGATTGAATCATTAATGAATTAAACCTAGAGAACTCCAAAAATAGAGACATGTATAAATAGGTTAAAAGGAGTTCAACAGATGAAGATAACACACTTAAAATGCCAAGAAATTCTATCTGAAAACAACCTTGATGAGATTTGAATAAGGGAGGAAGGGGGTAAAACCCCTATAACAAGTCACATGGATTGACCACATGTTTTTCCCAATTATGTTCCAACCATGTTTTTGGTTATATCCAAGCTAACCCAATTGCACAGTTTGACCTTATAGTTTGATAAATTGTGCACCAATTGGGCATACCCAAACCATACAACACTCTAACCTCACATGATTAGGGAAACAATATTTGAATTAAATTTCAACAAACATACTTTTTATCACTATCTCTCACCTCCAGAAAGGTACATAATTTTCCTGACGCCATGTGCATCCCATGCTCCATGCATCAAAACCTCATACCATGCACAGTTTCTCCTTTTTCCTCAAAATATTTACCACAAATAATTCTTTAACCAAGAAAATAAAACATTAATACTTTAAACTAAATTGAAAAACTCTAAATAATATAGGTGTCATACGGTTTTTCCAATACTATACAGACTAAACCATGCACCCTTTCAAAAATTCCCAAAAATTATAACACTTAAGAGGATGTCTCTAAAACTCATCCAAAATATCATAATCATTACAATATTAATTTATCATCTCAAAACACCACATTGAGGCATTACAATCCATATAATCTCATTCCAGGTGGTAATTCAATATTTGAACTTTCTAGTAATGAAACTTCAAATTCCATTGAAACTTTTTAATCATCCAAAATTTGTGGTCTTGAAAACATATTGAGTAACACATATAAATCCTAAATGTTATTAAATTTACATTAATTGTATCATAAAAATAAGTTAAATCCAATAACCCCATAATTATATTCAAACCATTCAGGTAATACTTTGAAAATCCCATTGAGGTGAAAGATATTAGTTATAAATTTGAAGAGGGCCCAGACAGAGAGAGTAATGAGATGTTTCTTCTAGTGATCACTTGAATCCATACATTAAAATTCATTGGAATGAAGATATTATTTTGATTCATACTATGTTAACACCATCCCCTATTGATTGTGGATAACTTTATGGTACTATAATGCTGGAATGTAAAAACAAAATCCTAGGTTAACCCATGATTATTTTCATTCTCTTGGTTATATGCTTGTTTTTGTATTTATTTGTTTTTATAGGTTTCAAGGAATTTATGTTGATTGTAAAACAAACTAAAGAAAATAAATCAAGTTTATATACATCCCATGTACTAATTTTCATTTTTTATCAATATTTCACATTAATTTATTTTATGTACAATTGAAATTCGATGTTCAAAACTATCATAATCATGTTTTACCATAGAAGATGGTTGTAAATAGATTCGTTTGTGGGTTGTTACTATTCTATTATTGGAGTTTTATATTATTTTTTAGTTTATGTGTGACTTATAGATTTTTTAGCTATAATAAATTCAAAGGATAATTTGAATCATCATGGAATCATTGAAAAAGTTCTTGATTTAATCATATAAGGATTTCTATGATTACTGAAATGGACTTTTTATATAATTTCCAACATTGAACTTTAATAAAAATTAATCTAATTTGAAATTAAATCATCATAAATACTATCCTATTTCAAACCATACAACCAGATAGGCTTTTAAACCTTTTATAAATCTTTATATAGTTTAACATTTCAAGAAATTATCAAGACATGCAATATATGGTAGATCATACCATGATTTGTTTTCAATATTTTTATAAATATTAAGCTATATAAAAATGAAATGGTATTTTTTAATCATTTATTATATATGTAGACACACTTTTCATTAATAATTATTTAAAGTTCTTAAATATTCTGAATTACATAATAGGTTAAGCTACATTAAAATCCATATTTTTTATTTTCTAGATTACACTTTGGTACTTTTCATGAATACGATTCATGATAATTATAGGGTAAGATATATTTATTGAATCTGTTGGAAAAACAGTTCATTGTTATAAAAACATGGGAGTTATTATCAATGGGTACTAGGTAGTGAGGTCTTATAAGTTAAATATATCCATCCAAACTTTATTTTCTATTAATAACCAAAAAAGACTTTTTTGTAAAAATTGAAAAACCCCAAGAGAAAACATTGTTATTAAAGGAAAACATAAGCCTATTGTAATTTTTATCCTTAATATGTTTCTAAGAAAAATAAGTTACCAATTTTTCTGGATAATCCTTTATAAGGTCTTCAAGTCGACACACCAGTCTATCCCCTGCTTGAATGCATTCCTCTTGGTTGATTTTACCCGCATTGAAACCTCTTACTATGATATGGATCTTCTTTTCAGTATAATCCCTTTGTTCTTTATTGGTTTCCACCCAAATAGTAATTTCCATTATTTTATCACAATCTTCTGTTAGATAATCGATCACAAGTAATTAATCCAATATTTCTTCTCTAGAATATAGATGTATCTCCAATGGTTGCTCAGTATCCATGAATGTATTCTTTTGGACATTACTAATTGAATCAGCCCCATCATTTGAAACCTCTCCTCAAACAGATATTAATATTTATGTTGTGAACACCTTACATCACTTGGAACTTCACCTTAATGAAAGAACATATCTTTTTTTTGTGATGGTAGATAAGAATAATCCTTGTGTCCTTTTTTACCACCACGCCGACCCTTCCTCCTCCTCAAACTGCATATATTGCTACAGTAAAACTTTTGAGCACTGACTCCAGAAATCTGGATAGAAGATTCATCACCATACTCCTCCCTTAGAACACTCTGCTCCTCATTAATCAGTTCTATCTTTTCTACCTCCTTGTCTTCCATGCATTCTTCAAACTCTTAAAGGGATTACACAACTTAAAAGCTTACAACACTCTTCTCAGGATTGATGTGTTTATTGGAAATGGATCATCATAGGGACCCTCATGTTTATTTTTACCAAGTCCCATAAACATAAAATTAATATAAGAGAAGCATTTGGGGCCTTTGGGAATTATTTAGTGACCATTTGAGTTTCCATGACTAGATTATAACCATCAATAGGGGACAGAACAACTGCAGTAGCGAGATTAGCCAAACCAGATTATGATTGTCCCAAAGGGATTTTGCACAACAGGTGTGGGAATACCCAAGTATCTCCTTAAACAGTTTACAACATTAGAGACTAAGGGATTACTCTCTAAAGTCACACAGAGAACAACGTTCTCCAGAACTATGTCAAAGACTACATGCATCTTCCCAGCCGAACCGTCTTTAGTAACCAAGGTAACCTTCACGACCACACTGGATCCTGGATTAGCCTCCTCAATAAAGTTACCTAGTGATGCAGCAAACAAATTGGACTTTGGAAATTCCCCCATATTTTTCATATGGTGAAACTCCTCTAATGAAGAAGAAAGAAGGTTCGTTCGAGATTCCCCCATCGATCGGTTCCTACAACTGGTGTCATCGTGGCTGAGATGGTTGCATGACGAACAAAAGGGGACCCTAGATTCATAGACAACAATTTTATACCACATAAGATAACCTTAAATATCTATTCCACTACTATCCAAATGATTTATGAATATGTCTACTTCAAAACAGATTCTTGGGGAAATCGGGTAGCTTATGACGCTCGTTCGCTGGTTCGAGCATAGGAATCGACAGAAAAGATTTCCAATAAAATGAAGAATCACTGGAGTTTGAAATGGTTGGGGAAGTCCAGGAAGTGAGATACAAATTACTGAGATAAGATGGAATCATCTCAAGTTGAAATCGAATGACCAATGAAAAATAATGAAGTGAAAACTAGAGGTAACTCTGGGAGCATTTGCCCAAGTATTGATAAGATATTCTTCTAACAAGAAGTGAATCAGGTGGTGTCCCAAGTCCAGGATCCCAACAATTGACAGATCCTAAAGCTTCCACTAGATAGAGATAAATCTGTCTAGGATATCAGCTATGGTCCGTCTCTTACTAAATTGAGTCTCCAAATAATGATTCATCATTGCGGAAGAATTCGTAAACTTTGGATAAGGGAGAGGAACCATTGGGACTCCATTGAAAAATGAGTGACCATTATGGAAAATATGAATGGATGGGAAAGTATGGATAGAGGAAGAATCCATGATAGGATTGAAAGCCGAGGGGCGATAGGGTGAGGGAGGATGAGGGAGAATCCCTACCCCCGACCTGGAGTGGTTGAGGGGAGGCGCTAGAGCGACTATTACCTAGGGAATTAGGAGGCAGCGATGCGAGAGCCATGTTGAATTACATTGGTTAAATATATAATTATATTACCCCTCTTCCCTCTTATTCTCCCAGATAAAAAGTGTTTAATAGAAAAAAATTGTTTAAAAAATGAAAAAATGGGGGAAAATTTTAAGGAAAGAAGGGAATGATAATAAATTATTTTTACTAAATTTTCTTATGAATCAAAGAATAAAATAGGGCCTGACAGTGATATGTGATACAATTGTAATGGGAAGACAGTAAATAAATAATCAATAATATTGATATGTATATCAGGTAGTTGACTATAATTATATGACTCCTCGTTTAGAGTTATTTTTTTGTATTATTACCCATTTTTCATTACTCAATTAACAACAAATGTAAAATCCACCATGGTTGACAAACAGTTTTAAATCTATTTTAAGGATATACTAAAATAAAATAAAACCTATGTAAAACATGATTGTATGAATTAGGATATATTTCTTATATAATATTTACTTAATATAATGTGGATTAATTTCTAGGAAGATAGGTATAACATTTTTATTGGTATGGTATGAGATTGTATGGATTTTATATAATGAAAAGTAATTTGGGAGATTTTTTTCAAATTAGAAGGATGATAAGTCCAATGATGTAAGAATTGAAAAATATTTCCAATTATTCCTTGAGAAGTTAATATTAACCACACTATATGATATTTACAATGAGAGAAAATGATATGTGTGGGGGTCGAAAAAATACAATATTATTTTTTTAATGTTTTTAATCATAATTTTTTGGAATATTTTGGAATTTAATGTTAATTGTCACGAACCAACCCGGGTCGACCCTGAACCGGTCACCCGAGCTGGTCCGCGGCAAGTCCCGAGGGGCGTTCCCGATCCCCCCGGGATGGCAACAAGTGTCGGGCATTGAAACTTTAATCGTTGGGAACGATTTCAGCCCAAGCTAAAAACAGGATCGAAAGAATGAATATAAACTAAACAAACTGACAAACACTAAAGACATAAACAACTACACCACGACATACCTCCATGTGACCTCGCGGGTCACCACCCAACTACAACCAACGTCGCTCCCACACTGAGCGACTCAAGCAGGGAACCTATACACAAGGACCCTGCAACTGAAAAGGTAAAAGATAGGTGTGAGCACAAAAGTACTCAGTAGGTGAGCCCCACAAAAAATCCCAATGCACCGCCAGTAAATAAAGAATCTACATAATCCAGGTTTGAACTTTAATGTATAAAAGTAATTTTTCATAATGCTTTACTTGAAAATCAAACACGAGACATTTCCCTTATTCCTTTTTGAAAGTTAATTCACTTTCATCAGTTTTAAACTCATTCTAAAAAGCAAAGTGTTACATTTTCAAATCTTACCCAAAGAGAGTAAAGCATTTTCATTTGAGAACCATTTTTCCAAAGTCTAACAGTATAGGCTGTGAAGGATGACTGAAAGTAAACAAGTAGGGAAAACAAGTGCAAGAAAAGGGTAAACAAGCAAGGAAAACCAAGTGCAAGCAGAAATAAACCAGAAGTTATCAGCAATAACCATGGGCGATCCTGAACATCCCTAGAAAACCCCTGGGCGTACTCGGGTTCAGACTACCTGCCGGCGTGGTACTCCATAGTCAATAACCAACTGGCCGCCCTAATAGCCAACCAGTGGCACGTCCCTCCTGGCATGTCTACAACTCCAGGGGGTACCAACCCGTCTAATCAGGGTTAGCAAGCAACCGTCACTCGATAATCTACAAGACGCCCAGGAACCCATGGTGGTTTTAGTAACACTGTGTAAGTGGGAGACCCTCGCACGCGTGACTCATCTCACCGCACTTGCCAACCCCTTACACGGAAATCGCTACACGACAACCCTCGAAGGGAAGTCCCCCTGTAGAAATTCCCTCACAAGTACGTTTATATATATGTGTGTATAATCACTTCACATTTCATAAAGTGCCAACCGGGCCGTCATGTCACTTACATTTTGATCATTTAAGACTAAAACATTTTTAAAGATAGATGATACACGCCATTTCATTGAAAACCAAAAACACACTTAGAACTTTGTTTAAGAAACCCAAATCATCATATCAACCCTGGAACACAATTGTTTCACAAGTAGAGTTATTTTTTAATATCAAAACGCACCCCACTTTTATCAAGAGCCAAACGGGCCTTTAATCACCTTTTTAAGGAATAATATTTCTCAAATGAAATCCAAAATTTTGTTCACAAAACAAAGGAAAACATCTTTCATCAACCAAGAACCACACATGAAGTTTCCAAAAACAATTTCAAAGGGTCACACGACGTTTTCTCTAATCAAGGTTCTCAGAAAACACCATTTTCCATAAACAATACATCTACTAATTTACACACGCCAAAACATTTCAAAACCCAATTCAACATGTCTTTCATTATTTAGGAGGAACCATCTAGCAACACTACCATGGAAGCACACAATTAAATCCAAGAAAACGCTTTTAATGAAACGCTAGAATTAAAACAACTTTTATCATCAGCAGATCACCTAACTACAGATAACTACATAATAACACTTTTCAATTTACTGAAACTTAATAAAAAGTCAAGGAATAAATAAATTCTAAATTTAAAGGCGAGTGTAAAGGGAGACCTACCTCAAGATCCAAGCGCGACCATAAAACGACCTTGGAACCAAGGCGCGATGACACGACGTGTGTCCGAAGCCACGTGATAAAGTCCAACACTCTGCATAATAGATATGAAGGACTCAGACACATGAAAAAACTCACTAGAGCATGCGAAACCAAGCGTCGGGGAGAAATGCTCACCTCGAAACTGAGGCACGGAGACGGCGGAACCTCGGAAACAAGGCGCAGCGATGGCGCTCTCTCGGAAATGCCCTGCGCGGGTCCTAAAATCCTAAACCTACCAAAAACAAATATAAGTTGATGAAGAACCCCTAACAAAGCACAAGTGAAATCCAGAGTAATAATAATGTGAAAAATAATAATAATAACATCATAATAATAATAACACAATATAATAATAATAATAATAATATGATAACAATCGTAATATGGCACGACTATAATATAATAATACAATAATAATAACAACAATATTTTAGCACAATTATAATATAATAATATAATAATAATAATAATAATTTAGTAATACAATAATAATATAAATAGAATAATATTAACATAATAATTATATAACAATAATATAATCACAATAATAATAATATAATGATAATAATAATAAGAATAATGAAATATTATTAACATAATAATAATAATTAACATAATATAATAATTAATGTAATATAATAATAATAATAATAATAATAATAATAATAATAAAAACAATAACATAATATAATGATAAAAATAATAACACAATATAATAATACCAATAATAATAATAGTAGAAAAATATTAACATAATAATAATAATAATATCATTAACATGTCAAAGATATTAAAACAATAATAAAAAAACAAAACAAAAACTTAGAAGGATCGGAGGGGAAACCGGAACAGGGGGTGCAGGTGTCACGCGGGGCAGCGAGTCGGCGCTGCGGGTGCGGCGGAGGGAGGTAGGGCGGGTCGGCCGAAGCGGGGGTGAGGCCGAGGGCAGGGGCGGCCGGTTCTGGCGAGGGCGAGGTCGGGGCGCTCAGGGGTCGGGTGAGGCGGACCGGGTGCAGCGGCGGCAGCCTGGGCGGAGGCCGGAGGTGGGGTCGGCGCTGATGGAGGGGGCCGCCAGGGTGTGAGGAGGCCGAACGGCGGCAGCTGGAGGGGAGCAGGAGAAGGCGCGGTGGTTGGTGCAGCGGGAGGTGCGAGCGGTGGAGGGCGCAGGAGGAGCCGGGGCGGCGGCTGGGTGCAGGGCGCGGCGGAAGCCGGAGGTCGGCATAGGGGGGGGGGGGGGGTCCGGTCGGTAGCAGGATGGAGGGGAGTGGCGGCGGTTGGGACAAGGAGGCCGGGACGGTGCGGCGGGCGGTGCGCAGGGAAGACGGCGTCAGCGGTCGCGCGGAGTGGTTGGGGATGGCAGCTGCGGGATGGTGGGCGCGGCATATGCAGGAAGGAAGGAGGGAGGGAAGAGCGGGGGAGAGAGGGAGAGGGGGATGAGTGGCGGCTGAAAGGGGGCTAGGGTTAGGCTAGGGTAGGTTTATATATATATATATATATATATATATGATAAAAATAATAATATTAATAATAATAATAATAATAATAACATTTTAATAATGTTAATAATTATAATAATAATAATAGTAAAACATTATAACAACAATAATAAAATGTATAATCATAATAAAACCTTTTAATAATAATAAAATTTATCATAATAATAATAATAGAACTTATAATAATAATAATAATAATAAAACTTATAATATTAAGAATAATAAAACATAGATAATAATAATAAAACTTACAATAATAATAAATAATAAATTAGTTAATTCAAATAATAATTATTTTGATCACGTATTTACAATAATAATTATAAAATAATTTAAAGATATTACACATATATATATTTATACATATATAAATCTATATATATATACATACATTATTATACATATATACGTATAAAAATATATATATAAACATATATACAATAATAATAACACAATTAAAAAGGTATTAATAATAAAATACCAACATAAAAATTATAATGTTTAAAACACCGGGTGAACACACTGTCACCCGGGCTGAACGGACGGTCACCGCTAACGATGCGGCGACCGCGCACCGGCGCAAAACCACCAATCGCAATTAATCTTCGGAAAATTTAAACCGGGACCAAGAAAGGAGAAAAAAATACAGACATCCGCAGTCGGGGTGTGACAATTCTCCCCACCACAGACACTTTCTGCCCCAGAAAGTCACCAGGCCAAAGGTCGTCAGATTCAGGTCTATGCCCAGACGGAACTAAAGGAACTGAAGAAAACTGAGAATCTCGGGATGACCTTACTCCACACAGGTCACACCCGACCGATTCAAGGGAAAACATAAGTCCGAGGTTGAGGGGAGAACGCGAAGGGGTTCTCCCCACCACAAGAGCTCAACTTGTGCAGGAAAGTTGACCATCTAAATAGAAAACCCTAGGAAAATGGAGGGGGGGGGGGTCGACGCGGGAACACCCAACCAATTCAAACCAACTCTTATAGCATGCTAAGATTTACACCTCCGTCGAAACCTTAAACCCACGACTAGAGCCAACAACCTTCAACCCTAGGGAAAACCCATAGAAAAACATTTAACCAACATCAAATTGGAGACATGATCCACCGAGGTCCACAAAACATAACCATATCTACAACACAACTAAAACGAGGTCAACCCACACGAGAGTCAAACACACTTCTAAGAAGGACACACGATTCAGAATATTACATTCACACGACAAGTCCACTTAGATTTACCACAGAACAAGTCCATTGTCACTTTATAGAGAAACAACGCATTTACAACGCTGTTGAATCTTTTGTAGCAGGAAAACAAGTATGAAAGAGGTTTCTAATTGCTTCACAACTCTGGGAACTCCTGACTGCGCTCGAGCTTCACCCCAAGACCTGTGGTTGGGGCTCTGATGGCTGAAGCATCTTCTGTCTCACAGTCAGGTACTGACATTCTCCAATCACAGCTTCTTCTTCAAGCAACGCTTCTTGCAAAACTTCTCCAGATGACCCAAACAGCCGCATCGATGACACGTCTTCGGAGGGTTGCGACAAGACGTCTTTAAATGCCCAAAACGACCACACTGAAATCATACCATCGAATGATCTGATGGACTGGAAGATGGGACCAAAGGGGATAACTCATTAGGAACAGGTATCTCTAGCATATTTTCCACACCAGAGGAGGAACTCTTACGAACAACTGGGGATGCTGAAGTACTAACCACCCGCACACCGGAAACCAACTCAGCCAAGAAAGCTTCCTCTACCAGCTTCTCGAAACAAAGGTCTTTATCAGGGAGGAATCGCTCCTTGATCTCTGGACGAAGACCCCCAGTGAAAAGAGAGACCTTCATGAGCTCATGCGACGCTACCTCTGGAGAAAAGGGAATCAGTTCCTTGAAATGGTCAACATATTCCTTCACCGTCCGTTGACCATGTTGAATATGCACAAGCTCTCCCTTTTTCTCCAGCTTCACTTCCTCAGGTACAAACCATTGGATGAAAACGATTCTGAAGACATCCCACGTCATTTCACATTGAGTTGATGACGGGGTAACCATCTTCCACTGGTTCAGAGCTGGACCCTCGAACAAATTCATAATTGCTCGAACCTTAACATTACCGGGAGTTCCCAACGTTCTAAAGACACGCTCCACCTCCTCGAGCCATTCCACTGCCTCTAACGGACCTTGATCACCATGGAGAATAGGCAAAGTCTGAGAAGGACCAAAAACTGGGCCTGACTTATCTGAATCCTTAGAGACCTTTCTGGGCGGCATTTTCTGAGCGACATACAAAACACAAGGCCAAAACCAACATCAAACCAAAGCAACATCAATAAAAGTGCCTTCATCAAAAACAGTCAGCACAAGGACCAATCAAATACAACACAACCCAAAATAAAATATCCTCTTTAAAATTCCCTTTTCATTTTTGATTTCAAAACCACCCTTTTTCAAGATCACTTTCCAAAACCAATCCATTTTCAAACCAAAAGCTTTCCAAAACCTTTCCCCCTTTAAAACCAATTTAGAAAACAAAGTCAAGCCTTTAATTTCAAATACACACTCAGGTAATCTCATGAACCGTTGCACATGTATTTATCCACATTCCATTCATACTCACACCAACATGCACTTTTCATTCATTCTCACACATGTGCAAACGTTCATAAAGAGGACCTGAGTTTTCATCCTGAACCATTCTTAACCAATTCCAAGCAAACAACAGATTTCCAAATCAAGAGATTTCAGTTTCTAAAACCCATTTCATACATTCAAAGTCTTTTAAAAGAAACCAATCCAATTTTCAAAAACCCTTTTTCATTTCAAACAATGTACTTACACAGACCAAAACAAAAGCAGCATCCAAATATGCGTCAACCACTGAAGTGAGGGACTAGTAGTCACGCTCAACCTGGCGACATGGTAGTGAGCCATGTCTCGAGTCAGCATCGACCACTAGGGGGAATTCAAACCGTGTACTCAGACTCCACATGGGTCACTACTCCATGTGAAATCACGACGTAACGTTGGCTTGCCTCCATTGTCATCTCTCAATCCAAGACAAACCAGAAGAGACAAGGACACAATTCCCGAACTACCCCTGGTAACTCGAGGATCAGTGCGAGCAAGAGTTCGCGACACTCTTCCCGTACCTACCCCTCGAGTTCCGACAGTCCTAATCTCCTTCTACCAGACAACCCAAAATAACAATAACCACCTCTGATACCATTTTGTCACGAACCAACCCGGGTCGACCCTGAACCGGTCACCCGAGCCGGTCCGCGGCAAGTCCCGAGGGGCGTTACCGATCCCCCGGGATGGCAACAAGTGTCGGGCATTGAAACTTTAATCGTTGGGAACGATTTCAGCCCAAGCTAAAAACAGGATCGAAAGAATGAATATAAACTAAAAAAACTGACAAACACTAAAGACATAAACAACTACACCACGACATACCTCCATGTGACATCGCGGGTCACCACCCAACTACAACCAACGTCGTTCCCACACTGAGCGACTCAAGCAGGGAACCTGATCAGAAGGAACCTACAACTGAAAAGGTAAAAGATAGGCGTGAGCACAAAAGTACTCAGTAGGTGAGCCCCATAACAAATCCCAATGCACCGCCAGTAAATAAAGAATCTACATAATCCAGGTTTGAACTTTAATGTATAAAAGTAAGTTTTCATAATGCTTTACTTGAAAATCAAACACGAGACATTTCCCTTATTCCTTTTTGAAAGTTAATTCCCTTTCATCAGTTTTAAACTCATTCTAAAAAGCAAAGTGTTACATTTTCAAATCTTACCCAAAGAGAGTAAAGCATTTTCATTTGAGAACCATTTTTCCAAAGTCTAACAGTATAGGCTGTGAAGGATGACTGAAAGTAAACAAGTAGGGAAAACAAGTGCAAGAAAAGGGTAAACAAGCAAGGAAAACCATGTTCAAGCAGAAATAAACCAGAAGTTATCAGCAATAACCATGGGAGATCCTGAACATCCCTAGAAAACCCCTGGACGTACTCGGGTTCAGACTACCTGCTGGCGTGGTACTCCATAGTCAATAACCAACTGGCCGCCCTAATAGCCAACCAGTGGCACGTCCCTCCTGGCATGTCTACAACTCCAGGGGGTACCAACCCATCTAATCAGGGTTAACAAGCAACCATCACTCGATAATCTACAAGACGCCCAGGAACCCATGGTGGTTTTAGTAACACCGTGTAAGTGGGAGACCCTCGCACGCGTGACTCATCTCACCGCACTTGCCAACCCCTTACACGGACATCGCTACATGACAACCCTCGAATGGAAGTCCCCCTGTAGAAATGCCCTCACAAGTACGTATATATATATATATATATATAATCACTTCACATTTCATAAAGTGCCAACCGGGCCGTCATGTCACTTACATTTTGATCATTTAAGACTAAAATTTTTTTAAAGAGAGATGACACACGCCATTTCATTGAAAACCAAAAACACACTTAGAACTTTGTTTAAGAAACCCAAATCAGCATATCAACCCTGGAACACAATTGTTTCACAAGTAGAGTTATTTTCTAATATCAAAACACACCCCACTTTTATCAAGAGCCAAACAGGCCTTTAATCACCTTTTTAAGGAATACTATTTCTCAAATGAAATCCAAACTTTTGTTCACACAACAAAGGAAAACATCTTTCATCAACCAAGAACCTCACATGAAGTTTCCAAAAACAATTTCAAAGGGTCACACGACCTTTTCTCTAATCAAGGTTCTCAGAAAACACCATTTTCCATAAACAATACATCTACTAATTTACACACGCCAAAACATTTCAAAACCCAATTCAACATGTCTTTCATTTTTCAGGAGGAACCATCTAGCAACACTACCATGGAAGCACACAATTAAATCCAAGAAAACGCTTTTAATGAAATGATAGAATTAAAACAACTTTTATCATCAGCAGATCACCTAACTATAGATAACTACTTAATAACACTTTTGAATTTACTGAAACTTAATAAAAATTCAAGGAATAAATAAATTCTAAATTTAAAGGCGAGTGCAAAGGGAGACCTACCTCAAGATCCAAGCGCGGCCGTAAAACGACCTTGGAACCAAGGCGCGATGACACGACGTGTGTCCGAAGCCACGTGATAAAGTCCAACACTCTGCATAATAGATATGAAGGACTCAGACACATACAAAAACTCACTAGAGCATGCGAAACCAAGCGTCGGGGAGAAACGCTCACCTCGAAACTGAGGCGCGGAGACGGCGGAACCTCGAAAACAAGGCGCAGCGATGGCACTCTCTCGGAAATGACCTGCGCGGGTCCTAAAATCCTAAACCTACCAAAAACAAATATAAGTTGATGAAGAACCCCTAACAAAGCACAAGTGAAATCCAGAGTAATAATAATGTGAAAAATAATAATAATAACATCATAATAATAATAACACAACATAATAATAATAATAATGATATGATAACAATCGTAATATGGCACGACTATAATATAATAATACAATAATAACAACAACAATATTTTAGCACTATTATAATATAATAATAATATAATAATAATAATAATAATTTAGTAATACAATAATAATAAAAATAGAATAATATTAACATAATAATTATATAACAATAATATAATCATAATAATAATAATATAATGATAATAATAATAAAAATAATGCAATATTATTAACATAATAATAATAATTAACATAATATAATAATTAACATAATATAATAATAATAATAATAATAATAACAATAACATAATATAATGATAAAAATAATAACACAATATAATAATACCAATAATAATTATAGTAGAAAAATATTAACATAATAATAATAATAATATCATTAACATGACAAAGATATTAAAATAATAATAAAAAAACAAAACAAAAACTTAGAAGGATCGGAGGGGAAACCAGAACAGGGGGTGCGGGTGTCACGCGGGGCAGCGAGCCGGCGCTGCGGGTGCGGCGGAGGGAGGTAGGGCGGGTCGGCCGAAGCGGGGGTGAGGCCGAGGGCAGGGGTGGCCGGTTCTGGCGAGGGCGAGGTTGGGGCTCGCAGGGGTCAGGTGAGGCGGACAGGGTGCAGCGGCGGCAGCCTGGGCGGAGGCCGGAGGTGGGGTCGGCGCTGAAGGAGGGGGACGCCAGGGTGCGAGGAGGCCGAACGGCGGTAGCTGGAGGGGAGTAGGAGAAGGCGCGGTGGTCGGTGCAGCGGGAGGTGCGAGCTGTGGAGGGCGCAGGAGGAGCCGGGGCGGCGGCTGGGTGCAGCGCGCGGCGGAAGCCGGAGGTCGGCACAGGGGGGGTCCGGTCGGTAGTAGGATGGAGGTGAGTGGCGGCGGTTGGGACAGGGAGGCCGGGACGGTGCAGCGGGCGGTGCGCAGGGAAGACGGCGGCAACGGTCGCGCGGAATGGTCGGGGACGGCAGCTGCGGGATGGTGGGCGCGGCATACGCAGGAAGGAAGGAGGGAGGGAAGAGCGGGGGAGAGAGAGAGGGGGGGATGAGTGGCGGCTGAAAGGGGGCCAGGGTTAGGCTAGGGTAGGTTTATATATATATATATGATAAAAATAATAATATTAATAATAATAATAATAATAATAACATTTTAATAATGTTAATAATTATAATAATAATAATAGTAAAACATTATGATAACAATAATAAAATGTATAATCATAATAAAACCTTTTAATAATAATAAAATCTATCATAATAATAATAATAGAACTTATAATAATAATAATAATAATAATAAAACGTATAATATTAATAATAATAAAACTTAGATAATAATAATAAAACTTACAATAATAACAAATAATAAATTAGTTAATTCAAATAATAATTATTTTGATCACGTATTTACAATAATAATTATAAAATAATTTTAAGATGTTACACACATATATATATTTATACATATATAAATCTATATATATATATACATACATTATTATACATATAAATGTATAAAAATATATATATAAACATATATACAATAATAATAACACAATTAAAAAGGTATTAATAATAAAATACCAACATAAAAATTATAATGTTTAAAACACCGGGTGAACACACTGTCACCCAGGCTGAACGCAGGGTCACCGCTAACGATGCGGCGACCGCGCACCGGCGCAAAACCACCAATCGCAATTAATCTTCGAAAAATTTAAACCGGGACTAAGAAAGGAGAAAAAAATACAGACATCCGCAGTCAGGGTGTGACATTAATGTGTACTAATATAGTGATTTTATTGATTTAAGTTATTTTTTTATTTAAAATAAAATTATAGTAATTAATTCTTTGATGTTTTAATATATATGTGAGTAATATGTAGGATACATATGATTAAATTTACATCCAGACAAGATATATGTGAGTAAAATTCATTCTGAACCAGTCACATTTGATTATAGTGGAAAATAGATAGGATGTGTATGGTTAAAATTCATTGCACATTTGAATAAATAGATAAATCTAAGGCAATATAACATGGTGCACTTAGATGTTACATAAGGTTTTATCCTTTCCTATAAATAATGAAGGACTATGAACGACTACGTAGAAATAAATAAGAAATTCAAAAGGTTATGTAAGATTTATCATAATATACGTAACAGTAATAATTATTTACATAAAAATAAACATGAATTAAAATTGGGTTTAGAAGATTAAAAGGGAACCTATATAATATTAACGCTGAAAATTGATATGAAACATAATGTTTTTACCATGAAAATAATTTTATTAACACACTTTTGTGAATAAGAAGAAGATATTTTGGATTCTAATGAAATTTGTTTTCCCATGGGGCTTACTTGAAGATTCCTATGGAACCAAAATGAAAATTTGTTTTCTTTTTTTATGGAAATTGATTAAATCACCAATAAAAAATATATAATGAATTAGATCCATAATATTTAATAATAATAGTGATAAAACCCATGAAATGGATTCTTAATGGACATAGAAGGGATGCCATAGTAGGTGTTAGAATATTGAAGAATATATCTATATAATCTAACATTGGCTGCTGTAAAAGAGTTCCTATTTATTTACCGAACAGTGGGATTAAATTTATGTTTTATAATAATTTCTTGTATTATATATCAGTTATTAATAGATGTTTTGTGTTTTATTATATCTAGACCATGATCTCTTAATCCAATTATGATGTGTATCTAACCAAAGGAGTCATTCATCTGAGGAAGACAATTTATTTCCAAGTAATTTTATACTTTTTATTTTGTCTTTTTTTAAAAAATTACTAGAACCTATGGAAGGCCATGTTTGTACACAATGACAGTGCCCTTCATCATGGTCTCCACTTATTTTATTTATAACTAAAAAAATATCTCACTCTCTATCTCTATCTATATTTATCATAATTTAAGCATTGTAATATGGTAGAACTAGTGCTTGAGTGTGGGTTGGGACATGATTATAACCTAGTGAGGATAGTGAATAATTGATTCTCATTCAAATTGATTTCCTTTTCTCAGCCTAGGATGTAGTAAAATCTAATACAACTGGGATCGCTAGTATTAATGACTATCTACACCATTATTTTAATAGGGGTAATTGTGTAGAAGATTTTAGTATGATCCTAGATGTTAATACCATATACTTTGTACTCTAATGTTTTCCATAATAGGAGAAATCCATTAGAACACTACATGGTCAAATTTTTATTACTGTTAAATAGTGGTTCAAATATCGTTCATAGTATAGTGAATAAAATAACAGCCGCATCGTAGAGTTTAATAATGGATAAAATCACCCCTTTAATGTCCCAAGAGATAATATACTTTTTAAAATATTCATATACACACACTAGGGATGCTCAAAGAATTTATCATTACTCATATTTTTCAAAAATGTATCCTAGTATGCATCTCTTATATCAATTTCTATTCAAACATCCAAAATAATCAGTTAACAATTAAATTATCTATCTGATATGTTTTTTATACTTAATACCAATAATATCTTTAATTTATATTAGTGTAGCATTTGATAGTGTTGCATGGAAGTGACATGCATTGAAATTTTCACTTATATAGAGAAATAAAATATATCATATTATAACATAATATAAAAATAGGCAGACATATATTGTTACCCATGTTATAGTGAAATGAAATATCTCACACTTCAATAGAACATGAAAAATGATATTCTCATATCACATCCCATGTTAGTGTTTTTAAGAATACACATATCTTTTAATCAATACTCTAAATATCATATATCATTATAGTAATTTCCAAGGATATCATTTGGATTTAGTGTTTATATATATATATATATATATCAATCTATCACATACACTAAATTCTCTCATACTTTATGAATACTTCACCTTATGTCACATCATATGTAAAAAATTAAGAAACTATAACCAAAAATATTTTGTATATCCTCCAAAACTCATTTGGATATGCTAAAAAATAACACTCTTGGTTTTCCAAAAATAATTTATTTTAAAATTTTCCTTATTCAAATAACCGTTTGGGTAACCATTAGGGCCTTTTTAGTATTGAAATGTTCATGATTCCATAATTCATATCCACAATAAAAGATAATACTTTATCAATACATCAACTCTACTGAAGTTAGAAAGAGATCTAGAATGATCTCTAACAACCACATATATATCTAATAAATAATCCACCATATAAATCACTTATATTATAATTTATCACATAATCTATATTTCTTTGACATCTATTACACAAATAAAATATGAAACACATAAATCTCATATAGTTCATCACAACCTTTCAAAATTCATAAAGTAAATATTGATAATGAAATATGAATTCATCATATTCCATTAATATTTATGGGTACATAACACATTATTCATATAATTTGATGATTATGTCACATATTACCCAATATCTAATTATCATTGTAACGCCCCGACCCCAGTTACCCAAAGCCGGTGCATTATTGCATAACATTGTAATGATCACAAAAGATCATGTCTCGAAAGACCGATTAGTTTAGTAGCCTTGGAAACACTAGATACATTCATAAATGTTAAATTACATCATAACGTGAAAAATCAAAATAACATAGTCTCCATAGTCCACACATCTATCCCCTTCAGACTATCCCTGTAGGTCAGTCATAAAATATTTCTTCACATCCTGGGAAAAATAAAACATTGAAAGGGGTGAGCTCAGATTCTCAGTAAGGATAACAATATAACGGAAACTTTCATAAATAAACGTAAACATTTAAGTTAATGTATAACTAAAAAAAGACTTTTAAACATGAACTTCAACATAATACTGCAAAAGTAAAATGAGATAATGCCATTTACTTATTAACATGGATATTCTACTGGTCGAATAATCACAGACAATATCAATAACCACTTTCATAATGATGGAATGCATAATGCCAGACTATCATAACCACATAGCCAAGGCCTCAGGCAAAAACTACAAATAAGATTTTGTCATGGCCTCATGCCAAGACACTATTTTGTCTCATGAGAACTACTGATGCATCCAGGAGCAATAGAGGGCTCCACCCATAACTTATTATGTCCAATGTATTCCTCATATGAACATGTTCAAACATATCATAAACCATAACATAATCGTATCACATAAAACATGCATAAAGGAAAAATAAAATTTCCACATTTCAATCACAAGATATCAATACAACACATTGATATAATAAAAACACTTTCAAAACAATTTTCAATACCAAAGTAAAAGAAAATTAAAACATTGTATTTATTTTTTATTTAAATATAGTTATGGCTTGTAGAGGAAGCCGAAACTCAAATAATGGTTACAACGGTGGAGAAGTCGTTGTCTCCGCATAAATACAACAAAAAAATATTCCATTTTTACCTATAGTAAAACACTTCATATAAAAAAGATACCTTTTGAATAAACTTAAAATTCAAAGGGGTTTATACACTGTATAAAAGAAATTTGTGTATAAATCAAAATATGCATCAATGAAAGGAGATTGAGACGAGGTCCCTTAGAACGATAATTTTTTAAATAAAATAGATCTATTATGTGTATTCACTGTAAGTACACATAATGAATGTAGAAATACAAGATAGGACATAATAATATCATGACATAATTTGAAAGTAGGAGATTAACACAAAGAATGGAAATTGGGTTAATAAGCTCCCTTACCTCATGTCTGACTTGACTCGACCGTTCTTTAACATCCTGAATAAAAAACTAGATTTAATTTATAATTGATTAAGAACCTTTTTCATGTTTATTATACCTTTTATATCACTTATTACCATGTTATAAACATAATGTAATTATTTATGTTAATAACGGTCATTTTGTCGATCTTTGGTACTTGAGTAAAAAATAAAATTCTTATAATTAAAAGTTGATCATGTGGTAAAATATCAATTACATACAGAATTATATTCGTGATGTAGATATAATATATATAATATATATCCAGTATATATATGCATTTTTAATATGACATAACATTTAGAGGTAATAAATGAAATGCACCGTTCAGGGAGACAGTAAGCCGTACGTACGCATGAACGCTACTTTCATTTCTATTTCATATTTAATGGTATGAAATAATAATGATATAAAGGTGTATTATAACTCTAGTAAAATATAATATATAATATCATTTACTCCATCCCTTATACGTCCCACATATGGCAGTAACGATTCCAATCACTTTGAGGGGGTGGTAGTCCGCACTTCCTAAAATGAAATTATCGCGTTTACCCATAATAGAAATCATAAAGGTATGACATAAATGTGAAATAAAGAATCATAAGGAATAAATAAATATAATATATATATATGACATATGGAAATAGTTTCATCATAATGGCCACCATGAGAGGTGTTAAAAGAAGATTGAATAATCATCATTTAATGAGGCAGTAATTCGCCACCCATAGAAACAGTATATTCTTTAACCATTAGACGAAGGTTTGTTTAAGTGTAAATAAAATCCTTATCATGAAAGATTCCTAGTATATTTTAGATACTGGTGTTGTTACAAAATAAGGGAATAAAAAGAGTTAAAGGGGTTGGAGAAGAAAAATAAAACAAAAGAACATAAGAGGAGACATTACCTTAAAATCGGGTAACTCTTTTTTATTTGAGCCAAAGGCTTCCTTGGGAAGACTTCTGCCCAAAGTGAGGATTCTAGGAGTAAGAGAGGGAATTTTTGAGAGTATTTGGGAAACGGTTGGCTGAGCCAAATGGATTGAAGGTGTGAATAAGGTGGTAGAGTTGGGGGCCTTTTATAAGAAGAGAGGAGGGGCACTCTTGGAATGTCATGAAATGTTACATTATTATAAAGTGATTTTGTGATTTAAAATGTTCCAAAATTTTATGTTTCTAGGATAAGGTTATAAGGGTTCTAGATCTTATCATCCAATATGTTTTTCACAAGTTTAGGTTTTATATTTTTCATTATCATTTCATTTTATTTAAATCGTTAATTAATGAGGTAATCACTGCATCATCATGGTGTCATAAATAATTTAATTTATTTAATGTCTAAAAATTATAAAAAAAATTCCATGATGTAGTAAATCTACTTATATTTCCAATGAATATTTATAGTCTAAAATTTAACTTATATAACCCCATGTAATAATTGTATTAGTATAACAACACATGTTTGTGACAATTTTATTTGTACTTTAAATAAAAAGTTATTAATGACATTTTCTTACCCAAGTGGATCCATGGGGTCCCCAAGTTTACCCATGGATTGTCTTGGTTGTCCATGACTTAACCAATAAGGGTAGGACTAGTGTAAAGGTATTATTATATTTTTATAATATAATTTTTACCTTAAATTTCACTAATTACCTTTAATCGCGATTAATAAAACTTAAAAGTTACTATTCACCAAAAATTATTTTGATCCCATTGAACCAGATTTTACATCCTAATGAAAACCATATATATAGGATTTTTGAAATTCAATTCATATAAGTAGTAAATCTTCATTTAAATGAAAAATTAATTTTTTAACTACCAATTAGTGGTTTCACTATTCATCAAAAATTGATGTTTTTCATAACAATGCCAAAATTTCACCCTAAGCTATAATTGATATTCAGAAATAAAAAATGATGCCTATTTTAAAAAATTACAAACATAAAAGTTGCATTAATTAATTTTATAATTAATTCCCGCCGTCACAATAAATAGCGTGTTTTTAAGAAACAATATATATCAAAAGATTGACAATTGTTTATGTCCAATTTCAAAGTGAAATTAATTCTAATGAACACCATTGGATAAAATAGTAAAAATATATTATAATTATTCTTTAAAACCACTCAATATTATTATTTATCACTATAAATTATTTTGATTAGAAAAGTTGTTTTTAAGTATTTTTCACTATTCATAAAAAATTGGATGTTCTCAGAAAATTACAAAAAATTCATCTTAGGATAATTTCAATATTATGAATACAAAAATGAAGTCTCTTTTGAAATATAAAAGTTATATAATTTCAAAAATTGGGTCTTACTATTCATAACAGCTACTCTGATTGGTCGTGTTGTGTTAGAATCATGAACTTGCGTACATTGCAAGCTATTACATTATTGAAAGAGAGGCATATCGTGGAAGCTCGGGGTGTTACATTCTACCCTCCATCAATAAATTGCATCCTTGAAATTTTGAAATTGATCTTTGAAAATAAAAGGTTGAAAATAGAAAATACCTTTGTGGAAAACCCACAACAGAAATAAAGTAAATAAAATATAGCCTTAATAAGAGGGAAAGGGAAATGAAAAAGTCACCACCAAATTATGATCGTGATAAGGAGAACATTGGTAGAAATTAGAGACATATAATTAGAGGAAAACGTAAATATTGGTAGGGAGTGATTGAGTTCATCAATCACAAACAAGTGTACAATTGAGGGCCTCCAAACCCTCAGTCTATGGTGATTTAAAATATCATCTGTTCAACAAAACATAATGTATTAGGATAACACTTTTTTTAATATCCCATTAATAAAGTTTAAGAATTAATTTATTCATAGAATAATAGATAGGTGTATATATATATATACTTGACAAGTAGACTTTCAACCATAAACTAATTTCTACCACAAAAACATCTTTCACTCAAAAAGATAATAGAACTCAAAAATATTATATTTATCCTAATCATACATGGTTCCAAATATTAACACATACCATGAAGAAAAATATTTTATAATAACCAGGAACTTCCTGTAAGCTAGTTGTATTTAATGAATGCCCGTCACACTATGGTTGTGGTTTTGATTCATGCTGCTTTGTCCGACGCGGGGGGTTTTCCCCCTGACCAACAGGTTGTCCTTTTCCTAAAACTATAGTATTATAATATTCCAAAAATAATCTTCAGAAATGTTTTAACCTTAAACAATACTATATAAAGGTCAACTTAATCCATTCCATCCTTTATAGTTATCCAAAATACCTCTGTCTAGACGTTCTCTAAAAGGTCTCTAAATTCAAAAATCAATTGTAACATCAGATTCCCTAAAAAAGTAAAGTTTCTATTATTGTCACATACTAAAAATATGATTACCTTAATCATATTAAAAACATAATGAAAACAACAAGTACTGCAGTACAATACTTATATATATCACATTATTCTTATAACCAAAATATTATCCTTGAGTCCAAAAGCACCAATACATTAATTATTCCACTCCAACTATAGTAATAGCATAAGCATGGATTTGATCCCTTGGCCTTTTCTTTCCCTTGCAATCACACCCCTGGTGACCTTTTTCTCCACATTTATAACAAACTCACATTCCTTTTAGGCAAGTACCAGGGTGATTCTTCCCACAATTATCACATAATGGAAAATCCTTCATTCCCTTTTTCCCTTTATCTATCTCTTGTTCCACCGTTCTTTTCTTATCTTTCTTTACTTTATTTTCATAAGATTTAGAGAATTCATTTTTTATCTTCATAGCACATGAGACAATATCTTCGTACGACGAGAAGGTTTGTGAGACTAATGCTCGACGGGGAAATGGTTTTAACCCATCAAAGAAATGATCAATCTTACTTCCTGGGTTATGTATATAATCTGCTACATACCTTGCTAACATTTTAATGTTATCCTCATACTTTGTGACCTTATCATCCTCCTTTTGTCTCAGACTTGGAAATTGCCTTTCCATATCTACTCGATGGTCACGAGGGAAGTATTTTTCTAAGAAAACCTCTTTTAACTCCCTCCATTCCATTCATGATACTTCTTCATCCTCCTTTGTGTTTTGAATCAGCGACCACCATTGATCAGTATCTCTGGTGAGGCGGTAAACTGCCAGGACAACCTTCTCCATTTCGCTACTCCCCAAGGCGTGTCATATTTTCTCTAATGAGTTTATCCATTGTTCAGCTACTAATGGATTTGTACCCCAATTAAATGTTGGCGGTTGTTGCCTCATGAAGAGGTCTACCATTGATCCTCCACATTGCGGATCAGGGTGCTCCATACGAGTAACGTTATTATTCATAACTTGAGTGAGTTTCCCCAGTATGGTGATATGATGATCAGCACCCATTGTATCACCAACTTCATTATAATTATCTTGAGAAGGAGGGAAATCCCTACATGGAGTGCGTGCATTTATACAGTTTCCATTCCTCCCACTAGGCCCCATTTCTAAAAAATGGAATAAACAAGATTAGTTTATGAATTAAAATACATAATTCCATACTTGTAAAACACATAACATAAATTGAACTATAATAATAAAAATGTTTTCTTTGAGGAAGTATATACTTATAAACCCTTCATAATTCTTTGTAAAGAAAATGAGAATTATCCTATGCATATCCACCGGGAGTGTTGTAACCAAGAGTGCAGCAAGACCCATTGTCGTGCACTAGTTCTCGTTCGAGTCTAGCTAAAAGCTGTGTTTTTGGGTTTTACCCATAGGTACATATGTGCCAGAGCCGCATCTACCTACTCATATCTGTACAGGGATGTATTTCTCAGAAAATTCACAAAATCTCTATAATACCAAAATTCTAGGATGTTCTTCTATACTAATCCTCAAAGTCTATCTTAGGGCTATGTGCTCTAATCAAAGATTATCTAAATCTAGCTTCCAAGGTTAGTACTAAACTGTCTCTGATACCAAATGTAACGCCCCGACCCTAGTTACCCAGAGCTGGTGAATTATTGTGTAACGTTGGCATGATCACAAAAGATCAAGTCTCGATAGACCGATTAGTTTAGTATCTTTGGAAACACTAGATACATTCATAAATGTTACATTACATCATAAAGTGTAAAATCACAATAAGATAGTCTCCATAGTTTACACCTCTATCCCCTTCAGACTATCCCTGTAGGTCAGTTATAAAATATTTCTTCACATCCTATGAAAAATAAAACATTGAAAGGGGTGAGCTCAAATGCTCAGTAAGGATAACAATATAGCGGAAGGTTTCATAAATAAACATAAATATTTAAGGCAATGTATAACTAAAAAAAATCCTTTTAAACATGAACATCAACATAAAATGGAAAAAGTTAAATGAGATAATTCCATTTACTTATT
Organism: Viscum album; assembly: GCA_963277665.1. NCBI lineage: Eukaryota > Viridiplantae > Streptophyta > Magnoliopsida > Santalales > Viscaceae > Viscum > Viscum album. The sequence goes on along the minus strand of OY728123.1, from coordinate 1,193,840,666 downwards.
CACATGGATATTCTACTAGTCGAATAATCACATGCAATATCAATAACCACTTTTATAATGATGGAATGCATAATTCCAGACTGTCATAACCACATAGCCAAGGCCTTGTGCCAAAACTAAAAATAAGATTTTGTTAAGGCCTCGTGCCAAGACACTAGTTTTTCTCATGATACCTGCCGATGCATCAAGGATCTATAGAGGGCTCCACCCGTCACTTATTAAGTCCAATTCATTCCTCATATGAACAGGTTTGAACATGTCATAAACCATAACATAATCGTATCACATAAAACATTCATAATGGAAACATAACATTTCCACATTTGAATCACAAAATATCAATACAACACATTGATATAATAAAAACACTTTAAAATCAATTTTCAATACCAATATAAAAGAAAATTAAAACATTGTATTTATTTTTCATTTAAAAAAAATGTTATTGCTTGTAGAGGAAGCCAAAAGTAAAATAATGGTCATGGCGGTGGAGAAGTCGTTGTCTCCATATACGTACGACAAAAAAAACATTCCCTTTTGTCGTTTAGTAAAATTATTCATATAAAAAATATTCCTTTTGAATAAACGTAAAATTCAAAGGGGTTTATACACCGTATAAAAGAAAGTTGTGTATAAAACAAAATATGCCTCAATGAAAGGAGATTGAGATGAAGTCCCTTAAAAATATAATTTTTTAAATAAAATAGATCTATTATGTGTATTCACTATATGTACACATGAAGAAAGTAAAAATACAAGTTTGGACATAATAATATCATGACATAATTTGAAAGTAGGAGATTAACCCGAAGAATGGAAATTAGGTTATGAAGTTCCCTTACCTCGTGTCCGACTTGACTCGACCGTTATTTAACATCCTGAATAATAAACTAGAATTAATTTATAATTTCTTAAGAAACATTTTCATGTTTACTATTCATTATATATCACTTATTACCATGTTATTAACATTATGTAATTATTTAAGTTAATAACAGTCGTTTTGTCGATCATTGGTACTTGAGTCAAAAATAAAATTCTTATAATTAGAAGTTGTTCATGTGGTAAAATATCCATTACATCCAGAATTATATTCATGATTTAGATATCATATATATCATATATATCTAGTATATATATGCATTCTTAATATTACATAACATTTATAGGTAAGAAATGAAATGCACCGTTCATGGAGACGGTAAGCCGTATGTACGCATGAAGGCTACTTTCATTTCTATTTCATATTTAATAGAATGAAATCATAATGATATAAAGTTGTATACTAATTCAAGTATAATATCATATATAATATCTTTTACTCCATCCCTTATATGTCCCACATATGGCATTAATGATTCAAATCACTTTGAGGGGGTGGTAGTCCGCACTTCCTAAAATTAAATTATCGCGTTTACCCATAATGGAAATCATAACGGTATGCCATAAATTAGAAATACATAAGCATAAGAAAAAAATAAACATAATATATATATATCATATATGGAAATAGTGTCAACATAATGGCCACCATTAGAGGTGTTAAAAGAATATTGAACAATCATTATTTCGTGAGGTAGTAATTATCCACCCACAGAAACAGTATGTCCTTTAACCATTTGACGAAGGTGTGTGTAAGTGTAAATTAAATCCTTATCATAACAACATCCTAGTATATTTTATATACTAGTTTTGTTACAAAATAGAGGAATAAAAAGAGTTTAAGTGGTTTGATAAGCAAAATAAAACAAAAGAACATAAGAGAAGACATTACCTTGAAATCGGGTAACTCTTTTTGTTTTGTGCCAAAGGCTTCCTTGGGAAGACTTCTTCACAAAGTGAGGCTTCTAGGAGTAAGAGAGGGAAGTTGTGAGAGTATTTGGGCAGAGGTCGGCCGAGCCAAATGGCTTGATGGTGTGAATAATGTGGTAGAGGTGGGGGCCTTTTAAAAGAGGAGAGGAGTGGCACTCTTGGAAAGTCATGAAATGTTACATTATTATGAGGTTCTTTTCAGATTTCCAAGGTCCCGCAATTATATATTTTGAGTATAAGGTGATACAGGTTCTAGATCTACTCATACAATATGTTTTTGAAAAGTGTATGTATTATATTGTACATTATCATTTCATTTTATTTAAATCATTAATTAATGAGGTAATCGATGCATCATCATGGTGTCATAAATAATTTAATTTATTTAATGTATAAAAATTATAAAAAAATTACCATGATGTAGTAGATATTTTTAGATTTTCAATGAATATTTTTAGTCTAAATTTTATCTTATATAACCCCATGTAATAATTTTTTTAGTAAAACAACACATGTTTGTGACAATTTTATTTTTACTGTAAATAAAAAGTTATTAATGTCATTTTCTTACCCAAGTGGCTCCATGGGGTCCCCAAGTTGACCCATGGATTTTCTTGGTCGGAAATGACTCATCCAATAAGGTTAGGACAAGTGTAAAAGTATTTTCATATTTTTATAATATCATTTTTACCTTAAGTTTCACTAATTACCTTTAATCGTGATTAATAAAACTTAAAAGTTACTATTCACCAAAAAAAATATTTTAATCCCATTGAACCACATATTACATCCTAGTGACAACCAAGTATGTTGTATTTTTGAAATTCAATTCATAGAAGTGGTAAAGTTTCATTTAAATGAAAAATCAGTTTTTTAACTACCACTTAGTGGTTTCACTATTCATCAAAAATTGAAGTTTTTCAGAACAATGCCAAAATTTCACCCTAAGCTATAATTGATATTCCGAATTCAAAAATGAGGTCTATTTTAAAAAATTCCAAAAATATAAGTTGCATTAATTAATTTTATAATTAAATCCTACTGTCACAACAAATAGCATGTTTTTAAGAAACAATATATATCAAAATATTGACAATTGTTTATGTCCAATTTCAAAGTGAAATTAATTCTAATGACCTCCATTGGATAAAATGGAAAAAATATACTATAATTATACTTTAAAACCAATCAATAGTATATTTTATCAGTATAAATTATTTTGATTTAAAAAGTTGTTTTTAAGTATTTTTCACTATTTATAAGAAATTGGATGTTCTCATAAAATTACAAAAAATTCAACTTAGGATAATTTGAATATTCCGAATACAAAAATGAAGTGCATTTTGAAATATAAAATTTATATAATTTAAAAAATTGTGTATTACTATTCATAACATCTTCTTTGATTTGTCGCAGTGTGTTAGAATCTCGAACTTGCGCACAATGCAAGCTATTGCATTATTGAAAAGGAGGTGTACCATGGAAGATCAGGGTGTTACAATCATATACTTACTTATTCATTATCATCAAGGGATTAATTTTGATACTTATTAGATAGGATGAGAAAAATATAATGGTTATAAAAAACATTTCACGTGAACCAAAGACATGTCAATTGAAAGGTGTTAACGTACATTTGTTTTTTAATTATTGTACCCTGTTAACATCATATAGTGAATATAATTTGGAAAAATATACCCCATGAATATGAATGACATTATTCATGACCTTACTTTTTTTTACTAAAGAGATTAAATCCATAAAATAAGTCCAACCCATGTCTCATGAGTGAAATATACTTCTTCACACTATATACTACTAAATTAATCTTATCAAATTGTCAAAACCTAGGCTTTTTATTGAAATCATTCAGTTAGTGAAAGAAAATTTTTATCTATAAATGGTTAATTATTATTCATCACAAATTATTTATTCTTTATGTATGAAATAATGATAATGTGTCTATTTATATTTATAAGGTAATATATTTTTATATTTTCATACACATTAAAAACAAATTGGAAAAAGAAAATATATATATTCATTAGTACTTCAAGATAATTATATATAATGACTATAAATGAATGATTGTTTTAATATTTTACCATTTTAAGAAAAAAATATGATTTCACAATGTAGTACTTATTACATCAAAATCTGACACTTACTGCATGATTATGTTGTCATGAACAAATTTAAACTCACTCAAAAAATTCATTAAATAAATAATAATGATTAGATAATATTTTAATAACTATTAGATTAGGATTACTAATATATATATTCAACAAATTAATATTAAAACTAAATAACATTACATCATAATATCAAATATTTTGATATGTTTATAATCTTATTATTTTAAAATGGGAAACCTCCCAAAACGTTTAGAGGGACTTTATTAAACCACAAAACTTATATGAGTTCATTATTAATAAGAAAAAATGTAAATATTTCATAAATATCTTTCCCTTACTAATATATATTTTAAATTCATCTCAATTTCCTATATATAAATAACGACATTAATTTTTCTTTGAGCTCATATTAGAGAAATAAAAAATATAATTGATTTGTTTGTTTAGAAATTAATATTCTCTATGTAGAATCTTAATTATCATTATACTATAAAAAATATATATTTTATTAGAAATATATATTTTTAATTCATAAAATCATTATGAAATAAATTAATTAAAAATTGTTTTTCATAATAGGATTTATAATAAAAAATTAAAATACATATCTCATATGATTTCATGAAATAGTATATGCTTTTTAACTCGATCAAAATTTAAAAATACATTTATGAGGATAACAAATTTTTAAATTTTAATATGTGTTTGTGTTGTTTAAATAAAATCTCATAAAAATTTATTTTCAATATCAATAATATTTATCATTTCATTCTGTGTTATAATGTAAAATATATAAATAATCATGTGTATCAGTCAAAAATTATCTCATTTATCAAATAATAAATTTTTCTTTTATAAAATAGACTTCATATATGTTGTTTTATGATATCAAAATATATAAGACACATCCAATATTTATTATTTAAATATCCATATAAGATAATTTTTCATGTATTTTCATTAATATAGTAACACTTACTTCTTTAGAAATAATAATTTTAATATATATCCATTAATTTATCTTCACTTCTAAATATCATGACATATGTAAAATAAATTTATAATATATTATCAATATTATATTCCATTTTTAAACAGTATAATGGATTTTAATGATATAAATAACCAATGTAAACTCCCTATAGAGATCTCTTTTATCTTTTTGGAACTTTTAATGCTTATGCATGCAATGTATTGTGTTAATATAATGTAATTATTACCCTTTGTATTTATTTCATGCTTTAGTTTATAAGAACAGTATATGTATTTTCTATGAAGATTATTTTTTTCTTCATGATAAATTTTTGTCCCATGTTTCATTGTACAAACATCATAGAACTTTCAATTGTATCTCTCATGTCCTACATAGTAACCCTAACATATTTACGAGATCCAGTAATGTTTTATTAAACTCATTCAAGTTATATTTAATAAATATTTGATGAAACCAATGAAAAAATGATTACATGGTGACATTCCTAGAAAAACACTGCAAGGGCGTTAACAACTATATTTAAAGACCATTAACTAGCCCAATAATATTGAGAATATAAGTGGAAACTATGTTCCCCATAATTATATCACATAAACACAATGTTTTCAAAAACACATACCTTTAATTACATTTAGACTTTTCATATAACCTTTAATGTTTTCAATCATTCCATAATCAATTGAAATTTCATTTTTATTTTGAAATTCATGATCTTTAATCATGAGTTCAGATAAATCAGGAAAATACTTCTTATTCATAAAAAAATTATATTGAATATCTTTTTTTATTCATTTAATGTATTTTCATTAAGGAGTGGTTTCTATGTAGTATAATCATTTTAAACTTCATAGAGGATGATTCTTTAAACAATTTTTTTTACATAAAAACATTATGATGTTTAGTTTGAACCTAAATAAGGCCAGTCTGAACCCACACCCCATATAGATAAAAAAATGATAAACTAGGAACACTATAATAAACAAAGAGAATCAATAATGGAAAACCATTACATGTTGGGGTTATTTACACTACCCATGTTCACCACTAGAGGAACACCGATTAATTTTTTTGTACAACCAGAAAACCAAGGAAAAATATAAGCAAACTAAAAAACTACTACACACAACCTTCAAAACATATCAATATTATAATGTAAGAGATTATGAGTAATAAAACCACCAGGATATTAACTCAGAGCTCATAAGGCTAAATGAGATCTACCTTCAATCATAACAACACAATGAATGAGAAACACAACAATCACCACTACCATGATAATGGAGAAAATAATGAAAATGAACTAGGATTACTCTAGATTATATACTGAAATAAAATTTAACTCAGGATAGGAAACAACCCAGAAATCTCCAAATACATCATTGAGTATTTAATATATGTTGATAAAATGTGAGATCTTACACTATGGGGTTGGGTTTCATAAAACATTTAATAAATGTAGAGAGATTTATTTTAGGATTTACAAAAAAAGTAAGTAACCACTAAATATGTAGAAAATTAATGGGAATTTAATCTAAATAAGCACCAAAGAGAGGATGAAAACAAGTAGGACATACTATAAGACCACATGAAAAAGGGAAAAATTCAAAAAACAAAATTTCAATGATCGATATGTCGTAGAATAAACAAACAAACAATGAATTAGAAATCCATCACTAGATATAAAAGAGGTCTATAAGAATGAGAACCACTGATATATGAAATGGGATAAGTAGGATTGATTGACTGAATTTTTTCCTTAGATATCTAAATAAAGATTCATGATAACAAAATACTACTATTTAGTCATTTCCTTTTCATAATTTATCTTAATTCTATGGTTGAGTTTTTATTAATTTCATTTTTAAAATATAATAATTTTCATTGAGAGTATTATGTCGTATAAATATTCATTAAGTGATTTTATTAAATACACTCTCTATAAAATAATGGCCCCATTTTACATTATATATATTAGTGGTCTATGATCCATAAATCACAAAACATATATCCCACTATGACGTTTCTCAGATAAATATTATATTTATTTAGAGATTAATTTCCATTATATCATATAAAATTATAAATAGTTGATTATAAAATGACTTCATCAAATTTATCTAATGAATTCTTATAAGAATGTTCCTCTCATTTCATAACCATTAGAGTGACCTAGATAATTGAATCTCGAAGATTAAATCCTTTATTGTCACATAAAAAATAGGGTCTCTTATATTCTTGATATGATAAAGGTAATAACACAATTTTTTTAATTAACATTCATTAAGAAAGAATAGTCTTTTTTCATGAATTTTCTCATGGAAAAAAATTGTATGAATAATATAAAAATTGATTGTAATAAGACACTCATAACTAATTATAATAAAAAAATTAAAATAAATATACTCTCAAATAATATATGGAACATGTATTTTCTTAGTAAAATAAATACTCAAAAAGGAAGAGAAATAAATTATTTATTTTATTTTTTAAATGAATAAAATTTAATTTAAATTAACAAAATTAATGATTTAGATGAATTTGATAAGTCATCATGCATCAGTCACCCCAAATTCAAATAAATCCACGATCAATTATATTACGAGTTGCGATAGAGTGAAATTTTATCAATAATGATCCCAATATTTGAGGAAAATTATTTCTATAATCAGTAATGTTAGTGTTTGCACCATCGATAATCTACTTGAGGACCATCCAATTAACCAAGAAATGAGTACAAAAAACATTATGTAGTTGGGGTCTTAATCTCATACTCTATAGTAAGTATACGTTTTCAAATGTATTAAACATAATTTTATTCTCCTGCCCAAAAAATTTCATTATATTTTACATGATATCATTCTTCCTTTACAATGTAGTTATGAAATAGAAATAGAACAAAATTTATTTTAGGAAATCAGTTGTTTTTTAGAAAGTCTACATAGTCGTCTCTAGAGTCTAAGTGATCTTCCAGCATGGTCCGTGGAAATAAAAATATTAATCCATCCCCATCATTTAAAAATATAATATATGTGACTAAAATATATTCTTGGGGTTCCTAGATAAATAATTTTTCTATATTAATTTCTGTGGGGTGTGGATTATTTTTCAATTGGTGTAGCTATAATGTTGTATGATTATCTTAGGGTGAGTGCGCTAGCAGAACCTATACTATCAAAAAATTAGCTGGGAGTGCCACATAGAGGGCCCAGAAATCTTATATTACATCCTCGTATTTCTCATGATATAACTTTTATTGTGCTAATATTCATTATTAGAAACATTGAATTACTGGGATGAGAATATTGTTTTTGTATACATTATCTTTCAGAACCATAAAGAAAATTGGTCGAATTTATGAAAGTGTGTACAATTATAAGTGTTCTAGGAAAGGCCTCACACCAATATCAAATGATGTTATGAAGATACCAAAGAGAAATTTTTATGATGAATTCGTAATATAAAAACACTTTAAGATTATATTTCTAATAAATGGATAAAATGAATTAGTAATTTCTAATGTATTTTTTAGTATTCCAAGTATATCCAATTTAACTAGAAAATTTTAAATAAAATCTAATTAAATAAAATACCAATGAATTTAAGGAAGATTAAATTCCCATGTTAATGAATTTTGAAAAATAATGTGAATTAAATACATAATTTTATTGATTAATAAAATTATAATAAAAAGAAATAAAATAAAATAATAGATTAAAAGGATCTGAAAATTCATTATATATCAAATTTTCTTACTATAATGAATTTCAAGGCCTTGAAAATTGTTTAATTTAGAAGGAATCTATTACAATATTCTATGTGGATTTATAAATTATCACTCCATATATATACACCTCTTGTATATTTCACAAAACTATGTCCCTAAATCTATAAACACTTTAATTTTATTTAATTTTTCTATCATATTTAATGAAAAAATTATTATTCTCTAATAAAATTAATATATAAATACTTATACAATCAATGATTTTTTTATCTATCCATAAAAAAAATTCATTATCTTTTTCAACATATCATTTATGAATCTCCTGGAAATATTACATAGAACTCTTTCATGTAAAGGTTTAAAATCATAAGAAACTTAAATTTCAATCAAAATAATGTTTGATATAATAGAAAAATGATATTCCCTTTCTTTAATTAAAATTCCTAGTCCATTGGATGGACAATAAAAGGTACCACTCTCAATAGATTAGTAGTTATGAGTGATATAGTGTTTCTAAATGATATTAACATAAAATATATTGGAATGATTGTTAAAAATATAGAAATTGAAATAAAAATAACAAAACCACTAACATTGGTTGAGATAAATTAAATATTATGTTATTACTTTTCATGAAACTTCTTAAATGAATTTTAAGTTATATATTAATGTAGTTTGATTGATTTAAACATAGTGTAATAACATTCATAATATAAAAAAATTATACTTAGGAATTATATAATAAAAAAATGAAGAATTTATAAATTTATGTATAAAACATAATGACCATTTCATAAATCATGAATGTAAATAAAGTATAATTCATTAAGAAAGAGTATATATATTTGAAATTTATTTTGTAACGACTATGAAATAAATAAAATTACCAATCATAGTGCATGTATTAGCCCTAGTCTATGAACTCAAGTCAGGATCCTCAATGACCTTCACCATTCCCATGCATGTGTCATGCGTACCCTTGTTGGGCACCCTAAAATCTAGCATGAGGATTTACCAATGCATCATTAAAATGAGACCTCTTTACCTACAAAACACCACCATATCACCAAACCTTCATGTAACCAAGTCCATTGATATGTGTATAAATAGATCCATAAGGGTCCACATTTCACATGAATATATAAACTTTAGAGAATATGAAGACACACCCAAGGATATATACACCTAAGTCCCCCTTCCCCAATTAAAATATATTATTAATCCAAAACATATTAAAGTGACATTGGTATGGGGTATTTGTGTTACCCAAATTATTAATACACTTGAACCATTATGAACAACCTCTTCAACCCTAATCCTCCAATGATATGGTGAGGGTCTCTTCTTAGCTAATCTTTATCAAGTCTTCACGTGTCCAGATCTCCTCAGGAGTAAATACTTTGGGAGATTACTTCACCACTCATTCTACTAGGGAGGAGAATTATTCTCGAAATCCCCAAGGGTGATCATTCAACCTTGTCCTCTACTATAGTTCCTCATTCTCAATATCCCATCAATATGGAAACCCATTCACCCTATTCTAAATAGGGTTCCTATTTCACTTGTGGCCCTCATCAGGGTGCCTTATTCGACCTTTTATTTTAATAGGGTTCTCTATTCTCCCTAGACTTCTACTAGAGTGGTAGTTTTACCTTAAGTTTCCATTATATAGAGAGGTTCGTCACCCATGAATCCTTTCGTGAGAAAACATTTTTTGTCTCTTATAAAAGTCCTATATGAAATAATGATGGGAACCTAGTTTACTTATTTCCCTCGAATGGGATAATACGATTTCCTAAAATAAATTCGAAACACCAATTGGCCTATAAAAACATTCAATCAAGTGCTACTCCATTAGGCCACCTCTATGTCCTCATGATTTATCTGACATGGTCAAGAACACCAACATTATATCCATTAATTATGTATTCATGTTGTAATATGGATATATGAGAAAATAATAAAACATATTTAGGTTCATTAGGGTGGAAAATCATATATCCTATGGATAATGAGGATCCATTCCATGAGGACATTACTGAAACTTTTTCCTAGATTAGGGTGTTCATCTTGGCTTATAAATTTTTATGTTCGCTGACCTAGTCCACCCAGTGATCCATACAGGCTATGGTCTCCTCCCTTGGTGTAATAACCCATGTAATATATTGGTAGTACAATTTTAAAAAGAATTTTTAATTTTAATTATATAAGATGGTATAATTTTATAAGTGGGTTTTGAAATTAAATTATGAGTCTCACAACCCCTCAAAAGAGCGATCTTGGATTTGGAATGAAGTAATTTAAAGGGTTTTCATACCTCAAGAGTGCCATGGAGGATCAGGGCCCAGAGTTTGATGGGTTTTTATGATTAAAAATGGTATTAAGTCATTTTATGTTTAGTTCTAACCATGCCCCAACCATATAGCCTAACATACATAAGAACATAGTTTGTGAAACTTTTACACCAAACCTCACAACCTTTAAAAAGTGAAAAAATTACATTTTAGCTTCCATTTTTAAAATTTTTATCCAATTTTTTCTCTGATTTCTCCCAGAAAATCTCTTCATGCATGTCATCCTCTCAATCACCTCTCCTCACATCAAAATAGTAAATGTACTTCACAATGTATGAATTGAACATTGTCTATGGTGTTCGAATCCTAGAGGTTATTCTTAGATTACTCTCCCTATTTTATTTAGTTATTTTGTTTTCAGGTGAGTTCTTATCGTTAATTTGGTTTATTCCCTATTTTCATGGTTGTTTTTAGGTATCTCTATACCTTCCATTTTAACATTAATTGAAGGCTGATATCGGACATTAGGGCTCTCATGAGGCTAAGGTTGGTGGTCCCTCAAATAAATACCATATTCTTATCTTGTTCTTTAATTGCGTGAATTGTTTTATCAAGAATACTTTCTATTATTGGATTATTTCTTAATTAAAATTTTAAATTTTAGTTCTCCTAAGCTAAATAAATTGTTTAATTTTAATTTCATCTATGGAAAGGGTAATACCGAGCCTAATTTCATGCTATAAAATAAATAATTGAAATGGATTAATTATTTCAATCCTTAAATAATGTTTTAACTGATTTTATAAGAAAAAAAGGATTGAATTAATGTTTGTGAAAGGTAATTTCTCAATAATTCATAATTTTAAATGGAATTAAATTTTGAATTAATCCGAATGTAATAATATGTTATTAATGAAATGTGTTGGGAATCTCAATGTTTTTAAAATAGAATTGAACTTTCTAAATGATAGTTGGTGTGTGTTAATTTTTTTAATTCATTGGGGGAATGGAATAAAACTTTTATGAAATGGGGCTCAAAATTTTAAGATGTATTTATATTATTATAGTAAAAAAAAGATTTTCAAAATAGGAATTGAACCTATGAAGTGAAATGATGTTTTTGGATAGTTTTGGCCATAATAATAGTGAAAATTAAATGAAATTATTGTATAATTAATTTAATTACTAAAGTGATTTTGAATTCTTTATAATGTTATGATGACCTATTTTGATTATATATAAAATTAACTATTGGTGAATGTTGGGTTGGGTACTGAATTCTACATGACACATGATAATTAGGAATGTTGGTATGAGGCCACAAATTCAATGTGATTGATATTTAATTAGGATTTTTAAGAGGAGTTCCTAATGTTATATAACTAACATTTGGGAATTATTATATGAAATATGGAATTCAATGAAATTATAGGATGAGCGCATTGATTCATGTGATGTCGAATTTTAGAGAAATTTGGGGAAAGGGATTTGATTCCATGATGAATATATGGATACCAAGTGGTGGTTGATATCAATAATTACATAATGAAAACCAAATTTTTTCAAGGATTTTTATGGTTGTAATTATCATCAATGAATAATTAAATTCATTAAGATATGGGTTAATGAATTTCTAATAAATCATGGTCTTAGACCTAGAGATTGAAAATTGTAAATCCAACCCCAGATGTCATTGAGAACATGGGGCAACCGTTGTGGTTTATTTAATATATATAAATTATTTAAAGACTATTAAACTATTTATTTATATAAAATATTTATGAACTTCTTTTCAACTATTTATTTAATGGACTTCATTGGTGGTGGCCTTCTAAGTTATACTCACACCCAACTTGGGCCTCCATGGCACTTGGTACCCAAGAACACCCAATGATTTCTCTTAGGGATAGTTCTCAAGGTAGGTACCAGTGATTTCATCATGGTCTTTCAAGGTTGGAGTTGGATGATGTGGGTGAGAATGACTGGAGGCTTATTGGGGATGGGATGCAAAACACATTTTTACTTTTGTTTATCTTTTTCTTATGTATAATCCAACCAAGGATGATCTGGTATGTTTGAAACATCCATTTCATATTGCATTTTATGTTTCGATTACTTATTAGAAAAAATTTATTTTTGATTTTTATGTGGGTTTTTTATCTATTTAATTTATTTACACTACTATTTCTACTCTGATAAAAATTCATAGTCTCCCCACACTGTCTTAAATATACCTCACCATTGGTATGTACCATATGACGTATAGGGAGACTTGAATTTAGTCATGTGGTGACCAAAAATAAGGGCACCACTCAATGACTTGGGATGATATATTTCAAAATGTGGTATAAAATGTTTCATTAATTTTTTCTTAATATTAGATCATGGAATACATGATATGAGGATGTTTTCAGATATTGACAATGAGTTCATTTCAGGGTTCTAGAATCCCCATTTTTTTATCGGAAAGTAATGTTTCCATGAATGGGAATTATTGTCCATGTTTTTTTTACCACTGATCAGTTTCCACTTATTTTGGAACAATTTAATTTGATGTAATTGATTTATGGGATTTTTATCTATTATATTTGTATGTAAATAGTTCGTGTGTCCCCTCATACATCATTATAGGAATAAATTATTGAGTTGTCATCTACACGATAACTCTGACTGATAAATTCCCAAGATTCAAATACTAACATTTAATTTATTGTTTCAAGAAATTTCCAATAGTCTATTATATCTTCCTATGGTTTTTAACAATATAAAGGAGTTAGTATTAAATGTGTTTGAAACCATATACTTGGTTTCTATATAAGTATATGGTGGAATTATACTTGACCTACTTCTTAGGAGACATATAGTTCATAGAAAGGTATAAATGATTAATAATGTGGCTTCTTTTTTAAATAAAGTTCCTGTAATAAACATATAATTATTTTCATCTGTAAAATTTGATTGAAATTATATCTATACAAAACCATAAATTATTAAATCTATTAATTTTTTTAATTCTAAAATGATGGTTAGGTAATGTTTTTAAAATGTAAATCTATGGGTTTTAAAAATTATACAGATTAAATAATGTGAAGTAATAGATTATTGGACTTTTTGGGATTATGTAAATGAGTACCCTTTATATTTTTACTTAACACTTTATATAATTTTTTAGTAATTTTAGAGTGACCTGGTTTTGAGACCCTTGGTAATGTGTAGTAAGACCTTAATGGGCAATGATGTGACGGTTAATGAGATATTTTATGTTGTACCTTCAGTTAGGATAATACCTTAAGATTGTTAGATATCACTTTATATCATGTTTATCAATAACTTCTTTGTTTATTATGACCCAAGAGGGTTGGAACCATTTCATGTTGTATTAGCACCTATAGTGATATTATATATTAGTAGTGTCAATTTGAGTGGTTGTGCATCTATGGGTTTTTTGACCTAGAGTGAGTATTTGACCATGGAAGTTGTAGTTCCATGTGTTTTGTGATAGTGTTAGCGGTATCTCCCATGAGGAGTGGTTGTATGAGAACTGAAATTAGTGGAAAGGTGTGAGATACCAATGATCATTGTATTGCGACATAGTTTGTGTTCTCAAGTCAGGGTGTTTGGTGATCGAGGGTAATCATTAGTCGGGTTAGTCCTGTGTAACCATTTTCTCCGAATTTGGATGATGGGTAGATGATTAGATATGTGTAATTGATGCAAAATTGGAGATAGAATGATTTTTTGTAATGTAATGATTATAACTTTGATCCTTTCTTAAGGAAAGCACATTGAAAGCCTGCATTTTTTTTAAAACTTATATCCAATGGAAAAGGCCAATCTGATTTCTTCCTGTAATATTCTAAAATTGTTTTAGTGTTATGGTTATTGTAAAAGTGGGAGAGATAGTTTTATGAATGATGGATTATTGGTGGATGATTCTGATCCTATACAATATTTTGGTTAATATGTGGTCATGTGGTTAGACCAAACTCCAGAGGAATGTCAGTTTTATTGGATGGAAATATAATTGATTCCACTATCTAGATGGTAATGATATTTTTATTTTCATGCAATGATATTTTAGTGTGTCCTAAAGCATAGTGCTCTTAACATGAAACTCATAGGTTCATTAGTAGGATCAGTAAATGGAATTTGGGGGTCTTAGAACCTCATGGTTTTTTGTCAGACTAATCTGTCATACATGTATAGGGGATGTTCATTTCCATTTGGGATATTTAATTATGTGAACTGGGAGTAAGAACCCAATCCTTTTCAGTGAGATCAAGGTGGTGTGTGAATTTTTTCCATGGGGTAGATTTCCTTTTCAATGGATAAATTAACTAGTTTTATTCCATTGGAAATTTTTTAGGTTCTATGGTATATTGACAAGTGTAGTGGTGGTATTTTCGTGGTGGAACATCAACTCATGACTACTTGACAAAGAGTCATGGGAATAAGGTGAGTCTTAATTGGTGAGTCCCTATTCAAATGTGGTGACTAGAGGTTGGTGAGGAGCTTGTGATCATAGAGGTATAGTGCCACTTAGTGAATTTTTGTTATTTCTCTATAGTGGTAGGTGACATTTTGGTTAATTAAACTATAGTGAAACATATTTTTGGGTATCACCCAAACATAGATATTAAGTTTTTATAATGAATTCAGCTTTTCTCAAAAGAGTGGATCATTTGTTTCAGTTTTATCTACAAGGGTTATGCTCATGGAGTAGTGTATGTGAGTCTATATGGTGGGGAGTACCCCTTTAATTATTTTGGATTGTGAGGTCCTCATTATGGATTGGGTATCGTAAAATTTCAAGGGATCTATTCATAGAAGATGTTAGCAGGAAGTAGATTGTGTTTCATTTTTTTCACTCAGATGAGTGTGAGATGGTCATATCCAACCCTTGAGTTCAATGATAAATATATAATGGGATTTGTTGGTTGTGAGTTATATTAAATGAATTATGACAATGATATTAATATGGTTTTGAGTGACATATCGATTAAGGTGCATTAACCGCATTTAGGAAAGATCATAGGAATATAAACCAAACCATGGATCAGTATTATTGGAATTGGGATTAAAATGAGAAACTAATGAGATGATTACATTTATTTAGAATGTAATACATATGTTAAATCACATTTATTTATTTTGTGAGAGAAGCACCAGTATTAGGAAAAGGAAGTGTTTAAGTAGTTTTACAATGATTGAATCTATGGTGAACCAGTGTCTTCACCATGCCACAATTTAAGGCATGGATGGATGGGGTCCTTACTGAAAAATATCACTGTGAGTTAGGTATAAACTCCAATTATATTGTTCTGGTAGTTTTATTAGTCCTTTGAGTGTGAATGCATCATGACTTGGTAGTTTAATGATATGCTAGCATGGGGATCCATGCATTATTATGAAGCATTACCTTGAGAAATTATAACATATTTCCTAGAATGTAATTCGATATAGTTCATTTCAAACCATGTTTTCATTGTCATTTTTGATATGGTGGATGCATTTGGGGAATTATTCTGGTATTTCATAGAAATATTGGTTTTTTTAGTTCATGCATTGATGGTGATTATGTTTCCATCATTAGTTAGCTAGAATTTAGTAATGAAGATGTGTACTGATGTTAAATCGGTATTCTCATGGTTATTTCGGTGTAGTGATTTGTAAACTTCACTGAGTGATTTTTTAAAATGAATATTGAGCATTCAATAGACAGTTTTGATGGCAGAGGAACCAAATAATCTTAATTGGTTATTTCAGATAAATCATATACTGCAAAGCATCACTGGTCTCACAGGAGATTGTATGAAAACTCCATAAATTATTTGTGATAGATGGACTCAAGTAACAACCAAATTTGGAGTTCCAGTTTTGATAGTTATAATTGACTTTGGGTTTTGTGGGTTGAGTGCACAGATTTCATGTTCTGTCTTGGAAATGTAATTGGAATTTGGGCATTAATTGTGATCATATATTTTTTAATCAATGTGAAATTAGGGTTTGAAAATGTTATTAGTTATCCCCCAAGACATCTTTGGTATGAGATGTTTTTTCAGGGAAATTACAATACCATATGTTTAATGTGGTTGTATGATATTTTTTAAAAAAAATTCAAACTAGTAGAAAATCGATTTTTCAAACTATGGATGAAAACATTATTTTGAGGGATATAACCCACAATGTAACCAATTTTTATTTTGAATGAAGTTATTTAGAGTGCTTGTTAGCCTTTGTAGCATATTAAGTATTCATGGAATAATTTTCTTATTTTGGGAAAGTAGAATAAGTTTCATGATTAGCATATAGTTAGTGCTAACCATGAACCCCAATAGTGCATACTATAATTAATAGGTGCATGGTTTGTGAAACCATGACACCAAACTATATTTTCTCTAAAAATTCAGAATACTACATCTTACCCATCTAATTTCAAAAGGTATTAACCCCCTTTTCACTCCCATTTCACATAATATCCCCCTCTATTTGTGTCCTTATATTCCTTCTCTTTACACTCTTCTATGGAGAAACTGTACTACTCATTGTCTGAATTGGCTTCCATCTATGATTTTGGAAGAATAAAGGAAATTCTATGAGTAATCTCTATTATTTTACTTATTTCTTTTTCACTAAAGTGAGATCATGACGATTATGTGTGTTATGATCTATTTTAATGGTGTATATATTGTTTCTTTGTATCTTCTATTTCAACTCAAATTAAACGAAATTATTATCCATGTGGCCTCTTTAGAGGATAAGGTATTTGGTCTCTTAAATTAAACCCATAATCTTTACTTATTTTCTGATTAAATTCATGGTTCTATAAAAACATTTCCCATGCATAGGTCATTTTTTAATTAAATGTTTTCATTTTAGTTCACCTTACATAAATTCTCTATTTAAATTTCATGTAACCTTAAAATGGATAAAATCAAGAGAAATTTTTGGAAGATGAATGTATCCATGAATATATTAATGATTTAAATACCTATATTAGGTTTAAACTATTTTATGAAAAAATATTGGTTCATATTAATGGTTATGAAATGGACTTTCAAAACCATTGAAAATTTTAAACGGTCTTGGAATTTGGATCATTACTATTTTAATGGTACAATGTAAAATGAATGGGTTTGGAAACCCAAATATATTAAAATTAATTGAATTTTTAAATGGTATTTAGTGTGGAGGAATTAACTGAATTCTTTGGGGAATTTAATAACACTTTTATGAAATAGTGTTCAAAATAAAATTATTAATTAGTTTTATAAAATATAAAAAACGTTAATTTATAATTAAGAGTGGAACCTACGAAGTGAAATGATGTTTTCGGAATGGGTTATTCATATCCTAGTTAAAATTAATTGAAATTAATTTATAATTAATTAATTGATTAAATAAATGTAAAATTATTTTTGAATCTTGGTATAAGATCCTTGGATTTCACATCACATGTGATATTTTGGAATTTCAGGATGTGCACCTGAATTACTTATGTTACATGATTAGGAATACAAGGATGAGTCTTCGAATTCCATGTGACTGATAATGACATTGTAAGGATCGGAGGAGTGAAAATAATAGTATGAATGGTTTTGAGGAATTATGGGATAAGTACCCTCATTTTATTGAATTCTAGGATGAGTTCTTGTATTCAAGGGATGGATGATTATTTGGTGCATTGGGGTGAGGTATCAGATTCCATGGGAACACCAAGATGGGCATCTCGATTCCAAGGGGTGATTGATACCAAGAAAAATGAAATGAAATCTTGGATTATATGTGGATATTTATGTAATCACATTCATTGAGTGGTTCTCAAAGACACCCTTTCCCTTGATCAATCATGTATGGTCTATCAAGGTCCCATAAATAGATATCAATAACTATAAAGCTAACCTCGGGTGTGATTGAGAACTTGTTGTGTCAATTTAGGTTTATTTATTTAATTTAGATGGTTTTCAAATTGTCAAATTTTTTATTTATAGATATTATGTATGAGATTCAATCAAACATGGTTTTTATGGATTCCTTTGGTGGTAGTATACTATGTTATTTTCACACCCATCTCGGACTTCCATGAATCATGGGTACCCAAGAAGACACTATTATTTTCCACAAAAAAAGTACCAGGGAATCGTTTGACGATTATTTCTTACGGTTTTTATGTTAGTTTTGAATAATGGGATCTTGAAGGACTCATGACCCATTGAGGATAGGCTATTTGCCCCATATTTTCATTTATTTCCTTTTCTCCACTTTTGTGTGATCCACCCATGGGTGATTCAGTTTGTATGAAACTTCCATTTGATATTACATTTTATGTCTTGTTTAATTATTTTAAATTTTCCTATTGTGATGTTTATATGGTTTCATTGTATATTTATTTTATTTACGATGATATTTATACAAGGAAAATTTGGGAATAATATCCCAATGATGTCATCATAGAAACTCAGAACTAGTCGACATCCTCCAGTGTGTGAGGAGGTATGCATGGGGACTTTTGGATTTGTAGCCTTGGGCACCGGTCGAGTGGAATTTGATTTCAGGAATTACACTGGGTTAAATGCATGACCATGTTCAAATTGATGATTTCATCTTTATGAAACATAAATTAGATAGAGGAATACATATTAGTCCATCCATGTGGAATCCACATTCTCTTTCTCATGAGTTTATATTCCCAATGGGTCATATCATCCTTATGTAAATTATTTAATCTGGAAGATATATATGCTTATATGGGAATCCAATTAAGTTATAAAAAGTAAGCCATAATAAAAAGGCCTCACATTATGTGTAACCATTGAAATCCTTCCTTCACTTGAGTCACTAATAAATTTAGGTTTCTCAAGGAATCATAATTGTGATCCCTGTGCATTTTCATTATATTCCCAGTCCATGATAGAGCCTCCTCCCTAGTTATAATCCCCAATTTTTCTATCATTAATGATTTAATAATTAAGATCCATTAGTAATATTTGTATATGTTAGGTTAATCCATGCCTAATCACCAAATCATCCTCATGGGGTCGTATCTCTAGGGAATTATTCCTCGAAGGATTATATTTATTATGAGGTATCCTTCTCAAAATTCCATATTCCTTGAACCATACTCTTTAAATTTCCAAATTTCCTATGAATAGATCA
Source organism: Viscum album (assembly GCA_963277665.1). Classification (NCBI taxonomy): domain Eukaryota; kingdom Viridiplantae; phylum Streptophyta; class Magnoliopsida; order Santalales; family Viscaceae; genus Viscum; species Viscum album. Next base: position 1,193,820,548 of record OY728123.1, on the reverse strand, counting down.
TTCCCAAAACATCTAAATCCCTGATAAGGAACACTTATAAAATATCCATATTTCTTTCGAATACATCCAAGACATATCATTTTTTGTTACTGATAAATTAGATGGGATGGAATGGGAATCCCATGTATAAACCCATAGAAAAATTTTGTTTTCACCCCTTTCATGACATAAGAATCCTTATTTCATGACATTATACTGAATCACACATACCTACCACATGACCTTAAACATTGAAACTTTAAAAACATGGGATTTCATTCTTTTTAATCTAAATATATATGACACATCTCTAATGTTCAAATATAATATAGTAACTATAAATTTGATAGGAAATGATTACCATTAAATATATCTCAATGGGCTATATTCAGTGTGATTTAACTATTATTAAAAGGGTAAATTCTTTGTGAGAAGTACAAGAAAGGTCCACTCATGAGTAATCCCCACACCAAACATTTCTATATATCATTCACCTTGTATTATTATACTTATTAATTCAAAATATTTTGTAGTGGTTAGGGTTGAAAAAACATAAATGAAACTGCAATGGTCCATGTGTCTTTAAACCTTCTATAATCAATTAACCGGTAAATGAAAGTTGAAAACCCATTTATTCATATAGTCTTTCACATAAAAACATTTATTCATTCATATAATTTTCACTATGGTAATGAGTCCTATAGTGGATTAGGGAAATAATAATGATGGTATCTTAAATATATATGTGAGTCTTGGAGTAATCAATAATTTCCCAAAAATGGTGAGATGAGCCTGAACTCCCATCCTATTTCCCAATCTCCCACATAAAGTATCACCAATAAAGTCCATAAAACCACATAAATTTATAAATAATTTATGCATTGATGAATGGAAAATGAATTTTTTTTTCACATCATAATTTGAATAGTTTATTCAAAATCATTTTACCACAAATGGTTTAGTGATATCTGTTGTTAGGAATTGGGTTTCTCATTTCAGATGACCATGTATGATGAAATAATAAAAATAAAAATATTTAAAAAAATGTGAAATACATGTCCCTTATTAAAAATAATTTTAATGACATAAATTTTTTGTATAATGTTATGATGCGCATAAAAAATTTTTATGGAGACACGTTGGAAACAAATAGTTAACCCAACTTGAATAATTTGTCCTTTAAATTATCCAATTGATAATTATATTAATTATGAATTTTTATTTATGAGTTTATTATTTTTGGTTATTGACCTATTTAAGACATTCAAAAACCCTTATAAACGAACTCTTCAATCCAAAATAATGGAATCATTTATCTCTTGATCAAATCATACTGAGCTATCTACACATAATAACGTTTATTTTTGTTAGTCTAATGTTGCCTCCCGATATTCAATGTTCCCAACATGTGCTCTAGATTCCATAATGATTTTTTTGCGATGACCTATTGAAAATTTTCCCCAACTCCATATATTCAACATAAAAAATCAATGACATGAAATAGAATGACTATCTAATTGATTTCATCCCAATGTTGGAGGATGGTCACTGAATCCTTGAGGAAAATCCAAAACAACTTCCATATTAGCTGAGGATAGTAACAATACATGTAGCTTTATAGACCATTTCTACATGATTCATGAGTCTTTCCCCCAATGAATAAAAATGATTATATCCCTTATATTAGGAATGATATGGATGATTTCATCAATATCCATGCTCTAATTTGGGAATCTACTTGGAGGGATCCTAAGAATATCCCTCAAAGACAAAAAAGTTTCATGGCCTCTACTTCCAAGATGTCGTTTATGAGGTTTTATATAATTAATTGATAGTATTCACCCAGAATATTATAATTGTGAAAAGGTATCACCATGTATATCATACCATTCGAGGAAGGGAAGATTCCTATATTCAAGTTCCCATGGAAAGGGTATTTGATTATGCCTAAGTGGAATCCAAATACCATTTCCATATTATTTATTTTCCTCAACCAGTCTATCAGTTTATCCTAATAGATTTGAAAGAATAATTTCATAATATTCTGATAATAATTGAGTATTATTCTTATATTCCTTACCTCACATATGATGCTCATTAACATCTCCAAGTGTAATGAAGAGGATAATATTTGGCCCACAATCTCATTCCTCTAGAAGAGAGGGTATATTTTCCACTCCATACCATAGAATCCCATAAATCTATTCTATAGTTATTATAAGGGATGACTTATATACCTACCCACGTGATGAAAAGATAATATTATATATGATTATTTGTGGAAGATTATTGTTAGCATATTCCAAAGAACACTAGGTGTATGTCCCAAATTTTGAAACCCAAAAATATTGAAATAGATATTTGTATTTTCATAATAGATTATCAAGAGTGGGCCCATATTCCCACTCTAATTATGTATGGTCTTAGTAATATCATTATTAAGAATGTGGTTCATGATAATACAAATATTATAATTCTCATTAAAATTTTCGACATTTCCCGCCAGTCAATTCAGTATAAGACAATACTTTTAGTAATATCAAAAGAGATCACAAATTTTATTTTTCACATTCTAGTGGAAATAAAAAAACATGTTTTGGTAATAAAATTATGTTATGATCATAATAATTACCATGCATATGAATCCTATCATTGTATTTTGAGGACACCCATCAAGAAGGAGGAATATATTGTTATCCTCAACTGATCATTTTGATAAAATATTTCTAATGTTGATAAAGACCAATAACATGATCATATCACTATACTCACGCCCAATTTAAAGAAAAATTAGTTATTCCATCAATATTCCAGGGTTAGTTTCTATATATTTTTATAACACAAATGGGGTCACATATGAAGGTTCCAATGCATGAAATATATTTATAATATTTTGGGCCTATAATCTTAGATGAGGTTTCAACCCTGGTAACCAAAAATTATATGTCAAGGATAGATTAGCAATGGAATCATGAAACCCATGATCAGACTCATATTTATTTAAAAATTAATGAAAAAATTATCAAGTCCCACTGATTAGTTTTTATAGCGAATAATGATTATTTTTCATCCTCATTGACCATATAAAGAAATAGTGTGCATGTAAGACCTCCCCAATATACATAAATCAAAATATATGGATTCTATCTCAAGAGTACCACCCATTGAGTTCCTAATCATATTAATAATCTCATGGAAATGTTCATTATCAATACATTTCATAAATGTTTTATGCTCTAATACAATAAAATTGTTTCAAAAGAATATTAGTTCCCATTGAAAAGTGGTAGGAAAATATCCATAGTAGTCATGTGAGGATATAGAATACCTCTATAAGGACGAGGAAAATTAAATGGTTTTTGTTGAAATAAATTTCCAATGGAAATATAAGAATCATATTTGTTCCTTTATCCACCCTAGGGTTTGAAATTCCTAAGATACAATAGGAGAAATGCATACCTAATTTGTTTCATCACCAATGTCTGAATGTATTTATTATCAATGTGAAAACTGTTTCTTATAAGTATATACTAACCTCATAAATGTTATGATTGATCTCTTCCATTAGATTTATTTATTTTCATTATTAGGGGCCAGAAATACCTAGGTATAAAAGTAGTGGGATAACGTTCAAAAAGATTTAATAGACTATATAAAGGAACTCTTCTAGATAATTGTAGTTACTTAACTCAGTATACACATTTGGGTTGGATAGAGAAGAATGATTTTCATGACACCCCTATCATAGATAAACACATCTAATCAAGAATAAAAACATTTTAAAAAAATCACCACATTCCAAGCCATAGGATTACACTCAATAAATTCTTGTTGGTCTGTCTTGAGAAATAAAAACGTTCCCAAATCCCAAAAAACATTTTTTTTGTAGGAGTAACTTATTAATATACTCTTCCATCATGAAATAAATAAGGTCTAGAAATAATCCCATTTGATTATACCGATACTTACAACCAAAGAGTAGATTGTATATTAAAATAGTATTTTCCCAAAAAAGGTTCTATATCAACCTCACTCATGAGTAATGGTCTGAAAATTAGAAGATTTGAGATAACAACTACCACTATAGAAGTAAAGAAGAAACCATATACTATATGGATTGAGTCATTTTTACCCCCACCACCACCATTAATATATTTAAATTGATATATTATCTATGATTTTTTTTGAAAAAATGATTCAACACTAACTGAGAGGGATTTTTGAATTTATATTACCACCTCTTTTAAATTTATTTTTCTCTAGGATAGTGTGTTATTTATAATAAAAATATAATAATTCTTCCCCTTTTACAATTCATCCCCTTCATTAGGGGACAAATCAGTGAATTTCACTGAATACCCTCTTAAATTTATCATTTATGAAGGAGCTAAACCAATGTTCCACAGGGGAAAAAACCAAAATGAACCAACAAGGAGAAAAATGCTATAGAAGATCACAATTCACCCTTATTTGGATATTCATAGAGTGGAAAATCCATTTACTACTCTGATTAATATAATGAATTGATTCCAACTGATATTAGGCATTAGTAAAAATCATTTAAATTGGTATCATATATAACTCTAACAATGAAATTGATGTATATGGAAATATTTGTGAAATAAACCCAAAATATATGGTATATAGTAATGAAGAAGATGTATAGACCAAGAAACAATGTCTCTTTTAGACCTTAATATCTATACTAAATTCTTAGTGTCCACATTCTCTACATTATTGGGATAATGATAAGGGGAAGGGGTGGCTATATCCACCACCCACCCACCTCTTATGGAATTTGAATCTCATTACATTTGGGAAATATATACCTGATATAAAACTTATTTGGAAGAATTAAAAAATGTAAATGTTAAACAACTCAGATTAAGGATTACTTAGGAGTACCATTCCTAGGTATGAGTTATTGACTTTCTTATGGTTCAACAGGAAGGAAGATTCCATGTAGTGAAAGTATATTGAAACCACCAAACTATTTTTGTGTCAAGAATACCAGTTTATCTCATCCTAGTTTCATAAAAGTATTAGTAATTTTTTCCCTCAGTCCAACTGATATTGTTTCAAGAATGATACCCCAGGAAGCCTCAAACTAGACATTAATAGCTAAAATAGGCTATCAAACAATAAAAAGATCGACTTATTGGTCTTACCAGGGAATCATCCCAAGAGGCTTTATTTTTGGATCTCCTGAACACCATAATGTCTCATTATATTATAATGGAATCTATACAGGGTTAACATTAATTGATATTTCTCGGGATAATGTTTTACCATGATTTGGTGGATTCTACTCCTCTACCAAATTTTTGAAATCTGACATTACACATCTTCCTGGGATTGAGAGGCCCAAATAAACTCCAGTCACACTTCATGTCCCAATGTGTCTTAATGATGAGAATAGTTGAACAATAATATGTATTAAAGTTCATATTCTTTGAATATACCATAAAAGTGGAAATATTTTTCTTATATAAATCTACTAGAAGGTTATGTTTCCAATTAGGAAGATCTTAAATAATAATCGTTATAACTATTTAGTTATATGATATATAATACTTCAATACATAACCACTCTAGTTAAAACAATCAAATAATGAGGGGATCACAATGTTCTTCACTAGATGGAATTGGTTGACCTAAACCAAAAATCTGAATCTTATATTGGATCACCTATTTGATATCTGTATAATGAATCTCAAATATGAATTATATAAATTTTATATTTCCATTAGGTAAAATGGTATTTTTAAGAGTTTATGTCTATAACACCATGTTTGGTGGATGCTATATGGTGTTCGAAGGAAATATATCATCTGAAAACATCAATATAATAGTGTAATATTAAAAGACCAACAGATACACCATCAAACTCAACCTGGAACCAATACCATCTTAGGAAGATAAGTGCCTAAAATATAATGAGGTTCCTCCCCCTAAATTGCTTCAATAATAATAGAGTTATTAATTAGAAAAAAATAAAGAGTATAGGAACCCACCATTCATGGATTGGGATATTAATTATTATTCTATCTCGAATGAACCTGTCCAATGGTATTTCATCATGGCTATGGAAAAAATACTACTCAAATTTGCAGAGGATAAGATGCCCTATGAAATTAATTGAAATGTCCTTTCTGATTACATCCCCTTCAATCAGATGGTGGGGATACAATATCAAATTTAATTTTAAATTAAAGGATATGTTGTCAATGATACTTGATTCCAGGAATGCCAAGTGGGGAAATCCATATATCATAGCTAAATTGTTTCTTTACAACTCCACCAAAAGAAGGTGTATTGAACAAAATGTTTATAAGGAATTTCTAGAAATTCAATGAATGGGTGACTGTAAATTTAGTCAATTAGTTTCACATTATACATAGGGCACTGTTAAATTGTTGAGTTCTGAACTAATCCCCCTGTAAAGTATAAGTGTGCATCTTCATTGGAAGAGTCGTTAAACTTTCATCACGATCATCATAAAAAATAAACATAATGAGTATTTTTTACATGTAATAATTGTAATTCATCCTCTATTAGACTTCTTCTTACCTCTATCATGGGGATGATGGGCATTGTCCTAATAAACAAAATAGTGGGAATTTCCCCATCAAATATAATGTTTTCAGAGGATGAATATCAATAATGTCTAGAATACATAATACACCAAAAAGAATAATCTTAATGAAAATATTAATAATATTATATACCTAAAATATACTCCAATAATTGATTATGAGAATACATATGTTGAGGATATCTTCGATGATGAGGTTACAATAGACCTTGATATTCAGGAACTATTATTAATGAGGGTATAAATATATAATATAAATCTAAATACAATACTTTGTAAATACTAATATGATTATAAATATAATATTAAGTCATATAGGGATCAATTGGACGCATTAAAATAAATTATTTTTTTATGGTTAAGAAATCATCAATCCAAATTGTGATTATGATAATGTCAGCTCAGTCCGACTTATGAACCATGAAAATGAACAAGAGTTTGATCACAGAATGGATTCACCAACCCAATTAAAAACAATCATGAAACCCTAATATTAGGAACAAATTGAGTATGAAAATAATAAAACATTATTCTATAAATATGATATCTTGATAAATTTGGAAATTATTTTAATCAAGCCTTCTATTTTGGATTTTTTCACTGCTTCTCAAAACTAAGGAAAGCCCTTATTGTGGTGTCTTATTCCATCAGTAGTTTCACTGAGAATTTTACATAACTGATCTGTATCATTCAATGACTAGTCATAATGAATTTCATATTTTTATTTTATATATGAAGAAACATTGGTATGCATCCATAATTTGGGACATTATGTTGTTCCAGGTTGTTTTGTAATGGCTGAAGTGTGCGGTGAATTGAGCTCTAAAATTTCACAACATTTTTTTAGAAAGTCCTTTAAAATAAACAGTAATATATTTGAATAAAATAAAATATTTAAAAGAAACAAAGGGTGATTTATAGTGGTTTTTGGTATAAATATCTAGTAGTACACTCTACTAACACTCTCTTAGTGAGCATTGTGGTTTCCACTATGTCCAATACTTTTCCTTGGGACAATTCACCTTGAGTTCAAGTATCTATCACTTATTAAAAATAATAATTAAGTAAGAAAAAATATTATTATCTTATTATATGTCATACAATATCCTTAAACCACACATAGTAAAATGATTTTTTACGGATATAAGAGAAGAAAAGATATAGAAAATAATCATCAGTAATTATTAATAGTTTCAAACATCAATTAACAGAAGAGAAATAATATCAAAGAATAAATATTTCCTCCAAATACTCATGATAAATAAATTTTATCATCAACAATATGTTTCTTGAATCCATAATAGAATGATAATTTTATAAGTCTTATTCTTTTTTAGTAGAATAGATCTAATTAAAATATGTTTAATGAAGATGAAATATCATCTCGATCTTCATGATAGTTTTTAATGATTTAATATTCATTAAATTATATATAATCATTTGTATATTTTATTAAGGCCCCACAATTGATATCCATATATATGAAAATGAAAACATTTAAAAATTGATACATCGTTTCATTTTTCAAAAAAACATTGATGAAAAAATATTGTAGTTTTTTTACCACTCACGGATATCACAAATTTTATAGAAGTTTTCCATACATTATTTATTCATATTTTACTTTAATGATTAAAAAAACACTTACATTTCATTAAAATTCCATGATGTTAACAAATACCTTGATTTGAATCAACGTGTCTATATAAAATAATCTACATAGGTATAATATACATAGTTGATAATCACATATATGTTAATATATAAAAAAATTCACAACATCTTATGTGACTAGAAAATGTAGATGAATCATTGTAACAAAAAATATACATAGATCCAAAATGTCCATTTTACTATTTGTATATAGCCAAAATAATCACATAGCCAAAACATTATGTATTTGATTCCACAAAACTTAATTTATTTAATTGGAGACTATGTTTGTCAGATATATCAGTGTAAAAGATTTTTTTTGAAGTGTCTATGTATGTAAACTTTTTTTCCCTGATATTTCTATATAGAATATTTTTAATAGTTAGATTCACTAAATAAGTGAATTTGTGTTGATATAATCTATTTTGTATGTGAATTCATATATTCTTTTTTTTATATAAGGAAAATTTTTATATAGCCAAAAATCCACATAAGATAATTTTCATAGTTTTATGAAATACTAGTTTAGGGATGAATTAACATCATTAATGAAGATATATTTTAAAAATATTTATGAAAACAAAAAGAGATATATGTTAGAATAATATGAAAGATATTTATTGAGACTAAAAATATATTTTACATTGGATATATTGGAAAAAATAGTAGTCAACCAATCACCCCATTTTTTTATGATAATTATACTAATAAAGTATAAAATAAACGTTTTAAAGTGTTTCATAAGGGAAATAGATATCCAACTTAATGTACAAATTTTTAATAATTTTTTTTAATTTTTGGATTCAAAAATATGCTCTGTTTTTTATAACAAAAAATAAGACAATATAATGGATAAAACCCAATCAATATGATGAACACTTATTTTATACATTCTTAATATTGTACTGAATTGAATATGAACTAGGCATAAGCTTTGATAAGGGGAAAACAAACAAAATAGAATAAAAATAATGGTCATCTATAATATAAAGACAAATCCATGAATTTCATTAAATATCAAAAAAATTAAATATATGGTATACATTAATATATTTGGATCATGATTTTATGGTAATATCATTATTAGGTTTGGGCTGAAGAGGAGGATTCTTGAATGTATGGGAGGAGGATGTGGTAGTCATAGATTATAAAGGAGGATAAATGACAGTACTGCAAACTTTCTGTTTGGAATTATTTTATTCACCAAAAGTAGTTTTTTATGACCATAGATCCTCTAAGTAGTTGCTATAATTTTTTCTATGTTCTTTCATACTAAACTGATGTCATACATGTTAGTGGTAGTGAACAACATATGTCTTGATGTAGCTGGAGGTTGTTTTTCTACAACATCATTATATTTATATTAGTTATTTTTTAAATAAAAACTTTAATAAATAAAAAACATGATATATATTATAACTAGAACTATTGTATGTAGTGCATGACCAATACATCACCATCATATTAAATGAAAAAAATGAATATACACACTTGATGATCTTCTTGATGATATCACCATTACATAAGTCTATAATGGTCTTGTACCATTTACAAACTTTCTAAGCTTGTATTGAATGAGAAATGTTGAGAAATTTTTTGAAACCATATATATGATATTCTAAAAACTCATGGGAAGGGATAGAAAAATACTATAAAGAGATGGATGATGGCATATAGAACTATCCACTATGTTTCCTTCTAACCTCATCCACATAAACATAATGACTTTATAAAGTAACATCAATAGAATATATTTTATGATCAACATTATCATTCAGTTAAATCAACTCTTTTACAAGTAGAATAACACTATTTGAGATTGTTTTTTGAGAATAAGTTGATTTAAGAGTTTACATTTGAACTGAAGAAATATCCAATAAAGGGATTTGTAAACATGAATAAGACATATTAACCACAATTTTAATTCCCTTGTTAGAAAATGGTGCACTAGATAAAGCATGAGAAGGTGAATAAGAATAAAATTTCCGAAATCCTCTAGAATATCCTTCACATTGATGAAAAATATTTTTAACTTATTTTTTCTTGGTTGGTCCCAATTATCCAATTATTTTTGGATTTCATTGGATAAAATAATTGGATTCATTTATGTTAGATAAAATAGAGGAAATAAACTCCTTAAGTAATCAAATAAGGATGGAAATTTGTTTGTTAGTACCAATACTTCCCTTTCAAAATATATTATTAGTTTTTGGAATTTTTTGAGTAGCACTAGTATATAATCATACAAAAATATAGAGATATGAATTCATAACAAAGAGATGTGAAATGATCATTAAATAAACATATATTTGAGGTGATCTTGTCAAACAATAGTTTTTTATCTATGTTGATAATATTTCAATTTTAATATTCTATTTAGGGTAACACCTTGAGAAATTTAATCTAAATAGCCACCAACCTTTTTAAATAAGTGAAAGGCATCTTTTAGAATAACCCTCACTCATTCTGTTTCATTGAGAACATTCATAGACACTTTTGATTTTGAATGAGAGAGAGAAATGATAATCTTATATTGAGATTCCACTAATACACATAACTCATTATATTTAGATTTTGGGGTAAATTCTAATTTAAATATTATATATAGACCTTCAAGTATTTAATCTTATTCCTATGTGAAGGGAAGAAACCTATTTGTGTAGGTTGGAAGTGTTTAATCCCTCTAGTCTATTTTGTTATTATCTCCTTCATATTATTAAAAGTAGTTATAGAATATTAATTACCATATATTCACTTAATCTCAGCCTCAGTGGTGTTTAGATTATACTTAAGATCAAAAAAATCATCATTTTTGTTTTCAAGCTTGTAGAAGATCTCAGTAGAAAATGATTGTGAATTGACTCCAATTTTTTAGCTATCATTATCCTCATTCATTTATGGTGAATCCTCATGAGTGTGATATTTAATGTCTTCATGAAAAATGTGTTTGATAGTTTGAAATATAATATAATGTGAGATCGAAACACTAGATACTTCTAACTATTTTACATTAATATATTACTCAAGTAAAATAACTTCATCAGCAAAATTCATATCAGGGGAAAGTGATCACCCATGAATATATAGTTCCATAGGTACAAGGACATTCTATTATCTTGGAAACTAAGGATAAATAGAATGTGTAACCATATATTTTATCTATACATCCAATGTTCTATCTTTGGGAACATCTAGTTCAATAGATGTGGTAGAGTCTAGCTTCACTTCCACTTCATCATATATTGATTAATATATTTCTTATATGATTTATATAGTATGGTTCCATAATATATTACATAGTAGGATCCCCCTCATTGGATGTTGTATCCCTATAAAGACTGGCTCTAGAGAGCCCATTGTTAAGTGTTAGAGGTGTTGTAGTTGTTGGAACAACTTTTATTTCCTCTACAATGGCCAAAATCCTATTTCATGTTGAGTTCAATGACTAGAAAAAAGTCTATAGAATAGTGGTTGTTGGAATATGAATTTTTTGGGGGTTAAAAACTTATCATTAATTTATTTTGACATATTTGTTTCTAAACAGATGTGATATTATCCTACCAAAAGTACAATAATTCATGTTTTTCTTTGAATTAGTGGTTTATTAGCTGAAATATGTATCTGGGTAGGTTAAAATTAGTTCATTAAATAATAGAAAATCATATACTTATCTGGGCAGAGTACCTTTTAAAAATATCTAGTTTATTGCATGATACCAACAAGAATGATCACACATAAAACCTCTCTTTTAGGATCTAGGTCCATAACCTCACTCTTCAAATCTACAGTTATCCCAAATAGTGATTTGATAACGTCATAAGGTTCAACCTCACCTATAACCATAAAGGTCTAGCTAAAATGTGATATTATATTATGAGGGTAGTTATGTATTTCCACAATTTCATTTGAATATATTTTAAAATATTTTTCATTTACCCTATAAGAAATTTCATCCCCTTTCTATATGAATAATAACCTTTCATTTTCATAAAACATATACAATTACTTTTCAAACACAAAACCACTTCTCTATTTATTAGAAACATTATCCCTAACTTAAATTTGAAATAATTTCTTTAAAAAAATATCTATATTTTTCAACCAACTAAGATCAATGGTGATATGATAAAGAAAATTCCATCAAAAAAATCATTGTGTTACTCAATCAACTAAGACCAATGACATCATGAGAAACAACTGAGCATAGTGATATTTAATATTTGGATTTATTTAAGGGTTTAGAGGAACCCAACTATGTTCATATAGCTTTCCCCACACTCTAATTGGGTAGAGGATTCTACAGATCAAGGGTTTTGATGGATCTATTAAAGGATTGTAGAGATTTTGCTGAGGGGACTTACTAGTTTGGGAATCAAGTGAGGAGTTAGGGTTCACAAGTTATATAAAAAATATAATATTTTAACTTTGTAAGGGTTTTACTATGTATATGTTATTGTGATTTAATCCTTGGTTTCAAATAAATAATAAAATTTTAAAACAACATGATCTTGTGTAAGGATTATATAATTTACCAATGTAAAAAAATTAATTAAAATATAAAATTGAAATTATAGAAAATATTATTAAATTGATATATTTAACATTATATATAGAAGATATTCCTAGAAATAAAAATGTTGACAAAAATAAAGCAGAAATCTATTTTTAAGAGGGTATGGTATGTTTATAAATAAATTCATTTAAACATAAATAAACATAATTATATTTTTAAAAAATTAAATCCATCAGAAGATAGAGGCCTAATAAATATATTAGCTAACTGGTTTTCAATAGAAATAAATTCAAGATAAATATCACTTTTTGGGTGTAATATCTGATGAAATGATACCTTAGATCAATATTTATTGCTATATATTTGCTTATGGGATTTTTAAAAATATCTATATCACTATTGTTATCATATATGATTGGAATTTGATTAAAATTAAATACAATATTCGTCAATATGTGTTTCATCGTTTAAAATTGTGTGAAAAAACTACAAACATCAATATAATCAATTATTATATAAGATAATGAAACATAGTGCGTCATTTTAATCTACCATGATACTGAAGATTTTTTATGAAAGCACAAGGTTTTAGAGGATCTTCTACTATTAAATGTACAACCACAAAAATCAGCATCGGAATATGTGATTTAATTAAAATAAACTGTTTTTATAAGTAGTAGAGAAAAAGAATCATAGAATTTAAAATATATTAAAATTATTTTGGCATATTTAAAATTTTATTATTTTTTATTTTCATCGAATCTAACACATAGGGATACTAAAAACATAATTTATAGTATACTAGTAGTCCAATGTAGTAATCACTTAATAATTCCTATATAAAATACGCTTTCAATTGGTTTTCCATATTTATAAAAAATATTATTTATATTAGAAACGATAACATGTTATTATAAGATACTAATTCCAATTTCAAATTACTTAAATAAATCATATATATATATATATATATATTCTCTTATTTGAAACATTCCCAAAAGTTGGTTTATAAATTTGAAATCCATGAAAGATATTTCTATAAAGATTGATACTCATTTTAAATTTTTTTCTAAATGAGATTTGATAAATAAGTACATAATTCTTTATTGGTTGATCCAAAAAAAATTTATCTTCCTATATTTATACTTGTAAAATGTCTTTGGATATAGTTTTCATTAAAGTAGTAGGTTCTTACAAACCAATAAAAAATACCTTTACACAAGATAAAATTAACTCAACTGTTAAAAAAATATGTAGGTTATTATTTAAAACTATATAGATATTTAATAAGTTTCACAAAATTATCTGAAAAAATAATAATTTAGAATAGAAATCGGTTTCAGAATATAAACATCATATATAATAAATGAATTTTAAAAGTTTATTTTATATTTATATGAAATAATTTATTATTCATTTGATATGTAGAGGTAAGGAGAAACTTAATAGTATCTAATATAAAACTAGGAATTAGATTATTAATAATCTAAACATTATTCTTGATTATATTATTTTATAATAAGACTTTACTAATTTATAATGATCACACCGTGATCATCTTTCTTATTTCTAAATGTCTTTATAGTTCCTATAACAAGATAGCCAGAGGGTCAATCTACTGATTCCAAACCCCGATCCTCTTAAAATGGATTTAATTCCTCATGCAGTGAAAATAGCTAACACTCGTCATCTATGTCTTCTTGCAGTGAAAATAGCAAACATCTTCTATTTTTTACTCCTTTATCTTGAAATCCAATAACTATTTGTAATGGGTGATCATTTAAGGTTATAAAAGGTCTAGGTATCACACTTTCAACTTCAATAGTTTTTATCCTTTAATAAATATTTCATTCAAAATCATGTTCCAAATCAACATCTTTTTAGAGTAAAGAAGAGAGTAGGGCTCATGTTTTTCATATAATCTTTTCACACATCAGTTTAATTTTTTTTGTGATAAAAAGGTTCGCTATAATAAAATTTCACATAATTTGAATCTTAAAAAATCCCTATAGTCATTATTTTTTTTATATTAACCAAGAATTATCCTATCATATTTTGGAACAAATTTTCAAATATTATCTTTAGTTATAATAATATAATATTTTCATCAAAAAATTATTTATTTAACTTTTAGTTTATTGTTATTCCCTGGATCATTGAGTGTCTTATTTAAAATTAGATTGATTAGAGAGCATTTTATGACATAGTTATTGTGTTAATATCCTCATATAGAAAATGAGTTGGTATTCTATATTCACAGAATACAGTCCTTGGAATTTATTATAATGAACTATTCATCCTTTTGACTACACCATTCCCTTGAGGTGTCATAAAAGAAGGAAATATATGTTTGATATAATTTTTTTTGGTAAAATCAATTAAAATCATGGTTTCAAAATTCTACTTCATGGTAACTTCCTAGATTAAATATTTTATAATACGTATATTTTTGAATTGGGAACCATAAACTTATAAATATAGAAAATGATTCAATTTTATTCCTAAAAAAGAATTCCCTTGTAAATCTATAATAATAATCAAATAAAACATAAAAAAGATTTACCAACTTGGATTATTGTTCTATATGGTTAAAAAATCTATTTAGATAAGTCCCAAGGGTATATAATTAGAAACCAATATAATTTATTTAAAAATATTTCATGTGTTTCTTACCTATTTTTCATGCATCAAAAAGTATCATGATAGGGAAAATATCAAATTATATTTCTTTTAGATAACTTTTTCAAGGAATTAACATTAAAATGCTTATGTATTCTACGAAAAACACCAGATTCAATTATTTTAGCATTTGAATAGTCTTAATTTTATATAATTATGTATTTAAAATCTATTATATATAAATGTTTAGTTTTTAGTTACCTAAAATTATCATCTTATGACTTAAGACTTCCACATAGAGTACATTATTGACGAGGAATAAATTTTTTTTTTCCATAGGTCATACACAAATAATATTCCCATTATCATTATAACCATAAGGGACACAACATCTATCAATTTTGGATAACAAGTTAAATATTGAAATATATCCACTCATATATATTGATAATAAACTATCCATGAAACACATTTCATTTATAAACATATATAGGTTCCCCTAAAAAATATATCAAACAAAATTGTGTTTTAATACCAATATTATATTTGGTCCTGTAATGTAAGGAACTACATATTTTTTATTTAAAATCTGGGTGTGATTTCCCCAAATTAAGTAAATAATTTTTGACATGTTTTTTTTAAATAAATTCATGTATATCATAGAAAAATTAAGGATTTAAAAACATAATTATCATAATTTTAAGGCCCAATAAAACTAAAATAAGTAACCATAGATAGTATTTTTTTCTTGTAACAATGTAGAA
Organism: Viscum album; assembly: GCA_963277665.1. NCBI lineage: Eukaryota > Viridiplantae > Streptophyta > Magnoliopsida > Santalales > Viscaceae > Viscum > Viscum album. The sequence goes on along the minus strand of OY728123.1, from coordinate 1,193,804,425 downwards.
AATAATTCTTATATAACTTATAATCTTAACCATTACTTATTATACCAAATGTTTTTCAACTTTATTTGTTCCTATGTATTTTATTGAGATATTTTTCACCTTTAATAAAAAATTAAATATATTTAAGGTGTTGTGACTCATTTTTTAAGAACATAATTTTTTCACCGTGTTCAATAAAATAGAAAAAAATATTATCAATTTTTTACACCTCAAATTCAATTTCTTAGGGATATTTTTTACACATATATGAATTATAAGATATTAAAAGAGATGTATTATTATTATATATGTTCTAATATTTATCTCCCATCATGGTTCGATATTAATTTCATTATTCAAAAGATATGTTTTGTATTTCAAAATAAGAATCATGATTATGAATAATAATAATAATTCACCTTGGGTGTCTATGGAAAAAATCACATATCAAATGTTTGGTTAGACATTCCCACATTATGGTTAAAAGATGAATCATTACAAGAATCATCTGAATCTCTCCAAGTATTCTCAAAAAATATTTTTATTTTTCTTGTAAAACCTTTCGTTATTTAGAATTTCATTATAGATATACTTGTCTCTATTAGTTTAGGGTATTTTGGTTTGATGTGTCAAATATTTTTACACTCATAACATCAAAATTATTTCAAACTTCTATCATACTTCTTATACTTTTTAAAGGACTATTTTAGGGGCCTTTTTTCAAAGAAATTTGTTTAAATTCCTTTTTAATTTAGCATTTTCACCATCTAATTCATAATTTTTTAAGTCTTCTTGATTGGATGAGTTATATATTTATACTTATTTTGAATTCATTTCATCCATTAAAGTTAAAACATTAAGGGAAGTACATTGTTTAATAAAAAGGTTATGTTATAGGCACCATATTGCCTGAATGGCCTGAAGGCCATTATGTTTTTATTGATTTTATGATAACCCCACTTTCAAGGGATGAGGGGGAACCCTTACAGGGCTCGTAGGCTTAGATATTACATTTCCCATAGGCTTGGAGACATTACAGGACCCATAGGTCTTATGGAAATCATACAGACAATAACTACATGAAACTGCCCCTCCCCAACATCTACATCATGATCAGCTCTCTACCTTTGCATGACTGTTCGACTATCATATCCATGTGTAGATGTTCACAGGTGCAGTTCCTTGTGTTTATGCTTTATGCATCATAAGAGTACCATTGTGGTATTCCACTTTAAACTCCTACACTAGTGAGTATTGGATTATAGTAGCTAAAATACCATTCCCATTTGTTTGTATTATTCTACGTATATCATGTGAATAATCATGTGTTGGAATATATTTTCCATGAGTTGCAACATGGTTTATTATTTCATAATGTCATACATTTATTTGGTTGCTTATTTTCCCATCTATCATTAAATATGTAAAAATTAAACTTTGTAGTATTATATCTTAACTGTACAAAATTATTTGTTGCTACATTAGAAGTAGAGATGGTCTCCAAAAGCAGAATGATAAACTTCATTAAATTTATTTATACCTAAATCACATATGATGGAATACATTTATTTCGAGTTTAAATCATGTTTATCCTCATATTAAATAATCCAATGTTTTGGTTCCCCATCCTATAACATGAAAGGATTAATTATTTTCAAATATTTTTTCAAAATAATATTTTTTAGATCGATATTCATTATTTCCTTACAAAAACCATTATTTTATACATTACAGTAGGGACTTATAATCATTTACATATAATATTTAATATCTACCATTGTAGTAGTTTTAGAGATATATATGTGTATATTTAGACATTAACTAGATGAAGGTTCAGGAAACATTTCACTTTTCTAATACCAAATGTTTTCCTAGTAAATTATAATTAAGATAAAAGGTTGTTGAATTGAGATAATAAATTTCACACCATCTTATGATAACTTTCTTCAAAATATCATAAAATATAATGAAATATAACAAAAAATAAATGAATGGAAATAAGATATTTTATAGAGGTGTAGGGAATACAAATCCCCAAGTTCACTCCACCAACACTCTCTTAGTGAGATTTTGTATTTCATATACATCCAATCCTTTTCATAGGGACTACATGACTTGAGTACAATCTATCATCAATTAGTAAGAACAATAAATAAGGGGGATATTTTAATAGTATCACATTATATTACTTAAAAAATAATTCACCAAAACTCTGTACATGGAGTGTTAAATTAAGAAGGAGAAGACGAGATTAAGAAAATAATATTTATATGAGGTGAATAGTTTCAAGAAGCAACTAGAATAAGGAAATTATTTTAGGAGAATAAATAATTATTTCATATTAGATTGAGGAAGAACATCTAAAATTTAAAAATTTGTTTCATGATAGCCAAAAATACATGTAAGTGAATTGTTGAGGACATAGAAAACATCAATTTCCCACATAATTATCTTCATAAATGGAGATATGATTAAAAACTGATTTGAAAAATTTAATGATATATGTATTGGAAACATATGATTTGGGGGGGGGCATAAAAACATATGATACATGTGATATGTTGGAAAAACATAGTATTCTAACACATCAAGTCCTTATATGTATCTAGTAAGTTGGGTGACATTGATGTTCGTTAGGACCTGATTGATAATGGTTCCATGATAAAACACATACTAGTATAGAACCTTTTCAATCATGGATATATTTAGCTAGAACTAACTCTATACAACATAGAAATTCAGAGATATTATAAGAGTGTTCATTATCCACGTGAGAGGATAAAACATAGATATTTTTGTTAGGTAATTCATATCAATATTTGAATTCATAGTGGTTCAATAGGATAAAACCATCAATATTTTAAAAGTAAGGTTTTCTCTCTATAAGTATGTAGAGGCACCATTTCCATACTATCAGAGTCCCAAATACTACATTATATGGAAATTTAGGGTTCTATATATTGAAAATTATCTATTTGAGTCTTACGATGCCCAATATATAAATTCGCGATTTTATAAAAGGGAGGGACATAAAGCAATGGGATATAGAGAATTCATGAAAAAAACACGAAATATCCAAGATTTTATCTCTTTGATCACATTAAGTGAAAATGGATAATACTACATGTTTCCAATTAATTAATTTGAGGTAACGAATCCTAAATTGGGAAATCATTAAGTCATGAAAATTAAATTTGATAATATGTTGAATTAGTCCCCATAAATTATTTTCATACTCTTATTAGGAAAATATATATAGAGAGAAATTGATGCCAAGGAAATGATAGACTACTTCCCCAGCCATTCATATCACCTTGGATGAAACACATCTATACTATAGTATGGGTCTAATAGATATTCAGTATCAATTGACAAAACTAATTCCCTTAAACCAAGTGGATATGAATACTAGGATAATTAGGAAACCATAGTGTTCAAGAACATTTTTCATTATGCTTATGATATCAATTTCCAATATTCATAATAACCACTCATAATGGTGATGTGATGTTATAAAATATAATGATGGTACATATAATAATGTCCCAATGTTATCCCCTAAATATCAGGACATCAAGATGTATTCCACCCTAGATGAAGGTAAGGATGATTTGAAATGTAACTATGATGTCTCTAGGGTGGTGTCAAGATAAAAATACTTCTCCATATATCACATCACATCATATTAATCTCATTCCTCTTTTGTTTCTAAGAATTTTTTGGTAGTATAGAAGGGTGAAGAGTGACTTAAACATGCCCCTAAAATGTTTATGGAAGGTGTATCCACTGTCATTGATGAATAGATACATGTTAATTTTAGTATAGAGGTGTATTTAATACCTACATAGATCATCTCCTCCATGTATCATATTGAATAATATATTTATATCTCATTCTTTATGTAGTATCAGGATATATTTCAATGGAACTATATTGGGATTTCCAAGTGGGATCCGGATGGGACTACCCATCATTTTGGTTTTTTCAATGACCAATGTATCCTTAAATATGAATCATGGAGGTTGTTTCAATCACTTTATACTATGGTTGAAGCTGAAGATAACTAGATTATTATATTCAAATTCATGCATGATGTGCGATAACTAAAATGTATCCTGTATATTCATCCCATCAAGAAAAAATAAAGTGATTATCTGAGTCTATATCCATTTTAAGTGTCTCATCTACCACATCCCAAAGGATGAATTCCTAGTCCCAATTATAGAGTTTTTGAATGATGAAATGATTGGTTTCTATTTTATTTCCTTTATTGATTGGTGATGAGTCTATAATAAGATCATGATGGCCCCTGATGTTGAGGAGTCCACATCCGATAGGGTATGGTAATGGGAATATTTCTAGAAATTGATTCCATTTTTTCAGAATAATATTATTCTACATACGAATTCCTTATGAACTATATATTAAACCCCTCATAGGAATGAAATTTTTTTAAACATTAAGATGTTGATAATGAAATAAATTAACTATCAATATGATTATAATTATATCCAATATTTCAATGATCTCAGGAAGTACCTCATATACCAACTATTTCAATGATACTTTTTTAATGGATGACTATTATCCTTTATTAGTTAAACATTGATTGATCGTTTGGTTGACTCATTGTGTTGAAAATTGATGTAGGGAAAGGGGAGTAATTTTTATTAAATTTGTATTACCATTTTGATCATGAAGAATCAATACCAAGGTATTGTAAATAACATCCTAGAAATATTTTTACACTGTATAATATAAGGAATTACTTATAGAATCATGAAGTCCATATTGTCTTTTAATTTAAATCATCTCAAGTATATCTTTGGTTACCCAATGTTATACGAGCCTCCGTCACAAGGGGTGGTTATTATATAGTAGTTTTACATCAATTTTAATCATAATTGTTTATCAATGGAATGGTATTGAAAAATTTTATCAAAAAACACCCTATATAAAGTTATTAAAAACTAAATATAGAGCATTATAATAAATAGGTTTTTTCCATTCATAGAACAGTCAAATCTGGGAAATATAAGAAAGTACCGCTTCAAGGAATCCTATAGGAATAAGTATGGAAAACTCAAAGTAGTATATTATTTTCTGGGGAATTTTACTTATATAACATACTAAATAAGATTTCCACAACTATTTTCTTCTATCTGAATGTTGTACCAGTAATGATGTGGAGTATAAATCATTTATTTTAGGCTTTGATCTATCTCTATAGATATCTATATATCGTTTTAACATCAAGTGTTACATGATGTCCGTAATCAAGCAGATCAATGGTGAATATTACATCAAGGAGTAAAAACCCACTTTTTTGATTATTTATAAGGTTTTTGGGATGAATTATTCTTAGAAATAATGTTTTCTCACATCTTGAACTCAAAAAAATCCCAAGATTACATGTGGTCTAATGTAACCACAACCCTAGAAGATCAAGGCTATGTTGAAGAATTAAATTGTATCACACACTATGGGGTGGTCTCTTTATTCATCAATAATTTCACGGAAGATATCAATGACGTTAATTAATCCCAAAATTAAGGTGATCTGATTTCCTCAATTGATAAAATCACATCTATATGGATGTACCCTTTAACATATTACCTCTAAAGTGGGATTATTATATCATAATTAGTCAATACAGAGCCTGTCTAGTGGTGGGCAATAAATTTATTCCTCTATTATGGTCTAAAATACCATAAATTCATTTATAAAATATTATTTGATGGATTCCAACTTATATTACTTGGAGAAGATAAACCCTTACTGTCAATCTGTTTGTTCAGGTGGCACAAGTATCCCAATCTAGTCCTAGTCCAAGGTATATCATCAAATCTAGGGATTTGGATAAATTTTCATTCAATAATGAAATAATAAAAGTAAATCAAAATGAAATCACATATAGTATGGGTATATTTCGACTTAATTAAGCACCTAAATGACTATTTCATATTTTATATTAATATTTTTAGTTTTACATAGGTGGAATTGATATCATGGGGCTATGTCATTGATCTATATCTAGGAAGTTCAAGTATATCCATTCTGTTACCAATTTATTCACTTTGTGGGATGAGGAAATACCCCTCAAGGAATTTCGGAAAAAGTATATCATAAACACCATGAAGACTGATATTATTAATATATTTATATTCCCTAACACTATATTAATTGACAATAAATAAATTTCTACTCTTTTAATTTTTAATGGATACGTCAAGAACACAACATTCAGTACTACTGATCATTCCACTACTATATAGTGGGAAGAGGATAGATATATTATTTCCAAAAAACATTACCTAGTATCCTTTATCATATGATGGATGGGCACAACAAGTGTTATCTATAAAACCCCAAAAATATTTGAGTGATTATCACACCAAAACCCATACTAATATATAAATAAACATATATTCTCTTATATATTGGAAATAGACTTTCATAATTCAAATACATTAAACTGACTTCTATTTTAATTTTTATATTTAATTATTTATATGATGATGGGAAGATTCATATTTGTCTAGATGAGTTTGAGATACTCGATGTGAAATGGTTACGCACACTGCATGACCAAGAAATCCATCAAAATTGCATCAAGAATATATTCAACAAGAATATTTATCTCTTATCATTCCTCCAAGAAGAATTGATGTTCTCCTTAAGAGATCCCACTATACCAAGAATGATTCCCCTAATTATATTGAAAATATGGGAAAATACTTATTAAATACACAAGGAATACTCTAACTGAGATGACTCCTTGATAAAAATGAATGGAAAGAGTATCAAACCCACCACGGATGAATGATTTATCAAGAAATTTATTGACTAGTTTTATGTTGGACTCCCATAAGTATTTTTTATGACTATAATATACTTATCCCATATGTTATAGTTTTAGAAATATAAATTTCATAGCTTAGAAGCACTAGTTGAATGAATATAAACTACACAGAACTTATGTAATATCTATATGAGTATAAAATTGATAACAAATAATTCATAGTTATATTAGTTTAAACCATTACAAATTTCATCCAAGATTTTTTTATTAAACTGAATGGATTTTGAGTCATTATCACATGATATTAAACTATAAGACATATGTCCCACTATACATGACCTTTAATGTTGATTATTTTGTCTATTTATGTGACATGTCTTCATTACATGATATTCATATTCATATAATAATTATCATTTTAATATCACTCCATAAACCTAACAGTATACACTAATATAAAATTATATCACCATGTAATATCTACGTATTTGTTGATCAATTTTATCTCAGAATGCATAGGGATTCTATGATATTCTATCCCATGTCTAGATGTTAATTCTAACAATAACCAACATCCTCCAAGTCTATGGTTTTCAAATTATCATAATGTTTTCCCATATGAAACTCTATACTATGATGATTTATTTATTTTTCAAGAAATAAATTTGACCTAGTTATTGATATTATAGGAGATATAATAATTATTATATCACTTATCTTGAGACTAGTTACGACCCCCCACTCCATCTTGTTGTTTGAATCCCTACTCTTTTATTTGGAACTGAGACATTATTTTACCATTTTTACAGATGAGATAGATCAATGAATAACCCCATATCATTTTTCATTTCTCTGGACTATAAATTCTATATAGTAGAATATCTCTTGAGACCCCAATTTCTTACGTGTGAGGAATATATGTTAGACGGATACCCCCAATCATTAAGTTATTTAGCCAAGAACCAATGCTATGATAATATGTTCCCAACTTCTATCATTGTGGTCGGGTCTTCTAAAGTGAATGATATTCCATATAAACCCTGCATTTGGAATTCATAATATTGATATCTAATTTAGATGACTATAAACATTAGAGAACCCATGTCCATGTAATATGATGCTAACCTAAACTACATTTGGTCCACATTCTAGGATTGTAATCTTTTTAGAGGACCCCATTCTAGGATGAATAATTTTATATACATGAAATCTAAATGTAAGTAATAATTTTGTGATTATTACACATTATCCATGGGCATATGTGAAAATAAAATTCCATTTTGTAATATCCTGATCATCATAGGGTAATTTTACCAGAACTATGTGTACCTTAATTCCTTTTTTTTATTTCGGATATGTAGTGATTCCAAGATCTCATATCTTTAGCCCAAAAATAAATTCCAATCAAATTCACAATTCATCATAATTTTTAGTATCCTTAATTTACACTAGGTTCCTCCTAAATCAGTCCAATACTAAAAAGAAACCATTTCATTTTTTGTATTAGTAAGATCTACACAGAACCCTCAAGGATAGTTCATCTTTATATGATCCTAAAATATAGAACATCTCTACCATTTTTACATAAAATTTAACTATAAGTGTTTTTGATAATCATTTAATACCATAAACATTCATAGATAATCTTATTCTGAATGGTTTGTTTCTTTCCAAAATATCCAAATCTATATAGAATCCCCTTAATATAAAAATTATCATATGCAACCCCATTTCAGGATATAAAATTTAATTTCTTTCTAAAATGGAATTTTAATATTTTGAACATTCCAAGTCAAATTGGATTTATTCCATTTTTCATCAATTTTAGAATGCAATAATTTCACTCTATATTATGTATAACCCATATCAAAATAGGATCCATTTTACAAATGATAAATTATACACAAACCAACATTGAGAATGAATGTCTCACTTATGTATGGTACTGATCTGAATGTGTTTCTTTTATCATAATTATGTGTTTCTTGATTCCCATTAGTAATTACATGAGCCACCATTTTTATCCCATATGTGAAACTCTATCAAATTCATTCCCCTTACATAATTGTGTTCGGGTCCTCTCCATCCACATTGGTTTTATTCAATATCTCATATAGTATGTAATTTTTAAGAACTAAGTGGGGCATGAGTCCCACATTATGGGATATTAAGAAATGTATGAAATATTTATTAAAGTTCTATCAAGAAATCCTGTTGATTTTACACATGATAAATAGGTTCATTTTTAATCTTATGGGATCCAAAAACATCCATGTCAAATGACATTAAATAGAATTAAACAGGTCCTCATCGTAAGACCCAAAACTACAGAACATCTATTTACTCATATCATGATGTTATGGTACCTGAAATATGGTCCATCCATAAACATATTAATGTGACGGACTCTATATGTATTAATTCTCTCACATTAAACCCAAATCCATTATAGGGTTCACATCATATGAAACCATAAAATAGGATATGAAATGTGCATTGGTACATAATAATCATTATATTTCGGATCCCTAATTCATATTTGGATGTGCACTGGAATATTACCCAAGATGAAATCATTTTTCTTGATGAATTTTCAATTGTGTACCGTGATATAATGATGCCCTTCCCCAATATTTGAGCTACATCAATTTTCTGTCTATTCATTATAAGAACTATGTTTTCGTTTATTCCTATTATTTTCAGAGGAAACCCACAATTTAGTTCCAATCCCTCTCATTATTATGAAACTACCTTGTTAATATCATCTCAGGACTTCACCATTCACATGAAATTTTGAATGATCTATTACCTCAAATAACAATTTAGGCATCAAGTGTTTTGAATCACCATAAAATATTATTGGCTTTTAGTAATGATAACATCTAGCTCCAAGGTACATACCATCATGGTAATTTATTTGTTAAAATATTCAGCATTTCAAAACAAAGGCATATTGATCATGATAAGAAGGTTCATTAATCTGTATAAATCCCCAAGAATATTACAATATAATTAGTCATTAAAATCTAGTCAACACTCATACTTGTAATACATGTACCATTTTATCTTCTTGATTTAAATACATTGGATCAAGGTTTACATCATCTTGATTCCTTATTCAAAGTTTTTGGGATGATCTTATCTCCCAATCCCCATTGGGGATATCATATCACACTCTCTATTTTTTATCTATGAAACATGAATAAAAATTATCTGTACCCCCTTGTGGGATAATACGTAGTAGCATTGGGCTCTATAATTCATGTTTTTTTCAAACCTCAACTATATATAATATCTCAATTTCTTTTGGCACAAGCACTATTAACATAAACAATATGAATCCCCTTTTTAGATGGAATACACTATCATTGTATAACAACCCTTATCATTTATTACAAATAAAAACATGATTTATTACATAAAATATTCACTAGATACAACATGGAAGATCGAGAGGTATAATTTATTTGGGGATTAGGAACATTAAATAACATCTTAGAACAAAAAACACACAACATATTTAATGAAGACTTCCTTTACATGACCACTACATTCTCTCGTACTTAGCATTGCATTGGATAACCTGAGGACATTCATAAGAAAAGGGTGAGCTGTAAAGCCCAATAAGGGAATAAACATGGAATAACATTAGGAATAAAATACATGTTAGTCAATAGGAAGATCAATGTAGAATAAGATAAACATAAAAGTAAAGGCATGTTAAATCATGATAATGATAACATGGAAATGTGGAAACACCACTTAACATTGATTTAGCATGATCCAATGCTCACTGCATATGGAGAATGAGTAATAACTCATTTCACACAAAGGACAAGTAAACTCTCAATGCACTTGAATTATCATGATTATACACTCATTGCACATGACGTATCATGATACTATACTTACCCAATGGATTGGAGAGCTATCAGGGATCACCCTTCATAAACATTTCATTTCATGCATAAGTGTGCCACATGGATTTTGCAACATGGAAGCAATCATCATTATTTATTCCAAGATAAAGGGATATAGAATAAATAAATTAATCTTTAAAATAAATAATTAAATGTGCATAATGTTGAATACCCTTGATAGACAAATGGTTATGACCTTCACTACATAATGATTTTGACATGGAAAATCGTAGTGCAATTTCGGCATTATAACGACATGAAATAAGAACTCATAAAAAATGGTTAATGAGAGAGAAAGGGGTGTATCATCATATATACCTGAAATTTATAGTATGGGGGTCATATACATACCTTTTATACCAAACACAATGGAATTTAGATGAATAATAAAAAATAATTACTTGGATGTAAATGAGGGGAGAGAAATCCCTCACGAAATTTCGACATGGTAAAAGGTGTTCATGGGAGGAATAAATGAGAGATTAAGGGGTCTCCCATCATCTATACATAAATAGGGTATTATGGGGGTGAGAAATCAAACCCCAATATTTTTAATTGAAAAAAGGGCATAACAACTTAAGGAAAATTGTACAAAAATGAGAATGAAGGGAATCTCTTACTTGGAAGTGTGATCCCAAAGGCTTGGGAGAGGCTTGGAGAGGCTTCTTGGGATCGTGGGGAACCTTTATGAGGATTCTAGAGAGATTAGGGTAGAGGTTGGATGAACTCCAAGGGGCTTTTAGTGAAGAGTATGTGGGATCTTGGGTGGGTTTATAAGGGAAAGGATAGGTATTGTTTTATTATTATTTTGGTTTGGGTCACCACACATTTAACTAATCAACACCAAAAAGCAGCCCATGGTTTCTGCCCTTGGTTTTTTTTAAATGGGAGTGGAAAAAATATTTTATAAGACCAATGGCCTAAATTCATAAAATAATAGGGTTTATTATGTGGAGGTGAGTCACACTTTCAAGGAAAACAATTTGAAAAGACCAAATGTTTTATAAGCCCTGAAGGGTCCACTAATGCTTTGTAAAATAAATCATACAAACCAAAAATCACATTATATTAACTGTAAAACATATATTTGATGAACATAATGTTTATAGTATTTTATTACATCACTATTGGGTCATTATGATTTCATAAACCACATTATATATTTAAACTGTATTTAATTTTTCCCTAAAAAATCAATTGTCTCAGAACATTATGAAAAATTCACCGTTGGATAATTTTGACATCCTAATTAAAAAACTAATATTAATTTTATCTTAATAATTTTCTATATATGTGAATTTTTACTTTTAAAATAAATAACTTCATTTATCATATATTCATGGGTTTTGACAAAAACAACTTTCAAACATTAATAAAAGTTACAATTGAATTCCTAAAATTATGCAATAATTTATATATAATAAAAATTTATTCAACAACAATAATAATATTTTATTAAAATTTCATTTAATTAAAAAAATCCATTAAATATATCAAAATAGATTTCTAAGTTGAATATTAACTGAAAATCATTTTTGTGTTTTTAAAAATATTTACAAAGTAACAATATTTAAATGAATGCACATTTTTTATACAAAAAATATGTACATAGTCATAGTGATAGGGTCATGTTATATAACCCTTTATAACACTCACATAAGACTGAAGGGTAAGTTGTGTGATGGGGACAGACTCTTGGGGTGGCTCAGATAACATTTCTCGAGTGGTAATCTCAATCAACTTCTACTTCTCTCATAGGCAGTTCTGCTCGAGATTAATGTATTAAAATCATATTGGACTTGGTCAAGAGAAAATCCCAATGATGCCCCCACCTTTCTATGCTTTAAAAAATGGGCTTCTTACATGGAAAGTCTACTGGATGAGGCAATCTATTACTTTGTCTGAGTAAATTGGATCTATTAAGGCACTATATTTATACTAATCATCTGGTCATTGTTCAATGGCTATATTAGAAACGGTCATTATTCTTAACAATATTTTAAAATCCAAAACATAAAACCAAATAATTCAATATGTTTTCACTATAGTAAAACAGTTGTTTCATGGCGGGTTTTCACGCCGGTATAAAAACCACTACGAAATGTTTTAATTGTTTTTAGTATTTTTTTTCAAGGATTAGTGACAGTTTTTTAAAAAACCGCCGTGAAATGAAAAGAAAAAAATATAAAAACATGAGAATGCCCAAAATCACTAAAACAACCATAAATTTTGATCTGGGAATCTGTTGGAGCACCAAGACTAGTAAAATCGAAGCTCATGAAGAGATATTGAGGCACGTATAATCAAAACACTAACACGGTCTAAGGTGCCGAAGATATGGGAGTTATAATAAAGTTGAAAAAAGTTCTCCAACTTCAAATGACTATAAATTTCACTCCTGGTGTCTGTTTTCGCTCTACCATATATAAAATCAAATCCAGAAAAGAGATATATGCACCGGTTCAATACAAACAAGATTCTGTCGTGGTTTTCAACCTCAAAAACCCCTACGAATGCCACCGAAACTCCGTTTCTGTCACCGGTGTCCCATAGAACATGCCTTCAAATGGACCTATATCTTGATACTCATGTCAGTTCGGACTCCTGCACCTGATAAATCATAGTTTTTTCCATGAGCTTCAGTTTGACTGGTCGCTGTTCCCATATGGAATCCTAGATTATAACTTATGGTGAAACACCTGGACCCCTCAAGCATAGTGCCGGTGCATTACTTGTGATATTTCCATGGTTAGAAATAACGAAAATACCAAAGGAATGATCAGTATTGTGTTGAAAAACTAGATACATAGATGTTACTCAAATTACATTGGAAAAGATTAAAAAATTCAATACATAACAAAAACACAAAACAACATCCTCAGGAACTCAATAAACGATCTACTCTTCATCACCTGTTGAAGGTAGGAAATGAAAGGGGTGAGCTCAAAAAATCAGTAAGGGTTAAAAATAGGGGAAGCATGAGTAAAATAATAAGTTAATCACAATAAATATGACATAATCAATATGTCATAATGAATAAATGAACAACTAATTCTATTAATAAACTGAGAATGAAACTGCATCCATAGATTTTGTCTTTGTGAAAACCTCATGGATAATAATATTAATTGATAATGAATGAAGAAAATGATTATTAATTGTATGTCATGTATCTGGAACATGAAACCATAATACCTTTAAAATGGGTTAGATCTATGGGTTGAAATCCTTTTGATTTTTGGAAACAAACTCGAAGGGTTTGTCGCCAAATTGTTTTGTCTAATGATACCTACCAATGCATTGAGGGGCTATAAAAGGCCCCACCATCCACTGTATTTCCAAATAATTATTTATATATTGATTCAATATATGAGAAATAATTCTTTTTTCAATATCTGTATAGATTAGAGTATACATATTCATCAATATTTCTATAATTATAACAACTTTCCAAATAAACACCATATGTAAGATGGTATAACGTTTAAAAAAAACATATCCATTACATGATATTATGTTTATTTAATATAAATAAAATTAAAAATGAAAAGTTATCTCAAATGGGCAATAGGTACACCACATATGGATTATTAGGTGCACAATACAATGTTAGTCACAACGAACAGGTAGTTGAGACAAAGTCCCTTACCACAATCTAATCAATCAAATCATATGACCAGAACTGAATGAACTTCAAGTGAATCATTGAATAACATGAATATAATAAGAATAATGTTATTATTTATCAAATTTTAGTACACATATACCACATACAATAAATAAGGGGAAAACAATGAAAATCTCACAGAAATGAATGTGAGATGAGAAACACCTTACCATAACTCCGAACGTGTTCCTCTCTTGAACATAATCTCCAGGAATATGAGATTATACTTATTAATAAATTATTTAAGAACCTATTAGACATGTATTTGGATTACCATATTTCTATTTAGTTTATTAATACCCTTATTTCTATGTTATTATAATGAATTTCATTGTTCCTGGGTGTTCGTTTTCATTATTTTTATAATTAGTTCACTTGTTTTTAAGTAATGGAGTTAATTTGGAAAGGTTATAAATCTCCAAGATTGTAATTATATATTATTTATGAACGTAAATAATTGTTAATGGTCATTTCTATAATTCTGTTACATGTAATGAGGAAAAATCATTAGATGACAACCACTTCGATTATTGTGTTGTATTTTGATTATTATGAACTAGTTTGGTCATATAACATAATTATATGTACATATTCTGGTTCCAGAATATTAATTATGTTATAATACATATTTTATAGTCATGTTAATCCATAAATATGTTTTCATGACTAGTAATGACGATGAAATTGAAGAACGAAACATCATCGTCCACAAAGGCTATAAATTGGAACTTCATAGACATTGATTTCATTTATAAAAAATAATAAAAGGGAGGGAGTAAGAATATTTATGATTGTTCTTCCATTCACATGATATAATTCCAATATATATATGATACTGGAGTTATCATTATCATTTGTATAGATGATGTGAGGAGATAAAAATAATAGTGATGAACTTGAAAATAAAATAAAAGTTAAGAGATCCCTTGTGAAAATTCGACTGTCTAACGACGTCACATAAAATTTCATAAAATCAAATGATGAGAAGAAAATGGTATCTCATAATATTGAAATAAAAAAGAAAGTAAGATGAAAAAATAAAATCAAACTCCAACATATGAGAAAGGAATTTCAAATAGCTAACATAAAAGAAGTGTCGACTTAAGAAGAAAACGAATGATTCCCTTACCTTGTAGAATAACTCCTAGATCATGATGGATGGGACCTTGGGGGCTTAGGGACACTGTGGGAGGACTCGTAGATAGGTAATACCCCTAGTTATTTGAGGATGAGGGGTTTTTAATGAAAGAAAACGAATGGATGAGGTGGTATTTATAGAAAAAGAGAGGTTATTTTTTAATAATTTCTAAGGGACACCTCATTAGTGGTTTTCACAAAACCATGAGCTTACCCAAGGTATTTGCACATGGTTTTAGCCACATGGTACAACTCAGGTCATATGATACAATACACAAGTCTACCATGCCTTTATATTTAATTATTACATCATTATGATATCATTAAACTACCGAAAACTTGAAACTGTATTTTTACTATTCATGAAAAATTCATGTATTTTAGAAAAATCACAAAAAATCACCCCTACCATTTTTCGACATGTAAAATTCAAAAGTGAAATCCATTTTTCAAAAATAATTTTCTAAATATTATTAATTTTATTTTTAAATAAGGTCCTCATTAATTCAAAAAATAACAATCATAAAGTGCAATTAGTTTTATTTCTAATTGAAAAACTAATTAAGATCTCATTATCTTACTTCCTTAAGAAAATAATTAATATTATTATTTATAATCCATATTGGTCATGTTACTATTAATATTACTATTCATAAGGGTATGTTACTTTTCACCAAAATTAATTTTTATTCTATCAGACTCCAAATGACTTACTGAACACAACTCTAGATGACCATTTTTTAAAATTCAAAACATAGAAGAGGAAGAGTTGTTTTTAATGGCATGTTCATAAAATTTAATTCTTTATTTATTTTCAAAACCTTGGGGTGATACATTATTGCCTCCTTAAAAAATCATCCTCCAAATTCACAAAATATTACCTAAAGAGATTCAGGTATTTCTTTATCAAAAGCTCTTCAGGATCCCATGTTGCTTCCTCCATCTTATGGTTCCCCCATAGAAAATTTACCAGAATAGTCAACCGATTTCTCAATACCTATTCTCTAGTATCAATAATCTTGATAGGCTCTTCATATGAAGATAGATCTGTCTCAAGTTCTACTTCTTTATAAGTGAGTACATGTGTTGGTTCTGGCATGTAATTTCTTAACATTGACATGTGGAACACATTGTAAACCTTGGAGAGACTCGGTGACATTACCAAACGGTAAGCTACAACTCCAGTTCGATCCAAAATTTAAAAAGGACCATTATACCTAGGACATAATTTTCCCTTCTTACCGAAACTTATAATTACCATCCTTGGAGATACCTTTAGGAAAACGTGATCACCTTCTTGATACTCCAAATCCTTCCTTCGGTTATCTGCTTAGATCTTTTTCCTAATTTGAGATATTTTGATATGGTTCTGGGTAATCTTCATCTTTTCAGTTTTTTATTCAACAAGTTCTGAGACCACGATATTTCTTTATCCAACATCATCCCAACATGATGTTGTATGACATCTCCTCCCATAGAATGATTCATAGGGTGCCATCTGAATATTTGAATAGAAGCTATTATTGTAGGAAAATTCTACGAGAGGTAAATACTGATCCCACATGCCTTGAAAAGAATGTGAACATGACCTGAACATGTCTTCTAATGTTTGAATAGTCTGTTCTGATTTTCCATCAATTTATGGGTTGTAGGCAGTGCTCAAATGAAGATCAGTATCTAGGTCCTTATGAAGATTTTTCTTGAATCTTGATGTAAAACGTGGATCATGATCAGAAACAATTGATAGGGATACTCCATGAAGTCTCACAACTTCATTAATATATAGTCTTTCTGGACGTTCAAATGGTAGATCTTCTCTTATATAAAGAAAATGTGCTGACTTGGTAAGATGTTCAATAATGAACAATATTGCATCGTTCCTTCTAGGAGTCTTTTGTAGTCCCATGACAAAGACCATCATGATATTATCTAATTTCCAATCAGGTGTGAGAAGAGGTTGCAATACTGCTCCAGGCTGTTGCCTTCCAACTATCACTTGTTGATAAACCAGACATCTTTTCACAAAATTATCAATCTCCCTCCTCATGTTGTCCCACAAAATAAGTTCCTTCAAATCTTTATACATCATTGTGCTACCAGGGTGTATAGAGAAATTGGAGCTATGAGAATCATCCAACAATTCCATTTTTGGATCAGGTATATGAGGAATACAAATTATCTTCCCAAATTTTAAAATTGCATCTTCATGGATGAATTCACTCAATTTCCCATCATTCACAGCTTTAATATTCTTCTGAAACTCCTCTACATCATATTGAGAACAATGTATCCTTTCTAGTAAAGGTGGTTTGGAAACCATTTGAAAAACCATTGATGTTTCACCTTCCATGGTTATTATCATATCCATCTTTACTAGATACATGAAAATAGGCTCCCTTTCAAATCTAATCTTATTCAAAACCCCATGATCCTTTCTACTCAAAGCATCTTCCACTTTATTTGCCTTCCTCAGGTGGTAGCGTATCATGTCATCATAATCCTTGAGTAGTTCAAGCCATCTCCTCTACTTCATGTTCAGTTCTTTCAGTGAGAAAATATAATTCAAAGTCTTGTGATCAGTATAAATCTCACATTTTTCACCATAGAGATAATGTATCCATATCCTCAAAGCAATGATTATAGCATCTAACTCAAGATCATGAGTAGGATAGTTTTTTCCATGAATTTTTAGATGTCGTGATGCATAAGCAATAACCCTATCATTTTTTACAAGGACACAAGCAAGTCCTTTTATTGAAGAATCATTATAAATAACAAACTCATCATTCCCCAATGGTAGATTAAATATAAGATCATTGACCAATATTCTATTTAGTACTTAGAAACATTCTTCATAATCATTTTTCCAAAAAAAAATTTAACCCCTTTACATGTGAGCATCGTTAAAGGGTTAGCCAGTTGGGCAAAGTTCTGCACGAAACGCTGATAATAATCTGTTATGCCAATAAAACTGAGCACCTTAGTTATGTTTGTTGGTGTGGTCCAATCTTGTATTTCCTTTGTCTTCGCAAGATCAACTATGATTCCATATTTATAGAAAATATGGCCAATAAATGATATCTCCTGAAGCCAGAATTCACAGTTCCTAAACTTCCAATATAATTCATGTCTTCTAAGAGTCTTCAGGATAATGCACAAGTGATTTTCCTGATCATCATAGATTTTGGAGAATACCAAGATATCATCAATAAATACCACTACAAAATCATTGAGATATTCCATGAAAACTATGTTCATTATATCCATGAAGAGAGAGGGTGCCTTAGTCAATCAACAAGGCATTACTATAAACTCATAATGCCCATACCTAGTTCAAAACACTATTTTCAGAATGTCTTTCTGCTTCACACTCAACTGATGATATCCAGATCGAAGGTAAATCATTGAAAAGTTTTGATCTCCATGAATTTGGTCAAATAAATCATCAATCTGGGGTAGATGATAGTTATTCTTTATTGTAATATCATTGATTTCTCTGCAATCAATGCATAGCCTCTTGGATCCATCTTTCTTCTTTAAAAATAAGACTGGGGATCCCCATGGAGAAACACAAGGTCGAATAAATCCTTGTTCACTCAAATCTTGTAGTTTTTTCTTCAGCACCACTAACTCCACATTGGCCATTCTATATGGGTTCTTTGATATAGGTCTTGTACCAATAATTAAGTCAATAGAAAACTCAATTTACTGCTTAGGAAGATGTCCAGGTAAATCATCTAGAAACAAATAAATATATTCATTCAATATATGCACATGTTGAATTTGAATATTTCTTTCCTCACCCATAAATATTGGGTTCTCTTCCTCTCCACGAATTGCATTCAAAAGAGCTACTGGGGGTGGGTCTAGATAAGAATCAGATGGTGAAGTCTCCGCTCTAAAGATTAGAGATTCTACACTATTTTCTAAAATTGAAACTTCCTTTTTCTTGAAATAAATCCTGAAATCATAATTTTATAGCCAATCCATACCGAGAATTATTTCAAATTAAGTCATGGGTATGATGACAAGGTTAGCAAGTAAAGCACGTTTTGGCGTTTGGAGGGGGACTAGTCGACATCCCTTTGATGCAATGATACGTCCCATCGGAGTTTTGACTGACAACTCCTTTCTTAAATCAAATTAGACATATATAATTTTCTTGGAAAACATAGAGAATATAAATGAATGCAATGATCCAGAATCAAATAAAGTGTTGTCTTAGTTTGAGGAAACAATTAAAGTACCTTACACCACCTCACTAGGAACATAAACATCCATGGTTGTAATTGAATAGGCTCTACCTTGCTCACTTGTATTTTTATAAGGAATGATTCCTTGGTTCTTTGGACACTCATTTACATAGTGTCCCATCTCTGGACAATGTTAGCATTGAATATCATTGAATTTTTTTCTTCCCTTTGTATTCATCAGTTCGATGACCCTTTTCTCCACAGAAATACCAGAATTCCATGCCTTTCAAGCATTTCCTGAGATGATTAATTCCACAGTTCTCGCATAATGGGAAACTATTCATTCCATTGATCTTCTATGGTTCTTCTCCTTTTCCTTTTCTATCAGAATACCACTTCTTATCATGTTTGCCTTCGAAAAAATTTGATCTAGAAATTTCCTTCTATGTTTTGATGTCACTTGATAAAATTTCATTATATGATGAAAATGATTGAGAAGCCAGATCCCTTCGAAGACTTGGATTAATACGGTCAAATAAATGATCAATCTTTTCTGCCGAGTCACGTACATAATCCATTACATACCTGGCTAGCCTTGTGAATGTATCCTTATACTCTGCAACACTGTCTTCTTCCCTTTGTTTTAAGCTAAGGAATTTCCTCTTCATTTCGGTTCATTTCTCACAAGGGAAATATTTTTCAAAGAATATTTCCTTAAAATTCCTCCATTCCATATCCTCTATCTCTTCTTCCTCTGTGGTATTTTGAATCAGGGAGAACCATTGATCAGCGTCACCCTTGAAACAATATACTGCCACTACTACCTTTTCATTTTCATTGCATCTTGATGACATTAATATCTTTTCCTAGGACCTGATCAATTTCTCAGAAACCACTAGATTAGTAGTCCCACTGAAAGATTGTGGCTCTTGTCGCATGAAACAATCCAACCCAAGATTTGAATGGTTATTCATTACAGCTTGAGTAAGTTGTCCCAATATAGTCATGATCTGATTTGCTCCACTGTTGACTGTGTTGACTTGCTAAGTAGGTAGATCCCTACCTTTCCCATGAGTATTGATTCTCCTTCATCCATTAGAAGTCATTTCTAAATAATTGGATACACTAGATTAGTTTACTAATCTCAAATAGAAAATCACTCAACATAGATTGAAATTTTATGAGTTGATAATCTTATAATAATGGTTCTTCGGAGGAAAAATTTACATTAACTCCATCATAGTGGCTTGTAATGAAAATATTAATTATCCTAATCATATCCCTAGGGAGTTTCGTAACGAATAGTGCAGTAAGGCCCGTTTTCGTGCACCAGTACCTGTTCGAGTCTAGCTCAAAGCGGTGTTTTCGGGTTTTACCCCTAGATACATATATGCCAGAGCCGCCTCTACCTGATCATATCTGAATAAGGGTGTATTTCGTAAAATATCCACATAATCTATTCCTTACCAAAATACCAGGACGTTCTTGTATGTTAATCCTCAGATACTACCTTATGTCTTTGTTCCCTACTATACATTTCATACTCTAGTTTCCATGTTTTGTATTAAACTTCCTCTGATACCAACTGTAACACTCTGTCCCCTCTAGCCTGGAGCCGATGCATTACATGTGATATTGGAATAGTTAAAAGGAATGAAAATACTGAAGGAACTATCAGTTTAGTAGTCTTTAAGAACCTAGAAACGTATATGTTACTAAAATTACATTAGAAAAGTTTACAAAATACAATACATAACAAAAACTAAAAATGACATCCCTAGGAACTCAATAAAAGATATTCTCTTCATCACCTATTAAAGATATACAATGAATGTGGTGATCTCAAAAGATCAGTAAGGGTTAAAAAAGGCAGAAGCATGAGTACAATAATA
Organism: Viscum album; assembly: GCA_963277665.1. Classification (NCBI taxonomy): domain Eukaryota; kingdom Viridiplantae; phylum Streptophyta; class Magnoliopsida; order Santalales; family Viscaceae; genus Viscum; species Viscum album. The sequence continues at coordinate 1,193,782,835 of OY728123.1, read as the reverse complement.
AGTGAATCATAATCAATCTGACATAATCAATATGGCATAGTGAATAAATGAATAACTAATTCCATTAATAAACTGAGAATGAAACTGCATCCATTGATTTTGACATAGTCAAAACCACATGGATAATAATATTAAATAATAATGAAAAAAGGGAATTATTATTAATTATACTTCATGTATCTGGCACATGAAACCATAATACCATAAAATGATTTAGTTCTATGGGTAGAAACCCTTCTGATTTTTGGAAACAAACTCGAAGGGTTTGTTTCCCAACTGTTTTGTCTCATGAGACCTACCGATGCTTCGAGGGGCTATAGCGGTCCCCACCCTCCACTTAATGAACAAATAATTCATTATAAATTGATTCAATAAAAGTGAAATAATCCTTTTCAAAATCCGTATAGAGTAGAGTATACAGATTCATCAATATTTCAATAATTAAAATAACTTTCCAAATAAATATCGTATGTAAGATGGTATGCAGTTTAGAAACCAAACATATCCATGACATGAGATTATGGATATTTAATATAAATATAATTTCAAATTAAAACTGATCTCAAATGGGAATTAGGTACACCACATAATGATTATTAGGTTCACAATACAAAGTTAGTCACAATGAACAGGTAGTTGAGACAAAGTCCCTTACTACAATCTAATCAGTCGAATCATATAACCAGAACATAATGAAAATCAAGTGAATCATTGAATAATAGTAATATAAATATAATCATGTTATTATATATCAAATTTTAGTACACATATACCATATACATGAAATAAGTGGCGAACAATGAAAATCTCACAGAAATGAATTTGAGATGAGAAACCCCTTACCTTAACTCTGAAAGTGTTCCTCTCTTTAACATAGGCTCCTGATATATGAAATTGTAATTATTAATAAACTATTTAAGAACATATTATACATGTAATTGTATAATCATAATTATTTTTAGTTCATTTATACCCTTATTTCTATTTTATTATATTGAATTTCATTCTTTTGGGGGTGTTCATTTTCATTATTTTTATAATCAGTTCACTTGTTGATAAGTAATGGAGTTTTTGTGGAAAGGTTATAAATCACCAGGATTTGAATTATATATTACTTATGAACATAAATAATTGGTAATGGTCATTTATATCATTTGGTTACATGGAATGAGGAAGAATCATTAGATGAAAACCACTTCGATTATTCGGCGATTTTTGGATTATTATGAACTAGTTTTTTCATATAACTTAATTATATGTACATATACTGGTTCCTGAGTATTAATTATGTTAGAATACATATTCTATATTCTGGTTCAACCATAAATATGTTTTCATGACCAGTAATGAAGAATAATATGAAGAACGAAGCTTCGTCGTCCACGAAGGCTATAAATTGGAACCTCGTGGATGTTGATTTTGTTTATAAAAATAATAAAAGGGAGGGAGTAAGAATATTTATGATGGTTCTTCCATTAACATGTTATAATTCTAGTATATAGATGATACTGGAGTTATCATGATCATTTTGATAGAGTAGGTGATGAGTGAAAAATAAAAGAGATGAACTTGAAAATAAAATAAAAGATTAGAGATCTCTTATGAAAATTCGGAAGCCTAACAACGTCACTTAAAATTTCATAAAATCAAATGATGAGAACAAAATTTTACTCATCATATTGAAATAAAAAGGATAGTAATATGAATAAATAAAATCAAACCCAAACATATGAGAAAGGAATTTCAAATAGCTAACATAAATGAAGTGTCGACTTAAAGAAGAGAATGAAGGATTCCCTTACCTTGTAGAATAACTCCTAGATCATGAAGGATGTGACCTTGTGGGATTAGGGACACCTTGGGAGGACTCCTAGAGAGGTAAAACCACCAGATATTCGAGGATAAAGGATTTGGAATGAATGAAAGAGAATGGATGAGTGGGTATTTATAGAAAAAGAGAGGTAATTTTTTAATAATTTTTAAGGGACATCTCAGTAGTGGTTTTTTCCAAACCAAGGGATTACCCATGGTATTTTCCCATGGTTTTAGCCACTTGGGACACCTCATGTCATAAGATACTATACACAAGTAGACCATAATTTAATATTTAATTATTGCATCATTATGATGTCACTAAACTACCGAAAACTTAAAATTGTATTTTTACTATTCATGAAAAATTCATGTATTTTAGAAATATCACAAAAATTCACCCCTACCAATTTTTGAAATATAAAATTAAAAAGTGAAATCCTTTTTTCAAAAATAATTTTCTAAATATTATTAATTTAATTTTTAAATAAGGTCATAGTTAATTCAAAAAATAACAATCTTAAACTGCAATTAGTTTTATTTCTCATTGAAAAACTAATTAAGATCTCATTATCTTATTTCCTTAAGAAAATAAAATAATATTATTATTTACTATTCATAAGGGCCATATTACTATTCTTAAGGGTATGTTACTATTCACAAAAAATCCAGTTTGTTCTATCAGACTCCAAATGACTTACTGAACACAACTCTAGATGACCATTTTTCAAAATTCAAAACATAGAAGAGGCAGAGTAATGCTTGATGGCTAGATTATAAAACTGCATGCTATATTTATTTTCAAAACCCTGGGGTATTACATATGGCCTTTTATGTGGGTATCATGTTTGTTATGTTTTTCGATGCCTCGTTTCTAGCACCCGTTCCCCATCATCTTTTTTAAATAGTCATAACTTCCAATCCGCCAGTCCATTCGGTCACTTTCACCTCTCAGGTCGAAGATCGTTTCAGGATCCTTGATTTGACTAGTTGTAGATTTGAAATAGACTCTTGGATCATATGTTATCTCTGTTAATGTGATTCCAATGTTTTTGTCACTTTATTACAATTTTGACGGGTTTTAACGGTTGCTCCATTTGTTACAGTTTATTTGGGTTTCCATGACTTGTTATCTTTATCAATGGTTTTTTGTGGGTTATTATGATGATTATGTTGAATTCTTAAGGGGTTTTATAGAGTTTTCATGAGTTTTCATGCATTCTCATGCTTTTTAATGCTTCCATATTCATACTTCTCCATCGGTTTTCATCCGTTTTCTTGATTTTTCATCCCTTATCACGCCTTTTCATACCATTTAATGTGTATAATTTTTTATTTATTATTTATTACTTATAATATACGTTAATTTATTCATTATCTATAATTTTTTACTAGTTATTTATTATTTATTATTTATATTTATTTATTATTTATTATATATATTATTTATTATTTATTATTTATTATTTATTATTATTATTATTAATATTTTATTCATTATATATTATATATTATATATTATATAGTATATGTTATATATTAGTTATTAGTTATTATTTATTTTTTATTTTTTATTATTTATTAATATTTACTGTTTATTATTTATTATTTATTATTTATTATTTGTTAATAATTATTTATTATTTATTATTTATTATATATTTATTATTATCTATAATTAATTGTTGTTTATAATTTATAATTTATAATTTATTTATTTATAACTAATTATTATGTGTTATTTATAATTATTATTTATTTATTTATTATATATTATTTTTATTTATTTATTTATAATTTATAATTTATTTTATTTATTTATTTAGTATTATTTTATAATTTGTTATTTATTATTATTCATTGTTTATTGTTTTTTATTATTTATTATTTATTATTTATTATTTATTATTTAATATTAATATTTAATATTTAATATTTAATATTAATATTTAATATTTAATATTAAATATTTAATTATTATTATTTATTGTTTATTATTATTTTTTATTTTTTATTTTTTATTATTTATTATTCATTATTTATTATTTATTATTATTTATTATATATTATTTATTATTAATTATTATTTTTTGTTATTTATTTATTGTTTATTGTTTATTGTTTATTGTTTTTTATTTATTATTTTTAATTTATTATTTATTATTTATTATTTATTATTTATTATTTAATAATTAATAATTAATATTTGTTTATTAATATTTATTATTATTTATTATTTATTATTTCTTGTTTATTGTTTATTGTTTATTGTTTATTGTTTATTGTTTATTGTTTTTTTATTTATTATTTATTAATTATTATTTATTAATTTATAATTTCTAATTGTTATTTATTATTTGTTTATTAATATTTATTATTATTCATTGTTTATTGTATATTGTTTATTGTTTGTTATTTATTGTTTGTTATTTATTGTTTTTTGTTTATTATGTATTATGTATTATGTATTATTTATTATTTGTTATTTATTATTTATTGTTTACTATTTATTGTTTATTATTTAATGTATTATTATTTTTTATATTATTATTTTAATTTCGAAATTTTAATATTTTATTATTTTATATTCATAATTTTATAAATTATGTAAATATTATTATAATTTATTTGTTATTTATTATAATAAACAGTAAATAATAATAAATAAATAAATAACTAATAAATCAATAATTACTAATTATTAATTATTGATTATTAATTATTGCTTATTTTTTAATTATTATTGAGTTTAAATCTACTAGTTATGTATTATTTGTTTTTTCTATTAGTATATATATGTATATTAAATTCTGTTTATTAACCACATGATGAGCTTGATGGAGTGGTAAAGTCTTCAGAAAATATGCAAGAGGTTAGGGGTTCAAATCTCACCAAACATGGTATTTCTTTATATTGCATGGGAAAGTGCGTGGGCATGTGCATGGGCATGTGCATGCATGTATAAAGTAAATAAAGCAATACAAATTAAATATAAGATGTAAGTTAAATAAATTAAATAAAATAAATACGAAATAAATAAATTAAATACGAAATAAATAAAATAAATATGAAATAAATAAAATAAATATGAAATAAATAAATAAAATACGAATAAAATAAAATAAATATGAAATAAATACGAAATAAATAAATATGAAATAAATAAATACGAAATAAATAAATAATATAAATACCAAATAAATAAAAGAAATAATTAAATAAAATAAATAAGTAAATAAAATAAATAAATAATTAATTAATTAAAATAATTAAAAAATTTAAAAAATAAAAAAAATCGATATATCACCGCTAAAAAATGGTCGCGAAACATTCTACGACGATTTTGAAATCCACCGTGAATAGTTTCCCAACACACAATTTCCCGGTGGTTTCTCAAAATTGTCGCCAATCGATTTAGCGGCGGTTTAAACCACCGCGACACAGAAAAAACCCGCCGCTAAATACGCATTTTTTCGTAGTGATTTACATAACCACAAGAAGACATTTAAATAGACCAAGAAGAATTTTCATTAATGAAATTTTGGGTCATTTCTGTCTCCCCCCTTAAGAAATTTTACCCTCGAAATTTCATTTTCCCACTCTAAAACAAAAGTGGGTAACTTTGCTTCATCACTTCCTCTGATTCCCACATTACTTGTTCAAACATCTGGTTTCGCCACAACACCTTCAAGAGGGGAATTATCTTATTTCATATAAATGTTTCCCTATGATCTAGGATCTAAACTTGGTTCTCCTCATAAAAAAGATCATCCTCTAGTTGTACTACCTATGAAGAGAGTACATGTGAAGGGTCCGTTATGTATTTCATTAAGAGGGGTACATGAAAGACATCAGGCACTTTTTCCATGGTAGGTGGAAGTGCTAGTTGATAAGCCACAACCCCGACACGATCAGGAATCTCGAAGTGACCGATGTACCTAAGACATAACATCCATTTATTTCCTAACCTCATGAACTTCTTCCAAAGAGATATGCGTAGAAATACTATGTATCCAAATTTAAACACAAGGTCACATCAACAGTTATTTGCATAACTCTTCTGTCAACTCTGGGCTGCCTTGATAGGCTGTTGAATGGTTTTCACCTTCTCCACCATTTCTTTGACCATTTCTAGTCCTAGCAACTTACGCTTACCGACTTCATCCCAATATGCTGGTGTTATACACCTATTCCCATACAGGGATTCATAAGGTTCCATTCGGATGATTGAGTAGAAATTTTTATTATAGGAGAATTCAACTTGAGAAAGATGATGATCCCATCCTCCATTGAAGTCCATTAGACATGATCTTAACATATCTTCTAGTGTCAGAATTGTTCATTCATATTGGCCATCAGTTTGAGGATGATAGGCCTTACTGAAGTTCAGTTCAGTATCTAGATCATGTTAAAGATTATTCTAAAACATAGAGGGGAATATTGGATCTCGGTCAGATACAATAGATAGTGGTACTCCATGCATCCTTACCACTTCTCTGATATATATCTGTTCCAGTTGATCCAATGATAAATCCTCCTGAATTACAATGAAGTTTTTATACATTGTAAGATGATCCAAAACAACCTAGATTGAATTATTTCCTTTGGATGTCTTCGGATGTCCGGTGAAAAATTCCATGGTGATATTCTCCCATTTCCAAGCTGGTATGGGAAATTTTTGCATCATCACCTTAGACTTCTGCATGTCTGCCTTCACTTGCTGACAAACTAGGCACTTTGATGTATACTCAGTGATCTCTTTCTTCATATTCTCCCACCAAAAATTCTCTTGGAGATCTCGATGCATCTTTGAGTTTTTGGGGTGAATACGGAAATTTGAACTTTGTGCATCATCCAAAAGTTCTTTATTCATCTCTGGACTTGATAGAACACAAAGACTTTTCCCAAATCTCATAATTCCTTCTTCATTAACATTGATCATTTAGGATTTCCCTTTTATGATATCTTACACATTCTTCTGAATTTCTACATCATCCTTTTGAGCATCTTATATCCTTTCCAAAAGAGACGGTTGAGCAATCATTTGTGAAAGTATTGATGATGTTCCCTTTATTATGATTACCATTTTCACGATCCATCCTTGGGGCCCGTGCCGTGACTACCTCAAGCCCGGCTTCCATAGCCCTAGGGCTGGCGACTAGCACCAAAGGAATAAATCCCAGTAAAAAGGGAAGGCATTGCCTTTATATAACTAATCAAACACAACATATTACACATGTGATGTAAGCACTAAGTAAAATGTGTACAAAAGTAAGTGCTGGAAAGTAAATGGGCCAGTTTACAAACCCAACTGAAAGTACATAACAATTGAGAAAGAAAGTACAACAGTTGTAATGTAAAGCAGCAACCACCGAGTCTTCCTCCAGGAATCCCACCTCAAGGGAGGGTACAAATTGTCTCATTGGTACCTCAGGTCCATCCGTCCACTCTGCGTACATCCCTCCAGGTGGCCACCTCTGGATACCGTCCATCTCCACATGCCTCAACCATGATCAGTGATTTCTGTCGTCTGCAACAAACACAATGTAGTGTGGGCTTTTCCCATGCAGGGGTGAGTATAATGATACTCAGTAGGGACCCCGAGACCCCCGAAGGTCTCCTAGAATCCACGAATGATAAACCATATAGGAAAGTTACAAACACTAAGTATCAACTAACTCTACTTAGTTATATGTCTATACATATACCTAAGTCATCAATCTATGTTCAGCTCCAACTATCGAGCCCATGCACAATCCTAGACACAAATGAAAGAAGTCAATAACATCAATGATAATGATTTGAAAGTCAAGACTTAGATCACATAGGTATACTACTCACGAATAAGAGTGGAGATGATTAGATGTAGCCTTTGAATCATCTCCTCTGTCGAACCCATGAAGGATCCAAGTACAGAAGTCGTCGCTGCCGAACCCACGGAGGATCCAAGTACAATAACCCTCATTGCTGAACCCACGTAGGATCCATGTACAGTATTACTCACTACTGAACCCATGGAGGATCCAAGTACAGTTGTCCACTCTACTGAAACCACGGAGGATTCTAGTACAGTCGTCATCGTCGTCGAACCAAAGCAGGATCCCAGAACAGTAGTCGTCACAGGCGCAGCCAGCTCTAGGGTTCCCGCACACAGCGTTCTCGATTCCGAGAGGGTCAAATCCATGAGTAAAGGGGGTTGATACATCAACTGTCACTAATTCAATAGATGATGTATCCCGAAGTTCTGTCTCGTCAAAAGGAACTCAATGCGGTAGACGACGCATCAATCAGACGCCCGGTCTGAGTGATATTGGCTTTTTCGTTCCAGGGTCCCGGTCAGAAATATACCCATTCCAAACCTGGACATTTACCAAAGTTGTGAAAAACTCACTTAGAATATTGCAAAAGGACCGCCTCGTCGAATGGATCCTAGTGCCGCAGACGGCGCATCGATCAGACGTGCGTTCTATATGTTATTCATGTTTATGTTAATAACAGTCCCAGCCCGTTAAGCCCAGTGGGCTGGTAGGCCGGGTCACCAAATTTTGGTGGGTCTTACCCGTTATGGGTATCGGACTAGCCTGACGATTCATGTGGACCGGCCTGAGGGGCGCGGCCCAGCCCGTCTATGCCCGACCAACTGGCTGAGCGGTCCGAGAGGGGGGTGCGGCCCCCCGACTGCCCAAAACGGTGACGCCAAGTGGTGATGCCCTCCCAAACTAGCTGGCTAGGCTGTCCGGCCTTCTGGCGCAAGCGGCCCTCTCAGGCGGGCCGTGGGTTCTCCAGCGCGGTGCCCTCCTGTCGCCATGGCTTCCCTCTGCCCGGCTGGCCGATGGGCCAGTGGGTTCTTCCACAGAAGTGTCCCGCCCAGGCAGGCCGCGGTGTTCTGCAGTGCGGCCCCGTGGGGCGCCGTGGTTTCTCCCTTCAGCCTAGCTAGAAATGGTCGACCAGTTGTTCCTCAGTCGAGTGGCCCACGGTTTCGGGCCGCAGTTCCTCCAGATGCACCCGGCGTGCGGCCGCCGCTTTCGATCGTCAACGCTTCCCGATTCCAATCAAGACAAGGAACGATGGAGGGTCATCGTGCCATGTTTGTTCAGCATGCGCCCTCCATATTAGGCGGTAACAATAGGCCAAATATGTTCACATGAATACAAAAATAATGGAGGAGTAATTTAGTTGAAATAAATTAAGAAAACCCCTACCTCGACTAACGTTCGATGTTGACAAGAGTCATGGATGACAGTGTCATTTCTATCGTCATCGGGGTGCACCCGAAGAAGAATTGGTGTCTCCTCTCTTGTTTTAGAGATGAGAAAAGAAGGTGTGTAATTCTTCATCAGAGGATTGGTGTTCTTTAACAATAGAGAAACTCTCCTCTTCGTTCACAAGAGCTCGCTCTCAAATATTCCCCCCAACACAATAAGTGCTAACCTAATTAAAATAAGGCTTCGCCTTATTTTAATTAATCATGCCAGGCACTCAAAATTCAAAATTCAAAACACTTAATAAATTTGAGGATTCAATTTATTAATTATGGCCTTGGTATGAATTAATGGGAGATTTGTCAACATTAAACAAGGGATTTTAATGGGGGTTTATGAGAGTTATGGGAAGTTCAAGGGTTTTGGTCACATGTGGTCCCCACCCCACAAATATCCTATCATGGGAGGTTATGGGAGTGTGGGCCCCACCTATCACTCTCTTTGGGAGGATATAGCCACCATCCTTAAAAATAAAATTGTGCTACACAAATTTTATTTATTTAAATATAATTCCCCAAATATTAATTCTCAACCCGCTTAAAACGCAACTACGGTAAAGGCCCTCTTAAGTAATTACCAGTGTTGTGAGCTCATTAGTGCACTCAGATTTAAATTCCGAGCACCAGTTCAAAAGATAGAAAAACACACTCGTTCTTTTACTGAATGTACCTGAGCTGAACTTCGAAAATTTATTCTGGGCACATCGGGCCTTGGAATCAAGTTCCGTCAGAAGCCACATACTTGTAAAATTCCAATGTATTTATGAAAAAATTTTCCTTGAAATTTCCGAGTCATTACATTATTCCCTCCTCAGGGCTTTACGTCCCCATAAAGCTAAAACATAAACTAGGGAAAGAAATGAGGGAACTGAGCACGCATTTGAGCCTCCTGATCCTATGTGCTCTCCTAGAGGTTCCCATACTGCCAACGAATGCACACAAGAGGAATCAACTATCCACGTAGGACCCGCTCCTATTGATCCCAGATATCCACCAGGACATCCGTGAATGTAGCCCCGTCATCGATGTACAACTCCCCATGATCAATGATGTAGGTCGGGTCATTCAAGTATCTCCTCAACTGAGATACACGGAAGACATCATGCACTCGGTGCAACTGAGGAGGAAGGGCCAGGCGGTAAGCCACCTTGCCTACTCTGCTGAGGACCTGGAAAGGCCCAATGAAGTGCAGAGATAATTGCCGCACTGGCCAAATCTCCGTATTCCACGTCGAGGTGAGACCCATAAAAAAACTCGATCTCCATCCTTGAATTCCAGTGGTCTCTGTCTCCTATCATTATAGGACTTATGTCTACTCTCTGCAGTCCTCATCCGCTCCGGGATGATCTGCTCCTTCTCCGTCGTAGCCTAAACCATATCTGGTCCTACAAGTGCTGACACCCCAGGTTCAGTCTAGCACATAGGTGATCTACAAAGTTGGCCGTATAGTGCCTCGTATGGTGTCATCCCGATGGTGGAGTGGTAGCTGTTGTTGTACTCAAACTCCACCAAGGGTAGGTGATCCTCCCAGCTACGACCATAGTCAAGGACACATGCATGGAGCTTGTATTCGAGAGTCTGAATGGTCCTCTCCATCTGGGCATCCAACTGAGGTTGAAAGGCGGTGCTCATGCGTAGCTGTGTCCCAAATGCCTCCTGAAACTCCTTCAAAAGTCCAGGAAGTAAAGTGAGCATCTCAATCGGAGACGATAGACGATGGTGCACCATGAAGCAGTATGATCTCCTGAATGTAGAGGCTCCCCATGCTCTCTATTGAGCCCTTCTCTCTAATCGAATAGAAGTGAGCCGACTTGGTGAGTCGGTCTACAATCACCCAGATAGAGTCATGTCCCCATGATGTACGTGGAATCCCTGTCACGAAATCCATGGATATCCCATACCACTTCCACTAAAGAACCTCTAAGGGATGTACCAACCCTGCTGGTACCTGGTGCTCTGCCTTCACATGATGGAAAGGGAGGAATCGTGAAACGAACTCTACTATAGCCTTCTTCATACTCGGCCACCAGTGCTGTCGTCTAAGGCCCTAGTACATCTTCACTAGTCAAGGATGTACCGCTAGAGGGGAAGTGTGAAACTCCCTCAACACTTCCTCCTACGGTGCAACTGGTACCATTGTACGTCCCCTGAAGAAGATGATGTGTTCTCGTCCATTAGAAAATCCATTAGGCACGTGCCCGGTGGAAATCTGATCACGTCGCATCTCACTGTCAATGTCCCCACTCTGTGCCTCTCTTACCTGCTGAAGTTGTGGAGAAGTAACTAAGAGTACTGTAGAAAAGCTTCCCCGTCTCTATCCATGAATTATATCTGTAAAGCGACAAACTTCTCTATCGCCTCTCCAAGTAGCTGAAAGCCCGATCTCTTACTGAGAGCATCAGCTACTATGTTCCCCTTCCCAGATGTATAGACTATCTCAAATTCATAGTTCTGGAGGAACTCGAGCCGTCACCACTGTGTTAGGTTCAGGTCCTTCTATAAGAAAATGTACATGAAACTCTAGTGGTCAGAATAGACTGTAAAGCACTCGTCCATTAGATAGTTCCACCACATCTTCAAGGCAAAAACCACTACTGCTAACTCTTGGTCATGGGTTGCCTAAACTGTCGTGAACCATAGTCGATCACCACCCAATCCTGCACCAAGACACACCAGATTCCATTCCCTAATGCATCGTAGTAAACCATGTACCCCACACCCTCATCTGGTAGCCTCAAGATGGGCGCACTGGTCAATCTCTGTCTTAGATCCTGGAAGCTCTGCTGGAATTTATCTGACCACATGAATGGTTTCCCCTTCTTTTTCAACGCTAAAAGTGGTGCTGCAACTCTGTAGAATTCTGGAAAAAATCTCTAATAGTAACCCACCAGACCTAGGAAACTCTTCACCCCTGTCATGCTCCTGGGTGGATGCCAAGAAAGTACTGCCTCGATCTTCACAGGATCTACTCCAACTCCCACCTCTGAGATGACATGTCCCAAGAAGTGAACCTCTCGAATCCAGATCTGGGACTTCAAGAGAATACTATAAAGCTGGTTCTCTTAGATTGTGTCCAGTAAAACTCACAAGTGGTAGGCATGCTCCTCCTCAGTAGTCGAGTAAATCAGTATGTCATCGATGAAGACTAAGACAAACATTTCAAGGTAAGGATGGAAGATATTGTTCCTAAGACTCATGAGCACTGCTGGAGTGTTGGTCACACCGAAGGGCATAAAAAATAACTCATAATGGTCGTATCGACACCAGAAGGCCATCCTCTACACATCCTCATGTTGAAATCTGAGCTGGTGATAGCCTGACCGTCGAGAACCATCGTGCTCCCTTGAGCTGATCAAAGAGGTCATCAATCCTCGGGAGTGGGTACATGTTCTTTACAGTCACTTGATTCAGGCGATAGTAGTCGATACATAGTCGTAAGCTCATATCTGCCTTCTTGGCGAATAAAATTGGAGAATCCAAGGGTGAAACACTGGGTCAGATGAATCCTTTTCCCTATATGTCTTCCAGCTATACCCACAACTCACGAAGCTCGGCAGGAGCCATATGATTTGGTGGAGTAGATTTCAGTGTTGTCCCAGGGTACAGGTCAATGTAGAAGTATAACTCTCTACAAGGAGGTAGTCCTGAAAGATCATCAGGAAAAACGCACGCATAATGATCCACCACCAGAGGAAAACTCAATCTCCCCACATCAACCGCTCCTAGGATGAGAATAGCCAATTGATTTTTGATGGCCTCCCCTATCCATTGTGTAAGTCCATCCTGCTCTACAAAGGATCCCTTCTCGCCGGTGAAGGTGAAACTATTCCCATCTGTGCGGACACACCGCACTTTATGCCTAATATAGTCGATCTGGGCATGGGCTGTAGATAACCAATCCATACCTAAGATGACATCGTAAGGCTTCGATGTCGCTACAAGAAGATCCCAGCTGAAGCTCTCGCCTCCTAGAGTAAGCTCACACTTCCGGCACCAGGTCTTAATCGTCGAGTTTACTCCCGTAGGAATATCTAGCCATAAGGATCAAGCCAACAGCTCTGTCAGAATCTCAGAGCTCCGAACAAGGGCAGCATCAATAAATAAATGACTCGCTCCCGTGTCTTTAAGAATAGTAGAATGGGTGGAGTAGACACAGATACTACCTCTACTCATCTTAGGTGCACAGTGGCCATAGCCCTTGACTGCCTAGAGCTATGCCTGCCCATGTCTGACAACTCCCTGTGGTCAGGGTGGTCCTCCTGGTGGGGGTGGTGGTAGAGCCTCGAAGCATCGTCCACCACCCGCTGCTCGGCCAGCTCCTCTGCCTCGTCCACCTGCTCCCTGCGAACCGCCACAGTTGAACCTCTACCTATTCCTCTTCCTAGGAGGTCCCTCCACTATCTGCTTCTCATCTTCACAGTGTGTCGGGCATTCACGAGCCCTGTGGCCCTACGCACCGCATGCATAGAACTGCCTGCCCATCGTATGGCTGGCTTTGCTTTGTGTGCCCCGCACATCTGAACCAGTATCCTGAGGTCACCCACCAAATGTTCTGGTCTGCTTGGACCTCTGCGACAGCAATCTATTGCCGGCTACAGAAGACTGTGCTACGTGTCACCCTACGTTGGGCCTCGCTGCTGGCGTCAGCACAGCAAGAAAGCTATCCACAAGAAGTGCTCTCTCTAGTACTCTTACCTACGTCAGAATACTGTGGGTGATCATCGAAGACCTGATCTCATGCCTCAGTCCCTGCTCAATGGTCCAGCCCCGGATGAATGGGTCTTGTACCATGTCTGTGGAGTAGCGTGAGAGGTCAGTAAATCTCACCGAGTACTGGGCTACTGTCATGCTACACTACCGCAGATGTAGTAACTCCTGTATGTGCACCATACGAAGGGTGGCTGAACAAACTCTAAGTGGAAGAGGCTCTTGAAGTCTATACAGAGTAGTGATTCCTCGTCGTGCACCTGGATCATTAGGCTCCACCATCAAACTGTTGATGTGTGCAAGAGTCTTGCGGTAAGGATCACCATAAAGTCTGCTGGTGTCCCTAACAATATGAAGGCTCTGACGATAGACTCCAGCCAATCCTTAGCTGTCTGAGGGTCCATCTTTCCACAGAACCTAGGTGGCCTCTATTGCTGAAACTCATGCAGCGCACTCAGCTGGCGTGCCCTCTCTGCTACTGGGGCTGGTGGTTTCGGTGGCCTAGTGGGTAGTGGTACCACTGGTGCCTCCACTGTAATGGGCCCCTGCAATGAAGCCTCGTCGTTAGGTGGGCTGCCATCTAGCACGTAGCTCAGAACCCTAGATGGCTGCCTTCGTGGGGCCATCCTAAAAAGCAACAGGTGTTCCATGGTTAATACAGTATACCTGGTGAGCTAACATAAAGTAATCACAAAGAAAACTTTTTAAACACACATGCAATCAATGTTTTCATGCATTGAGTGGGAAATCAGAAGTCAGGTTCCTAGTGTTTGGATACGTCGATTTCCGCACCATCAGTAGACTCCCTGGACTGTTAACCACACTCAATACTGTAAACACTATTGCTTAATAGAAAGAAATTATCAGAGTCCTGAGTTCTGCGGTAGAACAGACTCCTCTTATACCAATTTGTTACAAACCGTCCTTGGGGCCCATGCCGTGACTACCCCCTGCCAACCTTTCATAGGTCAGGGGCTGGCGACTAGCACCCAAGGCGAAAATTTCGATAAAAAGGGAAGGCATTGCCTTTATAAAAGTAAACAAACACAACCGATTATGCATGTAAAGTAAGCACTAAGTAAAACTGAGTACAAAAGTAAGTGCTGGAAAGTAAATTGGCCAATATACAAAACCAACTGAAAGTACAGTACAACTGAGAAAGAAAGTACAATAGCTATAAAGTAATGCAGCTACCACCGAGTCATCCTCTGGGAGTCCCACCTGAAGGGTGGGTACATATAGTCTTGTCGGTAGCTCGGGTCTGTCTGTCTTCTCCGTGTACATCCTTCCAGATGGTCCACCTCGGGATACCGTTCATCTCCACAAGCCTCAACCAGAATCAGGGATGTCTGTCATCTGCAACCAATACAAGTGTCGGCATTGCCTGTGCAGGGATGAGTATAATGATACTCAGTAGGGACCCCGAGACCCCCGAAGGTCTCCCAAAATCCACGAAGGATAAACCACAAAGGAAAGATACAAATAAGAAGTATCAACTAACTCTACTTAGGTATATACCCATACATATTCCTAAGTCATCAATCTCAATTCGGCTCCAACTTATGAGGACATGAACAATCCGGTCCACATAGGAAAGAAGTCAATCACATCAATGATAATGATTTTAAAGTAAATACTTAGATCACACAGGTATACTACCCATGAGGAAGAGTGGAGATGATTAGTTGTAGCCTCGGAATCATCTCCTCTGTCGAACCCACGTAAGATCCAAGTACAGTAGTCGTCGCTGCCGAACCCACGGGGGATCCAAGTACAGTAACCATCATTTCCAAACCTACGTAGGATCCAAGTACAGTCTTCATCACTGCCAATCCCATGGAGGATCCATGTACAGTTTTCCTCACTACCGAACCCATGGAGGATCCAAGTACAGTCGTCATCGTCGTTGAATAAACGGAGGATCCCAGCATGGTAGTCGTCGCAGTCCCAACTAGCTCTAGGGTTCCCGCACACAACGTGCTCGATTCCAAGAGGGTCTGCTCCTCGAGTAAAGGGGGTTGATACAACAACTATCATTAAGTCTAGATTATTTGTATCCCAAAGTTCTATCTCATCAAAAGGAACTGAACACGACAGACGGCGCGTCAATCAGATGCCCGGTTTGAGAGATATTGGAATTTGCGTTCCAGGGGCCCGGTTGGAAATATGATCATTCCAAACGTGTCCATTTACCAATTTTGTCCAAAACTAATGTAGATTATCCAAAAAGGACCGCCTCGTCCAAAGGATCCCAGTGCCACAGATGGAGCATCGATCAGACGCGTGGTCTTTAAGTAATTCATGTTTAAGTGAATAACGGGCCTGAACCGTTAAGCCCAGTGGGCTGGCAGGTTGGGTCACCGAGTTGTGGTGGGTCTAACCCGATAGGGGTGTCGGAATGGCCCAAAGATTCATGCGGCCCGGCCTGGCCGGGCGCGACCCGATTGGGCGCGGCCCGACTGGCTCGGCCAGCTGGCCAAGTGGTCTGAGAGGGGGACGTGGCCCCCCTACTGCACGAACCGGCCGTGCCAAGCGACGCCGCCCTCCCAAACCAGCTAGCTAGGCTGTCCGACCTTCTAGAAAAAGAATCCCTCTTGGGCGGGCTACTAGTTCTCTACCACGGCGCCCTCTTGGCACTGCGGTTCTGCTCCACCTGGCCGGCCGGTTCTCTATCGCGGTGCCCTCCTAGCACCGCAGCTCCCCTCCGCCCTGCCAGCCAACGGGCCAGACGGTAATTCCACCAAAGAGAACCGCATGGGTGGGCCGCGGCCTTCTGCAGCACGACACAGTGGGGCGACGCGGTTTCTCCTTTTGGCCTGACCGACTATGGTCAGCCAGTTCTTCCTCGATCGAGCGGCCCGTGGTTGCGGGCCTCGGTTCCTCAACATGCGGCCGGCGCGCAGCTGCCGCCTTCGATCGTCACCACATCCAGATTCCAAAAAAGGCAAGGAATGTTGGAGGATCGTCATGTCGTGTTTGTTCGGCCCGCACCCTCTGTGTTAGGCGGTAACAATCGTCCATATATGTTCACTTGAATACAACAAGAATAGAGGTCTAATTTAATTAAAATAAAATAAACAAACCCCCTACCTCGAATAAGGTTCGCCGTTGACAAAGATCATGGATGAAGGTGTCTTTTCTGTCATCGTCAGAGTGCACCTGAAGAAGAATTGGTGTATCCTCTCTATTCGTGGAGAAGTGAAAAGAAGTTACATCGTTCTTTGTCGGGGGATTGGTGTTCTTCGAAAAAGGAGAAACTCACCTCTTCTTTCACAAGATCTCTCTCTAAAATATTTTCTCCAACACAACAAGTGCCAAGACAATTAAAATAAGGCTTCCCCCTATTTTAATTAAACTTTCCAAGCATTCAAAATTCAAAATTCAAAACACTTAATTGATAAATTGGAGGATTCAATTTATTAATTAAGTTATTGGCATGAACTAATGGGAGATTTGTCAACATTAAACAAGGTGGTTTAATGGGGGTTTATGAGAGTTATGGGAAGTTCAAGGTTTTAGGTCACGTGTGGGCCCCACCCCACAAATATCCTCTCATGGGTGGTTATGTGGGTGTGGGTCCCACCTCTAACACCCTTTGGGATGATATAACCACCATACTTAAAAATAAAATTGTGCTACACCAATTATATTTATTTTAATCTAATTCCCCAAATATTAATTCTCAACCCACTTAAAACACAACTGCGGTAAAGGTCCCATTAATCAATTACCGGCCCGACGAGCTCATCGGTGCCCTTGGATTTCAATTCCGAGCACTGTTTCAATAGATAGAAAAACACGCTCGTTCGTTTACTGAACATACCAAATATAAACATCAAAAATTGATTTCAGGCTCACCAGGACTTGGAATCAAGTGTCTTCAGAAGCCAAAAACGCATAAAATTCCAAAGTATTTAAGAAAAAATATTCCTTGAAATTTCTAGTTCTTTACACACTTTTTTATCTTCATCAAATCTAAAAGGATTGGATCATTCTCAATTCACATCAATTATATAATCACTGGGTCCATTCTACATAGAGAATATGTAACCTTGTTCGCTTTCCTAGGGTGGTAATGGATTCAGCAGTCATAGTCCTTGATCATCTCTAACCATCTTTATTGGCGAATGTTCAACTCTTTATATGTGAATATATTCATGTGGATTTTGTGGTCCTTATATATTTCACACTTCTCTTCAAAAAGAAAATGCCGCCCCATTTTTAAAGATAAGATCCCCGTATCCAACTCCAGATCATGTGTTGGATCATTCTGCTCATGAATTAACAATTTCCATGAAGCATAGGCACTGACTGTGTCATTTTCCATCATCCCACAGCTTAGTCCCTTCTTCTAAGAATCACCAAATACAAAAAAAATTTCTCCGCTTATGGGTAAAGAGAGAATTGGTAGAGTGATAGACCATCTTTTCAACTCCTTGAAGCATTCTTCACATTCATCACTAAATGAAAAGTTTACTCCATTCCATGTTATCTTGGTAAGAGGGTTGGAAAATCATGAGAAATTTCTAAAAAATCGTTGATAATATCCAGCTAACCCCCAAGAAGCTACGAATATCTATTACTAATGTTTTCTTCATCCATCCCTCAATTGCATCTGTTTTGGAGGTATCTATAGATATCCCATTGCTTCTAATGACATGGCACAAGAATGAGACATCCTTCAACTAGAACTCACACTTTTTTTTCTTTGCATAGAGATTCTCCTTCTACAGGGTCTCTAGTATAGTACTTAGATTCTCCTCACAGTCCTCCTTGGTTTTAGATAATATCATAAAATCATCTATAAGGACTACCAAAAATTTTCTTGGTAATCCATAAAGTCTCTAATAATCAAGTCCATGAAAATTTCTAGATTATTAGTTAGTTAGAAAGGAATTACTATGAATTCGTAGTTCCCGTATTTTATACAAAAAACAGTCTTGGGGATATCTTCCTTCTTC
Source organism: Viscum album (assembly GCA_963277665.1). Lineage (NCBI taxonomy): Eukaryota > Viridiplantae > Streptophyta > Magnoliopsida > Santalales > Viscaceae > Viscum > Viscum album. The sequence continues at coordinate 1,193,764,094 of OY728123.1, read as the reverse complement.
AACCTTACTTGATATTATCCCAATCGAAAATCCACCTTGGAGAAGTATTTTTCTCCACACAGCTGGTCTAACAAGTCATCAATTTGTGGGAGCAAATACTTGTTCTTTATCATGATTTTGTTAATCTCATGATAATCGATGAAAATGTGCATTGAACCATATTTATTTTTGGTGAAGAGGAAAGGTGCACCCCGTGGTTAAGAACATGGGAATATAAGCCCTTTTTCTATATTCTTCTATAGTTGTTTCTTTATCTCATCAAGATAAAAAATATCCATTCTACATAGAGTCTTTGATATTGGAAACTCACTAGGTATATTCTAGGAGGAAGACTAGGCAATTCCGCAGGAAACACTTCTATGAATTCCCTCACAAAAGGAATGTCTTTGAGGATGGTTTCTTACTTGGGACAAATCATATGAGCCAGATATGTGTGATCATAGGGAAGTAATATCCACGCTTGAGATGATGTATTTAAGGAGGATCCAACTACCTCCTTGTACTTGTAGAGAATCGGGGGTCGATTCTCCACATGAAGAGTGATTTTCCTCTGACAAAAATTTATGTTGGATCTATATATGGAAATACAATCCATGATAATAATAGCATTAAATCCCACCAGAGGGATAATGATGAAGTTCACCATGAAATTCAACTCATAGATTATGACAGGTGAAGAGTTATATTCATGGGATGCAATGATTTACCCATTTGTCGTACTCACCAATATCTTTACTTCCATTATTTGTGGTGGTGTTGGGATTTTTCTACTAAACATATGGGATATAAAATAACATGTAGAACTTGAATCCAAAAGCATGTTTGTTATTATTGAATCAATAAGTAGCATACATATCACCACATCGTTGTTGGGGTTCACTTCAGGAATAGTGAAAGAAAAAGCTCTCCCTTGCTGTCTTGGAGGTTACTGGTTTCCTCCGAAAACCCTTGGCTTAGGGAACTAATTTTCAAGATTCCCTGGTTCATTGCAGTTGTAGCAATGAACTATGCATTGAGGTTCAAACCTATCATTCTTCTCCTCTGTTAAAGATGCAGATTTTTCTTGCTGATAGTTAACATCTCGTTTCCATTCTCTTCCACAACTAAAACATTTCCTCATCCCCTTCAGGAAATTTCCGAGGTTCATCGTTCTACACATTTGGAATTTGGGGTTCTGGATATTCTTTGCATAGTTGGATTTATCAATTGGACTATAAGAATTAAAGTCCAACTTACACTTCTTATCCCCATGATACCCTTGAGATTCTAAAATATCTATTTCAACCTTGAGGGATCATCAGACAATTTCCTCACAGCTGTCGAAGTCACGAATCACCAACGCTTTCCGTAGGCCAGATTTCATCCCACCCATGAAGTGGTCAACCTTGAATGTGGGGGTAACGAAAAAGCTAGACGCGTATCATGAAAGCCTTCTGATGTTTTCCTCGTACACTTTAACATATTCATCCTCCTTTTTCTTGAGTCAATGGAAGTCCCTTTCCATCTTAAGTTAGAGGGTGCACGAAAAATATTTATCAAATAACATCTTTAGAAAATCATTCCATTATAATGCATTGATCTCCTCCTTAGGCTTTGTATTTTTGAAAAATTTCCACTATTGATCATCTTCACACTCCATATTATAAGAAACCATCTTAAATTTATCTTGTTCAGAATATTTAATGATGGTGAAGATCTTTTTAATGGAGTTGATCCATTGTTCTGTGATTGAGGGATTAGATGATCCATTAAAAGTAGGTGGCATTTGTCTGATTAATCTCTTCATAGTAACATGTTCTTTCTTAGGGGGGTTGAACATTCCTCTTGACCTAGGTTTGTATTCAAATATTGAGTTATCTGAGACAAAAGCGTGACGAAGTTTGCGATTCCCGCAACCATCAAATTGGGCATCTCATTTGGACGTTCATCACATTGACCTTAATATCGGTTGTTATCCTAAGTCATCCTATTACTTGACATTGAATGGACTAAAAGGAATTTTACGGCTAACAAATAAAGGGTAATCCAAGGACAAAACTGATTACTTATAAATAACTTTTATTTACTTATCTTATGAATTCATGGGCGTCAATCTATTATATTTATGATCTATTTTCAAACATATATTATAAGGGTAATTTTTTTAATTCCCTTAATAAGGGTTCATACTAAGCATGTAAATTTACCAAAGAATACCCCCTGGGTGTGTTGTAACCAAGAGTTCATCAAGGAATGTTGTCATATACCATAATACACTGGGTCAAGCCCGAAACTCCTTGTCGGGGTATTCACCTATAGGTACATCTGTGCCAGAGCCTCCCTTACCTACTCGTATCCAGACAAGGATGTATTTTCTTGATAAACCACCTAAACAGTACCCACCAAGATAGAGGAATTATTTTATTATAATTATTCTTGCCTCTAAGGATTCCCTGGGTTTTTCTAATCCTAATCCCAAAAATAACTAAACCTCCCTTTGATACAAACTATTAAAACCCTTCTCTTTTATTGCAAACTTAATCATGATTTATTACATAAAATCTTCACATTATAAAACATGGAATATCGGGAGGTCTAGTGTCTTTGGGAATTAGTAACATTATATAACAACTTATAACATAAAACACTAAACCTATTTATTGAAAACATCATTTACATGACCACTACATTAACTCGTACTTTGCATTGCATGGGATAACCTGAGGACATGCATAAAAAAAGGGTGGGCTATAAATCCCAGTAATGGAATAAACATGGTATAACATGATGAAATATAATAAATGTTATTAAATAGGCTTATCAACAGAGACTCAGAGATAAATAAACATAAAGGCATGATAAATAATGACAATCATAACATGGAAATGTGGCAAAAACACATAACATGGAATTAGTATGAGATAAGGTTCATTGCACATGGAGCATGAGTAAACCCTCATTGCACATGAAGCCTGAGTAAACTATCATTGCAAATGAATTAGAGTGATTCAACACTCATTTCACTTGACGTGTCATGATACAATACATTACCCAATGCATTGGAGCGCTATCAGGGTGCACCCTTCTTAAACATTTCTTTTCATGCATAAGTGTGCCATGTGGATCATACAACATGTAACCAATCATCATCATTTATTACACGATAAAGGGATGTGGAATACATAAATGATTATCAAAATAAATAATTAAATGTGAATAATGGTGAATAGCTTTGATAGAGAAATGTGCAAGGCATTCACTACACAATGAAATTGGATTGGAAAATCATAGTGCAAATTCGGTAGCATATCAGCGTGAAATAAGAACTCATAAAAATGGTAGATTAGAGAGAAAGTATTTTATCATCAGATTTACCTGAAATCGACTGTAAGGGGTCATAGAGATATATGTCCTAGCAAACGTAATCGAAGTTAGACGCATAATACAAAAGAATTACATGGATGTAAATGAAGGGACAGAAATCCCTCACGGAATTTCAGCATGGTAATGAGTATTAAATGGAGGAATTAATGAGAGAGAAAGGGGTATACCATCATCAAAAGATAAATAGGGCAGTATGGGGTTTGTGTGAAATCATACCCCATTATTTTTAATTGAAAACAAAAGGGCATAACAACTTAATGAAAATTGGACAAAAATGAGAAAAAAAGAAATCCCTTACTTGGAAGAGTGATACCAAAGGCTTGGGAGAGGATTACTGGGAGCTTGTGGCACATTTGGAGGAATATAGAGAGATATGGAAGAGGTTGGAAGAAATTTAAAGGCTTTGAGTGAAGAGGAAGTGGGAGTTGGGTGGATTTATATAGGAAAGGAGATGGAATTCTATATTATTGAGGTTTGGGTCACCACAAATTAAAGTAATGAATACCAAAAACTAGACCATGGTTTTTTCTCGAGGGGATTGTAAAAATATATTTTATAAGGCAAATGGATGAAATTATTAAAATAATAAGGCTGATATGTGGAAGTGAGTCAGACTCCCAAGGAAAACAATTTGAAAAGACAAAATGTTTTATAAGCCTTGAAGGGTCCACTAAAGCTTTGTAAAAAAATCAAACAAACCCAAAATCACATTATTTTAATGGTTAAACATATATTGGACGAACATTATGCTTATTGTATTTTATTTCATCACTATTGGGTCATTATGATGTCATAGAACACATTATATATTTAAACCATATTGAATTTTTACCCATAAATTCGATTGTCTCAAAAAAATTGAAATATTTACCATGGGATAATTTAGAAGTACTGATTCTAAAAATAATATTCATTTTATCTAAATATTTTTCTAAATATTTGAGTTTTTACTTTTAAAAAAACCTATATATATCGAAAATTCATGGGTTTTGAAAAAAAAACTTTCAAACCATAATAAAAATTACAATTTAATTTATAAAAGTATAAGATAATTTATATTTAATAAAAACTAATTTAATAACAATAAAAATAATTTAATAAAATATTATTTAATTCAAAAATCAATTAATTCATCAAAATAGATTTTCTTAGTTGAATATTAACTAGAAATACCATTTTTATTTTAGAAAATATTTACAAAGTAACAATAATTAAATGAATGCACATTCATTATAAAAAAATAATGTACATAGTCATAGTGCTAGGGTATTTTTAAAGAACCCCTTATAACACCCTCATACGACCTAAGGGTAACGTGAACGATGATGAAAAACTCTTGGGGTGGCTATGATAAAATTGCTCGAGTGGTAATATCTATCAACTTCTACTTCTCTCGTAGGCGGTTCTGCTCGTGCTTAACGAATTCATGCTCGACATGGGATTGGTGAAGAGTGAATCCCAATGGAACCACCTCAATTCTTAGCTCTAACAAAAAGGATTCATATGGGGCATGTCTACTGGTGAGTCAATTGCTTCCTTTTTCTGAGTAAATTGGATTTGATAAAACCCTATAATTATACTAATCATGTGGTCACTATTCAACGACTATATTATCAATAGTCATAATTCATAACTATATTTTAAATTCCAAAAAATAAAACCAAATAATTCCATTCGTTTTACATAACCACAAGAAGACATTTAAATAGACCAAGACGAATTTTCATTAATGAAGCTTTGGGTCGTTACACATTGGGACCTTATTTAGTCCATGATTCCCAATGGGATTATTTACTAGACAATATCACTTTCTATCCAATTCTATGTGACCATAACCTCTATCCTCCATTGGTTACTATATCCTAACTACTAAAAAAGGTGGTGAAGACATATAAATATTCATGTTGAAGACCCGTAAAGGGAATCTTATGAACATTCATGTTCTTACTCGCTAAGTCAACTATTGTTCATGATGTGAGAAAAAATATATAGTTCATAATAGATACGGAATTAATCTCATACGTACTACCATATAACCCTATACAAATCTATGATATTATCAATTAACCAATCAATCGGAGAAAAAATTATTTAAAATTAAATTTTATACATTAGTTCCCCTGAACAATGTTTAATACATAGTGAAATAACCATTAAGGTATTTAAACCCATATTGAATACTTTTATAAAAATCATACATCATCCCTCATGGTTTTCTGAATCATAATAAATCTTTTAATGGCCACCAATAATAATTGTACTGAATTACAATGGATACCTCTTCATGGTAAATTTTATTTCTCTATATTCATCACTACCAACTGAGCCATCTTTTTCTTGATGATAAGGTACTCTAATATAAATATGCCCAAAAACATTCCATTGGAACCCTTAATTTGAATATGGTACAGAATTAACTCCTACATACCCATTATATACCATTCTCTCATGATTCATTTTTTTTTCAAATTTTATAATGTCCTCTAACCCCTCAAATTGAGTTTCAACCACTCCAATAACATCATGTTCCCACTTGTATCATTTTTTTATCATAATTTGATCATCATTGTACAAACTAGATCTAACTATCAGGGTTATGTATCGGTGGTCCATATAAAAATGTGGGTTCAATGATGAAAATAGTAAAACATGGATCATTGTATGTTATAAAGTCTATAAAAACAATAGTCCTTTACCAAACTCATGTGTGTACTATGTGCACCCTAGTCGAGTTCCCTACCAACTAGCATGAGGTCTCTCTAGAATTCTCATGCTACATGCCTAGTCACCTGAATGAGAAACCTTAATTCCCATCCTTAATTTAGAAATCTCCCATGATTTTCCAATAAATAGACCCCCAGGGGTCCTCCTTTACTAAAAATGTGGAGCCTTTATAGAAGATAAAGCAACACTTGAAGCTATTTGTTCCTAAGTCCTCTCTTCCCCCTTCAAGTTTTTATTGAAAAAAAACATATATAAATGAGTAAATCATTAGGATAATTGATTTTCCTAAAGGATTAATACACCAATGAAATGCAGAGGACTTCTTCATCCTTGGTCCTCCAATACTATGGTAAATAACCCCCACCTTGGAAATCTATACTAAAGTACAATATTACCAACTGAAATTTGGAGTAAATCGCAAGGGTGACCACTTAACGCATCATTCCACATGGGTGATAACTTCACCAATTATTCCTAAACAGATAACATTCACCCTATTCCTCCTTTATTGAACATCATTCACACCATTCCGTCACTGGGGAACCTCATTCACCATAGAATATCACTTGGTAGTTTTATTCACCCTAGGCACTCCCAGGGGTTCCTCATTAACCCTATGATTCACCAGTGTTCCCCGTTCAAATAATCCATCCACGAGGGATCCCCGTTCACCCTATATATCCATAACTGTGACACATCAAGCATCCACCCCAATTAAGTAAACATTTATGTAACATTTTTTAAAAATCATTAATGAATCCTTATAGGAATTTCGTTCACCGATGTATTTAAAATGTGATAATAATATTTCATAAATTTATTGTGGACAACCATTGTCCCATGAAAACATTATATCAAGTTGTACTCTTTATGGTCTCATACATATTCTTTTAAATTACATGACATGTACCTATAAAATATGTTAAAACAATTGACCATGTACTCCCTTGATAATAAGGATCCCCATAAAAATAACCTACAACCGATAGGATCATCAGGGTGGAAACAATCATGTATCTCGTTGATAATGATGATCCATATACTAAAAAAACTGGTGAAACCTATCCTTTCATACATTTCTCATCTTGGATACTAAAGTGTCATGTTGGATGAATTGTCCCATCAGATGAGCCACGTAGGCGAGGTACTCCTCCCTCTGTATATTCCCCGACCATGTTCCCATTGATGATTTCATTACTATGAATCATCAATGAGACATATTTATCTGTATTATAAAATCTCATTTTAATCTCAATTTAATTTCTCATTGGGAAATATTTATCATGTGTTCATTCATACATATATCAAACTATTAATGAGAAAGAGGTAGACACTTACATGGGATTCCTATTATGGTGTGATCCCCCAACCCATCTTCAAACAACCTTTTACACTGTATCTGTAAAAAAATATTATCTTCACCTGAGTCACCAATTGGTTTATTAATATTAAGGAAACATACATGTAATCCCCACATGTATCCTTCCTAATCATGGGGATGGATAAGGCATCCTACGTAGGTGTAATCCCTAATCATTACCTCATTAATGATCTCATCACTAAGATTTGTTAGTGAGTTATGTATATGTCTAGGAAGCCTATGTATAATCCCCATCTCATTATCAGGTACCCTATATCCGATAAATTATTACTGAAAGGGTTATATTTATAATGAGGTATCATTTTAAGGGGTGCATATTCCATGACATATAACATTTTTAAAGGTACTTATTCAATATGAGATGCACCTACCTAAAAGGATTATATCCTCTTTGTGGATTCCTTATCAATTGAAATTTTTGATATGAGGCATCAACATCCACTCATATTTTGTTACCAATAAAAGAGATAAAATATATGGGGAATCATATGCATAAATTCCAATCAATATTATTTTGGTATCAGCTTCACCACATAAACATCCACAGCATGGGATATTTAATTAAACGATATAGTCTAATGAAAAAAGCCATACTATGTGAATCCCAAACAATATGGGTTTGAATTAATCATAATTAAGATACATGGGATGCCTATATGAATTTAAAAGAAAACATAAAGAAACATACATTCATCATGATATATTCCCTATAAACTCATTCTCAATGTAAAATATCTCATTGATATTTCAGATGGCTATATTATAAGTGAGAATTACAAGAAGGGGAGAATCATGCGTAAGTCCCACATCAACTATTTCAATGAATAATCCACATAATAGTCCACTCTACATAGAATTAAACAATTTTAGAGTAGTTGTGGATATAGGAAGTGAAAAAAAACTATAATTTTCCTTGACCGATGACCTTAAAAGATATGGAATTTCATATTATATATCATCATACTGTGCGAGTTCTAATTCTATTCATAGTGATATAAACAAATCTCCGTTCTTATGCCAAATCCTGAATCTACATTAATTATTTCCTCCTTTCATGGGATCTCATGGCCTCCCCGTATGTTGATAAAATCTTGAGTTGACTATTGTGTATCTTTAAACATAGATTAATTAATGAAGTAGTAAAATAATTATAGAGAACCTATGATAGATACATATGTTCGCATCAAAACATAGATTCGAATAATTTTTTATCCCAATGTTAACTAGTACCGCACTATGATTTGGGAATGATTCAAAAACACATCTCAAATCTATAATAGTGTATTAATGTAGGCATTAATTTCCCAAAATCAGGGAACATGATTCTGACCACACAACCCATAGAACAATGCCTTAGTCAAAGAATCATTTAAAATGGGGTAAAGTACCAATTACCACATTCCTTTATAGTGTATCTCTCATTTACTCCAAAAAACATATTATTTGAATATGTTAAATGAAAAATGGTTGATGTTAAATACTTCAACCAGAATGGTTGGGTGATATATAATTTCAGGCATTATATTTCACATGACACAGTCCCAAGCATGGTGTCACAGTTTTTGCAATAGAATATTGCAAAAATATAAATATAAAAACTCATACAATTATATTCTAAATATGAAAACTTTATATTTAAAATTTACAAGGTATATATGTAAATTTATTTACATTTGAAATATATGATTTATAAAAATATAAAATATCCATATTTTTAAATCCATTTAAACATTATATATTAATAATGTAAACAATTTGTTTTATTTAAATATCATATATTTTTAATTAATTTTAACCTCAATTATATTCTCTTAAACTATTTTTTATTGTATAAAACAAATTTTCAAAATATTCTTATAATGTAACGATTTTTTATTTTTAAATTTATGAATCTTTTATAAAACAAATATAAATGTTTTATAATTTTTCAAATTTTAAAATTTATACACACATTTTTAATTAATATATAATTTTTAATATAAATATTCTAAAACAAAATCTAAAATTTTATACATTATATGAATAGATAATTAATATTATTACTTAATATGAGAAATATAATTATTAAATATTTCATAAATATATAATAAATAATTATGAAAATATTATCATTTTTATCTTATTCCTATAAAATTCTTTAAAAAATGTTTTCAATATATTCTAATAGATATTGTAGTGGGAAAATGATTACCATGTCCACTATCCAATTAAAACGGGTTTGGATGCCTTTAGATTGGGTATCCGTGTGAAATTTAATAATGATTTAGAAATTCGTTTAGGTTATGAAATATTTATAGGGTATTAAAAACTCTAATATATTTATATAAATTATTATGAAAAATTATATAATAATATGAAAATTATAATTGGGATTAGGTTCTGGTTTGAAATTCCTTTCAAGATACAAAAAAATAAAAAAATAAAATATTAAACAAGTAATGGTTCTACATGGATAGTAATTTTTTATTTTGGTTTCTGTTTTGGTATTTTATTAAAATGTTTACAATGTTATGATTTGGCCTCAAAAATCAATATCTTAACTATTTTTGGTATATAGTACCCAAAATTCATGGGTGCCTAAACCATTTCCATCCCTACATTTAAATATAATTTATTAATAATTTATTGTTAATAATTCATTTCATATATTAAAATAAATAAACATTTATAATCTATTATATCACCACTTTTAACAAAGGAATATATATTTAGTGATATACCATTTAATCATGCTCACTTTTCATCATAACGTAGAAAACAATATATCATATCACATGTTAAAACTATCTTGGCTTCCACAATAGTAATGTAATCATTGATTACATTTACAATTGTAGGAAATATCTTCATAATACTCCATGAGTTATTATAAAACCTGAAATCTTATCTTTAACATTGATTTTGATAACATTATATTGCTATTGATTTAAAATGTTTTTTATACTTCTTATGACTTTCATGGGAAATAATATATCATTGTTTTTATTCAATGATCAATGATATAGATTCAACCTCACTAGTACAATATAAATAATAGATAATGGTATCTCCATATCATAATTAGTTATAATATTGTTCTTAAAAAATAATATTAAATTTTTTTATTTCAATGATTTAGTGATGGTGCTGTTATTGGGGTTTGAAGGCCATCGAAATTTTTGTAACAAATATTAATGTTATACATGCCATCACCATCATGAATTACTTAATAAAGATCTCTAAATAGTGTCCAAATTATTAATTTCTCTCTAGATGCCCATCCACTATGTGTATCTCCAAATCCCTTTTTTGATGGATCACTAAATTCTCATTGAAAATGTAATATCTTGAATTAAATGAGAATTAGATAAATTATCATTAACCTTAAGGTAATTTGATACAAAGAATACATAATTTCTCATCATTTGATCCTCTATATATATATAAATCCTTAGATTATCCAAGGATATATTGACTCAATTGTTTCAGAAACACTATATATGATACACATTCTATAATGTAAAATTAATTATTCACATTAAACCTATCATGAATGTTTCATTTTAAACATCCATTATTTTTAATTATATATAAATATTAACTATTATATGAATGTTTAGTAATTATTTAGGATAAATTAGGTTGACAAATAAATCTCAATATTAAATATCAAATATCATATGACGTTTCATGTATATTGCATGATGGAATAAACCAATATCATATGTGACCACCTTGGTATCACATATAAAGATACAAAAATATCTTATATGATTATATAATTTTAGTAAAGATATAGATATTATTATTTAAAAACATATAACATTCAATTTGAGTTAATTATGAGTTTTAATGTTACTTATAGTTCCATAATGTTCTATAATGAATAAGATTATGATAAATAATTTATTTAGGTACACAATTTTTTCAAATAGTGTGAAAAGTTCAACATTGAAACTGAGGATAATGAAAAGTATTTTGATATGTACATGAATTATTATATCTATTATATAAATATATAATTCCAAATAATTTTCCAAGAATAATGATTAATCATATATAAATCTTATCTCTAGGTGTTTCTGAAGATTTTTTAGATGATGTGTTATAATATTAAATATAATGGATAATTTAGGAATATTCATGACAACTCAGAGGAGAAAAGATTTGTAAAAATGAAATTTCTTCCCTCTTGAAAGATTTAGATTACAATATAATAAACTTATTATCTATCACAAGTATTTACTCAGCCTATAAAGTAGTAAATGATAATATTTTATACATATTAAAAAATATCATGTATTTATTTCATGTTTTTTTATACCAATTTTATAGTGAAATTTATGTTGTAGTGTTAACTCTAGATAAAAAATAACCTAAAAAATATCAGTTTTATATTAATCTCATTGAATTTTTGATATAATTTTAATTTTAAAGGAAAAATATTTATTTAATTGAAAATAGTATTTGGGCCCATATATCTCATTATTTTTGGTTTTAATCAAGATATTTCTGAATGTATATTACAAAATCAAATATATGATACTCTATATGATGATTAATGAATATTTTTGATTCTATAATTTCATGAAAAATGTAATATAATTATTTTTAAATTATAGGGGACTTAATGATAGTTTCTCAGATATAAACATTGAAAAAATGAATATTTATCAATATCATTGGAAGAAGGATATATTAAAATATATTTGTTATCCTTTAAGAAAATTTCATCTATATCAGGAAAAATTAAAGGATATTTTTACATATTAAATAAAATAATTGACATGTTTATTTTTTCAAATGACATTTATCAATTTTTACATATTTATTTGTACTTATTATAATAGATATAATGAAAATAAAATCCTTATTTAAAATTATATTAGTTTATTACAAAATAATATGAATTTTTTACTACAAAACAAGAAATAAATGGATTTTTTAAAATTAGTTATTTTTACATAAATTTCTTTACGGATAATTTATTACGTCTTTTGATATTGCATATTGTGAATTCATGTTAATTGAATGAGTATCATTATATATCAACAAAATTTCAACATAAATTTTCATACACTCTGTAGATTGTGGTGATCAGGGTCAATCCCTAGGTAATGATATGATAATTAAAAGTCTAATCTAATTACCGGTATACTAAAATTGAGACGAAATTTTATGGAAAGTGTAAAATATATTATAGAATGAATATAGGTTATTATAATTTAATTAGATGAAGAATATATAAATATATGTTCTAGAAAAGATAAAATGTAGTGATAATGGTTATGTAAATAGTCATGAAAAAAGGATAATTCATATGGAATTCAACTAAGGTAGCCTATTGAATTGACGATACTGTAGAAAAATTCTTGAAAATGACAAGAGTCACTCAAGGGAAAAACAATTATCTAATATCAAATTTTCCTCTTGTGATGTTATAATTTCTGAAACTATATTTTTATTACAATGAAATAAATTGGATAAATATTCATGAAGATTTTTTTGATTAGTAGATTCATCAAAAAAATAATTTACTAGTTTGAAGGTGGAAAATCGTAATTGTGTTGAATTAAAATAACAAGAGGAGAATACTAGAATAGAAATTAAAAACAAACCACAAAAAATTAATTCCACTCAAAATGTTCAGTTACTCTACATGTTAAATATAAGGAAATACAATGTTGCCAATATTTAGTAGGAAATAAGAAAATGGGGAAAAGATTTATTCTCTTTTAATGGAGGAAGTCATCTCCCTCATCCTTCCCTTGTTTTATTCATCCTTGAAGTACATCATGTGTCTCTAACTCATTCCATTGCTTCTAGCCATACATTATTCCATATCCTAGTAGGATGGGATCTCATATTTAGTGGTTTCTTTAATGGTAAGTTGAATGATAATTAATCAAACCTCCCAGAATGAAGAATATCCTTTTTAATGAAAAATGAACCTCACCTTGTTATAAATTTCACATCCAAAATCATGTAATAACTCTATATTATGTTCACATTTTGAATAAACAATATATCAAAATTCTATATAATTATAATAAATCTCTATGAAATTCTAATCACTTACCAAGAATTAAATTTCTCCAGTTTTTACCTTCAATAATTCCTCCTCAATAAATATTTTTAAAAATGGAACTATATTTTAAATATATTTATCATGAATAAATACTCTCTAAAATCCCTCAATTTAGTCACAACTCGAAATGATCATCAATAATATTTCCTAGATCAAACTCAATTACTAATCAATTGGAAACAATAAATATTTAAATTAAAACATTACCTATAACAATTGAAAACTAATGGAAACCCACTTTATCTTCAATTAATATCCACTCGTAATCAGTGATCAATGTTTATAATTACCTTATTCGGGTGTATTCTTTCATGAAATTATATCAATTAGGTCTTGATTCATCCTCAACAGGTGTGAATATTTAATTAAGATTCAATATTTTCACACTATCACTTCATCAAAAAATAGGATCACACCCCATAACGAACATCAGTTCATATAATTAAAGAGAATTGAGGCCCCCTTCATTATTAAAATCAAACATAAATGGTTTTGTTAGAGGCTAGATGAATTTTTTAGATAAATTAGATGATAATCAACCCCTTTTATGAATATATAAATGAAAGATAATATGAAACTCAATAAAAATGAAATAAAGTATTTTTTTAAAATGTGTGTATCTTACATTGAAGATCCGCAATATGAATCTCGATCACCATTGAATGTGTTTGAGAGAGATTAAAAAGTTAGTAAACAAAATAATACCTCCTCTATAGTATATTAATGGTGTCACATATATGACGTATTTAAATGGTATTTTTCATTTAATTTCCATTATTTATTGTTTTGGGGGTTTCCCCTACATTTTTGTATTAATGGGTGTGTTTCCATGGTTTGGTCCAAACTATGAGCCCATTTCCAGATATAAAAATCAATTTCGTTTCTTTTATAACACTTTAGTTTTTCAATATTTTTCCACATTTCTACTTCCAAAATGGCCTTACCTAACCTATTAAAACCAAACTATTAATTTATACCTTTTAGAAATTCATAATCATGGTGGATTTGGGTTTTTATTTAAGGAATTGGGCCATCCCAGAAGCCCATTTCCAATTTCAAAAAAAATCATGTTTTACAGTTATTCGGTGATTCCACCTCCCAATTAAACCCAACATGCATAGTCATGACCCCATATTCTTTTCCCCCTATTTGGAGCTCATTTATATCGTAGATTATGTAAAATATTCTCAAGATTTCTCAAATCTTTGCGATTTGAAGAGGAACTTCGTTTCATTCATAAATCCTTCATTTCTAACTATTTATTCCTCATTCCAGTTCCGAAATTACCTCCTAATACTGTTTAGAACCTCACATTCATTTTTGGATGTTTGGAAATTCATATACTATTGAATTGTGTGAGATTTCTTCAAGATCCCCCAAGTAACTGGGTTAACTTCTTTCATTTGCCCATTTTCTTATGGTTTCTTCCCTTATTCATGAAGTTCATAATTAATAGAAATTACAATTTTGAAAATAGGGTTTGATATTTTATTTCATGGTCTGCAATTCTGGTTTATGGTCTGTTTTAACTCGTTTGTGGTGTGGAGGTGGTGCAGTTGAACTTTCGCACAAATATTTGAGGTTGTTGACACTTTCAGTAGGGGAGTCATGGTGTATGCAATCCTTGTGAATTTTTAAGTTGTATTTATAATATTTTCATGTCTATATAATTTCATTTTTGTTGAATAAATGGGTTTTAGTTGTATTTATAATGAAAATGAAGTTTAGGTTTCTTTTTAGGTGAAATTGGGGGGTTTTCTTAGAAATATTTTATCGGTTCATTTAGAGTTTCCCTATAACTACTTAGTTGATTTTATTGACGTGTATTAGGGTGTAAAATCCTGTTTTGAGTGTCCATATCCATTGGTTGTTTCTGTGAGATTTGGTTTGGTGACATTTTTTAAGTAAATGATTTTTGTGGACCAATGTGATGTTAAATTGGTTGTTTTACATGGCTATTTTATGTTATGACTATTTATGTTTTTTATAAATCAGGCAATGGGTTTATAGAAATGTTTTTAATTCTGAAAATTCTGTTTTGGTGAATGTGGTTATTGTATTTCCCGGACCCCAGAAGCCCAGATTTGGTGCATAATTACATATCACTGGCATGATCATAAAATATCAAGTATCGAATGACCAATTAGTTTAGTAGCCTTGGAAGTACTAGATATATTAATAAGGTTTACATTACATCATAAAATGGAAAACTACAACAACATTGTTTCCATAGACAACATTGAGATCCCCTTTACTATCCCCGGATGTCAGTAATTATATACTACTTTTCATCCTGGAAAAAATAAAACATAGAAAGGGGTGAACTCAAATGCTCAGAAAGGATAACATTATATTCTAAACCTTCATAAATAAGCATAAACATTTGAGGGATTGTATAAGACTAGAACAAAAGCATTTTAAACTTGAACTTCAGCATAATGTGGAAAATATAAAATCAAAAAATTGCATTTACTTATTCACGTGGATATTCTACTAATCGAACATTTACATGTAATATCAATAACCACATTCATAATGATGGAATGCATAATTCCAGACTACCATAACCACATAGTCAAGGCCTTGTGCCAAGACTACAAATAAGATTTTTTCAAGGCCTTGTGCCTAGACACTAGTTTGTCTCATGAGACCTACCGACGCACTGAGGAGATATATCCGGCTCCACCTATCACTTACTAAGTCCAATTAATTCCTCATATGAAATGTTTGAACCAAAACATAAACATTCATATAAAAACTAGCATATGAAATGTCAAAATATTCTTCACAAACCAAGAATGGTATAAAAATAGCACATCCACAGTAAAAAATAACTCATTAAATACAATGTGGAATATTGTATTGTAATAGATTAACCTCAATCATGAATAATGAAGGATATTAACATAGATTAAAATAATCATCAAACTATTGAGAGAAATATCCCCTTTTTTCTTGAAAATTTTTAAATGTCGCACTATTTATCAAGAAGGCGATTAAAAATAGATTTTTGAATCAATGTGTCCCATTCCACATTGAAACTTTTTAAAGGAATTTTAATTTTAAAATTTCACTGTCCATATAAATAAATCCTTAAATCCATTTTAAAAACATTGACATTATTAAGAAATATTTAAAATAATAAATCTCTAAAACATTTAAAATGATATTTTAGTTAGAGTTCATAACCAAAAGAGAGACACATGAAACGAAATAATTGAGTCAATGAGAATTTTCTAATATGAAGAGAATAAAGGGATTCATGATATACTATGTCAAAGTACATTATATACACAATTTAAAAGTGAATTGGTGTATAACAAAAAAGGTGTCTCAATGGAATGTAAATTGAGATGATGTCTTTTATAATGACTGTATCCATAGGATTAGGATAAATCAACGACATAATTATGTGGGAAAAATATAAATACACTCAATTTGATTGGATATTTTGTGTAAAACAATCAAAGGACATTCACACATATTCTTTTAAAAACAACATCAATGAATTATATGTTTAACTCAATAAATGGAGATTGAGTTAAAATTACTCTTATAAAGTTCATATCGATGACTTGAGAATTTATAAATGAAGTAATTATGTGTATAAAATGTATATCCATAGATACAGGAGTGGAAATTATGACATAGTCAAATGAATAGTGATTCCACACATAATCTTGGAGTAAAATAATCAATGAAGTATGCGTAAAGCCGAATGAGTGGAAATTGAAATTTCAAATTCCCTTATCGATTTGGTAATGTACGAAACATACACCCATGAATGATGGACAATAAAATTATGATTTGAATATCCACATATTAAAGTATATTACACAATGAATACAATCATGGTCAGTACACAATACCCAACATCCAATAAATAAGTGGCGAACAATGGAAATATCACAGAATTATGAGTGAGATAAGAAACCCCTTACCTTGTAATTTTTCCTTGGTAGAGGGTAGTTTAACCACCTTTATAATGGTAAATTAATATTTATTAAATTATACAAGAATCATATACATTAATATGATATCATATATGATCTTTTAGAATTGTTTTGTTAATAATATCTTAGTATTATTGTCGTTTAGGGTGTTAACATATTCTTTTTCATTTATAGTATTTGTTATTTGAGTCATATTTGTTATAGATGGGATGTATCTTATTCATATCCAGATTGATATCATGCCTCTAAAAATTATTTTTAAATATAAACTGAAATTTATTCTTGAATGGATATGATGGGGAATGCATCTCATTGCGCTCGTGGAGACGGTAATCCGTACGTACGCACGAGAAATAATATCATTATTTTGACATTAAAATAATATATAATTGGATGTTATATCATATATACAGAATCATTATCATGTTATATTTATTATTTACATGAATTAAACATCATTATTATTCCCATCCAAATAATAATGTATTGAATAACAATTATACCATGACGTGGAGACGGTAATCCATAAGTACGCACGTATGGTGACATGTCATTCAATGGATGGATAGAATAATGAATATGGATTTACCATATTTATAATAACATCACAATATATAGAAGATACTGGTGTTATAATTTTATAATGGAAATAACAAATAAAGAATAAGTGGAAGATGAAAAGAACTTGAAAGAGGGTGGTGAAATTATTACCTCTTCTTCGGGTTCTTCCATTTGATTTGATCAATAGTGCTCCTTAATATGGTTTTCGGACCAATTTAGGGCCTAAAGGATGAAATGAGTAAAGTTGAGAGGGTATTTGGGCAGATTTTGGCCGATCCAAATGGCATTGAAGGTGTGAATTTGAGAGAAGGTGAAGTTCCCTTTTGTAAGAGTGGTGGGGGAACCTTAGGAAAAATTTAAAATATAATTTTATAATAAAATAATTTCGGTTTAGAAAGGCTCCAAAGTGGATTATTTAAATAATAATGTGGGGATGGGTTGAAAACCTCTCAAACAATTGGTTTTAGACAGGTTTGGGTCACTATATTAACCTTAACATTTAGATTTAACTCTTAGTTAAATAGTTTGACATTTACCATGTCTCGTTGTATTTTTATATTATATTATTAATAAACATACTATATATATACAAGTGAACCCCAATTGGTTCATTAATGACGCACCTATAATTATATAAGTCATTTTTCTGAACCTTAAATTTTTAGAAATAGAATATCAATAAATAATATAATATTTGTTTTAAAAACACTTTTGTGTCAATTTTTACACTATTTGGTATTTAGTTTTTGCTAAATTTATAAAAAAATTATTACTTTGAATAAAATTAATATAACCAACTTTAATATGTCATATTAACTTATAATATTATCATAATTCATAAAAAGTCTCAAATTTCATTTATTTGGATATTAATAGTATCAATTAGGTTAATATTTTATTAATTAGGTAATTACTGCATCATCATTGTGTCATCAATAAATTAAATTATTTAATATCAAAAAAATATAAATAAAATACCATTTTCTATTAAATATATTTAGATTTCTAATGAATATTTATATTTGAATTTATCTTATGTGTAAACCTATATTAAAAATGTTTTAGTTATTAAACTTTGATTTTAA
This sequence comes from Viscum album, assembly GCA_963277665.1. Lineage (NCBI taxonomy): Eukaryota > Viridiplantae > Streptophyta > Magnoliopsida > Santalales > Viscaceae > Viscum > Viscum album. Next base: position 1,193,744,960 of record OY728123.1, on the reverse strand, counting down.
CTCTTTTAACTCTTCTTTGAATTAAATACTAATAAATGTCTAATCTAATAAATGTGGACCAAATAGGTTCATATTTTATTCCTAAGGTTGTTTTTGGTAAAATTATACATATCCAATTAAATTAGGACTTCTGTTAGGGTAATAATAATAGCATTTTTACCCTTAATTACCCTATTTACTTTTAACCGTGGTAAATAAAAGAAAAAAGTAACAATTCACCAAAAATTATTTTTATCTTATTGAAACACATTTTACTCCTTGATATTAACCGCATCCCTCATATTTTCAAAATTATACTACCAGAAGTGGTAAAATTATGTTTTATGTGAATTTACAAATTCTCCTAGGAGGTGGGTATAAGAGGGTGAAAAGTTCAATAAAATTTGTATATATCTAAAATTATTATAAGTTAACTCCAATGAATTACATTGAACTTATATGGGTTTTATGTATCTATTTTGACATAAAATAAATTTAAATAAAATAAATTATTATTTAAATAAAAATTCAGTTTTAAACTATAACTCAGTGTTTTTCACTATTGATCAAAAATTGAAAGTTTTCATAAAAAACAAAAAAATTACCCTAATATAATTTCGATATTCCAAATCCAAAAATGAAGTCCATTTTGAATGATAACATTTATAAAATTTAAAAAAGTGGTTATTACTATTCATAATGGCTACTTTGATTGGTTGTGGTGTGTGTTAGAACTCATAGTTGCGTACAACACATGCTACTGTATTATTAAAAAGGAAGCATACTATGGATGATTGGTGTGTTAAATTCTTCCCTCATTCAATGAATTGTGTCCTCGTAATTTTTAAAATCGGGCTTGGGAATATAATGGAAATTCCCACATCGGAAAAAGAGTCAATAAAACTATCACTTTAAAAGAAAGAAAGAGAAGTACAAATGTTATCCAAGATAACCCATACTAAGATTCCATGTAGGAAAACATGGATATGGAAGATAAACTAAGTCTCAAGTTCTGATGTAGAGGGATTGAAAAAAAGATCAGGAGAATGTTAACAATAAGAAAATCATAAAGTTGTGATGGAAAAAACGGTCATTATTTTCCCAGTAGAAAAAGTAAACAGACAACATTTTTTTGTTTCAAGTGACATTAAATAAAGATAAGGAATTTATTTTTGAGATTCACTAAGAACATAAAGATATATACTTACTTTTTATATAGAGATTCAATATTTGATAAATATTTACCACTAAATCATTTTTTTAATTGATGAGTGTTCAAGAAGACTTGGTCACATCAGAAGAGTTGGAATAAACTTTTAGGAAAACACATGATCCACAAAGTATAAACTATATATTTACCTTTTATTTAGAGATTAATCAAAACCAAAATGGTTAGTACAAGATCTGATGATCAACCAAAGGTACATTCCTTTAGAGACAGAAACACTAATCTTAATTTCTAAAATTAAACCAACAAATGCCCAAAGTTAAATAAATACCATTCAATAAAAAATTGTCCTTAAAATCCTTCAATAGAATCCAAACTAATATTGAAACCCATAACTAAGAAGAATTTGGTTATGTAGTCTTCCACGTTAAATTGTATCTCCAAATGACATCAACTACTATTAAAGTCACATACTTAAAAGTAATTAACCTAATCACATAGTCACTATTATAGGTTAATCATTTCCATAAATAACCCAAATCACTATAAATCTACAATAAAAACACGGATAATAATCCATCATTACTCCTCAAATGAAATCCCATAGTATTCTATTTTCCATGGGCATATAGTCTTCCCAAAAAAGCAAATGTCTTCCAAAATAACTTTTTATCACTTAATCACCAAATCATTTTTCTATACTAAGGGGATTCATTTGATGAGAATAAGATCCAAAATAAACTTATTATTGATCAATAAAATCATTTAACTAAAAATAATTAGCCACACTAACTAGGGGATTCATGTAGTCTAGTGGTAGGTGATAAATCTTAATCGCACTCTGGTTGTGGGTTCGATTCCCATAGCTTTGTCTGATGTGATGGGTTGTCACACTGTCTGCGTGTTTTCCTTTTTCAAAAACTATATTTTATATCATTACCAAAATGAGATTAATTACTCAAAATAACCATAACATAATTTAACCACAAATGTTATCTCATACCTTGTATTTTCATCCCAAAATATAATAACTTGTAATTGCCTCAAATCCAATGATCATATAAAACCAAATGGTTATTTATAACTATATCCACAATATAAAAGATAATTCTTCCTTAAATATAATTTTCACATGATAAATTTCAGGGATACACACATAAGAGAAAATTCATCCAAAGTTATCTCAACAACATAGAGCACTAATACCTTTAAACATTTTCCCATCCATTTATTTCCACATAGGTTCTTCCTTGACCAATAGGTTATCCTATAGAATAAGGCATTTACTTGGGTGATTCCATGGTCCCTTACATTTACAACAAATGACCATAATTGGAATATTCAGTTCATTTTTATTTTCTTCCATATTACTCTTCATTTATCCTCAGAAATTCTTTACTTTATACCCATATTTCCCACACGTAATGCATTTCTTTGTTCCACTAAATTGATGACCCATTTTATAAATTGTATCTATTAGAAGCCCTAGATCCAAATTTCACTAAATATTTCCTCTTCCTTGTCATTTATATCAACACTTATTTTTTTTATATAAGTAATAAAACAAATCATAAAATTTATCAATCTTAGATAGTCGACCAAACAACCATTTTTACAATACATCATATGGATAAACTCAACACTACCCCTCTAGAAACCTAATCCTATTAGGGTCTATGATCTTGTGTATCCCAAAACAAGCACCAACACTAATAAAAAAGGATAATCTATGGGAATACAACTTTGGAATAAACTACCTAAGGACATTATAGTGTCACTTATACTAGGATTTCATACACAATATAATACAAGGCACCATGATTTTGAGTAACCTTCCTAGATTGATTATAGGGGTATTGAAATATACGATTTCAGAAGTAATATAACATTTATCCTTTGAAATAGATATTATCTCAAAATATTACCTAAATATAGTCCCTATTATGAATATATGTTTCTATTAATTTGGTTTTGAATCATATTCCCTCCACAAAATCGACATATTCAATCCATATTGATGTGTAACTCTTTACACAACTCGGGGATTCTGTTACATTTTGAAAAACAAAATTCAAACATATTTTAAAAAATATAGATTCATCATATACACGGGGTACATTAATAATTTGTGTAATGGAATAGAGACATCTACATGAGTAACCTAAACAAATAGATATCCAACATCATTTAACAGCCTAGACAATGCATAATCCTCCAGGTAGGTTGGTAGTCCAGCCCCAACTTCCACTTCATCAAGGTTCTTTATTCATGTGAGAATCAAATTCATCATAAATCTAAAACCTACTTGGTAAAATGATATCTGATAACTAAATTCATGTACATAAATTAAATTTTATATTGTGATTAATGAATATGGAAAAATAAATTCATTATAGATTAATTCCATGAAACTAATGTAAGGCTCTATCCTTGAGGAATTTTAACATTTTAATCTAAATATAACACGATATTCCCATATTTTAAACAATATAGAAAACAAGAATATATCGTGGAATAATGTTTTCAATAATTTAATAATTAAAATACCTAAAAATGAGATAATCATTTATGTGTAATTCATAAATAAAACTAATTTTCTTTTTAATTTCTTGCATTAAAATTATAGACATCAAATAAATTTTGAATATAAACGTTTTATATAAATTTCCTAATTTTTAATAAAAACACTATATTTTCATGCTAATATGTACAATTTAATATTTTCGATTATATTTCATTTATATTTTAATTATATTAATTTTTCTAAATTATATATAGTTTAAAAATATTTTTTTATTATGTAAACATTTTTAAAAATTATATTATCATGAAATTAATCATTACTTAACCCTTAGCTAAATATATAATAAAAATTCTTTTGATGTGTCATAAATAATAACAAATTTATACCCCCAATTATTTTGAACAATTAAAAATAATTAATTGTAAAAAAATCATAATTAAATTATAAACTTTTAATATTTTGGCATTATTTCATAATTTATAACCCTTTATAAATTATAACTTAGGATATTAAATAAATATTTATTTCTATATAATCAATCGTAATATGTAATTTCTAAAAGGTATTTAAATATTATTTTCTAATATATGGGTAAAAAAATTTATAACCATCAAATTAATTAAAAAATTAAATAATTTATTTATTAACAAACCTTTTATAAAATTAAATATTCCAAAAATATTTATTATGATTTATAATAATTTTATAAACCATCAATATACTTTCAAATGAAATAACCATTTATTTAACAAATTTAAAACAATTCAAAATATCCTTACAAAGAATTAAAATTCTACATATTGGTAACCTTCTTCTACCCTTACAATGAATGTCTATGTAAGAGTATTCCAATTTTAGAACCCTATCTTATAGGTAAATAACTTGATACATTTTTATATCTTTTGGAGAATCTATTTTAACCTTATATAACCAATTAAATCCTTCATTGCATAATTTAAATGCTTAATATCCTTTATAGAAGCCATATAATTTCTTTTAAAAATCCTTAGGAAAAAAAATTTACCCTCAGATGAACCGCTTCATGTAAAATTAATTCACCAATGTTAACCATAAACATTTTATTTGTGTAAGGGTGATGCCTTAATTACCTATATATTTTTTTCCTTCATATGTTTAAAACCTTTATGTATCCCTTTATGCATAAGGGTATGATCTGGTGACCCATACATTGATTGATCTATGTGAGGGTAAGGTAAGATGAATCAAATGTAGACCACTGTCTATAATGGAAAATCCATGGACAACTTTTTATAATGTAGCTATGTAGGTTCAAGTGGTTGGTGACCATTATATAAACCAGCTACATAATGTTAATCCCTTTTATGAAACTGGATTTCCTAAAAATGAAATGTTGTTATGTTTTTCTAATTCCTTCTTTATTTCATCTTAAGAAATAAAAAATCTAAACATGGATCCAACTGATAAAACTGAAATGATTTTTTATATTCCAAAAAAAATTCTCAAACTAAGGGGATCTGATTAAAACCCCTTATTTAAGGGTCTCTATAATAGACATTATCCAACTGTATAAAATATTTAATAAATAACTATTGTAAAACTGGAATGCCAAACACCAAATAATTAATACATCAATCTCAATTTACTTTAGATGTGTTTTAGGGAGATAAAAAACATAGACACAAAATTATCCCACTTATTTAGTGTTTCCATAGCCTGATCTGATTCACACAATGTTCTAGTGGGATCTACCAACCTCCATGATGTGTTATAATCTCATAACGAAAAGAAGGAATATGTCATAGTGAAATAGTTTAGCGAGTATCTTACGGACATTAGGATCTATACACACATACTACATACACTTATATCACATTAAAGTGATTGATATAACACCAAAGGATTATCTAGAGGTGTTTTTTATATTAACTCATCTATTAAAATGCATTTATAAATTCCATGGCTAGTTCATGCATTATATTCATTTAATCCCATAGTGATTCCAAAAAATATGAAACAATTTCCTTTCATTATAGGTTATGTGGGTGAAATATTTCAAATGTCTACCATACATAAAATAATATAACCAATGAATGAAAATAATTATTTTTATTCAAGATAAAATATGACCCATCAATGTTTCCCATATATATATACATATTTACTTCCTATCTCCTTTAAAAATTACATGGGGAAAAAAACCAAAAAACAATAGGCATTAGTGGAATAATAGGCTCCATTTCAAAATCATGTATATTTATTTTTATTCTATATCAGTATCTCAAGGGACTAGATTTATCACAATTGATTTAAACAAAGATCCTCATGGTCTTAATTTGGCTTCTTCATCATTTTAATGGTTTTCTAAACCATGATTCCTTCGTTACAATATTAGAACCCAAATTAACTTCATGAATCAATTAAAATTTTCTTAAGGATTACATTTAAATGATATAATTTATATTTGAGTTATTTTTTTAATGTTAATCATCATTACATGTAATAAATTAAATAATATTATACATACTTAATCACATTTATTTTATTGTTGGTTATGAGCTCTAGAAGGAGTTGAATCTCATGATTTAAAATTGGAGATCACTGTTAGGACCATCATCATTGCAAAGACTCGTAAATTTCAAGGAAATATTCTTCGTAATTTTATTTTGAATTTTACAAGAACGCAGTTTCTGACGGCATCTGATTCCGAGGCCCGATGTTCCTGGAATCATTTTCTGAAGTTTAGCTCGGGTACGTTCAGTGAACGAACGAGCGACTTTTTCTAACTTTTGAACCAGTGCTCGGAATCAAATTCCGAGGGCACCGATGGAATCGCAGCATCGTTATTTGTTTTGAAACGCCTCTTCTGGAGTTGCGTTTGCTCGGGTGTGGTTTTTAAATTTTTGGGGTTAAGTTAAGAAATAAAATAAAGTGTGCGACAAATTTATTTTTATTTCACTTAAAACCACTTAAAATCCACTTAAAGCTGCTTAAGCTGAGTTGAAGTGGATAGGGTGAAATTCAAAATATCCTACCCTCTTGGTAGGATATTTGTGACGTGGGGCCTACAAGAGCCCACCGTTTCTATTCCGCTATGTAATGCACCTGCGAAAACCCATATTAAATGAAAGTCAACTGACGTGTTTTCTAAATTCTTAACACCCCTATTAATTGGGTGGTTAGTTTCGTTGTAATTAATTATATGAATTAATTCGTTCGTTACTTATCTTTTTTTGGTTTGTTGGCATGTTAATTAAATAGGACCAACGCAGCTTTTTCTTGGATGTTGTGTTAATCCTTTGGAGAATCTCTAAAGATCTTCATCCTCCTTCGTGAAGAACGCGAAGAACGCGAAGAACGTGTAGAACGCAAAGAAGGAAAAGAACGCCGGCCTCCGACGAAGGGCGATGAAGAATGCCAGACCCCCGGAGATCGACGACGCGACGCCGAGTACTACAACGCAGACGCTTCTTCCGCGACGTTCTTCCCCCGCGACAAAACATCGATCAGCTGCTTGAGGAAGGAATTTTTAAATCCTTTAAATTCCTTTGTGGATTTTATCTTTAACATGGATTTAATTCATGAAATTAAATCTATGTGTTTTCTTTAAACCTCGGAGATCGTCGATGCGACGCCATTCCGTAACGACGCGACGCCCTCCCGCGACGCGACGATCATCTTCTACCACGACGGTCAATTCCGCGAAGAACTCGTCCGACGACTACGATGAGGTAGGGGTCATTTTGCAAATGATTTTACCTATGCTTGTTTTCCTCCATGGCAAGAACGCGGACCAACCAATTAACAAGTTGGTCCGTGGATTATTCTTACGGGATGTGGTTTATCAATTGCTGGGATTTATGGTCTTGTTTCAAACCGCTAACGCGGTGGGTGCGGACCAACGAACAAGTCCGAACCCACCGCCCTTTTGTTCTTGGTGTGCGGAACGGTGGACGACGGCAAAATGGGCTGCATAGACGATTTGTTGATTCCGCAGTGAAGATCGGGACCCAGGATAAGCCACGACGCAGATGGAAATGGAATCGGACCACCAGAGCAACTCTGGTGGCCCGCGAACTCCACCGGTGGCGCGGGTCGCCGGCGTGGCGGTGCCGGCAGCTGGAGGCGGCGGTGGTCGACCAGACCCACGACCGCGCGGGTCCGGCGAGACACGGGACGCAGCTCTGCCATGTCCGCTGAGCAAGCGCGGCCCCAGGCGGGGCTGTGGCTCCTCTTCCCATGGGGACAACACGCCCCGCGGCCTCCATTGCTCTGCCGCTCGACCGAGCCGAGCAGAGCAAACCCGCCGGCCGGGTCGCGCCCAGGCTAGGCTGGGCCACCCTGGCCGGGCTGGGTTGTGCCCAACTGGGTCGGACCCAGACCCGGGTCGGGTCAACCCGGTTCGTGCCGTCTCAGGGCGGTCGGGCCGGGTCCGTCCGGGCCCAGACCCCCCGTATCCGGACCTTTTCGCTCTTTTGCTCATAACTCGAGCTACGAGCCTCTGAACGACGCGCTGTCAGCGACGATGTGATCCTTGGATCGATACGGTCATTTCGGTATATTGCACTCAATATTTCAGAATACTTTGGGTTCGGCTGGGTTGGTTCGTACACGAAACCAACTGGGCCCTCGGAGCGGAAACACTCATATATTGAGCTTCAGATGTCCGATTGACGTGCCGTCGACTTTGTTGGTTTCCTCTAAGTGAGAGGGATATTTTGGCTTACTCCGCCCAATGTTTGGACGCAGTTGGAGTACGGCCAGACTAGTTTTAACTTAAAAACCAACCGTGCCCCTAGGACGAAAAAGCCAATAACTCTCAGACTGGGCATCTGATTGACGCGTCGTCTACGTCCTTGAGTTCATGTTGACGATACAGAACTTTTGGATACATAAACTCTAGACTATGTGTCATTTGATGTATCAACCTCTCAAATCATGGAGCGGACCCTCCCGAACGAGCTTGCTGTGTGCGGGAACCCTAAAGCTAGCTGGGACTGCTACTGTGACGTCAATGACTGTACCGAGATCCTTAGTGGATTCGACTGCGACGATGATGAAAACAGTACGAGAATCCTCCGTGGTTTCGGCAGTGACCACTACGGTACATCTTGGGATACGTCAACTCCAGACTACCTGTTAGTTGATTCATTGACCTCTTAGCTCGTGGAGTGGACCCTCCTGGAACGATCATGCTGTGTGCGGAAACCCTAGAGCAGGTTGAGACTTGACGAATGCTGATCGAACGACGAGGTGTGTTACGGATAGCCACGTGGGAAGCTATTGGTTGAAGCAGCATACCCACGGTGGAAGAGCGCTTGGTTGTAGCGGAAGACCCACGACGGAGGAGCGATTGCTTGTAGCAGCACGAGGGAGAACTTGGTTGTAGCGGCAGACCCACAACGGAGGAGCGCTTGGTTGTAGCGGCTGACCCGTGGTACTCAACAGAAGGAGTACCTCTAGAGGCTATGAGGCGGAGCACTTGGTTGTAGTGGTAGACCCATGGTGGGAAGCGGTTGGCTGTAGCAGCAGACCCACAGTACTCGATAGGTGGAGTACTACAGCAGTCCAAGGTTAGAGGGAAGCAATTGGTTGCAGTGGCGTAACCATTGTACTTGATGGAGAAGGAGTTACCAATAGCTATGGTTTTAACTTCATGATCGATCCTCTGTGGGTCATTGTAGGGGGTAGTACCTACCGATCCTTTGTGGGTCTGACAGATTAGATGAATCAGTGGCTATATCTGATCATCTCTATCTTCATTCAAGAAGTATTCTTGTGTGAGTTGAATCATGTTTTGATTTCCTATGTGGATTGTGTTGTGTTATCCTGTGTGGATTTACGTTTTTCTTTCCTATGTGGATTGGGTTGTGCTATCCTGTGTGGATTTATGTTTTTCATTCCTGTGTGGACTAGATTGTACTTGGGTTCGGATGTTGGAGCCGAACGAGAATTGATGACTTAGGTATATGTATGGGCATATACCTAAGCAGTGTCGGATGTTACAACGTGATTGTATCTTTCCTTGTGGTTTATCCATTGTGATTTTTGGGAGACCTTTGGGGGTCTCGGGGTCCTTACTGAGTAGCTTATAATCACCCCTACACGGGATATGCCCGCACTACGTTGTGTTGGTTGCAGACGACGGACAACGCTGATCGTGGTTGAGGCTTGCAGAGAAGGACGGTACCTGGAGGTGGACCACTGGGCAGGACGTACTCAGAGCAGTCGGCTGGACCTGAGGAGCAGTGGAGGCTATCTGTACCCACCCTTCAGGTGGGATTCCCAATGGACAACTCGATGTCATGGCTTTACATTTCAGTTGATGTTTTCCCTTTCCAGTTGTACTTTACATTCAGTTTGGGTTTGTATTCTTGCCCACTTACATTCCGTACATATTGTTGTAGCAGTTTTTACTTAGCGTTTACTTCTGCCTGCTTACTTTGAAGTGTTTGTTGTTTACTTTACAAAGGCAATGCCTTCCCTTTTTCCAGGATTTATGCCTTGGTGATAGTCGCCAGCCCCTGGCCTATGGAAGGCGGGTTTGGGTTAGTCACGGCACGGGCCCCGAGGACGGGTCGTCACAAATTGGTATCAGAGGAGTTCGGTTCTACCGCGGACTCTGATTTTTTCTATGTGAAGAAATAGTGTTTAGCGTATTGGGTGTGGTTATCAGTCCAGGGAGTCCATTGTTGGTGCGGCAGCCGACGTATCCGTAAACCAGGACCATGACTTCTGATTTCTGACTTAATGCACGAAAACATTAATTGCATGTGTGTTTCATGTTTTCTTTGTGATTACTTGTATCAGCTCACCAGGTATTCTATTCTGACTATGGCACACCTGTTTTCTTTTCAGGATGGCCCCACAACGGCAGCCAGCTAGGGTTCCGAGAGTTGTATGTGACGACAGCCCACCGAGCGATGAGGCCATGGTACAAGGCCCTTTGATAGCTGAGGCACTAGCGGTACCTTTACCCGCTGAGCCACCGATGATTCTAGCACCAGTCGATGACGATGCACGTTGCCTCAGTGCACTGCATGAGTTCCAGTGCTAGCGTCCGCCTAGGTTCCACGGGGAGATGGACCCCCAGGCAGCCGAGGACTGGCTGGCGGCAGTGGTCTGAGTTTTCCGGTTAGTGAGGACACCAGCAGACCTTATGGTGGTCCTTGCAGCGAGCCTCCTGCATGCGGCAACATGCAGATGGTGGAGCTTGATGCTCTAGGTGCACGATGAGGCATCACTCATTTGGATGAACTTTGAGAGCCTTTTTCACTCAGAGTTCATCCCAGCCACCCTCCGAGCGGTACGCATACAGGAGCTACTACAGCTGCGGCAGGGAAGCATGACAGTAGCCCAGTACACGGCGAGGTTTACCGATATCTCGCGCTATTCCACGGACATGGTAAGGGACCCATTCTTCAGGGCCCGAACCTTCGAGCAGGGGCTCAGGTGAGTGATCAGAGCATCATTTGTTTCTCACAGCATTTCGACACAGACAGGGGTGTTGGAGCGAGCCCTCTTAGTGGAGAGTTTCCTTGCTGAGCAGTCTCTAGCAGCAGGACCCACCACTAACCGGCATGTGGCAGAGTCCTCTGATGCGGACAGTAGACATATGACGCAGGCGTACAAGAGGACTAGACCTACCGATGGTCGAACGCGTGACACATGATCATTTGTGCAAGGCACCCAGGGTGGACAACGACTTACCATGAGCGGACAGTGTTACTCCTGCGGCGGGGTTGGTTACATGGCTCGTGACTGTCCGACTCGCCATACAGATGACCAGCAGATGAACGAAAGACCTCCCAGGTAGAGGCAGAGGTTCGATCGAGCCAGATCGTATAGAGCAGGAGACCGTGGCAGGGTAGCTGGCCATGTGGTTGGAGGTGGACGACGCTTTGAGGTGTTGCCACCACCACCACCAGGAGGTCCACCCCGACCTAAGGGAGCTGGTGGACATGGGAGAGCTTAGCTTCAGGCAGCTGAGGCCTATGATCATGGAGCTCTGAGAGCAGATGGACATGAGAAGGACTAGATCCAGACCTGGAGTCTTTTTTTATGCTGCTTCTAGCATTGTTGATGTTTGTTTATAGAAGTTTTGTGTCTTTGTACTTTGAGATGCAGTAATAAAAGACACTTTTCTTGTGGTGTTTACCTTCCTGTCCTCTATTTTAGTTGTTACTAAGAGGTTTCGATTTAAAAACCGTTGACTTGACCCTCACTTTGAGATACCTACGGGAGGAGACCCAGTGACCACACACTAATGCCGACAGTGTGACTCAACCATTAGAGGCGAGAGTAACGGTTGGATCTCTTGGTACTAGCGTCGAGGCCTTACGACGTCATCCTTGCTATGAGTTTGTATCATCCATGATGAGATTGACTGTATTAGGCAAATAACGTGGTTCATCCAGGGGATGAGACCAGATTTCTCTTCTCGGAAAATAAGGAATCTCAACAGCTTGAGCAGCACCAGAAAGGTCCAAGTCATCCAAGAGCGGATAAGAAAAGCTCAGAGCTAGCAAAGTATTGTGCTGATAGGAGGCAGATACCACTAGAGTTTGAGGATGGCGACCACATTTCCTTACAGGTCCCACCTCGACGTGAGTTACGAAGATTTGGCCGAAGTGGCAAGTTGTCTTCACGCTTCATCAGACCATTCTAGGTCCTCAGCAGGTTGGCGAGGTGGCTTATCACCTGGCTCTACCACCTCAGTTGCACTGGGTGCACAACGTCTTCCACGTATCGTAGATGAGGAGATACGTGCAAGACCCGATGCACATAATTGACCATGGGGAGCTAGATGTGGATGATGGGGCGAATTTTGTCGAGGTCCTGGTGGAGATCGAGGATCGACAGGAGCGGGTCCTTCGTGGACGATCGATTCCTCTTGTGCACATTAGATGGCAGCACGAGAACCTCCAGGAGAGCACTTGGGAGAGGGAGGCTCAGATGCGTGCTAAGTACCCACATTTGTTTCCCTAGTTTATGATGTATCATTACGGGGACGTAAAGCCCTGAGGTGGGAGTGATGTAAATACCCGTAAATTTCAAAGAATTTTTTTTTATTAACTTTCTTTGGAATTTACAAGAACAAAGTTTCTGACGACATATGATTCTGAGGCCCAGTGTGCCCGGAATCATTTTCCGAAGTTTAGCTCGGGTACGTTCAGTGAACGAACGAGCGGGTTTTTATAACTTTTGAACCGGTGCTCGGAATCAAATTCCGAGGGCACCGATGGAATCGCGGCGCCAGTATTTTCTTAGAAACACCTCTTCTGGAGTTGCGTTTTCTCGGGTGTGGTTTTTAAATTTTTGGGGTTAAGTTAAAAAATAAAATAAAGTGTGCGAAAACTTTATTTTTGTTTCATTTAAAGCCACTTAGAAGCCACTAAATTATTCTTAAGCTGAGTTGAAGCGGATATGGTTCAATTCAAAATATCCTACCCTCTTGGTAGTATATTTGTGAGGTGGGGCCCGCACGAGCCCCACCGTTTCTTTTCCGCTATGTAACGCACCCGGAAAAACCCATATTAAATGAAAGTCAATTGATGCGTTTTCTAAATTCTTAACACCCCTATTAATTGGGCGGTTAGTTTCTTTGCAATTAATTCTATGAATTAATTCATTCGTTACTTATCTTTTTTTGGTTTGTTGGCATGTTAATAAAATAAGACCAACACACCTTTTTCCTGGATGTTGTGTTAAACCTTTGGGGAATCTCTAAAGATCTTTGTCCTCCTTCGCGAAGAACGCGAAGAACGCGAAGAACGTGAATAATGCAAAGAAGGCGAAGAACTCCGACCTCCGACGAAGGGCAACGAAGAACGCCAGACCCTCGGAGATCGACGATGCGACGCCGAGTACCACGATGCCGACCCTTAATCCGCGATGTTCTTTCCCCACGACAAAACTTTGATCAACTGCTTGAGGTAGGAGTTTTCAAATCCTTTAAATTCTTTTGTGGATTTTATCTTTAACATGGATTTAATTCATGAAATTAAATTCATGTGTTATATTTAAACCTTGGAGATCGTCGACATGACACCCTTCCATGATGACGTGACGCCATTCCGCGACGACGCGATGCCCTCTCGCGACGCAATGATCATCTTCCACCGTGATGGTCAATTCCGCGAAGAACTATTCTGACGACTACGACAAGGTAGGGGTCGTTTTGAAAATTATTTTACCTATGCTTTTTTTCCTCCACTGAAAGAACGCGGACCAATGAATTAATATGTTGGTCCATGGATTATTATTGTGGGACGTGGTTTCTCAATTGCTTGGATTTATGGTCTTGTTTCAAACCGCTAACGCGGTGGGTGCAGAACAATGAACAAGTCTGAACCCACCGCCCTTTTGTTCTTGGTGTGCGGAATGGCAGACAACGACAAAACGGACTACAGAGACGATTTGTTGATTCCACATTGAAGATCGGGACCCGGGATGAGCCACGACATAGACGAAAATGAAATCGGACCACCGAAGCAACTCTAGTGGCCTGCGTACTCCACCGGCGGCGCCGGAAGCCGGAGGCGGCCACGCCCCGGTGCGCCGCCTGGTGTAGCCACCGCGGCTGAAGTCGTGGCGGCGGCGGCCGACCAGGCCCGCGACCGCTCAGGTCCGGAGAGACCTGGGACGCGGCTCTACCGCTTCCATTGACCAAGCACGGCCCCACATGGGGCCGCGACTCCTCTTCCCGCGGGGACAACACGCCCCGCGGCCTCCCTTGCCCGGCCGCTCGGCCGGGTCACGCCCAGGCTGGGTCGGGTCGCGCCCCACCGAGTCGGCCCTGGACCCGGGTCAGGTCAACCCGGTTAGGGCCGACCCAGGGGGGTGTCAGGCCGGGTTGGTCCGGTCCCAGACCCCCCGTAATAGGACCTTTTCGGTGTTTTGCTCATAACTTGAGCTACGGTCCTTTGAACGACACGTCGTCAGTGGCGATGCGATCCTTGGATCAAGACGGTCGTTTCGTTATATCGCACTCAATATTTCGGAATACTTTGGGTTCAGCCGGGTTGGTTCACACACGAAACCAACCGGGCCCTCGGAGTGGAAACACTCATATCTTGAGCTTCAGACGTCCGATTGACGTGTCATCGACTTTGTTGGTTTCCTCTAAGTGAGGCGGATCTTTTGGATTACTCCGCCCGAGGTTTGGACTCAGGTGGAGTACGGTCGGGTTGGTTTTGACTTAAAAACCAACCGGGCCCCTAGAACGAAAAGGCCAATAACTCTCAGACTGGGCGTCCGATTGAAGCGTTGTCTGCGTCGTTGAGTTCCTATTGATGATACGGAACTTTTGGATACATCAATTCTGGACTATGTGTCAGTTGATGTATCAGCCTCTCGGCTCATGGAGCAGACCCTCCTGAATGAGCTTTCTATGTGCGCAAACCCTAGAGCTGGCTGCGACTGCTACTGTGACGATGACGACTGTACAGAGATCCTCAGTGGATTCGACTGCGATGATGATGAAAATAGTATAGGAATCCTCTGTGGTTTCGGCAGTGACCACTGCGGTACATCTTGGGATACGTCAACTCCGGACTACCTGTCAGTTTATGCATCGACCTCTTAGCTCATGGAGTGGACCCTCCCAGAACGAGCATGCTGTGTGCGGAAACCCTAGAGCCGGTTGAGACTTGACGACTGCTGATCGAATGACTCGGTGTGTTACGGATAGCTGAGTCGGAAGCGCTTGGTTGTAGTAGCAGACCCATGGCAGAGGAGCGCTTGGTTATAGCGGCAGCCCTGCGGTACTCAACAGAAGAAGTACCTCTGGAGGCTAAGAGGGGGAGCGCTTAGTTGTAGCGGCAGACCCACAAGGGAAGAGCACTTGGTTGTAGCAGCACGGTGGAGCACTTGGTTGTAGCGGCAGACCCACGACGGAGGAGCGCTTGGTTGTAGCGACTGACCCATGGTACTCAAAAGAAGGAGTACCTCTAGGGTCTATGAGGGGGAGCGCTTGGTTGTAGCGGCAGACCCATGGTGGGAAGCGCTTGGCTGTAGCAGCAGACCCACAGTACTCGATAGGTGGTGTACTACAGCAGTCCAAGGTTAGAGGGAAGCGCTTCTTTGCAGCGGCATAACCACTATACTTGATGGAGAAGGAGTTTCCCAATAGCTATGGTTTCAACTTCATGTTCGATCCTGTGTGGGTCATTGTAGGGGGTAGTACCTACCGATCTTTTGTGGGTCCGACGACTTAGATGAATTAGTGGCTACATCTGATCATCTCTATCATCATTTAAGAAGTATTCCTGTGTGAGCTAAATCCTGTTTTGCTTTCCTATGTGGATTGTGTTGTGCTATCCTGTGTGGATTTACGTTTTTCTTTCCTATGTGGATTGTGTTGTGCTATCCTGTGTGGATTTACATTTTGCTTTCCTATGTGGACTGGATTGTACTTCGATTCGGATGTTGGAGCCGAATGAGAATTGATGACTTAGGTATATGTATGGGCATATACCTAAGAAGTGTCAGATGTTATTTCGTGATTGTATCTTTCCTTTGTGGTTTATCCTTTGTGGATTTTGGGAGACATTCAGGGGTCTCGGGGTCCCTACTGAGTAGCTTATACTCACCCCTTCACGGGCTATTCCTGCACTACATTGTGTTGGTTGCAGATGATGGACAACGCTGATCGTGGTTGAGGCATGCAGAGCAGGACGGTACCTGGAGGTGGACCAATGGGCGGGACGTACTCGGAGCGGTCGGCTGGACCCGAGGAGCAGTGGAGGCTATCTGTACCCACCTTTCAGGTGGGATTCCCAGTGGACAGCTCGACGTCACATCTTTACTTTTCAGTTGTTGTTTTCCCTTTACAATTGTACTTTACTTTTAGTTTGGGTTTGTATTCTGGCCCACTTACTTTCCGCACTTACTATTGTACCAGTTTTTACATAGTTTTTACTTATGGCTGCTTACTCTATGGTGTTTGTTGTTTACTTCACAAAGGCCATGCCTTCCCTTTTTCTAGGATTTATGCCTTGGTGCTAGTCGCCAGCCCCAAGCCTATGGATGGTGGGCTTGGGGTAGTCACGGCACGGGCCCCGAGGACGGGTCGTGACAATCATCTTGAATTTTAATGGCTCTTCATTATTCTATAAGATTATATTTTATCCTTAATTTTTCAATTGAAGATACTGGTTTTAGATTCAATTGTAAATCATAAACATGTTTTACCTTTATATAGAAAAATCATCCACTTAATCCTTAGTCAAATATCATTGATGAAACATTAGTTTCAATTGGCCTTAGATTAATTCAACCCAAATCAATAATCCCTCAACATATTTCATCTTTAGTATATTATAAAACATTGGAAAATTTTATTTAGAAAGGTTAGAAGAATTATAATGGAGACCACAAAGACATACACTCACTTAATGGAAGTCATACGTCTCCCCTTCCATGTCATACGATAAATGAAAATGGAAAATTACAAAATTAATCTCATAATTTGATAAATTGAAAAAATATTATATATATTTTTTCAAAGGATCGTGAAAAATATGGTTTCCAAAAAAAAATTCAAGGAATTCTAGTTTATGTGAAATATAATTTCTCCCATAAAAATATTTTATGAAAAAAATCATGGAATGATAATATTTAAATTTAAAATTTTTTTAAAAATAAAAATAATTGGAAATAATATTTTAATGAATATTTAAAAAAAAAATATACCGTTTTCTAATTAAAATGAAATTAAATAATCATTCATTAACCAATCTAGCAACCAATATACCCATTTTAATCAAAATATTAAATTATTCTCAGAGTATAAAAAAAATTGATAAAGATAGTCATTATAAATTATATGCACATTACCACATTCAAATAACTATTAATCCATCATAATGATGTGAAAAAATGTATCCATTAAAATGAACACAAAATTTTGTGACATCGAGAATATAACTCAGCCATAAGAAAAATATTCAACATGCTTAATGAATGAAAATTAATATCAAGTGTGGAAAATTTATGAGGCACAAGGTGTATATTTCCAAAATAATTTTTCCTTATGGATTATTTAATAAAGAAAAAATGATTAAAGTTCTTAAAAAAGTGGGTTGGTTGTATGTTTTTTATTTATAACAAACCTTGAGATTAGAAATTCATAATGGGTTTAAACAATCAATACATCACATTTAACTGATACATTGAAATATTTATTTACATATAAGAGAATATAAACACATAATTTAATAGATCATAATAATTATCCTCACTATTTAATTGGAATTACAGATTAATTATAATGAAAAAATAAATAACCAATTAAATATAAAATCAATAAAGTATGAAAATTTCAATAGGGATTATGATTTTAGTTTGATAACAAATTTAAATGTATACATATAATTTTTAAAACCTAATTATAATTTTCTAATTAATTGATTATTGTTAATCCTACTCTTGAATTTTGACCAAAGACAAAAATTTCATGTATGAAAATAAATTTAGGAACCCAATAAAACCCATATATAAATAGAAATAGTTATCATCAACATGGTGGAAAAAAATTCCATTCTTCGAAAATATTGGACCATATAAAAAGAGAGTTAAATCTATAGTATTATTTTGGTCACTTTTATGGGTTATTTGATTATGAAATAAAACACGTTTTATCACATTTAAAACCTCTGCCCCCACAAAAAAAGCCTATATTTTACACAATGTTGAATTTTGAAGTGAGTGAAATTATTTAAACATTTAATATGAAAATTAATTTACAAAAAAGACTTTCTGAGTCATTCTTATAAATCACAACAATATAGAAAAAACATATTTCCACAAATTAAATAACCTTTCAAAAAAATATTTTAATTTTTGTATGGTTTTTACATGAAAAGGAAAAGAGTAAATTTCAATTTACATAAAAATATTATCATGTTAATAGGGAATTTTTTTTCAAGAACACTCTTAACATGTCATGAAAAATCATAAGGTGAAAAGATAGGTTTTCAATTCAATATTCAAAATGGTTCTCAAAAAAATAAGATTAACATAAGAAATAATCCTGAAAACATTACCTAATTTAGTACAAATAGGGATTTAATTCCCCATTCAACACTAACTTTATCATAAAGGGAATAATTTATACATTAATGTAAATTAGAATTCACATTCCATTAAAGTATGAAATGATTTCAACAAATAATTATTCATGAAAAATGAAACAAAATACTCCCCTGAACATTTGTTTTTTTGTTTACATAAACTCAACCCAATGATCAATCTCTTTTATAATTTCATACATCATTTTATCTCCCCTATATTTACCATCATGATTAAAACAATCATCATTATATCCAATCTTTTATAATCAGAAATATGAGACCAAACAATAAGTGAGATTATGTGTCACTGTAAGTTCAATACACTAATTATTTTTGATGAACTAGAGAATAAAGTGAGTTGGTGAAGGATATTGATTGTAAAAAATAAAAAATAATGGACTTTTATTCAAAATAAAAAATTAAAACATATAGGAAAATTTATTAAACCATGGGTTTCTTCTCATGCAATGATTAATTTATAGTCTTTAGTGTGAATTTATTAGATAACTAACATTAGTGACTAGCAAGATGTGTTTTCCAATCATGGAACCAATATATATTGAAAAAACATATATTTTAATTGAATACATGTTCTTTTGGATAATCTAGATTACTAAGAAAATGTTTTACTTCTATTAATACTATCAAAACCCATTAAAAACAACCCTTAAAATCGAATAATTCATTAAAGGATTATCCATGAAGATAAGATGAACATCACATTACTCCACCACTGTAGTGGTTTAAAAAAATGAAGGATCATGTAAACTATAATGGAATACTTAAATATATTCGAAGAAACCTTTATTTTCATAAAAAAAATATTTAACACATGTTTCTGTAGAAGAATCTAGTGTTTTTTCAACTTATAAATTTGACTCACATTAGACATTATTAAACTTTTCTTGAAGTAATAGTGGTTGAATAGGTGTTCAAAAGTTTTTAAATGGTTCTCATAGATTCCTAATTCTTTCCCAATTTCTAAAATAATTAAAAAATCATTCAAGGGGGTGAGTGCTCAAAAATATATTTTAAAATTGTTTTTATAGGTGATTTTAGAAGTTTATATATAATAGGAATTAGAAATAAATTTCTAAAATAAATTACTATAAATTTGAGAATGGAATACAAAACCAAAATATATTAAACAATTCAATAAAAAGTAGAGAATACTTAAATTTTTTCATACACAAATTCAAATTTCCCTAAAATATAATTAACTTCCAATGATTCCTTATCTAAAAACACTAAACTCAACAACTACTTTTGAAAAACTATTAATTCTTAAACGTTATATTGCATGTTCAACCATTACTTTAAGACCATTTTGTATTATTTCATTCTTTTAAAACAAATTAAATTGAGTATTTCAATTTAATTTTATTAGAAGAAGGAGTCAATTTTGTCCCATGAAATTTGATTCATGAAAAACATTTTTTTTCCCAATTTTCCCCAATGACAACATTGAAATAAATTTCATTGTGAAAGTATTTAGTTAAATAAAATAAGGGATGATAGATAAGTGGGTGGTAATTAATTATATATTATTTAAATTCCACTCTCACTTTCTCTACGTTGTATTCAATGTAAAGAATTTTTAGGTTCAATTTAAAATAAAGAAGTTAATTTTTATATCATTTTCAAATAATTTCAATTTTAAACCTTCCAATTTAATATTTTATTCCCCAAAATTTGAAACCTCATAGTCTCTATCATTATTTAATAGTTTATAAAAATAGTTTAAATAATTTCTTAAAATTTAAATCATCATCATCCAATTTTTCCTCCATATGAGTTATCAGTCTTTGAAAACCTCTATAATTGTGTGTATTTTAAATGTCATGATCCATAAAAACCATGTTGAATTCCCTTTAATGTTATTATTTACTCTCTTATTAATCATCCTTAATTTATATTGAGTTTTTATTTAAATTCTATTTAATGTGGCTATTTACTCATCTATAATTTCAAAATTTTATAATTTAGTGGGTTGATATATAATTTTTAGGTCACTATCAACTACAATATTATTTTTTATTCTATCATATAAACTCTATATATATGTTAAACCGGTTCATTTTATGTACTTATCAATTCAAGATGATGTTGATATTTCATTATTTTTACAAATTCTAATATTTTTGTTTGATGTTTTTGAATTTTGGATTAAAGGAATTTTTCATTTTTATCAAAAAAATCCTAAAAATTATATAAAGGAGATATTACACTCCCACTTCGACAAGGATAAGAGTAATAGATTCAATCCCAGAACAATATTTTATCAATTATTCCACTTCTTATATTGAATTCCATGGGCATTTGAGCCTTGGTAAAAATAAACTTTGTGGATTCTGAAGCTATGAATCTAAAAATTTCATTGGTTGGTATCCTATAGCATAAAAAGAACCTGAGAAGGATAGGTGATATTCCATGAAACATAAAATGCATGCATTCATGCATGCAGATCCTAAAAACTAGAATGTCTATATATTCCTTCATAGAAGATTCAGGGTGGAACAAGATGAGGTTGGTGATCAGTTCATCATTATTATGGTGACCTGTGACATCCATAAAATTCTTGTGTCTTCTATATACAATTTTTGTGACCCCCAGCAGAGGGAGACCCTGTGGAATACTCACAACTCATTTGACACTAGTAATCTCTAATGGTTTGTGGGAGAAACCATCAATGTTGTGAAAGATCTAGAAGAGTGGAAGAGGAGAGGTCCTTTTTCTAGGAGAGATAGTTTAGAGTAAACTCACATTATATTGGGAAAAGGTATTAAAGATCTTGGATATTAATGTGATAAGTTTATATGGTGTGATAACCAATAAGGTAATCTTCGATCATGGAGCCACTTAGAAATATGATTGACTAATACACAAGTCATTTCCACATATGCTAGAACTAGGGTTATTCACTTGGTACATGGTATTTCAGATCATTCCCTGTTCATGATCGTTGTATCTTCTTGGAATGATAATTGTGGAAGATTCAGGTATTTTCAGCATTGGGGTGATGATCTAGTTCACCAATACATGGTTAGAATGATCTGGAGTGATCCGTTTTAGGTCCACATATGGATTGTATTCCATAACAACATTTGACGTCTTAGGATAAGGATATAGGTTTGGTCGAGGGATCTCCCTCCCCTAGAATGAGACTCATATTGCACCATGAAAGATGTTGATCGCCACAAAATGAGTCTGAAGGAGGATTAGAATGATAAGGTTTTGAGGATATTGTTTAAAAATAATAATATTTGGTGGACATTCTACTAAATCAAGAGTTCCTCTTCAAGGTGAATGTGATGATGAATTCTATGAAATAAGTGGATATGAATACAATGTAATCATATATCAAGGGGAGGAGAAGGTTTGTTAATCCAAACATCTGGATGGATGATGCTTCGTTTACAGATGACAGGGATGTCATATGTGATAATAAAAACTCTTAATTTAAGGACCTTCTTTTTGGTCCTAACTCGTACTCACCTAGTGGTTTCCAATGAGAACCTATTGAACTCTTTCACATGATTATGAAAATTTTATATGTCAATGATAATAAAGTTATGGGTTCCCTCTTGTGGGATGAAGTGGTCTTTGATGTTATAATGAAGCTTAATCCTGATAGTGTGTCTAGAATGGATGGGTTTCCTACCTCGTTATGTAGAGAATCGTGGGAGATAGTTAAAGATGATCTCATAGTGGGTATTCAGGATTTTTTTCAGGGTGGGAAACATCCTCTCATCTCATGTTCCAATACTATTGTGCTCATCTCCAAGTCTAGGAACTGTACATATATCCTATATTTTTATCCTACAACCAAGTTCGATGTTCCATATAAGATTCATGCATGTATCATCAACTTTATAATGTCATCCCGTCTCCCCCAGTTGATCTTTAGGGAACAAAACTGATTTGTGGAGGTACGATCCATCCAGGGATTATAGACATGGCCTAGGAAATGATCAGTGATATCAACCTCAAAACACAATGATCTAACATGGCCATAAATCATGACATGACAAAATCCTATGACCATTTAAAATGTACTTTCATCAAAAAATTCGTGGAAGTTGTAGGTTTTTTCCCTTGGAATATTGACATTATTTTTGGATGTTTTTGTTATTTCTGGTAGGTTGTATCATTTATGGTAAATTACAATGGTTTACATAAGAAAACCTGGGGTCTTCGGTAGGGGGACCTTATATCCCCTAGTATCATTATCATTTCCTAGGTTTTCCTAAGTCGTATTATCTACATAAGCCTAGGTAATAGGGATATCCTCTCATACCGTCGAATAATGGGGCACCCATCGATGTCCCATCTTATGTTCACCGATGATACTATTATTTTCATGAATGTTATGAGTAGATCTTTATGGAACTTCAATAGGGTTTTCGGTTGATATTTTCATGGGAAAGTCTATGTTGTTAACAAAAGAAAAAGTTGATTCTACATTTTAGCAACTTTCCATCGATCTGGATTTCTACATTGCATCTTATCAAAGATATATAGGGTGGGGGGGGGGGAGTTTCCCACAGAATATGTAATGGCCCCCTATCCTCAATAAGGCTTCGTATTCGTGACATTGACCTTATCATTAGTAGATTCATTGTAACACCCCCAAATGATAAAGGGTTAAATGACTAAATGATATAACTCATGTCAACAAGGTTCACCTTCCTTCTCAGGAACCTATCTGATTAGAACTCCACTGTTAAGCGTGCTTGGACTGGAGTATCGATCAGGATGGGTGACCTTCTGGGAAGTTTCCTAGGGTGTGTATGAGTGAGGACAAAGCACATTGGAAAGGAAAAGGGTTGGCATATGGGAACTGTCATTAGTCAGATGACCTGTTCAGGCATGTGGGTGGACCCTTGGGTGGGGACCACGTGTCTATGGGGTAACTAGTGGTACCTGGTGGGCCAGGACTCGACAACCACATAAATGCAGGGTGGATGTGTGGTCACTAAGACCCAGTTGTTAAATTTGGTATCAAAGGAAGGTTACCCAAACTTATGTATGGTGCACTACCTAGGTTGAGATGTAGATCCCACAACGAGGATGTTGTACTCTAAAGGGGGGTGATTATAACACCCCCAAAATATAAATGGTTAAATGAATAAATGATATGACTCATGCTAACAATGTGGTACTTCCTTTTTGGGATCCTGTCTGATTAGAACTCCATAGTTCAGCGTGCTTGGCCAGGAGTAGTGATCAGGATGGCTGACCTTCTAGAAAGGTTCCCAGGGTTTGTGTGAGTGAGAAAAAAACACACTGGAAAGGACAAGTTTTGGCATGTGGGAATAGTCATTAGTCAGATGACCCATTCATGCATGTGTAGCCCACGACGAGGATGTTGTACTCTAAAGGGGGGTGATTGTAACACCCCCAAATGATAAATGGTTAAATGACTAAATGATATGACTCATTCCAAAAATGTGGTAGTTCCTTTTTGAGAGCCAGTCTGATTAGAACTCCATAGTTCAGCGTTCTTGGCCTGGAGTAGTGATCAGGATGGGTGACCTTCGGGAAAGTTTCCCAGGGTTTGTGTGAGTGAGGAAAAATCACATTGGAAACAACAAGTGTTGGCCTGTGGGCACATACATTAGTCAGATGACCCTCCATGCATGTGGGTGGACCCTTGGGTGGGGACCACGTGTCTTCGGGGAAATTGGTGGTACATGGTGGGCAAGGACCCGACGACCATGTGAAGGCGGTGTCCAGGACCCAATAACCATGTTAATGCGTGGTGGATCTGTTGTCACCAGGGCCGAGTTGTTAAAATTGTTATCAAAGGAAGGTTACCCCGCCTTATGTGTGGTACACTGCATGGGTTGATATGTAGATCCCACGACGAGGACGTTTTACTCTAAAGGTGGGTGATTGTAACACCACAAAATGATAAAGGGTTAAATGACTAAATGATATGACTCGTGTCAACAAGTTGGTACTTCCTTTTCGGGAGTCGGTCTGATTAGAACTCCATAGTTCAGTGTGCTTGGCCTGGAGTAGTGATCCAGATGGGTGAACTTCTAGAAAGTTTCCCAGGGTGTGTCTGAGTGAGGGAAAAGAACACTAGAAAGGACAAGTGTTGGCATGTGGGCACAATCATTAGTCAGATGACCTGTTCATGCATGTGGGTGGACCCTTGGGTGGGGACCACGTGTCTGTGGGGCAACTGGTGGTACTTGGTGGGCCAGGACCCGATGTCCATGTTAAGGCGGGGTTGTTGTGTGGTCACTGGGACCCAGTTGTTACATTCATAGATTGGGTCCTAAATTGGAAAATCACTAACATTTCCTTTGGAGACATAATAACATTAGAGAATAGTGAGCTATTGGACACCACAGTTCACACCCTCTTAGTGGTTAAGGCCCCAAAATGATTCATCAAAATCATTGATATAATATATGAATATTTTATTTGGGATCCTAGTTTAGAGGGGAAAAGAAATTCAATTTCGTGGAACTGGATTGCTCGATCGGTTACTGAGGGTGGGATTAATGTTTGTAGCCTTGTGGACACCCTTCTATTTATGAATACCAAGTTAGCATTGGAGGTGATGGAAAAGCATACCTTATGGGAGCTCCCCATACATGGAAATTCTTTGGGGGATCATTTCACTTCGGATGTCCATGCTTATCCTCTTTGGAATAAGATTAGGCCCATTATTGATGATCTTTGGTGTCACTCTCGTTGGATAATTGGGAACGGTGAGGTTTCATTATAGAATCATAACTTGAGTGGGGATATAATTAGATATTTGTTTTACATTATTCAATGATTTCGTTCAATAATGTACACTAGTACCTAGTGTTTATCATGGAAATTTGGAACAGGGGCCAATAGGATTTTTGTAACCTCATCGAGTTTCCCCTGAACTGAATAAGTCCGTTTTTACTCCATCCACATTTATCTTATTCACGATGAACGACTATCTTCAGATCATTACCATGAAGTATCAAGGGGATGCATGAAATTATATCATTTATTATAATAATATACTTACCAATTTCACCTTACTTTCTTGGATTATTAGTAATATAGTTGTTCCCATGGAAGACAACATTAAGCGTTGTGGAATTTGTATTGTTTTAAGAAGTGTATATTTCATCCAATATAAGGAGGAAATCTCAGGACACCATTTCATCGAGATTGACTGGGCACATGAGTTTTGGGGATATTTTGTTGAGTGCAATGCTATATCTACTTTGGTTATGGCTGAGAAGCCATTCCTCGACCGTTGGTACAGTATCTCGGGTGGTGGAAGAAGGGAGAAAACTACTCATACCATGATTTTTCATATAGGGTGATGGTTCTTATGGAATGGGAGAAATAAGAAGATTTTTAAGGGGTTTCCTTGAACAGTCACATGATTATCATCAGTTTTAAAAAACCTATCAACAAATTTTTCAATACCCCGGGGAAATGGAGAGATGATTTGTGATTACAGTTATTTATTACAGGTGCTCACATTTTCTCTCAAGGGAGAGGTCAATATCTAGATTACTGGGTCTACTGAATATCCCATTTAGAAGGCTTGAAGCATCACTACGACAGGTCCTGTATTTCAGGTTACATTCATAGTGGAGGGGTTGTGTGTGAAAATAGTGGTTTAGTCACATTGGTCTTCTCTACAAGGCTTGGTCAGGGAACCACTCATTAGGAAGAAGCAATGGCCATTCTCACATATCATAATGTTTCTAGGTAGTGGGGTTTGGACAACAAATAAACTAATAAAGCCTCAATTATTCTTCATGATTTCCTTCATGGTGTGGGTATGGTTCCTTGGTCAAATTTTTACATCATTAAAAATTGTCGCGACATCATGTGGGACAACATCATGGTATCCCATACCTGGAAGCAGGGTAAACAATTGGCAGAAAATTTTTATTTTATGCATATCCATGGCACCAAGTGTTTAGTTTTTCCTAAATTTAACAGTTTGAAGCTGGAATTTCTCAACATTATTAGATATAATTTCCTCAGTCACCACCATTTTATACCCCCTTAATCCCTTTCTTCCTTTTGGTCTTCCTTTTGGCCCTTGAATATATTGTAATATTCTTTTTCCCTTGGAATAAAAATTTACATGATGATGGTAATATGTTTATTGTACATGGTTATAAACACACTACCATGTACTATGCCCATAAAATCTATAAAAACTGAGAAAATCATATTTGTTTAAATCTATCACCCTCGATATTACATTATAAAGAAGAAATAAATTTTCAATTCAGCAATGCATAACAATAGACTTATAATTTTATATGGATGAAAAAAATTCAAGATAAAAGAAATGAACAATATTTAATATTTTTCGTACGATCAACGAAAAAGATATCATTGTCATGAACACATATCAAGAATTAGATTATGAAAATGACTACAAAAAACTAGAAAAATTAATCACATTATCTCATTAAAAGAACCTAAAAAATATTTCTAATCTCCAATATAGTTATTGACCAATTAGAGATACATTATCTATAAATAAAAACTCAACTTGATAGAATTAAAATTCCATGAACACCATCATTGGGTTCAATTAATCTTCATAGAGAATCATCAATAACTATTTGAACTTACCTATATCACTTTTAATCATTAATGAATTCTATTCCACATGGTATTATGTAAACCCCAAAATTTTCCTCACTTTCACTGACCATTAATTATTCACACTAACACTTCATTAATAAAATAGGGCGCACCCTAAAATGAAAATACAGCCAAATGATTCTAGAGCATCATTATCCCAGTCTTTGACATTGAACCAATATAGGGAATGACAACCGACAAACAAAAAAATTTATTATCAACTTGATATCTCTTTAAACATAATCTATATATGTTTTCATCTATATCATCATCTTTATAGACAATATTCGTCTACTTAAATCTCAACTAAGATATTCATGGTTTGGATTAAGATTTATCATCTTCCCAATGGTTCTTTAAAACTAGATTCCTTTATTATATCTTTAGAACATAAATTTCCTTCTTTCTAATCAATTATTTTTAATGATTCTATTTCTATAAGATCAATTAGAATCAATGTATTTTCATACATGTGTCTCAGTAATAAATCATATAAATGTTTTACCACCTCTATTTCAATATTTTTTACAAAATCCCTAGTACTGGAATCCACCAATTATTCATTTATAATATCATTTCTAGGATCATTATAATCTAAATTAGTGAAGATATTTATTCTTCTCCATGATCATACTTGAATTTTTTTCTTGGTTGAATATTCATGATTCAGTTTTGATATGTAATCATAATCAAGTGTCAGCTTATTCTTATGAATTCATCCACTTCGCCCTTATCTAGATATCCTTGATGATTTGTGGGTTTCAATGATTTACGGATTATTCAACTAAAACTCCAAAATTAACCAAAATCCTTCAAACCCTTTACATTTTAATCATTTGTCCTCAAAAATTTTAAGATGATTTAATTTCTTATGATGAATTCTATAAAATCGTATTCTCACTACTTGTAAGTCTTATATTGAACATAGTATCTCTTATGATCACTGAAAACTAAAAAATGGAAAACTAATCATGTTGTATGATAAATTTATATTGGTCTATGGAAGAAATTTCAAAGTATTATTTAAATTAATATTTCCATATTTATTTTCACTAAATTCCATCTTAAGAGAAAAATGATTTGTTCCACAAATTAATTTTTTTCTATAAAATTCATCAAACCCTAACATTTATATTCAAAATTACTAAAATCATCAAAATAATTCAAAGAAACAAGGGAAATAATATTTTCTAAAAAACATTTTGCATGTTTATTTGAGAAGATAATGAAATTAAATAATAGAATGTTAATATATTAGTCACTAAATACATAAATTTTAATCAACATAATCAATGAATATCATATTTAAAAATTTGAAATTAATCTATTATTTAAAATATATAATAAATATTTTCCTTCAAAAAATAATTAATCCATCATAAAAAAGAGGAAAAAATCATCAAATGGTAGCCTCAAAACTAATCTACCATTTAATTGTGTTATTTTCTTCTCAAATATGTAATGTTATTGTGTTACTAATATTATTATAAAAAATATATTTTTAATTACTTTTTCAGAAAAATATGTTTAGGATGATTAATTTTCTCCATAACCTATTTGAATAAATATTCATTTGTCCAAATGTTATGGAATCAATGATTCCATGGATTTTCTAATAATTTTTGTTAAAAGGAAATACATGAAATTGTTTCATAACATTTTTCCTAAAATATATAATGATAATTCCAAAATGATAATTTAGATCTAAAAATTTAATGTTACTTATACAATAACTTGATTAAAACCCAAAATCATGGTATTAATGTGTGTAATTACTTTTTTGATAGAACTAAAATCTCAGACTCCTTCTTTGATAGTAATGAACTGAATATATTATACAGTGAGAATTATTTAATCTTTATAAAATTAATTTAATCATTTATTAATTGGTAAAACTATAACATCGTAACACATCTTGTTATGAACAATTATCAAACATAGGGAGCTATGTGACCTCAGGTGTGCCTCCCCATATGCCAGAGGCTTCTAAATAGTAGTTGGTGTCTAAGGATGTACCAAAGGGAGACAATGCCCCTATATCAGAGTGTACTAGCATGAAATAAAATAACCGAGTAGCCTATACAATTCATTACCATCATCATGAATGACGAAAAATAAATATCCTAAAAATAATAACATAAATGTTTGGAGTATTCCTATAGGTATAAAATCTACAACACCCACTAGTCTAATCACATATAAAAAAAAGAATTTTAAAAAATATCATTGAATCATTGAGCCATACCTCATCATGTTAACTGTGTAACAACCAAAAATATTATCAAATTAATTTCTCCCTTTTTATATTAATTTAATGTAGTATAATAAAGAAAATAACATCAAGAACATAATAAAAACTTTTTAAATTATGCATGAATTAAATATAATGTATTTCTAGAATATAAGGAACCAATAATAATGGATACTAACTTGACCGTAGGAATAGTAATATGACCCTTATGAATAGTAAACAAGCCAAATGAATAGTAGTATCACCCATTAAATTATAAATAAGATTTTAATTTTATATGTTGAAATATTACATAAATTTATCATAGTATATGTAATTAAATATTGTAAAAATTATTAATTAATTGTTGGTATTTTTAGAAGTCGTAAATATTTAAATACAGTTTTATCATAATTCAATAATTTTAAAAAAAACATTCCTAAAATGTATTCATAAATTAATATTTTTATGTATTATGATTTTAAGATAATTTTCGAAAGTGTTATAAAATTAGTTATAATTTTAAAATTGGTATTTTCAAAGTAAATTATAATTTTAATTAAAAATTATATTAAAAATATATAGAATCTTATTTTCATAAAATGGAGTTTATTTTTTAATTCTAGATGTTGAAAAATGGTTAGAGTGAATTTTTGGCATTTTTCAGAAATACTTGAATTTTTGATTAATGGAAAATACAATAATTTTTGGTAAATGATAAATACATGAATTATGTAGTCATAGATGATTTATGGCTGATTTAAGACCAAAATATCATACCATCCTTCAATATATTAATATAATTAGTGATAATTCTCACAATATTCATTTTCATGGGCCCAAATAATAAATTAATAAATATAATATTGAGAAAATACCTCACTCCACTATAAATACCTCCCTCACGTCCTATTCACTTCATACATCTCAAGATTTAAGCCTTTCCTATATTCTTCCCAACACACTTCACTATCCCTTAACTATTTACATTACTTATTTCCCTCATCAGAATACCAAAACCATTCCCTAAAAGGTTTTTGAGGAGGATATATCCATGAGGTAAAATACTATTCCTTTTTCTTTTAATTCCATTTCAACTTCATTTCTTTTCTTCCCTTATACTAACATCCCTTCATCCAAATGGAATGATAACTATAGTATGTTTGATATACTAGAATTTTATCAAGTAAATGAGGGATACAAAATTAAACATTTCCCCATCTATGTTTTATTAAAAAAATGATGTTTTCACCTATGATGTGTCAATTTACCGACATCTTGGGCAATGCACTTTAATTTTCCATTAAAATAATAATTTAAGTTAATAATCCCAATAAATGTTTGAAAAAATAATGTATATTTTATAATACATTTTATTTTTTGGAACTAAATTATATAAATAATACCAAATGATTAGACAATGTTAGTTCGTCGTGATAAAAAAAACATCAAAAATTAACAAAAAATGATCATTAATTTTTTTTATCTAATGATTGATGCACATGAAATATTACCAAATTATTTATAAGACCATAAAAATTTATTTAAAATAATTAATAAAATATAATAACTATTATATATATTTATCTGTATTTTACTTGAACTTCCATTCATGAATACAAGTGAATCGATCATGAAAACTAAGAAAAAAATGCTTCGAAACAGTGAAATTGATCTCTATAACTCATATAAAGTCACATAAATGAACATAATAAAACCATAATGAATAATATTAACATATAAATGGTTCTTATATTGTTAATTAATGACTATAATTTGATTATACATGACATTAAATTGAATAAATCATTCAGACAAAATGTGAGGGGGATTCACAAACCAAACTCTCTTTCAATGGGGATTCCCTCTCTCACCACATTTTTAGTATAGGTACTCCATAAATATAATTTTATCACCATTTCCTTCTATTTCCTATGATATAATGTTTTCTTCATTATTTTATGATTAACACAATATTTTTAAAATAAATATTCTTTTAAAAAAATCCACCTTTTACTTGTCGAGATTGTTTCTTCTTCACTCATGGTTGATGACTATTTTATCAATAATGTTATTCCCCTTTTAATTTTTAAACCCAAAGATTATTAATGTATTCTTTTGGAAATTAATCCAATTAATATACATGGTTTAATATATTTTTATTATTGATATATGTTATATGTGGCATGCACCATAATGTAAATGGTATGATGTGATGGGTTCACTCAAAATTATATAGTGCAATGTAAATGTTATGATGTGACGGGTGAACCCAAAATTATATAGTGCTTCTATTCATTGGGTAATGTGAATAACCAAGTGATATAAAGTAAAATATGTGTGAACATGTTGATATCATTGTTCACAAGTTTGTGTGGTAGTTGACCACTAAGACATGATGTTTCATTTTATTCATTTCCACAGTCCAAGCCTTTTATTAATGATTTATCTCATCATTTTGATCATATTACTATATAATGATGATAATTATTATTCTCACCCCATATTATATTTTTTATTTTTCTTATCTATCCTCCTTCTGGGATTTTATCTCACATCTTTTTGATGTATATCCTCATGTGATTACATGTACTAAGGTGAATTTATGTGATAATAAGAATCCATAGAATGATGAATAAAATAACTGTTTATGTCTTATTTTGTAGTTGTTTTTTGTGGACATAATATTCCCATGACATTAGACCTTTGGATCATCATCTTGTAATTATTTTATGTCATTTATCATTAATATTATTTATTAAGATATGTAATAAAAAGAAGGCTCTTTATAGTTGGTATCAGAATATGGTTAATTTAATTTTGGAAATAAGATTATATAAACTTATTGAAAATACTTAGTAGAAGAATATGTATAAGTGGACAATAATGAATCATTTTTAGAAAACTATAAACATAGGGTTCCTAAAATATATTCCTTCATACTTAAATTCACAAAGGAATATATTATTTATTCATTATTTGTTGACTTATATTTTGTTCTTTCATTTTATAGTTTAGAAAATGGTGGGAAATTAGTGAAACTAGAACAAATACACTTATGAGGGAAAATTGAGAAATTTCCCAAACAACATCCCCAATACTTTGGGAGGTCAAGTTCAGAATTTCAGGAGAATGCATTCCGAGTAGTCTTGGGTTTTGAAAAATAACTTGAATAATGATGAAATTATGCATTCACCAAAGAGGGTAAAACAAGATATCAGGTGTTTTATATGGGAATAACCACTAATTCTTAGTAGATATTTCAATCCAGTAGTTGTGGAATAATGGGTCAACTCTATAGAGAATATTTTTTCTATGCTTCATTTTTAGGAACCGGAGAAGGTTAATCTCGCTCTTTATTGTATATATGGGGAGGGTGATCAATGGTGTACTTTTATTAAAAACACCAAGAGGAGGGAAGAAATTGAGAAGATAGAGTTTAATGACTTTAAGATAATATTTTATAATATGTATTTACCTAGAACAATTAAAAAAAATAATGAAAAAGAATTCCTAGAGATGATGCAAAAGGAACGAGAATATGTCGTGTCCTATAAATAAAAATTCACAAGGCTTATAAGGTACACATCAGGTTTTTTTATCATTAATAGTAGAGAAATTGATATATTATTTTGTGGAATAAAATGAAACCTTAAAAAATATATTATGATTCATGAATTTGGCAGTTAGGTATAAGTTGTTTTATGTGCTCTCAATGTCGAGATGGTGTCTATAGAATGGTCTCGTGGATATGGTGATAAGAAAATAAAGTCGGAGTTTTATGTCGGGGAAACTATAAATAAATGTGGAAATATTACTCAACCACACATATGTCTAAAATGTGGTATGTTGCATCATGGAAAATTCCTCAAAGGGACATAGAAATAATTCAAGTGTGGGAGATAAGTCCACCAAGCTCATGAATGTCAAAAATACATGAGGAAGCATGATAATGTGGTTAAGGAACGAGGATCACCACCAACGGTATAATGCTACAAATATAGGGAGTAAGGGAACTATGCATGCTCGAGCACTAAACCTAGAGTTATTGATCGTAATTAGCATCATCACTAAGAAAACAAAACGGAGCAAAGGAATTCTTATTCCATCACTACTGTGAATGTGTAGCAAGAAAATGTTTCATATAGGGTACACTTCCTATTCCCTCAATAATTGAAAAAATATTATCTAATTCCAGTTTTATAAATTAATTTATATCTTTCTAGTTTGTTAGAACTGTTGAATTGAAGCCCCAAAACCATGAATTAGAGATATCCGAAAAAAACCAAGTGGTACAATCATTTTAACCAAAGTGTTGGAATCTTCTATTTTTTGCGTATGTGGGATGATTATTCCTGTGAATCTTCTGATACTTTCCTTTTTAGAATTTGAAACTAAAATGGGAATGTATTGGATCTGGGTATATGGAGAATATCAACTTATTATAAAAATAAATATCTTTTCATATTCCAAACCATCACACACACCTCTATAAATTCAAGAAAGATCATGAATATCCTTTTGAAAATAACTCAATATTTTCAGTATTGATTTTATATGAAGAAACATACCTTAGTAAAATGATTGAGTCATGTGAAGTCATAAAAACCGGGGAAATTCTAATAATGAGGTAATATAATGATGTGTTTCTTAATGATTTACCCAGAGTCCCCTCAGATCATGAGGTTGCGTTCTAAATAGAACTCATAACCAGAGCTACTCCTATATAAATGTGTCCCTATAAGATGGCTCCTTTAAAACATGTGGAGTTAAATAAGAATCTATAAGAGTATTTTGAAAAAGGTTTCACACACCCTAGTGCATCCACTTAGGGTACTCCGGTGCTCTTTATCAAGAAGAAGGATGGATCAATTTTGATGTGTATCAATTATTGGGAACTCAATAAGATTACCATAATAATAAGTATCCTATTTCAAGGATTGATGACTTGTTTGATCAACTATGAGAATATCAGTACTTCTCAAAGGTGGATCTTCATTCTGCATATCATTTCATAAATGTGAAAAATGAATATATTCATAATACTTAATTCTATACAAGGTATGGGAACTATTAGTTTATGGTGATGCACTTAGTACTTACTAATACCCTTGAAATATTCATGTATTTGATGAATATTGTCCGTATAATTTTATTAAAATAAATTTGTAGTTTTTATCGATAATATTATCATCTAATACAAGAGAAAGGTGGAAAATGAAGAACAACTAATGCTTGTGTTGGAAACATTATAGAAGGTGAAGCTGTATTCCATGTTCAAAAAGTGTAACTTTTGTTTGTAAGAAGTCACATTCTTGAGACATGTTATCAAAAGTGAGATAATTTCGAGGGATCTTTAAAAATGAAAGGTGATTAAAGAATTTACTAGACCCTATTGTGTTTTTTAAATCCATATCTTTCTTAGAAAAGTAGGGTACTATCGATTTTTTTGGGAAATTTTTCATGATTTTCAAACCTGCTAGCGAAGATAACAAGGAAAGGGGTAAAGTATTTCTGGATTGAAGAATATGAGGAAAGATTCAAGGAGATAAAGAGAAGGATTATCACTACACATGTACTTACATTACCCAGAAGTGGAAAATGTTTTGGGATATGGATTTATTATTTAATATAAAGGCTTGGGTTTTGTACTCGGGAAAAATGATAATGTTATAGCCTACGCCTCATTGTAGTACACGATCCATGAGTAAAACTACCTAACACATGATCCGGAGCTAGAAGCTATAATTTTTTAATTGAAAATATGGAAGCACTAACTCTATGGTTAGAAGTGTTACTGTAACACCCCAAGATTTCGTAGTGTGTTATTTCTTCAAAATAATACAATAACTTCCACTACACGCAACACCAAGTTCAAGCA
Source organism: Viscum album (assembly GCA_963277665.1). Lineage (NCBI taxonomy): Eukaryota > Viridiplantae > Streptophyta > Magnoliopsida > Santalales > Viscaceae > Viscum > Viscum album. The sequence continues at coordinate 1,193,709,509 of OY728123.1, read as the reverse complement.
CACCATGACGTACTAAACAAGCCGTTCAAAAGAGGTTATGAATAGTATTAACTAAATTTTAAACTTTATATAATCCTTATAATTTTAGAATCCATATTATGAGTTTCATAGACATAATGTAAGAACAAATTCATTTTCAGTATTGCACTTTTACAAACTTTTAATAGTGAACCCTTTTTAAATACAATATTTTAAACTTTTTGACTAAATTGGGACATCAAAAACAATTAAAATGAAACATCCCAAGCTTCCACGGTACGCTTTCCTTAAAATAATACAGTAGCGTGTGTTGTACGCAACATCGAGTTCTAACACACACCACAACCAATCAAACTAGCCGTTATGAATAATAGTAACTAATTTTTAAACTATATATATTTTATATTTCAAAATGGACTTCATTTTTGGATTCGGAATATCGAATTTAGCCTAAGGTGAAATTTTGGTACTTTTCGGATAACTTTAATATTTTGATGAATAGTAAAAATTACTAAATTTTAATTAAAAACAACTTTTTTAATCGAAAAAATTTATAATGATAAATTATGAATTTGAGTGGTTTTAAAGTATATTTAGAATATGTGTTTACCACTTAACACAATGTTGGTCATTGGACATAATTTCACAATTAAACTGAACATAAACAAACATCAATCTTTTGATAGTTATTATATCTTAAAAACACGCTTTTTGTTTTGACAGCGGGAATTAATTTTAAATTAATTTCTGCCACTTCTGTGTTTTGAATTTAGAAAAATGGATTCCATATTTTTAATCAAGAAGTTCAAATTGTGTAAATAGGTAGATTTTATTATTAGACATTTTGAATAATTACTGCGATAAATATTTTATTTACCATAGTTAAGGGTAAATCCGGTAAATAAGGGTTAAAAAATAATATTATAATAATACTAAATTACCCTAAAACGTGTCATATCCTTATTGTTTGATATATGTTCGACCATAGGCGTCTTTGGGTCGATTATGGGACCCCATGGAGCCACTTGTAGGTGATAGGGACACTTAATTTTAATTAAGTTAAAATAAGTACCAAAATGACATAAGCATATATCTTTTAGAAAATAAATTTTTACATAGGGTTATATATGTTGGATTTTCGACTATAAATATTCATTTTAAATATTAAATAATTTCCAACATAATTATATTTTCTTTATAATATTTAGATATTAAATAATGTAATTTATTTATGACACAATGATGATGCAGTAATTACCATAATAGTGGAAATTTAAAATAATTGATATTATAAATACCCAAATAAATATAATTTGAGACTTTTAATGAATTACACTAATTCTCTAGGTTAATATGACATGTTAGGATTGATTTAATTGACCTTTTTAGAAGTTATCAATCTAGTGTCAAAATTGACATAAAAGTGTTTTTGAAACAAATATTATATTATTAATTGATATTAAATTCCTAAAACTCTAAGGATCATCCAAGAGACTTATATCATGATATTTGCATCATTAATGGACCACTTGGGGGTCTCTTGGATGTATATGGTAAGTTTATTAACCATATTATATAAAAATACAAAGAGACATTGTGAAATTGAAACTAATTGACATAGAGTTAATACTTAAAGATAAGGGTAATATAAGTACCCAAACCTGTCTAAATTCTATTGGTTGAGTTTTTGTGACCCATCCCCACCTTAACATTTAAATAATCAACTTTATAGCCATTAGAAACGTAATATGAATTTATTATAAACTAATATTTCTAGCTTTTCCAAAGGTGCCCCTCACCCCTCTTATAAAAGGGCACTCCTCCTTCTCATTTCTACAAACCTTCAAAGCCTTTTGGTTCGGCAAAACACTGCCCAAATACTCTCCCAAATTCCCTCACTACAACCTAGAGGCCTTAGATTGATCATAAATCCAACCTAAGAAGATTTTTTGATCAAATCAAAAGGAAGAACCCGAATAAGAGGTAACAATTTCACCACCCTTTTCCAAGTTCCTTTCTTCATCCACTTCTTCTTCCGTTGTTTTTACCATTCTAAAATAATAATTCTAGTATCATATATATACTGTGATGTTATTGTAAATATGGTACAACCATATTCAGTATTCTATCCACCCTTTTGAATAACATGTCACCATACGTGCGTACGTACGACTTACCTTCTCCACGTCGTGGTGTAATTGTTATTCAATATATTATTATTTGGATGGTTATAATAATGATGTGTAACTCATGTAAATAATAAATATAACATGTTAATTATTATGTATAAATGATATACCATCAATTTATATATTATTTTAATTTTAAAAGAATGATATTGTCGCTCGTGCGTATGTACGGACTACTGTCTCCACGAACGCGATGAGATTCATTCTCCATCGTATCCATTCAAGTATAATTATCATTTGATGATTTAAAAATGATGTTTAAGGACTTTATATCATTCTGGATATGAATAATATACAACCTATCCATTACAAACATGTCTTATGTAACAAAACATATAAAAGAAAACAAGTAAGTTAACACCCGAAACAACGATAATACTAAGATATTATTATCAAATCAATATTAAAAGATCATATATGATATCATATTAATTTATATGATTCTTGAATAATTTAATAACAATTATTCACCATTATACAGGAGGTGGACCTACCCCAACCATGGAAAAGTACAAGGTAAGGGTTATTTCACAATCTCTTCATTATCCGAGGTTGTTTATACGTAATAATCTACTGGGATCTCTTTATCATCCACATACATGTTTCTTAATAATGTATTTCAAAAACATTTTTACTATTTACAAGAATATGGGTTAAAGTCATTTATACCCTTATGTGTTTCGAAAGGAATCTTTCCGTCATTTTCCAAACAAGGCACTTTTAACCTTTTCGACAAATTTAAGGTAAGAATGTTTTTTTAACTTATACGGTGGGTGCAGCTATTTACCGCCGTTATAAAATCATCAAAGCTTCCCTTACAAGCTTATAAGAATATTTTCAAATTGAATGTATTATTTTATAATTATGTTACTTTTAAAATGATTTAAAAAAAAGAGAATATTTCTCTAAAATAGTTTTGATTTTATCTATGTCAACATCCTTTGATGGTTTTTAAGCTTATTTGAAGTTGATTTATTATGATACAAAACATCCATATTTTATTGAAGGTTTTGTGATTTTATTACTTTGGATAAGCTATTCTTATGTCACTCATGGTTTTTTTAAAGTATTGACATTTCATAAGTTATTTTTAATCCGAATGTGTATATTATATTTCAACCTTTCATTCAGATGAATGTGTTAGACAAGTATGTTCCGGGTTGGGGACCGGTAAAATTAAGCCCTCCGGTTTGGTCTCCGGTTATTAGAGGAACTCCGGTTTGGTCTCCGGTTATGAGAGGCACTCCGGGTTGGTGTCCGGTTATTAGAGGAACTCCGGTTTGGGTTCCGGTTACAGTTAGCCCCAAGGTCTTGGGACGAGGCCTTGACAAAGAAATTAAAGTTCAGAATTATGCATTCCAACATTATGAAAGTGGTTATTGATATTGCATGCGATTATTCGATTAGTAGAATATCCATGTGAATATGTAAATGGCATTATTTCATTTTAATTTTGTCATACTATGTTGATGTTCAATATTAAAAGGCTTTTGTTTTAGTAATTCATTGCCTTAAATGTTTATGCTTATTTTTGAATGTTCCGCTATATTGTTATCCTTACTTGGCATTTGAGCTCACCCCTTTTCTATGTTTTATTTTTCCCAGGAAGTGAAGAAGTAAATTATGAATGACCACCAGGGATATTATGTAGGGATATGAGTGTGGAATATGGATACAATATGTTGTTGTAGTAGTTTTTTACTTTATGATGTAATGTAAGACTTATGAATATATCTGGTGTTTACAAGGCTACTAAACCAATCGGTCTTTCGAGATTTGATCTTTCTTGTGATCATGCCAATGTTATGTAATAATGCACCGACTCTGGGTAACTGGGGTCGGGGCGTTACAGTTGGTATCAGAGGAAGGTTAGTACAAACCTTGGAAGCTAGATTTAGATAAACTCTGATTATAACACATATATTTAAGATGGAATTTGAGGATTAGTATAGAATAACTTTCTAGAATATTGGTATTGTAGAGATTTTGTGAGTTTTCTGAGCAATAAATTCCTGTCTGGATACGAGCAGGTAGAGGCAGCTCTGGCACAGATGTACCTAGGGGTAAAACCTGAAAACACCGCTTTGAGCTAGACTCGAACGGGAACTGGTGCACGACAACAGGCCTTGCTGCACTTTTGGTTACGACACTCCCAGGGTATATGCTTAGGATAGTTCTCATTTTCTTTACAAACCATTATGAAGGGTTTATGTGGATTTACTTCAACAAAGGATAAATTTTTATGATTATGGATTATATCCATAAACTATTTAATTTATGTTATGTGTCTTACAAGTTTGGGATTAGGTATTGTTATTCATAAACTAATCTAGTGTATGCCATTGTTCAGAAATGGCGCCCAGTAGAAGGAATGAGAACTACAACAATGCACATGATCCAAAGAGAAAGAAGGATCATATCTTTCATGGCCTTAAGCCATAATTTATAAGAGAAATAGTCTCCCATGTATTATCATCATATGAAGAAATAATATCATGTGTTGATAAGATAAGTAATGATTTTACTAAGTCCTATGGCTTTGAAGGGAAGCAAGAGAATAAAAGGATGGAAGAGATAAAAATGGATAAAGGGAAGAGGGAAAATAAAAATTTTCCCATATGTGATAACTGTGGGAAGAAACACCCTAGAACTTTTCTGAAAGGAATGGGAGTTTGTTATAAGTGTGGAGGAAAAGGGCACAAAGTACGTGACTCCAAGGGTACGAAAATGGTTTCAAATGTACAATGCTTCATTTGCAAGGAGTTTGGACACTACACGAACCTATGTCCCAGTCATCAGACTATGCCACAAATGATGCTATTGGATAATAATCAAGTTATGATACTACCACAGATGAAGAGGAATGATTAGAGTTCTTATGTTGATTAGGTCATTTGAGTGTTGTATCAACAATGTACTTGTTATAATAATTATGGAGTATATAAGGATTGTACTACAATAGTATTTCATTAAGTACTTGAGATTGTGTAGAACAAAGAAATGTGACTAAATATCAGGTTAAATTTTTGGAAAATATATGGTTGAGAGAAAGATAAACCATAATATGGTTCTGATACTGAGGTAGTGATTTTAGAATATTACATGATTGATTTGGATAAATTATATTGGATATTCTTGACTACCTTGAAGCTGATTAATGAATTGTATATTCCACCATTGTTGGGGTTTAAAACATTTTTGGATTGATGAAGTATATCCAGCATTCTATATGGAATAAGGGATCATGAATGTAATCAATAAGGATTATGGTAATTCATAATGTTTCAATGTTTTAAAAGAATACATGATGAAGGTATTAATATGCTATTACGGGGTAAAAAGGATCTACATTATTTTTACCTTCCTTATAAATGTTGGACTGTGAGTTTGGACAGAAGTATTTTGGATAAATTCTAGTTTGAGATTAATTTTGGATTTCCAAAAAAGGACAACCTAGAGGTCGGGTGGCAACCCTTCGCGACCTGCAAGGCCGCCAGACTTGAACCCGCAACCGAAGGGCGACAAGGGTGTATCACCTACCACTGGCCCACGAGATGTCCTGGATTAAATAATGTAGTTTTTTTAAAAGATCTGGTAGATTAATTATAAATTCTTTTATTTTGGAACCCTGTACGAATAGTATAAATAGAATTTTTTTAACAAGTGAAAGATGAGTTTGTGGTAGAAATTTATTAATGGATAAAACTCTAATTATAAAGTAAGTATATATCCTTATGATCTTAGCCAATCTCATAAATAAATTCCTCAACATTAAGAAAAAGAACTTAGAACAAAAATGTTGTCCTAGATGGTACCTTAAATCATCACTAATTTATAGCTTTGAGATTGTTGGCCTTTTCATAGCCATGTTCTCTACCACTCTCCATCAGATAATTGATGGTTATATTTCTCTTCCATATCCATATTTTCCTACACGGAACCCTAGTATGTGTTATTTTCGGTAATCTTCATACTTTCCACTCTTTATTTTAAATAGAGGCCTCATTAATTCATTTTTCGATGTGGGATTTCAACTAAGATATTTTGAAACGTCAAAAATGTGTTATCCTAATACCTTATGTTTTGTTGAATCGATGGTATTTTAAATCATCGTAGATTGATGAATTTAAGGACCTCAATTTTAAACTTGTTTGTGATTTATTACCTCAATCACTAATTATAAATATTTACATTTTTCCTCCAATTATATGTCTCTAATTGTCACCAATGTTCTCCTAATCGAGATCATAATTTGGTGGTGACCCTTTCATTTCTCTTTTCCTCATATTAAGACAAAATTTTAGTAACCCATTTTATGATGTGGGTTTTCCCACAACGATATTTTTTTTATTTTCAACCTTTTATTTTCGATGAACAATTTCAAATTGCGAGGACGCAATTTATTGAAGGAGGGGAGAATGTAACACCCCAAGATTTCATAGTGTGTTATTCCTTCAAAATAATACAATAACTTGCACTACACGCAACACCGAGTTCAAGCACACCATGAAATACCAAACAAGCCGTTCAAAAGAGGTTATGATTAGTATTAACTAAATTTTAAACTTTATATAATCCTTATAATTTTAGAATCCATATTATGAGTTTCATAGACATAATATAAGAAAAAATTCATTTTCAGTATTGCACTTTTACCAACTTTTAATAGTGAACCCTTTTTAAATACAATATTTTAAACTTTTTGACTAAATGGGGACATCAAAAAAATTTAAAATGAAACATTCCAAGCTTCCACGGTACACTTTCCTTTAAATAATACAGTAGCGTGTGTTGTACGCAACATCGAGTTCTAACACACAACACAACCAATCAAACTAGCCGTTATGAATAGTAATACCTAAATTTTGAAATTATATATATTTAATATTTCAAAATGGACTTCATTTTTGGATTCAGAATATCGAATTTAGCCTAAGGTGAAATTTTGGTACTTTTCGGATAACTTTAATATTTTGATAAATAGTTAAAATTACTAAATTTTAATTAAAAAAAACTTTTTTAATCGAAATAATTTATATTGATAAATTATGAATTTGAGTGGTTTTAAAGTATATTTAGAATATGTTTTTAACATTTGACACAATTTTGGTCATTGGACATAATTTCACAATTAAACCGAATATAAACAAACATCAATCTTTTGATAGTTATTATATCTTAAAAACAAGCTTTTTGTTTTGACAGCGGGAATTAATTTTAAATTAATTTCTGCCACTTCTGTGTTTTCAATTTAGAAAAATGGATTCCATATTTGGAATCAGGATGATCAAATTCTGTAGATAGGTAACTTTTATTTTTAGACATTTTGAATAATTACTGCGGTAAATATTTTATTTACCATGGTTAAGGGTAAATCCGGTAAATAAGGGTTAAAAAATAATATTATAATAATACTAAATTACCCTAAAACGTTTCATAGCCTTATTGGTTGATATATGTTTGACCATAGTCATCTTTGTGTCGATTATGGGACCCCATGAAGCCACTTGTAGGTGATAGGGACACTTAATTTTAATTAAGTTAAAATAAGTACAAAAATGACATAAGCATATATCTTTTAAAAAATAAATTTTTACATAGGGTTATATATGTTTTATTTTAGACTATAAATATTCATTAGAAAGATAAAACTATTTACTACATAATTATATTTTCTTTATAATTTTTAGATATTAAATAATTTAATTTATTTATGACACAATGATGATGCAGTAATTACCATAATAGTGAAAATTTAAAATAATTGATATTATAAATACCCAAATAAATATAATTTGAGACTTTTAATGAATTACACTAATTTTCTAGGTTAATATGACATGTTAGGATTTATTTAATCGACTTTGTTCGATGTAATCAATCTGTTATGAGTTTCACAAAAATCAACTATTGAATAGTGTCAAAATTGATAAAAAAGAGTTTTTAAAACAATATTATATTATTAATTGATATTAAATTCCTAAAAATCTAAGGTTCGGCCAAGAGACTTATATCATGATAAGTTAATCATTAATGGACCACATGGGGGTCTCTTGGATGTATATGGTAAGTTTATTAACCATATTATATAAAAATACAAAGAGACATTGTAAAAGTGAAACTAATTAACTTAGAGTTAATACTTAATGATAAGGTTAATATAAGTAACCAAACCTGTCTAAATTATATTGGTTGAGTAGTTTTTGACTCGTCCCCACCTTCAAATTTTAATAATCAACTTTGGAGTCATTATAAACCGAATATGAATTTATTATAAACTAATATTTCTAGCTTTTCCAAAGGTGCCCCTCACCCCTCTTATAAAAGGGCACTCCTCCTTCTCATTTATACACACCTTTAAATCCTTTTGGTGCGGCCAAACTCTGACAAAATACTCTCCCGACTTCCCTCACTACAACCTAGAGGCCATAGTTTGATCAGAAAGCTAACCTAAGGAGCCCTTTTGATCAAATCAAAAGGAAGAACCCGAAGAAGAGGTAATGATTTCACCACCCTTTTCCAAGTTCCTTTCTTCTTCCACTTCTTCTTCCGTTGTTTTTACCATTATAAAATAATAATTCCAGTATCATATATATATTGTGATGTTATTATAAATATGGTACAACCATATTCAGTATTCTATCCACCTTTTTGAATAACATGTCACCATACGTGCATACGTACGGCTTACCGTCTCCACGTCGTGGTGTAATTGTTATTCAATATATTATTATTTGGATGGGTATAATAATGATGTGTAACTCATGTAAATAATAAATATAACATGTTAATTATTCTGTGTATATGATATACCATCCATTTATATATTATTTTTATATTAAAAGAATGATATTGTCTCTCGTGCATACGTACAGACTGCCGTCTCCATGAACGTGATGAGATTCATTCTCCATCATATCCATTCATGTATAATTATCATTTGATGATTTAAAAATGATTTTTAAGGACTTGATATCATTCTGGATATGAATAATATACAACCTATCCATTACAAACATGGCTTACGTAACGAAACATATAAAAAAAACAAGTAAGTTAACACCCGAAACAACGATAATACTAAGATATTATTATCAAATCAATATTAAAAGATCATATATGATATCATATTAATGTATATTATTCTTTTATAATTTAATAACAATTTTTTCACCATTATACAGGAGTTCAACCTACCCCAACCAAGGAAAAGTACAAGGTAAGGGTTATTTCACAATCTCTTCATTATCCGAGGTTGTTTATACGTAATAATCTACTGGGATCTCTTTATCATCCACATCCATGTTTCTTAATAATGTATTTCAAAACATTTTTACTATTTACAAGTATATTGGTTAATGTCATTTATACCCTTATGTGTTTCGAAAGGAATCTTTCTGTCGTTTTCCAAACAAGGCACTTTTAACCTTTTCGACAAATTTAGGGTAAGAATGTTTTTTTAACTTATACGGCGGGTGCGGCTATTTACCGCCGTTATAAAATCGTCAAAGCTTCCCTTACAAGCTTATAAGAATATTTTAAAATTGAATTTATTATTTTATAATTATGTTACTTTTAATATGATTTCAAAAAAAGAGAGATATTTCTCTAAAATAGTTTTGATTTCATCTATGTCAACATCCTTTGATGGTTTTTAAGCTTATTTGAAGTTGATTTATTATGATACAAAACATCCAAATTTTATTGAAGTTTTTGTGATATTTTTGTCTATGGATAAGCTATTCTTATGGAACTCATGGTTTTTTTTAATGTATTGACATTTCATAAGTTATTTTTAATCTGAATGTGTATATTATATTTCAACCATTCATTCAGATGAATATGTTAGACAAGTATGTTCCGGGTTGGGGATAAGTAAAAGTAAGCCCTCCGGTTTGGTCTCCGGTTATTAGAGGAACTCCGGTTTGGTCTCTGGTTGTTAGAGGCACTCCGGGTTGGTGTCCGGTTATTAGAGGCACTCCGGGTTGGGTCCCGGTTACAGTTATCCCCAAGGTCTTGGGACGAGGCCTTGACAAAGAAATTAATGTTCAGAATTATGCATTCCCAAATTATGAAAGTGGATATTGATATTGCATACGATTATTCGATTAGTAGAATATCCATGTGAATAAGTAAATGGCATTATTTCATTTTACATTTTCCATACTATGTTGAAGTTCAAGTTTAAAAGGCTTTTGTTTTAGTAATGCATTGCCTTAAATGTTTATTCTTATTTTTGAATGTTCCGCTATATTGTTATCCTTACTGGGCATTTGAGCTCACCCCTTTTCTATGTTTTATTTTTCCGAGGAAGTGAAGAAGTAAATTATGAATGACCTGCAGGGATATTATGTGGGGATATGAGTGTGGAATATGTAGACAATATGTTGTTGTAGTAGTTTTTCACTTTATGATGTAATGTAAGACTTATGAATATATCTAGTATTTCCAAGGTTACTAAACCAATCAGTCTTTCGAGATTTGATATTTCTTGTGATCATGCCAATGTTATGTAATAATGCACCGACTCTGGGTAACTGGGGTCAGGGCGTTACAGTTACATATATACTGATCACAATATCCAAGAGTATATATTCACACAAAAGGATATCAACATTTGTAAAATGAGATGGTTAGAGCTAACCAAACACTATGATTTCTCTATTCACTATCATCCTTGTTATGAGAACAAGGTAACTAAGGATCTATGTGGAAAATAACCTGTTACTATATCCATGTTGTAGATTGAGAAAGACCCAATATTAATTGATAGGGAAAGGATAAATTTGGAAATTAGAACAGTAGGGAATATATGACACATTTCACAAATGATTTTCCAACCATATATCTAAGACATGATTAAAGAGGCACAAAGGGGTTATATTGATTTATAAGAGAAGGTGAATGATGTAAAGAAATGGAAGCTGCAAGAGATCCATAACAATGATGATGATGTGATTCAGTTTGGAATAAGGCATTTTTTGCCTTCATCAAATGGGATAAAAGAGGAGATACTGGAAAATGCACATAATTGAACTCTGTATATCCATCCTAAGAGTACCAAGTTGTATCGTGATCTCTGAGAACACTTCTGGTGGGAAAACGCGAAGAAATACATCATGGAGTATATTTCAAGGTGATTAATATGTCAACAATCTAAATTCAAGTGAAATAAGTACAAAGGGATGATGTGACAATTTCGTATAACCTTGTGGAATTGGGAGAATGTCACTATGGAATCTTTCAAAGATCTCCCAAAGGCATCCAAATAAAATGATGAAATATGGTTTGTGGTGGACCAACTCACCAAGAATTCTAACATTATTTCTATTCGGGAAGATATCTTAGTCAAATAAAAATCCAAGGATATATGTTAAAGGAGTAGTGAGAATGAATGTGGCTCCCCTATAAATTATCTCTGATAGTGATCCCTAGTTCATATCAAAATTCTGGAAGAGTCTTGAACATTCCTTCAGGAGTAAATTGAATTTCATTCGGTCTTATCACCCAAAGCTTAATGTCCAATATAAAAGGACCATTAAGATGATAAAAAATATTCAAAGAACATTATCATTAGAACTCATATGTGTTTTGGATTAGCATCTCCAATTGGTTTAGTTCTCATACAATAATAGTTTCCACCCGATTATTCAGATGGCTGCATATGAAGCTCTGTGTGGAAAAAGATATAGAACTCCATATTGTTGGGATAAAGTTGGGGGAAGAAACCTACATAGACCTATTCTCATGCAATAAATGAAATAGAAGGTTCAATCCATACATCAACATATCAATGATGCCCAAATGCAGAAAAAGGGCTATATAAACAAAAATCTAAGGGATGTGGAGTTTGATGTTTGAGATAAAGCCTTAAAAAATTACTGTAGAAGGGAGTCGTGCAGTTTGTAAATTAAGGTAAGTTATGACTAATATACATTGGCACATTTGAGATCCTTGACCTCATATGATCTGTAGCGTATTGGCTTTCACATCCACTGAATAGATCTCATGTTCATGATGTGATCAACTTATCACTCCTGAGGAAGTACATTCTAGATCCCTCACATGTACTAAACTCATTGGTTGTATTGTTGGATAATGATCTATTTAATTAGGAGAATCTAGTAAATATTATAGACTAGAGAGATAAGGTTATACGCAACAAGACAACCCGCCTTGTCAATGTGGTTTAGAGGAACAATAAGTATCAAGAAGTATCATGGGAATTAGAGGAGGCGATTAAGGAGACATTCCATCACCTATTTATGTAAAAAGAAATTTTAAGGGAATAATTTCAAAAGGGGAGAAGAATGTAATGACCCACAATTCTATCAATGGAATTTATCCCTTATTATATTAATTTTTTTGTATAATCAGAAAAAATAACATTATGAACACAATACAAACATTACAAATGATGAATGAATGAAATACAGGGTATTTCTAGAAGATATGGAACAAATACTAATGAATAATAACTTATCGTTGGGAATATTAGTATGACCCTTAGTAATAGTAAACTAGAAAAATTAATAGTAGCCACACCCATGAAATTATAAATATAAATTTTTCATCTTATTGTTGAAAATATGTTATAATTATATAATAGTATAAGTAAATTATTATTTTAATAATTATTAGTTATGTGTTGGTATTTTTATAATTTATAAATATTTAATTATAGTTTTATGATTAATTTAATAATTTAAAAGAAAATTAACTTTCATAACATGTATTCATAACTTAATATTTTTTTTATTATTATTTTATGATAATTATATGATACCTTAATTAATTTTTTAAAGTTTTATAAAAACAATTATAATTTTATAATCTGTATTTCCCGTATAAATGATGATTTTAATTAAAAACATTTATTATACATAAAAAATAATTTTCATAAAATGGACTTAATTTTTAAATTATACATATCTAAAAATTGTTAGTGTGATTTTTTGGATGTTTTTTGCAAAACATGAATTTTTAATGAATAGTAAAATACAATAATTTTTTATTAATGCTAAATACATGAATTATGGAGTCATAGATGTTGTAAGGATGATGTAAGCGAAAAATATGAGACTATATTTCATTATTTTAATATATTTAGTGATAATTCTCAAAATATTCATATTCATGAGATAAAATAATGAATTAATGAATATAATATCGGGAAAACACCCCTCTCCTCCATTATAAATACCACCCATCATCCCCAAATTCTCCTCACACTTATCGAGCTTTTATCATTGCCTATATTTTTTCAAATACACTTTTATATACAATCCCCTAATTCTAATATATCTTGGTCTAATAAAAATTCCAAAACCTCTTCCCTAAGGAGGCTCTCAAAATGGATAAATCTGAGAGGTAAAATACTCTTCCTTTTTCTTTTAATTCCATTTCAATTTCATTTCTTTTCCTCTATTATCCAAACCCCCCTTAATACAAAATAAGTAATAAATCATGAATGTTTGATATACATGAATTATATCATGTTAATGTACGATCCATCATTAAACTCTCTCTCTCTCTCTCTTATTCTAAATATGAAATCATCACTCGTGATGTGTTAATTTACTAACATCGTGGGATGTGCAGATTCATTTTACTTTAACACCATAAAGTATTTTAATAAAAAAATTAAATGGTTAAAAATATATTATAATGTGTACTTTATAATTAATTTTATGTTATGTATCTAACATATATTCAGAATAATAAATTATAAAACAATTCAAGTTTGTTGTGATTGAAAAATCCCCAAATTAACATAAAACGATCATCATTAATATTAATCTAATGATTCATATTAATTAAATATAACCATATTATTTTAAGACCATTAAAAACTTAGTAATATCATTAATAACAAATAATAACAATTCATTATATTTATCTTTATTTTAAATGAACATTCATTCATTAATACAATTAAACCGATTGTGAAAATTATTAAAATTAATGCTCCCAAACGATGAAATTATTATATATAACTCATCGAAAGGCCCATAAATGAACTTAATAAAACTATAATGAATCATATTAATTTATTAAAGGTTTTAAAATTTTTAATTAAGGAATATTATGTGATTGTACAATATATTAATGTGAATAATGTGTTCAGACAAAAGGTAAGGGTAATTCTCAAACCCAACTCTATTTCTTTGGGTTTTACCTGTCTCGACTCATTTTCCGTATAGATATTCATTAAATATCATTTATTAATCATCATCATGATTTTTATAAGATATAATTTTTTTCTAATTGAGTTTATGATAATCAAAATGGTTTCCAAAAGAACACTTATTTCAAAAAAATACACTTTTTACTTATCAAGATTGTTCCTTCATTACTAAAGGTTGATGGATATTTTATCTAGAATAATATTCCCTCATTGATTTGGGAACCAAAATTTTATGAATGTATTATTTTTTAAATTAAACTCATTCCTTTTAATGGCCTACTATATGTTCAATATTGATATATGTTCTATGAGGATTTCAAGATAATTTAAATGTTATCATGTTATAGGTTCGCTAGAAATTTTATAGTGCAATGTAAATGTTATGATTTGACAAATGTGGATGGAATTATATATCACATCAATATATTGGTTAATTTGAATAAACTGATGATATAATTTGAAAATTGTGTACAAAATATGATATCTTTTCTAAAAACTATGTGTGGTAGTTGACCACAAAGACATGATATTTCATTTTTATGCATTGCCACATTCCTAGCCATTTCATAATGGTTACTCTACAATTATGATCATAATCCCATGTAATGATGAGAATGATTATTCTCACCCTATGTAATATTTTTTCATGCTCTTATCTACCCTCTTAATAGGATTCTATCTCAACCATTTTTAATCTATATCCTTAGGAGATTACATGTACTAAAGAGAATCCAAGGGACAATTAGAATCCATTGAAGAAGGAATTACATAAATGATTTTGTTTTATTTTTTAAATGTTATCTATAGTCCTTTATTTTTCAAGACCATAAATTTTTTATTCTTGTTATGTAATTATTTTATGTTATTTTTCTTTAAAATGGTTTAAAAAGATGTGAATGAAAAAGCAGGGTTGTTGTACGCTGACCCAATCTGACCTATCTATCTGAAAAATCAATATCGCCTAGTGGTTTCTCAATTGGTTCCTACAACTTGAGAGGAATTATAGGGTACCTAAGTAAATTTTCATCCCAATAAGTATGTGAGTACATAACATGATAGGGAACCACCAACATGTTCTTGTGCATAACTAGTAAATGCAATGAGATGTGCATGTGGCATGATCAAAAAAAATTTATATTTGTTGATATAAATAAATAAACCACCATTGATCCTCATGTCCATCATCATGGTCAAACAAAAATAATTCTTCTAGTACTAGAGTCTCATATTTTTCCATAATATTCTTCCAACCATAATAATTACTTTGGTGTCTCTTACCCTGATATATAGTATAATGACCCAAGGGATATACTCACCCGAATAAATAGTGATAACCAGCTCAGTAATGCTCCAAATCATAATGAATTTTTGGGGAATGATCCTTCCCAATATAAAATATTCTTGAAAAATGATCACCAAAAATCTAGGATACATGGTCAAGAACATCAAATACCACCATAATACCTTGATAAGAAGCACATTGCAGGAACTCAAACATCTTACCAGAAATAATAATATGATATCTAAATCCAAGGAAGCCCCATCAATATTGTGAGGACCACCATAAATGGATATTTTTAGTATCATAAACCTCCTTAATCATAAATTTTACTTTAGTATCACATACCACCCTACTCTGAGAGTTTTGATTAGAATAATATACCTCCCTTCTGAGGAAGTTTTATTTAAGATTATAAAATCCACTACCAAAAGGCTTTTTTTCTCCCCCAATCATACATATACATATAAATATACATATATTATAAATATTGGTGGAAAAATTAAACTTCCATCCTAAAACCATGGTTACGACCCTTGAATCCCAACCCAACTCATCACGTTCTAGAGGCCTTACTACTCCTAGAACGTATACCAGGGTTTATAACCTCAATGACATACCTTTTGAAACAAAAACTAGTTTCCCCAAACACCCAAATTAACCATTCATCTTGTTAGGATCTACACACTGATGTCTCAATGTTGTTGTAAATAAGAGCACCCCCTGACTATCTCACATACATGAAGTCTTAAGGGACTCTATTAGGTCTCACTCGACAACCTATAGTCTAATAATCCCATATCATCCCTAACATCTAGCAAGTGGTCTCTAAAGGATCTTATTATTAGAAAAATTGTATCAGGTTCACTAAATAGCATCTAGTGTAATACCCTTATGGTCTTAACAAAAAAATTCAAATTATTCAAAGGACACCCTCAACCATCGTTGGTTAATGAATATCAGTCATTACCCAAGTTCAATTGGGGCCTTGGTATATTCTAAATAATAAACAATTGAATGTTAGTTTAATAAAACAAATTAGATTTAAAAATATTAACTAAAAATAAAAAATTCAGTCATAATTCTTATTATGTTAAATCCATCAGTGGAATGACTAAATTTATAGGCATCATAATGAAATATTCATAATAGAATAAGAAATGTATGAAGTACCAGCTAACTCATTTGAATTATTTCCACTTTAATTCAATTTCTCAGTAGCAATTCTTGGGTTTTCCAAGTATCTCACAAGCTCATATAAGTACCATTGGTCATCTATATCTCACATGAGGACCAAAATCATGCCGAAAAAACAAAAATACAAAAATATAATTTATAAATTGTTAATCAATATAATTTTTACTAGTCATATTTTCTAATAACTCATAGGGAATCGAATGATCCCAAATTCATTGTGAAACGAGGTTCCTTTCTACTATAACACACCCACAAACCAACACTGGTCCAAATACCTTATACAGACCAAATTTACATCATTAATATAATGTATTTTTATTAAAACCAATGTATAAAACACATGGGGGAATATACCTTCACCAAATCCATCTGATTCCATGTGGAGACAATGTTATAGGCACCTTTTTTATAGGTACAGTTGAATACCCATGAGAATCAGACAACTTTTACATTATTAGTATAAATAATCATAAAATCCCTATATGGATAAAGATAAAATCATAATTACAGGGCGAGATAAGAAGAGATGTACATAGGGATATAATTACCACATGGCACAATAAAACCCCACAAAAACCCTAATGTACAAGGTGGAAACAATTTATGAGAATCAGAGGGGATATCAGATCACAAAATAAAACATGTTTTAATGGAATGTGATTTCCCATCAAAACTCTGAGTGGGAAAAAAGGGTCCCCCAATACCCCCACCATCTAGCATGTATCTACAATAGGCCGTCATGACCATTGCCTATGCCATGGGAAAGCCAATGGCCATGGTGGAATTCCAAACAGCATCGACTATCCTCTAGTTCTCATCCAAGCCTCATGGGTTCCCTTTTATCTGATTAAGAATCCCAAAACACATACTTTTGGATGTTATAGGAATAAAAATTATATTCTAAATATCAAATTAAAATTCATCCTTCCATTATACATAAAAATTAAAATTCACACTGACATTTCTAGCCCATATTGATGAGGGACCATATACCACCACATAATAACCATTCTCATCCTCAATAATTACATTAAATTTACTTATTATTCCACCAAACCATATTTATATATCAATTCAATGATAAAAAACTAAATTGTATATTTGAATTCTAAAACTCTCATCAATAGTGGATTTACAACACAAGTTACTAGCCTTAAATACCCCAAGACATCCCTTAAATGCATTCATAATTTTAAAATGATATTTATACAAGCTATTCTACCCCCCATGATAATATGTTATTCTTATTATAATTGATCATCAAGAGTCTAGGGATAAACATTGTAGATCATCACTTCTAATGGAAAGATCCATAATTTTTTATGATAGAAGTTAGAAAATAGAAACACCAATCTAGTGGTCCAATGACAATCATAGTGTGGTTCCATACTCAATTACCCAATCATATATGAAAAAATATACTTGAATAATGATACCAATATTATTTTCAAAATTCACAGAAAAAAATATACACACACTAACCGTCCATGATTAATTTTAATACAATGTCTTCTCCTCGAAATGGACAATGAAAACCCTGAAAGATAATCATTTTATCCAAAATGAAAAATTTGAGGTTGTTTCTATATCACCATATATAATTACATGTAACACCATCGGTCAGACCTCCTCTTGTTGAAATGTTTAAAATATGCTTTGTATCATACACTAATATACTTCCAAACTCCAAGATCACAATGTGTTAAATCTTGATGTAATCATACGATCTTCCAAATATTCTCACCAAATACCATGCCTGAATATCAATTTCATTATATTTTCTAATCTGAAAAAGACCATATAAAATATTGGGTTCTTTTTTTCACCGATACATCATATATATGAAGAAACTTTAGATCATTCTTAATTTTCCCCAGCCTGATTCCAACAATCTAACTCTATGATGTATTATAGAAAACTCACCGCTACAATTAACTAACTAATCTTGCTAAAAATAAATTCACATGTTTATCAAAATCTAGTTCAATTATGACTATCCACTAACCAGACTAAAAAAACCATAACCCTTCCCACATGCTCGTCTTATAATCTTTTAATGTTAAGTAATTTCCCATCAATGGATAATCCACATCATCAGTCAATTAGATCAAAAACCCAAAACCAAAAACCCAAACCTCATCCATCCCTTAACATAGTGACTAGATATGTTCAATTCCTCTCATACCCAAGCACCAGCATGAGATATCACTACCTTATAATCCCTTTATCATGGAATCACCATCCTTGGTACATCCCCAAATTAATCTAAATTGGGGGTTACAACCTTTAACACAATATTGTGAACAAAACACAATATTTTTATCTATATATCGTTATATAAGAAAAAATCACTATTAATCCAAATATCAAACATGCATCACTCCTCTTGAGCCATTCACACAATCATATCAATTCACGATCAAGATCAATAACTTATATAAACCATTTCATTTCACCCTAATCCAAATTTGACATCACTTATTCCATGCAGTAACATTCATAATCCTCATACCAAACACAGGATTCCATTATCTAAGTCCTCACATAAAATTCCTTGATCCACAACTCACACATGACCTCTCACTAATTTAAAATTCTATGAAAGCTCAAATATACAGTGTGTACTAACCAATTCCATTAAAATTTAATAGGTGTAATCTTTGGTAAAACTTAATATCTCCACATGATTCATACTCCAATAACTCATATATTATATAAAAATCCGAATATCCAAACCACATACCATTATTCTTAGGAATTATAGTCTCATCAATCCAGGAGATCCCTTGGCACTCCTTTTTAAAACTGAGAACGTAAATTATTCTAGGACTCGCCATACATCCATCCATTATCCAATGAAATTAAAAATTCACAAGAATTTACTCATTAATATACCATATTTAGATATTAATTCCACATTTTATAGGCTCATTCACCCGAATGATCCTTCACTTCAAGACAAACCCATAACCATAGCTCTAGAACATAAATATATCTACCTAAAAACTCCCAAGAATATCTATGAATATTCCAAATAACCTATAGAACCTTATATGTATTAATATATAACTTAATAATCTACCAATTATTTCCACCATTAAGTAAAATCACAATATGTATAATCACTATAACAAGTTACCCTCACTCAAAACAAAGCGAGGACTCACACAGAATCTGGAGTCCCATATTAGGGTAATGGGGTTACCCACCTAGTATTACACATCAAGTATCTTGGATGGTCACATAACATAGTAAAACACATGATCACATCATAAATAAGTACATGGAATAAAACATGTAAAAATAACCACCCACAATAGGGGACCACACCCTCCCCATGAATCTATCGTGGAAGAATAATTTCTATAGGATCTGGTCACATCCATATGAATACATATATAAATTTTTTTCCTTATAATGATATTTATCAAGGGAAAGATGATAAATAATTTTTTTTTATGATTAATATAATTCCAATAAATATGATAAAACTCCATATAGTTTGTTACTGACACTTTAAAATATTGAACCCACCTTCTTCATCAGATCCATAATCAGGGCACCAAATGCATATTTCATTCTACTAAATTTCACGACACCATTATCCCCATAATAGATCATTTCCCTTCACATATTCAATTTTTAACATCAAAATAATACATACATGTAATCAATGAGGTCTATCTGAGTATAATTGCACTATAAACATAAAATTTTAAACATTGTATGAGCTATTGTTAAAACATAAAAAAGATGAACCTCTATTATCAGTGACAATAATCTCACTAGTAGACCCCTACATGTCATGTGAATCCTACATGACCAATCATTATTCCCAAGGGGCCTCTCCCCTATACATACTATGTGAAAAAATCAAATATATAAAACAATATCACCAAATATACTTGTGAATAATTCAAGGTAAAATCATATAACTATAACATTGAAAATCAATAACACAGGTCCACATCCCCTAGTAACCTATAATTTTTACTAAAAATGGTTTTCATAATGCACAAACATGGTACCCATCGCATTATCAAACACATACATGTTTTTAGCCATGAATGTTTGTTGTCTCAGGATGTGGATTCAGGGTACCGACATAAATAATAATTCATTTTTTATATCATTACATGCCTTCACAATGCATTTATGATTTTTGTTTTCATCTTGAGAATTGATCATGGGCGTTCAAGTGTGTTTTCATAACAACATAATCCTAGTTCTCTATGTTCATTTCGAAGAAACTAAAAATGCCTCCCAAATACACAATAAGGTATAAACCTGATTTCCAATGTCAGGCAGTCCACGGGGGTTTCTGGTCCAATAGTGCCTAGGAAATAAAATTGGTAAAGATGATAGGAGTTCAAGATAATCACACATTTTTTGGGATTTATTTCTTATTATGGGACACTATTTTAGATTTTGGATATGTTCATGATTATTTTCCTAATACCGATAAATAATATGTTTCCCTAATAAATGATCGGACATTTAATTCTTCTATATATAAAATAGGGGATGTTTTAATGAGATCATTTATATGTATATGAGTTTCTCAATACCTTTCCAATAGTCTACTATAACTTGAAATATTATATTATTTTTAATCCATTTAAATAGCCCCCCTAGAGTTTTCCTTTATCCAAGGAGACAATTTTATTTTATTTTTGATGGGATTCAACCTTTATGAGTCATGTGTATCAAGGTTATGATAGGAATCAAAACCCATCAAGTTTGTTTAAAAAATCATGAATAAATTATATATATGTGGGAACATAGGAACTGGGTATGGAGATCATGCATTAAGAATACATTCTATATTTCCTGTGTATAATTTTAATTAGAGTCATCATAGTTCATTCAAGTATTCTGGACATACCCTGAGGTTGATTCCTTATACAAGGGAATTAATTTCATACACCTGAACAGGGATTATAAAGTAAGGTTACCCTATTTGGTGTTAATTTATTATGTGATTGATATGATTATTTCAAATCCCCAATCCCACATGATACATGCTCGATGTGAGAAACAAGGGATTTAATGTGATCTGTCCCACTACATTTGGATGCATGAATTATCAACTTGGATGGCCCTATTGGGGTTTTTTATATAGATTTTGGGCCTTGGAAGGACATCCTACATATAAATTTTGGACAAGAATCAGATTTCTCAATGTTAATTTTACTTATCAATCTGTTGATGGATGTGGATGTTAAAAACTCAACCCATATGGATGTTCGGGGCCCACTAGATAGAGTGCATGAGACATTGAGGGACTTACACCAAGGAGGATTCCCAATGCAGCTCAGGCATTAGTAATGTGTCATACATATCATATTGGGATAGGAATCATAGTTCTTGTAGTTTATTTATTGGTATTCCAAAATATATCTACTAGAAAAGTTCCTCATGAGACCATGTCTCTACCTTACATGACCTCATTGATTGTCTGACCTGTATGGAGTGTCTGTATGAAGTGTTAAAGAATATATTGACATATCATATATGTTTAAAAGACATGTTAAAAATAAATAACTTGATCTAGTTGGCTCATTCATAGGACATTGTATGATCTATATGTAATGTTGGGAGGATGTCACATAACCTAGATGACACACATAGAGGATGGAACATGATCTAGTTGATGTGTCCAAAGTCTATCTCTTGACTTGGATAACATGTTCGTAGGGCATCAGAAAACTTATTTGAAATATATTGATGGAGTATCATGCCTTATTTGACATGTCCAAATGAATTTGGAAGACATCGGTGAAATGTAAAGATGACATCACAATACATGGTTGGCATGTCCAGAAGACTTAAAAATGCATGTTTAGAGGACTTCATAGGAGTATAATGACATGGAAGAAGGACATCACCTGACTCAGTTAGAGTTTCATGGTGTTGTTTCATTATCTGAGTAGGTCATGAAAAGATCATGATGCCTTCACATGAAAACTAGCATTTCCATCTTCATATAATCCTCTCATATTTCTTTCATCTATATTGCATATGTGACCCATGGTTTAGGAAGCATTAAATTTTTTATATTTTTGATGAACAATTCAACATGCAAATATCCCTTCACATGATCTGGATAAAATTCCATAATCCATTGTTAAAATATATAGGGAAATATTGTAAATTGCATATTCATTTTACATGATACCTTAATTCATTCCCCCGTATTTACCTTGTGGAAGGCTCTTGTGAACCCCTGACATTTATCTCTAAGAAGACCATTATTATGATCTCTCATGGGTGGATTCAATGTCATCTATATATCCATCATTGTATTTTGTTTTATTTTTTTATGAGAGGATATATTTATAATCCTTTTCAACCTAGTTATATGATTTCTTACATTCCATGTATCTCACAGATATGAGCTGGTGTCGATGGAGCGAGTATTCATATCACATACATCGCATTATCCTGCCATTGGTCATCCTGGGTGTAGCATGATAAATAATGATTATGATAATGATCCAAAATTTCCTTATTTAATAGGCATGTGTCTAATCAATAGGGATTCTCATAATCTTGTTGACAAGTCAAACAACCTTTGAATAATTATGTCGATATTCCTAATAACCATTGAAAGATCAAGATTCCAATAGAAAGACTCTCGGATGATTGAGGAATCTTTCTCAAGGGTACTTAATGAGATCAATATAGATTTTGACAGGCCTTTTGTGATATCAATATATATTTTTAGGGGCTCCTCATAAGATCAAGATGGCTTGTCCAAGGGCCTCCACATTATCTATGTTGATCACAAGAGGTATATAAACCCTTCACATAACAATCTATAAATATTCCCTTCATGAGGGGATTCTGCCTTTTAAATCCTTTTATTCGTTATTTTAAAAGGCATTCGAGTTTTTGGAATTGGGTTTCCATCATGAAATTACATTATCATTGGTGTATCTCATGATGGAGTGTGAGAATAGTCATGGTTATGGATATCCTTGTTTTTGATGAATCTCGTAAACCATGTTGGGTCTCATGATGGTGTGTGGGAATTTTCATGATCAATATCGTACCCTATATAAGGATGAAAAGGGGTATCACATGGTTGAATGGATGTGTTTGATCTACATTGAATTATGAGTGTGATGCAAAAACATTATAATCTTGTGACAAGGGTGACTTATTGATAGGGGCTCTTCGAGGATGTGTGAATCACATAAATAGATTTCATAATGGTCAATGTAACTCCCCACCACATGAAGATTATAAACTAATCTTCCATTATTTTATAAGGGGTTTGGGTGATAATAAAATTTATATCAATTGACAGGTCACGTGATTGAAGGAACTTTTCTGGATGTCTTCGTATGACCATCATCACATGTATGGATTCCTTCAAAAGAAAAAAGGATGGTTTGTCGATAGGGAGTCATATGATCCAAATAAGATCATATATATGGACTGCTCCATTCAAAATACCTTCCCATATTCTTGTGACCATGTTTCCTTTTGGAGGTTTCGTGATCCATGTGATTCGACTACTTACACTTTATCCAAATCAATCCCTTTTTTGGATAAAATGATTACCATGGCTCATGTATTTCATCAATTATAGATTTTTTGATGCTCATCTGGTAGGATTAAAAAAACTCATACTCTCAAATGGGATATCCGTAGGGGTAATGACTATATTCTAACAAATATAAATGCCAACCTAAGTTACTAGGGATTCTTCTAACCATTTTCTTGGATTACATTTGTTATTTAATGTGACATTTGGTATTTCATGAAAAATTAAATAAATAGGGTAGTGAGTGGTGGATCATTCCCCTGATGACACAAAATTCTATATATCTAATGATTTATTTAATAGTGTGACTCTTTAAAAAGACCATTTCATGAGATCTCTTTTGTAATACCCCTCTTCACAAATAGATCACAAAAAACTAATTGCATGAACTGATAGAAAGACAACTTGATTTCATAGTTCCATGAAATATGATCATATGTTTTCACCAAGTTATTGATTTTTCTTAGTACGAATTTAAAAAAATTATGATCTAATTATATGTAATTTTCATAAACCATGACTCGTTTTTTAGCCTCATGAATCTCTTTCGCACATCATAGGACCAAGAGGCTTATTTGTGTGATTGCATTGTCATCATGCAATTCATGTGACCATATCAAGGTCATGTGATAACGAGTCTTACTATATATTACAAAATCCAGAGAAAATCATTGTGACATTTAATTTATGATTTGTTATGTGGGTCATATGATTCTTGAGTTTCTTACAATCTGTATGATGTTATCTAAGTTATGTAGCTCTTTTGGTAGAATTTATCAATTATCTTACATGTGCTCTTGGTTTTCAAACAAATGGTTTCTAGATTTTAGACATATTTCACCATGGATAGAAAGGGGGCCAGGATTTTGTGGGTTATAAATATTGAACCATTGTATCGTGTGTGCACTTAAAAATGGGTTTTGATGGAGCTTATCCTTCTCGAACATTATATCTATTCTATGTCATAGTAACTTCATTTTTATATATTCAGATTATGAGATAATTTTTTCATTCCTTCATCATATTACAATATTTCATATTTTGGGTTTTCATCCTCCATTGGCTATATTCAATCGAAAATATCAAAAAGACATTCAATTGGATATAGCTTGGTCCCATGGGTTTTCCTACATGTTGGATAAATCACCTTGAGGTCTAGATGGTTATGATATTTCCCACAAAATGATTGATCAATGTAATTTGAGAATAATCATTTCTTCTTTGAATACATAGGAAGTGGTTGGAGTTATATGTAGGACATACAACTTGGTGAAATGTTTTCTGATGAATAGGCATGGTCATTCTAGATCAGGTAGAGTCTACCCCAAATTCTTTATCAAGATACATGCAATTCATATTTAAAAGGAATCATGGATATCTCCTTCCATCATGCGTCATCAATTTTAAAACTTAACGAGATCATTATATTTTGGTTTACTAGCACTAATTAACACTGTATCTCTCGTGATGAAAAAGGGGTTAACCATTGGGACATCTACCACCTAGGAGGGATATCTCCTTTTGGGGGAATGTATGATGAGTTTCTTCATATCTTGTATGTTTGGAAAGACCCCACACAAACATATATATTTTAAAGGGACATGATTAACAAATTTTTAGGGTAATTTAAATATGGATTTTAATTTACACTTTCTTGTTTACTTTAATGATTAAATAAAAAAATTGATTTTCCACAGTGGGGATCATCCAACAACTATATGGCCTATTTGTTACCCTTCCCGACATGTTCATGATAGCACATTCTATTACTGGTAAATCCCTAAGGATAATATCTATGACACAAGGGCTTATAGGGTTACACTGGAGACATCCCTAATCCTTAGGCTGGCGGGGTTTTAGCCCTGTTTTTGAACAGATGGATTTTCTATGTTAACGACACACACCTGGGAATTTGAGTAAGAACAATGGTGATGGAAGCCTGATTGGAAGAGGGGTTCCTTCTTAACCAATCATAGTTATCTCATTCCTATATTTATCAACTCCCCGATCATATACTACAAGTAATGAACCAACCCTTACTTGATTGGTGGCCCTTCCAGTTTTTTGATGGATATATAGAATATCCAGTGTTATAAATACCATAATATTACTAGAATCCCTAATGATTCATTTTTTCTAGGTTTTTGAATGTTTAGAGGGTTGAGGTGATGCTACTTATTTCTAATGGGGTAATAAGAATGATACGTCATCATGATCATTTCAACCACATTAACTATCATGTACTATTTGGGAATTGTTTTGATGATGGAAGTGACTCTTTTGATTAGAGGTTATACAAAATTTCTTTAGAGAATGTGGTCTTACATCCTATGTTATTGAGTTGAAAATTTTCAAACCATAATCCCCTAATCTACGTTCTCAAAAAAAATTTAAAGGGTTTCTATTCTCCCTTAAACTAGAAAATGGGGAGAATTACACCCTAGGCTCATTAACCAGTTTTGGCTTTTGTTGGAGTGTGAATACACAAGCACTGCGATCATTATTGCTCATGTTTTTTCCTCTCTATTTTTATCCCAAAACTATTCTCATTATTTTGTGGAAGGAAACCAATATAGTGTACTAAATATATTAGTCCATATGGATGTCAAACCATGTACTTCACTAAAATCCTTTTATGTTGTAGAAATGGAGTTAACTCAAGATTCAGTCAATCCTCCAAGGAAGTATCTCCATCATAGTGATTGAAATAAAATTAGAAAGGGATTAACTTTTTAGAATAGGATGTTACTTCAATAGCAATGATTTTTGAAGCATCCTTTGAAAAAATATTACATGAAACATATTATCTTTATTTTTTGTTAGCTCAGCCAATTCATCGTTCAATGGATTTGGTGTTTCACTATTCTTGGTCAATCATACATTTTTATAAATTACATACCCAAACAGTTTTAGGGGGATAAGTACAGAACATTCTAATTGATTAGTAGATTCATAACTTGATCACTGATACCCCCTATAAGATATATCATGACCAAGTAGAATTCCTTCACAATCTTCTTTCACAATTTAGTGGTAGGCGGATATGATCGCGAAACATTATATGATATCATGTTGTGAATCATTATAACTCTGAACAAGATATATAGTAGATAGAAGGGCCTATTTAGATTTTATGATGAAGGATATTTGAACCAGTTAATAAAGGATTCATCAAAATAGATTGGGAAGAGGCATAGTATTGTCACCTAATTATTCCATCAAATGGATATGTTGACTAAAATAATAGTAGAATACAAAGAATGAATAAATAATTTTACATCCAATATTTTGGAATCATCAACTTTATTAGTGACCCTTCAAAATAGATATAAAGTTTTATATTCTTTTATTCAGTCTATTCATCCTAAGGTGTTGTAAAAGAAGATTGATTAATTTTGTAGAATTCCATTGATTCCTCCAGCCAAATATTGGAGGAATTAAAAAATCATTCAATAAATATTTTCGGTAGGTTGATCACAATTTTTTTATGGAATCCTTAGGGTGGCTCCAAAATGTGTATATTTTTATTTTTTAATGCTATTAATGAATAATCCTTTTGTAATTTACATATATTGTTCTATCATTATTTCATTAAAGATGTGCATGGAATTTCATTGATCTGAAGTTGAATGAATCAACAATGATACCCAAAATTTGTATAATAAAAAGTAAACTCAATATATTGGGTTCAAATTTTTAAATCAAAAAGTTATTCTCTTGATAATTTCTCATGAATTCCCCCCAAAATGAGATTTATCATTGATATAACTACTCTAGTTGTCTTGAGATCACCTTATTTAGAAGGGAAAATCAGGTAAAATATATTTTGCGAAGAGAGGGTGCTATAATTTTTTCCCTAAGTCAGTGGATGTAGTTAGCTTAGCATGATTTTTTATTGGAAAAAATAATAATAACTAATATGTTTTAATTTCATTTTTTATATTCTCTTATCTTTTTCATAAGATTAATGTAGAGGAAGTATTAAAAGGAGTGGACATTCCTTTTTCTTGAGCTAACCTCTTATGGGGTCTTATCCTGAAAATGTTTAAACATTTTCAGTTTTATGAGTGATTAATATTACCTAGATCACAAACAGTTCATCTCGAGTGACCATAGTCATGAATTTTTTCTCAGATTCTCTATTCATGTATTTTACCAGGTCAGCTTTGTGTCTCATCTAGTTAGCTATTTTATGATCTTGAAAACTATATCATGGATGTGTTTTAGTTTCATTTCATCCATATTGGACCTTCTCTTTACATTGTTTAGGGTCTTCTACCTTGGTCCTTTTATTTATTGTAAAATGTTTTCTATTAAGTAAAGTTCTCGTTTGATTTTATTGTCTTCCAGTAAGGATGTCTTTAGTATAGTTTAATTACATGTAGTAATGAAATATTCACTGTATTTGTATATCATGAAATATAGAAATATTTTTGTGAAGTTTAACATCATACGATAGGGTTGTCTTTTATTTTGTTTAATGTTCTATTTTATGGAGAATAAATTCCATGCAGATTAATGTCTTATAGCCATGACATGAAAATGGGTGGCATCTTAATGTATTACTAACATTAACTAAAAATGAGATTCCGTTTAAAGTATTTCTTCTAGGACACGATTGATGAATATTTAATGTGGATAGACAGTCGAGGATTATCCAAAACACCCCATGGTTTTTAGTTTTCCATGGTGATTTTTTGGATTACAAGTAATGGAGTTCCTCTCATGTAAGGAGTATACTCCTCTAGTTGATAGGTCAAATCCCTTGTACATCACCAACACAGTTAAATAAAGATGAACATACTCATTTACAATGGTCATGAAAATATATTAAATATGGTATTTGTGGATAATAAATGATTAAGTAAGTTGATTCCACCTGGATAGTTGGAATATGTGTTGACTATTACATAACTGAAATGTTTGAATTAATGAATATGGAATGTGGAAGAAATATCAAGGATGGACCAAAACACCCTAAGGTATCGAGTTCAACCATGGTGTCACTGGGGTTCATGAGGATCAATGTTACTTACCCACAAGGATGATATTCCTCTAGTTTGTATGTCAGAATATCTTATGCGTGATCTCAAAGGGATTACAAGCATGCTCAAGTAAAGGAGATCCCTACCCTTTTGAAAGGGACAAGGATGATTTTTTAATACCCAAACATCTAGATGAAGAAAATGTGTATGATTAGATGACCTATAAACAAAGGGTTCTGGTACCCTAGGGTAACATAGCTTTAGGTTGGAACGATATATCCCTATGGAATGTGGTTTCAAGTCATGTGGTGGGAGCCATAAAATGGTTCTAGAATCATGTAATACCTTTCTAAATTGAGAAAGGGTACAATACATAGAGAAATAATGTCAAGGATGTCAAATACACTTGAATAGTATGGTTGTGGGGATTTTAATTCATTATGTAAGAATATCTATGTAAACTGAATTTTGGAAACGATGGGATATAGGTCAACATTGGCAATGGAGAAGGCATATAATGTTCTATGTGTCCAGGAAAATAACTCCTAGATTTAAGGGGGGGGGGGGTTTCTGGGATTTAGAGGTCTATTTAGGGGAATCAATCCCATTTACTAATTTCCCATAGGGAAGAGCTGATGGAAATGAAGAATATTGTCCATAGGATTCCAAGATAAAGATACCAACTTGGGGAGATATTTATCTCAACTCAAACATCAAATTCATGAAGGTTGTTTAAGAAAAGATTAATATTTAATAAAGTTTCTAGAAACCTATATTTTGAGTCTTCACTTATTGAACATTTTATAATAGTGAGGAGATATGAAAAATTGTTACAATAACTTTTTCATGGATTGGGGAGTCCATTGAGAATGTATCAAATTTTACTATGTCCAAAAAGAGGTCCTTGTGAGCTTTCATCCATATTTAATTATTATCAAACTTTTTCATAAACACTAGAGATGAAGATTTTAGTTATAAGAGAAAGAATTTTTTCTCTGGAATCCCTTTTCAAGTTTTAGACCTCATTAGGTTTAAATATCTTTCACAAGAATTTGAGGGTCTCTCAACTTGTACCATATAATGATAAAGATTACCATCACACAACATTTACCAAAGTGCATGATGTTTATGGTAATTTTTCATACAGAACATGTATGTAGATAATTTTACACAATATTTTAATTAGTATACCTAGGGTTAAGAGTCCTTCACCAACTGTTTGGGTGGGAGATGAAAATATATAACTCATGTCTAGAGATTCTTTAGTGATGGTTAGTGATATTGGAAAATCATATTAGAGATGACCCATAAAATCCTGTGGTGTTGAGTTCTTACACAATGATCTTAGGTTCACAAGGATCATAAATCCCTTCCTATAGGTCCAATATGTCTATAGTTGATAGGTCAAATCCCTTATATGTTTCTATCATGGTCAATCATATAGATATATTTACCTTTCTAAAGGCTATTAAAGGTTTACAAGAAAATAAGGTTCTCAAGACATGAAGTGTGATTTATGGGTTGAGGTGCTTAAAATATGGTGGAAGCACTACATACTCTGGTTAGCGAGGTTATGTTGTTATATTAATCTAAAAAAGAATGATTATGGGTTATGACCTACACATTTTAGCATCATATAGTGGGGAAATATATTTTGTGCGTTTTAACTTCATGTTATAAGGACGTTTTCCTTCAAGTTTAACATCATGTGGTCAGGATGTGGTAACCATCATGAAATCATATAGGATATACTTGGGGGAACATTATAATGGTTTGTTGATTTTACTTTTAAAAAATAATCTTTATCTATGGATGGTCTTATTGGTTATAGCCATATATTGGATCCTTTTTTCATTGATTTGTCTTGTGTGTTGAAATCCATATGTAGATATAACGTTTACATAGAAATATCAAGTTTATATGATTTAGAAATCATTAAATAGATGTATACGATGCTTTTATGGTTGGTATTTTTTGTGTTTCACTATAAATATTTAAAGGGAATGAATAATTCCATAATATTATCTTTTATGGAGATCCATTTCTTTATATTTGACTCATATATAAGGGATATGATCATGAGTAATAAATACTGATGGATGGGACCAAAATGGATGATCTAGGAGTCACTACATATCCAATAATGATATGAATCAAGAAACAAGGTGTTATTGATTCCACCTTTCAAATGTATGACCCATATAAAAAGGGGGAGATTTTTTATCATTGATGTTGTATCTACACATAGAATTTCAGATTCAGTCGTCAATATGTATCCTAAGATTGAAATAATCAAGAAAAAAATAGTTCATACATTAAATCTCCCTATATAGGTGAGACTCATATGTAGGAAGGGGGTAATTATTTTTATGTTGAAGATTATATATGGTCACAGTAATGTTTATCGAAGTGTCACTACATATCTTGTGAGGACTAGAATCAAGATACACATAGATATTGATTGGGAAACACTCCATGAATGTATGAACTATACATAGAGTGGGGCATTATTCCCATTTATTGTTTCCACTATACCCAGAATTGGAGATACATGCATCACATTCTATCATGTTGTAACAGGAATCAATCCACTTGTAGTTCTTGAATATAGGTTTGGTGGGAGGCCAACACCAAGGAAAATGGTCCTCTTGGGAAAGTTCCATATTAATGTTTATTTATTTCATGATAGATACATCAACCATGTAGTTTAACATAATTCAGAAAAGAATTATGTTGTTCATTTTAAGCTCATACACCTAGTATCATGTTAACTCTTACGTGAACTAATATGTATAGATCAGGCAAGGAATACCCTACCAAAAATCCTAATCCCACATGATATTTTCTTGGTGTGGTAAAAGATTAATGTAAAATACATTTTTCACCAAAAAAATCGAACGAATGATTGGGTCATTTTCATTGTGTGGTGGATAATTCATCATATATGATCTAGGAATCTATAAATCTATCACTAAAATTAAAATCAGGTCATATGTAGTTTAATAAATC
This sequence comes from Viscum album, assembly GCA_963277665.1. NCBI lineage: Eukaryota > Viridiplantae > Streptophyta > Magnoliopsida > Santalales > Viscaceae > Viscum > Viscum album. The sequence continues at coordinate 1,193,677,132 of OY728123.1, read as the reverse complement.
CATGTAATTTAATGTCATGTGGTTTGGACATCTTCCATGAAGTTTAATATCATGCAGTAAGAAAGAACATTAGCAAACATGAAATTGAAATCCAGATTTCTTATAACCACTTCCCATGAATTCAAGAAATCATATTGTGGGAGGAATAATATGTATGTGATATGAGGCTTCCAGAGCTGGTATCCAAATGAATCCTACCTGTAGGAAACATGATAGTACTACATTTCTACATCATTTAATTAAGACATTATCACATAGTTTAATGAAAAGGGATGAAGATGAATATATGTATTCTAGACCCTTGATTTGAGATTTGGGTATCACTGTGTATCTTGTGTTGGGAAGAATCAATCCATGCATAGTTGTCGAATGGAAAAAATCTCTATATGAATCTAACTCACCCATAGGGATTGGGGAACTTCACTTTACATTCAGAAAAATATAGCTTATGTGTAGTGATTCGTCAGTGAAGTAGTGTTTTCTATGTAGTTCATGACATGCAGTAAGGACTAATGGTGCCTTTTTGTTTTAATTCATATGACAATGAAAACTTATATAGTTTAGAATCAATCGACCAGGAAGATTTCCTTATAGATTAACATTATGTAGTTATTATGTCATCCTTGGAGTTTAACATCGTGATATTAGGACATATTGTGAATTTAAATGTCATGAAACTAGGATGTTATATTCTTCATTTAAGGAATGAAGTGTACTTATTGAGAAATATTGCATTGATGGGGGCATGATGTGTTCCTCATCCATTGTGTCCAATGAGTAAGCTCTATTTTAATAAACCTTAGGTATTATGTATGTCCATTTCCATTTTTATTCAAACTTTGGATGTTTCTTCCCAAATATCATTGAGTTTATAATATCCAAAACCAATTATCCTTGATAGAGTTAATAGAGGTGAATATTTTTATTGAAGCCTCATGGGATCTGATTCTAATGTACATTGAGGTTGTATAATATACGAATCCTTTTCTCATCATTCCCTTCCAACTCATCCAAAATCATTTTTCAATTCCTCGTTATCTGAGATTTTTCCAAAGAATGTTTTTGAATTTATGGAAAATGGAATTAAATGGGAAACCGTTACTTGGTTCCATACAATAATGAATATAGAGTTTCTTATGTAGCATTGAATGTGGATGTATGGTAATTCTATAAATTATAAAGGATATTTTCTATCCAAGACTTCATATCATTTTCTACCATATTTTGGATTATGTTTTATAGAGTCTTATTAAAGGCCTATATCAGTCCATTTTCCACAGCATAAATGTGGGATGAATGGTTTGACTCAATGTTTTAGGCCTAATATAATTTATTTATCTTGTTATAGTAGAATTTGGTGTTGTGTTACATCAATATCATTTGAGGGTCTCTGAATATGTTGATGATTTTGTAATGTAGGAAGTTAATGATATTATTCAGCCTAATTTCCTTGAGGGTTACGAGCTCATACAATTGGAAAATAACGTCTGTTTTAGTAAGGATTTACTTAAATAGTATAGCTATGGTTGGGGGATATGGACCCACCACATATATTCCCCATATGGAAAATGGTCAGGAATATTTACCTATATGTTGCAATTTCGGGGGTTGATCGATGAAGTTTTCATGAATATGGATTGCATGAAATTTAGTAGTTAATTCCACATAGACTTGCATCATTGTTTTCCAGTTGTAATCAAGCCTCTGAATTTAGTGGGAGAGCCTATTACTAGATTTATGGGAACTACTTGATCCAACATGGACATATTCCATGAAGGTTGGAATCTCTCATTTTTTCTATGCATTTGAGGATTCTATCAAAGACTCAATTTTTGAAGGATTTTTTCTTTTTTGGATCATCCTGAAGGGTAATATTTGTTCCTTAGTACCCATATTATTCCCTTATAGCTTAGTCCATTAGTAGAGGCCCATTTTCAAGATAATAAAGTATGTGATCCATTTATCATGTTATTGATATCACTTTATCACACTCAATGTATATTTTAATCTAATTTATGTACTCTATTCTATAGACTAAGGTTCATGAGACCATCCCTCCATGTGTTATATGGAAGTCCACCCAATACTAATTAGGGTTGGCATGAACTATATCTGTATTAGCCAGTGTGTCAGCCCAAGCATTTTGTGATCGAATTATATGATGCAATGTTGGTTAAAAGGTAACTCTTCCATTAGTCCTCTGATGTAGCTGATGATATGGTCCAATTATTCTTTTCAAAAGTCATATTCAGTGTTGATAAGTTTTATCACTAACTTTAAATCCCTTTTGATCTTCGAGTAGGCTATCTTCAACTTTAGGGCTAGTCCCAAGCTAGCAAGGAGTTGTTTATATTCAACCTGATTAATAGTGAATCCTTTAGAAAATCTGAAGGAATTGGGAAATATTACATTTTCTAGGGACACAAATACAATATTTATGAAAATCTGAATAAACAATCGGTTTTTCTTTCCCTGAGGATATAACTTTGGTAGGCACCATAAAAATATATATCCCACTTTCGAAGAGGTCCATGGGAATAGAAAACCTATTCATCTAGAAGATCAGTATCCATGGGTGTCATTTCATGGGTGGGAAGAGCCGATAAGTACTTATCAAGAGCCTACCATTTCACTACCTTCCCTGAAAAAACTGGATTTATTATTGTTGCAAGATAAACACACATCATTTCAAATGACCAGTTAGCATAGGATGTCCATGATTTACATGAGCGGGTAAATAATAGAGACTAAGTGTATTTCATGTTGTTTTAATTAACAAACAATTTTTTTACTATAATGTAAATGGAAAAGAAAATGTTATGAAAAAATAATATCAGGTCTTAGTACCTATCATAATTTGAAAAAGGTAAGGGATACATTCCTCATTTCCCACATCATTGTTTTGGTTGGAGGAGAGTGCGATGTGATAGTTCCATAGGGACCACATATAAGATGAGTGATATTCATTCCACCAGTGGCATCAGGACTGGAGGCTATAGAAAATACTAATTGAGACTCTCATATGAATATGGTAATTCCCTATATCAACAATAGTCTTTCCAATCTATCATCAACTTGGTGAAGGGGGAGATTTTATGGCATTGTTAGCTATGAAATATGGAATATAACTTAAGATCCTTTGGATCCACCTCAGTTATTTAAGATTTTGAGTGGGTAAAAATACTAATATTTCACTAGATATTTATGGTATGACCTTAATTTCATGGAGGCATAGAAAAAAAACAAGTAATTTCCCTGACGTTATCCTAAAAGTGCAGTTTAGAAGATTCATCTTCAAACTTTGATGCTGCAACATGTCAAAGATTGTTTTAAATTCTATGAAGTGATCACATCATTTTTTGGATTTGACAACTAGGTCATCGACATAACATTATTACACTCATCCAATGATGGAATTAATGATATTATTTATGGAACATTGGTAGGTAGTGATTTATTTTTTCAATCCAAAAAGGAATTACGTGATACAAAAAAGATACACTCAGGTGCTCTGAAGGTGGTGGATTTATCATCTTCCTGGTTTATCATTATTTGATTATACCCTGAATACCCATTAATGAATGAAATGTATTGGAATCTAATAGTTTAATTGATAAAGAGTTATATTATTGGAAATGAGAATTTTTCCTATGAGTAGTGTCGATTAAGGTCTTTGAAATTGATACATAACCAAATCTTATTGTTCATTTTCTTTACAATGATGATGTTGGAGATCCATTTTTTCAAATTATAAATTAGTAGTATGAGAGGGTTGAATTCTCTTGGCTACCATCTTGAATCATCGATAGTCATCAAGAAATCCCAGATTGTTCATAACCACATCAGGTTCAACCAGAGAATTTCTGTAATATTCTAAGAGATCACATATCAATATTTCTTTTAAAAATTAATATAAATATCCTTCTCCCTAATACGAATGGAAACACTAATCAATGTAGGTCATGGGTATTATTTTGTTCATAGATTTACATGAATGAGCTCATTGATTGTGGTGGAGATTCCATCATCAATGGTGGGAGGAGTTCCTAATTTAATCCTTTTATTATTCCACATAGAAGTCTATGGATGATTATTCAGACATTCATGGTAATATTAGAACATTTATGTCATATTTTTGTTGATAGAATCAATAGTAAGATAAATTTTCCTCACGAAGTACTAGAGTAATTTCAGAGAGATTTTAGAGTTGATTGTTTTCATTTATATTATTGTTAGGGATAAGAGGAGCATAGATATCTAGGATTAATTATAATTCCTTAGTAAAATTTATGGGTAATAGATAACCACCATCAAGAATACACTAAGGATTCATAGGGGTGGTCCCTAAGACATTGGGGTCTACATCCTATATATCGTTATCCTCCATTGGTTGTTTTCTATCCCTTTTATAGAAAAATTCCTTAGCATATATGGGTTTTCATGCTTCTAAAGGGCCCTGTAATCATGTACTATGTTGAACATCCCATCGATCATGTATTTCAAGAACTGTTAATTGTTGTAGGTAATTACACATGGATTTGATGCCAAGGGCTTCCAAGAAGAACATTATATTCAATGTCTTACTAGATAACCATGAAATCAACATTCGGTATGACATCCCCAAACGGATCCTTGAGGTTGATGTTTTAGAGAGGTCTTTTATCTAACTTATCATACCCTTGAATGGTTTTCGTTATAATAGATACATACCCTTTGATAAATACCATAAATTGGAGGGTCCAAATTAGGATTAGGTAGATCCCATAAACATTTTAGATTGCATCCCTTCAGATGTTGAAATTGTTGAGTATGCTTGAAACACATAAGAGTATGAGATCTCCCTGGATGACTTCTTCTTCATCCTACATGTGAAATGAGATGGTGACATGGAATTATAATGGCATGGTCTCCAATCAATAATATTAAACTCTAGAGACTTATCTATCTATCTCTTTTATGAATTAGAGGGACTTAATGATTTCCTATCTCAGTTGTTTTGAAATATGGATAGTGTAGAGGATCATGAATTTGGATGTAACACCCACAAAATATTTCAGGATATCATACATTTATGCCAATGGTTGGTGCTTCTCAATGTATGGGTTCACCCAATTACATGGATTATGAGTTGAGGGGTTTTTTCTAGATATTCATGGTTATTCGATAGAGTTCTATGGAGAATATATTACTAGTAGAATATTCCACAACATTCATCTCCGTTGTTTCATATGATCAGATTGTCGAACCCCCACCATTAGGTTAGGTATGATTAAAGGGATTAGACAACCGTTTGATGACTCGGATGCATCTAAATGTTTCCTACGGGATTACTAGAATCAATGTCCATAGTTCACACCTATATTTATGTCATATATGGTTATGTGATAAAGATTTTGGGTTTGACCATGACTGTGTTTCCCCCTCTATGCTTGGATCCTACACCTTCAGCCTCAGACTCCCAAGTCAGGTATGGGAGAAAAATACATTAAGGAATATTCATCATTAGAGAAACAATATTTTAAGAGAAATACATTAATATAATCAATGATAACCTCTCCATCAAAAGAGGATTTCTTTTAATGGTAATGGTTCATGTTCTCCTGATGTTATAGGGAAGAAATCTTCAAGAGTTACAAAATTTATAAGAGCTGAATTTGAATATTCCATTACCATATTTTTCAGTTTCAAATGATTACATCCACCTCTAGAAGGTGTATTTTATGTAACCATCCTATGAAATGGGAATTATATTTATTTGTTAATCCTCGATCTTAGGGTGGAATGATCTTGACCTTCTGTCTTTATAATTATTCATTTATAAAAAAAAATTCTATTTCCTGGATGGAACATCTTTCCAATCACCAACTTCTTATGGTTGGAAGATAGGAAAAAAGTAACCTATGTTGGTTAAATTTCCAAGATCACCTTTTTGGAATTAGTCCTTCTTTATATGATGTATTTTAAGAATAATCAATCATGGATGGTGTTTCCTAGTCTTTTATGGAATGGGAAATAGGTAGGATGATCAGTGAGGTTGACCATGTTGAGTTTCTTGGAATCTGATAATTTTATAAGGATATTTTCTATGGAGGCCTATAAATTACTAGGGGATTTCACATTTCTGAAGGAGTAAACTTTATTCATCCATTCCTAAAATAATGGGTGACCTTGATCTCATTTTTCAACTGGATGGGAGAAATTTTGTCTTTTTATCCAATCGATAGGAGGAGCTGAATGATTTGGGGCCTCCAAATGTGCTTGAACGAGAACCGCTATATGTTTGACTGTAAAAATAATAGTATCTACCCAGCCAAAAAATTTCCACTATGTTTAGATCATGGGTTTAGATTTATCTTAGGTCTGATAAATGTAATATTTTATTCATTACACCATTTATTCAAAGCCTTGGAATCCCTCCTGGATACTACATCGAGATCAGAGGTGTGTAAATTTCATCTATAATATTTTGAACAAATATTTCTAGAAATTTATCTTATGATAAAGTGATGCTCAATGTATATGTTAAACCATTCCATCTAATTATGATTTAAAAAACCCTCTCATTTCATGTTGGTTGTAGTCTATGAAGTCAAAAAACTATGTCTTCCTTTTTGTTGAACTAAACTAATATTGTAATTGTCAAAAATGTTCTTCAAATTCCATAATGGTTTCTAATAAAGGATTACAATAGAAGTAAATTATTTCTCAATCATGGTTTGTACAAAAAATATTTTCTCAGTTCCCTCTTGATGATCTTGAGGTACCATCATTGGGCCACATTGGGACATGATGCTCATGAGATTCTTTTTTGGATCTCCCACACTTTTGAAGTTTGAGAAGGTTGGATTACCAAAATTAGATGGGGGTAAAGTGGAATCCACACATTTAGGATAATTCTTCTTCTTTGGATACATGGGTTCAGGCTACCTTTCTGTGGATTCCTATCGACCATCTAGAAATTTAGTGGCACTGAGTAGTTACAAAGGTATTTTTTTCGAGGTTACCTCTTGTCTACAAAAAGTGGTCAATGCTTGATGAGATTTCCATGTTTTCACCTCTTTCTAATTATCTATCCATGAAAATACTGAATGATCTCCCTAGTGTGGAAGAGGATATTTTCATAATGGATGACAACCATGATCATCTTCGACATACATATTTATGTAGAAATGGTGCCTAGATCCAGATCTAGTCTGATTCCGAGATAACACTCTTATTAGAGGATAGACTATTTCATGATATTTGAGAGGAAGGGTATTCATATTTTTCTGAAGACAATTCTATGTGGGAATAATTCCCATGATCATCTCTTAACTGAGTTCTCTGAGTCTTTGAATCTCATTATAATATTATACCAATTGTTCCTATGTGGAAGGAATTTCAGATTTTGGGGGTGGAATGTGGGACGTATCCACAACATTAAACTTATCATTTTAAGTGTTACACCATGAAGGTGGAAAATCATTGTTTTGGGGTGAAAATTGTGTCTCCTCTACTGATTTCACATACGTGGATCCTATATTAGTGCATCTAGATCAACCTATTATAAAGATATGTTTTCCATATTGGATCCCTCATAATTTTTCATTTGATCCCAATCATCAATATAAATAATGGTAATAAAATTCACTAAAGAGTATCAAGAAATGAAATTTATCCTATTATACACAATGCAATAGAGTTATCTTGTGCCTCATTTCACTTATTTTTTGGTTTTATCAGGGTTATTTCTCTAACCCATTTTCATAGTATACCATTTTCTCTTATGATACCTAGAGAGTTTTATTTATATCGATATATGTTCTTATTATCTAGTATCATGAATACTGACCTTTAGGGTGTTTCTGGACATGTTTTTAAAATGGGTCTTAGATAGCACAACATTGTCTTGTAGTAGGACGAACAAATGGGTTATCAAATTTTGATATTTTCCTCCCAACCTAGAGAAGAATTACTCCCTTTTGGATTATCACAATGATAAAAATGACCCCATCCATGTGGAAAATGCCTTATTTAGGGCCAAAATTTGAATTTTATTTTTTTAGGATTTGATGATTCAGGATAAGGATCTGATGACTCATTTTATGATAATTGAGATATAAATTCCCTCGTATCTATAAGATGGTGTCGATCTAGAAACACTATAGATTTATATATTATCCCCACAACGTGTGGTGAACCTGGTGATGGTTATTGAGAAAAACGTCCCCCCGTCGATGTAGGTTGGGGTTGATTTTTAGCTATATATGATATGTCATGATCATCTCAGGTATTGATAATCTACTAGGAGGTGGTGAACATAAATATTAACTCACTATTTTGCACTAAGATCAATTCTATATGGAATCTTTGTAATCTACTATTATTACGCATTCAATTTGGAACAATTGTGCTTGTTTTTGAGGCAGGAGAAATGGAATCCCATGATGGAATTCACCAATTTGGAAAAAACATTTAATTATGTGTTTGAAATGTGTTCCCATTATTTCAATGGGCATAATTTAATAATATATTGGTGGTCCTCTCTCCCAATTTGTGATGTCTTTACATATTCAAAGTGGAGGTATTTCATTATATTGACCAACTAGAAAGTGCATTAAATGGACCCCAAATTTATCTGAAGCCTATGACATTAAAGGACACCATATCAGAAGAGTTATGCTCTTCTAGGGGCTTGGTGATGTTTAATGATCCATTCATTCCATATATTTATACAAGAATACATGAAAAGGGTTCGACGATATGGTTCTGAATATTATTTCTTCAATGGTAGAAATCATGGTTTATATTTTAGTTGTAATTTTTCATTTTCGGGTCCCAAGCCATCAAGATAGAAGCTAAGTACATTTAACAATTGAATATGGTGATGGTCTAATGGTTACCCTCGTATCTCGGAAAGGAGAGGTGTTGATTCATCATTTGATGATGATTTGACCACATATTTTGGAAAAAGCAAGGAATGGAATCCTTTTCTAGATAATTTGCGACCTCATAGTCAGATATATCAATGGGATAGAACATAATTTAATGGTTTTTTATAGATAACTCTCTTCATATTTCAATGTCAAACTCCTCTTCATCTAGTTTATATACTTCCACCTAGTTAAACCACATAGTGTGCTTCTCTAATTCTCTTGATGAACAGAGTGATGTGTTACTGATATTTTATAGGAATCTATATATAGTTGACCCTAGTGTTTCAAGAACCTCTCTACACAAAGGTGTTTCTATTTTGATAACCTCTATATTTTGAGGTTTCTAGGAAATTGGAGGATTTCGTTTTCCATGAGAGATATCATTATTGAGAGGTTGACTACGTCGGATGTCAAAATTATAGTCCATGCAATCAATATCCACACTAACATGAAGAGAAATAAAAATATTATTTTTAACTTTTTATTTGTTTTAAGTGTCGAAATACCCTTTAAATGTTTCATATATGAATCAAATATTCTCATAAACACTCACATTGTGCAAAAAAATATTTCAACCTCAATTTTGTTGTGGAATGAATACGTTGAGCTGCATTTTGTGGTCGAGTAGACATACGATCCTACACCATGAGGGATGATAGAACATGTTGATAACCATATGGAGATACATGAGTATAATCCTACTGTTAATGAGTTTCTAGAGTACGCCCGAGATATTCTGTATTATCCGTAGGAATATAATCCAGTCAATGGATGGTTACTAGAATATGTTGGTCAAACCAGGATGAAGCAGGGATATGACCCCAATTAAAATATTAATTATCTTATAGAATAGACCATAAATGTATGTAATAGGAAAAGTTATATAATAATAGTCTTGTATATACTATTTAGGATTCTGGTGAATTTTTTCATTAGTGAATGAAGGTATATGAGTACGGATTTCGTGAGCTACCAGAGTATGTCCAGTAGCTTCAATGATAGGAATATAACCCTGTAATGTGTCATGTGATGCTCTTAATTGGTTAGAACTAGATTGAATAAGGATATGATACTAGTCATGTGACATTAGAGTGTATTTTTGTTTTTACAATGGGAATATTACCAAGTATTAAGGCATGTGTCCCTCTCACTTGGTTATCTCCGGTCGGAACATAGATATGATCCTAGTCCGGTTCCATTGGAGTATAACTCCAATATTTTTTATTTTAATGTGAAAATGTCTCAAATAATGTTCACCACTCACTTGGTGATCCAATATTAAAATGACAAAATGTTACTAGCCTGTTCCACTTCCTTTTCCAAAATGTGATGAAAATCCTCTAGGATGGGGGAAAGAATGTGCACCTTCATCGGAGTAGCCAACTATATATTATTGATCATAGGGATGTGTTGTTTTCTATAATGGGATTGAAATATCCACATATCCCCATATCTGTAACAATTTCGGAATATTTCACTAGAGTTTTTGAGTTATTTCAAGATTGTAGTGAAACATTTTCAATGTGTGTATAGGAATGTTCGACTACACATTTTCAATTTACAATATATACTGGAAAATATCATTGATTGAAGTAGGGATATAATATCACTAATTTTCTCCTTGTTCTATATGAATATGGAGATGGTATTCTTGTGTGGGATTAGGTATATGTGTGTATTCGATATTATTGTGTTAATATTATTTCATACATGAACTGAGTGAGTAGGTCTATGATCCTACTTACTGGATACCAACATAATATGCAGACGTGCTTCGTGCATTGGGTAGGGAAAGTTTCATCCCCCATGATTTCTACAGAATTACACATGCAGAATTGATCTGAGGGAGAAATGATATGTGCCTACCCACTGGATACAACTAGACTCCATCGATAGGATTATTCAGTTGAATAAAGAGATAATTCAACTTCCATTTCTCCATGGGTTTCAACATCCTATGATACATATTTGGTACCCTTGTATGAGCATCCAGGGAAGAATTATTCTAGGAGGTGACCTTTGTAGGAAACTGAGGGGAACTAATATGATGATATGTGTAACAATGTTTGATAGGATCCCTCCTCAGTGGCTCCTGAAATGAGATAGAGTTGCAGTTGATTCCATGACCCACCTTCCTCAAATACCAAAAGTGTTTTTTCCAAAATTTAAAGAATGATTATCAAGATATTATCATAGGAAACACACACCACTAGATTCTCTAAAGCATTCCCAAAATTAGGTGGCATCTGTCACGACCCATCCTCGGGGCCCGTGCCGTGACTATCCCAAGCCCGCCTTCCATAGTCCAGGGGATGGAAACTAGCACCAAGGAGTAAATATCAGTAAAAGGGAAGACATTGCCTTTCTAAAGTAAACCACAAACACCACAGAGCAAGCAGACAGAAGTAAACACTAAGTAAAAACTGGTACAACAGTAAGTGCGGAAAAGAAAGTGGGCCAGTATACAAACCCAAATTGAAAGTAAAGTAGAACTGTTAAGGGAAAAAACAACTGAAAAGTGAAGCCACAACGTTGAGCTGTCCAGTGGAAATCCCACCTGAAAGGTGGGTACAGATAGCCTCCACTGCTCCTTGGGTCCAGCTGACCGATCCGAGTACGTCCCGCCCAGTGGTCCACCTCCAGGTACCGTCCTGCTCTGCAAGCCTCAACCACGATCAGCGATGTCCATCGTCTGGAACCAACACAACGTAGTGCGGGCATAGCCCGTGCATGGGTGAGTATAAGCTACTCAGTAGGGACCCCGAGACCCCCAAAGGTCTCCTAGAATCCACAAAGGATAATCCACAAAGGCAAGATACAATCACGAAGTAACATCTGACACTGCTTAGGTATATACCCATACATATACCTAAGTCATCAATTCTTGTTCGGCTCCAACATCCGAGCCCAAGTATAACCCAGCCCACACAGGAATGAAAAACGTAAATCCACACAGGATAGCACAACACAATCCACAATGGAAAGAAAAACAGGATTCAACTCACACATGAATACATCTTCATATGAAGATTAAGATGACCTGATATTACCACTGATTCATCTATGCCATTGGACCCACAAAGGATCGATAGGTACTAATCCCCGCAATGACCCACAAAGGATCTGACCCACAAAGGATCGATAGGTAACTAACCCCCGCAATGACCCACAAAGGATCTGACCCACAAAGTATCGACAGGTAACTAACCCCCGCAATGACCCACAAAGGATCTGACCCACACATGATTGATAGGAAACTAACCCCTGCAAGACCCACACAGGATCGGACCCACATATGATCTGTAGGCGCTGGCCCACATAGGACCGCTGAGCGCTGACCCACACAGGATCGGACCCACACAGGATCAGTAGCACTAATTCACAAAGGATCGCTGAGTGCTGTAGTCGTCGTCGAATCCACTGAGGATCTCTGAACAGTCGTCGTTGAATCCACTGAGGATCTCTGCACAGTCGTCGTTGTAGTCACAGTCGCAGCCAGCTCTAGGGTTCCCGCACACAGCAAGCTCGCTCGGGAGGGTCGGCTCCACAAGCCAGGAGGCCGATACACCAACTGACATATAGTCTAGAGTTGATGTATCTAAAACTTCTGTATCGTCAACAGGAACTCAACATCGCCGACGACGCGTCAATCGGACGTCCAGCCTGAGAGTTATTGGCTTTTTCATTCCAGGGGTCCGGTTGGTTTTTAAGGCAAAACCAACCCGACCATACTCCACCTATGTCCAAACCTCGGGTGGAGTAAGCCAAAAGATCCGTCTCACTTAGAGAAATCCAACAAAGTCGACAACACTTTAATCGGACGTCCAGAGCTCAAATATAAGTGTTTCCACTCCAAGGGCCCAGTTGGTTTCATGTATGAACTAACTCGCCCAGACCCAAAGTACTCTGAAACCTTCTGTGCGATATACCGAAACGACTATCTTGATCCAAGGATCACATCGCCTCTGACAGCGCATCGTTCGGAGGCCCGTAGATCATGTTATGAGCAAAAGACCGAAAAGGTCCGAAAATGGGGGGTCTCGGCCCGGACCGACCCGGCCGGCACGGCCCGTCCTGGCCAGTGTGGCCCGGACTGGCCTGGGCGCGACCCGGAAGGCCGTTTGGACAGCGGGTCGGCTTGGCTATTACGGCCGAGCCGCAGGCGAGGGGCATGCTGGCCCCACGTGCGGAAGCCGCAGCCCTGTGTGGGGCCACCCTTGCCAGCGGACACGGTAGTCGGTCGCATCCCGAGATCCTCCGATCCCGTGCGGTAGCGGGACTGCGCTGCTGCCGGCCGCGGCTTCCGCCGTGGCGGCTCCCTCCGGCGGTGCACCAGGCACCGCCGCCATCTGCCGCCAGCGCCACCGTGCCGGTGTGGCACGCCAGCGGTCTGCTCTGCGGACCACCGGACATGTTCCGGTGGTTGGAAATTCACGCCGTCTTCTCCAAAGGTCCTCCCGGGGTCCGTCCTTCACTAAGAGGACCTCGCGTCATCTGTGCGGCCTGCTTTGTCAATTTCCGCCATTTCGTACACCAAGAACGAAAGGGGCAGTGGGTTCGGACTTGTTCGTTGGTCCGCACCCACCACGTTAGCGGTTTTAAAAATATCTCACAACAAATATTTAATCAACGCTGTGGGTATAAATCACAATATTTAAATAAAACAAACCCCAACCTCGTCATAGTCTTCGAATGAGAGTTCTTTGCAGAATTGACCGTCGCGAAGAAGAGGATCGTCGCATCGTGGAAGGGTGTCGCATCGTCGCGGTATACGGCGTCGCGTCAACGATCTCCGAGGGTTAAAGAAAACACACATATTTAATTTCCCAAATTAAATCCATGTAAAGGATAAAATCCACAAAGGAAATATAAAAGATCCATAATCCCCTACCTCAATCGGTGTTGATCGAAGATTTTCGCAGGGAAGGATCGTCACAGAAGAACGTCGGGGGAGGAGAGTCATCGGCGTCACCTTGTCCATCTCCGAGGGTTTGGTGTTCTTCGTCTCCTTTCGTCGAAGGTTGGCGTTCTTCGCGTTCTTCGCGTTCTTCGCGATGGAGGATGAAGATACAGTTTCTCCAAATCCTCTCAACAATCTGCACCCAAAAAGAACGTATGTTGGTCTTATTTTATTACATGCCAACAATTGGAAAAACAAGTTAAGAAACGAACCATTAATTTGATGAATTAATGGTAACGACTTAACTGTCCATTTAATAGGGGCGTTAAGAGTTCAGAAAACGCACCAGTTGACTTTCATTAAAGAGGAGTTTTCGCGGGTGCGTTACTTAGGGGAAAAGAAACAGTGGGGCTCTTGCGGGCCCCACCACACAAATATCCTTCCAAGAGGGTAGGATATTTTAGGTTCCACCCTATCCGATTAAACTTAGATTAAGTGGATTTAAGGGGTTTTAAGTGGCTTTATGTGAAATAAAATAAAGTTGTCGCACCACTTTATTTTTTTTCTTAACAAAACCCCAAAAACTAAAAACCACACCTGAGAAAACAAAACTCCGGAAAAGGAATTTCTAAGAAAATACCGGCGCTGAGATTCCATCAGTGCCCTCAGAATTTGATTTCGAGCACCGGTTCAAAAGTTAGAAAAACCCGCTCATTCTTTCACTGATTGTACCCGAGCCAATCTTCGAAAAATGATTCCGGGCACACCGGGCCTCGGAATCAGGTTCTGTCAGAAACTACGTTCTTGTAAAATTCCAAAGAAAATTAAGAAAAAAAATTCCATCAATTTTACAGGTCTTTACATGCCTCCAACCTCAGGGCTTTATATCCCCGTAAAGATACATCATAAACTAGGGAAACAAATGTGTGTACTGAGCATGCATCTGAGCCTCCCGCTCCCAAGTGCTCTCATAAAGGTTCCCGTGCTGCGATCTGATGCGCACAAGATGAATCGATCATCCATGTAGGACACACTCCTGTCGATCCTCGATCTCCACCAGGACCTCTGCAAAAGTTACCCCATCATCAACGTCCAGCTCCCCATGGTCAATGATATGAGACGGATCGTGCATGTATCTCCTCAGATAGGATACGTGGAAGACGTCGTGTACCTGGTGCATCTACGATGGTAGACCCAGGAGATAAGCTACCTCGCCAATCCTGGTGAGGACCTAGAATGGTCCGATGATGTGTGGAGACAACTTGCCGCCTCGGCCAAATCTCCGTAATCCACGTCGAGGTGAGACACACAAGAAGACGTGGTCACCATCCTCGAACTCTAGTGGCCTCCGCCTCCTGTCACCATAAGACTTCTGCCGGCTCTAAGCTGTCCTCATCTGCTCCTGGATGACCTGGACCTTCTCTGTAGTGGCCCGGACCATCTCTGGTCCCACAAGTGCTGACTCCCCAGGGTCTGTCCAGCACAAATGAGATCTGCAAGGTCGACCATACAATGCATCATATGGTGCCATCCCGATGGTGGAGTGGTAGCTATTGTTGCATGAAAACTCCACCAAGGGTAGGTGGTCCTCCCAGCTGCGACCAAAGTCAAGGACACATGCGCGGAGCATGTCCACAAGAGTTTGAATGGTCCTCTCCGTCTGACCATCCGTCTGAGGGTGAAAGGCGGTTCTCAGACGTAGCTGCATCCCGAACACCTCGTACAACCCCTTCTAAAGTCGGGAAGTGAAGCGAGCATCTCGATCGGAGACGATATATGATGGCACATCGTGAAGCCGTACAATATCCTAAACGTAGAGACATCCCATGCTCTCCACTAATCCCTACTCTCTGATGGGTAAGAAGTGATCCGACATTGTGTGTCGGTCAACAATCACCCAAATGGAGTCATGACCTCTGGAAGTGCGTGGTAGTCCCGTCACGAAGTCCATAGATATCCCATCCCACTTCCACTCCGGGACCTCCAAGGGCTGTACCAAGCCTGCTGGTACCTGGTGCTCTGCCTTCACATAATGGAAGGTTAAACAATGAGAAACGAACTCTGCCACAACCTTCTTCATGCCCGGCCACCGGTGCTGTTGTCTGAGATCCTGGTACATCTTCACCACTCCATGATGTACAACCAAAGGAGATGTGTGAAACTCTCTCAGCACCTCCTCTCGAAAAGCAACTGGTACCATGGTACGACCTCTGAAAAGGATGTTGTGCTCTACTCCAAAGGAGAAACCATTAGGTACCTGTCTTGAGGATATCTGCACACGCCGCGTCTCACAGTCAGCGTCCCCACGTTGTGCCTCTCCGAACCGCTGTAGTAGTGGAGGGGTGACTGTGAGAGACTGAAGGAAGGATGCTCCATCTCTATCCATGAAGTATATCTACAAAGCGGCTAGCTGCTCTGTCGCCTCCTAAAGTAGCTGAATGCTCGTCCTCCTGCTGAGAGAATCAGCTACTACATTCCCCTTTCCAAGAGTATCGACTATCTCAAAGTCATAGTCCTAGAGGAACGCAAGCCATCGCTGCTGTCTCAGGTTCAGGTCCTTCTGAGAGAAGATGTACCTGAGACTCTGATGGTCATAAAATACTGTAAAGCGCTCGCCCATCTGATAGTGTTGCCATGTCTTCAGAGCAAAGACCACTACTTCTAACTCCGGGTCATGGGTAGCGTAGTTCTGTTCATGCGGCCTCAACTGACATGATCTATAGGCGATCACTGCCCGATCTTGCATCAGGAAACAACTGAGTCCGGTCCCTGATGCATCGCAGTAGACTACGTACCCAACTCCCTCCTCTGGAAGCCTCAAGATAGGGGCGCTGGTCAATCTCTGTCTCAGCTCCTGGAAGCTCTACTGACGTCTGTCTGACCACACTAAGGGTTTCCCCTTCATCGTAAGAGTTGAGAGTGGTGCCGCAACATTGGAGAAGTCTGTCACAAATCTCCGATAGTATCCAGCTAGTCCCAAGAAACTCCGCACCTCTGTCACACTCTTGGGTGGCTCCCAAGCTAGCACTGCCTCGATCTTCACAGGACCCACCGAATATCCCGCCTCAGAGATGATGTTTCCTAAGAAGTGGACCTCACGTATCTAGAACTGACACTTCGAGAGCTTTCCATAATGCTGGTGCTCTCAGATTATGTCAAGTACAACTCGCAAGTGGTAGAAATTCTCCTCCTCAATCGTCGAGTAAATCAAAATGTCATCGATGAAGACCATGAAAAATCGATCGAGGCATGGTGGAAAGATCGTCTTCATGAGGCCCATGAACACCGCTAGAGAATTTCTTATGCTGAATGGCATAACCAAAAACTCAGTGGCCATACCGACATCTAAAGTCCGTCTTCTGCACATCCTCGTCCTGAAATCTAAGCTGATGATAGCCTGACTTGAGGTCTATCTTCGAGAACCACCGTGCTCCATTGAGCTGATCGAAGAGGTCATCAATCATCGGTAGCGGATACTTGTTCCTCATCGTCACCTGGTTTAGGCGACGATAGTCGACACAAAGTCGCAAGCTCTCGTCCGCCTTCTTGGCGAAAAATATCGGGAAAGCCTAGGGTGAAACACTGGGTTGGATGAATCCCTTGCCCTGCAAGTCCTCCAACTGTACTCGTAGCTCTCGAAACTCAGCAGGAGCCATCCGATATGCTGGAGTCGATATTGGGGATGTCCGGGGGTACAGGTCAATATGAAAGTCTACCTCTCTTCGAGGAGGTAGTCCTGGAACGTCATCAGGAAAGACCTCCACATACTGATCCACCACTGCAGGAAAACTATGACTCTGCACGTCAACTGCTCCTAGGATGAGGCTACCCAAATGACGAGTGATGAGTTGTACTCTCCTCTACGGAAGTCCATCCTATGTTGCGAAGGCTCCCTTCTCGCTGGTGAAGGTGAACCTACTCCCATCGGTGTGTACACATCGCACCTTGCATCTAAAATAGTCGATCTGAGCATGGACTATAGATAACCAATCCTTGCCCAAGATGATATCGTAAGGCCTCGACGCCGCTACAAGAAGATCCTAGCCGAAGCTCTCGCCGCTTAGAGTAAGCTCACACTGTAGGCACCGGTGCGTAATCGTCGAGTATACTCCCATAGGATTCTCTAGCCGTAAGGATTGAGCCAATGGCTCTGTTGGAATCTCTGAGCTCCGAACAAAGGCAATGGCTATGAAAGAGTGACTCTCTCCCGTGTCTATAAGATCTGCAGAAAGGGTGGAATAGACACATATCATACCGTGAATCATCTCGGGCGCACCGTGGTCGTAGGCCTCCGCTGCCTGGAGCTGTGCATGTCTCTGCCCGCCAGCTCCCTGTGGCCGGGGTGGACCTCCTGGTGGTGGTGGTGGTAGAGCCTCAAAGCGTCGCCCACCTCCTGTTGCTCGGCCAGCTCCTCTGCCTCGTCCGCCTGCTCCCTTTGGACTACCACGGTCGAACCTCCGCCTCTGCCTGGGTGGCCCCTCAACCGTCTGCTGCTCCTCAGCACGGTGGGTTGGGCAGTCACGAGCCATGTGACCCTGCCTGCCGCATGTGTAGCACTGCCTGCCTCTCGAATGACTGGCTCCCCACTGTGTGCCCCGCACTGCTGAGCTAGTGTTCTGAGGTTGTCTGCATGAGGGTCTGGTCTACCTGGACCCATGAGTCATCCCTCTACTGCATACCGCAAGAGACTCTGCTACGTGATACCCCGCGGTAGGTCTCCCCGCTGGTGGAGACTCAGCGAGAAATATCTCGATTAAACGGGGTCTCTCTAGTACTCCTTCCTGAGTCGGAATGCTGAGGGAGATCAGTGATGCCCTGATCTCATGTCTCAAACCCTGCTCAAAGGTCCGGACCCAGAAGAATGGGTTTCGTACCATGTCTATCGAGTAGCGCAAGAGATCAGTACATCTCGCCGAGTACTGGGTGACCATCAAGCTGCCCTGCCGTAGCTGAAGAAGCTCCTAGATGCGCACCGCACGGAGGGTGGCCGGGACGAACTCTGAGCAGAAGAGGCCCTCAAATTCTGTCCAAAGAAGAGATGCCTCATCATGCAGCTGGAGCATCAAGCTCCACCATCTTCCTACTGCCGCGTGTAGTAGGCTCACCACGAGGATCACCATGAGGTCTGCTGGTGTCCTCACTAACCTGAAAACTCGGACCACTGCCTCCAGCAAGTCCTCGGCTACCTGGGGGTCTGTCTCCCCATAGAACCTGGGTAGTCGTTGGCGCTATAACTCATGCAGTACACTAAGGCGACGTGCATCGTCAGCGGCTGGGGCTAGAAGAATCAGTGGCTCGGCGGGTAGAGGTACCGCAGGTGCCTCTATTGACAATGGGCTCTGTACCGAGGCCTCGTCGCTCAGTGGATTATCGTCACACTCAACTCTTGGAACCCAAGCTGGCTGCCATCATTGGGCCATCCTGAAAAAGGAAACAGATGCGCCACAGTCAGAATAGTATACCTAGTGAGCGGAAACAAAGTAATCACAAAGAAAACTTGAAACACACACGTAATCAATGTTTTCATGCATTAAGTCAGAAATTAGAAGTCAGGGTCCTGGTGTACGGATACGTCGGCCGCCGTACCAACACTGGACTCCCTGGACTGATAACCACACCCAATATGCTAAACACTTTTGCTTCACATAGAAAAAGATCAGAGTCCCATGTTCTGTGGTAGAACCGAACTCCTCTGATACCAATTTGTCACAACCCGTCCTTGGGGCCCGTGCCATGACTACCCCAAGCCCGCCTTCCATAGACCTGGGGCTGGGGACTAGCACTAAGGCGTAAATCTAGGTAAAAGGGAAGGAATTTCTTTTGTAATGTAAACCACAAACACCACAGAGCAAGCAGGAAGAAGTAAACACTAAGTAAAAACTGGTACAAAAGTAAGTTTGGAAAAGAAAGTGGGCCATTATAAAAACCCAAACTGAAAGTAAATTACAACTAGAAAGGGAAAAAAGAAACTGAAACGTAATGCCACAACGTCAAGCTGTCCAGTGGAAATCCAACATGAAGGGTGGGTACAGATAGCCTCCACTACTCCTCGGGTCTAGCTGACCGCTCAGAGTACGTCCTGCCCAATGGTCCACCTCCAGGTACCGTCCTGCTCCGAAAGCCTCAACCACGATCAGTGTTGTCCATCGTCTGCAACCAACACAACGTAGTGCGGGCATAGCCCGTGCAGGGGTGAGTATAAGGTACTCAGTAGGGACCTTGAGACCCTCGAAGGTCTCTTAGAATCCACAAAGGATAATCCACAAAGGAAAGTTACAATCATGAAGTAAAATCTGATACTGCTTAGGTATATGCCCATACATATACGTAAGTAGTCAATTCTCATTCGGCTCCAACATCTGAGCCCATGTACAACCCAGTCCACACAGGAAAACAAAACGTAAGTCCACACAGGATAGCACAACACAATCCACAAAGGAAAGAAAAACATGATTCATCTCACATAGGAATACATCTTCATATGTCGATAAAGATGACTAGATATTACCACTAATTCATCTAAGCCATCGGACCCACAAAGTATCGATAGGTACTAACCCCCAAAATGACCCACAAAGGATCTGGCCCACAAACGATCGATAGGTAACTAAACCCTGCAATGAACCACAAAGGATCTGACCCACAAAGGATCGATAGGTAACTAACCCACTCAATGACCCACAAAGGATTTGGCCCATAAAGGATCGATAGGTAACTAACCCCCACAAGACCCACACAGGATTGGACACACACAGGATCTGTAAGCGCTGGCCCACACAGGACCGCTGAGCGCTGACCCACACAGGATCGGACCCACACAGGATCGGTAGCACAGATCCACAAAGGATCGCTGAGTGCTGTAGTCGTCCTCTAATCCACTGAGGATCTCTACACATTCGTCGTCGAATCCACTAAGGATCTCTGAATAGTCGTCCTCGTCGTCATCACAGTCGCAGCCAGCTCTAGGGTTCCCGCACACAGTAAGCTCACTTGGGATGGTCCGCTCCACGAGTCGAGAGGATGATACACCAACTAACAAATAGTCCATAGTTGATGTATCTAAAAGTTCCGTATCTTCAACAGGAAATCAACGTCGCAGACGGTGCGTCAATCGGACGCCCGGTCTGAGTGTTATTGGCTTTTTCGTTCCAGGGGCCCGGTTGGTTTCGTGTTCGAACTAACTCAGACAGACCCAAAGTACTCCGAAACCTTGCATGCGATATACCAAAACAACCATCTCAATCCAAGGATCGCATCGCCGCTGACGGCGCATCGTTCGGAGGTCTTCAGCTCAAGTTATGAGCAAAAGACCAAAAAGGTCCGAAAACGGGGGGTCTAGGCCCGGACCGACCCGACCCAACCCCCCTAGGTCGGCCCGAACCGGGTCGACCCGACCTGGGTCCAGGTTCGACCCGACCGGTGCGGCCCGGCCCAGCATGTGTGGCCCGGCCCAGCCTGGGCGTGACCCGGCTGGCCGGTTGGCTAGTGGGTAGGCTCGGCTGTTACAGCCGAGCCGCGGGCGGGGGGCACGCTGCCCCCGCGTGAGGAAGCCGCGACCCCACGTGGGGTAGCCCTTGCCAGCAGACGCGACAGTCGGTCACGTCCCGTGCTCCTCCGGTCTTGTGCCCTCGTGGGACCGCGCTGCTGCCAGTAGCGGCTTCAGCCGCGGCGGCTCCCTCCTGCAGCGCGCCGGGCGCCGCCGTACCGGTGGGGCACGCCGGCGGTCTGCTCCGCGGACCACCAGACATGTTCCGGTGGTTGGAAATTTGCACCGTCTTCACCAAAGGTCCTCCAGGGGACCGTCCTTCACTACGAGGACCCTGCGTCGTCCGTATGGCCTGCTTTTCTGACATCCTCCATTTCGCACACCAAGAACGAAAGGGGCGGTGGGTTCGGACTTGTTCGTTGATCCGCACCCTCCACGTTAGAAGTTTTAAAAATATCTCACAATAAATATTTAATCAACTCCGCGGGTATAAATCACAAGATTTATATAAAACAAACCCCTACCTCATCGTAGTTGTCTAACGAGAGTTCTTCGCGGAATTGACCGTCACGGAAGAAGAGGATCATCGCGTCGCGGAAGGGCGTCAAGTCGTCACGGTATACGGCGTCACGTCGACGATCTCCGAGGGTTAAAGAAAACACGGAGATTTAATTTCACAAATTAAATCCATGTTAAGGATAAAATCCACAAAGGAAATTTAAAATATCTGTAATCCCCTACCTCAATTGGTGTTGATCGAAGATTGTCGCGGGGAAGGATCATCGTAGAAGAACGTTGGGGGAGGAGAATCATCGGCATCGCGGTACACGACATCACGTCGTCCATCTCCGAGGGTTCTGCGTTCTTCGTCACCTTTCGTCGATGGTCGGTGTTTTTCACGTTCTTTGCATTCCTCGCGAAGGAGGATGAAGATATAGTTTCTCCAAATCCTCTTAACAATCCGCACCCAAGAAGAACATATGTTGGTCTTATTTTATTACATGCAAACAATTTCAAAAACAAGTTAAGAAACGAACCATTAATTTGGTGAATTAATGGTAACGACTTAAATGTCCATTTCATAGGGGCGTTAAGAGTTTAGAAAACACACCAGTTGACTTTCATTAAAGATGATCTTTCACGGGTGCGTTACTTTGGGGAAAAGAAACGGTGGGGCTCGTGCGGGCCCCACCACACAAATATCCTACCAAGAGGGTAGGATATTTTGGGTTCCACCCTATCTGCTTCAACATAGATTAAGTGTATTTAAGTGGTTTTAAGTGGCTTTAAGTGAAATAAAATAAAGTTGTCGCACATCTTTATTATATTTCATAACATAACCCCAAATATTAAAAACCACACCCAAGCTAATGAAACCCCGGAAAAGGAATTTCTAAGAAAATATCGGCACTGTGATTCCATCGGCGCCCTTAGAATTCGATTTCGCGCACCGGTTCAAATGTTAGAAAACCCTGCCCATTCGTTCACTGAACATACCCAAGCCAAACTTCGGAAAATGATTCCGTGCACACCGGGCCTCAGAATCATGTGCCATCAGAAACTGCGTTCCTGTAAAATTCCAAAGAAAAGTAAGAAAAAAATTTCCTTTAATTTCACGGGTCTTTACAGCATCATAGATTTATCTTCTAGATAACATTAAATGTATCCTCGATGGTCGGTATTGTACCATGTTGAAGGTATTCCTAAAGAATTTCATTCTCCACATGTCTATAGTTTTCTGGTGGGTGAGGCTATTCTATGTCTAGAAAGGGTTGCAACCATAACTGATGTTCCAGAATAGTTTCTCAAGGATTAAATAACCTCAGATCAGGGTGTTTTTTTAGCGTGGTGTCTACATTTATGAAGAAAAAAAGGAACAAGTCCACGAATTAATAAATCATCACAAGAATGATTCATGCTAAATTATATATAAAATGGTAGAACAATTGTGTTTTGTAGTCATATGTTGGAAATTTTTCTTTCATGGAATTTTCAGAGAGAGAATAGACTTTTCTCATGGGAACCCCAATTACATGTGATTTCATATAAGGTATATAATTTTCATTTTATTAGGAGACACGCAATGAAATGGTTTGAGACATGGTCAACCAATCATTTTTTTATATGAGAGATTCATATTGGTTTCACCAATTTTTTCTTAGGTAATTTATGTGTTCCAAGGTTGAGGAGACAGGGTTCCAGATGCCTATAATAATTTAGTAATTTTTTCATTAGATGCCTTCATAATGGGTATACAATTTTTCTTCTTCGTAGGGTTGACTGTCTTGGTTCAAATATTGTCTCAAAATCACCTATGCTTGGTTCACAATTTTCATTTAATAGAAACATAAAATGTATCCCACATTCATATAAAGGTACAAAAATACTTTCCAAAGGTAGGTTGTTAATTAGGGTTTCAGAACCAATAGTGCTTAGGAACTCATAGTGGTCGATAGGATGGGAGGTTGATATCAGAATACCCTTTTGGGGGAGTTATTTCGTATTTTTAGACTCCCTTAGATATTTAATATATTTTAGTGAATACCATTTCAATCTCAATATTTAACATGTTAACATAAAAAATGATTGGTTTTTGAATCCTTATATTTGTAAAAGGGGAGTTTCTATTAATGAGACCATATGTATCTGAGGTTCTTCATCTGTTTCCTATTATTTAATAATAATGGGTAGATTCTTAAATTCTAAAGATATATAACTAGGAACCTTGGTTTTTAATTCCATATAGGGAGGTGATTTGTTGTTTAGATGATGCGATTAAACCATCACGAGATTTCCTATGTATCCTATTTATAACAACAATTGAAACCTAGCAAGTTATTTTAAACCATGTAGTTTAACATCAAACATAAATGACATATATGAAGAATATTAGGAAATAGGTGTGGAGATCTAGCCTTAGGAATGGATCCTATGAATATTTTTTTATAATAGGAACCATAGTCATTTTTGATCAATTTTGTCTTCAAAACATACCCAAAGGTGGGTTCCCTTATATAGGGGTAGTCATGTCTAAATGGGGTTCACAGACTGAGGTTTCCCTAGATGGGGAAAATTCAAGAAGGGAATGATATTATTGTTTCAAATATTAAATCCTACATGATCCATACATTGTGTAATAAATAAGGGATAGAAAGTGATCACTCTCACTAGAAATGATTAAATGTTATATGCACTAGGGCGGACCTAATAGGGTGTTTGATATAAGCTTAGTCCTTAAGAAGTCATCTTATATTCCCTATTTGGAATATAATCAGAGTAATCAAAGTCCATTATAATACTCAATCAACTAATGGATGTGGGAGTAAAAATAAACCCTTTGGGGAGTTTGAGTCCCATAGGATAGTTTGAATGGGACCTGAAGGGACATACAATGAGGTGGATTCCTATTTTATATTGGTCCTTCACATGGATCCATAAATATCCTATTTATATAGAAATATGATTTCTCAATTTTTAGTAAGGGGTATTCCAAAATATTTCTTTTGGATGAGGTCATGATGTGTTGTGGTGTCTGCCTAACATGTTTGGGTTGACTTCATGACATTTTTGGGGTTTTTATATGACATTTTTAAGGATGTTTGAACATATACTTGATTCCAAGCGGGAATTTTAAAATAAATTAACATTATATTGATAAGTTGTAAGAATATCTTCACAATATTTGCATGAAATGTTTGGGGGATGTCGAAAAACCAGGCCGACATGCATAGAGGACGTCGTATGATCTGGATGATGTGTCTAGAGGGCATCACATTACTAGGATGAAATGTCCAGAGGGTGTCACATGACTTAGATGAAATTTATTTGATCGAGTCACATGGATTAGATGAAATTTCCAATAGACTTAACATGAATTTGGTTACATGTCCAAGGGACTTTGCAAGACCTCGTTGGAAAGTCTTGAGGACTTAAGGGGACATGTTTGGTGGACTTCATAATATATGACTAACACGATCAAAGTAAATCACATGAAATTGCTGGAATGTCATGGTATTGTATCATTATTTTAATAGGCCATGTGGAGTTCATGATGGATTCAAATTAAAACTATTGTGTTTGTATTTTCATAATTCCCCCATATTTTTAATTGTTTATCACATTTTGTTTTTGAGGTTTGTCATGCATTAACTTGTTTCGATCTTTTATGACCAATTAAACATGCAGATACCCCATCACATGATCTATCAAGCACACTATAAGTCCTTCAAATGAAATACATTGATATTTCATGAAGCACATGTTCATAATGTGTGATCCCTTAGGTCATTCCAATGATTTTACATATAAGAGGTCTCTTTGGATCACATGACTTTACACACAAAGTCCTCTCTTTTGGACTCCTGTTGGAGTATGTATTTTCATTATTATAGTAATCTATGTAGTTTTTATTTTTTTCCCATGTGTGTGGGATTAATCAGCCTCACAACCCTAGTTATATTCCACATTCCACTGTGTATATATAGTAGATAGGAGTTGGAATAAGTGGAGGGAGAATTAGTGTCATTCTATTTGCATGATCCTATCATGGGTCATCTAAGTCGTCACATGATAAACAATGAATATGATAATTATTCATCATTTAAATATTTATTGGATTTTTGTCTTATCAAAGGGGCATCACATAATCATATTTTCAAGTCGAAAGGAAATTTATTCATTGATTTGATATGTCTGATAGACTTGATGATATCAAGATTCTTATAGAAAGACTCTCACTTTATTTAGGAAGACTTGTATGGGGTCCATCATGACATCAAAATAGATTGTTATAGACCTTTCATGAGATCATGATGGGTTTTTAGTGGCCTCTAATATGGTAAATATTTTTTGTTAAAGGGCCTTTTGTGATAAATTGTGATCATACAAGGCACATAACCCCTTTACATAACAATTAATTTATCTTCACATCATAATAGGATTCCTCATCTTCAACCTTTTATTCCATGTTTTACAAGGAGTCTAGGCTTGGACAATTTTTCCCATTAGAAAGTCACATGATATAATGAGTATCTTGTGACAGCATGTGATCATTGTATTTTTCAATGGATCTACTTTTTTGTGATGTGTCACATGATTCTTGTTGGGTCTCACAATGGTGTGTGAGAATTGTCATAAACAATCCCTATTCCTATCTATGTAAGATAAGGGATATGAAAAAGATCAAATGGATGTGTCTGAGGACCTTTTCATGATGTAGGTGACACACAAACATGCTCATCATGGGGAAAGGTCAACTTGTCACTTGGGGGATCCATGAGGTATTTTTCATTACATATGTACATCGCATGAAGATCAATATAACTCTCCATTACAAGAAGCCTCAATCATTCTCTATCGTTATTTTATAAGGGTATTTGGGTGTCTGTTAGAAGTATATCAATTGATAGGTCACATATTTAGAGGAACTTGTATAGTAGTGTAACACCCCGAGATTTTATGAAAAATATTATTTTAATTTCATTAATGTCTTATGTTTTATTCTACACCAAGATTACCATGCGCTATACGCAACACCGTATTAGCTTGCAGTATACGCAACACTATTCTTGGACCGTGTTACACACAATTTTGATAATAGTTATTCTACGCAACATTGAGTATATATATATATATATTAAATGTATAAATGAAATATGGTTGGATTCTGCTATACGAAACAATGAAGGATTCTTTCACAACACGCAACCCTGACTTGGCTTGCATTACACGCAATCGCGACCTTCCTCGATAGCGTGTGTTGTACACAATACCGGGTTTTAATAAACAATGTTATATTATTAAAATATTGTCATTAACTAGCCATTATGAATAGTATTAACTAAATTTTGAATTTTATAACATTATTATTCATCTTACACATTTCTAGAACATCGTATAAGAACAAAATAAATTTTTCGAGTAAAATAAGTATTTTTCAAAAAAATGCAGTTTTGCCGCCTTTTGATGGCGCACCCACTTTAAATCTATTTTTTGACATGTTTATAAGTTCAATTTGACAAAATAAAATTCTTCTTTGGAATCAAGAAATAAAAATTTACTTTGGATAAATTTTTCATATTATTCTGGTAACTTTCACATTTTAATGAATAGTAAAAACACGCTATATTTTAATTAAAAACAACTTTTTTCATCGTAATATCTTATGTGGTTAAATTATAATATTGAATGGTTTTAAAGTATAAATAGAATATATTTTTACCATTTAATATAATGTATGTCATTAGCATTGATTTTACCTTGAATTCGTAGGTTAAATCAATTCAATCTTTTGCAATGTTTTAAACAAAAACCCGTTTTTATTCGACAACGGGATTAATTTTAATTTAATTTCTGAAACTTCTGTGTATGGAATTTTAAAAAATGGATTCCATATTTGGAATCAGTGGGTCCAAATTATGTTAATAAGCTACTTTTTATTTTTGGGAATTATGAATAGTAACTACGGTAAATTTTATTTACCATAGTTAAAGGTAAATTGGGTAATTAAGGGTAAATATAATATTTTAAAATTACTCTAACAAATGTCAAAATCCTATTGGATGACTAAAAGTCGACCCATATCACCTAAGGGTCAGATTAGAATCATTTAATGGACATTTGTCCTTGAAAATAACTTAATTATTATTAAAACCAAAGAAAGTGACAACATGTCACTCTCTTAAATTTTATAAGTATATTAATTTTAATTTAGTAATAAACTTCATGAAACTTCAAACATGAATAGTCTACAGAAAGATAATGAAATTATCTACATCATATAAATTTATTTATAATTTTTAGGGATTAAATAATTATCATTAATTATGACACAATAGTGATGCAGAAATTGTTTATCTAGTGAAAAATCAAGAATAATGTTTTTTTAAACTAATAGTGACCATAAAATGCACAAATACCTAACCAAAACTTATTGGACATGTAAATGTAAACCATAAGCATACAATGGTCTAATATTTGACCATTTGGAGCCTTATAAAAGCGATTATGACACTTATATTATTTTATTTTAAATGATGCCAAAGTTGTCACCTTCATAATTTAATAAATATAACAATTTAAATATTGTGATTTTAAGATGATAAATTCGAGTAAAAGTATTATTGTTAAAGGTAATATATTTATCTTCATCATATAATTTTATTTGAAATTTTATACAACAAATAAGTATATTAAATAATTATACAAAAATGATGTAGTAATTATTTTATTAAGAGATAAACCAAATAAATGGTTTTAAAAATAATAAAATAAATATTATATGAACTATTTAATGTGATACACTAATTTTATAGATACATATGACCTTTTATTAATATATTAAAGCTTTTAGTTCGAACATATCTTCTGTATATATTTTATTTAAATTCAAATAAATGAATAGTGTCAAAATTGACACTATTGTTATTTTACAAAAATAACATATTATAAAATTGTTTAAAAATCACAAAAATATTTAAAAATTATAAATTTATATTTATATGGTCTATAATGTTATAAATTAAACAATTATGGAAAATTCACAACAAATAAGTAATTATTTTTTATAATTTAAAATTTAGAATTTTATTACCACAAATAAACTTAAATAGATTAAATAAGGATAAATCAAAATGATAAGGTTTAAAATAAGATACAAACATGTCTAAATTTGATTGGTTGATGAGATTACAACCCTATCTCATCTAATCTTCGAATATGAGTCATTTTTGGAGGTTTTTATGTGGGGTTAGATTTATTATAAATTAATATTTTTAAGAATTCCTAAGCTGCCCCTCTCCTCCCTTATAAAAGGGCACCTCCTCCCCCTCCTCCTCACACCAAATTGAGAACTTAAGCTCGGCCAACCCCTGAAAAAATCCCTTCTCCACTTCCCTAGAATAGTCCTAGAGGTCCTGGTCTTCTTCAAAGACCAATCTTAGTTCCCTAAGTGAAGGATTCATAGAAGCGTTCCAAAGAAGAGGTAATATCCATTACCGATCTTTTCAATTTCTTTCTTCTTCAACTTCTTCTTCTTTAGTTGTTTCATGATAAAGTAATAACATCAGTATTACTTACATACTGATATGTTATTATAAATATGAAACAACCCTAATTCACCTTCTATCCAACCTACGGAAAAATGAAATCACCGCGCGTGCGTACGTACGGAATACCGTCTCCACGCCGTGGTGTAATCTATTTTCCACCATCACTTTAAAAGGATGTGTATAATGGTGTAATGAGTAACTATTTATGATTATTATAAAGTAATATTGATACTGAAATAATATATATATACTCCAATACAGTTCCACGATCATAGGAACGATATCATCACTCGTGCGTACGTACGGAATACCGTCTCCACGATGTGATGCGACTTGTTCTACATGATCATCATTACATAGTAATTATATAAATTGAATGAATAAATATGATATATGTTAAACTAATACCATTCTGGATATAAGGTATCTATAACCTTAAAAGAAGAATAAGAATGTATTCGGCAAAACACGCATAAGAACAAAAGGCAATAAAGACCCGAGTAACAAGTAACAATGAAATATTACTATCAAGAAGCTAAGAATATGACCATATATGATATCATATCAATATGTATGATTCTGGAATAAGTCAATAACATTATTTAAACCATTATACAGGAGCTTCGGACACGTACAAAGCAAATTGGACCTAAGGTAAGGGAAATATCACAATCTCATTTTTATCCGAGATTGTTTATACTTTAGTATTTACTGGGGTGTATTTTATCATCCACATCTATGTTTCCTCAATATGTAATGTTATTTACATCCACCTACAATTGTTTAAATCCAATTCTACCCTTTGGTGAGTTTTTAGTAAAAGATATGAAAGGAATCTTTTGTCGTTTTTCGTACGAGGTACATTTTGACTTTTTCGACAAAAGTACAAAGAATGTTTTTTTTAACTTATACGGAAAGAACGGATTTCTACTATTTTATAAAGCCTTATTTTCATGAAGCTTCCTCTAAAAGATTTCATGACTATTTTCAATAAAATCTCTTTCTTTTAAAATTTCATGATGTTTTGTGAAAAGAAATTGATTTTGAAGAAGAAAGGATATTTTCCTCAAGAATTCAATTCAAGTGTTTTATCAAAATTATTTTCCATCTAAGATAATAAAGGGTTCTATTTCTATCCATATTTTTACATTGATTTGACTATGTTGTGATGGAATTATGTTTATGAATTCCTTTATCTTATATGAATGGTTTTATGATGTCATGTTGTTTAAGAATCCCATTTTTATTACACGGGTTATGCAATGATGTATGATTTATGATTTTGTGGCACACATAAGAATGGTATCATTATGAGATGGGTGGGACCTATATCTCCCTCCAATGCATTGGGTAAAGATTTTATATCTCATGAGATAGACATGGCTGGAATGGTAGGTTATACCGGTTCAGTGAAACAGGACTGAAACGAGGGTTACTCGATTCAGAAAGGGACTTTGTCCACTAAGATAGTCTTGGCAATGAGTCATGACTAACAAGAAATGATTCTCTATGATTATGTGTGTATGCCAAAAAGTTTCATGTTTTATGTTATGATTATTGGGATTACATTTCACTTCTATGATTTATCCCATGTTATGATATTATGAGCTTTTTTGCAGGTTAAGATTTCCAAAAGCTATGTTCTTATATATATGATGTGATTGATATTTCTTTTGTTTACCCTTACTGAGCATTTGAGCTCACCCATTTATGTTTTCTTTTCCCCAGGATATAAAGAAAGGTTTTTAGGTAAAAAAAAAGAAGATCTTTATGGGAGATATTGAAGAACTTTCACCACGATTAGAAGATTACGTTCCGAGTTTCCAAAGACACTAAACTATTACGATCCTTTAGTGTGTGTTTTTGTTATGTACTAAGTATTCCGCAAAAGTAATGTAAAGTCCATGTACGTCAGGCTTCGGGTCTCTACAGTTGGTATCAGAGGAAAGGTTTAGTCATCCTTTGGAAACTAGGATGCGAAAACGTTAGTGAGATCCCTAGAGTTATTTATAAGGTATGTCTAGGGATGTACCTAAGGATAAGTATACGTATAGGATATATTCCTAGAACTATGGTAACGATATTAGATTAAACCTAAGAAGTTAGGTATTGAGGATACTTTCCCTTTACTATGTTGTTTTCTCTAGCATGATTTTTGATTCTCACAAAATTATTTTTGTGTTTTAGTTAATGGAGGGAACCAAAAGGAATTCAATTAACATTGAATCCAATGGACAAATTGGTGACTATGAGCAAAAAAATTGGGTAATTCCTAGAGAGAAAGATATTGTGATTATGCCGAATCAGTCATCACGATATATGATTGACAAGGTGAAATTTAGTGGTATGGATAATTCATCAAAGAAGAGGAAGAGAAACTATTATGCATGTTCGCATGTTGAGGAGCATAAAGAAAGGAAGATTGAGATTTCTAAAGAAGGGAAGAAGAACCTTGAGGAATACCTCAAATGGAGGGACCGATGTTATCTGTGTGGAGAAAAGGGTCATAGAGTGACAGATTGTTATGGAGTTCAATGTCTTATTTGTGGAGAACATGGGCATTACCCAACTCAATGCCCTGACCTAAAAAGATACTTCTAAATCAAGGAAGGACTAATTCCAGGACAGTCATTGAAGTGGATGGACTGAAGTGTTTATGTATTGGTATTCAAGAATAATGTTGTTGAGGTACTTTTATGGTGTACTGAAATATTTATGTTTTGATCTATTGTGGTTTTCAATAATTTTATGGTACCGGTAACCATGAAAAGTGATTGAGACATTTTTGGTAAACAGATGATATGAGCATAATGAAGGAATAATAAGATAATGATGTGTTTGATTTTATTCATGAGCTCATGACTGATATAAGGAGAAGGTTATATCATGGTTTGAGTATATTGAATTTTTGGATTTTGGTATGTGGAAAGAGTTAACTTTTGACAGCATTCATGTTTTCACTAAGGTTTAATGGGTATTCATATTTTTCAAGAGAATACATCATTAAAGTATTCACATGATTGGAATGTGACCAACAAGATATATGGGGGATAAATGATGGTATTCACATGCTTGGTTGGAGACATTTCAAGTAATCATTTTCTTTATACTATGAGCTTGGACCGATGTATTTTAGATAAGCCTAAAGATTGTAATGGATTATGTTAACCATAAGTTAGTATTGTTTAAGTATAGAACTTTTTTTTGATATTATTTATGTGATGTTATAGTAATGTAGTTTTAGAAAAAGGACAACCTGTAGGACGGGCGACAACCCATCGCTTCGGACAAGGCTGTGGGAATCGAACCCACAACCGAAGTGCGACTGACCTTTATCGCCTACCACTGACCTACAGGAAGTCCCTGTTTAGTAGAAAACTAGTTTTATTATATTAAGCAGTATGATATGTGAAGTATAAGTTCATTTTAGGAACCATATATGATTAATCTCACTATAGATCGACTTATGTATATAATTTTTGCTAACCTTTTGTTTGAGACAGATGGAATGACCCGTCATTCTATCACATGATCTGCTAACACTTCACGAATAACAAATTCAACTTCATTTATTTAAGAGATGAAGTGGAAATTGTTCAAGGCACGAACAAAAGTGAGATTGTACCAAAATAAAGTAAGTATTTATTGTAATTCAAATTTTCAACTTTAGGGAAATGATCTTGAAAACCAAAAATGTTGTCCTAGTTCCCTTATATCCGACGAATCAGATGATACCCTAGATCATCACAAATTTATGGCTTTGTGATTGCTAGCTTTTCCATAGCCATGTTCTCTACCACTCTCCATCAGAACATGATGGTTAGATTTCTCTTCCATATCCATATTTTCACCTATGTGGAAACCCAGTGATTAGTTTATTTGGGTAACTGTTACGTTTCATACTTTTGTTTTTTAAAGATAAGTTTGGGTATTCCTTTTTACGATGTAGGTTTCTATCAAAGAAACTTTCAAATAGTAAACCATTTATAACCCCCGACGAATTTCGAGGGCGAAATTCATTTTAAGGGGGGTAGAATGTAACACCCCGAGATTTTATGAAAAATATTATTTTAATTTCATTAACGTCTTATGTTGTATTCTACACCAAGATTACCTTGCGCTATACGCAACACCGTATTAGCTTGCAGTATACGCAACACTATTCTTGGACCGTGTTACACACAATTTTGATAATAGTTATTCTACGCAACATTGAGTATATATATATATATATTAAATGTATAAATGAAATATTGTTGGATTCTGTTATACGAAACAATGAAGGATTCTTTCACAACACGCAACCCTGACATGGCTTGCATTACACGCAATCGCGACCTTCCTTGATAGCGTGTGTTGTACACAATACCAGGTTTTAATAAACAATGTTATATTATTATAATATTATCATGAACTAGCCGTTATGAATAGTATTAACTAAATTTTGAATTTTATAACATTATTATTCATCTTACACATTTCTAGAACATCGTATAAGAACAAAATAAATTTTTCAGGTAAAATAAGTATTTTTCAAAAAAATGCAGTTTTGCCGCCTTTTGATGGCGCACCCACATTAAATCTATTTTTTTGACATGTTTATAAGTTCAATTTGACAAAATAAAATTCTTCTCTGGAATCAAGAAATAAAAATTTACTTTGGATAAATTTTTCATATTATTCTGGTAACTTTCACATTTTAATGAATAGTAAAAACACGCTATATTTTAATTAAAAACAACTTTTTTCATCGTAATATATTATGTGGTTAAATTATAATATTGAATGGTTTTAAAGTATAAATAGAATATATTTTTACCATTTAATATAATGTATGTCATTATCATTGATTTTACCTTGAATTCGTAGGTTAAATCAATTCAATCTTTTGCAATGTTTTAAACAAAAACCCGTTTTTGTTCGACAACGGGATTAATTTTAATTTAATTTCTGCAACTTCTGTGTATGGAATTTTAAAAAATGGATTCCATATTTGGAATCAGTGGGTCCAAATTATGTTAATAAGCTACTTTTTTTTTGGGAATTATGAATAGTAACTACGGTAAATTTTATTTACCATAGTTAAAGGTAAATTGGGTAATTAAGGGTAAATATAATATTTTAAAATTACCCTAACAAATGTCAAAATCCTATTGGATGACTAAAGGTCGACCCATATCACCTAAGGGTCAGATTAGAATCATTTAATGAACATTTGTCCATGAAAATAACTTAATTATTATTAAAACCAAAGAAAGTGACAACATGTCACTCTCTTAAATTTTATAAGTATATTAATTTTAATTTAGTAATAAACTTCATGAAACTTCGAACATGAATAGTATACAGAAAGCTAATGAAATTATCTACATCATATAAATTTATTTATAATTTTTAGGGATTAAATAATTATCATTAATTGTGACACAATAGTGATGCAGAAATTGTTTATCTCGTGAAAAATCAAGAATAATGTTTTTTTAAACTAATAGTGACCAAAAAATGCACAAATACCTAACCAAAATTTATTGGACATGTAAATGTAAACCATAAGAATCCAATGGTCGAATATTTGACCATTTGGAGCCTTATAAAATCGATTATGACACTTATATTATTTTATTTTAAATGATGCCAAAGTTATCACCTTCATAATTTAATAAATATTACAATTTAAATATTGTGATTTTAAGATGATAAATTCGAGTAAAAGTATTATTGTGAAAGGTAATATACTTATCTTCATCATAGAATTTTATTTTAAATTTTATACAACAAATAAGTATATTAAATAATTATACAAAAATGATGTAGTAATTATTTTATTAAGAGATAAACCAAATAAATGGTTTTAAAAATAATAAAATAAATATTATATGAACTATTTAATGTGATACACTAATTTTATAGATACATATGACTTTTTATTAATATATTAAAGCTTTTAGTTCGAACATATCTTCTGTATATATTTTATTTAAATTCAAATAAATGAATAGTGTCAAAATTGACACTATTGTTATTTTACAAAAATAACATATTATAAAATTGTTTAAAAATCACAAAAATATTTAAAAATTATAAATTTATATTTATATGGTCTATAATGTTATAAAGTAAACAATTATGGAAAATTCACAACAAATAAGTAATTATTTGTTATAATTTAAAATTTAGAATTTCATTACCACAAATAAACTTAAATAGATTAAATAAGGATAAATCAAAATGATAAGGTTTAAAATAAGATCCAAACATGTCTAAATTTGATTGTTTGATGAGATTACAACCCTATCTCATCTAATCTTCGAATATGAGTCATTTTTGGAGGTTTTTATGTGGGGTTAGATTTATTATAAATTAATATTTTTAAGAATTCCTAAGGTGCCCCTCTCCTCCCTTATAAAAGGGCACCTCCTCCCCCTCCTCCTCACACCAAATTGATCACTCAAGCTCGGCCAACCCCTGAAAAAATCCCTTCTCCACTTCCCTAGAATAGTCCTAGAGGTCCTGGTATTCTTCAAAGACCAATCTTAGTTCCCTAAGTGAAGGATTCAAAGAAGCGTTCCAAAGAAGAGGTAATATCCATTACCGATCTTTTCAATTTCTTTCTTCTTCAACTTCTTCTTCTTTAGTTGTTTCATGATAAAGTAATAACATCAGTATTACTTACATACTGATATGTTATTATAAATATGAAACAACCCTAATTCACCTTCTATCCAACCTACGGAAAAATGAAATCACCGCGCGTGCGTACGTACGGAATACCGTCTCCACGCCGTGGTGTAATCTATTTTCCACCATCACTTTAAAAGGATGGGTATAATGGTGTAATGAGTAACTATTTATGATTATTATAAATTAATATTGATACTGAAATAATATATATATACTCCAATACAGTTCCACGATCATAGGAACGATATCATCACTCGTGCGTACGTACGGAATACCGTCTCCACGATGTGATGCGACTTGTTCTACATGATCATCATTACATAGTAATTATATAAATTGAATGAATAAATATGATATATGTTACACTAATACCATTCTGGATATAAGGTATCTATAACCTTAAAAGAAGAATAAGAATGTATTCGGCAAAACACGCATAAGAACAAAAGGCAATAAAGACCCGAGTAACAAGTAACAATGAAATATTACTATCAAGAAGCTAAGAATATGACCATATATGATATCATATCAATATGTATGATTCTGGAATAAGTCAATAACATTATTTAAACCATTATACAGGAGCTTCGGACACGTACAAAGCAAATTGGACCTAAGGTAAGGGAAATATCACAATCTCATTTTTATCCGAGATTGTTTATACTTTAGTATTTACTGGGGTGTATTTTATCACCCACATCTATGTTTCCTCAATATGTAATGTTTTTTACATCCACCTACAATTGTTTAAATCCAATTCTACCCTTTGGTGAGTTTTTAGTAAAAGATATGAAAGGAATCTTTTGTCGTTTTTCGTACGAGGTACATTTTGACTTTTTCGACAAAAGTACAAAGAATGTTTTTTTTAACTTATACGGAACGAACGGATTTCTA
Organism: Viscum album; assembly: GCA_963277665.1. Classification (NCBI taxonomy): domain Eukaryota; kingdom Viridiplantae; phylum Streptophyta; class Magnoliopsida; order Santalales; family Viscaceae; genus Viscum; species Viscum album. The sequence continues at coordinate 1,193,640,208 of OY728123.1, read as the reverse complement.
CTGTTTTATAAAGCCTTATTTTCATGAAGCTTCCTCTAAAATATTTCATGACTATTTTCAATAAAATCTCTTTCTTTTAAAATTTCATGATGTTTTGTGAAAAGAAATTTATTTTGAAGAAGAAAGGATATTTTCCTCAAGAATTCAATTCAAGTGTTTTATCAAAATTATTTTCCATCTAAGATAATAAAGGGTTTTGTTTCTATCCATATTTTTACATTGATTTGACTATGTTGTGATGGAATTATGTATATGAATTCCTTTATCTTATATGAATGGTTTTATGATGTCATGTTGTTTAAGAATCCCATTTTTATTACACGGGTTATGCAATGATGTATGATTTATGATTTTGTGGCACACATAAGAATGGTATCATTATGAGATGGGTGGGACCTATATCTCCCTCCAATTCATTGGGTAAAGATTTTATATCTCATGAGATAGACATGGCTGGAATGGTAGGTTATACCGGTTCAGTGAAACAGGACTGAAACGAGGGTTACTCGATTCAGAAAGGGACTTTGTCCACTAAGATAGTCTTGGCAATGAGTCATGACTAACAAGAAATGATTCTCTATGATTATGTGTGTATGCCACAAAGTTTCATGTTTTATGTTATGATTATTGGGATTACATTTCACTTCTATGATTTATCCCATGTTATGATATTATGAGCTTTTTTTGCAGGTTAAGATTTCCAAAAGCTATGTTTTTATATATATGATGTGATTGATATTTCTTTTGTTTACCCTTACTGAGCATTTGAGCTCACCCTTTTATGTTTTCTTTTCCCCAGGATATAAAGAAAGGTTTTTAGGTAAAAAAAAGGAAGATCTTTATGGGAGATATTGAAGAACTTTCACCACGATTAGAAGATTACGTTCCGAGTTTCCAAAGACACTAAACTATTACGATCCTTTAGTGTGTGTTTTTGTTATGTACTAAGTATTCCGCAAAAGTAATGTAAATTCCATGTACGTCAGGCTTCGGGTCTCTACAAGTAGCCTATTCATTACCATCAACTCTATTCTGGATAACTTCACAAAAATAATGTTTTTCATATGGGCTTCACACGATCAAAGTAAGATCGTGCAATGCATGATCCTTTCACATGAACATCATAGGGTCATGTGATCATATTTTCATTAGGAGGTTTCATGACATGTTTGATTAGAATACCTGATATTGATGATACTCTGTCCTTTTATTTGATAAAATAAGACACATTCTTTAGGTATTTTTGAGTATGGTGAATCCAGACAGTTGCATGTGCTCTTCCAGAAATTTGCGGTGTTTGAATATATTTTTGATTTTGTGCGGTTCCCAATACTAAAAAGTGGTTATGGAAAATACAAAAATAATGAATTGAGGCTTTAGGTATTTTCTCAGTTCAACAATTTCAAAAGATAATTTTGTTGGCCTATGTTGCCCAATTTTTTACCAAAAAATATATAAAATATAAGAAAAAATAAAACAAGATAAAAAAATATTTATATTCTGTTTATTTATTTTCCATAAATATCAACTTAAAATATAAAATACCTAAAAATTCTGATTAAAAATTTAAAAAAGTCCATGAACTATTAAAAATTGACATTTTAAAAATAAAATTTTAAAAATTATGCATAAAAATTATACCATCATTAGGATTATCTAAAAATATTTTTTACACACATGAACAAACTCATTGTGACAAACCTCTAATAGTAAAATAATAACCCATATTTCAATCCAACCCATTTTCTAGAAAACATCATTTAAATATATTTATAAAATTATTTATATTTTTTTGACAAAAAAAATCATGGAATAAATGACCAAATAACCAATTTAATTCTTCGATTATAAAACCCCAAAAAAAGAACATCAAATTTTAAAGGAATATATTTATAAATCCATCATAAATTGAATCCTCTCCAATGAATATAAATTTTTTTAATCAAGAATTAATTGATTCAAAATACTAAAATATTTAGTAAATTTAATTACGTAAAAATCATTTTTATATAAATTCTTAATTTCACAAAATTAATGATATCTCAGTCCTCGATAAATCATAATCAATTAATAACACATATGAAATTATCCAAATCATTAAATATATCAATGAAACCAACCGAGTCATGTAATTTCTTGAAACCTCGAATTACATGAGCAGAAATCGCACTGTGTTATTACATACTTCAAATCAATAGTATGATTAATAATACCTCTATATATATATTTATAAATTTATTATTTGAATAATGACACATCTAGATTTGTGATATATCAAAGGATTATTAGAGTGATAAATAGTGATTAAAAACCCAATGAAATAATTAAATGTTATCCTTCATTACAATGTCAATTTTATCAATCCATAAAATAAATTCATTAATTTCCTCTATTGAAACCCAAAATTCTCTCCAAAAAATAACTAAAATCATCTATTTTTAGGATAAAAATGGAGATTATAAGAGTCAAATGGAAATTTAAACATAGCTTCTCATAATGATATTTGATGCAGATGATTTTTTGATGCGGTTAGACATATTTTTAATCTAACCATTCATAGATACAATAAATATTTTTAAAAATATATGGTTATTATGAATAGTTTGGGTAACAATGTGCTTAAATATGTACATCTTCAGGATCCTCCAAAATAGCTAAACTCTAAAATAGAAACATGAAAACTCAAAATAAAAAAAATTATTAAATTATGTGTTCTATAACTCTCCCAATTATAAGAATTTTCATCATGAAAAAGTCACCATGATCTATTATCTTTAAACAACACATGACAATTCTTCTTTATCTTCTTCTCTCTCCCCCCATGTATCTTCTTGGATTGTCCCATGTTTGTATCTAGTTCCATATGAATATAATAACACTTATTAGACATTGGTAAAATAATTTAAAACCGTATTTAAGGTTCTCCTTGCATGATAATATAAAACATTGTATAAAATAGAAATGAACAACAATACTAAATCTAGTGTATCATACACTAATGATCTAATGTATCATTCTTGATCTCATTATAATATGTTTTAAAATGATCAAAAAGTTTAAAAAAAAACATTCCCTAGTACATATTGTGTCCAAAGGCTGCTCTGAATCATCTAATGATCATATGGGATTAATTTTCCATTCATGATGTGCTATCATCTCATATATAAAGAAAGAAGTTGAATTTATGATTCATTTTCCTATGATACATTTGTTTAATATATATATATATATCATTCCCCCATTGGGTTTTAGGATTAATATAGAAAAATAAGGATGATACTGGGTGGTTTATAAATTAATTAATTCATTTATAATTCATTTATTGATGACTTGTTTAATTCATATATTATATGAATGATTGCATTTTAATCCCATTCATTTCATCTTATAAAACATAACTTTTAATGATATCCATGTTTAAGGATTGATCAATTGCATATCCAATACAACCAATGATAGAATTATAATATTTATAAACATATCCCATTAGGAATTCATATAAAAAATGTCATGCAATCCATAAGAAATATATATATATATATAATGATTTATAGAATATATCTCTTTCAATATCCCACTTAAACTAATGCCTAATAGGAATTGTCCCATTTCACCTTATATTGTGTCTTGTCTAATAACTATTGAAACAATATGAAAAGCTATTTTGGATATCTTCAAAAATAATTTGGGAAAGCTATCATCCACTTCTCCTTTTATCAAAAAAATATGAAATTCCATGTGAATACACATCCAAAACAATTTTTTATTAACATTAAAACACTTTTATATTATCTATTTGAGTCAAACTTAATCCCCATTCAGTCAAAAAAAAGAGGGACCCATGGGCATTTATAGATTTGAAAATGTATATAAATATCTAGATCCATATATGTAAGAAAGGATTTGTGTATAGTAGTGCATAAATTCTATTCTCTGTATAAAGGGAAATGTTATGATATCCATCAAACACATGGATATTTAAACATGTTTCCACTAGTCTACATCATATAAAAACATGAATTCTCATATTTTCCATTTGTATAAGACATTGAGTTACCATGGAACACTGAGCATGTGAATCCCATTTATCCACCTCATATGTTCCCAATTCTTAGAGTATAAACAAATTTGATAGATGAGTACATCACATGTCATTAATCCTTATAGATTATAAAATCTCATGTCCTAGGTCGAGATAGATATGAAATATCAAGGAATAAACACCCACTCCCATAGTTTATCTTCATTAAAAGACTAAATTTCATAATAATTATACAAGTTGAAAATCTATTCTTCATTAAGTTCCAATCGATGAAATAATCAACAACATACCCAAAAACCATTGTATTAGCAATGTCAATATGTAGAATTGTGTATGTAGGGTATCAAATTATAATGGTTGTAATCTTAGATACCCTACAAACAATAGGTATTGATGACTCAAATATGATAAATTCACCCCTAGTATACCAAGCATATATTTATAACTCTTTATATGGGATATTTAGTAGGTCATGTTGTGCATACACAGTGACATATTCATTGTTTTGTGCCTCATGAGTATATTATGTATCTTTGTAAAATAATCATACTCACTCTAACCTTAAAATTTCATCATAAATTATAATACTCTGTGATGGATAGCGTTTTCGGATAATGTCAATTTCATACATTCAGAGCACAATTATCATTTCACTTAAAGAAATATATATCAATGTAGACATATATATCCATCTATAATGAAAAAATGTTTAAATTAAGGTTCCCTTTAATATGATAAATTTTAATATTTTTAAAATCATTAAGAATATTTACAAAACTAATATAATAAATGGTTTTTAATATCATGTATGATAAACTGCAAGATCGTCCTTCTATTTTCAAAATGTTCTAGGTTTTATTAACAAGTTATATCATATGATGTCTCTATCACATATCAATGTGACCATTTGATAAAACAATCCCACAAAAATATTTACTGATAAAAATCAATAATGTAATCTATTTTGAATAATGGTGAGATATAAGAATCAAATTACTAAATATTCATCTACCTAAACACATTTAAACATATGAACTTCACAACATAAAATGTTACTATATCAACATATATTTTCTACTTGGAACCCTTTCTATGTTCATCATAATAATTTGTAGAGGTCTGATCCATGAATTTTTTCCCTAAAATAATGTAACAACATTTGTTATTATTATTTCTAATACCTCATAACTCTCTTATAAAATAATCTTTACTTTAGACTTAGATTGGTGTAATTATTATATTTGTAAACTTTTAACATATTTTAGCTAAATAAATACACCCACTATCCTCTTATATATTATAATATTATTCATAAAATATTTCTAAGAAAAAAAACACTTTTGTGTAGGAAATTATAATTATTTCATTTTTAATAGGATCATTTAATAAAAGAGAAAAATATTTTGATATCATATATGGTATAATATGTGTTTGGATCTTTTTTCATTTAAGAAATTCAATATTAAAATAAAAATTTAGAATAAAATTCCTTTTAAAATTTGTTTTGATTGCATTCATACCTAAAATAGATATTCTATATATTTTCACAAACTCTTTCAGGTAAATATATTTGATAATATAATCATTTTGAATATTGACACCTCATTTTTTTATCAAAATAATATTTTAGTGACCTTGATTTGAATCTTGAAGAAATTTTCTTGAACTCTTCAACTAACCCTTCTTCTTCTATTTTGATGTTTTTTCTACATGTAATATCTAAAAAGTACATTTAAACAATGAAATAAAATGGATACATCATATATATATTCCAAACACATTGAAAAAATATGTTAAACATTATTTAACTTTAAATCATATTGTAGGAAAATTTCCATATATAAAAATAGGATAAATTTCTTTAGTAGAACTCGACATATTAGTCTACCATTAAATCATGTTATAGAATTAAAGAAATCATAAACCATGCTTATTAAAACCCTACATCTAATTTTTAATCAATAATTATTTTCATTCTATTACAAAGATAAAATTTAAATAATACACATCTTATAGAATGTTCATCTAATATTCAGGCATATGAGTAATCAATAATTTAACTCCTTTTCTCCAATTTTTTTAAAATAACCTTCAGGCTCTAAATTTTATTTATTTTTTCATTCTGACCTTCTATATGTTGACAACACATTTAAATTATAAAATCAATATCATATATATAACATAACAGTGAAATTCAGTTATATAACCTATAATGTATAATGAAAACATTTAGATTAGTCAATTCATCAATATATTAAATCAAAATGAGTATCATTTAACATAACCAATCAAATTGAGTATTTGAGACTCAAATTTAATATGTCATTGATTTAACCAATATTAATTATTACATGATTGGAGACTATGATTCCTTCGGATATTATGCATTTAATTAATTTGAAACATTGAATGACAAAATATATGATTCCATAATTATTTAAATTCACTTGGTGATAAATTTTATACATTGGTTATAGGAAAATGAATTAATCTAATAAATAAATTTGTTCCATAACAAAATTTCATAAATTACAAATATTGCATTATAATTTTTCTTATATTACTTGTAAAACGGGTAAAAAATCATTAATTGTTTGTTTTCAAGGATTGATTACATAGTTTTTAATGATAATAATGGTAATAAATATATATATATACACACACACACTACATTTGGAATGTTTTTTGACATTTGTCACACCCTTGTCAAATTTATTACCTATCCTGTATCCATCTTCTTATTTTCCTTCGACTGAACACTCTCCACGTCGCAACATCCCTCTACCACATCTCCTGTTTCTAAAGATCCACCATTTTTACTGCCACATCATCCGCTGAATTCACCTTCATCGATCTCCCAAATCTACAGCTTCCACTACTCTCAATATTCACTCTACACCTCTTTCGATCTCCCCAATCTAGGGTTTCATAAGCTACTCCATTCGGTCTCCCCAATATATGGTTTCAACTACTTCGTTCTCACATACTGGTATACATTCACAATCGAATAGATTTAATTCCTTCATATACATCTTCTATGAAAACTGATAAATCATCCTAAACAACCATGTCCTCTATTTTTCTTTAAAATTTTACCCTTCAACGCCGCAAGTTCACTTGAGTTCTCCTTGGTTAACATCCCTCAATCTTGTCTGTTACTAGATGTAGTGAAAACCATTCTTTATGATGCCTAACAACCTACTCATGAACCACCTTACCACCACTCATAAATTCTTCATACATTATACAAACAAACCTCTCCACAACCGGTATGTTATCTTACTGTCCTTCAATACTTATCTCTTTTGTGAATCTTTATTTATTTGTAGGCTAATAAATGGAAATGACCCATTCATATTACTTTTTTCTTTTAAAATACACCATGAACATATGTTTAACATAATCTTCCTTTTTTTGTTGACCTTTTATTATTAAATGGGTTTACATTTTATTCATCACAGTAAATAACTATAACTGGTAGAATTTATAAATTCAACCCTAGTAGTGACTACATGAACATTCTAAGGGTTATTTTTCTTTAAAATATACATTGTCTATACTCTAATAATAATACTTCCTCCATGTAAACATGTTTTATACTCTCAACTATTTTTACAGACCATTCCTTATTTACCAGTTTTACATTATATTCATCATAATAAATATATGTAACCAGTAGACCTCATACATACAATCCTAGTAATGACTACATGCACATTGTAAGGATTATTTTTCTTAATAATGTACAGTGACTATAATTTGATCATAATACTATATCATATGGTTCTATGGTTCTGTTTAATTCCTTTACAATCAAATAAAAATATACATAATACAAACATCCACTACCCATTGATAACTAGAGATGCAAGAAATCAATGAATACTACTACGGAAACAACGTCAATCATATTGTCTTATTGTTATTATGAACTCATGATATTGTTCTGTTATTTATCAATTAGAAGCTTACATATTTACTAAAAATACTATTCTATATTAACAATGTCTCTCGAAAACAATAATACAAATGAACCTCTAACACCAATAGGAAGTAAAAAAATTGTAAAAGGTATGCCTTTGTCACCTATACCCATTAATAGCAACGTCAATTTAAAAAGTCCATTCCTTTTTATTTTGTTATCTTATTGCAATCTTAAATGTCATACTTCTGTAAAATTGCATCTTGCTTTCTGAAAAATTGTATTCTAACATTACTGAGAATTTTTTGATAATAATATCTATTGTAAAATTCTTTATAGCTTATCTAGTCCCACCAGTTAATAACACATAAATATTCTAATGCATTCCATTATCACCAATATCATGTAATGGCTAGTTCTGTTTACAATCTCCAATTTAATTACTTTGAATTCATACTAAAAAACTGGTAACCCTGTATTTTTATAATTTTTCATCACCCTATTTTGTAGTCCCTCAAGACTATTTTAATCTGTCAATAAAATATACAGGATTAAACCACAAAAGACAACAAACGAATAACATAATACAACATAGTCTTTCATTATTTGAGTATGTTTACATTAATGTTCGGTTAACTATGTGGTTAATATGTTACATTTCTATTTAACAACTACCTATTCCATTATGATTCATACAAGGTATGAATAAAAATATTCATACCTATATGGATTGATTTGATTCCACCTCATCATAGTAATCCCAAAATAGTGAAGTACAAAATTTATTCTCTATCAATGAAATATCGATTCTTACACATGAAACTACTATAATGAACTGTTTTCCTTATAATTCTATTGGAAACTGAATTCATTTTGCATCAACATGTATGTTATACAGCCTAAATACCATATTAAGATTCTCTTATATATATTTATATTTATATATATACACATTATTATATTTATATATCATTATTAATTATGATGTTATTATGAGGAGTGATTAACAAGAATGATGGTTGTACGCTACCTCCCGAGGAACAACATTCAATGAATCATACTTTTACGAAAACTAGTCTTATAAGAAACTTGAACATAGATAATGTATTCAACTTTATATGTCTGTCAAAATGGAAATTATATTTTCAACATTAAATGGTTTAGATATTTATTTTATATTAATAAATATACATAAATATAAAATGAATTGAAGTCGAATGCTGCATATAAGTCCCTACAAATTCAAACAATGGAACAAAAAGGTTATTTTCATTTAAAAAACATTTATATTAGTACATTTACTATATATAGAATTTTATTAGACTACTGTTTCATTCCAAAATAACTTCAAATATTATAATACATTTATCCTTCATAATATTCACATTTTGGAGACCCTTATAATATTTTTGAGAACTGTGGTTTAACATTCTAATATAAATATAGGAATAAAAAAATATCCCCTGACATATCCCATGTTTCTCTTTATGTTTCTCAAAGGGAAATATTTATTTATAGTGGTTTCATGCATGCCCTGAATACCTTAGAACAATATTTTCCAATAAAACCTCTACACATTCAAAAATAATCCAAGACCACTTGAACATTTAAAACACTATGTTTTTACCGACATAATTGGGAGGAAAAGTAGATAAATCTGTGATCAATGGTGGGTCTCCAAAAATATTTTTATTAAATGGAGAAAACTATTATCGCATTGGAACTTTATGTCCTTTTGATGGAAAACTACCAATGATTTATTACCTCTATATATATGACACTACAAATGAAGCTCAAAATATAGTATATTCTATTAGGTAAATTCTACATTAAGTGGTAAAATCTGAATATTGTCTCTTTTGTATTAAACATTTCCAAAAAACAACACTTTCGTATGAAAGTTCAATGAAACAAATGAAAAATCTATTATTTATTTAAATGTTGTTTAGAAACCAATAGATATACTTCACTAAAAAATGCATCATCACATCAATTAAGAACAAAAATGGGTTTCATTGAGAATCATTTCACTAAAAATATAAAGTTGTTCCTTTTTATAATATGATGATGAGATGCAAAAACATTCAACTGACCATCTACTTTTGAGATTGCAATGGTTATTGTCAATGACATTGAAGATCCTAATCATGAGAGAGATATAATCCTTCAAATAAAAATTACTGACTTATAATACATGGATGATATTCACAAACTATACCTTTTTTTTGAAATATCCATTTTTTTCGTGGGTTTAGTGGATGGATATGTTGAAAACATTTTACATCGGGTGACACCCTTCAATAGAAGAATGAAAATATGAAAAGTAACTATGAGACAATATTTCTCTTTTCACCATCAATTCCATTACAATTATGCATCTGGACTGCTTTATTCTTTGAGGTTTCTAAAATAGTTTACTATAGTTTCATGTACAGTGATTCAGTCTCAAATTATATCTTTTATTCGCTTTAATCAAGTGCGCATTAGCGAAGAAATATACAATGGTTGTAAGATGCATTCCTTAAGGGTGACCGAGACTGGTCTTTATGTGTGAAATATATCATTTTACCTTCCACAATTACAGGTGGTCTAAAATATATGATTCAAAATTACCAAAATGCTATGTTGATCTATAATTGGGTAGTGTATCTCTATCTATTTATATCATTTACATATAATCTAATGTGGCTTGAAGTTTAATGTTTTTTTTTGAATTAAACAATCATCAGCCATTAGAATGTCCTCATATACTATCGAAAATTTTCAATATTAGGTTAAAATGAATAAATAATGATTTACGAGCAATATGTTCCTTTGGATATTATCAAGATTATACAAAACATCATGACTAATATATTCTACATTTATAATTACTGGTTTTACCAGAAAATGTAACATGTTTTTTCATCCACCCTAATATCTATAATTTAGTTGTTCATACTATGGAGTTTCAGAAAACAGTGTAGTTGTGTGTGCACATTATCATATATTTTTTTTCATTAATACAATGTTGTAACTCCAATAGACATTATAGAAAAGTTGTTTCCATTGAAATTTCAAAATAAATATACCTTTCCAAAACTTCGTGAAGTAGTTGAAAATTTTATGATCTCTGGGCCTTGTGGTCAGTAAAATATATTTTCTCCTTATATGTGTAATGGGAAATTAAAAAATTATTATCCAAAAATATCTGTTTCATATACAACAGAAGATGGTGCGAGTTTTGTTTTATATCATAGAAGAAATTCTGGATGTGTTGTTGTCAAAAGGGTATATCATTGGGAAATAAAGTAATTGTTCCATGCAATCCAATTTTTTTTTATTAAAATATAAAGCTCATATAAATATCAAAATTTTCAATCAGTCATCATCTATCAAATGATTTTTTTAAATATGTAAACAAGGGTTTTGATCATGTAACCACAAAACACTATGATATAAATAATTAACATCTAACCATCAAAATTGTTAATGAGATTAAAATGTACTATGACTGCCGGTACATTTCAACTTGTGAAGATTCTTGGGGGATATTTTCTTATGTTATTCATTATAGATATCCTATAGTTAGTAGGTTGCATTTTCATTTACTTGGACAAAACAACAGGACATATACAGATGGTGACAATATTGAATATGTCTTAAATAAGGGAAACATTTATGATACCATGTTCATAACCTGGTTTGAAGAAAATATCTTATACCCAAAAGTTATAAGTCTAACATATGTAGAATTCCTGACCTGATTTTCCTTATACTATCATGGATAAAATGGATTCCAGACAAACCGGGATTCAGTATTGTAAGATTTTACTTTGTTCCTCCCTCTTCTAAAGAACTATGTTACTTGTGGATTCTTCTTACAAAAGTTAGAGGAAAGACATCATATGATTCTATTATAATGGTGAAAAACATTATTCATAAATCATTTAGACAAACCTATTCATGTATGGTCCTTTTAGATGATGAAGATGAGTTTATTCAAGCACCAAAAGGTGTCTTGGATTGGGGAATATAACACTATTTGTGAAGACTGTTCTCCATAATGTTATTCTCAAATACCATTTCTCAACAACATATTGTTTGGCATTAAACCTTTAACATTCTAACTAATGATATTATGTATTCCCATCAACAAAAACTGAAAATAAAATGTACATGAAATTTAATTTATCTGTTACAATATATCTTGATTAGTATATTTATTTTTAATAATGTTTTCATCTATTGTAGACTTCAAACTCATGTATTATGAAAGAAAAACGTTTTCATTTATTGAAATAGATGACATTATCTACTACATTGGTAAATCTCTTCAATGTTATCCTCCAATGCATGTTCCATATTATTCAGATATTGATCAACCGAAATGGTTGATTAAAGAAGAGATTAATTAAAGTAGGTAAAACCTTCATAATGAGTACAAATAATTACATACTATGCTTACTGTTAAAAAAACAAGATATGGGAAGAATTATTCATGCGTTCTGTTATGTTGTTGGGTTTCTTTCTTGCATGGATTTGTAGGAACTAGTAAAACATTAATATAGAGTGTCTTTACATGTCTATAAAGGGAAGGAGGTAAATTTTTTGTTATAGTTTCTTCCAATGAAATATCATCGTTACTCCTACCATGTGGAAGGATGACCCATTCTAAATTTTGAATTCAATACCTTAAAATGACCACTCGGTATGAAAAATTCAGCAAGGGTGTGATGTTGCAGAACTGCTACAGTCAATATAATTTATTATTTGGGATGATGTTCTAATGCTTCATAAAAACTATATTGATTCTCTTGATCATAAATTTAGATATATTATATCAGAAAAGAATTAAAAATCATCAAATTTACCATTTTCATGTTTAACAGTGGTCCTAGGTGTAGATTTTAGACAAATACTTCATGTCATTTCTAATAGTGATAGAATTGACATTGTATTTGCAAGTATAAAGTCATCAGAAATATGGAAACACTATCAGGTTTTAATATTGACACAAAACATGAGGTTGAAATCATCTGATACAAATGAAGTTTCAAATTAATTTCCACAATTTGATAAGTGGATTTTGGATATTGGTGAAGGAAGCATTGGTGATCTCATGGATGGTGATGCATGCATTCAAATACCATCAGCATATATTCTATTAAAAAAGAAATACCCAATGAAAAAATCAATAGAAATTTCATTCCAAAATTTCAATGATAACATTGGAGATGTATCATATTTTAAAGGTCATGAAATATTATAACCCACCAATGATTTTTTTTAGTAAGTCAATGACTACCAGTTAACTCTTAGTACATCATAAATAAAAGATTAATTTAGTTCTAATTCTATTTAAAATTCCAATTTTCATATAGATTGGCCTGAGGACATATATATAGGTTATATTTTAAATGCTATCAATGTATCCGGGATTCCTTAACACATAATTACATTGAAAATTATAGTACCAATTATTTTACATAGAAATGAAGACCAATTAGTGGGGTTGTGGAATGATACTCCTCTGATTGTCACACATTTCGGTGATAATGTCATCAGATTTGAAATTTTAAGTGTTTGTCATTCCGGATATCTTTCCTTAATCCCATGAATTAATATGACACACACTACTGATAGAAGGCCTTTAAAATTAAAAGTAAGAAATTATTCTTTGATAGTTTCTTATGCAATGGCTATTAATAAGAGTCAAGTCCATTCTATGTGTTCTATTTGTTTACACCTTTGAATGCTTGTGTTCTATCATGGAAGACATTATGTTTTCATATCTAGAGTCCCGTCATGAAGAGGTTCGAAATTTTTTGTTGATGTTATAGATAACCCAACCTTTGACTGTCTATAGTGGTATTTTTTATATCCTTTCTTAGGTATTATTTAAATATAAAAAATATACATTCTAGTGTATTTTTCATTTGGAAATATATAGAAACACATGACTTCCATTATTTCATAATGTGTTATATCTACATACTAATTCAAAAAATACATAATTGAAAATATGTCTAGAATAATTAGTTATTTTAATGAGATTCCTATTGATATATTTTATTTTAGATAGCACTATTCTCCTATAGAGCTCTCTCTTGAGCACGCCCATCTTCGGCCTAGGTTTTCTTTGTGACAACATGACTCTTTCAGACCATTCCTTTCTTAATCATTACTTTGGACTTTCAATCTTTCACTCATCTAATTGTATCCTATATATAATTACGATTATTTCATCTTTCAGGTTGATGCTGTCAAAGGTGGTTCGCTGTGGAAGCCTCATATCGCTTCAGCCTACTCTGATCTTCTGTTCCACTGTGCCTCTCTAGGTCATATCTTGAGTGATGGTTTATATTGGTTTGGGGATTTTTGGATCCACGGTTGATGGACTTATGGTTCCCTCTAGAGTTGGCTCATTCTCTTATTTTCTCTGGTTTTAGTATCGTCAGGATGCCATCGTTCAGAGCCCTCAACCGTTCAAACCTCTGCCCTAACTTCACATACCTCGGCTCCTATCCCGAAAGGATCTAGAGTGGTGGCTTCTCAGATGTTTTGGGAGGCTACAGATTCTACATGTCTTGAAAACTCTGAAGATGTTATGATTTTTTTGATTGATGTTCGTTCACATGGTGTTGTTTCCGAAGGAGGTGATCGTGGTTTGAAGCTTCATTATGACACTTTCGTGCAAGAGTTCGACGACAGTCATTATCATTGGAGAACTTAGTTAATGTGGCGGTTGATAGTGAAGTGGAATATTTTGAAGTGATGGTGATGTGAGTGATGTACGATGGCCATGACGGTAATCCTAACTTATCTTCTCAATACACGCGATCTTGTGGACCGAGCAGTAGTGCAGTTTTCAAATTTGATTGTAGTTCTATTGGTTTTGGATTTGATATTTGAAATTTTATATTTTTAATGATTTTATTGAATTTAATGTCTGCAAGTTTTCAGTTCCCACTAACCCATAAAGTGGATTTAAAAAATATCAAAAAAATAGATTTGGAATGAGGTTACTATTGATACTGATGACACATTGAAGATATATGTTAGTTTATTGAATCTGGGGGGAAACTCATCACCTAACTTCGACGTTGCTATTTTTGATCTAATTATCTTTGATTCACAAGTGATTTATCCTATTAAGAAGTTATAGTTTCTATACTATTTCTATAGCACTGATACTATGTACTTATAATTAAAGACATTTTTTTATATCAATGATATGTGACATATGTTTTTTAATGGTTTTCTTTGAAAAATAATTGACATAGTAAACTAAAATTCAGTGTACAATTACTAGCTTCGAAATAATCACCTAGTACAAACGGCTCATGCGTGAAGTCCTATTATACATTATTCAAAACATCCAAATTGATCCTAATCAAGCATTCTATTTGGGGAAAAGACATGAATGCCGATTTGTTTTCACAAAAACAACGTATTTTTGACTGTTTGATGTTTAACTACCACTATTTAGTTTTGAATTCACTTATTTTGTTGGAATCAATAAGAAAAGGTTTAAAAAATAACAATTAATAGGTACATTTCAGTAGGAATCCTTTTATCAGCATGCATTCATTTTTAAATGCATCTTTACTACATGTTTTTAATAAATATAGTTTGTAGATGTAGATTTTCTTTTGTATACTATTCAGTTTGATCATTTTCTATAAAATTGAAACACTGTTAATAGTGATATTGTGATCAAGAAAAACTATTTTAAAATCACTTCTAAATTTCATAGAAATTATTGTACATATACGTCAATCATATGTTATATATTTTATCTGTACATCCAACCAAAAGATCCAAATTGTTTTAGAGGATGACGGATTAGTAACCATTTCATCTAACTACAATTGACAAAAAAATATTGCAATTACCAACACATCTTATATGAGTTCTTATAGGTTTGACAATATATTATATATTATGGGGGTAGTTTGAAAACATAATGTCAAATTTCATTAAAACAAAAACGAATAATCTCAAATATTGTTATTGCAGCCGGTCAGGGCAAAGTGATTGACCTGTATGGAATCTATATTTAGATTACAACTTTTTACTTACTACAAACCATACTATTTAAAAATTAGTCACTAAAATTTATTCTTAATCCTTTCAACATGCTCTAGCCCATGTTATAAACACTACATCAACTAATGATTCAAAAATACCACTCAACTTGTATATCCCAGTAGTCCATAACTACATAAGTAGGAAATATGTTAATTTATATTATTTTTCCAAATTATATATTTACAAATACCAACACCATGAATTAAATATCACGAAATTATTATTTTTAATGATTTACTTTTTTCAATTATCAGGTCTGGGTTCATCAGTCACTCACAATTTCTAACTCCCCCATCCACACATTCAAAAAGTTTTGTTACACCTTTACCTTATTGGAATAAAAAAATATTTATGATGTAAAAAAGTGTCTAGAGGTAAGTAAATTATCCTAAATTTGTTATTTGACTATTTCATCTGTTACACTATACAAGTAGTACCTACTTTCATAAATATATTTATATCACTTATTGTCTCATAGCCCACATGGTTTTTGATTGCTGCTATAATACTAAAATATCAAGGCACTCATAATTGGTATTTTGAATCATACAACTCTTGCATGAAGAAAGTAAAAACTGAGGATGGAAATATTTGGTTCCAGAATTGTAAAAAACCACCAAGCTACAGTACTCCAAGGAATTCATTTAATGTGTTCCACTATTGCTATATATTAAATCGGTATCTTATTAATACTATAATTCAGCAGTATTGATAGAACATTGGTAATTTTGAAAACAATATAGAGAATAGGTGTAGATTTAAAATGCTGGTGAAAGATGACAAAGACTCGTTATCTGTCATTCTCTTCAATAAGTAGGACATGCATTTTAAAAATAATAAATAATCTCTTTTGAGAGATTCTCTAATATAAGTAAAATTATTCAACTATGTGTTTTTTCATGTATTTTTCTATATTTTAAATTCATACTTAAATTCAATTAAAAAAAGGACCATGATGATTTTTTTACCTCATATCTATACATTTTTAAGTCAAATGGAGTTTTTTTCACTAGATGTCATATGTTACAACATTCATAATCAACAACATTCATTAGAACAAAACACATGCATAGATCACTTCATCAGTGATAATGGAAATTATATCAGAACCTATCATCATTGTTTTGCATAAATCGAGGAAAATAGATTCATACTTCCAAAAAAATTCATTGGTATCCATATAAACTTAGCATAAAAAACTATTTTTAACATTATTACTAGAACTAATTTTTCTTCTTTTTTACTATTCCTATTATTTACAAAATCTTTACCATATAACTATAATATTCATTTTGACCATATATTTTAGGATCATCACCATGCTAGATCTTGAGGTGTTAGCTAAAACACTAATGATAGATTCATTTCAACCATTAAAACTATTTCTTCAACAAGTGTATATGTTATTTATCTTAATTATCAGTTACTGACATTGTATACACGTCCTATGCAATAATGTTTTTTTGATCATTTTTTTCATTTTATTATAAAACAACTACCTTCATACATCTGAATTTAAAACTATTAAATATTACACTGCTTCTTAAATGGTGTGACTTTTCAGTATTGACTATTGCATATTCATTACACAGATATCTCCATGTAGAAAAATCTTTTGACTCACTTTCATGTTGAATATGCAGTCAAACGCAATGGTTCACTATATCAAAACTCTACACCAATATCAACTAATGCAAATAATATTCATATCCAGTAAAGGATTACATAATGAAAAAAATTGACAAACTTGATTGAATGTTTGTCAAGAATTCCCAAGGTACTGGAAACATGTTTTCCAATCTGTTGGTTTCAAATTTATTTTATGAAATTTTATCTCTATTTATAATATATGATGTCTCTTAATTACATTAAGGTTATGTATATGAACCTAGTGTTTTTTAAGGACCTTTCTCAGTTGATTTATTTTCTATAGAAGAAAAGGTGTGATGTTCACTATAGTTTGTAGTCTTTAATTTTTTATTTATCTTTGGTTTATTTTCTTAGAATCACTCTATGATGTTTTATGATGTTTATTATCCTCGGTTGAAGTTATTTCTCAATGAAATAATAATATTATATGTTCATCAATATATATTTCTTTGGTCTTCTAGTTTTTCTGATTAAATCTCATCATAGTGTCTAGTGTGACATTGTGTTGCTTCATAGGGAATTTACATTATAGTGTGGTGTTTTCTGTTGAAATAGAAGTCTATAGTAATTCCATCCAACACCAGAATCATGCTACGTTATCAAATCATTAATGGGATTTCACAATAGAAAAACCTATGGTGGTGGTTAAGTACATATTTACCTTTTTTATCTATTATTGGTATCATATTGAAGGGAGACATCCCTTTATCTCTTTATTATCGTCCATCATCCATTTTCTGGACATGAAATTTAGAAACATATTTTATTTGTGCCAACAGCCAGATTATGTTGCATCTTATAGGATTTTTGAAAATCCATTATTTTTGTTAGTTTCAACTTTTTTCTTGAGATAATTTCAGTGTTGGTTATTTTTATATTTGTTTTTTTCTATACAGATTATCTTGGCACTAATCCATATTGAAGTGATAGTATATTTTTTTGTTTATTTTCAGTTGCCTTACTTTCTGTTAGCAGTTGATGATGTATTTAATTTTAGTAGTGGATAATTTTTTAGACAATGTGAATATGTATTTTATCTCAAGAGTAGATCATAAATTTTAATTGGGTAGTTAATCAATTTTTTGAGTATTTGATAATATCATTGTACTAATGAAATACCGAGTACTAGTTACTAATAAAATAATTTTTTATCAAATGAATATCATGTCTAATTAAAAATTATAAAATGAATTTTATTAAATGTGATCCCACAAAAATGATAACCACTTTTCTACATCACATCTATTAGTAGTATAATATCCAAATTTCACTAAAAAATTAGTGTTATTTGGAATTCATATCAAAACATAGTTATTTAGGTAAGTCCCTATCCAAAAATTCATATATGAATCTTGTATAGTAATGTGGGAAACATTTTTTCTAATCAGTTATATGGATCATCTCTACTCTATTCATCTGAAAACCAAATCCAATTATGGTCTCCCATCTAGTGTAACCTTGAAAAATGAAAAAAATAGGATAAAAAGTTAAAATAGGGGAAACTATCTATAGAATAATCTACCCAATGATGTCCCACTATTACAGATACTTGATTTCCTAACACAAGAAAAAATGGGGCACCAATATTTCACATGGCCTACCAGAATGGATAATTGAGGACTTGACATGTTATAATTTGAATATAATCTCACACGTCATATTATAAGGGGAATATATAATAAATATATTATCTCATGTATTCCCTTATATATATATATATAACTCTAGTGATTTTAGTTTTGAATCCAATTATATCCACTTAATCAATATGTTCAAACCAAATTGATGTGTAACTCTATACACAACCCTATTGCTTATGTTACTCACCCAAAAATAGAAGTCAAACATATTCATATATATCTTGATCCCTCATATAGATAATGTATATAAACACTTCATGTAAAGGAATAGATTCATCCAAATGAGTAATCCCAAAATGAAATATAGGAAACCCCATTCGCCAATCTAGACAAGTTATATGCCTCCACGTAGGTAGGTTTCCCAGACCCATGTCCCTCTACATGGGGATACTTTTATCATGGTAGAATCAATGTAATAATAACTCTAAAAGATAAAATAAACAAACTATACTCAATAACTAAATTAAATTTAATAACAGTAGTTAAAAACCAAGGTTAATGAAGATGAAAAACGAAATTCATTATAGATAAATTCTTAGCTTGTAATATACAAAAATATATAGAAGGAGTTTAATAAATAATCTAAAGAATACAAAATATTCCAATTTCACAAACAATTTACTAAACTAGAATATTTTATGGAAGAATCTCTAAAATAGAAGAAAAAAATTAAATAATTAAACATGAGGGAACCATTCATGAGAATTTAAAAAATAAAATATAATTATAAACCATGTTGGAAATCAAGCGTTAAAAAATGGCCATTCCCTAATCCTGAATATAAACATCTTAAAATCATTTAAATATTATCACATTCATATTAATCAATATATTTAATTTAGATTTTAAATATTTGATTTTATATGGGAAATAAACGATTTGTAATTTAATTTCTATTTTGTAAACTATTTACATAATTTAAATATCCTATGTTGGTTCATTATTTAAACCATGATCATGTCAATTATAAAAAATTTGATGTGGATGAAATAATATCTAAATAAGTTCCACTTTTATTTTGAACAATTCAAAATAATTAATTATAAACATTGGATATTTAAAATATATATGTTTATCTAGATTGGACATATTTCGTAATTTGTAACCCTTTATAAATTATATTTTATGATTTCTATAAGATATTCCACATATTTTTTAAATGTTATTTGAAATAGTAAAAATAAATATTTGAGAATAAAATGTTTCAGAAATATTAAATTAACTATATAAAAATTATAATTTATTAAATTATGAACCTCTTATAAATTAAAAAATCTCAAAATAATTTTCATAGTTATTGATAAAAAATTTATAATCCATTAAAATCATTTAATAATTTTACAAAATATTTTAATAAATATTATTCATTTACCTTGACATAGGAACCAATACATGTCTATGGTTTCCAATATTTACACTTACATATACACTCTCTGTAAGGGTTAATATCCTCAACCTTTTAGGAGACACTCTTTTTAAGGGTAATACCCTTATGTAGCACAAACTTGAAGTTATTGTCTATTAGTAATCCACTACTTACCTTAACAAAACTGAAATGAAATTTGTTTCATAAGGGTATTGAGAATATTACTTTCATATGAACACTTCAAAAAATGGTAGTTACTGATATAACATTATGCACAATACGGGTACCATTGTGTAAGGGTAATTCATTCATGTAGCTAGCATAGGTAAGTGTATAATCATGGAAAAAACATTATGAATATGGGTAAATTTAGGTTACCCTTACATAGATCATTCTATATAAGGATATGGAGAGAATGACCTTCATTGGAACACTATACATAAGGGTAAATCCTTGATTAACTTTTTTTATTCTAATAGTATAAGGGTAAAAATGATTTTCAAGATTTTCATAACCCCTAAAAAATTATGCTTTGTTCTTCAATTATTCTTCATTTCAACATTTGATTTCATAGATCTAAATCATGAGTTCCTTATAATTCCTCTAATAGGTTTTTTATTAATCTAATAAAACATATCATACCTAAAAAAATCAATTAAACCCAATTTTTTAGGGTCTCCATGCAATATGTTATGAAACTACGTATAAAAATTAATTGAAGATATAATATAAATAGGGAGGGAATCACACAAATGATCCAATACATAATTCTCAATATACATTAAGTGATTTTGATATATATATAAAATTGGAAAACAAAATATTTCCACCTTCCTAGTGTATCCATGAGTTGTACTGAATCTTAAGATTCTCAGATGGGATTAATCTTCCTTTCATGATTTGATGGCATCTCATATAAAATTAAGGAACGTGAAAGAGAGCTTTAGTTTTCTAAGAGTCATCGACTGGATATCCATACATCATTCCATCATATGGATTTATGGTTAATATAGATCCTATGAATTTTTCTAAGTGGTTTATGCATTAATTCATATGTTTATAACACATGGAGTAATGCCTTGGATAATTCTTTCATCATATGAATGAATGCATTTAAATCTCATTTGATTTATCTTATGAAATAAATATTTTAATGATATCAAAATTTGATAATTGATTGAGTATTGGACCAATACTACCTACATAAGAATTATAATATATATATATACCCGATTATTAATTCAAATAAAAAATTTCATTCGATAAATTATATATATATATATGAAATATGTACTTAAGTATTTATGGTATATATGTATCTTTCAATATTTTAATTTGAGTAAATCCTAAATGAATTTATTCCATTTTACCTTTTATAGTATTGTATGAAATTACATTTAAAACCATATCCAAAATAGATTTGAATATCTTACAAAAAAACTTTTTGAAAGAAATTATCTACTTATACTTTTACAACATCATGGAAATTACCTTGTAAATACCCATACAAAAGAAGTTGTATTAACTCTAAAACAATTATATAGTAACTTGCTGAGTCAAACTCAATCCCCATTCATTAATCTAAATATTTTTAACCCACATGACTTTATATGATTAGAAACAAATTTGAATATCTAGATCCACATATGCATGTAAATAATGGCCCCTAACAATGTGTCAAAGTTACTAAAGCTATAAAGGGATCCGGTATGACCAACATTAAAGACAAGTATATCTAAAACTAAGTCCACCTGTCTAAATAATATGAAAATGTGCATTATCATTTTTTCATATTTCCTAAGTCATTGAGTAAATAGGGGACATGGAGCATGTAAATCTTATAGGTTTTGGGGGAAGCATAAGTTATTGGTGGTTGGTTATCCCAATTGGTTTTTGTCAAATTTCATGGATCATTCACAAATTGTACACGATGTACATTCCATGTCCAATTAAATTTTTCCATCGCATATTGACATAAGATAGCCTAAAACCTATACATATTATTTTCATGTAATATTTAAAATTATTTTATATTTAGATCTGAAGAATATTTACCTCAAATTAGGATCTTTCGTTGAAGGTGTTGTTGATAATATAAAAGCCTTTTTGGAATATATTCATTATGTAGGGAGGATTGAAGTGTAGAATCTATATAGAAGTGGTCCACATATTATTATTTGATCATTGAGAATCACCAATATAATAACAGGTTGTAATTTGGTTAATCTATCAAATTGTGTAATTCATATTTATCAATTCGTGTTCCTTCAAACATGAAGGATTATCTCTTTTTATTATCATTCATGAGATGCATATAAGAGGAATATGAGAGGGAACTATATTAAACACAACGATTCCCAATTCATGATTGACCATAAAAATGGACATAACCATCTTTTTATAGTGTTAGGGTTTAGGTTTAAATGTTAATTATTTCTACAATGACCCTGAAATAATATAATAATCCTTATTAAACCCCATACCATATAATAATAATAATAATGCTATTATTTTGAGTTTATGGTTCACACTACATAGGGAAATGAAAATACTATTTTACCAATTTCCAAATTATTATATATCACAAAAAATGATATTTGTATGTTCAGACACCTTATTAAATATTCAATAAATATTTTTTATCATTACAACATGAAAAAATTTATTCCATTGTATTGAGAATAATATTTAATCCGTCAATTAAATTCAAATAGTAGTTAGTTCATGTCAATGTAAAATCTAACTATGTTACCCTCCATGATTAGTTCTTATCTGAATTTGGATATATTGAAAAAAATCTATGATTATTTTCCAGAAATATGTCAAAAATCCAATTAGAAGAAATTAATGTTTCTTCCTCAACAACCACATTTGAAGGCTTTTTTGTAATAAATACTTTTGTCAGAATATCTTATCAATCAAGTTATACATCAGTGAAAAAAAACTATATTCATTATATGTCTTTTTTAAATATCAACAAAAAAATCATCATTATACCATGGACATGTAATTTAGTGTGAAAATTTTATTTCAATCAAAGGGTCATGATATCAACTTTCATAAATATGGATGGGATGAATCCTTCCCTGAATATTCCATTAATAACATCTCATTCGTGATAAAACCAATGTATACAACATCCCACAAACATATGGTGTTAGTGATTTGGTTAGTAAATATAAGTGTGCAAGTCATGATATGCATTGAAGATAATATTAAAGTTAAAGAACCATTACACAATCTTGAAAATCAAAATATCTAATGACACATAAACATATAGAATTTATATTGGCTTCTTTATTCTCATAATCATTATTCTTAGATATCATCAAGTAATAACTTCTTTAGAATAAGTCTCATCCTCTTAGAATTACTCAAAACTAACATTAAATATACTATATACCCCATAATATAATTTTATCTAATCGTAGAACTATATTTATGAATATCAAAATGTAATTTCATGGAAATCATCATAGCATGGAACTGTTATGACCTTATCAATGAAGCATATACTCTAGGACATTATTTCATCAAATTCATATATAAAAATAAACAATATATAATTAAATATTTTTTAATATTCAAATATACATGTTATCCAAAGTAAAAATAGTTATTTCTTGAAACCATATCATATAGAATCCAACTAAGATTATAGAAAATTGGATTTGAAATTTAGTTTGTTAGACCTCACCTAATGATTATGTTTCATTTGATTTAATGATTTTTTCAATGGCTCTTCCACGTTGCCTTCCATAGAATTTTTTTCCCACTGCCAGTTCACCTCTCTGATAAAAATGCTTGATGATATGATACTTCTAAAATATGTGCTTCATCCATTGATGAGACCTCAGTTTCGTTGTGAGATCTATTGTTGTGGGATTATCACAATAGAGTTTTATAGGATCATTACTACTAGCTATAAAATCATGCTCATGGATGAATTTTAATATCCCAAATTCTTCAATATATTTCTCATAAGCCACAATATACTCAAAATATATTATAGAATCTACAAACATAGCTTCATTTGATCTTCTCCAACTCATTACACCTCTATTTTGAGTGAAAATAGAACCCATATATGATTTTAGGTCATCATTATCTATTTGAAAAATCACATCTACATATCCTTTGATAACTAGATCCTTATATCTTCCATTGGCTAGGAATATAATCCCTTATTATGGCTTAGATACTGAAGCATATTCTTGAATGACATCAAATGTAGGTCACCTTGGTAATTTTTGTTATCTTTATACTACTCATGAATAATATGAGATATCAAGACTATTACATATCATAACATACATGACCGATCCAATCAATGAAACATATGGAATCAATTCCATCCTCTATCATTTATCATGTGTCTGAGGACACATTTTCCTAGATAGATGACTTCCTACTGACATTGGTAACAATCTCCTCTTAGATTAATCCATACTGAATTTCTTTAATATATTGTCAATATATGTTCTTTGGAACATTCCAAATAGCCTCATAGATTTATAATAATGGAACATTATCCGAAGAATATATTCTTCCTTTTCTACAACATTCAGGGAGAAACATTTATTCAACTTCGATTTAACAAACTGTGATACTAGTATTTCATTTCCAATAAGTAGTATATCATTGAAAACCACTATTATGAAAATGATCACACTCCCAGACAACTATTTAAAGACAAAATGATCACATTAATTCTTTATAAAATAAATTCCATTATTTCATCATCAAACCAAATTTTATATAATCTTAATTCCTACTTTAATCCATAACATCAAATTACCAATTATCACAACATCCTGACATCCTTTTTAGTCACAACCCCTTTAGTTTGTTTCATATAGACATCTTCCTAATGGTTCCCCTTGAGGAAGTCTATTTTGAAATCAATTTCCAAAATATCAAAGTCACAATAATATGACATGTTAAATATAGTTCTTATAGATTGCAACATTGGAACTAGTGAAAAGGTTATATCATAGACTATTCCTTGACACTTTTTCAAACATTTTTCAACTAGTTGTGCCTCATAAGTATGAAATTTTTCATATATTACTAGTTTCTACAGGAATACCCATTTAACACCAATGGTAGTTATATCCACTAGAGTATTTACCAAAATACATAATTAATTTTTGTACATGGGATCTATTTTGTAATTCCTAGCTTCTTTCCCCTTGGAAAAATATTTTACACTTACTACTTCATTGTATGTCTCAAGATCATTGTTATTAACTAATAATGAATCACCATCATTGGTGATAAGGAAAATATATTATTATAGTTCACTAACCTCTCTTATACTCGTATATAGTTCTTATGTCTCTATAAATTCTTCTGTGGGGATTTGTGGAGTCTTCTCTTATATCAAGTCATGTGTTCCTTGAGCCTAGAATTAGTCAAAGTATATAATGGGCCAAGTATCTATTTTATATATTTGATCTCTCTTATGTAAGATGGAATGTCTATCCACTATTAAATTTTTTTATGGGTTCATATAGGTAATTACCCTTTGTTTCTTTGGGGTTTCCTATGAAGGTACACTTTGTGCCTTTGGGTGAAATTTTGTTACTTGAAGATGGCTCAATAAATGCCTCACAACCCCAAACATGTAAGTATAGCTAAATATGATTCCTTCTATTAAAAATTTTGTATGGTAGACCATCTACCACTCTAATTGGAACTTGGTTTAGTAGTTTTTTTATCGTCTATAATTTGTATCCCCAATTGGAAAATGGAAGACTAAAATGAATAATCATTGATCTCACCATATCTAACAATGTATAGTTACTCCTTTCACATACACCATTACATTGCGGTGTATACAGAGTTCTAAGATCATATAGAATCCAAAAATACTATAATTAATAAATGATTTTTTATTATGATATTCTATGACAATGGATGACTGGATTTTCTTAATATTCATCACACGATGGTTCTCAACATCATTCTTGTATTCCTTGAAACTCTCAAATGAGTTTGAATTGAACTACATCAATTAGAAATATCCATATCTACTAAAATATTCTGTAAAATTTATGATATATTAGAGACTCTACCTTTTTAGTATGATATAGTCCACAAAAATCAGTTTGAACAAAATCAATAAGCTCTTTTTAAAATTCACATTTCCCCTCCAAACTGGCTCTAGTGATTTTTCCTTAAAAACATGAATGAAATATACCAATTGGTAGTATTTCAAAACAATATAAATATTATTTATTGTGTAATTTAGTTTAAACAAAATTTACATGAACTAACTAGTAATTCCAATATTTGGTGTGGTATGAGTCATGAGAACTAGTTTCTTTATCGATTTCTGTTACATGGTTTATGTAATTTTACACATAAATACCATTCATTGAATGTTCCTTATTATTAAAAATGTTATCTTTATAAAAGAAGAAAAATTTATTCAAAAATCTTAAAACAAATACATCTATATCATATCTATATATATAAAAATGTATTTGTTCATGGATGGAACATAATAATAATCTACAAAAATCAGGATCATTCCAATCGGAAATGTGAGGTGGTATTCCTAGATAGCCTCAATAGTATTTTTGATTTCCTGACATCTCATATATCTACCAAAACTTGGTAAATATTTCTTAATATACATGGTTCCTATATTTTAATACATACGTGATTTAAAAATCTTTTATTTAATAATAACTTTTTAGAAACATAAAAATTTCACATGATAACAAACCCACCTAAAGCTTCCCTATGCTTCTATTTAGGGGTGAATTTATTATTCTAGTGGCTCTTATTTCTTCATGTGAAATAGATATCATCACATTTTCTTTTATTCCCCCTTTATAATCATTTTCTTGAAAGGGTTTTGTGAACAAAATTTGGACTTAGAGCTCTTCACCCATCCTTTCATGTCATTCCCAAAAAGATGTAAGGGGTTTTTTCCTCATTTCTATATCTACATATAAATGAATAATTAGTAGATCTAGGAAAAAGTTATCAATATTTTTCTTATTTAAATTATCAAAAACCTGGATAATAATTGAGGGAGTGTTTCAAGAATGAGATCAGTGCACAATTCTTTAGGGAGTTTAAAACTAGAACCTCTAGGTACTCAATATAGCCAATTGTTTTGACTGTGTGAGGCCTTTCTGGTTCACCCTATCCAAGTTTACCATTAAATTGGTCCATAGATATATCAAATCATTATTTTATATATCTCTCCTAATATAAATGTTGGATATTCCCAAGTATATTATAAACATCTATGTCTCCATGAGACTCCATGAGTTCACTAGACATGGATTGTAGCATTTAACCTTGATGTTCAACCTTTTCTCTCATGTGTTATTCATATATAGAAAAAAATATTTATAACATTACACCTTATATATAAGATTAGGTAATATGAATTCTATCATGTATGACTTTTGTGCATGGTTCAACACAACCTGTAGGCATGTGAATTATTCCTAGAAGCTACTAATAGTAAGAAGATGGTATATCTCCAATAATTACCACAAGTCTTATGGTGAACCTAACAAAAATCCCCTATCTAACTAGTACCCAATGAAAAATGAAACATACCCGAAGGGTGTTATCGATCCCCACAGGCTAGTGGCTAACATCAAAGAATCAAAAAACAACAAGAGGGATTGATTTCTCCCAACCTCAAAAAACAATAATATGGAATATATATCTATATAATAGATATCAACAATGGGAGAGATAAATATTTTTCATAAATTAAATAAGGAAGAAGAAAAAATACCTATCAAACAATGGTTTGAACACCTAAATGTAAAAGTCCAATATTTTGAAGGAAAACTAATACAGGAAACTGACAACTCCATAATATGGGAAAGATCCCACTATATCAGGACTAGCTACCCTAATACAGATGACACAAAACCTTGTCACCTTTCTGTGGAGACATTACTCTTCCTGCATTGAAAGGCGTACAATGATCTTTGCACTTTTGGAGGGCCTTATAGGTTGTGACCTGACATGCTCAGTATGATCCCACCCACATTTTCTATAATAACACTCTATAGAAAATGTAAAAACTCTCAACATTATAGAAAAGAAAAACTCCTGATAAAATGTTTAAATCTTAATATAAAAACATTTAAATCATTTTATTTTCTATATTTGCACATTTTCAAAACAATCGAGGAAAAAACTTTGAAAAATAATTTTACATATATCAAATCAAAACAAAGAACATATCACCTATCAGATAAAGTACATGGTAGTACAAGATAAAATAGTACAATCCAAAGAACATGTAACATCACACTAAGGATCACTATTGGTCAAGATTGAAGACTACATATACTACAATAATTGAGTAGTGCAGTATAATGCATTCAAAACAGAGGCTTGAGGAGAATAGAAACACCCCAAGAGTAAATCCTCTAAAATTTTAAATATTAATTCCCATGAAATAGAGGAATACTGAACAAAAAATACCTCTTGAATGAAACCCCTGATAACACATGGATTATGTCCCAATGCTAAACCATCCACCTAAGTACCCAAGTCTTCCAATGTGTTATTATTTCAAACCATTTCATCAAAATTATTCTTTAAAACCCATTTTGTAAATAAATTTCATAATTATTTTAAAATACATATTATTTTACCAAAATAAGGGAAGAATTTTATTTCATTAGGAACCCATTTCCAAAAAAAATACATCAACAAATCATTCCATTTCATTCATAATATAATTTATAAAAAACTAGAGCAATGTAGTTCATCCAACATAGGCTAGATATAGAACCATGAACCTTAAAACAGGTCTCCACACAACAACAATTTAATCCAAAAAAATTAAATAACACAATGGTGAAAATGGAGGTATTATATTCCATCCAGAAATCATAAAATCAATTCAATTTAGAAAAATAATTGGTGGAGATAAAATATCCCAACATACATCATAGAACACCCATGAAGCACCACAACCAACATAAGGGTTGGCCTCTAGAAGAAGATATCCTGATAGATCCTAAAAAAAGAATCAACATGTAGATCAATGTATTTATAAACACAATGAAACAAAAATACCATGAATGAATGAAATTATTAATCGTAAAGGACTCCCATTAGAGAAACACCATAACTGAAATGATGATTAATCGCTGAAAAATATGTTTCAAAATGAGATAAGGTCTCTAAAATCTCTTTGAATAGATCCTAAGTCCATAAAGAATATGTTCATGGATGAATTAAATTCAAATCACTCATACGTTTCCCAAAAACCAAAACTCGTTATATTTACATGGTGAAAACCCCTTTACATATAGTTTAATATATGAAACTCGAGTATATAGAAAATACCATATCCTTTTTTTGATATTTTATTTTACAATTACATGGAATGTAATGTATGTTTACATTAATATAAACTCCGCCCACACTATATTGGTTCACTGATTCTTCCCTACGACCAATACAATACATTTAAACCCATTACATGATCTGTACTTACTTTGTAATCAACAAAAATCTAGTTTCTGTTGAAAAACCCAATACTAATATTGAATTCTCTAATCTCAGGTTGAACATAAAAAATCCTTTAACACATATATACTCAAACTCTATTTTTTAAAATAATAATAATCCCAATAGATTTGGTCATTTACCCTTATAAATTATTCCCATTGTCAAGAGTCTCAAAACAAACCCAAATAAAAAAGGAAATGAAAAGATATAAGAGAAATAACTCAAAGTGGGTAAAATGATGTTATAAACTCCCTAACATAATACATTATTTCCTTGGGAATTCATTTGTAAAAATGAGTTATGGAAAAGTGGTGTGGCCCCTAGAATCTCACCAATAAATTGCGCTCCCATGTCTCATGATAATTTTATCCATTCCGTCATAAATCTTGATCCAATGGAAACCAATTCACAAAAAATAAATTCACTTGAGAGTCAATGATCTCCACTAGCTTCTTTATAATAGAAATTTCTAGCTCCAACTCAATATCCTTCCATATTAGAATGTGTGGGTGATAAATATTGTATCTTTTATGATGTGATATTTAAAAAGCCTCATAAATTCATCTGAACTAAACTGGAAATTATAAATGATAATCATTCTAGATAATATGCTCAATTACCTCAAATGGTCCAACTTATCTCAAATACAACATTCCCATCGTTCCAGGATGAAATTGAGCCAACTGAGGAGAAAGTTTCAAGAAAACTCACTCACCAATTGAAAATACCCAAACATGATTTCATTTAACTACATAATGTTTATATATGATTTGAGCTACAAATAGAAGCCATCATATATCATGAATCATAACTGATATCTCCTAAATAAGACTTGGTCCCACCAAATATGCCTCCCCAACCTGTGCCTTACAATGAGGTGATCTTCAGGGGAAAACATACTGAGCCTCGATGGGATCCATTCTAATTAATGAATGAAAACTATTGTTATAATAAAACTAAACTAGCCCCTGATGGATATACTATGATCCACAAAAATCTGATACATGGAATAAATAATATCATTTATGATCTGAATAAGATTATTTGTTTAACCATTTGTTTATGGATGATAAGTACAACTAAGCCTAACCAGAGTCCCCATCACCTCTTAGACACTCCTCCATAAATATAAATTTATCCAAGGATCCCTATATAAAACAATGGCAGAAGTAACCCCATGTAACCTAACAATCATATACACATATAGTTTACCCATATCTTGAACTTTTTTGGTGTCCTTAATTGGAATTAAATAAGTTGACATTTCCAACTGATCGATGATAACCCCTATATAATTCCTCCCACAATAAGTCCATTTTAATCCAAAAAAAACCGCTGCCACTTCATCCCATTTATAAATTTTCACTATGAGATACTAGAGAAAACAAGATGATTTTAGATTCTCTTCCTTTATCTTTTTGCTGGTGTAACAACAAGACACGTAGTTAGTAATGTCATGATTAATACCCGACCACATGAATCATCATCTCTATTAACATTAAATACTCAAAATTTACAAATCAATGGGCCATAAAGAAAATTTAATTTCAAAAAATGAATCTTCTGATAGATAATAGGATCAAAAACTTATCCTCATAATAGAGAATACCATCTAAAGAGAGAGACCAAACATAAATAGTCTTTTCACCATATAGGGTTTCCTGAATTCCTATATACACGTCATATGGCTGAAAAATCTATAGAATAAATTCAAGGATAGAAAATGATAAATGATTAATGGTTATAAATATAACAGAAACATCCAATTAATTATCTTGGTTCAATTGGGAAAATAGGCCCATATGGTTCCACACTTCCTTCGATACCAAAACAGCTTATGATGAAACTTTTCTATTAAGACTGTCTGCAATGAAATTCCCCTCCCTTGGGGTGTTGGTGATATTGATCTAAAATATCTCAACATATTCCACTCTATGTATATATCAATGATTTATGACTTTTGGATAAAATATATATCATAGACTCTTATGGTCACCAAAATAAATGAACATTTACCCAAAAAGATAATTTCATCAACATTAAAGAGCATACATAACTGTACAAATCCTTAAATTATGAGTAGGGTAATTCTTTCCAAGTAGTCCAAGATTATGGGAGTTGTAAGCTTATATATTAGTATCCTGTATAAGCATGCAACCTAATCCAGCATCATAAGCATCACAAAAAACCACATACCCCTTACTGAGCTCAGGTAAAATCAGAATAAGATCATATGTTAGAAGTAATTTCTTCCCATAGAATAATGAGTAACACAATTCATCCAATATGAATTTAATCCCTTTACTATCAATATCTTTCAATGGTGATGCCAAAATTTTACATCCTTGAAGAAACATCTGTAATATCTTGAAATACCATGAAACATCTAAATCTAAAAGAGGTTACATGGATTTTCCCCTGACAAGAAAACTTTCACCATCCTATGATAAACTAATATTCCATGAATATAAATGAAATTACCCAATAAAATAACTTCATAAATCAAAAAATTTCATTTGGAAATCATTACATACAAATGGGGAATCCTTAGTATATCTTGAACCTAACCTAAACGGTTCTCATACTCATACTAGAATCATGAATAAACAGATATATCATCCATTATTAATACCAAAAGAGTGTCTAGATACTCATGGAATATATGATTTATCAAATACCGAAAAATATATTGTTGAAATAGTCAAATAAGAGGTCATATCAATATATTATTATATACTATACCTATTTCGGAAAGCTAACTTTGGTATATCAGACTCTCAAAAACTGATACGAGGATATCCCTATAATGCCCCGACCCCAATTACCCAGAGTCGGTGCATTATTTGAATACATTGACATGATTACTAGGAATCATGTCCCGAAGGAACGATCAGTTTAACAGTCTTGGAAAATAGATTACATAAATGAATGTTACATTAGACTTTATAACATACTATACAACATAAGTAATCCTTTATGAACTCCATTATTCCATTAGTTTAACCCTTTATATCATTCAAAATGCACTTATTGGAATCCAGGGAAAAATAAAACATAGAAAGGGGTGAGCTCAATTGTGCAGTAAGGGTAAGAAATACATCAGAAGAAAACATAAATATTAATCATGGTGAATAATTGAAACCAGTGAATATATCAATAATAAAAATGAATACTTTTATAGAAGGAATATGAGCTATGTAAAAAATTCCATAATAAAACATAATCATGGGTGTTCTACTAGTCAAATGACCACATGAACCATCAATATTATATTCATAATGAGGGAATTTTTAATTCCATACATTCTAAAATATTATTTCAAGGCCTCGACAAAGTGATCTAAAAATGATTAAGGCCTCGGCCAAAACCATATATCAAATTGGGAAAGGGCCTCAGCCAATTCCACGTCTATTTATCTCATGTGACCTACTATTTCATAGAGGAGCTATAGCAGGCTCCACCTATCACTTACTATGTCAACTACATTCCTCATATGAAAAGGTTTAAATATAACATAAATATTCATATTAAAACTAGCATTCAAAATGTCAATAATTTAACCATAAAACATTAATGGTATAAAAAAAAGCACATTCATAGTCAAACATATCAAAAAAACATCAATACAATATGGATGTTTTGTTTCATAATAAATCAACTCCAAATAAACTTAAAATCCATCAAAGGATGTTGACATAGATGAAATCAAAACTCTTTTTAGAGAAATATCTCTTTCTACTTTGAAATTATTTAAGAGTAAAACATTTATAAAGGATGTAATTTAAAAGATATTTTTGAATCAAAGTGTCCCACACCACTTTGAAACTTTTGAAAAGAATTATCATTTCAAAACATTCATGTCCATATTAATAAATCCTTAAAATCATTTTGAAAACATGGCCATTAATTAAAAAGATTTAGAAAGATAAATCATTAGAACATTTAAAATTCTGATCTTGAAAAAGAGTACCTTTCAAAAATCCTTAAAATATTCATTTTGAAATTAGTTTTATGAAAAATGGAAATGGATAATAAAAATGTCCCATTAAATACTTACACATAAACAATCTCGGATAATAATGAGATTGAGGAATTAACCCTTACCAATTTGGTAACATACAAAACATACATCCCATTAAAAAAGTATCATACAATGAATATGTAAATACACATTAATTAAATTTTATTATACAAATAATACCATTATGGGCAGTACATACACCACAAAAAAAGGTTATAGCGGCAATACGGAATGAATCTCATGGTAATAAGGACTGAGATAAAAACCCCTTACCTTGCACTTTCTTTTAGTCGAGGGTACGTTTAAACTCATTTATAAAGACCGTAGTATATTATTATATTATACCAGAACCATATTAATATTTATGATATCATAAATTATTCATTTATGACTTTAATGTACCCATTAATAATAATTTCTATGTTAAATTAACATTTTGGATAATAAACACTTTTTTTATTGTATGTGTCTTAACTTGTTACACTTGATTGTATCACATAGATAATGATTTAAATACTTCCAGAATATAAAACATTATTTATATATCATGTATATTTATACTATAAATATGTATAATAGACATATATATATGAAGTGGAAAACACCGTTTATGGAGACGGTAGTCCGTACGTAGGCATAAACGCTATTTCCATTTTCATATCATGTTGAACAGAACTAGTTGAATATGAAATATTTATGTACATAAATACATATATATATAAATATATATATCTCCAGTAGCATTATTATGTCACATATTACATACTTATTAGTAATATATTTTTATAATCGTTGATTAATGGTTGACTTGGTAATGAATCTCATCGCGTTGTGGAGACGTAAATCCGTACGTAAGAATGAGTGAAAATATCATTCTTTTGATATTAATATAATTTATAATTGGATGGTATATCATATATACAGAATCATTATGATGTTATATTTATTATTTACCTCAATTACACAACATTATTATACCTATCCATGTAATAATGTATTGAATAACAATTACACCACGACGTGGAGACAGTAAGTCGTACGTACGCACGTATGGTGACATGTCATTAAAAGAATGGATAAAATAATGAATACGGATGAAATATATCACATTATATAGAATATAATTGATTTATTAGTTTATAATGGAAATAATAAAGAAAGAATAAGTGGATGAAGAAAGGAACTTGAAAGAGGGTGGAGAAATCATTACCTATTCTTCGGGTTTTTCCTTTTGATTTGATAAAAAGGGATCCTTAGGTTGTCCTTATGATCAAAATAAGGCCTATAGGATGAAGTTAAGGATGTTAGGAAGATATTTGGGCTGGGGTTAGCCGATACAAATGGCTTTGGAGGTCTGAATTAGTGAGAAGGGGGACTGCCCTTTTAAAAGAGGGGTGACGAGCACTTTAGGCAAACATTAAAGTATTAATTTATTATACAATAGTATTTAGTTAATAATGGTTACAAATGAATTTATTTCTAGAATTATGTGGTTATGGGTCGAAATCCTCTAAACTAATCAGTTTAAGACAATTTTACGTTACCATTTAAACCTTATCATTCAGACTTAACTCGTAGTGAAATAGTTTATCTTTTACCGTGTCTTCTTGTATTCTTACGTTATATGGTTACTAAAATTACTCTAAACTTCCAAGAGAACCCCAAGTGGCTCATTAATGACATATATAATATTATTTAATCCTATTGAACGAACATTACATTTTTTTTGGAATATTATATCAAACAATAATATAGTATTTGATTTAAATATTAATTTATGTCAATTTTGACACTATTTGGTATTTTGTTTTTGTAAAAGTCATAAAATCTTGATTACTTTGAACACGATACATTGAATTTTCCCTGACATGTCATAGTCACTTATAAAATTCGTGAATGTCATAAAAACATTGAAATTCTATTTATTTAAATATTTATAATAGCATTTATTGGATTATTTCATTAATAGGGTAATTACTGCATCATCGTTGTGCCATTAATAAATTTAATTATTTAATTTCTAAAAATTATAAATAAAATACCATTATATAGGAAATAGTTTTATATTTTCAATTAATATTTATAGTCTAAAATATAATTTATATAACCCTTTGTAAAAATTAATTTACTAAAAGATATTTGTTTTTGTCATTTTTGCCTTTACTTTAAGTTAATTAACCTAAATTGTCATTATCACTTCCAAGTGGACCAAATGGGTCCCAAAATCGACCCATAGATGCCAATGGTCGTTAATGACTCCACCTATAAGACTTGGACATATTTTAATGTAATTTTGAATTATTAAAATATTTTTTTACCTTGAATTACCCTATTTTCCTTTATCCATGGTAAATAAAAGTCAAAAGTTACTATTCACCAAAAATAATTTTCATCTTATTAAACCAAATTTTACTCTATTATATTTACTATGTCACTCGGAGTTTCAAAATTCAACTCATAGAAGCAGAAAAATTATGTTTTATATGAATTTACAAATTCTCCTAGGAGGTGGGTAAAAGACAGTGATAAAGTTCAATAAATTTTTTATACAACTAAAATAAATATAAACTGGCTCAAATGAATTAAATTGAATTTATATAGGTATTATGTACCTATTTTGACCTAAAATAAATTTAAATAAAAAAATTATTTAAATAAAAAGTCGGTTTTAAACAATAACTCAGTGTTTTTTCACAATTCATAAAAAAATGAACGTTTTCAGAAAAATACAAAAAATTAACCCAAGGTAAATTTTGATATTCCAAATCCAAAAATGATGTCTATTTTACCAAATTAAAAACATATAAGTTTCATTTATTAATTTAAAATTAATATCCATTGTCAAAACAAAAAACATTTTTTTAAGAAACAATAACTATCAAAAGATTCACACTTGTTTATGTCAAATTCCAAAGTGAAATTATATCCAATAACCAATATTGTATTAAATAGTAAAAATATAATCTAATTATACTTCCAAACCATTAATATTTATAGTTTAACACTATAAATTATTTTGATTAAAAAAGTTTTTTTCACTTAAAATATTCTTTTTTCACTATTCACCAAATATGAAAGTTATCAGAAAAACACGAAAAATTTATTGAAAATAAATTATTATATCCCGATTCTAATGAAGAATATTATTTTGTCATATTGAATATATAAAAGTTTAAAATATTGGATTTAAAAAGGGTTCTCTATTAAAAGGCAGTAAAATTACATATTTTAAAAAATGCTTCTTTTATATGAAAAAATGTATTTGTTCTTACATTATTTCTAAGAAACTCATAATATGGATTCTAAAATTATTAGGATTATATAATGTTTAAAATTCAGTTAATACTATTCATAACCGCTTTTGAACGGCTGGTTTGGTAAGTCATGATGCGCTTGAACTCAGTGATGCATGTAGTGAAAGTTATTGAATTACTTTGAAAATATAACGTACTATGAAATCTTGGGGTGTTACATTCTTCACTACTTCAATAAATTGTGTCCTCGCAATTTGAAATTGTTCATCGAAAATAGAAGTTTGATAATAGAAAATACCTTTGTGGGAAAACCCACATCAGAAATTAGGTTAATAAAATTTAGTCCTAATAAGAGGAAAAAAATTATATATATATGTATACTTAATAAGTGTAGTTTCATATTTCAATTAATTCCTACCACAAACCCATTTTTCAAACCAAATAATTTCAAAAAAAATATATTTATGCAAATCGTAAAAGGTTCCAAAATTAATGAATTTATAATTCAATTGTCAGTCTAGTTAAAAAACTAAATTATACAAACCAGTAAATCACGTAGTCCAGTCGTAGTTGATGCACCTTTGTCACTCTTCAGTTGCGGGTTCAAGTCTCACGGCCTTGTCAGACACGACTAGTTGTCGCCCGACCTCTAGGTTGTCCTTTTATAATAATCCAAAAATAACCTTAACAATAGTATCCAATTTCAAACATAATCCATTACAACCTTTATACTTATCCAAAAAAATTATATCCAAACTCTCAGTCCAAAATTTATAAGGAAGTTAAACATAATGACGATCCTTTTCTCCATGTAATAACATGTGAACGCCTTCATCATATATTCTTTTAAAACACCGCAACATCCTGAATTACCATAAAACCTTATTGATTTCATTCATACTCCCATATTCTTTATAGAATACTGGATATACTCCTATCCAAAAATGTTCTAAACTCCAACAATGATGGAATATAAAAAACATTAATTAGATTCAAGGAAGTCAAGAATATCCAATATAATTTATCCATGTCAACTATCTCTTATTCCAAAATAACTACCTCATTATCAGGACCATATAAAGGATTACCTTTCATTCAACCTTGTGTTTTCAAAAAAAGTGTAGCTTACTATTAAGTCACTTCTCTTTGAACCATATAATCTCAAATCCGTAATAAAATAATACTACTGTACTATCTTTATTTATCTCCATAATTCATATAACCAGTATATTGTTGATACAACACTCATATGAAATAATTCAATATTAACAATATAATAACACTAGTCATTCCTCTTCACATGAGGTTATATCATAACATGATTATTATCCAATAGCATCATTTAAGGTATACCCTGATGAATGAGACATTGATTCACGTAGTGTCCTAACGC
The DNA here is from genome assembly GCA_963277665.1 of Viscum album. Lineage (NCBI taxonomy): Eukaryota > Viridiplantae > Streptophyta > Magnoliopsida > Santalales > Viscaceae > Viscum > Viscum album. The sequence continues at coordinate 1,193,601,340 of OY728123.1, read as the reverse complement.
CTTTCAGATGAAGCATTGTACATTTAAATTTTTTTTCTTACCCGTGAAATCACTTACTTATTGTCCTTTTTCTCCACACTTATAAAAAACTCTCGCTCCCTTCAAACATTTACCATGGTGATTATTTCCACATTTATCACATATGGGAAAATACTTTTTCCCTCTTCCCTTTATCTAACTTTCTCCATTCCATCTTTTCTTGTCTTGTTTCCCATCAAGGCCATAGGACACATAGAATTCTCTACTTTTCTTATTAACACATGATACTATTTATTCATATGTTGAGAATACATGGGTGGCTACTTCCCTTCTAAATTTAGTCTTAATACTAAGAAAGATATGATCCTTCTTAATCTTTGGATCATACGTATTGCTAGAGTTCGCATTCCTTCTACTGGGAACTATTTCTATACAATAGCATAACTTAGGGCAGTTTATGAATTGCAATAATTCCAAACTTGTAAAATATCTAACATAAATTTAAAATTTTATGGATATAATCGATAATCATAAAGATGTTTTAATTGAGGAAGTATATACTTATAACCCTTAAAATTGATTTGTAAAGAAAATGAGAATTGTCCTAATAATATCCCCTAGGAGTGTCGTAATCAAGAGTGCAGCAAGAACCATTGTCTTGCACCAATTCCCATTCAAGTCTAGCTCAAAGTGGTGTTTTCAGGTTTTACCCCTTGGTACATCTGTTCCAGAGACGCCTCTACCTGCTTGTATCCAGACAGGGATGTATTTCTTGGAAAACTCACAAAATCTCTACAATACCAAAATTCTAGGAAGTTATTCCATTCTAATCCTCAATGTATATCATAGGGCTATGTGCTCTAATCAGAGTTCATCTAAATAATGTTTCCATGGTTACTGCTAAGCTTCCTCTGATCCCAATTGTAACACCCCGACCCCAGTATCCCCACCTTGGATTTGGTTACCCCCTTTCCATTGGAGGCGAAAATGCACATGGTATTCCATGTTCTTTCGGTGTTTATATTATCATTGTTGGATGAGTCTACTCTCCTACTATAGGTAGAAAATACTCGACATTAGTTTAGTTACTCACTGTGTTGAGCCTCTTGTGTATGGATGAGGTTACTTCTACTCTTTTTTTGATTTTATCTATTCTATTTCAATGTACCTTGTTCCATCTACTATATTTATATTCTTGTTTTATGTTTTACTACTCCCCCTTCAGCTACTAGGGTTTCTAACTAGGTATGTATATAATCTCCCAAGTATGGGAGTTTCTCGCATATGTCGTGTCTTTTGAAAAATATGGATATGTTGGTGGTGACATCAGAGAATCTTAAGGATACCTAGTACTTTGGACTACGTGCGATGGTTGTAGCTTGGAGATCTTGAGTAGAGATTTCTCAGCAGTTTAATTTTCCAATTTTTTTGGTTGGGAAATATTTTTGGTTGGGCTTGTATTTTTACCAATTACTTTCAATTTTCACTGTCATACTCTTGTACAACTTAGAGGTTTTCCATGCTTGGTTTAATTTCTTGTTTTTTAATATTTTTATTTTTATTCCTCTACATTTCTACTTTAATATAGTCGAGTGTGTTCATATAGGTACTTAGAAAAATTCATTCCCTTTAGGATATACTTTTCATCACTTTTCAAAACCCCTCGCCTATGGAGGCTGGCTTGGGGTAGTTGTATATCGAGCCCCAACTTGGGTTGCGTCATGAAGTAGGTGATAAATATCACAATTAAGTAAAAATATTTAATCATTTTTTCAAGATAAATGTTCTTTATAGAATATGATATCAATTATAATGATATTTTTAAAAATATAACAGTGTTAAATTCTCCCCATGACAACTATGATGATTTTCTAATTGAACCAATTCCACTATGATATCATTTATATTGATCCCTGACCAATATGGAAATTATTTTATATAATTATGTGTATTCTATATTTATGTGTCTTGTGTCAATTTTTTTCTCTCATTGTTCATTTTCATTTATTTCCTCATTTTTCATCTACTATTAACTACCAATCATTATTCCATTACTCAAGATTTTATCGTTGATATTTTTGGTATGGTTTTTAGATATTATGATGAAGTTCTCATACCATTATGCTAATTGTTTGTGTACATATCTCTATTGTTTACCCTTACTGAGAAAATTAACTCATCATTTCTTATGTTTCCTTTCCCTAGGTTATAGATAAATTTATTATGTAAGATATGTCTAAGAAGGGTTATAGTAATAAAACACATAGCAAGAAATTATATGGTACATATTTGAACAAGTTGTTAAGTTTTCCATGATTCCAAAGGTACTATACAATTATTTTAAGGACCCGTGTTTTTTAAGACTATAGTTTTGGGATGAAGTTGTAATTTTTACTATCAAATGGTTGAAAAGAGGTAAAAACGTCTTTACCTCCTAGAATATGATCTCAGATAATGTTTCTGACCACTTCGTTGGTCCCGGAATTAGGTGTTTTCCCCTTGAAACAAGTTTTTTATGAATCTAAGACGTTCTAATTTTGGTGGAATAATTAATATTTAATACTAATAAATTAAATATTAAATTATTTGTTTTGTTTTGTTTAGAAGTATTTTATGAGAGGACCATCGGATTGAGATGTCATCTTCGTTGTTGAGTCAATTAAAAGTTGTTTAGCCAAAGGGAGTCATAAACTCGAGCTAGATGTCAGGGATGATGTAACATCCCAGATAAATGAAGAATATGAAATTTTTATATTTATTAATATTTGTGAATTAAATTTTAATTTTACTTTAAGTGGGTTGCTATGTTCGACAGCGTACCTGATACGGAAAAAGGGGTTTCTTTGAAATCGTACGTTACACACTAAGAATATAATATTATTAGTTTAAATGGTAGTTAACTCCTAGCTGTTGTATTGGAAGGAATGAATCAAACAATCTACAATATGATTATACATGTTTGTTAAAATTATTTACCTTTATCCAATAAATTTTAGAGGCTTAAAATGTGAATGAATCTAATTTTAAGCATAATTTACATTAAAAGGCCGATTTACCACCTTTTAATGGCGAACCATCATTAAATCTATTTTTGGTCACTTTAATACATTAAATTCGACCAAATAAAATCTTTCATTAGAAATGGGACATCAAAATTTTCTTTGTGTAAATGTTTAATATTTTTCTGATAAAGTTCATTTTCTAATGAATTGTGAGAAATATTGTATTATAATTCAAAACTGTGTTTTAATTTAATTTATTTATATGGTTATATTATCTTTTTAATTGGTTTTAAATTGTAATTAGAATATATTATTACAAATTAATCCTATTTTGGACCTTGGAATTAATTTCACTTTGAAATTGGACATAAAGAAGTGTCAATTTTTTTATAGTTATTTTTTCTTAAAAGCACGCTATTTGTTTTGATAACAGGTATTAATTTTAAAATTAAATAATGCCACTTATATGTTTTCAATTTGGAAAAATAGACATCATTTTTGAATTAGTAATGTCAAATATATCAAAGGCTAAATATTTTGTATTTTTCTAAAATACATCAATTTTTTATGAATAGTGAAACCACTTAGTGGTAGTTAAAAAAATTGACGTTTCATTTAAATGAAATTTTACCACTTCTGTGAATTGAATTTAAAAAATCTTACATACATGGTTGTTATAAATAAGTAAAATGTGGTTCATTAAGATGAATATAATCTTTTGTGAATAGTAACTTTTGACTTTTAATTACCACGGTTAAAGGTAAATAGGTTAACTCAAGGTACAAATAATATTATAATAATTCAAAATTACCTTAACACTTGTCCAAACATTATTGGTTGAGTCATTAACGTCCATGGGAATTTTGGGTCTATTTTGGGACCCCATTGAGCCACTTGGGTGTGATAATGGCAATTTAGATTAATTAATTTAACGTAAAGACAAAATTGACATTAACGAAAATATTTTATTATTAATTTGTATATAGTGTTATATAAGTCATATTTTCTACTATAAATATTAATTGGAAATCTAAAAACATTTTCTACATCATGTTATTTTTTTATAATTTTTAGCTTAAAAATAAAATAAATTATTTATGACATAATAATGATGCTGTATTTACCTCATTAACAAATCATTTAAATAAATAAGATAATAATGATTAAAATAATATCCAAAACTTGTCAAATTCTGATTGGATGATTTTATTTCGACCATGAGTCATCTTATATTCAACTTTAATGATTTTTGAATCATTAGAAACTGAATATAATTACATATTAAAATAATAGTTTCACAATTTCCTAAAGAGAACCTCCTCCCCCTTATAAAAGAAGACCACTTCTAACCAATTAATCACACAACTCAAGTCATTTGGATAGTCCAACCTCAGCCCAATTAAGCTCTCTACATCCCTCTTCACCCCCTATAAGAATAACCTTAGGTAGAAGGAACTTCAAGAAGTCCTTTTGGATCAAACCAAAGGAAGTTACCCAAATTAAAGGAAACAGTTTCTCGTAAATTGTTTTATTTTATTTTACTTCTCCAACCACTAATCTATTTTTATTCCTTTATTTTTTAACAAAATAAGTATCCTAAATATACTAGGATTTTTGTATTAGAATTATTTTAGCTACACTTACACACACCTCTATCTAATGGATGAAGAACATAATGTTTCTGTGGTTGGAAAACTAATGCCCCACAAAACGATTGTTGTTCAAATATCTCCAACTGCCTCCCATGGTGGCCATTATGATGGAACTGTATTTATATATGATATATATTATGTTAATGTTTTCTTTATACTTCTTTATTTTCTATTTATAGCACACCATTATGGTTTCCATAATGTGTAAATACGATAATCTCATTTGAGGAAATGCGGACTACCGCCCCCTTAAAGTGATTTGATTCATTGATACCTTATGTGGGATGTATAAAAAATGGAGTTAACGATATTATATATGATATTATACAGGAATTATAATATACCTATGTATCATTATGTTTTATTTCCATTAAAATAATAAATAGAAATCAAAGTAGCGTCCTTGCGTACGTACGGCTTACCGTCTCCATGAACGGTGCATTTCATTTCTTAACTCTAAATGTTATGTACTATTATAAATACATGTATATACTGGATATATATGATATATATGATATCCAAATCATGAATATCATTCGGGATATAATGAACCATTGAACACATGATCAACATGTGATTATAAGAAGTCCATTTTTGACTCCAGTACCAAATATCGACAAAATAGACGTTATTAACATAAATTATTACATAATGTTTATAACATGTTAATAAGTGATATAAAAGGAACAATAAATTTTAATAAGTTTCTTATGAAATTAGAAATTAAATTCAGTTTGTTATTCAGGAGACTAAAGAACGATCGAGTCAAATCGGACATGAGGTAAGGGATCTGACCTCTCTCTTTCTTTTCAAGTACTCTCTTTTATGTCATTTCTTTTATGCTCCATGTTCTTATGTTGGAGGATGTTATTTTATAATCACCATACTGTAATTTTTATTTTAATATGATTAGTTACCCCCTATTACTCTCATCAATTTATTTTAAGAATTTTTAGGTGGTGTCGTTAGGCTACTGAATTCTTGTAAGGGATTTCTTATCTCACTTTTAATTCCGTGAGATTTCCATTGTACGCCACTTATTTATTGCTTTGGGAGTATCGTATACTGCCACTTGATATATAATATAATTATTCTCTTTATATTCATGGTATTATGTGATTCGTTTTTTGGTTATTAACTTTTGTTCGTACGATTTGATTGATTACAACGTGGTAAAGGGTTTTATCTCACTTTTATTCCCGTGAGATTCATGCTATATTCGCCACTATTTCCTTTTGTGTGGTGTATGTACTACCCATGATTGTACTATTTTCATAATATAATTTTATTTATAAGTATTTACATCTTCCCTGTAAGATCCTCTTATCATGTGGAATATGTTTTGTATGTTTCCAAACCTGTAAGGGAACTTTTCACCCTCATCTATTTTAAAAGGCTTCTTTTTATTATGTCTTTTAATTAACGTCTTCTTATGTTTGGGTTTGTTCTTATATATCATTATTTCTGCAAATTTTATGTCCAAGTGATAGGATACCCTTTATCTCTCATCACCTCAGTTTCTGAATTGTAATTTGACGCTGTTAGGTTGTCGAATTTTTTCAAGGGAGCTTCTTAACCCAATTTCAATTCTCTGGGTTCAACCTGTACTTATTGAATATATCATCATATGAATATGTGTGAATAAACTCTGATTGTTTTAAAATTAATATCCTCTTATATTGGGTGTATTTATATTTTTCACACATAATTTTGAGATTTATTTATCCTTAATTTAAGGATACCATCTTTATAAGGGATTTCATCTCAATTTACATTTCCATTGAGACTTCATTTTTGTTATCCACCAAATCCACTCTTATATGGTGTATGTACTATCCTTTGACATATTATATCATGAATACCTTTATTCTCGTGATATTATAAAGTTCTGATTAAATTTTATTCCACAATTATTTGTATTGAAGAGTCTCTCATTTTGTTAAATACTCTATAACAAAAATATCATTTTTAAATGTTTTAAATATTTATCATTCTAAATCTTTATCTTTAATGTCCATGTTTTAAAAATGGTTTTGAGTATTTATTTATAAGGACATTAATGTTTTAAAATTATAATTCCATTAAAATATTCAAAGTGGTATGGGACACTTTGATTCAAAAAAAAAATTAAATGGTTTTTGAAAATGGATTGATTATTTCAATATCTTGAAATTACTTCTTGTGGTTGAAAATGAAATGTTATTGGTGAAATGTTTACATTTGAAATATTTTATGTTTTATGATGGTACTTGGACATTTAACGGGTGGTTATGTGATAAACTATATGATGGGTGGTGCTGTGAATACCAGGACGGGTGGTTACGTTATAACCTCCAATGCATTGGGTATGGAAGTCAGCCGTATGGCTATTCTATTTAGTGATATGTGTGGTAGTTGACCATATGGTTATTCCATTTATGTATTTTTATGTCCCAAGATACCTTTATATGTTATGTGTTCATTATATGGTTTTTATGGTAATATTTTTATTACAAAAGGGTATGTAATGATCTTTTATTCAATGAAGAGTATTTACAACTTCATAATGGTGAAGAGTATTTACAACTACATAATGGTGAAAAGTATTACTTATGTTAATGTATTCATGGTTTACTTGTTGTTTTGAAAAACTAACAGTTTTACTTCATTGTGTATCCCTTACAGAGATTTTTGTGCACATCCCAAGTTTTTGAAATGTTTTTCACATGACATAATGGGGAATAGGGTCAATGATGGGATCAAGGAAAATTCATGCTGTCTTAAACATTGAACTAGACATGACTTTTTTTTCAAGATTTCTTGTTTTGCAAAAAATGGATACTGGGTAGAAGTGTCAACTTTGTAATATTTTGAAATGTAATAGTTATGGCCTAACTCTCTAAAATTATAATCCTGAAAAGATCCTCAATGTGATTTATTCATTTAATTCATGATTATGTAATGTTTTAAGGCTGAGTCCTTATAGTTGGTATCAGAGGTCGGTTTAGACAACTTTAGAGGATAGGGTGTTTTCTAAGCATAAGTAACATAACCATAATGGTTATCATATTAGAAATAATCATAGTTATATTGAATGAGTTTAAGATAACATGAATAAGTATTTACCCACCTCATAATATATTATATGATGATTTTACTAATATAGTCACACTGACAATTTTAGTTTTAGTAAATGGATGGATCTACCAGGCACCGATGTAAAAGTGGATGTGAAGAAAACGGTGACGGTTTTCTGAAAGAGCAGCTAAATGAAATGATAGATGCAATGAGAACTCTTGTGTTTATTCTCAACCAACTATCTGGAGTCATCATTGAGAACATGAAACTTGGTGATTTTTATAAGGCATCATATATTCGAGAAACAAATTCATATCGAATTTCTGGTAATAATCATAAAGGTATGTATGTTCAAAAACCTATGTGTCAAGGATGTGGAAATAAACACCTAGGAAAATGATTCAAATGGATGGGAATATGCGATAGATGTGGTAATGAAGGTCATAAAGTAAAAACCTTCCATGGAAAAAGGGAGAATCTAGTTGACTTTAGGAAAGGGAAAGAAGTTATTTCTTAGGGATCAATTGAATGTTTTAATTGTGGTGTGCATAGTCATTATATAATCAAGTGTCCTACAAAGTTGTTTCAGGAATAGGATCACTAGGATCATACACATATTTTTTTATGAATACCTAATGCCACTCTAATTTAGGATGTAGAAACTGACAATAATCAATGAAAGGTATGGATTATTTCGTTACATTTGTTTTCTTATTATTGAATATTAGGATATGATTCATGATTCTGTTTGTAGGAAAGAATTATTTAAAAATAATTTGAAAAGGAATGGTTAATGGATCATGAAGAATTTTGAATGTGTAAGAAGTCAACATATAATAGATTTAAGAGTTATGGTAGATTTTAGGATGGTGAAATGCTTATAATTATTAAGGCTCTTTTGATGATGGGAATTACATTAGAAGAATTTTTATAGTATGTGTAACCATAAAGATTGATATATGAACATTTTATTCAAGGAATAATTATCTTTTCTTTTGTGGATATAGTTATAAAGATCTGTTTCAGTTTATATGATACTTGTATTTGAGGAAATTATAGGTTAATACATTTTTGTGATGCAAAAAATGTTATTAGAAAACCTTGATGATTAAAATATTCAATGGTTATTTTTGATAAATTTATCTCTTTTTGTGAATGATATAAAATTATATAGTTTTTGAAAACAGACAACACACAGACCGTGTGACAACCCATCTCGTCAGACAAAGCTATGGAAATCGAACCCACAACCAAAGTACGATTGTTATTTATCACCTACCACTGGACTACGTGAAATCCCGGGTTAGTTTTACTACTTATTTTTAGTTAGATTATTTTATGAATCCATAATAAGTTTATTTTGGGTTATCTATGGAAATGATTGACCTAGCATGTAGAATATATGATTAGGTTAATTTCATTTCAATATGAGATTTTTAGAGTAACTGATGTTATTAGGAGATTAATGTTAAGATTTATATTAGAAGACTATATGATTAAATCCTTTAGTGATTTGGGTTTCAATCTTATTTTGGATTAATTTGATGAATTTTAAGTACAACTTTTTATTGAATGGTCTTTTTTGAACTTTGGGTTTTTAGGAAAATTTTGGAGATTAAGAGTAGATTTTCATTATGTAAAAGTTTATCCTTTTGGGGGATTATCTGATCTTGTACAAAAAATTTGGTTTTAGTTAATATCTCAAGGCAAGGGAAATATATAGTTAATCTTTTGTGGATTATTTGATTCTATCGAAGTTGATTATATCACATTTAATGTAAAAAAGTCATCCTGAATACATATCGTTTGGAGAAAATATGAGTCTGTGTTAGAAATATAGTAAAAGATGAATGTCTACATGACAAGTAAGTATATTTCCTTATGTTTTTAGTTAAGCTCATAAATAAATTCCTCAATGAAAAGTAACTTAAAACAAAAACCTTATCTGTTAAATTTTCCTACTGGGGAATCATAGACTATTTAACCCATCACATGTGGGTGAATTTCTTGTGGTTAACTTTCTCCTAAACATGTTTTCTATCACTCTCCATCAGAACATGTAGGTTTGTTTTCTCCTCCACATCCATGTTTTCATGGAATCCTAGTATCTGTTGTCTAGGGTAACCTTTGTACATCTCATCCTTTATTTTAATGTGATAGTTTTATTGATTCTTTTTTTCAATATGGGGCTTTCAATGAAGTTCTCGAGCCCAATTTTTATATTGCGAGGACGCAATTCCCAAAAGGGGGGAAGAATGTAACATCTCAGATAAATGAAGAATATGAAATTTTCATATTTATTAATATTTTTTAATTAAATATTAATTTTACTTTAAATGGGTTTAAATGTTCTATAGCGTACCTGATACGCAACAAAAAATTTCTTTGAAATCTTACGTTGCACACAAATAACATAATATTATTATTTAAAATTGTAGTTAACTCCTAGATGTTGTATTGGTAGAAATGAGTAAAACTAACTTCAATATGATTATACATGTTTTCTAAAAGTATTTAAATTTATCTAATAAAAGTTAGAGGCTTAAAATGTGAATGGATCTAATTTTAAGAATAATTTACATTAAAAGGCCGATTTGCCTCCTTTTAATGACGAACCCTAACTAAATCTAATTTTGGTAACATTAATACATTATATTTGAAAAAATAATTTCTTTCTTTATAATGGGGACATGAAAATTTAATTTATGTAAATTTTTGTAATTTTTCTGATAAAGTTCATTTTCTAATGAATAGTGAAAATATTTTATTTTAATTCAAAACTGTGTTTTAATCTAATTTATTTATACGGTTAAGTTATCTTTTTAATAGTTTTTAAATTGTAATTAGAATATATTTTTACCTATTAATACAATTTTGTTCATTGAAATTAATTTCACTTCGAAATTGGACATAAACAAGTATCAATATTTTGATAGTTATTGTTTCATAAAAAACGCTATTTGTTTTGATAATGGTAATTAATTTTAAAATTAATTAATGCCACTTATATGTTTTTAATTTTAAAAAATAGACATCATTTTTGATTTTTGAATATCAAATATAGCTTAGGGTGAATATTTTGTATTCTTCTGAAAACATCAATTTTTGATGAATAGTGAAACCACTTAGTGGTAGTTAAAAAACTGCCTTTTTCATTTAAATGAAAGTTAGGTGGAGGATGGTTTCCTAAAGAGTCACAAAATCTTAGATTATTCCTTTGAGTAGTGATTTGGGTGGATGTTCTTCTAATAGTTTTGTTGAGTAAAGTTATAAACATATCCAATATAGGTAGTTCAAACTTGTTCATCTATTTTTGGTAGATATTTTGAGCTACACATCTTCATTCTTATGGTGATTATGTTTTCAGGATTGCAGTTTTTTCATTTTTAAGGTTCTATATCCTCTAAACCGGTCAACTAGAGGTGTTTAAACATATAAGGGTGGGTGGAAATTAATAGAGAGCCTTTTTGGTCTCCCGAGTTCATTTTGTTAGCTCTACATTGTTGGTAGTGATTTTTTAATCCATTTGGATTTTTTTCATTGAAAACCCCCAAATTTTGTGCAGGAGTAGTGGGTTTTTCTTTCAGTATAATCCTTTGTTTGAATTTATATTGGTGGAATGAATTATTATAGGGATAATTGTCACACCAAGGTTTTGAAATCCATCTTTGGTTCTGGTTTAAGTTTGGCCATTGAAGTTTTTCTTCGGAAGTAGGTGTGACTGGTTTGGGTTTTTGGAGTCTTTATTACTTAAATTCGTGTCCTATTATTCTTCAATGGCATCCCCCATTGTGTTATGGAGAAATAGGTGTTTTGGGCTAGATAGTATAAGGTGCATGGTTGTCCTACAATTAGATTTGGTCATGCACCTCAGCCCATGTAACCATGCAGAAGCTCCTGTGTGAGACAATAACTATCAAATGGATACTTCATGGTTAGTCACACAATGTTGGTAGTCCATGAAATCAATATGTTTCTCAGAAGTTGTGATTGCATGGTATCCACACAGTTTAATAGACCATTAGGACTAATTGTTCGTCATGCCCATGTCATTAAAATGAATTTCTATCTCCCCGGTTTTTATAAACAAACCTCCCTTTCTTAGATGATTTGGACTCTTCCATCATAGGTGCCTTATAAAGGGGATTATGGAATATCTATGGCCCTTCATGAAGGATTCAAGGTCGTTTCTTGGGTTTTCTCCTTCTGATTAAAATGTTATGGTTCCCATCATCACCCTTCTTACTTTCTCTCCATTTTCTCTTCTTTTACAACCATATTGTCCTTGTTGGATGACATTCTTTTCTAGGGTTTCTCTGTTTTTAAAGGTTCTCCTTATTATGGTTTCTTAAGGAGGGATCTAGCCCCAATTGGGTATAATTTATCTGATAATGAGGTTTCACACCAGATTCTAGATGTTCTTCGGCATTTGAGGTCGGATCCCATTGCACCTCTTCTTTAAAGTTTATATTTCATTGATTGATTGATTTTTACACCTTTATTAATTATTATAATAGTGATGTTTCATGATTAAAATTAATATTCCTTGTGAAATACATTGTTTTTTAATAACTTTGAATTTCTGATGTGGATTTGGTAGGTTTTTCACACTGAAAGCATGTAAAATTCCTTGGATGAATTTTCTATATAGTTTGATATTTTTAAGGGAAAGGTTTGGTTTTATAAATGACCATTTGATATTAAAATTCTGTTTGGTTTTTCCAAAAATGGTTTATTCAGTTTATTTTTATTTTGAAAATGTATTGTGTGTTGTTTTTTATAAAGGGTTTGATATGTGAAAGTGTCTTTGGTGCTGTTTGGAATTTTTCATAAAATAGTTTCATTTAGAAAACCCCTTCAGGTGTAAGTCTTACCTTATTGGTTGATCATGGGATGGTAGTGTCATTTTATAGGACCTCCATTTTGTAATAATTGATTTAATAAAATGACTACTCATTGCGGTTTCTGGGGTGGTTCCAGTTTGTTTGATGTGTATGGTGGTATATATATATATAGATATATATTTCTTGTTTTTTGGAATGTGTGGAACACCCCTTTGTGATATATAATAGGAACCAAGAATAGAAAATAAGAATTCTAAAAACATTTTCTATATTGGTAGTTCACACACTGACCAGTGGCCCATAGTATGTTGATATTTGTGTTTATTGTTGTGGGATAGGCCCCCTTAGTTTGTCCTGAGTTAGTGTGGCCAAGAATTTGATCATTTTGATTTCATTTTCTGTTCCATGCTACTGGGGATGGGGTCTCATGTATCAGTATATTATGGATCACCTCTAAGTTCCTTAATATTCTCATAGTCCTCTATTTCTAAAACTGTTAGTATCATTTCCCTCATTTTTTGGAATCATTATTCTTGTTCTTGTATTCAATGTTATTTTTGTATATTATGAAACTGTGGTGTGTTAAAAGTGTTTTAATGAATATATTTTTAATGAATATGGGGATTCCTTATTATACCATAAACATGGAAAATGAATGTTTTCTATTAGTTTCTTTTTCCATTTCTCTTATTAACCTGACATTCCTTACATGAAAAATCCTTTTTTTAAAATGTAAGGGTAATTATTTTTTATTGTGATTTGTTTTATCTAAAAAATGTGTGATAAAACCTATATTTATACACTGTAGTTCAAACCATAGAATAAATGTTTCTTTAATTATATAATGTACATTTGGAATAGAATTATCAAGCCCTACATATTCAGTTTTAATATTCATGATTATAGTGTTTCTTTGTTTTTAGTTTTTGTTGTAGGCTCCAGCTTCGGCATGATCTCCTTGGGCGATTGTTGGTTACAGATTGGAGAGTAAGCTTCAGGGTCATATGGAGTTGTTCAGTTCTCTTGTATAGTTTGAGTTTTCTTGTGTAGTGATTATTTAGATTGTGGTACTATCATTTGAAATGTAAACAATTTAAATATTGGAAATATATTTCAGTTTCGTTTCCTATTTTACTTATTATACTTACTTTATTTATTTATTGGGGAAAATCATTCCCATTGTTTTATGCTATTAATTCCCTTGGCATTTGTCACCAGCCTGAGAGGATCCAGAATTCCTATCGGGCCTTGCCATAGATCGTATCAGGTGACTTATTGAGGGTTGACAAGGGTTGGTTTGGGACATTTTAGGTTACGAACATAACATAAAAAAATATAATTATCACTCGTTTAATAACACTTCCTCTTCTTCAAGTAACCTCTTTAGTTTTGCTCTAAAATAATTCTCTAGTTGTATTTATTCCCATAAAAGGAATATATGATCATATGAGGGATGTTGGGAATTGATTGGGGTAGGTATTAGCTGAAGCAAAATGGTATTAATTTTTGAATAAGTGAGGATAGAGTGTTCCCTTTTATATGTGAGGTGGGTGATGCACTTGTAATATTTTGAAAAGAAAAAAATTACTACATTTTTCTCTAAGATATGGCTACAAAATGAATCATTATTGATACATATATATTATAAGAACTAAATATTTCCATTGAATATTTTATATATATATATATAAAGACATTTTAATCATTACATTTATATTTTAACCCTACGTAAACCTATTTTCACTGTTTTTTCTATTCATGTTGGCAAAAAATTAAGTTAAAACTAGTAGATATTATAAATTTTGGTTGTTAAAAATATAGTTTAATTTTTTTAAAATTCAATTTACATAATTATAAATATTTAATTTATTATTAATCATGTATACCTAACGAATAATAGGTTTTTATAGAGATTTTGTTTTCAAAAGATACTATGTTTTTATATCCTTTTTCAATATTAAATTGATTAAATGTTATAACTTTATTAATTGATATTTAATTTATATAAAAATACCTAAAAAAATTTACATTGTAACTTATTTTTATAAATAATTTAAACAAAAGGATAGTCTCAATTAAAATTCTGCATTTTATATTATTCATAAAAATCAATATTTTTAGAAAATAATAAAAAAATTCACCATAAGATAATTTTGACATGATGATTTCATAAATTAAGCTAATTTTTTTAAAATAAAATTCTTAAAAGATAAATAGAATAAAACAGGACCCACAGATATAATAAAAAAGAGGGTTTTCTAGAAGTGTATTTTATTCAAGCCCAAGAAAATTTTGTGAACAATATATCTAATAATAATAATTTATTAGATGTCAATTAAAATTTATTATTTTATAATATTTGAATTGATTTTAAAAAAATCCTCTTTAGCTATTGCTTTCATGAATTAAAACATAGAAACATTATTCACTTTAAAACAGTTTTTATAAACAAACACTTTTTTAATCCCAAAAATAAACATATACTAAAATCCAATATAATGGTTTTTAGAAATATGTTTATTCAAATAAATATTACTAAATAATAATTGTTTTAAATTAGAAATTAATTTTTATTTTAAATTCACTAACATATTGGAAAGACAGGATAGTTTTACAAAATAGGTATTTTTCACTATTCACTGAAAAATCAACACTTTCTTGGAAAATCTCAAAATTTTACAATAAATTATTTTTGATAATATTCTTTCAAAATTGATGTTAATATTTTGAAATAATTTTTCGAATTTTTTTTATAAATTAATTTTAATATATTTCTATAAAAAACCATAATTTTTTGATAACATCTTTTTGGTGAATATAATTACTTTAATAAATATGATTTCTTATTTATAAAAAATTTAAAACAAATATATATTAATAATGAAATTTATATTTATATTTAGTAAAGTATTTAATATTATTTACAACAACCTACTTAACAGTTATTTTATAATAATATTTTATCATGATTTGTGGACACTCGATCTCATATGTCATGAATTCCATTCATGAAACTAATTGTTGTCTGTAACACAATATATCTAAAATTTTGAATTAGTTTGAATAAAATATTTAGTAAAATTTTAGGATGTTAAATTCAAAACCCCTTAAAATGAATTTTCCCTTGAAATTTTCTTCAATCATCAAATGTTTATCATTTGAAAATTCTTTTATTGAAACCCATATCTTGATAATGAATCATAAACCATAAATTAAAAATGGAATGATTTAAACATGAAGGTTACCTAAAGTAACACATATTATGGTTTCAATATATCATAACATGAGAAGGAATGTGAAGATGTTTATATAGAAGAAAAGAATAAATAATTATAGATTGTGATATAGATCATTGATCACAAGAATGTAGGCGATCAAGATAAGGTTAACAACAATAAAACCATAACCCAAAGAGGAATGAAAAACATAATTATATCATAATAAATGATGATAAAAAGAAAAGAATTTATTTAATGATCCTTTTCCTATAGATGAATAATTTTCATGAGAAGATAATCTTCATTTATTTCATTCAATTTGATAAGTATAATATCACCCATTGGTTGTTCCTTGATCATTTTATACCTTAACTCTTAATCCATGAAATAAAGGTGATTTTTTTGTTCCAATATGACTGATCGATCATAAGAACCATAAATATATTGAAAAATAATTCTATCTATAATTAGTTATCATCCCAGAAATATTATTAGCATAGGTTATCCAAATTGTATAAGTCCAAATATGGTGAAGTTTTGAATTATATTTAAATCTTAATCCAAAGTTATACTTAAGAAATTTCATATATGGTTAGACTTATGAACCTTCCAAATGTTTAAAATCTACAAATTTAGAATGAAGGACACTAAATTTCAAAAAATGAACTTTTCATTATTTCCCTAAATATCAAAAATTATATCTCAATGTTCACATAGAAAACTTGTGAATAACTTCACCATGTATTCTCTTGAAATGTGGTAAGAACCCGAGATACAAAAAATCCATATTTAAAACATTCATTCTTCCTTATTCATTAAATTAAACCACATATTGTTGAATATACTCCAAAAAATATAAGACTGATATAAAATATATAAATTATAGCATAAACTACTATTTCCATATATTATTAATCAATTCCATGGTCATCAATACAATCAAATGTATTTATTCATATAAATAACCTATTTATAAACAACTCCAAATTTTCTCAAAATCATGAACATATTAGGGGTTATTTTTTGTTAATCAAACTATAACCTTCCGATTAAATCACTTTTCTAGGTCATGAGCACCATTCAACATTTTTTTCCATCTAAAACAGAAAACATATATAACAAATTCCATATATATTTCATGTTTTATATAACACAATTCATTAATTCCAATACATAAATAATCCAATCATCCCACCATCCTCTCAAACCATTAAGGAGGATTCATCATATTATTAATTAATATCCCTTTCCTTTAATATTTAATTTTTATTCAATTTATCCTCAAAAGAAAAACTATAACTCAGACTGCCTTTCTAATTATATTCATGAGAATTCCTATTATGACATAGATTTACATCATGCACATATGTTGAAAAATAAAAATAATTAATAATTGATGATATCTAAGTGATACCATTATTTACATCCATTCTATTAAAAAAAATAACTTTCCCTATTAAATTACTAGAGTTGTGTTCTTTTCTTCCACACTCAAAACATATTCTTATTCCTTTGAGACATTCCATAGAATGATTTATTCCTAAATTCTCGAAATATATGAGACATAATATTTTTTCCCCTATGATATCTTCCACCCAAATACTCAATAGTCGTTATCCATATATTCTTTTGTGATTCTAATAGTTTTCTATACTTGAAAATTTAAATCATATATCAAGATAATTGATTAGGAATAATCACAACATCATTTACATGATTAATCATCCCATATGGATACTCGTCAAAAAATTATCCATCACATTCAATGTTAACCCAATTCCTTCTGGTTTCTACCATTGAATAAAACCAAAATTCATAGTGTGAGTAACACTAATCAAAATGGAAAATAAATAATCATGAAAATTACTAATCGGATTTCTAAATAATAACACAAAAATTTTGTTTTATAATTCATTAGTTTTACCAATGTTTATTCACAATCATTCTATATTTAACTCCTCCATGATGGTTAGTAAAGAATTTGTAAATTTTTAAATCACATCGACTGTGAATGCAAATCTAGTGTATGATGGGGTAAGTTGTTCTGCAGTTGGTGATGATTGAGTCTAGCTCAGTGATACATTTTTAAAGTTATTACACATACGTACCTATATTCAATATCCACATCCACTTTTATTTTCAAAAAAGAAATTATTCGACATCATAGAAACAAATAATTATATAATTTACAAAAATTATACGAAATGATCATGTACTTTGACTCATCCTTAGACATATACTAAGAAAAATCCCTAGTCATATCCATATAAATATCCCTATGGATATCACTAATGTTTACTCATCCTAGATTCCAAATTTTAACTAATATTTTCTTCTAATACAATCTACCTAGTCCCAATCTTATCATATATGGATATTACATATTTTTACATAAATATTCAATAAATTACACAAACACAATCCTTAAGACCATAATAGACTAGTGTCATTAATTACTGGGCACATAATATTCTAATTTGGTCAAATATCTTAAATGTATCTCATAATTATATTCCCATAAAGTTCTCTTCATACACATTCCCCACAAAAAAACTTTATTTATAATATAGGAAAAAGAAACATAAGAATGGGTGAGAACATATGCTCAGTAAGATTAAACAAGGGAGATACATAAGCAAAACATGAACATAAGGGTATGAGAACATGATGATAGAAATTGATAACCATTCCCTTCATATAAAATATCATAATAATGATCAACTTCATAAATATTGGATGTTCATAAGCCATGAATCATAAGGAATTCCTAGAACATGAGCCACGAGGGTATCACAATATAATATGATATAAAACATTGGAGTACACATAAGCCTATAAGATCATTTCCATGGTTTTCAGTGATTACCACCAAGTTTGTCGTAGTGGAATGTGTTTACCCACAAAACAACTATAGTAGTCAAGGTTCAATCCCAAAAAAATCATTGCAGAAAAAGTCCCTTACTGAACTGGGTTTAATACGTATTCTAGTAATATCTATCCCATTAGTTATTAATCATTGCCCAATGCATTAGAGGTAGATATTGGTCCTGAACTCCACATAATTAAAATCATACATATGTGTGAAATAAGATCATAAAACATACACCATATCATAACACCATAAATAAAATAGTTCTCAAAACAATTTCTTCATATCATAACCTTTAGAAAAGAAACATATTTTATCATAATTTTATTATTTCATCATACCATAACCTGTAAAAAATAAAAGTAGGTTTCATTTGGTTTTTATCATGGTATAAACTTTGGAAGAGTTATAGGTTTCTTAAAAATCTTGTTATCATAAATATAAACCATTAAATGAATGAATGAGAATGATATACTTGGATAATATCCTAATTAAAGAATAAGTAAACTTATTGGATACTATATTAGATGGATAATAATTTTTAATGTTGAATTACCTAGAATGGTTCATGAGGAAAATAAACATTCATTGAAAATCTATTTTTAAAAATAATATTTATAATTTTTTTTTAAAATACTATCCTTGTTAAATAAACTAAAAAATATATTAAATAATCGTTTCAAATCAATTAAAACATTTCATGAGGAAAATATCACTTCCTATTTGAAAAAAACATTTTTAATCATAATAATTTTTGGAAATCCTTTTTATTGATATTAACCATGAAAACATATAAAGGAATATTTATAAGTAATTCGAAACATTTATTTAGGAAAATCCCATTTTTTATTTGAAAAAAAAACATTTCAAAACACAAAACATTTTGAAATTAACTTTCTCTTATAATATCCCTAAAATATAGAAAGTAATATTCAATGACAATAATATTAAAGATGGAGAGAAATGTTTTTCATGTCATACTCATTAAAAATATATTCCATTAAATTTTTTGATTTATTAAAAAAGGTAATTTTTTGGAAAACAACATGAATATTAATTTAATTTTTTTTATTAAAAATATAACATAGGTAAAGAAATTTCAAAATAAATCATTTTAAAATTTATGATAAATTTTGTGATTTTTTATAAGAAATGTTTTTTGAAGGAAATGATTTTTTACCAAAAAGATTATTTTTCATAAAGACATTATTTTTGAACTGTTGAGTAAATGATGAAAGGAAAATAAAGTGAAAAGTTTTATTCTCTTCAAATAATAAGAATAAATAAAAATTCGTTGTTTATTGGAAAAATAATCATAATAATTTATCATCTTAAATATAGTTATTAAAAAATCATGATAAATGTTGAGATTGTAACATAAAATCTCTACCACTTTGGTATTCTTGAAATTAAATAACCATGAATGAATATCACTAAAAATATAAAATAACAGGAGGGTAAACAAATTAATTGTATTTAATTTCCAAGGGGAATTATATTCACCTCATAAAATATGATAGGTATATAACATAACCATATGTCTCAATGAAGGAATATTGGGACAAAAATCCCTTATCACATTGGTAATGTTTGAACTGTAAACCCTATAAATCAAAGATCTTAAAATTGATTGCTAAATATCTATAATTTTAAGTATAATAATTTAATAATAAATTCTTGTTAATTATATGTACCACATAAAATAAATAGGTGGAGAATATGGAATTTGTCTTAGTGAAGTAAGAAATGAGACAAAAATCAATTTTTTAAGTTTCAACTTCTTTCATATAGGATTGAATATTGTTTATAACAAATATATGTTTATAATATATCTATTACAAAATCATAATTATATATATCATATCATATATTATTTACCTAGTATATTTAATTACCCATTCATTCAAAATTCCTTGTTAAAATGACATTTAAGTTAATAAGTGGTATTTTATGTATATGTTTCAATTTTTTTATTTTTTCCATTCAATTAAATTTTCCATGGTTCCATAATATCTATAATAGTAATAATGAAATAATTGTAATATTTATACATAAATTATAATTTTCTAACTAATCATAATTTTTTTTAGAAATGAAGTATGTTACAATTAAGATGATGGTAAGCCATACATACGCATGAGTAGCATTTCAATTTTTGAATGATAATTATTGAAAGGAGGTAAGAAATATTTTATCATTAATTAATTATAATAATAATATCATCAAAAAAATTATTTATTTACCTATAATTATACACAAAATTCATTCAGGGTGGTGATGTAAAGTGGGAGTTGCATCGCTTCATGAAGGAAGCAGTCAATACGTACACAAACATTGTTATCATCTTTCAATGAGCGAAAAGGTAATAAATAAAATTATATATTAATATGTAATTTATAGAATAATTATGTCATTCAAATGATATATTTTAATAAAATTAATCCTTATTATCTTCCATGTAAAGAGTTAGTGAGAACGAATCACAACGCTTCATGAGGTTGTGGTCCACCACAGAAACGAAAAATGTTATTGCATCCCCTACAAAATAGAAATTTATAAAAATATGCATTATATAATGACTCAATTGTTTTAATAATTTTTAAAATACTATATAAACTCTTTATATTCATCAACATACCAAACCATGTGATGTAGAAATATAGAAACGAATGACATTAGTTCACAAGGTGATAACCTACCATACACATGAATGATGATTTTGTAAACCATTTATTAGAAGTGGATATATATTTTTGTTATTTACATAACATTAAAACATATATTTGTATTTAATATTTTTATATTATTATAACATCACGTTTTAAAAAGAATTGATGGAGGTGGAGGGAAAAAATAAATGTTTTTGTTGAAGAACGTTACCTCTTCTTTTGGTAACCGACTTAGGATAGCACCAAAATACGTCCTTGGAAGGATTTATATAAAAAATAATTATTCTAGGTTGACATGAGGTAATTTGGTATGTTATTTGGTTAGGCATTTTTCAAAAAAAGGTATTTATTGTGTCAAATTAGTGGATAGTGGGTGGCCTTTTATTAGTGAGTTGGGTGGCATACTTGTAATTTTTTGAAACAAAAATGATGTAGCCACATTTTTCTTAGGAAAAAAGGATGCAAAAGATATTATTATCGAGCCTTATATATTATAGTTCCTAAATATGTCATAAAATATATTTTATATATGTATTTATGTTATTTTAAACTTTATTATTTTAGTTTAATTACATGTGAACCTATTTTTATTTAAATGATGATAAATTATTTCTTATTATTTTCACTATTCATTTTGGTCAAAAAAATAAAATAATTAGATAATATATATTAATTTAACTCTAAATATGTTTTCCATTTTCCAAAATATTTTCATAAAATGCAATAATTTTAATTTAAAATTCATTTCACATATATGATGAGAACCCAGTTTTTCAAAGAGAAAATTTTCCAATGATTATAATGTTTTTATATCCAATTTAAATATGAAATTTTTAAAATGACAAAAATTAAATTAATATATATAATATATAACTAATTTTACTTCCAACCCAATTTAAAACGGAGTTTTTATTTATATAGAAATTAAATAAAAATGAAATTTTATATTTAAATTCAATATTTTCCCTATTCACAAAAAGTAGTCTTTTTTAGAAAATTAAATAAAATTAATCTTAATATAATTTTTAAATGATGATTAAAATTTTGAATTTTTTTTCAAATAAATTTTCAAAAAGTGTAAAAAATTATAATTATACCAAAACCAATAGACGCAATGAAAAAGAGAGTTTCTGTTATCTGTATTTTTTCAAACACAATATGATTTTATATTAACTTTATATATAATAATAAAAATAATAAGAATATAAATTAAAAATAATTTATAAATAATATATACATTTAATTTAAAAAATTATTTCTTATGGATTTTCTAGTTAATTAAAACATACAAACATTATTTATCATAAAACATTTTTCAGAAGAAAAAAAAAATTTATACATAAAAATAAACATATACTAAAATATAATATAATGTTGATTCCAAAATAACTAAGTAGGTAAAATATTAATAAATAATATTTATCTTAATTTAATAAATAATTCGGATTTTAAATTACATAATTTTTAAAAAATAAATGATAGTTTTACAATAATAAGAATTTTGACTATTCAATCAAAAATTAATATTTTCCAAATAAAACAAATTTCAAAATATGTTAATTTTGACATGATTATCTCAAAAATCATGTTTATTTTATCAAATTAATTTTCCAAAATCTATAAAAATCAATTATAATATTATTTTTCTAATAATCAATAAATATAATTTTTGAAGAAAACATATTTTTAAAGAATATAATTTCTTTTATAAAATTTGATTAATTATTTACTAAAAAAATATAAATATATTATTATTGAGTATGGAATTAATATATATATTTCATAAATTAGTTAATGTTTTTCATACACACCTACTTAACAGCTAGGTTATAATAATATTATTTCATGGTACACTGATTGTCGGTGTCCCGTGTCATGAGTACAATAAAAGAAAATAAATATTTCATTTAATGAATGATATATAAAAATATAAATTAATTTGAAAAAAAATATATTTAATAAAATATTTGTATGATTCATAAAATATAGTGACATGTTCCACTATGATGTTGTAATGGTTCAAAAGGATTATAATGCCTTTATTTCAATTCCAAAATGCACATGGCTGGAGAGTCTAAGATCCTTATGTAGATAAAAATACATGGGCCCATAGAGAGATTCATTCCATGTTCCATGGATGGACTGTAGAAATTCATGATACCGATGATAGAAAGGGTGTTTTATGGATTCAGGTGCTCAGGATGATAATGTAACCACCCCAAACATGGGATAAATAGGGTCAAGATCATATTATCATTTGATAAGAATTGAAGATGGATGATAGTCTGAATAGTTTAACATCATGCAGTGGGGACACACATGTCATTTAGTTAAACATCATGTGGAGAGGGGAATTTATGTGGAGAGGGGACACACATGTCATTTGTTTTCATATTGATCCCCATATAGATAACACACATATGTGGAGAGGGGAATTTATTTTTATTTGATATTCATGGATGAGCATGGTAATGAGTGTTTTGAGCATCACTTTATATCCTATAAGGATAGGAATAATGATATTTGTAGTCATCATATGGCTCCCCACAAAGATCAAACATGTATGTGGAGAGTGTGAATTTTATTTTTTTGAAATTAATGTATGAGATCAATAAAGAGAGTTTCAAGTGGTACTAGGTATCTTGTAGGGATAATGATCAATCTATACATACTTTTTGTGAAGGTAACAGTCCCCTTACATATATCTGACATGTTGGATGGGGCTAGGTGAGTCCTGGCATTAAAAGAGAATCCCCACACTATCAACTAGGTGTAGGATATGTTACCATCGATGATACAATAAAAGTAAACTGATCCGATATTGGGAGATAATTTCACTGATGGGAGAATATTTACATTATTTATGCTAAAAAGGTTTGATAGATATCATTATAGATCAATCATGGGGGAAGTTGTGATTATGGAAAAATTATGGATGGTACCAAGACAAAATACATCAGTATAACTATGTATCATGGTAGTTCAGTTAGCAAGACACATGTAGTTCTTATGGGATATTTTCCTAGATTTAGTATGTGTACATGGAATGAGGGAATTGTTATTTTCAATATTTCTACATGGCCTAGTGTTAGGGAATATGGGTTCTCACTAAATATCATGATGTGTGGGGTAACAATCTACACATAGTTATTATAATGATTCCATGCATAAGACTAACTCATATCAAGAGAAATGTAATTGTAATCTTCACTAGGCAAGCCTTGACACTATAGTCAACTAAAGGTCATCTATGTAGATATATCTCATAAACATAGAAAATTAATTTTCATATTCTACCCTAGTATGTGGATAAAAGTTTTATCTATATTATAGATATATGAGTCTGGGCCACATAAACCTGAATGGATCTAAATTTCATATAGGTAGTGGGTTCCATAAAATTCTCCTCTTTAAGTAGTATTAGTAATTCCAGGATTGGCCAAATAAACTTT
Source organism: Viscum album (assembly GCA_963277665.1). Taxonomy (NCBI): domain Eukaryota; kingdom Viridiplantae; phylum Streptophyta; class Magnoliopsida; order Santalales; family Viscaceae; genus Viscum; species Viscum album. The sequence goes on along the minus strand of OY728123.1, from coordinate 1,193,576,598 downwards.
CCAAGAGTGTTGATCAACTAAGAGAATTTGGGTCTTCATAGTAGATAAATGCCTTAAAATAAAAAGGTATAAAATTACAATGTTATAATCTTACATTGATAGTGATTACAATGAAAACATTTCTAATGTAGAGGGTATCCAAATCTAGTTTAATATTTGGGATATGAGATGTGTAAATCATAAACCAATAATATCTGAGTCAACAGAAGGTGTAGATCAGTGGGTAATGTTCATCCATTGGTAGTGAAAGTACCTTTTATCCCACATAATCAATATAATATTTCATAGATTTAATTGGGCCTCTCTTCTTGCACCAAAATATCCCCCAATCACAAGAAATTAGGCATTGTTCTAGTCACCAATTAATCCTTTTGGGGTCCCTTTAAATGAACCAATTCATATTACTGATATGATATAGGGGAGAACCTATATTATATGGGCTTGAGGTCTATGGGATTATAATATAGGTGTATAAAATCAATGAATTTATTTATATTGATTCAAATATCAAATACATGAAGTTGTTTCATGGAGAATGTAATATTAATAAAGGGTTCTAGAACACTAAAGGTATTGTAAACATGTATTAAAAATGTTTTTGGGGAGAAGGGATAAAGCATGAGATTACTATATACACAATAATCATAGGTGATGATATGTTTGTCATGAAAAAATTACATGATATAGTTTAATGTCATGAGAAAAGGACATTGACATTCTATTTCATTTCATATAACTAGGACATAGTCAGGAAATTTAAGGTCGTGAGACTAGGATATGATCAGGTACTACAACATCATGTGACTTGGAGATGTATACCTACCTTTGAGTAAGATGATTTTTGGTATTTATAGTCATAAAATATTACTAGGTTCCCTAAGATCACGAGATTCATTTTCATCATGACAAACTAGAAATTATTGGGATATCAATAAAATTTCATGGGAGTGAGTGATAGGGAGAATTCCGGGGTATTTACATTTCAATGTGAACATAAATCCCCACACATATCTAGTGCTCATTAAATTATTTAGTTTAAAGTAATGAAGCTTCATGTTCAATGTTAAAATAGATTATCCAAGTGTCTCTACATATCATTTGATGATAAGAATCAAGCCACACATAGTTTTCATAAGGAAAACAACCTACACCAGCCTGGCCCAAACACAAGGAGATGGAATTTTTTCCATTATATTATGGTTGAGCCTAACATACGATACTCAAGAATCACTATGATATTTATGGAAATAATAATAAATACACACATTATTCTTATATACGATCCCTTATGCATGTTTGAATCTCATATAGGGATGTGGAATTTTATTGTTCATATAATTGTGTCTTGGCCTATGATTTATTAATATGGTTGTCTCTAAACATCCTATATAGATTGGAATCAATGCAAAAAAAACATTTATAGATAAAGGTCATTATATTTGTATATCCCATATATAGGGAGAGGGTATTATTCTCCTTATCTTGTTCATGATTTATTGTCAAACAGTCAGAGACCATATCGGGTAGGCCACTCTAAGCAGTTTAACATCATTCGAGACAGACCATATGTCACGTTGTTCTGCCTCATGAGACTAGGATTTTGTTTATAAATTTAAAATCATGTAACTAATATGTTTTCATTAAATTTAACTTCAATATATTATGAAATATGATTCAAATATTGTATGATCATGTTATGGTGTATTGGGTATGAAGACCATAAAACACAGAGACATTCTTGATTCCCTATGGATTTTGGACAATGGGTGAAATAAATCGTGTCATCATATACATATTTCAAGGAAATGTAATTATATATTTTTGGGATTCATGTTACACCGTTAGAGAAATAACTCATGGAGTTAAGGGGGACAATAACTCTACGACCAAAAAATAACCTTTGTATAATCTTTCAGGAATTGTGTAATTCATCAATGAATCTATGTACGGTCCCTTCAGGGACCAAAACATCCCAAATTTATAAGATCATAGACATTGTGTTATTCACTAGTAAAACATATTGGGGTCCGTTTAAACTAGTCATTCCCTATTACCAGCATTATAAAAGAGTTAAACATGATAAAATGGGCTCATGGACCATGGATTGCTATGAAAATATGTTCTTTAGGATAAGTTGATTCTGACATAAAAAGGGTCATGGATATTGTTTATTAGAAATGGGGGTGTCCTAATGGATTTTAAAACACAATGTGGTTGGGCCTTCATTAAAAATTAAAAACATAAAATTAAATTGTACAATAATACGATATTATAGTAATTCCTTGATAATGGTTTTGATGGAAAGAGGGGTAATAATAAGGGTATCTGAATCTTCATAAACAGTTGGGTTATGGAATGGGTAAACTAAATCCCAAAATATTTGAGTCAATGGAATGTTGAGACTGATGGGTACATGTCAACCATTAATAATGGTGAAAAATTGTGTCCTATACAGTCGGGAGAATTACTCCTGGATTTAAGGGGTACCACTCACTTGGGTATAAAACACACTCTAGGAGAAAGCACTTAGTCATTATATTATCCACTAGTGAATCCTATTAGGGTATCTTTAGATTATCTAGTCCCTATTACTATTAAGAAACATGGTATAACTAAGAGTACATGGTATTGAGGTCTATGCAGTTCTAAGAGATGTCTGTTAACTTTTTTAATTGGTTATTGTTAAATCGAATATTGATGATATGAAGTCGGATCATGTATAATTTAATATTAAATAAGGGTTTTAGAACCCTAAATATTGTCCCAACATGTATTAAATTCATTTTTAGGGTGAAGGTATAAAACATTTTATTCCTAAGTACACAATCATCGAAGGGGAAGAGATGTTTTTATATAAATACATTACATCTTATTGTTTAATTTTATACAAAAAGGATATGGTCACACCTTTTAATGTCAGGTGATAAGGACATGTCAATGTATTTTAACATCACACGACTAGGATGTGGCTATACAGTTTAACATCTTTATAATAGAACATGGTTGTATATTTTAACATCATGCGACTTGGATATGGTTGTGCAATATAATATCAAAGAACTATGGAACAGTCATGAAGTTTAATTTCATAGGATTAGGATGGGGTTGTTCAGATTAACATTATAAAAATAGAATGTGGTTCTTTATCTATAAATAAGGATCATTTTTATTGTGCTTCTCTGGTTGGCATTACGTGTTCCCTAATCACACAAGTGTAATTCCTGGCATGAGAAACAAGAGATGAATGGATTGCAGATTTCACTACATGAGAGTGTGTCATAAAAAATTGGGGTTGTTCTCATTTTAATGTAGACTATAATCTCTAAACAGATATGATTCTAATGGAGATAAATTCCTTGGAGTGATAATAATTCACAGTTAGGCATGAAATGGAAGATCTAGACATCACTACATATCCTATAAAGATAGTAATCAAACCAAAAGTAGTTTTTATATATGGTCCCTTAAAAATATCTTATTATCACATATTAATGATGATATATCATGTTTATATACATAGATCTAGTACATTTACATCAAATTTTTGATAAAGAGTTATCCTAGATTAAGAATGAAGGAAACCTTTCGTGAATGCGGTTTTAATGTCTATTTAATGGTTGGTATAACTTTACCTCACTTAGGGACATGGGATTAGACTCATTAAAACATATGAACCCCCTAAATCAATGAAATTTTATGTAGATCAAGCTCATATTTAAGATAGTATTCAGACACCCATGTTGAATAAATGTTTTAAAATTTTAGTTCTTGTGACTATGAACTAGGATGTTTTACAGTTTAATGTATTATGGTACGAAATTATGGAAATATGCCTTCATCTGGGAAAGCCATAAAATTCTCTTATCTGGGTCACATGTTGACTATGTTGAGTTGTTTTTAGTGGTTTATGGGGAAAAATATATTGTTAACACTAGTGTTTTGAGAACCTCACTATGTGAAGGTGGATTGAAATTGGGAGTATTTCCTTCTCTAGGAAATATATCAACAATGGGAGGGTTTTAATAATATATGTTAGAGTAGGGACACTTGTAATCCATCTCTATACTTCCATAAGGAGGACTATTATGGTATTTATCACCTTATTATTCAGTTGAATAGTTGGCAGACCCTTCGGTTTTTATATATTCCTTTTATATGGCCTCAAGGGAACAATCACTAAACATGGTATGAATCTGAGACAAATCTTGAATCAGGGCTAAAATATATCGTCCTGTATTCTAGATTTTCGCAGTAATGTGGGCCTACTATGTGGTGGTCCCAGAAGTATTTCATTGACCAAATATTTCTGTTGGAATGTGTGCCCTATACTGAGTAGCTTTTAGAGTATGTTGGCGAGATTCTATATTATTTAAGACAATACAATCGTACATTTGGGTGGTTGGTAGGGTATTTCGGTCAAACCCAGTGGAATCACATTGTAATCCCAATTCAAATTTTCATTCCCTATTAGTATAGGTCAATGGACAACTAGAATGGGACAATGAATATGGACCTCCACCTATATAGCCTCTTAAATATTTTTGGTGCAATCTTTAATTTGAGGTAACATGTGTGTGAGATGAATCACATACCTTTGGAGTAATCCACTAGATTTCTTCAATTGGAATGTTCTCTAATACATGGTTGATTTCCAAAAATTTACCCTAGACACAATATGGGTATTATCCATGTCAAGTTTCACCTTTGGAGTATGCTTTTTCATCCTACGACAAGATTATCTTATTATCTTGAGGTTATTTCCAAAATAATTTGATAATCCCCAGTAAAAATGGGTGCATGAGTCTGATACTATTTCACATTTGGATTATACCATTGGCCTTCTTAGACATGAATGTGTTCATGTCCTTAGGTGATTTCCAAATAAATTTGTTGATCCCAAGTAAGAGTGGGGGGTATGATCCTATTGTGTGTTTCCTTTGGAGTATGTTACTAGCTTTCTTCGACTGAAATTTATACCAATCCTTATGTGTTTTAAAATCAAATTTGAAGAACCCCAGTTATAATGCTGATATGATCTTTATCTGATTTCTTCTTTAGATTATTCCACCACTTTTCTTTGATTGAATGTTCACATGTCCTAAGGTGATTTCCAAAATTATTTGATAAAAGTCAACCAGAATGAGGGTTTGATCCCAATCATGTCTTCTAATATTTATTGGAATATGATTATAAAACATCTGGAAATGACCAATAGTATTTCATTTCTCTAGAGTATCCAACTTCTCCTATTTTACATGTTGATATGGTGTTGTTAGGAATGTAATGTGTGTGCGTGTCCCTATATCATTTTAGGGATATACCAATGGAGGTCCTCTATCACTATTATTGGCACTCCATAGGGGTATGTATATGAATATAGGTATGATTGATCTCTTTTTATACTATATGTTGGTCGATGAATATTAATGAATCATGCATATATAAACCCTTATTTCTTCCAAGTTGCATCATAAAATTCAAAAGTAATTTTTGTGTTGGGGTGAGGATATGTGCCTACCCCATTTTTCTATCCCAATTGTTATAGTATACTTTGTTTGAGTGTGTATTTATATAGTCATGTTGACTGGTTTCCCTAGGAATATGTTGACTTTATTTTTTGGTGGATCCGAGGATATGACCCCCCCTCCATATGGTACATAGCTTATCACACTCGGTGATATCTCCTTAGAGTCTAGATCAGAGTGTCCGAGGAGGTAACATATAGAGTAACACCCACAGTATAATACCAAGGGGAATCAAATGATTTTTTATATTCCTAGGATTGAGATTTTAAATTATTGACAGTACTTCCTGGCAATTAAATTTTCCATCGAATGTTGATGATATCTCACATAAACGAACATATAGAATTGTTTACCTTAATGTGAGCCTAACCTTTTCTGTGCATTTTATGGTCATGTTACTATTTTTTATGTGAATTTTAACATCATCTGATTAGGTTTTTGTTGTTTAGTTTTAAAAAATGAAACAATGATGTTTTCATACTATTTAATATCATATAACTAGGATATTGTCATTCAATTTAATGTGATTTGACTAGGATGTTGGAAACCAATCCTATTAGGATGATGAAATTTCTGAATGATCAAGGATAACTCATATGTTTTTTTCACAATTTTTGTTATTCTATGACAATATAAACCCATATTTTAATTTTTCTGTAGATAATTATTGAAATAAAACATTATTCAAATATATGACATAATAATAGATGGAAACAAAAATAATTTTGGTTGTAACTCATGGCTAAATCTAAGGATTCTTGGTCTTTAAGAGTCTAAGGAGGTTTTTTTCTATATAGCATTCAATGAATATACCTGTATTCATTGTCTTAAAATAATATAACTTTTTCTCTAGTAAATATAGATGGTAGTCTATCACTAGGAGTTTGGTGGACCATATTATTCTTTACAAATTACCATGTTTGATCATAGTTATCACTTTACTGAATTAGGGATTCAAGTTACACTGTTTTAAATATTCCCTCATCTACCAACTTTTAATTCAACTACATAAAATTAAATAAACTCTCTATTTTTTACATTTGACATAAGTGGAAGGGGAAATGATTTTCATGTACTCTCAACAATTCCTCATTCATCTTCCCCATTATTTATAGTTCAATCAAATCATTAATCGTGTCATAGTTGAAATACCTATAGATGTGATTTAGTTGGAAGGAGTATACATTTACCTAACTATTCTCAAAAGATAGGTGACCACACTTCTTCTCATGTGTCCCAAAATTCCAATATCAACATGGTAAAATGGATGAGTTTGGATCTGTGGATTTGGTTCCCAAATATTTATCGATTCTGGGGAAGGTGATGAAGCATTAGGGGCCTTAGATGATGAAGATGATTCCTATAGGTTGGAAGAACCCAAATTTCCTACACGAATAGTGTAAATTTATGAGGTTAGATTGTATACATATTAAATTCGATATGGGGGTAGAGAATATGAAACTTTCTACAGCCCTTTGTGATGGTTTTTTTTAATATGAAAATTTCCCCTTCCTTGTGTGATGGGGTGTGGTGGAACAATGTCCAGATTTTTCCTGATGAGGAGGTGAATAATTTAAAAATGTCCTGAACCTTATAGGATGGGACACTTAACTACATGTAGGAAATCAGTATAGAGGTTATAATGTGTCAATCTAGGTAAAATATCATTGGTTAATTCCACTAGTTAGTGTTTATATATCCACATTCTAATATTGGATTTGGGCGATTTGTTCTTCAACAAAAGTTGTATTATCATTCATAATGGAATGAGTGTCATAATTCATGTTGAAACACATTCATTTTTTCAATAGTAGGGTGGGTTTATGAAGTTGGGAGTCTGTATATTGACCCTTTAGACTAAATATTATTTCTTCCATTATCCATAATCTCTATGAATATTTTTCTCTAAAATACAAATAGGGTCAATACTTCCTTTTATAACTATAAAAAAGGTATCTCTGAGCCCACCTTCACCAATTTCAAGGGAATAACATGGGTCAATATTGTGTGGCATCGATGATTGAATAAGGGGAAAATTATCCTCCTTAATATTTTTACCCTTTTTATTCAATGAGAAGTCATCATATTTGGTACATATCATGTTGATGGAGATATTTGTGGGCTTATGGTCCCCTTCAAAGAAGTATCTCATTTAATGGGTTGGTTCCCAATATATCTTTTGGTAGGATATCCCCCATTTTATCATTTTGTGGGATGGATCCTATATTGAAGATGGTCCTATAGTTTAAATGAATAAAAATTACCCATGTTCAATGGGTTCAATTTCTCCATTGTATTCCACAGTCACCAAGTCTAACTATGATGATGTCTAAGGATCATGGATAGTGTAGAACTGGGATTGATTTTGAGCCACTGTCAGGAGATACATAAGGGCCTAAAAAATTCATTATAAAGGATATGGGACTACTATATAGTTTCATTATTTGTAAACTCTAGGAAGGATCTCCTATTGGATTCCCTATTTTGGGTTGTTAGGGTAGGCACAAATTCCTCCCCAATTTCCTATGGCATTGTGGTCATATCTAAATGATGATGACCAGAGTGGATTAGAGCCCTCCAAGATAAATCATGAGTGGTTGTGTTATCATGAAGGTTTTCCCAATCCACCTCCATAATATAGGTTGCAGATAGTTTCCTTATAGGGATGAACACCCAAAGAAATTTAATGTTGAAATAAGGGATACCTCCTCATCTTTTTCCTATATTGGGAAAGATGAACTGTAGGGATTCATCCATCTGAGGATTAGATAAGCTGTTTATATAGTCTAAATGAACCCATGGACTCTATATTCTCATACTAGGACATTCACCAAATATAATTGGTGGTGTAGGGTTGGAAAAAACATTATTATATGCCTTAAGGATAGAGTTTATATGGCAAAAAAATTCATGTGTTTAGTGCATTATTGGGTTTCTCATACTAACTTGAGGTGTTCTATGGGTATCTACAACTTGTCCTGTTATCATAGAATATATTGGAAAATATAATGGTTACATTTTTCTTTTATGGAATATCAAATGTATTAGGGAAGAATTCAGACACCTTATAAAAAAATCATTATATAAAAGTGTACATGATCGAATAATATATTTCATTGATAATGTACAAAAATGTGGTAAATTTTGTGAGAGGTTTGATACTTTTAAAGGATTCATATCAGGTTCACCAATTTTATGTGTGGAACACATAGAGAAAAATTCCCTAACATGAACAAGATAATCTACAATTTTATAATCAGTAACGGGGTGATAGTGCTAAATTATTCACATTGGGTTTGCCATTTTGTTTCATCTACTTATATCTTTGAAGATAGATTCTTCATTCTAAGGGGAATAGTATAGATGAAAAATCAATAATGTCAGTAGGCTTTATATATATAAAGACCCAATAGATACCATATTCATAATGATCCATGTGACTTCTTTCTAGTAGTAGAAATTCATTTGACTTTCTTACCAAATTAAATTACGAACCCACATGGGTTGAGATTATGGGTGGTTGAACTCATCACACCCTTTTGGGGGGAATTATTTACAATATAGGACTCTCTTCTAGATTAATGATATGTTCAAAAATCCTTCCAAATCCTTGATATGGGACTAGTTACCCATGCACCAATAAAATTTTCAAAACAATGTGTTGACATGAAAAAATATGTGTATCAAAATTTCACCATTATTCACTTATATATTAATGATTCTGTAGTTTAAATGCAAATTTGGGAACTCTATAACTTATCATAATTTGGGGAGGTGTCTGGTGTTTTGGAATTGGAATTGAAACTTCAAAAGGTGCCCATATATTCTATGAGAATGAGTATAAAAACCATCATTGTTCATTTTATATAGATTATGTTTATATGAAATGACTACACCATAAATTTTAATGTCATGAGGAAGTGTCATATAAGAGAGCATTTGAATATAGTTCACAGGGAACAAGCTTTGATGAGAATCCCAATATACCCTATGAATACAGGAATCAGATGTACATAGTTTTTTATGTAAAATATTCGATAAAGAATGATTTTAATTATACATTATTATATAAGGAAAACTTTAGTAGCCTCATCAATATTATGGATCACTGAGTGAATAGAATATGTAATAATACATGAACCTAGAAAAGGCCCCAAATAGGGAAATTATCCCCATGTTAATGGAACATTTTTTGCTGATATCAAATCCAACATGATTCATAGTTGGTGTGGGAGAAAATATGAAGATGAATATTGGATGAATCCCAAAAGATAATAATATTATACATCTGTGGGGATCACAAACTGATTCCACCTATTTGTTTGATTAGAATCCCCATTAATGATATGTATTCACAAGGAATTATGTGATATTTATGTTGGATATGATGGTTGGGAATTAAGAATGAACTTTATATATCATGATCATAACAGAAAAAACATTCTTTATAGTTCATATTGTTCCTATCACACTGATGTGTGAGGAAAGGTAATTAATACCCATGAGTTTTTTATCCCCATTGTTTGGAAATATTGGAATATCATAGGGACGTACACCTAGGTGGATTTCCCACATGTGAACCCACTTCTTATTTATTGATAGAAGATGATGGTTGATTGACTCGTAGGACAATTTTTCCTCCATGAGTATGAAAAATTGAAAAATATTGGAACTTATTCCATGTTTTATGCCTATATCACATGTTCATTTTTTATCCTTTAATGGATAAAGAGAAACATATTTATTCATTATCATATACCAGGTGAAGAGATATGATAAATATAAAATATCTTTCCAATATATTTAGTAAGAAAAAGAGTTCCATTTGAGGGAACATCAAAAATAGGTTTCATGAGTGAATAATCCAATCCCATTAAAGACACTCCCATTATAAAGGAGATACTCAAAAAAGGCCCATGGATGGGAGTTTAAATGGTTTGAGGGAACATGTCCATGTGATTCGTTCTAAAATGGTTTCATGTCTAATGAATTCTGCATGATAATGTTGACATATCCAAGGGTCTTCATTTGATCAAAGCTAACACAACCAAGGATGCCCACCTAATAAGGATGACATGTCCAAGTTATTTATGTGATAAAATAAAACGCAAAACATGGATTCACATGTTCAAAACTAACATGCCCAACAGTGTCTTGTGATAAAGGTTGACATATCCATGGGTGTTGGGCTGATAAAGATGATATCTATAAGGGAATATGGCTAGAACACACATACAAATTCATGTAAGGTCATCACATAAATTCTTCAAATGAAAATAAGAGGATCTTGTAATCACATGATATTATCAGGATCAAAAATTCATATGTGAGTGCATAACTAGTGTTCCATTTGAAAAAATTTCTAAGTCGAGGTTGTACATCATGGTTTCATGAGATGTGGGGTTGCATATCATGGACACAAGAAGTCTCATCACTAGTTAGAAGTTATGAGATCATGTAAGGGATCACATTGTCTACATGAAAAGTAGGTTTCCTTTTTGAGGGTTTACATACATGTCAAGGTTTCAAATCATGGGGTTTTATCATAAAAAATGGTACATGTTTGTGGATATTTACATGTTATTTCATGGCCAAGGGCTCCTGACCACGAATGCATAGAATAATAGTGAATGTTTGAGGATGTGAAACAATTCTTCGTCAATATTTTATCTCAAAGTCATAGGTGGGTATTCCATGGACACATAACCCAGGCCGCATGATAGCATCACATGAATGGTGGGGATCTATATGATTTCATGACATAGGGTATCCACATGAGGGTGTTTCTTGTTGTTCAATTTATCTTGTCGTTATATGACCACTAAATGATCCAGTGACTGGTTTTTGGAATTGTGTATCATGGTTACCTGAAAAATATCATTCTCCTCCCCTTATCTTCTCTACCTCTCCTTCTTCCCCTCTTTTCTATCCATGTGACATCATTATCATCTCTTTAAAATAGTAGAGAATGTGTTTATATTGGTAAAGGTATCCAAATAAGTATTTCGGTTTTATAGTAGTGGTTCAGTGTGTACCAGCATGAGGTGTTGGTAACATTATCTCAGGGGCACGAAATCTCATGGTGTTCATCATTCTCATGTGATACAAGGTATTTATATTATCATCATGTAAAGGAATTAGTCATGTGATCAAAGTCACGTGACATGTGTGTGGTGACATAATAGTTTTATGTGGATGATATGTGGTATATTGATGAAACAAAATTGAATCTTTGTGTTCTTTGCGTGATCACTTCAAGGGATACAGATGATTTTGTGGCTTTTCATAAAACAAATGCTTGAGAAAAATCCATGTGATCATGTGATATGATGATATAAATGATGGAAGGTTATTATGAAGGGAAAACAAATTTTTTATATGAAAATCCACATTGATGTCAGCGTTACATTGAATGATCATCATCTCCCGATCACATGATTCATAACCCTCCTCATGATAGCTTAATTTGATAGTGTGGCTGAGAGTCGATGGATAAACACTCAGCAAGTGTCATGGTATTTTGCTTGAATGCATGATCGCTTCAAGGAATTTGTGTAATCATATAGCACATAAGTGTAAAAACTCTTTAAAATAATCCAAGCAGTCAAATTATAGAATGATATCAATGGGGATACCCCTCATTATTATATTTATGTGTTCATTATGTGGTAGATCCACATGATGCAATGCTGAATATTAACATGTAACATTGTGACGTATATTGTCCTAGTGATGGATCAATGATTGTTTGTAAAATAGTCACATAATCTATTTTATTTTTTGTGTTGGATTAACTTAGTTCAACTGATTTGATTCATTCGATAACTCAATCCATTGAATAATGACATGCATGGAAGATGAAGTTGCATGCATTTATTTTGGATTTTGATTATGATTTTCTGTCATGGTTTGATCATACAAGATGGTTTTCATGTTAAATATAAATCACTATAGTCGAGGTAGAGGGTATTTCAGGGATTAGAACAAGAGGAGTTGATTAGGGTTTTAGACAAGTTGATGTTGAAGATAACGTGGGGGGTATTAAATGGATGAGATTTATGATATCTGAAGAAGTAAGATAGACATGTATGATTAAATTATGGGTGAATAATAATCTCTCCATCATAGTCACTCATCATTTTTTCACTTGGTTAAAGAGAACAAAATATGTTATCTAATATCCACCACACAATCATGTTGGCAGTGGGGTTCAAAACCTGCAACACTGCACACACTCTCTCACCATCCATGGCACACCCTTGTGAGGCCCTCCTATGATTCTCTTATGAACACCATACACATCTAGTGGGTTCTCTGGACTCCAATATTCATGATGTCATGCTAACTAACTGTTTTGGATCCCGAGTGAGGTTGAGGTGACTCCCACATGATCCCAATATAAGCTAGCTAGCTAGCCATGGATACCGATTTTGTTTTGCTATGGAAATACATAAAATACATAAAATAAAAATATATGTTTAATGGTTGAAACTGGGCCATAATGTGTTTCTTTATAAATAGAAGCCGGATATTTATTTATTAATAATTACACTTCAAATTCCTTTATAAACAATATATTAATATTTTTTCATGGTCTTCACACTTTTCAAATAACAGATCAAAAAGTTCATTGGTGAAAAATATGACTGACGACAATGTTATTTTATAAAACAAAACTATTTAGTTGTTTTGAAATTTTTATTTGTTAATTTTATTATGAAATTAATCATTTTATTTTATTTTTTATATATTTAATGAATGTTTAAAATTTTATTTTTATTGTGTTTCTACTTTATAATTTATAGGCATTAAATGTCACATAATTGAAACATTATTATATTTAAAGTTGGGGAATTCAAATATTGTAAATTATATTTTTTAAATAATATGTCATTGAAATTTATCACACATAAAAAACATATAAAAAATCAAAAATATAATAAAAAAATTACATGAGAGACACTTTATTATATAAAAAACAAAATATTTATGATAATTACAATGTATGGCGCCCTTGGGACCTCCTATATTGGAGGAACCATATCTTGGGTTTTCTTCCTTAGCATCCTCATCCATCATTGTGTCCATGTTCATCTAGGAAGTATTGTTGCTTTAACATGGAAGAGTCGATCTCATCGTCTGTTACTTGATCAAGTTAGTCTAATGTTGGGTAATTCACCATGTGGTCATCCCCATCTGTCATCCCACTAGTCCTCACTATCTATGACTTCCTCTACTCTTGAAAACTTGTTCCATCCTTAGGATAAAGATATGGGAATCAAGGTGATGTTGTTGCAGGTGATATGCTTATCTCATCTCAATTGAAAATTTGTGACCTCATCCACAACATTGATATTGTAGGTGGATCTCCATTCTCTAGTGATACGGTGACCATGTGGTTGCTTTTGGGGGGAAAATTGGTACATGGGTTTTTTCTTTTTTAAAAAATTTAAGGGGGTTAGGTCATTTTTATTTTGGTATATGGTTCTCTTCAACACCCTTTGAATTGCAACATTGGCCCCACCCACTACCTACACCGCACCCAACCTCCCCTTACATATATAATTATATAATAATATTTTAATAATTATAAATAAGGATAATAAATTTATATTTAATATAATAAATATAAGAAATATATATATAATTTATAAATATAAATATAATAAATATATAATTATAAATAAAAATAATATATAATTTCTGTAATAAAAATACAATTACTACTATAAATATTTATTTATATAGTTTTAAATATAACTTTTTTAATATATAAATTACTATAATAAATATTTATAATAAATATATAATACCATTATGAACATTTAAAAATATAACAAATATATAATTACAATTCTTTAAATGTATCTATAATTATATAAATATTGATATATATATATATATATATTCCTTATTAAATTTATCTATATTTATATATTTATATATTTATATTTATAAATTCATATTTATATATCTATATTTATTTAGTTATAAATAAAACTTATTTAATATATAAATTAATATAATAAATATATTTATAATAAATATATAGTTATTATAAAAAATATATAAGTATAAATATTTATAATACATATGAAATTACTATAATAAATATTGATAACTATATAAATATAGACTTATAAATAAATATTTATAATTATATAATTATCAAAAATTCTCTAAATATAAATAGAATTATATATTTATTATTAGTATTTATAATTATATTAGTATTTTAAATATTTATAATTATATATTTGTTATGAATATTTGCAATTTTATATTTATTATAAATATTTATAATTATATATTTATGATAGATATTTATAAATATTTATCAGAGTAATGATATATTTATTATAAATATTTTTACTTATATATTTAAAAATAAATCATAATTAAATTAGAAATATAAAAAATAGAATTTTTTAAAAATAATGTTGTTATAAAAAATTTATTATATATTTAATAATATTTAAAATTTATTTATAACTATATAAATATATATTTATAAATATATAATTATAATTTATAATTATAAATATGTTTTTAAATAAAAATATAATTATATACCAAACATTGCAGACCATTGAAGAGCTCCATAACCACCTGTATTTATATATATTTATATAGCTGTTACATTCCATTAATATATATATATATATATATATATATATATATATATGATGCTTTTTGGGTACAATTACATCAAACAGACACACCTCATGCACAGGCTAGAAAGGCAGGTCATAGCCCCCCAAGGGGATAATCCACCCACCAAGCTTCATAAATATATATTTATAAAAATAAATTTATAATTATATAATTACAAATAAATGTAATAAGGATAATTTAAATATATAAATATATATATATATATATTAATATTTATATAATTCTATATATATTTAACAAATTAAAATTATATATTTATTATATTTCTAAAGGTTTGTTATATAAATTATATATATATTATAACTATTTTTTATAGCAGTTTACAAACTAAAAAGGGTTAATTTATAGCTATATAAAATAATATTTATTATCGTAATTATATATTTCTTAAAAATATTTATTATAGTAATAAATATTAATTACATTTATAATTATATTTTTATTATAATTATATATTTATTATAAATATTGTTAAATATTTATGATACTAATGATATATTTATTATAAATATTTATACTTAAAAATATAATATTAAAATTAATTCAATTAGTAATATAAAAAATATAATTTTTTATAATAATTTTGTTATTAACAATTTATTATATGTTTAATAATATTTCAAATTTTTTTCTAAATAAATATGTATAAATATATATATATATATATATATTATAGATTTATAATTATATAATTATAAATATAATTATAAATATAATTATAAATATAATTATAAATATAATTATAAATATAATTATATAGTTATAAATATAAATATTTATAATTATATATTTATTATAAATTTACATAAATATTTATGATAGTTATGATATATTTATTATAAATATTTATACTTTTATTTTTAATGAAAATCTTAATTAAATTAGTAATATAAAAAAATATAATTTTTTATAAAAATGTTGTTACTAATAATATATTGTATGCTTAAAAATATTTCAAATGTATTTATAATTAAATATTTATAATAAATATATGTTAAATAAGGTTTATTTATTACAAAATAAATATATATATATAATTAAATAATAATTAATAAATTTAATAAGTATTATATATGTATATAAATGAATATTTACATAATTATGAATATATTTGAAGAATTCTAATTATATATTTTTTATATTTATAAATACTAATTATTTATGTTATATATTTATTATAGTAATTTATATACTAAATTAGGATTATTTATAACAAAAAAATAAATATTAATTATTTTAATTGTATATTAGTCATATATATAATTATATAATTATATAATTATTATAGTTTTATATTGATTATAATTATTTATAATTATATATTGATTATAAATATTTATAATTATATATTAAATATAAATATTTATAAATATTTTTTATAGTAATGATATATTTGTTATAAATATTTATTCTTATATATTTAAAATACATCTTAATTAAATTTATAATATTAAAAATATAATTTTTATAATAATTGTTTATTAAAAATTTATTATATGTTTAAAAAAATTGTAATTTAAAAATAAATAAATATAGATTTATAAATACATACTTATAATTAAATTTAATAAGTATTATATATAAATATATATATCAATATTTATATAATTATAGATATAGTTAATTATATGTAATTATATATTAATTATATTTGTAAATGTTCATTATAATATTATATATTTATTATAGGAATTTATATATTATATAAGGTATATTTATAACTATATAAATAAATATTTATAATAGTAATTATATTTTTATTCTAGTAATTATATATTTATTAGATTTATATTTATATATTTATTATATTTATATTTATATTTATATAATTGATATATATTTTTTCTAATTATTAAAAATATTTATTATAGTAAATTTATATTTTTATACTTATTTATAATTATAACATATAATTATATAATTATATATATAAGGTGATGTGGGGTGGGGCGTAGGGGGCTGGTGGGGCCAAAGTGCCAATTCAATTGGCATTTTGGGATTAATCACAAAGCCCCAATTGAATTGGCGCTGAACAAACCCATATACCCAAATAAACAGAATTAACCCCTAATTTTAAAAAAGGATGAAAAAAACCCATGTATCCAGTTTTTCCTTTGTGGGCAGTGCCTATGTGGTCAGGCAGCGAGGTCTTGGAAATGGGGATCTTTCAGGGTGGCATTCGTGAAAGGTAGTGCTGGTGGATGGGGTAGGAGGTGGAATCACCTCCTACGATAATGAATTCCTTTGGGATTCATAGTGGCAATGGATGAGGTAGGTCCGGGCATTGACACCAACAGCTGGGATCACATTGGGGACTCTGGATGGAGACCGTTGAGGTAGATGGTTCATCATAGTGGTGGTGGTTAAATAAATAACTCCCATAATTGACAATGGAAGGGTTTGTGTGATGACTAGGGTTATTTGGTTCCAGGGTTTTTTCCTTGGGACACATTTGATAGGTCTTTGTGGATTAGGTCCTCAGAGTCATCACATGTTGGAAGTAGACAACAATACTAGAATCTAACGAACAATTAAGCGCATCTAGATGGCTGTTCAAAGAAACCGTCAGTAGGAATCCTCAATTTCAAGGATGTGATTTTTGATGCTTATCATACATCTATCCGTCCACATTGTGGGATGGAGGGGTGTCATTTCATGTGAATTTATTACTTTGCTTTAGTATAAAGTTGTAGTACAATAGGCAGGTGATGCAAGAGAGGCCACACAAGCATTATTGGGTGGGAGGCTCGAAAAATAGATGGGTGTGCTGGAATCGATCACTGTCCCTCCTCCAACATTATAGATAGAGGGGTTCTCTCCCTCACTATGATAGTCCATTATGATGAAACATCTCATGGAAGGGGAAATTAATTCTCATTCTAGAGTCTTATGGTGATGACTATTGGTTGGCGCTACTTTTGTTTAACTAGTGACATGTCTTGTTGCAATCTACACACTATAGGACTTCAGGCAAGGTATCGAGATTTAGGTCGTTGGGCCTTCTGGTATCCTCAAATTGGGCCTACGGGGCTTTGGACCTCTGGGTCATGTAAGTCTTATGTATTAACCCTTTCTTAAAGTCGTTTTTTAGTTTTCTAATAAAAGTGGCATCAACCCCAACCTTTTAAAAAATTACATTAGAATGAAGAATTACTAATTATGATATTATTATTAAATATTATTAATTACATTATAAACACAATTTGATTAAATTATTAGATATTTTAACTAATTGAAATAAAATTACGTATAATTATGAAAAAATATTATTCTTAATGTAACTAATAAAATTTTTAAAAAAATAATTGAAAATAAGTATTAATGAAATTAGAAATTTCTAATATATAATTATTAATAAGAATGTTATTATTATAAATTTATTAAACAATTAATAAGAAATTAAAACAATCATGATATTAATATAATTAATATTTTAAATATTTGTAAATAAATATATACAGTAAATTCTATATATAATCTAATAATTTATATATTGAATATACATAATAGTAATATAATTTATATAATAATTAATACCAAATAACATTATTCCAAAAAATAATTAATGCAGCCCTTCATTGTATAATAAAAATAAAATTAATTAACAATATTATTATAATTTAGTTGAAGATAAAATACAAATAGTAATTGTTCCAATAAATAAAAAATATATATTTTTATATAATAATAATAGTAATATAATTATTTTTATATTTAAATTATTCGATTTAATGAGACTAATTTTTTTATTATCACATACTTTATCATTACTACTATAATTCATAAATATCATAAAATAATAATAATTTATATGATATAAAAAACTAGTTCCTAATAATAATTTATAATAATTATCTTATTAATTAGTACCAATTATTTTTTAATTTACATTAAATTTTATTATTATTTATAATTATTATATTCAATATTAAATTTTATTCAGTATTTGTAATTCCTCATCCCTAACTATTTGGAAGTAATATAAATTATTATAAATTATTTTTTATTATTAATAAGATAATTAATTAAATGATGTAAAACATTTTTTATTATTATGTATAACTTTAGAATCATTAATGAAATTATAATAAATAATTACTATGACTTTATTAGTTAAATTTTATTACATTCCCAAAGAATTATTTATCTATTAAAAATATGTTATTATTAATCATATATATTCATTTTTGCGTTCTTATAAATAATATAGTATTCATAAAGTGATAGAAAAGATGTTTCTAAATCTATACATGGATAATCTAGAAACTATTCAAGGATTACACCCTTATAAAAGGGTAGTTTAGGTGAAATTTTATGTAATAATTTTAGAATAATTTTCTTTCAGTAATAAAAAATATAAAAAAATTAATACTAGTTGTTTTATTTTATTATTTATATAAATAAGAAGAAGGAAATATAGAAAAAATAAAATAATATAAATGGAGGGTTTGGCTGGGACAACACCTTCTGTGAAATTTTTCAATGAATATGCTATCTGAGACAACACCTTCGTCAGAAAGATCATAAAGAAGGTGTCACCATAAAAAGTTCCGTATTAAAAAGATTTTGGAAGAATGATTCTTCCTACATCCCCCCCTTCACATTTCATCGGTATATAGATAAATTGTTTCCCAATCTATCCATTTATAGAATTTGTTTTCTAATTTTCATTATTTGAGAGAATTTTTCGATAACATTGTTCACCCAAAGTCTCATTATAGTGGATGCATTATGGGTGACATTTTTTAGAAGATATGTTGTTTTAATTACTGTCATAGATTAAAAGAAATCACACCTTTATATTTTACATAAGAGTGAAGATGTTAATTTATATGTTAATGAAACCAATGATATTATTAGAGATTTAATTCTATAAAGGGTTGATGGATGGATATGAAAAAAATAAATAGTTTATAGGAGGGTTCTGAGATAATATTTATATGTATTTAATTGAAAACAAGAATAAAATTTTTAAATGACTTTGATGGATAGCCAAGGGACCAAATGAAAATGTTATATCACTAGTTTTGTAATAAATGGTTATATATTCTATTTAAAATGAAATTAAGGCTACAATATATTTCAAAATATTGGTGTTACACTTGTGGAATAAGTGATGAAAATATCTTGTTCTGTAGATAGAAATCAAATTTATTTGAGTATTTCATATTTCAATATTATTGAATATTTATATAAGTTGGTTTCTGCAAAATTTCAAGTGACAATTTTTAATTTCAAATTGGTCGAAAAATGAGTATAGTGAACGATGATAAAAAGAGAATTGTGAGGGTGAATTTCATTATGTAAGGTGAAAAACGCGCTATTCCTAAAAGAATCACATGTACAATAAGTATTTTATATATGAGATCCAGAATAAAATAACAATTCTATTTTCATACTATTGGCTAAAAAACTATTTTGTAAGATGATTATTTAATTGAGGATAAAATTTTTATTGGGAGATCACAATCAGTCCTCGGTGGTACCAACGTAGTCAATTTATTGTATATTATAAGGGACCACAAATAGGGTATTTTTAATCTCGTATTAGGAGACTAATCCATTGAACCTTTTCAAAAATAAAGTGATTTCAATGATGAGGTTAAATTGTTTTTAAATATACTATTATTTACCTCATAATATTATATGTTATCTAATATATTAAAGTAATATAAATGGAATTTTTACTACTGATACATACAATGCATTATATATTTTATGATGTTACCAATATTAGTGAACAACATGCAGTTTATGTTACCAAAATAGATTTATGATGCCATGTCCAATATGTAATGAAAGAAACACTATAAAATCCTATAGGGGATTTTAGACTCTTCTTACTAGGTTTCATCTGAGGGATATTGAGGGGAATGATAATCCACACCTTCCAGTTACTTATGCTCACGTTATAATGTAGAACACATAGAATACATTCATTAGCCAACAAGATGAGAAATAATTTCTAGTCATTGTAGTTTATAGAATATTATTTAAAACTATTTATATTATCCATTTTTTAATAAATGTCAATTTTTGAAATATAAGAAGAGTACTAAAAATAGACAACATGCCTCAAAACTAATATACCTGTACTGTAAATAATGTATGGGTTTCACTTCAGTATATAATAAATTAGTATGCTTTTATATCAATAATAAAATTTCTATGTGATATGAAACAACAAATGTAACTTTATTTATATGCATATTCATGAGTCAAAATATGATGTTAAATCCATCCCACATCCTATGATATATATGGAGGTCCATTTAAAAAAGGAGGGTAAACTAGTGGATGAAAACAAAATATATATATGAAAAATGTGTTAATATGATATAGTAGTAATGAATATTAATTTATAATAATATTAGATAAAAATATCTATTTATGTCTATATATTTTTATATGGTTCAAAGAAAAGAATTTTTAGTGACCATAGTTAATGAAAAACTACTTTTACTAGATTTTAAGTGGATAGAATAATATGGTTATGTTAGAGGAGTATGTTTTAGTATGTCCTGTTGAACATATACTGAGAATAGTGAACTGCAATAAAGACACGTATTATATGATGAAATGGTCATGGGCACAAATAGATTCTTTGTATGTTATTATTTTTTGGTCTGGTTTGGTAGACTAAT
The DNA here is from genome assembly GCA_963277665.1 of Viscum album. Classification (NCBI taxonomy): domain Eukaryota; kingdom Viridiplantae; phylum Streptophyta; class Magnoliopsida; order Santalales; family Viscaceae; genus Viscum; species Viscum album. The sequence goes on along the minus strand of OY728123.1, from coordinate 1,193,554,754 downwards.
ATTTTCAAAATGAACAAAGGTAACCAACAAGTGGAAATGGGATCTGTACATGAAAAAAATGACCCCACTTTCTTTGATTCTAGTCATTCTCCTCAACCACATATCTTACATGCATTAGAAAGTTTTTAATTACCCATTATAATAAATGTGAATCAAAGGAATTTTAATAACATTATATTAATAAAAAATTTTAGGGTGGATGTTTATGTGATTAATTTCAATAAACACCTACGCAACACCTTATTGTAAGCTGTAAAATTTATATTAACGTTGAAGACATGATCAAAAATAAAAAACATCGAAAATATGACATGAAAGGTGGGATTAAGGTAGCTTAATTGATGAAAATTTATTTTCTTATTTGAATTGATATTAATAATATTACAATGGTAAATAATTCTATAGGAACCCTTGTATAATGCTTGTCTAATCATTCAATGATACATTATGTATGTCATTAACAAATGTTTTCTGGTAAAAACCCAATAAAATTTGATGAAAAAGGGGTTTAAGTGATGTTTGGTATTACAGATGGATAAAAAATGGGGAAATAGAAAGTTGAATCAAGAAAATCTAGTAAATTGACCATGCAAACAAAAACGCCTTTTGGGATTACCTTCTCCCCACTAGTTCCACTAAAATATATATTATCCTAAAATATTAATATATACACCACATTCAAAGGGGTATATGTTTCCAACATTCCATACGAAGAAGCCATATTTTAACATTCATTACAGAAATGGTTGGTATCGAGTATATAAATGAGATTATCATGTTTCAATTGCTAAAAATCTCATATTTCTTCAAAATTTATGACAATATTCCATAATTCATTTTTCATTTGTATGAATTTACCACAAATTAATCTAATACTTATGTGGTTGATATAACTTGGAGATTGTTTTTTTAATAAAAATGTTTCATTTTAGTATAAAACAGACATCAAACAGTCAAAACCAAGAAAAAAAATTCAAATTATATTTAAAATGTAGTAAAAATATCAATAATATATTTATAGAATATAGGAATTGACCATACATAAATATATAACATGATGTGTCTAGTATGGATAAAAGTGCATGTTTTCAATATCAACGTTCCATTTTAGTATAAAATGCATATCACATATCCAAAAATGAGTAAAATAACATGTATTGTTTTTAAATATTAGTAAAAAATATATATTTCTTATGTGTAAGAATAAATCACAGGTCAATCTGATATATGATGTGATCAGTATGACACAATGTGTGTGTTTTCAATAGAAAAGTGTCATTTTAGATTTAAATTCATATCACAAAGAACCAACTAAAAAAAGAGATCATATTATTTTATAAATTTTGGAAAATTATCCATAATATATTTATAATGTGTAGGAATTGACCTCACATCAATCTAAAACACTTTGTGTTAGTTATGACTAAATGTTTTGTTATTCTATATAATAGTTAAATGTATGTTTAAAACGAGTATTAGATACCTAAAAGAACTAAAAAGAGGTTGTATTGTATTAAAATTTAATTAAAATGATCCATAATATATTTCTGACATGTAAAAATCAACTGTACATTAGTTCAACACATGATTTCATTGGTATGACTCAAAGTTCATGTATTAAATAATGAAGTGTAATTTTAGTTTAAAATAAGTGGCGCATAGAAAACAAATTGAGAAAAAGAGATCACATTATTTTTAAAAAGTAGTAAAATGGTCTATATTATATTTATGATGAATACAAATTTAACAAATATCAATCTTATACAAAATGTATTTTGTGTGACTCATTGTGCATGTTTTCAGTATAAAAGTATCATTTTTTTTAATATGTATATCACATAGCCAAAATGAAAAATGTGCCAGTTCTATTTTTATAAAAACTATCTATAATATATATTTTTACATGTAATAATTTACCACATGTCAATATGACACATAATGTGGTCAGTGTGACATAATATGTTTGTTTTCAATAGAGAAGTTCCATTTTATTTTAAAATGAGTATCATATATCCAACACTAAGAGAATGAGATTATATTTTTTTAAAGAATTAGGATAATGGTACATAATAAATTTATGAGTGTACTAATTTACCCCACATCAATCTTATACGTGATGTTTTTAGTATGAATCAATGTGTATTTTTTCAACATAAGTGACATTTTAGTTTAAAACACGCCTTACATAGTCAAAACCACGAAAACAATCTTGGATTGTTTTTAAATTTTAATACAATTATCCACAATATTTTTAATATGTATTATAATTTTCATCACTTAAATCAAACATATGATGTGTTAGATATTACTTTATATAAATTTTTTCAATAAATAAGTGACATTTTTTTATTAAAATGCACACCACATTGTCAAAATTGGGGAAATGAGAATGTAATGTTTTTAAACATAATGAAAATAGTCTATAAGTTATTTATGATGTGTATTTATTGACTTTATGTCAATCTGATAGACGAAGTAGCTAGTATGGCTCATAGTGCATGTTTTTTATATAAATTTCATTTTAGATTAAAACAATCCTAAAATAGTCAACACCAATAAAAAGATATTCTATTTTTTTAATTTTGTACAATTATCCCTAATAAATTTATGACATGTATGAATCGACTGCATAAAAATCCATTAGATGATGTTGTTAATATGACTCCATGTTCATGTTTTCAATATAAAAGTTTCATTTTAGTTTAGAACGCATAAGATATAACCAAAAAATTTCAAATGAGACTGTAGTGATTTAAAACACTAGGAAAGTGATACATAGTTTATTTGTGATGTATAAGAATCAAGAACACGTCAATTTGATAGATGATGTGTGTGGGATGAGTCGATGTGTGTGTTTTCAATATAACTATCATTTTAGTTTAAAATGTGCCTCACATATCCCAAATTGGGAAAATGATATCGGATTTTTTTCCATTATTAGGAAAATATTCCATTATATATTTTTGACATGCGGGAATCAATTACACAACAATATGACACCCAATTTACAGATTATATCATTAATATATGTAGTTATAGAAATCATAATTTTACATATGTGGATAATATAACATAATTTTTTTAAAATTTTATTAAATTTTAATAAAATAAATATTGGGTTTATTGTAGGGACGTGATTTTATATATAGGGTTTTACCTATTAAAATTGTTTAAAATTTTTATTTCTTATATAGGTTGTAAATTTTTTGGTTAATGGAAAATAGAACATTAATGTAGAAAACATTAATGCACATTTTGAATATAAATTATAGTTAAAAGTGTAATTATGTATTCTAATCCTATTTATTTTTTATTTTTAATTTTTTATCTATTCTGATTAAGATTTATTTTATAGGTCTATTGAATGTATGTTATAGAGCTAAAATAGTACAACTACTAAAATAGACTTTATGAGTTCCAGATGAATTGGTGATAAAGTGTCCCTTTATTATCACTTTATATAGTGATGATAAATGATATCTTTTTCAGCACTTTATCTATCAATGATAAATGGTGTCTTTATCTACACAATATCATGATCTTGCAAAGGAATGTTTTAATAGTGTTAGATAAACACTGACAAATAGGCAATTTATCTATTCTTCTATAAAAGCGATCATAAAGGTACCCTTTTCAGCGTAACTTGGATGCGTGGATAAAAGACTCATTTATCCTAACTTTTTCTAGAACTGATAAAGACCAGTGGAATTTATTATTACATAGATTTTCAGCAATTTTATGTAATTATAAAGATCATTTTTAACACTTATAAATCATGTTTTTTAGTAGTGTCACCATATCATTTGTGTTACGTTGTCTAAAATGGGATATGTCTGATCCCTTTTCCATTTTTAATAAAATATCAGTGAATATTGACAGTTTAAATATTTCTTAATATATATAAGGTTCTAATATGTCCTTGTACCAAGAATTCCTTATTCTTATTTTTGATTGAGATGTATACATTACACTTTACTAAGGAAATATTCATAAGATAAACCTCATTAGCAGTGAATTTAGTCTTAATTTCACAGGTGATCTAATGATCCATGGCATATCATTACCTAAGATATTTTGAGATATTAAGAGTGTCCAAAAATGAATGTTGGACTAATATAATAGTCATTTTCTACAGGTTATTGTAATTATGTTCAAGGGTTCTATGCTACCCAATATGGTATTCTTAATTATCCTACAGATTCAAGGTTGATGAATTTGGTGCCAACGATAACTGTTTCTTTTTAGAAAATGAGGCCATGTTTTTTTACTAGTGGGTTAAGTCGTGCTAGTCTTCTCACATTCTGGGATGGTTAAATATTTTCACACCATCTTTAATGAAATCAATGACTATTGGTTTTGTAATAATATTGATGGATTAAGTAATGTATTCATAGTTTTTTTGGGATTTATGAATTTCATTCCATTGGCTTTCAGACACATATATGGACATAGTGGGAATTTTTATAGAATATTTAGATTTTTTGTGATCATGCCTCCTAAGGATCCCTTTGTTCAAAAAACATCTACTTATACCTCCAAATATGTATAGGAAACTAAAGATCATTTCCTATATTTCATTATATAATGGGTCAATATAGTGGATGATATTCTTTGGGCTATACTGTGAGTCTTCTTCTAATGATGGTTTTGTTTGGTCGGGTGGTGCTCGTGTTCCAAATTAAGGGGGAAAGAATCCATGAGATTCATGGGTGGTTTTAGAGTTTTCTGAATCTTCCATTCATGTCCCCTATTATAATTCCTTTTATTATTACTTCCTCTAGAGTAATGGTTCGAATGTATCATATTTGATGATTTTTTGGGAAGTATGGCCAAAACTCGGTCCTTTATTTGATCCCAATTAATAAAATGAGTTTGATCAAGTGTAATTCAGTTCATATAGATATATAATTTTTATTCAGATCAAGATATGAAGTTTTTTTAGTTTCTTTATTCCCCCAATTGAATTATGGACACATCAAATTCATGTTATATATGTTTTCTCATTATAACATAACCTAATTCAACCATTTATTAGAGAATATCTTTAAAAATGATATATACTATGTTGTCTTTTCCCAGCATCCAATAAAAAAAGTAATTAATGTGTAGATCTCTAAGGTGAACATCATCATATTATATAAACTCATGAATCATAAGGTGGTTATTTTCTATTGTTGGTATAATATAGTATGAAACTGATACATTCAAAAAGGTTGGTTTTGTTATTTTGGTTCTTATTTCTTGTTCATTTTTGTTCTTTCATTTCCACCAAATAATTGCAATTTTTCTATTTTTTCACATTGTTATAGGCCTTAAAAAAATATAACATACGATGGTGCTGCAAGAGTCACCTATGTTTGTTAAAAAAATAGTGGATTTTTGAAATTTTCCTAATCTTTTCACCAATGTAGAAGGCATAGACTGAAATTCGGCTTTTGTTCACCGAATAGAATCCTCTAAATGTTGTCGTGTATCTACAAATTCTCAGAATCCACATAGTTATGTTAACATGAATAAAAATGTAGATGCATAAATAGATAGGTTCTCTATGAACATATTGAATATATTCTATTAAAGAAGATTCATATTGAGTGAGTATATCAGACCTTTCCACATAATGATGAAATTAGATACTTTCTAATTTTCAGTAAATATTCAATTTAAGTGTCCAGTTGGTATTTTATTTCATTGTTTATAGATGATTTTGGAAATAAATTAGTTATTATTATTTTACCATTGCATGATGGATCAGATCTCAAAACTATTATTCCCAACAATGGAAAATACTTCAATGTTTTGCACAAATCATCTTAGTTTTTTCCTCATTCTGATAGAATATTTCATTTATATGGCCGCATTTAGACAAAAATTGGTACTCATGTTTCTATGTATATATCTCTATATATGATTATGGAAATATATGATACCAAAATATGGATATAGGGGGGGTATTGTCCACACATTCATGGTTATTTTTACTTTTAGGCTATATAGGAGAACACTTTTCCGCAATGTATTCCATTAAAGATGAAAGACACTCGCTGAATCAAAGACGATATGGTGGAAATAATATTTCAGTAGATCTTATAAAATGGGTAGCATAAAAAACATTATATTTTTTTTCTTTAGACATGGTTATTGTCTCAAAATTCGATCTATTCATTATTCAATCTCTCATAATGTACGATTTTGTTGTCATATAATAAGAAATCCTTGGTCTCCTTTGATCATTAGGTTCATGTACAACAATTTACAAGACCTATAACCAAAATAGTGCTCATATTATTCTCTTATAAACTATCTAACCCCTTCTTAGTGAGTTTTAGGAGTAATATTTTTCATTTTTTAGTATTACACTATGTAGAAATGTTTCAACTGAGTAATTCAGAAATTAATGATTTTAGATTGTTGATTTCAGCCTTATGCTTGGATTATTTTTCTTTATAAAAAATATTTTTGATCACTCTAGGTGGTGATTTGGAAATATAAACACATTTCCATTTATCATTTTCATAATAAAATCTAGTGGGTGTAAAAAAATAATTTTGTTTTCATTGCTCTAAGAATTCCATGGATTTGAGATACACACACCTTCCTTATGTGTTTTAGTGTAGATCGTATCTTCGGAAACTATTTCTTCCTTTATTTCCTGAGCATCCTTCTATGGATTTTTGTAATCAATATGTTCAATAGAATTTTTTTTACAATGCCTGAATAGTACTTTGAATTATTTATTCCTCATATAAATAATATGAATATCCTTAATTTCATGTCCCTTCTACAAAATATACCGTCATAGGCCTCCTTCGAGTCCCCTTTGGTACCATGTAATTTCTATATATGCCCCCAATGGGATTTAATTTAAAATTTCAACTTTTACCATAACATATATATATACATGGTTATCCTATTAGAGTCACCATCTATCCTTACCAACTATACCATGAATGATAGGGTTGTTTCATGAATTATCAGAAATGGTGGGGGTGTTGACTATCAGAGGTCACCACCAATCCTAGATAAGGTTTATTTCCTTATAAAAGATCATAAATATTCCCCCATCGCTATGGTTTGGGGTTTCCTTAGTTATTACACTTGTATATCTTCACCCCGTTGTGGGTTTTATGATTACAAAGGTAGTGGTGGTTGTAAAAATTACATTATAACTATAGGTTTGGGTTTCTACTCGATGGTTTCTATATATATTTCTAATAATTTTATCTTTATTTGGAATGATTTAATTTGGTTATGATCTAGTTGGAATACATGTCCAGTATGTGATATGATCACCATAAAAAGAAATAATATAGTTTTAGGCTTCACCATTGTCAACAATGATTTTTTGTGAACTTGATGGGGGATTGAAACATGAACCTATCAATTTCCATCTCAATTTAGTAATGAAACATTTTCATTATTGATATTATAGGGTTTTTTTGATTAACCAACTAGAATTTCCATTATTTGGGATTTTCATAATTCTTGAAATAAGGAAATTTTGGGGAACCTTTTTTAGAGGAATCTACTATCCTAGGAGAGAGAAAAAGTGTAATTCTCCATATTCTCAACATCCTTAAATATGATAATTAGATGTGGAATTGGTGATTATCTATCAAATATCCAATAAACATTGAAGGAAAGCATTCAAAAATCCATCACATTGTCTATTGGACATTATATTCTATTTTTTGGAGAATGTAGCAATGTAAATTTTATAATATCATCTACTCACCTCTAACATATGGCCATGGTACCCCTAATAAAGGCTATGTATATTAATTATTTGATGAATGTTTACACAAATGTTTTGGAACATATATGAAAATCAATCCTCCTTTAACAGCTTTGGGATGTCTTATCAGGGAGTGTAAATTGGAAAAAAAAATCACTAGTTATTTCTCTCCATATGTCTTTTCAAACTCCATCCTATTTAGAAGAGAATTATTCCACTTGATCTAACCACTTGGATTCATTCAAATTTCATCACTATAGAAAGGTTTTTTTTACTTCAATAGATGTGGATGAAGTAACACAAGTAATAATGAAATTCTTTGATATAATCAATCTTGATATTTCATGAACAAATCGATATTAGGGAATCATCTAAGAGTGTTCTATGAGGAGAGAACCTTCTCATCATGTGTCGTTGGAGGAGCCCCGTTTGTCTACAAATCAATGTTTATAAGGGGGTAATCTATGGATAATGTTACTCTCACATTATGATGAGGATTTTAAGTAGTCTTATGCCACCAAGGGTAGTTTTTACAGGGCCTCAATTACATCAATGATGATCAATATGAGAATATGTGACTAGTCTTCAGTAGTTGTTTTCCTTTGGAGGGACATACTTTTTGATGATATTCATGGAGCAATGCGGTGACATTAAGGGATGAGAGTCCTTTTATATGACTCATTCCTCGTTGATGAATTTGAAAGATAATATCATCGATGATGACTAGGAGTATGGCCATGTACTTTATATTCCATCATAATTTTCCTATGTGTCCCTTCTGTTTGGGAGGGAATATGTACTCACCATTCAATATATATTGTACATTATTGCCATTATTTAATAGGGTCTAGGGGTATGGTGAATCATTCATACTTTTGATCCAATTCCATGATATGATTATAGACTTATTAGATTAAAGTTGGAATGTGGGACCACTATTGGATTTACATTATAATATAAAAACCATCCATTAGAATGATAGTGTGGATATTGGCCTTCTCTTGGGTAACATTCAGGATATGCGGATGATCCTCTCTATTATTAACAGGATTAATGATATGGTCCTACTCCTGGGTAGTCTATTGGATATTCCAATTCCCAAATTATATCAGAGTTGTCAATATATATTGATATACACGTATTAGTTGGATATGAATATGGGCATTCCCATCTATTGCTTCCAAGATATGCTTATAAGATTTCATAACAAGGATAGGAATACATTCCCATTCCATAGTGGAATTGGAAATATGCTCCCCTACTATCATTCCCATTTTTTTTAAATTGAGGACAATATGCTTCATATGTGGGTATAAGAATATATTTCTAACCCTGGTTTCTACCATGATGTGTTGACAAGATTCTGTTGGAGTTTCTTGATTATTAGTCATTGTTTTATAGATGAAAACAAGGTTATATGATAGTTTTATTATTTATAATATGGTTCAATGTTGTTATTACTCTCTGTAAGAGGGGACATAAGCCTGATCCATGTGGTTGAAATCTCTCCACAGTTGGAGTGATCTTATAGATTCTTAAGATGGATTGAATAAGGGTGGAACAAACTAGTTAGTATCCTCAGTAACCTGCTGAGTAATGGTGGATTCATGTTGTTGTAAATGATATAAATTTTCAGGGTCTATCCTAGTTTTATTCTAAGATAAGGTAAGGTTTTAGTTTTCTAAATGATTTAACTCCCATATATAAGGGAGATATTGGCATTTTTACTTTGGGGATAGAGTCCCTAAGTGGTTTCAGGAGACAAATGACAACACCGGCTTGTTCATAACATTCATATAGAAGGATGAGATATAAAGATTCAGTGATAATATATTATCATTCGTGTCCTTGAATGTTGGAATGGAAAAATGCCAATGGTACAACATCACCATCATATTATTCACTTCGTGTTAGAGGCACTAGATGGGTGAAATCATCTTTACAATCGTTTAGTGATGCATTTTTTTAAAGTTTTAAAAGATAAATTTTTCTTAATGACTATTATACCACATTTTATAAATGGTAACTCTATAAGGAGTACATAGAGTGATAAATAACATAGAATTGATTAATGTTGTTTATAACACAATTTCATGTTCGAACTATCATTTCCACAAGAGAATAATCACCAAGTTATTTTTTATAAAATATTCATGTTGGGTTCACCATTTTTTCAATTGGTTTTTATGTGATTTGTCCCTAGAACAAGAAACACCAAATGGATCCCACATCTATGAAAAAATATGTTATTATGCAACTAAATTCCAAAATCTTGTGGTTTCTGGGGTTTATGTCTATTGATCCATCAAAATTTTCACTGGTTGAGAGGATGAGAGGTCAGTCTCATCACACAACTTATGGGGAAATTATTACCTACTATAGAAATCTCTTATACATTTAATACGTATTCACGAATCTTTCACGAAATCTAAAGATGTCACTCATTTCCCTTAGTCTAACAACTAATTTCTGACATGAATGGATAGGAACACACACACACACACATACATACAAAGTTCGTTAACATTATTTTTCACAAATTAATACAATTTGATATTTGTGTGTCAATGTTTAGTCCCATATATTCAGTATATATGTTTTTATTACAATCAATGTAAGTGGTGGGTATTTTGAAGTTTGGATTAAACCTCAATGAGTATATTTATGTATCCATTGAGAATGCGAAATCAAAACCCATATGATGAAGTCTCACAGTTTTAAGTTCATGTGTTAAATATTGATCTATAGAGATTCACATCATGAGGAATTGGATATGGGGAATAAGGATTCATAGAAATTGTTTGTTTGTGGATTACAAAAGAATAACCCTTTTTATTGTTGACCTCATTGGGGAATATGAATCAATTAGGTTAGAACTAGTGATTACTATATAGTAATAGTCTCTTCATGTATAAGATATTCTCATTGGAAATATGGTGTAGTGATAATGATATGATAATTCATTGGGAGAATATCACTATATGGAGAAGGGATGGTTTCATTAATAATATGGCCCAATGAGGAGAGTTCCTAGGGGATATAACCTTTGTAAATGAGATATCCAGTCTTGTAAGGAACATAACATGGTGAGGAATGTCTTAATTATAAATATTCCCTTTTAGGGTGGATTTTAAAGGTGGAGGATGTTCTTTTGAACAATTATACTAGTGTAAAAAAATCGTTCACATCATAGTTCTAATATTGGTTAATAAATAACCAATATTAAATTTCTTTATCACACTAGGTATTTATATAACTAATGTGAAGGCCTTTTCTGAGGGTGGATTTGACAATTTTAATTCAATAATCATTATTAACACTTTTATGACTAAGAGTTTTAAAATTGTATATTATATAATAATTGTTAAAAGTAAAATTTTAGAACCTCTTAAAATGAGGATTCAATTTTTTCAAAGAGTTCCTTTAAATTTTAAAATCCCTACAATGATTATTAATGATATATTACATCATTCCAAGGGTTTTTATATGTTATCAAAATCAATATTTACTCATTTCTCTGATCCTCAATTAATTAGGATGATGCTTCCATGGGTTTTTTTGAAAAAAAATTACTTTTGTTTTATAAGTGTGATCTAATTCTGTAATTTATTTATTAAAATATATATTAATTAATGTACATGATAATGAATTTTTTTCTTTCATGAAAAATAAATCATTGTAAACTGTAAAAATGAGAAAATACTGCCTGAAATTAACAAGATTGATTTTAAAATTATAGAAAAACTATAACGTCATATTTCTAATTAAATCACTCCTCTAATGAAAATTATATCAAATGACACCACCTAAAACACAGAAAATTAATATACTCATTACGTTTATTTCTCATATTTCTTAAAATAAGTTCCTTTCATGACTTTTTTACATTCATGGAAGTAATCCACTTCTATGTTTTTTTAAAAATTCAATACTTCATATGTCATTCATCTTATAACAGATGTTTGAATATGTTTTCAACATCAACATATTTTTAATTATATTGAAAATGGATTTTAACATTTTAAATTTCAAAAATGACATCTAATGTGTCTTTTGATGAATGTTATAATCAAACTAATTGTGAAATTATTTTTTTAGAGAATCATTACAATTTTAGTTTTTTATTACCACTATTAAACATATCAGTAATGTGTTTTTTTAATAAAATTTCTTATCAAAATGATGTTCAAAACCAAAAAACCCAATGTAAAATTCCTATTTTTATACCATTAATGGGAGGAGACCTACATATCTTCATTAAAAGCAATAAAATATCATGTATTTTGAGGTGAACCATCTATAGTTGTGTTTAAAATATCAATCCATGTATTTTTACATAAAATAATGATGATGAACCTATTGTTTAACAACTTATAACAAGTATTCCTATGTTGTGAATGATTCTACAATAGTTAATTGTGTGGGAAATATTCTTATGAGGCTACCATGGTAGGATAGGTCTCGGATAAAACATAATAGGGGGCCAATTGGGGTATTTTAATTGTGTTAATGTCACAGGAAACTCATATATATAGACCCAAATAATTCAAGATTGATGTTAGAAAAAATAAATTCTATAGATTAAGAAAATTTTATTAGAATGGATGATTATATTTCAATAAGTATTATGCATTGAGGTTATGCTTGGTGAGTGATCTTGACTTGCTGATGGAATCATCAACTAGAACCGTACTGTATCTTATACATGAAGAGGGAACTGATCGTTATTTTTTTCTTTTTATTGGTAGGATTGGGTTTATTATGGATGTGGGAGGTGTAGGTAATCATATAATAATACTTATCGTTTACTCTAGTAGGGATTCTATTTTTTCAAATACTCATTGAATATATAATAATTTAATCATTGATTCAACATTGATTGATATTATGGGGAAAATATTTTCCTCCTAGTCCTTAAAACACCACTCTAGTATGTTACCAATTGGGACCCATGTTATTAAATGAATCTATGATTGTGACCCCATAAATAATTTTCATATCATGGATGATGATTATTGAGTCTTCTTTTGTCAAGGGAATCCATGATCCCACTACTATATGTGCCATGTACCTGTGTATCTGGTGGCTTTGGATGAGTCTATGATAGTTGGGTTACTAGGTGGGAAACTTAGTCAAATGGATTATTTAATATAGTGGATTTGGTATACATGTATCACTAGTATGGGATATAGAAATATGGTTCTCTCTAGTGGAAGGACATGAATAATATTGGCCATAGTATGGGTATTCAATGAAGACAAATCACCCTAGTGCATGGCCTTCAAAAAGTTTGTCCTTATTTTAGAACAATAGTAGATGTGTCTCCTAAGAAAATAGACCTTGTGGAATGGAATTCCTTGTGGATATAATTAGGTGAAGGGTATCCCATGTATATGGACATGGGAAATCTATCACCTTGGTTGAAGGGTCTGAGTAATGTTTTGGGTGAAGTGACACCTTAGTAGAATGAATTGTGTAAAGGGTCGTCTAACTGGAAGGCCTTGACATGGGTTCACCTAGTTAATGGAATTGGGTGATGGGACACCCAAGTAGAATTGGAAAAGATAGTTACACCAACCTAATGATCTGGAACTATGGAAAAGTTGTTATTTCATTAATTTTATTACCATCAGATGATGTAATTTCAATTGTTTAAGTTAACCCCCCTCAGTTATTAGGAATAAAATCACTAACTAAAGGGGTTCTAAGGATAGATAAAATGGGGTATGATATTATATTACCATTGTAGATGTTGGGGAGAGCATTCCCAAGTTATGAGTTGAGCATATCATGGTTAGAAAATATAGATTATGGGTATTATTGGACGAGTGAGAAATAATGTGTGCATATGTGGATTGGGTGGTGAAACCTAGGCGATATATCATGTGTGATAGAATAGATCCTTGGGAAAAGATACCTCAGTATCTATCTACGGGTTTCATTTAAGTTATATGGATTCTTATTAGGACTTTTATCCACTGTTATCATTGGTTCATTGTCTCACAATGGGGGACCCAACAATATCATAAATTTTCATAGAGATATTTTAGAAAAACATTGATATCCAACCATAAAATGAAATATTATTCCATTGACTATCCACAGAGAAACATATCCCATTTTGATATTTTTTCATTATATTTGATTAAAATTCATCTTTTAAATAATATCATTAAATATTTTAGGACTAGACAAATTCAACCTCTTAATTTACCCCAAATATATAGAGTTCGAGAATTATTTCTAAAAATTATTCATGATATTTCATTTAAATAATATAATTTAAACTATTATTGTTAGAGAATTAAACCACGGAATGATGTAGATTATGATATCCTTTGAAATCCAATGAAATATTGTAAATATTGTTCCATAATTTTCAAATTTTCTTCTATGATTTCTAATTGGTCTGAGCATAAAAATTATTACTGAAATATATTTCAGTATCGTATCAATTTTGATGCCCCTTCTAAAAATTTAATGAAAACCTGTGATAAAGATATAACAGAATAGAAATAAAAACACTATGTAACTTTACTATCTCTTAAATATTAGGTCACGATATATTGCCTAAAGATATATTATCTCAAATGGGTTAAAAAATGATAAAATTTAGTCAAATAATAAAAAATAATCCATATTGATTTATTACCATCAGATTTATATTTTTTTCACGTGGTCAAATACATGGATTTAGGGTTCCACATATATTTTGGAATTAATAATTATTGAGGAATTCCTTAAAGTGGGTTTTTTACCTTGAACCTATTTATGGGTCAAATATTTTATTGTAAATTCCATAATTTAATTCTCCAAATCTTTCCACAAAAAATATTCCAATATATATATATATATATATATATATATTTCAAAATTGTCTACATAAATAGTATATAGAGATACTTAATCCAAACATAAAATGATCACGTTTTCTGAGAGTTATTAAGTACACATATTATCTTTTTAAATATTATAATACATATATCATCAAAATTAAACTCCTATAAGAATACTTTTTACAATTTAATCTTATATTTGAATCCACAATCATATTTTTGAGTATATTATATTATTTACAACAATAATGATTGTATTGTAATTTTTTAATGAAAAAAAGTATCTACATTTAAAATTTATATTCCAATTTACATTAAATAATTAACTAATAATTAATGTTCCAAATAGAACATGGTTAATGGTGTGTTTATCTTACAACTTAATGCATATTCTACCTTATTTATTTTCCTAGATGATAATTTAGTGTACATTCATTATCATTAATATTTTCTAAACACCACTTTCACCTCATATTCAATTCTTTTTTTTTATGTATATATTTCAACTTTTTAGGTTTTCGTACATATCACATTTCAATAAATATAAATAATTCATTAAATATTTATAGTCATAATTACAAAAAAAATATCAAGGTAATTTATTGGATAATATTCTCATATGGTTTCAGCATTTATAATTCATATGCTCTGATACAGTCATTTTTCATTAAAACACAAAATATTCACATTGTAAAGCATCACTATAAATGAAAAATGTACCATATAAGGATTGAAATTATAAACATATTGAATTATCCAATTTTTTTAATTCTTGAAAACAGTTTTTACATTCCTCTTTTTAAATAAATTTAACACCCTTTCGATTTAACTTGGTTAATGGGTTAGCGAACTAAGAAATGTTTTAAATAATATCTTTGTTAATAATCCAATAATCAAAAAAACTATGAATATTTTTTGTATTAGTTATTCTATTAAATAATTCCACTGATTTAGTTTCATTAAGATGAACTATTGTTCCATATTTAATTATAATATACCCATGAATGGATTTTTTTCAACCAAAGACCACTTTTCCCAAACATTTTATATAAATTATTTTCTAATAGGGTCTTAAGAAGAATCATCAAATTTTTTTATGATCATCATACATTTTATAATATAATATAATATCATAAATAATTACCACCATAAATTTTCCTAAATATTTATTGTACACAATACTCATCATATACGTTAATAATGTTGATGAATTCTTCAACCAGAATGGAATATATTAAATTTATAGTTACCATATGATGTTGGATACACCATCATAAAAATGTATAAATCTTTTACCTTCAACTAAAAATATATATACATGGGGTCAATATTTTAATTTTACATGGATCCTTGGAGATAATCATCCAAGTTATAATCAAAATGAAAATGATACACATTCGTAATAGTAGTGTTATTGAGTTTTATTTAATCACTAAAAATCATAATAGAATAATATTTTTATCAAAAAATAAAACTAGATCATCCCACGGTGTTGTGATGGATGATTGATACCCTTATCATTAAACTCTTGTAATTTATTTTTCAATTTCTATAGATTCACTCTATCCATTATTGAACGGGTTTTGAAGTTTTATTATCACTATGAATAAAATCAAAAGTGAATTCAACTTCCCAATCAAAATAGCTCACGTAAAATCACTAATAAATATATAGAAATATCTACTATATATTGGTACATCGTTATATAAGACTATATCTTGGATTATATTATACGATAAAGATAATATTAATATCTATCACGGATTAATTTCCTATATTATTGATATTTTTATCACTGGTATGAATTCATTCATAAATACAAACATATAATTTTTTTGAAAATTAAAATTAAATTTAAATTTTTATAATCCTTGTTAACATGATATCAAAAAATCCAATCCAATCCCAAAATAAAATCAAACTCAAATATAGTTATGATAATAATATTAATAGTTAAAATAATGAAATATATGTTTATAATAAGACTCGTATAAATAATTATTACAATAATACATGTACCAAATAATATCTCCAAAAGTTCCAACACCATTACATGAGATGATATTTCAATTTTATGAGAAATATTACATGAAATGAAATAATGTGTAGATCAAAAATCATAAAATACATTTTCATAGTTTTTGTAAACAAATAAGCTACCTATTACAACATCACATGATGAATATGAAACTATGGTAGTGGAAGAACATGATTTTTTGACACCATTATATTTATAATATTTATGATATTTTCTTTAAAAATTTACATCCAACACATATTTTTATAATAAACTATCTCATTATAATTAAAACACATCACATTTATTTGATCTCCTTGAAAAAGTTTCATTTTATATTTTTCCAATTATTAATATGATCATTAATCCTTCGTTACAATCTTGATCCAAATTTCTAAATTTAACACACAAATAAAATACCCCTAATCTTTTAAGACACATTTCAGAATGGTTTTTTACTACCTTTATTGAATGAGAGAAATTGATATTTATTACCTTCATACTTATTTTTTGATTGATACATTATTCTTTTCTACCTTTTTTACTGCTTTCCTTAATTTCAATGGATACATAAGGGTCCAAAAGACTATTTAACCATTCTCATAAAATATACTGTTTTTTATAGTAACTCCCAAATTCAGGAGTAACGATTTCATTTCATAAATAAAATTTCATACATATGTAAAATCAATCAATTTCACATTTATAGTAAAAAATAATAATCAGTACAAACCATTATCATATCATAAAATTTTAATTATAACTAGAAACTAATACCTCTTATTTTTTCGTTAACTCAATAAATTTTCTTCTCATTCTATATCAAAAAAAGTTGGGAAACTATGTTTTAATATTATATATATATATTCTTTTCTATTAGGTTAATCTATTTCTTCTCATAGGAATTCTTAATTAGTGACTTCCATGAATTAGTGATGATATGAAAATATGAATATTGTGTTTATTCAATGTGAAACCATTCCTTGAAAACATATTACAATTTTTTTTTTATTTTTCTATAGTTTTTGGTAGAATTAAAATATTTGTATAATTGTGGTGTTTCTATCAAGAAATATAAATTTTTTTATGATTCCATACAATAAGTATTTACAATGAGGAATTATAAAAAATGTGGAATATATTTTTAGAGAACTAGGATCAATCATAATGCATCACATTTACCCTATACCTAAATAAATAGGTATAATATATTAATATAATTATTTTTGAAATAGATCATGGATCTATCATGTAAACCCCATTATGGTTCTCTTATTTTAAATTAAAATTCCATTGCATCAAAATAATTTTAAAATTTGAAAAAGAAAACTTGTAATACATGAGTACTATACCAAAAACATAAATAGAATAGATTGTAATATGGATATAAATAAATAATCTTCACTATAAATATTCCTCAATTATCATAATTACTATAACTGAGAATATATTGTGTCATGATCATCAAAATTTTACTAAAAATAATTTCACAGAAGAATAAATTAGATATGTGTGTGAAAAATAAAAACATAGGAGGATGGGCCTCGATTCCATAATATAAATAACCATGACACAATAATGCATAAATAGGGTAACATTATAGGGCTAAAAAGATATCTTTCTACCATACACACACTATTAAATAGATTTTTGTGAAACATTAAAACCTCAAGATTTTGGTTGCATGGTCTCGATGCTAAAACATTCACGATTAACTGAAACATGCATAAACTAGTTGTTATTAGATTTAATTTTTAAGTCTGAAATTATTGTTATTATATAATGATCTTAAAGAAAATAATTATTTTAAATGAATATATTTATTTCCAATTATTAAATTTTTTCACCCTAAATGTGATCAACCAATGGGGAGAAATAATTTTTTAATAGCTCACGCTAAAACCATTATGGTTTTATTACATTATTCAATTTGATTATAAGATAACCACGTCATCTAGTTTTCAAATAATTAAAGTATGGAGAGGATTAGAATACATAGAAGGAAGAATGTAGTAGGTTATAGACCTTATAGGGCAACTTAGTATCTCCTATGAAGACTTTCATGTATTTATTTTACACCTGTGGATTTAGGATCATATAACGTATGGTATCTATGTTTTCCTAGAATATTTGAAATATTATTTTGGTATATCTATCTATGTATGTGTTTCATCCCATCATCAATAAAATTATAACCATTATAATGGATGACCATTCCATAATGAGTAACTGATCACATAAGGGATGGTGGATCAGGATTATGATGATGATAATTGAATATTACTCATTGGTTTTTCTTGAGAGTTGAATGTTTTTTTATTAATATCACGTTTATATTAATAAAAATTTAATATCTTATTCTCTTAGAGAGAGTGATGGAAATTAATTTATAAACCACAGTTTTGTATAGGGTGATGGGATCATGGGATTCATCTTTAATTATTGTATTGGTTTTGGGATAGAAAGCAATTCACTCAGGTTCTGTTAGAATAAATTAAGAATAACTATTGAAAAAACCTAGGATGTTTTAATATACATTTAATATGTGGGATTGATTTCCTCAAGATGTATAATAATTAGATGAAAATTCTAAATCATAATAGAAGTAAAATCAACATTTAGAAAATAATATCCACTGAAATTTGTTTTCTATCTATGTTAATCATAAAAGGTCTTCATTAATCTAACATAGTTCTTTGATATAACATCATATAAGATATTTTTTTATTTTCATTTCCATTTTTTTCATTAATCATTTGTTCAAATCCATCAAATCTATAACTAGTAAAAGTTTACTTTGTTGATATCCACTTGTTCCCAGTGGATCAACCGTTGTAGTTATCCTTACCATACTAAACTGTAGTATATTTAATAATTTATTATCATGAATTATAAATCATAAACTCTAAATCCAATACCTAAAGAAATTATGAATCCTTGTTGTGTGTTAGTTTTATGGAAATATTTCCAGGGATGACAGTATAGAATTATCCAAATGACCTAGTACTCATTGATTTGTTCAGTAATGCCTTTTTTTCTTTTTTTAATCTATGTTATATTTTTACATGTATGAGTGTTTTTGTTTTTAAACCTATAGGTATCAAGGAATGAAACACACTCTAAAAACTCTATCAAGTAGCCTTAAATGTGACGAACAAAATGAGTTATATACTATGATCTATCAATATATTTTTAGAAGTTTGAGAGAAATAATTGCAAACCCATGAAACCATGTAGCACAATAAGAGCCATAGAACATCACAAATGGATCGCCAGAGAACAAAATGGGATTAGACTAATATATTAAATATTTTTCTCATTTATCAAGATAATACATGAATTGTTATCCCATGAATCTCGAAAACTAACATTTATTGGATGGAAATTGTTCTTCATATGACCCAAAACAAGGGATAGTTCAATATATTATAGAATTAAGAACCCCAAAATCATATATTAAATTAAATGAAGATATATTAATCATTAATAATCCAAAATTTCTCCAATGATTCAGTATTTTTAGTATCCTTCCAATTTTAATTACTAGGATAAGGAAAATATTGTCTATACTTCTAGACTCTATCCAGTAATGCTAATGAAAATATTAAGAATTCATAACCAAAATTTTATGCTACATGAAAAATATTCCTCCATAATATCTTGACAACATTTCAAGAAACTATTATTTATATTAATAGACATGGACAAGTTCTTCAAATACAGTAACATAATTTTTATATTAGACTACAAAATAAAATCTGGGTTGTGGTTTATTTGATAGCTAGAGGAGGACTCGAGATAAATACACTACTTATGGCCCTAGAAATTGTATACAATGTTAATGATAACTTCTCTCAATATATTGGTGATCATGTACTGACTATGTAAGGACTGAATCATGTTTAGGAAACAATAAATATATCTATAAAAATAGATGTGACAACAAAGAGAATGGATGAATTTCTCTTCATATATAAGTAATGAGTATAATTAGATCCACCAAAAATTAATTTGTGATATGTAAAGTACATCAAAATTTTCATTGTTTCTAAGAAGGACCTCACGATAACCTGATGTATGATATTAATTTTTATGTTACATCCATCCACAACCATATTTTAAGAATCAATATGAGAAACAATAAGGTCGGCTATTCAAATAAAATTATGGAGACTATTATAAGGGTAGAATGAAAATTATTACAAAGGCTTTATATGTTTTATTCTAGGAAAAAATCATTGAATCCTACTGATAAAAACATTCCAACCCTAATGCATTAGTTTATTCAAAAATACTATCCTTAGTTTCAATTATAAGTTAAAAATCCAAGAAATCATTTTAGATTTGTCATAAAATTAAATTATTAATAATATATAGAGTCTCTATGAAATGGAAAAAAATTAAAATAATTATTATAAATACTTGGAAAATCTCAATGTATAACTTTAGAACATTAAAATTCAGTCTGTACATTTTTCACAAAAATTGAACATGATATCACATGGTCTTCAATCAAGAAACATGAGTGTTATACTTAAAGAGATGAATGTCATCCCATTGTGTTGTCAAAAAAATTTGAAGGTGTTGAATATTGAAAATGCATGTAATATGTGGTTGAGAGGGAAATAGATGTAGAAAAATAAGTGGAAAATAATGTGGGACAATTTAATGAGAATAAACCACTAAAAAAAATAATGATCGGCTGATAGAAGAATGAAAAACTAAAAATAACATAATAATGAAACCTAATGTTATACTATATCAATAAAATAATCAATTTATATGGAGTATTAAACATAAGATGATGGAATAAAAATATAATAAAATCATGAAAATTTTCAAACATATTCATATAAACATTCCATTTACATAGGAAATTTCAAAAAAGTTGGGATATTCCATGTTCCTCCAAGAAAACTTCTTGAATATGAATAAATTGGATGAATTATATGAAATTTATTTTAATTAATAGTTAAAAATAGTTTTTTAGTGAATACACTCACTAAATATTCCATATCTAATAAAATTTTCAATCCCATGAAAAATTGGATCATACACCTTTGGAAGTGCACTTTTATGATCAAAAGGATAATGTTAATTTTATACAATTAAAAATTTTCAAGAATCTTAAGATAAGAAACCAAAATCCCCTTATAGTTTCTTAATAATTATTAGATATATTATTGAATTATC
This sequence comes from Viscum album, assembly GCA_963277665.1. Lineage (NCBI taxonomy): Eukaryota > Viridiplantae > Streptophyta > Magnoliopsida > Santalales > Viscaceae > Viscum > Viscum album. The sequence goes on along the minus strand of OY728123.1, from coordinate 1,193,532,976 downwards.
TAATTATCATCCTTAAGGATATTTTAGTATTGGTGGTAATGTTAATTTTTGTAACTTATTTTATAATGTTGTAACTGGAATAAGAATGTGAGGTTTTTAGCACTATTGATCAACACATAATTTCTCCAAAGAAACCACTTATAGAATTAGTTCAAGGAAATTTAATTTTCTTACTATAATAATAGATGTTTAAATTTAACATCATAGAGGTTATGAAAAATGAATATAAACTAGATAACTATTATGTTATCAATACTACTTGATGATGTATTATAATTTTGGATATGCAAGATAATTTGGAGAAATATTTTTATAGAGAATATAAAAAAAGAAATACAAAAAATTGAATGAGAAAAAATATGACAAATAGATAAAAAATAGGAAATTATTGTGGCTCTAGAATAATAATACGAATATATTTTCTTGAATTGTTTCACGTAGTCATAAAATCACTTAATCTGGACCTGAAGAGTCTCTTAACTAACATTCAGTAATAATTTTTGGAAGGAGTATCACATCTAGTCATCATTAATGCCTCTATTTCTAATAAAAAAGAAATATTGTTTCATTATGTGATGGGAGAATAGTGGACAACTATTATATAGTTAATTTCTCATATTAAATACACTGAACATTCATTTTTACAAACAAGGTGATGTTAGAAGAAGTTAAAATATCACATGATAGCCACACAAAAATTGACACCTATTTTGAAAATTTTCATGTAAGATCATGTGATAAAATTTCATGATTCTAGAATCATATATCCAATTTCAGATAGATAACGGGTTAGTCCACTCCATGTTTACATGAAGAAACAATGAATTACTATGACATAGAATGATGATGATAAGATTTAAACACAAATAATGATGGGGTTTTAGGTTTATGTTAACAACCAAAATCTTTATAATTCCATGAGAAAAGATTATTTCCCTATTCTATTTATTTATCATATGTTTAAATGACATTTTGTGTCTGTAAATTTTTTTTCTTTGATGGATTTTTTGTAGAATTAGATACACATGAACCTATGGATTAAGACAATATGACATTCACCATCCACTATAAATCCATTTCCTATTAACTCATCTCATTTATTCTATGAAAAATACCCATATCTTTCATATGTTCATGAAATAAATTTATGATATAATAGAATATTATTTAGTTATGGTTTTCCCAGATTAATTCATAGTTTATGGTTAATAATTTAAATATAATTCAATAATATGAACAAAGTGAAGGAATGAAATGTAGACACTTTCTTATTCTCAACATAGAGAAATAAACGTACTATGTGATAGATGGAATTGTAATTTGGAATTAAATTCTTAAATAAGTAAGTGAGTTTTATCCAATGAAAATAAAAGTGATTTAGGATCTTCTAGAACCAACAATACTAATGGAGATACCAGGTTTTCTAGACCATAATTATTTCGTCAATTTATTCATTAATGATTTCATATAGTTTACTATAACAATTAATAACGACATATATACAAAATTAGAGTTGTAATTTTCTTAAGAATTCACTGTGTCTTTTAGGAAGTTAAAATGAGATTAATAACAACCCCCTATAATTTTACTTCACAATTTTTTGGAACCGTTTATTTGATGTGTAATGAAAGTGATTATTTGGGAGTGGAAATGCTATAAAACATTGGATTTAATATTCACACCAATTGGTTTTTCAAAAAATACCCTTATAAAATAAAAATTCTATTATAACACTATAAATAATGATTTATTTGCAATGGTTTTTTATTTGGAAAAGATTGGAACATACCCTATCCGCTCTCAATTAGAGGTTTACACTTACCATGTAGCACTAAAATATTTACTAATAGAGAAGGATACCAAATTGTGGTTTATTTAATATTTATTTCTAAGAATTTCAAATATATATTAAGAATAATATTATTTTAAAAATTTTAATTGGTGATCATCTTTCGATGATGTAGTTTCAACATGTTACTGGATAATAATATAATGTGATTTGTGATGAGTTTTCAGATGAAATTTTATTTTTAATGGATATCAAAAGTAGTTCATGGTTCAATAAAATCATTAATTATATGAAAAATATAAATATATAAAAATTTATTTTAAACAATATTTTTTACTCAGAGATCATTACTACATATTTGATGATCCACCGTTATTCAAGTAGTGTAGATATTAAGTAATTCAAAGATGTGTGGAAAAATGTGAGAATTTATTTTATTTTATTTTTTTCACTCCTCACCAATAGGAGGACATCAGGTATAGAAAAGAACCATGGATAATATCATAAGAAGAGTATTTAACTAGATAAACATACACAAAAATTCATATAGATTTTTGGTTGCTTGTTGTAATTTTTTACACACTGAAAACATTACAAATATGGATAAGATTTCACACCACATTATAATGGATTTTTATGTCATTTATTTATGGGGAATTGGCTTTATTCATATATTCAAGAATTAATTTAACCAAAATTACATTTTCTTGTAAATAAACTATGTTTCAATATTGTTTGAAGCTAAAGTTTCTTCTTCCTACATAAAAAATATGGTTGTAAAATTATATAATTATAACATATTTTCCATTTTTTGAGTGTCGAAACTATTCTTATGAAATAATGGGAAACACATTGAAATCCATATTTTGTAAAATGATATAAAAAATATGAGTATTTTCTTAATTTGAGTACCTGGAATGTGCTGGAAACAAGTGGAAAAGTAGTTTTTTCATATAGATAACTAAACAAAAGTCATGGGGACTTGTAAAGAAAACTAGATTATGCCTTGGGGGAATACTAAAAAACCTATAAAATATTGTTACAAATGTCTCCATTTCGATTGGTTTATAATAAACCATTCCACCTTGTTGTAGATCTCACCTAGAAATTATATTGTGAAGTCCAATAGTTTAAATTTAATGTAGATAAATATAAATGAAATAAATTATAAGAAATATATGATATTGAAAAAATTTAATGGGGCACTTATTCCAATATTGTATTTTATAATGAAAATATAACGAAATGGAATTACTAAAACACTAGTATGAAAAATATATATCTTGGAGGGAAGATAATTAATATAACTAATGTTTTCTTATATACTTATAAAATCTTGTATAAATAATTGTTAGTTCTATTTGGGATTTTAAAAATATTTCCCCAATGAGATATATATATTCAAAATGATGGAGAAAAAAATTCACGGTGAATTAATATTATCTGAATACCTACATCAACTACTATTAAGTGGAGCTTTCCATGTAATTTAACTTCAAATTGGGAGGATATGGTATGTGTAAATTTTGAATTTAAATAAATTTCTAACAGTTACACGACTAAAGTAATATATAATTTCATTTTTTCATTTGAGGCCATAACATTTATTTTATAGAATATTGGATTGGATTATAGAGTATTTAATGCTCTCTATCTATGTATCCTTAGTGGAATCTCAACACTCCCCCAAAATATTATATATATATGTATTTCAGTAATAAGAAAAAAAATTTAATAATGAAACAATGGAAATTTGTCTGAGGCATGCCATATCATTGAGTAAAATAGTGGCCACTTCATAAAGGACTGTTGATAATGAATTTCAAAACATGTTTTCTAGATGTTCTTCGTAGAAAAATATATAGTTCATTGGAAATGAAATTGTGGTATAGAGATATAAAAAGAAATATATCAGTTATCAACAACTCCAAATAAGGGAGGAAGTCAATACATATCATACTCATGAAGAATCAATGGTCACCATGATTTAACGATTATTTAATTCTGTAATATCATGGGTTTTATATGTATAGATTTTTTAAATTTTATGTGAAGTAATATTGAGACCAAATTCTGATTAGGTGTTCGATTCTATGCATAGTGTGTCTCGAATAAATGTTTTAAGAGTATTAAAATATTAAATAGCACATGCATTCAGTTTTATAGAAAATATGTAATGTATTCTAAATGGGTGCCCGAATATGAAACTTGAGGGCACCATTTAATTTAAAATGTTGGTTTTACCCTAGGAATGACCTAACATTGGTTGGCGTGGGTCATTTGTGGAAAATTTATCACGGGTGTAAAATGATAAAAATTATTTAATAATATTATTCTTATCCATTTTATTGACAAAGATTCTTAATTCCTTATTAAATGTATCCTTATGTCAGTATTCAATGGTAGCTGCATAACCTTGGATATTTTGGAGGATCAAGGAAGAGAGCCCATGATAATCCTTTTCGATGAACAACAATAGAATCCCAGATCGAAAATCGATGGACACCGACATTGAAGTATATTACCAATTAATGCCACGCATCTTTGTTCATCGCTTGTGATAAATCCAAATCATGGTAGGGAATATGTTTTATTTTTCCCTATTACTCAATTCCATGATGAATGTCAACTAATGATTGAACAAATGGATTCTTGGTTCGATAATATTTTTATTATGGGCTATTTTTGCACGGTTTGAATGGGAGACTAATATTTGTGATTATTTTCATGTTAAATATTCATTATTACTTTTATGGATTGAGATCAACATGAAAATTTATCTAGGTTCATTCCCCCATTTGGTTCTCATGCTCCCCCTCTCGTTCTGCGTTCGTAGTGGGCAATGTTCCCTTGGACCAAGAATTGAAACTTCATGAAAAATTAATCATTTCACACATTATTCATGAAAAAATGAAACAATATCATAGATATAATATTTTAATGTTATGGAGTAGGTGAAAATAAAAAGACATACGGATTCATATAGAGTTGGATGCCTGAATTTTTGTTCTTCGATAATCTTCGTCGCATAATAAAGTATGAATATTGAAACTATTTTTCAACCAGATCGTAAGAAGATAAATTTTTATTTGGGTATGGATTGATTCAAAGACCCTCGATATTTCATTAAAAAGTAAACCGACCACCAGAATGGATAATGGAATATAAAATGATGAAATCAGGAGGAAGAACATGGGTTTGGGGAGAACCCAATACACTTGATATGTAGTACATTACAACACGATGTATAGCCACTTTAGATGATCATTATGTGTAGAGACCCAAAGCTTGATGTACATAGATATTACACTACTTTTTCAGAATATATAATACATAACAAAAACAGTCACACAAGGACTGTAATAGTTTAGTGTCTTTGGAAACTTGGAACGTAATCTTCTAATTGTGGTGAAAGATCTTCAACATCTCCCATACAGATTTTACACTTTTTGTTTCCTTACCTTAAACCTTTGTTTTAATCCTGGGGGAAAATAAAACATAAAAAGGGTGAGCTCAAATGCTCAGTAATGGTAAGCATGGATAAAATAAAACATACCATATACATTTGAACTTAAAAACATTAAAATAATGTTTAAACATCAAAATCTTGAGCAACGACATAAAACATGGAAGTACATAAGGAATAGGTCATAATGGAACATAAATCATGATAAAATTGCATGGGAATAAACCATTTAATAGTGGAATCCATTAATCACATGTAATGATTTCCATAGTAGCCATGGCATGGCTTCCAAGACCATCTTAGTGGACAAAGTCCATTTCTGAATTGAGTTCACTCCTCGTTCTAGTCCTGTAATACTGAACTGGATTAACTTACCATTCCAGCCATGTCTATCTCATGAGATAGAAATCTTTACCCAATGAATTAGAGGCAGATATAGTTTCCACCCATTTCAAAATTAAATCATTCTTACTTTTTCCACAAAATAATAAATCATAGAATAACCCATGTAATAAATTGGGATTCTTAAACATCATTCCATCATAACACAATCCATATAAAACAGATGGATATCATTTCATCATAAGACGAATCATACCATGTAAATAATTGAGACATTATACTTGAAACATACACATATTAAATAAATTTCATCATAGATGAAAAATAGTTTTGATATAACACTTGAAATGAATTCTTGAGGAAAATATCCTTTCTTCCGCAAAATAATTTTCTTTTCTGAAATTGTCATTCAAATTTAAAAGAAAATGATTTTTTTGAAAATAATCATAAAATATTATAGAGTAAGCTTCATGAAAATGAGGTGTCATGAAACCATAAAAATCGGTTTACGCCGTATAAGTTACAAAAAACATTCTCCTTGTACTTTTGCCGGAAATGTCAAAAAGTACATCGTAAAAGAATGATTCCTTCCGTACCTTGTGGTAAAAGACAAAAATTAGTAAAAATGACATTAAAAATAAAAGGAATAATATTAAACCTTTTATGAAAATATTTTGAGAAAACATGGACATGGATGATAAACATAACCCCAGTAAATATTTACGAATAAACAATCTCAGATAAGAAACGAGATTGGAATAAGTATCCCTTAACTTACGTCCGATATGATTCATATGATTCCAAACCTCCTGTATAATGATTTAAATAATGTTATTGACTTATTACAGAATCGTATTCATTTTTATTATATCATATATGGTTCACTTATGACTTTATATTACCCATTCTTTTGTAGATTAATGTTAAATTAACATTTTGGGTAAAATCGTTTCATTTGTCGTTCGTGTTTTAACATGTAATTATTCATATGATTACTTAGATTATGGTTACTTAAATCCACAATGTAAAACATGATTTATATATAATATATATTCAGAATATACATATATATAACAGATTGATAAATGGAAAGAAATACACCATTCATAGAGACGGTAGGCCGTACGTACGCATGAACGCTGTTTTCGTTTCCTTACGGAATTGAATGGAATTAATTAGATGACATACATATATATACATAAATCCAGTATCATTATTATGTCATATATGTCATGATTACTTATTATATATACTTTATAATCATTCATGAATGGTTAATCATTGAGAATGAAACTCATCGCCTCATGGAGACCTTAGTCCGTACGTATGAATGAGCGATGATATCATTCCCATGATCGTGGAATTGTATTTAAGGGTATGTATAATATTTCAGAATCAATTTCACTTTAAAATAATCATATATAGTCATTATTTACACCATTAAACTCATCCAAGTAAGGTGGTGGTGGAAAATAGATTACACCACGACGTAGAGACGGTATTCCGTACGTACACACGCGCGGTGATTTCATTTTCCGTAGGATGGATAGATTGTGAAATAGGGTTGTTTCATACATATAATAACATATAATAATATGAGTGATACAGATGTTATTACTCCATAATGAAACAACCTAAGAATAAGAATTGGAAGAAGAAATAAAGTTGAAATAATCGGTAACGGACATTACCTCTTATTTGAAGCGACTCTTTGAGACCTCCTCTTAGGGCACTAAAATTGGTCATTGAAGAAGAAAATGACCTCTAGGATTTTTCAAGGGAATTGGAGAAGATAATTTGATAAGGGTTGGCCGAGATTCAAGGCTCAAAATGGTATGAGGAAGAGAGGGAAGAGGTGCCCTTTTATAAGGGAGGAGAGGGGCACCTTAGGAAAAACTAAAAATATTATTTTGTTATAAAGTCATATTCGGTTTTTAATAGCTCAAAATTGAGTTATTTCGAAGCTAATGTGGGGATGGTTCGAAATCCTATCATAAAATAGAATTTATACAAGTTTAGGTTTCTATTATTACCTTATTATTTAGAGTTATCTTTAAGTTAAATACTTTTTCTTTTACGGTGTCTTCTAGTTTTCTTACACTATATGGTTTATAAACGTACTATAATAAGACAAACGAACCCCAAGTTGTTTAATATTAATATATATAACCTTATCTAAGTCATTTGGACGAACCTTAGATTTTTAGAAATAAAATAACAAATAATAATATATTATATGTTTTAAAAACAATTTGATGTCAATTTTGACACTATTTGATAATTGATTTTTTTGAAAATCATAACAGAATGATTACTTCGAAAAAAGTTACATAATAAATAAAAACATGTAATAGTAACCTATAAAATTAATGTAATTTATAAATAGTCACCAATTACATTTATTTGGATATTTATAACATCAATTATGTCAATATTCCATTAATAAGATAATTACTACATCATCATTGTGTCATAAAAAAATTAAATTATTTTAAGTCTAAAAATTATAAATAAAATACCATTATGTAGGAAATCGTTTTATCTTTCTAATTAATATTTATAGTCGAATTTATCTTATGTATAACCCTATATTAAAAATGATTTAGTTATTAAACTTTGATTTTAACTATTTTAACCCTTCTTTAAATAAATTAATAATATATGTCCTAATCTAATCCAAGTGGGCCTAAATGGTCATAATTTTTTCCTAAGGTTGTTTTTGTCCGAATTAGACTTATCAAATAGAATTAGGTCATGTGTTAGGGTAATAATAATATCATTTTTACCCTTAATTACTCTATTTACTTTTAACCGTGGAAGAAAACGTAAAAAGTTAATTTTCACCAAAAATTATTTTCATCTCATTGAACCAAATTTTAGTCCTTGATATTAACCGTGTCTCTTGGAGTTTCTAAATTCCACTCACAGAAGCGGTAAAATTAAGTTTTATGAAAAATTCAGTTTTTTAACTACCACTTAGTGGTTTAACTAATCATCAAAAAATGAATGTTTCCAGAAAAATACCAAAAATTATGCCTAAGCTATATTTGATATTAGGAATTCAAAAATGATTCCTATTTTACCAAAATCAAAACATATCAGTTACATTAATTAATTTAAAAGTTAATTCTTGTCGTCAAAACAAATAGCGTGTTCTTAAGAGATAATAACTATCAAAAGATTGACACTTGTTTATGTCTGGTTTAAATGTGAAATTACATCCAATGACCAACATTGTATTGAATTGTAAAAATATATTCTAAAAATACTTTAAAACCACTAAAATTAATAATTTATCACTATTAATTATTTCGATTAAAAAAGTTTTTTTAATTAAAATTTAGTAATTTTCACTATTCATCAGAATATAAAATTAATCCGAAAAGTACCAAAATTTCACCCTAAGCTAATTTTGATATTCCAAATCCAAAAATGAAGTCCATTTTGAAAGATAAAATTTATAAAATTTCAAAGAGTGGGTATTACTATTCATAACGGCTAATTGTAATAATTTTTTAAAAAAATATCATTTTTATTAGAACCTGGTATTGCGTACAACACACGCTATCGAGGAAGATCGTGATTGCGTGTAATGCAAGCCACGTCAGGGTTGCATGTTCTTCATGACTCCTTTGTTGTTTTGTTATAATATAATCCAACCATTTTTTATTTATACATTAAATATATATATATACTCAATGTTGCGTAGAATGACTATTATCAAACGAACTTAAATTGTGTGTAACACAATCTAAGAATAGTGTTGTGTATACTGCAAGCTAATACGGTGTTACATATAGAACAAGATAATCTTGTTGTAGCATAAAACAAATGACATCAAATAAATGAAAAATAATGTGTATCATAAAATATCGGGTTGTTAAATTCAACCCCCTTAAAATGAATTTCTCCCTCCAAATTCATCGGGGTTATAAATGGTTTTCTACTTGAAGGTTTCTTTAATTGAAACCCACATCATAAAATGAAATACCAAAACATAACATTAAAAAATAATGTATGAAACGTAACGGTTACCCAAATTAACTCATCACGGGGTTTCCTCCTGGGAGAACATAGGTGAAAACATGGATATGGAAGAGAAATCTGAACATCATGTTCTGATGGAGAGTGATAGAGAATAGGGCTATGGAAAATCCAATAATCACAAAGCCATAGATTTGTGATGATATAAGGTACCATCTGATTCATTGGATATAAGGGCACTATGACAACATTTTTGGTTTTCAGGATCATTTCTCTAATGTTGAATAATTTTCGAATCAAAAGAAATACTTACATGATTTTTGTGCATTCTCACCATTGTTCGTGCCTTGAACAATTTACACATCATATTTTAATGAAATTAAGTTGAATTTTTCATTAATGAAGTGTTACCAGATCATGTGATATAATGACGGGTCATTCCATCTGTCTCAAAAAAAAGGTTAACAAAAGTTATTAAATATACATAAGTCGATTAATCATATATGGTTCCTAAAATGGACTTATACTTCATATACCATACCACTTAAAAAAATGAAAACTAATTTATACTAACCAGGGATATCCTGTAGACCAGTCATAGGTGATAAAGTCCTGTCGCACATCGGTTGTGGGTTCGATTCCCACAGCCTTGTCCGACACAATGGGATGCTGCCCGTCCTGCAGGTTTTCCTTTTTCTAAAACAACATTACTATAACATCCCATCAATAATATCAAAAAAAGTTATATCCTTAAACAATACTAACTTATGTCCAACATAATCCATTCCAATCTTTATGATTATCTAAAATATTGCAGTCTATTATCATATTATAGTGAAGACGATTACCATAGATTTCATATAACAAGCATGTTAATACCATCGTTGATCCCCATATATCATAAGATATGTCTTGTTGGTCACATTACAAACATTTGAAGGCCTTAATCATGTATTCTCTAAAAAATGAATACCCCTTGAATCTTAGTGAAAACATGATTACTGTCAAAAGTTAACTCTTTCCACATACCAAAACCCCAAAATTCTATATACTCAAACCATGATATAACTATTTCCTTATATCTGTCATGAGCTCATGAATACTGTCAAACATTTCATTTTCTCCTTATCCATTCATTATGCGCATATCATCTTCTTTCCAAAAATATCTCAATCACATTCCATGGTTATCGGTACAATAATATTATTGAAAACCACAATAGACCAATACATAAATATTCCAATATTCCATGATACTATATACAACATTATTTTGGAATCTCATTACATAAACACTTAATCATTACACAACTTCATTTTCATACTCAACATCACAAATAGTGATCGCATGAGACTTCCATTTATCCTTTTCCTTAAGAGGTTGCTCACGTTGATCATCATTAACACATGGATTATGGAATTTATTAGCATAATTCCACATTTCCTTGCACTTGAAGCATTGAAGTGTTGGTGGTGCATTATCTGTAGTCTTTTCTTTATTCTAATCATTAACAACCCTTTTTCAATTACATCGACACTCAGCTACTCGATGACCTTATTTTCCACACTTAATACATTTTCTAGTCCCTTTAAGACAATTTCCACCGTGCTTCTTTCCACACATTGAGCATAAGGAAACATTCATATTCTTTTCAACATTATTCTGTGATTTCTCCTTGAACTCCATCTTCCGTTTCATGTCAAAACCATGAGATGGATATGTTACACCATTATCCAGTTCTACCTTGATAGCACAACGCACAATTTCTTCATAGCTACTGAAGTCTCTTATATCTAATGCCCTTCATAGACTTGGTTTTAAGCCACTGAAAAATCGATCTACTTTACATTCAGGTTGGATGATAATGCCAGATGCATACCTTGCAAGTCTTGTATAATTCGCTACATATATACCAACACATTCATCAACCTTCTTCTAAAGCTCAAGAAACTCCTTTTCCATCCTTTTTCGAAGAATATAAGGGAAGTACTTACTGAAAAACAAGTCCTTGAACTCATCCCATTACATGGACTCAATTTCATCTCTTTGCCTCGTATTCTTGATAAAATTCCACCATTGATCAGCATAACCTTCCAAACGATATACTGCTAAGATGACTTTATCATGCTCAGAACATTGTAGAAATGAAAATATCTTTTTAGTAGTACTGATCCATTGTTCACCCACCAAGGGATCAGAAGACCCACTGAATGGAGGTGGACGCTGCCTCATAAAGGATTCAACATAATGTTTCTCATTTCTCTACTCATTTTGAAGTCCAGAATGATTCATAGCTTGTGTAAGTATAGAAATAAGATTGTCAACTCCATCTCCCAGGACATTGGTTTGGTCAGGGGGCAATCATTGCATTTTCCATTACATTGATCAACATGGTTCCTTCGGGTTCCAGCCATCGTCTAAAACGCAAAAATAATAGTGTGAGAGGCAAATACCATGTTAGGGAAAACAACATAGTAAATGGGGAGTATCCTAAATATCTAACATCTTAGGTTAAATTATAATATCGTTACCGTATTTCTATGACTATATCCTATACGTATACTTATCCTTAGGGACATCCCTAAACATACCTTAGAAATATCTCTAGGGATCTCACTAACGTTTTCGCATCCTAGTTTCCAAAGGTTGAATAAACCTTTCCTATGATACCAAAAATAACGGTCTGTAATTACTTCCAGTGGACTATAATTGATACCTATCAGGGCACTCCATGGGCAGCTACACCCCCTAGGCAGGACACACCACCATCCCCAGTGGCAGCCATTTCCTCATGAAGCCCATGGTCGGAGAGTCATGCTTAGTCCAACGCTCATATGTAAGAGTTCCCAAGGACCGGATACATTCCTACATCCTTTGCCTCTGATACCAACTGTAGCGACCCGAAGCTTGATGTACATAGATATTTCATTACTTTTGCAGAATATATAATACATAACAAAAATAGACACACAAGGACCGTAATAGTTTAGTGTCTTTGGAAACATGGAACATAATCTTCTAATCGTGGTGAAAGATCATCAACATCTCCCATAAAGATCTTCCACTTTTTGTTTCCTTACCTAAAACCTTTCTTTTAATCCTGGGGGAAAATAAAATATAAAAAGGGTGAGCTCAAATGCTCAGTAAGGGTAAGCATGCATAAAATAAAACATATCATATACATTTGAACTTAAAAACATGAACATAATGTTTAAAAATCAAAATATTGAGCACCGACATAATACATGGAAGTACATAAGGCATAGATCATGATGGAACATAAATCATGATAAAATATCATGGGAATAATACATGTAATAGTGGCATCCATTAAGCACATGTAATGATTTTCATAGTATCCAAGGCATTGCTGCGAAGACCATCTTAGTGGACAAAGTCCCTTTCTAAATCGAGTTCACTCCTCATTCCAGTCCTATAATAATGAACCAGATTAACTTACCGTTCCATCCATGTCTATATCATGATATATAAATTTTTACCCGATGCATTGGAGGGAGATATAGGTCCTACCCATCTCATAATGAAATCATTCTTACTTGTGACACAAAATCATAAATCATAGCATAACCCATGTAATAAATTTGGATTCTTAAACATCATGCCATCATAACACAATCCATATAAAACATATGGATATCATTTCATCATAAGAATAATCATACCATGTAAATAATTGAGACATTATACTTGAAACATACACATATTAAATAATTTCATCTTAGATGGAAAATAGTTTTGATAAAACACTTGAAATGAATTCTTGAGGAAAATATCCTTTCTTCCGCAAAATAATTTTCTTTTCTGAAATTGTCATTCAATTTTAAAGGAAAAGGAGTTTTTGAAAATAATCATAAAATATTATAGAGGAAGCTTCATGAAAATGAGGCGTTATTAAACCTTAAAAATATGTTTACGCTCTATAAGTTACAAAAAACATTCTCCTCATACTTTTGCTGGAAATGTCAACAAGTACATCATAAAAGAAAGATTCCTTCCATAACTTGTGGAAAAAGTAAAAAAGGGGTAAAAATGACCTTAAAAATACAAGTGAGAGTATTAAACATTTTATGTAAACATTTTTAGAAAACATGGACATGGATGATAAACATAACCCCATTAAATACTTACGAATAAACAATCTCGGATAAGAAACGAGATTGGAATAATTATCCCTTACCTTACGTCCGATATGCTTCATATGTATCCGAACCTCCTATATAATTATTTAAATAATGTCATTGAAATATTACAGAATCATATTCATTGTTATGATATCATATATGGTTCACAAATGACTTTATATTACCCATTATTTTGTAAATTAATGTTAAAATAACGTTTTGGGTAAAATCATATCATTTGTCATTCGTGTTTTAACTTGTAATTGTTCATATGATTACTTAGATTATGGTTACTTAAATCCAGAATGTAAAAAATGATTTATATATAATATATATTCAGAATATACTTATATATAATGGATCAATAAATGGAATGAAATACACCGTTCATGGAGACGGTAGGCCGTACGTACGCATGAAAAATGTTTTCGTTTCCTTATTGAATTGAATGGAATTTAGTAGATGAAATAAATATATATACATAAATCCAGTATCATTATTAAGTCATATATTTCATGATTACTTATTATATATACTTTATAATCATTCATGAATGGTTAATCATTGAAAATGAATCTCATCGCGTCGTGGAGACGGTAGTCCGTACGTACGCACGAGCGATGATATCATTCCCATGATCGTGGAATTGTATTCAAGGGTATGTATAATATTTCAGAATAAATATCACTTTACATAATCATATATATTCATTATTTACACCATTATACACATCCAAGTATGGTGCTGGTGGAAAATAGATTACACCACGGTGTAGAGACGGTATTCCGTATGTACGCACGCGCAGTGATTTCATTTTCCGTAGGATGGATAGATGGTGAGATAGGGTTGATTAATAATTATAATAAAATATCAGTATATGAGTGATACAGATTTTATTACTTCATAATGAAACAACTTAAGAAGAAGAAGTGGAAGAAGAAAAAAAGTTGAAATAATCGGTAACGGACATTACCTATTCTTTGAAGTGCCTCTTTGAGACTTCCTCTTAGGGCACTAAAATTGGTCTTTGAAGAAGACCGTGACTTCTAGTATGTTTATAGGGAAGTGGAGAAGAGAATTTGGCCGGTGTTGGTTGAGATTCAAGGCTCAAAATGGTGTGAGGAAGAGACGGAGGAGGTGCCCTTTTATAAGTGAGGAGAGGGGCACCTTTGGAAAAGCTAAAAATATTATTTTATTATAAAGACCTATTCGGGATTTAATAGCTCCAAATTGAGTTAGTTTGAAGCTAAGGTGGGTATGGGTTGAAATCCTATCAACCAATAGAATTTAGACAAGTTTAGGTTTCTATTTTAACCTTATTATTTAGATTTAACATTAAGTTAAATAATTTTTCTTTTACCGTGTCTTCTTGTTTTCTTACACTATAAGGTTAATAAACATACTATAACAATCCAAAAGAACCCCAAGTTGTTTAATATTAATATATATAACATTATCTCAGTCATTTGTACGAACCTTAGATTTTTAGGAATAAAATAACAATTAATAATATAATATTTGTTTTAAAAACTATTTGATGTCAATTTTGACACTATTTGGTAATTGATTTTTTTGAAAATCATAACAGAATGATTAGTTAGATCAAAGTTAACTAAATCAATAATAACATTTCATATTAACCTATAAAATTAGTGTAATTCATAAAAAGTCTCATATTACATTTATTTGGGTATTTATAACATCTATTATGTCAATAATTCATTAATAAGATAATTACTCCATCATCATTATGTCATAAATAAATTAAATTATTTTATGTCTAAAAATTAAAAATAAAATACTATTATGTAGGAAATCGTTTTATATTTCTAATGAATATTTATAGTCGAATTTATATTATGTATAAACCTATATTAAAAGTAATTTAGTTATTAAACATTGATTTTAACTATTTTAAACCTTCTTTAAATAAATGAATAAAAATGTCCTAATCTAATCCATGTGGGCCTAAATGGTCATATGTTATTACTAAGGTTGTTTCTGGACGAATTACACTTATCCAATAGAATTAGGTCTTGTTTAGGTTAATAATAATATCATTTTTACCCTTAATTACCCTATTTACTTTTAACAGTGGTAAAAAAGTAAAAAGTTACTATTCACCAAAAATTATTTTCATCTTATTGACCCACATTTTAGTCCTTGATATTAACCGTGTGTCTCGGATTTTCAAAATTCTACTCACAGAAGCGGTAAAATTAAGTTTTATGAAAAATTCAGTTTTTTAACTACCACTTAGTGGTTTCACTATTCATCAAAAAATGAAAGTTTCCAGATAAATACCAAAAATTAGGCCTAAGCTATATTTAATATTATGAATTCAAAAATGATTTTTATTTTACCAAATTCAAAACATATAATTTACATTAATTAATTTAAAAATTAATTCCCGTCGTCAAAACAAATAACGTGTTTTTAAGAGATAATAACTATCAAAAGATTGACACTTGTTTATGTCTGGTTTAAAAGTGAAATTACATCCAATGACCAAAATTGTATTAAATTGAAAAAATATATTCTCAATATACATTAAATCCACTCAAATTAATAATTTATCATTATTAATTATTTTGACTAAAAAAGTTTTTAATTAAAATTTAGTAATTATCACTATTTATCAGAATATGAAAGTTATCCGAAAAGTACCAAAATTTCACCCTAAGCTAATTTCGATTTTCCGAATCCAAAAATGAAGTCCGTTTTGAAAGATAAAATTTATAAAATTTCAAAAAGTGGGTATTATTATTCATAACGGCTAGTTCTAATAATGTTTTAATAATATATCATTCTTTAATAAAACCCGGTATTGCATACAACACACGCTATTGAGGAAGGTCGTGATTGCGTCTAATGCAAGACAAGTCAGGGTTTCTTGTTGTGAAAGACTTCTTTGTTGTTTCGTTATAATAGAATCCAACCATTTTTCATTTATACATTGAATATATTTATATATATATACTCAATGTTGCGTAGAATGACTATTATCAAATGAACTTGGAAATGTGTGTAACACAATCTAAGAATAGTGTTGCGTATACTGCAAGATAATACGGTGTTATGTATAGAACAAGATAATCTTGTTGTAGCATAAAACACATGACATCAAATAAATTAAAAATAATACTTATCATAAAATATCGGGTTGTTACATTGTGTGTACCTAAATGAGTATATGGAAAAAGGGTGGAGTACATGGGTTTCCGACCAGGTGTTTACCCCCCCCCACATTTCATTTCATGGACCATGTAAATAGCCTACCTTGTGTACTAATACACACGAATGAATACACACATTTATTCTATATTCTAGCACATGACTAGAGTACATGGGAAGACCCCAGATGTAGGGAAATTACATGAAAATCACTCACACATTGTGTACTCATTACACGACAGAAGTAATTTTACAATGGAAGTACCCAGGGTCAAGGGACATGGTGTGTTCCCCTACTAAATTTCATGTATCCCTCTCTACGTGGATTAATTTTTTTTTCCTTTTTATCATGTACATGTTTCGTTCAGGTTTGTCCACATTATCTTCTTCCAAAAGGTTGGTGTGAATCATTTCTTATTCCATGGAATATATTCTGTAGAATAAGACATCCATTATAGAGTTGTTAGAATCACCCCTTAGAGTCCCAATGTGGGATCTTATATTCTTCTTTTTTCCTGAGGTGGAGTTCATGATATCGAAATGACCAACACTATGTGGGCACTGATCTGCTACATAGCAGGATCATTTCTATTGTGTTGCAGGTTTCACCACATGTACTTATTTGTGATCCCCATCTATGTATCATAATCTATTCATAACCATCAGTTTATTCATTCACATGAAGGTACCCAATGAGCATTACCCCTTATATAAACAACATTAATGCTTTTATAATCACGATTGTGTTCTCTCAGATGAGTGATTTATGGTATATTTGAGCTAAAATCCTAGGATTTGTAATTATCATAATGTCTTGATTCTAGACTATGTTTCTTTAATGATTATATCACGATATTTAAGTTATATTTAATATAGACATATACCTATGTAGAGATTACTATATTTCCTTTGTTATATGATTTGTGGTTTCAAGGTGTCCTACGAAGTATTTTTACACTTTCCCCTACATGGTATTTTCATGTATGTGTAATGTCTTGTGCATATGATAAAACTTTTGATGGAATCCTAGGAGGATCCGAACTAGATGTTTCTTAGTGAGACCAAAAAGACTAGGGTGTGTTCCTGCATCTTTCAAATAGTGTCCCCATTACATTTACATTCAGGTTACAGTTGTGTTACATACCTCTTTGTGTTGGGATTGTATTTGGCCCTTTTCACAATACATTACTTCATGTCACACTCTAGTTTAGGGATATTGATGATTGTATGCATTTGATGTTTAGTTTTTTTACATTTCTCCGTTTTTTGAGCTTTGTGATCTATGTGTGTATAGGTACTTAATAAATTCCTCCCTTGATAGTGATATGCCTACTCTGTGATTTTCACCATCCCCTGACATATTGGAAGTGGTACTGGGGAGTCATGGAATGAGATTAACTAGGATGGGATGTGATATTGTGGTATCAGAGAGGATTAGTTCTACTTTAGGATCAGGAGTTTGTGATATTGGTTTGGGGAAACAATGTTATGGTTTTCAATTTTGTCCTTCAGCCCATTGAATCCAATGTTGGTGCGGAAACCAATGTAGTAATACACCATGAATCTGACCACCATCTTATTTACTCGATTCATAAATAAATTATTTTAAGGAAAACTATAAAATATGCATCATATAAGAATGGGTTGTGGTTTCAATGTTCTTCTAGAGTTATTACTAAAAATATAATCATCAATCGTGTTACATATTGTTTACTTTCCTGATGTATCCATGATTTATACCATATTTAATTCATAAACATTATCATAAGGATGGCCCCCTCAGTCGTGAGCATTTGAAGCAAGTACTAGTTCCTATAATGATACCTTCGGCTGGTGAACCAGTGATACCTCCTCCTATAAATTAGAACATGTTATCTTTAGTACCAGGGTATGGGGAGTGAATTATGAATTAAATTCCCATGTTTCAATGATAGATGCACCTCGGGTTTCACAGTGAGCCCAAACCACAAGAGAATGAGGATTGGATATTGGTGGTGAATTTATTTTAATTTCTAGTCAGGACACCGGTAGATCATATGGTTGTCTTTACAGTGATCCTTATTCTTGGCACAATAAGATGATGATGGATTTTAGTTACATAGAATTATGATTAGGCGTCTCTTTTGTGGAAAGACTTCATGTTCTACTTCAGTGAGGAGTTCTCACTATATACACTAAGTGTTGTGCATATCCAATAACATCATTCTCTATAGCAGGGTATCATGCCAGTGGATGATTATTTATCGAGGTTTACCAACCATTATAGGTACTCAATTGATATGGTTTGAGATTAGTAGTGTAGGGCTCATTCCTTCAAGATAGGTCTACATAGAGACCTCAAAGCCAGTTTTATCCCTTTTTGAATTTAAACTGATGTTGGGGTACTTGAGTGGGATTTGGTGGTCAATATATTGTTGGCTAAGTAGATACAATCAATAACTGTTAGTAGCGGCATACCAACAGCAGAGTCCTCAGTACCAAGGACCCAATTTTATTCTCAAGGACCTTTACATGGGAGAAGTTTCAGGAGGAGGACAAAAGAATATAGATCTATATTTTAGGGTTCACAAGGTGGATCCAATTATCCTAAAGAGATGTAGTTATATTCATGTAACGATATGGGACATATTTCTTGAGATTTTATGACCCACCATACTTCTAACAGGGAGACTCTGGCTGTACCTCTGAGGAAGATAAAGTGATAGGAAAAGATATATCCTTAGGGTAATAGTTGTGGTAGAGGAGTTGAGAGATTTTCAAGAGGCAGTTGATAATTTGACATGTTACCACCACCAACCCAATGTGTTTCACGCCAGGCTCAGAGAGATGGAGGACATGGGTGGGGATAACCACAATTGGTCAAGGCTGATGACCCTAGTGCTCCAAGATGGATTCGAGGTATTATCTATTCCTTTTATACATTACTTGTAGTATTGATAAACACATGAGCTGGAAATTATTTTCTTTCAACATACCTTATACGATAATTAGAGATTCCAATTAAAATTTTACTTGACCCTTACACATGGAGACTCATACTGAAGATTGTTCGGAGATCAAAAAGTTGTTCCAATAGTTTAAACTGAATCTTGTAGGTGAGACTATCTATTGTAATAACTTAGTAGAAGCATCAAGGCCTTGGAATATAATTCTTGGTATGGATTGGTTATTTGTAGTTCAAGCATAGATTGATTTTTTAGGTGAAGGGTGTGGTGTGTCTATAGTTATGGAACTAGGTTCTCCTTTTATGGTGAAAGGGAAACACAAATAGCATAGTGTTGAATTATTCATTGGAGGGTGAAACTTATTACTCATTAGTAGGCTAGCCTAACCATTGATGCAGTGGATGTTGTGAGTTATGGGTTTTCATTACTGGTGGAAGAGTATGAGGATGTCTCTCCTGAAGATGTTCAGGTATACCTCCCCATGGATAGATATTCTTTTTTATTGATCTACACCTCGGGATGACACTAATATCTACACCATAAAATCAAATGGCTCCCACAGAGATTCATATAATCCGGGTCAATTTGGAGGACTTGTATAAAAAGGGGTTAGTTAAACCTAGGATTTTACCATGGGAAGCCCTAGTTTTGTATGAAAAAAGAAAAATGGATCATGAGTTTGTGTGTGGACAACCATGGGTTGAAATAAGTGATCATGAAGAAAAATAATCCACAACATAGGATCGATGACCACATTAATCAGTTGAGAGGGGGATGCTATTTTTTAACAGTTAACCTCAGATCAGGTTATCACCTGAAGATGGAATTTCAATGTTTCTTTTTCCACTATGAGTACATGGTGATTCCCTTTGGTGCGAAAAATACCCTAGAAGAGTTCATGGTACTCATGTACTGGATATTTCAGACATACTTAAACATGTTCATTGTGGTCTTCATCGATGATATCTTTGTATACTCAGAGTCTGAGGATGAAATCACGTGACACTTAAAGATAGTTCTAGACATAATATGAGAGCACCAGCTTCATGGGAATATCTTATGGTTATAGTAATGAATTCAGGCTATCAACATTCTTAGAGATGTTATCTCAGTGGATGGAGTGGTAGGGGACCCGACCAAGATCGAGTTTGTGTTAACATGGGAGCCACATAAGAGAATTATTGAGGTGTGTATATTGATTGTGTTAGAATAATATTACAATGTGTTTATACCTGATTTATTAAGGATATCAGCACCCATGCTATCTTTTACTTTAAAGGGTAATCCTATTGTGTGGACAGAAACATTCCAGTGTTCCTTTTATAATTTGAGGCATAGTTTGATGAATGCTCCCATATTGGGATTGTTAGAGGATTTTATTGTGTAAGTGTTGTTCTGTGATGCATCAATTGTAAGTATTGGTTGTGTTATGATGCATTGGAATGTATTGGTTTCTTATGGTTCATACCAGTTGATACCACATGAGCAGAAATACACTACCCATGATCTTGAGTTGTTAGTGGTAGTCTTCTGTTTGAAGATGTGGAGACACTACCTAATGGGTGAGAAAATTATCATCTATTCTTATCACAATAGTATCAAGAATATATTTTCTGATAAAGATTTCATCTTGAAATAGAGGTGATGTTTATATTTTCTCTAGGATTACGACTTTGATATTTTATATACTCCCGGGACGAGTAACATGGTAGTATATGATTTTAGTAGTATATCTATTTCACAGTTTCTGAATTAGATGTCAGAGAAATTGGCCGTGTTTCAGTTATTCTCTTTTAAGGGAGATAGATAATATTACCTAAAATAAATGTTTTTCACCACTACACTCTAATAGAATGCCACAGAGGCATATCTTGGGGACCAAGTTAGGCTTCATCGCAACATTTCACCAATAAACATACAGCCAGACAGAGCAGACCATTCATGTTCTGAAGGACATGAAACGAGACTTCATGTTATACTTTTTCCATAGTTCATAGAATAATCTAACACAGGAAGACATTGTTTCAAAAAAAAAACTACCATTCCACCATCTTTATTGAACTATTAAAGGCTTTTTATAGGTGACCTCGTAGTTCACCACTTTGCTGGACATACCCTGAAGAACCAGAACTCATCATCCCAAAGTTGAAGCGAGTAAAAATATGAATGGTTTATATCATCTAGGAGTTGATCAATACATAATTAATCCATCATAAATATTAGGTTGAAAGGTGATGGAGGCATTTGGATTTTGTGGAAGGTGTCCATGTGATCAAATGGGTTTCATCTCGATGTGGATTACATTGATCTAGGGATGGAGGAAAGCTATCTTTATTGATAATTGACCATTTCTAGATACTATTTAGGGTGGGATAGGGGGAATACTTCTTATCTCTACCTCCTGAGTTAGATAATCTACACAATGACTTCCATGTATCACATCTGATGAGGTACATGAATTACCCATGAAACAATATCGACTAGGGAGAGTTGGACCTCTAGGATCTAGAGACTTTGGCTAAATACCTAGTTGAGATCAAATATCTTCAAGAAGGGAACCTTCATGAAATATTGATTCATATGGTGCATGTTTTGTGGAAGCATGGGAATCTCCAAGATAGTACATGGGAGTGAGAATCTCATATTCATGCTCACTACCTACATCATTTTGGGTAACATCTAATTTGGGTTTCAGAGGACATTAGTCCACAAGATGTGGATAATGTGATGTCTCATATTTTTATTTTATTAATTTTTAGATATTATATGGAATAATTCCATGGCCAAATTTTGACATGTCATGAAATTTTGAGACTCGGTGTGGCGAAATAAATGTTAAACAAATATTAAAATATTAATTACAACACATGCATGAATTTCTAGGAAAATAAAAATATCTTATAAATGGGTACACGAATTAGTAATATGATGGAACCATTGAATTTATAATTTTGTTTATTCCCTAGGTGCGACCAAAAATTGGTTGGTGCAGGTCATTTTGTGGAACGATTTTCACAGGTGAAAAATGAATAAAAATATTTAATAAAATTATTTAAATCTATTTTGTTGATGTAGAGATTTAATTATTCTTTAAATGTTCCTTTTGTCAAAATTCCAGGATTATCCACATAACCATGGAACTTCTAAAGGATCAAGGGAGAGAGCTCTGGGGACCCCTTTTGAAAAACGACGATGGAATCACATATCAATGATCGATGCACACTGATATTGAAATATCTCACCATATAATACAACACAACTTTATTCCTCACTAGTTATTGATACAAATTGAGTTAGAGAATGTTATTTTGAATTTATTTTCCTAATTCATTAATTAAACTATAAACAAGGACCAGTCAACGAATAGATTCATCTGCGGTTCAATCATATTTACAGGATGGGTTATTTTTTCAAAGTTTTTATGGGAGATTAATATTTGTGATTATATATTTATTAGATTTTCATTTAAACGACGATGATTTAAGATCAATATGAAAATTGATTAAGGTTCATTCTCCTATTTTGTTCTTGTACTTTTCCCCCCTTATTCATCATTTTTCATAGACTTTCTTCACATGGACCATGATTTGACACAACCAAATCAATTGATCATTGGACACATGATTATTAGTTCAATTATATAATATCATAGATCATTTATAAACAAGCTACGACAAAGGTGCGATGATTGAAATGGAGATAATTTAGTGGCAGTGGATCCCCAATTTTTTGTTAATCAATGTTCTTCAATACAGAATGAATAATGAAGATTTAATCCATTTTCAGCTATATCAGAAGATGAGACATGTCGATTTGGAGATGGAATGATTCAAATACCTTGGATATTATGTTTTGAGGTGAACCAACCACCAGAATAGAGACCAAAATATCGATCGATGTGAGCAGGAGGAAGAATATGGGTTCTAAAAAACCAGATACACATGATGTGTACTCTTTGAAAGCATGGAGTGTTACCCCCTTAGATTAAGTCGATGTGTACATTACGAATTAAACAAACACAGGGTGGTTAACCGATATTTCCTAAGTGGAATGTACTCATCCACAAGGGATATACTTGACTATGTACATGGGATACCCTATGTACTGGTACATGAGCTACCCCATGTACTCGTACATGGGAACGAATACACGGGTTGACGCCATGTACTGGCACAATCCTAAAGTAGACGGTAGGACCATAGATATAGGGAAACCACATGTAACTCATAACACATCATGTACTCATATACACAAAACTATTTGAATGACAAGTTCCATTTTAAAAGGGATGTACTTGGGGTTAAGGGACATGGTTGTGGCCCTATTATACACCATGAACCCATTTATTCGTCGCTTGAATCTCATGTCATCCATATCTAGGGAATTTTTTGTAAGATTTTGTTCCCTTTATCATTTACTTGATGGTTGGTTTGAATAATTTCCTATTCCTAGGACAATGAATCCATCAGTAGGATTTCTGATATTGAGTTGTCAGAATCCCCCATTGAGAGGCCCGAAGTGGGAACCTCTATTAATATTTGTTCCCTATCTATATTTTTTGGAATTGTTTTGACCAACACTACGCTGGTGTCGATACTATACTTAGAAGGTTAATACTTGTTGATTTGGTTGTATCACCCAATAGTCCTGGTGGTGATCCTCATATATGTATCAAATTCTTTTCAAATCTATTAGTGTATTTTTTCTCTTGATGGAACCTGAAGTGTAGTAAAAATTAGAAGTAAATAATTATTACTATAAGACATAGGAGTGATTTCTCCCAGATGAGTGCTTCATGTAATCTTCAAGCTAGAATCCTATGTTTGGTAAACTATGGCAGTGGCTTACTCCAAGACTATGTGTCTTTACACAGAATATCTAGATATTTTTAATATATTTACTGTAGGCGTATATTATGGTAGATGTAAATATATTTCCTTTTTGATATGTGTTTTTTATTTTGGGGTGTCCTACTAAGTGTTATTATGATCACCCCTACATTGGCTTTACCAACATGTGTTTTCTTGTATAGACTATCGACCTTTTCATGGAGTTCGAGGTAGACCAGGACAAAATAGTCCATAGTGAGACCATATAGACCAAGATGTGTTCTTGCATATTTCAGAAAGTGTTCCCTATACATTTACATTAATGTTGGACTTGTTATACGGACTTATTTCTTCTTTGCTTTTATTTGGACATGTTTACTTATTTTTACATCCTATCACACTCTGGATTAAGGATATAAATGTATTCACATATTGGTTGTTTACTCTTATATTTATATATTATGTGGGATTAGATATGTTTGTATGTGCATAAGTACATAGGAAATGCCTCCAATGTTAGTGACATGCCTACTCAGTGCTAGTCACCAACCCCTGGCCTATTGGAGGTGGGCTTGCGGAATTTTGTCAGAAGCCCAACTGGTATATGTCGTGACACATTTCTTCCATATAAGTAATGATGAGAAATCTTATATTATATTGTACACCATCATATCAAAATATTTATAACAGCACTAAAAATAACTAAACATAATACTTTGGTATAAAATACCAATTGTTTACCATAATGGACGATTTTATGTAAACAAAACATCAATAATGATCCATGACCATTGAAAGAAAACCTTGAAACTTAGTAATAGTTATTCATGTAACAAGTAAATGTTCCATGATGTAGATGGTCATGATTCTAGAAAATAAAAAATTTCGCCACTCTAGATGTTTTTTATTGTCATTTTGTCCTCTCAAACTCATTCTATAAGTAGAAAACATGAATAATTAATGGATCAATATATCATCGTATTGGACCAGACCATGATAAAACCTCCATGAATGTTGATTTCTAAAAATACATGAGTCTGTAAATTTTGAAAACATCACCCAACAAGCTATATGTCCAATGTAAAAAATATTAAAAACCTATATAAACACACACACACACACAGATATATATATATATATATCAAGAATACCAAAATGGTTTTATGTTGATTTGACTCCTCTACTATAGTTCACTCTATATTCCACTATCTAATGTCTCCAATTCACTCCCACAACCTCAATTTGACTTGGTAAGATTATACATGATTACCTTAATTTAATTATTTTTATTCTTCATAAAGTTATTGAAATTCGATTTACATTTTCTCCAATGTTATCAAATTTAACCACCATATTTCCATTAACATTCACTTGCATCCCAATTTACTCACACAATCCATTATTCTATATTTTTCTAGTGCCTCAAATCCATTCATAGTTCTCAATAATGGTTTGATTAATGTGTAATGACCCTCAACAGATTTCTTTAGACCAATAATATTGTTCTTCAGATAACTACCCCAAACCGAAACCCCCTTTGTGAAAAATATAACAAAACAGGTTCACTCTAAAGAATAAAACATAAAAAACCATGAACCCATATTCTAATCGAACCACTACCCACTGAAAAAAGTATCCTACACACCACCTAGGACCCACTCCTATAGCAATAGCTTCCCCATTTATATCATTATCCTCATCACCTATACGAGGTTTGTCAAAATAATCTCAAAGCTCATCCTAGGTCCACCACCACTACATCCATTAATTCACTAATAATAAATATTTTTTTTGGATAGAGAAATAAAAAAATTATGATAATAAAGGAACTAGTCATGGAGGTGATAAAATGAATTTTCATAGAAAATAATATCATGATGGCCTTGGGTGGAATGAACCTAAAAAATATCATTCAAATTAGAGAAAAATAATTATGGGAGGTGAACCATGAATTTTTTCATGAATTTTTAGAATTAATTGATGTTTGTAACATTTTATTATTCATGAAATAGTGGTAGATTAAATATGTACATTATGTAGTTGGAATCAGGGTATACAATAATGAGTTTTTCTTGAATCAGGCCTATGAAATAATAATTCTTGAGGCGTCTTAAGCCCATATTTAGAAGACGTGTAAGTGATTAGCTGTTTACCCCACAATGATCCAAGATTATTTATACTAATATAACTCATCTAAAGTCATCCCTCCTTAGGATCATACAAAAGACTATCATACATGCTATGTTTCAAAAGGGTGATTCTCATGGATAAGTTAGGAAGTAGAATGTGTTATACCTATATCTAATTATCCACATGAAGAATGTAAACACAAAATAAGATCATCCTCTTTAATTTTAGATCAATATAATAAAATATAATGGAGTGGTAATTGGAAATTGGTTTATCACAAAATTTTTTAAGGATTTATTATTTCGTCATTCCTCTAATCCATTTTACTCAATGGGAAATATTGGGTTGATTGACCACTATTTTTTAGAAAAGTTGGGAATTCTAAATAAATTTATAGATTGGAATATTTGGATTGAAGATTATTACAAAATTTTTTATATAGATGCAGAAAAGGAAAACAACTCTGAGTAATCCTTTGGATTATGAGCACCTCTTGAGAGGCTTGCTTGGGGACTAGCTCATGGGACATTATTATTGATTCCAATTGTGGGGTGGTAAAAATAATTTTTTGTGTAATTTTCGATTTTATTTTCTATTAAAGGACGTATTAGTGGGGAATGGTACTTTAGTTCAAGGAACTACCACATAAATTATCTCAATTTCCCTTTATCATAGCCACACCGTAGTGCACCATTTATTTTCATACATGCCCCTAGTTTTTATCCCAACCAATAATTATCAAACACATAGTAGAAGAGCCCATATTCATTATATTTTTAGTGAACATTTTAAAGGACTCATAGAATGGTATAATTACATATGATTATGTATTTCATAATAAATACATGCACCCATTGGTAGTTGGATTTATATTCTTAGATAAAGGGAAATAAGAAGATGATATATATACCACCATGAATTATTAATAACATAACCACTCATCAAATTTACTCCATTTTAACCATAGTGTTTCCACCATGAAATAAGATTATGTAAAATCCACTAGTTACTGATACATCAACACAAAAAAACCCACTACGAAGATCCCGACCATGGTTTTCTACTATAATAATGTTAATGGGATAAAATATGAGATGGTATCCACTCAACGAGAGTTATTAAACATTGATAACCCTCCCTTTACACTAGTAAACATAGAAACATAGAACTATAATCTATAAAATAAAGATTCCTTGGCCAATGAAAAATAAATGCTACAATAAATATACACTTTGGACACTATCTTGAGAGTCCCTTAAGAGCTTGAGAAAACTAGTGGGGAGACCGGGGAGCACAAACATGGGTCCTGGAAAATACCTTAACCCATTTTTTTACTATTTAGAATCTTTAATTTGTTTTTTTATATTCCCATGCATATTTTTATATTATTGTTTAATTTTTATTTATTCAATTCCCTATCCACATGTAATAAATTTTAATAAAAATTTCTTTTATAACAATTAATGTGAGATTTAATTTTTGATATAATAGAGAATTCATCAAAGACATTTGTATTTATTAGGATTTTCAATATAGTTACTTTAATGTAATTAATTTTATTTAGGTATAAATGAATTAATGAAGCACCACTCAATTAATAATTATGAAATTTCATCACTTTTTTTATTTTTTACATAATTTAATTTCAATAATTCATTTATAGAATAGTATAACCATATTTTCAAAATGTGATAAAAATATTAAATTCAACTATGGTGTATATATTTTAAGGCAACATTTAAATTTTATCCCTTGACTAACGTTTAGGACATCATCATTTACGAAAATAAATTTTGAAAGGGAAAAATAATATTTTATAATAGTTGTAAAATGATGAAGAAATAACTGAAATTTAATGAACATTTCATTAATGTTTCATTTTTTAGTTTTTTTAATTTTTATTTATTTTAATATACTTGTGTATCTTTATTCTACATATTTTCATTTTCAATATTGATAATTTTTATCCTATTTAATGATTTTTTTATCCAATAAAATATTCCATTCCCATTCCCATAATGTACATTCATACTTTTTGTTATATTATTATTTATACATTTTTTAATTAAATTATATTGATTTTATGGACTTCCAACGTTTCTCATTTTATATTATAAAAATATAATGGATGAAAAAAATTAAAAAGATGATGTACTTTATTTTAATTATTTATCCAATTTAACCATAAAAAATACCCTTAGAGTTAACCCAATGATAATTTGTATAAGACAAGGATTACCTTATAATAAGCTACTTTGTATGACTAACTTCTATTCATACCCAATGTAATGAGAATGATATATTAATTTTAAATTGTTCTTAAAGGAGGTGATTGAAATCAAATGAGATATGCTAAATTATTGTGATAAAATTGAGAGTGGGGTTTTGAAGAATAAAATAAAATAGAGATAGATAGTGTTTGTGAGAGAGAAAAAGTAATAAAATGATATACCTTGTGTCATGCCCCGCCATCACCAAGATTATTGAAGAGAAAAAAACTGCCAGAACCATCCTTTTTCTAGTTGACAGCGGGTCATGATAGAATGGTATCAGAGGCTATGGTTGAGTGAAAGGATGGAGTTATGGGTTAAGATCATTAAGGATTGTATGAGATGGTTGGGAAATAGTGTTTGGCAATCATGGTGTGAGAAACAGTCCAATGAATTCTGGCTTGGACACATGATTTTAGGGGCCCCTGTGATACGATGTACAAACTCTGGACAAACCGAACAACCAATTTAGGCGACTATGATTGTAGGGTAGAGACCCAAATAAAGGTAAATGAATCATAATGACATTTTTTCATGTGTATTCTAGGTGTTTTTAGAAATAAAAATGAATAAAATTTTTAAAGAAACTTTAAAATAAATCTTATACACTACTCAGACTTGGGAATTTCCTTGTTTACATTGCAGATATGGAACCACAATGAAAAACCTGAGTAGTGCAGGTGCTTGAGGCCCAAGAGGCTGATTTGGATGATTCGTAGAGGAATGATCTGGAAGATGAGGACAAACAGTGGAAAAAGATGCTTTGTTCCTTTCAATGGTAGACCATCAGAAGGTATGACAACAGCATCTTAGACATAAGGATAGAGAGATGGATCGAGGAGCTAGTGATAGATTTAAAATTGATCATGGCCCCAGATGAGTACTGGGTTAATATGACTATAAGCCAGATGCATAGAGAATTGCGTCAGAGGTGGATTCTCTATCCCTAGGAGATGAAAGAGGGTGAGGTTTTGTGCACTGACTTCTGGAGGGAGTTCCAGGCAGAATTCCTTTCTTCAATGATGAAGGCTGAGAAGAAGAATGAACTGCAATCCCTCCAGCAATACAGTATAATAGTTAGGGAGTTGGGGATCATGTTCAAGGATCTCCTTCATTTCATTCCAGTCCTATTCTCAAATGAAGAATCCCGGGAAATGTGCCTAGAGAAGGAACTCCAACATTCCCTATAATATGCTATTACTCCCTTCACTCTACCAACATACTTAGAGGTTAAAAAGAATGATGAAGTGGTTAAGAGGATGCACATGCTAGGAGGTGTGCTACACGAGGGGAGCTAGTTGAGGTTGTCTTATCGAAAGGCTTTTATCAGCATACCTCCAGCATCATGGCCATCTAGAATTTGGCTGGTGGGGATCATTTCCCAGTAGTTCCAGTTTCTATTGTCCAATCCCTACCCTTTATATGCGAGTCTAAGACCAAGGTGAATTATCTATGGTAGATGTGGGAATCTCCAGAATTAGTGACTATACCGAGTGAAGTGCAGTGGTTGTGGGAAGGTTCAACACCCACCTCAGCATCAGTAGTTTCCAGCCAGACATTTTTAGTAGTAGTGGTAGTAGGGGAATCGAGATCTCGCTCTACCAAGGGAAGATAGTGCCGAAGGAGGCCAAATTTAGGGAGCTCCTCGGGGACCTCAACCTGGGCATGGTCGAGGTGGTGGTCAATATTTTAGAGACATGGGAGCTAGGCATGGGTAGTTTCACACCGTAAGGGTAGCAGTTATGGTATGGACAGAGGTCATTTGAGGTGTGATCAATATATTTAGTACACTTACATATTCATTGTTTTATTTAAGATCTTCACACTCCTTTTTTCACCCATTATAACACATGCCTTGGGCCTAGACATAGAGAGACCCTCCACCCCCCTGGTGCTGACTAAACCAGTTGAAGATTGAACAAAACTGTTTGACATTTTTCGACAATGAAATATGATAATAGGCCCATATTAGTCCAGTGGGGATCTCTTTATACTAACAATGAAGCCATACGATGTCATCTTGGGCAGCGACTTGATCTTTTCCTTGCATGCTTTTAGTGTCTTCTTCTGAGGAAAGGATGCGTTCTCAGATATGGGAAACCATCGGGTAGCTTTTTTCATCAAGTGGGGTTTCCAGGAGGGAAGCCGATGTGTGGAGCCCCTTATTTCCATGCTAGTCGATATGTTAGTGGAACTATTAGACTCATATACAGTGGAAGTCCTTGGGATCATCAACGAGTTCTTGGATGTCTTCCCATGAGAGGTAGTGACTCTACCCACCGACATAATGATGAGTTCAAGATAGACTTACAATCTATTTCTCATCTGATTTAAATGGATCCATATCAAATTTTTCCATTTGAGTAACGGGAGTTGCCGATCCATGTTGATGACCTCATAAAGAATGGTTTTATCTGACCGTGTCTGTCACCATGTGGTGCTCTAGTCTTGTTTGTGAAGAAGGAAGATGGTGGTACTAGGTTGTTTATAGACTACCGAAGGCTGAATCCGGTGATGATCAAGAACCGTTACCCCCTCTTGAGGATCAATGTCCTCTTTTACCAGTTGAATGGTGAAATATAGTTCTATAAGATCGAACTGCATTCAGGATATAACCATTTGAGTTTGAAGGATGGTGACATCTCGAAGACTACTTTCAGGTGAAAAAATGAGAACATTGAGTTCCTGGTCATGTTTTTCAACATTATGAATGCACCATCCATGTTCATTGGGATCATGAAATCTCTTTTTTCCAAATATTTGGATCAGTTCAGAGTCATGTTTATTGACGACATCCTGATATAGTAAAGATCAGAGGAGGATTATGCTGATCATCTGAGGATAGTTTTGGAAGTCATCTGACACACCCAGCTCTACAGTAAGTTGTCCAAGTGAATGTTCTAGACACGATAGGTTCACATACTTGAACACGTGGTGTCCTAGCAGGGAATAATAGTAGACACGTCGAAGGTCTAAGTGATATTTCTTAGGAAACACAAAATAATGTGGCTGAGGTTCGTAGTTTCTTTGGTCGAGAAAGTTACTTCCGATGGTTTTTTCCTGACTTCTATGGAGTTTCAGTGACTTCGATAGCCTTGACCATGAAAGACCTTGAATTCTTTTACAGTGAGTAGTTCTAGGATACCTTCATTTATCCGAATGGTAAACCGATCAGTGCCCCAGTACTGAGGTTTCCATAGGAAGGAGTAGCATTTAAAGTGTTATATGATTATTTTGGTCTAGGCTTGGGGTCTGTACCAATTAAATAGTGGGTAGTTATCTATTATGGGTCTAAGAAGTTATTTACTCACGAATATAACTATTCCACTGACAACCTGGTGCTTTCAGTGGTAGTGTTCATGCAAAATGTTTTCCAGCATTAACTCATCGATGAAAAATTATTGGTCTTCATAGATCAGAAGATCATGAGGTGTGTCTTCTCCCAACAAGACCTAAACATTCTTCCATGGACGTGGATGATGTTTCTTTATGACTATGACTTTCATATTTCTATAACTTCATAAAAGAGGAGCGTGGTGGCCAATTCCTTGAGCCTAAAGTCTCCAAAGAATGTGGTTCGAGAGTCAGCATATGCTTGAAAAGCAATGGAGGAGTTGACTGCTTTACATCTGAGCATGAAAGAGGAGGATGGTAGAGGTTGTCTATTTAAGATGAAAGTGTATTTTTTCATTTTTATAGTTAGTGGAGGATTCTTAGTGGAGAGACATGGAGGCGAATATGATGCATGATCGTGTTAGCGAGGGAAATGCTCCGGAAGGATGGTCTTCGGATAGTTAGAATCAAATGATTTTCCACGGGAAGTTGTTTGTCCTAGAGATTATGTGTGAGGGAGTTATCCTTGAGTTCCATTACCCCCTAGTGGTAAAAACATGGGTTTCCATGATTTACCACGGCCTGAGGGAACATTTTTGGTGGCCCATGGTGAAATGGGCAGTGGCGGAATTTGTGGCAAGGTGCCTAGTTTGTTAGCAGGTGAAGGATGAATATCACGTCACATGTGGTTTGTTGTATCCTTTATATTTCCCCAAGTGTAGGTAGCATGAAATATCAGTGGATTTATTCACAGGACTACCCATGTTTGAAGGAGGGTGTTGTGCTATTTGGGTACTGGCAGATCGGCTAACGAAATCAGCTCACTTCATGGGGATCAAGGAGTCGAGTGTGGTGGGTGCCTTAGAAAAAAGATACGTGGATGAGGATATGTGGTTTCAGGGAGATCATAGGTCCATAGTCTCTAACTAGGAGGAAAATATTACCTCGTGATTTTGGAGGGGATTGTAGCATGCTTTTGGAACCTAGCTATGATTTAAAACCACTTTCCTCCCCAAGATAGATGGGTAGAGAGAGTAGACCTTATAGACTATGGAAGATATCATGCGAGTGTGTGTTCTAGGCTTCAAGGGATCATGGGTATGACACTTTCCTGTGGTATAGTTTTCGTACAACAATAGATATCACTCTACCAATGACATGCATCAGTTCGAAGCCTTGTATGGAAGGCCATGTCGTTATCCCATTTGATGGATTGAGGTTGTGGAGGCAAGTGTTGTTGGCCCAGAGGTACTACAGAGCATGACAGAGAAGGTTCAACTTGGGTGTAAGAGGATGAAGGTGGCCCTTTACTGGCATAATTCTAATTTTGATCGTAAGAGGAGACACTTGGAGTTTGAGGCTGGGGACCACGCGTTCTTAAAGGCCTCCCCTCGGCGTGGGAAACAAATGTTCATCAGGGGGAGTAAGCTATCTCACAGGTTCATCGAACCCATTGAGGTGTTGGGATGGGTCAGTGAAATGGAATATCTGCTGGAGCTACCACCACTTCTATAGAGGTTCCAAGACCTCTTCCATGTATCTATACTCCGTTGGTATCTACACGATGACTCGAACGTCCTCGACTGGGGGAGCTAGATATTGAAGACGATGTGAATTTCATGGAGAGACCAATGAGGATCGAGTATCATGAGGATAATTTTCTTAGTGGGTGGACCATTTCCTTGGATTGTGTTTTGTGGAGGCATGGTGGCATCTAGGAGAGTACCTTGTAAAGGGAGGCACAAATGCGTTCCATGTACTCAGATTTGTTTTGAGTTTTGATGTAGTGTTTTCCTAGTGCTTTCCTATGATGTAATTCTTGACATTTTATTTTATAATTTGTAATGTTTTCTTTATTCTAATAATGTTGGTAAATTTATCACTATGGGGAGGGGAGAACCTGGTCCCTAATCAAGACACATTAAGGTGGATGCGATTAAACCCGTGTGGGCGAGTTAGTGCCACCCAAATCAGATAGTATCTTTACATGGAGAAAGAGACTCTAAAACCCATATATTTGTGTGGTAGTGTATCCATAGGTGTTCAAGAGATAGATGAGGGGGGTGTTAATAGATACCATGGTTTATTCTAGCTTTTGAACAAATCTATGGTAGATTTTTTCTAAAGGCATCTTACGAGGTGGTTGTTTGGATCCCTCTCTTTTTCTTTGGGTTTACTCTTGAATTCTTGTGGACAAGAATAGTTTTAGAGGTAACTTATGTAATGTCCTACAACCTCTTGGTCTATAACATTTCCATATTTTTGGTGACCTGGGAAACCTGGGGACCATCGGTGAATCATTAAATAGTTTGCTAAAATTAGGGTCAAACAAATTGTGGCACCAATGGGTATCAGTGGCACTGATGGGAATCAATTGCACTAAAGGGTCATCCATAGCACCAATTTGTGATGGTGCTAGGGTGACGGTTCCATGGTGATCATTCTAGGGTGATGGAACCTCACCTAATGTTGAGTCATTCCCAGTTTTTTTAGAACCTTCCATTTTTCCATAGTAAGGTATCTTTTGAATTATATTTTTAATACCCCTTTTAAATCCATTTAAAGAAATTAAATTATATTTTATACCCACAATAGTTGAGAGAACCTTGAGTAACCTAAATGTGTTTCCCTATTTCTCGGTGTCACACCAATGACGTGTTTTACAGTTTCACTCATGTTATGTGTTTTTATCCATTTAAAGGAAATCTATTAACTCACTGCAATTATCCCCACCATCTCTAATGAGAATTAACAAATATCAATTTATCCCAATGTGTGGAACCAACCATTAGCATGGTCGAGCCAAAATATGACTTCTAATTACTTTGAAATTGGCTCACTAATTGTATGATTTGTCCTTTTCTTAACCTGAGTTCCTCTCTTCCTTTTTCATTCTTATTTCTTTTAATGTGCCTCAAGACTTCCTTTCGAGAAAAATTGTACGCCTTTTTTAGAGCCCTTCCCACTCAAACTTGGCATTTTTAGAGTTCTTCCTCTGTATGTTTCACATCCCTAGTTCATGGTGTGGGGAGAAATCATTGATTATTGATCATCCACAAATTGTTTTCTTCATTCATCTCTCTTTATTTTGCATCATTCAGGGTGGATGTGATAATGTCTCCCTTGATAAGTGGATGAAACCAATATTAATGAAGATATTAAACATACATTTAATGAATGAAGTGGTGTGAATTATGATGATGTTTTTGAATTCATTTATCCTTATTTTTATGTTATAAATTTTATGGGATTATTCCCACTTAAAATCATAGTTGTTGGTGGTCCTTTCTTGCGCACTAATGAACGTCTATTTTACAGTTAATCCTGTGATTGAATGTCTATATCATGGAAATTGGTTGATCAAGTAAACATGGTTGATTAAATGGATGCCCAATGAAATAAATCCTATGTGTGATCACCCTGATTAACCATATGGAATGAAGGGAAATAATGAACGGTGTTCGCTAAAACTGAAAACCCCCTTGATATGTTCT
Source organism: Viscum album (assembly GCA_963277665.1). NCBI lineage: Eukaryota > Viridiplantae > Streptophyta > Magnoliopsida > Santalales > Viscaceae > Viscum > Viscum album. The sequence goes on along the minus strand of OY728123.1, from coordinate 1,193,497,078 downwards.
AGTGATGTGTATGATTGTTCTTTTTATGCATTTTGATATATGGTGTTCATTAGGATTTAACATCATATCTCTCGATCTTTTTCGATAAAAAAGTTAATTCATTCCATTTCACATAAGATTCTATACCCTTGGACCTACTTCCCACTATAGGGCCTATTCAAGGAGGGACTCATGGGTTACTATCTCCCTTTTAACTTGACAAATAAAGGGTCTGGTAGTTTGCTATCCCTTCCCTCAACTTGGTGAAGGTAGGTCCTGACACCTTGGATTGATCCATGGCTTAAAACCTCCAACTTTTATATATTAAGTACAAAAATTAATGTCACATGGATATTTATGGTGGTGATTGAGGGGTTGGTTATTTTTTACTTCCACGGGTGTTATAATTATTCATGAATAAATTACATTTTTAAATAATAATATAAAATAAATTTGGGTAAGGGGAAATTCATCAGTGATTTTAAAATTGAATCTTGTACGAATTAAGAAGCATAATATGAAATAAGGTTGGATAAAAAACATTGTAAATGAGAAGAAAGGATTATAACTCCTAAATATATTATGGTTTTTTTTCACATAAATTTTATTTTTTCGATAGCATGTGTTACAATTAACATTTTTTTAAAGTACTACAATATATAATTGATATTATTATCCAATATAGACAATTAAAACCCATATATTAAACGTGGTTGTAAAAATATGAATAAAAACTTATTAAATATTAATTAAAATTTTTATATTTAGAAAACATATTTATAAAAATTTATGTAGTACAATTCAAAATTACTATTTTATCGAAAAATTATTTTTATTAGTCTTTGAGAATAAATAATAAAAGAATTTTTTTTCCAAATTTAAAAAATATATATGATAAAATGGACTTATTTTTTGAAACTAAAATTTAAAAATTATATTCGGGATAATTTTAAATAATTTTATAAAAATTATAATTCTTCAATTAATAATTAAAAATACTATTTTTTTAAAAAAATTGTTTTTTTGTTTAAATAATTTATAATATCCAATTTATTATATCAATTTTTAATATATAAAATTATTTAAATAATATATTTATTAATCAAATTTTTTTCATTGTAATAATTTTCATATTAAAATTTTATATTAAACATTATATAATTTTAAAAAGTTTCTCTTTTGAAAATATCTTTTTTATCACGTTTATAGATTTAATGTAAAATGTTTTTTCACTTATATGACTGAAATTTGGATATATTTATTCCATATTTTTAGTAATGGTAATAAATTTTATTTAATAATTTCAGATTAATAATTTGTAAAAATGAATAATAAAAATAGTAAAATTTAATTTTCATGATTAAGGTTAAAACAGGTTTAAAGAGGGTTAAAATAATAAGATAATAAGTAAAATGGCCAATTAAATTATCCAAACACAATTTAATGGATATATTTCTACCTTATAACATCTAATTTTATAAGATAACCCTTTTTGGATCATTTTGGATGGTAAAATATGTTGGGACGCTTTATTGTTTTAAAACAGTCCAATGTCTGTCCTCACCCCGCCATATAAAAGGCCACCCCTCTCTTATCATATCCACTCAAGAATAACCCATTGGTTTATAAAATCCCTAATGAAATATACTTAATAATTTCCTTTACATATAATTTATTCACTAGTTTGATTAGAAAACCCTCCTATGAAGTATTTTTTATAAACGTAATGTGGATCACCAAAGAAGAGGCAAAATTCAAAAACTTTTGTTTTTTTAATTTTCATATTGGACCTCCATAAAATCATATTAAAAAATTATTATATAATAAAAAAAGTTATCACATATAATAAGAAGACATTATTTTACATTAATGACCAACATATCTCCACTTCCTTCAAATGTGAAGTGAAAACTCTGATCATGTGTAGAACAGACTATAGCCTTACAAATCGATGATATCCATTTTTTGTAACCACCTCTCAAGGATATATATAATGATTTATTTAATTTATTAATATTATATATAATTAATTATAATATTTTGTTAAATATAATATCACATATAGATTCTTAACTTTCATTCTATGGGAATACAATAATATCGCTTGTGTGTATGACACACTACCGCCTATAAAGACAATGTGATTTGTTCTTCACTTAAGTTATAAATGGATTGTAATAATGATAGGTTTAATGAATTTTTTTGATATATATATATATATATTAAATTAAAATTATACTATAATGGTAGTATATTATTGACCAATATTTTGTTTCATTAATTGAGTAAATGGAAACATCATTCATCCGTACATAGGACCTTACATCTCCATGAATAATATAAATAACTTTCTATATATATCTTTAATGTATTAACATAAATACATATATATATATATATATAATTAATATATATGATATATATATAATGGTAAACCTTATTTATATTATGTAATCATGATCAACGTAATGGGACTGTAAATACCAAATCAAAACAAACATGAAAAACAATGAAGTTATTACCGGAAATGTGATTTTAACAAGGAATTTTTTATGAATGAGTAAAAATAATTCATAAGTAAATAATATATGGTTTAATAAATATGGGTAATTATTTATAATATTTGTATAATAATCCTATATTTATGATAAACGATGTTGGAAGATGTATGGATTTAGTCAATACATAAGATATGTGATTTCTAGTCTCTATTTTATTTCTGGGAGACATATGCCATAATCACCACTCATTTATTTTGTGTAGTGTATATTCTACACCATTGAAAAATAATATCATTAATATCCCCAGTTTTTTCGTATTTAATATATCATTTTAATTTATTAGTCAATGGGACATATGATTCTAACATTTTTAATGTGGTAAGGAATTTTTGTCTCAATTTTTATTCATTTGGACACATGTTTTGATATGAAGCTAAATTATTTTACATGGTTTATATACATACCCTTTGAAATTAAATATCATGTTTTTACTTATTTTCGTTATATTATATTTTTCTTTTAATGCTATTCTTTCATGGGGCCTATGATTTAATTTCAGCAAAGTTGTAAGGGTTTTGTGATATAATCTAATCATTTATCGTGATTATTTTTCATTATTCTTATGATATGAAATATTATTATCCATACCTCATGAAACTAAAGAATTTTTTTCTCGTCTCATTATATCATGATAAATCATTTTTTACAATTATATACATTTCATTATGTACTCATGAGTTAAAATAATTTTTTTAATAAAACTCTAATTTATTTTCAAACATGGTAGAAAATAATTATTCCTATATATCCATGTTTTATAAAAGAACGTTTTTAATAAGCTAAAATAATTTTCTAAAAAATTTACCCTTTTATTAATTTTTACAAAATGTTGTAAAATTAATTTTCACAATGTTTTCCAAAAAATTCTTGTTTTGATTATACTAAAAATATTAATGGATTGTTTATTTTATAATCTACAACATGAAAATAATTTCATTATAAAATGTCAATATAATGTTTTAAATATTAAATTTTCTATTTAAAATGTTACTTTCAAAAGAACTTTATATTAAAAATGTTTTATGAATTTATAGTATTTATAAAATGTGACTTTTGATGCAAAAATGTTATTTTCCTCTATAAATGTTGCAAATGATTTCTCAAAATCTTTTTCTATGAATGTTGACATCCTTTTCTGTTACATATGATTTAATAGGTATATGATCCACAAATACGATTTGTATTATTTATCTGTATTTTTTATGTTTATGATGAAAAAGATTGTTATGAAACATTTTTCTCTTAGATAAGTTATTCCATTGTAAAATGTTTAAGAAACCCACCCATACTTTCATAGGTTATACATTGATAAAATAACAGAATCGTTATGAATGTAGTTTCATTTGAATATGTTATTCTATGATGAATTGTTTAGGAAACCCATTCCATTTCATGGGGTCTGAAATGTTTTAGGATTTATTATCTTGAGGAGAAAAATATATGATTTTTAATATGTGATGGATGCAACCAATATATCCCTCCATTATGTTCCGTAGAGATTCATATCGCTAGCGATAATTATGAATAAAACTGGGGGTGAACGTCATTCATTGATGAAAATTATACACTATTATAGTCTTTTTTATTAAACCATGATTACTATGATGGTTTGAGGATTTAAACCATTACACTATGATAATTCTGGTAATAGTACTTGACTCTGAAGGATGTAAATTTCTAGGATTATGTGTATAAAAAAATCCAAATATTATGCCGATTTTATAATGTCATAGATTAGGTTATTTCACCCATTTATGAATCATATCTTATTAATTGTCATGATTTATTAAATTACCCTTATATTTGGTATATGGTATTAATTGTATGGTTTTTATTTGTTAATCTCATGTTCTTATCCCTGTATGATATTTTTATTCTAATGTGATAATTAATATATCCCTTGTTTACAATTTCTGGAATGTTTTCTTATCCTTTATTATGTTTCAATTCTCTATAATATAAAGATATGTATTATGTATGATATATATAAACATGGCAATAGTTATTGAAAACATAGTGGTAGATTATGTAAATAACTTATGAACCCTTTATTTATGTTTCCATGTTTACAAAGCACTAAACTGAAATGATTTTGGTTTGGAACATTATGTTATTTAAGAAATATTTATCCATTAAGTTGTGATATTTATTTATCAGAAATTTGAGTCATTACTATTTCTATAAGAGAATGGGTTGGTTAATATCTGAAATCATGGATTAGAATACATTATTGAGATTCTTAGGAATATTTATATGGATATTTCGGGGGATATGTCTTTGTATAAGTTAAAATATGAGTCAATGCGTAAAAAAATTTACTATAATTTTGGTTATTTACATAGAGAATGGTTTCTATGAAATTAAATTTCTATATAGACACTAAAAGTTTATGTGGATCTAGCATAAAAAATATAGTTTTAAAAAATCAAGAAAATGCACATTGAGATGGAATCTATCATCACCTAGTTCACAATGATTGACCTTGATACAAACCTAGACTGAAAATTCTATGGGATATTATTTTTGAATTCACAAACTCAATATGAAAATTTATGAAGTATTTTAAAAAATGAACATGAATGAAAACATTTAGACAAAATTTTTCATAAAATTAAAAGAATGTTTCAAGATTTAGACATCCTATGAGTGATTTTTCATGATTATTTGGTTTCCAACAATGGTTGATGATTATTCAAATAAGGTTTTTTTTATTCAATGCATGGATCCTAAAGAAACCTTGTTAATATGAGTGTGAAAGATAATATAGTGATTTTCATCATGAGTACCAATTTTTATAGGAGTTATAATGAAAAATATCATTATTTTGCACACATAAATTTATCAATAAATGAGTCATAATGAACATCCAAATGAGAAAAAGAGAACAATGATCAGTTGATTCCTTCTTGAGTTGATATTCAACATCAAGTAGATGTTATACAGATCAACATGGTGTTGAGAAAATAATCAGCTCCATTGAAATTCAATTTTAGGTTCTCCAGCGTTCAAATAATGAAAAGGTCATTTTGTAAGTCTATAATTTAGAAGGGGAAGTGGATAAATGGTGGAATCTTATTACGAATATGAGTAAAATTGATGAAATTGACTCCATGTAATGTGAATAGTTTAAAGACATATTTTCTAACATGTAATTTATTTATATTCATTGCATGAAAATTGAAAATAAATACCATGGGTAAAATAAGAAAGATGATGAATCAATTGAGGTGAATTTTACGGGATTTTCAAGGTACTCTTCCAGTATTATTATCCAATTTGAAAGTAAAGATGATCGATTCATAAGTGGATTAAAAACGTGTATTTGAATGGTGTTACACACATTGTAAATTATAATCCTTGAGGAAATTATTTTTTTCTTGTCAATCTTGAAATATAGATATCGTTACCCATCAATTTAATGGTATTAATAAGAAAATAAATATGGAATTCAAAGGTAACTCCAAAATCCATGTAGAAAAAGGATAATCGTTTCATAATACTCGTTTTGTGGATTGAAACATGGAAGAAATTAACATAAGGGGACTTGAAATTTTTTAATTATAGTAAGTATGATCCTAATAAATTGATTACCAAATTAATGGGAAGAAGTTATCAAATGGTGTGAATAGAGCGAGCTCCATATAATTTTCCACCCACAAATTAGTGTTTCAAATTCAAAGTGTATGAGAATTATTCTAACCAGTTCCAAAACCTAATGGTTAATTATATTGAACGATAATAAAAATTATATAATCTTATTGAAAAAGTGTAATATCAAGTGATCAGTATTTACATTGAGGGGTGTGATAATGATGTGGTGAAAGGTATAGTCTCCATCCATTATATAACTGATAATATATTATTTGACAATGGATATAACACCTATTTTATATATGGATAATTTTATAAAAGTATTAAAGTAACACATCAAGGATTAGATGTTAAATTACTAGTGATAAAATATAATGGAATGATGGTCATATTTAATGTGTATGATTCTTCCCCGATCAATGTTTATGGAAATTGGATTCCAAAAATATTATTATTCATGCTCTTAGAGAATTTTATGTCGTCTTATCCATGTATAAGATTAATCTATATAAATTCCATATAAATTATTGAGGAAGGTAATCTATTTTTGGTATTCCAAACTAACCCATGATCATCTATTAGTGTGATGATATATATGAACTCCCAATAGAAATCATATCAATTATATGGGTCTTACATTCCATTTAAAAATAGAGTTTTATCACATACGGTTGGGGAGAAACTCATAATTGTTGATATTATTCTTGTGAAGGTGTATGTTGATGTATTTTTGGATGACTTTCCCAGTCTTCAATTAAATCCTAAAGTTGAATTTTCAATTTAACTCATACATAATTCCAATAAAATTTCAAGGACTCTATATAGAATGGCCCCAATGTTTTTGTTGTAATTGAAGAATAAACTCAAAAATATCCTTCACAAGGGATTCATTCATCCATGTGTGTCACCATATCGTACACATGAATTTTTATTTAAGAAGAAAGATGGATTAATGTGACTATGAATTTATTATCTTGTTCTGAACAATATAGTATTTAAGAATAATTATCATCTACATTTTATTGATATGTTTTTTTTGGTGAAAGGCACATACCTCAACTCTTTTTCAATATTGACCTTCGTTATGGATATCAAAATTTGATATTCATGAAGGATTATATACCTAAGAACTCATTTGATACAAGGTATAGACATTGTGAGTATATAATGATGAAATTTGGTCCTACTAATTCCCCCTCTGTCATTATGGATTCAATAAATATAGTATTTAAGAATTACCTTTATTAGTTTGTGGTATTCCTTATAGAAGAAATTTTTATCAATTCAAAGAAAACAGAATAAAATGAAGATCACTTGAGAATTGTACTAAATACCCCAATGAATGATATAATGTTTTCAATTTTTAATTTTTTTAAATTTTGGATACAAATGGGTTCATTTTTAGGTTCTAAAATATTAAGAGACGGTATATCGATATATATATCAAAGATGGAGGCCATCTAGGATTGACCGAGACAAACCATTCTGATTGAGATCTATAGTATTTCATGATCTAGCTAGATATTATCAATCATTTTTTTAGAATTTCTTATGATTGTATAATACACTAAGTAGGATTACTCCAGAAAGATAAATGTGAGGAAAATATCAATGAAAACTAGAGAAGATTATTTAGTGCACACATTTGAACAATACCAAGTAGTGGATAATGTTTTAAATCTATTTTGATGAATTAAATTATGTATTAGGAATAATTTCGATGTATAATTGCACGGTTATATCAAATACCTCTTGATAATTAAAGGATCATGGGAAATTTTAAAAACTAATGACTTGGAGTTATCTATGTTACTTTTTTACATTAAAGATATGGTGGAATTATCTTTATAGATAAAAGAGTGATATATATAATTACCTATAATTTTTTATGTATATAGTAACATAGAAGGATTTTAATATGAACCAAACAACACGGTTGATGCTGATTACAAATTTTTGATTCTCAATTCATTACCACACTAGGAATACAAACAAACTGGCAGATGATTTGACTCGAAAAGATCATAATATATTATATAGGATATGGGAAAAAAAGATTCAATATTTATGGATTGGAGAATGATAGATCTTTAAATATTAATGTAAGTGTATTAATAATGATGTTCTAAAATAATAATTCAACCATCTATCCATGTAAGGATAATAGTGGACGAAAAGAATGATATGGTACTGAAAAAGAATTTAAGAATTTTTTTAACCATGATAATTATGGAATAATATGTTTTTGGAACTGTGTATATGTTATGTCTATACCATATTTTAATAAAGTCTTATGAGAGAATGTTCACAGTTCTTGATTCTATATTAATTCGGGATGTACAAAGTTTTATTTAAATTTGAAATAATATTTCTGATGAAATAGAATGAAGGGAGATATTTTGAATTTTTTTGGCTTGGTTATTTTTGTGTTATAAAGTTATGTTTGGGAGGAAATGTATAAGGGAATTCTATAACCATTATCCATTCATGAATGGAAATGTCAAAAATCACCATGTATTTTATCAATAGAATTCATAAAATATATAATCGGAATAATTCAATATGGGTTTTATTTGAGAAACATATAATGTCAAAACACTTCATCACTATTAGAGAACATTTATCCTAATATTATCTTCCCAATAATATATTTAAAAAAATTCGGGATTCATAGAGAACTACATTAAATTTTATTTGATTAGGATCCTAGGATTATGTTGTTGTTTTGATGAAGTGTTTAAGTAACTATTGATATAGAGTTGAGTTTCATCACTACGTATCAACCGTAGAATTATTTTCAGTCTAATATAATAAGTAAAACCTTATAGGATTTTCAAAGATCTTGTTCTTTGGATTTCAATGGTGTTTGAGATCAACACAATACTCTAGTTGAGTTATCATACAACCACAGATTTTACTCATGAAATTAGACACTTTTATATGATTCCATATATTGAAATAAGTTAATAAATACATTTTATAGGGATAAATTTTTATAAATAATGTTATTGGTGCATGATTATAATTTAATAAAGGGATACTAATATAATAGCCACTCAGTAATTCATAGAGGCTTCATAAAGACATAGAATGGTTATGATGATAATTGTCAATGTGATATGGAATTGGATGATGGTGAAAAAGTTGTGTTTATTAATTTCTACATCGAATAGGGTTATGAGATATTGGAAAAATGGAAACTAATACTTAGGTATATTTGTCCTTATGAAATTAGTGATCATATTAGGTTTGTAACTTTTTGATTGGCATTTAAACCGAACCTATTTCATGTTCATGATGTGTTCCATAAAACTATCTTGGGAAAGTACATATATGATACGTGACAATTATAGAAATTAGATCTTATTATATTAGATCATGGTAATTATAATGAGGAACAAACTTTGGAGATTATGAATCATACATAGAATGTTCTATGAAACATGATGACTCACCTGATCGGAGTATTATAGAAAATCCACAAGTTTTGAATATGTTATGTGAGAATATGGGGATGTAATGAGGTAGATGTACCCTCAGGATTTTTTTATAACAAAGTGACATAATTTAAAGGGGATGTATTTTAATCTAGCACAATATAACTTCATGATATTTTGTGAAATTCCTTCAAATAAATTATTTTTTTAAATAGATTACATTACGCGTAACATCGAGTTTTAACATACCATGATGTATTATGAATATTATTTTCTAAATAAGACCATTATATCCAAGATATTAAACATGAATGCATGAATATTAATAACCAATTTTAAAATACTAAGTAAAATTGTTTTATATAAATAAAACATATACATAAAAAAGTACTTAGTATGATATGGAAATACTATTTTATAAAAAATTTATTTTTACTTCTTTTTTTGAAACAAATAATAGTAAATATATATACCATTAGAAGAAAAATGAATAAAACAAGTTATTTTTTTGAAATCAACATATCAAAATTATCTTAGAGTGAATTTTTTGTAATTTTATGAAACTATTAATTTTTTCTTGAATAATAATAAATAATTATTTTCATTTAGAAATTCCCATTTAATATAAATTATTTATGAGCCATATTTTATTTTTATATGATTTTAGAAGAAAAATTATAAAAAGTATATATTTATTAATCTAATTTATATCATTGGAATCAATTTCACAATGAATTTTTTTATTGAAACTTTCTATACATTCGAAATGTTTCTCTTTGGAAAATGACTTTTTCATCACATCCGTGGGTTTAATTTTAAATTACATTATTTAATTATGTGAAAATAATTTGGAATGCTTACTTATATATTTTAAATAATATTAATAAATATTTTACAATAATTTTAACTTAACTTAATTTTTCAAAATGAATACTAAAATAAGTAAAAATTAATTACATGGTTTGTGGTTAAAACGAGTTTAACCAAGGGTTAAACTAAAATTAAAAGGGGTCAAATGACCAAGAAACATGTCAAACACCAATTATAGATATATATTTTGACACTATAACCTCTAAGGTGAGATAATGAATATTTATAAGCCATTTGGATTCTAATAAATGTTTGTAAACATTATTATTTTCATATATTTAATGTCTGTCCTCTCCCCCACTTATAAAATCTACACACTGTTATCTTCACTTCACACATTCAAAACCATTTGTGTCAGCTAATCCATACTCAAATATCTTAAATACATCTCCAACCAAATAAAATAGGTCTTATTTCAATTATCAAACCATCTTAAAAATGATTTAGGTATAAACCTAAAGAGTTTAACTGAATAAGAGGTAAAATCATAAAAAAATTGTTCTTATTTTATTGATTCTTACACCACCCTATAATAATATTAAAATATGATAATATAACCAAAAAATTATCTACCATATAATGATTTTTTTATGTTAATTTCATATCCTATATATTTGTTATCTTCATTCAACTATGAAATGAAACCCTAGATCATGTGTACGATGTACTACTGCCTCACGAACCGATGTAATTCATTTCACATCACCACATCTCAATGATAGATAAAATGAAGTATTTAACAAATTAATATGACAATTATGAAATTACTATAATTTTATAATTATTATATCATATATAACTTATTATTTTCCATTATGAGGGAATGTGATAACATAGCTCGTGTGTACGAGGGACTATCACCACACGAAGCGATGTGATTCATTCTACACTTACAGTTTACATGGAAGTAAATAATGATAGTTTTAGTAATAATATTATATATGAATATATATATATATATATATTATTTTATAAAGGTAATATTTCATTTACCTTTTATTATTTTCACCTATCAATAATATAGAAACAATAATCATGCGTACATATGACCAAACATATCCATGAATGACGTAATTCATTTTCTATATCTATCATTAATATAGTAATCTAAATAATTATACAATTAAAATATAAGATCCTTATATAATGATTAATATTTTATATTCTATGGATCCATTATCAACGTAATATATCAAAAAATAATCGATCAGAAAATACAGAGAAACAAAGATGTTGTTACCCAAAACGTGGGTGTCACAAAGAATTGTTAATAAACAAGAAATAAAATTTCATAAGTAAATAACATATGGTGTGATATATATTAGTTTTTTTCGTCAAATATTTATAATAAAAATATATTTATTTAAAAATAGGTTCAAATATGTATGAATTAAGGTGAGATTAATGTAAGAGATTTTTACTCTCTCAATAACATCTAGAATAATTATTCTATAATGACCACTTGTTTCTTATTTGTTGTATATATACTTCCCCATTGCGATGTTAGGTTAGGAATCTCATTTATTAAGATATTTTAAATTTTATTTGATGTTATCCGTTAACGAATCTTGTGATTAAAATGTTTACAATTTGGTAAGGGATTTTGGTCTCAATCTGTTTTGATTGGGACATACTTTATGTTATGAAACTATCTTTTTTTATAAGTTATATATATAGAACCTTTTACATAAAATGTGAGGAATTCATTTATTATAATGATATTTTATGTTTCATTTAATCTTATTCATTCATGGGTCTTATGATTCAATTTTACCAAATTGGAAAGGGTTTTATGATACAATATCATCATTTATCTGCATTTTTTTGTTATGCTTCTAATAAAGAAATATTATGATACATATCTCATGAAAAGAATCAATATTATTCTTCTCTATTTATGTTATGATAATACATGTTTTCCCTTTGATTTTATACTCTTTATGTTCCCAAAAATCCAAAATAATATTATTATGAAAAATTCACTTCATTTCTCGCTTCAGTCAAAAATCATTTTTATTAAATATACATATTTTATAAATAAATGTTTTATAACATTTCTTTAATACTATATAATGATTTTATAAATAAGTTACTAACCTTTCATGATTGTTTTAATTCTTTTTTCAGTATAATCTTCATGCCATTTTCCAAAAAAATGTCAATTAGGATTTTACTAAAAATTTGAAAGGGAAATTTGTTTTAACATGTATAACATGAATGTAATTTTCACCCATCATAACCCTAAAATTATTTAAATGTAAATTTATTTCTTTCCTAGTCAATTTTCAAATAATTTTTTTTCATGATTATTTATGAATATTTAGTTTTATTAAAATTTTATATCCATTGTGAAAGGATTTTTCCACAATAAATGTGCCAAGTGATATTTCAAAATCACATTCCATATAAGGTTACATACTATGTTGTAGCTTATGATTTACTAGGGTTATGATCCAATGATACCATTTTTATTTTTTCTATAAATGGTTTATTTATATGATGGAAATCTGTTTATGAAACTCGTTTCTCTTCCATGGGTTACACCGTGGTAAAATACTAATGAAACTCACTCTTTTAAACATGGGTTATTCTGTAATGAAATGATTACAAAAATTGTATATTTTAGATGGGTTATTATATGAATATGTTTTTATGAAACCAATTTAATTTCATAGTTATGATATATTGAATTATTTATTGTTTTTTTGGAACACATATGTATGTTTTTTAATATGTGGCAGGTGCTACCTATATCTCCGAAAACTAATTTCTGTAATTAATTATATATCATGAGATAAATATAAATATAATGGAGGATGAACCAAGTTTATTAAGGTAATTTTCCACTATGAAGTTATTTGGAGTGAACCTTGAATACTATGATGGTTTGGAGAGTGAACCCATTCCAGTATGTATTTTTTGACAATGATAATTGACAACTAAGGAAATGATTTTATATGCGTATATGTATTCCTCAAATATATATCATTTTTTGTATTATTATATCTTGTATCATCTTATTTTATTCTTTTATGATCATTTTCTTATGAACTATTATGATTTATTTGATGAATAATGTCCATGATACATGATATACAAGGTATGAATTTCAGTTGTTAGGAAGATGTTCTCATTCAAATGTGCACATGTTATACTTATGTTACAATAGATATGTACCTTTTTTAACCTTACTGAAAATATAATCGAACATTTTATTTTGTTTCATTTCCCTAATATATGAAGAATGTTATTATGTATGATATGAGAAAAAATGGTAATAATTATTTATATCTTAGTGGAAGATGACATAACTAACTTATGAAATAATTGTTTATGTTTCCAAGATAAATAAGAAACTAGACTTAGAAAATTATTGTGTGGAACATTATATTATGTAATAACTATTATCCTATTAATATGTGATATTTATGTATGATATGTAAGGGAAATTACATGGATATAATCCATAAATCCAGAATAATTATGATCATGGATTTTACTTTTGAGTATTACCTTCCTTTTATTTCCAAATTTTTAAACCTTTTTCATCCTGAACTACCAACATTAACTGTCACGACCCGACCTCGGGGCCCGTGCCGTGACTACCCCAAGCCCGCCTTCCATAGGCCAGGGGCTGGCAACTAGCACCAAGGCGTAAAATCCCGGTAAACAGGGAAGGCATTGCCTTTATAAGTAACAACCACCACAGAGTCAGCAAGAGGAAAGTAACTACAAGTGCAGAAAAGTAAAGGGGGCCGGAATACAAGCCCAACTGAAAGTACAACTGAAAAAGTAAAGAACAACAACTGAAGAGAAGACGGTGGCCTCGTGTCGTCCACTGGAAATCCCACCTGAAGGGTGGGTACAGATAGCCTCCAGGCTCCTCGGGTCCCACGTCCGCTCCGAGCACGTCCCGCCCAGTGGTCCACCTCCAGGTACCGTCCTGCTCCACGCCCCAACCGAGATCAGCGCTGTCCGTCGTCTGCATCCAACACAACAAGGTGCGGGCATAGCCCGTGCAGGGGTGAGTATAAGCTACTCAGTAAGGACCCCGAGACCCCCGAAGGTCTCCCGAAATCCACAAAGGATATATCACAAAAGAAAGATGCAATCACGAAGTAACATCTGACTCGACTTAGGTATATGCCCATACATATACCTAAGTCCCCAATTCTAGCTCTGCTCACGAGCTCAAGAACAACTCAATCCACGCAGGAAAGCAAGACTCAAATCCACAAGGAGAGTAAACAGTAAATCCACAAAGGATAGTTCAACACAAACCACAAAGGAGAGTAACATAAGATTCAGCTCAACCAGGTATACTTTTTCAGATGACGTCAAAGATGATCACTGATCCATCTAAGTCGTCGGACCCACGAAGGATCGATAGGTACTAACCCCCGCAAAAGACCCACACAGGATCAGGCTCACACAGAACCTGTAGGCAGTGGCTCACACAGAACCGGTAGTAAGGACCCACATAGGATCGGGCTCACACAGAACCTGTAGCACTGATCCACGTAGGATCGCTGAGTGCAGTAGTCGACACAGTCCACTGAGGATCTCTTCACAGTCGTCGCCGCAGTCCACGAAAGATCTCTGCTCTGCCGTCGTCGCAGTCCACTGAGGATCTCTGCTCTGCCGTCGTCGCAGTCCACGGAGGATCTCTGCTCTGTCGTCGAAGTCACAGCCAGCGCTAGGGTTCCCGCACACAGCGAGCTCGTTTAGGAGGGTCCGCTCCACGAGCCGAGAGGCTGATACATCAACTGACACGTAGTCCGAAGTTGATGTATCCAAAAGTTCCGTATCGACAACAGGATCTCAACGCAACAGACGGCGCGTCAATCAGACGCCCGGTCTGAGAGTTTTTGGCATTTTCGTCCCAGGGGCCCGGTTGGTTTTTAGGGCAAAACCAACCCGACCGTACTCCTCCTGTATCTGATCCTCGGGCGGAGTATGCCAAAAGTTCCGTCTCACTTAGAGGAAACTACCACAGCTGACGGTACGTCGATCGGACGTCCGTAGCTCAAGTTATGAGCGTTTCCGCTCCGAGGGCCCGGTTGGTTTCGTGTACGAACCAACCCGGCCGAACCCAAAGTCTTCCGAAACCTTGAGTATAATATACCGAAACGACCGTATCAATCCAAGGTTCGCGTAGCCGCTGACGGTTCGTCAATCGGAGGTCTCAGGCCCAAGATATGGGCAAAAGACCGAAGAGGGCCCGAAAACGGGGGTTCTGGGCCCGGGGCGACCCGGCCCGAACCACCCCTGGGTCGGTCGATCCGGGTCGGCCGGGTCCGGTCCGGCCTGGGCGCGGCCCGGCCGACCGGACCGGCCGGCTCGGCTTCGGCCGAGCGGCCGAAGGGGGCGCCGCGGGTTTGACCCGCGGCTTAGGTGGAACGCGGCCCCGCGGGGGGCCGCCTGTCACGCGGACACGGCCGGGCCGCCGCGTCCCTCCCCGGTTCCGCGCGGCCGCAGCTTCAGCCGCGGCGGATCTCCTCCACGGGGGCGCGTCGGGCGCCGGCGCCGCCGCCTTCCGCGGGCCGTCGGAGTTGCTCCGGTGGCCCGTTTTGCCTCCCGTCTGCGCCGTTGCTCCTCCCGGGGGCCGATCTTCACTGCAGGATCAACGGATCGCCCTTGCCGCACGGTTCGTCGTCGTCCGCCAAATCCGCACAACAAAAGATCGGCGGAGGGTTGCCGGGTCTTGTTCGTTAGATCCGCACCCTCCGCGTTAGTCATAAACAACGGGAGGAAAAGAAAATAATCAACAACAATTTTAATTAAATTAAAATTGTTCGGAGATAAGGTTATTTATTTTAAAAGAATAAACACGGGGAATAAAATATTCCAACATCCCTTACCTTGTCGTCGTCTGACGTGAGGTCGTCGCGGAATCGCTCGTCGCGAAAGGAGGGGATCGTCGCGTCGTTGCGGAGGAGACGTTCGTCGCACCGCGGGAAAAACGTCGCGCCGACGATCTCCGGATCAAGATCAAACGGATTTAATTAATTAAATCCGTTGTTATTGAAATTAAAAAAAAGGTGAATTAAACGATCTGTTTCTCACCTTAGTTGCCGAACGAGGATCGGCCATGGAAGAAGAGGCGTCGCCGAAGAACGTCGCGGGTAGAGCTCGTCGACGTCGCAGATCACGGTGTGCGTCGTCGAATTCCGGTTCCGGCGTTCTTCGCGTTCTTCGCGTTCTTCGCGTTCTTCGCGGGGAGGGTGGAGGCTCAGAGGATTCGCACAACGATAGCAATCCTCCAAAATAGACAAGTTTGTCTATTTTATTAATTTTCCAACAAACGCAAAACGCGTAAGTAACGACCCATTAAATTCGTTGAATTAATTCAACGAATGAAACAGCCCATTTAATTCACGAAATAAACCGCCCAATTAAATGGTCTGTTAAGAAATAAAGAAAACGTGTCGGTTGACTTTTCAGTTACTTTGACGGGTTTTCGCGGGTGCGTTACTTAGCGAAAGAAACGGCGGGGCTCGTGCGGGCCCCACCGCACAAATATCTTAACAAGGGGGTAGGATATTTCCGGATAGCACCCTATCCGCTTTAACTCAGTTCAAGTGGCTTCCAAGCGGCTTCCAAGCAGCTTAAGTGAAATAAAATAAAGTTGTCGCACAAATTTTATTTTATTTCTGACTTAAAGCCCCAAAATTTAAAAACCACGTCTGAGAAAACGCAACTCCGGAAGAGGCGTTTCTAAGCAAATACCGGCACTGCGATTTCATCGGTGCCCTCAGAATTCGATTCCGGGCAACGGTTCAAAAGATAGAAAAACCCGCTCGTCCGTTCACTGAACGTACCCGAGCCAAAGTTCGGAAATTGATTCCGGGCACACCGGGCCTCGGAATCAGGTGCCGTCTGAAGCTGCGCTCTTGTAAAATTCCAAAGAAAATTAAGAAAAAAATTTCTTTGAAATTTGCGGGTCTTTACATTACTCCCACCTCAGGGCTTTACGTCCCCGTAAAGATACATCAAAAACTAGGGGAACAAATGGGGGTACTGAGCACGCATCTGAGCCTCCCGCTCGCAAGTGCTCTCCTGGAGGTTCCCGTGCTGCCATCTGATGCGCACAAGAGGAATCGACCGCCCACGTAGGACCCGCTCCTGTCGATCCTCGATCTCCACTGGGACCTCCGCAAAAGTCTCCCCATCGTCCACTTCCAGCTCCCCAAAGTCGATGATGTGCGTCGGGTCGTGCACGTATCTCCTCAGCTGAGACACGTGGAAGACGTCGTGCACCCGGTGCAACTGAGGTGGTAGAGCCAGGTGATAAGCCACCTCTCATATCCTGCTTAGGACCTGGAAAGGCCCGATGAAGCGTGGAGACAACTTGCCGCCTCGTCCAAATCTCCGTAAACCACATCGAGGTGAGACACGCAAAAAGACGTGGTCGCCATCCTCAAACTCTAGTGGCCTCCGCCTCCTGTTAGCATATGAATTCTGCCGGCTCTGAGCTGTCCTCATCCTCTCCTGGAAGATCTGGACCATCTCTGTCGTGGCTCGGACCATCTCTGGTCCCACGAGTGCTGACTCCCCAGGGTCTGTCCATTACAACGGTGATCTGGAGGGTCTGCCGTACAACGCCTCGTATGGTGCCATCCCGATGGTGGAGTGGTAGATGTTGTTGTACGCGAACTCCACCAAGGGTAGGTGGTCCTCCCAGCTGCGACCAAAGTCGAGAACACATGCACGGAGCATGTCCTCGAGTGTCTGTATGGTCCTCTCCGTCTGACCATCCGTCTGAGGGTGGAAGGCTGTGCTCAGATGGAGCCGCGTCCCGAACGCCTCCTGCAACCCCTTCCAAATCCGAGAAGTGAAACGAGCATCTCGATCGGAGACGATAGACGATGGCACACCGTGAAGCCGTACGATTTCCTGGACGTAAAGACGTCCCAAGCTCTCCACTGAGCCCTGCTCTCTGATGGGTAAGAAGTGTGCCGACTTGGTGAGTCGGTCGACAATCACCCAAATGGAGTCGTGACCTCTGGATGTGCGTGGAAGTCCAGTCACGAAGTCCATAGATATTCCATCCCACTTCCACTCCGGGACCTCCAAGGGCTGTACCAAGCCTGCTGGTACCTGATGCTCTGCCTTCACCTGCTGGCAGGTGAGGCATCGTGAAACGAACTCTGCCACAGCTTTATTCATGCCCGGCCACCAGTGCTGTCATCTGAGATCCTGGTACATCTTCGCCACTCCGGGATGCACCGCCAAGGGAGAAGTGTGAAACTCTCACAGCACCTCCTCTCGTAAAGCGACTGGTACGGAGGTACGTCCTCTGAAAAGGATGTCGTGCTCTGCTCCAAGGGAGAAACCATCAGGCGCCTGACCTGAGGATATCAGTGCACGCCGGGTCTCACAGTCAGCGTCCCCACGCTGAGCCTCTCTGACCCACTGTAGAAGTGGAGGAGAGACTGTGAGAGACTGAAGAAATGTTGCTCCGTCTCTATCCACGAAGGATATCTGTAAGGAGGCTAGCTGCTCTGTCGCCTCCTCAAGTAGCTGAATTCCCGTCCTCCTGCTGAGGGCATCGGCTACCACGTTCCCCTTCCCAGGAGTATAGACTATCTCAAAGTCATAGTCCTGGAGGAACTAAAGCCATCTCCGCTGTCTCAGGTTCAGGTCCTTCTGAGAGAAGATATACCTGAGACTCTGGTGGTCAGAAAAGACTGTGAAGCGCTCGCCCATCAGATAGTGCCGCCAAGTCTTCAGAGCGAAGACCACTGCTGCTAACTCCATGTAATGAGTGGCGTAGTTCTGCTCATGCGGCCTCAACTGACGTGATCCGTAGGCGATCACGGCCCGCTCCTGCATCAGGACGCACCCGAGTCCAGTCCCTGACGCATCGCAGTAAACTACGTATCCAACTCCCTCCTCAGGAAACCTCAAGATCGGTGCGCTGGTCAACCTCTGCCTCAGCTCGTGGAAGCTCTGCTGACATCTGTCTGACCACACGAAGGGTTTCCCCTTCTTCTTCAACGCTGAGAGTGGTGCCGCAACTCTGTAGAAGTCTGGCACGAATCTTCGATAGTATCCGGCTAGGCCCAAGAAGCTCCGCACCTCCGTCACGCTCCTGGGTGGCTCCCAAGCTAGAACTGCCTCGATCTTCGCGGGATACACTGCAACTCCCGCCTCAGAGATGACGTGCCCCAAGAAGTGGACCTCACGTAACCAGAACTGGCACTTTGAGAGCTTTCCATAAAGCTGGTTCTCTCGGAGCGTGTCTAGCACAACTCGCAGGTGGTAGGCATGCTCCTCCTCAGTCGTCGAGTATACCAAAATGTCGTCAATGAAGACCACGACAAATCGGTCGAGGTATGGCTGGAAGATCCTGTTCATGAAGCTCATGAACACTGCTGGAGAATTGGTTACGCCGAACGGCATAACCAAGAACTCATAATGGCCATACCGACACCTGAAGGCCGTCTTCTGCACGTCCTCGTCTCGAACTCTGAGCTGATGATAGCCTGACCGGAGGTCTATCTTGGAGAACCACCGTGCTCCCTTGAGCTGATCGAATAGGTCATCAATCCGTGGCAGCAGATACTTGTTCCTTACTGTCACCTGGTTCAGGCGACGATAGTCGACACACAGTCGCAAGCTCCCGTCCGCCTTCTTGGCGAACAATATCGGGGAAGCCCAGGGTGAAACACTGGGTCGGATAAACCCCTTGCTCTGCAAGTCCTCCAACTGTACCTGCAGCTCTCGAAGCTCGGCGGGGGCCATCCGGTAAGCTGGAGTGGATATCGGGGCTGTCCCGGGGTACAAGTCGATGTAAAAGTCTACCTCTCTACGAGGAGGTAGCCCTGGAACGTCGTCGGGAAAGACGTCCACGTACTGGTCCACCACTGCAGGAAAAACTGGACTCCGCACGTCCACTGCTCCTAGGATGAGGCTAGCCAACTGATGATAGATGGGCTGCACTCTCCTCCGCGGAAGTCCATCCTGTGCTGCAAAGGTTCCCTTCTCGCCGGTGAAGGTAAACCTGCTCCCGTCGGTACGAACACATCGCACCTTGCGCCTAAAACAGTCGATCTGGGCATGAACCGTGGATAGCCAATCCATGCCCAAGATGACGTCGTAAGGCCTCGACACCGCTACAAGGAGATCCCAGCCGAAGCTCTCGCCTCCTAGAGTAAGCTCACACTGCCGGCACCAGTGCGTAATCGTCGAGTCTGCTCCCATAGGAGTCTCTAGCCGTAAGGATCGAGCCAACGACTCAGTCGGAATCTCCGAGCTCCGAACAAGGGCAGAGGCTATGAAAGAGTGACTCGCTCCTGTGTCTATAAGTACAGCAGCAAGGGTGGAATAGACACAGATCATACCTCGAATCATCTCGGGCATGTCGGGGTCGTAGGCCTCCACTGCCTGGAGCTGGGCCTGCCCCTGCCCGCCAGCTCCCTGTGGTCGAGGTGGCCCTCCTGGTGGTGGTGGGGGTAGAGCCTGGAAGCGTCGCCCATCACCCGCTGCTCGGCCAGCTCCTCTGCCTCGTCCGCCTCCTCCCTGCGGACCGCCACGGTCGACCCCATGCCTCTGCCTGGGTGGCCCCTCCACCGTCTGCTGCTCCTCTGATCGGCGAGTCGGGCAGTCACGAGCCATGTGACCCTGCCCGCCGCAGGAGTAGCACAGCCTGCCTCTCGGAAGGCTGGCACTCCGCTGTGTGCCCCGCACTGCTGAGCCGGTGTCCTAAGGCCGTCTGCGTGGGGGTCTGGTCTGCCTGGACCCAAGAGTCATCCGTCGGCTACCTGCTGCCGAAGACTCAGCTACCTGCCGCCCTGCGCTAGGTCTCGCCGCTGAAGAAGGCTCTTCCAGGAAGCTCTCGATCAGGAGGGCTCGCTCCAGCACTCCCGCCTGGGTCGGAATGCTGAGGGAGATCAGCGACGCCCGAATCTCCTGTCGCAAGCCCTGCTCGAAGGTCCGGGCCCGGAAGAAGGGGTCCCGTACCATGTCGGTCGAGTAGCGAGATAGGTCAGTGAACCTCGCCGCGTACTGAGCGACCGTCATGCTGCCCTGGCGCAGCTGGAGAAGCTCCTGGATGCGCACCGCTCGGAGGGTGGCCGGGACGAACTCAGAGCGGAAGAGGCTCTCGAAGTCCGTCCAGAGCAAGGATGCCTCATCGTGAACCTGGAGCATCAAGCTCCACCATCGTCCTGCCGCCGCCTGCAGGAGGCTCGCCGCGAGAATCACCATGAGATCCACTGGTGTCCTCACTAGCCTAAAGATCCGTACCACCGCCTCTAGCCAGTCCTCGGTGGCCTGGGGGTCCGCCTCACCGCGAAACCTGGGCGGTCGCTGGCTCTGAAACTCATGCAGTGCCCTGAGGTGACGTGCATCGTCAGCGTCTGGTACTGGTAGAATCGGTGGCTCGGCGGGTAAAGCTACCGCCGGTGCCACTGCTGGCAAAGGGCCCTGCACCGAGGCCTCGTCGCTCGGTGGGCTGTCGTCGCGCCCTACACTCGGAACCCTACCTGGCTGTCGTCGCGGGGCCATCCTAAAAATGAGAACAAGAGCACCACAGTCAGAACAGTATACCTGGTGAGCTGGCACAAGTAATCACAAGGAAAACTTGAGACTTTCATGAAGCAGATCAGTATACCCGGTGAGCTGACACAAGTAATCACAAAGAAACTTGAAACACACACGCAATCAATGTTTTCATGCATTAAGTCAGAAATCAGGAGTCAGGGTCCTGGTGTACGGATACGTCGGCCGCCGCACCAACACTGGGCTCCCTGAACTGATAACCACACTCAATACACTAAACACTATTGCTTCATATAGAAAGAAAAGATGATCAGAGTCTACGGTAGAACCGACCACCTCTGATACCAATTTGTCACGACCCGACCTCGGGGCCCGTGCCGTGACTACCCCAAGCCCGCCTTCCATAGGCTAGGGGCTGGCGACTAGTACCAAGGCGTAAAATCCCGGTAAACAGGGAAGGCATTGCCTTTATAAGTAACAACCACCACAGAGTCAGCAAGCGGAAAGTAACTACAAGTGCAGAAAAGTAAAGGGGGCCGGAATACAAGCCCAACTGAAAGTACAACTGAAAAAGTAAAGAACATCAACTGAAGAGAAGAAGGCGGACTCATGTCGTCCACTGGCAATCCCACCTGAAGGGTGGGTACAGATAGCCTCCAGGCTCCTCGGGTCCCACGTCCGCTCCGAGCACGTCCCGCCCAGTGGTCCACCTCCAGGTACCGTCCTGCTCCACGCCCCAACCGAGATCAG
The DNA here is from genome assembly GCA_963277665.1 of Viscum album. Lineage (NCBI taxonomy): Eukaryota > Viridiplantae > Streptophyta > Magnoliopsida > Santalales > Viscaceae > Viscum > Viscum album. The sequence goes on along the minus strand of OY728123.1, from coordinate 1,193,474,385 downwards.
CGCTGTCCATCGTCTGCATCCAACACAACAAGGTGCGGGCATAGCCCGTGCAGGGGTGAGTATAAGTTACTCAGTAAGGACCCCGAGACCCCCGAAGGTCTCCCGAAATCCACAAAGGATATATCACAAAAGAAAGATGCAATCACGAAGTATCATCTGACTCGACTTAGGTATATTCCCATACATATACCTAAGTCCCCAATTCTAGCTCTGCTCACGAGCTCAAGAACAACTCAATCCACGCAGGAAAGCAAGACTCAAATCCACAAGGAGAGTAAACAGTAAATCCACAAAGGATAGTTCAACACAAACCACAAAGGAGAGTAACATAAGATTCAGCTCAACCAGGTATACTTTTTCAGATGACGTCAAAGATGATCACTGATCCATCTAAGTCGTCGGACCCACGAAGGATCGATAGGTACTAACCCCCGCAAAAGACCCACACAGGATCGGGCTCTTTCAGAACCTGCAGGCAGTGGCTCACACAGAACCGGTAGTAAGGACCCACATATGATCGGGCTCAAACAGAACCTGTAGCACTGATCCACATAGGATCGCTGAGTGCAGTAGTCGACGCAGTCCACTGAGGATCTCTGCACAGTCGTCGCCGCAGTCCACGAAGGATCTCTGCGCTGCCGTCGTCGCAGTCCACTGAGGATCTCTGCTCTGCCGTCGTCGCAGTCCACGGAGGATCTCTGCTCTGTCGTCGAAGTCACAGCCAGCGCAAGGGTTCCCGCACACAGCGAGCTCGTTTAGGAGGGTCCGCTCCACGAGCCGAGAGGCTGATACATCAACTGACACGTAGTCCGAAGTTGATGTATCCAAAAGTTCCGTATCGACAACAGGATCTCAACGCAACAGACGGCGCGTCAATCGGACGCCCGGTCTGAGAGTTATTGGCATTTTCGTCCCAGGGGCCCGGTTGGTTTTTAGGGCAAAACCAACCCGACCGTACTCCGCCTGTATCCGATCCTCGGGCGGAGTATGCCAAAAGTTCCGTCTCATTTAGAGGAAACTACCACAGCTGACGGTACGTCGATCGGACGTCCGTAGCTCAAGTTATGAGCGTTTCCGCTCCGAGGCCCGGTTGGTTTCGTGTACGAACCAACCCGGCCGAACCCAAAGTCTTCCGAAACCTTGAGTATAATATACCGAAACGACCGTATCGATCCAAGGTTCGCGTAGCTGCTGACGGTTCGTCAATCGGAGGTCTCAGGCCCAAGATATGGGCAAAAGACCGAAGAGGGCCCGAAAACGGGGGTTCTGGGCCCGGGGCGACCCGGCCCGAACCTCCCCTTGGTCGGCCGAACCGGGTCCGGTCCAGCCGGGGCGCGGCCCGGCCGACCGGACCGGCCGGCTCGGCTTCAGCCGAGCGGCCGAAGGGGGCACCGCGGGTTTGACCCGCGGCTTAGGTGGAACGCGGCCCCGCGGGGGGCCGCCTGTCACGCGGACGCGGCCGAGCCGCCGCATCCCTCCCCGGTTCCGCGCGGCCGCGGAACCGGCCGCCGGAGTTGCTCCGGTGGCCCGTTTTGCCTCCCGTCTGCGCCATTGCTCCTCCCGGGGGCCGATCTTCACTGCGGGATCAACGGATCGCCCTTGCCGCACGGTTCGTCGTCGTCCGCCAAATCCGCACAACAAAAGATCGGTGAAGGGTTGCCGGGTCTTGTTTGTTAGATCCGCACCCTCCGCGTTAGTCATAAACAACGGGAGGAAAAGAAAATAATCAACAACAATTTTAAATAAATTAAAATTGTTCGGAGATCAGGTTCTTTATTTTAAAAGAATAAACACGGGGAATAAAATATTCCAACATCCCTTACCTTGTCGTCGTCGGACGTGAGGTCGTCGCGGAATCGCTCGTCGCGAAAGGAGGGGATCGTCGCGTCGTTGCGGAGGAGACGTTCGTCGCACCGCGGGAAAAACGTCGCGCCGACGATCTCCGGATCAAGATCAAACGGATTTAATTAATTAAATCCATTGTTATTGAAATTAAAAAAAAGGTGAATTAAACGATCCGTTTCTCACCTTAGTTGCCGAACGAGGATCGGCCGCGGAAGAAGAGGCGTCGCCGAAGAACGTCGCGGGTAGAGCTCGTCGACGTCGCAGATCACGGTGTGCGTCGTCGAATTCCGGTTCCGGCGTTCTTCGCGTTATTCGCGTTATTCGCGTTCTTCGCGGGGAGGGTGGAGGCTCAGACAATTCGCACAACGATAGAAATCCTCCAAAATAGACAAGTTTGTCTATTTTATTAATTTGCCAACAAACGCAAAACGCGTAAGTAACGACCCATTAAATTCGTTGAATTAATTCAACGAATGAAACAGCCCATTTAATTCACGAAATAAACCGCCCAATTAAATGGCCTGTTAAGAAATAAAGAAAACGCGTCGGTTGACTTTTCAGTTACTTTGACGGGTTTTCTTGGGTGCGTTACTTAGCGAAAGAAACGGCGGGGCTCGTGCGGGCCCCACCGCACCAATATCCTAACAAGGGGGTAGGATATTTCTGGATAGCACCCTATCCACTTTAACTCAGTTCAAGTGGCTTCCAAGCGGCTTCCAAGCAGCTTAAGTGAAATAAAATAAATTTGTCGCACAAATTTTATTTTATTTCTGACTTAAAGCCCCAAAATTTAAAAACCACGTCTGAGCAAACGCAACTCCAGAAGAGGCGTTTCTAAGAAAATACCGACGCTGCGATTTCATCGGTGCCCTCAGAATTCGATTCCGGGCACCGGTTCAAAAGATAGAAAAACCCGCTCGTCCGTTCACTGAACGTACCCGAGCCAAACTTCGGAAATTGATTCCGGGCACACCGGGCCTCGGAATCAGGTTCCGTCTGAAGTTGCGCTCTTGTAAAATTCCAAAGAAAATTAAGAAAAAAATCTCCTTGAAATTTGCGGGTCTTTACATTAACCATTAGAGACATATTAACCATTTTTTAATTACTACTTATTAGTTATATTTTTAAATTTACGTGGATATAGAGATTACAACATAGCCTATGGATGTAGTTTCTTTACATAATATTAACCATAACTCTAAAAATATAGATCTCATTTGACGAGTTAATGATTTTCATGTGAGGAAGATCATAAGTGGTACATGTATATGTGAATTAATGAAAACTATTAGTATAATAAGATATGAGTGTTTAATTGGATTTATGGATGAACCATGATGAAGACACTCTTACTTTAACATGTTGTGTGATTTCTTAAACGCCAATTTTGAATTTATATTTATTAAAATTATTGATTTATTATTTACCCTTTTAATATTTTTTACCCCTTGAGAGTTTTTTTAGTTTCTTCTTATGATCCAGAAATTTAGTAACTGTTGTAGAATTAGATGATCCAAAATCAAGCTTTCGATTTGTCCCCAATTTGAATATTTTATTTCATCACATAATTCATTATGTTGGAATCATTCCATTGTGTTTGTAAGAAATAAAATATTTGAATAATTATTGAATTGTTATGAATAAAGGAAGAATTTTTTTCTCATTCCACAACCTTTTACTATATGAAATGATTAATTATGTGGAATATTTCGAGAGCACAGTTGGGATTAACTATAGGGAAACACACCTAACCTACACTAGATCATAGTGATGTAAATGATTCATATATATTTTTTGAAAGAAACCATGGATCACTTCTATATACTATGATATAAAAATCCTATAGAATATTAAACTATAATGAATTATTATTAGTTCAAAATGATGAATTATATATTACACCATGGACTACTTACTAATCCATAACCATGTTTATAAATTATAAAGCTAACACTTCAATGGAGTGAGCCTTACGATAAAAGTTCTTATGTAAGAATAATTCATTTAACTGAAAGGGTTTTATTTTTAAATGCAAACTATGAGATTCAATTCCGTATATGGATAAATAAATTAAAGATACATACAAATAACATGAAAAGATATAGATGGTCCCTTATTACATAATAAAAATCACTATGTCATGATGAATCTATTTAAGAGTAACATGAGGGGGAGGGGTAATGGGAGATCATACTACAACATACAAACCATAATTTGGAGAATATTAAAATGGTAGAACCTCTAATTTTGACAACATTTCCTTGTAATGTGTTGTTAATTTTTTCCACAACTAGATTAAAGGGGATTTAATGTAATTAAAACAATAGATGATAAATGTTTTTGTATTATGTAGTGATATTTGATAACCATATGACTTTAAAATAAGAAATTTACACTTCATTACATAACCATTCCTTTTTTATATGTAGGTGGTTAACAAGAGGAGAAAAATACAAATATTCAATAGTTTATAGAAATAGTTTCATGGTCACACCATGTTTTTGACTCAATTTATAAGAGAACCATTCTATTAAATTTCGAATAACCAGAGGGTGTATAGGAAGAAAATACATGGAAAGAGAAATGTACCAATTAAGATACCTCCTATAATGAATTAAAATCTCATAGGAATACATTTATGTATTAATTTTATAGTCATGGATTGAGGATTTAAGAATATATTATAGATATGTTTTCTTACTCAACATCCATGATTATTTTTTTCTTATTCCCATTTGTGTGTTATATTCATTCCACAATAACACTATCTATTTCATAATACTTAACTATTACATTAAGAGTTATTATTTCCATAAGGGATGGTGGATAAAGATATTGAGGATGATACATCAATGTTGATGATATATTATTCATGTGTGTAATATGTTTTAGATTAATATCACATTGATATTATTCAAAATGTCATCCCATATATTCCTTGATAAAGTTATTCTATTTAAGTGATGACCCCAATATAGCATCAATGGATGGGATTATGATATTTTTCCTTATATATAATTTTTATATTGATATATAATGTATTTCACCTTGGTTATACTAAAAAACATTGATAATAATAATAGTATTCAACTTGGTATCATTAATAAACAAAGAGTATATGCTTTTTGATTTCATAAAATCTTCTATAAATTAGTCAACCATGATAATTAACAAGAAAATGATATCATTAATTTTATAAAATCATATCCACTAAAGAAAATCCACCATATCTTCTCATCATAAATTTTATTTGTTAATTGAAGAAATTTCTTTCCTCTACTATAATATTCAAACCTATTTTCCTTTCATTCCCAAATATGTTTTTCAATGTCATTTTATTTGTATACACAGAACCAACAACAATGAAAAGTTAACTATGTTAGGTTCTTTTTTTTACTAGTGGATCCGCCTTAGGTCATACCATTACTATAGTATTCATAGTAATTTTATAAATTATGTATCAGGAATTATAAATTCTAAACACTGAACCCATAACTTCTAAAGAAAATTATTCTAAGGGGTGTATAAATCAGATTTATATTTAATATATTAAACATAAATTGTTGCCTTATAGTTTTTTAAACATCCTAATACTATAAATATATTTTTTAGATCATTTATCCATCTTTAATATTTATCTATATTTGGGTTTTCTCCATATTAAATTATATTTTCTCATAAAATATGATAATGATTATCTTTAATATATTTTATTTCATGATTTTGTACAAATATTTACATATAATATAATCCATAAATATTGAGAGGCATAGTTTATTCAGTTAAACATATATATCAAAATTACATGAAATATGGATATATAAATATTATCTAAAAACTCCCTAACATTCAATCATATACTACTGATAATCAAATACTTTCCAGCATAACCTGGGGATGTACATAAGAAATGGGTGAGCTTTACAACCCACTAAGAGATCAATAAAATGATATACTGAAGTAATGTTAAACATTCGAGTCAACTGTATAAAATTGTGACCTAAAAAGGTGAGAATCATAATTTTTAACATCTAAGAATGGCATAAGATGATAAAATCAATCAATAACAGGAATGTGAAAAAAAAACACGAAATCATAAATACCAGTCAAGGATAAACACTATGGAATCAAAAAATAGTGTGCTTAGGGTAACTATCTATGAACAATAAATGGTAAATCATGAGATAACATTACCTAAATTAATAAAGGTGAATATAATATCATGACTACCTATAACATTCATATCATGTATATAAATTTGTGTTCTAGAAAGATCATAAAAAATATGAATGTCCTTAAAGAATTTTAATCCCATGATTGAGGAGTATTCATAAAAATGGATGTGGGAAATATATGATTGATTTTGACTTATATTTGGGTAACCTTGTGTTGAAATGGGGATGGGTGTTAAAAAAATTTGGGCATGTAAAATCATGGGATAATTTCAGTAGCGTATCTGGTGTACATAAATGTTCATGAAACGGTTTAATGAGAGTGAAAGGTGGTCTCCCATTCTTAATTATAATTAATAGAGGTGTAAAAACACATTCCACTAAGAATAATTTGAAATAAAAAGGATCAATATAAATTAATAACATAAATAAAGAGTAAAAGGAAGAGAATCCTTTACTTAGCGATAGTAACGACTATGGTAAAGGTTATAATGAGAGTATATAAAAAATCAATCATTATAATATCATAAATTTCATGGTAAATGGATATTTATAAACACATTACCACATAAATAATTTAGATTAAAAAGGCTTAATAGAAAGTACGTAATTGAATGAATATGAAAAAGAAGAGGATCCCTTAATTTAGAAGAATTAAAAATTATGTAAAGGTTATATTGAGAGGGTATAAATAATCTATAATTATTATAAAATTAATTTGAAAATAAATATATTTTTACAAACAAATGAAAAAAAATAAATTGATATAAAAAAGGTCAAACATAAATGAATTACATGCATGAAGAGGAAAATTAAGAGAATCCATTACCTTGATATGGTGTTTCTAAAATTGTGGAAGATGATTATTAATATATCATAAACTCCTTCGGTGGGATTTAGAGAGACATAGGAAGTGTAAAAAAGTTATCTATAGACTTTTAGTTAAGAGAATTTGAGTTTGGATGATTTTTTATTTAAATTAAGATGGTAGTAATTTAATAATTCTAAAAAATTAATTTCAGACATTAAGTGATAAAATAATCATAACCAAAAACAATCCAAAGGTTTAAAACAAAATAGAGTGAATTTTAATATTATATTATGTGATGAAACGAAATAATTAAAACAATACCATCCATCACATGGGCATGATTCATGTTCATAAAGAATTACGTTTAAAATAATAAAATATAAAAGTGGTTTTGGAGGGTTTATTAAATGTTTCTTATATTTGTATAATAACTTGAAAAAAGAGAAATTTTAAATTAGTAATATATTTTTAGTGTGGATGCCTTTTATAGTGTTTATTTAATCACTTTTGGAATATTATGATGTCAAAATAAAAACCATATATTTATACATTATTTAATTTTATACCAAAAATTCTATTATCTCATAAAATTATGAAAAATGCACATCCAATAATTTTGATGTGTTAATTTTAGAAAATATATTTATTTTACCAAAATAATTTTATAACTGTGATGATTTATTTTTTATTGATTTTTATTATTTATTGAAAATAAATAATTTTATGATATCAACTATTTTTGGTCCTTATAAAATTAATTTGGACTTCATTAAATTATATTATTATATTCATTTAAATAAATTTTATTTAAATAGAATATTACATAATTTATTAATGTCATAAATTTATTAAAATATTCTTTCAATTGAAACTATATATTTCATAAAAATGGAATTTTGATTTCTCTATATCAAAATATAATATTAATAAAACACATTATATAACCATGTATATATATAAAATATTAATGAATATGGAACAATATAATAATTATTTTAAAATTCATATAAATTAAAATTATTTTGGTCTAGATACATAATCTATTATTACACGAGTGTATGCCATAATAGTAAGTTATACGATAATAGTATTTTTGTGGGGTGGTTCGGGGAATATGGTTTGGGTGGTGATCTGTATGAGGTTAAAATTCTCTAGTAATTTTTTTATCATGTTTTAATTGTTTAATATCATCTTGTGCTTGGATTAGGAAATTAACCAATGATTCCATATCCCACCAATATTTTGATAAATGGGATTTATATGTTCATATCTTATGAGTCGATGTCGTCACTTCTCCCTTCCTTGGTAATTATATTCCATAATAACCCTTAATATATACTAATATTAATGGTAATTTTATAATGACTATATTAAAAATATTTATGATGCATAATGTTATATTAATCCGGATTGATAAATTAAGGATACATTTTATAACTATATAAAATAGAAACTAAATTGCAGTGCATGTGTTTTCCATAACTACAATAAATTATATAAAATTTCTTCATTCAAAATGTGAAACCTATTTATAAATTTTATTAGGTCATTATATTATTATAACCTTTATAAATTTAACCCCTAAATTTTAATTTCATATATTAAAACATATGAGGGAACTTCTATTTCATTTAATCTTCTAGTTCCCATGTTGTCTACCCAAACATATGGTTCCTGCATAGTACTTTTACCTATTTAGTTTTTTATTGTAAAAAGTTATCTCAATGATATAATAACTTCAAAAAAACAATACTTGTATGACATATAATTCAAAAAAAATGCCACTAATGGATTTAATACATGAGGGGGGTTTAGTTTGTACATACATAGGAGGGACACATGGAAGACATCATATATTTGAGATTTGTTATGTTGTAGTTCTCATTGATTTTCCACATCTATTAAGTGATCAAGGATCTAAAATTAGTTGATGTATGTAGTAAAAATACTTCCCTTATTTTTTAACCTCATGAATTTGTTCCACAATGAAATCCATAGGAACACCTTATATCCATCTTCAAACTCTAGGTCACATCAACAATTATATTAATAGAATTTATATTTAAATTAGATGAATTTCATAAAAATTGAATTATTTTTGACTTATATTTCATCTCATGGATAATATCTGGTCTCATCACCCTTCACTCTCCAAATTCATCCCAACATGTTGGAATATAACACTTCTTCATATATAGAGCATCATAAGGATCCATTAGAGTAAAAGAATAAAATATTTTATTATATGAGAAATCCACTGGGGTATTATTATGATACCAAAATACTTATAAAAAATTGAAAAGGATCTCAAAATATCCTTTATAGTTTTAATGGTTCTCCCCGACTGACCATCCATTTGAGGGTGATAAGAAGTACCAAATCCAAGTTTTTTATCCAATTCTTACTAAATGCTTTTTTGGAACATCAAGGTAGACAGTATATCTTGATAAGATATAATGTATTGTGATACACTATGAAGTATTACCAATTCTCTTATGTATATATTATTGAGTCATTTAAGAGTGAAATATTCTTTTATAGAAATTAAATTCATTGTCCTTTTAATGTGATTGACTACCACCCAATTATTTTTACTTCCATTAGACTTCATGGGGAATCATATAATGAAATCCACGATTAGTTTTCGAATTCACATATAGGTATGATAAATTTATTAATAATAACCTTATACATCTATCATTTAGCATTGAATTATTAGAACACTAATCATCATGGTACTAATTCTACAATATCCCTCTTTATACTATCACACTACACTTTTTCTTCAGATCTCTATACATCATAGTGCTTCCTGTATTGAATAAGTTATGTGGATCATCCCAAATATGCCACTTAATTTATGATATTTAAGGGAAACGTTTGAGGTTTATAAACCTTTTAATACAATCTATAAAAAAATTTACTCTATAATATTCACTAAGTTTTAGGATACCTCCTCCTCACCTATTTGGGTTTTATGAATCATCTAAAGAATAAATAGTTGAAACATTATTTGAAAAAGGTAGGATAAAATTCCTTTAGTGATTCCCATATCCAGAATTTTCATGTCCAATAATATTAGATCAATTTTAATCTTCAACATGGATTGGGTTTTGGTATCCTTTCTACTAAGATAACTTTAAAAATTATTAACCATACCAAGAATTTTAATGGATTGAACCATCATCCTCCATGATGAGATCTAACCACCATAATTGGTGCATATTTATTTCCTCATTTGTGAATATACATATGAGGCTTTTATGAAACATATATAGGACATAGTATTCCCCAAAGAGATAATGACCCCAAATATTCAATGAAAATATCACTACAACCAATTCCAGATCATGTGTTGGGTAGTTATTCTCATAGATCATTACATGGAGGGAAGAAAATTATATAAATTTTTTATTTTTAATGAGTATAAAACATAATAACTTTTTGAAATATCATTATTGACCAAAAATACTTTGCCACTGTTGGGTAATGTGAGCATATGTGCAATGATTAATTTTTTTTTAAATATTTAAGACTCTACCCATATTCCTGGTTTCAGAAAACATTAATCACTTATGTGAAATATTATCTACTTGGTTTTAAAATCATTATAATTTTCTAAAAAATCAATGATACTTTTCATCTAATACATGGAAACTATGGATATATATCATGGATGTTTGTATATGTCATCCTTATATTTCTTCTATCACTGAAGGGTCTATATATATCCCTTTTTCTGGTGACCCCACTCCATAAAAATGTCACTTTTTTCATCCATAATGTGCATTTACTATACTTCACATTTATATTTTTTCATTTGAATGGACTTTATTAGAAAATTCAAATGATCATATGGTTCCTAATTACTTTTGGAAAATATGTGGATTTAGTTTTTAAATACTTCCATAAATTTATTGATGTAATCCCTACAGAATATATTTAATTAAAAACTAAATATATATTGAACATTAGTGAGTCCAAATGGAATAACCATGAATTCATAGTGTTTGTACCCTGTATGAATAGATCATTGGGGATATCCTATTTGTTTACCACTACTTGATAATTTCAGAAAAAATATCCACCTAATCTAGGTACTAGACTAAATGTAGTTAACAAAACAAGTCATCATTCTATAAAAGATGATAATTTCCCACAATCACGGTCTTATTGAGTTCATAATAATCTATACAGAGTAAAATTTACCAATCCTTCAAGATAAAAAGGACCACTTCACCCCATATTGAAGTACATTGGAATATAAAAACTATATCTATATTCTATTATAGTTTCTTCATTAACTCCTCAAGATCAACATTTTACATTCATATTGAGTCTTTGAAATTAGAAAATCCTCTTGAATATGTTCGATAGAAAAAATAGTGTCTTATCTAGGTTGAACATTAAAAAAGAAATAATGGAACACATCAACCTATTATATTAAAATGGGTACATAATCTAGAGGGATAATTTATTATTATCAATAATTTGATCTTGATATGCTTACTCAAAAAGAAATAACATCTACATTTGATAGAATTATACCAAAAAATTTACCCCCTCTTCTATACACTGATATATAATTGGAGGGTGATTCATGATATATAGCATTATTTCCTCCTCTTGGAAATTTATTTCTTATCCATATAAGGAAATATAATGCATAATTAAGTTAATATAATATTACACTAATGGAAGTTTAACAATATTCATTTGGAAATACATTCTATAGGTATTGATAAGGGATAAGCTATATCCATTAGATGAAATAATTGAACCATTTTCTATTTTAATTAATGAATTTAATTATGTGTTTTATGGTTTTTTCTAAATATATATACTTGAATTACATTATATTAAATAATACAAATAATTATATCCACCTTGGATATTTATGGATCATAAATAGTTGAAAGTATTCACTTTCTATATTTGATTCAATATCTAATCTTTTACATTATTAAAAATATACTTAGGTAAGAGAGTTTTCAAAATATTAAGAAATTTAAGGGAAAATATAAACATTTAAGTGATAACCTATAACGACCATGTATTCCATCAACTATGAATTAATAGGTTTCAGTATAAGTTATCCATGGTTTATTTGATAACTTTAAATATCATATACATTTCCATTCACTTTTTTATGGTATGTAAATTTAATGTGGTTAACCAAACCATATCCCCTAGGAGTACCATCAAGTTTTCCAATCATATGAATATTTATTATTCACTATTAATAGGTCTATTTAATTCCCCAAAACTAATTTTAGAGTTATTACACCGGGGTTTATCTTTACCCATGTCTCTTCAACTTGCATGTATGCATAATTGGAATTAAATTTTTCAAAAAAAAAAAGACGTATATACATTACATAAATCAAGGGATGTTATCCTATTTTTATTTATGTCCTTATGGTTTTTATAATGGTTTCATAATCATAATCCCAAAAATAACTATACCATTCTATAATACCCACTATGACAACCCATATCTTTTGTAATATTAATTTCATGATTTCGTATAAAAAGATACAAATTATAAATTAAAAAATCATCTAGAGCCCCAGTGTATTTGAGTAATTAGAAAAATATAAAAATAATGAAACATCTATATAACAATTATATTTATAAACTCTACAACAATCCCTTATATCCCATTGACCATTCAACACAGTACGAGTTAAAATAGGGGCATACATTCGAATGGGGTGATATATAAACATTAACAAGGGAATAATCAATGAATTACATGAAGTATAGAAGAATATATAAAATTATAAAATTCAATTTCATATTAATTATTTCTTTAAAAATTATCACTTAATGTTTATAATATTTTTATCCGTTATCAACATTATATAATAGTCATAATTTTTTACTTTTCATATATTGCACATGCCTTGTGGTTGAATTTATTAATAGTTGATATAAAAAATAATTCATATTAGTTATAAAATATTTTTATTTTATTTTATGTACCATATCAGGTAAGCCACATTCCATTGGTTTCTATAATTAGCAATACTATTTTAGATATAAATATAAGAATATGTAGAAAAATTGCATCTAAACTCAAACTCATATTTTAAAAAGGATTTCCAATGTTTTAATCAATATATAACAAATTTAAATTATCTTTAGAAACTAAATATTAATGTTTTTTATAAATATTAAGTTAATACATTTCTTAGCTTGGATAAGTGTTCCATTGCTTTATATAATCATATATAATAATAGTTTATAATGTTCCATTCAATCTTGAACCCTTAATTTTTATAATATATTTATATTATTATTCATACTATAATCGAATAAAAGTTTGATATTATACATTATGAAATATATCAAAAATATTATTACTCATTATATATATATCTAAACAGTTCTAAATAATTGTACATTATTATAAAATAAAAAGTAGTAGAAATTAATTTTAACTCAACCTGTTATTTTAAAAATTGAATTCAAATTCAAATAGTTCACCACACTTATAACTACATTAAATTAGAATATCAAATATATAAATCAATTCCGTAAAGATTTAAAAAATATTAATTTAAATAATCATGTGATTTATATGCGTCTAACACAATTTTTATCAACAATTATGTTTGCACTTCAAATTTAATACTTATTTTCATAACATTTATTATTATATATATTTGACAAAATACTTTCCATTAATTTGTTATAAGATGATTGAAAATATGATATTCCATTAATTAATATAAATATATAATTATTAAACATTAGTAGTTTAAAATAAAACATAGAATATATTAAAATAATATATTATTTGGAAAAGTATATATCTATTTTTAAATAAAAAACATTATAATTTTATATCAGGTGATTTTTTTTAAACTTAAATAATGATAAATATTAATAAAAATTTCTTATATTTATTCAAATATAAATATATAAACCCAGTTTTTTAAATGTAATTTGGTAAAAATAAGGAACAATATTTATCCTTTTATTAAATAATAATTTAGGATATTTACTCAACATAGATATATAAAAATTGTTTTAAATAATAATTTATAACGAATAATTATTAAAAATATTAGTTAATAGAATATGAACTTGAAAACGAAAATCTAGAAAAAATTTGTAAAATTTTATTGGATGATATAAAAATTGTTTCTAATATAGAAATGATATAAAATGGCTTCATAAGATGATTGGGTAAAAACAGAACATTTTCATGATTTTATGTTGAACTTGGATACCCAATAATGATGTACATATAAATATCATTCCATTCCCATACTAGAACCATTAGAGGCTAAAACAATTACCCTAATCGATGGTTCTTTATCTTAACTTTCTCATAAATGATACAACATAAAACAAAATCGAAAATTTCCTTCTTCATTATTATTACCTAAAATTGGAAAATAATTTCTTATTAGGTATTTTTAGTTTTGGGATACACAACACAACTAATATAGTTAAATTATTTTTAAACCTAGATTTCTAGTTATATATGTACTATGATATTTCTTGGTGAGTCTAGACCACCAGTAGGTGTGGGTTTTGATTCATTGGACATAAAAATACCACTCATTAGACTCAATTAATCATTTATAGTAAGTATGATGTATGTAAATGGAAAAAATATGAATATGTGAGTTATAAAAAGAAATAATACACACAACATGATTCTTTTGATAAGTTTTCCCAACCCTTTTTTAAGGAGCAAATGATTGGAGAATAATGATTCTGATCATGCTATATTGGTTCTTATCTTATCATCAATAAGAAAATAAAATAGTGTTGGAAGATGTTACTCAACTCCCAGTATATGAAACATATTGATGAGAATAAAATATGGATCTATATTAACTTCAATTATTATCAAGTCACTATAGAATTTGGGAAAATTATTCAACCTATTTTATTTTATCAATATAAGTTGAACTCTCATTGGAATTCTCGCTATAATGTATTTTTATGTATTTATGATATTTAAAAAATAGAAAAAGTGTAAATAATGATTTATATGTAAGAAGAACTGAAAATAGAATTAAGAGTTCCACTATAAAGTCATCTGATATATATTGGAAGGATCTACTTTCTATGATAAGATGCACAATTTATGTCCCATATTACATAGATCATTTTCCTCTCACATACGTCATCATTTATACACCATTTAACTATGTTTTATTTTATTCCATATATCTATATATATTTAAACATACAATAGTCTCCAAAACTAGAATTTCCTCCTTTGTATGGCTAATTATCATTTTATAACAGACCATTAGTGGGACAATGCATTACCACTTGAGATCCCCATGGACCATTCTCAAACATATCCATTGATTTCCAAAACTCTATAACTAAGCTGACTATACTAACATTAACCATTTACCATAATAGATATATACTTTTCCTAGCCCAGTTTGGGACATCCAATGGTCAACTTCGATGCATTCAAGGCACAAAAACCTTCCTAACGGTTATAGTTCCTTGTTTTATTCTCAATACATCTTAGGCATCTAACTATTCCATATTAATGTGGTCACCATGGTTAAAACATGGAAACATAAAAATATATTCATTCATTTTCATTTGACACAACTACAAGTAGGATCTCATCTATATATGAGGATGTTATGAATAAATAAAATTTGAGAATACACTAAAGACATGAATGATTTATATCTAGAAATAAGTCATAACATACTACTAATATATATGGTATATAAATATCACATCATAGGATAAAATGATATTTCTATGAGTTCTCTAACACTTAGTATAAATATCAATAAGATATTCACCATGTTTTGAATGAGATCAACTCACAATACACCCTTTTTCAGATCACATCATGAAGGATATTCAATTACAACTAAACAACCAAACCTGAAAGGGAACATAAAACAAAAAAAATATTGTTTAAAATTATGTTAAAAAATTCATGATCTCTTATCCAAAAATCGCATAACAACACCTCATTATTTCCCATGTAATGGAAAAGGTTCTTCTATTATCCCACCTCATAATGAAATATGGATAATATATTCTCAACTCTTTTTCATGAAGAGATCATTTTTATTATCTCTTATTTATTGAAAATTAAATGGAATTAAAGATGTAAAACAAACTAAAAAATATGAATTTTGTGATAAAATTCACTCCCCACAACACTCTTAATTTCGTGAGGGAATCCGTTGTATGAATATTTGTTAGTATATACAAAAGTTTCTTATTTTTTTGAAACATAATTCAATGAAACATTTATCTATTCCACATTCTTTGTGATAATGTGGTACTTGATATTATTATATGTTGACAGTGAATATTAATAATTATTTGAAAATTTCATTTCACATTATTTATCACATCCATTCACCAGTTAATTTGAAACTTTCTCCCTTATTCCAATATGTTTTACTTAATCCATAATATGTTTGTTGATTATAATGATGTAAAAATATACCCTTATGTCCCTATAATTAGAGTGATTTAGTTTTTATTCCGGGAGTGTTAAGAAACAAATATTCCTCCAATAATGAATAAACCATAAGAATTTAACTTTTTATCACCAATGTCACCTACACAATCTATACCATAATATCTATAAAAAGGATAATATGTGTCTCATTCATGAATCAATCCATAATTATGTTTTCCTTTAACATAGTGAAATATTAGTTGCATTTATATAAGTTTTTAATCATTATAATTTATTTATAATCTTGTATAATGAGTATATAAAACCTTGAAAACATTGTTATAAATTTTTTATGTATGTAAAGATACCAATAAACATTTACAACTCAAATTTATCCAAACTACTTCCTTCTTCAACCATGTAAAACATTCATCTATGTTTTATGTGAGGAAAAAATCCATAACCTCATTTATTCTTATCTTTCTAAAAAAACGCATCACAATATTTATATTATAAGATAAATATTAAACATGTCGTGTTTGTGAATTTAATAACCAAAAAATATTATATTGTTAATAAATGATATCCCAATGTTTATAATAATTTGAGTAAAAAATCACTCACAAGATTCTTCCACAATTATATAAAAAATAACACCATAAATGTACACGATCATAATGTTTGAGTTTTTTCCTCTAATGAAATATATATTTTGAATCCAATTTTCTGATATTGAAATTCATACACATAATCTAATGTACATACTTGAGTACCATGATCTGGGAACTTTATTATGTCCATAACAAGATTTATTTGTCAATAAAACTTCTGAACCATCATCAACAAGTCTAATTACTCTGTGTAGTTTTATATAAAACTTTTTCAAAAGATCAAAATATTGGAATTAAATATTTTGAATAATTTGGAAAATGTTAATATATAACTCATCATATATAAAAATAATAATTTGGATCATTTAAACCCTTTAAATAAGATAAAAAATATTTTAAAATTAAATTACATTAATGTTAGTGTATCCATTATATACAAAATAACCTTTTTTCTGTGGAACCTATACTTTATCATAAAATATATTTATAAAACGTGAAATCATCCATATCACATTATTTTCATTGTAATATTTCGCTAATTACCAATTTTCATTATTCTCATAATTTTCATTTCTTTATCCATCACTATTTTCCAATCCACATGTGAAAACAACTATAATATGTTATTTAATTTAACTTGTGATGGAAAATATGTTTGATTGGATATTATAAGAAATCATTGGGTTTGAAAACCCTTTATATTGCCTTTATATATTTTTTTCATCTAAATATTTTCTCAATGTCTTGTGAACGATGATTCTACATTATCTTGGAATTCTTTTTCATTAGAAAATTCAAAATCAATATTAAAACATTAAAAATAATTTTCAACATCCTAGTATATCCTATCATTTAAGAAAGATTCTCCTTGAGTTTTTTAATCCAATAATAGGTTGAAAAAGATATTTATAATGTTTATTAATTTTTAAAAAATGTTTATATCATAATTATAATTTATTACCCTCATTATTATTTTAAAATTTTCAACCCCTTCCACTAGGTCTATTTCAAACTTATATTCCATCATCATATCTCTTAGAAAACCTCTCTAGATTTCATAATTTCATTTTAATGAAACATGATCTACCAAAAACAAATATAATCATTCTAAAAACCACATATCAAGGTAGGTTAACAGTGTTGGGTAATATTAATAACTAATTTATGAAGAATATAATTCTTATCATTTCTTGAATCAAAAATTACATTATGGTTCCAGGATTCAACAACATGGATTTTTCCACATCCACCAAACCCTCATTATTGTTCCAAGATAAAAAAATTATTGTTGTGTGTGGAAAATTATTTTTATTTCTTAATACATGTTTCTCATGATAGTCCTCAAAATATCACTTTATGGAATAAAAGAAATAATCTAACAAAAATATTATTATAGAACATCCCAGTATATTTTCAACACATATCCAAATGTTCATGAAAAGATGAAGATTGCGTGATTTAATCAATATAAAATAAAATAACTTATATGATTAAATACATAAAAAAAGTAATTGTGAACTTATCTTTGATGGTTTCATTCAATCTAATTTGTCCGGACACATCTCGGTGAACTAAATCAAGTGTTTTATTCATTTTTTATCTTCACAGTCTTTTAACTATTTTTCAAAATCTTTCTTCGGTGATGTGTGTTAAATATGCCTTTGTACTTTAAGATTAATATTTTCTAGATTCATTATAGATTCATGTGTAATAATATTTGACATGTTTTTAACCGAAGTGACTAAGTGTTCTATTCCATAACTCATTTATCTGTTTTACATTAATGTAATAACTATTTATTAATTGGACATTTTATGAAAGTTACAATGTATTCCCTATCCCTTCGTAATAAATATGTTGTCGTTAAACATATTTCTAATAAATATTATTAAAAAACATCCACATAGTAACATATAAAATAAATTATAAATAATAAATTGATTTCTCCCAAGTTGATCAATAATGTTAACAAATTTGGATTCAAGATTCCTATCCCTATATTGGTGCTTCAAAATCCATTGATATTAAGTGATCCATATTTTTTTAAATTATAAATTCAATAATCATAAATTTGGATATCATTTAATAATTTTTTATTGATGGTTATGGGTAATAAGAAGAATCATTCAAGTATCCATGGATTTTTACATTTCAAGGCTTTATAATCCACCTAAAAATCACTGTCTTTTAATTATCACTCCTTTTATTGATATATTTATTGTTATAATTCTTATTTAGTTGTTTCATAAGTATAGTGTTATAATATTAATTTTTTGTTTTGGTAAATCACACCCCCAAATGATTCCCTAAGTGAATAAAAGTTATTATGAAATTATAACATCACTTTTTGATGTTATCTTAGATGATATCTAGGAACATCAGGCTAAACCGCCCCCGATTGATGACTAATTTTTTCCTTAGGTAGTGAAATATTTCTTTTTAACACATAATATTTATATCCATTGACTATATAGCACTAAAATAATTAACAAAAGAGAAATATTCTTTTCTGGAAATATGGTTCATCATAATATACTCATTTACCATCTTCCGAATATGAAATCCACTACTTAACATCAATTTATTCAATCATTAAATAACACTCATACACATTTTTTATACTTGGTAATATCCTCAAGGATTCTTTTAATCTATATTATTATTATTTTGAATTTTCAGAACCATCACATGAGGTTATAATTAGGGTTTTCTCTTTTTAACATTATGAATTCACCTTCTTCACCTTATTGTCACTAGTACCATGATTTGAATTACTAAATTGAGTGTCCAACATAATAGTTTATACTGGTATAAAAACTCCATAAGTTACATGGTTACATCACTAACCTTCTATATGGATTTATATAATTCACCGACATCCTTGAACAAAACTATTTAAACTAAAAATGTGTATTATTTGTGAAATTGCATTCTTCATCTAATTTATCCTGAAGATAAATTACATTTTCATTCATCACAATGGATTTTACCATAGTCATCTCAAGAACCATGATACTTGTATCATGGATTTCACTAATATGACCCACATTCCTTGAAATATAAACTAAAATCTCATTAATATTTTATAATTTTAAATTATGAATATACTTATTTAGATATTAATTTTATTACATAAAATTATTTTCATTTTTTAATGTTTCTTTATTTCATTAAATAATAATAAAACATACATACTCATTTAAAATTCAACTGGGTTCTCCTCATATTTTCATTTCTCTTCAATAATAACTTCATCACTACAGGGTCTATTAAACTATTTTTACATGACTATAAATTATTTGTTCTATTCCTTCATTGATTTTGTTTACCTACTTTTTCCTTTCCTCATAAAAAAATGTGTCATCTTTTCTTCATATACAATTCGTTTTAATATAGAATAATATTTTCAATTGCATTTATTTATTTTTTATCTCCTCTAATCAATATAAACCTTTTTTATCCATTCTGATATTTTTGTTTGATTATTTCACTACCAAAAAACTGGGGAAGCCCAGTGCCACTCCTTTATCAGCGCTTGTTTAGTAGCGCTGATAAAGGGTCAAATTCAAAAAAAAAATTAAAAAGAATTAATATATAAATATAGTTATATAGTTATATAGTTATATAGTTATATTGATATAAATATAATATATAATTTTTAAATACATTTTAGATAAGTATAAATGGACATTTACACTTATTATGCTTAATATATAAGATAGTTAGTGAAAATGTCTTCTTAAAAAATTTAAAAAATATTTTTAATTAATAATTTTCTAATTATTATGGAGTAATAGTCATTTAATTACAATTTGAAGACTAAAAAAATTAATTTTTTTAAAAAAAGATCCAAAATATGTTGAAAACGCAACTCAAAATTCAAATGACCATAACTTTTGATCCGGGTGTCCATTTGAGCTCTACCACATATAAAATCGAATCGTGCGACGAGCTCTGCATCGCTGTGACCCGAGAGGACCTTGTTCAAGCGTTTTTTGAGGCCAAAAGAAGCCCAGAAGGCCTCCAAAACTGTGTTTTTTGTCGGGGTACCCAGATTTTTTAATATTTTGTGGATTTTCAGCCTCGTTTAATGGGGTATTATTGGTTTTTTTGGTGGGTACTAAATTTCTTCCAAGGTATTAAATTCATATTGATATTATGTCTTTGAAATTTAATCTTTTTTTATAATGCACTGCTATTTATAATCAAATATATAACTATATGTACATATTTTTTATATATTCGCACCTAAAAATTAATTTTTTTAAGTAAATAATTAAACATATTTACATATAAAATATATTATCTTTATATAAATAATAACTAATATCCATTTTATTTAAAATACCATTATATGAATATTTATATAACTAATATATATTAATATAACTATACATATATTAATATAACTATACATATATTAATATAACTATATGTATATATTAATATAACTATATATATATATTAATATAGCTATATATATTAATATAAATATATATTACTTAAAGATTAAATATAACTAAATATATATATAAATAAATAGATATATCATGAATAAGAGAACAAATCAATATAGGGTAGTGGCAAAGGCTTTAGGTGCGTAGGGGGGAGGTCTCGATATCAAATCCGGGTGGAGGCACGGGTGTGCACGCAAGGTTGATTTAAAGGGCTAGTGCTGATAAAGGGTTTAGGTGGTGCGGGTGGGCGCTAGAGGTGCAGGAAAGCGCTGATAAAGGGGGGATCAAGCAATGTAAAAATCCCCCCTGATATTGGCAGTATTTTTTTATTTTTTATTTATTAATTTAATTATTTTTTTAATTTTTTTAAAATTTTGTTAATTTTTTTTGTTTTTATTTGCACTAAATTATAGAGCTGATAAAAGACCCCTTTTATCAGCACTTTTTTTAGCGCTGATAAAAGGGGTCTTTATCAGCGCTTTTTGGAGCGCTGATAAAGGGGACCCCCCTTTATCTTCGCCGGCTTTATGAGCGCTTTTCTAGTGCTGATAAAGGCCATTTTTACCGTTGATAAAATCCGTATTTGTAGTAGTGTTTATTTTATCCCTATTACTACTCTATGGGATGATACTCAAAAAATTCTAATATTTCCATAATTGAAATATTTTTACCCTTGTATTTATATTTTATATGCTTCATATTCTTATATAATAATGAAATAAATTCATTAAAAAATAGAATCATACTTCAAAATGGTATAACCCTCATTAGTTATATTAGGATCATGATGTATGAAACCTTTTAAGGACTTTAATACCATATCCATTTTATTGATTCCTTACCTTCTTATGTGTAACCATTACCTAATCTCATTGAATATCAAGTGATTTTTCGTCCTATAAATAGTACACTCATCCATGTCTTCATCCTTTTGAAAATAAATATTTACTTAAACTTAATCTATGAGAATCATTATTAAATTTTACAAAAATGTATAATGTTAAATTAATTCCCTTGAACTTCAAATTGAGAGAATTTTTTTTCTCACAATCAAATAATTCATTAATCAATTAATCTTAATACATTTAAATATTCATAACATAATATAGACTTGCTTGAACGTATGAATCATTCCTTTTATTTTCTCCCTCAGTAATATCATTTAGATTCCCATAAATTTCAATTTTATTTGTAATAATCACTCGTGTAAAATAATTCTCTGAGAGGGATGGAAGTATCACATTGTACACTCTACCATTAATTTAATTTTTTACAATATATGAAATTATATACTCCCCAGTTTTAAGAACATTTAAACCATTAAAGGTGAAATAAAAAATGGCAATACTAAGATAAAAAAGATATAGAAATAACCTCTCCCTCCATAGATGTAACCTCATCCCATCGAACTTGGAAACTCCTTTTTTAATTATTGTGATATGGATTTGTATATATTTGACTTCAATATGAACTCTAAAATTCCATATAAAAATATGTGGTAATAGTAAAACACTAACAAGTGAGTATGGGGTGTCAAAGGTTACTAAAACCATAACAATCAATATCAGTTTGAGTCAGTGGTTAGTTAAAATGATAATGAATGAATAATTAAGTGACGTGAGATAGATAAATAAGCAATGAAAACATGATAAAAGGGGTTTTAAAATTCTTAGTCACCCTTTTTATAAAGGTACTAATCCTTGGTGAATAATGGTTGTGATCCTTCTATATATGTTATATTTTATAATATCATAAAAAGAGGAATATAATAGAAATATAGTCTGCATCACTATTTAATTGAATGATCAATAAGAGAATGAATAATTCAATCAAGTTTAGCTTATGTTATCATCATGTTCCACTAAACGTTTCAACAAGTTTCCAGCATTGTTCTTCTCTTAAACGCCATCCATATACTCCATGGAGTTCCCCCTATTATTTATATCAAATTATGAAAGAGTTGTTCAACTCCTATAATTTAAAACACAATAATTTTTTAGAGTTAGTACTATACCACACCATAAAGGGTTCCACCATGTAATAATTTTATTGACTTCATCCACATAATGTTTGTAAGTAATTTATTCTACATAATTATCTATTTTTTCTTCATATTACATTTTAGGTATATCTTAATTAAAATACTATAATATAGCCATTTCCTATCATTTAGGGATATCTATAATCATCTAAAATTATAATCACTATAGTTATTTAATCCTTAGGTCTATATTATAATTATTTTATAACACTCCATGGGATGGGCCATACCATAATCACCTAAGATTCCTATAGATTTTTATCAAATACCTTTCTTGATTTCCCAAAATTCATGACATTCCTAGCTATTAGTTCTTTCACTAGAATCAATGGGATATAATAACTCATTATGCCCATTTTTGGGCTTTTGAGGGTCAACCATTATGAAATAAACAAATCATGACCTCTCTAATGGAAATTATACCATATTTTCTGATCAATACCTTTTATTCAACTCTACAAATTATATTTATTAGGTCATCGTGTAAAAGAAAGTTTGACCTACTAAATTTCATTATTTATTTAAATATAACTCTGCTCCAAATAGCCTTTTGTCTATCCATGAAAATGATTTAAGTAAATAAAAAATAAAAATAGATTCAAAATATATAAATAATTTTATAATGAAATTAATATTATAATTATCCCAATGTATATGTTATATAATAACAAACTCATATTACTTGATGATGATTCAATGTGTTCTCCATCTATAGGGGTAATAATAAATATTATATTGACTATATAAAAATTAATATCTTTCCAAAAATATCCTTTTATTAAATCACATCATAGAGATATTAATTTACTAATCAACAGCCTCATCGTTAAGGTATTTTAAAATCACCTCATAATCTCAAAACAAAGAACTATTTCCACAATAATAGAATGACCCTTAGTGGTCTCTTCACCATTTTTTTCATCTCGCATCCTCATAATCATAAAATTATTTTAAATAATTTAATTCATATGAACCTCAAAAAATGATATTTCTTAGGATAGAGAGGACTAATCTAACCATCATCACCAGGACCTATATTTTAAAGTCTTCTAACAATGTTATCAGATTCCATGGATCCCTTTATTTAATCACGACATGAGTCATAAATTTTATACTAAAAACATTTTATACCATATATACCATTGCATTCTTCATATAACAGGTTAAAATAAAATTATTCAAGATATTCTACCCACTTGGGCCACATCATATTGTGAGCATAATATTGGAAAATTTAGTTTAAAATATTTTGATCAGTATATAAAAAAAATCACCAATTAAAAATTTAATTCTTCTAACTCTTTATATGATGAACAATATAAGATAAATAAATATTTTGGGTATGGAAATTATTCTAATGAGGTATACACTTCTAAAAATCAATATAAATTTTTTTACGAAACTTTGTTTAGATATGTATAATGATAAATCTCAATGAATCATAATACATTTCATACAGAAATTATATTTTAGGGTGAATTAGAATTTGGGTTGAAGTCAGTTTTCATATCAACTTCTAAAATGACTCCTGAATTACTATTCAATTAAAACCTCTCCAGCTTCAATGTTAAAATTATCATATGAGAATATATCATTATAAATATCTAAAAGAATCTTTAATAATATCCAGAAAATCCCCGAAACATGGAATATCAAACAATTTTATTATTCTTTCCCAGGTTATCATCACCATGACCTTTTCCGGAATAACAAAAAATTCTCTGTTTGAAGGTACATGACCATGAAACATCAAATCCACAATATATTAATACAATTTAGAGGAAATAAAATGAAATTATTCTAACATATTATATCCAAAACATTATGTATATGTGTCTCATGATCTTCCTTTGACTATGAATTAATAAATATTTCATCTAAAAAAACATAAATGAATCTAGTTACCTAAGTAAAATTTCATTCATAAAATTCCCAAATATCATGGGTTAATTTTAAAATCAAAAATGTATAATAAAATATTAAAATGGGTAAATTAATAATGAATTTTTTTTTATAATATCCATATATTTTATTCTTAATTTGTGTTAAAAAAGACTGATATTAGAAAACCATCAAAATCCATCATCTAGTAAAATAAATCAACCATTACAGGTAAAGTATAATTTCTCATCATCACATGGTTCAAAATCAAATAGTAAATACATTTTCTTATGGTATGCTCATATTTGATGAAAAATAATAATATTACCACCAATGTGGAAACACACAGTTCAATGAATCACTTCTTATCATGCTTATCCAATTTCACCTTAGGCTTACATAATTTTATCAGAACCAAGTGATTATTTGGTAATGAAATTAAATTCATCTTAGGTCCCATATCAAATTTGATAATATATATATCTCCTCGGTGGTAATCTAGAGATATCATTTGGTGAGACTTTTGGATGGTAGTTTACCACCAAAGGTAGTGAAGTTGGATATTCCCTTATCACGACTCAGTCATAAGAACCATAAAATAAAAATATGATATCTAACAACTTCTATAATTTAACATTTGAAAAATAACAAATATCACAATTTCCACATAACGTGTGGATAGTTCCATGTAGTTCCGCAAATAGAAATCATTGATTATAGTAATAAATTTGAAATTTATATTAAAATATTAAATGCATAAAAATAATCAAGTTTTACATTTTCATACCTTGAACCAAAGAGTCCCAAGATATTTCATATTTTTAATCTTATTTATATAAGATAGATAGTTGAATACTCATACATTTCTCTCACTAAGTGGAGTATTCCATTCTCATCGAATATGGAATCAACATCACATGTAATACTAATAGACCAAAAGGTCATAAAAACATAAATAAATGTTAAGATACCATATTAAATAAAATATATATAATAGTGGAAAATATTTTGATAATACCGTTAAATGTATATAAAAATGTGTAATCCTAAACCTTATTTGTTTCCATCTAAGAAATAGAGTGTTCTCCATAAACATTATGAGGTTTCAAACCCTCTTTTAGAAGTGTCCTTCCCACTCACCATAATTATATGACTCAACTTATATTATTGTATCATCCTACATACTTGTCCACTTGACTTAATTTTATATGCCACTATAACACATCATTGAAAACTAGTTATAATAATTCTTCAAACGGACCACCTCCACACAGTAGAAATACTTTTTAGGAGGAATATGGAACGTAGACTCTAGATGTAACACATTGCTTCACCATAATAACTAAAATGATTCTTTCACTAATGAACCTGACTTGACGCCTTAGTAAACTTCCCATATATGTATTTTTTTCATATTTTTTCATGAAATTAATTAATTCATACACAATTCAATTTAAGGAATGAAATTTATTACAATTTATCTTCTATATATGCCTCTCAGAATGATTGTGAATTAAAAATTATATATAAGTAGGAAGCTTCTGTAGAATAAGACTTGGAATGATCTTTTTTCATACCCACATTTAATTTTTTCCCTAATCCTTTCATTCACTGCTAACTCTATTATATACATCACCAACCCTTAAGAGTATGATATATAATATATAATAAATATATTCTTCTTAAATAAATCTAAAAATACTTATGATATATCGAACATTATTTTCTATAAGTATATTTTCAATTTAAATGTCATACAAAATCCTTTCAAGTAAATATCTTTATCACACCCCGCATTCTTAATCTATAATGACCACATTGGAGTTATCTCATCATTTAAATAAGATAGAACTTGATGGCTGATATCTATTATATTCTTATATAATTTAAGATAAAATTTATCTTCACTATCAACTTCTTCAATTACTCTAGACCAATGATACCCCTAAATTATAGAGGGTTATACATAGTTAATTTAGAATCACTTACCACCACCCTTGATTTATATAGATTCCCAACACCCCTAATTTAATGAATATTATATATAACAAAATCAACCAATTATGGATCCATCATAGAGTGATACAAAAATCCATTTTCTTTTCCCCATCCAACTAGAGTCATCCTATATAGAATATTCCATAATAGTCAAAATGTATTAGTAAAAACAAAAAATATCTATATGTATTATCATTGAAATATTCAATATTATGAACTATAACTAGCTAGATAAAAATAATTTTTCCTAATTTTATTCTAATGTACTTGTTTATAACAATTCATTTACTTTACTTAACAAATATTAATTTCAAAAATTTCATTTAAAATGTTAAAAATCATTTATTTTCATACAAAATTTTGAAAGGAAAATAATCTCTAAAACAAAGTCATCTGATAGAATCAATAAAATTTGTGATGTGATACACGGTAACCTTCCTTTTATAACCCACCATTAGTTAAGATAATACAAATAATATTTCTAGGAGGTTTTTACAATCCATTCATTTACCGATAAATTTCTATAATTCAAAATTTCCCATAAAAAGGTAATATATGTATTTTTATTACCAGGTTTCAATTTATAACTATATTATTCTACACAACTACCAATCACAACATGAATCAACCAAAATAATTCACTCTAGATGATGGTTTAAATGCCCAATTCATGAAACCCATATCCATAGACCCGATCTAGGACTCCATATGGTCTAAAAACGTTCATCAATAACTTGAGGATTGTAACACAAAACAAGAGGTAAAAATTTGTTATAGCGAATGATTTATATTATTTAAAAAAATTAACCATTCCTTCACATGAAATGTTTTATTAGAATTAAAATCATTTTATAATTACATTAAACTATAGAATTGTCTTGCATTATAAATCTTAAAAAAGACCATTATATAGAATAAACAAGACGAAACACATGTTTCCATTAATAATGAAGTGCACAAACCATAAAAAAGCACCTCTTTTTCAATAAACAATATATTTTACTATGACACTCCACTAATAAAGAATGGTGTTTTCCCTTTACATACATCATATCCATTCATATATAGATGCATAATAAATATCACTAGCATTGGGAGACTATAACATTAGTAGGATTTCCCCATAGTTGAATACATAACATGAGATTCAACTGATCCTCAGTCCCTAGTCATAATATTTAAACACAATATTTAAACAATTTATTTGTTAAAAACTAAGATGACCCAAATACTATTACATCATTTTACATATCATCTTATTATTTAAAAATTTCTTCTCACAATTAAAATTTGAAACCCCATACCAAAATTGATTAGTGAATTTATAGATTAAAAATATAATAATATTACTTCACTGAATTTTAAATTTTTTTCAAAAACCTAACTATACATGACATCCTTGTAAAAATATCATATGTTATACTCAACTTCATAACTTGGGGATTGTAAAAAATAATAAAGGGGTGATCTCAAAATCATATTAAAAGAAAAAAATATCAGTGCGTCATAAAACTTTTGATCTTATATATTTTTGGAACATGACCATTGGATAAATATATGATTATAAAGTAACATGAAATAATATAAGTGTTTCACGAGCCATGATAGAAGAATTATAATCTCAAATGATCTACCATATACTATAAAATAAGGTTACATAAAAATTAGATGATAAGTGTGATACATGGGGAAAATCATTGGAATTTAATATAGAAACGTGGAATAATAATAATCATATGAAATCATAACACTATCAACATATATGATAACTAATGTGGCCAGCATGGAATATTGTGGACATAGTTAACCCCTAATCTTGCCAATGCTCAATCTTGAGATCATATCTAATTGTCAATCAATTCCAAACTCAATTGTGTGAAGATAGATAATAACTAATTAGTCTGGCATGCATTATTTTTAGGATAGAAAATTTCATATTAGGTCTATAAACAATCATATGATCATAACAAACCATCAATAAGGTCTAGACTCAATCTTATGAACATAACTAATTGGAATTGAGGTCCATACACAATATCATTATCCCATGAGAAATAATACCTTAACCAAAACATCTTAGGGAGATATAAGACCAATAATGACATAGATTAATCATATATATGGGCTATAATAGAAATTAATTATCATAATGTGAAAAACTCACAGAAGAAAATTTTTGTTATTTCAATTTCAAATGGTATCACAACAAATAACATCAATAATTAGATTTTTTGATACCAAAAATTCATTAACCTAATTTCATATATATGTTGATTAATTATATATAACTCTATAAGAGATATAAACCTTTATGATAAATAGTATACTAAATGGTAAAGCATAAAAAAGATTTCCTAAAATATTTTTTACCATGTCATAAAGAGACAATGCTACGAGTCACATAACAATGTTATTTTTGAAATTCAAAGATAATGTTTTTAAGAAAAACATTATAATAAATCCCAATAATGTAGCCCAGAATTGTAATAATGGTTAGGTTAATAATTCATTATTAGAATATATAATACATGATCAAGAAAATAGTTTCCATTTAATATTTCAAAATATATTTGTTGAAACTAACAATTTTACTAGGATTACAAAAAATCCTTTTTGAAAAGAGGTAATCATAGGTATTAAAATAAAAATATATATTATTTATTATTATATAAAATTAAAAATGTAAAAAATCATGGAATTAAATAATATAGACATCAATGGTAAAATTCTAGTAGAAAAGATGATCATTATTCTCAACAACATCATATTTTTTAACGAATAAAATCTATAAAGGAAGAATACTATGATGTAAATATTTAAATTTCTTAAACATTATGTTTTAAATCTGATATCATATTAACATATTATTTAATGGAATAATAATTTAAAATCACAATCTAAGAGGTAGGATTATTACTCAAGGCTATATGTTGAGTTAGGAAACCCACATACAATTTTTATTAACACCTATACTGAAAGAACATGAAAAATAAAACACGTTGAGGATTTTTAAATAATTTTTCTAATCATTTGTATTATAAAAGTAATCTATACGGATGTATAAAAATATCAAAAAATCAATTGGTTATTATTTTATATTTATCAAATAAAGACAAATGAGATGGAAGGACCCTTACATTTACTATCAACTTCAATGCAATATATTTTACCTCTAATATAATAAAAACAAACATTATAATATCTAATTCCATAACCATATTCAAATATTTTACCATTATAAAAATTAATCAAATTTTTTTTCAATAAATATGTTAGTTAGTTATGGTTTATCTTTATCGGTAGATGTTTGTAATTTGGATTGTTTCACACACGATTAGTAATGTCAGTGTCCATACCCATACTTTGATTCTAGTTTCAAAATTATTTGATAATATATATTATTTTAATATATTTTATATAATTATTTAATAGTTAATAATTTCATACAATGTGTTTTTTATTTATAATTCATGACGATGAAGTCAGTGACGAGCTTGTTTTGGTAAATTTTTTAGAAAAAATACATATCTATCTAACAAGTAAAATATTAATTTAAAAATTAAAAAAAATCATTATATACATATTTATATCATATTATAAAAGTAAATAATCTTTTATTACCGTCCATGAAACAATTTATTACATCGTTCATATAGGTGCTAAAAGAGACCCAAACAAGAACACGTTATAACCAATCAATCGGTTTGAATGTGATTTTATTATAATATAATACATCAAGAGTCATAATGATATCATATATATTTTATTAATGATATAAACTATAATTTTGAAATGTTGTATTAATAAGATAGTATAATATGTTGTTAGTTATAAATAATTAACCATTTTCCTTCTTAGTATGCTAATTATATGCTCTTTAAATTACAACGATAACTTATTGTTAATTTTATTAACATAATACCAAATTTATCATCAAATAATATTATTCATTTTACATATATTATATTTATTCATTAAATACATTTTTAAAACCATCCATGAAATGAGGTTATGAAAATCGAAATATGTCATTCATGGAGGAGGTTGTCAGCACGTAACACGAGTGACATTTTCATTTTTTTTAATGGACGGGAGGAAGTTAGAAAATGGTTATTTCAGTAATATAATAATATCTAAATACAGTAATGACACCCATTTACTTCAATTATTATTTTTAATATAGGTATATATCATAAATATATATTAGAAAAGGTCGGGGATTTAATACTCACATTGAAGACTTGAATCTTTTCATGAAAGTCTTCTTGGATGTTATGGAATTGGGACACATTATTTTGAACAAGGGATTACAAACATGGAATAAGTATCTAGTAGAGTTAAAGTTTTATAATGTTCAAGGGAATTTTGTTGAATTGGTTTTTCATTAATTGGGTTGTAGTGAGGCCATTTTATAGGTGAAAAGGAGGGACTTGTCCTTGAAACATAAAGTTATGTGAGGGGTAAATGTATAATCACAATAGATTTAGGTTATTTGGGTATGGAATTACTAGTATGAGAAGGGGGTTTGAATTTAAATCAAACTAAAGTTCTTTCATAAGGTCTATGTTACATTTTTGTTTATAAAATTTTGAGATTTACAAAGTTAGATCTCATTAAACTTGATTACATTTTTTACCGTGGTAATTATTCTTCTAAAATTATAAAATAAACCACCAAACCAAATAATAATACAATTATATTGAGTTTCTAATTTAATTAATATTATTCAATTTCTAAATATTATGAAGTTTATATTTAAAATAAACCATTGGCATAAAAAAATTCATTAAAAGGCTATCTATTTATAAATTAAATGATTTTATTATTATTACCTATTACTGAATAATTAAATGAGTGTTGACTTATATTTTACAAATTTAAAAATAATAATATTTTTCATAATGAATATATTAATTAATTTGTTCCATATTTATAAAAACAATTCTTTAAAAAAATTATTTTACCACCTTAACGAATATTTTATTGCGATAACTTATTTTTATGTTAAAGATGAAAAATAAATTTCTAAAAATTTATAAATTTAGAATATAGTATATAAAAATTATACTAATTTTTTAGATTTGAAAAAAATATTATAATATAAGTTAACGAAACACAAAAAAAACTTTTTAGAAAAATGTATTTTGTAAACATAATTAATGCATTGGTGTTAAAGGTTTTACTTTTAATATATCAATTCACTTTTTTCTAAAATAGAAATAATTATAATAATATGAAACACTTGTTTATATAAATTTTTAAATTATATATTATATTTTTTCTTTATTCATTGAATTATATTATTTTGAATGTATTACTATATTTTACATAGAAATAATATATCATTTTTATTCATGAATACCAAACAAAAATGTTTCCAATTAAAATATTTCCCTTTATAACAGTTATACTAACATGGTTACTCCTTATAAATTTATAGAATTCATATATTTTAAATAAAACTCATCATTCCATAAATTGTCATTTTATATTTCACAACATGATTTATACATTAATTCTTCTCTTTTTCTATATAGGTTTATTTATAATAATGGTTATTCTAAAGGATGAATATTTTCCAGGGGACCTCATAGTTTTAAAGATATTATACTTTTCAATTCATTTTCCCCCTTAAATTTATAATCAATTAAGATATTTAATCATCCATTTTATATAATACTTAAGTTTATGTAATTATTCTTTTTATGTACTTTTTTATGGATCCACTATAATTGAATAAAGTATAATCATTTGGATTCATATCTTGTACGAATTATTTTATAGTCAAGTTTAATTCCTTTGAATGAATAAAAAAATTAGTTTTTAGTACTAGACATATCATTTAATGAGGGAAATGTATTTTGAAAGAAGGGGTGTTAAATTCCCCCCTTTAAATAAATTTTCCAGCTAATTTCAAGTATAAAAAATTAATAAAAATAACTATGTGTATCAACAAATATCCATGAAATAAGATATAATTTACACGGAGATGTATAAGTAATTATCCTTGGGGTAAAATAGAAAATACATGTTTTTTATTATAAAAGTAATATCCAAAATATTTAGTTTCTCTATAATAATTTGAGCTAAATAAAAATTATAATTTATTATTAAAACCCATATTATAATAACTCTTTTATTTATTTCTTACTTAAACATAATTTATTCCAAAAAATTTTAACTTGATACAACAGGAATGATCAAGAGGTCTAGTGTATTTGGGGCTTATGAACATTACATAACAACTCAAGACATGAAATAAACACCTATATTGAAAACTTTTTTTACATGACCACACACATTCCTTCGTACTTAGCATTATATGAGATAACCTGTGGACATTCATAAGAAAAGGGTGAGCTACAAAGCCCGGTGAGGGAGTAAGTAAGGAATAAAATTAATAATACAGAACATGTTAGGAAATAGTAATATCAATGTATAATAAGAGAAACAAGAACCTAAATGATTGATATAGATAGATTATCATTAAATGGAAATGGGGAAGCAACATTTAACATAATATTAGCATGAGCCAAAAATCATTCCACATAGAGCATTAATAAACCCTCATTACACTTGAATTAGAATGTGTAAAACCTAATTTCAATTGAATTAACATGAGTAAACCCTCACTTCACTTGACATATCATGATACTAATCTTTACCCAATGTATTGGAGTGCTACTAGTGCTCACCCTTTTCAATAATTTCATTTCATGCATAAGAGTACCATATAGATCATACAACCTGGACTTATTAAACATCATCATTTATTACACCATAAAGGAAAGTGGAATTCATAAATTAAATTATATAATCAATAATTAAATGTGAATAAAGATGAATACCCCTGATAGTGAAATGAGAATGGTATTCAATACTCAATGGCTTCGGCATGGGAAATCACAGTGCAATTTCGACAGTATAATGGCGTGACATAAAAGTTCATAAAAATTGTTGATGAGATAGAAAGGGGTATCTAGTCATATATAAATGAAATGAAAATAATGGGTTCATATGGTTACATGTTACAATATATGTAATAGAATTTAAATTCATCAAATAAAATAATTTCTTATATGTAAATGGGGAAAGAGAAATCCCTTACGGAATTTTGACATAGTAATGGGTGTACATTGGAGGCATTAATGAGAGAGAAAGGGGTCTCTAATAATTAAAAAATAAGGACGGCAGTATTGGAGAGGTGATATATCATACCCCCATATTTTTAATTGAAACAAAAAGTGTATAACAACATAATAAAAATTGGCCAAAAATGAGAAAAGAAAAAATAATTTACTTGAATGTGTGATCCCAAAGGATTGGTAGATGCTGGAGAGAGGCTTCATAAAAGCTCTGGGATCCTTGAACGGATTTTATATAGATAAAATAATATAAGGGATGTGATCTAAGGGTTTTTAGTGAAGATAAGTGGGAGCATGGGTGGGTTTATATAGGAAAAGAGAGGGAATTCATTATTATTTGGGTTTTGTACACTACACAATAAACTAATAAAAATAAAAAACCAACCCTTGTTTTTTACACGTGGTTTTTGAAAAAGGGGATTAGAAAAAATTATTTTATATGTCCAATGAAATAACTTATTATAATATAAGACTTTCCTTTTGTGTAGGTGAGTCACAGTCTCAATGAAATCATTTTAAAATGTTAAAATGTTTTATAAGTCTTAGAGGGTCCACTAAGGCATTGTAAAATAAATAAAACAAATATAAAATAAAATTTTAAAAAAGTAAAACATATATATTATAAAAGTTCTTTTATATTAATTTATTACATCACTATTAGGACATTATGATGTCATAAAACACATTATATATTTAAATGGTATTTAATTTTTTCCCAAAAAGTCGACTGTCTTGGAAAATTATGAAAAATTCAACATTTGATAACATCAATGTCCTGATACAAAAAATTATATTTATTATATCTAAATAATTATTTAATTAATATTATTTTTATTTCTAAAATAAAAACCGTCCTTTATCCAAAATTCATGTGTTTCGAAAAAAACAGCTTTCAACCCATAATAAAATTTACAACTTTTTTATAAAAACTATACGATCATTTGTATTTAACAAAACCTAATTTAGTAATAATATTTTATTACTATATTATTTAATTAAAAAATAAATAAATTCATCAAAATATATTTCTTAATTAAATATTTAATAAAATATTAAATTGGTTCTTTAAAAACTATTTACGAAGTGAAAATAATAAAATGAATGTATATCAATTATTATATACAAAAATAATGAACATAATCATAGTTTTATAGTCTTGTTAAATAATCCCTTATAACACCTGCATATTACTTAAGGGTAAGGTGTGCGATCATGACAAACTCTTGGGTTGCCTCGGATGACATTGTTCGGGTGGTAATGTCTATTAAATTCCAATTCTCCCTTATGTGGTTTCGTTCAAGCTTCATGTGTTGAAGCTAGGATTGGTCTTAGTCAAGAGATAATAATTGTCACTCCACATCATTTCAGATCTTCGACAAATGGGCTTCGTATGGATCCATTTTACTGGATGAATCCATCACTTCCTTTGTCTGAGTAAATTGGATTTGTTAAAGACCTATATTTATAATAATTGTATGATCACTAATAAATGGATATATTAGAAATGGTAAAAATTATTGAAATTATTTTGAAATCCAAAAAAATAAAACCTAGGGAGTGCATATTTTATATAACCACTTTACATAATAATGCACTTAATTATATCAAGATGAATTTTCATTAATAAAAGATTAGGTCGTTACAATCTTCCTGGTTAAGAAATTTCACCCTTGAAATTTTCATTTCCCACATTAAAAAAGATAAGGGTAACTCTACTTCATTACTTACTTCTATTCCCATGTTGCTTCTTCGAACTCAAGGTTTCACTACAACACCTTGATGTGGGGCATCATCATATTTCATAAATGTTTATCCTCTACGATATAATATCATCATAAGACTCTCTTCATATCAGTGGTCATTCTTCAATGGTACCACCTCCTATTTAGTACATGTGATGGGTCTGGTATGTACTTCCTCAAGAGTGATACATGAAATACATCATGCACTTGTGATGGGTTTGGCGGTAGTGCTAGTGGATATGCCACTTCTCCAACGCAATCAAGGATATCAAAAGTGCCTATGTACCTTAGTCTAATATTTCCTTTCTTCCCAAATAGTATAACTCTCTTCTACAGCGATATACATAGGAATACCGTGTATTCAACATCAAACTCTAGGTCTCTTCAACAATTATAATCATCGCTCTTTTTTTGACTCTGAGCAGCTTTAATGTGCTGCTGGATAGTATTAACATTCTCCACCATTTCAACATCATATTCTGGACCTATGCATTTTCACTCCCCAAATTCATCCAAACATTTCATTGTTATACAACTCTTCCCATACAATTATTCACAAGGATCCATTTGTATGCTTGAGTGGAAAAAAATATTGTAAGATAACTCATCCAAAGGAAGATGTTGATCCCGTCATCCTTTGAAGTAAACTGAGCAAGCTCTGAACATGTCCTCCAATGTTTGGATATTCCTCTCGGATTGGCCATCAGGTTGAGGATGATAAAACATATTGAAATTTAGCTCATTATTCATAGCATGTTGAAGACTCTTCGAGAACAATGAGGTGAATCTTGGACCTTGACCTGATACAATAGATATTAGTACTCCATGTATCCTTACCACTTATATGATATATATATATTTTCTATTTGATCCAATAAGAAACCCTCTAGAATGGGAATGAATTGTGAAACTATTATAAAATGATCCAAAAAAACCAATATATCATTTTTTGTTTGGGATGTCTTTAGATGTCAGGTGAAAAAGTCCATGGTGATGTTCTCCCATTTCCATGCATGTATGGGTAACGGTTGTATCATCCACTTAGGCTTCTTCCTCCCACCCTTCACTTCCTAACATACCAGGCACTTTTATGTACACTCAATGATCTCCTTCTTCATGTTATCCCACCAATAATGCTCTCATAGATGTCGATACATCTTTGTGTTTCCTAGGTGAATAGTGAAATTC
Source organism: Viscum album (assembly GCA_963277665.1). NCBI lineage: Eukaryota > Viridiplantae > Streptophyta > Magnoliopsida > Santalales > Viscaceae > Viscum > Viscum album. Next base: position 1,193,437,079 of record OY728123.1, on the reverse strand, counting down.
GAACTATGTGCATCATCCAAAAGTTATTTCATTAACTCTAAACTTGATGGAAGACCTAGTCAAGACCCAAATCTCACAATTCCATCTTCATTAAAATTTATATCCAAATATTTCCATATTCTGATACTTTCCAATTTATTATTAAATCCCACACCATCCTTTTGAGAAATATTTAACCTTTCTAAAAGATACGGTTGTGCAATCATTTTTAAGAGGATTGATGATGTTCCCTTATTTGTGATTTCCATGTATATCCTCTTCAAATCTAAGAATAATGGATCCTTTTTAATTCTAGTCAATGATTGAATCACCGGGTCTTTTCAACATAGAGAATTTTCCACCTTGTTCCCTTCCAAGGGGGTAATTGATTGTGTAGTCATTTTCTTTGATCAGCTCTAACCATATTCATTGGATAATATTCAACTCTTTCTGTGTGAATATATACCTAAGGCTTTTGTGATCCGTAAAAATATCACACATCTCCCCAAAGAGGTTATGTCGCCAAATTTTGAAAATAAAGATTATTACAGTCAACTGCAGATCATGTGATGGATTGTTTTCATGAAATTTCAATTTCCATGAAGCATACGCATTGACGTAGTCACTTTGAATCAACACATTTCCTAAGAAGATCTTTGAAGCATCACTAAATATCTCACCAAGATCTCCACTTGTGGGTAGTGTTATCACGAGTACAGTGATAAGCCTCTTTTCAACTACTTTATGTTTTCTTCAAATTCATCACTCTAAGAAAAAATTAATCCCTTTTGAGTTAGCTTGGTTAGAGTGTTTGAAAATAGTGATAAATTTTAAACAAATCAGCAATAATATCCAGTTAAGACTTGGATGCTATAGATATATGTTACCGATGTTGGACTCGACCATCCCTCAATTGAAGCTGTCATGGAGGGATCCATAGATTTCATATCTCTTATTATGATATGACCCAAGAATTATACCTCCTTCAACAAGAACATTCACATTTTTTACATTTAATTTATATTCTTATTTTTTATGCTCTTTAGTATAGTGATAAGATTCTCCTCATGCTCCTCCTTGGTTTTAGAATATATTTGAATATTGTCAGTAGAGGCTTCCACAAATTTTTCGAGGTAAACTTTAAAAAATATATTCATCAAGTAAAATACATTTTCTAGATCATTAGTGAGTCCAAAAGGTGTTACTATGAATTCACAGAGCATGTCTCTTGTATGAAAAGTAGTCTTGGGGATATCCTCCTTCGTCACCCTTACTTGGTAATATCCCAACTACAAATACACTTTGGAGAAGTATTGTTATCCATGTATCTGATTGAACAAGTCATAAATTAGTGGTAGAGGACACTTGTTCTTTATTTTTCTTTTGTTGAGCTCATGATAATCAATGTAAAGGCACATTGATCCATCCTTCTTCTTGATGAAGTGGAGTGATTCACCCCATGTTAAAGAACATGGGCGTATAATACTATTATTTAAATTCTCATGTAGTTTTTTCTTTATCTCGTCAAGATCCACAACAGCAATTCTAGAAAAATTATTAGATTTTGGCAATGCCCCAGGTATAAGATCAATTGAGAATTCAACATCTTTTCTAATAGGAAGACCAAACAATTCCTTGGGAAACACTTCAGCAAATTCCCTCACAATAGGCATGTCTTCAAGGATGGTTTCATCCTTAGACTCAATCATCTATGAAATATACATGTGGTCATAGGGTAGTAATATCCACACTTGAGATGATGGTGATAAAAAAAGATTCATCCTCCTCCATTCACTTGTATAGTATCAAGGGTCGATTCACCATATGAAGTGTGACTTCCCTCTCATAGAAATTTATGTGGGCTATATATAAGGAAATCCAATTCATGCCAACAATTGCATCAAATTACAACAAAGGGAGTATGAATAGGTTATATCGGAAGTTCAATCCACAAATTTTGATAAGGGAGGAGTTATATACAAGGGATGAAATGATTGCCCCATTTTATATTCTCATCGACATATTTACTTCAATGATTTTTGGGGGTGTACAGATTATTATACTAAACATTTGGCATATAAAAGAAGGATTAGAACCAGAATCAAAAAGTAAATTCACTATTAATTAATGAATAAATATATTACCATTCACCACATTGTTTTTTGGGTTCACATCGGTGGTAGTGATGGAAGAAGCTTGCCCTTGCTGCCTTGGAGGTTGTTGGTTGCCTCTAAAAACCCTTGGGCTAGGAAACTGGTTTGAAAAATGCCCTAGTTCCTTCTAGTTGAAACAATAAACAACACATTGAGGGTAAAACTTTGTGTTCCTCTCCTCTGTCATTGCTGCATGTTTTTCTTATCGGCTGTTAATGTCCATGTATCCTTCTCTTCCACACCAAAAGCATTTTCTCATCACCTTTAGGCATTTTATGGGGTTCTTATTTCAGCACCATTGGAATGTGGGGTTATAGATTTTATTATCTGAATTGGATTTATCCATCAGACATCTAGAATTAATGTCCACCTTACGCTTTTTATCCCCATGATACCCCAGAGATTCATTAATCTCTATTTTGAACTTGCGGGCACATCAAAAAATTTCATCATAGCTCTCGATGTCACAAATCACTAGGGTTTTCTATAGGCTAGGTTTTATCCGACAAAATATGTGATAATCCTTGCATTCAGGGGTAAAATCAAATCTCGAGGCATATCGTGCAACCCTTGTGTAGTTTTCCTCATATGATCCGATGGATTCGTCGTCTTTTTTACTTGAGGGAAAAGAAGTACCTTTCCTTTATAAGTCAGAGGGTCTGAGGAAATTATTAATTGAAAAACAAAATTCTCGAAATCCTTCCATTCCAATGTCTCAATCTCCTCATTAGGCTTCATATTTTTTATCAATGTTAACCATTGATCAGATTCACCCTCCTTATGGAAGGAATCAGAAAGTACCTTCTCTTGTTCAGAACCTTAAAGGATGGGGAAGACATTCTCAATGATGTTGATCCATTGTCTGACGATTGAGGTTTCATATGATCCATTAAAATTTTAGGACTTTGTATCATTAAGCTCTAGATTGCGGCTTGTTCATTCTGGGGGGGGGGGGACGTTCCTCTTGACCCATGTTTCTATTTAGAACATCAGTGAGCATAGAGAGTATCATGACAATGTTTTTGATTCCTGCTCCCATCGGATTGGGAATCTCAATAGAACTGTCATCACATTGATCTTCACATCAGTTGTTAGGTTGAGTCATTATATTACTAACCATTAGCTAAAATAAAAGGAAAGTTAAGAGTGACACATAAAGGGGAATCCAATGAAAAAAAGGCATAACTTATAAATTATATTTATTTCCTTTACGTATCTCTGTTATCTATGATCTACATCCTTACATATATTCTTAGGGGTATTTTTTTAATTCCCTTGATAATGGTTCATACTAAGCTTCTGAAATTACCAAAATATATCCCCTAAGAATATCATAACCAAGAGTGAATCAAGGCCTATTTTTTGCACCAGTTCCCATTCAAGTCTAGCTTATAGTAGTGTTTTTGCGGTTTACCACTAGATACATATGTACTAGAGCCGCCTCTAACTGCTCATATCCAGAGAGGGATATATTTTCATGGTAAACCTCTTAATCTATACTCACCAAAATTTAGGGGAGTTTTTTATTATACATAGTGTTATCCCTAAGGCTTTCACCAGGGATTTCTAATCCTAATCCCCAAAATAACTAAACCTATCAACTTATACCAACTATAACAACCCTTCTCTTTATTTCACACTTAACGATATTTTATGATATAAAATATTCACTTGATAAAACATAGAATATAGATAGGTATAGTGTATTTGGGGATTAAGAACATTACATAACAACTTAAATCATGAAATGGACATCTTTAATAAAACCTTCTTTTACATGACCACACACATTCTTTTGTACATAGGATTGCACGGGATAACCTGAGGACATGTACATTAAAAGGGTGAGATATATATACAAGTAAGAGAGTAAACAAGGAATAAAGTAAATAATAGAGTACATTTTAGGAAATAGGAATATGAATGGAGCATAATAGAAACATGAATATAAAGGCTTGATATAGCATGATTACCATTACATGAAAATGTGGTAGCACCATTTAACATTATATTTGAATGATCCATGTCTCATTGCACATGGATCATTAGTAAACCCTCATTGAAATAGATTTATAATGATTAAAATCTCATTGAACATGACATATCATGATACTAATAATTACCCAATTCAATGGAGTGTTATCAGGGCACACCCTTCTTAATCATTTAATTTCATGTATAAGTATGCCATATAGATCATACACCATGGATTCATTAAAAATAATAATTTATTACATGATAAAAAAAGATTCACTAATATATGAAAATATATAATCAATAAGTAAATTTCATAAAGTTGAATACACTTGATAGTGAAATGGACATGGTATTCAATACACAATGACTTTGGCATGGAAAATCGTGGTGCGATTTCGGTAGCATAACGACATGATATAAGATTTAATAAAAATGGTTTCTAATAGAGAAAGATATATCTAGTCATATGTACATGAAATATATAGTAATGGGGTAATATAGATACATGTACCTACATATGTAACTAAATTATGATTCATACAATAAAATAACAGTTTGAATGTAAATGAGGAGAGATAAATCCCTTACAGAATCTTGACATAGTAACGGGTGTACAGGAGAGGCACTAATGAAAGATAAAGGGGTATATCATCATTCACACATAAGTAGGTAAATATTTGGGAGGTGAAAAATCATACCCCAACATTATTAATTGAAAAAATGGAATAATAACATAACGAAATTTGGAAAACACGTGAGAAAAGAAGAAATCCCTTACTTGGATGTGTGATTCCAATGGCTTGGGAGAGGCTTGAGAGGGGATTATTGGGAGAAAATGGCAACATAAGAGAATTTTAGAGAGAGGAGGTAATATTAGAGAGTTTATCTGTGGTTTATGAGTGAATATAAGTGGGATTTTGGGTGGGATTATATAAGAAAATAGGGAGAATTCGTTATTAATTAGGTTTTGGACACTATACATTAAAATAATCCAAACCCCAAACCAACCCATGATTTTTACAATTTTGTTTTCCAAAGGGGAGTGGAAAACATTATTTTATATGGACAATTACCAAACATATTAAAATATTAGGCTTTCTTATGTGGAGGTGAGTCACACTCTCAAGGAAATCATTTTAAAATGATAAAATGTTTTATAAGTTTAGAGGGTCCACAATGACATTTTAAAATAAATAAATAAAAATATAAAATCACAAAATTTAATGGTAAAACAAATATTTTCTGAGAATACATTTTATAGTATTTTATTACATCACTATTGATTCATTTAGATGTCATTAAAACATTATATATTTAAATTGTATTTAATTTTTACCAAAAAATTAGATTGTATCCGAAAATTATGAAAAATTGGCCATTGGATAATTTCAATGTCTAGATTAAAAAAATATGTATTTTAAATAACTAATTTTATCAATATGATATTTCTTACTTTTAAAATAAAAACTATCATTTATTGAAAATTCATGGGTTTTGAAAAAAAACAGCTTTCAATGCTTAATAAAAATTACAATTGTATATATAAAAATTATACGATCATTTATATTTTATAAAATTTAATATAGTAATTATATTTTATTAAAATATTATTTAATTCATTTATCAATTAATTTATCAAAATAGATTTCTTAATTGAATATTAACTAAAAAAATACTATTTTTTCTTTAAAACAATTTACAAATTAACAATAATAAAATGAATGTATATTATTTATTCTATTAAAAAATAATGCATATAATCATATTTCTAGAGTATTCTTACATAAACCATTTTATCACACGCATATGACCTAAGGGTAAGGTTTGCGATGGTGACAAACTCTTGGGGTGGCTCAAATATGATCACTCGGGTGGTAATCTCTATCAACTTCCACTACTCTCGTAGGAAGTTCTATTCCAGCATAACGTGTTGAAGCTCATCGTGGGCATGGTCCAGAGATAAGACTAGTGACGAAACCTCCTTTCCAAGCTCCAAAACAATGTGATTCGTATGGATCAATTCTTTTATATGAGTCCATCACTTCTTTTGTATAAGTAAATTGGATTTGTTAAAGCCCTATATTTATACTAATCATGTGATCACTATTCGGTGGCTATATTAGCAATAATAACAATTATTAACGGTATTTTGAACTCCAAAAACATAAAACCATGGAAGATAATATTTTATATAACCATTTTACATAATAATACGTTTAATTAAATTGAGAGAAATTTTTATTAATAAATTTTTGGGTCATTACACATATAGTGTAATTAATTTGCCTAGATAGTTCATGGACATATTTTCATTGATAAATGATCATTGGTTGATTTGAAATTTTCAATTTGTTTTCCCAATTATTGATATTAATGTTATTTCTTTGTGGAGATATCCAATCCACTTCCAAAATCACATAAAATTTATATAATGGGGGAATACTAATATTTTCATGAAGAAAATTCCCAAAATTTTCATATTGGGATGAAATAATAAGAAAATAAGGGTTTTCTCTAATAAATCAAAATTAGATAATTAGATTGGTTATTTGATGATGTTAGAAGTCATTCTAGATAAAATATAGTTTCTATAGTCATTATCCAATAAGATATATAATAATATATAGTGGTGGATTAAGGTATCTTAATTATCCCCATTTGCATCAACGATGGTCATCTCATAGGTTCTTTTTTGATTCCTTGGTCTTGGAGGTTGTCTATGTTTATTATCCTCAATCGGCCTTGTGTTTGGGAATCATTTTTTTTAATTCCCAATCTCATCCAATTTAAAACATCAAATATATGTGTAAAATTATGTAGAACATTATATGATTTATATTGTTAAGATAACTTTTTATTTTTACATGTATAATTAATTCATGATTATCTACTTTACAATAAATAAAATATCTTTTAGTTCCATATAGAAATTTACCTAAGTTATTTGTCGCATATTCATTACAAATAGAAAATTTAATATTATATCCTCTATAGTTATTACTATATTAACATCCAGAAAACTTTAGTTTTCTATTATTTGGTGTGTTTGGAAATTCAACTAGTTTCAATTTGTTATTCTTAACTCAAGATATATATTCAAGAATGGCTATAAAATTTATCACTTTAGTCTTATCCCATTTTTATTTTCATTAGTACAATCACATTATTCTCTATGGAACACATTATTAACTTCGTTCTTCTTGGATTTTTTATTTACATTAAACAAATAAAATTTGAGGAATGAGATTTCAAAAATTCAAAAATTTATAATAGAAAACCATAAATGTAGAAAAAATAACTCCAAAATGAGGTACATGAAATAACATAAAAATATTTATGTTTCAATCTTGGTTATACATGATTATTTTCCTGTTAGTTTCTCAAACATAACAGTATACATATTATCTTATAAGCATCTGTTTAAATCCATTATAATGGTATGTAAAGAGAATATAAATCATGGGAATAATATCCCATGGGATTTTAAAACCTGTTGTGTTGTTAATACCATCATTTGTGAACTAAGTAGAGATCGACATAATTTCTATCCAATTTTTTTAGGGGTTGTTTCCCATAGTCTCATCTTTACCATAGGATAAATCAATTTTTTATCTAGTTAGCATTTTAATTACTAGGAAACCACACACTCTATATTTTATCATAATTTTTTTATTTTTTTTATTTAATATTATTACTAATGTATTCTATTACTAATCCCAAAGAACAAATAGACCCTATTTTTATACCAACTAAGATTCCCGGACCCTCATTCCTAAGATCAGGGTCAGAAAATGTTCATTATGTACAATATTTGATACAAACTGTGACGATACAATAACACTTAATCCATTTTTCTCATTACCTCATTATTCAAAAATATCATCTAATAAAAAACATCATAGAACATAGAACACAAAGTTCTTCGGTAAATGAGGATTTCCTATATTAAAATATTATTTTCATTACTTTTTAACATTGATCTATAATATAAACATACAAGACCTCCTTTAGGGGATATTAAATGAGAACTCATATTTATAAATTTGTGAATGGAAAACATAAGAAACTGGTGTGATCAAATATTCAATATATGAAGGCAACAAAAATTAGTTATTAAGGGATAAATTATATGGATAGTTGAAACATGATCCTGATATAAATATATATATTTAAACATAAGTATTTACCAATAAGAGTCTTTTAGGAGGCATGATAAATGATGTATAATCTAAAAATGTCAAACATATACAATGGTATAAGGGAAAGGAAATGTGAGATAATAATCATATCATTAGAATATAACATAAAAATGTGGTATAATAATAATATGAAATCAAACATTTTGAACATAGTTAACCATTAATCATGTCCATGAAATATATTATGAACATAATTAACAAAAAATAAAACCAAAATCAATCTTGTGATTTTAGATAACAATAAATTAGGACCTAAATCATTCATATGATCATATATAAACCTTAATAAATTCCATTATCAATATTTTGAACTTATTTAACTACTAATCAGGACAATTATCAATATTTTGAACATACCTAACTTCTAACAATGTCCACGATCAAGATTATGAACATGACTAATCGTAAATCTGGTCTATGATGAATATCATTATCTTTAGAGAAATAAAACCTTTACCAATGAATTAGAGGGTGATATAAGACCCCAAAAATCACAAAGTTATCAGCCATTTGTGATTTATATGAAATATTTCACCATATCTGAAATACGCTTGGAATGAAATGATATTTGTAATATTTTCAAACGGAATCACAAAATGTATCATCAATAATTATATCTACTGATACCAAAAATAAAATAACCGCAAAATATTTTTCAAATATGAGTTTATAGAATGATTCATAAAAAAATACACAGGAGATAGTTCCTTTAGATATAACTAGAAAACTATAAGTCAAAGCCTAAAAATAGATATCATAAATTTTTTTTTCCTTTTCACAAATAAATGATGTTATGCGGCACATTAAAAAGTAAATACTGATAAAATAATAAGAAAAACATTGTAAAACCCAAATTTAAGAGAAAAAATAATGGTATCTTGAATAGAAATAACGGTTATTTAAAAAATTATTGGAAAAAAGGATAAATAATGAAAATTAATACCTTTTTAATATTTGAAAATATATTTATTGAAAAAACAATGTTAAATTTTAAATACAAAATAATTTTTGAAATGTGTTACAAAAAATTATGAGTATTATAGGTGAAATTACATATTAAGACATCATATTAAAAAAGGGAAACATTTTTTAAAATAAATAATGTGGAATAGAAAAGTAAAATCAATTAGAAAGTATAAGGATTATTATTGATAGTGAAAAATTATTACATATAAATAAACCATATAGAATAAAATATTGATGTAAAGATATAAATTAACTAGAAAATAATGAATAAATACAACATAATATCATCATAAAACTTAATAAAAAAATCTTCTTTCATTATACTAAAAGTGGTATGGTTATGTTTCAATGAAAGCAGTTGAGTTAATAAAACCCACTATAGATTTTGAAACACTTATACAAAAATAATATGAAATTGAAAACTTGTGATTGATTAGTAAATCCATTAAATTTAAGTAAAGGTGGGTTAAAAGGAATCCATAAGGTAGTATAAAAAATACAAAAAATTGAATATTTTGTGAAAATTTCATATATCGCAAAGAAAGGAAACTATGATGATAAAAACCTTATGATTACTTTTATATCCAATAATGAATTGTAACATACTATATGATAAATAGAACCATCCTAATAACTTATATAAAAAATTATTCAAATAAATGACTTATTATATGAACTAGTTTTAATAATTAATTATATATTTATTAGTAATTTATATTTTATTTTCACCATCATATTTTTTATAAAATATTACATCAATAATTATGTTTTCATAAACATCCATGAAACATTATATGGTGTCATTCCTTTATGTGGTTAAATCGACCAAAACAAGAACATGATATAACCAATGGATGAGTATGGATGTAGTTTTATTAAAATATCATAATTCTAGAACAAAAATGATATTATATTTATTTATATATTGTATTGGGAAGACAAATTATATTTTAGAATTGGATTATAAACAAGGTAATATTATAAGTTATTGGTCACAAAGAAGAAAAAAATTCTTATGGGTATGATTGTTTTTTGATTTTAAATTTTCAATGACCACTTATTTTTAAATTTAATTATATAATGAATAATTTATCTTCCAATAATATTAATAAATTAATAATTATTTAATTTATTCATTAAATCCATTTTTATTACAATTATTTAATGGCAGAGATGAAAAATTGACTACTTCTCTCAAAAAGATTTTAGTCTTTACGTAACACAAACATATGTTTTTTTGAATTGATGAGAGGAAGGTAGAAAATGGATATCAGATTAATATAATAATAATTTTATATACTAATTATACTCATTTAAAAATATTAGTATTAATGGGATTGTTTTATATGATAAATATAGATAATAAAATTATCATGAGTGGATAATACTCATACTGAACAATTGAATCATCTCTTGAAAGACATATTGGAAATAGAGGACTAAAGAAATATTTTTGAAATTAATGGATAAAAATGGGAAAATGGATATAGAGGAATTAAAATTAGTAGTGGTTCATGGGAATTTTTAGGGGAAGGTGAGGTTTGAACTGGGAAGGAGTGAGATCCTTTTATTCGTGAATAGGAGGGACCTTCCCTTGGAATCTAATGTTAGGACATGGGTAAAGATAAAATCATAATGGAGTTTAGTGATTTGGGTGAGGAAATGGTGTTGAATTATATGAGTATGAATTTAAAACCTGTCAAAGGTATTCAAGAAGTTCAATGTTTAATGTTAGTTTTTAAATGATTTTCCTCAATAAGGAACCTCATTTGAAACTTGTTAAGCTTGATTTTTGTTTACCATGGAAATCATTCTTTGGTGAAAAATATAATAATAACCTCCTTATAACATTGGGAAATTATTAATTTTAATTTGGGAACCACATATCCTGATTCAATTTCTAATATTTAGAAAATTAACTTTTAAATTAAAACATATGATATAGAAGAATATATTTTTGTAAAACAATCCCATTTTATACAATATGTGTTTTATTTTAATTTGATATAAATTTCTAATAAAATGATTATTGATATCTTTTATATGTATATTTTAATATTATTGACATTATAATGTGATAATTTTTTATGTTTTTATAAAATTACACATCATTTATAAAAATAATTTCTTTTTCAAAATAATTATTTTATTCTACAAAAATTTATTTACTATGGTAGTTATTTTTATGTAAAAAATGAAAATAAACATTTATTTTTTTATATATAATTTTAAATATGCAAAAAAATTGTTAAACTCAATTTCAAGAGTTGATAAAAAATAATTTTAATATATGCTCACATAACACATACATATAGTTTTTAGAATAGTACATTCCTTTAAAAAATGAATTTATTTATATTCTATTCCATTTTTTTAAAATGTAATTTATTTATATAAATATTATAAATATATTCCAAATTATGAAAAAATGATCAATTGGTTTTAAAATAAATAGTATATAGGAACATTATAATTCTGTGATAAAAAATAATTTTTCTCACTAAATGATTTCATTAATAATTATTTAATATTGATTAATTGTTTAATAATAATTATTTAAATTTTATAGACACATCGGTTTCAAAAATATTTCATTGAATGCAAAAAATACTATTTAATGAAATAGTATAAAATAATATGTAACACATAAATAAAAAATTTATATTTATAATATAATGTTTTTTAATTATTAATTTCATAGTTTATTCCATATATATTATTTTCAATTCGTTACTGAAATTTACATGTATTAAATATAAAAATTTTATACATGAAAACAAAAAAATCATTTACAATATATCCCTTTATAATGGATATAATAACACCATTACTCTCAATAAATTTATTCCACACTTACAACTTAAATCAGACTTCTCATTCCCGTAATTTTAATATTATATTTCACCATGTGATTTTTTAAACCATGAAATTCTTTCTCAGTATACGTTCAGTTATACTAATAGTGGTTCTCATGGGAGAATATCATTTAGAGAATCTTTTAGTTTTAAATATATTCTTCATTTATATATGTCACACCTTTCAATTTATAGAATATTAATCTATTTAAACTACCAAGAAATGCAATAATGCATAGAATATAATTCTTTGTTTCATTCTCCCTTATTTATTAATAATGTGTTGTTTGTTTGATTCATATCTTGTATGAATTATTTCATAATACGATTTATATATTTTCAAATAATACAAAAACATATTTTATAATTATAGACATGAAATTTAAGGATGGAAAATCAATCCAAACAATTGGTGTGCTACATGTCCATTTGTTATAAAAATCACAATAAATCATAATAAACAATTAAAAATCAAAAGTAGTTTTAAAATTGAAATATTTGGTTTATCCACTTTATTTGAAAACCATTGATTATTTTTATAATAATTCCTTATTTTACCAAATAAATTTATGAAAAAAATATTACGAAACATGTTTTAATCCCAAAACGCAATATAAAAAATTTTCATTTCTAATTTTTTTAATGGGTATGACTTGCACAACATGATAAAAAGTCCCATTTTCCATAATCCATCGAAAAATAACTTTGTTAAGTCACATGGAAACTCTCCATTACACCAAATCTATTCCCCATGATTTGTTATCATCATTAATAAAAAAATGATGAATCTCCATTTTCCATATTTTCATTTCTAGTTATCTTTATAAAGGTATGAATCCATGTTCATACTTTCAAAACATAATCTATAGTGATTTTAATTTATCAGTCCTAACTATCCCAATCATTGATCAATTAATCAAAAAACATCAAAATATCACACCCCATGAATTTAGCTAATAGGTAATTGGTTTCTCTAAACTGAATGTTGGTATTTTTGATAAAGAGCATGTGGTTCTTCTATTTCAGTATCGAGATGAAAATTATAGATGCCAGAGGCAATGGATCTTGAGAGTTACTGGTTTTGATATGGAGATCTAGAAATGGTCTTTGTTCACCTTTGAGGTTTTTTAATCTTCTCTTATACTGATCTATGTAGGTTTCATCAGCCTTTCTCTTTATAATGTGTTGATCAGAATTCCTTCTAGAAATTACAAGAATTTTAGGCCCCCTAATCAAAATAGACCACTTCACTATTAATATTTCCCACCCTTAAGTAGCTTGCGTTTTTATTTATATAGACCTTATAATGGATTTTCCTCAATTTTTGTGGATCAATAATGGAAGGAACGATTTTTTCTAGGAAGTACACATTCAAAAAATTCCTCCTTTCGACCTCAGATGTAAGAGACGTGGTCATGTAGCTTTGGCTTGTGGTCAAAAGGGTATTTTTAGTAAGGGAAGTGTGGTCAATCAAGATGGTGATCCCATTTATAAATCAAATAATAAAGAGATAATTAGCCTAAATGAAGTATAGGGGTACCTCTAACCTAGAGGTCTTCTGATCTGGTATAGTTTCAGCTTCCTTCTGTGATGAAAAACTACAGAATAAGTTGAGGAATATCAATGGTTCTGATGTTTCTTAAGGGATTAGTCTTATTAATACTAATAGATATAACGATAACCACGAATCAGCTTTAGGTGTATGCACTACTCATGCTTAGAGGATCGTGTCTGAAGTATACACTATAGTGATATTCACTATTACGGACTATATAAAACATTATGGTAGGGAGACAGTTATTTGAGACACTCATTAGTTTTCAAATAATGAAGATGTACAGATAGAGGTGTAGGATGCTATCAAGTAGACTTAGTATGATAAAAAAACAATTATATCTAATGTGGATAAAGATAAACAACCAACTACTAGAATATATAGTGAGATCTTTGAAGCTTTTAAAGATAAGAAATATCAACCATAAATGGAATACTCTAATACCCTAGAACTGTTAATACAAGGTCTACTCGAAATTCTACAGCCTTGGTGGTGGTGATCCATGAAAATGAAGAGAATGAGATCCTCCTTGGTGGATTCTATGATAATGATCATAGTGTAGAGAACATACTAAATCCGATGAAATTCTTAAGGTAATGTCTGAGGAAAATAATGAAATATGTAACACCACAAGAAGATGTGTGATGATTATAGCACCTCCAAAGGGGAATAAATTACTTTTGGATGAATAACTAAATTCTAACATGTTTGATAGGTCTTTCATCTAGATGAAATTTTAATGTTCCTTGACATCCTCCTATAATTAAAATCAACTTAATGTGAGGGTTCCCACTATAACAATAAAAGTACAGTATCCTTAAAATAAAAAAATGACTTGTAGTTAGTTAAAGAAAAGGTAAATTCATAAAAATCATTTAAAAAAAATTTAATAAATTTATTTTTGAATAAAAAATTGTAATAAAGAAATCACCATTCAAAAGACCAATTCCAATTAAAAAATAAATAAATTTCATTAAAAAAAGTCTTTTCAAATTTGAGGTAAATTAAATGAACTCTATTAAAATAATTATTTTTCAACTCCAGAATTGCTGTTTTCAAATTCCCAACTTATAGTTTAAATAAATTAGTGTATAATATTCATATTTTAGTACAAATATAGAAATACGTATAACATAAGGTAAATCAATAATTTATAAACCATAATCAATTAATATTTGATAATAAATAATGTAATTTAAAGAAGTGATTTTATCCTCCTAATTAGATTTTCTCTAAAAATCCCCAAATTCAATGTATCCAGATCATAGAATTAGATTAAATCCATAAAATACTTAATGAGAACAATTTGTTCTATTAATCTATATTCATTAATTCTTTAATTTAAATGGTATATATTCAAATTCAAGAAATATCAAAAGACAGTGATAGAAGGAATTAATGATTTTACAAATGAATAAATAATTAAAACAAAACCATGAATTTAATTTCTATTCAGTCAATACTACAATGAAATTTATTATTTATTATTGGATAATCCATATATTTACTCTAAAAAACCTCATAATAATCAAATATTAGTGGATCATAATTAAATATCCCAGTCCCTATTATTGATACCCATTGATTTAAAATAGTGTTTTTTTCTTTTTTAATTAATCAGGTCAACATGATCATGGTATCATTATGTTGTATTTAAATATCATAATTCCCAATATCAATAGTTAAAGGGTTAAAGAACTCATATTTTTCTTCTCAAATAAATTTGTCAGCAAATTATTGATTTTTTTCTTTTTCAAAAAGCTTAAAATTATATCTGTTTTATTTTATTTTCAAAAAATATTAATGTAGTTATTTCCATATTTTAAAAATAATACATCCTATATGGTTTTTTATATAGAACATTTGACAACTAATTTCTTGAATGGTCTTCATCAATTATTAGTTTTTTTAACAATTAACTATATTATGTTCAATACACATTAATAATGTCTCATGCATCAGCTGATTTAATCTTTCATTTCTTTTAGAAATATAAAAACATACACACCTTATATATAAATTTATTCTTCTTTTATCATTGATTAATGACAAGAAACTAAAAATTTCAAGCTTGATTCACACACCCTTCTCAGTGTTTGTGATATTTAGAACCTTGAATACAAGCTTTTGAACCATTACAATCAAATTTATCCTAACAATAATCTTCATAGAATTTTTTTTCACTGAGAATGTAGGGGAAATCTGGTAATGTGAATTTTAACATCCCATATATTAATAAAACTATGTGATATATTAACATACATAAGTTACTCTATCTCTATGTATTCATATATGATATGAATTTATATTCATACATTTACATATCTCATCTAGAAACATATTAGTATTCAAAGATGTGGTATGAATGGAATTATGTTGATATTCATATATATAAATTCAAATTTATAAAGGATTCACATATGTGGAGACTTTAGAAATGTGAATATGAGACTAATGAATATTTTATAGATTTATAACATTTAAAATCAATTCACCTTTAGTCAATCGCTATCCATTCTCATCCACCCATAAAAATTTCAAAAAAAAAATTGAGAATTTTTCAAATATGAATCAACACCTAATATAAATTCCCATAAACACAATATAAAATAAATCACTACCCATTTATTTCATCAAAATAACTCACTGTATACATCACTTCAACATCAATTCAGACATATTCCATGTTTTTTTAATCAATGTTTTCAAAAACTAAAATAATAGGTATAGAGGGATGGATTCTCAATATCTTTATCATATGAACTCCAAATCATTTATCATGTAATCCTATTAACCAAAACACCTACTAGCTATTTACAAAGTCTAGAACATAATTAATTTCAGAAATATTTGTTATAGAACTCTAATACATTAATACATGTCTCATACATGTGTAAAATATTAGTAAACATATCATGTTACTTATCAATTTATTATAAAATGGAAAAAGTAACTAAATCGAAAATTCCATTAGATTATTCAATATATTATTTTTTATTTTTTTTGTGATCTGATGAAACTCATTATAAAAAACTCATTAAAAATTCACCAAATCATATAATTTAATAAATGAAATAATTTATTTACCCTATATAATATGTTAGAGTACTATTTTTTAAAAAAAAATACATCACATGATGACCAGAAAAAATTCATGAATGTGAGAAGATTATATCTCATTTGATGAGGATACACATCACAATAAATAACTCAGGATTTTTCAATAAATTTATCCAATAGAAAAAATAAGGAAGATAAATTTGTTCCACATTCATACATAAGTATTGGGTGATTTTTATTCTCTCTCTTTTTTATATAATATAAGGCTAAATGGGGTCATCTTAATGTGTATTAAGAGAGAGAGAGAGGATATTCACATTCATATTTAGACATGGTGTCTCAAATTTTTTATTAGTTATTTTATTTGTTAAAATATCAACAATTTGATTTCTAATAGGTATAAGACCAGACTTCATATCTCTAATAGAATCCTTTATATTGATTAAATGTACCCCAATATCAAAATGATTGGACCTCGAGTGTTTCAAAATATTTTTATATATATATTAAGTAATTTTATTATCACAATTAATCCAATGTGGGTAAATCTAATTTTCACTAAAATTATGAATATAATTTTTCATCCAAATAATGTTTGTGAAAGAAGTATTACGAATAAAATATTTAGCCTATGTTGTAATAAGTGTAACCAGGATATTTTTCTATCATTTCTAAAAAAACATTTTAATACTATGAAAAAAATTACATCTTATATGGAACTTCAATCATCAAAATATCTTTCCCCATAAGAATATGAGTTCCAAGAAACAGACAAATTAATCACACTTTTCTAAAAATGATCATAACTTATAGTCCATATGATATATCTGAAATTTATTTTAGTATCTATAATATGTGTTTCAATTGAATCACTCTAACATATATTATAAGGCCCCAGCCTTAAACCTTACTTAATCTTGAGTTATTACAAGATTACACATTGAGGATCTTTTAAGGTTTAGTGTTTTAGAGAATTGGATCATAAAACATGCATTGCACCCCACATTTAAACAAAGTGGTTACAATAAAAGATTGTATTCATTTTTCCCATCAATGGAATCATATTTAAAATAAAACATGGATTCTTTCTTGAAAATTCCTTGACACATCCTTGAAACTATCATCATAACATGTACCCTTCCCTTCACCTGTGAAAAACATTTCAAAAACACGGGATGAGCATAAAAAGCTCAGTAAGGGAAATAAAAATATGGAAAGGAAATATGAGTGCATGTATACATAAGAATCAATGAAATCGTACTTTACTCCTAAAACATAAGCACTTTAACATACCTCATCAAATCATGAATAAATCATAGAATGCATAAGAAATAAAGGTAACTTGAGGCATTAATAACATTATTAAATAGGGAGTAACCCTCTTGGTTACGTTTGGAATACCCATCACAATATGTTCCCTAAATCTCATTGGAGAAACCTTAACGTTTAACTCATTCGCGTTACCCAATGCATTGGAGAGCTATATTGGGCTCACCCGCCCATACTTTATCACGGAACCACCCGTCTTCATAACAATGCCCAAGAAGCATAACATAATCATATCGCATAAAACATGCATAAAGGAAACATAACATTTCCACATTTCAATCACAAGATATATATACAAAACATTGATATAATAAAAACATTATGAAAACCATTTTCAATACCAAAATAAAAGAAAGTAAAACATGGTATTTATTTTTCATTTTAAGAAAAAGGTATGGCTTGTAGAGGAAGCCAAAACTCATATAATGGTCACGGCTGCGGAGAAGGCGTTGTCGCTTCATACGTACCAAAAAAACATTCCCTTTTGTCATTTAGTAAAACTCTTCATATAAAAATATTACTTTTGGATAAATGTAAAAGTAAATGGGGTTTATACACCATATAAAAGAAGGTTGTGTATAAAAAAAATATGCCTTAATGAAAGGAGATTGAGATGAAGTCCCATACTTCATTTCCAACTTGATTTGATCGTTCTTTAATCTCCTGAATAATAAACTTGAGTTAATTTCTACTTGTTTAAGAAACTTTGTGAAGTTCATCATTCCTTTCATATCACTTATTTCCATGTCATGAACACTATGTAATTATTTAAGTTAATAACGGTCATTTTAAAGATCATTGGTACTTGAGTAAAAAATATGTTCTTTATAATAACAAGTTGTTCATGTATCCATTATATCCATAGTTATACTCATGATGTATATATTATATATATCATATATATCCAGTATATACATGCAGTTATAATATTAAATAATCATTCAGAGGTAAGAAATGAAATGCACCATTCATGGAGACGGTAAGCCGTACGTACGCATGAACGCTATTTCCATTTCTATTTCATATTTAATGGAATTAAAACATAATGATACATAATATTATTATAATCCCAGTATTTTATCATATATAATATCATTCAATCTATCCTTTATACATACCACATATGGTATTAACGAATCAAATCACTTTGAGGGGGCGGTAGTCCGCACTTCCTAAAATGAAGATATCGCGTTTACCCACAATGGAAAACCTAAAGGTATGCCATAAATGAAAAATAAATAAGATTAAGTAAAACATAAATATATTATATATCATATATAAATATAGTGAAATCTTAATGGCCACCTTTGAAGGTGTTATATGAGTGTTGAACAATCATCATTTCGTGAGGCAGAAATTCACCATCCACAGAAACAGTATGTTCTTTAACCATTAGATGTAGGTGTGTGTTGGTGTAGCTCGAATTATTCTTATAACAACATCATATTATATTAAAGATACTGGTGTTGTTACAAAATAAAGGAATAAAAAGAGTTTAGAGGATTGGAGAAGCAAAATAAAACATAAGAACACAAGAGAAAACACTACCTTTAAAACGGGTAACTCTTTTTGATTTGAGCTCAAAGGATTTCTTGTGAAGACTTCTTCCTAAAGTTAGGCTTCTAGGAGTTAGATAGGGATGTGTAGAGACAAAATGGTCAGTGTTGGGTTGAGCCAATGGCTTTAGAAGTGTGGGTTAGGTGGTAGAGGTGGGGGCCTTTTATAAGAGGAGAGGATGGGCACTCATGGAATGTTATAAGAGTTTACTTTATTATAAAATGATTTTAGGATTTTAAAGGTCCCACATTAATATACATAGAGGATAAGGTGATACGGGTTCTAAATGTATTCATATAATAGGTCTTTGACAAGTGTAGGTATTAGATTTTACATTATCTTTTTATTTTATTTAAATCGTTAAATAATGAGGTAATCACTGCATCATCATGGTGTCATAAATAATTTAATTTATTTAATGTCTAAAAATTATTAAAAAACTATCATGATGTAGTAAATATTGTTATATTTCTAATGAATATTTATAGTCAAACATATGACTTGTATAACCCCATTTAATAATTGTTTTAGTAAAACATCTCATGTTTGTGACATTTTAATTTTGACTTTAAATAAAAGTCATTAATGTCATTATCTTACCCAAGTGGCTCCATGGGGTCCCCAAAATAGACCCATGGGTTTTCTTTTTCGGCCATGACACATAAAATAAGGGTAGGACATGTGTCTAGGTCATTTCATATTATTAAAACATTATTTTTACCTTAAATTACACTAATTACCTCTAATCGCGTTTAAAAACATAAAGGTAACTATTCACCAAACAATTATTTTAATCCCATTGAACCACATTTTACTTCTTAATGACAACCATGTATGTCGGGTTTTTTTAAATTCAAAACACAGAGGTGGTAAAATTTCATTGAAACAAAAAATCAGTTTTTTTAAGTATCACTTAGTGGTTTCACTATTCATTAAAAATTGAAGTTTTTCAGAAAAATACCAAAACTTCTCCCAAAGATATATTTGATATTCTGAATTCAAAAATAATGTCTATTTTAAAAAATTCAAAACGTATGAGTTACATTAATTAATTTAATAATTAATTCCCGATGTTAGAGCAAATAGCGTGTTTTTATGAAACAATAAGTATCAAAAGATTGACACCAGTTTAAGTCCAATTTCAAAGTGAAATTAATTACAATGCCCACTATTGGATTAAATGGTAAAAATATATTATATTTAAAGATTAAAAACAATTAAAAATTTACTATAACCATATAATTAAATTAGATGAAAAAGCAGTTTTGATGTAAAATGCAGTATTTTTCACTATTCATTAAAAAATGAACATTGTTAGAAAAATACCAAAAAATTAGCCAATTTAAATTTCAATGTCCCAATCATAAATAATAAGTTTAGTTTGACAAATAGAGCTTATAAAATTGTAAAATGTTTGATTTAAAAATTGTTTTCCATCAAAAGGTAAGAAAGCAATCTTTTAAAAATATTAGTGTATTCCATGCTTAAGATTGGATTTATTCTCATTTTAAGCCTCTAAAACACTATCTAATTCATTAATATACATAGATAAAAATAGCTATTATTCATTACTTACTTGGGATGTTAAATCCTTCCCCCTTTAGAAAATTACGTCCCCGCATTTTATTTACTTATCGAATAAGTGGGGGTATTTAGCCCTTATTGCATTTTCAGATTCCCGTGTTACCTCTTCAATCATGTAGTTTTTCCACCAAACCTTTACCTAATGAATTACCTTATTCCATAACACTTGCTCCCTGTGGTAATGAATCTGGACCGATTGTTCCTCATAAGATAGGTTCTCTTCCAGCTGAACTACCTCCGGACTCAAAACATGAGATGGATCTGGCATATACTTTCTCAAAATCGAAACATGAAAAACATTGTGTACCTGAGATAAACTCGGAGGTAAAGCCACTCGGTATGCAACTAATCCAACTCTCTCCAGAATTTCATATGTTCCAATGAACCTTGGACTCAACTTTCATTTCATACCAAATCACATCACATTTTTCCATGGTGATACTTTGAGAAAAACATGATCACCTACCTCAAAAGAGAGATCCTTCCTCCAGTTATCCGAATAACTCTTCTGCCTGCTCTAAGCTATTATCATGTGTTTCTGTATCAGCTGAACTTTTTCTGCCAACCCTTCTACCAATTTTGGTCCCATCAGCTTCCTTTCACCCTCTTCATCCCAAAAAGCTGGAGTTCGACACCGCTTCCCATATAACGCCTCAAATGGTGCCATCTGTATACGGGAATAAAAACTGTTATTATATGAAAATTCAACCGAAGAATGATTTTGGTCCCAACTTACCTGATAATCCATCGAACAAGCATGTAGAACATCCTCCAAAGTCTTAATTGTTCGTTCTTGACTACCCATCTGATTGAGGATGAAAAGCTGTACTAAAATTTAATTCAGTACCCAATGACTTTTGAAGGCCCTTCCAAAAGTTAGAAGTAAACCTGTGATCACGATCAGATACAATAGAGAGGGGAACTCAATGCAACCTGACTATCTCTTTATGATACAACCGAGCAAGTTGATCTAAAGACAATGTATCTCAAATAGGAAGGAAATGAGCAGATTTAGTCAAGCGATCAACAATAACACAGATTGCATTATTACCTCGAGATGTCTTCGGTAATCCCACAACAATGTCCATGGATATATTTTCCAATTTCCACTATGGCACTGGTAAAGGTTGAAGCATCCATTTCGGTAACTGCCACTCTGCTTTAACCTATTGACATGTCAAACACATCACAATAAAATCAGCAATATCCATTTTCATTCCATCCCACCAGTAACTATCCTGAAGATCTCTCTACATCATAGTACTTCCTGGATGAACTGAAAAAGGAGAACTATGAGCTTCATATAACAACTCTCTCTTCAACTATGAATCACAAGGAACACACAATATCTTCCCAAATCTCAAAACACAATCATTATCAATGTTGAATTAATGCAACTTACCCTTCTTCACCAGCTCTACCTTTTTCTACAACTCATTGTCTTGCTTCTGTGCTTTCTTGATTCTATCTGATAGAGAAGATTTCACTGATACCTGAAACAAAATAGAAGAACATCCTGCACCAACAAATTCTATTCCAAATTTCATCAAATTCGTAACCAAAGGATCGCATTCCAAACACAACATTGTTAACGAATCCTTACTTTTTCGACTCAAATCATCAACCACTTTATTTTCTTTTCCAGGATGGTAATGAATTGTACTATCATAATCCTTGATTAATTCTACCCATCTCCTCTGTCTCATGTTCAATTATTTCTAAGTGAATATATACTTTAAACTTTTGTGATCATTATATATTTCACACTTTACTCCATTCAAATGATGCCTCCAAATTTTTAAATCGAAAACAACAGCAGCTAATTCCAAATCCTGTGTAGGGTAATTTACCTCAGGAGTTTTCAACTATCGTGAATCATAAGCAATTACCAGATCATTCTGCATTAGGATGCAACCAAGTCCTTTAAATGAAGCATCACTGTAGATAACAAACTCCCCATTCTTGGAAGGAAGTGCCAAAAATAGAGCATTCACCAATCTTCTTTTTAATTCATGAAAACAATCATCACATTCTTTTGTCTAGATAAACCTAACACCCTTCCAAGTTAACTTAGTCATTGGACTAGATGACCGTGAAAAATTTCTAACAACCCTTCGGTAATAGCCTTCCAAACCAAGGAAGCTACGAATCTCAGTTACATTTTTGGGTCTTGTCCATTCTTCAACAACTTTTGTTTTTTTAGGATCAACAGTTATCCCATCTTTAGAAACAATATGACTAAGGAATGAAATTTGTTGCAACCAAAACTCACACTTGATGAATTTAACATACAATTTCTTTTCTTTTAAGGTTTGAAAAATATCCCTTAAATGTCTTTCAAGCTCCTCTTTACTTTTAGAAAACACCAAAATATCATCAAGGAAAACCACCAAAAAATTATCCAAGAACTCATGGAAAATTCTATTCATTAAGTCCATGAATAATGCAGGTGCATTGGTTAGCCCAAAAGGCATTAATACAAATTCATAATGGCCATATCTTGTACGAAACGCAGTCTTCGGAATATCTGCTTCCTTTACCTTCAACTGATGGTTCCCCGATCTCAGGTCAATCTTTGAAAAATACAGAGCTCCCTGGAGCTGATCAAACAAATCATCGATATAAGGAAATGGATATTTGTTCTTAATAGTGATGTTATTCAAGGCTCTATAATCAATTCAAATTCTCAATGAACCATCTTTTTTTCTAACAAATAAAAAGGAGCACCCCATGGTGATGTGCTAGGTCGAATGAACCCTTTTTCTAATAAATCTTGCAATTTCTCCTTCAACTCTAAAAGTTAAATTTGAGCCATTCGATAAGGGGGATTAGAAATTGGCTTAGCATCAGGAACTAAGTCAAGAGTAAATTCAACTTCTCGATCTGGAATTATTCCAGGCAACTCATCAGGAAAAACATCAAGATACTCATTTACCACTGGCACAACATTAGTCTAAACAGTTCCTTTATTTTCAATGATGTGTGAAAGGTAACATTTATTTCCATATTTTACAAGTTTCGTAGCCTCTTGATATGTTATCAACAGTAAGGGTTCATTCTTGTACACAAACTGAAAGTCTTTATGAAAAGAAACTTCTTTAGCTCTATAGTCAATCTTATTATGGTAAATGGAGATCCAATCCATACCTAGGATAACATCAAACTCTACTAGAGGTAAAATAATAAGGTTTTCAAGGAGGTTATATCCACAGATAAGGATAAACAGATTCTTATAAATTCTTTTTGCCTCAACATTTCCCCCAGGTGTTTCTACCACAAGTTCAGGAGTCATTTCTTGAGATGGTATCCCCATTTTACTAGAAAAGGTTTCAGAGATGAATGAATGTGTAGACCCCGAATCAGAAAACACATTGGAATAATCTGAAAAAACAATCAAAGTACCTGATACAACTTTATTTGATGGCCCGACATCTGCTGAAGTAGTTGCAAAGGATTTCACCACCCCATTCTTCTTGTAGACTAACTACTTCCCATCACTCACGATCTTTGTCGGACACTCATTTGCCTAGTGACCCATCTCATTGCACTTATAACATTTATATAAATGTAAATCAAATTTGGACTTACCATCACCGTGATCTTTTTCAGTGCAATCACGAGCCTTGTGTCCCATCTTACCAAATTGGTAGCAATTTCAAGAATTCAGAAGAAATTCCCCAGCATACCTTTTCCCACACTTATCACAAACTATAAACATAGTTTTCTTACCATTAGATCATTTTGAAGAATTCTTTATTTTCTCCTTCCACCTCGGTCTCTTCTTCTGTTGGTTTTTATAGAACACTGGATCATTGGCAAACTCCATTTCCAACTTCTCAGCATATCAAATAAGATTTTCATAACATTTGAACTCACGAGAAGCTATTTCCCTTCAATATTTTGGATTTAATCCTAAGTAAAAAACGATTGATTTTACTATCAAGGTCTCGGATAAAATTTGGAGCATACCTTGCCAATCGAGTGAACCATTCTTCATAGGCAGCCACTGAGTCTTCCTCTTGCCTCAATTCCAGGAATTGTTTTTCCATCCTAAGTCAGACAGCCTTAGGAAAATACTTCTCAAGAAACATACCTTTGAATTCATCCCAGTCGAGAGCATCAATCTCATCAGCATCCTTGATATTTTTAACCATCGACCACCACTGATCTGTTTCACCCTCCAAAAGGTAAATAGCAAGACTAACCTTTTGATTGTCTGAACACCCCATGACATCGAAAATCTTCTCTAGTGCTTTAATCACCCCTTCAGCTAGAACATAGTCAGATGATCCTCTAAATGATGGGGGATGTTCCCTCATGAAATGTTCCACCACTGACATGTTCCTCTGCGGTTGATCTGGCTGATCTCTTGCATGGATATCACCACCATTTATCGCTTGAGTCAAATGTGTCATTACTGCAACAAACTATTCAGTTCCAATTTCGACCATCTTAGGATGCTGATTCGAAAGGTTATTTCCTTCTATATGCCTTCTTAGCACTGCTTCCCTATTTCCTCTGTGGAAAACCATTCTGAATAAACATGTCTTAGATGAAGCAAGACTGTAATCTTCAAATGCTATATCATTTCCATGTGACCATAAAAAAATTATTTTTGGATAATCATTTAATAGAATTCTAACTCCTAAAGTTATCTAAACCGACCTCTAATACAAACTATAAGGCCCAGGACTTAAACCTTACTTAATCTTGAGTTATTACAAGATAACACATTGAGGATCTTTTCAGGTTTATAGTTTTAGAGAATTAGATCATAAAACATGCATTACATCCCACATTTAAACAAAGTGGTTATAATAAAAGATAGTATTCATTTCTTCCCATCAACGGAAACATATTTAAAATAAAACATGGATTCTTTCTTGACACTTCCGTGAAAATATCATCATATCATGTAACCTTCCCTTGACCTATGAAAAACATTTCAAAAACTTGGGATGAGCATAAAAAGCTCAGTAAGGGATATAAAAATATGGAAAGGAAACACGAGTACATGTATAAATAAGAATCAATGAAATCGTACTCTACACATAAAACATAAGAACAATAACATACCTCATCAAATCATGAATAAATCATAGAAATCATAAGACGTAAAGGTACCTTGAGGCATTCATAACATTCTTACGTAGGGAGTAACCCTCTTAGTTACGTTTGGAATACCTATCACAGTATATTCCGTAAATCGTTTCGGAGAAACCTTAATGATTAACTCCTTCGCATTACCCAATGCATTAGAGAGCTATATCGGGCTCACCTGCCCTTAGATTATCACGGAACCACCCTTCTTCATAACAATTCCCAAGAACTATAACATAATTGTATCACAAAAAACATAAATAAAGGAAACATAACATTTCCACATTTCATTAACAAGATCACAATATAACACATTGATATAATAAAAACATTATGAAAACCATTTTCAATATCAAAATAATAGAAAAGTAAAACATGGTTTTTATTTTTCATTTAAAAAAAAGGTATGGCTTGTAAGGAAGCCGAAACTCAAATAATGGTCACGGTGGCAGAGAAGTCGTTGTCGCCGCATAGATACGACAAAAACATTCCCTTTTATCATTTAGTAAAATGATTTGTATAAAAATATTCCTTTTGGATAAATTTAAAATTAAAAGGGGTTTATACACCATATAAAAGAGGGTTGTGTATAAAAGAAAATATGCCTCAATGAAAGGATATTGAGACGAAGTCCCATACCTCATATCTGACTTGACTTGATTGTTCTTTAATCTCCTCAATAATAAACCTGACATAATTTATACTTGTTTAAGAACCTTTTTCAAGTTCATTATTCCTTTTATATCACTTATTTCCATGTCATGAACACTATGTAATTATTTAAGTTAGTAACGGTCGTTTTAACGATCATTGGTACTTGAGTAAAAAATATGCAGTTTATAATTACAAGTTGTTCATGTATCCATTATATCCATAGTTATACTCATGATGTATATATCATATATATCATATATATCCAGTATATACATGCAGTTATAATATTATATAATCATTTAGAGGTAAGAAATGAAAAGCACTGTTCATGGAGACGGTAAGCCGTACGTAAGCATGAACGCTACTTCTGTTCCTATTTCATATTTAATGGAATTATAACATAATGATACATAATAGTATTATAATTCCATTATTTTATCATATATAATATCATTAAATCTATCATTTATATGTACCACATATGGTATTAATGAATAAAATCACTTTGATGGTGCGGTAGTATGCACTTCATAAAATAAAGATATTGCGTTACCCATAATGGAAACCCTAAAGGTATGCCATAAATGAAAAATACAGAAGTTTAAGTAAAACATAAACATATTATATATTATATATAAATATAGTTACATCTTAATGGCCACCTTTGAAGGTGTTATATGAGTGTTGAACAATCATCGTTTCGTGAGGCATAAATTCACCATCCACAGAAACAATATGTTCTTTAACTATTAGATGTAGGTGTGTGTAGGTGTAGCTCTAATCCTTCTTATAACAACGTCCAAGTATATTAAATATACTAGTGTTGTTACAAAATAAAGGAATAAAACGAGTTTAGAGGGTTGGAGAAGAAAAATAAAACATAAGAACACAAGAGAAAACACTACCTTTAAAACGGGTACCTCTTATTGATTTGAGCTCAAAGGCTTCCTTGGGAAGACTTATACCAAAAGTGAGGCTTCTAGGAGTTAGAGAGGGATGTGTTGAGAAAACATTTGTAGGGTTTGTCCAAACCAAAGGCTTTGGAAGTTTGGGTAACGTGGTAGATGTGAGGGCCTTTTATAGGAGGAGAGGAGGGGCACTCTTGGAAAGTTATAAGAGTTTACTTTATTATAAAATGATTTTCTAATTTTAAAGGTCCCACATTGACATAATTAGAAGATAAGGTGATAAGGGCTCGAAATATACTCATCCAATAGGTCTTTGATATGTTTAGGTCTTATATTTTACATTATCTTTTTATTTTATTTAAATCGTTAAATAATGACGTAATCGCTACATCATCATGGTGTCATAAATAATTTAATTAATTAAATGTCTAAAATTTATAAAAAAATATCATGATGTAGGAAATCTTTTTATCTTTCTAATGAATATTTATAGTGAAAAATATGACTTGTATATCCCCATTTAATAATTTTTTTAATAAAACATTTCATGTTTGTGACATTTTAATTTTAACTTTAAATAAAAGTCATTAATGTCATTATCTTACCCAAGTGGCTCCATGGGGTCCCCAAAATCGACCCATGGGTTTTCTTTGTCGGTCATGACACATTCCATAAGGGTAGGACATGTGTATAGGTCATTTCATATTATTAACACATTATTTTTATCTTAAATTACACTAATTACCTCTAATTGCGATTAAAAACTTAAAAGTTACTATTCACCAAAAAAAATTATTTTAATCCCATTTAACCACATTTTACTTCTTAATGAAAACCATGTATGTCGAATTTTTGAAATTCAAAACACATAGGTGGTAAAATTTCATTTAAATGAAAAATCTGTTTTTTTAAATACCACATAGTGGTTTCACTATTCATCAAAAATTGAAGTTTTTCAGAAAAATACCAAAACATCACCCTAAGATATATTTGATATTATGAATTCAAAAGTGATGTCTATTTTACAAATTTAAAAAAATATAAGTTATATTAATTAATTTAATAATTAATTCCTACTGTTAGAGGAAATAGCGTGTTTTTTTGAAACAATTAGTATCAAAAGATTGACACCAGTTTAAGTTCTATTTCAAAGTGAAATTAACTCCAACGACCACTATTCGATGAAATGGTAAAAGTATATTCTATTTACATTTTAAAACCAATTAAAAAGATAATATAACCATATAATTAAATTAGATGAAAAATTAGTTTTGATGTAAAATGCAGTATTTTTCACTATTCATAAAAAATGAACATTGTCAGAAAAATACCAAAAAATTAGCCAATGTAAATTTCAATGTCCCAATCATAAATAATAATTTTATTTTGACAAATAAAGCTTATAAAATTATCAAAAGATTAATTTAAAAAAAAATTCCATCAAAAGGCAGTAAAACAATCTTTTAAAAATATTAGTGTATTCCATGCTTAAGACTGGATTTATTCTCCTTTTAAGACTCTAAAATAGTATCTAATTCATCAATAGACATAGATAAAAATATATATTATTCATTACTTACTTGGGATGTTACATATAGTATATATATATAATATAAATAATCTAGTTTAAATTTTTTGTTGTAGAATATGATTCTAATAAGCCTGTTTAAATCTCATTTGATTACACATTCACCTTTAGAAACATTTCATGATTTCAATACCAATTTAATAGGAGTTGATTAATGAATTGAATCCACCATATAAAAATTATTTATCAATGATTTAGAGTATATCTCTTGAAATAAGGAAGTATAATTTTCTCACATCCCAATTTGATACCGCAAGAAGTAATATAGTTCACCAAATATTGAAATATAAAATTATTCATATAATCGATGAAAAATAATTTCACAAGAAATTTCAAAATCTATGAAAAAATTATATCATAAACATTAAAATTTACAATAAGTGAAATTATATTAATTACATTGATATATAAGTTATTATTCACATTCCATTTGATGAATTTTAATTCTTTGAAGTAGTTACCCAATGTTGAATACTAGGCTCTTGCAGCCTGTTTTAATCCATATAGATGATTCTTCAATTAACAAAATATTTTACCATCATTGTTAAGAAAAAACCCTCACAATACTCAATGGACTCTTCATCAAAAAACACAGTATTTATAAAATGCATGTTTTATATCCATATGATAGATTTTATACTACCTTTATGAAACAATGAAAAGGAACGTCCTGATAGCTTCAAACATTACTAAAAGTTTAAATATAACTTTAGAATAACTTCCATTAACATGAGAGTTAAACTTAACACCACATTTGACATTGTTCTCCATCACATTTATTTTTTTCACTTAATTTATTTCTTAACATCCATTTGGTTATAATGAAATTATTGCAATTAGGCCTTATAAAAATGTATCAAGTGTAATAATTCCAAATATAATGTATTTATTAATATATTGTTTCATCCAAAAAAATTTCATAAAGGATTATATCAAAAATAAGGGTCAAATTTAGAGATAAGTGATATACGATTTTTAAAAAATAATCATCTATTATTTGATGCACTTTTGTCTAACCATATATCTAATCCCTTATAGTTTGAATAGGATTTTCGTGATCTATAATAATATTTTCTTGTTCTAAATATTTTTTCACACATTAATACTTTGTAATCTATTATATTATATATTCTATTTATCATAGGTCTAGTACGGATCATTATTTCTTACTCTTGTTTAAATTTGACATTGCTTTTCACTATTCTTCAAAAAAAATACTTTTCTATTTTCCTCAGTTTAAACAAAAAAATATATTTATTTATAACACTAGTTAGTGTTTATTTTAAACAAATTTGACTGAAAAATAATAAACTAATTTATGGAGATTTTTTACACAATATATAGCTTTTCCATTTTATAGTTACCCAATTTACACACCTTCCATCCCGTTCTCATAAATCAATCATAGATTTGAGTCTCTAAATCTCATTATTCGAAGACTTCCAAATACTCTAAATTTTTTCAATTTTTTCTTATTATACCATATATCATATAATGTTTTATTTGAGTTTTATCATTAAAATAATTCATTATAATGTAGATAATAGTGCATTTATATTCTCTCCCACAAAAATTTGGCATCTCAATTTCATCTATGTAGTTCTACACATATCAATAATGGTTCAATTAATTCATTCAGTAACCCACTTTTTTTATGTTTGTAAGGATTATTATATTGATGATTAATTCCATGAATACCAAGGTACATTTCAAAATTATTTCTTGTATACTCCTTCCGGTTATCAGTTAACATGACAAGATATTATTTTTAGGATCAATTTGAACTATAATTCATCATATCAAGAAAATTTCATAATCCTGAGGAAAATTCATCAAAAATTTAAATCCTTCTATCCATGTAAAATCATTAATAAATTCAATAAAATAAAATTCATTCCTGGAATATTGGTTTCTCATGGGGCCACACAAATTGTAAGAGACTAATTTAATTGGTCTTGTTTGTTTCATCTCTACCTTTTTAGCCTTCCATTTATCCATCAACCATTTTTGATAGGTTTTAAATTCATGATCTATATCTTAGGTTAATTGGTTAAGATCTCCCACCATATTACCTTTATAGATTTCACTCATTTAATTTTTTCCAATTTGGCCAGTTGTTATTTTCCTTGTATTTTTTCTTATATAGCACTAAGATAAAATGAATTTCCTAGATCACTAATTTGAATTAAGTTTCCACTAGTTATTTCCAATATTGCGATAACATTCCCATATGTAGATCATTTAATGAGACAAGTACTCTACATAATGATATCATCATTACCCTAATCACAAAACTCGTTAACCCTCATTTGGTAGTGTTTGATCATATAAAAAAATAAAAACTATTAATAGTTTAGATTCATGGAAACAATCACAAGTAAGACAACTTACATTATTTTAATGAAATTTCATTTACAACAGTTATCAAACCACTATCATGTTCTTAAACTCATTTCAATGTTTGTATATCTCTTTTCATGTGTTATTATAAGAAACTATTTAAGATTTAAGTCCTCATTTTCTTGTTAGAATTTAGATCCACCGTAACAAAACTAACCTTTATTTATAACTATCATGGATTGTTTCTATTAATTTATATATATATTATTCAGTTAATTGAGGTAAATTCATACGTGCTTATTCATAGTGATCGGGTGTGTCCCACCTTCCAAATAAAACAACAAGATTATAAAATTATTTCTAAATTGAAATATCCATAATTATAACATATTAATTAAAATAAAATTTTATATTTATTAATTCAATGCCCATCCCCTATATTATATCTTTCATTGATTCCATGGTAGAGATATGTTTTAACAGTCGTCACATTAATTATGTCCATAATTTATGGAACACCATCTTTATCCCCTAAATTTATACATTCTGTAATATTAATTTGTTTTTCTTGAAAAATAAACATATTGTTTTGGTTTCAAATCAAACTATTGTTTCATAAATTTTGAGTGTTAACTTTTAGAATTGTTATCAAATCCCTTAGATATAGATGTTTTCTTTTCATTTTTTTCATAATATATTCTCTATGTTTGATGTTTGGAGTGTTAATTTTTAGTTGATATAGATCTAATTCTTACTGTAGTTATAGATCGTGTTATTGTATGGATCAATGAAAAAAGTTTGTCATTATTCAATGATTTACACTCCATATCTTTAGAAGAATTTTCATGGTAAAAATTCATTTTACCATGTTTGTTTTTATCCATTATACATTTTGATTCAGAATTCATAAGTTTTTATTCTTGGGTATTTACCCATCTTTAAAAGTAATTTTATTATTGTTTATTTTATTTACACTGTTATATTTAGATATTTGATATCTTTAATGTACAAATTTTTTACTAGGAAGCTCATATTAATATTTCATTAATCTATAAACATATTTTTTGTTAGTTTTAAAATCATTCTTGAGTCTAGTGATTATTTCAAGATGTAATTAAATATCTATCTTAAACATATGAATCATGTAAGCTCCATCATCATTATATTCTATACTTATCACTTTTTATTCTTTAATTTCATCATATGCCATGAATTTAATTTAATTTTTATAACTTTCCTCATAGGTTTCATCACAAGAGTAAGAGTTATCGTCATCTAATATTCACATCATAATCATCATTTTTATTTAAAACTTTATCCTATTATTTTAATACAATTTTCTATATATTTTCTATAATTTATTTTTATCTTATATTTTTATTTCTATTAATTTTCTTCATCATAAAGCTCAAAAATATATTAATTCTTAAGAAAATATACTGTAAAATATCCAGTTATTCTATACTTAATTTTTTTGTGGAATTATTCCATTGAATTTTCCATAACCTCTTTTTTATATTTTTAGATATGAGAGACATGATTTTATTTGATTATCATCACTCTAATCACAGATCATATTGAACCTTTATGGTCAGAGACCATCAACTAAAAATTTGATGCTTGAATCACTCTCCCTTGTTGGCGTTTCTAATATTGAGTAACATTATTGTCAAATTTGGTATAATAAAATTAAAATTTATTCGTATAATAAACATTCTGTAAACTTACAACATTTCACCTAAAATGTGTGAAAATTTAGTTTTGTGAATTTAAACGTTGAATACGAATACTTAGATAAGCAATGGATTCCATTACATCTGTTATTCTGGATATGTGTATATAAAAATATGATGAAATCATATTTTGGGATTCTCATACGTCATCCATAACCCTTACCAGATTTGTAGTACACGGTTTGAATCTAACTTCAGCCATCATCACTTATGAAAATTTCATTAATGTATGGTTTCACATATATATGTACTTTGGATACACGCAACTTAGCAATAGAAAAATATAATATATTAATTCAATTTGAAATTATAACTCATCAAGTATCTCTTTGAACATTCTCATATACTCATAAAAATTAAAAAAATTATTGGAAATTAATCATATATACTTAAACACCTTGTCTCAATTCCCAATCACATGACTCCAAATAAAAAAATCCTCTTAGAGTTAGAAAATAATTTATCATCACATATATCACTGCAGATTGAATTTATCCTTAATCTATGTGTTCTTCATAACTAATTTAAATATCTTCAATCATATTTACATAATTATGGATTCTCTATAGATCGAACACTTCAATATCCCATACAACTATGTTTTATCATGTGATCTGCAACAATAAGAATATTTATATCGGTAATAGTAATTTATAACATTACAAAACACTGAATACAATACTTAAATACATTAGTACTTATCTTATACATGAGGGTAAGAACAATAAAACATTATATGTTAAATATAAATCAGTTACCAGACAGTTATAAAAAATAAAACCCCTTCAACAATTCCAATGGTGGTGTACATAGAAATGTAGATTGTGGGAGTTAAAATAGAATCTGATGCATAATTGATAAAATGATCCCTGATATTAGTTTTATCTTACATGATTAAGAAAACCAGGTTTCCATCAAGAAAATGATACATAAAAAGTTTTTAAAAGTGCATGGTCGTTATAAATGGTTTGGAATTACCCTGAACCAAACTGTGCTCCTCTTCATACTACTTGAAATAATGTTGCCAAATTTAACCTAGATTTTCAAAAAATCAAATAGGGAGACTTATTACGAAATTTGGTGAGTTAGAAACACAATTTATAGGGATAAAAAGTTTTTTATTTGAGAATCACATAAAAAATGTATGGGAATGTATTATGATGAACATATTAGTTGTAAAAATTAATTTTCAAATGGTTACTTATATTGGAAATTATTCCTGAATAGATATAATTAATAAATTGGAAAAAAATTATCTGAACCGACAAAATAAATCCCCACCAAATTATATCTATATATAGGTTATCGACTACAATTGGACTTTATATCCATGTATTGAAACAGATAAAAAGTTGGATTATTTTTATGTTATGGTCAAATAACTATTTATGTTTTGTATTTTAATATTTAGAATAAGACATCATTGCATTAATAATTTAGTGAGATATACTATTTCTATGAATAAACAATTTTTTGTAATTTTATAAAACTAGTTATGCGTTATAGAAATTTTATTTTCTTATTAAGAACTAATTAATCTTATATAGATGTTCCTTGTTATTGGTGGACTCTAAATATAGTTATTATATTTATTTATAATAAGCTACCTATATAACCTACAAAAAAAATTAAAACCTTAATAATTTTCAATCTAGTTAATGGAGGTTCCTTAATCATCATAACTAACTATCATCACAAAATATTTATGTGGGAAATTTTCTGATCAATATACTAGTTTTTAAAAATTATTATCACATCTTTACTTATGGTGATGTACTCTTATTATTAATAAGAAATAATACTTAAAATTCATTATTTAAAATCATTTAATATGTACATTAGTGATTTTTTTAGGTATAGGTTTTGAATCATTTAAAAAAAACATTATAAATGTAAATGTGGATAAATTTTGATATTGGATAGTTAATATATCATTGTTAGTAATCACATAATGAATTTATTATGTTGAATAGTGTGTATTTTTCAGTAACTATCACAAATGAAAATTGATAAATTCAAAATTTTTATATAAGTTTTGTGATAGACTCAGAAATTTTCATATATATCAATAATAAAAACCATGTAAAGTGAATACATGAAATAAATTTGAAGGAAATTAATCAAGTAAATTTATTATTTTTTTAAGTATAAATCCTTATGTGTATTGGATATAACAATGTAAATTATCTTCACTCAGCTCTATCTCAATAATACTCCTTAAATCCACTATGCACAACCGTTTACCTCTTATTTTTTCTATTCTTTTCTAAATTGATCATTAAATATTCCTTCCAATATATATAATTTTATTTCTATTTTTTAATTTGATTAAATATATATTATATTATTAGTTTTATTATAATATGTTTTATGAAATTTTTATTTTTTAATGGAAGAAATATTTATTAAAATAATATAATATAATAAAATGATTTTTTATAGTATAAAATAAAATAAATATCGTTTGAAAATTAAGTTATATATAAATATCTAATATAAACATAATAGTTAGAAATTTATATAGATAATACAATAATATTATAAATTTGTACAATAAATATGTTTAAAACATCAACATAAAGATAAATATTTTTACAATGTTAGTGAAATGTATATAATATTTTAATGATAACCCCCACTATAAAAAGAAAATACAAGGACATAAATTTTAGGAAATGTATTGGCCCAAGGACCCGACCCTGTGACCTTCCCCTTAACCCACCAAAACCCAAACTGCCCCACCACCAATATTGGGGATGAATATATATATTATATAACTAAGAATAAATTATTTCCAATATTTTATTAAATTAATATATTTTTATATTAAAAAATAAATTGTTTTAAGAATCAAATATAAAAAATTGTTAAATAATTAAATATAAAACCCCAAAACTAGAAGACCAGTGTCAATAGTTATATTATTAAATTGACAGTTGATAAAAGAAATCATATTCCAAAGGACCATATAGTTTACTAGAATTGGTGAACTAAAACATAAATGAATTTCACATAAAATATGATAAGTTAAAATAAAAAAAAATTATTGTCAAAACATTTTTTCCCCATTCATCATATAGCTACATATCAATCATAAAAAATTTCTTGTTTCCAAGGGATATTATAACAATGCGGTGAGCTCAGAAGCATGGTAAGGGTAAGTGTACATCAGATTATGTCATGAATAAATGATCATAGTTAATATTGAAAGGTAAATAATTGATATAAATTCCCTTTAAAATATAACATGATCCTAATATGGTAGGGTTAAATGATGATCAAATAAATCCATATAAATTATCACACAAGAATGAAACATATCCATGGACAATCTAACTAATTGAATAATCATATGAAGATCAAAAACTTATTTCATAATGATGGAATTAATTGTTCCATTCATCTAAAACATCACATTGAGGCCTTATCCAAGATAGCTAAAAATACCATTACGACCTTGTTAAAATACATGTGAATAAATGGGAAAGGCCTTTGACAAAACACATTATTGTTTTTCTCATGAGTCATAACGATGCATAAATGGTATATATTGTTCCCCAACCAAAACATAATATGTCCAATTCATTCATCATATTAAAAAAACATAATAAATCATAATTAAAATCAACAATAGTTTATATTGGAAGAACGAATGATATGTAACATGAAAACTATCCCCCAATCAAACTAATCATAAAATATGAAAAACAATAGGATGAATTATATCATTATAGTATATTATCAGTATAATATTCATTAAATAATTTTTATATGGATGAAAATAAATTAAATAGATCACTAGAATATTTATTGAGGAACGTACTTTTTTTACATTGAAAGTCGAATTTTAAAATTTAAAAACTGTTGTTGTAATAAAAAAATCATTTTAATTGAAATCGTCATCATAAAATT
Source organism: Viscum album (assembly GCA_963277665.1). Classification (NCBI taxonomy): domain Eukaryota; kingdom Viridiplantae; phylum Streptophyta; class Magnoliopsida; order Santalales; family Viscaceae; genus Viscum; species Viscum album. The sequence continues at coordinate 1,193,399,630 of OY728123.1, read as the reverse complement.
TAAATTCATGAAAAAAATAATTAATTCCCCATGAATTTTGTAAATTATGATCATTATGAAAAAGTTAAAAAGCATTCCTTACACACTTTTGTAAGAAAATTCATAAAGTAACTTATTTGTAAAATGATAGTAAGATTTCATTTTAATGAATCTTCAAAAAAGTAAAAACTGATAAAAATTATTATAAATAAAAATTGTATAATAATAAATTAAATTTAGATTTATTTTTAGAATATGTGGACATGGAATATAAATATTCCTCAGTTGAGACTCAAAAGTTAATTACACAAATTAATTATAAGATTTTGAAATAAACCCTTAACACATCAGTTTCATTGGAATCAAATTTTCCATGAAACAAATAATGTGAAATAAGAATTTAAATAGAATTAATATATTTATTTTAATGATATAACAGATAAAATTGGTATTATATACCCCACACAAAATAAGTAAGTGTGGAATATGGAATATGTCTCACAAAAGTAAAAGTAAGATGAGAAACCCATACCTTAGGTCTCACTTCCTTTGTGTATAAACGAACCTCTTATATAATAAATTTATATTTAATAAAAATATATTTAAAAAATTAATCTTATACATCAAACCATACTTGGATTACTTAAAATCTATTATCAGTCATCATTTAATAATTATTTATTAACACATTGTTACAGGTGACACCTGCTTTATTTTTCATGTATGTTATAATTCAGTAGTTCCATTAACTATACTTTTATTATGTTTTTATAATCGTCAAAATCTTATTCATGGTATAAATATAATATAATATATATATATTTTGATTTAACCTTAAATATAGTGATAAAAAAATGAGTTACACTGATCATAGAGATGGTAGATAGTACGTACGCTTAACCAATATTTTCATTAATCAATGGATGTATAGAAATAATGATAAATATTATTCCAAATTTAAAGAATAATTAATATATAAAATATTTCATATATATTAATTAAATCATTCTTTTCTACTATATTTTTAAAATAAAAATATAAAATTATTCACATAGCTTCATGTTGGTGGTAGTCCACATGTACGCATGAGTGTTGATATCCTTTACCATGGATTGGAAGTTAAGTAGGCATAAAAGATATTATATTTCAAGATTCATAATTATTCCATAATTATATACAAATTATTTCCATATTTATAATATTTCACATAAAAATGTGCTTAAAAACAAATTTCACTGCTATGTAGTGATGAAAATCCATACATATTCACAACTAATGTTTTCACAACTCATAGGATATAAAAGAGATGTAATATGTTCATCCAATAATAATAATAATATATAATTATATTTACAATACTTTATTTATTTTATTTTTTGGTCACAAAAAATGATGAGGGATTAGAAGAATAAATAAACATTCATGAGTCAATGAAGACAATTAACTCTTTTACACCGAACTCCCATTACATTTCATTATAAGCAACATAGGGTTACAATAATTGAGGGTAAATAACATCAATGACATGTAAAAAGTTGTTTAGAAGATGAATTATCTATGGTAGGTGGATATATATAGATAAAAGTTGTGTAATAAATTAGGGGGTTCCTTTTATTATTTAGGGGTGGGGCAATGTTGGAATTTATTAAAAAATTAAACTATAATAATACTATTCTAGATCTAGATGCTTTGAAATGTTCATTAATTAAATGAATAATTGAAAATATTTGAAATGAAATCATCCAATAAAATTTACACTAGTTTTGATATAATTGTATTTCTTATATTTTTCATTAGTCCCTTGATTAACCTATTATAACTTTAACTATAGAAATGACTTTTTTAATCATAAAGTGTTATATTTTTACATATATGGTAAATATTTTCCAATAAATGGGAAAGGGGTGATATTTTATTACCATATTTTATCCTAATTTTCGACTTTAGGGATTTATATAAATGTGAAATAAAATAATAAAATATTATTCCCATAAAATATCATTAATGTAAATTTTGATTCTCCTCGATTAATTTGACATCAAATATATATAGAATTTTTCTTAATTTATAAAATAATTAATTTTAAAATTATTAATACTTCACTTAGTTCTATAAAATTTAGTGGAAACATCATATCATTAGAATTCTAAAACATTTAATATTATTAATATCATTTATTTAACATTTTAATTAATTAAATAAATAATATATTCATGTCGTACAAGAAATTAAGGTAATTATATAATTTATTAAAATTAGAAATAAATCCATATCATGAATATAATTTCATTAATATATATATATATATATATATATATATATTCATTCATATATTTTTTTCCCTTATGTGTTTACATAATAGATATTAAAAACAAATTGAGCAACATTTTGTAACTTTTATTTTTTATATAATATAAAATTAATTTTCACTGGTAAGTGTCTTTTAAACAATTAGATTTATAGACCATGGTGTTCATGGTGTAATTATCTTCGTAAAATATGAAGTATTATGAATAATTATGGACTTATCATATGTTTTTAAACTATATTGACATGATTTCCCCTTAATCTAAAGTGATAAATTTAAAAATAGTTACTATTAAAAAGTATGCTAATGATAGGGGCATAATTAATATATCATAGCTTCCTAATTAAAAATATTGAATATAACTTATCAAATTAAATCTATAGAAATTTATGAATCTAGTTATAATGTAAGTGTGCAAAATGCAATGAGAATTTATTTTTTCAAAAGTACAATTATTATTAAAAATGTTATTCCTGTATAAATCATTTTCATACTAAATTAAATTCTAGAATTTATTCCAATGAACCAAAAAGGATAATTCACAAAATTAATTTTACTATAAAACATTTTTAACTAAAATGAAACTTTGTAAATGGTTGAAATAAATTTAAAATTTTCTATAATAAATGTTATTTTTCACTATTCATTGGAAAATATAACTTTTCAAAATGATATGAAATATTTCACTATATGAAAATTTTTATATGATGATTTCAAAAATGATTTTTTTATAAAATAAAATTTACGTATTTAAAAAAATTGTTTATAAAATTTTCTCTCAAAAAAATCATTTATGGAGAAACTATATTTCTAAAGTAGAAAATAAATTTACTGAAAATTGAGTATATATTATCTAATAAATAAACAATTGATTTTTGTCTAGTGGTTAATTTTATATATATTTCATAATTTGGTTTATACTATTAATACCCACCAATTTAAGAGTTAGTATAAAAGGGTTATATTTAAGTAATAATATTTTGGGGTTTGTTTGTGCATGGTGGTACATGTTGTATATGATATCAAACATATTTTTTCTCAATATTATAGTTGTTTGAACTAGAGAATATCAAAGAGGATAAATTTATTTAAAATAAAATATACTATAAAATCATTGTGTATTACCTTTCCCCAATTAAATAAATTAATTCCTTGAAATTTGACATTGTTTTTTGATATAAAGGGTTTTTATTTGAAAATACATTTATGGTAAACTTGTATTGAAAAAAGATAAAATAAAACATTATTTAAAAAATATGGAAGGAGAAGTAAAATAGTCAAAAAAAAAACTAGGTTTCCAAATTCGATAACATCTATAAGAAGTAAAAACATATATATTGAGGAAAACAAATCATAAAAAGACTAATAGAGATTGATAGAGAATATAGTCATGAGAATGTAAATCATCAAAAAATCATAAATATATTATGGTTGGAAGAAAAATTATTTTTTAGTATATAAATTAAATAAATAACATTTTAAATTCTGGGCCATCTTCATAATGCTGAAGGACACTTTTAATATCTATATAAAGTAGCTGAGAAAAATAATAACATGATTTATGTCCATGGAATAAAAACATATCATCCTTTAGTTATGCTTCAATCAATTATACATTATCCCTTATGAAATTATATGGACATTCATGATGATTTTTCCATACATGAAGATCATTTAATGATTCAAAAGACGCATAAGTCTTTTCTTCATCCTCAAAATATTTATAAAAACCAAAATGGTTAGCATAGGTTATAAAATATGTTAAATAAGACTTTTAACCACAAAAAATAATATGAAAATTCAATCTAAATCCATTCCAAATATAGTTAATCTTAAGGGTCCCCCAATATATGTTTGACTAAAAAAAATTAAAAAATTTAGGAATATGGTCACTATATTTCCAAAATCATCATATCATTAATTCACCATAAAGTATATCGTAATGTAACAATGTAATTAAATTAATCACATGTTTTCCTAAAACATGGTAATTGCTTGAATCTCTGTAAAATCCATAATAAATAACATGCCTGATTTCAAAAATTAACTCTCTCTTTATTTTTTAAAATATCATATTATCTAATATATTTCATGAAGCTAATAAAATGTTGAAAACTCAATTATAAATTACTTTTTCAACATGTCACTAATCAATTCCAAGGTTACCAATACATTCCATTATATTTTTATATGTCAATATTATCTTTAGACCACTAAAATATAATAACTCATCATCTAAACAAATTAAGTGCTACCTTTCAATTATTCTTTATTTCTACAAAATTATCACCTTACCACTAATTAGATTTCATGGTTATCAATGGAATTAATCATATTCATTAAAATCATCTTAGAAAAAAACTATAGACCAATATTTAAAAATTTATTTATTCTTATAAGAAGAATATATTTGATAAAAAATTATTTTACAACATAATGCATGAAACAAAAAATATATCCACATTAATCAATAATTTTTTAACTTAGTAATAGTATAAGATTTACATTAATCATTTTAATTAAAATGAGCTATATTGTCCTATTTATTAGGGAATTTTTTTCACAGTCCTCTATCTTCTTTCCTTTGAGGCACTGTACATTTAATCCTTCTTTCATTCACATAAAATCATGAGACTTGTGTAATTTCTCTCCACATATGTTGAAAACTCCAATTATATTTATGCAATTACTAGGGTGTTGCTACCCATAATTATCACATGTGAAAAAAAATCCATATGTCCCTTATATACTTAGTCTTTTTTTCTTTCATTTCATCACTTTATTTCTTTCGAGAGCATATGAGTTTAATAAATATTTCATTGTCTTGATATCACATGACACTATATACTCTTGTGATGAGAATTTTTGAGGGACTTTTTTCCATCAAATGATTAGTTTTAGTCTATAAAACAGATGGTCAATCATACTCTTTGAATTATGTACATAGTCCATGAAATGACTTAATACCCTTGTTATGTATGATTTATTTTATAAACAATTTTTTCTTACATTTTTATAGGCATAAGATTTGTATCACCATATATTATCATTTTTCAGGTGGAGAATATTTTTCCCATAAAAATTCTATAAAATCATTCCATTATTTTCTTGATATTTCTTCCTTCACCTTGGTTATATGATTCAATGAACACCATTTATTTCATACGCTGAGATATTATAATATACCATGGTAACCTACTAACTTTCATAACTTTTTAAAGCAAGAAATTTAATCTCTATTGGACTCATTCATTTCTCATATAAAAATGGATTTATCATCCCCTTAAATGATGGTTGTTGTTGATATAAGAATTAGTATTGAATTGTTACACCACATTTTAGTTTAATAGTATTCTCTATATATTAATGTTTATTTCTCATAACCTGAGTTATATATCCAGATATATTTATAAAATTTTTATCTCCAGAAGTATATAAAGCTCCAACTTCATTATCTATCATAAGAGGGAATTACCTATATGGATTATATGTATTGATACAGGTTCCATTTTTTGTTCTAGGAGTTGACTATAGAAAATTGTATAATCTATATTAGTTTATAAATAAAAATGTTTAATTATAAAAATAGTGAAATAATTAACATAAATCGAAGAATATAGTTTTTATAATCTCAAAAAATGTAATATTTCTTTTGATGAGATTAATCTCAAATTATATCCTATGATTATGTTCCATAATCTAGTTTTTCATAAATCTAATTTCCTTTATTTATAATAAATTTTCTAATTATAACTGTAAATACCATGACTCCAGTAGCCCATTACTAGTGATTATGTTATTTTATTAGAAGTAAATTCACGAAATAACATCTTATATGATCGAGTACTTTAGCAGAATACTTCACATTACATTTGATATCACCATTTAATAAAACATAGTTTATTCTTGATTAATTTTCATACTTTAATTTCACATTAAATTTAAAAATATAAAATAAAACATATCATTTCCATTGATAACACCATTTTACCCTTCAGAATATTCCATCATATCAGTCATAAAACACTTCCTAATATCCTTTGAAAAAAACATCATAAAGGGTTCATATTAGATGATAATTTTGGGTAAAGGTAAATATGTATCTATTATGAATAAATATTAATAATATATATATATATTGATAAATAACAAATATAAATTAAATTTAATCATTAACATTGGAAAAATAGGGCAGGAATACAAGATGATCAAATAAAACCATATAAATAATCACATTAGTTTGAAAAATATATGTAGATTTTCTAACTAATAAAATAATCACATTGAAATAAATAAATTATTACTTAATGATGGAATTCATAATGATAGACATATAATAAATATCATTGAGGCCTCGTCTAAGATATCTGACAATAATGTTAACGCATTTCTCCATAACATCTAAACAAACAGTTGCTACCTCATCCATAACCCATGTTAGTTTGACTGATTCATTGAAGGGATATATTAGGTCTCATCATTAAATTATTAATTCCAATTATTTACTCATATTAACAAACAATTCAAAATAATCAATACCCCTTAAAGAGAATAAATAACATTTTTTATCAGAAAAACCAGTCATATGGAATTTCAATACAATCCCAAATTAAACTGAACATAAAAATTCTAAATAAATATGTAGGATGGTATAATTAGAGTATATTTTCAACATAATATTCAAAAAAAGGATATTATATAGATGAAATCATTTTAAATATATCAGTGGAATATATTTTAAAGGAAATAATGTTTTATTAATCTCAAATAAACTTTTTAATATTAAAAAAATGATCATGTAAAAATGAAATCATTAACATTTAAAAGAACATTTTAAAATTTTAAAATAAGTTTCAAATACTTATTGAATCATGATGGTAGGATATTACATTCATTACTAATAATTTAAAGTAATATTTAATTCACACATTTCTAATAATAGGAAAAAAACACCTAATTTAAAATATTACAGGATGATTACATTAAAAGTATTAAAAAGTGGAAAAGGGTAAAAATTTATTTAAAAAATATTATAATATAATTAAAAAATTGAAATAATTTTATAGAAAAAAATTAAGTGTAATAAGAATATTCTTTATGTGATACATAAAATAAATAATCCCAACTAATGAAGAGATTTTGAAATAAACCCTTTCCAATTTTGTTTATTTGGAACGATAGTCCCCAAGAAAGTTATAACTTCAAATGAAACATTAAATAAAATTATGAAAAATATATCCATGATATATTTTATAAATGGGGTAGTATATACAAAAAAAATAAACAACTGTTGAAATATACATATGTCACACACAAGTAAAATTGAGACGAAAACCCATTACCTACGGCATGACAGCCATTGAATTTGTATGAATCTACTAAATAATAAATATATATTATCTATAAATATATTATAAAATCATAATATTATATATCATTTCTTATATGAAATACTTATAATATTTTATCACCCTTTTATTAATAATTATTTATTAAAAAATTGTGAAGGGTGATAAATACTTCATTTCTCTTATATTTTTTGATTCGATTGTTCGTGTATTTATAAATATATTATGGGTAAATAATATCTATAATATTATTCAAGGTATAACAATAATATATAATTAATATATATATAGGTATATCAATATATATATTTCTAAAAAATGAGTTACAACGCTCTTGGCGATGGATGGTTGAACATACGTATGAATGCTGTTTTCATTTATCAATGGTTGAAAAAATGGTAAAATATATTTAAAATTTTATGAAAATTTATTAAATAAATTATTTCATATATATTATTTAAATTTATCCTTATTACCATCCATGTAAAATATAAATGAATAAACGAATCACATCGCTTCGTAGAGGTGGCATTCCACAAGTACATACAAGTAGCATTATCATTTTCCAATGGATTGGAAGGTATAATTTTAGATAATATATTATTATTAATTTTGTATAATTATGTCATAATTTTTATATATAAACATTAGTATCATCTTTTTTACTATCTATGTAAATTGGTAATGAAAATCGAATTACACCACTACGTGGAGACAGTAAGTCATATATACACAAGTGTGGTGTTTTTTCTTCTCGTATGATGGAAAAGTGATTTAATATGGATGTACCATAATCATAATACATTTTATTATATAGATTATAATATATTCCTTAACTTATGATGTATAAAAAACATGAACAGTATTTAGAAGAATAAATAAAATAGAAAGAGTTTGTAAAGATAATTACCTCTTTTTTGATGAAATCCCATTAGATCTACACTTATGGGACCAATGATTACTATTTTGGAAGGTTAAAATCATATATAAATTTAATAAGGTTATTTTCAATAGAAATTGGTATGTGTTACTTGATCTATATGGATAAATATTTTTAAAAAATGGCATCAGGTTCGATTTTATAATTTACATAAAGGGCAATTTTTAAAATTTATAAAATAAACATAATAAGACGTTTTCATATCAACCATAACAACCCCACCACTAGAATCATATAATAAGTCATTATTTTATGAAATTGTTATAATATACAATGGATAAAGTCACCCAAGATCAGTCAATTCATCAATATTAAAGAAATAGATATACAAGGTACCCTTTATTACACTGGTAATTAAACACATAACAAAAAAAGAGAAGTAATAAAAATATGTGAACATATGAAAAGGTTTAAACTTGATATCAGTGTTAAATGAAAAAATAATGGTGATATATATTTATTTACTAATGGTACATATAAAACAATATATCTTCAATCAATAATTAATAATGAACATGGAATGAAAATTAACTGAACACACACGTCGTTTAATCAATAACTTTCCTATCATGAGAATATACATCATAATAATTGTGGAAATGAAAGTAATTAGAAACAAATTTCATTTAATGAATATCATGTAAAACATATCAATCCATAGATAATATCAAATTGAAAACTCGTGGATAATAATAAAAGAATTCTGAATGAGGAAATACATAATTATAAGGCATTATCTTTATAGACACATGATACCTCTACGATACCAACCTTCAAAATATATTATAACAATTGTTGGTAAAATTCCAATTAAATTTTCCAATTGATTTGTCTCTTAATACATACCAATTCATTAAGGTGGTATATAATTTCAAGCCCCGCCCATCACTTCAGGTCCAAATCATTCTTCACATATCGAATGATCGATTTAATTCACCAATTAATATGGTGAATTACCAAATAAACTCATTAGGTAAATAAAAAATGTATATAAATATTTTCCATGTTAACTAAATAACATTCAAGATAAATCATACATCCAAAAAAGGCAAACAAATTAAATAATTATCATATCCATCAAACAAGAGTGTACATATTTAAGAGAAATGAAATGTTTAATGATCATAAGTGTGTGAATGCATTAAAGGATGGTATAATTAAAACATATAACAAGTGGTGAATCAGTAAAATAATTTTTTTAGTTTATGAGTTTAATTACAATATACATAACATTAAAAACAATTTTTAAGAACAAAATCTTTTCAACATTGAAATTAAATTTAAAAAAGGAACTCTGTAAATACAGTGAAAAAAAAGTTCATTAAAATATCTTTATAAACATGTAAAGAAAGGTTAAAATCATTAAGGAATAATTATGGTATGAATATAAACTCATGCTTCGTATATTAAAAAATTATTCTATTATTTTTGGAAATGTTTCAGAGTACCTTATCTGGAATATGACAAAATGATACCTTTGAAACCATTTTATAAAAAATATAACATTGTTAAAATTTAAACTAATTTTTTTGGAGAATAGAAAAAACCTTTTCGAATAATATTTTGGACAACATGGAAGTAGAAAATAAATATTCCCCCTGGAGGTCTAAACACAAAAAATCCCGAGTAATGAATATATTTTGAAATAAAACTTTACCACTTTGGTTAATTTTTATTCATAATCCTCTTGAAATAAATAAATAAAGATTAAACTTTATATAGCTTGAAGAAAAATTAATTCATGCAATTTCATATTAAAGGTGAAATATATACACCATACAAAATAAATAACTGTTGAATTTGACGTATGTCTCAAAAAATTCAAATGGGAGATCAGAAAACCATCACACAAGATTCCCTTTAGTTTAACATTATTTAACCTTCTGTATAATGGTTTTACACATGTTATTAATCTATAAAAAACCATATTGATATTTAAAATATTATATATGATCCTATTTTTTCATATTATCACCTGTTTGAAAATAATATTTCTTAATTTCCCTTATTCATGTCCTAAGTGCTTCATTTACCCATACATATTTTGTTAAGTATGTTCTAGGTCTGCGATAGAGGATATAGTTCCATTATATCATGAATATAATTTATAGCCTAAATATAATATTATATATATATATATATAAATGAATTACAGTGTTCATGAAGATACCAGGTCGTACGTACACATGAACATTTTTTTTATCATTTTCCGATGGATTGAAAGAAATAATTTTCAAAATAATTAAAATTAACATAATAATTATTATTTAATATATATAATAGATATTAATAAGATAAAAATTTATATCTCTCAATGAAAATTGTTTATCTAAAATTATTTTCACTGATATATGTATATAATAATCCATACATACTCACAGAAAATTTTTTTGATTTTGATATAGTGGAAACTTATTGAATATGGTTTTTTAATAATCATAATAGAATTTTAGTATATTTATGATAATTTAGTTATTATTTTGTTATTGAAGAAACACATTAATATGAATTAGAAGAAGAAATGAACATGAAATAATTGGTAAAGAAGATTACTTCTTCTTCAGCGAAGTTCCATTAGATCTTCTTTTAAGGGATATAGGTTTGGACTTTTGGAAAGAAAATAAAAAATAAGACCTTGAAAAGGATGTTTTGAATATGAATGGGCTATAATCATTCAATATATAATGAGAAAAAAATTTATGAAGTGTGGGAGAAGGTTCCCTTTTATAATTGTAGTGTGGGGTAGATTTGGAATTTCTCCACATATTAAAACACAATAAGACTATTCTAAAAAAAAGTCATCCAAATTTCGTATATATAAACATGGAATGCAATTTTAAACTTTATAAGATCTGATTTGTGTATATTTATTAATTTTTTTGTTTTTAAATAATTTAATCATATATTAATCCCATAAAGTATCATTATTTTCATTTTCAATAAAATCTGTTACCTATAAATTAAAACATTAAGGAAACAAGTAAATGATTATCCAACTATTTCACTATATCTTGAAAATTTAATGGTAATCCAAAAATTATTTATATCAACATGAATGTCTAAAATTATGTAAATTTTAATATTTTTAATATAATTTATTTCAAAATATTTAATTAATATTGTATTGGTGTTTCAGAATCATATAAGGTAGTTATATAATTTATAAAACAAATAGATGAATTTTTATCATGAAAATAAGTTTTTTTATGATCAAAATGACCATTTATATTGATTAAATATTTATTTTAACACACATTTATATCATGAAAATTATTTTAATGTTTTATTTTATCATTTATGGCATTACAAAAGCATAAAAAATAATTTGGACAATCCACTTATAATATAAATATAAAATTCTCATCCAAACAAAAAAGAAATACGTAATAAATAATATTTAATATCTCTGTCATTCAAGTACTAATCTCATACCAATTATTAAATATTTATATACATATCAAGTTTTTTTTAGGCTCTACGCCAACACAGAAAATGATATCATTTAAGATATTTTATTATATAAAAATAGTATTATTTAACTATTTATTAGAAATTTAATTTCTGTAAAAAAGTAATAAAGACTCATCCTAGGATAATTTTTAAATGAGGAATCCAAAAATAAATCCCATTTATTGAAAATAAATTTCTATAACTATAAGAAATTAATTTTAAAATATGTTCACAGAACATGATAAATCATTTTCTTTATAAAAAATATAGTTTCCTTAACAATTATAATTATGTATACAAATTATTTTATAATAAATAAAACAATAATATTTCTTCAAATGAACCTAACTAAATTATTATTAATATTATAATAGAAATATTTATGTGAAACCATTATAAAAAATTAAACTCTCCAAATTAATGAAACTTAAATATAGTTTTAAAGAAAAATGTTATTTTTTATTATTAACTAAAAAATAAATATTTTCAAGAAAATGAATATTTCACAATAATAAAATTTTTATTTTTTTATTCAAAAATTATTTTTATTTTTAATTAATTTATTCTCTAAAGTGGATAAAAATATTTATATTATATTCTCATAATGATAAATTTAAAACATTTTTTATGAAAACATATATTTTTACTAAAATCCGAGTGTTTATTTCTATAGAATTAATCACTAAATTTTTTAATTAAAACATATATATATCATCATATGATTAATCCAGTTCACACCATCAAATTTATTTTTTAGGTTTTAATGGTCATATTTTAATAATAATATTTTTTCATTTGTTTATACTTAGTGTGGTGTGTTTTATACGGTATAGGACATAATGTTATTTTAAAATCTCAGAATAATATATTCTCTACTCCTTCATAAAATTGTTTCCGAAAATTTATAACTTTTTTTAGTAATCAATGGTTTGACATTTAAAAATACCATAGTGGAAAACCCACATCACAAGAAGGGTTAATAAAATATCCTCTCGATGAGAGATAAATAAAAGCATGAAATTCATATAGCCCAAATGTTCTGAAGGCCTTCATTCTTATTAATTTTTGATAACCCCCCATTCAAGGGATAAGGGGAACCCTTACAAGTCTTGTAGGATTAGATATTACATGGCCCATATGCTTAAGATATTACATAACCTGAATATCTTTGGGAATACAACCAGACTATCTCCAAGGAACTGCCCTCCCCAACATCTGCATCCTGATAGTAGCTATCCACCTTTACATGGACGTCTAGCTAGGTATACAGTAAAAGCAAAGGCCAGTCCTGATGGCATAGACATTCCTTATCATTCTGAAAAATCAATTGGTCTGCTCTGGTGAATTCACATGCTCTAAATCCTCCTTTGGGGCTGCTCCTTTTCTGTAGAGTATGTCTAGGGAAACTGAAATGATCATGTGGCCCGAAGGCCTTGAGGTGGCTTGAATACCTCTAAATATGCCATGAAAGCCTTACTAACCCGAATTCCTAGGTGGCCTGAAGCCCTTAAGGACTCCAAGCCCAAACTGGTGGACCACAGTAAAAATTATGGCTGATACAGTACCGAACAGTGCCTTCAACTGTAACTACTATAGTTCCTACTACAGTGACCACATTGTACTGCTATAGTTCCTGCTACAGTACCAGAATTATGCCTCCGTCTGTTTAAAACATGGGTCTCATAGATTCACTAAAAATAGGTCTATGGAAGATAAAACTGACTTCCAATTACATATAGAGTTTTATATAGAAAATGGTCATGAGAATGGTAAAAATTGTAAAACATTAAATTTCATATTGGTTAAAATTTCATCACTTTTGCATGGAAATTGATGTTGCCTTATTTTTTTTTAAAAATGAATTATTATACAATCCTAAAAAGTAACTAGAGAAAATTAATTTACATTTTCCATTTCATTTCCTATGAATAATATTTTTCTTTGTATACTCTTTGATCAATTTCCATTTCATCACTTACATTAGGAAATGGATATTAGAGAAGAATATTTCATGCCTATATCACTTTTAATGAATCAAAACATACATAAGTGATGAATTAGTCTTCTAAATATTTACTAAATCTAAAACATTTATAACATGTTATCCAATATTAAAAATCAACAAACAATAATTTACAAAGGCTAACTTAATCAATTCTATTAGTTGTTATCCATAATACCATCCGATATAGGTCCTTCGAAATTAATGTGAAATAAATTTATAACTAAGGTAAATATATTTAACCTTATATTCCCCAAACAACATACTGTAGATATTATTGTCACATTCAAAATATATAAATTCTTTTATCACCTTATAAACTAAATTAATCATGCAAGCTTCCAAAAATAAAAAATCAGGTATTCGAATATAGTCTATATATCCAAACATGTTGTAAACTGATCAATGAGAACATAGTCCTTGAAATCATTAACCAATTTAATTTTCAACAATAATATCTCATAAACATCTATTTATCATGATTATCTCATCATCGATAATATATCAGGGGTTATCTTACCTCAATCAAGTGTTTCTATAAAAGATCATCATTCTACTGGATAATGTTTTCTGGTCATCAGAACCATTCAACATATGGCCTCATATCCTTATGAAAATAGTACTAAAGTATAATAATTATACATTTCATGATACTTAATAAATAATATTTTTGATAAAAAAATATTAAATCAAAATTCTTGAATCCAAATAAACAATTAGATTAATCATTATAATTTTACATTAGTTATTGAATAATTTGGAACTTGATCCCTTTTCATCTTCTTATATATATTCACATGACATGTGGGGAATTAATTTGTGTACTACACCATATACTTATATTTTAAAAAATTAACATTCATGTTTTCTTTTTTAATCTTGTATTATTGTTCTGGTTAGACTACCTCCCCATAATTTTAGCAAACGCCCATTCCCCTTAAGCATGTAATGGGTCATTTCTTTCTCCAATTATCACTTGAGGGAAAACCCTTCATTACCTTATTTCCCTTATACATTTTTTATTTGTCTTCTTATTCTACTCATACTTCACTTAAAATTTATGCATATATAATTATTTATATAGATTATTATAACATGAAACTATGTCATCATATAATGTGATTGATTGGGAGAAAAATTACCTTTAAATATTATCTTAAGACAATCAATGAGAGCATCATTCAAAAATAGTTAGATTACATGTCTTTGTATGGTTCCAACTGATTCCAATAATATCTATTTTTTAAAAATTTAATTTAATATATTACATCATTACAGTTTGAAACATAATGTACAGACTCCAAATTAGTGAAATAATAATGTAAATTAAATATTTATATATAACTAATATCTAAATCATAAGCATCATTTCATTGGGAATATTTTAAAATTATTTCATAGGGATTAGTTATCTATCTATGTTTTCCCAAATTTATCCAAAGGATTCTACTAAACATACTCTTATACCATCTATTACAACTTAAACTCCAATAACATAGAATCAACAGTTATTTCATTACATTTTTGTAAGATACAAGGGATTACTTCACCAAGGATCTGTTATTTTAGTAGTCAAGAAGAACTTGATACATTCATGTTACCCTTATTACATTGGTAATTAAAGATTGAACATAAAAATATAATGTAATATTTAGTCTGGAATTCATTCAATGAATTTATATTTATATGAATAGGAACAAAATAATAAGGTGGGTGACCTGAAATTCATAGTTATGGATACATATAAGGGAAACAATCTTGAATCAATAATGAATAATCAATATGGTATAGTAAATAACCAGACATAAATCCCATTTAATCAATATCATGCATGTCATGAGAATATAAGAAATTATCATTATGTAAATGTAATTAATTGGAAAAATTAGTTAATCAATAACTTGTGAAAAATATGAATCTATGTATAATATCATAGAGAAAATAACATGGATAATAATAACCAAATTCTTAATTATGAAATGTATAATTATTAGGATTCTTGTTACTTGGAACATGATACATATGCTATCAAGACCTTCACAAACACAGTTTAATAATTATTGGGAAGACCAATTTAATTTGTAAAATTGATTTTCCTCACCACAATTATTCATGCATCGAGGGGATATATAATTATCAGCCCTTCCTATCAATACATGGCCAAATCATTAATCACATAAAGAATGATCCATTTAATTCATGAATCAATATTAATTATTATAAAATATATAAAATATATAAATGATATATTTTTATCAATATTTTATATGTTATTATAATCATATTTAGTGTAAACATTATATGTAAAATGGTATTCGACATAGGAAATAATCGTATCCATCAAAAAAGAATGTGGATATTTAAGGGAAATGAAATATATATTTATCAAAACTGAATTGATCAAATTATGGTATTGTTATAACATATACTCAGTGGTGAATAAGATAAGTAAAGGGTTTCTTAATATGATAAATAAAAGTGACACAAAAATATAATAGAACACATTTTTTAGTAAAAATATCTATTCCACTTTGATATTCACATTTAAAAATAAAATACACAAATATGAAGGAAACAAATTTCATTTAAAATAAACTTATATGATTTTAATGGAATATTACAAGCATTATGGTGTTATCATAGTGGGAAAATCCTCTCACGTAGAATATGATAAAAAAATACTTCAGTATTTTTTTAAAAAAATTCAAAAATGGGATTTTCTTTAAAAAGATAAAAATATTCATTTCAAACCATTTTTAACAAATAAAACTATTATTAAAATTAATTTAATTTTTTTTTTGAGAATAGTAAAATGATTTTTAAAAAAACTTTTAGAAAACAAGGATGTGGAAGAAAAATATTCCCTAGTGGGGAATTAAACATAAATAATACTAAATAATGGATTGTTTGTGGAATTATCCTTTACCACCATGGATTAATTTGATTAGTAATCAAAATGAATGAAATAACATCAAATATTACTTTAAATACCATAATGTTTAATATATTCATGGAATAAAAATGTATAGGGGAAGTATATAAAACGCAAAAAAGAAATAAGGGGTGAATATGGCATATATATCCTAAAAGTATATGTGAGATAAGAAAATGTTCATTAAGCTCTTATATTTTTTTTATAGATTTTCTTAATTTATACATGAACCATATACTTATTTATAATGTAAAATATGATCCTATAATATTATCTTGTTGCTCGTTTGTTAATAATACTTCTTTATTACCATTGTTTTGGTTGTTATGTTCTTTATTCACTCATACATATTTTGTAAGGTGGTATTGGATTCTTGTGTATAGGATATAATCACATCAACAAAAAATTATTATTTATGGTGTAGATAACATATATATATCCTTAAATATGGATATATAAAAATTAATTATATCGTTCATAGATACGACATGATGTACGTATTCATGATAGTTGTTTTCATTTTTTGATGGTTAGAACATAAGAATGATTCAGATTAATTAACCTTTTCAGAATAATTATTATGAATTATATATCATATGTATTAATTATTTTCATATTAATAACCATCTATGTAACGTGTTATTGAATAAATAATTACAACTCTACGTGGAGATAGTAAGTCATACGTATGCATAAGCGATGTTTTCATTTTTCAAAGGATGAAAACGAGGTAAAATATGGGTTTTATATAATCCTAATAACATATCAATATATTTCTGATAATAGATTTATTTATTTAGTATTTAAACAACACATAAAGATGAAGTAGTAGATGAAATAAACTTGAAAGAGTTCGTAAAGATGATTTCCTCTTCAATAGTTGGTTTACTTTAGATCTATTCTTAATGGATACAAGTTTTATCATTTGGAAGGACTAACATCTCTAAACAAATTATATGGTTATTTATAAGAGAAATTTATATGACTTGGTGGTTCTATATTTCTCAAAGAGGTTTATATATATGAGGGAGGAGGTTACCATGTATAATTGAGGTGAGGGGAACTTTTGGAATTTCCCAAAATATTAAAATATAATAAGACTATTTTGGATCCAAATTCATAAAAATGTTTTAAAATGCAAAGATGATGTAATTTTGGACCATATATTTTACCCTATACTCATATTTAATAAATATATTATTTATAAGTAGTTTTTAAAAAATATTTATCCCATCAAATATCATTAATCTCATTTTATTACTATTCATTACCTTATCATTTAAAACAAAATAAAATAATGTAAAATTAAGACTAACTAATTTATTACATCCAAAAAATGTTATATTAATACATTTAATTTTCTTTATCACCTTAAATATCCCAAATTTTTTAACTATGAATATTTTTAATATCAATTATTGGAATTTACTATTAATTAATTTAATGCAGTATTGTTGTTTCGTAGGCAGATATGGGAATTCTATATTTTTTAAAATTTATAACATTAATTAATATCATGAAAAAGAAGTAAATATTACAAATATATGAACTTATATTCATTAAATATTATTTTTAACTAATTATATATCATGGAAACTCATTTAATGTGTTCTATTGACTTTTCGTACCTTTCTCAAGCATTGCGCAAGCATTTGGATAAGAAAAATTTTAAATTACTAAAAAATTAGTGTATAACCATAAATATAATCAATAATAATTTATATTTTACATATAGGTAGTTAAATTACTTAACTTATCCTAGTTATTATTTTTAGGATAACAAATTTGACTGTTCTCGTGATGTGCAGGATCTGCGTCAGCACTGAAAATTATTTTCATATTTTTTAAAAATAACATATAATCTCTATATGTTTAATTGTTTTAAATGATATATATATATATATATATTATTTTATAATAAAATATTTTTTCAATAGTTTTAGTATTTTTTTGAATTAATTCTATAACTTTGTGATATCATAAAATATATCATATTTTATAAAAATAATATTTTTTACTATTTACTAAAAATTAAATATCTTTAATATTGTTTTTTAAAAAATAATCCTATGATAAATTTGGATTGACTAACCCAAAAATAAATTATATTTTACTAAATTAAATAACTATAAGTGATAGGAATTAATTTTTAAAATAAGAAAGCTAAATGTGACGAAAATTGCTTTATAGAAAAAATTGAGTTTCTCTTAAAAATGACTATTTTTGTATAAAAATGAATTTAGAATATATTCAACTATAAAAGTGATTCGATTAAATTTAATTTATTTAATCAAAATATAATAATACTAATTTTCTTAACACCATTTTAGAATGAAATTGAACTTCATCAAAGGATGAAAAAAAATTCAATTTAAAAAAATGGTATTTTTCACAATTAAATAGAAATTAAATATTATCATAAAATTCCATAAATTTTACACTAAGGTAATAATGGTATGATTATTAAAAGGTGAATCTTATTTTGTCAAAATCATTTGAAAATTTTTTAAATCGGTAATTATTTTATTTTCTCATGAAAATTTATAAAAATCGTTATTTAAGAAGATATACAAAATGAATTTACAAATATTTGAGGATATATTTCCGAATAATTAATTAATAAATATTTATTAATTAATAAATTTATAGAAAATTATATATTCAAAAATATGTTTAATAATATTCACACAAAAAATTTTATATCTTGGTTATAATGGTCTTATTTAGAGAATACTATTTTGGGGTTTGTTTAAGCTATGTGTTGAATTTTGAGTACACTATCAAACACAATGTTCATTTAAAAACATGCGCCTTTACATAAAAATTATTCCAAATTGTCATTAATTTGAATAAAAAGTGGCTAGTGTTAATGTAAAATTATTCAATTATCTTTAGACATGGTTTGAAATATTTTTAATCTTTATCTCTTTGAATAACCCCATTCTTAACCAATTTTAACATTAACCCTTGTAAAAAAATTAACTCTTATAGGGTTATTATTTCACATATAATGTAAATATTAACACATATATGAAAAATGTATTTTATTTTCAACCATATATTACCCTAATTAGTGAATTTCATTATTTTAATAATTTGAAAATAATTTAATAAATTCTTATTTTGATAAACTATAATTAATGTCATTTTAACAATATTAATTTAATTTGACGTTGAATACATGAATAAAAATTTGGATTTAGAATATAATTAAATTAAAAATCACTAATATGTTACATTGATATGTAAAATTCAAGGTACAAATTATCTAATTCCGACTATATCACATACAATTTTTTTAAAATATTTTAATTTATTTTTCTGTTAATTTAATAAATAAATTATTAGTGTTTACATGAATTTATCAGAATTATATAATTTATAAAATTTATAAGTAAATTCATAACATGAAAATAATTTCATTTTACTAAAAATAATAATTTATTTTGTTTCATATATTTCTTTTATCACTATGTATACACATGCGATATATTAAAAATATGAGACTGGCATTTTGTTACATCGATTTATATAAAAAAAATATATAAATAATTTTCATGGAAACGTGTCCATTAAATAAACAAATTTATATATTAAGGTGTTATGTAACGAATAAATTTCATAAAATGAGAGTAAAGATGATAAATTATGGATTTATCACTTAGTTTTAACCTAAAATAACCCGATTTACCCATTTATCGAGATGGTAAATTTTTCCACGCCCACTATTTGTAATGTCTAAAAATGAAAGGGTACTATTTACTATATTTGAGTCTCCTAATTACAAATATTGAATCCATTTTATCACATTCAATCTATATAAATGTATGAAATTAATTTTAAAATATGTTCTCAATATGCGATAAAAATCGCTATTTAGAAAAATATAGATTTTCATTAAAAGTATTTTTTCTATAAAAATGTTTTCATAGAAACTACAATTATAAAATTTATTACAATGAAACCAATTGGGTTATTCGTAGAACTAAATTTACTTTGATACAATTTTAAAATGAGTTATAAATTATCAATTGGCTGAAACTAAAATTCATTTCTATGTTTAAATCAGTATTATTCATTATTCACTAGAAAATAAATATTTTTAAAAAAACCAAAAATTAAAACCTATATAATTTTCATTTAATTGTTCATTTTTATATACATTTCATAATTTAGTTAATACTATTTATTCCCTCCAATTTTAGTTCATTTTTTATAACAGTTATATATAAATAATAATATTTTGGGGTTCATTTAATCTCAGTGTTTGATGTTGTATATGCTTTCGAACATTGTGGACTTTTTAAATCATGGATTTGGGTACAAAAAAAGCTATTAATGAGATTAGATTTATTTAAAAACAATCATATCGTAAAATTTTTGGATATAAAATTACGTATACAATATAAATATTATGCTTATTTAATAAAATATATGTAATAAAAATAATATAATTCATATACTCAATTTTTTATTTTGAGTTTAAAAATAAAAAATTAAATTAAAAATATTGGTTACATAATAATATAATTTTCAAAATAAAAAATATAGATTAAATTAGAAATTTAATTACAAATGAAGAATGTGATACCACTAAATAATAATAATATAATCTCATTAAATCAATATATTTATAAAAAATCAATATTCAAATAATATTATTAAATATATAATAAGTTTCATAAAATTACTTGGTAATAAATTATCTAAATATTAAATGTATAAAGATATTAAAAAAATTAAGTTCTCAAGTGAAATTCAAAATGAAGTGTAAGTTAATCCTTTAAAATCAATCTATATGTAGATATATTTTGGGGAATATAATCATCGATCAAAATTAAACTAACAAGGATATGTATAACTAAATAAATGAGAAAATATACTACCTTTCAATTATTTATATTTTAGTTTTTAGTATATATTTAAAAATATATCTAGATAAGTGAATACAGATCAACACTGTTAATTATAAATATCTCTCTTAGAGTACAATTTAAATTATGAAATACTAATTCAATTAATGTGAATTAATAATCATATATATTGACTACTAATTTTCTAGTATATAATTGAACTGGTTCTAAAAATTTACTTGAAATTAAATCTAAAATCACTTATGAATCATAATATTTTTTTAATACATTTAATTTATAAATAGTATTTATTTACCAAGAATTAGACATTAAACCTTCATATCTGAACTCTACTGGTTTATGTCTTAGTTTTTGTAACGCCCCAACGACAGCTACCCAGAGTCGGTGCATTACTTCGTAACATTGGCATGATCACAAAAGATCAAGTCTCGAAAGACCGATTAGTTTAGTAACCTTGGAAACACTAGATACATTCATAAATTTTACATTACAACATAAAGTGAAAAACATATAACAAAGTCTTCATAGTCCACACTTATATCCTCTTCTGACTATCCCTGCAGGTCATTCCTAAAATACTTCTTCACATCCAGGAAAATATTAAAACATTGAAAGGGGTGAGCTGAGATGCTCAGTAAGGATAATAATATTTCGGAAGCTTTCATAAATAATCATTAACATGTAAGTCAATGTATAACTAAAACAAAATCCATTTTAAACTTGAACTATAGCATAATATGTAAAAAATAAAATTAAATAATGACATTTACTTACTCACATGGATATTTTACTAATCGAATAATTCCATGCAATATCAATAACCACTTTCATAATGATGGATTGCATAATGCCAGACTATCATAACCACGTAGCCAAGGCCTCGTGCCAAGACCACAAATAAGATTTTGTCAAGGCCTCGTGCCAAGACACTAATTTGTCTCATGAGACCTACCGATGCATCGAGGAGCTATAGCGGGCTCCACCCGTCACTTACTAAGTCCAATGCATTCCTCATATAAATGGTTTTAAACATATCATAAACCATAACATAATCGTATCACATAAAACATTCATAAAGGAAAAATAACATTTCCACATTTCAATCACAAGATTTTAATACAACACATTGATATAATAAAAAACGCTTTCAAAACCATTTTCATTACCAAAATAAAAGAAAGTTAAAACTTTGTATTTATTTTTCATTAAAAAATAGTGATGGCTTGTAGAGGAGCTGAAACTCAAATAATGGTCACGGTGGCAGAGAAGTCATTGTCACCACATATTTACGGAAAGAAAAACATTCCCTTTTGTTTTTTAGTAAAAGGCTTCATATAAAAAAAATCCTTTTTAATAAACGTAAAAGTCAAAGGGGTTTATACACCGTATAAATGAAAATTGTGTATAAAACCAAATATGCCACAATGAAAGGAGATTGAGTCGAAGTCCTTAAAAAGATCATTTTTAAAATAAAATAGATCTATTATGTGTATTCACTATTGGTACAGATGAAGAACATAAAAATACAAAATAGGACATAATAATATCATGACATAATTTGAAAGTAGGAGATTAACCCAAAGAATGGAAGTTGGGTTAAGAAATTCCCTTACCTCGTGTCTGACTTGACTCAACCGTCCTTTAACCTCCTGAATAATAAACTAGATTTAATATCTACCTTATTAAGAACCATTTTCAATTTCATTATCCTTTTTATATCACTTATTACAATGCTATGAACGTTATGTAATTATTTATGTTAATAACGGTCGTTTTGTCGATCTTTGGTACTTGAGTCAACAATAAACTTCTTATAATTACAAGTTGTTCATGTGGTGAAATTTCCATTATATATAGAATTATATTCATGATGTTGATATCATATATATAATATATATCCAGTATATACATTCATTCATAATATTACGTAACATTTAGAGGTAAGAAATGAAATGCACCATTCATGGAGACGGTAAGCCGTACGTATGCATGAACGCTACTTTCATTTCTATTTCGTATTTAATGGAATTAAATCATAATTATATAATGGTATAATATAATTCCAGTATAATATAGTGTATAATATCATTTACTCCATCCTTTATACATCCCACGTATGGTATTAACGATTCAAATCACTTTGAGGGGGCGGTAGTCCGCACTTCCTAAAATGAAAATATCGCGTTTACACAAAATAGAAACCATAAAGGTATGCCATAAATGAAAAATACAAAATAATAAGGAAAAAAAAACATAATATATATCATATATAAAAATAGTTTCATCATAATGGACACCATTAGAGTTGTTATATGAGTGTTGAACAATCATCGTTTCGTGAGGCAATAATTCGCCATCCACAGAAACAGTATGTTCTTTAACCATTAGATGTAGGTGTGTGTAAGTGTAAACCAAATACTTATCATAACAAAATCCTAGTATATTTTAGATACTGTTGTTCTTACAAAATAAAGGAATAAAAAGAGATTATGGGGTTGGAGAAGCTAAATAAAACAAAACAATATTAGAGAAGACATTACCTAAAAATCGGGTAACTCTTTTTGATTTGAGACAAAGGCTTCCTTGGGAAGAATTATGCCCAAAGTGAGGATTATAGGAGTAAGTGAGGGATTTGGGGAGAGTATTTTGGCAGAGTTTGGCCGAGCCAAATGGATTTAAGGTGTGAATAAGGTGGGAGTGGTGGGAGCCTTTTATAAGTGGAGAGGAGGGGAACTTTTGGAAAGTAATGAAATTTTACATTATTATACAATTCTTTTCGGATTCTAAAGGTCCCACACTTATATAATTCGTGGATAAGGTGATAATGGTTCTAAATATACCCATAAAATAGTCTTTGGACAAGTTTAAGCCTTGGAATTTACATTATCTTTTCATTTTATTAAAATCGTTAAATAATGAGGTCATCGCCGCATCATAATGATGTCATAAATAATTTAACTTATTTATTGTCTAAAAATTATAAAAAAAAATACTATGATGTAGGAAATATTTTTAGATTTCCAATGACTATTTATAGTCAAAAATATGACTTAAATAACCCCATGTAAAAATTGTTTTAGTAAAACATTTAATGTTTGTGTCATTTTTGTAAAGACCCGCAAATTTCAAGGAAATTTTTTTCTTAATTTTCTTTGGAATTTTACAAGAGCGCAGCTTCAGACGGCACCTGATTCCGAGGCCCGGTGTGCCCGGAATCAATTTCCGAAGTTTGGCTCGGGTACGTTCAGTGAACGGACGAGCGGGTTTTTCTATCTTTTGAACCGGTGCCCGGAATCGAATTCTGAGGGCACCGATGAAATCGCAGCGCCGGTATTTGCTTAGAAACGCCTCTTCCGGAGTTGCGTTTGCTCAGACGTGGTTTTTAAATTTTACGGCTTTAAGTCAGAAATAAAATAAAGTTTGTGCGACAACTTTATTTTATTTCACTTAAGCTGCTTGGAAGCCACTTGAAGTCACTTAAAGACGGCTTGAGCTGAGTTGAACTGGATAGGGTGCTATCCAGAAATATCCTACCCCTTGGTAGGATATTTGTGCGGTGGGACCCGCACGAGCCCGCCGTTTCTTTCGCTAAGTAACGCACCCGCGAAAACCCGTCAAAGTAACTGAAAAGTCAACCGACGCGTTTTCTTTAATTCTTAACAGACCATTTAATTGGGCGGTTTATTTCGTGAATTAAATGGACTGTTTCTTCGTGAATTAAATGGGTCGTTTCTTTCGTTGAATTAATTCAACGAATTAATGGATCGTTTCTTAACCGGTTTCGTGTGTTGGCATGTTTATAAAATAAGACCAACCTAAAAATCCTTGGAAAGGATTTGAGAGAATCTTCGTTCCTCCACCCTCTCCGCGAAGAACGCGAAGAACGCGAAGAACGCGAAGAACGCGAAGAACGCCGAACCCGGAAGTCGACGACGCTTTCGCCCGAGACGTTCTTCCGATCTCCGATCTCCGATCACCGACCATTCGAGGTGAGTGATTTCGGATTTCCTCTCAAGTTCTTTTCTTTGGTTTTAAACGAAACACAGATTTAAATATTAATAATTTAAATCTGTTGTTCTTGATTTGTTGAGCTCGCCGGCTCAACGCCGGTTTCCGCGACGACGCGACACCTTCCCGCGACGACGCGACGATCGATCTCTTCCGCGACGATCTCTTCCGCGAAGAACGCCCGCGCTCGACGATCATCAAGGTAGGGATTTGATTGTGATTCTTTTTCCCGTGATTATTCTTTTTAAATAAAGAACCCGATCGAAACAATTTTTAATTTATTTAAAAATTGTTGTTGATTATTCCTCCCGTGATTTATGGCTAACGCGGAGGGTGCGGGTCTAACGAACAAGACCCGGCAACCCTCCGCCGATCTATTTTGGTTGTGCGGATTTGGCGGACGTCGACAAACCGTGCGGCAAGGGCAATTTGTTGGCTCCGCAGTGAAGATCGTCCCCCGGGAGGAGCATCGGCGCAGACGGGAAAGAAAACGGGCCACCGGAGCATCTCCGGCGGCCCGCGGAAGGAGGCGGCGGCGCGGGTCGCCGGCGCGGCGGCGCCGGCGACCGGAGGCGGCGGCGCCAGGCGCGCCGCCGTGGAAACCTTCCGCCGCGGCTGAAGCCGCGGCGGCGGCGGCAGCCGGTTCCGCGGCCGCGCGGAACCGGGACGGACGCGGCGGCCCGGCCGCGTCCGCGAGACAAGCGGCCCCCCGCGGGGCCGCGGTTTCCCTCAAGCCGCGGGTTCAACCCGCGGCGGCGGCGGCTCTTCGGCCGCGCGGCCGAAGACCGAGCCGGCCGGTCCGGTCGGCCGGGCCGCGCCCAGGCCGGACCGGACCCGGCCGAGCCGGTTCGGGCCGGGTCGGGCCGACCCGGTTCGGGCCGACCCGGTTCGGCCGACCCCAGGGGGGGGTTCGGGCCGGGTCGCCCCGGGCCCAGTACCCCCGTTTCGGGCCCTCTACGGTCTTTCGCCCATATCTTGGGCCTGGGACCTCCGATTGACGAACCGTCAGCGGCTACGCGATCCTTGGATCGAGACGGTCGTTTCGGTATATTATACTCAAGGTTTCGGAAGACTTTGGGTTCGGCCGGGTTGGTTCGTACACGAAGCCAACCGGGCCCTCGGAGCGGAAACGCTCATAACTTGAGCTACGGACGTCCGAACGACGTACCGTCAGCTGTGGTGGTTTCCTCTAAGTGAGACGGAACTTTTGGCATACTCCGCCCGAGGATCGGATACAGGCGGAGTACGGTCGGGTTGGTTTTGCCCTAAAAACCAACCGGGCCCCTGGGACGAAAATGCCAATAACTCTCAGACCGGGCGTCCGATTGACGCGCCGTCTGTCGCGTTGAGATCCTGTTGTCGATACGGAACTTTTGGATACATCAACTTCGGACTACGTGTCAGTTGATGTATCAGCCTCTCGGTTCGTGGAGCGGACCCTCCTAAACGAGCTCGCTTTGTGCGGGAACCCTAGCGCTGGCTGTGACCTCGACGACAGAGCAGAGATCCTCCGTGGACTGCGACGACGGCAGAGCAGAGATCCTCCGTGGACTGCGACGACGGCAGAGCAGAGATCCTCCGTGGACTGCGACGACGGCAGAGCAGAGATCCTTCGTGGACTGCGGCGACGACTGTGCAGGGACCTCAGTGGACTGCGTCGACTACTGCACTCAGCGATCCTACGCGGATCAGTGCCCGATCCTGTGTGGGTCCTACTACCGGTTCTGTGTGAGCCACTGCCTACCGGTTCTGTGTGAGCCACTGCCTACAGGTTCTGTGTGAGCCCGATCCTGTGTGGGTCTTCTGCGGGGGTTAGTACCTATCGATCCTTCGTGGGTCCGACGACTGAGACGGATCAGTGATCGTCTTTGACGTCATCTGAAAAAGTATACCTGGTTGAGCTGAATCTTATGTTACTCTCCTTTGTGGATTGTGTTGAACTATCCTTTGTGGATTTACTGTTTACTCTCCTTGTGGATTTGAGTCTTGCTTTCCTTTGTGGATTGAGTTGTTCTTGAGCTCGTGAGCAGAGCTAGAATTGGGGACTTAGGTATATGTATGGGCATATACCTAAGTCGAGTCAGATGTTACTTCGTGATTGCATCTTTCTTTTGTGCTATATCCTTTGTGGATTTCGGGAGACCTTCGGGGGTCTCGGGGTCCTTACTGAGTAGTTGTACTCACCCCTGCACGGGCTATGCCCGCACTTCGTGGTGTTGGTTGCAGACGACGGACAGCGCTGATCGCGGTTGGGGCGTGGAGCAGGACGGTACCTGGAGGTGGACCACTGGACGGGACGTGCTCAGAGCGGACGTGGGGCCCGAGGAGCTTGGAGGCTATCTGTACCCACCCTTCAGGTGGGATTGCCAGTGGACGACACGAGGCCGCCGTCTTTTCTTCAGTTGTTGTACTTTACTTTTCAGTTGTACTTTACAGTTGGGCTTGTATTTCCGGCCCCTTTACCTTTCTGCACTTTACTTTCCGCTTGCTGACTCTGTGTGGTTGTTACTTATAAAGGCAATGCCTTCCCTGTTTACTGGGATTTTACGCCTTGGTGCTAGTCGCCAGCCCCTGGCCTATGGAAGGCGGGCTTGGGGTAGTCACGGCACGGGCCCCGAGGACGGGTCGTGACAAATTGGTATCAGAGGTGGTCGGTTCTACCGCAGACTCTGATCGTCCTTTCTTTCTATGTGAAGCAATAGTGTTTAGTGTATTGAGTGTGGTTATCAGTTCAGGGAGCCCAGTGTTGGTGCGGCGGCCGACGTATCCGTACACCAGGACCCTGACTCCTGATTTCCGACTTAATGCATGAAAACATTGATTGCGTGTGTGTTTCAAGTTTTCTTTGTGATTACTTATGTCAGCTCACCGGGTATACTGATCTGCTTTATGAAAGTCTCAAGTTTTCCTTGTGATTACTTGTGCCAGCTCACCAGGTATACTGTTCTGACTGTGGTGCTCTTGTTCTCCTTTTCAGGATGGCCCCGCGACGACTGCCAGCTAGGGTTCCGAGTGTAGGGCGCGACGGCAGCCCACCGAGCGACGAGGCCTCGGTGCAGGGCCCTTTGCCAGCAGTGGCACCGGCGGTAGCCTTACCCGCCGAGCCACCGATGCTTCCAGTACCAGACGCCGACGATGCACGTCGCCTCAGGGCACTGCACGAGTTTCAGAGCCAGCGACCGCCCAGGTTTCGCGGTGAGGCGGACCCCCAGGCCGCCGAGGACTGGCTAGAGGCGGTGGTACGGATCTTCAGGCTAGTGAGGACACCAGCGGATCTCATGGTGATCCTCGCAGCGAGCCTCCTGCAGGCGGCGGCAGGACGATGGTGGAGCCTGATGCTCCAGGTTCACGATGAGGCATCCCTGCTCTGGACGGACTTCGAGAGCCTCTTCCGCTCTGAGTTCGTCCCGGCCACCCTCCGAGCGGTGCGCATCCAGGAGCTTCTCCAGCTGCGCCAGGGCGGCATGACGGTCGCTCAGTATGCGGCGAGGTTCACGGACCTATCTCGCTACTCGACCGACATGGTACGGGACCCCTTCTTCCGGGCCCGGACCTTCGAGCAGGGCTTGCGACAGGAGATTCGTGCGTCGCTGATCTCCCTCAGCATTCCGACCCAGGCAGGAGTGCTGGAGCGAGCCCTCCTGATCGAGAGCTTCCTGGCAGAGCCTTCTTCAGCGGCGAGACCTAGCGCAGGGCGGCAGGTAGCTGAGTCTTCGGCAGCAGGTAGCCGACGGATGACTCACGGGTCCAGGCAGACCAGACCCCCACGCAGACGGCCTCAGGACACCGGCTCAGCAGTACGAGGCACACAGCGGAGTGCCAGCCTTTCGAGAGGCAGGCTGTGCTACTCTTGCGGCGGGCAGGGTCACATGGCTCGTGACTGCCCGACTCGCCGATCAGAGGAGCAGCAGACGGTGGAGGGGCCACCCAGGCAGAGGCAGAGGGTCGACCGTGGCGGTCCGCAGGGAGGAGGCGGACGAGGCCGAGGAGCTGGCCGAGCAGCGGGTGGTGGGCGACGCTTTCAGGCTCTACCCCCACCACCACCAGGAGGGCCACCTCGACCACAGGGAGCCGGCGGGCAGGGACAGGCCCAGCTCCAGGCAGTGGAGGCCTACGACCCCGACATGCCAGAGATGATTCGAGGTACGATCTGTGTCTATTCCACCCTTGCTGCAGTACTTATAGACACAGGAGCGAGTCACTCTTTCATAGCCTCTGCCCTTGTTCGGAGCTCGGAGATTCCGACTGAGCCGTTGGCTCGATCCTTACGGCTAGAGACTCCTACGGGAGCAGACTCGACGATTACGCACTGGTGCCGGCAGTGTGAGCTTACTCTAGGAGGCGAGAGCTTCGGCTGGGATCTCCTTGTAGCGGCGTCGAGGCCTTACGACGTCATCTTGGGCATGGATTGGCTATCCACGGTTCATGCCCAGATCGACTGTTTTAGGCGCAAGGTACGATGTGTTCGTACCGACGGGAGCAGGTTTACCTTCACCGGCGAGAAGGGAATCTTTGCAGCACAGGATGGACTTCCGCGGAGGAGAGTGCAGCCCATCTCACATCAGTTGGCTAGCCTCATCCTAGGAGCAGTGGACGTGCGGAGTCCGGCTTTTCCTGCAGTGGTGGACCAGTACGTGGACGTCTTTCCCGACGACGTTCCAGGGCTACCTCCTCGTAGAGAGGTAGACTTTTACATCGACTTGTACCCCGGGACAGCCCCGATATCTACTCCAGCATATCGGATGGCCCCCGCCGAGCTTCGAGAGCTGCGGGTACAGTTGGAGGACTTGCAGAGCAAGGGGTTTATCCGACCCAGTGTTTCACCCTGGGCTTCCCCGATTTTGTTCGCCAAAAAGGCGGACGGGAGCTTGCGACTTTGTGTCGACTATCGTCGCCTGAACCAGGTGACAGTGAGGAACAAGTATCCGCTGCCACGGATTGATGACCTCTTCGATCAGCTCAAGGGAGCGCGGTGGTTCTCGAAGATAGACCTCCGGTCAGGCTATCATCAGCTCAGAGTTCGAGACGAGGACGTGCAGAAGACGGCCTTCAGGTGTCGGTATGGCCATTATGAGTTCTTGGTTATGCCGTTCGGCGTAACCAATGCTCCAGCGGTGTTCATGAGCCTCATGAACAGGATCTTCCAGCCATACCTCGACCGATTTGTCGTTGTCTTCATTGACGACATTTTGGTATACTCGACGACTGAGGAGGAGCATGCCTACCACCTGCGAGTTGTGCTAGACACACTCCGAGAGCACCAGCTTTATGGCAAGCTCTCAAAATGCCAGTTCTGGTTACGTGAGGTCCATTTCTTGGGGCACGTCATTTCTGAGGCGGGAGTTGCAGTGGATCCCGCGAAGATCGAGGCAGTGCTAGCTTGGGAGCCACCCAGGAGCGTGACTGAGGTGCGGAGCTTCTTGGGCCTAGCGGGATACTATCGGAGATTCGTGCCAGACTTCTCCAGAGTTGCGGCACCACTCTCAGCCTTGACGAAGAAGGGGAAACCCTTTGTGTGGTCAGACAGATGTCAGCAGAGCTTCCAGGAGCTGAGACAGAGATTGACCAGCGCACCTATCTTGAGGTTGCCTGAGGAGGGAGTTGGGTACGTAGTTTACTGCGATGCATCAGGGACTGGACTCGGGTGCGTCCTGATGCAGGAGCGGGCCGTGATCGCCTACGGATCACGTCAGTTGAGGCCGCATGAGCAGAACTACGCCACTCATGACCTGGAGTTAGCAGCAGTGGTCTTCGCTCTGAAGACTTGGCGGCACTATCTGATGGGCGAGCGCTTCACAGTCTTTTCTGACCACCAGAGTCTCAGGTATATCTTCTCTCAGAAGGACCTGAACCTGAGACAGCGGAGATGGCTTGAGTTCCTCCAGGACTATGACTTTGAGATAGTCTATACTCCTGGGAAGGGGAACGTGGTAGCCGATGCCCTCAGCAGGAGGACGGGCATTCAGCTACTTGAGGAGGCGACGGAGCAGCTAGCCTCCTTGCAGATATCCTTCGTGGATAGAGACGGAGCAGCCTTTCTTCAGTCTCTCACAGTCTCTCCTCCACTTCTACAGCGGGTCAGAGAGGCTCAGCGTGGGGACGCTGACTGTGAGACCCGGCGTGCACTGATATCCTCAGGTCAGGCGCCTGATGGTTTCTCCCTTGGAGCAGAGCACGACATCCTTTTCAGAGGACGTACCTTCGTACCAGTCGCTCTACGAGAGGAGGTGCTGAGAGAGTTTCACACTTCTCCCTTGGCGGTACATCCCGGAGTGGCGAAGATGTACCAGGATCTCAGGCGACAGCACTGGTGGCCGGGTATGAAGAAAGCTGTGGCAGAGTTCGTTTCACGATGCCTCACCTGCCAGCAGGTGAAGGCAGAGCATCAGGTACCAGCAGGCTTGGTACAGCCCTTGGAGGTCCCGGAGTGGAAGTGGGACAGCATATCTATGGACTTCGTGACTGGACTTCCACGCACTTCCAGAGGTCACGACTCCATTTGGGTGATTGTCGACCGACTCACCAAGTCGGCACACTTCTTACCCATCAGAGAGCAGGGCTCAGTAGAGAGCTTGGGACGTCTTTACGTCCAGGAGATCGTACGGCTTCACGGTGTGCCATCGTCTATCGTCTCCGATCGAGATGCTCGTTTCACTTCCAGGCTTTGGAAGGGGTTGCAGGAGGCATTCGGGACGCGGCTCCATCTGAGCACAGCCTTCCACCCTCAGACGGATGGACAGACGGAGAGGACCATACAGACACTCGAGGACATGCTCCGTGCATGTGTTCTCGACTTTGGTCGCAGCTGGGAGGACCACCTACCCTTGGTGGAGTTTGCGTACAACAACAGCTACCACTCCACCATCGGGATGGCACCATACGAGGCGTTGTACGGCAGACCCTGCAGATCACCGTTGTGCTGGACAGACCCTGGGGAGTCAGCACTCGTGGGACCAGAGATGGTCCGAGCCACGACAGAGAAGGTCCAGATCATCCAGGAGAGGATGAGGACAGCTCAGAGCCGGCAGAAGTCATATGCTGACAGGAGGCGGAGGCCACTAGAGTTCGAGGATGGCGACCACGTCTTTTTGCGTGTCTCACCTCGACGTGGTTTACGGAGATTTGGCCGAGGCGGCAAGCTGTCTCCCCGCTTCATCGGGCCTTTCCAGGTCCTCAGCAGGATAGGAGAGGTGGCTTATCGCCTGGCTCTACCACCTCAGTTGCACCGGGTGCATGACGTCTTCCACGTGTCTCAGCTGAGGAGATACGTGCACGACCCGACGCACATCATCGACTTTGGGGAGCTGGACGTGGACGATGGGGCGACTTTTGCGGAGGTTCCAGTGGAGATCGAGGATCGACAGGAGCGGGTCCTACGTGGGCGGTCGATTCCTCTTGTGCGCGTCAGATGGCAGCACGGGAACCTCCAGGAGAGCACTTGGGAGCGGGAGGCTCAGATGCGTGCTCAGTACCCCCATTTGTTTCCCTAGTTTTTGATGTATCTTTACGAGGACGTAAAGCCCTGAGGTGGGAGTAATGTAAAGACCCGCAAATTTCAAGGAAATTTTTTTCTTAATTTTCTTTGGAATTTTACAAGAGCGCAGCTTCAGACGGCACCTGATTCCGAGGCCCGGTGTGCCCGGAATCAATTTCCGAAGTTTGGCTCGGGTACGTTCAGTGAACGGACGAGCGGGTTTTTCTATCTTTTGAACCGGTGCCCGGAATCGAATTCTGAGGGCACCGATGAAATCGCAGCGCCGGTATTTGCTTAGAAACGCCTCTTCCGGAGTTGCGTTTGCTCAGACGTGGTTTTTAAATTTTACGGCTTTAAGTCAGAAATAAAATAAAGTTTGTGCGACAACTTTATTTTATTTCACTTAAGCTGCTTGGAAGCCACTTGAAGTCACTTAAAGACGGCTTGAGCTGAGTTGAACTGGATAGGGTGCTATCCAGAAATATCCTACCCCTTGGTAGGATATTTGTGCGGTGGGACCCGCACGAGCCCGCCGTTTCTTTCGCTAAGTAACGCACCCGCGAAAACCCGTCAAAGTAACTGAAAAGTCAACCGACGCGTTTTCTTTAATTCTTAACAGACCATTTAATTGGGCGGTTTATTTCGTGAATTAAATGGACTGTTTCTTCGTGAATTAAATGGGTCGTTTCTTTCGTTGAATTAATTCAACGAATTAATGGATCGTTTTTTAACCGGTTTCGTGTGTTGGCATGTTTATAAAATAAGACCAACCTAAAAATCCTTGGAAAGGATTTGAGAGAATCTTCGTTCCTCCACCCTCTCCGCGAAGAACGCGAAGAACGCGAAGAACGCGAAGAACGCGAAGAACGCCGAACCCGGAAGTCGACGACGCTTTCGCCCGAGACGTTCTTCCGATCTCCGATCTCCGATCACCGACCATTCGAGGTGAGTGATTTCGGATTTCCTCTCAAGTTCTTTTCTTTGGTTTTAAACGAAACACAGATTTAAATATTAATAATTTAAATCTGTTGTTCTTGATTTGTTGAGCTCGCCGGCTCAACGCCGGTTTCCGCGACGACGCGACACCTTCCCGCGACGACGCGACGATCGATCTCTTCCGCGACGATCTCTTCCGCGAAGAACGCCCGCGCTCGACGATCATCAAGGTAGGGATTTGATTGTGATTCTTTTTCCCGTGATTATTCTTTTTAAATAAAGAACCCGATCGAAACAATTTTTAATTTATTTAAAAATTGTTGTTGATTATTCCTCCCGTGATTTATGGCTAACGCGGAGGGTGCGGGTCTAACGAACAAGACCCGGCAACCCTCCGCCGATCTATTTTGGTTGTGCGGATTTGGCGGACGTCGACAAACCGTGCGGCAAGGGCAATTTGTTGGCTCCGCAGTGAAGATCGTCCCCCGGGAGGAGCATCGGCGCAGACGGGAAAGAAAACGGGCCACCGGAGCATCTCCGGCGGCCCGCGGAAGGAGGCGGCGGCGCGGGTCGCCGGCGCGGCGGCGCCGGCGACCGGAGGCGGCGGCGCCAGGCGCGCCGCCGTGGAAACCTTCCGCCGCGGCTGAAGCCGCGGCGGCGGCGGCAGCCGGTTCCGCGGCCGCGCGGAACCGGGACGGACGCGGCGGCCCGGCCGCGTCCGCGAGACAAGCGGCCCCCCGCGGGGCCGCGGTTTCCCTCAAGCCGCGGGTTCAACCCGCGGCGGCGGCGGCTCTTCGGCCGCGCGGCCGAAGACCGAGCCGGCCGGTCCGGTCGGCCGGGCCGCGCCCAGGCCGGACCGGACCCGGCCGAGCCGGTTCGGGCCGGGTCGGGCCGACCCGGTTCGGGCCGACCCGGTTCGGCCGACCCCAGGGGGGGGTTCGGGCCGGGTCGCCCCGGGCCCAGTACCCCCGTTTCGGGCCCTCTACGGTCTTTCGCCCATATCTTGGGCCTGGGACCTCCGATTGACGAACCGTCAGCGGCTACGCGATCCTTGGATCGAGACGGTCGTTTCGGTATATTATACTCAAGGTTTCGGAAGACTTTGGGTTCGGCCGGGTTGGTTCGTACACGAAGCCAACCGGGCCCTCGGAGCGGAAACGCTCATAACTTGAGCTACGGACGTCCGAACGACGTACCGTCAGCTGTGGTGGTTTCCTCTAAGTGAGACGGAACTTTTGGCATACTCCGCCCGAGGATCGGATACAGGCGGAGTACGGTCGGGTTGGTTTTGCCCTAAAAACCAACCGGGCCCCTGGGACGAAAATGCCAATAACTCTCAGACCGGGCGTCCGATTGACGCGCCGTCTGTCGCGTTGAGATCCTGTTGTCGATACGGAACTTTTGGATACATCAACTTCGGACTACGTGTCAGTTGATGTATCAGCCTCTCGGTTCGTGGAGCGGACCCTCCTAAACGAGCTCGCTTTGTGCGGGAACCCTAGCGCTGGCTGTGACCTCGACGACAGAGCAGAGATCCTCCGTGGACTGCGACGACGGCAGAGCAGAGATCCTCCGTGGACTGCGACGACGGCAGAGCAGAGATCCTCCGTGGACTGCGACGACGGCAGAGCAGAGATCCTTCGTGGACTGCGGCGACGACTGTGCAGGGACCTCAGTGGACTGCGTCGACTACTGCACTCAGCGATCCTACGCGGATCAGTGCCCGATCCTGTGTGGGTCCTACTACCGGTTCTGTGTGAGCCACTGCCTACCGGTTCTGTGTGAGCCACTGCCTACAGGTTCTGTGTGAGCCCGATCCTGTGTGGGTCTTCTGCGGGGGTTAGTACCTATCGATCCTTCGTGGGTCCGACGACTGAGACGGATCAGTGATCGTCTTTGACGTCATCTGAAAAAGTATACCTGGTTGAGCTGAATCTTATGTTACTCTCCTTTGTGGATTGTGTTGAACTATCCTTTGTGGATTTACTGTTTACTCTCCTTGTGGATTTGAGTCTTGCTTTCCTTTGTGGATTGAGTTGTTCTTGAGCTCGTGAGCAGAGCTAGAATTGGGGACTTAGGTATATGTATGGGCATATACCTAAGTCGAGTCAGATGTTACTTCGTGATTGCATCTTTCTTTTGTGCTATATCCTTTGTGGATTTCGGGAGACCTTCGGGGGTCTCGGGGTCCTTACTGAGTAGTTGTACTCACCCCTGCACGGGCTATGCCCGCACTTCGTGGTGTTGGTTGCAGACGACGGACAGCGCTGATCGCGGTTGGGGCGTGGAGCAGGACGGTACCTGGAGGTGGACCACTGGACGGGACGTGCTCAGAGCGGACGTGGGGCCCGAGGAGCTTGGAGGCTATCTGTACCCACCCTTCAGGTGGGATTGCCAGTGGACGACACGAGGCCGCCGTCTTTTCTTCAGTTGCTGTACTTTACTTTTCAGTTGTACTTTACAGTTGGGCTTGTATTTCCGGCCCCTTTACCTTTCTGCACTTTACTTTCCGCTTGCTGACTCTGTGTGGTTGTTACTTATAAAGGCAATGCCTTCCCTGTTTACTGGGATTTTACGCCTTGGTGCTAGTCGCCAGCCCCTGGCCTATGGAAGGCGGGCTTGGGGTAGTCACGGCACGGGCCCCGAGGACGGGTCGTGACAATTTTTTACTTTAACATTAAATAAAAGGTATTTATGTCATTTTCCAACTAAAGTGGCTCCATGGGGTCCCCAAGTTGACCCATGGATTGTCTTGGTCGGCCATGGCACATCCAATGAGGGTAGGACATCTTTCAAGCTCATCTCATATTATTAAAACATTATTTTTACCTTAAACTACACTAATTACCTCTAATCGTGATTAAGAACTTAAAAGTTACTATTCACCAAAAATTATTTTAATCTCATTGAACCACATTTTACTTCTTAATGACAACCATGTATGTCGGATTTTTGAAAATCAAATCACAGAAGTGGTAATATTTCATTTAAACGAAAAATCAGTTATTTAACTACCACTTAGTGGTTTCACTATTCATCAAAAATTGATGTTTTTCAGAACAATGCCAAAATTTCACCCTAAGCTATAATCGATATTCCGAATCCAAAAATGAAGTCCATTTTGAAATATAAAATTTCTATAATTTAAAAATTGGTTATTACTATTCATAACGGCTACTTTGATTAGTCGCGGTGTTTTAGAACTCGAAGTTGCGTACAATGCAAGCTATTGCATTATTGAATGAGAAGCGTATTGTGGAAGATCAGGGTGTTACATTCTCCCCTCCTTCAATAAATTTCTTCCTCTCAATTTGAAATTTCTTTTGGAAAATAAAAGGTTGAATATAGAAAATACCTTTGTGGAAAACCCACATCGGAAATAAGGTTAATAAAATTTAGTCTTAGTAAGAGGGAAATAGAAATAAGAAAGTCACCACAAAATTATGATCTCGATAAGGAGAACATTGGTGGAAATTAGAAACATATAATTGGAGGAAAAATGTAAATATTTTTAGGGAGTTATTGAGGTCATCAATCACAATCAACTGTCAAATTGAGGGCCTCAAAGCCTTCAATCTATGTTGATTTAAAATATCATTAGTTCAACAAGACATAAGGTATTAGGATAACACATTTTTTTGTTTTAATATCCCATTACTAATGTTTAAGAATTAATTTATTCATTGAATAAGAGATAGGTATATATATTTATGCTTGACAATTAGAGTTTCAACCTTCAACTCATCTTTCACTCAAAAAGATAATATAACTCAAAAATATTATTCTTATCCTAATTGTATAAGGTTCCAAATTTTAACACATACCATTTAGATTATAAAAACTATTTTGTAATAACCAGGGACTTCACGTAGTCTAGTGGTAGGCGATTAATCCCAATAGCACTATGGTTGTGGGTTCGATTCCCACGGCTTTGTCTGACGCGATGGGTTGTCACTCGGTCTGCGTGTTGTCCTTTTTATAAATATCCAAAAATAACCTTAACAATAGTATCCAATGTAAAATATAATCCATTACAACCTTTATAGTTATCCAAAATACTTATGTCCAACTCACAGTCCATATTTTATGAGGAAGGTAAACAGAATGAAGCCCCTTTTTTTCTGCGTAACAACATGTGAACACCTTCATCATGTATTCTTTTAAAACACTGCAACATACTGTATTACCATAAATCCTTATTGATTACATTAATGATCCCTTATTCCTTATAGAAAACTAGATATACTCCTTCTATCCAGAAATGTATACAAATCATTAATCAGTTTCAAGGATGTTAAGAATATCCAACATAATTTATCCGAATCAATCATGTCTTATTCCAAAATCACTATCTCGGTATCAGAAACATATTATGGTTTATCTTTCTCTCAACCATATATTTTCTAAAAAATTATCCGACTGTGGATTCACTTTTCTTGGTTCCACACAATCTCAAGTCCTAGATGAAATAGTACTGTAGTACAATCCTTATATACTCCATAATTATTATAACTAGTACATCATTGATACAACACTCAAATTACAAAATTCTTTAATAAAAACATAAGAACTCTAATCATTCCTCCTCATCTGTGGTAGTATCATAACTTGATTATTATCCAATAACATCATTTGGGGCATACTCTAATGATTTGAACATTGGTTTTCGTAGTGTCCCCACTCCTTGCAGATGAAGAATTGTACATTTGAAACCTTTTTCTTACCATTGCAGTCACGCACTTGGTGTCCTTTTTCTCCACACTTATAACAAACTTCGATTCCATTCAGGAAAATTTCATGGTGTTTATTCCCACAGTTATCACATATTTAGAAATTCTTATTTTCCCTCGTCCCTTTATCTATCATTCTCTCTTCAATCCTTTTCTTCTCTTTCATCCCATCAAATCCATAAGACTCAGAGAATTATCTACTTATCTTATTAACACATGATACTATTTCATCATATGTTGATAACACATGGGAGAATATTTCCCTTCTAAATGTTGGGTTAATACCATGAAATATATGATCCTTCTTACTCTTTGGATCATACGTATTGATGGAGTTCACATTCCTTCTATTGGGCGCCATTTCTATACAATGCATTAAACTTGGTTAGTTTATGAATCAAAATACATAATAACAAACTTGAAAACACTTATAATAAATTGAGATATTTATGGATATAATCCATAATCATAAAAATTGTTTTCTATTAAGAAGTGTATACTCATAACCCTTCATAGTGGTTTGTAAAGAAAATGTGAATTATCCTAAGCATATCCCCCGAGAGTGTCGTAACCAAGAGTGCATCAAGGCCCATTGTCGTGCACCAGTTCCCGTTCGAGTCTAGCTCAAAGCGGTGTTTTCGGGTTTTACCCCTAGGTACATCTGTGCCAGAGCCGCCTCAACCTGCTCATATCCAGACACGGATGTATTTCTCGGGAAACTCACAAAATCTCTATAATACCAAAATTCTAAGAAGTTCTTCTATACTAATCCTTAATGTCTATCTTCGGGATATGTGCTCTAATCAGAGTTTATCTAAATATAACTTCCAAGGTTAGTACTAAACTACCTCTGATACCAACTATAACGCCCCGACCCCAGCTACACAGAGTCGGTGCATTACTTTGTAACATTGGCATGATCACAAAAGATCAAGTCTCGAAAGACTGATTAGTATAGTAGCCTTGGAAACACTAGATACTTTCATAAATGTTACATTACAACATAAAGTGAAAAACTGATAACAAAGTCTTCATAGTCCACACTCATATCCTCTTTTGACTATCCCTGTAGTTCATTCCTAAAATACTTCTTCATATCCTGGAAAATATTAAAACATTGAAAGGGGTGAGCTCAGATGCTCAGTAAGGATAACAATATTGCGGAAGCTTCCATAAATAATCATTAACATTTAAGGCAATGTATAACTAAAACAAAAGCCTTTTTAAACTTTAACATTAGCATAATATGGCAAAAATAAAATTAAATAATTCCATTTACTTACTCACATGGATATTCTACTAATCGAATAATCCCATGAAATATCAATAACCACTTTCATAATGATGGAATGCATAATTCCAGACTATCATAACCACGTATCCAAGGCCTCGTGCCAAGTCCACAAATAAGATTTTGTCAAGGCCTCATGCCAAGACACTAGTTTGTCTCATTGGACCTATCGATGCATCGAGGAGCTATAGCGGGCTCCACCCGTCACTTACTAAGTCCAATTCATTCCTCAAATGAATGGGTTTAAACATATCATAAACCATAACATAATCGTATCACATAAAACATGCATAAAGGAAACATAACATTTCCACATTTCAATCACAATATTTCAATACAACACATTGATATAATAAAAACGCTTTCAAAACCATTTTCAATACCAAAATAAAAGAAATTTAAAACTTTGTATTTATTTTTCATTAAAAAAATAGTGATGGCTTGTAGAGGAGCCGAAACTCAAATAATGGTCACGGCGGTGGAGAAGTCATTGTCGCCACATTTGTATGGAAAGAAAAACATTCCCTTTTTTCATTTAGTAAAACACTTCGTATAAAAAATATTCCTTTTGAATAAATGTAAAAGTCAAAGGGGTTTATACACCGTATAAACGAAAATTGTGTATAAAACCAAATATGCCTCAATGAAAGGAGATTGAGATGAAGTCCTTAAAAAGATCATTTTTAAAATAAAATAGATCTATTATGTGTATTCACTATAGTTACACATAAAGAACATAAAAATACAAAATAGGACATAATAATATCATGACATAATTTGAAAGTAAGAGATTAACCCAAAGAATGGAAGTTGGGTTAAAAATTCCCTTACCTCGTGTCTGACTTGACTCAACCCTTCTTTAACCTCCTGAATAATAAACTAGAGTTAATATCTACCTTATTAAGAACCATTTTAAATTTCATTATCCTTTTTATATCACTTATTACAATGTTATGAACGTTATGTAATAATTTAAGTTAATAACGGTCGTTTTGTCGATCTTTGGTACCTGATTCAACAATAAACTTCTTATAATTACAAGTTGTTCATGTGGTGAAATATCCATTATATCGAGAATTATAGTCACGATGTAGATATAATATATATCATATATATCCAGTATATACATTCATTCATAATATTACGTAACATTTAGAGGTAAGAAATGAAATGCACCGTTCATGGAGACGGTAAGCCGTACGTACGCATGAACGCTACTTTCATTTATATTTCATATTTAATGGAATGAAATCATAATTATATAAAGGTATAATATAATTACAGTACAATATAGTGTATAATACCATTTACTCCATCCTTTATACATCCCACTTATGGTATTAACGATTCAAGTCACTTTGAGGGGGCGGTAGTCCGCACTTTCTAAAATGAAAATATCGCGTTTACCCATAATGGAAACCACAATGGTATGACATAAATGAAAAATAAAAAATCATAAGGAAAACTAAAACATAATATATATCATATATATAAAAAGTTTCATCATAATGGCCACCATTAGAGGTGTTATATGAGTGTCGAACAATCATCGTTTTGTGGGGAAAAAATTTGTCATCCACGGAAAAAATATGTTCTTTAACCATTAGATGTAGGTGTGTGTAAGTGTAAACCAAATCCTAATCCAAAAAACATCCTATTATATTGTAGATACTGGTTTTGTTACAAAAGAAATGAAAAAAAGAGATTAAGTGG
The DNA here is from genome assembly GCA_963277665.1 of Viscum album. Classification (NCBI taxonomy): domain Eukaryota; kingdom Viridiplantae; phylum Streptophyta; class Magnoliopsida; order Santalales; family Viscaceae; genus Viscum; species Viscum album. The sequence goes on along the minus strand of OY728123.1, from coordinate 1,193,357,645 downwards.
TTGGAGAAGCTAAATAAAACAAAACAACATTAGAGAAGACATTACCTAAAAATCGGGTAACTCTTTTTGATTTGAGACAAAGGCTTCCTTGGGAAGAATTCTGCCAAAAGTGAGGATTCTAGGAGTAAGTGAGGGATGTTGGGAGAGTATTTGGGCAGAGGTTGGCTGAGACAAATTGCTTCATGTTTTGAATAAGGTGGGAGTGGTGGGGGCCTTTTATAAGTGGTTAGGAGGGGCACTTTTGGAAAGTAATGAGATTTTACATTATTATACAATGATTTTCGGATTATAAAGGTCCCACACTTATATAATTCGTGGATAAGGTGATAAGGGTTCTAAATCTACCCATCCAATAGACTTTGGACAGGTGTAAGCCTTGGATTTTACATTATCATTTCATTTTATTAAAATCGTTAAATAATGAGGCCATCGCCGCATCATAATTATGTCATAAATAATTTAATTTATTTAATGTCTAAAAATTATAAAAAAAATACTATGATGTAGTAAATCGTTTTATCATTCCAATGACTATTTATAGTCAAAAATATGACTTTTATAACCCCATGTAAAAGTTTTTTTAGTAAATTATTTCATGTTTGTGTCATTTTTTACTTTAACATTAAATAAAAGGTATTTATGTCATTTTCCAACTAAAGTGGCTCCATGGGGTCCCCAAGTTGACCCATGGATTTTCTTGGTCGGCCATGGAATATCAAATGAGGGTAGGAAATGTGTCAAGTTCATCTCATATTATAAAAACATTATTTTTACCTTAAACTACACTAATTACCTCTAATCGTGATTAAAAACTTAAAAGTTACTATTCACCAAAAATTATTTTAATCTCATTGAACCACATTTTACTTCTTAATGACAGCCATGTATGTAGGATTTTTGAAAATCAAATCACAGAAGTGGTAATATTTCATTTAAACGAAAAATCAGTTATTTAACTACCACATAGTGGTTTCACTATTCATCAAAAATTGAAGTTTTTCAGAACAATGCCAAAATTTCACCCTAAGCTATAATTGATATACCAAATTCAAAAATGATGTCTATTTTACAATATTCCAAATATATTAGTTGCATTAATTAATTTTATAATTAATTCCCACTGTCACAACAAATAGCGTGTTTTTAAGTAAACAATTTATATCAAAAGATTGGAAATTTTTTATGTCCATTTTCAATGTTAAATTAATTCTAATGACCACCATTGGATAAAATGGTAAAAATATATTCTAATTATACTTTAAAACCACTAAAAAGTATAATTTATCACTATAAATTATTTTTATTAAAAAAGTTGTTTTTAAGTATTTTTCACTATTCATAAAAAATTAGAAGTTCTCAGAAAAATACCAAAAATTCAACATAGGATAATTTCGATATTTCGAATCCAAAAATGAACTCCATTTTGAAATATAAAATTTCTATAATTTAAAAAGTGGTTATTAATATTCATAATGGCTACTTTGATTAGTCGCGGTGTTTTAGAACTCGAAGTTGCGTACAATGCAAGCTATTGCATTATTGAATGAGAAGCGTATTGTGGAAGCTCGGGGTGTTACAATTTTATTAGCCAACCCTGTCAGCCCCACCCCATTTTAGGGGGATCCCACCTCTACTTCGATCTCTTCTCACACTAGTGCATTCACCCTATTCATAGTTTTTGATTATCTTCCCACTTTTCCTTCCATCCTAATAATCCCTATAGTTTTATAATTATCCAATGGGATCCTAAAACCTCTTGCCATATATCTTATTACACCCCATGTCACTATATAAGTTTTTTAAATCAATTACATTAGTTAATTTTGTAGAAATAAAATTTGCATATGTTTTGAATTGCAATTTTCAATTTCCTAAAATTTTTAATTTTCTAGAAAAAATGGGGTAATTGTTTATGAAAAACTATTTATGTACACTTATAAATGGTGAAGTTTATAAATATTTTTTAATATTCATAGTTTGAATGTTGAATATAACACAAAAATTTAGTGACTCTTAGTTATAATTTTGTGGATTTTCATTTCATTGGGCATTCTTAGTGAACAACATTCGAAAATTTAGGAAAACTATGTGAAAAATTTAAGATTTGTATTTGTGGTTATAAATTATCGCTATAAAATATTGAATAATGGGTAGATGAAACTATTGGGTCCCTGAGGAGAAGTCATGCATTGGAGGTTTCTCATTCTAGTGGAAACCAAAAAATTTCAGCATCGTTTTCCAAATAGAGAGAAAAAACAGGTGAAGTGAAAAAATGTATTTTCTAGGATTTCAAGATGCCCCACAAATGAAATTAAATTGGCTAAAGCCCTTCTCTCACCCACACATTCATCCAATCCATGAAGCACAATGAAATGCCTCTTCCACTCTTTCCTCCATATTTCTTATTCTCTATATCATAATTTCTTATAGATTCAATCATTGTATGTCCAAATCTTCTCTTATTCCTTATTCCTCTTTATTCTATTGGGGGTTTCCCCACTCTTATAAGGACTAGGGTATACAAGGTTTGATATTAGTGTTTAGGGTTCTTGATTAATTTAGGGGTTTTATTTTTAGGGACTTATTGAGTTGGCATGAGGCTTCTTGGAGGATTCCTCTTCATAGTCGAAGACTTATGTGTTGATTATCATTGAAATGAGGTAGTTTATTTTGTTCATTAAATTAAACATACATTTAATTAACTCTATGGTATATTTAATTATATTATTCATTAAATTCTATCCATTCTTTTTGTTTGGATAAAAATATAAAGGTTTATAAGGTGGGTTTTGACAAAATAAATGGTGTTTACTTGTAATTTCATGTGTGACATAAAAATAAAAGTAATGATAAATTGTTTTAAGATGGATTTAACATAAATTATAGATAATTATGTGTTTTGAAACCATTTTTGTATATAAAACATAGTAATAATTGTTGTTTTGGACTTCCCAATGTTTTATCTTTTTGTTACAATTGGTGTTTTAAAAGTACTATTATTTTGAAAATATTAAAAGTATACTTTTAATTGTAGTTTTATTTTTTGAAATTCCATGAAACATTTTAGACTATAATTTAAATTTTATTAGGGTATTTTATAGTCCATGGGAATTATATTAGATAATTTGTTGATTATTTATGTGGTTCTTCCAAATATATTTGAGATTGTTATTTTATCTGATTATTATTAAATATATTTCATGAGATTGGTTTTAAATAATAGTTTTTAGTGGGAAATAAAACATGCCAGAAGGGAAGTTTTGCTCAGAATATTTTAATAAAGTTATTTTTGGTTCCTTGGGATTTAATGGTGTATCTGAATGTTGAAACCTCTTGTTCCCCTTGTTGTGTTGTAGCTCTGGGTGTGATATTGCATGTTTCTTCATGTTATTTTCATTCCAATGGTTATATTTTAAATTACATGTTTTATGAATAATATGTAATGGTGTAGTTCATTTCAATGGTATGGGAGATAAGGTTCCATTTTATTTTATGATATATTTATGAATGTAATCAATCACATCCATTTCATATGCGTCATGGGAGTCTTAGTACACAAAGTTGAGGTATGGATGAGTGAAATCCCTAGTTTGGAGGGTGTTGAAGCGAATGTTTTTGAATTCACTAGTAGAAACGATAAATATCGAGATTGATGATGACATTAGGTGTATCTAGTAAGTGAATTTTTATCCTTTTTGGGATTTCATCACTTTATTATTTTGGTGGGATAGTCTTTGTAGAGTTTTTTTCGATTTCTTAAAAAGAAGATGGCTTGGATCAACGATGTCTCTTTCCAAGAATTGAGTTGTTCTATTGTCGTAACTGGAAACATTATATCTTCTAGCCTAATTTTTCTTCCCCTTAATCTCTTTATATTAATTCCAATACCAATAGTGATGTGATCACATATAATTCAATAGAATTTGTCAAAATATATATTTGGATCTTCCCCAGGAGTATGTATTTTGGAAAATATTACATCTTGTAAAAAATATAATGCTGAAGATTCATGTTAAGATCTAGCCTCCCTATAAGGCCCTAGCCTTAAACCTTACTTAATATTGATTTAAATGAATAATTTACATTGAGGATCTTTTCAGGTTTATAGTCTTAGAGAATTAGAACATAACTATTACATCTCAAAAGATTACAAAGTAGACACTTCTACTAGGTTTCCATAAAAAAACTCTTAAAAAGAAACATGTCTAGTTCCATGTCTTATATAGCATGACATTACCTTGATCCCATACTTGACCTTATTCAACTTTAAGTCCTGTGAAAAACATTTCAAAAAAAAACTTGGGGTGAGCATAAAAAGCTCAGTAAGGGATACACAAAGAATGAAAACTGTTACTTTTTCAAACATCAAGTAAACCATGTATACTCTAACAAAGTAATACCTTCACCATCATGAAGTAGTAAAAACTATTCACTAAATATAGTATCATTACATACCTTTTTGTAAACAAAGTATTACCATTAAACCCATATAAAGAACACATATCATATATAAAGGTAACTTGGGACATAAACATACTTAAGTGGAATAACCATACGGTCGACTTCCTCACATATCACTTAATGGAATAGCCATACGGCCAATTTTCATACATACTTAATGGAATATCCATACGGCTGACTTCCATACCCAATGCATTGGAGGTTATAACGTAACCACCCGTCCTGGTATTCACGGCACCACCCGTCATATGGTTTATCACGTAACCACCCGTCAAATGTCTAAGTACCAAAATAAAATCATAAAACATAAAACCAATATAAAGGAATGAAAACATTTCCACATTTCAATCACAATATATCATAATAGAATCCTTTATCAAAACCATTTTCAATACCAAAATACATAAAAGATTATATGGTATTTATTTTATTTTAAAAACTTTACGGCTTGTTGAGGAAGCCAAAGACCAAATAATACTCACGGCAGCGGAAAAGGTCATTGTCACCGCGTACATTAAAAAAACATTCCTTTTTTTCATTTAGTCAAACTCTTCATAGAAAAAGATTCCTTTTTTATAAAAGTAAAAGTTAAAGGGGTTTATAAACAGTATAAAATAAAGTTGTGTATAAAACTAAATATGCCTCAATGAAAGAAGATTGAGACGAAGTCCCTTACCTTGGGTCCGACATGACTCGATCGTTCTTTAACGTCCTGAATAATAAACTTGAGTTAATTTCTACTTGATTAAGAACCTTTTTAAAGTTCATTATTCCTTTTATATCACTTATTTCCATGTTATAAACATTATTTAATCATTTAAGTTAATAATGATTGTTTTGTCGATATTTGGTTCTTAAGTCGAAAGTGGACTTCTTAAAATTACATGTTGTTCGTGTGGTCAAAGGTTCTTTATATCCAGAAGGAAATTCCTGATTTGGATATCATATATATCATATATATACAAAATATACATGTATTTATAATATTACATAATCATTTAGAGGTATGAAATGAAATGCACCGTTCATGGAGACGGTAAGCCGTACGTACGCATTAACGCTACTTTCATTTCTTTGTCATATTAATGGAATTAAAACTAAATGAGAGGTATGTATATTTTAATTCCAGAATTATATTCATCATTTATATATACCATTCATTATATATATCCATTATATACATGTACATTTAATGGTACATTACATTTGGGGATAAGAAATGAAATGCACTGTTCATGGAGACGGTAAGCCGTACCTACGCATGAACGATACTTTCATTTCTATCTCATACTTTAATGGAAATAAATAATAATGATATAGAGTTATATTGTAATTACAGTATAACATCATATATAATAACTTTAAATCCATCCTTTACACGTCCCACATATGGCATTAACGAATCACATCACTTTGAGGGGGCGGTAGTCCGCACTTCCTTAAATGAAGATATCGTGTTTACCCATAATGGAAACCATAAAGGTATGCCCAAAATGAAAAATAAAGAAGATTAAAGAAAAAAATAAACATATTATATATCATATATAAATATAGTGACATCTTAATGGACACCTTTGAAGTTGTTAAAGGAATGTTGAGCAATCATAGTTTCGCGAGGCATAAATTCACCATCCACGGAAACAGTATGTTCTTTAACCATTAGATGAAGGTGTGTGTAAGTTTATCTCGAATACTTCTTATAAAAACATAATAGTATATTTACGATACTGGATTTGTTACAAAAGAAATAAATAAAAAGAGTTTAGGGGGTTGGAGAAGCAAAATAATACAAAAGGACTCAAGTGAAAACATTACCTCAAAATCGGGTAACTCCCTTTGGTTTGAGCTCAAAGGCTTCCTTGGGAAGACTTATACCCAAAGTGAGGCTTCAAGGAGTAATAGAAGGAAGTGGAGAGACAAAATGGGAAGGTTTTGGCCGAGGAAAAGGCTTTGGGAGTGTGGGTAAGGTGGTAGACGTGGTGGCCTTTTATAAGAGAAGAGGAGGGGCACTTTTGGAAAGTAGGGAAATATTACTTTATTTTAAAATGTGTTTTGGTTTTAAAAGGTCCAAAATTAATATAATGCATGGATAAGGTGATAAGGGTTCTAAATCCACCCATCCAATAAGTTTTTGACATGTTTAGTGCATATAATTTACATTATCTTTCCATTTTATTTAGATCGTCAAATAATGACGTCATCGTTGCATCATTATTATGTCATAACTAATTTAATTTATTTAATGTCTAAAAATTATAAAAAAACTACTATGATGTAGGAAATCTTTTTAGATTTCAAATGACTATTTATAATCAAAAATCTGACTTTTATAATCCCATTTAAAAATTGTTTTAGTAAAACATATCATGTTTGTGTCATTTTTTACATTAACATTAAATAAAAGGTATTTATGTCATTTTCCAACCAAAGTGGCTCCATGGGGTCCTCAAGTTGACCCATGGATTTTCATGGTCGGCCATGACACGTCCAATGAGGTTAGGACAAGTGTATAGGTCATCTCATATTATTAAAACATTATTTTTACCTTAAACTACACTAATTACCACGAATCGCGATTAAAAACTCAATAAGTTACTATTCACCAAAAAATTATTTTAATCTCATTGAACCACATTTTACTTCTTAGTGACAACCATGTATGTCGGATTTTTGAAATTCAATACACAAAGGTGGCAAAATTTCATTTAAATGGAAAATCAGTTTTTATAAGTACCACTTAGTGATTTACCTATTCATCAAAAATTGAAGTTTTTCAGAAAAATTCCAAAAATTCACCCTAAGATATATTTGATATTCCGAATTAAAAAATGAAGTCCATTTTACAAAATTCAAAACATATAAGTCAAATTAATTAATTTAATAATTAATTCATGTTGTCATTACAAATAGCGTGTTTTTGTGAAACAATAAGTATCAAAAGATTGACACTAGTTTAAGTCCGATTTCAAAGGGAAATTAATTCCATCGACCACTATTGGATTTAATGGTAAAAATATTTTCTAATTTCACTTTAAAACCAATTCAAATAATAATCCAATCATATAAATAAATTATATCAAAAAGAGGTTTTGAACTAAAATACAACATTTACAATATTCAGTAAAAAAATGAACTTTATCGGAAAGATACCAAAATTTACACAAAGTAAATTTTGATGTCCCGATTCTAAAGAAGAGTTATATTTGGTCCAATATAATTTATCAGATTGATCAAAACTATATTTAATGATGGTTCTCCGTCAAAAGGTGATAAGTGAACCCTTAGTGAAAATTAGGGTATAAATGCCTAAAATTGAATTATTTCCATATTTTAAGCCTTTATCTTTTATTGGATAAATATAAAAACATTTAAAAACATATATAATCATATTTTAGTTATTTCGATACATTCCCGCCAGTACAACGGCTACATGTTAACTACCATTTAAAATAATATTATTATATTACTAGTGTGCAACGTAAGATTTCAATGAAACTCATCGTTGCTTATCGAGTACGCTATCGAATGTAGAAACCCCTTTTAATTAAAACTAATATTTAATTTGTAAATATTAATTAATATGAAAATTCTTTATTCTTTATTTACCTGGGATGTTACATCCTTACCCCCTGTTGGGAATTGCATCCTCGCAATTTTATTCACTTATCAAAATAAGTTGGGGTATTTATCCCTCATAGCATTTTCAGATTCCCATGTTGCCTCTTCAATCACATGGTTTTTACACAAAACACTTACCTGATAAATCACCTTATTCCGTAACACCTGCTCCCTATGGTCAAGAATCTGGACTGGTTGTTCTTTATAAATAGGTTCTCTTCCAGCTGAACTACCTCTAGACTCAAAACATGAGATGGATCTGGCATATACTTCCTCAACATTGAAACATGAAAAACATTGTGTACCTGAGATAAACTCGGAGGTAAAGCCACTCGGTAAGCAACTTCTCCAACTTTCCCCAGAATTTCATATGGTCCAATAAACCTTGGACTCAGCTTTCCCTTCTTACCAAATCTAATCACACCTTTCCAAGGAGAAACCTTGAGAAAAACATGATCACCTACCTCGAAAGATAGGTACTTCCTCCGGTTATCCGCATAACTCTTCTGCCTGCTCTGTGCTGTTCTCATGTGTTTCTGAATCAACTAAACCTTTTCTGCCATCTCTTCTACCAATTCTGGTCCCTTCAACTTCCTTTCACCCACTTCATCCAAGAAAGCTGGAGTTCGACACAGCTTCCCATATAATGCCTGAAATGGTGCCATCTGTATACTAGAATGAAAACTGTTATTATATGAAAATTAAACCAAAGAAAGATGTTGGTCCCAATTTCCCTGATAATCCATCGAACAAGCTCGTAGCATTTCCTCCAATGTCTGAATTGTTCGTTCTGACTGCCCATCTGATTGAGGATGAAAAGCTGTACTAAAATTTAATTCAGTACCCAATGACTTCTGAAGGCCTTTCCAAAAGTTAGAAGTGAACCTGGGATCACGATCAGATACAATGGATAGAGGAACTCCATGTAACCTGACTATATCTTTAAGATACAAACGGGAAAGTTGATCTAGGGAAAAAGTATCTTGTATAGCAAGGAAATGAGCAGATTTGGTCAAGAGATCAACAATAACCCAGATTGCATTATTACCTCGAGATGTCTTCGGTAATCCCACAAAAAAGTCCATGGATATATTCTCCCATTTCCACTATGGCTCTGGTAAAGGCTAAAGCATCCCTTTCGGTAACTGCCTCTTTGCTTTAACCTGCTGACAAGTCAAACACTTCATAGTAAGATCAGCAATATCTCTTTTCATTCCGTCCCACCAGTAATACTCCCGCAGATCTCTGTACATCTTAGTACTTCTAGGATTAACTGAAAACGGAGACTATGAGCCTCGCATAACAACTCATTCTTCAACTGTGAATCACAAGGCACATATAATCTCTTCACAAACCTCAAAACAGAATCATTATCAATGTTGAATTCAGGAAACTTACCTTTCTGAACCAGCTCTACCTTTTTCTGCAACTCGCTGTCTTGCTTCTGTGCTTGCTTGATTCTATCTGATAGAGATGATCTCACTGATACCTGAAACAAAACAGAAGAACATCCTGCACCAAAAACTTCTATGGCAATGTTCATCAAATCCTTAACCAAAGGATCATGTTCCAAATGCATCATTGCTAATGAAGCATTACTTTTTTGACTCAAAGCATCGACCACTTTATATTCTTTTCCCGGATGGTAATGAATTGTACAATCATAATCCTTGATTAATTCTATCCATCTCCTCTATCTCATGTTCAATTCGTTCTAAGTGAATATATACTTTAAACTTTTGTGATCAGTATATATTTCACACTTTACTCCAGACAAATGATGCCTCAAAATTTTTAAAGCAAAGACAACAGAAGCTAATTCCAAATCATGTGTATGGTAATTTACCTCATCAGTTTTCAACTGACGTGAAGCATAAGCAATTACCGAATCATTCTGCATTAGGACATAGCCAAGTACCTTCAATTAAGCATCACTATATATAACAAACTCATCATTCCTGGAACGTAGTGCCAAAACTGGAGAATTCACCAATCTTCTTTTAAACTCCTAAAAACAATCATCACAATCTTTTGTCTAGATAAACTTAACACCCTTACGAGTTAGCTTAGTCATTGGACTACATAACCGTGAAAAATATTCAACAAACCTTCGGTAGTAACCTGCCAAACCAAGAAAACTACGGATCTCGGTTACATTTGTGGGTCTCGTCCATTCTTCAACGACTTTTGTTTTAGTAGGATCAACAGTTATGCCATATTTTGAAATAATGTGACCCAAGAAAGAAATTTGTTGTGACCAAAACTCACACTTGATGAATTTTCCATATAGTTTCTTTTCCTTTAAGGTTTGCAAGATAACCCATAAATGACTTTCATGCTCCTCTTTACTTTCAGAAAACACCAAAATATCATCAATAAACACAACCAACATTTTCCACCTGAGTCAACTGAGCCATCACGGCAGTAAACTGCCGAATTTTGATTCTGAACATCTCAGGATACTGATTTGAAAGGTCATTTCCCTATGTATGCCTTCCTAGAAAATCTGTTCTATTTCCTCTATGAAAAACCATTTTTAACATAGAAATATCTTAGGCGAAGCAACATGGTAATCTTTAAATGCTATATCATTTTAATCGTACCATAAATTAACTTATAATTTAACAATTTTCTAACTCCTAAAGTTGTCTAAACCGACCTCTTATACCAACTATAAGGCCCCAGCATTAAACCTTACTTAATATTGAATTAAATGAATAATTCACATTGAAGATCATTTCAGGTTTAGAGTTTTAGTGAATTAGAAAATAACTATTACATCTCAAAAGATTACAAAGTAGACACTTCTACTAAGATGCAATAAAAAAACCTCTTAAAAAGAAACATGTCTTGTTCCATGTCTTATATAGCACGACATTCCCATGATCCCATCCTTGACCTTATTCCACTTTAAGTCACGTGAAAAACATTTCGAAAAAAACATGGGGTGAGCATAAAAAGTTCAGTAAGGGATACACAAAGAATGAAAAATGTTACTTTTTCAAACATCAAGCAAACCATGTATACTCTAACAAAGTAATACTTTCACCATCATGAGGTAGTAAAATCTCTTCACTGAATAAAGTATCATTACATACCTTTTTATAACCCAAGGATTACCATAAAACCCATATAAAGAACACATATCATATATAAAGGTAACTTGGGACATAAACATACTTAAGTGGAATAACCATACGGTCAACTTCCACACATATCACTCAATGGAATAGCCATACGGCCAATTTCCATACATACTTAATGGAATAGCCATACGGCCGACTTCTATACCCAATGCATTGGAGGTTATAACGTAACCACCCATCCTGGTATTCACGGCACCACCCGTCATATGGTTTATCACGTAACCACCCGTCAAATTTCCAAGTACCAAAATAAAATCATAAAACATAAAACCAATATAAAGGAATGATAACATTTCCACATTTCAATCACAATATATCATAATAGAATCCTTTATCAAAACCATTTTCAATACCAAAATACATAAAAGAGTATATGGTATTTATTTTATTTTAAAAACATTATGGCTTGTTGAGGAAGCAAAAGACCAAATAATACTCGCGGTGGTGGAAAAGGTTGTTGTCACTGCGTACGTTAAAAAAACATTCCTTTTTGTCGTTTAGTAAAACGCTTCGTAGAAAAAGATTCCATTTGTATAAAAGTAAAAGTCAAAGGGGTTTACACACCGTATAAAATAAAGTTGTGTATAAAACAAAATATGCCTCAATGAAAGGAGATTGAGACGAAGTCCCTTACATTGGGTCCGACTTGACTCGATCATTCTTTAATGTCCTGAATAATAAACTTGAGTTAATTTCTACTTGATTAAGAACCTTTTTAGAGTTCATTATTCCTTTTATATCATTTATTTCTATGTTATAAACATTATGTAATCATTTTTGTTAATAATGTTTGTTTTGTCGATATTTGGTTCTTAAGTCGAAAGTGGACTTCTTACACATACATGTTGTTCATGTGGTCAATGGTTATTTATATCCAGAATGACATTCCTGATTTGGATATCGTATATATCATATATGTCCCGCATATACATGTATTTATAATATTACATAATCATTTAGAGGTATGAAATGAAATGCACCGTTCATGGAGACGGTAAGCCGTACGTACGCATGAACGCTACTTTCATTTCTTTGTCATATTAATGGAATTAAAACTAAATGAGATATGTATATTTTAATTACATAATTATATTAATCATTTAGATATACCATTCATTATATATATCCATTATATACATGTACTTTTAATGGTACATTACATTTGGGGATAAGAAATGAAATACACCGTTCATGGAGACGGTAAGCCGTACGTACGGATGAACGCTACTTTCATTTCTACTTCATAATTTAATGGAAATAAATAATAATTATATAGAGGTATATTATAATTCCAGTATAACATCATATATAATAACTTTAAATCCATCCTTTACAGGTCCCACATATGGCCTTAACGAATCCCATCACTTTGAGGGGGCGGTAGTCCGCACTTCCTTAAATGAAGATATCGTGTTTACCCATAATGGAAACCATAAAGGTATGCCCAAAATGAAAAATACAGAATATTAAAGAAAAAATAAACATATTATATATCATAAATAAATATAGTGACATATTAATGGCCACCTTTGAAGGTGTTAAAGTAATGTTGAACAATCATCGTTTCGGGAGGCATAAATTCACCATCCACGGAAACAGTATGTTCTTTAACCATTAGATGAAGGTGTGTGTAAGTGTAGCTCTAATACTTCTTATAAAAACATCATATTTTATTTAAGATACTGTAGTTGTTACAAAATAAATAAATAAAAAGAGTTTAGGGGGTTGGATAAGCAAAATAATACAAAAGGACTCAAGCGAAGACATTACCTCAAAATCAGATAACTCCCTTTGGTTTCAGCTCAAAGGCTTCCTTGGGAAGACTTATGCACAAAGTGAGGCTTCAAGGAGTAAGAGAAGGAAGTGGAGAGACAAAATGGGCAGGGTTTGGCCGAGACAAAGGTTTTGGGAGTGTGGGTATGGTGGTAGAGGTGGGGGCCTTTTATAAGAGGAGAGGAGGGATACTTTTTGAAAGTAGAGAAATATTACTTTATTTGAAAATGTGCATCGGTTTTAAAAGGTCCCACATTGATATAATTCATGGATAAGGTGATAAGGGTTCTAAATACACCCATCCAATAAGTTTTGGACATGTTTAGTTTATAGAGTTTACATTATCTATCCATTTTATTTAAATCGTCAAATAATGATGTCATCGCTGCATCATTATTATGTCATAAATAATTTAATTTATTTAAGGTCTAAAAATTATAAAAAAACTAATATGATGTATGAAATCTTTTTCTCTTTCCAATGACTATTTATAATCAAAACTCTGACCTGTATAATCCCATTTAAAAATTGTTTTAGTAAAACATATCATGTTTGTGCCATTTTTTACATTAACATTAAATAAAAGGTATTTATGTCAATTTCCAACCAAAGTGGCTCCATGGGGTCCCCAAGTTGACCCATGGCTTGTCTTGGTCGGCCATGACACATCCAATGAGGGTAGGACATGTGTCTAGGTCATATCATATTATTAAAACATTATTTTTACCTTAAACTACACTAATTACCACTAATCACGATTAAAAACTGAATAAGTTACTATTCACCAAAAAATTATTTTAATCTCATTGAACCACATTTTACTTCTTAGTGACAACCATGTATGTCGGATTTTTGAAATTCAATACACAAAGGTGGCAAAATTTCATTTAAATGGAATATCAGTTTTTATATGTACCACTTAGTGATTTCATTATTCATCAAAAATTGTTTTTTTTTCAGAAAAATTCCAAAAATTCACCCTAAGCTATATTTGATATTCCGAATTCAAAAATGAAGTCCATTTTACAAAATTCAAAACATATAAGTCAAATTAATTAATTTAATAATTAATTCCCGCTGTCATGACAAATAGCGTGTTTTTGTGAAACAATAAGTAACAAAAGATTGACACTAGTTTAAGTCCGATTTCAAAGTGAAATTAATTCCAAAGACCACTATTGGATTTAATGGTAAAAATATTTTCGAATTTAACTTTAAAACCAATTCAAATAATAATCTAATCATATAAATAAATTAGATCAAAAAGTGGTTTTGAATTAAAATACAACATTTACAATATTCATTAAAAGAAATTAACTTTCTCGGAAAGATACCAAAAATATACACAAAGTAAATTTTGATGTCCCGATTCTAAAGAAGAGTTATATTTGGTCCAATAGAATTTATAAGATTGATCAAAACTATATTTAATGACGGTTCTCCATCAAAAGGTGATAAGTGAACCCTTAGTGAAAATTAGGGTATAAATGCCAAAAATTGAATTCTTTCCGTATTTTAAGCCTTTATCTTTTATTGGGTAAATATAAAAACATTTAAAAACATATATAATCATATTTTAGTTATTTCTATCCATTCCCTCCAGTACAACAGCTACATGTTAACTACCATTTAAAATAATGTTATTATATTACTAGTGTGAAATGTAAGATTTCAATGAAACTCATCGTTGCGTATCGAGTATGCTATCGAATGTAGAAACCCCTTTTAATTAAAATTAATATTTAATTAGAAAATATTAATTAATATGAAAATTATTTATTCTTTATTTACCTGGGATGTTATACTCCCATTACCCTAATTATTATTCAAATTCAACTAGATAAGAAGCTCATCCTAAAATTAATTATCATAACGTGGTTATGGATTTGGATTCTCCCCTACATGTTATATATTGGGATACAAGGGTTGTTTTTAATAATGTTGAGACTAGTACAAATAATTATATGACAGTGGATTATGTGGAATTACATAAGGAGAAAGACAATGTAGGTATCTTGTCTTCCTTAGGATCTGTAGTGAAAGTGACGTATACTCAAACCCAATAATATAATTAAATCAATATATTATATTTATATGTTATTGGTTACTCTTATTATGATAGTTGTAAAAGCTTTATACCAAGGTAGAAAGTACTGAAAGTTAGTGGAATGGAGTCTATTAATCTACATAGTCCAAAAGATAGAATTGGGGAACTAATGGATATTGATAAAGGAGCTAACTTTAATGATTCATCTATCTATCAGGGGGATTATATTATATATTTTATCTATTTCACTGCTGTAAATTTAAAGAATAAGGGGGGTTTTAATTTTGGAGGGTACTCTTTCAATTAAGGGGAGAAGACTAGTTTGTGTAAGTATTAACACAACCTAATGAATCAAATGATCAATAGATTTCCTGGTTACGCCCTAATACCTTTTCATAAGCTCATGGAGAAAGGGTTAGTCCAT
This sequence comes from Viscum album, assembly GCA_963277665.1. Taxonomy (NCBI): domain Eukaryota; kingdom Viridiplantae; phylum Streptophyta; class Magnoliopsida; order Santalales; family Viscaceae; genus Viscum; species Viscum album. The sequence goes on along the minus strand of OY728123.1, from coordinate 1,193,342,176 downwards.
GAACTTGGTACTATGAAACGTGAGGTCGGGGTCTTATAGGAGATTAATGATTATAAAATACATGAACCAGCCCTCTATGTTTTACTTTTCCAGATATTTTATAATAGGTAATTATTGATGTGTAATCCCAGATATTCATACCCCGAATGATGAATTCAAACACTATGGTGTCTTGGATTCAAGGAAAATATCATTCAATCTTCATATTTCAGAAATAACGAAGTTCATATATAATAATTTTGGTAAAAACTCTTTGTAACACAGGTTAAATATAAGGGACTCTCTTTTTCTATTTCTTGAGGATGAAGAAAAAGTTTCCCTACATAAAATTATCCTACTTCATTATGAAATCCATAGAAAATGGATTGAGTTTCAGTATGGTTACACTATTAATGAATTGGAATTTGAGAAATTATCATCTATGTATTATCTAGAGTTCTTCGACATTATCACTTCCATTACTAAAGAGAATATTCAAGACTACCCTAACCTTAACATTTCTGATCTAGCATGTAAAATTTGATATGACCCATTTGGAATGATTTCTAAATTACTTGAATCTTATCCTCTATTTTTGTTATGGATATTTGATCATTTAAATAGTTTTCACTGGTTCCTACATAACAAAATGTGGGATACTGAGAATCAATAAAAAAAATTTAATGGAACTAATAATCCATAAAAAATTAATAATGGGGCATGATTTATGTCCTGGAATAGGTCAAGTCACTAGGGTGAGAATCAATGATCCCTTTTTATAAATTCTTATTTTAATTCAACCAATTTTATTAGTTAAGATCATGAACCTAAATTTATGTATATCAATATTATTTCAATATTGTATAATGTAAATGGAACATGACCCATCAATATTTAACCATTTTATCCTTGATACATGAGTCTACACATTGATAAAATGGTTAAACCTCCAAATCATATATTTCTTATTATAATTTTGGGATGAGACAAATGGAGTCTTTATGACCCATTTATATAATATCAATCATCATAAAGTCAATTTATTTTTTTTCTAGATTCCCATTAGAATAAAAACTTTTTACTACCAATAATAAATATAAAATCAAATGAGAAATACCAAGTATATCCAATTGGATTCATTTACAATAAATAATTAAGAACTCCCATGTTCCTTCTAGATAAATATAACATAACATGATCAAATCTTCCATAAGGTATATTCATGATATTAATGAATAAAAAAAATTGGGGTATCTTGGTCTTTTTATCTTCAATGCTATGATTATTCCATAATTGAAAAAATTCCCAAGCACTTCAGTTCTTCATTTAATTCTTTTAAAAATCCTAAATTACGTCTCTTTTCACTCTATATTATTCAATTAAAAATTTTATAAAGTGTAACACTACTTCATTTAAATACTCCTCAGTACTACTTCATGATATTTTTGTATATAAAGCAATGAAATTATTCTTTATGTAACAACATGTACAGATGAGGTTTCCTTATAAACAAATGATTCATTTACTATATAATACATGAGAATGAAATTCATATGAATCCACAAAAATGATTTCATAAAATAATTAAAAAAATGGGTGGGAGTATCATTAATGAACTAGTATTCACATAGAAGAATACTATAAAGAACTTTAATTACATTAATATCCACTAATATTTTTTCATAGTTATACAATGAGGTTGAGAGTTCTTTATAAGGAATAGAAACAACGATTATCAATTAAGACATTTAAAATTAATGGGTAACAACTCATCCTATTGTAAAACTAAACAAAATACATCTATAACTCTCATATCATATATACGATCATTAGACATTGAAAAAAACTCTTTTACATTGACTATATGTCTATAAAAATCCTTAATGTACTACCTAATCACATAATAATTGGGGAATCACATATTAAATTTTACTAAGGGATCTTCCTCAAATTTCATAACATAAATATAATTTTATCATATGCATTTTTAATTTTACATCATTACATCATGATCCACTTGTTATCACATGATAGTTTTTTATAATTATCAAGATCTATGAAGAATTATGTTTGTACTAAAACTTTCTATTTTCATGATAAACCCAGTACAATGTTAGAAAACCCTTAAATATATAGAAGAAAAAAGTTTGTGAAATTATTGAATCCTAGTATCATTCACATTTAAAATGAGAACATTAATTCATATGGGGTGAGACCCACATTGAATATTGATTTATTAGAGATATTATTTATTACCCAACGTGCTCCTAGTGTTGTTGTTAATATCCCATGATATCAACATACTCTAGGACCACTATCCATTGATATAAATGTCATGGGGGTTCTACCATGAAACTTCACCTTTTTCCTCATTCTTTTAAGAAAATGTGATTGTCCCTCATCACCCATAACTACTTTAGATGGATATGGTTTATCTTTATCAAGTAGCTATAAATGACTATGATTGAAAATTATAATTTCAATAAACAAAAAATCCTTATTTTTAAATGTAATTAAATAATAATTGAATTTTAAAAAATAAGGTCAATGGAATCCTAAAACATCTCTTTTAGCTATAATAATGATTCTTTTATTTAGTGGTTAGTAGTAAAATAACAATTTCCATCATCATTACTTAAATTTTTTCATATTTAATATCACCCCAACAATCATTTTATTTTGAGTTTCCTCTACGTTTTATATTTCTTGATACTCAAAAACATTGACACATAATCTCATGATAATAAATTTAACAACATAAAAAATTCCAATGGATCACCAATACCCCTTTTTTCTTTCCAATTTAAACATATTAGGGAAAAAAACTCCCAGATAGAGTCATGAGACCATTACCTTCATAGAAGAGAAATATATTTATACTGTATGACTGTATAAGTTACTTTTTTTGGAGAAAAGCCTATCACTGGGTAAAAATAAATTATTTTTCATGTGGCTTAATTTATCTACCTCTCAATTTATGAAATATCATTCAAAATTTACCCCCAGTTTTAGTAGTAATAATAGCTTTAGATTCAAAATATTTATTGAAATATTTTTTTAATATTCCTCCCATTACTAATTGTATCCAATAAGAATTCAAGGTTCTTTCTATATTTCAGTAGCTGAGCAGGAACAACTAACAATATATTTTTTATCATGATTTAATAAAGACGTTTCTTCAAATAAATTTGGTATATATATATAACAACATTCTAATATATTAGAGTTTTATATATCCAATATCAACCAATTATTTAATAAAATGAACCTCAATATTAATATGATTTTATCTAGAATACATCAGAAGTATCTATGAAAAATATACAACATTATAATTGGAACAAGTAACATTTAGTGGCCTTATAGTTTAAACATTAATATCTTATAGAAACTCCTACACCTAAGTAATGTGTTTACAAGAATATTTAATAGTTATACAATTTATCTCTTTAACAATTAGTTTTTTTGAATAAATTTTTTTACTATTCAAACATACACCACACTCACCATAGAAACCAATTTATACCAAAATTTTGTCTTTTATTATAAAAATAACATTTTCAACATACATTTATGAATCCCATGAGGTTCAAATGAAAACTATTTATATAAATCAACCAATAATCTAGTTACATCCTCACATATATTAGTATTCTTTTAAATTATATTATATAATACTTCATTATATCCCTCTAAAATCATACACATAGTGTCCTTACATAAGAAATATTTTCCATGATGTGTTCTGGTAAATAATAATATCAATTATTCTTATGAATTATCCATGGTTAACACTTCATCCATATACACGATAGTTTCAACTGAAATAGGAGTTGAAACTTATTTTGAAATATCCATGCTAATAGTATTTAACAGTCCACTAATGTATTTATCTATGATAAAAAAATATGTAATCATCATCTTTCTCAATTTATAATCCCAAAAAATATCTCATCCACATAACATGATTATTGCAATGTCATTTTTTCATTTTCATATAATGTTATTAAAAATGGATCCCTTTTATTAAAAAATATGTTTCATCAATATACATAAGGACAATGAGAATACCAATGAAAGTATCTCTCACGTAATGGTTTCTATAAATATTTCCTTTTATTAACATAATTTTCCATATACATTAATATAATTTATAATTATGGGAACAAGTCGCTTGTTTTAATCCATACAAAAAAAATATTTAATAAGTTTAAAATTATACCATCACTATTTAAGATGAAACTCTTATATTTTTTAATGAAAACTTATCCATTAAAGATACTATTTTTAAATGTATATTATTCATCAATTTGATAAACCTTGTAATATTAGTGTGCATCCAGGGAAAAGAATATTTTTATTGTTTTTAGTCTTTAAATTGGTGAAAATATATCTTCAATTTCTATTTATTATATTTATGAATAACCATTACATACATTCATTAAATTATTTCACGAAACATTACCTTTCTAATTTAGTTTTGTTTCAAAAAATATCCTTATTGTCAATCACATTTTTATTGTTATGTATTGTCACAATCTTCCCAATAGTTTTCTTCTCAATATGATCAGGTTGTTCATTTATATCTTATACCTAGTTGACATACTCAACTTATTGGGCTACAATTTGGGTTTTAAATTTTCAAATGAATATAGTTTTATTTTCAATAACTAGCCTCATTCTAGTATTAAGATGTGCCTCTTGATTACCCATTATGTTATTAGTTGCAACATGTTTTATTATTTAGTGACATTTTTATCTCACATCTCCCACTTATTCATCATTATAATCAATTTTATCAGAATAACCATTAATAATTAGTTGTTCCTTCTCAAAACCATCCTCACTATTTTATAATGAAATCTATAAGTATATTATTTTCATAATTTTCAAAAAAAATCAATTTTCATATGAAAAGATTCTCAATGTTAATTAATTTTGATATCGAAATGTTCACCCATCTTGTGATACATTATATTATAAAATATATTTCTACTTCCATAAGATTAAAATCATTTGAATATATATTCGTATACATCTTCTTTTTTCATATGTTTATTTCGTGATATTCAAATTATAGTAAGGAGAACCAAAATATATAAATCATTTACTAGTTAGTTTTATCTTGTACAAAATTTAATATGATATATTTCATGTATATTCCCTTATAAAACACATATTTCGTATGTGTATAATATAACATATAGATTCTATATAAATAATTTTATATTCTATGTTCAAATACCATATTATTTCCCATCTCAAAGATGCTACTGGTTTTCCTCTATGCCAAAACATTTTATTGGGGAGATTATAGTTTACAATATAGATATTTTATACCTTTTTTATAAAGATAACATCAAAAAGAATCATATTTATAATCCTTCCTATTATCTAATCTCATTATCTTGATGTGGATTCCAAAAAAATCTAAAAATGTAATCTAAACATTTTAAACATCATAATATATTTTAAATTATTATTTATGAACATTTATTAGTGAATTAAGTTTAGTAATCAATAAATTTAAATAAATATAGATTTACTTTGGTAGAATGTTTTCCAATGGGTGTATATAAGAAACTGTGGATTAGATCAAGAGGGATAGTAGACATAATATATACTTTTTATGAGAACATTGATATGTATATTCTTTTTAATGTTCAATAATATCATCTATTCCACTCATAAACATGTGTAGGTGTCTAAAAATTCAATGTTATGAATATTTTATCAATCATTATCATCCACGATGAACATGAATTTTATGGAATAAGTTATTATCATCATTGGTACTCAAACAACATTATTTTTTTATCAAAAATTTTAAAAAGATTTTCATTTTTCCTCATTACATAAGTAATTATCCTTACATACTTTATCAATTCATTATAGATTAATCATTCATGAATAAAACCACATATTCATTATCATATTCTTAACTGATACTATTTAAATTTTTCTTCAACCATTCATCAAATAAAATATCATTTGTCGTTAGATTATGGGATTCTATTTCTATTAACCCAACTCTATAAATAAATAAAAAATTAAACTTATCCTTTTTCAGACTTCATAATGTTTCATATGATATTTGTGTCACCATCCATATGTTAGGAACACTAAAAATAAAATATCAATGACTTGGTTCTCCTCTTGACCCTTAAGGACACTTCAACAAAACATGATTTTTAATCCTTTTAATCCCCCTTACATTGTCACCAAAAGTAATCTATTCAGGTAGAGTAGTTGGGGAATTCTTATTTATATGACTCTACGAATCATGTCTCCCATAAATATATTTTTAGAATTAAAATTTGTTATGTGTTGGAAGAATATATGAATTTTTTATCAGAACTTACGTTCATTGAAAATATATTTTAATTTTCATAGAAAAAAATATCATTTGGTTCATGATTCATCCTGGGTAGTTAATTATTGAACTACAATGTGTAGATAAAATTCTAATAACCCTTCTAGTTTCCTTTAAACATTAATATCTCATAGTGAAAATTATTCAGTGATAAATATGCTGGCTTCAATTTTAGAATACTTATTGCCACATTTTTTGAGTAAATTATATATTTGAGAATATATTCTCTTCCTCTAATGTAGTATATGCTTTTTAATTAGTGATCATAGACTGAAATATATTAATTTTAGTTTTTTAACAAATAATTATTGAGGAAAATAGTTTATTATGAAAATTATTTTGAACTAAATTTACTTTCCGCTATAGATCCCTTTTTTCACCATCTTGTTAGGATTTGTCCTCGGCCACAAATACAATATTGATGTCTTATATTATCTTATTCAAAATATAATTTCCTTAAAGGATCATTTATTTCTTCTTGGATAATAATTCAACTCTAAATGTAATATTATTTTCATTTTCCTTTATCATCATTTTTTGATCAAGAAATATCTATATATATTTATTTATCAGATCAATCAATAAAACCTCTTTCTTGATATACTGCTCCTTTTACAATGTTGTTTTTCTTATTTTTCATTCATAACTACTATATTTCTTTATTGTGATTTTTTTATACTCAACATAAGATTAGCTTTATTCTTTATCTTGTATTCCATCTCTATTAGTTCACTTTCATCATTATCGATTTATGATGTTTTAATAGATCATCCTACATGATCCATAAAATTAGTGAACTACTCACCATATTCATCTTTTGGTTGGCTTCCTGATGTGGATTCATCATTGTATTATTCTTTTCTTATCAATTTACATCTCTTACTTGTAGAAAACTTATTGTTACTTCAACCACATTTTTTTAATTCTTGTGAAATTTTATCCCATTTATTTTTCTGATGTTTCACATCATGTTTATCTTATTCATATATAGTTTACATCATATTTGGATATATTACAACATGATTTAAAATTTCATTTTAATTTATCAAATTTGAGGAAATTTTCCTTTAGTATTACTATTCATCTAATGAATTTCATTGATAATTTTGAAATAATAATTTTATAATCTTCATTTTCTTCCCCATCATCATATTCAATTACATATGTAACAATATCGTCATTGATTTTAAGACATCTCATAATCAGAAAATTAATAACAGATTTGAAATTCCTTTTCATGTTTAAATATTCCCCATTTTATAATAAATAGAAATATTATAAAAATAATATTGATAAATATTCTGTCAATATTAAATAGATGAAATCTTAAGATCAAACCAATTTTGAATATTTCTCATCCTCCTTTTGATAATAGTGAATTTTAAATCTTTTTCTACAAGTATATAATTTTTTTAATTATTTAATTAATTATTATAAATTCATCATTAATTATTTTCACATAATTCATATTAATATCCTAAAATATATTATGATAATTTTTCAATTTTCCCTCCTTGATATTCTCAACACCTTCAAAATTTCTCCCTAATTTGTCTCAAATTTCTTTGGTAGTTTGGAGTCTCATGTATTTTTTGTATACCATTATATAAAGATACATAAAAATGTAAATTTTAACTTTTCCATCAACTTACATTTTTATCTTATGAGGAATATTTATAGGATTACTCTCATCTAAAGGCGGAATGCTTACTATTGTTGTATATCTTAATTCCTTACAATGTAATATAAGATATATAAGTATTATATTCCTACCAAATTGATAGATTATACAATTGAATTTAATTACACCCATGCTGTTAAAAAAATTCATATTATCCATCTTTAGTACTTCATGGATATGAAATAGTTAACATAGGTCTTAGTCGATAAAATTTAAATCGCATAAAATTGGTTAGATTTATGATAAGGGTGGGGGTGAATCTGTGATCCATTTTTATAAATTTTCCTTTTTAATTAAACCAATGTGATTGGTTATGATATCAATCTTCTAAATTTATTGCTCTCATACTTAAATGAATATTTTAGAAAGTAAATGGCAGAAGATAGTAATTTTTAAATTATTTGACTTTATGTTGGATCTTACTCTATATTGTAATTGGTTAAACCAATTGATAAATTATTTTAATCTATATGTTCATGTGTTTACATGTGGAATAATCTTGAACCCTTCATATAATCTCCATCTATTTAGTGTAACACTATTTGTTTTTAGAGTCACATTAGAACGAAAAGTTACCATTGTCCGTATAAAATAGTTCTAAACATTTTATAACTACCACTTAATTTTTTCGAATTTCTTTAATAATGGATGATGATGATATTCTCCCTCAAGTTTATTTAATTAATATAACAATATGAGATCACTTCGGTTTTAATTTTTTGTTTCATAATTAGGATCAGAGTAATTAATCCTTCTCAGTCTTTTGATCTTATGTCATATTTGTCTTCATGAATTAACCAAATGTTAGGGCACTTCTTGTTACTTTCTCCTTTATGAAAATACTATGTTTTAGTCACTCTATACATATATTCTTTTTTTTTCAATTTATCTCATTTAAAAACTTCTTCACAAAATATATTTGCAATATTTATACATGTAATCACTACAAAAACAATTTTATATTATTTCCAATTTAAAAACTAGTACTAAATTTATTTCCTCCTCATCAGATGCTTTACATACCATTTATTACATTGTAATGAAATAAATTTTAATCCCCTATATTTATACATTAACATAATATCAATTATAAGTTTTAATATCTTTTTTGTGAAATGGTTTTATCCTTAAATAATGCAATGAAAATTATAAATTTTCATGCCTACCATGTTATTCTAGATAAAATAATATTCACTACCATTAATATCCTCTATCAAATTATTCAAACATTAAAAATGAGTTTAATCAGTATTTATAGGTAATAATAATTATTCATAGCTCTTATCCCTTCAAATAATCATGGTTATCCACACATCCACTTGATAAAAGAAAAAATATATCCTCTCCCATTTTCATATCATTTTTTTATCATCATCTTTCATGCCCAACTCCTTTGCTCTCACTATACATCTTCATAAAATCCTTATTATACTACTCGATCACATTTTATATGCAAAAATACATATTTCATGTTTTATAAGGGACTTCCACTTATTTCATAGAATATGTAGTACACAAACATACATGGTTTTTAATTTTTATTTATTTTATTAATCTCCACTTGATCTCACATTAATGTTTTGTCTCATGTTTTTAGGATCAACATGGAACCATATGGTATACATTTATCTCCCTACTTATATGAAAACCCTATTATATGGTGACTAAATACAACATAGTTCATAATCTAATAGCATAATACATCAAATCATTTCAACAGTATACATAGTTTAAATGTGAAATTTTACATTCATAGAGAATGAACCACATCAAGCTTTAATTTTTCATGTGGTATCCTTTAATAAATTGTGAACTCCATATACCTCCATTTAACACCCTTATATCCACACTACTATATGGAAACATTCCATTATACAACCCATAATGGATTTTATACCTTATCAGTACTCAATACTTTTAATACATGAACTAACTGATGTGTTTTTCACATCACCCAGGTCTATATAGGATAATTATATTTGACATTTCTCCCAATTCTGTCAATGGTTTTGCTTGAGCTTTCTCATATGGTCATCCTTAACAATATTTTTAATATACCCACTATTTATTTAAAATTTCCAATATAATATTCATTTTTAAATATAAATTAAGAGGAATAGAATCCTTAAATATCTACCATAGATATAATAAGTATTATTTTATGTAATAGAAATCATGTTAAGAACAATACACATCTTGAACTATTAACATTATATACATTTAAATTCACGTCAAAAATCATAAAATTTTGTGTTTCATCTTAGCTTCATCTTCAATGATACTCAACAAAAATTAACACGTATTCATTTTACAAAAAATATAATAAAATTAACAATTCAAATGTCTATTTAATATTTTTAAATTAATATTATATCATATTATATTGATTTACTAATTATTAATTATAGTCGATATATAGTTGACAAAAAATTAAAAAAATGTTTTAAAATATTCATATTGATAGTATTTTTTTAAATTACTTTGTCACATTTTAGAAATGTTTTGAGTGTTGATTATATGAAATAGTAAACATCTTCCATTATGTGAGCATATAAAAAATATTCACATGGATCATGCAATTTGTTTTGGTAGTGGGTGTTGAAGAAGTTCTTAAATTTCAATCATTAAATAAAAAATCCATCTTAAAGGATTAATTATGTATTCCTTTATAAAATATGATATCAAGGGATACGAATATTTTAATATCATTAGATTGAATTATAAAATTATGGTGTGTGAAGAAATTATATACTTTAGTTTCAAAAACTAGAATTTCATTCATAACCACATTCAATATTTTTTATATTAATCACCCATCAAAATTTTGAATGTATATAAATTTAAATCCATACATAGTCTATTCAAATGATAGATAATTTTAATAATAATTATAATTTAATACATTAAAATTTATTATATATTTATATGAGTTTGTGAATCAATATACTATAGATATAATGTTAATTAGTAAGAATAGATTATATAAGTCAGTGGATATCAAATCAGACAATGTAATTTCTAATAATTATTTCAATCAAGTTTATTGGTTATTTAAATATCAGTTTTCAGGGATATATTTTTTACTATAAGATTATTATGAAATTAAGAATTGTGTACACATTTTTTCTAAATTATGTAAATATTAATGAATGCAAACCGATTCAATATTACATTATGATAATTATATATTGTTGAATAACTATAAAAAATATTAAAATTGATCAACAAAGATATGAAATATGGCCAAAATATAGGTTCTCTGATCATTACATAGATCTAATTACTGATAACACATAATCTGTAAAATTTATTTATATATATATCTATAAAAATTAATCCCCAAAATAAAATCAACTAAATTTTTTTATAAATTATAAATTAAACTATACTTATGAAGGACACTACATGAAATTAATTGATCAATTCCACGCATCATTAACCCCATAAAATTTATTTAGGCAGTGTAATGAATAATTTTTATTACTTTTGAACATATAAAAGTAAATAATATTTTTTTGTTCATAATTCTGTAAAACACACCGCATTTTGCTTTATTAATATTAGTTCATCTATAAAATAGTATTAACGTTTTCTTAAATTCCATGATAGGTAAATTAAAATTTTATTGAGTGATGAAATCAATATATATGAAATTGTTTCATAGAAATATTTAAATATGTGGGTAGTAGTATTGGAGAACATTATTAGTATAAAAACATATAATATATTGTGAGGATAAATTACACATGTTCTTAAATCTTTGTCATATTTAATAGGTAAAATAAAACCTACTTAATTATTAAAGGAAGGAAACTATGTTTTGTTTACTATAATCAATTATTTCACTCTATCAATCCAATAATTATTAAAATTAAAATTTCTTTTCAGATATTCATATCAAAATATATGGACCTAAATATATAATATCATATATTAAATTGGAAATAGTTTTTTCCATTATATGATACTATTTTTGGTATAAATTTAAACTATAAAATAAAAATATAGTTTATAGAATTGGAAAAAACAACGTATCATTTTTTTAAAACTGTGATAATTTGATTTATTATTCCAACACAAGCTTTATATAATTAATATTGAGACTAATTTTTAGATCAAATTTTAGGTCTATTTATGCAAACCAAAAATTATTAATTATTATAAAAATTCATAATTATATTTTATAAAAATCCAAAGAAACCTAAAATAAAAATTTCATGAAAATGAATGACATTAAAGTAAAATTAATCTATAAGGAAAATATTCACTATCAAGAGAAACACATTTATTATTATATTTAGTTGGATTTCATAATTGATGTTTCTATATGTCTATAATTCTAATTTAGCACCTTAATTGAGAAATCATTCCATCATTGGGTTAAAAGGTCATGAGTATCATGTGATAATGAAATTATTATTTCATATTAGACCTATAGATTCATTAACATCATTATTTTGGGATTCAATGACTAATATATCATTTTTTATTTATGATATTTATGACAAAATATAAAACATTACAGTATTTATTATGATTAAATAATTTGTTTTATGGACATATATAATTTTGATAAAATAGTTTTTTATATATTATTTTACTAAATGAACAATATATCATAAAACAATTTAAATCACAAAATATTCTGTGGTTATAAAATATTGGTGGATATAACCATTTGAGTGATGGATAATGAAGAAAAAGAAGAATATACATATTAAAGCATCAATTATATGATTAATTATGCAAGAATATTTATAATAGGATATTTCAAACAAATTCTCATATAATTTTCAAGGGTGTTATGCATAAAAAATAATATGATGTCTCATATCAACAATATTTCAATCATCACAATTGGTAAAAAATTACATAGATTTAATTTGTATGGTCAAATTTTAAATTCTGAACATGAATGTTAACTTTTTAATTAAGAACAATAATGATCTCACATGAATATTTATTATAGTGTATGAGGATATTTTTGATAATAACATAGCTAGTAATTATAATTTTCTTTCATTTATATTGGATTTTTTAGTGCCATTTTTTTAATATATATATTTCTATGGTTTTACTTAATTATAAATAATTTATTGAATGAAAATAAAAATTATTTAATTTTCTTGAAGATAATGGTGAAGGGTTTTGTAAAATATTTCTATAAATAAAAATATTGTAAAAAAAGTAAAAAACCATACACAATATCAACTAAGAGATTAATTAATAAAAATAAATGTGAAATTGTAGATAAAATCTCATTTCACTCATTATGTGTAATCTTATTCTCCAGTGAGATTTATAGGGATCCATTAACATTAAAAAAATTATTATTTCATAAAAATTTATATAATATACAATAAAATCCCTAAAAACATTAATATAACCCCTTATTCTTTAATCATTTTCTATACACACTTATTTAAAGTTGAATGTAGTGAAAATTTTGAAAAAAAGTTCATCTTCATGAGTAATAACTATCGTAAAAAACATTACTCTAAATAAAGTCCTTGAACTTCATTTATAGATATAATTAATTCAATATTTATTCTACTTAGAGTTATAATAGGTCATCTTTGATTAAAATATCATGTCGTTGTCTCTAATTTTTTTACTCTTTATAATGGATCTCATTTATTGCGTGACATTCTAAAACCCATATTAAAATTCTAATATGTAATGAATCATAATATTATTTATTTAATGATTATTTAAATATGATAATAATATTATATGAGTAATCAGAATATTATTCTACACCTTTCATAAGTAATTCCATTATATGATATCATGAATAATGACTCGACACAAACTATGGTCTCGTGACTGTAACTACATCATTGTTAAGGATTGATTGTATAAATCCAATAGTATATATTTTATAACAAACACTCAATGAATTTATTAAATGATTCCAAACACTTTCAAAATCCATTAAAACTCTACTTAACAATATTATCACATAAACTCTCTAAAATTTTAAAAATGAAATTATTACTAAAATTTTAACCTTAATACATAGCCTTCTGTGCAAAACAAATTTGTCTCTATATATTGGAATAAAATTATATATGCCTTAATCCATAATTTTAATCAATCAATAACCTCTAACATTACATTATGAAAACAAAATATAAAAGAGTTCTAATTTTATCTCTATCAAACACACTCATTCCTTCATATGAAGTTGTTTTTAGTAAGATGTATCTTTATAAACTACATACATGCCTATATATTTAATTTTTACAAGACTTATGGATACCACTAGACCCAATACATTATATTACATTATATAACTTATCATATAAGAACAATTCAACAATATATACTATCCAAGTTGAATAAATACATCACATGTCATTCCTATAAATAGTTGAGAACATTACATGTTCATAAACTAATCATGACCACAAATTTTCACAGTTTAAATCAATGTATTTCCTTGATATCACACTTTCTATAGTATAGAAAAAATAACTCCTTTTTTTTACTCAATTGGTGTTATGATCATCAATATACCCAACCACAATATGATTATCTTACACTCAATGCAGAAATAAAAAAAGTATCAAAACTTGAAGGTTTACAAGTTATTTATCTTGTCAAAATATGGTAATGGTAATTAAAATGAACTATAATTCCATTATATATTAATAAATGTATGAAATTCCATGAGATATAATTTTATTGATTTTTCCAAATAATATATCACATCTTATTAACAAACAAGTATACTATATATAGAATACAAGATTCTATTCATGTTAATCTTGACATTTCATCACATCATATAATTATATAAAATATAATCAATTTGGGACAATCTAAATTCATTATTTGTGATGTTTTATCATTTCAATAATCATATAATATAAAAAATACAAATGATTGGATGATAAATTAATATTTATTTTATTATAAAACAATGAAAAATTTACAATGATGATAAATATTACATATATTGTTTGATGTATCAAGTACCCATAGAAAATCTATAACCACCATGTTTCTTCTATATTAATAGGTTTCTTATTAAAAAAAGTAATTATCCTTTGTAGATACAGAAAAAACCACTTTTAATAATGTATTGAATTACATAGATTATCAATAGATGTGTTAATTCTTTTGGTGATACCAAGACTCTTATGCCCAAGAAATAGTTCTATTATTATATACATAAATTTTAAAAATCCTCAAATGTTAAGAACCATTCCTTCATTTTGGAAGAAATTGTTTATTAAAATTTATTTTTTTCAACATCTAATGCAGTAACATACTCGTCCTCTATTTTCGAAACTTCCATGGGGGTATTTTTAGATTACTTAAAATTGTTAGATCCATAATTAATGAAAAACAAAAAAATATTAAGATATCATATCATCCTTTTTGATTTTGAATAAAAAATAAATTGAACCCATAATATCATGTTCTTCCTAACCCTGTAATAAAAATATGAAATCATTATTACAATGTACTTATAGATGTTCTTCAAATTAACCAAGTCAATTTTTTAAAATATTGGATTGATATGTACATGTCATTATCAAATTATAAGAGACATAAATCATACTAAAAAAATATAATACATAATAAATCTTAATGGGGAAATATTAGGAATATATCTAAATATTCACATCCCTAAGAGTTTTTTAGTACATTTGTATTTTCAAGAAAGATTCTAGGGAATAATGGAAAATCCCCTATTATATATTTAGCTATGATAAATATCTTTATCACATTACCAATGTCTGAAATTTGAATTATTCAATTTATCCTTTTATGACTATATTTAAGTAATATTATACTTATAATCTAGGATTATTTAGTATATCAATGGAATTTTTGGAATTTTATTAATTTTTTCATCATTTGAAACCTCAAAACCTCTAGTTTATATCAATTAAGATCACTTAACTAGTGAAAATCACGAAGAGTGGGGGTGGGGGTGGAACAATGTTATAAAATTTTCTCCAACCAATCAAAATTTTTCTCTTTCTTATTAAGTTAATGATTATCTAGAAACATTACGATGAATCTTCATAGCATAATAGATATTTTAATGAAATTTTCTTCAAATGTGGATGACTATATACCCAGTATATGGTAGTTATTATCCCCATAAAACTAATATTTTATTATCTTGATTAAGCTACTAGTGGTATAATATTATTGAACTATTCATATTGTTATAACTAACTAGTTTTAAAAAATTAATAGTTTTATATACATAATAAAAAATGAAAACTTTATGAAGAATTATCACCAATGAAATAATAATCCTATAAAACAATCATCATAGTATATCATCCTCATATTATTTTTTATCATAATATTTGAAGAAGCATTTGCATATAATCTATATATTTATGTAAATATTTTCTTTTAATAAATATTCTCATATTTCATCAAAATCCTCATCCAATTTTGTATTCCATTTCTCTAATAGTTATATATGTTGTCTATTGATTAAGATTTATCCAAAATCCCATCATAATTAATAATCTGTTAAATAATTAAATAACTGTATAGAAAATCAAATAGAAATGTGGAATACATAATAATATCATATATTTGGCTTCAATATAAAATAATTATTTTATTTTATTTCTATATATTCATCATTCAAACTTTCATTATTCTAATATCATTATTTTTGTGTTTGTACGATCACATAAAATAATGATATTCGTGGTATTTGTTGAAACTCATAGAGAAGTATTCACTTTTGATTTCAACACCAATCATAGAAAGATTCATTGGATAAATACAAATAATCATGGAATTTATATCATTAATGAACAATATATCATCACCATAAATAATATTAATTTTCACTATAAAAAAAATAATATCACACACTGATAGAAGGGTATTTTGTACAATTTTTAACTCCCCATACTTCTGTTACAAATTATTATTATTACAATTATTTGATCCAAAATACTACATACATATTCTTTTGAATCCTAGGAAAATTTTATATATTCTGAAATTTGACTTATATAATTTCTATATATACAATTTTAATATTACACATTGATAGTTTATTTGAAATGAGTATTTTGTTCATACATTTTAGGTTATTTTAGTTCTTTTTTTTTGAAATGAAAAAGTATCCCAATTATTGAATTTTATGTATTGTTTTGTGTTTTATGTAAGGATACAATATTTATTTAAATATTTATTGAAAATAGAAAATTAGAATTTTTAATATGGAGGCTAAAGTCATGTGGCACTAAAGCAGATTGGAGTACCATCAGAAATACATTTTTAGACTGTAAAAAAATACATCATGTAAGTTCACTAAATGATCCATCTATGCCACTATATCATTTTTTAAAGAATTTTACATTGTGATAATCCATTGTATTCAATTTATTATATAAAAAACATGAGAAATTTATGATAGAATAGACGTATAGAAGCCTCCACCACTGAATCTTGTTTGTGATGTGTAAAATATAAACATCATGAATGTTTTCATATAATAAATCTGCAAATCAAATTCCAAGGGTTTTTATAAGAGCCATATTTATAAATAACATTTTACCACATATTTGAGGGATTTTGAGAGCCTTATCTAATTCCACTTGCGTAGTCTAGAGTGAACAATTTGAAGGTATGCTTTGCTGAAATTCTTAACTTCCATCTCTTATTGGGTATCCATGCTTCTCGTTCTAATAATTACTTGAATTAACATGTAGTTTTATTTGTGTTAGGTGATTTTATTGTATGGGAAGTGATTCTTAATGATATCTAGATATTATTTTCATATTTTACAATACTGTTACTATGTTTCTTTATTCCAATTATTCATCTTTTTGCATGGAATAAACATTGTACTTATTATGAAAAGTATTATTTTATTTCATCGATTAATTTACAAAATTTTTGTATTACCATTATGCAGATTATGTCAATTTTTCTACAAAAGGGGTTTGGGTCATCTAAATTTTTTTAATTAGCTTAGTAGATGGAAATTCCAAAGGTGAAATAATTGGATTAATGTAAGGCTCCATGAGAAAGGATCCCTACAAACACAATTCAAACAACTAACATGAATGAATTCAAAATCAGTTTAATATATAGTGCATGAACAAGAAAATAACCTCACATTAAGTGTCTCATCTCTTGATTATAAAAACATTTCTTTTCTCAATTTTTATATATCTAATCGACCAAACAATTAAAATTTTAATTTAATTTTTTAATTTTGGGAAAATGGATAATCTATATGGCTTCGATACTTGGGATTTCTTATTATTGCATTTTTATTATGATTTAATGAGTTTTATAAATTAATAAATTCATGTATCCAATTAGAATTTAATGACACAATATTAACTATCATTATTCGATCATATGATTTGAGTTAATATTATATATTATCTCGGAGGTATATGATACTATAATAAAAATCATATTTATCATATATTATATAATAAATAAAACATTTTTTCTATCACATTTATAGCATCCAGCCATTTTATAACAAAAACTTTCATTACATTACACAAATCTGAGGATCGTTAAGGTTTAGTGTCTTGGAAACAAGGATCATAATACATAAAAAAAAAATAAAACATTCTTCTTAAACACTTGCAAGGCGTCTCCTTAAGTTCATTCTAGGTTCATTACTGCATCTCATAACCTGGGGACATACATCAAAAGAAAGGGTGAGCAGAAGGCCCAGTAAGGGAAACAAGAGGAACATTTTACATGTGAACATGAGATACTTCAATAAGGACATGAAAAGAGCTTTAAGGCATGAGAAAGAAATCATGAGGCATTTCATAATAAAAATAACATTTTTCATAACTTGAAGATGTAGCTACATCATTTAACATAGACAATCATGAACATATCACCAAGGTCCATCCCCAAGGTGTCATTTGAAAATTACCAAGGTTATTCACCAAGGTATCGTGAAAATTGTAATCTCTAGTGGTTACATCATTACCCAATGCATTGGAGCGCTATCAGGGCGCACCCTTAAATTTGCCTTTATTATCATGTGAGCCACATATATCATCATCAAACATTTCATAAATAACCCATATAGCATAAAGGAAATGGTTTTCATTTCATAATCATAACTTTTTAAAAACTGCTTTAAAGACATGATCTTTATATCACTTTAAAACCCACAGAAAAGGAAGGTGGGTCTCATGTATGTAAATCCCAGAATTTAAAATAGAGCATTTTGGTATATATGTGAATACCCTTGTATAAATAGGAGCTTTGAGTATTCACTTTATAACATAAAATAATTTTTGAGAAAAGAGAGAGGCATTTTGAGGGGAAAATTCTGCAGCATAACGGCTAAGTTTCGGGGTTTTAGAAAACATTGAAATGAGAGGGGACATGGGTCACTCACTCATAAATGATCCATAAACCAGTAGGGTAAAAGATTAAGAAGGACATGTGGACATGGTAATGAAATTTGAAGGACATACCATTTGAAATGAAAAACATGGAAGGAAAAAAAGATTAGATTTCTCTTATGAAAATTCGGCAGCCTTACGGCGTCACTTAACTTCAAAAGAAAATGATTTGACAAGATCAAATAGGGTCCCTCATCATATGATCCTAAGAGATCAGTATTATAGATATAGAGATCATACCCCAACATAATAAAAAGGAACTTGAAAGACTTGACATGAAAATCGAACTTGAAAAATGAGAAGGGTGAAAGAATCCCTTAAAAATTCGGCAGCCTAACGGCGTCACTTAAACTTTCATAAAACGAAATGATGAGAGTAAGAGGGGATCTCTCATCATATAAACATGAAAGGGCAGTAAGAGAAATAAAAAAGAACATCCTCTCACATAAAAACATGGAGCATAATAGGAATGACATAAAAGAGATTACATGAAAAGAAAGAGAGGGGTCGGATCCCTTACCTTAAAATGTGACTCTTGAAACTCAAAGGATTGGACCTTGAGGGCTTGGGGGAACCTTGGGAGGACTCTTTGGAAGGTAAGAAGACCAGAACTTCGTTGGGGGAGAGTTGGGAGTGAAAACTAAGGGAGGAAAGGGTGGGTATTTATAGGGAAAGTGAGGGGACAAAGCATTAATGGCCAAGGGACACCTCACTAGTGGTTTTGGCAAAACCATGGGCTTGCCCATGGTATTTGCCCATGGTATTGGCCACTTGGGACACCTCACACCTTATCTTACTATTCATAATTCGACCATATTGAATATATACTTAATACATCATTTAATGATGTCATTAAACACCCGTAACTTAAAAACTATACTTTCACTATTCACTGAAAATTCAACTTTCTCAGAATAATCCCAAAATTTCACCTTAACCAAATATCAATGCTCTGATTTCAAAAATGAAATCCATTTTATAAAAATAATTTTCTAAATATTTTTAATTTAATTTTTAAATAAAAACACTATTCATCGAAAATTCATTTTTTTCAGAAAAATCCCCAAAAATTACCTTAACATAATATCGATGCTCTGAGTTCAAAAATAAAGTCCTTTTTATAAAAATAATTTTCTAATTATTTTTAATTAAATTTTAATTAAAAAACACTATTCATCCGAAAAAACTAATACTTGAATAATAATTTATGAAACCGTTATTTAACCATTTTATTGAATCACATTACTTAATCTAGGTGTCTAAATTATATTAAAACTTTCTTTGAGTGAAATTACTAATCCATTTGGTCATATTACTAATCCTAAGCGTAAAATAACTATTCATAATTTACTATTCATCAAAAATTAAGTTGATCTTATTAGACTCCAAATTCCTTAAGGAACACTTTTGTAGAAGACCATTTTTTGAAAATCATTACACATCATTAGTTATTTAGGGTTTACATATATATTTCAAAATATGCCTTTTTCAAAATTCATCAATAAAATACATTCTAAAATTATCTAGACATTTGAAATTTCACAAACATCACTAAAGGAAGAAATCTCAATTTATTCACCCGAAAGGATTACACAAGGAAACTAGGGTCTCATCACATAGCCCCTTATAACACTGGCATAAGACCTAAGTGTAAGGTGTGCTATGGTGAGAGAATCTGAGGGAGTCTCAGATAACATTGCCCTAGTAGCAATCTCCACTAACTTGAACTTCTCCTGCAAGCGTTTTCGTTCAAGCTTGACATGCTGGAGCTCGGCTTGGGCTTGGTCCAAAGCGAATCCCACAGATGCTACCTCCTTCCCAAGCTCTGATAAGTGGGCTTCGTAAGGGTTGAGTCTACTGGATGAAGCCATCGACTCCTCTTTCTGCATTAACCATTAACATCTTATTAAATCAATAAGAGTAAGTTAATATAACACTCAAAAAGATTGGGTCGTTACATTCTTCCCCCCTTAAGAAATTTCGTCCCCGAAATTTTTACTTGAGGCCTAGTCAAAAAGGTGAGGGTACTTTTGCTTCATCGTTTCCTCAGGCTCCCAAGTCGCTTCTTCATACTTATGATTCCTCCACAACACTTTCACAAGGTGGGTAGTCTTGTTTCGTAGAACCTTGTCTCTACAGTCCAAGATCTCCACTGGCTGCTCCTCATAAGAGAGGTCATGTTCAAGTTGTACCACCTCTGGGTTCAGTACATGCGAAGGGTCGGGTATGTACTTCCTCAAGAGAGATACATGGAAGACATCATGAACTTGAGCTAGGTTCGGTGGAAGTGCTAGACGATAGGCCACTGCTCCTATGCGATCAAGGATTTCATAGGGGCCGATGTACCTAGGGCTGAGCTTCCCTTTCTTCCCAAACCGCATGACTCTCTTCTATGGAGAAATTCGAAGGAAGACTTTGTCACCAACACCAAACTCCAAGTCCCTTCGACGATTGTCAGCATAGCTCTTCTGCCGACTCTGAGCAGCCTTTATGTGTTGTTGGATGGCATGAACCTGTTCTGTCATCTCTTGCACGAGATCAGGCCCAAGAAGCTTCCTCTCACCAGTTTCATCCCAACAAGTAGGAGTTCTACACCTCTTTCCATACAGAGCTTCATATGGTGCCATCTGAATACTCGCATGGAAGCTGTTGTTATAGGAGAACTCCACTAATGGGAGGTGTTGATCCCATCCACCTTTAAATTCCATTGAGCATAATCTCAACATGTCTTCAAGTGTCTGAATAGTCCTTTCAGATTGGCCATCAGTTTGAGGATGATAGGCCGTACTAAAATTCAATTCAGTATTCAGAACATGCTGAAGACTTCTCCAGAATTTTGATGTGAATCTTGGGTCATGATCAGATACGATGGATAGTGGTACCCCATGCAGCCTTACCACTTCCTTCACGTATATCCTTGCAAGCTGATCCAGAGATAAATCTTCCCGAATAGAGATAAAATGAGCTGTCTTGGTGAGACGGTCCACAATAACCCATATCGCATTGTTTCCTTTGGATGTTTTTGGGAGACCAGTTACAAAGTCCATGGTGATATTATCCCACTTCCATACTGGTATGGGTAGCGGTTGTAATACCCCCTTAGGAAGTTGTCTTTCTGCCTTTACTTGCTGACACACTAGGAACCTTGTAGTGTAATCGGCAATCTCCCTCTTCATGTTATCCCACCAATAATGATCACGAAGGTCTCTATACATCTTAGTGCTTCCCGGATGTATAGAGAAAGTAGAGCTATGAGCTTCATCCATCAGTTCTTTCTTTATCTCCGGAATAGATGGAACACATAGTCTGTACGAAATTTCAATACACCTTCTTGATCAATATTGAAATCAGGGAACTTCCCATCCTTTACAGCCTCTAACTTCTCCTGCAGCAAAGGATCTTCTTTTTGAGCCTTCTTGATCTTCTCTAGTAATGAAGGTTGAGAAATCATTTGGGATAGGGTTGATGATATCCCTTTCCTTATAATTCCCATGTCCAGTTTTACTAGATCTTTAATCAAGGGATCTCCCAGGATCCTCATTGTTGCCAGAACAACAAGATCTTTCCTGCTTAATGCATCCGCGACTTTGTTTACTCTACCAGGGTGATAATGAATTGAACAATCATAGTCTTTAATAAGCTCCAACCATCTCCTTTGTCTCATGTTCAATTCGTTCTGTGTGAAAATATACTTTAGACTTTGGTGGTCAGTGTATATATCACATTTCTCCCCATAAAGATAGTGCCTCCATATCTTTAGAGCAAAAACAACTACCGCCAGCTCTAGATCATGCGTAGGATAATTCTGCTCATGAATCTTCAACTGTCGAGATGCATAAGCAATTACTTTGTCATTATGCATGAGGACGCACCCAAGCCCTTTCAGAGATGCATCGCTAAAAATAACGAATCCTTCTCCGATAGAGGGTAGTGTTAATACAGGTGCAGTAACCAATCTCTTCTTCAGCTCTTGGAAACTTTCCTCGCATTCCTTTGTCCAGATGAACTTGACCCCTTTTCGAGTCAACTTGGTTAGTGGATTAGAAAGCCGTGAAAAGTTTTTCACAAACCTCCTATAATATCCCGCTAAACCAAGGAAACTACGAATCTCAGTTACTGTTGTGGGTTGAGGCCACTCTTCCACAACCATTGTCTTTGCAGGGTCAACCGAGATTCCTTCATTGGTTACGATGTGCCCCAAGAAAGCCACTTGTTGTAACCAAAACTCACACTTGCTGAACTTCCCAAAGAGCCTCTCCTTTCGTAGAGTTTTCAAAATAACCCTCATATGATTTTCATGCTCCTCACGACTTTTTGAATATATCAAAATATCATCAATAAAAACTACCACAAAGTTATCAAGGTAGTCCTTAAAGACTATATTCATCAAATCCATGAAAATATCAGGAGCATTAGTCATGCCGAAGGGCATAACAGTAAACTCATAATGCACATATCTTGATCGGAAGGCAGTCTTTGGAATATCTTCCTTCTTCACACTCAGTTGATGATAACCAGATCTAAGGTCAATCTTAGAGAAGAATTGAGCCCCATGAAGTTGGTCAAATAAATCATCAATTCTTGGAAGAGGGTATCTGTTCTTCACTGTGATCCCGTTCAGTTCTCTATAATCAATGCATAGCCGCATTGATCCATCCTTCTTCTTCACAAAGAGAACTGGTGCTCCCCAAGGAGACACACTCGGTCGGATAAACCCCTTCTCCAACAAGTCTTGGAGTTGTTTATTTAGCTCCTCTAGCTCCACATTTTCCATTCTATACGGAGTCTTTGATATCGGTTGAGACCCAGGTACGAGTTCAATGGAGAACTCTACCTCTCTTTCTAGGGGAGGTCCAGGTAACTCCTCAGGAAATACATCCATGTATTCCTGAACAATCAGAACATCTTCAATTTGTATGCTCCCTTTTCCTTCTTCATCATCACCGATTAACTCCATAAAGAAAGCTATAGGAGGTGCTTCTAGATAGGGATCAGTTCGGGATATCTCTCCTCGGAAGATAACTGTAGGTCGTTCATTCAAGACTACTGATATTTCCTTACTTCTGCATTTGATCTTAGCATTATACTTTGAGAGCCAGTCCATCCCTAGTATAACGTCGAATTCCATCATGGGAATGACTACTAGATTTGCGATAAGATTGTGCTCACCAAAGTAAACACTAGAGTCTCTAAACACTGTCGATGCATGGATAATCCCACTTGGAGTCTTGACTGACAACTCTACCTCAAGCAATTCGGGGATCGATTCTATATTCTTTGCAAACTTGGAAGAAATAAAGGAATGCGTAGAACCAGAATCAAATAAAGCACGTGCTAGTTTTGAGAGGACAACAAGAGTACCTGCTACCACATCGTTCGGAATTTCAACTTCAGTTGTTGTGATAGCGAAAGCACGACCTTGCTCCCTTGGCCTCTGCTGAGGTTGATGGTGATTCCCCTCCACCGCCCTCGGATTTGTACATTGATTAGCAAAGTGCCCAAGCTGTCCACACTTGAAGCATGTGACTTCGGGTAGGGCTAGAACCATCTTTCCTCTGTCGTTAGTGTTGGGAAGTTGAGGCTTCACATCACCACGACAATTCCGAGAAATATGGCCTTCTTTTCCACACCTATAGCACTTGCCACTTCCGATCAAGCAGTTCCCCGGATGCTTCTTCCCACATTTATTGCATGTGGCATGTTGCATATGATTTCCACCTCTTTCCGGATCAAAACTTCTTCCCAGGCTTGGTTCTAGAGTTCTCTTCTTCTCATTAGAGTTGTGAGACCACTGTGTCTCCCCAAACTCTAGTTCAACTTTCATAGCACTTCGAAGTATTTCTTCATAGCTATCGTAGTCCCTGTTGGCTAGATTCTTCCGCATATGTGGTCGTAGTCCGCCAAAGAATCTATCAACCTTCCCATTAGGGTCCATGACAAAGCTTGAGGTATAACGGGAAAGCCTTGTGAAGTTCATCTCATAGGTTCCAACAGATTCGTTCTCCTTCTGCTTCAGCTCGAGAAACTCTTTCTCCATTTTCGTTCTCATGGAACGAGGGAAATACTTGTTAAAGAAAATCCCCCGAAATTCTTCCCACTCCATAGCTTCCATCTCTCCTCGTGGCTTCGTGTTTTTGATCAGTGACCACCACTGATCAGCTTCTCCTTCTAGGCGGTAAACAGCAAGGGTGACTTTTCTTTGTTCCGAACAATGAAGTACAGAAAAGATCTTTTCAATGGAGCTTATCCATTGTTCCGCAACCAATGGGTCAGTAGATCCACTGAATGTTGGCGGTCGTTGATGCATGAAGGACTCAACAGAAAGTTGTTCCCTTCGTGGTGAGGTCGGCCTCTCAGCTTGATTCAAGTTATTACTCATAACTTGAGTCAGTTGGTTCATCATTCGCATGAATGTTTCCATTCTGGCTTCCATCGGAGGGCCGTCAGCACATGGTGCATTGCGGTCACCATCGGCACGGTTTCTTCTATTTCCCGCCATTTTCTAAAAGAATAAAACCTTAGTGAGAAACTTATTTCATTTATGAATCTTTTAACTAAGACTTCATGCTTAGACAATTATACTTCTCTATAATTCCTTCATAATGATTCATAAAAAGCTTGTGATTAACCAAACATATCCCCCGGGAGTGTCGTAACCAAGAGTGCAGCAAGGCCCGTTATCGTGCACCAGTTCCCGTTCGAGTCTAGCTCAAAGCGGTGTTTTCGGGTTTTACCCCTATGTACATATGTGCCAGAGCCGCCTCTACCTGCTCGTATCCAGACAGGGATGTATTTGTTTGATAGACCACTTACTCAATACTTACCAAAATACCAGGAAGTTTTCCTATATTTAAACTTTTCTATAGGGTTCTTCCTAAAGTTTTTATATCCTAATTTCCAGAAATAACTAAACCATCCTTTGATACCAACTATAGCATCCAGCCATTTTATAACAAAAACTTTCATTACATTACACAAATCTGAGGATCGTTAAGGTTTAGTGTCTTGGAAACAAGGATCATAATACATAAAAAAAATAAAACATTCTTCTTAAACACTTGCAAGGCGTCTCCTTAAGTTCATTCTAGGTTCATTACTGCATCTCATAACCTGGGGACATACATCAAAAGAAAGGGTGAGCAGAAGGCCCAGTAAGGGAAACAAGAGGAACATTTTACATGTGAACATGAGATACTTCAATAAGGACATGAAAAGAGCTTTAAGGCATGAGAAAGAAATCATGAGGCATTTCATAATAAAAATAACATTTTTCATAACTTGAAGATGTGGCTACATCATTTAACATAGACAATCATGAACATATCACCAAGGTCCATCCCCAAGGTGTCATTTGAAAATTACCAAGGTTATTCACCAAGGTATCGTGAAAATTGTAATCTCTAGTGGTTACATCATTACCCAATGCATTGGAGCGCTATCAGGGCGCACCCTTAAATTTGCCTTTATTATCATGTGAGCCACATATATCATCATCAAACATTTCATAAATAACCCATATAGCATAAAGGAAATGGGTTTCATTTCATAATCATAACTTTTTAAAAACTACTTTAAAGACATGATCTTTATATCACTTTAAAACCCACAGAAAAGGAAGGTGGGTCTCATGTATGTAAATCCCAGAATTTAAAATAGAGCATTTTGGTATATATGTGAATACCCTTGTATAAATAGGAGCTTTGAGTATTCACTTTATAACATAAAATAATTTTTCAGAAAAGAGAGAGGCATTTTGAGGGGAAAATTCTGCAGCATAACGGCTAAGTTTTGGGGTTTTAGAAAACATTGAAATGAGAGGGGACATGGGTCACTCACTCATAAATGATCCATAAACCAGTAGGGTGAAAGATTAAGAAGGACATGTGGACATGGTAATGAAATTTGAAGGACATACCATTTGAAATGAAAAACATGGAAGGAAAAAAAGATTAGATTTCTCTTATGAAAATTCGGCAGCCTTACGGCGTCACTTAACTTCAAAAGAAAATGATTTGACAAGATCAAATAGGGTCCCTCATCATATGATCATAAGAGATCATTATGATAGATATAGAGATCATACCCCAACATAATAAAAAGGAACTTGAAAGACTTGACATGAAAATCGAACTTGAAAAATGAGAAGGGTGAAAGAATCCCTTAAAAATTCGGCAGCCTAACGGCGTCACTTAAACATTCATAAAACGAAATGATGAGAGTAAGAGGGGATCTCACATCATATAAACATGAAAGGGCAGTAAGAGAAATAAAAAAGAACATCCTCTCACATAAAAACATGGAGCATAATAGGAATGACATAAAAGAGATTACATGAAAAGAAAGAGAGGGGTCGGATCCCTTACCTTAAAATGTGACTCTTGAAACTCAAAGGATTGGACCTTGAGGGCTTGGGGGAACCTTGGGAGGACTCTTTGGAAGGTAAGAAGACCAGAACTTCGTTGGGGGAGAGTTGGGAGTGAAAACTAAGGGAGGAAAGGGTGGGTATTTATAGGGAAAGTGAGGGGACAAAGCATTAATGGCCAAGGGACACCTCACTAGTGGTTTTGGCAAAACCATGGGCTTGCCCATGGTATTTGCCCATGGTATTGGCCACTTGGGACACCTCACACCTTATCTTACTATTCATAATTCGACCATATTGAATATATACTTAATACATCATTTAATGATGTCATTAAACACCCGTAACTTAAAAACTATACTTTCACTATTCACTGAAAATTCAACTTTCTCAGAATAATCCCAAAATGTCACCTTAACCAAATATCAATGCTCTGATTTCAAAAATGAAATCCATTTTATAAAAATAATTTTCTAAATATTTTTAATTTAATTTTTAAATAAAAACAATATTCATCGAAAATTCATTTTTTTCAGAAAAATCCCCAAAAATTACCTTAACATAATATCGATGCTCTGAGTTCAAAAATAAAGTCCTTTTTATAAAAATAATTTTCTAATTATTTTTAATTAAATTTTAATTAAAAAACACTATTCATCCGAAAAAACTAATACTTGAATAATAATTTATGAAACCGTTATTTAACCATTTTATTGAATCACATTACTTAATCTAGGTGTCTAAATTATATTAAAACTTTCTTTGAGTGAAATTACTAATCCATTTGGTCATATTACTAATCCTAAGCGTAAAATAACTATTCATAATTTACTATTCATCAAAAATTAAGTTGATCTTATTAGACTCCAAATTCCTTAATGAACACTTTTGTAGAAGACCATTTTTTGAAAATCATTACACATCATTAGTTATTTAGGGTTTACATATATATTTCAAAATATGCCTTTTTCAAAATTCATCAATAAAATACATTCTAAAATTATCTAGACATTTTAAATTTCACAAACATCACTAAAGGAAGAAATCTCAATTTATTCACCCGAAAGGATTACACAAGGAAACTAGGGTCTCATCACATAGCCCCTTATAACACTGGCATAAGACCTAAGTGTAAGGTGTGCTATGGTGAGAGAATCTGAGGGAGTCTCAGATAACATTGCCCTAGTAGCAATCTCCACTAACTTGAACTTCTCCTGCAAGCGTTTTCGTTCAAGCTTGACATGCTGGAGCTCGGCTTGGGCTTGGTCCAAAGCGAATCCCACAGATGCTACCTCCTTCCCAAGCTCTGATAAGTGGGCTTCGTAAGGGTTGAGTCTACTGGATGAAGCCATCGACTCCTCTTTCTGCATTAACCATTAACATCTTATTAAATCAATAAGAGTAAGTTAATATAACACTCAAAAAGATTGGGTCGTTACAACATTGATGAATATTTATTCTTACATATCATAGTGTGACCTTTCCAGCGCCATGAATAATGTACATCTATGAGAATCTCAAAATTATTTTTCAATATATCTATTATCTCAATATTGTTACATATAAACATTGAAAAATTGGAAAATATAATTGATATTTTCAAATACATTATCTCTTCTAGTTTTTTACAAAATAAAGGATATTATGTATGGTGTCCAACATTCTCAAATTAAAAAAAAACAAATTGAAATTTAATTTCCAAACATCTATTTCATCTCCTTATAAATATGAAATGTATTGACATTCATCCTAAAATATTGAAAATAAATATAAAATCACCCTCAATGGGTACAAAAATATCACCTTCTGATTTGTTTTTAATACCCTATATTTCATCCCGCATAATATTCTACTTTTGAAATCATCTCTACTTCCCATAAACCTATTCAGTTAAAATTTTATTTTTTCTCCCAAATAATAAAATAAAAATAATAGATCTTTTTAAGTGGTGGTATCATTCTTATTCATGGAAATGAGAAATAAATTTTTCAAAACTCTGTCAATATCAGCTAGCTCAATTATTAAAAAAAAGAGATTAATTTGGACATAAAATCTATCCATAAATAAATTAATCTTATGAAACCAACATAGTAACTCACTCTTAAAAATTTTTAAATAAATATTTTCATGAATTATTCCATAATAAGATCCATAAATATATTAAAAACATTCAAATATTAATCAATTTCCCCGATTAAACATTATATCTTCCATTTTTTACAAAAAACATATATTAATATTCAAGGAAATAAGAAACATTATTCTATATTGTTCTATAATGGGTTTCACACCCATTGGTACTATCAAGATCTCAAAATACCAGATTTTGTTAGGTTTTTTATGAATACCAACAATATACATAAGTGGATATTAATTAATGTTTTCAAATCATATAATGATTTTTGGTCGTAGAATATGGTGTGATATTGGAATATCATTGGTTAAGATATATAATATTGTATCTCAACTAACTTTGATATTATGTGTTTAACAACATAAGAGTATAATATCATATTTCACTGATATAAATAAGATATTAAATTATAGTATATTTATATTATTACCCACACTAACAGTAATTATTATTAATTTTTCATTTAATGAATCACCTGGGAGATTTTCACAATGTTTTAAAAACTATTTTTAAATATGGTTTATATATTCAACATTAAATAATAATCGAGAAAATTCTATAAGGATCAGGTAATGTTCCTATGGCCTATATTAAGGTCTTCAGTATTAGTTGGTGGACATGTGATTATGCCTTATCCATGGACCACTCACTTTCTAATTCATTCACATTCTCTTTTCATTACATCATGACATAATAGTATATCATAAGGATGAGAATAATCCTACCCATGATGATGGGGGATTCAGTTAGCCCATGGATACAACATGGATGACATATTTTACACTTCGTGTAATTTATCAAGAAAGTGGCCCAATCAAAGGAATAAAATACCCCCATAGCGTTAGGTACACTGATTTTTTATTTTACAGTTTATGAATGGTTATATTTATTTATTAATAGTGAATATATTTTTGGGTTTCATGGTTTCATTTTCAGTATAGATTATTTTGTATACAATCATTATAAATTTATTAATGGAATTAGATCCACACAATTTAATTTGGTAATCTAAATCATTCCAAGAATAGGTTTTTAATTGTTTTTACAAAATAGAATCATGTGTCTCTAGAATGGTATAATATATACCACAGTTTGAAACATCAGTCCAACAAGGGTGATATCATTGTTTATGATTATACAGTGTTTATTAATCAAATTTATGCACCCTATATGAGATTAAGCATACTTATTATTACATGTCATTTGTGTCATGTGTAGTTAAAAAACATGAGTATATTTCAAGTACTTCTTGGGATATTCAGACACAATTGGTAGTATCACTTATTATAAACCATGCTACTTGATATTTACATTATGCGATAGGAATATCATAAGATTCACTCCTTACGAAGGTACTCAAGCATATTATCAGACTTTTAAATGTGATTAGTCAATATCTTACAAGACATTTCCATGTGAATTAATTATTTGTATCTGCTAATTTTAATTCAACATGGGAACTTAGTTAATCATATGTATGTTCCTAGATACATGGCGTTAATATCATGTAGTTCCACCTACTTTCTACTTAACTGTAAGTAGGACATTGTGCATAGATGTATTCCTATATAAGGATGTTTAATATCTTATAACATTTTGTCGTTATATTCTTATTTTATGTACCAGAATATTAATTCATAAGAAATTTGTTATTTATTCTTATTCCATACATTTAAATTATTTCATACATATATAGGAAAATTCACCAAATACGACCTAGAAGGGAAAACTTATTTTTTTTTTAAATTTCACATCTGAATTGAAAAGTATAATTTATAAAAAAAGTATAAATTATGAAAAAAACTAGAATTTAATATTTATATATTTATAAAAAACTATATATAAATTAATTATAATTTTCTTATAAATTTTAAAAATGAATAAAAATAATAGATTTTATATTTATATTTTGAATTTTTTATAACACATAATTAAAAATATTAAAATTAAATTGAATTTATTGAGAATTTGTTTCAACACAATAAAAATATTATTTATTTAATTAAGGATTAAATGGAAATAAATATATGAAATTCGAATTATATAAATTTTTTCGTAATTGATATTGAAATATAGAATGATTATTTTTCATGTAATATATTATATTTAAATTAAATTTCATATAATGAAGAATATGAAAGGTTTCTTATTTTGAAATGAAAATAAAATTTTATTTTCATAATTATAACATTTCTATAACATAACTAAAATTATAATGTATTTAAAAATATAAAAAAATATGAATTATTCGCAATCTATTTGTCTCATGTTTGAATAAGTAAATTGTTCAATTATTTTGAATTTATTACTTATTTTATTCATAGATATAATTTTTGTATTATGAAACATTATGTACATTCATTCTACTAATTTTTTATAAAACATTTATATGTTATCATACATGAATGTAAGGGGTTATATTCTTGGTCTGATAATGAATTTAGTTTTCTTATTCCTTGACTTTGGCATATACTATGTTACGAACAATAATTCGGAAGTAAATTATGATTTAAAAATTAAATGGATTGATTTCATTATACCATATTAATGGAATGCAATATGATATGTTTAAATATAGATGAATTATAATTTTAGTTTGAAACAGATGACATGAGTTATGTTAAGTGTTACCCAGTAATATGATTTTGATAATATTTATTGTAAGGGAATAATATTAAAAACGAAATGAAAAGAATAATGGATATAAAAAGGATTATAAGATATTGGATGGTGGGATTAAATCCACCTTAATATACTAAATATTATATTCTTTCCAAAGATATAACATGTGAAGGGATCTCACAAATTGTGATAAACACTCAAAGGTGGATCATAGTTTATCATTTTTGAGAAATACCATCAACAATTATTCTTATTCAACAAAACGTATCTGAAGTTATAGACTAATCAAGATAAATAAATTAACACAACAAACAATTTAATGTGGTTTGTCTGTTTTATTGATGACTATGTCCTCCATGTGACATGGTTTTTATCCCACACAAACTGGTCACATTTTATTATCAAGAAGATCTCAGGAATGGTAAAAACCTCAGAATAATTACATTACCCAGTTCAAAGAAATACATATTATAATTTTTTTCATTATATCCATTCAATGTACATGCCTCTAAAAAAGCTCCAAATGTATCTTCTCTTCATCTGTGTCAGTGTGAACCTTGTTAATGTCCTCTTCTTCAAAGAATATTATGCATCTATAAAACAAAAGGCACTCTATACCAGTGCTTAAAAGAATATATACTATTACTTATATAGATACGGTAGTACACATCTTTTGATTCATAAATGAGTTGTGTTTGAATCCTCACCTTAAAAAATCTTAGGGACTCGTGGAAACATTATTCTTCAAATTAGATTATACATTGAAGGTTTTTTCCTTCATGAAGGTTATTCCACGATTGTTGCATCTTCTTCCAAATAACCCTATGATCACAATGCTCCATTTAAAAATTAATATGAGAGAGATATATCAATAATAAATAGAGGAAACCTCAAAATATATATTTTTATTGGTGTTTATAGGCAAGTATTGACCACTTATTCTCTGATAAAATTGTAATTTTAGGGAATAATTCTTATTTCTGAAAAAAAAATCCAAGCCAATAAAATAATTTTATTCTTAGAAGATATCATAATTATTAAAATCACAATTTCATTCTATTCATATAAATTATTTGGAAACTAAGAAACTTGATGTCATTTCATAATTTGATTCTTTCATTGTGAGTTTAGACTCACATGAACGCTATAAAAACACATTTCTTATCATGAATTTTATCATGATTTTAGATTTAATATAATTTGTACTATAAATTCATTTTCATTATTGAAAGTTTCATGTTACTTGAAGAAAATTCATGAATGAATTCCTTAAATGGATTGACCTGGTATTTATATATATTCGTGTTCATAAGAGATGGAATGAAATTTGTTCCCAAAACACTAGAGTAATGTTTCCATAAACTGTATTTGAATAAGAGTTATAATCATGTCTTTATCCCATCCAAGGGTAACCCTTTTCTATTTTTTATCTATTTTATGAATACCCATATGGGATATATTAATACATTATGCAATTATTCCTTTTTTACACTCCTAGTGGCAACTATTTAAATTCTAATCCTCACACACCTTCTTTTATTTCAAGATATGTAGGCTGGCACTCTCACATGGATGAGCTTAGATCCAAAAATAATGTAATTGAGATATCCTTATAAAATTATATATTTGGATATTATATTTATGTTCCAACTCATATATATATAATAAATATATATATATATATATGTATGAACTCATAAATAATTATCAACCTCAAGTGCCTTCATCATCATAAATCATCCTGAAAAATGTAAATATATTTTTCAAGGTATTAAAAATTATGTAATATTATCTTTGTAATTAAAAGTATATTAGTATTGAAAATTATTGATATATGGAACTTAAACCATCGTCATTGTTTAAGATAATGTGCTACCCACTATCACATTTTCTTGAATCATGTATACCAGTTAAATAGTCTTCACAGTTTTCTTATATTGACAAAAAATAAAACATCATTCGTATATATATTCAACAATCTCCACATTGGATATGTTTTAAATAAATCATTCATAACATATCCACATTATTTATAAGTAATTCAAAGGAAATGAATTTGTAAAATAACTTCTTCAGTGAAATGAGTGAATAATTGATCAACTATAACCCTATGTGAATGATCACTGTATATAAAGAAGGAGCGAGCAATACTGACATCAATACTGTCATTTATAAAAAATCTTCTCAAGATTTTCCATTCCTTTTTTACTCATCTGGAAGAGTAAAATATTCACAAATTTCTTTCTTGAATAACTTATGTAAGAGATCATAATATATTTAAAATTAATATTATCATATTTCTCCCCCTATATATGAAATATCCTCAAGAATTTAAGCATGAATTAATGGAGGAGTAAACTAATAAAAATATCCCTCAAGGATTGGAATTATGATGAACTCGCAATTATATATTTAACTTCTCAAATGACTATATTGTTCGTGGTTTTTCTAGGATTTATACAATATGTTCCTTAAAAGGAAAAAATCATGTTTTATGATACTTTCAATAAACTTATAATTCAATAAATGATTATTGACATAATTTTTTATGGATCTAGTTTTTTGAAGTGAATTATTTGATAAATTGGTGAAAACATGATCATCACGTTTAATAATCATAGGTTACTTATCTATAACAATCAAATAGTAAATTTTTTTCATCTTCAACATCATCCATGGAGCTTCCTATTATTTTAGAAATTATTGAATGTCAGTTGGTCTTAATGTAACTAATGATTGTTTCTTTGAGTAACAAAACTCCAAACATCTTCCAATAAAGGATAATAAAACATATGTATATTTTATTTCATAAACATCTCTTTATTAGTCATTATCTATATACCCCTTTAAATTTTACTCTTCATACTTTTTTACGTCAATCCATTATATTATTTATTTGAGATTTACCTTTCGATTATTTTTTCATCAAAGAGATGCAATTATTTTGAATTATATTAATATCCAACATAGAGAGTTATAACATATACAATATTAGTCTAGGTTGTTGTTAAGGACATTATACTTCAATTTAATTGAATATTTTTTTCATTAAATGATTTTCTTTCACCATAATCACTTAGTTTTATACCTACCTAAATGAGAGTGGACACACCCCTACATTGTTTCATGTCAAACTTCTCACCTGAACTTTTTTATATTTAACTTTTGAGATAAAAATAAAAAAAATCATGGGTAATTTTCAAACCCAATTAATATTTCATCTTACTAAAAATTTTCATTAAAAATATCTTTGGAATATTTTGGTAGAATTATTGTTCTATGTTTTCTTCATTTCTAGAAAAAATAATATCATCAACATAAACGTTCAACAAATATGACATTATATTGGTCTTCATGGAATAAAAATTGTAGAAAACCTATCTCTTTTGAAATTACATAATTATTATATATTCATCATGATTAGGTTACCGAATCTCTTGGATCTTACATCAAACCATAAATTGACATCTTTATTTAACATACCGTAATTAAATCAGAATATAGAATGATTTCCACTGTCCTTTCCATGTATATATCTTCATTAGGATCACCATTTAGAAATATTTAATTAACATTTATTTGAAACACTTTGAAGTTTATATGAGTTTATATATATATTAATATCATAATGGATTCAAGTATGGACACTAGATAAGAGTTTTCATGAAATTAAATACCATTAATTTGTGAGTATCCTTTGAAAATTGGTTTAGTCAAGTTTCAAAGAACATATCCCATGTCATCCAATATATTCATAAAAACCCACAATTTTCCAGTTACATTATTTTCTAATGGTATTAGAACATGTTCCAAAGTTTTATTGTACATAATCATGTCCATATCATTATTCATATACTAAACCCAATTCGTATTCTCAAAATAATCACCCACCATTTGGGGATCAATAGTTGATAACAAATTGGTATGGTTGGTTTCCATAATTGTACTCCTAGTTTGTACTCCTGGATAATGATCCCAAATATTTCTCTCAATGTCAGCATGATTGTTCAATCTAGTGGTGTCAATTTTAAATATTTTATTTTCATCATTATCAGAGGAGATGGAAGAATCAAAAATATATATTTTTATTTGTGTGCTTTCACCAATTTGATTGTCTAGTTCAGAACTAATTACATCAACCTCATCGTCCATAATGAAATAAATTTTTATTCATTCTTCATCTTAAAAATATATGATATAATAACTCAAATAAATTCTCTCATATTTCATGTTTCATCTTTTAAATGAATTTCTATTTGATTAATAAATAATCAAAATTCAATATTTATATTTTTCATCAAAATTTCCCCCACTTTTACATTATTCATTAACAGAAATAGACTCCCAAAAAATCTAAATGTTTAACATTTTGATTTTTCATTAACCATTTATCATAAAGTGTTATATATTAATTTGGTGTTTAGAGTCACATATTTTGAATTATTCTAACTTTTATAAAATCATGTTATAAGTATTATTTGAGGTATCATGCTCTGATAGCATAGTTCATTCCATATAAACTAGACTCTCATTTTTTTTTCCAACCCATTCCACTGAGGTGTTTATAGATCACTAAAATCATTCTTGGTACCATGTTTTTAAAGATATTCAGTGAACTTTCTATTTTAATACCCACTACCATTATCTGATTTGAGTCTTTTCTAGGATCATTTTTTTACTTTCAGTAAGTCTTCTATAACTCATGCACTTATACATGGAATTTAACATGAGTGAAATTAATTGATGCATTCTATCTTTGATAAAAAATCTACTTGTGTAACAAAATTTATGTCTCCACTTGTTGAAATTTTAATTATAGGTCCCCAAACATATCAGTGGGTTATCTCAAGAGTTCGTAATGTTTGTATATCAATCCCTTTGTGAGTATTAGTCATTATTTTTTACCTTTCTACAATTTTTACATATTCTGGTAGTGTATTCTTTATAATAGGTATATCATTTACATTATATTTTTTGATTATTTTTATCATGTACTTTTATTAATGATGACAAATTCTATTGTGCCTCAATTTTATCTTCTTATTAACATAAATAATAAACTATCTAGGAATATCCAATAGAAAGTACATTACATGGGGTTCCAAAGAACATAGTTATAAACACACCATATATTAAATTATTGGATAAAAAACCATTTTTAAAAAATATAACATCATTTATAGCATTTCAAATCTATGACATAGTCAAAAGATGGTGAATTAGTCCATCAACAAATAAGACACTGTCTGAACTAATTTGATTCTTCTCAATATTTACTACTCAAAATGTATTGATTGTAAGAGAGATATAATTTAAAATATAATTTCTATTAAACTAAAATTATTAATATGTTTTATATTTTTATGTTATAATATCTTTTTTTATTAATAACCATTATCCATGATCAATGGTCTTTCATATTTTCTAGTATCAAATTCTATTTCTGTAATTTTGTCTTTATGTTTGATCTAATTCTAATTTTTTTATTTCCAAGTCATTAACATAATTTAAACTGAACTGGTTTAAAAGAAACACATATTTTTAATATCTATTCTTTCAGAGGATATCCTTTACAAAACGACTGTATTATTTTAAAATTGTTTTTCTATTCATCATTCTTAGGAATTTTTTATAATTTTTTTGAGTTCTTAAAAGAATTTTTTGTATCTTCCTTGAATCATGTACCTTTATCAATCCAATAAAATAATTTTTTACCAATAGATTTTATTTTATGGAAATATATTCCACAACACCATTAATTACTTGGAAACCTTATTTCTTTTAGGTGTTTTTGTTATTGATAATGTTATTTTCATGATTTACTTTCAACACCAAATTATTTTTTGTGAAATTATGTTTTCCTGTAAAGAACCTATTTGAACATAAAAGAAAAACATTTTTTTTGATTTTTTGAGTAATTATTTTACCAAAATTGAGATGATTTCCCATTTATGTCATACTTTTTTATTATCTAATCAATTTTTCATTTTCTAGACTCTTTTTAAATTATTTATTTCTTCTTAGGATCATTGTACAAAACAACTTCATGAGAACATACAGCCATATTAATAATATATTTTTCTATAAACTGTTTTTTTAATATTCTCCTACGTCACTTATATTTTCATTTAGGTCACATGTCAATTTTTTTAAGTTTTTATGTTTCATGTATCCTTTTCCTTATATTATTGGTTTCACATTATGGTAAAAAATATTATAAGTCATGTCCTTAGTTATTTTTTCGTAAAATTCCAATTTTATGATTTGACTTCTCAATTTATTTATCAAATGTTTCCTTCCAAACACGGTGGTCACTTTTACTCTCTGGTCCTTCATTTAGAATGATATTTTCTTTCATCATCCTTTATATCTCTTTCTATCACATTATGATTTTAATTCTCATATTTTACTATTTTTTCTGTCTCACCTACTTCTGAATAACATTCACTTTTGTATAGTGAATAATCATTCAATTAATTATATTCTTCTAATTTTTCTCTAAGAAGTATTTTTGAGTCCCCTTATAGTTTTTTACCATCATCAATGCTTTCATGAATATTAGAAAAACACTTTTCAACTGAATGAATATTTATTCTAAATGATTTATTTGTGGGATTATACTTTACCTTTGACTGGTTTTTTTATATTCTCTATTATGTTAAATATTTTTATAGTTCCAACATCTTCATTTTATTCTCAGTCATTTCTTAAAATATTTTTGATAAAATAGACAACCCTTCCACAATGGATGAATTTTAATGGCTGTTTATCTTTTTTTACTTAACTATCCCATGTGTGAGTATTATTTTCATTTGGGAAAGAACATATATAATATTTTCAAAATATTAATCATCATCTAGAAATTACACACTTCATATATATTGAAATTTCAAAAATATATGAATGAAATAAATATATCATTTTTCCTTTTACTTTTCAATGAAACTCGTTTTCACATCTCAATGATTATAGGTTTACCATTCTATTGATCAGTAGTGAATTAATAATGTTATGCTTCAAAAATTACTATGATTTTTTGCATCAAATTTTCTTGAAATATTTTCATTATCTTTTTCATAGTTATCAAGTCATCACGATTTTCTCATAATCATATGATAGTAATAATAATGTGATTAACTCTTGTGAAGAAATAATTAACTAATTAATATTCTTATATACTGAAATCCTAAATTGTAGTATAATGATCTGAAGATTGTATTATTTTCTATTTTTTCTATCATAAATACTTTGATGCTTCATTAAAATAGAATTGTTGGTTTTGTAACCCATAACTTCTATTAACATTTTTTCAGATAATGAATATTTTTTTTATTTCTATATGTCTCCATCAATTTCGATATTTCTTCTCCTAGCAAACAACCTCCCCAAGGCCTATTTAGGAACTGTAAAGTCACATTGAATATAATAAAGTATACCATGCCTAAGAGGGTGGTTATAAGGTTCAATTTTCACTTTCTGGGTTTGAAACCCATTTACATCACATGTTGGATTGTACTTTTTGTCAACGAAGTTGTGATCATCCATATGATCCACTTGAGACAAATTATACAGAGTGAACCAACAAGAATACCAATTTATGGGGTCATATAAAGGATGATAAAAACTATGATATGGGATCAGTATTTAACGTTTTCTCACAAATATTTCAACTCTAGTTCAAATTCAATACTTTTTTTCTCAAGATATTGATCGATTTAGATAAAAATATACACATAAATATGTTTAAAAAGGTTCATATTCATTATGGATGACTACATACAAAGTGGGTAATGGATCATATCACAAAACATTATTCTCTTTTATTTATAAAGAAGAACTAAAGAAAGGTAATAAACATATTTCCATTTAAATGTCTTCTTTAATCAAATACAAATTATCACAAGTTATGCTTCACAGTTATATAATTCATTATCCTACATAAGAAATTCAAATGTATCTTCATTATTTATGCCTCACATGATCATCACGATGATATTATTCTTCATGTAACAATTTATGTTTGTCGAGTCATAAGACATTTCATATTAGTGGTTATATGAATCTATTGACTTTCTTATGTACACTGATTATATTATGACATTTGATTTATACACATTATGAGAGAGAAACATATCTAATTAGAAGTAAACTAACTTTTGAAAGAACACTACCTCACATTATATGATGTGTGGATGTTTTTATTTCTTCACGTAGGTGAAGTAGAAAATGATGCTTATTTTTTATGATAAATAGATGACCATGATTCTCTGTTTCTCAGGGAATATGAGAGTAGATCTCATGTTTATGGTAGAATATTGAACCCTTGGCCATGATCCATTATTTACAGAAAAAGTTTCACCACGTCATCTATTATAATAATTCATTTTAAAGGAATAATTAAATTTTTCAAAAAAAAACATACCATATACACATGATGATTTTAATTCCAAAAAATCATAATTTTATTCAAATATTAGTTTCCATTTATAATGAAACTTCTTTTGATGTCATGAATCTTGGTGTAATCACATAACTAGCTTGTTCCTTATTGACTTAATACTAATTTTCATGAAAAAAACCGATTACTTATTATAAACTCTATCATGTTGTATAATTCATGGGAAAATACATTTTACAATCATTTAATCCTAAAAATAATAATATTATTCAAAAAATTCATGCATTAATGGTCTCTAATAGATTGATCTTATCTTGATCTCTTAGGTGGTCAATAAGAGATGGATTTCATGATGTTTTTGAATTACTAGATTTTAGTGGAAGTCATTTGTTATTTCTTAATGGTTTCTAGTGTTCCCATATTCCCAAATAATAGTAAACATTCGGTGCACTTTATGTTCTCCATGAAAACCCTGCAGGTCACTATGCATCTACGATGTAAATATTCCAACATGAATTAAACCTATTGGGAAGTTATGCAAACCCAACATCACTGTTCGACCTAAGGACTTTTTTCCTGGAACTAGAGTTTGTTTTTTTGTCAATCCTCTAATGGATGATTATTGGGATTTCAACTAAAGGGATCATACAGTTCAAGCCATAAGCAGTATTGAATGTGAATTCATTTCCGCATGTCTTCCAAATTCATGGTGTCTAAAATTTGGAGAATGGAAAGAATTAGGAAATGTGGGTTTTCGAGATTATATCATGAAAATATGGAAAATGAATGTGTTTCACAGAGATGGGCTTAATAAAGTTTCTTTCAAAAAGACAAGATGAGTATGATGGTGTGGTCTACCATTACAAGGATTTTATCATTGCATTTGTGTAAATGTTTGATAGATGGATTTGCGAATGGAGTATTGTGGTAATGTAAAATGATTTGATATAGAGATTTGTGGTTATGACAATCTTTCGGAGTTGGGATTATTCATGGATCTTTGTAAAGGGAGATGCACTATGAATGAATTATTGAGTGATCCAAAAATAATTCTAGAAGAAGCAGATACCCGCGTCCGACGACACATATAAGTATGATTCCACCCCTCTCAATTTGGCATGAACTTGAGGGAGAAAATATGGAGTTTATCTAATTTCAAAAAGAATGGGGTGCTCCTCATATCTGGTTGTCTATGAAATCATTAGATTTGGGAAAAGACTATGTTGGTATTGAATTAATTCTATTATTCTATGTATTGAGTACATCATAATTATGGGACATTCAGTGTTGTCTCAGTTTGCTTCTTGAACTAAGGAGTTCCACAAAGGCAGCGTGCTTCACGATGACAGAGGGTTCTATAAGGGAATGCAAGCTTTAAAAAGGTGTTTTATAAGGAACCATCCTTAAAACAATACTTAATCATTAATTAAATGAATAATTCACATTGAGGATCTTTTCAGGTTTAGGGTTTTAGAGAATTAGGACATAACTATTACATCTCAAATGATTACAAAGTAGACACTACTACTATAGCAGATTTTTCACAACAATAAAATAAAATCCTTAAATAAAACAAGAGTTATTTTCTTCATATAAATCTTCTTGAATACTTCCTTTCTCTTACCCTTCCTTATAACCTGAGAAAAACATTTCAAAAACATAGGCTGAGCATAAAAATATCAGTAAGGGTTATAACATAATGAAAGGAAATATTAACCCACCAATAAATACAAATCAATGAAACCATAACCATCAATCATAACATACCTTTTGAAATCATATTATTTATGTATAACTGATAGAAATCATAAGACATAAAGGTAACTTGAGGCATTCATATCTATCTTATGTAGGGAGTAACCCTCATGGTTACGTTTTGAATACCCATCTTAGTATATTCCCAAAATCTCTTTGGAGAAACCTTAACATATAAGTCCTTCACATTACCCAATGCATTGAAGAGCTATATCAGGCTCACCCGCCCATAGTTTATCACAGAACCACCCGTCTTCATAAACAATTCCCAAGAACTATAACATAATCGTATCACATAAAACAACGATAAAGGAAACATAACATTTCCACATTTCAATAAAAATATATCAATAAAACACATTGATATAATAAAATCATTATCAAAACCAGATTCAATTCCAAAATTAAATAAAATTAAAATATGGTATTTATTTTTCATTTAAAAAAGTTAAGGCTTGTAGAAGAAGTCGATATTCAA
Organism: Viscum album; assembly: GCA_963277665.1. Classification (NCBI taxonomy): domain Eukaryota; kingdom Viridiplantae; phylum Streptophyta; class Magnoliopsida; order Santalales; family Viscaceae; genus Viscum; species Viscum album. The sequence continues at coordinate 1,193,299,010 of OY728123.1, read as the reverse complement.
ATAATGGTCCCGACGGCGAAGAATTCGTTGTCACCTCATACATAAGACAAAAAATTCCTCTTTTCATTTAGTAAAATGCCTCGTAAAAAAGATTCTTCATCAATAAAAGTAAAATTCAAAGGGGTTTATACACCATATAAAAGAAATTTGTGTATAAAAGAAAATATACCTCAATGAAAGGTGATTGAGATGAAGTCCCGTATAAAGACAGTATCCTTAGATTAAGGATAAATCAATTTCATAATTTATGTGTGACACATATAAATACACCGAATATAAGTGGATATTAAGTTTAAAACAATCAGATTAATTCACACATATTCATATAATGATATATTCAAGGAGTTAAAATTTATCCAAAAGGATTGAAATTGAGTAAAGAAGTTCCCTTTAATGAATTTGACAGCCTAACAGTGTCACATTAAAATTCACAAAAAGAGTTGATGAGAGAGAAAATGGTATCTCATCACTTGGACATAAAATTTACATCAATAAGGATATAAAAGAACATATCACAACATAATAAGATTTAAATTAAAAGATATAACAAAATAAGTCTTTTAATAAGAGGAGGATGAAAGGTTCCCTTACCGATTTGGGTAACTTTTGAAATGTACACCCCATGAAAGAAGGGTCATACAATGAAGATGTAATTACCCATAAATTAGAATATATTACACAAAGAATACTATCATGTGAAGTACATACACCACACAAAATGAAATATTGGGAAATGTAGCATGAATATCACAGGAACAAAAAGTGAGATAAAAACCCCTTACCTCGTTCGGATCAATCGAGTCGTATGACCAAAAGATAATATACACAAATTGAATAACATAATACCATGAATATAAATAGAATCATGATAATATATATCAAATGGAATTACACAATATAACACATGAAATAAATAAGTGGTGAACAATATAAATCTCACGGATTTAAAAGTGAGCTAAGAAATCCCTTACGAATATTCAGCAGCCTAACAACACCACTTAAAACAAACCAAAAATGAATTGATGTGATCAAATAGGGAATCTCATCACATTAACATAAAAATAAAATTAATAATAATATAATATAACATCCCCAAACATAAGAAATAGGTGCTTAAAAAATGTCATAAAAGAGTATACTTAAAAAGAAAGAGAGAGGTATGATCCCTTACCTCAAGTCTGCCTTGCCTTGTTTGGTTCATTATATTCCTGAATAATAAAGTTTCATCAATTTATAATTTCTTAATGGCCTATATTAAAGTTTCATATTCAATTCATATCACATATTATAATGTTATAATAATTAGTAAATTATGTGAGTTCATATCAGATGTTTTTTCGATGTTTGGTACATGAGTAAAAAATGAACTTGTTTGAAATGAATTGTCCATGAAGTTATAAGTACACCATCTTCAGAATCGTATTAACGATTTAATTATCATATATATCTAGTATATATTCATTTTATACTCTTCCATAAAATTTGTAGATAAAAATAATTGAAATGCACCGTTCATGGAGACGGTAGGCCGTACGTACACATGAATGCTACTTTCATTTCTTTGTTATATTAATGGAATTAGAAATAAATGAGATATATATATATATATTATAATTACTGTATAATATATATGTTGTATTGGTCACATAAGTTCATTAATATAATTCTTTATACATTCCATGTATTTCATGAACGAGTCACATCACTTGAGGGGGCGGTAGTCCACACTTCCTCATATGAAATTATCGCATTTGCACAACATGAAAAGTCTAATGGAATGTTATAAATATAAAATAAAGAATCATATAGAAAAAATAAATACCTTATATATTATATATAAACTACAGTGACTTCATAATGGCCACCATGAGAGGTGTTAAAAGAAGATTGAACAATCATCGTTTCGTGAGACAGTAATTTTCCACCCACAGAAACAGTGTGTTATTTAACCAGTAAGTGGAGGTGTGTGTAAGTGTAACTTGAATAATTCTCATAAAAACATCTTATTATATTTAATATACTGGTTTTTTTACAAAAAAAAGAATAAAAATAATTTAATGAATTGGAGAAGCCAAATAAAACAAAAGAACATAAGAGAACACATTACCATTAAATCGGATAACTCCATTTGGTTTGAACCAAAATGGTTTCTTGAAGAACTTTATGCCTATGTTAAGGATTCTATGATAAAGAGAGGGATGTGGAGAGATACAATGAGCAGATATTGGTCGATCCAAATGCTTTAGAGTTGTGGGTAAGGGGGTAGATGTGGGGGCCTTTTATAAGAGGGAGAAGGGGCACTCTTTGAATATTATAAAATGTTAGATTATTATAATTTTTTTTTCAGATTTTAAAGGTCCCAAAAAGATATATTTCGAAGATAAGGTGATAAGGGTTTGAAATTCACTCATCCAATACGTTTTTTACTAGTTTATTTCTTATATTTTACCTTATCTTTTCATTTTATTTAAATTGTTCATTAATGACGTAATCACTGTATCATTATGGTGCCACAAATAAAGATATTTATTTAATGTCTAAAAATTATAAAAAAATATAATAATGTAAGAAATATTTTTATATTTATAATGAATATTTATAGTAAAAAATATGACTTGTTTAACTCCATATAAAAATTATTTTACTAAAACAATACATGTTTGTGTTATTTTTATTCTCACTTTAAATAAAAGGTATTAATGTCATTATCTTACACAAGTGGCTCCATGGGGTCCCAAAAATTGACCCATGGATTTTTGTGGTCGGCCATGACTCAGACAATAAGGGTAGAACACGTTTCATGGTATATTCATTTTATTATAACATTATTTTTACCTTAAATTACCCTAATTGCCTCTAATCGCGGTTAATAAAACTCAAAAGTTACTATTCACCAAAAATTATTTTAATCTCATTGAACCACATTTTACTTCTTAATGACAACAATGTATGTCAGATTTCTGAAATTCAATTCACAGAGGTGGTAAAATTTCATTTAAACGAAAAATCAGTTTTTTAACTACCACTTAGTTGTTTCACTATTCATAAAAAATTTATGTTTTTTCAGAAAAATTCCAAAAAATCACCCTATGATATACATGATATTCCAAATTATTAAATTATGTCCATTTTAGCAAATTCAAAACATAGAGGTTACATTAATTAATTTTATAATTAATTCCTGCTGTCAAAACAAATAACGCGTTTTTAGGGAACAATATCTATCAAAAGATTGACACTTGTTTATGTCCAATTTCAAAGTGAAATTAATTCCAATGGAAACCATTGGATTAAATGGTAAAAATATATTTTAACCATAATTTAAAAACAATTAAAAAGATTATATAGCCATATGAATAAATTATATTAAAAATAAGTTTTGTATTAAAATACAACATTTTCACTATTTATTAAAAAAATGAACATTATCAGAAAAATAACAAAAAATTACACAAAGTGAATTTTTATGTCTTTATTATAAATAAGGATTTTATTTTGTCAAATATAACATATAAAATTGTCAAAAATTATATTTTAAAATGGTTCGCCATCAAAATGCCGTTAATCGACCTTTTAATGAATTTTAGAAGATTTCTGCTTAAAATTGGATTCATTTGAATTTTAAGCCACTAACATTTATTGGATAAGTGAAAATATATTTGACAAGCATATATAATCATTTGGTAGTTAGTTCTATTCATTATTTCCATTAAAATGGTTAGTCATTAAATACCATTTAAAATAATAATATTATGTTATTAGTGTGCAATGTAAGATTTAAATTAAACTCATTATTGAGTATTGGGTACTACATTGAACATAAAATTCCCTTTAATGTAATATTAATATTTTATTCACAAATATTAATAAATATGAAAAGGTCATGTTCTTTATTTACCTGATATGTCACATCCTTCCCCCCTTTTGCAGATTGTGTCCTTGCAATTTTAAATTTGGGTTTGGAAATTTCATTGAAAGCCCCACATCAGAAAATGAGAAAATTAAAATATCACATTAAAAGAAAGAAAGAAAAATTCAAAGGACACTCGAGTTAACCCATACTAGGATTACATGTAAGAAAATATGGATATGGAAGAGAAAACAAAGGGTCTTGTTCTGATGGAGAGTGATTAAAAACATTTTTAGGATAAAGTAAACCACCAGAAAATAACAAAAATGTGATGGGTTAAATGGTATTTGATTCCCCAGTATGAAAAATTAACAGAAAACATTTTTGTTTTAAGTTAATTTTCATTGAGTAATATATTTATGAGCTTAACTAAAACATAAGGAAACATATTTACATGTAGTGTGGACTTTCATCCCTTATTATATTTCTTACACAAACTCATATTTTCTCCAAAAGACGAGTATTTAGGATGACTTGATCACATTAATAGCGCTATAATAAACTTATATAGATTCACCTAATCCAAAAAAGAGAACTATATATTTCCCATGTCTTTAGACGAAAACCAAAACCAAAAAAAAGATAGTACAAGATCAGATAATCCCCAAAAAGGATAATCCTTTACATAAAAAAAAAGTTATTCTTGATCTCCAAAATTTGTCCAAAAAAACACAAAGTTCAACAAAGACCATTCGATAAACAATTGTCCATAAAATTCTTCAATGTAAACCAAACTATGATTGAAACCAAAATATCTCAAGGATTTAATCACATAGTCTTCCATGGTAAATCATAACATTTATCGCCAAATAACATCAGTTTCTCTTTAAGTATTATATTGAAAAGTAATTAACCTAATCATATATCCTCCATGATAGGTAAATAATTTCCTAGATAACTGAAAATCAACTTATTATTTATTCATAAAATCATCTAACTAAAACGAATTTTTCATACTAACTAGGGACATCAAATAGTCTAGTGGTAGGCGATAAATAACAGTCGCACTTTGGTTGTGGCTTCGATTCATGCAGCTTTTTCCGATGCGACGGGTTGTCACACGGTCTGGGTGTTGTCCTTTTTACAAAACTATATAATTTTTAAAACATTCCCCAAAAAGAGATAAAATCTTCAAAAATAACCATAACATAATTTAACCTCAATGGTTTATCTCATGTCTTTCATTTTCCATCATAACATATAGTAACCCATAATTACTTCAAAAGTAATGATCATATAAACCCTAATGGTTACCTTTATAATTATTACCTGAACATCCACATCGAGTTGGTTCTCTCATACATGATGTGTTAGAGAACTCAACAAGGTTCAAGTGGTTAATCATTATGTCTAGTAGATGGTTTTGTATAACCACCAGATTTCTCCTTGAATCCCCCATTTCTAGTCTCTTATTCAGAGAACCACTACAGTTTCCCTCAAACCCATTGTCACTTTTGTGCCTTCTAGATCCACCCATTTACTAATCCAAAAAGGTCAGTGTGAGTATATCAGTAAAATCATCATATAATATCTTATGAGGAGGGTAAATACTAGGATGAAATTATTCATTTCATCTGAAACTCATTCACATTATCTAAGAACTATGACTCTTTCCTAAATCCTAACCATTATGGTAATGTCACTTATTCTTATAGAATACACTAACCTCTAAAGTTATCTAAACAAACCTTTGATACCAACTATAAGGACCTAGCCTTAAAACATTACTTAATATTTATTTAAATAAATAATTCACATTGAGGATCTTTTTAGGTGTAGAGTTTTAGAGAATTATAACATAACTAATACATCTCAAAGGATTACAAAGTAGACACTACTACTATAACCGATTTTTCACAATAATAAAATAAAATCATTAAATAAAAGAAGTGTTCTTTTCTTGATATAAATCTTCTTGAATACTTTCTTTCTCTTACCCTTCATTATAACCTGTGAAAAACATTTCAAAAACATGGGATGAGCATAAAAAGATCAGTAAGGGTTATAACATAATTATAGGAAACATTAACCTGCCAATAAATACAAATCAATGAAGCCATAACTTCCAATCATAACATAACATCTGAAATCATAATATTTATGTATAAATCATAGAAATCAAAAGACATAAAGGTAACTTGAGGCATTAATAACATTCTTACGTAGGAAGTAACCCTCATGGTTACGTTTGGAATACCCATCATAGTATATTAAATAAATCTCATCAGAGAAACCATAGAATTTAACTACTTCATGTTACCCAATGCATTGGAGATCTATATTGGGCTCACCCTCCCTTAGTTTATCATGGAACCACCTGTCTTCATAAACAATGCCCAAGAACCATAACATAATCTTATCACATAAAACATGGATAAAGGAAACATAACATTTCCACGTTTCAATAAAAAGTTATCAATACAACACATTGATATAATAAAAAAAATTATTAAAACCATTTTCAATACCAAAATAAAAGAAAAGTAAAACATGTTATTTATTTTCCATTGAAAAAAATAAGTCTTGTAGAGGAAGCCGAAACTCAAATAATGGTCACAACGGCGGAAAAGTCGTTGTCACCGCATACATATGACAAAACATTCCTCTTATCATTTAGTAAAACGCCTTGTAAAAAAATAATCCTTTTTAAAAAAAAGTACAAGTAAAATGGGTTTATACACCGTATAAAAGAAAGTTGTGTATAAAATAGAATATACCTTAATGAAAGGAGATTGAGACGAAGTCCCGTACAAAGACGATATCCTTAGATTAAAGAAAAATCAATTTCATAATTTATGTGTGACAAATATAAATACACCCAATATAAGTGGATATTAAGTGTAAAACAATCAGATTCATTCACACATATTCATAGAATGTCATATTCAATGAGTACAAGTTTATCCCAAAGGATTGAAATTGAGTTAAAAAGTTTCCTTGAATGAATTCGACAGCCCAACATGGTCACATTAAAATTCACAAAAACAGTTGATGAGAGAGAAAATGGTATCTCATCACTTGGAAATAAAATTTACATCAATAAGGATATATAATAACTTATCCTAACTTAATAAGATGTAAATTAGAAGACATAACAAAATAAGTCTTTTAAAAAGAGGAGGGAGAAAGGTTCCCTTACTGATTTGGGTAACTTTCAAAATGTACACTCAATGAAAGAAGGGTTATACAATGAAGATTTAATTACCCATAAATTAGACTATATTACACAAATAATACTATCATGGGAAGTACATACACCACAAAAAATAAAATAGTGGAAAATGTTGCATGAATCTCACGGGAACAAAAAGTGAGATAAAAACCCCTTACCTTGTCGTGATCAATCTAGTCATATGACCAAGAGATAATATACACCAATTTAATCACATAATTCCATGAATATAAATTGAATCATGATAATATATATCAAATGGAAGTACACAATACACCACATGAAATAAATAAGTGGTGAACAATAGAAATCTCAGGGAATTAAAAGTGAGCGAAGAAATCCCTTACGAAAATTCGGTAGCCTAACAACGCCACTTAAAACATCCGAAAAATGCATTTATGAGATCAAATAGGGAATCTCATCACATTAACAAAAAAATTACAGTTATAGGAATATAAGAGAACATCCGCCAACATAAGAAGTAGGAGGTTAAATGAAATGACATAAAAGATAGTACTTAAAAAGAAAGAGAGAGGCAAGATCTCTTACCTCAAGTCCACCTTGTCTTGTTTATTTCATTATATTCCTGAATAATAAACTTTTGTCAATTTATAATTTCTTAAGGAAATATTTTAAAGATTATTATTCAATTCATATCACATATTATAATGTTATAATAATTAGTTAATTATGTGAGTTTATATCAGATGTTTTTGTCGATGTTTGGTACATGAGTCAAAAATGAACTTGTTTGAAAAGAATTGTCCATGAAGTTATACGTAAACCATCTCTAGAATAGTATTAATGATTTAAATATCAAATATATCTAGTATATATTCATTTTATACTATTCCATAAAATTTTTATATAAAAATAAATGAAATTCACCATTCTGGGAGACGGTAGGCCGTACGTACGCAAGAACGCTACTTTCATTTCATTGTCATATTAATGGAATTAAAAATAAATGAGATATATATATATATTATAATTCCCGTATAATATATTTTTTTTATAGGTCACATAATCTCACTAATTTAATTATTTATACGTTCTATGTATTTCACGAACGAGTCACATCACTCGAGGGGGCGATAGTCCACACTTCCTCATATGAAATTATCGCATTTGCACAACATGAAAAGCATAAAGGTATGTTTTAAATATAAAATACAGAATCATATAGAAAACATAACTACCATATATATAATATATAAAATACAGTGACATCATAATGGCCACCGTGAGAGGAGTTAAAAGAATATTGAACAATCATCATTTTGTGAGGCAGTTATTCGCCACCCACAGAAACAATATGTTCTTTAACCATTAGACGGAGGTGTGTGTAAGTGTAGCATGAATACTTCTCATAAAAACGTCATATTATATTTATGAAACTGTTTTTTTTTAAAATAATGGAATAAAAATATTTTATGGAATTGGAGATGCAAAATAAAACAAAAGAACATAAGAGAAGACATTACCATTAAATTGGGTAACTCCCTTTGGTTTGAACCAAAAGGGTATCTTGAAAAGATTTCTACCTAAGGTAAGGCTTCTAGGATGAAGAGAGGGATGTGGAGAGACACAATGAGCAGATTTTGGTCGAGCCAAAGGCTTTAGAGGAGTGGGTGAGGGGGTAGAGGTGGGGGCCTTTTATAAGAAAGGAGGAGGGGCATTGTTGGAATGTTATAAAATGTTACTTTATTATAAAATTATTTTCGGATTTTAAATGTCCGAGAAAGATATATTTCTAGGATAATGTTATAAGGGTATGAAATCCACTCATCCAATCGGTTTTTGAAAATTTTATATCTTATATTTAACCTTATCTTTTCATATTATTTTAATCTTTCATTAATGACGTAATCACTGCATCATCATGGTGTCATAAATAAATTTATTTATTTAACGTCTAAAAATTATAAAACAATTATCATAATGTAGGTAATATTTTTATATTTCTAATGAATATTTATGGTCAAAAATATGACTTGTATAACTCCATGTAAAAATTGTTTTAGTAAAACAACACATGTTTGTGTCATTTTTATTTTTACTTTAAATAAAAGGTATTAAAGTAATTATCTTTCACAAGTTTCTCCATGGGGTCCCAAAAATTGACCCACAAGTTTTATTGGTCGGACATGACTCATCCAATAAGGGTAGGACAAGTTTCAAGGTATTTTCATATTATTATAGCATTATTTATACCTTAAATTACCCTAATTGACTCTAATCACAGTTAATAAAACTCAAAAGTTACTATTCACCAAAAAATTATTTTAATCCCATTGAACCACATTTTACTTCCTAATGAAAACCATGTATGTCGGATTTTTCAAATTAAATTCACAGAGCTGGTAAAATTTCATTTAAACGAAAAATTAGTTTTTTAACTACCACTTAGTTGTTTCACTATTCATAAAAAAATTGATGTTTTTCATAAAAATTCCAAAAATTCACCCTAAGCTATACATGATATTCCAAAATAAAAAATGATGTTAATTTTACCAAATTCAAAACATAGAGGTTTCATTAATTAATTTTATAATTAATTCTCTCTGTCAATACAAATAACGTGTATTTAAGAAACAATATCTATCAAAAGATTGACACTTGTTTATGTCCAATTTCAAAGTGAAATTCATTACAATGACCACCATTGGATTAAATTTTAAAAATATATTTTATCCAAAATTTAAAAACAATTAAAAATAATATATCCATATTAATAAATTATATTAAAATGAGGTTTTTCATTAAAATACAACATTTTCACTATTCATTAAAAAAGGAACTTTATCGGAAAAATAACAAAAAATTAGACAAAGTAAAGTTTGATGTCTTGATTCTAAATAAGGATTTTATTTTCTCAAATATAAAATATAAAATTTTCAAAAAGTATATTTAAAAATGGTTCTCCATCAAAAGGTGGTTAATCGACCTTTTAATGAATATTAGAAGATTTATGTTTAAAATTGGATTCATTTGCATTTTAAGCCTCTAAGATTTATTGGATAAATGAAAAAATATTTGACAAGAATATATAATCATTTGGTAGTTAGTTCTGTTCATTCCCACCATTACAATGGTTAGGAGTTAACTACCGTTTAAAATAATAATATTATGTTATCAGTGTGCAATGTAAGATTTCAAAGAAACTCATTCTTGCGTATTGGGTATGCCATTGAACATAGAATTCCCTTTAAAGTAATATTAATATTTTATTCAAAAATATTAATATATATGAAAATTTCATATTATTTATTTACCTAGGATGTTACATGTTTTCTCTATGAAGTGTTGAGATTTGGAAGCAGTGAGATCGATGATATAGTGAGCTCTGTGAAGCGGTGTGCTTTGCGAAGGTGTGTTCTCTACTAAGTAATGTGCTCTGCAGAAAGTTTACCTTTGCAAAGGGGGTTTATAATGTACAATATTGAATATCAAGTTTATGTAGATAAGTATTTTGGTGTGCATCCACTTAGTACAATGATGCAAGTAGTGTCCCATGCTGAACGAAGATAAAGATTTCAATTCCATTCTATTTAAGTGACCTTTAAGTCGATAAAATGATTGAGGATTCTCTAAAGGCGGTGAGCTTGGGGAGTCAATGTAAGTGCTCCACTAGATGCAATTATCTATCCATAAACCATTGTAAATGCAGTATGTATGGATCAAAGTGAATTTTACAAAACCTAAAAAGCCACACCTACTGAAGATTAGAGTTTTTTGGTATAACTGAAACACTATCGTCATATGATCCTTGGACATAGGCCTTTTTGGTGAACCAAGTAAAATTGAGGTTCCATCTCTTTTCATGCATTTGTCTGATAGGATTAACATGTTACCACCTACGCATGAGCAAGATCCATCAGTTTAAAAGAAAAAGTTATCACCCTGATCTACCCCTCCCCTCTTAGGGTTTTCTGGGGTCCTTCAATCACAAACCTTCTATCATGCATAGCCTCGAAGCCTATCTCTCTCATGTAGTTGATCCCAACTCCAACATGTGTGTGGTTGGGCTGGCCTTCAAGGCATGTATGGTTGTTCAAGATTTGGTTTCACCCAAACAATATTCCATGTAAAAACTATATATGAAAACATAATTAATTTTGATAGTAAAAGGCATTATTCAACATAATTTCTCATGAGAAAGGATATATATATATTTTTCATGGAATTCGTAATGTTTTCAAATTCGCAACATATAAATATGTATATGATTCTTTAATGATCATCAATATCTCTAACTTTAATCAAATTCATTGTTTTATACAATACGGTACCCATTGGATACTGTTATTTAAATATGTAGTGAAGTTCATCCACCATCATAGTTTTATGGTATTAAAAAAATACAACATCCTCCAAATAGAGGTTCAACAACATTTCAAAACCTATATCATTAAACTGTGTAGTTTCATTCTAAATCTAGGTAGCCATGGATTATCTTATATAAGGAATAATGAAAATGGATAGCCTTAAGTGTCAGGTAACCAAAAACCATAGTGAGATTGAGTTAAACATGATGTATATCCCTAATAGTTTTGATATAAAAAATAATATATTTGGTTTTATCCATTGGATTGGAAAACGAGCTGTTTGATCAACTCTCCATGTGTCGTATATGATATGATTTAAATGATATGTATCACACTGAAATTTCAAACAAACATTTTATTTAATACTATGTGATTCTCACCCCACAAAGAGTATAAGGGAGTGTAACATCCTGAGACTCAAATATATATTTACTACATTAAATAAAAACATTCTATAGCATTCAATAAATTCAACACAGAGTTTTCCTTCATTACATTAAATAATGACTTTCTTCGATAGCTTGGATTATACCTAAGACCGAGTTTTACCGAACACTAATATATTATTAAAATATTATTATTTAATATATTGAGTTATTAAAAGATCCATTAAAATTTAGGGTTTTAATAGGATTTAATAACATATTAAAATATACGGTTCAATTCATTTGTTAGAAATTAATTATTAATTTATAAAATCCTTATTGAATATAAGTTAAATGTGTATATGAAAACCTATTTTTAACATCAAATTGTGTTATATGATAAATAATTAAATTTATTACTATTATTTAATGATATTAATAAAATTTATATTTTATATATTTAGTAATATATTTTTACATTCATCAAATTTATATAATATTCATAGGATAAGATAAAATCCAATTTTCCACATAAAAGAAATACTTTTCCAAAGGTTGTTTAGCCTCCTTTAAATGAAGCACTTGTTTCGAAACTAAATTTTGATTATTTTAAAATTTTATCAGAAAAAAACATAATTTTTTAAGTATTAATTTCAATATTTTCTTAAATTATATTTTTTTATTTTTTTAGATGTTTCATTTTTTGATGAATAATGAAAAATACTTATATTAATTAAAAATTATATTTTCATCCAATACATTTATAGTGTTATATTAAATTATTAATTTGTTTGAATGTAATAATAGTTCAATTATATATGTATTAATACAATTTATGTAATTAGAATCATTTTTATTTTTAATATATGTATAAAAACATAGTAAACTTCTGAACATTTTCACATCAAAAACTCATTTTCTCTTTCTATTTTCCCGATTAATTTTAAAATAAAATTTTCCAATTATGTAAATTGAATATGGAAAAATGGATTCTATATTTTTAATCAGAATAAAATATAATTTTTAATATGTTCAAATACATTTTTTACCAAAGTGAGTGAAAAATGTTAAATATAATTATAGAGATTAAGAGAAAAACTAGTTTACCAAGGGACCAAACATTAAACAAAATAATAAAATAACCTAGAAACATTTCAGAAGCACATTTTATAGAAATATTGATATCATTACCATTAAATAAATTAATTTTTTCAATTATTGAATCATTTTTAAGTAAAAACATTGGTACAACTAACTTCTTTTAAAAAATGCCAATTGTGTCATCCCCACTACATATATAAGGCCACCCCTTTATTCCTATCTTCAAACATTTCAAACCACATTGGTTGAGAAAAAAATTCAATATAACTTTACCCATTAATATACTCTTATTATAAAATCATTATCATGGTTATAAATCCAATATAGGAAGGCATTAGCGAAAACCAAAGGAGGATATCAGAAGAAGATGTAATGTTTTTTCTAAAATCATTTTTATTTTTTTTATTCTCCAAATACTTAAATTATTTGCATATAATTATTATATAACCACCATAGTTTATTAAAAATATTTAGATTTTTTAATTTTAATGGAAGATCCTAAAACTTCACATTATTCCATCAAAGTTGTTATTAAATAAATCGTTCGTGGGTACAAAATATTGCCGCCTTGCAAACCAGTGTTATTCATTTTTAAATTATCACCATTAATGGTTTTGAATAATGATGTAAATAATATTTATATAATATATTTATGATTTAATTATTCTTATAATATTATTCTAGAATAAATACCTTCATACATTAGATTTTTGGGGGAACACAATAACTTCATTCGTGTGTATGGCTGACTACCACCACACCAAGTGATGTAATACATTCACACATTACATAAAATATATAGAGGATGGTTTAGATATATATTGTAACATCCCAGTTAAATAAATAATATTACAATCTAATGTTTATAAATATTTTCAATTAAATGTTAATACTATTTTAATTGGAATCATATGCTCTATGGCATACCCAATACGCAACAACGAGTTTCTTTGAAATCTTACGTTACACACTAATATGTAATAATATTATAATAGTTAATGCCTAGCCATTGTAATGGCGGGAATGAATAGAAATAACTACAAAATTATTACATATGTTTGCTAAATATTTTTACATTTATCCAATAAATGTTAGAGGCATAAAATGTAAATGAATCCAATTTAAAGCATAAATCTTATAATATTCATTAAAAGGTCGATTAACCTCCTTTTTATGGAGAACCCTTTATAAATACACTTTTGACAATTATATAGGTTTTATTTGAAAAAATAAAATCCTTCTATAGAATCTGGATATCAAAATCTACTTTGTGTAAATTTTTGTTATTTTTCCGATAAAGATCTTTTTTAGTGAAAATGTTGCATTTTAATTCAAAACCTCCTTTTAATCTGATTTATTTATATAGATATATTATCACTTAAATTTATTTTAAAGTGTATTTAGAATATATTTTTACCATTTAATCCCATGTTGGTCATTGGAATTAATTTCAATTTGAAATTGGACTTAAACTAGTGTCAATCTTTTAATAGATATAGTTTCTTAAAAACACGCTATTTGTCTTGACTGCAGGAATGAATTTTTAAATTTATTAATGAAACTTATATATTTGTAATTTTGTAAAATAGACATCATTTTTGAATTTGGAATATCAAATATAGCTTAGGGTGAATTTTTGGTATTTTTCTGAAAAACATCAATTTTTGATGAATAGTGAAACCACTAAGTGGTAGTTAAATAAACTGATTTTTCATTTAAATGAAATTTTACCACTTATGTGATTTTATTTTCAAAACTTCGACACCCATGGTTGTCATAAGGAAGTAAAATGTGGTTCAATGAGATTAAAATAATTTTTTTGGTGAATAGTAACTATTAAGTTTTATTAATCGCGATTAGAGGTAATTAGTGTAATTTAAGGTAAAGATAATGTTATAATAATATGAAATGACTGTGACACATGTCCTACCCTTATTGTATGAGTCATGACCGACCAATAAAATTAATAGGTCAACTTGGGGACCCCATGGAGCCACTTTGGATGGAAAATGACATTAATAACTTTTTATTTAAAGTTAAAATTAAAATGTCACAAACATGTATTGTTTTACTAAATCAATTTTTACATGGTGTTATACAAGTCATATTTTTTACTATAAATATTTATTATAAAGCTAAAAGTATTTCTTACATCATTATATTTTTTTTTATAATTTTTAGACATTAAATAAATTATTTATGACACCGTGATGATGCAGTGATTAACTCATAAATGAACGATTTAAATAAAATGAGACGATAGGGTGAAATATAAGTCTTAAACTTGTCACAAACCTATTGGATGGGTTGATTTCGAAACCTCATCACATTTTCCTCGAAATATATCCTTTTGGGACCTTTAAAATCCAAAAAGTATTTTTCAATAAAGTAATATTTTATAACTTTCCAAGAGTGCCCTTCCTCTTTTCTTATAAAAGGCCCCCACCTATAACTCCTTACCCACACCCCTAAAGCATTTTTCTTGGAAAAACCCTGATCATTTCATCTCTCCACATTCCTCTCTTCATCATTGGAGCCTCACCTTTGTAAGAATTCTCTTCAAGAAACCCTTTTGGTTCAAACCAAGAGGAGTTACCCGATTTAAAGGTAATGTCTTCACTTCTGTTATTTTGTTTTATTTTGATTCTCTAAACCCCTAAACTCTTTTTATTCATTTCTTTTGTAACACCAAATGTATCTTCAATATACAAGGATGTTGTTATGTGAATTATTCGAGCTACACTTACACACACCTCCTTCTAATGGTTAAAGAACATACTGTTTTTGTGGATGGCGAATTACTGCCTCACGAAACAATGACTTTTCAATCTTCTCTTAACACCTTTCATGGTGGAAATTATGATGTCACTGTATTTTATATATGATATATATGGTATTTATTTATACCACATGCTTATTTATTATATATTTAAGACATACCATTATGCTTTTCATGTTGTGCAAATGCGATAATTTCATACTAGGAAGTGTGGACTACCACCCCCTCAAGTGATGTGACTCGTTCATTCAATACATGGAATGTATAAATAATGAAATTAGTGAACATATGTGACCTATAAAACATATATATTATACTGTAATTATAATATATATATCTCTTAAATATTTTTAATTCCATTAATATGTCAAATAAATGAAAGTAGCGTTCATGCGTACGTACGGCCTACCGTCTCCATGAACAGTGAATTTCATTTCTTTTTATCTCTAAATGTTATATAATAGTATAAAATTAATATATACTCGATAAATATGATATTTAAATCATTAATACTATTTTGGAGATGATTTACTTATAACTACATGAACATTCATTTTCAAACAAATTCATTTTTTACTCATGTACCAAACATCAACAGAAACATCTGATATGAACTCAAATTATTAACCAATTATTATAACATTATAATATGTGATATGAACTGAATAATAATGTAATGCCCTGACCCCAGCTACCCAGAGCCAGTGCGTTACTTCGTAACATTGGCATGATCACAAAAGATCAAGTCTCGAAAGACTGATTAGTTTAGTAGCCTTGGATACACTAGATACATTCGTAAACGTTACATTACATCATAAAGTGAAAAACTACAATAACAAAGTCTCCATAGTCCACAATCATATCCTCTTCTGACTAACCCTGCAGGTCATTCATAAAATACTTCTTCACACCCAGGAAAATATTAAAATATTGAAAGGGGTGAGCTCAGATGCTCAGTAAGGATAACAATAATGCGGAAGCTTTCATAAATAAACATTAACATTTAAGGCAATGTATAACTAAAATAAAAGCCTTTTAAACATGAAATTAAACATAATATGGAAAAAGTAAAATGAGATAATGCCATTTACTTATTCACATGGATATTCTACTGGTCGAATAATCACATGCAATATCAATAACAACTTTCATAATGATGGAATGCATAATGCCAGACTATCATAACCACGTAGCCAAGGCCTCGTGCCAAGTCCACAAATTAGATTTTTTCAAGGCCTTGTGCCAAGACACTAGTTTGTCTCATGAGTCCTGCTGATGCATCGAGGAGCTATAGCGGGCTCCACCCGTCACTTATTAAGTCCAATGCATTCCTCATATGAATAGGTTTAAACATATCATAAACCATAACATAATCGTATCACATAAAACATGCATAAAGGAAACATAACATTTCCACATTTCAATCACAAGATATCAATACAACACATTGATATAATAAAAATGCTTTCAAAACCATTTTCAATACCAAAATAAAAGAATGTTAAAACTTTGTATTTATTTTTCATTAAAAAAAATGATGGCTTGTAGAGGAAGCCGAAACTCAAATAATATTCACGGCAGCGGAGAAGTCATTGTCGCCGCATAAGTACGGAAAGAAAAACATTCTCTTTTTGTCGTTTAGTAAAATGATTCGTATAAAAAAGATTCCTTTTGAATCAAATAAAAGTCAAAGGGGTTTATACACCGTATAAAAGAAAGTTGTGTATAAAGCCAAATATGCCTCAATGAAAAGAGATTGAGACGAAGTCCTTAAAAAGTCAATTTTTAAAATAAAATAGATCTATTATGTGTATTCACTATAGGTACACATAAATAAAGTAAAAATACAAAATAATACATAATAATATCATGACATAATTTGAAAGTAGGAGATTAACCCAAAGAATGGAAGTTAGGTTAAGAAGTTCCCTTACCTCGTGTCTGACTTGACTCAACCGTTCTTTAACCTCCGGAATAATAAACTAGAGTTAATATATACCTTATTAAGAACAATTTTCAATTTCATTATCCTTATTATATCACTTATTACAATGATATGAACATTATGTAATTATTTAAGTTAATAACGGTCGTTTTGTCGATCTTTGGTATTTGAGTCAACAATAAACTTCTTATAATTACAAGTTGTTTATGTGGTAGAATATCCATTATCTCCAAAATTATATTCATGATTTATATGTCATATATATCTTATATATCCAGTATATACATTCATTTATAATATTACATAACATTTAGAGGTAAGAAATGAAATGCACCGTTCATAGAGACGGTAAGTCGTACGTACGCATGAACGCTACTTTCATTTCAATTTCATATTTAATGGAACGAAATCATAATGATATAAATGTGTAATATAATTCCAGTATAACATAGTGTATAATACTATTTACTCAATCCTTTATACATCCCACATATGGCATTAACGATTCAAATCACTTTGAGGGGGTGATAGTCCGCACTTCCTAAAATGAAATTATCGCGTTTTACCCATAATGGAAATCATAAAGTATGCCATAAATGAGAATTACAGAAGCATAAGTAAAACATAAACATATTATATATCATATATAAAAATAGTGTCATCTTAATGGACACCTTTGAAGGTGTTATATGAGTGTTGAACAATCATCGTTTCGTGAGGCAGAAATTCGCCATCCACAGAAACCGTATGTTCTTTAACCATTAGATGTAGATGTGTGTAAGTGTAGCTCGAATCCTTCTTATAACAACATCCTAGTATATTTAGGATACTGGTGTTGTTACAAAATAAATGAATAAAAAGATTTTAGTGGGTTGGAGAAGAAAAGTAAAACAAAACAACATTAGAGAAGACATTACCTCAAAATCGGGCAACTCTTTTTGATTTGAGCCAAAGGATTCCTTGGGAAGATTTCTTCCCAAAGTGAGGCTTCTATGAGTAATAGGGGGAAGTTGGGAGAGTATTTGGGCAGAGTTTGGCCGAGCCAAATGGCTTGATGGTGTGTATAAGGTGGGAGAGGTGGGGGCCTTTTATAAGTGGAGAGGAGGGGCACTTTTGGAAAGTAATGCAATGTTATTCTATTATACAATTATTTTCGGATTCTAAAGGTCCCACACTTGTATAATTCTAGATTGAGGTGATAAGGGTTCGAAATATCTTCATCCAATAGGCTTTGGACAAGTGTATGCCTTGGATTTTACATTATCTTCTCATTTGATTTAAATCGTTAAATAATGAGGTCATCGCTACATCATCATGATGTCAGAAATAATTTAATTTATTTAATGTATAAAAATTATAAAAAAAATACTATGATGTAGTAAATATTTTTAGCTTTATAATTAATATTTATAATCAAAATTTGGACTTTTGTAACCCCACTTAAAAACTGTTTTAGTAAAATAACTCATGTTTGTGTCAATTTAATTTTAACATTAAATAAATATATATTAATGTCATTTTCCAACCAAAGTTGCTCCATGGGGTCCCCAAGTTGACCCATGGGTTGTCTTGGTCGGCCATGACTCATCCAATAGTATTAGGACAAGTGTCAAGCTCATATCATATTATTAAAACATTGTTTTTACCTTAAACTACACTAATTACCTCTAATCGCGATTAAGAACATAAAAGTTACTATTCACCAAGAAATTATTTTGATCTCATTGAACCACAATTTACTTCTTAATGAAAACCATGTATGTCGGATTTTTGAAAATCAAATCACAGAAGTGGTAATATTTCATTTAAACGAAAAATCAGTTATTTAACTACCACTTACTGGTTTCACTATTCATCAAAAATTGAAGTTTTTCAGAACAATGCCAAAATTTCACCCTAAGCTATAATTGATATTCTGAATTCAAAAATGATGTCTATTTTACAAAATTCGAAACATATAAGTTGCATTAATTAATTTTATAATTAATTCCCACTGTCACAACAAATAGCGTGTTTTTAAGAAACAATTTATATCAAAAGATTGGCAATTGTTTATATCCAATTTCAATGTTAAATTAATTCTAATGACCACCATTGGATAAAATGGTAAAAATATATTCTAATTATACTTTAAACCACTGAATATTATTATTTATCACTATAAATTATTTTGATTAAAAAAGTTGTTTTTAAGTATTTTTCACTATTCATAAAAAAGTAGAAGTTCTCAGAAAAATACCAAAAATTCAACATAGGTTAATTTCGATATTCCGAATCCAAAAATGAAGTCCATTTTGAAATATAAAATTTCTATAATTTTAAAAAGTGGTTATTACTATTCATAACGGCTACTTTGATTAGTCGCGGTGTTTTAGAACTCGAAGTTGCGTACAATGCAAGCTATTGCATTATTGAATGAGAAGCGTATCATGGAAGCTTGGGGTGTTACATTCTCCCCTCCTTCAATAAATTGCGTCCTCGCAATTTGAAAATTTTCTTTGAAAATAAAAGGTTGAAAATAGAAAATTCCTTTGTGGAAAAGCCACATCGGAAATAAGGTTAATAAATATATAACATTAAAAGAAACCAAGATAAGTACAAAGGTCACCCAATATAGCCCATTCTAGGATTCTATGAAAATATGGATATGGAGGAGAAACAAACCATCAAGGTCTGATGGAGAGTTATAGAAAACAGGATTAGGAGAAAGTTTAACTACAAGAAAATCACAAACTTGTGATTGGTTAAACGGTCATTGAATCCCCAGTTGGAAAAGTTAACCGACAACATTTTTGTTTTAAGTTACCTTTTATAATGTTGAGGAATTTATTTAGGAGATTTACTATGAACGTAAGGGAATATACATACTTGTTATGTATACTTTCATTCGTTAATAAATTTTTACCACAAACCCAACTTTTACTCCAAATGGTAACGGAACTCAAAAATATTCTATTTATCCTAATTGAATAAGGTAACAAATGTTAACACATACCATTTAGATTAGTAAAATTATTTTGTAATAACAAGGGACTTCCTGTAGGCTAGTGGTAGGAAATAAAGGCATGTCGCACTATGATTGTGGGTTCGATTCCTGCAGCTTTCTCCGACGCGATGGGTTATGCCCCACCCTGCAGGTTTTCCTTTTCCTAAAACTATAGTATCATAATATTCCAAAAATAATCTTCATAAATGCTTTAACCTTAAACAATACTACCCATGGTTCAACTTAATCCATTCCAACCTTAATAGTTATCCAAAATACCTCCATCCAGACTTTCTCTAAAAGGTCTCTAAATTCCAAAATCAATTGTAACATCAGATTCCCCAAACAAAGAAAAGTCTCTTTTATTGTCACATACTAAAAATATGATTACCTTAATCATATTACCTTAATCAAAAAGTATTGCAGTACAATCTATATATATATCACATTATTCTTATAACTAGAATATAATCCTGGAGTCCAGAAGCACCAATACATTAATTATTCCGCTTCAACTGTAGTCATAGCATAAGATTGTCCTTGATCCCTTGGAATTTTATGAGGTACGTTTCCTTGATGCTTAGGACATTCATTTGTATAATTCCCCATTTCCATACAATTGTAGCATTCAACTTTGACAGCCTCTTTCTTTCCCTTGCAATCACAAGCCTGGTGACCCTTTTCTCCACGTTTATAACAAACTCTCATTCCTTTTAGGCACGTACCAGGGTGATTCTTCCCACAATTATCACATAATGGAAAATCCTTCTTTCCTTTTTTCCCTTTATCTGTCTCTTGTTCCCCCGTTCTCTTCTTCTCTTGCTTTACTTTGTTGTCAGAAGACTTAGAGAATTCCGTTTCTGTCTTGATAGCACACGAGACAATATCTTCGTATAATGAGAAGGATTGTGATACTAAATCTCGACGGAGAAATGGTTTTAACCCATCAAAGAAACGATTAATCTTACTCCTTGGGTTACATATATAATCGGCAGTATGCCTCGCTAACCTTGTAATGTTAGCCTCATACTTTGCGACATTCTCATCCTCCTTCTGCCTCAAACTCAGAAATTGCCTTTCCATATCTGCTCGATGGTCATGAGGAAAGTATTTTTCTAAGAAAATCTCTTTGAACTCCCTCCATTCCATATTCGATACGTCATCATATTCCTTTCTGTTTTGAATCAGCGACCATCACTGATCGACATCTCCAGTGAGGCGGTAAACTTCCATTACAACCTCCTCCCTTTCGCTACTCCCCAAGGCATGGAATATTTTCTCTAAGGAGTTTATCCATTGCTCAGCTACTAATGGATTTGTACCCCCATTAAATGTTGGTGGTTTTTTCCTCAGGAAGCGGTCTAACATTGATCCTCCACGTTGCGGATCAGGGTGCTCCATACGAGTAAGGTTATTATTCATAACCTGACTGAGTTGTCCCAGTATGGTAATAAGTTGATTAACACCAGTTGTATCTCCAGATCCACGATAATTATCTTGAGCAGGAGGGAAATCCCTACACGGAGTTCGTGCATTGATACAGTTTCCATTCCTTCCACTATGCGCCATTTCTATACAATGGCATAAACTAGATTAGTTTATGAATAAAAATACATAATTCTATACTTATAAAATACTTAACCTAAATTGAACTATTTATGGATATAATCCATAATCATAAAAAGCTTTTCATTGGGGAAGTATATACTCATAACCGTTCATAGTGGTTTGTAATGAAAATGAGAATTATCCTAAGCATGTCCCCCGGGAGTGTCGTAACTAAGAGTATAGCAAGTCCCGTTGTCGTGCACCAGTTCCCGTTCGAGTCTAGCTCAAAGCGGTGTTTTCGGGTTTTACCCCTAGGTACATCTGTGCCAGAGCCGCCTCTACCTGCTCGTATCGATACAGGGATGTATTGCTTGGAAAAATCATAACATCTCTATAATACCAAAATTCTAGGAAGTTATTCTATACTAATCCTCAAAGTTAATCTTAGGTCTACGTGCTCTAATCAGAGTTTGTCTAAATCTAGCTTCCAAGGTTAGTAATAAACTGCCTCTGATACCAACTGTAACGCCCCGACCCCAGCTACCCAGAGACGGTGCGTTACTTCGTAACATTGGCATGATCACAAAAGATCAAGTCTCGAAAGACCGATTAGTTTAGTAGCCTTGGAAACAATAGATACATTCGTAAACGTTACATTACATCATAAAGTGAAAAACTACAATAAAAAATCTCCATAGTCCACACTCATATCCTCTTCTGACTATCCCTGCAGGTCATTCATAAAATACTTTTCACACCCTGGAAAATATTAAAACATTGAAAGGGGTGAGCTCAGATGCTCAGTAAGGATAATAATAATGCGGAAGCTTTCATAAATAAACATTAACATTTAAGGCATTGTATAACTAAAACAAAAGCCTTTTAAACATGAACTTCAACATAATATGGAAAATATAAAATGAGATAATGCCATTTACTTATTCACATGGATATTCTACTGGTCGAATAATCACATGCAATATCAGTAACCACATTCATAATGATGGAATGCATAATGCCAGACTATCATAACCACGTAGCCAAGGCCTCGTTCCAAGTCCACAAATTATATTTTGTCAAGGCCTCATGCCAAGACACTAGTTTGTCTCATGAGACCTGCCGATGCATCGAGGAGCTATAGCGGGCTCCACCCGTCACTTATTAAGTCCAATGCATTCCTCATATGAATAGGTTTAAACATATCATAAACCATAACATAATCGTATCACATAAAACATGCATAAAGGAAACATAACATTTCCACATTTCAATCACAAGATATCAATACAACACATTGATATAATAAAAACTCTTTCAAACCCATTTTCAATACCAAAATAAAATAAAGTTAAAACTTTGTATTTATTTTTAATTGAAAAAAATGATGGCTTGTAGAGGAAGCCGAAACTTAAATAATGGTCACGGCGGCGGAGAAGTCGTTGTCGCCGCATATGTACGGAAAGAAAAACATTCCCTTTTTGTCATTTAGTAAAACTCTTCATATAAAAAAGATTTCTTTTGAATAAACATAAAAGTCAAAGGGGTTTATACACCGTATAAAAGAAAGTTCTGTATAAAGCCAAATATGCCTCAATGAAAGGAGATTGAGACGAAGTCCTTAAAAAGATCATTTTTAAAATAAAATAGATCTATTATCTGTATTCACTATAGGTACACATAAATAAAGTAAAAATACAAAATATTACATAATAATATCATGACATAATTTGAAAGTAGGAGATTAACCCAAAGAATGGAAGTTAGGTTAAGAAGTTCCCTTACCTCGTGTCTGACTTGACTCAACCGTTCTTTAACCTCCTGAATAATAAACTAGAGTTAATATATACCTTATTAAGAACCATTTTCAATTTCATTATCCTTATTATATCACTTATTACAATGATATGAACATTATGTAATTATTTAAGTTAATAACGGTTGTTTTGTCGATCTTTGGTATTTGAGTCAACAATAAACTTCTTATAATTACAAGTTGTTTATGTGGTAGAATATCCATTATCACCAGAATTATATTCATTATTTAGATGTCATATATATCTTATATATCCAGTATATACATTTATTTATAATATTACATAACATTTAGAGGTAAGAAATGAAATGCACCGTTCATGGAGACGGTAAGCCGTACGTACGCATGAACACTACTTTCATTTCAATTGCATATTTAATGGAATGAAATCATAATGATATAAATGTATAATATAATTCCAGTATAACATAGTGTATAATTCCATTTCCTCCATCCTTTATACATCCTATATATGGCATTAATGATTCAAATCACTTTGAGGGGGCGGTAGTCTGCACTTCCTAAAATGAAATTATCGCGTTTTACCCATAATGGAAATCATAAAGTATGGGATAAATGATAAATACAGAAGAATAAGTAAAACATAAACATATTATATATCATATATAAAAATAGTGACATCTTAATGTCCACCTTTGAAGGTGTTATATGAGTGTTGAATAATCATCGTTTTGTGAGGCAGAAATTCGTCATCCACAGAAACCGTATGTTCTTTAACCATTAGATGTAGGTGTGTGTAAGTGTAGCTCGAATAATTCTTATAACAACATCCTAGTATATTTAGGATACTATTGTTGTTACAAAAGAAATGAATAAAAAGAGTTTAGGGTGTTGCCGAAGAAAAATAAAACAAAACAACATTAGAGAAGACATTACCTCAAAATCGGGTAACTCTTTTTGATTTGAGCCACAAAGGCTTCCTTGGGAAGAGTTATAACCAAATTGAGGCTTCTAGGAGTAATAGGGGGAAGTTGGGAGAGTATTTGGGCAGAGTTTGGCCGAGCCAAATGGCTTGAAGGTGTGAATAAGGTGGGAGATGTGGGGGCCTTTTATAAGTGGAGAGGAGAGGCACTTTTGGAAAGTAATGAAATGTTATTCTATTATACAATGATTTTCGGATTCTAAAGGTCCCACACTTGTATAATTCGAGTCTAAGGTGATAAGGGTTCGAAATCTCCTCATCCAATAGGCTTTGGACAAGTGTATGCCTTGGATTTTACATTATCTTCTCATTTTATTTAAATCGTTAAATAATGAGGTCATCGCTGCATCATCATGATGTCATAAATAATTTAATTTATTTAATGTCTAAAAATTATAAAAAAAATACTATGATGTAGGAAATCGTTTTAGATTTCTAATGAATATTTATAATCAAAATTTGGACTTGTGTAACCCCACTTAAAAACTGTTTTAGTAAAACAACTCATGTTTGTGTCAATTTAATTTTAACATTAAATAAATATATATTAATGTCATTTTCCAACCAAAGTGGCTCCATGGGGTCCCCAAGTTGACACATGGGTTGTCTTGGTCGGCCATGACTCATACAATAGGAGTAGGACAAGTGTCAAGCTCATATCATATTATTAAAACATTGTTTTTACCTTAAACTACACTAATTACCTCTAATCGCGATTAAGAACTTAAAAGTTACTATTCACCAAAAAATTATTTTGATCTCATTGAACCACATTTTACTTCTTAATGACAACAATGTATGTCGGATTTTTGAAAATCAAATCACATAAGTGGTAATATATCATTTAAACGAAAAATCAGTTATTTAACTACAACTTAGTTGTTTCACTATTTATCAAAAATTAAAGTTTTTCAAAACAATGCCAAAATTTCACCCTAAGCTATAATTGATATTCCAAATTCAAAAATGATGTCTATTTTAAAAAATTCCAAACATATAAGTTGCATTAATTAATTTTATAATTAATTCCCGTTGTCACAACAAATAGCGTGTTTTTAAGAAACAATTTATATAAAAAGATTGGCAATTGTTTATATCCAATTTCAATGTTAAATTAATTCTAATGACCACCATTGGATAAAATGGTATAAATATATTCTAATTATACTTTTAAACCACTAAATATTATAATTTATCACTATAAATTATTTTGATTAAAAAAGTTGTTTTTAAGTATTTTTTACTATTCATAAAAAAGTAGAAGTTCTCAGAAAAATACCAAAAATTCAACATAGGCTAATTTTGATATTCCAAATCCAAAAATGAAGTCCATTTTGAAATATAAAATTTCTATAATTTTAAAAAGTGGTTATTACTAATCATAACGGCTACTTTGATTAGTCGCGGTGTTTTAGAACTCGAAGTTGCGTACAATGCAAGCTATTGCATTATTGAATGAGAAGCGTATCATGGAAGCTCGAGGTGTTACAAATAATCTTTATATGAGGACCTTAAGAAAACAAAAATTGAACAAAGTATATTATTCAGAAATATAACGAAACGAACAAGACAAGTTGGAATTGAGGTAAGGGATCCTACCTCTCTTTCTTTTTTAGTATTCTCTTTTATGTCATTTCTTTTAAGATCATACTTAAGAAGTTTGGGGATGTTATTTTATATTTATCATACTGTAATTTTTATTTTTATATTATGAGAAAACCTATTTGATCTCATAAATCCATTTTTGGAAGTTTTAAATGGCATTGTTAGGCTGTTGAGTTTTCGTAAGGGATTTTTCATCTCACTTTTATTCCTATGAGATTTATGCTACATTTTCCCCCATTTCCTTTGAGTGGTGTATGTACTTCCCATTATTATACTCTTTTTGTAATAAAATTTTATTTATGGGTATTTAAATATTCATTGTATGACCCTTCTTCCATGGGTTTTATGTTTCGAAAGTTACCCAAATCGGTACGGGGACCTTTCACCCTCATCTTTTTAAAATACATCTTTTGTTATGTCTTTTAATTTACATCATATTATGAAGGGATATGTTCTTATAAGTCCTTATGGATGAAAAATTTATTTCCAAGTGATGATATACCCATTTTGTCTCATCAACTCATTTTCTGAATTTTAAATTGAACCCGTTAGGCTATCAAAATTTTACAAAGGAACTTCTTAACCCAATTTCGATTTCTTTGGGTTCAACTTGTAGTTATTGAATATTTCATCCTATGAATATGTGTGAATGACCTCTGATTGTTTTACACTTAATATCCACTTATATTTAGTGTATTTATATTTTCCACACATAATTATGAGATTGACTTATACTTAATTTAAGGATACCTTCTTTATAATGGATTTTATCTCATTTTGCATTTCTATTGCGACTTCATTGTTGTTATGCACCAATTCACTCTTATATGGTGTATATACTATCCTTTGACATATTATATCATGAAGCTTTTTATTCTAATGATATTATAAAGTACTAAATAAATTTTATTCCTCAATTATTTGTTTTCAAGTGTCTCTCATTTTGTTAAAAACCCTATAACTAAAATATCATTTTAAATGTTTTAATGATTTATTCTTATAAATATTTCTCATTAATATCCATGTTTTCAATATGGTTTTAAGGATTTATTTATATGCATATTAATGGTTTAAAATGTTAAAATCTTCAAAGTGGTATGGGACACTTTGATTCAAAAATCTCTTTATTTCATGTTTTAAATGGTTTTGAAAATGGTTTTTAGAATGGATTCATTATTTCAAAAAATTAAAATTTTGTATTGTTATTGAAATGTGGGAATGTTATCTTTCCTTGGTGCTTAAATTATGTGTTATGATTATGTTATGGATCTTGGGCATTGTTTATGAAGATGGGTGGTTCTGTGATAAATTAAAGGCGGGTGACCCCGATATAGCTCTCCAATGCATTGGGTAATGCGAAGGGGTTAAACGCTAAGGTTTCTCTGAGGAGATTTTAGGGAATATACTGTGATGGGTATTCAAAACGTAACCATGAGGTTTACTCCCTATGTAAGAATGTTAAGAATGCCTCAAATTACCTTTATGTGTTATTATTTCTATGATTTATTCCTAAATCTTATGATTTCATTAGGTATGTTAAATTGCTAATGTTTTATGATTAAAGTATGATTTCATTGATTCTTATGTATACATGGACTAATGTTTTATTTCTGTATTGTTATAACACCTACTGTGCTTTTTATGCTCATCCCATGGTGTTTTGAAATGTTTTTCATAGGACATAAAGTTGAATAGGGTCAAGGATGGGATAGAGGAAATGTCAGGCTGTCTAAAACAAGGAACTAGACATAACTCTTTTGTTCAAGAGTTTTTATTTTTGTGAAAGAAATTGAAGCTGAGTAGATGTGTCCACTTTGTAATCTTTGAGATGTAATAGTTATGTCCTAATTCTATAAAATCTAAACCTGAAAAGATCCTCAATGTGAATTATTCATTTAATTCAATAATAAGTTTTGTTCAAGGTTGGGTCCTTATAGTTGGTATCAAAGGATGGTTTAGATAACTTTAGAGGTTAGAGTGTTAAGTGTCACGTTGGGTATAACCACAATGTTTATTATATTAGATAGAGTTGTTGTATTTTTGAAGGTTGGAATGAGTTTTAGATAACATGGATAAGTATATCTTAGTATTTATCTTCCTCTTTAGTACATAATGATTTTGTTGATATACTAACACAAACATTTCTGGTTTTAGTAAATGGATGGATCTAGCAGGCACCGAATTGACAATGGGTTTAAAGAAAACTGTGGTGGTTCTATGATAAAGAGACTGGATGAAATGGGGGATTCAATGAGAAATCTTGTGGTTATTCTAAACCAACTACCAGGAGTCATGATCAACCACTTGAACCTTGGTGAGTTCTCTAATGCATCTTGTACGAGAGAAAAAACTCGACAAGGAAGTCCAGGTAGTAATTATAAAGGTAACCATTAGGTTTTATATGATCCTTACTTTTGAAGTAATTAAGGGTTATTATACGTTATGATGGAATGTGAACGATATGAGATAAAATTGAGGTTAAATTATGTTATGGATATTTTTTTAAGATTTTATCTCGTTTTGGGGAATGTTTTACGAATTATATAGTTTTGGAAAAAGGACAACACGCAGACCGTGTGACAACCCGTCGCATCAGACAAAGCTGCGTGAATCGAACCCACAACCAAAGTGCGACTGGTATTTATCGCCTACCACTGGACTACATGAAGTCCCTAGTTAGTTTTACTAATTATTTTTATTTATATGATTTTATGAATCAATATTAAGTTGATTTTGGGTTATCCATGGAAATTATTAACCTATCATGGAGGATATGTAATTAGGTTAATTACTTTTCAGTATGAGACTTTAAGAGAAACTGATGTTATTTGGAGATAAATGTTAATTTTTACCTTGGGAGACTATGTGATTAAATCCTTCAAATATTTGGGATTAAATCTTAGATGGGTTTAAATTGAACAATTTTATAGAAAAATTGTTTATTGAATGGTCTTTGGTGAACTTTGGGTTTTGTTTGAAAATTTTTTGTTGATTAAGAGTAGTTTTTCTTTTTGTAAAAAAAGAACCTTTTTGGGTATTATCTGATCTCGTACTAAACTTTTTTGTTTTGGTTTTGGTTGAGATCTAAAGACATGGGAAATATATAGTTCTCTTTTGTATATTAGGTGATTCTCAAGAAGATGATTATAGTACTCTTAGAGCGAACATGTCTTCCAAAATACTCATCTTTTGGAGAAAATATGAGTTTGATTAAGGAATGAAGTAAAAGTTAAAAGTCTACATTACAAGTATGTATGTTTCATTATGATTTAGTTAAGCTCAAAAATAAATTCCTCAATAAAGAGAAACTTAAAACAAAAATATTGTCTGTTAACTTTTCCTACTAGGGAATCAAATACCATTTAACCCATCACAAGTTTGTGATTTTATTGTGGTTAACTTTCTCATAGATGTTTACTATCACTCTCCATCAAAACATGACCCTTTTTTCTCCTCCTTATCCATATTTTCATACTTGTAATCCTAGTATGGGTTAACTCGGGTTACCTATGTACTTCTCTCCCTTTCTTTTAATGTGATAGTTTTGTTGACTCTTGTTCCGATATGGGACTTTCAATGAAGTTTCCAAGACCAATTTTGAAATTGCGAGGACGCAATTCCCAAAAGGGTGGAAGAAAGTAACATCCCAGGTAAATAAATAATATTACAATCTAATGTTTATCAATATGTGTGATTAGATGTTAATACTACTTTAAAGGTAATGCTATGCTCGATGGCATACCCAATACGCAACAACGAGTTTCTTTGAAATCATACGTTGCACCCTAAAAATATTATAATATTATAATAGTTAATGCCTTGCCATTTTAAGGGTGGGAATGAACATAAATAACTAAAAAATTATTACATATGTTTGTTAAATATTTTTACATTTATCCAATAAATGTTAGAGTCTTAAAATGAAAATGAATCCAATTTTAAGAATAAATATTTTAATATTCTTTAAAATGTCGATTAACTGCCTTTTGATGGAGAACCCTTTTTAATTATAATTTTGACAATTTTATATGTTTTAATTGTAAAAATAAAATCCTTCTTTAGAATCTGGACATCAAAATTTACTTTTTGTAAATTTTTGTTATTTTTCCGATAAAGATCATTTTTAGTGAAAATGTTGCATTTAAATTCACAACCTCCTTTTAATATGATTTATTTATATTGATAAATTATCTATTTAATTTATATTAAGTGTATTTAGATTAAATTTTTACCATTTAATCCAATGGTGTTCATTGGAATTAATTTCAATTTTAAATTGGACTTAAACTATTGTTAGTCTTTTAATAGATATTGTTTCATAAAAACACGCTATTTGTTTTGACTGTGGGAATGAATAGTTAAATTTATTAATGCAACTTATATATTTTGATTTTTGTAAAATAGACATAATTTTCGAATTCAGAATATCAAATATATCTTTGGGTGAAGTTTTGGTATTTTTCTGAAAAACATCAATTTTTGATGAATAGTGAAACCACTAAGTGGTAGTTAAAGGAAAACTGATTTTTCATTTAAATGAAATTTTACCACTTCTGTGATTTGATTTTCAATAATCTGACATACATGGTTGTCATGAGGAAGTAAAATGTTGTTCAATGAGATTAAAATAATTTTTTGGTGAATAGTAACTTTTAAGTTTTATTAATCGCGATTAGAGTTAATTAGTGTAATTTAGGGTAAAGATAATGTTATAATAATATGAAATGACCTTGAAACAAGTCCTACACTTGTTGGATGAGTCATGGCCGACCAAGACAATCCATGGGTAAACTTGGGGACCCCATGGATCCACATTGGTTGCAAAATGACATTAATAACTTTTTATTTAATGTTAAATTTAAAATGTCACAAACATGTATTGTTTTACTAAAACAATTTTTACATGGGGTTATACAAGTCATATTTTTTACTATAAATATTAATTAGAAAGATAAAAATATTTTCTACATCATGATAGTTTTATATAATTTTTAGACATTAAATAATCTATTTATGACACAATGATGATGTGGTGATTACCTCATAAATAAATGATTTAAATAAAATGAGAAGATATGGTGAAATCTAAGTCTTACACTTGTCACAAACCTGTTGAATGGGTTGATTTCGAAACGTTATCACCTTATCCTCTAAATATATCCTTTTGGGAACTTTAAAATCCGAAAATCATTTTATAATAAAGTAATACTTTATAACTTTCCAACAGTGCCCCTCCTCTTCTCTTATAAAAGGCCCCCACCTCTACCACCTTACTCACAACTCTCAAACCTTTTTCTAGGCCAAAACCTACCTATTTCATCTCTCCACATCCCTATCTTAATCATTTAAGCCTCACCATTGGCCGAATTCTCTTCAAGAAACCCTTTAGGTTCAAACCAAGAGGAGTTACCCGATTTAAAGGTAATGTCTTCACTTGTGTTATTCTGTTTTATTTTGCTACTACAAACCCCTAAAATATTTTTATTACTTTTTTTGTAACAACAATAGTATCTTAAATATACTAGTATTTTGTTATGTGAATCATTCGATCTACACTTACACACACCTCCATCTAATGGTTAAATAACATACTGTTTCTGTGGATGTCGAATTTCTACCTCACAAAATGATGATTGTTCAATATTCTCTTAACACCGTTCATGGTGGCCATTATGATGTCATTGTATTTTATATATGATATATATGGTATTTATGTTTTCCATATGATTCTGTATTTTATATTTAAAACATACCTTTATGCTTTTCATGTTGTGCAAATGCGATAATTTCATACGACGAAGTGTGGACTACCGCCACCTCAAGGGATGTGACTCGTTCATGCAATACATGGAATTTATAAATAATGAAATTAATGAACTAATGTGACCTATAAAACATATATATTATACTATAATTTTAATATATATATCTCTCAATTATTTTTAATTCCATTAATATATCAAAGAAATGAAAGTAGCGTCCATGCGTACGTACAGACTACCGTCTCCATGAACGGTGCATTTCATTTCTTTTTATCTCCAAATGTTATGGAACATTATAAAATGAATATGTGATGGATATATATGATATATAAATAATTTATACTATTCTGGGGATGATTTACGTATTTCTACATGGACAATCATTTTCAAACAAGTTCATTTTTTTCTCATGTAACAAACATCGATAAAAAATTCTGATATGAACTCACATTATTAACCAATTATTATAAAATTATAATATGTGATATGAACTGAATAATAATATTTAAAGGTGTACCTTAAAAAATTTTAAATTGACCAAATTTTATTATTTAGGAATATAATGAAACGATCAAGACAAGTCAGACTTGAGGTAAGGGATCCTACCTCTCTCTTTCTTTTTAAGTACTCTCTTTTGTGTCATTTATTTTAAGCTCATCCTTCTTATGTTTGGGGATGTTATTTTATATTCATAATATAGTAATTTTTATGTTTACATCATGAGAGACAATATTTGATCTCAGAAATCCATTTTTGGATGTTTTAAGTGGCGTCTTCAGGCTGCCGAGTTTTCGTAAGGGCGTTTTCATCTCACTTTTATTCCCGTGAGATTTATGCTACATTTTCCAACATTTCCATTGAGTGGTGTATGTACTTCCGATTATTATACTATTTTTGTAATAAAATTTCATTTATCGGTATTTATATCTTCATTTAATGACCCTTCTACCATGGGGTTTACGTTTCGAAAGTTACCCAAATCTGTAAGGGGACCTTTCACTCTCCTCTTTTTAAAAGACTTATTTTGTTATGTCTTTCAATTTACATATTATTATGTATTGATATGTTATTATATATCCTTATGGATGTAAAATTTATTTCCAAGTGATGATATACCATTTTTGTCTTATCAACTCATTTTCATAATTTTAATGTGACCACGTTAGGCTGTCAAAATTTTACAAGGGAACTTCTTAACCCAATTTTGATTTCTTTGGGTTCAACTTGTAGTTTTTGAATATTTCATTATTTGAATATGTTTTAATGACCTATGATTGTTTTAAAATTATTATAAACTTATATTTGGTGTATTTATATTTTTCACACATAATTATGAGATTGATTTATCTTTAATTTAAGGATACCTTCTTTATAAGGGATTTTATCTCATTTTGCCTTTCTCTTGAGACATCATTGTTGTTATGCACCAATTCACTCTTATATGGTGTATAAACTATCCTTTGACATATTATATCATTAATAATTTTATTCTCATGATATTATAAAGTTCTGAATAAATGTTATTCCTCAATTATTTTTTTCCAAGAGTCTCTCATTTTGTTAAAAACCCTTTAACTAAAATATCACTTTAAATGTTTTAATGATTTATTCTTATAAATATTTCTCATTAATATCCATGTTTTAAATATGGTTTTATGGATTTATTTATATGGATATTAATGGTTTAAAATTTTAAAAGCTTCAAAGTGGTATGTGACACTTAGATTCAAAAAATTCATTATTTAATTTTTAAATGGTTTTGAAAATCGTTTTTATAATGTATTTATTATTTCAATATCTTAAAATGTTTTATTGTTATTGAAATGTGGGAATATTATCTTTCCATGGTGATTAAGTTATGTACTATGATTATGTTATGGTTCTTGGACATTGTTTATGAATACGGGTGGTTCCGTGATAAACTAAGGGTGGGTGAACCCGATATAGCTCTCCAATGCATTGGGTAACACGAAGGGGTTAAATGCTAAGGTTTCTCCGAAGAGATTTAGGGAATATACTATGGTGGGTATTCCAAATGTAACCATGAGGGTTACTCCCTATGTAAGAATGTTATTAATGACTCATGTTACCTTTATGTCTTATGATTCCTATGAGTTATTCCTAAATCATATGATTTCATTAGGTATGTTAAATTGCTTATGTTTTATGATTAAAATAGGATTTAATTGATTCTTATGAATACCTAGACAACTGTTTCCTTTCCGTATTATTATAGCCCTTAATGAGCTTTTTATGCTCAAACCATGTTTTTTTGAAATGTTTTTCACAGGACATAAAGTTGAATAGGGTCAAGGATGGGATCAAGGAAATATCAGGAAATCTAAAACAAGGAACTAGTCATGAATCTTTTGTTGAAGAGTTTTTTTTTGAAAAAAATGGAAGCTGAGTAGATGTGTCTACTTTTGAATCATTGAGATGTAATAGTTATGTCGTAATTCTCTAAAACTCTAAACCTGAAAGGATCCTCAATATGAATTATTCATTTAATTAAATAATAAGTAATGTTTAAGGATGGGTCCTTATAGTTTGTATCAAAGGACGGTTTAGATAACTTTAGAGGTTAGAGTGATAAGTGAAACGTTCGGTATAACAACAATGGTTATTATATTAGATAGATTCATTGTTATTTTTAAAGGTTTGAATGAGTTTGAGAATACATGGTTTAGTATATCTTAGTGTGTATCTTCCTCTTTAGTACATAATGATATTGTTTATATACTCACACTGACATTTCTGGTTTTAGTAAATGGGTGGATCTAGCAGGCACCAAAGTGACAATGTGTTTGAAGGAAACTGTGGTGGTTCTCCAATTAAGAGACTGGATGAAATGGGTGATTCAATGAGAAATGTCGTGGTTATTCTATACCAACTATCAGGATTCATGATCAACCACTCTAACCTTTGTGAGTTCTATAATTCATCATGTATGAGATAACCAACTTGACATGGATGTTCAGGTAATAATTATAAAGGTATCCATTAGGGATTATATGATCCTTACTTTTGAAGTAATTATGGGTTACAATACATTATGATGGAATATGAACGACATGTGATAAACATGAGGTTAAATTATGTTATGGATATTTTTGATGATTTTATCTCGTTTTGGGGAATGTTTTAAGAATTATATAGTTTTGGAAAAAGGACAACACACAGACCGTGTGACAACCCATCGTGTCAGACAAAGCTACGGGAATCGAACCCACAACCAATGTGTGACTAGTATTTATCTCCTACCACTGGACTACGTGAAGTCCCTGGTTAGATTGTCTAATTATTTTTTGTTATATGATTTTATGAATCAAGAGTAAGTTTATTATGGGTTATCTATGGAAATTTTTTACCTATCATGGAGGATATGTGATTAGGTTAATTACTTTTCAGTATGAGACTTGAAGAGAAACTGATGTTATTTGGAGATAAATGTTAATTTGTACCTTGGGAGACTATGTGATTAAATCTTTAAAATATTTGGGTTTCAATCATAGTTGGGTTTACTTTGAATAATTTTATGGACAAATTGTTTATTGAATGGTCTTCATTGAACTTTGGGTTTTGTTTGACAAATTTTGAAGATTAGGAGTAGTTTTTCTTTTTTGTAAAAACATATTCCTTTTGGGTATTATCTTATCTCATACTAAACTTTTTGGTTTGGTTTTGGTTGAGATCTAAAGACATGGGAAATATATAGTTCTCTTTTGTGGATAGGTGATTCTCAAGAAGTTTATTATAGCACTCTTAATACCAACAAGTCTTCCTAAATACTCACATTTTGGAGAAAATATGTCTTTGATTAAGGAATCTAGTAAAAGTTGAAAGTCTATGTGACAAGTAATTATGTTTTATTATGATTTAGTTAAGCTCAAAAATAAATTCATCAATAAAGAGTAACTTAAAACAAAAATGTTGTCTATTAACGTTTCCTTCTGGGGAATCGAATACCATTTAACCTATCCCAAGTTTGTGATTTTCTTATGGTTAAATTTCTCCTAGACATGTTTACTATCACTCTCCATCATAACATGACCCTTTGTTTTCTCCTCCATATCCATATTTTCATAATTCGAATCCTAGTATGGGTTAACTCGGGTGATCTTTGTACTTCCCTCCATTTTATTAAAAGTGATAGTTTTACGGACTCTTGTTCTGATATGGGACTTTCAATGATGTTTCCAATCCCAATTTTGAAATTACGAGGACGCAATTCCCAAAAGGGGGGAAGGATGTAACATACAAGGTAAATAAATAATATTACAATCTAATTTTTATCAATGTTTGTGATTAAATGTTAATACTACTTTAAAGGGAATGCTATTCTCAATGGAGTACCCAATACGCAATAACGAGTATCTTTGAAATCTTACGTTGCACACTAATAATATAGTAATATTATAATAGTTAACTCCTAGCCGTTTTAATGGTGGGAATGAACATAAATAACTACAAAATGATTACATATGTTTGTTAAATATTTTTATATTTATCCAATAAATGTTAGAGGATTAAAATGCAAATGAATCAAATTATAAGCATAAATCTTCTAGTATTATTTTAAAGGTCGATTAACTACCTTTTGATGGAGAACCCATTTTAAATATACTTTTGACAGTTTTATATTTTGTATTTGACAAAATAAAATCCTTCTTTAGAATCTGGACATAAAAATTTACTTTGTGTAAATTTTTGTTATTTTTCTGATAAAGATCATTTTTAGTGAAAATGTTCCATTGTAATTCAAAACCTTATTTTAATCTGATTTATTTATATGGATAGATTATATATTTAATTTATATTAATTTGTATTTAGAATATATTTTTACCATTTAATATAATGGTGGTCATTGGAATTAATTTTACTTCGAAATTGGGCTTAAACTAGTGTCAATCTTTTAATAGATATTGTTTCTTAAAAACATGCTATTTGTTTTGACTGCGGGAATGAATTCTTAAATTTATTATTGAAAATTTTATATTTTTAATTTTTTATAATAGAAATCATTTTTGAATTCGGAATATCAAAAATAGCTTAGGGTGAATTTTTCGTATTTTTCTGAAAAACTTCAATTTTTGATGAATAGTGAAACCACTAAGTGGTGGTTAAAGAAACTAATTTTTCATTTAAATGAAACTTTAACACTTATGTGATTTGTTTTTTAAAAATTCAAAGTACATGGTTGTCATTAGGAAGTAAAATGTGGTTCAATAAGATTAAAATAATTTTTTTGGTAAATATTAACTTTTACGTTTTATTAATCGCGATTAGAGGTAATTAGTGTAATTTAATGTAAAGATAATGTTATAATAATATTAAATGACCATGAAACGTGTCCTACCATTATTGGATGAGTCATGGCCGACAACGACAATCCATGGGTCAACTTGGGGACCCCATGGAGCCACTTTGGTTGGAAAATGACATTAATAACTTTTTATTTAATGTTAAAATTAAAATGTCACAAACATGTATTGTTTTACAGAATAATTTTTACATGGGGTTATACAAGTCATATTTTTTAATATAAATATTCATTATAAATCTCAAAAATATTTCCTACATTATT
This sequence comes from Viscum album, assembly GCA_963277665.1. Lineage (NCBI taxonomy): Eukaryota > Viridiplantae > Streptophyta > Magnoliopsida > Santalales > Viscaceae > Viscum > Viscum album. The sequence goes on along the minus strand of OY728123.1, from coordinate 1,193,261,168 downwards.
ATATTTTTTAATAATTTTTAGACTTTAAATAAATTATTTATGACACCGTGATGATGCAGTGATTATCTCATAAATGAACGATTTAAATAAAATGAGAAGAAAGGTTGAAATATAAGTCTTACACTTGTCAAAAACCTATTGTATGGGTGGATTTAGAAACCTTATCTCCTTATCCTCGAAATATATCCTTTTGGGACCTTTAAAATCTGAAAATCATTTTATAATAAAGTAATAATTTATAACTTTAAAAGAGTGCCCCTCCTCTTCTCTTATAAAAGGCCCCCACATCTACCACCTTACCCAAACCACTCAAGCCTTTGGATCGGCCAACCCCTGACCATTTAATCGCTCCACATCCCTATCTTCATCATTGAATCGTCACCTTTGGTAGAATGCTCATCAAGAAACCCTTTTGGTTCAAACCAAGAGGAGTTACCCGATTTAAAGGTAATGTCTTCACTTGTGTTATTTTGTTTCATTTTTATTCTCTAAACCCATAAACACCTTTTATTACTTTATTTTTGAACAACACCAGTATCTTAAATATAATAGGTTGTTATTATGTGAATTATTATAGCTTCACTTACTCACACCTCCATGTAATGGTTAAAGAACAAACTGTTTTTGTGGATGGCGAATTACTGCCTCATGAAACGATGATTGTTCAATATTCTTTTAACACCTTTCATGGTGGAAATTATGATGTAAATGTATTTTATATATGATATATATGGTATTTATGTTTTCTATATTCTTCTGTATTTTATATATAAAACATACCTTTATGCTTTTCATGTTGTGCAAGTGCGATAATTTCATACGGGGAAGTGTGGACTACCACCCCCTCTAGTGATGTGACTTGTTCATGGAATACGTGGAATGTATAAATAATGCAATTAATGATCTTATGTGACCTATAAAACATATATATTATACTGGAATTATAATATATATATCTCTCAATTATTTTTAATTCCATTAATATTTCAAAGAAATGAAAGTAGCGTTCATGCGTACGTGTGGCCTACCGTCTCCATGAACAGTTAATTTCATTTCTTTTTATCTAAAAATGTTATGGAATATTATAAATTGAATATTTACTGGATATATATGAAATTTAAATCATTAATACTATTCTGGAGATGATTTACTTATAACTACATGGACAATCATTTTCAAACAAGTTCATTTTTGACTCATGTACCAAACATCGACAAAAATGTCTGATATGAACTCACATTATTAACCAATTATTATAACATTATAATATGTGATATGAACTGAATAATAATATTTAAAGTAGGACCTTATGAAATTATAAATTTACCAAAGTTTATTATTCTGGATTATAAAGAAACGAATGAGACAAGTCAGACTTGAGGTAAGGGATCCTACCTCTTTCTTTCTTTTTATGTACTCTCTTTCATGTCATTTCTTTTAAGCTCATACTTCTTATGTTTGGGGATGTTATTTTATATTAATCATACTATAATTTTTATTTTTATATTATTAGAGACCCTGTTTGATCTCATAAATCCATTTTTGGAAGTTTTAAGTGGCGTCGTTATGCTGTCGAGTTTTCTTAAGGGATATTTCATCTCACTTTTATTCTCATGAGATTTATGCTACATTTGCCACCATTTCGTTTGAGTGGTGTATGTACCTCCCATTATTATACTCTTTGTGTAATAAAATTTCATTTATGGGTATTTACATCTTTATTGTACGACCCTTCATCCATGGGGTTTACATTTCGAACGTTACCCAAATCGGTAAGGGGACCTTTCACCCTCCTCTTTTTAAAAGACTACTTTTGTTAAGACTTTTAATTTACATATTATTATGTAGGAATATGTTATTATATATCCTTATGGATGTAAAATTTATTTCCATGTGATGAGATACCCTTTTTGTCTCATCAACTCATTTTCTGAATTTTAAAGTGATGTCGTAAGGCTGTCGAAATTTTACAAGGGAACTTCTTAATCCAAATTTGATTTCTTTGGGTTCAACTTGTATCTATTGAATATTTCATCCTATGAATATGTGTGAATGACCTCTGATTGTTTTACACTTAATATAAACTTATATTTGGTTTATTTTTATTTGTCACACATAATTATGAGATTTATTTATCCTTAATTTAAGGATACCTTCTTTATAAGGGATTTTATCTCATTTTACATTTCTATTGAGACTTCATTGTTGTTATGCTCCAATTCACTATTATATGATGTATATACTGTCCTTTGACATATTATACCATGAAACCTTTTATTCTCGTGATATTATAATATTCTGAATAAATGTTATTCCCCAATTATTTTTTTTCAAGTGTCTCTTATTTTGTTAAAAAACCCTTTAACTAAAATATCGTTTCAAATGTTTTAATGATTTATTCTTATAAATATTTCTCATTAATATCATTGTTTTCAATGTGATTTTAAGGATTTATTTATATGGATATTATTGGTTTAAAATGTCAAAATCTCCAAAGTGTTATCGGACACTTTGATTCAAAAATATCTTTATTTAATGTTTTAAATGGTTTTGAAAATGGTTTTTAGAATGGATTTATTATTTCAATATCTTAAAATGTTGTATTGTTATTGCAATGTGGGAATGTTATATTTATTTGGTTCATAATATTTGTGCTATGATTATGTTATGGTTCATGGGCACTGTTTATTAAGACAGGTGGTTCCGTGATAAACTAAGGGCGGGTGAGCCCGATATAGCTCTCCAATGCATTGGGTATCACGAAGGGGTTAAACGCCAAGGTTTCTCCGAAGAGATTAATGTAATATACTGTGATGGGTAGTCCAAATGTAACCATGAGGGTTACTCTCTACGTAAAAATGTTATGAATGCCTCAAGTTACATTTAAGTCTTATGATTTCTATGAGTTATTCGTAAATCTTATGATTTCATGAGGTATATTATATTTATCATGTTATATGAGTAAAGTATGATTTCATTGATTCTTATTTATACATGGACTAATGTTTTCTTTCCATATTTTTATAACCCTTACTGATCTTTTTATTCCCATCCCATGTTTTTTTGAAATGTTTTTCACAGGACATAAAGTTTAATAGGGTCAAGGATAGGATCAAGGAAATGTCAGGCTGTCTAAAACAAGGAACTAGACAAGACACTTTTGTTCAAGAGTTTTTATTTTTGTGAAAAAAATGGAATCTGAGTGGTTGTGTTTACTTTGTCATCTTTGAGATGTAATAGTTATGTCCTAATTCTCTAAAAATCTAAACCTGAAAACATCCTCAATGTGAATTATTCATTTAATTCAATAATTAGAAATATTTAAGGTCGATTCCTTATATATATATATATATTATAAATATGATACTATAATGATAGTATACATATATATAATTTACTTTTCTTTCTTGAATAAATGAGAAAACAGATGTAACGTTCATGTGTACGTACGACGTACTATCTCCAAGAATAGTGCATCCAATTTCCTTTCACTAAAATTATTGGATTAATTTAAACTTATATGTAACAAATATTTATGATATTTACATCATTATTTATATTCTAGAGATGATAAAATCATGATCAATGTAGGAGGAACCAAAAATAACAAATCAAAACATACTCAAAACACAATGAAATTAACAATTGAAAAAGTAAAAATAATGAAATATTAATAACAAATGGTTATTATAATTTTATAAAAGAATAATATATGATATTTAAAATATTAATATTATTTGTTATAATTTTATATCATTTTTAAAACATTTATACATTAGGTTAAATAACATTCAACCAAATGAAGGTGTAAGGTAAGTGATTTCATCTAAATTTACATTTCATTGAGGCTTATTTGTTATTATACACCAATTGACTTTTATTTCATGTATATACTTCCCCATTGAAATTTAATGTCATGATTCATACATAATGTTATTTTATGTTTACATTTTAATTATTTCATCCAATGGGTTTTGAATTTTAAATTACAAAAATGAAAAAGTTATTATGAAATATCACTTTCATTTGTGATTATTAGTTTTCTGCTAGAACAATCATTTAATTGTAATAAATTTTCATTGGATATTAAATTTATCTTAAATTACCATATTATTTTTCATTAATATGTTTATTTCCTAAAACATATACCATTTTTTACATACCATTCTTAATTATATTATTATTTGATTATCCTAGTAGATAATGATAAATCATTATTCTTTACTCAATTGGGATATTTTATAAGGATCTTTGTTTATAAATTAAATATATTATTCAATATAAGAGAAGTTATTTGGATATGAAGTATCTGGTTGGTCCCATACATTATATATCCCCTAGATGAATCAACATGTCTCGTCATACATATCAGTTGGCCACATTATACAATTTTCTACCTAGTTTTTTAAAACATATTTTGAAAAGTCTTAATGATACATATTTTTATATGCCTCATAAATCAATTAGAATATTTATGAATTTATTTAATTTAGAATTTAGTTACAATAATCAAAAAAATCACTATGAAAAAATCAATGGATAATGTTCATTATCATTTTATTGATTTAATGGTAGGTGTGTTATGTTATTTACATTTCCATATAACTTCATTATTATCTTATCTTGATAGTTAAATTATTTACATGGAATGTGTTTTACGTTATTTACCATGAAATACAATTTAAGAACTTCTTTCCTGGTTATTTATTACATGGAATGTGTTCATATTTATTTACGGTTTTATGTTGATTACTCTCATAAAAACATGATTTCATACATTTTACTTAATCCTTATTGAGAATTTGAGCTCACCCTTAATTTTTACCTTTCCCCAAAAATCCATAAAGTTTTCAATGTCTGATATTCAAGATACACAAGATTGAATAATGTTATTTTGTGAATAAATATTTTTTTTCTTTTTTTATTCAATTGTAATATAATACTCATGTATGTATCTTGATATATAAGGCTAAAAAATATTGGGTACTTTGTGATGAAATTAAATTGTATCTTCTTCCAATATAATGGTATCAGGAACCATATCCAAATTTTTGGGGTTGGATTCATTATAGATGGTATCATAAAATGTTTTTTTTAATTCGTGGGTTCTATATTAAGAAAAACATATATTATGTCAAATATCCCTTTGATAAATATTATGGATGTATATGAAAAAACATCCTAAAATTTTGTTAATGTAGAGATATTGTCAGTATTTCATGAAATAAAACTCTATATGGATACAACAAGTGGATTTCATTCTAGAAAATAAGTTCCTAGAGATAATAATTCTGAAAAGGGAGCTTCAGGTTTGACTTGGGCATAACCTGGTATAAAAAAATGTGTTTTATAGTGGACCTGATTTGACACTCCCAAGGGATATTCTTTGGATAATTCAAAATTTATTTAAAAAACATTTTGAATTATTTTAAACTGAATACATCTCTAAAGGAAACAATGATTATTATAATGAACTTAGTTACATATAAAATTTATTATTTATGATAAATATTTTACCATTTTTGGTATTAAACATTATGTTTAATAATTTTATAGAACAAATATTGTGTATTCCATTTTTCAAAAATGAAAATTAGAAGGAAGGAGGGAATAAATTCCAATTAACAATGTTGAGGTTTACTATTCCTAAGGGTCATATTAATATTCATTAGGAAAGGTTAATATTAAGAAGGGTTGGTTACTATTCATTGAAAATCAAATTTTCCTATTGGAATCCTATCATCTTACTGATTGCAATCGTGTATGTCATATTTTTTAAATTCAAAACAAAGAAGTGGAAAATTTATATTTAGAGGTCTCATAGTAGATGATTTAAATATGATGTCGGATTTTGTTTCATAATGTGATAAAATATGACATTACTTAAATAATGGGGAAATTTAATTGATAAAAGTATGGGTTGTTACATCCCCCCTCCCCCTATTCTGAAATATCACCCTAAAATTTTCATTTTACCTAAAATGGTATGTGTGATTCTCCTAAATCACATCCTATGGTTCCCATGATGCTTCTTCATACTTATGGATCCCCCAAAATAGTATGACATAGTGGGTTGTCTTGTTTCATATATCCTTATCTCTCTGGTCGAGAATCTTCATTGGATGCCTCTTATAAGAGAGATCATCTTCTAGCAATACCACATCTAAGTTCAGACCCTGAGAATCTCTGATATGTTTCTGGATGAATTGAACCTTCTTTGTCATCTCATGCAAAATATCACGTCCAAGTAGCTTTCTTTCTCCAACATTATCTCAACAGGTTGGATTTCTACATCGCTTTACATATAAAGCCTCATATAGATCCATCTGAATAATTGAGTGGAAGCTATTTTTGTATAATAACTCAACCAATGGGAGATTATGATCCCATCGACCATTTAATTCTATCGAGCAGGCTCTTAGAATGTCTTCATGTAACTAAATAGTACTTTTAGATTGTCCATCAGTTTGGGGGTTATAGGCTATGCGAAAATTTAATTCTTTACTCAAAGCATGCTAAAGGCAAATCCAGAATTTCGATTCAAACATTGGATTGGGATAAAATACAATAGAGAGTGGAACACCATGCAACATCACCACTTCCTTCACATAATTCGTTCTAGGTTGTTCAAGTGAGAGATCATCCCAAATAGTTATAAAATCTGCAGTATTTCTAAGTTGGTCAACAATAAACCATATCACATTATTTATTTTGGATGTCTTTGGATGTCCCAAGACAATGTCCATAGTGACATTCTCCAATTTTCACATGGGTATAGGAAATGGTTTCATCATCCCTTTGTACTTGTGTTTCTCTGATTTAAATTGCTGACATACCAAGATCCTTGAGATATATTTCGGAATAAATTATTTAATGTTATCCCACCAGAAGTGTTCTTAGAGACCACATTACATCTTGGTGCCGCCATGATTTATTTTGAGTGTTGATCAATGTGCATTGTCAAATCGCTTCTTCTTTATCCTAGTTGATAAAGGCACATAAATCCATATTCAAAATAGAATCACACCATATTCATTGACATGGAACTCTTGTAGCTTCCATTCCATTATTGTATTCACATTATTTTGTAACTCTAGACCATCCCGTTATTCCTTATTAATCATCTCTTGGATTGATGGTTTCAAAATCATTTGGGAAAGGTAGGATTTTGTAACAACCTCAATCTGGAGCCACACAACTGGTGACCCATACCTGGTTCGCCATATGACCTCAAGCGTGTTTTCCCAAATGCCAGAGGTAGCTAACTAGTAGTGATGGCCTTGGTGAGTTAGTGGGGAAACTATACCCTCATTAGGTAAAGTATGCAGCAGAAGAATAAGCATAAACAATATCGGAAGCCATAAATAGCATGTAACAGCAGAGCTGAAAGTAAAAGCAATGTCTGATATAATAATTATGATGTAGTATGGTACATGTATCTATGGAAAGTAGTAAACAAAACAATGTGCTGAAATACAACTGAAACCAAAATACTAAATGTAAATAGAAATTCTAGCAGCATCGCGGACCAATGCCCGGTCCCATTCTATCCAGCTCCAACAAGCAGTCAAGTACCTATGGTAGAAGGACCATAATCCCTACCTATACCTGCAACCATATAATCAGTTTGAGCCGAAAAGAAGGTCCCAAACAGGGTGTTAGACTAATCCCAGTAGGCGACGACCACAAGATTTGTGCCCTACTGTTAGTGAGTGATATAGAAAAAGTAAAGGTAAATAATTCAGTAAACAATTCTACCAATTATCATTCACATTCATTAAATTACACAACCAGGGAAAACCAGTAAAGTTTTCTATTCCATGATAAGCAAGTAACACAACAAGTATCAAAAAGACTACCTAAACACAAGTAGTAAAAAACCCAATCATGTTCTTTGGCTTGGTGGACTCATCAAAACCAACCATCAACATTCACACTGACTCTCTGGGTGTCTTAAACTAGAATACCCCTATAGTCCAGTAAAAAACAAGGCACAGACACTCTGGGAAGCTCTTACTTCAATTCCCAAATGGGCTTGCAACGATAGCTATAGACTCTCTAAGGAATCACTTACATCTAATTCCTCCTGTGTTCTTGATGCATGGGTAAACTAAGAACACTCTTGGGAAGCACAAAGTCCTATTCCCGTAGGTCCTTCATATGAAACTAAAACCAACAGACCCTCTAGGGAAGCACTTAATCGTATATTCCCTCTTTGATCTCCCGCACCAGGTTCTCACAGCCCTGAGCAGTCCAGTCGTGCGTAATTGACTGTTAGCATCCCTAAGTAAGTTAAACAACTACTTGGCTAATAGCTAACGTACATCAAAAGCATTCCAACAGTAGGCAGCACATGCAATCAGGGATAACAAGCAACTAACAATTGCAATAGTGTTTCCTCACAGCAATGGTTCCAAACGGCGATAAACAGCCAAATGGGAAAGGTAAACACCCATGGGGTGATCCTCAAACATGAAACAAAGCATAAATTAGAAGCAATTAATTATAAGCTAACAAAAAAATCTAGGGAAGTTAGAAAACAGGATCAAAATCCTAAACCTGGGATACCCGATACATGGGTATCTAGCAGTTTTGCAAGCAAAACTCAAAGAACTTCAACGACGGGAAAAACCACCTACCTCGATCCTCGGATATTGATATACTAGAACCTAAGCCAGGGAATCGGCCTAGAACAGAGTAGATCTGCAAAAATTTCTAAAATTCTCAACCTCAGATAACTTACACGAGAGGAAGAATCAGGAAACGAGGCTATATAAGAACAAAGAACTCAACGCTGCGATTCTTTTGAAACCGACGGAGTTTTATTCGGACAACCGGTGAAGGATTGGTGGCACTGAGAAGAAACGGCCTCCTCAGATGTTCTAGATGGAATTAGGTGGAGAAGAAGATGTTTTTCATCGCTATGCATGACCCCGGGTCGATTAATGAAATAAAGAAATTACACGGTGTGTACTCTTAAAGTACACGACGTATAGTGGGTTTTTTGTACTCTGCCAAAATCAGCCTCCACGTCACCCCTAAACACCGTGTGTATGGCCCGGTCTCGGCCAACACACGGCTTCGATTGGCCGAGGAGTACACAACATGTACTCATAAAGTACATGGCGTGTACTCTGAGAATTTCCAGATTCTTTATTTTTCCTTAAAAAGCCCAGAAAAGAGATTTGTACCTGAAACCGAAGCTCCGGGTTCTTACAAACTTCCCCCCTTAAATAAATTCATCCCGTAATTTTCCTAGAAAGTCATAGAAGAAGAACCCTCAAACAACTCTGGCCACTGTGATCGCATATTTGCCTCCCTCTCCCATGTCTCGTCATGTATTTGGTTTTGCTGCCATAGCACCCGTACCAGAGGAAAAAACCAGCCACAGAGTACTTTTGCACTATGATCAACAATCCTGATAGGATGCTCCTTGAAATATGCATCCTACTACAACTCATCCTCCTCAGGTTGAAAAACATGAGACAGGTCTGAGAAATACCGTCAAAGCTGGAAACATGAAAAACGTCATGCATATCCTAGTATCTCAGAGGTAACTGCAACCTGTAAGCCACTAGCCTGACTCTCTCCAGAACCTCAAACAACCCGACATATCTTGGTGAAAGATTACCATGTCTATGAATTCTCTTGTGTCCCAACCTCGGTGTGACATGCAGGAAAACCTGATCCCCGACCTCGAACTCTAGAGGTCATCTCCACTGATCCACACAAGACTTCTGCCGAGATTGTGTTGTCTCCATCCTCTTTCGAATAAAATCTAACTCTTCTGAGGTCTCCTGAACAAGACGATGTCCCAGCAAAGATGCCTCTCCTACCTCTAGCCAGCATAAAGGTGATCGGCATGGCCTATCATACAATGCCTCGTAAGGTGCCATCTTAATAGTCGCCTGAAAACTGTTGTTGTAGGTGAACTCCACCAGAGAAATATGCTTCTCCCAAGAACTGCCAAAGTCTAGAATGCATGCTCGGGGCACATCATCAAGAACCTGGATTTTATGCTTAGACTGGCCATTAGTCTCGGGATGGTATGTTGTACTCAAAAGTACCTATTTACCCAATGCCCTATGTAGCCCCTGTGAGAAGTACGATGTAAAACGAGCATCCCTGTCTGAAACAATGGAGTGTGGAACTCCATGTAGACGTACAATCTCTTGGATGTACAACCACCCTAGATCATCAATACTGGAGGTATCCTTGATCGACAAGAAGTGTGCAACCTTCATGAGCATGTCCACCACAACCCAAACCGCATCATTTCCTCAAGGAGATCTCGGTAAAACTGTCATAAAGTCCATCGGGACATCATTCCATTTCCACTCAAGAATGGGTAACTGCTGCAAGAGCCCGGCTGGTCGATGATGCTCTGCCTTCACCTGTTGACAGGTGGAACACCGCATAACAAAACCAGCCACATCCTTCTTCATACCAGGCCACCAATACTGATGGTGCAAGTCTCGGTACATTTTGGTGACACCAGGATGAACTGCCCAAGATGAATCATGAAACTCCTGCATCAGCTCCTCACATATGTCCGCTGAAACCCATACGCGGCCATGAAAATGTAGCACCTCATCATCGCCCACTGTCCACCCTGGAGTAGGGTCTCCATCTAACAAACCCTCCCATATGACTAGGCCTTTATGGTCTGATAACTGCCTCATTCGAACTCAATCAAAAAGGGTAGAGGTAATAGCTATAGAAGAAGGGACCGTCTGACCTTATCTGTCATGCACCTCCAAATGCATCTCAGAGAATAGAGTCATGAGCTGCCACTCACTGCTAGCCTTCTGAAATTCCTACAACTGAGTCCTCCTGCTCAGTGCGTCTGCCATAGTATTGCCTTTCCCAAGCATATAAGCAAGATCTGTGTCGAAAGATTGTAGGTACTCGACCCACCTCCACTGTCTCAGATTCAAGTCATGCTGCATGAAGATGTACTTAATGCTATTCTGGTTAGTACATACCACGAAATTCTCTCCCATGAGATAGTGCCTACAAAAAACGCAAATCATGAACAAAATCAGCCATCTCTAGGTTGTGCGTAGGATAGTTCTTCTCATGTGGCCTCAATTGCGGAGATCTGTACATGACAACCCAATCTTCTTGCATAATCACTGCTCCAAGACCGATGCCAGATGCATCACATATAACTGTATAACTCTTTATTGACTCTAGAAGAACTAGAATTGGTGCTGATGTCATTCTCCCCTTCTGCTATTGTAAGGCTGAGTTGAAAGCTTTTGACCAAACGTACTTCACATCATTCTTAGTCAAGCCCGTCAATGACGCTGCTAAGAGTGAGAAGTCCTGTATAAACCGCATGTAGTAACCAGCCAGTCCCAAGAAACTACATCCCTCGAAGACGTTCTTCGGCTGCTCCCAGGTAACTACTTCTCTCACCTTATCTGGGTCTACTGATACTCCTGTCTATGAGATGACATGACCCAGGAAGTGAATCTCATCCATCCAAAAGTTGCACTTTGAGAGTTTAGCATAATGTCGATGCTCCCTCAGTGTACTAAAAATGTTCTCAAGGTGGGCTGCATGGTCATGTCAAGTGTGAGAGTACACCAAGATATCATCCATGAAGACCACGAGGAATAAATCCAAGTAAGGATGGAACACTCAGTTCATCAGTGCCATGAAAACTGCTGGCGCATTCGTATGGCCAAACGGAATAACTGTATACTCATAGAGTCCATACCTGCTCCTGAAGGCTGTGAGAGGTATATTTGAAGGCCTAATGAGAATCTGGTGATAATCGAACCTCAAATCGATCTTTGAGAACACCCGAGCTCCTCGAATCTGATCAAAGAGATCATCAATCCTTGGCAAGGGATATCGGTTCTTTACCGTCAACTGGTTCAACTTCCAATAATCCACGCAAAGCTGAAAGGTACCATCCACCTTCGCACAAAAAACACAGGTGAACCCCAAGGGGATGTACTAGGTTGGATGAAACTCTTAGCCTGTATCTCCTCCAACTGCTTCTTGAGCTCTTGAAACTCATGTGTAGCCATCCTATATGGAGGTATGGATACCGGTGCGGCTCCTGGCACAAGATCAATCGAGAAGTCTACCTCATGCTCCGGAGGAAAACCTGAAAAGTATTCTGTAAAGACATCTGGAAAGAGACCAACCATTGGAGGAAAATATTTCTGAGAGGTCCACTGATCATCCAGATATAAACTATCAATCTGGGCTGTAACACTGCCCAACCCATGATGCTCTGGTCCAGCTCTGCTTTCCTGGACATCCCATTCAACCTTGTGAAGAAAAGACCCGCCCTCTAGTGACATGAAACTCACCCTGTGGTGATAACAGTCGACAAAGGCCTGAAAAGGAACTATTCAGTCCATTTCGAGAGTGGCATCATAACCTGTCATCTCAAGGACATAAAGATCCCACATTAAGTGACACCCACCATCCTCAAGGGGGAACTCCTTGCACTAATGGACATTAGACGTTCTATGTCCCAAAAAAGTGTCTAGTTCCAAGGTATCCTTATAAGTAAGGAAAGTTAGTCTATGGCTCTCCATAGTGTGCACAAAAATAAAGCTATGAGAAGCTCCTCTATCGAAAAGTGCAGAAGATAAAACTGAGGCTACTAGGACCGTACCTTGAACTGTGGAAGGTCCAGGATCCTACTCCGATGAATCTGCTCTACCGCAAACGTCTGGCCAGTACCGCAGCCCTGTGTAGCAGCCTGATATCTCTAAGGTGATCCCCATTGAGCCTGACCGCCACTTTCGTGGCCTCTACCCTAGCCTGAATGACCTGAAGAAATCCACCCCCAAGTCTGCTGCAGAACTGGTAATCCAGCTCCTGAACGAGGGGTATAAACAGATCCTCCTTCAATAGCCACTGGAATAAGAACCCGGAAAAAATGCTGCAGGTGACCCATGTTGCTGCAAGCATGGCACTCTACTGGATCCCTTGGGAACTGAGTATTATTATGCCCACTATTTCCGCACTGATAGCAAACCACCTGGTTGCCAGACAGAAGATCTCGTCTACCAGAAGATATACCTCACTTCCTCGAGTCACCTCGAGTAGACTCTCGGTGGCGCTTCCTACTGTCAGGATGAAATGACTCAGCCTTGGATGGTGAACTTCCCTGGTCAATAGCCCTAGTCTCCCTCAGATTTAATTTGGTGATCAGCGCCTGGTTGACTATCAGAGTAATAGAAGTCAACTGGAAAATGTTCACCAGTGATCTGATCTCTGGTTTGAGGCCTTCCTCAAACTTCCTCGCCAAAAACAGCTCGTCATTTCCTAGAACGGGAGAAAAACACAGTAACTCAGTGAAGTGGGAAGAATACTCCATAACTGAAAGAGTACCCTGATGGAGGTTCATGAAATCCTTGGCCCTATCGGCCCTCAGCGTCACTGGATAGAAGTAGTCGTATAATGTACGCTGGAATTCGTCCCAAGTCATAGTCTGCTGGCGCCCTACCTGTGAGACCACATCCCACCATCTCTTGGAATAATCTTCTATAATATAAGTCATGAGCTTCACCATTCTATATGGGGGTGCCTCCAGATGTTCGAAGATGGAAAGAATGGTTTCTAGCCATGAATCTACAACCTAAGGTCCCCCATCCCCTGTGAAAGTGGGAGGATGTTGCTGCTGGAAGACTCGCGTCAGCTCTGGCATAGACGGGGCAGGATGCTGAGTTCCCTGGAAGGTCTACATGAACCTCATGAAACCCTCTCTGAACTGAGCGTCAGAACCAGTGTCTGGAATCGCTGTGGGTGCCATGACCGGAACGATTGTCTGAACTACAGGTAGTACCTGGTCTGTCGTATTAGGCGTACAGTCACTGCCTGGTTCTTGAAGTGCAACAGGAGGAAGTCTTGGTTCCATAACCCTGAAAGGTCAAATGCACACTCCAGATTTAGGACCAACAGGAATAGAAAACACAAGAGTACAAAATGGGAATAGGAGAGATAAACACATAAATTAGAAAAACTGAACTACACGTCATGTATTTAAATTACACAACGTGTTTGTTAAATCCATTTACATGGTGTGCCATTCTTCCACCATTGGTCGTGTAACACTCCATACTACACGGCGTGTTGTCCCAAAACACAGTGTGTACTTAGACTCCACTCCCATGCCCGATTATCTTTACACGGCTAACCTACATGGTCATCCAAATTCTAGACTACACGGCGTGTGCACTAAGGACATGGCCTATACAAGCCAGGCTTCAGCGGCCCGTGTAGCAGGTTACACGACCGGCCACACAGCTAACACCTTACACAGCGTGTTCTGAACAAACACAGCGTGTTTCAGAGAAGATAACACTGACCTGTGTTGTTCGTGACACGACCGGGTACCTAGAAGAAACTACATGACGTGTTCTTATAACACATGGCCTATACTAGACAGGCTCGGCGACCCGTGTAGTAGGTTACATAGCCGGCTACACGGCTGACCCCTACACGACGTGTTCCAAACAAACACGACATGTATAAGGATGGATAACACTGAACCATGTTGTTCGTGACACGGTCAGGTACCCAGAAGAAACCTACATGGCGTGTTCTTACAACACATCGCGTGTAATACATGGGTTTCCCTGACCCGTGTTGTTAGTGACATGGTCGGGTACACGGTTGACTACTACACGGCATGTACTTATAGTACACGATGTGTCCGCGAAGATTCTCCGACACCCCATGTTTTTGTTTACACAGAAAGTAACACCGTTTTAAAACTACATGGTGTGTATGAATAAATTACATGCCGTGTATTCTAGGTTTTTCCAGGCAGTAGCTCTGAAACTACTCTAAATGCCAGAAACACTGAAAAGAACCTACTATGTGCCAAAAACTGATCCGTGGGGGCCCATAATCCCCACTAATCAAAGCTTGGCATCATAATCAGGCATACAACAAGTAACAACATAACAGAAAATGATCCTCCAAATTCAGATCCTTGAGGGCCAATAACACCTCCAAGAGTAGAGCTTGGCGCCAATGCTAAACAAACTGTAGAAGAAGTAATACTCTATTAGAGCAACAAGTATTTCTATCATAGAAACTACCATGACGACATGCATAATATATCATGGCATCTATCCCAACAGCATGCAATTCTAATCCACCCTAGATGGAATGGTAAAATTCATGACAAGTGATTTCCTACCCAGTGCCTATATGATGCATGATACGGAACATCCTCATCTCATCGGGTTGCAACCAAATAGAACCATAATCATATAAACTATAAAAACACAAAACAAGTGCATCAACCAACGGAGAAATATAATAAACTGTAACATTTGCAATAACTGAAAATTGCTATCCCGAGGTTGTGTAGCTTTTCCCTGTACACGTGTGAATTACTCCCGGGCACAGTTAAGTACTAACTACCCATTTCTTCCTATCCCTGTCTATGGTCACAAAACATTATGGTAGTAGAAAGGAATAAAACCCCTCTAATACCACTTTGTAACGACCTGAATCTGGAGCCACACAACTGGTGTCCCATACCAGGTTTTCCACATAACCTCAATCACGTTTCCCCAAATTCCAGAGGCTGCCAACTAGCAGTGAGGGCCTTGGTGAGTCAGTGGGGAAACTATTCCCTCATTTGGTAAATTATGCAGCGGGAGAATAAGCATAAACAATAGCAGAATCAGTAAATAGAATGCAAAAAATGAACTGAATGTAAAAGCAATGTCTGATATAACAATAATGATGCAGTACGGTACATGTATCTATGGAATGCAGTAAACAAAACAACATGCTGAAATACAACTGAAGCCAAAATACTAAATGTAAACAGAAACTCTAGTAGCATCGCGGACCAAAGCCCGATCCCATGATCTCCAGCTCCAACTAGAAATCAAGTACCTGAGGTAGAAGGGCCACAATCCCTACCTATACCTGCAACCATATAATTTGTTTGGGCCAAAAAGTAGGACCCAAACAGGGTGTGGGACTAATCCCAATAGGCGACCACCACAAGATTTGTGCCCTACTGTCAGTGAGTGATATAGAAAATGTAAAGGTAAATAATGCAGTAAATAGTTCTACCAATTATCATTCACATTCATTTAATTACACAACTAGGGTGAACCAGAAATGTTTTCTATTCCATGATAAGAAAGTATCACAACAGGTATCTAAAAAGACTACCTAAACACAAGCAGTACAAAACCCAAGCTTGTTATTTAGCTTGGTGGACTCATCACAACCAACCATCAACATTCACACTAACTCTCTGGGTGGCTTAAACTAGAAGACCCCTATAGTCCAGTAAACCACAAGGCACAGACACTCTGGCAAGCTCTTACGTTAATTCCCCTATGGTCTTGCAATGATAGCTACAGACTCACTGAGGAAGCACTTATGTCTAATTCCTCCTATGGTATCGATGCATGGGTAAACTAAGAACAATCAGGGGAAGCACAAATTCCTATTGACGTAGGTCCTGCGTACGAAACAAAAACCAAAAAACCCTCTAGGGAAGCACTTAATCGTCTATTCCCTCTTTGATCTCCCACACCAGGTTCTCACAGCTCTGAGCAGTCCAATCGTTAGTAATCGACTGTTATAATCCCTAAGTAAGTTAAAAAAAATACTTGGCTAATAGATACCATACATCAAAAGCATTCCAACAGCAGGAAACACATGCAATCAGTGATAAAAAGCAACTAACAATTGCAATAGGGTTGCCTCACGGCAACAGTTCCAAATGGCGATAAACAGCCAAACGAGAAAGGTAAACACCCATGGGGTGATCCTCAAACATGAAACCAAGTATAAATTAGCAGCAATTCATCATAAGCTAACAAAAAATCTGGGGCAGTTATGCAATAGGATCAAAATCCTAAACCTGAGATACCCGATACATGGGTATCCGACACTTTTGCAACCAAAACTCAAAGAACATCAACATAGGGAAACAAACCACTTACCTCTATCCTCGGAGATCGATATACTAGAACCTCGGCCCATGAATTGTCCTAAAATGTAGTAGATCTAAAAAACATCTAAAACACTCAATCTAAGATAACATACATGAGAGGAAGAATCAGGAAACGAGGCTAAAGAAGAACCATGAACTCACCATTGCGATTCTTCTACAAACGATATAGTTTGATTAGGACAACCGGTGACAGATCATTGGCTCGGAGAAGAAATGGCCTCCTCAGATGTTCTGGACAGAATTAGGTGGATAAGAAGATGTTTTTCATCCTTAGGCATGACCCCAGGTTGATTAATGAAATAAAAAAAGTACACGGCACGTACTCCTAAAGTACACGGCGTGTAGTGGGTTTTTCTATACATTGCCAAAATCGTCCTCCACGTCACCCCTACACACCGTGTGTATGGCCCAGTCTTGGCCAACACAAAGCTTCATGTGGCCGAGGAGTACATGGTGTGTACTCAAAAAGTACACGGCATGTACTCTTAAAATTTCCAGATTCTTTATTTTTCCTTAAAAATCTTATAAAAGAGATCCATACATGAATCCGAAGCTCCGGGTTCTTACATATTTATACCCTACTCATATGATTTCCTAATCCATCCTTTTCATATCTAAGAAAATAAGGTCTTTCTTAATCCATAACATAGAAATAGTAGTTGGTTCTTTAATGCGTAGAGAATCATCTACATTGTTCACCTTTCCCAGATGATAGTGAATAGGGAAATCTTAGTCGCTGATTAGATCAAACCATCTTATTTTAGACATGATGATCTCCTTGTGTGTGAATATATAATTTAGGCTATTTTTTTGATGTATATCTCACACTTCTCATCGTAAAGGTAGTGCCGCCAGATTTTTATGGAAAAAACAACATTTTTTATCTCTAAATAATCTATTAGGTAGTTCTACTCCGGGATATTCAACTTCCATGTGGTTTGGGATATCACATTATCATTTTACATTAATAAAAAACCCGATCCATTCATTAAATAATCACAATATATCTCAAAACATTCTCCACTTTTTGGTATTGTGAGTATAGGTGCAGTGATCAGCCTTCACTTTATCTCCTTGAAGGTTCCATCCCATTCTTCCATCTAGACATACATTACCCCTTTCCATGTTAACTTGGTTAGTGGGATTGAAAATAATGGGAAATTTCTCAGAAAATGTTGGAAATATCTAGCTAATCCGAGAAAACCACATAATTTTGTGACTCTAGATTGTCTGGGCTATTCCTCAATCACCTTTGTTTTTGAATGATCCACAAAAATTCCCTCACGTGTGATCACATGTCCCAAGAATGTTAATTTCATCATCCAATAGTAACAGTTGATGAACAGGGCGTACTACTTCTCATTTCTCAATGTCACCAACACAAGTCTTATATGTCATTCATTTTCCTTATTTATCATAAGAAATATGATAATGTCATCGATAGACACTACCAAAAAATTGTCGAGGTAATGTCTAGAGACTCTATTCATCGAATCCATGATGATTGCAGGGGAATTAGTAAGTCCAAAGGGCATCACTAGAAACTCATAGTTCCCATACCCTGTACATAATGTAGTCTTCTGAATATCCACTTTCTTCATCTTTAGCTGATGATATCGAAAACAAAGATCCTTCTTTGAGAAGTATTGAACCCCTATTAACTAATTAAAAAGTCATGTAATCTTGGAAGTGGATAGCTGTTATTTTTGGTGATATTGTTGATTCCCCAATAGCTAATACATAATTGTATTTTTCCATCCATCTTCTTCACAAATATCACTATTTCACCCCAAGGTGACACACTACGGTGTATGAACCATTTGTTAAAATTCTCTTACAATTGATTATTTAACTCATATAGTTATAAAAGATCCATCCTATAGGGACACTTTTCGATAGGATTATATCTGTGTATAAGTTCTATGGATAACTCTACCACACTATATCAGGAAAGTCCATGTAACTCTTCTAGAAATACATCTCTATATTCCCTCAATATGTGCATTTTCTCTAGGTTGACAGTTTCATTTGACTCAACCATTTGAACGAGGTATACCTCTTCACATGGAATCAACACCCACACATTTGAAGTATTTTTAAAAGATGATTTTTGACCTTATTTTCATTTGAAGAGTATCATGGGATGGTTTCGAATATGAAAATACATTTCGTTTTCCCGATAGTTGATATGTGCTCTATATGATGATATCCAATGAATTCCCATTATAGCATATAATTCCACTAAGGGAAGTATTATGATATTCACTAGAAGAACCCTCCCACAAACACCAACACGAGAAGAGTCAAACACTTTGGCTGCAATGATTTTACCACATAGTGTTTTTAAAAATATCTCTACTTCATGGATTCCGAGCATCAATTCATTTGTTCTAGCAAATAGTAAATATATAAAGGAATGAATAGAACCATAATCAAATAAGACATTTTCCAATATTTAGTTATTAGGTATGGTACCAAGTATGAATTTATTATCTTTCTCTACTTATACAATAGTGATGGCATAAGATTTCTCTTGTTCCTTTGGATATGGTGGCTGTTGGCACTGATTACCCTTGAGGACCTGAGGTTTAGTGCACTATCTTGCGTAGTCCCCTTGCTCCCTATAGTAGTATTATTGTACCATGAGTGGTTATATCCTTTCATCAACTAAATTATCATTCCTTATCATGTATTTTAGACACTCTTGAGTATAGTTTCCATCTTTCCCACACTTGAATCTCTGCCCCATGCCTTTGATATGGTTCCCATGATGCATCTTCCATTAGTTTTTCCATGTGGGTCGTTGATTTTTTCCCACCATTATCATTTGATCATATGGCATGAAACTCCAACATTCATTTATTATCACCATATAAATGGGACCATTATCAAAACTCTATCTCTAATTTCATCTCACACCAAAATATACTTCATAACTCATAAATTATTGAATTTCAAGAGCCTTTCAATGGTGTGGTTTTAATCCACTAGAGAATCTATAAATTTTTCATTCATTGTTGACAAAAAACCAGAAGTATACCATGAAATCATTGTGAAATTTTATTCGTAGGTCATGAAAGATTCTACTTCCATTTTCTTGTGTTCTGTGAATTATATCTCCATCTTCATACGAAGAGTTCTTGGGAAATACTAATTAAGAAAACTGATACTAAAGACTTCCCATTCCATCTCCTCAAGTTCATCTCTTGACTTGGTTTTCTTAATCAAATCCCACAATTGATCGGCCTCACCATCTAGAAGATAAAATACTGGTGTCACATTCTCCATCTCAGAATAGTTAACCACAGAAAATATATTCTCCATGGAGATGACCCATTATTTCGCAACTAGTGGATCAGATGATCCACTAAATGTTTGTGGACATTGCCGCATAAAACATTTTATATCTACTATCTCCCTCTTTGTTGAAGGAAGATGTTACTAAATATATGGGTTATTATTAATTACCTGAGTTAGTTAGGTAAGAATTACAATGAATTTTTTAACTCCACCTCCCAATGAAATGGGGACGTCATTTTGGAAATCATTTCATTGGCCCTCACACAGGTGGTTTGTAGAGACCCGAAGCATAACGTACATGAACATTACATTACTATTGCTTAATACTTAGTACTTAAAAAAACAAACACACAAGGATCGTAATAGTTTAGTGTCTTTGGAAACTCAGAACGTAATCTTCTAATCGTGGTGAAAGATCGTCAATATCTCCAATAAAGATCTTCCTTTTTTTTACCTAAAACCTTTCTTTAAATGCTGGGGAAAAGAAAACATAAAAGGGTGAGCTCGAATGCTCAGTAAGGGTAAACAAAAGAAAAATCAATCACATCATATTCATAAGAACATAACTTTTAGAAATCTTAACCTGCAAAAGAGAGCATAATTTCATAACATGGGATAAATCATAGTAGTGAAATGAAATCCCAATAATCATAACTTAAAACATGAAACTTTGTGGCATTCACACATAATCATATAAAATCATTTCTTGTTAGTCAAGAATCATTTTCAAGACTATCTTAGTGGACAAAGTCCCTTTCTGAACCAAGTCACCCTCGTTTCAGTCCTGTTTCACTGAACCGGTATAACCTACCATTCCAGCCATGTCTATCTCATGAGATATAAAATCTTTACCCAATGCATTGGAGGGAGATATAGGTCCCACCCATCTTATAATGATACCATTCTTATGTGTGCCACAAAATCATAAATCATAAATCATTACATAACCCATGTAATAAAAATGGGAATCTTAAACATCGTGACATCATAAAACAATTCATATAAGGTAAAGGAATTGATAAGAATATTTCCATCACAACATAATAAAATCCATGTAATAATAGGGATAGAAACA
This sequence comes from Viscum album, assembly GCA_963277665.1. Lineage (NCBI taxonomy): Eukaryota > Viridiplantae > Streptophyta > Magnoliopsida > Santalales > Viscaceae > Viscum > Viscum album. The sequence goes on along the minus strand of OY728123.1, from coordinate 1,193,239,827 downwards.
GAACCATATATTTTCTTAGATGGAAAATAATTTTGATAAAACTCTTGAACTCCATTCTTGAGTAAAATATCCTTTCTACTTCAAAAACATTTTTCCTTTCTTAACTTGTCATAAAACTTTAAACTAAAAGAAGTTGATTAAAAATAAACATGAAAACTTGTAAAGGAAGCTTCTTGGAAATAATGTTTTAAAAATCCATTCATGTCGTATAAGTTAAAAAAAACATTCTTCTCGTACTTTTGTCGGAAAAGTCAAAAAGTACCTCATATGAAAAACGACAAAAGATTCCTTTCATATCTTTTACTAAAAACTCACCAAAGGGTAAAATTGGATTTAAAAAAAAATTGTAGGTGGATGGAAATAATGTTACATATTGAGGGAACATGGATGTGGATGATAAAATACACCCCAGTAAATACCAAAGTATAAACAATCTCGGATAAAAATGAGATTGTGATATTTCCCCTTACCTTAGGTCCGATTTGCTTCGTAAGTGTCCGAACCTCCTGTATAATGATTTAAATAATGTCATTGACTTATTAGAAAATCATATTCATTGTTATTATAACATATATGGTTCACTTATGACATTATATTACCTGTTCTTTTGTAAATTCCATGTTAAAGAGCATTTTGGGTAAAATTGTTTCATTTGTCGTCCGTGTTTTGACTTGTAATTATTCATATGATTACTTAGATCATGATTACTTAATTCCAGAATATAAAACATGATTTATATATATATATATATATATTCATAATATACATATATATAATAAATCAGTAAATGGAAAGAAATACATCGTTCATGGAGACGGTAGTCTGTACGTACGCATGAACGCTGTTTTCGTTTCCTTATTGAATTGAATGGAATTAAGTAGATGACATACATATAAATATAAATAAATCCAGTATTATTATTATGTCATATATTTTATTATTACTTATTATATATACTTAATAATCATTCATGAATGGTTAATCATTGAGAATGAATCTCATCGCGTCGTGGAGACGGTAGTTCGTACGTATGCACGAGCGATGATATCATTCCCATGGTCGTGGAATTGTGTTGAAGTGTTTGTATACTATTTCAGTATCAATATCACTATATAATAATCATATATAGTTACTCATTACACAATTATACCCATCCAATTAAGGTGGTGGCGGAAAATAGATTACACCACGGCGTGGAGACGGTATTCTGTACGTACGCACGCGTGGTGATTTCTTTTTTTCATAGGATGGATAGAAGGTTAATTAGAGTTGTTTCATATTTATAATAACATATCAGTATATAATAAATACTGATGTTATTACTTTATCATGAAACAACTAAAGAAGAAGAAGTTGAAGAAAAAAGAAGTTGAAAAGATCGGTAATGGATATTACCTCTTCTTTGGAAAGCCTCTTTGAATCCTCCACATAGGATACTAAGATTGGTCTTTTAAGAAGACCATGACCTCTATGATTATTCTAGGTAAGTAGAGAAGGGATTTTTTAAGGGGTTGGCCGAGCTTGAGTGCTCAAATTGGTGTGAGGAGGAGGGGAAGGAGGTACCCTTTTATAAGGGAGGAGAGGGGCACCTTAGGAATATCTCAAAATATTATTTTATATTAAAGTCAAAATCGGTTTATAATGGTTCCAAAGGGTCTTATTTCGAAGCCAAAGTGGGGATGGGTCGCAATCCTATCAACCAATAGGATTTATACAAGTTTAGGATATTATTTTAACCTTATCAATTAGATTTAACTCTAAGTTAAATAATTTAACCTTTACCGTGTCTTTTTGTTTTCTTACACTATATGGTTAATAAACTTACTATAACATGACAAAGGAACCCCAAATTGTTTATTATTAATATATATATCCTTATCTAAGTCATTTGGCCGATCCTTATAATTTTAGGAATAAAATAACAATTAATAATATAATATTTGATTTAAAAACTATTTTGTGTCAATTTTGACACTATTTGATATATTATTTTTTTGAAAGTCATAACAGAATTATATGTTCGAAACAAGTTGATTAAATCAACTCTAATATATCATAGTAACCAAAAAATTAGTGGGATTTATAAAAACTCTCAAATTACATTTATTTTGGTGTTTATAACATCAATTATGTCAATATTTCATTAATAAGATAATTACTGCATCATCATTGTGTCATAAATAAATTAAATTATTTAATGTCTAAATATTATAAATAAACTACCATTATGTTGGAAATCGTTTTATCTTTCTAATGAATATTTATAGTCTAATTTATCTTATGTATAACCCCATATTAAAAATGATTAACTTATTAAACTTTGATTTTTAACTATTTTAACCCTTCTTTAAATAAATTAATAATAAATGTCCTAATCTAATCCAAGTGGGCCTAAATGATAATATTTTACACTTAAGGTTGTTTTTGGTCGAGATACACTTTTCCAATAGAATTAGGACATGTGTTATGGTAATATTAAAATCATTCTTACCCTTAATTACCCTATTTACTTTTAACCATGGTAAATAAAAGTAAAAAGTTACTATTCACCAAAAATTATTTTCATCTCATTGAACCACATTGTACTTACTGACATCAACCATGTCTCTTGGATTTTTGAAATTCCATTCAAAGAAGCGGTAAAATTAAGATTTAAGAAAAATTTAATTTTTTTAACTACCACTTAGTAGTTTCACTATTCATTAAAAATTGAAGTTTTTCAGAAAAATGCCAAAATTTCATCCTAAGCTCTATTTCATATTCCGAATTAAAAAATGAAGTCTATTTTACCAAATTCATAACATAGAAGTTGCATTAATTAGTTTTATAATTAAATCCCGTTGTTAAAACAAATAGCGTGTTTTTAAGAAACAATATCTATCAAAAGATTGACACTTGTTTATGTCTGGTTTAAATGTGAAATTCCATCCAATGACCAACATTGTATTAAATTGTAAAAATATATTCTAAATATACTTTAAAACCACTCAAATTAATAATTTATCACTATTAATTATTTCGATTGAAAAAGTTGTTTTTAACTAAAATTTAGTAATTTTCACTATTCATCAAAATATGAAAGTTATCTGAAAATTACCAAAATTTCGCCCTAAGCTAATTTCGATATTACGAATCCAAAAATGAATTCCATTTTAAAATTTAAAAAATTTCAAAAATTGGTTATTACTATTCATAACGGCTAGTTTTAATAATATTTTAATAGCATATCATTGTTTAGTGAAACTCGTTATTGCGTACTATACATGCTATCGAGGAAGGTCGTGATTGTGTGTAATACAAGGCAAGTCAAGGATGCGTGTTGTGCAAGCTCTTTTTGGTGTAGCGTACAACACAAGACATTAGTGAAATTAAAAAGAATATTTTTCATAAAATCTCGGGGTGTTACATTCTACCCCCCTTAAAATGAATTTCGCCCTCAAAATTCGTCGGGGTTATAAATGGTTTACTATTCGAAAGTTTCTTTAATAGAAACCCACATCGTAAAAAGGAATACCAAAACCAATCTTTAAAAACGAAAGTATGAAACGTAATGTTTACCCAAATAAACAAATCACTGGGTTTCCACATAGGTAAAAATATGGATATGGAAGAGAAATCTAACCATCATGTTCTGATGGAGAGTGGTAGAGAACATGGCTATGGAAAAGCCAGAAATCACAAAGCCATAAATTTTTGACGATCTAGGGTACCATCTGATTCATCGGGTATAAGGGCACTTAGGACAACATTTTTGGTTTTCAAGATCGTTTCCCTAAAGTTGAAGAGTTTGAATTAGAATAAATACTTACTTTATTTTGGTACAATCTCACTGTTGTTCTTGCCTTGAACAATTTCTACTTCATCTCTTAAATAAATGAAGTTGAATTTGTTATTCGTGAAGTGTTAGCAGATCATGTGATAAAATGACGGGTCATTCCATCTGTCTCAAAAGGTTAGTAAATTTTTTATCATAAGTCGATCTACAGTGAGATTAATCATATATGGTTCCTAAAATGGACTTATACTTCATATATCATACTGCTTAATATAATAAAACTAGTTTCTACTAAACAGGGACTTCCTGTAGGCCAGTGGTAGGCGATAAAGGCCAGTCGCACTTCGGTTGTGGGTTCGATTCCAACAGCCTTGTCCGAAGCGATGGGCTGTCGCCCGTCCTGCAGGTTGTCCTTTTTCTAAAACTACATTACTATAACATCCCATCAATAATATCGAAAAAAACTTCTATCCTTAAAAAATACTCACTTATGTCCAACATAATCCATTTCAATCTTTAGGCTTATCCATAATACTGCAGTCCACTCTCATAACATAGTGAAAACCATTACCAGAGATTTAATACCATCGTTGATCCCCATATATCATAAGATATGTTTTGTTGGTCACATTCCAAACATTCAAAGGCCTTAACCATGTATTCTCTTGAATACCCATCGAACCATAGTGAAAACATGAATGCAGTAAAAAGTTAACACTTTCCACATACCAAAATCCTCAGAATTCTATATACTCAAACCATGATATCACTTAGTCCTTATATCAATCATGAGCTCATGAATACTGTCAAACATTTCATTTTCTCTTTATCACTTCATTATGCACATATCATCCACTTTCCAAAAAAAATATCTGAAAAACCTTTCATTTTTACTCATACCATTCATCATAAACTTCAAAACTTAATGAAAGACAACAGTGTAACAATCCTTAGATGTCTTTTTATTCTATTTTACAACATTACACTTGATAAACATGTAATCATTCTACTACCTTCTTAAACCATTGACTGAACGTCAACAATTCATTCATCTCAGATATCATTTGTAGTCTCTTCATCATCATCAACAAAAATACTACCCATACGACCATACCGATTCTCTTCATGAGACATTCCCTTAGGGAATTGGTTTGCATAATACCCATACATTCCACATTTAAAACATTTAACCATTTTTGATGTCGTATCAATACCATTAACCTCATCCATGGTGTTAACTGAAACTTTTCCATTGCACTTACTGTCTTTGTGTCCTTTTTTTCCACACCCAAAGCATCTTACAGTTCCTTTGAAACATTCTCCTTGATGCCTCTTCCCTCATGATTTACATAGGGGAAATTGAACTTTCTTAACTCTATGATCATCATGAAACTCCATCTTTCTCTTATTAGCCGAGTCAGGAAACTTACCAAATTTTACTTTATTGATCATATTATGAGATTGATTATTCAGCATAATAATGATGTTTGGACTTCCAAATCCCATTTCATTTGATTGCATATGAAGAATATCATTCCATTGTCCATCATATCCTCCATTATCATGAATCATCTTGTTTCCAGCCATTTTCTAAAACCCAAAAAAGAATAGTGTGAGATGAAAAAATCATAATAAAGGGGAAGTAACTTCAATATCTAACATCTTAGGTTAAATTCTAAGATCTTTACCGTAGTTCTAGGACTATATCCTATATGTATTCTTATCCTTAGGGACATCCCTAGACATACCTTAGAAATATCTCTAGGGATCTCACTAATGTTTTTGCGCCCTATTTTCCAAAGGTTGACTAAACCTTTCCTCTGATACCAACTGTAGAGACCCGAATCTTAACGTACATGAACATTACATTACTTTTTCTGAATACTTAGTACATAAAAAAAACACACACACAAGGATCGTACTAGTTTATTGTCTTTGGAAACTCGGAACGTAATCTTCTAATCGTGGTGAAAGATCTTCAATATCTCCCATAAAGATCTTCCTTTTTTTACCTAAAACCTTTCTTTATATGCTGTTGAAAAGAAAACGTAAAAGGGTGAGCTCGAATGCTCAGTAAGGGTAAACAAAATAAAAATCAATCACATCATATTCATAAGAACATAACTTTTAGAAATCTTAACCTGAAAAAGAGAGCATAATTTCATAACATGGGATAAATCATAGTAGTGAAATGAAATCCCAATAATCATAACGTAAAACATGAAACTTTGTGGCATTCACACATAATCATATAGAATCATTTCTTGTTAGTCAAGACTCATTGCCAAGACTATCTTAGTGGACAAAGTACCTTTCTGAACCGAGTCACCCTCGTTTCAGACCTGTTTCACTGAACCGGTATAACCTACCATTCCATCCATGTATATATCAAGAGATATAAAATCTTTACCCAATGCATTGGAGGGAGATATAGGTCCCACCCATCTTATAATGATACCATTCTTATGTGTGCCACAAAATCATAAATCATACATCATTACATAACCCATGTAATAAAAATGGGAATCTTAAACATCGTGACGTCATAAAACAATTCATATAAGATAAAGGAATTGATAAGAATATTTCCATCACAACATAATCAAATCCATGTAATAATAGGGATAGAAACAGAACCCTATATTGTCTTAGATGGAAAATAATTTTGATAAAACTCTTGAACTCCATTCTTGAGGAAAATATCCTTTCTACATCAAAAACATTTTTCCTTTCATAACATGTCATAAAACTTTAAACTAAACGAAGTTGATTAAAAATAAACTTCAAAACTTGTAAAGGAAGCTTCTTGGAAATAATGTTTTAAAAATCCATTCATGTCGTATAAGTTAAAAAAAACATTCTTCTCGTACTTATGTCGGAAAAGTCAAAAAGTACCTCGTATGAACAACGACAAAAGATTCCTTTCATATCTTTTACTAAAAACTCACCAAAGGGTAAAATTGGATTTTAAAAAAAATTGTAGGTGGATGGAAATAATGTTACATATTGAGGGAACATGGATGTGGATGATAAAATACACCCCAGTAAATACCAAAGTATAAACAATCTCAGATAAAAATGAGATTGTGATATTTCCCCTTACCTTAGGTCCGATTTGCTTCGTAAGTGTCCGAACCTCCTGTATAATGATTTAAATAATGTCATTGACTTATTAGAAAATCATATTAATTGTTATGATATCATATATGGTTCACTTATGACATTATATTACCCGTTCTTTTGTAAATTCCATGTTAAACAGCGTTTTGGGTAAAATTGTTTCATTTGTCGTCCGTGTTTTGACTTGTAATTATTAATATGATTACTTAGATCATGATTAATTAATTCCAGAATATAAAACATGATTTATATATATATATATATATATATATATTCATAATATACATATATATAATAAATCAGTAAATGGAAAGAAATACATCATTCATGGAGACGGTAGTCCGTAGGTACGCATGAACACTGTTTTCGTTTCCTTATTGAATTGAATGGAATTAAGTAGATGACATACATATAAATATAAATAAATCCAGTATCATTATTATGTCATATATTTCATTAGAACTTATTATATATACTTTATAATCATTCATGAATGGTTAATCATTGAGAATGAATTTCATCGCGTCGTGGAGACGGTAGTTCGTACGTACGCACGAGCGATGATATCATTCCCATGGTCGTGGAATTGTGTTGAAGTGTTTTTATACTATTTCAGTATCAATATAAATATATAATAATCATATATAATTACTCATTACACAATTATACCCATCCAATTAAGGTGGTGGCGGAAAATAGATTACACCACGGCGTGGAGACGTTATTCTGTACGTACGCACGCGAGGTGATTTCCTTTTTCCGTAGGATGGATGGAAGGTTAATTAGAGTTGTTTCATATTTATAATAACATATCAGTATATAATAAATACTGATGTTATTACTTTATCATGAAACAACTAAATAAGAATAAGTTTAAGAAGAAAGAAGTTGAAAAGATCGGTAATGGATATTACCTCTTCTTTGGAACACCACTTTGAATCCTCCACTTAGGAAACTAAGATTGGTCTTTTAAGAAGACCATGACCTCTAGGATTATTCTAGGGAAGTGGAGAATGGATTTTGGCAGGGTTTGGCCGAGCTTGAGTGCTCAAATTGGTGTGAGGAGGAGGGGAAGGAGGTACCCTTTTATAAGGGAGGAGAGGGGCACCTTAGGAATATCTCAAAATATTATTTTATATGAAAGTCAAAATCGGTTTATAATGGTTCCAAAGGGTCTTATTTCTAAGCTAAAGTGGGGATGGGTCGAAAGACTATCATCCAATAGGATTTAGACAAGTTTAGGTTATTATTTTAATCTTATCAATTAGATTTAACTCTAAGTTAAATAATTTAACTTTTACCGTGTCTTTTTGTTTTCTTACACTATATGGTTAATACACTTACTATAACATGACAAAAGAACCCCAAATTGTTTATTATTAATATATATATATCCTTATCTAATTCATTTGGCCGAACCTTAGATTTTTAGGAATAAAATAACAATTAATAATATAATATTTGATTTAAAAACTATTTTGTGTCAATTTTGACACTATTTGATATATGATTTTTTTGAAAGTCATAAAAGAATTATATGTTCGAACCAAGTTGATTAAATCCACACTAATATATCATAGTAACCTAGAAAATTAGTGGTATTCATAAAAAGTCTCAAATTACATTTATTTCGGTGTTTATAACATCAATTATGTCAATATTTCATTAATAAGATAATTACTGCATCATCATTGTGTCGTAAATAAATTAAATTATTTAATGTCTAAAAATTATAAATAAAATACCATTATGTTGGAATGCTTTTTATCTTTCTAATGAATATTTATAGTTGAATATATCTTATGTATAACCCCATATTAAAAATTATTTACTTATTAATCTTTGATTTTAACTATTTTAACCCTTCTTTAAATAAATTAATAATAAATGACCTAATCTAATCCAAGTAGGCCTAAATGATAATATTTTACACTTAAGGTTGTTTTTGGTCGAGATACACTTCTACAATAGAATTAGGACATGTGTTAGGGTAATATTAATATCATTCTTACACTTAATTACCCTATTTACTTTTAACCGTGGTAAATAAAAGTAAAAAGTTACTATTCACCAAAAATTATTTTCATCTCATTGAACCACATTTTACTTACTGACATCAACCATGTCTCTTGGATTTTTGAAATTCCATTCACAGAAGCGGTAAAATTAAGATTTATGAAAAAATTAATTTTTTTAACTACCACTTAGTAGTTTCACTATTCATTAAAAATTGAAGTTTTTCAGAAAAATGCCAAAATTTCATCCTAAGATATATTTCATATTCCGAATTCAAAAATGAAGCCTATTTTACCAAATACATAACAAAGAAGTTGCATTAATTAATTTTATAATTAAATCCCGTTGTTAAAACAAATAGCGTGTTTTTTAGAAACAATATCTATCAAAAGATTGACACTTGTTTATGTCTGGTTTAAATTTGAAATTAAATCCAATGACCAACATTGTATTAAATTGTAAAAATATATTCTAAATATACTTTAAACCCACTCAAATTAATAATTTATCACTATTAATTATTTCGATTGAAAAAGTTGTTTTTAACTAAAATTTATTAATTTTCACTATTCATCAAAATATGAAAGTTATCCGAAAAATACCAAAATTTCACCCTAAGCTAATTTCGATATTACAAATCCAAAAATGAATTCCATTTTAAAATTTATAAAATTTCAAAAAGTGGTTATTACTATTCATAACGGCTAGTTTTAATAATATTTTAATAGCATATCGTTGTTTAGTGAAACTCGTTATTGCGTACTATACACGCTATCGAGGAAGGTCGCGATTGCGTGTAATACAAGGCAAGTCAAGGATGCGTGTTGTGCAAGCTCTTTTTGGTGTAGTGTACAACACAAGATATTAGTGAAATCAAAAAGAATATTTTTCATAAAATCTCGGGGTGTTACATGGTTGTCCTGGTTTCTCCTGGTTCCCACTATTTTTAAATTTAGAAAAGGGTAGAACAAAAAATAAGTCAATGCGTCCTGAATAAATAACTTATTCATTTGTTAAATTTATACTAAAATCATATATTTTGGGATCCATATGTTTAAAAAATCTTCTTGTGTGCATAATTGTACATAGTCTCATACTAGAGGTTTCTTTTGTGGAACAATAAACCAAATTCCCAAATTAACTGAACCTTTCCACTAATAACAACTATAGCGAACCTACCTTTTCTGAAATTACTATTACATCATTATAAAGATAAAAAACATAATATTATTACACCATGAAAATCAATTTGTTTAGTGTCTTGGTAATAATAGCACCAAATAAAACTTTTACAACATCTAACCTAAAATTTTATTTAATTCATTCTTCTCCAACTTCTTATTGACCCTTGAAAAATCATTAGTACACATAATCAGCTGAGGAAATGCATCCAAAATGGGTGATCTAAAATCCTAGAAAGAGGATAGATAAGAAAAATATACCATGAGTTGATAATGATCATAGAATCACCATCAAAATGATGAGATGAATCATTTGATAAAGTCATGAAATGTGGAAAATCATAAAATTGAAACATCATGTCTTAGTGGTCAACTACCTCACATTGTTTTGAAAAATACTAGCATCATGTTCATGAATCCTTTCACTTTATCTCATGATATTCATTACATTACTGAATGAGTGTGAGTTATATATAATTCCATGATCACCCATCACATCAAAAAATTCATATTGCACTATATAATTTGGGGTGCACCTGTCACACTATAACATTTACATTATCATTCATGTCACATAGAACAAATGTAAAACTAGAAAATAAAATAACCCAGGGAAATAAATGGGTTTCATGTAATAATTAATACATTAAAAAACATTCGGTTCCAAAAATATAGATTGAATAACATTCTTGATGTAGAACAATCAACAATAATTTTAGAAGAAACAATCTTTGAGACTTTCATTATTCAATAGAAGAGTTCTTTTGGAAAAAATTGGGTTTTTAATAAACTTATGTATAAAACATATATATCATATAAAAGGTAAGATAATGATGAAAAAATTACTTTTAAGGAGTAACCATACCGAAAATTGAGTGAAAGAAGGAGAACATGAAAAAATAATGTTGTGTTCGACAATTTTCGCTTACCTTGTTTCTGAATGATTTCTTCAATTTAATTTCTTGTATAATGGAATTATATTCATTAATAAAATTTTAAAAACCTTTTATACATTAATAATATTCATTTTGGTTTCATTGTGTTCTTTTATGGGCCTTTGGATGAGTTATAGCTTTTAAATCCATTGTTCTGTAGTGTTCTTTTTTCTTAGTTTTCATGAACGGTTCACTTGTACACATGAATAGAAGTTCGTGTAGAACATGGATAAAAATACAGAATAGATATTACATGTTATTAATGATATTATATGATGTAAAATTATCTTATAATAAATTATGTTGTATGTCATGTGGATGGATCATTAGTAAAACATTAATGATGATCGTTTTGGATTTATTTGGACGGTTTTGGATCACAACATTCATGTTTTGTTTTATCAATTAATATTATAAATAAAACTTGTTTCCAGAACATAATAGTGGTTAAAAATAAATAATGAAATCTTTTTGAAAACATATAATGGTTTCATTGACAGAATTTATGTATTTGAAATAAAATGGAAATGTGTCACCAATGATGTAGGAAAATAAACACATCACGAACAACAATTTTATTTTTATAAATAAAGAGAAAGAGAGAGGAGTATAATGTATATTCTTAAAATCACATGATATCAAACAACTATATTAATAATAATTGATTTATCATGGAATATATATATGAGAATTTTATGATAAGTGATGAAAATAAATGAAATTTTAAAGGAAATTAAAAGAAAAAATGAGAGAGAGGAATTATCTTTTGAATCAACCACTTGAGATCCTCCTTATGGAACCTAGGATTGGACTTTTGATGAGACCAAGAACTTCTGTACATAGGGGAAATGATATGGGTGATCATTGGGAAGAATTTTTACAATGATTGAATCTTGAGAGGTGTGAATAAATGAGGGTGTGTGGGTTGTATTTATAGTGGAGGGGAGAAGGGTTTTTACAATAAAATATTGACTAATTTTTAATTTATACACAAGATAAGGAATAGTGATTATTACATTACCAATAATAGAAATAAGTTCGTATGGGTTATATCCAATTGATTTTACATCAGTAGAACATCATTCATGACTCTATAATTAATGTATTTACCTTATTTTGTAAATTATAGTCATTCCCTATTCATCAAAAAATCAAATATTTCAGAAAAATACATAAAATTCTCCCTAACCATTTTTTGATGTGTAGAATCTAAAAATGAATTCCATTTTTCAAAAATAATTTTATTAATATGATTCATTTGTTTTTTAATTGAAATAAAAATTTACTTAAAAATACATATTTTAAAATTAAAACTATTTTTATAATGCTTTCAAAAATTAAAAAACATGATTATAAAATTATCATAGAACTAAAAAACATAGGAATATTAATTTATGAACACATTTTAGGAAAATAAATATTATTTTAGGATAATTAATTAATTATAATTAATTATTTATTACTTACAAAAATACCAATACTTTTACTATGGTCAAATTGTCACTTACAAGATTCCTAAATTTTATTTCTACATTTAAGGGTGAGATAACTATTATTTTGGAGGATTTACAATTAATAAGGGTCATATTATTATTCATAAGTGTAAGTTACTATTCATAATGTTGGTTACTATTCACCAAAAATTATTATTTTTCCTATCAGACTCCAATAATCTTACTGATCGCAACTGTTGATGATAGATTTTTGTAATTCAAAACACTGAAGTGTAAAATTTATGTTTAGAGGCACATAATTTTTCATTTAAATAAGTTTTTTCATTGTTTTTCCTCATCTAATCGATTATACCATTACTAAAAAAGTATAAATTTCATTAATAAATGTTTGGTTCGTAACACTATTCTTTCCTTGAATATGTATGTTACTTCTTTTTGACTCATGTCTTATAAACTGCCATGATTTATGCCAGGATTCATGTTTATGATCTTTAATGTGAAGGGTATGATCTTATATTTTCATTATCACATTCCCATACCCCTATGCTCATGTTTATTCTAACCTGAACTCCTTTGTTTACGCTTACTGAGAATTTGATCCCACCTTTTTTATGTATCCTTCCCCGAGCTATGAAGAAATCTTGTAAGTATGATGTGTTAATGAAGGGTTCTAGTTGTGAAGAACTGAGTGGGAGATAATGTAGCTAACATATTTTCTAGTGTTTGTGCTTCCAATTTTCGAAAGGCACTATACAACCTACAAATTTTTGGAATCATTTTGTATAATGTTTAAGTATTTTGAATGTCCAATGAAATATCAATGGTTGAAAAGATAGGGTTTCTATAGTCAGTATCAAATAAAAGGTAATGTTAACCATTGGAAGATAGAATGATAAAACCATAATGATAACCCTAAGGATATTTCTAAAGGATAAGCCAAAAGGTAAGGAAAAGTTTAGGAAAATGTTATGGAATTTGGGTGAAGGATTGAGTGAGTGGTTTCCTAAATGTACATTCCTGTCTCGAAACTATAAGTGAATGTGGCTCTGGAAATGATGTACTTATGTATAAAGGATTAAAAAGTGGTTACCGGCTTGACTCGGGGTAATATCGTACACAACAATGGGCCATGCTACACACCTGGTGTGACACTCTTTCGAGATATTCTTTGGGAATTCATAAACTTTTCAAGAATCATCATGAATGATTTAGATAAAAGGTAGTTGTGAATAATCTATAATAAAACCAAGGTGTTATATATTATGTAAGGTGTCATGATTTATAAATAATATATGTATTTATTCTCATGGATATGTAGTTATCTATTATGATAAGTAATGTCCACACTATGTTTATTGTTATAGTCAATGGTGGCAACCAGACGAAATAATATTAATGTTGAATGTGATGGATAATTTTTTGATGTGCAGTCAAGTGGGGAGATCACTAGAGTGAAAGACGTCATGATCATCCCTAATCATTTTTTCACAGAACATGATTGATGGTATTTACCATAAGAAACTCTCATAATCACCAAATAAGAGAAATAAGGAGTTCGTTGAGTGTTCAAGTAATGGAGCTAATGGAGGAAGGATGATTTGGTTTCCTTTATGTCAAGAATGTGGAATGAAGCACCTATGTGAATATCTTAGGGGAACAAGATGTTTTTTTACTATGGAAAACTAGGACATAAATAAAGTGACAACACCAAAAAATAGAGAGTTCATTTAATGAAATGGATGGTAATTTTTTTCTCCCTATATCATCATCAAAGGTTAAATGTTTTAAGTGTGGATAAAATTTCCAATAGGCAACCCAATGTACCAAGAGGAATGTTCATGAGGAGAATTTGCAAGGTGGTGTGAGTAATGGCTTCATTATGGATGATGAAGGGAATATAGATGATATGTGAAAGGAAGGAGGTATTATTGTTAATGGATTAAGGATGAAGTAATCGAAGTATTTATGTATTTGGATTCCAACATTTTGAATGATGAAATATACAACAATTTTTATACTTATGTTTTTCTCTCAGTATTTACAAGTTTATGATGAATTTTACCTATGTACTAGTGTAGTGATTTAATGAAAAGGTGATATTTTGAGTAGGGACGGTAACCCTTAATCTATTCTTTATGTTGTGATAATTTTGTAGGAATAATGATATGTGGGGTATGAATAAGTAAATTGGACAATATGGATTATCTTTGAACAAAGTAAATATTTTTTTGTAGATGGTTTATTCTATCACTAATAAAGTTTATAATATTTTTACATTTAAGGAATAGATCCAATACACAATAGAATAATAAAGAATTCATTTTTTTCAAAAGGATTTTTGGTAATTTAGGTTATTACCATGTTTCAAGAGAATATACGATAAGGGTATTCACATGTCTAAAATGTGACAACCTATATATAATATTTTTTTATAAATAGGATTCAATGTTATGTTGATTTCATGACTCGATTTATAATGATTTGGATGTTCATCTTTAAGAAGGATTATAAGGTAGACCATTCATGAAAATATTTATAGGAAGTATTTTTGCATAGATTTGTTATTAACAACCTTGGTTAAAAGGATATTTAGTAATTATTATTATTTCATGGATGTTCATTTTTTATATTTTACGAAAAGGACATAATGTATGTTAAGTGACAACTAATCAAATCTGGCAAGACTCCGATGGAAGGATGATAAGGTTTTCATTCCAACAACTGGAATATGTGATGTCTTGATTAGTATATTTATTTTTTAATCAATAAATATTAATGAATAACCTATAATGTTAGTTTTTATGTTTAGGCATGATGATTTTGAAGTGAAAAATAGTTATACTTTTTCATTCTCTTATGGGAATTAAGATCCATTAAAAGTGTATTTTAGTGCTTTATACATCAAAGTTAATTTCTAGAAATTCATTCCATGAGGTAATGGATGTATTATAAATCATTAAAAGAAAAACCCATGAATGAAAGATTTATATAAATTTATCAGGAATTACTCTATGGTCTGATAGTTAAAAAACATTTCTCCTAAAACCTTAACTTTCATTGAGTTGGTAGCCTTTTGAATCATAACATATTTATGAATTTGGGGCCCTCAAATTTCCCCTGACCAATAACTTGTTTTTTTATTCAAAACCTCAATCACTAACTATAAATATTTATGTTTTTCCTCCAGTTCCGATATTCACTCCCAACCTATTTTCTTCTATGTTGAAACCCAATTATATGTTAACTAAGGTAACAGTTATGGTTCTAAATTTCTATTTTTAAGGTAATCTTTAGAATCCATTTTCTAGGTGTAGGTTTCTATGATTGAAAATTTCAAGTATTAAGACCATTGATATCCCAGATGAATTTTTTAGGGTGAAATTAATTTTAAGGTGGTAGAATGTAACACGCCAAGATTTTTGTGAAATTTTTGTCGAATTAATTTAATCTTTTGATGTTATTCATTTCACGCAACACTGAAAATAGATTATCAGTAAGTCAAGCATTCCTTTAACATAGAGCCAACATGGTGTATGTTACAGACAATACCAACATTGAATAGGTTACCTTATACCACAAGGATAGTTTACATTACCAGAAATATTGAAATTCCTCGATGGATTTCGTAACATGAAAGACCGAGTGTATCATAGCTGTAATATATTATTAAAAATAATATTATAATGGAATATAAACTGGTCTTTAATTAGAAAGACATGAAATACGTTTAAATAAATTCTGCAAATACTTTTTTACACAAATTTAATATGAATTTATAGGTTACCAAATAATGAATATGAAAACCAATTGAATATAATTTAAAATATCATTATCGTCACAAAGCTATTTTAACCCAGTATATTAAATTAATTAAAATTGTTAAGAGGTATTAATATAATTAATATTTGATATATTAGATAATATATTTTTTATATTTATCTAATAGCTTCATTATTTTTAAGATAATAACCAACCCAATTTTATGCTTAAAACCCTTTATATTTATAAAGGCAATTTTTTACTGTCTTTTAATGGAGAACCCATTTTAAATCCCTTTTTTAGAACTTTTATAGATTTATTATATCAAAATAAATAATATATTTGGAATTAGAAATAATAATTTGGTTAGGATAATGTTCTGGTATTTTTATGAAATATTTCATCTTATAATGAATAGTAAAAAATATTGGATTTTATTTCAAAAGGTCTTTTTCAACTAATTTATTTATAAGGATAAATTATATTTTTAAATGGTTTTATATTTTTTTTAGATATTATTTTTTACCAATTAGTCTAATTTAGATATTTGGAATAAATTTCACTTTGAAATTGGATATAAACACTTAGCAAACATTAAATCATTTTTACATAAAAAACTCACAGTGTCGTCCCGAAAGTGGGATTAATTTTAAATTAAATTATGCCACTTTTCTGACTACAATATGGAAAAATGGAATCCATATTTGGAATAAGAATAATTTATATGGTCTAATAAGGTCCAAATTGTTTGTGAATAATAATATTAGTGAATGTAATTAAAATTAACTATATCAGGTAAGAGAAAAATTAGGTAAATAAACTAATAAACCTTAAATTTAAGACCCAAAAAAACATAGACACTTGTCCAAATACAATTTTTTTGGAGATATTTATACCCTATAGTAAATTTCCTAGACGTTGTTACATCATTTCATACAATTTAAACAAAAAAAACGTGGGTGGAATTCTCTCTTCAAATATTTTCAAGAGTGCAACTCCACCACCACTGTAAAAGACATTCACCTCTACCCATTCCTCACACCTATCAAATCATTTAATTTCTGCCATTATCATCCCCAATATCCTCTAAAAAATCATAACTTATACCTTTAATATTATATTTGTTCATAAACCCTCACAAGGAAGTATTTTTTCCCAAACCAAAAAGAGTTAACCGATTTAGATGTAACGTCTTCTCTCGAACTCCTTTCCTTTATTTCGCTTATTCACCCATCCATGATTTTTTATTCATTATTGTGTGAGAAAAAAAGTGTCCTAAATAGACTATTATGTTTTTATTTAAATATTTAGACCTTAAATTACACACACCTCCTTCCCATGGATACTGAATATTCTATTTCTGTGTACGATGCACAACTACCTCATGAAAATATGATTGTTAATTTTTCATTTACCACCTATCATGGTGGCCATTATAATGGAAACTATATTTATATATGTGATATATTATATTTATTATGAATTTATTCTTCAGTATTCCTTTTAAAAAACACACATATTTACATTCCATTTGGTGTTAATACAATAATCTTGTCTGAGGAAGTGTGTATTAGTACCCCCTCAAAGTGATGTGATCCACCACACATTACATGGAATGTATCAAGGATGGGATTAGTGAGATTATAAGAAATATAAGATATATTAATGCTTCTATAATGATTATATACATAGATACACACACCCTCACAGACACACACACACATAAATATATATATATATTCATATATACATATATATATATATATATCATTTACATAATTTCATTCAATACTACAAAAAAACAGAAACAACATTCTTGCGTATGCACAACTTACCATTTCCATGAATGGTGTATTCCATTTCATACTTCATTATGATATAGATTATTATAATATACACATACTGGACATAATTGGTATTTATATCCTGGTTTACATTCTATAATCATGACATATGTATAAGGATCAACCTTGTAACAAATTAAGACACACGTGAAGAGAAAAGAGAATATTACCCAATGTGAAAAATTAACATAGGGTCGTTAACAATAGAATAATATAAGGTCACGATCAAAAAATATATGGTAAAATATATGTGAATATTTTTATGTAAAATATTTATAATAAAATTATATTCATTATAGGGGAATCATGTACGCGTACGGAGAGAGTCAAGACAGAAGGTAAGAGGATTTCATCTTACTTTTAATTTCATTGAGATACATGTTATGTTCTCCACTCTTACATTTTATATGGTGTATGTAAAGAAAAATATTTTATTTTATGTATCTTTTAATTAAACTTGTGGGTATTCACATATCCATTTTATGATCCTTCTTTAATGGGGTTTAACTTTCAAAAGTAGCTATATAAGTAAAATATTTTGTCTCCATTTTACTTCCTTGAGACTCATGTTTTGATAGGCACCTAAACTACTCTTCAAGGTTCATATATTTATATTTTTCATAAAATATAATGAATATAAATATCTTCATGATATTACATGATTCATGTAATTTATATTCCTTACATAGAGATTATAAACCCAAGATACCTAGTTATAAGAGATTATTGAGACAATCTCATTACATTTCAAGATTGTTTATGATTATGATTCATTTTGTCATGACCCGTCCGCAGGGCCTGTGCCGTGACTACCCCAAACCCACCTTCCATAGGCTAGGGTCTGGTGACTAGCACTAAGGCATAAATCCCGCTAAAAGGGAAGGCATTTCCTTTGTAAAGAAAAAAACACCACAGAGCAAGCAAGCAGCTAAAAGTAAACACTAATTAAAAAAACTGAGTACAACAACAAGTGCGGAAAAGTAAGTGAGTCTGTATACAATCCCAAACTGAATGTAAAGTACAACTGGAAGGGAAAACAGCAACTGAAAAGTAAAGCCGCAACGTCTAGTTGTCCACTGGAAATCCCACCTCAAGGGTTGGTACAGATAGCCTCCACTACTCCTTGGGTCCAGACGACCGCCCCGAGTACATCCCGCCCAGTGGTCCACCTCCAGGTACCGTCCTGCTCCGCAAGCCTCAACCACGATCAGCATTGTCCGTTATCTGCAACCAACACAACGTAGTGTGGGCATATCCCATGAAGGGGTGAGTATAATATACTCAGTAGGGACCCCGAGACCCTCAAGGTCTCTCTAAATCCAACAAGGATAACCACAAAGTAGAAATACAAGAGATAACCCTTACTTAGGTATAAGACCATACTTATACCTAAGTTATCAAGTAACCCATCTCAATCATGATGAAACACAAAGGTTATGAAATCAATGGATAACCACTACCTAGGTATATTCCCTTACATATACCTAATTTATAAAGTTACCCATCTCAATCATGAGGTAAACACAAAGGTCATAGACTCAGCTCAAACCAGGATTTTCATTATTGAAACTGTAACTGCTGAAGAGCCCCGTCTCTGGAGAGTACAGTGATCCTGTCACAACTCCGAGGTACTGCTCACTAACCTAAGACTGTTGAGGTACTTCTCCTGTCGAGTACCGTGGGTCAGCCACCCAAACACAGTAGTGCTTCCCGCCGGGGTCTGCCACCCAAAAACAATAGTGCATCCCCCCTAATAGCCTATAGAGGTACTCTCCGGACAAGTACTACGGGCCTACACTAAAACTCAGTAGTGCTCCGTACGCCATGGGTCTGCACCTAAGGAAAGTAGTTCTCTGCCCACTGGGCTAGTCGACTCACTCCAAGTCGAGTCGGTCAAGCAGTCGTCAAGTCTCAGCCGACTACACGGTCTCCGTACTCTGTACGCTCGTTTCCGGGAGGGTCCGCTCCACGAGCTACAGGTCTATACTCCAAGTATCACAATGTCCCACGAAGAAGTATCTAAAAGGACCGCCTCACCATATGGGTCTCAACACAATGAACGACGCATCAATCGGGCGCCCGATCTGTGAGTTATTAGCCTTTTCATCCTAGGGGCCCGGTAGGTTTCGGGTGCGAACCAACCCAGTCGTATCTCAACTGTACCCCGAACTCTCATACGGTGTACTCATAGGGACCGCTTCTCAATGTGATCACCAACACCGGTGACGGTTCATCAAACGGACGTCCAGTCTGAAAGTTATCAGCTTTTCCGTTCTAGGGACCCAGTTAGATTTCGGGTACAATCCAACCCAGCAACTATCCAACTGCATCCAAATATCTTGATAGGTATTCCAAAAGTTCCACCTCATCAAGAGGAATCCAACAAAGTCGACGACATGTAAATCGTACTTCTGGAGCTCAAGTTATAAGTGTTTCCACTCTGAGGGCCCGGTTGGTTTTCGTGTTTGAACCAACACGACCATACACAAAGTTCTCCGAAACCTTGAGTGTAATATACCGAAATGACCGTCTCGATCCATGGATCGTATCGCAGCTGACTGTGCGTCAATCATAGGTCCATATCCCATGTTATGGGCGTTTGAAAGAAAACTTCCCAAAAATAGGGGGTTCGGGCCCGGTCCGACCCGGCTCGATACCCCCTGGGTTGGCCCGAACTGGGTCGACCCGAACCGGGTCCGGGTCCGGCCCGTTTGGGCGCATCCCCGCCCGACCCGGCCGGCTGTTGGCCTGCAGCGCTGGCACGACCCACGTGCCCTGCCCGGCTGGCCGAGCTGAGAGGAATAGGGGGGAGGCGCGCGCCCCCCTGATTGAAGCCCCCCCCCCACGTGGGGGCCGCTCCCTTGACCGCCGGGGGTTACGACCCCCGGTCTCCCCTCTGGTCCCGCACGGTCGTGGGACCGCCGTCTATCGCCGCAGCTGAAGCCGCGGCGGACCCTCCTGGCGGCGCGCCGGGCGCCGCAGCCTCCTGGGGGCCGGCCGGTGTCGGCCGCCGCCTCCGGCCGCCTGCGCCACCGTGTCGGCATGGCGCACCGACAGGATTTTCCACAGACCACCGGACGCGCTCCGGGGGTCATTTTTTCTTGCGGTCTTCACCGGTGGTCCTCCAGCGACCAGAACTTCTCTATGAAGTCTTCAAATTGCGACTGCGGCCCGTTCCGTCATCGCCCGACCATCCGCACGTCAAATAAACAAATTGCGGCCTCTTCGTGGTTTCCCAGCATGGCGCGACAGCGCCGCGGCTTTGTTCGACTTCAACGGCGCAGCGCACTGGCGTCGCGCTTCTCTGCCCATCCTTTATTATTTCTGCGCGGTGCAACGACACCGTGCTGCCTTGCTCATGCCGCAACAAAATCAAGCATCAAGTGGGAAGGAGATTCGGCCGTGTTCGTGCGGTCTGACCTCCTCCCGTTATGGCGATAACAGGCGGCCAAATTAGAGAATGATGAATGGCGACGCAAATATTCACGAAAAAAAATCAATTAATCCCTTACTTTGATAACGAGATGAAGTTCGAAGAGCATCGCAGAAAGCGGCGTCACGGGGTGAGGTTCCATACATGTTGACAGAGATTGTCTGAGGTGGAACGGCGTCTCCCTTACTTTGACGTGGGAAGAAGAATGAAAGATGGCGGCTCGTCATTCTTCGGAAAAAAGGCATGACGAAGTTCTTTGTTGTGGTAGAAAATTTCTTCGCTGGGAAGATGAAGTTCTTCCAAAATGAGAAGAACGCTCCCCCCTTCAACACAAAGAAGTAACCACAATAAAATAAGGCCTTAAAATTATTTTATTTCCGTTGTCAACACTTTTAAATTTTGAACATTCAAAATTACGTCCACTCATTTAATTAAACATAACTTTTCAAAATTTAATGAGGTGATAAGTTTGCAAATATAAATGGGGGGGGTTTGAGGAGTTAGAATGTGAGGGTTTGGGATCGTGTGGGCCCCACATCTCAACTCAGGTTGTGCACCACACTTAAGGGTGGGTTCCTCCTTTGATACCAAATGTGACAACCGGGTCCCGGTGAAAACACAACCACCCCGCTTTAACATGGTCGTCGGTTCCTGGCCCACCAGGTACCACCAGTTGCCCCTGCAGACACGTGGGGCCCACCTAGGGTCCACCCACATGCATGAACGGGTCAAATGACTAATGACTATCCACACTGGCCAACACATGTCCTTTTTAGTGTGCTTTGTCCTCACTCACACACACCCTGAGAGACTTCCCAGGAGGTCACCCATCCTGATCACTACTCCAGGCCAAGGACGCTTAACTGTGGAGTTCTAATCAGACAGACTCCTGAAAAGGAAGGTACAACTTGTTGACATGAGTCATGTCATTTAGTCATTTAACCCTTTATCATATGGGGGTGTTACAATCACCCCCCCTTTAGAGCACAACATCCTCGTTATGGGCCCTATATCTCATCCCATGAAGTGCACTGCACTTAAGGCTGGGTAACACCCCAAGATGATAAAGGGATAAATGACTAAATGATATGACTCATGTCAACAAGGTGCACCTTCCTTTTCGGGAGCCTGTCTGATTAGAACTCCACAGTTAAGCACGCTTGGCCTAGAGTAGTGATCAGGATGGGTGACCTCTTGGGAAGTCTCCCAGGGTGTTTGTGAGTGAGGACAAAGCACACATGAAAAGGACATGTGTTGGCCTGTGGGGATAGTCATTAGTCATATGACCCGTTCAGGCATGTGGGTGGACCCTGGGTGGGCCCCATGTGTCTGCGGGGGCAACTGGTGGTACCTAGTGGGCCAGGACCCGATGACCATGTTAAGGTGAGGTGGATGTGCTATCACCAGGACCCGATTGTCACATTTGGTATCAAAGGAGGAACCCAGCCTTAGGGGCGGTGCACTGCCTAGGTTGAGATGTAGGGCCCACAATGAGGGTGTTGTGCTCTAAAGGGTCGGTGACCCTAACATCCCCAAATGATAAAGGGTTAAATGACTAAATGATATGACTCACGTCAACAAGGTGTACCTTCCTTTTCGGGAGCCTGTCTGATTAGAACTCCACTGTTAAGTGTCCTTGGTCTGGAGTAGTGATCAGGATGGGTGACCTTTGGGAAGTCTCCAAAGGTGTGTGTGAATGGGGAAAAAGCACATTAAAAAGGACATGTGTTGGCCTGTGGGGACAGTCATTAGCCATATGACCCGTTCAGACATGTGGGTGGACCCACGGTGGGCCCCACTGTCTGCGGGGGAAACTGGTGGTACCTGGTGGGCCAGGACCCGACGGTCATGTTAAGGCGGGGTGGCTGTGCTGTCACCGGGACCCGATTTTCACATTTGGTATCAAAGGAGGAACCCAGCCTTACATGCGGTGCACTGCCTGGGTTGAGATGTAGGGCCCACAACGAGGGCATTGTGCTCTAAAGGGGCAGTGATTGTAACATCCCCAAATGATAATGGGTTAAATGAATAAATGATATGACTCATGTCAACAAGGTGCACCTTCCTTTTCGGGAGCCTGTCTGATTAGAATTCCACAGTTAAGCGTGCTTGGCCTGGAGTAGTGATTAGAATGGGTGACCTTCTAGGAAGTTTCCCAGGGTGTGTGTGAGTGAGGAAAAAGCACACTAGAAAGGACAAGTGTTGGCCTGTGGAGACTGCCATTAGTCAGATGACCCGTTTAGGAATGTGGGTGGACCCTGGGGTGGGCCTCACGTGTCTGCGGGGCAACTTGTGGTACCTGGTGGGCCAAGATCCAATGACCTTGTTAAGGCGGGGTGGCTGTACTGTCACCGGGGTGGGCCCCACGTGTTTGCGGGGAACTGGTGGTACCTGGTGGGCCAGGATCCGATGACCTTGTTAAGGCGGGGTGGTTGTTCTGTCACCAGGACCCAGTTGTCACACATTTGATGAAATGCTTTGATCCACCTCAAAAATATTAATGAGTTTACATATACTCATTTATATAGTCATATAATAATGAATTGGTACCGTATTATACTCTTTGGTACATCAGATAGTTAAGAAATTGTATTTAGGAAAGCCCGACTTTACCCTTTCTTTCGTTATAAATCTAGCTTTTCTAAAAAGGGTTTCCAAGAATATTATACCATTATCCAATAAGATTTAAAATAAAATTTTACCCATTTTATCTTTTCCCAATATATTCAAGTTAATGTTATTGTTTCTTTCTAAGTAATGCACTTTTCTAATATTTTTACTATGGGAAATGAATATTCTATTGACCTCGTACGATATGTATAGATTTACCCTCCATCATTTCTTTGAAGATACCTTTGCATATATAAAAAGGGTTAATAATTAAAAAAATTCAAAAAAGATATTTTCACATAAAATTTGTTAAAAATGGTTTTCATCCTTCTTTTATATGTTTTTAGGATACATGGTTTTCAAAATGTTTTGAAGCTTCTTTTATAAGTTTTCAAGTACAATGGGTTTTAAAAAGTTATCAATATCATAATAGATGTTGTAAAAGTGTTTTAGAATAAAAATGTTTTTAAAATGTTTTTAATTTTATTTTATAATCATTCAAGGAAAAATATAAATTATTTCAAAAAGTTGTCAAAGAATTTTCTAAAAAATTATTTTCAAATTTATTTATGTATTACAAAACTATTTTAAAACAATAAGGATATTTTCCTCAAGAAACAATTTTAAAAGTTATTTTAAAATTATTTTCCATCTAAGATTAAATATATTGATGTCAATCATTACTTTCTGGGATATAATCAGTAGGTTCCATTCATATAGTATCTATGAAGGGGTTAGTCTTAATGTCACGGTCTTTATGAAATCCTTTTATTTTTCAGGTGTTATATATTTATAAAACATTCTTCTTCTCAAAGGTTATTTTTATGATGAAATGATTAAAAAACTTGTCTATTTCCCCAAGTTACGATATGTTTATATGTTTATGTTATGCATTTCATTTCATGGATTATGATATGCCTATTTATGATCTTTTGGAAGATGTATGTATGATTTCATTATGTGACGGATGAGACCTATATATCTCTCCAATGCATTGGGTAATGATCAATATCTCATGAGATCGACTAAAATGGTATGAGAAATGAAATAATGATAATAATATGGTATTGGTATTGAACCTTTACTACTATGATGGCCATGGGAGTGAACCAGGACTACTAAGATGGTATGAGGAGTTTACTTGTGCTACTAAGATGGACATGGGAGTGAACCATAACTACTAATATGGACTAGGAAGTGATGCCTTAGATAATATAGAAATAATTATATGCTTATGTGTTTCCACAATTACCTTTATCAAACCTTCATTATGTTTTTATAGAATATGTCATTTACTTACTTTTTCTTCAAGTCTTATAAAATTCTAGGATTTATTCAATGATTCATGTTTATGATCTTTAATGTGCATGGTATGACCATCTATTTTTATTATCATGCATTCATACCCCTATTCTCATGTTTATTTTTTCAAGTATCCCTTGTTAACCTTTAATGATCATCTAATCTCACCCATTATTATGTTTCCCTCTCCAAGTTATATAGATATTTAGTGAGAATAATGTTTCTATAAAAGGGGATATTTGTGGAAACCCAAGTTGGAGATAATGTAGCTCACTTATCTGATAGTGTTTAAGTTTCCATGTTTCCAAGGGAACCATAACAACTATGGTATTTTTTTTGTCTATTGGTATAATGTTTATGTATTCCACAAATGTAATTTAATGTCAACAGTTGAAAATTTAGGGTATATATACCTAACATCTTTTCAAAATTGCTAAGTGTGTCCTCTCCCCAACTAATAAAAGTAGAAACCTTATCCTCCTCTATTCACGCTTTTAAATCCACATTTGTTTGGCCATTAAATAACTAAAAAACTACACAAATTCCCCCCAATAATCCTATTATACATATATTTGGATTAAATCCATCATATGAAGGAATTATTGGAAACATTATGTTGGTACATGAAGAAGAGGTATTGTTTTTCTAAAAGTAATTTTATCTTATATCCTTATCCAAATTCATGAATTGTATTCTTATAATTAATATATAAAAACATATGTATATCCAATATATTTATATATTTTTATGTTATTTTCATGATATATAACTTCACACACTTCTATTAAATTGGTTATAAAACCATCATTCATGTGTATGGCGGACTACCATCTCAAGAACCGATGATGCTCTCTTTTGCATTAAAAAAATTAATGGATGAGAATAATGATATAAGTTCTTATTATATATGAAATAGATAAAATATAAGATATTTATGATTTAATTATGCTTCTTTAATTATTTGATAACATATACCTTCATACATTTATAATTTTTGGGTATACGATAATGTCATTCTTATGTATGGAGTGCTACCACCTCATGATGCAATGTGATTCATAAAAACATTATATGGATTGTATTAGGGATAATTTTAAAAAATATATGTGAAATATATGAATAAAATATGAAAATGTAATTATAATATAAATATATATTGTTTTCATTACATTCTTTAACATGGTATGAAAATTTAAGCAACATTCATGTGAATGTATGGTCTACCATCTCCATAAATAGTGAATTTCATTTCATAGAACTAAAATTTATGAATAAATATTAATAAATATATACTGAATATATATTATATTTAAATACTGATTTTAATTCTCAAGATAATAAAATAATGATCCATGTAAGGTGGAAAAAATAAAAAATAAAATTATACTAAAAAACCAAGGCATAAAACACATGAAATTGGTAAAATAATGAATGAATATTTAATAAATAATAATAATATTTTATAAAAGAATAATATATGATATTATAAATTCTAATGCAATCTTGGTGTGAGTTAATAAAATACTTAATACCATTCTGTAGGATATAATATAGTGTTCAACCAAAAGGTGGTATAATGTAAGGGATTTCGTCTTGATTTACATTCCATTGAGACTTATTTGTTACTATGCAACATTCCCTTTTATGTCAGGCATATAATTCCCCTTTGAAATGTAAAATCATGATTCATAATTCATGTAATTTGAATTTCTAATTTGATTTCTTTCATTCAAGGGGATTTGACTTAAAATTTACCAAATATTAAATGTTATTAATCAATATCACTTTCTTTCGTGATTCATAATATTATCTATAAATGATCACATTATTTTTATATTATTCCATTGGATATTAAATATCACCTAAATATATATATTATTTATCCGAAATATTTTTATTTCCTAAAACACATTCCATTTTTTACATATGGTATTTAGTTTGATTGTAATTTCATTATCTATGTATATATTGATAATTATGTATTATTTACCCAATATGAATATATGATAAGGAAAATTTTTTATATATTATTTTTATTATTAATTATATAAGGAACTAATTGGACATTGAGTGATGTTTCAATGGGTATTGAAATATATATACTCCCTGATGCATCGACAGGTTTCACAAAACTATCATATGGACAAATTAATTGGGTTTCTACCAATAGTTTTAAAGCATATTGTGAAATGTTTTTAAGATATCAGTTTACATGTACCTCATACATGACATCCAGTTTTTAAGAATTTCATGCATTCTGAATGTAATTATTATTATTAATGATATTTTCATTTTGATTACTTTTTATATGCATTTCATTCTCAGTTTGTGGAATAAATAGAATGTGATTTTAGTCATTTAAATTGACATATTGATTCTTCCTTATCTTACCACGATATTCATCGTATTTAAATAGAATGTGTTTTCAGTTATTTACCATTAAAAACTATTTACACACTTCCTTCCCAGTTATTGATTACATGGAATTTGTTCTAAGTTATTTACCTTTTAATATTTATTACGTTCATTGATTTGTTATTTCTTCGGCAATACCAAACCATTACTGAGCATTTAAGCTTGCCCTTATTTTTTTTCCTTTCCACAGGAATCCATGAGGTATGAAATGACTGATATGATGGCTACGATATATAGAATAATAAGTTTTTCAAGAATAATATATTTTGTAATCGATGTATTCAATTTTTATATGTAAATCATGTATATATCTAGTTTAACATGATTAGTAAACTATTTAGTGCTTTTGGATGTGATTTCCTTGTATCTTATTATATCTTAATGGTAGTATAAACTAGATCTGGAATTATATGGTTGGATTATTACATAATGGTTATCCTAAATAGCTATGGGGGGACATTATAATTAAATTGGTCTCATTTCATTGTGAAATATTATTCTTGACCCACTAACTTATATAATCAGTGTTAATGATGTCATTAATTTAGCGTTCTTTTTTCTGAAGTATGTAATGCAATGTTTATAGAAAATGATAATCAAATTATAGAACAGTATACTATATATATAATAAGCATAATTATAATTGAATTTAAAATCGACCTTGAAAAAGAGAAGATGATTTTTGGAATCTTTATTTAATGATGATTTATGAAATTTTCATTTGTATAATTGAAATTATATGTGTTTTAGAATAATCCCCTAAAATTTCCAACAAAGGATTATAAATTATTATGATAATCCAGAATAATTCTATTATAGTTATAAAGGAATTGGATGAAAAATGAACTAACCATTTTTAGAATCTACTCAATCTCTTATATGACAGGGTATGTTAATGAAATTTTAAAATTTCATATATCCTAAATAAATATAATATTTTCTAAAATTGTTGATAAATGATTAACTATTCATATGATTTTGAGGGTCTAGTGCTGGGTAGATAGTACATGTGGGTCAATGTTCAATTGGGAAGAATAAAAAGTAGGTTTAGATTTCAAAAATAATTCTTCAAACTACTATAGTCATTAAAACCTAAAGGAGTTATCAGGAACGAGGTGTGATATTCCCTTCTGTTGGAATTACCCTAGATACCTATATAATTTTAGAAACTCAATGGAATTTCTATGTTTGATATTAGTTTAATAGAAATTAATTCATTTATTTTTGATCTTATAAGATTCCAAATATAAAACATACTTGTTTTTATTATATGATTGTTAAAAATACAGGAAATAGTTGATGATCGTATAATATTCATCAATGTGATGAAGCAAAGTGTTTTGCCATTGAAAATTTGAATATAAAAGAACATATCATATGTAGATGGATATTAGTAAAGGAAGGGTATAATTATCTCATTTGTCATATATAATAAGATTATATTCTTCATAAAAAAGTGTTCTTATAAAAAATATTAGATAGAAAATTTTATACACATGGTCTATTATTAATCTAATTATTTAACATCTTGTGAGGTATTTAGATTCCATAAATATTAGTGTAATGTGAAAAAGAATGATATTTTATAAATAAAATTTTCCAAACACATGGAATACCAAATATGATTTATGAATAATATTTTATTTGTTAGAAATTCTTACTAAGTGGGCATAGACGTTATTTGTTAAAAAATTATTAATCTTATCATTATATTTTGATGATAATATTGTTTAATAGTTTATTGGCAGTATGTTTGGGCCTAGAGAAATACAATGTCAATAAATAATATATTATTTTGGAAAATTTAGTTTTAAATTAAATTTCCTAATGATTTTTTGGATGTGAAATAATATAAAGTGTTATATAAGTTTCTAAAGTGATTTAAATGAAAACATTTAAGGGATTGGTTTCCATGAATGATGATGATAAACTTAGAACTTTTTGTCAATAGAAAACAAACGTTATTAACATTATAACATTATAATTTATAGAGTTGAGGAGTTCAAATATGTTAATGATGTTGAAAAATTTGAATATTGTTTCCAAGTATCACCATTATCCAAACTAGTTTTCTCCATAGATGTTACCCAATAAAGTGATTAGTGAGGGATTCTTATTAGATTGTCACATAGATATATTGTGGGATTTTATTGATCATTAATGGGTTTAAGAATACTATTCAATGTTCTACAAACATTAGGATAATAGTAAAGTCATTGATATATTATATATTTTATAAAACATATATATAGTTATATTAATAATTATTAATGGAGTTTATGAATATATAATTAAACCTATAATAAAAAATGACCATATTATAATTCCTTCATGTTGGATGAATATATATATTGTTATAAATTTCATGATTTTAAATAATAATTCACCTCTCAGTGTATGAATTAATGTTATCCCTCACCAATGTTCATCATGAATTATTACTGGCTATCCAAATATTTTATGGTCTGCAGGACTATGGTCATTTTATAGATATAAATATTATTTTTATAAATAAAAAATATATTTTATGTGATATATTAAACCTTATGTATTCCATGTGAATTTTATAAACTATATCATTATATTACTATTGGTTTATTGTTCATATTTTCATTCCACCCAATACAAGGTTAGTGAGATACCTATCATGATAATCTTTATAATTTGATACATTTCTTATGAAATCCTTGAGGCTTATCCAATTAGGGGTGGTTAGGTATGTTACAACTCACTTTATCTTTTAATGATCATCCAATATGGGATTTTTCTTCTCATATCTTGAGTATAACATTTTTTACTATAATTGAGACTGACTAAGGATGTGTATTGACTTACTTTGATAGTAAAAATGGTGTGGTTATCTATTCAGGTGAAGGGTATGTGCCATGATGATCCATAATGGTGATTAACATGTGGTATATTCTTTAACCTAGTTAGTATATATTTATATAGTCAATAACATGTGAGTTTGTAATTTTTAACGAACATACCCCATGTCCCATGGTCACTCGATGTCTATGACAAATATATTTTTTTGAAATGCATGAGTGCATATAATTTTTCGGGTGGATTCATGTATAGAAATATATTTGTTTTATGGATATAATGCTTGATCCCATTTTAGCATGAAAAAAATTGATTATTTTATAAATTCAAATCGAGGATTATATTTATAGATCATTTTATTCAAATTTTTAAACTCTCTAAAGTAATATAGGGTCACACATTTTGGTTTACTGAAAGGGTTTTAAGTATTAACTGGATGTTTTCTCTAAAATAAATGTATATTTTTATAAAAAAAAAAATTTAATAGGGTTTTCATAAGGTATTACATATGATTTGATGAAAGTTAATGTTGATGATATATTTCAAATGTTTTAAATGATATTAAAAAGTATTTTTTATACTAGTCACATGTTATTGTAAACGATATGATATAATATTAAAATTTTCAAGTACTATGAGGATTTAGTGTAATTGGGTTACGGAAAAAGATATTCCTTCATGATATAATATCAAATGATGATCTTTTTCCATATTGTATTATACCATATATGTGCATTATTGGTTTTGATATAAGATATTGTATATTTGAATATTTTCATATATTATTTTTTGAAAGGTTGGGGCTGAAGCCTCATTTTTATAGATAAACCAAAGAAAAGTCCTCTTTTAACTGGGTAGAAGGGGAACCATTAAATAGCCCAAAGGCCTAGTGGGCTTGTAGCCCATTACATAGCCCGTAGGACCAAATTTATGACCCAATTCCTATTCTGTGAATAGTAACCTAGCAGCTACAGTACCCGCACAGTACCTTCGCCTCTACTGTTCCCTGTCACTACTACAGTACATGCCGATCAACAGTACCGCCGCTGCTATTGTACCACTCCAGTACTGCTACAGTAACCTTCACCCAATGGGTTTTGAACCACCATTTTTCAAGTATTATTACTTGTTTCTTACCACAAAGCCAAACCCCAACTACTCTTTTCATATATTGTGCCTCCTAATATATTTATATCATATCATAACTCATTGATATGAATGAGATATCAAAAGGTAGAATGTTTATGTCATTTACAACATTGGAAGTAATTATTATCAATGTTTCAATTAATGACACACATTACATTTCTAACCAAATTTTTTATAATTCTTTTTAAACCAAGGTAATTATCTTAAACACCAAATATCATTCTTAAAAATTCTAGGTGGCTCTGATAACATCTCTAAGTCCTACATAAAGTCATTGACTATGATATTATTAACATATGTGTTCTCCTTAGCCTTGGCCAAACCCTTTACTTCCTAAATGTATACTCTTTAATTCACTTTATATCATGATATAATTTTATATCATAATTGTAATAGGGATCCTAAAAATTGTTTTGGGTCATTCAGGTTGTCGAAGGATACACCATAAAGGAGTGATATACTCGGATTCCAAAAAGAATTCTTCACTAAAAATATGGTATGGATAATGTGGAAACATCAACTATACAGTGTAAGTTATATGGTTCCTTTATTTTTTATTTTACACATGGTTTCAATTATTTACACTTAGTAAAATTGGTTTTGTGTTTCTTAATTTATTTCACATATATATTTAATAATTAAATAACCCTTAGAAACCAAATTTCATTACCTTAGATGGATCAAATTCCATTTTCAACATTCCTTCATCAACATTCTCATTTGGAAAATGATTCATGATATCAATTTAATTTGATATGGAATGTTTCCCAAAATATCTAAAGATATTTATATAAATATAGTTGTCATGGAAAATGATTAATGGATAATCAGTTATAACATGAAATTCCTTTTATTGATTCTTAAAAATACTAATTAATGTTGGTGTGTGTGGTTGAAATGATACATGATTTTATGAAGGTATAAATCACTATTTTCAATTTAAATTCTTGGTTTATTTTTGGTAAACATGAACTACGGCCTATGGAAGGTCCCAAGGGTGTTTAAGTCTTCCATGAATCCCCTAGTTATGGAAAGGGGGATAAATAACTAGGTTTCACTCTTATTACCAACTAGACTTCCAATTCTACCAAGTTACTTCTAACCATGTAGGGAGATACAGTGGTGCAATAGGAGGTACACATTTTCTCTAAAAACTTGTGCCACATGGCGCACAACCATACCATAAACTATAGACATTTGATAGTGGTTTCTTTCATGTTTTTCACATGGTTAGGTAAACTATATGCTTTAACCATGACCTGAAAATCCTTAAGTTTTTTATTTAGAAAGGGTTAAAAAAATATTAACCCTTACATTTCGAGGTGAAATTACCATTTTCCCACCATTTAAATTTTAAAACTAATTCTATTCCTATTTCCCATGGCTGTTAGATAGTCATTTTTTCTTCTTCTCCCATATATTCATAAACCACTTAGTCTAGTAATTCATATAACTTTATTATCCTTTATCTGATTTAAGCATTGTTAAAAGCATTGGATCTATCTCAATACATTTTAAAATCTTATCCCATCCTATTATAGATTATATTTCAATCCATTACTATATTTTGGTGAAACCCATTTTTACCAGTTTTCGGGAATTATAACTTTTCTTAAATTTCATCTAACCTACTCCAAATATGAGGCTGATATTGAGTGGGAGTTATCTATGACCATGAGGTAGGTGTTCTAATTATCTTCCCTCAGTGTTATTATGTTTCGTTGCTATGTCGGTGTGCCAAAAATACTATTTTTCCAACTATCACATTTTTATTGATTTCATCAAATAAAATTGATCAACACACCTAGATACACTTCCTTTGATCCTTGTTTTGCAGTTAACGGATGTTTACATCATTTATGGACACCCCTAAACTGTGTCAAATTGAATTTTTCCTTATAGTTAATTGTTTCAAATGACTGTAACTCCTATTTTGATACTATATATATTTCTAAAATGAATTTCCCTTGGTATATAATTGTTTTATAGAATCCAAGGTACCACCTATGTGCTTGGCCCACTTATAATTGGAAATCATCATGTTGGAATATGCATTATTGACCATGTTACCATATAAATGTCTCTTTCAGCCTTATAAATTGAATTTCATTGTTATGATTAGTTGAACGGATTAATTATGTGGTATGTACCATACATTATTGTTTCCCTTCATAAATTTAAATAGAATATTTAAATGGTATGAATTATAATAGTGCTATGACCATTCTTATTCTTGTTTAATAAAATGTTAAAATTAAATTATGAATCCTGGTTTTCATTGAGCTTGGTTAATGGGATGTGTTGGAGGTAATGCCTCATTCTTATATTTTTTTAATTTGATTATACAATATTAAAAGATGTGGTGTGTTGGTAAGGGATCTATTGAGAATGTCAATATTAAAATCCCTTACATTGGGTGTTCAACATGACTTCTCACACTGTTTATAGTAGTTGTAAATTGGGCTTGATGCATTGCAACCCTTGTCCGAGTGTTGACACAATTCCAAAATCACTATCTCAAGTGAAGAGAATGACATCAACCACTCATTATGAGATGTAAGTAAAGTACCCTATTGCATGAGATTATAGGTTCATTAAACTAGTTATGGAGATTTGATTTAGGTCCTAGTCTAGCTAGTAACTTGTATTTTATGTATATCGAAACATACATATGCATGAACCTGGTTCATATAGGTGAATGTAATATATTACTATA
Organism: Viscum album; assembly: GCA_963277665.1. Lineage (NCBI taxonomy): Eukaryota > Viridiplantae > Streptophyta > Magnoliopsida > Santalales > Viscaceae > Viscum > Viscum album. The sequence goes on along the minus strand of OY728123.1, from coordinate 1,193,205,292 downwards.
CTATATATATATAATTACTATTTGTATATAGTGACTGATCATACATACTCCTGGCTATGAGACAAAGATGGTAGAGTCTTCAGGTGTCCACTAGGAACCTAAGAAGGCAGTTATTTATTTACTCAGCACTGTTAATTATTTACTTATTTCTTTACACTATTTAGTTATGAGATCTTATTGGAATCCTTCTAGACACTGTTTGTGGTGGAATGTTGAGTATATATCTAACAACCACCTCAAGCTTGCTTTGGTACCCAAGATGATTATTTTTATGTAGCTTCTGAAAATTAAAATAAACTTGATATTTGTCATTGATATTCTTAGCTTGTTGTATGATAATACGAGCATAAGAGTGATTATATGATCAAGATACTAATGAATAAATTATTTTTTATTTTTATATTTTTTATACAATTTAATTATTAGCCTATCCCTTGTTTTCCTATTGTATATCAGTATAAGATGAATCCATGTATATGAAGCCGCTTGGTGTCTTTTTATTTTTATTATATTGTTCAATTATTTATTTTTCCATATATTTATAATTTTATTTTTTTATTATTCTTTCACAATTGTATGATTATGATGGTGTATATTATTTCAAATATTACATGATCTTATAGTATCCTGACCATTCCACCTTTACTCCCTTTATAGAAATCAGTAACTTCTAGCATATATAGAGGCGTATAAGAAGCTATGTGACCCACCATATTTTGGTATGAATTAAGTAAATCCCAGGTCATGATGTTATGAAGTGGTATCATAACAATTTTTTCTATTTTATTAGTGGTAGGGCATTAGAAAAGAGACTATGAGTTAAGGGATTTTGAAATGACCATATTTTTATATGTAGTTAACCCATGTATACTGGAAACCAAAATTACCTAGGGTGGGTATTTACAATTATTATATATGAAATTTATCATTGATATGACTCCACCAATTTGTGACTCCTGTGTCTTATGATGTTTTTTATATTTTATTATTAGAATGGTATTTAAATACTGTGGCCAGATGAAATGAGGTCATTGCATTAGTACATGCATCATTATATTCAAAACATGAAAAATATTCCAGGCAGTTTTCCACATCTTGTTTAATTTTATAGTGAATCTACATGATTCATATTATTAGTGCCTTGATTGTATATTTAATTATGATGACAATTCATGCAATGGTTTGAAAAAATTATTGAATCATAAAGTACATGACATAGCCTGAAATTATTTTCTTTAATAGGTTAATGTAGAAAGCTTAAGCATCTAATTATGGAATGTTGATCCATGGAAAATTAGTTGCGTGGGTTGGATTTCATATGTTGTTGGTTAAGTGGATTCAGTATTTAGGTTAATAAAGAGTATGAGCCCTTATGGATAAGAAATGGTTATTCACTTGATCTAACCATTTAAATTTATTTAAATATTTTTTATAAGAACAAATCTAAAATGAATATAATTGTATAATTGAAATTAGTTATCATGTAAATGTAAAACAGATACTCATACCTGAACCCATCTTTATTAGTGGGTAAATAGGTGTCTATTACATCTTAGTGTCATGTTATGGTCTCTTATTCCTCCTAAAATAGGATTTTTCAGTTGGAAAAGAGGTGAGTTCATTTATAATTGAAGGATACACAAATGTAATAGTTTACTAATTGAAATATATTCAATTACATAAATTGATTCTATGGATTTATTAAACAAGATACCATGTTAGGTATCCAATAATATAAAATTCTTCTATTATTAAGATTTTCCCCATCAGATAGGTTGAAACCAAATAGTATGGAATCTTTTCATTCTTGATATAACGATATTTGATGTAATCATTATGATGGACTTGTTATTACTATTTTGAGATCACACCGACTTCTATAATGGGAGGGTGATGTTTACATCACTAGAGAGCGGTAAGAAAATGGACCCGGGGGAATGGGATATCAGTGGGACTAGGGTTGGACCTATGAGACATAGTATGGGTAGTGTGACTGCACAAATTGCCAGTATTTTCCTCGACAACCTTCTATTATGACTCCCTATTTTCCCTCCAGTTATAGACCATTTCAGGGAAGTATTTATTGACAACTTCTCTGGTTTAACTTTGATTATATAGGTAGATTTCAATATTTTCTCTGTTCCAAAAGATGAACCAGTGACCATTCATCCTTATATGATGCAACCAATGGTGCTTCTGGATCTTAAGAAGCAATTGGAGGAACTAGAGGATAAATGTTTTCTGAAACCTAACACTTTTCCATGGTGTTTGGTGATCCCTTTTTCTAAGAAGGTGGATAGTACCCTCGTGATTTGTACAGATTACCATCAATTGAACAATATAATATTAAATAATCAGTATCCACTACATTGAATAGATAACCTATTTACTAGCTTCAAGGATAGAATAAATTTATAAAGATAAATTTATGGCCGAGAAATAATTAGGTGCAGTAAGTACATCAGACATACATATCATAGATTTCAAGAGATTTCATGGCCTTTATGAGTACCTGGTCATGTTGTACGTACTCATGATGGAACCTATAGTATATATAGATCATATTAATCAAGTTTTCCACCCATGTGTAGAATCATTAATAATAGTATTTATTGATGATATCTTAGTGTATTCATGATGCAGACATGGCCATGAAATCTATATCGATATCATGCGGAATACATTAAGATAGAATCGAATCTATGAAAATATGTATAAACATGAAAACTGGATCAAAAAATTCCTCTTCCTGGGTTACATCATCTCAGTGTGAGAAGTTTTAGCAGGCCTATAGAATGTGAGATATATACTTTACTAAGAGAATCCTAAGAACATCATTGACATTTATAGTTTCTTGGGTCTTGATGAATATTATAAATGCTTCATCTATGATTTATCATGTCTTGAATCACAACTTACTTGGTTGAAAATGTAATTTTTTCATTCATATGGTCAAAATAATATAATGTAGCCTTTTGGTGATAAAGAATCTTTTTCGTTCAACACCAATGTCGATTATTCTAGATCCAAGAATGAGCAATATTTTATTCTATGCCACATCATGTATCAGGTTTAGAGAATTTTTGACGTAGGAAAAGGGATTCGTTTCATATGGTTCTCCTCAATTGACGCCACATGGGAAGAACTACATGAAACAAGAACTTGGGATATCATTTTTAGTTTAGACTCTTTGTTATTATATACTCTATATACTTAGAGAGAGTTTTTTGGTCTTTTCAAAATAAAATAATTATTCAAATACACTTTTAAATTGAATGATCAAAATCTAATTCAGCACATTTTTGTTGAGTACCTATAGTCATTTGATTTTGATCTTTCTTACACACCATGTAATGGCAAAACAGTGGTTGATTCTCTGAGTTCAATGACTCTAGCACAGGAAGATTCAGAAGCCAATTGAGAATGGAAGCTCATGGACTTATTCATAGAGATTCACATTAAGGTTCAAGAGGATAAATTTTAGAGTATTCTCACCACCTTATTAGTTACTTATGTTCTTCTATAATGGGTAATAATTAGATAATTTTCTAAAACTAAGGGAATTTTATTATGGAAATGTGTATTAGATAATAATACATATTCAAGTAATTCTATCGATAGGGTTGATAATTTACTATACCATGGGCATGTTTGCATCTGAGTGGACATCATAGGTGATATTATGTGATAATTCCATGTCTCAACATGGGAAGTTAAACATATTGTACCCAAAATGTATCAAGATATACAGTGATAATATAGGTGGCTTGGTATGAAACACGATATTTACAACTTCATCACACGATGTTCCATATATCTGTAGGTAAAGGATGAATATTAGAGACTGATATAGATATTGTAGACATTGACCATTCCTGAGTGGAAATGGGATGATGTGTTGATGGACTTCATGACTGGTCTTCCAAGATCACCCCATGGAAACAATAAAATGTGGGTTTTTATTGATCATTTAATGAAGATCTCATGTTTCTTACTAATGATAGTGATCTTCTCGACAGATGATCTAGGAATATTCTTTTTAATAGTGGTTATAAATCTTCATGGAGCTCCTTGTTCTATCATTTGACATAGATGCTCATTTCACATGATTTTTTTGGAATAGGTTGTAGATATCATTGGTTGTGTAAATTCTTATGAGTGTGGCCTATCACCCTTAGACCAATTGAAAGATAGAACATACAATTCAGGTTCTAGATGAAATTTTTTGTGCATGTATCATTGACTTGGGGGGGTTTTGGGATGAATATATTCCCCCATTGACTTCTCTTACAATATCATATTTGATAATCACATCAAGATGGATCCTTTTGAATCTTTATATGGTAGGTCGTGCAGCCCACCTCTATGATGGATATAGGTAAGGGATGAATCATTTTTTAGACCACACCTCATATAATATATGATGGAGTAGGTGTAATTGATCAGAAATAACATGATGAAAGTGATATCAAGAAAATAGTCAAATGAAAACCGATGTCGAAATCCACTTTAGTTCGAGGTCGGAGACCGTGTTTTCATCCAAGTCTCACCTAGGGAGGTATATAAACAAATCTTGAAGCTGGGTAATTTCTCACTAAGGTTTGTTGGATCCTTCAAAGTTGTGAAATGGATTAGACCAGTGTCTTAGTAGTGAAAATATCCCCAGAGACACTTGTTTTTGCATTATATATTTCTTGTTCATTTGATTCACTTGTATCATCCAGACTTATAACATGTATATCTTTCTAAGGAAGTTTAATTGGAATTTTATTCCTCCCTTAAGGTGTATCCAGTTATTACTTTTAATCGGATCATGAATACACAATCAGTTGAGTCATTTCCTTTGGTACAAGTGATATGGAAGCATATCTAGGTATAAGATGAGGCATAGGAGTGGTAAGCTGATATACAAGCTCAGTGTCCATATATTTTCTCTGAAGAATCCTATTTACCCTTAGAAGGACAACTCTTGGATTAGTTTCTTTATGTTGGGGAGGTTGTAACAAAACATAAATTTAAGGATTTATTTATCATTGTTTTTGAATTTAAACCCTTTTTTATTCTTGGTAAAGATGGAAAATGATCTAAAGAAGGTCCCAAGAGTGTCCATGGATTGTTCTAATCTAGGAAGTTATATAAATAAATTGGGGTTCACATTTAGTTTTAACTGTGAATCCTAGGAAACATGATTACATCTAGTCATTTAAGGAGAAATATTGGTGTAGTGGGAGATGCATAGTTTTTATGAAACTTTTCAACTCCACGTACAAGGTCATGTAAAAAACTGCATACATTTAGTAGTGGGTTTTTACCCAGTTTTCACAAATTTAGGTAAACCGTCTTCCATAACCATTTGGGAAAAATATTTAAGTAGTGTCTTGATCATGGTTTTTATATGGATTAGTAAAATATATACCCTAACCATGTTCACTTATATTTCAAGGGAAAATTAGCTTTCCCCCTCATTTGACTTTGAAATATAATTCCTTTATTTTCTCCCTTGGCCATCATATAGTCATGGTTTTATTATCCTATAGGTTCCCACAACTCTCAATATTGGATTTAAAATAACTTCTTCTTCCATCGTCTGATTTGAGCACCCTCGTAAACATTGTATTGATCTCGGTAAGTTCTATAATTCCCTCCCTTCCAATTCTAATTTTACTTAGAATCCATTTAACTATTTAGGTGCAAGCTCTATTCACCTATTTTTGGTCATTAAATAATTTATTATATTTCTTACAACCTACGTCAAATATGAGGTTGATATCAAGAGGGGATTCATCTATGACCTTGAGTTCTGTGTTCTTATCAATTTCCTCAATGATTTTTTGTTTCATATCTATGTCGTTGTGTCATAAACCATATTCTTACAAGAATAGCCTTTTTATTGAGTTATTAACATCATTTTTTTAAAATAAACTAGATACACTTTTATCCTTTTCTACTGTTTGGATGATTTTTACCTCATTTACAAACACCCCATGGGTGTTCCATGTTGAATTTCCCCTTCTGGTTAATTGTTCCAATTTCTAAAAACTCCTATTTGGATAATGGCCAAATTTATAAAAAGAATTTACATTATTATATGAATGTTTTATGGAACCCATGGAACCTCTTAAGTGCATGGCCCACCTATAATTGGAAATGGATGTCCAGTTATATGCCTTTTTTACCTTGTAACCATATAAGTGGCTCTTTGAGACTTATATTATGAATTGAATTTTTATGAGAAATTGAATGGATTAGTTAAGAGGAATGGATAATACATGATGAGTTCACTTATTAAAATAGAATGGTTTCTTTAAATGGAATGAATTATTAGGGTAGTATGGCCATACCAATTGACATTTAAAAATTGTAAATAATTGAATTATGAAGAAATTTGTTATTCCATTTTTCATGAGTAATGAGATGCATGGGAGGTAATTACTCAGGCCCATATTAATAAATGTTATTCTACCATGTTATGGGATGAAGTATGATTTTACAGGTTCTTCTAATAATTAAGGTATCATAATCCCTTAATTATGTTGTTAAGCATGATTTCTCACTCCATTGATACTAGTTAGATATTGGGATGGATGTGCCACATCCCATGTTTGAGTGTCAATATGATGGCACAATCACCATCTGGAAAAATGAGAATCGTGTCTCCCAAACATTTTTATATGTAGAGAATGTACCTGGATTCTGGAGCTTATAAACTCCCTAGAAAAGTTATGGATGTCAGAGTTATCCCAGATCTATCTAGTAACTAGTATTCTATGTATTTTTATGCTTACCTCCACACGTACATGGTTCATATAGGTGGATGAATTATATCACTATACTATATAAATATTTACTATTAATATATGATTATAGTGTCTAAGCAAACATTACTTTCAGCCATGAGATATAGAAGGTAGAGCCGTTAGGTGACCTCTAGGAAAATAATAGGGCGATTATATTTTTATTCATCATTATTTATTAGTTTGTTATTCATGAACACTTTTTAGTTATATGATCTTCTTGGATAACTTTTAAATACTGTTGATGGTGGCCTACTGAGATTATATATCACACCATACTCAGGCTACGATTGGTAACTGAAAAGATTAATTTTTTATAAGTAGTGATAATGGAAAGCACCATGATAATGGTTTTCAATATTCTTATTTTATAAGTGGAACATAGGATCTGAGGACTTAGCATAGACTCAATATTCTAGTGGAAAATGTTTTGTTATTTTTTTACATTCACATAGTATGTTTGTATTTTTCCTTCCCTTCTTCCCCTTTTTTATATTATCATGACATGAATCCATGTATATGACACTACCCAATGACTTTTTATTATTATTTAGTTTTTCAAATTTTTAGCTTTCTACTTCTTTATTATTATTTTTGGTTTGTTCTTATGCTTCTTTTGTGGTACGTTTATGATTGTATTCAGTTGTACAACTCCAACATTAAGGGTATAGCCTCCACAATATACCACATTCATACCCTTACTACTAGTCAGTAGCCTTTGGCATATGGGTTGGTGCACTTGAGGCCATTTGACCAACTTTTTGGGGGAATGGAAAAGTGGATCCCAGGACAGCATGTTACAGTGATGAAGAAATATATTCAGCTTTATTGGAACCCAAATTTACTGAGGATTTAATTTTATAAATTCGTGTTATATGTTTAATATTAATTAACACATCTATTTCTCATGTATATTTTTTCATCATTATGGTATATCTATTTATTATTAGTAAAGACTTCCTCAAATATCTCTCATTCTCAAATAATACAAAATAATTTTATGTTTTTTTAAAATATTTTAAAATTATTGTGTCTGCAAAGGGATGTGACTAATTTCGGTTGGATTGATACCTAACTTGGATTGTAGAAAACAATAAAATATGTGGACATGAGTTAGTCAAATAAAATAAGATTCCAATAATAATATTGAATTATATATCATTTAAATCCTTTCCATCATCACATTTATTCAACATTATACCCAAAACAAATTAATTAGATATTCCTATTGATTTACCATTTCCAAATATTTTCAATAAATACATGAAATATATTTATTGAAATACAAATAAATGAACAAAAATTATGTAAAAATACGTTTTCATGTATTTATTTATTTTATTATGTATTTTTATATTATGTAGAAGCTGTGAATGGTTTTGAGATGTTCATGAGGGTTTTCAAAGATTTTAGTGGGTTATATAAGGGTGAACAATTGGCCTATGGTTAGGAGAATCTATGAATGCTACCCATGAAGCTATGAAATAGAAAATGGGTCTTTTATGTATCCAAATGGTTGGAATATTGTTTGGGTAATCTATGTGATAACTATGTGTCATCGATGAATTTTTTTTGTAGATTGATTGACTGGTTGGCCCATGGTTTTGTAGACCATGAAGTCGAACTATGAAGCCTAGGTTATGTATAGTAAAACATTCATTATTAATGCATGTTTTAAAACCCGATGTTTTAGATATTTACTTGTATTATTCTGTATTTTTATTTAATAAATTGGTTGGGGTATGTCCCATGATGTTCCATTGGGTTTTCAGAGGCTTTGGACCAAAATTTAATGGTTTATTATTAGCAAAAATTTAGGTTAAATCATGAATGATCATTAGGTAATTGTGTACTGTAAAATGATGATTTAGGGAAACTTTATTTTATTATTTCCATATTTTAAATTATTTATTATGTTTGATATCATGCATCATATGAAACCCTAAACATAATCAAACAGTGAAATATTATTATTTAAATATGATATTTGAAACATAACTTTTAAATTAGAGGGAATGAATATTTTTTACAAATTTAAAATGTATATATATATATAATTTTTCTAATCAATTTTTTTATTAATTCCAAGAAAATGAGTACTCAATTTTTAGTAAATTCGTTTTAAAAATTAAGGATTTATTTTCTTCCAAAATGGGGGTTTATTACATTGTGGAATTGAATAATACAATATTTCTCTTGAAAATTTTAAAGTGGTATTTGATAATTTATATTTAATTATTGAAATTTGTATATCATATTATCATATTGTGAAATTTTTAAACATTTTTGAAATGTTTTATTTTTCAATGAATAGTGAAAATTCCGATTTTAATTGAAAACTATATTTTATTTTAATGTATATAAGAAGAAAAATTCTATTTTTGATTAGTTCAAAAATATAAATAGGTTCATATTATTAAATATAACAAAATTTTAGTTTTTTAAATGATTTTATAATTATATTTAGTACAAAACCATTTTATATTTAAAAAATAATTACTTCTAAAAAATTGTTTTTCATCCTGTTTTTATAGTTTAATTTTAAATGAAATTCAGCCAACTATATGTATTGAATATTAAAAAAAGGATTCATTATTTATGATTATTTTGTCAAAAATTTGGTAAATATTCCTCTTTTATTTTTAGTAAATATGAATATTGACTATAGTAAATTGTTTTATCACAATAAAGGTTAAATTAACTAAATAAGGGATAAAATTTATATCATAATGAAAATAAAATGACTTTAAAACATGACCAAATTTTATTTCATGTGTCCAAACCATCCATAATTATATCTGATTCTATTCTAAGGACATTTTTCTATTTATTTATGATTATGACCTTTATAATATTTTATGATATGAAAATTCAAAAATTTCACACTCTTATTTTTAATAAGTAAAGTATTATTAACATCGGAATGATAAAAAAAGTTATTGTAAGAACACATTTTTTATATAGGTATATATATTTTTATGTTTTTATTATCTATTATTTCCAACCTAATATGGATTCTATTTGATGTTGTAAAAGTTTCTGGTGGGGTTTATTACTTGTTCAGAGCTCATAACCCCTGAAGTTGGAGGAAAACAATAGGCTACATGGTTAGTAGAAACAATGTTAAACATTATACATGGTATCTCATAACCATGTGATTATAGACAACCAGATGAGTCAAGACCACTCCAGAGACCATACACATGTGAAAAAACTGAAGACTTTTTATTATATGTGTTTTTAAATTATTGAAGATAGTTTCTCTAACCATGAAAACAGACCATGCATGTGCCCCCATATAACATTAGATGGTTCATGGTTGGCACATGGTTAGTCCAACCTTATAACCAAACTCTGTGACCTATATTTTTGGGAATATTTAACTAAATTATTTTAATGAAATTTTATTTTAAAACCCTCCTTTCATTTATTTTCTTGAAAACATAATGAGTTCCTTTCCCCCATTTTGATCTCCCAAGTATCCCTTTGATAGTATTTAATCATGTTTTTCTATCCACAGTCTTATAGAAGAAAAATTCACTTAGATGGATCCAAATCAGTAATATCATTATTCATTTTTATGTATTTTTTTATTTCTCTTTTCCATGAATATGTTATTGAGGTGGAGGGGCATTTTCACTGTTTTCAAGGAGTTCTTAAGTTCATAATATATCATCCAACTTAGGAGAAATTAAATGTTGATACTAGATTAGGATAGTAATAATTGTAATATTTAGATGATCTATAAATTAATAATCATGTTTTTATATTTTATAATATGTTATGTTGTTATGTATGTCAATTTCACCATCATTTACCCTAAATTGATCCTATCTTAAATTGGTTTATTTTCCTAGAAACTAATAATCTTATTAAGCTCCTTCATAACAAGTACCTTTGATGGAGCCTACCCTATGGGTGTTCCCCCTCACATTCCTAAATGGATTTAATGAGAATATGGACAAAGTACCAATCTATGTCTGTTTCGTTATTCAAAAAATGTGATAGTACAAAAGAAATTGATCGATGTAAAGTTATATAGTGGATAACAATATTATAAATAATTGAATTGGATTATGGTTAGAGGTAATTCCATGTCACATATTTATAGATTTAATAATGGTTATTCCATTATTGACATTAAATGAAATAGAGAAATGGATTATACCATGGCTCATATTAAAGCCAATGGTTATTATTTATTATGCGATGTGAGGTCATGATGAACATTAATAAACATAATGAATGGGAAGGATGATTTTTTTCAATTATAATGAATGGTAATGATGACCCTTATGCATGTATTATACCAAATGGGCATGAACGACCTTTATATGTATACTAATTTTGAATGACATCTCTATTCTGTGACACTAGGCATGGTGTCCCTTACCGTGATAATGGGAATAAATCCCCCATAATATTTTGATTCATGTAATGACATCCATATTATATGATACTATGCATGGAATCTTTATTCTTTGATATCAGGGCATGACATACCTATTCCGTGATACTATGAATGGGATACCTATATTGTGATACTAGGCATGGAATTATATAATTAGGTGGTACAAGGCATGTAATGAATTAATAAATGTCACTGGGCATTGATTACCTTGGATCCTTTTTGGAATTATTCCAATTTGGTCAAAATTAGGTAATGTCATCATGGTTTCCTTTTAGTAAACATAACTGACCCATTTACAGCTATTGTTACCGATTAAATTATTATATCTACAAACTACAATATTATACACACAAACTGGATATTTATAGACATCATTGGTGGTGGATTAAGGAAATTTATCTCAAAACATATCTGAGACTCCTATGGAACCTTGGAATATTACATACATTCTCGTGTAGATAAGTGGATGTGCGCTCTTATGGATGCATTAATTTTGGCTTGAATTAGGTTGGAGTCATTAGGGGATGACTGGGATGGAGCTCATGACGAATAATATATTTTTCACTTTTTGTAAATTTTTTGTATTGTACTTATATATATTGTTTGTATCCATTTCTTCATTCTTTACTGATATATGACATACATTATCATCATTTTTTATATTATTCACGTACTTATTTTAAATATTTATATCATTTTATTGATTACTTACAACTTTTTCAATTGTTCATTCATTGATATAATTCTTTCTCTACTTGATTGGTGATTGTACCGATGTGATACTATGTTGATGATGTTATAGTCCCCCCCACTAACATATCCAAGGCCCTCACTTCTCAACCGTGGCCTTTAGAATGTAGGGTGACGTGCTTTATGGCATGTGACCAACCAGGCTCAGGTCACACTTGAGTGGCATCTAAGTATGGGACATCATAAAGTGGTTTTAATGGTTTCGTTCCATATTTAATATATTGATATAATAGACATGTGTTTAGGAATGTCATGGGTGTTGGTAATTATCTATTCCTATGTGTAGCCAACCCATTTATAGAAAAAAAAATATCCTCAAATTGATATTTCTATTTAATGTTTTTTATTATTTTAGTTGATTTGATTCCAACATTTTGCGATGAACTTGAATAGTGATATTACTATTGATATAATTGAGGTTTATCTTTTATCCTTATACAGATGAGATGTGGTAAAATAATCATTTTGTATGAATCTTATTAGGCACCCTATAAATAAATTTACATGTCATTCATATTCCATATCATATAAGAGAATTATGTATCTTCTTCACCTGTGATTTTCATGGGTGCTTTCATTGAAATAAATATAATTATTATCAACTAATGATATGTGTAGGGGATTGGGAAAACATAGTTTTTATATAGATATACTTCCATAGTCATACATTATTTTTCTAAATAGGTTATGGAAGACAGCCAAGAAGTCATCTATGGCATATTTAGTAACAGACTGTTGGTCACATATAATGGATCATGTTGTGATAAGGATTAACTAGATTCCATAATTCAGTTCATAAGGTTTATTGGAACTATTGGATTTGAGGTGGTGAAACATTTGATTCAACCATTTAATGAGTAATTGAAATTTAGAAATAAAATAAATGAAATTGAAATTCAAAAAACAAATAGGTTGACCATGTCCCATCCTTAATAATATGAAGTATGTATTGTGTCTATTGTCCTTTACAAATTTCCCTATTACCCATACCTGACTCTTTGAGAAGAAATTAGGGTTTTATTATTACATTGAATGTCCATGTACCAATTTTATTTGTATATATTTCTCTTAATATTTTTTCAAAACCTATTTGTCAGATGTGTTTGTTGACTATAGACCAGTCCCACCATGACGTCCTCCAGTCATACACTATGAGGGAAATGAAGACCGAGCCTCGAAGGTGGTAGAACCTGAGGCACCATTTATAACTCTAGTCGTGACTCCTATGTAACCTCTTCCTATTCTCAATGTGGGTAATGTAGGATAGTTTTGAGGAGCCTTCATATGGATTATGAATACCTAATTGGGTGATTTTCCCTCTACCCCTTCTATGGTAGACTTAACTCATGAGTTCTAATAGTAACATCTACCTAGATATCCAAGGGACAGGGGACCACCAGTTTTATATTTATGTATCAAGATGCATATATCTATATTTCGGTATCATGGTACACCTCCTGAAATGGGATTGAAACATAGTACATATATTCTAAAATGATCCTCCAAAATCTAGTGGGATATTATAAAACAACAAACTCTATATCGGGAAGTGATACAGAGGGACTTCTAGTTGATATACTTTGATTATTTCTTACCATATCCCCAGACGAATGATCAATACAAAGATTTTATGAACCTAAAACAATGTTTGATGATAGTCATGTACTATTCATCCACTTTTAGAGAACATAATAGCTTCATGACTATCTATAATGCAGATGAGATAGTGAAAGTAAGTCAATTTGAGGACTATATGAGGAATCCAATTAGTTATCAGGTAAATGTTTTTTAGTTTTCTACCTTATATGAAATATTGAACCAGGACCTTATAACAAAGAAGGATCTAAGGGTTGTAGAAGATATGATCCAAGATGGTTCAGAACCAATACATAGTACTGGTTCTACTAGCTGTCGGAAATGACACATTGAAACTAAATGCGCGAGCCGAAATAACCAGTTGACCTCTAAAAATATCGATGTTGTATGTCAATAAGGTGGTAATCCGATGAATAACAGTCCCTAGTGTCTCTAAGACCCCATTTAATGTCATGGGTGTGGAATTTTATGGAATATTCAATGATTCTTTAGGGCCTTTCAATATATTAGGAGTGGGATAGGATCCTTATTATATACCCATTTAGGAGAAGATTTGATAGAACCTCTCCAGGTATGTAGCTAGAGTACTACTAGTCGTACATGTAGATATGGAGTTCAAGGATATGGTTTAAGGACTTCATATTTCTAGTTCCAATAGAGGGGCCCTTTTCCATGTAATCAAGTTATAGCACTATGTTGGGGATCATGCCATATATTTTCCGTGTGTCTTATACTAGAGGTGGATGATTCAATTATATATATTACTCTAGGTACTATAATAGTATCCTTTATGATCATTTATCCATTATTTAATATAGTTTCATGACATTATTTAACATATGTGTCTGTTGTGTAGAGTCTAAGACTCTATGTTGAGTACTCTTGTGGCGTAATGATGCTAGATACACCTTTGGGTATACGATCAGAGAATGTAGGCAAGTTCATGGATTTCACTCTTGAGGTAGGAAACCATAATTTTAAATGGAACCACTTATTCCTCAATATGAAATGAATTTACATCATTCTTGTGATGAACTAGTCGGTTCCCTATAATTCCTTTGGGGGTTGTAATCACTGAAGGGTGTCGTTTACACCACTAGAGGGTGGTATTAAAATTCAAAAAAGTTACTGGGATGTCCAGACCATTGGAGATGTAATATTTCATCATGGGATAAGGGAATGAACACCAGTATTTCAAGACATTATATGAATAATCCTGGATAACATCGGATTGATTTCCCTCCTATAGTCAGTTTTTTTGGGGATGTAGACCTCGATGACGTCTCATGACTACCTTCAATGAGAGGTAAAAATTTCAATCATGCTAGTTCCTGTAGTAGCAACAATATTCATTCCTCCCGACAATATGGACACTTCAATGTTTATATATCTCAATAGGTTGTGAATGGATTTAGTTGACAAGGGTGTTATATGTCATGGAACATCTTCTTGGTGTTAAATTTTCCTTTTCACCAAGAATTTCTAAGGAACCATTTTGTAATTGTTTGAATTAACCTAGGTGAAATCATCTTATAGTGAAATCCCATTGTTTGTTACCTCACGTAGATGATCTTTTTGACCTGCTCAGAGGAGATATTCTATTTGTGAGGATTTAAATGAGATTATTATGTCATATAGTTCAAGTTTGAACTTCATATTTTCCACATACAACTTTCCGTTATTTTTATAGACTATATTATTATCTCATGGTGCCATTCATTCATATGAACACACATTAAATCTTCACATCTTTTATCAATCGGGTCTTCTATCCCTATATAGAAAACATTATTGTGGTATTTGTATGACATATGGTTGTATTTCCATACATGTAATAACCATTTCACTCATCTTGAGATTGTTTTGAATACTCTAAGAGAGAAATAGTTGTATGATAATCTTAGTAAATTTCATTTCTTTATCGATATGTCACAGTTCTTGTGTCACATTTTGTCAGATGTATGAGTTTCAGTGACCCAAGAGAGGGTGAGAGTATTAGATACCTAGGTGTAGCCCAAGAAAATATTTGACATTAAAAGATTCTTGGGTTTCTATGTTCACTATAAGAATTTTATATAGAAAAAAAACACTTATATTCACCTATTACAAGCTTGATTAAAAATGGTGTGAATTCTATATGGTTTGAATCCTCCAATACATCAATTCATGAGATGAATGATAGATTGACTTTAGCATCAATCCTGATTATTCCAGAGCTAGGAATGAGTTATACAATCTATTTTTATGCATCCGGTTTTGGTCTAGGTGGAGTTTTGATGTAGGAATATAGGTTCCTTACATATGGATATTGATAGTTGATGCCTCATGAGAAAAATTACCCAAAACAATATATCAAGTTAGCAGGTCTTGTACGCGCCATGCATTTTTGGAGGAGTTACTTTTTGGGAGTATTTTTATGGTGTTTATGGAACAAAATATCCTCATTTATATTTTTATAAATAAAGACATAAATATCTAGATGTGATGATGTGATGAATATCTACATTCCATTGACTTCATGCTAACTTATACAACTGGGAAGGTAAATGATGTTGCTGAAACTCTATGGTGTGGTATTTTGATGTAGGAAGTTTAGGAGTCCTATACTGAATGATAACATATGCATATATTTTCTAATATGAAAATATAAGTTGAAGACTACCATGTATAATAATTATTTTCATCCCTATCAGTGTCCTCCTCCATTTTGGATATGGTTAAGATGAGAGAGTTTTTAGGTCCAGAGGACTTGGTCGAATGAGACATAATTTTTAATGAGGACCACTTCCAGATAGAATAATTGATGATGAAACAATTCTATGTATACATGTGTGTATCTGTGTTCCCATAGATATGAGAAAGAAGTTGAAGGAGAAGTCACACACTTCTTAGTGGGTAGTTAACCTAGGTATCTCCAAGATGTATCATGATATGCACCAATACTATTGGTTATGTTGGATGAAGCATCCTATAGTAGGATTTTTCACTACGTGTTCCACTTAACAGTAGGTAAATGTTGACAAATAGAGAGATATAGGTTTTTTACAATAGTTACTGGTCCAAAAAATGAAATGGATGGATGTTGCTATAGAATTTTTCATTGTCTTCCCATGGTTTCCCCATGACAGCCATGTGTTTGGGTATTCATGGAGTAATTGAAAGAGGTAGTTCACTTTATTCCTATCTAGAAGACTTTATCATATGATGATTTGTGAATATTGTATATATGTTAGATCATTATATGACATTGGGTCCCTCGTAATATCATTTTAGATATCGTTTCTTGATTCACAGAAAGGTTATAGAAGGGGTTGTAGAAGGATGTGAGTACATATGTGGTTCTAAGCATAGACATTCACTAGTTTATTGATGGTAAGTCATGATAGAATATATAGGTTATTAAGGATATTATCAAAGAATGGGTCCTTTATTTCATAGGTTTATGGGATAATAATATCTCTCTCAACAACTTCTCCTATTATAATATTTATCAGGTGATGATTCTGAAGGATCCCAATGAGTCCCTAAATGGTAGGCTATATATTCCACCTATTTTCTGGATAAAGGATGGAGAGGCACCACTATTGGATACTCATCTAATTCAAGATATTTTGGAGTAGGTTCAACTGACCAGGAAGCAGATTCATACTACTCTATGTATATATAAATCAAATGTCTATATCCATCAACGACCACTGGATTTTGAGTTTGGGGTTCATGTATTCATGCAGGAATCACCCAAAATTAGAAATAAATGAATAGAGAGGCAAGGGAATATGTCACCCCACTCTTTTAGGCCGTTGGAAATTTCTGAGTGAGTCAAGAAAGTAGCCTTCCTATGTCTATTACCTCAAAAGTACTGATCCACGCATGAAGTCTTCTATATTTAACATCATCATCGGTATCATATTGGAATATCTCATATTTTTTATCCCATGGATTTTGATCCTGATAATAATGGTTCCTTTGAGGATTATACTATATGCGTCATCGACCAAGGAATGAAGGGTCTTTGAGGATGGGTTTTCCCTTTAGTATGGGTTCAATGGAAGAATGACTCGGTACATTATGAGATCTGGGAGAGTGAGTCCAATATACAACCTCATTGATAGGATTTATTCTCCAAAAGTGCTTCACCTCCCAAGGATGGTGAACACATGGATTATTTCCTTTAATGGGAAAGAATATAAGAAATCCATTTTTACCACTGGTACATATCCTTTAATGTTTTTTTTAATTTTTTTGGCACATAATAATGATTTACCTTGAGTTTATAAATGTTCTGCGGGTTTCTAGTGCTTATTTGGAGTTCATAACCTCATTTAGTGGAAAATAAAACATGGCCACATGTTTAGTAAGGCTCTACTATCTTGACCACATGGTCTCTCATAATCATGTAGGTATGGATAATGGGGTGAGGTGGGATGTATGATTTTCCCTGACATTGTGCCAAGGAATGAATAACCATGGAAAACTTGAAAACATTTTATTAGAGGTTTTTTTTCATGTTTGGTAAATGGTTTCTAAAACTCTATACCAAAACCATGATACCCCCTTACCATAAGATATGGTTCATAGTTTGGGCATAGTTTTTACAATCGTTCCACCAAACCGTGAGATCCCTATTTTAGGAAAATTTATAAAAATTCACTTAATGATCTTTTATGTTAAACCCCTCCTTTCATTTCTTTTCCAACAAAAATTACAAGCACCATTCCCCAATTTTAATCTCCCATGTATTCTTTTGATATTTCATAATTCCGTTCATCCATAAGGGGTATGATCGAAGCATTGTTCATCTCATTGAACCTGTGTTGGTAATATGTTAATTATTTTTATCTGTTTTTCATTTCTATTCTCCTTGATCAAGTTATTGATGTGTAAGAACATATGCAGTAATTTGAGAGTGTTTGTATATTTTTTAAGTTTTTCTAATCTAGGTCAATATAATGGATGATATTGTACAAGGAGATTCATGTGAGTACAAGTTAGGTGGCCTATAAATTATTACTCATGTTTTTATTTTATTTAATTTGTTCAGTTGTGTCGCATGTCGATTTCACTATGAGTTTACCCTAAATTGAAAAATCCATAAATTGGTTTCTTTAAATGGATAATAATGATCTCATTAGACAACTTGAGTGTGTCTACCTTATATGGAGCCATCCCTTTGGGTGTTCCCTCTTACATACCTAAATGGATTTAATTAGAATATTGCCAATGTACCCATTGAGACTTTTGTTTGTTCTTCTAAATTGTGATAGTATAAATGAAATGGATGGATTTTGTGGTGTATCATGTTAAACATTTTTATAAATAATTATATATTATAAGGGTTAGTGATAAGTCAACATTGCCTATTTATATATTAAAAAATGGCCACATCTTTATTGATATTAAATGATAATGAGAAATAGATTTTTCTTTGTCTTGTATTAAAGCTAATTATTTATTAATGATGTGACATAAGGTCATGGAAACCATTAATAAACATAATAAACTGTTATGATTACCCTTTGGAATTATAATGAATAGAAATGAAAACACTTATGTATGTATTATACTAAATGGGAAGGAAAACCCTTTATACTTATACTATATGGGAACCATATCCCTATTTTAAGATACATGGTATAGTATCCCATATTGTGATAATAGGAATGGTCTCCACAATACTATTATGATACAGGCAATGCATCCCTATTCTATGATACTAGGCATAGAATCGCTATTCTGTGATATTGGGAATCGTGTCTATATTTTGTGATCCTGGTAATAGTGTCCCTTATACATGTGTTATTGCGCATGGAGTCCTTGAAAAATGTGATACTAGACATTCCATAAATTGATACTTTTTCAGAGTTATCCTGGAATGGGTTGAAGTTTGTAGTGTCAGCCTGGTTTCCTTTCAAGAACCAAAGTTGACCCATTTACAAATATTATTTTCACTTACATTATTATATGTGAACACTTCTCTATTGTACATATAGACTACATATTTTCATATGAAATTTTTGGTGATGTACTTAGATTCATTTTCCACCCTATCCGGGCATCCTATAGTACCTAGGAAGATTGAATGATTTCAGGTGTAGATAATGGGAAGCATCCTCTTATTGATGCATACCTTCAATCATGACATAAGATGGAGCTCGTAGTATATGATCAGGATGGAGCTCAAGATACTGAATATATTTTCCCTTTTCTTGTGTTTTTTATAGTAATACTACTTGTTGTTTGTATCCATGTTTTCATGTTTTATAAATTCTTGAAATACATGATCATATTTTGAATATGGTTCACTTACTTATTTCAATTATGGATATACGTATCCTGGTTATTTACATATTTTTCCACTACTTATTCAATATTATACTAATTTTAATATTTATATGTTTATTGTAGAACTCTAATACTATGTTGATGAGGGTATAGTTTCTCTAAGGACACACCCAAGTCCCTCTATACTAGTTGGTAGCATCTGACATTTAGGGTGATGCACTTGTGGTAATGTGGCCAACTAGGCTAGAGGCACTATTGAGTGGCATCCGGGATGGGGATATCAATATTATGTTTATTTATAAATTTTCATATAAAATACGAATTATTTATATTTATCATTATATTTGTTTTTAATTTTTACTTAACAAATAATTACCTTAAATTCTTACACAATGCTGGCACTATAATTATACAATTAATGGATATTTTATATAAATTATTCTAAAAATATTTAATGTAAAATAATCTGAGATAATTACATTGATATATGAATTTTATAGTTTAACATAATAGGATAAATATGTAATAAAAAAAATCTTCTAAAATTATTTGATTTTTTAATGATAATAAGGTCAAAATAATGAATAGGTCTAAAAATTGACATTAATAATATTTTTTTGTAAAAAATATTTTATTGAAATATATAAAAATAATAAATTTATTATACTCAACCAAGTTATCAGGATATTGTTGATAATATCAACCATGGACTATTTATGGACCATTTTTTAAATTATACTAACTATATTTTCCCTCAATGATTAAAAATCATTATTGTCGTGATAAGTGTGGAAGCGATTAAGGAGGGGCTAAAACTAAAATATAATGGAAAATCATGGTACAAAATAACCTAAATTTATTTTTATGAGATAATTTTGAACCATTATAATAATATATTCCAAATAATATGTTTGGATTCATTTTTAATTTAAAAATATTTTATATGAAATTAATATTTTTAGAAATTCCAAGACTTTCCCTCTACTGTCTTATAAAATATAATTTTTTCTTAAGATTATTTTAAATTTTAATGCCCATTTGTATCAGTCATGATTAGAAAAAACCACATCCAAACATCTCTATACATGATATAGAGGCCATATTTTATTCATAATAATAAATTTATAGGTCTGATGTTGTAAATCAAAGGAATTTGTCTGAGAAAGAGGTATAATTCTTAATAGAACATGTTTATTTAATTTCATATCATATTTCCATAGATTATTATCCAACCTTGATGAGATAGTAAATTAGTATATTAAATTTATTAGGATTTTATTATGTTAGATTCACAACCGATATCCATCTCGAATCTCTATCAAATGCGAAAGGAATTCATTATTAGTGTGTATGGATAAATATCATCTCATGGAATGATGTAATTAATTTTTCATAACCACCTATAGCATCAATTTATAGTGATGGAAATAATTTTTATTTGTGATATTATTTAAAAATATATCATTCTAAAAATAAAATTCTTCATTAAAATTTTTACCTTTCCATTTAGTCGTGTGTGCTCATAAACTACCATCATACTAATTATAATGTACATAATTTTTCATAACTACATTTTTTTATAAGTTTTAAAAGAATAAATTATTTATAAAAATTATTATTAATTCATGACTATTATTTGTTAGATGATGGACCAATGGCCCCATTTTACAACAGTCAACACACTATTTGTGTTTTGATATTCTAGGCTAAACTTTCTCAAATAACATGATGTGGACTTAAATGATTAAGTAATTAACTATGAAAGTATGATAAATGAATTAAATAGTTTAATTAAAATAAATTAAACCTTGTAAATGTTGTTAAAAAATATAATCGGTATTAGTTTATTATATAGGAGTTAAAGGACATATGCAGAATGTTTGGACACAAGGTTATGGATTTTGTGTCAACTTCCCTTCATTAAGGAATATTTTAAAATTCTTATCATAATTTCCATTATTGGGCATACATAATAAAATTTTATATTTTATATCATGAATCCTTCACAAATCATGGTATTTTAAGGTATAATTTAATTTATTTTATCCAAGGTTATTTGACATGAATGTCACCATGTGGTAAATTGTATCTGAACTCAATTTACATTAGTTATGTTATAAACATTATTCATTAAATTTTTTCCCTGATTAGGTTTTAATTGATCTCCCAAATATATTATTCTATATTTTCACATTTTTTGGGGATTTATATTTTTTAGCATAATCTCCCACTAGATTAATTCTCAATCAATAATATGATATGTATAGGGGTAATTTTCCTCAAATTATACATTGGGATAGATATTAGGGGTATAGAATTATTATGCCAAAAATTTGGGGATTTATTATGGATTAATAAATTGTTCCAGTTCGACTGGGTGGTGGAAACCTTATGTGGTGGGGTCCATTCGGAGGTGTCGATGGATATCAGTTAGGTTGGCGGCTAGGCAGATGCGTGGTATCAATGATGCATCATTTAATGTGGATGATGGGATTCATCGATGGTTGTGGAATTGGGTGAGGAGTGAAAGGGAACTGATATGTTGAAATGGAGTTTGGGTGGAGCCGATGGAACATCATCGAGGGTAGGATGGATGCATGATTCATGATGATAAACAGGATGACCAACACCCTACTAAAAAACTCCTTGACAGGGGTTGTGACGATATCACAGAGGCAGCAGAACATGGACCTAAGGGAGTAGACTGAGTAGAAAATATAGGTGGGAAGGCCTACATGTCGTTGATGGATGGAATGGTTAAAGAGATCGTGTGGATCAAGTTCTACAAGGGACATATATTAATAAATAAAAGGAGATTGATAGGTGGATTGTCCATTGTGGGGTTTATGATCTTCTTGTTAACCACAATGGGTGTGTGGCATGTGTGTATATTTGCAGTTATACCCAAAAAATCTACAATATATCATTAAATTAATGATATTTAATGTTCCATTTCATGTTATTATTTCATGGAGATAATAATTTTAATTTAACCAATGTGACAATGGTATCATGTTACAATATTTTTCATTTTCATCATTGTTTATGGTCAAGGTTCATTGGGGGAGATATCATATATTTTTGTAAATTTGGAAAGACATCTATTTTAATATCCTCTATTTTTGAATGTGGTTAACCTGTTTGATTTACATTTTCCCCATTATTGATTAAAGAAACATAAACAATGTCCTTTTTATGTGATGCCAGTATTTTAATTTCTCTTAGATATGGAATCATTCTTTTCTATATCAGTTTTTATAATGTTTTAAAAAATATTTTTTTTAAAAATAAATTATTTAATAAATATATTTTACATTATCATTTAACATCTTTTAAATTTTTTAAAAAGTATATTTCATGATGTTTTAGAAATTACACATTAAACACCTTTTATAAAATGATTGAAAACAATATTTATATTTATAATTTACAAAACAAAAAAAATTCCCACCATCATAACCATTATATTTTTTGAAGTATCCTCTATTTTTTCTATATTTATTTTTAGTGAAAATGATTTTAATTTTATATTATGAATTTAATATTTTTTAAAAGTCCTTTTTATAGTAATAAGGGTATTTTCCACGTGAATGTTTGTAATTATATCTGAAGTGAAATTCCATGCATCAACATCAATAGCCCCTGATGTTCCATACACTACACAAGTGATATATAGAAATTATACCATCCTTTCTATTTCTCTGGGTGGATTATTATATTGACAAGGAAACCATTTCCATTCATAGGTGAATCAATAAATGAATGAGTAATTAATGTTGTTATGTATAAAAGTGAATGATTATAAATGGTTTAATCGTGAATAGTACATGTATATTTTTTATGAAGATAGGTGCTCCCGGATAACACCAGATGAGTCTGATATCACTTATTCGATGGGTGCACCAAGATATCGATCAACTGTATTGGGTACTAATGTGGTTATTTGGGTAATTCTATTCAAAGTCGACCATATAGTTATTCAACATTGAAGGGTTCTCTGATGATAATGTCATGTGATTCTAACACATTTTATTTATGATTATTGTGGGTTTTAAATGATTTCTTTGATCTTGTTTGATAATAAATTCCTCATTATTATTGATTCAAATGATTTTTCCCTTGGATAATTATTTAATCCATGATTGATTATCTAATTATAGATGAGTATGAATTCTATTATGTTATTTTCATGCACTATAATTAAGTCATTATACCATTATAGTCATCTTATTATCATTGATGAAATTCAATTGTTAATTATTATGTTTACCTTTATTGAGCATTTGAGCTCACCATTATGTATCTTATTACCTAGTTTATAAATATTAATGTTAAATGTAATGATTCTAGAAAGGTTTCATATGAGATGAACATTAGGGGAGATGATTAATACATAATGTGAAAATAATAAAATTGGTATTTTGGTATATGATGTAGAGTCTTTATGAACTGGTTGTTTATGAATCCATGTTGTTAAGAGTCTTTCTTAATTAACTAAAACTCTAAATAGAAAAGGTCTATGGAGAGGGAAGTGATCCAATATTTTATTTTTATTTTCTAAGGTTTTGAAAAAAATTGGGTAATATATATTGGTATAAGATGCATAAATGTAATGTTAATTCATTTAGAACTAAATATGATTATGTGGGTTCATGGTTATTATTTTCATGGTTTCCACAGTGTTTTTTAACGTTGTTTCAATGAAAATGTGACACTAATATTTTTTACCTAATGTTATTTTCACTCATGGAATAAGGTTTTCTAGACTTGAAGTGTGATTTCTATATACTAACAACTGAAAAATTAGAAAATATCTTCCCAAGCCATGTATAAAACCATAATCAACATAAAAAATTAATAAAAATTTTATTTTAATCATACCCCTTCCCTAAAACAACAATTTCTTCTCTATTTTCTTCGAACCTCGAACCTATAAGATTCCTTGGGAGACATTACTGATCCTATTTATTCTATATCTCCATCTATTCATTTCATGGAGTGTTTCTCCTATGTATCCATGGTGATAATATTATATGTACTTTTCACTCTTATATTTTATAATTTATCATTGGGAGAGAACCTATTCTGAATGCTTCATGCACAAATTACTTATTTGGTGACTTCTATTATGGGAATTTTTTAAACCACTATTTGATGGTCATAATAGCCTAGATCTATAAGGGTGTTTTTTTAATTTCATCTATTCAATATTTTTTTAGTTTGTTGGAATTTTCTAACTCTACATATGTGAATAATATAAAGGCTTATTCTGTATAAATATAAATTATTAATTTAATTTTGGTTAAATACATGATAATTTTTTATATGAATACTCGCTTATATTTTATTGAGTTTTCAAATAAATATTTTTTCGATTCCCAGAACTTATTTGGTAAAATTCCATTGTAGTGATTTGGTTATGAAAAGAAAACAACATGGTGTTCCTCGTCATATCATTTTCATGGATTGGTGACTCTTCAATATGTACATATATGGAACCTTATTGGTTCAGATTTAGCCACAAATTATTTTTAGAGGGGAATTAGGATTGTACCACCAAGTGAAGACATGGGTTGGGGGATGAGTTTTCCCTTGTGAGTTTGCTTAAATCAGAGGGCCCATTAGATGAGTGAGGAATTGGTTTAGTGACAAAAATCCTAAAGTGAAGGTGTTGGTGAATTACCTAAGTGTGTGAGTTAATGGTTAAGATTTGTGAGTTGTCATGTGATTTGTTTAGATATGTTACATTTATCTTGTTAACTTATTTTTATGATTCCACTGTGTTTTATATAAATTGTGTGTTTACTTATTTTTTAATTATGTTGCATATATGGAATGTCTTTAGAGGATTAACTATTGGTATTACATACTCACCTCTTAATATACGTCTTTGGTGAATATACATATGTTATTCAATATATTAAATGTACTTTGAAAAAATATTACTTTTCCTGTGGGTCACCTTGATGTTGTGAATGTGGGTGATATAGGTGAGATCATGGAAAATAACATTAGTGTGGATCATATTGTAGTGATAATTTTAGAACACTACTTTCCATTTTACTATTCTTTAGTTAGTCTGGTGTGGTGTTTTTATTGGACCTTTAAATAGTATTTTTATTATGTTTTGTTGTGTTATTGGATTCATTCCGAATTATTTTCATGAATCTTATTTTTCTATTTCCATTAGTGTTCTCTTATTTCATATTATATCATTGTGCATGAATCATAACCTAGTGGGGATTCCAACCCTATGATTTTATTTCTATATATGGTTTCTAGGGGATGCACCAACGGTCAGTGGCATTATGATCTTATATGGGGTGTCATGAGAGGGTTTGGGTGTTACCAATGGTATCAATTTGGTAAACATGCACTAAAAATTGAGGAATGTTTCATGAGTGTCCGGTGCCTATTTTGAGCCCAGAGTTATGGAATTGGGCTAAATAACTAGGCAATAATTTTAGTAGGAAGAGTGCTGCCTAGGCCGGATAGTTACTTCTAACCGTGTTGGGAGAAACTACTATGTAGAAGAAGCCACACAGTTTCTCTAAAACATTGAACCTCCTGAGACACAACAATTTAAAAACTAAAAACATTTGGTAGTGGTTTCTCACATGGTTTGTGCATAGTTAGGTAAACCATGTGCCTTAACCATGTTGGAAGAATCCATATGTAGTGTTGTGAGAATGTGTTGGTAAAATGTGTGTCCTTACATTCCAAGATGAAATTAACTTTTGTCCAATCATTTTACATTTAATACTAATTCCATATCTATTTCCCTTTTCCATCATATGTTCTTTCCTTTCTGTTCTTGTAGCTTCTCAATCCTCTCAGTCGAGGCCTTCAAATATCTTCTTTTTCCTTCATTCAATTTCAGTAGTCTTAAAAGAATTGGATTTTTATTGGTACATTCTACAATCCTCTCCCTTCATGTTTCAATTTATCTTCAAATCCATTGCGCTATTTATGTGAAATATATTTTCTTGATATTTAGGGAATTATAAATTTTCTCAAATATCTTCCATCCTACTCCAAATTTGATGCTAATTTTGAGTGAGGAGTTATCTATGTCATTTAAGAAGTTGTTCTCATAATTTTCCACTAGAGTTTTAATATTTTGTAGATATTCCATTGTGTAGAACCGAATATTTTTCTGAGCATCACCTTTTTATTTATGTATTCATATAAAATTGGTCAACACAGCTAAATACACTCTATTTGATCCTTGTATATTATTTATAGGATGTTTAAATCATTTATAGACACCTCGTGGGTGTTCCATGTTCAATTTCCCAATGTTGTTAATTGTTAAAATGCCCAAAACATCTATTTGGTTAGTGGATAATTTTTATAATCGAATTTACCTTTTTAAATGAATGGTATATAGAACCCAAGGAACCTCCTATGTGATTAGAAATCCCCATATAAGAATATTATTTGTTGAAAATATATCCTTTTAAATAGCCCTTTGAGCCTTGAAAATTGAATTTCCTTGTTATTAGTAATTGAATAGATTAATTATGTGGAATTTAAAATACATTATGCTATAATTTCATAAAATTAGATGGATTATTTAAATTCTATGAGTTATAAAAGTGGTATGGAAATTTATATTCAAGTTTAATGAAATGCAAATAATTTTAATATGAATCCTTTCTTGCCTTGATCTTGAATAATGATATGTTTGGGAGGTAATGCCTCATGCCTATATTAATTAATGTGATGGGGCATTATTATTGGATGTGGTGGGATGGTAAGGGATCTGTTGATCATGTAGGTACCGCAATACCTTAAATCTGGTGTTGAGAATGACATCTCACATTGTGGACACTAGTTGGATGTTGGGTTTGATGTGTTGCTCCCCATGTCCTAGTGTTGACATGATGAAAAAATCACCATATTTATTGATGAGAATTATTCCACACACTAATAATTAGATATAGGGAGTGTACCTTGTTGAATAATCATATAGTATTAGTATACTACTTAGGGATGTCTGAGTTATGTTCCGTTCTAGCTAGTAATTAGTATTCTAGGTATATGGCCACATACATCTGCACGTAATTGGTTCAAATATGTGGATGAAATATATACATATACTATATACATATTTACTATTGTTTTATATATATAGTGATTGATCATACATTACTCATGGCCATGAGCCAAAGAAGGTGGAGTCATAAGGTGTCCTCTAAGAACATGAGCTGGCAGTTATTTATTTATTTAGCGTTGTTAATTAATTAATTGTTCCATCACACTATTTATTTAGGATAACATCGTGGATTACTTATTGAAACTATTGGTGGCGTCTTCCTGAGACTATATCTTTAAACCTTATCAGCATTCATTTGGTACTTAAGAAGATAATTTTCCTATATGCACTGATAGGGGAAATAACCCTGTTATCGATCATTGATATGATTAGCTTATAAAAGGATCATATGATTATAGGACTACACATATGCTCAAGATACATGTTGAGTTGTTATTATTATTTTGAATTTTTTATAGAATGTTCCTATCAAAATATCACATATTTCAATATTGTATATAAGTATGATAGGAATCCTTGTATATAAATCAGACTGGTGTCTTTTTATTATTATTTAATAGTCCAATTATTTATTTTTCCACTGATTTATACTTCTATATGTTTATTATTATTCTTACACTATTGTTTGATTATGATTATATTATTTTGTGACACTATGACATGTGGTATATTCTCCCCACCATACCACCCTTACTCCCCCACTGCTAGTCAGTAGCCTCTTCCATATAGAAAGGTGTGCTAGAGGCAATGTAACCCAATGGATTCTGGTATGGGTTATGTGGATCCATTGTTGGGACATTACAATGTGGTTTTATATTATTAGTTTTTATTTTTATTTATTTTTTTCTAGTATAAAATAGACTATGTTTTAATGTAATTTGGAAATGACCCTATTCCTAGACATATCTAAACTATGTACAGGGGAAACCAAATTAAATGGGGTGGCTAATTATAGTTATTACTTATGAAATTTATTGTCGATAGTACTTCACCATTGGGTGACACATATGCTTTGTGTTGTTTTTGATATATTATGATTGGAGTGAGATTTATTTACTATGGCCTGATGAAATGGGGCTATTTCATTAGTTCATGCATAATTATGGGCACAATATGAAAATATTACATACACTTTTCTATTCCATGTTTAATTTCATAGTACATTTTTATGTTGAATATTTTTAGTGATGTAACTTTTTATTGAATTGTGATGAAACTTGTTACATGGATTGGAAAACATAATAGAAACATATGGTTCATAACTTATCCTAATAGTTTTTTCTTTATTAGGTTAATGTAGAAAACTTAATCAATTATTTATGGAATGTTATGATATGGAGCATTGGTTGTGTGGGATAAAATGTATTATTGTTTGGGTTAAGTGGATTGGGTATTTTGGTTCATAAAGAGTATGGGACCTTATATATTAGAAATAGTAATTCACTTAATAAAACCATTTATAGTGATGTAAATACTTGAACAAGCACAAATATAAAATGAATATGACTTTCAATAATAAAATAGTTATCTTTTACATGTGAGTCCAGGACTCATTCCGGAACCCATACTCAACAATGATTTCATAGGTGTCTCTTACTTTATAGTGGCCTATTATGGTCACTTCTCTCTCCTAGGCCTAGGTTTTTGAGTATAGAGAGAGGTGTGATCATTTCTATAAGAAGGTTATGCAACATTATTTGTTTTCTAATTGAAATATTTTATATTTTTGAATTCTATTTTATGGATTTATGATAGTAGATACCTAGTTTGGTATCCAATCAGTGGGTCCTCTCCCATTGTAAGGATTTTCCCCAAAAGATAGGTTGAAACCTCTTCATAAATAATATTTTCTCCATGATATAATGGGCTTCTATGTAATCATTGGGATTCAATAATTATTTCCATTTTGATTTCATTTTGAGTAATATCATCGGATGGTTTCATTTACATTACTATTGGGAAGTATAAAAATTGATAAAGGAGAAGGGGATGTCACTATGACTAGGGATAGTCATGAGTAGAAAAGGATCATTACTGTGATATCTCAGATCACTACTATTCTCATAGATATCTAGGGGTTACAACCTACTGTTTTCCCTCCAGTAGTAGATAATTTTAGAGAACTCTTTATTGATGGCATCTCTGGTCTACCTCTAATGGGAGAGGTAGATTTGAGTGTTTAGTTAGTTATGAAAGAAACACCAATAACCATTCATCCTTATATGATGAAACCAATGGCTATTATAGAACCTAAGAAGCAATTAGAGGATCTATAGGATGAATGATTTATATTCCCTAACACTTCTCCTTGGGGTTCACCAATCCCTTTTTCCATGAAGGTGGATGATACCCTCTTGATTTTTGTGTATTACCATCAATTGAACCATCTCACAATAAAGAATCACTATGCACTAGAATCAGTTGATGACTACTTTGATCAAATCTAAGGAGAGACGTCATTTATAAAGAAATATATAATTTTGGGATATCATCATGTGTGTGTCAGGACCTTAGACATAGGTCTCAAAGCATTCAAGATCATGTATGTTCTATATGAGTACCTGGTCCTGATTTTTAGACTCACTAATTCACCATTGGACTTTATGGATCTTATTAATCACATTTTCCACCCTTATCTGGAATCATTCAGGGTCATATTTATAAACAATATATTGTTTTATTCATGCCCTATACTAGACCAATTAAGAAATATTGATATTATGATGAATAAACTGAGATAGAATCAACTCAATACTAATCTCAGTGAATGAAAATTTTGGAACAAAACATTCCTCTTCCTGAGACTCATCATCTTAGAGATAGCTGTTTCAGTATTCTTAGACAATGCAAGAGCTATAGTTTTCTAGGATAATCCCAAGAACTTCATTGAAATTTATAGTTTCTTAGGTATTGAAGAATATTATAGATTCTTTATCCAAGATTTATCACATCATGAAGTTCCAATTATAGGCTTGAAAAATAAAGTTGTAATATTCATATAGTCAAAATCTTATTCAGTGACCTTTTAGTATTTAAAGGGTTGTTTGACATCAACATAGATTCCAATTATTCTAGAACCAAAACAGAGTTATAATGTATTCTATTGTGCATAATTTATTAGGCATGGAGTTATTTTTTTGTGGAATGAGGGATTCAATGAGTATGTTTCTCATCGATTTAGGCCTCATGATCGGAACTATCCGACACACGATCTTGAGCTAGTTGTTGTAGATCAAACTAAATTTTGTTGGATACTCTATATACATGTAGATAATTTTTTGGTGTTTGATGAATAAAAAATATTAAAATACGTCATTAAACAATGAGATTTACATATCATACAACATAGGTGGGTTGAGTACCTGTAGTCATTTGATTTCGATCATGCCTACACACCAGGTATAGGAAATAAAATAGTTGATGCTCTATGCCAGAAGACTCCAACACAAGAAGTTTTGGGATTAGATGGAAAATGGATGCTCACATATTTACTCATACAGATTCACATTGATGTTCAAGAAGATAAATTTCAGACTATTCTCATAACCTTAGTAGTGACCTCTAAAATTCTAAAATAGGTAATAATGAGACAATTGTCTCATAATGATGTCATTATCCTAAGTGAAAGTGCATCAGATAAAAATATATATTCATGTTAGTCCATACATGGGGAATATAATTTACTATACAATGGGAATGTATGTGTCTCGGTTGACATTAGAGGTGATATGATGTGGGAATTCCATGCCTCGACATGGGATGTTCACCCTAATATCACCAAAATGTATGAGGATCTACGATACATATATTGGTGTCCTGATTGAAACATGAGATTGATGGGTTCATCACTTGATGTTCCACCTATCTGAAAGTGAAGGAGAAAAATCATCAACTGATAAGGATTTTTTATTCATTTCCCATTGTTGAGTAAAAATAGGATGATGTTTTGATGGACTTAATTACCAGTCAACCCAGATCATCTCATAGAAAAGACACAATGTGGGTTGTCATTGATCGATTAAAAAATGTCACATGTTTATTACCTGTTATAGAGAGATTCTAGATAGATGATCTAGGAAGACTGTTTTTAGGGAGCTTATATATTCATAGATCTCCTCATTCAACTTTTTTTGACAGAGATTCCAATTTCACATCAAGATTTTGGTAGGGGAAGTAGAATTCATTAGTTACACAAGTACTTCGAAGCATGGCCTATCACCCCTAGACAATTTAATGAAAAAAATAAAATTTATGTGAAATAGGACCTGTTACGTTCTTGTTTTCTTGAATTCGGGTGTTCCTAGGGGAATAAAATTTACCTCGTTAACTTATCTAATAACAACATATTTCAGGATCCCATCGAGATGAATCCTTTTGAAGCCTTATATAGTAGGCCCTTTTTCTCACCTCTATAATGGATATAGGTAAGAAAGGTATGTTTTCATGGATCATGTATAATATATGAGTCAATTTAGTAGGTCCAATAGATCGGAAATATCAGGATGGGTGCTCATTAGAAACAACAGTCATATGCATTCTCACATATATGTCCTCTTGAGTTTGAGGTCAGAGACCATGTTTTATTTCGAATCTCACCCAGGATAGGACATTGGAAGATACAGATATTGGATAATAACTCAATAAGGTTTAATGGACACTTGGAAGTTGTGAAATGGATCAAACCCTTGGCTTACCATTTGGCACTTTGTCAGAGATACTGGTTGATTCAAGATGCATTTCACATGCATTAGATTCACTAACATAATCCAGACCTCTCACATGTATCTCTACCTAATGAGGTTGAATTGAATCTTGATTATTCCTTTAATGAGTATCCAGTTCATATTTTTTATCAGAACATGAAGACAATCTAGGTTAGGTCATTTTCTTTTGTACGGGTTTTATGATTGCACATCTAAGTATGGGACAAGGTCTTTGAGTGGTAAAATGATATTTGAGATTATGTCTAAAGATTTTCTCTGATTCTAGGAACATGATTATGTGAGAAACTACGCAAATTTGATAGTGGGTTTTCACATGGTTTGTGCACATTTAAGGAATGTTTCTACATTAACCAAGCGGGGAAAACACTTAAGCAGTGGTTTGAGCATGAATTTCACATGATTTAATAAACTATGTTCCTAAATCATGTTCCATTATATTTCAAGGTGACATTTTCTTTTCCACCCTCATTTATCTTTTAAATATAATTACATTCCACTCTCACATGGCCAACAGATGTTCTTAGTTTTCTTCTCCTGTAGCTTCCCAAACCACTCAATATAAAATATCAAATAACATCAGTATCCATCATCCGATTCGAGTACTATCAAAATCAATATATCCATCTTAGTACATTATATAATCCACTCCGTTAAAATTTTAAATTATATGTAAATCCATTTCACTATTTATGTGCAATCCCTTTTCCCTATTTTAGGGCATTGTATCGTTTATTTGATTTCCTCCAACCTACTCTAAATCTGAGGTCGATATCAAGATAGGATTCATCTACGGCCTTGAGGAATGCATGTTTTCATTTTATACAATTTTTTTTGTTTTATATCAATTTCATTATTCCATAAATTATCTTCTTCCTAGAATCAAATTTTTTATGAGTTATTTATATGTAATTTATAATCTCATCTAGATGCACTCCATTTTATCCGTTCCAAGTAGGTATAGGATGTGTACCTCATTTATGGACACCCCACGTGTGTTCCATGATGAATTTATCCTTGAGGTTAATTGTTCAAAATTCTCAGAACACCTATTTGGATAAAAGATATATTTTTAAATGAAATTTACCATATTATATGAATGTTTTGTAGAACCCATGGTATATATTATCTTCTTAGACCCCCAATAATTGGAATTTACTATGTAGGTATATCCCTTGACTCCCATGTAAACTTATTAGTGGATCTTTGAGCCTTATAAACTAAATTGACTTATTATGAGTAATGGAATCAATTAATTAAGTGGAGTAGATAATGCATGATTATTTACATGGTTAAAATGAAATGGATGATTTAAATGGAATGACTTATAAGGTTGGTATGGCTATTCATATTCAAATTTAATCAAATGTAAATAATTTAATTGTAAATACTTTTTTTCATTTTCCTAGATTAATGAGATTCATGGGAGGTAATGCATCATTTCTATATTTATAAGTGTTATTATGACTTGTTATGGTATATCATACATTAGTAAGGGATCTATAGATAATGAAGGTATCATGTTCCCCTAAACTGAGTGTTGATCATGATGTCTCGCAGTGTTGACACCAGTTAGACATTGGGATTGTTGTGTTATTTCCCATGTTCGATTATTAACAAGTTGGTACACTCACCATCTCAAGTGATGAGCATGATGTATCCCACTCGTTTTTATTTCTAGATATTGTAACATAATTCGTGAGATTATAAACTAGATAGAATAGTTATGGATGTCTAAGTTATTTCCTGATCCATCCAAAAAGTATTATTCCAGTTATATGGCCAGTTACCTCCATATGTACTTAGTTAATTACGGTGGATGAAATATATCAGTATACTATATATCTATTTAATATTAATATTTATATATAGTGGTTGATCGGACAAACATCCCCGCTACGAGCCAAAGGAGGCAGTGCCATTATGTTCCCTCTGGGAACATCAGTAGTCAGCTATATATTAATTCATCATTATTAATTATTTATTTATTCCCGAACACTTTTTAGTTATAATAAATCATTGGATTTCCTTTAGATAACATTTATAGGGGCTTAATGATATTATATCACAGACCCTAATCATGATGCATTTGGTACTTGAGGATATTATTTTTCAATAGGTAGTGATAATGTATTGTTCAATGTAACTGGTAATCGATATGAATGTCGTATAGTTGGATCATATGAGGAGAGGACTATGCATAGTCTTGAGATTCTAGTAAAGAGTTTTTTGTTATTTTGTTCTTTTGAATATCATGTTCATATCTTTACTTCGCCAATTCCTCTTTTGTAAATGAGAATGACATGGATCCATGTACATGACACTGCTTAGTGGATTCTGATTATTAGTTAGTTTTTCAATTATTTATTTTCTGCTACTTTGTTATTTTTTTGGTTTATTATTATGATTTCACTGATGTCTGATTATTATTGTATTTATTTTTACCACTCAAACATGATGGTGAAGTATCCACACCATACCACCATTATATCATCACTTCTAGTCAGCTGCCTTTGAAATATTGGGTGGCACATTTGAAGTAATGGGACCCATCATATTGGTTAATGGGTTAAGTGATTCCCAGGACAAGACATTATAGTGATGAAACAATACAATCAAATTAAGTTGAACTCAAATTGAATGATGATTTAATGTTATAATTCCATGATATATATATTTAGTTAATAGAGACATATATTCATGATGTTTATATTTTATCATCAATTTGATTAATCTTGTTAGTATCAATAACGACTTGTATATCTATCTTCCATTCTAAAATAATATGACATAATTTTATGTATTTTTAAAATATCCCATAATTACAATGTTCATAAATATATGTGACTTATATTAGATAGGTTGATACCTAACATGGATTATGGAAAAAAAGAAAATATTATTTCTTCATATATTAAAATACAATAGGATACCAATAATCATTTTGAATTATATATCATTCAAAACCATTCCACCATAACCTTTATTCAATATTGTGCCAACACAAATTAATGTAAAAACTCTTATTGATTTACCATTTGAAAATATTTTCAATATATCCATGAAATATAGTTATTGAGACATAAATATATGACCAAATATTTATGTAACAATCCGGACTGAGGTATTTTATTGTTTTATTATGTATTTTAAAACAATGATGAAGCTGGAATAGGTTTTGAAATGTTTACAAGGGGTTTCAATGGTTTTAGTGGGTTATATAAGGGACGCCGATTGGAATATGGTTTGGCGAATATTTTCATGGTCCCTAGGAAACCATGAAAAAGAATACGAGTCTTTTATTTAGCCATATAGTGGGCATAACATTTGGCTAAACCATGTGATAACTATGTGGCATCGATGATATTTTTGGGCAGCGTGATTCATATGGTTGGCCTATACACCATAAAGTTGAATTGTACAACTTGGGCTATGTAACGTAACACTTTCATTCTTAATTAATTTTTTAACAACTAATGTTTGAGGTATTTAATTTTATTATTATGCCTTTTTAAGCTATCAATTGGTTGGTGTTGGTCTCACGATGTTTTAGAGGGTTTTAGTAAGCTTTGGACTATAATTTAATGGTGCATGATTGGATAAAACTGAGGATAAAACATTAATGATCATTGGGTAACCATATAATGATAAATTTTGATTTAGGGTTAATTTATAATATTATCTCATGATTTTTATGTTATATTTCATACAAAATATGAAACCCTAAGCACATTTGAATCATGAAATATTATTATTTAAAAATGATAGTGATAACATAGCCATTGAATTAGAGGGTGTGAATATGAATAACGAATTTTTAATATATATATACATATATAATGGTTCTAAAAAATTATTCACTAATTTCTTGGATATAAGTACCCAATTTTTAGTAATTTTTTTATTCATCAATGATATTTTTTCTTCAAAATGGTGTTTTTATTCCTTATGTGATAGAATAATATAATAAATACATTATTCTAAAAAACTATTTTTCATTTTGATTTTACAGTTAAATTTTAAATGAAATTAAACCACCTATATGTATTGCATTTTGACAAATGGAATCCATATTTATGATTATTGGGTCAAAATTTGGTATATATCCCCATTTTATTTTTATTTAATATTAATAATAACCAAACAATTTTTTTAACATGATAAACAATAAATTTGGTAAATAAGGGTCAAAACTAACATGAAATGGAAAATAAAATGACCCAAAAACTTGTATAAATTTTATTAGTTGAGTCCAACTCATCCATAATCATATATGATTTAGTTATATGACATTTTTCCATTTAGGTCTCATTATTACCATTATAATATTTTATGTTATGAAAATTCAAAAATACCACACCCTTTTTTTAATAACTACATTTTTTTAACATATGAATTTTAATAAAAAGTTTTTGTAAATCCCAATTTGTTACCTTAGGTGAAAATACTTTAAAATTTGGTAAAATTTGATATTTTGGACTTATATTGGATTCCATTTGATGTTTTAAAGGTTAAATGGGGGTTCAGTTCATTTTCGGAACTCGAATCCCAAGAAGGTGGAGGAAAGCAATATGTCACATGATTAGTTTAAACCATGTGACAATTTATGCATGACCTATACTAATCATGTTAGGCTAGATGATGGAGTAATTTAGGGCCATGGTTTTCTATGACCATTATCCAGGGAACATACGTGTGTGGAAAATTTGAATACTATTTCATATATGTGTTTTGTATGGTTGGGCATACAGTTTCTCTAACCGTGAATCCAAACCATGCATGTCTCCCCTTATCACATTAGATGGTTAATGATTGGCTCATAGTTTTCCCAACCATGTGTCCAAACTATGTCATCCCTATTTTTGGGAAAATTGTCCAAAATTACCTTAATGATATTGTATTATAAACCCCTCCTCTCATTTCATTCTCAGAAAAAATTAGGAGTTACTTTCAACCAATTTTGAGCTCCCAATCCTCCATTTCATAGTATTTGATCATGTCTGTCTTTACATATTCCAATCAAAGAACTATTCACAAAGTTGGACCCACATTTGTAAAATCCCAATTACTATTTAGAAATTCTATTTTTCTATCGATTATGTTGTTGAAATGTAGGCCCATATTCCCTATTTTAAGGGAGTTTATCTATTTATCATTTTCACTGTATTCCAGGCCAAACTAAAGAAAGATACTAAATGAGGAGAGTCATACAAGTTAGAGGTGGGGTTTTTTATAAATTAATCATTATGTTTTTATGTTTTATTATATTTTTTGTTGTTCTGAATTCCAGTATCACAATAATTTCCCACATATTGAACATATCCAAAAAAAATGTAGAACAAAATAATATTATTAAACCCCATCAAACTGAGTACCTAGGATGGATCCTCCTATTTGGGCCACCATTACATTGTTTAATTTATTTAATGAGAATATGGCTAAAGTACCAATTGATGTGTTTTTTCTTGCTCGTAAATTGTCATAGTATAAAGGAAATGGATTAATGCAGTGTTATAATGTGGCTAACACTATTATAGTGAATTCAACAGGATTATGTTGAGAGGTAATTTCCTGTCACCTATTTATATATTAAATAATGATTATGCTCATGTTGACATTCAATGATAAATATATATTGATAATACCTTTTCTCATATTAAATATGAGGGTTATTTATTAATTATAAGATGTCAGTTCATGAAGAACCTTAATAAAAATAATTAATGGGAATGAAAAACCTTGTTAATTATAATGAATTGGAAGGACTGCCCTTTTATAGAAAACTTTTATGTGAATATTTTTAAACTAATAATAAATATATATATTTTTTGTTTTTAAATGATAAAACCCAGTCATATTATTTTTATTTTTAAAATAATTTAAATTTTATTTATTGAATGAAAACAGGCTAAAATATGAAAAGTGAGTAATTCGAGAATTTTGATAAATTTTTATCATGAGGGTTTTCTTTTGCCTTAAATTTTGCAATATTTATCAAATTTTAGTGATTTTTTTTCATGATTCTTTGATTTATTTTCTTCAACCTTGTCTCCAAGAGAAAAAGATGATTTGAACATCATGATGCCTGAAAAAAATAGTGAATATGAAAAAGTGTTCTGGTGGACATCATTTACAACACCTTTGTAACGAAAACAAAAGATGGACTATACACTTCCAATTGAGGTGATTCTCCTTGTAATCCAAGAGGACCACAAAACTCCCTTAATCCCCCTTGATATTAATTCATATTTATTTCTTCCATGTTTATTTTATATTCAAATTTGATGGTATCTTCTTACATAGATGGGTATAATCCATAGTTGTTGGGTGAATGGAAGGGGGATACCATTTTTTTATGTTAGAGTTTCTGAATGTTTTCAATCGTGATAAGTATTTTATTTTAAATTAATGGTTTTCAATTTAATGTGTTTTTAAATTTAAATTAAATACTATTATATTTTATTTTATTCTTAAATAGTAATTTTCTTGGATTTAAATATTATTCGACCCTTACATTATATTCTAGACCAATTGGTTAATATTTAATTAAAATCAAGTGAATTACTATTTTAGTGGTTTCTGAAACACATGAAGAAATTAGGATGGATATATTTAATTATTTCAGGAATTTCAATACTAGATTTTCTTATTCCTGAGTAATTTATAATTGTCCATTAATATTTCTCCACGTCGATAAATAATTAAATCAATGGTTAATAGAAGAAATAATTGTTATTAAATTCATTTTATTGTTTATTTATATCCAAAATCTTCAAAAAAATTCAATAATAATGATGACATCAAGAAAGGGAAAACCCAATATGAAATAAAATCACTTCTGTCTCATTATAAATTCAAAAACCCTATCAAAAAACTCTTTCTTTCTTTAATCTTTCAAACATGTAATTTTTATTTACTTATGTGACACCTATATTATAACGACCCATACTTTACATACATTGTTATTACATTATAATTGAAGAACACTTATTACAACATATAAAAAAACAAGGAAAGGACCGTATAAGAATAGAGTCTTTAGAAACTGGGAAACATAAACAACTAGTTCATAAAGCATCTACTTTTCCTCCCATTTATTTCATCATATCTAGTGTCCCTTTTTGGAATATCCTACTTAATAAGCTTTTTCCTGACATGGGGAAATAAAACATACAAAAGGGTGAGCTCAAATTCTCAGTAAGGGTAAACAAAAGAAATATCAATCACATCATATACATAAGAACATAACTTTTGAAAATCTTAACCTGCAAAAGAGATCATAATTTCATAACATGGGATAAATCATAGTAGTGAAATATAATCCCAATAATCATAACTTAAAACATGAAACTTTGTGGAATACAGACATAATCATAGAGAATAATTTCTTATTATTCAAGACTCATTTCCAAGACTATCTTAGTGGACAATGTCCATTTCTGAACAGAGTTCATTCCTCGTTCCAGTCCTGTTTCACTGAACCGGTTTAACCAGCCGTTCCAGCCATGTCAATCTCATGAGATATAAAATCTGTACCCAATGCATTGGAGGGAGATATAGATCTCACTCATCTCATAATTATACCATTCTTATGTGTGCCACAAAATCATAAACCATACATCATAGCATAACCCATGTAATAAAAATGGGATTCGTAAACATTATGACATCATAAAACAATAAGATAAAGGAATTCATAAAAATAATTCCATCAAAACATAATCAAATAAATGTAATAAATGGGATAGAAATAGAACCCTTTATTATCTTAGATGGAAAATAATTTTGATAAAACACTTGAACTTCATTCTTAAGGAAAATACCCTTTCTACTTCAAAAACACTTTTCCTTTCTTACCATTTCATAAAATTCTAAACTAAAATAAGTTGATTAAAAATAAACATGAAAACTTTTAAAGTAATATTCAAGTAAATAATGTTTTAAAAATCCATTCGTGTCGTATAAGTTATAAAAACATTCTTCCCATACTTTTGTCAGAAAAGTCAAAAAGTACCTCTTACGAAAAATGACAAAATATTCCTTTCATATATTTTACTAAAGACTCACCGAAGGGTAAAATTGGATTTAAAATATTGTAGGTGGATGGAAATAATAATAAATATTGAGGAAACATGGATGTGGATGATAAAATACACCCTAGTAAATACCAAAGTATAAACAATCTCGGATAAAAATGAGATTGTGATATTTTCCCTTACCTTAGGCCCGATTTGCTTTCTAAGTGTCCGAACATCCTGTATACTGATTTAAATAATGTTATTTACTTATTCTAGAATCATAATTATTTTTATGATATCATATATGGTAATATTCTTAACTTATTATTAGTAATATTTCATTTTTACTTTTATTCAGGTGTATATTTCTTTTTTGTTCTTATGCATGTTTTGTCGAATAAATTCTTATTCTTATTTGTAGGTTATAGATGCCACATTTCCAGAATGGTATTAGTGTAATATATATCATATTTATTCACTCAATTCATTTATGTAATCATTATGCAATGAAAATCATGTAGAATGAGTCGCATCACATCGTGGAGACGGTATTCCGTACGTAAGCACGAATGATGATATCCTTCCCATGATCGTGGAATTGTATTGGAGTGTATATATACTATTTAAGAATCAATATAACTTTAAAATAATCATATATATTCATTATTTACACCATTATACCCATCCAAGTAAGGTGGTGGTGGAAAATAGATTACACCACGGTGTGGAGACGGTATTCCGTACGTACGCACGCGCTGTGGTTTTGTTTTCCATAGGACGGATAGATGGTGAAATAGGGTTGTTTCATACATATAAGAACATATAAGTATATTAGTGATACTGATGTTATTAATTAATAATGAAACAACTAAATAAGAAGAAGTGGAAGAAGAAATAAAGTTGAAAGAATCAGTAACGGACATTACCTCTTCTTTGAAACACTTCTTTGAGACCTCCTTTTAGGGCACTAAAATTGGTCATTGAAGAATACCAGGACCTATACGATGTTTATAGAGAAGTGGAGAGGATAAATTGGAAGGGTTTGTCCGAGCTTGAAGGCTCAATGTGGTGTGAGGAAGAGGGGGAGGAGGTGCCCTTTTATAAGGGCGGAGAGGGGCTCCTTTGGAAAAACTAATAATATTATTTTATTATAAAGCCAAATTCGGTTTTAAATAGCTCCAAATTGATATATTTCGAAGCTAAAGTGGGTATGGGTCGCAATAATCTCATCAGATATAATTTAGACAAGTTTAGGTTCCTATTTTATCCTTATCATTTATATTTAACATTAAGTTAGATAATTTTACTTTTACCGTGTCTTTTTGTGTTCATACACTATAAGGTTAATAAACTTACTATAACAAGCCAAAAGAACCTAAAGATGTTTATTAGTAATATATATAACCTTATCTAAGTCATTTGTCAGAACCTTATATTTTTAGGAATAAAATAACAATTAATAATATAATATATTGTTTAAAAACTATTTTATGTCATTTTTTACACTATTTAGTAATTGATTTTTATGAAAATAATAACAGAATTATTAGTTCTAAAAAAGTTAATTAAATCAATACTAACATGTCATATTAACCTATAAAATTATTTTAATTCATAAAAAGTCTAAAATTTCATTTATTTGGGTATTTATAACATCAATTATGTCAATATTTTATTAATAAGATAATTATTGCATCATCTTTGTGTCATAAATAAATTAAATTATATAATGTCAAAAAATTACAAATAAAATACCATTATGTAGTAAAACCTTTTAGATTTCTAATTAATATTTTTAGTTGAATTTATCTTATGTATAGACCTATATTAAAAATTCGTTAGTTATTAAACATTGATTTTAACTATTTTAACCCTTCTATAAATAAATTGATAATAAATGTCATAATCTAATCCATGTGGCCCTAAATGGTCATATTTTATTCCTAAGGTTGTTTTTGGTCGAATTACACTTATCCAATAGAATTAGGACATGTGTTTGGGTAATAATAATATCATTTTTACCCTTAATTACCCTATTTACTTTTAATGGTGGTTAAAAAAAGTAAAAAGTTACTATTCACCAAAAATTATTTTCATCTCATTGAACCTCATTTTAGTCCTTGATATTAACAATGTCTCTCATATTTTAGAAATTCCACTCACAGAAGTGGTAAAATTATGTTTTATGAAAAATTCAGTTTTTTTAACAACCAGTTAGTGGTTTCACTATTCATCAAAAATGAATGTTTCCAGAAAAAATACCAAAAATTAGGCCTAAGCTATATTTGATATTATGAATTCAAAAATGATGTCTATTTTACCAAATTCAAAACACATCAGTTTAATTAATTTATTTAAAAATTAATTCTCATCGTCAAAACAAATAGCGTGTTTTAAAGAGATAATAACTATCAAAAGATTGACACTTGTTTATGTTTGGTTTAAATGTGAAATTACATTCAATGACCAAAATTGAATTAAATGGAAAAATATATTCTAAATATACTTTAAAACCACTCAAATTAATAATTTATCACTATTAATTATTTCGATTAAAAAAGTTGTTTTTAATTAAAATTTAGTAATTTACACTATTCATCAGAATATGAAAGTTATCCGAAAAGTACCAAAAATTCACCCTAAGATAATTTCGATATTCTGAATCCAAAAATGAAGTCCATTTTGAAAAATAAAATTTACAAAATTTTAAATGGTGGTTATTACTATTCATAACGGCTAGTATTAATAATATTTTTATAGCATATCGATGTTTAGTGAAACTCGGTATTGCGTATGATGCAAGCTATCGAGGAAGGTCGTGATTGTGTGTAATGAAAGCCAAGATAGTGTTGTGTGTAGTGAAATATTTCTTTGATGATGTATATAACATAAAAACAAAATATTTCCCATAAAAGTCTCGAGTGTTACATTCTACCCCCCTTAAAATGAATTTCGCCCTCGAAATGTGTCACTTTGTAACAAACAGATGAGGATACCTCTCCCTCATCATATCCTAAAGCTCCCATGTAGCTTCATCTAATTGGTGGTTCCTCCATAAAACTTTCACCAAGCGAGTGGTCTTGTTTCGTAGGTCTTTTTCACTACGATCAAGAATTTCTATCGGCTGTTCTTTATAAGAAAGATCTTGTTCAATCGGTACAACTTCTGAGCTAAGTACATGTGAAGGATCAGGTATGTACTTTATCAGGAAAGATACATAGAACACATCGTGAACTTGAGAGAGATTCAGTGGATTCGCCAATCGGTATGCTACCTTCCCAACAGGATCCAGTATTTCAAAAGGACAGATATACCTAGGGCTCAGCATTCCCTTCTTTCCAAATCTCATTACTCTCTTCCAAGGTGATATTCCTAAGAACACTTTATCACCCACTTCAAACTCTTTTTATTCGGTTTTCGAAATAACTTTTTTGTCGACTCTGAGCTGTTCTTATGTGTTGTTGAATAGATCATATATTTTCTACCATCTCATCAACAAGATCAAGTCCTAATATCTTTCTTTCTACAACTTCATCCCAGCAAGTTGGAGTCCTACATTTCATTCCATAGATAGCTTCATAAGTATCCATCTGAATACTGGAGGGAAAGATATTATTATAAGAAAATTCCACCAACGGTAGGTGTTGATCCCAACCACCTTTGAAATCCAT
This sequence comes from Viscum album, assembly GCA_963277665.1. Classification (NCBI taxonomy): domain Eukaryota; kingdom Viridiplantae; phylum Streptophyta; class Magnoliopsida; order Santalales; family Viscaceae; genus Viscum; species Viscum album. The sequence goes on along the minus strand of OY728123.1, from coordinate 1,193,160,990 downwards.
AGAGCAAGCTCTCAACATATCTTCTAGAGTTTGAATTGTTCTCTCAGACTGACCATCTGCCTGAGGATGATAAGCAGTGCTGAAACTCAACACTGTATCCAGAGAATACTAATGAATTCACTAGAACTTTCAGGTAAACTTCGGATCTCGATCAGATATAATAGAAAGTGGAACTCAATGAAATCTTATAACATCCTTTACATATATCCTAGAAAGATGATCTATAGAGAAATACTCTCTAATACCAATGAAGTTTGCAGACTTTGTAAGAAGATCAAGTATGACCCATATAGCATTATTGCCTTTGGATGTTTTAGGAAGTCCTATGAAAAAGTCCATAGTGATGTTTTCCCATTTCCTTTCTTGTATGGGTAATGGTTGTAACATCCCCTTAGACTTCTGTCTCTCAGATTTAACATGCTGACAAACCAAGCATCGAGAGACATATTTAGAAACATCTATTTTCATTCCATCCCACCATAAGTACTCTTTCATATCCCTATACATCTTCGTGCTTCCAGGATGAATAAAGAATGAAGAACTATGAGCCTCATCCAGTAGCTCCTTCTTTAATTCTGGGATGGGAGGAACACAAACCCGATTCCTGATCTTTATTATCCCATCACAATCAAGGTTGAATTCAGGAACATTTCTCACCTTCTTTTGTAACTCTACATCTTCTTTCTGTGCCTCTTTAATCTTAAAATGTATAGATGGTTGAACATTCATTTGAGAAAGATACTATTTTCCCCTTTAATTATAATTCCAAGATCCATCCTTTATAAATCCATAAATATTAGATCTTTTGTGATCCTCGTCATGGATAACCTGGCATGGTATTGTCGACTTAATGCATCTGCCACCTTGTTTGCTTTCTTAGGGTGGTAATGAATTGAGCAGTCGTAATCCTTAATCAGCTCCAACCATCTTCTTTGGCACATATTCTGATCCTTTTGTGTGAAAATATAACATAAACTTTTATAATCAGTATAAATGACACACCTTTCTCCATAAAGATAATGCCTCCAAATCCTTAATGCAATGATTACCGCAGCTAACACCAATTCATGAGTTCGGTAAATTTGCTCATGGATTTTCAACTGTCCTGAGGCATAAGCTATCACCATATCATTTTGCGTAAGAACACACCCCAATACCTTCTTGGATCCATCACTGTAGATCACAAACCTTTCTCCACTAGAAGGTAGTGTGAGTACAGGTGCACTGGATAACCTTCTTTTCAACTCCTTGAAATTCCATTCACATTCCTTCGTGCAAACAAACAGAACTCCATTCCGAGTCAACCTGGTGAGTGGATTAGATAATCGTGACCAATCTTTCACAAAACGTCGATAATATTCACCCAAACCAAGAAAACTTCATATCTCAGTTACTGTTGTTGGTCTTGACCATCTTTCGATAACCTCTGTTTTTACTGGATCCACATATATCCCCTCTTTTGAGATTATGTGACCCAAAAATGAAACTTTTTGAAGCAAAAATTCACACTTGGTAAATTTGGCATAAAGCATCTCTTTTCTCAGGGTCTTCAATATAATTCTCATGTGATCTTAATATTCTTCTTTTCTATTAGAATATATAAGAATATCGTCTATAAAGACTAGCACAAACTGATCAAGATAGTCTCTAAAGAATTTTTTCATCAGATCCATGAAGATTGCATGGGAATTAGTAAGACCAAATGGGATCACTATAAATTCATAGTGTCCATACCTTGTACGGAAAGCCGTATTTGGTATATCCTCCCTTTTGACCCTTAATTGATGATACCATGAATGAAGATCAATCTTGGAAAATTATTGAGCTCCGCGTAGTTGGTCAAATAAGTCATCAATGTGTGGGAGAGGATATTTGTTCTTGATAGTGATCTTGTTAAGTTCTCGATAATCAATGCAGAGTCCTATTGATCCATCTTTCTTCTTAACAAATAGAACAGGTGCTCCCCAAGGTGATGCACTAGGGCGTATGAACCCTTTATCAAGATTCTCTTGGAGTTGCTTCTTCAATTCCTGCAACTCAATTGGGGACATTATATAAGGTGTCTTTGAAATAGGAAAAGCACCAGGTACGAGTTCTATTGAAAACTCAACTTCACAATTTGGTGGAAGACCTGGAAATTCCTCCGAAAAGACATCATCAAACTCCAGTACAATGGGAATATTCTTAATGGTGAGTTTTTCACCAACCATTTGAGATAAATAAACTTTATTTAGTGTAATCAATACCCATAAGATGGGAGAAATTTCCATTGGATGGTTACGTTCATCCTTGCATCGATAGACGATCAAATATTGATCTGGAATATGAAATGTGACTTCCCTCCTTTGGCAATTGATATGAGCTCCATATAGAGAATGCCAATCCATGCCAAGAATCACATCAAATTCCAGTATAGGAAGGATTACAAGATTTTCAAGAAGCACTTTCCCACAAACTTCAATCAGAGAGGACTTATAATCTTTTGATGCGACTGTTGTTCCATTAGGGGTTGTCAAAGCTAACTCAACATCTAATTGATGAGGTAATACGATGATTCCCTGAGTAAATTCTTCAGAAATAAAGGAGTGGGTGGATCCAGAATCAAATAAAACATTTTCTACTTTAGAGTGGATGGTAAGTGTGCCTTTTACCACTTCGTTATTGTACTCCACATCACTGATAGATATTGCATGTGACTTTCCTTTGTCTTTAGCCTTAAGAGATTGTTGACGTCGACCATCAACATCAACCCTTGGATTTGGGCATTGATTGGCATAATGACCCATCTCCTTGCACTTGAATCATTGAAGTGTAGTAGGCTCATTCTGTGTATCCCTTCCTTTTTTGCATCATTAGACATCTTCTTCCCATCATTGCGGCATTCAAATGCCCTATTACCTTCCTTTCCACATTTGAAACATTTACTTGTCCCTTTAAGACAAATCCCTCCATGTTTCCTTCCACACATTGAGCATAAGGGAATGATCATCTTCTTTTTAGTGTGCTCTTTATATATTCCTTTGAATTCAATTTTCCTCTTCTTATCAAACCCATAAGACTGATGGGTTACTCCAATATCCATCTCAACTTTGAGAGCACATCGAACGATTTCCTCATAGCTATTGAAGTCCCTTATGGCTAACGCCCTTTGAAGGCTTGGTTTTAAGCCACCAAATAATCGATCGATCTTACTCTCAAGTTGGATAATAATACCAGAAGCGTACCTTGCAAGTCATGTAAAATTTTCTTCATAGGTACCAACAGATTCATCATCCTTTTTCTTCAGTTCAAGAAACTCTTTCTCCATATTTTTTCGGAGAATAAGACTGAAATACTTATTGAAAAATATGTTCTTGAACTCGTCTCATTCCATGGACTCAATTTCATCCCTTTGCCTCGTATTCTTAATAAGATTACACCATTGATCAACATATATTTCCAAATGATACACTGCTAGGATGACTTTATCATGCTCAAAACATTGAAGAACTGAAAATATCTTTTCAGTAGTACTAATCCATTGTTCAGCAAAAAATGGATCAGTAGACCCGCTGAATGAAGGTGGACGCTGCCTTATGAAGGATTCAACAGAATTTTGCTACTTCCATTGCTCGTTTGGATGTCCTTCATGATTCATAGCTTGAGAAAGTTGTGTGAGCATGGCTACAAGAATTTTCATTCCAGCTCCCATAACGTTTGGTTGCTCAGGGGGACAATCATTGCATTTCACGTCGCATTCAGCATCAACACGGTTCCTTCGTGTTCCAGCCATTTACTAAAACCAAGAATAATATCGTGAGAAACACTAATTATAATCGTAACATCACATAATCAAGAATAAAATTTCACACTTAAGGTCTTATCCTAGGTTATTCATGGCCATTTCTAAAATAGTAAGATTGTGTTCTATGCTTAGACTTATCCTTAGGATTCTTACTAAGGCTTTCACATCCTAGTTTCCAAAGGTTGACTATAACTTTCCTTTGATAACAACTATAATGACCAATACTTTACATTCATTCTTATTACTTCAGAATTGAAGCACACTTATTACAACATATAACAAAACCAAGAAAGGACAGTATAGGTATAGAGTCTTTTGAAACTGGGAAACATAAACAACTGGTTCATAAAGCATCTGCTTTGCCTCCCATTTATTTCATCATATCTAGAGTCCCTTTTTGGAATATCCTACTTAATAAGCTTCTTCCTGACCTGGGGAAATAAAACATACAAAAGGGTGAGCTCAAATTCTCAGTAATAGTAATAAAAAGAAATATCAATCACATCATATACATAAGAACATAACTTTTGGAAATATTAACCTGTAAAAGAGATCATAATTTCATAACATGGGATAAATCATAGTAGTGAAATGTAATCACAATAATCATAACATAAAACATGAAACTTTGTGGCATACACACATAATCATAGAGAATTATTTCTTATTAGTCAAGACTCATTTCCAAGACAATCTAAGTGGACAAAGTCCATTTCTGAACCGATTTCATTCCTCATTTCAGTCATGTTTCACTGAACCGGTTTAACCTGCCGTACCAGCCATGTCTATCTCATGAGATATAAAATATTTACCCAATGCATTGGAGGGATATATAGATCCCACCCATCTCATAATGATACCATTCTTATGTGTGCCACAAAATCATAAACCATACATCATAGCATAACCCATGTAATAAAAATGGGATTCGTAAACATCATGACATCATAAAACAATAAGATAAAGGAATTCATAAAAATAATTCCATCACAACATAATCAAATCAATGTAATAATAGGGATAGAAATAGAACCCTTTATTATCTTAGATGGAAATTAATTATGATAAAATACTTGAACTCCATTCTTGAGGAAAATATACTTTCTACTTCAGAAACACTTTTCCATTCTTACCATGTCATACAATTATTAACTAAAAGAAGTTGATAAAAAATAAACATGAAAACTTTTAAAGGAATCTTCTTGGAAATAATTTTTTAAAAATCCATTCGTGCCGTATATGTTATAAAAACATTCTTCTCATACTTTTGTCAGAAAAGTCAAAAAGTAACACATATGAAAAACGACAAAATATTCCTTTCATATCTTTTTCTAAAAACTCAACAAAGGGTAAAATTGGATTTAAACAAATTTTAGGTGGATGGAAATAATATTAAATATTGAGGAAACATCAATGTGGATGATAAAATACACCCTAGTAAATACAAAGTATAAACAATCTATGATAAAAATGAGATTGTGATATTTTCTCTTACCTTAGGCCCAATTTGCTTCATAAGTGTCTGAACAACCTGTATAATGATTTAAATAATGTTATTTACTTATTCTAGAATCATACTTGTTTTTATGATATCATATATGGTCATATTCTTATCTTCTTATTAGTAATATTTCATTGTTACTTGTTATTCGGGTGTTTATTGCTTTTTTGTTCTTATGCTTGTTTTGTAAAATAAATTCTTATTATTATTTTTAGATTATAGATACCTAATTTACAGAATTGTATTAGTGTAATATATATCATATTTATTCACTCAATTCATTTATGTAATCATTATTGAATGAAAATCATGTAGAACGAGTCGCATCACATTGTGGAGACGGTATTCCTTACGTACACACGAGCGATGATACCATTCCCATGATCGTGGAATTGTATTGGAGTGTATGTATACTATTTCAGAATCAATATAACTTTACAATAATCATATATATTCATTATTTAAACCATTATACCGATCCAAGTTAGGTGGTGGTGGAAAATATATTACACCATGGTGTGGAGATGGTATGCCGTACGTACGCACGCGCGGTGATTTCGTTTTCCGTAGGATAGATAGATGGTGAAATAGGGTTGTTTAATACTTATAATTACATATCAGTATATGAGTGATACTGATGTTATTAATTCATAATTAAACAACTAAAGAAGAAGAAGTGGAAGAAGAAATAATGTTGAAAGAATCGGTAATGGATATTACCTCTTCTTTGAAGCGCTTCTTTGAGACCTCTTTTAGGGCACTAAAATTGGTCTTTGAAGAAAACCAGGACCTCTATTATGTTTCTAGGGAAGTGGAGAGGAGATATTGGTAGGGTTTGGCCGATCTTGAAGGCTCAATGTGGTGTGAGGAAGAGGGGGAGGAGGTGCCCTTTTATAAGGGAGGAGAGGGGCTCTTTTGGAAAAACTAAAAATATTGTTTTATTATAAAGCCAGCATCGGTTTTAAATAGCTCCAAATTGATTTATTTCGAATATAAGGTGGGTATGGGTCGCAATACTCTCATCCAATATAATTTAGACAAGTTTAGGTTCCTATTTTAACCTTATCATTTATATTTAACTTTAAGTTAGATAATTTTACTTTTACCGTGTCTTTTTCTGTTCTTACACTATAAGGTTAATAAACTTACTATAACAAGCCAAACGAACCACAAGTTGTTTATTATTAATATATATATCCTTATCTAAGTGATTTAGCCGATACATAGATTTTTAGGAATAAACTAACAATTAAAAATATAATATCTGTTTTAAAAACTATTTTATGTCAATTTTGACACTATTTAGTAATTGATTTTTTGAAACTCATAAAAGATTGTTTAGTTCGAAAAAAGATAATTAAATCAATAAAAACATGCCATATTAACCTATAAAATTATTTTAATTCATAAAAAGTCTCAAATTACATTTATTTGGGTATTTATAACATCAATTAGGTCAATATTTCATTAATAAGATAATTACTGCATCATCTTTGTGTCATAAATAAATTAAATTATTTAATGTCTAAAAATTACAAATAAAATACAATTATGTAGGAAATATTTTTAGCTTTCTAATGAATATTTATAGTCGAATTTATCTTATGTATATCCCTATATTAAAAATTCTTTAGTTATTAAACTTTGATTTTAACTATTTCAACCCTTCTTTAAATAAATTGATATTAAATGTCCTCATCTAATCCATGTGGCCCTAAATGGTCATATAGTTTTTCCTATGGTTGTTTTTGGTCGAATTACACATATCCAATAGAATTAGGACATGTTTTAGGGTATTAATAATTTCATCTTTACCCTTAATTACCCTATTTACTTTTCACCGTGGTAAAAAAGTAAAAAGTTACTATTCACAAAAAATTATTCTCATCTCATTGAACCACATTTTAGTCCTTGATATTATTTGTGTCTCTCATATTTTTGAAATTCCACTCACAGAAGCGGTCAAATTAATTTTTATGAAAAATTCAGTTTTTTTACTACCACTTAGTGGTTTCACTATTCATCAAAAAATGAATGTTTCCAAAAACAATTAGGCCTAAGCTATATTTGATATTGTGAATTAAAAAATTATGTCTATTTTACCAAATTCAAAACACATCAGTTGTAATAATTTATTTAAAAATTAATTCTCGTCGTCAAAACAAATAGCGTGTTTTTAAGAGATAATAACTATCAAAAGATTGACACTTGTTTATGTTTGGTTTAAATGTGAAATAACATTCAATGACAAAAATTGTATTAAATAGGAAAAATATATTCTAAATATACTTTAAAACCACTCAAAATAATAATTTATCACTATTAATTGTTTTGATTAAAAAAGTCGTTTTTAATTAAAATTTAGTAATTTTCACTATTCATCAAAATATGAAAGTTACCCAAAAAGTACCAAAATTTCACCGTAAGCTAAATTTGATATTCCTAATCCAAAAATGATGTCCATTTTGAGAAATGAAATTTACAAAACTTTAAAAGGTGGTTATTACTATTCATAATGGCTAGTTTTAATAATATTTTAATAGCATATCGTTGTTTAGTGAAACTCAGTATTGCGTACGACACAAGCTATCGAGGAAGGTCACGATTGCGTGTAAAGAAAGCAAAGCTAGTGTTGTGTGTAGTGAAAGATTACTTTGATGATGTATATAACATAAAAACTAAATATTTCTCATAAAAGTATCGGGTGTTACATATATTAAAACACTACTCTTTAAAGAATGACATTTTGGTTACCACTTTTTACAACACCGTTAAGGGATTTAATCATTTTTTCAACACCTCAAGACAAGAATGTCACACCATTATGAATTTATTATACATAATGGGCATGAAAACCCTTTATACATATACTAATTGGGCATGGATTCACTATTCTTTGATATTGGGAATGGAGTCCCTTACTCTGATACTGGGCATAGATTGCATGTACTACAATGATTCTTGTAATGTCATCCCTATACTATGATACTAGGAACAAAATACATATTTTATAATATTGGTAATGACGTACATTTTTAGTGATACAATTCATGGCATACCTATTTTGTGATACTAGGCATGGGATCACTTATACATGAGATATAGGCCCGGAAATCCCTTAAAAATGTGTTATAAGGAATTGATTCCCCTGATAATTATTGAGAGTTATTCAGACATGGGATAAAGCAGATAATGTCATCCTTGTTTCCTTTTAGGAGCTAGATCTATCTCATTTACAATTATTATTACTAATTACATTAGTATATTTACACACTACCATATTGTGCACACAGATTGGATATTTACTGATGTTATTGGTGGTGGCTTACTGATATTTATCTGACACCTTATCTGAGCCACCTTTGGTACCCTGGCATATTACATACTTGCAAGATTAGACAAGGGGAAGTGTACTCTTATGGATGCATGACTTCTTTCCAGAATAACGATGGAGCTGATAGGAGATGATCTGGTTGAATCTCAAGATAAAAAATAGATTTGTTTACATTTTTTAACTTTTATCTTTGTAATTATACATAATTATTTTATCCATGTTTTAATTATTTATAGATATATGAAATACATTATCATCCTTTTTTATATTCTTCACTTACTTCTTTTGAATATTGATATCAGTTTCTTGATTATTTACATATTTTTTTCTTCTTATTAATTTTTAAACATCTTTCTCTATTTATTTATTTGTTTTAAAATTGTGATACACTAGTGATGATGATATAGTTTTTTTGGAATGATTGATCATGTTCCTCTTTTAGGAAAATCAAAAAATGATATAACCCAATAGAGTGAAGGATAAACAAAGAAAAATCCTAATGAAATAATAGCTACCTCATTTATTCTTCAACTGTTTAGTGAGAAATCATTCTTCTTCTCCCATCACATGTCATATACCCCTTCTGAGACCATGACCTCAACCTATCGCTCTCCCTATACTTATAGGATGTGATTGGAGTGTTTTCAAAAGTGTCTCAATATCAGTAATGTTAGAATCATAGCTATCCTCATATTACTCTTTTTCATGGGAAGTGTCTCTTGTAGAAAATTTTAGTTAGATTGGAGACTTAGAAATCAAAAAGAGAACTCCATAGATAATGTTTTCCAACCCTAGACATAAGTAATTTTATTACTAAGAATATTACTGGAATAATTTCAGATATTTTAAAGGATAAATATGATAAAAAAACACATTATGTGGATGAATCATTTGAATTTAAAAGGGAAAAGATTGTCAATATTTAATGGAGAGTCGATACTTGATGATGAAGATGTGTGTCTTGGTTGGTTAAATAAGATTGTGGATTTCATTAAAATTAAAATTTGACAAATTTAATATTATTAGTGTATATACGTGGAGAACTGGAATGAAAATGGTGGGATCTATTTTTATAGGAAATATTCATTCATGGATATGGGATGGATTTCATAATATAATTAACAAAAAATTACATCTACATACATTTCTAGTATCAAATATAACATATTTATTTGAACATAAAAAATGATGTCTTTCAGTTAGAGAATATCGAGATAAATTTACATACAATGATTTATTATCACCTAAAATAGATTCCTATTAATTTTTTAAAGCATGCATGTTCATGTTGGGATGAAAAATAGAAATTTAGTATAATTTAGTATTGTTTTTTATAATTACACTATTCTTGTGTATATGTTTACGGTGTAAAAAAATGAATTGAGTAGTAAAATAGAAGAATTAATAGCTTCATCCACCTTGAAATAGGTGAAAACAATAGTAGTGGAAATAAGATTAGAACATAAAGAAACTACAATTATTGTAGAGAACTAGATAACTAATCCATGGGGTCTATTACTTTCCAATAATTTCATAATAACAATCTTGGTTTCATATTATGTGTCTCTTTGGAAAACATAAAAAAGGGAGTTCAATAAACCACATCGATAGTTTCACAACTTTGTTCACATAACCTGTATCAAAAAATTTTCCAACTATATTTTAAAGTTGAAAATTTGTAGTTTTTTTCTAATCTGACCCAAGAACCACACTCCCAACTATGATGATCTCATTAGACTGGTTAACTTTATTATAGTTCATTTAGATAAGTTTATTCCAAGAATACCTTCATATAAAAATAGGAAACATCATATTATGATGTAGGAATAAACCATGAGGTGTTATCTAGTAGCTCTATACTGATGACTATGTTGTGAAGAATTATGAACCAAGTCACAATATGTTGTGAGTTGTAATTACTTTATATTTATTGTTAATTAATTCATTAATTGAAACATGAATTTATCACAATTTTATTTCTTCTTGGGTTATAAATCAAACGGTATTATATATGAAAATGATTTCCCATGTCATGAGCATCAGAAAGCCTCTCACACAATAATAATTAAGGTTATTTATGTGTTCAAGATGCTCAATTACTATTGACACGATCAAGATTTTGCGTTCTTTCACTATCATTGAAATGAATATCATTAATATAATTCTCAGAATAATATTCATATTACAATTAATCATTTATATTAACTATTATTTTCACTAAGTAAATTTTTCATCTCGAGGAAGAGTTTTTAATTTTTTAAAGGGGGAATAGAATGGAAATTAAATATAACAAGGCCTCTAGTAGAAGTGCGTGGAACTATCCATTGTCCATTAGAAATACTAATTTTTTGATATATTTATGAAATTTAAAGTATATATCTTATTAGTATATTAGATTAATACCATGCTATTTTTAAAGATAGCATACTCATACCCCCACATGAAATGGAAGTGTAATTTTCTATCAACCTACTACCATGAATGAATAATTTTTTATTTAAATAATATTGAATGAACCTAATGAAATTATATGAAACTAAGGATCATTTCAAAGTGTTTAAAATCATGGTCTTTATCAGTGAAAGTTCATCAGCTTTGTCCACTATAGTTTTATTTTTCAATAAGACATATGCTATACATTGAATATGTTTCAAAAATAAAAATTTAATCAAGTTCCGATAAAAAAACTACATTAATTTTAAAAACATTATGATTTTAAATGATTTAAATATATTTTATTGGTTATAAAAAATTGATCTATGATTGGGATACAACTAACTCTAGGTTGGGATAGGGGTATTTCTAAAGAGAACTTTAGAAGTTTTTATACCCACTATGATACATTTTCATTCCCTTTCAGATTAAAAATATACCAGTATTCTTCAAGGAATTGATAAAACACATGTTTCATAGGTATAATGAAAATTTTTTCACTATAATTTTAGATGATTTTTTCTATACTGTCACATGAGGGTGATCATGAAAGGAACATGAAAATTAGATTGATTATAGCAATCCATTCCTGCCATAATATAAATATTACATTGATTTTTTGGATAAATTAATAAATTTCAAAAAAATTCACATAACCTGTGGATTGGTATGTTTAGTGTGTTGGATACTATTTATATATATCTTATTTTACCTAACATTTGAACTTTTCCTTATAATTTAGGAACATTAGGCTCCTTCTTCACTTCTCATAAGTTATACCCATCTTCATAACCACTATAAATAGAAACACAATAAATGGGCCATGTCACAGGCTCAATAAGGGTAAAAATAAGTTATTTCAATTGAATATTTAACACCCTAAAATTTTAATATATGATTACCATCAAATTTATTAACTTTTTATAGATTTCTCTATACACTACAACGTTGTTAAATAAAACCATCATATATTTTAATAAAAATTAAAATATTATGAATGTTCCGTAAAACCTATCCATTTAATTACCAAGAATAACGAATATTAATTTAATTATTAAATATTCATGGGAAAAATAATATATGTTTTTACCACACATAATATTCAACTAGTGTATATAAAGAAACTATAACGAAAATTAAATTATTAAAAATATATTTCTCTAAAATTGATGTTTTATTTCAAGAAAATATGTAAATTATTGTTTTATAATAATTAAATATATTGGTAATATGGATAATATATTACAGTTTACTAATTACTAATATAAAATAATAATGAATAAAAAAGTTAATTTTTTTAAAAAAATTCCTAATATGAAAAATTATCCCCTAGATTTCTGGATTCAATTCAAATATGAAATTAAAAAAATTAATGAAATTAAATTTGGAAAAACTAATATTGTTTTTTTATTATGAATAATAATAATTTAATTTGATGCTTTTTTGGGTATATTCTAAAAATGATGATTTTAGGTGAATAGTAACAATACCATTTTTACATATAATAAGAATTTTACTGAATTATTAAATTATAAGTATGAAATTGAAAGTCATGAAAAAAACATTGAAAACAAAATATGCATTATATATGGTAATTTATAATTTTAAAATGGTTTGTTTCAAACCTATATTTGATATTTTAGAACATAGGTAATATTTTCTAAAAAATTAATACATTAGAAATTTTTGTTTTAAAATTAATTATTATCACTTTTAAAATTTAAATAAAATGAAATTAATTTAAATTATATAATAAGTTTATCCAAACTATTTAATTAGGATTATTTTAGTTTTTTGTATGATTGATCATTTTCTATAGATAAAAAACTTGTTACCATAGTAAACATAAATATAATAAAAGTAATCATTTAATTGGTAAAGGGATTGAGAAATGATAATAACATTTCCTATAACAAAGTATATGAGGTTTGTAATGACCTTAAATATTCTTCATTAAGTTATTTCAAAATTTGGAAGACACTTGACCGGTTTAACTTGTGTTCCTATATATAATGTTGAAATATTTAATAAAATTACTTTCTCATGACTTATAAAGGGCCCCTCACCAAGACTTAATAGAAATCCAAAATAACTATTCACACATTAAGAACATCCATTTTCCATCACATATAACAAAATTTAACTCTATTAGCATTACAGTCGAAAAATTTTATCTTACACCATCCATTTTTTTTAAAGGTTGGGGCCGAAGCCTCAATATATTATTAAAGCAAAGACCTCTTTAGAGGGTATTGGGAGACCCAATACATAGCCTGAAGGCCCAAGGCCAGGTGGCCTGAATACAAGGCTTGAAAGTCCATTTTTTGTCCCAAAGGACCCTCTGTGAATAGTAATGCTATAGTACCCTGTGCAGCTACAATACATGCTATAGTACCGTCGTCGCTACAGTATCCTGCAACAGTTCCACCGCCGCAAAAGTTTTTCCGCTGCTATAGTTCCACCGTTGCTATAGTGTCTGCTACAGTGCCCTACTACAGTACCCTGCTACAGTTACCCGGAAATTCATCCCTACCCGGATTTGAACCCATGTCTTTTGGATGCAAAGTAAGAGCCCGTACCACTTAGGTATAGGCTCGTTGGAATCTTACACCATCCATTTCTAAGGGATATTCTAAGGAAATATCAATCTGCTCAATGTGAGTAATTATTTGTAATTAAATTCTTCCATATCTATTTCTATTTTCTAATAATTGTTTTCAAATCCCTAAATTAGGAAATTATATTTTCTTTTATACTAAATTTTGTTTTTTTATGTTAAAAAAATAATTATCTCTTCCCTTTTCTATTAAGAAAACCGGAATCATAACTGTTTCTTTAAGGGGACAACCTTCTCCAAGAAACATCACCATTTTTTTTCTTAACTAATTTAATATAATGGTATAAAATAGAAATTTACTAAATAATTATGATAATTATATCATATATATTATTATCAATAATTAAACCATATTACTACTTTCTCACATTCTAGGAAAAATGAAACATATAACCATGCATATATACAGATTACCACCCACATGGAACTATTGATTTTCATTTTGTTATCTATACATTACATCGATGGTAATTAGTATAGAAGTAAAAGATAAATATGATTAAAATAGTATTATTTAAATTTTTATTAAAATTTTTGTATCCTATCAATGATATGATCAATACAAAATTATTGTTAATTCAATTGTTTAAAATGAGGGATGTTAGAGAAACATGATCTCTTATTTCCAACAAATGAATTAAAATAAATTAATTTACACATTTATTTAAATATATTTATTATATATCACACTAATAATCACCAAATAAGATCAACATTCTACTATTATAATGATATTACAACAAAACAACCTCTTAATCACCAATTAATCATTACAGGTTCATGTTTGGGTCGGTTTAACTAATTATTAAAATAATTATATGAATTTATATCATCGATGAATATGGGAACTTTTCTTATAATATAAAATTATATAATATTTTAAATAATTATTATATGGTTTCGGAAAGGTCATATCAATATTTAAATCATTACTTAATAAAACAATTTCAATTTATTAAGATTCACTGAAAATTAACCATCGTTGATTTCAACATTGTGGATTGAATCAAAAAATACCATGAAATGAATTATTAGATTTATATAATATATTGGAAATATAATTAATTTTATTATATGATATAAGAGTGATGAGTTTTTTAAAATAATTTATAACAACACCATTTTTTAAGACTAGATCAATGCGATAATGATTACATACACCCTTTGTTGAAAATAGATAAAAAATTATATATATATATATATACATATATATATTGATTATGAATGTGTAATATAAATATTTATACTTATGAATATGTTTTATTAGAGGTTATTTAATGAACAAATTTTTATTATTTTTGATGTTTTGTAACATTATTGAACTAACACTCCCATATCCGATGCTAAAAAATAAGCATTTCTTTTATGGATTTGACATAGATTAA
The DNA here is from genome assembly GCA_963277665.1 of Viscum album. Classification (NCBI taxonomy): domain Eukaryota; kingdom Viridiplantae; phylum Streptophyta; class Magnoliopsida; order Santalales; family Viscaceae; genus Viscum; species Viscum album. The sequence continues at coordinate 1,193,145,936 of OY728123.1, read as the reverse complement.
TGCGACCCATATATTTCAATGTAAATATTAAAATATAAAAAGGAACGAATAAATAAATTACATACCCAGTAACCATTTAGGTATATAGATTTTGGGAATTATGACATAAAATTATATAAACAACACTCATGATAGGAAGAATTTATTTTTGACTCTATATATAGCATTTCATATTCCATATCATGGCTTTAACATCTCACATAATGTTACCCAAATATGAAAATTTTAAGGAAAAAAAGTAACACCATTTTTTATAACACGGGGAAAAGTAAACATATGAAGGATAAGATAAAATACTCAATATGGGTAAATATATTCATTACCAATTGTATTTTATTGGAGAGCGTAATATGAGAATAAGGGAATTATTACACAATCATACTTCTTGTGAATAACATAATGGAATTTATACCCATCAATACATGGATCATAAATTATGTAATAATGATTTATCAAAGGAAATATTCATTGGAATCAATAATCACGAGCAATGTCATATCAACACAAATAAAATGAAACATTTATTCATCATTACATTCATAAGGTATAAATGTTAGTACCTAGGGAATTCATCATATTATAACAATTACAAAACCCTTAAAATTTGAATAACCATATGGTTGAATTACAATATAATTCACTAGAGAACATAATCATTACCCAATGCATGGGAGCACAATCTGTGTTTAAAACTTATATATGCTATATCATTCTCACCCATGAGCTATATTAGGGATCAACCCTTTATTAAGTTTTATTAAGAAAACTCATGAGATATAATGGGTTTTAGACCTTAATGTTAAATTTCCCAGTACTATATCATGAATAAAAACATTGATTTTTTTAAAACCATGTTCAAAATACTTTTGGATATCAAAATTTATTTTAAAAACCCCATTTTCAATACATAAATTAAGAAGAATGAGAGAAGGATGACGTTTCTCTAAATAAGAAATTAAATATTATAAGGGAACCAAAACATAAAATAAATGTTTTATCTATGGGAAATTTCATTGATAATGTATATATTAACATAGATCATATCTCTTATAACTTCATTAACTGGTGTTAATGAAACGAGTTACATGACAATATCTTTTGAACAATAATAATACATATAGATAAATACTTAGGATGATATAATTAAAAAATATCCAATGTGAAGCATAAGTAACATCATGGTATTTTAGAATTATTGAATGAAGATACCATTAAAATATCATTGAAAAAATCAGGAGGAAATTATCTTTAATCCTTTGAAATATTATTTTAAAAATTAAAATTTAGTAAAATATTTTCAAAATAAGTTGCATTGAAAATGAACTTGGAAACATATAAATTAATCTCAAATGAAAATAATGTCCATGGTTGAATGAAAATCTATTAATGTTTTAAAAATAAAAAATAGATATTATTTTCAAATATTTTATAAGGGGATTCTAGAGTAACCCATTAGAAAACATTGAGAAATTTCTTTTTTTAAAACATTAAAAACAAAGTAAAAATATAATATGAAATAGATTATAGAAAAAAAATTTCAAATAGAATCTTTTTTGAAAATTTTAGAAAACATGGATATGGAAGATGAATATTCATGATCTAATGGAATAAAAAAAGTCAGTATCACTTACAAAATACATCATGATTATTATTCAATAAATTTTGGTAAAAAGGGAAAATAAACATGTGAAATATATTCAAAACTATATGTGATAAAAATTTATATTATTAAATAAATAAGATCATATAATTTCCAATAAAGGTGACATTGACCATAAATAATCCCCAAAATAATAGATATTGTAACATAAACCATTTATCACTTTGGTAACCTTTCAGTCATTAGCCTTATTAAAGAATAACATAAAATAAAACAGTATATATCATGGAAATACAGATATTATTAATAAAATGTGTCAATTCAAGTGGATATACTCTTCATGAAATAAGATAGGTGCATATCATAAATGTCTGTCTAAAATAAAAAAATTGTTGAATTTCCCTTACCAGGATCATATCATAGAATTTAGAATTAATTAATGGGGAGATTTTTTTTAACTGATATAAATGAAAAAAATAATAAATACATAATAAAACAATTTATATATCTATTAACATATAATAATTACATAAATAAGTCAATGTAGATGAGTTATAACCCAATAAAAGGAAATTTCAATAAATACCCTTTACCACTTAATAAAATGGAAGTCAAATAACCTTAGATAAAATAATTATAATTTTAAAATAGAATACCATGAATTATAGTTTTTAAATGATATAACATGTAAAAGGGGTATTATATAAAATATATAAAATAAATTATATTTATTATAATAAAATATGCCTCAGTGAAAAGAAAATTTAAACTAAATCCATTACCTCGAGTCCAGACATGGTATATATATACTTTAAATCATGTATAGTAGACTAATATAAATTATATTATTTATTAAGAATGTTTTTTTTAATAAATATATTTTCCTTAATCCATTTTTTCCATTATTAAATTTTTATATTTAATTACTGAGTCAATTAAGTCCACATCAGATGTTTTGAGGATGTTTAATCCATAATTTGAAAACGGCTTTGTTATGTTGAATTTAGAAAATATGGGTCATTGTAAAAACATATCGATAATAATATTTATGAAATATTTATAATTTATATAAATAAATTATACTTTTAAATCTAACCATTAGATATTTGAAAAAAATTAACTACCTTACAATCATAGAGACAAAAAGTAGTACATACACATGAGTAACATTTTCCTATTTTTAATGTTCATTGTGGAATAAAGGTAGGTGTTATTTTATAGTTTTTTTAATTATATCATAAATATAATATTAACAATTTAAATTTACTTATATATATCATTAATTTTATTTGAAGATGAGAAATATACCACAATGCTTAGTGGATGTGGTGATCCACATTTAATCATGAAAGACGTTATCATTTTTCAGTGAATGGAAATGTAAAAAATTAAATTATTTATTATTTATTAAGATTTACAAACATTATAAGAATATCATATATAAATATTAATTCCATAATTATTTTTATGTGTAAGAGATGGTGATTTAAAATGAATAACAGTGGCCTGCAAGGCACTATTCTTCCATAGCGGTGAATTTTGAATTTCATTCCATTTTTGATTGATGTTGAAGATGTATATATTTTATGATACTGAAATAATAAAATTTAATTAAATCAAATATATATTTTTAATTATATAATAATGGTTGACGAATATTATAAAGAGTTGGATGATAAAATAAAACGAAAATATTCGGTTAAAAACTATACATCTTCTTCGTAATAGATCATTTTCAACACCTTAAGACCACGAAGGTTGGAATTATGAATTGTATAGGATATCTATACTGTGGGGATGAATGTTAGGAACTCATATGTGTATATATTAGAAATGTTGTTTTTAAGTGTGATATAAAGAGAAGAAGAGGTTCTATTATATAAGAGAGTGGAAGGGAACTCCGATAATTTATTATAAAATTAAATTAATACAAGTTACTTTTTATTTAAAATTCAATCCAAATTGATAATTATAAAATATAATATAATTATGAGTTTATATAATCCACAAAAAATTAAATTTTTACATTTTCCCTATATTTGTAAACTTATCTTTTGGTTTTAATCCAATGTTTAATCTTTTCACACTTACATTGACATCAATGTTTTTACTATTTGAGTGTCATTATAATTACAGTAAATAAAAAACCCCATTAAATTATCATTTTTTTATGTTATAAATCCTATAATTATCACATGGAAGAATATAATATTTTTATGAATTTTATATCCTTTATGAAAATATTATTTATTATAAAATATTTGTAATGTCAATTTTTAGAACGAGTCATTACATTGACATTAATGACATCAAAAGGTCAAATAAACTTCATATAATATTCCATTACATAATTTAATTATAATAATCACCTATAAATTTCATGAATCACATTAATTATGTTAAATTATATTAATTATAATATACTTAATATTATTTACTTGATTTTTTCATTAATTGAATAATTACTCCATCGGCATTGTTGATGTATTTTAAGTATTTATTTAATAATTAAAATTTAAAAATAATTTATCATAATGAATATAAATCATTTATATTTAATATTAATATTTATAACTAAATATATCTTCGGTTTATACCCATGATAAAATAATTATAGTCATTAAAAACAAAAGTGTGATTTTTTTGACTTTTCATTACATAATGTATTATAAAGGTCATAATTAAACCTAAATGGAAATAAGGCCATATAACCTAATCATGTGTAATTAATGACAACATGAACTCATTAAGTGAAATTATATAAAGTTTTAGGGTAATTTTAAAGTTCTTATAAAATTATATTATCCTTTAATTACATAATATACCCTTTACCATTATAAAAAATATTATTTTGGTTACTATTCATATTGTCCAAAAATAAAAGGGATCTATTTACCAAATTTTGACCCATAGATTCCAAATACCGAATCCACTTTTCAAAATTAAAAATGAGGATGTTTCATATATTAATTGAACATAAAAAATAAAAAAACATAATTCAAAATGGGTTTTCAGAAAAAAAAACCCCTTATATGTATAAAATGTTTTTATAATAAAATAAAATATAAAATTCAATTAAAAAATCTAATGCAGTAATTTTAATTAAAAATTAAGTATTTAATTTTTAAAACTAATCCATACTATAATTTTTCATTGTAAATACTTTAAAAGAAAAAATAGATGTCAATAAAGATTTATATTCTCATTAATCACTGAAAAAGAAATCCTTTTAGAAAAATACAAAAATTTCCCAGAAAGATAATTTTGATATGAATATTTAATTATTTATATTTATTTCATCAAATAAATTTTTTTATATTTTTAAAATTTCATTTTATTATTTTTTAATCTTATTTTCAAGAAACCATATTGCTAAATAATACAATGGATGTACAAAAAATGAGTACTTATTTATTAAAATTTTAGAATCAAATTTATAGTTACTATAACACATACAAATATATTTAAAAAATTACTTCATATAATTCATAATCACCAATTTAATCACTATGTTATAAATTTTACATTTAAATAATAATATATTGTTGTTCTTTTATAATTATTGTTGTGTGTATTACATGTTATCGAATATAATGTACTTAATATAAAATCTAATGATATTACATTCTCGAATGATTTAGGAAATTTAATTATAACAAAATTGAACTAAATATAATTAATTCAATGTTAACTTTTTAAAATACCTGTAACACCCCAAGCTTCCACAGTACACTTCTCATTGAATAATACAGTAGCATGTGTTCTACGCAACTTCATTTCTAACACACACCACAACCAATCAAACTAGCAGTTATGAATAGTAATACTAACTTTTTGAAGTTTTATACATTTTATTTTTCAAAATGGTTTTCTTTTTTGGATTCGGAATATCGAAATTATCTCTGCGTAAATTTTTGGTACATTTCTGATAACTTTCATATTTTGATGAATAGTGAATATTACTAAATTTTAATTAAAATAACTTTTTAAATTGAAATAATTAATAGTGATAAATTCTGAATTTGAGTGGGTTTAAAGTATATTTATAATATATCTTTAAAATTTAATCCAATTTGGCCATTGGACATAATTTCACATTTAAACTGGACATAAAAAAGTGTCAATCTTTTGATAGTTATCATTTCTTAAAAACACGCTTTTTTTTGACGGTAGGAATTAATTTTAAATTAATTTCTGCCACTTATGTGTTTTGAATTTGTAAAAATGGATTCCATATTTGGAATTTGGATTCCAAAATTTTGTAAATAGTTAATTCTTATTTTTATACATTTTGAATAATTACTTCGGTAAATATTTTATTTACCACGGTTAAAGGGTAAATCCGAAAAATAAGGGTAAAAAATAATATTATAATAATATTATATTACCCTAAAACATTTCCTAACCCTATTGGTTGATACATTTCCGACCATGTTCATCTTTTGGTCGATTGTTGGACTCCATGGATCCACATGTAAGTGAAAATGACACTTTATATTTATTAAGTTAAAGTAAATAAAAAAATAACATATGAAAATATCTTTTAGAAAAAAAAATTTTACATAGGGTTATATATGTTATATTTTATACTATAAATATTAATTATAAAGATAAAAATATTTCCTACATAATGGTATTTTATTTATATTTTTTAGATGTTGAATAATTAAATTTATTTGTCACACAATAATGATGCAGTATTTTCCTTATTAATGAAAGAATCAAATAATTGGTATTATAAATGATAAAATAAATATAATTTGGAACTTTGGATTCCATAAAATTATTTTATTAGTTAATATAACAAGTTAGTATTTATTAAATGATTTTTTTTTCCAATTAGTAAAGCTTTTATGACTTTATCAAAAATCAATTATTGAAAGAGTCAAAATTGACATAAATGAGTTTTTAAAACAAATATTATATAATTAATTGATATGTTTTTCCTAAAAATCTAATTTTCGGCCAAAGTACTTATATAATGATATGTGTATCATTAATGAACCACATGGGGGGTATTTTGGTAGTATATAGTGAGTTTATTAACAATATAATATAAAACATCAAAGTGACATGGTAAATGTCAAACTAATTAACTAAGAGTTAAAATTAAAAGATAAGATTAATAAAGTGACCCAAACCTGTATACAACATATTGGTTGAGTTGTTTTAAATCTATACCCACCTTATACCTTAAATAATTCACTTTGGATCCATTAGAAACAGAATATGAATTTATTATAAAATAATACTTTATGTTTTCCCTAAAGAGCCCCTCCTCCCCCTTATAAAAGGACACCACTTCTAACCAATTATTCATATCTTCAAAGCATTTTGATTCATCCTAACCATGCCCAAATATCCTTTATACATCACTAACTGAAACCTAGAGGCATTAGTTTGATCATAAACCCATCCTAAGGATAATTATTTATCAAATCAAACGGAAGAACCCGAAGAAGAGGTATTGTTTTTACCAACCTCTTTCAAGTTCCTTTCTTCTTCCACTTCTTATTTATTTTTTATTCCCATTATAAAATAATAAATCAAGTATCTTCTATATAATTTTATGTTATTATAAATATGTTACTACCGTATTCAATATTCTATCCATCCTTTGAATGACATGTCACCATACGTGCATACGTACGACTTACTGTCTCCACGTCGTAGTGTATTTGTTATTAAAAACATTATTATTTGGATGGGTATTATAATGATGTGTAATATAAGTAAATAATAATTATAAAATTATAATTATTCTTTATATATTACCATCCAATTATATATGATTTTAATTTCAGAAGAATGACATTGTCGCTCATGCGTACGTACCGACTACCGTCTCCACTAACGCGATGAGATTCATTCCCCATTGTATCCATTCAAGACTAATTCTAATTTGATGATTAAAATAATGTTAATGGACTTGATATCATTATGGATATGAACAATATAAAACCTATCCATAACAAACACGACTTATGTAATAAAACTTATAAATTAAAATGAGTAAGTTAACATCCGAAACGACAATAATGAAAAGATATTGTTAACAAAACAATGTTAAAAGATCATATATGATATCATATTAATGTATATTATTCTTGTATAATTTAATAAAAATTATGTTACTATTATACTTGAGGTTAACCTACCCTTGAATAATTAATAGTACAAGTTAAGGGGTTTTCATCACACTCCTTATTCCCGTGAGATTTGTACCATATTGCCACTATTACCTTTTGTGCAGTGTATGTACTGCCCATAATTGTATTATTTGTGTAATACACTTTAATTTATGTGTATTTACATATTCATTGTATGATAACACATTAATGGGGTGTATGTTTCGCAAGTTACCAAATTGGTAAGGGTTTATTTCACAATCTCTTCGTTATCCGACGTTGTCCATACGTAATTATCTACTGGGACCTCTTTATCATCCACATCCGTGATTCATAAAAATATACTTCAAATCATTATTACTATTTTATAGACTATGGGTTAAAGTGATTTATACCCTTGTTTTAACTTTTATAAGATGATTATAAAGGAATCTTTCTATCGTTTTCCAAACAAGGTCCTTTTTGACCTTTTCGACAAAATTAAGGTCAGAATGTGTTTTTTAACTTATACGGCGGGTGCAGCTATTTTACGCCGTTATAAAATCATCTAAGCATCCCTTACAAGATTATAAGAATATTTTTAAAATAAATGTTTTATTTTATAATTATTTGACTCCTAAATTATTTCAAAAAAGATATATTTCTCTCAAATAGTTTTGATTTAATCTATGTCAACAACATTTTAAATGTTTTAAATATTTATTCTTCTAAACCATTATCATTAATGTCCATGTTTGAAAAATGGTTTTAACGATTTATTTAAATGTACATTAATGTTTAAAAATGTTTGTTACTTTAAAAAGAATCAAAGTGGTATGGGACTCTTTGATTCAAAAATGTCTTTAAATGTCTTCCTTTTTAAATTGTGTGACTTTTAAATGTTTTCATGAAAAGGGATATTTCAATAAAAGTGTTTAACAAATCATTTCCATATATTTCAAATCCATTAATGGAATTTAATCTTGTTTTAATGTTTATTTATTATGATACAAAACTTCTATATTGTATTGAAGGTTTTGTGATATGTTTGACTGTGGATGTATTATTTTTACACCATTCATGGTTTATGGTTAATGTATTGACATTTCATATCCTAGTTCTTATACAAATTTTTATGTTATGGTTCATCCTTTTCATATGTGGAATATATTGGACATAGTATGTGATGGGTGGAGCCCGCTACAGATCCTCGATGAATCGGTAGGTTTCACGAGACAACTAGACGTGGAATTGGCGGAGGCCCTTTCCCAATATGATATATGGTTTTGGCTGAGGCCATAATAATTTTTATACATCTTGGTCGAGGCCTTGAAAAAATGTTTTAGAATGTCTGGCATTATACATTCCCTCATTATGGAAATAATATTGATGGTTCATGTGGTCATTCGACTGGTAGAATTCCAATTATTATGTTTTATTATGGCATTATTTACTCAGCTCATATTCTTTCCATAAAATTATTCATGTTTATTATTGGTAAAGGCATGAAGTTGCAATTATTCCCCATGATTAATACTTTTTTTATTTTCCTCTATATTGCATACCCTTACTAAACGTTTGAGCTCACCCCTTCTTATGTTTTATTTTTTCCAGGATTCCAAGAAGTGTATTGTGATTGATATGAAGGGTTAAGATAAATGAATTATGGAGTTCATAACGGATTATTTATGTTGTGTCTAATGTTATAAAGTGTAATATACCATTCACTTATGTAATATATTTTCCAAGAATGCTAAATCGATTGGTCCTTCGGGACATGATTACTTGTAATCAGGCCTATGTATTAAAATAATACACCGACTTTGGGTAACTGGGGTCGGGGCGTTATAGTTGGTATCAGAGGAAGTTTAGTAATAACCTTGGAAACTAGATTTAGATAAACTCTGATTAGAGCACATTACCCTAAGATAGACTACGAGGATTAGTATAGAAGAACTTCTTAGAATTTTGGTATTTTAGAGATTTTGTGAGTTTTCCAAGAAAATAAATCATGGGTTGGATACGAGCAGGTAGAGGAGGCTCTGTCATAGATGTAACTAGGGGTAAAACCCAAAAAACATCGCTTTGAGCTAGACTATAACGAGAACTGGTGCACGACAACGGGCCTTGCTGCACTCTTGGTTATGAAACTCCCGGGGGATATTCTTAGGATAATTCTCATTTTATTTTCAAACCATTACTAAGGGCTTATGAGTATATACTTACTCAAAGAAGAAATTTTTTATATGGATTATATCCATAAACTGTTCAAGTCAAGTTAGGTATTTTACATGTTTGGAATTATTTATTTTGATTCAAAAACTAATCTAGTTTATGCTATTGTTTATAAATGGAACATAGAGGAAGGAATGGAAATCTAATCAATGCACGTACTCCATGTCAGGATTTCCCTAATACTCTAGAAAATTATAGTGGAGCTAGTGATACAACTGGGGCTGATCAGCTTATCACCATACTAGGACAACTCTCTCAGGTTATGAATAATAACCTTACCCGTATGGAGCACCCTGATCCACAACATGGAGGATCAATGTTAGATCTCTTCATGAGGAAAAAAACACCAATATTAAATGGGAATAAAAATCCATTGGTAGCTGAGAAATGGATAAGTTCCCTAGAGAAAATATTTCAGGCTTTGGGGAGTAGTGAAAGGGAAAAAGTTGTCATGGTAGTTTATCGCCTCACTAGAGATGCTGATTAATGGCGGTCATTGATTCAAAACACAAATGAGGGTAAAGAAGTATCAAGTATGGAATGGAGGGAGTTTAAATATATTTTATTAGAAAAAATACTTTCTTTATGACCATCGATCAGATATGGAAAGACAATATCTCAATCTGAGGAAAAAAGAGGATGAGAATGTTTCAAAGTATGAGGATAACTTTACAAAGTTAGAAAGGCATGCTATAGATTATATATGTAACCCAGGAAGTAAGATTGATCATTTATTTTATAGGTTAAGACCATTTCTTTGCCAAGATTTAGTATTGCAATCTTTCTCATCATACGAAGATATTTTCTCGTGTTCTATCAAGACAGAATAGGAATTCACTAGATCTTATGACTATAAAGTAAAGAAAGAGAAGAAGGGAACAGTGGAGCAAGAGACGGGTAGTGAGAAAAAGGGAAAGAATTATTTTCCATTATTTGATAATTATGGGAAGAAACACCCTGGAACTTGCCTAAAAGGAATGGGAGTCTGTTACACGTGTGGTGAAAAAGGCCACCAACCTCATGAATGTAAGGGAAAGAAACTTGCTATCAACGTTGAATGCTATAATTGTAGAGAAATGGAGAATTATGAAAATGAATGTCCTAAGAACCAAGGAAACTTACCTCAGAAAAGGCTAAGGGAGCAAGGCCAAGCTTATGGTGTTACTATAGTTGAAGATAAATAACTATTGTATTTGTGTTTTTAGATTCAAAAACTATATTCTGGTTACAAGAATAATGTGATATATATAAGAATTGTACTGTAGTACTATTTTATGGAGGATCTGATATTATATGGTTCTAAGAAAAGTGACTTAATAGTAAGATAAGATTTTTGGAAAATACATTGTTGAAAGAATGGTAATCCTTAATATGGTCCAGATAATGAGGTAGTGATTTTGAAATAAGATATGGTTGATTTTGTTAATTCAGGATGTTGTGGTGTTGTAAAAGAATACACGATAAAGGCATTCACATGTTATTATATGGAAAAAAGGATCCTCATTATGTTTAACTTCCTTATAAATTTTGGACAGATATTTTGGATAAAAGTAATTTGGATAATTCTAAAGGCTAGAATGGATAATGTTTGAAATTGGATACTATTGTTACTTTTAATTTTGAATTTCCAAAAAAAATGGACAACACGGAGGTCGGGCGGTAACCCGTCGCGCCTGGCAAAGCCGCAAGACTTGAACCTGCAAACGAAGGGCAAAAAGGGTGTATCACCTACCATTGGCCCATGTGATTTCCTAGATTGAATAATGTAGTATTATTTTAAAAAAATATTTTAGATGAATTATAAATTCATTTTGTTTTTGAACCCTATATGAATAGGATAAATATATTTTTATTTTTAAGTTATATTATCTTTTAGAGTGAAAGAAGAGTTTGTGGTAGAAATTAGTTAAAGGATAAGACTCTACTTGTCAAGTATATTTTTTTATTCTTCTCTTATTCTATGAAGAAATTAATTCTTATACTTTAATGAAGGTATCACAAAACAAATAATGTGTTATCCTAATACCATATGTTTTTTTTGACATGATGGTATTTTAAATTATCATAGATTAACGAATTTAAGACCCTCAATTTTACACATGTTTTTTGATTGATGACCTCAATAACTACCTATAAATATTAATGCTTTTCCTTCAATTATATTTCTCCAATTTCCATCAATGTTCTCCTAATTGAGATCATAATTTTTTGGTGACACTTTCATTTCCCTTTTCCTCTTATTAAGACTAAATTTTATTAACTTAATTTCTGATATAGGTGATCAAGAAGGTATTTTCTATTTTCAACCTTTTATTTTTGAAAAATAATTTCAAATTGCGAGGACGAAATTTATTGAAGGAGATGAGAATGTAACACCCCGATCTTCCACAGTACGTTTCTCTTTGAATAATACAGTAGCTTGTGTTGTACGCAACTTTGAGTTCTAACACACACCACAACCAATCAAACTAGCCGTTATGAATAGTAATACCCACTTTTTAAAAGTTTATAAATTTATTTTTTAAAATGGACTTCATTTTTGGATTCGTAATATCGAAATTATCTTCAGGTGAAGTTTTGGAACTTTTCTGATAACTTTCACATTTTGATGAATAGTGAAAATTACTAAATTTTAATTAGAATCAACTTTTTTAATCAAAATAATTCATAGTGATAAATTTTTATTTTGATTGGATTTAATGTATATTTAGAATATATTTTTACCATTTATTACAATGTTGGACATTGAACATAATTTCACATTTAAACTGGACATAAACAACTGTCAATCTTTTGATAGTTATTGTTTCTTAAAAACAAGCTTTTTGATTTTGACAGTGGGAATTAATTTAAAATTAATTTCTACCACATAATTGTTTTGAATTTGAAAAAATGGATTCTTTATTTGTAATCAGGATTTACAAATTTTGTAAAATGATAATTCTCATTTTTAGACATTTTGAATAATTACTTTGGTAAATATTTTATTTACCATGGTTAAATGGTAAATCCGGTAAATAAGGGTAAACAAACAATATTATAATAATATCAAATTACCCTAAAACGTTTCCTAATACTATTGGATGATACATGTCCGACCATGGTCATCTTTGGGTTGATTTTGGGAAATCATGGAGCCACTTGTAAGTTATAATGACACTTAATATTAATTAAGTTAAAGTAAATACAGAAATGACATAAGCCTATATCTTTTAGAAAAACAATTTTTACCTAGCGTTATATATGTTATATTTTAGACTATAAATATCCATTATAAATCTAAAAGTATTTCCTAAATTATTTTATTTTATTTATAAATTTTTTACATTTAATAATTAAATTTATTTATAACACAATAATGATGAAGTATTTTCCTTATTAATGAAAGAATCAAATAATTGGTATTATAAATGTTAAAATAAATATAAATTTAATGTTTTGATGACATAAACTAATTTTATTACTTAATATGACATGTTAGGATTGCTTAAATGAATTTTTTTGTCTAATTAATAAAGTTTTTATGACATTAAAAATCAATTATTGAATATTGTCCAAATTGACATAAATGAGTTTTTAAAACAAATATTATATTATTAATTTATATTCTATTCCTAAAAATCTAATTTTAGGCCAAAGGACTTATATAATTATAGTTGTCTAATTAATTAACCACTTTTGGGTCTCTTAGAAGTATATAGTATGTTTATTAACCATATAATATAAACATACAAAGTGACATGGTAAATGTCAAACTAATTAACTCATAGTTAAAACTAAAGGACAAGATTTATAAAGTGACCCAAACCTATATAAAACCTAATTTTTGAGTATTTTGAAAACTATACCAACCTTATAAATTTATTAATCCACTTTGGATCCATTAGAAATAGAATATGAATTTATTATAAAATAATACTTTATGTTTTTCCTAAAGAGCCCCTCCCCCCTTATAAAAGGACCCCACTTTTAACCCATTATTCATACCTTCAAAGCCTTTTGATTCGGAAAAACCCTGCCCAAATATCCTCTCAACTTCCCTAAAATCATCCTAGAGGCCTTATATTGGTCAGAAAGACATCCTATGGATCCCTTTTGATCAAATAAATATGAAGAACCAGAAAAAGAGATAATGCTTTCACCACCCTCTTTCAAGTTCCTTTCTTCTTCCACTTCTTCTTTAATTGTTATTCCCATTATAATATAATAAATCCAGTATCTTCTATATACTTTGATTTCATTATAAATATGGTACAACCATATTCATTATTCAATCCATCCTTGGAATGACATGTCACCATAAGTGCGTACATACGGCTTTCTGTCTCCACGTCATGGTGTAATTGTTATTAAAAACATTATTATTTGGATGGGTATGGTAATGATGTGTAATTGAAGTAAATACTAAATATAAAATTATAATGATTCTGTATATATGATATAACATCCAATTATATACTATTTTAATATTGAAAGAATGATATTGCCGCTCCTGCGTACGTACGGACTACCGTCTCCACGAACGTGATGAGATTCATTCCCTATTGTATCCATAAAGACTAATTCTCATTTTATGATTAAAAATAATGTTTAAGGACTTGATATAATTCTGGATATGAATACTATACAACCTATCTATAACAAACATGGCTTATGTAATAAAACATATAAATGAAAATGAGTAAGTTAAAACCAGAAACAACGATAATACAAAGATATTATTAACAAAACAATGTTAAAAGATCATATATGATATCATATTAATGTATATGATTATTTTAAAATTTAATAATAATTATTTCACCATTATATAGGTCGGTAACCTACCATCGACCATGAAAATGTACAATGTAAGGGGTTTTCATCTCACTTCTTATTCACGTGAGATTCATACCATATTTCCTCTATTACCTTTTATGCAGTGTATGTCCTGACCATAATTGTATTATTTGTGTAATACACTTTAATTTATGTGTATTTACATATTCATTGTATGATAACTCTTCCATGGGGTGTATGTTTCTCATGTTACCAAATTGGTAAGGGTTTATTTCACAATCTCTTCATTATCTGAGGTTGTTTATACGTAATTATCTACTGTGACCTCTTTATCATCCACATCCATGATTCTTAAAAATAAATTTCAAATAATTCTTACTATTTTACAGACTATTGGTTAAATTCATTTATACACATTTTTGTCCTTTTATATGATGTTTATAAAGGAATATTTCCATTTTTTTTCCAAACGAGGTCCTTTTTAAGGTTTTCGACAAAATTAAGGTAAGAATATCTTTTTTAGCTTATACAGCAAGTTAGTCTATTTTTCTCCATTATAAAATCATAGAGGCTTCCCTTGAAAGCTTATAAGAATATTTTCAATGTAAATTTTTTCTTTTATAATTAGGTTAATCTTAAATGATTTCAAAAAAGAGATATTTCTCTCAAATAGTTTTGATTTCATCTATGTCAAAATCATTTTAAATGTTTTAAAGATGTATTCTTCTAAACCATTCTCATTAATGTCCATGTTTGTAAAATGGGTTTAAGGATTTATTTAAATGGACATGAATGATTTAAAATGTTAATTACATTAAAATGATTCAATGTGGTATGGGACAGTTTGATTCAAAAATGTCTTTAAATGTCTTCCTTTATAAATTGTGTGACTTTTAAATGTTTTCATGAAATGAGATATTTCAATCAAAGAGTTTTACAAATAATTTCCATCTATCTCAGATACATTAATGGATTTTAAACTTTTTTTGAAGTTTATTTATTATGATACACACCTTTTATATTATACTGAAGGTTTTGTGATATGTTTGACTGTGGATGTGTTATTTTTATACCATTCTGGTTTATGGTTAATGTATTGACATTTCTTATCCTAGTTATGATATGAATGTTTATGTTATGTTTCATCCTTTTCATATGAGGAATGTATTGGAAATATTAATTTATGGGTGGTGCCTGCTATAGCTCCTTGATGCATCGGTATGTCTCATGAGACAACTAGACGTGGAATTGGTCGAGGCCCTTTACCATTTTGATATATAGTTTTGGATGAGGCCTAAATCATTGTTAGACATCTTGGATGAGGCCTTGAAAAAATGTTTTAGAATTTTTGTCATTATACATTCCCTCATTATGGAAATAATATTGATGGTTCATGTGGTCATTGGACTAGTAGAATACCAATGATTATGTTTTGTTATGGCATTATTTACTGAGATCATATTCATTCCATAAAAGTATTCAGGTTTATTATTGGTAAAGGCATTATGATTCAATTATTCCCCATGCTTAATATTTATGTTATTGTTCCCTATATTTCTTAACCTTACGGAGCATTTGAGAACACCCCTTTCTATGTTTTATTTTTTCCAGGTTTCCAAGAAGTGTATTGTGATTGATATGCAAGGTTATGATAAGGGAATTTTGGAATTCATAAAGGATTATTTATATTGTGTTGGATGTTATAAAGTGTAATGTAAAATTCATTTATGTAATCTATTTTCCAAGTTTGGTAAACTGGTCGGTACTTCAGGGCTTGATTCATTGTAATCATGCCAATATATTAAAATAATCCACCGACACTGGGTAACTGGGGTTGAGGCGTTACAATACATTTTTTAAAACCCAACAATATAAAAAGTTTTAATAAATATTCTTCTTGATAATAGAGATATAGAAATATGATTCTCATCACGATAATACATACTAGGTTTCCAAATACGAAAACAATATTGGAAATTGAAAATATTAAAATGTATAAAAAGAATAATTTAAAAATAATGATTCAAACTGATAAAGATCATTAATATCATGAATTTTAATGACTATGAGAATGTCCACAACTATAATACCCTTGGCCAAAGAGGTGTGAAAAATACCATCGATTCATTAGAAGTGAAGGTAATAATATTTTTTTTAATATCATTTTGATAGAGAATTTATTATACTATATTAAATACTATAATATAAAAATATAATTACATTAAATGTATAATTTTATCATTATATTAATTTCAACCATAATCTCATATTTTTTCCCAAAGAACGTTTAATCATGATAATTTTTTATGTGTTAAGCAATAAAATCAACAACTAACGAAACAAATAATCCATAGGTAAATAAAAAGATAATTCACAAGTCATTAAACATTATACTAGACCAAAATATATGGAAAATCGAATAAAACTTCAATAAAGTATGTAGAACATTATATGAAGAAATGATTCATGAATCTTCAATAGTAACACCCAAAGTTCAAACTAAATAATTCCATATATAACTCTGTATAAAATTATTTTTAGGGCTCCCAACCAAGCAGAAAACCAAAAAACTATATGTATTTTTTCACACATTATCCCAAGACTAATACAACATTTATCTTCAAATAACATAATCACTCATAATGTCATATACCCAGAAGGTTATATGACATAATCATATAATATGTAAAATATTATATTTATTTCAAAAAATATCCTAAATATCCATAATCCACATTAATATGACACATGTCTCAACATGATAATTAAACCAACACCCCAAAAATAATACTTCATGTTAAACATAAGGGTTACATATACCTAAAACTAATAAATCGACTTGAAAAATATCACTAGTCACCTTAAAATTCAATCACTAAAAACCTAGAAACATGTTTCCAATGCATTATACTTATGATAAAATATAAAATCATAAACTCATGATGATATACATAAAACATATGATAACATCACATTAAAAAATATTAATCTCCAATGTCATCCAAACCCTACCGTGATACCAACTATATTAGCTAGAAACCCACACTACTAGATCTGATGCTAAAAACACGAGAATTACATTTCAATTGTTGATACTGATAAATGAGTCCAAATTTGTTCCATAAAAAATTAAAAAATAATATATGATATATTGGCTCACTTACATACCAAATGAATTTTAGGTTTAGTGTTTTTTGGGAATGAGGAAAAAATATGTCATATACACCACTCAGGATGTCATGAGAGTATTTCTCTTACTATACCCAGCAGTTCATATATCATTTTTTATTTTCAACATATCCCATAAAATATTCCTTATATAATATCATTCTATATTCAAATAATTTAGAATAATTCTTCAAAAACTAGGGAATAAGAAACATAACAAGGATTAGATCAAATGCATTGTAAGTGTAAACATAATCATTAAAAATTGAATTTCATATTTATTAGTAAGATGAGAATAAGGGTATGATGAAATAATCCTTCTGCATGATCTTAAAATAATGTAATTCATAGCTAGGAAATAAATATATAATAAATCATTAATGAAAATTTTAAATAATTAAAGCATTATTGGAAACAATAATAATGAGAAATGTGATATCAACCATGAACAATGGGATTGTTTTGAACCATTTCAAGAATAATATTTTTTGTAAACATGGGACATCATCATTATAAAGACCTTACATATCCATTATAATTGGAATAAAAATTCACACCACTTTCATTATAATTTATTGGAAAACCTAATCATTATGAAATAAATTTAAAAACTATCTGGGTCCATCCATCGTATAATCATGATTAGGATAATCTACGAACTATAATTCCTCTAAAACCTTATTATAAGATTTACTGAGAACACCCATGAGAATTAATGGGGCTCAAACCTTCATAAATATTTTTTAATGAAAATATCTTGATTATAACTATTGAATAATTTTTATAAACCCGTTAGAAAAAAAATTTAATATCTAAATATATTTTTTTAAACTAATTTTTCAAAAAATAAACCTCTTGGAGTTGGAGGTGGTGGGTTTTTAATTAAATAAATCTTAAAATTTTAAATAGGGTTATAAAAATAAAATAATTTACATGGTGTTAAGAAAATTAATTGTATCCATATATGTTAAAATAGAGAATTCCTTTCATATCATTATTAACTCATGGATAATAATTGTATTCCATGAAAATATTTTATAAAAAATAATAGACCATCTATAGAAATAATTTGGATGCTAAAATAATAAAATATATATAGTTTAGAATATATAAAATTAAGGGTCGTTTTCTTTGTTTAATGAAAATACCAATAAATGATCATTAAAATCATTTTTATGGAAAATATCATTTTCCCTTAGAAAATACAATTTCCAAAAAAATTAAATATATATTTTGAATATATTTTTCTTTTAAAATATCCTTGTAATATTATAATGGTATATTGAAATAAAATAATGGTCTTGATGGTGGGAAAATCTATTCATTTTTTATGATTAATCATATCATTATTTTCAAATATATTTTAAAGGGACTCTAAAGTTACCCATTGGGAAAAAGTTATGATATTTTATTTTTATTAACTTTTTAAATGATTAAAATAGTTATTTTAAAATATATTTATGGAATATTAATTTATGGAGAAATAATTTTTTAATTTTTTTAGAAAACAAGGATATGGTTGAGAATGAGTCCCAATCTAAAGAAAGATAAAATATTAGTATCCCATTCTAATAAAAATCCAAATGATTATTTAATCAATAAAGGTGAAAATGAAAATTAATCATTTTAGCAACATTTATAAATATAGGTGAAGCAAATATATGTGGTTAAATAAAATAGTATCATCTAATTTCCTAAAAAATTTACCTTGAACACAAATAATCCAAAGAAGTATATAGATTGTAACATAAGACCTTTTAAAATTTGGTATCATTTCAGCCAGAGGCCACATGGAAGAATAAAATAAAATGAAACATAAAATATCATGAACATATTGAGATTTATTATATAACATGTAAATGGGAACGTATATATTACTCATAAAATAATTCATGTTCACATCAAAAATTTATGACCAAACAAAAAAAAATTTGATATTAATTACACATAAAAAGATCATATCATTAAATTAATAATTAAGAATGCAAGATATTATGTGTAAAAAATACAGATCTACAAAAAACAAGTGAAAATAAAATAAAATAATTGAGAGATCGATTCACACATCTTCATTGAATGAAAAATTAAATGAAGAAGTGTTATAACCCAATTAATGGGGTTTTAAAGATACCCATTAACAATTAGTAACATTCATGTCAAATAAAACATGGAAATATAAATAAAATTTCAACATAAAATAAAATGACGAAGAAATTAGTCATTATATAAATTTTAAAAGTGTAATCATATTATTGAAGATCGTTTTTTCAGGAGGGAATGATAATTTTCAAGGGGGATTCATTATTAAAAATATATGTGAGGAATATCATTGATCTTACACACTCGCTTAAGTGAAACATATAATAATGAACCTGCATCACCATGTTGATATTTATTATGCAGTAGCATCATCATGAAGTTCCAAACTATGAATCAAAATCACTACATATGACCTAGAAATAAATATCTATGAAATTTATGCATGGTACTCTTATATTAATAGCATATCAACATTACTATTGAAGAATCTTCTTCACCCAAGGACCCACAGATTCTAATAAAAAAGTTACATGGGGATTCACATTTGATAAGACTAGAAAACCCAAGGAATCCTTGAATCTCTACTGTCTATAGTCATATTCCTTACACTCAAAACTATCCAGGTAGTTATTTAATACCATATATAAAAGCGGATTTGTGGGGAATAGTTTGATTAATTTACCTCAATTGTGTAAAACATAAGAAAAATTTTCTATGAACAAATTTCCTCTATTAAAAAATCACTAGTGTGAAGTTATCCTCCAAAACACAAGACCAACGTAAGACCATCCTAGGTATACATGAAGAAGCCCTTAGATCATAGAGAAGGGTCTTGCCTCTGTGTTGTTGTCCAAATTATCTAACATAAAAAATAATCTTTTAGGTCATGGAGTTCTATTATATGAAAAGAACTTTTTCATTTCCCAATTACATCATGTGTGATGCACTTCTGGTTCACCTAGGTCCACCATATGCGAGGCACGTTCAGGTTGACTAAGACTTACCCTGATGGATACCACTTTATCTCACTCAAGAATTTCTTCTGTGAGAATCCATTGATCCCTATTTTATGCAAATAAATACAATTTACCTCTTCACAGGTATCCCTTATATTGGATCATCCAAGCTCATACCTCTCCCAAATCTAATGTATATGTGTGATTAGAGCATAGTGACTACCAACACATCCTTTTGATTAAGAATTCCCACGGTATTGGAGTTACTATATTTAACCTTACCTATAGGTGAGATACTTGGAGTGTTTTCAATAGTACATTTTTATGGTAATGAGGGTCCCATCTATAGATGTGGTTATAGGTAACACCTAGTTTTATACATGTGGGATATGTATTTTCCAATCCCGTGTCATCTCTGAGACTAGTGACCTTTAGTTATAGATGGTTGGAAGAGGGACACTTTTTTCCAATTTTTGAGGGTTAGTTTCTTATAATTATCTCTTCCATAAAACATGGAATAAGATATACCACATGAAGACATTCCCTACTCTTTCATGTAATATTTCACAACCCTCATGTCCTCTATACCTTGGGTTATGAATAAAAGAAGATATTAGAACATGAATTCCTTTTCTCTCTATTGTATCCCTATCATCTTCCACCATCAACAAATTAGGTTTGTTTGTTTTTTCATATATTCACATTAATCTTACATGTCATGCTGATAATTACTCTCTTGGGCACAGATGATAGTAATGATCATGACATCCACACAATCAAATGCATGTTTTTGAAGTGAATCATTTTCAATATATTCATGTAGCCTTCCTTCAGACGACCTCCATAAGCATGGGTCCTCAAATCCATGTATCCATCTATAATGGACATATCCCCCATGAGACAAAGGGAATAATATTTATATAAGTCATAGAACCATATCGCAATCCTCTCATGGGGCAGCATTCCTTATAAAAAAACATTTATAGGACTTATATGGGAATCATTCCATAACCTAATTGAACTATGTTGGCTTTGATTCCCATCCAAATGGGATACATAAAAAGCATTCTGGAGGTACACACCCATCATTCCAAAAAAAATATTATTCTATATGGTCCATATTTTATGTAGGGTCATATCCAATATCATATCCCACATCACTTTCAGGTTTCTAGGTATGTGTTCGTATAAATCCCACGTCAATCTTTTTGTGGGCATATTTTAATTAATATTTATCACATAATGACGTTAAAATACATGGTTTGGTCCCCATAACATGATCTTAAAAGGTATGATGTGTCCTTTTAAGTGGAACTGAACTATTTGGGTTTTAATATCATTCACAAGGCTACATTGCAATCCCATTTAATTGGTCAGATCAGGACATGAAAACCACCCAAGTCTCCATGGATGATGATAAATTATAGAGTTCCCCATTACGTGTCTTAAAACCAACATCTTAATAATAAATGGCATACTAATATATATTATATTTAGAAAAGTGTTCCATCAATGGAGAACCATGGATATATAGAGACTTCTACCTCAAAAAAACCCTCAAATACATATAGATGATTATAGTGGTCATACATGAAAATATTTTGCTGTTTATTTAAGTATATCATGTGCATTCTTTGGGATTTAATAAAAAATAGTGAATATTATATTAAATATTCTAGAGATTATTGTAGTAGTAAATAATTCACCCAAAATAGCCCTAATGAGCTTGAACTCATTTCCTCAGAACTAATGGGAGTCCCTAATAATTATTACAACTATTCTCTAATCACCACATTCTTTCGAAAGGATGGTTCAAAAAATATTTTTATTAAGTGAACAATTTTATGCTTCTATCTCTATGAACAAAACATATTGGAAGTCATTCAAAAATGGTAAACCTGAAATAAATTATTTTGAAATATTCTAACCCAGGAAATTAGACCATTTCACCAATGAAATGCATTTTGGTCAAACAAATGTTGAACCTAACTTGAATACAAAACAAAGATGAGAGTGATTTTTACATGTCTTCCCCCATTCAAACCCATAATTAACGAGGGCCAAACATAGATCCAAAATAATTAATTGTGCATGTGTCCATATATTTATATTCTTCATTGATGCAGTGTTCTTGTTTGTATTTGTATCATATATTAAAATAACATTCAACCAGATCTCCCTTCAATCCAATAGTTTCCTTCTAGCTATCTCACACACAAACATATAATACCACACATTTTGGGTCTTTGACTAAATATAGTGACATGTTACTAACCCATCTTCTCCCACACTAGGTTTCAAATGTAGTGGTTTTGGGGTAATACGTAAATGGTACAATCCCAACCATAGAGGTAGCTTCAAAATAACCCAATTTCATGAATTACTACTAGAAATCCACTCAATGATAGTTATTGTACGTGAAGTAGATAGTACCAGACTTCTTATCAAGTCATTTATGGAACCTATAATTGGAATTAAATAATCAACTCTTCCCTTATCATAGGTTGGGTACTCAAAAGTCCCCAAAATATTCATCTTGTATACAGAGGGGTCCCTCTAAATGTATCCTTCAAATAGATTCTACCACCATGCCTTTGTGATGAGAAACACTCACCATGATTGGGGTTTTTCCCTCAACAGTTCGGCCCAGGTAACCTTGACCAGGGCACACTAAAACTATCTACCTGGGGTAATGACCAGATAATAGGGAGTATGGTTTCATGTCTATCCCCTACAATGAAGTCTATAAGATAAATTTATCTGAACAAAAAGAAATCACAAACACCTAGTTTCATCAATTAAGACAATGAACCAAATACTATAGTAAATTGAGAGAAGGATCACACACCCTCCCACATCTAATAGGACTGCTATCATAGTTCGAACACCATTGAGAGGGACCAAGAAAACTATACTAGAAAAAAAACACGATGTAACACCATATCTCATGCCTTGTACTTGAGTACAGTCTGTGCATACTGTTAGTAAATAGACTGTAGAATCATGCACACACCCATTCTACAACCACAAAATGAGAATATATCCTTATTCTTGGAAACTCGTGTTACATAACGCATCCTTAAAGTAGTAAAATGGTAGATATAAATTCCTTCCCACCACATTAACCTTATATTTCATAATAATGGAAGTCACTATGGTAGAGGGGTAGATAGACAATTTCATGCCTACAATTAGGGTGACTTACAAATAAAAATCATGTGCTTCACAAGAGAAAATGCCCATATCTTCTCCCATACAATAATTTCATGGGAAAAATCACAATTATAAACAAAAAAACTGGATTGATACATATCCCCATTCTAACTGGAGGTAATTGTTGAATCTCAATTGCTACTACATGGAAGGCAGAAACTCATACCAAAATTCTATATACCTAGATGTAAATTTCTAAATAAATACGAGATCAAATTAAACATGATTTTATATGTGAAAGATATTATCCCCAAAAATTTTCCCCAATATCCTATATGAATGAAACCAAAAAGAAACCTCACCAAAGGTGATTGGAAAAGGAAGATCCAATATATTATCCCTCTCTACATAATGTAAAATTTATTTAAGCCCTAACTTGTTTTTCAATGGAAACTCATGATCTTACTCTTCTATTAAAAATTTATTCAAATAGTAACAATTGTTTCAAAGGTCCTCCCTGGAAATATTAACATGAATTCATTCTTCATGTCTAGAATTTGATTGTTCTTGAGAGCCTATATCTTGAAGAGGACCATGACATCCATCTATATGGATAGAAGACCAAACATCAAGGAGGTAAACCCTTCCTATAATCCACCATGATGGTCCTCCATATGGTATACATTGTAGGAATTATTCTTTAATTTAGAATTCAATCCATGATGGTAGTCCTCCCGATGATTGATATTGTTTCGAAGGTCCTCCCCACATAGACACTTCACATCATCAAGGAGCTCCTACCCTTTATAATTTAATTATGATAAATCCCTTCTATAATGAGGCACTTTAAAAAATTAGGCTACTCATTACTATGGACTCTTTATTGACAAGTGAAATATTTTCTCAAGTGGAATATAGGCCAATGTAATGGTCATTCTCTGAACCACCCATGGATCAATGTATTTATAATATGATAGAGGAAATCCCCTCTAGTCAAGTTGTTTACAATAATGTAGTAGGTAAGAATCTTGTATGGTCAAACCATATTAAGGAGCCTTTTGTGAATGGTGAAAAAGTCATGTTCCACATGAGGAGACAGTTTTCCAAAGACAATATATCAATCCCGAACTTTCTCTAATCCACACCCCAATACATCATTGTAGAGGCATTGTCATATGATTTGTGCATGAAATCTGCTAAAATATATTAAATATTATTCTTAATATAAAAGAAAAAGTATTTCCTTCAAGCCAATATCCAAGAAATGTAATGGTGATATTAAGGATACATTTCCAAATCGAATTGTTGGATCTCCTAGATCCATGAAAAATGAAATTTTGAAATAAAAATAGATCACTTTAATGTGCATGTATTGAAATGATAAAAATGTTGTGTTGGATGATTTTTGATTACCAATATAGTGTTTGTTTAAAAGGATGGTGAAAACATGCGGTGTTTCCTTTCACCATGATACCCTATCAGCAAATCCCCCCCAAAGGTGACATCATGAAATGTCATAACATCATTTCTGACTCAATAAACTATATTTGTTTTTAGTAGACAGTATCCACATTAAAAACAATCCCTAACCAACTCTTGAAAACAATGGGATATGAGATATAAGGCCCTGAAAATAATATTTCACCGTGAATCCGATAATATTGAGCCCAAATCCTTTTAAAGGGTGAAAAATCATAAAAAATCACTAATATATTTAGAAGCATGTGGCTCGAGTGATAAATATACAATGCATCCAACACATGTTTAGAAAAATCTCTATAAAATCAAGAAATTATTCATGGAATAAGTAGCTATATAAATCATTGAGTTACCACTGACTATAGGGACGAGGTACTTTTGTTTACACAACCATTGATATCAATGTATGAGTATTGAATGTTTGGGTAAAGGGATTTTAAACTTCTCCATTTCACATGGCTCGAGTGCTTTACCTCAATAAAATCCTTTTAAATAGAATTTATTCTCAATTTGATTTAGTGGAACACCCCAAAATGGATCTTCTTATTTCATCCTACCATGTGATATGAGTTCTTCACAAGAAACATTCATGAAAAAACTATTTGGAGATTACATTCAGATCAAAATTTTTCAAATGGTTTTGAGAGGTCCAATGAAATAAAGTAAATGGCCCTATGTTGGACACAAAAAAGATATCTCAAAGAGATTTTCAGAATGCCTACACTGCATTATGCATCAGTGAAGGTTGTTAGAACCTCCCCACAGATACTACAGAAAAAATGATATAAAGGAACTATATTAGAATGATTCTATTCATAATAATGTTCACAATAAGATTACTAAAGAAGGTGGTTCTATCCCAATCTAAAAAGTTTTATCTTATTTTTTGGATACACTTGACTACTCCATTATTTCCTTTTTAATAAGAATCCATTAAAGAAAATGGTAAACTTAGGGTTGAACACCACCCACCTACCAAATAGGTTGAACTCCTCACAATTTAGGAAATTATTTCTAAATAGGATTAATTGATTAATGACTAGATACAACTCAATTATGACCCAATTCAATGAAATATCCCTACTATATATGTTTTACATGTAGAGAACCATCTCACTCTCTTATATAATGTGCCCCAATAAAGAGGGGATGTCCGAGTACCTAAAATAGTGACAGAAAACCCATTCAATCAAGGGTACCAATAACCCATATAATTGGACCCCATGGTAGTATGATATTAGGAGTTACCTTCCATGGGTACGTGACCATGGGTGAGTTAGACCCATCCTTAGGGACATCCCCTGCAGGATACACACCATCAGTAAAAACAAAGTCACAACATATGGAATTACCTTTGGTTTCCCTTGTTCAAGATCATTTTCAACTAGATATCCATCACTGGATTATCAATAATATAGTGTCATTTTTATCTCTATTGAATGATATTGAAGAACGACATGCATCCGTTCAGCTAGAATGGAATTCATAACCTAAATGGGATGATGTAACCCTACCCCGCCAAATTTTAGGAACCATACATTATCAATTCTCAACAGATTTGGGGGCCCAGAGCATTAATCGATGAATTTAGTGTCTTGATGTGATCCTATGATATGGAACATAGAATAATAAAAAGTATTTAGACTCATGTTCATTGTGAAAACATTTCAAGAAATTTCCTTCGTATGATATATTGGTTTTCTGGCTCGGCCAATCATGAGATTGGAAAAACTATGTCTGTAGTTTCAATTTTATTTCAACTCAAATTTGTAGAAGATGAGAGTCATTGAACTCAAAAACCTAAAACAGTTGGATATTAACATGGTCTTTAATTTCATTCAATGGTGTAAGGGGATGACCTACTCCCTAAAATAACAGCTTCCCCAAGAATATTTATTTTCCATCTACATTAAGAATATTTTTGATTTGTTGAGCACACTGCTCATCCATATGAAATATAAAGAAGGTTATTGGGATCTCCCTGATGTTACTCACAGTTTTTACAATTCTATCATGAAAACGAAGTCCAAGTAGTAAGAAATTTTATCAGATCAAAGGAAGGGAACTGTGAAATTAGAGGTTGTGGAAGTCATTATTAAAAAATACCCTAAACATATTATAACTCCAAATCCCAAGACCTATAATTTGGAAACTACACTAGGGAATTAGAAATAATTCCCACCTCACTAGGAAGATTGATTGGATTAGAGGAAAAAATTGGCGACTAATGAATAAATTTATTATTTTCAAGATATACAAGTCCCTAGATATATCATTACAGCTGTAGAGTACATCTTGTTCAAGTTTTTCTATCCCAATAGTGTCTATCAGGATAATCATTACAATCTACCATTTTATTTCTGTTTCCATTATATGTGGGTTAGGTCATCCATTAGTGCTTCATTTTTAAAATATCTTACAAACAATTGTTGTCTTTGGGAAATTGATGTTGGGAAAACCATTAGGACAAGTGGAATTTATTTCCAATATGACCCCAGAGGGTGAGGGTGAATGAAAAGAAGTTACAAACAATAATTAATATAATTTATGTGATTGGATAACTATAATTAAAATCAAACATACTCACGAAATCCATATATATTAGTTAAATAACCTAATTATAGCTTTAGAAACTTCTATTGTGGAAAAACTGACTACATTTGAACCACAACCCTGAAAAGGAAGTCTTCAACAATATTATATGGTCATATGTGTCGGAAACAACCACATGAAGATGAAATTTTATAAAGGAAAATGTTGTAATTGACCCTCATTATATTCTTGCCTTAGGTCCAAAAATAATTGTCCCACCCTACTAAATAGTACGAAAGTGATGACCCACGAGATGAAAACCTCATCAGATGAGGAATTAATAGTCGGTTCCATTAATTTCATTCAATTAATGGATCATTTCACTAATGATGAATATTTCTAGGATCCCAATTTCCATAAACTCAATTTGGGAAATATGGGATGAATAACTAAGAGTCAAGTTTTTATGAGATTACACATATGGGAATGAAATAAATACTCCATCCACATATATTCTCAAACTGTCTATGCAGATGAAACTCGTAGGAGAGACCACCGGTGGGCCTAGTGGTTGAAAAAATGTTACCCCACATTTTTAAGTGTTTCCCTTACCCAATTTTCATGTAATGATGATAATAGGATGTGTCATCATCAAATAAACCTTAGTGAGAAGGTAGAATGTGTCGACTAATACCATCAAGGACAAGATAACCTTTAAATCCAGTTCAAAGGGTCGATCTACCCACATCAATTAAATCGGTTCCTAAAGTGCCTACAATCGGGATTCCTAATGTATGGAATTATAGATATTTATCCCAAAATTAAGATATTATAAAGAAATTGGCCTTGGTTCAAGGAATATTTTCATTACTATTGGATTAGAGACTATCTAAAGACCAATAAAAGGAACTAATTGAGTCTTTTCTAAGCCCTCAGGAGTTTAAGGTGATGTTTCCTCTACAGAATGTTTTCCTGTAGAGATCGATCTCATTGAATGATACATGATCAAATCATTAGTGAACCAGGATAAAGAATCAATTATACAGAGACACATAATACACTTTTATGTGTTTGAAAGGATAAATGATGTTGATATCCTATAGGGTTCAATTTAAAATGGCTTAGTAGTGAACCTCATTCCAGTCCGGACACTTCTTCATCTGGGTTATAGGGAATACCATTTCCCCCTTCCAATCTAAAATTACATGGTTTTAAAAAAGGGAAAGAAATCTTTTCAGATGAGTCAATATTAGGACCCAGTTTGGGGGCCATGTATCTCACTCATAATTTTTGATGGTTTAGCAAGATACATATTTGTTCATTCTTATAGGAAGTCCATAGTTACATTATCATGTAGTAGTCCCTTAATTACATATCCAATGCCTAATATATTTAATTAATTATCAAATTGTTATGTTTTATGGTGAATAATCCCATTTCAAATCCTGATAAACATAGTTTATTGATATTGGATCTATCATAGGGAATAGAAACAACCCACATCTAATGGTGTTAATCAAGTCACTAACCTGAATTATCCTTAAATGACCTCATATAATCCCTTCAAATATCATAGTGAATCATATGAGATTCCTATCCATAAAATGAATGGAGTGGTCCCAAATTTGGAAAAATATTAAACAAGCATCGTGATATCAGTCATGAAAAAAATAGACTAATGAAACTAAAAAGGTCATTAACTCATTAGATAGTGGTAAAAGAACTAAATAAGATTTTATCATTCAATCCCCATAGAATCAACAGATTACTACCTCATTAGATGAATCGGAATAGGTTGTCATTTCACCAAGAAAGGATGAAGAAACCCAATATTTATTCCTCACTCCATACCCTTCAAAACATCAAAGATTCCATATATTACTAGTTTTGTCAAAGGAAGATAATACATCTTCAGGATGTCAAAACATTGAGTCATCTCCAAACTCTTAGAAATTTCATTTATCACATACCCCAAATAATATTAATATATAATAATAATAGTAAATATAAGTGTTAGATGAAGAGGAATATTAAGATGAAGAGGACGATTACCTGAAGGATTCCACTATAGAATTCAAGAATAGTGTCTCAACATCCATGGACAAATGCAGATAAATAAATCTGGGCACAGAGGAGGACCAATGGCCTACTTCGATGAGTTAGGGAATTTCTTCCAAAGAACTAGAGGTGGATATCTTGTTTTTTAAGTATATTTAGGTCATTATTAATTTGAATTTCATGTATATTCCATGCCTCATCTTTAGGTGTCCACTCATAACATGGTATTTATAGAAAACCTCTAGGTATATAAATAGGAATATAGAAAGACACACCCAAATCATGCTACCAAAATTTTTGATGTTTTTGAAAATATTATCTATGAAAATTTAATTCGTGATGTTATTTATCTGATTTTTTAGCCAATATAGTCTCAGTAAAAAATAAGAATGGGAAAATCATTGTATGTATTGAATTCATAGATCTCGACAATCACTGTCTTAATGATGATTTACCGATTTTAATTACGGAACTCTTGATTGATTAAAGTAAAATATATGATGTAATATCTTTCATGGAAGGATAATTTTGTAATAACCAAATCTAAATGGCTAAAGAAGATGAATAATACAACACCATCAGCCCCCCCATGGAGTATTTTTATATTCAAAAATTCCATTAATACTAATTCTACTTATCAACATTCGATGCATCACGTATTCAAAAACTTATTGTAAAGGTTTTGAAAATTTCATGTCGATGATCTTGGGTTTAAATATCAATATTTTTGGACCACCTCACTAATCCTATGACTGTATTCAAAAAAAACATTGAAATCATAGCATGAAGATAAACTCCTTGGAAATTGATTTTAGGGTTACCTCAGTGAAATTTCATAGCTACATCATATTCCTTGAAAACATTAAAGTAGACCAAACGAATACACAGTTTGTCTTCAATATTTCACCTCCTCAAAACCATAAAGAGATGTGGGGTTTAATGGAAATCCCAGACTACATTCAGATATTTATAGAAAACAATGTAGGAAAGTGTCTTCCCTTCACCAAATTAAAGGATTTGGGGTCATGTATTAGTGGAATAATTACTATTAGAAAGAATTATTCATCCTCAAAAAATAAATCTTGAGTCCACTAGTTTTAATTCCACATTTTTTGGGGAAACCACTCATTATGTATGTGGAATCACTAGAGTGGTCACAAGGTTATTTTCTCACAAAAATGAGTGACTCCTTAAATGAAAAAACCAATTTTATCTAAGTTAATCCATGATATATCCTAATATTTACTATTCGGATATCGAGAAGATATTTCTCATGATAATCATCATGGTTTATAAATTAAGTCACTACCTAAAAAACCACTTGTTCCTTATGGTCTCTCCCAACAACATACTCAAATAAATTCTCATATTTCTTATTTTGATTGGTCATTTCGCATAGACTTCAGTTATCCTATGGTAGTTTTAAATTCAATTCAAATTATAGAAATTGGTAAAAGTACGCTATTTGGAATATTTCTTTCTAGAAAATATCTATAAATAAATGACATCATTAAATAATTAAATTCTTAATGAAGATATCTTATCTAACAATGAATGTCCCGATATACGGAAAATAAATTTAGAAATTGTATCTAGAATCCCAAAAGGAATGAGAATAGAATAACCCATTATCCAAATAGTTGGATTAGGATTCATTATCATATATCCAGAAAATATATTCTTTACTTATTCCTTCATGTTATCAAAAGGTTATTCAAAAAAATAGGAAAAATATCAGTCCATAATTGTAAATGTATAATTGGAACATCAAACACCAATTGACCAAATTAGATGAAAGTAGATTCAGGGAAGAAAATCAAGAAGATAAATTGGGATTATGCTCTTAGAAAAAAATATAATCCCCCTAAACATATTTGTATATGGATTAATTGTTGAATTAACCATGGAGACAAAATTATCTCATATCCCATGATTATATAATTCCCAAGGAAATGCATGGGAAAATTCTTCCTAGGATTTCTTTCGAGATGAAATTTTCATCATCATTTAACATCTCTAAATGGACTCTCCTTTTAGTTATGTCAACATGGAAGATATATATGGGGTTAATTCCATCCCTAAACTAGGATGTCTTACCATAGGTTGGACTATACCCATTGTGGACTGCCATCAATATAGAGTGCTCCCATCAAATAGATCCAAAATAAGAAATTAAACTACAAGAAACCAAATTTACTCCTTATAATGGATTAAATCACTATAAAGTACCTTATAAATGACGAATTGATAGAGTCCTTATCAAGTGAATTGATGGAGAAGATACTATTACTATCAGGAATGATGTATATACTGGAGCTTATAAGCCCCACTAGTCGGGGTTCATGCATTATAATCAGATCTAAAGGATTAGATCTTCTAGAAAACAATATATTATTATTGTAACAAATTCATCTATAACTATCACTATTTAAATTGAAAAATGAAGTAATCCATAAACCCTATGAGTTTATATACACATCCATGTACTACTAACCATTATCGATAGGATGGATGGATGTTTTAGAACCTTATCCACCAAAAATAGATAATCAGTTCAAATATATACTCACTGCAACTGAATTCTACTCAAAATGGGATAAAGGAATACCACTTGTTTTATTCAGAACCAAAATAATTTGTAGATTCATGAAGTCCATCATCATAACTATATTTGGTGTCCCTCATAAAATACTAACAAAAAACGACACCATTTTCTATTCTACGGATTTGGATAAGCTATATCATGAGTATAACATAAAATATAATCATTCACATTACTATCCCATTGTGGCTAATAGATAAAAATATCCCTTCAATAAGAACCTATCAAACATATTGTAGAAGATGGTGGATAGAGACAAATAATATTTTTCGGAAAAAATATTTCATGCCTTGTAGGCCTATCAAACTATCAACAACAACGACACACAAGAAACCCTATATTCACATTTATATGGGATAGAAACATACCCTCCCATTGATGTGCAATTTACAACTTTATTCTTTTCAATATTTGATCAATTATCAACTCATTAAAAACCACAAATTCAATTTTATTAATTAGATTTACTTGTAGAGAAAATTCTACATAATTTGTGTCAAATAGAGGTCCATAAATATCTTATAGCATGTGATTTTAGGAAGAATTTTACTCTCTACACATTCTTTAAAGTGGAGATGGTACTACCCATTATGACCCCGATGATACCATGGCAGAAACCTCCAAATATCTATCTAAGGTTGGAGGTTCCATATTACATATAGAAGACCCAATCTAATAGATATTATTCCATATCTCAATGGATATAGAGCTCGTTAGAACCCCTACAATGGAAATATTTCTCATGAAATAATCAATGTCATAAGGAGACCATGTCAGCCACATTAGAAGAATATATGTTTCATGGAACCACTTTCTTTTTTGTATGACATTAAACTTCATGGTTTCCTTTTCTTTGTTTACAATGATAAGTAACATAGTATCATGGTCATGTTTTCACACCATTAATGGGGAAAACCTATTTCCCAATTCACATGAACTAAAACTAAATGACACCATAGTCTGATTATTAAGACTCTAAAACTAACATCATAGTCAAAATATGTTAAATTGAATGACAAAATCTTCATTTCATGACATAATACTACATAAAAATTTGATATATGCTTGAGAATATCATGATCTTTAGTGTTAGTCTCCTTACATGCATCCATATATGAACTATTTGTGTTTTGATTATCTCTTAAAAGGGGATACCTA
The DNA here is from genome assembly GCA_963277665.1 of Viscum album. Taxonomy (NCBI): domain Eukaryota; kingdom Viridiplantae; phylum Streptophyta; class Magnoliopsida; order Santalales; family Viscaceae; genus Viscum; species Viscum album. Next base: position 1,193,112,069 of record OY728123.1, on the reverse strand, counting down.
GTGACCAATAGAACCTATGTTATGTGACCATCCATGAAGTAAAAAAATTCTTCCTCTCCTACAAAGAAACTAATATCTATGAAAAATTCCTTAATTCAGGTTCCCTCATTTAGGAGCCCATTATAGAAACAAATATGTCCCTCTCCTGCATACGATGTATAGATATATACAAGGGCCTTCACACTCCATGGACAATGCTGGTCGATATTCTACCTCTGTGATTGAACATATTCCTTATAAATTATATACTCCTTGTTTTTGGAAATTTATAATATCCATCCGCATTCACCAACCATTAGTAATAAAATGTTTGACCCATGAGGAAACCCTTTTTTTAAAATTAATTGATATTTCATAGTCTTTATTCACATAAGTCTCCAAAAAACAGCCAGTCAACTAATGGAATAATATTTATAAGTAGATACCTCTTCTATATATGTAATACTTAATAAGATTATGCTGAAAACCCATTTTGAAACATTATTCCCAGGTCATTATTTTTTTCTTGTCTCATAACACTTATCCAAATATGGGAATCCTCAATAATATAGTTTATGATTTAATTCTTTATGTTTGAATTATTTTAGTAAATCCATGGCCTAATAAGCCAAATATCCTTCATCATTTCCATGACATTTTTTCCAAGCCCTATCACCTAAAACTACATGACATTATGTCATCCTAGTCACACGATGTTAAACTGTATGACAACATGTTTAGAACATGGCGTTAAAAAGTTTTCGTACCATTTGTACAAAGTATAGGATATCCAGGAAAACAATCCACGAACTCTTATATTGAAAAAATAGGATTCCTCTTCTAATATGATTTCCAGAATTCCCAAACATTTTTCATATGGCTTCATGCCTTCTTTTTTGTGTCAGTTCACTTTCATCCTCATCACATGAAGATAAATGGAATGTTTCTGAGAACAAAATTCATCTTATTTCTCAATTTGAAAATATTCATATAGATTCCCAAAATAATATATATTTTCCTAGAAACCACATTAAAAATATCATGTATCCTCTCTATCTATCCCCACTGTGTGGTTAAAGATTTATTTTCCACTCCATTATTGTCACAACGAGCATGGAACACATGAGTTTAATTTTATTGTGAATATTCCCCACATGAAAAATGATTATCAGTTCACATTTAGGTTAGAATGGTATGTGGTCAAAAACAATAAAAGGAACACTAAGAAACCTTAATGCAAGATTCTATAATACATGGTTTCCATCTCTTTCATGACTTGATTTCCTAGAACTACATGTGGATTGATTCTTGCTTTGATAAGGTATATAGTGGTGAATGGATCGCAAATTCTAGTCTTAAAAAAATATGGCAAAATACCTCCAAAATCTCATATGTACGAGTTGTATTTACACTAGAGGGTCTAGTATGACTTCTCACCCTTCTCATGAGCTCGTATTCAAAAAACGAACCCCTTCCACACAAAGGAATTCGATCAGTGTGGAGAAAATTTTATTATATCTTTGTGTGGATTGAGTTTCATTTTCATGAGATAACTAGTGATCCGTAGATATTCAATATTGTTTCTAGAGATAATAAAAAAGATTCCCCTTTCTCTAGTATGGTTCATACCTGTGTAGAAAAAAGATTCTCTAAATTCTTTGGATATTTTTATTTTAAATTGTTTTTCCTTATTCAGGATCATTCCTTCCACAAATGAAACTCAGTGTTCAATTAATCTGAATGTTCATATGATTTTTTGGAAATAATAAATATAATTTTAGATTTCTATGTTATCCATTGTTTGACTATGAATTTTTACGCCCTAGTTTGGATTTGCATAAGTCCCACACAAATGGGCATGTCTGCCAGAAGAACATTCATCCTCAGGAGAGACCTCTTCAATATTCATATTCCAATGACAACATTATAATTAAAATAAATTCTCAAACATGGTATTCACTCATTCCCTGAGTACATGTCATGTATTAATCTTTGTATTTTGAATCCACCAAATTATAGCTTACAACTTTCCCCCTTTACACCTATAAATGATGGAACATTCTTAGTCACATCTCATAGTATTTAAAAATTCTAATATTTTCGTCAAAGCTAAGTTAAATTAAATTTTATTTCAAAACATACTTAATTTTTTATATTAAACCACATGTCCCATTTCATGGTCTCATGAAATTAAATGGAATTATGGTTAATCACATTTTTTAGTGGTTCTTTGGTTCATGATGTTTGTTATCCACCGCATCGCCCCACTAAAAGACATAATTTTTTTTCTTTACATCAAGACTCATATTGATACCTATATCATACATTATAGTATTAGGTAGCACAAAAAAGAAGAATTTTTGTTTCTCCATTCATGGAGACAACCCTAATATGGGTTGGAGGATTTGTACTTCTCTCTGGACCCCTTATTTGTAGTCTTATCATCGAAATAGAATGACTCTATTTAAAAAAACCAAAAGTGTATAAGAGTGGTTTCAAATTCATGTTTAGTTCCAAAAATGATTCTCCCTTAATTTTCAATTACTTTTAATTCACAAATAACTATTCATGGTAATGAAAAATACCAATCATCGTAAACTCCAGAGCCATTTGTAATGGAATCTCATATTCCAGAGGATAACACTATTCTGAATTTGCATTAATATGCCCTAGTTTGGATATTCTTATATCACCCACCAAATTTTTTTATCAACAAATGGTTTGTAAATCCATAGTAGAGACATATTCTATCTCCATAAACCCCTAAAACATCATTCTAGACACTACTTGTTGAATACGGTCTGTGGTCATTCCTTTCATATTTGTCTCATATTATTTTTTAGATCTGAAAACGTCAAATTCATGACTAAAAACTCCCTTTTTGCACATTTGAATAATTCCCAAACATTCTAAACTAGAAATACCTACTAGGGTAAATTTTCCTTGACCCATTGTCAAAACTATTCAACATAAAACACTAGAGGCATTAGTTTTCCTTTCAATACTCAAAACTACCCAAAACAAATGAGACACAGTACTCCATAGGTTGAAATAACAGAAAAGGGAAACTAGGGTAAAAGTTGAATCTCATCTCACTAGACATGAACTCCACAAGTTCAATAGAAAAAATTGAGAAATGAAAATAATGAGGAATAAAAAATGGTAGGTTGTATACCACAAAGGATAGTCCTATGAAAAATAAAAGTTATTCTCACTAAATAATCTTCATATTTGACTTGGGAAAAAATTTGGGTGATGACACAAAAGAATAAATTTTAATCATCTAGGAATAGTTCCTCTACTAAAATTTCAAAGTAAGTTTCCCCTTTATCTATATTTCCTTCTAGAAGATGATGAAGTTGTTACAACTCCCATTGGGTGACATCTATATCTATTTAGATGCATGATATTTGAGTGGAATTATCACACTACCACAAAACTGGGTTTCCGAATCGCCACACTTTATTGGGGCTAAAAAAGTGATGATAAAGTGTGGGTCCTTTATCGGTGCTTTTTCTAGCACTGATAAAGGCCAACTTTATCTGCACTTTTTTTAGCATTGATCAAGCCCCCCCCTTATCAACTCTTTTTTATAATCATTGATAAATGGGTGCTTTATCAACACTTTCTAAGGATGATAAATTTTATGTCTGAAAAAAATGAATGAAAAAAATATATTATTATATGAGTATATTTATATTGATATAAATATAATATATATTTTTTGAATATGTTTTTGATAAGTATAATTAGAATATTAAATTTAATATATAATAAATTTAGTGAAAATACAATAAAAATATTTTAAAAAATATTATTAATTAATAATTTTCTAATTATCATCGATTAATAATCATTTATAACAATTGGAAGACACAAAAAATCAAAAAAAATTAACATAAGATCTAAAATAAGTTGATAATGTAACTCAAACTTCAAACTGACATGATGTTTGATCTGGGTGTCCAATTGAGCTCTACAATATATCAAATCAAAGCATCCGATGAGCTCTACATGCTAGTGATCAAAGGGAACCTTTTGTCACATTTTTATAGGCCAAACAAGGCCCTAAAGGCCTCCAAAACTGTGTTTTCAGTCGGGATACACAGATTTATTAACATTAAAATAATAATGACTATTGATCTGGATCTCCATTAGGCCTGTACCACATATCATATTGAGTTTTGTTTCATTTTCTTCTATTTGACTAGTTGTGGAGTTGAAACGGGCTTCTGGATTAGAAGTTATGGTCGTTTTAACATTCTATGGATTTTAAAATACCCATATATATGTATTTATTCGTAAATATATATATGTGTGAGTGTGTGTCTGTGTCTGTGTCTGTGTGTGTGTGTTGTATATATATATGTATGTAATTATTTATTTATTTATAAACACACATAAAAAACATATTTTATAAACATATTTAAAACTAATCTTATAAATATATATTAATATACAAATAAAAATACGGATAGAAAATTATAACTAAAAATATTTATATAAATATTTATAAATATATATTAATATATGAATAAATATATATATGCATTAATATAAGTAAATATATTTATAATAATATTAATCTACATTAATATACGAATAAATATAACTATATATATAAATAAATAGATATATCATTAAATAGAGAAAAAATGAAATGGCTTAGTGGTAAAGGTGCAGGCGCGCAAGGGGGGGTCACGGGTTCGAGATTGGGTGGAAGCAAGGAGGTGTCCCACGTGTGGGGGATGTGCAGGAAGGGAAACATGAGAGAGTGTTAGGTTGGGGGTATGCCAAGCGCTGATAAAGGGGGGTGGTGTCCAGTGCTGTTAAAAGCTCACCCCCCCCCCCACATTATATAATTCTTTTATTTTTTTTACTTTTATCATTGTTTTTTAAAATAGTTTATAAAAGTCTCCGTTTATTAGTGCTAAAAAGCAGTGATAAAGGACTACTTTTATTAGCTCTTCTTTAGCACTAATAAAACGGGTCGTTTATCAGCACTTTTTTATCACTGATAAAAGTTCCTTTATCAGTGCTTTTCTGAGCGCTGATAAAATCCCCCCCTCCCCGTTATCTTCACCTTGATTAAGAACACATTTTTAGCATTGTTAATGCACTTTTCTAGATCTGATAAAGGACATATTAGTAGTAGATTCATTAACATAATTCATTAACTCCATAAATTTCTTGGCAAGATAGAGGTAATCTAGAGATAGTGAATCAAAAAGATCATCAATGTTGATGATTATTTTTTCCTTGATTAGGAGTTTTTTGAATCTTACTCTTATTTCTATTGGTGAATGATCTCCTTCACAATAGCGTGGACCATGCAGTAGTAAAATACACCATATCCCATCCTGAAGAACATGTTCTGGAGATGAGGGTTTCTTGGAGGTAAATATTACATGGGAATCTTCTAGACTAACACTTATATGTCTTTCCATGTGAATCAATGAAGTGCCAAAAAATTATTCAGGATATTCTTGGATGGACTTGGAGATAAAAGAAATAGGGAGAGGAGTACTCTAGAATAATTTATATTATAGAACAAAAATGAATATTACATGCTACAGTAACATAATTCTATCTATGCACTATCGATTGAGTTTGGGTGAGTGCCTCCCCTTCATGTTCAGATTCACCAATTGAAGACACTAAAGAATGAATGAAATTAGTCATTAACATTAAAATATACAAAAGATAAAGGAAATAAATGTAAATAAAGAAACTAATATGTCAATGGATCTTTTTATTGGTCATATTTTTATCTATAATCCCTATTCTATTTATATTGAATTTTAATTTCCTACCACCGAACATTCCAGTTATTTTTCTCAGGGCCCAGTATGGATGGTCCCCAAGAATCTTCCACTAAATGGACCTCTACTGTCACTATACTTGTGGTAAAAGTAGAATTGACCTCAAAAATCTAGTTATGTACTACATTGGAGAAAATTTTGATAAAAAGTGTAAAACTAATCATGATTATTTATTTAATGAATTGGATGAACGATGGTCATCCATGAGATAAAATATACGAAAAGAAAACTCACACCTATCCAAATTTATATTAGTGTATCTGAAATCCATAAAGGATATATAAAAATAAATATTTGGATAATTTGATTCCATTATATCATTATATATTGATTCATGTCTCACAATATCCTCACCATTAATGATGTCCAAGATTCTGGTCCTCACACCCAAATTGGATCATCCATTAGTTGTATCTAAAATACCATTAGTAGGAATGTCCCTTTCAGTCCTCGAATGATCAATATTAGCACCATCACATTCATTTGAAGGGTTAAGTTCCATGTCTTCCCCTTTTAAAGTGATTAATGGATAAAAAACATCCAACATAGGGTCCTCTAGTGCGTGAAATGGGTATGAGTATCACAAGTAATGAAATTCATTGATTAGACCAAGAGATCATATGGTGTTCATTTAATATTATTAGTATTCTCCTCCCACCCAATAGTGATAGGAATAGATCTGGCCTAATCCTTTGATATTGCTCTTATAAAAGGAGCAGACTCGATAGTAGGAATTTGCATCTAATTTGGATTTTCTTCCTCAGTTCTTAGAGGGTCATATTTAACACTTTTGAGAGTGGAGAGGGGAATGGATCCTACAACCCATTGTCATAATTAATAATTTATTCATCAAAATCATGAATTCATTTTTTAAGGAAAAAACATCCTGACGAATGATTCGCATGCCTATCTTATTTACTATCCATCATTCCTTTACACTAAATGAAGGAAGGATAAAACATTCCTCCTCAAATATGTGTATTGTTGGGGGAAGATAAGAAAACTCTCTTGAACCATCATCCTATATCATCATATGTCATGAGAATATATCCCTTGATTCGGTATTTGGTTATTTTTTCCCCAAAGGGAAGCCTATGAAGGAATATTTTGGTGATAAGACCTTCAATAATTCTCTGTAGCACTCCCAAACCAATTAATTTGGGAGTCAGTGATGTGCTACCATTACATTAACTTGAATATAATGAATCAAATCCATTAGTATCAATCAGTTTAGATGTCTTGGAAAACCAAATACATACATTAGTGTTATTTTTTAAATTAATACACAAATTATGGAATAATTTTTTCATTTTGTGGATAAATGTATTCCTATTTGGAATATTCTTGCATATATTTTTTATTACAGTTCTTTGATTCATGGGTAATGAAGAAAAATAAGTTTGAAGTGAAATTATCTATAAGGGTTAAATACAGTGGAAGTAATAATAAATCAATGAGAATAATCAATTGGGGAAGGTAATAATAGAACACACATTCCGTGTATTCAATAAAATGAGATGCAATGCGTAAAAAATCTGGAAAGGTAAATAGCTGATAACACATTTCATTTTAATAACTGGATAATTCCTAATCAAAATAAAATGATAAAAAATTGAAAACCATAAAAACATAACCAATAACCTTATAGTGAAATGATTGCATATATTTGGTCATAGTGACAAACTAATGGATAATAATAACTGAATCAAAATAAAGGAAATACTTAATTATTTTACATCATGTTTCCAAGGAACATGATACCTTTACTGTAAATATCTATCATCCAGACGATTTATATATATTGGTAGAAACCCACCGATTCTTCTTAGAAAAACCCTCAAAATTTTTTTAACTAAATAATTTTATCTCATGAGACTACCGATGCATCGAGGGTATTATTTCCAATAGTCCCCAACCCATGTAGTGAATTCCCAATTAATACTTCATATATCGAATAATCAATTTAATTAATAAACAATGTGCCTTATAAAATATTATTATTTTTTAAATAATACAGATATATTAATATTTTCCCATATAGTAAATTAATTATCAATGTATTTACCAAATGTAAAAATCATATATAGTTTAGGATATTAATGTATCCAAGAGAAATTATACATATAATCTGGGTAAATTCAAATTCAAATGATTGTATGAAATTTAATATTTCAAGGGGAGTAAAAAAATAAATCCAGGAAGTGAATGTAAATACTATCCCTAACCAAATAAATCAAAAACCATATAGAGTAATAATAATGATGGTATTAATAAAACATATATCAAGTTGTGTAAAAATAAAGGGGTTTTTTCATTTTTGAATTGAAATACTATAAAAATATCTTATAAAACATTTTTGATGAAAATATTATTTTTATTTTTAAATTCATTTTGAAATCACTTTCATTGAAAATTATTTTTTAAAAAAATTCCAAATAATTTAACCTTTTAAACATGCAATGTATATGTTAAAAAAATGATTTTGGGTAATATTTTGACCTATTATATAATGAAAAAAGGACATTCCTTTTTCAAGTTAAAAGGTATAGAATAGTTCAATGTTTAGAAAGTGATAATAATATTTCTTTGAAGAAATTGTAAAAGTAAAAAAATGAAAAAAAAATAATTTAATAAAAAAAATTAAATGTTAAAAAAATTTAATACTTTTTAGAGTACAAGGATTTTATTAGAAATCATGTTGTCTAACTAAATAAAGAAATGAAGTCCGGATTTCTCAAAAACATTATCTAAAAAATATTGAGAACAAAATAGTCAGAAAATGGTACTATTACATGAAAATGTATATCAATAACTATAGGAGAGAAAATTAAATGTCTTATTGGAAAATTATCATATAAATTCCATTACTAGAATTTCAATAATATGGAATATTGATTACAATGAGATAGTTAAATGAACTATTAAAATCATCATAAAATTTACATAATAATTGATCAATGTATTGATTATGTTTATAAACAGCAATAAAAATATTTGAAGTGGAAATACAGAAATATATATTAAAATTCTTTGTAAACATAATCCTATAATATTAACAATAATTATAATGTAATATAATATAATGGAAAAGGAATTGTGTTACAAAAGATCATTAAAATTTAGTAATTTTATATTCAAATCCAATTAGATGAAACTATTCAAATTAAAACTCAAAATACCTTTAATAATGAATTATTCATTAAATATAATATCAAAATTATAACATATACATAATATATATGAAATTAGGTTGAGAATAATAAAGTTTGGCATAAAAAATGGAAATTGAGATGGAGTCCCTCATACTGTGTTTCCTTTCTGGTCAACATCCTTCAACCTCATGTACAATGGTTTTGTTCATTTCAAAAACTAATAAAATAAACATTAAAATAATTATAAAATCATATATGGTCTTTATATTACATCTTGTTACCTGGGTTCTAATAATTATCCATCATTTGAACTATTTTTTTGTGTTAATTTAAAAAAAATCGAGTATGTTTTGTCTTGTAATATTTTTTATTATTATGTTGGATTTTATTTAATCATATATAGAATTTAAAACATGAATTTAATTTCATATATATTCAGTATATATTTGTTTAAAATAATCTATAATGTTTAGATACAGGAAATGAACTGCACCATTCATGGACACTGTTGGCCTTACGTACACATGAACGCTACTTCAATTTCTATGTCATCTTTCAAAGAATGAAAATTAAATTATATATATATTATAATTATAATATCATAATATTTCAATTATGTAATGTATATTTATTTAAACCATCCATTAGACATTATATATTTTTCTTGAATGAATTAATCACTTTGGGGATGTGGTAGTCCACACGTTCACAAATGACGTTATTGTATTCCCAAAAAATGGAATGAATGAAATATGCATTATATAAAAAAATTATAATAAATTAATTATAAATGATATATATCATATATAAACTATAAATCCATCATTATTTATAATTGTGAATAGTGGTAATGGAATAGAAGATGAAATCAGTTCATGAGGTGGTAGTCCCTCGTACATATGAAGGATGATTGGGTATCCCATATGATGGATGTGTGTAAAATTAAAAGTTGAAATATTATAATAACACAATATCATTATATTTTATATACTGAGATTATTATATAATAATTATTTGAAATTAATTGTCATTGTGGATAAGTAAATGAAATAAAAGTGATTGTTGAGGAAATTTACCACTTATTTGGGTACCTTCTTTTGGTTTATACCAAAAGACATCCCTAGTTTTCTTTCATACCAAATTGATCATTACATAATTATTAGATGGATTTTGAGTGATTATTTGGTTATATTTTTTGAAATCCATAGTTCTTTAAAGATGTAAAATAGTGGTAGGAGTGAGTTCTTTTTTATAGTGAAGTAGGAGTGGTATTCATTTAAATATTTGAAAGAGGGGAATCAACCCATGTTTTTTCATTTTATAGTGGCTCAAATAAATTTTAAAATTATGTAAAAGATATTATATAATATAAATATGTATAGAAAATATATTTATCAAAAATTTATAGGTCATTTTTTCAGTAATGATTAATGTTTATTCCCTTATTAGTCAAATTTGTATCATAATTATTGTAATTAATTTTAATCATTTTCATTAATACTTTTGTAAAAAACTAATTTTAAATTATTATAAACTATAAATTATTTTAATTATAAATATTTTATCTATTTTTCAAAATGAAAATCACAATAATTATACAAATTAATTTCAAATTAATATCATTGTCACGAAGACAAATAGGATTCTGAATGTAAAATGATCAAAAGATTGAAATGAATTTTCATACAACTTAAATGTGAAATTTATTAAAATAGACTAATTTTAATTAATTAATTAATAATTTAACTAAATATAATATAAAAAAATAAAAATAATTAACTATATATATATTAGATGAAAAATCGGTTTTCAAATAAAATTCTGTTTTTCACTATTCATCAAAAAATGAAACTTCACAGAAAAATTTAAAAAATTAACCCTAAACATATTTTGATTCTAAATTTTCAAAAAAGATTTAAATTTTGACATATATGATTTATAAAAATTCCAAAATTAATTTTTGCAGAAGGTGCGCCATTTAATGGTGGTAAAACTACCTTTACAAAATATAGGTTTTTATGTGTAAAATTGGGTTTGTCCTTATATTATGATTATCAATTATATATGATTAATTTACAAATATGTTATTAAATATATATTTTATATTTTATTAATATCATTAACTAATAATAGTTAATTTAATTTATTTGTATCAAGTACCGTTATGAGCATTAATTTTTTTTATAAAAACATTTCCTTTACATTCAATTGGTTCATATATTAATTAATAATTGATTTGAAACCAATGAATTCAACCATATATTTTCATGATATATTAAATCATATAAATAAAATCAAATATAACATCTAGGTTATATCTTCTGGTATTGGACAATAATATTTTTTCAATATATTGTTGTTCGGTAAATCAAGTTCTTTCTTTTAACACAAGCCATCGAATAAATTCCTTATTATATGTGATGTAATCTTACATAGTATTGTGTGCACTAAAACCAATAGTATATATTAAATTTATTTAAAATATGGAATATACTATAATGAACTGATAATTTATATTACTTTCTACATTTTTTGTTGTGTTTCATACACATTATCGAATAAAAGTTACTCTTTCATAATTTTCAAGGCGTTAAATTCTTCTCACCTTAAATAAATTCAATCCTTGAAAAATAAACTCAATTATAGTAGTCTATGGTATGATATTTGTAAATTTATTTGTTAAGAAACCCACATTGAAAAATATTTTATAAAATATACACTCGATAAGAGAGTGTGAGGAGTAAAAAAAGTCACATGGAATAACACATAACTAGGTTTAAATGTAAGATAACATTAGTGGAATGTGAAAATGTGGAATTTGAGGAAATGTTTAAATAATTATATGGAGTTATTGAGTTCATCGATCACAACAAAGTTAATAATCAATGGAATGTTTAGGGTCTATAATATACAAATCATTGAGGATTTAAAAGACCATCAATTCAAAAAAAAATAGTATGACTAAATTTTATTTTTATATCATTTATATAATATTGGGAATTTTTTTACTAAGTAAGAATATAAATAAATATTTACATGAAAATTATATCAAATGGTTTTAAATAAATACATCAAGTAAATATTTCACTATCATTCTTAATACACTTATTTGATTCATAGGTAATGAATAATCAGTATAGAATGATAAAAACATAAAACACATGTCTTGTAATCAATAAACATATAGGGAGTGCATAAAAAATATGCGAAGGTAAATAATATATAACACATTCCATTTAGATACCTGGATAATGAATAATCAATATTGAAATATAGTTAACTAAAAACTATTCAATTTAATCAACAAATTGAGAATGAAATTAATCCCTATATTTTTCATAGAGAAAATATCATGGATACTAATAACTAATTAAAAATATGAGAAATTATTTATTATTGTATGTCATTTTTCCAAGGAACTGATAACTTTACCACAAATATATATTCTTTATGTGGTTCTAGTCTTTGGGTAGAAGCCCATATATTATTCTTGGAAACAAACTGGAATGATTTTCCTCTCAAAAACATTGTCTCATGAGACTAATGATGAATTTAGGGTCTTATTTCCATTTGTCCCCAACCCATGTATTTATGTACACACAATTCCCCATATATGGAATAATAGACTTAATTAATGAACAATGTGCCTTATCAAATATACTTATTGAGTAAAAAATACATAATTATAAATATTTCTATAGATAACCAAAAAAATATGAAATTAATTATCATATGTAAAAATTTGGTACTATTTAAAAAATGAACATATCTATGATAAATAATATGGTAATCTGTAGAAATTTAATGTCCAATGATTAGAGAAAAGAGCATATTTTAATTAAGCTATAAAAATGAATCAAGGAAGAGAATTTAAATATTATCCATTTCCAAATATATAAAAAACCATCTATAAGAATAATAAGGATGGTATTAATATAATATATCCCAAGTGGAATAGATATAAATGGGGTTTTCATTTAATGAATTGAAATACAATAAAAATATTTTTTAAAAAAATTCGTGAGGAAAATATAATTTTCATTTTGAAAAACATTTTGAAATCATTTTCATTGAAAAAACATTTAAAAAAATATTTTACAATTAATCTTTTCAACTTAAAAATGTAATATTCAAAAAAATATGGTGGTTAATTCCATACATGTTATACAAGGTAAAAATAATATTACTTTTACAAGGTAAAAAGGATAGAAATGTTCTTTATTTAGAAAGTTTTAAAAAGATTCCTTTGAAAACGTTTTTAAAATAAAAAAGGTAATAAATTTATTTAATAAAATACTTTTTAAATGTTAAATAGTTTTTTAAAACCTTTTAAAAAACATTATTTTTAGAAGAAAATAGGGTCTCTGACTGAAGAGATAAATAAAGTCATGTTTTCTTAAAAACATTTTCTAAAAATTTTTCAGTACCAAAGAGTGGAAACATATCACTATTACCTTAAAAAGTTAATTAATAAACAAATGAAAAAAAATTCATTGAATAATTTTAATATAAATAATTTTTATGGAATTTCAAGAATAAGAAATCTCAATTGGAATGAGATTGTATAATAAACCATTAAAATGTTAATAAGATTGTGAAGTGAGAATAGATCAATGAATTGATTATGTGTATCAAATGTAAATCCACATATAATAAGTTGAAATAAATAAATATATATTAAAATTAATTATACACATCGTCATACAATACTAATGATAACAAAGAAATAATATAAAACAATGAAAAACGAATTGAGTTATGAAATTTCTTTACCACTTGGTAATTTTAATTTCAAATCTCCTTATATGAAATTATTTATACTAATACTAAAAATAACATGAAGAATGAATTATTTATGTTGTTACATTTATATGTTGAGTTATATTCACTGTATATTTGAAATTAGGGTTACAATGAAAATGTATGCCTTAAAGAATGAAAATTGAGATGATTTCCCAAAATGCGTGTTTCTTTTCGGGTGAACATCCTATAACATCAATTAAAGTGGTGTTAAGAATTTATTAAACTCATAAAATATATATAATCATATTCATAATATCATATATTATATTCTTATAATATCTTATTACCCATTTTTTTAAAATATTTCATTATTTTCACTATTCCGTATATTAATTTACTAGTTTTCGAGTATGTTTTGACATTTTATTTTTGTTATTCTTATATAGATCATGATATTATAATATATAGGATGTAAAATATGATTTAAATATCATATATATTCATTATATAGGTATTTATAATAATACATAAACTTTGGATATAAGAAATAAAATGCACCATTCATGGAAACGGTAGGTCGTACATATGCATGAACGCCACTTCCTTTTCTTAGTCAAATTTAAAAGAATAAAATTTAAATGATATATCTATCTTTATGTGTATATTATAATTAAATAATCATATTTATTCCATATAATTCACATAAATTTATTAAAAACTCCATTTATACATTTAATGTATTGCGTGAACGAATCACATCGTTTTAAGGATGCGGTAGTACAAAAGTCCACAAACAATGTTATATTACTCCCATAAAATTTAAATATTTAAGGTTTTAATTATATAAAAAAATAAATATTATTCAATACATTATAAATACTATATATATCATATATAAAATATAAATCAGTCATTATTTCAAACCATGAATTATGTAAGTAGAATCACGTACAACATGAATTCGCAAGGTGGTAGTCTACAGTACGCATGAATGATGATTGTGTATCTCATTTGATGGATATGTGTGATAGTGTATGTAGAAAACTTATCATTACAACAACTTAGTATAATTATGTTACATACATTATTTTAAAATATTTATTTAAAAATAATTTATGGGGTGGATAAGTAAATGAATCAAAAGTGATTGTTGAATAATGTTACCTCTTATTTAGGTAACACCTTTTGGTTTGAATGAAACTACTTATTTGCTGTTATTTATTCAAAAATATAGTATTATAGGACTAGTGGAGGTATTTTTGGAGCACATTCATTTCAGATGATCGTTGATCCAAAGGGCTCGAGAGGTGTGGACAATTGGGAGTGGTGAGAGCCTTATTAAAGTGTAGGAGGAGTGGAATTCTTATAAATATTTGAGATACGGAATTCCATACATTTTTCATCCTTGTCTAGTGGATCCCATATTGAACCAAATTCAATAAAAAAGACTATAATCTCAATATATGTCCATAATATTGATTTTGAACAAGTTTTTTGGTCATTTTGGCCACTATATTTATGGTTTAGTCCCTTGTTATGAAAATTTTACTCTCAATAACTAGAATTTATGTTAATAAATTTCACTACTATTTTGGTCGAAAAGGAAAATGAAATTATTAAAAATTATAAATTATTCTGATTCCAAATATTGAATACATTTATTTTTAATTCAAATCGCATATTTAGAATCAAATAATTTTAAATTTATCTGACAGAAGGGACAAAAATGCAGGGTTTTAATATAAAATGTTCAAAAGATTGAAATGTTTTTATACCAAATTTCCTTGTGAAATTGATTCTAATGATATAAATTTGATTAATTTTTGTATTATTGAACAAAATATAGTTATGAAATTAGAACATTAATTTAACAATAAAAATAAATTAGATAAATGTTACGTCCCAGTTTTGGAAGCCACCCAGATTCGCCCCGTACCTAGTTAGTCACATGGCCTCAAGTGAATTTCCCCTCATGCCAGAGGCTACTGACTTGCAGTGAGGGATTCGATGTGATAGTGGGGAAACTATGCCCTCATTTGGAAGAGTACACAATGGAAGTAAACAACACACAAAAACTGAAGCAGAAAATATCCAACAACATTAAACAGTGGAATATTGGAATAGTAAATAACTGAAGCACTTATATATAATGATGAATGATACATATGACTTGGAACATATCCAAAAAAGTAACAATTCTATAAATACAAACATTTTTAAACCAAAAAGTACACAATAAAAAGATTCAGATCTCCTCAGCATCACATTCTATGCTTGGTCCCTTTCTCTACAACTCAACAACAAGTCAAGTACCTAAAGTAGAAGGTTGCTTACCCTTATCTATACCTGCAACAATATAATCTATTTTGGTCCAAAAGCGTGGCACAAATAGGGTGTGAGACTAAATCCCAGTAGGCAACCACCCAAAGATCTTTTCCTAATAGTTAGTGAATTTATAGTAGGTAAAAGTACAGAAAATATCAAATAAGAAAATACTCAACAGTAAATAATCCACAGTTTCAATATCGAGCAATCATTGAGACAAAAAGATGAACAAAAACAGGTAACCCTCTGGGAAGTACTCACAACCATCCCCTCTGTTCTTACCTAAAAAGTACTAGCCACACTCAGGGATGTACACTCGGCCTAACCCCTATGGTTTCGTATATAAAGACTCTCTGAGGAAGCACTCATAGTCAATTCCCCTTATAGTCTAATGTAGTCAAGAACTCTCTGAGGAAGCAATCACAGTTAATTCCCATTATAGCCCCAAGGTCCAGAAATCTCTGAGGAAGCCCGCTCGGTCAATTTACTTTATAGACCATGTCGTTCATAGACTCTCTGAGGGAGCACTCACCTTCAATTCCACTTATAGTTTGAAGTAGTTCAAAATAATTCAATGAATCTCTGACGAAGCTCACTCGGTCAATTTACCCTTATAGACTACTACATCAGGTTCTCATGGCCATGTGTAGGTCAACGAGCATAGCAATACAATATGGACAAAGTAAACCTACAATAATACTTGGGTAAATAGTCTACATCATGTCAAGAATATCAGAATACAAACTCTCCATCCTACAACAATAGGCATGTAAAATAAGCAAAGCAGTAAAACTGGATAAATAGAACCAAACGGTCATAAACAGATCATGCATGGGAATACATCCAAATCATTTCAATCAACTCTATTCATACCCAAATAGCCTCTACACAAACATGAGAACATGAACGTAATAAACAGCGGTAAACCGGTAAACATGCAATACCCCGTTCAAGGGTATTGGTGTAATTTTGACCTAATACTCAAATAAGTTGAACAGAAAGGAACAAACCACCTAACATGGTGTTAGGATATCAATAAATGTGATCCTAAAATCTTGATTCACCCTAGAATGCCAAGGATCAATAAAAAAATCTAAAATGTTCATCCCAAGATAACATGAGAAAGAATAAGAAACATGAAATGAGGATCGAAAAGAAGATAGAAATCACCAATGTGATTTTAATGCAACTAACGGTGTTCGATTCAGAGGAAAGACACATGATCAGGGGTTCGTCGATGTTCTACAGCTATATGGAGCTCTCAGTCAAACTGGACCAAAAAGAAGAGAGTTCTGGTGATTAGACGCGACCTTGGTGTGTTTAATGAAAGAAAATTACAGGGTGTGTCATTTTGAATTACATGGCATGTACTTGTTGTTTCTGTGCTTCACATTAAGCGGCCTCCAAGTCACTCTCATAGAGTCGTGTGTGTGTCTACTACACGGCCAGCACGTGGCTTCCTGCGACAAAGAAGTACACTGCGTGTACTCATAAAGTACACGATGTTTACTTAGAAAATTTCAATAATTTCCTTTTTTTCTCAAAAACGTCATGAAAAGGAAAAACATACCTAAAAAAGATTCTTGTTCTTACAAAATTTCCCCTTTAAAGAAATTCATCCCCAATTTTCCCTATTGAAGTGTAGAAGAATAAACCCCAAACATTTTAGGCCACTGTGCTCGTACCTCGGCCTCCCTTTCCCAACTCTCGTCATGTAATCGTATGTGCTTCCATATCACTCATACAATAGGAATATACCCGCCATGGAGATCCTTTGTACTGCGATAAACAATCTAGATAGGATGATCCTCAAATAACTCATCCACTTAGAGCTCAACCTTATCAGGTTAAAAGACATGAGACTGGTCTGAAAAGTAACTTTGGAGCTGAGAAATGTGAAAAACGTCGTGTATAGCCCGGTACCTCTATGGTAATTATAAGTAATAGAAAACCAGCCCAACTCTCTCCAACAACCCAAATAGTCCGACGTATCTCGTCGAAAACGTACCTTGTCTCTTAATCCTCCTGTATCCCATCCTCAGTGTGACACACATGAAAACCTAATCCCAAACCGTGAACTCTAGAGGACATCTCAGCCGATCAGCATAAGATTTCTGATGAGACTGTGTAGTATCCATCCTCTTCTGAATCATCTCTATATGCTTTGTGGTTTCCTAGACAAGACGAGGTCCCAGCAAAGCTGCCTCTCTTACATGTAGCCAACATAATGGTGATCGGCATGGCCTATCATACAAATCCTCCTAAGGTGCCATATGAATAGTTTCTTGAAAACTATTGTTGTAGGTATACTTCACAAAAGGTATATGCTTCTCTCAAGAACCTCCAAAATCCAGAATTAATACCGAGAGCATATCCTCGAGCACCTTAATCGAATGCTTGGACTGACCATCAGTGTAGGGATGGTAACTTGTACTCAAAAGTACCTATGTACCCAACGCCTTTTGATTCCCCTACTAGACTCGAGAAGTAAAATGATCACCCCTGTCTGAAACAATAGAGTGTGGAACTCCATGTAGACATACAATCAAATGGATGTAAAACTATCCTAGCTCATAAACAATAAAGTTCTCTTTGACTGGCATGAAGTGGGCGACTTTCATGAGTCTATCAATGACAACCCATACTACATTATTCCCTCGAGGTGACCTCGGAAAACCGGTCAGGAAATCCATCGTGACATTATTCCACTTCCTCTCGAGAATGGGTAACTGCTGTAAGAGCCCTGCTGGTTGCTGATGCTCCGCCTTCAAATACTAACAGGTGTAACACCTCATGACGACCCCATCATATTCCTTCTTTATACCGGGCCACCAATACTAATGGTGTAGATCACAATACATCTTGGTGACACCAGGATGAACAACCCAAATTAAGGAATGAATGTCCCCATCATCTCCTCGCTTATGTCTTTTGGCGCCCATACGCACTCCTAAAAATGCAAGATATCATCCTTGCCTATGGTTCATCCAGGAATAAGGTCCTCTTGTGACAAATTATCCCTTAGGACTAGGCCTTCAAAATCTGATAGCAACCTCATTCTAACTCGATCAAGATGATTAGAGGTAACAACTACAGAAGATAGAAAGGTCTTCCCATGTCCGTCGTGCACCTCCAAGTGCATCTCAGAGAACATAGCCATAAGCTTCCACTGACTATTGGCCTCATGAACCGGCTGTAGCTGAGTCCTCCTACTCATCGAATCAACCACTGTGTTGCCCTTCCCAGGTGTGTAGGCAAGCTCTAAGTCAAAGGATTGTAGGTACTCGACCCACCTCTACTATATTAAATTAAGATCACGCTGAGTGAAGATGCACTTGAGAATCTTGTGGTCAGGGAAAACCAAAAAATTCTCTCATATTAGATAATTTATCCAACAATGTATGGCATGAACAATAGCTTCCAAATCCAGATCGTGTGTCATGAAATTCTTCTCATGTGGCCTCAACTGTCGTGACCCGTACATAACGACTCCATCTCCCTACATAAGAACAGCTCCCAGCCCAATACCTGATGCATCATAGTATTCATTATAGCTCCTTACTGGCTCTGGAAAGACTAGTATCGGTACCGAAGTAAACCTCCAATTCAGCTCCTGAAAGGCAGACTCACAAGAATATGACCATAAAAACTTCACACCCTTCTTAGTCAGACTCGTCAGCAGTGCTGCTAAGCATGAAAATTCAAGTATGAAATGTCTGTAGTTTCTAGCCAGCCCAAGAAATCTCCGCACCTCAAAGTCGTTCTTCGACTAATCCTAGGAAACTACAGCTATCACATACTCTAGGTCTACTAATACTCCATCATTTGAGAAAATATGAATGAGGAAGTAAATATTATTGATCCAAAAGTGGCACATTGAGAGCATAGCATATAACTAACGCTCCTGATGTGTAATCAAAATAATCTCAAGATGGTACCACAGTCATGTCATGTGTGATAGTACAAAAAGATATCATCCACAAAAATAATCACGAAGGAATCCACGTATGGATGGAACACTCGGTTCATCAGTGCCATGAAAACCGAAGGCGTGTTCATGAGACCGAAAGATATAACCGTATACTCATATAGACCATACCTACTCTAGATGGATGTAAATGGTATATATGATGGTCTAACATGAAACTGATGATAATCGGAACTCAATTCAATCATCGAGAACACCCGAGCACCTCGAATATGGTCTATGATATCATTGAACCTTGGCAAGGGATATCAGTTCTTGACCGTCAACTGGTTCAACTTCCAATAATCCTAAAAAATCCTGAGGGTGCCATCTGCCTTCTTCGCAAATAGGACAGGCGAACCCCAAGGAGAAGTACGGCGTCAAATGAAACCCTTTACCTGAACCTCCTCCAACTACTTCGTGAGCTCCTACAACTCTAGTGTAGTCATCCAATAAGGAGGAATTGACATTGGTGCCACTCCTGTCACGAGATCAATAGATAAGTCCACCTCACACTCCGAAGGAAAACCTGAAAAGTACTTTGGAAAGACTTCCCTGAAATGATCCACCACTGGAGGAAATTCTAACTACGAATTTTTCTGGTCGTCCAGATACTGACTAGAACTTGGGCTATAACTCCTCCTAACCCATGATGCTTTGGTTCTGCTCTACTCGCCTGGACATTCCACTCACCCTTATGATGAAATGATATTCCCTCTGGTGAAGTGAAATTCACCCTAAGACGATAATAGTCAACGACTTCCTGGAATAGAACTAGCAAGTACAATAAGAGAATGACATCATAGCTAGTCATCTCTAGGACATATAGGTCCTATAAAATGTGACACCCACCAAGATCTTGAGGGCACACCTTATAGTGACGTATAGTCTCCATTCTAGTCCCCAACAAAGTGTCTAGCGTCAAGATATTAGCACAAGAAAAGATTTAGAGCCCAAGGCACTCCAGAACAACAATAGGTATAAGTCAATGGCAGGCCCTTGTGTCAAAAAGAGTTGAAGATAAAACCAAGGATATTAAGATCGTACCTCGAACTGTGGAGGGTCCGAGATCCTGCTTCTGCTCGTTCTGTTCCACTACAAAATTATGGCCTACACCGTTGCCCAATGACCCTGCCTGACCACTCTGAGCTGATCCACCCTACTGTCGTTGAAAACTGGGAAACTTGATACCCCAACCATGAACTCCACATCAATCTGAACTGCAGGAAGAATTCATGTTCCCTAAATGATGAGAAAATGGTGGTTATGCTCTTGAAAGAGGTGTCATAGATAATCCTATATCACCAGCTACTGGTGAGAATAAATGAAAAAAGTGCTGAAGGTGACCCATCTTGCCCCAAGATCGTCACTCCACTATGTCTCTTGGGAAATGTGGCCTTGTATTTCTGATCTTACCGCACTGGTATCACACCACCAACTATCATAAGATACATCCTTCCTACTCTAATCTCTTCGTGAAGGCTCCTTGTGGCAATTCCAGCTATCAGTAGGAAGAATACTAACTTTGGATGATGAATTGCCCTAGGTCACTTTTTCAGAATCCCTCATATTGTGCTTTGTGATGAGCGCCTAGTGGATGATAGAGGATATCGATGTCAACCTGAAGATGTTCACCTGAGATTGGATGCCGTGCCTCAGTCCATCCTCAAAATTTCGTGAAAGGAATAACTCATCACCTCCTAGATTAGGTGTGAAACACTTCTGCTATGTGAATCAAGAGGAATACTCCATAATAGAAAGAGTAACCTACTATAGACTCATGAACTCTCATGTTCGATCAGCCATCAACATCTCTGGATTGAAGTAATTGTACAAGACACACTAAAACTCATCCCAACCAATATTATGCGGGTGTCCTGCCTATGAGATCAAATCCCACCACCTCTTGGTAGAGTCTAGAAGATTATAGGTAGCGAGCATCACCCTCTTCTCTAGAGGTATCTCCAGATGCTCTAAAATATTCAACGTAGCTTCTAGCCATGACTATGCAGCCTGGGGTCCTCCATCCCCTAAGAAAGTGGGGGGATGCTGCTGTTGAATGTCCCGCGTCAATTCTGCCATCGACAGGGTAGGTGGAGGCGCTCCCTAAAAGGCATGTATAATCCTTGGAAATCCCTCCCTGAATAGTGCATCAGCACCTATTTCAGGTACCACGGATGGTGGTATGGCTGACACGACTGGAGGATTCGCTGGGAGTTATTGATCAACCATGTTTGGTGTCTGATTACCGCCTAGCAACAAGCATACAACCAGAGGACGTCTCGATGGCATGACTCTGCATGGTCATGCACACACCTTAGATCATGATTATCAAGTACTGAAAACTATAATCATAAAAAGGAACATGAGAAATAAAAAATTCATGTTTAGAAAAACATGACTACACTACATGTACAATTACTACATGACGTCTTTCCATAAGCCATTCACATGGGTGTGTACTCCTGCCTAAATTGGTCCAGTAACACCCCAAATGCACAGAGTGGTCTCGTAACACACAGTGTGTACTTGAATCCACTTCCCCTTCCCAATTGCTTCTACATGGTTAAGACACATGGCTCCCCTAAGACAAGACTACACGGCGTGTTCATGATAGATATAGTGTGTACTAGACAAGCTTCACCAAGCCCGTGTTGTTAGTGACACGACCTGACACATGGATCAAACTACATGGCATGTTCAAGGTAGAAACAACGTGCATGTGAAAGGATAACACCGACCCATGTTGTTGGATACATGGCTAGCTACACAGCTGACACTGCACACTATGTTCCAGAAGAACACTTCATGTATGAGAAGTGATAACACCAACCCGTGTGGTTCATGGCACGACTTGGTACCTAGGTAAGACTACACGGTGTGTTCAACTGGTATACAACATATTCCTACAATAAATTCCCCATCTCGTGTCTCTTCCCACATGCCCTATGAAACAGTTAGAGATCACACGGCGTGTGCATAATGGACACGACGTGTACTTAAAAAAAGTTTCTTCCAGAACATAAGAAACAATGGAGTGTACTCAAAACTACACGGTGTGTATTCTGGGAATTTCTGGAGATTATGCCTCAGAAACTACTCTAAAGCCCATAAAAAACTAAAATGAAAAACCAAAGTACCAAATTCCAATATGTGAAGGTCAATACCCCCCATGAATCAAATTTTGGCATCTTACACATGTTATAACAATGAAAACAAAGCATTGATCCACAAAATCCCAGTCCATGAGGGCCCATAACACCCCAATAACCAATGTTTGGCATTCATTAAGACAAAACATTACACAAACTATACCCTATCAATTGAAAGTATTTTATCAAGGAATCTATCACAATATCATGCCTATTTTACACAACATCTATCAAAACAACATGCAATTGCTAATGCACCCTAAATGTCAGGGAAAGAATGCATGAAATGTGATTTCTAACAAGTGCCTATTGGATCCATGAGATGGCATACCCTCATATCATCGGGTTGAGATATAAATAAAAGCTCCATAACATCAATAATAATAGCACAAATTTTGTGAGTCACTAAAGGTGAAATCAAATCAACTGTATACTTATAAAACCAGAAATTTCAATAAATGAGGTATGTAGGCTTTTCCCTGTACATGGGTTAGATACTCCCAAGCACAGATTATTACCAAGTACCTATTCTTTTTTATCCCTGGATAAAGGCTCCAAAAAAGTCAAGAGAAAATAATTCCTTTGATTCCACACTGTAATGTCCTAGTTCCGGATGCCACCCAGAGGCACCCCGTACCCAATTAGTCACATGGCCTCAAGCGAATTTCCATGTGTGCCAGAAGCTGCTAACTAGAAGCAAGGGCATGGGTGTGATGGTGGGGAAACAATCCCCTCATTTGGCAGATTAAATAGCATAATTAAACAATGCACAAAAACAGAAGCATTAAATATCCAACAACAGTAAACAGCAGAAGACTGGAATAATAAACAACTGAAGCACATATATTTAAAATGATGAAAGATACATATGTCTATGAAAACATAAAAATAAGTCACAATGATGGAAATACAAACAATGATAAACCAATGAATTAATGAAAAAGATAAATATCTCCTCAGTCTCGCAAGCCTAAGCTTGGTCCCAAGCTCTCCAGCTCCACACCAAGTCAAGTACCTGAAGTAGAAGGGATCTTTCCCTTATCTATACCTACAAAAATATAATCTGTTTGGGCCAAAAAGAATGACCCAAACATGGAGTGAGACTAAATCTTAGTAGGAAACCACTCAAAGATCTATGCCTAATAGTAATAGAATATATATCAGGTATAAGTACAGAAAATAGAAAATAGCAAAGTACTCAACAGTATACAATCCACAGTTTCAATATTGAGAAATCAGTGAGACAAATAGCTAAACACAAATAGGTAACCCTCTGGTATGTACTGACAGCCATCCCCTCTGGTCCTACCTAACGAGTACAAGACACACTCTGGGAATTACACTCAGTCTAACCCTTGTGGTTCTATATATAAAGACTCTCTAAGGAAGCACTCACAGTCAATTACCCTTATAGACCCAAGGTGAGGGACTCTCTGAGGAAGCCCGCTCGGTCAATTACTCTTATAGCCCAGGTTGTTCATAGACTCTATGAGGATTCACTCACCGCAAATTCCATATATAGTCTAAATCAGTTAAAAATAATTCAAAGACTCTATGAGGAATCTCACATGGTCAATTCCCCTTATAGTATAAAGTGCTCAATGACTCTTGGAGAAAGCTCACTCAGTCAATTCCACTTATAGTATTCTACACTAGGTTCTCACAAACATGTGTATGTCAACGAGCATAGAAATACAATATTTCCAAAGTAAACTTACAGAACTACTTGGCTAAATAGACTATAGCATGTCCAGCATATCAGAATACAAACTCTCCATCCTACACCTATAGGCATGGAAAATAGGAAAAGATGTCAAACTTGATAAACAGAACCAAATGGTCGTAAAAAGAACATGCATGGGAAATACATAAAAAACATAACAATGAACTCTATTAATATCCAAATTTCCTCTATGCAAACATGCAATCATGTAGGAAATCAACAGTGGTACAACGGTAAACACGCAATACCCCGTTCAAGGGTATTGGAGGAATTTTCACATAATACTAGAATAATTTGAACGAAAAGGCACAAAACACCTACCTTGGAATTAGGAGGTCGATATATGTGAACCTCAAAGCTTGATTCACCCAAGAACACCAAATATCTAAAAACATTTCCAAAACGTTCAACCCACAACAACTTGGGAAAGAAGAGGAAACATGAAACGAGGCTCAAGGAGAAGAGAGAACTAACTGATGCTATTCTAACGCAAACAATGGTGTTCAATCCGGAGGACGGACGCACGCTCGGAGGTTCATCGAATATCCACAGTCATACAGATAACTCGGTCGAACGATACCTAAAAGAAGAGTGTTCTAGCAATTAGATGTGACCCCGGTGCATTTAATGAAAAAAAGTACATGGTGTGAAGTCACTATCTCCGTACTCCGCTTTAAGCGGCCTCCAAGTCACTCCCACATGGCCGTGTGTGTGGCAACTAAACGACTAGAACATGGCCTCTTGTGGTAAATAATTACATTGCGTGTACTCATACAGTACACATCATGTACTTATAAAATTTCTAGAATTTCCTATTTTTATAAAAAAATGACCAAAAAAGGAAAAAAATACCTGAAAAGAAGATCCGGGTTCTTATAATAAAATTTTTCATATTAATTTAAATTCATCATTTTTCACTATTTATCAATAAATGAAACATTACAAAAAAATATAAAAATCACCCTAAGGTACTTTTTGTTTTTTGATTCTCCTTTTCGTCACATTGTCTACAGGAATGGAAAGGGAAATGACTTAGCACAAATTGATTCATCTTTTGAAGAAAACAAAAAAAATCAACAAAGGCATGAATAAGGATTTAAATGCATATGCACTGCTCAAGTTACCTTACTGTCACGCAAGTATACTTGTGCGCCAACTAATGGTCGCACAAGTGACTTGATCGCCCTATGTGATAACCGCTCAGGGTCTTCGCCTGCCTATAAATAGACCCTATGGGCCCCCCATTTAGGGGTGGAATTTTTCCAGAATTTAGATACAAAGCTCTGAATGCCCAAGTCTCTTCTTAAAGTCTTCCAAACACTTCTAAGGTAATTATTTTCCTAGAATGGAAGGTCTAAACAAGAATAATAAGGTCTAAGTGTTAAAATTCACCATCACTTGTGCGCCTAAGTGTTTTTACCCTTAAGGGAAATGGACACACTTACGTGCCTCCTTACCTATTCATTGAAACTTGTGCACCACTCTTCTAGATGTACCTCAGCATGATTCTAAAGGCTTTGGTCAAGAATCCCCCAAGTACTACTATACTGGGCAAGGATCACGCAAGTACCCATGTGCCGCGCAGGTATACCTGCGCGGCCAGGGACTTGCACACCCCTATAATTTTGGGTGCCTTTACTATGCATTTCACCCCTCTAATGTCAATACACCTCTCCTATTCAAGATTCAGTCTTCAAGACACTCTTCAAATCCATTTATGGCATGATTTCTTGATTTGGCTTCCTTATATGAAAGGAACTTCGTGGAACATCTCTCAAAACCTAGTGATTTACACATCTTTATGTCACTAAAGATTGAGATTTCATTCATTCAACCTCATACTTTAATATAAGAGAAGTCCTCTAACTGGGCCTCATTTTCAGGAATAATCCCCAGTCCTAATTCCTATTAATCTGGGCATCCTCTTTAGGAGTATTCCCCAAGTCCCTTTAATTTTAAAATCCCTTTAACATGGGCCTCCTTTTTAGGAGTAAGCCCCAGTCTTAATTTCCTTTTGATCTAGGCTTCCTTCTCAGGAGTAAAAACCCAATCATTAGTCCCCTCCTAACTTGGGAATATTCCTTAGAAGTATGCCCCAAGATTAGAGTATCCAAATCTCTATGAGGCCCATATACTTTTGTGGAACCTGTTCCTGGATTTCTTCCCTGATGTAAATCTTAATATTCATCTATTTGGGCAGTCACACATACATAATCCCCACATCATTGCATGGCATAATTGTCTGGTTTAACCAATACCTCTTGTTTCTCACACTGAGCATGACTCACATTAGCTTAGATTGTAAAAGTAATCATGACATCTTTCTTTGAGCCATCAATCATGCATAAAAATCATACTCCCTTACTCAAACTACGTGGGTTTTGATTCCTTTTCCAAAACAAAGGATACATAGGTAGACCATCATCATGTACAATCCCAACTTTGAAATAATCCATGTCCTCCTGAATGACAATAAACTTCAAGTTCCCAACTGTTTGGCTTTAAAACCAGTATGGTCATCATAATGACCAAGAGACTTTTATGTATTGAAGGATACCATTGACTAAGAATCTTTAAAAAATAAAGATGATTCTCTATTGATAAAGAACCTCGAATACATATAAATGATTCTCTAAATTTCTTACATATCAATCATATATTGTCAGATCTAAAGGAAATATATTTTATACATGGTAATGTAATAAGGATTCACGAACATAACTTAAATCTATAAAGAGACTCACGGAGTAGACAATAATTCCCCTCAAAATGGTTTGATGAGTCCGACCTCCCATCATATCGACCAATGAAAATTCATAAGCCTCATCAGTCCACAAATAATGGGCACCTACCTTTTGAAAGTAGGTCCAAATTGATATGGAATCATTGGATGTTTCTGGTTCTAGGAAAAAACCCATTAGAAAGAGATTGGAATGTTTGATCCTTCAATCAATGAGGTCATCCCAATTCCAGAGGGAAACAAAAAATGGTGAACCTGACGTGAATCCTTAACCAAGATAAAATTAGGTTTTTCATATTTGTTAGGCCCCTATTTAAACTCAATAAGAGGGCCAACAAGACAATCATTAACATATGTTCTCTTCCAAAAGATGCAGCAGCCGAACTTATATTGTTTATGTTTGTTATATCAAGCATGAACTCTTTTTTCAAGATCTTCTGCATTATGAGTATGGATTTTCTTAAGTCCACATCTGTGAATTCCTCTACTGTAAAACCCTCTACTGCAAATGCCACTGCTGCTACTCCTGCTGGATCATCGTCTGCTCTGAGGACGACATCTCCTACTTAGCATCTTCAATGCTAGGTATCAAATTCTTTGGTTAAGGAGTACCATCAACACGGAACTATTCCAACTCTGGAGGCTTCCCAACAAGCCCTCCAAGTGTTCCGCTCACACCGGTCATCCAGAAAACGACGACCACTGATTAAGAAGCAGGTTGTGCTAACCACCGTCTCCAACCGTTTCGGGTCGTTATCCTCAGAACGCAATCACCATTCACTACCATATTCTGAGGAGGTGAATGAGTAGGTCCCTCAGGGCCTTAATTAAAGGAATAAGGAGTCCTTCCCGAGGGATCCCATGAACAATCGCCACCAGACTCGTGCAGCAGTGTGCCCTCAACATGATCAGGGTATTGACTCCAGGCATTCGGCTCAGGTTCCTTGAACCCGATCAAGCAAGACGAATCACCAGAGGTGAAATCCGGTCAACTGTGAGCAGGTTCTCATCTATGATATCTCCGGAGAAGTCCACCAACCTAACTTGGTGGAAAACAATGAGCGGGAACATACACCCATCCGTTTTAAGTCTGTTGTCCAGCTGACTCGTCTGGCAGCATCACGCCAATCCCGTCAAACAATTTCAGCGGAGTACTATAGGTAGGAACATACACCTTTTTATACGTCATCAGCTAGTCAGTAGGATCGTCTGACTATATATTATGGATCTCATCAAACACGTCCGGAAAATTACAATCATCAGGCACATACACCTGGTATTATTGATCAAGTCTACCAACAGTCTCACTTGGTAGCACTCGGAGAATTCAGTCTGAAATCTCCAGCGACAAATAGGAGGTAGACTCAACTCTCTGCCCCCACACTTTAGTACTATTAGGATTCAATGATTGGAAAAGGAGGAGAAGAGCAGGAACACACACATACTCCAAGCACAGAATGGTCATATATCCCCATTCCGGAAGCTGAAGTCACCAAGCACATTCTGTCAATGGTGAAAGAGTAGAAGAAAATCCCTTCTCATATCTTGGATGACTGTCAGGATATTATAACAGCTTCAATAGAATCTCAGAGAAATACACATAAATCATTCCCTACTAGTGGAGTGACACATCAAAAGTTCAGTCCGGAACAGACACACACATCTGTTCCATTCCAAGAGGGTTGTGGGGCGTATTCCCCCATATCATATGGATAACAAATTCAGGCACATACACCTGATTAGAGTAGAGATGTCAGCCTAACCAAGCCATCTCTCCTGATCAGGCACATACACATGCTCAGAGTATCCACTTTCATCAAAAAGTTGTTTCTTAGGTGAGTAAGAAGGTGTCTAAGAAGATGACCCACCTAGCTTGTTAAGAGGTCAAGAGCGAATCTGTAACAAGGCCTTGCTCGATGCTAGAGTTCCTGAAACCCTCAGACAATTATCTGTTGGAATCCAAGATTCTACTCCTTCATTTCCCAATAGTGGGAACATTAATTCAGAATTTCTTCAATAGACACTTCCTCATGAAGTCTTGCTTCATGAAAGTTCGGTCGATCTTCAAGTTTCATCTCAGATGAGAGCTACAATAACCCTCTGTGTGCCTAGAAGACCAAGGATCAAGAGATCTCATCTTTTGATGTAACTCACCATGGTGGTCCTCCCCATGATGATGAATCTCGTTGTGAAATTACTCTCCATAGTAGTGATGCACATTACCTGGAAAATGCTCCAGTGGAAAATGTAGTTTTGAGAAATCCCTCTTATCTTGAGGCACTTACAAATGATAAACCAGTCATGTTTGATGCTTCATTGTGAGCAGGTGAAATAGTTTCTCAACAAGAAGATATCCCAGGGTGTAGGTCATTCTCCAAACCACCCCTAAGTCATGCAACTTCTAGTTTGATCAGTTATTTCTCTACCAATCTTGTTGAATCTGATGAAGCAACCAGGAAACACCAGCTCTGGTTGAATCAGGTAGAAGAATCATAACTGAATGATAAAGAGGAAATGCTGAACATGAGAAAACAACTGGCGAAGGGTGATGTGCCAGTCATGTTTTGGCATCTAGATGACTCTCAGTATGACATTCCAGAGATTTTGACGGAAGATGGAATTCATGATATTCTTCTTAACATATGGAAAACACTTTGTTAGTTGAAAAAGAAAGTATTATATTATGATTAATATGAAAATCATCTTAAGATTATAGAAGTGTTACAACGTCAGATTGATGTGGCATCTCTATCTGTCTCTCAATATCTGAAGTCTGAAAAGTAGTAGAGAGCCCTTCAACGTTCATGCCATGGCACACTAAGAAGATTGCACCAGTTAATTTCCAATGCACCATCGTGTATTCATATAAGAGAATGGGGTGTTCATTGAGCAATACATTTCACTGTGCTCTCCAGTCAGCAAAGCTCACCGAAAATGGTCTCATTCAATGTTATTGCTCATGGCTAGCCACATTCAATGGATTTTTTGTAATCAAAAGAATTCCCAAGAACATGCCTCAAATAGTTCTTCTCAAAATCAAGAATACAGAGAACGAGTTATTGAATCAATCCTGCATCAAGAAAATGAGAATATTGAATAGGCCTCTCATATGGATCATGCACATCATCGACTGACCGATGTGTTGGAAATCATCCAATGTTCTTTTGAGCTGGGTGATTAAAGTGGATGTCGATTGATGCATCCATCTAATTTCCGGACTAAGGTCCGCAAGATCAGGAGAGAATTTAAGAAAGTCTCATACATAGCTTGTCAAAAGCCACCCAAGCTTTCCAGACTGGGGGCTCTTTTAAACCATCCCTCGGAATCAATAAATAGGATTCTAGGAGTTGAGAAAAGACATCAGGAATAGCCCCAGTCCACTGGACTGGGGACTTTTTCCAATCATCAATCCCCTCCTCAGTGAAAGTCGGTCATCTCTCGATTGGGGAAGAAGCCAGAATAGGAACGAAGAGCCAAATTATCATGAGATTCTCTCAAAATTACGGTTCTCCATGAATTTATTGAATGATAAAACCAACAAAAGGAAATGTCTCGTCAGGGGCATGACATAAGTCAATATCATAGAAATGCTGATAGAAGGGATTCAATGCATTATGAATCAATTAATGTCACCAATGCCATTGTTGCTGACCCACCAGATGAGGATCACTTAGAGGGATCAGATGAAGAGGTTCCTGCTCAAAAAGATGTTTTCAAAGACACAAATGAAGAAGGTGTGCGTACACGAAATCAATGGATTACTAAGAACATATGTAATACTTCAGGTAACCCACGTCCCCCTCTCTTAAAGGGATCCAGAAAGGGGAAGGGAAAGAATCAGGTTACATATCCTTCCTCTGGAGAAGGCCAATCTCTCTCACTAAATCAATGATTTTCACAACAACAGTAAATAATGAAGAAATTAAGAAGGATGAATGTAAAATTACTTCAGGATAGTCTTCTTCCGAAGCAGGATGGAGTCAGTCAGTCAAAGGAGTTTGGTGCAGCTACTGAGATGGATCAAGAATATCCTCATTTATCAGTATACCCTCATAGGTCTAATCCTACAGGTCAAGTGCAACAACAATTGGCAGTGCTAGAATCAGTTGCAATACCAGCTGCCACATCTGTACCAACTCTAGTCATTGAACCTGCCCAAGTCCATGTTTAACCGAATGTTTCTCGAAAGTTAATAACTATCATTGAGTCATTAACAGCTCAATTAGAGACTATGGTAGGGATGTGTGCACAGTTCCAACTAGAAAAGAGAGCTTACCCTGAATGGGTAGATTCAATCTCTCCCCCATCATGTTTTGGGAACCCTGTATTCCCTATTTTCAATGGACCAGGTGATCCTAAACAACATTTGACGCATTATGTGTCTTGTTGCGATCCTATGAGGGGAACTCTAAAATAACCTGAATTAGTGAAACTCAGATGCTTCATGCGAACCTTGCAAGGACCACCTTTTGTTTGGTATACAAGCTTGAAATCCTAGTCAATTATCGAGTGGGAGGATCTTCGGAAAAAATTACTTCTCCAATTAAGCTCATCGCTGCCAAAGACAAAAGTTTTTGATCTTACAAACTGTAATCAAAGAGATAATGAAAGGGTCTCATATTTCATTTCTCCCTGGAATGGATTAACATATTCACTAAGCTTAGCACTCCCTCAAGAAGAATGGTTGCCAATCTGTGTGGAAAATCTGCGTGATGAATTACGCACGTCGTTGATCCCTATGAAATACAAAGGAGGGTTTCAAGACCTTACTTCAATCGCTCAACAGATTGATGATTCCCTTATACAGACTAAGGCTAAATCTCGTGTAATTCCACTAGCTCCGAGAAGGAGAATGGTTAAATCAAAAACTGCTGCAGTTATGCTTAATCAAGAACATGTTCATACTTCTACTTCAAAACCTTCATCTTCCTGAAGGGCTCCACCTCCTGAGCATCAACAAAAGAGGTCGTTTCGTCAATATGATCAAAGAGATCAAAAACGAAAACAATTTGAGGATCAGAAGATCAATACATACTCTTTCTAAAATGAACAAGTTCCTGGTTACTTCATTTCGGCTCTGGAAAATAATTTGGGTTAGTTTCCAGGGCCCAAAAGGGAAAACATGGAAGGAAATGAAGACCACCCCAATTATTTTCCCTTTTATCAAATGTTGGGGCATCCCATCCAGGAGTGTTTTGTCTTCAATGACCTCCATCAAAACATGGTTGACTCGGGACAAGTCAAACTAAAAGGTTCTTTATCTCAGGTAGCATGTGTTACTGCTACAGTTCTAGAGGTAGAAGGCGAATGGAAAGAAGTTAAAAGAAAAAATGTGAAGAAATATGATGATTGGATGGTCAGAAAAACAATCAACCAAACTCATGCCTTTTTGAGAATGCAATTGAAGAAACCCATCGTGTCTTCTACCATGAATGCCACAGTAAAACCCTCTTCATCAAGGGGAAAATCCTCAAAGAAACGGCTTGATTCAAAGAAAGAAAAAGAATCCAAAGAAGATGAGTATGTTTCAAATCCTAACCTGTCTTTGACTCTGGCAGATTTCATACCATCTAATTCAAAGAAACAGGCAACGTCCCACCAAATGGCATAGTATACACAATATAATTAGGAAGAGTCTTCACAGAAGAAGAGTTGATTTTCAGTTCTGTTAATATGAGTCAATTAACAAATCTATATGCCTATTGTAGTTTCAATTTTGATGAGCTCGAATTCCCTATATCAAATAGAAGAATCATAGGACGTTCCAGAGGCTCAGGATATAGGGGAAGAGGTGGATATCCTAGAATCCATTATTCTAAATCTAACCCTGCTAGAACTGTGTATGCAGCCGAAACTCATGGCAGAGCCCTTCAGTGAGCTCGAAATGAACAAGAAAGTTCTTCCACCAATAGAAAATTCAGTCCTGGAACAGTTATTATGGATGATCGGTTGAAGGTTCCATCTTAGTCCTCTCAGAAAGTAAATGGATCTAATCTGTCTAATCTTCCGAAGCCAGGAATATTTCCAACTCCTATTCTGATACAAGATGCATCAACTTCCAAAGAATCAACTTCCAAGAAACCTGCTAAACCACATGTTCTTATAGGGAAACGCAGACCTCTGGATCAAAATTATGATGTATTGAAACACCTGGCCCATGTACGAGCCAAGTTATCAATTCTGGATGCTTTGAATATGTCAAAAGATCTTCAGGAGGCACTCTTCGAGGCTTTGTCAAGTCCTCATGAGTTTGAAACTGAAATCGCTGCAGCTGAAGTCTATCGCATAGAGAATAATCGTAGAGAATTCCATGGAGTAATATCTTTTACTGATGAAGATGAAAATGATGTCATGCATGGACATATTATACCTTTGTACTTATCTGGAAAGGTCAATGGTGTAGACATCCAAAGAGATTTCATTGATAATGGTTCAGGAGTCCACATCATGCCCCTTCGTACACTTCGTTGATTGGGCCTCAAGGAATCTGATTTATCTCTTTCTGCCATGATGTTACAAGGATATGATAAAAAGGAACAAGAACCACTGGGTGTGATCACACTCAGAAATAAGTTTGGAGATCTTGTTTCCAATTCAGATTTCATGGTTGTTGATCAAGACTCAACCTTCAAAATCTTTCTTGGAAGACCCTGGCTACATTGTCATGAGGCTATCCCTTCGTCATACCATCAATGTCTCATGTTTTGTTTTGATGGTCATGTTGTGACATTATATGGTGATAAGGAACCATTAAAGACCTGTGAATCTCAATACATTAAGGTGGAATTCTACCACATGAAGGGAAAGGAGGAATCCAAAAAAAGGAGATTACCAGAGTTAATGATCCGTATGGTTTGGAGAAGATTCTAGTAAATCCATTTACACATGTGAGTACAAATTATGTGTTGTCTATCAGTCAAATTGACAAGATAGGCCCAGATCAAAATACTCTTATGGAAATATCCATAATGTAAATTATGGCAATCGAGCCAGAAAACTTGGGAGAAATTGGTAACCCACCAAGCAGTGATGAAACCCCAAATGGGGATGTCTTCATTTCATCTTCTGAAATCCAACAAGTCTATAATTCGCCAATCGGACCAGAAGAAGTTATAGCAACATCAGAAGTGAACAATGATGTCGATTCTCAATCCATCATCTCCTCTTTATTTCCCAAGGAAAACCCTTCATCATCAATCAGGTCAGAAATGGAAGCTTCTTCTTCAAGAATTTCAAATTTTAACATCTCTTATGATCATATAAATTCTGATTTATCATCTACTATGAATGTAGAAACGGAAAAAATAACACATGTTGAAGAATAAGAGGAATATCTCAGATATCCTCCTCCAGCATTTGAAGAGGGTATCTCTACCACTGTGTATGAACTCATAGAAATAAATCTGGTTACAAAAGAAGATCCACGCCCCACTTTAATCATTGCATCCATGACTCTTGAAGAACAAGAGATGCATATTTCATTTTTAAAGAAAAATCGAGACATATTTTCTTGGAACTATACAGATATTCCCGGGCTTGATCCTGATGTTGCTACTCTTCATTTGGGTTTAACAGAAGAATATCGAGGATTTAATGAAGCCGCAAGAGAAACATACCCAACTTATGATTCCAAAATTGAAGCTGAAGTGGATAAGCTTGTCAAATCAAAATTCATCAGAGAATTTCAATATCCCAAGAGGTTGGCTAATATTGTCCCTGTAAAGAATAAGGACGGACAAATTAGAGTTTTCATCAATTTCAGATATCTTAATCAGCATTTTCCAAAGGATGATTTCCCAGTTCCGATTACAGAACTTTTAATTGATGCAACAGCTAGCTATGAATCACTTTCCTTCATGGATGGATATTCCAGATATAATAAAATCAGAATGGCTCCAAAAGACGTGGAATCCATAGCCATCAGAGCCCCTCAGGGTGTGTTTTTCTTCCGGGTAATGCCCTTTATATTAAATAATGCAGATGCAACATATCAGCGTTCCATGCATCGTATCTTCAAACCCTTTTAAGGAAGTTTGTTGAATGCTATGTGGACGATTTGGTGGTCAAATCCAAAAAACATTCTAATCACTTGTGCAACATCCCAAGTAAGTAATGAAAAATAGATATTTTTATCTATGTCGATTAATTAATTAGATACTGTTTTAGAGGCTTAAAATGAGAATAAATCCAATCATAAGAATGGAATACACTAATATTTTTAAAAGATTGTTTTACTGCCTGTTGATGGAAAACCATTCTTAAATAAAACTTTTGACAATTTTATAAGCTCTATTTTTCGAAATAAACTTATTATTTATGATAGGGACATTGAAATTTACTTTGGGTAAATTTTTGGTATTTTTCTGCTAAAGTTCATTTTTTAATGAATAGCGAAAAATGTTGTATTTTAATTCAAAACCACTTGTTAATCTAATTTATTTATATGATTATATTATCTTTTTAATTGATTTTAGAGTTCAATTAGAATATATTTTTACCATTTAATCCAATAGTGGTTTTTGGAATTAATTTCACTTTGAAATTGGACTTAAACTAGTGTCAATCTTTTGATACTTATTGTTTCATAAAAACACGCTATTTTCTCTGACAACAGGAATTAATTATTAAATTAATTAATTTAGCATATATGTTTTGAATTTTTTAAAATAGAAATCATTTTGGAATTCAGAATATCAAATATAGCTTAGGGTGAAGATTTTGTATTTTTCTGAAAAACATCAATTTTTGATGAATAGTGAAACCACTAAGTGGTACTTAAAAAAATTGATTTTTCGTTTAAATGAAAATTTACCACCTCTGTGTTTTGAATTTCAGAAATCCGACAACCATGGTTTTCATTAGGAAGTAAAATGTGGTTCCATGGGATTAGAATAATTTTTTTGTGAATAGTAACTTTTAGGTTTTTAATCGAGATTAGAGGTAATTAGTGCAACTTTAGGAAAAAATGATATTATAATAAAATAGGAATGCCTAGACACATGTCCTACCCTTATTGGATGTGTCATGGAAGACCAAGAAAATCCATGGGTCGACCTGGGGACCCAATGGAGCCACTTTGGTTGGAAAATGACATTAATAATTTTTTATTTAAAGTTAAAATAAAAAATGTCACAAACATGAGTTTTTTTACTTAAACTATTTTTACATGGGGTTATACATGTATTATTTTTGACTATAAATAGTCATTGGAAATATAAAAATATTTCCTATATCAAAGTATTTTTTTATAATTTTTAGACATTAAATAAATTATATTATTTATGACTTCATGATGGTACAACGATTACCTCATTATTTAACGATTTTAATAAAATGAAAAGATAATGTAAAATCTAAGCCCTACACATGTCAAAAACCTACTGGATGAGTATATTTAGAACCCTTATCACCTTATCCTCGAAATATATAATTTTGGGAACTTTTAAATCTGAAAATCATTTTATAATAATGTAACCTTTTATAACATTCCAAGAGTGCCCGTCCTCTCCTCTTATAAAAGGCCCCCACCACTATCACCTTACCCATAGCTGTCAAACATTTGGATCGGCCAACCCATGCCCATTTTGTCTCTCCAAATCCCTCTCTTACTCCTAGAAGCCTCACTTTGGGCAGAAGTCTTCCCAAGGAAGCCTTTGAGCTCAAATCAAAAAGAGTTACCCGTTTTAAAGGTAGTGATTTCTCTTATGTTCTTATATTTTATTTCACTTCTCCAACCACCTAAACTCTTTTTATTCATTTCTTTTGTAAAAACTATAGTATCTTCAGTATACTAGGTTTTTATTTATAAGAATATTCTGAGATACACTTACACACACCTACATCTAATGGTTAAAGAACATACAATTTCTGTGGATGGCGAATTTCTGCCTCTTGAAACGATGATTGTTCAATATTATTATAACACCATTAAATGTTTCCATTAATATGTCACTATATTTATATATGATATATAATATTTTTATGTTTTCCTTATGCTTCTGTATTTTTCATTTATGTAATTCCTCTATGGTTTCCATTATGGGTAAATGTGATATCTTCATTTTAGGAAGTGCGGACTACTGCCCCTCGCCCCCTCGAAGTGATTTGATTCGTTAATTCCATATGTGGGATGTATAAAGGATGGAGTTAATGATATTATATATGATATTATAATGGAATTATAATATACCTTTATATCATTATGTTCCCATTCCATAAAATACGAAATAGAAATGAAAGTAGCGTTCATGCGTACATATGGCTCACCGTCTCCATGAATGGTGCATTTCATTTCTAACTCTAAATGTTATGTAATTTTATAAATTCATGTATATACTGGATTTATATGATATATATGATATCTAAATCATGAATATAACTCTGGATATAATGGATATATGGACAACTTGTAATTATAAAGAGTTTATTTTTGACTCAAGTACCAATGATCGTTAAAATGACTGTTATTAACTTATATAATTACATAGTGTTCATGACATGGTAATAAATGATACAAAATGAATAATGAACTTCAAAAAGGATCTTAAGCAAGTATAAATTAACTCAAGTTTATTATTCAGGAGATTAAAGAACGATCGAGTCAAGTCGGACATGATGTATGGGACTTCATCTCAATCTCCTTTCATTGAGGAATATTTTGTTTTATACACAACCTTCTTTTTTATAGTGTATAAACCCTCTTTGACTTTTACGTTTATCCAAAAGGAGTCTTTTATATATGAATCATTTTACTAAATGACAAAAGGGAATGTTTTTGTCGTATGTATGCGGTGACAACGACTTTTCCGCCGTCGTGACCATTATTTAAG
This sequence comes from Viscum album, assembly GCA_963277665.1. Classification (NCBI taxonomy): domain Eukaryota; kingdom Viridiplantae; phylum Streptophyta; class Magnoliopsida; order Santalales; family Viscaceae; genus Viscum; species Viscum album. The sequence goes on along the minus strand of OY728123.1, from coordinate 1,193,073,637 downwards.
TTTCGGCTTCCTCTACAAGCCATAACTTTTTAAAAAAAATAAATAAATACCATGTTTTACTTTTCTATTATTTTGGTATTGAAAATGATTTTCATAATGTTTTATATCGATGAGTTGTATTGATATCTTGTGATTAAAAAGTGGAAATGTTATGTTTCCTTTAAGCATGTTTTATGTGATATGATTATGTTATGGTTCTTGGAAATTATTATAAAGATGGGTAGTTCCATGATATTGTAAGGGTTGGTGAGCCCGATATATCTCTCTAATGCATTGGGTAACGCGAAGGAGTTAATAGTTAAGGTTTCTTCGAAGAGAGTTTTGGAATATACTGTGATGGGTAGTCCAAACGTAACTGAGATGGTTACTCCCTACGTAAGAATGTTATGAATGCCTCAGGTTACCTTTATGTATTTTGATTTCTATGATTTATTCATTATTTGAGGAGGCATGTTTAAGTTCTTATGTTTTTTGAGTAGTGTATGATTTCATTGATTCTTTTGTATACATGTACTCATGTTTTCTTTCCATATTTTTATATCCCTTACTAATCTTTTTATGCACATCCAAAGTTTTTGAAATGTTTTTCACAGGTCAAGGGAAGGGTACTTGATATGATGATAGTGTCAAGGATGTTTCAAGAAAGAATCAATGTTTTATTTTAAATATGATTCCGTTCATAGAAAAAAAATGAATACTATCTTTTATTGTAACCACTTTGTTTAAATGTGGGATGTAATGCATGTTTTATGATCAAATTCTCAAAAATTCTAAACCTAAAAAGATCCTCAAGGTGTATTCTTGAAATATCTCAAGATTAAGTAATGTTTAAGGCTATGTCCTTATAGTTGTTATCAAAGGTCGGTTTAGATAACATTAGGAGTTAGAATTTAATTAAATGATTATCCAAAAATATTTTTTTATGGTCAAATTGAAATTATATAGCATTTGATGATTACCATGTTGCTTCATCTAAGAAATGTTTGCTTAGAATGTTTTTTCGTAGAGGAAATAGGGAAGCAGTGCTGGGAAGGCATACAGAAGGAAATAACCTTCCGAATTAGCATCCTGAGATGGTCGGAAGTGGAACTAAACAGTTTGTTGCAGTAATGGCGCTGTTGACTCAGGCGATAAATGGTGGCGGTATCCATGCACGAGATCAGCCAGATCAACCGCAGAGGAACATGTTAGTGGTGGAACATTTCATGAGGCAACGTCCCCCATCATTCAGAGGATCATCTTACCCTGTTCAAGATGAAGGGTGGATTAAAGCACTGGAGAAGATTTTCGATATCATGGAGTGTTCAGACAATCAAAAGGATCGTCTTTCTATATACCGTTTGGAGGGTGAAGCAGATCAGTGGTGGTTGATGGTTAAAAATACTAGGGATGCTGATGAGATTGATGCTCTTGACTGGGATGAATTCAAAGGTATGTTTCTTGAGAAGTATTTTCCTAAGGTTTTTCGACATAGGATGGAAAAACAATTCCTCGAATTCAGGAAAGAAGAGGACTCAATGATTGCCTATGAAGAAAGGTTCACTCGATTGGAAAGCTATGATGGAAATTTTATTCGAGACCTTGATAGTAAAATCAATAATTTTTACTTAGGATTAAAGCCAAAATATCGAAGGGCTTTAGCTTCTCATGAGTTCAAAATTTATGAAAAGCTTATTTGATGTGTTGAGAAGGTGGAAATGGAGTTTGTCGATGATCAAGTGTTCTATAACAGCCAATAGAAGAAGAGAACGAGGTGGCAGGAGAAAGGGATGAATTCTTCAAAAAGGTCTGATGGTAAGAAAACTAAGTTTCCAGTTTGTGATAAATGTTGGAAAAGGCATTCTGGGGAATGTCTTCTGAATTCTAGAACACGCTACCGATGTGGTAAGATGGGACAAAAGGCTCGTGATTGCACTAATAAAGATCAAGGTGATGGTAATTCCAAATTTGATTTGTAGTTAGTGAAATGTTTTAAGTGCAATGAGATGGGTCACTATGCAAACGATTGTCCGACAAAGAGCTTTAGTGATGGGAAGCAGTTAGACTACAAGTAGAAAGGGGTGGTGGAATCCTTTGCAACTACTTCAACAGATGTAGGGCCATCAAATGGAGTTGTATTAGGTACATTGTTTGTTTTTTCAGATTATGCCACTGTGTTGTTTGATTCGGGGTCTACACATTCTTTCATCTCTAAAAAATTTTCTAGTAAAATGGGAATACCATCTCAAGAAATGACTCCTGAACTTGTGGTAAAAACACCTGGGGGAAATTTTGAGGAAAAAATAATCTATAAGAATCTTCTTATCCTTATCCGTGGAAATAAATTACTTGAGAACCTTATTGTTTTACCTCTAGTAGAGTTTGATGTTATCCTGGGTATGGATTGGATCTCTATTTACCATGCTAAGATTTAATGTAGAGATAAAGAAGTTTCGTTTTAGAAAGTTTTTCATTTTGTGTACAATAATGAACCCTTACTATCAATAACATATCAAGAGGCTGAGAAACATGTAAAAGATGGAAATGAATGTTACCTTGCACACATTTTTGAAAAGAAGGGAACTGTTCAGATTAATGATGTGCCAGTGGTAAATGAGTATCCTGATGTTTTCCCTAATGAGTTTCATGGAATAATACCAGATCAGGAATTATAATTTACTGTTGACATAGTTCCTGATGCTAATCAAATTTGAAAACCCCCTTACCAAATGGCTCAAATTGAACTTTTAGAGTTGAAGGAGCAATTGCATGATTTATTAGAGAAAGGTTTCATTCAACCTAGCACATCACCATGGGGTGCTCCTGTTTTATTTGTTAAAAAGAAATATGGTTCAATGAGACTCTGCATTGATTATAGAGCCTTGAATAATATCACTGTTAAGAACATGTATCCTTTGCCTCATATCGATGATTTGTTTGATCAGCTCCAGGGAGCTCAGTTTTTTTCAAAGATTGACCTGAGATCGGAGTACCATCAGTTGAAGGTAAAGGAAGTGAATATTCCGAAGACCGTGTTTCGAACAAGATATGGCCATTATGAATTTGTAGTAATGCCTTTTGTGCTAACCAATGCACCTGCTGTACTCATGGACTTAATGAATAAAATTTTCCATGAGTTCTTGGATAAGTTTCTGGTTGTTTTCATTGATGATATTTTGGTGTTTTCTAAAAGTAAAGTGGAGCATGAAATACATTTAAGGGTTATTTTGAAAACCTTAAAAGAAATTAAATTGTATGGGAAATTCAGAAAGTGTGAGTTTTGGTTGCAAAAAATTTCTTTCCTTGGTCATATTGTTTCTAAAGATGGGATAACTATTGATCCTGCAAAAACAATGGTTGTTGAAGAATGGACAAGTCCCACAAATGTAACTGAGATTCGCAGATTCCTTGGTTTTGCAGGCTATTACTGAAGGTTTGTTAGGAATTTTTCACGTTTATCTAGTCCAATGACTAAGATAACTCGGAAGGGTGTTGAGTTTATCTGGAAAAAAGAATGTGATGATTGTTTTCAGGAACTGAAATGAAGATTGGTGAATGCTCCAGTTTTGGCACTACCTTCCATGAATGGTGATTTTGTTATCTACAATGATTCTTCGTTGAAAGGACTTGGTTGCATCCTAATGCAGAATGATTAGGTAATTTCTTTGCTTCACGACAGTTGAAGACTCATGAGGTAAATTACCCTACACATGATTTGGAATTAGATGCTGTTGTTTTCACATTAAAAATTTGGATGCATCATTTGTATGGAGTAAAGTGTGAAATATATACCGATCATAAAAGTTTAAAGTATATATTAACTCAGAAAAAATTGAACATAAGACAGTGGAGATGTCTAGAATTAATCAAGGATCATGATTTTATAATTCATTACCATCCGGGAAAAGCAAATAAAGTGGCTGATGCTTTGAGTCAAAAAAGTAATGCTTCATTAACAATGTTCTGTTTGGAACGTGATCCTTTGGTTAAGGATTTGATGAAATTTGGCATGGAAGTTTTTGGTGCATGATGTTCTTCTGTTTTGTTTTAGGTATCAGTGAAATCTTCTCTATCATACATAATCAAGAAAGCACATAAGAAAGACAGTGAGTTGCAGAAAAAGGTAGAGCTGGTTCAGAATGGTAAGTTACCTAAATTCAACATTGATAATGATTGTGTTTTGAGATTTGGGAAGAGATTATGTGTGCCTTGTGATTCACATTTTAAGAGAGAGTTGTTATGTGAATCTCATAGTTCTCCGTTTTCAGTTCATCCTGGCAGTACTAAGATGAATAGAGATCTGCGGGAGTATTACTCATGGGATGGAATGAAAAGAGATATTGCTGATTTTACTGTGAAGTGTTTGACTTGTCAACAGGTTAAAGCAGAGCGACAGTTACCGAAAGGGATGCTTCAGCCTTTACTAGTACCAGAATGGAAATGGGAGAATATATCCATGGACTTTGTTGTGGGATTGCGGAAGACACCATGAGGTAATAATGCAATCTGGGTTATTGTTGATCGCATCACTAAATCTGCTCATTTCCTTGCTATACGAGATACATTTTCCCTAGATCACCTTTCCCATTTGTATCATAATTAGATAGTCAGGTTACATGGATTTCCTCTCTCCATTGTATCTGACCGTGATCCCAGGTTTACCTCTATCTTTTGGATGGGCTTCAGAAGTCGTTGGGTACTGAATTAAATTTTAGTATGGATTTTCATCCTCAATCAGATGGGAAGTCAGAACGAACGATTCAGAAATTGGACGATATGCTACGTGCTTGTTCAATGGATTATCAGGGAAGTTGGGACCAACATCTTTCTTTGTTTTAATTTTCATATAATAACAGTTTTCATTCTAGTATACAGATGGCACCATTTGAGGCGTTATATGGGAAGCGGTGTCTAACTCTAGTTTTCTGGGATGAAGTGGGTGAAAGGAAGATGATGGGACCAGAATTGGTAGAAGAGTTGGCAGAAAAAGTTCAGCAGATACAGAAACACATGAGAACAGCTTAGAGCAGGCAGAAGAGTTATGCAGACAACAGGAGGAAGGATCTCTCTTTTGAGGTAGGTGATCATGTTTTTCTCAAAGTCTCGCCATGGAAATGTGTGATGCAATTTGGTAAGGAAGGAAAGTTGAGTCCAAGGTTCATTGGACCATATGAAATTCTGGAGAGTGTTGGATCAGTTGATTACCGAGTGGCTTTACCTCCGAGTTTATCTCAGGTACACAATGTTTTTCATGTTTCAATGTTAAGGAAGTACATTCCAGATCCATCTCATGTTTTGAGTCTAGAGATAGTTCAGCTGGAAGAGAACCTATCTTAGGAGGAACAACCGGTCCAGATTCTTGACCATCGGGGAGCAAGTGTTACTGAATAAGGTGATTCATCAGGTATAGGTTTTGTGGAAGAACCACATGATTGAAGAGGCAACATGGGAATCTGAAAATGTAATGAGGGTTAAATACCCCATCTTATTCGATAAATAAATAAATTGCGGGGATGCAATTTTCTATAGGGTGGAAGGATGTAACATCCCAAGTATGTAATGAATAAAATATATTTGTATCTATGTCTATTAATGAATTATATAGTGTTTTAGAGGCTTAAACTGAGAATAAATCTAATATTAAGCATGGAATACACTAATATTTTTAAATGATTGTTTTACTGCCTTTTGATGGAAAACCATTTTTAAATAAAAATTTTGACAAATTTATAAGCTATATTTGTTTAAATAAACTTATTCATTATGATTTGGACATTGAAATTTACTTTGGGTAAATTTTTGGTATTTTTCCGATAAAGTTCATTTTTTTAATGAATAGTGAAAACTGTCGTATTTTAATTCAAAACCTCTTTTCAATCTATTTTATTTATATGATTAGATTATCTTTTGAATTGGTTTTAAATATCAATTAGAATATATTTTTACCATTTAATCCAATAGTGGTTGTTTGAATTAATTTCACTTTGAAATTGGACTTAAACTACTGTCAATCTTTTGATATATATTGTTTCATAAAAACACGCTATTTGCCCTGAAAGCGGGAATTAATTATTAAATTAATTAATGTAACATATATGTTTTTACTTTTTTAAAATAGACATAATTTTTGAATTTTTAATATCATATATAGCTTAGGGTGAAGTTTTGAAATTTTTCTAAAAAACATCAATTTTTGATGAATAGTGAAACCACTAAGTGGTACTTAAAAAAACTGATTTTTCAATTAAATGAAATTTTACCACCTTTATGTTTTGAATTTCAAAAATCCAACATACATGGTTGTCATTAGGAAGTAAAATTTGTTTCAATGGGATTAAAATAATTTTTCGGTGAATAGTAACTTTTAAGTTTTTAATCTCTATTGGAGGTAATTAGTGCAATTTAAGGAAAAAATGATATTATAATAAAATGAAAATTCCTAGATGCTTGTCCTACCCTTATTGGATGTGTAATGGAAAACCAAGACAATCCATGGGTCGACTTGGGGACCCCATGGTGCCACATTGGTAGGAAAATGACATTAATAACTTTTTATTTAAAGTTAAAATAAAAAATGTCACAAACATGAGTTGTTTTACTAAAACAATTTTTACATGGGGTTATAAAAGTAAGATTTTTGACTATAAATAGTCATTTGAAATATGAAACGATTTCCTATATCATAGTAATTTTTTTATAATTTTTAGACATTAGATAAATTACATTATTTATGACATCATGATGATGCAGTGATTACCTCATTATTTAACGATTTCAATAAAATGAAAAGATATTGTAAAATCTAAGCCCTAAACATGTCAAAAACCTACTTGATGAGTATATTTCGAAACCTTAACACCGTATACTAGAAATATATAATTTTGGGACCTTTTAAATACGAAAATCATTTTATAATAAAGTATCCTTTTATAACTTTCCAAGATTGCCCCTCCTCTCCTCTTATAAAAGGCCCCCACCTCTACCACCTTAACCACACCTCTAAAGCCTTTGGATCAGACAAACCCTGCCCATTGTGTCTCTCCAAATCCCTCTCTTACTCCTAGAAGCCTCACTTTGGGCAGAACTCTTCCCAAGGAAGCCTTTGAGCTCAAATCAAAAAGATTTACCCGTTTTAAAGGTACTGTTTTCTCTTGTGTTCTTATATTTTATTTCGCTTCTCCAACCCCCAAAAATCATTTTTTTCATTTCTTTTGTAACAACTCCAGTATCTTCAATATACTAGGATGTTTTTATAATATTCTTTAGAGCTAGACTGACACACACCTACATCTAATGGTTAAAGAACATACTGTTTCTGTGGATGGAGAATTTCTGCCTCACGAAACGATGATTGTTCAATAGTCTTCTAACACCTTCAATGGTGGACATTATGATGTCACTATATTTATATATGATATATAATATGTTTTTGTTTTCTTTATTCTTCTGTATTTTTAATTTCTGTCATACCTTTATGGTTTCCATTATGGGTAAACACGATATTATCATTTTAGAAAGTGCGGACTACCACCACCTCAAAGTGATTTGATTCATTAATGCCATATGTGGGACGTATAAAGGATAGAGTTAATGATATTGAATATATGACATTATAATGGAATTATAATATACCTTTATGTCATTAGGATTACATTCCATAAAATACGAAATAGAAATGAAAGTAGCATTCATGCGTACGAACGGCTTACTGTCTCCATGAATGGTGCATTTCATTTCTTACCTATAAATGTTATGTAATATTCTAAATTCATGTATATACTGGATACATATGATATATATGATATCTAAATCATGAATATACCTCTGGATATAATGGATACATGAACAACATGTAATTATAAAGAGTTTATTTTTGACTCAAGTACCAATGATCATTAAAATGACCGTTATTAACTTAAATAATTACATAGTGTTCAGGACATGGTAATAAGTGATACAAAATGAATAATGAACATGAAAAAGGTTCTTACGAAAATATAAATTAACTCAAGTTTATTATTCAGGAGATTAAAGAATGATCGAGTCAAGTTGGACACGAGGTATGGGACTTCTTCTCAATCTCCTTTCATTGAGGCATATTTGGTTTTATACACAACCTTCTTTTATATAGTGTATAAACACCTTTGACTATTACATTTATCAAAAAGGAATCTTTTTTATACAAAGAGTTTTAGTAAATTAAAAAAGGGAATGTTTTTGTCATACGTATGTGGTGACAATGACTTCTCCACCGCCGTGAACATTATTTAAGTTTCGGCTTCCCCTATAAGCCATACCTTTTTTTAAAGAAAAATAAATACCATGTTTTAATTTTCTTTTATTTTGGTATTGAAAATGGTTTTCATAATGTTTTTATATCAATGTTTTGTATTTATATCTTGTGATTGAAAAGTGGAAATGTTATGTCTCCTTTATGCATGTTTTATGTGATACGATTATGTTATGGTTCTTGGGAATTATTATGAAGATGGGTGGTTCCGTGATAAACTAAGGGCGGGTGAGCTCGATATAGCTCTCCAATGCATTGGGTAATGTGAAGGAGTAAAATGTTATGGTTTCTTCGAAGAGATTTAGGTAATATACTGTGATGGGTATTCCAAACATAACCAAGAGGGTTACTCCCTATGTAAGAATATTATGGATGCCTCAAGTTACCATTATGTCTTATGATTTCTATGATTTATTCAGGATTTTTTGAGGTATGTTTAAGTGCTTATGTTTTATGAGTATAGTATGATTTCATTGATTCTTATCGATACATGTACTCATATTTCCTTTCCATATTTTTATATCCCTTACTGAGCTTTTTATGCTCATCCCAAGTTTTTGAAAATTTTTTCAAAGGTCATGGGAAGGGAAATTGGTATGATTATAGTGTCAAGGAAGTGTCAAGAAAAATCCATGTTTTATTTTAAATATTTTTTCTTTGATGGAAAAATATGAATATTATCTTTTATTGTAACCACTTTGTTCAAATGTGCGATGTAATGCTTGTTTTATGATCTAATTCTCTAAAACACTAAACCTGAAAAGATCCTCTTGGTTTATTCTTGAAATATCTCAAGATTATATAATGTTTAAGGCTAGGTCATTATAAATTGGCTGATTTGGAAGTCATATTCCACAAGCTTCGACAACATAATTTGATGTTGAACCCCTTAAAATGTGCTTTTGGGGTAACCTCAGAAACATTTCTCAGCTTTTTTGTATGCCATCATGGTATTGAAGTCAATCCTGAGAAGACAAAGTCAATCCATGGTATGTCACCTCCTCGAAATTTGAATGAAATAAGTGGACATCAAGGACACTCATCCTATATACAGAGTTTCATCACCAATTTGGCAGGAAAAATTTTACCCTTGACCAAATTGATGAAGAAGGGAGTCACTTACTAGTGGACAGAAGAATGTCAAGAGGAATTCGATATTCTCATGAAATACCTCTTGATTCCACCGGTACTCATGCCACCTATTGAAGGAAGACCACTTATCATCTACGTGACAACTTTAGAGTGATTATTGGGTGCCTTTCTTGCTTAGAAGAATGATTTTGGGAATGAAAACATCCTCTACTACCTTAGTCGGACTATGCATGAAGCAGAAAACAAGTATTCAAGTATTGAGAAGTGCTGCCTAGAATTAATCATTGAAGTTCAGAAGATGAGACATTACCTGCAACATCATGAGGTCCAATTGGTATCTCGCAATAACCCGCTTAAATTCATACTTAGTCGTCCAATGCTTATAGGACGTCTGGTAAGGAGGGAAGTTATTTTGCAGCAATTCGACATTCAGTATGTGTCTCAAAAGGCAATAAAGGGACAAGCTCTGGATGATTTCCTGGCTGAACACCCTTCAGTGGAAGACACGTCTTCAGATACTGAACTCCCTAATGATGAAGTCCTCTCTATTTAATAAAGTCCTTAGGTATGGGAAATGTATTTTGAGGGTGCATCAAGAAGTCAAATAGGGAGGAAAATGGAAAATCCTAAATTCAACAAAGTGTGTTTAGGAATTGTGCTCATTTCTCCAGAAAAGGCAGTGTTACCTTATTCCTTCTTATTGTGGGAAGGTGGTACAAATAATGAATCAGAATTCCAAGCTCTCATCGTAGGCTTGGAATTGGCGCTTCAAGCACAAGTGAATCACTTAAATGTGAAATGTGATTCAGACTGGTAATCAAACAAGTCAAAGGGGATTATGCCATCAGAAAAGAAGAACTAATACCTTTGTATGATTATGTCATAGAGTTAAAGGTGTAATTCCTTTCGGAACCAACATTTTCTTATGTCCCGTGATCCCTAAATGCTCAAGCTGATGCACTGGTTAATATAGCCACAACTCTAGCAGATCCAAGTCGGGACGAGACAACCATCAGTATTGCCCACCGTCGTGTAATTTCACCGTATGTTCGAATCAGAACAGAGGAAATTAATGAAATTAGTCCCATTCCTGGACCATATGGCCGTACTACAAGATTCATTTCACCTATCAGAGTATACCTTCAAAATGGAATACTTCCACCTGAAAGATCTGAGAAAGAACAAATCCAGCGACGTATGGTCAATTTTACTATTTATGATAGCCTAGATCACCTAGAGAAAATTCTCTACAAACGTATTTTTGATGTAGTTCTCTTCAGATGCATTGATGGTGAAGAAACAATGGTTTTCATGAAATAAGTGCATGCAGGAGTCTGTGGTGCCCACCAGTTTGGACATAGACAGTCTGATCAGATTCGAAGGCTTGGATACTTTTGGCCTTCAATGATACAAGATTGTGTTGATTTCACAAAAATGTTTCATTCATGCCAAGTACATTACAACTTAATTCATCAACCTCCAGAGTTGTTTCATACTACTAAATTCTCGTGTCCATTTGCCACATGGGGAATGGATGTGGTGGGACCTTACTCTTCAGCTACGACCAATCTGTTTAATTATATTATTAATGCTACTAATTTCTTTTCCTAATGGGCAGAGGCAATACCTATTAAGGAAGTCAGTTCTAAATGCATTGTTAGCTTCATCAAATCTACCATCATTACCAGATTTGGTGTCCCTCATACCATATTGACGGACAATGGCACTAACTTTTTTTCATCCGAGGTGAAGAAGTTGTATCAAGAATACAACATCAAATACAACCATTCATCTCAGTATCATGCAGTGGCCAATGGCCAGATAGAAGCCTTCAATAAGACTCTTTCAAATATACTACAAATGATGGTGGTTAAAGATAAGAAATCATGGCTTGATAAACTCTTTCATGCTTTATGGGATTATCAGACTACCACCCGCATGACAATGCGATCAACTCCATATTCACTGGTATATGTAATAGAAGCCATCATTACCAATGAAGTTCAACTACCCTCGCTCAGAGTAGCCATTTTTGATCTGTCATCTAAAGATGAAAAATATCAAAAGCGATTGAATGAATTGGAACAGTTAGATGAGAAATGATTGTGCACTTTGCACCACTTGGAATTCTATCAGAATCGAATTGCATGAGATTTCAACAAAAAAGTTCGTCTACGTTCATTGACTCAGGGAGAATTGGTATTAGTTCTAAGAACTCCAATGATAGCAGGAAAGAAACCTCCCAAGCTTGACCCAAAATGGGAAGGACCTTACTCAATATGTAAGGTCAACTCCAATGGAGCTTATTCTTTAATCTCAATAGATGGAGAACTCATCACTAATCCAACCAATGGTAGATTTCTAAAGAAATATTTTGTATGAACACAAAATACATCCACGGTCCATGCATACGGCCTTAAAATATTTGCACGTCCCTTACGTCCAGCATGACGTTAAACTGCACCATCCACGGTCCATGCATACGACCTCAAACTATTTTCACATCCCTTACATCCAGCATGACATTAAACTGCACCATCCACGGTGCATGAATACGACCTTAAAATATTTTCACATCCCTTACGTCTAGCATGACGTTAAACTGCACCATCCACAATCCATGCATATGACCTTAAACTATTCACACTTTCATCGAACATGACGCTAAACTGTATCATCCCTTTTTCGTCCAACATGATGTTAAACTATGAAAAAGTCCCTAATACGTCCAACATGACATTAAATGGTGTACTCTTTTGTCCTCACTACATGACATTAAACTACACAGTCCCCTTTTTGTCCAACATGACATTAAACTATATTGTCCCCATCGTCTTAGATACATGACGTTAAACTGTACAAAAGTCCTTTAATATGGCCTACATGACATTAAACTATACATTGTCCCTGCTACATGACATGAAACTATGCAGCACCAATATTACTAACTACAGGACCATAAAACAGCATAGTCCCTTTATATTTCCTACATGTCATTAAACTATGCATTGTTGGGGTTGTTTCTACCTCTTGTTTTTCACCCCGAGTATGACTCACTTGATCTTAGAGAAAACATCAACCATAACACTCTCTCTGGACTACTAACCATGTGTATGTCCCAACACTATTTTTTAGGTCGTTGTCCCCAAGGAAAACTTGATCACTTATTAATTCTTTAATTGAACAACACGGACTTTGATCCATGGCTTCTAGGCTGGGTACGTAGGCAACATCCCAAGGTTCAAGCCCAAAACTAATCTCTTAACATCGGTTCACCTCCATCTCATACAATGTTTATTTGTGAAACTGCCCCTAGAATCAATATATTTACATTGGTTAACTTTTTCCCTTGCTATACGCCATTAAACTATACAAAACATTTGTCCAGTATGACAATAAACTACAATATTCATTGATACCCTCACCTGATAGGGAATCATTATTTACATTGATTTTCAATCATGTTTCATATCAAAGACTACGTGCATACATGGAAATACCTAAAACTTTTATCTTGGGTTAAACCATTATTGCACTAAAATCCCCTTTCTCCCTTCACATGTACGAACCTAATTTGTATAGAGGATAGTTCTAGAACTATGTGGGCTTGATTCCTATCCTTATGGGATATGTAGGAACGTTCGAGTATCCCTCGAATCTAGCCCCAAGTCTTTTAGGCATAACCCCAAATTCCTCTTTCAGTCCCCTAGTTGAAAAGTCCCCACGAAAACACACACTGTGTATTTCTTATAATGGTCCAAGCTCTATGACCCTAAACTAAGATCTCCAATACTTTTGTCCCACATGATGTTAAACTGTAGTTCAAGAACTACATATGGATTGATTCCCATCCTTATGGGATACGTTGTGAAGTTCAACATTTCCATTCAGGACCCATCCACAACATGATTATGGTTAGCATTGATCAGTTCATCTCTTCATACATTGGAAAATACCCATATTTATATGTCATAATCCTAACATTAAATATTTTCAGATCTTCATAATCCTTTTCTTAACTTCTAATCAAAAAAGGCTTGAAATTCTAAGAGTTCTTTTGCCTGGCCATGCAGCACGTGCCCTTAGGCGTCCTTGCATAAACAGTCTACATAATGGACCTGTTATCCAAAAGATTCTATTATTTGATTATGTTGTCAATTCCCTTAGGTGTCCCTGCATAATTCAACCCCCAAATGGGTTTATTAAATAGTGGTAACTTCATTCTTGGGAGGAAAACCTCTTTTGTAGTTATTTTTCTTGATAATATATAGGTATCCACAAAAATAGTCGTCCATAACATATTTGTCCCATATCTTTTTTCACGATTTGAAAGTATTCAAGTCTATGGTTTATATTATCCTTCCCTAAGTTTGGGTCAGACCATCGTAGGAGTGATATCTATCTAGTTCTTCGATAATCTTGTTTGGAATTATCTTCTCCATATTCAAGTACCTCTTTCGATATAGCAAACTCTATACTTTGGAAAATTTGAATCTCCATAAACATTCACTAGCTATTTAGCACTAGGAATGTAAATTTCTGAGAGTTATTTTTCCTAACTATGCAGCACGTGCCCTTAGGAAGCCTTGCATATGTAGTCTACATAATGGACATGTCTGCCAAAAGATGCTATTTATTTGACTATGCAGCCAATGCCCTTAGGTGGCCCTACATAATTCAACCCCCTAACGGGTTTGTTAAATAATTGTATCTTCATTCTTGGGAACTAATTCTTCTAATTCCTTTTAGCTATTGTTCATATCATTCCATAGATTCAAATATTCTTAAGTCATAGTTTACATATTTTCCCTCATACATAAGTATGGCAATATGTTTTCAGATATGTTTTCAAGGAAATGAGTCAATTATAATTCATTCGGTCAAAGCTATTTCGACCTTAAACATTAGCCACTTTATGTCCGACGTGCATGACATTAAACTTCCCACAAAAGACAAGGAAAATCTGAATAATAGTCAAGTTCAAGCTCACTAAACATACATTTTGTATGATTTAGATTATATTGAGAAATTAAAAGTTTCGAAGTTTGTAGGTTTATTTATAATAATCCTAGTAAAAATCAAGTTATGCTTACTAGGACCAATGGATTTGGTAAAAAAATCTAATGTAGATAGCAAAGGAAAATGCGTGCATAAATGATTGAAGGTGAAAGTGTTTTTCATTGATGAACAAGAGTTATAAGGACATCCACAGATTGGAGTCTCTTCTCTTTTTCAAGAATTAAAAAAGGCTTTCAACATTACTCTTCATGTGATTTACAGCATCCTGAGCTTCATTAGAATCCACCTGGAATTCATTCATTCAACTGAATACAATAAGAGATGTAGTGATACCATCTCTTCTTGGAACAATTGTAAAATAATGTTCTTGAGTGTGGTTTGAGAAAATTTTCTGCTGATCAAACACTGACTCTCTTTATGTCCAAGAGACATGGAAGATTGATACATGGATTTGAGAATGGATCATTGGATGTAAAGATCAATTTGGAGAGAGTAATATTTACAGATATTGTTTCTAATGTCATGATAGTCTTCTCTCCATCAATCGGCATCATAAAGCATATCAGCCCATGGTTTTCCATTTTCATATCTGTAAGGAAATGACCTGGGGGAAAAAATGAAATTTCACACCATTGTTGTTGCTATTAATGCACAACATAACCAAAATAGAGAAGTATTAGTATAGATGTATCTCTGATGAATAGTTATTTTCATCTGGAACATTGACTCCTTGCAGATGACCATGACCATACAGAGGCAGGTAGATGCTTTGGGGAAAGTCATGATGATAATTCTTCAAATACTTCGCCAAATCTAGGAGAATTTTGTCACAGACGGTATAGTAATCATGGCCAATGATATCCTTAATTTCATCAATTCTTTTGCTTTCCAGTTCATCAGCCATTCCGATTCCCCTGAGAGCCATTGAATCTTCACAAAAGTTGAATAAATTAACCCAGAAGTAAGTTTATTTTTCATTAATTTTTTGAAGGAAATCAGAATAATGGAAAAGGAATTAAGGCACGAAAATCCAAACATTGCATGAAAGTATGGATGTGTCGCACAAGTTTTTTGGCGCGCAAGTATAACCGCGTGAGTCCAAATACCGTGACAGCAGCGCGACAGCGAAGAAACAGCGGAAAACGAGCAACTTTCACGGCAAAGGTGACCTGTACGGCGGGAGCTCAAAAATCCTGAAATCAGATTATATGTGTGATAAATGATCGCATATTTATAGGCCAGGCTGCCCACCTGTGCACCTAAAGCCAACACGATCCATCCAGCGTGCTCCATCCCTACACGACTTGCACCTGCGCGATGACAGTTGTGTAGTGAACACATGCACGCCTCCTTCCCTTTTGTTTTTCTTATTTTCCTTAGAGTCACGTCCTAATTCGTTCGGATCCAACTCTGAGGGGGGAATTTTTTTGACTCTCCTTTTATTCACATTGTCTAATTGAATGGAAAGGGAAATGACTTAGCACAAATTGATTCATCCTTTGAAGAAAACATCAAAAATCCACAAAGGCATGTACAAGGCTTAAAATGCACATGCACCACACAAGTTCCCTTACTGTCGTGCAAGTATAATTCTGAGCTGACTAATGGTCGCACAAGTGTATTGAATTCCCTAATTGATAACCACCCGGGGTCTTCTCCAGCATATAAATAGACCCTGTGGGCCCCCCCATTTCAGGAGTAATTTTTCTAGAATTCAGATACAAAGATCTGAACGCCCAAGTCTCTTCTTCAAGTCTTCCAAACACTTCTAAGGTAATTATTTACCTGGAATGGAAGGTATAAACAAAAGAAATAAGGTCTATGTGTTAAAATGAAATAGAACTTGTGCACCTAAGTATTTTTACCCTTAAGGGAAATGGACACAATTGCGCGCCTCCTTACTTATTCATCGAATCTTGCGCGCCACTCTTCTGGAAGTACCTCAGCATGATTCTAAAGGCTTTGATCATGAATCCCCAAGTACTACTATACTGGGCAAGGATCGCGCAAGTACCCATGTGCCATGCAGGTTTACCGGCGCAACCAGGGACTTGTGCACCGACGCAGTACATGTGCGCCTGCCAGGACATGCGTGACCCTATCTTTTTGGGTGCCTTTCCTGCCCATTTCACCCCTCTTATGCAATTCTACCTATCATATTCAAGATTCAGTCTTCAAGACACTCTTCAAAGACATTTATGGCATGATTTCATAATTTGGATTCCTTATATGGAAGGAACTCCGTAAAACATCTCTCATAACATAGTGATTTACACATCTTTATGTCACTAAAGATTGAGATTTCATTAATTCAAACTCATCCTTTAATATGGGATAAGTCCTCTAACTAGGCCTCATTTTTAGGAATAATCCTCTGTCATGATTCCCATTAATATGGGAATCCTCCTTAAGAGTAAGTCCTATGTCCCTAATCTGGGCATCCTCCTTAAGAGTAATCCTCATGTCCCTTTAATTTTCAAATCCCTTTAACTTGGACCTCATTTTCAAGGGTAAGCCCTAGTCTTAATTTCCTTTTGATTTGGGCTTCCTTCTTAGGATTAAAAACCCAATTATATGTCCCCTCATAACATGGGAATCTTCCATAGAAGTAAGCCCCAAGATTAGAGTATCCAAATCTTCATGAAGCACATATACCTTTATGGACCATGTTCATGGATTTCTTCCTTGAAGTAAATCTTAATCTTCATCCATTTGGGCAGTCACACATACATAAGCCCCACATCATTGCATGTCATAATTGTCTGGTTTCACTAATACCTCTTATTTATCACACCGAGCATGACTGACGTGGGCTTAGAGTGTAAAAGTCATCATGACATCTTTCTTTGAGCCATCAATCATGCATAAAAATTATACTCCCTTACTCTAACTACGTGGGTTCTGATTCCTTTTCCAAAAAAAAGGATACATAGGTATCCCATTAGTGGGTATGATCCCTACTCTGAAATAATCCATGTCCTCTTAAATGACAATAAACATCAAGTGCCCCACTGAGTGGCTTTAAAACCTGTATGGTCATCATAATGACCAAGAGACTTTTATGTATTAAAGGATACCATTGACTAAGAATCTCTAACAAATACAGATGATTCCCTATTGATGAAGAACCTCGAATACATATAAAAGATTCTATAAATTTCCTACATATAAATCTTTGATTGTTAGATCTAAAGGAAATCTCATTTTATACTTGGTAATGTAATAAGGATTCATGAATATAACATAAATCTATAAAGAGTGCCCCAGAGTAGACAATAATTCACCTAAAAAAGGTGTGATGAGTCCGACTTCCCATCCCCTTGAACAATGAAAATTCCTAAGCCTTGTCATTCCACAACTAATGAGCACCTACCTTTGGAATGTAGGTCCAAATGGATATGGAATCATTGTATGTTTCTGGTTCTTTGAACAAACCCGTTAAAAACCTATTGGAATGTTTGAACCTTCATTCAACGAGGTCATCCCCAATTCCAGAGTGATTTTTTTTCATAATTTCTTAAATGAATTTTATTTTTATGTATAAAATTCATCTCATTTAAAAAAGTTAGTTTTAAAATATTTCTACCATTAAAAATGTGATAAAATTTCCTTTATAAATCAAGGTTTTTATGTGTAAATTTGGGTTTATTATTATCTTATACAGATCAAATATATTAGATGAATTTATAAATCATTTTACTGAATATAATATATATATATATATATTTAATTAATATTATGCACTAACAATATTATATTTAATTTATTATGATAAAATACCTTTCAGAGCCTAAAAATAATTTTTAAAAACCATTACCTTTTTTTCATTTGGTTATTACGATACTTTTTAATTAATTTGTTACTAGTGAATTAAACCATATATTTTCATAGGGTAGTTAATTTTATACATAACTATTAACATCATGTATATTTTATATCTTATTATATTAAATAATGATATTATAATATTATATTGGTGTTCGAAAAAACTATTCCTTGTGTGTAATGAAAGTTACCAAAGAAAGTCATTGCTTGGTGAAAATCTAGATAACTCTCTATCACATGCATTGAAGGATTTATAATATAATATATTTATTTAAAATATTAAATATTCAATAAATTTTACATAAGTTATATTACATTCTATGTGGGGTTTTGTGTACCATATAGGACATCGAATAAAAGTTATTTTTTAGAATTTTTGGGGTGTTAAATTATTTCTTTATTTAAAGAAAATACAACTCACCCTTTACATAGTAACAAATTTTTGTTCAATACAAATAAGAACATGAATATTTATGAGAACAAGTGAAGGTAAAAAATTAATCAAGTTGATTGATGAATTCCTTCCATTCATCGGTGAATAACTCATCAACCCCTTCAGTGGCCCCCTGTTTCATCATATCCTCCAATCGCCTCATAGAGGGTATCTGATCATCAGTATCCTAAATGAGCATATCCAGCTCCCAGATATATATTCGCACCTTTATTAGGTCAGCATCAATGTCTAGGTTAGGTGGGAATTGAACATACCGGATCTGTGGAATCTGCTACCCATCATGATGGTGTGACCCCAAGCCCTTCATATCAGAAGGCCTTCCCAACCATGTTTGGACCACATTTGGTCCCATGAAATATGAGGTTATTCCCACCTTCCATGAAGTATACCTAAATCTCTTTGAATTCAATGGTTTTCTATCCCTCTCCACCATTTTAAAAGGGTAGAAAACTAGAACTCATGTATCCTCTTAATGATAAAAGTTTGACCATTTAGGCTCATCCTCAGTCGGGCTAACCCTTTTAACCATGATTGGTAGTCTAAAACATGCATGGGGTCAGCTTTGTGAGCTCAAGGTCTCATCAATATCAATACTTATAATTTTTTGGAACTTTTTTACTGTGCTTCCCTTACCTAACATTAATTACATATTCAATGTAGGGGACGATCATTGTCAAACCCCTTAAGGATATGGTGAAATGAAAGCTTAAAAATACTAGGATATCAACCCAGTGGATTCACCCTTTAGATGTATATTAATCACCACTTGATTAAAATCCATTTCTATGAGAATATAGAGTTTGTAGGCCTCTATTGGTTTCTATTATGATCGAACATTCACTATAGGGGTAAATGTAATTTTCAACTGACACATGAATTTTCAAAAAAAAATATGTGGTGAATAGAAAACACATATAACCTCTCCATATATTGGGGACACTATGAGACAATCCCTGAGATTAATCATATATGATTCTAGTTAATCACTAGATTTTTCTTTTTTGTTGAATTTATCAGTGGGTGTATCACTATAAGTAAGGAAGATGAATTACATAAATAGATTTAGTCCCTTTTAAAATTTACAATGCTTCAAGGACATGGGATGCGTACCATAAATAGCTTATATGAATGGTTAAATCTAGTCCCCATGATCTTTGAATCCACTAAACCTGGAATATGAGGCTACATGTTCTATAATATATCCCCACAACACTTGGAATGATGTACAAATAATGAAAGGGGCCTTCCATCTGTGAACATGTAGTAAGAACTCACGTATCTTCTCCATGATAGAGGCTTCTAACACTATATTAATCCCCATTATTGTCTTGGACATAATGAAGAATATTCTCAACCACAATCCTATAATGTATTTTCTAACCAAAGTCTATTTATTCTTAGAAATATAAATAAGAATCCCACAAGACACGTATTGTGAGGTACATCAGGCATGATTTCATACCCCCATTACATGTACTCTCCTTTTACAAATGTAGGTAAAACTTAATAGGGAACACCCTACTTCTCCATTTTGGGACATCGAGGGAGACATTTTCATGTGTGACCATCACCCTTGGAATATAAGAAAACATTCATCCACAATTCAAAATGAACATCCCACCATAAATGAGGGGCTTCATTCTTGATATCTCGGGATATCTTCAATATGTCATGGGATATAATGGTTAACCTTTAATTATCACCCCATGGAATATTCTATGGAATAAAATCATCATATATTTCTATGACGATGAGTGATTTGGAAATCTTCTAAATGACTAATAGACTGATGGTTTCTTCTCTATGCATCATATAGAATCATTTGATATTTGGGCTCTATCAGGTTAACAACTTTGGAATAATATATAGGTTCATGTATAAAAATTTCTCAACTACCCGGAAAACCTCATAAATTCCAACTTCCATCAGTCTATTTGAAAAAATAGTATAGTTCATGTGCTCTAAGAATTCCCACTTCCACATGGTTCTGACACCCCCACAAGGGAAAATATTACAGTCTTCCCACTATTTATTCAATTAAACTATCTTAAAATCAAAAAATATATATGGGTAATACTGTAGAATTATCTTCATTTTGTGAGGCTTCATATATATGTAACAATAGTTGTGATGCGTGATTATGTTCATGGATGATTTTCCCACATTAATGTAGGTACCCTTAGTTGAGATGTTGGAATTGGAAAAGTTCTTGTAATCTTTGAACCATTAATGAAGGTTATAATTTTTATTCTTTGGGGTGAATTCATACTTAATGTGTTTGTGGATATACATTGGAAGATTGTTAATATTAAAAGATTTATAATTATTCTTTTTCATGTGCTTCACAATGTATGTGGTAGTAGTTTCACATATATTGTAATAATTTGGTAAGAAAACAACAACAATCTCTTTCATATGATTAATGTATTATTCATCAAGAAACTAACCTTATAGGAACCCATTGGTAATATTCACGAAATAAAAAATACATTTATTAGATTCAAATGTAGTTTTGAAAACATTTTAGCATGGTATATTCATATTCAACATGGTTTCCCACATCTCATCTAAATTCCTAGAGTTGATTTAGCATAAGTACCACACAAAATATTAGCTTGACAAATTTCATCAAGACACTATCACCACATGATGTTAAACTGCTCTGTTTGGTCCTCATCATGTGTCCTTAAAAGGTATATTGGGTCTGGTTATGTGGCCCCAAACTATGTGGGTTATGATTTCTTTCCCAATCATTCCTATGAAGACCATTTCATGGGTCTAATCCCGAAATAAAAAACACTATCTCCCTGGATGATGATAAATTCCAGAGCATCCCACTACAAGGCTTCAAACTGGCATAGTAATATAAAATGTCTTAAGAATCCATAATCCATTTAAAAAAAAGGTATAATATATGTGGATCCAAATATTCATATAGATTTATAATTTGATGAAAAACCTCATATATATAAATATGGTATTATATTTAATAAATTTAAATAATTTATTTTCAATTTAAAGATGAGATATGTCATCTTTGAGATTTAATAAAGGATTCACGAACATATCATAAATATATAAGAGAGTCCGGGAGTAGACAATTATTCCACCCAAAGGGTGTGAAGAGATCGAAATCCCATACTATTTACCAATGTGTGTAACAAAAAATCATTAGAAAAATTTAACAAGGACCCCTACCATCATATTATAGTTTTGTGAAACATCTCAAATAAATGAACCATTGGGTGTTTCCAGCTCCACAAACGAAACCTGTTGGAAGCGGTTCAACAATGGTTAACACGACATAAAATATTATGGAAAATTCAAAACCACTTAATCATAATATCTTAAATAAGATAAAAATTATCATTGGAAACATATATAGAAAATATAAAATAAATTAAGTGTATTATAATAAAATACACCAAAGTAAAAAGATATTTTATTTCCTCAAGTGCAAAAATTCTATATATGTACTTCAAATCATATATAATGGAGTCATATAAAATATTTTATTTCTTAACATAATTTTTCACGATTAATCACTTATCCTTAAATCATTTTATTCATTTATTAAAAATTTATTTTTAATTACTTAATTATTTATTTCTGCAATATGTGTTTTGATGATGTTCAATTCATTATTTAATAATGTTTGCTATGTTAATTTTCATCAAAATATGTCATTTTTTGAAAATATTAAGAAAAATAATAATGAAATAATTATCATTTTTATCCATCAATTATAATTTTAAATCATACCATTAAATATTTTAATGAAAATGAACCATGATACAATCATAAAGATGATAGGATGTACCTACGCATGACTATCATTTCCATATTTCAATGATCATTCTGAAAAATGGTATGTATTATTTTATCATTAAATAATGATAATTATTTCATTAATATAATATATTTTATTTAAATAAAATTATATATATCATCAATCTGATGTGGTGATGACAAATGAACAACATCTCCTCATGGAGGTGGTAGTCCACACATACACATAAACGAAGTTATGAATTTCCAGTGATTGGAAAGATAATACAGTAAATGATATACTATATTTAAATAATGATAATTATGTCATGAATATAATATATAATAATTAATAAAATCATTATAACCACCCATTATAGGTTTATATATAACAAAAGTACATCGGTTCATGCAAAAGTAGTTTTTTCATATAATAA
Organism: Viscum album; assembly: GCA_963277665.1. Lineage (NCBI taxonomy): Eukaryota > Viridiplantae > Streptophyta > Magnoliopsida > Santalales > Viscaceae > Viscum > Viscum album. Next base: position 1,193,050,773 of record OY728123.1, on the reverse strand, counting down.
AATGATAAATCCTTTACCATTTAATTGATTTTAGAGATGGATATGGGTTATCAAATTAAAACAACAACAAAACATTATATAAAATATTCATATTATACTATGTAATAATATTTATGAAATATTTTAAAGAGGTGTAATAAGACATAAAATTAAAATGAAAAGTTAAAAATGATACATCTTCTTTGGACAACATCCTTTCATTTACATATTACGACCATATTGGTTGGTTTTATTCTATAAATAAAGCTTGTTGTACATGAGTACAGATGTTAGGAAGGGAAATTTGTTTACCATGGTTATGAAAAATGTGTCTTCAATTTTGAGGTTAATAGAAGAAGATATTCTCTTTATAAGAGAGGGGATGGGCGATATTTAAAATTCATAAACATCAAATCATAACAAATTCAATTTGACATTAAAATAGATCAAAATTGAAATGATTCGATTCTAATATGAGGATAATTGTAATTACACTTTTAAAATTAATATTTTACATGTTTTAACTTTTATTGTACACTTATATTTTTTTAACTCTTGGTTAACTTATTTCACATTTATCAGGACAACAATTTTTTTTACATTTGTATTGTAATTATTGTTACTATAAATGGAAAAAGTACCATAAATGGATTATGGTAGGTATTATAAACCATGTAATTGTAAATTTTTAAAATATATGTTTTGGTAATTTTATATCATTTAATAAGTTATTTCTTGTTATAGAATTTCATTAATGACAATTGTTATTTGTATTCATTACTTTGACATTAATAACATCAATAAATTAAATGAAACTAAAAATATATATTTTATTACATTATTATCCTATCATATGAACCTATAAAATTAATTTATCACATTAATTATATAAAATTATTTTACTTTTAATATTTTTAGTTCTATTTACTATATTTCTAATTAATTGAATAATTATTGTGTCACTAATGTGTATGTATTTAAGGATATTATTTTTTCATAAATTTTTTAAAAAAATATCACGATGCATATTAATAATTTTTATTTCAAATTATTTTTTATATTATAATATATATTTTATTTATCCACATGTTAAATATATTATAGTTATTTTTAATAAGAGTCTGGCCAGATTTATATATTTTTTATAAAATATTAAAAAGTTCATAATTACTCCCAAATTGAAAAAATGATTTATAACTAAATATTTTATTAGTATGGATGATATAAACTCATCCGATAAAATTATGATTTTTTTGTTATTTTATTTCCCTTATCATATAATTTTTAAGCCTTAATTACCTGATTTACATTTTACAGTGGAAACAAAAAATAGAATGGTTACAATTCTTATTATCGAAAAATAAAATGTAAATATTTATAATATTTTGACATCATGATTTTAAATACGAGATCCATTTTTAAAAATTCTAAATTAATTAGTGGAAGAAATTAATTTCAAATAAAACATGAAAAACATGAAGAAAAAACTATGTTTCATAAAAATAATTTATTTGACCTAAAATGTTTTATAATAAGTTCAAGTAAAAAAGTTTGTTTAAATAATAATATTGTTATTATTATAAATATAATTGATCCAAGAAAATTTTCTAAATTATTGAAAATATAATTTTTCTTTTTCACGATAAAATAACATATAGGTTTAACTTAAAATTGGTATTTTCACTATTCATTAGAAAATAAATCTCTTTCAAAAAATACCAAATTTCACCCAATGATAATTTTCATATTCTAATTTAAAAATCTATATTTAATTCATCAAATATAATTTATAAAACTTCAAAAAAATTAATTCTATTATTCACTCAATATATAAATAACATTTTTGAAGAAAATAATCCTTTTAAGAATAAATAGATTAACTAAAAATTGACTTCATGTATCCTAATAATTAATCAATAAATTTGTATTAATTATAAAAATAATATATATATATATATGTAGTTAATAGTATTCATACCCAAAAATTTAATGACTAGTTTATAAAATTAACTTTTAAATAATATTATTTTAGGGTTGATTTTTTCTCAGTGTTGTGTGTCATACAAGTTTTCAAACATAGCATCGTAATTTTTAAAATATTAGGATATTACATTCTCCCCCATTTGTGAAATTTAATCTAAATTTTTAACTCAATCACACTATTAAAAATTTCTAATTTCAATATGACATTGATAAAATCCCATATCATAAAAAGGGTTTACAAATCATCATCTTGAAAATAGATAAAGAGAGGTATGAAGGTTATTTGGGATAATACAAACTAGGTTTATAAGTAGGAAAAAAAATTATGAATTGAATTTCTGGATATGGATGGAAATATTTATATCCATATAATAATTTAGAGTTACAAGGATATGTTATCACAATAAAGTGAATTATTATGAGAATATTAGTTAACAAAAAATTATAAAACAATGACTTGTGAAGAAGAATATTGATTTATTTGAACTGAAGGTAATAAGGTAAAAATTTTGCTTCAAGATCATTGTCCTAGTGATCTGTAATTATTTTATTAAATAAACTATCATGATATGGAAATATACCTGCTGACTAATATAATTTAATCTTTTAATCAATCTCCACCACAATCTCTTCATTTTTACCAAATGATGATTAATTAAACTGAATTTTTATGAATGAAGTAGTAAAATCAACCTATAATTAATAACATAATCGATAATAAAATAATTATTTTCACACATTTCATGATACATTAACTAAAAATAGTATAGTTACTATAAGGTAAAATAATTACCAAAATGTGTAAACCTTTTTATGAATAAATTATATAGTAATATCAAAAAAATAAATAGTGATAACCATAGTTCAAACTAAATCATTGCATTAATTACTATACTTAATAATATTAACCATATTCTTAACAAATCATGAAACCCACAACTCATAATTATTTAGTGACCCATTAATTCTAGATAAATTAATCATTTATCTTCAAAAAGCATTAGTTACACAAAAATTCATTTACCCAAAACATTATATTCCCTAATCATATATTATACACCATATTATATCCATTTTCTTAAATAACGGGAATCATAATAACTAAACATTAATATCATATATAGTTGCAAAAGATAATTCAACCTTGATTCCTCAAATAAAACTTTATATTAAATTTAAGTGTTGCATATACCTCAACCCTATAAAAGGTCTCCCAAAACATCAATAGTCACCTTAAAATCCCATCACATAAAAACATAAAATGTGTGTCTATGAATTTGAACTTATGATATAGAACAAACTCATAGAAAAATGATGATATCCGTAACTATTAATATACTCTCACATGAAAACATTCTAATATCCCATGTTATATAAACATTACCTGATACCAATAATAATAGCCATGAACCCACACTCCCAGATTTAATACTAAAAACATAAGATTAATATTTTTGAATTCGATACATATAAATGTGAAAAAAATTATTTCCATCCAACCATTAAAAAATATAATGGATATTTTAGATCACTAACATACCCAAGAACCTTTAGGGATCATATTGTTAATGAATTAGGACAAAATATTACAATATTAGCACTCATGACTTCAATAGATCACTTCCCCCACTATACCCATATTTTCATATTCCATATATAATATTCAACATATCCCGTAAAATTATCCACATATGAAACAATTATTATCAAAAATAATATATAATCATTATTTATAACCTAATAAAATTGAAATGGAAGAAGGGTTAGATGAAATTATCAGTAAGGGTAAATAGAAGCACTAACAATTGAACGTGATATGTGAGAGTATGAAGAGTATAATTGTGTGATGAAATAATAATAGTGCACGATCATAGATTTATTTAATAAATAACAATCAATTACTAGATCATAAATCATTTTATTAATCTTTTATAAAGGAAATAATGATTAGAATCCAAAATAAGTGTGAAATGTGAAAGAAATTTTGATCAAAGTAAATGTTTATGCTGCTTAGAATCATTAATGAAAATGTGTTGGTACCTTTTAAATCATCTTAATAGAATCATTAAATATCCATTACAGTATGAATAACTATATATACAACATCCAATATACTTCTCCATAGAACATAATCATTACTCAATTTATTAGAATGATATTTGGGTTCTCCCATCACATAACCTATATTAGGCTCACGCGTGAGTAGTAATGGGGATCAAAATTTCATATAAAATATACTGGGAAAACCCGGGAGGTAATATGGGAATCATAACATCAATAAAACGTTCATGGAGAATATCATGAATAATCCCATTGAGAAACTCTTTTAAACCTTTCTAAAAACACTTTCGAATAACAAAATACCTTTTTTAAAATCCTTCTCCAAATCATAAATAACATAGAATGAGAGAAGTATGGATTTTCATTAATGAGACCGTGAAATATTATATTAGACGATAAACATTATATAAATTTCACAATGGTAGAAAAATTTACTTGTCACTGTATACATTAAAATAGTTCATTCCTACCATAATAAGATTATCTAGTGAAAAAGAAATGAGATCCACGATAACCTATTTTAAAAAATTAAAACATATCAACAAAAATAATGAGGATGGTTTAAATGCAATATTTTACCAATGGATCATAAGTATAATAATGGTTTGTTGTAATAGATTAATATAACCACCATAAAAATATTATTAAATATTTTTTGAGTAAAATATCCCTTTCTCTCATAAAATTACTTTTAAAAATTAAAAGCTCATAAAATATTGTGAAAATAATTTTTTTTCAAAATATCCATGGATATTTATAAAGTAATATTAAAATAAAATAATTTACCCAATGGACGGAAAATCTGTTCATGTTGTAAACATTAAAAATAAACATTCCTTTAAAATATTTTTAAAAGGGAGTCTATATTGCCCTATTTGGAATATGTTAATAAATTTATTTCATAAATCCTTTTAAAATGAAGAAAAAGATCATGTAAAATAGTTTTATGAAATTAATTATTTTTGATAAAATATATTTTTTGAAAATGTTTTAGAAAACATGGAAATGGAAGAGAATGTTTCACATTCTAAATAATGATACAAGATCAGTATGACTTAAAAACCCCATTCTTGATAGTCATTAAATCAATATGGGAGGAAGTGGAAATTAATCATGTGAACCACATTCATATATGTAGGTGATGAAAATTGGATATTTTCCATAAAATAATACCATAAAAGTTTTTCAAATGGAACCTTAAAAAATAATCCTAAAAAGAATTAGGATTGTCCCATAAAAACATTGCATGTTTTGTAAATTTTCATTCATAATCCCCAGAATGATTAACATCAAATGAAACTATAAATTCCATAAAAACAAATATATTCATGATATAACATATAAAAGTATAATTATATGCACCACAAAAAAAACATACGTATATAACATAATTTTATATCCCCTTGAAAAATAAAATTGGAAGAATTACCCTTACAAATATCATATCATTAAATTGAAAAATAATCGATATAGAGATTATTTTTAAAAAATTTGAATCCCAAAAAAAATACAAATAAATCAATTGAGAGATCTATTCACACATAATAATTCTATTTCAAAGTTAATGAAGAAGAGTTATAACCCAATGAAATAATACTTTGAAAAAAACCTTTTACAACTTTTTCACACTTAGCTCAAATTATTTATGATAAGTAAAATATAATTTCAACCTAAAAAATGAATCATAAATGTTTAATTATTTAATATGTAAATTGGGGATTATATACACCATAAAAAAATTTTGTGTATAAAATAAAATATGCCTCATTGAAAGAAAATTGAGATGATGTCCATTAACTCAAGTCGAGACATTATATATATGTCCTTCCACACACGTATGATAGAATAATCAATTATTTTATTTCCTAAGAAAAGTTTTCTACATTAATAACTTATATTAAAACACTTCATTTCATTTATTACATATAGATATTCTATTATATAATCAGTTATGTCAACTTCAGGTGTTATGAGGACGTTCAATCCATAATTTCAAAATGGATTTGATATGTTAACCATTATCAAAAGGGATAGATTTTTTATAATATAAAGAATAATAATAATAAAATAATTATAATCTCTAAAAATTAATTATAAAATTAAATCCAATCAATAAATATGGTTTTGAAAAGTGAACTATATTAAAATCATATAGATTTTAGGTTGTACTTACCCAAGAGTATTATTTCTATTTTTTAATGATCATTATAGAAATAAGGTAAGTATTTTTTATCATTAATTAATTATAATTATATCATAAATATAATATTAATTATTTAAATACACTTATATATATCATCCATGTGATGTGAAGATGAAAAGTGAACACATCTTTTTGTGGAGATGGTAGTCCACACATATGTGTGAACGACAATATCATTTTTTCGTTAATGGAATGGTAATAAAGTCCATGATATATTATATTATAATATTGATGAATATTTCCCAAATATTATATATAAATATTAATTAGATCATTATATCCATCCATGATACATGGTTATTGGAAATTAATTACATTAGTGAGAGAGGTAGTTGTCCGATGTACACATGAATGATGAATTCCATTCCAATTTGATGGAGGTTGGATATGAATATTATTCAGGAAGTTATCATAATAAAATCATTGTGTTTGGTAAATTATTAATTTATTATATAATAATGGTTAATGAATATTTTATATATGTCTAAGAAAAAATAATGTAGACACCCTTGGTTATGAGTGATACATATTCATAAAAAACATCCATTTCTTAACACCTTAAGACCATAAAGATTGGTATTATACCATAAATATGGACTCTAAAACGTGGGTAGGGATGTTATTAAGATATTTGGGTATATAATGTAAAAATGGGTTTTTAAGAGTGAAGTAAAGAGAATAAGAAATACCATTTTGTAAGAGAGTGGAGGGGAACTTTATAAATTTCATAAAATAATAAATTATGCTAAATTAATTTTGAAGTCTAAATGGCTCGAAATTTGTAGTAATATAGTATAATATGAGGGTGGCTCTAAATAATCTAATAAAATTAAACTAGGATTACATTTGAAAATGTCTATACCCTTATTATTTCTGTTTTAAATCCATATTAACCCTTTTCACACATACCGCACTAGTAATGTTTTATACCATTTGATGGTCATTATAGTTATAATAAAATAAATAAAGACCCAAAAATAGGCCACAGTAGATATTATAAACAATATAATAATAAATTTTCTTAAAATATAAATAATAGGAATTTTATATCATTTAATTAAATATTATTTATAAAAAAATATCGTCTGTATCAATTGTTAAAACTATTCATTATTTTGACATTAATAACATATAAAACACAAATTAAATCAAAATTAAATATTTTATTACATCATTTATATATTATATTAATCTAAAAAATTAATATAAAAAATTATGTTTCTTAAATTATATTAATTTTAAAATTTTAAAAATATGTAATTTGGTTTTTCACTAAATTAAATAATTACAGTGTTTCACTACGTAAAATATAAAGGTAACTATTAAGTCACTAAAAATTAAAAGTAATTCTCATTATTAATAAAAATCATTTTTATATCAAATTAATATTTATAACCTAATATATATTTTATTTATCCTAATGTTAATAATATTATTGTAAATAAAAACCATTGGGTGACATTGTTTACTATTCATTAAATAATATTTTGAATACATCATAGTTACACCCAAACTCAAAAAAGGACATATATCCAAATATTTTATGATTATAGATGATATGGAATCATTAAATAAAATTAATTCAACTTTTAGAGTCATTTTATAGTCATTATCTGATTATTTTTTACCTCTAATTACTTGATTTACCCTTTACTATGGTAACAAAAATTATTATAGTTACTATTTATATTTAAAAAATAAATAAAAGGGTTGTATTGACCAAATTGACCCCATAATTCTTAATATGGAATCAATTATTCAAAATTCAAAACATATAGTTTTAATAATTTAATTTAAAATCCAACAGGAAAAAAAGTAATGGAAAACATGTTTTCATACAATTTCACTTTTTAAAAATAAATTGTTTTATACTAAATTCATGGTTAAAATTAATTTAAGAAACACGAACTAGATTGTTTTAAATCAAATAGAAAATAATTATAATTAAAAAATAATCTAAAAAATAATTTTACATTTTATATTCATTAAAATAAAATACATTTTTAATATATATTTTCCATTTTCATTATTCAGAGAAAAGTAAATATTTTGAGGAAAATAAAAATAATTACCAAATATAATTTTGATATAGTAATTAAATAAATGAAATTTATATTATCAAATAAAATTTCAAAAAAATCAAAAAATTTATTATTTTAATCGCTCCATAGAAAGAATTTTTGAAGAAATCATTTCTTTGAAGAAAAAAATGGATTTATTTAAATTTTATTTCTTATTTCATAATCATTAACCAATAAATTTATATTTAATACAACTGTTATATTTTTAATTTAAAAATTATTCAACGTTATTCATATCCTTTAATTTAATGGCATGGTTATAATGGTGACATTTAAATAATAATATTTTTTCTGTTTGTTAAAACGTAGTGTTGTGTTTCATACATGCTATCAAACACATATTCATTATTTTAAAATGTATAGATATTACACATTTGGTGCATGTGCAGAATGAATACAAACTAAGGTATGGTTTATCATCATAAATTATTCTATTTAAGATAGGTTTGGTATTTTTCACCTATTTTAATTTATGACTCTTATATACCACCTATTTAAGGTTTAATACCATAAATTATATTTTATTGATGTTTTTTAGTTAAATTTCAATCTAAAGATTTTAATAGGTTTTTATTAAAGTTTTACTCAATGTACATGGGTTTTCATGGTCTAAATTCTATTTTTTGATACATGATACGTGTTATGTTCCATGTTTCAGTTATACAGTATTCTATCAATTTACTAAATAATTAATGTTCTATATACTATTTTATTTAAATTTATCGAATAAACTACGGAAAAAAATATTATTTTAATCAAATTTCTTGTAAGTCAATTGTTACGATAATAGTAAGAGTCTATAGTTACTCAATTTTCATTCATTGGGATTTTATAGTTCACTTGAACTTATTTCATTTTGGTTTGGTACATTCTACCATTTGATACTATTATGGGTATTCTATTATTTTTTATTTTTTACCATGTAAACCAATTTTTAAATGAATCATTATTTATAGAGTATGTTACTTATAATGGGTATTGATAACTCAAGTATTCTTTTATTTATTTACACAATGTTTTCATTAAATTTATTATTCCAAGCTTGGGTTCTCTCACCATAATATTTTCTTATATGTTATTTTATAACCTTGTATGGAAAAATTAATTTTTAATAAAAATTAATACTTTTATAATCTTCGTATATTGTGAGTTTTAAACAATTTTATTTTGAAAGTAATAAAAATGGATTTTCCTTTCACTAGAACATGTTGTTTCTTTGTATCATCATTTCTCTAAGATAAAATATAAATCATTTCAAGGATTCATAATTGGTGATTATTTTTTAATTTAATTTTTATAAAAGGATTACATGTCACCTTCTCATAATTTAGCTTCGAAATAAATATGTAAATTTGTATTTTACATCATTTTTTAAAATACTCTAAGATATATTTAATGTTTTTATTTTAATTTCACTTTTAATTTTAAAAACATATTTACTCTAATATGGATTATGTTTCATTAATTATCCTCTATTATATATATGTGTGTGTAATAATTTGGTGGATTGAACTCATAGTGTCAAAAAATTAATTTCTTATTATAATTTTCAATGAATTATTTTACGAGGGTTGTTTCATTTATATTAACATGTTATTATCTTTTATTTTTTGTAGTGTGGTTATTTTTTATGGCAACTATATATATTTAATATTTGAATGATTCATTATTAAGTTACTATATTTATTAATGTGAGTAAAAGTATCTGTGTATCATATATTTTTATTCCCAAACAAATGATGATTAAAAATTTGATTATTTGTTGTTTGAAATCCAAATTCTATCCTTGGAGGAATTATTATCATTTTACCCCTTTTATTGACATTAAAAAATTATTGTTGTTCTTTATGTTGTAATTATAATAAGGAAAATTATTTAAAATCTAACAATGTATTGTTTGATAATCCAACTTTTTTGTTTTGGTGTGATACGATCATGTTATCCCTTTTATTACCGTAGGGGAAAATTATTGTTACTCTTGCTTATTATTTTTTACTAAAATATATTGATTATGTATTTTCTATCCTTATTTATCTATATATGTGTATAGATATTTATTGAATAATATGTACCTCATGGAATTGTAGGAACTCAATTTATGAATATTATGGATAATGCATTGTACATAATTAGGCAAAATGTGTGTCACTAAATTATAAAGAATCTCAATGAATCGAGAGGTCTAATGAGATAAAATAGGTTGATTTTTGATGTATGCCCCATCCCATGATATGATAGTGTACAGAAATATGGTCTTACCAAAAGGCTTTTTATTTTTGTCATTATACACTCCAGGAGTAAAATATTTGTATTATTGATATATCTATTTTCAGATATTTTCATATATAAAAAATGATTTTAATTTCAAGTTAATTATGGATTCATGTTATCTACCTATTCTTACCATAATATTTATCTGAGTTTTATTCCATGTTTTATTCAATTATATGTTCCCATTACTGAGAATTTGAGCTGACACTTTTCATATGATTCTAAATTCTAGTTTATGATGAAAATTCCTAAATATGACATGTTCATAAGGATAAAATGTGTAGAAGATTTAATGGGATGTGTTTAACACTAATCCTGAATTATGTAATTTAATATATATAATAGATAAAAAATATGTTATTATTAAAAATAACACGAGTTTTATTTATTTATGATGCATCCTAATTCTGAAAATATATAAACCATAAAATATCCTTCATACGTATGAGTAGAAATAATAATTTTTTATTTTCATGTTAATTATTGTTATATATAATATTTCAAAGTTAGTATCAATAAAAATAAGTAAAATAACTCTATATGGAAGAAAACTCTGATGGTGGGTCGATGGTGTCGTAAAATATTAAAATTGAACATAATATTTGAATATGATGATAATAATGAAATATAATAAAATTCATACCCAACTAAACCTAGATCACAAAAACGTAATATTTCTAGGTATAACATAATTAATGAATAAAAATACTTTGTAAACATGAGTCAATAACCATGATCCATGAGATCTTAACACAGTCATGTTAATAAGAAAACCCCATTAAAAATGTTTCTACATTGGTGCAAACATTAGTATATAAAAAATTACATTCACAAGCCACACCATTATTTCCCACACTTACGGTGATGTAAAAAATACTCATGAATACTTATCTGAAGATATATAAACATCAAAATAATGTATTGGATGGTGATATGGTATCCCACCCATCATCACATTTACATAATTATTTCACATTAAATCAAACATAATCACTTAACTATGAAACCATGGAAAAATGGGGTTCCATATTAGATTATATTAATAAATAATAGGAGATAAAGATATCAATTTTGAAAATAAATCATAATAGAATAACATGTACATTATGATAAAAAAATTACATCATGAGATAATAAACCTAGACTAAAAATCAATTTGAAAATACAAGAAATTATAAAAAAACATTGAAAAATTATTATAAAATAAGAAATGTAAATTACTTTAAATAAAAAAATATTACAAGGGAAATATGATACATTTTGAGAACATAAATATAAATACATCCAAATAAAAAATCCTTGAAAAAAATACTGTTTATCAAAATTGTTATGGTAGCAGATAAGACTAATATTTTTTAAAATGATAGAATTGTTTTTTGTCTTTTTTAAGTAACTTTGATTGAAACACCGTTGAGTAAAAAATATTTACAAATTTTATTTATAAAAGGGGTAAAGATAAGTTTTTAAGTTATATAATATAATTCAATATTATATTTCCTGACATCATTCGAGAAAATTGATGAGAATACAAGCTTGTTCATAGTAGTAAGAATTTATTTATAGGAATTTGAGTAGTTCCTACAAGAATAACACTTTACAATAAGAATAAATTTTATCAAACAAGAAGTTATTTATTGTGAGAATTAATTTCCACAGAAAATAAAAGGAAACAAAAAATAATACATAGAAATATTAGGACTAATGAAAGAATAAAAAATTTTATTGAGGTAATCAAATATAAAACCTAATTAATTAAAAAATTATTTTATGAAACCCTTTCAGTTTGAGTAACATTTTAATCAAAGCGATTTTCATGTTCGGTATTATAGAAGAAATATTTTAAATAAAAAAAACCTTTGGATCTTTAAAAACAAATAATATTTTAAATTACATTCATTTGGTAGTTTTCAAACCATATTAAAGGTATTAGTGTGGACATTAAGAAATAATTACTATGATATTAAATTATAGAAAAAGAACCAGTTACATTATTTCATATGTTATTAGAATTAATTTGATGATATTATAAAATATACATAAATATCATAAGCACCTACTTACTAACTATAACTATTTATAATTTACATTTATAATTTCTATATACATTTATTTTACTTATTTCTTTCCAATTTTCGATTTTCGGTGTGGTTAATTATGATATTTTGATCTTGTTTCTTAATAATGGTCTCATTATTCATTGTTATCTCAAAATTAAACATTACATGTTCATTAAAGTTATTTTAATTGATCACTTATAATTATTTTTGGTTGTGAAAATTCATTTCTTGGGTACTTTATCCTTTATCCAAGATAATGAAATTTATAAGAACACATTTTTAATTATTTTTAACCTATGAAGGGTGTTTTATAAATTAATGATATAAATATTGATGTATATTATCCTTAAAAACACATTCTTTTTTACATTTTAATATCTTATTTTTTCTAATAGTTATGTTTTCCTAATCTTCCCAATATAATTTCACATCATTGTTCAAGTTGGTGCTTAAACCAATCCAAATAAGAACATACCCTAATTATTGATGATTATGAGGTGATTTCGATACAGTATCATTATAATAGTTTAATATTGATATCATGTAGTGTTATTACTGTGATATATCATAATTTTAAAGTACTTGTAAGTTGAATTAATGGATATGAAAATATTAGTTAATTTTAATTAATGACGTTTCTCTTAGTTTTTTTGTTTTAAACAAATGTATTAATGATAGCCATTTAATAATCATATCATTAATTGGTTCTCTATTTCATCATAAAAAACCTTAATTATATCATAAGTGTACTATATATACATTAATAACATTTTACAAACAATTCATGTTTGGTGGAAATGAAATGAATACTGAAATAAATCATCCCATAGAGGCGGTATTCCACATATACGCAAGGGTTATGATTTAATTTTCTATAGAAATGGAGAAAAATATAATATGTTTTATCATTTAATAGAATAAATTATTTCGTAAATATAATATATATTTATTAAAACAAATATTAGTACTTTCCTTTTATGATGTTTAGGGAAAAAAGCATGATGTTTTGTGGAGGCGGTAGTTCATCAACACATAAATGTCATTACCTCATTTCATCAGAAAAAATAGAAGGTTTATTAATCATTCAACAATTTGTATAATTAACTCATACTATTATAAGTATGAAAATTTTATAATTTGTATATTTTAAAAAATGATAAAATAAAATGCACATAAAAAATAATAGCGAAATATGATGTTAGAAATATATACGTCACAACTATGGTAATCTCCTTTTTGAAAGGGGTTTAACCTTTGTCGATGGTTTTATAAAATGAAAAGAACCTCCTTAGTATTTATAAGAGTTTTTCAGATAGGTTTTGGTAATATTTTAGATGATATTATGTGTCTTTGGTGTGATGGTAGAGGATAGGAGTTCTCCTTTTATATGTGAAAATTAGTGTAACTTTAGTAAATACCAAAAACATTTAAATAAATGAAAGTCAATCCAAAAGAAAATGGGACCAAAATGATTGTTAATTGATTAAATAAGAAATAATTTCAATCCAAAACACAAAAAAAAATCAATTAAAACATGGTTTATCACGTTTGTCCCATTACCTCATAGGTTACTCTGTCTTACCATTTTGGTTCTCAAAATAGTAAGGTGTTTCTCCTATGGTAATTTATACTTTATACTCAAGAATAAAATGGACCATATTATATTATTAAAACTTAATGATTCCAAATTTTTATTTTCTTAATTACTTTTTTTTAATTTAAAAAATTAATTTTATAATACTAAATGTATAACATATTAAAAACAATTTTATGAAAAATTTAACATAAATTTTATAATGTAAAATACAATGTTTTAAATAAATACCAACATTTTTAAAATTATAAGATAACTTATAAAAAAATACTTTATCTTTGAAACATGTTTCAATAATTTCTAATTCACAACTATATACAAATAATGGCATAAAATTATTGTAATTTGTAAAAAACAGAATTCACATTATTCACCTATATATAATATTTTTTGAAAAATAAAAAAAAATTCATGTTGATCTAGTTTTGATTTTCCAAATACAAAAAAAAATTTATAATTATCCAATTAAGGATATAAAATTTTAAAATTTTGTTTTCAAATGGGAATAAAAAAGAAGAAAAAAATTACTTATAATGAAAAGGTCATTTTTTCACATTAAGTTTTGTTTATATTATTTAAAATCAATTTCTAATTTATATTATGTGAATATATTTGTTAATATATAAAAATAAATTAAAACTATAAATCTTATTATATTATAATTAAATATATATTTCATAACAATAAGGTTCTTTAAATAAAACGAAATATTACTTTTATATGAAATGCACTTTAATAAATACCATTAAAATGAATTAATGATATTTATAATTTTTTTATTAATCCAATGATATTAAAATAATTATTTGGATTATATTTCTATCATAGAATATTTTAATAATATTATGATTAACATTTATATATAACACGTATATATATATATATATTTATATTTATAATATTCTAATGTCATATTTTTTTCATTTTGAGTTAAATAATTTTAAATTTACTATATAACAATACACGACCTCAACTTACCCATAAGATATATGAAAAATAAATATATTTTAAATGATCATATTTTCAATGACCATATTTATAATGGTCATATTGTAGTTCTTTATATAGATGTACTAAATCATTCCTTCAATCCAATCACACATTTCAATGAACAATAGTTATTTGATTTCATATATTTTTCATAATGATTTATCTTTTAATTGGGTTCTTCATCATTATATTTTTTAATGGATATTAGTAGTACTCAATGTGTAAGATTATTTAAGATATTTAATAGTCTTGAATATTTTATTCTTTTCTATATTTTTTCCCCTATTGTTTTATAAACTTTTAATGAATGTGCCTCATCCATGGTGTGTGATAATTCATTTTTTTTGAATAATTTTTATGTTATTTGGATGTAATGATTGAATTATGAATGAATAATATTCCATTGGTTTGTTCTATATCTTGTAAGGATATTTTTCTAATCATATTTCAATCCTTTTAAAAGTTTAAATAAAGGTTAATTAAAATTAGAGACATATATAATAATAAAAATAAAAATAATACTAAAAATGACACCTAAAACATATGGAGTTAAATTAACCTGCTTCAATATAATTTCAACCTCATAATTTTTATAATCACAAACCAAAAATAATTATATATGGTTACCAAGATTATATATATAAATCAAGATATAATATATAAAGAGAAATACAGATTTCAAATTTGGAAACCATATATAATTCCTATCAATAATATTATCTTTTGTATTGAGGTTCTCTCAAACTAGTTGGGCCAAGATTCTACCATGTTTTTGTATCGGGTCTCATATTATATAATTTTTTAGAGGATATTTATTTTCATCCACTCATTGATATAATATCATAGGTTTGTGTGAAATTTGGCATCCTTACACTAGATAAATTTTCCACCATATTGGGGGAACCTATCCACCAGCAAAATCATTTTAAATTTATTTAGTGGAATGATGTAAAAATTTACACAATGAGTATTCTAATAATATTCAACATCGAATATAATAATTATACTTGTAGAATATTTTTTCCATAGTCAAATAATTGGTATAGGGATTTAAGGATCTTATAAAACACCTAATATATACTATAATTTCTAGATTATGGCATAAAAAAAAAAATATATATATATATATATAACTCCCAAATGGAGGGTAAACATACACTAAATATCATGATCTACTAAGGGATTTTTGTTTTAATATTTATTACTCTGTCCTTTTGGACTTTTGGGATGGTGATCCTTATTATCTTGGTTAGTCCTTGGATTATGACATTGACATGGATAGTGATCATATACCCCACACATAATACATTGAAATGTTAATGTTACTAAAGGATGAAATCTTTTTTTTCATCATTATAAATGAACTTTTTATTTTCAAAAGTAATATTGATGATTGATGACTGCCTTTTACACAAGAAAAGAATCGTACAATATCATTGAGGTAATTCTCATTGTGATTATTCCAAAATTATTGATATATATGGAATTGAATAGTTTTTCATGAATCAGAATTGTCACTTGATAATTAACCAGACCCTCTCTTTCTCTTCATTAGTGTATCTAGGACATTGATAATGTTCACATTTTTAATCAAATTTTTATGATTGCTAGTTTGGAATTATCACAAGGTTTCTCACTCCATATATCATATTTATTTTTTGGAATCTCTTGATTGACCCTCATGCACATGGTTCCTACTAGTTATAAAAAATACAAAAACCAATATGGTTGACATTAGTGAAAAAATATTAAAAATATAATGGAATCGTCAAAATAATAAAAATAATTTCAACCAAAAAATTATTAATTCTTTTATAGTATCATGTTGGCCTATATATCCATTTTTTCAACCAATATATATATATATATATATATAATATTTTAACCTATGATAATTTATATGTTGGGTTATATTATATATCTCAACCTAATCCCAAAATTTAACTATGAAATAAATCTTTTATAGTGGTTTGTAAAGAGTATGTGATCATCTAAAGGAAATCCTCTGGGATTGTCTATCCAAGTGTGCATTCTTTAGCCCACTAATTATGCATCATGGTAATTATCGATTCAATGATAAACTAAAACTTTTAATGTTTATTATCTATACATGAATCTATTCCACAACTATATCCACTTTTCAATATTCAAATAGGGTTGTATTTTCTAGGAGTACCACATTTTCAAATATTTATAAATATGTTAGGATACCATCATATACCAAAACTCATCTCTAAGGTTTTCACTATGGTAATCTAACCCTAAAACCAACAGAAGCTATACTAATATACAAAAATAAGATAAATATCCACTATAACCACCTATATTAACCTATGATAGATATTAAAAAATATTATATTAATTCCACATTAATATTAATTCATGACACAAATAGTCAAAAAACCCAAGGGCCAATATGTTATTTGTTTTAGAGACTATATAGATAGATATGTTATTTTACAAAATATGTGAAAAATTATCCATTATTGATCCAAAATATAATCCTTTCAGTGTTACCATAAGTTATAATAATTTTCAAATCTTGGTGAAATAGAAACCTGAGAAATTTATGACTTCATATGATCACTATGTGTAAAAATTAGAGATGAAAATTGACTATCATAAGTGGACATTATATGAGAATATGATTATAATCAAGATACACACAAATTATCATAACACACAAACAAAGAAAATAAATCCTGGAATATTTCATGGAATAACGTAAGACCTAAATCAATGGTGTGTGGAATCCTGAGTCAAAAAATCAAATCCATGGGATATTAACATAATATTGAAAATAAGAGTAAAACTATAATTCATCATTCAAATGTTTCACAAACATTAGAAAAGGGAACATTAATTTCATTAGCCAAAAATCAATAACTACACCTATAATAATCTAAAATTGACTCATGAATACTTATATTAGGAGATATAACAAGTAAATGTAATGAATTTGAGGTAGATATAGGACCCCAACTGTCATCATCCACACATATTTCTTCCACTTAATATATTTCTTAAAAATATCTTAATCTACCTATTGAAAAAAATTGTTTTTCACATAACATGAACATAATAAATCGTAGGCTATCAAAATATCATTTTGTAAAAAGAATCATTATATGATAAAATATAAAGGATGATAAAATAGTCTCATCATGAGAGATAAATCAATGATGAAAAATTTATGTTAAAATAGAAATGATTGAATAAATCCTTTTAAAAATTGTTATAAAAGTTGAAGTGTAAATTGTATTTAACAACATATTTTTATGCATTGAAAGAGAATAAATTTGAAAACATTATTTAAAGAATTTAAAAAATACCCTTGAATATAAATTCAATTTATTTAAAAAATTTCAATAAAATATAAAACATTTGACTTTTGATATGATGGAAATAACTTTTTTTCTTTTGAAATATAATTTTTGGAAAACCCACATCGTTATAAAATATTATTATATTTTTTCATTATAAGGGGTAAATTGATTTATAATAATTATAGAAAATAATCAACATTATATTTCCCAACAAAAGATTAAAACATTGGTTAGTATAAATATATGGTAATGATAAAAAAGATTTATTGGTATGAATAGGAGTTATTCCTACAGATGTTACACATTTAATATTAAATACATTTTATCAAATATATAGTTATTTATGATGATATTTAATTTTCTCAGAGAAGAAAAGGAAACACCATATAATATATATTAAAATATTGATCAATTAAATAATATTAATATATATTCATGAATGAAAGGCTATGACATAATGAATCATAAATTCAGTCAATAAAGCCCATATGGATTATTTTAGATTTTGATCAAAACCAATTTCATGTTGGGTAAATTTTGATTCAATTTACATTTATATAAATTACATAATATTTACATTCAAAAATAATTATTATGTTAAATTCAATTCAATAGGAAGTAATCACACCATATTAAAGGTATCATGGTGTAGATTAAGAAACAATGTTCAAAAATCAAATTTGATACAAAAAACCCTGAACTTAATTTCAAATTTAGTTGAATGAACTATAAGATCATGTATAAAAAATAATAATATATAAATAATTTTTTAAAGGAAAACCCCCTTTCAAATTTCATTTATAATTATTCTATTCATTTATATTGGGTAGTTTTTATTTATTATTGATGTCGGGTGTATGTAATCTTGATGGTTGTGAACTAGTTCTATAATGGAAGTGTGTGTATTTATTATTATCCTAATTTTTCTAATTCAAATTTTAGTAAATTTACTATATTGTAGTAATTATAATTATTTGTGCATTTCAAATTTCTATTCACGATTACATCAGTATTTATCCATTAAGATGAAATCCAAGATGAACATTTTTCCATGATTCTTAACATACAATGACTGTTTTATTAATTAATGATTTAAATATTTTTGTGAATTTTCTTGAAATAAATTATTTAATATTTATATTATATTATAAAATTAATTATGTTTTTATAATAATATATGATATAATTTAATATATTTATTCTATTAGGTCGGTAAACTGACTCAAATATAAAAATACAATGATTATTGATGATAATGAGGATATTTATTTTGAAATATCATTAAAAAAGTGGTATAATAATATATTTTAGTGTTTATTAGTGTGATATATTACAATTATAATGCATATAGAAGAATAATAATTGTAATTCCCCGACTCCAGTTACCAAGATTTGATGCCTTATTTTAATACATTGGCATGATTACAAGGAATCATGTCTCGTGGACTGATTAGTTTTGCAGTCTTGGAAAATATATTAAATAAATTAACATTAAATTACAATTTCAATCATAAAATGCAACATAAATAGTTCCTTGAGAATTCCATTATTCCCTTTATCTTAACCCTACATATCAATCATAATACACTTCTTGGAATCCTAGGAAAAATAAAACATTGAAAGGGGTGAGCTCAAACGCTCAGTAAGGGTAAGCAGTACAGTGGAAAATGACATAAATATTAATCATGGTGAATAATTGAGACCACATTCCTTTACCAATAATAAAAATTAATACTTTTATGGCAATAATATGAGTTAAGTAAATAATTCCATAATAAAACATAATCATGGATATTCTACTAGTCGAATGACCACATGAACCATCAATATTATTTCCATAATGAGGGAATGTATAATGCCAGAAATTATAAAACATTTTCTCAAGGCCTTGGCCAAGAAGTCTAAAAATTATTAAGGCCTCATCCAAAACCATAAATCAAATTGGGAAAAGGCCTCAGCCAATTCCATGTCTAGTTGTTTCATTAGACCTACCGATGCATCGAAGAGCTATAGCGGGCTCCACCAGTCACTTACTATGTCCAATACATTCCGCATATTAAAATGTTGAAACATAACATAAGCATTCTTATAAGAACTAGGTTGAGAAATTTTAATGCTTTAACCATAAACCATGAATGGTATAAAAATAACACATCCACAGTCAAACAACTCACAAAAACATCAATACAATATGGAAGTTTTGTATCATAATAAATCAACTTCAAAACAATTTTAAAATCTTTTAAAGGATTTAAAATATATGGAAATGATTTGTAAAACACTTTTATTGAAATATTTCTTTTCATGAAAACATTTAAATATCACAAAATTTATAATCGAAGACATTTAGAGACATTTTTTAATCAAAGTGTCTCATACCACTTTGAAACTTTTTATAGTAATTAACATTTTAAAACATTAATGTCCATTTAAAAAATTCCTTAAAAATGTTTTTCAAACATGGACATTAATGAGAATGGTTTAGAAGAATAAATCTTTAAATCATTTAAAATGATGTTGACATAGATGAAATCAAAACTAATTGAGAGAAATATCTCTTTTTTAAAATCATTTAAGAGTCAAATTATTATAAAAGAAAACATTTACTTTGAAAATATTCTTATATTATTGTAAGAGAAGCTTCAAAAATTTTATAACGGTGGAAAATAGTCACACCTGCCATATAAGTTAAAAAAGGCATTCTTACCTTAATTTTGTCGAAAAGGTTAAAAAGGACCTTGTTTGGAAAACAATGGAAAGATTTCTTTATAATCATCTTATAAAAGGTCAAGCAATGGTATAAATTAATTTAAACCATAGTCTTTAAAATATAAATAATCATTTAAAATACATTTTTTAGAATCATGGATGTGGATGATAAAGAGGTCATTGTAGATAATTATGTATAAACAACCTTGAATAATGAAGAGATTGTAAAATTAACCCTTACCAATTTGGTAACTTAGGAAACATACACCCCATGAAAGAGATATCATACAATGAATATGTAAATACACATAAATTAATGTTTATTACACAAATAAGACAATTATGGGCCGTACATACACCACACAAAACGTAATAATGTCAATATGGCACGAATCTCATGGGAATAAGGAGTGAGATGAAAACCCCTTACCTTGAATTTTTCTTTAGTCGAGGGTAAGTTTAACCTCATGTATGAAGACTATAGTATGTTATTTAATTATACCAGAACCATATTAATATTTATGATATCATACATTATTCATTTATGACCTTATACTACAAATTTAATAATAATTTCCATGTTATATTAATATCTTAGATAATAATCGCTTTCTTTATCGTACGTGTTTTAACTTGTTAGTCTTACTTGTATTTCTTAGATAATGATTTAAATACATCCATAATATAAATCATTATTTATATATCATATATATTTAGAATATAAATATGTATAATTTACTTATATATATATATGAAATGGGAAACACCGTTTATGGAGACAGTTGTTCGTACGTACGCATAAACGATGTTTCTGTTTTCATATAGTATTGAACGGAAGTAAGTGAATAAGATATATGTAAGTAAATAAATACTTATATATATAAATATATATATCTATAGTAGAATTATTATGTCATATATTACATTCTTATTAGTAATATATATTTTTATAATTGCCTATGAATGGTGAACATGGAAATGAATCTCACAGTGTCGTGGAGACGGTAATCCATAGGTACGCACAAGTGAAAATATCATTTTTTTGATATTGAAATAATATATAATTGGATGTCATATCATATATAAATAATACTTATCATGTTATATTTATTATTTACATCAAATACACATCATTATTATACCCATCCAAATAATAATGTATTGAATAACAATTACACCACGACGTGGAGACGATAAGCCATACGTATGCACGTATGGTGACATGTCATTCGAAGTATGGATAGAATACTGAATATGGTTGTACTATATATATAATAACATCACAGTATATATAAGATACTGGAATTATTATTTTATAATGTAAATAACAAATAAATAAGAAGTTGAAGAAGAAAGGAACTTGAAAGAGGGTGGTGAAAACATTACATCTTCTCCAGGTTCATCCTTTTGATTTGATCAAAAGGGCTCTATAGGTTGGTATTATGAATAAAGGAAGGCTTATAGGTTGAATTGTGGGAAGTTTAGAGGATTATTGGGCAGGGTTTGGTATAACCAAAAGTCTTTGAAGGTATGAATAATTGGTTAGAAGTGGTGTCCTTTTATAAGGTTGAGGAGGGGCTCTTTAGAAAAAACATAAACTATTAATTTATAATAAATTTTTATTCAGTTTTTAATGGATCAAAAGTAGATTATTGAAATTATATGGGGGGTATTGGTCTAAATCCCTTCATCCAATAGATTTTAAATAGGTTTGGGTCACTATATTAACCTTATCTTTTAGTTTTAACTCTTAGATAATTAGTTTGACATTTATCATGTCACTTTGTATTTTTACATTATATAGTAAATAAACATACTATAAACTTCCAAGAGACCCCCAATTTGTCCCTTAAAGATACAAATATCATGATATAATTCTTTTGGTCAAACCTTATATTTTTATGAATAGAATATCAATTAATAATATAATATTTGTTTTAAAAACCTCATTTATGTCAATTTTGAAAAAATTTAATAATTGATTTTCTTTAAAGTCATTAAAACTTTATTAATTCAAAAAAAATTAATATAAAAAATCCTAACATGTCATATTTATTAATAAAATTCGTGGATGGAATCAAAACATTAAATTAGATTTATTTTAACATTTATAATACTAATTATTTGATTCTACAATTAATAAGGAAAATGCTGTATCATTATTGTGTCATAAATAAATTTAATTATTAAATGTAAAAAAATTATAAATAAAATACCATTATGTATGAAATATTTTTATCATTATAATGAATATTTATAGTCTAAAATATAACATATATAACCCTATGTAAAAATTGTTTTTCTAAAAGTCATATGCTTAAATCATTTTTGTAGTTAATTTAAC
Source organism: Viscum album (assembly GCA_963277665.1). NCBI lineage: Eukaryota > Viridiplantae > Streptophyta > Magnoliopsida > Santalales > Viscaceae > Viscum > Viscum album. The sequence continues at coordinate 1,193,027,175 of OY728123.1, read as the reverse complement.
TTAATTAATATAAAGTGTCATTATCACTTACAAGTGGATCCATGGGGTCACAAAATAGACACAAATATTCCCATGGTCGGATATGAATCAAAAAATTGGGTTAGGAAATTTCTTAGGGTAATTTATTACAATAATAATATTATTTGTTTACCATTATTTACCGTATTTACCCATTAACCATGGTAAATAAAATATTTACCGAAGTAATTATTCAAAATGTTTAAAAATAAAAGTTACCTATTTACAAAATTTGTACATCCTGATTCTAAATATGGAATCCATTTTTCTAAATTCATAACATAGAAGTGGCATAAATTTATTTAATATTAATTTTCGTTGTTAAAACACAAAGCTTGTTTTTAAGAGATAGTAACTATCAAAATATTGGCACTTGCATATATACAGTTTAAATTTGAAATTACCTACAATGACAAACATTGTATTCAATGGTAAAAATATAATCTAATTATACTTAAAATCACTTAAATTCATAATCTATAACTATTAATTATTTTGATTAAAAAAGTTGTTTTTAATTAAAATTTAGTAATTATCACTATTCATAAAAATATGTAAGTTATCCAAAAAGTACCAAAAATTCACGCTAATATAATTTTGTTATTTAGAATTCAAAAACGATGTCCATTTTTAAAGATAAAATGTATAAAATTTCAAAAAGTGGGTATTACTATTCATAATGGCTTGTTTGATTGGTTGCGGTGTGTGTTGGAACTCGAAGATGCGTACAACACACGCTACTGCATTATTCAAAGAGAAGTGTACCATGGAAGCTTGGGTTGTGACATTATCCCCTCCTACCATAAATTGCATCCTCGCAATTTAAAATTATTTTTCAAAAATAAAAGGTAGAAAATAAAAAATAGCTTTGGGAAAACCCACATCGGAAATTAGGTTTATAAAATTTAGTCTTAATAACAAGAAAAGGGAAATGAAAGGGTCACTAGAAAATTATGATATCGATTATGAGAACATTGGTGGAAATTTGAGACATATAATTGGATGAAAATTCTAAAAATTTATACATAGTGATTGAGGTCATCAATCACAAAAAAGCGTAAAATCGAGGGCCTTAAATTCATCATTCAATAATGACTCAAAATACCCTCGGTTCAACAAAACATATGGTATTAGGATAACACATTTTTGGATTTAATATCCCTTTAATAAAGTATAAGAATTAATTTCTTCATAGAATAAAAGAAGAATAAAAATATATACTTGACATGTAGAGTCCCATCTTTTAACTAATTTCTACCACAAAATCATCTTTCACTCTGAAAGATAGTAGAACTTAAAAATAATATTCTATTTATCCTATTCATATAGGGTTTAAAAATTAATTTATAATTCATCTACCAGATTTTAAAAAAGAGGACTATATTATTCAATCCAGGACATCACATGGGCCAGTGGTTGGTGATACACCCTTGTTGCCCTTCGATTGCAGGTTCAAGTCTTGCGGCCTTGTCGAACGCGAAAGGTTGCCGCCTGACCTCCAAGTTTTCCTTTTATGGCAAAAAAAATAATCTGAAACTAGAAATATCCAAAATAATTCTATCTAAACTCACAGTCCAAAATTTATATGGAATGTAAACACAATGAAGATCCTTTTTTCCATATAATAACATGTGAACACCTTTATCATGTATTCTTTTAAAACACTGCAACATCCTGAATTACCATAAAACCATATTGATTACATTCATGATCCCTTATTCCTTATAGAATACTATTTATACTCCTTCTATCCAAAAAATTATGTAAACTCCAACAATGATGGAATATAAAAATCATTAATCACTTTCAAGGTAATCAAGAATAACCAATATAACTTATCCAAATCAATCATGTATTATTCCAAAATCACTACCTCAGTATCAGAACCATATTATGGTTTATCATTCTCTCATCCATATATTTTCCAAAAATATAACCTTATATTGAGTCACTTTTCTTGGTTCCACACAATCTCAAGTCCTTAATGAAATAGTACTACAGTGCAATCCTTATATACTCCATAATTATTATAACCAGTACATTGTTGATACAACACTCAAATGACATAATTCTCTAATAAAAACATAAGAAATCTAATCATTCCTCCTCATCAGTGATAGTATCATAACTTAATTATTCTCCAATAGCATCATTTGGGTCATACTATGATGATTTGGACATTGGTTAGTGTAGTGTCCCAACACTTTACAAACGATGCTTTGTACATTTAAAACCTTTTTCTGACCCTTGCAGTCACGTACTTGGTGTCCTTTTTTTCCACACTTATAATGTAGAGACCCGAATCTTAACGTACAAGTACATTACATTACTTTTGTTGAATACTTATTACATAAAAAAACACACACACATGGACCGTAATAGTTTAGTGTCTTTCGAAACTCGGAACGTAATCTTCTAATCATGGTGAAAGATCTTCAACATCTCCCATAAAGATCTTCCCTTTTTTTACCTAAAACCTTTCTTTATATCTTGTGGAAAAGAAAACATAAAAGGGTTAACTAAAATGCTCAGTAAGGGTAAACAAAATAAATATAAATCACTTCATATTCATAAGAACACAATATTTTGGAAATTTTAACCTGCAAAAGAGAGCATAATTTCATAACACGGGATAAATCATAGTAGTGAAATGAAATGCCAATAATCATAACATAAAACATGAGACTTTGTGTCATACACACATAATCATAGAGAATCATATCTTATTAGTCAAGACTCATTGCCAAGACTGTCTTAGTGGACAAAGTCCATTCCTGAATCGAGTTACCGTCGTTTCAGTCCTGCTTCACTGAATCGGTATAACCTACCGTTCCAGCCATGTATATCTCATGAGATATAAAATCATTACCCAATGCATTGGAGGGAGATATAGGTACCACCCATCTCATAATGATACCATTCTTATGTGTGCCACAAAATCATAAATCATACATCATTGCAGAACCCATGTAATAAAAATGGGATTCTTAAACAACATGACATCATCAAACAATTCATATAAGTTGAAGGAATTCATAAAAATAATTCCATCACAATATAATCAAATCAATGTAATAATAGGGATAGAAAAAGAACCATATATTATCATAGATGGAAAATAATTTTGATAAAACACTTGAACTCCATTCATGAGGAAAATATCCTTTCCACTTCAAAAACATTATCCTTTCTTAACATGTAATACAATTTTAAACTAAAAGAAGTTGATTAAAAATAAACTTGAAAACTTGTAAAGGAATCGTCTTGGAAATAATGATTTAAAAATCCATTCATGCCATATAAGTTAAAAAAACATTTTTCTCATACTTTTGTCGGAAAGTCAAAAAGTACCTCGTACGAAAAATGATAAAATATTGCTTTCATATCTTTTACTATAAACTAAAAAAAGTGTAAAAATGGATTTTAACAATTTTAGGTGGATGGAAATAATATTACATATTGAGGAAACATGGATGTGGATGATAAAATACACCCCAATAAATACCAAAGTATAAACAATCTCGGATAAAAATGAGATTGTGATATTTCCTTTACCTTTGGTCCGATTTGCTTTATAAGTGTCTGAAACTCCTGTATAATGATTTAAATAATGTTATTGACTTATTCCATAATCATACTCATTGTTATGATATCATATATGTTTCACTTATGACTTTATATTACCCATTCTTTTGTAAATTTCATGTTAAAGAGCGTTTTGGGTAAAAAAAATTCATTTGTCGTCCGTGTTTTGAATTGTAATTATTCATATGATTACTTAGATCATGATTACTTAATTCCAGAATATAAAACATGATTTATATCTAATATATATTCATAATATACATATATATATATAATAAATCAGTAAATGGAAAGAAATACATCGTTCATGGAGACGGTAGATCGTACGTACGCATGAACGATGTTTTCGTTTCCTTATTGAGTTGAATGGAATTAAGTAGATGACATACACATATATACTGTAACACCCCGAGCTTCCACGATACACTTCTCATTCAATAATGCAATAGCTTGCATTGTACGAAACTTCGAGTTCTAACACACCACGACTAATCAAAGTAGCTATTATGAATAGTAATACCCACTTTTTAAAATTATAGAAATTTTATATTTCAATATGGACTTCATTTTTGTATTCGTAATATCGAAATTATCCTATGTTAAATTTTTTGTAATTTTCTGAGAACTTCCATTTTTATGAATAGTGAAAAATACTTAAAAACAACTTCTTTAATAAAAATAATTTATAGTGATAAATTATACTATTTAGTTGTTTTAGAGTATAATTAGAATATATTTTTACCATTTTATCCAATGGTGGTCACTAGAATTAATTTCACTTTGAAATTGGACATAAACAATTGTCTATCTTTTCATATAAATTGTTTCTTAAAAACACTCTATTTTTGTGACAACGGGAATTAATTATAAAATTAATTAATGCAACTTATATGTTCGGAATTTTGTAAAATAGACATCATTTTTGAATTCGGAATATTAATTATATCTTAGGGTGAAATTTTGGCATTGTTCTGAAAAGCTTCAATTTTTGATGAATAGTGAAACAACTAAGTGGTAGTTATAAAAACTGATTTTTCGTTTAAATGAAATTTTACCACTTCTGTGTTTTGAATTTCAAAAATCCGACATACATGGTTGTCATTAAGAAGTAAAATGTGGTTCAATGAGATTAAAATAATTTTTGGTGAATAGTAACTTTTAAGTTCTTAATCGCGATTAGAGGTAATTAGTGTAGTTTAAGGTAAAAATAATGTTTTAATAATATGAGATGAGCTTGAAACATGTCCTACCCTCATTGGATGTGCCATGTCCGACCATGAAATTCCATGGGTCAACTTGGGGACCCCATGGAGCCACTTTATTTGTAAAATGACAAAAATACCTTTTATTTAATGTTAAAGTAAAAAAATGACACAAACATGAAATGTTTTACTAAAACAATATTTACATGTGGTTATACAAGTCATAATTTTGACTAAAAATATTCATTGGAAAGCTAAAAATATTTCCTAAATCATTGTATTTTTTTATAATTTTTAGACATTAAATAAATTAAATTATTTATGACATCATGATGATGCAGCGATGACCTCATTATTTAACGATTTAAATAAAATGAAAAGATAATGTAATATCTAAGACCCAAACATGTCCAAAACCTATTGGATGGGTGGATTTAGAACCCTTATCACCTTATCCTCGAATTATATAAGTTTGGGACCTTTATAATCCGAAAAGTATTGTATAATAATGTACAATTTCCTTACTTTCCAAGAGTGCCCCTCCTCTCCTCTTATAAAAGGCCCCCACCTCTACCACCACATTCACACTTTCAAGCCATTTGGCTCGGCCAAACTCTGCCCAAATACTCTCCCAACTTACCCCTCTTACTACTAGAAGCCTCACATTGGGCAGAACTCTTCCCAAGTAATCCTTTGGCTCAAATCAAAAAGAGTTACCCGATTTTGAGGTAATGTGTTCTCTTATGTTGTTTTGTTTTATTTTTCTTCTCCATCCCCTTAAACTCTTTTTATTAATTTCTTTTGTAACAACACCATTATCTAAAATATACTTGGATGTTTTTATGATAAGTATTTGGTTTACACTTACACACACCTTCGTCTAATTGTTAAAGAACATACAGTTTCTGTGGGTGGCGAAATACTGCCTCACGAAACGATGATTGTTGAAATTCTTTTAACACCTATAATGGTGGCCATTTTGATGACACTATTTTCATATATGATATATATATTATGTTTATGTTTTCCTTATGCTTATGTATTTCTCATTTATGGCATACTTTATGATTTCCATTATGGGTAAACGCGATAATTTCATTTTAGGAAGTGCGGACTACCGCCCTCTCAAAGTGATGTTAATCGTTAATGGAATATGTGGGATGTATAAAGGATGTAGTAAATGATATTATATATGATATTATACTGGAACTATATTATCCCTTTATATAATTATGACGTCATTCCATTAAGTACGAAATAGAAATAAAAGTAGCGTTCATGCGTACGTACGGCTTACCGTCTCCATGAACGGTGCATTTCATTTCTTACCTCTAAATGTTACGTAATATTATGAATGAATGTATATACTGGATATATATGATATATATGATATCTACATCATGAATATAATTATGGATATAATGGATATTTCACCACATGAACAACTTGTAATTATAAGAAGTTTATTTTTGACTCAAGTACCAAAGATCTACAAAACGACCGTTATTAACATAAATAAATACATAATGTTCATAACATGGTAATAAGTGATAAAAAAGGAATAAAAAACATGAAAAAGGTTCTTATGAAATTATAAATTAACTCTAGTTTATTATTCATAAGGTTAAAGAACAGTCGAGTCAAGACAGGATGCAAGGTAAGGGAATTTCTTAACCCAACTTCCATTCTTTGGGTTAATATTCTACTTTCAAATTACGTCATGATATTATTATGTCTTATCTTGTAGTTGTACTTTCTTTATGTGTAATTATAGTGTATACACATAATAGATCTATTTTAATTAAAAAATTATCTTTGTAAAGGACTTCGTCTCAATCTCCCTTCATTGAGGCATATTTGGTTTTATACACAACTTTCTTTTATACGGTGTATAAATTCCTTTGACTTTTATGTTTATTCAAAAGGAATCTTTTTTATACGAAGCGTTTTACTAAACGACAAAAAGGGAATGTTTTTCTTTCCTTACTTATGCGGCGACAACGACTTCTCCACCGCCGTGACCATTATTTGAGTTTTGGCTTCCTCTACAAGCCATCATTTTTTTAATGAAAAATAAATACAAAGTATTAAATTTCTCTTATTTTGGTATTGAAAATGTTTTTGAAAGCATTTTTATTATATCAAAGTGTTGTATTGATATCTTGTGATTGAAATGTGGAAATGTTATCTTTCCTTTATGCATGTTTTATGTGATACGATTATGTTATGGTTTATGATATGTTTAAACATATTCATATGAGGAATGCATTGGACTTAGTAAGAGACGGGTGGAGCCTGCTATAGCTCCTCGATGCATCGGCAGGTCTCATGAGACAAACTAGTGTCTTGGAACGAGGCCTTGACAAAATCTTATTTGTGGTCTTGGCACGAGGCCTTGGCTACGTGGTTATGATAGTTTTGCATTATGCATTCCATCATTATGAAAGTAGTTATTGATATTGCATGTGATTATTCGACCAGTAAAATATCCATGTGAAGAAGTGAATGACATTATCTCATTTTACTTTTGCCATATTATGTTGAAGTTAAAGTTTAAAAGGCTTTTGTTTTAGTTAGACATTGCCTTAAATGTTTATTATTATTGATGAAAGCTTCTTCTATATTGTTATCCTTACTGAGCATCTGAGATCACCCCTTTCAATGTTTTAATATTTTCCAGGATATGAAGATGTATTTTATGAATGACCTGCAGGGATAGTCAGAAGAGGATATGAGTGTGGACTATGAAGACTTTGTTATTAGTTTTTCACTTTATGATGTAATGTAAGACTTATGAATGTATCTAGTGATTACAAGGCTACTGAACTAATCGGTCTTTTGAGACTTGATCTTTTGTGATCATGCCAATGTTACGAAGTAATGCACTGACTCTGGGTAGCTGGGGTCGGGTCGTTACAGTTGGTATCAGAGGCAGTTTAGTATTAACCTTGGAAGCTAGATTTAGATAAACTCTTATTAGAGCACATAGACCAAAGATAGAATTTGAGGATTATTATAGAAGAGCATCCTAGAATTTTGGTATTATAGAGATGTTGTGATTTTTCCAAGCAATACATCCCTGTCTGGATATGAGCAGGTAGAGGCGGCTCTGGCACAGATGTACCTAGGCGTAAAACCCGAAAACACCACTTTGAGCTAGACTCAAACGGGAACTGGTTCACGACAACGGGCCTTGCTGCACTCTTGGTTACGACACTCCCGGGGGATTTGCTTAGGATAATTCTCATTTTCTTTACAAACAATTATGTAGGGTTTATGAGTATATACTTCCTTAAAGAAATCATTCTTATGATTATGGATTATATCCATAAACTGTTCAATTTACATTAAGTATTTTAAAAGTTTGGAATTATTCATTGTAATTTATAAACTAACCTAGTTTAGGCCATTGTATAGAAATGGCGCCCAGTAGAAGGAATGTGAACTCCAGCAATATGTATGATCCAAAGTGTAAGAAGGATCGTATCTTTCATGGTATTAAGCCAACATTTCAAAGGGAAATAGTCTCCCATGTGTTCTCAACATATGGAGAAATATTATCATGTGTAAATAAGATAAGTAAATAATTCACTGAGTCCTATGGCTTTCAAATGAAGCAAGAGATGGAAGGGATGGAAGAGTGAATGATGGATAAAGGGATAAGGGGAAGGAAGAATTTTCCGATATGTGGTAATTGTGGAAAGAAACATCATGGAACTTGCCTAAAGGGAATGTGAGTTTGTTATAAGTGTAGAGAAAAAGGACACAAAGTGCGTGACTGCAAGGGTAAGAAAATGGTTTCAAATGTACAATTCTTCTTCTGCATGGATTGGGGAAACTATGCAAACCAATGTCTAAATCGTCATAGTATGCCCCAAATGATGTTATTGGATAATAATCAAGTTATGATACTACCACAGATGAGGTGTAATGATTAGATTTCTTATTTTGTTATTAAAGAATTTTGTAATTTGTGTGTTGTATCAATGATGTAATGGTTATGATAATTATGGAGTATATAAGGATTGTACTGCAGTACTATTTCATCTAGGACTTGAGATTGTGTGGAACCAAGAAAAGTGACTCCACAGTAGGTTAAATTTTTGGAAAATATATGGTTGAGAGAAAGATAAACCATAATATGGTTCTGATACTGAGATAGTGATTTTGGAATAATACATGATTGATTCAGATAAATTATGTTGGATATTCTTAACATCCTTGAAACTGATTAATGATTTGTATACATTTTTGGATAGAAGGAGTATATCTAGTTTTCTATAAGGAATAATGGATCATGAATGTAATCAATAAGGATTTATGGTAATACAGTATGTTGCAGTGTTTTAAAAGAATACATGATGAAGGTGTTCATATGTTGTTACGCAGAAAAAAAAAGAGCTTCATTATGTTTACCTTACTCATAAAATCTAGACTGTGAGTTGGACAGAAGTATTTTTGATAACTATAAAGGTTGGAATGGATTATATTTTACATTGGATACTATTTTTAAGGTTATTTTTGATATTTATAAAAAGGACAACACGCAGACCAAGTGACAACCCATCGCGTCGGACAAAGCTGTGGGAATCGAACCCACAACCATAGTGAGATTGGGATTAATCGCCTACCACTGGACTACGTGAAGTCCCTGGTTATTACAAAATAGTTTTTCTAATCTAAATGGTATGTGTTAATATTTGGAACCTTATACAATTAGGATAAATAGAATATATTTGAGTTCTATTACCTTTTAGAGTGAAAGATGGGTTTTTGGTAAAAATTTATTAATGAATGAAAGTCTACATGACAAGTATGTATATTCCCTTACGTTCTTAGTAAATCTCCTAAATAAATTCTTTAACATTATAAAAGGTAACTTAAAACAAAAACGTTTCCGGTTAAATTTTCCAACTGGGGATTCAATGACCGTTTAACCAATCACAAGTTTGTGATTTTCTTATTGTTAACTTTCTCCTAATCCAGTTTTCTACAACTCTCTATCAAACCTTGATGTTTTTTTCTTTCATATCCATATTTTCATAGAATCCTAGTATGGGTATCTCGGGTGACCTTTGTACTTATCTTTCTTTCTTTTAAAGTTATATTTTTTTAACCTTATTTCTGATGTGGGTTTTTTACAAAGGTATTTTCTATTTTCAACCTTTTATTTTCCAAGAAAAATTTCAAATTGCGAGCACACAATTTATTTAAGGAGGGGAGAATGTAACACCCCGAGCTTCCACAATACACGTCTCATTCAATAATGCAATAGCTTGCATTGTATGAAACTTCGAGTTCTAACACACCGCGACTAATCAATGTAGCTGTTATGAATAGTAATACCCACTTTTTAAAATTATAGAAATTTTATATTTCAAAATGGACTTCATTTTTGTATTCGTAATATCAAAATATCCTATTTTAAATTTTTTGTAATTTTCTGAGAACTTCCATTTTTTATGAATATTGAAAAATACTTAAAAACAACTTTTTTAATCAAAATAATTTATAGTGATAAATTATACTATTGAGTTGTTTTAGAGTATAATTAGAATATATTTTTATCATTTTATCTTATGGTGGTCATTATAATTAATTTCAATTTGAAATTGGACATAAACAATTGTCAATGTTTTGATATAAATTGTTTCTTAAAAACACGCTATTTGTTGTGACAGTGGGATTAAATTTAAAATTAATTAATGCAACTTATATGTTTGGAATTTTTTAAAATAGACATCATTTTTTAATTCGGAATATAAATTATAGCATAGGGTGAAATTTTGGCATTGTTCTGAAAAACGTCAATTTTTGATGAATAGTGAAACCACTAAGTGGTACTTATGAAAACTGATTTTTCGTTTAAATGAAAGTTTACCACCTTTGTGTTTTGAATATCAAAAATCTGACAATAATGGTTGTCATGAAGAAGTAAAATGTGGTTCAATGATATTAAAATAATTTTTGGTGAATAGTAACTTTTAAGTTCTTAATCGCGATTAGAGGTAATTAGTGTAGTTTAAGGTAAAAATATTGTTTTAATAATATGATATGAGCTTGAAACAAGTCCTACCCTCATTGGATGTTCCATGTCCGACCAAGAAAATCCATGGGTCAACTTGGGGACCCCATGGAGCCACATTATTTGGAAAATGACATAAATACCTTTTATTTAATGTTAAAGTAAAAAAATGACACAAACATGAAATGTTTTACTAAAACAATTTTTACATGGGGTTATACAAGTCATAATTTTGACAATAAATAGTAATTGGAAATATAAAAATATTTCCTACATCATTGTATTTTTTTTATAATTTTTAGACATTAAATAAATTAAATTATTTATGACATCATGATGATGTAGCGATGACCTCATTATTTAACGATTTAAATAAAATGGAAAGATAATGTAATATCTTAGACCTAAACATGTCCAAAACCTATTGGATGGGTGTATTTAGAACCCTTATCACCTTATCCTCTAATTATATAAGTGTGGGACCTTTAGAATCCGAAAATCATTGTATAATAATGTACAATTTCCTTTCTTTCCAAGAGTGCCCCTCCTCTCCTCTTATAAAAGGCCCCCACCTCTACCACCTCATTCACACATTCAAGCCATTTGGCTCGGCCAACCTCTGCCCAAATACTCTCCCAAATTCCCCCTCTTACTTCTAGAAGCCTCACGTTGGGCAGAACTCTTCCCAAGGAAGCCTTTGTCTCAAATCAAAAAGAGTTACCCGATTTTGAGGTAATGTCTTCTCTTATGTTGTTTTGTTTTATTTTTCTTCTCCATCCCCTTAAACACTTTTTATTCCTTTATTTTGTAACAAAACCTGTATATACAATATACTAGGATGTTTTTATGATATTTATTTGGTTTACACTTACACACACCTTCGTCTAATGGTTAAAGAACATACGGTTTCTGTGGGTGGTGAAATACTGCCTCACGAAACGATGATTGTTCAAATTCTTTTAACACCTATAATGGTGGCCATTTTGATGACACTATTTTCCTATATGATATATATATTATTTTTATGTTTTCCTTATTCTTCTGTATTTCTCATTTATGGCATACTTTATGATTTCCATTATGGGTAAACGCGATAATTTCATTTTAGGAAGTGGGGACTACCGCCCCCTCAAAGTGATGTGAATCGTTATTTCCATATGTGGGATGTATAAAGGATGGAGTAAAAGATATTATATATGATATTATAATGGAACTATATTATACCATTATATAATTATGACTTCATTCCATTAAGTACGAAATAGAAATAAAAGTAGTATTCATGCGTACGTACGGCTTACCATCTCCATGAACGGTGCATTTCATTTCATACCTCTAAATGTTACGTAATATTATGAATGAATGTATATACTGGATATATATATGATATATATGATATATAAATCATGAGTATAATTATGGATATAATGGATATTTCACCACATGAACAACTTGTAATTATAAGAAGTTTATTTTTGACTCAAGTACCAAAGATCTACAAAACGACCGTTATTAACTTAAATAAATACATAATGTTCATAACAAGGTAATAAGTGATATAAAAGGAATAAAAAACGTGAAAAAGGTTCATAAGAAATTATAAATTAACTCTAGTTTATTATTCATAAGGTTAAAGAACGGTTGAGTCAAGACAGGACGCAAGGTAAGGGAATTTCCTAACCCAACTTCCATTCTTTGGGTTAATCTCCTACTTTCAAATTACGTCATGATATTATTATGTCCTATCTTGTAGTTGTACATTATTTATGTGTAATTATAGTTTATACACATAATAGATCTATTTTATTTAAAAAATTATCTTTGTAAAGGACTTCGTCTCAATCTCCCTTCATTGAGGCATATTTGGTTTTATACGCAACTTTCTTTTATACGGTGTATAAACCCCTTTGACATTTATGTTTATTCAAAAGGAATCTTTTTTATAAGAAGCATTTTACTAAACGACAATAAGTGAATGTTTTTCTTTCGTTAATTATGCGGCGACAATGACTTCTCCGCCTCCGTGACCATTATTTGAGTTTTGGCTTCCTCTACAAGCCATCATTTTTTTAATGAAAAATAAATAAAAAGTTTTAACTTTCTTTTATTTTGGTATTGAAAATGGTTTTGAAAGAGTTTTTATTATATAAATGTGTTGTATTGATATATTGTGATTGAAAGGTGGAAATGTTATGTTTCCTTTATGCATGTTTTCTGTGATACGATTATGTTATGGTTTATGATATGTTTAAACCTATTCATATGAGGAATGCATTGGACATAGTAAGTGATGGGTGGAGCCCGCTATAGCTCCTTGATGAATCGGCAGGTCTCATGAGAAAACTAGTGTCTTGGCACGAGGCCTTGAAAAAATATTATTTGTGGTCTTGGCACGAGGCCTTGGCTACGTGGTTATGATAGTCTGGCATTATGCATTCCATCATTATGAAAGTGGTTATTGATATTGCATGTGACTATTCAACCAGTAGAATATCCATGTGAAGAAGTGAATGGCATTATCTCATTTTACTTTTTCCATATTATGTTGAAGTTCAAGTTTAAAAGGCTTTTGTTTTAGTTAGACATTGCCTTAAATGTTTATGTTTATTGACGAAAGCTTCCGCTATATTGTTATCCTTACTGAGCATCTAAGCTCACCCATTTCAATGTTTTAATATTTTCCAGGATGTGAAGAAGTATTTTATGAATGACCTGCAGGGATAGTCAGAAGAGGATATGAGTGTGGACTATGAAGACTTTGTTATTAGTTTTTCACTTTATGATGTAATGTAAGACTTATGAATGTATATAGTGTTTCCAAGGCTACTAAACTAATTGGTCTTTCGAGACTTGATCTTTTGTGATCATGCCAATGTTACGAAGTAATGCACCGACTCTGGGTAGCTGTGGTCGGAGCGTTACATATAAAAATAAATCCAGTATCATTATTATGTCATATATTTCATGATTACTTATTATATACACTTTATAATCATTCATGATTGGTTAAAGTGGAGAATGAATCTCATCGCGTCGTGGAGACAGTAGTCTGTACGTACGCACGAGTGATGATATCGTTCTCATGATCGTGGGACTGTATTGGAGTGTATGTATACTATTTAAGAATCAATATAACTTTAAAATAATCATATATAGTTATTAATTACACCATTATACCCATCTAAGTAAGGTGGTGGTGGAAAATAGATTTCACCATGGCGTGGAGACGGTATTCCGTACGTACGAACGCGCGGTGATTTCGTTTTCCGTAGGATGGATAGATGGTGAAATAGGGTTGTATCATACTTATAATAACATATCAGTATATTATTGATACTGATGTTATTACTTCATAATGAAACAACCGAAGAAGAAGAAGTGTAAGAAGAAATACAGGCGAAAAAATCGGTAACAGAAATTACCTCTTCTTTGAAGCGCCTCTTTGAGATCTCCTTTTAGGGCACTAAAATTGGTCTTTGAGGAAGCAAAAAACCTCTAGGATGTTTCTAAGGAAGTGTAGAAGAGAATTTGGAAGGTTTTGGCCGACCATGAAGGCTCAAATATTTGTGAGGAAGAGAGGGAGGAGGTGCCCTTTTATAAGGGAGGAGAGGGGCACCTTAGGAAAATCTCAAAATATTATTTTATATTAAGGTCAAATTCGGTTAATAAGGGTTCCAAAGGGTATTATTTCGAAGATAAAGTAGGTATGGGTCGAAATCCACTCATCCAATAATATTTATACAAGTTTAGGTTATTATTTTAACCTTATCAATTAGATTTAACTCTAAGTTAAATAATTTAACTTTTACCGTGTCTTTTTGTTTTCTTACACTATATGGTTAATAAACTTACCATAACAAGACAAACTAACCCCAAGTTGTTTATTATTAATATATCTATCCTTATATAAGTCATTTGGCCGAACCTTAGATTTTCATTAATTAAATAACAATGAATAATATAATATTTGTTTTAAAAACTAATTTATGTCAATTTTGACACTATTTGGTACATGATTTTTATGAAATTCATAACAGAATGATAATTTCGAAACAAGTTACTTATATCAACAATAACATGTCATATTAACCTATAAAAGTAATTTAAGTCATAAAAAGTCTCAAATAACATTTATTTGGGCATTTATAACATCAATTATGTCAATATTTCATTAAAAAGACAATTACTGCATCATCTTTGTGTCATAATAAATGATACTTATTTAATCCCTAATAATTCTAAATAAATTCCTATGAGGTAGATAATTGTATTAGATTTCTGTATACTATTCATGTTCGAAGTTTCATGAAGTTTAT
This sequence comes from Viscum album, assembly GCA_963277665.1. Lineage (NCBI taxonomy): Eukaryota > Viridiplantae > Streptophyta > Magnoliopsida > Santalales > Viscaceae > Viscum > Viscum album. The sequence continues at coordinate 1,193,012,029 of OY728123.1, read as the reverse complement.
CACTAAATTAAAATTATTATACTTATAATATTTAAGAAAGTGACATGTTGTCACATTCTTTGGTTTTAATAATAATTAAATTATTTTCATGGATAAAAGTCCATTAAATGAATCTAATCCTACCCTTAGGTGATATGGGTCACCTTTTAGTCATCCAATAGGATTTTGACATGTGTTAGGGTAATTTTATAATATTATATTTACCCTTAATTACCTGATTTACCTTTAACTATGGTAAATAAAATTTACCGTAGTTACTATTCATAATTCCCAAAAATATAAAGTAGATTATTAACATAATTTGGATCCACTGATTCTAAATATGGAATCCATTTTTAAAAATTCAATACACAAATGTTTCAGAAATTAAATTAAAATTAATCCCATTGTTGAAAGAAAACGAGTTTTTCTTTAAAACATTGCAAAAGATTGAATTGATTTAACGTACGAATTCAAGGTAAGATCAATGCAAATGACATACATTATATTAAATGGTAAAAATATATTTTATTTATAATTTAAAACCATTCAATATTATAATTTAACCACATAAGATATTACGATGAAAAAAGTTGTTTTTAATTAAAATATAGCGTGTTTTTACTATTCATTATAATATGAAAGTTATCGGAAAAATATCAAAACTTTATCTAATGTAAATTTTTATATCCTGATTCAAAAGAAGAATTTTATTTTGTAAAATTGAACTTATAAACATGTCAAAAAGTAGATTTAAAGTTGGGGTGCCATCAAAAGGTAGGAAAACTGCATTTTTTTAAAAATACTTATTTTACCCGAAAAATTTACTTTGTTCTAATACCATGTTCTAGAAATGTGTAATATGAATAATAATGTTATAAAATTCAAAATTTAGTTAACACTATTCATAACGTCTTGTTCATAACAATATTATAATAATATATCGTTGTTTAGTAAAACCCGGTATTGCGTACAACACACGCTATCGAGGAAGGTCGTGATTGCGTGTAATGCAAGACAAGTCAGGGTTGCATGTTGTGAAAGAATCCTTCGTTGTTTCGTATAACAGAATCCAACCATATTTCATTTATACAATGAATATATATATATATACTCAATGTTGCGTAGAATAACTATTATCAAAATTGTGTGTAACATGATCCAAGAATAGTGTTTCATATACTGCAAGCTAATACGGTGTTGCATATAGCGCAAGGTAATCTTGGTGTAGAATAAAACACAAGACATTAATGAAATTAAGAGAATATTTTTCATAAAATTTGGGGTGTTACATTCTACCCCCTTAAAATTAATTTCGCCCTCGAAATTCGTCGGGGTTATAAATGGTTTACTACTCTAAAGTTTGTTTAATAGAAACCCACATCGTAAAAAGGAATACCAAAACATGGCTTTAAAAAATAAAGTATTAAATGTAACGGTTACCCAAATTAACTCATCACTGGGTTTCCACGTAGGAGAACATAGGTGAAAATATGGATATGGAAGAAAAATCTAACCATCAAGTTCTGATGGAGAGTGGTAGAGAACATGGCTATGAAAAAGCCAACAATCACAAAGCCATAAAATTGTGATGATCTAGGGTACCATCTGATTCATCAGATATAAGATCACTAGGACAACATTTTTGGTTTTCAATATCATTTCCCTAAAGTTGAAAAATTATAATTAGAAGAAATACTTAATTGATTTTGGTACAATCTCACTGTTGTTCGTGCTTTGAACAATTTCCACTTCATCTCTTAAAGATATGAAGTTGAATTTGTTATTCATGAAGTGTTAACAGATCATGTGATAGAATGATGGGTCATTCCATCCGTCTCAAACCAAAGGGTTAGAAAAGTTATCAAAAAATACATAAGTCCATCAACAGTGAGATTAATCATATATGGTTCCTAAAATGGACGTATACTTCATATATCATACTGCATAATATAATAAAACTAGTTTCTACTAAACAGGGACTTCCTGCAGGCCAGTGGTAGGCGATAAAGGCCAGTCACACTTCGGTTGTGGATTCGATTCCCACAGCCTTGTCCGACGCGATGGGATGTCGCCCGTCCTGCAGGTTGTCCTTTTTCTGAAACTACATTTCTATAAAATCCCATCAGTAATATCGAAAAAAGTTCTATCCTTAAACAATACTAACTTATGTCCAACATAATCCATTCAAATCTTTATGCTTATCCATAATACTGCAGTACACTCTCATAATATAGTGAAAATGATTACCAGAGATTTAATACCATCGTTGATCCCCATATATCTGAAGATATGTCTTATTGGTCACATTCTAAACATTCAAAGGGCTTAATCATGTATTCTCTTGAATACCCATTGAACCTTAGTGAAAACATGAATTCAGTTAAACATTAACACTTTCCACATACCAAAATCCTCAAAATTCTATATACTCAAACCATGATATAACCTTCTCCTTATATCATTCATGAGCTCATGAATACTAACATTTAATTTTATCCTTATCCCTTCATTATGCGCATATCATCTACATTCCAAAAATATCTGAATAACCTTTCATGGATACTGGTACCATTAATCATACACTTTCCAAACTCAAGAAAGACAATAGTGTAACAATCCTTAGATGTCTCAATATTCCATAGTACCATGAGATTACTTATACAACATTGCACATGATAAACATGTAATCATTCCACCACATTCTTAAACCATTGACCGAGCTTCAACAATTCTTTCATCTCACATATCATTTGTAGTCTCTTCATCATAATCCACATAAATACTACCCATACGACCATACTGATTCTCTTCATTAGACTTTCCCATAGGTCATTGGTTTGCATAATGCCCGTACATTCCATATTTAAAACATTTAACCATTGTTGATGTCGTAGCAATACCATTATCCTCATCCCTAGTGTTAAATGAACCTTTTCCTTTGCACTTACTGGCTTTGTGTCCTTCTTTTCCACACCCAAAGCATCTTCTAGTTCCTTTGAAACATTCTCTTTGATGCCTCTTCCCACATGATTTACATAGGGGAAATTGAACTTTCTTTCCTCTATGATCATCATGAAACTCCATCTTTCTCTTATTAGTCGAGTCAGGAAACTTACAAAATTTTACTTTATTGATCATATTATGAGATTGATGATTCGGAATAATAATGATGTTTGGACTTCCAAATCCCATTTCATTCGGTTTCTCATGAAGAATATCATTCCATTGTCCATCATATCATCCATTATTGGGAATCATCTTGTTTCCATCCATTTTCTAAAAACCAAAAAAATAGTGTGAGAGGCAAAAATAATGCTAGGGAAAACAACACAGTAAAGGGGGAGTACCCTTAATATCTAACATCTTAGGTTAAATTCTATGATATTTACCATATTTCTAGGACTATATCCTATACGTATACATATCCTTAGGGACATCCCTAGACATACCTTAGAAATATCTCTAGGGATCTCACAAAAGTTATCGAATCCTAGTTTCAAAAAGTTGACTAAACCTTTCCTCTGATACCAACTGTAGAGACCCGAAGATTTAAGTACAATTACATTACATTACTTTTCCGGAATACATATTATATAACAAAAACACACACACAAGGACCGTAATAGTTTAGTGTCTTTGGAAACTCGGAACGTAATCTTCTAATCATGGTGAAAGATCTTCAACATCTCCCATAAAGATCTTCCCTTTTTTTACCTAAAACCTTTCTTTATATCCTGGGTAAAAGAAAACATAAAAGGGTGAACTCAAATGCTCAGTAAGAGTAAACAAAAGAAATATCATTCACATCATATTCATTAGAACACAACATTTTGGAAATCTTAACCTGCAAAAGAGAGCATAATTTCATAACATGGGATAAATCATAGTAGTGAAATGAAATCCCAATAATCATAACTTAAAACATGAAACTTTTTTTCATACACACATTATCATAGAGAATCATATCTTATTAATCAAGACTCATTGCTAAGAATATCTTAGTGGACAAAGTCCATTTCTGAACCGAGTTACACTCGTTTCAGTCCTGCTTCACTGAACCGGTATAACCTACCGTTCCAGCCATGTATATCTCAAGAGATATAAAATCTTTACCCAATGAATTGGAGGGAGATATAGGTCCTACCCATCTCATAATGATACCATTCTTATGTGTGCCACAAAATCATAAATCATACATCATTGCATAACCCATGTAATAAAAATGGGATTCTTAAACAACATGACATCATAAAACAAATCATATAAGTTAAAGTAATTCATAAAAATAATTCCATCACAACATAATCAAATCAATGTAATAATAGGGATAGAAATAGAACCCTATATTATCTTATATGGTAAATAATTTTGATAAAACACTTGAACTCCATTCTTGAGGAAAATATCCTTTCTACTTCAAAAACATTTTCCTTTCTTAACATGTCATACAATTTTAAACTAAAAGAAGTTGATTAAAAATAAACATGAAAACTTGTAAATTAATATTCTTGGAAATAATATTTTAAAAATCCATTCATGTCGTATAAGTTAAAAAAACAATCTTCTCATACTTTTGTCGGAAAAGTAAAAAAGTACCTCGTACGAAAAACGATAAAAGATTCCTTTCATATCTTTTACTATAAACTAAAAAAAGGGTAAAAATGGATTTAAAAAATTGTATGTGGATGTAAATAATATTACATTTTGAGGAATCATGGATTTGGATGATAAAATACACCCCAGTAAATACCAATGTGTAAACAATCTCGGATAAAAATGAGATTGTGATATTTCCCTTACCTTTGGTCCGATTTGCTTTGTAAGTGTCCAAACTTCCTGTATAATGATTTAAATAATGTTATTTACTTATTCCATAATCATACTCATTTTTATGATATCATATATGGTTCACTTTTGACTTTATATTAACAGTTCTTTTCTAAATTCCATGTTAAAGAGCGTTTTGGGTAAAATTGTTTCATTTGTCATCCGTGTTTTGACTTGTAATTATTCATATGATTACATAGATCATGATTAATTAATTCCAGAATATAAAACATGATTTATATCTAATATATATTCATAATATACATATATATAATAAATCAGTAAATGGAATGAAATACACCGTTCATGGAGACGGTAGGGCGTACGTACGCATGAACGTTGTTTTCGTTTCCTTATTGAGTTGAATGGAATTAAGTAGATGACATACACATATATACAAATAAATCCAGTATCATTATTATGTCATATATTTCATGATTACATATTATATACACTTTATAATCATTCATGAATGGTTAAAGTGGAGAATGAATCTCATCGCATCGTGGAGACGGTAGTCCGTACGTACGCACGAGCGATGATATCGTTCTCATGATCGTGGGACTGTATTGGAGTGTATGTATACTATTTAAGAATCAATATCATTTTATAATAATCATATATAGTTATTAATTACACCATTATACCCATCCAAGTACGGTGGTGGTGGAAAATAGATTTCACCAAGGCGTGGAGACGGTATTTTGTACGTACGCACGCGCGGTGATTTCGTTTTCCGTAGGATGGATAGATGGAGAAATAGGGTTGTTTCATACTTATAATAACCTATCAGTATATTATTGATACTAATGTTATTACTTCATAATGAAACAACCTAAGAAGAAGAAGTGGAAGAAGAAATAAAGGTGAAAGAATCGGTAACAGAAATTATCGCTTCTTTGAAGGGCCTCTTTGAGATCTCCTTTTAGGCACTAAAATTTGTCTTTTAGGAAGAAAATAACCTCTAGGATGTTTCTAAGGAAGTGTAGAAGATAATTTGGCAGGGGCTGGCCGATCTTGAAGGCTAAATGTTGTGTGACGAAGAGAGGGAGGAGGTGCCCTTTTATAAGGGAGGAGAGGGGCACCTTAGGAAAATCTCAAAATATTAAATTATATTAAGGTCAAATTCGGTTTATAATGGTTAAAAAGGGTCTTATTTTGATTATAAAGTGGGGATGGATCTAAATAATCTCATAAAATAGGATTTAGGCAAGTTTAGGTTATTATTTTAACCTTATCAATTAGATTTACCTCTAAGTTAAATAATTTAACTTTTACCGTGTCTTTTTGTTTTCTTACACTATATGGTTAATAAACATACCATAACAAGCCAAACGAACCCCAAGTTGTTTATTATATATATATATATCCTTATATAAGTCATGTGGCCGAGCCTTAGTTTTTTAGGAATTAAATAACAATTAATAATATAATATTTGTTTTAAAAACTAATTTATGTCAATTTTTACACTATTTGGTACATGATTTTTATGAAATTTGTAACAGAATGATAAGTTATAAAAAAGTTACTTATATCAACAATAACATGTCATATTAACCTATAAAATTAATTTAAGTCATAAAATGTCTCAAATTACATTTATTTGGGAATTAATAAGATCAATTATGTCAATATTTCATTAATAAGACAATTACTGCATCATCTTTGTGTCATAATAAATGATAATTATTTAACCCGAAAAAATTCTAAATAAATTTCTATGATGTAGATAATTGTATTAGCTTTCTGGAGACTATTCATTTTCGAAGTTTCATGAAGTTTATCATAAAAGTAAAATTATTATACTTATAATATTTAGGAAAGTGACATGTTGTCATATTCTTTGGTTTTAATAATAATTAAATTATTTTCATGGACAAAAGTCCATTAAATGAATCTAGTCTGACACTTAGGTGATATGGGTCGACTTGTAGTCATCCAATAGGATTTTTACATGTGTTATCATAATTTTATAATATTATATTTACCCTTAATTACCCGATTTACCTTTAACTATGGTAAATAAAATTTACCGTAGTTACTATTCATAATTCCCAAAAATAAAAAGTATCTTATTAACATAATCTTGATCCACTTATTCCAAATATGGAATCCATTTTTCCAAATTCAATACACAAAATTTTCATAAATGAAATTAAAATTAATCTCGTTGTCGAAAGAAAATGGGTTTTTTTAAAAACATTGCAAAAGATTGAATTGATTTAACCTACGATTTCAAGGTAAAATCAATGCTAATGACATAAGTTATATTAAATGGAAAAAATATATTCTATTTATAATTTAAAACCATTCAATATTATAATCTAACCACATAAGATATTACGATGAAAAAAGTTGTTTTTAATTAAAATATAGCGTGTTTTTACTATTCATTAAAATATGAATGTTATCAGAAAAATATCAAAACATTATCTATTGTAAATTTTTATATCCTAATTCAAAAGAAGAATTTTATTTTGTCAAATTGAACTTATAAACATGTCAAAAACTAGATTTAAAGTGGGTGCGCCATCAAAAGGCGGGAAAACCGCATTTTTTGAAAAATACTTATTCTACCCGAAAAATTTACTTTGTTCTTATACCATGTTCTAGAAATGTGTAAGATGAATAATAATGTTATAAAATTAAAATTTTAGTTAACACTATTCATAACGGCTAGTTCATAACAATATTATAATAATATATCGTTGTTTAGTAAAACCCGGTATTGCGTACAACACACGCTATCGAGGAAGGTCGTGATTGCGTGTAATGCAAGCCAAGTCAGGGTTGCATGTTGTGAAAGAATCTTTCGTTGTTTCGTATAATAGAATCCAACCATATTTCATTTATACATTGAATATATATATATATACTCAATGTTGCGTATAATAACTATTATCAAAAATGTATGTAACACGATCCAAGAATAGTGTTGCGTATACTGAAAGCTAATACAGTGTTGCGTATAGCGCAATGTAATCTTGGTGTAGAATACAACAAAAGACATTAATGAAATTAAAATAATATTTTTCATAAAATCTCAGGGTGTTACATATAACAAACTCCCAATCTTTTCAGGAAAGTTCCAGGGTGTTTCTTCCCACAGTTATCACATATAAGAAAATCCTTCTTTACCTTCCTCCCTTTATCTGTCCTTCTCTCTACCATCCTTTTCTTCTCTGGCATCCCTTCATATCCATATGAATCCAGGAATTCTTTACTTTTCTTATCAACACACGATACTATTTATTCATGTGATGATAATACGTGGGAGACTATTTCCCTTCTAAATTCTATCTTAAGACCATGAATGATATGATCCTTCTTACTCTTTAGATCATGCGTATTCCTAGAGTTCTCATTCCATCTACTTGGAGAAATTTCTAAAAAATGGCATACACTATGTCAGTTTATGAATTGAAATGAATAACTCCAATATTTTAAAATACCTAATGTAAATTGAACAGTTTATGGATATAATCCATAATCATAAAAAGGTTTTCTTTGAATAAGTATATACTCATAAACCATTCATAATTGTTTTTAATGAAAATGAGAATTAACCTAAGCATATCCCCCATGAGTGTCATAATCAAGAGTGTAGTATGGCCCGTTATCGTGCACCAGTCATCGTTCAAGTCTAGCTCAAAGCGGTTTTTTTGGTTTTACCCCTAGGTACATCTGTGCCAGAGCCACTTCTACCTGCTCGTATCCAAACAGGGATGTATTTCTTGGAAAACTCGCAAAATCACTACAATACCAAAATTATAGATACTGCTTCTATTACAATCCTCAAAGTATATCTTAGGGATATATTCTATAATCAGAGATTATCTATGTTTACTTTCCAAGGTTATTGCTAAAATTTCTTTGATACCAACTATAATACCCCGACCCCAGTTACCCAGAGTCGATGCATTATTTTAATACATTGGCATGATTACAAGGAATCAATTCACGAAGGACCGATCAGATTAGAAGTCTTGGAAAATAGATTACATACATTAAAATTACATTACAATTTAAAACATAAAATGCATCATAAATAGTTCCTTGAGAATGCAATTATTCCCTTTATCGTAACCCTGAATATCATTTATAATAACCATCTTAGAATCATGGGAAATATAAAACCTACAAAGGGGTGAGCTCACACACTCAGTAAGGGTAAGCAAAATAGTGGAAAATGACATAAATATTAAGCATGGTGAATAATTCAAACCACATGTTTTTACCAATAATAAACATGAACACTTTTATGGCGAGAATTTGAGTTGAGTAAATAATGCCATAATAAAACATAATCTTGGGTATTCTACTAGTCGAATGACCACATGAATAATAAATATTAATTCCATAATGAGGGAATGTAAAGTGTCAGTCGTTCTAAAACATTTTTTCATGGCCTCAGCTAAGACATCTAAAAATGATTAAGCCCTCGGCCAAAACCAGAAATCAATTTGGGAAAAGGGCTCAGCCAATTCTAAGTCTAGTTGTCTCATGAGACCTACCGATACATCGAGGAGCTATAGCGGGCTCCACCAGTCACATACTATGCCCAATAATTTCTTCATATAAAAAGTTTGAAACATAACATAGACATTCATATAAGAACTAGGATATGAAATCTCAACACTTTAAACATAAACCATGAACGGTATAAAAATAACACATCCACATTTAAACATATCATAAAACCATCAATATAATATGGAATTTTTGTATCATAATAAATCAACTTAAAAAAATAATTAAAATGAATTAATGGATTTGAAATAGATGGAAATTATTTGTAAAACTCTTTGATTGAAATATCCCATTTCCTGAAAACCTTTAAAAGTCACGCAATTTGGAAAAGAATTCACTTAAAGACATTTTTGAATCAAAGTGTCTCATACACTTTGAAACTTTTTAAAGTAATTAACATTTTAAAACATTCATGTCCATTTAAATAAATCCTTAAACCCATTTTTCAATCATGGACATTAATGAGAATGGTTTAGAAGAATAAATCTTTAAAACATTTAAAATGATGTTGTCATAGATGAAATGAAAACTATTTGAGAGAAATATCTCTTTTTTGAAATCATTTAAGAGTCACATAATTATAAAAGAAAACATTTACTTTGAAAATATTCTTATAAGCTTGTAAGTGAAGCTTTGGTTATTTTATAATGGCAGAAAATAGGCGCACCCACCGTATAAGTTAAAAAAAGACATTCTTACCTTAATTTTTTCGAAAAGGATAATAAGGACCTTGTTTGGAAAACGTAAGAATGATTCCTTTATAAACATCTTATAAAAGGTCAAACAATAGTATAAATGACTTTAATCCATATTCTATAAAATAGAAAAAATTATTTGAATTTTTTTTTACGAATCATGGATGTGGATGATAAAGAGGTCACATTAGATAATTACATATAAACAACCTCAGATAATGAAGAGATTTTAAAATTAACCCTTACCAATTAGGTAACTTACGAAACATACACCCCATGAAAGAGATATCATACAATGAAAATGTAAATACACATAAATTAAAGTGTATTACACAGAGAACACAATTATGGGTAGTACATAAACCACACAAAAGGTAATAGTGGCAATATGGCGCGAATCTCTCGGAATAAGGAGTGAGATTAAAACCCCTTACCTTGCAATTTTCTTTAGTAAAGGGTATGTTTAACATTCAATATGAAGACTATAGTATGTTATTAAATTATACCAAATCCATATTAATTTTTATGATATCTTACATTATTCATTTGTGACTTTATACTACCTATTTAATAATAATTTCAATGTTATATTAAAATGTCATATAATAATCGCTTTCATTATCGTATGTGTTTTAACTTGTTACTCAAGATTTTATTACTTAGATCATGATTTAAATACTTCCTGAATATAAAACATGATTTATATATCATATATATTTAGAATATAAATATGTATTATAAAAATATATTTAAAATGGAAAACACCATTTATGGAGATGGTAGTCCGTACCTACGTATAAATGTTTTTTCTGTTTTCATATAGTATTGAATGGATGTAAGTGAATAAGATATATGTAAGTACATAAATACTTATATATATAAATATATATATCCAGTAGAATTATTATTTCATATATTACATACTTATTAGTAATATATATTTTTATAATCGTCGATGAATGGGGAACTTGGAAATGAATCTCATCGCGCCGTGGAGACGGTAATTCGTACGTACACACGAGAGAAAGTATCATTCTGTTGATATTAAAATAATATATAATTGGATGTTATATCATATATACAGATTACTTATCATGTTATATTTAGTATTTACATCAAATACACATCATTATTATACCCATCCAAATAATAATTTATTGAATAACAATTACACCACGACCTGGAGACGGTAAGCCGTACATATGCACGTATGGTGACATGTCATTCAAAGATGGATAGAATAATGAATATGGTTGTACCATATTTATAATAACATAACAGTATATAGAAGATACTAGAGTTATTATTTTAGAGTGGATATAACAAATAAAAAAGAACTTGAAGAAGAAATAAACTTGAAAGAGAGTGGTGAAAACATTACCTCTTCTTTGGGTTCTTCATTTTGAATTGATAAAAATGGCTCCTTAAGTAAAATTTATGACTAAAGGAAGGAAACTAGGTTGAATTGAGGGAAATTTAGAGGATAATTGGTCAGTTTTTGGCCGAACCAAAAGGCTTTGAAGGTATGAATAATTGGTTAGAAGTCGTGACCTTTTATAAGGGGGGAGGGGCTCTTTAGGAAAAACTTAAAGTATTAATTTATAATATATTCATATTTGGTTTCTAATGGATAAAAAGTGTATTATTAAAAGTATGTGGTGGGGATGGGTCGAAATCCTTTCATCCAATATATTTTAAATCAGTTTGGATCATTATTTTAACCTTATCTTTCAGTTTTAACTCTAAGTTAATTAATTTGACACTTACCATGTCACTTTGTATTTTTATATTATATAGTCAATAAACATACTATAAACATCTAAGAGACCCCCAAGTGGTCCATTAATTATACACCTATCATGACATAAGTCCTTTGGCATATACGTAGATTTTTAGGAATATAATATCAATTAATAATATCATATTTATCTTAAAATACTCATTTATGTCAATTTTGAAAATATTTAATATTTGATTTCTGTTAAAGTCATAAAAATTTATTATTTCTAAAAGAATTAATTTTAGCAATAATAACATCTCATATTTACCAATAAAATTCGTGGATGGAATCAAAACATTAGATTTTATTTATTTAATCATTTATAATAATAATTATTTGATTCTTTCATTAATAAGGAAAATACTGCATCATTATTGTAACATAAATAAATTTAATTATTCAATGTCTAAAAATTATAAATAAAATACAATTATTTAGTAAATCATTTTATCATTCTAATGAATATTTATAGTCTAAAATATAACATATATAACCTTATGTAAAAATTGTTTTTCTAAAATATATATGCTTAAGACATTTTTGTAGTTACATTATCATAATTAATATAAAGTAAAATTATCACGTACAAGTGGATCAATGGGGTCCACAAATCGACTCAAAGATGACCATGGTTGGATATGTATCAACAAATAGGGTTAGGACACGTTTTAGGGTAATTTATTCCTATTGTAATATTATTTGTTTACCCATATTTACGAGATTTACCCTTTAACCATGGTAAATAAAATATTTAACGAAGTAATTATTCAAAATGTCTAAAAAAATTACCTATTTAAACAATTTATACCTCATGATTCCAAATATGTAATACATTTTTCTAAATTCATGACACAGAAGAGGTAGAAATTAATTTCAAATTAATTAACATTGTTAAAACAAAAAACGTGTTTTTAAGAGATATTAACTATCAAAAGATTGGCACTTTATTCTGTCCAGTTTAAATGTGAAATCACATCAAATGACCAACATAGGATTAATTCATAAAAATATTATCTAATTATAATCTAAAATCACCCAAATTCATAATTTATCACTGTTAATTATTTCAATTGAAAACGTTTTTTAATTAAAATTTAGTAATTTTCACTATTCATCAAAATATGAAAGTTATTTGAAAAGTACCAAAAATTCATCCTAAGATAATTTTAATATTTTAATACAGAAATGAATTCCATTTTGAAAGATAAAATATTTAAAATTTTAAAAAGTGGGTATTACTATTCATAATGGCTCGTTTGATTGGTTGCAGTGTGTGTTAGAACTCAAAGTTGCGTACTACACATGCTACTACATTATTCAAAGAGAAGCATACCGTGGAAGCTTTGGGTGTTAAAATAATTGTATATGGAATTATTAATAAATTGGAATTAATTATTTTCCATTTAGTATGAATTTTTTAAATGATTAAATGGAGTATAATAATTTGTCTATCATTTCATTAATAGGTTTTATAATATGTAATAATAGACCATATTAATACCATTAAAATCATATTTATCAATTAAAAAAATTATCATGAACATCCATGTATGGTGGTGGTGAAACCAAAAACTGAAATCAATTGTGAGTTATATTTATATGTAATGTATCAATTTATATTTACAATATTATAAAATAATTTTTTTGTGATTTATATTATTTTAATTTTACTTCTTAATTAATCATTAATCTATCATACATATTGTATATATGATTAATGAACATATATTCAGTGACCATGTTTTCAATTACCAGATTTTCAATGTTTTTGTATGAAAAAACATATTTGAAATGACCATATTTATAATGACCAAATTACATCCGTATATATTAACTTACTAAATCATTCGATGATTCCACTATGAAATTTTAAGAAAAATTTATTATTTCATATTACTAGTATTGTATAATTCGTTATCCTTTGATTGTGATCTTCCTAATTATAGGTTTGTTTGGTAATTGGTAATCCTCATGATTGAACATTATATAGAACATTTTCTAGTATTATAGATTTCATTATTTTCTATCTATTTTAAACTATTTACTTATTAAAATTTAATAGATGCACTTCATTCATGTTATGTGATTATCCATGGTATGCAGTACTTTATTTATGTTCCTTTGTTATAATTTCCCACTTATTAATGAGCATAGTGTATTCTGATTGGTTCATATAACAAAGGGTATATTTTAAAATCATGTTTCAATCCTTTTGAAATAATTTAGAAACGTTCTTCAAATCTTTAGATATAAAAACAGCAATGACAACACTAATAATAATAATAATTAAAATGGGTCTTAAAAACTATGGTTATATGTTGATAATATTGTGATACCTTATCCTCTATAAAATAATTTGTATGTATAGCTTCTAGATATATCATTCTCGATCATGTGGGAATGTAATTGCTAAAAATGTAATTTCAATTTACTCTAAAAAGATTGAGGTAACCATTTGTTATGATCCAACATTAAATTTTTTCAATGTAGGATGTTCTCTATGATTAATAGTTTGTTATGAATGATTATTCTATGATTTATCACATCTATCTTCACCACGGAATGTATTAAAAATATTATTCTATTCAATTGAAGGGTTGATTATCATAAATATTTCATGAATTACATGTTATGAAGTGCTTTAATTATTATTATTTTCATTCTAGAATCAGGCGTGGGTTATACATTATATTTAAATGTAAAAATATATATTTGGTTGTGTTATCAAGGTAATAGATCATGTCCTATATTAATGATCATGAAAATTAAGGGTTCAGGAAAATTATAATCTAATTCATTTTCTTGAAGAATCCAAAATTTTCCATATGTTTAAAAAATGGTTCCACTATATCATTTATAATAATTTAATTTAGTTCATTGATCAAAAAATATTAAAGATCATATTCTTATAAGGGTAATTTATTCTTAGGTAGTGACGTCGGATGGATCACCTTTAAAAATCAAATATGAATCGGTTTACATGCCCAAGAAAAGGAATTATTTGTTTCATTCCTTATGTTTCATGTCTTATATCCATGTGGTAAAATAATTTGGTGGTCAATTAATTCTAATAGGGGGAATTTTTTACTTTTATATAGATTACATTCATAATAACAATATGATCATTTTATATCAAATCTATTTTATTCCTGTCATATTTAAACAAGTCAAGTATCTTCATGAGTTGGACAACGATCTCCTTAACATTAGGGTAAACCTAAATGTTAAATATTGATTGTGTAATATATTGATATTTAAAAAATATTATATCATGGTGTGTACAAGATATGAATAAATGATCTTAAACAAACACAAAAAATTGACTCAAAACGGTTTATGATCTGTGTGACCCCAATCCTATATTTTATTAAAATCCAAATAAATAGTTTAACAATTACATGGGGTATTACGAATATTGGAGTGAATCTCAATATGGATATATGTATCCACTAGTGGTGTCCAAATTTATAGGGTCAAAAAGGATCAAATCAAGCTCATATCTATAACCACTATATTTGAAAGGAAATTTTCAACCTAGTTGGAATCCTTTTTTGAATGTCTCTTAACTTTGAAGAGGTGACTGGTGGACTTAATGAATTCAATCAACTACCAAATAATCATCCAAATTATAGTCATAATAATTTCTTTTATGGATTAAAAAATATTATTTTAATAAGATTCAATAAAAATAGACATGCATCCATGATGGAAATAAAGAGTGATGGAATAAATTATTTCCCATTATTTAGACTCATATGAAATTTCAGTTCCAATATAGTGATAATATCATACTTTGAAAAATATTTGGGTGGGGGGGTATGGAAAATTCCTCAACATCCAAAAGTATCTATAATTCTAGATGCTACACCATAAAAATTATCCTTGTTCTATGAAGGGATATGGGGAATCAATCATCATGATTTCTAGACCTATGGAATTTAAGCCTTACACTCACACAAAATAGCTACAATATATTTATATAAGAAAGGGTTTTGTTCATTTTATTTGTCTGTAATTTAGATCTAGTCAACACATCATTATTCATGTTCATAATTATATCTTTAATGGATGGGTTCTAGTCTTCAAATAAAAAAACATTCCAGACCATCAAGATATAGGACTTGATTGTGGTCACAGTTGTGTGCTGTAGATTATGGAATTCTTAACTCTGTTAAACATTATGAAGGGAAATCATCTGACCATGTATAATATTATTAGTGTATATGGTAATTCTAATGTTGTTCATCACAGCATTCCAAATTTTTTCTACAAAATGAATGATAATAAAATAATACTACAGTTTTGAAGTTTTTTCATGAAAATGATTAATTGTGGATAGTTGTATACATATGATCTATATAAAATCTTATGTCGTGAGAAAAACTCTCATTATCTCCAAGATAAGTATCCACCTTGATGGATGAATGAAATAAATTTTTATCTTCTGTATCCATGATGGTGTGTTTGGGATGCCTTCACACTTTATCCTATAATATTATTTGGTGTTAAGGAAGCTATTTCTCATTGTTTTCCATATGAGTATCTTTGTATCCACAAACACATAAATTTTTAGGATGATGGATTCCTAATAAAGTACTCATTCACACATGTTATTAATATTGTGGATGAATTAAACAATGTTCATGTAACATGGTCTTAAAGAAACATTCAAACTTTCAACAATGGGGGTTTTAAGCTTGGTAGTATCCCAAATGATTAGGTTAGATTTCTGACATACCATTATTTCGAGTTGCACAAAATTTCTTTGAAAAACAATTCTGATGGAGTTCCAAATATATATATATATATGAAATTATATTTTCCATCTATTAGATTATGAATAATCTTTCTTGACATAAAAAAATAGAGATCACTAGATGTCAATATATTACTAGTGAATTTTCTAAGAATTGAATCATTAAATATCTTTAGATCATTTATTCCTTGTCCAACCATATTATCTAGATGTATGAAGTATCTCTATTTAATAATAAAAATATTCATCTCATTGATAGATCTCTTCCGGATAAAATTCTTGGTCATTTTTTTTACAGTTTATTAATTATAATTCTAGGCCATTTTGATATTAAAAATAAAAAAATCAAAAAGTTACAACCGAATTGACCAAGAAAACACTTCTAGTATGAGACTTATATTTCCCTTTACAACAAATCATCTGATAAGATATATTATAAAACATTACTATATAGATAGACGCCTCTTACTTTTTCCTAGAATAGGGTGACACATTGTAGATAAAAGGAATTGAACACATTTAAACTTGGAGAGTTCTTGTGATCTTTTCTTCCTAATATTAGGGATTCCATCCAAAAATAAAATAATGTTCTTTCTCCAGCTGATTTATTAACTTACTATATCTTCATAGTGACTAAAGATTTATTTGATGGAAAATAGAGTTCTTTTTGGGGCCTTCCCATTATGAAGGTTTTTATAAACAAAGAGAAGGTCCAAGGGAGTGAAAAGCCTCACAAGTGTTGGTATATTTTTATATTCCTATTTGGAAAATATCATTTATTAATATTATAATTTAATATTATGTCATGGTAAATAGAATAATTTAGATGGGGGTTCCCTTATCTAATGCCCCTTAAGGATTGGAAAAGTCTTGTATGGGAATCCTTTGTTTAGAATAGAATGTATTTAAGAGTTAAGGATAGTGCTAATAAATTCGATGATTTCATAGGAGAAGTCATACCACATTTGGATATCAATAATAAAACTCCATTTCATCAAGTAAAATTCCATTGAGATATAAATTTTGAGGGAATGTTTTCCATCCTTCACTTAATTTCTTATTATGTTTAAAATTTATGATGTGGCTAATAGAAAACATTCGATATTATTCCTAGGTACAAACCCAAGAAGATTTGGGGTAATGTGTCCCTAATGATAGCCTCCATCTTAGTTGTAATATATTTTCTAATAATTTTTTGGGATAATGTTACCTATTCAAATTGGTCTGATTTTATGAATGTTGATTACATTTTCTTTATTTTGTATAAGATAAAAAAAATATTCCGTTGATCACATGGGGATTTGGGGAATGATTCAATAACTCTATAAAATAATTGATCACCTTAGTATATAGGATGTACAAATTGAAAAAGAAAATTTTTTTCGTCAACCAATATGATCCATGAGAGAATTAAATGTTGGGGGATAAGAGTATGGTTTTTAAAAATTCTTCAGAGGGATACATGGTAAGATTTATATTTTGATTATAACAATTTCAATTTTGTATTTTATCAACTAACATGTGGTTATTGTAAATTACATCATCATAATACAAAATTTATCAATGATGAATCAAAACATTAAAGATGTTATATTTTTTGATGTGTGAGTGAACCCATTGATACAAATTGAATTATTAATTATTATTACTATTTTCTATATATACTACCAAAAGTAATTTTTATAATTCCAATCTCTATCTCTCAAACATTAGACATTGATCTAGTTACCGTCTAGACTCTTCTTGAGTGTTAAAAGTTTATTGAGTATGTAGATAGATTGGATTTTCCATCTATATTAACTATATTGGATATTATTTAGATGTTGGTAGAATGTTATATATTCTTTAGTATCTATTATATCATCCATTTTCTTCGAGAAAAATATTTTTTACTACAATACCCTAAAAGGATTTGCATATTTTTCTATTTTCATGCAATATTTTTATAGTAGTATTCCTTAAGGATCAAACCTCTATGCATCAAGAACAACTTACATGCATCCATGTGTAACCAGACATCTATTAATGAATTTTAATGGGAGATGTTATGTCCTACTGAACTATGTGTATATCTCAAGAATATTAGGGTTCTGATCCAAACAATATTTTTGGTGAACCATGAAAACCCAATGAAAAAATCCATATCATTCATTTCATAAAAACATCTATATACCTTACTGAACTATATTCCATTTATGGAATGTATGATCCATGTATATGCATACACAACAACTAAGAATTCAGTTAAATTTTAGTAGTTATTGTGATAATACAAAAAATTATAGGAAATAATATTTATGTTATTTCTTGTTTTCTCATATGATATAAAGACAATATTTAAATCCCCAACAGTAATTCATCTATGTCTAAACACATCAGATGTCATTTTTAAATACCTCCATAAGTCGCATATATTGATTTAATAGTTAGATGAATATAAGAAGAAGATGTATAGGGTGTGGAATTGGGTAGAAAGGGAATAAAATATGTTGGGATAACTCTTTTTCAATAAAGGAGTGGAATATTATCATGCTTAAAGAGAGATATATGATCCATACCATTGAAATTTATATTAAATGTGAAAAATATATATCCAAATGTGGATCATTGGAAGGATTTCCATTTATAAAACACTAATTTGGGTTTTTTAATTGAAATTAAAATTTTTCCTTTCATCTCTAGGTATTTATAAGGGTTGTGATCATGGATTTGTTCCTGTGACCTGTACAATTTTGATATAGGAACTTCATTATTTAAGATACTTTTATTTTATTAGTGGCCCTCCCTATTATGTCATCTTAAAAAATGATTTATTATCATTCCCATTTCGCTTATATTTCTTTTACTTTGGGGTTATAGTATTAATTGTTTCAATATATCCTTAATGTGTTATGTTCTTATCCTGGTTGACTTTAAGATGTTTTATGTATTCTATTTTATCATCCCATAACTGAAAATTTAATGGGGTAAACATGTTCCTATAATTAATTATTTTAGTGGGGGTTTCATCATTTTCACTTCCCATAGTATTCATAAAAAAGGGGAACTTGTAAGAAGAGGTTGTCTAGTTCATCATTGGGGTTATTTTTGAACCAATCTAACATTCGAGAAGTTTTTTTATTTAAGGGGAGGTGTCTTGAGATTTTTGGTTCTTTGTGTGTCACACATAGGGGCCACCTCAAGTACCCCAGAGCCAGTGGCATTTCTAGTCATATCCTTATTAATGCGATCTTGTTCATATAAGAGAAAGTTATCCTAAGTGAAAATTTTCCTCATAAGTCTTCCTTCCATGTTCATGGAATCAAAATTATTATATGTGGCATCCATATCTAGGTATTTGTAGTTTATATCTATAAGAACATTATCCATGAAGATTTTTCCATGATTGGATGTATGGTAAGAATTGTCCACTACCAATGATCCATCTGAAGGGGGGTATCTAGTAGAATTTTGTGAAATTTGGAAACATATTAAATTTCAAAAAATCCTAGAAATATTAAATTAAATTATTAATACTTCACCTAACATATATAGATTGTTCAGTAGGTTTATATCTAGCGATTAGTGAAGGTTTAGGGTCTCTAAATGATGCTCCCAAGGGAGTTTGGTATTAGGCTGCCACCACAAAGGGAAAGTCTTCCATAAAAATTTCATTCACATTATCCATTATAATTTAATTTTATTTATCTCCAATAACTTTAGCGAAGATGAATAACTTGTCTCAATTAAATTCAGAGCCTATATGTAGAAAAATACTTTGATTTTCACATAATATGGGTTTTATTTTAAACATATTTCCATATTTATGTTATCCTCTATTGATTTTATGATCTCATATTTAACATTGGTTCGAGCCATATCATGTTCAACCAAGACCGTAGAAAAATTCCAAAACCTTGAATTATCATTTGGTTTATCCATTCTGATCAGATCATTGTCTATAGAAGAAATGTTCCATATTATTCACAGATCAATGTATAACAAGATGAGAATACTAATTCAAATGCATAACTATGTAAGGGTGTTACTCACATTATACTGGTCTATGTTCAGGTCCCATTTTTGTATTTTGTGAAATCCCATATTCTGGTGTTTCCTGCACCGACACTATCCCGTCACAATGCTAAGGTTGTTGTTTTTGTGGATGTTTGTTCGGATTATTCACGTTGATGGTTCAGTGTGTGATATTTTGGTTCTGTCGAGACCGTTGTTGCCGGTGAGTCGCTCTCTCCAGCACTAATGATTTGGGTACAGCGATGAATAATCACTTTGTTCAGCTCATGGCTTCTGTGGTGCCCATGATGGTGTTCTGTGATGGCATGACTCCAGTGATGATCTAGTGATTCTGGCATGATGCGACAGTTCCGGTGAAGATGGTGTCAATGTCGACAAGATAAAAATCAATGATGACGATGGCTTGGGCATCGTGCTGTATTGATTCACGTAAGTCGTAGGGCTCGAGGGTGTTTCTATGTTTTTTGAATTTTGATTGTGATATTTTGGGGTGTTGTGCGTTTTGTATGTGTTCCCACTTATCCTCAAGTGGTTATTTTGAAAATTAAAAAAAAGAGGATTTGGATATCTTTTAGGGGTGGGAATGACCTACCTTATTGATTACCTAACACAAAAATAGAAAATATGTATTTATGTTCACAATTTATTAATTATTTATTCGGAAATAATAACTCTATTTTTAGTAAATGCGTTTTACTATTCAAAATATTTTTTCCAAATATCTAAAAATAAGAACTCTATTTTTTTAAGGCATTCTATTCAATTTTTTAGGTTTTTGAAATTCAATGTAAATGAATTGTGTCAACATTGATATTAAATATATTTCATAACAAATAATTTTTTTATATGATTTATGTTCATAAGGAAATTATCCTGAGGAAATTCAATGGGTTATGGTTGATAATATCAACAAATTTTTAATTATTGGTTATTTTTTCTTTTATACTAACTATATTTACCCCAAAATTTAATAAACATTGTTTCATAATAATCCTGAAATGTAGTAATTGGGGGGCATGGTAGAAACAAAAGGATAAGGATGGATACATAATAAAAAAATTTCAAAATTTTATATTATGAGATTATTTTGACCCATACTCATCCTAGTTTTGAAATAAATTATTTTATATCCATTTTAAATGAATTCTAAATTAAATTAAATTAATATTTTATGAAATTGAAAGAGTGATCTACCCATATTTTATAAATAGGTAACATATTCTTCTCATTTTTTAACAATTCAAGAATGATTTAGTACATCTAGTACCTGAAAAAATAATTTATTAAATCCCTCCTCATTTCATAGAGGTTTTATTTTTATCATAAAAACAATCTAATTTTTTTATGTAAACCTTAAGAGGTTGTCTGAATAAAATGAATAGTTCATAACCAAGATTTTTCATATTTTTTATATTAATAAAATATTATAATATTCATTGACCATAATGAAATAAAAATATATATATAAAATATTAAAATAGGTTATATTATTAGTCTAGTAACCAATATCCATCTCCAGCATCCATCAAATTTGAATGGGATTGATCATTCATTTTTCTGGTAGGTTTTCGCCTCACAGACAGATGTAATTCATTTTCCATCACCACATCTCATGGATGGTTATAATTATGTATTAAATATATTTAATTAAATTATATTAATAAAATATTTATCATTTTAAAAACATATTGTTTCATATAATTTCGTACCATTCCATCACTTGAAAATGATGACGTTGTTCGTGCAAATGTGTGGACTACCAAATCCACCGGGTGATGTGATTCACTTTTCATCACGACATCATAAGGATGATATATATAAGTTTATTTAAAAAATAATATGGTATTAATGATATTATGGACACTTCTAAAGGATAAAATAATACTTTATATTTTTTTCCATATTTATTGTTGAAAATGGAAACCATAGTCTTGCATGTGTACGACCTACCATTTCGATGATTATAACATAATTAATTTTTCATAACTATATTTAATTTTTTTATATAAAATTGATGTATAAAATTTTTAATTATTTAGTGATTATTATTCTTCAGATTATCGGACAATGATATCTTTGACCATCGTCAGCAGACTGATGTTTTTTTGAAATTATGAAACAATCATTCTCAAAAAAACCGATGTGGAAATAACTGGTTAAGTAATAAAATATTCCAATAAAATGAATAAAATTAAAATTTTAAGGATAAAATATTAAATCTATAATGTTTTCTTATTTTTTTTAAAAATTCAAATGAGTTTAATATACATGAGTTAATGGAAATACCTAAAAATAATGGTCTAAAGGTAAGGGATTTCTTATTGATTTTCTATCATTGAGGCATATTTTATTGTTATGAAACAAATTTATTTTATATGGTATATATACATCCATTTTACATGTTATATAATAATTTTTTTAATTCAAGTTATTTTATTTTGAAATTTTCATTACTTAAACCAGGGGGATTTTAATTGAAATTCACCAAGTCATAAAAGGATTCCGAACCCAATTTATTTCTATTGGATTATAGCTATTATTCATTTAATATTTTGTTCCACTATTATATTTGAATTGATCATTAAATTTATTTGTATTTTTATTTTCTATTTTTTTGGATTTATATTTTTTACAAATAATATCTCCACTGATTAATTTTCAATTCAATAAAATAATCATTATAAGGTTAATTCATCTAAATTTACATTTCTATTGAAAATATGTTTATTATATGAACCTATAACCTTTTATTAGGTGTTTATACAAACCAATTGACATTTTATATCCTGAATATACTTATGATCATGATATTTAACATTTCACAATATATTTTTGTTCCATGGTGATTATGTTTAAAAAGATTTCAATGTGGAAAAGGCTTTATGTTATAATTTCATTTCTTTCTCAGTATTATTTATGGTCAATGTTCTATTAGGGGAAATAATATAATCTTATTTTATTTAACATCTCATTTCATGTTCTAATATTAATAATTTTTCATAAATGATTAATTTATATTTCATCCTTTATTGATTAAATAATAATCAAGAAATATGTTTGTAATTGATGAAATTATTTTATATTATTTTAGATTGGGAATCTTCATATTCCATATTCCTGATTTCTAAAACATCTAAAAAATATTTTTTTCTAAAAATTAAATTATTTCCTAAATTAATTCCACATTATCTTTGGCCTTATTTTAAATGGGTTTAAAATGGAAATTTCTTAACGGTTTAATGCTGGGATACTTTAACTACATTTATGAAATTTTTTAAAAGAATGATAATTTTCATCATTAATGACATGAAAACGTTTTCCCACCATCATTAACATTATTAGTTCTTAATATTTAATTATATGTTTTTAATGTTATTTTCAAAGATAATTGTCTCAAAAATATTTTGGGAATTTTTTTAAGTTATTCTTACAGTGAAAATATATTTTCTAAAAAAATAGTTTCAATGATATTTTATTGGTTTTATAAATTGATTAATGTAAACAAAAATTTGAGTTATTTACACATCATTAGGTATATTTTGTAATGATACCCTCATCATTATTTCTCTAGTTGTATTATGATTGTTTCAAATGATTTTAATGGAACCCATTTCATTTCCATGGTTGAATCTGTTAATGAAAGAACAATGATTATTATTATATTGAAAAGTGAAAGATTATAAATGTTTTATAAGTGTACGTAACTTGTAAATTATTTAAGATGATGTGTGATCACTATATAGTTCATTAGAAGGGCTTATCCCCATTATATCTTATGATATGATGGGTTGATCCCTATTATAGATCAAGATGAGAACAGTGGATCCCCATTATAGCTCATGATATGATAAGTGAACCTATTATAGCTTTCCAAATCATTGGGTAATGTTTTTTTATCTTTATAGGATATGAGGAGGGAGTTACCATATGGTTTATACTATAGATTTAACTAGGATCCAATTATTTCTAACATGGGTTATGAATATAAGTTTCCTTGATACCAACATGTTTTTTTATGCTTACTATGGTTTTTTAATGATTAATTTTATCATGATTCTAATCACATGGAATATGATTATTGACTCCTCTGACTATTGTTTTTGATAAATATTTATTCCATGATTCTCTATTAACGATAATATTATTGAGGGGTATGAATTTTCTTAAAATTATGCTCATGTATTTTGACTAATGGTATCATTTGTCTTATGATCATATTATTCTCCCTAATGACATCCAAATTTTAATGATTATTTTTACCCTTAATGAGTGTTTGAGATCACTATTCTCATATGTAATTTCCCCCTTATTGTGAAAAATGTTTTTGGACTGTTTTTCTTAAAAATATATCTAAATGTGAAGAACATAGTTGGAGATGATGTTGGCCATTATTAAATAGTTGTTACTAGTTTCTCATAATTCTATAAAACTCAAAACCTAAATGTTCTTTCAGTGTGTAAATGATCTCATATTTTCTTTTACTAATATATGGTTTGGATGGGTAAATTTTGGTCATATTTATCAGTAAAAAATCAAAAAAATCTAATTTTAATGTTTTTGCATCAGATAGGTATGTTTGAGTATGGGGCCTTTATAGATTAATATAAATAAAGTATACATTACTTATTGATTTTTAGAAAATGAATGGTAGATCCTACTTCCTCCTATGAACAACTATTTTTTTATCATCAATCAATTTATTTTCTCCATCTAGGTTTTGAGAATATGTTAATGGAAATGAAGAACCACCATTGGTGGTTTGGTGTGATGATGGAAGTATTAGAATATGTTTTCAAATATCACACTTTTTAATGACTGAAATCCTATTACACACCAACTTATATATTTTAAGACCTGTCCCCCGGGGCCCGTGCCGTGACTACCCTAAGCCCGCCTTCCACAGGCCAGGGGCAAGTGACTAGCCCCAAAGGCATAAATCCCTAATCTGGGAAGGCATTGCCTTTATAATATTATACACACAAAACAATGTACAAGATATAATAAAAACACTAAGTAGAATTGTATACAAAGAGTGTTGAAAGTATAGGGGCTGGAATACAAGCCCAACATGGAAATACAAGTAAAGCTGAAAACAAGTACAACTAAAAAGGGAAAAATAGCTGAAAGGTGAAGAGAAGATCATGGATCATCCACCATAGATCCTACCTGAAGGGTAGGTACAAATAGCCTCCACAGCACTCCATGTTCGTCCATCTCCACCCAGTACCGTCACGCTGTGTGTTCCACCTCCGAGTACAATCGAGTCCAGTCCACTCAGCTTGGGTCAGCATTGTCCTTTGTCTGCAACCAACATAACGAGGTGTGGGCAAACCCCGTGTAGGGGTGAATATAACGATACTCAGTAGGGACCCCGGGACCCTCAAGGTCGCTCAAAAACCAACAAGGATAAACCACAAAGTATGAATCTATAGATAACCTCACTTAGGTACATGCCCATACATATACCCAATTTACCAAGTGATCCATATCAATCATGAGGTAAACACGAATGTTACTGAATCAGCTCAAACCAGGAATTGATTCTAGGGGTAGTATAAAAAAACAACCCTAGACACACTGTCGAAACCTCGGCTGCTGGAGTACTCCTCCTCTATCAATTAATATGGGCATGTCGGGTCACACGGAGGTGCTTTCCAATCTCCTTGGACTGCTGAGGTACTCCTCCTGTCGATTATCGTGGGTCTTCCATGTCACACAGAGGCGCTCCCAACCGTGGGTCTGCCGCGTCACACAGAGGAGCTCCCTCTCAAAGCCTGCTGAGGTACTCCACATGTCGAGTATCATGGGTCTGCTGTGTCACATAGAGGCGCTCCCTACCGTGGGTCTGCCACAACACTAAGACGCTGCTGAATGGGCTAGTCAAGTCATTTCGAGTAGAATAGGTCAAAAGTCATTAGGTCTCAGTCAGCTACTTGGTCTCGGCGCTATGCTCACTCATCTCTTGGAGGATCTGATCCACGATCTACAGGTCGATACTCTAACAATCACTAAGTCCCATGTATAAGTATCTCAAAGGTCTACCTCTTCATAATTGTCTCAACGCAACAGAAGACATATTAGTAGGATTCCCAGTCTGTGAATGATTAGCTTTTTAGTCTCGGGGGCCAGGTTGGATTCGTGTACAATCTAACCTGACTGTATCTCAACATTACCCCCGAACACCAGTGGATTATACTCAACGGGACCATCATGCTCCAAGATTATGAGCACCATTGATGGTTCGTCAAACTGTCATCCGGTGCCAAAGATTTGGCCATGAAATTAAAGGGGTCAGTAATGGTCCCGGGTCCGGTCTGACCCAGTTGGACCGACCCTACCCGACTTAGTTTGGGCCGACCCTGTTTAGGTCGACCCGTGCTAACCCGAGGGGTCCGGCCTGGCCTGTTTGGCGGATCGGCCAGTTGGGTTTGGTTGGCCTGCTGGGCCCAGCCCAGCCGGCCGCAAGAGGGGTCCGGCCCAGAGTGCCACAATGGGCACGACCTGGTGCGGCTCAGCCCAGATGGCATGGTTGGGGCAGGTTTGGCCAGGGCACCACGAGGGGACCGGGATTCCCGCTCGGCTGGGTGGCTGCAAGGGGGATGGGATGCCAGCTCGTCCAGGAGGCCGCAAGGGGTCGGGACGCCGGCTCAGCTGGGAGGTCGCGAGGGGCCAAGATTCCAGCTCGGTTGGGAGGCCGCGAGGGTCCGGGACACCGGCTTGGCCGGGTGGCCACGACGGGAAAGGATATCGGCTCTACAAGGAGTACGTGAGGGGGTTGGTTCACCAAATGCGTGCGGGGTGCGCGCGGAGGCCGGAAGGCGGCCGTCATGGGGTGGCGCAGGCGGAGTCCGTTAGGGAAGCTGGGTGCGGCTCGGTAAGACGGGGTGCGGCCAAGCGGGGCGCGGAAAGGCGGGCTGCGGCCAGGCGGCGCTCGGCCCTATGGGGGGTGGCTAGGCGGGGTGTGGCCAGGCGGGGCGCATCCAGGTGGGGCATGGCCAAGTGGGGTTCAGTCGGGGAAGTCAGTGGCCGTGCGAGCTGGAGTAGCTCAGTCGGTTCACTGGCAGACGGTGTGGCCTGGGCGGCTCGGTCGGAGGTCTACGGTTTGACCCGAAGCACCAATGCGTCATGGGGGTGGTGCGGTTCGTGGAGGTCATGGGTAGAACAGCCTTTGTCGTTGCTACCTTTGTGGTTTCATCGCCTAATCTTCCTCACGATGAAACATCACAAAGAGATCAGTTGGGGGATTCGGCCCATGTTAGTTGGTCCTGCACCCTCCACGTTTATGGGTGATATAAATTGGTGCATCAAAGGAGTACTATAAACAAATATTATTCACAAAACATCACATTGATTCCTTTCAAAAAAAGGTGAGAAAAACAAAAGGAATTTCACTCAAATTACACCCCCTACATTTAATTGTCGGGCATCGTTCATTGATAGGATCACAGAAAGTAGACGAAGAGAATCTTTGTTCATCGCATCCACCGCACTATTCCACTCCCAAATTCATACAATGGTTGTGGAAGTGGTTCCAAGTCTGTAGGTGTCTGGGGAAGAAGATCGAAGGGAACCATTGGCGTTATTCATTCTTTATTGGTGAGAGTTCTTCGTTGGGGCCTTCTCCCAAAAATTCTCTCCTCAAAACACCCATGGTCTCCACTGTAATGAATAATGCCAACCCAAAAATAATAATAGATCTATTATTTTAGGTGTTGGAACAAAATTCAAAAAAAGAGAATTAATTACATGGCTCCCTTTAATTAATCCATGATGGTTGTCGAAGAATTAATTAGGGGAGGTGAAGAGGCTCTCCCTCATTAATGAGGGAGATTTAAGAGGTTATACACTCCTCCCATTAATAGGGTTCTAGTGGTCCCCACCCCTGTTATTAAAATGGGAGGTTATGTGGTCACGGGTGGTCTCCATGTCGTAACCTCTCGCATGAGGTTATGTTTGTGTGGTCCCCACCATCATAACCATTAATGCGAGGTTAAGGTGTGGTGCTCCCACCTCCAACTCCCATTTGGTAGATTTAACCACCAACACTCACATGGCGTCTCAAATAAAAAAAATTTATCTCACATTAGTTTATTATTTTTTTCCATGAAAACCCAAAAACTAACTTTTATTATCGACTCACTACAGTCGAAGGAAAGTCTTATTAAGAGAATATCGGCGCTGTGAGTTCAATGGTGCCCTCAGATTTCATTTTCGAGCACTGTTTCAAAGGTTATAAAAACTCGCTCATACCTTTACTATACGTACCCGATCAAAACATTAAAAATTGATTCCATGCACACCAGGCCTCAGAATCAAGCAACTAAAATATTTGCGGACACGTTAAATTCCCATTAATTTAAGAAAAAAATACCACAAAAATTTTGGGTCTTTACATTCTCCGCACCTCAGGGCTTTACATCCCCATAAGCTACCACATGAACTAAAGGAAAAAAGTTCAGGTACTGAGCACGCTTCTGAGCCTCCCACTCCCATGTGATCTCCTGAAGGTTCTTGTGCTGCCACTGTATGTGCACTAGAGTATCCACCTTCCATGTAGGACCCACTTATGTCGATCCTCAATATCCACTGGAACCTACATGAAATTTTCCCCATCATCGACGTCCAGCTCTCCATGGTCAATGATGTGGGAAGTGTCATGCACATATCTCCTCAGCTGAGATACGTGGAAGATGTCGTGAACCCAATGCAACTGAGGTGGAAGTGCTAAGCGGTAATCCACCTCGCTAACTCCGCTAAGGACCTTAAAAGTTCTGATGAAACATAGAGATAACATGTCGCCTCACCCAAATCTCTGTAGACCTCGTCGAGGTGAGACCCATAGAAATACATGGTCTCCATCCTCGAACTCCAGAGGTCTCCATCTCCTATCAGCATATGACTTCTACCTGCTCTATGCAGTCTTCATTCACTCATAGATGATCTGAAACTTCTCTATTATAGTTTGTACCATCTCTGGTCCCACCAGTGCTGACTCCCCTGGGTCTGTCCTGCATAATGGTGATCTTCAAGGTCACCCGTATAACACCTATAAAGGTGCCATCCCAATGGTGGATTAATATGTTTTTTTAGGCAAACTCCAACAATGAAAAGGGATCCTCCCTGTGGTGACTGAAGTGGAGGACACAAGCACGTAACATGTCTTCGATGGTCTAAATGGTCTGCTCAATCTGACCATTCGTATGAGGATGGAAAGTGGTGCTCAGGAGAAACCGTATCTTGAAAGCCTCCTGCAACCCCTTCCATAGCCATGAAGTAAACTGTGCATCACAATCAGAGACAATAGAAGAAGGTACTCCATGTATCTGCATAATCTTCTGCACATAGAGGCATCCCAAGCTCTCTACTGAACCCTGCTCTTGGATCAGTAGGAAGTGGGCCGACTTGGTGAGTCTGTCGACGATCACCCAAATCGAGTCATGACCGCTAGATGTACATAGAAGTCCCATCATGAAGTCCATGGATATCACATCCCAATTCCACTATAGGAACTCTAATGGCTAAACCAAGCCTACTAGTACCTGGTGACCCACCTTCACTTACTAACAAGTGATACATTGGGAAAAAAACACTGCTACTGCCCTCTTAATACTTGGCCACCAATGATATCTTTTAAGGTCTCGGTACATCTTCCCCACTCCAAGATGTACTGCTATAGGGGATGTGTGTAACTCCCTCAAAACATCTTCTGGAAGTGACATTGGCACCATAATACATCCTCTAAAGAGGATGACATGATCCCCACATTTAGAAAATTCATCTGGTGCATGTCCTGTGGATATCTGAGCACGTCATGTCTCGCAGTTAGCATCCCCATGTTGCACCTCTCTGACTCACTGAAGAAGTGGGGGAGTGACTATAAGATACAATAGAAAGGCTACTCCGTCTTTATTCGCAATGGATATCTATATGGTAGCCACTTGCTCTATCGCCTCTCCTAGTAGATGTATACCAGATCTCCTACGATGTTCATCTACTACACATTCCCCTTCCTAGGAGTATAGAGTATCTCGAAGTCATAGTCCTAGAGGAAATCAATCCATCATCATTGTCTCAGGTTTAGGTCCTTCTAAGAGAATATATACCTGTGACTCTTGTGAACAAAGTACATGGTAAAACGTTCACCCATCAGATAGTGCAGACACATCTTCAAGGCGAAGGACACTATTGCTAACTCCATGTCATGGGTATCATAGTTCTACTCGTGATGTATCATTTGTAGAGAACCATATGATATAACTTCTCGCTCTTGCATCCGGACACACCCAAGTCTGGTTTCTGATGGGTTTCAGTAGACTACGTAATGTACGCCTTCCTCTGGAAGTATCAAGATGGGGGCACTAGTCAGCCTCTATCTCAGCACATGAAAGATCTGTTGGAATCTCTCTGACCAAATGAAGGGTTGAATCTTCTTTTTCAGGGCGGATAGTGCTGATGTAACTCTAGAATTGTCTGGAATGAACCTCTTGTAGTAAATAGCCAAACCCAAGAAACAGCGTACCTCTATCACACTTCTGGGTGGCTCCCAAGAAATTACAGCCCCAATCTTCCCTAAATCCACTAAAAATCCATCCTCTAAGATGACGTGTCCCATGAAGTGATCCTCTCGGATCCAAAACTGTCACTTCGAGAGATTACCATAAAGCTGGTGCTCTCGGAGTGTGTCCAGTACTAACAGAAAATGGTAGGCATGATCATCCCTAGTAGTCAAGTAGATCATAATGTCTTCGATGAAGGCTACGACAATGAAAACAAGGTATGGCGGGAAGATCTTGTTCCTGAGTCCCATGAACACTCATGGAGAATTTCATACGCCGAATGGCATAACCAAGAACTTGTAGTAGTCATACTGACATTTTAAAGCCATCTTCTATTCATCCTCATCCCGAACATTGAGCTTGTGATAGCCTAATCTGAGGTCTATCTTTGAGAACCATCGTGCTCCTTCAGCTGATCAAAGTGGTCCTCAAACCTCAGGAGTGGGTACTTGTTCTTCACGGTCACCTGGTTTAGGCAACGGTAGTAAACACAAAGCCTCAAGATCCCATCTGCCTTCTTGGCGAACAGAATCAGGTATGCCCAAGGAGAAACACTAGGCCAGATGAATCCTTTCCCCTGCAAGTCCTCTAGTTATACACGCAGCTCATGAAGTTTAGCAAGAGCCATCAGATATGTTGGTGCATATATTAGTGTCATATAAAGGTACAATTCAATGTATAAGTCCACCTATCTATGAAGAGGTAGTACTGGAACATCATTAGGGAAAACATCCACGTACTGGACCACCACAATAGGATATCTCGGACTCTCCACATCTACCACTCCGAGGGTAAGGCAGGCTAACTAATGAGTGATCGGCTACACCCTCCTCCGAGTAAGTTTATCATGTGCTTCAAGGCTTCCTTCTCTCCGGATAAGGTAAACCTAGTCCCATCCATGTGGACAAACCATAATTTGTGCCAAATACAGTCGATCTGAGCATGGACTATAGATAACCAGTCAATACCCAAGATGACATTGTAAGGCCTCGACGTCGCTACAAGGAGTTCCAAGCCAAATATCTTACCTCTGAGAGTAATCTCACACTGCCGGCACAAGTGTGTAATGATCGAGACGGCTCCAGTAAGAGTCTCTAGCCATAGGGATCGAGCCAACAGCTCTGTCGGAATCTCCGAGCTCCAAATGAGGGTAGTGGGAATGAAATAGTGACTTGAACCTGTGTCTATAAGAACTGCAGCTATGGTGGAGTAGAAACAGATCATACCTCGAATCATCTCCGGAGTGTCGTGATCGTAATCCTCAGCAGTCTGAAGCTGAGCTCTCGCGTGTCCACCTGCTCCCTATGGTCGGGGTGGACTTCCTGGTGGTGGTGGTGGTAACACCTCGAAACATCACCCACCACCAGCAGCATGATCAAATCATCTTCCATGTCTTCTTTATCCCTGTAGACTGCCTCAATTGAACTGCTGCCTCTGTCTGGGAGGTCCCTCAACTGTCTAGTGATCATCCGAATGGTGGGTTGGATAGTCATGAGACATGTGACCCTACCCTTCGCATGAGTAACAATATTTTCTCCTAGAATATATGTTTCTACCCCACATAACTGATCATGAGTCATGCGGTCGTCCACCCATGGGCCTGTTCCTCTTATACCTCTCTTTCATCTATCTACTCCCAGCTATAGAAGACTCTGTTGCATGTCTACTAGTGGTGGGTCTCGATGCTGGAGACTAATCAGCAAAGAAATTCTCCCCTATAAGGGCTCTCTCTAGAACCCCACCTACTTTGGGATGCTGAGTGAGATCATCAAATCCCTAATCTATCTCAGCAGCCCCTGCTCGATGGTCATGGCTCTGAAGAATGGGTTTCGTACCATATCTATGTAGTAGCACGATAGGTCTCTGAACCTCACTGAGTACTGATCTATCGTCATGCTAACTTGTTGTAGATGCAGTAGCTTCTATATGTGCACTGCATGTAGGGTGGTTGTGACAAACTCTGCCAGAAATAGGATCTCGAAGTCTATCCATAGTAGCATCATCTCGTCATGCACCTGGATCATCAGGCTCCACCATCTGTCTGCTGGTGTGTGAAGGAGACTCACGACAAGGATCATCATAAGGTCTGATGGTGTCCCTATTAGTCTGAAGACTCTCAACACATCATACAGCCAATCCTTTGTCACTTGTGGATCTGTCTGTCCCTAAAACATGGGTGGCCTCTGGCACTGAAACTCGTGAAAGCCCAAGTGTCATGCATCGTTTTTTCTTGAGGCTGGTGGCATTGGTGGCCCAATGTGCAATAGTACCAGTGGTGCCTCCACTAGAAATGGGGCCCTACACCGAGGCCTCATCGCTCAGTGGGCTATCTGTGCATACGAATCTTGGGGATTTACCTGGTCATCCGTGGGGAGGCATCCAGATATAATCAGATGCGACCCTGTCAAAATATTATACCTGGTGAGCTGACCTGTTTGAGATGGCATAAAGAAAACTTTTGAAAACACACACACAATCACTATTTTCGTCCACTGAGTCGGAAATCAGAAGTCGGGGTCCTGGTGTATGGATATGTCGGTTTCCGCAACAACACTAGACTCATTGAACTGAAATCCACACTCACTAAACTTAATAGTTCAGATTCACAAAAAAATATTAGATTCCTAAGTTGTGTGGTAGAACCGACTCCTCTGAAACCAATTTGTCACGACTCGTCCCCAGGGGCCCGTGACGTGACTACCCCAAGCCGACCATCCATATTCCAGGGACTGTCGACTAGCACCAAAGGCGTAATTCGCAACACTGGGAAGACATTTCCTTTATTACTACAAACACACACAGCGGAGTAAAAACTGGTAGCAAAACACTAAGTAAAACTATATACAAAGCGTGCTGAATGTAGAGTGGACGGAATACAATCCCAATAGGGAAATAAAAGTACAACTGAGGATACGTACAACTGAAAAGGGAAAATAGGTGAAAGGTGAAGAGAAGCTCCTGGTACATTCACCATGGATCCTACCTGAAGGGTAGGTACAGATAGCCTCCACATCACACTATGTTCGTCCGTCTCCTCCGAGTACCGTCATGCAATGTGGTCCACCTCTGGGTACTATCTAGTCCTATACACTTAGCATGGGTCTGTGCTATCTATTGTCTGCGACCAACACAATGAGGTGCATGCAATTCTTGTGCAAGGGTGAGTAGAACGATAATCATTAGGGACCCTGACATCCTCACGGTCTCTCAAAATCCGATAAGGATAAACCAAAAAGTATGAATCTAAAGATAAAATCACATAGGAATATGCCCATACACATACCTAAGTTACAATGTAATTCATCTCAATCATGAAGTAAACACAAAAGATACTGACTCATCTCAAACCATGATTTTATTTTAGTGGTAGTATCAAGTAACATCCACAGACACATTGTCGAAACATCTACTACTAGATTACTTATCCTTTATTGATTACGGTGGGCCCACCGTGTCACCCATAGGCACTTCACACTATCCTTGGACTGCTGAGGTACTCCTCATGTCCTTTACCATGTGTTTGTTGTGTCACACAGAGGAGCTCCCCACAGTGGGTCAGCTGCGTCACACAGAAGCACTCGCCCTCATAGCCTACTGAGGTACTCCATGTGTCGAGTACCGTGGGTCGGCCATGTCACACAGAGGCTTTCCCCACCATGGGTCTGTTGCGACAACAAGGTGCTCCCCATTGTGCTGTTAAAGTCACTCCAAGTCGAATTGGTCAGCAGTTGTCAGGTCTCAGCAAGCTACTAGGTCTCTGGGCTATGCTCGCTCATCTCCAGGAGGATCCGCTCCATGATCTGCAGTTCGATACTCCAACTATCACGAAGTCCCACATTGATTTATCTCAAAGGTCCACCTCATCATAGGGGTCTCAAAATAAAACATGACACGTTAATCGGATGCTCGGTCTGTGAGTTAGTATAATTTCAGTCACGGGGCCCGGTTGGATTCGTGTACAATCCAACCTGACCATATCTAAACATTACCCTGAACTCGAGTGGGGAATACTCAATGGGACTGTATTGCTCCAAGATTAACAGCACTGCTGGCAGTTCATCATATGGTTATCCTATGCCAATGGTGTGGCCATGAATGTAAAGGGGTCAGTAATGAGCCCAGGTCCGGCCCGACCCAGGGGGCCCGACCCGACCCAAATTCGTTTG
Organism: Viscum album; assembly: GCA_963277665.1. Taxonomy (NCBI): domain Eukaryota; kingdom Viridiplantae; phylum Streptophyta; class Magnoliopsida; order Santalales; family Viscaceae; genus Viscum; species Viscum album. The sequence continues at coordinate 1,192,976,722 of OY728123.1, read as the reverse complement.
GGCCGACCCAGTTCGGGTCGACCCGTGCTGATCCAATGGTTCTGGCGTGGCCCGTTAGGTGGGCCGGACAGTTGGGTTTGGTCCAGCCAGCTTGGCCCTACCCAACTGGCCGCGAGAGCGGTCCGGCCCGGAGCGCCACGAGGGCGCGTCCCAGAGCGCCGCGAGGGCAAGACCCGAAGCGTAGCGAGGGCATGACCAAGAGCAACGTGAGGGAGAGACCTAGCGCATCTCAACCTAGAGGGCACGGTCAAGGCCGGTTCGGCCCGATCACCATGAGGGGGCCAGGACGCCGGCTCGGCCAGGTGGTCGCAAGGGGTCGGGATGCCGGCTCAGCCGGGAGGCCGCGATGTGTCGGGACGCCAGCTCGGCCGGGAGGCTACGAGGGGTCAGGATGTCGAATCGACCTGGAGGCCACGAGGGGCCAGAATGATAACTCGGCTAGGAGGCTATGAGGGGGCCGGTTCACCAAAGGCGCACGAGGCGCTCTAGGAGGCCGGTAGGCAGCCAGCTCGGGGTAGCGCTTACGGAGGCCGGAAGAGCGTCCGGGGAGTGGCTCGACCAGGTAGGGCACATCTTGGTGGGGCGCGGCCATGCGGTGGTTGGCAGGGAAAGGTGGAGGTGGTAAGAGCCAGGGTAGATTAGATGGTTCACCGGTGGAGGGCGCAACCATGGTGGCTCGGCCAGAAGGCCGAAGTATGGCCCGGAGCAACGGAGCATCATGGGGGTGGTGAGGTTCGCAGAGGCCGCAAGTAGCGCGGCCTTTGTCGTTGCCGCCTTCGTTGTTTCATCTCCTCATCACAATGTCGATGTAATATCACAAAGAGATCGTCTGGGGGAGTCGGTCCATGTTAGTTTGGGATGCACCCTCCGTGTTTAGGGGTGATAGCAATTGGTTCATCAAAGGAGTATGATGAACAACAATTATTCACAAAACATCGCATCAATTACTTTGAAAAAAGGTGATAAAAAGAAAAGGAATATTACTGAATGTAAACCCCCAAACATTAATTGTCGGACGTCATTTGTTTACGGAGTTTCCAAAAGTATACAAAGAGAATCGTCCCTTGTCGCGTCTGCCTCACTCTTCCACTCTCAAATTCACACGACGGTTGTGGAAGTGGTCCATCATCGATATGTGTTCGAGGAAGAAGATCAAAGGGGTCCATTTGCAATATTCTTTCTTTGTTGGCGAGAGTTCTTTGTTAGGGCCTTCTCCCAATAATCCTCTCCTCAAAACACCCAAGGTCTCCATCGTAATGAACAATTCCAACCCAAAAATGATAATATATCTATTATTTAGGTGTTGGCACAAAAGTCAAAAAAAATAGAATTAATTACATGGATTCCCTTAATTAATCCACGATAGTTGGAAAATAACTAATTATGGGAGGTGAAAAGGCTCTCCCTCGTTAATGAGGGAGTGCTAAGAGGTTATACTCTCCTCCAATTAATAGGGGTAAGGTGGTCCCATCCCCAATTATTCAAATGGGAGGTTATGTGGTATCGGGTGGTCCCCACATCATAATATCTCGAGGGAGGTTATGTTTGGGTGGGACCCACCACCATAACCTCTCATAGAAGTTTAGGGTGTGGTGGTCTCACCTCTAACTCCCATGTGGAGGTTTTAACCACCAACACTCACATGGTGGCTCAAATAAAATAAAGAGACATTAATTTTTTTTCCAGAAAACCCCTAAACGAACTTCTATTATCAACTCACTACCGTCGAAGTGAAAGTCTTCTTATGTGAATACCGGTGCTGTGAGTTCAACAGTGCCCTCATATTTTAGTTTCGAGCACTGGTTCAGAGGATATAAAAACCTGCTTGTACGTTTACTGAATGTACCCGAACAAAACATCAAAAATTGATTCCAGGCACACCGGGCGACAGAATCAAGTACCGTAAATTTTCACGGACTCCAAAAATTCCAATGAATTTATGAAAAAACATTCCACTGAAATTATGGTTCTTTACAATATATTAGTTCTTATTTTATTTAAATATTTTAATTTTATCTTATTATTGTGTTTCAAAATGAATTCCCATTAATATTTTGAGAATTTGAATCTTTTAGAAAAAAATTTCCTCCATCCATAGTTATTATGATTGTTTTATATGAAACTAGGTGCCTACATTTATATAAGGGTCTTTTCAATCTTAATTATTTCTCTACCAATTTAGCTTATATTGGTATTGCATGGTTTATTATAAACTATGAAAATATCAAGGAAAATAGTGTGAGATTTTGGGGTGTATGGGAGATTGATCATATATTGAACATAGGTGGATAAATTTATACAACAAGCATATAATTTAACCTATAATTTAAACAAATCATTTTCATGGATGGAACTTGTTTTTTTGTATGTAGGGCCAATCCATGTAAGTTTGGTATGTTTATCCACTGGAGGGTGACTAGTTGGCACAAAATTATGTAAACCATGCAGTATATTTATGAAAATAACCCATAATTATAAATTTTTTGTTTATCTATATTTTCCATTTTTAAATAATAACCCATAAGGGTCTTTTTCTCCCCCACATTGTTTGTTTCCTCTCTACGAGATTCCCCTGGATATTCACCCCCATCCTCCATTCGATTTTTTGGATTCTTCTTTTTATTTTTGGTGGTTCATTCATATGTAATATTCTTCTCCATTTTCCCTCATTTCTATATTTCTTTCATATTTTTCATTATATGGGATCCTTATTAACTAAAACCTAAAGTAATGTTTCTCATATGTGGGTTATTTATTTTTATTCTAATGTGTATCATTGACTTATTAGTTCTTGTTCCTTTTGTATTTGATGGTTTTTAGCATCATCACATGTCTGAGTTTGTTGTTTCCACCCACTACCTTTTTGAAACACTCTTTGTTATTCTCGAGAATTTATAAATAATTTTTATATGAATTATAGTTCAGTATATATTTTTTAATTATTTTATAGCTGGAGGTTTGATTTAAAAAAGTGGTTTTATAAGGATTGTAATATATTATATTATGTGTTTAAATTATATTCATAATAGTTGTTTTATAAAGTTACAATTTTGCTATTTGAAAGTATTTTTTGGGTTTTAAATGATTTGATGTATTTAATTAAATTATGTATCTTGGTTTTCTTGGGGTATTTGTGTTTCACTTATATTACAACAATTTTTATGATTTATTTAAGTAATTATTATACTTATAGGTTGAATTTTATTTGTGGTTCTTATTGTCAACCAACTTAATTAATTTTTATATTTAAATATATATATATACATATATATATATATATATATTTGTGAACATTTTTGTGTGTATATATATATATGTGTGAACATATATGTCTACATGCATATAAATGGAAATTCCATGGAGTTCCTTCTTTCAAACTACAGTCTTATAAACTGGTTTCTTGGGTACTAAATAGTTTTCTAAATGTGCTTTAAATTGTGTATTTTCCAAATCCTTTTTTAAAGAATATTTGGTACATTTATAAATAGTTTTAACGTTTTTTTTTAATTTCATTTTTGAAATAATACTTTTTTCACAAGATCATTAATAGTTTAGAATGTGAAGGCTCGATTGGATCCTTATAAAATCCCTCTCTATTCTAAATAGTTTTTTCACGTGGATGGTGTTAGGGTGTGGGACTACCATATATGATGGATTATGATTTGTTTTTTGATATTTCATATGTGCATTGTCTAATTTACCTCCCCACTCTATTACTATCATGTGAACCTAGATATAATAATGAGAGATAAGATATGTTCTTATATAGTCTCAATGAGATAGTCTAGATCCCCCGTTGGGATGGATGCATAGAGAATTTTAGGGAAGTTACATATGTGAGTCTATTTGAGGCTAACCATATGGTTATTAACATAGGGATGCATTGATATGCCTAAAAATGATTTCAAATTAAGTATTTAAAGGTTCTCCTCATTATATGTACCTAAATTTCTTATAATTGTTTGTATTTCCCAATTTTCATAGAAACTACTTTTTAACTTTTTTTTACATTAATTTTTACTGGTTTTCATATTTTTTGAGAAAGATGTGAAAGGAAGATCTTAAATTGATAAAGTTGAAATATTAAATGAGACGAAAATAAGTAATTTTACATTTTTCCCTGTTAATAAGGGGGACCATGTCATTAAGAATGGCATTGGTGTGGATGCTCCTCACTTCTATTACCCTTTTTTTGAAATTCCATTTGCAATGTGATTCGCCTGACAGAAGGTATGTGTGATGAAGTAGTTTAAGTAGGAGAGTTTATCAAGACAATTCATATATTTACCTGCTAGCTTCCAAGACAACCTTGTCTGAACCTTTCTAATTTCATGCAATATTGTGGCTATGTCACTCTCAAACCAAATGTTGTTCCAATTCCATTGGAAAATAATATACACCATGCTGATGAGAGCCATCATTTCATCCTCCAAAGCTATCGTGTTCCTGGACAGACCATAATTTCATTCCACCACCTCCCCGTGATGATTCCTGAAGATTACCCCATACCCTGAAGGTCCAGGGTTCCCTTTGGAGGCTCCATCCATGTTGCATTTTATCCACCCATTGAAGGGGCAGTCCAAATCACTTCCATCATGCACCTTGGTTTGGGATAATGACCTGCAACTTTTATTCATCTGAGAACCAAGAGCTCCCTGACCGAGGAATCATGGGGTTCATGAATCATTGAGCTGGCATTTTGAATTTCCATGAGGATGGCATGAATAGCACTGGATTCATTAAATCTTGATTTTCGATGTATATAGTAGTTGCGGGCTTTCCAAACCGTATGAAGCAGTTCAGCGCAAGCCACCTCGAGCAATGTAGTGATCTGTTTTGATTGCTGAGCTCCAAGTAGTTGGTGAATGAACTGTAAAGTTGATGATATATTAGGAGGATCCAGCTCAAAAACATTGAGTACTGTGTTCCATAGTGTAGAAGACATGTTTCAAGACTGGAACAAGCGGTCAATGTCCTCTCGATGTTGACCGCAGAGAGTACATTGACAGCATAATGAAATTTCAATCTATTGAATGTTCACCTCTACAGGAATTTTGTTGTGATAGAACCTCCAAAAAAGTGTAAATCTAGAGGGAAGAATCCATTTTGTACTCATTGAGCCCATCCAGCTTACCTCACCCTTCAACAAGTAATTATAGAAGCTCCTAGAGCATAGAATTCCAGCTTGAGATCCTTCCTAGTACAACATGTCCTCCTGTCCAATAATTTCATAGTTTCAAATAATGGAAATGATTTCGTCTGGAAGGTCTTCTATGTGTTGAATATATTCTTTGATAGATAATTTTCTATAAATTCATTGCTACTCAGTAATTTTCCTTCCCATAAGTGGGGTTCTCATCCAGTTAGTAGACCAGAAATTCAGACTTGAGTCTGCATTAACCACCCTGCCTGAATCCTTCATCATTGTGTTGTACACTTAATGAAGTCCTGGCCATATTGATAAATCCATATAACCATGCCGGCAATCAATGAGACTTGTAAGAATTCTTCTTTTCATGAATCCAGGAGAAGCATATTTTATATGAATAAGGGTCTAGAGAAATTTATCTTGCAAAGCCTGATTAAAATAGCTTATGTTATTAATTCCCAGACCCCCCTATTTGCTAGGCATGCAGCAAGTATTCCATTTCATAGTAATATGATTTATTTCCATTACATGTCCACTACATATAATGTTATTCATCATGGAAGTAATTTTTTTACAACAGAGGCATGCCACATGTATACCATCAATGAATAGACAAGATGTGAAGTGACCGCATTCTTGATTTGGGTGTTTTCTGCAAAAAATTAAAATTTTATTTTCAAATGAGTTATTTTATGAGAAAAGTTTATATAAATTTTTTAGTGTATCTATAAACAATATTTGGGTTTATTGAATTGTTTTCAAGGAATGATTATAATTGGTTCTTAGAAATTATGAAAAACACAATATTTTATTGGTATTACAAACTTTTTTATAGTCTTTTTTTTGGAAAGGAAATGTATGGAATCTACATTTTATAATTACTATGGTGTTTTTTCTCACAACATACATGTTCCACTTGGAACCGATAGACCAGATATTTTTTGAAGGTTAATTTTTATCCTTTAGATATTTCATTCAGGGAGGTAGAGATTTGGGTGGATGGTGAACTTGGAGACCAAATATGGATGATTTTGGGTATTTTGAATTGTTTCCAAGAAAGTTATATAAAAAAATTCAGACATATGTATTTGGGTCAGGTTTATATTTTTATAAATATTTAGGCTTTTTTATATGTTCTATTTCAGTTTTTTAGTTTTAAAATATAGTTGTATTTTTTTCCATGGACCTCTAAGGTACATGTATATTTTTTCTGGCTTCTAGAAATATTCTCATTATTATTATTTTTTGTAAAGATAAATTTTCTTCAATGATAATCTCTTAATTCCCATGAACCATTTCATCAGTCTATGTGTATTAGGGAAACCTCTTGAGTAGGTGGGGGGTTGTATTAGGTTCCTAGTTCAAGGGTTATCTTGGTTTGTTCTATGAAAATAAAGTATCAAATCCATCACTTTTTCATTTGGATTATCATGTGAGAACCATAGTGGAAGGTGATGGAAGTGAGAATGAACTCTTAATTTCCCTAATTTAGAAGGTATAATGGGATGCTGGGTTTGAAATTTTTGCATTCTGGTTTCTAGTATATTGGATTTATTAATGGCTTTACACATTTTGATTAATGAAAATTGGACTGAACTGATGTCCCATGATGATTTATATCACCTAGATAATCACATGTATCCTGAGTGTGTGGTTAAACAGGACTCCTGGTATTCGTTAAATTCTTTTTATATGGTCATATAAACCATACGAACCAGACATAAAATGACCATTAGTTCCTATTGTATTAGAATTTGGTAAAATGTAATATTATTATTCAAATTTTGGTTTTTTTGGGTTAATATCCAAGGGTAAATGACTTGGAAATGGAAATATGTCAACAGTATTATAAACATTGAAAGTGATATTATAATAGAAAAGTGGGATTATGTGGATTTTAAAAATTAAGTAATAGAATTTTTTATGTTTTTTGAAAGAGAAATTGTAATTTGGTGTTTTAAATAGATTAATTTAAAAATGAATGATGAATCCAATGTTGATAGGATTTTCATGAGTACTGATGAAATTTTATTATGAAGAATTATTTTAAATATTGATATTTTTTGGGGTGTGTTTTTTGTTTGGTTAGTTGTTTTGGGTTTTATGTTTTCATTTTATTTAGAGTGTGTTTCCCTAAATGTTATTAAATGTTTCAAGGATGTTTATTCAAGAGGATAAATCTAAATACACTTTTATTAGAGTTTTTAAACTAATACCATTGTTATTTTTTCTATTTTTTATAGTGATATAGGTCCTCTAGTAGTTACATAGTGGATAAAGAGAATTGAAATGATATTATGGTCCGTTATATGTAAATAATCTTTTATGGATAGAGTTTTATTAGATTTGTTTAATGGATCATTTTTTGACTGGTGTAATTTGGCAATTCCATTTTCATTTCAAGTTGGAATAAATTTAGAATTATTCAATACAAATTTCGTTCAATGATTTTCCCTATGGAAATAATGAAAATGGAAAGAGACATAATTTTAGGTACAAATTAGAGTAACAAAATGGCAGAGTATTTCATTGACCACTTCAATGAGATGATTCAATTTTCTATTGTGATTATGTAAAGGGAATCCAAGTGGTTTTATTCTTTTTTTAATTTTCATCACCTTGATCTCAGTGAAAATGTTATCTTATATATCCCAATCTCAATTAAAGAATTTGTTGATAGGGTATTTTTGGATGAGTTTATTTTTTAATAGTTAATCATGTTGAGTGTTAGCCTCATCTATATTGGTGTTAAACTAGTTTATCCAGCTCATGGAGTTACTTAATGGAGGAACACATTATGTGAGAGTCTCCTTCTTTAGTTTCTTATTTGGGTGAAGGTAAGAACTCTATCATATGATTTTGGTCTGGTATGTTTGGGAATCCCATGACTCCTTTCTCTAGATCACAAAGAACTTTTCATCACTATAGTAATTTTGGATATCCCCAAAAAAATTATATGAATTGGAATAATTTTTTAAAATAATGAAACCCTTCCAAGTTTGAAAATCATAATTTCACTCGTATTTGATCCTTGATGCAAACCTGAGTAGAATCATTCTTATTTTTCTTCTTATTATAAAATTTGATTCTTGTTATTTATTTCTAATATTATTTTTTATGTATGATATTATTAATTGGATACTTATATATCTTTTATAAATTATGAATTATTCTTGATTGATTAGGTCATTTGAGTTTCATTGGTTTCAATCACTTGTTTCATTAGTTGGTGGTCCCCTTGAGTGATTTTAATACGTAGAAATCTATGTTAATAGAGTAATAAATGTCCTGGGTAACCACTATGAGTCCTGGATTTCATTTATCCTTTATGATAGTTGGGTGTGACTTGTGATGTTAAGGATCACAAAGTGGTTAGTAACATCATTCAGCTCTTGTTCAATTTAGAGGTGTTTGTTTTTAAAAATTGATATCACTTTAATAGTTTTGTATTTGGTGAATTTTTGGGGAAAAAATGTGATATGGTGATGACAGTTTTCCCACCATTACTTTCATATTACTTATTATTTAATTTATTTTATATTCTTTGAACTTGATGTTGAGTTTCAGATTGAATTCGTGTTAAATTATTGAGGATTGGAATTTTTATGTATAGTTTTATAATTTTCATGGTTAGGGAACATGGTTTATGAGAAAATATTTGAATACCATTAATTATGGGAAATTTTTGGTAATTTTTTTATTTCATGGTTTAAGTTTATCTATTAGAGCACAATTGAGTCAAAACCATGATGAACTCAGGGAAAATCATGTGAGGGTTTTTGGTGTTGGGAGCTAGCTCATGGTTTCTGTGAAGTAAGGAAAACCCCTCTGACCTGAATTTAGGGTTTTATATAATTTTAATATAATTTTTTTTCTTTATTGGAACATGTTATATAGACCATTCTGCTGAACCATGTGAGGGTGGATTGACTATACATTAGAGGGTGAATGATTGGTGCAAGAATTGGTAAATTGTTCATCTTAACTACGAAACACTACAATATACAAAAAAATAAGGGGATTCTAATTTTCACATTAAATATAAGATACTTAAAAGGGTTCTATCCCCAAAATATCATGCATTTAAACCCATATAGAGTCCCTTAGAGAATTATCCTCCTTATCACTTCTATTTTTTTCATCTTCAATAGATTTTTTTTGATCCCATCCTTGGTATTCATTCTTCTGTCTCTTAACTCATTTATATTATTTTTTCCTCTTATTCATTATCTTGATTCCTTTTTATAGGAACCATATGACCATGGTTGTAATATTTTGGTGGTTTATTTTTATATTTATTGGTGTAGTTGACCTTCTACACATTTTTCTTTCGGTATTTGATCATTTTCGCACATCTTCATACACTTGATGTTGTTGTTTATATCCATATAATTTTCAAAACCTTCTATATTATGCTTGAAAATTTATAAGTTTATATTAATTTAATTACAGATATTCATATATTTTTCAATTTATTATAAAATCTTTTCAAATCTGTTTCTTATTTGGGAAATGAGTTTTAAAGGATTCTAATAGTTATGAATTTGAGTTTAATGTATATACAATCTAATTGTTATCTAAAAATATCAAGTAGATATTTTAAATGTTTTTCTGTTTTTTTAAATATTTGATAACTTTAATACAATTTAATCGGTTGGATCTTAATAATGATTTATGGTTCATATTGTACTATTTATATTTATGAGGTTATAATGGGTCTACTAAGAAAATATTTATCTGTATATGTGGAATTTAATTTGTTCTTCTCCTTTTGAACCCATTGAATTACTATGGATTTATATGTGTATGTGTGTGTGGTTGTTTTTTTGTGTTCGATATGTAAATATATATATAAACAATAATGTGTACATGTAGATGTGAACATGTATATTAATGGAAATTCCATGGAATAATTTTTTTTTAAAAACAATCTTATCATTTGTTTTCTTTATTCATAAATGGTTTTCCAACTGAGGTTTCAAATGTGTGTTTTCCAAAGAATATTTTTATGCCCTTTTGGAAAATTAAAAAAATAACCATTCCTTGGGTAGTAAATTTTCATTTTAAATGAAGTATTTTCATACAAGATCATTATTATTTTTGAATGTAAACACATGATTGGAACATTAAATTGATTTCCTTTAAAATATGTGCACCATTATAGAATACCTCGCTATTCAATTGAGGGGTTACACATGGATTATGTTGGTAGGTGGGATTAAAAAATATGATGCCTTATGTTTAATTTTTATTGAGATTATATATCTTGATTTCCTACCACACATCCAAACTCTTTTGTTATAATGGGATCCAATGTGCCATAGCAGGAATTGAGAGATGTTTTTTTCTTTTACTTATGAGATAGACTAGATACACTATGAGAATGTATGTACATAAATTGTAAAAGAATATTTAATTTTGGTAATTCCATGTCCAATGTAAATTTGAATTTATAAATTAGTTATCAAGTCAAATTTTGAACCAAGTTTTAGAGAAAAGATATTGGAGATAAGAATCATCAAAAACATATTTTTTGGGTGGGACATGAAACACGGGGATCATCCTATGGGATCGAGAGATACCATATCCATATGAATTCTTTATATTTTTTTCAACTACATAAACCCAAAAAGTATTAGATTTCTTTTGGAATACATTCTATTGGGATGTTGTCACTATCAACTAGCTAGTGGAACTGAGCAGTGGGCCCTCTCCACTCCAAGGTCCATCAGCTAACCATTTGAAATTAAAATGGTAAAAATATAAATTCCCACCCCGTTGATTTTATGAGGTGGTATCCTCCCTCACATACTTCATTTTTAATGAAAACTAATGGTTTCTAAGTTGCTTTCTCATCCATCTTCTCTGATGATGTTTGAGTTTTTTTATACGATTTTTTTAATATTTCAATTTGTATTTTCCTTTATAGGACTCTAATTTATCCCTACCTCTCTTGTATTAATATTTTGTTTCTTGTTTTAGGTATTTTGTGTAAATTGTGTGAGATCATGGTGTAATCATCCATTCCTCATAGAACAATGGTTCTTCCTTATCAGAGGATGCCACGAGAGGACATATTTGTTTCACCCTATGTTAATTAGAATAAGGTACATTAATGTTCAATATTTCATATGTTTTTTCCTTTAAAATTAAATTTTATTTATTTTGGAATTGGTTTTTTAGGATAGGGATATAAGGGGGAGATGTCGGGGAGATGTCAGAGGTTCAGAGTGTCCCACTCATGGGTTATTGGTTTTGGTTCTAGTGCAATATTACGACCCTATGAGTTATCTGAAATTATCCAATGTTGTAAATTAATTAATTAATTAATTATAATTGTTTTAATTATATAATTATGGTTTCATGGAATAAATTATGATTTTACGTTTCTTGGAAAATTTTAGTTGATTGATAATTAGGATGGAAAGTCTTGGATGAGGCTTGAAATCTGTTGTTGTCCATTGGAAGGTAAGAGTAAAATGTATCGAATGGAGGTGGGTAGTTTTGTTAACTTGACCAATATAAATTTTACATTATTATTTCTAATTTTTATTCAGGATATCACAAATGATGGAGAAATCCCTTATTAATTAACTGGAATGAAATATTTTAATTCAAATAATGTTTAATTAAAATGGATTAATATCTAGGGTTATAAATAACCTCTATGCACTATATTGATGCCTAAGACTCCAAGTGTTGAGGCTATGACTAATGAGATATTGGACATCCTCAAAACCGCTTAAAAGTTGATGCTAGACCAAATAAGTGTCAGGATACCATGTGTAGGGGCATGCAACACCATAAATTGGGAAGAAACTGAAGAATATGATATTGGAGGCAGTATATGACCTAGGAGGACCCGTTTTTAATTTGAGTTGTTCGGGATCATCAAAATCATATCGAATGAGGGATCATTTTACGAATGATGTAACCGTGACTATGTGATAGGAGATATGGTATATAGATACTAATTTTCATGAATGGACTGACACATAGTGGCCTTGAGGACAGTTTTAGTTCATGGTCTATCTCCGGACTATTTTCTATTTGGTGAGACCGATGTAACTTGTGAGGCCTTGCTACAAAGTCAATTATGTAAAGGGATGAAATGTCCAACAACATCACATGTTGACTTGATATCCTAAATAAGAATGAATAAACTTGTGAGAGTTCTTCTTATATATTGAGACTGAGTGGAACTAGTGGGTGACTCGTTGAAAAAATGTGTGAATTCAGGTGTATACGAGATAATAGTGGGGACCATCATTTAACCCTTAACAAAATGTCAAGACCAAGGGGTAGTAGACATTTTATTAGGGAATAAGAGTTCAACCACACATAATATATTCTTTATTATAATTTTTATGAGAAATTATTTTAGGGATATGTGATACGATGGGGATTCCATTATTAATGCTGGTATATAACGGCCTAAGACCATCACTCATGGATCCCAGGAAAAAAGACATCTTAGAATTTTAGAATTTTATGAAAATAAATGTGTCTCAATTTCAATAATATATAACATAATACATCAAATAAATATATTCTATCCCTTATATACACTATATGTTTATGTTTAGTGTTTTAGAGAATTTTAAAAACTCTTACATAACATTACCTATGTATTTAAGTGAGAAATTTTACCACATATTTATAACTTTTAATATTGCATGTTAATCCATCAATATCTCCAATAATATTATTCACACAATTTTTTTTTTCAAATAAATCATTTAACATTATTCTTCATAATCTATGGATTATGAAACATAAGAAAGGGGAGGTCAAATGATCAGTAAGGGTAAACATACACATTGGTAACTGAATGCTAGATGTGATCATAAGATGAGAACAAGGGTATGATGACATAAAAAAGTGAGTGAGAATAACATAAGAGAATTCATAGCCTAAAATTCATGGATCATAAAACATTAGACACTAGATAAAGAGTTAACAGGGTCATGATTTATTGGACTCCGTTATCATGAGCAATGTGATGTCAATAATAAGCTAAGGAGACATTAAAAACTCATAAAAATCATAAGAAAATTTATTTATATCTGGTAAAATTATCTTCATATAAAACATAAAAAAATCAATTCTTATGGAATTTACATAACTGGTTAATACCAGTAATCTCAGAGGAGTAACTAGTTAACTAGGTAGTCGTGTCATCTTTTAGGAGTTACATATTTTCAATGATCTTTAATGAAATTATGTGAGGTAATGGATAGATATATTAGGCTCATCCATCATCATGAGTTATATTGGACTTATCCATCATTGTAAAAAAATTATGAACCATAACCTTATCCTAACAGATGAATTCTTACATTTTTAAACATAACTTTAATAATTGTTCTTTCATAGATTTACTTACCCATGTAAACAAATGTGTTCCACGAAAATATCATAGAAATAATAAAAAAATATCCTAATAACGAATAAGGATATTATCATTAAAATATAGACCAACTTGAGTATATGTAATATCAATTTATTTTTTCATCTATTAATATTAATACCATTAAATTATTATTAGAAGTTTCCTAAGTGAAATACAATGTCCATCTTGAATATCTGGTTAAAAATAACAATTTCTAAAATATTGTGAAAATAATATTCATTAAAAATTACATTTTAAACATAAAAAAGGGGATAAAAATAAAATAACATTCCAGGATGTGGGAGAATTTTTTCATGTTGTAAATTTTATAATTATACATTCTTTTCTAACTTTGGTAAATAGTGTCAATAGTGACCCATGTAGAAAACATTATACAATTTCATTTTATTACCTTTTAAAATAAATTAATCTATCAATAAATATAATTTTTGAAAATAAATTATTTTTATTCAATAAAATTATTTAAAACTCTTTAGAAAACTTGGAAAAGAAAGAGAAATATTCTAGTCTTAAAAAAGATACACGATAAGAATCACTTACAATAAAATTTATTGATGTTTCTTTAATTAATAAGGGATGAAATGTAAAATAAATATGTATAACATATTAATGACCATTTGAGAATAAAATATATGAGGTTCATGTATCTAATATCACAATATTTCCTTAAAGTTACCTTTAACATAAACAATCTCGAAAATGAATTGATATTATAACATAATGTAACATCCCAGACCCGATTATCCATATGAACAATGCTATTAAGATAATTGCAACTAGCCTTAGGCGGGCCACCCTACAATCTAGAGGCTTCGGACTAGAATCAAGGGTGTAAAATAAAAATTTTGGGGAGACTTTTCCCATGGGGGAATTAAATACTAGAATTAGAAGTAACATTATATAACATGCATTAGAAAAGTAATACTTAATAGACTCGAACTAGCCTCACTAATGGAGGCAACACAGTAAATAAAAATAAAGAGTATAATCCTAAAAATAAACTAAAATGGAATTATATAAAATAATAATATATAATATACATTAGAGGAAGAATATTTTTAAAAAGTAAGGAGATAATGCAACAAACCAAGCCCACCACTTATAGATACTAAAATAAAGCATGCATTCAAATGCATAGAGTAAAATATCTAGAAAGGGTCAAAAATGAATGTCCTTATAACATATATATATACATTTGATTTTAATATATAAAAGTAAACTAAAATAAAACTCTAGCTGAGGCAGGACCTCAAGGTCCCTTACCAACATCCCATGCTAAATAGCCATTATGATCTAGCTCTTAAACATGGGAATTTACCTGGGCAAAACAACAAAGAGTCTACATGCATCCCGAAGGGCCTATGTAGGGTTTCAGAATGATTCTCAGTAGGATAACACCAATATTTTCATACCCAACATAAGTTTTAATGAGGTTTTATTATAAAAATAAAACAAATAGGCATAATTAAATTCATTTAACAAATCTCCCTTGGTTCTCAACAACCACCATGATGCTTTTACTCGCCTCATCCAATGTTGGGATATCTAAAGAGGAGTGGAACCTTATCCCATAGAATAAGGAATCCTATGAAAAAAATATATTAGATAGACCCTCAGGGTTGGACTTTAAATTCACAAGTATAATGTCACATTAACACCTCATGTACCTATTAAAGTCACGATCATCCCGAAGGAACACCCAAAAAAATAGAATATGGTCCCTTGGACCCCTACTTGAATGCACCCATCAGCTCGAAGCCTGATGTATGGAGGTACAATGAAATCTTCCCTCAATGTAAAATCATCATAGGCTCATAGAATGACATATTCAAGAACAAAGAACCACATCCTCCTAAAATTTTACTAGACTAACATCATCAATATGGTGAGACTCATCCTTGAATCGATAACCTCAATTATATGAAATGGATGCTACCCACATTCCATGTGGATCTCAATGAAATTTACCTCCAAAAAATATTCTTAAGAAACACTAATAGGACCCTATGTTGATGAGATTTCAAAACCACCTCATCCCTATGCCAACCTATGGGTACACAACTCCAATTAGTTCTTTGGATATCAATGTCGAGCGATAATCACAAAATTAAAACCAAAGACAAATCCAACTAACACATCATACACATATGACCATGTCGCTCAAATCTAATGGACAATCCATCCAATATCATGGGTCATTATCTCAATCATTTTACCATACCACCACATTCCAATGACCGGTTCACCAAACCAATGGTTAACACCACCCAACTAACCCGATCCCAGACCAAATAGATGACAACCGTTGGCTCAATCCCAATAGCCATGCCACCCAAATTCCTCAGCCCAAGCCATTCATAATCCCATAGATCCCATCACATGAAAATAATATATATATATATATATATATAAACCAATTTCCCATGAATAAGAAATTCAATTTAATATGATTGAATTAAGTAATTTAAATAAACATAAAAAATCAATTCAAATAAATTATACAATCCCAATTAAACAACAACTCAAATTAAATAAAAAACTCACCCCATAATAACTACACAATGTGGTCAAAGACCTATAACCAATCCTCACATATAGAAATATGGCTAGGTCAGTCCCGACGACATCTCATGGGTTCGCAAAATCAATTTAATTTCCAGTAAGAGGGCCTCTCTCAATTAGCCACCGACGTGCTAATAGATGTACCACCTTATCGACCAAAAAAACCAATGAAGGGTATGAAACACCTATATTGGACATGAATATGTTGGGGTATTATGTATTAGCCTCTAACTCAAATCAGTTTAGAATCAATATGTTATTCCTTCGAATGAATTGAAAATAGGGTAAACAGATCATATGAATGTAGCGGTCTGTGTAGCCAATGAAACATGAAATAGAAGCATAGGGAAGCTCGGACTCACTATGAATTGTTATATGAAACCGATATATTAAAGAACATGGGTCGGATGAGGATGATAGATTATTCCCTAAGAGGATTGGAGGATTACCCCATGGAATGATGGAAGGAGGATCACACATGGGAGGAAAAGTGGAGGAAAATAAATTTGAAGGATGGGTATTTTGTGAATTTTATCCATATAAAGTGACCTCATGGATAGATCACATGGTTTTTAAAACTACACTGAAACTATGCAGAAACAACTACCAAGGATAAATGTCCCACACAGTTATCTCGCACAGTTAGCCAAACTTTGCAAAACATGTTCATGCTATAATGTGAGGGTAATACCTAAGTGGAAGTAACCATGTGGTATGGAACATAGTTTTCCCTAACCATGCGAAAAAAATGTGGTATCCCAACATATAAATCTATATATCTACTTCGCAACTATGCACCTCGCCCCACTTGGTTTACCAAACTATTGAAATAAATTAAAATAGGGAACAATTTTAGCTAGAGGATGTCATACTATTTACCCCAAATCATGTACCTTCCACAACCTCAAAAATAATACTTTGAGCCTCTAATTCTCTTGAAACCCTTTCAAATAACCTGGGAACTCTCCAAGCCTCTAAACCCATCAAGAAAACATTATATTGGGAAGATATAAGATTCAAAATCTGGTTCATATGACTGAAAACAAATAAGGTATACCCAGTAGTTCAAACATTTAAAACATGAGTGGTTTTTTACACGATTGAAAAACCTAGGATGATATAATATTAACACCATAGCTCATTCCTTAGCTATCCAACAAAACATGGAGATTGTAAAAACATACCATCTCTTTTAAAACAAACCCAAATTACCCCAGTCCCATGAGAATAGTTCAAAAAAACATCAAGGGGGGATCCCCACCATAGGAGTGACCTATACCAGGTTTATCTTGACCAAAACTAAACGAAAATAACTAGAACAACAATCATTAAAAGACCCAACGTCCTCTAGTGGTGTGTCATTACTCGTGCACCTCATCTTGTGCTCAAATTTCATACCATACACCCATCTAAATCCTACACCGCATTAGGTCTTACCTTGGGCCCTTGTCACACATCGAACCAATGAGGTCATGTATCTCAAAATATATTAAAAAAACCCCCTAGTTCCTCACAATTCAATAAGTACTACACCATAATGGTTCTCTGATGCCACACAACTCAAAAAGGACTACACCAAAATGGTTTCTAGAAGCCTCACACCTCATGTAACCACATCCTTTTTATGTCATAATCACAATCACCTCAAAAAACATCCATCCAACGATGATCATATAAAAATAATGATTTCATAGACCTTATATATTTATATAATGCACCTGATCCAGTTCTATCCTACTGACCGGAACCTGGTTAGTCCATTTACATATCATGTGCTCCTCATGCACCAAAAAAGGACATGACTCAATAGGCCATTCCAAAAGAAAAATAGTATAGAAAACCCAATGCGTACCTCTGACCATCATCACTCAAAAACCTACTCATATTATAGTATCTCCACATCATTAAGCTAGCCTAAAAAATGACGTACTGAACCCTTTCCTCCCTACAGTTTTGAACCAGCCACTAACCACTAACCCCAGTACTAGGTCGCATTGTCTCTGTCATTCCATTCGCATACAACTGATTATCCGATACCATAAACTATATAGAACACGATATGATCATAACACCTAATTTGGACTTGGTTACTAACTACTGGCTATCCAAGAAGTATTTCTATAGAACCTATCAAGATGACCAACTTGACTCCATGCCCGAAACTTCTTGTAGAGGCCTCTCATACTGAGTCTATACAAGTCTTGGATACCCAAAACAGAAGAATACCATCTAATATACACTATGAGGTGGTCTAATTCAGTCAGCAGCCTGACATGCCTACTAAAAATAATCTCCATCTCACATCCATCCATATGAAACATTATCACTGATGTTACCAAAATCCTTTTGATAGCTCGACTACAACTTATCCCTCATGTTTCTTTAGGAAATTTTTTCTTTCTCCTTTTTGAGAATGAGGGCAACCTAAATATGATTACCTGCACCATAATGGAATTATGTAATTTTTCCTCTATGAACCTCAACCTAAAGGTTTCATCACTCAACATATTGGACGAAAATATTACAAATCATTAAATATCATTAAATATCCCATGACGGACATGCCACCCTATTGAAGGCTAAAAAACAGTCGATCCCTATCATCCATCATTGTCTCCAAGAAGTAGTGATTGAAGAACTTTTCCCAAAAGTCCTTCCAGGACAGTCCCTCATGTTTTCCTATTTGAACCCACATATCCCAATAGTTCTTAGTTGATCATCTGAGAATGTAAGTTTCTTGTTTCACTCTCTTCCCTGGTGGCATGTCATAATTCTTAAAGATCCTATACATTGACTTGATAAAATTATCATCCACAAATGTACAACACTAATCATAAAATTGTTGAAGGTTCTGTGATAATAACTACAATGTAAGATGCACCTTTGATGGATCTTCTCCCTAATAATCCATGCCGATCCCCTGGATAACCCAAACAAGGCTCACTCAAACCTACTCATCAAGCCATGACACAAACACTAGATGATCTAGCGGATACCCCACATACAATAGAGCATGTACCTCATCCTATCACTGATCTTGTACTTACTATTCATAACCCCCATGGGTCTGGACCTACTCATGCTATAGTGGAAGTAAACTATGACCCGTGCGTCGCTCCATCTGATCCATCTAGTAGGAACTCACTGAATAACATCAACATCATCATAAAACATATATAACATATATATTAAAACCATATAGGGAATGAAGTAATATACAACACATAATCACTACCCTTACCCTTTCCTATCGTAACCATGCCACCCAAGATCCCAGCCTCATGGACTCCTTACATGTCCTAAATAGATTCAACTATCAAAAGTACCCTGGGCCACACCCATGTTGATGAACTATGCCACCTAAAACTGAGGACAGGGGGGAACCAAACTGGTGATCACCATCACCCAATGCTATAGTATATGCCTTCTCCTAAGAGTTATGGCCACATTAAATATCAAATGTAATATATATATATATATATCACCTAGAATATCTCATTTCACAAGGAATTTCATATTCCACATACAACCAATCAATTTAACACAAACACATGAATATTTAAAATTGAAACATTGTATCATGTTCCAAATAAAAATATTACCAAAAATATAATAACAAGAAAACACCCCTTTTCTATACTGGCCCAAGGGTCCAAATATTCTTTCCTTGTATACCTAGAAAATGATCCTAAGTCAAAACAATTAACATTCGCATTCCCATGTTTATCACTCGAGTAGAAATCATCTAAATTATAAAATGAGAAAAATATAATGGCTTTTCCCACCCATGGTAACCTTTTCCATCCCTCATACATAGGGTTGTAGGATCCCAAGCATGAGCTCCAAATCCAATCATAAAAACATATAGTCTCTAGTAAAACATATCAATAAATTGTATTACCATCTGAAACAAAGAAAAATAAATATTGATCTCATTATTACCCAGCCTTGCACTACTAATAAAACCCATTCAAGAATTTCTCGGATACCACTTATGTACTTCATGAAACTGTTATCCACCAGAACTGTACTATAGGTTTGGGTGCCACTAGCCTTTGGCATGCCTCCCCGCACACCAAAGGAGGCTAACAAGTAGAGAGGATGTAAAAGATAAATAGTAGGGATACTACACCCTTATTGGAAATATATATATAGAGCACTGAGTAACTATATATAATATGACTCATAAAAGTAAGACTCAACCAACTTGAACAAGACACAATAATTGTATAATCATATTCAATAACTATAAATAGTGGAATAACAAAAATAAACATCAATAGTATTAAAAAAATATACTACCAAAAATATACAATAGGAGAAGCATAATTGAAAAAAAGAAGTGTAAATAAAGGAACCAACCAAACACACCACATATAGTCACTAAAAACATGTATTCAATGTCATAGATTACTATCTCCATAAAAGTTATCCAATGAGAGACCTTAGTACATACTTATATAATAATCAGGATGATACAAAAAGATAACATAAAAAAATGAAACTCAAGAAAAAAAATACCTCAAGGTCCATTAGCAACATCCCATGCTAAACAACCACAATGATCCAGTTTCTGATCCCAAGCCATTACCTAAGTGAATCAATGTATTTTCGGCATGCATCCCAAAGGTCCTATGTTGTGTGTGACCACGTCTCAATAGGATACCACCCAAGTGTGCATACCCAACACAATTTTTTAAGTAGGTTCAAGATAAAAAAATAATTTGGAAAAATGATATTAATTTAAAAAATTTCCCTTGGGGACGAAAATAAACCATTATTTTTTACTTACCTCGGCCAGTGCTGGAATATATGAAGAGGAGAGAACACATATCCCCTTGCTTATGGGATCCACTAAAGTATAATAGCTCACATGAACACATAGGATCCACATTCAAATTCAGTGACACCTTGTGACATGGAATCCTTATATCCTAATTCATGTCATTAATGTACCAAAGCAATTCCCCAAAAAATAGAATCTAGTCCCCCAGACCCCTCCTCAAAAGAACCCATTGTCTCAGAGCCTGTTGTTCAAATATGTTGCATTATCAAAACACAATATAAAATCACCCTCATCTCATAACACGATGTATTGAGGAATCAAAATCTCCATCCTATAAAAATAGTCTAAGACTAATGTCTTCAATATGGTGTGCCTCAATACCAAACCAATAGCTTTAATAATATTAACTGATGGCACCTCACCTTCCATGATGCTTTCAATAACGAACACCCCCAACACAATCTACTAATCTACAATAAAAGGGGAATCAACCCACCTGAGTTGTAAAAAAGAAATCATTACCATGTCATCCTATGTTTTCATTACTCAAATCATCTATTTGGATATCATGTGTGAGCCGTAATCACCAAATTAGTACCTATGACATGTCCAACAAACACCTCAAGCACATCCAACCATGTCACTCAAACATGATGACCAAGAAATTCAATATCACAGGCCATTCCCCCAACCATAAATCCATGTTTCCTCATTAAAATGATAGATTCACCCAATAGATGGTCAAAACTACTCTAGAAACACTATACAAGCCCAACCAGATGACCAACATCGCCTCAATCCCAATGACCATGCCAACCCAATTCATTGGGGAGATCCCATACCAATCCCATGGATCTCATAACATGAATTATATATAAATATAAGTAATAAATTTCATCTTAAATAGGAAGTTAAAATTAATACTATTGAATTGAACAATTTAAATAAACATTACAATCGAATTTAATTTAATTGTACACTCCCAATTAAACAACTACTCAAATTAAATCAACATATCACCCTGTACTGACTACCCAAAAGGTCAAAAACCTAAAACCCATCCTAAAATCTATAAATATGAGTAATGCATTCCCAAAAACATCTCATGGGTCATATTATCAATTTGATATCAATCATGTGGTTATCTCTCAATTACCCACTTTCATTATAAAAGTCGAACCCCCCAAATCGACCGCAAAAACTCAAAGAAATGTATGCTCCATCTACCTTGGAATCATAGATGTAGACACACTTGGAATTATTCTATAACTTGATATGTTTTGGAAGATATAATATATATTTTTCAAAAAAACTGCAAATAGGGTAAAATGGGTTGGACAGATTTAGTGGTTGGTGAGGAGAATGAAAAACCAAATTGAGTCATGCCTAAGGAGATAATCACCATGACAGATTTAAAACAAATAGAGGATCTAGAAACAAAGGTTTTATGTGGAAGATAACACAAACACATGTAAGAGAGGATGATCACTCCATGACTGGCTAGAAGGAGGACCACCCATGGGAGGAGAAGATAAGGAAAATATATTTATGGAGGAAATTTATTTTGGGGATTTATCCCTTTAATGAGGTCATGTGGTTTGATAAAATTATTTTCCAAAGCATTCAAAAACCTTGAGACACGTGTTTTTATGGTGAAATTTCCCACATTGTTATCCCAAAAAGTTATCTTCACCATGTTCAATCCGTGTGTGCAATAGTGTGTGGGTAGTCCCTATGTGGAACTACCTATGAGAAAAGGCACATGGTTTCCCCTAACTGTGTGAAAACCATGTGGTATCTCTTGTTAAAAACTACAAATTTGTCATGTGACTAATTACGTCATCCAAAATTATTTACCAAACCATGTGGCAGTACGAAAATAGGGTGCACAGTCAGCTGGAAGAGGCCGCATGGTTTATCCCAAATTGTGCACCTTGAACTATAACCTCTAAAATAGGCCTTTGGGAATGATGCCCCAAAATCCCTTATGAACAATAGAGGAACCCTCTAATCCCCTAAACCCATCAAAAAATGATATTAAGATGAAATAATAAATAGAATTTGGATTCTATGACTCAAAAAGATCAATTCATATCCACTACATAAAAAATTCAATACATGATAGGTTTTCAACCTGATTCAAAAACTTGTGTTGTTGCACATAACACCTTTACCACATTAGTGAATATCAAGTAAAAATTAAATATAATTAAGAGTATGATATGGAACACTAAATCCACATATTTTCATGAAGTATATATCAATATTCATTCATGATGTAGTAATAATAAAAAACTAGTAAATCATGGTTCATTATTGAAACATACCTCAGCAAAATGAGATAGAGATAAACAAATCCCATCCAAAGATCATAACATATAAAGTGATAATTAATCCATGAAGTGATTATGTTAACATAATTAAATATACATAAATAAAGTTTTAATCATTAATAAAACAATTTAGAGATACATTTACACATGATAATTTTATAATGACGTCAAGGAAGTATAATTATAATCCAATGAATGTAAATTAGGTTAAAAAATCTCCTTACAACATTGTAAATTTTATGTCAAATACCCTTGGTTGAAATAATTTAAATTTAAAACATAAAATATGTTGATGTATCAATGATTAATAATATATCATTGAAATATTTTTATGTACACCATATAAAATAAATTAGTTTTATAAAATTCAAAATGTCTCAATGATGGGAAATTTAGCTAAAATATCTTACCTTGAGTCCAGACTTCCTATGAATGTCTTTTAACACACATATAATAAAATTTTATTAATTTTTTTCCTAATAAGACTTTAAATGATTAATAATTTATCAATAATCCATTTATTTTAATTATTTTTGTGACATATTTTATTACTTTATTGGTTAAGTCAATGTTTAGTATTTTGAGGAAGTTTGATTCATAATTTTAAAATGACTTTGGTATGTTCAATGTGATCAAATATATAATTCTTCCTCCATATCCAAAATAAAAATCGTGAAATAATTATAGTTTTAATAAATTAATTATACTTTTAAAACCAAACATGAATTATTTTCATGTAAAATGCACTATGTTATAATCAGACAGACTGTAGGGCTTACATAGTCATGCATAACCTTTCAATTTTTCAATGATCCCAAGAGAAGGAAGGTGTGTATTCTTATATCATTACATAATGATAATTATTTAATAAATATCATATATATATATATATATTATAACCATAATTATAAATATACATAAAATAATGTGATTAAAAACTAATTACATTAATTCGTAATGTGGTAGTCCACCGTACAGTCGAAAAACGAATTTATTTCACATTTGAGGGAATTAGAAGATGAAAATAGGTTATTACATTAAGATAACATCATTTAATTATATGTATGATACTATTGTTATTATTTCCACATTTACCAATAATATTTTTAGGAGGAATAAGAAGAAATAATACTCAAACATTTGGATCAAATCAATACATCTTCTTTAAAAAACAAAATTTTATTTACAACTTATACCCTATAAGTAAGGTGTTATTCAAACAATTAGTAATAAAAACATGGGGAGGGAATATAATAAGGTATTTTTGTATTTAATGGAAAAAATAGAGTTCTAAAAATGTTTTTGTAAGAGATTATAGGAGGATCCCTTTTATAATAATGGGTAGGGGAATTCATAAAATTTCTTAAAGTAATAAATTAATATAACTAAATTTTCATCCAAAAATGGAACCAAATTGACATATTTCTAATCATTAATGACAATTAGTACAAATAATATAATAAAATAAAAAAATTATATGTTTAATCTTTTTTTATTCTATTATGTCTTTGTTATAACCCTTGTTAACCCTTTGGATAATTATCATTATGGTAATTGTTTTACTCTTTCGATGTCTATAATGTTACTATAACATGTAAAGATACCCATAAATTCACAATGTATATTATATTAAACTATATCTCACTAAAGTATAATAATATATGAATTTTAGGAATTTTTAATGATTTAATAAAATATTTTGGACTATAAATATCATCAATGAATTTTTTAGAAACTCATGAAATTTTAAAATATAATATCTGACTAACTCATGTGAAATGGTTCCAAAATATAAAATATTAAAATATATGCATTAAATGGTATTAATATAATTACATAATAAAAAATTTACTTGTTTATATATTATTTTTATATTTATAATTGGGATTAATCCCTCTGTTAATCTTGTTAAACCATAGCAGTGATAATAAATGTTTCAATATTGAAGGGTTATAATTTTACATATAATGTTATGATTGGGTAATAAAGGTACATGGGCTTAATCTTGAGACTATTTATAATTTTAATTGTCATATTTTAAGATTTTTATGGTTTTTAAAGAATTTAATAAAATATTATTTATAAAAATGTATCATTAATGTCATTTTTGACACTATTCATTAATTTTACTTTAAATATAATAAGTTATAAATATTATTAAAATATAATCTTGAGAAACATACCAAATAGGTTATATAGATCTATAAAATTCATGAGAAACTATAAATTAAAAAAATTACTTTTAGCTTTTTTTAAATCATTTACTTCTATTTTATAAAGTTTGAACAAGCATTGTGCCTGTGTTGCATAAGAATTTAACATAATTATTTCATCTCTAAAAATTAATAAATAATTACCATAATAAAAAATATTTATACTTAAAAAAATAATTTATAACCAGGCCTATTTTTTTGAAGTTCAAAAAATATTAAAAATGTTAAAATCAAGGGTATTGTATTTTTGACATTATCTATTACTTAAAATATTATAAATTTAGAAATGAAATCGGAATTTAAAAAAAGATCATATCTTAATGTTTTATATTATTATTGAATAAATAAACTCATAATATTAAAATAGTTCGAGTGTGCAGATGGATTTTAAACATTATCGCATTAGTTTTATCCCTAATTAATCAATTTTACCTTTACCATGGTAACATAAATTTATTATAGTAAATATTCATGGTGACAATAATTATGTTGTCATTATTTAATAGTACTAATTATGATACATAAAAATATGTAACACATTTATCAAATTGAAGTCACATATATGGAATGATTTAATTTAAAATATAACCTCTAAAACACAATGGAAATGTATTTTCTTGAAGCAATTCCTTTTTTGAGTAAAAATTTATTTATAGCGAACACAAGTAAAATATTGATTCAAATAATTTTTTTTGGGATATATTTAAGTAAAATAAAATAATACAAAATATAATGTGAATTTTTATATACCAGAAAAGATAATTCATTTTTCAATAAAAATCAAAAAATTTAACTATTCATTAACAAGTCAAACCATTTAGAAAATTTTAAAAAATCAACCTAAGAGAACATTTACAAGGTAAATTTTAAATTCATAAAATTTTTATCATATAATATTTAAAAAAATTGATAAATTAATTATAATATCCAGTCATAATAATCATTAATAATAATTTTGATGAATTTTTTTTTAAGAATAAAATGACTTTACATAATAATTGAGTGAATATTTCTTTATTATTAATCAGTTATTTTTTTATTAAGACCATTATATATATCACATAATGTGGTCAATATAATTCATACCCACTAATTTAATGGATGGTTTATATCTGTAAATTTTTAATAATAACATGTTTAATTCATTTAATCTTTGGTTTGTGTTTATATATAATATCAAACATGATGTTATTTTAAAATATTGGGCTATTACATTCTCCCACATACTGATAAAAATTTTCATCCTCAAAATTTTAACTTGATCTTGGTAATAAATGGTTTGACATTTGAAAATAACATTGTCGGAAACCTATATCTTAAAAAGGGATAATAAATCACCATCTTAAAAATATGTAAATGGAAGTATGAATTTATATACAATAACAGATAACATTGTTTTAGAAAAGGATAATTTTTTAGGAATTTAAAATATGGACATGTAGTTAAAATTTAACTTCCAAATAATGATGGGGAGTGATGGTGAACATTGATCAAAATAATGTGAATGATCATAGGAATGATAATGACCAAAAAACAATAAACTAATGAGGTGTGAAAAGAACATCAATTTTTTTGAAATATAGGTAAGAGGAAAACATTTTAATTTTAGATAATTTTACTATAGGAGAGGAATTATTTTACTATCTAAAAAAAGAATATAATGAAACATACTTATTTGAAAAGTATAATTTCATCATTTAATCTATTTCCACCAAAATCTCATCTTATTCACCAAATAATATGTACTAAATAAAAATATTTAATTTAGAATAGAAAAAATAAACTTCCATCAGATCAAATAATCCACAAATGGAAAATACGATTTTCATCCTATCTTTATGTATTGATAAAAAATAACATAGTAAATATAAGTTATAATACTTAACAATTTACTAAAACTTTGTATGAAAAAATAATAAATTAATCTTTGAAATTAAATAATAATCCAAAAATATCAACATAGATCATTCCATAATTAAATAACTGTATATCCTAAATAACCTAGATAAATTCAAATTTAAAGGATGTTCAACCCCCAATGGTTATCCCTTCCATTTTATCATATATACCGAAATATGTAAAGACATTATTCAAAAATAATAATTTTTATTAACCCTAAGGATTACATATACCTAAATTGAGTAAAATATCTCCCAAAGAATCATTAAACACCATAAAATGCCAACCTCAAATATAATTTTATTGACATTGAACTTATAATAAAAAATAATATTATGTCTCTATAATTTTATCCATATCTCTTCATACAATATAAAATGAAAATATTATAATCACCAAATTCTTATTAATCCTACATTGATACCAACTATTATAGCCCTTGACCCACACTCCCAAATCCAATGTTAAACCATCATCTTTATATTTATTACTTTGATTCCAATAAACTTGTCCCAAATATAACCATCCAATACTTAATATATAAAAAATTAATATTTGATTACTTACATACTGAATGATTAGTAAGTCATAGAGTTTTATAGAATTCGTAAAAACTCATACATGAATATACCCAAGTTATGAACAATGTATTTTTCTCACAAATACCATGATTTTCATATCCCATCTTATTTCTTCAAAATATCAAATAATCTTTTTTAGATGTGAAACATTTATAGACCCAAAAAATAATCATTATTATTCATAACTTGGGGAAAATTAAATATATGAACTGTGAGCCCAAATGATTAGTAATGGTATGTATATGTATTTATAATAAAATATCATTAGTGAGTATAAGATGAGAATAAGGGTAAGGTGATATAATCCAGGTTAATTTGAATAATATTATAGATTACATTTGTGTCAAAATGTTGATCATAAAACATGATACATATATAAAGTTTTAATAAGGAAAGGAGTCATATGAATCAATAATCCGGAGACATGTGATGCACATCTTGATCAAAGGAAACAAAGAATACTCAAAGCATGAATAAATAAAACATGTTGTAATCATAACAAGCCAAGCCAATCTCACATGCATGTTTAAACAAATTTATAACAAGGTTCAAGTACAAGAAAGCTCAAAGTACAATACCAAAAGAAAACAATGGTACAGCAACAAATCCAACTGTCCAACTATTAGGGTCCCGCATGGCCCTGGTAGTCCTCCTGGAATCCTGAAATAAAACGTAGGGTGAGCATACAAGTATACTCATTAGGGAAACCTAAAGCTCTCATGCACAAGTGAGGAGACATCCTAATGTCCAGTGAGAACAACAGAAGAAACCTAGAAAGGAATTCTATCCACCCAACCTCACCAGCCACACTCACCAAAACAAAATCACAACAGGTATTAGTAGTATAAGAATAAGAGTATTGGGTACCCCACACCATTTCCCATTAGTTATCTGCACTTCCTAATGGTGAACATCATGATGCTTCCACACACTCCCCACCCGCACACATCTGGGCCTCACAAACCACACATCCCGCCCACACACTCCTCGACCTCACAACAACGTATCCCACCCGCACACTCCTAGGCCTCACAACCACGTATCCCTCCCGCACACACCTGGGCCTCACAACCACCTATCCCGCTCGCACACACCTGGGCCTCACAACCACGTATCCCGCCGGCACACACCTGGGCCTCACAACCACGTATCCCGCCCGCACACACCTGGGTCTCACAACCACATATCTCGCCCGCACACACCTGGGCCTCATCCCGAAGATTCTTGAAAAATAGTAGAACCTTCCCGAAGATTCTTGGGATAAAACCACCCCAATCGAAACCTACCCGAAGAGTCTTAGGTGTAAGGTCACCTCAAGCCATCACAACCTAGAGGAGAAGGAGAAAGAAGGAGCTAGTAACTAAGGGAAAACACCCTCTCCCAAAAAATGGGAGTGTTCGCCACTAAGTGCTCAATATGGGTGGGGTGCGATAAAACACAAAAGATACAGATATGCATATATATACCAACCACACAGCCCAACTTATGGTTTCTAAGAAGAGAAACTGAGAAGGTGCCTCAGCACTGCTACTACAAAGCATGCATACAACAAACAAACCCAACCCCCTTTAGGTTTTCACATTTCAGTAGGAAAAATAGTTATTTATTTCCTTTACTACTGGGAAACTATCCACAACCAACCACACAAACGTTTGTAAAACATATCCCTGCCATCCACAAATCAAGTTAGGAAAACACAAGCAACACAACCAAGCCCTTCTTATGAACCAACCAAATGCATTGATTGTTATTTCAATTTCACACCCCACCATTTATTAACTCATCCACTTTTTATTTATTATCCAAAACCCACTGTCTGTTCACATTTAAACCCATCCCTGTAGCCCTGCTGCCAACCACCATAACCACAACCACACCGAACCCACACATCAACACCTTTTTGATACTATTTATTGTATCCCTGCTGCCCACTACCAACATAGAATTCACACCAACCCACAACCAAGCCAACCACATCCCCACTGCTCACACTATCCACAACAACTCACAAAACACCCCCATCACATGCCTCGTAACCAAGCCAACACCCACATGTTCATTATTCCATTTTGTTTAACCGGGGTGATCACACAAGGGTTCCAGATTTTAAACAGCCAACATTACGTGATTAACCAATTCCACAAAGTTTCCATCCATAATAAAATATAGAAGGAGAGGGAAAATTTTTATTGCATAAGAAAAGGACCCCAACGACTATGATTTTCAATAGGTAGAAGCTCATTCAATTCATAATATAATATCACAGGATATAAAGTAACAGCAATCACAACTTCCCATCCCTGTTATAAAATCCAGTTAGTATCTTTATTAAACTGGTTAAAAAGTGTTTTACGTAAACAAGAGAACACCCACCACGCATGATGCACAATGTAGAGAGACGAAGGTAAGATCCCTACCTCAACAGGTTCTTGATCGCAACGCTCCCCCGGATCAACCTTAGTAGATGTCTGTCAGAGTCTGTCACTTCTGTCGGGTCCCGAAAAAACCTCCTTGGGTGGAAGTCGGAAAGGAAAGGCCGATGGAAAGTCAATGGATCCATGCTCGGAAGCTCTACCTCGTCGTTACGATCCTGTGGCCGCTGACGGATCGTAAATCGGAGCTCGAACGAAGATGTTATGGAAGAAAGAGCCTTTGAGTCTCTTGACGGAGCTCTACTTAGAGAAGAGGAGAGGAGAGGAGAGGGGTGAGTTAAAAGGAAGAGGGGACCCTTCCTTTTATAGGCGTGAAAAGAAAAAGTACACGACATGTACTTTATGGTACACGGTGTGTACTCGGTTCTTTCACACGGTCTCCATGCGGCTTCCAACACAGTTTTGCGGCCGTTGACTGGTCAACACCCGGTTTAAGGGTAACGCATACGCGGGGAAGGACTACACGGCGTGTAGTTTAGACACATGGCGTGTACTCATTTATTGCACACGGCAGGGATACGGCTCCAACACGGTACACGACCATTGATTGGTAACGCGCACGCAGGGAAGGACTACACGACGTGTAGAACTGGACACACGGTGTGCACCCATTACTCCACATAGAAAGGACACGGCTTGCAACACGGGTTGTACCCAGAACGGGAGTACACGACGTTTACCCAAACCACACGGTGTGTAGTTTCAAAATTTTGGAAAGTGTGGGAAAAGTCCATTTTACCCTCCAGAACACTTCTTGACCTTCCTTTTGACAATGGAATGGGCCAGAGAGGTCTGGGACATTACATCAGATACCTCTTAAAACATTCTTGTCCCCGAGAATTCAAAAACCAACCCCGAGGAACCCAACAAGATACCTCTTAGGGTTCTTGTTATAACAGGAACCCAACAAACAACCATAATCATATATGTTAGGAATTCCTTCTCCTATGTCGAGATATTATCCTCTTTAGGCGGAACTGACTCGCCTGCGCAGGTTTAATCGTATCCTCATTAATGCGTCTCGATTAAGAATTGGGTCTTCCCACTTTCATACATTATTATTTTTCAACTCGCACTAACTCCAACACCACACAACCAACACACTGCCTGAACACGTGGGTTTGGGAAATTCCTTCACCTATGTCGGGATATTATCCGCTTTAGGCGGCACTGAATCGCACGCACAGGTTCAATCGCATCCACATTAATGCATCTCAATTAAGGGTCAGTTTTTCCCTTCCCACTCATCCAGACATGTTACACATTACCAGGGAACAAGGAAACAATAGGTCTCACAACTGATAAGACAAGCATTCCATATAAGAATGGTACAGAGTACAACATCAACACAAAGCTCAGAAGAACAAGGGAAAAACACAAGTCAAAACAACTCCAGGTACTGAGCATGCATCTGGGTCTCCCAATCCCAAGTGCTATCCTTGAGGCTGCCATGCCTCAACAACACATGAACCAAGGGAATGGTTCGTCCACGGAGCACCTTCTCTTTACGATCTTTGATTCTGACTGGTTGTTCTTCAAAGGTCGCGTCATCTCCCATATCTAACTCTCCCCAGTCAATAACGTGGGAGTTGTCGTGTAAGTACCGCTGAAGCTGGGAGATGTGGAAGACATCATGAACCTTCTCCAACTGAGGTGGCAGGGCTAGCTGATATGCCACCTCGTCGACTCGCCTCATCACCTCAAAAGTTCTGATGAACCTGGGTGAGAGCTTGCACCCCTTACCAAACCTCTGCTGCCCCCGTTGAGGGGAAACCTTCAAGAACGCATGATCCCCCATCTCTAACTCCAAGGGCCTCCTCTAACGATCAGTATATGACTTCGGTCGGTCTTGAACCGCTTTCATCCTCTCACGTACAAGCTGGACTTTTCTGTGGTGCTCTGCACTACCTCTGGCCCAAGAGCACTTGTCTCACCAAACTCTGCCCAGCAAATGGGTGAACAATATGGCCTTCCATACAAAGCCTCAAATTGTGCCATGCCAATAGTTGAGTGAAAGCTTTTGTTGTAGGGAAACTCTACTAAAGGCAAGTGTCGTACCCATGATCCTCTGAAATCCATAACGCATGCTCGCAGCATGTCCTCCAATATCTGGATAGTCCGCTCCGTCTGCCCATCGGTCTGGGGGTGGAAAGCAATGCTAAGGTGTAGCTGGGTGCCAAAACCATGTTGTAGCCCCCTCTAGACTCATGAGGTAAACCGAGTATCCAGATCTGAGACGATAGTCCTCAGAACTCCATGTAAGCACACCACCTCATCTACGTACCTCTGTGCTAAGGTACTCACTAGGCCCGACACCTTGATTGCTATGAAGTGAGCTGATTTTGTCAGACGATCCACCACTACCCAGATATCATCATAACCTCCCCGAGCTCTGGGTAGTCCTGTGACGAAGTCCATCAAGAAGTCATCCCACTTCCACTCAGGGACATCTAAAGGATTCAACAACCCACTGGGAACACGCTGTTCAGCCTTCACTTGCTGACACACTAGGAATTTTGCCACAAACTCTGCCACTGTACTTTTCACCTCTGGCCACCAAAACTAATCCCTCAGGCCTCGGTACATTTTTGAAACTCCTGGATGTACCGCCAAGGCTGAGCTATGGAACTCAAGGAGAACTCCCTCATGCATCACCTCCAGAACAAAAAACCTTCCATGGAAGAGCATCTGATGTCACCTGTTCTCTGACCATCCTTCTGGAACGTTCCCCTGATCGACACGATCCCGCATCACTTCCGCCTTGGAGTCCCCCCACTGAGACTCTTCCACCTGCTGCAACAAGGAGGACTCCACCGTCATCTGAAACAAACAGCCTCTAACTCCTTCTACCCTTGCATCCAAGTGTAAGGAAGCCAACTCTCCCATCACCTTCCAAGCATCAGTAGATTCCCGAACCAATTTCTGATGTGACTTCCTGCTCAAGGCATCAGCCACAACGTTGCCCTTACATTCAGTGTACGAGATCTCAAAGTCATAGTCTTGGAGAAACTCGACCCATTTCTGCTGCCGTAAGTTCAGGTCACGCTGGGAGAATATATAACGTAGGATCTTGTGATCTGAGAAGACCACAAAGCGCTCCCCAAAGAGGTAATGTCGCCATAACTTCAGTGCGAACACTACTGCTGCAAGCTCCAGGTCATGGGTGGCATAGTTACGCTCATGAAGGTGCAACTGCCTAGACCCATAACAAATCACTCCCTTCGTCTGCATCAGAATGCTCCCCATACCAAGGCCAGAAGCATCACAAAACACTAAATACAACAACCCTTCCTCTGGGAACCTGAGTACGGGAGCACTGAACAACTTCTCCTTCAGGTAGTCAAAAGCTTTTTGGCACTCCTCGCTCCATAGGAAGACCTGGTTCTTCCTCGTCAAAGCTGTAAATAGAGCAGAAACTCAAGAGAAGTCCGAAACAAACCTCCGATAATAACCTTCTAACCCCAGGAAACTACGAACTTCAGCCACACTCTTGGGTGCTGC
Organism: Viscum album; assembly: GCA_963277665.1. NCBI lineage: Eukaryota > Viridiplantae > Streptophyta > Magnoliopsida > Santalales > Viscaceae > Viscum > Viscum album. Next base: position 1,192,942,853 of record OY728123.1, on the reverse strand, counting down.
CCAAGAAACAAATTCCTCCACCTTCGACGGGTCCACTAACACTCCATGTTGAGACACCATGTGCCCAAGGAAGTGTACTTCTTGTTTCAAGAACATACACTTTGACAATTTCCCGTAAAGCTGGTGGTGTCGAAGGACTTCCAAGACTGCCTTGGGATGCTCAACGTGCTCCTACTCTGATTTTCAGTAGATCAGGATGTCGTCGATAAACACAACGACGAACCGGTCCAAAAACTCTCGGAAGAGAAATTTCATAAGTCCCATGAACACAGCTCATGCATTCGTAACTCCAAACGGCATAACTACAAACTCAATGTTTCCATACCTGCACCTAAAAGCCATCTTCGAGATGTCACTTTCCTTTACCCTCAACTGATGATATCCCGATCATAGATCAATCTTAGAGAACCAACTTGCTCCCCTCAGCTGGTCGAAGAGACCATATATCCTTGGGAGGGGGTAACGGTTCTTGACCGTTACCTAGTTCAACCTTTGGTAGTCTATGCATAGCCCGAGACCACCATCTGCAATCTTCACAAACAAAACTAGAGCACCCCATGGAGACACACTAGGTCGAACAAAACCCTTCTCCATCAGATCATCAATCTAAATACGCAACTCCTGCAACTACGAAGGTTCCATCCGATAAGGGGCCATCAAAATCGGATAGGCACCAGGCGGTAAGTCTATACCGAAGTCAACGTCTCATCGGGGGGGGGGGGGTAGAGTCACAACCTCCTCAGGAAAAACATCGAGGAAATCTCCAACAACTTTCAAGACATCCATCATCTCTGTATCATCTAGAACCACTGATAACCCTCTTAACAAGGAAAGGAGAGGCTCCACATGCCGGCTTCCTGCTTGATAGATCCTCTCACCAACAAAACATACGCGCTTCCCATCTACGTCAGAGAACATGACTCTTCTCCGGAAGAAGTTGATAACGGAAGTAACATAAAACAACCAGTCAATGCCTATGATGACATCATATGGCTGCATCTGTAACAGAAGAAGGTCCCCACTAGATCGATGTGGTCCCAACGTAAGCCCACATCCCCGGAAAACACAAGATACACTAGTCTAGCCCCCAACTGGTGCACTTAGTACCAGTGGCACGGAAAGTCTCTCTACATCTAGTCCCAAAGAATGGGCTATAATAGGTGTAATAAATGAGTGTGAGGCTCTCGAATCGAACAAAGTAGAAACAAGAGTGTGGAACAAACAAATCGTACCTTGTACCACCTCTGGTCCTGCTAGAGCTGCCAACTCTAATGAATGCAACTCTCCACACCCAGCTCCTCTGCCTCTCTGATGTCTTCCACCTCCACGACCACACCCTGGTCGTGGTCTCTGAGGAGCACCCTGAGGTCGGCCTCCTCCCGCAATGTCTGCCCTTAGAGGATCATGGTCCTACTGCTGCTGAAAGGGCCTCACCGGCAACTGGTGCTACTGAGGTGGGCGTTGAACCTTCCCACCTCCACCGTACTGAGCTCGGGTCAGGCACCGACTCTGAACGTGCCTGAAACCTCCACAAGAAAAACACCTCGGTCCCGGGCTCGTGAAAAAGGGACGAGGACCCAAATATCTGAACTGGAATTGCTGGGGCCTGCTCCCCATTGGCCTGAAACTGGAAGGTCCCGTCACAAGAGCCCTACTGCTGACTGCCTTCCCCTTCGACGAGCTTGGCTAGATCACCTCTCGTGGTGCACCTCCCAGCAAGTGCATCCTCTCTACAACATCTTCCTTCTTCTGTACCACCAAGTACGTCGGAAGGGTGAAGGGGGTGACAGAATACTGGAGCGAAGGACGAAGCACCTCCTCCAAACGTCTCACCCGAGACTCCTCATCCGGAAAGAGATCCGGAGCAATGCGCTGGAGATACTTGAACTTGATCCCCAGATCTCGTACTGACATACTTCCCTACTGAAGGGAGAGTAACTCCTGCCGCTTCTCCGCCTTGATCATGGAAGAAAAGAATTCCTCTTAGAATTCCTTCTCAAAGTCAGCCCATGGATCCTCTGCCTCTATCCTCTCTCCAAGTTAGAGCATCCACCACTGTCATGCCACACCTCTCAGCTGACTGACTGCTAGGGGGACCCAGTACTCCCTCGGAGCATGGATCCAGGTAAAAGCGATCCCTAGCTCCTCAATCCACCCCTTGGTCTCTGTATCCGAATTACTACCCTCGTACTTCTGGAGGGTCTGTCGCTGGAAAGAATAGAGAGTCTTCTGCCACTGGCTATCTTCCACCTCTCGGTCAATCCTCAACTGATGGACCGCCTGAATCTGCTGGGCCTCGACCATCTGAGCCACCTGGGGACGACGTCCAGGTGCCATAGCAGTACGGTAAATAAGGATAGCCTAACCCCAAGTAGTAAGGAAACTCAAGGTTTTATTTTTATCATTTTATTTCAATTTCATTCCCAAAACACCCAAATCAAGTAAAACACAATCATGATGATGGATGTACCTTCCCTAGGTTCTTTACCCTGCAATCAATATAGTCTCACTTGGTCGTTCAGTAGGCTCATATTCCTTGAATCGGATCACGGGGGGCCCTAAAATCCCGTGTCCTAGCCGGTCTTCCCTGGCCTATGTCACAAACCATGATTAACTAGCATTTTCACCCTACTATCCCATGCAATCCTCACTGTGACTAACTCCAGAATCCATCCTATCTCTCAACCATCACCTCTGATACCATTTTGTCACGACCCCCTCCCACTAAAGATGCCCCTCATGGGCTGGCAATGGTTAAAGGAAGATAATGACCCCCAATTCCCGCCTCCAGTATGCCCCGGGGTGGCGACAAGCACCAAGGGTATGAGTTTTCACAAATATGAGAGGCATTACACTTTTTATTATTTAGGATCGGGAAATAGGATAAGTCAACCACCAAAAGGGAAAAAGAACAAGTGTATAGAAATAAACCCAAACCAAGCCCACATGCATGTTTAAAAAAATTTATAACATGGTACAAGTACAAGAAAGATCAAAGTACAATACCAAAAGAAAAAAAGGTACAACAACAACTCCAACTATCCAACTAGTAGGGTCCCGCACGGCCCTGGTAGTCCTCCTAGAAACCTGAAAGTAAATGTAGGGTGAGAATATAAGTATACTCAATAGGGAAACCTAAAGCTCTCATGCACAAATGAGGAGACATCCTAATGTCCCATGAGAACAACAGAAGAATCCTAGAAAGGAATTCTATCCACCCAACATCACCAGCCACACTCACCAAAACACAATCACGATAGGTAGTAGTAGTATAAGAGAAAGAGTACTGGGTACCCTGCAGTATTTACTATTAGTTAGCTACTCTTCCTAACGGCGAATGTCCTGACGCTGGCACACTCTCCCCACCCACACACACCTGGGCCTCACAAACCACACATCCCACCAGCAAACACCTGGGCCTCACAACGATGTATCGCGCCCGCACACACCTGGGCCTCACAACCAGGTATCCCACCCGCACACACCTGGGCCTCAAAACCACGTATCCCACCCGCACACACCTAGGCCGCATCCTGAAGATTCTTGGGAAACAGTAGAACCTTCCCGAAGTGTCTTGGGCTAAAACCACCCCAATCAAAACCTACCCGAGGAGTCTTAGGTGTATGGTCGCCTCAATCCATCACAGCCTAGGGGAGAAGGAGCAGGAAGGAGCTAGTAACTAAGGGAAAAACACCCTCTCCCAAAAAAATGGGAGTGTTCGGCACTAAGTTCTCAACATGGGTGGGGTGCGATAAAACACAAAACATATAGATATGTATATATATACAAACCCCACAGCCTAACTTATGGCTTCTAAAAAGAGAAACTAAGCACGTGCCTCGACACTGCTACTACAAAGCATGAATACAACAAACAAACCCAACCCCCTTTAGGTTTTCATATTTCAGTAGAAAAAATAGTTATATAGTTTCTTAACTACTAGGCAACTATCCACAACCAACCACACCAAATGTTCATAAAACATATCCCTGCCATCCACAAATCAAGTTAAGAAAACACAAACAACACAATCAAGCCCTTCTTATCAACCAACCAACCCTATTGATTATTATTTCCATTTCACGCCCCACCATTTGTTAACTCTTCCACTTTTTATTTATTATCCACAACCCACTGTCCATTCACATTTAAACCCATCCCTAAAGCCCCGCTGCCAACCACCATAACCACAACCACATCGAAACCGCACATCAACACCTTTTTGATACCATTTATTGCAGCCCTACTGCCCATCACCAACATAGCATTCATAACAACCCACAACCATGCCAACCGTATCCCCACTTCTCACACTATCCACAGAAACCCACAAAACACCCCCATCACATGCCTCATAACCAAGCCAACACCCACATGTTCATTATTCCATTTTTTAATCGGGGTGACCACACAAGGGTTCCAGATTTTAAACAGCCAAATTTACGTGATTAACCAATTCCACAATGTTTCCATCCATAAGAAAATTCAGAAGGATAGGGAAAAATTTAATTGTGTATGAAAAGGCCCCCAATGACCATGATTTCCAGTAGGTAGAATCTCATTCAATTCACAACATAATATCACAAGATATAAAGTAACAACAATCAGAACTTCCCATCCCCCTTATATAAGCCAGTTATTTTTTTCATTAAACTGGTTCAAAAGTGTTTTACATAAACAAGAGAACACCCACCCCGTATGATGCACAAAGTAGAGAGACGAAGGTAAGATCCCTACCTCAACAGGTTCTTGATCACAACGCTCCCCCTGATCAACCTTAGAAGACGTTTGTCGGTGTCTGTCACTTCTGTCGGGTCCCGGAAAAACCTCCTTGGGTGGAAGTCGGAAAGGAAAGGCCAAAGTAAAGTCAATGGATCCAAGTTTGGAAGCTCCGCCTCATCGTTACGATCCCATGGCCACTGACGGATCGTAAATCGGAGCTCGGACAAAGAAGTTATGAAAGAAAGAACCTTCGAGTCTCTTGACAGAGCTCTGCTCAGAGGAGAGGATATGAGAAGAGAGGGGTGAGTTGAAAGGAGGAGGGGACCCCTCCTTTTATAGGCATGAAAAGAAAATGTACACAACGTGTACTCGGTTCTTTCACACTGTCTCCACGCGGCATCCAACACGGTTTAGCGGCCATTGACTGGTCAACACACGGTTTGAGGGTAATGCATACATGAGGAAGGAAGACACGGCGTGTAGTTTAGACACATGGTGTGTACTCATTTATTGCACATGGAAAGGAGACGACTCTAACATGGTACACGACCGTTGACTGGTAACGCGTATGCGGGGAAGGAATACACGGTGTTTAGAACTAGACACACGGTGTGCACCCATTACTCCACACAGCAAGGACACGGCTTGCAACATGGGGTGTACCCGGAAAGGGAGTACATGGCGTGTACCCAAACTACATGGCGTGAAGTTTCAAAATTCTTGAAATTGTGTAAAAAGTCCATTTTACCCTCTAGAACACTTCTTGACCTTCTTTTTGACAAAGGAATGGGCCGGAGAGGTCCGGGCCATTACAGGTATTTTGTACGTATTCAATGAGGTACAGTACCAAAAATGTCTTATAAATAGGGAAGAAGATGTGCCCTTTTTTATGTGAGTGTATGAGAATTCCTATAATTTCTTAAACTATTCAATTAATATAAATTAATTTTCATGCAAAAGGGAACCTAATTTATATATTTCCAATATAAGACAAAAAATAATCTAAATTATCATATAAAATAAAATTTATCTCTATTTAGGTTATGTTTTTATCCTCATCTCTTTGTTCTAACCCCTCATTAACCCTTTTATAATTATCGTGATATCAATGTTGTTTTCTATTTAGGGCACAAAAATATTAATATAAACGTAAATGTGCCCCATAAATAGTATATTTTACATATTTTAAACCATATATCATTAAATTGTTTTAATATAGTATTTTCTATTAATTTTATATCATTTAATAAATTTTATTTTTATAAAATATCATTAAAGTCATTTTTTTAAATAAATGCAATTATATAATATAATATTTGTGTAACTCTTGTGAAATGTTTCCCAAATGATATGGATTAAAAAATAAGTATTATAAATTATAAATATAATTTCATAATAAAATAATGGAAGGTTTTGATAGATAATTTCAAGCCATATATTTTTGATTAACCCCTATATTAAACATTTTTAACTAAAACTGTTGTACCAAATGTCTCAATATTAAACTTTCCTAAGATTTTAAATGAGGTAAAAATTGGAAATTAATGGGCAATAGAAGAGTTTTTCAAAAACTTATCATCCTAATTGTCATATTTAAATATATTTATTAATTTTATATAATTTAATAAAATATTATTTATCGTAAAATTTCATTAGTGTCATTTTTTACTATTTTTGATCACATTGTATTTTATGATAATAAGATTTAAATTTATTTCATATATCAACCTTTAAAACATGAATAATTTTTTATATTGATATTTTAAATTTTTGGTACTCTATTAATCTCCAAAAACTTATATTTACAGTTTTTAAAATCATTTACTTAATTTTTCTATTATATGTATAAACACTATGTCAATATTGCGTAAGAATTTAAGGTATCAATTTTATCACAAATGGTTAAATATAAAATTACATGGTAATAAATAAGTATATATATTTCAAAAAAAATTATTACCAAACATAAGTTCTTTTATCCAATTTTCAAATCATTATAAATATATAATGTAATAGAGTGAAATTTTTGACTTTAACCTTTGCTTAAAATATTATAATGTTCAAAATAACATATTATTGAAAAATGTAATTTTTATGATTTTAGATGATAAGGAATCATCCAATGATATTAAGTCATGTATTTGATGGAATCTATAGACTTATCACATTAGTTTTGACCTGAATAAAACCATTTCACTGTTATTAGGGGTAACAATTTATGGTTACTATTTTTTTTGAAAACGAATTATGTCACACATATTAAAAATTATTCATTTTAATAATTTTAAAATATGATATCAATTTTATGAAATTAAATTCATAAAAGTGGTAAAATATAATTTAAAATTAAACCCACCAAACATGATGAAATTAGATTTTGCAAAAATATTTTTTTATGTAAAAAAAATATTTATATAAAAAATTTGAATTTAAATTTTATTAAAATGAATCTAATGATATTATTTTTAAAAAAATTAATGAATTAAATTTTATAACTAATAAAACCCATAATGTGACATTGTACTTACATGAAAAGAAAATACAATTATCAATAAAAATCAGAATTTTTCAATATTCTTTGAAATATCAATATTTTATGGAACTTCTAAAAAATTAATCCTAAGATAATTTTAAAATTATGAATTGAAAAATTAAATAGTATAAATCAAAAATATTTCTAATGTTTCCAACAATTAATTATAGCATTCCCTCATAAATTGAAATAAAACACATTTTTTAATAAAACATATTATTGAAGAATAAAATGACTTAACGAAAAAATATAGTCCTTATTTTATATGAATTAATCAAAAAATATTTTTGATGAGGAACTTTATATTTATTTCTTAATCTGTTTAATATTATTCATTACAACTAATTGAATGACTTGTTTACAATTATAACAATTAAATATTAATATTTCATGGTTCGTTTAAGCACGGTGTTGCGGGTTTCATGTTTTATCGAACATAGTCTTCTTTTAAAATCTTAGGATATTACATTGTAAAGGTGGTATGCCATTTTATGGATATGGATATTTTTGGAGTTAACATGGATATAGAGATTAGAGTTGGTTTCATCAGAGATTTAGGTCTCATATATGGTAAAATATTCCATTGATTTGGATCCTAGATTACATAGATAGATATGCCAAGGAGATGGAGCACAGATGACACAACTATCATAGAATACATTCCCAGATTTATGAGGATACTATTTAGAGATACAAAATATTAGGATCTCAAATGATAATACTTTCATGAGTTATACCCTTAGATTCTTGAGGATGGTGATATGAGCTTTCATGAATTTAGTGATTAAATAACCAGACTATCAAGGGATGTGTCTAGAGAGTCAGGATGATGTAGTTATGGATACAATGAATTTAGAGTCATAATGTTTCATGGGATGAATATTCATCATGACATTTTTAGTTATACTCCACCCTTGGGTGATGTCGGTATGGTCGATAAGGGTCATCGACCTAAGGATAATTTTTTTTATTTATTATCGACATTTTTTTATATTTAATTTGAGTATGTCACATCTAAATATCACTAAAGTATTGGTTACTATAAGACCATTTTAGTGGATCTCTACTGGGGTTTTTACACAAACTATACTTGGGGTATAACAATACTTGGGTACCCAAAAATATCTTTATTTGTTTGTTGGAACTGGTTTAGGTTGAGTACTTGGATAAGAGGATTGAGTCAAAAAACTTTGTTGATGTTCAGTGTTACTAATTAGTTATATCTCCAGGATGTCAGGTTTCCAAATTTTTTTATTTTATACATTTTTTTAGTTTATACATGTAACTAGAATAATGGAGGACTAGTTGTATCAATGACAAGGATTTTCATTCCCTTAAAACATTTCATTTATAATTCAGTATTTTTTATTAATTTCTTAATATTTTATTTTATTTGTGATGGATTATGTTTGATTATTTGTCATTTTATTTTTCATTCATATATAGTGGTTAAAGTCTCCACATAATACCACATAATACCCCTCCTTCTAGTCATCCACCTCTGGCATACAGGATGGTGTGACTAAGGTCATGTCGGGAGCCTATCTTGTAAGTGTTTATAGAGGGAACTCAGTTGAGACAATACTATGTTGTATTAGAGGAGTTTTATGTTTTTCTTATGTTTTAATTATTTGGTGTACCGAATATTCGAGAATCAGTACTAAAAAATTCTCCTTTAACAATTCTAAAATTGGCCATTAATGGACCTAAAAAAGATATAACTACTAGAGCGTGGTTAAAATCAGTAGGTTTTTATCAGTGCAAGAAAAGTGTCAGTAAATGGGTCCATTATCAATGCTTAAATAGTGTAGATATATCACCCCTCTATCATCACTTGTTTAGTGCTTTTAAAGGTTCCTTTTAACATCACTTTTTTAGTGTTATTAAAAGGGGATATAATTATATTTTTTCAGATATCTATGATCCTGACCCCTTTATTAATGCTTCCATAACCCCTTTAACATCATCCCCTAGGATCATCACTTTTCACCCTCTCACCCCTTTATTAGTGCATTGTAAATTCTAGCCTCTTGCACCTGCCTGGATTCAAAACCAGCACCTCTCCATTGAGGATGGAATGAATTTACCCCTACACCATGTTGTATTTCTAATTATTTGATGATATTTATAATTATATTTATATATATTTAAAAAAATATTTTTTAATCATTTATTTATATAATTAATTTTAAATTCATTTGTATAATATATATTTGTGGTTGTGATATATATATACTTATATTTATTTCAATATATTATATATTACATTCATTTAGATATACTATAATATAATATAAATAGATACCCATTTCTTTAATACACATATATATGGATATATAAAAATTATATTTATATTTATAAAATGTATAAAATGGTTTGATATTGTTATAATTATTTTACAATAATAGTTATTTACATATATTAGAATATTTATATAATTTTTATTACTAGCACACACATGTTTATATATAAACCTTGATTCTATAGGTATGTATATACATACGAATCCATTTCTATAAGGTAAATGAATTTTTTATTTTTTTACATTAATTAAATTCAAAAAAATATTTATTTTTTATTTTTAAATTTTTATTTCTGCTTAAATATTTTAATATATTTATTTAAAAAAGTGATTTATTTCAATTAAATATAATAAAATTCTGAAAATTTATAAAATTTAAAAATAATATTATCAATATGAATGTAATACCTAAGAATTAATTCATTCACCACTCAAAATGGGAAGGTAATTCTTATAAATGAGGCTGAAATTCCAAATAATGTTAAAAACAATTGTGGTATGTAGATAAAAAACTCAGTTTTGGAGGTGTTCATGGACTTTTTTATCCTCTAAAAATGTTTTTTGGGTTCTCCCTATCCCTATGACGTATATATTGTCCCATGTTTCAATTTAATAAGTGGTAGAGCCAAAATAGACACAGATATCAAATGTTATGGATTTTTGAAGTTCGCGTTATGTTTTACACTTATTTTAGATATTTTATTATTTTTTTGATTTTTTTCATGCCAAGTTTTTGTTAAATAAATATTATTAAATATAAATTATAATTTTATTAATTTATAATATTATTACAATTATTTTATTATTTATTTTTACTAAATACCTTATATATTATGTGTAAATTGTTATTTATCCTTATCTAAAACCTATTTTAAAATATATATTAAATTTATATCAAAACAAATTTATTTATATATTAATATATTATTTTTCATGAAATATATATAATTTTTCTAAAATATACCATTTGTTAGTGATAATGAAAATGTACAGATAAGGGGGTCTTTAACTGCACTTCTAAAAAAGTGATGATAAAGACCCCCCATATCAATAGTTTTTTACTATTGCTGATATATACCCTCCATTATAAATTCTTTTTTACTAGCAATTTTAATGGGGGAGGGAATTTTCTGCACCTTTTTACAAGCACTAATCTAGAGGCCCCATTAAACAGTATTTTTTAGTGTTTTTAAATACACCCTTTAACAGTGACAACAAAATCACAATTAAATATTGCATTTAATAGTGCTGTATCTAGTGTTGAAAAAGGGGGGTTTTAACAGGGCTTTTATCAAGAACTATTAAGGGCCTAGGGCTGCATAAAATCAACTTTTTAGCTTTAGATGGGTTATATCATGTTATGTATATCATACTAGTGCATCATTGAAACCTATCCCGAATGGAATTCATATTCAATAGTTGTGGGATTGATGTTCTTAGTCTATAATGTTATGGTTCTATATTATTTTCACCATGAGGGACACACTTTGATGTTTAATTTTTTAATTATTATTTATTTATGGCTCTTAGAAAGAGGAATCTCTTACATATTATTGGATGCATAGGATTGACATGACATATAGGCCTTCTAGAGATACATTTCACTGATAACTTATGATATATAGTTTAATGTGTCAAAAAATCCCCATATGAAATTTTTATATATATATATGGTGTAATTATACTCAATTGATCCTTATTTTTAATTTATTTTCATTTCAAGGAATTACATATTGATATATAAGGATATTCTTGTCGATGATGATGATGGTATAGGCCTGTGTGCAAAAAAATGTTAAGTGACCCTGGAAGGTTAGTAAGGCACATAGTGCCTTAGTGGGAAGCTCCTTTTGGGAGTTTTTATTTAGGTTTGGTTAGTTAATATTACAGTAACAAACTATAATATGATTTTACAATTATCTTGGAATAGTAATATAGATAAATAAACAAAGTGAATGTGGTTTTTGGGACACATATCATTTATCATTATGTAATTGGTTTGGAAAAAAATACAACTAGTGAGACATGATCCAACATTAAGTAGTCTATTGGTTATATTCTAGTAGATAATTTCTGTCATAGTTTTGGGAGGTGGTCAAAATTTATTATTTCCATGAGGAAGACCTTGAAAGTGGGTGTTTTGGAATGCTAATGTCATAGGTTTTTGATGTGAAGGTTTCGATGAAACCACATAAACTGTAAACTTTTGTGAGGCATGACCATATGGCTAAATAGTTGGATAAAGGGACCCATTATGTGACCTATTTTGATGGGATAGGTGAGAGAACTAGAGGAACTTAAGTACATATAAAACCATAGTTTGTATATGGTTGGAATAATTGGGTGTGACCCTTTAGATTGTTTATACAAATTATTTCTTTCTTTAGATAAAGAAGCACAAGGTGGGACTTTGGTATGAGATTAGTTCACATGAGGATCAACCGAGATTATGACCCATGCATGGTGATGCTTTAGTATATTGTGGTTATAATAAACTTGAGTTTTATTGAATATTGTATGAATGATTTTTTAGGGAATCACTTCGTTAAATCTTGATCATCATTGTTTAGGATTTTGTATTAGTATTTTAGTCAGACTGCAGGTGGATGATCGAGACTACAATAGAAAAGGGTGAAAATTAGATGTGTGGTTGCCTTAATGAACTGAAATTCCCTGGATAATGGTGAGTTTTTATGATTATTTTTTCCATTATGTGGGCATTTTTAAAGAATTATTAGGGTTATCTAATTAGGTGGTTACGATCTTACACATTATTGGTTGATGTGATATGATTTGGTATGTTCCGCATTCACTTAGTTTCAATTTAAATACTGAATCGATAGAAATACAAGTGTGTGATAGGGAAATATTGTTCTTTATTTATCTATTGTTGAAATTGTGGCCTAGGGTATTTACAAAATAATAAATTCCCCTCCATGGCAAGAGATTCATTATAAGTGGATCATGTGAAATGGACTGGATGATCCGGGTGAATCTCGATGAGGCATTTATGAGATGAGATGATCATGACTTTGAATAAGAAAAACAATATGATACTCGAATCCATTGGGATTGTTCTCACAGAGTTTTATATGAGAATCCATTTATAAGGGATTGAATCATTTTCTCTTTTAGGAAATTTACGATTGATATTGTAAGAAAAATAGGTAGGTGTCACAATTAGAATTCATATAAAAGGGACCATGTGATGTGTTAGTATTACGTGTTCACACATAGTAATTAGATAGTATGGTTAGGACAATGGTTATTTATCATGATGGATTGGTCATAGGTGAAATACTTTGGTTCTTATTTTGGTATTATGATGACATGCATTCTACAAATGTGGGGAGTTGGATGTCCATCATGGGAATCTTTCCCTTCTGTGATAAGATTCATTATAGTGAGACTATTAATTAGATAATCATCTTTCAATTTAAATACATGTGGATGAATTTAACTATGTGATACAATATTCCCCATTTAACACTATAAAAATGTTCAGATATATAATTGGGTTGCAGCTGATTAGGGGCATTAGAATTGTGATGGCTTATTATTTTCAAAATGTGTTTTGGAGTAGTAATTCACCAGTTCACATGTTTGTGGGATGAAGAGGAATGTGATGATGTAATATTTAACCTTGGTTTTTTAATATAACATAGTTTGAGGATTTTTTGGGTATATTTATATGATTATGGAATCCCTACATGGATAAAGGCATTTTGATCTTGCTTAGGTAACATGTCTATAATTGGAGTCAGTATTTTCATTGGAATGTTGTCCATATGCGGTATGATCATAGTTTGTGAATTTAATTGGATATTTTAAGATAAAAAACACATGGAAAATGTTTTTATGATATTACTATATCAGTTTTTAGGCGTTCCTAGTTCATTTCAATGAAAATTTGGCATACTCGTTTTATAGAATGATAAGATATTTCAATCGGTTCAGAACAAAATCGAGAGGTAGTAGTGAAATACTCATGAATGGCCATGTACAATGTTGGGGGACCATTCCAAGGTAATATTTTAGATGATATAGGTTTGTTTTGATATGAAATTTTTATGGTGTATGAAATATGGTTTGAAATTGTCCTTTACATGTTATGTTCATTGTTAGGGAGCACTATAAGACTAATTTTGAAATTAGGTAATGATGCGGTTGTGGTTCACATTATACAATACCATGTAAGTGTTGTTTTGGTGTTTTAGTAGTGGTTACAGGTGGTGAATCCAGTGTTTTTTTTGATCATATTAATCTAGAGGTTTACCTTGGATGAGCCCTAGAGATTCATGAAATGAACACAACATGATGAGTGGTAATTTACAACCAAGGTTTATCACATTTTTTAGCTATAATAACACCAAGAAATACCATGGATGAGAAATATTATAGTGGGTAATATGTAAAATATATTATATTAATGATAATTCTAAATTCATTAAAAATTTTAATTTTTATATTAGTGGTCAGTTCAGATATTGGTCCCAGATTTGGAGTCAAGTTCAAGGAGTATAAACACATTAAAATCATTTTTAAAGGAATGGAGATCAAGGAGTGTCTCATAGTCTTGAGGGAGAATTGGTATTTTCCTAGTGGATTCTATAGTTGAAAATTCAATAAACCAATAGCCAACTTCTGGTTGAAGGTCAAAAATCATTTTGTATATTGACTCCATAGGCTGATCGGTGGGCTAGAACTAATGAGACAGTGGAATTATGTTGTGATCCCTATAGGATACAAGGGACATTCTCTTGACACTGTCTAGTAATATCTAGATAGTAGACATAAAAATAGTACAATCACCATTTTCACCCCTAAATTTTATTGGGGGCGTGCGTAATTCCCCCACCTATTATTTGGTTGTTCGTGCAATAAGGGGGCCTAAACCCCCTTATTCTCTCTATTTTTTCCATGGCGTTTTTTGTTCTGGAGGAAATTTTTAAACATATCTATATATGTTTCCAATTATATTTTTATGTAATTTCACTTAATATCTCCAGGTTAAAATTTCCCTTTTTGATTTTAGGGATTTAGTGTTGATTTTATCATAGAATGGTGGAATTGGCCAATTCTATTGGAAAATCTATTATACTAGTGAGAGGACATTCAAATATGAAGTCCACATCCTTCAACATGTTGATTTTACAAAGTTATGGTTATATATAAAATATCCTTATTTTTTAAATTTAAAATTAAATTATATTACTATTGGAACTAGCCATGTAGGTTTTATCCTTATCCCAATGTGATGTCATATTTTCACATCAGACCTATCCTCAGTTATTGGTTTTGGTTCTTATGCAACGCAATGAACCAATGATTTATCTGAAAATTTTATGAGTTTTATGTTAACTATTTATTTAATGATAAATGTTATAATTAAATAATTTAATTTTTTTTTAGATATATAAGAATTTATTTTTTAAATGAATTTTTTTATAGGGACGATTCTATATGGGATAGAACTGGCCTCAAGATATGTTATCGGACCATGGAAAATAAAATGGAATATGGTGAATAATGATAGATAATATTGTGTACTTTCACTACAAACATTATGATTTTTTATATTAAATTTGGATGCTCAGAATTTCCTCTAAGGGAGAAACTCTGGGTTAATTTAATCAAATATATTCTTTTTAATAAAATTAAATTATATAATTAAAATTTATGAGATTTCAAGTGTAAAGAAACCCTTCTGTACTGGATTACATCCTCAGATTCTGATAATTGAGGCTGATACTATTAAGAAATTATATGGACCCTAGACCACATGAAAGGTATGGTTGTGAAATGAACTAAAATTTCTTTCTATGATTAATAAAATAACACCTTATTTTTCCTTAATGAATTCTTTTTTATAATTTTTGGAATTACAATGAAATACTATTATGAAACTAATGTTACACATAAGGTTATAAAGACAATAATTCTAGCTAAGATTAGTACTAGGATATATAAACTAAGAATAGTGACCATGAAATGGTATAATCTGTAGGATATAACTCTTCAAAAAAGATTCATCCTTCCCTAATAACTAATAAGTGAAAATGAAACCTTAAGAATACGATAAATATTATGAAATGATATGTAAAAACCATTTGGAATGAAGTAGTATATTTTTTTTGTAATGGTATATATAGTGGAATTATTAAAAAATGTGACCATTTTGATATGACAATTACACTAGTATTACATGACCATTGTTCTATATTACCATTAGTAATATATCCATTACAAATTAGTCTTTTTGGTTAGTGTATATTATGAGTAATTTTAAGAGTTAATTGAATGTGGTAGTAATATATGATTTCCTCAATTATTAGAATCATGACTTATAAAGCTCATTTGTCGGAGCTAGGAAGGAAGGCAGAATCATTGATGTTTTCAGATAATAAATACCATGCAAAGATTCAAAAATAGAGGTTGTAATGAAAATTCATATGAGAGAAGTCTAATCTAGTTAAGATCACCACTAGATCAATATTGGATGAACAACCTCATGCAAATACCATAATCACAAACCATGCCCATCTTTTTCTACGAATATAATAAGGGGTTATATATCATGGAATTATTAGTATTAAGGTGTAATTATTTAATAGTTCCATTGATTTAACATTCTAATATAGTGGTATAACCTTATATAAAATTCAAATTATTAGAGAATATGAAAAAATAAATGTTTATTCAATGTTTATTTCATTGTATATTTCTGTATTATAAATATAAATATATTATTTACATTAAAATAAATTTAAAAAATTAAGGTTTATAAAAGGTTATATAAAAAACATTTATTTTAAAAATATGTTTAGGCAATTATATAAATTTTTTCTAACGGATAAAAAATTGATCATGTAATAAAAATTCGTCATTTTCAATAACTCAGTATTATATATTTAAAAATGAAATTTAACTTATTTATAATTATTCCTAAAAATAGAGGACATTTTTCATACAAATTTTTCAAAATAATCCAATGGTGTATTTTTTATACTTTTATGAGAAAGCTTATTTTTTTGGTAATATATAAAATATGATATTATATAGGGTAAGTATTATTTAATTATAAAAAAATAAATGTTATGTAATAATTTTTTATAAATATTTATCAGCCAAAAGTGGATTATTTTATAAATATTATATAATTTATTGGATTTATAGAAACTACCATACCTAAAAATGACATTCCAAAGTCTAAAATGGAAGTTATGATTTTTATGAAATAAATTTTGTGGGAGGATTGATTTTCCTTGTCCAAAGTAATATAAAAAAATTTTTATTGAAATTTTTAAAAAAAATTCTTAAACGTCTAAAAACATGAGAAAAAACATTGTTATGCTAAAAAAATTTCATTTTCTATAACATATAATTTCACAAACTATATTTATAAATTATTCAAAAAAATCTTCTTTTACTATAAATATCCATACAACCGCTAATTCCACTCCACTCGAAAATGCATAAGAACAAAACAAAGGAAATTTCACCTCTCTAAATTAACTTTATTATGTCTACATGATCCTAATGTTTCTCTAAAAAGGATTTATAATGTTACTTACCAAAGTATGATAATTATTTTCCTTTTTCCACCATTAATTTCATAAAAATAATTTTAGTGTTATCCTTTCATATTATTATGCTATCATGAAATCAATTAATATTTTCACTATAAAGATTATGTCCTATTAATGATAGAATTACCTACCCTCTCATTAATTGTATTTTGTAATCATTTTTCTATACTAGTTATGTATCCAAAAATATTTATTGAATTTATCAATTTTATATAAATTTTTTTATATAAGGAAAAATCAAACATCTTAATTATCTAAGGGTATTCACCAAGATTTCAACATAATTTATTGATTTTGGATTTCCTGGAATGAAACCCCAATTAACATTTTTGGGTTAAAAATGATGTACTGATCAAGTCATTATGAAATTATGTACTCAATAATTTTATATGATTCCTATTATTTATTATCCATGGGCTATTAAGGAAATTATTTGTTATGATCGATAAGGCTCACACAAATTATGTAATATTAAGGGTTCACGTTTATATAACTCCAATGAATCAGGTAAATAATTTATCTCTAGAGGTGAAATTTTTTGAATCTGTTGTGATTGAACTAATTAATTATGTTTAATGGAACCTTAGTGGTATTCATATGAATTTATCATTACTTTGATTTAGCCTCACTTAATTTTTTTTGATTATTCTAATATTATATACCTATTGTTCTTTTGACCATGTCCTATTGTTATACCTCATGATAACTATCTAAATATTTTCTTTTTTATTCCCTTGCTAGGTTTTATGCTTAACCATTTCTTTTTATGTATGTCCCTAGAATATAAGATTCATAAAATGATTATAGGTTGAATCTATAATGAATCATTCATCATGATTTAGAATAATGAATATTTTTTCAGGTATTAAGCTCATAGTTTCTAAAAAACTAAACCTCAATAGATCATATGTATTATAAAATTTCATACCATGCAATGATAATTTTACTTGTAAAAAATTTATGTTTATATATTTCACATAAAATTTTGTTATTTATATAACTTAAGACTATAAAAAATTTGTAATAATACAACAGATACGTTATAGTTTTGGAAGGCATCCTGTAATTTTAGTGACGTATAAATAGAGTGGGTTTTTAGGAATAAAATACCTAATAAGATACTTCCTATGGATGTGGCTTTGGAATAGTTAATTTGTGGATAAATAATTAAATGGTCGTATTTTTTATTATCTTAATCATTTCCCAGTGCATGAAAAAATGGCCATTTTTCAAATATAGTTTGACATTCCTGGGGGGTTCTTTAGTTAATAAAATTATTTTTAAGAACCAATATAAATGATATATATAAAATTTATCTTTTATTAGAAGAGTTTTATGATTAACATATGGGAAGAATATTGTTCTTAAGAAATATATTTAGGAATTAAAATCACATTATAATTACATAATTATTAAAATGAAAACATTTATATTAAATTTATTCTTTGTTTAGACAAATGGATAGAAAGAGATGGAACCATGTAAATGATTAATTTAATATATTGTGAATTAAAAAAATTATTAACATGATAGATGTTAGAATGGAAAACATCTCGTGGATGATGAATCAATATGTTGTGGTTATAAATAATAAAATAAATTAATTTGAGCATCTAGATTAACCTCGAATGGATAAATTATTAGTTGATTCTATTATGCATCAATAACTACTGTATTTTGGTTGATTTTATGATCTATTTATTTAATAACAATGAATTACATCTATGGGAAAGAAACTTTTACTACTCCACTATTCAGAGTTAGATAATATCACCTAGGTAGTATACCACATAGTAGAATCTGATCAGTAGTGGATACTAATTATGAACATGAAGCCAAGAGGGGGGATTAATTTTATGTAATAGGGAGAGTTTAGGAGATAAATTCTCATTAATTATTTTCCACATTTGATGTGGGAAAAAATGTGGTAATTCATTCTACTGAATTATTTTTAAAATGAATTAGTGGGAATCAATGAACTGTACTTCATAATACTTTCTCAAAACACCTTAATCTCTATTATTGATCTTAAGAAAAATTATTATCGGCTTTTGGTAATACTAACAACCCATCTTTAGATGAATCTACAAATTCAATAATATGTAATATGTGAGTATATATTGCAGAGTTCAATCAAATTTGAAATAGATATTGGAGAAACACAATAGTCTCATTATATGAATTAAAGAAACATATAAATTGAGATATAATAAATTAATATTTTTTTCATGGAATAGAATTAATAAAACTGTATATACCCACTTGAAACAAATGTGGGACAAAAATTTCAGGGAATATCATTCATGGATGAAAAAGCCTTACAACTATGAAACAAATGTCCATATAACTCAGATCAATCATAGTGAGGTAAATCATAAATATCTCAATGAAAAAAATACATAAATATTATACAATCATAGACTTATGATTAATGATTAATTTGTGTATGGTATAAGATCTTTTAAATTTAATTCCATATTATATGATAATGTAGGGTAACCACAATCATACTCCACCAATGACATGATAGAAATGTACTTCTTTTGTAATCAAGATGTATTATTTTGATACACTAAATGATATGGTGGAATGTATAAAAATTATTATCTCAGTTATATACATTTAATTATTTAATTTTGGATCTATGGATTCATTTATTTCATCCATTTTTACAAAGAATAGAGAATCAAACAAAAGTCTTATAAAAGCATACATATCAATTAAGTATCATAAAAAACTATCAATGAATCAAAGGTGTATAGAAACTCTATTATCAACATAAGAAAGTATATTATCATCATAAAACATTTAAGAATTCCCATAGTGTAATTTGACACTATACTAGGGAAGAATTGGATCTCAAAGTTTGATATTAATATCAAATATAGAGGCAAATAATTTTCAATGGAATAGAATGAAAGATTAGATTTATTTTTAAGGATAGATATCCAATATTAATCTATTTTTATAAGAACCCCCTATAATTATATTTTTATTAATTAATGGTGAATATAGGGAGGAATGTTAAAATATAAATATAATGAAATTCACCATTGGTTAGGAATACACTAATTTATTTCTTGAAAAGGTACTTGGAATTCCCCTGGAAAGAGAGGTATAATTTTTAATTAAACTCAAAACTAGTTTCATTTCAATATCAGCGACCCCGTATAGAATTTCAGATATGGAGTTATAATAATTAAATAAGAAACTACAATAACTCTTGGAATAAAATTTTATCCAAATAAATTTTAACGGATAAAGTCATTTCTAATATTTATCATCATTCTATTTATCAAAAGTTGAGGGTGATGAAAGAAGATATCCCAATGACTACATTCTAAATGGGATATAGACATTATGATTTTTTTATTCACCTTATTCTATCTAATTATATTGTTATTTTTTTTATTTGAAAAATATAATTTATTGAGACTACCATGATAAATTCATGGTGGTGTTTATTGATTACATTTCGATATATTACAAAAGTTATAAGGAATATGAGAATCATTTTAGGGAGTAATTAGAAACACATAATAATGATAAGTGATTTTATAAATTAGTAAATTAGATTTATAGTTATAGTAAGTATCATTTTTGTAATTTTATAACCAATTAAAGAATCTCAATTAATCCTATGATAAAAAGGATATAGAGTAATGGAAACCTTCAACAGTAACTCATTTTCGTAGTTTCCATGGTTTAGTAAGATATTTTAAAATTTTTATGACAAGATTTTAAATATTTCAAATCCACAAACTATGTTATCTAAAAAGGGGTGTTATGTTTTCCTGAAAAAAATATTGTAAATAAATATTCAACAAACTGATAAAGTGGTTATTTAGTTTTCCATTTATAACTTTTCCAGCTAGCGGAGAAATATTTGTTATCTATAATGATTTATATTTGTAAGGGATTGGATATTTCATCATGAAAAATGAGAAATTAATCACCAATGTATATTGGAAGATGAATCCTCATGATTACAATTATCTTAGTCATGTGTTAGAGTTAGCTATAATCATTTCATCTATAATGATATGGATACACTATATTTGTTTGGAAATGTGTGATATAGACATAGACCAAAACATTTTTAAGTATATATTCATAGAAAACAAATTGAACATGAGAAAAATTATATTTATGGTGATTATTGAGTTCAGTGGTTGTTTAATTCATTATCATCATGGAAGAGAAAGAAATTTCATGGATTCATTGATTATGGAAGATCCATGTTTTCATTCAATGATGACGATTAAAGAAATTACATTGTTCAATCACCTTGTTAGGTTAGACATAGGAAACATAAGGGAAAATAAATCATCAATATGATCACATATTATTTCTAAACATTAATTACTAGAAAATATCACGAAATATCAATCAGATATTCCTTTTATGAAAAGAAGATAGAGGCTATGAAGGATGGGATATTTTTTAATTCAATATTAATCAATGAGATGTACTAAAATATAGTATAGTTCTATGTATCCCATATATGCCAAGGATAATTTAGTATGTAATGGTTGAATCACATAGATATATATTCTCTATAAAATATAGAAGTAATAAAATGTATAGGTTCCCTTGTGTTCATTATTGGTGGGATAATATGAAATAGGAGACTCTTAATTACATTAAAAGGATCTTGGTGTCTTAGTATGTGATGGTGAAGTGAAAACTTCCCAAAAGTGTATGGAAACCACTACCTATACCTATTGTGAAGTGATAAAAAATCATTGTCATCTTTGTTAATATAATATCTATGAAATAATAGTAAAACAGTTATATATATTCAATTATTGATAGGTTGAATATGTATTCCTATTACATTTTAATAAGATAATATTTTTCCCTAGAGTTCCTTGATGGCCTATATATTCATGAAGTAGTGAGATCTCCATTGATTACAAATATTGATTTTTTTGACCTAGATCAATGATTTACTTATCAATTCTTATGGAATATCTATTTTAATATTGGTATAAAATTAAAAATGACAGAAACCATTTATCCTAATAATGGGGAAATCTATATAGACAATTCAAATATTGAAATATATTCTAAGGGCTATATCACTTGATATTCAAGGGAGTTGGGACCAATGTTTCAACTTATTTAATTTTCCATTAATAATAGTTTCCAATAAAGTATTCAAATTAAAATTTTTGAATATCTATAAGGAAAATTTTACAGAACTCTAATATGTTGGGATAAAGTTGGAGAAGCGAAACTATTCAGACAAAAAATTATTATTAACTCTCAAAATGCTAAAAGTGTTTTCGTGACACATCAAGGTTAGTTAGATTAGACCGAAAATTTATACAGATAAATAAAGGAAGAATATATAAGTTCATTATGGTGATCATTTGTTTCTCTAGATATCCCTATGTAATGAATTTATGAGTTTTTTAAAGAAGGGGAAACTGATTCCAATGTAGATTGGACAATTAGGGATACTCATAAGTGTTAGACTGATTTCTTATTGATTATTACTACTTCCAAATCATTCTCTCATACATTAATTATTACATAAATCTATTGAGAAATTATATATCTATAATAATATGTACACTTCATATTAATTGTGTGGAATTGGAACCTTAATTACCTTATTAAGAGTACCCGATCAAGATTCTCGACAAAAGGGAACAAGTGTTGATGAACAACACAACATGACATTTGTATATCCTATAGAGAAATCAAATGTTTTAAGAATCTACTCAGGAAACTTAAGAAATAAAAGAAAAATATGCCCCTTTATTTTGATTTAAGAGAGAAATTTACTGTAAATATTATTAAAGTGGGGAAGAATATAGTGGCCCAAACAACTTCTTCTATGATTAATAAAATAATACATTAATTTATACTAAATATTTTGTTATATTGTACAATGAATGTATATTAAAGATAAATTAAAAAATTAAATTACATGTCAAGTAATAACAAAACTTACTATAGAAAAATGTAGTATAGGGATATAAAAACCAATGAATAAGAACCAAAAAATGGTATAATCCATAAGATTGAACTCTTCTGGAATGTAACGCCTTCAAAAAAAACTTTTAAAATTAAAATAATCCTTTTGAATATTATTAAAATTATCAAATTAATTATAAACACGTTGGGAGTAAAGTAAAAAAAAATCATGTTTAGTGGTATATATAATGGATGAATTTATAAATATTACCTACAAAATATTAGAATTTCACTACGATTATGTGATCATTGTTATATTTGATAATCTGACATCATGATGATTTTTATTTTCTTTTTTATAAAGTGGAATTTAGTTTAAGTGTATATTGATGTTAATGATAATATTTTTTTGAGTACATAAAAACGAAATGATTTCCTTAACTAGTATAATCATGCCTTATTCTTCTCAATTTTCAGTGAAAATGAGAGATCTATAATCACTAGGGTTTTCTATAGATCAATTAAAAAATGTTCATTAATAATTGAGGCTCCAAAAAATCTCCTATAAGATAATTTATATATTAGTGAATATTAACACTAGATAAATTTTGGCTAAACCACTACATGAAACTACCACCCCTACACATCTTACCCATAAATCCTATTTGAATGAAATAAGGGGTTATTTAACTATGCACTAGATTATTAAAGTAAAATTATTTAACAATTCCGTTGATTCTTATTTTTATTGAGTGATACACACTTATATATAATACATATTATTACATAATATGATAAAATAAACTTTTCTATAAGTAGAAAATGACTATATTTTTCAATAATATATAAATATTTATATTTATTATTTTTAATTAAAATTATTTTTCAAAAAAATATTTTAAAATGTTTTAAAATTGAAATATTTATTTGAAAAACACTTTTATGAAATTATAAATAGTTTCTCTATGGATTATAATTTTCTTGGAACAATAAAAATGTGGTCTTTTTAATAAATATTTATTTTATAATTAAAATTTTAATTTCTCTTATTTATAAAAGTGTCCTACAAATATAGAGACATTTTTGAAACAATCATGCCTAAATTTACCAACACTGAATTTTCTAAATTTTCCCATATAATAATTTTATGGGTAAAAAAATTAACAACATCATAAAAAGTGAGCATTATGATAGCATAAATACATAGAAGTGATGTAATAATTATGTTAACACATTTAACTACAAAACATATATTATTTTATTGATATTATTTATTTTATGTGATTTAAATCAATTTCCAGACCTATAAAAGACATTCTAATGTATAAATTCGAAATTAATATTTTAAAAACAATATTTTTTGGAAGACTAACCTTTAAATTTAAAATGTTTTATTAAAAAATTGATTTTGGTTATAACATAAAATATTATAAAAATTACTTCAATTTCCAAATATATTATAAAAAATAATGGTTATGACATTGATATTTTATTTTCCTCAACAAATAATTCCAAGACATATATCTTGAAATTATTAAAAAGTATATCATTTTTTATAATAAATACCTAGCCAATGGACCATTCCTCTCCGATATATATCCATTAAGTATGAATTAATGCTCATTTAAACTCTCTGAATTCCCTCTATTTTGTCTCATTGGTCTTCTATTTTCAATCACCAATATATATAAAGAAAGATAAAAAGTTAAGGGAATTAACTTCCTCTTTCATCCTTTACATTCACATACTTACTTTTAGTGTTATAAATTAGTCATATTATTATATCATGAATTCAAATTATTCCATTATAATAAAATATATGTTCTATTAATGATATAATTCCATAACCTCACAACAATCATTTTTGATAGTCCTTTTTTTATACATAGTATCTTGTAGAAACCATTCCATCAATTTATCACTTTTATATGTGGTATTATTATATTATGAATACATAATCTATTTCCCTACACATGGGGGTTGTGTAAATGTACTAATATATATATATTGTTTAATTTCGATGAACAGAGACAATTTTTTTGTTTAAAAATGATCAAATGTTAATCTCTTTATTCACTTATGTACATAATAATTTTATATGAAACCCAATGTTTATTCTCAAGTTTTTGATAATTTTTTTTTCATGATCTATTTCAATAAAATATGTTAATAAATATTATGGATGTTCCTTGGTACTGTAGAAATTATTTATGCAAAGAATTAATCTTTATATATGACAGTTTTATGATACCTTGGTGAATTACCTTTGTAATTATGTTTTATGAAACCTTTGTGACAAAAATTGTGGATGTTTCTATGAATGTATCTTTTTTTGTAGAACCAATTCATAGTTATGATTCATGATCATCCTATTAAAAAATGACTCATATTATTATGATCATGTTTAATTGATATACCTCATGATCACATGTTTCAAATTACCTTTTTTACTCTCTTACTATGATTTATGATCGCCCATTTATTTTAATATATGTCCAAATAATATGATACAAAACAAAAGTAATATTGGATTCAAATATAAAGAATCATATAAGAAGTAATATAAGAATGATTATGTTTTACATCTTTTATGTTACCAATTTCTATAAAAGAAAACCACAAAATATTCCCAATATTATTAAATTTTTATTCATGTAATTAATTATTTACATGTTAAAAATGTGTGATTCTTTATGCCAAACCAACTGAGACTCACGTGAAAATGAATAAGGAATTGTGACACCTCTATGGTGGAGATGAGGGAGGACATAGAGATCAGAGACTATAAATTACCCATGAGGACATTTTATGTACTTTATCAAATCAGTAATATAATGATGTTATGGGATGATTGATTCTCTTCCATCTGATGTGACTATAACATGTTGGGTGAACTTTAGAAGATCAAGACAATGTTGGGTTAACCTACCATCCCAATTTGACCTTAAGGGACGAGATGGGCCATCATCTATTTAGGGACTATAGAAAGACACAAGTATCTAGTGATGTCATGCTAAAAAGTTGAAGGCGTTAAGGGATGTGACATCCTAGAGCATAAATCATTAACCAGAGACCTTTATTAATACTGTGGACCCATGTGAGGGTATATATTCTATATTGAGACTGGGGGATCTATTCGGTGACCTTTTGAAAGACAAAACATGAGTTGGTGTATACGAGATTGTAGAAGTGGTCACCATGAAATCCATACTAAAATGGTGAGCCCATGGGGATTAGATGGTGGTATATGGCATGGGAATTCAGCTAGGTCTTTTGACTTTTTACTGATAGGTTATGGAACAAACTCTCATGAAAAATGTGATATGGTTTTTTTACTATGAATAGATCATTTATGTTTGTGATTCCACATTCTAAAGCTATATATTGTTTGAGAATCCTTGGAGTTTGAGTTTATTTCTAGAAAAACCTTTGATTTTAGCTCATATACTGTAGGTATTGCTTGGATTTAGAGAATAATGTATAGAGCTGGGGCTTCGATGGATTTGAAGCTCAAATAATTGGAACACCATGGAGTACACCCATAGTCTCAAGGATAATGTTAATTGTTTTCTTGGATTTTGATGATGGATGATTGGGTTATCAAGTGCTACATCCATAGAGTCATGATGATATCGATAGTATATTACATGAATTTGGACTTCAATTGATAGGTATATTATGGGATGGGTAACCATATCTATTAAGATATGGTTTGGGATGCTATAAATTTGGATACCATATGTTACATGTGAGGTAGGTTCATCATGACATGCTCAGATACACCCTAACACTAGCCAATGTAGGTATAGTAAATTGGGGTCATAGTTATAAGTATCAATAATGTTTCATTTTTTTAATAATTTTTATAGTTTAATTAATTTATTATCAGTGTGATATAAGTATACATTACTACATTTTTAGTTAGAACCATGCTATAATGGTGGAACCCTGTTGATATTTGTAATCACACCCCACTTGGGATTCCACAACACTTTGGTACCTAACCGATATTCACATTTTTACTAGCCCCGGTTTGGGTATGGCTTAGGATAACATTATTATGATGACTTTAGATTTTCATAAATACATATTACTCAATTTTTTATGTACATTAATTAAATTACAAAAACACATGCCTAATTATTGTAAATTAATAAGCCCTTTATAAATTTTCAAACATAAAAAAGGTTCAATGGATAATTACATCATCTCCCACTAAGTTATTCATCAGTGTAACCTTTCTTAAAATATTAATACATATAACATTTTTCAAAATCTGAGGAATGGAACATGAGGAAGGGTGAGCTCAAGTTCTCAATATGGTTAAACAAGGAATATATGTAAACAAAACATGATTATATGGGTATACGAATATGAGAATAATATTTAAAACCCAACCCTTCATATCAAATACCATAATCCTGGGTCATGGATTAAATAGTTATAGTTCATAAGACATGAATCATAATTGAATCAAATAAAATGAGTCATGAAAGCATAATAATGGAGAAATACATGTAATTTTGGATTACACATAAGCACATACAATCATTTTCATAGTAGTTTATGTATCATTTATGTGACTATCATAGTAGAATGGTTTCACTACCCAAACAATCATAGTAGGCAGGATTCACTCCTAAGACAGTTAGAGAGGAAAAATTACCCTACTCAATAGAGTTCACTCCACATTCTAGACCAATTTTATCTTATTATATAACAATATTTACCCAATTAAATGGAGTGAAATATAATCCCACCCGTAATATAATGGAAATCATAAATTTGTGTGCAAAAAGATCTTAAAAACATCATAATATCAGAACCCATGAAAGGAAATGGGTTCCAAAAACATTCACCATAACATAAAATATGAAAAATAAATAGGATTCATCATAATTAGATCATTTCATCAAATCATGACAAATAAAAAATATAGAGGCTCTCATAAGAATTTTATCATGGTATAACCTGTAGAAGGGAGAATTCTATCATAAAAATATTTTCTTCATAATAATAATACATAAAAATAAATTTTAGAAATGGTATCTTATGATCATATCCTGAATAAATATTAAGTAACATCAATTTTTGTCATATTGGATTGAAAATTATTTTGAAAAAAATAACATGGAACGTTTTTTAGAAAAATATGCTTATTTTAAAAATCAACATTTTTAAAATAAAAATTCATTAAATATTGTGGAGATATATTTCATTGAAAATAAAATTATATATTATAATTTAATATTAGAATGATATTAATGTTAATGATAGCGGGAAATTTTTTTCTTGTTGTACAAGATAAAATAATTACTTCATTCACATTTTATGTAAAATCCAAACATTCCTAATTTTGGAAAACAACATCAATATTCTTTCCAAAAAAAAATTTAAAAATAAAAAATAGGTATAAAATTATTTAATAAATCATTCATAGAATTTAAAATATATTTTTTTTCGAAATTATTTTTTTGGAAGAAAATGTATCTTAACCTAATATAGAAACAAATTTTTTTTTGTAAAAACATAATTTTGTCTCTAGAGTACATAATGATTTGAAAATAAAGAGAATACAGGTATTCTCATAATATAACCTATGGATAATATAAATAATGATATTCATGATAGAGTGATCATAATATTTCTTTGTTTGATGCATAATAATGAACAATCCTGCTAAATGATAAGATAGTAACATAATAACCTTAACACATAGGTAATTTGAATCATAATCCATATGAAAGGATAAAAATAAAATAATCATATAATATCATTAGAATAAATAAATTCATTATAATACATGTCAAATAGGATTTATTTACACCCAATAGATGTAGATAGGTTCATAATAAATCGTATGTTTCAAAGAAGGAAAATTATGACAAAATTCTCTTACCATAGGTCTCGAAATCCATCGTACACGCTCAAAAAACATTATAATGAATATAGTTTTATTATATTTATATTGTAGATCCCTACATACATATATAATACAATATATTACTCATGGTATTTTATTTCACATTTATTAATAGTTCCATGTTAATGACACATTTTGGGAAATAATTTCTTTGTATTTCGTATATGTTTTTATTTGTTATTTTTTGGTATATAACTTTTTCATGATTCCATGCTATCAATTATTTTAACCATGATATAAATATAATATATATTCACTATATATGTATTTATATTAATCCATTTATTATAGATGTTGAAAATTATATACACCATTCATGGAGATGTAGGGTGTACATAGGCATGGATGTTGTTTTCATTTTTGTGAAGGATGAAGAAAAATAAAAGTAAATAATATATTCACTTTAAAAAATAGAATATAT
Source organism: Viscum album (assembly GCA_963277665.1). Taxonomy (NCBI): domain Eukaryota; kingdom Viridiplantae; phylum Streptophyta; class Magnoliopsida; order Santalales; family Viscaceae; genus Viscum; species Viscum album. Next base: position 1,192,913,438 of record OY728123.1, on the reverse strand, counting down.
TTCATGTATATCAAAAATATTAATTTTATTTATCTTTAATTACCTTTCATTCAAATCATAAGTGAAAAAAATCACATTGCTTCATAATGTGGTAGTCCATCATACACATGAATGAAGTTATCAAATTCTCTTTTGAATAAAAAATAAAAAATATATATATGATAATATATTTACATAATTAATTTTTTTTAAAATATCACACATATATATAAATTCGATCAATCATCATACCCTACCATGAGAGGTGTTGATGGAAAAATGTCAAATCGATTCATGAGTAGGTAGTCTACAGTACATAAGAGCAACATTATTATTTCCCATTAAAGAGAAGATGAGAGAGGTATCGATAATTACCAAATCTTAACATGAACTCAATATCTTTTATATACTAATTTTATCAGATCATCATTATTTAATAAGAATCCATGAAGGTCGAGGAAGAAATAAAATAATGGTTCTTGTTGAAGAACATTGCCTCTTCTTCATCTAACCTCCCTAGGTTTTCCCCAAAACCATCCTTGTATGGATTTAATTATATGTCATATGGGATTAGAGCACATAATTACGGAATAAATTATGGTGGGTATATTCTGAAACATATGGTCTTGGATGTTTGAATACGAAAATAGAGGGAGTGACCTTTTATAAGTGGGGTGAGTGGTACACTTGTAATTTTTGAAAAAAATATATACCCACGTCTTTTGCATGAAAATAGTATCCAAAACAAACCATTATCAAGAATATAAAATAAAATTTATAAATATTTCAATAAATTTTGTGTTGTAAATTTTTTTGGTCATTTTTAACCCTTATCTATTTAGTTTAACCACTTGTGAACACTTGTTTACCTTAACCAAAGTAAATATTTTTTTACTATATTAATTATTGATATTGGTAAAATAATAAGTTGTAAATATTATATAATATTAATTATTATTATTATTAAAAATATGGATTCCAATATTCTAAATTCAATTTATATATGTATAAAATTAAAATTTTAAATTAAACTCAATGTCACAATGAGAAAGTCGTTTTCTAAAGAGAAAATGATCCAAGTACGTTAAAAACATTATATCAAAATTCAATATGAAAATTATTCAAATGAAATAAATTTGGTTAATTGATTTAAAATTTAACAAATTTTACATAAAACATAATTTTGAGACAAATATATTCATAGTAATTGTTTTAAAAAAATTGATTTTTTAATGAAAACATTGTTTTTCACTGCATGACTAAAATTCAATATTTTTCAAAACAAATCAGATAAATTAACTGTAGGATAATTTTGATATGGTGAATTCAATAAATAACATTCATTTTTTAAAGTTAATTTTAAAAAAACTTTCATATATTGATTTATAATTTTTCACAAAAATATATAAAATATTTTTTTGAGAAAATAACTTTTTTGAAACAAATTGTGAATTCATTGAAAATTAGTTTCTTTTTATAAATATTTTATATTTAAATAAAAAAAATTAAATGATATTTAAAATTTAGTTATGAATATTATTTTTGTAAATTCTAACAACTGGTTAATAACAACTGTGATTAAATAATAATATTAATATTTTGTGAAGATTCATTGAAATATGGTGTTGTGTGTAACACAATCTATCAAATAAATAGAATTTATATTAAAAATTAAATTTCAAAAATCATAGGGTGTCACATTATACCCACATAAAATTAATATCTCCATAAAAATTATTTGAATTTGGTAGAAACAATTAAGGATAATTTTTCATTATTACATTCTAAGGTTCCAAAGTATTTTTACAAAACATGTGGTTTCATTACAAAACATTGTCTAGGTGAGTGGTATGGTTTTGTATAATATTATCAATAATATATAGAGTCTACAACAATTATTCTTTATAAGAAATATCATTTTCCAATGGTATATCTTCTCATTTCATTATTTTTGATGGTTCAGGTATGTACTTCCCAGTATTAATACATAAAAAACAACGTGGACTTGAGAGACGTTTATTAGAAGTAAAGACTGATAGGATACCATCATGGCATGATCAATAATTTAAATCAGAACAATATATATCAGAAATTGTTCCCATTTATTTATAAATTTCATATAATTCTTCTCTGGAGATGTTTTTAGAAGCACATTGTCACCAACATCAAATTTCATATCATGTTGATGATTATCATTATAACATTTCCATCAACTCTGAGTAGCATTATGTATTATTGAATGAATCTATATTTATTTTCCATTTATTCTCCTATATCAGGTCCCATTATATTTCAGTCTCCCAATTTACTCTTCTATATTGGTGTTTTACATTTCTATTCATGGGTGGCATCATATGGACCAATATGAATACTTGTTTCAAATCTATTATTGTATGAAAAGGTAACTAGGGAATTATGTTGATCCAAACAACTTTTAAAATATATAGAACAATTTATCAATAGATACTATAGGGTTTAAATTGTTTTAATAGACTTTCTATCTATCTGAGGATGATATGTAGTATTAAAACTCAACTATGTATCAAGGGATTGATGAAAACTATGTCAGAACATTGAGATAAGCCTCATATACAGATCATATACAACCCAATGTGGTACTCCATGAAAATGTAGCACTAAATTTTTATCATATTAAGAATGTATATTGACAAATATTATCTAATATTGATTATGTTTGATGACTATATAAGGTAATCAGATAAAACCCATATAACATTATTCCATTTAGATGTTTTGGGAGTCCGCAAAAAAAGTCAGGGTTATGTTTTCTCATTTCCATTCCTATATGGGTAATGGTTTTAGTATCCACATAGAATTTTTTCTCTCATCATTAACATTATAACTTAAAAATTACTAAGATACAAACTTAATGATATCCCCCTTTATTCCATCCCACACGAAATACACTTTCAAATCTGAATACATCATTACATTTCCAGAATGAATAGATAATGAAGAACTATGAGCTTCCTCTAACAAGTACACCTTTAAATATGGTTCAGATGAATCATATACCTATTTCATATACATTTTCATTCCATCCTAATCAAGGATAAACTAAATTACATTTATAAAATTCTGTTTCTTCTACATATCTTCATCATATGCCTCTTTAAACTTCACATGGATAGATAGTGGAATATTCAAATTTCCATGATAAGATATCTCCATTTCCATCAGTATTTCCATATCCATCCCTTTGAAATTCATAACTTTTAGATCTTTTATGATCCTCCTAAATGAAAATATATAATGATCCTATTAACTCAAAGCATCGAACACCATTCTCACTTTCCAATGTTGGTAATGTATAGAACATTTATAATATTTAACTAGCTCTAACTATATTTGGTCACACATATTAACCTCCTTCTTTGTGAATATATACATAAACATTTCTGATTGTTATATATATCACACTTTTCCACATAATGATAATGTCTCTATATCTTTAATTAAAAAATTACTTTAGAGAACACTAAATCATGAGTTGGGTAAATTTTCTCGTGAACCCTCAATTTTCATGAGACATAACCAATAACCATGACATCATTTATATTAACACATTTAAATACCTTCTTTAATGAATCACTTCATTTTAAAACTCCCTATCCACTATAGGGAAATGTAATCATGTTTCTCTTTATTAATAATATCTTATGATCCTTTTAATTTTCCATATACACATCTGTATAGAGGAACTTATCTCCCTTTAGAGTTAACATAGTGATTTGATGTGATATTAATGAAAAAGTTTCCACAAACAATCTATTATAATAATACAATCCACGAAAACAATGGATATCATCCATAGTAGATGATCTACTCAAATGGTCAATATCAAAATTCATTGATGTATCCATAGATATACACCATCTTGAGATTATATGACAAAAAAATGAAACTTTTTGCATCGAAAATTGAAACCATGTAAGTTTTTCATTAAACTTTTCACTCTTATGAGTCTTCAATACAATCATTAAATAATATTTTTACTCTTCCAATATTATTAAATATTTAATAATATCATCTAAAAAAATACCTCAAACCAATCAAAGTAATATCTAAAAACTTTATTCAATATATACATGACAATAGTGGGGATATTAGTTAAAATGAATGAGGTAACAAAATATTTATACTTTATATACCTTCTAAAAAATTTTATCTTGGGTATATCTTCTATCTTTTCCATAATTTGATGAAATCCAAAAATAAGTTAAATATTAGAAATGTATTGAGATCCTTGGGGTAAATTAAAAAAGTAATCAATACATGGTAGAGTACACATGTTCTCAATTGTAATATTTTTCAACTCACAATAATAAATTACAATTTTAATTGATCCATAATTATATTTGAAAAATATGATGGGTAAATCACAATAAGACACACATGGATGAATGAATCCATTATCAATATTATCTTAGAGTTACTTCTTCAGTTCCTACAACTCAATCATGGTAATTTTATAGAAATTTTACAAAATTGGTGTGGTAGTAGGTATGAATTCAATTAACATATCAACTTCATATTTTTTTGTAAAGATTGGAATCTATTCTAGAAATACATAAATAAACTCCCAAACAATATGCATATCATTTAATTTGAGTTTCACCCAAACCATCTAAGAAAAAACCCCTTCTTGAGTAATAATAAAAAAGAAAATAATCGATTTTATTTCAATCAGATGTTCATTTTTATCATCCTACTGATAAATAATATTATGATGAATTGGAATATAGATCATGTATTCCCCTCCTCATCAATTAATGTGTCATTTACATAGATAAATTGAATACATGCATATGATATTAACAAATTCAATAATAGGAAGAATTAAATAGTTTTATAAAGAAAATTCCCAAAAAATTTAACATGGGAAATATCATATACATAATATGTGACCATTTTATAAACAAGGTTTTCACTTTTAATAATACATTTAATCATTTTTGTGGAATCTTGATACCATTAGAAATTTATTTAAAAACTGAAAAATGGATATATCCAATGACATATAGGAAATTATAGATTATAGAGTGGATGGTAACTAAAACTTTCACAACACTACTATCACACCCTTGAAAAATAGTGATCACATGATATTTCCCCTTATCCCTCGACATAAGAGGATGCAGAAACACATCATCAACATTAAACATCAATTTTGGGAATTTGTTATCATATATTGAAAATTCCATTCATTTCAAACCATAGTTTTGGTGGAATATTCTATGGATATTCTATCTATTGTCATCCTTAGAAAACTTTTTCCATAACTTTTCTAGTCAATTTCCCAATGACCATCCTTAACACACAGAACAAATTTACTAGTTTTCGTACAAAAATTTACTCGATGATTCTTCCCACATATTGAGAATAAAGGAAATATGATCTTCTTATCTCCATGGATTTTATATTTTCAATTGAATTCCATCTTTATCTTCTTATCCAAACCAATTGATTGATCCGTAACTCCAATGTCTATTTCCACCTTAATAGCACATCAAACATTTGCATCATATATACTAAAGTCTTCTTTGTGTAATTCCATTTGGATAATTTGTTTTAGGCCACCAAGTAATTTATGAAAATTAATTTCATTTTGTATGATAATACCATAAGCGTAATTTATTATTCATAAAAAAAATCCTTATTATTACACAAGGATTCTTCATCCTTTTTCTTTGGCATAAAGAACTCGTCCATCTTCGTATAATAAATATGAGGAATGTTATTGTTGAAAAATAAGTTCTTGAAATAATCATAAATCATGGATCCAATTTCATCATTTTTTCTCATATTATTGATAATATCCCGCCATTTATTCTCTTCACATTCCTAATGGTAGAAATAAAAATGACTTTCCTATATTATGAATACTGGAAGATAGAAATATAATTTCAATTATGATGATCCAATACTTAGAAACCAGTGGATCAGAAAACTAGTTGTAATAAGGGGGATATTTACTCTTGAATCAATCATAAAAATGGTGTTCCCTCGTTTTCTCAATTTGTTTTCCATCATGAATCATTTCTTGAGAAACACTTTTGAGCATAAGAGTCAAATTTTTAAATCCAAATCCTATGACATTCGTCTTCATTGGAGGAAAATCAATTATCTTTCTATAAAATTCACCATTGACATGATTTGCTCATATTATATACTTTCACTAAAATAATGAAACATAGTGTGATTCACACTAATTATATTTCACCATCATGAAAAATCAATAAGGATATCTAAATCAAGATATTTTATTTTAAATATATGAAACCTTAGTTTATCCTAGGATACCCATGACTCTAATATATTGAAATAAATCATCATTGATTGTGATGAATTTTTTTTACCAATGTATATCTACTGGGAATATCAAACCAGGTGTGTAGTATAGCCCATTTTCCTGTACTAGGTAAGGCTCAAGTAAAAACCAACAAGCCTTTTTCTAGGTTATTACCCCTAGGTAAATCAATTATAGAACCACTTTCAATTGTAGTATCTAGATAGGGATGTATTTCTTGGTTAACCACATATCCTATTCCTTAAAAAACAATAGGATGTTACCATATTCATAGGATAATATAAAGGGTTCAAATAAAGAGTTTTAATCGTAGATTCCATCATTTACCAAACATATCCTTTAATACCAACTATAATGACATATAATTTCATACATAGATATTAAATAATTGTTTGATAAAAATTCATTGCATTACATAAACACTTTCTTGAGGATCGTAATGGTATATTTCTTTTGGAAACATTTAAATATAAAAAACATGTTCAGAGGTGAACTGCATCATATCTCAATAAATTATTCATTATGGAATCTTTCCATTTTATTACATAACGTTTCATTACATTTAACAAAGATAGGACCGTTAAAGTCTATTGTCTTGGAAATTAAGAACATAAAACAGGGAAACAGAAAACATTATTCTAATCCACTTATAGGGATTCATCATAAGCTCTCACTATGTAAAATTATTTCATCTCATAACCGAGAGATATTCATCAAAGGAAAAGGTTAGGAGGATGCCCAGTAAGGAATACAAAGGAATCAATTTACCTGTGAAATCAATATGTACTTGATAAAAAACATAAAGAAACGTGAAATGGAATTAGGGGCATATCATAATGAAACTATCTTGAATCATAACGTTAATATGTAGCTACAATATTTAATTTAGACATTCATGAAAATATCACCAAGGTTCAATCCCAAGGTGTCATAAAAATTACCAAGGCAATTCACAAAGGTATCTTGAAACTTGTTCTACCTCTAGATTAAATTCTTTACCCAAGGAACTGGATCACAATCAGGGTTCACCCTTAATATGTTTTTATTTTTATGTGATCCACATAGATCATAATCAAATGTTTCATAAATAACCCATAGATAATAAAAGAAATGGGTTTCACTTCAGAATTGTGTGGTTTTAAAAGTTCCTAAAAATAAGATCATTATGTCATTTATAACCCAAGGAAAGGGAGTGAGGATTATATGTTTTTAAATTACAGAACAAAATATATCATTTTGTTTTATTTATGAACACCCATATAAACAGAATAGTTTTGGGTATTCACATGAATAAAACAAGAGAATTTCATGAGATGAAGAGAGAGAAATTTTGAGATGGAATTTCTGCAACATAACTGCTATATAACACGGTTTTAGAAAATATTAAAATGACAAGGGACATGGTTATACCATAAATAAATGAATAATTTTTAGTAGAGGTACAAAATAGAAAGAAATAATTTCATGGTGCGGAATAAAAGAAGGAAACTTGAAAGCAAAGAGAAAATGTTATTTCTTTTACGAAAATTTGGCAGCCTAACAACATCACTAATAATTCAGAAAGAATATGTTGATGAGAGCAGAAAGGGTATATCATAATTTGTAAATGAAATGGATAGTAATAAATATATATAATAACATACCCCTCATAATGAAATTGAAACTAGAAGACATAAAATAAAGGAAGTCGTGAATTAAAAGAGGAGGGTGAAAGGTTCCATTACCTTGAAGAGTAACTTCAAAAGCGTGAAGGTGGGGACCTTGGAGGGATTGTGGGAACCTTGGGAGGACTCCTTGGGAAGTATAAAGACTAGAAATTTTTTGAGAGGGATTTTGGAATGAAATTATTGAGGGAATGGATTTGTATTTATATGAAAAGTGATAGAATATTTAATCAATTTCCATGGGACACCTCATCAGTGGTATTTGAAAACGAAAGGCTTGCCCATGGTATTGGACACATGGGAAACCTCATAAAATATATTACTATTCAAAACTCAACCAGAATTATTACATCATTAAGGATGTCATTAATCACACTGAAACTCAAAATTGTATTTTTACTATTCACTGAAAATTCAACAGTTTCAGAAAAAACCCAAAAAATTTCCCTAACTTAATGTCGATGTTATGAATTCAAAATTATCTCCATTTTATTACATTAATTTTATAAATATTTATAATTTAATTTTTGAATAAATTCATTATTTATTCCACATAAACAACTTTAAATCTATAACTTGTTTTGTAATACCATAAAAAAGTAATCAAGGTCCCATAAAATTATAGTATAACCATAAGAAATTAAAGTAACAATTTATTATTACATTTTATGAAAATAAATTTCAATTTTAAATTAATAAATTATTTAAAAAATCTAAAACAAAATATTTATGACCTACAAAAAAAACCAAAACATAGACTATTATCAATTTTTTAACTTTTACGATGTCTAAATTGTATTTATACACTAATAGGTGAAGTTTCTAATTTTATGGCCAATTTAATATTCATAACTATTAATTACTATTCATATGGGTGTATTACTATTCATACATTACAATTCACTAAAAAAATAAGTTGATCTTATTTGAAAATAATTTTTTTACTTACCATAACTATTGATGACCATTTTTGAAAATAATTTCACATTATTAATTATTTAATGTTTACATGAATATTTTAAAATACTGTTTTTACAAAATTCATCAAGAATATTCATCATATATTTATTCGGAAATTTGAAAATCAAAAATTTAACCATAATAAGAAATAAAAATTTTATTTATACCAAGGGATTAAAAAATTATCTATGGACCCATTACATTGCCCCGTATAACACATTCATAGGGCCTAAGTGTAAGGTGTGATATGGTGATAAAATATTTGGGTGGCTCAGAAAACATTTCCCGAGTTGTGATTTCTATCAGCTTGAAATTTTCCTTTGGTTGATTTCGTTCAAGATTCACATTTTGAAGCTCAACGTGGGCTTGGTATGGACAAAATCCCAGAGATGCTACCTCATTCCTAGGCTCTGACAGATGGGATTCATATGGCCCAGGTCTACTAGATGAATAAATCAAATATTCATTCTATATTAACCAAGATCACTTGTATTTATAAAAAATTAATTGCAATGATTGGAATTTAGTTTCCTATGGACATATTGACCAACAGTTATATAACATTCGAAACCCAGTGGTATCACTTCATTATTTAAAGGATATATTTTTGAGGAGTATACAATGAAATAACACAAAAATTTAGGAAACAAATATTATTCAAAAGTTCGGGTCATTACATTATTCCCCCCTTTAGAAATTTTTTCCACAAAATTTAACTCACGCCCCAATAAGAGTAATGGTGTGTGTACTTATGCATCATATACTCCTTTAGTTCCCATGTGGATTATTCACATTTGTCGCTCATCCACAACACCTTAACAAGGTGGGTAGTCATGTTGCGTAGAATCTTGTCTCTATGATACAAGATCTCCACCGAATGCTCTTCATAAGGCATGTCATGTTCCAGTTGTACCACCTCTGGATTTAGTACATGTGAAGGGTTAGGTATATACTTCCTCAAGAAGGATACATGGAAGACATCATGAACATTTTCTAGATTTGGAGGGAGTACAAGCCGATATGCCACCGCTCCTACACGATCAAGGATTTCATAGGAGAAACATTACCTATGGTTGAGCTTCCATTTCTTCCCATACCTCATGACTCTCTTCCATGGTGAAATTTGAAGAATGAATTTTTCACCAACATCAAACCCCATGTCCCTTCGACGGTGGTTGACATAGCTCTTTTTCCGACTCTGAGAAGCTTTAATGTGTTGTTGGATGGCATGAACTTTTTTTGTCATCTCTTGCAAAAAATCAAGGACAATAAGCTTTCTCTCACCAGCTTCATATCAAAAAGTATAATTTCTACCTCCCTTACCATATATAGCACCATTGGGTTACATTTGAATGCTCTAGTGGAAGTTTATGTTGTAAGAGAACTCAACTAAAGGGAGATTATAATCCCATCCACCTATAAATTCTATTGAGAATGTTCTCAGCATATCCTCTAGTGTTTGAATAGTCCTTTCAGATTGGCCATCAGTTTGGGGTGATAGTTCGTACTGAAATTCATTTCATTTCTCAATGAATGTTGAATACTTCTCCAAACTTTTGATGTGAACCTTGGATCATGATCAAATATTATAGAAAGTGGGAATCAATGTAGCCTTACCACTTCCTTCACGTAAATATTGTCATGTTGATCAAGAGAGAAATATTCATGAATAGAGATAAATTAGACAGTCTTGGTGAGACGGTCTATAATAACCCATATCACATTGTTTCCTTTGGATGTTCTTGGGAGACTAGTGATGATGTACATAGTGATATTGCCCTACTTCAATGCTGGTATGGGTAGAGGTTTCAATACCCCTTTAGGAAGTTGTCACTCTGCCATCACTTGGTGACATACCAGGAACATTAATGTGTAGTGAGAAATCTCCCTTTTCATATTATCCCATCAATAATGATCAATAAGGTTGCTATACATTTTTTTTTCTTCCATGATATATAGATAAAGTAGATCTATGAGCTCGTCCATCAGCTCCTTCTTTATTTTCTTAATAGATGGAACACATAATCTTGTATGAAATTTCAGTACACCTTCTTGATAAATATTGAACTCAAGAAACATCACATCCTTTACGGCCTAAAAATTCTTCTATAATAAAGGATATTCTTTTGGAGATTTCTTTATCTTCAATATTAATTTCATTTGAGTAATAATTTGGGTTAGGGTTGATGGTTTCCCTTCCCTTATAATTCCAATGTCTAGATTCACTCGGTCATTGACCAACGGATCTCTTTGAATCCTTATCATGGAAAGAACAACTGGGTATTTCCTTCTTAATGCCTCAGTGACATTGGTTGCTCTTCCGAGATGACGATGAATTGAACAATCATAGTCTTTGGGAAGTTCCAACCATCTCCTCTATGTCATGTTCAATTACTTTTGGGTGAAAATGTACGTTAAACTACAATGATCAATGTATATATCACAATTATCACCATAATTATAGTTCATGCATATCTTCAATTCTAAAATGACCGCATCCAGCTCCAAATCATGTGAAGGATAGTTCTTCTTAGGGGTCTTCAATTTTTGTGATGCATAAGCAAGGAATTTTTCATTTTTCATGAGGATGAATCCATGACCTTTTATAGATGCATCACTAAAAATAATGAATCCTTCTCCACTTGAGGGAAGAGTTAACACGGTTAAAGCAACTAATCTTTTATTCAGCTCTTGGAAACATTCCTCACACTCCTTTGTCAAGATGAACTTCACCAATTTTTTAGATAACTTGGTTAATTGATTATAAATTCAAGAAAAGTTTTTCTCAAACCTCCGATAATATCCCTATAATCCAAGGAAACTAAGAATATCAATTATTATTATTGGACGAGGCCACTCCTCTATAACTTTTGTCTTTTCAGGGTGAATTGTGATTAATTCCATTGTAACAATATGCCACAAGAAAGAATCTTTGCAACCAAAATTCATATTTTCTGAACTTCACAAAATGTATATCCTTCCAAAATGTTTGAAAAATAACCCTTAGATAATCCTTATGATCCTCTCAAATTTTGGAATATATCACAATATCATCAATAAAAACTACCAAAAAGTTAACAATATAGTTTTTAAAGACTCTATTCATCAAATCCATAAAAATAGTAGGTGAATTAGTCAGTCCAAAAGTCATAACAGCAAACTCATAATGCCCATATCTTGATCAGAAGGTAGATTTTTGAATATCTTCTTTCGTCGTCCTAAATTGATGATAACTAGGTCAAAGATCAATCTTAGAGAAGAATTGAGCCCCATGATGTTGGTCAAATAAGTCATCAATTCTTGGAAGAGGGTGTTTTTTCTTTACTGTGAACCCATTTTTTCTCCATTATTAATGCATAGCCGCATCAATCCATCCTTCTTCTTCACAAAGAGAATTGGTGCTCCCCAAGGAGACACACTCGGTCCGTTAAAACCCTTCTCCAAAATATCATGGAGTTTTTTCTTTATATCCTCCAACTATACATTTTTCATCCTATATAATATCTTTGATATCAGATGGGATCCAGATATGAGTTCAATGGAGAAATCTACCTCTCGTTCTAAGATAGGTATAGGTAACTCCTCCAGAAATGGGTTAACGTATTTCTGGACGATGGGGAAATTATATATCCTAAAACTCGCATTTCATTCTTATTTTTCATCAATCATCTCCATAGAGAATGATATAAAAGGATATTATAGACAATTATTATGTTTACATATTACTTCTTAGAAGATAACATTAGGTTTTCCATTCAAGACTACTGATATTTCCTTACTTCTGCATTTGATCTTAGCATTATACATTGAGAGCCACTACAACCCTAGTATAATGTAGAATTCCATCATAGGAATGACTACTATATTTGTGATAAGATTTTTTTTACTAAATTATATACTAGAGTTTATAAACACTGATGATGTTTGGATAATCCCACTAGGTATCTTGACGAATGACTCTGCTTTTAGAAAATTGGGGGTTGATCTAAATTATTTGAAAAGATGGAGGAAATTAAGGCATAGAACTAGAATCAAACTAACTACTTTCTAGTTTTGAGTAAACAAAAGAGTCCCTTCCACCACATCATTTGGAACTTCAACTTCATCCTTAGTGATTGAAAAAGGTAAAACCTTGTTCCCTTGTCCGTTTTTGAGGCTAATGATGATTCCCCTCCACTGCCCTTATATTTGAACAACGATTAGCAAAGCGAACAACTTTTCCACACTTATAGCATTGGATGTCAGGTAGGGTCTGCACTATCTTCCCCCTATAATTAGTGTTGGGAAGTTGTGGCTTCACATCACTATGACAATTCCAAGAAATGTGGTCATCTCTGCCACACGTGAAGCACTTCTTGATTCTGAGAAGGCAGTTCCCCGAATGATTATTCCCACTTTTATTACATGTGGGACATTGTACTTTCGTTCATAATATTCCCTGATCAAAGCTCTACCCTATGCATGGATCCATATAACTTTTCATGTCAATGGATTTATGAGAGAATTTCATCTCATCAAAGTCCAATTCGACATTCATCGCACATCGCATGATCTATTCATAGCTATCATACAATTGGTAGGCTAGATTATTTTGAAGATGAGGTCTCAGTCCAATGAATAATCTATCAAACATACCATTTGGATACATGACAAAGCTAGAGGTTCAAAGTGAAATCCTTTTGATGTTCATATAGTAGCTTCCCATAGATTCACTCTACTTCTACCTCAGCTTTAGAAACTACTTCTCCATTATAGTTCTCATTGATTGAGGGAAATAATTGTTTAAGAATATCCCTCTAAACTCTTCCGAGTCCATAGTTTCAACTCCCACTCTTAGCCTTGTGTTTTTAATCAGTTTTTTCCACTGATCGTCTTCTCCCACTATGTGATAAACAACCAAGGTGTCGTTATTTTGTTCTGAACAGTTGATCACAGAAAAGATATTCTTGATAGAGATGATCCACTGTATAGAAATCAATGGTTTAGTGGATCCACTAGGGGTTGGTGGTCATTTATGGATAATGGATTTAATCGAAAGTTGTTCCCTTCATGGTGAGATAGGTCTATCATCCTGATTCAATTTATTTCCCATGAATTGAGTTAGTTTTTTCATCATGAATATGAAGGTTTCCATTTTATCTTCCATCGGAGGGTCCTCAGCGCATGGTCCATTGCTTTCATTATTTTCACATTTCCTCATATTTCAAATTATTTTCTAAAATAATAAAACCATAGTGAGAAAATTATTTTACTTATGAATCTTTTTACTATAAAGGATTTATTGTCTTAAAACATCATTCTTTAAACAATTACATTTCTCTATATATCCTTCATAATGATTCATAATAATCATATAATCAACCAAACATATCCCCCGGGAGTGTAGTAACCAAGAGTACAGCAAGACCTGTTGTCATGTACCAGGAAACCATGTGTCAAGCACAAAACTCCTTTTCAATGTTTTCACTCCTATATACATTTGTGCCAGAGCTGCCTCTACCTGCTCGTATCCAGACATGGATGTACTTTCTTGATAAACCACTTACTCATTACTCACCAAAATACCAAGAATTATTTCTATATTTAAACTTTCCTATAGGGTTCTTCCTAATGTTTTCAAATCCTAATTTCCATAAATAACTAAACAATAATATGATACCAACTATGGAATCCCTCTTTTTTGTTACATAACTTTTCATTACATTTTGCAAACTTAGGATCTTTAAAGTATAGTGTCTTGGAAATCAGGAACATAAAACACGAAAACACGAAAACATAAAAATATTATTCTAATACACTTATAGGGATTCATCATAAGTTCTTAATAAGTTTAATCATTTCATCTCATAACTTAGATAAATACATCAAAGGAAAGGGTGAGTAGAATGCCCAGTAAAGAAGACCAGTGAATCAGTTTACTTGTGAAATCTATAAGAACATATTAAAAAACATAAAGACATGTGAAATGGAAGTAAAGGTATATAATAATAAAAATAACATGAATAATAACATGAATATGTGGTTGAAACATTTAATTTATACATTCATGAACATATCACCAAATTTTATCCCCAAGGTATCATAAAAATTACCAGGGTTATTCACCAAGGTATCATGGAACATATCATCTATAGAGATTAAATTCTATACCTAATTCATTAAAACACTATCAAGGCACACCCTTAATATGTCTTTATTTTCATGTGATACATATAGATAATTATAAAACATTTTATAAATAACCCACAAATAATAAAATAAATGGGTTTCATTTCAAAATCGTGATGTTTTAAAAGTTCTTAAAATAAGATCATTATGTCATTTATAACCCAGGGAAAGGGACTATGGGTTATATGTATGTCAATTCCAAAATAAAATATATAATCTTCTTTATTTATGAACACCAATATAAATGATATAGGTTTGGGTATTCACAGGAATAAAATAAGATAATTTTTTAGAGAAAGAGAGAGAAGTTTTTAGGCAAAATTTCTACAGCATAACAGCTATATAACATGGTTTTAAAAAATATTAAAAAGAGGGGGGACAAGGGTATCACATAAACAAATTAATAATTTCTAGTAGAGGTATAGAATAAAAGGAAATAATATCAGGGATTCTTGTGAGGACTCCGTGGGATGTAAAAAGACTACAACGTCTTTGAGAGGGATTTTGGAATGAAATTAATGAGGGAATGTCTTGGTATTTATAGGAAAAGTGATGGAAAATTTAATTAATTTCTATGGGACACCTCATCAGTGGTATTTGAAAAACCATGGGCATTCCCATGGTATTTTACCATGGTATTGGCCACTTGGGACACCTCATATAATATATTACTATTAATAAATAGACCAAAATGAATACATCAATACTGATTTCATTAATCACACCAAAACTCAAAAATTGTATTTTTACTACTCACTGAAAATTCAGCTATTTCAGAAAAAACCCCAAAATTAAACCTAATATAATATCAGTGCTATGAATTCAAAAATTCACTCCAATTTATGAAAATAATTTTCTAATTATTTTAATATAGTTTTTGAATAAAATCATTATTTATTCCAAATAAACAACTTTAAATCTATAACTCGTTTTGAAATACCTTGAAAAGGTAATAAAGTTCCCATAATATTGTAATATAACCATAAGTCAATAAGGTAACAATTTATTATTACATTTTATGAAAATAAATTTCAATTTTATATTAATAAATTATTTAAAAAATTGTAAATAAAATTTTTATGACATAAAAAAATACCAAAACATATACTATGATTGTCTTTGACTTTTAAGATGTCTAAATTGTATTTATACACTCATAGGTGAAGTTTCTATTTTATAGAAGATTTACTATTCATTACTATTCATTAATATTCATAAGGGTGTATTATTATTCATACATTACTATTCACTAAAAATTAAGGTGATCTTTTTAGACACTAACTTTTTACTAGTCATAACTGTAGAAGACCATTTTGTGAAAATCATTTCACATTATTACTTATTTAATGTTTACATGAATATTTTAAAATAACCTTTTTAAAAAATTAATAAATAATATTCATCCTATATTTATCCGAACATTTGAAAATCACAAATTTTACCATAATAAGGAATAAATATTTTATTTATACCAAGGGATTATAAAAAGTATCTAAGGCCTCGTTACGTAGCCCCTTATAACACTTGCATAAGACCTAAGTGTATAGTGTTCTATGCTGATAGAATATTGGGGTGGCTAGGACAACATTATCCAAGTGGTGATATCTATCCTCTTGAACTCCTCCCTTATGAGATTTCGTTCAAGCTTCACATGATGAAGCTCATCTTGGGCTTGGTCCAGAGCAAAGCCCAGAGATGATACCTCCTTCCCAAGCTCTAAAATATGGGATCCGTATGGCCCGAGTCTACTAGATGAGGCCATAGACTATTCATTATGTATTAACCAAGATCACTTGTATTTATAAACAATAATTGTATCGTTAACATTTTAGTTTCAATGGTTATATTGACCAATAGCCAAATAAAAATCGAAACCCAATTGTATCAATTCATCAATTAAAGGATATAGTTTTTTGGAGTATAAAATGAAGTAACACAAAAATTTAGGAGACAAATATTCTTCAGAAATTTTTGTCGTTACATTCATAACTAAAAAATTTCATAAAAAATTTACGTATTATTTTTTCTCGAAAAAAAGGGAATAGAAAATTAAGAAATGGTGATCTAAATTTATTAGTAAGGGTAAAAAAGTAAGATAGGTAGACATAACATGTGAAAAATGGTATGTGAACATGAAAAAAATAGTTAAAAAATAGATCATGCTTATCAAAGATCATAATCATGAGTAATGACATAAGAGATGCATTTTATAAGACATGAATCATAAGGGAATCAAATATCATAACCCATGATAGAATAATAACAACATAATATTTGGAATTTTGTAATACATATAAGCATTAAAAATCATTTCCTAAGTAGTTCAAGGAAACTTTATGAGACTATCACTGTATAATGTCTTCAATCCCGAACAATATAAGTAGTAAAAATTTAATCTCAAGAATATTATAGTTGATAGAGTCATTTACTGTACTGTAATCACACCCGATTCCATTTCAATTTTTCTCATGAGATATAAATCATACACAATTAATTTGTGGGAGGCATAGGCCCCACCAATCATATAATAAAAATAATACATATGTGTGCCAAAATATTACAAACCGTTCATCATATAAGAACCCATTAAAATAAATATGGTTCATAAACATTCATTATACTATATCCTATGTTAAATAAATTGGTTTCACTATCATTTCATTAAAGAATAACCCATGGAAAAAGAATGGGGTTCAATAATACTTTTATCATAGTATTAACCATCGAATAGAAATGAGTTTCATAAGAATATTTACATCATAGACATAATCCATCTAGATAAAAAAGAAATATGGTATCATTGGAACAAATACCGAGTAATTATTATGTAATATCAATGAATTTTATGTTAAATGGAAAATTATTTTGAAATAATAATCACATAGAACGTTTCATTAAAAAATACTATTTATTTGAAAAGAAACTTTTTTTAAAAAAGTCATAAATTATTCTGGATGTAAATTTCAATTAAAATAAAAATGAAAATTTATAAATTATTCTTCAAATAAAATAATGGTTATTTTTTTGGGAAATTCTTTTCATTCCTTAAATGTTAAATGAAAGGTTTCTCTCACATTTCATGAGAAATCGAAATGGCCTTGTTTTAGAAAATGTAAAGGACTAAAAAATGGTATTATCATGACATAGAATGGGGATATAAAAATTAACGAGTTTCATGAGAGATGTATAATAATATTTTCTCATTAGAATTATAATCAAGAAAAATCTAAACAAATAATGATATTATCACACAAAACCCTTACCACTTTAGAAACATGGAATTGTAAGCCCAATTAAATAATAACATTAAATTAATATTAGAATATAATTATTAAAACTAATTAATTAAATTAATTATCAAAGGGTCTATACTTGCACCTAATAGAAGAATATAGGTGCATAATATAACATATGTCTCTAAGAAGGAAAATTGTGACAAAAATCCATCACATTAATTCTAATTATCCTTAATAAATTATAAAACCGCCTATATAAAAAATATATCTTTATTATAAATCTATAAAAGAACCAAAATTATATAAATCATACCATATATGATTTACTTATGACATTTAATTACCCATTTGTTAACAATTCCATGTTAATGTCATGTTTAATGTAATAATTTCTTTCATTTTCATGTATTCTTTTTTTAATTACTATCATTATTATTTTTATCATGGATAAAAAATATAAATAATGATAAAAATAATTTAATATATATTCTATATAATCTATATATATTTATTTAGATTAAACCATAAACATTAGAGATATAAAATAAAATACACTATTCTTGGATATGGTAGGTCATGTGTATCCATGAAAGTCATTTCAATTTCCTCAAATGATGTTGAAAAATAATGGTAAAAATTATATAAACTTTAAAAAAAATTATATATATAATATATTCATTTAATTTATCCCTTGATACCTTCCATGTAAAAAACTGCAAAAAATTGATCACAATGCATTGCGTGGTAGTAGTCCACTATAAACATGAACGATGTTTTGAACTTTTATATGGAATGGAACGAGAAAAAGTTATATATTATAATATATATATATATATAATTATAGTTATTTTAAAAATATTATGTGTATAAAAATGGTACATCCATCATCATAACCAACTGTGAGAGGTGTTGATGGAAAACATTTCACACTAGTTCCCGAGGCGGTAGTCCATCACACATGTGCAACATTATCATTTCCAATTTAGTGGAAGAGGATATGGATTTTAGTCATTCCATTACCATAAAAATGTATAATTATATTTGGTATATTCTGGCTATTATATCATTATTCATTAATAATAATAGAATTTGGTGGAGGAAGAAATAAAATAAAAACACTTGTTGAAGAACGTTACCTCTTCTTTGGGTAACCTTAATGGATTTTCACAAAAAAACCATATTAGGATGGATTTATAAAAAAACTAAGTCATATAAGATGACATGGGGGTTTATTATGGAATTTGGGTTGGTATTATTTGAATCAGTGGGTTTTTTATGAGTGAATAAGATAGGAGAGGGGATTTCCTTTAATAAGTGTGGTGAGTGGCACACTTATAATTTTTAAAAGAATGTTTGGACACAATTATATCATTCTTAAAGTCTCAAAAAGTACCATACATGATAATAGAAGCATTAATAATGAAATATATTAATAAAATTGTTTTTGAACACGTTTAATGTCATTTTTTATAATTATCATATTAGTTTACCCCCAAGTAAACTCATATTTACCTTAAACGTAGTAAATAATTTTAAGTGTTTTTATTATTCGTTATGATAAAATGATAATAAGAACATATTATATAAATAAATTGTTATGATTATAAATAATTATTATATTTTGGAAATGAAATTTATATAATTTTCATGATTTAATTTAAAATTAGACCTGTATTCACAACAAGAAAGGCGGTTTCCAAAGGGAATATGATCAAATGAATAAAACAATTTCTATCAAAATTAAGTAGGTAAATAATTAAAATGATATAAATTGGAATAATAAATATAAAAAATATTTATATTACTTTTAAACTGATTTTAAAATATATTATAGCCTTATTAATTCGTTAAATGAAAAGGTTTTTTTTCAAATAAATAGTATTTTTCACTATTGATCAACAAATTAAACTTTACAGAAAAATATAAAACTTTATCGCTATGATAATTTTCATATGATGTATTCAAACATAATATTTATTTTATCAAATTATATTTCCAAAACTATGTAAAACAGATTTATTACAGTTCAAAAAAATAAATAAAAAATATTTTTTTAGATATTAGTATTTTTGAAAAATATAATTACTATAAAAAATTATACTATTTTATCAACATATTTCATTTTTATATACAGATTATAAATAATATTTAAAATGTGTTTATCCATGTTCATGCCTTAAAATTTAATATCTACTTACTAATTATTTTATTTAAATGATAATAGTAATAGTCTTTCAGTGGTTGCTAAAACTAAGTGTTGTGTGTAATTCAAGCTATCATAATAATTTTATTTATAATGAAAAAAAATAAATTCATAATACATGAGGTCTTAAAATTATTGAGAGGTAAAAATATGTGTATGTATAGAGTATATTATGAGGTATGTATGGACTATTTCGTGGATCCATTGACTTTTTTATTCTTTTATTCTATTCATTATATGTAACTAACCTAATGGGAAGTTAGTAATATATATAACATAGTTGTTCAGGTCCTTACATCATTTGATTTAATATTCATCCAATTTATTTATTCTTTATTATTATAGTTTCTTCTTGATGGATTATTTTTTTATCCTTTATTTATCACACGAATATATGGGTTATAGTATCTCAATAGTACTACTCTAGACCCCCACTACAAGTCAAACTCCTCTCATGTATGTAGAGGTCCACCCAGGGTTGTGTGTTAAAATCATCGTGTAACTATTCGTAGTGTTAACTAGTATGATATGTACATTGGCGATTGGGTAAGATCCAAATGTAGTAATATTTTAGAGTAACTAGGTGGTCAATGAAAATAAAATACACTGATAATACCACATATTATTCTAGATGGATTATGTTTTGGATTTCCTTATAGTATTTTTGGGAATTTTTTATGACTTTAATATTTCTTTATTTTCCTACTGACTATTATTGACGTCTTATCGGGTTCAATTTTTTTATGTTTCATTCATTATATTTCATTTCCTTTTCTCTTGTATTGTACTCCTATATTTATAAAAATGGTTTACTTATGTTGTGGGAATCTCTTTTCTTATTCATGCTGAACTAATTCTATATGATTTGTGTGTTTTCATTAAAAAAATAAAAAGGGGTTGAAAAAGATTTTTTTAAATTAATAAAATATTTCAATTTTTAAGTATTTTTCTAAAGACAGGATTTATTTCAGACAATTTTTTTCAAGTAAATCTCTTTTATCTTTTTAAAAAATGATTAAAAGAATGTGTTATATTTATATTTGTAAACATGTGTTTGTGTTTTATTTTGGGAAAAAACGTATGAACACTATGGTTATTACCGGGTAAAGTATTCCATGGTTACACCGTTCATATTACAAAGGAAATTAGTAGATATAAACTGTTTTACATGTTATGGTTTTTCTTATTTATAACTCATGGTGTGAGAAAATACTTTTGGTGGATGGTTACCTTAGCTATCACATAGGAATGATGTTGTGTATTTTTTTTATTTAAAATCACAGCTATATCAGGTAATTTGGAAGTATATATCTAGATACTATTTTGGTTTATTATATTTAATATTAGTTGGGGATTTTATTTTTCTATGCCATATTGTTTTTGTTTTTGTTTTTATTTCTAGTTATATTTAAACACATAAAACTCTAATGAAATGGTTGACCATGTCTAGATTCATGGTGGAATATCATGCTTTCTGTTTTTTGGGAGAAGTCACCCCCAATGATTATAACATTATCCTTGTGATTATTTTCATTACATCATGGGGTTCATTAATAGCCTTCTAGTATTTCAAATCTTAACATTGGTTCTTGGTTCAGGGGTTATCCCATGTTTGTTTATAATAAAAATCAAATACTAACGACCATATTGAATGTTATAATCATTTCCCATACCCATATAGAAATTGGAGGAAATTTAAATGTATTTTATCAGTAGTTTTATTCAGATTCCTCTAATTCATGGTATCCTTTACCTAATTATAAATTGACTTACCAAGTGATCACATGTCATTCCCATCTAGGAGAATAATTTGGCTGAAGTGTTAGAAATTATATATATCTAATAAATAGTGAAGTTCTCAAGACTGTTAATTTTTTATTTTCACAGACCAATATTAATGATTTACCTCATGGTTTGGGTAATCATTATAACATTATATTGAATCCTAGTTAATAATGATCATTAACAATTATCCTCAAATGTGTGGTTAGCTATATTTTACATTCAAGACACTGGAAGATATGTTTAGAGCTTGTGTGATAGACTTTGGATGTTCATGGCATGACCATTTACTTTTACTGATGTTTTCATATTATAATTGTTAGCACGATAAGATATATATATATATATATATTGATAATTTTGAGGAATTTTATAACCATCTATATTTCTCTCCACTTTTTTGGGTGGAGGATAATAAAACAACACTAATTCGACCAAGTCTTACCCATGGAACAATAGTGAAAATACAATTAATCAGGAAACCAATTTTAATGTCGCCAATCCATCTATATTTTTTTAATACCACCATCCATTTCACAAATCATTTAATGTGGAATATATTGTATTATTACAACTATATATATGAATGGGGAACTATTTCAATGGAAAATAACAGAAAAATTTCATTAATATGTCGAAACATTCTATATTCATGATTTTATTGAGAAAGTATGTTATTTACTAGCCCAAGACTCATCTTAGTGTATGATTTTGTTATTATTTTAACTAAAGAAGTACTAACTTGACCTATTTGTTGGATTAGTTGGGATCACAGTACTCTCAATTTAGATGATACATTTATCAATACATAAATTCAAATTTTGGATACAAAAACAATGTCATGTGAGGTGGAAACATCTCATTTTTATAGATAGTATAGAAACATAACCAACTTATATAGATACATTTTAGTGGGAACAATTTATACAAGATAATTGACCAAGATTTTTCATGACTCCAATAATCTCTATTTGGATAAGGATATTAATTCCATTGGTTTGGAGATGTAACACACCCCCCTGATATGAGGTATTTACATGTTTTATTATAGATTTTGAATCTATAAGGATTTTCGAATGTTTTGAGATTTTTTGAAGGGTTATAAAATTTTATATGGCTTGTTAATGGTTTGGAGAAACGTTGACGAATCAATAGGTAACTATGTTGTGGGAAATGGGGCTTTAGGGATGGTTTACTCTTATCTTTTAGGATAGTTAATCAATATTATAATAGTGTAAAACTAATTGAATTTTTAGTACTGTTATTTGAATGGTTTTTCATGATTTTAAAAACTATTAAACTAATTTTTTTACCCTAGTTTATTTATAGTAACACCCA
Organism: Viscum album; assembly: GCA_963277665.1. Lineage (NCBI taxonomy): Eukaryota > Viridiplantae > Streptophyta > Magnoliopsida > Santalales > Viscaceae > Viscum > Viscum album. The sequence goes on along the minus strand of OY728123.1, from coordinate 1,192,889,777 downwards.
CATGATTAGTTCAAATTTTAAAAATTAATTATGTTAAAACATTCATAACATTACAAAGTCACAGAAATTAGTCTTTAACTGAATTCCTTGTCAAGACACTCAGTTTTTCACTATTGTATAGGGATGTCTAACCTAGAGGATTCATTTTGTGAATTTTGATATCATACTAATCCTAAATCTATATCTCTTTTATTCGTGGATCATTTGGAATGGGGATCAACATTTCATATCGTATTATCCTATCAAATATTTTTATCAAATATTTGGATAAAACCTATTCTATGTTTTTAATGATAATTTTTTTTCAGGTTTTATTTTGAAGATGATTTTGTTATAAACAATAATAAGATTGTTTTAATATCCCATATCCTTTAGGGTATGGTGTGATTTCATATTTATTACCATGTTTGAGTTATTAATCTTATTATCACTCTGCCAATGTGAAGAATATTATTTCATATGGTTTTTAAAATTAAATGGTTTCATTTGATGTTGAATAATAATTGATAAATTATTAATTTTGTATGATCATATATGTGATTGGGTTTTTGATATAATTGTTTTGGGTGAATCTCATAACGTGTTTTGTAAAATTATTATGTGGTTTTTTAATTTTAATATGAATAAATTTTAGTTTTCATAAACTTATCCTTGGAATGGGATTGTGTGTGTTCATGATGAATATAGATGGGGCCTTGTTGGATTGAATTTTGATACTGATGTTATTTGTGGTGGTGGCATTGATTTTATATCTAAGTGACGAATTTTTCTAGTGGTGGTAGGTTCTTAGTTATGATTGTGGTACATTCAAAGGACTCATTAGATGTGTGATTCATTGAGTTAGTTAAATGACTGCCCAAGATGACTGATAGGGGAATTTCAAATGTGTGTGAGTTCACAGTGTGGATGTGTGAGTTGTTTATCTATGATTTATTTATCTTGTTCAGTTATTTTTTTCTCCTACCATGTTTAAGATAATTTGTGAGATAATTCGGTTTTATTTAAATTGTGTGGGGGTATTTTTGGGGGAATTCCTTTTAGTTTTAAATACTCTCTCCCTCTATGTGAATAGTGGTGCATATATAGATTTTGTTTGATGTGATGTAGTAATTAAGAAGACCACATAATTATCTTTTATATAACGTTGATAATGTATCTTCAATAATGAATGTTGGAGAATATTGGTAGTTATGGTGTGAAGATTTGTGTTAAACTATATGCGGCACCCTACCTTTCATTTTATATCCAATATTCTTATATTTTTTCCATGAAATTTCATTAGATATTTATTTTATCACATTGGAATGTAATGATATATTACAAGTTTCTCTCATGATTGTTCTGATGCATCATGTTTATATATTAATATTAGAGTTCTTATACATTATATTGAGTCTATAAATGTTAAATTAGCTTCTAATGATGTTAATAATTGAAGACATTTATATCAAACCATGGGTGTCTCAAAGATTCACCTATGTTCATTGTAATTAAAATCAAATCTAGGGTATTGAGATAGTGTTAGGATGTTACAAATTAGTTAATTTTTATTCCCCAAAATAACCTAATCTCCCCATGAATATACTTGCCAATTTTTTTAGTCATTTATTTGTAAAACTCATCACAAAAGTCTTTTCTAATACTTTCAATGATAATATCATCAATATACATGACCAAAATTTATTAAATATTGTTGGTTTTGTTCAAATACATGTTGTTTTTTACTTCGTTTTTTATTTCAAGCTTTATAAGTACTCATCTAGATCAAAATACAATATTATGTTTGCCATGATTTAACCAATATTTTTATTTTTTTCTTATTCTACTCTTTTCTTGAATCATCATATAGTATAAATCTTATAGGCTACTCTATATAAACTTATTCTTACAAATAAACATTTAAAAATTTAGAATTTACATCAATTTGATAGATTTTATAATTTATATGTGCTACAATGGAAAGAAATATTATGATTGTTCCCTGTATATATAGAAGAAGAAATACATCATTAGAATCTATTCATTAAATTTACAAATTCCCATTGAAAACCATTATGACTTTATTTCTTATAACCATTCCCTTTTCATTCAACTTGTTTCTAAACACCGATTTCATGAAATTTATATACTTTTTTAGGACTTGGAACAAGATCCCATGTCCCAATTTTAACATCCTGATATTTTTTATATTTATTCTTTCTAATAAATTTAAATTCATTAATGAATTTTATTACACTTTATATGTATTTTATCTTTCATCCTATGTAATACCATATTTATCTCGCATTTCACACAACACAGACTCCCTTTTACGACCTATGTTAGACACAAGACCACGTATTACCAGACAAAAATGTAATATTTTTATAATTATCACTTAGCCATTGGAATGGAGAGAATGATGAAGATTAACTAAATCATGAAATTATATTTTACACATTTTTATAATATGAATTCATTGGCTACAAATTAATTATAAATACAAATAAGTACCAATTGAATATAAAGGATTCAATGTCCCATGTAATGTTAAAAACATCTTCTTCATATTTATTAATATTTATGAACTAAATAGTAATTATAACTTATAATTTATTCTATTTAAAATATATTTGTTGAAAATAATAAGTAATTTTATCCCATATATTTCATTGGCTGAAATACTGAGTTACACCAACCAATAATATACTTTTAATATTATTCTTTAATATAGTCTTTATTCACATTTTAGTGGAGAACCAATTTAAAATAATTTCTTTATAGTTTTATAATTTGATATGAAAAAATAAACATATTTTTTAAAGATAAATGTCAAAATATATTTTGGATGACTTTTTGGTATTTTTCTAATGACATTCATATGTTGATGAATATTGAATAATACTAAATTTTAGTTCAATACATCTTTTTGTCCAATTTATTTATTTAGTTAAATTATTTTAATATTTCTTTTTAAAGAATATTTAGATACATTTTATATCATTTAAAAAAAATTTAAGTCATTGTAAAAAAATCCATGAAATTAGATACCAAAACAAAGAATACTAGGGAATATTTTTATTTTGAAAACCTCTTGACTCGTCCCGTCAGTGGGATAAATTTTAAAATAATTTCTACCACTTATATGATTGGAAATTGTAAAATTGGATTTCATAATTTTCATAATCATAATTTCTAATTTCTAATATAATTATTTTATTTTTTTACCATAAAATAATAGTGATAATAATTAAACTTAATTATAGCTCTTATGGTAAAAATGTGGTCACTTAGTGATTAAACATCATTCATAAGTGTCTAAATTTCGTTTAATCATTTTGAAACATATTTTTTGAAAATTATTATACCATATAACTTATTTTATCTAATTGGGTCTTTTATTTGAGTCACATTCTAAAAGGTAGTCCTCATAATAATATTAATCTTTTTATATTTATAAGAATACCTCTCCGCCTCCCCTATAAAAACCCATTCCTGATTTTAACATATTCATAACTATAACACCCATTTGGATAGAAAAAACCAGAAAAAATAAGCTCCAATCATCCCTCTATTCATTATATAGTCCTCACCTTTTTTATAATGTTATCTAAGGGATCCTTTCTATGCAAACCAAAAGGAGTTACCCGATAAAGATGTAACATTCTTCACTATGAATTTTGGTTTTAATTCATTCCCCAAGTCTTAATTTATTATAATTACATGTTTATATAATTAAATAACTATCATAAATATATTGATATGTTGTTGTTTAATTCTTACAAGACAAAACTACCCAAAATTCCATCAAATTGGAAATCAAATTACTGTTCCTTAACAGAGAACTACCACCTCAAAAAATTATGTCATTAGTTTTCCTTTACCTCTTATAATTGATGGAAATTATGATAGACACACTAATTTTATATGATATATTTGATATTTATATTTTCTAGATACATCTGGAATTGCTATATACAACTTACTATCTTGATTTCAATTTTGTGAAAAAATGTTAACATCGTTTGTGCATGTGTGGGATACCACCTCTTCAATGAAATTTGAGATGTTCACACATTACGTGGTGTGTATTAAGGATTGTTTTAATTAAAAATATTTTTCATACTTACATAAATATTATATTCTTGTCATAATTTGTTTTCATGAAATATAATATATCATTTTCTTTATTTCCCTTTCACTCTAAAAAAAAGTGATAGCATCGTTTGGGGACCCGTGGAAGACTACCTGCTCGACATGATGTGATTAATTATATAACAAAATATTTAAATATATAATATATTTTATTAAATAACAATTTATTTAGGATGTAGTAAACATTATTCAATGATAAATTTTATTTACCATCATTCCATAATGATCATTGAAAAATGAGAATGTTACTCAAACCTAGGTACAGTCTACCGTCTCCATGATTGTTGTGTTGGATAATTTTTTATAATAATAATTCATGATATATTTTAAAAGTATAATTTATATATAAATATGATAATTATTTCATGATTATTATTCTGAAATTTTTTATATAATAAACTCCATGACCATTGTGGACCTACCAAAGTCATTTTTTACTTATAATTTGAATATGGTCGAAACACCCAATAGAAACATAATTATTTAAGTAGTTGTATACAACTTTTAAATGAGTGAAATAAAAGTAAATATAAACATGGAAAATATTATGAATCAAGTAAATAATTAAGTTTTTTTTATTGGAATATAAATACAAATGTAACAAGTCAGACTCAAGGTATGAGATTTTTATCTCACTTTTTACATCAGTGAGATAAATGTCATAATAACCACATACAGAATGTGTTTGGTGTCTCTACTACCCATTTCCAAGTATTATATAATAAATTTTTTTATATTCGGTATATTTATATTTTTTATTTTATTACTATTACTTTTTGTGTTTTTAATTCATATGTTACCATAGTGATAATAGATTTTATCTCAAACTAATTTCATTGAGCCATTTATTAATGATATGCACATTTATTATTTTAAAAGGTGTATAAAAAAACAAATTGAAATTATATATCCATATTTTATCTATTATCATGTTATTTAATGTTTTTTTAAATTTTATTCTGTCATGGGGATTTTTAATTAAATGTTCAATGTAGTATGAGACACTTTGCATGTTTAATGATTTAATTTTAAAAACTTTTTTCCATATCAATGTTCTTTTTATTATTTTAAATATTTATTTATATAGATATAAAATAATAATAAAAGAAATTTTCTATATATTTTTTTTGTTCACTCAAAGGTCTTAAAATTTAATGTTTTTAATTGTTTTAAATAGAACATTTTGATAAATAAAATATACTATGTTACATTCTTAACATACAAAGTGAAAATTACTATTATGCAGTTATGGATGTTGTTTTATTTTTGGATTACATTGAAATATTTAATGTTTCCATAAGTTAAAAAATCCTTATATTTTGGGTATTCTATTATTTAAAAAGGGTTTTTAAAGAAATTGGTGATATGGTATTGAAAATTGGTTCATAAAAGAAAATGGTATATTAATCTAAAAGTGTTTTTATATATGTTTAAAAACATTTTTTAAAAGTTTTTTATGATGAGTATATTTTACTCTAGATATGGTACTTGGTAATTATATGGAATAGGTGAGACTTATATATATTATTTGATGGTTTGATCCCCATTATATATCACGGTAGATCCTGATATAACTTATATGAAGGTGTGATTCCTATTATAGCTCATGAGAAATGGGTGAGCCTGATATAGATTATATAAATTGTTGATCCCCATCATAGGTTATAAGTGATCCTGATATGTCATATATAAAGTGTGATCCCCATTATATATAATTAATTCAGTGGTCAATGATAATTTTGGATGTCAAAAATATGGAAATTCCAATTAAATTTCTTGGGAAATAGTTCTTGTGTATGATTCTCTGAGTCACCAAAAAGATTTTTAATTTACAACTATGTGTTTTAATGTTTTTATTTGAGGAAAAAAGTATATTTCATGTGAATTTTTTTATTTCTTATTCTAAAAGAATTATAAAGATAAAAAAATCCGAAAATCAGTTTCCATGTATCCACCAAACTATGTGTTCCCTTGTTTATATCCCTTACTATGATTTTGTTATCATCCAATGTTTTTTTTTAAAAATCACATGGTTTAAGGATAGGTGAGGATGAGGAATAAATATACTTAGAATACATGGATATTTATGATTAAATTAATTAAATCTTCTTTTTAAATGTTTTATATGTTATAAAAATTGGTTACTAGTCCTATACGTCATCTATTTATTATATATTTTTTTCATGTTTGAGTTATAGACAAATTCACTAAATCTATAATCCAAAAAAGAACATTAATGTTGTAGATAGTTAAATCTTTGACATATCATAATATTATGTAATGTTTATGTTTAGGTACTTGTTATTGTTATTAATGAAATGGTCTAGAAAACTTTTTATGTTAGTATTTTTTTAATAGAATACCCTTAAGATGATTTTACTTGCTTTTTAAGTTAAAGTAATGTAGAATTTTTGGATTTCCATGGGTTTTAATCAAATGTATATCTATTTAGAATGGTTTTCCATTAAGGAATCATGATATCTTTAGTGATATAAAACAGAGAGAAAAATATGCTCTTAAAACTTCATCCTGATATGGTGGGAATTAAAACTGGGTGTTTTATTGTAATGATGGATCAGGTAAAAAAAGATATGAATTTTGGCAATATCCATGTTAAAGGGGAACCAGAGCTACTACAATATAACATGACGATGGTGGATAAGTTCATGCGACAACATCACCCTTCAATCATTGGATCATTTGACCTAGTGGTATCTAAATGGTGCATCAATACACTAAAAAACATTTCTTGTTAGGGGATCTTCTAAACATCAAATGGAAACTCTTTCCATCTATCATTTTAAAGGTTAAGATGATCGATTTTGTGTTTTTGTTAAGAATACTATAGAGAAAGATTCACATTATTCCATGTAATAGGAAACATACAATGATATTTTCCTTGAAAAATATTTCCCAATAGTTTTTCAACATAGTATGGTGAAAAAATTCTTATAGTTGAGACAAAAAGATAAATATTATATGTATTTATATTAAAAAAAATTCACAATATTTTCCATGTATTTTCGATAAAATATTAGAGAAGATGATTGTAATATTAATATATTTTACATAGGAGTAAAACCTATTCTATGAATATATTGACCTCTCATGAATTTAAAAGTGATAAATTTGTGGTTCATTGTGCTAAGAATGATGAAATAGATAATTCTGACACTTATAGGAAATGAGATGACTAGAGTAATAAATGGTAAATGTTTTAGTAAATAGATAAGTAACCAACTAATAATTTTGGAGGTAAGAATAAAACCTGATCCAATTTTGGTAAAACTCATTTTGGGGAATGTATGTAAAGATCAGTAAAGTGTTACTGGTAGGAAAGTTTAGTCAAAAACAATTTCACTACAGAGAAAAAATACGAAACAGTCAAAGAAGGACATAACAATTAGCTAGTCAAATGTTTTATGCATTACCTATAATGAGTTGGTATATTTTTCAAAGTTATTTCTAAAGAAGCTTACTTTCGGTAGAAAGTTTCACGATAAAAATCCAAAAAAGGATGGTTAAATGATTTTATAATTTCTAGTTGATTCCTAGGATTCTAGTGAAGAGATCAAATATTCATGGATTTCTATACTTTTCTACGGTTGATCATAAGACCAGTGTCTAAGGAACCCCTATTTTAATGTTTTAAATAATTGAAATACCTTGTCAGACATTTGTTGAGTTTCTATTATTGTCTGAGCTATATGTTGAAATGTTATTAGAGGAAGAATACCTCTACTATTGTGGATGTATATTTAAAGGTATTAGTGACCATTATATATATATATATATTAGTAATTTTTTATTTTATCATTTTTTATTATTATTGAACTTTATATATTAATATATTACCAAATTACATGATTTTTTTAAATATATTACTTTGTTCTAACAATGTTGGTTTTGGTTAATATATACTGATAGGAAGAACATAATGATATATTATTGAGGATTATGTGATCTCGTAGAATTTGATTCTGGTGCTTTAGGCATGAATGTTAATCATGGATACTCATTTTTTTGGAGAAATAGATGAGGTTTAGGTAGAATTTGATTAAATTATGAATCTTTACTCAACATGTAATTGCATTTACTTATGTTCTTATATAGGAAAATAATTCCTCAATTCTCAGAAAAGTATAATAAAAAAGATTAATTCTACTACCTTCAGTTTTTATGAGATAGTGGTCTTATAAATCAATATATTTTTATGGTTTTAAGGCCCTTAACATTCCATTGATCACTATCTTGATGTTGATCATTGATCTTTATCACTCCCTATAATTATTTATAGTTTTATTTTATGTCCAATATTCACCCCATCTTATGTTCTTCTACATACAAAACTAGTTATGAGTTACAGTGGGTAACTATTATGTTCTAACATTCCCTCTTTAAATGAAGTAATAGTATTCATTTTATTATGTCAGTTTCTATGAAAGTAATATTAACGAATTAGATCATTTATATCCTAGATGAATTTAGATGGAAAAATTCATTGGGGGGGTAGGATATCACATCCTATGATTTTACAAAATATATTTATTCATATTAATTTAAAATATTTAATGGATTTTTTAACATTCTATATACATTTTATCTCCCATCTCACAAAATACCTTGTTTACCATGCATTTCAAGCAACATCATATCCCTTTTATGGATAGAGTTACACATAAGCCTGAGTCTTACTAGACAATAATATAATATTATGATAGTAATCACCTAGTAGTTCGAATGGTGGGAATGAATGTTATTAACAAAATTATAAATTTATAGTTTACAGATATTTATATTATTAACTCATTGGTTATAAATTCATTAAAATTAAAAATAATGACCAAATAAAAAAGGATGTAACATCCCTTATAATGGTTAAATAAGTCTTTTTCAAATTTATTAATATCTATAAATTAAATAGAAAATTTTAATTAAAACTGACACTATTTAAGATAGATTAAATGACACAAAACAATTCATTTCTCCAAATTCTTTTGTTTGATTCAATATTGAGTTACACCGACCAATAATATCATGTTAATGTCATTATTTAATATGGTTATTTTGTAACCATTTTATATTAAAAAAAATTTAGATAATCTTTTGGAACATTTATAATTATTATAAGAAAAAATAATATACCTTTTTGAATGATAAATATAAAAAATTACATTGGGTGAATTTTTCATGTTTTTATAAGAACATTCATATTTCGATGAATAATGAATAACACTGAATTTTAGTTCAATTTTTTTTTCATCCAATTTAATTATATCATTAAATTATATTATTATTTTGTTTTAACGTATAATTATGTCAATATTTTATAATTTAAAAAATATAGATCTTTCTAAATAGTTTTAAATTTAGGTGAGATATGAAAACATAAGAAAAGTTTGAACATTTTTTGTTTAAACAAATCGTTTTTCATCTCGTCTGTGGGATTAATTTTAAATTAATTTATTCAACATAAGTTATTGGAATTTGGAAAAAGGGATTCCATATTACTAATAATAATAATTTAACATATATAATTATGTCAACTTGTTTTTTATTGAAAATAATAATTCAAGTAATCGAAATTAATTAAAATGTTAAAGGTAAAATGCGATTAATTTTTGGATAAACATTATTCAAAAGAGTCTAAATGACCTATAAACATTTCCAAACCACATTTTATGGAGTCTATTCGACCTTATAACCTCTCATATTGAATTAGTATCATTATTAGGGTCACATTATGTAATTGAGAGTTCCCAATGTTGTTTACCTTTCTATATTTACAAGTATTCCGCTCCCCCTCCTTTATAAAAAGACATTCACCCTCCTCATTTATTAACAACTCTAAATCCACAATGTATTGACCAATAAATTCATAAATAATATTAAAACATCCCTAAATTCACCATAGACCCCTAAATTTGTGCATAAATCCATCTAAGGAAGCTCATTGGTGCAAACCAAAAGGAGTTACCCAAAAAAGAGGTAACATTCTTAAATTCGAATTTGTGTTTTATTTATTTATAAAAAAATTTATTTATTATTATTAACTTAATTCATATTAAAAAATTTATAATAAATATAGTTATATTTTTTATATTAATTTTTCTACCTACGCATCTACTAACTTTCAACAAATGGATAATGAAATTACTATTTCGGTACGACAAAATACCATGTCATGAAACAATGTCGTTCATTTTTCATTTACCCCATATAATGTTTTGAAATTATGATGGGAAAATTTTTTTCATTTTATATTTAATATATTTATTTTTTCCTAATACTATGACAACGGTTATATAACACATGCATTAATTATTTCCATTTTGTTTAAATATGATGGCATTGTTTGTGGACATGTGGACTACCTCTTCCTCGAAAAAATGTGATATGATCACACATTACATGGAATGTATTATAGATGGGTTTAATTAAACACATGTGATATAAATAACATAGAATCGATATTAATTAAATAATTAAAATTCTAAAAATATAGTATATCAATTTCGTTATTTCCCTTTCACACACTCAGAAACTAATAATGTATTTCGTTGATAAGTTGACTACTACCTCCTCAACAAAATACGATTAATGTAAAATAAATAGAATACTATATATATGTATAAATTATTAAATATAATATAATTTATGTTATAATTATCATTATGGAATGATAAATTGTATTTACCATTTTCCAATGTGATCATTGAAAAATGAAAATGTTACTCATGCGTACAAATGACATGTCATCTCTGTGATTGTAACGTTGGATCATTTTTCAATACCATTAATTATTATATTTATAAAGTATAATAAAAAGTATTATTATTATAGTTTAATAATTATAATTTTGTATAATTTTATATAATGAACTATTTGAACATATTTCAATTGACAATGTCATTTTCTACACATAAACAAAATGTACTCAAAATAGAAAATTTAAACTTAATTATTTAAGAAGTTGTCTATATATTTGTAATAAATGAAATAAAAATAAGGATAAACTTGATTTTTTTTTGATATAAGTAAATAAATTATTTTATTTTATTTTTTGGGAAAATAAAGACACAAGAGACAATTCGGACTCTAGGGAAGAGATTTTCATCTCAATTCTTACATCTGTGAGATATATGTCACAATCACCACTTACTTATTTTGTGTGTTGTATATACTAACCATTTTGAAATATTATATCCTGAATTATTTTATATTAATTGTATTTAAATGTTTCATTTTATGATTATTACTCTTTGGTTTCCAAAAGATATATAATCACATTTGTAAAGGATTTAGTCTCAATCTCCTTTCATTTCGCATTTCTAGATGATAAGCATATTTATTATTTTATTAGGTGTATATATAGAAAAATTAACATTATATATACATATTTAATCTATTTCATGTCATTTAATGTTTTTTGAAATTTTATTCTTCCATGGTTTTTATGATTTAAATTTTCATTTTCTTTTGGGACACTTTTTATGATTAATGATTTAATTTCAAAATCATTTCTCGATTTAAATATTCTTGATATTATATTAAATATTTATTTATATGTATATAAAATAATATAAAGGAAATTTTAATCATATTTTTTAATTTCATTAAAAGGTTTTCAAAAGTAATAATTCAACTTGTTTTATATGGAATGTTTTGAGAAACAGTGAATGGAATGATTTATTCTTAACATACCAGTGATAATGAATTTTATATTATTATGGCCATTATTTTATTTTTTTTGATTAATTTTAAATATTTCATGTTTCCATAAAAAAATACCAACCTTATATTTTGGGTTTTTTATTGACAATGGCTTTTCAAAGAAAATGGTGTTTTGTTTTTGAAAATATGTATTAAAAGGAAAATTGTTTTCACGACCCTCCATCTTCAAGGGGGGGTAAGGGATAGAAAAGTACCATGCCATTCCTTATTTAAAATGAAGGAGAGATAATTACCCATGAGTACCACTTTCATAGGCCCTAGAGTGGAGACTATCAACAAGGGTATATAATCTCACACAAAAATGGAATGCATTACCATTTTTAATGAAAATAGGTTCGGTAGATAAAAATGTAAAAATCACAAACAAAACCAAGAGTTTATATAAATGAAACCAAATCCAACCCATGAATGATTTAAACATAAAATGTGGAAAAATTACAATAAAAGAACAAAATAAAACTTCAAAGGAAAGAAACAAAGAAACAACACAACAAATATCCCGAGGCCTAAGCTAGTAAAGTCTAGAATTGTCCTCAAAGTCCTCCTGGAAACATGAAAATACTTTTACCAACATAGGGTGAATATAAAATTATTCCCATTAGGAAAACTAAAGCCACGCATGCACATATGGGGTAATATACTAATGCCCCTATGAGAGAATAGTATAAGCTCAAATCACCATCCAAGGAGTAATCACAAGCCCATATTCACTAAGTAACACTCACCAACTAACGTAATCCAAGTTAAAAAGTCGTATAAGCACATCGATATTTGGGTAAACTACACCACTTTCCTGCTAGTCATATAATCATTGATAATAGATAACATCCTGATGATACCACTCTTCCAAAATTAATTCCCATTACCAGAACCTACCCGCACACACTAGGGCCTCAAACCACACACAAATCCATCCTGAAGACACTTGGGCCACAACCACACAACACATCCGACTTGCAGACACATGCAACACAAAAACTATGACTCTCACTCGAAGAAACCTGTGACCCATCCCAAAGAAACCTTGTAAACAAACCTATCCCTCAAACACCTAGTGTAACGCCCCGACCCTAGTTACCCAGAGTCAATGCATTATTTTAATACATTGGCATGATTACAAGGAATTAAATCCCAATAGACCGATCAGTTTAGCGGCCTTGGAAAATTTATTACATACATGAATGTGACATTACACTTAATAACATAAAAACAACATAAATAATGCTTGACGGACTCCATTATTCTCTTGTCTTAACCGTGCATTTCAATCACAATGCACTTCGAGGAATACATGGAAAAATAAAACATTGAAAGGGGTGAGCTCAGATGCTCAGTAAGGATTACAATACAGTGGAAACTTTCATAAATAAGGATAAACATTTAAGGCAATTTATAACTAAAACAAAATCCTTTTAAACATGAACATTAACATAATATGGCAAAAAATAAAATGAAGTAATGCCATTTACTTATTCACATAGATATTCTACTAGTCGAATAATAACATGCAATATCACTGACCACTTTCAAAATGATGGAATGCATAATGAAATACTATCATAACCACATAGTCAAGGCCTCCTAACAAGACTAAAATAATATTTTGTCAAGGCCTTGTTCCAAGACACTAGTTTGTCTCATGAGACCTATCGATGCAATTTTTTTAAAAGATACTTACGTTTAAAATATCTCAAATAAACTCTGGTGTTTTTTCTGAAAACATTATGCAAGATTCTGAAAGAAAAAATAATTATGAGACTGCTCAACTAATTACAGGCCATGATGGGTCCACGCCCAATCCCTTCCTGTCTACCACACTTAAGAGTCAGGTTTTCTGAAAACATTTTTAAGCATTCATTAAATACGTATACATTTCCACTGGATATTCATATATTTGAGAGAAATATATCTTTTTCATGAAAACATTTAAAAGTCACACAATTTGGAAAATAAGTCATTTAAAGTCATTTTTTCATCAAAGTTTCCCATACCAGTTTGAAACTTTTAGATGGAATTAACATTTTAAAAACATTCATGTCCATATAAATAAATCCTTAAAACCCATTTTGAAGATATGGACATTAATGAGAAAGATTTAGAAGAATAAATATTTAAAACATTTAAAATGATGTTTTAGTAAAAATTCCCATAAAATAATCCCTTTGAAACACTTTTATGAAACATGGAAATGGATACTAAATATGTCCCAGTAGATACTTATGTAAAAACAACCTTGGATGATAAAGACATTTTGAAATTAATCCTTTCCAATTTGGTAACATATGAAACATACACTCCGTGAAAGAGGTATCATACAATGAATATTTAAATACACATAAATTAAAGTGTATTACACAATAAATACAATTATGAGCAGTACATACACCACCCAATAGGTAATAGTGGCAATATGGAATGAATCTCATAGGAATAAGGAGTGAGATGAAAACCCCTTACCTTGTACTTTCCTTTAGTCGAGGATACATTTATCCTCCTGTATAAAAACTATAGTATGTTATTAAATTATACCAGAACCATATTAATATTTATAATATCATATATTATTAATTTATGACTTTATACTACCCATTTAATAATAATCTCTAGGTTATATTAATATTTTGGGTAATAATCGCTTTCTTTATCGTACAAGTTTTAACTTGTTACTCTTGATTGAATCACTTAGATCATGATTTAAATACCTCCAGAATATAGAAAATGATATATATATCATATATATTTAGAATATAAATATTTATAATATAGATATATATGAAATGGAAAACAACATTTAGGGAAACGGTAGTCCGTACGTACGCATAAACGATGTTTCCGTTTTCATACCGTATTGAACGGAAGTAAGTGAATAAGATATATGTAAGCACATAAATAATTATATAAATAAATACATATATCTCCAGTATCATTATTATTTCATATATTACATACTTATTAGTAATATATATTTTTATAATTGTTGATGAATGGTGAACTTGGAAATGAATCTCATCACGTCGTGGAGACGGTAATCCGTACGTATGCACGAGCGAAAATATCATTATTTTGATATTAAAATAATATATAATTGGATGTTATATCATAAATAAATAATTTTTATCATGTTATATTTATTATTTACATCAAATAAACATCATTATTATACCCATCCAAATAATAATGTATTGAATAACAATTACACCATGACGTGGAGACGGTAAGCCGTACGTACGCACATCTGGTGACATGTTATTCAATGGGTGGAATTAATAATGAATTTGGTTGTACCATAATTATAATAACATCTCAGTATATAGAAGATACTGGAGTTATTATTTTAGAATGGATACATCAATGAAAAATGAAGTGGAAGAAAAAAAGGAACTTGAAAGAGGTTGGTGAAATCATTACCCCTTCTTCGGGTTCTTCCTTTTGATTTGATCAAAAGGGCTCTTTAGGTTGGCTTTATGATCAAAATAATTCCTCTAGGTTAAATTTAGGGAATTTGAGAGGATATTCGGTCAGGGTTTGGTAGAACAAAAAGGCTTTGAAGGTATGAATAATTGGTTAGAAGTGATGTCCTTTTATAAGGGGGAGGAGGGGATCTTTAGGAAAAACTTTAAGTATTATATTATAATAAATTTATATTTGATTTATAATGGCTTAAAATGAATTTATTTCGACCCTTAGGTGGTTATGGATCTAAATATTTCCAACCAATAGATTTTAGACAAGTTTAGGTTACCATTTTAACCTTATCATTTAGATTTAACTCTTAGTTAAATAGTTTAACTTTTACCGTGTCTTCTTGTATTCTTGTTCTACATGGTTAATAAACATACTCTAAAATTCCAAGAGAACATAAAGTGGATAATTAATGACATATATAATATTATTTAAGCTCTTTATCTGATCCTTACATTTTTATGAATATTATATCAACCAATAATATAGTATTTGTTTTAAATATTAATTTATGTCAATTTTGACAGTTTTTGGTATATTGTTTTTGTAAAAGTTATCACAGCTTTATTACTTATAACAAGATACATTGAATCATCCCTAACATGTCTTATTCAACTATAAAATTCATGTTTATAATAAAAACATTGAAATTAGATTTATTTTAATATTTATAATACCATTTATTTGATTCTTTCATTAATAAGGTAATTACTACATCCTCAATGTATCATTAATAAGCCAAATTATTTAATCTCTAAAAATTATAAATAAAATATAATTATGTAGGAAATCTGTTTATCTTTCTAATGAATATTTATAGTGGATTTTATCTTTTGTTTAACCCTGTATTAAAAATTTTTTAGTTATTAAACATTGAATTTAACACTTTTAACTCTTCTTTGAATTAAAAAATAATAAATGTCCTATTCTAATTCAAGTGAAAAAAAGAGGTTCATATTTTATTCTAAGGTTGTTTTTCGTCGAATTAAACTTAACCAATATAATTAAGACATCTGTTAGGGTAATAATGTCATCATTTTTACCCTTAATTACCCTATTTACTTTTAATAGTCGTAAATAAAAGTAAAAAGTTACTATTTAACAAAAAATATTTTCATCTTATTGAACCACATTTTAATCCATGATATTAACTGTGTCTCTAAGATTTTCAAAATTCCACTCACAGAAGAGGTAAAATTCTGTTTTATATGAATTTGAAAATTATCCTAAGAGATGGGTAAAAGACGGTGAAAAGTTCAATAAAAAATTTTTATATCTAAAATTAATATAAAATGACTCCAATTAATTACACTGAACATATATAGGTATTATGTATCTATTTTGACCTAAAATATATTTAAATAAAATAAATAATTATTTAAATAAAAATTCTGTTTTAATCTATAACTCAGTATTTTTCACTATTCATCAATAGTTGAATGTTTTATGAAAAATACTGAAAATTCACCCTGAGATAATTTAGATATTCTGAATTAAAAAATGAAGTCTATTTTACCAAATTCAAAACATATAACTTGCATTAGTTAATTTAAAATTAATTCCCGTAGTCAAAACCAAACGACGCATTTTTATGAAATAATAACTATCAAAAGTTTGACACTTGTTTATGTCCAATTTCAATTTGAAAATTACTCACAATGACCAAAATTAGATAAAATGGTAAAAATATAATCTATTTATATATCCAAACCATTAAAATGTATAATTTAACACTATAAAATATTTTGATTAAAATTGTTGTTTTTAGTTAAAATATAGTATTTTTCACTATTCACCCAAATATGAATGTTATCAGAAAAACAACAAATATTTATTAAAACTAAATTCTTATGTCCTGATTCTAAATAAGAACTTTATTTTGTAAAATTGAGTAGATATAGAAGTTTCAAATATTGGATTTAAAAAGGCCTCTCCATTAAAAGGTGGTCAAGTTGGATTTTTTTGAAAAATACTTCTTTTATCTGAAAAAAATGTATTTGTTATTACATTATGTTTAAGAAACTCGTAATATTGATTCAAAAATTATATGGATTATATAAAGTTCAATATTAAATTAATACTATTGATAACCGCTTTTGAACGACTAGTTTGGTAAGTCATGGGGTGCTAAAACGTGGTGTTGCATGTAGTGCATGTTATTGAATTACTTTGAAAAAAATAACATACTATGAAATATTGGGGTCTTACCTTCTTCCCTCCTTAAATAAATTACATCCTCACAATTTGAAATTGTTCATCGAAAATAAAAAGTTGAAAATAGAAAATACCTTTGTGGGAAAACTCACATCAGAAATTGGGTTAATAAAATTTCTTCTTAATAAGAGGAAATATATATATATATATATACTTGATAAGTAGTGTTTCGTCTTTCAACTAATTCCTACCAAAAACTCATCTTTCACTCCAAATGATTTCCAAAAAATTCTATTTATCCAAATTGTATATGTTTCCAAAAATAATGAATTTATAATTCATTTGTGAGAATATTTAAGAAAAATTAAATTATACAAACCAGTACATCATGTAGTCCAGTCATAGGTTATGCACCTTTGTCACTCTTCAGCTGTGGGTACGAGTCTTACGGCCTTGTCGGACGCAACTAGTTGTCACCCGACCTCTGCATTGTCGTTTTATATCAATCCAAAAATAACCATAACAATAGTATCCAATTTCAAACATAATCAATTCCAACCTTTAAACATTTCTAAAATACTTATATCAAAACTCTAAATCCAAAATTTATAAGGAAGTTAAACACAATGAAGATCCTTTTTCCAGGTAATAGCATGTGAACGCCTTCATTATGTATTATTTTAAAACATGGTAACATCTTGAATTACCATAAAACCTTATTGATTATATTCATGATCCATCATTGCTTATAGAATACTGGATATACTCCTTCAATCCATTTTTTTTTAAATCCAACAATGATGGAATATAAAAATCATCAGTTTCAAGGTAGTCAAAAATATCCAATATAATTTATCAAAATCATTCATGTATTATTCCTAAATCACTAACTCGATATGAGAACCATATTATGGTTTATCTTTCTCTTAATGATATATTTTCCTAATATTTAACCTGCTATTGAGTCACTTTTCATGGTTCTAGAAAATCTCAAGTCTTTAATGAAATAGTACTGCAATGCAATACTTATATACTCCATAATTATTATAACCAGTATATTGTTGATACAACACTCAAATGAAATAATTCTATAATAACAACATAAGAACACTAGTCATTCTTCTTCATATGAGGTAGTATCATAACTTAATTATTATCCAATAGAATCATTTGGGGCATACTATGATGATTTGGACATTGGTTTGCGTAGTGTCCCAACTTCTTACAGATAAATCATTGTACATTTGAAACCTTTTTTTACCCTTGGGTCACATACTTGGTGTCCTTTTTCTCCACACTTATAACAAACACCCATTCCCTTCAGGCAAGTTCTAGGCTGTTTCTTCCCACAATTATCACATATAGGAAAATTCTTCTTTTCACTCCTCCCTTTATTCATCTTTCTCTCTTCCTTCAATTTCATCTCATGCTTCCCATCAAAGCCATAGGACTCAGAGAATTCATTACTTATCTTATTAACACATGATACTATATCTTCATATTTTTATAATACATGGGAGACTATTTTCTTTATTAATGATGGATTAATACCATGAAAGATATTATTCTTCTTACTCTTTGGATCATACGTATTACGAGAGTTCTCATTCCTTCTATTGGTCACCATTTTTAAACAATGGAATACAATAGGTCAGTTTATGAATCACAATTCATAATTCTAAACTTGTAAAATACCTAACATAAATTGAATAGTTTATGGATATAATCCATACTCAAAAATGTTTTCTTTGAGGAGATATATACTCATAAACCCTTCATATTAGTTTGTAAAGGAAACGATAATTATCCTAATCATATCCCCCAGGAGTGTCCTAACCAAGTTTGCAGCAAGGCCCATTGTCGTGCACCAGTTCCTATTCGAGTCTTCCTAAAAGTGGTGTTTTCGGGTGTTACCCCTAGGTACATCTGTTCCAGAGCTGCCTCAACCTACTCGTATCCAGACAGGGATTTATTTAATGGAAAACTCAAATAATCTACATATTACCAAAATTCTAGGAAGTTATTCAATACTAATCCTCAATGTATATCTTAGGGTAATGTTCTCTAATCAGAGTTTATCTAAATCTAGTTTCCAAGGTTATTTCTAAACTTCCTCTGATACCAAATATAATGCCCCGACCCCAGTTACACAGAGTAGGTGAATTATTTTAATACATAGACATTATTACAAGGAATCATGTCCCGAAGGACCGATCGGTTTAGCAGTCTTGGAAAATTTATTACATATATGAATGTTACATTACCCTTCATAAAATACAAAACATCATAAATAATACTTCTTGAATGCCATTATTCCATTATCTTAAGCCTGCATATCAATCACAATACACTTCTTGGAATACTTGGAAAAATAAAACATAGAAAGGGGTGAGCTCAGATTCTCAGTAAGGATAACAATACAGCAGAAACTTTAATAAATAAGCATAAAAATTTAAGGCGATGAATAACTATAACCAAAGTCCTTTAAACATGAACATCAACATAATATGGAAAAAAAATAAAATGAAGTAATTCCATTTACTTATTCACAAGGATATTATAGTAGTCAAATAATCACATGTAATATCACTAACCACATTAATAATGATGGAATGCATAATTCCAGACTATCATAACCACATAGTCAAGGCCTCATGCCAAGACTACAAATAAGATTTTGTCAAGGCCTCGTGCCAAAACACTAGTTTGTCTCATGAGACCTATCGATGCAATTTTTTTAGAAGATACATACGTTCAAAATTTCTTAAATATACTCCAGTGTTTTTCTGAAAACATTATGCAAGATTTTGGAAACAAAATAACTAATTCTGAGACTGCTCGACTAATTACAAGCCATGATGGGTCCACGCCCAATCCTTTCCTTTCTACCACACTTGAGAGTCTGGTTTTCAGAAATCATTTTTAAGCATACATTAAATACGTATACAGTTTCCCTAGATTTTCATATATTTGAGAGATATATATATTTTTCTTGAAAAAATTTAAAAGTCACACAATTTTGAAAATAAGTCATTTAAAGACATTTTTGAATAAAAGTGTCCCATACCACTTTTAAACTTTTGAAAGGAATTAACATTTTAAAAACATTCATGTCCATATAAATAAATCCTTAAATACCATTTTGAAGACATGGACATTAATGACAAACATTTATAAGAATAAATATTTAAAACATTTAAAATGGTGTTTTAATAAAATATCCCATAAAAATAATCCCTTTGAAAGCACTTTTATGAAACATGGACATGGATAATAAATATGGCCCTGTATATACTTATGTAAAAACAACCTCGGATAATAAAGAGATTGTGAAATTAACCCATACAAATTTGGTTAAATATGAAACACACACTCCATGAAAGAGGTATCATACAATGAATATATAAATACACAAAAATTAAGGTGTATTACACAAAGAATACAATTATTGGTAGTACATGCACCACACAAAAGGTAATAGTGGCAATATGGCATTAATCTCACGAGAATAAGGAGTGAGATGAAAGCCCCTTACCTTGCACTTTCCTTTTGTCGAGGATACATTGAACCTCATGTATGATGACTACAGTATGTTATTAAATTATACCAGAACCATATTAATATTTATAATATCATACATTATTCATTTATTACTTTGTACTTCCCATTTAATAATAATTTCCATGTTATATTAATATTTCGGGTAATAATCGCTTTCTTTATCATATATGTTTTAACTTGTTACTCTTGATTGTATCACTAAGATCATGATTTAAATACTTCCTGAATATAAAACATGATCTATATATCATATATATTTATAATATAAATATGTATAGTAGATATATATATATATATATGAAATGGAAAACACCGTTTATGGAGACGGTAGTTCTTACGTACGCATAAATGCTATTTCCGTTTTCATGCAGTATTGAACGGAAGTAAGTCAAAAAGTTATATCTACGTACATAAATACTTATATAAATAAATACATATATCTCCAGTAGCATTATTATGTAATATATTACATACTTATTAGTAATATATATTTTTATAATCTTCGATGAATGGTGAACTTGGAAATGAATCTCATCGCATCGTGGAGACGGTAATCTGTACGTACACACGAGTGAAAATATCATCATTTTGATATTAAAATAATATATAATTATATATTATATCATAAAAAATAATCCTTATCACGTTATATTTATTATTTATGTCAAATACACATCATTATTATACCCATCCAAATAATAATGTATTGAATAACATTTACACCACGACGTGGAGACAGTAAGCCGTACGTACGCCCGTGTGGTGACATGTCATTCAAAGGGTGTATAGAATAATGAATTTGGTTGTACCATAATTATAATATCATGAAAGTATATAGACGATACTGGAGTTATTATCTTAGAATGAAATGAAAAAAGAAAAAGAAGTGGAAGAAAAAAGGAACTTGAAAGAGGGTGGTGAAATCATTACCTCTTCTTCGGGATCGTCCTTTTGATTTGATAAAAAGGGCTCTTTAGGTTGGATTTCTGATCAAAATAAGGCCTCTAGGATGAATTTAGGGAAGTTGGGAGGATATTTGGTCAGGGGTTTTCCAAACCAAAAGGCTTTGAAGGTATGAATAATTGGTTATAACTGATGTCCATTTATAAGGGGGAGGAGGGGCTCTTTAGGAAAAACATAAAATATTATTTTATAATAAATTTAAATTCGGTTTATAATGGCTCAAAATGAATTTATTTCGAGCATTAGGAGGTTATGGGTCGAAATATTTTCAACCAATACATTTTTGACATGTTTAGGTTACCATTTTAACGTTATTGTTTAGATTTAACTCTTAGTTAAATAGTTTAACTTTTACCGTGTCTTCTTGTATTCTTACTCTACATGGTAAATTAACATACTCTAAACTTCCAAGAGAAACTCAAGTGGATCATTAATGTCATATATAATATTATTTAATCTCTTTTCTATGAACCTTACATTTTTTAGAATATTATATCAACCAATAATATAGTATTTGTTTTCAATATTAATTTATGTCAATTTTGACACTATTTGGTATTTTGTTTTTGTGAAAGTCATCACAAATTTATAACTTCGAACATGATACATTGAATAATCCCTAACATGTATTATTCATCAATAAAATTGGTGGATGTCATAAAACCTTTTAAATTATATTTATTTTAATATTTATAATACCATTTATTTGATTCATTCCTTAATAAGGTAATTACTACATCATTAATGTATCATTAAAATTTTAATTATTTAATCTCTAACAATTATAAATAAAATACCATTATGTATGAAATATTTTTATATTTCTAATGAGTATTTATAGTCTAATTTATTTTATGTGTAACCCTATATTAAAAATGTTTTAGTTATTAAACTTTGAATTTAACACTTTTAACTATTCTTTGAATTAAATAATAATAAATGTCCTAATCTAATTCAAGTGGACCAACGAGGTTCATATTTTATTCTAAAATTGTTTTTGGTTGAATTACACTTAGCCAATAGAATTAAAACAGGTGTTAGTGTAATAATGAAATCATTTTTACCCTTAATTACCCTATTTACTTTTAACCGGGGTAAATAAAAGTAAAACGTTACTATCCACCAAAAATTATTTTCATCTTATTGAACCACATTTTACTCCTTGATATTAACCATGTTTCTCAGATTTTCTAAATTTCACTCACAGAAGTGGTAAAATTACGTTTTATAGGAATTTGGAAATTCTCCTAGGAGATGGGTAAAAGACCGTGAAAAGTTCAATAAAATTTTTATATATCTAAAATTAATATAAAATGACTCCAATGGATTACACTAAACTTATATATATATTATGTATCTATTTTGATCTAAAATATATTTAAATAAAATAAATTATTATTTAAATAAAAATTCGGTTTTAATCTATAACTTAGTGTTTTTCACTATTCATCAAAAATTGAAAGTTTTCAGAAAAATAACGAAAATTCACCCTAAGATAATTTGGATATTCCGAATTCAAAAATGTAGTATATTTTAGCAAATTAAAAAATTATAAATAGCATTAATGAATTTAATATTATTCCCGATTTCAAAACAAAAATGCTTGTTTTTATGAAATAATAACTATCAAAAGTTTGACACTTATTTATGTCCAATTTCAAATTGAAATTACTTACAATGACAAAAATTGAATTAAATGGTAAAAATATAATCTATTTATACTTCAAAACCTTTAAAAATTATAACTTAACACTATAAAATATTTTGATTAAAAAGGTTGTTTTTAGTTAAAATATAGTATCTTTCACTATTCAATAAAATATGAAAGTTAGCAGAAAAACACCAAATGTTTATTGAAACTAAATTATTATGTCCCGATTCTAAAGAAGAAGTTTATTTTGTAAAATTGAATATATAGAAGTTTCTAATATTGCATTTAAAAATTCCTCGCCATTAAAAGGTGGTAAAATTGGATTTTTTGAAAAATAATTCTTTTATCTGAAAAATGTATTTTTTCTTACATTATGTCTAATAAACTCTTAATATTGATTCTAAAATTATAATTATTCTAAAAAGTTCAAAATTCAGTTAATACTATTGATAACCACTTTTGAACGACAAGTTTGGTAAGTCACGAGGCGTTAAAACTCGGTGTAGCATGTAGCACATGTTATTGAATTACATTAAAGAAATAGCATACTATGAAATCTTGGGGTGTTACACATAGGCCTCTCACCCATACCACAACCTGTCCAAATGATATTGATCTATAGTAAACCTTAAGCCATTATAGCCTTCCTAGACATGCTCGAGCAGTAATAGCCTAGAAGAGGGTGCTGGGAAAAAAGACAGAAACTAGTCATCCATCCTCCCACTAGGATTTTGGGAAATACATTCCCCCCCCCATGAAATGGGGGTTTTTAGAACATGGTGTTAAAAAATGGTGCGGTGCATATAGAAAAAAAGGAACTACAATTTATACATATAATAAAACAAACACTCATCCCATATATGGGTCCCAAAACAAACAACCAACCCACCATAACAACATTTGTTTCTACCCTTATATGCACAACCACACAAATAGACACTTACAAAGCACAAACCCAACAGATTTTTCATTTATCCACTTTCCATTCATTAATTATGTGATTAGATTTAATTTATTCCAGCACTACCAGAGAAACTAACAAGCTCAACATCTGAAACGGTTTTTAGAATTCTAAAGGCCATTAAACACTAGCTATGAAAACAAGGAATTAACCATCAGGGTAAGGAAATCCATTTTAAGACCCATTCATAAAAAATAGGGAACAACCAACCTATAGTCCCACTACATACCACCTTTTTCCTAGACACCATTTCAACCACAGAAAACTATCATTCTTCAATGTCATTTCACTCAATCATTCCCTCACAACCAAACCTAGTAGACCCCCTACAGAAGAACACCACACTAATCACACCTATAAGCATGAATTCAAGACACAACATAACCTTGTAGCCTTGCAGCCCAACCAATGTCCAGAGGTTGTCCCGCTACTCAACATGTTTGGAAGCCACGACAAAAACCAAAGGCGGTCCCACTTCCTACAAGTTTACCCATTCCACAATTAGTCAATCTCTCAACCTAAGATTTTGTCACACGTCATGTACCACCCCATAGACAAATCCTATATCGAAATACCACCAAACATGTTCCCCTCTGCAAAAACATACCCTTCCCCCTTCACTAGACCAACCCCTCTATCGACCCCTACACCCATACACATGCTACCAATGGTTTTTCCACAAATCCTGCACAAAGCACAAAATCGCTACAAAACATAAAACACAACCACACCATTATACCGAGAATATTAAAATTTATCCAATAGGGGAACTTTAATTTCACTTTAAATGAAATGGGTGATCATATAATAGTTTTGATTCTCAAGTCTCCCTTTATTTAACCAAGTATCAGTGATTAAGAAGATTTCACGTTACATCCATTTATCAAAGCATCACAAAAAAATATAAGATAACCAGTGTGTAAGAAAATAGAACCAACCAACATGATTATCAGAATTTATAATACCATAATAGATAACTTTGTCATCAAATATAACAAATAAAAAGGGCAATCAACAACAAACCATCTTGAATGCCATATTGTTATTCTGTTAACTCATGTTATCCTTGGATCATCATCCACCCCAAACTCTTTTATTACTAGTTTAATAAATGTATTCACCTATTCTTCATAATGAAGTATTAGTTCTTCCACCCCTCATGATACAAAAAATGTGATATAGAAGAATCCCTACCTAAAAAACTGGTGACCAAAACTCCTATTGGTACCAAAAGGGGGATCACATGAGAAGTAGGAAACTCTAAGAAAACTGAACCAGATAGGGCTCTATAATAGGTGCATGACTCTTCTAGAGAGGAAGACTCATGGGGCACTACGATTAAATAGAAGAGAGACCCTGAACATTTTGAAAAAAGCTAGATCCTATATCAACAGGAAAAATAGGTTCCAAATTCCATTAACATGGTATCATGGTCAAGATCACACGGGATGAATATCTCAATGTCATGGGAGAATTAGGATATTAAATATATATATATATATATATATTATACTTTTATGTTCCCATAAAACACCCAAATAAGGAATTAAACATTGTTTATGTAAAATAAAACATAAGAAAGGTGAAATTGGAAAATCTAGGGAAACATGAAATTTAGAAAAGTGTGAGACATTGTTTCAGTGTTCCGCTGTTATGGTGTCATTGTATTGTTGTACCACCATTTTGGTGTTGCCACTATGGTTCTACCGTTACTGTTTCACTGTTTCAGTGCCACCATTATGGTTTCCAACTGTTATGGTGACACTATAATAGTGTGCCAACGTCATAGTGCCACTATTTTGGGGGAACTGTTTGGTGAAACTTGATTTTTGGAAAAATCCTAAAACAAACTACTATGAACCATGAGAAAACCACAAGCACTATATTTTCAAAAAAGAATGGACCAAGGAAATATGGGTCATTACACCAGACACATCACAAACTATTCTTGTCCATGAAAATTTAAAACCAAACTCAGATAAAGAGGGGTCCAAACAACCACCCCATAAGATACCTCTCAAGAAAAAACCACCTTGCATTGTTAGAAAACTATAGTGAAAACTCTGACATCTGAGAACACAACATTGAAATCAATATCTTGAGAAATCATTCCACCACTGAGGCCCCACTTCCAGGATATGATGATTAGGGAACTCTTTATTCTATGTCAAAATATTATCCTCTTTGGGAGGCACTAACTCACCTACAATGGTTTAATGGCATCCACATTAATGTGTCATGATTTGGGACCAATTGCTTCCTTCCCCACAGTCATGAATTTTCACACAAATTCAAAGAACATGGAGACAACTCATCTCATAGAAAACAAGGTCAACCATTACATAATAAAAAGAAGCACAAAAGTTAAAAAAAATTTGAACATCTCTGTTTACTGGGCATGAATAAATGACTCTAAATCCCATTTACTCTCTTGGAGTCCACCAATCCCCCATAACACTCGAACCCATGGAATGGTCCATCTATATAGAAACTTCCCCTAAGGATATTCAATCCTTAATTTTTGATCCTTGAATGTCGCATCATCCTTGATATCCAACTCTCCCCAGTCAATGACATGGGAGTCATTGTTTAAAAAAATGGATCCGAGGTACATGGAAGACATCATCAATCCTCTCCAACTGCAGTGGAAGTGCCAGCTAATATGCCACCTCACAAAATAATCCCTACACCTCGAAAGGACGGATGACCAGAGGAGAAATATTTCTCCCTCTTCAAAGCATCTACTACCCACATCGAGGTGAATCCTTCTAGAAAACATGGTTCGAAACCTCAAAATCCAAAGGCCTCCCCCTTTTATTGGAATACGAATTCTATTGTTCTTGGGATTCCTTCATCATCACATGGACAAGATGAACATTCTTTTTTGTACATTACAACATGTTCAGAACAAGAATTTCTACCTCCATAACATCAGCCCAGCAAAAGGATAAATGACATGTCCTCCTATATAGATCATCAAATGGTTCTCTACCAATTGAATAGTGATATATATTATTGTAAGAAAACTCTACCAAGGGAAAATGTAACACCCATGACCCACTAAAGTCCAAAACACATGCTCGTAACATGTCCTCTAATGTCTGGATGGTCCTCTCTATCCATCCATCTATATGATGTTGGAAAAGCAGTGCTAAGTTGTTACTAAGATAAAAATAAATGACCAATCCCCTCCATATCCACGATGTAAAATGTGTATCCTGAAATGAAACAATGGATCTTGGAACACCATGCAGATGCACCACCACATCCCTATACCTATGTGTTAATCCATCCACTACACTCGTCTCCTTGAACACTATGAAGTGAGCCTATTTCATCAATTGGTCCACTAATACACAATGGTCACCATATACACCCTATGTCCTGGAAATAATTATGATGAAATCCATCATGATTTCATCCCACTTCCTCTTGGAAACATCTAAGGGATGCAACAGATCATCAGGAACACTGTGGTCATCCTTTGCCTGCTAAAACACTAAGCACCGTGAACAAACCTCCACAATTTCCCAGTTCACCCTTACCCTCCAAAACTATTCCCTCAAGTCTTGGTAAATAAAAACTCCATGATGCAATTTCAGGGGTAAGCTATAGAACTCACAAAAAACACCCTCATTAATTTCCCCTAGGAAAAACAGCTTCCCATGGAACAACATCCAATTAGGACTATCCTAAGACCATCCCTATGGGGCAACACCCTGGATAGTATGATCACACATCACTTCAGTCACTAATTTTTTCTTCTGAGACTCTTCCACCATCCACATCAAGGAAGAATGTACTGTCATCTGAAAAATGACATCCTCCTCCATTATCCACCCTTTAATCCATGAGCATATTGGCTAACTCCTCCATTTTCTTCCAAGAATTCATGGATTCCCAAACTACCTATTTCTATGACTTCATATGTCACAGATTAGCCACCACATTCCCCTTTATTGAGGTGTAAGATATCTCAAAGTAATATTCCTGGAGAAACTCCGTCCACCTTCGACTTCTCAAGTTCTTGTCTTACTAGGACAATATATACCTCAATCTGGTGTGATTTGTGCAGACTAAAAAGCACTCCCTGGTGTGGTAATTTATCTACATCTTCAGCGCAAATATGACCATTACAAGCTTCATATCAGGGTTGGCATAGTTATGTTCATGTAGAAGAGACTTCCTAACCCCATAATAGATCACTCTCCAGTAATACATCACCACACATCACAAGACTAGATCATAAGCATCACAGAAGAGCTCGAATGTGACCCCTTCCTTAGGCAACCTAAGAACTATAGCACTAACCAGCTTCCCCTTCATGTAGCTAAAAGATGCCTGACATTGATCACTTAACACGAAGGCCTATTATTTTCTGGTCCAATATAACCACTAATCTGAAACATGAGAGAAGTTAGGTATGAGAATCTGCTAATAGCCCACTATACCCAAAAAGCTACCAAACCTTGAAGCATTATTGGGTCTCATCAAAAAAGAAACTACTTAAATCGCTGATGGTTCCCCTGATATCCCTTGCTGAGACACCAAATTTCCATATAAGTGCACCTCTCTTTGTTGGAAATTTCACTTTGACAACATCCCATAGTTCTAGTGGTACTGGAGGTCCTCCAAGAATGTATTGAGGTGCTCATCTTGCTCATCCTTTTACTTTGAGTAAATTAGAATATCATCGATGAAGACGATGATGAACCGGTATAGGAATTCAGATAAAATAAAGTTCATGAGTCCCATGAACATGGAAGGGCCATTCATGACACCTACTTGCACGACCACGAACATGAAGTTCCTATACCTACACCTAAAAATTATCCTCAGGATATCACCCTCTTTCACCCTGAACTAGTGAAATCCAGATCGTAGATGAATCATGGAGTACCATCCTGCTCCCCTTAACAGGTTGAAAAGATCATCTATTCTCAAGAAAGGGTAATGGTTCTTGACCATCACCTAATTTGGTTTCCAGTAGTCTACGAATAGCCTAAGGATACTTCCACCATATTTGCGAACATGACTGGAGCACCCCACGATGACACACTCAGCCGGATAAAAACCATCTTCTTTAATTCGTCAACCTTAATCTGCCAATCTTACAACTCATAAGGATTCCTCTAATATATATCCATTTAAATTAATTGGGCATTGGTATTAAAGTATATTCCAAACTCATTATCATGTCGAGGGGGTAGATCCACAAACTCCTCTATGAAAAAATCTAGGAACTCTCAGACAACTCTCAGAACCCCCACCATCTCAGCACCCGCCGACCCCTCTAACAACTTGGAAAACATAGGAAGAAGATGCTCCAAATGTTAGCTTCCCACCTGACAACTCTTCTCTCCAATGAATGATATGCACTGACTATCTGTATATGAGAACACAAATCTTCTTTGGTAGCTGTCAATAATGGAATTCACAGAAAAAACTAGTCAATGACTAGGATGACATTGTACGCCTCCATATATAGCATAACAATATCCCCATAGGACTGATGTGGCCCCAACATCAGTCTAAATCCTAGTAAAAATCAAACCAACTGGTCTAACCTATAACCAGAGTGCTCAACACCAATGGAATGGAAATTCAATCAACATCATGTCCCATGGAATGGAGTAGACTGGGTGAAACAAAGGAGTTTGAAGCTCCCAAACCAAGTGAATCACATGAAAAAGTACTAAACTGATTGATGGTACCTTGAACATCCAATGTCCCCACTGGAAATGTTTCCTCAAGGGCGTGAAACTATCCCCGCATAGCTACTCTACCCCTCTGTTGTTTTCCACCTCCCCAAGCACTACCTGGTCTATTTCCTTGAGGATCACCATGAGGTCAGCCTCCTCAAGAACCATCAACCCTCAATGGAGAGAGAGACCGCAACATCTTCTACTGGAGAGGTCTAACTAGAAGCTATTATTGTTGAGGTGAGAATTATAACATCCCACCACCACCATAATAATCTAGAATGGGGAATTTGCTTTGATTATTTCCACAACCTCCATAGACAAAACACCTCAGTCTCGGGCCCATGGGGAAAAGCGAGGAGCAGGAGATCAGAACTGCAATTTCTGAGGCATACATCCTGCTGGTCGAAACCTGAAAGGACCTAATGCTAGAGACCTACTACTGACTACCTTCCACTTCTACGAAAATGGCTGGCCCCCTTCTCATGGTACAAGTCCCTGTGAATGAATCCTCTCCACTACTTCATCCTTATTCTGAACTTGTAAGAATGTTGGTATGGTAAAAGGAGTGACGACATACTGAATAGATGGTCAGTGTGCCTCCTCCAAGAGTCCTGCTCATGACACCTCATCTAGAAAATGATCTGAAGAAAAGCATAAGAGATCCTTGAACATGATCTCCAGTTCCCCAAATGACATACTCCCTTGATAGAAGGAGAGAATCTCTTACATTTTCTCAGCCTTCACTATCGAGGAACGAAACTCTACCTAAAACTCATTATCAAAGTCATCCCTTGATACATCAGTCTCTTTCCTCTATCTGAGGTAAAGTGTTAACCACTGAAACACGACTCCTCACATCTATCTCACTTCTTGGGGAACCCAATACTCCATCAAATCACCAATTAAGGTCAAGTTGATTTTCAACTCCTCGATCCAACCCACCGCCTCTAAGTCTAAAATGCTACATTCATACTTTCTTAGGGTCTATTGCTATAAAGCATGAAGGTTGTTTTTCCACAAGTCAATTTCCTCTTCTCGGTCATCCATACACTAATCAACCATGTAAACCTATTGGACATCAACTTCTCAATCCAAAAGTGGGTGATGTCTTGGTGCCATAGCTAAATACGTAAACAAGGAACACCTAATCCCAGATATTATGAAATTTTATTTTAAGATTTATTTTAACTCTTTATTTAAATTAAATTCCCAAAACACCCAAGACACAAAATAAAAAAATCCATTATGATTCATGTAAAATTCCTCAATTCTCTACCCTACATTCAGTGTATCCTCACTTGGTCATTCAGTAGGTCTAGAGTCATTTCATTAGATCATGGGGGACGTAAAATCTAATTTCCTAGTCTGTCTTCTATGACCTATTTCATGCACCATGATTTCCTAACACTATTTACCTAACATCCCATTAAATCATAATTGCTTGTAACATTGAAATCCATCCTATCCGTGTACCATCATCCTTGAATACAATTATATCGTGGCCCACCTTCATCAAGATGAGGACAGGGTCAGAAAAGTGTCATGTCCTTCTTTATTTATGATGAAGGAGAGATAATGACCACCCTGGTCCTTCCTTAATAGGCCATAGAGTGAAAACTAGAACCAAGGGAAGAGAATCTAAAACAAAAATAGAAGGGGTTACCATTTATTGAAAATATAATCAGGAGATAAGATGGTAAAAATCCCAAACAAAAAATATATATAATGGAAACCAAATCCAACCCTCTAATGATTTAAACATATATTGTGAAAACACTACAACTAAAGCACCAAAGAAATTTCCAAAAGAAAGAAACTAAGTAGAATCACATCAACTATCCAGATTCCCATGCTATTAAAGTCCGTCACGGTCCTCAAAATATTCATAGAATCCTGAAAATAGATTTTCAAATGTTGGGTGAGTATACATGTATACCCAGTAGGAAAACTAAATCCACTCATGCACATGCGGGGGAACATTCTAATGCCCATGTGAGAGAATAGTAGAACATCAAAGGACATACCAAGGAGTACTAACCAGCCAAGCCTCACCAAAGAACACTCACCAAAAAACATAATAATTTTAAAGTAGTAGTATAAAAACATCGACATTTGGGTACACTTCACCAGTTTCCCATTGGTTATCTGCTCATTCGAAATGGAAAACGTCTTGATGCTACAACTATTTTAAATTCATTCCCACTAACATAACCAACCCACACAAACCTAGGCCTCCATCCGCTAATAAATCCTTCATGCAGACACTTGGTCCACAACCGCACCACATATCTCACCCACAGACACCGAGTCTATAATAACCATTCCTCTCACCCGAAGACACCTGGGCATCATCCTGAAGACCCATTGGAAACAAACCTGGCCCTCAAACTCCAAGGTATCTCACCCACAACACAACCTTCCTGAAAGATCATGGAATATAATAAAACCTCAGAAAATTAAAGCCTTCCTGGATAGGCTCAAGTGGGAAGAACCTGGAAGATGGTGTGAGGTAAAATGATTGTAATCAAACATCCATCCTCCCCTGGGATGTTGGGAAATACACCCTCTCCCATGAAATGGTTGTGTTTTTCACATGGTTCTCAACAAGGGTGAGTGCATATAAAAAACACAATGAACTAAAATTTATACATATAAGTAAAAAAACACTGAGCCCAACCTATGAGTCATTAAACAAACAATTAGAAAATCAGATCAACTTTTTTTCTACCCATATATGCACAAAAACCCAAATAGCCATTGTCAAAGCATAAAACCAACCCATTTTTCATTAAACAACTTGAGATTCATTAGTTAAGGTAGTCACATTAATTTATTCTAGAAATACTATAGAAACTAACATGGTAGTAAGGAAGAGGGTAATGAAATACATTTTACCAACCATTTATAAAAACAACAGAGAACAATCAACATATTATCCCACTGCTTACTACCTTTTTTATAAACACTCGTTCAACCACTTCCAACTATCATTATTCAAAGTTATCATGCTCAATAAATCCCTCTCAACTAAAACCAAGATCCCCTCTACACAACAACACCACACCCAGTACTCCTATAAATGTGAAGTCACCACACAACCCATGCATGCAACCAAACTTCCCTACCACTACCCAAAAGTAGTCCCAATACACATCAAGTTTCACGATAACAACATAAACCAAAGGCATACCCACTACCTACAATTTTATGCATTACATAATAAATAAATGTCTCCACTTGAGATTCCATCACACCCTTGTAACACCCCATATGCAAATACCACAGAAACATACCACCTAACAACAACCCCACTCCAAAAATATACCCTTTTCCATTCACTAGGCTAACCTCTCTCCCCAACCTTTCACCCATTACCATTCTACCAATGGTTGTACAACACAACCTTAAAAAAGAAAAAAACCCCAAAATAACACATCAAAAAATCACACCCTCAAGATGAGAATATTTAGATTTATCCAACATGGGATTATTAATTTCACTTTAAATAGCATGGGTGATCATAGAACTGGTTTGATCCTAGGGAATCCATTTATTTATCCAATAATACATGATTAAGTAGATTTCATGTTACATTCATTTATCAAAGCATCATAAAAAACAAACATCAACAATTTGCAAGGAATGACCACCAATGACCATGATTTTTAAAATCCATACAGCCACAACAGATCACATCATCAACAAAGATAACAAATAAAAAATGTGATCAACATCAAACCATTTTCAATTCCTTATTATTATTTCATTGACTATTTTTATCTTTTTATTATCAACCCCCCCCCCAATTTATTACTCATTTAAAAAAATTATTAACCTGTTATTGATAAGGAATCATTAATACACCCACCCTACATGATACAAAAATAAATATAGGTAGAAGGATCCCTACCTGAAACAATAGGTTGCCTAAACCCCTATTTGTGCAAAAATAGGGATCGCATAAACAGAAAAAAACTAAATGAAAAAAACAATAGAGGGTTATACAACAAAGCACATGATTTTTCTACAATGGAAGTCTCTAGGTACACCAATAGATAATCAATGATACGACCTCTACTTTTAGAAAAAATTCAGATTTCATATCGATGGAAGGAAACGAATTCAAAGGCCATTAATGGGGGATTGTGGTCAAGATCACACGATTTAAATATCTCAAAGTATTGAGAGCGTATAATATTAAATACATACTTAACATCAATTTAAACTCCCTTAAAATTCACAAATAAGTCATTAAACTCAGTTCACATCAAATAAAATGTGAGAGGGGGAAAACTAAAAAAATCAAGAAACTATAAATTTGGAAAAGGCTGAGACATAGTTTTAGAGTTACACCATTACGATGCCACTGTTTCGGTGTCCCACCATCATGGTGCCACTATTTTGGGTTCCCTCATTTCAGTGTCATCATTACGGTGCCACTGTTACATTACCACCGTTTCGGTGGAACCATTACAGTGCCACTAGTTTGGTGTGCCACAGTTATGATGCCACTATTTAGGTTCCACAATTATTGTGAAACCATTTTGGTGTGCCACCATTAGAGAGCTACTATCTCAGTGTGCCACCATCTCGGTGTGCCACCATATTAGTGTGCTACCATCCCGATGTGCCATGGTCTCTGTGTGCCACCATCACGGTGCCACCATTTTGGTGAAACAATTTGGTGAAATTCAATTTTTAGAAATCAACAAAACAAACCATTGGACCCCCAATAACACCACAAGAATTTTATTTTCACAATGGAATGGACGAGGGAAATCTGGGTCATTACAATGGTATTTATATCTAAAATTATTTTTCATATTGCTTTAAAAATAGTTTTTCAACGAGTTTTATAATGATAGGATTTTACTCTTGATATGGTATATAAAAATTATATAAAATGGGTTATCTAAATACATCTTATTAGAAGGTTTGATCCCCATTATATCTCAAAAGTGAGCCTGGTATATCTTATAAGAAGGGTTGAACCCCATTATAGCTCATGAGAGACGGATGAGCCTAATATAGCTTATAAGAAGTATTGAGCCACATAATGGCTCAAAAGAGAGCCTAATATAGATTTTACAAATGGTGATATTAATTATAGATCTATAATTAATTAGGTAATGATAGTTTGGGATTCTAGACTTATAGTCATTCCAATTAATAGTGTTTTTAAAGGTTATTTTTTATTAACCTCTAAGTGACCTAAATGATTTGTGATTTCTAGAAATGGGTAGTAAATATTTTATTCAAGAAAAAGTTGTTGTTTTTTCATGTGAAAATATTTTATTTTATATTCTCAAATAACATTAAAGATAATTATATATGTTGTAAATTTTTTTATGTATTTACCAAAATAATGTTTTCCTTTATTTTTATATCCTCTACTAAGATTTTTTACTCATCCCATGTTTTTAAATTGTTTTCAAAGGGTTTCAGGATGGGTAAGGGAAAGTAGGAAGTAAATTATGTAGTCATTGATATTTAACATGTACGTAATTTTGGATTTATTTTAAATGTTTAATATTATCTGAAAAATGGATACTCATCAAGTGTGTCAACATTTTATTTTATGCTTTTTTATGTATAAGATATTGTCTAATTATCTAAATATATAAAAATGAAAATATATTTAATGTGATTGGATGTAAAATTAATGACCTAAAAAATATTATGTAAAGTTCATGGTTGGGGTTTTATACCATTCATTTCAATTTAATATATATATTTATTCATTACATTTATCCTTTCATTGTTCTCATAGTATTTATCAGTAATTTGTGGTTGAATCTCTAAATACAATGTAGTGTACCTAGA
Source organism: Viscum album (assembly GCA_963277665.1). Classification (NCBI taxonomy): domain Eukaryota; kingdom Viridiplantae; phylum Streptophyta; class Magnoliopsida; order Santalales; family Viscaceae; genus Viscum; species Viscum album. Next base: position 1,192,853,629 of record OY728123.1, on the reverse strand, counting down.
CGTTATGATTTTATTTATTATTTGAAACCCATTATTTTTTATATCAAATGATTTTTTAGCATAAACAAACTTTATCATTGATTTATTATTCTGATATAGTTATTAAATTCACAAATTTATCAAATGAATAACCTGAATCTGTATCATCATCATGAATTTGTGAATTATTTTCAAACTGTACAACAGGTTAAATGTTAACAGCATTATACAAATCATTATTTGTGATTTATTTCATGGTATCATATACATTTTTAATTATTGTGACAAAAATTACAAATTCTGCTCTCATGAGTTTTTGTAGCTACTATATAGTGTATATTTAAGAAATATTACTTCCTAAACATTTTCATAAAAATTTCATACATATCTGACATTATTCTTAATAAATCATTGACTCCAAAACACTCTAAAATTTTCTTCTTGAGCTAAAAATAATATTAATCCATATCTAATTTTTTATTTTATAAAAACATATTTTGAATAATTTCTATAATTAATATATCATACAATAAAATTTACATTAACGTATCATTCTATTTTAATATCAAAACATATCCAATTTATTTCCTTTTAGCTACTCCATTTTATTACGAATTATAATATTTACAAACATAATATCGTATTTCATGTTAACCATTATATTTAGATAAATATATCTAACTTACTCACTTCTTTTTTTTCTCTTTGAATCTTAAAGGAAACCCTTATTTGTTTCATAGCTTGTCTCCTAAAATATTTATATGTCGTCAGAGATTGATATTTATGAGACATAAAAATAATTAATTCCAATAAGATAAGTGCATAAGTGTGTGTGACGAAATTTTCTTTTCCTCATATTGATTTCTTTCTCATTGGTCTATAAAATTCATAGTGAACTACCTCAAATTGTTATATAGTTTGGATCCCAAGTCACCATTGACTATTATTCACCATATTAACTTTTTTATATATTTTTTCAATAGTGATAGTGTCATCCTAAAATGAATAATTTTTTCCAAAACATAACTTCTATCTTAAAAATATATAGTTTCTTTTATCTAATATGACCATGTCTTCTAGGCCACTTGTAATTTACATCATTTATAGCCATATACCAACCCATATTCATCTTCTCTACCATTAAACAAGATACCATGGATTCTTGATCCTCTATATATTAATGTTATATGGTTTTTACACATAAAAATGCACCCATTATTTCTAAAAATAACCTCATTTTCATCATTATTTAGTTATGATATACTCAATATATTTTTCTTCATACGATCAATATATAAGACATGTTTACAGTCTAATTATTTTTCACTAAATTCGTCAATTCCAAAACCTTTGTGTATACATGGTAAATCAATTCCCAATGTAAAGTATTATACTTTATATATTTCAACATTATTATAGATATTTTTATCACCTTCTATATAAAAAGATAAACTACTATCCACATTCCATGGATATTAAGATTTTTATGCCTTAAAATAAACATCGACAACATTTTAACTTTCATTGAATTATTTATTATTATCAACATTCATAGATCATTGGCATGGATTTAACATAGGTTTTATGATTGTAATACCTTACATAAAATTCATTTATATTCCAATAACATCTCATAACCACAATATTTTTCTCAAACTATTCTAATTAATGAATTTTTATAGGACAATCTACCTATAAATTTGTCCATTCATCCTACTTTGTCCACATTGAGACTTGTTATACCATGAAATATAATCCTTTTTTAAAAACACACCACAATACTTTTAGTATTCTAAAAACAAACATCTTTGAAAAAAACCTATTATTTTGCGGGTTCTTTTCCAATAACATCTACATATATGTATTTAGATTATTTTACAAAACACATTAGCGGATAACTAATTTAGAAATTTGATAATATTGAGGACATTTTTTATTATTCTAATAATTTTATAAATGATTTTATTTTACATTTTCTAGAGACATCTCATCTACTGTAGATATTTTGTTTTTAATGGATTCTTCTAAATACAAGATTTTATTTTGAGTTAATATATTAATAAACATTTCTTATTCATGTTCCACATAATTTTTCTTCAATAAGGATTTCTATTTTTTTCTATACAAAATAATTTAACTTTTAAGTTATGCCTAATATTCTTTACATATTTTTGGATTCTTTTATCCACACATTTTAAGTAGAATTTGTAGTTTTTATTGAGTTATCCCTTTTCTTTTTGAATTCAACTATTTATATTTTTATCCAAAAAACATCCACATCTATAAGAATTATAGTGGATTTAATATTATTAATGATCGTCCATTTTAATAAAGTTGTGAATTTTTAATTTATTAATTTATTTGTCCATAATTTCTTTTTAGAAATGTATATTTTTTCTATACTCATGTTTGTACTTTTGATGTGAATTTTTTTCTCTCAAACTTCTAATATTTTTTTTGGAAAATGTATATTTGAATTATCCTTGTGTGTTCGTGGGATAATTATTTTTCTTCAATAGGAATCTCACTAGAATATTTTTTCATCCTCTAACTATATGCTTCGATAGACATTTGATTAAAAAGATCATATTACGATTTTTCTAAATTTCTCCATTTCCTTATCTTTTTTCACTATTTTAAGTAACACTTTTAAATGATATAAATCTATTTATTTAAAAATTATTTGGTATTTTATTATTGAATTTTGATTAAGATAGATTTATTTTGAAGGAATCTCTAGTCTTGAAGGATATTGCTTTCATCTTATTAGTTTTTATTTTTGATTCTCAAAGGAAACTTGATATAAATGTGGAAAATTTCACCACAATAAATCAATTAATGGGAATTTTAAACTTTTTTACTTACCTTTATCCTTTTTTAATACATGTCTTTATAATAAAGAGAGGATCCCATCAGAGCTCCCTATATTCTCATATTAAATAGAAATAATCTACTAATATTGAATCATCAATTTCTTGAAATTATTAAAAATAATTTCATTCCCCTATATGACATTGATTTGAAGTGTTACTCATATTCACATCTCTTAATTATCTAAATTGTTGTACAACTGATATATTGTGAAACTATCTATATCTCTCTCTTTATGATATAAATTATTATCATTAAACTTGTTAGGGTTCATTCTCATTAATTTATTCACAATAATATAGACTATAAGTATTTCTCAAAATCAGCTAATGATACTAAAAAATATTGAAAATAGTAAAAAAAGATTAACATGATTTATCTTTTTGCATTATATAATATATAAACTGATTGATATATCATTTTAACTTTTCGTCCTTCTCCTTCTTTTATCCTTCATATATTTTTTGATGTTTTTTCAATATTTATTTATTAGTTTTACATCCCATCACTTTTGTGAAATACTTATCTCATAATTAATATAGAATTTCATTCCTTATATTCCCATCACCTTCAATATTCTTCTTATTAGATCAATACTAAGAAATAATATCACATAGTATTGTGAAACTTCATATAGTAGACTTAAGAAAATAAATTTTGTGAGAAGGAAGATAGGTAATTATTCCTTCATTCTGTATATGAATACCCTTTCCATCAGTATTTGGAACATATTTTCTATCTACTGAGTTATGATGATTTATGAAAATTTGAACAGATATTTCATCTGAAAACTTCAACATTGATATCAATTTTTAAGATCATTTGATTAGTGAACAGAACTGAAAGGGGGAGTGGGTTAGAAAAGTGTCATTAACATTTTTATGTCCAGTCACAAGTCAACCCACTATTATTTAGTAGAAGAATATCAACTCACTCAGTGCATAGAAATAAATCGATATAGGAACATACTTCTTAATAGGATTGAACTCTAGTGTGGATGACTACATCCCCTGTATATGTTTCTTTTTTTCCCACCACCATATTTCCACTTTTATAATTAAGATAAATCTATGGGGAAATGTATACACATAAATATTCAATATTGTTAGAACCAAGCAGTTAGATACAAGCACTAACAAGTTACAAAGAATAAAAAAATGATACTTTATAAAGATTGTTCAGCAATGAAATCAAAATCCAATAATGGGATAAATATTAATGATTTTATTCCTCCCTGTCTATACCAAAATACTCTAATTATAACGTCTTATCTCTATTTTCATGAAAATATATGTATCTTCATACACACACCTTTTTTTCCCACCTCCTCATATATAATTTCCTAAAATAAACTCTACTTTCATCCAAACACTCATTAAACAATCTAGTCTATTTCTAAAACTTTTAAATGTGTGGCTAATTGATCAATATTTTCCACAATATTCTCCTCAATAATTTCCCATTTAAATAATGAAATAAAAATATATATATTCAATAAAAAATGTTTATATATTATAAATATCATATCTTTAACATTGAATTTAATTAAATTATAGCTCCTTCTTACCATCGTCATCAATCAAAAAATTAGAATTATTGAATCATTTTTGTGATGTTTTCATGACCACAAGAAATAATAACATTTTCTATGAAAATAAAATCTCATAGTTTAATATTTTAAATATCACTATCAATATTTTATAGAATCACATCATAATCAAACCAAATCATGATATTCTTCAAAATATATAACATCATAGAAAAATCACCATCAATATTACTTATCACCTAAGAATGCTCAATTAATATTATATAACAAAATAAGGATCTTACATATCTTTATAACTACCTAGATTAAACTTATTCTTAATCAATGATACCATTATATTAGGTAAAATATATTTGTATATTCTTGGGAATCTTATAATACTCTTACATATAATAAAATTTATATTACATAATCTATATATCTTTAATGTTAATGAAACATATTTTCAGTTATATATTTGTATTGTTTCAACTAAGAGGATGGTTATTTTGATGTATCAACAATAAAGGATACTTAACTTCTCAATGTATTTATTTACCATCATTGATGGAGAAAATTGAAAGAGTATGTGTATCTATAAGGATGTTTCATGAAGATTATTTGATCTGAAAAAAATATGATTATTATGAGGTTAATTGTTTTGGCATATAATGATAATTAGATTCTTAGAGGATGACTGGATGATCTTGATAGTTTTTTTTTGTATTTTTCTCTTCTGATACAGAAATTATTATTTATTAACATAAGTTATTATACCATGAAGTGAATATATTTGAGATTAAATAATTATCTTTAAAATATAAAGATAATATTAAATAATGTTTATGGAAGGGTAAGAAATTTTTTTAGAATATACGACACACTACATGGATAGATAACAAAAATTAACAAAACTAGATATAAAAGAGGTTTATGTTTTGGAATAGTTGACTATAAAGAAATAAATTATAAAAAATAATTTTTTTTTTGAAATTTGAAATTTATTCTATGAATATAAAAAATATATATCTTTATTGAAAGAGATATTTCCATGTGAAGCTGTAATGTACCATAATAATTTATGTATGAAAAATTAGTGTATCTTTGGAATGTAAAATACTTGAAAATCCGTGATGAAACATGTTTATCATGCTAAATAAGTAACTGATATGAGAAAAAACACACCTTGATAAGGTGATTCTACCATGACAGGTGCATAAATCCATGAATATTATTTTTATGAGTGATTTGGGACTTACATAATAAATTTCCTACAATACATAAATGAGTTTGTGAAGTGGGAAGATTTTTTGTGAAAACATCTTGATATTAATGGGATTTAAAAAAGTTTTTTCTTAGATATTATGGATCTAGATTTTTACTGAGGGTCACATCGTATCAAGGGATATAAAATCATAATACGATAATGATTGATTATATTATATTGTAAGAAAATGTGTCACCCCAAAATCATATTGAAGTCTATGGTTTCCCTACTATAGTGGGGTGCATCATGAAATTATGTAGTAATAACAAAATAGAGTGAAGATTTGGTCCAACGATGAATTTATAAAAATATATAGATTTATTAATGTGGTGTTAGACATGAATTAGAGAAACAATTTTTAAGACATATTTATAGGTGAATTTAGGTATATTTGACTTCGTTAAAATCAAGGGGTCATATTAGATAAAATTTTGTCTACATTTCATTTAAATTCATTGGTATTCATTAATTATTATCAAATTTGATTTTTTTGAAAAATATTTTGTCAATAATTTAGGGAATCTATATTTTTTTTTACTAAATATGACATATAGAAATAATTAGTCATTTATTACTACGGATCATTGAAAAAATTTGATATTAGACTTGGAGGAAGTGAAGTGATAATAAAATACATTGTATTTTATGGAACTATATTTCACCGTGATTTATTTAGTCAAATTATTAAAAGTCATGTATATTAATGGGAATATAAAGTCATGGATATTATTTGTCATGGATTTAATTTTTAATCAGCGATACATAGTGTTTCTAACCATGGAATTTACATTAGACAATTCTTAAATGAAATATTTTACAAGATATTTTTACAATATTTTTGAAAGGTCAATATGTAGAAAATTGGAATATTTTAATAAGATTTTATTGACCATTAGATAAGGAAATATTTTAGGAATATATATAATATTTTATAATAACCCATGGAAAGGATATTTGGAATAATCCAAGCACCTTGTACAAGGTCTTGATGGTGAATATACTATAATTAGAATTAATGGATATAATAGAATTGGTTGATGAGAAAGAAACATTATTAACAGATATTGTATTTTTAAGAGAAATGATAACTCATTGATGATCAATGACATATCCAAGTGAATCATGGAGAACACGTTGGAATTATTTTGTAAAATCCAAAATATTAATGATAAATATAACTTATTGAATGAATAGTATATAATGTGGAAGACTAGGAAACAGAATATAGTGAAGAATAACACACATGTTGCGGTAAGTATCTTTGATATAAATACTAAATATATTTCTAAAATTGAATTTACAGAAGAATTAGAATATTAAAACTCATATTTAACCATGAGAGCTAATGTGTATTGGGATTCTCATGATGATTTTGAAATGATATCATAGCCTCAATCCAGGGAATGTATACACATTAACCAGGATGAAACAAAACCCATGAACATGGAGTCAAATCAACAAGATAATATGCATGGAGTGAATTATTCATTCATAGAAGAGATAAGAGGACAATATAACAATGATGATCTAATATGCACATTCGTGGATTAGTTAAATATTTTTATTTTAATATAATAATGATGTATAATCCAATTGTTTTTAGGATACTAAATGATGATGAAAGAAGACTCTCATTAAATGATTCAATTATCAACATGGTTTAATTAGTGGAATGCAATCAATAGAAGTTTCTCCATGAATATTTATTGATTAGTTTTCAAATATGGTGAAATCAAAATGACCTATCAAAGAAATAAGATTATAGATTACTAGTTGTATCATTATATTGTTATACAATGGGTTTTGGCTCATTCACATTGTACACTATCTATTATCCAAATACAATAATGTGTATAAGTGTCATCTAGATTACAAGTATTTTTTTATAGGATGTTAATTTTCCATGTTCCATTCGTATATAGGAGTAAGATTGGGAAGTTGAAAACATTAATTTTATTAAATTAAACTCGAGATTCCTATACCACATTCCATGTTAGTAGGATTAGTTTATATATTGATTAATCGTTAAATATTTTTGAGGTAACTAGCTCAAAAGTTTTTATAATGAAACTAAAATTGAGTAGTTAATGATAATGGATGAGAACGTAGAAATCATTGAAGAAAATGTTTTATAATGACTGATCGAGCTATTGGCTGTAAAGAAGATTCATGTTAAATATGGACTATAATCTGTACAAATTGGTAGAAATAATTATATTCAATAATGGGGAAAATTGGAAATACATATGATGACCATTACATTTCAAAGATAGGGGAATGTGGTCTATAAATCCAACTGAATGTAAGATCATGGACTGAAATGAAAAATAGGGAGAGAATCCCTATTTAATGAAGATGTATTAATTTATGAAAGTACATTAAATAAAATAAAATGGGGATAATTTTTTGACCAAGATATTTGTTATTAAATTTGTTGACAATAAAGGATAATAACCATTATAATATATTTTTTTCAAACATGATAGAGTATTCTATAATAGGATGAGAAAGAGCATAAAGGTTTCTTGAAGACTTGTTGATCTAGAATATAAGAATATTATGATTGGGATAATCATATTTATTATTTTATATTAAGATTATTATATGATTGGAGGTGGCTTATAATAGCTTAGTATTTATTTAGAGTGGTCCCTACCAATGGTTACATGATCACAACAGAATGTAGTTTCTCCAAATGTGATGAAAAGCCACATTAGATTAATTATTGACATCTAAAAGAGCTAAATAGGATTAACTTAGGAATTCAAAGGATATGCACACTTAATCTAATGTTATGGATCCCTTAAAAACCCATGATTTAATAGAGTAATACAAAGCAATAAATACGTAATATTAAATAAATATGAAACTAAAAGAGTATTTCACAATGGAGGGGTTTCCCTTTCCCTATCCAATTCTACATGATAATATTTTCTTGAGATGCATAGATCTAATTCAATAAAATATATATTATATATCAATAATGAAATAGATTTTTCCCTGTAGATATGGATTTTTCATAGTGATGACCGCATAAAAGATTGGTGTGGCTATATAATGTGATGCAGTATAAGAATAATACAGTAGTGTGTGTATCACATCAAAACAATATAAGAGATAAGAATAACTATGTCGTGATAAGGGGATTTTCTTATTAGAGGTATTGGTAGGTATAAATCACATTTTTCTATGTATGTAGTTATTTTCACCCTGAAGGGATAACTATGTCATTATTGGTCAATAATATAATGATATGTGTTTAAATCATGTCACGATCTTCCAAGACTTTAATTTTGGATTATATATAGTTTTTTAGATAAAGAGTTTAAATGAATATCACACCAAAAATAGGGATATAATGCCATAATATGGTAATGTTGAATTATATTAAAATAAAAGAGACGTTTTAGCACTAAAATATAGTCAAAGTCGATGGATGTCACTACTTAATGAGGAGAATAACATCATGAATTATGGAATATAGAATATCTTGAATACATAGTGAATTTAAATTTATTGAATTTCTTTTCATTATGATGATTTTAAATAAAATTATATGGATGATCTAGAATATTCTTTTATGACATAATTCATTCTTGTCCAAAGGAGTGAAAACCGGGGAGTGTTCTTATAGAAAATTATTTTGAATTTTTTATACAAATTCAGAGGATATCATTGATAGTGGTCAAAAGTGATATTTTTGAAATGGTTTTTAAAAATAAAGGATATATTATAGAATTTTTCAATAAATTGTATTTATTTATTATGGGTATTTTATTAAAGCACATATTTGACTAAAATTAATATTTGACTTGGTGTAAGATTAATTAAAAAATATAATAAATCATGTTTTATTGATATATATTTGAAAATGGTTGGTGTTTATAATATATCCCTAGTAAAAAACCATCCTCATGTAGTCATGATTTTATTTGTACATATTTATAAAAAAAATTATTCTATTATTTTTCCCCCTCTGTAACACCCCAAGATTCCATGATACACTTCTCTTTCAATAATGAAATAGCTTGCATTATACGCTAGTTTGAGATTCTAACACACTACGACCAATCAAAGTAGCTGTTATGAATAGTAATACTTCATTTTTGAATTTTTTTTAATTTTATATTTCAAAATGGACTTCATTTTTGGATTCAGAATATCGAATTTATCCTAGGGTGAAATTTTGGAACTTTTCGGATAACTTATATATTTTGATGAATAGTGAAAATTACTAAAATTTAATTAAAAACAAATTTTTTAATAAAAATAATTAATAGTGATAAATTATAATATTGAGTTGTCTTAAAGTATAATTAGAATATAATTTTTACATTTTATCCAATGGTGGCCATTGTAATTTATTTCACTTTGAAATTGGACATAAACAATTGTCAATCATTTGATTGATATTGTTTCTTAAAAACACGCTATTTGTTTTGACAATGAGAATTAATTATAAAATTAGATAAGGAAACTTATATGTTTGGAATTTTGTAAAATAAACACCATTTTTGAATTCAGAATATCAATTATAGCTTTGGGTGAATTTTTGGTATTTTTCTGAAAAACATCAATTTTTGATGAATATTGAAACCACTAAGTGGTAGTTTAAAAACTAATTTTTTGTGTAAATGAAACATTACCACTTTTGTGATTTGAATTTCAAAAATCTGACATACATGGATTTCATTAGGAAGTAAAATGTGGTTCAAATGGATTAAAATAATTTTTTGGTGAATAGTAACTTTTAAGTTTTATTAATCGCGATTAAAGGGAATTAGTGAAATTTAAGGTAAAAATGAAATTATAAAAATATGAAAATATGTTGACACTTATCCTACCCTTATTGGATGAGTCATGGAAAACCAAGAAAATCCATGGGTCCACTTGGGGACCCCATGGATCCACTTGGGTAATAAAATGACATTAATAACTTTTTATTTAAAGTAAAAATATAATTGTTACAAACATGTATTATTTTACTAAAACAATTATTACATGGGGTTATATAAGTCAAATTTTAGAATATAAATATTAATTGGAAAGCTAAAAAGATTTCCTACACCATGGTGATTTTTTATAATTTTTAGACATTAAATAAATTAATTTTCTTATGACCCCATGATGATGCAGTGATTACCTCATTAATTAACGATTTAAATAAAATGAAAAGATAATATAAAATACAAGACTTAAACTTGTGAAAAACCTATTTTATGGATGGATTTCGAATAATTATAACATTATCCTAGAAATATAAAATTTTGGGACCTTTGAAATCCGAAAAGAACTTCATAATAATATAATATTTCATGACATTCCAAGAGTGCCCCTCCTCTCCTCTTATAAAAGGCATCCACCTATACCACCTTACTCACACCATAAAATCCATTTGGATCGTCCAAAATATGCCCAAATACTCTCTAAACTTCTCTATCTTACTTCTAGAAGCCTCACTTTGGGTAGAAGGCTTCCCAAGGAAGCCTTTCTCTCAAATCAAAAAGACTTACCTGATTTTATGATAATGCCTTCTCTTGTGTTCTTTTGTTTTATTTTGCTTCTCCAACCCCCTAAAATCGTTTAATTACTTTATTTTTGTAACAAAACTAGTATATTCAATATACTAGGATGTTTTTATGATATGTATTTAACTTACACTTACACACACCTTCGTCTAATGGTTAATGAACATATTGTTTCTGTGGGTGGCGAATTACTGCCTCCTAAAACGATGATTTTTCAATCTTCTTTTAACACCACTCATAGTGGCCACTAAGATGTCACTATATTTATATATGATATATTTTATTTTTATTTTTTCCTTATTCTTCTGTATTTCTCATTTATGTCAAACCATTATGATTTCCATTTTGGGTAAATGCGATAATTTCATTTTAGGAAGTGCGGACTACCGCCCCCTCAAAGTGATTTGAATCATCAATGCCATATGTGGGACGTATAAGGGATGGAGTAAATGATATTATATATGAAATTATACTGGAATTAAAATACACCTTTATATCATTATGATTTCATTCCATTAAATATGAAATAGAAATGAAAGTAGCGTTCATGCATATGTACGGTTTACCGTCTCAATGAACGGTGCATTTCATTTCTTACCTCTAAATGTTATGTAATATTATAAATGCATGTATATACTGGATATATATGATATATAGGATATATACATCATGAATATAATTCTGGATATAATAGATATTTTACCACATGAACAACTTGTAATTATAAGAAGTTTATTTTTGACTTAAGTACTAAACATCGACAAAAGGACTGTTATTATCTTAAATAATTACATAATGTTCATAACATGGTAATAAGTTATATAAAAGGAATAATGAACTTGAAAAAGGTTCTTAAGAAAGTATAAATTAACTCTATTTTATTATTTAGGAGATTAAATAATGATCGAGTCAAGTCGGACGTGAGGTAAGGGAACATCTTAACACAATTTCCATTCATTGGGTTAATCTACTACTTTCAAATATGTAATGATATTATTATGTCAAGTCTTGTATTTATAATTTCTTTATGTGTACATATAGTGAATACACATAATAGATATATTCTATTTAAAAATTTTTATTGTAAGGGACTTCATATCAATCTCCTTTCAATGAGGCATATTTTGTTTTATACACAGCTTCCTTTTATACGGTGTATAAACCCCTTGACATTAACGTTTATTCAAAAAGAATATTTTTTAAACGAAGCATTTTACTAAACGACAGAAGGGAATGTTTTTTTCCATACTTATGTGGCTACAACGACTTCTCTACCACCGTGACCATTATTTGAGTTTCGGATTCCTCTACAAGGCATAACTTTTTTTAAATGAAAAATAAATACCATGTTATACTTTTCTTTTATTTTGGTTTTGAAAATGGTTTTGATAATGTTTTTGTTATATCATTGTGTTGTATTGATATATTGTGATTAAAATGTGAAAATTTTATGTTTCCTTTATTCTTGTTTTATGTGATACGATTATGTTATGGTTTATGATATGTTTAAACCTTTTTTTATAAGGAATCAATAAGACTTAATAAGTGATGGGTGGAGCCCGCTATAGCTCCTCGATGAATCGGTAGGTCTCATGAGACAAACTAGTGTCTTAGCACAAGGCCTTGACAAAATCTTATTTGTAGTCTTGGCACGAGGCCTTGGCTACGTGGTTATGATAGGCTGGCATTATGCATTCCATCATTATGAAAGTGGTTATTGATGTTGCATGTGATTATTCGACTAGTAGAATATTCATGTGAATAACTAAATGGAATTATTTCATTTTATTTTTTCCATATTATGCTAAAGTTCAAGTTTAAAAGGATTTCATTTTAGTTATACATTGCCATAAATGTTTATGTTTATTTAGGAATGTTTTCGGTGTATTTTTATCCTTACATAGCATTTGAGCTCACCCCTTTCATTGTTTTAATTTTTACAAGATCTGATGAAGTATATTATGATTGACCTGTAGGGATAGTATGAGGGAATATGAAGACATGATGTTTTTATAGTTTTGTTTTACTTTATGATGTAATGTACGACTTATGATTGTATCCAATGTTTCCAAGGCTACTAAACTAATCGGTCTTTTGAGACTTCATATTTTTTGATCATGCTAATGTTACGCAATAATGCACCGACTCTGGGTAACTGGGGTCGGGGCGTTACAGTTGGTATCAGAGGAAGTTTAGTACGGATCTTGGAAGCTAGATTTAGATAAACTCTAATTAGAGCACATAGCCCTAAGATATACTTTGAGGATTAGAATAGAATAACATCCTTGAATTTTGGTATTATGGGGATTTTGTGAGTTTTCCAAGCAATACATATTGTTCTTGATATGATCAGGAAGAGGTGGCTCTTGCACAGATGTACCTAGGGGTAAAACCCAAAAACACCACTTTGAGCTAGACTCGAACAGGAACTAGTGCACGACAACGGGCCTTGCTGCACTCTTGGTTACGACACTCCTAAGGGATATGCATAGGATAATTCTCATTTTCTATACAAACACTTATAAACGGTTTATGAGTATACACTTCCTCAAAGAAAACATTTAGTTTTATGATTATGGATTATATCCATAAACTGTTCAATTTATGTTATGTGTTTTACATGTATGGAATTTTGTATTTTGATTCATAAACTGATCTCGTTTATTCCATTGTTTAGAAATGGTTCCTAGTGGAAGAAATGGAAACCGTATCAATGCACACACTCCATGTAGGGACTGCCCTCCTGCTCAAGATAATTATAGTGGATCTGGTGATGCAACTGGTGTAGATCAGCTAATCACCATACTAGGACAACTCACTCAGGTTATGAATAATAACCTTACTCGTATGGAGCACCCTGATCCGCAACGTGGAGGATCAATATCAGACTGCTTCATGAGGAAACAACCACCAACATTAAATGGGAGTACAAACCCATTAGTATCTAAGAAATGGATAAGTTCCCAAGAGAAAATATTTCATGCCTTGGGGAGTAGTGAAAGGGAAAAGGTTATCATGGCAGTTTACTGCCTCACTGGAGATGTTGATCAATGGTGGTCATTGATTAAAAACACAAAGGAAGATGATGAAGTATAAAATATGTAACGGAGAGTGTTTAAAGAGATTTTATTAGAAAAATAATTTCCTCGTGACCATCGAGTAGATATGGAAAGGAAATTCCTAATTCTGAGACAAAAGGAGGATGAGAATGTCACAAAGTATGAGGCCAACATTACAAGGTTAGCAAGGTATGTTGCAGATTATATACGTAGCCCAAGAAGTAAGATTGATCATTTCTTTGATGGGTTAAAACCATTTCTCTGTTCAGATTTTATATCACAATCTTTCTCAAAGTACGAAGATATAGTCTCGTGTTCTATCAAGATAGAACAGTAATTCTATAAATCTTTTGAAAATAATGTAAAGAAAGAGAATAAGAGAACGGTGGAACAAGAGACAGATAAAGGGAAAAAGGGAAAGAAGGATTTTCCATTATGCGATAATTGTTGTAAGAATCACCTCGGTACGTGCCTAAAAGGAATGGGAGTTTGTTATAAATGTGGAGAAAAAGGTCACCAGGCTCGTGATTGTAAGGGAAAGAAAGAGGATATCAATTTTGAATGCTATAATTGTAGGGAAATGGGGCATTATGAAAATGAATATCCTAAGCGGAAGTGAAACATTCCACAGAAATGACCAAGGGATCAAGGTCAATCTTATGTTGTTACTACAGTTGAAGTGGAATAATTAATGTATTGGTGGTTTTGGACTCAAGGATTATATTCTGGTTAAAAGAATAAAGTGATATATATAAGGATTGTACTGCAGAAATTTTTGTTTTCATTAAGGTTTTAATATGATGAAGGTAATCATATTTTTGTATGTGACAATAAGAGAAACTTTACATTATTTGAGGAATTTGATGATACAATTGATTTTGTAATTTAGAGACCTTTTAGAGAAAGTCTGGAAAGAGGTATTTTGGATAACTATAATGGTTGGAATAGATTAAGCTGAACTTGGGATAGTATTGTTTAAGGTTAAAACATTTATGAATATTATTTTTGGAATATTATAATACTATATTTTTAGGAAAAGGACAACCAGAAGGTTGGGGGATAACTCGTCGCGTCGAACAAAGCTATAGGAATCGAACCCACAACCATAATACGACATGCCTTTATTACCTACCACTAGCCAACATGAAGACCCTGGTTA
This sequence comes from Viscum album, assembly GCA_963277665.1. Taxonomy (NCBI): domain Eukaryota; kingdom Viridiplantae; phylum Streptophyta; class Magnoliopsida; order Santalales; family Viscaceae; genus Viscum; species Viscum album. The sequence goes on along the minus strand of OY728123.1, from coordinate 1,192,838,238 downwards.
TTACAAAATAGTTTTCCTAATCTAAATGGTATGTCTTAATATTTTGAACCTTGTACGATTAGGGTATATATAATATTTTTGAGTTCTATTATATTTTTGAGTGAAAGATGGGGTCGTGGTAAAAATTTATAAAAGAATGAAATTCTACATGACAAGTATATATATTTCTTTACGTTCATAGTAAATCTCTTAAATAAATTCCTCAAATTTATGAATGGTAACTTAAAACAAAAATGTTGTTGTTTAACTTTTCCTACTGGGGAATCAATGATCGTCTAACTAATCACATGTTTGTGATTTTCTTGTAGTTAACCTTTCTCTTAATCCTGTTTTCTATAACTCTCCATTAGACCTTGATGGTTTGTTTCTCCTCCATATCCATATTTTCATATAATCCTAGTATGGGCTATCTCGGGTGACCTTTGTACTTCTCTTTCTATCTTTTAAAGTTATATTTTTTTTAACCTTATTTTCGATGTGGGCTCCCATAATGGTATTTTCTAATTTCAACCTTTTATTTTCGAAGAACAATTTCAAATTGTGAGGATGCAATTTAATGAAGGAGGGGAGAATGTAACACCCCAAGATTTCACGGTACACTTCTCTTTCAACAATGTAATAAGCTTGCATTGTACGCTAGTTTGAGATTCTAACACACTGCGACCAATCAAAGTAGCGGTTATGAATAGTAACACCTAATTTTTGAAATTTTATAAATTTTATCTTTCAAAATTGACTTCATTTTTGGATTTGAAATATTTAATTTATCCTAAGGTGAAATTTTGGAACTTTTCGGATAACTTTTATATTTTGATGAATAGTGAAAATTACTAAATTTTAATTAAAAACAACTTTTAAAATCAAAATAATTGAAAGTGATAAATTATACTATTGAGTGGTTTAAAAGTATAATTTGAATATAATTTTACCATTTTATCCAATAGTGTTCATTAGAAATAATTTCACTTTGAAATTGGACATAAACAATTGTCAATATTTTGATTGATATTGTTTCATAAAAACATGCTATTTGTTTTGAAAAAGGGAATTAATTATCAAATTAGTTAATGCAACTTATATGTTTGGAATTTTTTAAAATAGACACCATTTTGGAATTCAGAATATCAATTATATCTTAGGATGAATTTTTGGTATTTTTATGAAAAACTTCAATTTTTGATGAATAGTGAAACCACTAAGTGGTAGATTAAAAACTAATTTTTCATGTAAATGAAACATTACCACTTCTGTGATTTGATTTACAAAAATTACACATACATTTTTTTCATTAGGAAGTAAAATGTGGTTCAATGGGATGAAAATAATTTTTTGGTGAATAGTAACTTTTATGTTTATGTAATCGCGATTAAAGGTAATTAGTCAAATTTAAGGTAAAAATGATATTATAAAAATATGAAAATATCTTGACACTTGTCCTAACATTATTGGATGAGTCATGGCCGACCAATACAATCAATGGGTCAACTTGGGGACCCCATGGGGCCACTTGGGTAAGAAAATGACATTAATAACTTTTTATTTAATGTAAAAAATAAAATTGTCACAAACATGGGTTGTTTTACTAAAACAATTATTACATGGTGTTATATAAGTTAAAATTTCTACAATAAATATTCGTTGGAAATATAAAAATATTTCCTACATCATGGTAATTTTTATATAATTTTTAGACATTAAATAAATTAAATTTGTTATGACACCATGATGATGCAACGATTACCTCATTAATTAATGATTAAATAAAATGAAAAGATAATGTAAACTCTAAGACTTAAACATGTCAAAAACCTATTGGATGGATTTATTTCGAACCCTTATCACCTTAGCCTCGAAATATATAATTATGGGACCTTTTAAATCCGAAAATCACTTCATAATAATGTAACATTTCATGAATTTCCAGGAGTGCCCCTCCTCTCCTCTTATAAAATGCCCCCACTTCTACCACCTTACTCACACCATCAAAGACATTTGGCTCGGAAAAACTCTGCCAAAATACTCTCTCAAATTCCCTCTCTTACTTCTAGAAGCCTCGCTTTTGGCAGAAGTATTCCCAAGGAACCCTTTCGCTCAAATCAAAAAGAGTTACCCTATTTTAAGGTAATGTCTTCTCTTGTGTTCTTTTGTTTTATTTTGCTTCTCCAACCCCCTAAAATATTTTTATTACATTATTTTGTAACAAATCCAGTATATTCAATATTATAGGATGTTTTTATGAGAATTATTTGATTTACACTTACACACACCTTCGTCTAATGGTTAATGAACATACTATTTTTGTGGGTGGCGAATTACTTCCTCATGAAACGATGATTATTCAATCTTCTTTTAACAACTCCCATGGTTGCCATTAATATTTCTCTATATTTATATATTCTATATATTATTTTTATGTTTTCCTTATCCTTTTTTATTTCTCATTTATGTCATACCTTTATGATTTCAATTAGGGGTAAACGCAATAATTCCATTTTAGGAAGTGCGGACTACCACCCCCTCAAAGTGATTTGAATCATTAATGCCATATGTGGTAATATAAGGGATCAAGTAAATGATATTATATATGATATTATACTGGAATTATAATACACCTTTATATTATTATGATTTAATTCCCTTAAATATGAAATAGAAATGAAAGTAGCGTTCATGCATACGTATGGATTACCGTCTCCATGAATGGTGCATTTCATTTCTTACCTCTAAATGTTATGAAATATTATAAATGCATGTATATACTGGATATATATTATATATATGAAATATAAATCATGAATATAATTCTGGATATAATGGATATTTTACCACCATGAACAGCTTGTAATTATAAGAAGTATATTTTTCACTTAAGTACCAATGATCGACAAAACGACCGTTATTAACATAAATAAATACATAATGTTCATAACATGGTAATAAGTGATATAAAAGGAATAATGAACTTGAAAAAGGTTATTAAGCAAGTATAAATTAACTCTATTTTATTATTCAGGAGATTAAAGAATGATCTAGTCAAGTCGGACACGAGGTAAGGGAACTTCTTAACCCAATTTCCGTTCTTTGGGTTAATCTCCTACTTTCAAATTATGTCATGATATTATTATGTCTTTTCTTGTATTTATACATTCATTATGTGTACATATAGTGAATACACATAATTGATCTATTCTATTTAAAAAATGATCTTTGTAAGGGACTCCATCTCAATCTCCTTTCATTGAGGCATATTTTGTTTTATACACAACTTTCTTTTATACGGTGTATAAACCCCTTGACATTTACGTTTATTCAAAAGGAATCTTTTTTTATAGGAATCATTTTACAAAACAACAAAAGGGAATGTTTTTTTGCCTTACATATGCACTGACAACGACTTCTCTGCCGCCGTGACCATTATTTGAGTTTCGGCTTCCTCTACAAGCCATAACGTTTTTAAACATAAAAATAAATACCATGTTTTACTTTTCTTTTATTTTGGTATTGAAAATGGTTTTGATAATGTTTTTATTATATCATTGTGTTGTATTGATATCTTGTGATTAAAATGTGGAAATTTTATGTTTCCTTTATGCATGTTTTATGTGATACGATTATGTTATGGTTTATGATATGTTTAAACCTTTTCATATAAGGAATGCATTGGATATAATAAGTGACGAGTGGAGCCCGCTATATCTCCTCGATGCATCGGTAGGTCTCATGAGACAAACTAGTGTCTTGGAACGAGGCCTTGAAAAAATCTTATTTGTAGTCTTAGAACGAGGCCTTGGCTATGTGGTTATGATAGTCTGGCATTATGCATTCCATCATTATGAAAGTGGTTGTTGATATTGATTGTGATTATTCGACTAGTAGAATATCCATGTGAATAATTAAATGGCATTATTTCATTTTATTTTTGCCATATTATTTTGAAGTTCAAGTTTAAAAGGCTTTTGTTTTAGTTATACATTTCCTTAAATGTTTATGTTTATTTATGAATGTTTCTGATGTATTGTTATCCTTACGGAGCATTTGAGCTCACCCCTTTCAATGTTTTAATGTTTCCAGGATGTGATGAAGTATATTATGAATGGCCTGAAGGGATATTATGAGGGGATATGAAGACATGATTTTTTTGTAGTTTTGTATTACATTATGATGTAATGTAAGACTTATGAATGTATCTTGTGTTTCCAAGGCTACTAAACTAATCGGTCTTTCGAGACTTGATCTTTTGTGATCATGCCAATGTTACGCAATAATGCACTAACACTGGGTAACTAGGATTGGGGCGTTACTCCCTTAATATAAGTCATTCTTAATATAATTTTTATTTTGAGAAATAAATATTCATTTTTCCTAACTATGTTTAATTGATATCATGAAAAGGTTTACACATATAAAATGAAGTTAGAGAATGATAGGTTTTCTTATATACCTCATTTTTCATTAAAATTACAACTAAAATTTCCTTATTTATATAAAATATTATTTTATGAGGCTCAATTAAAGTAGTATCTCATCATATATACTGAATGATTTTATTTCTAGATGCCTGAATAAAAATAATAATCTCTTTCTTCAATATATCATACATTATTTGATTAGAAAAATGAGGCTTCATCATTGATTCCACTTATCAAAAATAAAAAATATATACATAAGATTCAACACCATGTTTGAACCTCTAGTCTGTGATACCACCTATTGATTACAAATATATTCTTGGTAAAACATGTTAAATTTAAATTAGGTTTTTTGATAGAACATTTTTTTAGATGGGGATCCTTTCTTCTTGAAATAATATGGCCATGCTTATACCTCTAGATTGTGAATTAATACCACATTTTAACTTCAAATTTTAAAATATAGAAGTTATTTTTATCCTCTGATTTTAAAATATTTAACCAATTTATTTCATACACCCCATGGACTGTATCACCCACTTAAACGCACATCACCAAAATAAGGATTATTAAATATTAATACAAATTGATAAGAATAATTTCTTACCATCTTCTAGTTATGTAATGTGGTTTGTCTTTTCAAACCAATAAATTTCATTTAACTCTATTCCATGGCATTCATGTTTTTATCCTTGAAACACCACTTATTTAGACTTCACTCCTAATACGGAAAAGGGAATATTCTATTTTTTTGGTTTGTGTATCAACTCTATTATGAGATTAATCACACTTGTATGTGTCTATTATTATTATCAACAGCATCAAATATCATGAATAATACACCATAGGAGGGATCATTCACTTCCCTTCACCTATTTACTTTGGGAATAATTTGTTACTCTTTATAGGTATTTTTTGTTTATATCCTCTTACAAAAATGATAGAGTCATGTCAGACTTAATTTTCCTTTTTGGGTCATTCATGAAATGTCTATCCAAATTGTATCCTCTAAAAATAAAATATTTCTTTATTCTATATAATATATTTTATTCTATATAAGAGGGTTTCTATGAATAAGATATAATTTGTGGTTGAGGCAAAAATTCCTATAATCCATAGTTTATTTTATCTAAAACAGAGAAGTGGGAATGGGGATAAAATCTCTATTCAATTTAGATTCATGTATTTATGGAAGTATTTTAAATAATATCCAATGTTAGAGAATTCATTAATCTCAAGTATTTATTTTTTTTAATTTTTTAGAATAATGGAGAGAAATAATTTTATTTCATTTGTGTAAAATCATTGGTGGTGTGAATTATAATAGGATGTGTAAGATAATAGATTTTTCATGATGTTTTATCTCTCTTAGAAGATGTTTCGGATGAGGATAATTTTTTTCCTAAAATATTATTATTATTAGACACGTGATTATACGTGCAAGAGCTTGATTGAAATTCTGATGTTGTGATTACTTAATAATGAACTATCAAAGAGAAATATAGGTGTTGACGACCTGAACTAAAGATTCATTACATTAATAAAAAAATTCTAAATAAACTACATAGGATTATCTTATGATTAGGAAGATGATTTAAGATTAAAAATGGATATAAAATATTAAATAATGTCATGATTATATAATTCATTCCATAAGGATAACTATGGATGAATAAAAATAGATTTAATTGTGTTCTACAGAATGCATGGTTTGACCACGGGATAACCAAATACATTTAAGAATAATATCTTAAGATTAATAGAGAAATTTATTTGAAAAAGGGGATTAAAATCTCAAAAAAAAATCAGTATTAAAGAGATTGATATATACATATTGAATACCCGTTAAAAAATTGGTTGGCTGAGGAATGTAACAGAGTGGTGAAATTCCACGAGAACATGTATATCATGCCAAAATAGTATAAAAGATGGGAAGAACCAGGACATGATAAAATGAATCTATCATGAGATATTTATAAAGTAATTAATTTCCAATTTGATATAATTTATGGATTTTCATTATGAATAAGTAACCATACCACAATAGGTCTATGATTCAAAATTATTTACATAGATCACACTGTAATATTCTCAGAATGTAAAATTGAATTCTATAAAGATTTTGAGTATATAAGGAATAATTTAAAATCAGACCAAAGTGAGGATATCATTAAATAATTAGGTAATTTTTATTTTTATTATTCCATAACAGAATTTTTCACTCAGCTATATGATTAATGTCAAAGGGTTCCATGTTGTGGTGATGGGAATCATGTTGGTATTTGATAATCATATAATATCCTAGAGAAATTATTTTTTTAATATGAGGATATATCTAGATATTTTTATATAGTTTGTGGATCCACATATTTAGATTATTATTGATACATAATTCAAGGTTACTTTTTAGCGGTTTAACATAAGTAAAATCAATTGTTATTCTTAGATAAAATCTTGCATACTTTTTCAGAAAATTATTAAGAAGTTATTACTTGCGGTAAAATGTGATATTTTTAAAAAATATTAAATCAATAATATTGGATATCTAATAGAAGTTAACTATAAATTATATTTGGATATCATAGCGTTTTGAATATGGTGAATCTTTGTGTAAATTGATGTTAGACTTGGTGGAAGTTGAAAGAGAAAATATATATTAAAATTTTATAAATCTATCTTTGACAATGAATTTTATTTTCAAATTGTTTATAGTCATGGATATTAATTAGATTATGAAATCAATGATATTATTTAGCATGGATTCCAAAATTGACCAAGGATGGATTATTTTAACAATATTGTGATAGAAATTATACCTAGTCAAAATGAAATATTTCACAAAATATTTTTATAGGTATAGTTAAAAGATACATTGGAAAAAAAATTAAATATTTGACCAAGATATTATAAACCATTAAAGAAGGAGATATCCACGGAATATTAAGATTAATGTTGAAATGATACATAGAATGTTTGTGTGGAATAATCCTAGAATTTAGTACTCATTAATGATGGTGAATAAAATATATTTTGTCTCTTTTGATGAAAGATAATATGATGATGAAAAATAGAGAATCATCAACACAACTGGTTTTTCTAAGAGAAAGGATTATTCATATATGATCAAAAAAATCTAGAAATGTATTATCCTGAATATGATGGTATTTCATTAAAAAAATATATAGGATTGAATAAAAGAAGGAGGAGTTAGACAGAGGCAATTCCAATTAGGATGAATTTCCCAAATTTGGATTCAGGGTAGAGGAATATGATATTACCATGATCATGGGAAGACAAATATTTGAATTAAAAATTAATAGGTCAATATAATTTATACTTGAAAAATTATATTTTAAATAGAGTATATCATAATAGATCATCTATTCTAGTGATAGGGATTCAATGAGAATTATCACCATATGTTGGTATATAAGAGACGACAATGTCTAAAAAATTATGAAGATACCGAAATGATTATAAAATGACAAAAAATTAAATGAAACTATGTAAATATTTTGAGAAGAGGGAGTGGTATTAGGAATTAAAACTAGTATTTCACAAACCATATAATTATCTACAGTGAGTAGTGATAACCCCATGTATTCCAGCACACCATTGGTGTATTATCGAAATAAGGTTTTTGGATTATAAATTAATGGAAAATCATGTAAAGTCCTCAAATATTTTGGGTTTGAATTCCTATATATTCAAATTTTATATTTTTTATGAATCATGATCAAACACTTATAAATTGAATCCATTCCTTCACATATGCGAACAAGTTCTATAATTTATGGGGACATTAAAATAAATAGATTGTTTTAACATAGGATTCACCCTGATTCACATCCTCTAAATGTGGTTAAATTTATCTTCCTACATACATTTATGATTTGAGTAAATAATAAATATTATCTAGAAAATATAACTTATGATTAAAAATATTATCTATCATCAATATGGTGTTAGATACTATTTTATAGAACATACTTTTCTATATAATTATTCTTATGTATCAAATATTGAACTCTAAAACACTCTTATCAATTTACATACGTTAGATATTATACATTCATTTTTTCCATTTTCCTTTTACATCCATTATATTACATATTGTCTCATTAATTTTGAAAAAATTAATTGGTCTTTTTTGTTTTTATTTTCAATTCTAGTTTTCTAAAAACTAATGGATAATTCATAAGAACTCTGTTGTTTTTAAATTAATTCAAAACACATTCAAAACACATTTCCAAAAATTTCCTCAACCATATCATATTTTTTGATACTTATCCTATTTTATAGAAAACAAATAAAATATCACCATAAATTGGTTCAAAAATATTATATAAATATCCTTGGTAATATTCCAATTATGGAAGGTTTTTTATATCCATATTTTATATTTTATAACAATAATGAGATGACATAGAAGAAAATATCTAAATGAAATACTTCACCATCATTGAAGAAAATACTCTTCTTAGTCAATAAAATGAATTTTGTAATAAACTTTTACAATAAATGGCGACTTATACGAATGAGAATTACTTTTTGTATCATCATTCTTATAGAAAACTAACTCACACCCTCTTGGTCTTACTCCATTAAGTGAATCAATTACGTTCGAAAATTTGTTCTATATTGATATCGTCTTATATATCACAGATTATATCCATTTCCATGAATCAACCCTCATGATGTTTTCCCACTAAATGGTAGGTTCATCACCTATATCCATTACATTTCCCTTATTTTCCATAAGAAATACATGTCCTCTAAGCTTAAGGGATAACATACTATACCTTAAAGGTTCTAGTGTTACCCAAGTATGTTTACTTTTGAAAACACATTGAGAAAGTTTATAACATTACATCATATAAATTATTCATATTTTTTTGTTTTATACTTTTATATACTCAAATATCCGCCAAGAATCTACTCAATGTATTTGTTTTTTATCAAGGAAAAAATCATATCATTACAAAAATACTTTATATTCATTATTATTAAAGACATGGTATGTGATTATTTCATTAAAATAACTAAAATATATATATATTCTCCAATGCTATATACTTCAGATGAAATTTAACTTATGTATACTTCACAAAATCAAATCCCCATAAAAGATAAATTGGTTTTCCCCCCATTTAGAATCTCATTTTGTGTTTTTATCACTTATTCAGTTTGAATATTATTATGAAATAATGAATAAGATTCCAGATCATATACTTAGAAAGATGTAACATGACAAAAATAACACATTATTAATTGAACCATTCCAAAAAGGCATAGTTACTTCACTTAGTCCCATAAGTATATTGGGGTGTTCTATATAGACTGATATTTGAAATAATTTCCTAGTATCTTAGATGATCAAGAAATTTTTTACTCTAGTATTACCCCATATTTATCTAAATAGACAATCATAATAATTTTTATAAAATTATAATATACTTTATTTCTAGACACACTAAATTTTTAAATGGTTTAAATGATTTTCTCATAGTAAAAAGATAAACATTCTAACTCAGTTAATTAGTAGTGGTTGTGAAATATCATACCATCAAATTTCATGAGTACTCATTATCCACATACATTATTATTTATTAAATATAATATTATAGTATCCCTATCACATTTTTAACTAAATTATTCTTTTCTAATTTTACCTCATTGTGAACATTTTAATTTACCAAATTATTAAAAATAAAATGATTCTAAAAATACATATCTATAGTGTTTTGGAATTATATTATCATTTATACTCCCAAGGAAATAATTTCTATGATAAATATATATTCAATAATTCTTTAATGTTTAATAATTAATGTTATATATTTGATTATAAATGTATATAATGTATTCAAAATACACTATATTATTAATACTAAAAAATTATTTCATGAATATATGAAAATTCATGTTCTAAATGTATAATTAAATCCATCCTAAACCAAAAAAGATATCGAAATAAAATTTATATTTACTTCTAGAACATACAATTAGTATTAAAATTCTTAATCTAATCCACTTGGTAGACATAAACCCTAAGTATTGACTTCCAATGTGGAAAGTATTTCACCATTAAAAATACATTTAAATTCTTATCCATTCATAAATTCAATCATATTTCTATGTTATCATTTAAAAACAATATTCACAGCTAATATCCAACACCAAAAAGTAAGAATTGAAAAAATATTTCTTTAACATTATCATCCATATGCACATAAGGATCCTCCTTAGGAACACATATCAACTATAGATTCTAATGTATTTAACTGTATGTCCTCATAATATGTTATTTCTAGATATGGTTCATGACTCATACCATTAAATATAAAAATAGATTTCATTGGGTGATATTTATGTTTTGTTTAATTTTAATAAGGTTGTTAATTGAATATACACCACAAAAAATTGATAAACCCATATGTCATATCAAATTAACAATCAACAATCAATATTTTACTTGATTTTGAATAAAAAATGTGTTTGTATCTAAATATAACTACATAGATATTCCATAATATTAATCATGTCACATATTATTCTTGTATTATTGATTGAACAACCCATTTCCCCGATTTGTAAATGGAATAAAATCAACTCTATTCATTTAGTATCTTATTTTTCAGTGTATCACAATAAATTTAAAAAATATATAACATGTAATGGTTACCAAACTATTATAATTATCCATATCCACCATTACTTACCCATGATAATCCATGGGTACCCACCTTTAGAATAAATCTAAACATTTGAATTGTGAAGGTCTTAACATTAATTTTGTTCAATAGAATCTAACACATAATATTTATTGGATTTTCATTAAACTCTTAGAATCCATTTGAATCCTATACATATTATATGCATCTTTTTATCTTATTTAATGGTTTTAAATTATATAATACCTATATGTATAAATTAATTTTGTGATACCAACATGATTTCTGGTGTTGAGAATATATTGGTTAGTCTTCTTATGAATGAATGTTGTTTTCTAAAAGGGTTACATTTTGTTGAAAAATAAATAAATCATCCTATTTTTATGAATTACGACAATGGTTATAGGATTAATAGGTTTGAATTTTTTTATTGGACCAATTCAATCAAATGAACCTTACCAGAACTAGGATGACTTTCTAGATTTTTGTGTTGAATCCTTATCCTTCCATGCATAGAATTTTTATCAGACTGAGTTCTTAATGAATTAGTATAGAGAGGATTTTGGTTTATTAATGTTCCCAAAATCATGTTTATTTAATGTCAACATGATCCAAGAAGATTTGAAAGTGGGTTAAAATCATTTTTATATACATATTTCATACTATGATGTTCTGAATAAGTTCATTGAGAAGAAGATATTAGTCAAAAGTTTGGTTGAGTAGTGTTTGAAATCAAAGTACATTATGTTTTTCCAAAATTATGTTCGAAAAAGTGTTATCAGTCAATTAATTGGGATGATTTCCAATCCAATGAATTTTTTTTATGTTTAATGGAATTTATATTGAAATGTTTAATGTATAAATTCCTCCATATGATATCTCAAAATATTATTATACTGATTCCATTTCATTAACTATTTGTATCATTAAAGGGTGTTTTTCATTTTTTGATTATCTATTAGACATAGATGTACAATGTATTGATAAAAATATATTATAGGATGATAAAAAATATGTATATAACAAATTAAAAACGTGGTTTTGGTTAAAGTAAATAGAATATTTATTTTTTATGGTGTTCATTATTCAGATCCAAACATGGAAAGGAAATTATAAAAGTGTTCCGATATAAGTCATCATATGGTGAAAGTGTCTATTGGAAGATTTATAAAATGTTATTATGAATTTATATATGAAAATATGTCATATTTTAACAAGTCAAAAGTAATCCTATGATTTTTTACCAGATAAATGATTGGTATAATGTTTTATTACCATGAAATACTTTATGAAATAGTCATAAATTTATAACATTATAATATGAAAACTTATCATTTAATGTTACAAATTTCATAAAATAAATATTTGTGATTATCTTCGTATTAGTATAATTTTTAATTTGATCATTAATATAATATAATAGGAATGTTTAATGTCATCAATGGTATAAACATTTGAGTGGGAATCATGGAATACTATGGTAGATATTGGAATCAATTTCAAACATGTCCCTAAAAACATATATGGTTCTTTAATATAAAAAGGGCCTTGATTCATTAAGGTATTGACCTAAATTTGTGAAAGATAGGTAAAAACCCATGATTTTGGAATATTGACTTGTTATATATTACGAGGAAAAATCGTACTTATGTGTACCATATAGATACATTGTATAAGATGGTATCCAATAGATGGCATGTAAGAGAGAATATATGAAAATGAAATAAGGCATGTAATGAATAGTAGTGGGAGGCATCAGTAAATAGAGAATGATGTATAAAATAGGAATTTTTTACATTTATAGATTCAAATTAAAAAAATAGAGAATGATGTGTGAAATAGAAATGATATTATTTACCCCATATTTGAAGGATTATTTCACAGTGTTAATAGTATAATAATGACAATAAGATTATTAGACAAGTTGAAAACATATATGAAGGAAATAAAAAAGTAAATAATGAAAAGATAAATTTTTTGATGTGGATGTATGTAGAAATTAATATGGGTGATGATGAATATTTTCGTGAGTTATTTAAAAGGATGGATGATATTGTGCGAACAATAATATGTATTAATGACATACTAGATTTTCAAAACATCATTGAAAATATCTTACATATTTTTCTTGAAATATTTGATACCAAAGAATCATCATTGGACGATAGAGGACCCAGAACACTCTCTTGAGATGAAATTTTTAGAACTCCCGGAAATTGTGAAGTGAGAATAGAAAAGTTTATGAAGAACAATGAAAATGATGATTAATAAATTTCATTAAAATATACCATGAAATGAAATTATAAGAAAGTTATTAAAGAAGACTATAGTGAACCAGCCACTAAATAAGAGGATCAAAAATGAATTTATGAACATATTTATTTTTTTAAAAGGTGAAAAGAGGCATTAAAATATACAAAGGAATGGTACCTATGAATTTATTTACCTTCTAAGATATTGAACATTTTTCTGAAAGTTTCTCAAGATATAATAAGGACAATAAAAATTGGACATGATGACGGAATTCCATTAAGTTCCCTCAAGAATAATTTTGGGAAATATAATTCATCTTCCATGGGAAATGATAAGAATTTATATAAATAAAAAAATAGAATATTCATTTATTTGTATGTGGAATATAATGACATTGAAGAAAAAGGTGAAAATATTGATGATAATTCTTCAAAAAATTACTTATTACAAAAGTAAATGATGAAAATTTCACCGATTATGAACGAAATAGAACTAAAGAAGAATAAGAATAAGTTATCTTGTTAGAGTTTATGATTACGGGAGAATATAAATAATTTCATTAAGATATTGTTAAACACTAAAAAAAATAAGATGTTGAAGAAAAATAATCTTTCAAAAAAATGATCAAGAATCTTTTATTCATGAAAAATATAATTTATAAAAAAATTCTGGACCATATAATGCATCTTGGGGAAATTAATACCTCAATGTAATGGTTGATAAAATATGAAGGTGAATGTGGAAAAATCAATATTTGTTTCTGAAAAAACATGGTAGTGATGAGAACTAAAATATAAATGTTTAAAATTCCATTAAATAGTTTTTGATAATTTTGAGAAGTATACAAAATTTAAGGGAGAAGAAATATTTTCATAAGAGGATAATATGATAGATGAAAATGTTATGATGATGAATTAAGTTAATAACTCTATGAATATAGTAAAAACTAGTTGATATGAAAACCCAAATTTTTTAAGGATTCATAGTTTCAACGAAAAGATAGTACTACTAAATATTATATTTAGGAAGAGAAGAAATCTATGCTAAAGAAAATAATTTTAAGAATTAGTAAAAACATTAGAAATAATGTTCCAAAGTTGAAGGTAATAAAAATTATTAAAAAAAGTTTTTCATGAAACAATTTATGATTTTGTGACATAATTATCAATGAATAAGTTTATTTTTTATAGATTTATTTATAAGAAGCACTGAGTATAAATAAACTATGATATACTATTGAAATATTATAATTTAATACAATTGTCATCCATATCCCTTATATTTCCATTTATAAATAGAAATAACTAAATTATGAAAAAAAATTTGTTTTCACATGTATGAAATTGTTATATTTCTTATCAATTGATTATAAATAGAAATAAAAAATAATAATTGGAAAATAAAAGAGATGTTTTTTTGAAAAAAAACGTTTATGTGTGTAATATGTTTTTATCTAAATAAAGTAAATTAGTCACTATTGGTGAATGATTTTAGAGAAATTTATATATTATATATTCAATCAAATGTTTTAAATTTTTTATATAGTTTTTATAGGCATTAGATAATAATAAATATAGTTCTTTGAAAAAAAAATTCTAAATTTTTTTTTATTCACATTTTTAACACATAGATTTAAAAAAATTTATGAAACTTGTATAAATTTAATTATGAAAAAAAATACCATATTTTTAATTAGAAGATTCAATTTTTCTAAATAGTTCCCTCTTATTCGTTTAATTATTAATACTGCCCTTTGTAATTTTTTATCACCCAAGTAAAGGTAAAGAGGATAAAAGAGGGTCAAATATTTAAGATAAGGGTTTAAATATTATATAAAATTTTCTATTATCCTATTTTAGGATTTGAGTTTTTCCATGTATTTCATAGTCTAATATATATATATTCACGTTTTCCATTTTTCTTGGATTATGACTTTTCATTTTTTTGAATATAAAATAAAAAATGTCACCCTCCTAATTATAAAATATATCCATTTTTTACATAAGGATAAAAATAGGATATGTTTAGATCTAAATATTTATTTTTTTGATGAATTATTTTATAACTATAAAATATTTTTAATTTTTGGTGAATGATTAATCACTTTACATGTTTACCTAATAACGACACTATTCTTAATCAATTAATAGAAAAATAAAATAAATAATTTTAAATGTATTAAAAGTTATATAATTTATCTAAATATTTATGATCCATGAGTTTTTAGATAAATTTTACATATTTAATGATTGAGAAATATTCTTATTAAATTCATTTTCTATCATTACGATTTCAAATTCAATGTAAATGAATAGTTCCAAGAATGACATTAATGATATTTTATGATAAAAAAATTATTTATTTATTTAAAATATATTAAAATATTATATTTGGACATGTTAATGTGATATAGATGACAATATCTTCTATGGTACATTTATTTCTATCTTTTCCTTTTATGGTAGCATTTGTGACCCTTAATGATTAGAAAACACTAATGTCACAATAATTATCAAAAAG
The DNA here is from genome assembly GCA_963277665.1 of Viscum album. Lineage (NCBI taxonomy): Eukaryota > Viridiplantae > Streptophyta > Magnoliopsida > Santalales > Viscaceae > Viscum > Viscum album. Next base: position 1,192,822,382 of record OY728123.1, on the reverse strand, counting down.
ATTAATAGCGGTCGAAACAAAATTATAAGGGTGAAATAATAACCAAAAAAAGTAAAAATTTTAATTTGTGAGATAATTTAAAATCAACATAATCCTATATTAATATTTTATCAAAATTGATCTATTTTCAGGAATATTAATTTATATTAATTTAATTCTTTAGGTAAATCCAAGAGTGCCTCTCACATCGCTTAAAAATGTGAACTAATTCTTCTATCCTTATCATGCATTTTGAGCACTCTAACTCATCAAGTATCTAACATAATAACTTTAAATAATCCTCCACCACATCATATATATTTTTGTCTTTCCAAATGACTATTCCATTATGGCTCAATCTATAATCTAAAAGAGGATTCTCAGTGAATATGTATAACTCTTAGCCAAGTGTTTTCAAGTTTATTTCAGCCTATACCTCATATGATCCCATGTTATCTATTATAAAACTAATTAAATAAGTATATTTCATTTTAAAAAAATCTATTATAATAATTGAAAGCCCATTATCCACCTTCTTCCCAACCATTGAAAATGATAATGCCACTCATTGTATGTGTGAACTACCACCCCAAAAATTGATGTGATTCATTATTAATGTCCTTATTAACTAGATTTTAAACAATAAATATAAGATATATATTAAATAATAATTAATTTTCATGGTGATTTATTATTTAACTTTATTTTTTTTCCATTTTTTGATAAGTGAAAATAGAAATCATGAATATATAGGGCATACTGTCTCCATCAATTGTGTAATTAATCTTTATATCTCTATATTTTATAAATGACTATAAATATATATGATTATATAATTAAAACATATTATATTAATATCCTGATTATAATTAAATATATGATGGGACCATGATTGATGTACATAGAATAGAACTACTGAATTGAAATTCCCATTAAAAAGGGACCATTTAACACTAGAAAATAGCCATTCTAATACGAAAATATTAATAAATTGTGGTTTAAATTATAATAGTGGATCATATATGACATTAAAAGAGTGTAAATGACTTGTTTATAATATTATAATAAGATTAATTTTATTTTATAGTAGGTTAGAGTTAATTCAAATCAATTAAAACTTGTGGTTACTATTTAATGTTACAAACTATTGTTTTACAGGGATTGTTTGTGATTAAGATTCAGATGAACTCATTTCTTGATAATAATTTCAATAATTCTCTTTTTTCTTATAATATTCTTGTATTGGTAGATAAGATTTTTTTTATTTCATTTTACTCTCTTCATGTACTAAACAGATCAAATTATTTTTAAGGAAAACTTACTAAATTTCTCTCTTTGGTCAAAACATTCTTTTCATAAATTCTGATATTTTCTAAAAAAAATCTAAATAATGTTTCTAATATTAATAAATTATTTTTTAAATAATGTTCCACCCAATTTTTAATTTTTAACAAATGTTTCGAAAGGAATCATCAAGGAATCTTCTAAATGTTGTAATTTTAACATTTTACCAAAAATCTGAAAGGAATGTTTTTTAATGTAAATGAAATGAAAACAATTTCTCACTATCATGAATAAAAAACGATTTGTTGATTACCTTATATTATTTTACATTTACATTGAATGAAAAAATTCAATATAATTTTTTAAATTTTTATATTTTTAGTAAGTGATTCCAAATTTACAAGGAATGTTTCTTCGAAAAATATTTCAATTAAACTTTTAAAAGAATATTCATCTTTGATAACATCATTTGATGTTACTTAAAATTTATAAGGGACATTATCCAATGATAAAATCTACTATATTTATTTCGATATATAAAATTATGATGACTTAAATGTGACTCTATGAAACTCGATACATTCCCATTATATAATTAAGGTATGAAACTTATTTCTTTTACACTAGTTAAACTATGATAAAATGATGAAATTTTAATTAATCATGTTTCCTTTTCATATCTTACAATGTGATGAAATGATTTTATGTCACAAACTTGTATGATTTTAATTATGTGGTGGGTGGACAAGTAATTATATATCCCTATAATTAGTCTCAAAAAATTTATATATCATTAATTAAAATTGACTATAATATGGAGTTAACCCCTTTAGTTAAAGGAAATTAACCACTATGTTAATATTTAATGTTAAATTTTACTAATTTTATGTAATAACGAGTGAACATAATCACTATGATAGTCTTTTAAGTGATCATTAACTTTTATAAAATTATTTTCTATTTATAGTTTTATGAAACTATATTATATCTTATTCTAATGTTATAATCTCATGGATTTTGTTATTTGAATCATTTATTATTCGTGTGTTTAGAAATTAAAAAGGTTTTGAAATGGATAAAAATTGTAATATTCTATATGAAGTTTGTAGATTTAAAATGCTATGATCATGTTGTCATACACTTATGCTCATGTAATGTCTATGTTATCATTTCTATATAGATTATTTACACATACTGAGCATTTGAGCTCACCAATGGTTTTTTCCATTAATTAGGTAATTAAGAAAGATTTTACTATGATATGTCTTCGAGGGGTGGTAGATATAAATAACATAGTTGGAGGTGAAGTGTATCTCTTATAAACTAGGTTTTTATGCATTCATGATTCCAAAGACACTGAGAATATATATTTCTTGTGTGAAATAATAATTTAATTTTAGGAAATAATCATTTTATAACTCCCCAATCCTAGTTACCCAGAGTCGATGCATTATTTTAATACATTGGCATGATTACAATGAATCAAGTCCCGAAGGACCAATCAATTTAGCAGTCTTAGAAATAACATTACATACATGAATGTTACATTACACATATTAGCATACAAAACAACATATATAATCCTTCACAAATGCCATTATACCTTGTCCTAACCCTATATATCAATCACAATACACATTTTTGGAGTCCTGGGAAAAATAAAACATGGAAAGGGGTGAGCTCAGATGTTCAGTAAGGATAACAATAAAATGAAAACTTTCATAAATAATCATTAACATTTATGGCCACGTATAACTAAAAAAATCCTTTTAAACATTAACTTCAGAATAATATGGAAAAAATAAAATGAAGTAATGCCATTTACTTATTCACATGGATATTCTACTACTTGAATAATCACATGCAATATCACTAACCACTTTCATAATGATGGAATGAATAATGCCAGACTATCATAACCACATAGTCAAGGCCTTGTTCCAATACTACAAATATTATTTTTTTAATGCCTTGTTCCAAGTTACTTGTTTGTTTCATGAGACCAACCGATGGAATTTATTTAGAATATACTTATGCATAAAATTGCTCAATTATACTCTAATGTTTTTCTGAAAACATTATGAAAGCTTCTAAAAACAAAATAAGTAATTCTGATACTGCTCAACTAATTACAGGCCATGATGGGTCCATGCCCAATCCCTTTCTATATACCACACTCGAGAGTCACATTTTTTGAAAACATTTTTAAGCTTGTGTCAAATACATATACATTTGCACTGGATTTTCATATATTTGAGATAAATATCTCTTTTTTAAAATAATATAAAAATAAAAAAATTATAAAAGAAATACATTATTTTGAAAATATCCTTATAAGAGTGAAAGGGAAGATTAAAAGGTGTAATAATGTCAGAGAATAACCGCACCTTCCGTATAAGTTTAAAAAACATTCGTACCTTAGTTTTGTCAAAAAAGTTAAAATGTAACTTGTTTGGAAAATGACAAAAAGATTCCTTTATAAACTTCTTATAAAAATTAAACAAGGGTATAAATAACTTTAACCCATAGTTTGTAAAATAAGAATAATGATTTGAAATACATTTTTATGAAACATGCTTGTGGATGATAAAGAGGTCCCAGTAGATAATTATGTATAAAAAATCTCGGATAATGAAGAGATTGTGAAATAAACCCTTACCAATTTGGTAACTTACAAAACCTACCCCCCCCCCATGAAAGAGGTATCATACAATAAATATGTAAATACACGTAAATTAAAGTGTATTACACAAGGAATACAATTATGGGCATTACATACACCACTCAAAAGGTAAAAGTGGCAATATGGTATGAATCTCAAATGAATAAGGAGTGAGATGAAAACCCCTTACCTTCCACTTTACTTTAGTCGAGCGAACGTTTAACCTCCTGTATAAAGATCGTATTATGTTATTAAATTATAACAGTACCATATTAATGTTTATCATATCATAAATTATTCATTTATGACTTTTTACTACCCATTTAATAATATTTACCATGTTAAATTTACATTTTGGGTAATAATCGCTTACTTTATCGTACATGTTTTAACTTGTTAGTTCTGATTGTATCACTTAGATCATGATTTAAATAATTCCAAAATATAAAGCATGATTTATATATCATATATATTTAGAATATAATTAAGTATAATAGTGATATATGTGAAATGGAGAACACCATTTATAGAGACGGTAGTCCGTACATACGCATAAATGATGTTTCTGTTTTCATAACGTATTGAATGGAACTAATTGAATAAAATATATGTAAGTAAATAAATATGAATACATATATATATATACATATATATATATCTCCAGTAGCATTATTATGTCATATATTACAAAAATATTAGTAATATTTATTTTTATAATCGTCGATGATTGGTGAATGTGGAAATGAATCTCATCGCGTCGTGGAGACGGTAATCCATACGTACGCACGAGCGACAATATCATTTCCTTAAAGGTGTGGAATTGGATGGTATATTAATTTTACAGATACATTATCATGTTATTTTCATTATTTATATTCATATTACTCATCATTATTACCATCAAAATAACATAGTGTTGGATAAAAAATTACACCATGGTGTGGAGACGGTAAGACTTACGTGCGCACACATGGTTACATTATCATTCATAAGATGGATAGAATAATGAATATAGTGGTGAAATATTTATAATAACATCACAATATATAGAAGATACTAGGGTTATTATTTTAGAATGTAAATAATAAATAAATAAGAAGTGTAAGAAGAAAGGAACTTAAGAGAGGGTGGTCAAAACATTTCCTCTTCTTCGGGATCTTCCATTTGATTTGATCAAAAAGGCTCCATAGGTTGGATTTATGATAAAAATAAGGCCTCTATGGTTAATTGAGGGAATTTGCAAGAATATTTGGCCAGGTTATGGTCAAGACAAAAGGCTTTGATGGTATGAATTTGAGAGAAGGGGGAGTGCCCTATTATAAGAAGGGTGATGGGCTTCTTTGGAAAAGCTAGAAATATTATTTTATAATAAAATAATATTCAGTTTATAATGGTTCCAAAGTGGATTATTAAGACGTTAAGGTGGGGATATTTCAAAAACCACTCAACCAATAGGTTTTAGATAGGTTTGAGACACTACATTAACTTTATCTTTTTGATTTAACTCTTAGTTAAATAGTTTGACATTTACCATGTCTCTTTGTATTATTATATTATATAGTCAATAAACATACTATAAACTTACAAGAGACCCCTAGGTGGTCCATTAATAAAACAACTATCATTATATAAGTCAATTTTCGTGATCCTTAGATTTTTTAGAATAAAATATTAATTAATAATATAATATTTGTTTTGAAAACTCCTTTATGTCAATTTTGAAACTATTTAAAAATTTATTTTTGGTAGAGTCTTAAAAACTTTATTTATTCAAAAAAAATTCATTTAATCAATCCTAACATTTCATATTAACCAATAAAATTATTGTATTTCATCAAAACATTCAAATTATATTTATTTTAACATTTATAATACTAATTATTTGTTCCTTTCATTAATAAGGAAAACACTACATCATTATTGTGTCATAAATAAATTTAATTATTCAATGTATAAAAATTATTATTAAAATACTTTTATGTATTAAATCTTTTGAGATTTCTAATGAATATTTATAGTCGAAAATATAAGCATATATAACCCTATGTAAAAAAATTTTTTATAAAAGATATATGCTAATGTCATTTTTGTATTTACTTTAACTTAATTAATATAAAGTGTCATTATCACATACAAGTGGATCCATAGGGTCCCAAAATAGACACAAAGATTCCCATAGTCTAAAATGTATCATCCAATAGGGTTAAGACACCTTTTAGGGTAATTTATTCTTATTATAATATTATTGTTTTACTCTTATTTACTGGATTTACCCTTTAACCATGGTAAATAAAATATTTACTGAAATAATTATTCAAAATATCTAAAAATAAAAGTTACCTATTTAAAAAATTTGGACCTTCTGATTCTAAATATTGAATCTATTTTTTTAAATTCAAAACACAGAATTGGCAGAAATTAATTTAAAATTAATTCCTGTTGTCAAAACAAAAAGCCAACTTTTAAGAAATAATAACTATCAAAAGATTGAAACGTGCTTATATCCTGTTTAATTATGAAATTATTTCCAATGACCTACATTGGATTAAATGGTAAAAATATAATCTAATTATAATTTAAAATCACTCAAATTCATAATTTATCACTATTAATTATTTTGATTAAAAAAGTTGTTTTTAATTAAAATTTAGTAATTTTCACTATTCGTCAAAATATGAAAGTTATTAGAAGAGTACCAAAAAATCACCCTAAGATAATTCCAATATTACAAATCCAATAATGAAGTAAATTTTGAAATTTTAAATGTATAAAATTTCAAAAAGTGGGTATTACTATTCATAATTACTAGTTTGATTGGTTGTGGTGTTTGTTAGAACTTGAAGTTGCGTACAACACACTCTACAGCATTATTCAAAGAGAAGTGTATTGTGGAATCTTGGGGTGTTACATTCTCCCCTACTTCAATAAATTGCGTCCTCTCAATTTGAAATTATTTTTCAAAAATAAAAGGTTTATAATAAAAAATACTTTTGGGAAAACCCACATCAGAAATTAGGTTAATGAAATTTTGTCTTAATAAGAGGAAAAGGGAAATGAAAGGGTCACCACCAAATTATTATCTCAATTAGGAGAACATTGGTGGAAATTAGAGACATATAGTTGGAGGAAAATTGTAAATATTTATAGGTAGTGATTGAGGTCCTCAATCACAGACAAGTGTGAAATTTAGGGCCTTAAATTCATCAATATATGATGATTTAAAATACCACCGGTTTGAAAAAACATATGGTATTATAATAACACATTTTTGGTTTTACAATCCCTTCACTAAAGAATAATAATTATTTTCTTCATAGAATAAGAGAATAATAAAAATATATACTTGACTAGTAGAGTCTCATCTGTTAAATAATTTCTACCACAAACTCATCTTTCACTTTAAAAGATAATAGAATTTAAAAATAATATTCTATTTATCCTATTCGTATAGGGTTCAAAAAAAATTAATTTATAATTCATCTACCAGAATTGTTTAAAAAAAGACTACATTATTCAATCCAGGATATCATGTGGGCCAGTGGTAGGTGATACACCCTTGTCGCCCTTCGGTTGTGGGTTCAAGTCTCACAGCCTTGTCGGACGCGACGGGTTGCCGCCCGACCTCCAGGTTGTCCTTTTATGGCAGTCCAAAAAAATCTCAAAATAGAATTATCCAAAATACTTCTGCCAAACTCACAGTCCAAAATTTATAAGGAAGTTAAACACAATGAAGATCCTCTTTTCCACTTAAAAACATATGAACACCTTCATCATGTATTATTTTAAAACACTGCAACATCCTGAATTATCATAAAACCTTATTGATTACATTCATGATAGCTTATTCTTTTATAAAAATAGATATACTCCATCTATCAAAAAATGTTTTAAACTCCAACAATGATAGAATATACAAATCATTAATCAGTTTCAAGGTAGTCAATAATATACAATATAATTTATCCAAATCAATCATATCTTATTCTAAAATCACTACCTCGGTATTAGAACCATATTATGGGTTTTCTTTCTCTCAATCATATATTTTCCAAAAAATTAACCGGCTATTGGGTCACTTTTCATGGTTCCACACAATCTCATGTCCTTAATGAAATAGTACTACAGTACAATCCTTATATAATCCATAAATATTATTACCAGTACATTGTTGATATAACACTCAAATGACAAAATTCTCTAATAACAACATAAGAACTCTAATAATTCCTCGTCATCTGTGGTAGTATCATACTTGATTATTATCCAATAGCAACATTTGTGGCATACTATGATGATTTGGACATTGGTTCGCGTAGTGTCCCAACTCCTTGCAGATGAATCGTTGTACATTTGAAACGATTTTCTTACCCTTGCAATCACGAAAATGGTGTCCTTTTTCTCCACACATATAACAATCTCTCATTCCCTTTAGGCATGTTCAAGGTTGTTTCTTCCCACAGTTATCACATATGGGAAAATTCTTCTTTTCCCTCTTCCCTTTATCAATATTTCTCTCTTCCATCCTTTTCTTCTCTTGTTTCCCTTTAAATCAATAGGAATAAAATATTTTATTACTTATCTTATTAACACATGTTACTATTTCTTCATATGTTGAGAATACATAGGAGACTATTTCCCTTCTAAATATTGGCTTAATACTATGAAATATATGATCCTTCTTACTCTTTGGATCATACGTATTTCTGGAGTTTACATTCCTTCTACTCGGTGCCATTTCTATATAATGGAATAAACTTGGTCAATTTATGAATTGCAATGAATAATTCCAAACTTGTAAAATACCTTACGTAAATTGAATGGTTTATGGATATAATCCATACTCATAAATATGTTTTCATTGAGAATGTATGTACTCATAAACCCTTCATAATTATTTGTAAATAAAATGAAAGTTAGCCTAAACACATCCCCTGGGAGTGTCGTAACCAAGAGTGCAGCAAGGCCCATTGTCGTGCACCAGTTTCTGTTCAAGTCTAGCTCAAAGTAGTGTTTTTGGGTTTTACCCCTAGGTACATTTGTGCCAGAGAAGCCTTTACCTACTCGTATCTAGACAGGGATGTATTTGCTTGGAAAACTCACAAAATCTCTACATTACCAAAATTCTAGAAATTTCTTCAATACTAATCCGCAAAGTCTATCTTAGGTCTATGTTCTCTAATTGGATTTTATCTAAATCTAGCTTACACGATTATTTCTAATCTTCTTCTGATACCTACTATAACTCCGCAACCCTAGTTTCCCAGATTCGATGCATTATTTGAATACATTGGCATGATTACAAGGAATCAAGTCCCGAAGGACCGATCAATTTAGCAGTCTTGCCAAATAGATTGCATAAATGAATGTTACATTACACTTATTAACATACAAAAAAACATATATAATCCCTCACAAACGCCATTATCCCTGGGCTTAACCCTTTATATCTATCACAATACACTTTCTTGGAGTCCTGGGAAAAATAAAACATATAATGGTGTGATATCACATGCTCAGTAATGATAAAAATACAGTAGAAACTTTTATAAATAATCATAAACATTTAAAGAAATTTATAACTAAGACAAAGGCATTTTAAACATTAACTTCAGCATAATATGGAAAAAAATAAAATAAAATAATACCATTTACTTATTCACATGGATATTCTACTACATGAATAATCACATGCAATATCACTAAACACTTTCATAATGATGGATTGCATAATGCCAGACTATCATAACCACATAGTCAAGGCCTTGTGCCAAGACTAAAAATAAGAATTTTTCAAGGCCTTGTGCCAAGAAACTATTTTGTCTCATGATACATACCAATGTAATTTTTTTAGAAGATACTTACGTTTAAATTTCCTCAAATATACTCTAGTGTTTTTCTGAAAACATTATGCATGCTTCGGAAAACAAAATAACTAATTCTGAGACTACTCGACAAATTACAGGACATGATGTGTCCACACCCAATCACTTCCTATCTACCACACACTAGTATTAGGTTTTCTAAAAAAACAATTTAATCTTGCGTTAAATACGTATACATTTTCACTAGATTTTCATATATTTGAGTGAAATATATCTTTTTTGAAACCATTTAAAAATCACATAATTATTAAAGAAAAAATCTATTTTGAAAATATTCCTATAAGAATATAAGGGATGTTTCAAAGGTGTAATGACGTTGGATAATAACTGAACATACCATATAAGTTTAAAAAACATTCTTACCTTAATTTTGTCGAAAAGGTCAAAAAGTAACTTTTTTGGAAAACGACAGAAAGATTCCTTTATAAACTTCTTATAAAAAGTAAAAATGGTATAAATGACATTAACCCATAGTCTTTAAAATATTAAGAATGATTTTAAATACATTTTTATGAAATGTGAATTTTTATGATAAAGAGGTCCCAGTAGATAATTACATACAAACAATCTCGAATAATGAAGAGATTGTGAAATAAACCCTTACCAATTTGGTAACATACGAAACATACACCCCATGAAAGAGGTATCATAAAATAAATGTGTAAATAAACATAAATTAAAGTTTATTACAGAAAGAATAAAATTATGGTATGTACATACACCACACAAAACCTAAAAGTGGCAATATGGTACGAATCTCACAGCAATAAGGAGTGATATGAAAACCCCTTACCTTGCACTTTAATTTAGTCGAGGTTATGTTTAACCTACGGTATGAAGACCATAGTATGTTATTAAATTATTACAGAACCATATTAATATTTATGATATCATACATTATTCATTTATGACTTTTTACTACCCATTTAATAATAATTTCGATGTTAAATTAACATTTCGGGTACTAATTGCTTTCTTTATCGTACATGTTTTAACTTGTTACTCTTGATTTTATCACATAGATCATGATTTAAATACTTCTAGAATATAAAAAATTATTTATATATCATATATATTTATAATATAGGTATGTATAATATATATATATGTGAAATGGAGAACACCGTTTATGGAGACGGTAGTCCGTACGTATGCATAAACGTTGTTTCTGTTTTCATAACGTATTGAACAGAACTAATGGAATAAAATATATGTAAGTAGATACATACATAAATACATACATACATATATATATCCAGTAGTATTATTATGTCATATATTACAAACATATTCTTAATATTTATTTTTATAATCGTCGATGAATGGTGAATGTGGAAATGAATCTCATCGCGTTGTGGAGACTGTAATCTGTACGTACACCCGAGGGACAACATCATTTCCTTAAAGGTGCAGAATTGGATTGTATATTAATTTTATAGAGACATTATCATGTTATTTTCATTATTTATACACATATTACTCATCATTATATCCATCCAAATAACATAGTGTTGAATAATAAATTACACCATGGCTTGGAGACGGTAGGTCGTACGTATACACGCATGGTGAAATTATGATTCATAAATTAGAAAAAATAATGAATATAGTTGTGAAACATTTATAATAACATAATAGTATGTATAAGATACTGGTGTAATTATTTTAGAATGTAAATAACAAATAAAGAAAAAGTAGAAGAAGAAAGGAACATGAGAGAGGGTGGTGAAAACATTACCTCTTCTTCAGGTTCATCAATTTTATTTGATCTAAAAGGCTCCATAGGTTGGTATTCTGATCCAAATAAGGCATGTAGGTTGAATTGAGGGACTTTGAGAGAATATTTGGGCAGGTTTTGGCCAATCCAAAAGGCATTGAAGTTATGAATTTGAGAGAAGGGGGAGTGCCCTTTTATAAGAGGGGTGAGGGGGACCTCTAAAAAAACTAGAAATATTATTTTATAATAAATTCATATTCGGTTTATAATTGCTCCAATGTGGATTATTTAAAGGATAATGTGGGGATATGTCTAAAACCACCCAACCAATAGGTTTTAGATAGGTTTGTTTCACATCATTAACTTTATCTTTTTGATTTAACTCTTAGTTAAATAGTTTGACATTTACCATGTCTCTTTGTATTTTTATATTATATAGTCAATAAACATACTAAAAACATACAATAGACCCCCAAGTTGTACATTAATAATACAAATATAATTATATTAGTCCTTTGTCTGAACCTTATATTTTTAGGAATAGAATATCAATTAATAATATAATATTTGTTTTGAAAACTCTTTTATGTCAATTTTGACACTATTTAATAATTTATTTTTGATAGTCTTAACAACCATATTAATTCAAAAAAAACTTCATTTAAAAAATAATAACATGTCATATTAACCAATAAATTTTGTGGATGTAATTAAAACATTCAAATTATATTTATTTTAACATTAATAAAACTAATTATTTGATTCATTCATTAATAAGGAAAATATTGCATCATTATTGTGTCATAAGTAAATTTAATTATTCAATGTATAAAAATTATAAATAAAATTCCATTATGTAGTAAATATTCTGATATTTCTAATTGATAATTATATTCGAAAATATAACATATATAATTTTATGTAAAAATTGTTTTTCTAAAAGATATATCCTTATGTCATTTTTGTATTTACTTTAACTTAATTAATATAAAGTGTCATTATCACTTACAAGTGGATCCATAGGGTCCCAAAATCGACCCAACGATGCCCATGGTCGGATATTTATCAACAAATAGGGTTAGGACACGTTTTAGGGTAATTTAGTTTTATTATAATATTGTTTTTTACCCTTATTTACATGATTTACCCTTTAACCATGGTAAATAAAATATTTACCGATGTAATTACTCAAAATATCTGAAAATAAAAGTTACCTATTTACACAATTTGGACCTCATGATTATAAATATGGAATCTATTTTTCTAAATTCAAAACATAGTAGTGGAATAAATTAATTTAAAATTAATTCCTATTGTCAAAACAAAAGGCCGGTTTTTTAGAAATAATAACTATCAAAAGATTAACACTTTCTTATATCCATTTTAAATGTGAAAGTATGTCCAATGACCATCATTGGATTAAATGGTAAAAATATAATCTAATTATAGTTTAAAATCACTATAATTCATAATTTATCACTGTTAATTTTTTTGATTAATTTTTTTTAATTAAAATTTAGTAATTTTAACTATTCATCAAAATATGAAAGTTATTAGAAAAGTACCAAAAATTCACCCTAAGGTAATTTCGATATTCCGAATCCAAAAATGAAGTCCATTTTGAATTTTAAACTGTATAAAATTTCAAAAAGTGGGAATTACAATTCATAATGGCTAGTTTGATTGGTTGTGGTGTGTGTTAGAACTCAAAGTTTCGTACAACACACTCTACTACATTATTCAAAGTTAAGCGTTAAGTGGAAGCTTAGGGTGTCACAAATTTAATAATATTTTATAATTATTTTTGAAAATTATTGGTCTCTATAGTTTTTTAATTTTTGAAGGATAAGTTAATAATTCGAGATAAGATTCAGATTTTTTTGAGAAATACATGCATTAGTCTAATTATATGATGAAATTTTAATTTTTTCTAATGATCATATATAACCTTGGTTAAAAAAAAGGATTCATGAATTGGAATTAATATGTCTTGATTTAGATTTCATATAAATTATTTTTGATTATTATGTGGTTTCCCACTATGATTATTGTCTCTCAAACAATGATTATTGGTTTTTATCAATGGTGTGAATATGATGGAATTGTGTTTATAATAAATGTAATGAAAAATGAAATTATTTTTCACCTAGGGATCCAAATGTTATTGGAGTTGTAAAGAAAATTATTGATTCAATTATTCCAAAAACTCTTTATCTGTAAAATGTGATGAGATAAAAATATGAGAAATATGGAATAATGACCTTTTGATCCTTTATGAGGGAAAATACCCCTTCCATTAGTTGGTCAATGGATCCACTAGTTTTTGAGTAAAAAATTAGTACCATAGAAAATATATTTTCTATTAATTAATTTCCATAATCTAAAAATTTTATATTATCAATTTATTTTTTGGATGGAAAAGTTTATCAATGGTGAACTCTTATCAATTACATAAGGAATGAGAGGAAATAGAATCCATAGAGTGGGATAAGTTTAAGAGATTATTTTTTAATATTTAATTCCATCAAATTTCATATAAGAAATGGAGATGTATTTTCTTGAGATAAGGGATAAGGATAGTGAATTTTTTAGTACCTATGTGGAGTAATTTTCTATACTTATAAGGTATTATTCTGGTATTATCACCCAACAAGAATGTAATGTTGATCAATTATTTATTTTCTTTAAACCAAGTCTTTATAAAGGAGATTATCCATAACATAAATTGGTAGATATTAAGAAATGTTTCAATGTTCTATTAAATTGGAAATGAATCATAGAGTTACCAATTAGTCTAATTGATTATATAATAAAATAATGATATAATTGAATGGAAATTATAAAAACCATAAAAGGAATAAGATGATATTTAATTTATACTCAATTTATAGAAGTTAATATAGAGGAAAATGTCTTCAGGTAACAGTTGGGAAAAAATCCCTCAAGGTATCATTGAAGCATTTTTGAGGTGATTGTGATTGTTGAAAAAGGGAACATATGTGTGGTGATTGTTGACAAAGAAAAACCATGACATAAAAACATGTTGAAAAAGTGGATTTCATTATGGAATGTCGAGTTCAAGAGATGTGGTCAAAGATCCATGTTTGATTCAAGAATCTCAACATAGGAATGGATGATCTGGAGGCAGTACAAAAATAATAGATACAAGGTGGTGTCATGTACTTGAAAGAGAGGAAACTTGTGCAACTAATGTACTTGAAGGAGAGGAAACCTACGTACATAATGTTTTTCAAGATAATTTTGACAAAATACGGCAAAGAAAAGAGGGCCGCACAATTATTGGTGTTGTCGTGCTGGTGACTTGCACGCCGAGAAAGGTACTACGCACCGGTGCCTAGGAGGGTTGGAAAGTTGCACGCCGTATGTTTTTCATGTTCAGATCTTCGAAATATGGAAATGTAAATAGGGTCTCACATGTGTCTATAGGGGAAGAAACCTGCGCACTGGGACTTGCACACCGAGGAGAGACCTGCACGCCGAGGGGAGACTTGTGTGCCGCCGCATAGGTTGAACAAATGCCTATAAATATAGGACCACCCCTCCTCATTTTTTAATGGAGTTCAGCACTTTGAAAAATCAGAGCTCCCGTCGTGCTGGTGTAGTGGTCGCGCAAGTCGTCTGTGGTCTGGCAGGTGGACTTGCACACTATGGTTTGAAGTTGTACAGTGGTTGGTTGTTGCACGCCAATATTTGTTTGGGAATAAATGGGGTTGAGTCGGGTAGGTTTGGAGTTATAGAAGATTATGCCACACAAGTGTTTGAGGTGACTTGTGCACCAGTTCTGACATGTGTGTTGATACTTGCGTGTAATTTTAGACCTATGCACCAAGTAAGGTTGATTCATGGCTGTTATTCAGGGCTGCGTGAATGCTAGAAGATTTCCCAATACCTTTGGTGCAAAGAGAGACTCATCTATGGGTGAATGTTGGAATTCAATAGAGCATCTACATACAGAGGATGATGCATTCCTTCATGAAAATTAAGAGACCTACAGGTCTATAAAATTTGAGTGGATCCCTTCTGAAGCAGTGAGAAAAGGAAGAGGAAGAAGGTTATCCTCTCCACCGGCAGTGAGCCAAAGAGAGTGAAACAGGGAGTGACCCTTGGGAAATCCGTGAGCTGACCCTAAACATTTTAAAGGAAATGAGCCTGGGAATAAAATTGATCTATCCCGAATATTGTTTTCATTATTGGCAGTGTGATTTTGTGGATTTGGTACATCAGAAAATCGCCATTGTATTCTCATTGGACGTAGCCCAGTGAGGTTGAACCAAGTAAAAATCTTTGTGTCTTCATGTTTGCTTCTCTATATAAATTTCAAAGAATTCTCATCATATAAAAAAGAATATAAGTGATCATAATAAACACACAAGTGCAAAAAAAGTGACCCTTGTAATAAAGAGGTCAATATCTAGTGGGGCCGGAAGAATTTTGAAATAGAATATCCATACCCTAATTCACCCCCCCCCCTTTCATGGTATATAGTCCCTTATTTATCCAAACAATTGGTATCAGAGGTGAGGTTTCTTTTAACATATTTGTTGGCTCCAACATCGTTTAGTCGATCTATGCAGATAAAGAATCAATCCGCTCGTATCTCTGTGTGCCATGGAAAAGGGAAAAACATCAAAGAAGAATCAGAATTCAGGTGATATCCCTCAATGTGGAAGTGTTTATGGGAAAAGTGAGATTCAACTAAAGGAATCAAACATCTTATTTAGGAAGTCCAGGATGAATCTGATAGGGAAAAGATTGATTCAATCAATCATGATATAAGGATGAGTGAAGTACTTGAACATCAAAGTGATACTGAAACAACTGATGATGATGAATTTTTTAGAAGGAGGCCACTGGTAGATTTTTTCAACATGACAAAGAAATTGGATCAGAAATTGGATGAAGAAGTAAAATCTAAAGATATCCAGAACCAATTTTTTGAAATTGAGTTCAACACGCTAAGAGGCTTAAATCAAAGCCTTATTGATGTGGCTACTGTCCTAAAGGAGAAAATGGATTCTCAAGTTGAAGAACTAGAAAATTTTTCTATAATTAAAGGAAAACAAAAGGCTGATGATTATGAAGGGAATAAAAATTCAGATGAAGTTTATAATATGAAAGCTATAAATGATGATCTGGAAACATAGTTGTCTGATGAAGTTCATAAGAATAAAAGGCTACAACAACAGAATAAATCTGTCTCTGAATCTTTTTCTCAGAAAAATTGAAAGTAAAGGAGCAAGGTGACATGGTAGAGAAACTCACACGAGAACTAGAATATGAGATGAGGTGTGGAAAGAAACTCAGAATAAATCTCAATTCCCAACTTGAATCAAGGTATATGAAGATTAAAATTTTGGAAGAATAACTAGAATTGGTGAAGAAGGACGTAGAGAAATCCAATGCTAGATGAAAGCCTAAAATGAAGGTTGTGTTGCACTTATTATTTGATTATACTTTGGCATGTGATGATGAAATGAAAAGAAAATTTTCTATTTCTGAAAGGAGCCCTGAACAAATTCTCTCACCTCAATGACCATACAGTTTGGGAAAAACTGGTATTGGATTTGATGAATTCCCTCCCATGCATGACAAAAAGAGAGATGTGATTAGTTCCAGAAGTAGCGAAAATCTTGTAGGTGCTAAAGATAGGCCTAAGAGGATAGTTTCAAGAAGTAATGAAGACATGTGCTATTTTTTTTAATTCATGGTCACACATCAAGATTTTTTTTTATAATATTAGGAATACATTTCAGGCTGTGAAAATAGAAACATTACTAAATATGAGAATAATAAGAAGTGTTATGACAAATCTGAAAGAAGAGTCTCTCAGAGGAAAGCATTTATTAGATGCTATTATTGTGGAAGAATGGGACAGACCATGAGTGTGTGTCAGGATTCTCAGGAGCTCAATTTCAGAGGAAGAACTCAAGATGCATCAACATCTCGACATAGAAATGATGAAATGAGGTATTCCTTTAAAAGTAGATGTTTCATATGTTCTAATCATGGGAATTTTTCAAGATATTGTAGTAAGAAGAATGTGAGAAAGGAAAAGGAACCCAGAAAGAGATTATTTACTCCAGTGATGTATACAGAGAAATATTACATTGGGAGACAAAGTAGAAAGTTTGAAAATAGGCATGGAGCCATAGGGGAATCACCTGGAGCTGAAAAAAAGGTGTATCTGTCACCTCCTTTATCACACTCATAACTGCCCTCTAAGAAAGAACATGAAAAAATCTGGAAGATAAATGGATGAAACGCTAAATCTGTGAGTAAGAAGAATGTATGTTCAGTGGAGGACTCACCGCCAATGTTTAATATTGTGGTAACTCATAAATATGATAAAATAAATATAAACAGAGAATGCATTGAAAAAATTTCGTGTCGGGTGCCACCACATAAAGTGGATGAAAGAGGAAGATACCTATAGTGGAGGAAGGAGCAAGGGAAAATGACATGAAAAGAAATTCTTTCTCCGAGAAGGAAACAAGGGAAATGGAATTTTGGTGGAACATCAATGATAGAAATGTGTACTCATGGGTTTAAACCCCAAATGGTGAGAAAGGCTAGGCCTGCAGAATCTTCATATTAGAAAAAGACTCAACATGTTGGTAAGGAATGCTATGTCATATGGCCAGAGCAGTTGAAGTTGGCTAGGTAGCTAGAAGACGCAAAGATAGAGTGTGATGCTCTGCAAGAAAGAATCAAAGGGTTGACCCACCAGGATCAACCGCAATCCTCATCCTTAGGATTCCAGAATTACCCTCTCCCTATGTACATAAATGTTGTTAACAGATGATTCAAGTGTTTGAGGTTTTAGGGATATACGATCCAAGGGGAAGTGGCATCTAAAGATGCAAAGTGGTGAAGTGATATGATTCATAGTTTTAATGTACTGAAATTAGGTATGATAGTTGAAGAAGAACGGGAGAAATAGATCACAATAGGAGGTGGTTGTGTTATTAACTTTGTCTCTTGTTTCCTACACTGAGTTGCAACTCAGTAGGCTTAGATATTTTGTTAATCGCATAATTCCAAGTTGAAGATGAGAATAGATGGTTTAGTAGAAGAATAATATTATGGGTCTAAAAGGTTAGCCTAACCTTGGGATGTGTTGCATAACATCGAAAGAGAATTCAATATCAAAATCAGATGCAACATTCATCAATGAAATAATTGGATGACCCGGCTCATGTGTTGTCTACCGAGAGAATACATATTGCCAGAGAAGCAGAAATAATCATGCATCTCATGCTCATATATTTTTTTCTAATAATGTGGTATCAGCTGATTGCATTCAGTATACCAAAAAGCTACGAGAGAAAATCAAAGTTGTGTAAAGAGAAATCTAAGAGAAGAAGTTCAAAGAAATGACGTCATTGAACAATGTCATAGTGGAATGTTTTCTACTGAAAGTAAGGAAGTTGAAATAGACTCAGGGGGAGTAGAAGTGGAAAATTTTAATTCAGAAGAAGATACTGATGATGAGAATGAGGAATTAAAGTCCGTATCTACACAGAAGCCAAGGAGTCAAGCTGAAATAGATAGATAGAATATCATTGGTGATCAGTCTGCTATGGTTCAGACATGAAGAATGATATCATTAAAGTAAACATCATTTTTATCTCAGGTGGAGCAAAAATGTTTTTCCAATGCAGCTGATGATGAAAACTGGGTTCAGGCCATGAATGAAGAGCTTGATCATATTGAAAAGATCTGGACATGGGAGATTGTTTCGAGGCCAGCAGATAAGAATGTCATCGGAACTAAATGGGTCTATCACAAGAAGATTAATGAATATGGCATCGTAATTCCGAAAAAAGCCCGACTAGGGTATAAGGGATAGTCCCAGATAGATGGAATTGATGTTGATGATACATTTCCACCAGTTTCTAGGCTGGAGACAATCAGATTATTTTTTGAAATAGTAGTGCAAAGAAAGTTTAAAGTGTTCCAAATTGATGTCAAATCTATATTCATGAATGGATTTCTAGAAGAGGAGGTGTATATTGAGCAGCCAAATGTTTTTCTCATTCATGAGGATGAGAACAATGTTTTCAGGCTGAAGAAGGCATTGTATGGGCTGAAACAAGCACCAAGAGCATGGTACTCAAGGATTGATCAGTACTTGAAGAAGCTTGGTTTCCAGCATGGGGGAGTTGATTACAATCTCTATTTCAGCAATGAAAGAAATCAAAGGATGATGTAATTGGTTTATGTTGATGACATAATATTTGGTGTATCAGATGAAGCTCAGAGCTTATGGTTTTATGAATTCATGACAAATGAGTTTGAAATGTCAATTATTAGTGAGATAACGTTTTTCCATGGTCTTCATGTCACACAATGACGGAATGGAAAATTCATTTCTCAATTAAAATATGCCAATTAGGATCTAAGAAGGTTTGGAATGGATAATTCCAAGGAGATGGAGATTCTGGTTGCTACCCAGATGAAATTATCAAAATATGAGGATGGAGAGGTAGTTAATATCACAGAATATAGGCAAATTATTGGGAGCTTGTTGTACTTGACATCTATATGGCCTGACATTGTTTTTTCCACATGCCAAGAATTGAGATATCATAGTAATCCCAAAGAAAGCCATATGCTCGCAGTGAAAATAATACTTCTATGCAAATTGGGCCGAATCAGTAGATGACATAAAATCAATGTCATGAGGTGCATTCTATCTTGGTGGATTGTGTATTTCTTGGCTAATCAAGAAGCAAGATTTCATTTCATTGAGCACCGTGGAGGCTGAGTATATTGCGACAACTCAAGCATGGACACATTTATTGTGGATGAAGCACTAGCTTGAAGATATGGGAGTTGAAGTGATGTCTCCAATCGGAATCCAGTGCGATAACTCAAGTGCTATAAATATCAGCAAAAATCCCATCCATCACTCAAGGACAAAAGCACATTGAGATAAAGTATCATTTTATCAAGTAGAAAGTTGAGCAGGGAATAGTGAAGTTAGAGTATGTGCCTACAAAGATACAAGTTGCAGAAATTATGACAAAGGCCTTACCCAAGGAATCTTTTGAGAGGCATCGACTGGATCTGGGAGTTCATTCAACTCCCTGCACTTGAAAGAGTGTGGATGTGGAACACACCAGTCTCTTTGATGTATGATGTGTTTTTCCCTAATGTAAGGATATGTGTTCTCTACTCTGTTACAGACTGCAAATGAGTGTCCATTGGGTTCATTGACAAAGGGGGAGAAAATAGTGATTGTTCAATGGGGAGACAATGTGGAAATTTGATAAATAATAGTTGAAGGGGAGAAGCTGAAAAGTGGAGCAGCGAGATAGGGGGAGCAATGAAAAAGGGGGAGAGTATTAAATTTGACGATGCTAGAAGTGATCGATCAAAGAATAAATATCACGATAGCTGAGGATCGTGATGAAAGCTTAAGAGTGATGTTGGAATGTCGTAAGAATATTTCCAAAAATTGGTATCACTTTGGTAAAAATTGGTATAAGTTTGGTGTCAACATTGGATGTCATAGTTTAAGTGATTCATTGATGAAATTTTCATTTACTCTTGTTTCTCACGCTGAGCATTGCTCATGTGGGCCTAGAGTAAATCCTTGATTTTATTCAGAATCTAAAAAGGAGAATGGTGGATGAAGAATTAACGGTGTATTTTTTTATAGAAGAGTTTTTAACAAACCCAAATGGGGAGATTGTTGGGCAAAAATCCCTCCAGCTATCACTGAAGCATTTTTGAGGTGATTGTGTTTGTTGAAAAAGTGGAAATTTATGTGGTGATTATTGACAATGAAAAACCATGAAATAAAAATTTATTAATAAATGGGATTTCATTCTGGAATGTTGAGTTCAAGAGTTTTGGTCAATGATCCATGTTTGATTCAAGAACGTCAACAACTGAATGGATGATCTGCAAGCGGTACAAAAATAACTGATACAAGGTGGCTCTGTTTTCCAAATTTTTGGGCATGAAAATAAACAAATAATTAAAAGTGGTTTTTGAAAGGGGAATTGTGCGTATAATGTTTTTCAAGATTAGAAGGTCAAAATATGGAAAAGGAAAGAGGGTTGTGTAGGTATGGTTGTTGTCGCGCAGGTTACATTCATGCTGAGAAACAACCTACGCGCCGGTGCCCAGGAAGGTTGGAAAGTTGTGTGCCATATGTTTTTCAAGTTCAGATCTTTGAAATATGGAAAAGGAAATACGGTCTCGCATGTGTCTTGTAGGAAAAGAAACCATGTGCACCGAGACTTACATGCTGAGGGGAGACTTGCACGCCACCGCGTAGGATAACCAAATCCCAATAAATACAGGACCAACCCTCCTCATTTGTAATGGATTTCAACACTCTGAAAAATAAGGGCTCCCATCGCGCTGGTGTAGTGGTCATGCAAGTGGTGTGTGGTTACGCAGGTGGACTTGCTCGCCCGATTTTGAAGTTGCGTGGCGATTGGTTGTTGCGTGCCAATATTGGTTTGCGCGTAAAAGGGGTTGAATCGCGTAGGTTTGGAGCTACAGAAGATTGTGCCACGCAGGTGTTTGATGTGACTTTCACACAAGTTGTGACATGTGTGCCGATACATGCACGTCGGGTTAGACCTATGCATCATGTAAGGTTGATTCACGACAGTTATTCAGGCCTGCGTGAAAGCTGAAAGATTTCTCAATACCTTCAGTGCAGAGATAGATTCATCTACGGGTGAATGCTAGACATCAACAGAGCATCTACAAATAGAGGGAGATGCATTCCTTAATGAAAATGAAGAGACCTATAGGTCTATAAACTATGATTGGATCTTTTCTAAAGCAGTGAGCAAAGGAAGAGGAAGAAGGTGATCCTCTCCACCGGCAGTGAGCCAAAGAGAGAAAAACAGGGAGTGACCCTTAGGAAAGAAGTGAAATAACCCTAAACCTAGTAAAGGTAGTGACCCTAGGAATATAAGTGATCAATCCTGAACATTGTATTCATTATTGGAAGTGTGCTTTAGTGGATTTGGTACATTTGAAAATCTCTGGTGTATGCTCCTTATACGTAGCCTAGTGAGGGAGAACCAGGTAAAAATCTATGTGTCTGCCTGTTTTCTTCCCTGTATGACATTCAAAGCATCATCATCATATAAAGAAAAAAAGAAGTGATCATAATAAACACACATGTGCAAAAAAGTGACCCTTTTAATAAAGAGGTCAAGATCCAGTGGGGCAGGAAGAATTTTGAGAAATAATATCCATACACTGATTCACCCCCTCTCAGGTTATATAGGACCCTATTGGTCCTAACAGTAACTAATAAATTATTCAAACATGTAAGGTATTTTCATCACAAAATCAAATACTGATGTGATTGGAGGAACAATTTATTTAATGGTGTAAATAAGGAACCACCAAATCCACCACCCCCACTCCCATGTTTCAAATGCTTGGATTATGGGTATTATGGTAATTATTACTCAAATATAATGGTTAATAGTGATTATATGCATCAGTAACCTCTAAATCCTAGAGAAAAAGAGAATTCTCATGTGGTCACTATTGTTAATGTGTGGTTTGATAATTATGTAGTGATTGGAACACTTACCATTCAATTTAGAACTTCTGATTTCATAATTTATTTTAGATGTACCCACACATTTATATCTGGTAAATTTTCTTGGGGTATCAAAATACCATATCAATTATTAGATATTTAACATTGAGTGAACACTCTTAATGTTATAATTATCAAATCTCAAGTATATTATTCTTATCTTATTGATGTTTGTGGGAATGTGATTCTTGAAAATCTCATTTTTGTACCTCTTGTTGAATTTGATATTGTTTTATTAATGGATTGGATTTCATTACTTAAATACCCCATCTATTCCTAAGGATGGGAGGTCATGTTTTATATTCAATACTAAAAAATGATTGTATATGAGTGGTATGATTAATATGAACTTCCAATATAAATATAATTAATTATATGGGTCTTGATTCTAATTAACATTGGGTTTTTATCTCAGATTGTTCGAGAGAAACTCAACATCAATGATATTCATGTTGTATAGGAGTTTGTTGTTTTCCTTCTAAAAGAGTCTCATGGCCATCCAAAAAATGTGTATTTTGATTTTTTAATAGAAAAAATATTGGGTTCTACAAATAATTCAAATAATTGATATATAATGGTCCTGATTGAGATAGGAAATTTTTTTTACAATAAATATGCATCAATGTGACACAGTATTGATTATTTTGAAATTACAAAGATAAAAATCAAAAATATATATCCACTACCCGAATATTAATAATTTCTTTGATAAACTATGCATATATCAGTACTTTTCCAATATTTACCTTTTTTGGATGTCATCAACTAAGGGTCAATAAGGAGGTCAAACCCATGAACACATTCAAAATATGCTATCGAAACTATTAATTTATAGTGATTTCATTTTTTCTTACTAATTCCCCCATTATAATCATGGATTTAATGAATAAATTATTTAGATATTAACATGAACAATTTTTGGAATTATTTGTTGATGATATTCATATATATTCAATGAGTAAGCAAGAATTTGAGTTTCACTTGGGTATTTTACTGAAAACCCTAATAAAGGATATACTATATGAAAAAATTACTTTGCGTGAATTTTTCTTATACGAGGATTCATTTTTTGGTTATATAATATAAAGTGATGTTATATATTTGTGTCCATAAAAACAAAACATACTAAACATTGTCCCAAAAAACCAATGTGATTGATATTTTTACATTTATTTATTTCTTTAGATATTATCAATGCATTGTGGATAATTTCTGCTGACTATCTAATCCACTCACCTTGTTAACTCGAAAGGGATCAAAGTTCTTTTTGATAGATGGATATTAGGAAAATATCAAGGAATTAAAGAAAAGTTGAATTAATTCACATGTTTGTACACTACCCTATAGTGGAGAAGGTTTTGTGATCTATAGTGATGAATTGATTAAGTTACTAGGATGAATACTCATGTGTAATGATACAATGATTGCTTATGCCTTTTGAAAATTGGAGGATATTTGAAAAATTACTCAACTCGTTGTTTTGAGTTAGCTACAGTAATGTTTTTATAAAAGATATAGAAGAATTGTACTTACTGTGAAATTAGTGATAAATATATTAATTATAAATGATTAAAGTATATATTCACAGAAACAAGTTGAATATGTTTCAGAGAATATGGATGTAAATGATTATAGATTATGTGTTCTTAATAAATTCCCACCCTAGGAAGGAAAACAAGGGGGATGATTCCCTAGGTAAAAATGATTATTCTAGTTTATATATTATATGGTTTAGAAAATATTTATTATATATATATATATATTAAAAATATATGACTACAAATATTGAAGGAAGGGGATATATATTCACTTTCTCAAATTAATGATTGACTATCAATCTCGGTAATGAATAAAGAGGCACAAAAAGAATATGTGTAATCATAAAAGATGATAACATATGTTCTTCATATCAACCATAACTGTGAGGGAATTATATTGCTCAAGAACCATTTATGTTCTCTTTCTAAACCATATTTCAATAATAATCTCTTTGATGATGTGACAAGTTCATCATTATCTATTCATCTGGGATGTATGAAATTTTATATAGACATGAAATAGTGTTACTAATGGGACAACATGAAAAGAGATATTGAAGAGTATGTATCTCAATTCATTGAATGTATGATAGTTAAGAATAAGAGATAGATGTCTAAGGGGGTGTTAAAACCTTTCCCAAAACATAATGAAAATGGGAATAAATCACCATGGAATTATTTAGTAGACTCCCCAAAACATCTAAATGACATATTGATATTTGTGTTATATTTTATTATCTTCTGAAGTTAGAACCTTTTAGTTATGAAAGGCGATTTATCATTTGATTATTATTAATTTTATTATGTTAAATAAGATGTAAGGTTACATTTAGTGTCATATGTTTTTTATATTGTATCATGATTTATGGATTACAAACATTTTTTGTTGAGGATTTTAACCTGATTTGAAAATAGAGTTTAGTTATAGTATTACATATAATCATTAAATAAATGGTTAGTCTAAGAGAACAATTCCAATATTATAGTATATTTTGTAGTCATTTAATATTTATTTCAAAGGTATTTGGTATTAACATGTTCCTCTAGTCAATTTCTCATCCAATAATAGCTTTCACCTGAGTCTTCAAATTCCCATTTATGAAGACCTCTACGGAAATAAGTATAGAAATACAATGTATTGGGATAAATTTTTGGAAAGAAAACTAGTGGTAACTGATCTAGATGAGGAAATTGTAGAGATGGTGATATCAATTTTTTTGTGTATCGAGGTATCTTAGAGGTGACATAATATTTTATTAATAATATTCAGTGAAATATGGAATTCAAAGTTAGTGAGAAGGTGTTTTTATAAATTTCTCTATCGAATAAGGTTATCTGATTTAAATATAAATTAAATTGTACCACTATTTATATTATCCCATTTAATATTTTTCTTATTGATTATGGTTGGAGGATTATCATTTGAAAAATACCCTAAGAAAACGTCATGTCCATGATGGGTTCTGTGTATCTCTCCTGAGGATTTACATACTTGAACCATCAGAGGTCCTAAACTCAGAGGTCACACATAGAGAGAATGGCTATTCATATTAATAAATATCAGTGTAATTATTTTATTACGTAGATAATTTAATAGAGAACAATACAACTCATTTAGTAAATGTTCTCTGGAGGAATAATAAATTTGAATAATCTTCCCCATAACCCAATGATGTGTAGGAACAAGGATATCCTCATTCTATCTCAAACATTATCTACAATGATATCTTCCAAAATTACTTATCCATGTCCTAGAGATTATTTTATTTCCAAAATATCATCCATATAGGGATAAAGAAATAATATAAAATAGGGTTCTCAACGAAGCGGTATACCTCTTAATGGGGAAATTTCAAGTTTATTTCTTCTTCTACCTCATATAAACCCATGATATACATTAAAAATATAATTAATTCAGTATATTACATAAATTAAATTGTGATTATGAGAATGGAACAACCATTATTCACCTTCCTCCAATCTATTGGAATATAATAACATTACTCGTTTATATGTCAGCACTGCCGCCTCCACAAAGTGGTGTGATTTTTTTTCATTTACATTTTACATAGATGTTAATAATGAATTATTTAATTAATATAGAAGACAAATATGAAATAATCATTATTTTTTAAAGGGTAATTATTATTTAAATTTTTTCATTTATTCTGTTGAAAAGTTAAAATGACATTCATGTGTACATATGACCTACAATCTCCATATATAGTATAATTCATTTTTCAATATGTATATATTATGGATTAATATAAAAATAAATATATATTGATAATATATGATATTTATATGATTAATGAAATTCTGTACATGATGTAACCATGATCAAATTACAAGTACCATGACTACCTTATGAAAATTTGAAGAAAAAATTAAATTTTTATCACCTAAATAGCATATTTCAAAATGTAATTGTTAATAAATGGGTGTTGAAATGTTATAAGTGGATCATATATGATAGTTTAAGTATTCATGAATATTTTATATAAGTATCATAAATTAAATTTTTTTATATTAGTGGTTAATGATATTTTTATGTAAGTCAAACAAGAGTTAAGGGTTTCATATTACAATATAAATGTTTACTGGAATAATTTATGATTATGCATTTAATAAATAACATATATGATCTACATATCAATAATTCAAAAAAATTATTCTCCTATTATTTTTTCTGGTATTTAAATTATTTTCATTTAAATTTCCTCTCATTATGTACTCAAAAGAAAAAATAATGCTTTTACGGAAAACTGACATTATTTCTCACTTTAGTAAAAAAATACATTCCCTTCCATGTTCATATTTTAAAAAAATATATTCAATAATGTATTTAAAATTATCCTATAATTTTGTAAATTTATTTTAACCTATGATTTTTTTGAATTTTTTAAAATTAATATTCTTTTTGTTTTCTGAATGAGGTATAGTTGAAAATTTACCAAAATTGTGAAATTAATATTTGTTTTAATGTGCACTACATGAATTTATTTTTCCACCATCAGGTCCACATAATGATTTAAATCATAATTTATAATTTTCTAAGGTTTTTAAAGGAAATATGTTCCACAATATTTTTTATATTTTTATATTTTAATGAATTTATTTTAAAATGAAAATGATATTTTCATCAATAAATATTACAAGTGGTACTTTATAAAGAAATTTTCATCGTTGATAAAATCCTTTTTTCTATTTATTTTTACTAGGTATATGATCCAATCATTCCAAAAATTTTACTTATTTGGATAGATTATAACGATGATTATTTATGGATAATTCTATGAAACTAATTTCATTCCCATGAGTTAATTATGTTATGAAACCTGTTTTTTCATGGTTCATTCAATAATGAAATATTCATTAGACATTTTCATTTTTATTGGTTATTATATGATGAAATGGTATTTTGGAACAGATATGATGATTATAATAATATGATTGGTGTCTTATAATTATATATCCCTCTAATGCATTCGGTAAATATGTATTTCATATGAGATAACATGTACTGTAATAGAGAGTGAACCCATTTCATTAAGGTATTATTTACACTAATATTGTCTTGGGAGGGAACCTTGACTAATAAGATGGAATTTGGATTTACCCAAATCTATTATGATAGTTTTATAATTGATCATTTTTTACTGTTAAAATGATATTATAGGATTATTATTCTTCCACAAACTTGTGTGTTATTCAAATGTTATTCTCCCGTGGATCATATTCTTTAATTCTTATAGGATTCATTTCATACGAACTACTAAGAATTATTTCATAACATAATATTATGATATTTTATATTAATTTCATGGTTTCCAAATATTAATATCACATTATCATTCCCTTATACTCATTTCATGTTTTCATATTGATTACTATCTACCTTTTTTACCATTAATGTGCATCTAATCTCACTATTGTTTGTGTTTCCTTTCCCCCTGTTATAATGAAATTTTTTATGTATGATATATATAAGAATCGTTATATTTATGAAGATATTAGTGAGATATTTTGTTGATCTCTTAGGAACCGTATTTTTTGGTATACAAGTTTCTGAAGACACCATGCATGTACGATTTTGAGGTGGATTATAATGATATTTAATGAAAAATTATAGAATAATATTTAATATTTATATATGAAAAGTATTGGTCCATATATAATAAGTCTATATAGTATGCATTTTATAATTAAAACTATTATTTTTATGGTTATTTTCTGTTTTATGAAGGCTCTTGGTTTTTTGAGAAACTTGTTTTGTTCAATCACAAGCACTTAAATTAATCCATGAGTAATTTTAGGAGAAGTTTGAGGGGGATTAAACACGCTCAAGGAATCAAATGTGAGATATTGATTTTTAATATTGAATATATATTCCAACCATTAAAAATGATTTTTAAAGGTGTAATTATCCTATATTTATTGAAAAAATAAATCTTATTATTATGTCAGCACAAAACGTTTTTTACAAAAAATATTGACAGACATATTGGATGGAAGAAAAAAATGAATATAAAATAGACATAGTTATTGAAAGTACAATATAATATAAAAATGAGAATATACATGAATTTTCTATAATTTGGAAATGTATTTTATGAATGATGAGTAACATATAATAAAATTCTTCGTATTTTCTATCATTTGGGTTGAAATGTTGAAATCCAAAATATCATTGTTTATTGATGGCTTGAAAAACAATTTTCTTGATTGTGTTAAAACTCTTTGATGAAGGTAGAGAATTATTTTATAATATATGGATTTTTGTTAAACATTTTTATTAGGGTATTGTTTTTACAATAGGGAAAAACAAATGGAAAATTTTTTCAAGTTGGTGATGTGTAGAGTTAATGATATTGAAGCATGGTTGAGGAGAATTATCATTGGGATCAATTACTGGGATATAGTTGTCAAATTAATATGGGAAATATTTAAAAGGTAAAAAGTATTCATAATATTTCAAACATGACAAGAACAATTCATGGATACCCCCTAATGGTAAAGTATAAAAATTTTTAATAATGACATGAGAAATATTTTTGACTGTGGAGATTTGAACGTTTTTGAACTGTGTGATAAGAATGTGATACTAACTATTGTAGATGTGGAAGAAGGGGAAGATGAAGTGGTTGGAGTTGACCAATGATACAATGCTTGATATTATTATAATAATGTTGAATATTATTGAAATGGAAATTCTTAATCGGCTACCTAAATGATAAAGAAAAATTATGTTCATATCATCACAAAATATTGAAAAAAGTGTATGGTCAAAAAATCCTCGAAGATCAATTCAAATTAGTTAAAAATATAATAACATCATTGTTAGCTTTACAAACATCCTAATATTCATATTTCAATACATAATATATTAATGAAGCTTTATAATATCTTTGGTGGAATAAACTATAAATGAGGAACTAGAATTGATTTAAAAGAGTGATAGATGTTAACTTTTACCCAAAAAAAAAATAAAAATGTGATTGGTAAAAAATGGGTTTTTTGAAAAACGGTAAATGAAAATGTGATGTAATAATATACAACACATGAATGGTTTTTAAATTGTTACTCTCAAATTGAAGTCATTAAAATTAATGAGACATTTTTAGTTAGAGGAAATATTACAAAATATGAGAATATTTTTTTCTATCTCTAGTGTAATGTCTAGGATTTTTCCGTTAATTATTTTAAATAATATATGGAATTATTACGAGACCGGGCGTGAAGACAGAACATCATTCCGTGGTCCAGTGAGCCCTGAATGGTGCTTTTAACTTTTTTTATGTTAGGTGAGTCGGTACTTGTGTGTAGTTGTGGCAGTTTTCAAAACAGATGCCCGGTTTAAAAATATGAGTGCACAGTTGTGTCCGGGATGATGAATTTACCTAAGAGAGAGGCTAACCTCGATCGGTGCAGGTCAAGGAAAAAAGTTAATTTTTGGACGTTTTAACTAAAATAAAAATAAAATAAATTAACAAGTTTATTTTATTTTTATTTAAGGAAACATCCGCTGCAGCGCGGTAATGGTGCAAATGTTTCCTAAATTAATGGTGCATCATAATAACTTCAAAATGGTGAGTCAACTTCATTAATTCTACTACGTAATTAAATGACAACATGTTTCCCTTTTTAATGGGTTAAGAAATTGTTGATCGTTGGAAACGGCTGAGAGGAACCTCTGCCGAATCCGCGAGGTGTTGGAGGAAATTCTCGTCGACGAACGACGATGGATCGAAGTCGAGAATCGCTATGCCAACAACGTTGAAGGATTCCGATGACAATAGTAGTGTGAATCCTTTGTCAATGATCGATCCTTTGGAAATTTAGGGGTTGTTATTTTGATTTCTTTTCCCCGTATTTAAGTTTAAACGTCAAACGTGGATTAACCACGAACAAGTTGATCCACGAACTCGTACGTTTTTGCGGGAGGGATTTTCTTTGGGAAAATTATGGGGAATTGATCCATGCTTTATGTTTTTGTTGATTCATGCTCTGTTTATGCATATTAACAGGAGTGGATCAATTCCGTTACAAACGACGGTGGAGGTTATTTCCTCAATTTGTTTATTTGGATTTCTCCCCCTTATTTTCCCCGTGCGTTCTTCGCGGGGTGACGAACAAAGGATCATTGCGCATCTGTTATACGACGCAATGATCCCAAACTGAAGGTTAAAAACCAAAATGACCTTATGGAGGTATGAAGACAATGGCAGAAGAATAATTGGACATGATGGGAAAGAGATTTCTTCAAGCGTTCTTCATGCGGGAATATAGGAAGACGTTTTCGGAGCCTATCGGAGGTCCGAAAATGATGGAAGCGAATTCATGGTGTCGGGCTGACCAGAACCTAGATGTTTTGTGGCGATCGGATGCCCATATCGATGATCGGAGTAGCATGGGAGGCGTGATGGCTAAGAGCATTGTTTCTGGAGATTTCCAGAATACACGGTGTGTAATTCTGAAGAACATGTTGTGTAATACTAGCGACAGCGGCTAGTGTTTCGGGGTCAGATAAGAATCACAGGACGTGTGACCCCGGTCACATAGCATGTTGGAATTTCCTCGATGCTCGGCATGTAATTTGGGTAGAACACAAACACAGGATGATCTACATGACTTCAGGCAGCACGGCGTGTACAGCTTGGCAGAGGCAGCTACCCGGAGCTCGTTGTGTATCCTGGGGATACGCGGACATGGGATAGAGAACACGACCATGTACTCTAACACACGGCTAGGCGAGGGTAGCAGCGTGGGTCACCCCGTGTGCAGATTACACGGGTCGGAGTACACGAGTTGGTGACCATGTACGGGCACATGGCCAGAGTACACGGAGCCAACCCCAGTTACCCAGGCATGGCGTGTACCCCATAGTACACGCCATGTACTATGTTTTTTCTACAAGACCAGCCTCACGACATGGGCCTTTGTACACGGGCAGTACCCGAGGTCGGACAACACGGTGTGTATCATTTCTACACACCGTGTAATTTTTGGAAAATAGCTTGGTCCTTTTGTTCATCATGCCTTGAACATCTTTTGTTTGGGTTAGTGCCCCTTCTTCTTGTTTCCTTGAGGGTCAGGCATCATTCCCTCACGCGGGGTTTTGATCCCTTCAGCAGGACATTATGTGATAGAGCCAGGCATCCATCTGAGAGGCCTGGATCAAGATCCTCTATCCATTCTAGATCCAAGGGAGAGTCAGGTATCGACGTGACCAACTCTACCAGGCATTGATTATCTACCTAGCAGGTGAATTCCGAATGATTAGTGGTATCCTCCATTTCCCTGACAGTGATCCTCATCTGTGTATCAAGATATTTCCCACTCAGGAGTGTGTCTCCCATAATGAGTTCTTCAATCTATCGTAACCTTTCCACCAAGGAGTGTGTCTCCTGTAATGAGTGTAACTATCTCTCGTGATGGTTCCCGACGAATAGCACTTCTCAGACGGACATCATCGGTGCTATAAGACTCATGGAGTGTGTTCTCTCGGAACTAGTGCATCACAGAATCTTCTAAATGAATCCCTTACGGGGGTATGCGCTTGCGTGACTTGTCTCTAGACCATGGGTCTGGATTTTGAGTATATCTGGTTTGTTATATATGTTCATTAAACATATACTATGCATAGCTGCCTATACCTTTACTTTGTTTACTCCTTTGTGGTTTTAGGGTCCTCTACCAAGTATTGTTATACTCACCCCTGCACAGGCTTCACCTGCACGTCTGGTGTCTTGTGCAGACGAGTGGCCTTTCGATAGAGTCCAGGGCAGAGCAGGAAAGGACTGAGCTTTTTGAGTTCCCTATAGGCCGAGGCATTCCTATGGCTACAAGCGGCAGTCCTAGTATCTTTTTGTGCATACAGGGTGGACCATGTAGAT
This sequence comes from Viscum album, assembly GCA_963277665.1. NCBI lineage: Eukaryota > Viridiplantae > Streptophyta > Magnoliopsida > Santalales > Viscaceae > Viscum > Viscum album. Next base: position 1,192,789,319 of record OY728123.1, on the reverse strand, counting down.
TTCAGACTCTTGTTTTTGGTGGGTTTGTATTCTGGCCTAGTTTACCATTACAGTACTCTACCATTTGTTGGTCTCTGTTGGTTGGGGTTTAGTTGTATGCATGCATTTTGTTCCTTAGTGTTTTACATTTCATCATTTGTGGGCTTGGAGATGTGTGTGTGTACAGGTGCTTAGGCAATGCCTCTCATGTTAGTGATATGCCTACTTGGTGCTAGTCACCAGCCCCTGGCCTATTGTAGGTAGGCATGGGGAGTCATGGCGCGGGCCCCACTGGGATGGGTCGTGACAGAGTGGTATCAGAGGAGGTATGTTCTACCTTAGGACCAAGAGACTGTGATTTTGGTTTGGGTAAATAGTGTTAAGTGTTTCAGGTTCGGCTTTCAGGCCAGAGACCCCAGTGTTGGTGTGGCGGCCGACATATCCATACACCAGGACTCTAATAACCTGATTTTTGACTTGGTGCACGAAAACACTAGTTGCAGGGAAATAAAATGTACATGCATCATATAGGAATTGTTTGTTCTTTCCATGTCCTTTGTGTCAGCTATCCAGATATACTCATTAACCATGGTACATCTTGTTTGTTTACAGGATGCCTCTACGACGCATACCATCTAGGATTCAGCAGCACGATCACGAGGATGACCCTGTCAGTGAAGAGGCTTCGATATAGGGACTAGCACCCCATGCGTTGCCACCTGGTTGTGCACCTGCTATACCACCACCAGTGGAGCAGCCAGTCGTACCTGTTGTACTGACCGGCAAGGAGCGCAGGCTTAGCGTACTCCATGAGTTCCAGAGACAGAGACCCCTCAGGTTCTGAGGAGAGCCCGACCCTCAGTGTAACAGCTCGAGATTTTATGAAAAATATTCTTTTTAATTTTATTAATGTCTTGTGTTGTACGCTACACCAAAAGGAGCTTGCAAAACACACATCCTTGACTTTCCTTGCATTACACGCAATCACGACCTTCCTCGATAGCGTGTGCAGTACGTAATACTGAGTTTCACTAAACAACGATATGCTATTAAAATATTATTAAAACTAGCCATTAAGAATAGTAATAACCACCTTTTAAAATTTTAGAAATTTTACCTCTCAAAATGGACTTCATTTTTGGATTCAGAGTATCAAATTTAGCCTACGGTGAAATTTTGGTAATTTTCGGATAACTTTCATATTTTGATGAATAGTGAAAATTACTAAATTAAAATTAAAAACAACTTTTTCAATCGAAATAAATAATAGTGATATATTATTAATTTGAGTGGTTTTAAAGTATATTTAGAATATATTTTTACAATTCAATACAATTTTGGTCATTGGATGTAATTTCACATTTACACCAGACATAAACAAGTGTTAATCTTTTGATAGTTATTATCTCTTAAAAACATGCTATTTGTTGTGACAGCGGAAATTAATTATAAAATTAAATAATACAACCTATATGTTGGGAATTTTGTAAAATAGAAATCATTTTTGAATTCGGAATATCAATTATAGATTAGGGTGAAATTTTAGCATTTTTCTGAAAAACTTCAATTTTTGATGAATAGTGAACTACTAAGTGGTAGTTAAAAAAATTAATTTTTTCATAAATCTTAATTTTACCGCTTCTGTGAATGGAATTTAAAAAATCCGAGAGATACGGTTGATGTCAGTAGGTAAAATGTGGTTCAATGAGATGAAAATAATTTTTGGTGAATAGTAACTTTTTACTTTTATTTACCACGGTTAAAAGTAAATATGGTAATTAAGGGTAAAAATGATATTAACACATGTCCTAATCCTATTGGACAAGTGTATTTCGACCAAAAACAAACTTAGGAATAAAATATGACCATTTAATCCCACTTGAATTAGATTAGGACATTTATTATTATTTAATTCAAAGAAGAGTTAAAAGAGTTAAAATCAAAGTTTATTTAATAAAACATTTTTAATATAGGGTTATACATAAGATAAATACGTCTATAAATATTCATTAGAAATCTAAAACGATTTCCTACATAATGGTATTTTATTTGTAATTTTTAGACATTAAATAATTTAATTTATATATGACACAACGATGATGCAGTAATTATCTTATTAATGAAATATTGACATAATTGATGTCATAAATATCCAAATAAATATAATTTGAAACTTTTTATGAATTCCACTAATTTTCTATGTTAATAAGACATGTTAGTATTGATTTAATTAAATTTTTTCGAACTTATAATTCTGTTATGATTTTCACAAAAATCAATTACTATATAGTGTCAAAATTGACATAAAATAGTTTTTAACAAATATTATATTAGTAATTGTTATTTTATTCCTAAAAATATAAGGCTAGGCCAAATGACATAGCTAAGGTTATATATATTAATAATAAACAATTTGGGGTTCGTTTGGCTTCTTATAGTATGTTTATTAACCTTATAGTGTAAGAACACAAGAAGACACGGTAAAAGTAAAATTATTTAACTTAATGTTAAATCTAAATGATAAGGTTAATATAGGAACCTAAACTTGCCTAAATTCTATTGGATGAGAGGATTTAGACCCATCCCCACATTAGATTCTAAAGAAATCAATTTTGAGCTATTTAAAACCGAATTTTCTTTATAATAAAATAATATTTTTAGTTATTCCAAAGGTGCCCCTCTCCTCCCTTATAAAAGGGCACCTCCTACCTCTCCTCCACACACCAATTTGAGCATTCAATCTCGGCCAACCCCTGCCAAAATTTCTTATACACTTCCCTAATATCATCCTAGAGGTCCTGGTCTTCTTAAAAGTGCAATTTTAGTGCCCTAAAAGGAGGTCTCAAAGAAGCACTTCAAAGAAGAGGTAATATCAATTACCGATCCTTTCCAATTTCTTTCTTCTTCAACTTCTTCTTCTTTAGTTGTTTCATTATGAAGTAATAACATCAGTATCACTCATATACTGATATGTTATTATAAGTTTCAAACAACCCTATTTAACCATCTATCCATCATACGGAAAATGAAATCACCGCGCGTGCATATGTACGGAATACCGTCTCCACGCCGTAGTGTAATCTATTTTCCGCCACCACCTTAATAGGATGGGTATAATGGTGTAATGAGTAACTATATATGATTATTATAAAGTGATATTGATACTGAAATAGTATACATACATTTAAACACAATTCCACGACCATGGGAACGATATCATCGCTCGTGCGTACGTACGGACTACCGTCTCCACGACGCGATGAGATTCATTATCCATGTTAACCATTCCAGAATGATTATAAAATATATATAGTGAATAATAATGGAATATATGACATGTTAAATCTACTGTATTTATGTATATATATATATATGTCATCTACTTACATCCATTCAAGACAATAAGGAAAGGAAAGTAGCGTTCATGCGTACGTACAGACTACCGTCTCCATGAACGGTGTGTTTCATTTAATTTATCTATCTATTATATATATATATATATTGAATATATATGATATATAAATCATACTTTATATTCTGGATTTAATTAAATCATGATATGAGTAATAATATTGTCAAGAACAACAAGTCCAAACACCTACGTTAAATGAAACGATTTTACCCAAAACGCTTCTTTAACATGAATTTACAAAAGAACGGGGAATATAAAGTCATAAGTGGACCATATATGATATAATAACAATGAATATGATTCTGGAATAAGTCAATAACATGATTTAAATCATTATACAGGAGTTTCGGACACATACAAAGCAAGTCGAACCTAAGGTAAGGGAAAATATCACAATCTCATTTTTATCCGAGATTGTTTTTACTTTGTCATTTACTGGGGTGTATTTTATCATCCACATCAATGTTTCCTCAATATGTAATATTATTTCCATCCACCTAAAATTTTTTAAATCCAATTTTACCCTTCGGTGAATTTTTATTAAAAGATAAGAAAGGAATCTTTTGTCGTTTTTCGTACGAGGTACATTTTGACTTTTCCGACAAAAGTACGAAGAATGTTTTTTTTAACTTATACGGTATGAATGGATTTTTCAAACATTATATCCAATAAGATTACTTTACATGTTTTCAAGTTTATTTTTAATCAACTTCTTTTTGTTTAGAATTGTATGACATGTTAAAAAAGGAAAAGTATTTTTGAAGTAGAAAGGATATTTTCCTCAAGAATGGAGTTCAAGTGTTTTATCAAAATTATTTTCCGTCAAAGATAATAAAGGGTTCTGTTTTATCCCTATTATTACATTGATTTGATTATGTTGTGATGGAATTATTTTTATGAATTCCTTTATCGTATATGAATTGTTTTATAATGTCATGATGTTTAAGATTCCCATTTTTATTACATGGGTTATGCAATGATGTATGGTTTATGATTTCGTGGCACACATATGAATGGTATCATTATGAGATGGGTGGGACCTATATCTACCTCCAATTCATTGGGTAAAGATTTTATATCTCATGAGATAGACATGGCTGGAACGGTAGGTTATACCAGTTCAGTGAAACAGGACTGGAACGAGGGTGACTCGGTTCAGAAAGGGACTTTGTCCACGAAGATAGTCTTGGCAATGAGTCTTGACTAACAAGAAATGATTCTCTATGATTATGTGTGTATGTCACAAATTTTCCTGTTTTATGTTATTATTATTGTGATTACATTTCACTGCCATGATTTATCCCATGTTATGAAATTATGATCTCTTTTGCAGGTTAAGATTTCCAAAAGTTATGTGCTTGTGTATACGATGTGATTGATATTTCTTTTATTTACCCTTACTGAGCATTTGAGCTCACTCTATTATGTTTTATTTTCCCCAGGACATAAAGAAAGGTTTTAGGTATAAGAAAAAGGAAGATCTTTATGGGAGATGTTGAAGATCTGTCACCAGGATTAGAAGATTATATTCCGAGTTTCCAAAGACACTAAACTATTACGATCCTTGTGTGTGTGTTTTTGTTATGTACTAAGTATTTCGAAAATGTAATGTCATTTCCATGTAAGTCAGGCTTCGGGTCTGTACAATTGGTATCAGAGGAAAGGTTTAGTCATCCTTTGGAAACTAGGATGCGAAAACGTTAGTGAGATCCCTCGAGATATTTCTAAGGTATGTCTAGGGATGTCCCTAAGGTTAAGTATACGTATAGGTTATAGTACTAGAATTACGCTAACGATCATAGAATTAAACCTAAGATGTTAGATATTGTAGGTACTCCCCCTTTATTATGTTGTTTTCCCTAGCATGATTTTCGCCTCTCACACTATTCTTTTTAGGTTTTAGACGATGGCTAGAACCCGAAGGAACCTTGTTGATCAATGCAATGGACAATGCAATGATTGTCCTCCTGAACAAACAAATGTTATGGGAGATGGAGTGAAAAATATTATTTCTATACTTACACAAGCTATGAATCATTCTGGACTTCCAAATGAGTAGAGAAGGGAACAATATTCTATTGAGTCCTTCATGAGGCAACGTCCACCTTCTTTCAGTGGGTCTTCTGATCCACTTGTTGCTGAAAAATGGATCAGTACCACTGAAAAGATATTTTCAGTTCTTCAATGTTCTGAACATGATAAAGTCATCTTAGCAGTATATCGTTTGGAAGGTGAAGATGATCAATGGTGGAATATTATCAAGAATATGAGGCAAAGAGATGAAATTGAGTCCATGGAATGGGACGAGTTCAAGAACTTATTTTTCAATAAGTACTTCCCTCATATTTTTCGAACAAAGATGGAGAAGGTGTTTCTTGAACTAAAGAAAAAGGATGATGGATCTGTTTGTATATACGAAGCGAATTTTACAATACTTTCAAGGTATACATCTGGCATTATCATCCAACCTGAAAGTAAAGTTGATCGATTTTTCAGTGGCTTAAAACCAAGTCTTCGAAGGGCATTAGCTATAAGAGACTTCAGTAGCTATGAAGAAATTATGCGTCGTTCTATCAAGGTAGAAATGGAAGTTGGTGTTACATATCCATCTCATGGTTTTGACAATAAACGAAAGATGGAGTTCAAGGAGAAATCTCAGAATAATGTTGAAAAGAAGATGAATGTTTTTTTATGCACAAAGTGTGGAAAGAATCATGGTGGAGATTGTCTTAAAGGGACTAGAAAATGTTTTAAGTGTGGAAAAGAAGGTCATCGAGCAGCTGAGTGTTGAAGTAATGGAAAAAGGGATTCTAATGATGTGAATAAAGCAAACACTGCAGAGAACGCACCACCAACGCTTCAATGCTTCAAGTGCAAGAAAATGGGGCATTATGCTAATAAATGCCCTAATCCAAGGGTTAGTGATGATCAACATGAGAAACCACTGAAGGCAAAGGACAAAGGGAAGTCACATGCGATCACTATTGGCGATGTTGAATATGACAACGATGTGGTGGAATGATTAAGTCTTTATGTAATGGGATTCCAAAATAATGTGGTATCATAAGTTATTGGAATATTTATGTGTTGGTCTAATGTGGTATTCAAAGTGATTGAGATATTTTTTGGAAATAAGATGATATGTGTATAATGAAGGGAAAACGAGAAAATGAAATGTTTAACAGTATTCATGAGCTCATGATTGATATAAGGACTAAGTGATATCATGGTTTGAGTATATAGAATTTTGAGGATTTTGGTATGTGGATGGTGTTAACTTTTAACTGCATTCATGTTTTCACTAAGGTATTCAAGAGAATACATGATTACGGACTTTGAATGTTTGGAATGTGACCAACAAAACATATCTTATGATATATGGGGATCAACGATGGTATTAAATCTCTGGTAATCGTTTTCACTATGTTATGAGAGTGGACTACAGTATTATGGATAAGCCTAACGATTAGAATGGATTATGTTGGACATAAGTTAGTATTGTTTAAGGATAGAAGTTTTTTTGATATTATTGATGGGATGTTATAGTAATATAGTTTTAGAAAAAGGACAACCCGTAGGACGGGCGACAGCCCATCGCGTCGGACAAGGCTGTGGGAATCGAACCCATAACCGAAGTGCAACTGGCCTTTATCGCCTACCCCTAGCCTACAGGAAGTCCCTGTTTAGTAGAAACTAGTTTTATTTTATTAAGCAGTACGATATATGAAGTATAAGTCCATTTTAGGAACCATATATGATTAATCTCACTATAGATGGACTTATGTATTTTTTGATAACCTTTCTAACCTTTTGTTTGAGACAGATGGAATGACCCATCATTCTATCACATGATCAATTAACACTTCATGAATAACAAATTCAACTTCATTTCATTAAGAGATGAAGTGGAAATTATTCAAAGTACGAACAACAGTGAGATTGTACCAAAATAAAGTAAGTATTTATTCTAATTCAAATTCTTCAACATTAGGGAAATGATCTTGAAAACCAAAAAAATATTTTCCTAGTGCCCTTATATCCGGTAAATTAGATGGTACCTTATATCATCACAAATCTATGGATTTGTGATTACTGGCTTTTCCATATCCATGTTCTCTACCACTCTCCATCAGAACATGATGGTTAGATTTCTCTTCCATATCCATATTTTCACCTATGTGGAAACCCAGTGATTAGTTTATTTGGGTAACTGTTACATTTCATACCTTTGATTTTAAAGATTGGTTTTGGTATTCCCTTTTTACGATGTGGGTTTCTATTAAACAAAATTTCGAGTAGTAAACCATTTATAACCCAGACGAATTTCGTGGGCGAAATTCATTTTAAGGGGGGTAGAATGTAACAGCTCGAGATTTTATGAAAAATATTCTTTGTAATTTTATTAATGTCTTGTGTTGTACGCTACACCAAACAAATCTTGCACAACACACATCCTTGACTTTCCTTGCATTACACGCAATCGCGACCTTCCTCGATAATGTGTGTAGTACGTAATACTGAGTTTCACTAAACAACGATATGCTATTAAAATATTATTAAAACTAGCCGTTAAGAATAGTAATAACCACATTTTAAAATTTTAGAAATTTTAGCTCTCAAAATGGACTTCATTTTTGGATTCAAAGTATCGAATTTCGCCTAAGGTGAAATTTTGGTACTTTTCGGATAACTTTCATATTTTGATGAATAGTGAAAATTACTAAATTATAATTAAAAACAACTTTTTTAATCGAAATAATTAATAGTGATAAATTATTAATTTGAGTGGTTTTAAAGTATATTTAGAATATATTTTTACAATTCAATACAATGTTGGTCATTGGATGTAATTTCACATTTACACCAGACATAATCAAGTGATAATCTTTTGATAGTTATTATCTCTTAAAAACACGCTATTTGATGTGATAGCGGAAATTAATTATAAAATTAATTAATACAACCTATATGTTGGGAATTTTGTAAAATAGAAATCATTTTTTAATTCGTAATATCAATTATAGCTTAGGGTGAAATTTTGGCATTTTTCTGAATAACATCAATTTTTGATGAATAGTGAAACTACTAAGTGGTAGTTAAAAAAATTAATTTTTTCATAAATCTTAATTTTACCGCTTCTGTGAATGGAATTTCAAAAATCCGAGAGACACGGTTGATGCCAGTAAGTAAAATGTGGTTCAATGAGATGAAAATAATTTTTGGTGAATAGTAACTTTTTACTTTTATTTACCACGGTTAAAAGTAAATAGGGTAATTAACGGTAAAAATGATATTAACACATGTCTTATTCCTATTGGACAAGTGTATTTCGACCAAAAACAAACTTAGGAATAAAATCTGACCATTTAAGCCCACTTGAATTAGATTAGGACAATTATTATTATTTAATTCAAAGAAGAGTTAAAAGAGTTAAAATCAAAGTTTATTTAATAAAACATTTTTAATATAGGTTTATACATAAGATAAATTCGACTATAAATATTCATTAGAAAGATAAAACGATTTACTACATAATGGTATTTTATTTGTAATTTTTAGACCTTAAATAATTTAATTTATTTATGACACAACGATGACGCAGTAATTATCTTATTAATGAAATATTGACATAATTGATGTTATAAATACCCAAATAAATATAATTTGAGACTTTTTATGAATTAATCTAATTTTATAGGTTAATATTACATGTTAGTATTGATTTAATTAACTTTTTTCGAACTTATCATTCTGTTATGATTTTCACAAAAATCAATTACTAAATAGTGTCAAAATTGACATAAAATAGTTTTTAACAAATATTATATTAGTAATTGTTAGTTTATTCCAAAAAATCTAAGGTTAGGCCAAATTACATAGATAAGGTTATATATATTAATAATAAACAATTTGGGGTTCGTTTTTCTTCTTATAGTATGTTTATTTACCTTATAGTGTAAGAACACAAGAAGACACAGTAAAAGTAAAATTATTTAACTTAATCTTAAGTCTAAATGATAAGGTTAAAATAGGAACCTAAACTTGTCTAAATTATATTTGATGAGAGGATTTAGACCCATCCCCACATTATATTAGAAATAAATCAATTTGGAGCTATTTAAAACCTAATTTGGCTTTATAATAAAATAATATTTTTAGTTATTCCAAAGGTGCCCCTCTCCTCCCTTATAAAAGGGCACCTCCTCCCTCTCCTCCACACACCAATTTGAGCATTCAAGCTCGTCCAACCCCTGACAAAATCTCTTCTCCACTTCCCTAGTATCATCCTAGAGGTCCTGGTCTTCTTAAAAGACCAATTTTAGTGCCCTAAAAGGGGGTCTCAAAGAAGCACTTCAAAGAAGAGGTAATATCCATTACCGATCCTTCCCAATTTCATTCTTCTTCAACTTCTTCTTCTTTAGTTGTTTCATTATGAAGTAAAAAAATAAGTATAACTCATATACTGATATGTTATTATAAGTATGAAACAACCCTATTTAACCATCTCTCCATCCTACGGAAAATGAAATCACCGCGCGTGCGTACGTACGGAATACCGTCTCCACGCTGTGGTGTAATCTATTTTCCGCCACCACCTTAATAGGATGGGTATAATGGTGTAATGAGTAACTATATATGATTATTATAAAGTGATATTGATACTGAAATAGTATACATACACTTCAACAAAATTCCACGACCATGGGAACGGTATCATCGCTCGTGCGTACGTACGGACTACTGTCTCCACGACACGATGAGATTCATTATCCATGTTAACCATTCCAGAATGATTATAAAGTATACATAATGACTAATAATGGAATATATTACATGGTAAATCTAATGGATTTATGTATATATATATATATATGTCATCTACTTACTTCCATTCAAGACAATAAGGAAAGGAAAGCAGCGTTCATGCGTACGTACGGACTACCGTCTCCATGAACGGTGTGTTTCATTTCATTTATATATCTATTATATATATATATATATACTGAATATATATGATATATAAATCATACTTTATATTCTGGAAGTAAGTAAATCATGATATAAGTAATAATAATGTCAAGAACAACAAGTCCAAACACCTACGATAAATGAAACGATTTTACCCAAAACGCTTCTATAACATGAATTTTCAAAAGAACGGGTAATATAAAGTCATAAGTGGACCATATATGATATAATAACAATGAATATGATTCTGTAATAAGTCAATAACATGATTTAAATCATTATACAGGAGGTTCGGACACATACAAAGCAAGTCAGACCTAAGGTAAGGGAAAATATCACAATCTCATTTTTATCCGAGATTGTTTTTACTTTGGCATTTACTGGGGTGTATTTTATCATCCACATCCATGTTTCCTCAATATGTAATATTATTTCAATCCACCTACAATTGTTTAAATCCAATTTTACCCTTCGGTGAATTTTTAGTAAAAGATAAGAAAGGAATCTTTTGTCGTTTTTCGTATGAGGTACTTTTTGACTTTTCCGACAAAAGTACGAAGAGTTTTTTTAACTTATACGGTATGAATGGATTTTTAAAACATTATTTCCAATAAGATTCCTTTACATGTTTTCATGTTTATTTTTAATAAACTTCTTTTAGTTTATAATTGTATGACATGTTAAAAATGGAAAAGTATTTTGGAAGTAGAAAGGATATTTTCCTCAAGAACGGAGTTCAAGTGTTTTATCAAAATTATTTTCCATCTAAGATAATAAAGGGTTCTGTTTTTATCCCTATTATTACATTGATTTGATTATGTTGTGATGGAATTATTTTTATGAATTCCTTTATCGTATATGAATTGTTTTATAATGTCATGATATTTAAGATTCCCATTTTTGTTACATGGGTTATGCAATGATGTATGGTTTATGATTTTGTGGCACACATAAGAATGGTATCATTATGAGATGGGTGGGACCTACATCTCCCTCCAATGCATTGGGTAATGATTTTATATCTCAAAAGATAGACGTGGCTGGAATGGTAGGTTATACCGGTTCAGTGAAAGAGGACTGGAACGAGGGTGACTCGGTTCAGAAAGGGACTTTGCCCACTAAGATAGTCTTGGAAATGAGTCTTGAATAACAAGAAATGATTCTCTATGATTATGTGTGTATTCCACAAAGTTTAATGTTTTATGTTATGATTATTGTGATTACATTTCACAGCCATGATTTATCCCATGTTATGAAATTATGATCTCTTTTGCAGGTTAAGATTTCCAAAAGTTATGTGCTTGTGTATACGATGTGATTGATGTTTCTTTTGTTTACCATTACTGAGCATTTGAGCTCACCCTATTATGTTTTATTTTCCCCAGGATATAAAGAAAGGTTGTAGGTATAAAAAAAGGAAGATCTTTATGGGAGATGTTGAAGATCTGTCACCAGGATTGGGAGATTATATTCCGAGTTTCCAAAGACACTAAACTATTACGATCCTTGTGTGTGTGTTTTTGTTATGTACTAAGTATTCCGCAAATGTAATGTAATGTCCATGTAAGTCAGGCTTCGGGTCTCTACACTCAGGCCGCTGAGTACTGGCTTGAGGCAGTGACCAGAGTTTTCTGTCTAGTGAGGACACCAACAGACCAGATGGTGATCCAAGGAGCGAGCCTTCTTTTGGGTTTGGCGGGACGATGGTGGAGTCTGACCACACAGACTCACGACGAGGAGACTCTTTTGTGGATGGAGTTTGAGTGACTCTTAAGGGAGTAGCTCTCTATATTTACACTGAGAGTTGTGCGTATCCAGGAGCTTCTTCAGCTCCAGGAGGGTAGTATGACAGTGGCTGACTATTCATCGAGGTTCACCAACCTCACCAGGTACTCGGTGGATTTGGTCAAGGATCAGTACTTAAGATCTCGATCCTTCGAGCGAGGTCTACGAAAAGACATCTGAGATAGTGTTATTTCTATATGCATATCGACTTATACTGGAGTGCTCTAGTGGGCCTTGGTGATCGAGAGCTTCTTGGTGGAGTAGAGGCAGCCACCGGGAGTCAGCAGCAGGCAGACAGGTACGGAGACACCGGCAGCAGGGAGCTGACGTCTGACACAGGGATCAGGATGTGAGAGACGTTGGAGGAGGACCTAAGATAGGGGATCGATAGTCCAGGGCTCTCAGGCAGGATCCAGTTAGCCTAGGGAGAAGCGATGCTACGCATGCGATGGTAGGGTAAATATCGCTAGAAATTGCCCGACCAGTCGAGCTGTTAATAGTGAAGTGGTGGATGGACCACCAAGGCAGAGGCAGAGAATAGAGCAGGCAGACCCACTAGGTGGCAAATGTGGCAGAGGAGCAGGGAGAGCTGTAGGCGGTGGGAGACGCTTCGACTTACTTCCACCACCACCCCCAGGAGGTCCGCACGAGGCTTAGGGAGATGGGGGACAGGGACGACGACAGCTGCATGCGGTCGAGGCATACAACCCAGGGGCTCTAGGGATGATTTGTGGTATGATCTTTTCCTTTTCTACCTTAGTTGTCGTACTCATAGACACAGGTGCTAGTCATTCCCTTATAGCCACATATCTTGTACAAAACCTCGATATTCTGGTAGAACCGTTGACTCGATCCATATGCTTGGAGACACCTATGGGAGAAGACTCGATGATCACGCACCTTTGCAGACAATGTGATCATACCCTTGGATACGAGAGTTTCGGTTGGATCCTCTTGGTGGTAGCATCAAGGCCTTACGGCATCATTCTCGGTATGGATTGGTTATCCTCGGTCCAGGCCCAGATTGAATGTTTTAGGCAAAGAGTACGGCGTGTCTGCCGTGATGGAACAAGGTTTTCTTTTGTAGGAAAAAGGGAAACCCAGGCAGCATAGAATGGGATCATACATAGGTGGGTGCAGCCCATCACTCATGATTTGGCTAGCCTTACCCTCAGAGCAATAGATGTTGTGAGCTCTCGGTTTCCAGCAGTGGTGGCGGAGTATGAGGACGTCATTCCTTAAGAGGTTCCAGGACTACCTCCCCACTGGGAGATTAACTTCTGCTTTGACTTACACCTTGGGACGACTCTAATTTCCTCGTCGGCATATCGGATGAATCCCGCAGAGCATCGAAAGATGAGGGTGTAGTTGGAGGATTTGCAGGCACGGGTTTCGTATGACCCAGTGTTTCACCCTGGGTGGCCCCGTTCATGTTTGCTAAGAAGCCAGACCGGAGTTTGAGAATGTGTGTGGATTACCGGTGCCTGAAACAGGTGACAGTAAAGAACAAGTATCCACTGCCAAGAATCAATGACCTCTTCGATCAACTAAGAGGGGCACAGTGGTTCTCAAAGATTGACCTTCGATCAGGCTATCACCAGCTACGAGTGCGGGATGAGGTTATACTGAAGATGGATTTCAGATGTTGCTACGGTCACTATGAGTACTTGGTGATGCATTTTGGCATGACGAACTCCCCCGTACTGTTCATGGGGATGATGAACCAGATATTCCAGCCGTACATGGACCGGTTCATAGTGATCATCATCGATGACATCCTTGTGTACTCGGCGTCAGAGGAGGAGCACGTGAGACACATGCGGATGGTTCTAGATGTACTTCGGGAGCACATGCTTTATGGGAAGCTCTCAATGTGCCAGTTCTGGATTCGGGAGGTCCACTTTCTAGGACATGTCATCTTAGCAGATGGAGTAGTTGTGGACCCAGCCAAGGTGGAGGCTATGTTAGCATGGGAGCCACCTCAGAGCGTGATGGACGTGCGGATCTTCCTCGAGTTGGCAGGATATTACCAGAGATTCATTCCTGACTTCTCCCAGATATCAGCACTTATGATAGCCTTGACCAGGAAGTGGAAACCCTTCGTGTGGACAGAAAAGTTCCAGCAGGCTTTCGAGAAGTTGAGACAGAGTTTGACAAGTTCCCCAGTCTTGATATTGCCGGAGGAGGGTGTTGGGTACGTAGTTTTCTGTGAAGCATTAGGGACTGGGCTCGGCTGTGTCCCGATGTAGCGACATGCAGTGATTGCTTATTCTTTGCGCCAGCTTAGGCCACATGAGCAGAACTACGCAACCTATGATCTCGAGTTGGTAGCGGTAGTCTTCGCATTGAAGATGTGGTGACACTACCTTATGGGTGAGCGGTTTATTGTTTTCTCTGACCACAAGAGCCTCAAGTACATCTTCTCATAGAAGGATCTAAATCTGAGGCGAGGCGTTGGCTAGAGTTCATCCAGGACTATGATTTTGAGATCATCTATACTCGGGGAAGGGGAAGAAGGTGGCAGATTCTCTTAGTAGAAGGTCAAGCTCACAACTGTTGAGTGAGGAGACACAGCAGTTATCCACGTTACAGTTATCCTTCATGGATGGAGAGGATACAGATTTCCTACAGTCGATGGTTGTCACCCCTCCACTATTACAGCGAGTTAGGGAGGCACAACTTGGGGATGACGACTGTGTAGTGTTACATGCTCAGTTATCCATAGGACATGCTCCTGATGGATTTTCGCAAGGAGGGGAGCACACACTTCATTCCAGAGGACGCACCGTTGAACAAGTGGCATTCCAAGAGTGGGTCCTGAGGGAGTTCCATACATCCCCTTTGGTAGTACATCATGGAGTGGCAAAGATGTACCAGGATCTCTAATGGCAGTTTTGGTGGTCAGGCATGAAGAAGGCAGTAGCAGAGTTCGTTTCTCGATGCCTCATATGCCAGTAAGTGAAGGCTGAACACCAGGTTCCAACAAGATTATCTCACCCCATGGAAGTCCCAGAGTGGAAGTGGGATGGAATATTGAGGGACTTTGTGACAAGCATACCACAGATGTCCAAGGAACATGGTTCCATCTGGGTGATCGTTGACCATCTCACCAAGTCGGCCCACTTCCTACCTATCAGGGAGCAGAGTTCCGTGGAGAGCATGGGGTGCCTCTACGTGTAAGAGATAGTTTGGATTCATGGAATCCCCTCGACTATAGTCTCAGACTGAGATGCCTGCATCACATCCCGGTTATGGAAGGGATTGCAGGAGTCTTTTGGGGCTCAGCTATGCTTGATCACCGCGCTTCATCCCTAGATAGGTGGTCAGACGGAAAGGACCATTCAGGTTCTGGATGATATGTTGCGGGCCTGTATCTTAGACACTGGTCGCAGCTGGGAGGACCACCTACCACTGGTGGAGTTTGCGTACAACAATAGCTACCACTCCACCATCTGTACGGAACCATTCGAGGCCTTGTATGGGAGACCCTGCCGGTCACCGCTTTGCTGGACTGACCCCAGAGAGTCAGCACTCATGGGTCCATAGTTAGTGCGAGCTATTATAGAAAAGGTGAAGATCATCCGAGAGTTGATGAATACTACACAGATCCAACAGAAGTCTTATGCAGATAGACGACGGAGACCTCTGGATTTTGAGGAGGGATACCACGTCTTTCTTCGGGTCTCACCTTGATGAGGGTTGTGGAGATTTGGCTAAGGCGACAAGCTATCTCGGAGGTTCATCGGACCTTTCCAGATTCTGTGCATAGTTGGCGAGGTGGTGTACCACCTAGCTCTACCGCCACGGTTGCATCGAGTACATGATGTCTTCCATGTGTCGCAGCTGAGGAGGTACGTGCATGACCCATCGAACGTCATCGACTGGGGTGAGCTAGACATCGAGGATGGAGTGACCTTTGCTGAGTACCTAGTGGAGATCGAGGATCGACTGGAGAGGATCCTTCATGGGTGATCGATTCCCTTGGTGCGCGTCTAGTGGAAGTACGGGGATCTTCAGGACAGCACGTGGGAGCGGGAGGCCCAGATGAATTCCCAGTACCCTTATCTTTTTGAGTGGACTTTATTTTGGCTTTTCGGGGACGTAAATCCCCAAGGTGGGGAGAATGTAATATCTCGTATTTTTTCGTTTATTATTTTAAAAATTATATGGAATTATTAGGAGGCAGGGAATCAAGAAGAAACATCATTCTGAGGTCCAGGGAGCCCGGAATGGTGGTTTGAACTTTTTTAAAGTTAGGTGAGTCAACACTTGTGTACAGTTGTGGTAGTTTACAAAACTAATGCCCGGTTTAATAATCTGAGCGCATTGTCGTGTCCGAGACGACGACTTTACCTAAGAACGAGGCTATCCTCAACTGGCGTGGGTCGAGGGAAAAGTTAATTTTCATACA
Source organism: Viscum album (assembly GCA_963277665.1). NCBI lineage: Eukaryota > Viridiplantae > Streptophyta > Magnoliopsida > Santalales > Viscaceae > Viscum > Viscum album. The sequence goes on along the minus strand of OY728123.1, from coordinate 1,192,772,763 downwards.
TTTTAACTAAAAAACAATAAATTAAATTAACAGGTTTATTTTATTTTCATTTAAGGAAACATCCGATGTAGCGCGGCAATGGTGCAACTGTTTCCTAAATTAATGGCATGTCATAATAACATCAAAATGGGGATTCAACGTTATTAATTCTACCATGTAATTAAACGACAACATGTTTCCCTTTTTAATGGGTTAAGAAATTGTTAATCATTGGAAATGGCTGAGAGGAACCTCTGCCAAATCCGTGAGGCATTGGATGAAATTCTTGGTGACGAACGATGACGGATCGAAGTCGAGAATCGCTACACCAACAACGTTGAATGATCCCGACGACAACGGAAGTGCGACTCCTTCGTCAATGATCGATCCTTTTGAAAGGTAGGGGTTGTTATTTCTATTTCATTTCCATGAATTTAAGTTTAAATGTCGAACGCGGATCAACCATGAACAAGTTGATCCGTGGAATCATATGTTTTTGCAGGAGGGATTTTCTTCAGGAAGATTATGGGGAATTGATCTATGATTTATGTTGTTTTTGATTTAGGCTTATTTTAATCCTATTGATAGGAGTGTATCAATGTCGCAACGAACACCGGTAGAGGTTCGTTCCCCAATTTGTTTATTTGGTTTTCTCCCCATTATTTTCCACACACGTTCTTCGCGTTCTTCACGGGGCAATGATCAACGGATCGTTGCGCATCTGTTCTGCGATGTAACGATCCCAAACTGAAGGTTTAACACTGGAACGACCTTATGGAGGTACGGAGATGATGGCAGATGATGAATCTAACCGGATCTAAAATAGCGTTCTTCGAGCATTCTTCGTGCGGGAAGATCGGAACACATTTTTGGAGTCGATCGGAGGTCCAAAAAACGACGGAAGTGGCTTCGTGGTGTTGGGGAAACCAGAACCTGGATGTTTTTCGGCGATGGGATGGCCGGATCGATGATCAGAGCAGCACGGGAGGCGCGCCGGCGAAGAGCGCCATTTCTGGAAATTTCTAGAATACACGGCGTAAACATCTGAAAAACACTCTGTGTAGTATTGGAGGCGGTGGCTAGGGTTTCAGGGTCAGAGAAGAAACACATGATGTTTGACCCCGATCACACGGTGTGTTGGACTTTCCGAGAATCTTGGCGTGTACTTTGGGTAGTACACGGACACGGGATGAACTACATGGATTCAGGTAGCATGGTGTGTACAGCTTAGCAATGGCGGCTACATAGTGATTGGAGTGTATCTTGGGGATATGCGGACACGGGATGGAGTACACGACCGTTTACTCCATCACACTGTGAGGCGAGGCCATCAGCGTGGGTCACCCTGTGTGCAAATTACACAGGTTGGAGTACATGGGTTGGTGACCATGTATGGGAACATGGCTAGAGTACACAGAGCCAACCCCAGTTACCCATACACAGCGTGTACTCCGTACTACATGCCGCGTACTATGTCTTTTCTACAAGACCATCCTCACGACACGGGTCGTTGTACACGGGCAGTACCCAGGGATGGAAAACACGACGTGTATCATTTCTACATGCCCTGTACTTTTTGGAAAACAGCTTGGTCATTTTGTTCATCGTGCCTTGAACATCTTTCGTTTTGGTTAGTGTCACTTCCTCTTGTTTCCCTGAGGGTCATACATCATTCCCTCATGCAGGGTTTTGATCCCTTCAGCAGGACTTTATGTGATAGAGTCAGGCATCCATCCGAGAGGCCCAGATTGAGATCCTCTATCCATTCCAGACCATAGGTAGAGTCAGGCATCAATGTGACCAACTCTACCCGGCGTTGATCCTCTACCTCGCAGGTGAATTATGGATGAGTCGTGGTATCCACCATGGCCCTGGTAGTGATCCTCATTTGTGTATCGAGATCTCACCCACTCAGGAGTGTATCTCCCATAATGAGTGCTTCTATCTATCATAACCTTTTCACTTGAGAGTGTGTCTCCCGTAATGAGTGCAGCCATCTCTCGCGATGGTTCCCAATGAACATCACATCTTGGATGGCCATCATCAGTGCTATAAGACTTGTGGAGTGTGTTCTCCCAGAATGAGTGCATCACAGAATCTTCAAATTGAATCCCTTATGGGGGTATGCAGTTGCGTGACTTGTCTCTAGACCACGTGTCTGGGCTTTGAGTATATCAGGGTTTTTTATATGTTCTGTAAACATATAATATGTATAGATGACTATAGCATTACTTTGTTTACTGCTTTGTGGTTTTCGGGGTCCTCTACTGAGTATTGTTATACTCACCCCTGAACGGGCTTTGCCCGCACATATGGTGTCTTGTGCAGACGAGCAGCCTTTCAACAGAGTCCAGGGTGGACCAGGACAAGACCAAGATTTCTGAGTTCCCTATAGGCCGAGGCGTTCCTATGGCTACGAGCGGTAGTCCCAGTACCTTTTTGTGCTTACAGGTTGGACATTGTAGTTTTCAGAATCTTGTTTTTGGTGGGCTTGTATTCTGGACCAGTTTACCTTTACAGTACTCTCCCATTCGTTGTGCTCTGTTGTTTGGGGTTTAGTTGTATGCATGCATTTTGTTCCTTAGTGTTTTACATTTCATCATTTGTGGGCATGGTGATGTGTAAGTGTTTACAGGTGCTTAGGTAATGCCTCCTATGTTAGTGATATGCCTACTCGGTGTTAGTCACCAGCCCCTGGCCTATTGGAGGTGGGTTTGGGGATTCACGGTGCGGGCCCCACTGGGACGGGTCGTGAAAACTACATAGTAATAGTATAAAACATTCCAAATTAATTTTAAGCCAACTTTTATTACCAGAAAATTAGAAGAACAAGATTAACTTGAACAATAATGTGACACCATGATTGGGAAATTTAAAATCTATATGTTCATATTGACATAGGTATTTTATGTTTCATATCAAGGTCATATAGCATGGTAATCTATGTTCAAAACCTTCTTATGGAACCTGAACATTACCAAATTAAGAGTTGATAGTAACCTCTATATAAATGTAAATCAATAGGATTCCCTAATTCCGATTACTTCTATTGATGATATCATATTTACTTGAAATGATTAAGAAAATTTTGAATAAATTGGTGATGATATGAATATGTTATTTGAAATTTTCATTATATGATAAATGAAATATTATAATTGCCCGAAAATATATCAAAAGTAAAAAATACACTTTACAATCTCAAGACAAGTGTTATAAGAAAATTATGAATAAGATTGTAATTGAATATTAAAATATATATTACACACCAATTTTAGTACTATCTAAGTTATTTAAAAATAGAGACGGTACGGAGGTTGATTATAAGGAGTTCAAGAAGTTGGTTGGAAGCTTGTTGTATCTAATAGATTCATGGATAGTTATTGTTCACCCTATTAATTTTTTTTCTAGGAATCAATGTTATATAAAATAATTGAATCCCATGTAAGTAAAAAATAAATATCATTTATATAAATTGAACAAATAAAATATAAATAAAATAAGAATTCTTAGGAAATATTTACCTTTTAGTTATTTAGATGCAGATTTGGGAGGTTTTTTTGATGACTGAATATCCATAAATGGAGGACATTTATTCTTTGGATAAATAAGGGTGAGTTATAACGAAAAAGGACAAAAATTTTCTAATTCTCATCATTACATAAGAAATGATTTTTTCTTCCACATAGACTGTAACACAACTTATGTAGATGGAAACATAATTAGAATAATTTTTTTTGTGAAGTTTCCCTTTATCGTGGAATGTGATAATCAAAGTGTTATTAATAATATAAAATATGGTACAAAATCTAAATTAAAAATAAATTGATAAAAAATATAACTTCATCAAATGTAATGTGTAAATAAATGAACTAAAGCTATAGTTCATTCGTACAACATTGAAAGTTGTTAATATTTTCACCAAATCATTGCTGAAGGAATCATTTTATAAACTGAGGATGATTATTCGGGTATAGCCTCACCCTCTTCAAGAAAAAGTTATGTGGTTATATCCCCTCTATCATCTTCTATATGAATAGTTTTATTAATGGGGAATATAAGTAGTATTAAAAATCTATCCATTTTTATGTGATTAAACCTTTATAAAGAAGATCATATATTTAAGTTGTATGTAAAAAATTGTTATGTTGTGATATTAGTATGTTTGTAGAATATTTTATTATTTTTTTGATGTTTTTTTAGGGAATATGTTCTTCCAGGTTGATGTTTTTTAGATGAATGGTTCAAGTAGATGAAGTGTGATGTTTTTATATAATTCTATGGAAATTTTATTTTGTGGTGTATGAAACAATTTATCAAATAACAAAATATGGACAACACGATATTTTTCATTAATTAATTTTGTTTCTTACACTTATTTTGTACTTATATGATTTTAAATTTGCAATAAATAATACATTTCATGAATTAAAAAATTTAAATGAGTTATATTCATTAGTTGAAAACAAAATCTAAATGTAGAGATTGTTAAAAAAATAGGTTTTGAGGTGCTGAGAGTATATTTATAAGACTTATTATGAATGAAGGTGGATTTATACCAATGGGTTTTTGTTTTTCTGAAAATTAAATCACCTACTATTGTAATCTTTCTAAAAAATGTGATTAGATAAAGATGTTATATTTTTGTTTACTAAACATATTTTTTCATATGAACCATAATAGACTCATGTGATTATCTTGAGTGTGATTATGAATTCACATATGATCTTTATAAGAAGTGTTATACTATATAATTTTAAATTAATTAAACTATTAACTCATTGTTATTATTAATTTTTATAATATCATGAGTATTGAAAGAACTAATTACCATTATGAGTCTAAAGAAATTGAAAAATATTTGTTTTTGCAATGTTTTCAGAAATTTAATGAAAAAAATATACTACTTAGAGTTTTGTGTAATTCAAGTATGTATTCATATTATATGAATTTTTATGATGATGTGGGTCTATTAAGTATTATTAGTCAATATAATCTTTATATTTCAAACCAAATTAATATTTTGGATGTTCAAAGGGAAGTCACCCAAGAATGTCCGGAGATGAAGACCATCAAATGATCTCTCATAATACTATCAGTTTGAGTCCATTAAAAATCATCTATATTGATGAATGATTTTTTATATTTGTAAAATTTATTATGATATGGAATTTTATGGATTCATGATAAGAAGTTTTTATATGATGATCAAGCAGAAATCTCCAGACCATTAGACTGATGGTTTTGGTTGAAGTTATCAGATATATGTTTTTGTATGAACATAAATGATCTTATACTATAATGATAAGTTATATGATGAATAATTGTAATTACATTCATTACATGGTGTATGTTTCTTGTAGAATATTTCTAAAATGTACCAATGTAGTCATACAAAAAAATCATATGTGGTTTTATTGGTCAGAAGTGCTTCTATGATGTTTTACTAGATGAATACGAGCTATAAAAATATACGAGCTCAAAATACTATATGAAAAATTTCTAATGTAATAAAATCTATTGACTTAAATATAAATTTTTAATTTTCAATATAAAATGGAAGAGAGATTCATGTTTCTCATTGAGTTAGAAGGATGTTTTAAGGTGTTCATTGATGTTGGTTCATTGGTAAATATCAGTTCTATTAATGGTAGGATGATTCTTAATGGGAATCTATGAATATTAATTCAGAGGTATGAATCATTTCCATTAATTTCTAGGAAATATCATAAGAATAATTCCTATATAAAATTTATTAATGAATTAAATAATTACACTAAATTTATGAATGTGAGGTGAAGTACTATAGATTTGGAAATCTTATTGAACAGTCATTTTGAAGAACAATTTGAATGACTAATATCATAATAATTGTTCATTTCAGTTGTTATATAATAGATGGCGTGCATAAGTGACTATATGAAAATTTTAAAAACACATGGGTGAACAGTAAGTGGAGGAATATAATGAATGGAATTGAGAGATATCTTATATTAGGTGGTGTCAAAGAGAAAACTTGTGACAAAATGATGAACATCTCATTTAGAGTGGTTTGATTATACAAATTGGTAATATACAATGTATACCAGAAGAACACCATAAAGAGTATACCATATGAACCAATCAGAAAAACTTCCATAAAACTAAAGAATGTTCTTTCTTGATTTTCTGTAATAATATGAATGAGAAGAGGTACTTTATAAGGACTCGTCCTTAGATATTATATAATTTTAAATTAAATGGATAATTCACATTAAGGATCATTTCAGGTTTGGAGTTTTAGAGAATTAGGTCATAACATTTATATAACAACATGAAAAATAGATGTTGGAAATTCTACTCAGTATCTATTTTTTTCATTAAATAATAACTCTTGAAAAAAAGGGTCATGTCTAGTTCTATGTTTTAGACAGCATGACTTTTACTTGATCCCATCCTTGACACTTATTCATCATTAAGTCATGTGTAAAACATTTCAAAAACATGGTTTGAGAATAAAAAGCTTAGTAAGGAATATAAAATAATGAATGAAAACACTATCCCATCAATAAATACAAAAAAATGAAACAATACTTTTCAATCATAACATACCTCTTGAAATCATATGATTTATGAATAACAAACAGAAATCATAAATCATAAAGGTAACTTGTGGAATCCATATCAGACATAAATTTTATCTATCACAGATACATATGGAATAATATTTGGAATACCCATCACATTATATTCCCCAAACCTCTTAGGAGAAACATTCATGTTTACCTTCACCACGTTACTCAATGCATTGGAGAGCTCTCTCGGGCTCACCTGCCCTAGGTTTTTTACGAAACCCCCCGTATACGTAAGCAATGCCCAATATCCATAAAATATTCATAACCCATAAAACAAATAATGGAAGGATAACATTTCCACATTGCAATCACAATATATCATTTCAAAATATTGATAAAATCAAAGCTTTTATCACACAATTTTCAAAACCATTTAAAATATTAAATAAAAGGATTTTTGAATCAAAGTGTCCCATACAACTTTAATGATTTTTGAATGAAATTTCATTTTCAAAACATTCATGTCCATATTAATAAATCTTTAAAACCATTTTTAAAAGATGGACATTACGGTGAAATATTTATAAGAATAAACCTTTAAAACATTTAAAATGATATTTTAGTTAAATAATTTTTTACAAAATGAGATATCCTAGAATTAAAATAATTGAGGAATTACATTTTATAAAAACTTAATAATATCATGAGTATAAAGGTATTCATGATATAATATTCCAAAGGATATTATATACACCATATAAGAGTGAATTGGTGCATATCAACAATGAAGTCTCAATGGAATTATAAACTGAGACGAAATACCTTATAAAGAAGGTATCTTTGGATTAAGGATAAATCAATTACATAATTATGTGTGATAAATATAAATACACAAAATATAAGTGGATATTATGTGTAAAACAATCAGATTTTATTCACAGATATTCATAGAATGACATAATCAATAAGTAGATGTTTAACCCAAAAATTGAAATTGGGTTAAGAGGTTTTCTTACAGAAATTCGACAGCCTAACATCATCACATTAAAATTCAGAAAAATAAGTTTATGAGATTTAAAAGGATATCTCATCACTTTAACGTAAAATTTACATCTATAAGGATATATAATAACTTATCCAAACATAATAATATGTAAATTAAAAGACATAACAAAAAGATGTCTTTTATAAAGAGGAGGGTGAAAGGTTCCCTTACCGATTTGGTAACATACAAAACATACACCCTGTGAAAGAAATATAACACAATGAATAAGTAAATTACCATAAATTAAATTATATTAGACATATTATACAATCATGGGTCGTAAATCTACTACACAAAAGTAAATAGTAGCTAATATAGCATGAATCTCATGGGAATAAAAAGTGAGATGAAAAACCCTTACCACATTGTCATCAATCGAGTCGTATGAGAAAAAGATAATAACCTCCAAATTAATCATATAATACCATGAATATAAATATAATGATGATAATATATCAAATTTATGTACAAAATTCACAACATGTAATAAATAAGAGGTGAACAATGGAAATATTAGGGAATTAAAAGTGAGATAATATATCACCTACATCGTGTCCAACATAACTAGTATGTTCCTTGTTCCTCCGGAATAATAAACTTAAGTTACTTTCTATTTGATTAATAATATTTTTAATTATTATTATAACTTTTATATCACTTATTACCTTTCAATAAGTATAATTTTATTATTTGAGTTCATATCGGACATTTTGTCGAGGTTCGGAATTTGAGTTAAAAATGAACTTGTTATTATTACAATTTGTCCATGTGGTCAAAAATCCATTATCTCTAGAATTATATTAAATATTTAGATATCATATAAATTATATATATCCAATTTATATATGTATTTATAATAGTACATAACATTTGGAGATAAGAAATGAAATTCACCCTTCAAGGAGACGGTAAGTCGTACTTACACATGAACACTACTTCCATTTCTTTTTATTATTTTAATAAAAATAAAACATAATAATACATAAGTTTGTTATAATTATAGTAATATGTCATATATAATGTCATTAAATCCATCTTTATATGTTCTATGTATGTCATTAACGAATCATATCACCTTGAGGGGGCGGTAGTCCGCACTTCCTCAAATGAAATTATCATGTTTGCACATATTGGAAAGCATAAAGGTATGTTTGTAAATAAAAATTTCAGAAGAATAAAAAAACATAATATATATAATATATAAATACAGTTCCATCAAAATTTCCACCATGAGAGGCGGTAGGAGATATTTTAACAATCATCACTTCGTGAGGCATTATTTTGTCATCCACAGAAACAGTATGTTCATCAACTGTTATATAAATGTGTGTGTAAGTGTAGTTCGAATACATCTCATAACAACATCTTATTATATTTAGGATACTAGTGTTGTAATAAAATAATGGAATAAAAAGATTTTAGGGTTGGAGAAGTAATATAAAACAAATGAACTTAAGAGAATATGTTTCCCTTAAATCAGGTAACTCCCTTTGGTTTGAACAAAAAGGGTTTCTTAAAGTGATTTATGCCCATGGTATGGATTTTAGGTTGAATAGAAGGATCATGGGAGATTATTGGAGCATATTTTTTATGATTACAAGGCTTGATATGTGTGATAAAGTATTAGGATGTGAGGGATTTTTATAAGGGAGAGGTGTGGAACTTTATAAAAGTTTGAAACAATTATTTTATTATATACTATTATTCAGTTCAAAAAAGTCAACTAATCATTAAATTTGAAGTTACGATATCTCATAGTATAAATAAAATAATCTCATAAGAATTTGACAGGTTTTGGATATTGTTTTCATATTTATAATTTTATTTATTCAAATAATTTATTAATTAGGTAAATATTGCATCATTATTGTGTCATAATTTATTTAATTTATATGATGGATAAAAATTATAAAAAAAATACCATGATTTATGGAATCTTTTTGTGTTTCCAATTAATATTTATAGTATAAAATATTACATATATATCTCTAGGTAAAAATTGATTTACTAAAAGTTATGTTTTTTTGTCATTTTTGTCTTTACATGAAATTAATTAATATAGTGTCATTATTACCCCATGTGGCTCCATGGGGTCCCCAATTCGACCCAAGGATCCTCATGGTCGGATATGTATCATCCAATAGTATTAGGACACATGTCAGGGTAATTTAATGTTATTATAATATTATATTTTACTCTTATTTACTATATTTACCCTTTAATCATGGTAAATAAAATATTTACTAAAGTAAATATTTGAAATGTATTAAAATTAAAGATACCTATTTAGAAAATGTGTACCTATTGATTCAATATATGGAATCCATTTTTCTAAACTCAAAACACATAAGTGGCATAAATTAATTTAAAATTAATTCCCGCCATCAAAACAAAAAACATGTTTTTATGAAATAATAACAATCAAAAGATTTACACTTGTTTTTGTCCAATTTCAATTTGAAATTAATTCCAATGTACATCACTGGATTAAATGGTAAAAATATATTCTAATTATACTTTAGATACAATTAAAAATATAATATAACCATATAAATAAATTAGATTAAAAGGCACTTTTAAATTAAAATACATTATTTTTCACTATTCATTAAAAAATTACTTTATTAGAAAAATACAAAAAAATTACCCAAAGTAAATTTTGATATCCCAAATCTAAAGAAGAATTTTATTTTCTCAAATAGAAAATTTAAAATGACCAAAAATAGATTTAAAGAGGGTACTCCATCAATAGGTGATAAATTGACCTTTTAAAGAATATTTGAGTATTTATGCTTAGATTCATTCACGTTTTAAGCCTCTAACTTTTATTGGATAAATGGAAAAACATTTAACATACATGTATAATCATATTTTTTTGTGTTCAATTTATTCCCGCTATTATAATTTCAAGGCATTAACTACCATTTAAAATAATAATAATATATTATTAGTGTGAAACGTAAGATTTCAATGAAACCCATTGTTTCATATTGGTTACGCCATCAAACTTAGCATCCCCTTTATAGAAAAATTAATATTTAATTCAAAAAATTTATTAAATATGTAAAATTTCATGTTCATTATTTACCTGCGATGTTATTTCCTTCCCCCCTTTTTTGAATTGCATCCCCACTATTTTAAAATTGGTCTCAGAAACATCATTTAATGTCCCACATGGGAAAATAGTCAATAATACTATCAATTTAAAAGAAATAAAAATAAACACAAATGTTACCTAAGATAACCTATATTAGTATTTCATGTAGGAAAAAATGGATATGGAGGATAAAACAAACAATCATGTTATGATGGAGAGTGATGGAAAACATGATTAGGAAAAAGTTAACCACCATAAAATCACAAACTTGTGATGTGTTTAGCAATCATGGATATCCTAGTAGGAAACATATACTGACAAATTTTTTGTTTTAAGATCCTTTTCATATTTTTAGGAATTAATTTACTAGATATAATAAGAATATAATAAAATATTATTACCTTCAAGTAGAGTTTCATCCTTTAATAAGTTTCTACCAAAAACAAATATTTTCTCCAAACAATGAGCATTCAAAAATACTTGGTCACATCCAAAGCACATGAATCATATTCTAGAGAATTGCATGATCCAAAAAATAAGAACTATATATTTCCATTTTCTTTAGACATCAACTAAAACCAAAATGGTACGAGATCATATAATCCCCAAAGGGTAAAAAAGTACCTAAAGTTCAAAGAAGACCATTCAATACACAATTGCCCTTAAAATTTTTCAAAATAATGTAAACTAATATTGAAACTCAAAACGTAAAAGGATTTAATCACATAGTCTTCCATAGTAAATCTTAACATTTAACTACAAAAACATATACTACTCTTAAAGTCTCGTACTAAACCATAATTAACCAAATAACGTATTCTCTATAATAGGATAATCTTTTCCATAAATATCTCAAATCTCTATTTGTCCACAATAAAAAAAGATATTCTTCCAAAAAATTTCAATCATTGCTCCACAAATTAGATCCTATAGTATTCTGTTTTTCTTAAACATAGAGTGTTCCAAAAAGAGAGAATCTCTTCCAAAAAAACATTTATCACATAATCACCAAATCATTTTATTATTCTAAGGATATCCATTTAATAAAACATAAGTTCCCAAAACCAACATATTCTTGATCCATAAAAGCATTTAACTAAAAACAATAAGTCATAATAACTAGGTACTTCACGTAGTCTAGTGTTAGGCGATATATCCCAAATGATATTTGGGTGTGGGTTCGATTCCTACAGCTTTGTCTAAAGTGACGGGTTGTCACATGGTCTGTGCGTTGTCCATTTTATGAAACTCAAAAATAACCCTAACATGTTTTATCCTCAAAGGTTTTATTATCCCATTCATTTAAATCCCAACACATTATGACCTCAGCATCTTATTTTTTTTTAATTTCACGACCATATGATAAAATAAAATAATCCTCAAAATAAAGAACACTATACCTTTATCATAGTGTCCATTTGGTTTTATCGTCATATTTTTCACATAGATAGAACGTATATGCATTACAACAATTATTAATAGATCCTTAAAAATCATTTCCCTCCTTTATCCAAATACACCATGTACAAATTGGGTGATTTGGGTGTTCATAAACAAATAGTTTTGGAAAATAATCATGCCTGACATATAATTTCAAAACATCTGATAAAACAAGATTTCTATAAAATATTCGGACAGAATTTGAGTAGAAACTTTCAATTAATAGTCCTTTTAAAATACCATAAGTATGTGATGAGAGATTATATTTTAATTGAAAATATACATAGGTTATGCAAGGGACTCCTTCTTTAGCACGTTTTTCAAAATTATAATATTCTTCAAAATATTATGATAAGGTAAAATATTTGAAAATTCCTTGATAATAATTACCTTTCTTGAAAATATGATAATATTGTGAATATAGGATTTTTTTTAAATACAACCCATTATCCATGATGATAACAAGGTATACTAGAGTTGTTTGATATCTCAAACATCTTCTTGAAAGTGATTTTTACCCTAGAAAAAGTTTCACAATCATCCGAACATGAATTTTCCATAATTATTGCAAGAAAGTCATCAGGAAGAGATAGGAATGTCACTTAAGATCCTACTATTTACATTTTTAACTGACTTTCTATGATCATAAAATGATATAAAACAAGGATCTATCTAAAATAATAGATATAGGGACTAACCATGTTTATATTGGAAACTCGTAATCCCTAAAGTCATCTAAATAGACCACTGATATCAATTATAAGGACCTGTCCTTAAACATTACATAATCCTGAATTAATTAGATAATTTACATTGAGGATCTTTTTAGGTAAAGTGTTATAGAGAATTAGGTCATAAAATTTACATAACAACATGAATATAACATGTATACAATTATACTCCATAACTACTTTTTCATAAAAAAAACTCTTGAAAAAAGAGTCATTTCTAGTTCCATGATTTAGACAGCATGAATTTCTTTGGTTCCCATCCTTGACACTTATTCATCTTTAATTCTAGTAGAAAACATTTCAAAAACGTGGGATGAGATTAAATATCTTAGTAAGGGGTATAAAATACGGAATGAAAAAATTATCCCATTAATAAATAAAAAACAATGAAACCATACTTTTTAATCATAACATACCTCCTGAAATCATATGATTCATGAATAACACACAAAAATCATAAATCATAAACAAAACCTGTGGAATCCATATCGAACTTATATTATAGAAATCACAACTACATATAAAGTCATATTTGGAATACACATCATAGTATATTCCCTAAATCTATTTGTCAAAACATTCATTTTTTCCTCTCTCACGTTACCCAATGCATTGGAGAGCTATCTTGAGCTCACCATCCCTAGGTTTATCACTGAACCACATGTATACATAATCAATTACCAATATCCATAACATATGTATAACCCATAAAACAAACATAATGTAACGATAACATATCCACATTGTAATCACAATATATCACATCAAAATATTGAAAAAAATCAAAGCTTTTATCAAAAAAATTTAAAAACCATTTAGCATATTAAGTAAAGATATTTCTGAATCAAAGTGTCCCATACAAATTTGAAGATTTTGAAATAAATTTAAATTTCAAAACATTCATGTCCTTATAAATAAATCCTTAAAACCATTTTTTAAACATGTGCATTAATGTAAAATTTTTATAATAATAAACCATTAAAACATTTAAAATTGTATTTTACTTAAAGAGTTTTTAACAAAATGAGGGATCCTAGAATACAAATAATTGAGGAATAACATGTATTCAGAACATAATAATATCGTGAGAATAAAGTTATTCAATATATAATATTCCAAAGGACAGTATATACACCATATAAGAGTGAATTGGTGGATATCAACAATGATTTCTCAATGAAAATGTAATTTGAGATTAAATCCCTTATAAAGAAGGTATCCTTAGATTAAGGATAAATAAATTTCATAAATATTTGTGACAAATATAAATACAGCCAATATAATTGGACATTAATTGTAATAAAATTAGAGGTTATTCAAACATATTCATAGAATAACATAATCAAGAAGTAGATGTTTAGCCCAAAAATTGAAATTGGGTAAAGATGTTTTCTTACAGAAATTTGACATCCTAACAGCATCACATTAAAATTCAGAAAATACGTTGATGAGAGATAAAAAGATATCTCATAACATGGAAATAAAATTTACATCAATAAGGATATAGAATAACATATCCCAACATAATAATTTGTAAATTAAAAGACATAACAAAAATAAGTCCTTTAAAAAGAGAAATGTGAAAGGTTCCCTTACCGATTTGTTATCTTGCGAAACATATACCCTATGAAAGAAAGATCACACAATGAATCTGTAAATACCCATAAATTAAATTATATTACATAAATAATACAATCATGGTCAGTATATCCCCTATACAAAAGGAAATAGTAGCTAATATAGCATGAATCTCAGGGGAATAAAAAAGTGAGATGAAAAACACTTACCACATTGTAATCAATCGAGTCGTATGAGAAAAAGTTAACAACCACAAAATTAATCAAAGAATACCATGAATATAAATATAATAATGATAATATATATCAAATTGAAGTACAAAATACACCAAATTCAATAAATTAGTGGTGAATAATGGAAATCACACTGAATTAAAAGTGAGATAAGAAATCACTTACCTCGTGTCCGACTTGACTCATATGTTCCTCGTTCTTCCAGAATAATAAAATTAAGTTAATTTATACTTGATTAATAAAATTTTAATATTTATTATTACTTTTATATCACATATTATCTTGAAATAATTGTTAGTTAATTATTTGAGTTAATATAGAACATTTTGTCGATGTTCTGAATTTGAGTTAAAAATGAACTTCGAATAATTACAATTTGTAAACGTCGTCCAAAATCATTTATCTCCAGAATGATATTCATGATTTATATATCATATAAATCATATAAATCCAGTATTTATATGTATTTATAATAGTACATAACATTTGGAGATAAGAAATTAAATGCATACTGTTCATTGAGACGGTAAGTCGTACGTACGCATGAACTCTAATTCCATTTATATTTATTATTTTAATGAAATTAAAACATAATGATACATATTTATATTATAATAATAGAATAATATC
Organism: Viscum album; assembly: GCA_963277665.1. Taxonomy (NCBI): domain Eukaryota; kingdom Viridiplantae; phylum Streptophyta; class Magnoliopsida; order Santalales; family Viscaceae; genus Viscum; species Viscum album. Next base: position 1,192,757,476 of record OY728123.1, on the reverse strand, counting down.
AAATATAATATCATTAAATCCATCTTTAAACAATCCATATATGTCATGAACGGATCTTATCACCTTGAGGGGGCGGTAGTCCGCACTTCATCAAATGAAATTATCATGTTTACAGATATTGTAAAGAATAAAGATATGTTTGTAAACAAAAATTATAGAATAATAAAGAAAAAACATAATATATATCATATATAAATATAGTTCCATCATAATGGCTACCATGAGAGGCGGTATGAGATATTTGAACAATCATCACTTCGTGAGGCGTTACTTTTCCATCCACAGAAACAGTATGTTCCTCATCCATTATATGGATGTGTATGTAAGTGTAATTAGAATCCTTATCATAAAAACATCCTAGTATATTTAGGATAATTATTTCATTATAAAAGAAAGTAATAAAAATATTTTAGGGGTTGGATAAGTAAAATAAAACAAAAGAAGTTAAGATAACATGTTACCTTTAAATAGTGTAACTCCCTTTTGTTTGAACCAAAAGGGTTTATTGAAGTTCTTTACACTTATGTTAAGGCCTCTATGATTAATAGAGAGATATTGGGAGTTTATTGGAGTATAGTTGGTATGATCCAAAGGCTTGAGAAGTGTGAGAAATGGGTAGTAAGTGAGGTATTTTTATAAGGGAGATGAGGGGCTCTTTAGGAAAGTTTCAAACAATTATTTTATTATAAACTATTTTTCAGTTTAAATAGATCAAATAATTGATAAAGACCAAGTTTATATGACTCATTGTCTATATAAAATCATCCAATAATTATTGGATCGGTTTTTGATATTGTTTTGATATTTATAATCTTATTTATTCTCATCATTTATTAATGATGTAAATATTACATCATTGTTGTGTCATAATTAATTTAATTTATTTGTTGTCCAAATATTGTAAAAAAATACCATGATGTAGGAAATCTTGTTATATTTCCAAAAAATTATTTATAGTCAAAAATATAAATTATATAACCCCATATGAAAATTTATTTACTAAAAGATATTTCCCTATGTCATTTTTTCATTACATTAAATTAATTAATATAAAGTGTCATTATTACTCCCATGTGGCTCCATGGGGTCCCAAATTCAATTCAAGGATGACCATGGATGGATATGTATCCGAAAATAGGATTAGGACACATTTTAGGTTAATTTTATATTATTTTAATATTATATATTATCCTTATTTACTATATTTACCTTTGATCATGGAAAATAAAATATTTACTAAAGTAAATATTTAAAATGTCTAAAAATAAAAGTTACATATTTAAACAATTTAAACCTACTAATTCCAAATATGGAATCCATTTTTCTAAAATCAAACCATATAAGTGGAAGAAATTAATATAAAATTAATTCCCGCTGTCAAAACAAAAACTTGTGTTTAAGAAATAATAACTATCAAAAGATTGACAATTGTTTATGTCCAATTTCAAAGTAAAATTAATTACAATGTACAACATTAGATAAACTATTGAAAATATATTCTAATTAAACATTATAACCAATTAATAAGATAATATAACCATATAAATAAATTAGATTAAATCGCACTTTTGAATTAAAATACAGTATTTTTCACTATTCCTTAAAAAATGATATTTATCAGAAAAATACCAAAAATTTACCCAAAGTAAATTTTGGTTTCTTGAATCTAAATAAGATTTCTATTTTGTCAAAAAGAACATATAAAAATGACCAAAACTATATTTAAAGAGGGTTCTCCATCAAAAGGCATTAAATCGACCATTTAAAGAATATTAGAGTATTTATGTTTAGATTCATTCATGTTTTAAGACTCTAACTGTAATTGGATAAATGTAAAAACATTTAAAAAACATGTATACTCATATTTTTGTTAGTTCTATTTATTCCCTCCATTATAACGACTATGCGTTAACTACCATTAAAAATAATATTATTATATTATTAGTGTGCAACATAATTTTTCAAAGAAACCCATTGTTTCATATAGGGTACACCATCAAACATAGTGCCCAATTTAAAGTAAAATTAATATTTAATTCACAAATTTAATAAATATGAAAAATTTCATGTTCTCTATTTACTTGGGATGTTACATACTTTCTACAAAATAATGTGTAAATGATGTTCAATCATAATCGTGACAACATAATGAAACCTGTTATTGAAGGATTATTACAATTACTAAAAAATGATTTTAACATGTGACCATGGGGAATAGGTGAGTTAGTTAAAGGCGGTGGAATCTTAACCCCGATGTTTTGGGTTAGATTCCTTGCAAGGCAACATGTACTATATGATAACAAACATGTTGTGGGACCTTCAACCCTATTGGGAACTGGCCTATGCCCAAGGGTTGGCCACCATGGGCCTCACTGGGGTTGTGTGGTGCATAGGTGGGGAGTCCACCCCAATACCTTGTTACCCAAAAGCACGTGTTTTTATCCCACAAGGAACCATTGAGTTTGTTAATGGTGGTGGCATCCTGACCCCAAGGTTCCGGGTTCGAGTCCTCACAAGGAAACACAAACTATATGTTAAAAAACATCTCGTGGGACCTTATAAACCATTGGAACTAGTCTAAGCCCAAGGGTTATCCACCTTGGTCCTCACTAGGGACGTACGGTGTGCAGGTGGGGAGGCCACCCCAATACCTCATTACCCAACAACATGTTTTTTAACATTATATATATGCTAGGAGAACATCCACTATCAATTGAAAATAGTTATTTATAATTCTAAGTATATTAAAAGATTATTTTAGTCACATATGAAGGATTTTTTTCTAGTGGTTCATATTGTATTTGATTATTTCAAAACCATTCTAAGGACTTTCTAGAGTTAGTGAGTAGTATAGCTTGAAAATTCAAATGACCCTATATGTGTGATTGTTTTAATGTTTCAGCAGATTCATATATGAGTAATAATAGTATAAGGTTGTTTTATAGAAAATAAACCATAAAAAAGAGAAGATCATAGACTCAACCCTCCCCCGCTCAGTAATCAACTATTTCATTATTTTTCCCTAAAAAATGTTGTAAATTATTTTTTATGTCAAATTCATTTATCCATATTAATATTATTTAAACATATTGAAATTAATATCACAGAAAACTCATGTGAAAATAGGATGGAAGGCGCTCAGGAGCTCTCGTTGGCGTCTCTACGAATCCTAGGGTTTTCCTCGCACAATATATTATGCTTAATCTGATTCGAACTAACTTAAGTACTTCATGGCGGCTTTTGATACTGAATGGGAATCCACTTTCAAGGATCAATTTAACAAATATCATAATGGAGAAACACTTCTTGTGGAATGACCAAGAGGGATATTATTTCTTGAAGCACTCAAGGGTAATGATCTGTGTTAATCCACCGCGATGAAAGAGACTCTATGCAAGAAACTCAATTATGACTATTATTAGTTGAACCTAACCCTGACGCTCTTCACCAACATTATATATTATATATGATTTCAATAGTGGGTCTTATTTCATATATCAAAGGCAATAAACCTTGGATGAACTCAGATCTAAAATCCAGGATTGCACAGGTCTGGGTATTTACTGATTCGAAGCTTGTTCTAATAGGCAATGGCTACATTCATAAGCTATTACGGTCCTAGGAGGAATTTGATCAGGTCTTAAAACTTGGGAATCTTTATAGAAATCATGGGGTTCTTTTAATATCTAAATGTAATTTTTCATTCAACATGCATACTTCTAGGAACACCATGGAACAAATATTGGTTATCCATTATGGAGTCAGCTCGTTCTTATGGCACCCTACGATCATGAATGACATCGCATCTTGTATAGGTACCCCTCTCAAACTTTATCAACCAACACTAAATTATGATATTGGTTTCTATGCTATCATGATGAATGAAGTGGATATTTCTTCTAATCGTATATAGGTTACTATTTTCAATGTGAATGATTATAAAATAGATGTTCAAGTTGAATTTGAGCATATGCCACTATATTGTAAACTATACAAAATTGTTGGACATTCTTTTCTGAAATTTAGAGTATTGAAATTCCAAGTTACCCGGCCAAGTGATGATACAAGGACTAAAATGAGAAGTAACTCGAAGGATAAAATCTATGTCCCTAATAATCCTGAGCCTTCTAGAATAAAAACTAATGTTTGGGTTAAGAAATCAACCTTTCTGGGGGAAGGCTCGTGTATCACTAGGGCTGAACAGGTGGAAGAATAAGAACTCTCAAATATCGATCATGGTATCCTTGAATATATTGAAAGGATGGTTATGAATCCCTTCAAACAACCCCAGGATGAAAAATATTTAGATGACCCAAATTGCCTTGCCTGGGTTAAAACTGAGCAGTCTCAAAAAGACAATATAGTTGGTCTTTTAGTGATAGTGTTGGATGTCATTCAATACTCCACTCATAATACACAGTGGTAGCCACTTTAGACTCCAATAAATTCTGTTCATAATGTCAAAGGATATGTCATAGATGGTATTGGGAAGGCTGATTATGAATTGGCTCACAAATTAAAAGATGGACATATTGATATAAAAACTACAACTCAAAGAAACCTAGATTTAAATAAAGGTTTGACTACAAAAACTGATTTAAATTTGATTAATGTGAATCCTATGGTGGTTTTCACACACCCTTCAAAATTTTCATACACTATCAATTTTAATACCCACATATATTGTAATAAAAATGAAATAACCTTACCCATTGAGTCAGTAGTTTTTGTAGGCACGATACCCCTTTGTGTTGCCTACTATTACTCAAGTTATGAGTGACACTATAGATACAAAATATGATCGCATGACCACCACCATGAATCATATTCCACAAGAAGTAAATAAAATAATTTAAAATCGATGTGCTACTAAATTTTTTTCTGTTTCTCCTATGAGTAAACAAGACAAGAAGACTAGTTTGATCTCCTCTCAGAAGCATAGGAGATCAATGGGGAAGAATGATTCGGGTAGCTTAAAAAATTAAAAGGGTAGATATTGCTTCTAATCCAAGTATTGATGGATTTTTTATTTTGGATCTTTCTGTGTATCGCAAAACCTGACACACTTACTATTGTTAAAAGGCTTCCTTTGACTCATAAACCCAAAATATTTGCTAATTTTGAACCAAGAGTTTATTTTTCTCTAAAATTTCTACATCTTTGTAATTATGGGTATAACATTCTAGTTTCTTGAAAAAATTTATCAGATTTTGACTCACTTTGGGTTTTTTATCATGCTTCTCTCCAAAATGTTAATTTCTTCATGTGCTCTAAGCAAATTTTTACTTGTGATTTCTTCCTTGATGGTATACAAATTTTTTGAACTATGGTTTATGCTAAGAATATACGTCAATCTTGGAGGCCTCTTTGGAAAGGCCATTTATATTTGGCTAACAAAATTAATGAAACTTGGTTCATGTTCGGTAATTTTAATTCTATTCTTACTCCCAGTGCGAAAATAGGTCCTTCACACTCTCACATCTCCTCATGAGAATTAAGATCAACTCTAGATGATTTTAACCTTATTTAAATCAACCTTATTGTTTCTAAGATTAAATGGTATAGAAGACACTACCATAGGTTAGTTTCTAAAAAAATAGATAGATATTTCACAATTCCCCTATTACTAGAAAATTAGGACAAAATATCTAGCATAATTTTTTCCAAAGTAAATTTGAAACACCATCCCATTCTTGTTAGTATTTTCCCTAAAAGGCATAATAACAAGCCTTTGTTCAGATTCAATAACGCTTGGACTAATGAAATGGAATGATTGTACCTCATAAATTTTTATTTTGGAAACTATGAAACATAAATATGTCACTTTTTCCAATATCACTAAGCTAAATCACCTAAAAAAGTGTCTGAAATGTTAGTGTGTGGCTAAATATAAACAAATTGACTAGGATATTTCCATCCTTGAGAAAGATCATAACAAAATTCAAAATATATCCACCATATAATATTTCTCTTTAGACCCCCAAAATGAAAGATGAATCTCTATGAAACATAACTCTATTCTGATGCTTAAAGATAATATGCGCAAGAAAGTCTTCAAAACTAAATGGCTCTAAGATGCTTATATAAACACTAAGTTCAACAACTATATTCAAAGAATTATAAATGTTTACAGACCTATTTCTATACTCAGTGATAGTGATACGATCTTGGAATCTGAGGCAACCATTTCTAATCATGTGGTCTCCTACTTTGAAAAAACATTTAATGGCCCAATTGTCAATAAAGAACTCATCCCTGTGTTCATCCCAGTTATGGTAAATGAAAGAGATAGTAGTTTTCTTTTGAACATCCCCCTTGATCATGAAATTAAAGACATTGTATTTAGCCTCAATTCTAATTGTGCTCTTGGTCCCAATGGATTTTACATTGGTTTATTTCAACAATACTAGGAGGTTATCCACATAGACATTTGTAAACTCATCAGATCCTTTTTTCCTAATGGTGTCCTACCTCATGGGCTTAATGCTCAATTCCTCACCATAATTCCTAAAGTTTCCAATGCTTCAAAAATACATATATTCAGTTTTATTTCGTTTATCAAATTTTTTTACAAAATTATTACTAATCTCCTATAAAACATACTTTCTTCTATATGTTCTAAAACTATTTCATGGAATCAGTTTGGGTTTATCAAGGGAAGTTATATTCCATACTACAATTTACATGCATCAAAATGCACCAAATAATTAAATAATGTTAACAAACGAGGAAATATTGTGATTAAAATATATATTAGGAAAGTCTTTGTGGCCATTTATTGGAGATTCATTTTATTATTCTCCTACCATTTGGTTTTAATCAAACATTCATCACTAGAATAAAGTCTTTATGTAATTGATCTATTGTTTCCATTCCTGTTACCAGCTCTCCTAATGGATATTTCAAACGCACCAATGGTGTCATCCAAGGTGATCCCTCATCTTTCATTCTCAATGCTATTGTGGAAGACTGTCTTAGTAGATTTCTCACTAGCCTTGTAGTTAAAAACAATATTAAACCCATATAGAGGTCCATAAACCTAAATGTTCCAACACATCTTTTATACTCTGATGATATTACACAGTTTTTATGAAGGGAAAAAATAAACTTTCAAACTCTAAAAAATTCCTTAGCCCATTATGAAATAAATTCTGGTAAATCTATTTGTTAGAACAAATCATTTGTCTTATTTGGAAAAATATTTTCTCTTATTAAGAAACATAACATCATTAATAGTTTAGGAATCAAAGAAGTATCCTACCCTTTCACATACCTGGGAGTTCCCATTTTTGTGGGAAGACATAAATGCATGTACTTCATGATATTTTTTGACCAGGTTTTCAATCAACATTCTACCTAGAAAGTTAAATCCCTCTCCATGGCTGGAAGGATCTATCTTGTCAAATATACCATTATCTATAAAATGGTCTACTAGTTGGTGGTCTATAAATGGCCTACTAGTATCATTAAAAATATTAATGTTTACATCTAATTTTTTTGTACTCCCAGTATTCATGAAAAAAATATTGTTATTATCACCTGGTTAACCTACTGTAAACGTCTTGAGAAGGGTGGACTTTGCATCAAAAATATCAAACTATTTAATGAGTCCCTTCAAGCCAAAATTACCTAGATATTGATTTATAATAACTATGACTCCATTTTTTCGTAAAAATATATTCCTTATGAAATTAAATAAGGGTAATTTTAACTATGTTAACTCTTTGATCTAGCCATCCATTAGACTTTCCTTTTCTAACATCATGAAAAATTATAGATGGATGGTTAGTGTTCCGATGATGTGGAGAGATGTTCGCTGATGGGTACTCGCTGGCAGTGGAGATGTCAAGGATGTGGTTGATTGTTAGGTGGAGTGGCTCAAGGTTACAACATTCATGTTTTTCATGTCCCAAGAATATGTGATGGTGTTAGTTTCGATGCATGATCTTTTTATTTCTATGTTTGGATGTTGTGGTTTGGGTGGGCGGCCCGAGGCCATTAGGCTATATGATGGATTCTTTTTGAATTTTGAATTTGGAAGATGGTATTTTTTGATCTCAATGGATAGTTTGGATGTGAATAACCGTGGTGAGTTAAAGATGGATGTGATGGGTTGATGGCGGCTGACTCTGGATGTTCCTGGTTTTTTGAATCTTTTCACTGGGTTTATGTATGTTTTTTTTCCTTGAAGTTTGGATTTTTTGTGTATTTGAATTCTGAATTGTGTGGTTACCACTAACCAAAAAGGTAAATTTAGAAAATTAAAAAACAGATTTGGTGCATAATGGTATTCTTGATTACAAAAGTTTTTACAACCTCAATTTCACAAATTCAGACCCTAGTATTCATTGGTATAATTTCATTGACAAACCTTGGATTAAACTCTCGAGAATTAATCTTTTTTGGCATATTTTTCACAATCACATTCCTACTGAGGTTTCTCTTTGGTCTTCTGATATCCATATTTTCTCTAAATGTCACTTCTGTCACAAACATAGAGAGGATGTAAGTAATCTATTTTTGTCTTGTGCTATGGCTTCAGACCATTGGAATTATATTGCTGACATGTTTGACTGCAGATGGTTATCCTATCACTCTATTTTCTCCCAAATAAAACATTGTGTTCAGCTGGAATTTTAGCAGAAAATCAAGAATCTCTTCTTAACCGTTTTTGTCGATCTCTTATGTGTGATATAGTATGATAGAAATGATATTTTCCATAATAACTACTCATTTAATCTTAATGTAGGTTAGATGCAGATTTTCATCACTATTTGGGATGCAGCCTTGATTCAGAAAGCTTATTGTGACAACATTGTTAGAGACTTTGTGATCCTTCACCACCATAGGATCAAAGGACTCTACATGAATCCAAGTCACACCATTGATGTGTTATGGCAAGCTATGATCCCAGGTTGGATTAATGTAAATGTTGATGGAGACATCAAAGGAAATCCGAGACCTACAAGACACGGTGCTATTTTTAGAGACTTTCTTAGCCATTTTCATGGATGCTTCTTTCATAGTTTTGGTTCATCCTTCTCTTTAAAAGTGGAGATGCTGGATATGATTCATGTAGTTTATTTATTGAATAAAAAAGGTAGTAACAACATATGGATTGAAAGTGACTCAACCACTGTTATCCATGCTATTTGGAATGGTGTGGGGAACCATTCATGGATTCTTACCACCCATTGGATTAGCTGCCTTACTTCGCTCCTGGAAATCAGATACATCATCACTCATGCATTTTGTGAAGTGAATATGGTTTCAAATGGTCTTTGAAATAAAGGAATCAACCAATACATCACTTGGTTTGATGAACTCTCTGTTTTTCATCACGAACATTATGAAAAAGATTGCAATAAGATATCCTCTTTCAGACTCTTGTAGTTCCATTCATTATTTTTAATAAATTGTTCACTTTACCCTTAAAAACTCATGGTGTGTATTAATTAAATAATAATTAATGTTAATTATATATAGACAAATAAAAAAGAATCCAATATATAATACATAAGAGATCCTTTAAAAATATCCTAATATGAACAAAAATGATCATAAAGAATCCAACCCTTACATTTTGTAGATAATTTTGAGGCCCCTAGAACACTGAAAAAATAAACCCAAATTCACACAATCGACATATCAATACTCAATTTAGACCTCAATTCTTATAAAATATTAACACTTATTATTTATCAATAACTACCTTCCCTTATTATCTAATTAATATAAAATTGTAGTATGGTTTTAATGAATAGAAAGACATTTACATAATTTCCATCATGTAACTCTTATATACAGGGAGTGAAATTTTGAAGAATATTTTTAAAATTTTAAAGATAAATCTGGAAATATTCATAATATAAATAATTTATATACATGAATAAATATTTTAAAAATAATTGATCAATTCAATTATTTTTAATATTTTATAACATATTTCGATAATTAAAAATTAAAAATATATTTTTATATAGTATAATGTCACGTGGATTTACCCTCATCCCTTCAGTCTTGTGTAGAAGAAGGGTTTTGAGAAAATTGTTTTTTAATGTTTTTTGAAATTCTTATCTGTAAACCATATCATAGATTCTCTATTCAGAATATTTTTGGATAGATAATTTCTCAATGTTCCTACGATGAACCATGGAATAGTTTAAAAAATTTATTTTTAATGTGAATACAATAAATGAACAAAAATTTTAAGAAAAATCACCTAATCGTATATTTTCTCATGAAAAAATTATTTCAAAAAATCATTACAATTTTTTTAAAGATACTATGATAACAAAATATAAAAAATTATATTCTATTTTTTTGATATTATATATATAAATTAATTGAAAAACTCCCACTTTGTTGAAATTTTATATCAACTACAATATAATTTTATAAACCATCCTATTGTTGAAATGAAAAAATGTAATCCAAAACATGGTTTTAAAACCATTGTACGTAATCTATAAAGGAAAAAAACTATTTTCAATTTTTTTATATTTTCATGTTATTGTTTCTTCATCAATTTTTTTCTTTACTTCCATTGATGGTATTTTCATAAAATATATATCCTCATAATTAATGAATTAAAAAAAAGAAACTAAATAAAATATATATTGATATTGGAATCAATAAAATGAAATGAAAATTTATAAATTATTGCAATCCTCACTATTTCAGTTAAATTATTTCAAATATTCAGTTTTATTGACATCCCTCAATAGAAACTAATGTAATCCTACATAATTTTTTTCTTTTAACCATTATAACCATTCAGAAAATAAATAGGGATTATTCTTCATCAATTTTGTATTATTATATTCTCTATTAATAAACATTTATAATTGTACATCTATAAATATTTACATTGTATTCTCATCAATTGAGTTATGTGTTTAAATTGTTCTTAATACTCACATAATCAAGACATCATTTTATGATGTTTCCTATGAAAAATAAAATGTTATAATCATCATATAGAATTTTTCCCAATGATATCATATATAATTTATAATGAACACCATGATAGTATCATGAACTACAATCTCTCCCAAACCATGACATAATGACTCTCACAATGTTATGGTTTATCCTTTACTAAACAATACTAATTCAATATACCATTGACCGTATTGATTATTTCTCTAGGATTGACCAAGAAATATTTATTATTTTGTGACATTGATGTTGATTTAAGTATATTCCATTGGAAAAAATAATTATCTGGGGATTTTATAATTTTTGGTAATCAGTTCTCATGAGATGAACCTATTGACGATGTTAAACAAAAGTATATAGTTTTATTCTAGACCCAAATCTCTTTATTTGAAGTAGACTAAAGATATTGGTTTTCTATTGATATGAGGAAAATTATTTTCCCTTTTAAGATCAAATAATGAATATGGGAAATATGGTATAGATAGTGTTGTATTTGATTACATGAAGATATTTTAATCATCATGGAACTATATATTTTCATGAGTGATATGTAGGGAGACTAATGAGTATATTTCATATTAATTTATGATCTTAGATAACTATAATTGGGTGATTTTCAAAATTTCATCTTGGTATACAATGTAAAATATATATCTTGGGTTTCTATGGTGTAACGAATTATTCACCCTCCTTGATTAATTGAGGAAAAGATAGAGGCAAGAGATGAGAGCTTTAGTGTGTGAGACCCTATGATACACATAGTCAACAAGGGACATTATAATGTAAATATTTTATTAGTAATGATCTATGCCTATTATTTTTTTGGTTATTTATTTATTTTATTTCATATTACATGTGTAGAAAGTATTATTTTTTCCAATATTTGATAAATTTTATTCCAAAATTATATTTATATTCATTCCATGAGTTTGATGAGTTATGCTCAAAGTTAGAATTTTTTATTTTGATTAAAGTTATTAAAGATTATCTAATTTAAATATAGAATTAATGATATAAAATTTAAAAAAATTTACTTTATTAAAATTGTTTAAAATATTTATTGTATTTGATGTTTTTTTTGGATAATATAATCATAGGATAAATTTTTAATTCATTCTGTTCAAATTATTTTTCTATTTTATTTTTGTGGTTGTGTTTCGTATTTTTTTAAATGGAATAAATATTTTTTAAACTTTTTTTTCATATTATTAGACTATTATAGAGGTATATTTTGTGAGATTAATTAAATATTTAAATACATTATATATGTACATTTAATACATTACATTAGAATAAATTAAGAATTCAAAATTGTAATATATTAGTAGGAATCAAACTACATAATATGATTAAATCAGTCCTTATACTACTCTCATAATATTAAATTAGGTTCAAAGAATATGTTTAATAATAACTAAATCATTTTATTTTTTCTTATACATAGATTATATAAACTACATATTAATCAAGTGTTAATAAAACTCCTCAATTATGAATAAATTTTATCACTGTGATATTTTAAAAGAATAAAATGAGATTTGATAGACTATATAAAAAAAGAAACTATTCTTGAATAAGAATGTAACACCCTGGGAATTTATTATATTATTTTAATAATTTAAATCTCTTTGATATCATATGATGCATGCCATAATGGGTCTAAATGAAACACTATGACCTATTAAAATATCATTATTTAAAAACATGACCGTTATAACCTATTCATTAAGTTGGTGGGTATGAATACTAATAAATAAATTAGGAAAAGTTTTTGGTATATACATGTATATAAAAATTCATTGATGATATATATATTATAAATAAATAAGGATTATTTAAAATAAAATTATTTCTCTTATGAAAAAATATATTTTTCAAAATTCCAGTTTACATGCCCTCATCACACATTATTTAAAATTAATTTTTAATAATTTTAGAAAAATTATTCAACATAATAAAATTAATTTTTGAATAGTACATATCAAAATTATCTTTTGGGTGATGTTTTTTCAATATTCTAAATATAGTTTTTTATAAATAGTGAAAGATTCCAATTTTTATTGAAAACTGCAATTTTGATGAAATTATTTACAAAGATAAATTATATTTTAAATTAGTTTTAAATACAAAATAGTTAAATTATATTATAATTTATATAATTTATTTCATGGTAATCAATTAAATATTATGCTTTTATATTAAAACAATTTATAATTATAACAATTTTCTCTTTGGAAACCTGTTTTTTATTGCGTCTATGGGTATAATATTAAATTTCATTCTACCCCTTCTATGAATTGAATTTGTAAAAATATATTCCGTATTTATAATCAAAATAATTTATATTATCTAATATGTTAAACAATGTTTTTTACCAGAATTAATAGTGAAAACATTAAATATTAATTACCACGGTAAAGGTAAATACTGATTTATCAGGTGTTAAACAAAAAAAGCAGGGGTTCAAAATTGGTTAAAACTTATTCAACTCCCATTTTTTATGTGTTTATATATTATCACCTATAATGTTCAAAAATATCACATTTTTCTCACATTTTAAAAAATAAAAATTTTGGTGTAATTGATTCATTTTGACATTCCATGTGTATCCTTTCCACCATGTATAAAATGCCACCATATCTTCTCCACTATCTACACTTCCAAATCAAGTTGGAGTAGGAATAAATATACAAAATCACATACTTACTCCCCTACCAAAACCTAGTGTAATATTTTTTTATCATAAAGTCTTCTTCGGAATGATTTTTTTGAACAGCAAATTAGTTTTTCTAAAAACAATATTATAATCTCAAACTAGTGTTTTTGTATTGTTTCTACTTCAACCTCCCTAAAATATTTTTCAAACATTAATATATATATATATAATAAAATCCCATATAATGAGATTTTATTATGTTATGGTAATTACTTATATACATCTCATATTTCATAAAATGGAAATCTAATCCATTCTTCAAGTGTACGAAGGACTACCGCCACACAGACTGAGGTAATTCATTATCTATCACCACCATTCATGGATGGATATAAAAATAGATTTAAAAAATTTACTTTATATTTATTATTTCATTAAACTTATTTAATTATAATATAACATTTACATTCTTACGTTCCATTCTATTTAAACTATCATAACGTCGCATGTGTGTACGAAGGACTACCACTTCATCAAGAGATGTGATTTTTTTCAATGACGCTTTTCCTAAAATATAATAAGGATAAATTTAAAAAATATATGTGATATTTGTGACATGATATTAATTTTTTAAAACTACTAAATCTGGATCTTTCTTTCCCTTTATCCTTTTACATAAATGATATTGTCGATCTTTGGTGCGTAAGATCGATCATATCCACGAAGCCTTGTGATCCATTATCCATGTTCAATTTAAATAATGATTCTAAAGATGTATACAATTAAATAAAATGTTATTTATAACATTAATATATTTATTTAAATGATTTAACCAAACAATATTCATAATAAAAAAACATTCATGTCAAAATAGCCATGAGACAATGAGGAAATTAACACCGAAGACAATGAAAATAATGAATTCTAATTAACAATTGAGTTCTAAAATGTGATAAGTGGGTCATACCTGATATTATAAATGTGAATAATTTTATATTATAATTAAATAAAATTATTAATACCATTATACTCGAGAGTAATCCATGTTAAAATAAAAGGAATAATTATGTTCGGGACTTCTTCTTAATTTCTCTTCGTTAAGGAATATTTTATTATTGTGGAAGTGATTTATTTTATATGTTTTACACACATTCCCTTTGAAATGTAATATTATCAATCATTCATAGTTCTTGGTATTTTAATGTTTTAATTTTAATTACTTCATCCAAGGTGGGTTGAACTAAATATTACCTAGTGGTAGATAATTTCATAACTCAATTTCATTTCATCAAGTTATATTACTTCTTAAATATATTTGACTTTATATGATTATTCACCAAATGATTTTATATTACCAAATTTTTTATTTACACTTTTTATGGGGATTTATATTTTACAAACATAATCAATCCATTGGTTAATTCTCACTTCAACAGTATGACCATTATAAGTGACTTCATCTCAATTTCCCTTCATTGTGGTATATTGTAATGTTGTGCACCTAATAAATTTTATATGGTGTATATACATCCATATTTACTTATTATATCATTATTAATTAGTTATTCATGTAATTTGACGTTTTAGTTTTAAATATTTCATCCAATGGGATTTGAATTGAAAATTTCAAAGTGGTAAATAATTTTATAACACAATTTTTTTCATTTGGTTATGTTACATACTCATTGTCTTTCATATTCAATGATTAAATGTTTATTAAATTTTTTCTATATTATATTATATATACACTTGACCTATTTCAAATTACATTTTATCCACAAAAATGAATTAATGCTAATTTCTCACATCGATTTTATGGCCATTAATAATGTTTATTTAAAAATATCATTTTAATCAAAATTATGTATGGTTGATTTTCCTTAAAAGTAAATTATAATATAATTGTTTAATAAACCCATTTAATTTTTCAATCCTCTATTTATTCATTAATTTTCAAGAAATAGTATCATTTTTTAATGCATTGGTACATAAAATGATTGATCAAGTGTTTTTAATGAAATGCAAATTAATTTCTCTTTTTGGTTGAAAACAATTTTACTTCCAAAACTATGTGTTCAAAATCTATTTTTAAAAGACTCCAAATAATATATTAAAGTCATTTTTACCCAATATTTATATTTTTCAAAGTATTTTTAATGGAATATTCACTTCATATTCCAAATAATGTTTTTTGTATCTGATCCAAAAATTTCAATGGATTTTTTGTTTTTACTTATAGAGAATGTATGAAATCTCCCACCATCTTAACAACACAATTTTTTTAAGTGTCCTCTATATGTTTTAAATTTTATTTTAAAAATATTTATTTAAATTTTTGTTTAAAAAATATTTTAAAATTAAAAAGTCAATTTTCCTCAAAACAATTTACTAACAGTTTTATTATATTTCTATTCATCAAGGAAAAAACAATTGTTTTACTTGTACTTCACTAGGGACATTTTTTATTGATTTTATTATTATTATTTATATGGAATAGTTATAATAATTTTTACCGTGGAATTTTTTTAAATTAACTATCATCATTTAATTATTGTAGTCATTAGATTTCACTAATATATTCAATTTCATGTCTTCATTAGACATTAAATTCCTCCATAATATCAATATTATTTATCAAGGATATATTTATTTAATAAATAATATATCATTTTTAAATAAGGGGTTCTATATTACAAGTTAGTTTATTATCTCGGGAAATATTTATAAATCTAAATTCTTTATAAAATATGGATATTTGATGATAAGAAACTATATTAATAAATTCAATAAATTAATTAATATATTAGTTATTCATTGGACATATAGTTACAGGTGTGTATTACATATATAGATCCCCTTAATTCATTGGTTATCTTAAATGAATCAGTTGGATAGACATATTTAATTTGTTTTCTAGTGTATATCAACCCATCAGTTTTAATCTGTATTTTGAGAGGTCTTGACAGTACATGTATCACGGTTCTTGATATCATGACATCTAATAATTAATAATTTCATTTATTATAAATTCAGTTATTATTATAATTTATATTTTTTCACAGATATTATCTCTAGAAGTATTGAATTCTCATTTTATTGATAAAATAGATTATATATTTATTTATTTATAGTGTTGTACCGATAAATTATTATCTATTAATGATAGTAAAGTTATTTAAATTAATCATGTGTTGAGTTATTTTCCATTACATATTGATTAATCCTTATATAATCATGATATTTTAGTTATTTAAATGGAATGTGTGTTCATTTTTTTACATTTCATTATTGATTATGTTTATCGATTCAGAATAGCTTCCACATTATTTAACTCTTACTAAGCATACGATCTCACCCATATTTGGATTCTTTTCGAAAGAATATAGGTATTGATATGAGAATAATATGTATGGATATTATAAAATGAATAATCATATTCTTGAAAAATAATTATGTTGTAATATTAGTATTCAAAGGTAATGAAAAACTCATGTTTGTATCTAGTTTAATGAGAACACTAAAATATATGGTACTTTAGGATATGATTCCAGGTATATTATGTTAATTTAGTAATGTATACATTGACTCTAAACTATTAGGTTCACGTTAATTATATAAATTCATCTCAAAAAATAGTAAACAAGGAGACCAAGAAATATTAAATTCAATTTTCAAGGGATTCATATAAGAAATAGAAGATGAGGAGATCACAGGTCATGATCTTTGACAAGGAGAAATATAACTCATAGAAAATAATTCCAGGATTAAAACTAGATAGTAGTAATAGATCCAAATAACTCTATTATGAATATAGTTTATGATTCTAATGATTAAAGAGGATTTTATGATTAACCTTTTTGGTATGTTTCATTTAGTATTATCAAATTTTAAGTGTGTCACCGAATTAAGAGAGTTTATATTCTGATCTAAAAATGATCTTGGGAGAATCATGAGGAACGATTTCTTTTTGAAGGTTCATATCAATTACAGAATATAAAATAAGAATGATGATGGGGATGGTTCACTAAATGAATATTATCGAATGAGGATAATGTTTAGATCCATTGGGATCATTAAACAAGAATATGGGAAAAATTAGAGTAACCCAAAATTGATAAATTTCGATTAGAAAATTTTATTGAAGACATTTTGAAAATCAATAAACAAATTGACTGAGCATCAGGAATTGATGTTGAAGTTCTGTGGTGTTCCATGTTTTGGTTGACATATGGATATATCCTATAGAAGAAACTTATTGAGGTCATTGATACAAGAGATATTTATTAGGTAATGCAACATATCTCAGAAGTCTAACTAGATCCAAGCATGTGTTTTTTGATGATATTTTAGAAGTTATGAACTATCACTCATGTAAATTTGGTTGAATTCAATTTTAATGGTGGTAATAATCTTTAATATGTTTTTTATATATGGGGGATGTATGGGTGTGGGAACTGTGGAAATTAGAAGGGGATTTAATAAAGATAACGATAAAAATAATATTAAATTCCATAACCCAATATTAAATAAGAGACAAGGATATAACGTTTTCATTTTTTGGATAGGTGAAGCTAAATAATTGGTTTGTGATAGATATAAAAATAGATAACCATGGAATTATATTCATATGTGGAAAGAATTAATTATATATTTATTATATAAAATGGACTCTTAATTCCATTATTAATGTATTTAAATAATATTGGAAATGATATTTGATAGGGTGTGAATATTTTTTTAATTTTTTTTCAATTAAATAAGGGTTTTAGTCATTTAAATTTAAAAGAGGCTAAATATTGTTATAGATAGAGGTTGCTTCATTTCCATGGATGGATAAAATTTTTGAGAAACAACATGGGGAGAGATCAAGTGATGTCTTATTTGATCATTTTTCTGCATTTATCTTCATTTATGTATGATTTACATACATCTACAAAAGTTTTATAATTGTTTTACTATATAAATTATTACTCATCATATAGAAATTTCTTTTCCTTTTATTTGATTGAGTTTTTCTGATCAAATAATTATGGAACATGAATAATGTTCTAAATATTTGTAACTTAATCTGGGTGATTTAAATAGTCTCGTATACTTTAAAATTCATAGTTTTGATTCATATAGTGAATAAAATGTGTTTAATTGATGAAACGTTTTTAAATGTAGATTATTTTATAAAAATTATCCAAAATAAAAATTAATTATTTTGATTATAGTGGTAATGTTTTTCAAATTTAGTAATATCCAATTTTTTATAATCATAAATTATTTATTGAAAATATTATTATTGGAGAGAAATATTTAAACTATTGAGAACATAAACCTTGAGCATGAACATGGTTAATGTCACTAATCTTGATATGATTCTTACTTCCCTAAAAATCAAAATTATTCCCTTTTCAATCCCTTTTGTCATTGTTTTATTTTTATTTTCATTCCAAATATGAATTTTCCCATATATTCATTCCAATCCAAATAATTTTATTTTAAATTATTTCATAGATCAAATCTTCTTGATTTTTAATCATTAAATAATTTTCAAGACAAAGATAAATTATTTGGTAGCCTCCCTAAAAAATAAACTGAGACATTTATATTGAATTCATAATTAAGTATTCTTTTATATAACTTCATGAGAAAACAATTTCATCATTTTTTCATTTTTACAAAGGTTTCCATAAAAATCAATAATTTATGATTTTGATTAAATAAATTTTGGAAAACCCCTATTATTAATTTTTATCCCATTTTTTGTTCCTAAAAATAACATTCATAGGTGATGATATATGGATTTAGACATTTTTTACCTCCAAATTTATAGGAATATTCATAATAGTGTTAGGATATAAAATATAGACATATATAGCTTTTATTCTATTAGAAGAGGGTTTTAAACCTTAATTTTGTATGAAATTTTAATAATCCACTATTAGACAATAATTATTATAAAACCAAAACATAAGAGTCAATGGCCTTTTGAAATTATGGATAACAAAATATCCTTTAAATTATTCACTACAACACATGAGGACAAAAACGAAAAATGCTTAGAATACCCTATAGTAAATTATAGTTTTTATTTAAATCCTTGTTTATTATACCAGCATCCAAAATTACTTGGACTTCCAAGCGATGATTTTTCATGTACTGACCCCACTTGAAACCCATCATGGGCCTACTATAATGAATAAATTGAAACCAAAATTCCACTTTTAGTAGGATTTTGGTTGGTGACTAGTACTGAGAGTAAAAAACATTAATATTGGTGGAATTACCTTAAAATATACCATAATCACACAAATAAAGAACCAATCCACACCATAATATTAATAATAAAATACTTAATATAATCCCACAAAGCATTAATATATCAGAAAAAATAAAATCCAAAAGAAATTCTCAAGATAATCCTAGGTATAATCTCTATTGTCACACCCATGGTCATAGCTACTACTCTTCAAATTGTTCAAAAATCATCCTTTCGAAACCTAAAAAAATTATATATATATATATATATATATGGGTTATCATAAAATTAAAACTAAGTAGTATCATATAGAATAACTCTCTAGAAAGTGTGGTAGAATCATAATAATACATTAGTGAACAAAAAAATGGTCGAGAAGAACATATAAGGTCAAATATTATTCAATCATACTAAGGTTCACTCACTATGTAATTCATTTAGGTTTACTAATATAATATCAAAAATATATTCAAAGGTTCCACACAACCACTTCCCCATTGAATTTTTACCTTCATGATCCAACATCAAACATCATATTCTAAATCACTGCAATATATCATTTTAGTTAGTCACAACCCTACATACCCCAAACTCTTATATGGTCTAAAATCATGTTCTAGAATCAATAAATCCATTCTATAATCCTATGCCACACCATTATAATAAATTAGTATCCACAGAAATATCTTATACACATATATTGTGTCCACTATAGTACGGGATCATGAAAATGATGGACCTAAAACCTATTCCCTCCTCTTACAATGGATAACCCCACCATATAACATTTCTCCATCTATATTACCAATGTTACATACCATATGTTAAAGGAAAAAATGATATGTGGGGGTATTCATCCATCCATTATCACAAATTATGATATCATGGAATAGAACATGAACACAAAAAATTGGGCATTGGTAATAATATCGAACTAAAGAGGGGTATATAAATATTTCCCATGAAAACCAATCAAATATATATATATACATATAGATAAAATCCTAAAAACCCATCCTAAGTGATTATCATTAATATAAAATAATTAACATATTATAAAAATAATTTACTACCATGACCACGCACTACTATCGCAGAAAACTACCACCCAACAACTGACCCACTTCCCACTATAGAATCCACTATAATATTCTACAATAGTCCAAATAACTATTCTTTTATGTCATTTCTATATTTATAATGAATAAAAAAATTATTTTTTTAAACCATTCCGTTCTATATTTACTAACAAGATTCTTCCATTTATTAACCCTCTTATTTTCAGGTTAGTTATTATAAATTATATTGCACTACTAATAGAAAACTACAATGTGATATACATTAAAAAATTATACTAACACACTAAACAATATGCACCACCCTTTAAAAACTAAAGTAATAACACTTAAATCTAACTAGATAACTCACACTTATATCCCATCCATCCTCATCCAACTAAAAAAATATCTTATAACACATCATATGTAGACTAATGTAGCCCCGCCGCCCATTTCACAATAACCAACATAGCCCAGCTAAAAAACAAAATCCAACCAACTCAATTAAACCCATTAATTAAAAACACCATATAACATCACCGAATATATCAAGAAAAACATAGCCATAACAAACCAAACTAGTACAAAATCTCATAGTAACAATTTTTTTTTTGTTCCATTATACCCACTTAATCTTTTTTGAATAGTGTGATTTCATTATAATAATTAATGTAACAAGTGGAAATACCCCCTTTAAGTTATTATACTTTTATAAGGTGGATTATAGTAGATAAATAGTGTTTTAATCAATAATTCTAACCAAAAAAATATTTATAGAAATAACTATGACAACACATCAAGTATTAGAAAAATAACATGAAATAAATTAAAACACATTTAAATCTACCTTACCAATAAACTTCATGTATGTATGGTTTATTGTAATCCTTATTTAAATATTTAGTACATACTCTGAGATAAAAAATAATTATAATCACACCATTTACACAAAACAAAATAAATTTCTTGAATCCCCTACCTCAATTAGAGAATTTTATTTAGTACCTATGACACTCCAAAGAAGATACAATCTCAACATCAATATCAAATAAATATGGACGTCAAAAACCTAAATCTCAACATCCCACATCAAAAATTATATCTATCCCACCCAATCCAATAACATATCATAGCCACAACCTCAACCATGTAATAAAAAGAGAGGGAATCAAGATGGAAGGAGGGGAAACTCGCCATCGATCACTGATGATTGATCTTCTAAATTCAAAATTAAATTTTAAATGAATAGGGGATTAAAGAATTTTTAAAAATTAACCTATGATAGATAAAAGATCAGAAAATTGGTGGGAGGTTAATTACTGTGAAGTAGATCTCAAATTTATATATAGTTTTTAAAAGGCAATGGTACAATACCACTACTTATGCCATTATGACTAAGATTATGACCCAAAATAGTGTAAAGAAAGAGTTTATGATACAAAGGGCCTTGACCCAACTAACCTCTATAATCTATATTGTGTTCCTTATGAATATCCTTGTATACTATGAAAACATAAGAATTCAATCCTTCACAATTTTGTAATAACCACTTAGGAGACGAGGACACCAAAATCCTCAACTAGATCCTCCACATCACATGGTCTATGGATAATCCCTAAGACCCATATCCAAAACCATACCAAACTATATCCACCAACATTTCAATAGAACCACCAAACCCCACTCCTACATTAATACATACCACAACCCATCACCATGCCACATCCATGTCAAAATTATAAGAGCCTCTAAAGCCATTATCCATATTTTCCATTCCACAATCCCTAAACCACATTCGAATATCCACCACTATATTGTATCATGGATATCTACTCTATAAACATTATTTTCTATATTGTATTGCTTCTAAACTCTAGAACACTCACTTTTAACATCCTCTTATAACCTTGCTCTCCTAAAAATCACAGGTTATTAGAAAAGAATGCCTAGAGCGGAATATTAGATTCCTCTAAAATATTCACATACATTTGAATCAAAACCAAACTATTAAGGAAACGTAATACACTAAATAGATATCACTCCCATAGGAGAAACATATCAAATAAGATGATTCCACCATCTGAAGCATGAAACAAAACTCTATGAAGTAAATCAAGCTAATGTTCATAGGAAAATAATTTATTCAAACAAAAGAAAATTAAAAAAACATAAATGAAAAATGAGAGATTCAAAATAGATCAGGATATTGAGAATTTTTCTATAATTCATGTTCAAATATACATTCTCCTAATTTGAATACCTCCATAAAACTCAAGAAAAAGGAATGGATCATCCACACAACACCTTCTAGCAATGATCATAAATCTAAGATTGCATATCAACTATGGAATCATCATACTTGATATCAAACACCCCCAATTTTATGGAATTAGGGTCTTCATAAAGATATCCATAAAGGTTTGACACATGAAAAACATCATTCATCTAATCCCACTATTGTAGAAGATCCAAGTTATATTTCACCACACTAATGTGCTAAAACACATCACGATATAAATAAACCTAAAAGTGAACTTACTCTTTAGGACCATCATTCTCTTCCCACAATAAGGGGAATCCATAAATACCATATGGTCCATAAATTCAAAATTTAGAGGCATCATACTATGATAATTATATTAATTCTAATTCTATAGCAATACCTTCATCCACTCCTAAATAATTTAAATATTCAATATCATGCTCTTGGACACATTTATTCCATAGACCTCACATTCTCCAACTTTAGTCTAGAATAATATATAATAATCATTTCACCCATACATCACCTAGAAAATATTAATACCAATGGATGAGTGAGAGATACTGTTATATTGAAAATGTTAGGTGCTTCATCCATGATACACTAAAGTCTAAAACTCTGACCCAAAAGATATCCTCCAGCACATAAATGGCCCACTCTATCTACCCTTTGGTCTGGTGGTAAAAAGTAGTGTTAATATATAATTGGGAGGGAAAAAAATTTTAAATCTCCATTATACTATTATGGTGAAATTTGGATCCCAATCAAAAATTATGGTTCTTGGTTCCCCGTTAAGCTATGCCACCTCATATATAAATCAACACACCAAATCATCCATGATACATAACTCACTAATCAACCTGATGTGATCTGACTACTTGATATGATCTATGATCAAGCAAATATGATCATATCCTCTTTATGATCTAGGTAGACTAGTGATGAAATCCTTCTACATATCCCCCTTTTAAAACATAATAAAATCCAAATGATGTAAAAAATATATTGGAACGTGATAGTTTTATATTACCTACTAATAGACCAAGGAACATTGTACAAATTTTTTACCAAGATAAGTTTCATTGGACACCAAAGCATCCCCTCAAGGAATAATAAATATTGGTCATATCATGATATACTACAACTATCGAACTGTGTAACTCATCAAGAATATCCTAATGCACCATTGATGGACTGAAAATCCTCCCTTAAAATATCACCAAATTCCATTATTCCTCTAACCATCCTGTTGAGTCATTATTATAAATGATATAGTCCTATATGACTTCAACCTATAAGTCACCCAACATACACTCCACAACCAACTAAATCAAAGATGATTATAAAATCATCCAAAAGAGTAAACACCTTACACAAGCCTCATAATTATAAATGTAATTCATTACAAGATCCTCTATCCAACTCCAAACATATCTAGATTTTTGACCAACATATACCCAAAACTACATTGCATACAGAATTCACTACCATATTTCCCTTACCTGTGGTTTAGGATATCTAAAAATTAAATTCATATTAAAAATCATCCATAGTTATTATCATGTATTTAGATATGACGGGGAGAAGAACCAACATAATATATTTTGGTCTATAAAGACAAAAATGTACTCACTAATTAGGTTATTTCACCATAGATTTAGGGAAAACTCAATGGAAAAAACTCAAGTTTCTATGTGTAATAGTCATAATCACGGGTGAATAACTAACTATACTAAGAGGATTTCACTACTCCTGGATGAATCATGATAAAATATAGGATGGGAAGGTATTTGTTGTAGAAATACTCAATCATTTCTCCAAATCTATTAAAATAATCATAGGAGTACTATTAAGCCTATCCACTGGTTAGAAAAAAGACACATGATATTAATAATTTCATAAGAATACATTGTCAATAATAATAAATTCTATAAATGGGGAAATGGATTGATATAATTTGAGTTAAATGAAATGATAATAGTCTTAATGACCAAGGAAACTATATACCTCTACAATTATTTTTAGCGGTAACCAATAAATAGTAGGAATATTAAATCCAAATACACAATTTATTGATATAATATCAATCCCTTTGAATTTAGAGAATGAAACTAATGCACCTCATGATTTTGAAATTTTACCGACCTTTAGTCACTAATAAATTTCTCTATAATTAGTTGTTCTTTCACATTATATGTCAGGAGTCATTATTCCCACTCCCTTCTCAGACCATTATATGTTGTTTCAGCTTCCTCAGATGGTTCTCCTCATCAATTGATAAGATGGGTGTGCCTGAAGGGACCCTCTCTCAATGAAATTTTACTTCAACATATTCCTTCTCACTAAGTTTCTCCATTTTAGTTCCATGAAATTATATTGGAATTATCAAATGTGTGCTTGGTGGATCGTATCCTATAGTTCGTCTTCCTGAATGACTCCTTTAAAGCTATGGAATACCATCTCAAATGGACTCTATTTTCTCTCATTGTTTTAGAAAATCCATTGTTGGTTATATTCCAAAACATCATTGGTTCTAAGGGCTTAGGGCCTCATTCTAGGGTTTCTATTCTGAAAAATATATTTTTTTACGTGGTACTTCCTTCCAATGATGTTTTTTTAAATCGTGGGCTCTTCATAGAAGCTCTATTAATAGCTGTATTTTCTATATTTTCCGGTGGATGATAGAGGTTAGTATTGGATGGGAGCCTCATTTTATATACTTATATGTTGATTTTCCATGGCTCCCTATTCAACTCTATAACCTTTATTTCCTTGTAATTATTGAAGACTCCTTGGTTTATTACTATGTGACTCTAACTAAATTCTCTCTTTGGAAAACATGGTATTAGATTATAGTTGTGTGTAGAACAATATATCATTTTCTCCACCTTTTTATATTCTCCTCTAAGATGATGATAGTTTTTATTAGAATAAGAACCTTGTTTTTTTTCTTATTTAATTTTTTTTCATCATGTGATATTCAAGGTCTCTATTTAACTATGTGTTAGCAGACTCATGATAAACCTTCTTCCCCTTTTCATATGGTTGGACCAACTAGTTATCTTAATATTGGGTTTTCTGTGGTAAAATATCAAGGCCTAGTTTTAGTGGATCAATATGTGTTGATTATATCTAGTGAGACGTCTTCCTCTAGTTAATCCTTGATTTATTCTCTATTAATGCCTTCCTTGATTTACTATATCAATATGTATTTTAGGGGAAAAAATTCATTAATTGGGGGTTTTCAAACATGGGTTTCATTTTAGTCTCTTTAATGAGCTCTCTATTGCTTTGGCATTTCAAGCATAGAAAGATGTTAGAAAACGAAAATCATTTTTACTTCTATTTTCATTCTCATTAAGAAGCTCTGTTATTGATAAAGGTCCTTTAGTTGTCTCTCCATTACACATATCATATTATTTACATGTTTTAGAGTAATTTTATAAGTTATATCTAATCAATTAAGATTTTACATATTTTCTCAGCAATTTATCTTCCCCAATGAGCGGTGTTTACATTAGATCACATTACAAAAGGGATATTGGTGATTTTTCTTCTTCATCATCTAATCACATTTAGTTTTGATTTTCTGAATCCTAGTGACCCATTTTTATGTGTTTCACCTATTTGATACAATTTTCTTGGAATTTCTACCCAAGTTAAATCACATTTCTTATTTTCTAAAATAAAACATCCAAAATACTTCATTTTTATGGTGTTGGATCCCAAAATATATCATTCCAGAATTCAATAGTTTTATAGGAGGTTATTCATTTCTAATTTCATGTGTGGGGATTTTACAAATAGTAATATTTTGATTTCCTAGATGAGTTGTATCATGCTGTATCAGATTTATTTTTATTTATAACATATATCTATGAATATTTATTATGGGAATTAATACTTATTATGTTCTTTTTTTATTCCAAATATAGCTCCTTGGTGAGGTAACATCTATGGTATAATATAGGTACTTTCATTCCAAGGGATGAACATTCTTTTATGGGTAGAAATTTTAACATGATTCTAGTTATTTCATATAAGAAAGGTGGTGGTCCCTTTCCTTGGATGTTTAGACATGACTTTTCTTCATTTCATATGATAATGGATTGTTTGATGTGAATTTCTTGAGTGATAAATTTATAGGGTACAATAATCAGAGAGTAAACATTTACATGTTTGAGAGGCTTGACTGATGCTTTGAGAACTTTCATGATTTATCATCATATATGAATTATAGAGTTAATAACCATATTATATATTTATTTAATCACTCTATCATTTTTATCACTCATGATTCTATATTAGTTACCTCCAATTATTTCTTCATCTTCAGTGGGTGGCCCTCAGATATTAGATATCAAAATGAGGTCTATTACTCTTGGAATAGGCCAATATAAGAGAATCTATTGATGGATTTCATTATAAAATCATTTATATAAAATAGTATTTTATTACCTAGGAAGAAACATCCTTTCTCAAATATTGAAACTAAAGGCTTTGAAGGTAGATCCTGAATAGGAAGAGGTTATTTAGGAGGAAAAATGGGATGACGTAATATTTTGTCACATGGTGTGAAATAAACAACACTATTCTATGATAATTCTATAAGTTGAAAGAGTCTTTTGGGAATGATATTGATCTCTATAGAATAAATAATATGATCAAAATTATCATTTTTCTATTCTTAAATTAGTAAGAATAATATATATATTATTCCAAACATCTTCAAGGATGATGGCTCTTTCAGTAAAGACTTCGATATTTTGTGAGGTATGTAAAAGTTACATTTTAAATCTCTTCTTACTGAGTCTAATCATAACTTGTAGTATGGTTATCTATCTGTTATTTATAGTATTTTTAATCATATTCCTTGGGTGGATTCAATGTCGAACAACTCTTTTTATGCTAAAATTCTTAATAAGGGTGATGAATGGGAGTTTTTTCCCCTCTAAACCCTGAAATATCCCTTGGACCTGATTTATTTATATTTTATTTCCAAGAGTCTTCCTAGGATATCATTTAAAAAATTTTTGGAATTATTCAAGATTTCATTAGTTGTGGTATTATTTCGAGGGTGGCATCTTCTACTATTATGGTTTTTATTTGAACGTTAAATATCTATCATTATTCATGAAATTTAGACACATAAGCATGCATAATTTTCATTATACGGTTTTGACCTCCATTATTAACTGAATAATGTATCTTCCTCTCAATTAGTGTTTCTCAAAGAATGATCATAGATTTATTAGAGTAAAATATCCATAGGATGTGATTGTCTTGTCATAAGAAATGATTGATGATATTAACATTAAATCTCAAACTTTTAATATTTCAATTAATGTTTACATAGAAATGTCCTATAAAATAATTGAGTGGAGCTTCATAATAATGGTTAAAACCATGACGGGTTTATCACCATTTTTGGTGGAATTATGATTTAATATTTTTATTTCATCTTGTATTTTGACATCCCTCATGGTAAAAAAATGTGTGTTTTCCAATTTAGTTGGGCGTCTCAGTTAAGGGGACCCTTTATCTTCGAGTATGATTTTTCATGGTCAATACACCCTCATAATATATATTACTTAGAGAATATCTAATGGAGACATTCTAACCTATATGTTCTTGTCTAGTTTCAATGGTATTTATAATTTATTTTTTTCTAAAGAAATTCTTCTTTTTCGATGGGATTTCCATGTCTATTTGTAACCTTAATAAGGTGTTAGACGAGTACACCAAATTGATTTATTAGAGGATGAGTAAAAATAAATGAATTTGGTTTATATATTATCATTATTTATATATAATATACAAAATTATATAGGGCTCCCTTCGAATTCATAAAAATAACTTCACCCTCGATTACCTAGGTGCCCTTATTTCCATGGTTTGAGTTAGAATTCATCATTTTTGGAGCCCGATTAAACAAATATCAATCAAATTTATAATATTAAAATTATATTTTTGAGGTTTTATCACACTTTTTAAGTGTGTGTTAACATCTATTATAATACATGATTTACCTTTAAATAGATTATCCAAAATAGTCTTATGAATAATTGATAATATTATGATTATTTTATTTGGGCCACTCAATTTGATTGTCTCTATCACTGGACATCAATGGAAAGAATGGATAAATTATCTAATGCCGATGGTATCAATTTGAGAATCATAGAGGAGTCAATGCAATGAATATATAGGAAACTCATTTCAGAAGCACTGAAAGGCCAATCAATTTGGGGTAAATTTATTAATATAAGATATAGTAAGACTCTCATTCTATATACAAGTCGGGCCATGGGGTTGTGGTAGTCACTCAACGTTCATGCCAAATAACTTCTAATTCACTTGAATTAGATTATTAGATGTATTGATATTAACATATTGACTTATAGTTGGGAAGGATCTATATTGGGCTTCCTAGTATGATTAAATCCTTAAATTACATTTTCAAATATGATTTGAGACTAATATTTCATTCATTGCATTCTTAATTCCCAACAAATAAGATTATTCTCTAATATCATGGTGAATAGGGAAAAAGGTAAAATAGTATTCACATTCTCTTTGTCAGTTATGTTTTTAGTATAGTCGTATCTTTCTCTATGATATGGGAACTAAGTCTAATATGAGTGGGGGTATCCTTTAGTGTCTAAAGATCCATTTGAAATATAATTTCTTGATCTAGAATGTTAGAGATCACAATATTCTTATAGACAGAGAGGATAAGTGCAAAGGTCTTTCTCTTTCTTCCAAATGGGAATATTGAACAAACCCAAATGAAGAAACATCTGATCATTTATTTTTTTCATGGAGAGTTGGAATATGTTGTGTGGGGTATTTTTTGATATTTTATTGGGTTTTGTTTTCTAATTGAATTTGAGGCTGATTTTCTTGAAAATTTTATTGCTGGTATTAGAAATAAAAAGCAGAAAGTAGGAGTAAGGAAAATTATTATGGCAGCTAGATATCAGTGGAAACGAAATTCTAGGAATAATGTAAGGGATGAGGGTGTGAGTAGTTCTTGTCTATATATGAAGATATGTCTCAAAACCTATCTATCAATATGGCTCTTTTATTGAAATAGAGTAACAATGCTCCCTCCATTAGAGCATGTCTGGATAGAAGAAATTCCCCCACATTAGTCTAGAGGATGATGTCATAGAGAAACTAGGTGAGATGGTCACCCCTAGATTTGGTCTGAAACAAATCATATATAGATCATTCATTCATGGAATTATTAGGGGTGGTGTGTTATCCATGATTCTTTATGTTTGGTTATCATGGCCTTATTTAATCTATAGATATGGGGACTCCCTTCTGGTAAAGTATTATTTTTTTTCTCAATGGGATCCAATTTTTAATGAAACATGAACATTAATTTGCATTCAATGGATATTGATTCGATGATCATCTATTATTCTATCAATATACAAGATGCATCCCCATGTTCTATTATTTATCATATTTTGAGAAGTATGCTCCTTTTGAATAACCTAGTGGAGGTGCTTCACACATGCTATGAAGGTATACAAGTTTTTTATTTTCTTTCTTATGGGAGTTCTATGGATCTTCCTTTCATTTTATTTTCTAGATTTTGATCTCTTATTCCAAAACTGTCATCATTTTTTTGGGATGTTTCCCTCAGTTTACACTATTTTCTACCCAATTTAATTTGATTGGCATTGGTTTTTCTTGAACCTTTTTAATAAAAATTATAACATTGAATGAAAAGAAACAGTTTATTCAGTATTTGAAAGTCCATTGGAACTCCATTCCGAGACACCACAAGTCCATAGAAGTGCACCACCCATATCTGAAAACACTCACTTGAACATATGCCCATAAATATGATGGAATCAAATGACCTATTGGTAGATCCTAAGGTGCTCAACATGCCCCTTATTTGACCTTAAGTGTAGGAGTATTTCATAGATGAACATGATAATAAACAGATCTAGATCTCATTAAAAATTTAGTTCATGAGTCCCATGAATATAAATGATGATTTCATGACACCAAATGAGAAAACCATGATTTCTATGTTACCATACCAAGAATAGAAACTACTCATTCGAACTCCATCCTCTATAAATCTTATATAGTGATATCGATGTTGTAGAATTCTCATAAAAAATGTTACATCCCTTTAACTGGTCAAGAAATCATTAATTACCACTAAAGGATAATGATTCATGACTGTTAAATAATTAAACTATTGGTAATTTACAAGAAGACATAGATCACCATTTTTATTCTTAGTTAACAACATCAGATCACCCCATGATGACTCAGTAGATCAGATGAAGTCTTTATTGATAAGTTCATTAACCTGAATCCTCAACTCCTACTGTCTAGAAGGGGATATAAAATAAGGATCTATCAACATGGGGGAGGCACGTTGTATTAACTGGATCCCAAACATGATTTTACATTAATAGGTGAAGGATACAATATCGTTAGTGAATATATCAGGAACCCATATATAAATAATAGAAAATTATAAAAATATTCCAATTCAAAATTCAAGAATCGACTAACTATGTTTGTAAGGACCCCAAAAATATACAAAACATTTGATTCTCCCACTCTCAAAAAAAAATTTACACTAGACCTTCTTTTTATAGAACAAAAATATCATCTAAACTAAATAATAATAATTCACGTGGAATAAATCTAATTAATGTTAGTAATGAAAACAGATGGACCCATCTAAATTAAATTATATCCCCATGAAAATTTATATTTTCAAATCATAAACTTACACCCCTAAAACACATCAATAATAAGTTTATAAATTCTAACACGTGTAGCCAACCCTAGGGGAATCAAAATCCTTTCCCCATTGGATACTAAGGCATGTAACATGTTGTGTGTAATAAAAGAGTATTATTATCGATAATAAAACAAATCACAAGATAAACTAGAAGATAAATAGATTGTACCGTAGATGATCTCTAGTCCCTCTGGCACTGACACCCCCATAACATGATGTTATCCATATTTAGATCCTCTAAATCATCACTGGCTATCACATATGTGTAAACTCTGAGAATTCTAGACCTAAGGGTGAAAAATATCATAGGTGTACCCCCTATAAAAATTTTCTCCTCCGATGAAACATAATCCTAGTATACCTACTAAATATATGGCATCCAAGGAAGCTGATTCTGTTAGGGGTGACAAGGGACCTGATCACGAATTCCGTGTTGAACCCAAAAAATGACCAGACACAAAAAATATCAATGTACATATTATTATTAGGAAAAAACCACTAGGAAATAGATCCCATTATGGGAAAAGAAATGTTTGACCTAAAGGTATGGTGGGAATAAAACTATGGGGTTGACTCCTGTCTGACTGAAACCTCAACTAATCTAAATCCTATGATCCACCTCCAATATCCCTTCTCCTAGAAGAACATGGATAGATCCCATATTGAGATAAACCAGGATGAGAATAAACCCTTTTAATAACTTTATCCCTATTCTTTGATTTTTAGTATATATGAAACATTAATAGTGGGACATCATATTGAATAAATGGATAGAATACCTCCTCAAAGAACTAATATCTAGACTCCACATCCAGAAAAAGATCATAAAAAATGAATATCTTTAATCATAACCCTAATTTCTCACACACTCTAGTTCAATTCATATAGAGAGGGAATCGCCTGCCTCTTCACCTCACTCATTATGGTGACCTGATAATCACATACATAAATATCCCATACATTATATGAAAACACAATACATATAAAAATAATACATACCCAAGAAATTAAAATTTCTAGTTTCCTTAAAGATTATACACATAATCAACTAATTTAAGTAGAATTTTCCGTATCTCCTGCAACATTCCCTACACATGTTACCATTATAGACTAATAATACATAATAAATTTCCTCATAATAGAGGAAAATGGAAATATAAGAAATGGTGTGCTCGGATTCTTAGTAGTGATAAATAGGGGAATAAGAATCAAATATCATCAAAATACATAATATAGTAATAAGGGTATGAGAAGATGATCACAACACACAAAACATACCCAACAAGTCATAAACCACAAATTATGAATCATAGCATACATATTTTTACAATTAAAATATATAAGTTATAATATTGAGAAATATTCAATAATAAAATATGATCCATGAGATCATATCCTAATAATAAGAAGTAATTTTTTTCTTACAAGTAATAATTCAAAATCATTTTCGTAGTTAAAGAAAACATCTAAGAACATAATAACATAGTGGAAAAAGACCCATAATGGATTGGATTCACTCCCCATTCATTTTTATACTATCTCATTATATATAAAAAATTAAACATTACATTTAAGGGATATATAATTTTGTGCCCTCCTATCACATAATGAGAACCGTATATATGTATTCAACAAGATTATAAAATATTAAATTTTATTGTATATTAATTAATGAGTGGGAAATAATAAAGTTTCCTAAAAATATAATTAGAACACCGTCATCAAAATAAAACCATTGAAAAAAGTTATATTGTATTATTATATAAATTCCTCGATGAAGAATGATATTCTAAAATAATATATTCATATTCGTAAAAAATACTTTCATAATAGAATTAAAAATATTTTTTAAAATATAATATTTTTTATTAAATTAACTTTTAAAAAATAAATATTCATAGATAAATTTGAATATGATTTTATTTAAATAATCCTATAAATATATAATTTTTATATCAATAATTAATTATATGATTATATAACAATTTATTCATGCTGTAAAGGTTAAATATAACATTATTTTCACACATTCATAATGATTGTCAAAAAAGAATTAAGATGATTATTTTTTAAAACATTATAAAAATTAATTGGAAGTTGAAAATGACGTTAATTTATCAATTAATAATATAAAATAAAATTCATTACATATATTTAATAACATTTTTTGTTATAAAATATTGTTAACCTAATATATAAAAATAGGTCATCTTTTCATAAAAACATTAATACAATTTATTTTCAACCAAACTGTGGGGAAATAAATTGAATAAATTAAACACCATTTAATTACCATATAGTAAGAAAATATTTTTTGTTATAAGATAAAAATAATAATTTACAACAACATAAATTAAAATATAGACAGTCCTGAGTGAATGTGAGATTGTAACATAAACCCATACCTCAAGTCTATTATTTATTCATATGTTCTCTAGAATCCCCCATAATAAATTTATATTTATTATGAATATATAATAGAATTATATTAATAAAAATATTACTATATTTCATACTCTTATAATTTCTATTGACCCATTTAAAAGTAATTATTTGTTAAAATATATATTCTAGTGTCAACTGTTCTACTTTCCACCGTATGGTTTGGCTCAACAATTTTGGTCTTTGCACCTTGGAAATGGTTTCACCATCCTTATAATATTAATCATGTCAAAAATACCATTTTATTTATTATATTTACTTTTAAAACAATTCATATATGGATTTTAAAAAATTTGAATATTTCCTTCATGGAGAAGGTAGTTCCCAAGTACACACATGTGACTTTCCATATTCCAATGGTTGGGAGGGAACAAAATTTAAAAATATATATTTATAATGACATAATTATGTAATTAATTTCATATATATTATTTAAATGCATACATATAATTAATAATGATTGGAGGTGATTACTTATGAAATTCATCGATTTATCGATGCAGTGGTCTCCACGTACTTATATCAAAAAATTTAATATATTATTAGATGAAAAGTAGGTACATAATGATTTTTCCATCAATAATATTAAATTTTATTATACTTATTATATTGATTAAATTATTTTGATGTGGTTATATAATAATTATAGGATGTGTAAGAAGAATGAAACTTTAAAGAACTTAGTTCAAATGATTACCTATGCCTTGGGTATCCTTCTTTGGTACTCCCCTTAAGACTTATTAGGGTTTTCTTTGGGTGAGACCAGAACCTATAAGATTCGATTAAGAGTGTTTTCAAGTGATATGGGAAGATATTTTTTAGAAATATGCTCTTAATATGTGTGATGAAGTTATGAGAGGATGTTTTTTTATAAGTGAGGGGAGTAGAACCCTTGTAAATACCATTAACTTTAGAATATAACAAATTTCATTCTCAAAAGAGAGTGTAAAAACATGAAATTTTTTTCTAATATAGAATAATAAATGAAAAAATAAACAAATAAAATAATATATGAGATAATACTTTTAGATATTTAAATCATTATTCCTTAATTTTTACCATTTTTAAACTATACCATGATAACATAACATCTACCATGGAAAATATTTATTATAACAAAAAAAATATCCTTCTGACCAAATATGAACATGATGATTCCAAATATGGAATCCATTTTATCATAATAAATTAACATGGGTTGAAAAAAATAATTCATATATCCACACAAAAAATAAAAAAATATTTTCAGAAGAAAAAATCATATATCATTAAGAATAAAAATGATTTTATTCTCATTAATTGCATAGAAAAAACCATAAAATGATAGTTAATTAATATTATTAAATCCCTGAGGTGGGAGTAATGTAAAGACCCGTAAAATTCAAGGGAAATTTTTTCTTAATTTTCTTTGGGATTTTACAAGAACACAGTTTCTGACGGCACTTGATTCCGAGGCCCGGGGTGCCCGGAATTCCTATCCGAAGTTTAGCTCGGGTACGTTCAGTGAACGAACGAGTGGGAATTCCTAACTTTTGAACCGGTGCTCGAAATCGAATTCCAAGGGCACCGATGGATTCACAGAGCCGGTAATTGCTTAGGAAATCCTTTTTCAGAGTTGTGTTTTCATGAGAGAAGTTGAAAAAAATTGTGGAAGTTAAAATAAAAATTTAACTACAATTTTTATTTTCTCTAAGTGGATTTAAGCTTTGGGTGGAATTTAGTTAACTACCCAACTTCCCATGGGAGGTTATGAGGGTGGCGGGGCCCACATGAACCCCACCCCTTCACATTCCTTAACTCCCTCAACTCACAATTAAATTTGATAACTTCAGTTTTAATAACTTATGATATTAATGAAGTGAGTTTAATGCGAGTGTTTGAATTTCAAACTAATGTCAAGTTAATAAAATAAGTGTGGGATTATTTTATTAAGGGTTAGAATTCTTTTTGGGGAGTTTTTGGGGAGAAAAGGCTAAGGAACTGGAGGAACTTCTTCGTCTTCGACGGAGAACGTGAAGAACACATCGATCTCTGACGAAGAACACCGAGTCCTCGGAAACCGACTACGCGACGCCGTAAACCGCAATGTCGACGACGTCTTCTTTCACGACATCTCTTTCCGCCATAGATATTCCCCGATGAATCCTCATTTGACGAACCGCCATTCAAGCTACGCTCGAGGTAGGGGGATTATTTTGAGAATGGTATTATTCCCATGGTTGCTCCTTCTAAAACAAAGAACCCGGATCAACTCATCATTAAGTTGATCCGCGAATGTTTTTTTTTGTGGGCTGGATATATTGGTAAGAATATTTTTATTTAAGAGGTTGTAGGGGTTTGATTCATCTAAATCTTTGTGATTTATACCTATGGCGTTTGATTAAATTGTTTTTGTGAGACTTTTAAAACCGCTAACGCGGTGGGTGCGGACTAACGAACAAGTCTGAACCCACCGCCCATTTCGTTCTTGGTGTGCGAAATGGAGGACGTTGACAAAGAAGGCCGCATGGGCGATGCGAGGTCCTCGCAGTGAAGGACGAACCCCGGGATGGCCTTTGGCGAAGACGGAGTGAAATTCCGACCACCAGAACTCGTCTGCTATTCCGCGGAGCAGCCCGCCGGCGCGCCTCACCGGCACTGCGGCGGCGCCCGGCGCGCCGCTGGAGGGAACCTCCGTGGCGGCAGCACGTGGTCCCATGACCGCGCGGGACCGGAGGAGGACGGGACGCGGCGGCCAGGCCGCGTCCGCTGGCAAGGGCGGTCCCACGCAGGGCCGCAGTTCCCTCACACGGGGGCAGCACGCCCCCTGCTCCGCTCAGCCGTAACTGGCCAAGCCGACCCGCCTGGTGGCCGGTCCGCGTCTGTGACGGCCAGGCCGGGTCGTGCCCAGTCTGGGTCGGGCCACCCCGGCCGGGCTGGGTCACGCCATCTGAGTCGGTCCGGGCACAGACCCTCTATTTTCAGACCTTTTTGGTCTTTTTCTCATAACTTGATCTACGGGACTCTGATCGATGCACCGTTAGGGGCGATGTGATCCTTGGATCGAGGCGGTCATTTCGGTATATTACACTTAAGGGTTCGGAAAACTTTGGGTTCGGCTGGGTTGGTTCGGATACGAAACCAACCGGGCCCTCGGAGCAGAAACGCCTATATCTTGAGCTCCAGACGTCTGATTGACGTGTCGTCGACTTTGTTGGATTCCACTTGATGTGATGTAACTTTTGGCTTACTCCGCTCGAGGTTTGGATGTCGTCGGAGTGTGGTCGGGTTGGTTCGCTCCTGAAACAAACCGGGCCCCTGAAACGAAAAAGCCAATAACTCACAGACCGGGCGTCCGATTGACGCGCCGTCTATCTCGTTAAATTCCTATTGAGGAGACGGAACTTTTGGAACACTTAGCCCGTGATTTGGACGCACTTTGATAGTGGCCTGGTTGGATTATACCCAGAATCCAACCGGGCCACTCGAATGGAAAACCTGATATCTTTCAGACCGAATGTCCGTTTGACGAACCGTCAGCAGTGTTGGTGATCACGTTGAGAAACGGTCCCTATGAGTATACCCTATGAGAGTTAGGGGTACAGTTGAGATACGGCCGGGTTGTTCCGCACACGAAACCAACCGGGCCCCTGGGAGGAAAAGGTTAATAACTCACAGACCAGGCATCCGATTGACGCATCATCTGTTCTGTTGAGACCCCTATGAGGAGGAGGTCCTTTGAGATACTTCTTCATGGGACTTTGTGATACATGGAGTATCGACCAGTAGCTCGTGGAGAAGACCCTCTTGTAGACGAGCATGCGAAGTACGGAGACCATGTAGCCGGCTGAGACCTGACGACTGCTTGACCGATCGACTCGGTGTGTTTCAAATGGCCTAGTGGGGAGCTCTTGGTTGTAGCGAGAGACCCACGGCGGATGAGTGGTTGGTTGTAGTGGAAAACCCACGGTACTCAACAGAAAGAGTACCTCTAGATGATATGAGGGGGAGCGCTTGGTTGTAGCGGCAGACCCATGACGGAGAAGCGCTTGGTTGTAGTGGCAGACCCGCAGTACTCAACAGAAGGAGTACCTCTGGAGGCTATGAAGGGGAGTGCTTGGTTGTAGTGACTGATCCATGGTGGGAAGCGCTTGGTTGTAGCAGCAGGCCCACAGTACTTGATAGGAGGAGTACCTCAGCAGTCTTAGGTTAGTGAGCAGTACCTCGATGTTGTGACAGGACCACTGTACACTCCAGATATGGGGCTCTTCAGCAGTTACGGTTTCGATAATGAAAATCCTAGTTTGACCTGAGTCTATGATCTTTGTGTTTACCTCATGATTGAGATGTGTCACTTGATAACTTAGGTATATGTATGGGCATATACCCAGGTAGTGGTTATCCGTTGATTTCATAATCTTTGTGTTTCCTCATGATTGAGATGGGTTACTTGATAACTTGGGTATATGTATGGGCATATACCTAAGTAGAGGTTATCTGTTGAGATCATTCTTGTGGTTATACTTGTTGGATTTAGTGAGACCTTGAGGGTCTCAGGGTCCCTACTGAGTATTGTTATACTCACCCTTGCACAGGCTTTGCCCGCACCTCATTGTGTTGGTTGCAGACGACGGGCAGCGCAGACAGAGGCCGAGTGTTCGAGGACATGATGGTACCCGGAGGTGGACCTCATGACGAGAAAATATTCTGGTGGTGGACGTCATGATGAGGTGACACTCGGAGGAGGTTGACGGCCGAGAGCATTGTGGAGGCTGTCTGTACCTACACATCAGGTTGGATCTGTGGTTGACGATCCAGGAGGTGCACTATCTGTACCTACCCTTCAAGTAGGATCCTTGGTGGACGATCCAGGAGCTTCTTGTCACTTTCCGGCTGTTTTGTCTTTTTCCTTGTACTTTACAGTTGGGATTGTATTTCCGGGCCCCTTTACTTTTAACTCAACTTGTTTCAGTTTTACTTAGTGTTTTACTTCCGCTTGTACTCTGTGGTGTTTTGTTTACTTTTATAAAGGCAATTCCTTTCCAGTTATCTGGATTTACGCCTTTGGTGCTAGTCGCCAGCCCCTGGCCTATGGAAGGAAGGCTTGGGGTTGTCACGACACGGGCCCCAAGGGACATCAATAATAGAAATGACAACACTAGATATCAACTGATCACTCCAACCCCATAATATTATCACAACTCAATACCACAACCTTCAATGGATAATGAATTGGTATGTAACAATGAACGAAGGTGTGAAAACTAACCTTCAATCACCATTGATTGATCTCAAGAATTTGGAAATAAAAAAATTAATATGGGATATAAACCTCATAAAAACATAAAAAGGATTCCCATTATTCATCTAAATTAGTGGAACAATAATGTGTTTCTAAGATGTTCTAAAATTTACATCCATCAGATTTTTAGAATACCATTATATCACACAACTTGATCAACCATATTGAATATTTTTGCACCCAAAACAATGGATTATTTTAATAGGATACACTGTGAATTCACTTATCCTAAATAAACTATAGTGTCAATGTTAGGGTGGTTAGGTAGAATCCAAAATCTCGGGACAACACCATGAAACAACTCAAGACCATTCCACAATTACCTCTTTGGAGGCATGGAAAAGAAAATCCTCCTCTAGTTTATCTATGTTTCATAGTTTACAACTCTTCTATGAGACCAATCTCTGAAAATAAACTATACTATAGTCTGATGGATACACTTTATTCACACCTATATAGATAAAAACACTTAACTCTACCAATTTCTTAATGTATTTCATTTATCACCTCCATGCCCCAACCATAATAAAATTAGTTATCTATAAAAACCATTTTCAAAATATTCCACTCCAAAATACCTTAAACACACAACAATGGACACCACAATACTATATCTTACTCCTCTACACCACAACCCACAATTCCCAAAAAATTAGCATATCTCCAATGATATGTATTCAAAATTTCTTTAAAACCACCATATTACAAAACTCAAATTGTAAATATTAGGGAAGGAATACAACATTAGATGATCCACAAAAGTTATTATTTTATGTTATTTATTATATTTTCATCATTAAACCACCATGGATTAATGAGAATCATATGATGTTTTCAATTTTATTTGTATATAAAATCAAAGGAATCGTTTTTTGATTCCTAATTTACATTAATAAGGAATTGGAATATTTTTAAAATACTTTTTTTTGTAAAAGTGTTTCCCATTTATTAGGATATCTTTAATTTTAATGGAAATTTATTATATAAGGCACACTCTAGGATAAAATATACATGAATATTTAATGTGTTTTAAAATATTATTCTTTATTTATCCCCATTATAATATTTTCAAGAATATTTTTACTCAATGTTTATATGAGGGTTTAGTAATCATTTAAAGGATCATAATGTGTATTCTAACACTGTTCAAATTAGTAGAAAAACATTATATTTTTTTGTAATGTCATAGATAACATTTCCTATAATGCCAAAAAGTTTAGAAATATAATTATAATAAATGATAAAATATCCTAGGAAGTAACTAATTCAAATTTTGAAAACAACCTAATTATGAGTTATTATAGTGATCATACTACTATTATATAGTTTAAAAAATTAATTAATACCTTACAAGTAAAAAATCTAAAATCATCTTATTCCAACAATTTTGTTGTGATATATTTGCTTTATAGGACAAATTAAACATCCAATTCCCTCAAATAAAAGACCCACCTAATGATAGTGATATAATGTTTCATGGAAGACTATTTGAACCTAATAATAAACCGAGACACATTAAATCTGGAAATAATTATAATAAATGTTGTAATAAGAAAAAAATGAACGATTGATAACAAATAATCCCCAATATATATTTTTCATTGTAAAAATAGTGAATATCATAAATATATTCAAGAAAAAACAAAAAACGAAACATTCAAAAATATCTAACCCACAAAAAAATCAATTTTTCGGAATCATTCCTTAATTATATTTAAATAATAATAATAATTTTCAAAACAAAGAATAATAATAATTCCAAATATATCATTAAAAATTTGAAAATTGATAACTGATTTCTATATTTTTATGAATGAAATGAGCAACAATTTAAATTAACAAACTAAACATAATCTAAGTGTAAAATATAATATTTTTATCATCTATTGGAGAATAAGTAAACCCAATAAATCAAGGGATATTTAATAAAAAAATGTGGAAAAATCATATATTTTCTGAAAATATTAATGAAAAATAAAAAATTAATGGTTCCATAAAGGACAATTGTATTTCCAAAACATCACAAATAACTTAACATTTGAGGCAATTAGTACCCAATATATTAAAAAATTCGCTTTTAAAAGCATAATTAAAATAAAAATGACACATATAAAATATAAGAATCTTTTTTGACATCAGTATGGTAAAAATAGATTTATTATTAACAAAATATTATTCATCCCACTATTAACATATCCCCTAAACCAACTAATAAAGAAAAAATTAATTGAAATTGAATAATACTAGGAAATCCATTAATTTTTCTTCCAAAAATTAGAATAATAATCCTCACATATATGTAGTTAATAAAATATTCTATATTAAAAATTTACCTAATAATTGTGTACCAATGAATTAAAATATAATATATAGATAACAGATATCATGGAAGAATTGAATCTTACTTGATACAATATCATCTTCTTTTTAAATACAATGATCTGGGAATATTTTTTATCACATTAATAATAAAGAAATATATTTTTATTCCATAAATTTTATGGCCAGTTCATTTTACTCTTATTTCCACATTATTAAAATAAAGCCACAGGAATAGTGATTTAACATAAAAATTAAATCATTTATAAACATGATGAAATTTTATATGAAGTTTTGGTTAGTGTAAAATAGTTAATGTTTTATACTAATTTCTATATATAATAGTTGGAAGATAATAGGTTTATAATTATTTCTCCATTAAATTTATACATTCCTATATTTTACTACTAGTAAAATTGTTATTAATGTTCAAAAGGGTATGCTATCCATTGAAATTTA
This sequence comes from Viscum album, assembly GCA_963277665.1. Lineage (NCBI taxonomy): Eukaryota > Viridiplantae > Streptophyta > Magnoliopsida > Santalales > Viscaceae > Viscum > Viscum album. The sequence continues at coordinate 1,192,715,025 of OY728123.1, read as the reverse complement.
TATAAATGACATATCCCATAAAAAATCATTCTTCATATCAAGTCATCATGATAGATTGGGTTTTAATTAAAATATTTCCATATTACTAATATTATGAATATTATTTTTATGATATTAAATATAATTTATTTTCTACTACTAAAAAGATACTCACATGTTAAATCATCCTACATAATTAAAGAACAATTAAACTATAAAATTTATTGTTTTAATGCTCATAATAAATGTAATAATTTTTTTAACAAATATAAGAGTTAACCTACTACTTTTTGCATTGAAAAAATTGAAAAATTAGCATAAAAATCATTAAAACTTTTATATTAATACACTGGAGTGTTTTTAAAATTAAATAAGAGTTTATTATGATACATTTTTTTCATGGAATTTTTTTTTCAAATTAATAATCATGATTCATTTTCTTGGGAATATATTGAATAATTGTTTGAAAAAACTACATTATATATTATGTTATTTTTAGAAACTACTGTATACACTAAATGTTTTATTAAAAAAATAACAAATCATACAAAAATATGATATGTTTTTATGGATAATTATAATAATAAATAGATTTATGATCCTTTTAAAGGGGTAGAAATTTTCAATTCAATATAGAACTTTCAGTGATCTTTTAAATATTATTTTTTCATGAATGCGATTATTAAATGATAAGAATGTGTCCAATTGAGTGTAATTAATTCAATAAATCCCATGTTACATTTTGTAGATATCTCATTAACTAAGGAATATAAATATTGGACTAAAACATTAATTATTCCTTATTATAATGATATGAAAAGATCATGGTAATCATTGTAAAGGGTTTATCGATACAATATTAAATACACCTATTATTATTATTCTTAATACAGTATAATAATACCCTAGGTCAGACCTTGGCTGATCATCCACACATTAATCATTTAACTTGCTTGCATCACATCCTTTTAAAGAAAAATGAAAATCAAATTAGGAAATGTTAAAGAAGACTGGACTGAACTCTCATAGAAGTCATTAATAATAAATTCAAAAAACTTTTATCCACTTCAAAAATCTAAAAAAAATTGGATTGTTAAATTTAATGTTTAATCCATGTTATATTAAATAAATGTGTCATTATTGTTTTCAAAAATGAATTTGGAAAACTTATTTTATCATGGTTTCCTAATAAAGGGAGAGATTGAATTGACGTTAACATGTTTAACCTGGTGACTAAAATGGACCAAATTACTCTTCCAATTTTCTCATAAAATAAAATAGAGGTTATCTAGAATATATATTATTATTTTCTATATAGCATTCTAGGTTACATAAAAATATATATTTCACTGAAGGATATAGAAAACTAGTACTTGCATGTTCTATTGTATGGTGTATTAGATAACTTTTATTTATTTTAATAGGATATTAGTATTTATAAAAGTTAGACCAAACAATAATATTCAATAAAAAGTGAATGATAAGTGAAAAATGAGACAGATTGTAATAATAAAACTAAGAAATGAGAAAATGATTGAATTAAATATGGAAACATGAGAAAAAAACTGTCTAAAATGAAAAGAAAACCATCCAGAAAGACAAGAAAACCATATAGCATGAAAAAAATCCTATATGAAAAACCTCTATTATGAAAAACAGATAATCAACCTGTAGAAAACTCATACTAAAATGTCCAGCATGAGAAATCCCAAAAACATCAGTCTTTAGAACAGACCATAGTAGACATAATGCTGAAGAACATGAATATGTTAGTACCAATACGGAATACAGAAACTTTTAACATGTATAAAAAAGGCTGAACAACCTATACCGATTAGAACATGTTGAAATATTTAGAAAAAATTAGATCGTAGTGGAGTTATATGTTTTCAAAAAATTAATGTAAAATCAATCAAAGAATAGTGCAGCTGGATATGTACATGTACAGATTAGTACATGTATAAATAATGTTGAACAAAATTCAGATATTAGTACTAAGAATGAATACAAAAACATATAACATGTATAAAAATGCAAGAAAAACATATACAGATTAGAAAATGTACAAAACCATCCAACATGACAAGAAAAATATCCAGCATGAAAAAAAAATCATGCATGAAAATTATCCAATATGAAAAAATGATAATCAACCTGTATAAAACTCATACTAAAATTTCCATCATGAGAAATCCCAAATATATCAGTCTTTAGAACAGACCATAGTAGATTTAATGTTGAATAAAATGTATATTTTAGTACTAAGAATGAATGCAGAAACATATAACATGTATCAAAAAGGTTGAACAACATGTACATATTAGAACATGCAAAAAAATGAAAAAAAAATTAGACCGTAGTGGAGTTATATTTTTTTTAAATAGGTAATGTAAAATCAGAAGAAGAATGGTGTAGTTAGATAGGTACATGTACAAATTCGAACATGTATAAATAATGCTGAACAACATGGACATGTAAGTACTAATAATGAATGTAGAAACTTATAACATGTATAAAAAATTCTGAAAAACATCTATAGATTAGAAAATTTAGATGAAATGCAGAAAAAATTGGTGAAAAATGACCACGAAGAAAGAATATAGAAAATAAATTGCTGGAAAAAAAAAGATAACCAAACATGAAGATTTTAGTAATGTTTTTATAAACTGTAAGTTGAGTGGGTGTGACCCAAATCTACAAGAAAGAACTAAACATACAGCAAATTAATATGTGTCTTTAAAAAATGTACAAAAAAATACAGTTTTTTTGTACAGGTTTTAAAAAAATGACCATGAAGAACTAAACATACAGAAAAAATAGATGTGTTTAAAATTTGTACAGAAAACTTTTCTGATAATTTTTTTTAAAATTACATTACATTGAGTTTGTGTGACCCAATTCTATAAGAAAGAACCTAAATCTGTAAGAATGAACTAATTTGGTCATTGTTATAAGAAAGAACCAATCTGGTCATTGTTTTCTATACATTTTTTCAAAATTTTACAGTGTCTATAGTACTAATCTCGTCATTGTTATAACATCTAATATTGATATTGTTATAAGAAAGAACTAATCTGGTAATATTTATATTAAATAACTAATCAAATTCTCTCAATGAGAAGTATAAATTTTCAATGAGCAGTATACATTTACTAATATGGTCATTGTTATAAAGTATCTACATCTTATAAAAAACATGTCAATGAGTAGTATACATTTTCTAATAAGTTTGGTGTACTCTGTAGACTCGATAACACTATTTTATGAACATAAGATTTAATAAAACAGAAATGGAAAACAATTTAAGAGGCATAATTTATTATTACCATGTAGGTGCAGCAGAGTAGTTCACGCAGAATTGTTACTGTTCTAGTTCTATGTACCCTTATTTCCGCTGTCAGGTTGATTACAATGAATTCTAGTACTGAAATTGTCTCCATATACCAAATGATTATGTTTCACCTCATCCTCAGTATCAAATTAATAGGAAAGATTTGTATACATAGAGAATAAAGTTACAGTAATTTAAAACTACTTGTGGCTGGTGGAAAAAATGAAGCAGTTATCAAATAGTTAACAGTATACAGTTCTAGATTTAAATAAATGTACGACTGAAAAAACAAATGAAACTTGATCTAATTCATTCATGTATATGAATAGGAACAAAATTAAGGCAGTAGTCACTGGATGTAATTTCTATATACCCGATTAGCTAACATATCTGAGGCAAAACTACCAAATCTTGTACCAATGTCTGAAGTTTATGGAGAAGACATAACACTTGGATGCTGTAATTATAAAAGGTTGGAAGGAATGATAAAGTAAGGTGATTTTCATGTATTAGAAAAGATTATTGGAAAACCATAAGAATACTAGACCTGGATATATTATATGCCACTATGGAATTATGATGACCCACTGCATTGATGTACCTGTACAGTTATTTAATAATAATAATAAATGAATTCAACTTTAATTATTCTAAGGAATTTTGGAATACCTTAAATTTATTACCTGAATTTGTTCGAAGCTTTCAATAATGCTTCTAAAGTACTCATCATTATCACTGATAAATTTTACTTTATATTACATCCCAACTAAGTAATGAATAATAGATATTTTTATCTATGCCTATTAATGAATTAGATAGATTTTTAGAGGCTTAAAATGAAAATAAATCCAATCTTAAGCATGGAATACACTAATATTTTTAAAAGGTTATTTTACTGCCTTTTAATGGAAACCCATTTTTAAATCTATCTTTTCACAATTTTATAAGATATGGTTGTCAAAATAAACTTATTCTTTATGATTGGGACATCAAAATTTACTTTGAGTGAATTGTTGATATTTTTCCGATAAAGTTCAGTTTATAATGAATAGTGAAAAATGTTATATTTTAATTCAAAACCTCTTTTTAATATAATTTATTTATATGATTATATTATCTTTTGAATTGGTTTTAAAGTGAAATTAGAATATATTTTTACCATTTAATCCAATGCTGTTCATTGGAATCAATTTCACTTTGAAATTGGACTTAAACTAGGGTCAATCTTTTGATACTTATAGTTTCATAAAAACACGCTATTTGTCATGACAGTGGGAATTAATTATTAAATTAATTAATGTAACTTATATGATTTGAATTTTGTAAAATAGAAATTTTTTTGGATTCATAATATCAAATATAGCTTAGGGTGATGTTTTGGAATTTTTCTGAAAAACTTCAATTTTTGATGAATAGTGAAACAACTAAGTGGTAGTTAAAGAAACTGATTTTTCGTTTAAATGAAGCTTTGCCACTTCTATGATTTGATTTTCAAAAATCCTACATACATGGTTTTGATTAAGATGTAAAATGTGGTTCAATGACATTAAAATATGTTTTTGGTGAATAGTAACTTTTATGTTCTTAATCGCGATTAGAGGTAATTAGTGTAGTTTAAGGTAAAAATAATGTTTTAATAATATTAGATGAGCTTGACACATGTCCTAACCTAATTGGATGTGTCATGGCCTACCAATAAAATCCATGGGTAAACATGGGGACCCCATGGAGCCACTTTGGTTGGGAAATGACATAAATAACTTTTTATTTAATGTTAAAGTAAAAATAACACAAACATGAAATGTTTTACTAAAACAATTTTTACATGGGGTTATACAAGTCAGATTTTTGATTATAAATAGTAATTGGAAAGATACAAAGATTTAATACATCAGAGTTTTTTTTTTATAATTTTTGGACTTTAAATAAATTAAATTATTTATGACATCATGATGATGCAGCGATTACCTCATTAATAAAGGGTTTAAATAAAATGAAATGATAATGTAAAATCTATGACCTACACTGTCAAAAACCAATTGGATGGGTGGATTTCGAACCCTTATCACCTTAACCTCTAATAATATCAATTTTGGACCTTTTGAATTCGAAAATCATTTTAAAATAAAGTATCATTTCTTTACTTTCCAAGAGTGCCCCTCCTCTCCTCTTATAAAAGGTCCCCACCTCTACCTCCTTACCCAAACTTCCAAAGCCTTTGGCTCGGCCAACCGCTGCCCATTTTGTCTCTCCACATCCCTCTATTACTCCTTGAAGCCTCACTTTGGGCAGAAGTATTCCCAAAGAATCCTTTGACCTCAAACCAAAGGGAGTTACCCGATTTTAAGGTATTGTCTTCACTTGAGTCCTTTTGTTTTATTTTTCTTCTCCAACCCCCTAAACTCTTTTTATTCATTTTGTTTGTAACAACTCCAGTATATTCAATATAGTAGGATGTTGTTATAATATGGATTACAGCTACACCTACACACACCTACATCTAATGGTTAAAGGACATACTGTTTCTGTGGATGGTGAATTTCTGCCTCCCAAAACAATGATTGTTAAACATTCTTTTAACACCTTCAAAGGTGTCCATTAAGAAGACACTATATTTATATATGATATTTTTATGTTTTCCTTAAGCTTCTTTATTTTTCATTTTGGGCATACCTTTATGGTTTCCATTATGGGTAAACACGATATCTTCATTTAAGGAAGTGCAGACTACCGCCCCCTCAAAGTGATTTGATTCGTTAACACCATATGTGGGACGTATAAAGGATGGAGTTATGATATTATATATGATATTACACTGGAATTATAATATACCTTTAAATCATTATGATTCCATTCTATAAAATACGAAATAGAAATGAAAGTATTGTTCATGCGTACGTACGGCTTACCGTCTCCAAGAACGGTGCATTTCATTTCTTACCTCTAAATGATTATGTAATATTATAAATGCATGCATGGTCTAGATATATATGACATATATGATATCTACATCATGAATACCATTCTGTATATAATGGATACATGAACAACTTGTAATTATAAAGGGGTTATTTTTTACTCAAGTACTAATGATCGTTAAAACGACTGCAATTAACTTAAATAATTACATAGTGTTCATAAAATGGCAATTAGTGATATAAAAGGAATAATGAAATTTAAAAAGTTTATTAAACAAGTAGAAATTAACTCAAGGTTATTATTCAGGATATTAAAGAACGGTCGAGTCAAGTCGGACCCGAGGTATGGGACTTCGTCTCAATCTCCTTTCATTGAGGCATATTTTGTTTTATACACAACCTTCTTTTATACGGTGTATAAACCCCTTTGACTTTTACGTTTATCCAAAATGAATCTTATTTATACAAAGCAATTTACTAAATGACAAAAGGGAATGTTTTTGTCGTACGTATGCTGCGACAACGACATCTCTGCCGCCATGACCGTTATTTGAGTTTCGGCTTCCTCTACAAGACATACCTTTTTTAAAAAAGAAAAATAAATACCATGTCTTACTTTTCTTTTATTTTGGTATTGAAAATGGTTTTCATAATTTTTTTATATCAATGTGTTTTATTGATATCTTGTGATTGAAAGCTGGAAATGTTATGTTTCCTTTATGCATGTTTTATGTGATATGATTATGTTGAGGTTCTTGGGCATTATTATGAAGATGGGTGGTTCTGTGATAAACTAAGGGCGGGTGAGCTCGATATAGCTCTCCAATGCATTGGGTAACGTGAAGGAGTGAAACATTAAGGTTTCTCCGAAGAGATTTAGGGAATATACTATGATGGGTATTCCAAACGTAACCAAGAGGGTTACTCCCTACGTAAGAATGTTATGAATGCCTCAAGTTACCTTTATGTATTATGATTTCTATGATTTATTCATGATTTGAGGAGGTATGTTAAAGTACTTATGTTTTATGGGTAAAGTATGATTTCATTCTTATGTATATAAGAACTTATGTTTCCTTTCCATTTTTTTATAACCCATACTGAGCTTTTTATGCTCATCCCATGTTTTTTAGAAAGGTTTTTCACAGTTCAAGGGAAAGGTACATGATATGACGATAGTTTCAAGGAAGTTTCAATAATGAATCCATGCCTTATTTTAAATATGTTTCAATTGATGGGAAAAATGAATACTATCTTTATGTAACCACTTTGTGTACATGTGGAATGAAATGAAAGTTTTATGTTTTAATTCTCTAAAACTATAAACCTGAAAAGATCCTCAATGTGTAATCTTGTAATAACTCAAGATTAAGTAAGGTTTAAGGCTGGGTCCTTATACTTGGTATTAGAGGTCGTTTTAGATAACATTAGGAGTTAGAATTCTATTAAATGATTATCCAAAAATATTTTTTTTTGAAATGATATAGCATTTGAAGATTACCATGTTGCTTCATCTAAGACATCTTTGTTCAGAATGGTTTCCCATAGAGGAAACAGGGAAGCAGTGCTAGGAAGGCATGCAGAAGGAAATAACCTTCTGAATCAGCATCCTGAGATGGTCAGAATTGGAACTGAACCATTTGTTGTAGTAATAGAATAGTTGACTCAAGCAATAAATGGTGGTGGTATCTATGCAAGAGATCACCCATATCAACCGCAGAGGAACATGTCAGTGGTGGAACATTTCATGAGGCAACATCCACCATCATTCAGAGGATCATCTAACCCTCTGTTAGCTAAAGGGTGGATTAAAGCACTGGAGAAGATTTTCTATGTCATGGGGTGTTCAGACAATCAAAAGGTTAGTCTTGCGATTTACCATTTGGAGGGTGAGGCAGATCAGTGGTGGTCAATGGTTAAAAATATCAGGGATGCTGATGAGATTGATTCTCTTGACTAGGATGAATTCAAAGGTATATTTCTTGAGAAGTATTTTCCTAAGGCTGTTCGACTTAGGATGTAAAAACAATTCTTGGAATTGAGGCATGAGGAAGACTTAGGGGCTACCTATGAATAAAGGTTCACTCGATTGGCAAGGTATGCTCCAAATTTTATCTGAGACCTTGATAGTAAAATCAATCCTTTTTACTCAGGATTAAAGCCAAAATATCGAAGGGATTAGCTTCTCATGAGTTTAGAAGATATGAAAAGATTGTTCGATGTGCTGAGAAGGTGGAAATGGAGTTTTCCGATGACCAAGTGTTATATAACAACCAGAAGAAGAAGAGACCGAGGTGGCAGGAGAAAGGGAAGAATTCTTCAAAAAAGTCTGATGGTAATAAATCTATGTTTCTAGTTTGTGATAAATGTGGCAAAAGGCATGCTGGGGAATGTCTTATGAATTCTGGAAAGTGCTACCGATGTGGTAAGATGGGACATAAAGCTCGTGATTGCACTGAAAAATATCAAGGTGATGGTATGTTCAAATTTGAATTAAAGTTACTGAAATGTTTTAAGTGCAATGAGATGGGTCACTATGCAAACGAGTGTCCGACAAAGAGCTCGAGTGATGGGAAGTAGTTTGACTACAAACAGAAAGGGGTGGGGAAATCCTTTGCAACTATTTCAGTAGATGTCGGGCCATCAAATGAAGTTGTATCAGGTACTTTATTTCTTCAAATTATCCCAGTGTGTTGTTTGATTTTGGGTCTACACATTCATTCATCTCTGTAACCTTTTCTAGTTAAATGGGAATACCATCTCAAGAAATGACTCCTGAACTTGTGGTAAAAACACCTGGGGGAAATGTTGAGGTAAAAAGAATTTATAAGAATCTTCCTATCCTTATCCGTGGAAAGAACCTACTTGAAAACCTCATTGTTTTACCTCTAGTAGAGTTTGATCTTATCTTGGGTATGGATTGTCTCTCTATTTACCATTCTAATATTGACTGTAGAAATAAAGAAGTTTCTTTTAAGAAATACTTTCATCTTGTGTACAAGAATGAACCCTTACTGTTGATAACTTATCAAGAGGCCGAGAAACTTGCAAAAGATGGAAATGAATTTTACCTTGCACATATTGTTGAAAACAAGGGAACTATTAAGATTAATGATGTGCCAGTGGTAAATGAGTATCCTGATGTTTTTCCTGATGAGTTTCCTTGAATAATATCAGATCGGGAAGTTGAATTTACTGTTGACTTAGTTTCTGATGTTATGCCAATTTCAAAACCCCCTTATCGAATGGCTCAAATTGAACTTTTTGAGTTGAAGGAGCAATTGGAAGATTTATTAGAGAAAGGTTTCATTCGACCTAGCAGGTCACCATGGGGTGCTCCTGTTTTATTTTTTAAAAAGAAAGATGGTTCTATGACACTTTGTGTTGATTATAGAGCCTTGAATAACATCACTGTTAAGAACCAATATCCTTTGCCTCATATCGATGATTTGTTTGATCCGCTCCAGGGAGCTTATAATTTTTCAAAGATTGACCTGAGATCGGGGTACCATCAACTGAAGGAAAAGGAAGCAGATGTTCCAAAGACTGCGTTTTGTAAAAGATATGGCCATTATGAATTTGTAGTAATGCCTTTTGTGCTAACCAATGCACCTACTGTATTCATGGACTTAATGAATAGAATTTTCCATGAGTTCTTGGATAAGTTTGTGGTGGTTTTCATTGATGATATTTTGGTATTTTCTAAATGTAAGGAGGAGCATGAAAGACTTTTAAGGGTTATTTTTCAAACCTTAAAAGAAATGAAATTGTATGGGAAATTCAGCAAGTGTGAGTTTTGGATGCAATAAATTTCTTTCCTTGGTCACATTGTTTCTAATGATTGGATAACCGTTGATCCTGCAAAATCAAAGGTTATTGAAGAATGGCCAAGACCCACAAATGTGATAGAGATTCGTTGTTTCCTTGGTTTGGCAGGCTATTACCGAAGGTTTGTTATAAATTTTTCACATTTATCTAGTCCAATGACTATACTAACTCGGAAGGGTGTTATGTTTATCTGGACAAAAGAATGTGATGATTATTTTCAGGAGTTGAAAAGAAGATTGGTGAATGCTCCGGTTTTGGCACTACCTTCTAGGAATGGTGAGTTTATTATATACAATGATGCTTCATTGAAAGGACTTGGTTGCATCCTAATTCAGAATGATCAGGTAATTGCTTATGCTTCACGACAGATGAAAAACCATGAGGTAAATTACCCTACACATGATTAGGAATTAGCTGCTGTTGTTTTCACTTTAAAAATTTGGAGGCATCATTTGTATGGAGTAAAGTGTGAAATATATACCAATCAAAAAAGATTAAAGTATATATTCACTCAGAAAGAGTTAAACATGAGACGGAGGAGATGGCTGGAATTAATCAAGGATTATGATTGTACAATTCATTACCATCCGGGAAAAGAAAATAAAGTGGCTGAAGCTTTGAGTCAAAAAAGTAATGCTTCATTAGCAATGTTGTGGTTGGAACGTGATCCTTTGGTCAAGGATTTGATGAACTTTGGCATAGAAGTTGTTGGTGCAGGATTTTCATCTGTTTTGTCTCAGGTATCAGTGAAATCATCTCTATCAGACAGAATCAAGCAAGCATAGAAGCAGGACAGTGAGTTGTAGAAAAAGGTAGAGCTGGTTCAGAAAGGTAAGTTGCCTGAATTCAACATTGATAATGATTGTGTTTTGAGATTTGGGAAGAGATTGTGTGTGCCTTATGATTCACAGTTGAAGAGAGAATTGTTATGTGAAGCTCATAGTTCCCCATTTTCAGTTAATCCTGGCAGTACTAAGATGTACAGAGATCTGCGGGAGTATTACTAGTGGGATGGAATGAAAAGAGATATTGCGGATTTTACTGTGAAGTGTTTGAATTGTCAATAGGTTAAAGTAGAGCGGATGTTACTGAAAGGGATGCTTCATCCTTTACCAGTGCCAGAGTGGAAATAGGAGAATATATCCATGGACTTCGTTGTGGGATTACCGAAGACCCCTCGAGGTAATAATGCAATCTGGGTTATTGTTGATCGCTTGACTAAATCTGCTCATTTCCTTGCTATACGAGAAACTTTTTCCCTAGATCATCTTTCTCGTTTGTATCTTAAAGAGATAGTCAGGTTACATGGAGTTCCTCTCTCCATTGTATCTGACCAAGATCCCAGGTTCACTTCTAACTTTTGGAAAGTCCTTCCGAAGTCGTTGCGTACTGAATTAAATTTTAGTACAGCTTTTCATCCTCAATCAGATGGGAAGTCAGAACAAACAATTCAGACATTTGAGGATATGCTACGTTCTTGCTCTATGGATTATTAGGGATGTTGGGACCAAGACCATTCTTTGGTTGAATTTTCATATAATAACATTTTTCATTCCAGTATACAGATGGCACCATTTCAGATGTTGTATGGGAAGCGGGGTCGAACTCCAACTTTCTGGGATGAAGTGGGTGAATGGAAGTTGATGGGACCAGATTTGGTAGAAGAGTTGGTAGAAAAATCTCATCTGATATAGAAACACATGAGAACAGCTCAGAGCAGGCAGAAGAGTTATGCGGATAACCGGAGGAAGGATCTATCTTTTGAGGTAGGTGATCATGTTTTTCTCAAAGTCTCACCCTGGAAAAGTGTGATGTGATTTGGTAAGAAAGGAATGCTGAGTCCAAGGTTGATTGGACCATATGAAATTCTGGAGAGAGTTGGATCAGTTCCATACCGGGTGGATTTACCTCCGAGTTTATCTCAGGTACAAAATGTTTTTCATGTTTCGATGCTGAGAAAGTACATGCCAGATCCATCTCATGTTTTGAGTCCAGAGGTAGTTCAGCTGGAAGAGAACCTATCTTATGAGGAACAACAGGTCCAGATTCTTGACCACCGGGAGAAAGTGTTACGGAATGAGGTGATTAATTAGTTAAAGTATTTGTGGAATAAACTACATGATGGAAGAGGCAATATGGGAATCTGAAAATGCAATGAGGGATAAGTACCCCCATTTATTCGATAAGTAAATAAATTACGGGGACACAATTTTCTAAAGGGGGAATGGATGTAACATCCCATGTAAGTAATGAATAATAGATATTTTTATCTATGGCTATTAATGAATTAGATATTGTTTTAGAGGCTTAAAATGAAAATAAATCCAATCTTAAGCATGGAATACACTAATATTTTTAAAAGATTGTTTTAATGCCTTTTAATGGAAAACCATTTTTAAATCTATATTTTGACAATTTTATAAGCTATTTTTTTCAAAATAAACTTATTCTTTATGATTGGGATATCAAAATTTACTTTGTGTGAATTTTTGGTATTTTTCCGATAAAGTTCATTTTTAATGAATAGTGAAAAATGTTGTATTTTAATTCAAAACCTCTTTTTAATCTAATTTATTTATATGATTATATTATCTTTTTAATTGGTTTTAAAGTTAAATTAAAATTTATTTTTACCATTTAATCTAATGGTGGTCACTGGAATCAATTTCACTTTGAAATTGGACTTAAACTAGTGTCAATCTCTTAATACTTATAGTTTCATAAAAACACGCTATTTGTCATGACAGCGGGAATTAATTGTTAAATTAATTAATTTAACTTATATGATTTGAATTTTGTAAAATAGACATAATTTTTGAATTCATAATATCAAATATAGCTTAGGGTGATGTTTTGGAATTTTCCTGAAAAACTTCAATTTTGGATGAATAGTGAAACCACTAAGTGGTAGTTAAAGAAACTGATTTTTTGTTTAAATGAAACATGCCACTTCTGTGATTTGATTTTCAAAAATCCAGCATACATGGTTTTCATTAAGAATTAAAATTTGGTTCAATGAGATTAAAATAATTTTTGGGTGAATAGTAACTTTTCAGTTCTTAATCGCGATTAGAGGTAATTAGTGTAGTTTAAGGTAAAAATAATGTTTTACTAATATGAGATGAGCTTGACACATGTCCTAAACTCATTGGATGTGTCATGGCCGACCAAGACAATCCATGGGTCCACTTGGGGAACCCATGGAGCCACTTTGGTTGGGAAATGACATAAATAACTTTTTATTTAATGTTAAAGAAAAAAATAACACAAGCATGAGATGTTTTACTAAAACAATATTTGCATGGAGTTATAAAAGTCAGATTTTTTTATTATAAATAGTCATTGGAAAGATAGAAATATTTCCTACATCATAGTATTTTTTTTATAATTTTTATACATTAAATAAATTAAATTATTTATTACATCATGATGATGCAGTGATTACCTCATTAATAAAGGATTTAAATAAAATGAAATAATAAAGTACAATATATGACCTAAACATGTCCAAAACTTGTTTTTTGGGTGGATTTAGAACCCTTATCACCTTATCCTAGAATTATATAAATGTGGGACCTTTTGATTCCGAAAATCATTTTAAAATAAAGTAACTTTTCTTTACTTTCCATGAGTGCCCCTCCTCTCCTCTTATAAAAGGCCCCCACCTCTACCTCCTTACCCACACTTCCAAAGCCTTTGGCTCGGCCATCCCCTGCCCATTTTGTCTCTCCACTTCCCTCTCTTAATCCTTGAAGCCTCACTTTGGGCATAAGTCTTCCCAAATAATCCTTTGAGCTCAAACCAAAGGGAGTTACCCGATTTTAAGGTAATGTCTTCACTTGAGTCCTTTTGTTTTATTTTGCTTCTCCAACCCCCTAAACTCTTTTTATTCATTCCTTTTGTAACAACTCTAGTATATTCAATATACCATGATGTTGTAATAATAATTATTCGAGCTACACCTACACACTCCTACATCTAATGGTTAAAGAACACACTGTTTCCGTGGATGGTGAATTTCTGCCTCCCGAAACGATGATTGTTCAACATTATTTTAGCACCTTCAAAGGTGGAAATTAAGATTACACAATATTTATATATGATATAAAATATGTTTATGTTTTCCATAAGCTTATTTATTTTTCATTTTTGTCATACCTTCATGGTTTCCATTATGGGTAAACGCGATATCTTCATTTAAGGAAGTGCGGACTACCGCCCCATCAAAGTGATTTGATTCGTTAATACCATATGTGGGATGTATAAAGGATTGAGTTATGATATTATATATTATATTAGACTGGAATTATAATATAACTTTATATAATTATGATTCCATTCTATAAAATACGAAATAGAAATGAAAGTAGCATTCATGCGTATGTATGGCTTACCGTCTCCATGAACGGTGCATTTCATTTCTTACCTCTAAATGATTATATAATATTATAAATGCATGAATGTACTGGATATATATGAAATATATGATATCTACATCATGAATACCATTCTGGATATAATGGATACATGAGCAACATGTAATTATAAAGGGTTTATTTTTGACTCAAGTACCAATGATCGTTAAAACGACTATTATTAACTTAAATAATTACATAGTATTCATGACATGGAAATTAGTGATATAAAAGGAATAATAAACTTTAAAATGGTTCTTAAACAATTATAAATTAACTCAAGTTTATTATTCAGGAGATTAAAGAACGATCGAGTCAAGTCGGACTAGAGGTATGGGACTTCGTCTTAATCTCCTTTCATTGCGCCATATTTTGTTTTATACACAACCTTCTTTTATATGGTGTATAAACCCCTTTGACTTTTATGTTTATCCAAAAGGAATCTTTTTTATAAGAAGAATTTTACTAAACGACAAAAGGGAATGTTTTTGTCGTACGTATGCGGTGACAACGACATCTCCGCCGCCGTGACCGTTATTTGAGTTTCGGCTTCCTCTACAAGTCATACCTTTTTTTAAAAGAAAAATAAATACCATGTTTTACTTTTCATTTATTTTGGTATTGAAAATGGTTTTCATAATGTTTTTATATCAATGTGTTGTATTGATATCTTGTGATTGAAAGGTTGAAATGTTATGTTTCCTTTATGCATGTTTTATGTGATACGATTATGTTGAGGTTCTTGGGAATTATTATGAAGATGGGTGGTTCCATGAGAAACTATGTTCGGGTGAGCCCAATATATCTCTCCAATGCATTGGGTAATGTGAAGGAGTGAAACGTTAAGGTTTCTCCGATGAGATTTAGGGAATATACTATGATGGGTATTCCAAACATAACCAAGAGGGTTACTCCCAATGTAAGAATGTTATGAATGTCTCAAGTTACCTTTATGTCTTATGATTTCATTCATTTATTCATGATTTGATGAGTTATGTTAAAGTGCTTATGTTTTATGGGTAAATTATGATTTCATTCTTATGTATATAAGAACTTATGTTTCCTTTCCATATTTTTATAACCCGTACTGAGCTTTTTATGCTCATCCCATGTTTTTTTGAAATGTTTTTCACAGGACAAGGGAAAGGTACATGATATGATGATAGTGTCAAGGAAGTGTCAAGAATGAATCCATGTCTTATTTTAAATATGTTTCCATTGATGGGAAAAATGAATACTATCTTTATGTAACCACTTTGTTTATATGTGGAATGTAATGCATGTTGTATGTTCTAATTCTCTAAAACTCTAAACCTGAAAAGATCCTCAATGTGTAATATTGTAATAACTCAAGATTGAGTAAGGTTTAAGGTTGGGGCCTTATATTATAGCTATTTTTTTAAAGAACGATGATGGTTTTTAATATTATAAGTCAATACATCAATAGATAATATCACTTTCTTTAATTTGAAAATGTTCAATTCTTAAGGAAAACCATACTTATCATCATCCTAATTATAAAATGATAAGCATTTTTAAGAACAAGGGTTTAAAAATATTCAAAGATGATACAAGAGGTTTGGTGTACCTATATCAATGCAGCTCTCAACTCTATAGCTATTTTATGTAAGAACTGCAAGACTTGTTTATCAAATAAAACAACCAAAAATGTTTCTATTTTATCAGTAACCATAAATTTCACTCTAAATCTATTGGATTTAATATTGTGATTACACAGTCAGTGATATTTAGTATTTTTATTTAATAGTTAGCAAGTACAAAACAATAAAACTAAAATATTATAAACTTTAAAAACCATAACCGGGGAGTAGTGTTGTTTGGAGACATGTTACTACTGTGGCACAAAAATTTTTCTTCTAAAATATGCACTTTCTTCATGAAAAAGTTGAATGATTCATAAAAAAAATTTGGGTGCTTTGAATTTTTTAAACATTAGCTACTATTAATCACCTTTTTGGCTGAAATAGAATGAGTGCATAACAATATATTATGTAGTATGGGAAAAGAGTGAACAATGAACAGTAATTTATAATCAATTTCAAAATATAAGGATGTCTTAGTTACCTCTTGACAACTTTTCACATCAGAAATTGATGACTCCGGTAGACCATTTTTAGACATCATTAGAAATATGGAAAATAATGACCATGCTATTATATGGTGAGTAGAAAGGATGTGTGACTGACAATATGTTAATGAAACATCAGAGTTATGTTACTTACAGAACGGTATAAGAGAATGTGTCAGGTCACCCGGTTGCTGTTTTCATTAGTTTGTTCCAGAAGAAAATGTTGACTGAGGAGCAGATGGTTCTGGCATTGTATTCAAATAAGTAGTCAAATAATTTTAATATTTTCCATTTTGAAATAAAATGTCAAACCCAATGGTTTATATAGGAAAATTTTAACAGAACTAACCATTACAATACAAAGGTGATAATGGCACTCGTGTGACTCCATTTCTACCTCTATTTGTTGTTAGAGGTCCATCAAATGGACTACCAAACATACTACTAGTTGTCACTAAAGAAGTTCCAACGGTCGTCGCCACTGATATTGTGGAAATTGAAATTAATATAGATACCAAAAGAATAATAAGTTCGTTATCAGTTTTGAGTAAGTGAAATTAAAAATGAACAATCATAATGTTGTTCCTTCACCAGTAGCTCGTGTTCAACCCTTACATCTCTAGAGTTTGATGGGTAATACATGGTTGTATTTGAACGAGCTGTGAACTTTTCAGGAACTGTAATAGAATTCTTAGTCAAATACGTTCAATTTGGGTTAGTATGAATTTCATTGTGAAATATCATAAAGATTGTACAGCTAAATACAAACAGAACTAACCATTGTTACATAGATGTGATAATGGAATGTGTGTGAACCTATATGTGATGTTAGTCATTAGAAGTGAATTAGTTGTCGGAGTACCAGAATGGTTGGTAGATGTCATTGGAGAGTTTCCAGAAATACATGCCATTGTTATTGGGGAAGGTAAGATGAATATAAATACTGAAATATGGATAATAAGTTGAACATCCCCAAGTGTAAATAATAAATAACTCACAGAACTAACCATTGTTACATAGAGGAGATAATGGCATGCGTGGGAAGCCATGTGTGATGTCAGTAGTTGAAAGTGAATAATTTGTCGGAGTACCAGAATGGTTGGTAGATGTCATTGTAGAGTTTCCAGTAATATCCGCCACTATTATTGGGTTAGGTATGATGAATATAAATACTGAAAAATGGATAATAATTAGAACATTTACAAGTGTAAATAATAAAGAACTCACAGAATGTTTTTTGTTCCTTCATATGTCTCCTTCGTTGTAACCTTGCATATTTAGAGTTTGTCAGGCAATTCATATTTGGATTTTGTTTCTTTATATTTTTTTATCAACCTGTGCATTGAAACCATAAAAAACCCAGTTCACAGTAAAATGAATGTAATATACATGGCGAAGGCAAACAATAAAGTGGTTCACGATGTAGTAGCACAGGTATGTACTTATAGTAGATTACTGAAGATGTAAATGATAGGTTCACAACATTTATTATGACTAATTCATGTTATCCTAATCATTAAAACACTAAAATATAAATGCCGAGTACAATAAGGTAACCATATCCATATGTATGATATGATGTACTGTAAACGAAAAGTGTTAGTCCTAGTATTTGAATGAATTTAATAAGATTTTTAACAGTAGGTATATGTTTTTTGCTGCTTCAAAGTAGTGGTTATATATGAATAGATTTCTGGAATTAAAATAAACATAGTCAAGTGACTGTATAGTTATCATTGAAGGGAATTCCAATGATTTTTTAGTTAGTAGTGCATAGGTTTATGCTATTTTTATCGACAAAAACACAATATCTTTAATATGGATACATTGTAATATAGTCATTGAGTCAAGTAGTGTATACATACCATGGTCGTACAATACATTGAGTTGTTAAAGAAATCCTAAAAAATTAGTGATGTTTCAAGGTGAAACTTGTGTTTGGTAGAGTTATTTGATCATTCACGGGTGGTACAATGACCAGTGACATCGGTTCCCCAAGGCGTCTAAGTAAGGAAATTTGTGTTTCATAAAAAATGAACTTGTTTCCTTAGTGTGTGAGCAAATTTTTAACTGCTAAATTTGTTGGAGACTCCAAGAGTATGTAACTGCGGGTTAGCATGGGGAAAAATTGGATACCAACGTGCATAATAAAAATGAAACTACATTAACTTGCAAAGAATTACCTAAAAATAACCACATTATACAGATAATATTTTTAAAAATGAATTTTCAAAAGAGATATCGTAATCTAAACCTCATGTTATAGATATGTCAATTGATATCACTACTGTAGAAGCGAGGAGTTATATTTATGAACTAGTAATTAATGTCAAACCTTTCCTTATAAGATGTTGTGGAAGGAAAAAATCCACGGGAAACTGGAATTGCTAAGTCAACTAGTTATTTTCCCCAAAATTCGCTACAAAAAACTTAGAATATTTAATTATTCCCATACCTGTCAATTCTGACAAAAGAATTTAAAAATTCTTTCAAACACAAAATGATAGAACTGACACTATAATTTCAACCTGTAGTTGATGATACGTTAAATGATATCACTACTACAGAAGCGATGAGTTAGGCTTATGAATAGGTAATTATTTTCATACATTTCCTTCAAAGATGACGCGGAAGCTGATAAACGACTGGAAACTATAATTCCAAATCCAAGAGGTTAATTTCTAGGAAATTCGCTACAAAAAACATATAATATGTAATTAATCTCATACCAGTAAATTCTAACAACAAAATGTGGAATTTTTTTGAATCATAACATGATAGAACATACACTATAATATGAAAAATGAATAATTTATAGTAAAATTCATTTGACTATTATAGATTCATACATATAGGTTCATGAAAAGGTAAATTGCATCATACATGAGGTGCAAAGAAGATGTCGGAGGGCAGAGCCTACTGGAAACTGGATTGTGAAACCAAAAAAACATAGGAATAGTCCACTATAATCGCAGGAAGTAGGGGGTTGGTAGATTGGATAGATACTGGAATGAAGTGGCTATGAAGGGAAATAGTGCACAATAAATAGTATGAAGGAGGATTGTAGAAGGTTACCTAAACTGTACGTGAGTGGGTGTAACCCAATTTGCGAATAGGATGAAGTCAGAACCCAACGATTAAGCGAGTGATACCCAGGAGCAGGGATGGATGCTGGCAAAAGCTACTAGAAACCATTATTTGAAACATAATATATTATGGATGAGTTCGATGTAGTCGCAGGAATTAGGGTAATCGAAGTTGTGGATAGAAATTGGAATGATACCTCAACCCAGTGATTTAGCAGGTGACACTGAAATTGAGAAATGGTAATACCCTCAAAATTATGAAGACTCTGATGAGGAATATTTAGGGGATTCCATTTGTTACATCGACAATGAGAAATTTGTAGTAGGAGTAGGATACGGACATCGGTGGAGGTTTCTGGGTAACCCTAGACTACGATGAGGAAGGATGCCAAATTTTTTGGGTACCACGGAATGCTGAAATCATCTGTAGGATAAGCGAGAGGGCCCCTGGTGGAGAAGATATGGGAATTAATTCAGCGAGAGATGGTGACTCAGCACAGCGGTGGGGAGGAATTGCAGGCTGCGTAGGTTGCGAGGAGATAATACCTAAGCGGGAGGGGGTTTGAGGGGAACAGAATGAAAACTAGAGGGGTATGTAGGTAGGGAGATGCAACCCGAGCAAGAGGGGGTATGAAGGGAAGAGAAACGAAAAGTAGTGGGGGTATACAGCGGCATGGATTAATTGAGGAATGACACGTTAGGAAAAACTGACATGGATAAATGCAATGAGGACACGTGGCTTGGATGAAATCCAAGATTAGTAGAGATAGTAGAAATCTTTATTATATGATATTTTTTACTTTTTCATATAAAATGATTCATTTTTAAATTCTCCCCGAACCCACCAATAGAGTATGATGAGAATATTTTATATATTTTATAAGGGATAATAAAAGTATTTTTGGATGAATTTATATTTTATAGATATTTATTTTATAGTTATAAAACTAGTTTATGGGTTTTCCATAATAGTTTTAGTGAATAAACATGGTTCTAAGAATTAAAATGTTTCTCATAATAGTGGAAAATATATTTTTTTATTTCACTTGATTTTTCATGAGGAAATTAAATTCTAAAAATAAAAATTTTAAATCATTACCTCATACCTTATCCCTTGAATGAAAATGGTGTGAGATCATCCGGGGTCCATGAAAAACATTATAAATAATTCATTCTAGGTTTTATTAAAATAACCATTACGTTTTATAGAATTATTTTATAGGGTATTCCCTTTTTCATTGATGAAAACATTGAAAAGTATTTTTTTAAACCCAAAGAAAAAAACATAAATCTCTATTGATTATTCATCAAACTATTTGGTAATTACCTTTTAAACAAAAGACTAGTGCAACTAACCACACATTATGTAGTAATTTTTCCCAAAAGATAATGTTGATATCAAAATTCATAAATTATGTTTCTAGAACATTGTATTCTATATAGTTTAATTATAATTTAACTAATAAAGGAGTAGAATTATATTTTTTCCTTAATAAATTTTTTGTGATTACATTTAGGATTAAATGTAGTGGTCTTTCCAAACCACTCAGTCATTCGATACCTTATGAAGAAACAATAATTCCAAACAAGACTTTAGATATGGATTATTATTCTCCACCTGTTTGATTTAGAATTAAAATATTATAATGTTTATGAAAATTTATTGGATGATCACTTGTGTAGATTTTCAATTTTAGAAAATTAATATACAGATATTCCAAACATTAATGAGTACCTATCTCCTGAGAAACAATGTGCTAGAGTTTATAGTCAAAAAATAGAAAATTCTAAAATATTTTTAATCCCAATACATTATACACTAGTGTAAAATGTATTAGTATTAAAGGTTAGTTAATGATATAATTAATTATATATGTGATGATCCTTACCTTTTTAACTGAAAAAGTGGATAGCACATTAAAATATGTGTTCCACATCACTAATTCACTTCAATGAAAAGATTCATATATACATTGACCTTTGGTATCCATTTTAAATCCAGAAATATTGAAATTAAAGTATGTGATTACGAAATCTTTTGACCATATATAAGAAAATGATTCTTATTATTCTTGTAAAACATTTCAAAATATCTATTTCTAATGAAATATAACATATAAAAATGAAATGAAACAACAATAACTACCCTTTTGTGATGTTGTTGATGTGCGGGAGACATAATTCCTGTGAACATTCCATAATTATTTTGGCTACCTATTTATATTGATTTATTTTGATGATGTGTCCATATGTGAATAATTTATTTTAATTTAGATAGAAAATTCTATTTCTACTATAAAATCTGATAATTCTAAACCATTTACTGTATTTTTTCTTCTAGTATTCCTTATAACCAATAAAATCAATGGTTTTTGAAAAGAAAACACCTAAGGATATTTTGTTTAAATAAAACTAAAATAATAAATTTTCAACACCTTATCACCCCAAAAAAAGGAATGTAAGAGCATTTTTATTGAGAAATAAAATATATCTATAAGTGGAAATATCATCCAAATGATAAATATTATATTATAATACATGATGATTATATTTGGGGTTAAAATCCCAATGGGAATGTCACATTGTTACTAATATATGAAAGGGGGTGTCACCACCCTTTTGAATTTTAATATAGCTTATATTAGGCTATAATGAATTGAAATTTAAATTTGTATCTAGTAAAAAGATAATTAAATCTATGTTATTTAATTTTAAATGTTATAATAATTAACTCCTATGAAAATTTGAGATTTTATAATGAAATGTAAAATGTTTTCCATAATTATTTGATCCAAAATAAAGAATTTATATAGGGTGATAATGTTTTTGTTTATAATTAATGATTATTCATTCATATATGTAAGTTTTTATCCAAATAGATTGATATGTTTATTGTTACTAAATTTTCTAATTTAGATGATATGTATAATAATGAAGAAATAATATAAATTTCATTCATTTTTAATGGGGAAATACTAAAAATATTTAGAGAAAGTGTGCAGGAGCACTATGTATATGAGTTCATAGTTATGGATTTGAAATAACACGTGAAAAAGTCATGTTTTTTCCTTAATTTAAATATATTTTTATGTTTAACATTTCATGAAGAAAATTGAATATATTTTTCTAATGTACATTAAGGACACATCAGTATTTATATATAGGGGAATGGATTATTTTCATTATTAGTTAGGATTTTCATTGTAAATAAATTAGTTATGTTTTTATTTTGAATATTTTATTTCGTTTTTTTCTTTTCAATATAATATTTAAATATATAATTCTTCCCTACTAAAAATTCAACTAAAATTTGAATATATTAAATTAAAACTCTATCATTTTTTAAATATAGTTTGTAAATAGTTTAAAAAATTTAATAATTTACATGTATTCACTTAAAATAATGTTTTATTTTATATTAACACTATTGTTTGAGTTTTTTATTATATGATGTCCATTTATGGGATAAATAAAATAGTAAAATAAGAAAAAAAAATAGTGATTAGTATAATTATATCTCAATGAATGATACTACAATCAATTAGGGGAGTGATTGATCCTAAATTTTTTTTTCACTTTATTATTCTAAGTATTATGAATTAAATTTTAATATAGTTAATTTTGAATACAATTTTGATATATTTTAGGTACTCTTTTTTGTGCTAAAATGGAATCTGTTTTAGAATTAAATTATTAAATACATATTCACCTAAGAAATCATTTTTTATATTTAGTTTTAAGTATAGGTTAAGGAGTTATGTTTTTATAGTATACTATATAATTCTCTTCCCACTTAAATTATTGTAATTATTTTTCTCAAAATTTAGTTTCCTAAAAAAGTTAGTTGTATATTTTAAAATAATTCATTTATATTAATTTTATAATTGAATTCCATGTTCTATGGTAACAACATTTTTTTATTATCATAAAGAGTACATATAGTATTTCTCATTTTATATCATAATATCAATTATTAAATCTAATTACATTCATGAGTTCATTCATGAGTTTTTAATTGAATATTAGTTTTTAAATTTGAATAAATTATCAAACTGTGGTTTTGTTAAATTCTGTATGAGTGTCTATTCATTCAGGATTTTTGTTTTTTGGGTATAAATAAAAAACAAAAATGGGTTATAATTGACCAACCAATACTCTCTATTTAATTGTTATTAAAAAAACTAAAAAAAATGGTGGTTGTTCTAAAATTTAATTGGTATGTATATGGTCCAATTGAGAAAAAAATTATTATTTTTTAACTTATTTTTGTTATATGTTATTGTTTTGATATTAAATTTGGTTTTGGAATGATGTTTTTCCCATCGTCTCATTGGTACACATATTTGACTGTGTCAAAAAATATAAAAGTAAAGGGGTGGTTTCCCTCATTTAATTTCTAATGTCCAAGAACAGATCAAGTCTAATTAACTATGGTAATTTAATAGAAAATAATTAATAATCCATTACTATAAAATTAATTAATTCATAAAATAAAATTTTGGGGAAAAGTAATATTTTCATTATTTTGGGAGTGTTCAATCATTGTGAACAGTAAATTGTAAAGAAAACCATTCGAACTGTATATAAGGCCCTAAAATTTTATTATTTATCTTATCATTGATTTATTAATTTTAAAATTTCAAATACCATCTAGTAATTGAATTTATATCTAAGATATGAAAATATTTTATTTCACTTATTTAATTCTATGATGAAATTATCAATTTAAAATTCTTTATTATTTTGGAATTTGAATTCACTTTATCCTTAATATTTATCTTACAAAATTGGATTTAGTGGTCACTTAAGCCTAAAAAATGATTATATGGGGTTAAATTTTACATAAACCTATTTTAAAAGTGGGGTGTATATTATTATTACCAATTTATAGACATTTTTATTCACAAATTGAATGTTAATTGATTAATACCATGAATTTCCTGAATTTTGTTCAAAATTGAAAATTATTTGTTTCCTGAAAATTGTTGAATTATATATGATTGAAATTTTTAACTACTTATTAAAAATTAAATGATATGAAATAGGATAAACTTTATGACATTTTTTTTAATTTTGAGATTTTGTATATTAAAACTATACTATTTTCTTAAAATTTATCATTTATAATATTTCTTTGGATTTTTAAATGGATTTTGAAGGTGAAATAAAAATTGTGGTTTTCAATTTTTTATGTATGTTTAATTAGTTTTGGGAAAATATTACATAATATTAAATTGGTCTATATACATTTCATGTACTATTAATTCAATATTATCAATGATTATAGAAAAATAAAAGCATTTAGAAACATCATTTTAAATTAAAGGCTCCATCTATTTATGGGATTATCAGGAATCAAGTAACTATGTAAGAATTAATAGTTCTGCATATAACTCACATAATATTAAATCAACATTGCATAATCTATTTTAAAAAATATGTATTTAACTAGATTTATTCATTTTTTTCATTGTATTATCCATGTATTAATAGAGTGAAAATCACACTGTACAAGTGAATTTATCTCATATAAGAATAAAAAGGTGGTCAATACAATATTAAATCCTATTTTAGGGGAGTTCCTATAATAAATTGAGAATTTTGTTCTAGTAGGTAGTTATCATGATCCAGGAAAAATTTACTTTATATGCAGGGATAAAAATCTTGGTACATGATTATAGGGATGGATTGAAGGAGCTCTAAGATGAATAAAGGTCGAAATAATAAAAATTAATGGCAAATTGATGATCTAACTTGATTGATATAGGTGGTTTAAGATTATATTAGGTTGTTTGTGTTAATTTATTCTATTATAACCAAATATATAGTGTTCAACAACAAAAACAAAACTTATCTTTAGAGAATTATGAAGACCAATTATTGGTTACATTAACATCCTGGTTCTTGGTTCCACCCAAAGGTGCCCCAAACATTATTGGTCATATAACCTCAAGTGTATTTACACAAATTTTGGAGGCTACTGACTAGAAGTGAGACTTAAAATATGATAATAGGGAAAATATTCCCTCATTGGAAATGTATACACCATGGAAAATAAGTATTAAATAGTAGTGAATGTAGTAATATCATATAATAGAAATAAATAGAAAAATAATAATATCAATAAAACAACTGGAGAACACATATAAATGATTCATGTCACATATATCTATGAAATAATCCAATCAAGTCACAATACTAGAAATAAAATACTAAATATCATCGCAAAGCTCAAATTGTTCCCATTCTCTCTAACTCCAACAACAATCAAGTAAATATTGAAGAAGTAAACATTCCATTATCTATACCTACAATGATATAATCTATTTGGGTCCAAAAGCATGACTCAAATAAAGTGTGAGAGGAATCTCAGTAGGAAACATCTAAAATATATGTGCCTAAATGTCAAGGAATATATACATAAATAAATTTGCTGAAATGAAAACATTAACTAAGAATTACTCATAAGTAAACATTCCTAAATTTTTCAATTACATTCATTTACATTTATTAATTATTCAATCCACTAAATAATGAATTCCCTGGATCTAGTCTAAGTTTTATATCCCTCTATATAATAGTAACTGAACAGACATCACAAAATATCATCTAAGCAATCATGTAAGTCTGAGTCTAAGCTTGTGATTTGTATTAGAAGACTCCTCATAATAATTCAATAATTTAAAAGAAACCATCAGGGAAATTTCTCGTTGTTTGACCACTCTAGTTCAACATATCATGAATTTAATAAATAAAGACCCTATGGAAAAGTTCACATAGTCTAACCCCTTTTTCCCACATAGTACTAATCATTTACAAATGATCGACTTGGTAGATCTCACGGTCAATACCCCCTTGGTCTTCATAGAAACAATAATTTATAATGGCCCCCTAGTAGCTCACACAAGCAATTCCCTATGGCCCAATATTAATTTAATAACGATCGTCTAGGTAGCTCTCATAGTATAACCCCTCTAGTCTTTGACCACCGGGCATCTCTCACAATCAATACTTCTGGGTCAACATATCAAAAATTATACATAAAGGATCCTAACTCGGGAAGCTCTCATTGTCAATTCCCCGAGGTCATACATTCAAAATGAGAAACACATGCATATCATATAAATAGTAACTCTATCCTAACAACAAAAGTCATGGAAAAAAATAAACCCTCATAGGCATTCTAGACCAAACGACCAAAATCAAAAATCAAGGAAATACACCCATGGGGTGGCCAATAACAAGGTAACTAACCTTTCACACAAACTATAACCCTTTTTCAAAAAAACAAACCATAACAGGTCTTGAAAAGGGATAATTTCTAAAACATGCAATACCCTAAACAAGGGTATTTAGTAATTTTGGAATATATAATCTAAACATAATCATAGAAAGTAACAAACCACTTTCCTTGATGTTTTACGATGAACACACTTGAACATCGGCCCTTGAATCAGACTAGAATGACGTAGAACTACAAAATTTTAAAACTCATTCAACCTTGGATAACTCAAGTGAGTGTGGAAATTAGGAATAGATGTTCTAGGGGAATAGAGAACTCACTGGTGGAAATCCAATGCACCAGGAAGTGTCTCAATCAGAGCTCGAGTGGAGGAATGAGAGGATACTGATGATATTTGGTTGTACGCCACTCTCATATATGAACCACATGGATAAGAAGGTGTTTCTGGACAAGAGACGTGATCTTGTACCAATGTAACGAATAAAAAGATAAGTACATGGGATGTTCATTTAATATACACACCATGTACTATCCTCACCTGGCCCCCGATTTAGGCAATCTGCCAGGTCACCTACACAGCCATTTAATCAGTCGTTACATGGAAAGTACATTGCAACCCACGAAAACCAAGAAAATGATGTGTACTCATAATTATACGGTGTGTAAATAGAAAACTTCCCATTTATTCCTTTTTCCTAAAAAACAACATGAAAAAAATATCCATACCCAAAATGAAAATTCAGGTTTATAAAAACTTCCCCCAATAAATCAATTCATCCCTAAATTTCCCTTCCAAGGGTGGTGAAGATGAAAATTCGAAAAAATCTGACCACTGTGATCATACATCAGCCTCCCTCTACCATGTCTCGTCTGGTACTCACACATGCTTCCATAACATCTATACCAGAGTAAATTACCATCCATAGAGATTCATCATGCTGCGATCCAAAATCTGAATAGGGTGCTCCGAGAAGGATGCATCCACCTCCAACTCAACCTCCTTGGGTTTAAAAAGATGACATGGGTCTGAAAAGTAACATCATTGATAAAAAACATGGAATATTCTGTTCATAGATTGGTACCTATGAGGTAACTACAACTGATAGGATACCGTCCCGAATCTCTCCAAAACCTAAAATGGCCTGAGGTATCTCGGTGAATGCTTCCCCTGTAACTTAATCCTCCTGTGTCCCATCCACAATGTGACACATAATAAAACCTAATCTACAACCTTTAACTCCAAAGGTCTTCTCTGCCGATCAGCATAATATTTCAATCGAGACTGTGCATTATCCATCCTCTCTGAAATAAACTCAACCTTCTCAGTGGTCTCCTAGACAAGACGAGGTCCCAGCATAGCTGCATATCCTACCTCTACCCAACCTAGGTGTGATCATCATGGACTACCATAACAATACAAATAAATTTCCATCTAAATAATCTCCGGAAAACTATTATTTTAGGAAAAATCCACTAAGGGTATATGTCTCTCTCAAGATCACCAGAAATCCAAGACACATGCTCCTAGCTTGTCCTCTAAAACTAAAACCGTACACTCGGACTGGCCATCTATTTGAGGATGGTAAGTTGTACTCAGATGTATATGTGTATCCAAGGCCCTCTGTAGTCCCTACTAGAAAAAAATTTAAAGTGAGCATCCCAGTCTGAAATGATATAGTAGGGAATCCCAAGGAAATGTACAATATCTGATTTGTAAAAGATTCAAATCTCATGAACACTAAAGGTTTCCTTAATCAAAAAAAAGTTTTAAACCATCTTGATTCTATCAAAAACAACCCAAACTACATCATTCCCTCCAGGGGAACATGGTAAACCCATCACAAAATCCATCGCGACATCATTCCACTTCCACTCAAGAATGGGTAACTTATGTAAAATCCATTCCAGTCACTAATGCTCTCCCTTTACCTACTAGAATGTGGAACATCTCATGAGTAAACTAGCTACATCCCTCTTCATACCTAGACACCAATACTAATAGTGTCGATCTCGATACATCATGGTGACACCAGGATGAACTTCCAAAACTGTGGAAAGAAAATCTCACATCAACTCCTCACATATTTCTATTGCCCATACACTTCCATGAAGATTTAAGAACATATCATTTTTTCAATACATCTAGGAGTAGGGTCCTCTCTGGAAACACTCTCATATGAGACTAGGACTCGGAATCTAATAAATTCCTCATTAAACTAGATCCAGTAGAGTAGAGGTAACTGCTATAGAGGAAAGAAACAACTACCATGCCTTTCATGCACCTATGAATGCATCTCAGAGAATAGAGTCATATGTTTCCACTCATTGTTGTCCTCATAAACTGGTTGTATCTAAGTCCTCCTGCTCAATTCATTATCCACTTCATTGCCTTCACTAGGTGTGTAGGAAAGATCAATGTCAAAACACTTAAGGTACTCAACCCACCTCTGTAGTCTGCAATTCAGATCTCGCTAAGTAAAGATATACTTGATACTTTTTGGTCAGTGTACACCAAAAAATTCTCTCCCATAAGATAATGTCTCCAACTAAGAATATCATGCACAACTGCTTCTATATCGAGATCGTGCATTGGGTAATTTCTTTCTTGTGGCCTTATCTGCCAATACTTGTAGGCAATGACATCTTCCCCCAGCATAAGCAGTTCTCCTAGCCCGATACCAGGCGTATCATAGTAAATGGTGTAAATCTTTCCAGACTTTGGGAAAATTAGTATCGGTGCCAAAATAAATCTCCCTTTCAAATCCTAAAAGGTTGAATCGTAGGAATTTTTCCATTGGTACTTTTCACCCTTCTCGGTCAGCCCTATCGGTGGTGTTTCTATGTGTGAAAATTCTTGTATACAATTTCTGTCGTAACCAGCCAGCCCCAGAAAACTTTGTACCTCAAAGAAGTTCTTCAGCTAGTCCCAATAATCTTCTTCTCGCGCTTTCTTTGGTTCTACAGATAATTCTGTCTCTAAGATAACATGACCCAAGAAGTGAATCTGGTCCATCCAAAAGTAGAATTTTGAGAGCTTAGCATATAACTGATTCTCTCTCATTGTACTCAAAAAAATCTCAAGATGGATGGAATTCTCATGTCAGGGTTGAGAGTACACCAAGATATCATCCACAAAGTATACCACAAAAGATTCCACGTAAGGATAGAACACTTGGTTCATAAGTTCCATGAAAACTATTGGCATGTCCGTGAGACCGAATGACATAAGAAAATATTTGTATAGACCATACCAACTCTGAAATGATGTAAGAGGTATATATGATGGTCTGACGTGAAACTAATGATAACTGGATCTCAGGTTGATCTAAGAGAACACTTGGTTTTTTTGATGCTGATCAAAGAGATCATCAATTCTCATCAAGGGATATCATTTGTTTACCTTCAACTGGTTCATCTTCCAATAATCCACACATTGTCTGATGGTATTATCCACCTTCTTCACAAATAGGATAGGCGAACCCCAAGGAAAAGTTGGGTCGGATGAAACCCTTTTCCTGTAACTCCTCTAAATACTTCATGGGATCATGTAACTCTACTGTATCCATCCTATATGGAAGAATGGGCACTGGTGATTCTCTTAGAACAATCTCAATAGAGAAATATCATCTCACATTGGAGGTCAATCTGAAAATTCATCTGGTAAGACATATCTGAAATGATCCACCACTAAAGGAATGTCCATCTATGAAGTCCCCTAGTCATAAATATATAAACCGGAAATTTTGATTGTAATTCCTTTTATCCATAGATACTCAAGTCCATCTCTTCTCACCTGCACATCTCATTCGACATTGTGTAGAAAAGACCCACCCTCTGGTGACGTAAAACTCACCCTGTGGTGATAGAGGTCAATAGAGTCTTGAAAAGAGACTAACCAGTCCATTCCAACAATGACATTGAAGCTAATCATCTCTAAGACATAGAGGTCCCATCACAAGTTACACCCACCAACCTTAAGAGGGAACTCCTTGCACTAAAGTACAGTAGTCTTCCTAATCCCCAATGGAATGTCTAGCGTCATAACATCCTTAGAAGTAATGATACAGAGTCGAAGTCTCTCCACAATAGAAACATATATGAAAATATGGAATGCCCCTATGTCAAAAAGAGTAGAATATAAAACGGAGGCAATGAGAATCGTACCTATATCTGTACAGGGTTTGGGATCCTACTCCTGCTGGGTCTGCTCCACTGCAAAATTCTGACCTGTATCGTGGCCCTACGACCCTACCTAACTACCCTGAGCTAATCCACCCTATTTTAAGTGAAATCATGACCACTTTATACTACGACCATAAACTCCTCCTTGGTTTGAACATGAAGACAAGCTCTGGTACCCTGACTGTTGAGAAACTGGTGGTCTTGCTGCTGAACATGGAGTCATAATAAAACCCCTATCACTCACTTTTGGTGAGAACACCGTGAAAAATACCCTAAATATGGACCATATTTTTGAAAGACCGGCACTCAATTGGGTCCTTCGAGAAATGTGGTCTTGTATGACCACTCTTCCTGCACTGGTAGTTTACCACATGGCTACCCAAAGAAACATCACATGAAAGCTACCTACGACGCTTATAGTTATATTTAGTATGAGTACTAGCCACGGATGATGAACTTCCCTAGATCAAAACACCAAACTACCTTATATTTCACTCATTAATTATCACCTGGTTCACTAAATATGTCACTGAAGACACCATAAAAACATTCAACTACAATCAGATGCTATACCTAAGACCATCCTCAAATATCCTAACCGACGATAACTGATTACCTCCCCGAACATGTGTGATGTGTTGTAGCTCTATAAAACAAGAGGAGTAATCCATAAAAGAAAGAGCGCCCTACTCCAAGTGAATGAACTCTAAGGCACGATCGTCCCTCAACATCTCTGAATAGATGTAATCATAGAAGGTCCTCTAAAACTCTTCACAAGACATATTCTAATGACATCCTTCCTGTGAGATAACATCCCACCTTCTCAATGAAGAATAAATTAGCATGTACGTCGCGAGATTGAAACTTATTTTCTGAAGGCATATCCATATTCTCAAAGATATCAATCAAGGTATCCAACCTTAAATCTTCATCTTGAGGTAATCCATCTCCAAATAAAGTGGGAGGATGTTACTACTAGAACACCCTCGTCAGCTCTGCCATAGATGGGGCAGGATGTAGTTCTCCTTGAAAGGTATATAACATCCTTAAAAAGCCTTTATGGAACTGTGAATCAGCAGCTACATCCATTATAATAGCTAGTTCCTAGAGAGGCACGATTGGATGATCTACTAGTCGTCCATGATCAACCATTTCTAATGTATGATCATTTCCCTGTATATGGCGTACAATCGGAGGACGTCTCATTTGAATGACTATGGAAGTTCAAGTGCACACCTTCGTTCAATATTATCAAGGAAAAAAACATAGAATTTCAAGAAGTAATATGATAAGAAACATTCATGTTTTACAAAAATAGGGTTTCATGGCCTGTATAACCCCTACACAGCGTTTTCCCTTAATATTTTAACTTGGTGTGTACCTCTTCCAAACATGGTCATGTAACACCCTTACACACATAATATTACTCTAGAGATATAGTGTTTACTCGAATATTCCACCTTCCCAAGTTCTTCTACATAGCTAGAACTACACGACAGTTTCACCCTAGACACAGTGTGTACTTCTTATGTTCTAACCGCGTGTGTCGTTTGTCACATGGTCAAATACAAGGTTGATAACAACAGAACATGCACAATCGATACACGACTTGTACTACCAATGTTTCCAAACCCCATGTCTCTGCACACACAGTCAGTCACAAGGTTTGGCATGAAATGGTGTGTACACATAGTGCACGGAATGTACTTAAGAAAAATATGTTCTTCCCAAACAGAAGAACACATGGCGTGTGTTCATAACACCACAAGTTGCGTTGTCTGTGTTTCTGGATAGTAAGCCTCTAAAACATCTTTGAAACACTTCGAAACTAAAATTTTTTCCAAGACATGAAAATGTCTTACTCATGAATGCCCATACTATCGCGAATCAATGTTTTACATCCTTATTCATATCATAAATGGAAGTAATTTAGTTAAAGATCAAACGTGACCCACCAAATTTCGATCCAAGAGGTCCTATAACTTCTCAGAGACCAAATTTTGGTATCCATCCAAATAAAACATTACAATTTCTAATACCCTATCAAAATAGTAGGTATTCTATCACTGTAACTATCACAACAACATTCATATCTGCACAACATCTATCACAATAACATGCAATTAGTAATGCATCCTAAATTGCATGGAAAGAATGCATGGAATGTGATAAAAAACTATTTTGGTGAATATTTTATTAATAATAAATGATATAATTTCCCCACATTGTGCTAAATATGTTTATTTATAAAATATTTGGGATTTGATCATTTATTTGAAAATTTGGTGAAAATTCCAGTTTTACCCTTTATAGTGCACTATAGTATTTCGAAGATAAATATTTTTATATTTATTATTGTAATTTGAAATTTTGTAAAGATCTTACTACCTTAATTTTCTACAACTTTCATTCAGGACATTAGAGCTAAAAACGGCATTTGGATCGAGTAAATGGGACATTAATCCAATGGTGGGCTGGACTCGGCAGAATGGACAGAGGTTCTATATTGGGGCCATATCTTCTTCATCTGATCTTGTATTAAGGCCATATTTTGGGAGGCACTCGGGGATTCATTTTCCCACAAATAATCCTTCTGAAACGAGATATGTTTCATGCGTTTCCAAGGACAAATGGGCGGTGTAAGTTGTATTAAAATATTTGGCCACGATTTCCCATTCACACTTGAAACCTTTTTAAACCTATCCTCCCCTCCACTCTATAAATTTTAATTTTTCTCATTTGGAGGGGTTGGGACGTGCATTAGGAGATTGGATTCAGAGGAGAATTTGTTTCACCCAAATTCTCCAACCATTGTATGAGGGTTAGCTCTTGAAGCAAGGATCCCCTCATCGAAGCCTCCATCTCTTCTTCATTTTGTAATGTTTTCATTTGTGTAATAAACTTCTGTTTTCTTCTTTTATTTCTTCTATTTTCTTCTGTTTTGTTTAAATTTATTCTTCTATTAAATATACAAATTGGTTTGGAATTATTAAGTATAATCGTTATTGGGTTATGACCATTATAAACCTTTGCACATGCAAAACGCTTCTACGATGATTACGCCACCCATGGAAGAGTAGCCTTTTAGTAATCGATCTACCTCTCAACTTCTTCATTAATTTATTTTGAATCAATGATCTACTGTAATTCACTAAATATGATCTATTAATTGAGTTCTAAATTTAAATTAAAATAATCAAGCAATTGAACAATAAACACAAAATGAGCGAGGTCGGGATTTGTGTGAATTGTGAGAGCGTAATCTTAGTCGGTAATAAAAGACCACATAGGATCAATTTGTAGATTTAAAATACAATAACTAAACTCAGATAATACTCATTTACAGAGTGGTTATGTGCCTTAATTTATCACTGACCATAAGCTAATCTTAGAACATCAATCAAATCAGAGTGTTGCGATTACATGTTCCGAAGTTAGCCTAGGGTTAAATTCACTTCATCTTCATGGTAAAGTTAATTCTTGTAGGGTTCAGGATTTAACAAATTATGGGATCACAATTAAGTGAATGTTAATTTAAATTATAATGATTAATAATAGAGTGAAGAGGTATATTTAGATCGATTACTCCTTTTAAAATATTTTCTAAAAAAACATCTTCTTGTTGTGTCTTTTTAATCAAACATCATTTCAAAATTAAAAACAAAAAAAAATGAAATCTTCTTCCAGAAAACTTCTTCTAGATCTATAAACTATAAACAACCCCCATACATTCAGTTAGTGTTTTTATTCTCTTTTATTTTATTTTTAGAATACCTCTAAGAAGTTTTTTTAATTCACTTCTTCCTTTGAGAGATGACCTTGGTCAGCAACTCTGCTGCACCTAAGTACCCCAAAATCACCCTAATCATTTGAGGGCACCCACAACAGTGCTATTTCAAATTGGAATCATTGCCAGGGAGCCAAATAATTATTTCAACCAATTAGAGGTATTTATTTTATTTTATATTTTATTCTCTTCCTCTCTTCTTTCTTCCTTCTTCACCCAATCTGACTTTTCTTATTCTTCTTTTATTTTCTTCTACTTCTTTTTGGACTATCAACTCAAACTTCTCATTTTTATTTTACTATGGTCCATGTTCTTTCTTTTCATTTTTATTTGATCTATGAGATGAATTAATCTCGACGATCTCTTAGATCTTGACCCTGAGATTGAACGTAGCCTTAGAGCACGAATCAGACATTCTCAATCTACAGGAAGTTTCAATATTCAATAAGTTGGTGTATTCCACTCTTCTGAAAACATTTGAATTGGAAGTTATTCAAATTCAAACATAAAAGAAGAACCAATGGCTGAAAACAATGGAAATGAACTTAATATAACCATTCTAGAATTGGTTGCACGTGATATTAACTATCAACCAAATTTTATTGCATACCCAAATCTCGAATCGGACTTTGAACTAAAATCTGGGTTAATTCACTTACATACAATGTTTAATGGCCTCTCTGGTGAGGATCCCAATAAACATTTGAATGAATTTAATGTGGTTTTCTCAACACTTAAACCATGAAATGTTTCTTATGATCAAATTAAGAGCATTCCCATTCTCACTTGATGGAGCTGCAAAAGAATGGATGTATTACTTACAACCGGAAGATGTAACTTGTTGGAATGATTTGAAACGATTTGAAACGTATTTTCTTGCAGAGATTTTTTCCAGCATCAAGGACCAGTTCCATTAGAAAGGAGATATCGGGGATCAAGAAAGCACAAGGGGAGTCAATGTATAAGTACTGGGAGCGATTCAAGAAGTTGTGTGCAAGCTGTCTGCATCACCAAATCAGTGAGCAACTCCTCATTCAGTACTTCTATGAAGGACTCACATCCATGGAGAGGAGCATGGTGGATGCTGCAGCTGGAGGAGCATTGGTGGACAAAACACCATCATCCGCACGTGCATTGATTGACAAGATGGCCCAAAACTCCCAAAAAATTGGTGATCGAGGTACACCACATATCAGGGGAGTACATCAGGTAAGTCCTTCTTCTCTTGAGAGTCATTTGATTCATACCAAGTTAGAAGAATTGACAACTATGGTGAGGCAAATTGCTTTGGCACAAAAGACATCTCTACCCCCTCCTTCAAGGCCTTGTGGCATTTGCACTGAGACAAGCCACCCAACTGACTGTTTCCCACAACTACAAGAGACAAAGGATTGCACAGTAGTATCCCCAGGGAGACCATTTCAGCAGAAACAACAACCATATCCCCAAAAGAAGTTTGATTCTTTTTCTCCAACATACAACCTAGGGTGGAAAGATCAACCAGACATGAGGTATGGCTCTGGACAACAACAAATGCACCCTTTTCAACCAAACTTCTAGCAGCCTCCGCCTTACCAGCAGGGTTTCCAACAACCCCAAAAGTGATTTGAAGCTCAAACATCAACAAGCCAACAACAAGGGAATCCCCCACCTAAGGTAGATTCTAATACTGATGATCTTTTGAAGCAAATTGTTCTTAATCAATAGAATGAGGAGAAGAGTCAAGGTTCGGAGT
The DNA here is from genome assembly GCA_963277665.1 of Viscum album. Lineage (NCBI taxonomy): Eukaryota > Viridiplantae > Streptophyta > Magnoliopsida > Santalales > Viscaceae > Viscum > Viscum album. The sequence continues at coordinate 1,192,678,432 of OY728123.1, read as the reverse complement.
TGAGGGAGTTGAAGACTCAAATGATCCAGATTGCCACCGCCCTCCATGAACTTGTGAGTAAGAATTCTGTAAATCTACCTTCCCAACCTACTCCAAATCTAAAGGGGAATGTTAGTGCCATAACATGGAGAAGTGGGAAGCAAATGAACGATACATTTGTACCTACCATTCCACCAGGATTCACCTCAAATCCAAATAAGCCGCATTCCATACCAACTGATTAGCAATCCATGGAGAAAGATAAAGGTAAGAAAAAGATTGATGATGTTCCTCTTAAACCCCTTCCTTTTCCAAACAAGGTTGATCAAACCAAGAAGATGGCTGAAGAAACAATGAAAAGGAGGTTTTGGACACATTCAAGCATGTGGTCATCAACATTCCTCTACTTGAAGCCATTAAGAAAATCCCAAGGTATTCCAAATTCTTAAACGAACTCTGCACCAATTGAAGAGGGCTCAAGGGAAATGAGAGGATCAACCTTGGAAGGAATGTCTCAGCACTCATTACACCAACTCTAGAAATGCCAACAAAGTGCAAGGATCCTGGGATATTCACCATCCCATGTACCATAGGGGAGTTGCACTTCTCTGGTGCTATTTGTGATTTAGGAGCTTCAATAAATGTGATGCCTCACTCTATATTCTCTTCCTTGCAAGTTGGTGAGTTGAAGCCTACAAGAGTAGTGGTGCAATTGGCAAATAGAGCTATGGTATATCCAGTAGGATTCCTTGAGTATGTACTTGTCTGGGTAAGAGACATGATCTTTCCAGCAGACTTCTATGTGCTTAACATGGAGGATGATCCGGTAAGTTCTCATTCCCCCATTATCTTAGGTAGGCCCTTCCTCAAAACTACAAAAACTATCATAAATGTAAATGAGGGTACACTTTCCATGGAATTTGGAGATGAAGTTGTGGTATTTAATGTTATGGATTCTATGAAGTACCCCTCAGAGGACTATTCTGCTTTTGTTATCTCCCATTTTGAACCACCAAGTAAAAACCCCATGGAATTGGATTCTCCCATGCTTAGGGAGATTATGAGTATTGGTTCTAGTTTGTTGTCTAAGAGTACTTCTACACCCATTTTTCTGGAACAAGACTCTCTAAGATTTGATTTTGAAATGGAATCATATTCGGATTTTGATCATGTGAACTCTGATTACGACATGGCTATTGAGTATGTTGATGGATTTGGTGCTTTATTCTCTGATTGTGATGATTTATATTCTGATACTAATGTTCATTGTGAAGATATGTCTATTGCATCAATTTCTCCATCTGTACATCACCCCCTACATTGGAACTCAATCCATTTCCCCCAAATCATAAATATTCATACTTTCTGAGTGGTGATAGATTATCTGTTATCATTGCTAACAATCTCTCTTTTGAACATGAAGAAAAACTTTTGACTCTTTTGAGAGATAACATTAGGGAAATTGGTTGGATATTGGCAGACATATCAGGTATTAGCCCCTCCATTTGTAGGAATTGGATTCTCTTGGAGGATGGGGCTAAACTGGTGAGACAAACACAAAGGAGACTCAATCCCACCCTCCTGGAAGTTGTTAAAAAAGAGGTTGAAAAATTGCTCGAGGCATGTATAATCTATCCAATTTCAGATTCTCAGTGGGTAAGTACTATTCAGGTTGTGCCTAAGAAGAGTGGTGATACTATTGATAAAAATGAGAGAGATGAGTTAGTTCCAATGAGGGTGCAAAACAGTTGGCGTGTGTGTATTGATTATAGGAAACTAAATCAGTCCACTCGCAAGGACCATTTCCCCCTCCCATTTATTGATCAAATGCTTGAGAGACTAGCTGTGAAAACACACTATTATTTCATGGATGGATTTTCTAGATATTCTCAAGTTCCTATAGCTCCAGAGGATCAGGAGAAGACTACATTCACCTGTCTCTTTGGCACATTTGCCTTCTAGAGGATGCCATTTGGACTTTGCAATGCCCCAGGTACCGTCCAGAGATACATGGTGAGTATTTTTTCTGATTTTATTGAGACCTGAATGGAGGTATTTATGGATGATTTTACAGTGTATGGATCCTCATTTGATGAATGTATAAAGAGTTTGGGAAAGTTATTAAATCATTGTATTGAGAAGAAGTTGTTCCTGAACTTTGAAAAGTGTCATTTCATGGTAGAGCAAGGCATTGTCTTAGGGAATGTAGTGTCAAAACATGGGATAGAGGTTGATAGATATAAGATAGAAATTATTTCATCCCTTCCATATCCTACATGTGTGCGTGATGTTATATCATTCCCAGGGAATGCTGGGTTTTATCGGTGCTTCATCAAAGATTTTAGTAAGATTGCTCTTCCTTTGTCAAGATTACTTCAAAAGGATTTTGATTTTGTGTTTGATGTTTCTTGCAGGAATTCATTTGATGAGCTAAAACAACGTCTTACCACTCCACCTATCATACAGCCCCCATGGTGGGACCTTCCATTTGAGCTTATGTGTGACGCCTCCAACTTCGCGGTTGGAGCTGTCTTATCTCAGAGGGTGGAAGGACGTTCACATGTGATTGCCTATGCATCAAGGACATTGGATTCAGCCCAATAAAACTACACAACCACGGAAAAGGAGTTTCTTGCTGTCATATTTGCTTTAGATAAATTCTGTTCATATTTATTGGGCTCTAAAGTAGTTGTTTTTTTTAACAATGCAGCTTTGAGGTACCTCCTGAAGAAGCCAGATGCAAAGCCACGACTTATCCGTTGGATGCTCCTTATTCAAGAGTTTGACCTTGAGAAAAAGGACAAGAAGGGGTCATAGAATTTGGTGGCGGACACATGAGAAGGATTACTCACACACTAGAGGATGACACCTTGGACCAGGTACCACTTCGGGACACTTTTCCCGATGAGCATATTTATTCCATCTCAGGTACGCATCCTTGGTATGTTGATCTAGTGAACTACATTTTTGCCTCTGAAGTCCCTACAAATTTAAGGAAATATCAAGTCCAAAAATTAAAAAGTGAGTCTAGGTATTATGTGTGGGATGATCCTTACCTCTGGCGCGTGTGTAGTGACCAAGTCATTAGGAGGTGTGTTCATGATCATGAGTTTGGGTCTGTTTTGAATTTCTGTCATACACTTGCTTGTGGTGGACACTTTGGACCCCAAAGGACAGCTAGGAAGGTTTTGGACTCTGGATTATATTGTCCTAGCTTGTTCCACGATGACCATGTGTTTTGTAAGTCATGCTCTCGTTGCCAACACACTAGGAATATTTCTAGCAGACATGAGATGCCCCAACAACCCATACTATTCTGTGAGATTCTTGATGTATGGGGCATTGATTTTATGGGTCCTTTTCCTAGTTCATTTGGATTTTTGTATATTTTGGTTGTTGTTGATTATGTGAGTAAATGGGTGGAGGCCAAGGCCACTAGGACTGACGAGTCTCATGTTGTTGTGGACTTTGTCAAAGAACTAATTTTTTTCAGGTTTGGAGTACCAAAGGCCATCATCAGTGACCAAGGGACACACTTTTGCAATAGGAATTTTGCTTCCCTCCTTAGAATGGATTGAGTGACAAACAAAACATCAACACCATACCACCCCCAAACAAATGGCCAGGCTGAGGTTTCAAATCGTGAGTTGAAACAAATATTGGAGAAAATCGTGCAGCAAAATAAGAAGGATTGGAGAAAGTGCTTGGATGATGCATTATGGGATTATAGGATAACATACAAGACACCCATTGGTATTTCCCCATTTTGGATTGTTTTTGGGAAATCATTTCATCTCTCAGTGGAAGTCGATCATCGGTCATATTGGGCTATAAAGAAATGCAACATGGATTTGGCCCAAGCTGGAATTCAAAGAAAGTTGCAAATTCAAGAGCTTGAGGAGATTCGACTATCATCATATGAGAACTAATGTCTCTATAAGGAAATATCTAAAGAAACTCATGACAAATTGATCCAACAAATGGAGTTTCATGTTGGAGAGAAAGTCCTTCTCTACAGTTCAGAACTAAAGCTGATGCCTGGTAAGTTGCGTTCTAGATGGTTAGGTCATTATATTGTATATAATGTTTTTCCTTATGGTGCAGTGGAGATCACACAAGAGGACACTGGAAGGAGCTTTACAATCAATGGGAAATGTTTAAAGAGATACATTGAGGGACTTCCTACTGATGCAGTGGATTTTATCACACTGCATGACCCCATCATCGCTTGATCACATCAGGCTATTCCCAACCCTTTCACTTTTATATTATTTGTCCTATTTAATAATTCTGCATTTCATGTGCATATATCATCTCATGGGTTAACATTGAGGAAAATTCAATATTTTAAGTGTGGGGGAGGGAACCTTTTAGTTTAGTAATTTCAATTGTTTTCCTGATTTAAAAAAATTGTGTGTTTTTTCAATTTTTGTGTGTTTATTTTTCAATTTTCTTTATCTTTTTGAAAATTTGAACTAAAATGATTCTCATAAAAATTTTAAAAATGATTATCAAAGACTGAAACAATTTATCCCTTGAAACTAAGCTTAAATGAATGCTAAAATAACTTTGTTTCAAGTTCAAATATTTAATAATTTCATGAAAAGTAAACTGAATTTTGAATCACATGCCACATATCACTATCTTTATATTTGAAATCACTTTCCTGTGAGACTTCTGAACCATTATTTTCATATTCTTCACATTCACCTCACTTCTTTAGAGAACCAACCCATGCTTGATTTAACCAGAATTTGAACTATTCCTGTCAAAACTTTAGGGTTTGAGGTACATATGTTTAAATTATTGAGGCATTTGTTTAGTATTGAAGACCCTATTTCAAATAATACTTTTTTTAATGGCCTAACTTGAATATTTAATACTTTTAGTCCTTAGAAGCCATGCATAGCCTGTTAGGTTATCCACATTGCAAGCCAATTTTCCCTATCCAATCAACTCTTGAAGTGAAATTGCATAATCTAGTTGAGCTTAAGTGTGGGGAAAGTTGTCTTGTATTGTGCCACCACATTCTGTGATACTTTGGGTGGAAAATTAAATTCTAAAGAGATGTGTTTTCTGCTGAATAAATCCATTATATTGAAGCTGTGCCTTTTCTGGAGCTTCTAATTGTGGTGGAAATTTGTGCCCATCTGGAGCTTTCAAGAAAATCATGTTTGAGAATATTGACATTTTTTATGCTGAAATAATGAATGGTGTAAACTTTTCATGACTTTTCATGATGATGGAGCCGAATTGATACTATGGGGATTGAGTAGAAGACCATATTTAAGTGAAAATTAGATTAATGAAATTTTTCTTCAAAAGAGTCAAGCCCTCCTCATTCAGCCCCAGAGTTTTTCACATCTTAATCCTACCAACCGAAAGCCACAAGAACAACCCTGAAAAGTCCTCATGATAAACATATGTCCTTGAATCACATTGGGTAGAGATGTAGAAATCTATCAAGCCTATGGTGACCCTTGTATGATTTTGGATGAGAAAGACATTGCAAAAAAATTGATATTTGAGTGATGAGAGAAAATTCAACCGAGGTAAGTGTTTTCTGCATGGGAGGATAAATGAAGTGGAAATATATTGAATGATATAAATGGAGAACTTGAAGTAAGGTTTTTTATGAGGCATGATATCCATTGATTCTTGGTGGGAAATTGATTTATCTCAAGGATATGTGTTTTAAAATTGGTTTTGATTTGATATTGATGTTTACTTAATATGAGATCTTGCTCAGGAGTGCAAAAGGGTAAGTGTGGAGGAGTTTATAAAAAACCATTTTGTGGAATATTTTATTGATAATAAATGATATACTTTCCCCAAATTGTGCTAAATATGTTTATTTATAAAATATTTTGGATTTGATCATTCATTTGAAAATTTGGTGAATCTTCCAGTTTTACCCTTTATAGTTCATTGTAGTATGTCGAAGATAAATTTTTTTATATTTATTATTTTAATTTGAAATTTTGTAACAGTGTTCCGAACTTAATGTTCTACAACTTTCATTTAGGACACTAGAGCTAAAAAGGGCATTTGATGGAGTAAATGGGACATTAATCCAATGGTAGGCTGGACTCGGTAGAATGGACATGGGTTCTTTAATTGGTCCATATCTTCTTCATACGGTCTTGGATTAAGGCCATATCTTTATAGGAGCTCGGGGATTCATTTTACCAAAAATCATCCTTCTGGGCGAAGAGTTGGTTCATGCATTTGTGAGGTCAAATGGACGGTGCAATTTGTATTAAAATATTTGGCCGAGATTTCCCATTCACACTTGAAACCTCTTTAAACCTAGCCTCCCCTCCACTCTATAAATTGGATTTTTTTCATCTGGAGGGGTTGGGACGTGCATTACGAGATTGGAGGCAGAGGATAATTTGTTTCACCCAAATTCTCCAACCATTTTAAGAGGGGTAGCTCTTGAAGCAAGGATCCCCTCATCGAAGCATCCTTCTCTTCTTCATTTTGTAATGTTTTCATTTGTGTAATAAACATCATTGTTCTTCTTTTATTTCTTCTATTTTCTTATATTTTGTTTAAATTTATGCTTCTATTAATCTTCCTAATTGGTTTGGAATTCTTGAGTATAAGTGTTATTGGCTTATGCCCATTATAAACCTTTGCACATGCAAAATGCTTCTACGATGATTACGCCACCAATGGAAGAGTAGTCTTTTAGTAATCTATCTACCACTCACCTTCTTCATTAATTTATTTTGAATCAATGATCTACTGTAATTCACTAAATATGATCTATTAATTGAGTTTTCAATTTAAATGAAACTAAGAAAGCAATTGAACAATAAACACAAAACACACGAGGTCGGGATTTGTGTGAATTGTGAGAGCGTAATCTTAATCGGTAATACAAGACCACACGGGATCAATTTGTAGAGTTCAAATACAATCCCTAAACTCAATTAATCCTCATTTATAGAGTGGTTATGTGCCTTAATTTATCACTAACCATAATCTAATCTTAGAACATCTATCAAATCAGGGTGTTGCGATTGTATGTTCTGAAGTTACCCTAGGGTTAAATTCACTTCATCTTCGTGGTAAAGTTAATTCTCGTGGGGTTCGGGATTTAACAAATTAAGGGATCATAATTAATTTAATGTTAATTTAAATGATAATCATTAATAATAGAGTGAATAGGTAGAGTTAGATAGATTACGCCTTTTATGATATTTTCTAAGAAAACATCTTCTTGTTGTGTCTTTTTAATCAAGCATCATTTCAAAATTAAAAACAAAAAAATGAAATCTTCTTCCAGCAAACTTCTTCTAGATCAATAAACTATAAAAAACCCCATCCATTCATTTAGTGTTTTTATTCTCTTTTTTTTTATTTTTATAATACCTCTAAGATGTTTTTTTAATTCACTTCCTCCTTTGAGAGACGACCTTGGTCAGCCACTCTGCTGCACCTAAGTACCCCAAAACCACACTAATCATTTGAGGGCACCCACGACAGTGCTATTTCAGCATGAAACCTCTAAAAATTTCATACATGATGCATGATATTGAATAACCTCATCGCATCATCTTGAAACATAAATATAACCACAATGATAGCAATAATAATAGAAAAAAACAAGTGTGAAACCCAACAGTGAAATCAAATCAACAGTAAAAATTGCAAACCATAAAAATTGCAATATTCGAGGTAACTTTGAATTTCACTGTGCATGGGTTTGTTACTCCAGAGAAAAACATATTACCAACTACCCATTCCTTCCTATACTTTTTTATATACTCCAAACAATATGAAAAATTAGAGAATAAACTCCCCTGGTACAAATTTGTAACTTCCTTTTTCTGGGTGCCATACAAAGGTGTCGTGAGCCACATTGGTCATAAGAGCTCAAGCGCATTTTCCAAAAGGCCATAGGATATCGTCTAGTAGTGAGGTCCATGTTCTAAAAATAAGGAAACAATTTATTTGCTGGAAAAGTATGCAAAATCTAAAACAAGTAGTAAATAGTATCATAAGCATTAATATCATACAACAGAAGTAAATGGCATAAGACTAATAGAAATAAAATACCTAGAGCACATATATAAATGATGCATGTCATATATGTCTTTTAAAGTATCCAAAAAAAGTCATAATGGTGGAAATACAACACTAAACTCAAGCACCGAAAATAAGTAAACTCCAACAGCATTGAAAGCCTCAGCTTAGTCCCATGATCTCCAACTCCAACAGTAATCAAGTACAAGTTGGTGAAGGGTGCTTGCCTTTATATATACCTATAACCATATAATTTGTTTGGGTCCCAAAACATGACCCAGTAGGGTGTGAGAAAAATCCTAGTAGGAAACCAGGAACATATTTTTGCCTACCTTGTAGTGAATATATATAACAAGAAATATACAAAAATGAAACAATAAAATATAAAGTACTCAAAAGTAAACATTCCTATAGTTTTCAATTACATTCATTTACATTTACTAATTATTCAAAACATTGAATAATGAAATCATGGTATCTTGCCTAAGCTATGTATCCATCTATGTAATGGTAACAAAACAAACATCTTAGAAAACCATCTAAACAATCAATTATTACCAAGTACAAGCATGTTCTTTTTATTGAATGACTCATCATAATCATTCAATAATTTAAATGAAACCATCTGGGATAGTTCTCACAGTCTGACCCCTTTGGTATGAATATCATCAATTCAATAAATAGAAACCCTCTAGGAAAGCTCATATAGTCTAACACCTTTTAGTCCCACATAACACTAATCATTTACAAATGACCACTTGAGTAGCTCTCATGGTCAATACCCCTAGGTCTGTATAGCAACAACAATTTATAATGACCCCAGGATCCCACTCAGTCATTGACCAATAGTCCAACATTTATTTAATAACGACCCTCTAGGTAGTTGTCATGGTCTAACCCCTCTAGCCTATAACCACCAGACAGCTCTCTCGTTCAATACCTCTTGGTAAACATATCAATAATTATAAATAAACAACCCTACCTAAGAAAGTTATCACATTCAATTCACCTTGGCCATACATTCTGAATGTGAAACAGATGCATCTCATATAAATAGTAACTCCATCCTAAATCAACAATCAAGAAAATGCACCCATGGGGTGTCCCATTACCAGGTAACTATGCTTTTGCACATACAATAACACTTTCTCAAATAAACAAACCATAATAGGTATTAAACAAGGTTAATTTCCAAAACATGTAATACCCTGAAAATGAGTATTCAGTACGTTTTTCATATATAATCCAAATAAAATTAATGAAAGGCACAAACCGCCTACCTTGATGTTGTATGATGAACACTCTTGAACATCAGCCCTAAAATCAGCCTATAATGGCGTAGATATATAAAAAGGTTAAAATTTTTCAACCTAGGATAACTAAAGAGATAAGAGAAATTATGAAGAGAGGATCTAAGGGAAGAGAAAACTCATGGGTGGGAATCCAATGTTCTCAGAACCGTCTCAATCACTGCTTAGATGGAGGAACCAGACATTCTCAACCATATACAGTTGTATGTCACTCTACTGTTTGAAACGCAAGGATAAGAAAGTGTTTTTATATTTGAGACGTGACCCCGCACTGATATAACAAATAAAAATAAAAGTACAAAGTATCTTCATTTAATATACATGTCATGTACTATCATCAATCGGGCTCCAATTTAGGCGATCTGACTGGGCACCTTCATAGCCATGTACTCAGCCATTATACAGCCAGTACACGACTACATATGGAAACTGGGTATACGGCATGTACGTAGAAAATTTCACCCTTATTCCTTTTCCTGAAAAACAACCTCGAACCAATATCCATACCTAAAATGAAGATCTAGGTTCTTATAGTTATAATAATATACTAATTTTATAACACTGATTAATAGTGATGATGTGTATAGATAAAAGTTTTAATGAAATATATATAATCATATTATGTCATTAAAATAAACCGTAGAAAAATTTAATGATATTTTGATCCCAATATTAAATGTTTCACTTAGTTAACTATTGAACTGATGAGTTCGATTGAACAAATAATATAATAATCTTTATTTTATGATTAATTGTTTATGTTTTCATTGGATTGAGATTTTAAAAGAATATGGGAGGGTGATTCTATGTTTTTTTGGATATTGAAATTACGTATAGGATCAATACATAAACCTGGGGGTGAATGAGGTGTTGTAATACTTTTACTAAATTTCTAATTTTATTATAATATTTTAGACATGTTATCTTTAAACAATTATTTCACATTATTTAAAATACATATATTTATCTTTTACCAAGATTTCAACAGCCACATATAATGATGAATATTAATAAAGACTAGAAAATAATTTTTTACAAGGTTTATCTCATACAGGGAATTCTACTCCATGATTGGATTGGGATTCCTAGGTTATAAATTCTCTACTAATTATTTTTTTCTTCATTTAAAAATGGTTTAAAAGGTATAATACTATACCATGAACATTATCTTATATAGTATTGTTTTTAAAATATTAAAATGGTGAAAAATAATTGAAACCCATGAGTTCATCAATTTATATTTTCTCCCATTAATTCCCAATGAAATCAACCTTCTTGAAGTATATCTTATATTTTCATAGGATATATCCACATTGAATTGATAGATATACTTACTCCTAGCTCGGATTCTTCAACTACTTATATATTTTTAGCAATACTAAAATAATACCCAGTATCTACATTTAGATATTTCTTCTATTATTATATTGAAATTGATTTCTAGCTTCTCTCCCCTTAAGAATCATGGACCTCAACAGTCAATAAATATTACATAGTCTCCCCAACAAATCTTCCATTCTCTTTGATGTTCTTAGTCTCTTTCTAAAACATGAAAACAATATTTATACAAGAACAAAACTATGATATTACTTATCATTATTCATATTCCATTCTTTATTCACAGATGGTTTACAACATTACCACATGATAATCTCCACTTCTTATTCCATAAGATTCCATCTAGTTCGATCAATACACTCCTATTTGTGAAAATAAAACTGAAAAAACTCCCAGGCTCACCATTCTTTTATTTTTTGAGAAGCCCGATTTTCATTTTCTCTACAGCTTCAAAATTTTATTTTTGGGGGGAATATTCTAAATTACTATATATGTTATCATCAGATAATTTTCCTGAAGAAAAATAAAATGCACATTATTTTTATTCCCCTGTTATCTCCATATCTTTTACTAAATTTATTATTACATGGGTTATTTGATCCATCTACTATTAATAAAATATTCTATTACATAAATGTTTTCATTTTATAGCTGAATAAATATTCTATTTATTTTTTATTTAGGATAATTACATTTCTTATTATCAAAATACTCCACCAAAAATATAAAATAAATAATTTCTCTAAATTTCAATAAAAATATAGGAATATTAGATGTGGCATTGTACTTACCATTTATGGAATGAGATATTTCCTTGAATACTATATAGATTTCAATGTGATTAGGTAGGAACTAATAAAACTTATCATTATCCTCATCTTGTAGTTTGAATAAAATTATTTTTGAGATCTTTAAATCCACTAAATCATAACACACTAATCTTCTGAATTATTTCTTGATTCAATTAGCCTATAATCTTATAATTTTAAGCCTCATTATTTTATCAACAAATCACCCTCCAATCATTATATAATTCATATCATTCATGAAATTGATCTTCTCATTTTTTCATCTTAAAATGTTATTAATTTTTGATATTTTAGTCTCTGAAAAAATTGCTCCTACATCAACACATTTGATTTTAAGAAACTCTTTATCAAGATTTTCATTTTCATTCATTTTATTATATATTTTATATTAACCTTGATATTTTTTTCTCAATATAAATATTATCCCCTTGAATAATCATAATTTTGTTTGTGATGTTTTTGTCACTGAATTTTAGTGTATACATCAAATGTTTTGTTTTATTTTTTATCACCTAAATAGATTTTACAAATATTATTGTCTGAAAACTGCTAAATAATCATAACATTGATCATGCAATATTCATATCACTAAATATTCCTCAAATCTGTATTTCATAATCATTTCACTGATAATAATGATGTTTTTATTTTAAAATTCCAATAGTAATATTTCATGGGGTTATTCATCATTAGAATATAAATTCATTAAATTTAATATTATTTGTCCTTCGGAATTCACAATTATTCTATATGTGTTGATCCTAACATAGAAAATGATCATGATTATTTATTTCTATATGATATATATATATATTAAAATTATAATTACATATGTTAATATTTTCCATATTAAGGTTAGGAAAAATAATTATGTTGAATCTCATACTTATATAGAATAAAGTGATACTTACATTGAGAATCATCCTTGCACAGCTTCAAAACATGCCTATGTACAACCTCAATTGTACTTACATAAGGAGAAATATTGCATATTATGTTACTACCATATTTATAAAAACACAAATATACATTCGTATGTTGTGGCCTATAATGTTTACGTACATAAAGATATTACTAAGAATAAGGAAATTGTTCATCATTTTGTATTTCTATATATTGTTAAATTCAGAAACATATAAATTACGCACTTAAATCGATTAACCTATAAACAAATTGGACCACTAAAATCCACTTAAAAAATTCATGGCCTTTAGTAATTGTCTCAAAATTCCAAAATACTAATTAAAATAAACAAGAAAATTATTAAAATTATTCTAACCTTTGTTGGAAAACATCCATATTAATTTACTAAATCTAAATACCGGATTCTGAGAATCTCAATAAAAATCTATTCCATTTCATTATAGTTTTTAAATCTAATTATCTAGAATCATCATCCATGTGATCTGTTTTCACCTATTTAGCATGTTTTAAGCTATGTATTCCCCAGTTTTTTTCTCCATTATTATCCATATCTTTTCAAAACGTTGAACAACATATATGAAAATTTATTGAAACATTGAGAGTTACTTAATACCCGGATCAGTAGCCAACTTCTTCAAACTCTATTTTACAATGTTGTAAATAGTTTTATTCGACCAACAATTTTCTTATCTCCATACTAATCAAATAACAATAATCTGATGTAGATCCTTATCACTGAGAAGAATTTCATTTTTTATTTATTATATAAGAAACGTCCATAATCATTACCCATCATCTCTATATGCATGATAAACTGTGGTTTTTTTTAATATAATAATAACAATTAATGGTATAGTTTCCCTATAATTATCAGTAATTTAATATTTAATGAAAAAAAATTATTTTGATCTTGAATTTTTAAATTATTTGAAAATTATGTTTTTCCTCTTTAATTTACCTAGAATATTTTTTTCATACTTTTTTTGTGTGGTGGATTCTAGATTGTTTTTTTTTAATATTCTATAATAATAGTTTTACATTTCTTAATTAAAAAATTAAAATATTTATAAAAATTCAAAGGAATAAAAGTGGTAATTAATTCTTAATTGGGATGAATTTGATGATTTATATATTTCCTTTCTATTAGGGATATTACTATTTCATCTAAGCTTGGATAGGGATGAGATTATGATAAATATTAGATGAACTGTATTTACGATTTTTATTCAACTAGAGTGAAACCTATTTCATGCAGATACATAATTGAAAATGAAGATCAAAGAGGATATAATTTTGTATTCATAATGATGAATGTAATCTAAATGAAATTTGAAACCCTAACCATCCCAAAATCCATTCAATAAATTATTCACACTTTCATAGTGTTTTGTGACCTATGATTGGTTGTTTCAAAGGGAATCGGATACTCCCATTTATCTATTAATTTGGATAAATGATAGATTTTGGAAATGATATATTCCCTAAAGGCACTCATTTTATTCCTATATTTCTAAATTCGTTGCCTTTATGCTTAATATATCACTTCATCAAAAATAAAACTAATTATTTCATATTGTAACCTTTCAAACTATTGCTTATAAAAATGTGCTCCATAATGAAAATTCCACCCATAATAGCGTAATTATTTTTTTGTTTGGCCTAATTCTGAACTCCTTTAAAACATATTCTGAATCTATGTACTGACTAAAATTCATAAATATTTTTATTCAAATTATTTTGGATTAATTAAATAAGTCAAATGATTAGTATTTATGATGCTAGGTTATACATCTATGATTTTTTTGAGATATAATTTAATCAATAAATAACATAAATTAAGATAAATTCATATGGTTATAAGATCATTACCATATTCTAGAAAATATAATCATTAGAGTGGAGGTGGTGTATTAATTCTCAATAGATCATAATTTTCTATTGATATTAACAGCTACATTCAAAAACTATGAGGGGATAATGAGGTTTGGGATGTGGATATCCCTCCCAGTCATGAAACCTCCCCCATCCCCAATGCATTCCAAGGGACACTCTATAGAACCTCATAAGACATTGTCAAGTATGATCCTTTGGAATCCATTAAAGATTACTTTTGGGGAGGGATTATTCCCTAGGTGGCCTATTCTATCACCTGAATTTTCATTCCAAAGGAAAACTATTCCTCTTCCCTTAAGCATTTTAGGCCCATAGCATGTGAAACGTCCCCTATAAGATCCTTGTGATTTTTATCAAATGATAAATCATTTTTATCTTCACAAATTTATCTATGTGGATCTTCAAGGATTGATAAAATGCATTTCCACTTAGGAATCCATTTTCAAGTATCATGATATGATCAAATATGTTAAAAAAAGGTCTCGGACTCCAAAATTTCAAATAAAATTGATATAGAAAAATTTTATTATAGGTTATAGTGGGGAATAATCAAAAATTTAATAGAATACATTAGATTCTCTAGGTGGGTGTTTGCTATTTTTCTGTAGATGTTATGTTTTTCATTGGATATTAATTATATTGATGGGGAAAATGATTGCGTTCATTAAATTAGTTTATTGGATGAGGTACAGTGATTCTTTGTCTCCCAACATTTTCATTCCAATTAATGACACCCTCAGTAGAGATCTATCTTGAAGATCCCTGAGTGGAATCATCTAGACCTTCCGATGTATGTCTCACTCCACTAGTTTCTCGCATCATCACTTCATTGATGATGTGGAATTATTCGTAAATTGGTACACTATAACCATATGAGAACACAACAGAATTATAAAATAATATTTTATATGGATATGAAGAATAATTTACTAGGAAAGAATACTGTATATTTTTTTAATCATGCTCATCAAGCTGGGTAAAAATCTATTGAGATCTTATGAGTTCAGATGATTTATTTCCCCATTGATTACATTGGAATACATGTATCCCCACATGGGATCCATATTCACTATTTTTATGGCTTGTTAAATAATATATCAAATTGTATCATTAATTAAGAAAATAATTTTCTATAATTCGGTGGATGAAATACTCTATCCAACAATGTTCTCTCTTTAATCCCCATGTATGTTTTTTCCATCCATGAATTCATGATGATGATTGTGAGGAACATCAGAAAATATTTTCATAAATTTTTTGGGATGTGTAAATGATGGTGATATTACACTAAGAATTGTAGGAGATTATAGCTAAGTATGTAGATACTGGAGGCATTAAAATGAAGAGTGTTGGGGGGGTCTATGTAGTTTATACAAACTAAACTATATTGGGAGATATTTTAATGTTAGTGTTTTTTGGATAAATTGATATAAGTAAATATAGATATCACCTATATAGAATGATGGGGGAACCATATTGTTTAAGTATCTAATTATAAAAACACATCCACTATCTCAAGAAACAACCGTGATAGATAGATGGTTGTAGCTAAATTAATTTTTGAAGCCATATCTTGGTAGGAATGAATTATGATTCCTCAGGAAGCCTTACCCCGGACACTCTATTCTATATGGATTGTGGGTATACATAAATTATTCACAATATCCTAAATAATTAATAAAAAGATATATTTAAAAATATTATTACAATCTCAAACTAAGATAGGTTTCCTTCCAAAAGATAAAAAATAAGGGCTTTCTCAATGATTGATTGACATCATGTTATTCATGGAAACTCAAACCAAGATGAATGGAGAGGAACCATCTAGTATAGTTACATTCCTTAATAACAAAATTTTAAAGTATAGAGTATCCACAATCATGATATATATATATATATATTAATAGGTTAGATGTAAGGGGATCAATATTGAATCAAAATTTCATTACAACAGGAACTCCAAATAAGATTCTTCTTACTACATATTCTTCAATAAATAGTGGGATGGTATAATATAGAATGAATTTAACAAAAACATAGATCCGGAAATTCAATATTTCTTTAGGGGAAACATCCTCAATAACCAGTTCTATGACATGGGAAGAAATGACGATGATTTAAATATGAGAGTGTTGTTTCTAGAGGCTAGTTATTGGTACATTTTTCATGAAAGAAATAGAGAATGTCATGAAGCTCCCTCACATGAATCATGTTTAGATTTGAGGGTCAGGTCATGAAGCACAGTGGTCAATATGGCCCCTATTTTAAAATTTTTAGTTCTACCCCAACAATTAAAGATTCTTTTTTCCTGTATGAGATATCAAAATAATATTCAGTATCCTTTTCCTTGAGAAATATGGGTTCATTATACAATCCCCAACAGTGGAATTAAAATCAACAAGGATGTATTTTTCAATATTGGTATCATATAAGGAGGATTTTTTACAGAATCAGAAAGGATGAATTTTATTTTCATATAATTGATTCAACAGGTCAGGTGAATATCTATTAACTAAACATTATGAAATTCTTAATGGTCTTTAGTTGTTCCAACTTCATAGTATTTTACTTCACAAAGTGGATACTAACTCTTCTATCATTCAAAATTCTATATAGAAGTATATTTCCACCCAATATACTATTTATTATCACATCTATATATGAAAGTGACTTGTCAAAAATTAGGTGAATGACCGCCATATATGGAACTATGGAAAAAAACTATAGACTATCTTTATTCTAAGGCCACTCAGTAAAACCATTGTATTTTTTACTCACAAGGGAAAAATATCTCCCCCCCCCTCGAGTGAATAAATATTGATAGAGTTTATTTCTTTATGACTCACTACTTCAGAAAAACTTTACCAAGTTGGTCCTCCCCCTAGTTTAAAAAAATTATTAATGTTGGATAGATAAACAAATATTAAAGTAGTTTGTTGGGATTGGAAATAAAAAATGTATCTTAATATTAAATAGTTTTAATATTTGTGGTTTCATTTTCATATATAGTGATTAGGACTTGGAAAATTAGGGAACCATAACTGAATTAATTTTATCATATTAGATAATGTTTTATAACTAATGAATGGATTGATTTAGTTGATAATAATCATTAATATGGTTCTTTTTAAAGTAATTTTTTTCTTTTTTTATTCTTTTCAAATAAACACCCAACAAAACCCCCTTTTTATCAACTTTTCAACTCCAATTCTTTATTTCCTTTAAACCTATTAGGTTTTTTAGTTTATTTATTCTTTAGGAGAATGACCTACAACAGACACTATATAGTATTTATTAAAAAACATCAATATTTTGAGGGTGTGTGACAACTCTCCTCAAATTGGCATTGTCTTTTTTGAGGGATGTTTTTTACTAAATCCCATTTCAGATGAGTTGTTTATATTATACACAATTTATCTTCACATTATTAGATGATATTAAACTATGTGTTGGTTAGATTCCAGAGTAATTCTAAAATCCACCAGAATAAAATATTTTCAATGGAGGATGTGATGATTACTGTTGAAATGTTTATGAGTGCATCTAACCATATGATTCATCGATGATGTACCAAATTTATACCAAATCCTCTATATTAAAATGTTATAATAGGAACCCAAAAAATTCATTGATTGTATATTATGATAAATATAATGAAAATAGAAGATAAATTTCTCAACATGAGAAATTATATAATGGAACTAAATTCCCAAATTTTTGAGATGATAACATTCATACAAGGGTACAGGGGAATAATATAGAATCAAACATATGATTTAGATGATAAAGATGAAGTAATTGTTTTTTCATTATGTATGGAAGAAATTTTGGAGTCAGAGGGATCTTTATAAAAAAATATATAATCTTCCCACAAAGAAATTATTTTCCAGAATGAATATTTTATAAAAAGATATAATAATTGGATAATTTTATGGTTATGTCACACACATTGACACAAATTATTTTTATCATTCCTATGTAAAAATTTAAATTAATATTTCTTATTTTGAAATTGATATTTCATCTAAATTGATGCATGATCTAGAAGTGAAGGAGGAGATCACATATGGTGTAGACTATTTGGAAGAATTTATGGAGGAATCCATTATTCTATTTAGTAATGAACATGATGAATATGGAACACGTTTTAAATAAACATTCAAAAAAATTATCAAATAGATATTTAGGTAAGGCACAATTCATCGAATTTTTATTCAATACCCACTATAAAATTCCATTCCTTTTGATAAATAGTATATAAATGAACCTTACATTCTCCTTCCACAACAAAAATTCTAAAATTAAATTATTAAGGTGGTGGAAATATATTTTATTAGATGTTGTAACTTTAAGAAGATTGAGTAATTTGGGAGGATAATTTGAGATTCCAATAATTAGTGCTTCCTAACAATGAAACCCCATCCTCCTATAGAGTTGGGATAAATTTCTAAACATGTCTACATTTAGAAAATATAAATGTAGTTATGCTTATCAGGAAACAATAGTTTAATTTGTTATTTTATTTATACATTTTAGTATTTATTTCATTCATATTTTACATGATTTTTTTATTGTGGGTATTTTAGATGACATGGAATAAAAATGAATTTTACAATGTTGGAAATAAAAATCATGTTTTTATTTAATCGTACATTTCCTACTATTGTGCTATTATTTTCATACTTACCATTGGAATAATCATGTGTTATTTTCATTGAAGACATTGTAACATCTGATGTGTGGGGGAGGGGATTAAATTTTGGATGGCTTCTTTAAGAATTTTTTTGTGGTTGTTTTCCATTTTATTTTATGTTTCATCTTATAAATAAAATAAAATATTATAAAAGATAAATAAAAGTAAAAAAAAATTATATAAAAAATCATGTCACAAGATCTTCACATTCATGAGCCTATTGAATTTTCAGTTTTAATCTTTTCAATCAAATGGGAATGATTTCAGTAACTAGAAAGATTACATCATTTGTAATTTAATTTAGTTGAAATAATTTTCATTCAAAGATATAATTTATTATGTGTTTATAAATATTTTCAGATTCTAAAACCAATATTTTTGGGAATATTATGACAAAAAGTTTTAATTTAATCATACCACATAACATCATACACAATAATGATTTGTGAGTTTTTTATTATAAATCAAAGGTATAAAAAAGCTATGTAGTTTTTTAAGCATAAAAATGTTCTTTACATATGTTTTATTATATTTTGATTAGTTTAATTATATTAATGTATTGTCATATTCATATGTAACTAATATTTCAATAGTTTCCATCATTAAAAATATAATTATAAATTGGGTAATGATGAAATGTATAACATATGAGGATTTCTCAATCTGGATTCCAATGATTTACTTCAGGTAATTATTATATAAGGGGTTTTTGAATTTTATTGAAAAGGTTTCATGATAGGTTCAATGAAATAGAATCATTTATATAGAAATTTTTTAATTGATATGATTATAATAAATAATGTGTGGAGATATATGCCTATAATTTTTGGCACACATACACATGAGGAATTTTTGGTATAGTTGAATCATAAAAAATTGTAATGAGATTAGTTTAAGTGAGCTCACCAAATTTAGTTTTTATATAATTTATGATATAATGAATTTCTTATTTATTTAGATATACTTTCTTTTTTGATTATTTTTACACTCATATTGCTTTCATGAATTGATAGTTTTTTTAGTATACTCATTTTATAGATTTCAGCACATATTAATTTTCCCTTGAGTGAAAAGAAACTATATGGGAGTTGATAAACCATGTTATTTTGATTATTTAATATTTATTAATTTTATAATTTCCCAAAATTTACATTTATTTTAATATTTAATGAAATTTTTTTTGCGATTGAATTTAGAAATCCCATGAAATTTCTATTTTTCCCATTTAATTTTACTAAAATATTTTATATAAAAAATTAATATTTATTTAATTTTTAATATTATTTATTTTATATATATATATGAAACTGTTGTTTCAATATTTTTCATTTAAATAATATATGTTAGTCTCTAATATCAAGGTACAAGAAGTGTTTATTAAAAATGATGTTGGTAGGATTAAATAGATTAGAACAAACCTCACCATTTGATCCATAAAGCATTTATCATAGCATGGATTGCTCTAAAAGTTTAATATATGTTATAGGGTATATATTTTAACATTTCAATCTTATGGTGTAAACAAGGATACACATGAGAACATGGGAACAAATGTCACTAAACTTAGTGTAAATTATGAGTGAAAAATTAAGTATGTTGTCTTATTAAAATATAAAAACCTAGCCCTCATAATATCAATTTAATTTTGTTCCACATTTAAAAAAAGAATTTGTGGATTTAGGATATTTTATACAATTTTAGTGGTATCCTCCAACTTCTCTATCGATTTGTAGGAAGGATGTCTCTCAACTCGTATTTCGTATAAGAAGGCATTTCACCCCTTTGCCAATTCTTGTTTCTTTGACTTTATCCTTTTACTATGACATTATCTTTAATTAAAATTCAGTATTCTTAACTTTTCATCAATTAAACTTGTCTCATAGTTCAATAGTATAAGAGTATATATGGTATTAGGTTATAATCTTTTCAATCAATTTCTTATATAAATCATCTCCACAGTGATAATTCCACCCATGAGTAAAAAAACATTATATAGAATACATAATTCACGACTCCTTAAATATAAATTTTATATCCATGGATTTAGTTTAATTCATGAAATTATGTTTAATTAAATGAGTATTAAAATTATAAATCGTGTGAGCTATTAAAACATTACACATATTATGGACCTTTATTAATTTTTTTCAAAAAAATAATTTCAAAATATAATAAAAATTGGATCAGTTTATAGAATTCAAATCCAATCCCAAAATTCATGACATTAACAACTAAAAATTTGAGGTTCTATATTAATTTTCCATTGATAATCAGTTTTATTTGGGACTAGCACCAAATCAGGTGTTGGCGCCAAAAATGTGGCCCGAAAGAAAGGAACGAAAAAGAAGGCCGGCGCGCTGCCTCGTGAAGCTCCGCCGCGAAGCCCCGTCACGAAGCGCCCCGACCATGGCGGCGCCGCGAAGCTCCAGAGGCGGTAATGCTCCGCGAACCCATTTGATGTTCGCGAGCCGCCGCGAAGCTCCAGAGGCGGTAATGCTCCGCGAACCCATTTGACGTTCGCGAGCCGCCACGAAGCTCCTGAGGCGGTAATGCTCCGCGAACGCATTTGACGTTCGCGAGCCTCTGCGAAGCTCCTGAGGCGGTAATGCTCTGCGAACGCATTTGACGTTCGCCAGCCGCTGCGAAGCTCCTGAGGCGGTAATGCTCCATGGACGATGTTGACGTTCGCGAGCACGCCACGAAGCACCGAAGAAGGCGCACGAGTTCTGCTTCGCGGCACCCCTTACCTATAAATACTGGACTCCCCCTGAGTCCCGGGACGGACAATCCGACCTTTCTGCTTCTCCTCTCCTGAATCGCGAAGCACTCTTTGCCCCAGGAATCATGAGCTCCGAGAGGTATTTCTACTTCGCGAGACGCCTCTGCTTTGTCTCGTTTTGAGCCCCTCTTCCGAGAGGGTCGCCCTTCGCGAAGATCAAGGGCGTTCACGAAGGAAGGGTATTCCCAAGGGAACCCGGGCAGCCGTGGAGCGTTTATGCTTCGTGAAACACCCAACCCATGCTAGTGATCCCGATGCTAAGGCAGGATCGCTCCACTTCGCGAAGCACATTGCTTTGCAGGACCCTGCTTCGCGAGACACCCCTTCTTCGTGAGGTAGTGCTCCGCGAACACTGTTCCACTTCGCGAAGAACCTTCCACTCACACCTTTTCCCCATTCTAAGGCCAAGGCACTCCACTTCGCGAAGCACACTCCTCGGCTTAGCGATTCCTCTTCCCGTGCAACCCTCCAGGTTTGCACGATGTCATTTCAAAGTCCCGTGGACAATACCACCCGTTGCGTTGCTTCGCCTAATGCTTCTTCTCATAGGCACGCTAACGGCTATTGCTTCTTCCCATAGCCACGCTAATGTGGACCCCTCGATGGTTCGTTCCATGACCCCCCTTAACCATGGCCTTACTAGTACCTTCCCTTCCCCAAGGACCAGAGGGTACAGGTTATGTAAGTCCAAGGGGGTGGAGTGAACCCACCTCGTCCGAGCTGCAGGACGTTAAACTTCCAAGCACCACATCCTCAACACATGACGTTAAACTGTGACCCAACCTCGTCTCCCTCACGAAGGGTCCCCCCAGCTCGAACATTCATTACACCACTCGTCTCCACGGGAATGGAACTCTTCCGCACATGGAATGAGATCCTCCTTGTCGGAGTGGCGTATGTTCGTAGGGGAAGGGATTCCTCAGAGCGTAAGCCCCTAACCTTTCGTATGGATTATTTCACCCGTGCATATCCGTACTTCCCCACTACCAAGGTCAGTGGAGGGCGTGATAGGGAACGAGGCACCTCCCATCATTGGACCAAGGTCCCTCTTTCCGGCGCTTCGTCGCACTTCGGGCCTCCATCCTGGAGTAAGTCCCAGCACCATGGGCCGCCTAACGCATAAGCCCCTCTTCGCTTCTCACGGACGCATCCTTCGCGACGTGATCGTCAGGTCCTTGCAACCTCTTGTTTCTCACACCGAGCATGACTCACGTGGGCTTCGAGTGAGCACCGACCCTGACCACCCACCTGAACTACGAGGACTTTGATCCATGTCAAGGCGTGGTACGTAGGAAGCCTCTATGAGCTTCAAGCCCACTCGTCATTTCACGTCGGGTCTTTCTCTAGAGAACTACGAGGTCTTTGATCCATGTCAAGGCATGGTACGTAGGAATCCTCCATGAGGTTCAAGCCCACCCGTCATTTCACATCGGGTCTTTCTCTAGAGAACTACGAGGTCTTTGATCCATGTCAAGGCATGGTACGTAGGAAGCCTCCATGAGGTTCAAGCCCACCCGTCATTTCACGTCGGGTCTTTCTCTAGAGAACTACGAGGTCTTTGATCTGTGTCAAGGCATGGTACGTAGGAAGCCTCCATGAGGTTCAAGCCCACCCGTCATTTCACGTCGGGTCTCACCCCCATCCAGCATGACGTTAAACCGCATTCTGGTCCAGTGGTAAGCCGTTGCGACCCATCCTAGAGAACTACGAGGTCTTTGATCCGTGTCAAGGCATGGTACATAGGAAGCCTCCATGAGGTTCAAGCCACATTTCTCGGTCATTCATTCACGTCGAGTTTCACCCTCGTCCAGCATGACGTTAAACTGTACCCCGCTTGTCCCGTATGACATTAAACTGCACACCCATTCCCACCTGAACTATGAGGTCTTTGATCCCTGTCAAGGCATGGTATGTAGGAAGCCTTCCAGAGGTTCAAGCCCACCACTCATTGGACCATGGTCCACTTTCACGTCGGTTCTCCGACAAAGCCCCATTTGAACTACGATGTCTTTGATCCATGTCAAGGCGTGGTACGTAGGAAGCCTCCACGAGGTTCAAGCCCACCCATCATCCAATTCACGTCGAGTTCTACCGACGTCTAGCACGACGTTAAACTGCAATTCGAGTCCGACGGCAAGCCGTTGTGACCACCACATGAACTACGAGGTCTTTGATCCATGTCAAGGCATGGTACGTAGGAAGCCTCCATGAGGTTCAAGCCCACCCATCATTGGACCAAGGTCCACCTTCATGTCGGTTTATCGACATCATCCCGAACTACGCGGACTTTGATTCCCTACCACGGGGATACATAGGAAGCCTCGTCAAGGATCAAGCCCAACATCACCGTTTCCCCTGAGATGGTCCCATTTCACTCTCCCTCCACTCCATTCATCAACCTATCCCCTGTCCCGATTCACGCTCGGACCGTCTTATTCCGGTGAGACCATGTCGGTACGCTCTTATTCACAGCCATCCATGGGCTGACCCCGGTATCGACATCCCTTCAAGGAGGATCCCCCAATCCGATCTATCCTAGATAATGCTCTAGTTGGGTTGATCCGTCTCCGCTAGACGTTAAACTCACGACATACCCTGTGTTGACCATGGGAAGTTGAGGAAAACCTCAGATATGTGTCTGTGACATATAATTCCCCGCGCTCAATGAGGGATGCCTCGGGCCTCCATGCCCCCGAGAAGTCTTGTTACCAAGGATAACAGACAGACATGCCAGGTACCCCAGCATCCAGACATGCTACTGATGCCTCAACGTGACTACTCCCCTGACTGAAGGTTGCTTCCCCGACTGGACCCTTTGGAATGTCCCGACAGAAGTAGTGTAATTAACCGGCGTCCATGGAAACATGGTACTGGGAAGAGTTTCATGAACTACGTATTAAATCTATGAGGGAGACCCGGACTAGGTGATGAGTTCTGAGGAGGAATCCACGGAAGGAAGAACCGACATCCCTTCATCCTGTTTCGATCAAGGAGCAGACGTACCTGAACAAGGAACGAATTCCGCCCACCTTTGGAAAGCGGGAATGCGGGGCAACAAAGCTGCGCATCTCCCACAGATGGATACGCGCGCCCCGGCGAAAGCGTAGGAAACATAAATGGTGAACCCAACGTGTAATTATTATCCTCAATATGGAGATTAGTAGCATTCGAGAAACCATTAGATTGACGTGTCACCAGATCCAGATATCTGGTGCCTAGTCTCGCCAAGAAAATAGCGGGCCTGTCGTGAAACTCACCAGAAGTTGGGGTAGTAGAACGTGGGGCACTCCGCTCTGCAGCGTGTTGGCGTGGATCCTTCTTACAAACGTGGAGAATGGAAGGACGTTTTTGCACTGGCTGTCAATCCTTTTACACTTAGTACTGACGAGTTGATCCCTTCATTTTCCAGGAACCAGGTTGTTATTACAGAGACGCGGTCACCATCCGCTCCTCGCCCATGCCGGGGCAGGGGAAACACCACGACGGCCACCCTATGTAGCGCCGCTACCGCCACGACAGCTGCCACATCGCGGAATATGGGCCCCCCCCCCCCCCTCTCCCCATCAGAGGTCATCCAGCGAAGGGCGATCAACAACCTCATGCGCAGGTATGAAGAAGAAGGGGTCATCCCAAACCAGGATATGGCCCTCCTGGAACTGTAGGCCTGAAGGCCCCGCCGTCAACACCTCCCTAACAGGCCGCACAGGGAGCCCCTGCTCCCCATCCCAACATTCAACCGTTTCCGGAGCTTGTCTCTAGAACGCCTTGACGACTCCTCGCCTTACGCTGAAGAGGCGGGCGCCGTCCAGCTCAGTCCGCTCAGGGCCCTGAACCAGGGGCCCTAGGCGAGAGCTCCTGCCCGGCCGCGTCGGCGCCGCCGTCCGGCCCCATAGGAAGAGCAGGAAGGCTACGTCCTTGCACCACCTACACCCATTCGCCTGACCCGACGTCAGCGCCGGGCTCGAGCTGAGGACGCTCGCCCGGGCGTGTTGACGTCGACAGCTACAGTGGCCCGAGCCACCGCCCACGTGCATCGTGAAGCCCCTGCATACACTGAGCAGGGTCACTCCTTCACCCAACTAGGATCGAGACCCCAACTGCCCCACGGGCAGGCTGGGTTGACTCTCCGGGTTGCAGGCCCAAGTGGTGATCGCCACGAGCTAACCCGCGGTAATGTCACCCCGTACGGAGGTCCTCCCCGTACCACTACTCCACAGAGCGTGGGACTTCTCCGCTTCGAGGTTCGTTATGGAGGCATTCCTCGTGCTACCCCCATCTCGCATCCCCCTGACATGCAAAGGTGCACTGAGGGATAGCGCCAAAAGTGTCGAGATTCCACCTGGACATGATGGGGTGTAAAATGATGGGAATCATGCAACCAAAATTCAAGGACTGAAGGGGGCTGGCGTGACGACAGAGGATTACTGCTGAACATGTTCGCAACACAGCATCCTATCGTGTTAGCCTGAGATGAGGACAAACAAATGAGCATCGACCGCTGACCATATTCGCAACGCGGGATTTTATCGATTTGTTGTCCAAAACCCTTGGGGGAGTTGGCCCGTAACGGTAGGAGAGCCCTTGGGTGTAGTATCCAGGCCATTATTGGGGGTCCCTCTGGGTGTGAAAGGTGATGGAAGTCAGAATAGTGGGGAACACGAAGCATGACAAGTGGAAGGAACTTGATCAAGTTGAATCTGACACTCTTGGTCCTAGACCAGAGTACTCTTAATACATGGGTGAACCACTGCAAGGAGTCAAGGGACTCAAATTTGAGGGTGACTGAGAGATGGTTGGTTCCCGGGGGAAGGGGGCATGGTGCCGAAAACCTTGTATCATACCTACACATCCCTCTTCTTTAGAGGGATAGGCAGAGTGGCCTAGGTGACCGGGAAATCAGGAGATCTCCAAGAGGTGGGACTGGACCCGAATCTTAGACATTCAGGTGGTCCTATGTATCCCATGAGGATGGGAATCAAGCCACACGTAGTTCTGAAGGGTGCCTTTTAATGTCATGCAGGACAAGGAATAGGAGGGCTAACTCTCAGAACGGGGTACGCGTGGTGCAGCTGTTGCAAACCTGATGTGAATGAGGACATAATCCTACACTACGCCACGCGGTCCGGTGGTCGGGGTCCCAATGGTAGGACCCGAGAGGGGTGAACTTGCTGAACTCAAGCTGGAACCCAAAGACAGGGGGTCCTGAACGTAGTTCCAGATGAGAGTCTTAGTTTATGGTCTTAGAGCTCGGACCGTGGATGGCGACGACTCCCGAGTAAGCACAGATGTCAACCCAATCCCTAAGACTACGTTAGATAAACATGGTGTGGGAAACAAGGGGGTATCCTCATCACAATACTTGGGGCGTCCATCAAAGGGGAGTCATCAGAGAGTTCCGAAGGACACTTTTGATGCAGCTTGTTCCCCCAACGCGCAGACGTGCATGGGGGAAAAGTACCAAGAGTTCGGAGACTCTACTTGGACATGATGAAGTGATGAAGGGTGTGAATTGTGTACCCGGCATTTGGGCTTAATGGGTTGGCATGGAAATAGAGGAAAACTGTTAACCATGATGGAAACACAGCGTCCATATCGCGTTATCCTGAGGTGGGAACAACAAACGAGCATCGACCGCTGACCATATTCGCAACGCGGGATTTTATCGATTTGTTGTCCGAAACCCTTGGAGCATTGGACCTTAACGGTAGGAGTGCCCTTGGGCGTAGTATCCAGGCCATTTTTGGGGGTCCCTCCGGGTGTGAGAGATGATGAAATCCCTGATGCAGGGATACGAAAAGCCTGGAAAGCGGGTGCGGACGTGTCCGAGTAAAGCATGGCATTTCAGGTAATAAACCAGAGTACTCATAGGCACATTGGTGAACTACCGAAAAAGGGATCGACGAAACAGCTCAGTAGGGGGGGAACATGGCGTGGTCATTACGAGACCATCGTGAATGAGGACATAATCCAACACCACACCATATGATCCTCTCATGGAGGAAGGATAGGCCAAGGGGCCAAGATTGGATGAGGATTCCTGAGAGATGGGGCTAGACCCGAATCTTGGACATTCAGGTGGTCCTACGTATCCCATTAGGATGGGAATCAAGCCACACGTAGTTCTCTATATGAATTTTAACATCATTCTGGATGAGAAGGGGGAGCAATATTCCGCTAAACAAGGGAGGTGTGCGGTATGGCGAAGAAGCCGAAGTGAATGAGGACGTAGTCCCACACCACACCATAAACTCCTATAAGAGAGGACCTGGGTCGTGGCCCGGAAAGGCCAAGGGGCCTGATGGTTAGGCATTGGTCAGGAAGGCATGACCTGCTTGTAGTTTAACGTTTTGCAATGAGGATGAGGGTCGGGGACCCGAGGAGGCCAAGGGGCCTGAGGCTGGGCCTCGTGAGGGGAGTCGTACGGCATGGTACATGATCCCGATGTGAATGAGGACATAGTCCCACATCACACCGTACACTCCTATCAGGGATCTTGGGCTGTGCCCCGATCGCTAGCACCATCTGGGGGAAGTTTGTCACCTCAGGATGGGGCAGAATGAATCACTGCACTCAATGTCTGGGACATCTCGGGGTGGACCCGAAGATCCAGGACACTGTTGACCATGTTCGAAACACAGCGTTCCTATGGTGACCCGTTATGGGAGAAGCAAATGAGCATCGACCGCTGACCAAATTCGCGACGCGGGACTTGTACCGGCTTGTTGCTTGAAAACCCTCGGGGGCGTTGGCCCGTATCGGTAGGAGAGCCCTTGGGAATTGTATCCAGGCCGTTCTTGGGGGTCCCTCTGGGTGTAAAAAAAACGATGGAATCCCATTCAAGGAGTGCGTGAAGCATAGCTGTATCCATCCACGAAAGGGGCGAACACCTCCAGGGGGAATGTGCAGCCGGGTCACGGCTTGCTCGATGTGAGTTGGGGAAAAAGTGTGCACCCTGCCATGTCTTGACCCGAGGGGAAGATTTTGGATTTTTTTTTGGGCCAACGGACGAAATGTCTGGGCGTTCCTACGTATCTCATGAGGATGAGAATCAAGCCATACGTAGTTCTTGAAGGCCATGCAGTTTAGCGTCATGCGGTGAGGACGTGAAAAGAATAGAAGAGCAGGAGTGGTCACATGGTGCGACCCTTACAATCCTTGTACGAGTGGGGTTGCATGGGTGGGGCCAAGAAAGCCTACTCCCTGCTACACAAAGATCCTCCGAGGAAACTATTCCCAAGGGGAATAGTAGAAGGGAAAAGCTTGGGGCTGGGCTCAAGACGGGCGTTCGAGCGTTCCTACGTATCCCATGAAGACGGGAATCAAGCCATACGTAGTTCTAGAAATGTAGTTTAACGTCATGTGGGATGATGAGAAGCATCTCATTAGGGGATATGTATGGTACAACGAGTAATCCGAAGTGAATGAGGACGTAGTCCTACACCATACCATACAATCCCGCAAGAGGGTAGGTCGGAGAAAACTAGGGGGCTTGGGGCCGGACCGCGGTCAGGAAGACCTGAACAGCTTGCTGTTTAACGTCTCGCAGTAAAGACGGGGGCCCGGGGCCCAAGGAGGCCAAGGGGCCTGAGGTTGAGCCTTGGCCAAGAAGGCCTGACCGGCTTGCAGTTTAATGTCTTGCAGTAAGGACGGGGGGCCAGGGGCCCAAGCAGGCCAAGGGGCCTGAGGCCTTGCCTCGGTCAAGAAGGCTTGACCAGCTTGCAGTTTAACGTCTTGAAGTAAGGACGGGGGGCCAGGGGCCCAAGGAGGCCAAGGGGCCTAAGGCTAAGCCTCGGTCAAGAAGGCCTGACCGGCTTGCAGTTTAACGTCTTGCAGTAAGGACGGGGGGCTAGGGGCCCAAGGAGGCCAATGGGCCTGAGGCTGAGCCTCGTTCAAGAAGGGATGACCGGCTTGCAGTTTAATGTCTTATAGTAAGGAAGGGGGCCAGGGGCCCAAGGAGGCCAAGGGGCCTGAGGATGAGCCTCGGTCAAGAAGGCCTGACCGGCTTGCAGTTTAACGTCTTGCAGTAAGGACGGGGGGCCAGGGGCCCAATGAGGCCAAGGGGCCTGAGGCTGAGCCTCGGTCAAGAAGGCCTGACCAGCTTGCAGTTTAACGTCTTGCAGTAAGGACGGGGGGCCAGGGGCCCAAGGAGGCCAAGGGGCCTGAGGCTGAGCCCCGTTCAAGAAGGCCTGACCAGCTTGCAGTTTAACGTCTTGCAGTAAGGACGGGGATGCATTTTAGGGTCGTGCAGGACCAGCTCGCAGTTTAGGGTCGTGCTGGACCTTTTTTTCCCTAGGCAAAGTATCGTTTGAGGAACTTGGAATTAGTGAGAGGGGTTATACTCTCTCCATCCATGGTTACCAAGGAGTATGCTCCATTGGGGTAAACATTATGGAAGATATAAGGCCCTTCCAATTTGGGTTCTAACTTGGGCGGTTTCCTACCGGGAATCATTGGCACTCGAAGGGCCAGTACCAGCTCGCCCTGTAGAAAAGAGCGGAGACGAACCTTCTTGTCAAAGGCTCTCGCTATCCTGTCCTGATGCCTTTCTAGATTGTGCAGTGCACGAAGCCGGTTCTCGTCCAGTGCTTCTAATTCTGCCAGACAGATCTCGGCCACCTAATCTGGTGTCTGGTGGTCATAAACTGCAGTGCGTAACGACAGGAGCTGGATCTCAATGGGTAGGACGGCCTCCGCTCCATACACCAGGGAATATGGGGTCACTTGGGTAGAGTTGTGAGTCGTCGTCTGGTAAGCCCAGAGGGCGTTGGGGAGCTTGTCCGGCCAACTTTTCTTATTCTGGCGAACCATCTTCTACAGAATGTTAGAGAGGGTCTTGTTGAATGCCTTGATCTGTCCATTCACTTGCACGTGGTAGTGAGAGGTATGGTTCAACCGGATGTCATACTTAGCTTACAATTTCTTCAATTCAGCTGCTCGGATGTTGGTGCCGTTATCGGTGAGGATGGCGTGAGGGACTCCAAACCGGTCTATAATATTGGAGCTCACAAAGTCAATGATGGAACGGGCCTTGACCTCTTTGAGCAGAACTGCTTCGGCCCACTTGGAGAAGAAATCTGTAGCAATCAGGATGAACCTACACTAGCGGGCTATTGCCGGTGGATACGGTCCCACTACATCAAGTCCCCATACCGCAAATGGCCAAGACTACTTGGTGGGGTGTAGGGGCTCCGGCGGTCGATGCATGAATATGGCGTGTACTTGGCCCGCCTGGCATCTCTTGGCATATCCAATACAATTGTGGATCATAGAGGGCCAAAAGTACCCTAACCTCCGGATTTGATGGGACAGTTTCGGCCCAGCTTGATGGGCGCCACAGGAACCGGTGTGAACCTCTTGCATAACTTGAGGTATCTCCCCTCCCTGGATGCAACGGAGGAGGACACCATCGAAACTCCGCTTATAAAGGATCTTTTCAAGACTGGGGCCGCTCTGGAGGGTAAATTGCAGCGCGCGGCGTCGGATTCTCTCGCATTCGGCCCGGTCGTCCGGGAGCTGACCATTTTGGAGATACTCGACAAAAGGTGCTCTCCAGTCGGGGTTGGTTCCAACCACTGCATCTGATGAACCCGGGACTCCCGATATGGAGGGTCCGACAGTGAGATGAATTACCCGCAGGCTATCACGGTCCTCTTGGGTGACGGGGGCAATGACTCTCCAGTGGGCCACGTGTATGACCAAATCATCTTGCTCGGATTCTGCGAGCAACGCGGCTAAGCCAGCCAGGGCGTCTGCTTGGCCGTTCTGCGACCGTGGGGCATGGGTAACCTATGGTCGAGGAGAGAACTGGGCCATTAGGCGGAAGGCGTACTCCAGCAATGGTGCGAGCTCCGGCTTCCTGACAACGTAGTCTCCATTAACCTGTTTGATAACCAGCTCGGAATATACCTTCACATGTAGATGGGGCACATGGATCTCAAGGGCCAAATCGAGGCCGGTGATGAGAGCTTGGTACTCTGACTCGTTGTTCGTAGAGCCTTCCGACAATAGTAATGAGTATGGTAGGATGGCTTGCACTGGGGTAATGAAGACAATACCCAGGCCCACTCTGTTGAGTGTGGGATCGTTGAGCCTCCTACCGGTGGGACTCCGGGAGGCACCGTCGAAATGCATTTTCCAACACGGGACATCCTGATAGACTGAGAGGATCATCTCATCAGGGAAATCCAGGTCCAGGGATTGATCTGCAGAGGTTGGATGGGCAGCTAAAAAGTCTTCCAACGCATGTCCCTTAATGGCCTTCTGAGGTACAGACCTGATATCAAACTGCTAGAGAATCACTGCCCACCGTGCTAGTCGTCCAGTCAGCATGGGACGGTTCAGGATGTACTTCAGTGGGTCTACTCGGGAGACCAATTGCACCTTGTGGTGCTGTAGGTAATGTCACAACTTCTGCACGGCGAAGACGAGCGCAAGACAACTCTTTTCGATAGGGGAGTATCAGATCTCCGTATCGAGAAGCATGCGGCTAAGATAGTAGAGACTATTCTCAGTACTCTCGTTGTTCTTCTGGGAGAGCAGCGCGCCGAGGGATCTCTCCAGGGCGGTCACGTAAAGGACCAGTGGCTTTCTAGAGATGGGTGGCATCAAGACCGGAGGTTGGAGCAGATACTTCTTGATTTCCTCGAAGGCGGTCCGACACTCCTCATCCCATTCGTAGGGAGAGCCCTTATTCATGAGCCGGGAAAAGGGCTTACAGTTGCCGTCCAGATTCGCAATGAATCAGCATATATAGGCTAAGTGACCTTAAAGGCCTCGAAGCTCCCGAATATTGCTCGGGGGAGGCATTTGTCTGATGGCCTTGATCTTCTCTGGGTCGATCTCGATACCTCGGTATCTGACAACAAAGCCCAGAAACTTCCCAGAGGTGACCCCGAAGGCACACTTCAGCGGGTTCATCTTCAGGTGATGGGAACGGAGGAAACCGAACACTTTCTCAAGGTCTTTGAGATGGTCCTAGCGCTGGCATGATTTGACTACGAGGTCATCCACGTAGCATTCCACCAATGTCCCGAGAATCGGTTTGAATATGCGATGCATGGCCCTCTGATAAGTGGAACCTGCATTTTTCGAACCGAATGGCATTACCTGGTAGCAAAAGGTACCTTGGGGAGCCCTGAAGGCAATGGAATCCTCGTCTTCGGGGGCCATCTGGATCTAGTTATACCCGGAATACCCATCCATGAAAGAGAGGGCTTGGAACCCGGCCGTGGCGTCAATCAACAGCTCTGTCACCGGGAGTGGGAAGTCATCCTTTGGGCAGTGGCGATTAAGATTTCGGAAGTCGATGCAGACTCTGATCTGCCCATTCTTCTTCCTGACTGGCACAATGTTGGGAAGACACTTGGGGTATTGGACCTCCTTGACGAAGTTGGCTTTGATTAGCTTGTCGACTTCGGCCTCAACCATAGCACCATGAGAAAGGTGCATCTTCCTGGGAGGTTGCTTAAACCCACAATGCATTGCCGGGAGGGCCAGGCGGTGAACGGCTACCTGGGGATCTAGCCCCGGCATCTCATTGTAACTCTAAGCAAACACATCATGGTGCTGTTTGAGGATGTCCACGTACTGCCGCCGCTCCTCGGGGGACATGGCTGCACTGATCAATGTGGGTTTCGGATCTGCCTCGCTACCAAGGTTCACCTGCACCAGTTCATCAACTGTGGTAGAGACGCCTTCATCAAAGGTGGGGGGAGTATCCTCTAGGTCTTCCTCCCCACCCGTGGGGGGACTTCCCGCGACGGAAGATACTTCTGGGCTATCAAAATCCGAGGGGCAGCTGGTGCCGGCTTGGGCAGCAGCGGTCATCACATCGGGAGACTCGCTTGCCATTGAGAACATAGCAATGAAGGCATTTGATCCTATCACATCTGGCCTTCGGCCTAAAGGGCCACGTTTAATGATATCAAAGCAGTGGTGACGTGTCGGCCTGAGTCGGTTAATTCCAGCCTGGCGGAAGAGACACGTATGGCGCACCGCCGTTGTCATAGGTTTGACGTCCCGGTACCGTACAGGTGTAGGGGGTTCCGGGATGACTTGAGCCTGGTTGATGTAAGAGTACGAGGTGATTTTCTGTTGTCGCATGGACACGGGAACATGCCTTCCTTGCGTACCCGAAACAACAAAACATTGCCCCATGTCGGGGGTCGTGGCCTCCAACCGGTGGATCGGGAGGATGTAGGCGTCATCCATGCTTTCCCAAGGGTCACTTGTGACCGGGGCGGGTTCATCCTCGCTTACCAGGATTTTCTTATCCTTAATTTTGTAATAACCCGAATCTAGATAGCGGGCCTCACAAGAAGCGAAAGGGGACGCGTCTTCTTAGAGCACGCCTACTCGACCGTTGAGTGAGTACTTGAGACACTGGTGATATGACAAAGGGACCGCTGCATGCAGATAGAGCCATGGCCTACCCATCAATGCGTTGTAGGCAGTGTCATGAGAAACAACCATGAACTCGGTGTTGGAAATTAAGCCACCGAACTGAGTCTTCAGGCGGATCTTGCTGACTGGGGTTTGCTCTGTCCTGTCGTACCCCTGGATCCTGAGGTCAGAGGGGGTTAAATCACCTTCGGACAGACCCAGCTTTCGCAGCGTCCGAGTCGGAATTAGATTGATTCCAGAACCTGTGTCAACGAGGCAACGGAAGACTTCCACACCATTGAAGTGGACAGTGATATACAGCGGGCGAATGTGCCCCTGTATAGGAGGGTCCACATCTTCACCGGAGAACGAGATAACCGCCTGACATTCAGCTTTTTCTATCGTCTCGGTATGGAAGGCTTCTGTAGCTGCTACCTCCGTCTCGAACTGGAGGGGGCTCCTTAGGGCCTCGGCAAGTGCCTCGCGCATTTCAGATGATAGGCGAAGGGCCTCAAGGATGGAGAGCCTCACCGGAATGCCGGTCAGGTGCTTCAGAACATCGTACTTTTGTGCCAAATGTGAGCCTCTGCTTACAGGAGGTCGTTTGGCATTCGGAGGCACAACGGGTTCGGCTGGCTGAACCGGCGATTGACTAGTACTGGGTACATCTTGCTGCCTACTAGTAGAAGCCTGAAGAGTTGTCGCCAGACTAGGATCGGACAGTGGAGGCTGGCCTGTAGCCGGGCAAGACTGACTGTGATACGAATGAGGCGACTCCCCCCGATCCAATAGCACGAACGGCGGTGGAGGTAGAGCCGAGGGTGTCAGATGGGTCTGCGCGTGCTGAGATCTGCGCTGAGCCTACTGCCTGGTCTCGGTAGCATGCACGGCTTGGCCACAAATGCCTGCTGACGTGCCACGATGACCGGCGCGATTGCGATTCTGCTGACGTTGACGTCGGCTGGAAACGTTGGGAAGGTCTGTCTAGCATTCCCCCTTGTCGGGGGTCATATAGGGCTTTACCAGCTCCACGGTGTTAACCGAAGCATACCCTTGGCTATCGCTTGAGGAGTCATCCACCGCTGGGTGGATTCTGGGACGAATCCCCATTTCGGGGGGCATAAAGTTGCCGAGAGTGAGGGATGACAACGGCACCGGCGGTGCACGTTGCTTCTTCTTGCGTCGCCGCTGCTTGCCCTTTTGGGAAGGGGCCGACTGTGAAGATGATGCGGAGGCACCGGCTAATTCTTCTGAAGGTTCGGACTACATCAGGCATGCCCGGATGATACCATGGGCACGGACGACGGTTTTTCGAGCCATCCAATCGTCGTATTTTTGGGATTCGCGGCTAGGGATCTGCTGCCACTCACCTTCGCTGTCGCTGCCGATTTCTGATCCTGCAAAGACACCTGCCACTTGCGCTGTTGCTGGGCCCAACTTAACTATGTTGTTGTTGACCTAGTCTTGAATCCAGTCCTTAAACACATAGCATTGCTTGAGGGTGTTCCCCAGGATCCGATGATAAGGGCAATAGTTGGGGTGATCGGTGAGATGCGCCACTACCGGCCTTCTGCACTCAGGCAGGCGCACAATCCCTTGCTCTAGAGCACATTAGATGTATCCAGGGACCTGATTTTCGTTGAACGAATAGGTCTGGTACCTTCTTTCCGGATAGGGGGCCCTGGGGGCCTAGCCCTGATGAGGGGCCGAAGGGTCCTGCCGAAGAAGCGGCGCCTGATTGTCTCGCATAGGTGGTGGTGGCGCGTTGCGTGGGGGATCCTGTCAGTTCTGAGGTGGTCGCTGCTGGGCAGGAGCCTGTGCTTGAGGTGGAGGACCTCTGCGGGGTTGCGGGGGTGGTGTCGCCGGCAGCAACTCCAGTTTCCTCGGGGCTTCTATTTGAGCCACCGCGGCGGGTTTAGCCCTGGCGGTCCTCCTGGCTCGGATCATAGGGGGCAACAAACGTGCCTGACTAACCTGTTGCAGGGCTTCCTCGAGGCGCTGGGCCTTATCCGAGAAATCTCTGAACCCTCCAGGGTAGTTCTGAGTAATTAGGGAGGGTACCAGCTCTGTCTTGACGTTCCCCACACACATCGTCAGTAATTTCTCCTGAGTCAGTGGCATATCGAGGGAATACGTAAGTCCCTTCCACCGGGCGATGAAATCTATAACCCGCTTATCAGGCATCTACTTGCACTTGAAGAGGTCTGCAATGCTGGTCTTTCATGTGGTAGAGCTGAACTGGTATAAGAATTGCCGGCGAAGATCCTCCCAACCAGTCACCGATCCGATAGGGAGCTGGCTGTACCAGACGAATGTCGGACCTTCCAATGTCTGTACAAAACATCGGAGTTTGGCGGCTTCTTGCTGAGCCGGGGTCCCCAGAATGGGGACACACCTGGAAGAGAAATGAGCCAAGTGCTGGGGCGGGTCCCCTATCCCGTTTAAAGGCGAGAAAGTGGGGTTCCCAAAACCCGGAGGTGTGGGAATATCATCCACCCACACGGGATAAGGCTTTCCATCCGGTGGGATCTCCACCTGCCGCGTTTCCAACGCCTCGAGGCGGGCTGTGAGTGCCGCAAAAAGGTCCTCTGGGTGGGGGTCCCTGTCTTGACAGGGATCCCTAACCACAAGTGCATTGCCAGGTTCTTCAACACGGTAGATGGCTTCAGCCGCTCGTGGGTCAACTGGACGGACGGCCTGCGGGGCGACTGGGGGAACCCAGATTGGATTCCTCAGATTGCCCCGTCGCTCGGGGGGATTTGGCGAAACATATCGCGCCCTCTTGCCATACGTTCCGGCTTCTGCCCTTTCTGTGGCAGTAGCATGATCAGGGTTTCCCGAAGGCATCTCCCTGGGGGGGAATTGTTCCTGCCCCTGCTGCCCCGGCCTGGGATTACCATAGTCGGGCCGCCGCTCTGCGGCGTGCTCAGCCAAGAGTTCGTCAACCAGCCTCTTCTGCTCAGCAAGCTGCTGGCATAACGCGGCCATCTCAGGATCCTCTTCCGTCTTCTGCGCAGAGGCAGACGGGTCAGAGTGCTTGACAGCTCCGACGTGCTCCTTACCCTTGCCGGTGTTTCGACCGAGTACCAGCGATTCGGTGGGTACGGGGAGGCCTAGCAGGTTCCTCTGCTGACGGGTAACTCTCCCCGATGGGACGAGCAGCGGCGGTACACCCTCGGGTGGTAAGTCTCCATCAAGGAATTCAAGCTCATCTTCCTTATCCACAATGTCGGCCATGTGGACTGCGACCCCTCTTGAGGGCATGTCCTCGATGTCACATAGCGAATCGGGCTGCCGTCGGATAGGGTCGAAGAGGAGAGAGGCATAGTGTCCCCAACCACAGACTTGCACATGGGGGGTGGCTTCCCTGACTATTCTGCGGAGTGCTTTAAGACTCTGAACGCATTTTCATTGAAGGGCGCTCTGGTGGCCTGGCGACTCAGGGTGCTGGGCCACAAGGAGTGCGGCTGCATCAATCAGGCGGCACTGCTCACCGATTTCTTCGAAGTGCTCTCGACTTCTGGGGTACACCACCCATTCATAACGGAGGCGGAAGTGTGTCGCCCATAGGGTTTGACAAAAACACCCCACTTCTTCAGGGGTAAGAGACTCCGGTACGCGAAAATTCAGTGCTTCCGTCGGCCAGAACATCTCCGGGAAGTAATCCGCTGCAAGAATACTCCAGAAGCTCCTGGGCTCGGACTCAGGGTCTGGCCCTGTGTTGCCCCACTCGTCGACCGGGGGCGGCTGAGGAACCGGTAGCGGTACCGAGGCGGACCTCTGGCATAATAAGCTCGGCGGTGGAGAATATGGAAAATGAGCTGACTGGCCGCCAAATTCCGGGCCATCATCCGAAGAGTGAGGTGACCTGGCCACGATGTCATGATATGACAGGATGATAACCACAGCTTCCGGAACAGGAGTCATGGCTACTAGCG
Organism: Viscum album; assembly: GCA_963277665.1. Lineage (NCBI taxonomy): Eukaryota > Viridiplantae > Streptophyta > Magnoliopsida > Santalales > Viscaceae > Viscum > Viscum album. Next base: position 1,192,640,354 of record OY728123.1, on the reverse strand, counting down.
ATAGGTCGTGTCGTCGCTCTACCGTCGTTGGCCCCCAAAATAACTCTCTGTGATCTCTGGTAGAGGTAGAGGGATCTTCTTGTGATAGAGGCGGTGATTGCGCGGTCGAGACCTGCGGAATTCCCAGGATTTCTTCCTCCTGGATGTACCTGCGGAGAGAGACGGGAATCTAGTGGACCTCAAATTCTGGGAGAATGAGGCTAACGCGTCTGGTTCCTGCACCAGTCCTTGATACGGAGGAGCGGGGATAAGGTTCCATCGTTGAATCACATTCTGCATCCGAGTCGAAGAAGCGGGCAGGTTTGATCTCCACCTGGGCCTTCCCAGGATTCTTCTTGTGGCGGCGACGACCTGCTCTTCTGCCCCGGGGCGGCTCTTCGGGACAGGGTTGATCCCTATTAGGCAGCCTCGGGGCAGCGCTGGCGCCGTGGCGGAGAGGGCCCCCACTCGAGATAGCCAGGGTGCGAGGGGCACCGGGGAAAATGTCGAAGGGTACATGGGGAGGACCTCCATGAACAGTACCCATGTGGGCGGGGCCTCTATTGGAATCGGCAGGAGCATGGGGAGGACCTCCATGGCCGATGCGAGTGGAGTGAGGCTGACCTTCACTCCTCGAGTTGCTGGGGCGAGGAGGACCTTCGCCGGTTGCAGAGAGGACGTAGGGAGGGCCCCCACGTTGGAGAGGGACCGGATGGATGGTGCCTTCAGGTTGGCAGCCGGGGGAAGGAGGATGGACTCCATACCCTGTATAGTGGGAACGGGAAATGTTTCTGCGCTGAGCGTCACTGCCGCGGGGCAGGTCTTCCTGCGGGATGGGGGTAGCACAAGGCATGCCTCCATAATGAACCTCGAAGCAGGGAAGGCCCACGCTATGTGGAGTAGTGGTACGGGGAGGACCTCCGTACAGGGTGACATTACCGCGGGTTAGCTCGTGGTGATCACCACTTGGGCCTGCAACCCGGAGAGTCAACCCAACCTGCTCGTGGGGCGGTTGGGGTCTCCATCCTAGTTGGGTGAAGGAGTGAACCTGCTCAGTGTATGCAGGGGCTTCACGATGCACGTCGGCGGTGGCTCGGGCCACTGTAGCTATCAACGTCGACGCGCCCGGGCGAGCGTCCTCAGCTCGGGCCCGGTGCTGACATCGGGTCAGGCGAACGGGTGCAGGTGGTGCAGGGACGTAGCCTGCCTGCTCTTCCTGCGGGGCCGGACGGCGGCGCTGACGCGGCCGGGCGGGAGCTCTCGCCTGGGGCCCCCGGGTCGGGGCCCTGAGCGGACTGAGCCGGACGGCGCCCACCTCTTCAGCGTAAGGCGAGGAGTCGTCAAGGCGTTCCGGAGACAGTGGTTCACCCATGTATTAAGAGTACTCTGGTCTAGGACCAAGAGTGTCAGATTCAACTTGATCAAGTGCCTTCCACTTGTCAAGCTTTGTGTTCCCCTCCATTCGGACTTCCATCACCTTTCACACCCGGTGGGACCCCCAATAACACCCTCGATACTACGCCCAAGGGCTCTCCTACCGTTACGGGCCAACGCCCTCGAGGGTTTTGGACAACAAATCGATAAAATCCTGTGTTGCGAATATGGTCAGCGGTCGATGCTCATTTGTTTGTCCACATCTCAGGCTAACGCGACAGGATGCTGTGTTGCGAACATGGTCAGCTGTAATCCTCTGTCATCACGCCAGCCCCCATCAGTCCTTGAATGTTGGTTGCATGATTCACATCATTTTCCACCCCATCATGTCCAAGTGGAATCTCGACACTTTTGGCGCTATCCCTCAGTGCACCATTGCATGTCCGGGGGACAAAGCTGCAATCTGGCGTCCTTTGGGGCTCCCATGGTCCGAGCTCTCAGACCATAAACTAAGATCCATTCGGGGACTACGTTCAACTTGATTCCCATCCTCATGGGATACGTAGGATTGCCCAGACACCCTGTCTCCGGGTACAACCCATTCAGGAAGCCAGTCTCTCTCCCTGTTTCACCTCTGTATAGGCCCCTCGGCCTAAGGTTTCCCTCTCCAGATGGCGTACAATTTGATGTGGGATCATGTCTCTGTCAATTGTGTTTTATAACACTGCGCACATTTCCCACCTAGCATCGTCTCTGCTACGTCTGCGCTGCATGGCGATAAAATGCATGCTTGGTCCTATCATACGACCCTAAACTATGACATTATCGTCCTGGTCGCACGACGAAAAACGGAACCGCATTGTGGTGACCTCGTTGTAGAGGACATCACGTTGGGTATTGGTCACATGCCATGCCATTTGTCAACGCCCGTCACGGCTTGATCCTTGTGGTGACATCACAGCCTACTATTCTAAGCATGTCGCTTCACAAAAAAAAACCATTCACTTTAATGAACAAACAAGATACATCAAATTCCGCTTCTTTTAGTGCAAGGGCCACGCCCGCACTCCCCTTTTCCCCTGGCACTGGTATTTTACCATGTCACCATCCAGAACTACGTATGGCTTGATTCTCATCCTTATGAGATACGTAGGAGCTCCCGGGCACTTCCCCGTGGGCCCAGCCTAATTTTCGCTTTCGGTCCCATGACAAAAAACCTCTCCCAAGGAGGTTGCGCAGTGTGATATGGGGTTGTGCCCTCATTCACGTCGGTCTGTTCACCGCGCCGTACACACCTCCTATTCCCATTCACGCCAGGTGTTTGAGTTACTCCACCATGTGCCTCTTATGTTTCCTCTCACCCATGGTCCGAATTCTACGACCCTAAACTAAGATCCCCCCAAGGGAAAGGAATATGCTCCATCTCTCTAATACGTTTTGTTGCCGTATTCAGATGTACTTTGACAAAGAGCCCGAAGTGTGGGATTTTCACAGGGACATTCCCCTCATCCCAGGACCAAGCTTCGTGAGCTCTCTATTTGGATCCTCACCCTCTTCCACATCCAAAAGGACCCTCGGACGACATGGATACTAGGCTTAAGGGCTCTCCATGAATGCTGGACCTAAGGGCCCTTCAATAGTTTCAGGCCAACATCCCTACGGATTTTGGACAACAAATCGATAAAATCCCGCGTTGCGAATATGGTCAGCGGTCGATGCTCATTTGTATGTCCCCATTCTAGGCTAACGTGATAGGATGCTATGTTGCAAACATGGTCAGCAGTTATCCTCCATCGTCATGCCGCCATCATATGTGATCTGAATCGTGAGCGCCATGATTCACATTTTTCCACTTCCCCATGTTCAAGTGGAATTCCATCAAACTCATCTCTTTCCCTTCGTGCATCTAGGTGCGCCACATGATCGTGTTAGTGTCACTGGGCCGGGATTCACCGAGCGTCCCTTTGCCCTAACCTTCCCCTCTCTGTGTCGGGAAATTCCCACCACTACTGCTTGTTTCCCACACCGAGCACGACTCACATGGGCTTAGTAGTTTTGGCAGGGTGTGTACCAACACGGTCGGGCTGCTCATCGTCCTGCATGACGTTAAAATGCACTTTCAGAACTACGTATGGCTTGATTCCCATCCTCATGGGGTACGTAGGAATGCCCGGACACTTTGCTTTGGGCCCAGCCCAATCCTCACTCTTGGTCCCTCGACCTGAAGAGTTTCCTCCGGGGGTATGTGGTGTGATTTGGACTCCAAGTCCACATTCACGTCGGCTTTATATCTACCGCGCCACACGCTTCCCTTTTATTCCGCGTCCTATCATATGACGTTAAACTACATGAGTCTATGTGTCCTCAACGCCTGACAATAAATTGCGGCTCTACCCTAAACAAGTTCAGGATACCCCAAGACCCCACTGGGAAGTGACAAATCCCCTTGCCAGAGAAGCCCTGTCCCAAAGAAGGAATGATCCATGATCAAACCGATACGCCCATCGGACATACTCCCACCACGGCGGTGTAACTACCTAAGTGTTGGATTCTGTTCGGACAGACCATCACTCCGTATTCCACGCTTTGTGTGCCCCTTATTCGGACCCTCGTCCTCTTTTGTGTCTATAGGAACCCCCTAATGGCCTGGTCTCATGACGCATCGGCTCACCTATCGTCCTGGGCCAATGTTCCGGAAGACTGCTCATGTTTGGAAGGACCCCCTAACAGTATGGATGTTCGACCTATGGTCTGCCTACTATCCTGGGCCAACATCCTGAAGGATTGATCAACAAAATTTGTGACATGGTCCCATGTTTCGAACATGGTCAACGGTCGACCCTCATTCGTTGTCCCCATTACAGGCTAACGCAGTAAGGGTACCGTTTCTCCTCCAAGGTTAACGGTTGTCCCTTATTGTCACGCCATCCCTACATTGTTCCGAATCTTGGGTATCGTGATTCACACTTCCCATTTTCATCTGTTTGGACCGATTTCATTGTCCCTGGTGTTGCCCCGTTTGTGCATAAGAGCACGTTGAAGAAACGGTAATTCGGTTATCCTGGAAGTTCCTCCTCCGATCAAGCCTCTCCAATCTCTCAGAAATCCGGACTGGTAATCCGAATCCCGGACATCGGGCTCGACCCACGTGGGCTTGGGGAATTGTCGTCAAACGTCCCGCAAAAATTGTAGGGATGTAACAAGGAAATTCAACAGTAGAAATCGTGTGTGCTACGGCATTCAAAACCAGGGTAAAATTTGGAAGCACGAAAGTACCAATAAAGGGTTTTGGGTTTGTTACAATACTCTGGGGTTAACTTTCCCCATGGACGGGTTGACCTCGTCAAAAGAACGTTGCAGCTCCTCCACCTATTGAATTGCGGCATCCAAGGCTTGCTGCTGCTGAACTAGCTCCCGCTCCTCCTCAGCAGCGGCAGGGTGCAGTTCTTCAGTCCTGGCTTTGGCCCTCTCTACGTCAGCTTGAACGGCGGCCATCTTCCCAGAGGTCTGCCTCATATGCTCTTCTGCCTCTGCCAGCTAGGCCTTCAACCGTGAGACCAGCTCAGATTGTGCGTCAAGAGAGGCTGAAAGGTCATCTGCCCGGGTCTGCATCTGTTGAACCTCGCCTTCAGCCTCCTGGAGCTTCTTAATGCTGGTCGCTTTCCTCCGCTGCCAGCCCACGCTGAGCCCACGATCATGTTCCCAGATCTTCTCAGCCATAAGATCTCGGATGAGTGTGTAAGGACGTTGGGAATCCACTCCCCCAGTGCACAGTTCGCGCAACCGCGAGCGAAGCCTATCCATTTCGGCCAGCCATTGTGCTTGGGGAGTGTCCTTGATAAAGAACGCGATCAGCTTCCACGACCGGCAGCGGACTATGCTGCTGTCTTCCTCGTCGGGGGTCGTTTCATCCCAGTCTGCGCGATTGGTAGGCTCGTACGCAGGATACGCCCGCAGGAAATCCTCGGCAGGATCAACATTCGGTGTTGAATCCAGTGCGACACCTGGCGCCGAAGCAGGCGTGACAGAATTGGGACCGACCAGTTGATCCTCTTCCTCGGAGTCCACCTCAATGATTTCGGGTACGGCCCTGCTGGTGGTCCCGCCAGTAATTATGTGTGTCGTGGCTTGAAGAGATGGTAGGACTATCGCCACCATCACCGGCATGCCCCTAGGAGGGACGCCACCAGACATCCCGACCAGTCTTGCTGCAGCAGCCCACGCCAATCGAAGAACTGTACGGCGAAGAGGGACATGAACCTTAGTTGGCATGGTCTACATGTGGCAATGAGGAGACCAGTGGAGGAGACTTACAGAGATCAACCTCTGAGCGCTGCTCCTAAGCCGGTACTGATGGGACCCCGAGACGAGGCCCCCCGGATACTGTTGGAAGGTCTGGAGATTCTGGAGGAGCCACCTCGGGCACCCTGGTCCCACCAGATGTGGAACTGGATGTAGCCATAGGCGCGGGTTCTGAAGGTCCCGCATCATCACCCGCCAAGGGGCGAGAACGAGACCTACGAACAAGTTCCTCCTACATGGCCCAAACATTGGTGAGAAGTCCATAGGGACCCAAGAACAGATCGTAAGGAGAGAAGTTCGGAATGCTACCTCGAGAGCCTCCGCGAACTTGTCGGATTCTGAGCCTCAGTCTCCGACCTCGCCTTCCTCCAGCGGGCTCCCTCCTCCAGGCTCATCCTCCCAAGAGGAGTCCTCTGATTCCTCCGGCAAGGGGAAGCGCTCCCTCAGATCGGCGGCCGATAACTGGGGGGGGGGGGGCGTCTGAATCAACAGTACCCTCACCTGGTCTTTCATTGGGCGAGGGACACCACTAGAGTGGATGTAATCCTCCAGCTCTTCCAGGTACTGTTCTACCTCCGCCGGAGACACCATGAATCCAGCTCGAAATGGGCCTATACCCGGTAATTCCATCCCGAGGCGATTCATGTGGGCCCATATCTCGGATGGGCTGAGGAATTGTCGGTTGACAACCCAAATGTCCCAAGCCTCCGGGAAGACGGTATCCTCTGCCATGTCAATGTGACGCAGGCGCTTCCCCGGAGCCTGAGTGGATATCCTACGTAATCCCCTCGGTGGCCGCCCCTCCGGATGACCCTGCTCTCCCGGAATCACTGGATCCACCGCTGCTTCCATACCCTCGGCCGGTGCGGGTCCTGCCGCCATGGCAGCCCTACTGCTGCGAGAGGCCCTAGCTGCCCTCCAACCCCGAACTCGAGATAGAGGAGGCCCACCGTCACCAACCCGGATCGTTGGTTGCTTCAGCATCTCCCCCAGATAAGCGGCCTCCCAACTGATGGCGTACTCCTTCACTAATCCGAAGGAGGCAGTGGATGGAGGCAATGAAATCCGCATCTTTCCTTCTTCCCGTGTGAACATGAGCCACAGTTGCCTCATCACACACGGGTGCTCCTCGTGACACACCTCCCAGTAGACCTGGAGGGTCAGCCGCTGGAGGCACCGAAACTACCTCGCAAACCGATACGGAGTGTACGGTTCACAGAGCGGCTCACGATCTATTCATGCCACCAAAACTCCACCTCGAAAGGCCAGGAGGTAAGCTCGATGTTCTTCCGTTCCCCATCCGTCATCAGTAAGCATCCCCGTCGGCAATGGGAAGGGATGGAAGTTGAACTCGTCTGCCCTCCACACCCTATTCAGCACCATCAGAATGGCCAGTTTGAACGGGAAGCTCCCGACTGCGTTCAGGATGGAGGGGCGAAAGTTCGATCCCGACGGTGAAATGGGGTTTGGATATTCGTAAATCCCCCTGATATGCCCTACGATCCACCCATACAGGAGGTGAAAGGGCCCACATATCCTTGGCGGCTTCTTTCCCTCACTAATGTGCCGCAGCATTCTGTACAGTTTGGTGAGCATCGGGATCCCCAGGTTGATCTGCTGCCCCATGTCCAACATCGATTCCATGATAAACGAGCTGGGCCATAACCCCATGCTTGTATCTCTCACCGGTAGGATCCAACCATAGATGAGAGCCGCGATGAATGCCACCAGCCTGACTATCGGCTGTTGTTCAGTGCTGACACTGAAACCCCAAGTCTTCCATTGGCTGTCCTCCAAGACCCGCCAATACGAGTCCCCCTTGCCCCGTTGGGCCGCCCTTGGACAAGTTCGAGGCCTCGGAGGGAACTCTCGATTCTCTGGGAAATTCAGGAAGCATTTGAACCATCTCCTAAAATGGACATCCCTCACTGCCTCCTTGTCCTCTCCAGGGACAAGTGCCATCAGTGCCGATGCCAGTCGCGGCATTTTCTCCGCATCCCCCCATGTGCTGACAACGGGGAGGAACTCGTCATACATGGCCCCCAAGATTGGGGCCCTAGAAATCTAGTGGACATCCCACAGGCTGATGCCCACCTCCCCGTGATGCAGGTGAAAAGTGTTGGTCCTAGATGACCATCTACTCAGCAACTCCGGCATTAGCTGCTTCGGTTGGTAAATGTGGAATTGGGAGGCCCATGCCGCTTCATACAACCCCAATCTTTTCAGCTCGGCCCCAAACTCCTCGCATGAGGCGCCTACCCAGTAGGCCCAGGCCCAGTCATCAGTAAAGTTGCCACCCTGGCGCAGGTCCAACTCATCGGACCATCCCTTCTTTGAATCTTTCAAGGCCGCCTTCAGCATGGTACGGTAGAGGGGAGGGGAAGTCTCCGGCAGCAATGGCTTCCCGTCAATGTTGTTCACATGGTTATAGAGATAGTCAGCGGTAACGGGTGCAAAATCCTCCCGCGCATAACCATCGGCCGCCCTGAACCATTGGTGCTGGCACGGTGTGCTCCTGAACCAGCAAGCTGGTTCATCCCTACTCGCCTCAGGGATGAAGACGTCATCCCTCAGCCCGAATCCATACAACGGTAGTCTCTTGCACTGCGGATAATCTTTCTGACCCTCTGAGAGCAGATCTATCAAAGAAGTGTGGTCCGAGTGGCTCCGGAACATCTCCCCCAAGCCTGGACGGTTGGCCATCTCATCTCAATTAGCAGCATCTGCAAGGACCCCCAATACAGCCTCTTGATGGGCCATTTTAACTCTGACACTCGGAAAAGAGTTCTCTCGGCTGGATCGCGATGGTCGACCGCGAAGCTGAATCGCAAAGCCGGATCGTGAAGATCAGTCGTGAGACCAAGCCACGAAGTCTGGCCAAGGCCGACAAACAGAGGTTCGCTTGGCGCGGACGCGGAGTCGGAGACCCGCGGTTCGCCGCGAAGCTTGATTCGCGTAGGGCTGTCGTGGAGTACGCGGAGCTTCGCGAAGTCGAGAGCACAAAAAGACAAGGAAGGCACGTGAAGACAAAAGAGGTCAGAGCCCCTATTTATAGGCGGCGACCCCGGAGCATCGCGGCGCGCCTCACCCGCGCGGAGCATCACGGCGCGTCCGGATCTGTGGCCTCTGTCAGCACCGCGTGCCCCCTTCGAGAAGCTACTTCGCGAACCACCGACAATTTTGGCAATTTTCCCTCAGACTTCGACCCTTCGACCTCCGCGGCTCCAAGTCTGAGAGGTGTCATTTGTTGGCGCAAAAAATGTGGCCCGAAAGAAAGGAACGAAAAAGAAGGCCGGCGCGCTGCCTCGCGAAGCTCCGCCGCGAAGCCCCGTCGCGAAGCGCCCCGACCATGGCGGCGCCGCGAAGCTCCAGAGGCGGTAATGCTCCGTGAACCCATTTGACGTTCGCGAGCCGCCGCGAAGCTCTAGAGGCGGTAATGCTCCGCGAACCCATTTGACATTCGCGAGCCGCCGCGAATCTCCTGAAGCGGTAATGCTCCGCGAACGCATTTGACATTCCCGAGCCGCTGCAAAGCTCCCGAGGGGGTAATGCTCTGCAAAGGCATTTGACATTCGCCAGCCGCCGCGAAGCTCCTATGGCGGTAATGCTCTGCGGACGACGTTGATGTTCGCGAGCGCGCCGCGAAGCACCGAAGGCGGCGCGCGAGTTCTGCTTCACGGCGCCCCATCCCTATAAATACTGGACTCCCCCTGAGTCCCGGGACGGACAATCCAACCTTTCAGCTTCTCCTCTCCCGAATCGTGTAGCAATATTTGCCCCGAGAAATCATGAGCTCCGCGAGGTATTTCTACTTCACAAGACGCCTCTGCTTTGTCTCGTTTTGAGCCCCTCTTCTGAGAGGGTTTCCCTTCGCGAAGCTCAAGGGCATTCACGAAGGAAGGGGATTCCCAAGGGAACCCGGGAAGCCGCGGAGCATTTATGCTTCACAAAACACCCAACCCATGCTATTGATCCTGATGCTAAGGCAGGATCGCTCCACTTCTCCAAGCACATTGCTTTGCAGGACCCTGCTTCGCGAGACACCCCTTCTTCATGAGGCAGTGCTCCGCGAACACTGTTCCACTTCGCGAAGCACCTTCCTCTCACGCCTTTGCCCCATGGTAAGGCCAAGGCACTCCACTTCACGAAGCACACTCCACTGCTTAGCGATTCCTCTTCCCGTGAGACCCTCCAGGTTTGCACGATGTGATTTCAAAGTCCCATGGACAATACCACCCGTAGCGTTGCTTCGCCTAATGCTTCTTCGCATAGGCACGCTAACGGCTATTGCTTCTTCGCATAGCAACGCTAACGTAGACCCCTCGATGGTTCGTTCCACGACCCCCCTTAACCATGGACTTACTAGTACCTTCCCTTCCCCATGGACCAGAGGGTACCGGTTATGTAAGTCCTAGGGGGGTGGAGTGAACCCACCTCGTACGAGCTGCAGGATGTTAAACTGCCAAGCACCACGTCCTCAACACATGACGTTAAACTGGGACCCAACCTCGTCTCCCTCACGAAGGGTCCCCCTAGCTCGAACATTCATACACCACTCGTCTCCGCGGTAATGGAACTCTTCCGCACATGGAATGAGATCCTCCTTGTAGGAGTGGCGTATGTTCATAGGGGAAGGGTTGCCTCAGAGCGTAAACCCCTAACCTTTCATACGGATGATTGCACCCATGCATCTCCGTACTTCTCCACTACCAAGGTCAGTGGAGGTCGTGATAGGGAACGAGGCACCTCCCATCATTGGACCAAGGTCCCTCTTTCCGGCGCTTCGTCGCACTTCGGGCCTCCATCCTGGAGTAAGTCCCACCACCATGGGCTGCCTAACGCGTAAGACCCTCTTCGCTTCTCACGGACGCATCCTTCGCGACGTGATCGTCAGGTCCTTGCAACCTCTTGTTTCTCGCACCGAGCATGACTCACATGGGATTAGATTGAGAACCGACCCTGACCACCCACCTGAACTACGAGGTCTTTGATCCATGTCAAGGTGTGGTACGTAGGAAGCCTCCATGAGGTTCAATCCCCCCCGTCATTTCACGTCGGGTCTTTCTCTAGAGAACTACGAGGTCTTTGATCCATGTCAAGACATGGTACGTAGGAAGCCTCCATGAGGTTCAAGCCCACCCGTCATTTCACGTCGGGTCTTTCTCTAGATAACTACAAGGTCTTTGATCCATATAAAGGCATGGTACGTAGGAAGCCTCCATGAGGTTCAAGCCCACCCGTCATTTCATGTCGGGTCTTTCTCTAGAGAACTACGAGGTCTTTGATCTGTGTCAAGGCATGGTACGTAGGAAGCTTCCATGAGGTTCAAGCCCACCCGTTGTTTCACGTCGGGTCTCACCCCCATCCAGCATGACGTTAAACCGCATTTTGGTCCATTGGTAAGCCGTTGCGACCCATCCTAGAGAACTATGAGGTCTTTGATCCGTGTCAAGGCATGGTACGTAGGAAGCCTCCATGAGGTTCAAGCCACATTGCTCGGTCGTTCATTCACGTCGAGTTTCACCCTCGTCCAGCATGACGTTAAACTGTACCCCCCTTGTCCCGTATGACATTAAACTGCACACCCATTCCCACCTGAACTACGAGGTCTTTGATCCCTGTCAAGGCATGGTACGTAGGAAGCCTTCCAGAGGTTCAAGCCCACCACTCATTGGACCAAGGTCCACATTCACGTCAGTTTTCCGACAAAGCCCCGTTTGAACTACGAGGTCTTTGATCAATGTCAAGGCGTGGTACGTAGGAAGCCTCCATGAGGTTCAAGCCCACCCATCATCCAATTCACGTCGAGATCTACCGATGTCCAGCACGACTTTAAACTGCAATTCCAGTCCGACGGAAAGCCGTTGTGACCACCACATGAACTACGAGGTCTTTGATCCGTGTCAAGGCATGGTACGTAGGAAGCCTCCACGAGGTTCAAGACCACCCATCATTGGACCAAGGTCCACCTTCATGTCAGTTTATCGACATCATCCCGAACTACGCGGACTTTGATTCCCTGCCACGAGGATACGTAGGAAGCCTCGTCAAGGCTCAATCCCAACTTCACCGTCGCCCTTGCGATGGTCCCATTTCACTCTCCCTCCACACCATTCATCAACCTATCCCCCATCCCGATTCTCGCCCGGACCGTCTTATCCCGGTGAGACCATGTCGGTATGCTCTTATTCACAGCCATCCATGGGTTGGCCCCGGTATCGACATCCCTTCAAGGAGGATCCCTCAATCCGATCTATCCTAGCTAATGCTCTGGTTGGGTTGATCCATCTCCACTAGACGTTAAACTCGCGACATACCCTGTGTTGACCATGGGAAGCTGGGGAAAACCTCAGATATGTGTCTGTGACATATAATTCCCCGCGCTCAATGTGGGATGCCTCGGGCCTCCACGCCCTCGAGAAGTCTTGTTACCAAGGATAACAGACAGACATGCCAGGTACCCCAGCATCCAGACACGCTACTGATGCCTCAACGTGACTACTCCCCTGACTAAAGGTTGCTGCCCTGACTGGAGCCTTTGGAATGTCCCAACAGAAGCAGTGTAATTAACCGGCGTCCATGGAAACATGGTACTGGGAAGAGTTTCACGAACTACGTATTAAATCTATGAGGGAGACCCGGACTAGGTGATGAGTTCTGAGGAGGAATCCACGGAAGGAAGAACCGACATCCCATCATCCCGTTTCGATCAAGGAGCAGACGTACCTGAACAAGGAACGAATGTCGCCCACCTTTAGAAAGCGGGAATACGGGGCAACAAAGCAGCGTGTCCCCCACAGAAGGATGCGCGCGCCCCGGCGAAAGCGTCAGAAACATCAGGGTATCATGATTATAAGTCTTGATGTCAGTTTATGTTTCAATTGTTACAGTCTTTGTAATCACATTTTCATTTATAGGATTTTAGGATTAAAAAATATGTGATCAATAATTGGATTAATTAGATCATTAGGGATAATTATTAATTATAAATGGACAGATATATCAATTTTATCATAATAATTATCAATGTTTTTTAATGTGATTTTTTCTTTCTTGCAAATATTACATTATAATAAATTTGTAATACCCCCTTTTCTATTTCCATTTTACAATTATTTCCTTTTCTTCAGCAAAAAAATTATAGTTTTTAATTTAATTTATCTTCAAATAGAATTTCCGAGGAAATCGCCTATGTTGTACTTATTAAAAAAATATTTTTATTCCACATGCATTAATACTCACCAGGGTAGTAACTTCTTATTCAATAGTTTAATTCTTACTATGTCACCCAACTTGAACACATGTTGACTTTATACCAACAACACAATTTATAGAAATTAAAATCTTAATTAACTAGGTAAATCAATACCCCCAATTTTATTTTTTTGAAAATAGTACCATCAAATACAAACTCAATGTCTATTATCACCCCCTTATTGGAAATGAATTCAAAAGACAATATAGATTATTATTTTACTTATTGAGACTCTTAAAAAATAAATGAATAAATTAAAAGGAAAATAATGTTATATCTCTTTACTCTTCAAAATCTATGAAAAATAATTTCTTCCATTTTTCCCCTTTGTTGAGTGAAATAAGAAATAACACCTGAATGAAGGTTGATATCACATTATTTTTAAAAATAAATTGTCAACTAATCAATGATAATTATACTTGGGTTAACCTAATTTCAAAAAAGGAAATTATAATTCATAAAAAATATTTTTAATAAAATACCAACTAATTGATACTATATCTGCCTTTATTTTTTAGGAGTTTCATAGTTATTTTTTTTAAATTGTATGAACTTAAAATAAACATTAACAAACAATTCAGAATCCAAAATATAAATATATTTAATCAACCATTTTGTTAGATATTCACACATACTAGATAATCATTCTCAATATAAATCAAAATAGTTTTGGGAATATGAAATTCATACATCTCTATCAGTTTTTTCATGGTATATCTTGAAATATAAAAATAAAAATAAATAGATAAAATTTTATTATTTTTATCTTTTGATTTCTACCCTTAATTGGATTCTCATAATATTTAATCATAGTTGATTTCATTCAAAAATAAACTCCATAAATTTTGATACCAGTTGATATTTTTAATTCCATACAATAATTTGGAAAGTAATTTGTTACAAGGAGACACTATGATATAATGTGAAATATTATTCATGATGGAATGTTATTCTATATGTATAGTGATTATAGAGTTAAATTTTTTCTCAAATATATTTTCTTTAACTAAAAATATCTTTCTATAATACACAACCATTAAGATATAGGAATATGTTGGGTCTCCATTAGATATTTAATGAGAAAAATATGGCCATGAAATTACTCTAAACCTAAAAACTTCTTTTCATACAGCTCTAATTTTTTTGGAACCCATAATATTTCAATTCTATTTAGATATTCTATTAAACTGTCTTTTTAAAGAATATATTTCTCTTTGTATTAATCATTATTCTTAGAAGGAATATTATCCTTTAAATTAAAAATCATAGGACATTTATTCTCTAGTTCCATATATATCTCATTGGATATTTTTAACTGGTCCATAAAAATTTGTAGGAACTAATTTTAAAAAAGGATTCAATTATACTTATATTAGGAATAAATTTTCATAATAATTTTATTATTGTCAAGATTCATTATTTATCTTTATTTATTCTTAACCATCTCTTATAATTCAAGAATCTATGTCATTCACATGGTTGTAACATGTTCATCATACTTTCACGTTCTACATACACGTATAAAAATTTTGGATTTAACATTCATAGGTATCTTTTGAAGTAATTTATGAATAGTATTAACCACTAAACCTTTATTTCTATATCATTAATCAAATTATTATCTTTTATATTCCTTCATTAATTCATTAATATTTATTTTTTAGCCATCATGTAAGATCCAACTATGTGTTATATCTTTCCACAATAGATGTATCTTCTTTTATATAGTGTAAAATCCTCATTTACTCTATTATTTATGTTCTTGGGATAATTTTTTATACCCTTCAGTTTTAGTTTATTACCTAATAATGACATTTAATTATTCTTCATCTATATTATTTTAAATTTTGTACTTTTATTCACATATAATTTTTTCCCTGTAATGGTTTATAATATAATTCTTCATATCAGTAACCAAAAAATTGTTAAAACATGTAAAAATTATAATATAAATGAAATATATTTATTAAATATGAATTATGGTTATTGTATATAATTATATTTTTTACAGTTGGTTTTTTCCTTTGTTGAACTCTAATCTCAATGAATTTGTGGATTCTATATAGTAAACATATTGACATGTTGTGCGACAAATCAATAGAGTTGTTTCAAAGATTCAAAAAACATCATAGTTTAGTAATTAAACTCTTTCAATTTATTTATAATGTATTCTAGATAGATATTGATCATTTTAGTTATTATATAAGAACAACAAATTTTTGAGATCTATTTTCTGATATGGTTTTCCTATACATATTTACATACACCATTGATTATGTTTTGGGGGACTGATAATTTTTCTCCATCCACATTTTTCAATATTTATAGTTTATTTCATTCACCATTAATTAATCATATTTATAAAAAAAATAGTTAATGGGATACCATTTACAAAAAAATTAAAGTGGGTTGATCATGTGATTATTCCAAATTATTTTTTCAATATATTTAGGCCTTCATATATTCAATACTCTATTTTCAATTTTTATTGGGAAAAAAGATTTCTTAGTATCATGGGATATTCTGAAATAACTTCATCTAGATTTTTCATTCTTGAATCAAACTAACAGAACATCATTTTTAGGTTGAAAAACTCATCCTCAATTTATTTTAATCTCCCATACTACTATCATTTTATTTTTTGACTTTAATATTCATGAAAATTATTTATCTCTTACATAAAGTTATCGAATTTATTTATCTTCTTGATTTTAACTTATACGTTTTCACTTTTAACCTCCATAGATAAATTGTGTACCTTTTTTGATGCATGGATCTATTTTTTAAATATATTAAAGTAAAAACTTATCACATTATAAACATTTTAATTATTCATAAATTAAAGAAACTATTCCATTACCATGTGAACAATATTATTCCTTATATTTAATATACGTTATAAAATTTTTAGATGTGCTCAAATTTTTAGCCAATTCAACTTCTACATTGTCAAATATTTTTTCCAACTATGAAATTTTTCATAAATACTCTTAGTATGTGATAATTAATATTTGAAAACTTCTAGTTGGATATTATTCAATAATTAAATAGTTTCATAATTTAAATCACTAAGTGACTCATTAAATTCATATTTATCATATCTTATAATTTTTTGATCTAAGGAATAACAATCCAAAAATTAAAATGATGAAAACCTACCATTAATATAAGATAAAATATCTCCCTTCTCCCCATTTCTCCCCTTCCCTCTCAAGGATTTGACTATGTCTTCTATTGAAGCCCTCTTTTATGGGGATGGAGTTATGTCCCGACATCTTTTACTTCCTCTCTTCCTTCCACTCATATCCTCCATCCTATTCTCAGTTCCTTTTTTCATGTTGTTGATTTCATCTCTCTGGTGGGGTGTCTTTTGGTTCTATTATATTAGCTAGGTTTTCAATCCCGACAATGGTGGTTACTGAAATCCTCGACCGCTTTATACCCTTTTGACCACACATTCCATCTCTCATCTCAAGTAAAGTTCTATAGAGATTATTACTCAATGTTTTTCAGATAATTGGAGTTCAGTTTGAGGGACATTCGATCACTCCTATGCCCGAATGATCTTGGTTTTAGCTTCCAATTTTAGATTATATGAGATTTCATATCTTGGAGACATCGTCTGGTCTTATCCCTTCCCTAACCCCAAGCACCTCTATATCTCATTGAGTTAAATTAGGAGCGATGGTTCCATAATTGTTTTCTGAGGCGGGATCTATTGGTAGGTAAAGCTTCTTTTATGACTTGTTTTACTTTTTTTATGAATATTTGTGTGTTCATTATTAACTGGTGGATATATATTAGTGTTTTGTTTAGATGAGGATGATAGTGGTGGTTTTAAGGAAATGATGTCCCTAATAGTACCTCATGATGCCTATGACTGGTGTCGAGAATCAACTAAATTAGTAGATTATGGAGTGATGTTTTATGATTCTATTATGGCAGAGATGATGAATCTTCTTTCGACGGTGATAGAGGATGTCAGGGGATCATTTCAGTGATATGGTTTGTTGAAACAATGGGGTTCTAGTGGGATAGGTTGCATGCCACGAGTTGGTTGTATGTGGTGTGTCTAAATAGTGGTACATGGGTGTGAGACTCAAGGCATGATGATGTCTTGAATTTTAAATTTTAAATTTTTTGGATTTTTGGAAGGGAGCAGTGGCAGTACTGGGATAAGGTTTTTTTGTAGTGATGTTTTGTTTTGAACGTTCAATTTCATATATTGTATTTTGAGTATATATGTGCGGTATGTTAAAGTGATAATTATAGGTTTATTTATGGTTCTAACATAACAAAAAAGCAGATTCTTAAAAAATGGATTGTGGTGGGAAACCGACCAATATAATTACCTTAATAGACATCACTTTAGTGGAATGGCTATATTTTTTTCAAAGAGTTTCAATATGAATGTAATGTCAACATTTTGAAAGTTGAGTGAGTATCCACCAAATGTAATAAAGACGTTATTTCTTCCATAAATAATGTAAAAGGATAATGAGAAGGATTATATATACATATCCTTATGTATCTAATGATTGTTATATTTTCCTTTAGGTGTAATTTATATAATGAGGTTCGTGTGATTGAATACAATATTTTTGAAAATAGTGAAATGTTAGAAATTTTTCACATCATGTAATGAGTTTATCCATTGATATCAAATCCTCTTTTGATGGGATTTTGATGTGAATGAGTTTTTAAGGAACAATCAAAAGGTGATGGATCTTTATAGATGCTGAATTAAATGTGAAAATATATTAGATAAATATTTAATGATTTTGTATATTTTCTAGAAAAAATTAGAAGTTCTTAATTAATTTAAATAATTCTATATATTGTCAATTTGAAATTAGAATCAATAATTTATTGAAATTGTATGAATTTTTTTATTAATTATGACTTCAAAAGAAGACTTTATAACATCAATTAATTTCATATAAATTCATAACAATTTTTAATAATTCATGAAATTTTAAATGGCACTAATCCACATGACACTTCTAATATATGACTCGTTGAGGTCGTGTAAGACTCGACAGGGACTTCAGATGACATTAATTTCTATTAAAATGGAATCCTTTTAAGGACCTAGACTTAAACGTTACATATTCTATTGAATTTAAACTCTGTTTACCTTTCATAAATTCTTTAAGATAGTTTAGGTTTATATTTTTAGATAAATATGTTATAACCCTTAAATAACAAACCATTATTTGCAAAAAGGTGAAATTTCAAATCCGTATCTATTTATACAAAATTATAAATCATTAAAAGAAAACATGATTTCATTTCATGAAAATATTCATGATCTGAAACTATAATTTTCCTTTTTCTGTTATCTATCCTTAAACCTAGTGACAAAAATTAAAAATATGGTATAATAACAAAAATCATAGTAAGGGGTAATAAAAGAAGAAATATATTAGTCTAGGAATAAGTAAAAAAAACTGCTGTAATGTTTATCTTTATCATTAATTTTATTTAATGTTATGAAATTAAACAATTCACATGAAAATAAAACACAATTTTTTCTAAAATAAAATTTGAACTCATTACAAGAAAATAAAACTCTTTTAGGGAACATAGAGCATCATATTCATAAAACCCATTCCAAACAGATGTAATTAGTATAACTAAACAACCTAATTCGAATATAATTATTCATAAATCCTAATAATTTACCAATTAATTTTAGAGATATAATGGGGATAACACTTCATAATAGATATATCAATATTACCCATTTTTCATGAGATATAATGGGGCTCAACCCTTTATGTAATCCATATCAGACTCACCCATGAGCTATAATGGGGATCATCCCATCATACAAGTTATATATGGATCCCTCATTATTTGTATAATTTTCAATTACTATACCATGAATAAAACATTATTTGATTCCACTTTTTAATCTTAGAACTCTTCAAAAAAAATTGAATACATATGTATAAAATCATCAAATATTGAAATAACATTTCCTTTAAAAAACATTTTCAATACAAAAATACACATAAAATTTAAAACAGGGGTTTCTATGAAGAAAACATAAAATATAGTATTATGTGGTTAAAAATAAGTAATGTTTACATTGAAAGTAATATTAATTGTTGTCTTATATGTTAAAATATTACATTTATTTTGTTTTTTAGTCGAATAATTCAATATAAAACATGTAAAAATATTCTTTTTAGAAAACCATTGAAATAAATTAAATATATATATATATATAATGTTCATTATAAATATTTTATTTCTATATAGAAAATACATTAAACAATTCAAAAATTTGGATATTGAAGAAAATGATTTGAAAAATAAATCTTCAAAATAATATTTTTTAAATAATGCCTCTTACTACTTTAATAACATTTGAATCATAATCCACATGAAATAATAACATTAAATTAAAATATAAATATCATTAAAATAAATGAATTCATTATATAACATGTATAATAGGCTTTATATACACCATAGAGAATAATATATGTACATAACATCAAAATATGATTCAATGAAAGGAAATTGAGAAGAAGCCCCTTATCTTAAGTCTGATCCATCATGTATGCTCTATGTCTTCATGAAACATAAACATAAGACAATTATCTACCAAATTATGAAAGTTTTTAAAGTTTATTATTCCTTTTATTTTTTTTCTTAAAATTATATACATAATTATTGAATTACTTAATTTCACTTTGGATGTTATGACGATATTCGGCTTATGTTTCAAAAATGACTTCGGTAGGTTGACTATGGTCAAGAGGACATTATTTAAACATCTATAGAATAATAATAAATACATAATTATAATTTTATACATAAATTATACTTTTTAAAACAAACATTAATGATGGTCATAAAATATTATCTCTGTTATGATCATATAAATGGTAGGCCACACATAAAAATGAGTAACATTTCCATTTTTCAATGATCATTATGGAAAGGAGGTAAGTAATATTTTATCTGTATAGAATGACCACAATATCAAAATCAACATATTATTTCTTCAAATATATATATGTATATATATATATATCATATTAGTGATGTTTTGTGGAAAAATAATCACATCCCTTTATGGAGGCGGTTGTCCACATGTATGCACAAATGACGTTATCATTTTTTAGTCACATGAAAGGTAATAATGAATATGTTATATTATTTTTTAGGAATGATAAATTTGTCATTAATAACATAATTTATTCATATATATAATATATTTTCATTAAGGTTTACATTATTTTCATCCATGTAAAGTTTTATTGAACAATTAATCTCATCACTTCATGAGACATTTGTCCACCATTTAAAAGATTGATGTTATCCTATACCCCCTAGAATCGAAAGTAAGAAGGTATATTTGATATAATAAAATAAAAAAGTATAATTATGTTATATATATATATATATTAAGTATAACAGTATATCAATCCTTAATAGTAGATGAAGAAAAATGAATTACATCGGTTCGTGAGTCGGTAGTGCACTATATTCACTAATATTAATTTCTATCCCATATGATAGAAGAGGATATAGATATAGGTTATTAAATTAACATAATAAAATATAATTTTTTGTGATATAATTTTTTTATTATAACAACTTAATATAATAATTTTTTAAAGAGGATGAAGAATAATAAAATCAAAATGCTCTGTAAAGTATGATGTCCATTCTTCGAACAACCTACAAATGTTTGAACCTGAAGGAATATTAGGATGACTATATCAAAAAAGAATAGGAGATCTAGGTCATGGGAAGAAAAATAGTAAATTATTTTTGGCATTTCTTGGTGGTAAATAATGGTTTTATGTTGTGAATAGGAAAGCAGACATGGTGTACTTTTATAAGTATGGTGAGTGAAACACTTGTAATTTTTAAAATCTAAAAATTGATACCGAGCCTTTTCAAATTAAAAATTTCTCATAAGAAGACTAATATCAAGATTTATACAATATATTATCTAAATATTTATAGACAGTAGATTTTAGAAAACTATTTAGATCATTTTAACCATTATATCTTTAGATTAACACCTCCGTAAATCTATTTTTACCTTAATTGTGGTAAATGATTATTACTATTTTCACTATTTATTATGAAAAAATTACATTTTACTTATTAGATAATATAAATTATATTACTAAAAATATTTATTCTATTTTATCAAATTAAATTAAAATAAATTGTACACATTAATTAAAAGAAAACCCAGTGACACGGTGAAAAAGCAGGTTTTCATGAAGTGTATTATTAAATCAAAAGATTATTTTATATTAACCATATAACAAGTAATAATAGCTATATTAATTTTAATTTTAATTTATAGATATTTAATATCTAATTTCATTTTAAATAATTCCCCATTTGAGAGTGTTTTAATTAATTAAAATAGGGAAACATTGTGCACATTTAAATGGATTTCAAAAAATATGCTTTTAAACACAAAAAAACTTATACTAAAATCCAATATAAATAGGATTCAAATGAAATTAAGTGGATTAACTATAAATAAAAAATAAATATTTTACATTAAACCATATTCAATACATAAATTTACTTTTAAATTACTTAACTTATTGAAATTTAATTATATTTTTATAAAAATCATTATTTTCACTATTCATATATAATCCAATATTTTCTAAAAAAAATACAAAATTTTACACTAATTTATTTTTAATATTTTGATTCCAAAGAAAAATAACACTTTTAAAATAATTTTTTTAAAATATCTATAATGTAATTATATTATTTTCTCATAAAATTCATTTTTAAGAAAAAACATTTTAATGAGTAAAATTACATT
This sequence comes from Viscum album, assembly GCA_963277665.1. NCBI lineage: Eukaryota > Viridiplantae > Streptophyta > Magnoliopsida > Santalales > Viscaceae > Viscum > Viscum album. The sequence goes on along the minus strand of OY728123.1, from coordinate 1,192,618,623 downwards.
ATGATAAATTAATTGATTATACACTAAGAGTTTAATAATATATTTATATTCATTATGAAATTCATATTTACAATTCAAAAAATATTAAATACTATTTATAATCGCCAATTTAATTTCATATTTTTAAAGATAATATTTTAAAAAATATTATTTCATGGTTTATTTAAGCTTAGTGTTTTGTGTCTTATAAGATATAGACTATAACATCTTTTAAAAAAAATATTATGTTGTTATATTTCTCCATTTAATAAATTTTTTACTAAAAATTTAAACATTATCTCAGTAATCAATTATTTATCTTTTTAAAATAAATTTGTTGGAAACCAACATCAGTTAATAAAACGTCCTCTTGATAAGAGAGAAAATAAAGTATTTAGGTCATCTAGAATAACACATTCTAGGAATAAACATATGAGAACATTGATGGGAACTAATGATTTGAAAATTAAATAAAATTATAGTTCTGAAAAAATTTTGCAGAGTGATAGAGATCATTGATCATAAAAAACGTAAGGATCATTAAAAATTCAACATTCAAAAAACTGTAAATAATAGATCTTTGAAAAACCATAATTTCCATGAAAATGAATGTAATAGGATAACATTATCATTTTCAAGATCCTTTTTCATATGGTTGGGAAATCCTATACCATCTAAACTAAGATTATAAGTAAATATAGCTACTTAATAATATTAATTTCATCTTTTAATAAATTTCCACCACAATATCATTTTTTCACTAAATAATGATTATTCAAGATGAATTTTTTATTCCTGAAGCCCTAAAATATTCATTAAAATGATAAAATTAACATAAAAAATATAACAAGATATTCCTAATAATTATTTCCATTAACCAAAACCAAAATGTTTAGTATAAGGTAAGATAAATCTAAAAATTAATAAATGATCGTATGATGAAATACAAAATTAATATCCAGGGCCAAAAAAATAACACCCAATGTTTATATTTGATCATTAGACAAATAATTATTATTAAATTCATGAGAATTTGATTCTTTTTCACATTATTGAAAATAATTTGAAAACACGGAGGTGTTTAATGGGTTTTAGTTTATCTTTGATGATTTAATTATTACCCACTTAATTTAATGGTAGTCGGGAGGGCGCGAGACAAACGAACAAGGCCTGGACACTCTGTATCATTGTTTTTTTCACGTTCTTCAGGGGGTTTATTTTTAACTTGGGAGATTTCAGGAGCCACTTAGTGACGGTAGCAACACGGGAGGCCTCTAGGCGTGTTCGGAAGGGAAAACAGACCACTGGAGCTCACCCGGTGCTCGTAGATGTTCTACCGGTGCGCCACCGGAGCATTAGTGTCGACGACTGGCATGGGAAGAAGATGGTTGCGGCTGGCTCTTGCGAGCCACAAATTGAGGTGTTGCTAGTAGGTGCCGCGATGGTTGGTAGGGGTGACCGGCCCATGGCTGGTCGCGTTGGCGAAAGGTGATGTGCCACGGTGAAGATTCACAACTTCAAAGCCATGGTGGAGTGGACCCATGCCCTTTGGGTCCCACTGAAAGTAGGGTGGTGTCACGTGGAACCACCAATTGTTTAACCTAAATGACTTTGGCATTCGAGAAGGGGCGTGGCCACCCAACTGGCGGACGACACCAGCCATAGGACAGAGTTTCCCGATGGGCCGGGTTTGTCCGCGACCTAGTTGCCCAAGCCCGCAGCCCATACCACTCGGGCCAGCCTAGCCGATTCAGGACATACTAGGTCAGTTCGGGTCAGTCCAAATAGGTTGGGCCGAACCCTATCCCCTTTTGGCTAATATATGCTAAAATGTCATATCTTAAAAACCAGACATTTGTTTGACGAACTGTCTTTGGTGATGGAATCCTTATAATGAAATGGTCCTTTTTAAATACACTACCTCTATTTTGAATAATGTTTGAGTACCACCAGGTTGGATCAAAACCGAATCCAACCAGCCCCTCAGTACTAAAACACTTATAACATACATACTGGGAGACTGATTGATGTGTCGTCTAGGGTCTCTATGATGCTGATCCACCTAGGGTCTCTATGATGCTGATCCACCTAGGGTCTATGGACCTCCATGATGATGATCCACCTAGGGTCTCTATGATGCTGATCCACAAAACATCTCTATCATGATTGATGTATCGTGTTGGGACCCTTTTGACATGGAGGTCCTTTGAGTTAATCGTTTGTGGAACATTGTGGATGTTGAAGAAAAATCTATATATTGAAGAGAAGACGCTATAGAACTCAAGAACACCAGGTGCGGAGAATCCTATGTCTGGTTTTCAGCATTATAGAGACCCTATGGGTATCATCATTACAGAGACCCTGTGTGAATCAACATTATAGCGACCATGTGTGGATCAGCAATACAGTGACCCAGTGTAGATCATCATTATAGCAACCATTTGTATATTAAGATTATAGTGACCTTGTGTGGATCAGTATTCTAGAGACCCTGTATGGATCATCGTTATAGAAACCCTATGAGGATCTGCATTATAGCGACCCTCTGTGGATAATCATTATATCGACCATGTGTGGATCATCATTTTAGAGACCCTATGTAGATCAGAATTATAGATACCCTATGTTGATCAGCATTATGTCCACCCTATGTGGATCAACATTTTAGTGACCATGTGTGGATCAACATGATAGAGATGTTTTGTGGATCAGCATCATAGAGACCCTAGGTGGATCAGCATCATGGCGACCCCGTGTGGATCATCATTCTTGTGACCCTGTGGGGATCATTAGTTCGTGACCCAATGAGAACCAGCCTTAGAGCCTCCCATCATGGATTAGCAACATATGAACATGTGTTGATCGACAATGGAACAAATCGTTCATGGTTTAGTTCTGGGAACTTCCTAATGGAATAAAATGATATAGATTAAGAATAATCATATTTATTCCCACTCTCAGAGTTGTATACTTGGTTTGAGCTGAGTCTTTTTATTTATGATTTGTGATTGAGATCATGCCTTATGGTTTTTCTTTTTTGGAATTCTGAGAGACCTTCAGGGGTCTCGGGTTCCCTACTGGGTGTTGTTATACTCACCTTTTGACGGGCTTCGCTCGCACCATGTTTTGTCTAATTAAGATGATGAGTAGCTGGGTTGAGACTTTAGGGATCTAGGACCAGGTTGGAAACAAAGGTGACGGGTTGAAGTGTAGAGATGTGGAGACGAGTGGTACCTACCCTTCTGGTTGGATTTATGATGGATGATCTTAGGATATGTTTTCTATTATAGTTTTATCTTTTCAATTGGTCTTGTATTGTGGCCCCTTTATATTAAATACACAATTTTACGACTTAATTTATACTATATGTTTTGAATATTGTCTTGTTATTAGTCTGTGTGTTTACAGGTTCAAAGTCAATGTCTTCTGGTTATAGGAATATTCTTTTCTGGTGCTAGTCTCCAATCCCTAGCTTATGGAAGGTGGGTTTGGGGTAGTCCTAGAACAGGCCTCAGTGGATGGTTCATGACATATCTAGAATATAATTGATTATATATATACTCTTATAGAGAATTGTGTCATGTTGGTTCCTTACATATTACAAGGATCATTGAAGCACTAGTGGGATGTCCTGGCTCAGACAGGGTAGATGGATAGTATGGTATTGATGGACTGAGAGAGATGTTCATGGGAAAATTTTATCCAAATACATGGATACATGAGAGGGTAGTTGAGTTCAGGTATTGGAATCATGGGAGTTTGTTCATGATGGACTACGTTAGTCACTTTATTGTGTTAAAATGCTTTTCTCCGTTGCTAAAAGGGTAAAATACATGTATGAAAATGAATATATATGTCAAATTTAAATTTGATATTAAGTATTAAGTTAATATCTTTCTTCCAATAATGTTTTCTGAAGTCATTTATTAGTCTCTCATATCTAAGGGGAACCTAAATGAGGCTTCTAGTGGAAGATATGTGGTTTCTTCTAATGATAAACGGGTACATCTTCCACGAGTGGGAAGCATCCCTATGACAATATTGACTAGATCATGGGAACGAAGGGTGGTCGAGTCAAGTATAATTTACTAAAGATCCTAACTAAGTGCTTTTACACCAGTGCGGTAGTTCAGACCACTTTTATAGTAATTTTCCACAACCATTATAGAGTATCGTGATTTTAGTGGGATGGTACATCTTCAAAGGTTCTACAGGAACCCACAACAGATGACTAATGATGTAGCATTAAGGCGGAATCTAAGTATGGGAAGGGAATATTCTACACGATACCAAGCTATAAGTTAGATTTCTATTGGACAATGATATAGATGTAGTGGATGTGGTGCTTCTTAGAATGAGAACACATATCAGTAGAGTGGCATAGGTAAGGGGACTCAAACTACTTCAAAGGGAAGAGGGAAATGGTAGTTACATACAAATTAGAATACAATTTTTTATATTGAAAATAGACTGTAAAATTGTAATATGTACTATTCATATAGCCTCTATATTTATTAGTGCCTTATTTGATACTGGCGCCTCTCATTATTTTATATCTTCTCAACTTTTTCATGGTTTTATCATGAAAATGGAATTATTGAGTGGGGTTATGATAACAAAAACACATTTGGGTGTATGGTTGAGAGACATCTGATTATAAAAGGGTGTTCTATGATGGTTGGGGGGTATCATTTCAGTTGGGTTCTTTACATTCTTGACATATCAGTATTTGACCTGATTTTGTGTATGGAATTATTTGTAGCATACCAATCCCACATTTATTTTTACCAATAGAGAGTGACACTTTTTTCTCCTAAGGGTGAAAATATATATTCACTATAGGGAGTGGGATATGAAGGCGGCCCATGCAGGTCCAATTCATTAGAGACATGGGGAGCCCACCACCTCAGTTTCTAGTCTATTTCTGGATGATAGAGGAGAAAATAATGATGTGTTTCCAAAATTGGTGGAATGGTTTCATAATTTATTTCATGAAGACTTATTTGGGGTTCCACCTAAGAGAGATATGGAATTTACAGTTGATATATTGCCTATGGATGATAAAATTTATATTCCACTGTATATAATGACTCCAATATTTCCTTAGGATCATAGGAATCAATTAACATAGTTGATGGATATTGGTTTTATCCATACGAGTACATCACCTTATGGTTCTACAGTTCAGTTTTATATGAAGGATGAAATGACTCTATACTTATGTGTTTATTACCTGAAATTGAACAAAATGACACTGATGAACCAGTATCCTCTTCTGTGTCTCAATGATATATTTGATTAGTTTAGGGGAGATTATGTTTACTCAAATATTTAACTGATATTAGGTTATAATAAATTTAGAGTTCAACCATTTTATATAGTAATGAATACATTTAGAATACGGTATGGCCTTTATGAGTTCATCGTGATGTTGTTCGAGTTGATGAATACACCAGTAGTGCTGCTGACCTAGATGAATATAATCCTCCACCTATACATGGAATAGTTTTTTTAGTGTTTGTGGATGAAATCTTGGTGTAATCCATGACTGATGATGATCCTTCCAAATATCATAACATCATCCTGAGTACAGAGAGAGTGAATCAACTATACACCAAGATATCTAAGTGTTATTTCTAGATTGTTCAGGTACAATTCTTAGGTCACATCTTCTTAGAGGAATGTGTTTCAATGGACCCATAGTAATTTTAGGTGTTGGAATATTCATATCATCCCAAGAATGATTTTTATATTCATAGATTTATGGGATTATCTGGGTACTATTAGAGGTTCATCTAGGACATTTCCTGATTAGTAGGATCTCTTTCATGTTATACCCTGATGTAGATAATTTTAGAATGGAAATATGCATGTGAGAATAACTTTGAGGAGTTGAATAAGTGCTTGAAAATTAAATTGATCTTGATCCTAAATAAACCAGGTTTAGAATATATGGTTTTTTTTAATCTGAATTTTAGGGGTGTTAATGTAGGGAGATATAGATAGGTAATATGGGTCCGAGATGTTCAATCCAAATAAACACAACTACACTATGCATGACCTCAATTTTGAAGAAGTTGTTTATTCATTGAATTTTTTGTATTATTATCCTTTGGGTGAGAAGTTTACTGTGTTCACTTATCGTAAGAGATTAAAGTATATCATTTTGTAATGAGATTTTAATATCTGACATTGAAAATCAGTAGAGTATATGAAGTAATTCTAAATTGATCTATCATATATGCATGGGGAGGGAAATTGTGTTAGTGACACTTTAGGTAGGAAATCTCAGAATTAAGAATTTTAGGATATAGGTTCTGAGTGGAAAATGATGACTTTACTATCTATACAGTGTGGTTTAGGAAGATCCAAAGAAGATGAATCTCATATCATTTTCATTAGATTCTAAAATCTTTATCAGGATTAGAGTCAATAAGGATGAGGATCTTGAATTTTTTCCTTGAGGTAAGGCCTTCAATGTTGGGTGTCACCTTTATATTGGACTATAGATGTGGACGAGATCATCAATTTCATAAATTGTGTTGTTGTTCCTATGAGTATGTATGAGGAGTTGATGCATGAATTTAATTCCTCAAAGTTGGTGGTATATATATGATTTAGAAAAACGTATTTTAGACTACAATAATAGGATTGTTCATCAGGCATAAAAAATTAAATAAACGGTTCAATGACATGATGTTAAACTTATCAATAGGTGAAGGCAGAGAATCAATAAACTAGTGGTATAAAATAGTGATTTCCCATTCTGAATTAGAAATGGAAAGATGTTTCTATAGAATTTTTCATGGTTCTCCTAAGGAAATCTTGGAATAATGACGTTATTTAGGTGGTTATGGTCTAATTGATGAAAGTGTTTCTTTTTTTCCTATAAGAGATGCTTTCGTAGTGGAATAGTTGAGAGACTCATAAATTCTAGATATAGTCTATCTGTATGGGGTTCTATAGAGTATTGTTTCTGATCAAGACTCATGCTTTACATTGGGATTCTAGTAGGACGCACAAAATGCTATTGGTATATAGGTTTATCTGGGTTTGGTATTCCGCCCATAGACACGTAGGCTATTGATGAATAATTTATAGGTTCTTGAGGGTATACATAGGGAATATTTCCTGGATATTGGGGGTATTTGGAGAATCTCTTAGAGCTCATTGAGTTTTCCAAGAACAAAAATTATCAGAAAACTATATTGATGGAACTATATGAGGCAATTTATGGTTTTCCATGTAGATCACCTCTATGTATGATGGAGGTAGGTGAGTCAGAACTATTATGACTAATTCTTTGGAAAGAGTAGTTAGAGCAGGTTTATATACATGGAAATGTATGGATGTTTCTCATAGTGGGTATAAGTCTTATGATAATCAATTTAGACACCCCTAGATTTTATAAAGGGTGATTGGGTGTTCCTTCAGGTGTTGCTTAGATTGAATCACTATAGTATTCAAAGATTGGGAAATTTGGTGCCTAGGTTTGTTGGACTGTTTGATGTTGTGGAGATAATATATTGATAGAGCTAATATTTCCAATATTTTTAATGTCTATTTAAATGATTTAAACCCCACCAATTTACCAATTTGATCGTATTTGTAACAATTTTGGATTTAGAGTGTGTTTTGCGATAAAAAGTTTAAATTGCATAATTCAGGATTTTTAATAGATTTTTATGACAGGGGTATTTTGGTCATTTATTATAAAATAAATTTCCAAATTTTGTGATTCCAATTTTTGTTGAACCCTTATTTTGTTTCCATCATCTTTGTCTGTATGACCAGGAAATTATTCATACATCTTCATGCCCAAAAAATCAATGATGTTGACAATATTTTCGGGCGGACTACATAGACTCCACCATAGTAATGGAAGCATAATTTGGTCTAAACTCCTAGAAATGATTCGATTCAACTTTGATATTAAATAGAACCCCCAGAAGTGTCGAAAAAATTAATTTAAAGCTGTTTAGAAGCTTTTATGATGACCGTTGAGTGATAAAGTTTTGAAGGAAGCTTCCAGGAAGCTTCATCTAGAGAAAGAAATTTTCAATAGAAAAATCATAACTCCGTCAATATGCGTCCAATTAATCTGAATTTTTGAGGCTGGTTATAAAACACATTTATGAACAATATGGATGAACAGGTCCCCGTGTGAATCGGAAAATTAAGGGGTCGAAAACTCGACAAAGTTTAGTTGATGAAATCTTCCTATAAAAGGAGAGGAGCTCCAAGCTCTAAATCACATTCCATTCACCACCACACAATCCATCACAAATAGAGTCAGCTTGAGTGAGTGAAGGGAAAGGTGGAGATTTTGATCCTTAAGAAGATGAAATCCCTTTAAGATTTAATAGATAAGATTAAGGCTTCTCAAGTGATGGAAGGCTAAGCGGCAAGTGGTTACAGACGGCGACACCCGACACACACTCTTTTCTGAGTTTTTATTTTAATGTATAATCTCTTTTGGAATTTTTCTTGAACCTATATTTTTGAGTGAATTTGGTTTTTTATTTCTTAAATATATTTTCAACAATTTTTTTTTACCTTTGTTCCATCTATAATATAGAACAATTGATTTCGCTATTTAAAATTCATTGGTGAGGTTTTTCCATTGAGCATAGAGAATTCAATTAGGTTCAATTACTTGTAGGTATTTAAGTAATTGAGTCACTTCTATAGGTAGGATCACAATCATATTGAAGCCTTAAATATGATGTCTTTTCCAATTTGAGTGTACACCTGGGGGTCCCTGGGGGTACATTTAGGAATTTTAATAAAGAGATATTTTTTATATACAAGGAAGAATGGAGTGTCTGAGAGGGTGAAGCTTGTCTGCGACCGCTGTTTTTATTCTTGATTTCAAACCCACATTATCTTTAATTTAAATTTATGTCACTTTAGTATTTAATTAAAATTTTATTATCAAATTGTTAATCAAATCCCCATTTTCATTTTTGAAAAAAAAAATAACAAAAGTGACAGTTTTGAAACTCGAACTGCAACCTCATCAAGAGACAACCATATGGTCACCACTGTGCTACATTAAAAGGGAAAATATTGATTGAGGTTTTTACGACACAAAAATGCTCACATCAGCTGGCATCGTTGTCAGGGAGGTTGCTAGAGTTGATTTTATTTTAATTATTTTTTTCTTACATGACCCAAACTTCTGAATCGAACTTGTTACCTTTAGATTTTGAAATTGATAGAACTGTTCACACTAGGGTTAGAGGTACTAATCCGCAAGTTGAATGTTGTGAATCTTCTACCAATACACCTAGGAGGGACATAGTTGAAACTGAAATCCAAATGTATGAAAGTAGAACATTGAAAGAACTGGATTCGTCCTATGATGAAAATCATGAGAATCTGGTAGAGTACCCTAATGCCCCTGCGGGATTTGAAATCATGTCTGGTTTCATCCACCATCTTCCCAAATTCAATGGGTTTCTTGGTGAATACCCACACAAACACCTCCAAGAATTCAGCTACTTGTGTGTCAACATGAAACCTCATGGAGTCGATGATGATCAAATTAAGCTGAGGTCATTTCCTTTTTCTCTAGATGGAGTTGCTAAGGAATGGTTTTTCTATTCTCACTCAACCTTGATTAGAAATTGGAACGAATTAAAAAATATTTTCCTTGAATATTTTTTCCCTACATCTAGAACTGCCTCTATTCGAAAGTAGATTTGTGGAATTAGGAAGACACAAGGAGAAACACTTCACGAATATTGGGAAAGGTTCAAACGTCTTTGTTTTAGTTTCCCCACATCATCAAATTAGTGACCAGCTTCTCATTAAATACTTTTATGATGGATTGTGTCTAATTGATAGAAGTATTATCGATGCTACTGCAAGAAGAGCTTTAGTTGATAAGACACAAGCTACTGCTAGGATTTTAATTGGAAACATGGCCTAGAATGCCCAACAATTTGGAACCAGAGGCCTTATTCATGTCAAAGCTACACAAGAATTCCCTACTACTAGTCCCGAAAACAACACAATTGCAAGTCAACTGTCTGATCTTACCACCATGGTAAGGTTAATAATGTTGTCTAACACCCCACCAACCAAACCCAAAAATGAAGAGACTTTCCAACTACATGTCCAATGTGGGATTTTTTCTTTAAATGAACATTTTTGTGACCAATTCCCATAAATGCAAGAGCCTCCTGAGAACTACAATGTGTTTTTTCCTGGAAGAACATTTCAATCAAACCAGCAAAGACCATTTCAAAATAACCAAAATTTCAATCAAGGATGGAACAACAACTCAAATGAAAGATTTCGTCAACCTGAACAACCGAGAGGATTATTTCAAGGACAATCAAGTAATTCTCAACCAAGATATTTCAATGAGAAAGCCAATGCTCATTCTAGAAGCAATTTTCACCATACCCCTCCCACTCAGAACTCTGATAGGAACCTTGAAGAATCAATGAGGAAACAACAAGAGGAAATGAGGGAACTAAAAGAATACACAAAAAAACATGATAACAAAATGAATACCTTGATGGATCAAATGGGTTAACTTTCCTCTGGTATTAATTACATAACAAATCAAATGAGTGGTGGTTTCCCCTCACAGCCACAAGTACATCCGAGGAATAACAGGAAGTAAAATGTGAGTGCAATGGAACTTAGGAGTGGAACAAAATTGAACAACCCTCATATTGAGACCATCAGGCCTACTGCTGATACTATTGATGAAAATCCTACCCTTGATAAAAATGGTGAAAAATCAGAATTTGATAGAAACTCAAAGTGCAGTGAGGAAATCTTGTTTGAAAAAACAAAGAATGATTGGAAGAGGATGTCTGGTCCTTATGATCCTCCAAAACATACTCTAAATACCCCAGAAACATTCAAACCACCACTGCCTTATCAAAGGTGTGAACCACCACCAATGTCATTTGCTGAAAAAGAATTGGATAAAGAGGTTTTGGAAACATTCAAGAAAGTCCAAGTCAATATTCCATTTCCCGATGCTATGAAACAAATTCTGAGGTATGATATGTTTCTCAAAGACATGTTTACCAAAAAGAGAATGTTCAAAAGTGGTGAAAAAGTAAAATTAGGAAGGAATGTTTCATCAATGAGTCAACATGCCCTTCCTGTGAAGTGTAAAGAACCTGGGACATTTACCATTCCCTGTACCATTGGGAAATGTGAATTCAATGATGTGATGCTTGATCTAGGGGCCTCAATCAATTTCATTCCACATTATGTCTACACATATCTTCAGGTAGGAGACTTGAAACCCTCTAGAATTATCATTCAACATGCAAACTGAAGTACCACCAAACCTCCTGGAGTTATAGAGGATGTTCTTGTTCAAGTGAGAGACATGATTTTTCTTGTTGACTTCTATGTTTTGGATATGGAATATGATTGGTTCATCACACTTTCTCCCCTCATCCTTCAGAGACCATTTCTAAAAATAGAAAAAGAAATCATCAATGGTCACAAGGGAACACTTTCACTAGAATTTGGAGGGGATGTTGTTCATTTCAAAAAAAAATCATTCATTAAAACACCCAGTTGAGTATCATTCAACTCCCCATGGAAACATGATTTATTGGTTTTCATCTGGCATGTTACCTGATTTTTTTTTGCGATGAAATACCAACTGATGTGGAAAAAGATGTAAATTTGAATGATACTAAATCAGATCAAAATGAGGATGAAATTGGAGACTGTGAAGAGTCTTGGGATATCGAGATTGGATATCTGAGCAATGATGAAGATGAATTTCTAGAAACCACTGAATCTGTTAGTGGTATTCCAGGAGAGGTTTACAATTTTCACATGAAACAAGTCTTGAGATCATAGAAAGAGATCACCTTGATGAACATGGAGCTTCACTAAACAATATAACTTCTGAAGAGTTTCCAATTATTAATGAAACTAACCCACCTATGGTAGAATTGAAACCCCTTCCGGATAACCTCAAGTATGACTTCTTAGTTCATAATGAACAATTCCCTGTAATCATCTCAAAATATTTGTCAGAAGTCCAGGAAAACAAATTGTTGGAAGTTCTCAATTCCCACAAGGTATCCATAGGATGGACTCTCTCTGATCTAACAGGAATCAGCCCCTTGGTTTTCATGTACAGAATTTTACTGGAGGAGAACGCTGGAACGGTAAGACAATTTTAAAGAAGACTGAACCCAACACTTCTAGAGGTTGTGAAGAAATAATTCACCACCTTTTTGGCTGCTGGAATTATTTTTTCCATATCTTATAGTCAATGGGTATGTCCAGTCCATGTTGTTCCAAAAAAGTGGATTTGCAATCTCAAGGAATGAATTTGGTGATCTTGTCCCCATAAGGGTTCCAAATAAATAGAGAATGTGCATTGATTATAGAAACTCAATTGGGTTACAAGGAAAGACTAATTCCCATTACCATTCCATGATCAAGTCCTTGAAAGACTATATGGGAAAACCCACTACCAATTTCCGGATGGATTCTATGGATATTTTCAAATTCAAATTTAACCTGAGGATCAAGAAAAAACCACTTTCACATGCCCATTTGGAAATTTTTCATACAGAAGGATGCCCTTCGGTTTATGTAATGCCCTAGGAAATTTTCAAATGTGTATGATAAGAATCTTCTCTGAATTTTTGGAAACTTTCATAGAAGTTTTCATGAATGATTTTACTGTTCATGGATCATCTTTTGAAAGCGGTTTAAAAATCTTAGAATGTGTCCTTGAAAAATTCATTGAAAAGAACCTTGTTCTAAATTATGAAAAATGACATTTTATGGTTGCTAAAGGGATTGTTCTTGGACATGTTGTTTCCTGTGATGGAATTCAAGTTGATCAATCCAAAGTTGAGGTCATTTCTTCAATACCATAACCAAAAACTATGAGAGATGTGAGATCCTTCCTTGGGAATGCTGGATTTTATAGTAGATTCATTAAAGATTTCAGTATGATTGAACTTCCATTATACTGATTACTAAAAAAGATGTCCCATTTATCTTTAATGATAATTGAATAAATTCATTTCATGAGCTGAAAAAAAGACTGATAACCCCTCCCATTGTTCAACCTCCTAAATGGGACATTCCCTTCGAAATACTGACTGATGCATCTGACTTTTCCCTTGGGGTAGTATTGAGGCAACAGACAGAAAAAAATCTCATGTGATTGCATATGCCTCCAGAACTCCTGATCAAACACAATAAAAATACAAAACAACTGAGAAAGAACTTCTTGCTCTTGTCTTTTCTCTAGAAAAATTTAGAAGTTATCTGCTGGGCTCCAAGGTGATTATTTTTACTGATCATTCTGCAATCAGATTCCTGATGAAGAAAGATGATGCAAAACCAAGACTTCTGAGATGGATTTTGGTTTTACATGAGTTTGATGTTGAAATAAAAGATAAGAAAGGATTTGAGAACCTTTTTGCTGATCATTTGAGAAGGATACCATCTATTGAGAATAGAAAATTTCATATGTGTTCCCAAATCAAAGAAACCATTCCAGATGAGAATTTATTTGCTGCTCAAAGTGAAATACCATGGTTTGCTAATCTTGTAAACTATTTAGCTTCTGATGAACATCCCCACTAGTTTTCCAAAAATCAATTTGATAAACATGTGAGAAATTCAAAGAAATACATTTGGGATGATCCTTATTTATGGCACATTGGTAGCGATCATATGATACGAAGATACATTCCGAACTCTGAATTTCAATCCATCCTACATTTATGCCACACATTAAACTATGGAGGACACTTTAGACCACAGAGAACATCAAGAAAAGATCTTGATTCTGGATTTTATTGGCCCACCATTTTTAGAGATACTTTTGAATTCTACAAAACCTGTAAAAATTGTCAATTCGAAGGAAACATTTCCAAGCGGAATGAGATGCCACAAAACCCACTTTTGTTTTGTGATGTTTTTGATATATGGGGAATGTATTTCATGGGTCATTTTCTTAATTAATTTGGATATCTCTACATATTACTAGCTGTTGATTATGTGTCCAAGTGGGTAGAGGCTATCCCCACCCGAACTGATGATACAAAAATTGTTTCCATATTTTTGAAAGGAAATTTGTTTTCAAGGTTTGGATTTCCAATGTTTCTAATTACAAATCAAGGTGCCCATTTTTGTAATATTACTTTGGAATCTATTTTGATGAAATATGGTGTTAATAATAGGGTCTCTATGCCATATCATCCTCAAACAAATGGAATGGTTGAGTTGTCTAATAGGGAGATAAAACAAATCCTAGAAAAAATAATGAACCCAAATAGAAAGGATTGGAGTTTGAGACTTAAAGATGCTCTTTAGGCCCACAGAGCTAATTTCGAAACCGCTATTGGAATGTCACCATTTAGATTGGTCTATGTAAAAGCTTGTCATCTATCAGTTGAGTTAGAAAACAAATCCTTTTGGGCTATAAAAACATGTAACATGAACCAATATTCTACTAGGAAAGAAAGAAAATATTATTTTCCAGAGCTGGAGGAGATTAGAAATAATTTATAAGAAAGCTCCAGGTTATACAAAGAGAGAAACAAAGCATTTCATGATGGGAGGATTCTCAACAAAAACTTTAAGGATGGAGAAAAAGTTTTGTTGTTCGATTCCAGATTGAAACTCTTCCCAGGTAAATTCTATTCCAAATGGTATGTCCCATTCATTGTTACTCATGTTTTTACTTTTGGTGCAATATAGATTAATGATCCAGAAAAAGAGAAATCATTCACTGTCAATGGGCATAGGCTGAAGCTATTTCGAGAAACTTTTCAAGATACTCGAGGGGAGGAGATTGAACTTCATGACACAGAATATAATTAATGCCAGTTTGGGACTTTCCTTTTCATTTATTATAGCTATGTCTTTAATTTCTTGAAATTCATGCTAAAACAACTACAAATTGAGGCCATTGCATAGAATACGTTTGGGGGGACACAATGCTGGGTAGAGTAAATTTTTATGAACTTTTGTTTGAAATTTTTTGTTTTCAAAATTTCTTTCCATTTTTTTTCTTTTTTTCATTCATCATGATTCTTTTTCAAAAAATTACATTTGGAATTTCTTTAATTTCATTTGAAACTCATGCAAAGGAGTGAACCAACTGATCCTTTGAAACTGAACATAAATTAATGCTGAAAATGACATTGTTTCAATTTCAAAAATTTGGAAAATTCTTGAAATGACCACTGATTTTTAAATCTCATGGCACATATCACTGACATTGTGATTGAAATTATCATTCCTGTGAGGCCTCTGGACCCATTTTTACATCTTCTTCATAGTCACCACTTTATTGAGAGAACGAATTAATGTTTCTTTAAACCAGAACATGATTTATTTCTATCAAAACATGAGGGATGAGGTACTTGTAATTAAAATTATTGAGGTATTTATTGGGATATTGGATACCCCTTTTCATGATTATCCTTTTTATTTCAGCCTTCCTTAATCATTTGATCTTTCTTGAGCCCTTAGTAGCCATGTATAGCATGTTAGGTCAGCCATATTACAAGCCAAATTTCCCATTCCAACCTGCTCTGGAGGTATAAATGTAGGATCTAGTTGAACTTAAGGGTGGGGGTGAAGATGACTTTTGATGTGATACCTCATTTAGTGTCTCTTTGGGAGGAAATTCAAACATTGAAGACATATTTGTGATGCTGGAATATATTTTTCTGAGAGCTGTGCCTATCCGGAGCTCTCAAATGAAATGGAGTTGTGACTGTCTGGAGCTCGCAATGGAAATAATATGTGACCAATCTGGAGCATTCGAAAGAAATTCATATTTTCAACTAAAATATTGATTGAATGGGGTGGAAAACAGAATATCAGAGCTAATTATTTTTTTCGGAGAATATGGAGGAGACCATACTTGAGTAAAAATTAGAATCATGCATTTCTACTTCAAAAAGAGCCAAACTCTCCTTATTCAGCCACATAATTTTTCACATTTAATCTTACCAACCCCAAGACTCATAAAAACCCAGAAAAGTCCTCATGATAATCACATGTTCGTGGTTCATATAGGGTGGAGATGTAGAAATTTATCAAGCCTATGGTAATTCTAGCATGAGTTGGATGAGAAAAGCCTTGTTGCAAATCTATATTGTGTGCTGAGAGAAAATGGATGTGAGGTAAGAGTGTTGTGTCCATGAGAAGAATAAAGAAGTGTAAATGTATTGATTGATTTGAATTTAGAATTTTAAATATTTGTCTTTAATGAGGCATTATATCTTTTTAATTCATTGTGGTAAATTGGTAAACTCCATTGGTATGTGTTGTATTTTTCTTGATTCCGTGCTCACTTATCCAAGAGTCCAAGATCCAAGTGTGGGTGAATTGATAGAGATAATATTTCCAATATTTTTAATGTCTATTTAAATGATTTAAACCTCACCAATTTACCAATATGATCTTATTTGTAACAATTTTGGATTTAGAGTGTGTTTTGGGATAAAAAGTTTAAATTTCATAATTCTGGATTTTAAACAGATTTTTATCACAGGGGTATTTTGGTCATTTCTCATAAAAGACATTTCCAAATATTGTGATTCGAATTTTTTTTGAGCCTTTATTTACTTTTCATCATCGTTGTCTTCAGGACCAGGAAATAATTCATGCATATTGATGCCTAAAAAATCAATGAATTTGACAATTTTTTCGGTCGGACTACATGGACTCCACCATAGTAATGGAAACATAATTCGGCCTAAGCTCCTCCAAATGATTCGATTCAACTTGGATATTAAAGAGAACTCATTGAAGCGTCGACAAAATTAATTTGAAGCCGTTTGGAATCTTTTAAGAGGGTCGTTGAGTGATAGAGTTTTGAAGGAATCTTCTAGGAAGATTCATCTAGAGAAAGTGATTTTCAATAGAAAAATAATAACTCCTTCAATATGCGTACAATTAATCTGAAATTTGGAGGGTGGACAGAGAACACATTTATGAAAAATATTTATGCAGATGTCCATGAGTGAATTTTCAAATTAAGGGTTCGAAAACTCGACAATATTTTGTTGATGAAATCTGCCTATAAAAGGAGAGGACCTCCTACCTCTAAATCACATTCCATTCATCACCACACCATCCATCACAAAGAGAGTCAGCTTGAGTGAGTGAAGGGGAAGGTGGATATTTTGATCCTTAAGAATATGGAATCCTTTTAAGATTAAATAGAGAAGATTAAGGCTTCTCAAGTGATAGAAGGCTAAGCGGAAAGTGGTTGCGGACGACGACACCTGACGGACACTCTCTTCCAAGTTTTGATTTTAATGTGTAATCTCTTTTTGAATTTCTCTTGAACCTATATTTTTTAATTAATCTGGTTGTTTTAATTCTTAAATATATTTTCAAAAAAAAAATTTTGATCATTGTTCCATCTATAATGTAGAACAATTGACTTCGCTATTTAAAAATCATTGGTAATGTTTTTCCATTGAGCATAGCGAATTCAATTAGGTTCAATTACATGGAGGTCATTAAGTAATTGAGTCACTTCTATAGGCGGGATCAAAATCATATTGACGTCATACATATGATGTCTTTTAAAATTTTAGTGTACACCTATGGGTCCTTGGGGGTACATTTAGGAATTTAAATAAAGAGATATTTTTTATATACAATGAAGAGGGGAGTGTCGGAGAGGGTGAATCTTGTCTGAGACCACTGTTTTTATTCTTGATTTCAAACCCACATTATCTTAACTTTAAAATTATTTCACTTTAGTATTTAATTAAAATTTTATTTTCAAATTGTTAATAAAATCCCAATTTTCATTTCTGCATAAAAAATAATAACAAAAGTGACAGTTTTGCAACTCAAACTGCAACCTCCTCGAGAGACAACCATGTGGTCACCACTGTGCTACATTAAAAGAGAATATATTGAGTGAGGTTTTTACGACACAATGATGCTCACATCATATATTTGGTATCATACCTACTGGCTCTTACATAATGGTACAATGAAATGAGAGATGTTTTTCATATATCATATCATGATAGGTATCACACCGACCCTTTTCATGTGATCAATGTGGGTGATGATTAGCTTAATTTTGGTGTATCCTTTGAGTATGATCTAATGCGTGTCTTAGATCATAGTGAGAAGGTTTCGTGGATAATAATTTTTAAAAAAAAAATTTGAATTGTGGCCACAAGGACTTTTCTAAGAGTAAACATGGGAGCTAGAAACATATATACTATATTTGTGGGAGAATATTTTTCTTCATGATTTGAGAGTTTCGTTGGAGTGTAGCACAAGGATGATCTTTAATAATATGGGTATATTGTAAAATCCACACTTTTTTGGTAGATTTATGAATATTGTTTTCATATACCATTTTTCCTTGTTTTGAGTAATTTTCTTTTGGTTTTATCTTCAGTTTGTTTAGTGAAATTCGGTAGTTTTTGGAGGGGTTTGGGAAGTGCATGATAAGTGCATGGTTTTCCCAAACTGTGTGCCCTAGATCACTAAACTGTAAAACCCCCTAATAGAAGGGCATTTTATGGTTGGTTATATGTTCAGAAAACCAAGCACCATTCTAGTAGAAATTGTGTGACCCATAAGAAGGAGGCACATAGTTAGCCACACGGTAAGGGAAAGTTGTGTGCCCAGAGAAAGAAATTGTGCATGTGGAAATTTAATCCCAAAAATTTTAGATTAAAAATACCCAAACCCCTTGAATTCACATTAATTTTACCATATCCATACACTAAATGTTTCTATCATTCCTAGAGGCACCAAGACGGATTCCATGGAATTTTAACCACTTTTAATATTGAATCAAATCTCGGGTAGAGATCTACACCTCTCACGATAAGAGAGTCTCACACTATATAGTTTTCTCTGAAAATATTATCTTTCTCTCATCCTTTGATGGGAAGTTTTCCTTCATCAGTAGTTGATATATATCTTGGTTATGGTAGATATTATCCATTTCATAATAGATATATGCTTTTAATCAAGATAATTTTTTTCATCATGATCTTAATCATTCCAGTTTAATTGGGGATTTCTGTTGGCGAGTGTTCATCAATAATCATGAGATAGGTCGTATAAATTTAATTCATATAGTCTTGAATTCCAATTTTAGGTATGTATTATCGAATTTCAATTGGAACTTTTGTAAATTGATTCTTGAATTTAATAAATTAATTGATAAATTAATTTATGAATCTCTGGAATAGATGGATATAGATTAATTGATTAATTAATAAATTAATGAAATTTAATGATTGTCGAATTCATGAAATTTGATTAATTAATCATTTAATTAATCGATGGAATGTTGTGATTGTGTAATTTATGGGATTAGATTAATTTATTGAAAAACTAAGTAATAGAATGTTCTAACTATTGAATTAAAGGGATTGGATTTTAGTTACTGGAAAATTAATGTGATTATGAATTAATTGAAAATTGGTTTCATGAGATGGCTTAATTGACCTTAATTAGTTATATGAATTGAATATTGAAAAATGTTTTAATAGTGATTAACTCAAATTATTTAATTTGATTGAAGTATTGAACCATGATTTGTTTTGATAGTTAAAATGGTATATAAATTGATGTGAAATGTGACAAAAGGGTTAATGTTTATTAAAGTTGAAAGATATGATATGTGTGATATATCATTTATATGCAATAAATGAGTTTAGGACAGTATTTGAGGCTCTAAATAAACATGTGAGATAGTGTGTGTGGGAAAAGAATATAGGATCCAAATTCCCATGTGATATTGATGTGTGGGATAAGGATTGAAGATATAAATATCCATAGGAGATAGTGAGTATGTGATTGAAACTGAGGCTCTAAATCCCCATGAGTCATTAAGGTTCAGGACTGGGACAACGGCTCGAAATACCCATGTGGTGTTAGACATGAGGTTTTATTCCCAAGAGTTGTCATTGGAATGTCTTTATAATTGGTTGTGATGTGATTTGAAATCAAATAATAAATGATAACCATAATATTATGATATGGTTTAGACTCTAACATGGATCAAAGAATGTATTTATGTTTTCGGTGTCCTACGAAACCTAGTGGTTTATGAGGATAATTAAAGAATAATGAAATGTGGAAATTTTTTACCTTATGAATTGTAATTTATTATTTATACAACTATATACCTTTTTAATGGTTGGATATTATTTTACGTAGTATCAGTTGTGGCCTAATGAGTTGTACTCACATCCTATTGGGGTTTTCTGGTCGGTACCAAAATAGACTTCATGTTTATAGGAGAGGATAAAGGAAAAATTCTTATGTTAGATGGATAATTTGGGATAGACCATGGATGAGGGAACCATTTAGGATTATAGACATTATGGATATTCATCAATGTCTTTATTTATTATTTCTTTTTCATGTTGAAACATGGCACATATTTGGAATGACATATCTAGTATTTAGTTTTGGATATATTACCTTTTATTTTATACATCATGTGATACTGATTTGGTTCAGTTAATTAGTTATATCATTTTGAAATTGTTTAATTATATCCACTATTACGCTTCTTTGATATGAAGGTAATAGTCTCCTCATTATTGATATTATACCCTCATTGCTTGTTGGAAGCCTCTAGAATACTAGGAGCCACACTTGAGGTCATGTAACTGAACGACTCGGGGAACCCGTGTGTGGCACCTAGGTCATGAAATTACAAATAATGTTATGAGATTATAGAAGGAATGGAAACTAATCCTTAGGTATATCAGTATCTTTGAAATTAATGATCATATCACGAAGGTAGCATATTGGTTGGATCTTCCACCAACCTCATCTCATGTCCACGATGTGTTTCATGTATGTCTCTCTTAAAGAAGTACATACCTAACCCTTAGTATTTTCTAATGTTTAAGGTGGTGCTTCTGGAGAATTAACTTTCTTATGAGGAGAAACTAGTGGTGTTTTCGGATAATATAGGTAAATTTATACCAAACAAGACCACTCACCTATAAATATTTTCCGTTAAACCATCAATTTGAGGAAGCTTTATGGAAACTTGAGGATTTAATGAGGCAGTAGTGTCCTTAGTTGTTTATACCAAAGTGATAGAATTTTATGGTCGATATTCATTTTAAGAGGGTATAATATAGCACCTATATATTTTCTAAAATATATTTTTTAAAATAAAGTTATATTTTTTTGGATATTTTTGGTTACACGCATCCCAATGTTTAAACAAAACATGATATAATATTTAAATATTATTATGTAATATGATATCTATAATCAAGTCAATAGAATGGATGGTATGAATAAGATTATATAAATTATGAAAATATATGATTTAAAAATTTATATAAAATTAATTTATTCATACCAATTTATTAGCAATAAAAATAAAAACTATTGGAAAATATAGAAAATCATTTTTTTAAAAACTACTTTCACGCACAATTTTTTTTGAAATCAAATATAATTGTTTTTGAATTTTTTTGTTAAATGTATATATTATATATTAAATCAATTTTTTAACATTAATATTATGTGTAAATTTTTTAAGAGATATTAATAAATCCAATATTCATATTAAAACTACATTTCTCTAAAAAGATGTTTTGTTAACTTTTGCATAGTTAATTTAAAATTAAAATTTCAAATTTTAATAAAATTATTGGAAAATATAAAAAATAATTTTTGAAATAATCATATCACAATAATCTTGGATTGAAATTTTAACAAAAAATGAAAAGATAAATTTTTCATTGAATAGTAAAAAATACTTGTTTTCATAAGAATTTTCATTTATTTTAACCATTTACAAACTGATAAATTATTTTAATATGGCCTTAAAAGTAAATTTAGTTCAATTATATATATCAATTAATAGAATTAGTTCCTTGTATTCAATTAAATATTTAGTATTGATATACAAACATTGTAATATTTTTCCATTTTCTCTTTGAAAGACTGATTTCTCATTATATATGCAGGTTTAATTAAAAAATAAAATTTTCCACATATATGAATGAAAATTGGAAAAACAGATTCGATATTTTTAATAATAATAATTAAAAAAATTATTAAGTTATATTTAATTTTTTACCATTCTAGATGGTAAATGAATTAAAACTTATTTAGTGTTATTAAGGTGAAAAAGGGTTTTCCTAAGTGGTGAAACTAAAAATATAAGACGTAAAATTATATATAAACTTGTTAAACACCCATTTTATAGAAATATTTTGACCTTATAACATCTAAGGTTCAATAATGATCCATTTTTTAGAAATTTTTCATAATAAAATTTATTTCTTCTTTTTTTTCAAAAATTACAAGAGTTCCACTCAACACACCTATAAAAGGAAACCATTTATCCTCTTCTATACACACTTCCAAAACCATTTTTTCATCCATGAACTACCCATATAACATAAAAATCCCTACCCAAAACCACGATCCTTTTTTATTGTAAACAAAATCTATGATGGGTTTAGGTAAAATATAATGTGGTTGTCAGAAGAAAAGGTAAAGCTTTTAACTATGCCTTTTTGTACTTATTTTTATAACTCCATCAAATATCCATAAATTATTATGATATATTATAAAAATTATCCTAAATATAAAAATATTATATTATGTTAATTTAATAACCTATATCTATATCCCCTTCCATTAAATGGTATTAAAAATAATTATTCATGTGGATGGTGGGTTACTGCCTCATGAAATGATATTATTCATTTTACATAAAAACCTCTCGTATATAGATATAATGATGGATTAAATGATTATAAATTATATTTAGGATATTATTATGCTTATTTAATTATTATACTACATATACCTTCTAATATTCCATTCTGTCGGAATACGATGACCTCGCTCGTGTGTACGGTGGAATACCCCCTCACTAAGTGATTTGATTCGTTCACGGATTGCGTAGAATATACTAAGGATGATTTCAATGAAAATACTTAATGTAAGTGAAATATATGAAATAAAAATTATTTTTTTAAGCTAACATATTATTTTCTTTTCTTTAGTTTAATATACTAAGAAAACAGAAACAACGTTCTTGCGTACATACGATCAATCATGGAATTGTTCATAAATAGGGGATAAAAGTTTTAAGTAAGTAATATATTGAATTATATATATATATATAATGTTAATCGATTTAAAATAAACATATATTTATTATAATGGAGGTTTTAATGTGTATGAGGGAATTTAAATCTTAGGAAAGGAATTTCCATCTCACTTTTTTTTACTTATGTGAAACACATTCCATATTCACCTCCAATTTAATTTATACGATATGTATAATTCCCATGAAAGTAAATTAGTTTGAATCACATGAATATTATTTGGATTTAAATATCCATTTTATGATCTCTATTTTAAGGTGTTTATGTTTCAAAAGTTACTAAATCGGTAAGAGATTTTAATGTTTCATTTTGTGTAAATATTTAATTGTACTTATGACCCAAAATATATGAAATTGGAAATGATTTTATGTTGTAATCTCATTATTTATTAGGATAGTTTAGGACTATGATTATTATTATAAAATACTTTTTTAAACTCTTCAAAAACTCATTAATTTTATTCTCCTAGGGTTATGTCATGATAATGCATGTTTTCCATTCATTTCCCTCTGTTTACGTACTCTAGGGACTAATTTTTTTTTTTTAAGAAAAATAAGCTTTATCTCTCACTTCAACCAAAAAACCTTTTTCTTCTAAACCACATTTTCTAAAAAATTTCTCAAAATTGTTTTTAATATTTTAAAAAGAAGTTTTAATTGAAATTTTTACCAATTTTTAACTTTTTACCAAATTTTTTAGTTAGAAATTTGATGTCATTTTCAAAACATGTCCTATTTTGATTCTATAAAAACTATTAGAAGATTCATTTTTGTAATGATTATGGATTTAGTGGAATTTATAAATATCAGGATCAATATTTTTTTGATAAATAATTTATAATTTTTAAGGTAATTTTCCAAAAAAAATTATTAGTATAATATTTTAATAATTTAAAATTTTAAAAAGGACATTTTCAATGAAATGATATTTTCTTCAGGAAATGTTCATAGTGATTTTTTTTCAAAATTATTTTCCATCTAAAATTTTATCTATTGATGTTAGTTAATATATAATAGGGATATTACCTGATGATTTGATATTTATTCTAACTCTAGATAGATTATATTTATAATGAAAGGATTTTTATAAAGACCATTTCTCCTCAATGGGTTATACAATGAAAAATACTTATAAAATCCACTTTTTTCTATAGTGTATAATTTTATGAAAGGGTGAAATGATTATGAATCTTATTTCTTTTCGTTAGGTTATGATATAATAAAATCTTTCTGAAACCCATTTCCTTCATGTGTTCTGATATAAAGAATTATTTATGATATTTAAGTGTATATATGTATGATTTTCTTTATTTGATGGGTTGAACATATATCTCCCTCAAATTTTATGTGTAAACATTAATATCTAAGGATATAAAGATGACTCTAATAGACAGTAGACCCTATTTAGAAAGGGTATTTATCAACAATGATAGTCATGGGCTTCTACCTTGACTATTAAGATGGTTTGGGGATTGAAACCATTCCACTATGATTTCATAAAATGTATTCATTGAATTATTAATTAATTTTTTTTCCTTTCTTGTGTTTATGCACCAATTACAAGTCTAATTCCATTATTATGCTCTCATGTATCATTTTATTTTGTTACCTTATGATTCATGTCTTAGGAACTATAAATATTTAGTTAATTACCCATGATTATGATCTTTGATATATAGGTTATTATTTTTTAATGTTATTACCAAGTTCCCATGCCCTTCTCATTCTGTAAGGTTTACTTATCTCCATTATTTTCCCTTCCCAGGCATAATACTCCACATTTTCTTATGTTTCATTTCTCCATGTTCTTATGACATGTATTATGTATTATTTTTCTAATAAGAGTTAATGTTATGATGAAGTTATTGGGTGAAGATGTAGTTCACTGGAGAATAATTTGTTTATGTTTACAGGTTTCCAATGGAAATATACCATTAATATCCTCAAGAGTGTATGTAATTTAATAAATGTTCATCATAAAATGATGTAGTGTCTATGTATTGCAAATATAGGTTTACTTTAATTAGAAATATAAATTTTTAGATTGAGATATTGAGGATAAAATTCTATTCATACAATAATAATTTGAATGAAACAATATGGCCTTATCATTTAGTTTTAACCATAATTTACCAGATTTTCCTTCCACCATGGTGATAAATTTTATAATAGTTACTATTCAAAATTCCAAAAATAAAAAGTTCCTATTTACTAAACATTATCCTTATGATTCCAAATATTGGATCCATTTGATCAAATTAAATAACTAAAAACAAAGAAATTAATTTTAAAAGAAGTTTTAAAATGAGACGGGAACGACTTTATAAAAAAATCATAAAATGTGTTTTTTGAATATTATTATAATAAAATAAAATATTAAAATTATTCCAATGAAAATAACTATATTTCTAATAATATAATAAAAAAATTACTTCTAAATCATTCTAAAATAAAATATAACTATTAAAATTTTGAAAAAAAGATATATTTTTCAATAAAAAAATATTTTCACTATTCACTAATATTAAATCTTTTAAGAAAAATAATATAATTTCATCGTAAGATTATTTATATACGATGATTTAAAATGTGGTATTATTTTTATAAAATAAAATTTTTATAATTTTTATAATTTAATAATAAAAATTTCACAAAAACGCAATAAAAACATTTTTGAAGAAAACATATTTTCAAATAATAACATAACTTTAATAAATTGAGTTCATATTTCATAGTAATTAATAAAATAATTTGTATTGAGTAGGAACTTTACTTATATATTTCATAAATTGTTTAATAATATTCATACCTTACAATTTAACAGTTATGTTATAGTGAACACATTTAAATAATAATATTTTGTGCTTTGTTTGGGATTAGTTTTGTGTGTCATATGCGATATCAAACATAATGTACTTTTGAAATCTTTTTGCATTATATTTTACCCTTATTAAATAAATTTAATCCTTGAAATTTGATCTTGTGTTTTCAAGTTAACAGTTTTAAATTTGAAATTTATTTTCTGGGAAAATTATATCATAAAAAAGGCTAAGAAAACATTAAATTAAAATTAGGAATTGGGAAATATAATATTCACCAAAAAAATGAGGTTTCAAAATATAAGAACATCAGTTAGAAGTTAAAATTTAGATATTGAAGAGAATAATAATTTTGAAAGATTAAAAGAGTGTTATATAAACCATAATCATGAGAAAGGTAACCATCACATAAATTTAAATATATTATTAGTAAAAAGGACATTGGTTTCTCATTAAAAAATGAAAAAAGGATAAAAATTTTCTTTCGAGTTCCTTTTGGTAAATTCGAGAGATTATTTTACTACCTAGATAAATGACTTGAGAAAATAATATTACATGATTTATTTTCATGTCCTTAAAAACTTTTTTTCTTTTTTTTCTTCAATAAATTTCAACTACATTACCTATAATAAGAAATGGATATTTGAAATTTACTTATTTTTTAATTCATGAATAAATTTTTAATGAATAATAAGATTCATAATTTATTCCATCAAACTCTAAATATTTACCCAAGCCAAATTGGTTAGCATTGGTTATCCAAGATGTTAAATCACACATTGACCTGAAATAATAATATAAAATGTTCAACATAATCCATTCAATAATTAGTTAACCTTAAGACTTCTCTAATGTATTACCGACCATATTCAAAACCTAAAAATTTGATCAAAAATTATCCTCATAAAACATAAAGTAGTTCATAATTTCACATTTTAAAAATATAAATACGTTGATCATATATACTAATATCCTAAATCACCGTTCACTTAATATTTATTCCATATATCTCATATAACACCAATAACCTAAAAACTAGTGATTTTTTAAACTCAATGGTTATCTAATACCCTTTATATTAAACTTAAAAAAATGTAATATCATTCTTCCCAAATCATATTTTATGTTAAACATAAAGTTTATATACACTTTAACCCAATGAAGTGTCTCCCGAAATGACATTAATCACTTCAAAATCCAAAAAAATCAAAATGATTTTATCCAATATTATGCTTCCAAAAATAAAAATAAAATTTATCTGTCAACATTTTTTTGAAAAAAAAATTTCACACTAAATATGAAAACATGTATCTTAGTGGTGGGAATAACCACCACATCGCTATTCAGTTGTGGTTTTATGCCATATGGCATTGTTGGATGTTATGGGTTCTAACCCACTATAGGGGTTATCCTTTTTTTAAAATAATAACATTTCGAAAAATATAATGAATACCATAAAAAATATCATTACACATAAAATTTCATTTTTAAATGAAAATATTTTCTATACGATATATTCAAAAATGTACTAACTCTTTTATTCTAATATCCCATATATTACTCAGCCTAAAAATAATATTAACCATAAATTTTATCAATAAATTTAAACTTTTGTCCACATAATATAAAATCATTATTCCCTAAATAAACATTTCAGTAAAAATTATATCAAATAAAATATTTTTATTTACATATTTTTATTTGAAAATATCATTAATAATATTAAATTCTCATCAAGGAAAACATAAATAGGGGTATATATGTCTTTAAAATTATTATCAACCTTGGTCTTATCATCCTTCCTTTTTTTGTATTTTCTTAAATCCACTTCGTGGATTACTGGAAACCACACACATACCAAAAACCAAATATAACCAGATCACATCATCCAAAAACAAAAAACAATAAGCGGGAAACCAAATTCAACATTTAACCAAACAGTACCCAAATTCGTGAATTCAAAATTAAAAAGTGAACCTCGAACCAGGCACCACACACCACCTCATGCTATAAGACATTACCATCTTCTATGTCAGCCACGTCAAGTCAACATCCTCCATGCTATCTTCCTCATCATGAAACATTGTCTTCACCATCTCGTCCCCGACAAGGTACGTCGACGGCCTCATAAAATCACACCAGTAACTGGAAACCAGAAGGGATACCATCAACACCATCAAACCAGACCAAACCATCGCAGAAAACACTTACATAATCAACCAAATGAAACCATTAGTCTTATCATCACTATAGATATTAGGTTTATCAAAATATCAAATATATTTTAATGTTAAGTAGTCCCTCAATCATGTGTTTACCAAATATACCATTTATTACCAAATAAACATTCTATGTTATTTGTTCAATTAAATATATATTTCCAAATTCATAAATAAAAATGTTATAGAATAATACATATATGTATCATGAATGTTATATCTATAATATCATAATACATCAATAAAATCATTATCATGTTCTATTACATTGAATCTTACATCCTTAAACATTTAATATTTTAATAGTCAGGTTCCTTCTTTGGTATTAGAGTTAACCCTTGGATTTGGATATTGACTTGGACAATAACCGTATTCTGCACACATAAAACATTAAATAAAAATTGTGTTTTCAGATGAAATTTATTCCCTACCATTGTAATATTATATTTTTACTTAATGTTTTATTGATTGAATCCCTTACTTTCCAAACATAAATCATTTTCCCAATCCATTGTGACATTATACAAAATTCCCCTTTCCACAATTCTGACATGAATTAAATTATGCCTTCATTCCACCGTTGTCTCCTTTACTTGAGTTCTATAAAAATTATATCATTCACTAATTTTATGAGTTTTATAGTTACATAAGGTCTGGTTTTTTAATCATATATCATGATATTTGATTATGCATGATCACAGTACCTTCCACTCCTTTCATCATCCCATTTGGTATCTCATGTTCACATTATATTCCATCACATTAAATGTTAACATGCTTACTTCTGGTTCCATCTATTAGCTAAAATAAAAAATAACAGTATGAGAAAAAATAATCGTATATGGAAACAACATAATATATACCCTGATAAATTTTAGGATGTTATCATATACATATATATATAATCAAAGTAATTCATAGTGTTATGTTCCTTAATTTATGTTTTCCTAAATCTGGTTCCCTATGTATTCTATAAAACTTTATCTAATACAAATATTAAAGACCTCAAATAATGTATCCTAGAACCGGTGATTAATTAATTACACTAGAAATAAATACATGAAATTGCATCCCAAAGGTCTGAAGAGATTAGTCATCTTTAAAAAGTAGATACATACATGAATTTAAAATTACATTTGAAAAAAGGAAATACAACATAGTGATTTCTATGAGGAAACCATTATTTCTTATAGTATAAACCTAAATATAAATCACAAGATATTTCTTTTAATACTTTGGAAGGTAACATAAGAAAAGTGTTATCTCAAATACTCAGTAATGGAATGCATATAGTGGAAGATGAATAATTCATAATAATATAGAAATAATAAATGAGGATAAAATAATTCTATCTATATATTCTCTAAAGTTATAAACTTATCCAAGGATTCATAAAAATTAAGCAATCACATGGAAATAATTATTTTCCTATTGATGTAATGTATAATTAATGACATTAGGAACATATTAGCAAAGCCTTATCCAACACATCTGAAAATACCATCAAGTCCATCTTCTATGATATATGAATAAATGGTTAATTCCAAATCCAAAACACATGATAGTTTTTCTCGTGAGACCTATCAATGATTCAAGAGGATGTATCATTATGATAACATCATTTACTAAGTCCAAATCATTCCTCATATTACTGAATAATACAACTGAGTCCACATTCTATATCAATCAATAACATTAAATATTGGAATAACTATCATATAAAATTTCAATATGTTCCCCCCAAAAAATATAAAATATCATAAAAAAGAAATATGGTAGACATTATCCTTATATTATATCCTAAAATAAAATCATACAAAGGTTTTATAGATAGATGAAAATATATTAAAAAGTTTAATGACAATATTCATGAGGGAAATATCCTTTCTAATTTGAAAATTACATTTTAAAATATAAAAATAGCACATGAAATAAGTAAATAATTTATTTGAAAAGTAAATTTTTAAAAATTTAAAGAATATTAAATTAATTAAAGGACCATTATAGTGGTATTTGGTTTTTTCTTATATTTTAAACACATATTTATTTTACACATTTGTAAGAAAAGTAAAAATGTAAATCATTTGAAAAAAAATGAATATTACTTTTAAAACATTTCAAAACATAAAACAAGTATACAAATGACTTTATGAAATCACATAAAAACAATAATAAATTGAAAACAATTTTTGAAAACTAGTACATGGAATATAAATTTTTCTTCAACTGAGACTTAAAAATAAACAATCCCATAAAAAGATGTGATTGTTAAATAAACCCATTCCACTTGGGTTTGATTTGAATTAAAATCCTATGAAAGGAATAAAATTCAATGAAACATTAATTAACATTGATTAAAATATTTTATTGATATTATATATAAAATTGGATGTATATCAACCTTATAAAATAAAATAATTTTGAATATGGAATATATCTCATAATATTAAATGTGATATGAGAAAAACTTTCGTTAGTATTAACTTCCCCTTTAGCTGTAAAACCTCCTATGTAAATATATATTTATTATACATATATTAAATAACCATATTATAATATATAATTCCATATATAACTTAATTATAGTCATTTATCAACCATTTATTGTAAATTATTTTTCAAAATCATTGTCTAGGTTAATAATTTCTTAATTTTTTGGGCTTATATTGGTTTGGTTGTTTTGTTCCATTAACTTTCATCATGGTTCCATAATCCCAAGAATGTTAAAAATTAAAAAACGTTTTATTTATTTATTATATTTTTATATATAGTAACCCATAAAATATAGATAAAGAAAAATTAATTGCACTATTCATGGAGACAACAGGTCGTATGTACGTATGAACGTTGTTTCTATATTTAAATGAATGGAAAGAAAAAATGTTATATAATTATTACAAAATAATAAATGATTATTATATAATATAAATAATTTATATTTATCAAATCCATAATTATCAGCTTCCAAGTAAGATATAATTAAAAATTCAATCACATCATTTCATAGAAGAGGTAATCTACACATACGCACGAGCGACATTATCATTTGCCAAAGGTTTGGAAGGTAATAAGGTGGAAATGATATTTTAATTTCAGAGGTATAAAAATTTCATAATTATCCTATATAAACACTTAAACCATAATAAAACCAATCTATAAAATATGGTGATGCAAATAAATTCAATCATTGTGAGGAGATGGTAAGTTATGCATACGCACCATCTCTACTTTTACTTCTCATTTGATTTGAAAGAGGGTGGATAATAATGGTATCATAATAATGATAAATTTTAGTTATATTAAGGATCTTTATTTTATAATTTTAGGTAAAATAACATGGATATTTATGAGTTAAAATTAGAATTAAAAAATAAATTGATCAGTTAAATTGATTATCTCTTCTTCGGAAGAACACTATTTGATTACCACTTAAGAATCCTAGGGATTGTATTTTGGGGAGACCAAAACATCTATAATGTCTATAAGGAAGTTGATAAGAAATTATATAAAGTTATATTTTAGATATAATGCTCGAGTTGGTGTAAAAAATTGAGGGAGGATGTTCCCTTTTATAATTGAGGTGAGGGGAACCTTTAGAATTTCATAAAAAATTAATATATAATATGACTATTCTAGAGATTACTACTTGAAAATGGTCAAGATTTATTAGAATAGTATATAGGGGTTTAATAACTTCCAAAAATGAAATTTGGAAAAGTTTTGATATCATTTTATTCCATAACTTGTTTATTAATCCATTGGATATCATATTTTAACATTAACCATGATAACGTATTATTCAATATATAAGGGTCGTAATTTTACATATAAGGTAACAATTTTCCCATAAAAGGAAAAGGCGTAGAATTTTAGACTACATCAAATCCTAATTTTCCACTTTTTTGTTATAATTTTTAAACTATTTTTAAAAAATATTATTTTGATAAAATATCATTAATATCAATTTTGACACTACACATTTAATTAAGGTGAGGGTCATATTTGTAATTTAATACAAAATTAATATAGGATATGACTATTCTAGTAAAAAATAATTATAAATGGTCATGAAATAGTATAATAGTGGATAGTGTTTTAATAACATCATAAAGTGCTATTTATACAATTTTTTATATTATTTTATTGCACAACATTTAATTAAGCCTTTGGTTACCCTATATTTATATTAATTGTGGTAACATCTTTTTTAGTATTTAACAGTTTTAATTTTATATATGAGGTAAATGTTTACCTATAAAGAGAAAGTGGATAAAATTTTAGACCACATCTTATCATAATTGATAAATTCTATGTTTTTATAAATTTTAATTAATTAAATATAATATTATTTTTATAAAATTGTATTAATGTCATTTTTTACACTACTCATTTAATTTTACTTAAAATACATCATGGAAAAGTTTTATTTCGAATATATTTATTTTAAAAATAATTAATATGACCCATTTATATATCAAATTGGGTCATGTTATATTATTCAAATTATATCTCTTAATATTTCTAAAACCATTTATTTTACTTTTCTTTTAATTAAATAAATATTGCCTTAGCATTGTACAAGCATTAAATTGAATTATATAATTAATAAATTTAAAAATAAATTTATATAATTAAAATAATTTCATTAAGAAAAATATATAATTTTAGGTAAATTTATATATTTATTTTTCCTCTATAAAAAGAACATTTTAAATAGATGAAAAAAATACATTTTTCAATAAAATTCAGTATTTTCACTATTTATTGGAAATTACATCTTTTTAGAGAAATCAATAAATTTCACTATATGATAATTGTGATCATATAATTTCAACAATGAAATTATTTTTTATAAATAAAATTTCTACATATTCTATAAATTAATTATAATATTATATCACAAAAATGAAATAAAAATTATTTTTGAGGAAACCATATTTCTGAAGCATAAGGTAAAATTTCTGAAAATTTAGTACTTATTTCAAAATAAATAATAAATGAATTTATGTTGATTTTTTTATTTATATATATATATATTTCATAATTTGGTTAATATTATTCATACCATCTAATTTAAATTATAAGTGATAAAAATGTACTTAAATAATTATATTTTGTGGTTTTTTGGATTGGTGTTCTGTGTCATATACACTATTAAACATAGTATTCTTTTAAAATATTAATTATTAAATGAAATAATCTATTATATCTCTAAACATCTTCTTACATCCCAGATGAATATATTATAATGAGTTATGGTATTCATCCAATAACTCCTTCTTCCAACCTGGTATGGATGGGACACATACACAGTTCCCAAACCTTATCATTCCATCACAATCATGGTTGAAATCAGAGAATATTCTCACCATATTTTATAACCCTAAATATTCCTTTTATGCATTTGAAGTATTCACATGGATATATGGTTGAATACCCATTTGATAAAGAAAATATTTACTAACCTTCTTTTATAATTTTTAATCCATCGATTGAAAAGCTACATGTATTTTATCTTTTCTTATACCCATCATTGATAGGGATGAATGATTCTTTTGACTCAAATCATTGTTCACCTTGTTTTCTTTCAATGTGTGGTAATTTATTTGGCAGTTATAATCATTAACCAAATTAGACCAAATACTCTATCATATATTCATCTCTTTCTAAGTGAATTTATTATTTACACTTTTACGATTTGTATGTATATCAAGCATTTATCGTTAAAGATAATACCTCCATATGAATAATGAAAAAGGTACTATATCTAACTCCAAACCCTGATTTTGTTAATTTTTTCAGGATATATTGATTTTAATCAAGCATAATATATCACAATAACATTTTATCATGAATAAGTATTTCACTCTCTTCGTTGATGCATCACTACATATTATAAACCATTATCCACTATAAGGTATAGTCAAAAAAGGAGTTCTACCAAAACATCACTAAAGTTCCATGAAATTTTCCTCACATCCATTAGTCAAAAGGGACTTGTATCCCGTACATATTGATTTAGTAAGTGGATTTGATTGTCATAAGAAATTATTAACAAATGATCTATAATATCCATCCCAACTAAGAAAACTATGGATCTTGGTCACTATGGTAGTTCTGGGAAAACATTAAATAATATAATTCTTTAAGGAATCCATATATATATTCTCACATGGGATTATATTCTGAAAAAATGAGTCATTTTATACATAAAATTTATAAATGGTAAATTTTTTACACATAATATCCTTCCTCAACGTCTTCATCACAATCTACAAGTAAAATTTATTCTCTTACTTTCTCTTTTAAAATATAATAATATCATATATAATGACACCAAAACCCAATCAAGGTAATATATAAAGTCTCTATTAATTATATCAATTTTTATTATTTAGGAATTATTATGACCAAATGGAATCATAATAAATTCATAGTATCCATACCATGTACATAATGTTGTCATGGTTCTATCCCCCTTATTTACTATCAATTAATGATATTATTAATAAATGTAAATCTTAGAAAAATATAGAGCTCCATGTAGCTGATTAAACTAGTAATAAATATAGGGAATATGATACCATCATGATGTTTATCATCATATCTTCTTGAAATATACTATCAAAAGTATGAATTGTTTTGAAACCTTAACTTCATTATTTGAATGAAGACGAGGAAAATATTATGGAAAAGTAGCAAAAAACTCTTATACAATCGGAATATTATTGATTTTGGGTATATCCCTAACTATCCATTCATCCAACATTAAAAAAATTATTAATGGGAAAGAATTATGAAGGTTATGGAGGTCTAAAATAATAAAGACCCAGTGCATCCAAAATGACATGGATGACACATATAGGGGAAGTGATCCATTAGTAGTAAAGGTGATACAATAACTCTTAGTGCAATCCCATAAGGCTATGAAGTCCACCCCATATTACCCTCTATCATGTGTGTGTGAGCATCAAGTTCTCAGAGAAAATTTATTAGCATTTTTGAACTTTTTGGTTATCACCCACTATATGATGATGTATTTTTGGATGGCCTTATGAACAATAGTGGGGTTAGTTTCTAGCTAGTCTAGTGAAAAACCATGAGTACGACATTGCTCTATCCCCTTGATAATGGTTAAATTTTAGAATATAAGGGATTCGCCTCATCTACGGAACACATTGAAGCTAGAATAATTGAACCAGTTCTATCATGAATTGCCCTACTACACCTTATTTATCTATTCTCAAATGATCAATCAATGTTATTTTTATGACCACTATCAAGAGTAATCCATTGGAACTAGTTCCCATCCATCAGCATTATGTGGTACATTGGAATAGGTCTTATACCTTCCATGAAGGACCACATAAAAGGGGATACTTCCCACTATTTTATAAGAGGTACCAGCACGACCTCCATGGCAATCACTTTAACCATCAGTTCCTTGCATGATCTTGATGAACCCTCATGAAGTGCCCTGATACATGTGATCCAAATTGTCCAAAACATCCAGGAGGGTTATCTATTGAAGAACAGGCATAAAAAATTGAATCTCTGGAGGCATGTTTGGTGTGTTATCAGCTACTAAAATTTCCGTTTCCCATGATTTAATCCCCAACCATCTTGGATAGACACCCCTTTTAAAAACAATCGAGAACTATATAATGGATTTTATTTCCATTTTATGTTCATATTTATCATTTCAATGATATAATATCATAGGATGGTTTGAAATATCAAACTTGAATTTCCTTCCAAAAACATTGATTTGAGATTTATGTTATGATTGTTAATATTTTCCTATTGTTACATCAAATTCAACTATAGGGATAAAATGTGATTTAAAGGGAGAACATTTTTATAAACATCAATATGGTAAGAATAACAGACTTTAGATGTGATCAACATATCATTAATATTTTTCACTACTAATTCAACATCTAGTCATTAATGTCGAATTGTGTTACACATGTAAAATTATTCCAAGACAAAAGGGTTGGTAAATCTAAAATCACATTATACATTAGAAGTTAAAGAGATTTAATAAGTTTTAATTTCAAAAAATCATTATAATACTCATCATCAGTAATATCTATTGACTGACATTTCACTTTTCCCAGGGATTAAAAGATTCTTGATGTCAATCATCATCATCAATATTTGTTTTTGATAAATCATTATCATAATGCCTATACTCCATTCATTTTAATCAATAAAGTTTGGGTTTTCTATTTTATAGTACATTATATCCATAATTATCTATCTTCTTTTTCCCATCACATCAGCATTCGATTACTTTATGACCATTATTTCTACATATAAAACATTTTATAGAAATATTAATATAATTTCTTAAAGGTAACCTTCTGCACATAGAACATAACGGTAGTATCATCTTTTTATCTCCATGATCATTATTGTTAAAATTTAATTTTTTTAGTGAAAATAAAATACTCAATTGGTTTGGGCTGAAATCAGTTTTCAGTTAAAATTTCTTTTTAAAATGAATTGAAAACTAAATCTCCCAATTTAAAATATACCCAAGTTACTTAATACAATAGGTATATCTTCTTTAATTATTTTAAATAACCTCTTAAATGTTTGTTCAATACTCACCAAGAACAATCTCATTATTATTTGATGATTTCAAGATTATTCTAATTTCACTCAAAAAGAAATATAACTTTTAAAAACTAACTATAAAAATCTATTTTTTTACATATTTAATTTTTTTGGAAAAGTATAGCAAACAAAACAAAAACTACACAACAGGTAATAAATACAAGTGGTTCAATCTCAACTAAAGACATAGCCATCTAAACATAGTTGTTATCCATTATCAAAAAGTTTTGTAAAATGTATAAAATTATCATTTTATTATATGTATAAATTGATCCACAACCTCGATCATGTTTTTTATAAAAAATTACAGTGGAATAATCGGATATACACAAACTATTCAATAATTTCTATGGGAGTACAAATATTTAAAAAAATATAAGAGAGTATTATATATTATTCAATATATTACATGCAATTTTTTATTAGTATTAAAAATATATACCATTCATAAACTGAATTTATATAAAATAGAGATAAAGAATAGAAAATAATTTTAAATCATTGTTAATTTGAGTTTTTTTGTTCTGGAATCGATTATTATTTTCTAAATATATTATTTTGGTTATGATTTGATGGAAAATGTTGTGATGATGATCTATTAAAATTTTATGAAGTTTTTATCAAAATATAGTTCCAAAGATTTTAAAATCAAACACTAGTTCAGTCCAAAACTTTAAAATATATTCATGTAATGTCTATGTTGTGTCTTGTATTTTCTCTGTCTTTAGTCCCTTATTCATGGACAAATGTTCTATGAAAATATCCACTGGAAAACCCTCATTATAAATTATTATACATTGTATAAAATATGGGGTCATTAAATACTACTGATCATCATTAAATTCATCAGAGAATGAAATGTTGGAAAATTATATTTTATAATTATAATGCCCAAAATTAGGTATGCTTTCAGAAAATTTTTATGACTGCTTCCACATTGGATTTTCCACATTACGAGAATTCTCATCAGATCTCATGAAAAAAACACATGGTGTATCAATTTTCCTTACGTTCAATAAATTACTTTTTCAAATTATAAATACTTAACATGGTTACTTCACTTATCAAAGAAGTAACATCATTTATTTATCAAAATTCTAGTATTTCTATATGACTATTCACTTTAATTTGGGGTCAATTGGAAATTTATCGATGTTCAATTAGTTTAAAAATGTCTTCATTTTCATAATGACATTATTATTTCATCATGTTGTAGATTGGAAACCAATATTCATTTATAAAAATATTTTATGAAATTTATGAATTATATTTGTTCAAATAAAATTGGTTTTTCTGTTGCAAGGATTCTTGTGTGGTAAATAAAAGAGTTACTTGAGAAACCATCCATGGTTGATCTGACATCAGTCTGTACAACCCACTAAGCATGCATTTTATTTGATACTTTTTAAATTTCTTGACCCCTAATCGATAGTTAGGATTTCTATGATTTACAGAATCTACTAGGGAAATTTCCAATATGATACAGAGTAATTTTTTTAAAGGTTGGGGCTGAACCCTCATATTATTATTAAAGAAAACAAAATACCAATTTTAACTGGGTAGAGAGAGACCCATTACATAGCCTAAAGGCCCAATGAGCATGTAGCACATTACATACCACGTAGGCCCAAATTTTTGGCCTAAGGCCAATTCTGTGAATAGTAACCCGACTAGTACAGTACTTGCCACTGCTACAGTGACCTGCTGCCGCTATATTGTCCTGCCACCTCTACAGTACCTATCGTTCAATCGTACCACCCCTGCTATAGAACCGCTACAGTACTACTACAGCAACATACACCCAATGGGTTTTGAACCCCCATTTTTCCGGTAGGATTATGGGGTGCTTAACACTAATCCAAACCCCTTCTACATATGATTCAGAGTAATATTTATCTTCTATAAAAAATAAAATTAATTATAAATAAAATAGTCATGATTTATTATTTTTAAAATAATTAATTTCAAAATTAAACCAATAATATCTCTATTTTTCATGATCAAAAATCATGTAATTACTAATCACACACACTGTACTATGAAGCAAAACTATTTAAAATAAGTTATAAATTTATATGTAAAATTTCCATGAAAAAATTATACTAATAATCCTAGACAAATTCCATTATTTTTATCCCTGAATTGATCCAAAAATGATGATATAATGAATAATTTTTTCACAATTACTTGGAAAAAATCTATCATAGGATGCATTTTATGATCCTAAATGAAATATTAAAACTAGTTTATTAGGTATTCCTTAGTATATATCCTATTGAGATAATACTACATAACACCTTTTTTACATTTGTGTACATTTCAACACTAAATGATTTAGAATTAATCATATCATATATCTTCTCTCTAGTTACCAAACCCCATATAGCTTGGAGCCGGTGTATGCAATCAATTACATTTGTATAATTATAAGGAATCATGTCCCAAAGGATTGAGAGTTTAGTAGTCTTAATAAACAAGGTACATATATGAATATTTTATTACAAATTAATAAGCTAAATAAAATATATATTTTTGTATATAAATTTGAGGATAATAAAATTCAAGCTAGTATATTCCATAATATCTTTTGTACTGCACTTCATTGATTCATTGGAAAAGAAAACATAATAAAGGGTAGATAAAATACTCAGTAAAGGAAAATATATAGTGTATATAAAAATGAATAGATAAAAATATAATTATAGTATAGTAATTAACTAAACACACATTCTAAGTAACCAGTAGGATGAAAAGTATGTAAATAAACATTAAGGTAATGTAAATGAAAACAAATTCCCTTGAAATATCTAGATAAGGTATAATAAATATGGAAAGGTAAAAAAATTAAAACACAAGTATTTTAATCATGTAATTTTAAATAAAATGTATCCATAGAAATGTCAATGAAAAATCTCATGGATGAATAATAACTGAAACTAAATGGGGTAGATGATTTTTTTAATGAAATTCATGTCTGAGGCACATGAAAACCTATAACATCAAGACCTTTCATAAGACAGTTTAAAACTATTGATAGAAACCCATTTAATTTTTAAAAATTATTTGTCTCATGAGAACCTATTTATTCATAGAGGAGCTATATAATTTTTGGGCTCCACATGTCATTGCCTTTTTAAGGAATTACTCATATCAAATATCAAAAATAAATAAAATATTTTATCAAATATCTATATTGAATAAAGAATGTCAAATTATAAATATTTCCCCAAAAAATAAAATAAATGTCAATGTGGAATCTATAGGTAAAATAGTAGACAGTTTAGGAAAGCGTAATATACTTGATAAATAAAATGGATAATTTTAGGGGAAGTAAATGTTCAATGGATATAAGAGACTAAATATTTCAAGGGGACTAGAAAATAAATCATGTAAGTGAAGTTGAATAATATTCATGGAAAAATAAATTTTAAACTGTCCAAAGGAAGAATATTGTTCGTATCAATAAAATATTTCCCAATTGTTGTAAAATAAAGGATTCTTTCATTTATGAATAGATATAAAAAGATCTTTTAAAGACATCATTGAGGAAAATATCATTTGTTTTGAAAAACCTTTTTAAAAACCTTTTTATTCAAATCTAGTTTTGATTACGTTTTATTTAATAAGTAACCCATTCCACTTTAAATGGAATATTTAGAGAAATGATGGAGAGTAAATTAGACTTGTCATACGAGGTAAAAATAAAAATCTTTTTGCATGGTAAAAAGGATATAAAAATTAATTGTTTGAAAAGTGATAAGAAGATTCCATTGAAAAGTTTTGTAATAGAAAAAATGGAAAAAGATTCATTCCCAAATCAGGATAAAAAAATTGAAAACCTTTTTAGAAAATGGTTTTTTAGATGAACATTTGTTCTCCAACTGAACAGGGAAATAAAGTTATGTTATCTTTCAAACATTTTCTTAAATATTTTGATTACTGAAGTTATTTAAAATGGTACAATTACTTAATAAATGTCATGAATGACCATAATAGAATAAAATTAAGGGTTTTAGTATAACGTGATCAAATAATTTCCTCTAATGAAAATTTGAGAGTAAATAATCATAAACAAAATGAGATTGGAAAGTAAACACTTGAAAATATTATAATGTTGAAGTGTGAATAAATCAATGAGTTAATTATGTGTATTAAATATATATCCACATATAAAAGAGAAAATACTTCAATAGATATTCAAATTAATTATACACATGATCATATAATATTAATTAAAATTATGAATTAATGTAACCTAATGAAAATTAATTGGGTTATGAAAGTATTTTCCCCTTGGTAACGTTAAACTCAATTCCCCTTAGATGGAATAATTCAAATTGAAACTCAAAATATCCAGAAGAATGAATGAATCATAATATTTTATGACATTATCGGAGTATGTGAACCATAGACAATAAACATGGTTTAAAAAAATAATATTTTTTTTTCAAGATAAATTTAAAAATCACAAAAAGGGCGTGAAATTGTAAATATAATCATTAAAAACATTCTCATGGATGATAACCATTAAACATTCCAAAGGGTCTCATACCACTTTGAAACATTTGAATAATATTCTCCATTAGGTAATAACATTTAATGAAACTTATAATATAATTAAAATAAATATTTTCATGATATACATTTTCCAATGGTAGTATATATACAATATAAAAGAACCTAGGGGCATAACAACAAATATGTCTCAATTTAATGTAAATTGAGACCAAATCTCTAACCTTGCCTTTACATTTAGGTGAACATCCACTAAATTTCTAAAAAAACATACTTATGTTAATTATTTAATTTATTGATATGATTTTTAATGTTTATCAAAACTTTTATTTCACTTTTTACTATGTTGTATAAAACAACTAAAACAATTAAGTTTGCATCGGTTGTTTTGAACAAATTCGGTTTATGTATCAAAAAAACATTGGTAAGTAAACAATGGTAAAAGGGGTAATTATATAACATCTATGGAATAATATTATTGACATAATTATAATATTTATATCTCATCTATACTATTAAAAACAATCATTAAATTTGGTTAAGAAAAATGAATCAACATTACAATCAGTGAGATGGTAGGTCGTAGATACGCATTAGTAACGTTACCATTTTTCAATAATAATTATGGAAAGAAGGTAAGTAACACCATATAGTTACAAAATGATAATTATATTATAATTACATGTTATTAAATTGTATATACTAAAATATATTTATTTCTTTTGATGTAAAAGTAATCACATAATGTCGAGGGGGCGGTAATCCACATGTCCACGAACGACATTATCTATTTTAAAGTGTGTAAAAAGTTAATAATTAAAATGATATATATTATATTTACTAAAATTTAATTATATAATTAATATCATATATATAAGTTATATATTTCATATATTTTTTTATTATAATCATATTTATAAATTCAATGTATCATGTTCATGAATCAGTTCACTTTTTGGAGGTGGTTGTCCATGCTACCACGAACAATGTTATCATATTTACACAAACTAGAAACTATTCGGGTGTGTTTTATAACAGAATTACATAATATTTAATAAATAATAAATATCATAAATATCATATATAAATAGATT
Source organism: Viscum album (assembly GCA_963277665.1). Lineage (NCBI taxonomy): Eukaryota > Viridiplantae > Streptophyta > Magnoliopsida > Santalales > Viscaceae > Viscum > Viscum album. The sequence continues at coordinate 1,192,576,253 of OY728123.1, read as the reverse complement.
TTACATCATAATTTTCATCCATTAATGTTGTTAAAGAAAAAAATGTGCAGTCATCTTGTTTTGAGGTAGTAGTTCAGAGTACATAGAAACAGTATGTTTGTTACCCATTAGATATATGTGTGTAATTTTAGGTCCAAAATATAGGACAAAAACCTAATAGTATATTTTTTATACTATGTTTTATATAATAATGGAATAATAAAAGTAGAGGGAGTGGATAATGGAAATAAAACTAAAAATCTGAAGGAAATATGTTACCTCTTAATTAGGTAAGTACTTTTGGCTTAAACCAGTAGATTCCTTCAATTTCATTCTTCACAAGTGGAATATTATAATATGAGGTTATTGATTTTGATAATATATTTGTTTATATAGTGGTAGATCCACAATGTTATGATATTTTTGAGGGAGTGAGAAGAGAGGAGAACTTTTTATAGTAGAGGAGTGGCACTCCTGTAATATTATGAAAAAGGAATTCCCTAAACATTTATCACATATAAGTGACTCCCATAATAGTAAAATTTAGATATAAGTGGGTATTAGTCTTATATATGGCCATAAAATGGATTTTGTACAACGTTTCTGTTCATTGTTTTCACTAAGATTAAGGTTTAGTCCCTTATTATATTTAATTTTACCATAATCGTTGTAATTAATTTCAATTACATTCACAAATATTTTTGGTAAAAACTAAATTAACATTATTATAAATTATAAAATATTATAATTCTAAAAATGGAATCAATTTCTCAAAATTAAAATCATGTAAGTGTATGAAATTAACTTTAATGTAATCCCGCAAACAAAACGTGAGTGTCGGTTTTTATAGTAGAAATGATTGAAAGATTGCTATATTTTCATAGTCAATTTGAAAAAAAATGATCCCAATGAACTAAATTTGATTAATTGATAAAAATAAAAACTAATTAAACTTTAAAACATGTTTAAAACATGATTTTACCTAATAAATAATTATATTAGAAAGTAGTTTGGAATTAAAATTTGGTGTTATTCAGTATTTGTTAAAAAATAATACGTTATAGAAAAATAAAAAAAATCAACCTAACCTAATTTTTATATTTTTATTTCAAATAATAAGTTCATTTGTACAAATAAAATATTTAAAATTTCATAAAAGTAAATTTAAAATAGTTTTCAATTAAAAGGTTGTAAAGATGCCTTAATAAAAATATAGTATTGTGTGTAAAATTGGATTTGTTCATTTATTATGCTTATCCAATATATTGAATGAATTTAAAAATAATTATATTTAATATATAATTTATATCAAATTAATATCACATACTAATTGTAATTAGTTTAATATATTACTGTAAAACAGCTTTGTCGGCATAAAAATAGCTTTTTATTAAGATATTCTTTTCATATTCGATTGGTTATTATCTTAATATCTAATTCACTTATAACTCATGAGTTAGTAGTGTATACCATATATTTTTTATAATCTAGTTAATAATATTCATAATTGAAGGTTTATAAATTATTAAATAAAAATATTTTGATAATATATTATTGTTTGGTAAAACTCAGTCATGCTTGTAGCACAAACCATTGAAGAAACTCATTGTTTGCATATGTCGTGTTCAAACTATTAATCTTGTGAATAGAAAGCTAAAAATTATTTTCAATTTATTTATATTAGTAAATATATTATAAATAATAAGGATATTATATTACTTTACAAGCTTTGTTTCATGATTCATACATTTTGTTGTATACAAGTTACTCTTTTAGAATTTTCAGGGTGTTACATTCTCCCCATCTTAAATAAATTGCGTTATCACAATTAAAACTACATGTTGGTGATATATTTTTTGATATTTCTCATGTATTAAATCCCAAATCATGATAATTTATCATAAAACATAATTTATAAAAGAAAGAATGACAATTACAGGGGAAACATTGACAAACATACAACAATGTCTCTAACTAGGAGCAAAAAAGTAAAAAGTTGAGATATGTACAAGGAGTAAAAGAATAAATAGTTATATGGGTTGATTGATTTCATCAATAAAAAAATGTATTGATCAAAAAATGGTTAGGGTCTCAAATACATAAATCTTTTATCATTTATAATGCCATTGGTTCAATAAAAATTAAGTTATTATGACAACAATTTATTTCAAAGTGTTTTTTTATAATGCTGAGCAATCATTTTACATCCTATTTAAATTTTATTTATATATTTATATAAATATAATTTCATCCTTATTTTTTAATTTGATCAATTTTCCAATTCATCTGAAAATTAATTTTGTTTCCTAAAGCAATAAAATACATTTCAAAATGATCTTAAGTCCCCTAAAATAGTTAAAAAGACTAACTATTTGTCTCTAACAATTCACCAATATTCATGTTGTAAGAAAATTAATATATAAACCTATAAATTAACACTAATATCATATCATTTGTATCTATTCATCATATTATTCAACTAAAATCAATGACATATTGACCCAGACATTATGTTGGTCAGTGTTTGGCATCAAACCCTTATCCTCCTTCGGTCATGAGTTATAGTCTAATGGCCTTACCAAATTAGATTGGTTGTCACCTGGTATATATGTTTTAATTTTCTAAATCCATGTTAATATCATTTAAATAATAAATATTATTTACATAATTGAAATAAGTTTAATCAATAAATATAATTTTAACTGAGGTTTTCAATACAACCTCAATACATTAATATCTCATTCATTTTATTTCAACATAGGCCCTTCATTGGTCTAATGTTTATACATAATATCATTTCTAGGATCTCTAAATCCTGACACCTTATTGTCAATCTAAGAAACCTTATTATTAACATAGGTTATTCATCATCAAAATCCTTCATAATGGTTTGTAAAGAAAATATGAATTATCCAAAGAATATCCCCCAGGGGTGTCAAACTGGGTGCATCGTAAGGTCGGTTATCATGTACCAGCTTGGGGCAACTCAGGCCCAACACACATTGTTGGAGTTGTTACTCCTATGTACATATATTCTAGAACCATTCCCACTTGTAGTATCTAGGGTATTTATTCATATAAAATCCACATAATCTCTATATAATCGAATCTTTAGGATGTACTTCTATACAAATCCTAAAATTATACCTTATGGATATGTTATCTAATATATGTTTTCCAAAATCTAGTTCCCAAGGTTTATACTAAAATTACATTGATACCAGCTATAGAAACCTAACCCCATATGTCTCAGATCCATTGTCTAGTATCAATTATATTGGAATTATTACAAGGAATCAAGTCATGAAGGGTTGTATGTTTATTAATCTTAGTAAACAAAATATGTACACATGTCTTGTATTAAAAATGAATAAACTAATTAAAAATGATATTATATCTCTAGAAACATCATAAATGATAACTTTATTACATCTTTTACATTGTTATATATCTTTCATAGTATGCTTCTTTGACTCATGTAGAACAAAAACATAATAAGGGTGAGCTAGAATATTCATCAAGGGAAAAATACAGTGGAAGAAATAATGAATTCATGAGAATAATTATTATTTCATGGTAAATAATTGAACATTCATTCCAAGTAACCAATATAATGAAATGGAATTGAATAAATATTAATGTAAGGTAAATGAAAACACATGTCATTTAAATAATTAGATAATTATAAATAAATATGGCATGGAAAGAAACCGAACAACAAGACTTTTAATCAATGGACTGAAAATGAAATTTATCAATAGATAAGTTGACACAAAATCTCATGGATGAGTATTTACTAAAACTAGATGAGGGAGATGCTTTCTTAATGGAAATCATGTCTCAGTCACATGAAAACCTATATTGTCATGTCCTTTTACCATATGGTTTAAAACTACTGATGGGAACCCATTTAATGTTTTCAAATTATTTGTCTCTTTAGAGCCTACAAATGCATCTAGGAGAAATATAAATTCTAGGATCCGCCCATAATTTCCTATCGAAATTAGTCATATTTTAAAATAACAAAACTAAATAACATGACTTATCAAATATCCATATAGAATAAATAATACCAAATTATGAACATTTCCCCAAATAATCAAGTAACTATCAATGTAGTCACCTTAAGTAAAATGTTAAATGTTTTATGCAATAATAATATCCCTGATAAATGAAATCGATAATTTATGGGAAATTATAATGTTCAATGATCATAGAATATTAAATATTTCAATGAGAGTAACAAAAAAATAAATGAAGTGAATGTAAATATAATCCTTTTCCAAATCAATCATAATCCATCTTGAAGATGAATTAGTATGATATAACTAAAATATATCCCAGGTGAAGTAAAATAAAGGGTTTTTTCTTTTCTTGATAAAAATAAAAATATCTTTTGAAAAAAATCTTGAGGAAAACATCCAATGTTTTGAAATCTATTTTGGGGGAACTTTTATTTGAAAATCTATTTTGAAAATATTTTCATTTGAAGGTAAAATTTTAAACATTAAAAGGAAACTTCATATAAATAATGGACAGTAAATTTTTAATCGTAGAATGAGGTAAAAATAATATTCATTTTTCATTGTAAAAAGGGTATACAAATTCATTTTTTCATAAATAGATAATAATATTTCATTGATAAAATTAATAATAGAAAAATAAAGGGTAAAAATGTTTTTAATAAATCATGATGATAAAATTTTTGAGAATTTTTTATGAATAATGGGTCTTTAGAATAAAATAAGTTCTTTAAATAAATATATAAGTAAAATCGGTTTTTATTAAACAAAATTCTAAATACTTTTCAAAAAATAGAGACGAAACAAAATTAATATTAATTAATATTGTTCATGAATAACTAGAGGGGGACAATATTAAAGGGTTTATTAGGCAATGATCTTATAAGTTCCTCAAATAGAAATTTAAGTATACAAAATCTTGAACAAAATGATATTATAAAGTAAACCCTTGAAAATATTATAATGTTGGAGTGAGAATAAATCAATTAGTAGATTATGCGTATCAACTATAAATCCAAATATTGAATAAGAAATACAATAACAGATAGTAATATTCATTATACACATGATTATAGAATATTAAAAAAATTGAGGAAGTAATATAACCCAATAAAAATTAATTGGCTTATGAAATTATTTTCCACTCGTTAACCTTTAACTCAAATCCCCTTAGATTAATTAATTCAAATTGAAACTCAAAATATCCTAAAGAATGAATGAATAAAGATATTTTATGAAAAAGTGGAATTATTTAGACCATATATGAGAATCTAGGTTCACAAAAATAAATTATTGTTTCAAGAGAAAGTTAACAATAACAGAAGGAAGTGACAATGAAAAGATAATCATTAAAAATGTTCCAGAGAGGGATAATATTTAAACATTTCAAAGTGTCTTATACCACATTTAAACAATAAAATCATACTCTCCATAAAGGTAAAACATTAAATGAAACTTATAATAACATTTGAATAAATATTTTAATGATTTAAACTTTAAAATGTTGGTATATACACCATATAAAATAAACTAGGTGCATAACAACAAATAATTCATTATGTAATGTAAATTGAGAAGAAATTGCATACCTTAGGTTTCCGTTCTGGTGGAATTCCGGTAAATTCATAAATAAAAAACTTTTCTTAATTATTTACTTGATTCTGACCATTTTTCATGTTTATAAAAACTTTTCTTTTACTTATTACTAGGTTTTATGAAGATACTTAAAAAATTATGTTTACATCAGTTTTTTTGACCAAATTCAGTTTATGTTTCAAAAAAAACATTAGTAGGCCAACAATGGTCAATGAGGTTATTTTATAACATCTCCAGAATAATAATAATGAAATTATTATAATATTTTTATGTTAATTATACCTTTAAAAACAATAATTAAATATTTTTACCAAAAATGAATCAATTTTTCAATCATTCAGATGTTACGTCATACATACGCATGAGTAACGATCCAATTTCTCTATGATAATTATGAAAAAAGGTAAGTAACACATTATTGTTACATAATGATAATTATATAACAAATAAAAATATATATTATCATATATAATTATACATATAATTCCTATTTTGTAAAGGTATTCAGACTATGTTAAGGAGGAGGTAATCTACACGTCCACGAACGATGTTATCTCTTTTAAAGTGTATGAAATTGTAATAACGAAAATTACATATATTGTTTCTGCAGAAAATAAATTTTTTCATGAATATAATATAGATGTTCTATATTCCTCATATGTTTAATTATAATCAAATTTTAAATATTCAATGTATTGTGTGAATAAATTGCATGTCTTTTAGGAAGCGGTAGTCCACACTTCCACACATGATGTTATAGTACTAACACAAAATGGAAATTATAAGGGTACGTGTTCTAAAATAATTATAGAATATTGATGAAATAATAATTATCATATATATAGTATATAGATCTATTTTCTATCATAATGTTCAACCATGGAATTTGGTAAAGGAAAATTGAACAATAATCATTTCGAAAGGTGGTTGTTCGCCGTACACAGAAACAGTAAGTTTGTTACCCATTAGAAGTATGAGGGTGTATGTTTATGTCAAAATCATAGAATAAAAACATCATAGTATATCTAGAACATTGGTTTTGTTATATAATATTGTAATAAGTGGGTTTAGGGAGTAGATAATGGTAATAAAACTAAAAATCACAAGGAAATACGGTACCTCTTAATTAGGTAACTCCTTTTGGTTTGAACTAAAGGATTCCATGGATTTATTTCGGTCAAAGGATATTTTTATTGGATGAGGGGAGAAATTTTTAGGATATATTTTTTCAGATCTTTTTTTAGCTAAAGTGGCTTGAGAGGTGTAAAGAAGTGGTAGGAGAGGAGGCATATTTATAGGGGAGGAAGAGTGACAATCCTATAATATTTTGAATTCCATGCATATTTTTCACCATGAAATTGGCTCCCATAATTGTTTAAATTTAATAAAATTGGAAATATGGTAGAAATATGGATATCCAATTTATTTTTTACAAGTTTATAGGTCATTTATCCCTTGAGATTAAGGTTTAGTCACTTATTAATCATAATTTTACCTTTATCATTATAGTTGATTATAATTACATTCACTAATATTTTTAGTCAAAAACTAATTTGACCATTATAAACATTATAAATTATCATGATATCAAATATGGAATCCATTTTTTCATTTTTCAATCACATTAGTGGAAAAAATTGATTTAAATCTAATCCCCCAAACAGAATGACAAAGTGGGTTTTTATAGTAAACATGTCTTAATGCTTGTTATGTTTTTATAGTCAATTTCAATGTGAAATTGATACCAATGACCTAAATTAGATAAATTTTTAAAAAATTTATGTATTAAATATCTAAAACCAATTTAAAATAACTATTATCTTTATAAATAAATTATATGAAAAAGTAGTTTTGAATTAAAATTATTTATTTTTTAGTATTAGTTACAAAATGAACCTTAAAAAAAATTCCCCATAACCTAATTTTTATGGTTTTAATTAAAATATGAACTTTATTTTTATATTCATAATTTATAAATGTTCTGAAATTTTAATTTAAGATACGTTATCCCTTAAAAGGCGGTAAAAATCCCTTAATAAAAATATAGTGTTTTTTGTGTAAAATTGGTTTTCTTCTTATATTATACCTAAAAATTATGTTGGATGAATATAAATTATATTATATTGAATAATATATATATATATATATATATTACAATAATATCACTTACTAATTGTAATTAATTTCATTTATTATGGTAAAATAGCTTTATGGTCATATAAATAGATTTCTAAAAAATATTCTTTTCATATTAAATTGGTTCTTATATTCATTTATTATTAATTTTTTACCAATGAATTACTTATTTTAACCCTATATTATCATAAGTTCATTACTACTGGTCATAACAGACAGTTAATATCTTATTAAATAACAATATTTTTATAATATATTATTATTCGGTAAAACTTGATCTTCTATGTAGCGAAATCCATTAAAGAATCTTCTTTTTGCGTATGTCGCATGATAACTAAGTATCATGTGATTTGGAATATATAAAATATATTGAATTTATTTAAACTAATAAATATATTATAAATACTTTGGATGTTATATTCTCATACGCACTTGGTGTCACATTCAATAAATGCTATCGAATACAATTTACTATTAAATTTTCTGGGTTCTTACATTCTCATCATGTTTAGCAATATCCATTAGCACATGATTCAAAAAAGAATTGATAAATTCATTCCTACTGTGAATTTCCTCATCAGTGAGACTTATAATAATATTCACATCAATATAGAGTGAGTTATAAATAACAGAAGATGAATTAGAGGGTTTGGAAGGACTAATAATTACAGATTAATAGCTTATATCCAAATTTTCTGTTATGTCTGTTAAATCCGACTGAATAACGAAAATATAACCTATAATGTCAAAACTCAAAATATCTTGATACATGTGATCTATCTTGAGAAAAAACATCATCTGGATATGGGAAAGTATAATCTAAATATTGTCAGAAACACCTTCTTATCTATCATGATAATTAGACTATGTAAAAATTAGAAACACATATATCATAATTTCTAATAATTAGTTTTTAAATAGGATAATTTCATTATATGTGACCATAACATATAGATCAGAATAACTTCCATCTATTTCAATAGGATTAGCTCGAGGATAATTAGTATAGAGATGTAAATAGGAAGAGATAGAGTCACTGAACTCATACTCAGGAGGACTATTTATAAATCTTTAATTGTCAAAAAAGATTCTATGGGGTATCTCTAATTTCAAAGTTTAAGTATATAATTCCTCTGATTATTCCATAAAAACAACTTCAGTTCTTGGTTAAGTATCATAAACTAGTTCTCCATAAAAAAAATATTTTTTGAGGTAGGATAAAAAGAGTAAGGGGTATAGAATAGTTGTAAGATGGAAACAAATAGATCAAGTTTGATTTGATCTTCATGAACTGGATATTAATTACTTTTCCCAATGGGCACTATAACTCTATAAGAACCTGGAATATAATAACCTTTTGACCTTGGTTGATTATTATCATGAATATCATACACATTCATTCCATTCATTCCATTATTATCACTGCCATGAGTAGGTGAAACAGATCAATGTTAAACAAAGTATTATATTGAGGATAATCACCCCTATGAGGTGTGTATTAAAAAAATATCATCCTATGTTAAACATTGGATGACTCTCCTCTAATGTATTATCCCCCTTATAAGATTAAGAGTTAGTAAGAATATTTCGAAATGATAGAAATCTTGGATTTCTCTCCACCTCAAGAGTTACTCCTTCTATTACATGTTATTCCTTAGGAGGAAACTCATGTTTATTTTAAATTTCATGAATACGAGAGCCATCCAAGTTCACTTAATAAGATAATATTATTTTATAGCTACATATCCTATCTCTCGAGCTCTGTCTTCATCAAAATAATAATTTTTTTCAAAAAAATTATATAGATTCTATCATGGATAATGAAATATTTCTATCTATTAGAATTTTGAATTGGTTTAAATCACTCTTACACCGTTTATTCATTATCTACCGACATCCTTTACATGGGACTCACACAGATCCACACAAGCTAGAATGTGGTTTGGTTAAAACAAAATCCACTAAAATATAATTATATTGAAACTCTCATGGGAATCATACTTTTTTCTATTAAAAATATAATAAATTAACTTGGGTATAAAAGCATGTAAAATCAGGACGAGGGTTTACATATCTCTTCCATACACCTCATTAAAAACACATTAAAACATATTTTGATTGCAAGAGCCGTTATGTTTAGTAAAAAATATCTTGGTTCATAGTTGTGGTAAAATATCCCCTATTAAGGTATATATAATATTTAATAAACTTTTTTAGTATATTATATTATCCATATAATTTTATAGCACTTGACCTTATATGGGTTCTTTTATCAATAAATTCTTGTAGGAATATTTTGATTTGAAATTTAAAATGTTTCAATGGATATATATTCTAATAAGCAACATACTCACCTAAATTCTTAACCCATAGTAATTCATCCCTAATTTTTAAAGAGAAATCACACCAAGGACCATTAACAATAGTCTGAATAAAATATTATTGATCTCTAGCTTCGAATACCATATTTAGGTAAAACACTTTTACCAAAAAAAAGAGAAATAAAATCCTAATTCCAAAACCAACTCATCCATCCTTGACTAAGAATGGATCTCAAATATAATGAACTACTATTCTGAAACCATTCAAATTTTTTCCTTGAAAGATTAAGTAATCCATTATTATCCCCAGGGTTTATGAAACATGGTTCTAGATGCCTATAATGATTAATATATTCATTCATTACATGCATTAAAACTGGGTTCACCATCTTTTCATAATTTTTAATAATTCTTTGGGGGGTTTATTTATGGTTTTACAATCATTCACATCATATTTACCATTTCTATATTTCATAGAAACATCCAATAGTTCATGCTTTCATAACTAAGAACTAACATGATTTTTAAAGGAAGGAAATCATTTGGGGGTTCAGAACCAATGACTCGTAGAAACTCACATTTTATGATAAGATGAGAGTTTGGACTCATCGTGCCTTTTGGGGGAATTATTTCAGATTCTGAGACCCTCTTAATAGATTTATGATATGTTTTTGAATCTATTAAAAATAAAAATATGATATTGGTTAGAATAATAAAATGATTATATGTCGAGTCCTTTGTGTAAAATTTGTCCTATTAATGATACCAAGTATATGTATCTATGATTATCCATCTATTTCCCATTATTTCTCAGAAATGGGAATTTGTTTTTATTTTTTAGCCGTATAAAGAGTCAATATGAAGTTTACTACCATCTTTTGAAGTGATTGGTGTTTTGAGGATGGGATTGAACCGTCATGAGTTTCCCAATATATCTTATTTATAACATAAATAAAAACACATATAGTTCATTTTAGTCTAATTCATTCAGTTTAATATCATTCAGAAATGACAAATATGAGGTCACTTAGGCACATGGTATTCAGTTGAACCTTAATAAAGAGTCTTACATATCATATTTATAATTGGAATCAGATTCATCAAAATTAGATATGTGCTCAACCTTCTTATGGTTGGTGATAGATAATTAATTATTTTGAGGGTTATTTCCCCCATGGTTTACCAATATGGAAATTTCTTTTGGGATATACATTGAGGTGGAGTCCCTTGTATAGGGGAAATTGTATCATGTAACTGAATGGGGAATACATGCTAAGGTTGAACTAGATAGGATAAAGTTAGTATTCTAGTGATATGATCATTCAAAATCATTAAACCCATGTGATTCATGATCAGTTTGATAAAAAAAGGATAGAAAGTTACCAGACTCATTATATATTGATATGAGACTTACACATTGTGAACCCTTATGGGAACTTTTATATAGAGACCGGGCCTTCGGAAAGAATCATATGCTTCCTATTTAGATAGGAATCAGAGTACTCATAATTTAATATGTTTCTTAGTATACTAGTGGATGATAATGATTGATAAAATAATATGGGAGTTTGGGTCCCATGGATTAGATTGTTTGAGGTATGTAGGGACATACATCGAGGTGGATGCCTATTTGGATTTCAATCCATGGAGATTCATCCTATGTATCCTATTTGGATGGAATCGTAGTTATCAAATTTCAATATGGTGTATGCCTGAGTGTGTCTTCCAAAAAAAATTATCACGTCATGGGGTGTCTTCCTTACATTCTTGACGTGTTAGAGGATCTATGTATGACATGGTTGACATGTCTAGATTTTCTTTCTGGAAGGGCTATCATGTTCAAGGGTACTTCCCACGATTAAGGAAAACATGTAGAATGTATACTATGTGATCTAGCAAATATCTCTAGAGGACTGCTGCATAAATCATCAGATGCACCTAAGGGTATTTTATTGATCAACATAGACAAGTTGAAGGGTGTCACATGATCAAGGAAGTCATGTCAGAAGACTATTCCATGATTTGACCAACATTTCTAGATTAATTCACATGACATTGTTGATGTGTCTTGGGGATTTCATGTGATCAATGTAGACATATAAAATGGAGTCTCATGATCAATACAGACATTTCAAATGTATAAAATATGGTCTACCTGGCATGTCTTAAATAATTCACATGACTTGGTTGATGTTTCTAGGGGACATTAGTTAATGACCCATCCATGTGGGGCTTATTTCGTGACACCCCATGCCCGCCTATGATAGGACAAGGGTTGGGGATTAGAACTGAGAAGGCATATCACTAACATGAGAAGATTTACCTAAGTACATATATACACACACATCTCCAATCCCAAAATTCTAAAAAGTTAAAACCACTATTGAAGAAAATGCATGCATACCACTATCCCAAGCAATAGAGTACAAAAAAAGTAAAGCAAGTAAAGTAAATCCTACCAGAATACAAGCCCACAAAAAGTATCTATATACAACAAGGTCCAACCTATAAAAAAATAGTTACTAGGACTGTTTCTTGAATCCAAAGGAATATCTCGGTCTGCCTGAACTCACAAAGCTCGGTCGAGTCTTGGACCACCCTCGACTCCATCAAAAGTTCACTCATCTTCACAAGACACAATTCATGTGGGGAAGGCCCATGCAAGGGTGAGTATAACAATATTCAATAGGACACCCCAAATCCATAAATTAGTACAATGTGTAAAGGGGAAATCATCTCAACACATGTATGTGACCATAACACATATAATAGAGATATAAAGATATACTCAAAACTAGACCTGTAGTCTAGAGTTAAGTCACAACTACTATATAACAACCCCAGAGATTCAGTATGAATATTTTACAAAACACTCCTCCAAGGGAAAAAACACATGATTTTGATTGCAATAATGATGTCCTCCAGAGAAGTACTATTACATGAGATCTGTTATGAGATAGATACACTAATCGATCTGAAGATATATATGATACTATCGCTACAGGAGTACTCACTCAATTAGTGGGGAAGATCATGATACATATATAAGGGTCTCTTATTGGTCCATGGGTTGATACCATGACTTGTCCGGGTTTAGTTTTTAAGTAGATGATAGATACCTATTAGGATTGGTCATATCGATACCAAGACTATACTTAGGGAACAATAATGGATATTAGATCCTTCTTTGGGCCTCTCAGAGGTGATTCCTAACAATATCAAGTAAAATCATAATGAAGGGACCATGCTCCAATGAATAGGAATCGATTCTAATTAAACTTCATAAGAATGAGCATGGGAACCAACCTTCATGACAATTTTCTGATATATAATGGACATGATAGTCAAGTAATGTAGGAAGGGGCACACATTGTGTATTAGGTTCATAGGCCATGTCCCTTGACCCTAGGTATTGCATGTGTTCAGCGCCTCTTTTCACCAAAGCATGCTATGTAGAAGAGGTATACACAACATGTATAAAAGTTCACATGTAATTTCCTACTATCTGGGGTCCATAGATGAATTCTTTTCATGTTCTAGTACATGATGTCAACTCGTGTTCTCCTTCCTATCTACCAGTACATGGGTTAACCTGTGTATCAGGTCTAGGTCTGGGTCTGGCCGTGTGGTGGGGTACATACTGTGTAGAAAATCTATTTACTCCACCCCATGTCTTTGTAACTCCTGAGATATATTCCAAGCCTTGGGTAAGGTCCTGCATGTCTTCTGATACTTTACTACCTCTTAAAACCCTATCCACCATTTATGGCACCCCACACATTGTCTAATCCCATATTACACACAGTATAGCATGGGATTTCCTAGAATCCCTTGTTTTCATTATGTTCATCACCACCACTACTCTAGCCACCATTCCTATTTTACCTTACCATGAGACTTAAGATCCATCCTCATTCGGTCATACGATCACCCAAACAATGTGTTTTGCATTCCAATTCAGTCGCACAACAGATTAAAAAGGGGTCATTATCTGTTCCATCAAAGAACATCAAAGAATGAAAATTTAGGGATCTATAATCATCTAAATAACTCCATGTATATATTTTCACCTAATTAGTGTTATACGAATCCTAGATCTATGATTTCAGATCATTACTTCAATAATAGAGTGTGGAACGAACAACTGATTTGGATAAGTCGAGCCGTGGGGAAAGGGAAGAATGCCCACGATGAATGATGAAAGGGGGAGAAAATCATAAATCAAATATGAGGAATGGAACTTGATCTATGTTAATTTTGATCATAATTCATTTATATTATAATAATAATTTAATTTGTCAACAAATAATTACATGGTCTACTCCCAATAAAATCCTACAGAAATTAAACCCTTCCCGCAAGGGAACAATCGTACTACGGATCAACATTTTCGTTTGTTGGTCCACGTTCAATGTGGAATTCAAGAACATAAAATTAAATCTAAAATAACACATCTTTACTTTTATTTGGAATGCTCACTAATGAATTTTGTCCAATGTGTCTTCCTCGTTGGCATGATCTATTAAGAATGACATTTGGCGATCTTCGATTTGTGAATCAATTATCGTTTCCTTGAACGGTTTATCCAAATATCTCCCTATAATTTATCCAGTTTTTCTAGGGTTATGTTGATAACCTTGGGGTTTCTTCATAAGGATTATTTTAAAGTAATTCTTTATTAGGTCAACAGAATAATTAATCCTTAAATAAATTATTGAAAACTACTTCCTTTTTGGGGGTTTTCCATAGAAGACCTGCACCAACTAAAAATAATTCGTGCCTAGGGAAAAACCATATTAAAAAATCAATGGTAGTCTGGTATTTCTCATAAAATTCCCCATTTACAACTTATTATGATTTAAAAAATATATTTTTTATTTAATTGTTTTATATACAGTTACGTCCCAAAACTATCTTTCACAAATGACTCGCACCGGTCAATGTTAGGCCTCACCTAAGGTAAACCTACTCCTATGAAGCAACAATGCCCTTAGATTTATGATCTAGACACCAATTTATATGTTATTTCACATTTCATGAAAAATAATCATGCACAATATTTAAAAAAAACATTTTTCAACGAATCATTTTGGGCACACTGGTCCTCGGAATCACATGCCTTCTCAGCGGCTAGTCTTAGAATTTTCCCAAATAATATCTAAAAATAAAATTGGGAAAATAAAATTCATTAAATTAAACCCACAATAGGTAATTACATCCTTAAAAATCCAAAAAACAATACAACTCAAAAATATGTTGGTATTGTACACAAATATGAGCCTCTCGCTCCTATGTGCTCCCCTTAAGATTCCCATGCTACCGCCGTACATGCACCAAAGGAATATACCTCCCATGAAGGATTCTCTCCTGCTGATCCTCAATATCCACTAGATACTCATCAAAATTTTCTCTATCCTTGATTTCTAGCTCCTCATATTTGATGACGTGCGATGGTTCCTGCACGTACCTCCACATTAGTGACATGGGCAAGGCATCATGTACCTAGTGAACCTGCAGTGGTAGAGCCAACCGGTACACAACCTATCCAACTCTACATAGTATCTGAAAAGGGATGATGTACTTTGGAGATAAATTCTCACCCCCACCAAATCTCCACAACCCATGTTGAGGTGATACCCAAAGGAACACATGGTCTCCTTCATCAAACTGAAAAGTACTATTCTATTTATTAGTATAATATTTTAGACGACTCTGAGTAGTCTTCACTAGTCCTGGATGATATGAACCTTCTTGGTAGTAGCTCCCAAAAACTCTGGGACCATGAGTGAAGACTCTCCTGGGTCAGTCCAGCAATATGGTAATTTGTAGGTTCTCCCATAAAAATCATTGAATAGTTCTATACCAATGGTGGAGTGGTAGTTAATATTGTACGCAAATTCTACAAGTGGTAGGTGGTCCTCCAAACTATGTCTAAAGCCCAACATGAATTCTCAAAACAAGTCCTCTAGAACAGAAATGGTCTTAACCTTTTGGCCATCTCTTTGTGGGTGAAATTTTGTTCTCAAGAGAAATTGAATCCCAAATTTATCATATAATCCCTACAAAAACTCGAATGTGAAACGGGCATCATGATTTAAACAATCATCTATTTGACACCAGGGAGTTAAACTATCTCTTGTATAGAGAGGAAACCCAAGATCTCTACTGAAATCTGGTCTTGGATAGCTAGGAAGTGGGTTGACATGGTGATTCTGTCAATGAAAACCAAAATGGAATCATATACCATGAACGTATGTGGTAAACCCGTCACAAAGTCCATTGATATTTAATCCCACTTCCATTCTAGAACCTCATGGGGGAGAGCTAAACCCACTGGAACCTAGTGCACATCCAACACCTACTAGCACCTAAGGTATCATGAAACAAACACTATGACTAACTTATTTATATATATCCACCACAAACAACTTTGGAGGACCTGATACATTTTCACCACTTTAGGGTGTACCGCCAAAGGGGATGCAAGAAACTCCTGCAGAACATCCCCATTCAATTTCACTAATACTACAATGTGTCCTCTATTAATAATGATGTGCTCCCCACCTTGGCAATATCCATTAGGTTCGTGCCCTGTGAACATCTGATCACCTAAGGTATCACATTCATTAACCCCAATTTGTGCCTCCCAGATTTGATGCAAGAGTGGAGGGGTGTCAACCACCTACTTGAGGTAAGATATATCATATCCATCCACAAAGGATAACATTAACTAGGACAACTACTCAGACACCTTGTTCAGAAACTATGAAATTTATCTCGTGCTGGGAGAATATTCCACCACATTCCCTTTCCCAGGATTATAGAAAATCTCAAATTCATAGAACTAGAGGAACTTCAATCCTCACCTTTATCTCAAGTTCAGATCATTATGAGATAAAAAATACATTATAATCTTCTGATTAGATTAGATGATAAACTGATCACCCATTAGGTAGTGTCACCATATCATCAATGTGAAGACTATCACTGCCAACATAAGATCATGGGTCTCATTTTTTATACGGATGTGGAATCAACTAGCGTGAACCATATGCAATCACAAATAGCCTATGAATCAAGACACAACAAAGTCTGGTTCCTGATGCATCACAAAACATTACGTACCTGACACCATTATCCTTCAATCTCATTATCGGGGAACTCATCAAACTCTACCTGAAATTCAGAAAGCATTGACCTAGGTTAAACCTTTTGGAACAATCATGACCCTCTCCACTAAACAGGGTGTTCATCTATCCTTGGTCGAGGATACTCATTCTCCGTGGATATTTATTTTATGTTCAATAAATCCACAAACAACCTTAGGCTCTCATCTGCCTCTCTCTTTTTTTGGTAAACAAAACTGAGGCTACCATGGTGAAATATTGTCTCTCTTGAATCCCTTCCTCTACATGTCCTCCAAATGCTCCCTCATCTCATGATGATATAAAGGAGCCATCCAATATGATGGTTCTATATCAGTGTCATCCTGTGGTGTAAAACAATGCAGAATTTTATCTCCTGATTGGGAGGTAATCCTGGAACATCTTCTAAAAATATGTCCTCGTACCCCACCACAACTGCTGGGAATTGAAATCTCATAACATCTGTTGCTCCAGGGGTAAGTCTGGACAACATATGAGTGATTGGTTTCACCCTACTATGCATGAGTCTACACAATAATACGGTGTTTTTTCTCTAAAAAAGGAAAACCTCATTCCATCACGGCGTACATACCGACCGTTTACCTAAAACAAAAAATATAGGCATGGACCAAAGATAACCAACCCATACCAAGAATGAATCCGTAAGGCCTCAACTCTACCACCAAGAGGTTCCAAAAAAAACTCTAACCTCCAATGGTCAGTTCACACTATTATCATAGATGTCTGATCACTAATTCTTATCTAGTAGGTATATCTAAGTGTAAAGTTTGATTCAATAGTCTAACCAGAATCTTGAGGTCTCCTACAATATTTGTGATAAGAAAAAAAATGACTAGTATCTATTTATATACATAGGTAACCTTAATTATAAGAGATACATATCATACATTGAATCATTCTTGAAGCCTCTTGGTTATACACTTCCACTGCATAATGTTTCCCCCACCCCTCTCCTCAAGCTCCCTAATCCTTGCACGAACTTCATGGGTGTGGTGCTTGTAACATGTCAAAATGTCTTCCACCTACTAACACTCTCTAAACTCCTCTATCACATATTCAACATTGTGGATTTTATTTCTCCAATTTCTATATCTTCCTCGGTTCCCCATACACTATCTCTTGGTCAACATCTCGATGGGTTGAACAATCTCTAGCGAGATGTCCCCTGCCACCACAAGAATAGAATTTCCTTGCTCTAGGATGACTCGGTCCCCCTTGTGAACACTAAACTATAGATTCTCTATCCTGGGACCTCCACATGAAACATATCCCACATCTATATCCTTGGGACGGAGATCAGATCCCTTCCGCCAAGGTATCTACACATTCCTACACACTGCTGACTACCACCGGCTATATATTCCCAGCCAAGGAACTCTCAACTGCCAAATCCAACTATATCACCCTAGAATATGTATGAATTCATATAGGGGATACAATGTCTTGGATTTCATTTCACATACCTCACTTGATGGTATGTGCCTTATAGTGATGATAGTGTTCCATATCAATTGAGTACCTGGAGAGGTAGGTATGCCTCGATGAATACTCATACACCAACATGTCATCCCTCTAGAGTTTTAGATGCTCTTGGATATAAATAACCCTCAAATTATATGGTGAGATATCCTCTCCAAAAAGTTCCTCAAACTCTTCCCATGGAATGGTCTCTGTGTAATAAGTTTTGGTAACTAAAACCCCACCATCACCATGTTGATCCAAATAGAAGGCTCACCACCAAAACCACTATCTGATCTACTAGTTTCATAAAATTATGGAAAACATGGTTCACCACCTCAAGACTGCACTCATCTATAAGGACATGTCCTTATTAAATTACATAATCTTAATTTTAGACCAAAAATCATTTCCTTTTACATTAAGGATCTTTTCAAGTTTATAACTTTAGAGAATTGGTACATAATAAAATCATAACATTACATATTGTTATAGAGTGGATACCGTAAAAATAGTTTCTATTTTTTCAAAATACAAAACATTAAATCATAAGACATGATTTCTTTGAAAATTCATCAAACATTTAACTAGGATTACTTCTTTGTATTAAACATCCTTATAACCTATGAAAATCATTTAAAAAACATGGGATGAGCACAAAAATCTCACTAAGTTATGTAAAAGAAGGAAAGATCTCTTTTTTCAATGAATACTTGAAACATATTAAAACATTTTCAAAAGACATGTTTGTAACCCATATATACATACTTTATGAAACATGATATTTACAAAAGATCCATGAAAAATATGAGAACATAAAAATAATCATAGAGGTATCTTGGGACATTACTTATATAATTTTTTAACCCCCTCATCTACCTTATAATTTGTAACCCTCACAACTACATTACAATTTTTATAACCATCACAGTTACACTTGGAGTAACCATATGGCTGACCTCCAACATACACACACCCAATGAATTAGAAGGAAATATAGGGACGAACCTTCAACATAATCAATACCCAAAAAATAGAACATAATAATACAATATTAATAATATCATAAAAACATCGCCTTTGAAATTTTTTAAAACAGAATTTTAAAAGAGGATTTTAAAAGAAAATCCACTTAAATAAATCATATAATTCAAGTGAGACTTAATAGAGTATAAGGAATATGTATACTCACTATAAATACACTTAATTAAATATATTATATACAAAAACCATCACACAATAATTTTAATACCACATATATAATGAAGTAGAATGTTAACCCAAAGAATGAAAATTGGGTTAAGAATTCTCTTACCTCGGGTTTGTCTTACTTCCAACTCGTTTGAACCTCCTGTATAATATTTTAAATTTTTTTATTAATATATTAAAGAATCATATACATATTTATAATACCTTATATGATCATGTCATTACATCATTTCACTCTTTAATTGTTAGTATTTTGTTCCTTGAACTATTTTGGGTGAGTTTTTACATGATTTTCATGATCGGTTCATGATGGTTTGTTCCTGCCGATTGGAAGTGATTCGCCAGAATTTGAATGGATAGGTATGTCCATATTTTTAGTACAATATTTTATACCATTTATCATTTTGATTTTTGATATTATTATGATTCATAAGTTAAAACATTAATGATGTTCATTTAGATCATTTTAGTGGTTCTTTGATAATAACGACCTCGTTTTCTCTTATAAATTCAAACCATGAGTAAAAAATAATTAAAAAACATGGATGAGACATATCACATATATTATAACCTGGTTCGACCATAAAAATGGTTTCATAATCAGTCTTGAAATAATTAGTACAACTTCAAACCACATCGTCCATGATGTCGGTAATTTAACACATCACAAACAATGTTTTTATTCTTTGAATAAGTGGGAGAGGAGAAGAATGAAGATGATGAATTTTACATGAACATGAGAACATCCAGAATATACATGATTTATAGACCATTAATTATTATTTGTTAATATGAGATCAAGAAAAATATGAAAATAAAGGAACTCAAAATAAAAGAATAATTGAGAAATCTCCTACAAAAATTCGGCAGCCTAACGGCTATGCATCATGGATTTAAAAAATATTAAAAATATATGGGATAATTGTAACCCCTCCAGAAATAAATCATAAAACATAATTTATCAAGAATAATATTTAAATAATAACATGTTATGGAAACTTGAATGTTATCCCACATAAAAGAGAACTTGAATGGAAAAAGAAAGAAATTGAGAATTTTATTACCTTGTAGTGTAACTCCTAGAACGTGAAGGTTGGGACCATAGGGGCTTGATGGAACCTTGGGAGGAATAATAAAGAGGTAAGGAGGCCTTTTATTGGTTTAGGAGGAATTTTTAATGAATTTAATGAAGGAATGGGTTGGTATTTATAGAAAAAGTGAGGGATTATTTTAGTAATTTCAAGGGACACCTCATTAGTGATATTTGCAAAACCATGGGTGTTCCCATGATATTATCCACTTGGGAAAGCTAATGTATTATTTAATTGTACAAAATTTGACCATATTTAAAACATTTTAATTACATAATTAATGATTTTATTAACACACTGAAACTCAAAACTGTATTTTTTTACTATTCACCAAAAAATCAACTATTTCAGAAAAATCCCCAAAATTCACCCTAATGATTTATAGATGTGTATAATTAAAAAATAAAATCCATTTTTTGAAAATATTTTTCGAAGTATCATTAATTTAATTTTTAAATAAAATCAAACTTAATTCAAAAATTAACAATTTTAAATCTATTGCTACTTTTATATCAAATTGAAAAATTAACCAAAATGTCATTATCTTCAAGCCTTAAGAAAATAAAATTATAATAAAATTTACTATTCAATATGGTCATATTACTATTCATATTTCTATTCATAAGGGTATGTTAATATTCACCCAAAAAACATGTTGGTTCCATTAGACTCTAAATAACTTAGTGGACACAATTGTAGATGACCATTTTTCAAAATTCCAAACATAGAAGCAGTAAAATTATGTTTAAAGGATAGTTATAAATATATACATTATTCAAAATTTCATGCATTTCAATTTATTTTTAGAAAACCATTGGTTGTTACATCATCCCCACCTTCTGGAAATTGTGCCCTCGCAATTTTATTTAATTATTAAAAAAATGAGTGTATCATTCCCTCATAGCATTTTCAGACACCCATGTTGCTTCTTCTACCATATGGTTTCTCCACAATACCCTTACATGGTGGATTACCTTATTTTTCAATACATGTTCCATTCGATCAGGAATCTGAACTACTTTATCTTTATAAGAAAGGATCTCTTCCAGTTGAATTTATTCTGGGCTCAAGACATGTGATGAATCTGGCACATAATTTCTCAACATCGAAACATGAAAAACATTTTGTACCTAAGGGAAACTAGAAGGAAAATCTACTCAGTATGAAACTATTTCAACTCTTTCCAGTATTTCAAAATGACCAATCAACCTTGTACTTAGCTTCCCTTTCTTACCAAAACACATCACACTTTTCCAAGGAGAGATTTTAAGGAAAATATGTTCACCTAACTTGAAAGAGAAGTTTTTCCTTTTGATATCTATATATCTTTTACGCCTACTTTGAGTTGTCTTCATGTGCTGCTGGATCATATTCACTTTCTCAGCCAATTTTTTTAATAATTATAGCCCCATAAATTTTATTTCATCAACTTTATCCCAAAACAGTGGAGTCCAACACTGCTTCCCATACAGTGCCTCGAAAGGTTTCATCAGTATACTGGAATGAAAACTATTATTATAAGAAAAATCAACTAAAGAAAATGATAATCTCAAATTCCCTAGTAGTCAATTGAAAAAGATCAAATCATATCCTCCAATCTCTGAATCATTCGTTTTGACTGTCCATCTTATTGAGGATGAAAATTTGTACTGAAATTTAATTTTATGCCCAACGACTTCTATAGTCACTTCAAAAAGTTTGAAGTGAATATGGGATCTTTATCAAACACAATGGAAAGAATAACACCATGTAACATGACAATATTCTTTAGGTATAGTCAACAAATATGATCCAGAGAAATTGTATCTTGAATATAAATAAAATGTGAAGATTTTGTAAGTCGATCAACAATAACCCATATCGTATTGTAACATTGAGTATTATTTGATAGTCCCACCACAAAATCCATGGATACATTCTCCCATATCTACTCTGGCACTTGAAAAGGATGAAGAAACCTTTTCCGTAACTGTTGCTCTGGTTTAATCTATTAACAGGTCAAACATTTCATAGTAAAATCAGCAATATCTATTTTCATTCCATCACACTAACAGTACTCTTGAAGGTCTATGTACCTCTTAGTACTGAAAATATGAAATGAAAATAGAGAATTATGAGCTTCACGCAACAAGTATTTCTTCAACTGGGAATCACAAGGAACAAATAACCTTTTCCAAATCTTAAAAACACAATCTTTATCAAGATTAAATTTTGGCAACATATCCATTTTAACCAATTCAACTTTTTTCTATAGCTCACAATCTTCCTTCTGCACTTTCTTAATTCTATCTAATAATGGTGACTGCACTAAAACATGAGAAAAAAACATCTATATTCTCTGTACCAACAACTTAAAAGCCAGAATTTATCAAATCATTAATCAAGTGATCATGTTTCAAGCATAACATGGTTAATGATACATGATGTTTTTGACCCAAGACATCTGCCACTTTGTTTCCTTTTTACAAGATGATATTTAATCATGAAATAATAATCCTTTATCAGTTTTATCCATATTCTCTACCTCATGTTTAATTCCTTCTGAGTGAATATATATTTTAGACTTTTATGGTTGGTATATATTTGACAATTGGCTCCATATAAATGATGCCTCCAAATTTTCAAAGCAAAACCTACAGCTACCAATTCCAAATCATGTGTGGGATAATTTAACTACTGAGGATTAAGTTGTCTTGAAGCATAACC
The DNA here is from genome assembly GCA_963277665.1 of Viscum album. Taxonomy (NCBI): domain Eukaryota; kingdom Viridiplantae; phylum Streptophyta; class Magnoliopsida; order Santalales; family Viscaceae; genus Viscum; species Viscum album. The sequence continues at coordinate 1,192,552,569 of OY728123.1, read as the reverse complement.
AATTACCTAAGCATTCTACATCAAAACAAAACCAAGTACCTTCAATGAAGCATCAATGTAGAAGACAAACTCACCATTTCGATAATGCAAGGCCAAAACCGTAGCATTCACCAATCTCTTCTTCATTTCCAAAAAACAAACATCACATTCTTCTTTCCAAACAAATTTAACACCTTTTAATGTTAACTTTGTTATCAAGATTGATAACCATGAAAAGTTCTTAACAAACCATCAGTAATAACCCTCCAATCCAAGAAAACTATGAATCTCTGTAACATTTGTAGGTCTTGTCCATTCATCAACAACTCTTGTTTTGGATATATCAAATGTTATTCCATCCTTCTTTACAATGCTACCAAGAAATGAAATCTGTTGCAACCAAAATTAACACTTTCTGAATTTTACATATAGTATATTTTCTTTTAAGGTTTGTAAAACAACACTTATATGTTTTTCATGATTCTCTTTATTTTTAGAAAATACCAGAATGTCATCAATAAACACAAACACAAACTTATCCAAGAACTAATGAAATATTCTATTCATAAGATTCATGAATACAGTAAGTGAATTAGTTAACCCAAAAGTTATAAACACAAATTCATAATTCCCATATCTAGTACGAAATGATATTTTTGGGATGCCATCCTTCTTCACCTTTAACTAATGGCATCATGATCTCAATTCAATCTTGGAAAAGTACTAAGCTCCCTAGAGCTGATCAAACAAGTAATCATTTTGAGGAAAAGGATACTTGTTTTTAATAGTGATTTTATTCAAATCTCTATAATCAATGAAAATTCTCATGGAACCATATTTATTTTTAACGAACAAAACAAGATCTCCCAATTGTGAAGTACTAGGATGAACAAAGCCTTTATCAAGCAAATCCTGCAACTCAATTTTCAATTCACAATGTTCTATTTGAGCCATAGGTTATGGGGGTTTTGAAATTGTCTTGGCATCAGAAACTAAGTAAATTGTGAATTCAACTTCCCGATTAAGTTTGACACTGGTTAACTCATCATAAAAAATGTCAAGGTATTCGTTTTCCACATGCACATCATCAATATGAATAGTTACCTTACTTTCAACAATATTATCAAGATAAATTTCATCTCCAGATTTCAAAAATTTATCAACTTCCTGATATGTTATCAATTATATGGTTCCATTCTTGTATACAAACTGAAACGCTTTTAGAAATACAACTTCTTTATCTCTACAATCAATCTTATAATGATAAACAAAAATCCAATCCATTCCCAGAATAAAATCAATCTCAAATAAGGGAAAACAACAAGGATTTAGTGTAATGTCTTTCCATAGAACACAATAGAAAGATTCTTATAATTCACCTTTTCTATAATATTTCCCATGGTGTTTTAAAAACAACTTTTGATTTCATTTTTTGAGGTGATATTTCCAATTTACCAAAAATGTTCTTAGAGATGAAGGAATGTGTAGACCCCGTATCAATCAAAACATTAGAAAAATATGAGTAAAAAAATGAACCTAATAAAACATTGTTGGATGGACTAAAATTTGACGATGTAGTCGCAAAGGATCTCACTACACCTTTCTACTTATATTCTGGATTCTTTTCACCATTTGGATCTCTCTTTGGACAGGCATTTACATAGAGACCCATCCCATCACATTTAAAACACTTTATAATTTTCTTATCAGTATTAGTCTTAGGATCATTTTCATTACAATCTACGGCCATATGTTCAAACATAACACATTTAAAACACTTCCCAGTATTTCAAAGACACTCCCTAGGGTGTTTCATTCTACACATTTCACAAACTAGAAATTGGATTTTCTTCCCATCAGATTTCCTTGGTTGATTCTTACCTATCTCTTTCTATCTGGACCTCTTCTTCTCCTTATTTCCAAAAATTCACTTGATCATTAGTAAACATCATATCTTCCCTCTGAACACATTGGACATGTTTATCATAACTTTTAAATTCATGGGAGGCCAACGCCCTTCGATACCTTGTCTTTAATCCGGTTAAAAGCAGTTGATTTTACTATCAAGATCCAGAATAATATTTGGAGCATACCTCATCAGTTGGGTTAAGTTCTCTTCATACATAGCCACTGAAGCTTCCTCCTTTTTCTCCAATTCTAGGAATGGATTCTCTATCCTAGGTCACACCACCTTAGGAAAATATTTTTCAAGGAAAATATTTTTAAATTAGTCTCACTCTAAGGTATCAATATCATCTGTATCCCTAATATTGTTTAACATTTACCACCACTGATAAGATTCTCTTTCAAAATGATAAATGTAAATACTTACATTTTGATTATCTGAACATCCCATAATGTCAAATATCTCTTCAATGGATTTAATCCATCATTTAGCGACAACTCAGTCATAAGATCCATTGAAAGTAGGAGGGTGTTGTCTCATAAAATGTTCCACTATCATCGTGTTCTGTTGTGGTGCCTTTGGTTTTTATCATGCATGGATTCCACCACCATTTATTTATTTTGTTATTGGATCCATTACTATCACAAACTGCTCTGTTCCAATCCCTACCATTCTAAGTTGTAGATTCAGAAGGATGTAATTCTGTCAGTGCTTCATCTTCCCTAATTCTTCTATGGACAACCATTCTGAACAAACATATCTTAGATGAAGAAACATGGTAATATTTAAATACATTAACATTTCCAATTAATTGTAGAGTAAAAATCATTTGCAGTATTCTTTTAACATCACCCTAACCCTTAATGTTATCAAAACCATCCTCTGATACCAACTATAAGTACCCTGCCTTATTACATTACATAATAATGATTTTAGACAAGAAATAGTTTCCTTTTATGTTGAGGATCTTTTCAATTTTTTAGATTTAGAGAATTGGGAAATAATACATTCGTAACCTTATACATTATTATAGCGTGGATACCATAAAAACAGTTTAAATTTTTTAAAAAATATAAAACATTAATACTTTAAACATGATTTCATTGAAAATTCTTCATAAATTAAATGTGGATTCCTTCTCTCTCTTAGACATCCTTACTACCTATGAAAAGTATTGAAAAAAATTTATGAGCACAAAAATATCAATAAGGGATGTAAAATAATAAAAGACCACATTAGTCCATGAATACTTGTAACATATGAAAACATTTTCAAAAGGCATGCTTGTCACCCAAATATACTTACTTTTTGAAACATGAGATTTACACAATATCCATACAAAACATGAGAAAATAAACATAATCATAATGTTATCTTGGGACATTACATACATAATTTTTTGACCCACTCGTCTACCTTATTATTTGTAACCCTTGCAGCTACATTACAATTTGTGTAACCATCATAGTTACACTTTGAGTAACCATATGGAAAAACTACAAAAAAAACACACCCAATGCATTGGAGGTAAATATAGGTCCCACCCTTAATTAAAAAAATATCCAAGATCTAGAACATAATCCTACAATATAAATAATATCATAAAAACATTTCCTTTAAAATTTCCTAAAACAGTATTTTAAAAGAGGATTTTAAAAGAAAATCCCCTTATATAAATCATATAATTTAATTGAGACATAATAGAGTATATGGAATTTGTATAATCACATTAAATAAACATTACACAACATATTTTATAAAAAACCCATCACACAATAATTTTAATACCACATATATAATGAGGTAGAATGTTAACCCAGAGAATGGAAATTGGGTTAAGAATTCCCTTACCTCGGGTTTTTCTTACTTCAAAATCATTTAAACATCCCTCATAGTATTTAAAATAGTGTTAATAATATATTAAATAATCATATACATCTTTATAATATCTTATATGATCATTTTAGTACATCATTTCACCCTTTAATTGTTAGTATTTTGTTCCTTGCACAGTTTTGGGTGTGTTCTTTACATGATTTTCATGATCTGTTCATGATGGTTTTTTCTTGTCGATTGGAAGTGAAACACTAGAATTGGAATGGAAAGGTATTTACATATTTATAGTACCATAATTTATACCATTTATAATATTGATGTTTTATATGAGGATTATTCATATGTTAAAACATTAATGATGTTTGGTTAGATCATTTTAGTGGTTTTTTGATAATAACGACCACATTTTGTCTTATAAATTAAAACCATGAGTACAAAATAATTACAAAACCATGTATGAGACATAACACATATATTATAACCCGTTTCAACCATAAAAATTTTTTCATGACAAGACTTAAAAGAATTAATTCAAATTAAAATCACATTATCCACGATGTCGGTAATTGGACACATCATAGACAATGTTTTTTTCCATGAATAAGTGGTAGAGGAGAATAAGAATGATTATTAATTCTCTATGAACATGAGAAAATACATTATATACATGATTAATGGTTCTTTAATTTCACTTGGTTAAGAGGATATGTGTAATGAATAAAAAATTAAAGGAACTCAAAATAAAAGAATAATTGAGAAATCCCTTAAAAACATTCGGTAGCGAAATGGCTATGCAACATGGTTTTAAAAAATATTAAAAAGAGAGAGGAAAATAGTAACCCATCCAGAATTGAATAATAATACATAAAAATTCAGGAATAATAATGAAAAAAATAAAAAGGTATGGTAACATTAATGTTGTACCACATAAAAGAGAACTTGAATAGAAAAAGAAAGAAATTCCGAATTTTCATTCCATGTAGAGTAACTCCTAGAACATGAAGGTTGGGACCATGGGGGCTTGAGGAAAAATTTTGAGGACTAATAGGGAGTTAATGATTCTAGGGATTCGTATAGGATGAATTTGGAATGAATTTAATGAAGTAATGGGTTGGTATTTATTTCAAAAATGAGTGGTTATTTTCAAAATTACCAAGGGACACCTCATTAGTTGTATTTGAAAAACCATGGGCTTGCCCATGGTATTATCCAATTTGGACACCTCACAGATTATTTAACTTTACACAAGTCGAACTGATTTAATACATCATTATTACATCATTAATGATGTCATTAACACATCGAAACTCAAACCTGTATTTTTTACTATTCATTAAAAAATCAATTGTTTCAGACAAATCTTTAAAATTTACAAGAACCATTTTATGACGTATAGAATTCAAAAATGAAGTCCATTTTTTTATAATAATTTTCTCTATATCATTAATATAATTTTTAAACAAAATCATACCTAATTAAAAAATTATCAATTTTAAAACTACAACTACTTTCATATCACATTGAAAAATTAATAAAATTGTCATTATCTTCAAGCCTTAAGAAAATAAAATATTAATAAAATTTACTATTCAATAAAGACATATTACTATTCATAATGGTGTGTTACTATTCATGAAAAAAAACAAGTTTGTTCCATTAGACTACAAATAACTTACTGGACACAATTGTAGATGACCATTTTTCAAAATTCCAAATAGAGAAGCAGTAAAACTATGTTTAAGGGCTAGTTAAAAATATCTTCTTTTTATAAAATTTTATGAATTTAAATTTATTTTTTATAAAAACATGGGGTGTTACATCCACCACCGGAGTGTCGGGCCTGCCTGAGAACCTAAGGGTTCTCTGTTGCTGAAAATAATGAAGCACGCTCAGCTTGTGCTCTTCATTTGCTGGTACAACGAGTACCATGTGCTTCTCTGCAGGTGGTTGTATGGAATGTGCACCACCTTGAGGTAACATCTGTGTAATTGATCCCTATATCGAAGCCTTATCATTTATTGGGTCATTATCATGATCAATATGGTGGATCCTAGTTGGAATACATTGTGAATACATCCTGTAAGAGAACAGGATGTACCACACTAAATGATTTTATCAGATAACTTACTCAAGAAGAACCTGGAAACCAAAACCCATACTTTTATGATGCATATACAATTATTGTTTCCCTAAAACTATTGTTCTCATGTACAAAATAAAAAAATAGTTTATCAGAGTCCTAGTTTAAGGATACCTCAGCTGTCAGACCAACACTGGAGTCCTTATTCTAAAAGCTGAACTCAAAACACATAACATTGTTTCCCAAAACCAATATCTCAGACTCCCAGTCCTAAGGTATAACTTAACACCTATAATACCAATTTTTATTGAATTATCTCAATGGGGCCCATTCCAAGACTCCCCAATCCCGCCTCCAATATGACAGGGTCTGATGACTAGCACTGATTAGGCATATAACTAATATGGGAGGCATTTCCTATGTACATGTACACACTCACACATCTCCAAGACCAAAATGATGAAAAGTAAAAACCACTTAGAAAGTAAATTCAAGCATACCACTATCCCACCCAATATATTATGAATGAATTATATAAATTAATGTAAACTGGTCGAAAATACAAGCCTTCCAAAAGATTCTGTTCACCAAAAGGTCTAACCTATAAACAAATAGATATTTGGACTACTACTCAAAGCTGTAGGAACCCCTTAGCCAATCTAAACTCAGAAATCCCCTTCTATTCCTGGTCTTCCCTAGACTCCGTTAAATAGTCGCTCATCTGTACAATACATGACACATACGGTAAAATCCCATGTAGGGGTGAGTATAACAATACTCAATGGGACACCCTAACACCGCAAATCAATAGACAGAGTAAAGGTACAATTATCTATACACATGTATGTGACCACATCAAATATAACAGAGATATCTAGATATACTCAAACCCAGACCCATAGTATAGAGTTAAATCACAACTATTTTATACTAACACTGGAGATTTAGTCTGATGATTTCACAAAGCACTCATCCAAGAGAACACACTCTCAATTCTGATAGCACTAATGAAGTCCTACGAAGAATTATTATTCATCAAGAATCATCATGAGAGAGATACACATATCGATATAAAGAGGGATATTATACACTTTCAATTGGATTACTCACTCCATTGGTGGGGAATATCACAATGAATAGATGAGAATCACTGCCAAGGCTATGGGATGAAACTGCAACTCATCTGGGTTCACCTTCTAAGTAGAGGATCGACATCGGGTAGGATTGGTCACGTTAATACTGAGTCTCTACATAGGGCATAAGAATGGATATAAGATCATTATCTATACCACTTAGAGGATATTTCTGACTATATCCAGTACAATCCTACTGAGGGGACCATACTTCTGTGAATAGTAAATGACACCAACTAACCTATAGAGGAATGATCAAGGGAACCAACCCTAATGAATCCTATTCAAGATACAGTGGGGAGGATATTGATAAATGTAGTAAGGGGTAAAGAGTGTGTAGTAGGGTCACATGTCGTGTCCCTTAACCTCGGGTGCTGCCCATGTTAAATATCCCTTGTCACTATAAAATGTCATGTAGAATAGGTATACACGACATGTATAAATTTTCACACATCGTGTACTACTATATGAGGTTTACCTATGTACTCTGGATGTGTGCCAGTACATGGTGCCAACCCATGTTCACCTTCCTGTGTACCAGTATAGGGGGTAACCCATGTATCTGATCTCGGTCTAGACATGTGGAGGGGTACACACCATTTTCACAATCCATGTACTATACCCCATGTCAGTGTAACTCCAGAGATACACGATGAGCCTAACGGAAGGGACTACATTTTTTTGATAGGGGCCACATGTTTTGTGACACTTTACTAGCTCCAAAAACGAATGTTACCCCTGAGGGGGCCCACATGGAGTGTAATCTCAAATTACACGCTGTACAGTGAGAGATTTTCTAGTATCTCTATTTCAAACTTGGTTCACCTCCTCCTCTTCTCTGGCCAAACATTGCTTGTAATTTCAAGATCCATCCACTTTCTATCACGCCATCACCCAAACAATGTGTTTCATCTTCTAATATGGCCACACAACCAATTAAAAAGAGGTCATTTTTTGTTCCAATGAATAACTTCGAAGAACATGGATTTGAGGATCCACCATCATTCAAATCATTGCATGTAGGTCTTCCAACCTCCTTTGTGTCACAACAATCCCAGATCTATATTATCAGATCATCGTACCAAGAATCGAGCACACAATGATCTATTGATCGGGATATATCGAGTTGTGGGCCATGAAAAGAATGCCAATGATGAACGATGAATGGTGAATGATGGAAAAAAGCATAAATCAAATAAGAGGAATGGAAATCAAATGATATTAATGTCAATCATGGTTTGATGTTGTCAAAAAATTTGAATTTTTCAAAAAATAATCCTAAGATCAACACCCAATAAAATCCTATATAAATAAAACACATCCAGCGAGGTTATGATTGAACCAAGATCAACTTGTTTATTTTTTGGTTAGCATTCCTCGTGGAATTCAATAATGGGGAAGGAATTCCAAAATAATGCACACTAACTTTGATTGTTATCACTCCCTAATGAGGTTCGATCATTTTATCATCATTATTGGAGATATCCATCAAGAGTGGTGTTCCTTGATCGTTGATTTGTGATTCCTTCACCATTTCCTTGAGAGGTTTCTCCAAATATCTCCTTATAAATTATCCAAAAATCCGAAGGTTCTGTGATTAACCCTGGGATTACTGCATAAGGATGATTTTAAATTAAATCATTGCAATGTATACAAAATAATTTATCTTTTAATTATTTAATAATTATTATGTTCTTTTCAGGGTTTTCCATAGAAGACTCACAATGACTAAAGATAAGTTGCACTAAGGGAAAAACTACATTATGAACTCAATAGCTGTCTCATATTTCCATTCCAAGTCACTGTTCATGAGTTATTATGATTATAAAATAAAATATTTCTTATTTAATTATTTTATTTATGGTTACATCCAAAAACTATCTTTCATGGATGACCCACATTGGTGGATGTTGGAACTTTCCTAAAATAAACCTACCTCTTTGAATGCAATGATGTGCTCAGATTTCTAATCCAAAAACTCCTTTAGAAGTTATTCTACTTTTTCAAGAAAAACGCTCTCATGTGAAATTTATAAATTGAACATTTTTCAACGAATCATTCCAGGCACACTGGGCCTTAGATGATCACATCATCTCAACACCTGGTCAATGAATTTTCACAAATAATTTCTTAAAAAATCAGTAATATATGATTTGTTTCACTTCACATGATCAACAAAAACATATCCAATGTTGTCATGTCATCAAGGTTAACTTGTTGAATGTATATCACATGATCTCAATGGTAGGTCTTGATTACTTTTCATGGCATGGTAGATATTTCTGGGGGGGCTTCACCTAGATTTTCAAACATGTCCATAGAAAAATTTGTGATGGATTCATTCATTTCCAAGGGTGTCACATGATCAAAAATGACACATGGGAGAGATGCTTCATGATTTTTATAGGTTATGCAAAATGTATGCCACATTCACATGAAAATCAACCTACCTTATTCATGTAATAATCTCATATTTTTCAACCTTTATTTAATATATTATTTAATTCTTGTCAATCGTTGGATAATTTAGGTTTCTCATGATTATGTCAACATGTGTAAACTCCATCGCATAATCTAAATAGAAATCCATAAGTCCATCACATAAACAATAGGGTGACCACAAGAAGAATATATACATACCTCATAATCTATTAACTTATACCTAGGGGTTTACTTGGTGGATGACCCTTTCAATTGTGTGGATTTATACTCTAAGAAGTCCTTTATCACTTTTTTGCTCCTATGGGTGTTCCTTTTAGGTGTCTTATTTCTGTTGAGCTGGAGGAATTTACATACATCACTACCCCAAATCAATTCTTCCCTTCATAATACGTATATCATAGATTTGGTCTTGATTCGGTGGAGGTAAAATCACTTTATGTGGTTTTCATGAACATCTCATGGTTTATCCAGGGCATCATCTTTGGGATTCATGATAAATTGAGACTGTGAGAATACTCTGTCATATCCACATTTATTGTACCCTCGATTTATCAATGGGATTTTGTATGATCATATTGACATGTCAAATATCCTTTGAAATATTAGGATGAATTTTTTTGGAGTCTTTGTGTGATTAATTTGTCATGTTAGAGGCTATTCGTGAGATCAAGATGGAAATTAAAAGGTCATTTTTGAGATCAGGTTGACATTTTTGGGAGTCTTCATGATACCTTGACTTTTAGCGATGTTTCTTTCAAAAAATCAAGGGAGAATTTGTGACATCATTCTGTCTTTTCATATCATATTCATGAGATCAATACATCATGTAAAATTGTCTCGCATGATCAATGGGATGATCATACCAGCCAAATTACCCATTCACATGAAAAACAATATAACTTTTCTTCACATGATGCTTCCTCCTTTTCCACCTTTTATTTTCATTCAACAAGACTTTCATCATTTCCCCCCATTGTTTTTCTATTACGGTGTCACGTGATTCAATGAAAGCTTCCAAGGGACATCTCATGATATTGCGGGATTATCATAGGGGATTTATGGGATCATTTATAGATCATGATGATAACATGATTCGCCTTCATGACATTTATGGTGGCATGCCATCATGTTTAATCTAGGGGTTTATGATATTAACTTGATCGAGTCACCAAATCATTATTTATCCATGATCCTCATTCATTTTGAAAAGTAATAAATATTCATGAGTCATTTATTTTATCCTAAATTTTTTTATTCTCATTTATTGGGTGTCAATAAACCCACCCCCCCTTAAGAAAGTAGTTCACATTGAAAAATACTTGAATATTAGGTGATTAAATGCCCACCTGTGTCCTTGAGGATTCCATTAATTGATGTCCTGATTGGAGTTTGGTCTTCTAGTTGTCCTTTTGTTATTTCATAAAGAATCCAATAACTAGGGGATATGGGGACTCACTCATTCTATAAGTGACTTAGACGTCATATCTCCCACAATTTCATCAATCACATGACAACTTTGCAAGACCACCTCACATGAATCACTTCTCAAGAACCACTTCACATGACCAATCCATGATATTTGATTGTGTAATATCTATACAAGACATAATCATCTCAACAACTTGGTAAATTGACCTACTAACTAATTTATGAAAATTTGGTTGAACCATGATACATGTTCTCGGTTGCATGGATATCCCAAGGTATTCCCACAATCTTTCAACTCTATCATGTGATCGTCTATCCATTACAGGTTTTGTGTGATTTACTAATAGTCAAATGATGAAAATTATTACAATAATTAATGAGATCATGATATTCTATACATGTAATGATATTAATGATACCTATACCAAATCATGAGATCGCAAATCCTTGTGTGGTTTATGTGATAATAATTATTCTTTCAGAGTCCTGAACCTCTATTTAAAAATATCCTTGATCATAAAATATAAAATTCTTATCTCATTCATATGGCCTCTAGTTTTTTTAAGCATTCAATAAATAATGACACATTAGCTATGACATGTTAGAATGAAATTACCACAAGTGTGGATGATAGTTATCATTCTGTCATCGATTCATCACAAAAAAAATTTACTATCCCAATGGGGTTATGTATCCTTGAATATCCTCTATCATAGTTCATAATATTAATGCGTTTGTCCTTTAAAATGTTTCTCTTATCCATCCACCACTATCATAGATCATTATTTCTTATTGAGTTTTAATAACCCACAATACCTTTAGAGAAAACACCTCCAATATTTCACTCTTCATCACCAAGGAAAAGCACCCGTAAATGTAGATGATAAAGTTAATTCCAACATAATTTGTATAGAACCTCTGTAAATATAATTTAGAAATCCATATTTAAAAATCAATAATGAATAAGTATACTATGTACCATAGGTTCATACGGTAACCTAGTTGGGACCACTAATCAGTTGGGGTCATTGAGATAGATTGGGCATGGACCTTTCGAGTGAAGAATACTGCTTCCAATATTTAATGGATCTAAAAAAATTGGGATTAATGAATCTATATGGATATCAAAAAAACCTAACCTACATTAATAATGGATTAATGGATGACTTAGTATGACTATATATTCTAGGCATGAATGCATTTCATCTGACATGTGGTGAGGTGTGAATTTGTCTCTGATATGTCGAATAGTTTTTTATTATAGAAATTTTAGGAGACACGTATGATGAGTTTCTCCCTCCATCATCTGCATATCATGATGTAGATTAAGCCTATCCCATTTCTAGATAGATGATCAAGCTGGATAATGGGGCCCTTTTTAGCAACCTTCTTAATGGGAAATACATCATGTGTATCTAATGGGATTGATATTTTATCATGAAATCATGTTCTGAACCCAAAACCAAGTGGCTGATGAATTGTCTCAAAAAAACGTTTTCATAGTGTAGAGGGTTAGTAATTAACCATAGTTTAAGTGGGATTATTTTACAATTGGGGGGTATGTTATTCTCATCCCTGACTGGTCCATTCATTTGCCATATTTTCATTATATGTAACTAAGTGGGTAACTACTACCATATGGAGATAAGGGTGTAGTTAGAGTTTCCAACTTTATATTGGAAACATCTATGGTTGTTTGGAGTCACATTAGGTTGAATATACATTTTTTAGAAAAAATATACTTCCTCATACAACAATTTTAGAGGATAAAATCATTTTAATATATATTTTTTCACATTCATTTTCTGTGGGGAAGGATGGTTTCTCACATGGGTGGATAAGAATACATCCACATTCAAAAAATCCCCAGAGTTCATTTCAATCCATTTTTATAGTGCCTGAATTGGGTGAGGCCCATCACATTACAGGAATGTGAAATCAGGGTTGGCGTAAGCTATCATGACCACCTATCTTCCAAATTCTATGTGATTACCACATTATGTATGACTAAAAATGGTGGCGAAGATTCAAGGCTCGTGATTATATGATGTAATTCAATGATGGACTACTTTCTACAGGAATTGACAGTAGCATTTTTTGTGAATGGTAGGTGCCTTGTTGGTTCAGTCACCAGTTTCATCACATTTAGAGGAAACTACCTACCTATATTCACATTTGGCCCTAAAATTATACAATGGTGTATCACCAATTCTTTATTATGTATAATAGGGAGGATACCCATGTTTATATTGAATTTCATCTAAATAATTCTTAGATCAGTTTTTTAAACATTATACAAAGATATTGATCTTATCATATCCAAATGGGTAATTATCCACATCAGAACATGAGTATGTAAAGTTTCTACCAACCATTGATGCGAATATGAGGCATGGTAATAATATTTCTTCGAGAAGACCGACAAAATCATTGATTCCTTGAAATGACATGAAACATTTATCATTAGTTTCAATACATGGTGAAGTGTCAACTAGCATAACTATAATGAGTGTAGTTCCTATGAGTAAATATATTTATACACTATTATTTCCCATTAATCTTCATAAATGGATGATATAGAGGAAAGAAAACTCATATACTGGGCTCCAGGGACTACAACGCTAGGAGGAGATATGCTTGGATGTTTTTTCATGTGTCACTACTCATATAGGTTTATCCTTCAAAAAACATCCCACTAAGGTCAATTAGTTCATTCTGTACCTTGATTTAATGATAGAAATAATGAAGGAATGGATCCATTACACACATTTGTTTTAGAGGTGGTGGTTCCTGGAATGATGGAGGTTGTTGTGGATCAAAAGGGCCATACTAACATCGAGGTAGTGGTAAGACTATTCCTTTTGCCATATTCAAATAGATATGATTCTATTGTGATAATACTAATGTATATTATATTTCTTTTAATATGGGAAAAACCTGAATAATACTAGTATATCCTACAATCATCGGTGTATTCTCTTGGGGTTTAGATGGCAGAGCTAACATGAGAGGTGAGTGGGGGACTAATACAGAGCGCCACCCAAGTCAACTGGATCTAATGAGGGTGGATGTCATCATCCCTAATGAGTCATAATATACACTTCTATCATAACCATCCTAAATGAAATTAGCATCAACCCCTTTTGGGGGGCCTTTCCATGGATTGTAAATGAAATGGAAGTGCTCTGAACTCTCAGATCCATCTCACCCAAAATCCTCAAGTATTCATTAACTTTATCTCTATTCATATTCTTGATCTTTTCATTAACTCATTTGGTTTATCAATAATGTGTAAGTCTTCGCTGATCCCACCTAGTGGAACATACATTTATTCTTAATGATGTAGATGGGTATTTTGTTCCTCCAGTAGAATATTCTCTAATGAGACAATTCTATCTAGAATTAAAGGTGGTTAATGTGCCGAAATAATTAGTTCTTCCAGAATCTACTAAAATTTAATTGGGTGGCCCATTTTACCCTCCACAAGAATGCACACTTCTGTTGAAGGTTGAGGTTAGTAGATAATCAACTTCTGATTTAGACCTAATGGCGATTTCTATGGGTGAATATGACATCTTATTCAAGAACTAAAAACATTGTCTCATTCTTTCATTTAATATAACATTTATTTTTTTATTGTTTCACTTAAGGATGGTGAGCAATGTATGATAGTAGATAAAACATCAATAGTTCCAATATGACGTTTATCATAAGAGGGTGTCACCAATTCACATTATTATGGGGTTGGGGTGATAGATATTTCTAGTGATACAAATGAGAATGGTATATTAATAATATTGATCATGTATGTTGACTATCATATAACATTATATTATTTTAGGAATTATGGATAAACATTTTTCTTCTTATTTTTGGAAATTCACCATGGATCTTGGATGTTTGGGTCCCTCATTATTCAAGAATCTTTTTGACTGAGTCAACCAACACAGAGCCTAACCTGGTGTCCATTTCATTAGAGGATGTGAGTACAAGTCCTTCACTTAGTGACTTTGTCCTATTATATATTCATGTTCCTAGATTGGGAAAGAGTTAAGGCTCAGAGTCTATCTCACTCTATAGAATAATTCATCAGAATGTTTTGATGGAATTTTGGACCCCCTTCCTAGTGGACCCTTTGGATGAGTGGATGGACCAACTGAGTCATCATAGTTATTATTTACTAATGTTGGATATGGTGGTTTTGAGAATACCACTCTTTATAACCTAGTGAAGGAAGTTATTTCCCTAAAAGAGAAAATATGGTAACTTTAATTAATGTTAGTAGTAGAAAAGGCTTCACCTTCTATCAAAGAATGTTAGTATGAGGCCTCGAATGAGGCTTCTTAATTTATAGTCGAGATGAAGACCCACCAAAATCAAATCTGTGCTAGGATGGTTGAGAATTTTCCTATTATATTCTAATATCATCTATCTATAAAAATTGTTTTCATGATAACATCCTGAACTAAAAGTCTAGGATATAATATAATTGGAGTAATAGGGTCTCATTTATTAGGAAAAGAAGTCCAAATTTAATTATATTTCTAGGGCATAAGAACTACAAAAAATTATGGAGGTGGGAACTCCATCTTCTGATAAATTAGGTAAATCGAGGGAATCCCTTGCATAAAAGTTTGTAGAGAACAAGGAATCCATTGATCAAATTTTATTATTGTTCTATAGTTCCATGAACCTATATTTTTTTTTGGATTCATGGGAGAGACTCCAGAATGTGGAGATTCCCCATTCGTTTTCACATTATGAATAAATCTTATGAGAATTGCAATTTTTTTCAACATTATTTTATTCATGGTTTTCATGAAATTTCATTTAATTGATATCATATGATTCATACACTGTACCCATCCATTATATAATACCAAGTAAACCAAAACATATGGATTTTAATACTTAAAACATAATAGATTTTTCTTAAAAATTTCTCATGAATGCCTACAAATATAAGACTACTCACTGATTTATCTACCCCAATTATCATGGGATCACCTAATTTAAGAAGTATAATTTGGGTGAAATACATGGCCTAAATTGAGAAATCACTATTTTATACCTAATTTGGTGGACTTAGTTAGTATATCATTATATTTACTAGGTACAAATAATGATCTCTAAAATATTTTTATCTTGTAATTTTTATTTATTGTCATATATTAGGCCTAATATTAATAGGGGAAATAATATTGGGCATGGAATTGTAATTTTTATAGTACACCCTTTTATAGTATTTTGGCCTAATATTTTTTATCTAATCTCCATTTCATAAGTGCTAAATATTTCATATATCACACAAAGTTCTTGTCTAGTGAGTAGAGTCTCAAATTTTTTCAAGTGTAACCTTTTTAGTATTCAACTTAGTTGTAATTATTCCTATTATAAATGTTTTTTATTTAATGTTATACAATTGATATTTTTTTTATGGTCCTCTATATCAGAGAAACTATTATATTTATTTAAGTTATTCTATCTTATGCCTTCTAGTTTTTTATTTTAACATCTTCTATCTTGATACTCTATTTATTCTAGTGAAGAATGTTTAATCATGAATTATTTTTTGACCCCACATTGTGAATAATGAGTTTCCATGATGGGTTATGACACCCTACATTCTAAATTACAAATTTGAAGAATAAATGTTCATAAAGGGTTCTGGAGTACTATGTTCTTGTGGAAAACATGAAGGATAAATGTCCATGATTGATTGTGGAGTCTTGTATCCTCACATGAAATTTTATTGGTGGATGGTAAAATGTGAGGGAATCTGAGTCCAATTTGATTTTATGAATATGGGTTCGTAAAATCACATGTATCAAATATTTAAGTAATGAATATGGAATACGGAAAACAAATTAGGGTGACTAAGAAACACCATATGGTGTTTAGTTTCATAGCATTGCTTTTATAGATCATGAGGATTGGAGTTCCTTTCCCTCATGGAGGAGAAACCTCTTTTCATAGGGTTAGAGGATATTATGAGTGAGCCTATAAGTATTAAATGTGTGGTTAATTAGAGGTTTCCCCACTCTCTTCCAAGGGCCAAAAAATATTTGTAAATATTCAACCATCTAAATGATGAATTTAAAAGTGAGGTAAAGGCTATCCAAGAAGGTTTTTGGAACCCTATGGATGTTTAGTTTCTGATTGGAAATCTTGAGACCTATAACATGATGTTTTGAAATACATGGTGTGGTCTATCAAAAGGATTAGGAATGGAATATCACGTTACATCTTTTAAAAAGGGTACAATACATGGTGACGTAACATTGAGGTTGTCAAATCCACTTGAATAGTTTAGTTATGAGGATTTTAAATCGTGATATTGGAATATTTGAGTTAACAGGATTTGGAAACTGGTGGGTACATTTCAACCATTTATAATGGAAGAATCTCATATTCCCCACAATTAGGACAATAATTGCTAGATTTAAGGGGGGTCACTCCTCTGGGGTCAAAAATACACTATGAAAAAGATCGTTATAAGGATATAAATTCTACATTGAACCCTAGTTGGGTAATTTTGGATTATAAATCCCTATTACTAGTTTTCCATAGGGAATGACCAAAAGCTTGGTATCCTGTGGTCCATGGGGTTCTAAGAGAATGATATTAACATGTGCAATTTCATGTTTCATTTCATAATTCAAAGACATATATGTTTTTTATGTAATGTTTAATATTTAATAAGTGTTTTGGAACACTAAAATTTGTGTCCCCACCTAGTGAACACATTATTATAGTGAGGAGACATGATAAAAAAAATTCTATAACTATTTCATAGACTAGGGGGCCAATAGTATGGTTTGTCTTTTACTAAGGCCACAAAGTGATCCCAATAAGATTTATGTCATGTTTATTTATGCTCAAACCTTTTCTTAAAATTTATATATGATTTAATTAGAGTGTAAACACTAGAATGTTTCTTAGGTATCCATTTTTGGTTTTCATCCTAACATATTTTATGTCTCCTTCACTTGCAGTTTTGGTTCTTGAGATTTGGACTGTAAAAGGCTAATGATTGAGGTCATTCAACTTTGACAAATGTACATGTAGTTTATGTTCATTATCCTTATAGACCTTTTATCAGTGGTAATGTTACAAAATATCATTTATTTGATATCCATGATCAAGGTCACAATAATACACATTAGTGAGGTTTATGAAAATGTAGTAAATCATGACTCATGGTTCTCTGGTCATAAGTAGATGTATGGGATAATGATACTGCAAATAATCATGAAATAATATTAGGTTAAGACCTGTACTGCAATTAATTTAGGGATTATAAGGAATGTAATCCTTTTTTCAAGGTAATGAAACTTCTAGTTGTTGTATGAAAGATAATATATAAGAATGAATGGTAGACATAAAAATCCAAAAAAATGTACATTGAAGCCTAGATTCCATTTCCAAGGTCCCAAGAAGGTTGACGGAAACATGAGATACTCAATAAATGAAGTTTGATTTATGATTTATGGTTCTTAAAAGTTTTTTGATGTTCCCCATACTCTGGTAGAATAGGCTTAGGATTTTGTGGTCCATTGAATAGGAATGAAGATGGGTGATGATCTGCACATTTTAATGTCATGTAGTGGTTATATATCTATCATATAGTTTAACATCATGTGATAAGAACATTTTCCTTATAGTTTAAAGTCATACTATAAGGAACATTTTTTTATAGTGTAACATCATGTTGTAATGACATAGGAACTGATGTTAAGTTGTGAAAGATATCCTTGGGGAAAAGTTTCACTAGTTGGGGGCATGTAGATATGAGAAACAACATTTATCCATGTATAGGTATATTCATTGATAACCTCATACTAGATCCCTTATAGGAAAAATTTATCTCATGCATAATTATGTCATACATAGATCTAACTCATGCATTGGCATAGTGAGTTTTTATGAATCGTACCTACCTAAACATATATGTGGGATAATTTTATGGATGGGATTCTATTGGTTTCTATGTGAACATATTAAAGATATGAATCATTGTGTAATCATCCCCTTTAAAAATATCCTTCTACAAAGATCTGAATCATGCATAGGTGACATGGGCTTCTGGTTCTTCACTTAGTGGGTCTGAATAACAATGTAGGATAAGAGATCCTCTAGATATATCTGAAACATGTGTTGGGATAGAGAATTTCTATAATTCATTTCGGTACAGTTCTTACCAATTCACCCCTAGAAAAAATTCATGGATATGGTGTCCCACTCTAAGAAAATGTAGGTCTTTAAAGATAGATCATATATCATGAATATTAATGTCATGTGACTAGGATATATTCATATAATTTAATGTCATAGGACTATGAAGTTCTCATGTATTTTAACACTATGAGAGTATGAAATCACTCCGTATTTCTAACGTCTCTCATTTTCACTATGCAGATTAGCTCTTTTAATTCCCTAAGCTAAAATGATCCATGCTTAGCATAAGAAAAAACAGAGCACCGGGATGTTGACTAAGCTATGTGATTGTTGGTTTTAGTAAGCTTCTTCTATGGGTCCAGTCCATATATAATAATGGTTATTTTTTATCATTATATATATTCTAGTTGAACCTAGGATTAGATATTCGGGAAGCACTATGTATCCTATAGAAATATAAAGCAAGCCACGTGTAGTTCTTAATTGGAAAACTCTCTACATAGTCCTGAACCATGTGTAAAGGGGGCAAGATTTTCCATTTTTATTGAAACTTGACCATGGACCTGAGATACTAGAATCATAATATATTCTTATATCTAAGAAATTAATCTATAGGTAGTTATTGAATGGAAAACTCCCCATATAGTTTTGATCGATTTGTATAGGGGGATTTTTTCTATTAATGTTGTGGATTGACCCAATATTGGAGATACAAGCATCACTTTGTATCCTATGATGGAAGGAATCAAGGCACATAAAGTTGTTTAATATAAAACACTACACACATGCCTGACCAATATGTATAGGGTAATTTTTTATTGTTGTTTCAGTTGGACCTATTATTTGAGATCTAAGATACACCGTGTGTCCTATGAGGGAAGGAATAAAGTCACTCTATGCTCTTGAATGTAAAAATATCCACACAAGTATATTGCATACTTAGAGGGTGTAGTTTTACAATTTATGTTGTGGTTGGACCTAAGATGGGACATCTGGGCATCATTGTGTATCATGCGACTGAAAGAATCAAGCCACATGTTTTTTCTTGAATAGAAAACTCTCCACACAGTTGTAACCTATAAAAAAAGGGGTGAATTATTTATTTTTTATGTCATAGACAGACTAGTGATTGAGGATCTGGGAAACACTATTTATCCTATTATTATTTCAATCAAGAAAAAAGTAGTACTTGAATGGAATACTCTCCACAAAGGTCTGACCCATCTTTATAGGGGTGAATTTTTTTAATTTATGTCGCATTTAGAACTAGTAATTGAGATGTGTGTGTCACTACCTAACCTATGGTCAAAGGAATTAGAACACATGTAGTTCATGAAAGGAAACATCTCCATATCGGTCTGATATATACATAGTGGGGAGTTAATTTTTATGTTTTTTTACTAGACCATGATTACATATATGGGTTTCACTATACAGCCAATATTGGTAGGAAATAATATATATAGAGTTCTTAATTAGAGGTTTTGGTTGGTGGCCAACATTAAGGGTATAGATCATCAAGGGTGAACACCATAACAATTCATAGTTTTATATAATGCAAGATATTTAAACAATGGAGTTTGACATACGGATTTATATATGATTGGTGTTCCATCTAAGGACTTCCATCTTGGACTAGGATAAACCTAATGTGAACTAAAATGTCTCAAATATATAGGTAATCCCTTACCAAATTTTATAATCCCATGGGATCTAGGCTTGGTGTGTGAAATAAGAAATATAAAAGGGTTTATTTTATCACAAAAAGGTGTCTTAGAGAAAGGATGGGTAAATTTTTATCATGCATTGGATGGGTCAAGATATATAATTTAGGCATATCTATATATCTCATTGGAATGAGAATAATGTTGTAAATAGTTCAATGTGAATTTTATAATTTAATGATAGGGGTATCATTTAGTGACCTAGGTTTCTCATACATGGATATTGTTTATTTTTAGATTACTATTAGTTACATTATAAAAACAAATTAGTGAGGATCATACTAGTTTAGTGTCTTTATAAACATTAACACAATATTCTTAATTCATGGAAGATCATCAATGTATCCCATAATGATATTATCCTTTAGTAATCCTACATAAAACCTTCTTCATAACATTGAGAATGGAAATATAAGAACAGGTGAGCTTAAATGCTCAATAAGGGTAAATATAATAGATGTAAATTTATGATTATATATAAGAATAGGATAATAATAAGTGTATGTTATCAGGAATATATCCTAGGAGGTTCATACCCATCCAATCAAATATTATAAACATAAAGCATGTAATAATGATTGGATGTTCATAACACATAAATCATAAGGTAGATAGATAACATGACCCATGATATAATAACACTAGAATAAGGTGGCATACACATAATCATATTAAATATTTTGTCAAGGATACCCTTCATGACAATAATAATAGGTTAGGATTGGGCTGACCACCTATATACCTGATTCGGATGACCACCCATGTACCCTCATTTAAAGTATTGGGTAAACCAAACATGTACCCTCCCTTATGGTCCTGGGCTGACAACCCATGTACCCTCTAAACTCATAGTGTATTTATTTTCAACCAATTCATTGGAAGAAGATATAGGTCTCACATTTCATATAATTAAAATCATACACACATGTCCAATAAGACCATAAACATTAATCATATCATAACCCATAATATAAAATAGGTTTCATAAAAATATAATTATATCAGAACCTATGGAAAATATGTATGTTTCATAATCATTTCATCATTTCATCATAATATGACCAATGATAAAAAGTGGATTTCATAATAATTATATCATGGTTTCACCCATGGAATAGAAAAAGGCTTCGTGAGAATTTTATCATGGTATAACCCATGTAAAAAAATGATATTCATATACATAATTTAATTATAAACATAGACAATTATGTGAAATAATAAGAATGGTATCCTTGGATCATTTCCCTAGTAAAGAATAGGTCACCTAAAAAGAATGGCATCTTTGATTGAAAATAATTTTGAATAACTAATTTGGATAATTATTGGGGAAAATATCGTCCCATTAAAAAAACGTTTTATAAAAATAAAACTTTATGAGAAGATTTTTATTTTAAAAGACCCATGAAAACTTATAAAAAAAGGTTTAAAAAACAATTTAAAAAATTCTTTCAAGAAAATAGCATTTTTTCCCATGATTTTTTTTTAATTTACAAAATTTAAAATAATTTATAAAATAAAATAAGTTTTAAAAGTTATAATATAATCTTCAAAGAAAATATTTTGAATGACATTGGAAAAAAAATTCTTATCTTACGAGTTATACTGAAGATTCATTTCAAAGTTTTAGTAAATGCTAGATGTACACTATTTTGAAAAATGACATGATGATTCATTTTAAAAAAAATAAATCAAAAAATGGGTACAAAAATAATTTAAATAACATAACAAATTAATAAAAAAAATTCAACTCATTTTTATAAAACATAGTTTTGAAAGAAAATATAATTCTGATCAAAGATAAAAATAATGTCAAATTTTATTAAAGAAATTAATTATATTAAGTACCAAAGAGTGGATATAAAGTACCATTACATTAAAATATCTTGAATAACTATATTATTGGAAAATTAATGTGATTATTTTAGTAGGTCTATATTTATATTTCATCAATGGATACAAAATCATAAAAAAATCATGATACATGATAAGAATGTAAGATAAAATATTTACCACTTTGGTAAGATTAATTTATAATAATCATGAAATAATAACATCCAACATAACATAAAATATAATGGGGATGAATTAATTTATGATATTAAATTTAAAATGGGATTGAAATACATATTTTTTTTAACAATATGGGTGGATAAAAATGTATGTATCAAAGAAGAAAAATTGAAAAACAAAAATCCGTATTGTTTTGGTAACTTTTGTACTATAAACCTAATGAAAGAGAGATCCTTAAATAAAAATATAAATTACCCAAAATTTTCATATAAGAATCATAAAATACATTAATGATTTTTATATTGACCACATACAAAATATAAGTGGGGAATGTTGCATGTGTCTTATAAAAGAAAAAGTGATATGGAAATACCTTACTCTAGCAGTAATTTTTTCATTATAATACCTGTGAAAGAATTACATCAATGGAAATATTAATTTTCATGAAATAAGATTTATTCATTATATATCATATCATAGGGAATAATATACACCCTACTAAAGAAAAATATGGTGAATATGGAATAAGTATCTCATAAATAAATGTCAGACTATAAATCCCCTTGCCTTATATAATGACTTCTGTCGTACTTGTTCTAAATAGTTCTTCAAGTATCCTCCTATAGTTTACACTAAATTCCTTCCTTGGTTGGATTTCAATACAAACTAAGGCTTATATTTTTATGTTAGGTATTGTGGGAAGTATTTTTTCTAGGTATTTTCTGAACCAATTAGGTTTTAAGGTGTGAGTAAGAGAGGAGAGGGGTGGACTTTTATAAGTGGGGTGCGTGGAAACTTATAATTTTTTTAAATATATAATTACACCCAAATTTTTCATATCTCATGTGTCTCAAAATTATCTCATTATCTAAATTATTTGGTGGAATGGTCTGAAGTTTTATATCCAATGGTATTTAGACTAATTTATAGGTTATGTTTACCCATATCTTTTTTTAACCTTCGCATAAACTTATTTTTACCTTTAACCTCGTAATTATTTTTTACTACAATCGCTATTAATTTTGGTAAAAATTTATGTTGGAATTATTAGACATTAAAAATTATTATGAAATTGAATAGGTAATTCATTTTTATAAATTTCATTCAAAGAATTGGACAAAAATTAATTTAAAATTAATCCAACAGATATGCCGAGGAAGTGGGTTTTTATAGTGAAAATTATCAAACATTCACAATGTTTTTATATCAAATTTAAATATGAAATTAATTAAAATGACCTGAATTGGATTTATATATTTATAATTCAACTAATTATAAAATAATAAATTATAATATAATATATCTTTATAAATAAATTAAAATAAAACGGAATTTTCAATTAAAATTCATATTTTTCACTATTTCTCAAACAAATAAATCTCTTTAGAAAAATCCCAAAAAATCTCGCTAAGTTAATTTTTAAACTGTGAACTAAATATTGAATATTATTTTATCAAATTTAATATTTAAAAGTTTCAAAAAATAATTTTAATGCATTTTTTTAAGAGAAACATATTCTCAAAACATATGAATATTTTCAAAAAATTATGTATTTAATTATCAATATTTTTTATATTTATAGAAAAAATATAATTAATATCTAAAAATTTGTTATTGATATTTATATCACTAAGTTTAATGGTTGGTTTATAACGTTATAATTTTAATAATTTTAATAATATCTCATTGTTTTCTTAAAACTCAGTGTTATGTGTAACATTCTACCCCCCCCCCTTAAAATGAATTTTTCCCACAAAATTAATCCCTCTGATACCAAAAAAAAATAATATACTTATACCTCATAATATCATCACATTCCCACATGAACTCTTTGAGGTAGTTTTTTTTCCAACAAAAAATCCAAGTGATTTGTTTAATTTTTTAGACCTTTTTCTATTCAAACCAGAATATTTACCCGTCATTATATATAGGAAATCACCTACTCTAGAGGTATGACCTTTAATTTTAGTACATGTGATGGATCATGTATTTTCTTCCTCAAGATTGATACATAGAACAAATCAGGACCCTGAGAGAGCATTCATGGATGTTTCAAACAATAAACTATAGTCCCAATATGACCAAGTATTTTAATGGGACCAATATACCCATGGAGAGGGTTTCCCTTCTTTATTCCATGAAGAAATTCATAGAAATGTATTTTTTTCCAACATTTAATTCTAGATCATTCTGAAAATTATCACCATAAAATATATTTAAACTATTCACTATTCTTTCACATTTCTTAATTTCACTTAACCACCTCTAAAATCTAATTATATTTCTTATATCCCAATATCTTTCTTTCTATAACTTCAATCTAGTATATTGGATTTCTACACTTCCTTCTATAAACAAATTTATAAGGATCCATTTTAATGCATGATTGAAATATATTGTTGAAAGAAAATCAACTTGGGGAATGTTTTGATCTCAGTCACCTTTTTAATTAACAATTAATAATTTTAGAGTATTATTAGTCAACAAATTATAAATTAAATCCTCTTTAAATAATTTTTTTAATAAAACATAGACAAAACCAAAGGGGTGTATTACCTAAAAGGGTCTCTTAGAATATCCATAATCTTAATAAACTCATATAATTTACAACCTTAAAAGGTGTGTATAAAACATTGAACTTATTTTCAACCATAAACATATAAACCCATGATCAAATCCACAACTCTTATTTTAATATATATAGAGATATATTCACATCCGAAAGTTAATTAACTCTTCATTAATTATATAAGCTATTATCATATACAAAAGCATATTCATTTTAATCTTGGGTTCATCCTTAGGTCGATATAATATTATATTTCATTATTTCATAATCCATGTATGAAATCACATGAAATTTTATTAATTGATGAATAATAAGATTCTAATAGGGATCATTTATGTAAAATAAAACATAAAATTCACAAAAAATGAGGGGAGGATAATTATTCCATAATTATCTTGGTTAACTTCATCCATTATGATAACATAATATTTCTCTACATTATTTTTTGTCATAATTTTTTATTGATGATAATCCACATTAATTTTTGGTTTGGGGAACTTGTTAGAATAATTCCCAAATTCCATGCAACTAAAATTATGAATTGTGGGAGGTATATTCTATGGGTAATTCACATTATTAGCATCATTAGATAATATTATTACATCACTTTTGAATTCCTATACTTTATTAACATCCTCTATACACATAAAAAATTTACTAATCCCATAAATACAATTCCATCCATGTTTCTTACCTCACATTTATCAAATAGGAAATCTCATCTTCTTCTCTACATGGTTCTTATATTTTCATTTGAACTTCATCATCCTTTTCTTGTAAAAACCATGATACTAATACATAACTCCAACCACCATTTCCACATGGATAAGACATTACAAAATTTAATAGTAACTAATTATGTCTATTATGGATCATTTCATTTGGATACATGGTTTAAGACAATTAAGAATTGATAAACATTATCTTCAGGTTGGATAATAATACCATAAGAATACTTTTCAATCCTTGTAAAATTTTCCCTCACACATATCAAAATATTGATAAAAATTTTTCATTACCTCCAGTAACTCCTTTCAAAATTTGTATAAATAATATGAGAATTGTACTTATTGAAAAATATGTTATTGAACCCATTCCAATCCATGGAGTAAATTTCACATTGTTGCCTCATATTTTTTATAAGAGTCCACCTTTGATATATTTCCCATATAAAATGGTAGACAACTAAAATTACATCTTCATATTTTGAACACTAGAGAATAGAATACATCTTTTCAGTGGTACTAATACATTTTAAAAAAACTAGAGGATCAGTGGATCCACTAAAGGAAGATATAAATTGTATCATGAATGACTCAACAAAATGGTGTTCATTTCTTTTCTCATTTAGATGTCTACCATGATTCATAGAATTTTAAATTTGTGTGAGTATAGAAACAATATTTTCATTACAACTCCCACAACGTTTTGATTCACTGGATGAAAATCATTTTATTTTTTTCACATTGAGAATTAAGATAGTTCCATTTTGTTTCAACCACTATCTAAAACCAAAATCATAGTATAAGAAAAAATAACCAAAAATAGGAAAAATTTAATCATGAAAAATCTTATAGGATGTATATATCATCAGAAACAAACTGTTCTAAAACACCATAGGTTTATCCTTGGTCATTCATAATCATTATTTTTTTAAATCATTCATTGTGGTTAATAATGAGTTTGTAAATTTCCAAAGCATATCCCTTAATATTTTCAAAATAGATTTTCAGCAAAGTATATTATCAAGTACCAATTGCCTATCAATTCTAGCTCAATACGATGTTCTCAGATTTTTCATCCCTATTTAGATATGTTCCCAATCCACATAAACATTTATTATCAATACTAGTATGTAATTTCATGGAAACCACTCTCTCAATCCTTTCACAAAATTTCAGTCTCTTTTCCGAAAATTTTCTCTTCCTTAGACTTTTCCTTACATACAACCCTAGAAATATCCTATGAAATATACATATATATCACACTAATGTTTTCTCATCATAGTTTCCAATGGTTAAGAAAAATTTTCTATTGATAACAACTATAGAAAACCATGTATATCATACATGGATATTTAATACTTTTAAATGAAAATTCATTACATTATACAAACACACACTAATGGACCATAATAGTATATTTCTTTAAAAATGATGGAAAAATATTCATAATAATTGGAAGATCTTCAACATCTCCCATAATTATATTCCCCTTTAGTACTCCTAGATAAGGCCATTATTAATTACCTGATAAATGGAAACATAAAAGGGTTAGATTAGATTCTTAGTAAGTGTATATATAAGAGATATCAATATTTGATCATATATAATTAAAATATAAAAATAAGGGTATGTGATCGTGATCAAAACTTAAGAGGTTTATACCCAATCCATAATTGATTATAATAATAAATCATGCCATAAATATTGGATGTTCATATGTCATAAATCATACGGTAAATAGAGAACATAATCCATAAGATAATAACATTGGAATAAGATAAAGAATTTTGGAATACAAACTTGTATAAAATATTATATAAAGGATACCCATAAATACATCCATAACATGTTTGTCTTGGGCTAACCACCCATGTTACCTCCTTTATGGGATTCATCTAAACACATATGTACCCTATTTATGATCTTGTTCTAACCACCTATGACCCCTCTAGGATCATAGGGAAATCATCTTTATCCAATGCATTAAAGGGAGAGATATGTCCCACCAAAAACATAATGAAAATCATGAAAATGTGTACCAAAAGATAATAAAACATTAATCCTATAATATCCCGTGAAATAAACAGGTTTCATTAAAATTTCAATATATCATAAACAATGTAATAGAGATATGTTTCATAATCATATCATTATTTCATCATAACATAACCTATGAAAAATAAGTAGGTTTACTAATAATTCTATCATGGTATAACCCATTAAAGAGAAATGGGTTTCCAGGTCATTTTATCTTGGTATAACCCATTGAAGAAAAATGGGATTCATAAACATATTGTAATAATAAACATAAAGCATCATAGAAATAATAAGAATGTAATACTTGAATAATATCCCCATTAAATCCTAATTCAACTCAAATATTAACATCTTATATGGAAAATAATTTGGAATAACTACTTAGCAAATTTTGTAATGAAAATTTATTTTATTTTAAAATTAATTTTTAAAACATAAAACATTATGAAAATCCTTTTTTATAATAGTCCTTATTAAAACCTATAAAAGAATATTTTAAAAATAATTTAAATATTTCTTGAGGAAAATATATTTTTCAATTTAAAAAAAATACTTTTTAAAACATAAAACATTTTAAAATTGAGTTTATTTAAAAATAACATTGAATAAAAGTAATGGATTCTATTAATCAATTATTGATCATAAATTCAGAAAATTACCATCATGTTGTACTCAAGGAAATAACTTTTCTATTCACATTTTTGGTAAAATCCAAACAGGAATTGTTTTGAAAAAAGACATGAATATTCATTTAAAAAAAATAATTTCAAAAAAGTATAAAATGTGTAAAATTGTTTTTTAAAAACCATAGAAAAGTAATAATAAAATTTTCAAAACAATTTTAGAAAACATGTTTTTTAAAGAATATATATTTCTAGATGAAGAGAGAAATAATTCTGAATTTCTTAAAAAATCGAAATTAACGTAAATACCATAGAGTAGGAAAATCGTTCAATTACCAGAAGACGTAATTAATAACTAGAGGATGATAAAATATATGATAATTACTGATAAGTATATCATAATATATCTATATTGTAGACTTAATCCTAAAAATCATGATAAATGAATAGACTATAAAATAAAATAGTTTCCACTTTGGTAACATTGATTCATAAAACCCGTGAGGTAATAACAAACATTAAAATATAAAATATCACGAGGAATAATAAAATAATTCTGTTAAATTTAAAATAGGTTGTATATGTACCTTTTTAAAGGATATAGGTTCATAACATAATATATGTCTCAAAAAAGGAAAATTAAGATAAAAATCCTTTACCATTTTTGGAAACTTTTGAACCATAAACCTAATGAAAGATAGATCCTCAAATGAACATATAAATCCCCCAAAAAATATGTAAATGCATCATAAAATACATTATTAGGATGTATATAAACCAATAATATGAATGTTTTGTTGAATATAACATTTGTCTCACAAAATTTAAAAGTGAGATGGAAATCCCAAATTGGTTGAATGACATTGAATCATAATTCTGATGAAAGAATAAAAC
Organism: Viscum album; assembly: GCA_963277665.1. Taxonomy (NCBI): domain Eukaryota; kingdom Viridiplantae; phylum Streptophyta; class Magnoliopsida; order Santalales; family Viscaceae; genus Viscum; species Viscum album. Next base: position 1,192,523,005 of record OY728123.1, on the reverse strand, counting down.
CAACAGAAACATTATTTATAATGAAATTATATAGATTTATGATATATCATGTAAAAGTAAAGAATATACACCATCCAAAATAATTTCTTGGTGAATATCAAAAAAATCTCATAAATAATATTTAGATAACAAATCCCTTTACCTTTAGTCTTGACTTCTATTAGACTCATTCAAACATCCAATTATTCAGGTATCCTCCATTGGATTTCAATAAACTCTTTATTTTTTTGAATTATCATCCAAACTAATAATTATTAGATAAGGGGATGGATGTTGGGAATTTATTTGGGATAGTATTTTTCGAACAAAATTTTCATGATGTTTTGAGGAAGAAAAGAGAGGGGTGCCCTTTTATATGTTGGTTGAGTGTCAAACATGTAAAATTTTAAAGGTAGAATTCCACCCTCATTTTTATATGTTAAGTGTCTAAAAGGTTGTCCATTATTGAGCCTAATAGGTGTAATGGTAAAAATATGGCCATTAAATGGGTTTTAGACATGTTTATAGGTTAATTTTAACTTAAACTTTTTAGATTAACCTATCATTAAACCCATTTATACCTTAAAAAGGTAATTAGTTTTTACATCATTTACTATTTATTATAGAAACAAAATAAATTATCCTTATTTTATATTATAAATTATTTTAATTCCAAATATTTAATCCATTTTTCAAAATTCCATTCATAGAGGCAGCTAAATTTATTTTAAAATTTATCTCGCCGATGTATAAGGAAAGTAGTGTTTTAAAGAGAGAATGATCAAAAGTTCACAAAGTTTTTTATCCATTATCAATATTAAATCGATCCCAATGACTTAAATTAGATTAAAATTTGTATAATTCTACATATTATACTTTAAACCCAATTTAAAATAAAATTTAACATTAAAAATAAAATAAATGAAAATGTAGTTTTTAATTAAAATTAAGTATTTTTCACTATTCATAAAAAAACTAGAAAAATTTCGGTAAAATTACAAAAAATCACCATAATATAACAATAAAATTATTAAATCATTAAAAAAATTATTATTTCAAATTTAATATCTAATTTTTTTAAAAAAAATAATTTTTATTGTTTTTTAGAAAAAGACATGAAAATCAGTTTTTTATAAAATTTTATTTACAAAACATTTTAAAATCACTCTAAGAATTGTGTAATTTATTATCAATATGATTTCATAATATAAAAAAATTAAACATAATAATTAAAATTTCATTACTGTTATCCAATTCAATATGTTTAATGGTTATGTTATAGTGGTAGCATTTAAATAATATTAATGATATATCACTATTTTTTTAAAACATAGTGTTGTATTTAATGAATGTTAAGCCATTGTTGTATATATCACAAGTATAATAGGTTCTATCGTAAAAATCAATCATCCATTGGTGTTTTTAGTAATTAAATCCATCAAAAAATTTATTTATTCGAAAAATAATAATTCATAACATCTAAGGGTGTCACACATCAACCATACAATTTAATATCATATGCGAAGGACGAAGGATACCCAATAAAAACAAGGAATAAAGACTCACAAACACTTTACAAGTGTTCATGAAATCATCTCATGATAGGTACCCAATTTTTAGGACATGTGTCTTCCTAATATGGTTTCCCTGGGCATCCTATTCTTGCTACATAGGGTAAGATTTCATTTTGAGGTCACTTGATAAAGATATTATCACACAATTTAATGTCTTATGACTTGGATTAAATAGGCTATGAAATTTAGGATTATGATATAAGGACCTCTCCATTATGTTTAGTATCATACAGTAAAGGAAAATAGAGACTTTTAGTTTTTGTTCATATGACTATGACCATATGTTGTTAATCACATAAACTATTTCTTGAGAAATCATACATTGGTAGGGGTGCAGTATTCTTGTTTTCCATGGTGATCAATGAATGTTCCCCATTAGAATACACCCTATGGATCTAAAAGGGTCCTTCCTATTTTTGTTCTATATTTGGATGTTTCATTCCTATTACCAATGGGGTCTTAGAGTCAATACATGTTCCCCTTGATGGAATCAGGTTAGTCAAAACTTTTTATTCAAGGCACATGTGATCCAATTATGATGGACAATGAGGTTTTGTCATTGTCTCATACTTTTATCATTGATCCATTTTAGCTCATCCAACCACTTTTATTATTGACCATCGTCTGAGAGTTTTTCATATATAGATATTCTAAGTGAGGGTAGCTGGACTCCAATGGGAAACATGACCATATTTCCATAAACCAAAGAATATGGTGATTCTTGTGAGGTCATGATCATAATGGTACAATAGAATCACAAAGAATGATAAAGATTTTTAGGATATAACTTCTTTTACTTTTTCACAATTTTCTATTACATATTTGATAGAGTCTCTTTGAATTCATGTAATTTTTCATTTTCGACTACATGATTATGGGATGAATGGTTGGATTGGATTTTGTACCATAGGTGAGATTTCTTCAACAATTTATAATATAAGTCATTATTAATTTCTATCAATATTTTGTGAGGGACTCTGAATATGGTGATGACATTGTACATTATAAAGTTATTGATATTATTCATCCTAAATTCCTTGATGGGTATTAACGTAGTTTATTTTGAAATCATGTTATTAGTGGTATGGATGTACTTAAAGGGATTTGCTGTGGTTGGGGGATATAACCCCACAACATCAATTCCTAATATGAAAAATGGAAATTAATGTTTAGTTGTGTGTAGAAAATATGAGGGTACATGGATTAATTTTTCATGAATGAAATTTCATGGTGAATTCCACAAAGTCATTTATTGTTATATTTTAGTAGTAATCAAGCCTCTTAATTTAGTGAGAGTTTCTAGTCCCTAACTAATTATTGTCATAGAATCATGCATGGACTTATTCAATGATGGTGATAATTTCACCTTATATTATACATCATAGAAGGATCCCATCATAGTCTCATTTTTATAAGGTTTTTTATTCATTTGGATCATCCTGAAGGGTAAATTTTTCTACTCATGATCATTTATATTACTATTATGCTATATATAAAGGGAGGGTCTTATAAAACCCTTGGTTTTAGTTATTTCATCATTCAATGCATATAATCCATTCCATGGGTCTTTCTTTAGTGTTTTTGGAAGTGTAAACAATGGGGATAGTTACTGAAATACCCCATAGAAAAAATACATGGTGTGTAAAATATATATTTCATGTAATTGGTTTATATGGAAAATTAAATTGAGTTAATATGATTCTTAGTGTATGTGGCCTTGAGAAAATATACTATGTATATATGAGTAACAAGTCATGTAAATTCCATCACCTGGTAAGTAATGTAATGGCAACTATGCATTTTTTTCCTCAGAAATGTTTCATCTCCCTATCATCTCTCAAGGTTCCCATAGGTGAGTTTGAGTGATTTTTTACATCTAAACTCCGGTGAGAGAGTCTCACCCTATATGATTTCCTCCAAAAATAATATCTTTCTCACATCTATTGATGGGATGTTTTTCTTTCTTTGGTAGTGGATATAGATCTGGGTTTTCATAGACATAATTCATTTGATCTTGGATCTAGGTTTTGGATCAAGATTTTTTTATTCATCATGATCTTAATCATTCATGTTCAATTAGGGATTTCTATTGGTGAGTGGACATCATCATTCTTGAGATAGGTGGTATAAATTAAATTCCTATAATCTTGAATTCTAATTTCATGTATGTATTATCTAATATCAATTGGAACGTTTGACAATTTAATCTTAAATTGAATAAATTTATTTATTTATTTATTTATGGAACCATAGAGTTGATACAACTGGATTAATTGATTAATTTATAAATTAATGACATGTTGTGACTACTGAATTCATGAAATTTTATTAATTAATTAATGGAATGTTTTGATTGTGGAATTTATGGGATTAGATTAATTGATTGAAAAATTAAGTAATGTAATGTTGTCACTATAGAATTGATGGGATTGGATTTGTGTTACTGAAAAATTAATGTGATAAGGAATTAATTGAAATTTGGAATTATAAGGTGGATTAATTAACCTCAATGGGTTATATAAATTAAATATTGAAAATGGTTTAATGGAGATTAAATCTTATTACTCCATTTGATTGAATTGTTGAACAATGATTTTCTAATAGATAAAATGGTATATAAATTTATTTGAAATGTGATAAGAGGGTTAGTATTGATTAAACATTATAGATATGATTTGTGTGATATATATTTTATATGTGACAAATGAGTTTTGGACAGCATATGAGGCTCTAAATAACCTTATGATATAGTGAGTGTGGGAAAATAATAGAGGATCCAAATACCCATGTGATATTGAGGTGTGGGATAAGTATTGAGGCTCCAAAATACCCATAATATATAGTGATAATGGGATAGAGATTGAGGCTTCAAATACTCACGATACATCGAGGTTTAGAATAGGGACAATGACTCAAAATACCCTTTTTGGGTTAGACATAACATTCTATTCCCATGAGATACCATTGGAATATAGTTCCAATTGGCCATGATATGATTTTAAATGAAAAAGTAAATGATATCCATAATGTTTTGATATGGTGTATACTCTAACATGGATTGGATCATGTATTTAATTTTTCAGTTTCTTATAAAAATTTGGGGTTTATGAGGTTAATTAAATAATAATGAAATGTGACAATTTTTTACCTTATGAATTGTAATTTATTATTTATACAACTATTGAAAATTTTATTGGTTGGATATTATTTTTAATAATGATGATGGTGACCCAATGAGTTGTACTCACACTCTACTAGGGTCACCTAATCAGTACCAAAATAGACTTCGTGTTTATAAGAGAGGATAAGGGAAACCGTCTTATGTTAGATGGATAATTTGGGATGGATCATGGATAAGGGAACCCATTATGATTCAGGAATTTATTGAGATTCATCTATGTCTTTATTTATTATGTGTTAGTCATGTTGAAACATGACAGATATTTGGAATGACATATCTTATATTTAGTTTTGGATATATTGCCTCTAATTTTGTTCATCATGTGATATTGATTTGGTTCAGTTTATTAGTTATATCATTTAGATATTGTTTAATTATATCCACTATTATGCTTCTTTGATATAGAGGTTATAGTCTCTCCATGATCGATATAAGACCCTCGCTGGTAGTTGGAAGCCTCTGGAATACTAGGAGCCGCACTTGAGGTCATATAACCGAAGGGCTCAAGGCACTGGTGTGTGGTACCTAGGTCAGGATATTTCAAATAATGTTATGATATTCTTGAAGTAAGGGAAAATATTTCATAGTTATATCATTATATTTGAAATTTGGGATCATATCAGTAAGGTATCATCTTGGATGGTGCTTCTAAAAATCTTATCTCAAGTCCAAAATGTGTTCCATGTATATCTATTGAAGAATTACATACCCAACCCTTAGTATTTTTTAAAGTCTATGGTTGTAATACAAGAGAATGATCTTTCTTATGAGGATAAACTAGTGGTGATTTGGGAGAATTTTGATAAATTTATACAAAACAAGACCACTCACGTGTCAATATTTTGTGGTTCAACCATCCATTTGAGGAAGATATATGGAAACATGAGGATGTAATGCGGTAGTAGGATCCTTAGTTGTTTATACAACAGTGATATAATTTCATGGGTTATATTCATTTTAAGGGGGAATAATATAGAACCTTGAAATTTTTTGAAATATTTTTTTTTCAAATATTTTTTTTTATATTTTGTGTTACATGTGTCCCAAACTTAGAACAAAACATGAAATAATATTTAAATATTATTATGTAATATGATAGTTATCACCAATCCATTATAATAGTGGGTATGAATAGGATTATGTAAATTATGAAAATATATGATTTAAACATTAATATAAAATGAATTTCTTCTGGCCAATTTATTAACAAAAAAACTATTGGAAAATTTAGAAAATCATTTTTTAAAAATATTTTAAGAAAAAAACATTTTTTAAATAAATTAAAATATAGAGTTGATTTATTTTTGTTAAATTTTTATATTATACACTTAATCAATTGTTTAATATTAATATTATGTGTAATTTGTCCAAGAGATATGAATAAATCAAATATTTTTATTAAAACAACATTTTTCTAAAAAGAAGTTTTGTTAAATTTTTTGCAATTAATTTAAAATTAACTTTTTCCAATTTTATAAAATATATTTGAAAAAATAAATATATCATTTTTGAATTGATCATATCACAATTATCTTGGATTGAAATTTTTAAATTTTTTTGAAATGATAAATTTTTTATTAAATATTCAAAAATACTTCTTTTTCTTAAGAATAATCATTTATTTAAAACCATTTAAAAATGGATAAATTATTTTAATATGGTCTTAAAAGTAACATTATATCAATTATATATCAATAAATCCAATTTAGGTTCTTTTGTCCAATTAAATATTGAGTTTCGATATAAAAATATTATAATATTTTCCTATTTTCTCTTTGAGGACCCACTTTCTCATTATGTATGCAAGTTTAGTTTTAAATTTAACTTTTCCTCATATATGAATGTCAATTGGAAAAATAGAATATATATTTTTAATAAGAATAATTTAAAATTTATAATAAGTTGTATTTTATTTTTATCATTCTGGTTAGTAAATGAGGTAAAAATTAATTACTATTATTGATGCGAAAATAGGTTTTCCCAATTAGTGAAACTAAAAATATAAGAAGTCAGATTACCTATAAACATGTTAATCACCCATTTTTGAGAAATTTATTGAACTTATAACCTCTAGGGTTCACTAATGATCCATTTCTTAGAAATTTGACATGATAAAATAACTATACACCTTTTTATCTTCAAAAATTACAAGGGTTCTACTCACCACACTTATAAAAAGTCTCCCCCTATCCTCTCTTATTCACACTTCCAAAACCCATTTTTCATCCATGACCTATCTATATAACATAAAAATCACCTACCCAAAACCTTTATTATCTTTTTATTATAAACCCTATCTATGATGGTTTTATGTAAAATATAAAGAGGCTTTCTGAAGAAAATGTAAAGCTTTTAACTATGCCTTTTTATACTTCTTTGTCTAACTCCATCAAATATCCATAAATTATTATGATATATTATAAAAAATATATGACATATTTAAATATTTTATTATGTTAATTTAATGACCTATATCAATATCCACTTCCATCAAATGGGATTCTAAATCATTATTCATGTGGACGGTGGATTACCACATTGCGAACTGGTGTTATTCATTCTCCATAAAAACCTATCATATATGGATATAATTATGGATTAAATGTTTATAAATTATATTTATGATATTATTATACTTATTTATTTATTATAGCACATATAACTTCTTATATTCCATTCTGTCGAAATATATTGACATCGCTCAAGTGTACGATGGACTACCCCCTCACTAAGTGATTTGATTTGTTCACACATTACATGGAATGTACTAAGGATGATTTTAATGAAAATATTTAATATAAATGAAATATATGAAATAATAATTATTTTTTAAACGTTACATATTATTTTACATTATTTATTTTAATCCACTATGAAAATAAAAACAATTTTCATGCGTACAAACAACATATCATCTCCATAAATAGTATATTTCATTTTATATATATAAAATTTATGGATTAATCTATATATATATATATATATATATATATTGATATTATATTTATATCATGTTTAACACTCTTAATATTATGTAAAATCTATAAAAGTACGAGGATAAAAAAATAATAGATCAAAACTTGCACAAAAAATGAAGAAATTGTTGCCCAAAACATGACATTAACATGGAATTATTAGTAAATGGGTAATAAAAGTTATAACTAAGTAATATAAGAAATTATTTATATAAATATATATATCATTTTAATATATTTATAATAAACTAATATTTATTATAATGTAGGTTTTAATGTGTGTGAGGTAATTTGAAACTTAGGTAAGGGATTTCCATCTCACTTTTTTTACTTCAATGAGACACATGCCATATTCACCTCATATTTATTTTATAAGATATATATAATCCCCATGAATGTAAATTCAGATGAATCTTAGGAATTTTATTTTCATTTAAATATCCATTATATGATCTCTATTTCAGGGTGTTTACGGTTCAAATGTTACCAAAGTGGTAAGGGGTTTTAATCTCAATTTGCCTTCATTGAGACATATGTTATGTTATACACCTATATTATTATATGTGGTGTTTATAAATATATTTTAACATATTATAACAAGAGTATGATTATTTTAATTTTATTTAATGTTTTATTTTGTGTAAATATTTAATTTTACTTATAACTCTAACGATATGAAATTGGTAATGATTTTATGTTGTACTCTCACCGTTTATCAGGATAGTTTATGACTATGATTACAGTTATAAAATATTTTTTTCATATCTCAATAAACTCATGAATTATATTTTCCTATGTTTATATCCTGATAATGTATGTTTTCCATTCATTTTCCTCTGTTTACATACTCTAGGGACAAAAATAATGATTTTTTAAGAAAAATATTTTTTATTTCTCACTTCTACCAAAAACAATTTTCCTTCTAAACGATATTTTATAAAAATGTAATAAAAATATTTTTTAATATTTGAAAAATATATTTTTAGTGAATGTTTTACCAATTTATTACTTTTTACAAAATTTGTTTAATATAATTTTGATGTCATTTTCAAAACATGACCTATTTGGATTCTATAGAAATTATTAAATGATTGTTTGTTGTAATGATTACAGCTTTAGTGGAATTTACAAATATCATAATCATTATTTTCATTGATAAATAATTTACTATTTTTCAAGGTTATTTTCAAATAAAATTATGAATATAATATTTTAATAATTTAAAATTTTAAAAAGGATATTTTTAAAGAAATGATATTTTCCTCATGAAAATATTCTAACGATTTTTCTTTCAAAAATATTTTACATCAAAAATTTCATCCATTTATGTTACTTAATATTTTATAGGGATATTAACCAATGATTTGAAATTTATTCTTACTCTGGATGGATTATATTTATGATGAAATGATTTTTATGAAGGCCATTTCTCCTCCATGGGTTATAGAATGATAAAATACTTATGAAACACACTTTTGTTCTACGTTATATGATTTGATAAAATGATGAAATGATTTGGAAAATTATTTCTTATCCATAGGTTATGATATGATAATATTTTTATAAAAACCATTTCCTTCATGTGTTCTAATATAATGATTGTTTTAAGATCTTTTGGCATATATATGTATTTTTTTCTTTATTTGGTGGGTTGTACATATATCTCCCTCTAATGTAATGTTTAAACATTGATATCTAAAGAGATAGAGATAGTTGCAATGGGGAGTATACTCTATTTAGTAAGGGTCTCTATCCACAATTATTGTCATGGGAGTAAACCTTGAACATTAAGATGGTTTGGGTATTGAACCCATTCCACTATGATTTTCTAAAAAGTATTCATTGAACTACTAATGAAATTATTTTCCTTTCTTGTGTTTATACCCTAATTACAAGTCTTCTTCCATTATTATAATCTCATGGATCATGTTATTTTATTACCTTATGATTCATGTCACGGTCACTATAAATATTTATTCAATGACTAGTGATTATGATCCTTGATATACAAGGTATTTTTTCAAATGTTTTTATCAATTTCTCATACCCTTATCCTCTTGTAATGTTTACTTATCTCACTTGTTAATCCTTCCTCGGAATAATACTCCACTATTTATTATGTTCCTTTTTCCATGTTATGAATTAATTTATTATGTATTAATTTTCTAATAATATTGATAGTTATGATGAAGTTATTTGGTGATGATATAGTTCAACTATGAATAATGTGTTTACGTTTATAGGTTTCCAAAGGCAATATACCTTTACCATACTCAGGAGTGTGTGTAATTTAATGAATGTTCATCAAAAAAAGATTTATTATTCATGTATAATAAATCTAGTTTTAATATAATTAGAAAATTAAATTTATAGATTTACATATTAAGGATCAAATTCCTTCCATAAAATTAAATTTTAAATGAAAAATAATGGCCTTGTCATTTAGTTTTAAACTCAATTTACCTAATTTTCATATTACTGAGGTTATTAATTTTACAATATTTATTATTCAAAATTCCTAAAATTAAATAGTCTTATTTTCTAAAAATTAACCTCATGATTCCAAATATGGGATCCATTTGATCAAATTAAATCACTAAAAATATAAAGAATTAATTTTAAAAGAAGTGTGAAAAACGAGACGAGAATCTATTTTTATAAAAAAAACATAAAATGTGTTTTTTAAAATATTATTATAATAAAATAAAATATAAAATAAATTACAATAAAAAAATTAGATTTTTAATATTAAAATAAAAAATTTAATTTTAAATCATTTTAAAATAAAATATAACTATTCAAATTTTGAAACAAAAATACATTTTCCAATACTATTCAATATTGTCACTATTCGATAAAATAAAATCTTTTTAGAAAATTGACTACAAATATCCACAAGATAATTTTGATATGATGATTTAAAATGTGTTATTACTTTTATAAAATAAATTTATATATGATTTATAATTTAATTTAAAACATTAACCAAAACTCAATAAAAAAGTTTTTGAAAAGAACAGATTTTTGAAGAATAACAAAACATTACTGAAAATTGAGTACATATTTCCATATAATTAATAAAATATTTTTTTATTAATAAATACCTTTACTTATATATTTCATAATATCGTTAATAATATTCAAACCTCACAATTTAATATCTATTTTATAGTAAAGACGTTAAAATAATAATATTTTATAGTTTGTTTGGGATTAGTGTCGTGTGTCATATGCGATATCAAACATAGTTTACTTTTAAAATAAATATGTGTTACATTATCCCCTTATTAAATAAATTTCATCCTTTAAATTGGATCTTGTGTTTTTAAGTTAACAGTTTTAAATTTGAAAATTCATTTCCTGGAAAATTATATCATAAAAAAAATTAATAAAACTTCAAATTAGAAATAGGAATAGTGAAATATAATGTTCACCAAAAAAATAGGTTTACAAATATAATAATATCAGTTGGAAGTTAAAATATATATATTTAAGGTAATAATAATTCTTAAGGATTAAAAGAGTGTGATATAGACCATAATCATGATAATGGTAACCATCACAAAACCATAAATCTATGATTGGTTAAAAGGACTTTGATTTCTCATTAAGAAATGAAAATGGATAGAAATTTTATTTCAAATTCCTTTTGGTAAATTCAATGGATTATTTTACTACCTAGATAAATCACTTGAGAAAATAAACTTACATGATTTATTTTCAGGTCATTATAAAATATTTTCCTTTTTTAATTCTTCAATCAATTTCCACTATATGTCCTATACTAGGAAATGGATATTTGAGAGTAATTTATTTTTTAATTCATGAAGAACTTTTTAATGAATCATAATATTTATAAGTCATTCCATCATTATCTAAATGTTTACCTAAGACAAATTTGTTATCATTTGTTATCCAATATAATAAATTACACATTGACCTAAAATAATAATATAAAAAGTTCAACATGATCCATTCCATAAGTAGTTAACCTTAATACTTCTCAAAATTATTAATGACCATATTCAAAACCTAAAAATTTGATCAGAAAATTATCTTAAAAAAACATAATGTAGTTTATAATTTCACATTTAAAAAATATAAATACTTTGATCATATATAATAATTACTTCAATCACCATTAAATTTATATTTATTCCCTATATACCATATAACACCAATAACCTAAATATTAGTGATTTTTTAAACTCAATGGTTATTTAATAAAATTCATTTTAAACATCAAAAAATGTAATATCATTCTTCCCAAATAATAATTTATGTTAGTCCTAAAGGTTATATACACTTTAACCCAATGAAGTGTCTCTCGAAATGACATTTATCACTATAAAATCGAAAAATTTTAAAATGATTTTATCCTATATTATGCTTCCCAAAATAAAATAAAAAATTATCTGGAAAGTTTTTTATGAAAAAAATGGCACACCAAATAGAACATCATGTATCCTAGTGGTGGGAATCACAACCTTGTCGTAATTAAGTTATGGGTTTAATCCATATGACATTGTTGGGTGTGACGAGTTACCACCTAGCATGTCGGTTATCCTTTTTCTAAAATATACCATTGTTAAAAATATGATGAATACCGTAAAAATATCATTACTCATATAATCACTTTTTAAACTGAATTTTTTTTTTCTATGTGATATATTTAAAAATATAATAACTCTATTGTCTTTATATCCCATATATTACTCAGCTTCAAATCATATTAACTATAAATTTTATCAATATATTTAAACATCTTTCCACAAAATATAAAATCATTTTTCCCCAAACAAAATTTTCAGTAAAAATTATATCAAAGAAAATATTTTTATTCACATATATTGCTCCCAAAATATTATTAATCATGATAAATTCCCATCACATAAAACTTTAATAGGGGTATATATGTATTTAAAATTACGATCAACCTTAGACTTATCCTCACAATAGACTTTAGGTTTATCAAAATATCAAATAAGGTTTAATGGTCATTAGTCCCTCAATCACGTGTTTTCCAAAAATACCCTTGATTACTAAATAACTTTTCTATGTTGTCTATTCAATTCAATATTTGTTTCCAAATTCATAATGAAAACTATTATATAATAATACATAAACTAATCATGAATATTATATCTAGAATTTCATAATACATATATAAATTAGTTCTCATGTTCTATTACAAAGACACTTAAATCCTTAAACATTTATAATTTTAATAGTCATGGTCCTTCTTCGGTATTAGAGTTAACCCTTGGATTAGGATATTGACTTGGATAATAACCATATTCCCCACACATAACACATTAAATAAATAATGTTTTTTAGGATGAAATTTATTCCCTTCCATTGTAATGTTCTTTTTTCCTTAATTTTTTATTAATTTAATCCCTTATTTTCTGCACATAAAACATTTTCCCATTCCATTGTGACATCCTCCAAAATGACTCTTTCTATAATTCTGACATTAAGGAAATTATGCCTTTATTTCAGCATTATCTCAACTACTTAATTTCTCTAAAAACTCTATCATTCTTCTATTTTAGGAGTTCTAGAGTTGCATATGGTACATGTTGTTAATCATATATCTTGATAATTGATTATGCATAATCTCATTACATTTCACTCCTATTATCAACCCATTTTGTATCTCATATTCACCAAATAGTCCATCACATTCAATGTTAACACGGTTACTTTTGGTTCCATACATTGGTTGAAATCAAAAAGAATAGTATGAGAAATAATAAACATATATGGAAACAACATAATCTGTACCCAACTAATTTTTAAGATGTTATCATATACTTATACATATACTCAAATTAATTCATAGTGTTATGCTCTGTAATTTATGTTTCCTTAAATCTAGTTCACTAAGTATTCTATAAAACTATATCTGATACCAATATTAGAAATCACGAATAATATATCCTAGAACTTATTGTTAATTTATTACAGTAGAACTAGATACAAGAAATCACATCTCTATTGTTTGAAGAGATTAGTCATCTTGAAAAATTAGATATATACATGAATTTCAAATTACATTTGAAAACATGAAATACAACATAGTTATTTATATGAGGAATCCAATATTTCTTATATTATAAACCTAAATATAAATCACAAGATATTTCTTGGAATAGTATGGAAAGTAAACATAAGAATGGGGTCATCTCAGATACTCACTAATGGCATGAAAATGGAGGAAGATGAATAAGTCATAATAATATAGAAAGAATAAATGATGATAAAATAATTCCATCTAAATAATCAATAATGTTAAAAACTTATCCAAGGATTCATAAAAAATTAAAAAATTACATGGAATTAAAAAAATATTTTTATATTGATGAAATGTATAATTAAATTCATCTGGAACATATCATCAAGTCCTTATCCAAGACATTTGAAAATACCATCAGGTCCTTATTCTATGATATATGAATAAATGGTTAATTCCTTAGCCAAAACCCAGGCTAGGTTTTCTTATGAGACCTAATGATGAATTAAGGGGATATATTAGTCTACTATCATCATTTACTAAGTAAAAATCATTCCTCATATTGTTGAATAATCAAACTGAATCAATATTCTATATCAATAAATAACATTTTATATTGGAATAAATATTATATAATATTTCAATAATTTCCCCCAAAAAATTATAAAATATCATAAAAAATAAATATGGTAGATGGTATAATTATATTATATCCTAAAATGGAATCCTACAAAGGTTTATTAGGTAGAATAAATTATACAAAAAATTTCAATGAAAATTTTCTTGAGGAAAATATTTTATCTACTTTGAAAATTACTTTTAAAATATTAAAGTAGCACCTGAATTTAAAAATAATTTATTTTAAAAGTAAATTCTAAAATTAAAAATAAATATTCAATTAATTAAGTAACCATTATGTTCGTATTTTATTGTTTCTTATATGTTAAAAAACATTCATTTTACACATTTATATAAAAATTTAAAAGGAAAATCATTTGAAAAAAAACTGGAATATTTCTTTTAAAACATTTTGAAACGTAAAAAAAGTATAAAATAACATTATAAAATAATTCAAAAATACTAAAAAAAATTGAAAACATTTTTTGAATACATGTACATGGAATATAAATATTCCTCAATTGAGACATAAAAATAAACAATCCCAGAAAATAATATGATTGTGAAATAAACCCATTCAACATGGGTTTGATTTGAATCGAAAGCCTATGAAAGGAATAAAATTCAATAAAACATTAATTAACATTAATTAAAATTTTTTATTGATATTATATATCCAATTGTTAGTATATCTACCATATAAAATAAAATAGTTTTGAATGTGGAATATATCTCATAAAAGTAAATGTGAGATGATAAAAACATGCCTTAAGATTAACATTCCCTTTAGGTGTAAAACCTCCTATATAAATATATATTTATTATACATATATTAAATTACCATATTATTGTATATAATACCATATATGACTTAATTATAATCATTTGTCACCCATTTATTATCAATCATTTGTCAAAATCATTGTCATGGGAAATAATTACATCATTTTCTATGCATATATTGGTTTGGTAGTTTTGTTCCATTAACTTTTATCATGGTTCCATAAACTCAAGAATGTTAAACATTAAAAAAAAAATATTTATTATATATTTATTTATAGTAACCCATAAAAATAGAGAAAAAAAATTAATTGCACCATTCATGGGAATGGTAGGTCATATGCATGTATGAATGTTGTTTCTATTTTTTGATGGATGGAAAGAAACAATGTTAGATAACTGTTCAAAAATATGGAATCATTATTATATCATATAAATAATTTATATTGATCAAATTCATCCTTATTACCTCCTATATACGTTTTAAATAAAAATGGAATCACATCATTTCATAGAGGAGGTAATCTACACATATGCAAGAGCGATGTTATCATTTTCTAATGGATTAGAGACTAAGAAGGTAAAAATGATATTTTAATTTCATATCTATAAAAATTTCATAATTATCCTATATAAATAGTTAAACCATAATAATACTAATCTATAAAATATGGTGTCGAAAATAAATTTTATCATTATGAGGAGATGGTAAGTGGTGCATACGCATTAGTGATACTTTTAATTTCATTTTATGGTAAATATGGTGGATAATTGTGGTATCATAATCAGGATAAAACTTAGTTATATTAAGGATAATTATTTTATCATTGTAGGTAAAATAACCTGGATTTGTATGAGTTAAAATTATAATTAAGAATAAATTGATCGGTTAAATTAATTTTCTCTTCTATTGAAGAACTCTATTTGATTACACCTTAAGGATCCTAGGGCTAGAATTTTGAGTAGACCAGAACCTCTATAATTTGGATAAGGATGTTGATAAGAAATTGTGTAATGTTATGGTATTTATATAATGATTTAGGTGGTGTAATGAATTGAGGTATGATGTTCCCTTTTATAATTGAGGTTAGGGGATCGTTTAGAATTTCTAAAAAATTAATATATAATATAACTATTCCATAGATTAATGATTTAAAATGGCCATGATTTAGTAGAATAGTATATAAGGGTTTAATAACATCTGAAAATTAAATTTATAAATGTTTATATATCATTTTATTCCTTAAAATTTTCATTAACCCATTGGTTATCCTATTTTCACATTAACCTTGGAAATGTATTTTTCAACATTTAAGGGTTTTAATTTTACATATAAATTTACAATTTATCCATAAATGGACAAGGGAAGAAATTTTAGACCACATCCTATCCTAATTTTCTACTTCTATGTTTTTTATAATTTTTAAATTATTTAAAAAACCAATTTGATAAATTATCATTAATGTCAATTTTGACACAACTCATTTAATGGTGGTGAGGGTCACCTTTGAAATTTAATAAAAAATTAATATATGGTAAGACTATTATAGTGACAAATAATTTTAAATTGTCAAGAAATAGTATAATAGTTAATAGGCTTTTAATAAAACCATAAAATGATATTTATACAAGTTTTAATATCATTTAATTCCACAACTTTTTTATTAACCCTTTTGTTACACTATATTTATATTAACAAAAGTAATGTATTTTTCAGTATTTAAGGGTTTTAATTTTACATATATGGTAAATATTAAAAAATAAATGGAAAATTGATTAAATTTTAGACCACGTATTATCATAATTGGAAAAATCCATGTTTTTATAATTTTTAATTAATATAATAATATATTATTTTGATAAAATAGCACTAATGGAATTTTTGACACTACTCATTTAATTTGACTTGAAATACATCAAGGAAAAGTTTTATATCAAATATATTTTTTTAAAACAAATATAAAATGTCAAATTTATATATATATAATTGGGACATGTTATATTATTTAAATTATATCACTTTTAATATTTCTAAAATCATTTATTTTATTTTTATTTTAATTAAATAAATATTGTATTAGCGTTGTACATGCATTAAATATAATTATACAACTACTAACAATTATAAATATATTGGTATCATTAACATCATTTCATTAATATAAATATATAAATTAAGTTACATTCATATATTTATTTTCCCCTATAAAATAAAACTTTTGAAGTTGATGAATGAATAAATAAAATTTACAATTAAAGTTAGTGTTTTCCCTATTTACTAGAAATTAAATATTTTCAAAGAAATCCAAAAATTTCACTGTCTGATAATTGTGGTATTTTAATTTCAAAAATAATATTATTTATTGCGAAATACAATTTCAATATGTCATATAAATTAATTATAATATTTTCTCACAAAAATAAATTAATAACCTTTTTAGGAAAAAATATTTCTGAAGCATAATGTAAGATTTTTGAAAATTGATTACTTATTCAAAATTAAATGATAAATGAATTTATGTTGATTTTGTTATATATATTTATATATATATCATAATTTGGTTAATATTATTCATTAAATATAATTTAAAGGAAAATTTATAAAAAAGTATTTAAATAATTATATTTTGTTTTTTTGCTTGGTATTGTCTGTCATATACACTATTAAACATAGTGATCTTTTAGAATCTTAGGGAATTACATGAAATACTCTATTATATCTCAATACATCTTCATACATCCAAGATTAATAGAGTATAATGAATTATGTTATTCATCCAAAAACTCCTTCCAACTTGGTATGTATGGGACACATACATGGTTCCTAAAACATATCATTCCATCACCATCTTGGTTGAACTCTGAAAAATTTCTCACCCTATTTTACAGCCTTACATCATCCTTTTATACCTTTAAGTCTTTAAATGGATATATGGTTAAATACCCATTTGTTAAAGATAATATTTATTAACCTTATTTAAATATTTCTAGATTCATCCTTTGAAAATCCATATGTATTTTATATTTTTTGAAACCCATAATTGATAAGAATGAATGATTGTTTTTACTCAAATCAACAGTCACCTTCTTTTCTTTCCTTGGGTGGTAATTTATTGGGAAGTGATAATCATTAACTAACTTCGATCATATCCACTAGCACATATTCATATTTTTCTAAGTTGATATATTATTTACCCATTTATGATATATATCTATATCATGCATTTATCCATAAAGATAATACCTCCATATCATTAATGACAAAAGTACTACATCTAACTCCAAATAATTATTTTTTAAATGTTTCTCATGAAATATTGATTTTAGTCAAGCATAATGTATTAAAATAACATTTTTCATGAATATGTATCACAATCCATTCATTAATTCATCAATAAAGATTATAAACCCTTCTCCACTATAGGGTAGAGTAAAAAAATAGTTCTACCAAAACATCCCTATAGTTCCCGGAAAAATTCTTTACATACCTCAGTCTAAAGGAATTTGGATCCCTTCAACATTAATTTAGTGAGTGGATTAGATAGTCTTAATAAATTATCAATAAATGATCTATAATATCTATCCCAACTAAGAAAACTATATATCTTGGTCACTATGGTTGTTGTGGGCTATTATTAAATAACATAATTAATTAGTGGATCCACATATATACCATCACATGTGATTATATGGGGAAACATTAATCATTTTATACTTAAAATTTACACATGGTAAATTTTTAATACATAATATCATTCCTCAAGGTCTTTATTTCAATCTGCAAGTGAACTTAATTCTCTTAAATTCTATTTAAAAATATAATAATATCATATATAACGACTACCAAAAACCAATCAAGGTAATATAAAAATTCTCTATTCATTGTATCAATTATTGATGTTTTTGAATTAATATGACCAAATAGAAACATAATAAATTCATAGTTTCCATACCATGTACAAATTGTTGACTTGGGTATATCTCCCTTATTAACAATCAATTAATGATATTCATAATAATGTTCAATACTTTAGAAGTATATATCTCTATGTAGTTTATTAAACTAGTAATCAATACAGGGGAGACGATACATATTCTTGATTTTTATCATGTTATCTTCTTGATATATATTTTCAAAATTATGAATTGTATTGAAAATTTAACATCATGATTTTAATGAAAGCATATGAAACTATACTGGAAAAGTAGCAACAAACTCTTATAAAATCTAAATATTTTTTATGTTTGGTTATTCCCAAACCATCCATTCATCCAACATTAAAAAAAATTAAAAGGAAAGGATCAAGAACATAATGGAGGTCTAAAATAATAAAACCCATGTGCATCCATTATGACTATGATGGCACACGTAGGGAGAAGGTATCCATGTGTTGTAAAGGTGATACATGAACTCTTAGTGGCAGCCCATAAGGCTATAAAGTCCACCTCCTTATTACCCTTTAACTATGTGTGAGTGAGATTCATGTTACATTTTAGAATATATTTTCATTTGTGAACTGTGTAGGTTATCACCCATTATATGATGATGTATTCTTGGATAGCCTTATGAAAAATAGTGGAGTTAGATTCTATCATGTCCAAAGAAACTCCATGAGAGTGACATAGCTCTAGCCCCTCTATCATGGTAAAAGTGTAGAATATGAGGAAAAACCATCATCCATGGAACATAGTGAAGCTAGAATAACTGAACCAGTCCTATTGAAAATATCCCCGCTACCCCTTATTTATCTGTTCCTACACGATCAATCAATGCTATTTTTATGACCACTGTCAAGTGGAATCCTCTAGAACTAGTTCCCATCCATCGGTATTTTGTGGTACATTGGAATAGGTCCCCTAACCTCCATGAAGGCCTACATGAAAGGGGATATTTCCCACTATTTTATAAGAGGCACTAGATAAGCCTCTATCAGAATCACATTAAGCATCGGTTTCATGCATGAGATTGATGAACCATCATGAAGTGACCTGATTCATGCGATCCAAATTGTTCAAAACATCCAGGAGTGTTGTTTTTGGAATAACGGGAATAAAAAATTAAATCTTTGGAGGCATATGTGGTGTCTTCTCAGCTACTAAAATATCAATTTCCCATGATTTTATCCCAAACACTCTGGGATAGATACCCATTCTGAAAATAAATCAAGAACAACATAATGGATGTGACTTCAATTGGATGTTCATATTTATCATTTAATTGATATAAGATTGTAGGCTGGTTTCAAAAAAAATTGACATCCCTTCCTAAAACATTGATTTGGGATTTATGTAATAAATGTTAATCTTCTCCTATTATTACATCAAATTCACCTATAGAGAGAATAATGGGATTTAAAGGGATAACATTTCTATAAACTTTAATAAGTTAGGAATCAGATACTTTAGATGTGATCAACATATCATTAATATTTTTCACTACTAATTCAACATATAGTCATTTTTGTGGCATTGTGTTTCCCTTACAAAATTATTAAAAAAAAGGGTTAGTAGATCTAGAATCAAAATATACATAAGATGTTTTAGAGAAGTAATAAGTTTTCATTTCAAAAAATCATTATAATACCAGTCATCAGTAATAGTTATTGACATACATTTTCTTTTTTCTCGGGGATTAAGATATTCCTAATGTCAATCATTTTCATCAACAGTTGTATTTGATAAATCATTAGTATAAATCTTATACTCCATTCATTTTAATCAGTAGAGTATGGGTGGTCTATTTTATGGTACATTATATCTATTATTATATATCTACTTATTCCTATCACTTAAACAATTGATTACATTATGACAATTATTTCTACATATAAAACATTTTCTAGACACCTTAAGAAAATTTCCTCTAGGTATCCTTCCGTTCATGAAATATAAAGGAAGCCTCATCTTCTTATCTTTATAATCATTATTATTAGAATTTAATTGTGTTAGTGAGAATGTAAAACTCAATAGGTTATGGGTGAATAGATTTTTCAGTTAAAATTGATTTTTAAAAGTAATTTGAAAATAAATCCCCAAATTTGAAATATACCCTAGTTACTTAATAAAATAGGTATATCTTCTTCAATTATTTTTAATAACCTCTTAGATGTTTGGTCCTAAATCACCAAAAATAATCTCATTATTATTTTAAACTTTTAGTATCGATCTAAATTCACTAAAAAAATAAATATCACTTGTAACAAATAACTATAAAAATGTAGTTTTTTTAAAGTATATCCACAAAATTAAAAGTATAGTAAAAAAAACAAAAATTACACAACGATTGAAAAAATAAGATTGGTTTAATATCAACCAAAGACATAGCCCTCTGAACTCAGTAGTTAACCATTTTCAAATAGTTTTTTTAAATTTATAAATTTATCATTTTATTATATGTATAAATTGACACACATCCTCGATCATGTTTTTCATAAAAAAATCAAAGGAATAATATGATATACACAACCTATTAAATAATTTCATTGGGAGTACAAATATAAAAAATTTAATATAAGAGTGTATTCCATATTATTCAATATAGTACAAGATATTTTTAATTGTTGTTAAAAATATATACCAATCATAACCTGAATGTAAATAAAATAGAGATAAATAATATAAAAGAATTTTAAACAGGTTGTAATTTGAATTTTTCTGTTCTGGAAATGACTCTTAATTTATCAATGTATTATTTTGTTTATAATATGATGGAAAAAGATGTGATGATGTTATATTATGATTTTATAATTTGTGATCAAAATAGGGTTATGTAGATATTAAAATCAATAACTAGTTTAGTCCAAAACTTTATAATAATTTCAGGTCTTATATATCTTGTGTCATTTATTATCTCTGTATTTGGTCCCTTATTAATGGAAAAATGTTCAATAAAAATGTACTTTGGAAAAGCCTCATTATAAGTCTCTACACATAGTATGATATATTGGGTCATTAAATATAGGTGATCATCATTAAATTCATTATAGAAACTTTTTTTGTAAAATTATATTTTATAATTATAATACCCAAAATTATGTATACTTCCATAAAATTGTTTATGTCCACCTTCAAATGGGATTTTCCACTTTAGAAGAATTCTGACAAGATCCCATGAATAAAAACATTTGGTCAATCAATATTCCTTACGTTAAATCTAATACATTGTAAAATTTTAAATACTTAACATGGTTACATCACTTATCCACGAAGTAACTTCCTCAATTTATCAAAATTATAGTTTTTTATAAGACTTATTCACTTTAATGTGGGGTCAATAGGAAACTTATGAAATTTATATTAGTTTGAAAATTTCTACATTTTCATAAGGTTATTATAATTTCATATTTTAGTAGATTTGAAATCAATTTTTATATATACCAATACATTATGAAATTTATGAATTATGTTTGTATGCCTAAAATTTGTTTTTTAATTGCAAATATTCTTATGTGGTTGATCAAAGAGTTTTATGAGAAACCATCCATGGTTGATCATACATGAGTTTGTAAAACCCAATAATAATGAATTTGATTTGATACATTGTAAATATCATGACCCACAATTGATGGTATGGATTTCTACGATTTACATTCTCTGCTAGGAAATTTTGAAATATGATCAAGTGTAATATTTGTCTTCTATAAAAATAAAACTATTTATAAATAACATAGTCATGATTTATTATTTTTAAAATAATTAATTTCTATATTAAACAAACAATATCTTTATTTTTAATTATAAAAAATCATGTAATTAGTAATCACACACAATGTATTATGATACCAAACTATTTACATTCAGCTATAAATTCAAATGTAACATTTTCGTGCCAAATTTTACTAATAATCCTAGAAAAATTCCATTATTTTTATCAATGAATTGATAAAAAATGATGTTATAATGAATAATTTTTCCACAATTACTTTGAAATCATCTATCATATGTAGTATTTTATGATCCTAAATTTAATATTGAAACTAGTTTTTTAGGTCTTCCTTAGTATAGATCCTATTGAGGTAATACTTGATAACAACCTTCTTTAAACTCGTGTACTTTTCAATCCTGAATGATTTCGCATTAATAATATCATATATCTTCTCTATAGTGACCCAAACTCATATATCTTGGAGTTGGTGTATACAATCAATTACATTAGCATTATTATAAGGAATCTTATCCCAAAGTACCAAGATTTTAGTAGTCTTGGTAAATTAGGTATATACATGAGTCTTGTATTAAAAATGAATATGCTAAATAGAATATAATTTTTTGTAAATAAATTCTAGGATAATAACATTCTTGCTAGTATATTTCGGTATCTCTTTTGTAGTAATCTTATTTGATTCATGGGAAAAGAAAACATAATAAATGTGAAATCAGACACTCAGCAAGGAAAAAATATTGTGATAGTAATAATTAATCAATTATAATATAATTATGGCATGGTAATTAACTAAACACACATTCCAAATAACCAATAGGATGAAAAGTAAGTAAATCAATATTAAAGAAATGTAAATGAAAACAAATTGCATTCAAATATCTAGATAATGAATAATAAATATGGAAAGGTAATAAATTGAAACACAAGAATTTTAATCAATGATTTAAAAATATAATGTATCCATATATATGTCGACGCAAAATCTCATGGATGAAAAATAATAGAAACTAAATGAGGGGGATTATTTTTTAATGAACTTCATGTCTGAGGGACATGAAAATCGATACCATCAAGATCATTCATAAGATTATTTAAAACTATGAATAGAAACCCATTTAATTATCAAATCATATTTTTCTCATGAGAACCTATCGATGCATTGAGGAGCTATATAATATCAGGAATTCGGATTTTATTAAATTTCCATAGAATTCCCCATATCAAATAACAAAAATAAATAATATTCCTTATCAAATATATTTATTGAATAAATAATATCAAATTATCAATATTTACCCAAATAATCAAATAACTATAAAAGTAGACTCCATATGTAAAATGGTATACAGTTTAGTAAATAGTAATATCCATGATAAATGAAATGGATAATTTATGGGAAATTCGATGTTCAGTGGTTATAGAATACTGAATATTTCAAGGGGCTAGAAAATAAATCAACTAAGTGAATGTGAATACTATCCATGGAAAAATAAATTATTAACCATCCAGAGGATGAATATTGATAGTATCAATTAAAATAAATGGTTTTTTTAAAACCATGGGAAATAAATGGTTTATTTCCCAACTAAGTGAATCTGAATACTATCCATGGTTTTTTTTAAAACCGTGGGAAATAAATGTTTTATTAACCATACAGAGGATGAATATTGATAGTATCAACTAAGTTAATGAGAATACTATCCATGGGAAATAAATGGTTTATTTCCCAATTGGATTAAAATAAATGGTTTTTTTCATTGATTAATATATATAATAAGTTATTTTTAAAAAAAATTAGGGAATTATCATTTTTTTGAAAAACCATTTATAAAACATGTAATTGAAATCCAGTTTTGAAAACGTTTTCTTTAAAAGGTAACTCATTAAAATTTCAGAGGAAACATTAGAGAAATGACAGAGAGTAAATACGTACTTATCATATGAGGTAAAAATAAAAATCATTTTACATAGTAAAAAGGTTAGAAAAATTAATTGTTTTGAAAGCGATAAGATGATTACATTGATAAAATTGGTAAAATACAAAAGGGTAAAAATGTCATTACCAAAATCAGGAAAAAAATTGGAAACCTTTTTAGAAAATGGGTTTTTTGAAGAAAATTATTCTCTGAATAAAGAGGGAAATAGAGTCATGTTTTATTTAAAACATTTTCTTAAATATTTGGAGAAATAAAGAAATGTAAAATGGTATTATTACTTAATATAGGTCTTGAATAACCATGGGAGACAAAAATTAAAGGTTTTATTAAAATGTGATCAACTAATTTACTCTAATGGAAATTTAAGAATAAATAATCCTAAAAAATGATATTGTAATGTAAACACTTGAAAATATTATAATGTTGGAGTGTGAATAAATAAATGATTAAATTATTTGTATCAACTATAAATCCACATATAAAAGTGAACAATCATCAATAGATATTCAAAGTACTTATACACATGATTAAGGAATATTAACTAAAATTAGGAAGTAATATAACCCAATGAAAATAAAATGGGCTATGAAATTATTTTCCACTTGGTACCTTTTAACTCAAATCCTCTTATATTAAATAATTCAAATTAAAACACAAAATATCATTAAGAATGAAGGAATCATGATATTTTATGACATTTTTGGAGTATGTAAACAATATATAATAAACTAGGTGTAAAAAAATAATGTTATTGTTTCAAGATAAATTTAATAATCATAAAAAGGGCCTGAAATTGTAAATATAATCACTAAAAACATTCTCATGTAGGATTACCTTTAAACAATCCAAAGTGTCATGTAACACATTGAAACATTTGAATCATTGTATCCATGATGGAATATAATTTAATGAAACTCATAATATCATGAGAATAAATATTTTAATGATATAAAATTTCAAATAGAATTATATATACCATATAAAAGAAACTAGGTGCATAAAAACAAATAAGTCTCAATTTAATGTAAATTGAGATGAAATATATAACATTACCATTACTTTTAGGTGAATATCCTTTAAATTTATGAATAAAATATTTATCTTAATTATTTAATTTATTTAGAGTATTTTTAATGTTTATCAAAACTTTTATTTCACTTATTAATATGTTGTTTACAACTACTTAAACAATTATTTTTACATTGGTTGTTTTGACCTAATTCTGTTTTTGTGTCAAATAAACGTTGGTCGGTCAACTATGGTAAAAGGGGTCATTATATAACATCTAAGGAATAATATTAATGTCATTATTATTATAAATATATCTGAACTATTCTTTTAAAAACAATCATTAAATATGTTTATGAAAAATGAATCAACATTACAATTAGTTAGATGGTAGGTCGTACATACACATCAGTAACATTACCATTTTTTCCTAATAATTATGGAAAGAACGTAAGTAATACCATATATTTCCAGAATGATCATTATATCATAATTCCATATTATTTTATCATATATAATAATATATATAATTATTTGTATGTAGAATGAATCACATCTTGTCGAGGAGGCGATAATCTACATGCCCATGACGATGTTATCTTTTTTTAAGTGTGTGAAAGGTAATAAACAAAATAATATATGTTATATTTACTAAAAGATAATTATGTAATGAATATATTTTATATTTTTTATATATCACGTATTTTTTATTATAATCATCTTTTGTAATTTACATGTATTGTGTGCACGAATCACTTTGCTTTTTAGAAGTGGTTGTCCACACATTCACGAAAGATGTTATCGAATTTACACAAAATGGAAAGTATTAGGTTATGTGTTATAACATAATTACATAATATTTAACAAATAACAAATAATATATATATCATATATAAATAAATTTTACATCATAATATTCAACCATTAAATTTGGTAAAGGAAAAATGAACAATCATCGTTTCTTTAGGTGACTGTTCGACATACATAAAAACATTATGTTTGTTACCCATTAGATATATGTGTGTAATTTATTGTCTAAAACATAGAATAAAAACATCCTACTATATTTTTATGATATTTTTGTTATATGATAATGTAATAATAAAAGTTTTTGGAGTGGATAACAGAAATAAAACTATAAATATGAATGAAAGATGTCACGTATTAATCGGGTAACTCCTTTTGGCTAAACCAATGGATTCCTGAGATTTCATTTTTCACAAAAAGAAGATTATAATATGATTTTATGGATTTTGATAATATATTTTTGAATAGAGACGTATATCCACTATGTAATGAGATGTGTGAAGAAGTGGGGGGAGAGGATATCTTTTTATAGTGGAGGAGTGGAACTCTTGAAATATTATGAAAAAGAAATTCCATTGACATCTTTTACATGTAATGTGGCTCCCATAATAGTAAATTATAGATCCCAATTGGTATACGGCCTAAATATGGCCATAAAATGGATTTTGGACAGGTTTTGAGTTCATTTGGTACATTAATATTATGTTTTTGTCCCTTATTCTGCTTAATTTTCCCTTAATCATTGTAATTTATTTTAATTACATTCACAAATATTTTTTAAAAAACTAATTTGAACTTATATGAAATTATAAATTTTTATTATTCTAAATATAGAGTCAGTTTTTTCAAATTAAAATCATATAAGTTGCAGAAATTAACTTTAATTTAATCCTACAAACAGAACGTGAGTGCAGGTTTTTAAAGTAGAAACATCTGAAAGTTTTCTTTATTTCTTTAGTCAGTTTAAAAATAAAATTTATCCCAATGAACTAAATTGGATTGATTGATAAAAATAAAATATAATTAAACTTGAAATCTAATTTAAAATATTATTTGACCTTATAAATAATGATATAAATAAGTTGTTTTGAATTAAAATTCATTATTTTTCAGTATTTGTTAAAAAATAAAACAATACAAAAAAATAAAACAAATTCACCCTAACCTAATTTTTATATTTATATTTAAAATAATAATTATTTTTTAAAAAATAAAATCTATAAAACTTTCAAAAATTAAATTTAAAATACGTTTTCCATTAAAAGGTGATAAAAATACATTAATAAAAATATAGTATTTATGTGTCGAATTGGATTTGTTCTTATATTATGATTATAAAATATATTGGATGAATATATAAAATATTATATTGAAAATATAATTTATATTACATTAATATAACTTGATAATGGTAATTAATTTAATTTATTAGTGTAAAACAGCTTTGTGAGCATAAAATAGCTTTCTATAAAAATATTCTTTTTACATTCAATTGGTTCTTATATTCATTTATAATTAACTTGTAAATAATGAGTTAGTTGTTTAAACCATATATTTATTATACTATAGTTAATAAAATTCGTAATTGAAGGTTAATATCTTATTAAACAAGAATATTTTGATAATATATTATTTATTTTCAAAACATGATCTTTCTTATAGCGCAAGCCATTGAAGAAACTCATTGTTGTGTATGTCACATGATAACTCGGTATCATGTGAATAGAAATATATATCTTATATTTATTTTATTTAAATTATTAAATATATTTTAAATAATCAGGATATTAGATTACCTTACATGCTCGGTGTCATGTGTTATACAGGCTATCGAATACGAGTTACTCTTAGAATTTTTGGGGTGTTACATTCTCCCCACCTTAAATAAATTTTATTCCCAGAATATAAACTAAATCATGGTGATATATTTTTTGATATTTCCTATGTATAAAATCCCACATCATGAGAAGTTTTTATAAAATATCCTCTTTAAAAGAAATAATGATAATTACAGAGGACACATGGACTAATATAAAACTATGTCGCTAAGTAGGAGAAAATTATTGAAAATTAGAGATATGTTCAAGGAGTAAAAAAATAAATATTTATAGGGACTGATTGAGATAATAAATCAAAAATAAGTTAATGATCAAAAAATAGTTAGGGAATCAAATCCATAAATCTTTGATGATTTAGAATGTCGTCGATTTAACCAAAATTAAAGTATTAGGACAACATTTTATTTAAAAGTATTTTTCTTAATGCTGAGTAATTATATTACATACTTGTAATATTTATAGATATATTTCTATAAATATAATTTCTTCCCTTTTTGTTACTTTGATCAATTTTACAATTCATCTAAAAATTAATTTTTTTCTGAGGCACTAAAATACATTTCAAAATGATTGTAAGGCCCATAAGTGAGTGAAAAGTCCAACTATTTGTCTCTAGATATTCTCCAAAATTAATATGGTAAGGAAATTAATCAATAATCCAGTAAATTAACACTAATATATTATTATGTGTATCTATTCATAAAATCATTAAACTAAAATCAATGAGCTATTGACCAGGAAATTATGTAGGTTAGTGGTTGGAATCAAACCCTTATCCTCTTTTAGTCATGAGTTCAAGTCTGATGGCCTTTCCAAATTTGATGGTTTCTCACCTGGTATACATGTCATCCTTTTCAATATCATTTTCAGTAGCATTTCCAAAATAAATATTATGGAAATACTAGAAATAAGGTTAATCACTAAATAGAATTTTAACTATGCTTTTCAATACAACCTCAACACATAAATATCTCATTCATTTTATTTCAACAAAGGCCCTTCCTTTGTATAATGTTTATCCATAATATCATTTCTAGGATCTTTAAATCATGAAACTATATTATCAATATAAAACAACTTAGGATTAACATAGGTTATTAATTTAAAAATAATTCATAATGGTTCGTAAGAAAAATATGAATTATCTTAAGCATATCCCATAAAGGTGTCAAACCGGGTGCGTCCTATGCTCTATTATCATGTACCAGGTTACGACAAATCAGTCCCAACACACCATGTTAGAGTTGGTACTCCTAGTTGCATCTATTCCAATACGATGCCCACTTGTATTATCAATACACATATTTATTTCTATAAAATTTGCATAACCTCTATCAAATCAAAACATTAGGTTTTCCTTCTATAATAATCCTAAAATTATACCTTATGGATATTTATTTAAAATATGTTTTCCTCAATCTAGTTCCAAAGGTTACTACTAAATTTAAATTCATACCAACTATATATACCTAACACCATATATCTTGGATCCAATTTTTGGTATCAATTATATTGGCATGATTATAAAAAATCATGTCTAGAAAGTTTAAGATTTTATTAGTCTTAGTAAAAGAATATATACAAAAGTATTGTATTAAAAATGAATACACTAATTAAAAATTGTTTATTTTCTATTTGGAAACATCTTCTATGATAAATTTATTCCATATTTTATCTTGCTACATATCTTTCATAGTATACTTCTTTGATTCCTGGGGAAAGAAAACAAAATAAGGGTATGATAAAATATTCATTAAGGTAAAAATATAGTGGAAGAAATACTAAATCAATGAGAATAATTATAATTTCATAATAATTAATTGAAAATATGTTCCAAGAAACCAATATAATGAAAATGAATTGAATAGGAATTAAGTTAAGGTAAATTAAAACACATGTCATTTTAATAACTAGACAATGATAAATAAATATGGCAAGGTAAGAAACTAAAACACAAGCCTATTAATTAATCAACTAAAAATTAAATTTATCTTTGAATATGTCGAATGAAAATCTCATGGATGAATAATTACAAAAAATAAATGAGGGAGATTCTTTCTTAATGGATGTCATGTCTCAGGAACATGAAAACTTATACCATCAAGACCTTTCATAAGATAGTTGAAAGCTAATGATGGGAACCCGTTTAATTTTTTTAACTTATTTTTATCTTCTGAACCTATCAATGAATCTAGGAGCTCTATAAATTCTATGATCCACCTGTCATTTTTTATACAAATTATTCCTCTAATAAAATAACCAAACTAAATAATTTTCCTTATCAAATATCCATATTGAATAAAGAATACCAAATTATGAAAATTTCCCCAAATAATAAAATAACTATCAAATTAGTCACCATAATTAAAATGGTATATAGTTTAGACAATAGTAATATCCATGATAAATAAAATTGAATCATTATGGGAAATTTTAATGTTTAGTGATCATAGAAGATTGAATATTTCAATAGGAGTAACAAATAAATCAAGTAAGTGAGTTTGAATATTATCCTTGTCTGAATCAATAATAAACCATTAAGTAGAAGAATAAGGATGATATAAATAAAATATATCCCAATTTGAGTAAAATTAAGGGTTTTTTCATTGGTGAATAAAAATAAAAATATTTTTTGAAAACATTCTTGAGGACAATATCCTTTGTTTTAAAAACTATTTTAAAAAACATTTTCTTTGAAAATCACATTTGAAAACATTTTCCTTAAAAGGTAAAAATTTAAACATGAAAAGGAAACTTCATAGAATTTATGGTGATTAAATTTGTACTTGTTGTATGAGGTAAAAAGTAACATTCCTTTTTCATTTTAAAAAGGGTTGAAAAATTCATTATTTACAAAGAGACGATAATATTTCATTGATAAAATTGGAAAAAGACAAATAGGGTAAAAATTTATTTAAAAAATCATGATAATAAAATTTTTGGGAACTTTTTACAAAAAAGTGGTCTTTTGAAGAAAATAGGTTCTCTGACTAAGGATATAAATATATTCGGGTTTTATAAAAAATATTTTCTAAATATTTTTTAGAACTAAAGAGAGAAAAAAATACTATTAATTAAAAGTTTTCATGAATGACTAGATGGGAATAAAATTAAAGGTTTTATTAGGCATTGATCATATAATTTCCTCTGATGGAAATTTAAGTGTAAAAAATCTTTAACCAAATGAGATTGTAATGTGGACCCTTGAAAAGATTATAATTTTGGAGTGAGAATAAATCAAAGAGTAGATTATGTGTATCAACTATAAATCCAAATATAGAAGAGGAAATAAATCAATAGATAGAAAAATTAATTATACAGATGACCATAGAATATTAAAAAAATTGAGGAATAAATATAACCCAATAAAAATGAATTGGGTTATGAAATTATTTTCCACTTGTTAACCTTTAACTCAAATCCCCTTAGATAAATAATTCAAATTGAAACTCAAATAACATGAATAATTAATAAATCAATATATTTTATAAAAAAGTGGAATTATGTACACCCTATATAAGACACTAGGTTCACATAAATAAATTAATTGTTTCAAGAGAAATTTAATAATCACAATAGTAAGTGACATTGAAAATATAATCGTTAAAAATATTCATGGGGTATAATTTTTAAACATACCAAAGTGTCTCTTACCACATTGAAAATATTAAATCATACTCTCCATGAAGGTATAACATTAACTGAAACTTATAATATCTTGAGAATAAATATTTTAATGATATAACATTTCAAATTTTTGTATATACACCATATATAATATACTAGGTTCATAACAACAAATAAGTCTCAATGGAATGTAAATTTTGAAGAAATCGCTTACCTTTTGTTTCCTATTGGGTGAATTTCCTTTAAATTATTAACTAACTAACTTATGATAATTATTTACTTGATTCTGATCACTTTTCATGTTTATCAAAACTTTTGTTTCACTTATTACTATTTTTTATGAAACTACTAAAACAATTATGTTCACATCGGTTTTTTTGACCAAATTCAATTTATGTGTCAAAAAAAACTTTGGTAGGTCAACTTTGGTCAAAGGGGTCATTATATAACTTCTTCCGAATAAAAATATTGACATTTTTATCATCTATTTATGTTAATTATACCTTTAAAAATAATTATTAAATTTTTTTATGAAAAATGAAACAATGTTTCAATCATTCTGATGTTAGGTTGAATGTACGCATGAGTAAAGTTCCAATTTATTGATAATCATTATGGAAAGAAGATAAGTAACACATTATCTTTCCCTAATGATAATAATATAATAAATACATTGTTATTTTATCATATATACATATATATATATAATTCATATGATGTAAAGGGAATCACATTATGTCAAGGAGTCGGTAATCCACATGTCCATGAACAAAGTTATCTCTTTTTATATGTATGAAGGTGTCATAAAGAAAATCATATATATTGTTTCTATAGAAAGTAAATTTTGTCATGAATATAATATATATATGTTTTTATATTTAACATATGTTTAATTATAATCATATTTTATACATTCCATGTTTTGTGTGAATGAATCACATCGCTTTTAGGAGGCGGTAGTCCACATTTGCACAAAGGATGTTATTGTATTTTAGAAAAAGGAAAGTATAATGATATGTCTTGTAAAAGAATTAAATAATATTAAAGGCCTAATAATTATCATATATATAATATATAAATATATTTTACATCATAATGTACAACCATGAAATTTGTTAAAGGAAAAATGAACTATCATCATTTTGTGAGGCGGTAGTTCTCCGTACACGGAAACAATATGGGTGTTACCCATTAGGTGTATGTGTGAGTAAGTTTAGGTCAAAAACATAGAATAAGAACATATGAGAATATGTATAACACTTTTTTTATATATAATAATCTAATAAGAAGGTTTAGGAAGTATATAATGGAAACAAAACTAAAAATTTAAGGAAAGACATTACCTCATAATTAGGTAACTCCATTTGGTTTGAACTAAAGGATTCCATGGAATTATTTATACCAAAGGATATGTTTCTAGAATAAGGGGAGGTATTTTGAAGACATATTTTTTAAGAACTTTTTTTGATCCAAATTGTCTTGAGAGGTGTGAAGAAGTGGTAAGAGAGGGGGCATATTTATAGTGGAGAAGGAGTGACAACCCTATAATATTATGAAAAAGGAATTCCATACTTTCTTTTTCACATAGAAATTGGCTCCCATAATGGTCCTATTTTGATAAAATTGTAAACAGGGTCAAAATATGGATATTAAATGGATTTTGGACAATTTTATAGGTTATTTGGTCCCATAATATTAAGGATTACTCACTTATTAATCTTAATTTTACCTTAATTGTTGCAATTAATTTTAATTCCATTATCTAATATTTTTAGTCAAAAAATAATTTCACAATTATAAAAATTATAAATTTTAATTATTCCAAATATGGAATGCATTTTTCCAAATTTCAGTTATAGTATTGGAAGAAATTGATTTAAATCTAATCCCACAAATAGAATGAAAAATTGGGTTTTTAAAGTAAACATGACTGAATGTTTACTATGTTTTTATAGTCAGTTTCAATGTGAAATTTATACCAATGACCTAAATTAGATAAATTAGTAAAATTATTAATTATTAAATATGTAAAAAAAATTTAAAATATGCCTTAACCATATAAATAAATTCGATAAAGAATTTGTTTTGAATTAAAATTCATTATTTTTCAGTATTTGTTAAAAATGATCCTTTACATAAAAATACCAAAAATTAAACAAAGCCTAATTTTTATGATTTTAATTAAAATATGAAGTTTATTTTTACCTATATTGTTTATAAATGTTCTTACATTTTAATTTAAAATAGTTTCTCCATTAAAAGTCTGTATAAATGCCTTAATGAAAATATAGTATTTATGTGTATAATTGGGTTTATTCTTGTATTATACTTATCAAATATATTAGATGAATATAAATTACATTATTTTTAATAATATATATAAATAAATATATATATATTATATTAATATCACTTAATAATTGTAATTAATTTAATTTATTAGGGTAAAATATCTTTGTGAGCACACAAATAGGATTCTATAAAAATATTCTTTTCATATTCAATTTGTTATTATATTTATTTTTAATTAATTCTTAACCAATGAATTTGTTGTGTAAACCATATATTTTCATAATTTCATTAATACTGGTCCTAATGGCTATTTAATATCTTATTAAATAACAATATTTTTATAATATATTATTGTTCGGTAAAACTTAGTATTGGGTGTAGCCCAAGCCATTAAAGAAACTCATTGTTGTGTATGTCACACACTAAGTATCATGTGATTTAAAAGATATAAATTATACTGAATTTATTTAATGTAATAAATATATTATAAATACATGGTATATTATATTCTCATATGCACTTGGTTTCTCATGTCATACATGCTATCAAATATAGGTTACTCTTAAATTTTCTGGGGTGTTACATTATCAGCATGTGTAGCAATATCCATTAGCGCATGATTCAAAAAATCTTTCATAAAAGCATTAATACTGTGAATTTACTAATCTATGAGAATTATAATAAGATTCACATCAGTATTGAATGAGTTATGTAGAAAGAAAGTTGGGTTAGAGTCTTTGGAAGGACTAATAATTATAGAAAAATATGTTTTGTAAAAATTTTCTGGTATGCCTATTAAATCTGTTTGAAGAACTCAAATCTAAACTCCAATTTCTTCCATATGATTTTTGAAACTCATTATCTCTTGATTCATGTGGTCTATCTTGATAAAAAAACTTCATTTAGATATGGGAAAGTACTATCTAAATAGTGTGGGAAACACATTCTTATCTATCATGATAATTAGACTAAGTAATACTTAGAAACACATAGATCATAATTTCTAATAAATCATTTTTAAATTGTATAAATTCATAATAGTTGACCATAAAATAGGGATCATAATAACTTCTATTGTGTATAGAAGGAGTAGCATGATGATAATTACTAGACAGAGGTAAATAAGAAGAGATAGAGTCATTGAAATCATACTCATGAGGTCTCTTTGTAGATCCTTAATTTTCATAAACTATCCTAGGGAGTATCTCCAACTCCTTAATTCATGTATATAATTCTTCTAATTATTCCATAACCACAACCTCTATTCTTGGTGATGAATCATGAACTAGTTCTCCAAAATAAATATTTTTTGATGTAGGATAAAAAGAGGAAGGTGTAGCCAATAGTTTCAAGAGGGAAACAAAGGGATCAAGTTTGATTTGATCTTTATGGACTAAGGAACAATTCATTTTCTCAATAGGCTCTTTAACTATATGAGAAACTTGATTGGTATCACCTTTTGACCTTGATTGATGATTATCAAGAATATCAACCACATTCATTCTATTCTTATCACCACTATGAGTAGGAGAAACATATCCATGTTAAATAAAAAAGTATCTTATGGAGAATAATCCCTATGAGGTATAGATTAGGAAAATGAATAACATCATATCTTAAACATTGGAGAAATCTTCTCTAAAGTATTATATCCCTCGTAACATTCAGAGTTAGTAATAATTAGTCTAAATGATATAATCCTAGGATTTCTCTCCCCCTCAGAAGTTAATCCTTTTATTACAAGTTATTCCTTAGGAGGAACCTCATATTTCATTGTAATTTTAGGAATAAGAGAGCCATACAAGTTCACTTAATAAAATAGTATTACTTTTTCAGCTATAAATAATTTCTCTTGAGATCCGTCTTCATCAAAATAATAATTTGATTCAAATATTTTATCTAGACCTTATCCGGGTTCAAAGTAATATTTCAATCTTGTAGAATTTTGATTTGGATTAAATAACTCTTACACCCTTTATTCATTATCTACACACATCCTTTTCCAGGGATTCACACTGATCCACATTGATCCACAGATGATATAATTTGGTTTTTTTTAAACAAATTCCACAAATATAAAATTATATTTAAACAAAGTTGGGAATCATCCATATTCTATTGAAAATTGTAATAAATAACTTGGGTATACAAGCGTGTAAAATCAGGATGAAGGTTTACTTATCTCTTCCATATGCCTCAATAAAAATACATAAAAACATATTTCACTTCCAAGATCCATTTTGTTTTGTAAAAAAATATTTTGGTTTATAATTGTGGTAAAATATCCCTCATTATGGTAGATATAATATTGAATGTACTTTTTTAGTATCATATATTATCTATATAATTTGTTAGCACAAGACCTTATATGGGTTCTTTAATCAATCATTTCTTCTAGGAATTTTTTGATTTCAATATGAAAATGTTTCAATGGATATTCATTCTAATAATTGAAGTATTCGCCTAGATTTTGAAACCTTAGTTATTCGTCCCTGGTTTTTAAAGAGAACTCACAGTCATGGCCATTGAAAATAGTCTGAATAAAACTTTCTTGATCTCTAGCTTCGAAGACCATATTTTGGTAAAACAATTTTACCCAACACAAGGAAAAAGGAAAATCTTAATTCCAAAACAAACTCATCCAACATTGACTAAGAATTAATCTCCAATATAATGAACTACTATTCTAGAACCATTCTATTTTTTCCCTTAAAAGAAGATGTAAGGCATTATTATCCCTAGGGTTTAGGAAACATGGTTCTAGATACCTAAAATGATTTATCTATTCTTTCATTACATGCATTAAAACTGGGTTCACCATAATTTCATGATGTTTAATAATTGATTGTGGGGGGTGGGGGTTAAAGTAAGGTTGTAAAATCATTCCCATCATGTTTACTATTTCCATCTGTCATTAAAACTTCCTATACTTACCACATCCATATCTATTTACTAGATTTCATTTTAATGGTATGTTTTCATACACTACTAGAAAAACAGGTATTTGTGACGGGCTATTTGCGACGGGATCCCGTCGCAAATAGCTCGTTGCTGAAAATGCCGTCGCAACTACACTTATTTGCGACGGGCCCATCGCAAAAGCCTTTTTTTGCGACGGTAATTCTCCCCGTCGCAAATAGTATTCCGTATTTTTGTAAAAAACTTTTACAATAGTTTTTGTGACGGGACCCGTCGTAAATACCTTTTGCGACGGGACCCGTCGCAAATAGCTTTTGCGACGGTTCCGTCAAAAAAACTATTTTTTAAAAAAATAAAAAAAATTAATAATACTAGTATTTGCGACGGGAATAGTATCCCGTCGCAAATACTATTTTTAAAAAAAAATAAAAAACTATTAATAATACTAGTATTTGCGACGGGCATAGTATCCCGTCGCAAATACTATAAAAAAATAAAATAAAATAAATTATTATTAAATTATTTTAATTAATATAATAATAGAATTATAATTTACAAATGAAAATAATAAATTATTTTAATTACTATAATAATAGTAGAATTATAATTCAAAAATAAAAAATAATAGAATATTAATAAATGATTTAATTAATATAATAATATTACAATTATAATTCATAAATAAAAAAATATTAATAAGTTATTTTAATTAATATAAAAATAATAGAATTATTTTACATTCAAATATTAAAATAATTCAAGTATTACAAAAAATATAATTAAATTATAATATTATAAAATTTTAATATATATATAAAATTTTAATATATATATAAAATTTAATATTATAAAATATAAATAATATTATTATTCATATTAATATTGTTATTTAAAAATATAATATTATTAATATTTTATAATGAGACAGAAACTACGAATAGAAAAAAAAAATATTTTCATTTCACAAATTTTATAACAGAAATACAAACACCAATCTGAAGGAGGGGGGGAGGGGGGGAGGTGGGGGATCTGCAGATGGTGGTGGAGGAAACTCCATCCCTAAAGCATGAGTGAGTCGGCGCATGTACTCCATCTGCTCCTGATGCTGCTACTGCCACCGACTCGCCTGCTCCTCGTACAGCTACTGCTGGCGTCGACGCTCCTCCTCATGCTGCTGACGCATCTGCTCCTGCTCCTGTCGGAGACTCTCTATCTGTGCAGTCTGAGATCGCAACTGATCCTCATACTGTGTAGAAGAAGATGCACGAGCTCCTCTCGAGCTGGACGCCGACATCGCAGCACTGCCATAATAATCTCTGGGAGTCAGTCGAGAGCCGATACCAACTACCCGGCCCTTCTCGAAGGCATACTGGGTGGCCTGCATCCATGCCGCTTCATCAAACTGACGTGCAGTGGTCTGATCTGATGACTCGGCCTGACTCTCAGGCCGGGCCTGTGCTGCTGCGGCCTCATATGACTCCTATAGTTGCAATTTAAAATTAAAATTGTGAATATATTATATGTAGTTAATTTTTAAACTTGAAAACAAATAATACTGACCACGATGTGATGCTGACGATCACCTCTGAGCTCCCCAGTAGCAGGATCACTATACATCCTCCGATATACGTTGTACTCTGTAATATCGGGGTGCTCGACAGCCTATAAGAATAAAGAATAAACTGTTAATATTTATAGTTATATGAAATATTTATAAATAATGTACGTACCAAATGTTGTCTATGAGTACTGAAAGAACGACTCCCAGCTCGATGAGTCACCTCTTGTCTCCCCCGATTCTGCCTCCCCACCGATGATCTCCTCTGAAAGGCACCACTCAACCAGTGCGCACATAATCCATCCCATACATGGGATGAAATATACTCTGGTCGGTGTGCTCTACATGACTCCTCAAAATCTGACACTCTTTCTTTCTTCATCGCAGCTTTTCTTAAATTGTGCAAAAACTGATGAAGGCGATCACGCATGGCCACCTCCCATGCCTCGTGGATGGCGTCATGCATGGTATCCTCGATCGGATACCATAAACCCTACAAATAAATCAAAATATCAAGTTAGAAATGAAATAATTTTCAAAATAAAAATTATTTATTTACGTACGTACCAACCAATGGCTGAACATGGCCTGCTGCACATCAATGGGAATCTGCTCCCATGTGGTCCACAGCTAAGAGAAATAGTTGCGCAAAATAGCGTTGCCCTGTCCGACTGCTATATGCGGAAAACTGAAAAAATAATAAACATTTATTATGTGAATAGATTAATGAAATCTTAGTCAAATCCACAGGTTATCACACAGGTTATCACAACTCTGTGTGCATGGATCAAACCCAAGACGTGGACGTTGCTCGGGGACAGGGTCAGGAATCATCAATCGTGCAAGACCGCGCCCCCTCCGCGTACTCCCTGGAGCGCCTGCAGGATGAGGGTCATCTGTCAGCAACTCATCCGCATCAAAAGTAAGGTCAGCATCCGCCAACTCACGAAATGTAGCGTCGTCCATCTGAAACAGAAAATGTTAATGTTAGCAAATAATTGATAATTACTATTATATATACATATATACATATTATGATTGTATATAAATACCATTAAATTCTATCAGTGTTCATCTTCATCATCATCTTCATATATGTCAATGTCATCTTCATATTCCTCCTCAACATCATCGATATCCATTCGAGTTACAGTTGCTTCATCTCTTACCGTTTCAAATTCATATGTGACATCATTAACATCATCGTCATCACCGACTCTTAAATGTGGGGTGTCGTCATCGATACTCATGTCTCTTTGTAAAAAAGATTGATTTTGAGTACTCTCTTGAAAAACTTCAATTCTTTGCACATCAGTGAAAGCACATTCACATTGACTAAACTGATTGTCTCGAATTTTGATTTTTATTACACTCCACCAATCAGTCAAGTATCTTGATGTTGCACAGTACTTTGCATAATAAACTTGATATGCCTGTTGAGCCAATAAGAATGGTTCATTTACTGCGAGAACACTTTTACATTTAATATCGATGATTCCATGAGTCGGATGAACACGCACGCCTCTCTCTGTATCCAACCACCGACATTTGAACATGGTTATGTAATGTTTTCCAAGATAATAGAGTTCAATGATTTCATCAAGTATGCCATAAAAGTCAACTTCATTTTCTCGATGTTGAGATCCTCTCAAGCTAACTCCACTGTTCATTGTTTTTTTCGATTCCCCATATGCATGTGTGTGGAATCGAAATCCATTCACCACATATGCATTATAAGTTTTAACAAGTTTGGAAGGTGGGTTACTCAATACACACAGCCGTTTGTCAATTTTATCAGCATGTCGAGACACCTGAAAATTTGTGAAATAATTATCAATATAGTAAACTATACATTGAATGAGTTGCTAAAAGATAATGAATTTATTTTACCAGTTTTTAAAACCACTGAGAGAAATTTTTCAGTCGACGTTCTTCGAGAGCAGCTGCTGTAATTTGTGGAATTTGTTTCATGATATGATTATCATACAACCTATAAAAACAAAAGTTATTTACTGTAACATAAATGATAGAATAAGTGATATAAACACTTACAGTACAACTGATGTCATCTCTTCACAGTTGAGCAGAACATACGTATAATCTCTCTGATGTTCATCATCTGAAAGCCAGCGTTCATAAACTCCACCAAAACCAAGCTCTGACTGGTTGAAAATAGAAAATTGATTGTCGATTTCATCAATATTCCTCTCGTTCCGTCCCATTCGGTTGTGTTTTGAAGGATACTCAGATTCAAAATAATGGGAGCAGAAAAAAGATATTTCCTCTTGCAAATAAGCTTCTGCAATAGATCCTTCAACAGATGCTTTGTTACGTACTTTTCTTTTCAATTTTTTCTTGCATCTTTCAAATGGGTACATCCATCGAAACTGTATCGGACCTCCACATTTGGCTTCATATGGAAA
Organism: Viscum album; assembly: GCA_963277665.1. NCBI lineage: Eukaryota > Viridiplantae > Streptophyta > Magnoliopsida > Santalales > Viscaceae > Viscum > Viscum album. Next base: position 1,192,481,810 of record OY728123.1, on the reverse strand, counting down.
ATGTAACATCAAATGTTCCATTGAGTCGAAGAAAGACGGCGGAAATATTTTTTCCAGTTTACATATAATTACAACAACATCTATGTCAAGTTTTCCTATAGCATCATAATCTGCCGTAGCCGCACAAATTTCCCGAAAAAAATGAGACATGTCTGTTATGGAATCCCAAATCACAGAATTCAACAGACCTCTTAATCCAATGGGTAGAAGTCTCTCCATTATAACATGACAATCATGACTTTTTAATCCAGTAATATGACCATTCTTTACACATCTACCCAAATTTGAAGCACAACCATCTGGAAGTCTCAAATCTGCAATCCACTGACAAAATAATAAATGGTTTTCTTTAGACAGTGTATAAGCTACTTTTGGTTTCAGTAACCTTTCTGTTCTGACATTCTCAAATAGTTCCAATTCTGGACGCCTGCAAATTTGGGCAAGATCTAAACGTGCATTTACATTGTCTTTGATCTTTCCTGGCATATCCAAAACTGTATGAAACAAATTATCAAAACAGTTCTTCTCAATATGCATGACATCTAACATGTGGCAGACTAACAAATCAGACCAATATGGCAAATCCCAAAATATGCTACGTTTAATCCAATTGTGTTCTTTCCCAAAACCAGAAATTTTCTGTTGGTTTATTGTGGGACCAAAAGTGATGGGAGGTAATGAAAATACAACTGATTTTAACTCCGAACCTGATAGAATTTTTGGAGGTCCATCCATTTCAACTGTTCCTTTTCTGAAATGAGATCTGTTTCTACGAAAAGGATGATCAGCTGGATGAAATCTGCGATGACAGTCAAAATAACAAGGTTTCTTTCCATGAATGAGCATAAATGCTTTGTTTTCTCCCATACAGTAAGTACATGATTTCTGACCATGTGTACTCCAGCCAGATAACATCCCATAAGCCGGGAAGTCACTTATTGTCCACATCAATGCTGATCTCAGTATGAAATTCTGTTTCGTTGCAACATCATATGTACTGACACCAGTACTCCACAATAAATTTAATTCATCAATCAATGGCTTCAAATAAACATCAATATTTTTCTTTGGATGTCCTGGAATTAGTAAAGTCAAAAAGATATATGGCTCCTTTATCCACATCCATGGAGGTAAATTGTACGGAGTTAAAAAAAACAGGACAACATGAATATTGACTACCATAAGATCCAAACGGATAGAAACCATCAGTGGAAAGGCCCAGTCGACCATTTCTAGCTTCTAAAGCAAAGGATGGATGCACTATATCAAAATGTTTCCATGAATCACCATCGGCTGGATGATTCAAGCTTTTATCGGTTGAAATATTCTCTTTATTCCATGACATCATTGTCGCTGTATTCTTAGACATGAATAAACGCTAAAGTCTAGATGTAAGCGGAAAATATATCAACTGTTTTACAGGAATCAAACCAGACTTCCCATGTTGTCCTTCTTTATATCTCAGTTGCCCACATATGGGACAACTATCCAACGACTCATTTTCCCCAGAATATAAAATGCAGTCATTTGAACATGCATGAATCTTCTGACAAGTAAGTCCCAAATTTCGAACCAACCTCTTACTTTCATAGTAATTTGCAGGTAAAACATTTCTTTCGGGTAGCACTGTTTTCAGCAAAGAAAATATCTAGTCAAAACAGGTGTTTGACATTCCGTTATCTGATTTGATAGCCATAAATTTTGAAACTGCTTCTAATTTACTCATCTTGCAGCCAGGATATAATGCATCCTCAGCAGACTTCAACAAATCATAAAATTCAGACGATCCCAACTCAGGATTTGAAGCTATATCAGCCGGAGTTTCTGTATATTGAACAAATGAACCTACAACATCATGTACTAAATCTTGAAACTGGGATGGATCCGGAATCAAGTTGGTATCACCTACTCTGGAACTGCGTTCACCGTGTTGATACCAAAAAACATAATCTGCTTTAAAACCAAAACGCAAGAGATGTTCCCCCACTTTGTCAAACGTGTCAAACATTCTCAATGCACATTTTCTACAAGGGCATTTTATTTTTCCTTCTGAAAAAAATTATGGATTTGATGCTGCAAATGATAAAAAATCTCCACACCCTCTATATATACTGGATTTAAACCAGAACCATTTGGATTTCTACGTTGATTTATCCATATGCGGTCATCTAATAATGACCGTTGACGACCTCGTTGTTCCATATTTTTCTATAAAATATAAAAGCATTACTGGTTTTGAATAATTTGTTAGAAAAAACACTCAAGCAAGGATTGAATATATTGAGAATAAAGCAAAACCTGTTACAAATATTGATAATTTTAATATTATATTGATTATTTATTTTTTTAATAATACTACTATAATTTTTTTCATAAATATTAATTATATAATAATAACATCATTACATTATTAGTATATTTTATTATTAATATTAAAATAATATAATTTTTTATATTATATACAATTCTCCTTTCATCTGTGTGTTTAACATTCTGTCTCCACATGTAATATTGGCATTCACTTTCACCTCTCCATTGGCGAGTAGGTTGATAATTTTGAAAAAGAATGCCAATATTACATGTGGAGACATAAAACACAGAAAAAAAAATAATTGTATATAATATAGAAAATTATATTATTTTAATATTAATAATAAAATATACAAATAATTTAATAAGGTAATTATTCCTAATTATTGGTAATTATTCCAAATTATTAGTAATTATTCCAAATTATTGGTAATTATTCCAAATTATTGGTACTTATTCCAAATTTTTGGTAATTATTAATAATTTTTGGTAATTATTCCTAATTATTGGTAAATAATGATAATTATTGGTAAATATTGGTAATTATTGGAAAATATTGGTAATTATTGGTAATTATTGGAAAATATTGATAATTATTGGTAATTATTGGAAAATATTGGAAAATATTGGTAATTATTGGTAATTATTGGTAATTATTGTTAATTATTGGTAATTATTGGTAATTATTACTAATTATTGGTAATTGTTACTAATTATTGATAATTAATACTAATTATTGGTAATTAATACTAATTATTGGTAATTAATACTAATTATTGGTAATTAATACTAATAATTGGTAATTAATAATAATTATTGGTAATTAATAATAATTATTACTAATTATTGGTAATTAATACTAATTATTCCTAATTAATACTAATTATTCCTAATTATTACTAATTATTACTAATTATTGGTAATTATTACTAATTATTCCTAATTATTACTAATTATTACTAATTATTACTAATTATTAGTATTTATTGCTAATTAATAATAATTATTGCTAATTATTATTAATTATTGCTAATTATTAGTAATTATTACTAATTATTAGTAATTATTGATAATTATAAGTAATTATTACTAATTATTGGTAGTCATTACTAATTATTGGTAATTATTACTAATTATTGGTAATTATTACTAATTATTAGTAATTATTACTAATTATTCGTAATTATTACTATTTATTCGTAATTATTACTAATTATTCGTAATTATTACTAATTATTCATAATTATTACTAATTATTGGTAATTATTGGCAATTATTGGTAATTATTGGCAATTATTGGTAATTATTGGTAAGTATTGTTAATTATTACTAAATATTGGTAATTATTGGTAATTATTACTAATTATTGTTAATTATTACTAATTATTGTTAATTATTGGTAATTATTACTAATTATTGGTAATTATTCCTAATTATTACTAATTATTGGTAATTAATACTAATTATAGGTAATTATTACTAATTATTGGTAATTAATACTAATTATTGGTAATTATTACTAATTATTGATAATTTTTCCTAATTATTGGTAATTTTTCCTATTTTTCCTAATTTTTCCTAATTTTTCCTATTTTTTTCTCATTTTTCTTAATTTTAGGTATTTATTACTAATTATTACTAATTATTGCAAATTATTACTAATTATTGCAAATTATTACTAATTATTGCTAATTATTGGTAATTATTGCTAATTATTGGTAATTATTGGTAATTATTGCTAATTATTGCTAATTATTGGTAATTATTCCTAATTATTCCTAATTATTCCTAATTATTCCTAATTATTCCTAATTATTCCTAATTATTCCTAATTATTCCTAATTATTCCTAATTATTACTAATTATTACTAATTATAAATAATTATTCCTAATTATTCCTTATTATTCCTAATTATTACTAATTATTCCTAATTATTCCTAATTATTACTAATTATTCCTAATTATTACTAATTATTCCTAATTATTCCTAATTATTCCTAATTATTCCTAATTATTCCTAATTATTCCTAATTATTCCTAATTATTGGAAATTATTGGTAATTATTGGTAATTATTGGTAATTATTGGTAATTATTGGTAATTATTACTAATTATTACTAATTATTGGTAATTATTGGTAATTATTACAAATTATTACAAATTATTGTTAATTATTGGTAATTATTCCAAATTATTGGTAAATATTACTTATTCCTAATTATTCCTAATTATTACTAATTATTACTAATTATTCCTAATTATTCCTAATTATTCCTAATTATTCCTAATTATTCCTAATTATTACTAATTATTACTAATTATTACTAATTATTACTAACTATTACTAACTATTACTAACTATTACTAATTATTACTAACTATTACTAATTATTACTAATTATTACTAATTATTACTAATTATTACTAATTATTACTAATTATTACTAATTATTACTAATTATTACTAATTATTACTAATTATTCCTAATTATTCCTAATTATTCCTAATTATTTCTAATTATTTCAAATTATTCCTAATTATTGGTAATTATTGACAATTATTGGTAATTATTGGTAATTATTGGTAATTATTACTAATTATTACTAATTATTGGTAATTATTGGTAATTATTACTAATTATTACTAATTATTGTTAATTATTGGTAATTATTCCAAATTATTGGTAATTATTACTACTTATTGGTAATTATTACTACTTATTGATAATTATTACTAATTATTACTAATTATTGATAATTATTACTAATTATTACTAATTATTACTAATTATTACTAATTATTGATAATTATTACTAATTATTACTAATTATTCTTAATTATTAATAATTATTGATAATTGTTCCTAATTATTAGTAATTAAATGAATAATTACCAATAATTAGGAATAATTACCAATAATTACAAATAATAACATTATTAGTATATTTTATTATTAATATTAAAATAATATAATTTTCTGATTTATATACAATTCTCCTTTCATCTGTGCGTTTTCTATCTCCACATACAAATAATATATGTGAATACAGTAAACACACAGATGAAAAGAGAATTGTATATATATAAAAAATTATATTATTTTAATATTAATAATAAAATATACTAATAATGTAATAATGTTATTATTCCTAATTATTGGTATTTATTACTAATTATTATTATTTATTCTTAATTATTAAAAATTATTACTAATTATTCCTAATTACCATTAACTATGAAAAATACTAATAATTTAAATTTATTAAGTAAGAAAACAATGTAAACATAATTAAATTACAACTAATTAAGAATAATTGAAACTAATAAAAAATTAAAAATAAATATTAAATTAAAATGAACATAAATACCTTGAAAAGTGATCTGCTCTGATCGTTCTTCAAAACTTTAATATCAGCTCCGGAGAAAAAAATTAAACTGAAGAAAAAATCAACTTTAGAAACAAAAGTTTGAGAGCAGGAGAAGATAGAGAATGAGAATGATTTGAAAAAAACGGATGGGGGTATTTATAGGTTAGATTATTTGCGACGGGTCCATTTGCGACGGGATTCCCGTCGCAAATAGTGTTATTTGCGACGGTACCCGTCGCAAATACCTTAGCCAACATTTATTACGGTCAACGGTTAAATAGTTATTTGCAACGGGTCCCGTCGCAAATAACCACCTGCCGACATACTATTTGCGACGGGGAAATATTCCCGTCGCAAATACCTTTTACCGCCGCCGGTTATTTGCGACGGGGAAAGAAATCCCGTCGCAAAAGCCTAATTATTTGCGACGGGTAAATACCCCCGTCGCAAATAAGTTTTTAACGGGACTATGTGCGACGGGATTTATCCCCGTTGCAAATAACCCGTCGCAAATACCCATTTTTCCCGTAGTGATATGGGGTTTCAGAACCAATGACACTTTGGAAATCACATTGGTCGATAGGATGGGATTCTCGGCACATCGTTCCCTTTTTGTGGGAATTATTTCATATTTTGAGACACTCTTATAGATTTATGATATGTTCATGAATCTCTTAAAAATAAAAATATGATATTGGTTGGAATAATAAGATGATTATACGTTCAGTCCTATGTGTAAAAGATTTTCTATTAATGAGACCAACTATATTTATCTATGATTCTCTATCTATTTTCCATTATTTCTTAGAAATGGGTAGTTTTTTATATTTTTTATCCATAAAAACAGTCACTATGAATTTTACTACCATCTATATAGGTGATTGGTGTTTTAAGGATGGGATTGAACCCTCATGTGTTTCCCAATATTTCTTATTTACAACATAAATAAAAACATAGATAGTTCATTTTAGTCAAATTTTTTCAGTTTAATATCTTTTTGAAAGGACAAATATAAGGTCTCTTAGGCACTGGGTATTGAGATCAAGCTTTAAGAAGGAGTCTTACATATCCTGTTTTTAACAGGAATCAGAGTCATAAAAATTTGATATGTGCTCAACCTTTTTTTGGTTAGTGATAGATAATGAATTCTTTTGAGGTTTATTTCCCCTTGGTTTACAAATATGGGAATGCCTTTGGGATATACATCTAGGTGGAGTCCCTTGTATAGGTGAAATCATATTGTGTCACTAAATGGGGAATACACACTAACGTTGACCTGGATATGGTAAATTTATGATTCTATTGATATGATCATTTAAAATCAGAAACCCCGTGTGAGTTATGATTAGTGTGAGAAATAAGGGATAGAAAGTGACCAGACTCACTATATATTGATATGGGACTTACGCATTGGGAGACCCTTATGGGGACTTTTATATGGGTATTAGGATTTTATAAAGAATCATATGGTTCATATTTAGATACATATAAGAGTCCCCATAATTCAATATGCTTCTCAATATACTAGTGGAAGAGAAGGACTGATAAAACAACATGATAGTTTGGGTCCCATGGGTCAGAGTGTTTGAGGTGTGTAGGGACATACACTAAGGTGGATTCCTAATTGATCTCGATCCATGGAAAGGTGTCCTATGTATCATGTTTGGAAGGAATCATAGTTATCGTATTTCAATATGGTGTATGCCTGAGTGTGTCTTCTAGAAAAACTTATCATGTCATGGGGTGTCTTCCTGACATGCTTTACAAGTTAAAGGGTCTATGCATGACATGGTTGAAAAGTCTTTAGATTATTTATGACAAGGCTGGCATGTTAAAGGGTACTTATCCTGATTGAGAAACACATTTAGGATATATACTAAACATTTCTGGAGGACTATTTCATAACTAATATTATGCACTTAATGGTATTTGATTGATCGGCATAGACATGATAAAGGGTGTCACATGATCAAGGATGACATGTCATAATTCTATTGCATGATTTGGCTGTCATTTCTGGTACACTTTGCATGACATTTTCAATGTGTCTTGGGGTCTTCGTGTGATCAATGTAGACAAAAACAAGGGTGTCGCGTGATCAATATAGACATATCAAATTTATACCAAATTATATACCGGGAATGTCTTAAATAATTCATATGACTTGGATGATGTGTCTAGGAGACTTCATGTCCCGACCCGTCTTGGTGGAGCCCATTTCGTGACTCCCTAAGCCTACCTCCATTAGGCCAAGGGCTGGTGAATAGCACCGAGTAGTCATATCACTTACATGGGAAGCATTAACTAAGTACTTATACACATGCACACATCTCCATGCTCAAAATTCTAAAAAGTGAAAACCACAAATAAAGTAAATGCATGCATACCACTATCCCAAACAATAGATTATGAAAAAATTAAAGCATGTAAAGTAAATTGTCCCAGAATAAATGCCCACAAAAATTATTTGTAAATCACAAGGTCCAACCTATAAACAAATAGGTATTGGGACTACTAATAGAATACATAAGAAGAACTCAGTCTGTCTGAACTCACAAAGCTCCGTCTATTCTTGGTCCGCCCTCAACTCTGTCAAAAGGTCACTCATCGTCACAAGACACAACATGTGTGGGAAAGGCCCATGTAGGTAAGAGTATATCAATACTCACTAGGACACCCAAAAACCAAAAATTAGTACACAGAGTAAATGTATAATCAGCTCTACATAATTATGTGACCACAACACATAAAATAAAGATATCCATATATACTCGAACCTAGACCCATAGTCTAGAGTTAAGTCGCAAATACGATATAACAAAACCAGAGATTCATTATAAAGATTCCAGGAATCACTCCTCCTGAATAACAAACACCTGATTCTAATATCACTGATGATGTCCTCCTAATATGTACTATTCATCAAGATCCATTATGAGATAGATACACTAATTGGTCTGAATATTGATATGATACACTCGCTTCGGGAGTAATCACTCCATGAGTGGGGAAGATCATGATACATATATGAGGATCACTCACAGGGCCTCCGGGTGATACCATGACTTATCGAGGTTCAATTTATATGTAGAGGATCTATGCCTAGTATGATTGGTCATGTCGATACCAAGACTCCACATAGGGAACAATAATGGATATCAGATCCTACTCTGGCCCTCTCAGAGGGGATTCTTGAATATATTAAGTAAAATAATGTTGAAGGGACCATACTCCAATGAATAAGAATCTATTCCAACTAACCTTCATAGGAAAAAACAAGGGAACCAAACCTAATGAAAATTTTCTGAGATACAGTGGACAAGATATTCAATTCATGTATAAAGGGGTACCCAATGTGAAATAGGGTCACACGCCATGTCCCTTGACCCTAGTTAATGCATGTGTTCAACAGATTGTGTCACCAGAGCATGCCATGTAGAAGAGGTATGCACAACATGTAGAAAGGATCACATGTCGTGTCCTACTAACTAGGTTCCATCCATGAACTCTGGTTGTCTTCTAGTAAATGGTGTCAACTCATGTTCTTCTTCCCATTTACCAGTACACAGGGTAACCCATGTAACCAATTTGGGTTTGGCAGTGTTGTAGGGTACACACCGTGTAAGAAAGCCATGTACTCCAACCCATGTTTGTGTAACTCTTGAGATACATTCCAAGCCTCAAGTATGGTTCCACATGTAATGTGATAGGGGTCACATGTTGTGTGACACTTTACTACCTCTCGAAACCCTAGCCACCAATTATGGGTCCCACAAACTATGTAATCCCATATTACACACCATTTAGCATGGGATTTCCTAGAATCCATGGTTTGCATTCCAGTCATCTCCTCCACTACTATGGAAACTATTCCGATTTCACCTTGCAGGGAGACTCAAGATACATCCTCATTCGGTCATGAGTTCTCTCAAATAATGTGTTTTGCCTTCCAATTCAGTCACTCAATAGATTAAAATGGGGTCATTCTCTGTTCCACCAAAGAACATCAAAAAATGTAGATTCGGGGATCCAACATCATCTTAATCACTCCATGTATATATTTTAAACTCATTTGTGTCATACGAATCCTAGATCTATGATATCAGTTCATTACTCCAATAATCGAGCGTGCAATGATCGATTGATTGGGATACGTCGAGCTATGGGAAAAGGGAAGAACGCCCACGATGAATTGTGAAAGGGGGAGAAAATCATAAATCAAATAAGAAGAACAGACCTCAATCTACGTTCATGTCGATCATTTTTTAATTCTATTAGAAAAAAAATTAATTCGTCAAAAAATAATCACAATGTCTACTCCCAATAAAATCCTTGAGAAATAAAACCCATCCTATAAGGTTACGATCGAACCACAGATCAATGTTTTCGTTGGTTGGTCTATGTTCATTGAAACATTCAAGAAGAGGAAATGAAATCCAAATTAACACATCCTACCTTTGATTTGGAATGATCTCTAATGAATTTTGGTCACTATGTCATCGTCGTTGGCGAGATCCATCAAGAATGACATTTGTTGATCATCGATCTATTATTCAGTCACTATTTACTTGAGAGGTTTATCCAAATTTTCCCCTAGAAATTATCTAGTCCTCCTAGGGTTATGTGTCTAACCATAGGGTTTCCGCATAAGTATTCTTTTAAAGGAAATTTTTGCTGGGTTGACAAAATAATTTATCCTTAAATTATTTATTGATGATTACTTCTTTTGGGATTTTCCATAGAAGACCCGTGCTGAATAAAGTTAAGTCATTCCCGGGGAAAATAAGAAATTAAGATTTCAAATTTGGCCTTTTATTTCTCATACAACTCCCAGTTTACGAGTTATTGTTATTTGAATATAAAATATTTTTTATTTAATTATTTTATTTAAAGTTAAGTCCAAAAACTGTCTTTCACTGTCAACCCACACTAGCCAATGTTAGGCCCGACCTAAGGTAAACCTACTTTATTCAATGCAATAATGCCCTGGGATTTCTTTTCCAGACACCCATTTATATGTTATTTCACTTTTTCAATAAAACCACTCACACAATCTATTTAAAAACTGAACATTTTTCAATGAATCATTTTGGGCACACCGGTCTTCAGAATCGCACGCCGTCTCAGTAGCTAGCCTTAGAATTTTCCCAAATAATTTCTGAAAATAAAATTGAGAATATAAAAGTCATTGATTTCACCCAAACTTAGGTGTTTACATCCTTAAAAATATAAAAACAAGACTACTCAAAAAGATGTGGGTACTATGCACAAATATGAGACTCCTGCTCACATGTGCTCTCATAGAGACTATCATTCTAAAACCATACATTCACCAAAGGAATCAACCTCATATGAAGGATTATATCCTTCCGATCCTTAGTATCCACTGGATACTCAGCAAAAGTCTCTACATCCTCAATTTCCATCTTGTTGTAGTTGATGATGTGTGATCATTCATGCATGTACCTCCTCAATAGTGACATGTGAAAGACCTCATGTACCGAGTAAAATTGTAGTGGTAGTTCCCAATATTAATCCACCTCATAAACTCTACATAGTATCTAAAAAGAGATGATGAACCTTAGAGATAACTTGTATCCCCCCCCCCCCAAATCCTCACAACCAACATTGATGTGAGACCCGAAGGAACACATGGTCCCGTTCCTCAAACACAAATTTCCTCTTCCATTTATCTGTATAAGATTTTTGATGGCTTTGTGCAGTCTTCATTCCATCTGAGATAATCGTCTCCTTCTTAGAAGTAACTCCCACCAACTCTTGGGCATTGAGTGATAACTCTCTTGAGTCAGTCCCGCAAAGTGGTGACTGTTTGGTTTGCCCGTAAAAATCATTGAATGGTTCCATACCAATGGTAGAGTGGTAGTTGTTATTTTACACAAATTACACTAGTGGTAGGTGGTCCCCCCATCTACATTCGAAGTCCAACATGCAAGATCAACACATTTCCTCTAGGAGCTTAATGGGCCTCTCGTTATGGCCATCTATTTGTAACTGAAATGTAATTCTCAAGAGAAATTGAATCTAAAATTCCAACTATAATACCTTTTACAACTGGGATGTGAAACGATCATCATGATGCAAAATAATAGTTTATAGAGCTCCATGGAGTAGAACTATCTCCTGTATGAAAAGGCAACCCAAGATCTCTATTGAACTCTGTTATTGGATATATAGGAAGTGGACCGACATCATGATTCAGACAATGATCACCCAAATTTAATCATTTCCCTTGAACATACATGGTAAACCCATCCCAAAATCCATTGATATTTCATCCCACTTCCATTACAGTACCTCAATGGGTTGAGCTAAAACCACTGGAACATGGTACATATTCAACACCTACTAGAACCTAAGTCATAGAGAAACAAACCCCACCACTGCCTACTTTAGATCTATACACCAAAACTAACATTGGATGACCTGATACATTTTCACCACTTTAGGGTTTACTACAAAAGGGGATGCAAGAAACCCCCACTGAATCTCCCTTGCAATTTCACTATTAGTACAGAGCATCCTCTATAAAGAATAATGTGCTCCCTACCATGGTGATATATATTAGGGGTACGCCATGTGGACAACTAGGCACCTAAGGTCTCACATTTGGTATCCCCAAGTTGGGACACCATAACTTTCTACAAGAGTGGAAGGTTCCAACCATCAACTTGAGGTAAGATACATCATCTCCATACACAATGAATAACCTTAACTAGGACAACTACTCTAACTCCTTGTTCAGCTGCTATGAACTATTTTTCCTGTTGAGAGTATCTTCCACCACGTTCCCCTTCCATGAAGTATAGACTATCTCCAAGTCATAGTCCTAGAGGAACTCCAGTCATAACATTTTTCTCAAGTTCAGATCATTCTAATATAATATATACTTGATAAACTTCTGATCCGAGTAGATAATAAACCACTCTCCCATTAGGTAGTGTCACCATGTCATCAATGTGAAGACTATCACTTCTAACACAAGATGGTGGGTCACATTATTCTACTAATGTGTCCTCAACTAGCATGAACCATAGGAAATCACTGCTAGCCCATTCATCATGACACATCCATGTCTAGTACCTAATTTATCACATAACACTACATACTCGACACCCTTCTCCAGCAATCTCACGATGGGGAACTCGTAAAACTTTGCCTCAACATCTGAAATATTTAACCTAGGCTCAACCATTGAGAACCATTTTGACCCTCTCAACTACTTGGGGAGGTCATTGATCCTTATTAGTGGATACTCGTTCTCCATGAATATTTGTTTTATGTTTCAAAAATCCAAAAAAAACCTTAAGCTCCCATCTGTATCTCTTTTTTTGGTAAACAAAACTGGGGCTCGTAGGGTGAAACACTGGTTATAAAGAATCCCTTACTCTACATATCTTTCAAATGCACCCAAATCTCATGATGACATGAAACAGCCATCCAATATGATCATGCAGATATCATTGTCATATTTGGGTGTAAAACAATACAGAAGACTATCTTTTGATGGGGAGAAAATCCAGGAACATCAACTAGAAATACATCCTTGTACCCCACCATAACTGCTGAGAACTGAAATCCATAACATATTTTTCTCTAAGGGTAAGTCTAGAAAACTCATGACTGTTTTCTTGCAACCTCTTATTCATGAGTCCACTCTATTCTACCTTGGTTTCCTTTTCTCTAAAAAAGGAAAACCTCATCCCATAACTGCGTACATACAGACCCTTCACCTAAAACAGAAAATATAGGTATGAAATGAAGATTACCAATCCATACTAAGAATGAAGTTGTAAGGCCTTGACTATACCACTTGAGGTTCCAACAAAAAATCTCACCTCCAAGGGTTATTTCAAACTATCCTCCTAGATGTTTGATCAAAGTGTCTTATCTAGTAGTTATCTCTAAGTATAAGGGTTGATTCAACGGTCTAACTAGAATCTCAAGGTCTCGTATAGGATTTATGATACGAAAAAAATGACTAGTATCTATTTTTATTAATAGGGAAGCTAATTTATAAAATACATAGATCATACCTTGAATCATTCCTGGAGCCTCTGCGTGATACACCTCAGTGGCACGTAGTTGTCCTCCCCCCTCTCCTCCAGCTTCCTATGCCTAGCACATACTTCCTAGGTGTGGTGGGGGTAACATGTCAAAATTTTAGCCACGTCACACTACTCTCACAAATCGTATACCACATCTACCACACTGTAGATCTTCCTTCTCCAATTTATACATCTACCTTGGTGGCCCATCCACTATCTCTCAGTCAGTAGTTCGATGGTTTGAACAATCTATAGCGAGATTTCCCCTACCACCACAAGAATAGCATTACCTTTCTCTAGGATGACTGGATCCACCTTCTGAACACTGAATTGTAGATCCTATATCTTGTGACCTCCTCTTGAATCATCTCCCACGTCTGGATCCTTGATACTGACATCAGATCCCTCTGACTGTGGTCTCTACACATGCCTACCCACTGCCGACTACAACCAGCTATATATGCCCAACCAAGGAACTCTCAACTGCTAAAGCCAACTCTAGAACCCAAGAATAGGTAGGAATGCATATAAGGGATACACTGTTTTGGATTTCAATGCATATGCCTCACTCAACAGTTAGAGCATTATACCAATGATCGTGTGTCATATCAATCGAGTAGCTGGAGAGGTCAATATGCATCGATGAATACTCAGACACCTACATGTCATCATAATGGAGTTGTATAAGCTCTTGGATATTCATAACCCTCAACTTATATGGTGAGAACCCTTCTCTGAAAAGTTCCTCAAACTCTTCCCAAGGAAGGGTTACCTTTTCATAACATCGGGTAACTAAAACCCCAACATCACCATATTGATCCAAATAGAAGGATCGCCCCCAGAACCACTATCTGATCTGCTGGTGTCATGAAAAGATGGAAAACCATGTTCACCACCTCAAGCCAGTCCTCATCCACCTGTGTTTTGGGCCCGCCTCAGAACCTAAGTGGTCTCTACTACTGAAAATCATGAAGCATGCTCATCTTATGCTCTTCATCTGCTAGTATTGTGAGTACCATGTGCTTCCCTACAGGTGTTGGTATAGATGGTGCACCACCTAGAGGTTACATATGGGGAATTGATCCATGTATCGAAGATTTTTCACTGAGTGGGACATTATCATGATCAAGATGATGAATCCAAAATGGTATACATTGCGAATACATCCTATAAGAGACCAATATATACCACGGTTAATGATTTTATCAGATAGATGACTCAATAAGGATGTGGAAAACACATACCATTCTTATATGATGCATATAAAATTATTGATTCCCTAAAACCAGTGTTCTCATGTACCGAATCAAAAATCCTTTTATCATATTCTTGGTGTATGGATACATCAATCGTCGGATCAACACTGGAATCCTTATTCTGAAAGTCGGACTCCAAAAACATATCATTGTTTCCCCAAACCAATCTCACAAAATCTCAGTCATAAGGTAGGACTAAACACCTCTAATGCCACTTTTTCATGACTTATCATGGAGGGGCCCATGATGTAACTCCCCAATCCCTCCTTTAATATGAAAAGGTCTGGGGACTAGCTTCGAGTAGGCATATAACTAAAATGAGAGCCATTGACTATGTACTTGTACACACTCACTCATCCCAAAGACCAAAATGTTGAAAAGTAAAAACTACAGGGAAAGTAAATGCATGCATACCCCTATCCAAAACAATATAGTGTGACAAAAGTAAAGCATGTAAAGTAAACTTGTCCAAAATACAAGCCCACCAAAAGAGTCTGTAAACCACAAGGTCCAACTTATAAACAAATAGGTACTGAGACTGCTACTCAAAGTCATAGGAACCCCTCATCCAGTAGGATCTCATAAAGCCTCATCTAATCTTGGTCCTCCCTAGACTCTATTAAAAGGTTGCTCATCTGCACAAGACATGGCATGTATAGGAAAATCCCGCGAAGGGTTGAGTATAACAATACTTTTTGGGACACCCTAAAACCACAAATAAATACCCATAGTAAAGGTACAATAATCTATACACAAGTATGTCACCATATCACATATAACAGAGATATCCGGATATACTAAAATCCAAACCCATAATCTAGAGGTAAATCACAACTATTGTATACCAACATTGGGGATTCAGTTTGAGGATTTCACAAAGCACTCATCCAGGAGCACACACTCCCGAGTCTGATATCATTAATGATGTCCCCCTAAGAATTACTATTCATTGGAAATCATCATGAGATAGACACACTGGTCGATTACAAGAGGGATATGATACACTCGCTCTAGGATTACTCACTCCATGATTGGGAAAGATCATGATATAGAGATGAGAATCACTACCAAGACCATGTGGTGATAACGCAACTCATCCAAGTTCAACTTCTAAGTAGTGGATCGATGTCTAGTAGGATTGGTCACACAGATAACAAGACTCTACTCAGGTCACAAGAATGGATATAAGATCATGATACATACCACTCAGAGGGGATTCCAGACTATATCTAGTAAAATCTTACTAAAGGGATCATACTACTGAGAATAGGAAATGATATCAACTAACCTTTAGAGGAATGGGAAAGAGAAACAACCCTAAGGAAACCTATTCAAGATATGTTAGAGAAGATATTTATCCATGTATTAAGGGGTACACAGTGTGTATTAGGGTTACATATCATGTCCCTTAACCTCAGGTACTGCCCATGTTCAACGGCTTGTGTCACTAGAAAATGTCATGTAGAAGAGGTATACATGGAATGTATAAATTTTCACACATTTTGTCCACTATATGAGGTCTACCTATGTACTCTAGATATGTTCCAATACATGGTGACAACCGGTGTTTTCCTTCCCATGTACCTATACAGGGGGTAACCCGTGTATCAGATCTTGGTCTAGACATGTAGTGGGGTACATACCGTGTTGGAAATTCATATACTCCACCACATGTTTTTGTAACTCCCTAGATACATGACAATCCTCAGGTAAGGGCCCATGTTCCATGTGACAGGATCACATGTCTAGTGAAAAATTAGTATCTCATGAAACCGAAGATTCCACTGAGAGGGCCCACACTCCGTGTAATCCCAGATTACATGTTGTATAGTGCATGATTTTCTAGTATCCCTATTTTACACTCTGGACACATCCTCCACTGCTCCGACCACACCATGTTAGTATTCTCAAGATCCAGCCTCTTTTGGTTGTGCCATCACCCAAAAAATGTGTTTCTTCTTCCAATATGGTCACACAACCAATTAAAAAGGTGTCATTCTTCGTTTCACCGAAGAACATTGAAGAAAAATTATTTGGGTATCCACCTTCATTAGAATCATTTCATGTCTATCTTTTCACCTCCTTTATGTCACACCAATCCTAGATCTGTGATATTGGATCATTGTTCTAATTATCATTCAAAAATTGATCAATTTATTGGGATATATCGAGTCATGGGTCAAAAAAAGAATGCTCACGAAGAACAATGAATGAGGGAGAAAATCATAAATCAAAAAAGAGGAATGTACCTTGATCGATATTCATGTCGATCGTGGTGTTTTTCTATAAAAAAATCAATTTTTCAAAAAATAATCCTAATATCAACTCCCAATAAAATCCTATAGAAATAAAAAGAAACCAAGAAGGTTACGATTGAACCATGGAAAAACTCTTTAATGGGTTGTTAAGAATTCATCATGGAATTCAATAATGCGGAAGGAAATCCAAAATAACTCATCCCACATTTGACTTAGATCTCTCGCAGATGAAGTTTGGTCATTTTGTCATCTTCATTGGCGAGATCCATCAAGAACGGCGTTTGGTGATCATCAATCTGTGATTACATCACCGTTTCCTTGAGAGGTTTCTCCTTATCTCTCCCAATAAATTACACAAAATTCATAGGGTTAGGTGGCCATCCCTGGTATTTATACATAAGGATTCTTTTAAATGAAATCGCCACTACGTCAAAAAAATAATTTATCTTTAAATTATTTAATGATGATTACGTCCTTTACCTGTTATTCCATAGAAAACCCACACTGACTAAAGTTAAGATACGCCTAGGGAAAAACCACATTTTGAACTCAACAATGTTCTCATGTTTCCATTCTAAGTCCTAGTTCACGAGTTATTAGAATTTAAAAATAAATAAAATTATTTAATTATTTTTTTTATGGTTACACCCAAAAACTATCTTTCATGGCTGACCTACACCGGCTAATGTTAGACCTTCCCTAAGGTAACCCTAATTCTTTGAATGCAATAAGGCCCTCATATTTCTAATTCAGGAACTCATTTTTATGTTATTACACTTTTTCAACAAAAATTATCACACGAAAAATTTAGGATTTGAACATTTTTCAATGAATCATTTTGGGAACACATGGCCTCAGAAGTGCACATCATCTCAGTTCCTGGTATTTCAATTTTAAAAAATAATTTCTAAAAAAAACTGTAAAATATGAGTCCTTTCACTTAACATGATCAACAGAAACATATCCAATGGTGTCATGTGATCAAGGATAACATCTCTTATGTATATCACATGATCTCAATGGAAGGTCTGGAGTAATTTTCATGACATGGTATATATGTCTAGGAGGCATTGTCTGGCTTTTCTAACATGTCCATAGTACATTCTATGATTGATTAATTCATGTCCAAGTGTTTCATGTGATCAAAACTGACACATGGGAGGGATTTTTCATCTTATGGATAGGTTATGAAATGTTTATGACACCATCACATGAAAATAAACAAACCTTATTCATGTAGTGATCTCATATTTTTCATCCATTGTTTCATGTATTCTTTAATGTTAGTTAGGCATTGTCCAATTGAGGTTTCTCATGACTAAGTCCACGTGTGGAAACTCCTTTGCATAATTGAAATGGAAATCATGTAGTCCATCACATGATCAATAAGGTGACAACAATAAGTGTATATAAATACCTTGTAATCTATTAAGTTATACCATGGGGTTTACTAAGTGTAATACCCATGTGATTATGTGTATTTCTACTCTGAAAAGTCCTTTCTCCCTTTTGTGCTCCTATGGGTTTGTCTTCCATGTGTCTTTATTTGATGATATGGACAAATTTATAGATATCACTACCCCAAATCAATTCCACCCTTTATAGAATGTATATCATATATTTGTCCTTGATTCAGTGGAGGTAGAATCACTTCCTGTGATTTCCATGAACCTCTCATGGTTTATCTAGGGAATAGTCTTCAGGATTCATGATAAATTGAGACTGTGAGAACACTTTTCCATCTCCATATTTATTATACCCTTTATTCATCAAATGGACTTCAAATGATCATCTCAACTTGTCAAATATACTTTTAAATGTTAGGATGAAATTTTTGGGACTCTTCAGGATATTAATTTGGCATGTTAGAGGCTATTTTTGAGATCAAGATAGAAATTCAAAGGTCCTTCTTGAGATCATTTTGACTAGTTTGGGAGTCTTCATGAGACCAGACCTTTTATAGATGTGTCTTTCACATAATCCAGAGAGAATTTGAGATATCATTTTGTCTTTTCATATGTTATTCGTGAGATAAATATATCGTGTAAAAGTGTCTCACAAGATCAATGATCCTATCACACAAGGTACATATCCCCATCAAATGAAAAAAATATAACATTTCCTCACATTAAGCTTCTTCCTTTCCTGGATTTAATTTTTATTCTACAATACTTTCATCATTTTCTCATTATTTCCTGTTAGGGTGTCACGTGATCAATAATGGATCTCAAGATATCATAAGACTATCATCACATATATTCTCTACACTTTTATATGGCATTTTTTATGATAAATGATGAATATTTAGTTAATTTGTGATCATTTTCATGGAATGATGTTGTTCTTGTTTTCTGATCCAGAGTGGTGTCACATGATTCAATGAATTTTTCCAAGGTCCTTCTCATGATCTTAAGGTATTATCATAGGGGATTTACAATATCATTTATAAATCATGAAAATAACATGATTCATCTACATGGACTTCCTAGGGTCATGTGATCATGTTTAATCCTGGGGTTTATGATATTCACTTGATCCAGTCACCAAATATTTAGGTATCCATGATCCTCCATCCTTTTGTGAAGTAATTCATATAGATCAGGTATTTATTTTATCTTAAAATTTTTTATTGTCATTTAGTGGGTGTCAATAAATCCCCCACCCCCCTTAATAAAGAGATGCACATAGACGAAGACTTAAATATTAGGAGAGTAAATGCCCACATGTGTCCTTGAGGCTTCCATTGATTGATGTCTCCCAATTGGAGTTTGGTCTTCTAGGTGAACTTTTTTATTCCATGGGGAATCAAATAATCGTGGGATAGGGAATGTCACTCATTCCATAGGTTGCATAGACATCATATATCTCACAATTTCTTCTATCACATGACTACTTCTCAAGACCACCTCATATGAATCACTTCTCAAGAACCACTTCACAAGAACACTATAGGAGATTTGATTGTGTAATATCTCTACTTGGATTAATCATCAATGTGACATGTTTAATAGATCTGATAACCAATTTATCATAATTTGGTTGATCCTTGATGCATGTTCTCAGTCGCATGGTTATCCCAAAGGCTTCCTGCAATCTTTCATCTCTATCATGTGATTTTCTGACCATTACATGTTTTTTGTGATTGCCTAATGGTCAAACGATCACAATTATTAGAACAGGTAATGTGATCGTGATATTATCTATGTGTGATGAAATTCATCATACCATTTCCAAGTCATCTGATCACAAATCCTTGTGTGGTTTATGTGATAATAATGATTCTATTAGAGTCATGAACCTCTCTTCAGATGTATACTTTCCCATCGGATATAAAATTCTTATCTTATTCAGGTGGCCTCCAATTTATGTAAGCCTTTAGGAAAGGAGGCCACATTAGATTTGACATGTAAGAATGAAATTACCATAAGTGTGGATTCCAGTTATCATACTATCATTAATTATTGACAGACAAACTTGATTGAACCAATGGGGATATGTCTCATTGAGTATCCTCTATCATAGTTCATAATATTAATGGGTTTGGTCTTCAAAAATATTCTCTTATCCTTCCACCAATGTCATAGATCATTCCTACTTATTGAGTCATGATAACCCACAATACCATTAGAGAAAACATCTCCCATATGAGACTCTTCATTACAAAGGAAAAGAACGCATACATGTATATTCTATGGTTCATTCCAACATAATTTGTATAGAACCACTATAAATCTAATTTATACATCCCTATTTACCAATAAATAATGAAGAATCCTACCATGTACCAGAGGTTCAGATGGTTACCTTACTAGGACTATAGATCTGGAGGGGTATTTGGGATAGACTAAACATGGACCTTTTGAGTGAATAATACAGCTTTTGAATTTTCAATGGATCTAAAATAATTAGGATTAATGAATCCATATATATCTCCCAAAACATTAACTACTTTAATAATGTATTAGTGGATGACTTTGTATGCCTATATATTCTATACATGAATATATTTTATCAGACATGTGGTGAGGTTTGCATCTATCTCTAGAAAGTAGACTGAGTTTGTAGTAAACTAATTTTAGGATACAAGTGTGATGAGTTTCTCCCTCCATCATCTGTATAAGATGATGTAGAGTTATCTCATCCCCTTTTTAGATAGATGATCAAGCTGACTAACGAGGCCCTTTGTAGGGGCCTTCTTACTGGGAAAGGAATATTTTTTATGTAATGGGGATGATATTTTATCATGAAAAAATGTTTTGACCCCAAAAAAAGTGGCTGATGAATTTTCCCAAAAAAGGTTTCCAAAGTCTATAAGGTTCTTAATGTCCCTTAGTTAAAGTGGGATAATTTTACAAATGGGGGTGGTATGTTATTCTCATCCTTGATTGGGCCATTCAGTTGGCCGATTTTCTTTCACTGTACCTAAGTGGGTAACTAATACCATATTGGGAGAAGGTTGTAGTTAGATTTTCAACCTTTATAATTGTAGCATCTATGGTAGGTGAGAGTCGCATTGGGTTTAATATCCATATTTTAGACAAAATATACTTCCTCTTTCACCATATTTAGTGAAGAAAGTCATTATAATAGAATTTCCTGTAACATTCCTGTTCAATGGAGATGGATGGGTGCTCACATGGGTGGATAGGAATACTTGAGCACACAATAATTCCCTAGAGTTCATTATAATCCATTTTTACATTGTGTCAATTGGGTGAGGCCCATCACATTACTAGAATGTGAAATCAGGGTTCACATAAGCTATCATGACCATTTATATTCCAAACCCTATGTGATTATCAATTTTTGTATGAATAAAAATACTAGAGAATATTCAAGGATCATGATTTTATGATGTCAGTCAATGATGGCCTCCTTTCTATAGGAATTGACAGTAGCATTTTTTGTCAACGGTATGTTCCTTATTGGATCAATCAACAGTTTCAACACATTCAGAGGAAATTCCCTACCCTTATTCACATTTGGTCCAAAAATTATCCAATGATGTATCACCAATTCTATAATATGTATAATAGGGAGGAGAGTCATGTTTATATTAAATTTCTTCTAAATGATGTTTAGATTGGTTTTTCTCAACATTATGACAAGAAATTGATCTTCTAATATCTAAATGCATAATTATCCACATCAGTACATGAGGATGTAAAAATTCTACAAATTATTGATACCAATATGAGGCATGGTAAATATATTTCTTCAAGTACACCGACAAACTCATTGATGCCTCGCGATGAGGTGAAACATTTATCATCAGTTTCAATACATTTTAAAGTGTCAACTGTAGTAGCTATAATGAATGTAGTTCCTATGATAAAAGATATTTCTACACAATTATTCCCCATTAATCTTCATCAATGGATGAGTTGGAGGGAAGAAAACTTAGATACTAATCTCTAGAGACTATTGCACCAGGAGAAGATATACATGGAAGGTTTTTCATGTTTCACTACTCATGTAGGCATCTCCTTCAAAAAACATCCCACTATGGTCAAATAAACCCTTCAGTACCTCGATGTAATGATTGAAATAATGAAGGTATGTATCCACTACATACATTATTTTTAGTGGTGGTGTTTCCTAGAATGATGAAGGATGTTGTGGAAGAAAAATGACCATACTGACATCGAGGTAGTGTTAAGCCTAGTCTTCTACCATATTCAAATGGATATGATTCTATTGGGATCTTACTAATGTATTTTAAATTTTATTGATATGATAAGAAGATAAAGAAGACTAGTCTATCTTACCATCATTGGTATATTCTCCTGGGGTTTAGCTAACAGAGCTAATATGGGAGGTGACTAGGGGACTGATGAAGAGGGCCACCCAAGTCAACTGGCTCTGATGAGATTGGAGTTCATCATCCCTAACGAATCATAATCTAAACATCAATCAACAACATCCTCAATGAAATTTTCATCAACCCCTTTTGGGGGCCTTTCTATGGAGTGGAAATGAAATGGAATTTCTCTGAACTATCAGATCCATCTCACACAAATTCCTTAAGTATACATTACCTTTTTCACGATTTCTATTCCCGATCATCTCATTAACTCATTTGGTTTATCAATAATGTGTAAGTCTCCACTGATCCCACCCGGTGGAACATACATCTATTCCTAAGGATGTAGATGGGTATTTTTTTCCCTCCAGTAGAATCTTCTCTACTGAGGCCATTATATCAAGAATTGGAGGTGGTTGATGTGCTGAAATAATTAGGTCTTCCAATTTCTACTAAAATTGTATTGGTGGATCCATTTTACCCAACACAAGAATGCACACTTCTGGTGAAGGATGATGTTAGTAGATATTACACTAATAATTTATCTTAAATAAGGATTTCTATGGGTGAAGGTGACAACTTCTTCAAGAACTAAAAACATTGTCTCCTTTTTTTCATTTCATCTAACATTTGTTTTTCTACTGTTTCCCTTAAGGATGGTGAGGAATGTGTGATAATACATGAAATATCAATCATTCCAATAAGAAATTTGTCACAAGAGGATGTTTCCTCTTCACCTAATTATGTTGTTAGGGTGATATACATTTCCAGTGGTACAAATGAGAATGATATATTTCCAATATTGATCATGTACAATGACTATCATATAACATAATATTATTTGATGACTTATGAATAAAACTTTTTCTTGTTGTTTTAGTACATTTACCATGGATCTTAGATGTTTGGGTCCCTTATTCTTCAAGAATATTTCTGATTGAGTCGACCAACACAGAGCCCGACTCCATACACGTTTCATTAGAGGATGTGAGTACAAGTCCTTCACATAGTGTTTTAGTCCTATAATATATTCAGTTTCCTAGATTGGGAATCAGTCAACGCTCGAAGTTTATCTCACTCTATAGAATAATTCAGGATAATGTTTTGAAGGAAATTTTTACTCCATTCTCAGTAGACCCATTGGATGAGATGATGGACCATCTGGGTAATCTTTGTTATTTTTTACTACTCTTGGAATGGTCGTTTTGAGTATACCACTCTTCATAACTTAGTGATGGAAGTGATTCCCCTGAAAGAGAAGAGATTATAACTTGAATTAATGGTATCTATAGAAAAGGATTCACCTTCAGTCAAACAATGTTAGTGTGAGGCCTTGAACGAGGCTTCCCAATGAACGGTGGAGATGAAGACCCACCAAAATGTGATCAGTGCTATGATGGTTGAAAATTTTCTAATTATAGTCTTAGATCATATATCTCTAAAAAAGTGGTTTCCCAATAACATCACGAACTGAACACACCAGATATAATATAATTGGAGTAATAGGGGCTCACTGATCAGGCAGAGAAGTCCAAATTTGATGTTATTTCTAGGGCACAAGCGTTACAAAAAATTATTGAGGTGGGAACTGAATCTTCTAATCAATTGTGGAAATCGATGGAATCCCTTGCGTAGAAGTATATAGAGCACAATGTATCCTCTGGGAAAATTATATGACTGTTTTGTAGTTTCATGAACCACTATTTATTTTTGGATTCATGGGAGAGACACCAGAATGTGGAGATTCCACCCTATTTTTTCACATTATGAATAAATATTATAAGCATTACCTGTTTTTTTCAACTTTCATTCAATCATGATTATCATGAAATTTCATTGAATTGATATCATATGGATCATACACAATACCCAACCATTATGTAATACCATGTCAACCAAAGCATATAGATTTGAATACTTAAATCACAAAATATTTCTCTTGAGAAATGCTCATGAATGCCTATAGATGTGAGATTTCTCGCTGATGTTTCTACCCTGGTAATCCTAGGATCACCTAATTTAATAAGTATAATTTGGGTGAAATACACATCATAAATGGAGAGCACACTATTTTATACCAAATTTAGTGGACTTAATGAGCATAGCATGATTTTTACTTGGTACAAATAATTATCTCCACAATCTTTTTAGCTTCTAATTTTTATTTATTGTCACATATTTGGCCAAGGTTTCATATAGGGGAAAGAATATTGGGCATTTAATTGGTTCTTTCATAGTACACCCTCTTATATGATTTTTTCCTATCATTTTTTATGTGTTCTCATTTTTATAAGTGCTAAATTTTTCCTGGATCACACAAAGTGCATGTCTAGTGAATAGAGTCTCAAATTTTCCTAGCGTAACCCTTTTAGCTTTTAACCTAGTTTTCATTTTTTCTCTTTTAAAATGTGTTTTTATTTTATTTAAAGTTATACAATGGATATATTGTAGTTGTGGGTCTTCTAGCTCATAAAAATGACCATATTAGTTTAAGGTATTCAATCTTGGGCCTTTAAGTTTTCTAATTTAGCATCTTCTAGCTCGATCCTCTATTGATTCTAGTAAAGGATGTGTACTCATGAAATGTTTTTGGACCCTACATCCTGAAGAATGAGTGTCCATGATGGGTTATGACACCATACATTCTAAATTAATAATGTGAAGAATAAATATTCATGAAGTGTTCCGGCATACTATGTTTACTACTGGAAAAAGGCCTTTTGCAACGAGTTATTTATGACGGGAATAGATCTCATCGCTAATAGTCCGTCGAAGAAGTTATTTGTGATGAGAAACATATCCCGTCGCAAATAATAATTTATTTGTCGCAGGATAAGGGGGTCCAGCTGCAAATACATGACAGTGGTAAATGCTATTTGCGATTAGGATTTTCCCTCGTTGCAAATACTGTGTCGGCATGTCATTATTTGTGACGAACCAGTAACAATTATTTTTTTAACCACCGATAGTAATTAATGCAATCGAAGGTATTTGCAACATGTCTCGTCACAAATAGTATCATCACAACTAATCTAAGCTATATATACCCCACATCTTTTTTTCATTCTTCCTCTCAATTACTACTTTCTCTCTCTCTAAATTCTAATTTTAGTGTTAAAATTACTCTAAGTTATTTTTTTATGAACATGTTTTGAAGTCGTCTACACTTCTAAGAGATTAAGTTTAAAGGTATTTATGCTTCATTTAAATTAGTATTTATTTCGTATTTTTTATATTAACTTTAATTATTATTAACTAGTTGTAATTAAATTCGACTTAGATTGTTTTTTCATCACTATATATTTGTAATAATAAATTCAAATTATTAGTACTAATTATTAGTAATTAGTAGTAATTAATATTTACTAACGATAATTAGTAATGAATAGAAATAATTAGCGTTAATTAATAATTAGAAGCTGTAATTTGCAGTAATTAATATTAATTAATGCTTGTTAGTAATAATTAACAATAATTAGTAATAATTAGCAGTAATTAGTAATAATTAGCGGTAAATAGTAATAATTAGGAAACAATAGTAATAATTAGTAAAAAAAGTAATAATTAGTTAAAAATGGTAATAAATACTAAAATTTAGTAATAAATATTTACAATTAGTAATAACTACTAATAATTAGTAATAATTAATAATAATTTTTAATAATTACTAATAAATACAAATAAATACTAATAATTTTTAATAAATTAATACTAAATGACAAATAATTATTAAAAATTATTAATAAATAGTAATAATTAGTGATAATAAGTAATAATTTGTAATAATTTGTAAAAATTTGTAATAATTATTAATAATTAGTAATAATTAGTAACAATTAGTAATAATTAGTAAAAATTAGTAAAAATTAGTAACAATTAGTAATAATTAGTAACAATTAGTAATAAATAGAAATAAATAGTAATAATTATTAATAATTTGTAATAATTAGTAATAAATAATAATAATTAGTAATAATTAGTAATAAATAGTAATAATTAGTAATAACTAATAATAAGTAGCAATAAATATTAATAATTAGTAATAATTAGTAATAATTAGTAATAATTAGTAATAATTAATAAAAATTAGTAATAACTAGTAATAATTAATAAAAAATAGTAACAAATAGAACCAAATAGTAAAAAATAGTAATGATTAGTAATAATTAGTAATAATTAGAAATAGTTAGTAATAATTATTAATAAATAGTAATAAATAGTAATAATTAGTATTAATTACTAATAATTAGTAATAATTTGTAACAAAAAGTAATAAATAGTAATAAACCGTAATTAATAATAATAAATAGTAATAAATAGAAATTGTAATAATTAGTAATAATTAGTACAAAAAAGTAATAAATACTAATAAATACTAATAAATAGGAATAAATAGGAATAAATTGAAATAAATAGAAATAAATAGGAATAATTAGAAATAATTAGTAATAATTACCAATAATTACCAATAAATAGGAATAAATAGCAATAATTAACAATAAAAAACAATAATTAGCAATAATTAGCAATAATTAGCAGTTGTTAGCAATAATTAAAAATAATTATCAATAATTAGAAATAATTATAAATAATTAGAAGTAATTAGAAATAATTTGGAATAATTTGGAATAATTAGGAATAATTGGGAATAATTTAACAAATTGTAATAAATTAGAAGAACTTGGCATAATTTCTAGTGGATTGGTGGATCTCCTTTTGCTCGATGACTCTTTTCCTTTCAAATTTCATCAGCTCAAACCATTATGAAAAATATTCTTTATCATATTCATATCCAATCTCATATGGACAAGTTTGGACATGCATTTGTAGGACCACATTTTTCATATTGTTTTTAGGTGGTGACCGTTACAAGAAGATGATTCATCGATGAAAATGGAATTCTTTTTTCTAAAAACTCATTTACTTGTATCTTTATCGCACTAAAATCACAATTAAGAACATGCTCAAAGGTATGATTATACATTATCGTATGCACAAGAATGCATATGGGTACCTTAGAGTAGTTTATTCATTGTGATTTTAGTGTGATAAATTTTCATGTAAATGAGATACTAGACAAAAGGGTAGCTGCCAATCCACTAGAAATTGGGTCGCTAGTAATTAATGGTAATTAGTAAGAAGTAGTTGTAATTATTATTCTTCTTTTTTTATAGTGTTTTTCTTGTTTCAAGTTATTCAAAAACAGTAAATATTTTTTATTTTTTTATAAAAATATGGAACAGGGAAGTTTAAAACAATCATTATTAAATGATCGCACTCAGGTTAATCAATATAGGAAAATATAAACTGTTCTTGTTTAAATATTATATATATTAATGGTGTAGAATATTTCTTATCATTTGCATAATCAAAACTAGAATTTGTTTCAGATGGAAAAATTAAGTGTCCTTATAAAAAATATTCTCTGAGAACATTTGACACATTTGAAATTGTTGGAGGACATATCTTGCATTTTGGTTTTCAACTAGATTATGTTTTTTTGTATCAAAACGGTGAACACAATTCCAGAGAAGATACTAATAATTTGATTCTGGGTCCATCATGGTTTCAAATTTAGTACATGTTGTTGAAGGTCCATATATTTAACAAACTGAAACTCAGGCTGATATTGATATAACTCTTGAGTTGGCACTATCTAAATTTTATGAGTTGTTGAGGTTTGTTGAGGATTCATTATATCCTGGTGGCAAGATAAGAAAATTAGAAATAGTATCAAAATTTATGGTTATTAAATCAGATAATGGAATTTCAAACTTCTATTTTGATCAAATATTTTCTATGGTTAAAACACTATTACCTGAAAAAATGTGTTTCCTGCAAATTACTATAAGATAAATAGGATAGGTCATAATGTGGTGCTTAATTATCATAAGATTCATGCATTCTCAAATGATTGCATCTTATATTCTTGTAAAAATGAGTTGTTGGATAGTTGTCCCACATGTGGACAATCAAGGTATAAAGAAGGTCAATCAGGGAAGTCTGGATTGATTCCTGTAGAATAGTTGAAATATTTCATGCTTACACCTAGGTTGTATCGTTTATTTATGTCTCAAAACACAACATCAATGATGGCATGGCATGAAACCAAGATTTAAACCAAAAAAGCTTTAATCATCTATCTGATTATGATTCATGGAAACATTTTGTTTGAGTGCATCTTCTTTTTTCTTTAGAAGCCCCGAAAGTGCAATTGGGTCTTTCTACTGACAGTTTATGTTTGTTTGGTACATATAGTGGTCGATATTCATGGTTTCCTGTCTTTATAACTCTGTACAATTTACCTTCATGGATGTTGATATAGGATCCCTATATCTTTTTGAACTTATTAATCTCAGGACATCCCAAAAAGAATACTGAGGTTTATTTGAAACCATTGATTGATGAGTTAAATTCATTATGAGTAATGGTGTTAGTAAATATTATGTTGTTCTGATACAAATTTTCTACTAAAAGCTGCATTGATGTGGACAATTAGTGACTTCCCGACATATGAATATTATCTCAATGATGTACACATTTTCTAAAATCATGTCTTTACTATATGAAGTACAGAAAATCATTTATGCTCATCAATAGAAGAAAAACAAGCAATTTTGATGGTCAATGCGGATTTCTTCCAAATTATCATCCTTTTCAGAGGAAAATTCTCATTTTCGAAAAGGAACAATTGAAAGGGATGGAACTCCAAATATGATCTCAGTTACAGATTTAACATAAATTGTATTTTCATTAAATCCCATCACATTTGGACCAATAATAAACCAACAGAAAATTCATGGCTTTGGGAAAGAACACAACTGGATATAACAGAGCATTTTTTGGGATCTACCTTATTGGTCTGATTTTTTAGTCTGACACATGTTAGATGTCATTCATATTGAGAAGAACTATTTTGAAAATTTATTTCATAGAGTTTGGGATGCACTATTTAAGACCAATGATAATGTAAAGGTACGATTTGATCTTGCCCAAATTTTTCGGTTATAGGAACTTGAACTATTTCAAAATATCAGATCATAGAGGTTAATGAATCCAAAAGAAACTTATATACTATCTAAATAGAGTCCCTTATTATTTTTTTAGTGGATTTCAGATTTGAGACTTCTAGATGGTTATGATTCCAATTTGGTGAGATGTGTTAAGAATGGTCATATTACTGGATTAAAATTTCATTATTGTCAAGTTATAATAGAAATACTATTTAATATAAGATTCATAGGTTTGTATAATTCTATTACTTAGGATTTGATAACTGACATATCATATTTTTTCCAAGACATTTGTGCAGCAAAAAAAACACTATGATGCACTAAAAAAACTAGAATAAGATGTTGTTATAATTATATGTAAATTGGAAACAATCATTCCACCTGTTTCCTTTGACTCATTGGGAAATTTGATATTACATTTTCCACATAAATAAATGTGGTTGGTCGGTACAGTTTCAATGGATGTATCCCTTTGAGAGGTTCAAGAAAAAATTGAAGAAAAAAGTATGTAACAAAGAATCAGTTTAAGCCTCAATTCATAAATCTTATTTGAAAGAAGAAATTTATTTTGTTGTGGTCTCATTATTTTGAATCTGAATATCCCTCAAAAAACAACTGCATGGGAAGGAATTAGATGAATGTTGATGATGAAATGAACAATAAATTATCAATTTTTAATCAGCAATATCTTGGATTTAGTAGAGTTCAGGAACAATGGCTTTCCAATTATAAACATCAAAGAACTCATACATATGTTCTTCTCAACTGTGAAGAAATGACATCATTTGTACTATGAGTGATTAAATCACTTAATCTATAATTTATGTTTCAATATGTAAACTTATTTTATTTGTAGGTTACATGATAATCATATCAAGAAACAGCTTCCAGAAATTATAGCAGCTTCTCTTGAAGAATACAGATAAAAAAATTCTCAATGGTATCGAAAACTATAAAATAAATTATTGATGGTTTAACATATTAATTCCGTTTATGATTTATTATATTGATAATTGTTTTACAAATTTCTAGGTGTCTCAATAAGAGGATAAAATTGATAAGCGACTATGTATATTGAGTTACCAACCCTCAAAAATGGATATGTATTATAATGAATATGTGGTGAATGGTTTTTGATTTCATACACATACATATGGGGAATCAAAAAAATGATGAAAAGTGTAGTTTTCTTGAGAGGATCACATCATAGAGAAACTAAAGTTGATTTTTTATGGCATTATAGATAAAATTATTGAATGGTGTTATCTAGAAAAAAATTAAATAATGATGTTTAAATGTTAGTGGTTGGATACTAAGAGATAGTTGAATTTTCATATGACTCATGGAATTTTTGATATTAAAAAAATTCTTCTTGTAGTAAATGAACCATTTTTAATAGATCAACAGGAACATCAAATTTGTTACATAATGTATTGTGCTAATTTAAGAGACCTGAGTGATTGGTGGAGCATAATAAAAATGAAATCTCAGAAAAATCATTTTACTCAAACTGAATGTGGTTCCGCTGAGGTGCAAGGACTTGAAATTTTTCAAGAGAGTACTCAAAATCCATATTTTTTCACAAAGAGACATGAATATCAATGATAACACCACAAAATTAATCATCGATGGTGAAGATGATATTAATAATGTTACAAATGAATTTAAACTGACAATAGAAGATGAAACTAAAACTCAAATGGATATTTATGATGTCGACGAGGAATATGAAGACATTGACATTGTCAGATATGAAGATTATGATGAAGGTGAACATTGATATAGTAAAATGCTGGTTATAATAATAACTAATATATATATAATAGTTATTTTCAACTATTTTATAACAACAATCATTTTGTGTTTCAGATGGACGGTGATATATTTCGTGAGTTGTGGGAGGATGAGAAACCTTTGGATGAGGAGGTTTTGGGATCATCTAAGCCTTAGACTACTAACAGGTTAGGGGGTACACAGAGGGGGCACAACCTTGCGCAATTGATGATTCTTGACCCTATCCCTGAGTGATTTCCAAATCTTGTCTTGGATCCACTCACATGGAGGTATGATACCCTTTGTATTTTAGTTCACTTTCATTAGTTTATTTATATACTAATTGTTTGATTATTTGTTCTTTTTCACAAATTTTCACATATAGTTGTTGAACAGGGGAGCGCTATCTTGCACAATTATTTTTCTCAACCATGGATCACATGGGAACAGATTCATGTTGATGGGCATCTTGTCATGTTCAATAATTTGATGGTATGTAAATAAATAATATATATTTTGAAATTTATTTCATTTATAACATAATATTATAAATTATTTGTAGGGTTTATCATATTCCATTGATGATAGAATTTTTGATGCTATCAAGGCAGCATGGGAGGTGTCTATGTGTGACTATTTCCATCTGATTTTGCATAATTTGAGAAAGATGGCTATGAAGAAAGAAAGAGTTGCAGTATTGATGAGTCTTGTAGAGCCTACCGACCAGAGTGAATTTCATCTCATGTTTATGATGGATTATGTTCACACTTGTTGGGTGATGGATTTTAGAGGAGATTATCATTGGGCCAACAGAACCGGGGGAGACAGGAGGTGATGCATCGAGCTGGTAAACATATATTCAGTATGCATATAGAGAATTTGGTAAGTGATTTTTTTAATATTTTATATAACTTTAAATATAAATAGTTTTTCTTATATTAATATAGGTAGTCGAGCAGCCCGATATTACAGAGTACGAAGTTTATTAGAGGATTTACAATGATCCAACCACAAGAGGGATTAGAGGAGATCTCCAGCATCAGATTATGGTCAGTATTATTTCCTTTTCAGTTTGAAAATTAACTTTATATAATATTTTCACTATTTTAATTTCAAATTGGAATTGAAGGATTCATATGAGGTTTCGACCTCTCAGACATAAGCTAAGAGTCAGGCTAAGATGCTTGATCAGACTAGTTCCCACCATTTTGATGAAGTGGTATGGATGTAAGCGACCAATTTTGGCTTCAAGAAGGGCCGAGTAGTTGGTATTAGCTCTCACTTGAATCCTGTGACTTATTATAGTACTGCTATGATGTCGGCATCTAGATCAAGAGAAGCTTATAGAGAATAATCATCTTATGGCTCACAGTATCAAGAAAAACTACAAGCTCATAGTGACATTATAGAGAGTTTTCATAAGTGGCATGAAGAGATGCGCCAGCAGCCGTAGAAGTAGTGGTATGAGGAGGAGACAGATTGATGGTAGTAGTAGCATCATGAAAAGATGGTGTATAGGCATCATCTGACACATATTTTAGGGATAGAGTTTCCTCCACCATCTCCTCCAGCTCCTCCCCCTCCTCCAGAGGACTATCCCCACATTTACTTTTTTTTAATGTTAGAAACATTTGAATTCAAATTTTGTTGTAATCTTAACTATTTATAGTTTCTTTCTTTTATATTGGTGTGAATATTGTAGAATTTAATTTTTTTATTTTTTTTTATTTTTAAAATTTTATAATATTATAATATTTTATTAGTATTATATGTTTTAATTTTTTTTATTTTACTAATAATTATAATTATAATTTATTATTTATTTATATTTTTGTGAATATCAAGAATTTTAATATTTTATAATTTTTTTTATTTTAATAATATTAATATTATTTTTTCATAAATATTATTCTTAATAATAACATTATTATATTTATAGTATTATTTTATTATTAATATTATAATAATATAAATGTTTTATATTTTTAATATTAGTATTGTTATTATATATTATTATATTATTTATTTTAATCATATTAGAATTATTATTATTTTCTAATATTAATTTATCATTATTTTATTGAATATACTTTTTTAATTTCTTTTATTATTTGCGACGGGTCCTTTTGCGATTTTACCCCTTCACAAGTAGATTATATATTTTTTAAATAAGTATTTGTGATAGGAAAATTGGCCTATCACAAATACCTATTTGCAACAGGCATGTCACAACTGGTTTTTGTATATATAATCTATATAAATGGATAACTATTTGCGACGAGACGATTTCTGCAACGGGATATTTGTGATGGTACCCCATCATAAAAGCTCATTTATGATGGGATCCCATCACAAATACCTCAAATTAAAGTAGTGGTTCATGTGGAAAACATGAAGGATAAATGTCCATCATGGATTGTGTAATCCTACATCCTCACTTAAAATTATGTTGGTGGATGGTAAAATATTAGGGAATCCATGTCCACTTTGATAGTTTGAATATGGTTTGTGAAAATCAAATGTCTCAAAGCTTTATGTAATGAATATAGAATGGGGAAAACATGTTTGAGTGACTAAAAAACACCTTAAGGTTATGAGTTCTATAGCATTGTTTTTATGGATCATGATGATTGGACTTCCTTTCCTTCATGGAGGAGACACCACTTGTCATTTGGTAAAAGGATATTATGAATAAGCCTATAGGAATTACATGTGTGGTCAAGTGGAGGTTTACCCACTCCTTTATAAACGACACTAAATATTTGTAAATATTCAACCATCTCGATGTTGAATCTGAAAGTGAGGTGAAGGCTATACAAGAAGTGTTGTGGAACCCTAGGGATTTTAAGTTTCTGATTAGAAAGTGCGAGACCTACACCATGATGTTTTGAGATACAGGGTTTGGTCCATCAAAAAAATCAAGAACGTAATATCATGTTATTTCCTTGAAAAATGGTAAAATATAAGGTGAAATAACATTGAGGTTGTCAAATCCACTTGAATAGTTTGCTATGAGGATTTTAAATCGTGATCTTGAAATATTTGAGTATACTGTACGTGGAAACTGGTGGGAACATATCAACTATTGATAATGGAATAATCTTATATTCCACACATTCATGAAAAACACACCCATATGTAAGGGGGGACACTCTTATGGGAATGTAAATACACAATGAAAAAGATCATTTTTAGGATATCAATTCTCCAATGAACCCTAGTGGGGTAATTTTTGGTTATAAATCCCTATTTCCATTTTTCTATAGGGAAGAATCATGATCATGGTTTTCTAAGGTCCATGGAGTTCCAAGACAATGTTACTAACAAGTGTAATTTCTTGTGTCATTTCATAATTCAAAGACATAAAAGTTTTTTATAGAGAATTTAATATTCAAGATGTTATTTGGAAAACTAAAATTTGTGTCCCCACCTAGTGAACACATTATTGTAGCAAAGAGACATGATAAATCATTTCTATAACATTTCCATAGACCCGAGGGCCAACGAATATGGTTTGGATTTTATTAAGGCCACAATGTGGGCCCTATAATCTTTATGTCATGTTTATTTATGCTCTAACATTTTCCTAAAATACATATATGGATTGGTTAGAGTGTAAATACTTGAATTTTTCTTAGGTACCCTTTTTTTGGTTTTCATCCTCACATCTTTTATGTCTACTTCACTTGCAGTTTTCTTTTTTGAAGTTTGGACTGCAAAAGGCTAATGATTGAGGGCGTACAACTTTGACCAAGGTGCATTTATTTTAAGTTAATGATTCCTACGGACATTTTATAAGGGGAATGTAACATAATATCATTTATTGGATATCCATGATCAAGTTTACTCCAATAAACATTAGTGAGGTATATGAAAATTTAGTAAATCATGACTCATGGTTCTCTTGTCATAAGTAAAGATATGGGATAATGATACTGAAAATAATCATGAATTAGTATAAGGTGAATACCTTTACTGTAGTCATGTTAGGGCTTAGAAGGATCATAATCATTTTTTTTCAAGGTAATGAAACTTATAGTTTTTGTACGGAAGATAATATATAGGAACCATGGGTAGACATGAAAAACCAAAAAAAGGGTTCCTTGAAGTATAGTTTTATTTTCCATGGTTCCAGGAGGGTTGGAGGAAACATGAGATACTCAATACATGAAGTGTGATTTATGGTTCTTAAAAGTTGATGGATGTACCCCATACTCTGGTAGAATAGGCTCAAGATTGTGTGGTTCATTGAATAGGATTGATGATGGGTGATGGTCTACACATTTTAATGTCATGTAGTGGGGATGCATCTATCATTCAGTTTAACAACATGTGACAAGGATATTTTCATTATAGTTTAAATTCATACTCTAAGGAACGTTTCTTCATATTGTAACATCATGTTTTAAGGACAAAAGAACTGATGTTAAATTGTGAAAGATATCCATGGGTAATATTTTCACTTGTTGGGGGCATGTAGATGTGAGAAACTAATTTTATCCATGCATAGTTCTATTCATTGGTAACCTCATATTGGATACCTTATTGAAAAAATATACCTCCTACATAATTAATTCGTGCATACATCTAACTCATGCATAGTCATAGAGAGTTTTTATGAAAATTGCCTACCTAAACATAGGTGTGTGATAACTTTATGGGTGGGATTACCTTGGTTTCATGGTGAGTATATTATGTATAGGGATTATGCTGTAATCATATCCTTTAATAATATCCTACTACATAGATCTGACTTGTATATAGCGGACATGGTCTTTTTTTCACTTCCATTACTGGGTCTCAATATCAATGTAGGATAATGAATCTACTATATATATATATCAAAAGAATATATTGGGATCGATAATTTAAATAGTTCATTCTTGTATAGTGGTGACCAATTCACCCCTAGAAAAAATTCATGGATATGGTCGCCCACTCTATAAAATTTTAGGTCTTTCAAGACAGACCATATGTCATGAATATTAATGTCATGTGACTAGTATGTTTTCATGCAATTTAATTTCATGGGACTATAATGTTCTAGTGTAGTTTAACACTCTAGGAGTATGGCAGAGATCTTTATTTCTGAAATGTTTCATTTTCTCTAGATAGAGTATATGTCGAAATTCCCTACGATCATATGATCCATGCTCGACATAAGAAACAATGGACAAGTAGGAAGTTGACTAAGATATGTGAAAATTGGTCCTAACAAGATCCTTGTATGGGTTCATCCCATATATAGTGATGGTGAATTTTATCATTTTATATATTTTAGTTGAACCCAGGATTAGATATTCGGGCATCACTATGTATCCTATATTAATATGAAGCAATGCACATGTAGATCCTAATTGGAAAAATCACTACACATTCCTGACCCATTTGAGGAGGAGGTATGATTTTCCATTTTTATTGTAGCTAGACCATGGACTTGAGATCTGGGAATCATAATATATCCTTTTATGGAAGGAATTAATCCATAGGTAGTTATTGAACAAAAAAATCTCCATATAGGTCTGAAATATTTGTATGGTGTGGTGGGGTTTACCATTGATGTTGTGTATGGACTCAGTATTGAAGATCCATGCATAACTTTGTATCCTATGATGGAAGGAATCAAGCCACATTTTGTTATTTAACAGAAAATACAACACACATGCATTAATGTTACACATAGGAGGTATTTTTTATTGATGTTGTGGTTAGACCTATGATTTGAGATCTATGAGTCATTGTGTGTCCTATGAGGGAAGGAATATAGTCACTCCTTGTTCTTGAATGTAAAAATATTCATTCATGTCTATTTCATACATAGAGGGTGTAGTTTTTTCATTTATATTTTTGTTGGACCCAGGATGGGACATCCGAGCATCACAACATATCATGTGACTTAATGAATCAAGCCACATGTTTTTTTGAATAGAAAACTCACCACACAGTTTTAACCTATACACAAAAAAGTGAATTATTTTTTTATGTTATGTATAGACTAGTGATTGGGGATCTGGGAAAAAATATGTATCCTGTAATTATTGGAATCAAGAAACATGAAGTACTTGAATAAAAGACTCTCCCCAAAGGTCTGACCCACATGTAGAGGGGGAATTTTTTCCATTGATGTTTCAACTAGAACTAGTATTTGAGATATGTGTGTCACTACATAACCTATGATGGAAATAATCAATACATTCTTAGTTCATGAAAGGAAAATATATATGTAGGTCTGATATATACATATAGAGGAGGTATTTTTTATGTTTTTGTTACGATGGGACCCATGATTACAGATCTGGGTTTCACTACATAGCCTATGTTGGTAGGAATTAATATAAACAGAGTATTTAAATGGATTTCTTTTTTTAAACTAAGGGTAGTGGTCCTTATGGGTGTATACCATAACAATGCATTATTTTACATCATGAAATAGATTTAAACCATGGAGTTTGACATAATGTGGTATAGATGTTTGGTGTTCCCTCTAAGGGCATGCATCTTAGACCAGGATAACCCCAATGTGAATGGATACGTCTCAAACATATAGGTAATACCTTACAAAAATTCATAATCCCATGGGATCTATGCTTGTTATGAGAAATAATAAATAGAAAAGGGGTTAATTCATTACATAGAGGTTTCTAAGAGAAAGGATAGGTAAATTTTTATCATTTATTGGATGGGTCAAGATATTTGATCTAGGCATATCAATATATCTCATTGGAATGAGAATAATGTGGTAAATAGTTCAATAAGAATTTTATAATTGAATGAGAGGGGAATAATATAGTGACCTATCTTCTCATTCATGGATATTTTATCTTTTTAGATGATTATTAGTCACATTATAGAAACACATTAGTGAAGAACGTACTAGTTGAATATCTTTGGAAACAAAGAACAAAATATTCTTAATTCATGGAAGATCTTCAATGCCTCCCTTAATGATATTATCCTTTATTAATCCTATATAAAACCATATTCATAACTTTGGGAATCTAAATATAAGAAAGGGTGAGCTTAGATGCTCAATAGGGGTAAACATACGAGATTTAAAGTTATGATTATATGTAAGAATAAGATAATAATAAGGGTATATTATCATGAATATAGCCAATGAGGTTCAAAACCATCCTATAAAATATTATAAACATGAAGCATGGAATAATGATGGGTATTTCAGAACACATGAATCATAAGGTAAAAAGATAACATGATTCATATGATTATAACATTAGAATAAGAAAATTATTTGTGTCATAGACATAATCATATTAAATATTTTTTCAAGGATACCCATCAAGACATTCATTATAGGTTAGAATTGGGCTGACCAACTGTGTACCTGAATAGACTGACCACCCATGTACCCTCATTTACAGGATTCGGTTGACCACACATGTACCCTCCTTTATGAGATATGGTTGAAAACCCATGTACCTTTTAATCTCATACAATATTTATGTTCAACCAATCCATTGGAAGGAGATATAGG
Source organism: Viscum album (assembly GCA_963277665.1). Taxonomy (NCBI): domain Eukaryota; kingdom Viridiplantae; phylum Streptophyta; class Magnoliopsida; order Santalales; family Viscaceae; genus Viscum; species Viscum album. The sequence continues at coordinate 1,192,442,466 of OY728123.1, read as the reverse complement.
TCTCACCTATCACATAATTAAAATAATACACACGTTTTCAACAAGAACATCAAACATTAATCATAACATAACACATGAAATGAAATAGGTTTTATAAAAATTTAATAATATCATAACATATGGAAAAGAGATATGTTTCATAATCATTTAATCATTTTATCATAACATAACCAATGAAAAAGAAGTGGATTTAATAAGAATTGTATCGTGTAATATCCCCTGGAAAGAAAAAAGGCTTCATAAACATTTTATCATGGTATAACACAAGGAATAGAAATTTGATTCATAAACATCATGTCATTATAAACAAAGACAATTTAGTGAAATAATAAGAATGGTATCCTTAGATCACATACCTATTAAAGAATAAGTCATCTCAAAAGACTGTAATCATGGATTTAATATAATTTTCAATGACTAATTTCGATATTTTTTAATGAAAATATCTTTCCTTTAAAAATAAATTTTTATGAAAATTAAACATTATGAGAACACATTTATTTAAAAACACCATTCAAAAATTATAAAAGAAGGTTTTAAGAACAATTTAAAACATTCCCTCAAGAAAATATCATTTTTTCTCTGATTTTTTTAAATTTCTAAAAATTAAAAGAATTTACATAAGAAAATAATTTGTAGAAGTTATAATGGAAGATTCAAAGAATTGATTTTTAATTAATTTTTAAAAAAATATGGTCGTTCTAGTTATAATGAAGATTCTTTTCACATTTTTAGTAAATTCCAAATGTGCAATGTTTTGATAAATGACATGATGATTCATTTAAAAAATTAAAAAGGAAAACATGGGAAAATATCATTTAAATAACATAACAGATTTATAAAACATTTTGGAATACATTTTTAAAAAACATAGTTTTTAATGAAAATAGAATTCGGATAGAAGATAGAAATAATGTCAGATTTTAATAAAAAAAAATTAAGCTATATTAAGTACCAAAGAGTGGAAAAAAGTATTATTACATTAAGATATCATGAATAACTATAGTATTAGAAAATGAATGATATTTCTTAGGAGTTATATATTTATATTTCAATAATGGATACAAAATCATAAAAAACCCTAATATATGATAATTTTGTAACATTAAATCTTTACCACCTCGGTGACATTAATTCACAAGCACCATAAAGTAATAACATCCAATGTAACATAAAATATAATGGGGATGAATATATTCATGATATTAAATTTAAAAGGGGATTAAGATAATTTTTTTAAATAATATAGGTGCATAAAAATGTATGACTCAAAGAAGGAAAATTGAAAAAAAAAACCCTTACTATTTGGGTAACTTCTGTACTATAAACCTAATGAAAGTGATACCCTTAAATAGAAATATAAATACCCAAAAAAATCATAGAAAAATCCTAAAATAAATTTTTGATTGGTATATTAACCACATATAATAAATATGTGGTTAATATAGCATCTGTCTCATAAAAGTAAAAAAGTGATATTGAAATCCCTTACTCCAGTAGTATATTTTTAATTGTAATACCTGTAAAATAATGACTTCAATGGAAAAATTAATTGTCATGAAATGAGGTATATTCATTATATATCAGATCATAAGGAATCATATACACTCTAAAAAAGATAAATGTGGTGAATATGGAATAAGTCTCTCAGAAATAAATGTGAGACTATAAATCCCCTTACCTTATATATTGACTTCTGTCGTACTAGATCAAAATTCTTCTTCAACTATCCTCCTAAGTTTTACACTAAATTCTTTCCTTGGTTGGATTTCAATAAAAACTAAGGATTATAGTTTTAGGGTAGGCAATATGGGAAGTATTTTTTTGGTATTTTCCAAACCAAATTGGTTTTTAGGCGTGATTAAGAGTAGAGACGGGTGGCTATTTATAAGTGGGGTGCATGGAAACTTATAAATTTTTTAAAGGTATATTTCCACCCACATATTTTTAATATCAATTGTGTCTCCAAATTATCCCATTATTTAAAATAATTCATCGAATGGTCTAAATTTTTATATCCATTGGTTTTTAGAATAATGTATATGTTATCTTTACCCATATCTCTTTTAGTTTAACCTTCAGGTAATCCTATTTTTGCCTTTAACCCAGTAATAATTTTTTACTGTATTCACTCTTAATTTTGGTCAAAATTTATTGCTTGATTTATTAGTAAATATAAATTATTATTAAATTGAATAGCTAATTTATTTTTATAAATTCCATTCATAGAAGTGGAAAATTTTTAATTTAAAATTATTCCAATAGATATGTGAAGGAAATAGGTTTTTAAACTGAAAATGTTCAAACATTCATAAGGATTTTATATCAAATTTAAAGATAAAATTAATTAAAATGACCTAAATTAATTTTTATATTTATTATTTAACTAATTATACATTATAAAATTAAAATATAATTTAACTTTATAAATAAATTAAATGAAAAGGTATCTTTCAATTAAAATTCAGTATTTTTCACTATTTCTCAAACAAATGAATCTCTTTATAAAATTCCCTAAAATTATACCCAAGTTAATTTTTACATTATGAACAAAAAATTGAATATTTTTTTATCAAATTTAATATTTAAAAGTGTCAAAAAGTAATTTTATTATTGTTCACAAAAATACATCAAAAGAAAGTTTTTGAGAAAAAAGTATTTATAAAACATATGAATATTTTTCAAATATTATGTATTTAATTATCAATATTTTTTATTTATATAGAAAAAATATACTTAATATCTGAATTTTTTTATTAATATTCATTTCACTAAGTTTAAAAGAAATTTTAAAATGGTATAATTTAAATAATACAAATAATATATCGTTGTTTTGTTAAAACTCAGCGTTGTGTGTAACACCAATTAAGCCTTTGTTGTGTGCATTGAAAGCATAACTTTTTGGATTTCTTTCTACAAATTCATCATAGTGTGTTCGATTTATACACTTTCTTCCACAAAGGGAATTATAAGGATCCATTTACATGCTCGATTGGAATATATTATTTCAAGAAACTCAACTTGGGAAAGTGTTGATCTCAACCACTTTTTAAATCAATAGCTCAAGATCATAGATTATTATTTTTCAACAAGTAAAAATGAAATATTCTTTAAATAATTTTTTCAATAAAATATAGGCAACCCCAAAGGGGTGTATTAACTAAACCTTTCTCTTAAAATATCCTTAATCTTGATAAAATCCTATAATTTAAAACCTTATTAGGGGTTTCCAAGACATTGAACTTTTTATCAAACATAAACCTATAAACCCATAATCAAATCCATAACTCTTATGTTATTAATACATAGAGATATATATACTTTCAAAATTACATAAACACTTATTTCCTTATATAGGATCTTATCTTATACAAAAACATATTCATTGGAATCTTGGTTTTATCCTTATACTGATAGAATATTTAATTTCATTATTTCATAATACTTGTAGGAAATCACAAGAACTTTTATTAATTGATAAATAATAAGATTTTAATAGGTCTCATTCATATAAAATAAAACATAAAATTCCCAAAAACATTAGGGGAGGATACGTTTTCCCTAATTATCATGGTCCACTTTATCCATTATAATAGAATAAGATTTCTATTCATTATTTTTAGTCCGATTTTTTTGAAGATAATCATACACATTATTCCTTGGTTTGGGGAACTTGTTAGCATAATTCCCAAATTCCTTGCAACTGTAAAAATGAATTGTGAGAGGTCCATTCTATAGGACATTCAAATTATCAGCAACATTAGATAATGTTTTTGCATAACATTGGCATTCCTATACTTGATGAACTTCCTATATACATATAAAAAATTTACTAATCCCAAAACTAAAATTCCATCAATGTTTCTTACCTCAAATTTATCAAATATAAAATCTCATCTTCGTCTCTACATGGTTCTTAGATTCTCATTTGAACTCCATCATCCATTTCTAGTTAAACCCGTGATTTTGATATGTAACTCCAACCTCCATTTCTATATTAACAGTACAATACAGAATTTAATAATATCTATTTATGTCTCTTATATATAATTTAATTTAGATAAATTCTTTAAGACAATTAATAATCAATAAAAATTAATTTCAGGTTGGATGATAATACCATAAAAATACCTCACAATCCTTGTAAACTTTTTCCTCACAAGTACCAAAATATTGATGAACCATTTTATTTAGCTCAATTAAATCCTTTCCAACTTTTTCTGAATAGTATTAGAAATTTAATTATTGAAAAATATGTTCTTAAACTCATCCCAATCAATGGATTCAATTTCATATTTTTTGCCTTATATTCTTGATAAGATTCCACTGTTGATATTTTTCACCTACGAAATGGTAGAAAACTAAAATTACATCTTCATATTTTGAACACTGGAGAATGTATTACATCATTTCAGTAGTACTAATCCATTTTATAGAAACTAGAGGATCAGTAGATCCATGGAAGGAAGGTATACGTTGTCTCTTGTGTGACTCAACAAAAATTTTTTCCCTTATTTTCTCATTTAGATGTCCACCATGATTCATATCATGATAAATTTGTGTGAGTATAGAAAAAATATTTCTCATTCCATCTCCCACAGTGTTAGTATTCACTGTATGAAAATCATTTAATATTTGTAACATTTAGAATTAACATCGTTACCTTTGGTTTTAACTACTAACTTAAACCAAAATCAATGTGGAAGAAAAAATAATCAAAAAGAGGAATAATTTAATCATGAAAAAACTTATAGGGTGTACATATTGTGAATTTCTTTTTTATTCTATAACACATTAGGTTTATCCTTGGTCATTCATAATCATTATCTATATAAATCCTTCATCATGGTTTATAATGATTTTGTAAATTTCTATATCATATTCCTATAGATTTTAAAAATAGATTTGATGAAAATCATGTTGTCAATAACCAATTCCTGATCAAGTCTAGCTCAATAAGGTGTTCTCATAGTTTTCATACCAATTTAGATATGCTCCCAATACACATAAACTTATATTATCAATATAAGTATGTAATTTCTTGGAAACAACTCTCTCAATCCTTTCACAAAATTTCATTCTCTTTTCCTAAACATTTATTCTTCCTTATACTTTTCCCTACATATATCCCAATAAATATACTACAAAATATCCCTAGATATCTCACTAATGTTTTCTCATTATAGTTTACAATGATTTACTAAACCTTTCTATTGATACAAACTATATAAACCCATGCTTCTCATACATGAATATTGAATATTTTTAGATGAAAATTTATTACATTATGAAAACACACACCCGTGGACCATAATAGTTTATTTCTTTAAGAATGTTGGAAAAAATATTCATAATTCTTGGAAGATCTTCAATATCTCCCACAATGATATGCAACTTCAGTACTCCTACTTTAAAACATTTTTCATTACCTCATGAATGGAAACATAAAAAAGTGTAAGATTAGATTCTTAGTAAGAGTACACATAAGAGATATCAATATTTGATCGTGTATGACTAAAATATATGAATAATGGTATGTGATAATGAACAAACCATAAGATGTTCATACCAAATCCATAATTGATTATAAACATGAATCATGACATAAAGAATGGATGTTCATATGACATGAATCATATGGTAAATACGGAACATGATCCATGAGAGAGTAACATTTTCATAAGATAAAGAATTGTGGAATACAAACAAGTATAAAAAATATTATGTTAAGGATACCCACAAATACATCCATAACATGTTAGTCCTGGTATAACCACCCATGTAACCTCCTTTATTTGATTCGACTAAACACCCATGTACCCTCCTTTACATTATTGGTCTGACCACCTATGTACCCTATAAGATCATAGGGTATTTATCTTTATCCAATGAATTTAATGGATATATATGTCCCACCATAACCATAATAAAAATCATGCACATTTTTACTAAAATATCATAAAACATTCAACATATAATATCCAATGAAATGAAATAGGTTTCATAAAAAATAAAATATATCATAACCTTTGGAATAGAGATAGGTTTAATAATCATATCATCATTTCATTGTAACATAAAATATGAAAAATAATTTGTTTTCCAAATAATTCTATCATGGTTTAACCCATTAAAGATAAATGGGTTTCCTGATCATTTTATCATGGTATAACCCATGGGTGATAAATGGTATTGATAAAAATATTTTCATCATAAACATAAACCATTTATAGAAATAATAATAATGGAATACTCGAATCATATCCCCATTAAATCATAAGTCACCTCAAGTATTGTCATCATATATGGAAAATAATTTTGAATAACTACTCGGGAAATTTACTATGGAAAATTTATTTTATTTTAAAATAAATTTTTAAAACAATAAACACTATAAAAATCAGTATCCTTAGAAGCCCCAATGGAAACCTATAATGAAATATTTTAAAAACAATTTAAATATTTCTTGAGGAAAATATCTTTTCTGCTTTAGAAAACACTTTTTATAACATAAATCTTTTTAAAATAAATTTTCATTAAAAATAGAATTTTAGAGATGTAATGGATTATATGAATCGATTATTGGTCAAAAAGTCAAAAATTCCATTCATGTTGTACTTAATGAAATAAATATTCTGTTCACATTTTTTGGTAAAATCTAAACATGAATTCTTTTGAAAAAAAAATGAATACTCTATTCAAAAAACATTAGTCAAAATGTAAAAAATGCGTAAAAATGTATATTAAAAATCATAAAAGGGTAATAAAACATTTTTGAATTTTTTTTTAGAAAACATGGTTTTGAAAGAAAATATATTTCCTGATGAAGAGAGAAATAAAGTTAAATTTCTTAAAAAATAATTCCTAATTAACTTAAATATTAAAGAGTGGGAAAATAGTTCCATTACATGAATACGTCATTAATAATTAGATGGTGATAAAATATATGATAATTATTGATAGGTAGATCATAATATTTCTCTACGGGAGACTTAATCCTAAAAATCATGATAAATGAAGAGACTATAACATAAAATAGTTTCCACTTCGGTAACATTGATTCATAAAACCCATAATGTAATAACAAACATTAAAATGTAAAATTTCATGAGGATTAGTAAAATAATTATGTTACATTGAAAATTGTTTTTATATGAAAATTTTGAAATAATATAGGTTCATAACATCATGTACATCTCAAAAAAAGAAAATTAGATAAAAATACTTTTCCATTTTGGAAACTTTTGAACTATAATCTTAATAAAAGATAAGTCATCAAATAGACATATAAAACCACCAACCATTATGTAAAAGAATAATAAAATAAATTAATGGGATGTATATAAACCAAAAATATGAATATGGTATTGAATATAGAATGTGTCTCACAAAATTAAAAAGTGAGACAGAAATCCCATATTGTTGGAATCACATTGAATCGAAATTCTCATGAAAGAATAACATCAATGGAAACATTAATTATCATGAAATTATACATATTCCTGATATATAATGTAATAGGGAAGAATATACACCATCCAAAATAAATGTTTGGTGAATATCGAATAAATCTCTCATAAATAATAGTGATACTAGAAATCCTATTACCTTAAGTCTTCACTTCTGTCATACTCATTCAAGCATCCTCTTATTCAGGTATCCTTTATAGGATTTAACTAAACACCTTCATTGGTTGAATTATAGTCCAAAATAAGGAATATAGGATGATGGGATGGGAGTTGGGAAGTTATTTGGGATATTATTTTTTAAACCAAAGTTTTATGAAGTTTTAAGGATTAGAGGAGAGGGGTTACCTTTTATATGTAGGTTGAGTGTGAATCTTGTAAAATTTTTAAAGGGAGAATTCCACCCTAATTTTTCATATGATATGTGACTAAACAGTAGTCCATTATTGAACCTAATTTTTGTAATGGTCTAAATATTTCCATAAATTGGTTTTAGACAAGTTTAAAGGTTAATTTTAACTTAATCTTTTTATATTAACCTGATATTAAACCCATTTTACCTTAACAATTGTAATTAATTTTTACTGTGTTCACTATTTATTTTGGAAGAAATTCAATTATCCATATTTTATATTATAAATTATTTTAATTAAAAATATTTAATCCATTTTTCAAAATTACATTCATAGAGGAAGCCTAAATTATTTTCAAATTAATCCCCCGGATGTGTTGAGAAAGAGGGTTTTTATAGAGAGAATGATCAAAAGTTCACAATATTTTTTATCCATAATTAATATTAAATTGATCCCAATGAATTAAATAGGATTAAAATTTTTATAATTTTACTAATTATAATTTAAACCAAATTTAAAAAATTAAAAATAAATTAAACAAAAAAATTAGTTTTTAATTAAAATTCAGTATTTTTTTCTATTCATCAAAAAATACAAATTTTTTAGAAGAATCCTTAAAATAACCATAGTATAATATTGAAATTTAGAAATAATTAAAAAATTATTATTTCAAATTATATTTCTAAATTTTTCAAAATTTGTTTTTATTAATTTTCAAAAAAATGACATAAAAATCTATTTTTTATAAAAGGTTATTGACAAAACATATGAATATAATTCTGAAAATTATGTAATTTATTATCAATATGATTACGTTACATAAAAAATTAAAAATAATAATTAAAATTTATTTACTATTATCCAATTCACTATATTTAACAATTAGGTTATAGTGGTATCATTTAAGTAGTATTAATAATATATCATTGTTTTTTAAACATATAGTTTTATTTAAAAAAATCTAAGCTAGTGTTGTATATATCACAAGTTTAATATAGTGTTTCATATAAATCAAGAATCAATTAATTTTTTTGTAATGAAATCCATCCAAAAATTTAATTTATTCACAAAATAATAATTCATAGAAACTAAGGTTTTATACATCAACCATGTAATTTTACATCATATGGTAAGGATGAAGGTTACCCAATAAGGAAAAAATGAAAGAGGCCTCATAAACACTTTCAAGGTGTTCAATAAATCATCTCATGATAGGTACCCTATTTTATGGACATGAGTCTTTCTGAGATAATTTCTTTGGGAATCCTCTTCTTGGTACTTAGGATAAGACTACATTTTGACATCACATGATAAAGGAATTATCATAGAATTTAATGTATAATGTATTAGATGAAATGGGATATTACTTTTAGGATTATGATCTGAGGAACAATCCATGTTTTTTAGCATCATACGGTAAATAAAAATGGTGTCTTTTTGTTTTAGTTCATTTGACTATGACCATATGTTGTTAATCACATAAAATATTTCTTGAGAAATCGTTTATTAGTAGGGGTTGTAGTATGCTCATTTTCCATGGTGATCAATAAATATTACCCATTGGAATAAACCCTATGGTTCTAAAGAGGTCCTTTTGATTTTTATTCTGTATTTGGGTGTTTCATTCCTATTACCAATGGTGTTCTATGATACAATTCCAGTTTCCCTTGAAGGAGCGATGTGAGTCATACCATTTAATTTAAGGCACATGTGATCCAATTATTATGGACATCGAAGTTGTTTTATGGTCACATACATTTATCATTGACCCATTCTATCCCATCCAGCCACTTTTATTATTGATCATCATCAGATGTTTTTTCAGAGATAGATATTCAAAGTGAGGGAAGCTGGAATCCAATGGGAAACATGACCAAATTTCCACACACCAAATAATATGGGTTTTCTTGTGTGGGAATTATCATGGTGGTACAATAGACCCATAAATCATGATGGAGAATTTTAGGATATGAATTCTTTTCCTTTTCAATATTTTCTATTGCATATTTGATAGAGTCTCATTATATGCCTCTGATTTTCCATTTTCCACTACATGATTGTGGGTTGAATGGTTGGATTCAGTTTTGTTCCATAGGTGTGATTTCATCAAAAAGATAGAATATAAGTTATTATTATTTTCCATCAATATTGTGTGAGGGACTCTGATTATGTTGATGACATTAGACTTTATGATGTTAATTATATTCTTCATTATAAATTCCTTTATGGGTATTGACATAGCACATTTAGAAAATTGGTTAGTAGTCGAATGGATTTACTTAAACGAATTAGCTGTGGTTGGAGGATATGTCCCCACATCATCCATTCCTCATACGAAAAATGGAATTTAATGTTTAGTTGTGTAGAAAATATGGGGGTAGATGGATTAATTTTTTATGAATGTAATTTCATGGTGAATTTCACATAGTCTGGTATCATTGTATTCCATTAGTAACTAAGCCTCTTAATTTGGTGAGAGTTTATTTTCCCAAACAGAGGAGTGCCAGAGAATAATGCCTGGACTTATTCAATGATGGTGATAATATCACCGTCTGCTATACATCTGAGGAGGATCCCATCATAGTCTTATTTTTATAGGTATTTTTTCTTTATTTGGATCATCCACAAGGGAACATTTTTCTTCTCATAATTATATCTATTTCCATTATGATCATCCTAAAGGGAGGGTCTTATAAAACCCCTAGTTTGACGTATTTTATCATTTAATGCATTTAATTCATTCCTTGGGTCTTGGTTTAGTGTTTTTGGAAGTGTAAAAAATGGTTCTAGTTTCTGAAATTACACTACATAAAAAATACATGGTGTGCAAAAATTATATTTCATGTAATTGGTTTTTATGGAAAAATAAATTGAGGTAACGCGACCTTTAGTGTGTGTGACCTGAAGAAAATACATGATGTGTATTTGAGTAACACGTCATGTATAGTCCAGCACCAAGTAAGTTATGTTATGTTCAGTGTGTATTTTTTTTCCTCATACATTTTCCATATTCCTCTCATCTCTCAAGGTTCCAATGGGTGAGTTTGAGTGGTTTTTGACATCTAAACTCTAGTGACATAAAATCATTGAGTGATCATTAATGGAATAATTTTTTAGGATTACTTTATCACTTATTGTGTTGGACTGATTGGAATCATAGATTGGTGTTGTTATACCCAGATCATTGGGTTTGTATTTGTTTTGAAAATATCTTTTGGGTTTTAGTAAAGGAACGATAGACCAAAGGATTAATCTGTGGAATCATCCTAGTTATTTTTCACTAATCATACCGAGGTAGGTAGATTCTCTCCCACTCTACCATTCTATACCTTATTGTCTTGATCATTTCTAAATCATATTTTTTTTCTTTATGAATCTTTTGTGAAATTTATTGGAAAAACTTGAGTGATGTGACATCAACATGGTCAGTTTTGAAATATGGGATTTTTTAAAATGAATATATTTTTATTAATTTTGGAATAAAGGTTTGATGTGTTTCCATGATTATGTGGGATGTATAATGGTTAGATGTACCACCATGAAATATTGATAATTTGAGATGGATAATGGTTATAAGTACCACCATAAAATAATGATAATTATGGATGAATCATCGTCAGAATTACAACCATCTTGCTGGTTTCCAATTACTAGATTAATGATTGGATGACTTACTAATCATGAGTATAAGGAGGTCTACAGTTGAATTTATTATTATTTTTTGTGTGAGTGTGAAATGAGTTAATTATTCCAAATGGAAATGAAATGGTTGTAAGAATTTTTTATTACATGAAATCTATTTATATTTTTGCATGTTTTACTTATCATTTTTCCTCATGTTTTAATTAATTTTAATAACCTATTAATTTCTAAGTTTCATGTGATTGGAAAATATTTGAGGAAATCATACATAGGGTTATACTCACCCCATGAATTTAATATTTTGTTTGTTTTATAATATTATCTACTGAGATGTAGGTATGGTTAAAATTTCATACATATCTAGTGGTGATCCTAGAATTCATTATTTGGTTACTAAAGTTATATATTAGGATTGTTTGCATCTTGGTTTTGGATGGTGCCACTTTAGTTCTGATGACTTTCTACATGGATTATTATCCTTTCAATTTCTTTTCATTCATTTCGGATGCACTCTGATTTTTCTCAATTTTGGTATTGTTTTGAGTTATGTGTTTTATTGACATGAATAATTAGTCGATCTTTGATATATTTTATCTCTGGATAGATTTTGTGTTCTTCAGCTAAAATATCCCCAAAATTCCCTCTAAATCCCTAGTCATTTGTTGCAAATTTTTAGATTCATGGTGATGCCACATATGGCCAGTACCACTTTACCTCTTCCCGAGCAAGGGAGGAGGGGTGGGTTGTTACAAATAGTATCAGTCATGGTCAGTCCAAATATTTTTTAGGACAAATGATATCAATTTTTTTGATAATTGAGTTTCATATTGTGGTACTTTTATTCATTACATGAGTTGTGTTGGTAGAAAAGATATATGACTCTAAAAACATGATATTTATAGTATATAAATACATAGATAACCTTTTTATTCTATAAAAGTTACCAGGTTGGTTTGGATACAAAATTGGTATAACACACATCTAGGATTTTTTTTATCTCATTATTGTGGTTTTAGATGATGAGTGTTTCAAACCATGCATTATGATATGACTTCCAACTAGGAATGAATTTTTTATCTGATATTGAAATTATTTTTGAAAATAAAATAAAATTTTTAATCATTGAAATGGTGGGTGCACTGGTTATTTATTATAACATTGATAATAATTTATAGTGTTTTGGAATTTAGTCAAGAATTAAGTTCCTAAAGAGAAATATTCTAAATTGTGTATTATTCAGCTTATAAAAAATGGGACTAGGAATACATTGTAGAAACTAGTAAGAATAAGCTGATGAAAAAATGGTTGAACCAGAACCTCTAGTAAACCAGATACTAGTGTTGAGTATTGTTAAAATATTGAAAACTTCTGACTGAGGATATTGAAATGATGAACCAAGGAAATTACATCATTTATTAATATTATAGAATCAGAATCTACCAGTGTTTCAAGGGAATTCTGAACATGAAAAAGAATAAGTTTGGATAATCCAAATAAATATAATTTTTTATTTTATTAGTACACAGATAGAGTGGAAGATTAAGTTAGAACCCTATATATTGGAAGATATTGCACACAAATGATGGTATTTAGTTGTCCAATATAAATATCGGATGGGAATTATGTGGTAAGTCTTTGAGGAAATGTTTAATAAACAATTATATCCCAACAGTGTAAATTATGAAAGAACTAAATATTTATTCAGGTTAAAGAAATAAAACCACTTTATGACCGATTATAAACCATGTTTTTTTAAATTGGTTCATTTTTTATGTATAGGAAACTACAATTGTTTCCATGAAAGTGAGATTTTTGAGTTTATATTAAAACCATATATTTAATTCAAAATTGTTTTTCTCTACATTAGGGATTATATATATATGGTTAATAGGGAAATAGTGGCTGAAAGGGGTGTTGTTGGGAATTACATGGGATGTAGTCTGTTTGTAACCATGGGGACAGGTTTCAACCATAGTGCTAGATATAAGAGAATAAGTAATATTTATTCTCATGGAGGTAACACACCTTAAACCTAGACTACAGAGTTAGATAATTTTCATTTAAAATTTAATATCAAACTTGGTTGTTTTCAATCGGTTTCATTGATTCCCAAGGGGAAGGAATGTTCTAAACCACTAAATAATTTCCACAACTATGTCATGAAAGGCAATATCCATAATTATTGTTATAAAATTCAGAGAGCAGTGGTTGGAGAAGGCTCAAAACATCCTCAAACATCATTTTTTTTATGTAATAATCCCATAATACTAGTTCACATCCATAAACACAAATAAACTAGTATTTTTTCAATAACACTTTGATTTTTCAATGGAAACCTCAGTAGTGAAACAAGATCTATCATGTGATATCTTAACGATAGATTTATAGAGTTGGGTAAGATATTGTGAGTGGGAAACTAGGTCCCTCTATAGTGCGAGGTACCATTCATTAAACTCCCCTCTTATTCATGTCTTGTTTGATACTAGTGCATCACATTCTTTCATTGACTCTTCTCTGATTTAAAAATTTTGATTCAAAATGGAAATGATACCACATTTCATGAATATCAAGACACCCCTAGAAAATTTGGACTATATTGGATATAAATACCTAGAATTTTTCCCTACCATCGATGAATTTTAGTTTCTTTGGTATTTTATGGTTCTGTAGATGGATATATTTGACTTGATCATTTGTACGGACTGGATGGAAGAGTTTAAATCAGATATAGACTATTTTTCTTAGCATTCCCAGTTTACATCCTTGGATGGATATCTACATGTATTCAAGAAATATTGGGATATAAATTCGTGTATATAAGAACCTATACTGATATTATACAGGGAAATATATGTCCAGTTAGCATCATATTCATTGGGATCTTCTGATAAAATAGGGAATGCGATTCTTTCTATCATAGTGTATTGATACCTGAAAGTTTTTATGAACTATTTGTTTCGGTTACCACATGAGTGGGAAATAGAATTTACTGTTAAACTAAACCTAGTAACAAGTCCTATATATTATTCATCTTACAAAATGGATCAAGTAGAGTTGAGAGTGTTAAATCCTCATCTTTAAGAGTTGGGAAAGTAAACTATTTATCATAGCTAGTACATCACCTTGGCCAGCACTTATTTTTTTCATAAAAAGGCAGATGTTACTCTCCAATTATGTTTTCATTATCATATATTAAATCAATTCATGATTAGAAATTTATATCCTCTTCCTCTTATTTATTAACTTTTTAGTCAGTTTAAGGGATCCAAATGGTTCTATAAAATTGATCTTATCTCAGGATATCATAAATATTCAATCAGAAGATATGATATTCTGAAAAAAATAATTTTAGATTCACTATGGCCATTATTAGTATGTTTTCATTCGATTTGGTCTAAAAAACACACCATTATTTTTCGTGGATTTAATGAACCATTTATTCCATAGGTATATCAATTCAATTTTTGTGGTGTTTTCGATGATATTATTTTTTATTCCAGAAGCAGGAATGACCATAAGGAGAGAATGGGAATTTTATTGAGTACGTTGTGAGAGAATCATTTTTATGATATGTTTTCTTAAAACTTATATAAATATAAGGAGTTTTTTTTCATTAGGCATACCATTTCTGAAGAAAAAAATTATTATTTTTACTATAATGTTAGAAATAGTAGTCTCTTAGCAGGAACTAAAAAATGTTTTTGAGGTATGTAGTTTTCTAGGATTAACAGTTTACTATCACCTAATTTTTTGGTATTTTCTTAGATAACTTCTCCCATGAATATTTATACAAATTCCGGTGTTCCATTCATATGGAATGATAAATGTTAGAAATTCTTTAAGTAACATAAGAATATTCTCACCATAAAACAAATCCAAATCATATCAGAACCATGTAAAAGCTATAAGGTAAATTTTTATGCATCTAGATATGTTCATGGTTGCATTATAATATAGTGAGACCATGTTGTGTCCTATGGTTCAAGGAAAGTATGGGTATAGGGTAATAATTATCCTATACATGATTTGGAATTAGCTATAATTTTTCATGCCTTAAAAACATGGAGGCATTTTCTCATTAGAGAAAATTTCATAGTTTTCACTAATTGAAAGGGTTATAAATACATATTTTCTTAGTGATAATTAAACTTGAGTCAATAAATATTAATGGAGTATATATATATCTATATATATGATTTTTGACTTCATTTACACACCCAGTAAAAGTAATTATACGGCTGATGTGTTGATTCAAAAATCTTAGAGAGAAGTGGCCCAAAAATATCATGACCAATGGTAGTTAATGATCATGATTAATGAGAAAAATTGTATAATATTTAATTTGGTGAATATAAATTTTTGTTTTTAGTAAGTCTTGTTTGAGGCATGGTAAATTTTCTAAAAGAATCCAAAACATATAATTTTGACTGTATCGCCATTAGGTCAAACCTAATTTGTGGGGAGAAACTAGATAATTGGATAATGGATAATAACTACTTGTTACATTTCTAGAAATGGAGCGTAGTTCCTTATAGTTTCAGGTAAAAACTGTTTTCATCGTATCACCATTAAAATAGGGCAATTCATCAAGGTGTTCAAAAAATGTAAAAGGCAATGAAAGAACTTTCCTAGTGGGAACGAATGAAAAATGAAATCATAAACTATGTGATGAAATGATTTCCATTATAACAGGTAAAGGTGGAACATCAAAGGATGTATGGTATGTTATATTCTATCCCTATACATGTTTAGAAGTGGGAGTAGATTACAATGGATTTTTTTTCACAGGCCTATCGAGAACATTACACAAACATGATACAATATGGGTAGTAGTGAACCGACTTACTATGTTGGAAAAATTCGTCCTTATTAGGAAGCTAACATGGTAGATAAAATGGAAAAAATTATATATATGATAAGTGGTCAGTTTTCATGGATCTCTATTTTTGACTGTATCTGATAGAGACCCCTAATTCAATTCGTGATTTTGGAAATTGTTCAATATGATCTTGGAAGTAAGTAAAATTTGAGTAAAACATATCATCCACAGATGGATTAATAGTTAGGAAGCACTATAAATACATTAAATGATATCCTTATATCATGTGTAATTTACTTAAATGGTTTATGGGAGGATCATATTACTTTGAATTTTTTAACATAAGTTATCTAGAAACAATTAAGATTCTACTATTCAATGATTTTTATGTCTATCACCACTGGAAAATGGACCTATACCCACGATTTTGGGAAGAAACTGTGGGTGTAAGTCACCCTATTCCAACTATTCTAGGTAAACTATGGGTATATGCATTTTTTGATACCCTATGCCCACTGTTACCCCAAACTGTGGTCATAAGCTTCCCTATTCCCATGGTTTTCTCCAAACCATGGGTATAGGGTATCAAAAATGGCTATGACCATGGCCTTCCCAAAACCATGGGAATGGGGTGACCTATACCCACAGTTTTACCCAAAATTATGGCTATAGTCATCAGATCAAAAAACCTATACCCATGATATTGACAGACCGTGGGTATAGGTTTCGTGCGTGTGCGCGAAAAAATTATTTTATCTGCGGGAACAAAAAAAAATTGGCGGGAGTTATATACCCATGGTTTATTCCTCTATACCCATGGTTTAAATAAATATATTTAACAAAATATATACATACATACATATATGTGGTGATGTTGTAGTGGTAAGGTCGCTCGTGAACAGAGAAGTGGTCGCAAGATCGAATCCTAAAGGTCTCTATTTTTTAAAATATGTTATACCCACTATTTCCAAATCGTGGGTATATAGTTATGACATGGTGGAAAAACCTATACCCATGGTTTTTCCAAACCATGGATATAGGTCAGAGACCTATACAAACACAACCAACGACCACGGTTCCCCAATCCGTGGTTATAGCCTATACCCTTGGTTTTGGGGTCTATACCTACGGTTTGGAACCGTGGGTATAAGATCATTTCCCAGTAGTGTATCTTTTTAATTCTCCTTTTTGTTGTGGGAAAATGATAATCATCCATTATTTGAAAAATTCATTTATGTGAGAATATATAGAAAATATGGATGATTTCAAATAGAATGAAAATAACAAAAAGCATATAGAATTTTTATGATGATAATCTTCATCGACCTTTCTCTTTTTAAGTTAGTTTTCAAGTTTTTATAAAGTTGTCTTTGAGACATGGTCATAAACACTTTTAGAAGCAATGGAAGTAAGAACCATGGTATTTGGGACCAGTCAACGTTATAGAATGGATTGAAACTTTTGTGTATCGGTTAGAATTTCTGCCACGATTCAGTTTTGTTTATAAAATCTTTCATGTTTCTCAATTGATGAAATATTACCCAGATCCTCAACATGTGATCATCTAGGATCATGTTACTATTGGGAAATATGAACATTTTATCCATTAACTGGTAATGTTTCTAAATAGGTGGAATAAAAATATATGAGGGTGATCTCTTTCCTTGGTGCGAGAGCCATGGAAGCATGGTCAGGATAAAGAGGAAGCATTAGAAATGGAAAAGTTTATGTTTGAGAAATTTCCCCATTTCTCTAGATTCCTGAGGATAGAATCTCAATAGTTGGGAGAATGTAGAACCCCTGGTTTGAGGTATGTTTTCTTTAAATGCATTTTATTTTTCCTTGGGTCTTGGTTTAATGTTATAGAAAGACTGGAAAATGGGGATGGCTTTTATATTAACCTGAAAAACAAATACACTCTGTGTAAAATTTTTATATACTGTAATGGTTTTTTCATAAAATAAATTTGAGGTGACATGATTTTAGGAATATGTGACCTTGAATAAATTTAGGATGTGTATATGACTTACATTTCATTTAATTTCATATGCTTAGAATGTTATGCTATACCCAGTGTATTTTGTTCTCACACATCTTTTATTCTCCCACTTGGCTCCCAAGGTCCCCATACATGAGTTCTAAAAATATTTGATGTTTTAACTATAGCTTCATATAATCTTTAAGAGGTACTTTGTGGAATAAAATTTTAGGGTTCATTTATCACTAATTTTATTTTATCTCAATATTTTTTCTTGGTTGGAATCATCGATTAAGATTTTTATACCCTAATATATGGGTTCAAATTTTTTTTGATGAGATATTACTGGATTTGGGTAATGTAATGGAATAAAAAAAATTAAGTCATGAAATAACCATAGATCCTTTTCACTGATTTTATCAAGGTAGCTTTATTATCTTCTACTCTAATATTCCAGAGCATGTTATCCTACTCTTTTCTAAATCATATTTGTGTTTTTTAGAATTCACTTGTGAAATTGATTGTCAAACCCCAGGTGAAGTTATTTCAAAACGATGGGTTTTGGAAGATGGTATTTTTTTTAATGAATTTATTTTTGGTTGTTTTTGAATAATGGTGTTTTGTCTGTTCTAGTTTATGTGAGATATATAATGGTAATAAATACCATCGTAAAATAATAATAATTTTTAATGGGTAATGGTTAGAAGTACCATTATAAAATAATGATAACTTATAATTGATCAAATTTTGAAGTACCTCTATCAACTTACTTACCAAGTGATGTTTTGGTCATAGGGTGACTTACCACTCATGAGTATAGGGAGGTCCATGGTTTAATTCATTTTGTGTGTTTGTGGGTGTGAAATGAGTTAATTGTGGTAATGGAAATGAAATAGTTTTATAAACATTATCCTGAGGTTTAAATATATTAAACATTTTTATCATTGGTAGGTTTTTCCGATATTATTTCCTTTTATTTTATTAAATTGTACCAATATATTCTTGTAATAGTGGAATGTGTTGGGAAATAGTTAGGAACATCATACTAAGTATTATATTCACCCCCTGATTGGTCACTTTTGTGTGTTTGTAGTTGCCTTCTACTAAGATACGGGGAATGGTCACATTTCATACTTAGCTATGTGTTGATCCCTCACTTCATGGTTTGTTAACTAAAGTTAGAGCTTGGGAGGGTTTGTATCATGGTTTGGGATGGTACCACTAGGGTTCGAGTGTCTTTCCACTTGGATTCTTTGCCTTGTAATTTATTTTCTTTTTTTCTATTATAGTCTAATGTTTTTCTATATTGGTAATGTTTTTATTTATGTGTTCTATTCTCATTAATCATTATATTACCTTAGATTTAATTTATTTATTGATAGGTTGTGAGTTCTTCTGATAAAATAATCCACTAATGTCCATTAATTACCTTATCACTAATTTCTAGTATTTGGTGCCTTGGTGACGTCACCTAAGTCCAATAAAACTTTTCCTCTTGTGAAGAAAAAGAAGAGGGGGTGTTATAGGTCTCATTTTAGAGGTAATCAACAATGGGATCCATCCATCCAATGGTGGATACAGATTTATCATTTGGCTGGGAAGTGTTAACCTGATTGATTTCTCTACTATCATAGATGATGATTGATGAGACGTATTTTTGTATGTGATATAGAAAACAACCTCATCTTTTTCAGGGTCATCCAGTACTATGGCTGCATTATCCAGTTATTCATTGCGAGCATTTTTTGATCGAGTATCATGATGAAATATTGTTTCAAATAAACTCTTCCATCGATATTATAAATTAATCGATGATAAGGGAAATTATTTCATCTTGATTCCATATTCACCATTTATTTTTCTAATCACTATCGTTGAATCGTCTTTGATGTTATGATAGGCTATTTTCATCTATAGGGCTAGTTTCAAGAAATTAATGAGGATTTGGTATTCTACCTCATTATTATTGCATCCTTAGGAAAGTGGGAATGAGTAAGGAGAAATTATTTGTCTATGAAATCAAGCACAATCAATAAACTAACCTTGTTGAGATTTTGGTTTTTCAACCTCTTTCCTATTGAGATTGATTATGCACCATCAAAATACATCTCTCAAATTTTATGGGTGTTATGGTTGTAAAAATATTCCTTTTCTGGTTGTTTAGTGTCCACTGGTGTTCTTTTCATGGCTGGATATTCTATAATGAAGTCATCCAGTGTCCTTACCTTAACTTACTTATTGACAAAATCTAGATGTCATATTATTTCAGAATAATTTCCCATCGGTCCAAAATCCTAGTTAGAAAATGATATACAAAGTTGTACTTGAGTGGGTCAATATGATATACCAGGTAGACATTGTGATGTTGAATATAATGACTTTTCTTTTTCACTACGAATATAAGTAAGAGTAAGTTGTTCTTGATTTTATAATATTGGGTCTCAACACCTAGAAACATTCCACTGAGTTAATGGAGAATATTTTTATTCCCTGATTCATTTTTCTATGTGACGAGGCAATCAAGTGATCATTCGATGGAAAACACAAATATGATTAATGAAAATTTTTTTGCCTGTGGGATAATGAATGTTGGGTTCCACAAGTACTAATTTATATTTTTAAAGGATTATTGATAGTTAGTATCCCATGGGTAGGTGACTCCCTTATTTATTATCTTGGTGAAGGAGATAGATTTTTTCTCCAAGTTAGCTATGAAACATAGAATGTAAGAGAGGTATTCATCGATCCCCAACAATTATATGAGATATCTAAGAGGTGACATTGATAATATTACACTATTATTTTATACATCAAATTTGATGATATGGAAGACGTGATAAGGATTTCTTGGTGATATGTGAAATAATCATGTTTTTATTGATGATTGAACACAAGGTCATTTATATAACATTATACCATTATTAAAAATAAGGGATTAAATATATGATGCATGGAACATTGGTTAATATAACGAGTGTTCTATAATCCAAAGGGAATGACGTTATAACAAAATATCCCCTAAGGTGATCTAAAGGCAGTGTATTCCTTATCATCATGGGAAATCTTTATATAATTATAGAGTAAATATCCATCCATAATGGAATGGTATTTGAATAAAACAATTGCATTGATCAAAATTTTAATGATCGGAAATGGGTTGTTGTCCTTCAAGTAGTGTCAATTAAGGTCTATGAAATTGATGTAGACCCTGATCTACTTATTCATTTTCATAAGGGGATGATATTGGAGAACTATTTTGGGTGCTTTACATCATGTAAAAAATTTACATTGATCAATTTTCCATAATCTGATTCTAAATTAGTAGAATGAGAGGTATTTATCATCTTGGATTGCTTCTTTACTCTTTTATAGTCATCATGTAATCCTAGGTGATATGTAGACACATTAGGGTTTTTCCCTGGATTTTATGTATCATTCCATGAGAACACGTATAGATACTGCTATAGAAATTAAACATACAAATCTTACTTGTAGATAGGCATATAATAACTAATCAACCTGGGAATATGGTCTTCTTCTATTCCTTGATTCGCATACCTAACTTCATTGGTGGTGGTGGAGACACCTTCCTCAAATTTAAGAGGGGTGTTCCAAAGGTCATCTACTTATTATTCCATCTATAAGTCTGTAGATCCATTTTCATACATGGTAGGTAATAAAAGGGAATCACTATAACTATTAAAATAAGAAAATCCATGGTAAGATACATTTCTATCATGAACTACCATAGTTTTTATAGAGTGTTTTTGGGGATGCTTATTTTCTTTTATGTTTCCAATAAGGAAAGCAGGATCTTGGAAACCTAGTATTAAGTCTACTTTTCAAATAACATTTATTGGTATCTCATAATAAATGTCAATCACACTCTATGGATTCATAGAGGAGGCCCCCAATACATTGGTAGATAAAACATATATTTCTTCATCCATCAAATGTTTGTTTCCTTCCATTATGTAGAAACCTTCCTCAGTATATATAGATTATCAAGACTCAAAGCGGGAACTATCACCATATATTATATCGGCCTTCCCATCAATGGGTTATTTCATACATTGATGAAATTTTGATGGTACAACTATATTTATATAAAGAAAATGTCTTCTAAGAATGAGATTACATGTTGTGTCAAGATGGATAACCATGAACTCAGCGTTAGATGTGAGATCCCCAATTGGACCATGAGCTCAATCATCTTGAGAGGTGTTTTATCACTCTTATCTTACCCATTAATGGTTATCTTTTTCGAAGATAATCATCCCTCTCTAAATTCAAAATTTCATAGGGCTAAAATTTAGATTAGGTTGATCCAATAACCATTTTTAATTAGATCCCTTCAGATTTTGAAATTTCCAATTTTTTCTGAACCACATTTGGGTATGATATATCCCTAGATAAATGTTATGTGATTGATATGGTTACATGAAATTATAATCTCACAATCATTGCTCTATAAACATTATCTGTAGTGAATTTTATCTCGATCTCTTACGGGATCTTGAGGGATTCAATGAGTTCCTTTTTGTGTTCTTTTGAAATATAGATATTATTATGTATCGATAGTTAAGCTGAAACAACTACCAACTATTTTAGAATTTTTTTTCAAAGGTATCTTCTTCCATAGGCGGTGATTCTCTAATTTTGTGGCTCCAATGTGGATTTTTTTGAGCTAGGATAGTATAGTGTTTTCTTATTAGTCTAGGTATAATCTTCTTCAAATGTCATGGGTCTCATTGCCTTTCATATTTGTATAGGATGATCAAATAATCATAGCCCCACTAGATGGTCATGTAAGTGATTTGTGTTGGATGACCGCTTAAGGGATCTGAGGTATCTTTTTGTTTCTATTGGGAATGCTAGAGTACTCTTCCAGGGGTCTAGACTGCATATAAGTCCACTATTAGGACGTAATTGAAATATTGGGTTCAACCAAACTGACACAATCTGTTATTTCCTCTTCTTTTTCATCCTCAACCTCTAGTTTCTAATTCATGTATGGGGAAATCATATTTAGAGACGTATTTACCACTATAGAAGGGATGTTTAAAGTTAAATACATTAACATGGAAAAAATGAGATATTTATTAGATGATGATTCTATTTAGTGGGGTGGTTCCCATTCTTTTGATGTCAAATGAAAGAAACATAAAATATTAAGATCTTATGTGGGAGATGGATGTGATTATTTATCCTATATATTTTTCCTATACCTGGTGATTGTGTCTATCTCTAGGATTTGAATTCAATGTCAACTATCTAGGGGAAGAGATAATTGTTATATTAATAAGTTGTTCTATCTGGGTGACATGAGATCAATCAATTATAATTTGAGTAATCCAATTATCAAACATCTATCCACACATGGAAATAACATATTTCTAGTCACTCAATTCTTCTTGTGGAGTAAAATTTACACAGGTCACCTCTGATGGGGAATTATCTAGCAACACCTATCTAGAATCAACAATGCTTTGGATAATGTCTATAGTTACTTCACCCCATATAGCAAAGAGCTGATGTATTATATTAAATAAATTGACATGATTATAAGAAATAAAATCCCAAAGGATAGAGATTTTATTAGTTTTGGTAAACTAGATTCATAAATGAGTCCTGTATTACACATGGATACACTAATTACAACATAATTATTTTCTTCTTTCTAAAAAAATAACATTGAGTATAACTCTATTCCATCTATTAAATCCATGCATATCTTTCATAGTACTCTTCTTGGTTTCTTAGAGAAAGAAACATAATAACGGTAAACTCAAATATTCAGTAAGGGAAAAATATATCATAATTAATAATGAATCAATGAGAATAGTCGATATAGAAAGTTAAATAAATGATAACATATTTCATGTAATCAAAAATCTTAATGGAAGTTGGTAAACAATATTTAAATGAAATAATTCAACACACTTTCCATGTAATCAATAAAATGAATAGAAGTGTGTAAATAATACAAAATGGTATTAAATGGAACCACATGCAGATGAAATACATAAAAATGAAATGTATCCATATATATGTCGATGAAAAATCTCATGGATGAATAATAACTGAAACTAAATTAGGCGAATGTATTATAAAAAATATATCATTTCTAAGGACATATATAATCAAGACCATTCACATGATGGTTTAAACTAAGGGTAGAATCCCATCTATACTAATTGGAAACAAAATCAAAGGGTTTATTTCCAAATAATTTCATCCCATGCGACTACTGATGCATCAAGGGGATTTCATTAACAAGTCCCCTACCTGTATAGGTTGCATTAACCAGTCTCTAACCAAAAGTTATTTCCTTTACCAGTCCCCGACCTATATAGTGCATGTCCAAAGAATTTAAATAAACAAAGTGAATGACAAAATATCTATATTGAATAAAGGATATGTGTTTATCAATATTTACCCAAATAATAAAATAACTTTAAAAGTAAACATTTTATGCAAAATGGTATACAGTTCAAGAAATATTATTATTTGTGAATAATTATATGGACATTTAGGAAAAATTCATTATAAATGATCATATAAAATTGAATATTTTATGGGTATTAAAATAAATCAGGGAAGTGAATATGAACAAACTCTTTAGACAAATCAATAATAAACCATCACAAGGAGGAAACAAGATGTTTGCAAGACAACATATCCCAAGTATCATAAAATAAAGGGTTGTTGTTATTGAGGAATATAAATACTATAAAAATTTCTTTTAAAAAAAATATTCATGAGGAGAATATCCTTGTCATTAACCCTCCCCACAATGTGTACCCCTACTAGGATGGAAATGAGAGAAGATAGATAATGAAAACTGAGTCCCACTTCTAGTAGGCCCTGGGTAGAGGACTAGCATTGAGGGTATAGTAAACACACAGATGGAAGGTATTTACCTCTAATAGAGCCCATAAGAAAAATAGAGATAAGAAAGACACTAACAAAATCGGACTCAGACTACAATATAAAATAAATTCCAAGTACATGTATGTAATTTCATGAAAAAATACTACAACTAAAATGCAAAACTGAAAGTACAAAAAGATATTAAAATGGAAGTGACCATGAAGCCTAAATAACACCTAAAAAACCCCCCATGCTAGTAGTAACTAGCCTGATATCCAACCTTCTCTAAGTGACCTTAAATATAATTATATGACGTAGGGTGAGTATAAGAGTATACTCATTAGGATATCTCCTATAGCCTCTCAGGGAAAAGTAAATAAAGAATATTAAATCATAGTGAACAAAAATTGAACCTAACTCATCACCTAAATAGATATACTATGTTTCCAGCCTCATCTTGGATACTTTCACCACGTATCGCATGAAATAGTATATAATATAATAAGAAATATCAAGGGTTCCATACTACCACTTCCCCACTGGTTTTCTTCTTTTCCCCAACATCACACATCTTGAGAATATATCTCCAAAAGGCATGCCCACCGACACCTAGGTGAATCACCACAACATGAACCTTGTGTAACTCAACACCACAACCACACAAACAAAATCAGTTAGGTAGTTTCTGGGATCCACCACAGCTCACGTGGCATGTATCATACATCAGGTATTATACCTCAATCCCTTACATCCCATACAATATTTAAGTATCCTCAATCCATCATAGCATATACATGTTACACCTATAGTAGTCTATCAGAAACGATATCCAGAATATATATGTGTGAAATAATTGTAAGTCGTTATATCCATCAACACAAATATGTGGGTAAAACTAACCGCATTAATACCAGTACACCTAAGTACCAAGAGAAGAGAGTAGGGACAAAGGGGGTAGTAATCTATCCATCATCTTGCTGGGATGTTTGGGAAAACACCCCCCAGGGATTAGAATAACTAGGCTGTTAGTTTCTCTTACTGAAAGGGTGTATTAGCATATAGAAACATAAAAATACAGAATATAATATAGCTCACAACTACACTATGGTAATATCCTAGTCTTAGACTAAACTATAGCTAATGTATCCTGAACTCACAACTACCACTACTAAGACTAGATATCCTATAAGCATGAAATGATTTAAAGAGATATATTAAGTTACTCTATCACTTTATATTAGTTTCAGTTTAAGCTAATTAATTATTTAAACCTTAATTAACCATTATCATTTCCATATAACATTCCATCATCATTCTAACCAATATCCATTCCCTTCAGGCATAAGAA
Source organism: Viscum album (assembly GCA_963277665.1). NCBI lineage: Eukaryota > Viridiplantae > Streptophyta > Magnoliopsida > Santalales > Viscaceae > Viscum > Viscum album. The sequence continues at coordinate 1,192,415,987 of OY728123.1, read as the reverse complement.
ATCGATTCCACAGCTTTGAAAAAACTAAACCTCAACATTTCGTACCAGCAATCTCCAACCGCCGTGGTTTAAACATAATTTTTTAATTTATTTAACAACATTAAATTTTTCTATGTTTCCAAATATCCAGGTATTCTAGGAAAACATCTCAATCTAAAAGACACAAAGTGCTCAATATGGTGAGTAGATGAACTACACATTGATTATTTTCCACCTCTAGTAGTAGATTAGACTCATCCATCCCTGAGAAGCTAAACAAGGAAATCACATGTCATACCATGCATGTATTCGCATCTTTTTGAAAGAGATTAAAAACCCATCTTCCTCAATTAGAGGGGAAAGTAATGAAGATAAACACACACAAAATTAAAAAAACACAACTTTAACATCAAAAATTATGCCTATATTCAACATGTTCCATCATCTATGGTGTCCTCCTTGACAACACATGCATAAACTGATGCATCTCACCACTCTAAGCATCAATTACTACCACAACAACCATGCCTCCCTAAACGACATACCATAACAGCCCTCCAAGCTCAGCCATCTGAAGTTCATGTCACATCTAGGCCTCCCTACCCCATATACCACAAATATCATATCCATTGAATGCCACAAGAAGCAAGAACCAACATATAAATGGTCTCTTGACCCTAAATAATGGAATCCATCCTTTACACACAATGAGATCTCATGGATCCAAAATATAAGGCACTTGGTCTTTGTAAGTAAGAAAGAAAATCATACCATATAAAGGAATTATCTTTATCACACTATTTGTAATGCCTCAACTCGAGGATCCCAGATTAGGAACATTATTTTAATACATTATCATGATTATAAAGAATAATGTCTTAAAGGACCGATCAGTTTAGCAGTCTTGGAAAATAGATTATATACATGAATGTCACAAAACACTTTCTAACATAAAACATAGTATATATAATCCTTTGATAATTCCATTATTCTCTTAGCTTGACCCTAAATATCAATCATAGTAAAATTCTTGGAATCCTTGGAAAATAAAACATAAGAATGGGGTGAGCTCAATTTCCCCATAAGGGTAAACAATTTAGTAGAAGCTATAAAATTTTGAGGCAAGATGTATAATAAAAACAAAATCCTTTAATAACATAAAAATGAACATAATATGTATAAAATAAGTCAAACATTACCATATAAACATGTAAATAGATATTCTACTAGTTTAATAATCACATGTAATAACTAATTTCATTATGAGGGAATGCATAATGTCGGGCATAATAACTAATATGTTGATGCCTTGTTCCAAGACCTTTAACAAATATTTTGACATGGCCTTATGTCAATACACATGTTTGTCTCATTAGACCTATCGATGCATTGAGGGGATATAGTGGGCCACATCCGTTAATTACTAAGTCCAATTCATTTATAATTTGAAAAGGGTGAAACATAACATAATCATTCATATTAAAACTTGCATGCGGAATGTCAATACTTTAACCATAAACAATGATTGGTATAAAAATAGCACATCCATAGTCAAACATATCATAACTCATCAATACAATATGTAATATTGTATTATAATAAATAAACCTCAATAAAGAATAATATCCCATAAAGGATGTTGACATAGTAAAAATGATCAATAAAACTATTTGAGAGAAATATCCCTTTTTGTAAAATCATTTAAAAGTCACAAATTTATAAAGGAATCCATTTAAAATAGATTTTTGAATCAAACTATCCCATACCACTTTGAAACTTTTTAAAGGAATTAACATTTTAAAAAACCATGTCTATATAAATAAATCCTTAAAATCATTTTAAAAACATGGACATTAATTAAAAAGATTTAGAAAAATAAATTATTAAAACACTTAAAATGACCATATTGCTAATGAGTCCCTTCCAAAAAAATTAATATATTTCTTTGGAAATTTTTTTATGAAACATGGACATGGATTATAAATATGTCCCAATAAATACTTACACATAAACAATCTTGGATAATAATGAGATTGAGGAATTAACACTTACCTTGTAATTTCCTTTGGTCAAGGGTACGTTTAACCTCTTGTATAATTACCATAGTATGTTATTAAATTATAATATAACCATATTAATATTTATTATATCATAAATTATTCATTTTAAACTTTATACAAACCATTTAGTAGTAATTTCCATGTTAAAGTAAAATTTTGTATAATAATTGTTTTCTTTATCGTACGTGTTTTAACTTGTTTTTCTTGATAATATCAATTATATCATGATTTAATTACTTCCTAAATATAAAACATTATTTATATATAATATATATTTAGAATATAAGTATGTATAGTAGATAGCTATATTAAATAGAATACACCGTTCATGGAGATGTCAGGTCATACATATGCATGAAAGTTGTTCTTGTTTTCTTATTGTATTGAGTGGAAGTAAGTGAATGACATATATGTGCATAAATATATCATTATAGTAGAATTATTATGTAATTTATTTCATAATAATTAATAACATATATTTTTTTTATAATTATTCATGTATGGTTAAAGTGAAGAATGAATCTCATCGCATCGTGGAGACAGTAAGTTGTATGTACGCATTAGCGATGATATCATTCTATTGGTGGTGAAACAGTGATTAATTGGATGGTATATTATTTAAAAATAATCATTAACATGTTATATTCATTATTTAAATTAATTATACTCATTATTATTCCCATCCAAATAATATAGTGTTGAATAACAAACTACACCACAACGTGGAGATGGTAAGTTGTACGTACGCACACATGGTGAAATTTTCATACATAGGATAGATAGAACAATGAATATAGTTGTACCATATTTATAATAACATATCTTCTTGTGTAAGGTATTTTATTTACTATTTTAGTATGGTAACAAAAATTAAATAGGAAGTAGACGAAGAAAAGAACTTTGAAAGAGGTGATAAAATAATTTCCTCTTCTTCGGGTGCTTCCTTTTGATTTGAACAAAAGGGATCCTTAAGTTGTATTACTGCTCAAGTTAAGGCCTATATTTAAATTGTTGGTAGTTGGGAGGAAATTTAAGCAGGTTTTATCTAAGCCAAATGGATTTGGAGGTGTGACTTTAAGAGAAGGGGAAGTACCCTTTTATAACGGAGGTGAGAGGCACTTTAGGATAACCTAGAAATATTAATTTATTATAAAATGGTTTTAGTTTCTACTAGATCCCATTAGATTTATTTATAGTATAAGATGGGTATGGGTCTAAATTATCTCATAAAATAGGTTTTAGACATGTATATGTCGCCATATTAACCTCATTTTTAGATTTAACCCATAATAAAATAGTTTAACTTTTACCATGTATTCTAGTATTTTTATTCTAAATGGTTAATATTGTTACTATAAAATGAAAAGAGAACCTAAAGTTGTTAATTAATGAAATATATAACATTATATAAGTCATTTGTATTAATCTCGTTTTTTTGAAATATTATATCATTTAATAAAATAGTATTTCTTTTAAAAACTCATTTATGTCAATTTTGACATTATTTAGTATTTTTTTGTGAAAGCCATAAAATCTTTATTACATAGAAAAAAATACATTCCATCAACAATAAAATTTCATATTAACCTAAAAAATTCATGGATGGCATCAAAATTTTCAATTTACATTTATTTTAATATGTATAATATCAATTATTTTTATCTTTCATTAATAAGGTAATTACTTCATCATTATTATGTCATAAATTAATTTAATTATCTAATTTCTAAAAATTATAAATAAAATACGATGATGTACAAAATCATTTTATATTTCTAATTAATATTTATAGTCTAATTTATCCTCTGTATAACACTGTATTAAAAATGTATTATTTATTAAAATTTCAATTTAACACTTTTACCACCTCTTAAAATAAAATATAATAAATATCCAAATCTAATACAAATGGATTAAAAAGGATCTTATTTTTGTAATAAGGTTTATTTTTGTTGAAAACACATATCCAATTGAATTACTACATGTTTTGTGGTAATTTTATAATATTATAGTATTATTTTTACCTTTAATTACCCTATTTACTTTTAACCGTGGTAAATAAAAATCAAAAGTTATTATTCACTAAAAATTATTTTAATTCTATTAAACAACATTTTACGTACTAATGACAACCGTGTCTATCAGATTTTTAAAATTCAATTCACATAAGAGGAAAAATTACTCTTTATGCAAATTTTCAAATGTGCCTAAATGGTGGGTAAAAGACGTTAAAAGGTTCAATAAAATTTTATATATCTAATATTATTATAAATTGACTCAAATGGCTTACATTGTACTAATATATGTATTATGTATTAATTTTTACTTTAAGATCAATTTTAATTAAAAATAAATTTTTAAATGAAAAAGTCGGTTTTCAGGTACAATGCAGTATTTTCACTATTCATCAAAAAATTATTTTTTTTCAAAAAAATACCGAAAATTTACCTTAAGATAATTTTGATATTGTGAATTCAAAAAATGAATTCTATTTTAACAAATTCAATTTTTATGAATTTCTAAAAGTAATTTTATAATTGCTCACAAAATTACATTAATAATAGTTCTTTTAAGAAAATAGTTTTTCTAAATGTATAACTATTTTATAAAACATATACATTTCATTATAAATATGTTTTATTTATGTGAAAAAATTATAAATAAAATTTTAAAATTATTATTTTTTATTCATATTACAGTGCTTAATTGATAACTAAATATATCGTTTAAATATTTATAATACTAATGTAAACTCAATCTTGTGTATAATGCAAGACAAGTCGGTGTTGCGTGAAATATATGATATTAAAGGAATTTAATGAGATAATGTATTATGAAATCTTTCGGTGTTACATTCTCCCCTACTTTAATAAATTTCATCCTAATAATTTGATTTTGTTCTTCGAAAATAAAAGATTGAAAATAGAAATTACCTTTGTGGAAAACCCACATCGAAAATAGGGTTAATAAAATTTAGTCTTAATAACATGTAAAGTGAAATGAACCAGTCAACACAAAATTAGGATTTTGAAAAAGAGAACATTGGTGGAAATTAGAGACACATAATTATAGAGAAAATTTAAATATATATATACAGAGTGATTGATGTCATCGATCACAAACAAGTGAATAATAAATGGAAAAATTGGGGGCTACAAATCCATAAATCTATGATGATTTAATGTACCAACAGATCAAAAAAACATTAGGATAACAGTTTTTTTAGATACTTTTTTAAGACGAGGGATTAATTTACTATCAAGATAAGAACTCAAGAAAAAATACTTGATTTAATTACCTTTCATAATAATAATCTCATCATTTGGTTGTGTTTTGATCTATTTTCACTTCATCCCTTACGCTAGGAAATGAATGTTCAAAAATGTTTTTATGCCTAAAGCGCATTTGATAAATAATAAGGTCCAAAAGTATTTCCTTAATCCTCTATAAGTTAACTAAAATCCAAAAGGATAGGTCAAAGTATCAAATATATTATACTTTAACCTCAACCAAAATATCAAGTGCCCAACTTACACCATTCCAACCTTTAGACTTAAACTCACAGTCCAAACCATTATATTGGAGGTAAACATAATGAAGATATCTTTTTTTCCACATAAATACATGTGAATACCTTCATCATTTATTCTCTTAAAATATGGTAACACCCTGAATTACCATAAAATCTTATTAAATACATTCATGTTATTTTATTCTTTATAGAATACTGGATATACTCCTCAAATCCAAAAATGTTGTAAAATACAACAATGATGGAATAAAAAAACAATTAATTAGTTCCAAGGTAGTCAAGAATATCCAATATAAGTTATCCGAATCAATAATCTCTTATTCCAAAATCACAACATCATTATCAGAACCATATTAAGTCTTATCTTTTCCACATCCATGTATTTTCCAAAAAGTTTAACTTGCAAATGAGTCACTTTTCTTAATACCATACAATCTCAATTATTCAATAAAATAGTACTGTAGTACAATTCTTATTTACTTCCATAATTCATATAACAATTAAATAATTGATAAAACACTCAAATGACATAATTCTTCAATATATAAATACTAATACATTAATTATTCCACGTCAACTATAGTAACAACTTATGCTTGACCTTAATCCATTTGATTCTGCTGAGCTATATTTTCTTAACACTTAGGCCATTTATTTGCGTAATGTCCCATTTCACTACAGTTAAAACACTGAATATTAGTCTTTTATTTGTTCCATTTGCATTCTTTTTCTCGATGAACATTTTCTCCACACATATAAAAAACAACCAATCATTTCAATCAGTTCGAAAGGTGATTCATTCCATAGTTATCACATATGGGAAAATCCTTCTTTTCCTTCTTTTCTTTATCCATCTTTCTCTCTTCCATCCTTTTTCTAATGGCTTCCCATCAAGTCAATATGAATCAAATAATTATTTACTTATCTTTTTAACACATGATATTATTTCTTCATATTATGAGAATACATGGGAGGCTATTTCCCTTCGGAATGCTAGCATAAGTCCATAAAAGTTAGGATCCTTCTTACACTTTGAAACATGTGAATTGGTGGGGTAGTCATTACTTCTACTAGGTTCCATTTCTATATAATTCCATACACTATATTAGGTTATGAATCATAATTCATGATTCTAAACTAGTGAATACTTAAAATAAATTGAAACTTTTTTTCATATCTATTCTCATAATCATAAAAATGGATTCATTGCGGACAAATTTAATCATAAATTCTTCATATTGGTTTATAATGAAAATGTGAATTATCCTAAGAATATCCCTTAGGAGTGTCAAACAAAGTGCATAGTAAGGCTCGTTGTCATGTACCAGGTTACCCCGAGTAGTGATTGGAACACCTTGTCAGACTTTTCACCCCTACGTACATCCATTCCAAAAACACATTTACTTGTAATATCTAGGTTGGGATGTATTTTCTAAAAATACCCACATAATCTCTATTTTTCAATTCTAGGATTCTTATCAATACTTATCCTCGAATTATATCTTATGGTTATGATCCCGAATCTTAGTTTTCTAAATCTATTTTCAATTTTGTTACTAAACTTTATCTGATGCCAACTATAATGCCCTGACCCTATGAGAATAGAGCCGACGTATTATTTGAATACGTTGGCATGATTTCAAGGAATCAAGTCCTGAAGGGCTAATCAGTTTTGGAGTCTTGACAAATAGATTACATACTTGAACATTACATAACACTTTCTAACATAAAACACAACATATATAATCCTTTGAGAATTCCTTTATTCCCCTAAATTACCCATTCATTTCAATCATAATAAACTTTTTTGCATCATGGGAAAATAAAACATAAGAAATGGGTGATCTCAAATGCTCAGTAAGGGTAAATAATTTAGCGTATGCTAAAAACTTTTCGGGCAACATGTATAATAAAGACATTAGAATTTTAAAAATAAAATTAAATATAATATGAAAAAAAATATGTAAACAATTACCATATAAACATGGACATAAATATTATACTAGTCAAATAATCACAGGTAATAACTAATTTCATAACGAGGAAATGCATAATGCTGGACATAATAACTACTATGTCGAGGCATTGTGCCAAAACCATTCATAAATATTTGTTCAAGGCCTTGTTCCAAGACACTGGTTTTTCTGATGATACCTACCAATGCATTGAGGGTCTATAGCAGGCCTCTCCTCTCACTAACTAAGTCCAATTCATTCCTCATATGAAAAGGGTGAAATAAAACATAATCATTCTTATTAAAACTAGCATACGAAATGTTAATACTTTATTCATGAACCATAAATGGCATAAAAATAGCACATCCATTATTAATCATATCATAACTCATTCAATACAATATAGAAGATTATATTATAATAAATCAACCTCCATCAATAATAATATCCCATAAAGGATGTTAACATAGTTGAAAATGATCAGTAAAACTCTTTAAGGGAAATATCCCTTTTTGTGAAATTATTTAACAGTCACACATTTATAATGGAAGTCATTTAAAAAAGATTTCTGAATCAAACGGTCGCATACCACTTTGAAAATTTTGAAAGGAATTAAAATTTAAAAAAATCATGTACATATAAATAAATCCAAAAATTATTTTTAAAAAATGGAAATTAATTAGAAACATTAATAAAAATAAATCATTAAAACATTTAAATTGATGATATTTCTAAAGAGTCCCTTCTAGAAATCCTTAAAATATTAATTTCGAAAAAATTTTATAAAAAATGGAAATTGATGATAAATATGTCCTACTAAATACATCCACCTAAATAGTCTCGGATAATAATGAGATTGGGGATTTAACCCTTACCATATATTTTTCTTTGGTTGAGGGTATGTATAACCTCCTTTATAATGGCCATAATATGTTATTAAATTATACCAGAACTATATTCATATTTATGATATCATACATGATTCATTTATGACTTTATACTACCCATTTTATATTAATTTCCATATTAATGTAACATTTGGGTAATAATCGCTTTCTTTATTGTACATGTTTTAACATTTTATTCTTGATAATATCACTTATATAATAATTTAATTACTTGTAGAATATAAAAAATTATTTATATTTCATATATATATATATAATATATAATATGTATAGTAGATAGATATATGAAATGGAATAAACTATTCATTGAGACGGTAGGTCATACATACGGATGAAAGTTGTTTCACTACTAGAAAATAAGGCTATAGACACAGTTTTAATTTGTGGGTGTTGGGCCAAAAACCATGGCTATAGGTTATATCCATGGTTCACTCAACCGTGGTAGGTATTAGTGTGGATATAGGGTAAACCATATACCTACGATTTTGAACAGTGGCTAAAACCCTCTAGCGAGGGTTTTGAACCATGGCTAAAACCCTCTATCCACAGTTTGAAAACTATGGAAGAGGCTAAAATCACTCTTCATATATATCAACAGTTTTAAACCGTGGATTTATGTCTATAGAAAATGTTTTGAATCATGGCTATTGGTCTTAACATTTCCTAAAAAATCCCACACCATTCAGCCAGTGTTGGCCCCTTGCACCCCATGCCCCCTTGCACCCCCTGCACAGCCCCCCTTGCACCCCCTCCCCCTGTCCCCTTACACACTTACACACCCCTTTCACTACCCCTACGGGACACCCCCACTACACCCCCCTCCTAGACAGACACCCCTCCCCTAGGACAGACACCCCCCTGGACACCACCCCCCTCTGTACAGACACACCCTAGATAGCAGCCCCCACCCCCTACACAACCCCCTTGAACCCCTCTTCCACATCACGTTCACCCCCCCCCCCTCACACCCCCTAGTCCCCTTGCACATACCCCTTCCACTTCTTCACATCCCCACTACACACCATCCCCCCTGCACACACCCCTACACCGCCACACCCTTGCACCCCCCCCCCACCCATCCCCCTTGCACCCCCATGTCTCCTGGAACACACACCCCTGCACACTTACACACCCCTACTACAATCCCCTTGCTCCACCCCGGCTGGATACCCCCTACTAGACCCCCCTTACACCACCCTTGTAGGACACCACTTTCACCCCCTAATGGACCCCCCCCCCCCCCCCCCCACACAGCACCCCTTACACCCCGTCTCCTTGCACTCACCCCCTGCACACCCCTGCTAGACACCCATTGCACCTAACCTACAAGAAACCCCTTGCACCACCCCTATTGGACCCCCCATGCACCACTCCAATTGGACACTCCTTACACCACCCCTTTTAGATACCGCTTTTACCACCTCTACACACCTGTATACCCATTTCCCCTTGCAGACACAACCCTACACACTTGCACACTCCTGCTAGACACCCCTTTCACCACCCCTGCAGGACACCCCATGCACCACCCCTGGTGGACCCCCCCATGAACACCCCTTGCACCACCCCCTGGTGGAGACCCCATGCACAGCCCCCCTTGCACCTCCCTACACCCCCTGCTCAACCCCCTTTCACCCCTCCCCCCCCACAGACACAAAGCCCCCTTTCACCCCCCCCCCTTAAAGATCCCTTGCACTCCCCCTACACACCCCTTTCCCCTTTCCCATACCCCCTTGCACAACCCCCCCACACCACCCTTGTTGGACACCCCTTGCACCACCCCTGCTGAACACCCCCCATGCACACCCCCCCTGCACACCCCCCTGCACACCCATGTCCCCTTTCACACACCCCCTTCCACACCCCATACACCCACTACACCGCCCCCTGCACCACCCCTATTGGACCCCCCTTACACTAGCCCTGCTAGACACCCCCACTGCACACCCATGTCCCCTTGCACACACCCCATTTTACACCCCCTTGCACCACCCCTGTTGGACCCCCCTTGCACCACCCCTACTGGACACCCCCTCATAGACAGGCCCCCTAGATAGACCCCCTCCCTCCTAGTAGATTTAGTCTCTCTTCCATATAGTGTAGGAAGAGAATTAATAGTGTAATAATGGCCATAATAGTTGGAGTAGTTATGTACTCACATAACAGATGAAATCAACACAAAAACAATCCATTAAAAAATTGTTTCTTGTGTGTGGTTACACTTGATTGGAAGAACATAGGGAAATTTCTAAAACTAAAAAAAAGAAATGATGAAATTATTGATTGAAGAATTAATTATTCATGTAATTAATTGGGGTTTCATTTCTTTTTTGAACGGAAAATGAATGGGCCTACCTAGATTCACTTCAAATTAGTTTCGATTAAGAGATTTGGAGGTGTGGTGGTGGAATAATTAGAGGTTATGACTACTCAAAAAGAAGAATAACTTAAAAATACCGAGGAAACATAAATTGTGGGTGCTATAGGGAATTTAGAGACTGTATAGATATAGTGAAAGGAGTATAAATAGGTGTTTGAATGAGCACATGATCCCTCTAAACTGACTAGTCACCAAGATCTATCTTTTTCTTCGACACTGCTGTCTGAGATGAAAAAATGGAGATCAAGAGTAGATGAATATAGCTAAATCAATGAAATTTACTACTATTTTCTCTTATAATCATGCACATATTGGATTATTTCTATGTGTTGTGGGGTAAAAAGGTCTTTCATTTCAAGTATGACATAACAACAGGCTCCTGTGGAGTTTCCATTCCAATGACCAACATCTAAATTTATGAAACCAATTTGGTTGAAGAGGAAACCTATGGAAAATATATATGTATATAAATATCTCAATTTTGTGTAATTATTGAGCGAGGTATGTGAATCTAAAATGACAATATAAGGTTTTTTAAATGGTTGTGTGTTGAGAACAAAACGGATTGGGACCAAAGGGAATGTATAGAGGATTAAGACCAATGCACTGAAAAGAGTTTCATCATATTTATAAATTATTTTATATATAATAAGGGTATTTTAATAATACTATTTTTTGTATTAGGTTCAAAAATCACTTAAATCTCTATGTAAATATGTATAAATTGTTTTATCTATTCGTTCTAGTAGCATTTAGAGCCTAATTTCATATTTCTTTGGCTAATATGACTACTTTGGAGGTTTTGTGGTGAGATTGAAACTACTGTGAGAGTCCAAATAAAATTTTATTTGATTGTAGTGGTGATTTAAACAATGAATAAAAGAAAGTGATTATCCTTTCTAAACATAAGGTTGTTAAGTTAAGTGATTCAGAATAGGCTATTCTAGTTTTTTAGCTTTTGGAAACCACTGTTCAAAATCACAAAGCCGACAAGAAATCTAGGAAATTATACATAGAGAATTCATCATTGGGAATTATATTTTGGAAAATAACATGGTTAATACATATTGGTAATCTCTAATAGTTTAAGAGATAACTCACTCTAAGAATAAAATAAGAGAAATAATCTCAAAATATCACTTCAAAAGCCTATAAGTTGACAAATTTTGGAATAAATATGCAATTATTGATGTGGGAAATGTACAATTTAAACATCGATGTTATGGTTTCTCTAGGAATTATAGATATCATACCTACTGATCATTTTAATCCTTTTCTCTATGTCAAATACAAAATCTGATTGAATTGTCTGTTTGCTTTATCTTTTCTAGTGAAAAGACTACTAGAGGTGCATGTCTGGTTGTGGGACTGGTTCAGATGTTGAGGGTAAATTTGAAATGAAATCCAAATGGGGGATTATCAGGGCACTGTTTTATGTTTTAGAAGCTAGTTGATGAAGAAGTCAATTATAAAAAGATGGGAGATCCTCTAAAATTTTATGATTAATAACAACACTTCCAACTTTAGGCTTCAAAAAGTATGACAAAAAGAACATTTATTAAAATTCAGATTCTCATTGAGTACTTTTTTTCCCTATCTTGGAATGAAATGTTAATAGGAATACCATAATTTAGAAATATAATCAAAAAAACAAATGGAGGAGGTCAGGTTTTGTGATTTTCTAAAGTGGAATATGGAACTATATCAAGAAACTTATAATATATGATGTAAAGACCTGAAATTGTCCATTGAAATTTTTTTCATAAATACATGGGAATTTTACGATCCCGCGAAAATTGACGGCGCTTGATTCTGTGGCCTGGTGTGCCCGGAATCAATTACTGATGTTTTTTTCGGGTATTTTCAGTAAACGTACAAGAGGATTTTTATAACTTTTGAACCGGTGCTCAGAATTGAAATACAAGGGCACCGTTGAACTCGCAGTTCTGGTATTCGCTTAAGGATACTTTCACCTCAACATCAGTTGGTCGAGAGTAGAAGATAGATTTTGGGTTTTTGTGGAATGTAATAAAATAATTTGACTTTTCACTTTATTTTATTTGAGTCACCATGTGGTTGTCTAGTGGTTAAAACCTCATCATGGAAGTTTTAGGTGGGACCACCACACCTTAACCTCCCATGAGAGGTTATGGTGGTGGGGCCCACCCAAACATAACCTCCCGTGAGAGGTTACCACAAGGGGACCACACATGGCTTATCCCCCTATTGATAGAGGAGAGTAAAACCTCTCAATTATCCCTCATTAATGAGGGAGAGCCTCTTCACCTCACATAATTAATTCTTTGCTCCAACTCTTGTGGATTAATTAAGGGGTGCCATGTAATTAATTCACTATTTTTGAATTTTGTGCCAACACCTAAAATAATAGATATATTATTATTTTTGGGTTGGCATTGTTCATTACAGTGGAAACCTTGGGTGTTTTGTGGTGCGGATTATTGGTAGAAGGCCCCAACGAAGAACTCTAACCAATGAAGAATGAAGAACGCAAACGGTCCCCTTAGATCTTCTTCCTCGGACACCTACCGACGTGGAACCACTTCGTTAACCATCATGTGAATTCCGAAGTGGAAGAGTGTGGAGGATGCGATGAACAACAACTTCATCTTCTTCCCATGACATCACCATCGATGATAAACGATTAAAGGTAGGGTTTGTTTTGTGTAATTATTCATTCCTTTTATCTCCTTTGAATGAAAGGAATTGTTGCGGAGTGTTGTAGGAATAATTGAATTTCACATCTCTTTGTCTTTGTTGAACCAATTGTTATCATCCCTAAACACGGAGGGTGGGGGCCAAACTAACATGGCCCAACTCCCCCTATTGATCTCTATGTGATGTTTCTTTAGCATGTCAGTGAGGTGATGAATGATGAATGTGGCAACGACAAAGGCCGCTCTACCTGCGGCCTCCGTGATCCACACCACCCCCGTGACACTCCAGTGCTAGGGGCTGAACCTCGGCCCTCTGGCAGAGCCGCCTGGCCATGCCCCGCCTGGCCATGCCCCGCCTGGCCGCGCCCCACCCACCTGGCAGTGCCGCTTATTGGATTCCCTAAAGGCCTCCGCGCGCACCACCCTAATTTGGTCGCCTGACAGCCTCCGCGCACACCCTACATGCCTCCGGCGAAGCGCCCCCCTTGTGGCTTCCAAGTCGAGCCGGCAACCCGACCCCCTCGCAGCCTCCTGGATGAGCTAGTGTCTCTCCCCCCTTCACGGAATCTTGGCCGAGTCGGCATCCCAACCCCCTCACAGTGCCTTGGCCGAACAGGCCTGGCGATGCCCTCCGCACTGAGTCACGTCGGGCCGCGCCCTCGTGACGCTCCGGGCCGAACTGGCCCCGAGCCTGGGATGAACCGCCCTCGCGGCCTGCTGGGCTGGGCCCAGCGGGATGGGCCAAACCCAACGGGCCGGACCACCCAATGGTCTAGATGGACCCATCAGGTCAGAACAGGTCAACCTGAACCGGGTCGTCTCAAACTGGGGTGGGCGAGTCGGTTCGATCGGGTCAGACCGGACCTAGGCCCACTACCCCCTTTAGTTTTTTTTGCCATATGATTGGCACCAGACATCTGTTTGTCAAAATTTCAGTGGTGCTAGAAATCATGGAGTGTAGTTTTCCCTTTGAGTATACTCCACTGGAGTTTGGGTTTAGTTGAGATAAGGTCAGGTTGCATCATACACGAATCCAACCGGGCCCTTGGGACTAAAAGGATAATAACTCACATACCGAGCATCTGATTGATGCATCGTGTGTTGCGTTGAGACCCCTATGACGTGGCGAACCTCTGTGGTACTTATTTCTAGGACTTCGTGGAATTTTATGTATCGATACTCGGCGTGAGGAGATGACCCTCCTGGAATCAAGAATTCTTCATGCGGAACCTTGTGGCTGGCTGTGCACTGACGACTGTTCCTGGATCTTGTGTGGGTTCGACAGCAATGAAGACTATTCCTGGATCCCTTACAGATTCGATGGCTCTAGATACTATTCCCGGATCCTGTTTTGGTTTGACAGTTCTGACTTCTGTTCCTAGATCCTATGGGGATTCGACTGAATAATTATTCCTATATCCTGGGTGGGTTTGACGGTTATGAATTCTGTTCCTGGATCTTGTGTGAGTTCAACAGAATAGATGATTCAGTGGCTACATCTGATCATCTCTATCTCTCTACAAAAGTTGTATACCTGTGTGAGCTAAGTCAGTAACTTTTGTGTTTACCTCATGATTGAGATGGATTAATTGATAACTTAGGTATATGTAGGGGCATATACTTAAGTGGGGTTATCTTTTGATTTCATACTTTCTGATTTGTCCTTATTGGATTTTGTGAGACCATGAGGGTCTTGGGGTCCATACTGAGTATCATTATACTCACCCCTACACTGGCTATGCCCACACCTTGTTGTGTTGGATGCAGATGACAGACAGCACTGACCGAGGTTGAGTGTATGTGGACTGGACGGTACCTAGAGGTGGACCTCACAACGG
This sequence comes from Viscum album, assembly GCA_963277665.1. Classification (NCBI taxonomy): domain Eukaryota; kingdom Viridiplantae; phylum Streptophyta; class Magnoliopsida; order Santalales; family Viscaceae; genus Viscum; species Viscum album. The sequence goes on along the minus strand of OY728123.1, from coordinate 1,192,400,660 downwards.
GTCGGTACCCAGAGGAGACTGAAGGATGTGTAGTGTTGCAGAGGATTTCTGTACCTACCCTTCAGGTAGGATTTGCGGTGGACGATCCAAGAGCGGATTTTCACCTTTCAGTTGTTTTTTCCTTTTCTTCAGTTGTACTTGATTTTTAGTTTTACTTGTACGTTCCTGTTGGTCTTTTATTTCAGGCCCCTTTTACTTTTCAGCACTCCTTTGTATATAGTCTTGCTTAGTGTTATAATTCCATCTCGTACTCTTTTGTGTGTGTTTACACTTTTTAAAGGCAATACCTTCCTAGATTTAGGGATTTATGCCTTTGGTTCTACTCGTCAGCCCCTGGACGATGGAAGGTGGGATTGGGGTAGTCATGGCATGGGCCCCAGGGGATGGGTCATGACAAATTTGTATCAGAGGAGTCAGTTATACCACAAAACTTAGGACTCTGGTATTTTTTGTGAAGCAATAGTGTTAAGGGTACTGAGTGCATTTTTTAGTTTAGGGAGTACAGTGTTGGGGAGGCAGCATATGTATCCATACACCAAGACCTTGGCTTCTGATTTCTAACTCAGTGCACGAAAACACCGATTGCGTGTGTGGTTCAATAGTTTTCTTAGTGATCTCTTTGAGTTAGCACACCAGGTATGACTTATTGACTATGGTGCACCTGCTTATTTACATGATGCCTCAACACAAACATTCAGCCAGGGATATGAGAGTTGTACGTGCTGATAGCCCACCGAGTGATGATTCCTCGTTGCAGGGCCCTATTACAGCTGAGGCTCCATTGGTACCACTAACCATTGGGCCACTGATACCACCAGCCTCATAATTAGAGAGTGAATGCCACCTAAGCACGTTTCACGAGTTCCAGTGCCAGAGGCCGAATGGACCCACATGTAGCTGAAGATTGGCTGGAGGCTGTGGTGAGAGTATTCATAATGGTACGGACACCAGCAAACCTTATGGTGAACCTTGTTGTGAGTCTCCTTTAGGAAGCAGCAGGCAGATGGTGGAGCCTGATGCTCCAGGTGAATGACGCGGCGACACTTCTCTGGGTAGACTACGAGAGCCTCCTTCGAGCAGAGTTTGTCAAGCCACCCTACGTACGATGCAGATACAAGAGCTACTGCATCTATTGAAGGGTATCATGAAGGTAGCACAATACTCAGTGAGGTTCACCGACCTCTCGCACTACTCCATAGATATGGTACAAGACCCATTCTTCTGGGAATAGACCTTCGAGCAGGGTCTCAGGAAATAGATCAGGGCTTCAATGATCTCCATCAGCATCCTGACGTAGGAGGGGGTGTTGGAGCGAGCCCTCTTAGAGAAGAGTTTCCTTGATGAGTAGTCACAAGCAGCGAGACCCTCCACCGGGCATCACGTAGCGGAATCTTCTGCAGTTGGAAGCAGAAATATTTCACCGAGGTCCAAGTGGACCAAACCATCTGATGAACGACCTCAAGACACGGGTTCGGTTGTGCGAGGAACATGAGAGAGAGCCAGTCATTCTAGGAATAGCAGGGTTTCCCATGCGGTGGGCAGGGTCACATGGCTCACGACTGTCCGACCCGCTGTACGGATGATCAGCAGACAGTTGAGGGACCTCCCAAGAAGAGTCTGAGGTTTGATCGAGGCGATCTATAGGTCGCAGGAAGACGTGCCAGAGGAGATGGTTTTGAAGCTAGTGGTGGATGACTTTACAAGGTGTTACCACCACCACCACCACCAGTAGGTCCACCCTGACCACAGGGAGTATGTGGACAGAGGAGAGCTCAGCTCCAGGTAGCTGAGGCTTAAGATCATGGTGCTCTGGAGATGATTCGAGGTACGATCTATGTCTACTCCACCTTAGCAGAAGTTTTTATAGACTCAGGTGTATGTATCTATTTCATTTACACCACCTTCATCTGATGCTCGTAGATTCCGTTGGAGTCGTTGGCTCGATCCTTATGGATAGAGACTCCTACGGGAGCAGACGTGACGATTACACACTAGTTCAGGTAGTGTGAGCTTACTCTAGGAGGCGAGATATTCAACTGGGATCTCTTCGTAGTGGCATCAAGGCCTTACAACATCATATTTGGTATGGATAGGTTATCTAGGGTCCATACTCAGATTGACTGTATTAGGTGCAAAGAGCGGTGTGTCTGCACAGATGGGACCAGTTTTATCTTCATCGGTGAGAAGGGAGCCTTTGAAGCACATGATGGACTTACTCAGAGGAGGGTGCATCCAATAACTCATTAGTTGGCATGACTTACCCTTGGATCAGTTGATGTGGAGAGTCTGAGCTATCCTATAGTTTTGGACCAGTACGCAGATGTTTTCCCAGACGATGTTCCAAGACTACCTCATCACACAAAGGTGGAATTCTAGATTGACATGTACCCTGGGACGACACCTATATCTACAAAAACATATCAGATGGCTCCCGCTGAGCTTTGTGAGATGCGGGTATAGCTAGAGGACTTGGAGGGGAAGAGATTCTTCTGGCACAATGTTTCTCCCTAGGCAGCTCCGATTCTGTGTTCCAAGATGGCGGATTGGATCCTGAGGCTTTGTGTCAACTACCATCGCCTAAACCAGGTGACCGTGAAGAACAAGTATCCACTCTCATGGATTGACGACCTCTTCGATCAGCTCAAGAAAGCATAGTGCTTCTCGAAGATAGACCTCATATTAGGCTATCACCAGCTCAGAGTTTGAGATGAGGATGTGCAGAAGATGACCTTCAGGTGTCAGTACGACCACTATGAGTTCTTGGTTATGACTTTGGGTGTAACCAATTCTCCAGTAGTGTTCATGGGACTCATGAATAGGATCTTCTAGCCGTACCTCAATCACTTTGTCATAGTCTTCATCGACGACATTCTGATCTACTCGACTACTCATGAGGACCATTCCTACCATTTCTAGGTAATACTGGACACACTCTAAGAGCACCAGCTTTAGGGTAAGCTCTCGATGTTCTAGTTTTGGATTTAAGAGGTTCACTTTATGGGTCACATCATCTCAGAGGCCGGAGTTGCAGTGGATCCAGTGAAGATTGAGGTGGTACTTTCTTGGGAGCCACCCAGGAGTGTGACAGAGGTACAAAGTTTCCTCGGTTTGTCTTGTTACTACCAAAGGTTCGTTCCAGACTTCTCCAGAGTTGCATCACCACAATCAGCCTTGACAAAGATGGTGAAACCCTTCGTGTGGTCGGAGAAATGCTAGCAGAGCCTTCAGGAGCTAAGGCAGAGGCTGACTAGTTCCCCCACCTTGAGGATTCCAGAGGAAGGTGTAGGGTACGTAGTCTACTGCAACACATCAAGGACCGGACCCGGGTGTGTCTTGATGCAGGAGCAAGATGTGATCATGTATGGTTCTCAGCAGCTGAGACAGAATGAGAAGAACAACGCTACCCATGACCTGTAGTTAGCAGCATTGGTCTTCACCTTAAAGATGTGGAGAAACTATCTGATGGGAGAACGTTTCACTATGTACTCTGATTACAAGAGTTTGAGGTATATATTCTCTCATAAGGACATGAACTAGAGATAGAGGCGATGGCATCAGATCCTCCAGGACTATGAGTTCAAGAGATTCTATAATCTTGTGAAGGGGAACGTTGTAGCAGATGAACTCAGTAAGAGATATGGTATATAGTTTCTAGGTGAGGCGATTGAGCAGCTGGGTACTTTATAGATATCCTTTATGGATAGAGATGGAGTAGCCTTTCTGCAGTCTCTTGAAGTCACTCCCTCACTTCTTCAGCGAGTCAGGGAGGCGTAGTGTGGAGACGATGACTACGAGACACGATGTGCTTAGATATCAATAGGGCAAGCACCTGATGGATTTTATGAATGTGGTGAGCATGTCACTGTCTTCATAGGATGTACAATGGTTCCATTGTCACTTTAAGAGGAAGTATTTAGGGAGTTCCACACATCCCCTTTAGAGGTACATCCAAGAGTGGAGAAGATGTACCAGGACCTTCGATGACAGCACTGGTGGCCAGGTATGAAGAAGGAAATAGAAGAGTTTTCCTCTTGATGCCTCACTTTTCAACAACTGAAAGCATAGAATCAGGTACCAGCAGGCTTGGTTCAGCCATTAGTGGTCCTGGAGTGGAAGTGGGATGGGATATCCATGGACTTCATGATGGTTCTTCCACATACATCCAGGGGTCATGACTGGATTTGGGTGATCGTCGACTGGCTCACCAAGTCAGCCCACATCCTACCAATCAGAGAGTAGGGTTTAGTAGAGAGCTTAGGACGACTCTATGTGCATGAGATTGTGCGGCTACATGGAGTACCTTCTTCTATTGTCTCATATCGTGACGCACGGTTTACGTCCAGGCTATGGAAGAGGTTGAAAGAGGCATTCAGGACCCAGCTTCGTCTGAGTTCCGCCTTCCATCCTCACATGGATGGTCAGACTAAGGGGACCATTCAGACCCTCAAGGACATGTTGTGTGCTTGTGTCCTTGACTTCGGTAGCATCTGGGAGGATCACTTACCATTAGTGGATTTTTCCAACAACAACAGCTATCACTCCACCATTAGGATGGCACCTTTTGCGGCCTTGGATGTTCGACCTTGCAGATCGCCACTGTACTAGACAGACCTAGAGGAGTCAGTACTAGTGGGACCAGAGATGGTATAGGCTACCACAGAGAAGTTGCAGATCATCCAAGAGCAGATGAAGACTGCCTAGAAAAGGAATAAGTCATGTGATGATAGAATATTAAGACCTATAGAGTATGAGGATGGCGACCACCTCTTTCTACAGGTCTCACCCCGATGAGGTTTACAAATATTTGGCCGAGGTAGAAAGTTATCTCTATGATTAATCAAACCTTTCCATGTCCTTAATAGAGTAGGAGAGGTGGCTTACCGACTTTCTCTTCCACGTCAATTTCATTGGGTGCAAGATTTCTTCCACGTATCCCAGCTGAGGAGATACATGCATGACGCTTCTCACAACATCGACCATGGGGAGAAGGACGTCGATGATGGGGCAACTTTTATGGAGGTTCCAGTGGAGATTGAGGATTGATAGGAGTTGATCCTTCATGGATGTTCGATACATCTAGTGTGAATCCGTTGGCAGCACGGGAACCTCCAGGAGAGCACATGTGAGTAGGAGGCTCAGATGTATGCTCAGTACCCCCATTTGTTCCCTTAGTTCCAGTTTTAGCCTACAGAGATGTAAAGCCCTGAGGTTTGGAGTATGTAAAGACCCATAATTTTTGTGGAAATTTTTTTTTTGAATACATGGAAATTTTACGAGTCCACGAAAATTAACGGCCCTTGATTTTGAGGCCCGGTGTGCCCAGAATCAATTTCTGATGTTTTGTTCAGGTACGTTAAGTAAACATATGAGATGGTTTTTATAAAATTTGAACCGGTGCTCAGAATTGAAATCTGAGGGCACCATTGAACTCACAGCACCAGTATTCACTTAAGGAGACTTTCACCTCAACGACAGTTGGTCGAGAGTTGAAGATAGATTATGGGTTTTCGTGGAGAGTAATAAAATAAAGTGAGTTTTCTCTATATTTTATTAGAGCCTCCATGTGGATGTTTGGTTTTTAAAACCTCCTCATGGGAGTTGGTGGTGGGACCACCACACCTTAACCTCCCATGAGAGGTTATGGTAGTGGGGCCCACCCAAACATAACCTCCCGTGAGAGGTTACCGCATAGGGACCACACGGGGCTTAACCCCCCTATTGATGGAGGAGTGTAAAACCTCTCAACTCTCCATCTTTAATGAGGGAGAGCCTCTTAACCTCACCTAATTAATTATTTGTGCCAACTCTCGTGGATTAATTAAGGAGAGCCATGTAATTAATTCTTTATTTATGAATTTTGTGCCAACACCTAAAATAATAGATCTATTATTATTTTTGGGTTGGAATTGTTCATTTCGGTGGAAACCTTGGGTGTTTTTAGGAAAGGATTATTAGGAGAAGTCCCCATCGAAGAACTCTTTCCAATGAAGAATGAATAACACCAATAGTCCCCTTCGATATTCTTCCCCATACACCTACCGACATGTAACCAATTCCACATCTGTCATGTGAATTTGGGAGTGTAAGAGTGCGGCAGACGCGACGAACGACAACTCCGTCTTCTTCCCGCGACTTCACCATTGACGACCAACGATTAAATGTTGGGGTTTTTTTTGTGTAATTATTCTTTCATTTTATCTCCTTCTAATGGAAGGAATTTTTTCGAAGGATTGTAAGAATAATTGAAGTTCAAATCTCTTCTTCTTTATTGAACCAATTACTATCACCCCTAAAGGCGGAGGGTGCGGGTCAAACTAACATGGCTTGACTCCCTCCGCTGATCTATTTGTGATTTTTCATCGGCTTGGTTATGAGGCGACGGAACGATGAAGGAGATGATGACAAAGGTCGTGCTACCCGCAGCCTCTGTGAACCGCGCCACCCCTGTGATGCTACAGTGCTCCAGGCCGTACCTCGGCCCTTCGGTCGAGCTTCTTGGTCGCGCCCCGCCTGGCCGCGTCACGCCTGGCTGCACCCCGCCTGGCCGCGCCCCGCCTGGCCGCGCCCCGCCTGGCCGTTCCCCGCCTGGCCGTGCCCCGCTTGGCAGCGCCCTGCCTCACCGTGCCCCGCCTCTCCGCACCCCGCCCTGTCGCCCGTGGCCCACCTGGTTAAGCCGCTACATAGCCGCCCTTCCGTCATTTGCGAGCGTCACCCCGAGCGACACCCCGAGTCGACTGCCTGTCGGCCTCCTCGTGCGCCCCGTGCACCAACAGGGAACTGGCCCCCTTACGGCCTCCTGGCCGATCCGGTAACCCGGCTCCCTCACGGCCTCCCGGTCGAGCTGGCATCCTGACCCCCCTCGCGGCCTCATGTCTGAGCCGTTGCCCCGACCCCCTCGCAGCACCCTATCTGAACTGGCCCGGCCGCGCCCTCACGACGCTCCGAGCCGAACTGGTCCCGAGCCCAGGATGAACCGCCCTCACGACCGACTGGGCTAGGCCCAGCTGGCTGGGCCAAACCCAACGGCCCGGACTACCCAACAGGCTAGGCCGGACCCATCAGTTCAGCACGAGTTGACCAGAACCAGGTCATCTCAAACTGGGTTGGTCCGAGTCGGTCCGACCGGGTTGTACCGGACCCAGTCCAACTACCCCCTTTACTTTCTTTGGACATATATTTGGCACTGGATGTCTATTTTGACGAATAGTCAGTGGTGCTAGAAATATTGGAGTGTAGCCTTCCCTTTGATTATACCCCACTAGAGTTCGGGTTTAGTTAAGATACGGTCATGTTGGATCGTACATGAATCCAACTAGGCCCCTGAGATTAAAAGGCTAATAACTCACAGACCGGGCGTCTGATTGATGTGTCGTCTATTGCATTGAGACCCCTATGACATGGAGGAACTTTGAGGTACTTCTTCCGGGGACTTCATGGCAGTTGATGTATCGACACTTGGCTTGAGGAGCGGACCCTCCTGGAATTAATGATTCTTCATACGGAACCCTGTGGTTGGATTGGCACTGATGAGTGTTCCTAGATCCTGTGTGGGTTCGACAACACTGAAAATTGTTCTTGGATCCTATGTGGATTCGACAGCACTGACGATTGTTCCTAGATGTCATATGGATTCGACAGCTCTGACTACTATTCATGTATCCTATTTGGGTTTGACATTATTGACTTCTGTTCCTAGATCCTATGTGGGTTCGACAGAATAAATGTTCCTCGATCCTGTGTGGGTTTGATAGTTCTGAATTATGTTCCTGGATCCTGTGTGGGTTTGACATAATAGATGATTCAGTGGCTACATCTGATCATCTCTATATATTTACAAACTTTTTATACATGTGTGAGCTGAGTCAGTAACTTTTGTGTTTACCTCATGATTGAGATGGATTAGTTGATAACTTAGGTATATGTGTGGGTATATACCTAAGTGGGGTTATCTGTTGATTTCTTAATTTGTGATTTATCCTTCTTGAATTTTGTGAGAACTTGAGGGTATCGGGGTCCCTAATGAGTATCCTTATACTCACCCCTACATGGTCTATGCTCTCACCTCATTTTGTTGGATGCAGAAGACAGATAGTGCTGACCGAGCTAAGTGTACGTGGATTGGACGGTACCCGAAGGTGGACCTCACAACGATTTGGTACCCATAGGAGACTGGTGGACATGGATTGCTGAGGAGGCTTTCTGTACCTACCCTTCAGGTAGCATCCGTGGTGGACGATCTAGGAGATTCTTTTCACCTTTCATCTGTTTTTTCCTTTTCTTAAGTTATACATGTTTTTAGGTGTAATTGTACTTTCCTGTTGGGCTTGTATTTCTAGCCCTTTTTACTTTTCAGCACTCCTTTGTATACAGTTTTGATTAGTTTTTTTCTTCTAGCTCGTACTCTGTTGTGTCTGTTTACACTTTTATAGGAAATGCCTACCTAGTTTTAGGGATTTACACCTTTGGTGCTAGTCACCATCCCCTGGCCTATGGAAGGCGGGCTTGGGGTAGTCACGACACAAGCCCCGGGGGACGGGTCATGACATATGACAAGGTGGTAGTTCTATTTGAATTATTTAGTATTTCCACCATGACTATAATTTTTAATTTCTAGATGGTGGTGATAATGGGAACATGGGATTGGGTTGTATATTTACATAATAGTGTGGGGTGGTGTTGCGCTGGGGGTAGGTGAGTGTCAAATAACTACTACTAAATCATTGCAAATTGTATTTAAATGTTGTTTTCCTTATAGATGAGAGTAGTATGGGGTTGATGACGTTCCTTAATTGGAATTACTGACTTCCATATTATTCAGAATCCTTTAATTAAATTGCTCATATCCTACATGTATTTGACACATATTATCTCTCAATTACTACACCAATTTCGATATAACTGTAGGTCATAAAATAGTCTCCAAGAATCTTTTCATTTCAATTTTTACAAACATGTATTTGATTTCATGATTAATGTATGTCAAATCTATTCAAAAATACTAAAAAATTATTTTCTCAAGAAAAATATAGGGAGTCAAGAGAAGAAGAAGATAAGTTTTATGGTCATATCTCAGGAGCCTTATCAATTGCAACTAGTATTGGGTGGTGAATGAGGAACACAACACTTATACAAAGTGGTTCTGTGATGGGGAAATAAGAACCTAGTGAGAGGTGGATAAAGTCCTTTTTGGGACATGTATGTGTTATATATTTTGATTAATAATATGAAGTTTAACCTATCTTGGTAAATTATTTGTTTCATGGCTCACTTCTACAAAGGGAAATCAAATCTGAATTACTATCCTTATGGTAGGCTGATCTCACTTGTTATAATAAATATGGAATTTAATTTGAATGAGGGAGAGGCAATGAGATTACATAAGATTAGTACCCTATCTACAATTATTTTGAAGAACATTGGGTACTTATAAGATACCAACTCAAATTCCTTGAAGCTAGTTAGTTAGAAAAGAGTGGCTCAAATATGAAATATGTATCCCTAAAGATTCAGTCCCTATAGTGTGATATGTTCACACCATTCCTTGGGCAATATTTCAAGAGGAATTTTATGGGTGAGTTCTATGGTACCAAAGACGATGTAAGGAATCTTGGTATTGGAACTAATAGATCCTTAAATTAAGTAGTGGAATTTTATGATGAATTTAATTGGAAGTTGAATGAGATCATGAATGTCTCTAAGGATGATCAATGTATGGTTTTTAGATCTCTTTTTATATTATTTATAAACTACTAGAATTTATTAACCTCTTTAAAAAAAATTCTGTAAATATGTTCAAGGTCTATATTCATATTCTCCCATAACAGAGCTAGTGGTTATTAGAAAACCATTTTTTAAAACAATAAAGAAATTATGGAATCATGTTTTTAAAACAATAAGGAAATTATATAATTCAAATTAAATTTTTAGGTTGATGGAACCTACCTCAAAATAAAAATATGTTGCTTTTGATGATGAAAACTCGAATCTTTGTTTTCCTTCTTGCACAAATATGACAATTAACATATATATAAGGACAACTAGCCTATATATACATATTTTCATGTCTAAATATTGACAAGGGGGTCCTTATATAAATTGTTATAATTGCATATACCCCTTCACAATTACACATGTATGAATTTTTCAAATCTATATATAAGCACACCTAGCCCCAATATATATATTCATAATATAATGAGTGAATATATATAAAGGGGGAACTTATATATTTATATTCCTACCTATGCTTACACCTGTAAGCCTTCATCAATGACAACTCGAATCCACCTCAACAAAATCCAAAACACACTACAAAAACATAAGGAACCCAAAAATCAAAAAATTCCTAAGTAAAATTGGGCCAAATAATAAAAATAGAATAAACCTTAACCAAATCTAATGTTTAACTCATTGTCTTCGATGGTGGTAGATAAAACCAGCCTCATCATAAGAAACCACCTATAAGAAAATAGTGGGAAAAAATGAGATATAATGACTTCTTATATATATGTGATCAATGTGTCAACTATACATGATAAATGATACATGAATCCATAACCAACAATGAATAAATAATATTAAGATTGATATGTATATCTCAATACTAAATAGCATGATCATTAATAAATCACTTTATTTCTAAAACATCACATTCAATTTCCGATTAAAAAATAAAAAATCACCAAAATATGGGAATAAAGTATACTTCCATTAGCACTCAAAAGATAGAAATAGGGATTAGACATTGTTATTAACATAGAAAATCCATTCCTTGAATGTATAAATACCTAAAACTCTTCATGCATATATCCTTCTTAATTTTCTAGATTAAGGCCTCATTTTTTACCATGTTCTTCTTCTAGAATTCACCTTTATTCTTTGTTTATACAGGATTATCAATTTTATAAAGTATATAATTTTCCTTTTTTTATTCTTACTCAATCCTCTTAGATTTTCAAAATAGTTCGCTAATATGATTAGATGGTATTTTGGTGTATGATCTTCCTTCTTATAGATTGTGTATTCCTTCTTTGTAGAAACTATTTTCAAACATGTGATAATTGGTTCTTTCCTTTTATATTTCAACAATTATTATTTTTATGGAATATATATCATAAATTATTAACAATTTGGACTACTTGGTTTCCCTTCCACACACACTTTCAATAGCCTTTAGAGTACCCTTTTTTATGATCCCTTTCAAACTCCACCCTAGAATTGGGAATCACAAGCCCACTACAATATCAAATATTGATACTTTACCAACACATTGATCTGAATGACATATTAGAAATATAGAAGCTCTAAATAGCCTATTTATGAATATAAACTCTTCATAATTAACTGAACACACTGACTATACCAAACACTATAGGTAAATCATTAATTTTGGTGTGGACTTGGAACCAAATATGGGTTATCCAACATCTATATCTAGACACTAAATTCATCCATTTAATATCTAAGTTCATACATTTCACAACCTTGATAATGATCACTATCCCTTGATATAGATTTAACTTAAAATATTGAGTATAAATCTCCCCCACTATATTATTATCGATACCATCGTCAATTCTACCTACACATATCTACTGCCTCATATCACATTATGATCACTATAGAAGATCCTAGCCCAATAATCTCAACAAAATTTCTTCATTAAAATACGATCATCTTTCAAAAACACATTATATCAAAAAAAGACATTAAAATATATTAGATAGATAAATCCAATTTAAAGAAAAAAATAACTTTAGGAATACCTCAAAAATTATGGTACTAAAATCCCCTTCACCTAGTATGGATTATCCCAATAGAATCTTCTCAATAGAAAACCACATATCGACACATACATGAAACCTATTTTCCATCCCAATACTAAGGTAATGAATGCACATTCTTGATGAATGATAAATACACCAGGTTCCATTTATTTTTCTAATATTAATATGAGATATTACACATTCAATTTACTTTGTCCTCCTCATACTGATGCCCACCAACCAACATACATTACTACCCAGTTTCTATCCTTCCCCACGCACCTTCCTATAAAATGGATGTATCTACAAAGATAGCTCAATCTTTCATGAATATCTATTAGTAGGTTTCCAGTTAAAATGATGATAATCATACCCATAATTAGTACATGAGACCATTTAAAAAAATAATTCCGTTCTGAATATATATCAATTTGAAGGATAGCATGAAATGGATAAAACATTCAAATTTTGTTCCATACTCTATTACTGATTCCCATAATGATGTAGCTCCATGAATTCTGAGAACATGATCTTATTCTGTAAATCTACCATAGACTCCCATAGAAGAGGGAATGAAACTCGATCCATAAAACCACTACATTCCTTAATTTATAATCAAATGTATTTATCCATTCTGATTCATCTCCTCTGAATTTAAAAACATCTAGTTTCCCCCATATATACTCTAGATTTACAATCCTTTAAAATAGGAACTAAACTTTCTTCAACATATTCTAAACATCCTACGATCCCATCTCACTATGAAAATTTGATACTTCTACTCCTAGAACTCCTGGATAACCTAAAAAACCATTGACTTTCTTTTTTTAAGGCCTTGGTAAATGGATCAAATTATTTGTAACATAATATTATGGAAACAACCACTTGAGCATATTTCCAATGAGAACACAATTCCATCCTTATTAGATTTTTTATTGATGAATTTTTACTCATCATCATTCAGTAATAACAACATTACTAATTAGAAACTCATCATGCCATAATCCTAAGAATACATTATTACCAAAAAATCATGAAACAACCTTTAATCATTACTTAATAACAAAATATCATTTCAAAAACACCAAATCCTAAAGTTTATCATTATAATATATGGGTTACTCTCCTACGCACCAAGCATAACAACCAAACCCCACACATTAACCCCATATAATAAGAAACCATCCACACCTTAACTGATCTAACAAGGAACTTCCTAATAAAAATACACAATCAAATCACCCATAAATCACCAAAATTCCCTATATCGAGATTTTTACATAAAAATGTCAAGAAAAACCCCAACAAGATCTACCAACTTGATGGATTGCCACCAACCCAAACCCCCAAAGACAAATCCAAACTGTACCCAATACATATCCATCATACGCCAAACTACTAGGAATATAATATTATAACAAACCAACTAAATGTTTTTATCTACAATATAAACATGATTAAGATGTCATAAATCAAAAAAAATCACATGAAACCAATTATTTTATATTCTATTAATTAATACATTGTCAATAGGTTATTCTAGAAAACACCAATTCATATATTATTGATGTTTTAATTAATCTAAGCCACTTTCAAATTAATTTTCCAAAAACATGACCACAAATATTACTTTCTCAAACCCAATTTCTAAACACACATTCCTTTATTAAATCTATTTTTCATAGACAAGTAGTCATGAACATGTAGAAAAGTCCATATATTTCAATTACGATTTATGAACTCGGATTCTATTTCCACCCCATGCCAAGAGTCAAAAAAAATAACAATCTTAACCCAAAAATAATACTTGAATAAATATCTCAATGATAATAGTGCAAATATAAAATGGAAAAATAAACCCTTGGTGACTTGGGTTTCCACCGTATAGGTGTCCTCATGCATACAAACAGTGTACATCCTAATATCCAACCAATTAAAAATTTATCCACTAAATCCACCAATGATTAAAACAACCAAAAAATGTTTTGATAACCTTTTTTAAATCATTGGCATGGTCTTGTCCAAATGGTGGTCATGTGGAAGATGATATAATACCTCTGTTGTACCACCCTATATTGAAGAATATTTCAACTATTGGTGAGAGTACATAATCAGCATGGTGAGACAATAATCTCAGTATCATCACACATACAATAATATTTAAATAACTAAATTAACATAACACATTATAGTAAGTTTGAGGAATTACTATTGTGGTAAACTGATAATAACTAAAATACATATTTAATTCAGAAAAAAATGGACTCAGATCAATACATACCGAAATACATCAAGAGGATCAAAAACTAGGTTGATCTATTAAAAAATAAACAAAACAAAAAATAACTAGTAGATATATGACCAAAAAACCATGTCTTTCACTAGTCTAGTCTCCTAATACTCATCCATCACCTCTGACCAGGTCTCATGTATTGTCTGTTACCCAAAATACAATCATAAACTCTATAATCACACCAAGGTTACCATATAGGGTAAAAGAAATACATATTAGTAAAGAACTTTAATTTTAATTCCTCATATATATCATAATATTTCATATGATCATCCATGAAAATTAAAAAACATTACAAAAAAATACAAGAAATCACATCTGACCATCAAGTGATAACAATGCCACCCTAACACCTGAACTCGCACGATCTGAATAACACAAATGTATCTAGTTTTTCATCCACCATTTGATATTGCAAACCACCTAAAATCCCATAAACATATAAATTACAACCATTCAACAAATACACAAATGTGAAATTTGAGGGGTTAAAACACTAAATACATGGTTCTTGTTGAGAACATAATAATATGATTTATGAAATTCACTTCTAAGTTGACCGCCACTTTTGGAGTTGATGAACACCAAAATAGGATGGTTTGTTGAGTGGTAATAATTTTTAACAATGGATTCGAGTATAAAAATATAATCAGGAATGAAAAAATCATTCACATTGGTATCGTTTCTAGTTCCCCCCATGATAACTTTTCAACTGCACATTCAAATATGATCGGTATGGCACTACATAATCAAAGGATTTTAATGTTGCTAAAAAAGACATAGAAGAAGCTTGCCTTAGTTTTCACCAGGAAAACACCACATTCTAAATCAATGATAGGAATCAGCAGCTACATCCAAAAATTTTGAACTCCTTCAAATTTGAAACACAAGACATGATAACAAGATTATTAATATAGAAATTAGCATTTTAAGAAAATAAATAGAGAACATTAGATGAGGATAAATAAAACCATGCATCCCTAATTAATTGGAACTCAAGACAAGGGGAGATTTAATTTAATGAACCATGCAATTGTAGGTTCTTTGTGAAAAAATATGTGCAAGCGATAAATGAAATAAGCCTGATATGTAAAAGGAGAATAAAATTCAAATTAACAAACTGCTTCCAACAAGTAACTTCACCTGACAAGAAAAAAATCAATAAGGAAAATCTAGAGGTTCATGGAAATTAAAAACAAGACATCGATTCTACTACCACACAAATCCAAAAAACAATCTAGCCCAAGCAGATGAAATTTATTTGAACAAACAAAAACTAAACGCAACTACCAAAGACTAAATAAATCAAAACGACGTTCATAAATTCCCAATTGTACAGGACTTCAAAATCAAATCATCTCTATCTTCCTCTACCAACTCTCCATAGTCATCCATACCATGTCCTTATCATTCCATAATGGAAATAAAAAAACATAACACCATCCATGGGATGATGATTCTTCGATAGACAATACTTAAGAGGTTTATGGTGGGAGGTAAATAGAAGGAGAGAGATTCCGAAAGTAAATATATATTTCAAGATGAAGGTCCAATGGATTCCTATTTCTGAAGAACCATTGTGAATAGAGTGATAGAGGTTGATGGTTTGGAGAGGAGGGTCATGGTGATAGAGGTTAACAACAGGATAAGAGAGGGTGTTGATTGGATGCGTCGGGAGGAGGGCAACGTAGTGAGAGATGTAGACGGTTCGGAGAGGACGGTCACGAATTGAGGGAGGAGGAGAGGAGATACCGATGCATATAGAAAAAAAAAGAAACACATATGTTTATCCACATATATTTAATTAACTCATGGCTATAAATAATATATATCCATAGACCTATAAAAATGTGGCTATAGGTCTGTGGCTATAGCTTCATTTTCTAGTAGTGTCTCCATTTTCTTATAGTATTGAATAGAAGTAAGTTAATGGCATATTTTTACGTACATGTGTAATTTAATTAGACTTATTATGTCATATATTTCATAATTATTAATAACATATATTTTTTTATAATTATTCTAGGATGGTTAAAGAGGATATTGAATCTCATCGCGTCGTGGAGATGGTAAGTTGTACGTATGCACAAGCAACAATATCATTATATTGATTGTAAAACGGTGTTTAATTGGATGTTATATTATATATAAATAATCATTACCATGTTATATTCATTATTTAAATTAATTATACTCATTATTATACCATTAAAAATAATATTGTGTTGAATAATAAACTACACCACGACATGTAGATGGTAAGACGTACGTACGCACGCATGGTGACTTTGTCTTTCATAGGATGGATAGAATAATGAATATGGTTTTACCATATTTATAATAACATCTCACCTTTTAGACGTTACTAGAGTTATTATTTTACAATGTTAACAATAATTAAAGAGGAAGTAGAAGAAGAAAATAACATTGAAAGAGTTGATAAAATAATTACATCTTCTTCAAGTGTTTTCTTTTGATTTGATTAAAGGGGCTCTTTAGAATGGATTTATACTTAAGGTAAAGCCTATAGGTTGCATTTATGGTAGTTGTGAGGATATTTGAGCAGGGTTTGGTGGAGTCAAATGGCTTTGGAGGTGTGAATTTAAGAGAAGGAGAAGAACCCTTTTATAAGAGAAGTGATGACCACTTTAGGAAAAGATTGAAATATTAATTTATTATAAAATTATTTTCAATTTATAATAGATTAAAATAAAAATATTAATAGTATATGGTGAGTATGGATCGAAATAATCTCATACAATAGGTTTTAGACGTGTTTAGTTTACAATATTTACAACATCTTTTAGATTTAACACTTAGTTAAATAGTTTAACTTTTACAATATATTCTCATATTTTTATACTATGTGGTTAATATAGTTACTATAAAATGCCAAGAGAACCCCAAGTTGTTAATTAATTAATTATATAAAATTATATAAGTAATTTTTCCTAAGCGTGTAGTTTTAGGAATATTATATCATTTAATAAAATTGTATTTGATTTAAAAACTTATTTATGTCATTTTTGACACTATTTAGTACTTGTTTTTTTGTAAAATTCATAACAACTTGATTACTTTGAAAACAATACATTTAATAAACCCTAAAATTTCATATTCACCAAAAAAATAGTGGATGGAATTAAAATTATCAATTTACATTTATTTTAATATTTATAATATCAATTATTTTAATATTTCATTAATAAGTTAATTACTGCATCATCATTGTGTCATAAATAAATTTAATTATTTAATGTCTAAAAATTATAAATAAAATAATATGATGTAGGAAATATTTTTTGTCTTTCTAATTAATATTTATAATCTAATTTATCTTATGTATAACTTTATATTAAAAATGGTTTAGTTATTAAAATTTGAATTTAACACTTTTAACTCTTCTTTAAATAAAATATAATAAATGTCATAATCTAATCCAAATGGATCAAAAAGGATATTAGTTTTTGTCTTATGGTTGATTTTGGTTGAAAACACTTATCCAATATAGTTAGGAAATTTTTTGGGGTAATTTTATAATATTTTAATATTATTTTTACATTTAATTACCCTATTTACTTTTAATCGTGGTAAATAAAAAACAAAAGGTACTATTCAAAAAATTACTTTCAACCTATTGAAAAAATTTAATTACTGATGAAAGTGGTTTCTTTCATATTTTTAAATTTTAATTCACAGAAGTGGTAAAATTGTGTTTTACACAAATTTACAAACGTGCCTTGAAGCTGGGTAAAAGACATTAAAAAGTTCAATAAAATTTTATGTGTATAATCTTGTTATAAAAGGACTCAAATAAAATAAATTGTACTAATATATATACTATTTATTTATTTTTACTTTACGATAAAATTTAATAAAAAATAATTATTTAAATGAAAAATTCGGTTTTTAGGTACTATGTAGTATTAATCACTATTCATAAAAAATTTATTGTTTTTAGAAAAATACCAAAAATTCACCCTAAGATAATTTTAATATTCTTAATTCCAAAATAAAGTCTATTTTTTCAAATTCAATTATTATGAGTGTCTAAAATTAATTTTATAATTGTTCACAAAAGGGTATAAATAATACTTCTTTTAAGAAAATAGTTTTTCTAAATATATAACTACTTTAAAAGAACTTATATATTTATTTATAAATATGTACATTTATGTGAAAAATTTATAAATAAAATTTAAAATTTATTTTTTACTATTCATATTCCAATTTTAAATTGATAAATAAATATATTGTTTAAATAATTTTAATATGATTGTAAACTCTATCTTGCGTATAACGCATGCCAAGTCGGCGTTGTGTGCTATATAAGCTATTAAACTACTTTAAAGAGATAATGTACTATGAAATCATGGGGTGTTACACAATTTGATCTTATTCAATCTTGAATAAACTAATCCATTGTTTATTGGTTCCAACTGTGGGCATCCCAAGCAACAAGCTATCACAAATTAGTTAACCAATTAATTTATCATACCATTAATAATTTATCAAAAAGCATCAACATGCTCCAGGTCCATGAACCAATTCCATTAAACATGTATACTGCTTCAATTTTATTATCATAAAATTACAATAACAAAAATTGGATTTACTAAGCATGCCCCTTTAATCAATTATCCAATTATTTATTTATTAATTCCACATTTACATTATTTACCAATTTCTATCAACAATGACTAAAAAAGCATAGATATCACAATATCTAGAAAATTAAGAGTAAAATTTTTGTCATGGTAAAAATAAAAAACTTCATTATTTGTTGGATACCAATTCTTTAATCGAGTTTATATATTTAATTAGGTCAATTTTACGACAATACAAGGGGATAAATCAGAATAATTTTATAATTTCACATAAATAAATAGAGAGTTATTGAATCCCATACCTCAAAAGTTTTTTGATGTTCTTCCAACTCGAATGGATCAAATCAATGGATCACAATCACCTATCCCAGAAAAACTACAACCACACTAGGATTCCACGGCAAAACCGCGCCAACAAACAACCAAGAAAACTCCATTAGAAACTTGGAGATCAAGAACCATAAACTATAAAAGAGAAACAAGAGGAAACATATTTAAGAAACCTCAATAATAGATGTATAACACACCTTACATTGATTATGGATCACTACAGAATGAAATAGGGAGCTAGGGATCTTTCCTTGATGGAGGAATCCCCAAAACGCTGAAGAGAGGGTGGTCGGGTCACTTGGGGTCAAGGAGAGCTATTGCCGCCATATATTTTGACAAAAACTGAGTCGTTGGAAAACACTTAAAGAGTACAACAATGGGGTATTACATGACTTTTAATCCCCTTTCACGTCATGTAATTCTTTGAGGTTGAGTTCTATCAAAAAACAAGTCGCCTCAATTATTTATTTTTTTCAAACCTTGAAACATTTCAGACAATGAATCCTTCATTCACACCAAGAAAAAACGCATGAAATAGGATTTCACATCATGTAATACAGTTACACAATGTGTAACCTCCCCCCCCATTCTATGATTTTACTTAACTAAACTTTCCCAAACATCTTTTGATCCACCACTAAGCACTTCGATCATCAAAAATATGAAAAATCTTTATCCACATGGATCCAGGGCCTTACATCAAATACTACTAAAACCATCATCATCCTCGAGAATCCAAAACCAACCTAGACAGGAAACATCAAGGGGTTATCTGAACTGCAACCCCATGGGATACCTCTCAAGGATCTCACCACCATATGAGATCAACCGCTTCACTAGAGGAACAAGAGAAAAACAAAGAAACAACCAAACCCATCCACTAAATACTCTCCTGGAGGAGATAAATCTCAAAAGATAGAAATACACAATAAGAAACAAGAGAAACTCATCTCATAAACGGAAAGGGTCTACAATCATAGAAGGAAAAACATTATAAGGGAAGAGATAAACATCAATCATCTTGGGGTACTAAAAAAGATTCTTCAACTCATGTTCCTAAGTACTCTCCTCTACACTACTATGCCTCCACAAGATATGAAATAAGGTTATATCATTCTCGTGCAATACCCTCTCCTTGCGGTCTTAGATCTCTACAGGTCACTCCTCGAAGGTCGCATCATTGTTAAAATCAATCTCACCACAATCGATGAGGTGAGAGTCATCATAAATATAATGACAGAGCTAAGACACATGAAAAACATCTTGTATCGAGATCATCTGTGGGGGGATGTGCTACCCGATATTCCACGACTCCAATATGAGCTAACACATCAAAGGGACCAACAAAATAAGAAGAAAGCTTACTCCCATGAAAAAACCTTTGCTTCCCATGATGGGTAGTCATATTCAAAAACATGTGATCTCCAACTCCAAACACCAGAGGTCTCCTCCTATGATCGATATAAGACTTTTGGTGATCTTGTTCTCTCTTAATCATCTCGTGAATCACCTAAACGATCTCTACAATATTTAGTACTAGTTTGGCTCGAGAACAGGCGACTCTCCATCTTCAATCCTGAATAATAGAGAAAAAAACATTCATCCATACAAGGATTCAAAAGTCACCATACTGATGGTGTGTTGGAAACTATTGTTGTAATAAAACTCAACCAATGGTAGGTATCACATCCATGAACCTCCAAAATCTAGGACACAAGAGTGAAACATGTGATTAAGATTTTAGATGGTATGTTCTGTCTGACTGTTCGTATATAGGTGAAAAGAAGTTCTAAGGCATTTTTGAAAACCAAAATCATGATGGAGACCTCTCCATAACCTGGAGGCAAAATGTGTATGATGATAAAAAATGGTCAACCTTATGACTCTGTGGAGTCTCACCAACTCCTCTTGATATTTCCTCGACAAAAAGTCCACTGATCTTCACTCCTTGATCGATGTAAAGTTGGATGATTTCATCAAATGATCCACTAATACCCATATAGAATCATATCATCCTTTAAATTGAGGAAAACTGGAAACCAATTCCATTGAGATGTCCCCCACTTCTACTGAGTAACATCTAACAACTGGAGTAAACCACCAGGAATGTGGTGCTCAACATTCACCTTCTTGAAGACCAAACATCGAGTCAAAAACTTTGAAACTACACACTTCAGCTGATGCCACCCAAATTGACTCCTCAAAGATTGGTACATCTTTTTCACACCAGGATGTACCACTAAGGGTAAACTATATAACTATCTGATAACCTTATCACACAACTCCAAAGGAACACAAATCCTTCCAGGAAACAACCCTCAATGCTTTTTCATCCTCATACCAACCATAAAGGGCCACACCACAAACAACTTGGTCTCTCCAAAACTCCACTTCAAGATCCCCCAACTAGGATTTCTCCACTCACTACATCAGCAATGACTGCACCTTCATATGAAAAAGACAAACTTTACCCCCCAAATTCTCTCATATCAAGATGTAATACTGAAATCTATTCTATAGCCCACCATAAATCACCTAATTGACATATTTCATCACTATGAGACTTCCTTCTAAACACATCTGCTACAACATTCCACTTTAAAGGTGTAGAAATTTTTTTGAAGTCATCAACCTGTAAAAACTCCATCCAAAAATGTTATCGAAAGTTAAATTAATAATGGGAGAAAACATACCTTAGGATCTTATGATCGGTGAAGATCACAAAACTCTGACTGATGAGGTTATGTTTCCACAACATCAAGGAAAACACCACTTTTTCCATGTAGAGATCGTGGGTGGCATAGTTACATTTGTGGGGACACAACTGCCAAGACCTATAAGAAACAACTGACCTCTACT
The DNA here is from genome assembly GCA_963277665.1 of Viscum album. Taxonomy (NCBI): domain Eukaryota; kingdom Viridiplantae; phylum Streptophyta; class Magnoliopsida; order Santalales; family Viscaceae; genus Viscum; species Viscum album. The sequence goes on along the minus strand of OY728123.1, from coordinate 1,192,378,806 downwards.
GCATCAGAACACAGACTAACCCCAGATGCGATGCATAATAAAAAACCACAAACTAAAATCTTTCTGCTAGAATAAAAATAACTTGAGCACTCAACAACTTCCCCTTAAATTACTCAAAAGATACTTGAAACAGATCATCCCACACAAACACATTATCCTTTCTGGTCAACGCTGTCAAAGGAGTTTAAATCCAATATAAATCGGTTAAGAACCACTTATAATAGCCTTAAATACCACGGAAACATCGCACCTATGACACTATATTAGGGTATTCCCAAGACTAAAATTCGTCCATAATCAACATATCTACAACTACTCTCTACTAGGATACAAAATATCCCTATAAAACAGACTTATCAAGCCCAAAACTCACACTTTGACAACTTCCTGAATAGATTTTGTTGATGGAAAACTCCCAAAATAGCATGGAGATTCTCTACATGATCTTCCTTAGAAGTAGAGTAAACAAGGATGTTGTAGATGAAAATCACAATGTACATATTTTGGAGCTCACATAAAACAATGTTCATTAACCCCAAGAACACAACTAGAGAATTTGTTACACTAAATATAATCACAATGAACTCATAATTTCAATAACAATAATGGAAATAATTATTCAGGATATCCTCATCCTTCACATCCATATGATGATATCCTGACTGTAATTCTACTATTGAGAACAAAATTTTACCCTTTAGTTGATCAACCAAATCATCAATCCATGGAAGAGGATGGTGGTTCATCACTGTCCCTTTATTCAAGCGATGATAATCGACACACAACCACAAACTTCTTCTAGACTTCTTCACGAACAAAACTTGTGAACACCATGGTGACACACTCAGGAAAAAAAACACATTGTAAAAGACCATTGAGCTATGTATTTAGCTTCCTCAACTTAGAAGGCATCATCCTATATTGATACATCGAGATAGGGGAGACACCTCTATGTAGCTCGATCTCAAACTCGATCTCCTATCAAGTGTTTAACACTACAACCTCTTATGAAAATACATCAGGGTACTCTTCTATAACCTTAGGAAATGCCAACTACTAAACCTCAGAAAGACATAGCATTAACTCATCCATCAAGGATGATAAGGACAGAACATGCCTTTGACCCATTTGAGGGTCTCTCTCGCCAAAAAACATTGTTGTCTCTCCTTCCACATCAACGACCACAACCTTCCACCTAAAGAAATCCATGATATCATACACCTAATACAAAAAATCCATGATGTGGATGGAATCAAATGGTTTTATCTGCAAACATAGAAAATATCCACAAGAACGGTGCTTCCCCAACACTAGATCAAAGTCTCTACATACTTCAAAAAATTTAACTTGACCTCCAACTAGCATATTAAATGCCAAGGAAACTGGAAGCCTATCTACCTCAAGTCTTAAGGCATGGAAAATGGTATGTGATATAAAGGAGTTTGTCTCTCCTGAATCAAACAAGGCATGCACCCATGTAGAAAACAAGCAAAGGGTACCTCGAATGACATCTAGCTCTCTTGGAATTAGAAACACTAACACATTAATCTGACCACAACCTACTCCAAGGATTCTATGAACCTACTAGAGAGAACCTACATGGATGCAATCAGCTCTCTAAGGATGGGGAGAAACTTTGGGATATGCTCTATCTACCCCATCTTCTATATTCAGATCCAAAACTAGTTCAACATGCTACTACTACCTCATTGGATGAACCTTGAGTGGAATTAATAACACATGATGACTAATCATATATCTTAGGAACTCTTTCTGCTAATGATCTCAATCTATATAAGAAAAAAAAATTCCTTATTTCCCCCCAAATAAACTAGATACTGAGGGATGATACCTACCCTCAGCTGATCAAAAACATGTCTTCCCTAAAAATCAAGAACCTCAGAACACATATCTACTTCATGAGGAATACATATGACTCCCAACTCATGATGATATAGTTATGGCTAATGTCCTCTCAATGACCTATGCTGCCACCAGCACCTCAAGATATGTCTTTAGCAAAAATGGGGTTACCTAACACTTCTGGATTAAATGCCTCCTAAAAATGCCTCACCCTGGCCATGTCGTCTAGAAAAAAGCCTGAAGTATATCACAAAAGGTTCTTGAAAAGGATTCCAAACTCTCACACAGTGGGGATCCCGTGTTGAATGGTAAGTATCTCTTGACGACTATCCACCATCGTAGTCAAAGAAATAAACATGGATCATAACTTCTATTGGAAATTCTCCCATGAAACTGTTGACCCCTCACAATCACTAAGGAACAAGAACCACCACTACCTCCTTCCCTATTATGCATCGTCACAAACAACGATACCTAGTGTTATTTCCTAGAAGGGTCTGAATTAAAGAATATCTCAACCTCCTCTAACAAGTCTTCTATGACTACATCTGAAACGGTTCCTCTATACTTATGTAGAATCTAGAACTAAAATTCTCAGAGTGTCCTCCTTCAAGTTTCATGTTCATCAACCTCTACAAAATAGTAATTTGCTCGCACATCTTACTAAACATCTCCCACACAAACCTGATGAGGATGTAGACCTGAAGTCGTACTTGTAAAAAGAAAATAAAATTAGTGCTCCTAAAACTATAATATGGAAGGCATAACATTAATTAATTATTTTATTTTATTAATTTTAGGTTAACCTACATCATGTTCTACCCATTCAAGCATAGGCACAAAGAAGAATGATTCATGATCCTTTCCTAGGTCTCTACCCAACAACAAGTATCACTTTATTTAGAAGCCACTGTAACTTAATGGTCCATGCATCAGATCATAGGTGGGCCTAAATACCTATGTCTCAGTTGGTATCCAGTGTTCAAAGAACTTTATACACTTAGTTGACATTGTTTCCTTACCTTCCCATGAAACACAACTTACGTCGAAATCCAAACACTATTCTATCCCCCAACCAGACCTCTAATACCACTCTATCATGACCCCATCCCCACAAAGTGTACCCCTCCTGGGCCAGTAATGATATAAGAGAGATAATAACACCTAAGTATCACCTCCAGTAGGCCCCATGTTGGTGAAAAGCATTGATTGTATAGTAAACACACAGATGGGGGAATTTCTCTCTAAGAGAACATATGCGAAAGAGAGAGATAAGATAGACACCAAAAAACATTTCTTATACTAAAACATAATATAAATCCCAAGTAACATAAGTATGGTCATGAAAAAATACTACAACTGAAATGGAAAATTGAAAGTAAAAAATAAACTAAAATGGAAGCGACCCCAAAGCCCAAACAACTCATACATAACCCCCAATATAGTAGTATCCAACCTGATCACTAAATTACTCCAATTGACCTGAAAAATAGTTTATATAATGTATGATTAGTATAACAGTATACTTAGTAGGATCATCCATAGGTCCTCTCATGAAAAATTAAATAAAGCATGCTAAATCACATTGAACAACAAGTAAAACTTACTCAACACCTAAATAGGTATAGTACGTTCCCAGCATCACCATGGATACATCACCACATATCACATACATGTGTATATTATATAGCAAGGAATATCAAGGTTATCCTAATACCACTTCCCCACTTGTTTTTGGCTTTTACCCAACGTCACACATCCTGAGCATCTCTATCTAAAAAGGCTTACCCACAAACACCAGGGCGAAGCATCACAACATGCACCTCAAGAAACTCACCACCATAACGACACAACCAAAAGTAGCTAGGTAGTTTCTGGGATCCACCACAGCTCAAATATTATGTATCATACATCAAGTATTATACGTCAAGAAATTATAGCTCATGCACTGAGTAAAGATCCTCAATCCACCACAACATATACATGTTACACCAGTACTAGTCCATAGAAAGCTATATCCAGAATATATGTGTGTGACATAACAACAAGACATTACATCCCCATACACATATATGGGGAAAACTAACATTCATTCATACCAACACATGTAACTACAAAGAGAAGAGAGAGGGCAGAAGGGGGTAGTCCACCATCCATCCTCCTACTGTGATATTGGTAAAAAAACACCCCTAGGGCTCAAAATACTTGGGGTGTCAGTTTCCATAACTGATAGGGTGGAGTAGCATATAGACACAAAAAATAGAGAATATAATATAGCTCACAACCAAACTATAGGCATTACCTAGTCTTAGACTCGACTACAACATACATCTCCTGGACTCCCGGCTTCCACTGCTAAGACTAGATATCCTAAAATTACACAACCATTTAAAGAAAAATGTTAAGTAACTTTATCTCTTTATATCAGTTTAAATTTACTTTAATTAATTATTTAAACATTAATTAACTATTATCATTTGCACATTACATTCCATCGTCATTGCTACCAAGATCTATGCCCTCCAGGAATAACTAAACTAAGTCCAAAACTTCTCAGAAACACAACCTTAGCATTGCATCCTGGAAACACTAACCCCTATAGTTTAAACATCATTTATTAATTTATTTAACAACATTACTGTTTTCCATATTTCTATATTTCTAGTTATTCTAGTAAATCATCTTAAGCTACAAAACACAAGGGGATCAACACAATGATTAATTAAACTACCCGTTGAGTCATTTACACCTCTAGTGGGAGCATATACCCATCTATCCTTAAGAAGCTAAACATGAATAGCACATGGAATACCCCTTGAATCATCACTTCTTTTTGAAGAAGGTTAAGTATACCATATACCTCAAGCAGTGGGGAATATAAAATAGATAAACAAACAACTGATTCAACAAGAATACAACTTCAACATCAATGATTAAGCCCAACTCCAACCTGTTCTATCATCTCCAGTGTCATCCATGGCACCACATGTATAAACTGATGCATCTCGCCACTCTAGGAGTCAACTACTGACATAACAACCGAGCATTCCTACCCCATGTACCAGAACATCCCTCTAGGCTCATCCATCGGAGGATCATGTCACATCTGAGACTTATTACCCCCCATACCACAAATCTCAAATCTAGAGAACATCCGAAGCAGTAGGAAAAATGATATAAATGGGATCTCAGGCCCAGAGATAGGCATACAACCTTTATACACAATGAGATCTCACTACTCCAAAACATAAGGCACTTGGCCTTTACAAGAAAGCAAGATAATTATGGCCTATAAAGGTATTATCTTTAGCACATAATCAGTTCTTATTTCATCTTGATTTAACATATTTATTATTCATAGTTTTTAACTACCAAAAACCTCAGAAAAAATCTACCACAAGATATCAAAAATTAATTATCGAAATAATTTAACAATCCTTTAATCATTTATCAACAATAATAATCTTACTTCAGGTTTATTAACCAATTCCATTACACATGGATACTGTATCAATTTTATTATCAAAAAATTACAACAATAACAACTGGATTTTTTAAACATGCCTTTTTAACCAATTAGACAATTATTTATCAATTAATCCGGGATTTATGTTATTTACCAATTTCAACCAATAATGAATAAAAAATAAAGCATAGATATCACACTATCCAGAAAATCAAGAGGCAACCTGTTATCACAGTACAAAGCAACAACATTGTTACTTGATCAATTGCAATTATTTAATCCAATACATAAATTTAATTAGGTAAATTTCATTATCATACAAGGGTAAATATCATGAAAACTCTACAATTGCATGTAAATAAATAGAGAATAATCAAAACTCCTACCTCAAAATTTGATTGACATTCTTCACACGAGAGAAAATTAAAGAAACGGTTTATGATCCCCTCTTTCTCAACAACTACATCCACTCGAGGATACCATGACACAACCACACCAACCACAACAAAAAAAATCTATTAGAAACATCGAGATGAAGCTCTATCACATGTAAAAGAGAAATGAGAAGAAATGGGTAGAAGAAACATCAAGAAAAGAGGTAGAACATACCTTTTATCGAATAGGTATCATTATGGATTTAAGGAGGGATATAGGGATTGCTCCTTGATGATGGAATCCTTAAAATGTAAAAGAGAGGGTTTTTGGGTTGATAGGGGTCTAGGGAGAGTTGTTACAGCTATAGGTTTTGGCAAAAACCATGTTTCTAGAAAACACTTAAAACATATAGTGTCAGGGAATTACACAATGTGTAATCCCCTTTCACATCGTGTAATGCCTCGAGGTTGAGTTCCAATAAAAAATGCATCACCTCAATGCTTTGTTTTATGTTTCAAACCCTGAAACATTTTATACCACAAATCCTTCTTTCACGTCATGAAACAACCTTTGAATTAGGATGTCAGATCGTTTAATACAGTTACACAACGTGTAGTCCCCCCTCCTCCCTGCATTTACATAACCGAACTTCTCTAAACATTTTCTGATCTACACCCGAGCACTTAGATATTGGAAAACATGCAAAGGGTTGATCCACACTGATTTTTTCCCTTACAATCCTTTTGTTCTGAAAAAAAATTTGGAAAAAAAATATTCATTAAAAATAACTTCTAAAAAAATTATTAAAAATAACCTTTTAAACATGAAAAAAATTCAAATAAATGACATTAGGTAAATCAGTACAGGTTGTATAAGGTAAAAGAACATTTTTTGAATGGTAAAAGGTTTGAAAAATTCTTTGTTTGGAAAGCGAAAATAAAATTACTTTGAAAAAATTGGTAATAGTAAAAGAGGGTAAAATTTTATTAACCATATCATTTTAGAAATATTTTTGAAAACATTTTAAGAAAACATGGTTTTTAGAATAAAATAGATTCTCATACTAAATAGGGATACAAAGTTGGGGTTTTTTATATATATTTTCTAAAAGATTTTTACTACTAAAGAGTGGGAACATGGTACTAATACTTAAAATGGTCATGAATAACAAGATGTGAGAAAATGAAAGGTTTTACTGAACAATTTTCATATAATTTATTCAAATGGAAATATCATTGATATAATATTAAAGCTATTATTGAGAAAAATAATATTTATACATTCCAAAGTGTCTCATACCGCTTTAAAACATTTTAAATCATAAGTTTCACAAAGTAATAAAATTAAATTAAATTTATAATATCTTGATATTAAGGATAATAATGAGATATCATGTAAATGGGTATTTTATACCTCGTATAAAAGAAACTATGTGCATAACAATAAATAATTCTCAATAGAATGTAAATTGAGATGAAATACATAACCTTGCATTTCCTTTGGGTGAACGTACTTTAACATAATTTATAATAAATATATGTTAATTCTATAATTTATTGAGAACCTATTTAATTTTTATAACTACTTTTATTTAACTTATTACTATGTTTTATATAAATACTTAAACAATTATGTTTACATCGGGTGTTTTTGACCAAATTCGGTTTATGTATCAAAATAAAATTTTATAGGTTAACTATGGTAAAAAAGTCATTATATATCATCTCAAAAATAATGATCCTGAAATAATATCATATTTATAAATCAATTATAATTTTAATACAAATCATTAAATATGGTAATGAAAAATTAATAAACGTTGCAATCATAGAGAAGGAAGTCGTACGTACACATGAGTAATGTTCTCATTTTTCAATAGTCATTTTGGAAAGAAGGTAAGAAGAATAATATATTCCCAGAATAATAATTACATCAGAAATAACATATTATTTACTCATATATACTTATATATATAATTATTGGGATTTAAAAAAGGAATCACATCTTGTCAAGGAGGCAGTAATCCACACATCCACAAACAATGTAATTGCTTTTTTAGTGTGTGAAAGGGTAATATATATATATATATATATATATAATTATGCAATTAATTTAATATATATTTTTTATGCCTCATATGTTTAATTATAATCATCCTTCATACATTCCATGTATCATATGAACAAATCACATCGCATTGAGGGGGCAGTAGTCCACACTTCCCCAAATAATGTTATCGTATTACTGAAAATATAAATTATTAATGGTATGTGTAATAAAATTATTATATTAGTATAAATAAATAATAAGTATCATATATATCATATATAAAAATATTTTACATTATAATGACCACCATGAGAGGTGGAAAAGGAAAAAATGAAAAATCATCATTTTGTGAGGCAGTAGTTCACCATACACAAAAACAGAATGTTCATTACCCATTATATGGAAGTGTTTGTAAGTTTAGTTCAAACACTTAGCATAAAAAATACTAGTATATTTGTGATACTATTTTTGTTATAAAATAATATAATAAAAATATATTAGGGTTTGGATAATGGAAATAAAACTAAAAATCTTGACATAAGACATTACCTCTTAATTGGGTAACTGATGTTATTAATATTTTAATGACTTATTATATACCCCCTTTACAAATTTTTTATGAAATGTGCATAATTTGTGTGAAATATTAATGTTTTAATACTAAGTATAATTTTTGAGCATTTTTAGAAGTAGTCCAATTGAGTCATTTTAATATTTTATTTATATATCTCACCCTACTGATTAAAATTGTGTGGTTATTGTTTTTTAGGATTCATAATTCAATTTAAAGCATTTCATTAGAAGGGATCATGGGCCAATTCTTTCATTTAAAGGATCATATGGACCACACAAGATGACCCAAAGAATTTGTGAAGAAACTGGACCAGCCATGATGATTGAGTTACTGGTCTAAATCCTGAAACCCAAATTTTATGAAACTCTACCATATGTTTTAGATTATCCAAAATAATCATGTCTAAAAATTTCAGGGCCCAATACAAAACACAAGGGGACAAACTCATTCATTTAAACTCAGCCCAAAGTTTTGTCCAGGGATTAAAATTAGTACAGTTTTGATGACATGGCTCCTGATCTAGATATCATTGTGAGATGAGGGTTTTCATTGTGAAAGAGAATATATAGGTGGCCGACTTTGTGGCAGAAATAATTTGGTTTTGAAGGAATATTCATGTTTAAAAACCCTTTCATATTTTGGACTTCAAAAATACTGGATTGAAATGAATAGATTAAAATTGTTTAATCAACCGGCCGTAACATTGTCTCCATATGTCAAAATGCCTCTAAATTTTGAGAGTAGTAGTACAGCATTATTATTTACAACTTTGAAGAAGGAGATATCTCTAGATACGCTTTTCTGAATTTCCTAACCGTCAATCCATGTGGAGGAACAGATTGGGAATGAAAACAGTCCACTTCTTGGGCTATAAATGCATCCCCCTCCTCTCCATCAAAGGGGTTGGAATTTCAGAAGAGAGGATCACATATTGGCACTACTAAAGCCTTGACAAAGGCTTGGGAGGACCTTCCATATTCATGTTTTGACTTGAGATACCCTTCCTCCTCTCTTTGTTTCCTTTCAACTTTGTGTTGTACTTCGTTTGTAATCTTGAATGTTTGTGTTTTGTAATTATGTTTTAATGCATGTTTCTTATTAAATATATATTATTATCATCCACCTTATGTAGATTAATATTAATGTTTTTAAAATCGTTTAAATAAAATTGAATCCATTCCACTTTTTTTGCTTCCTCATTTAATCGAATGTTCGCTTTTTTAATTATCATTATTGTTCATGTTTGTGTGTGTTCGACGCACCACACTTTTTTTATTATCCCTTTATTTTTATTATCTTCTTAATTTATCATCATAATCATTATAACCATATTATTAAACACCCAAATAGCTGAGGAAATCCATTATTGGGGTGATTCTAAATTTAGGGATGTTAAGTGATTGAGAGTATTTTCTCGATGAATAATCATTGAATTAACATTGTGCATGTTGGAAATAACATGTCATGGATTATTGACTTGTTTTGTTTAACGTGTGGTTTCTATGGATTATTGGAACCATAAATACATCACCATCAACAAGCTCTGATTGAGATTAGAACCTTAAGTTATGTTAAGGCTTGGATTAAAGCCTTAACACTTAGGAATTCCAATCAACATTATATTTTGATGTGGGTGTTAATTTAAATGAAATATAAAGCAATGCTCAAGGATATCACAAGCTTAACTCCCTAATAATAAACTCAAACCAATCTTTTTCAATTTGTTAAATCAAACATCATCCGTAAATTATTTCATAAGCTCGACAAACAAACCCCCCAATCAAAAAAAAAACAATCAACTAAAAACAAACTACTATTACAAAGTATCATCACCGATGATTCGACCCGAGTGTTGCTATACACATTAGTAGAGCACCAGAACCTTGACCGGTCGATAGGAAAAAATCTGCCGTTCATTTTGGTAAAAACATTTGTTTTGTACAAAAAGGCTTACTTAGAAGGTTTTTTATCAACGGAGGGATTCAGGGATGATAGGAGGTATATTGGTAATATATATGGGTATATATTGTCCTAAATTTTGTGGTTTGTGAGGTGTGAAGAATGGGTAGAGGTGGTGGCCTTTTATAAGGGAGGAAAACTACATACTTGATATTTTTGAAAAGAAGTTGGGTTTACCCATATTTTTTTATAAAAATCCTTAAAAAAAACCAAAATCAATAAATTAAGGTTAATTGACAATTTATGGAAATGAAATTTGTGTTCGAAAAATTTCTAGGTCATTTCTTCCCTTCAGTTAATGGTTTATCCATTTATTAGGATTAATTTTACCTTACTAATCGTAATTAATTTTAATCACATTCACTAATATTTTTGGTAAAAAACAAATTTGGTGTTATTATAAATTATAAATTCAGATAAATAAAAAAATTAATCAATTTCTCTAAATTTGGATCATATAAGAGGTAGAAATTAATTTAAAATTCATCCCATCATCGCGACGATACTACGGGTTTTTAATGTAAAAAAATTAATGTTTGCTATGTTTTTATAATAATTTTTAATTTTAAATTGATTACAATGACATATATTGAAATAATTTATAAAAATATTATCTAATTAAATTTTAAAACCAATTAAAATTATAGTTTATCCTTAAAAATAATGTATATTAAAAAATAGTTTTGAACTAAAATTCAGTACTTTTGACCATTCATTATAAATAAAATGTATTAAGAAAATATCAAAAATTAACTCTAAGAGAATTATTATGTTTCTATTTAAAATATTAAATTTATTTTTGAAATATTATATTAGTTAATGTGTTGAAATTTTAATTTAAAATGGGTTCCCAATTTAAAGGTAGCCAAATTACCTTTAAAAAAATAAATGTTTTTATGTGTAAAGTAGAGTTTTTCTTCATATTATATATATCAAACCTGATGGATGAATATAAAAAAATATTATATTAAATATATAGCATATAAATTTATTTAAAATCATTAAATAATTGTAATTAATTGTTTTTATTAAGAAAAAATTCCTTTGAAAGCATAAATATAATAATAATTTTTTTTTATGTCCAATTGGTTATTATTTTTATTTCTCATTAATTGGTAACCAATGAATTAATTTTAAACTTATATAAACTATAAATTTCCATAATTTTCTTAATAATACTCATAAAATCTAACTTAATGGCTTGGTTTTATCATATTATATTAAATAATAATATTTTAATAATACATTATTATTTGGTAAAACTCAGTCTTGCATGTAACGTAATCTATCGAGGAAGGTCTCTCTTGTGTGTAATGAAAGATAACTAATTTTTGTGTGTATTACAATCTATATCATGTATTGAATTTATTTAAAATAAAAAATATATAGTAGAGTCTATGTATATTATATTCCTTTATATGCTTGGTGATGTGTTTTATACATGTTATCAAATACAAAGTTTTACTTTGGAATTTCAGGGTGTTACATTCTCCCCACCTTAATTAAATTGCATCTTCACAATTTAAACTCGATCATGGTAATATATTGTTTGATATTTTGTAAATTGAAATCCCACATCTTGAAAAGGTTTTGTAAAACATCCTTTAGAAAAGAAAGAATGGAAAGTACAATGGTCATGGGGACTACTGTGTAACTAGGTCTCTAAGTAGGAGAACATTAGTGGAAAGTGAAAATACATACTTAGAATAAAATCATAAATATTTATATTGATCGAATGAGGTCCTTAATCACAATATAGTTAATGTTCAATATAAATATTTCCACCTCAAAGTCATACTTATTTGATGATTTAGAAGACCATCAGTTCAATAGAAATTAAAGTATTAGGATAATATTTTGTTTCTAAATCATTTTCATAATGTTGGGTAATTCTTTTACTAACCAATGATATAATAAAAATTTCCTACATAATGGGTTTTAATTTCATATGAACAATCCTAGATTTTTTTTATTCAATCAAACTATAATGCATTCATGTAATCCCCTAAATTATTTTCTAATAATTATTTTTTTTATGCCCGAATCACTAAAAGAAAAAATTAAACGATGGTAATTCATATTAAATAGTTACAATTATAACTATTGGATTTTAACTATCTTCCAAAAACAATATTTTTCATAGATTAATCACTAATCCTCAAAAGTGATACAACTGGTTTATCATTAATATTAATTCATCAAATGTTTTTTTAAAAATAATGAAAATTTGACCAAGATATTACGTAGGTCAGTGGTTGGTGGGAAACCCTTATCATCCTTTGGTCATTGGTACAAGACCCACACCCTTTCTGGATATTATTGGTCTTCACCAAGCTTAAAATTTGTCCTTTTCAAAAACCTAATTAATATGATTTCAAAAATAAATCTAATTGAAATACTTGAAATTAGGATTATTGCTAAATATTATTTTATCTATGTTTTCCAATAAAACCTCAATACATAAATACTTCATCCATTTATTTCCATATAGGTCCTTCCATGGTCTAGGGTTTATCTATAATATCACTCATAGTATTTCTAAACCATGACACCTTATTTTATTAATCTAAAACACCTTATTTTTAACCTTGATTATTATTTTCCATTATCCATTCAAATTATTCATATTATTTTGTAAATAAAACATGGATTTACTAAGAAAATCCCCCCTGAGTGTCAAACCAAGTGTGTAGTAAGGCTCATTTTCATGGGTTAGGTTACTCTGAGTCGGACTTGAAACAACTTTTCAGAGTTATTACCTTGAAAAAAATGTAGGAACAACATCCACTTATTGTATCCAAAAAGGGATGTATTTCTTGGAATACCCACATAATCTACACCTTCCCAATATATTAGGATTTTCTTTTGTACTTATCCTCAATTTATACCTTGGGGTTATTTTATCATACATATATTTTCCTAAATAAAGTTCCTAATATTTCTACTAAACATCCTCTGATACCAACTATAGCGAAAGAACCCCAGATAGATCGGAGATGATTTCTGCATCACCATCTGACCTTCACTGGAGAGGGTTGTCCAGAGGCGGTGGAGTTCTGGTTAGAGTCTGTCCAGAAGATATTGGATCATCTAGAGACCCCTGTTGAAAAGCGAGTAAAGCTGGTTGTTTATATGTTGTGGGGCCAAGTAAGGAGTTGGTGGGACATTTAGGCTCAAATCGAACAGGTTGAAGAAATGTCATGGAAGGTTTTTTAGGAAACGTTTCTAGAGCATTTCTACCAAGAGACATTGAGGCAAGAGCGGGCTGTAGAATTTATGATCCTAACTTAGGGATCTCTATCGGTGATGGACCATGCTTGTCACTTCGCTGATTTCCGATATCTTTTCCCAGTGTTAGCAGGGGATGAGGCAGCGGTGGTAAGGCATTTCCAGGATGGGATGAGACATGACATCAGGTCTCAAGTAAATATCTTCCATTTGAAGAGGTTTTCAGTGGTTATGGATCAGGAACTCATCTCTGAAGGGAACCTAAAGGGAGCTTTGGGTGGTGGTCTTGTCATTCCAGCTGGGTGGACAAGTTGTGCATCTTCTGAAGGTGGGAAGCATTTTTGGAAAGTTTCCAGCAAGTTGGTTCGAAGGGAGGGTCAGCCTCTCAGAGTAGAAACCAGTTGTTCTGTTATCAGTACGTTAGGTCGGGGCATATGTGTGGTCAATGTCCTTGAACTCCAGTTGAGTGTCATTTGTGTGGAAGGATAGGACATGTGCAGAGGTTCTGAAGGAAGCCTCGGAAGGTGGGCGAGTATAGTGGTGAAAAGTAGGTGCCAGGTATGGGAAGGGTATCAGTTTCCTCATATCAGAAAAGCAGTTGGAGCTCCATGGGCCATACTGGTAGGGGCTGTGGATATTCAACTCCAGGGAAATATCACTCATGCCAGCAGGGCAGTTCAGCGCAAGGTGCTCAGGATGGAGCCCAGAGTAGAGGGGTATGTCAACTTCAGGCAGTTCAGTTTTCGCCTGGTGATAGAAAAGCCAGACTATCAACTGTTCGAGGTACAATCCTTGTAGATTTTATGTTTTCTAGTTCATTGTTTGACACAGGTGCCACATACTCTTCTGTTTCTGCTCAACTTGTGGTAGTGTTGGGTTTACCTATGGAGGGGGTGTGTGGAGTTAAGTCAATTGACACCTCGTTGGGGGTGCAGGTTGAGGATATAAAGCAGTGCAAGGGAGGTGCTTGGGAAGTTGGTGGGTATTGTTTTCTATGGGATTTATTCATTCTCAAGATTTCAGGGTTTGAACTAATCTTGGGAATGGATTGTTTGGTGTTGTATCATGCGCACATAGACTGTTATCGTCGCAGAGTATCTTTCATGTCACATGATGGTGACGATTGTGTCCACCGTGGCGAATGGGATGTTCGAGCAGGTCATGTAGGACTGTTTGGTCAATATATGAGTGGACTCATGGCTCAAGTGGCATTTCTCATGCTTGATGATAATAAAAGAGGGGAATAATCTATTTTCCCTCCTATGGTGGATCAGTTTTAGGACGTTTTTCCTGAGAATTTCTCAGGGTTACCCCCCAAGAGAGATGTTGACTTCATAATCAAGTTACTGCTGGGAGAGGAGCCAGTTTCCATTCCACCATATCGAATGGCATCGGCAGAACTCCAGGAACTGAAGGCTCGGCTTGAGGAATTTGCGCATAAGGGGTTTATTCGTCCTAGTACGTCTCCATGGGGATCTTCCATGCTTTTTTCAAATAATGTTGATGGGTTGTTAAGGCTGTGTGTTTACTATCGAAAGTTGAATCAAATGACACTGAAAAATAGGTACCCTCTTCCCTGAATTAAGGACCTGTTTGATCAGTTGAGGGGTGCATCAGTGTTTTCTAATATTTATCTGAGGTCGGGTTATCACATGTTAAGGTTGAGGTCTTCTGAAGTACCGTAGAAAACTTTCTGTAGTCGGTACGGGTTGTTTGAGTTTGTGGTAATGCATTTTGTCTTAACCAATGCACCAGCAGTGTTTATGGATTTGATGAACTAGATCTTTCATCCCTATCTATATCAGTTTGTGGTTGTCTTTGTTGACGATATCTTAGTGTACTTTAAAACTCATGACGATCATGCCCAACATCTTGACGTCGTCTTGGGTTTACTAATAGAGCATCAGATATATTACAAGCTATCAAAGTGTCAATTATTGATAGGTGAGGTGTATTTTATGGGTTACATCATCTCGGAGGCAGGTGTGTTAGTGGATCCATAGAAATTGTAGGCAGTTGTATCTTGGGATCTGCCCAAGAGTTTCTGATGTTCGGAGTTTTCTGGGTTTGGATGGGTATTACCGAAGGTTCATTTATGATTTCTCTCTCTTGGTAGCACCACTATCAGGCATTACCAAGAAAGGAATCAGTTTTGAGTGGTTTGAGTCTTGTGAGAATTCCATTCAAGTGTTGAAGAAGCAGTTGACGACCGCAACTATCTTGATCTTACTTGAGCCAGGTAAGAAGTAAATCGTGTTTTCTGATGAGTCCGGAGTCAGACTTGGGGATGTGTTGATGTAGGATGCGTGGGTTGTGGATTATGGGTCGAGGAAGTTGAGACCTCATGAGCATAATTATCCCAGTCATGACCTTGACATGGCTGCAGTGGAGTACGCCTTGAACAGCTAGTGGAACTATCTGCTGGGCAACGGTTTACTGTGTTTACCGACCATAAGAACATAAAGTACATCTTCTCACAGCGGGATATGAATCTTCGGCAGCAAAGATGGGTTGAATATCTCCAGTATTTTGACTTTGAGTTGGTGTACACACCAGGAAAGAGAAATAGTGTTGCTGATGATCTAAGAAGGAAGGTTTAGAATCAGGTGGTTCAGGAGTCCAGCACCGAGTGGAAGGTGATGTATTTGTTTGCAGAGATGCACCTGGAGGTGTAGGGTGAGAATGGTCAGGAAACTCTTGCTTCCTTAATGATGGAGTTGATGGCTTTTATTTGAGTTAAGGAAAGTCAGATTGATGATCCTAAGTGTTTGATCATGAAGGAAAATCTTAAAGGTGGGGAGCTACCTTCTGGTTGGGCCATCGGCGTGGACAGTGTTGTTCATGTTCATGATTGTGTTGTTGTGCCAGAGTGTATGCGGGTAGTGTTGATGCGTGAGTTCCATGCATCAAAGTGGGCAGTGCATCCCGGTTTTACCAGGATGTACCATGATCTCTAATGGCAATTTGTTTGGCCTGGAATGAAGAAGGAAGTTGCAGGCTTTGTGGCGTGGTGCCTTACATGTCAGCAGGTGAAGGTCGAGCATCAACACCCAGGTGGTTTGTTGCATACATTGCCCATTATAGAATTGAAGTGGGATAATGTAATAATGGATTTTATCGTGGGTCTTCTGAGGGCGCCGCAGAAGAATTATACAATCTGGGTGGTTTTGGATCGTTTAACAGAAGTGGCTCATTTCTTACCAATTCAGGAAACCTATACAGTCGACCAGTTGGGTGAGCTGTATGTTCAGAAAATAGTCTAGTTGCATGGTGTTCAGAAAATCATAGTTTCAGACTGATATTCGGGTTTCACATCACGTTTCTGGAAAGGTTTGTAGAAGTATCTTGGTAAGCAGTTGTTCTTGAGTATGGATTTCTACCCACAAACGGACGGGCAGTTGGAGCGTACAATCCAAGTGTTGGAAGACCTGTTAAAATCTTGTTTCCAGGACTTTGGTGGATCTTGGGAGAGGCACCTATCATTAGTTGAGTTTTCCTAAAACAATAGTTTTCAGGCTACGATTCAGATGGTACCATTTGAGGCACTCTATAGGAGACCATGTAGATCTTCGTTGTGTTGGCTAGAGGCTGGTGAATCTGAGTTGTTGGGGCCAAGTCCCATGCAGGATACTTAAAAGAGAGTTATGTTGATTAGGAAGCAGATGGATATGGCTCAGAGTAGGCAGAAGTCATATGCAGATCAGATGCATAGACCTCTTGAGTTTTCAGTGGGTGATAAAGTGTTCCTTCGGGTGTCTCCAAGGTTGGGTCACTGTCAGATTCAAAACCAGGGTAAGTTGGCACCTAAGTATGTGGGACCTTTTGAGATGGAAGAGAGGATTGGACCAGTTGCTTACTGATTGGCTCTTCCACAGTGGTATGGTGGGATACATGATGTGTTTCATGTGTCACAACTTCAATGGTATCACCCTGACCCATCTCACGTAGTTGAGGTGGAAGATGTGGATCTTGAGGGTGATGTGTCCTTTGAGGAGCATCTGGTTCGTGTAGTGGATTATAGTGAAAAAGTATTGCGATTCAAGGTTGTGCCGTTAGTGTGAGTACTATGGAAGCATGGGAAGGTTCACGAAGAAACATGGGAGTAAAAATTGGATATGCGGGCTCAGTGGCCCGAACTCTTCTCTTCGGTAGATCAGTGAGGTTTGGAAAATCGGCTCGAGGACGAGCCGCTATAAGGTGGGGAGGTTTTAAGATCCCAGTTTTTGGAAAGGTATGTTTTCGTTATGTTTTGGTAGAATCCCTTGTTTCGGGCATCAAGGGATGTCTCTTGAAAGTATGAGAGGCCTTGGGGGTGTTCTGAGGGATCGAGGCAGGAAATAAAAGAAATTTGGGCAAGATAAACCAGGACGCACGACCTGCGCACGGCCACAGAAAACCGTGCGGCCTGCCCAGGAAAACCGTGCGACCCCTCCCCCTCCAGGAAGTAGCATGCTCATGGTTTGTGCACAGTTTTTCAAACCATGCAACCAAACTATGTGACCTCTTAATGTTTAAAAAATTTACAAAATTCCACCTATGGGATTTTAAGAACCCACTTGGGTTTTCCTCTCATTTCCTCACTATTCCCCCTAGTAGCGAACCAAATCGGCCAAGAGCTCCAATATATCGATATCCCTCATTTCTAAGGCTTTTTGGTGCCTTTGGTTGTGAATCGAATCTCCGAGTAAGTCTAATCCCATATTTGATTCTCTTTTTGGTTTAGGGTTTGTATCTTGTCTCCCTCTTGTTCCAAATCTCTAAAACCCTATCTTTTTTATGAGTTTTAGGTTGAAGCTCCAACGGTTGGTCGGATCGAGGTCTATGGAATCTATTGAGAGTACGTTCAACCGCGGTTTCGATGTAGGTGGTCTACAAGTTATATCCCATGCTTATTTGGGTATTTTTTCATGTTTAGTTGTGTTCTTGTTTCCCTAAGGTTATTTTTTGTGGTGTTTGAAATGGAAAATGGGAACCCTCATGATCCCTGTGGGATGTGTTGGGATTGAATTGATCTAATTTAGGTCCATCCATGGGATGTGTAGGCTTTCCCCGACATAGGGATTGTTATTATACAAGTGACCTTATTGTAATATATAGTAGAGCCCTTGATGAATATGTTGGCATGGTTGGATGAACATGGAATAGAAGTTAGGTGATACACCTAGACTTGGCAATAACCTAAGGGTTAATTGGACTGGGTTGAATGGTTGATTCATGGGAATGATGAACGGGTTAAATGGGTTGATGTTTAAAGTGATTAAAGACCATAATGGGATGAATTATGGGTCTAGTGTCGAATTCTTAGTGAGATAGGAATAACACATTGGAATTGGGTGAATTGTTAAATGATGTGAAACAATAATGTGTTAAAGGATTAAGGCATGATGTTGATCCCCATGTGGGTTGATATGAATAGTGTTTGTCGAAGGGAAATTGTTAGATGGTTAATGGTTATATATATATATAAGCATGTGAAAATTTCTTGGTAGTGTGGGGTATGACTTGAGGATCTACGCCCATGGGTCAAGTGAAGATTGAGGTTCTAAACTCCACCCTAAATGCATGGGTTAGGAATGGGGACTGATGTTATTTTCTCCTAACGGTTGCATCCACCCGGATTGATGCTTCGAGGTGAGGTTATGGTTGCTATGAGGGGGTTAGTCCTCCTGAGATATTATAACCATGTGTTTACCCTCTTGCATGTGATTGCTGTCCCTATACCCTTGTAACATAGTGTATGTGATTAACCCATGGAAATGTGATGAGATGGTAACTGATGATAATCGGTGTGAATGAATGGTAATGGAGGTGGAAATGGATTTGAATATGAACTAGTTAATGGCCCCTTAAATAATTACATGGATATTATCATTCATATTCCTTATGCATGCACTACTGGTTCACACTGAATATTTTGAAGACACCGTTGGTGGTGGCCTACTGAGTTGTACTCACACCCTGCTCGGGCCGCCGTTGGGTACCCGAGTAGACTTCATGTTTGCATATCAGGAGAAGGGCAAGGATACTTGCTAGATAGTTGAGTGGACATGGGTATCACATGGTGGAGGATCCAGACATAGAGTTGGGACAATTTTGGGGATTTTGGCTACTGTCTTTATTTTGGGCTTTTGTTCACTTTTGAACTTAAAGTATGGCATGACATATTTATTGTTGGAAATGGTTGTTGTAGATGTTCCTTGTTTATTAGTAATTGTTTTTGGTATTATATTTATTTCTGTTGTGGCTTACTCTAATAAAAAGTGGGTATAGTCTCCCCACATGACTCCATAGACCCCCGCTGCTAGTCGGAAGCCTTTGGCGTACGAGGAGGCGCGCTTAAGGTCACATAACTACCTGCCTCGGAGCACCGGTTTAGTGGCTTCTGGGTTAGGGACGTTAAATATTACATATATTCATCAATTTTTTCCAGTTGTGGTTGGCGTGAATAATTCATCACACAGACACTCCATCATATAATCTAACTAGTAAGGTGTATTTCCTTCACCTTTCAATATGGTGATCATAAGAAGGGTATATTCAAACTACATAATCCCTTAAGTCATTCCCTAAGTTTTACTTGGTGTAAGACCCTTGAGATTGTATGAATTTTCTCTCCAAGAATTATTCTCTTTCTTTTTCACTCTCATAAGTGTTCCTTTCACATGTGTTTTTGTGCTGAGAGGGATGAATTTATTGTCCTGACCATCCTAGATGTACACCACCTTACATGGTGCATATATCATAGATATTGTATTGATTAGTTTGAGGGAGTATTACATCACATGCTTTATATGAACCTATCGTGGGTATTCCATGGCATCGTCTTTGTTCCAAAAGAAAAAAATAAACCATGAGAACAATCTATTATCTCTATATTAATTAGAAAATCGACATGTCAATGGTATTTTTCATGATCATGTAAACTTTTCAATGAGCCTTGGAAATATTAGGATGGTATGCCTATAAGTCTTCATGAGGTTAATTTGTCTTGTCAAAGTCCATTCATGTGATCAATGTGGCATGTCAAAGGGTCTTTGATAGATTAGGTTGACATGTTTGTGTGTCTTTCTGAGAATAAAACGCAGGTATAAGAGGCTTTCACATGACCAATGGATAATTTCTGAGATAAATTTTTCTTTTTAGACGCTATTTACAAGTTCAAATTGGAATTCCAAAGTGTCTACATATGATCAATGTTCTGATCATATAATGCACATAACCCCTTCACATAAAAAATAGTATAACTTTTCCTCAAATGAGGCTTCCTCATTTTTCACATTTTATTCTTTATTTTACATGATTTATACACAATGTCCATTTTTTCCATCAAGGATTCACATAATCAATAATGGATCTCATGAATTTCTAAGATCATCATCATGGACAATCATTCCACTTATCTTTAGTGTGTCATGTGATCAGCAACGGATCTTGAGATGGTGTGAAATAATTATCATGGATAGTCACTCTCCTTATATGTGGATCCAGAGGGTCATGACATGATTTAATTGAAAATTAAAAGGGCCTTTTCATGATGATGAGGTCCAATCAGAGTGGATTTTCATGATCATTTATAGATTACATAATGTTCATGATGTGTCCCCATGGCCTTCCTAGGATCATGTGACCACATGTCCTCCTGGGGTTTAAAAAAATTTCATTATTTAGAGGTTTCATATTCATGTATCCATGTTAATCCTTCCTTTTTCAAGGAAATTAATAACTATTATTTTGGAATTTATACAATTATAAAATTTTCACTACTCATTTAGAGGGCACAAAGAGACTTCCTTTTCATTTATATGATGACTTGGGGAAATAAGATGCATCTTTGTAAGGTTTTTATGTCCAATTATACTTGAATTTTCTATATTGGGAGAATTATAGCATTCTGAAATATATACCTCAAATAATCTCTTAATATTTACAATTCATAATAGATACTTGTGGATTGAAAGAATAGGTTTTTAATTATGGAATTTTCAAAGTGGTTTTGGTTTAGCTAAAGTGATTATTCTTATTCTATTTTGGTATAATAAATCATTTATTTCATTTCTATAACACATGAGAAGTAATTGGATTAAAAATAAAGATAAAAAACAATAAAATAAATTTATCATAAAATAATTTAAAAATATTTTTAATAAAATGAACTGATGTATGTAAATACAATAAAAAACATTAAATGTAAAAAAATAGCATAATTGATCATATGTAATTCATGTCTGATATAATTTTCATTATAAAAATTCATAGGCTTTATAAAAATGTCATATAGTTGATGTTTCATTCCATTGAATTTAAGAGTGATATATTTTTTTTGAAAATGGTCAATCAAAAATTGATTTATTATATAAATATTTCCCCCCTTGAATACGACACATGATTGTTAGAAATATTAATATAACATATCTTATCATTGTTTATAGGGGTATGTCTAAATGGATATCTATAATCTAGAAACTTTTGTTTCATCTATAGAATCCATGAACAAAAACTACCTATAAATATGTATTAAGCATCGGTAGTGGATAATGAAATAGAATTTTGTATCTTACTACATGATGATACTATAGACATGCCCCAAAATTAGAATGTTCTAATGGTTCTTTTCCTATATAACTTATAACCACAAAATTATCATTTTAATAACTTACTAAATTAAATGAATGTCCTCTAGAATATAAATTTTCAAATTTGGGTCAAATTTTGAGGTTCATGAAAATTATTTTAACATCACTTAAATGAGATTACTTATATTTTCTTGAAAACATGCACAAATTCAGACACTAGAAATAATATCAGGTTAGATAGCATTTAATTAATGTGAACTCAGTATCATACCTCTATAAATAGTTTGATCAACCAGTTTCCTAGATTCATTAAGATCTGTTTTATAGGTGGTACTCATTAGAATATCACATTCTATAGAGTTATCCAAGACTAAACCTTTATAATATAATTTATGTATTTTATTTCATTTATAATTATTCAATCCTTATTTTGAAATATATAAAAACCATGCATGAATTTTAACTCACACATTAATCTTATTTCAGTTTTATTTTGAATTGGGTTTGTAAAATCCATACTCCAATAATTTAATAAAGAAAAAAAAGATAACAACTTCATGATAAATTTATAAAACTAAAACATCATTGCAAATAATTTTAATAAATAATTTTAGATCAAAAAAAACTTTTTTCAGAGCCATTTAAAATATGAAACATTTTAAGAATATCATACTAAGATCTAGGTTATTTTTTTAAACCATAAATAGAATTGGTTAGTTTGAAAAAATAATTCAGACAATGAGTGTTTTGAAATCCATGGGGTTTTTCTTCAAAAAAATCCTCATACATATAACTATTAATAAAATAACTATTTAGATCCATTTGATATAGTTTGATATTAAAATGTGATACAAAGAAAATAATCATGCTCATAGCTTATATTTTTACTACTATAGAAAAGGATTATTCACATACAATGCCTTCCTCTTAATTATATCCTTGGAAAAATAGTCCAGATTCTTTTCTAATTATAGTTTTAGACTCATCCAAATTTTTCCTAAAGACCCATTTAGTGCCAAAGGTATTTATGTATTTAGGTGTTTCCAATAGTTCCCATAATTATTTTATTTCAAACTATATCAATTATTCTTTTATATCCATTAACCAAAATTCATCATATATTTATTTATTGAAATTTTTAGGTTAAATATGTGATTAAAAGGATTTATTTTCAAATTAGTTTCTAAGATAATCTCTAGTCACAGTACATCTATCTATATCTCCAAAATTAATATCTAAAGGATAGTATTTATGAGTTATAATGGCTCTGAGTATATAAGAACATGGTACACCATTTTCTTTTTTAGGTTCTAATTAAAAAAATTCATTAACACCAGGTGGTTTTTCTACTAGAAGTTATATATAACTATCACTAGTCTTAGTTAAGGTATTGATATTCATTTTATAAATATCAACCATAAATTTTTCTAAATATGTTTTTTGATTTTTTAGATATTTTTCATAAAATTTGGTATATATAGATTCTTCTATAGTTTTGGTTCTTTTATTGAACACCCTATATGATTTACTAGATTTTCAATAACCAAGGATGTTGCATCATCATTTTTAGATGAAACTTTGTCTAATTTCACCATTGTATTATGAATAAAGACCCTATAGCCAAAACTGTAAAGTAATTAATATTTGGTATTATTCTATTCCATAATATATATGGAGTATTCTTTAAAAGTGGTCTGATAATAACCTTAATGAATATATGTAAATTTTTATGATAGCCTATACCCAGAAATAAATAGGTATTTTAGGGTTATTGAGCATGGTATGATTAATCTCTTTAAGAAACTTATTTATCCTCTCTATAACACCATTTTTTTTGGGATTCCTAGGAGAATAATTGTGGTGATTATATCCATGTCATGAGAGTAATGTTTAAAATTATTTATTTTCAAAATCTCTACCCTAATCACTCATTATGGTCTTAATAGTAAGTCAACAATGTTTCTCTACTAAATTTTTATATTGTGAAAATATGATCAAGATTTACTTTTGTGAGATAAAAACAATACCCAGGTATATCTAGAGTAGTTATTTACAAGAACATAGGAATAATTCATCCCATTTATTCTAGAAAATCTTAAAGTCCTAAAAATTTCCAAGTGAACCAACTATAGGGGTTGAGATGATGAAAAAAATTTCTTTGTATTGAATGAAATATTATGTGGTTTCCCTTCTTGATAGGGGATATTGATATTATCTTATAAGAATTATAGATTATAATGATCATTAACTACCCATTTCCCCACCATATTTCTAGGAGATTAGTGGTTACAGTGGCCTATTTTACTATTCAATAGACAAGATTATTTTTAATTGAATCTGAAATAAGAAATTTTTCTACAAAATAATGAATCCAAATAAATTACATAAAGCTAAACACTACATAAAATAGTAAAGACAAAAGAATTTTTTGAATCATTTATTTTTTATGAATTATTTTAGAAAGTGGAATGGTATTCATCACCACATAAATATGAGATTATACTAAGGATATACATTAAAATATCATTAAATAAGAATCTATAAATTAAAATACAATTAGAGTTACTTATTTTACCAAGTCCTATTATTTTTCCTTCAACATAGTTACCAAAAGTGACATGACCACCATACACTATTTTATAGCTCCTAAAATATTATAAAACCCTATTCACATTCCAAGAACATCAACTATCTAGATATAATAAGTGGTTATGGGTACACTTAAATAATATTCCTTATAAAAAATATAGATAATAAATTAATTTGTTACCATAAATTTTTTGGGTCCAAAGAAGTTAGAAATCGATGATTTTTTAATCAAAATATGTTTAAAAGCTTTAATATAAGAAGAATAATGGATTTTAAATGTAAAAACCTAAATAATTTTATAATAATATGAATTTTGTATTTAATTGGAAGATATTTAGCTCAAAATAAAATTTTTCTTGTAAATTTTTCTTTTACCATCCTGGTTTCCAATCCAAGTTGTACAAATAGATGTTGTTTGTTTACCAAGAATCATTTTTAAGGTTTCTCTATGATTTTTAATCCTTTCATGGTCATTTTTATGTTAATTATTTATCATTTATGTTCATCATTATATATTGATAAATATTAATTATTTTCTTTTTCAATATCATGACCAGATTTAATATTAAAAAATAAACCATGTTGTTTATTTAATTTTTTATACTTATATTTATGTTCATTAGTTTTTTTTTATATCATATTTCAATATTCAAATTAATCTTCACTGGTCATAGTTTTATCATTATTTTCATTTTTAACGATATTGAAAATATAATATGTATATGTAGATACAATATCTATTACCTCGGATGTGTTTCCCATAAAAGACACATTGTTCATGTCATCCTTAACTTCTCTACATTAGTCAGACTCACTTAAATTGTCCTCGGATGAACTACAAATTTATTTATTATATTTCATTGATCATTCCCACATGAACGCATACATTTCTTATAATTTAATATTGGAAATTCTACCATGATATTCCCTTTCTCATGAAATTTGTAGCAATTTACTTCTCTTGATTGATCTTCCTTTTTACAGTTCCCACTCCTATCATATATTCTATTCTATTTGATTTCTAAATGAATTTATTCTTCATATAGAACCTCATAAATATGTTTTCTAGATTATCCATCTATTTATCACTATCAAATGGTGAGTCATCATCACTTGAACTATCTTTATTTTTTTCTCTTTCATATTTGAGTCAAAAAATTTGAAAGTTATTAATTTTCTCTTGGATTCATCATCTTAATTTTTTACAATAAACTCTTATTCATACATCATGAATTTTTTAATATCCTCTATCATTGGTTATTCTATTATCATTCAAGATTTTTTATAGGAGAATGGTTTTTCTCTCCATAAATTTGATAATCATCATATGAGTCTCATAACTTGGTCTTTATAGTTAATTTTATTTCCAAGTGAATTTATCATATTAAAAGTTTTATTGAACCTGAGATACATGTAGAAAAGTGATTCATTAGAATTAAACATAAATGTATTTTATTTAATAGTACAGTGGTTTAGGAACATTTATTTAAAATTTGATGTTCCTTCATGAGATACAACAAGTGTGTCCCAAATTTATAAGAAGTGGAACATGTATAAATTTTGTTGAATTTATCTTCTCTTAATTCATAATATGAGGCATTCATATCTTTGAAATTAATATCATATGTGGCCTTAGTGTCATCACTATAATAATCTATATTATCTCCAGGTTTATCATATTTATCCTTTATTACATTCCATATATAAAATCCCAAGAACTCTACATGTATTTTTATTTTAATTTTCCACAAATAATGTTTTTTCCATTAAATTAAGGAGGTATACTAGTAGAGTTCCCCTCAAGATAGTTTTCCCATAAATATATTGATTTTCAAATAATATAAATTTTGATCTTTTGGGTAAAAAAAGGATCACTATTAAAAGACATGATAAAGAAAAAATACCTATAATATTGATTGTTGGTTGGATTGGACATCTAAAAGTGGGGGATTAATTGAGTTTCCAATTAAAATATTTATTTAAAAAGACTTAAAAACTAAATTCCCCAATTTTAAATATATAATGGTAAATTAATATAGTAGGTATCTTTAATTCAATGTTTTTAAATTATCCCTCATTATTTTTATCAAAAATTAGCTAGAATAATCTTAATCTTATTAAATGATTTTTATATTACTCTACTTGCACATAAAATCAGATATATCACTTGTAAACTCCAACAATAAATGTTAAGTGTCTAGAAAACTTTTCAAAAATAATTTTGAAAACATTGTAAAAATATAAAATTCATAGTAGATTAAAATATAAATTAGGTTTGGCCTCAAGAAAATACATATTCCTCTTCACATAGTATCTATATTTTTCTAATTATGTTTATTAAACAATTAAACATATCCATAACCCAGATTAGATTTTTCCAAAAAATTATTCCTAATAATCCAAGCATGACACATCCTCTCACATGGTTTCTATTTTTTTTGAAGAATTTAAGAAATAATATACGATATTATACCATTACCTCTAATATATTTAAGGACGTTACTCTCAGGGGATAAACAGTTATAGCAAACCAAATATTAATGTAATAAAAAATTGACAAATAAGAGAAAAAAATTTAATATAGTAAAGATTTTATATGTTATTTTATAATTCTTCTTGTATTTATGTATTATTTTGTGTAATATATTATATGAAAATTAATGTTGATGTTCTCTTATGTTTTAATGTCATTTTGTTCAAAACAAAGTGACATAGATTTTAAAATAGAGCACTAGTTTTTTGTGAATCTTTCTGATATGTACATCTCATGTATATAATTTTTTTCATATTTCCTATATCAATGGTATCTTATAAGAGGAAAAAACTTAAACAAAAAGTTCCATTTAAACCTCAAGATTTGAAATCCTTGTACTTAACCTAAAATTTGAGGCCTTTAAATTTCTCTAACCAGTATTTAATTTTAAACAGAAAAAGTTGTTGGAATATTATTTTAATAATTATAATACCAATAACTACATATAGTCAATTAAAATATTAAACTTTTTATTCCATGGTTTCTTCAACACCTTATGATAATTCTAGTTAGATCCCTTGAAATTTTCATATATTTGATCGCTTGTCCTCATAGTCAATCTATTGATTTACATATTTTGACTACATGGTATGGTCGATTTAAATAGTGATTCAATCACTTTATCCCTTAACAAAATGAAAAAATTATCCATATAGTCAAATAAATTCAGTGCGTGGTCTATTGGGAATATATGGATTCTCAATTAGTTTTAAAAAAGCAACATTCTGATATTTTCACACTAATTTCATCACCTGGTCAATTATAAATCAACATGAAGTCAATCTAATACATTACAAACTTTATGAAAACTACATGAACACTTGAATTTTTCTGGCAGTCATAAGAATCGTTATGCAGTCAATTGAATAGTTTTTGAGAAAACAACCATGGTTGATTTGATAGGAATTTGGTCTATCCATAGGTCATGTGATCGATCTGATACTTTGTAAAATTCGAGACTCATAGTCAATAGTATGGATTGCTTAGTTTTATAGACACTTTAAGAGTAATAAAAATTCCCAATATGATACATAGATCATTAATCTTTTATAAAAAAATGGTAGAAATGTCATTAACATGATTTTTCATTATTAAAATAAGGAATATTTGTACTATTCCAGTAACGTTGAATTCTATCATTTTTTTCTTATCAAAATCATGAGATTTATGGGAAACTACAATATATATATCTACCTTGATATCACATCAAAATATTTTTTTCAAATCTAATAAATATCATTATGGATAACTCTCTTCAAATACTTCATTTTAATACATCTTAGAATTGATCAATATTACATTCATGTTGGATGATAATACTATAAGCCTACCTCTTATGTCTTGAAGAATTTTAATCATATGATCCAATGGATTCATCACCCTTCTAATTTACCTAAATTAATGTCTTATCCATTTTCATACAAATAATTTTTTAGGTGTACTTATTGAAAATAAGCTTTTAAACTCAACCCACTTCGTGGAGTCATATTATTCCTATTTCCACGTGTTCTTGATAGGTTTCAACTAATGATCATATTTTCATTCCAAAAAACAAAAATATTAAATAAATTTTTCATGTTCTAAACACTGGGGAGTAAAAAAATATCTTTTTAGCAGTACTGACCCATTTCTCATCAACTGTGGACCAGTAGACCCAAAAATAGAAGCAGTATTTTTCCTCATTAAGGACACATCAAAGAATTTTTATCTACTTTTCTCATAAATAAACTCATCACAATTCATATATTTTGAAAGATGTGAAATAATAAAAATAATATTTTTCATTATATTCCCCTATAACATTTGTTTTCATAGGAGGATAATGAGTGAAATATTCATCACATTCAAGATTAACATGGTTACTTCAGGTTCCTACTAAACCAAACAAAAACATAGTGTAAACAATATTAATAATAATAGAAAACCACATAATCCTATAAAATTATTTATAGAATTTTTAAATTAGGAAACCTTATTTTAAATATATGACACCTTTAGTTTGTCTTATTTCATCATCTATTCAAATCCTTTACAGTTTTTCATAATGAAAATGTGAAGTAACCCAATAATACTCACTAGGAATGTCAAACCAAGTGTATGATAAGGGAACACTCACTATTCACTAGAATAATGGTTGAGATATACAAGAACTGCTATTTTCATGGTTATTACCCAAAGATGCATCTATTATACAACCACATCAGCCTTTAATATGTACACAATGTTGATTTTCTAGGAAAATCACACTCCTTTTCTACACAGTAATGTTTAAAGTTCTCTTATACATAGAATTTTAAAAAGGGATCTCACTAACGTTTTCTCATCATACCTTATAAAGGTGACTAAATTCTTATATTATAAAAAATATAGTAACCCAAGATTTTCATATAATGATATTACATATTATATCTTTTGAGTATTCATTAAATAATATTACAATTCGTATTAGAATTGTATAAGATTAGTGTCTTGGAATCAAGGATACATTAAAAAACTGGTTTATATGAGATCTAAATCATCCCCCACTTTGTAATGTACAACCAAAACCCTTATTAGTTATATCATACATAAAACCTATCTTCATAACTAGTGGAAAGGAAATATAAAAAATAGTGTTCACATATGCTCAGAAATGGAAAATAAATATATCAATGAAAACTATATCATATCATGAGCATAATGGTTTGAGAACATGAGACAATAATTTGCACACCATACTAAGAAAATAATAGTCCACAATCTAGAATCATGGAATAAACATTTTCAATTCATAATACATGAATCATAAAGGAATCAAAGAACAAGAGCCATGATAGCATAACATTATCATATGACATAATTTTTCAGCATACACAAAATCATATAAAATTATTTCCTTAGTCAAGGACCATATACAATAATTTCAAATTGAGTTGGGTTCACTCCTCATTCCATCGTATCCTTAGTTAAGGTTCACTCCCAAGACTTTAATAGTGGATGTAGTCCCATTATTAACTAGGTTCTCTTGCTATCCCAATCCTTATTATCTCATCAAGTTTACATCTTTACCCAATGTATTGGAGGCTATATAATTTAGGTCCCAACATCTATATAATCATATTCATGCATATATCTACCACAATATCATAAATTATCATATTATATCAACAATTCTTGAATGAAATGGGTTTCTTAATCATTTTAATATTTAATCATAACATAACTTTAAGAAAGTATATAGGTTTTAGAAAAATATCAACATTACAATCTTATACCATATAGGGAAATAATATGGATTGTATACTTTTATTATAAATCCATTAAATAAAAAATAACATCAATGAATGTTATCATAGACAACTAAATCTATAATAATATTAATAGATTATTTCTTGAAGAAAATACACTTTTCTCTTTGAAATAAAATATTAAAAATTTAAAAATTTCCCAAAAAATAGGAATTTTTTTTTTAAAAAAATAATCTTAGAAACATGTAAAAGAAATTTTAAATAATTGATAATTTATGTTAGTGGAAACTTTTTTTAATTCCATCTACATAAAAAAATATTTTTTAACATTTTCAGTAAAAAATCAAAACTACCTCTTTAAAAAATTATATGAATATTCCTTTAAAACTATTTTTTAATAGTAATACATGTATAAATAATAATTTAAATAATAATTTTATATTAGTAAAAAGAATTGAATATACTTTAGAAATCAATAATATGAAAGAAAAAGGATTTTTATGTAAAGAGAGAAATAAATTAATTTATCCGTAAAAATAATCATTCAGTCTCTTGAGTTCATAAAGAGAGAGAAAATAAATGAAAAGTTTTAATATCTAGAAATAACTACGGATAATAAATTTTATTTTATTCAAGATAAATAGTTTATATAATTTCATCATCATAAACCTGATCATATATAATCCAAATAAATAATGATATTGTAAAATAAATCCCTTACCTCATGTTTGAATTTTTTCTAAAGTGATCTAACATCTGGTATAAAAAAGGTTCATTTATTATAATTATATAATAGAATAATTTAAAAAATTATAACATCATATATTATTCACTAATATCATTTTAACACCCCTATATTTATAATTTCTTATTATAATCATTATTTCTAGGTGTTAACTGATTTTTTCATCTAAATTTCCGTTTTGTAGGTTTGGTCCATGTATACTAATAATGGTTTCATAATCTCCATAATTTTAATCATGATTTAATTATCACATGTATTCTTTATATATATATATACACCCATAAAACTATTGAGATAGAAAAATGAATTACATAATTCATGGAGATGGTAGGTCATACATAAGCATAACCGTTGCGTTCTATTTTCGACTGATGAAACGAAATAATAGAAAATAATAATTATACTTTAAAAAATAATTATTATATATTATTTTTCATATATATTAATTAAATATTATTTTATTTCCAACTATATAAATGAGAAATGAAAAATGAATCACATCACTTTGAGGTGGTGATTGTCCACGCGTACGCAGTACATGATTTATCATTTTCCAATCGATTGGAAGGTAAGAAGGAAGATATGATATTACAATTAGCTAGAATAATTGTTTCTTAAATATATTATATAACCATTAAACACATAATAATAAACATCCATGAAATTTTGTGTGGGAAAATGAATTTTATCTCTTTGTGGAGACGATTTTCTACATGTACGCACAAGAAATACTTTCACTTACCATTTAATATAATAGATGGGGGATATTTGTGGTTTCATAATAATAATAACATTAAAGTATATTTACTATACTAGATATATTATTTTTTGATGAATACCAAATAATTATATGAGGTGGAATAAGAAATAAATTGAAAGAGATCGTGTAAGACAATTACATATTCTTCAGTATGACTCTTTTAAATAATAAATTAAGGACCATATGAATAGTATTTTAAGAATTCAAAAAACACTAATTAATGTATTTCGAATTTCATAAGGAAAGGTTTTTTTCTTCAAAACATATGGTTTATATTGGTTTAAAGAATATAAATGATGGGTGTCCATTAATAAATGGGGGAGGGGACAGACTTGGAATTTCATAAACGATTAAAATATTCTAATGTCATACTCAATAAAAATACATAAAATTGAAATATATTTGATGTTATTATGGTATGAGTTAAATATATTTCCATAATATTATATTAAGACAAACTTAATTAGAATTCATACCCTTATCTCTTGGTTTAACCCCCTCTAAGACTGTTTTTTCCTTAACCTTGGTAACAATTTTTTTAATATGTTTACTAATCATTATGACCAAAAAATAATTTAACTTATGTAATAATATAAACAAGGATGATTAAAAATATTTATCTCATTTTATCAAATTAAATTCAATTATGTGAATTATTTTAATTAAAAATTAAACCTGTAAAACGAGATGAAAATAAGTTTTCAACAAAAAATATTTTCACAATTATAAAATATTTTTATACCAAAATAAAATATAAAATTAAATAAAATTACCTATATTAGATTATAAATAATTTATATTATATATTTATACATTAAAATCATTTTAAAATGAAATGAAACTATTTAAATTATTTAAATTAGAAGACAATTCTCAATAAAAATCATTATTTTCACTGTTAAATGAAAAATAGTTCTTCTTAGAAAATTCTAAAAAATAAAATTTAAGATAAATTTGACATGATGAATTCAAAAATGATGTTAATTTTTTCAAATAAATTTTATAAATGTGAAAGAAATTTATTATAATATTTACTCTCAAAAATAAATAAAAATTAATTTTAAGAAAAAAAAAAGATTTTGGAATAACATAATGACTTTTATAAAAATGGAGGAATTATTTATCAATATATTTAATTTATTTAAATAATGTATACATAATTATAAAAATTATTTTATTCCTATTTATTTCACCCCTTTAAAAACTTTATTATAATCGTATACTATATTATTGTTCATTTAGACTTAAGATGCATGTATCGTAAGTTGTCGAAAGAATTAAATTTATTAAAAAGAGAAATATATAAAAAAAATCTAAAGGTGTCACATTGAATTTATATTTTTTAACTTTAATACATCGTCCTTGAAAAATCAGTTTAAAACCAAAATTATATTTTGATGTTTTGATCAATAAACATCAGTTCATTCATCAACAGATTTGTTTTAATTTTGATAACGAAATAATATTTTCAAATAATATTACATGAAACAATCAAAATAAAAAATAGTGCTCCACTCATCTTCATCTCATTAAATCATCCTAAAATCAATATTGAATCATCACTTTACTAAGCTTCATGATGCTTTAATCATGAAATACAATATTTATCATCATATGATGTCATAATTCTTTAGAATACAAATTCTATAATACTAATATTTTTCACCTTGAACACCCCCAAAGTTTTCCCTATATATTGATCCTTACAAAATAAAGGGTGGGTCATTCACAATCATGAATAATCTTTATGATTATCCCAATAAACCTTACATAAATAAAAGGATATTTATGAATGTTAGAAACAATACTTACAAAGAGAGACATACATACATAGAAAAATATCATGACTATGCATATAATCATAATTATTATTCTTATATTAATTATTACAAGGAACCTCAGTTATACTTACATAGTATGAAATAATCAACATGAAGTCACATACATCTTTATGCACACTACGGGATTATTGTTTATAGTGTTTCATGTGATGTTTATGGACTTTTGGATGATCCTTATGATGTAAAAAATATTCACCATGAAACTTTTTTGGACCTTTTGAAATTCAAAAAACATGTATAATCTATACATAATTAAATTAATCCTATATATTGTTTGATCACATCAAAACCTTTTAAAATGTCTCCATGATTTTTCAAACCATCTCAAATTGTCTCAGAACTAATAGAAATAAATTTTTGAATTATTAAAATAATTCCAATCTCCATTAGAAAATGTACAATGTACATTTCTATAATAAAATACCCTATTCCAAGTGTCTCAATAAAACTTTATGCCTTACCATTCAATATTTCAACATTGATTTCCAGAAACCATCCTTTACATGATAATTGATCACTAATTCAGAAGCTATCTGGCTAATTATAACAAGGATGATTACAATATTATTATCCAACTCTTTACCAACCTTGTAACCAGTTTTAGATTTTAAAATTATTTTATTAAAAGATATCTAGTACCATGTTCAATATACATCTTCTTAAATCTCCATTATAACTTGTTGTGTAAATTACTAGAATCATTCAATCAATACAAACAATATATCCATAAAAACCAAATCATAGTCTTCTAATATAATATATACTACCCAAGAATCATTTCCATTTATAATTATTTTGGCATAAAATTCAATTATATCCATTTATAAACTATTTTAGAAACACCTTCATATTCAATGGGAGGATTATAAGTCTATAACCCAACATATACACACATTAAATTTCATCTGAAATCTTAATTGGTAATAAATAAAACAATAGTTAAATTACTATTTCAAAGATTAATTTCAATTGTATATACACTTAAGGTTCTTGAAAAAGTATTATGATAATGTTGTTTCTATTTTAAAGGGGGATCGAGTAACAGATCAACTAATAAAATTTGGATGGGTAATCGATGATCTATTTTGAAGAGATTGAAACATTGAATGAATTTTGAGATGGATTTATAGTTGTTTATTTGTTTAATGTTTAGATCTATGGTGATCATAAAACAAGATTTAAGGATGAAAGGGAGTAACCTCAAGGTGACATTGTTGAAATTTTATTTGGTTCTTTAGTGAATGATTGAATGATAAAATATGATTGTAGCTTTCATGATCAGATGTAAACTAAGTGATTGTTTGGTTTAGTGATGAGGTGGATGCCTAGTTTATTCTGTGGTTAATGTTGAGATCCATGGGGCTCATCAAACATGAATGAAGGATGAAATGGAGTGACCTGAAGTTGATATAATATTAATTAAAATTTTAATTAATAAAATGTTGTCATTAAATGAACCAATTTACTGATCTTGTAGACCGAAGGTAAAGTTTTATTAAGGTTAAATATTCATTTGAGTCTAGGAGATAGTTTATATTGTAATATTATAAAATATATATGGACTTCAGATATTTTTTAGGTTTTGTGACATCAATCGTAAAGAATAATAGATCTAAGGATTTGTGTCATCAATAAAATTTGATGATTTTTTATTATAGTGGATAGAGATTTTAACTAATTGATGTTAAATTATAGATGAAATCTTGAAGTAAAATCCTTTTCGATACATGGAGATTTTATGAGGCTAGTTTATGTATAGATTTAAAATATGTTTTAATAAAATAACGTGGACACTTCCAATGGTATCCATTCATTTTATAACATAAGAAATTTTAAAAAGAAACATCGTTTTTTTATGTTTAATCATCATAACATTTTTTTGATTTTATCCTTGACTATATTATCCTATAAATCATATGAAAACCATTTAAAAACTTGGAATGAGAATATAAATCTCTATAAAAGACATAAAAATAAAGAAAACCATTATTCATGTTTAAAAATCTCAACACATTTAATGTTATTTGAGAGAATGAAACAAAACATTTTCACATGAATAACACTCATACTTTTTTCTCAAATAAATATATTAAAACCAATTGAAATCAACTAAAACTTCTTTAGGAAACTTATACCATCATATATATAAAACCCTTTCAAACCCTTTTCAAATTTAATAACCATATGGATGACTTCCAATATAATTATTACATAATTAATTAGAGATCTATAATGGAGATCACTCTTTGTATAATTTTTATTAGACTCACCCATGAGCTATAATGGGACTCATCCCTTCATATATGTTATAACGGGCTCACCCATGAGCTATAATGGGGCTCAAAACTTCTCATAAGTCGTGTCAATCTCACCCATTTGATATAATTCTCAAGTAACATTTCTTGAATAAAACAATTTCATCACAAAACCCTTTTGAAAAAATATTCTTATCCCATATGTAAAACACTTTGGTATAAAAATACCATATTCATTTAAGATCTGATTTTCAATACAAAGATAACAAAAAAAGGAAATTTAGGATTTCTTTTACTTTTAAAATACATTCAGTCTTATAGAGGAATTCAAATGTCAAATAATGGTTGCGGTGGAGAGGAAGTCATTATCACCATGAAAAAACATTCCTTTTGTCATTTTCTAAAGAAATTAAAATGATTTGTATAAAAATATTCCTTTTTAAAACATTTAATGAAATTCAATATATACATAAAATTTCATGTATAATCCTTTTATATACATTTACATAAATATTTAAATTAATATCATGAAGAGAAAAAATTAATAATTAAATCATTAAACGTTCAAGGTGTCCCATCCACTTTGAACATTTAAACATTAGTCTCCATGAATTAATAAATTTACCAAAACATTAAATAACATTAGTATAGATAAAACATGGGTAAAATATGTTCATATTATCAAGAAATTCTCCAATGAGTAGTTGGGGTTTGACTTAGTGGTAAGCACCCCGTAATCCTACATGAAAATGGGGGTTCAAATCCCATTGGGTGAAGGGACTATAGCAGTACTGTAGCACTACTGTAGCATCTATGGTACTGTAGATTGAAGGGTATTGTAGTGGTGGCAGGGCACTGTAGCAGCGACGGTACTGTGCGGGTACTATAGTAGGCGGGTTACTATTCACAGAATTGGAATTGGGCCAAAGATTTGGGCCTACAGGCTATGTAATGGGCTACAAGCCCACTGGACCTTCAGGATATGGAATGGGTCTCCCTATACCTAGTTAAAATAGGTCTTTTATTTTCTTTAATAATAAAATGAGGCTTCATCCCCATCCTTTTATGAAATGCCTCAATGAAAGGTGTTTGAGACAAAGTCCCTTACCTTTAGTCTGACTCATCACGCACAATATTTATATTTCTGAATAATAAAATTAAGTTAATTTAAACTTTTTTGACAAAATTTTTCTTTTTTATTATTCCTTTTATATCACTTATTATCATGTTATGAAAATTACATAATTATTTAAGTTCATATCATATGTTTTGTCGATATTCAGTACTTGAGTCTAAAATGAACTATGTACGAAGCCAATAGTCCATGTGGTCATAATACCATCATCTCCATAATAATATTACTTAAAAAATATCACTTTAAAACCATTTTACTTTTAAATTAAACCATTAGTTGAGGTAATAAAATAATGAACAATGTTGTTATTTTTGAGACGGTAGGTCGTAAGTACGCATAAGTAACATTTTCATTTTTCAGTGATCATTATAGGAAAAAGGTAATTATAATTTTATCTTTATATAATTTTAATAATATTATAAACATCATAATAATAATTTAAATATACTTATATATATTATACAAGTGATGTGGTGAATAAAAAAGATTTGCATCGCTTCATGGAAACGATAGTTCACATTTTTTCACAAACGATGTTATCATTTTTATTTTCATGGAATGTAAGAACATAATAAATATATTATTCTCAAATACTGATAACTTTGTCATGAAAATAATATAGAAACATTAATTATGTCATTATGATCAGTCTTGAGAGATGGTAATGAAAAACGAACTATATCGGTTCACGAGGCGGTACTTCGTCGTATACATGAACGAAAAGTTCATTTCCCATTTAATGAAATTAGAGATGGATTTAGGTGATGATATTAACATAATAAAATATTATTACATATATGATACTATATTTATTATATCATCATGTTTGTAAAATATTTTAAGGAAGTGTAAGAAGAAATGAAATAGAAACACATAAATAAAAAAATTACCTTTCCTTCAGTTGATCACCTTCCATAACACCTTAACACCACTAAAGAGGGTGTTAATCATAAAATAAGGATTAAAGAATGTGGTTAGGTATTCTATGAATGTTATTTTGTAGATATTTGATGAACCAAGAGTTTTTGGATCTGTGAGTATTAGATAAGAATGAATACCTTTTTATATGAGTGGTAGGGGTCCCTTAGAATTATTAAAAGTATTAAATTAATATAAATTTAATTTTGATTCCAAATGGGTCCAAAATAATTTTGTATATGATATTTTGGGTATTGTTCAAAATATAATCATACAATTAAAATTATACAAGTTTTAGTTTTTTTAATCATTATTGTTTTGTTTTAACCCCTTTTAACTCTTACCATTTTATCAAGTAATTTACACTTAGAGGGTTAAAATAATTACCAACTAATACAAAACATTAAATGATTGAGAAATTAATATATTTTTAGATTCATATCTACTTTTTGCAAAAATATTAGATTTTTATAATTTTTTTATGATTTAATTAAACATTTTATATTTTAAAATATAAATTATGTCAATTTTGACACTATTCATTACATGAATTTTTAAAAATATAATAAAAACTTGATTCCTTCAAAAAAAACTGCATTAACTAAATCATAACATGTCATATTTATCCATAAAAATTTTTCTACCATCAAATATTTCAAATTATATTTATTTTAATGTTATTATATTCATTTGTTTGATTTTTTATTTAATTAATCAATTACCACATTATCTTTGTGTCATAATTAAATTTAAATAGTTAATTAATAAAAATAATAAATAAATTACCGTGTTGTCGGTAATCATTTTATATTTATATTTACTTTTGATAGTCAAATATATCTCTTACATAACACTATAATAAAAAAAATTGTAAGAACAGACATGTTTATGACATATTTTCTTTTTAAAATAAATGTTATAAATGTTATAATCACGCACAATTGGATTCCAAATGTCACAATTTCGACCCAAGTATGGTCATGGTCTATAATAACTCATCCAATAATATTATGACAAGTTTTATAGTAATTTTATAATTTTATAATATTAATTTCACATTTAATTAACCTATTTACCTTTAATCGTGGTAAATAAAATACCGAAGTAATTATTCACGAAAAATTATTTTGATCTTATAGGATCACATTGTTAATACTGAGAATAGACTATATTTATGTTTTTGAAAATTCAATTCACTGAAGTGGTTAAATTAGTTTTTATACTAATCCTTTTGAGGGATCGAGAAAAAGAGTGTTTTAAGTAAAACATTCAAAATTTCACATCGTTTTTCTGTTTAATTTTAATTTGAAAAAGCATCCAATGAACTACATTAGATTAACTAATAAAAAATTCATCTAATTATACAATAAAATCAAATAAAATTATAATCTAATAATATAAATATATTATATGAAAAGGCAGTTTGGAATTAAAAATGAAGTATTTATCAATATTCATTAAAATATGAATTTTATGATAAAAATACCAAAAAATAAACCAAATTAAATTTTTATGCCCCACTTCCAAAAAATAAGTTTTTTTTCAAATAGAACATATAAAATTGAAAAAACTATATTTAAAAATGTTTCTCCATCAAAAGGTGGTAAAACCATCTTTTACAATTATTAGAGTATTTTATGGTTAAAATTAGATTTATTCTCTTTTTAAGACTCTAAATTTTCTTTTAATAAAGTAAAAATATTTAATAAATATGTGTAAACATAATATAGTTGGTTATGTTCATTTTCTCTAATACAACTACTAGTTGATAACTTCCATTTAGAAAAATAATATTATAATATATTATTTCTTTTTCAGCATAACTCTGTCTTGTGTGCACCAAATAATTTTGGAGAAACTCGTTGTTACACGTCTGGAACACTATTAATTATAACACCCCTTTAAGGAAAAATTACTATCCAATTCATAAAATTTAATAAATTTGAAAAATTATTATTCTATAATTACCTAGGATGTTACATCCTTCCCCCCATTAAGAAATTGTGTCTTTACAATTTTATATTTGGGCTCAGTAAATTAATCGAAATCCCATATTTAAAAAAGATTCAATAAAACCATCACTTTAAAAGAAATAAAGTTAAGAATAAAGGCCACATTAGATAAAATAACTAGGTTTCCATGCATAAAACATTGATATAGAAGAGAAAACTACCCATCATGTTTTTATGGAGAGTTATAGAAAAACAATTAGGAAAAAGATAACAATCACAAAGCTATAAATTGTGATAGGGAAAAATGGTCTTTGATTTCGTAGTATAAAAATTAAATGGATAAAGTTGTTTTCTTATATCCCTTTTATTGATTTGTGGCATTCATTTACTTCCTAGAATAATAAGTTATAGAATCATACTTACTTGATGTATTTATATTTTATAGGAATAATTTCATCCTCATAATATTCAAAGAATTATAATGTATATCCCTAAGAATAAACTTAAGAACCAAATATCACAAAACCATTAAGGTTATCAATATTTTAAAATGGAGGTCCAAAATAAAGGCATACTTCCTCATTAAACAAAATCCTTAAAAAATCACAACCGTAGAAAACATATCCCAGGAAGGTCTTTAATAACTTATTATCACATCACTTAAAATATCAGAATGTGTGTCTAAAACCTTTAAAATATGGTGATCCTTTGAAAATACCAGGCTCTCAGGAGCTTCCATCACTTCACCAGATGTATCAACATCAACTATAGTAGAATCAAAATATATTCACAAACATTTTTTTTCTATTCATAATGATTTCCTCCATGTTTAATTAGCTTTGGAAATTTATTTTCATAATGTCCCAACTCATTTGGGCTAAATAAACTTACTGTATACTATCTATCTATTATCTAATTGTTGGACTGTTCAAGACCCTTTTCCTTATATTCACAAACCTTGTGACCAAACCTACCACAACAGTAACACTTTCTAGGTCCTCACATACATTCCCCAAAATTTATTGTACCACACTTAGATAAATTTTTAGTCATACCTCCAGAATTAGTAGTTCCATGATTCTCCATTTCCTATCACCTTGACCATTTATTACTCTTATCATATCGGGGCACGTAAGTATCGTTAAACTCCATTTCAACTTTCTCAGAATAATTAATCACTTTTTCATTAATATTAAATTATTAATAGGACAAATCTCTTTATTTCCCTAGTTTCAATCATGAGTAAAATCTATTAATTTTATTGTCAATGTCTTGAATAAAATTCAGAACATACCTGGCTAGTCTTGTGAAGTTCTCTTTATATGCGGCAACTAAATCATCAACCATTTGTTTTAATTCCATGAATTGTTTCTCTATCCTAAGACAAAAATTCTTAGGGAAATATTTTTCAAGGAAAATATCCTTAAATTCTTCCTATTTCATTGAATCAAGATCATTTTTCTCTTTAGTATTATTAACCCATGACCACCATTGATCTAATTAGCCTTCAAAATTATAGACGGAAAGAGATACCTTTTTATGTTCTAAATATCCTATGACTTGAAATATCTTTTCCAGGGTATTGATCCATCCTTTAGATACCACTGGTTCAGATGATTCATTGAATTATAGGGGATGCTGAATCATATAATGTTCCACCAATAATATATTCCTCAGTTGTCGATCTGGATGATCTCATGCATGGATACCACCACCATTTATATACTGATTCAACTACGCCATCACTGCAAAAAAACTATTTAGTTTCAATTCTGACCACCTCATGATGTTGATTTGAAAGATTTTTTTCCTCTCGATTCCTTCCCATTTCAGATTTCTTATTTCCTCTATTGAAAATCATTCTAAACAAAAATTGTTTAGATAAAGCAACAAGGTAATCCTAAAATGATACATTATTTCAACTTAACCATAAAGTAAAATCCTCTAATGGAAATCAATTAACACCATCCTAACCTATAAAGTTATCTAAACTGACCACTAATACCAACTATAATGACACATCCTTAAACATTACATAATCTTGGGTTGAGTAAACAATTCACATTGAAGATATTTTTTGGTTTAGAGATTTAGATAATTAGGCCTTAAATATTACATAAAATACATTTAAATAAAGAGTGGACACTTCCAATAGTATCGATTTATTTTAAAACACACAAAATTTTAAAAATAAACATGGTTTCTTTTCTTGTTTAATCATCATAACATTTCCTTGATTCCATCCATGGATCTATTCTCTCTTAAATCCTATAAAAAAATTAAAAACTTTGGATTAGCACAAAAATTTTAGTAAGGGACATAAAAGAATAAATAAAACCATTAGTCTAGTTAAAACATGGTCACCCATTTAATTTTCATTGAGATAATGAAATAAAACATTTTCACTTGAATAATATTCCAACTTTTTTATCAAATAAAAACATTAAAACCAATAGAAATCAATTAAAACTCCATTATATGATGTAGATCATCATATACATAAAAATCTTTTAAACCCAATTCAATTGGAATAACCATATGGCCTACCTCCAATATTATTATTACCCAATGAATTGGAGATCTTTAATTGGGATCACCCTTTGTATAGGCTATATTGGGCACACATGTGATCAATAATGGGGATCAAACCTTATTAAAAGCTATAAAAGGATCGACCATAAGCTATAATGAATATTAACCCTTCGTATAAGCTATGTCGGGCTCACCCATTTCATATAATACTCATGTACTATTTCATTAAAAAAACACTTTCATCTCAAAACCCTTTTAAAAAACTCTTCTAATCCCATTTGAAAAAAACATTCATATAAAAATATAATTTTCATTTAAGATCCCATTTTCAATAACAAGATACACAAAAAAGGCAAATACAATATTTCTTTTCCTTTTAAAAGTCATTAAGGATTATAGATGAATAAAAATATCAAATAACAGTTATGGAGGAATGAATTAATTATCACCATAAAAAAAAAATTATCATTTTTTAAAGAAATTAAAACACTTCATATAAAAATATTCCTTTTGTAAACATTGAATGAAATTAAATAAACACATAAAATTTTTTATATAATACTTTTTTATCCATTTAAATAAATATGTACAGA
Organism: Viscum album; assembly: GCA_963277665.1. Lineage (NCBI taxonomy): Eukaryota > Viridiplantae > Streptophyta > Magnoliopsida > Santalales > Viscaceae > Viscum > Viscum album. Next base: position 1,192,335,639 of record OY728123.1, on the reverse strand, counting down.
AATATCATGAAGAAAAAATTTTCACAATTAAATCTTTAAATATTCAAGGTCTCATACCAATTTGAACATTAAAAATATTAATATCCATGAATTAATATATTTATGAAAATATTAAATAATATTATTATAGATAATATATGGATAATAAATTTCATAGTTTCTGTATATACACCTTATAAAATAATAAAGGTGCATATTATCAATAAATTCTTTAATGAATTGAAATTAAGACGAGGTCCCTTACCTTTAGTCTGACTCAACACATAAAATATTTATATTCATGAATTTTAAAATTATGTTAATTTCTACTTTCTTGAGAACCTTTTACTTCTTTATTATTTTTTTATATCACTTGTTATCATGTTATAAAAATTAAATAATTATTTAAGTTCATTTTGGATGTTTTTTCGATATTCAGAACCTGATTCGAAAATGAACTTGTTATAATGTCAATAGTCCATTTGGTCATAAGTACACCATCATCCGAATGATATTCTTAACATAAGAAGAAATTTTATATATCCATTATACTTTTAAATCACACCATTAATTATGGAAATAAAAAATGAACAATGTTATAATCATGGAGACGGTAGGTCATACGTATGCATGAGAATTGTTTCCATTTTTCAATGATACATATAGAAATAAGGTATGTAACATACCATTACCATTTTATTAGGTGTTATCTTAACCTTGTCGTGGTTTTCTACTCTTTTGAGATTGGGAAGATACCAATATGGTGTAGTTAGAGATTTTTTGGACTTTCACTAATAACCATTCGTTTCTGTAGGTGGAAGAGCAGTTAGAAACTATGTAACTATGTTACACGCCATGTAATGGTTTTTTGATATAAGTCATGAAAGAAAAATTCACGCTGTCAAAGTCTATATTTCGTTTTCTTGAATTACATGATGTGAGTTGTCAAAAGGTTAGTTTTTTATCTGAGCTGATGGGTTTTCCGGCATATGTGGATCGTGGGGGTTACATATCATGTAATTGGGTTACACACCATGTAACGACCCGTGTATTGTTTTAAAAAAAGTGTGTTTCTTTTTTGTTTTAGTTCCTTCACCATTTTTTTCATGGATTTCGACCTAAGGCACTTTCAGGGTGTTTTTTGGAGAATCAACTCCTTCTAGATCGATCCATTCAACACTTGTTTCTATTGTGTTTATGGGGCGTCTCTCCGGTTGGGTAACCATTCCATTTCCTATTTTCCTTTGATCATGGTATTATCATTGGGTGTCATCTTTGGATATGTTAGACTATGTTTGGTGATTTTTCTTGGTTTCTTCCTAGATCTATTGTGTGATCTCATTCCAGAGGCCTTTTCTTCCACTGTTCATCATGCAGTGGGCATTTGTATTTGATATATGTAGGTTTTATCTCTTTTGTTGGACCCTTTCCTTCTAAATTGAATCAATCTTGATGTGGATTTGATTCTCAGGCCTTTGTTGGGATTATTGGGTTTTATTTATTTTGGATTCAGTTTCAAGAAGGTGCAACCTGAGTTTTTACGTAGGTGGTTTCATATCTAGCCTATGGTAATAGATCTTATTGTTTTTCTTTACAAAAAGATTCAGATTAAAATATTGGCATGATTGTTTTGTGTTTGTTGACAATATGTTTTAGTGAAAAATAGTTTTTTCCTAGTTATTGAAAAATGAAATGGAAAAGGTGTATTTTCAAAGCATTGAAATGGTTTTGAAATGGTTTTCAAAGAATTAAAATATATTGTGTAAAAGAGAAGATGGGTTACCTTGGGCACATAGGTAAAAGTTTTAACTGAGGTTTTCATCCATTGATTTGTGATTTCCAAGGAAGTTTATCTGGGGGCTATCCTCTATTTTATAGGCCCGTTTTTCGAGGAGATTGATTTTAAAATTTTGGGCTGTTTTCTCATTGGTCATTCCTCTATATCTTAGTACCATTATTCTAGGATCGGAATTTGTGCACATGATTGTGGTATGAGTAGTATGTGTCATGGACCTATAGTATTCCTTGGGGTTATCAAATCTATTCTTTATTTGTATTGCATTAATTATTGAGTTAGAATTGATATGAATTTGTATTCTTGTGGAAAATTATATGGAAAATGTGCTTGGAAATTGATATATCATATTTTTTATATCTATGAAAAAGAGAAATGTTTACCATGCTATCTATAAAACCATTTTATTGCATATCATGAATTGTTTTTACTTAAGATGAGAATAAAATATTTTTTATACAGAGACTGGTTATGGAACACATGGGTGGGATCCTACTGAGGATGTTATCTCACACTATATGCACCTCTTTGGCGGTGCATAGTACATTGTTTGTCTTCCAGTGTAGGGAAATTCGAGGCGATATGGTGAGGCGGTGAGGTTCATATCAGCTGGTTGGGTAGCTCGTGGTAAGATGGTGGGAGTTTGTCCATACAATCATTTGGAGTAGCTATTTTTTTATTCCTTTATATTTGTACTTATCTTTGAGTTTTTAGATAATTTTTCAATTTCCTTTTTCTGTTGTTTTCTTACAGTTGTCGAATATATATCTTATTCATCTTACTATATTGCTTTATATATATATATATGTCCATGGGGTTGTTCAGGTTGGGTGAAAATTTTTCATCTACTATGTTGTTCAATTCCCAAGTGCGTGTCGACAGCCCATGGGGATCTGGAACACCCTTTGAGTATGTGACAGATCTGGTCAGGTTCTAGTATTGAGGGTATCTTGGGTCGGTTCATTATAATTTGGTATCAAAGGAGGTATGTCCTTGAGATTCCATGTCTTGGGATGTCTGTTAAACTGAAGATAAGATTGTTGGGACTTGAGAGTTCTGTTACGTTAAGTACTCGGACATCTCTTGTCAAATTGAGAGTCAAGTTTCCATGGTACATTGGGATGTGTGTCTCTGGTATTGGATTTTGTTTAAAAAATATCAGTTTTTTTCTTATGGGTTTTATAGTTTCAACTGAGATTTGTTTTTTTTCTAATCATTCTTAGGTTTCAGTATGCAATGGTATTCCTCTAAGACATCTTCCATGAGTTCCTCATGAAGTAGAAACTGATGCTCCTCATGGGAGCCAACATATAGATCAAAATCTCATAGAGTCTATCATATGAAAGTCCATGATATTGATCAGGATGTGCCACATGTTCAAAACACAGTGTTTTAGGTACATCCAAGAGATAGAGTAGAGAGAGATATCAATCATTGGAATTATTGCGTGAGAATATGTTGTCATTTAAAGGGGTGAATGAATCTCAAGAGTTGAAGGACTGGATGGATAAGATAGATTGAATATTTGAAATTTTGGAGAGAGCTGAGAACATTAGTATAAGGTGAGAAATGTTCACACTGGAGGAGTCCAGCAAGCGTTGGTGGGATTCTATGGTCCAGGCAGACAAATATGTGGCCTTGGATTATAATGGTTTCAAAAACCTATACTTTCAAAAAAAAAAATCCTAGAGTTTTTAATGATGGAGAAGTCTCGAGAGTTACTATCTTTATAATAGGGAGAGTATTCGGTGTAAGCATGCACCAATCGTTTTGCTGATCAAGTCCATTTATTCCCAGATGTGGTGAAGAATGAATAAATGAAGGCTCAAATGTACCTGCAGGGTTTGCGACTGGGTATCAGATCGAAGGTGTTTATGATGAATATTTCTACCTATTGAAGAAAATAGATATAGATATGATGGAAGAAATGAATATGGTAGGAAAGGTTATATTTTCCGCCACTTTTCTTTCATCGGGTGGAACACTACAACAAATGCCGGTCCTAGGGGCGGTTTTTTTGCCGTTTAGCGGCGGTTTAAACCGCCGCTATATTGTGTGGCGGCGGTTTACAAAAACCGCCACTAAGTTTGGCGTTGGCAATCTATTAGCGGCAGTTTTTTCGATTCCCCGGCGGTTTTAGAAATGTGCCGTAGGTCCTTCATTTAGCGGCGGTTTCTCTTCATTTAGCGGCGGTTATATGGGCAGCTTATTCGCGGCGGTTTTAACCGCCGCTAAATTCAGGCGTTTGATGCGCCTATTCTGCAGCGGTGAATACCGCCGCGAAATATCAGCATAATAAATTTAGCGGCGGTTAAAACCGCCGCTAAATTCTTCCCAGTTCATCATTTAGCGGCGGTTTTAACCGCCGCTAAATGTTCACAGGTATGGCATTTACCGGCGGTTAAAACCGCCGCTACATGTTGAACTGGAAAAAAAAATATATTGGATCTACTCCACCACTGCCCTAAATTTTCCAAAACTACAGCCACATCTCACCCATCAGCCCCACATAATATCACATCCACACATATTTGTAATGTACAACAGCTTACAACATTATTACATCATCACCATTTCATATTCCATCACTAAAAGAATACTACCACAAACCCCTACACACAAAAACCAACATCCTCATAATAGTGACCATAACATCTCTTACCATAATCAAAACCAACATTAAAAATGGACACAGGTCACACATTAGTGGTAGCGGTCACACCGTGCCTCGGATTGAGGCGGAGTTGACTCGTACATGTCACCAACATCCTCATAACAGTGACCATAACATCTCATATGTCAGTTGTTGATTTCACTTAAAATTAAGTCCATTTTTAACAAAACATTGACACTGTGAGTGGTGTTGGCCACACCGGGCCTCAGATTGATGCGGTGTTGAATCTTACACGTCACACATGAGTCATTGATTGTTGTGAAAATGTATCAACGCAATCAGAAGCCGTTAGATCGGTTTGGCGTATGTACGTAAAATATTATCCATTTTAAACTAAATACATACACTTGGAGTGATACCGGTCACACCGCTTCTCTTATTGAGGCGGGGTTGAATCTTACACGTCACATTTGACCCATGGATAGTTGTACTTAAGTTTCAATAGAATCCCAATGTGTTTGGTCGGTTTGTCGTATGTCAGTTGTTGATTTCACTTAAAATTAAGTCCATTTTTAACAAAACAGTGACACTGTGAGTGGTGTCGGCCACACCGGGCCTCGGATTGATGCATTGTTGAATCGTACACGTCACACATGATTCATTGATCATTGTGAAAAAGTATCAATGCAATCAGAAGCCGTTAGATCAGTTTGGCGTATGTACGTAAAATATTGTCCATTTTAAACTAAATACATACACTTGGAGTGATACCGGTCACACCGCATCTCGGATTGAGGCGGGGTTGAGTCGTACACGTCACATATAACCCATGAATCATTGTCCTAAAGTGTCAACACAATCTGAAGGCGTTTGGTCGGTTTCCCGTATGTCAGTTGTTGATTTCTCACTTAAAAATAAGTCCATTTTGAACAAAACAGAGGCACTTGGAGTTGTGTCAGTCACAACAGGCCTCAGATTGAGGCGGGGTTGACTCGTACACGTCACATTTGAAGGTGAGTATGCATACACGATAGTTGAACTTCTTAGAGAAGGGTTTCTGGAAGAGTATAAAAGACATTAAGAAATGAAGATCATTAGAGTGTTGGAGCAAATGTGGTTGCTACAAACAATGTGGAAATCGTCTTGTGCAAAGCGACCTAAGTTACAACTTGCAGGTATTGTACTCTATTTTTTTCTGGAAGGTTTCAGTTTAAATTCATTTTGGAATGATCATTGCTAGCCATTGTCTTTTAGGTTTTTTTGACAGCCGAGGGGAAAGGGTGGGGTCTGAAGACATTGTAGGATATGTCGAAGGGTGACCGCTACCACCCAAAGAGTCGCTCTCTTGTTTAAAATGGACACCACTTTAATTGGAAACAAAAACTGACCTACGTAAATCTGACCAGACGCATCCAGATTGCCTTCATCCTTTTGGAGAAGGATCCACGGGTCCTTGGTGACGTGTACGAGTCAACCCCGCCTCAATCCGAGGCACGGTGTGACCTCTACCACCCAAAGAGTCACTCTCTTGTTTAAAATGGACACCACTTTAATTGGAAACAACAACTGACCTACGTAAATCTGACCAGACGCATCCGGATTTCCTTCATCCTTTAGGAGAAGGATCCACGGGTCCTTGGTGACGTGTACGAGTAACATGCAAGAATGATGGACCACATTTCTTTGGCCTTTGGACAAAAAAACCAGTAAAATCTCCAAAATACCTTCATATCATGCATTAACCAGTAAAATCTCCAAAATACCTTCATATCACGCAGTTCTGAAAAGAGTCACTATTTAAAAGAAAGTCACAAATTTAGATACATCTCGAGATGGTCAGTTTAAAAACATTTTGAGGGACACTACTAAAGACATTCTCAGATATGCACACATCCCCCACTTTTAGATCGTTGTCTACTACAATGATCTTCCAAACAAGATATGCATTAGAACGCTCATGATACATAGAGAAATTCACTGGCCACCTTCGAGAATGATCTGAAGCACAAACCATGACAGCATTATGTTTTTAACTTCAGCACCTCAATTGAGAATGTGACACCTTTCAGGACTTGGCGCCATTGTATGTCGTTTCGTCCACTGAATGGGTCTATCCTTTTATTTAATTTTTTTAACTTCAGTCAAATATTCTAGAATGATGTCGCGGCAGATCCTTCACCATTTTGTTTTGATGAACATCTCATTACATTGTTAAAAAAAGCAGGGTGTCTTGCATGGGCAATACGTTCCTGTATTGAAGATGATGCACTCCCATTTATTCGAACCCACAAAACCACCCCACGGCGCGACGGTCATCGGCAGGTGCCTGGGTTCCTCCCCGCATGAGAAAACAGGGACTCATATTTTACTGGAAGGCAGGGAGGAACCCAGGCACCTGCCGATGACCGTCGCGCCGTGGGGTGGTTTTGTGGGTTCGAATAAATGGGAGTGCATCATCTTTAATACAGGAACGTATTGCCCATGCAAGACACCCTGCTTTTTTTTAACAATGTAATGAGATGTTCAGCAAAACAAAATGGTGAAGGATCTGCCGCGACATCATTCTAGAATATTTGACTGATGTTAAAAAAATTAAATAAAAGGATAGACCCATTCAGTGGACGAAACGACATACAATGGCGCCAAGTCCTGAAAGGTGTCACATTCTCAATTGAGGTGCTGAAGTTAAAAACATAATGCTGTCATGGTTTGTGCTTCAGATCATTCTCAAAGGTGGCCAGTGAATTGCTCTATGTATCATGAGCGTTCTAATTCATATCTTGTTTGGAAGATCATTGTAGTAGACAACGATCTAAAAGTGGGGGATGTGTGTATATCTGAGAATGTCTTTAGTAGTGTCCCTCAAAATGTTTTTAAACTGACCATCTCGAGATGTATCTAAATTTGTGACTTTCTTTTAAATAGTGACTCTTTTCAGAACTGTGTGATATGAAGGTATTTTGGAGATTTTACTGGTTAATGCATGATATGAAGGTATTTTGGAGATTTTACTGGTTTTTTTGTCCAAAGGCCAAAGAAATGTGGTCCATCATTCTTGCATGTTACTCGTACACGTCACCAAGGACCCGTGGATCCTTCTCCTAAAGGATGAAGGCAATCCGGATGCATCTGGTTGGAATCTTTGTGTCCCTTCAGCGACAATGAGTTTGTGTCACCATTATAATTTTGGTAACTAGGTGAGGTGGTGCTAAGAATTTTGGGCCATGAGTTGTGGAGAGGATTGGAACAAAGGTGTTCCGATTGTCTCTCCACAGGGTAGTGTAGTGCCTTATCGATATCCTCTTGTGCGGTGGTATAGTAACATTACCTAAACCTTTAATTTTCATTTTATGTTGATAATAAATAGTTGAGAGATGAACTTTAGTCATTTTTATTAAAAATACACACTATAAACCTATCAATTATCCTTGAGAGATGAACTAGGGTATTAACTAGACCATAAACCAACTTTAAAGATATAATCAATTTGACGTGTCATGACAATGTGGTCAGTTCCTATTGGCAAAACCAAGGGGATCGACACTACAATGTAGATTAGGAAACCCTAAGAGTGGGAGAATCCACAATGGGAGATTTCGGAACCATCCTCACAATAAAATACACAAATCAATCACCATTTTCCATGATTAAAATTTCATTTATTCACTTAAAATAGGGAGTTAAATTACCTATATGTTACTGTCGGTGCTTCCCATCATTAAATATCTTAATCACTATTCGATGATAGAAAGTTGACTCAATTTATTTACTTTATTCTATTTTTAGATTAATTATTTGGGAAATACACCTCACCCTATTCATTTGAATGGTCATGGAATAAAATCCCAACCATGAAAACTATAAAAAATACCCCATTAAATCATCATATAATCATTCTATAATCACTGATTAATCATAACACCACTTGTTCACACCAGGATTCCCCACACTACTAAAATTCTATCACATCAATGTCTGTACTTGTACCCACCAAAATGAAGTGTGAGTTGATCACTAGATGAATTTACCCCCACCCTCTTACATGTTTCTCCATAATTTCTAGATCTCCCACAATATCTCACCCTAGTGGATTTTTATAGACCACTTTACATGGTCAAGATGAAATTTCCCTTGATTTCAACCCCATATGAACACTCTTACCACATTGATATTTTATTATTATCCCATTATATTATGATATACATATGAATTAAGATCCAAATCAACCAACCTTATCACCTATTTACAAAATCACCACCTTAAATCATTAGTACGAGTGTATCCATTTCCTAGAATTCTTTCCTTACACCCCATCTGTGAATCACCTTAAAAAGGTTTCCTTTTCCCAAAACCCCATTAATATTGAATGTATTTATATTTTTTACTCATATCTTAGTGTATAATTTAGTTATCAAGACTTCCATGCATTCCAACCATGCTTCTAAAAACTTACAATCATCCTAATTTCCTTATGAGTAAAATAATTATGCTAACATGAAATCCCTATCTCAAATGAATGATAAGTATCTTATCAAAGGTCACTTTTTCCTAGATTAACTAACCTTTATAAGGATTATTATTGATAACTATCCAATTATTATTTCACCTGGATGAATCATTTTTCCACATTATCCAAATCATCCCAAGACTAGGCTGAATATGATTTTACCTTGCAACCCCAAATCAATATCCCTATTTTTCAACATCTGAGAATAAATACATATTGAATCAAACCCAAGTCAAGTACCAAATCCCTTAAAAATCCTGTAAAAATAAAAAACACAAATCATCCTAGACATATCATAAGTCCTCACCCCTATCATAGAACTAACCTTCAGTGATAATAACACCCTCACCATAGGTTTCACCAGATGGTCGGGTCTATGGGTACGATTCATGGATCATAAACTTGGTCATTATATCTAGTAAAACCTATAATACAACTTGAAATACATTTAACTTTTATATAAAAATCACAATCAGTCACCCCCATCAATATAAAATAATACCACAAGGATAGTCACACTTATATACATCGCATATCTAGTATATTATGAAGTAAAACTCTTAGATCTTGGCCAACTAAGATATCATTGATCAACCTCTTAATTCATTATCAAGTGATCATTGGTGATGTTTAATCCAACTAACATAACCCTAATCTATAATTTACCCTAGTCTATTAATTAACTTTACACCAATTAATCATTTAATTCCAAATTAATTACTAACCAATAACTTTTAATTAATCCAAGACTGTTCTCATTTTCATTTAAAAACACTATCGTATCATCATAAAAATAATGCATCAACATTGTATCCACACAAATAATTTTCTCATTATAAAATTTTATATGGTACATGAATAATCAAGAGTATGTCAAGCAGTAGACATAGAGAAAACTCACATTGGGGCCGAAGTCGAAGCGAGAAAGGTCGTCGGGAGAAGGGGGTCGCGGGTTGCCGGTCGCAGGCACCGCCGGAGGAGGTCGCGGGCTCGCCGGCGGAGGTCGCGGGGTCGCTGGAGGAGGTCGCGGGGTCGCCGGAGGAGGTCGCGGGGTCACCGGAGGAGGTCGTGGGATCGCCGGGGGGTCGCGGGGGGCTGCGGGCGAGGGTTGCAGGGAAGGGTCGTGGGGGGCTGTGGGCGAGGGTTGCAGGGAAAGGGGCCGGGGTAGGGAAGGGTCGGGGTTTTTTAAAAAAAACAATGGTTTAGCGGCAGTTTATTAAAAACCGCCGCGAAATGTATTTCGGAAAACGTTTAGTGGCGGTTTTGTGAACCGCCGCCACAAAACCGCCGCTAAAAACTGTTTATTTTGTAGTGGAATCTTTAGCGGTGCACATGTGAAGAAGAGGAGGTGTCAAGATCATCAACGGAGTAGTGGAGGTGGGTCTTGATAGTGAGCCTCCTATGCACCATCTATTATAGTGGGTAATATGCCTCTAACTTGATATTAGTGTGTCAATGGAGGACACACCAGATGATCTTGTCCAATTCCCTCGAAGACGTGTAATATATGTGGACGCGTTGGTCACTTACATCTCCTCTATCATGATTTGACTACACCTCCTTATGGTCAGGGTTTGTCAGCTCCAAAGGCTATTGTGTCATAATAAGAAACTTGATATACTATTGGGATCAATCAATAGGCCTTAGGAGTGAATCATTTCCACATATTAGATGAGTGTTCATTAGAAGTTGATACATGTCCTGTAACAGTGTGTGGTACTATCCTTATATGCATCTTTAGTAAAAATTAAATTATTTGATATTGGTGCCTCCAACTCATTTATATCTACACATTTTTTTTATTGTTCTTAAACATCCATTTGAACTTATGTCCTTTAAAATGGATTTAGAAACACATCTTGGTATGAGAAAAGAGTAGGGGTTTAGGTGAACTTCTTTTTCATTAATGATTGCAGATACAAAGTCGGTTTGGGATTTTTTTCATTCTTGATCTGGAACTTTTTGATGTCATCATCGATATGGATTAGTTTATAACTCATCGAGCTGAGGTTGATTATTATCATCAGTATGTTTCTTTTCTTTCTACCAATGGGAGATCGCATGTGTTTTTGGTGGAGTGGGACCTAAGGTAAATTCATGTAAGACCTTCCTTCCCAGAGCTCAGGAGTTTGTTGGTTGTTGTTTCATTTGATCCCGAATACATTTCTTCTATTGATGATCTTCCTTTTGTTTTTCAATTCTTTCTTGATATTTTCCTAGTTGATTTATCCAATCTTCTTCCAGAGAGAGAGGTAGATTTTATGATTGGTCTAGTGCCAGATACACAAACTATATCAATACCTTTTTATTGTACGGTTCCAACCGAGCTAAAAGATCTCAAGATTTAGTTGGACGGCCTATTAAAAAAAGGATTCGTTCACCCTAGAAATTCTTCTTGGCCAACCCCTATTCTCTTTGCTAAGAAATAAGTTGGTTCAGTTCGATTATGTGTGATCTATCTAAATTTGAACCAAATAACGATTAAGAAAAAATATCTTTTTCCTCGTGTGGATGATCAGTTTGATCAGTTAAAGGGGTGAAAGTGGTTTCTGATGATTGATATTTGGTTAGGTTATCATCAAATTAGATTTTGGGAGTTTGATATAATGAAGACAACCTTCAGAAGTAGGTATGACCATTATGAATATCTTTTGATTCATTTTTTCAAACTAATGCTCCTGTAGTTTTTATGGATTTTATTAATTGTATATTCCATGAATATATTGAAACTTTTTTGTATTATTCATGGATGATATTCTATTTTATTTTAAATTTGAGAGAGGGCACAAGCACCATCGGAGTTTAGTTATTAAAATTTTGAGAAATTCCCATATGTATGAAAAGAATTTTTAATGTAGTTTTTGGATTCTCAAAGTAAAGTTCTTGGAGCACAGAATTTCTGAGCCTGTATTTTCAGATGATCTAGAGAAGGTAATGGCTTTTTTCATTGAAGGAACCACATAATGTCTTTTAGATATGAAGCTTCTTTGGTCTTTTTGGATACTACCAATGGTTTTTCAAGGAATTATCTAAGATAGTGTTTCTTTTGAATGCTCTTACCAAGAAATTGATGAAAATAACTTGGTGTGTGAATTATTAGACTTCTTTCAAGGAATTGAAAAGGCCTATAACATCAGGTCTTATTCTGATCTTACCTGAGCCTGATAAAGCATATGTGGTGTTTTTTATTCTTCTGGTAATGTTTTGGGATACGTACTTATGCAGGAGTAACATGTGGTAACTTATAGATTAATTTATCTTTGACTGCATGAGAATAATTACCCCACTCATGATATTGGGGTTTCCATATTCATGAAAGAACTCAAAAGTTTGTGGCACTATCTCTTTGGTAATAAGTTCAATGTATTCTTTGATCGTAAGAGTCTAAGTTATATCTTTTCTCAGAAAAAATTCAATCTCTAAAAGAGATTATGGGTAGAATATTGTAATATGTTTGACATCGATATCACCTACACCCCAGGGAAGGGAACTATTGTTGCAGTTGCGCTTAGCAGGAGAGTAACATCACAGGCTTTTCTAGAATCTAAAGAGGAGTGGATCCTTATAGGAAATTTCACACAATTGCAACTAGATTCTCAAGAGGATATTTTAGGAGTGGTTCTAGCCAGTGTTCAGTTATCATCATCTCTTTGAAAGCCTATTTTTCAGATTTATTATTAGTATGATGAGTTTCAAAAGACTCGAGAAAGCCTTTATGTTGGGGAGACCATTTCGGGTTGGTCTCTCTTTTTAAATGGTATACTTTACATTTGGAAAAGGATTGTTATCCTAGAATCTATAATGAGTCTATTCTTGTTCAATTTTCACAGCTCTTCATGGATCATACATCCAATAACTATTAAGATGAATTATGACATGAGGAGGTGATTTTGGTGGCCGAGTATAAAGTTTGACATTGTGGAGTTTGTATCTCACTGTTACACCTACCAATGAAAAAATGTAGAGCACTTGAAACATTTTAGGTTTTATCAGCTTCTTCTAGTGACAGTTTGGAAATGGGGCAAGGTGTACATGTATTTTTTTTATTGGATTTCCATGGACTTCTAGAAGGAATTATGAAATTTGGGTGGTTGTTTATTAGTTAATGAAGTCTTCTCATTTCATTCTGATCAAGTATGCCATTACGGTTAGTGAGCTGGGTAGGATGTACGTACAGTAGATTGGGTGGTTACATGGGATTATTTCTATCATTTTATTGGATAGGCATCCTAGGATTACCTTGAGGTTCTAGATTAATCTCTATATGGTAATGTGAACTCAGGTAAAGTTGTGCACATCCTACCATCCACAAACAGATGGTCAAATAGAGAGAGTAATTTATATTCTACGTGATATGATCTACACCTGTTTCTTAGATTTAAGAGCATCATGGGAGATCCACCTGGGATAGGTTGAGTTTTTTTATAGAAACAGCTATCAGTCATTGGTGAGAATTACTCAAAGTCTAAATAATTCATATGAATATTTGTGGTGTGAACCTTTGGATTTTTTCATAGGTGACTGGGTTTTCGTAAATGTTTCTCCCGTTTGGGTCACCGTAGACTTGGAAAGTAGGAAAGTTGTCTCCAAGATATGTTGCATAGTGTGATGTTACTAAAAATCTCAGACAAGTTTCTTATTAGTTATCATTACTGGTTAAATTGATAGGTATTCATGATGTTTTCCATATATCTCTGCTCATGAAATATCACCCAGAAATCGCTCACATTTTGAGTTGTGAATAAATTGAGTTACATCTAGATGATTCTATTATTGAGAAATCGGTTGATATTGTTGGCTCTCAAGTGAAATTATTGTATGGGAATTCAATTACATTGGTTAGAGTTCTATGGAAATAAGGATCATATTCTCATTAGACATGGTAATGTGATTCATTGATGAGGGAGTAGTGGCCTTATCTATTTTCAGGGATTAAATCTTCCACATATCTTTATGGGGATGAAAACTATTTATGGTGGGGAGCTTATAACATCTTGTTACTATTTTATGAGGTACACCCATAACCTTGTCATGGTTTTCCCCTCCTTTGAGATTGGAAGGATACCTATAATAGTGAAGTCATAGATTTGTTGGACTCTCACTAATAACTATTCATTTTTGGAGGATGCAGAGCGGTTAAACACCGTGTAACTATGTTACACGTCCTGTAATGGTTGCTGGTTGTAAGTCATAAAAGATAACATCATGTTGTGAATGGTTACATGTCATGACTGTGACTTACAAAATTTGAGTTTTAAAATGTTAGTTCTTTATCTGAGGTGACAGTTGTTTTGGTGTATGTGGATCATGGGGGTTACATGTCATGTAACTGGGTAAGAAACTTTGTAACGGCACATGTACAGTTTTAAAAATAGTGTGTCATTGTTTTGTTTTAGTTACATTTCCATCTCTTCATAACTCTCGACCTAAGGTAGTTCTAGGGCGTTTTTTGAGAGACTCAGCCGCTTCTAGATTGATCTATTCGACCCTCTATCTCTATTTTGGTTGTGGTTCGTCTCTTCAGGTGAGTAACATTTTCATTCCCTCATTTCCTTTGATTGTGGTATCATCATTGGTGGTGTCTTTGGATCTGTTGGACTATGTTTGGTGATTATTCTTGGTTTCTTCCTTTCTTCTATTTTTCATAGTGTGGAAGGAGTTTTTCTTTGAGGTATGTAAGTTTCCTCTATTTTGTCAACCCCTAGTCTTCTAAATTGAATAAATCTTGATGTTTATTTGATTCTAGGAACGTTTTTTATATTGTGGGGTTTCATTGATTTTGGATTCTGTTGCGGGTATGTGTGACCCAAGTTTTGAGGTAGGTGGTTTTGCCTCTATCCTATGACACTGGTTCTTTTTGTTTTACATTACAAGCTGATTTATTTGAAATATCAGCATGATTTTTGTGTGTGTGTTGAAAAGTGTTTTCAATGAAAAATGGTTTTCCCTGGTTATTGAATAATGGAATGGAAAAGGATTGTTTTTGAAGCATAGGTATGGTTTTATATGGTTTTGAAATTTTTATCAAATCGTTGAAATAAATTGTGAAAAAGAGCACATGGGTTAACTTGGGTACTTATGTGGAAGGTTTAGTTGAGTCCATCATCTATTGTTTTTTGATTATCAAGTATGTTTTTCTTAGGTATTTCCTCTATTTCCTATTCTTCTTATTCTAGGAGACTTATATTGACATTTTGGGGGGTTTACTCATGAGTTATTCCTCTACTTCATAGGTATGTCATTCATGGATCAAAATTTTTTCACTTGAGTGATTGTGGTATGAGCTGTCTGTGGCCTGTACCTATAGTATTCCTTAGTGTTGTGATACATGTTTTTCTATTTTTTATTTCTTGTATTTATATGTTATCCTTTATATGAATGTTTATTACTGTGGAAAATGATATGGAAAATTTGATTTGAAATTGATATACCTTCTATTGTTTCAGACCGGTGAAAAAGAGAAATGTTTACCATGTCGTCTATAAACCTAATTTATTTATTATAATGTTATTTTTTTATTCAAAATGAGAAAACATGGATTTTTAAATAGATATTGTTTATGAACACCTGGGTGGGATCCTACTGAGACTATTAGCTCACACCCTGTGCACCTCTTCGGTGCTGTGTAGAATGTTATTTGTCTTCCAATGCAGGGAAAGGTAAGGCATTGTAATGGGGAGGAGAGGTTTGTATCATCTGGTTGGGTAGATGGTTTTGAGATGGTGGGAGTATATCCCTACCGTAATTTGTAGTAGCTAATTAGGTTTTATCCCTTTTCAGTTGGAATTTTTTGGAGTTTTTAGCAACTTTTTCAGTTAACTATTTCTGCTATTTTATTACAGTTATGGTATATATATCTTTTTCATATTCCACTATTTATTCTTTTTTTTATATAAATATATATTTTTCTTGTAATTGTTCATTTTAGATGAAATCTTTCCCTTTGTTTTTTTGTTTAATTATCGGGTGCTTGTCTCCATCTCGTGGGGATCAGGAACGCCCTTCGGGTATGTGATGGATCATGTCGGGTGCCAGGTTTGAGGGTAACCTGGTTTATTTTGTTATAAGTTAATTATCATTTTATCATTCAAAAATTATCATAATATTATTAAAATCATAATAATCAATTAAGTATATTTATATATATCATACATGTGATGTGTTGAATAAAAATGATTTGCATCGCTTTATGGAGGTGATACTTCACACTTATCCACGAAAGATTTTATCATTTTTATGTACATGTAATGTAAGAAAATATTTGATATATTATTCTATTATAATGAAACATATATATATAACATAATATATATACATTAATTCCATCATTATGACCAGTCTTGAGAGACAATAATGAAAAATGAATAATATCGGTTCGCGAGACGGTAGTCAACCATACACACAAACCAAAGTTCATTTCCCATTTGATGAATTTGGAGAATGATTTAGGTGATGATATTCACATAATAAAATATTAGTATATTTGGGATAAATTATTTACTATTTAACCATATTTTGAGGATATTTTATGGAATTTGAAAAAGAAATTAAATAAAAACACTTAAATAAAAAATTACCTTTCGCTCTGATGATCACCTTTCTTAACACCTTAAAACCAATAAATATGGTATTATTCATAAAATTAGGCTTAAAGAGTGTGCAGAGGGGTTATTTTAATGTTTTTTTGTTGATCTTGTCAAAAAAAATAGTTTTTTGAAGTGTGAGTAATAGAGAATAATGGGTGCCTTTTTATAGGAGAGGGGAGGGGCATAGTTGGAATTATTAAAATAATTAAATTAATATAAATTCAATTTCGATTCAAAATGAATAAAAACCCACTTATTTCGATTTTAGGATGAATATAGGTCAAAATATAATCATCCAATTAAAATTATAAATATTTTAGTATTTTTTAATCCTTATTTTTAATCCCATTTAACTCTTACCATTTTATCAGGTAATTTACAATTATAGGGTTAAAATAATTTCCAGATAATGCCAAATGTTAAATTAATGAGTCATTAATGAAAATTTTAGATTTATATATAATTTTTGGATGAATATTATTTTGTATATATTATATATCATTTAATTAAATATTTTATATTTTAAAATATGGATTATGTCAATTTTGACATTATTCATTACATGACCTTTTTAAAATATCATAACAACTTGATTCCTTCAAAAAAACAATAGTAACACAATTATAAAATGTCATATTTATCCATAAATTTTTTTTATTGAATCAAATATTTAAAATTATGTTTATTTTAATATTATTAATATCATTTATCTGATTCTTTCTTTAATAAATATATTACTGCATCATCTTTATGTCATAAGTAAACTTAATTATTTAATTCAAAAAAATTATAAATAAATTACCCAGTTGTAGGTAATATTTTTATCTTTATAAGTACTATTCATAGTCTAATATATCACTTACATAAACCCATATTAAAATTCTTTTAATAAGAAGAGACATTTTTATGACATATTTTCCTTTACTTTAAATTAACAGTTATAAATGTCATAATCACACCCAAGTGGATTATAAAGATTAAAAATTCCACCCAAGGATTTTAATTGTCAATAATAACTCATAAAATAAGATTCATACAAGTACTCAGTTAATTTATAATATTATAATATTAATTTTTCCATTACTTATCCTACTTACCTTTAATTGTGTTATATAAAATACTAAAGTTATAATTCACAAAAAATTATTTTGATTCTATTAGACCACATTTTTCATACTGAGTATGTATGTACATCTTTAAAAATTAAATTTAAAGTAGTTGTTAAATTATATTTAACACTAATCCCATTTATGGATCGAGAAAACGGATTTTTTAAGTATAATTTTCAAAAGTTCACATAGTTTTTATATTTAATTTTAATTTGAAAATTAAACCAATGAACTAAATTGGATTAAATGATAAAAACATTAACTTTTTATACATTAAAAACCATGTAAAATTATAATATAACAATGAAAATAAATTAGATGAAAAGGCTATTTTGAATTAAAAATGCAGTATTTTTCACTATTTGTTAAAATTTGAATTTTATCAGATTAATACCAAAGTAAAATTTGATGTCTCACTTGAAAATATTAGTTTATTTTTTCAAATAAAATATATAAAAGTTATAAAGCATCTATTTTAAAAGGTTTATCCATTTAAAGGAAGTAAAACTATGTTTTAAAAAATATTAGAGTATTTTATGCTTATAATTGTATTTATTCTCATTTTATGCCACTAAAATTTATTAGAATAAAGTAAAAATATTTAATAAACATGTTTAGACATAGTATAGATAATTATTTTTATTTCTGTCTATAAAATGGTGAGGTGATAACTACCATTTAAAATAATAATATTATAATATATTATTTCTTTTTCGGTAATCTCATTCTTGTGTGCAACATACAATTTTGTATAAACTCATTATTGTGTGTTGGGTACACTATTGAACCAAGATCCCATTTAAGGAAAAATTAAAATCTAATTAAAAAATTCTTATAAATATGAAAAATCATTTATCTATAATTACCTAGGATGTTTCCAAAAGGGAACCCAACCATTGAATAAATTCAATGGTTTTGAAATTGTATTTATATGGAAGAAGAGACCAACTCTAAGTACATTTAAATATAAAGATGATAAAGAAGAAGAGAGGATAATTTATTTTCATGTATGGATAAATTTATAACTACAAAACCATGATCCTACTCATGTGAAATATTCTCTAATAACTTATTCTCTTATTGTATTTATTTTTGGAATGTGTACTCACATATAAAAAAATTACTTTTTATGGTTTTATTAATTCATGCATCTCAAATAACACATTTTTTTCATTTATATTATTTATTTTATTATATTGATAAATTATTACATATAAAATTAATTCTGTATATTTATAACTGATTCAAATTTATTTCAATAATTTTATACAGTTTAAAATATTCTTTCTAAATTATGATGGAAAGAACAATTTTTTAAATCATTTTATATTTTCAGTGGTTGATAATTTATTTATCAATATTATATGAAATATAAATGAAAAATTATGATTTTATTGATAAATTTATTTAACTTTAACAATATCAATGGTTTGTTAATAATCATTAACATAGTATTGAAATTATGTTTACATGAGAAAAATATGTAAAATTTGAGAAGAGAAACATTGATCTTGAACATGGTTAAGGTTCAATATCAAAATTTGATCCCAAATTCCCTAAAAAACGAATTCTTTAGTTTTAAAAACCATTATAACATGTTTCATTTTCCTTTTAATTTTAAGAACCTATTATTTCAACAAATTCATTTCAATAAAAATATTTTTTTTGAATTCCATCATTAATCAATTTTCCATATATCAAATTCTCTTCATTTTTTAGTCATAAAATAATATATGGGTCACATGTATTTATTTTTTAACAAACATGATAGGCATATTTATAATGATATATTTTATTCTTAATTATAAATTTAGTTATACGTCTTCATGATAAAAGTATTTCATCATTGATTATTTTGGTGACATTTTAATGATGTTCCTTGACTAACGAAAATAATGTATGATTACTTTTAAATACATGATCAACTAGACTTGTAGATACTTATGATGATATGGACCTATAGATACTTGTGTTTATTTGAACTTGTAGTTGATGTCGTGGGAGACCTATGGATAAAATTTTTGGATATATAGAAAATTATATAATCCTATTTGTTTATTTATCTTAGATTACTCAAGGTGGTATTAAGTGGTAAGGTCTAAAAACTATATTATGAATTCCCAAATATTAATAATTATATATTAGGGTTCTTATTTTGTTGTTTTAAAATATTTTTCATATCCATTTGATTTATTTTACTCACCCTTTCAAATGACTATTTTGATGACATACTAATACCAATTAAATTGTTATGAAAATTTTTCTAAGTCCATGATGGTTTTTGAGTATGAATGGTTAGTCTATAAAGGGGGTAAATGTGATTATCATCATACCTGACTTGGAAGATGAGACTTTATTTTATAGTTATTTTGTTTACTCTGGGATTTTCATTGTTTCAAATGTCTAAGTCATGTATCAGGAATTGCATTCAATTTATTATTGTATTTCATTTGTTTTTATTTTTATAGTTTTCTTATATAATATTATTCCATATACATTTATTTTATTTTATTTCATAATTCTTATGGATGTATAATGCATATTATCATTTACTATTATATTTTTTGTGATTTTTCATTATAGGTGTTATCAAAAATGCCTCCCATTTTGTTCATGAACCTTCTAGGTGTTTTTTACTAAACCTAACATTTTTTTGGTGGTTACCTAGGCAGGGCTCTGATGAGGTCAATTTGTGAAAATTATTATCATATTATTATTTAAATAGTTTTAATTTTTCACATAAGGGGTTATAATTTCAAATACATGGGAAAAATTCTAATGGGACATGAGTTTAATTTTTTAAGTGAAAGAACCCAACTATATAGTGTGGCAGTCAACACATTCTTATATATTTACCAAGATCCTTTATTTATTATAAAAAATAACTCAAGCATTGTATATAGGGTATAGTTTTTCGAGTATATAAATTAAACACATATTAGTATATGATCAATGTTTAGGGAATATTATTATAGGGAAAATGATCAAGGATGAATAATCATGAAATTTTAATCTTATATTCCAAAAATCAACCATCATTATGTTTTTAAATGATTATAAATCATTGGATATTTTTAAATGTTTTGAATTATTGTATGTAAACTTCTCTAATATTTTTTTGAGAAATAATAATAAAGACCAAACTAATCAGAGTTTCTCCCTTAGTTGATCATGAATATAGTGAGGGATTCATCCAGGGATCTGAGTACAAGGAGTTTCTATAGACTACCATATAGGGGATTTATCTCAATATGTTAAATGATAAAATTTATATTATGTATATTTTCTATGATTTTCAATGTTTTATACTACTTGTGAATCGATGTGAGTTTAGTCTCATAAAGTGGAGACTTGTTTTGGTGATTCTTATGAGATATTAACTATAGTTAGAAAATTTGTATCTTTTGTACTTATTTGTTATGTTGATCTTATTTCAAAATTTTAATGAAGGTGGTAGGTGGTGATTATTTTGTCTAAGGAGATTATCAAATTGATTTATAGAATAATTGAATTATTTCTTTAATATATGATTATTCTATAATCCTTTTAATAGTTTGGAAATTAAAAAACTTATGTGATATATTACTTTACCTATGAGATTTTAAATTTTTTAGTATTATGGAGTATATTTGTTTATACATATTTATAATTATTTTTATCTATATTTTTAATAAAAAAATTGATCGGGATCATTGGTGAAAGTATGAATTAATATAAGATGGTTACTTTTAGATTTATTTTTTATCTTTTAACTTTCATAGATATGTTTTAATGAGAAATATTGATTGTAATATTCTTGATTAAGTATATATTTGGAAAATAAGAATCAAGTGAAAATTTAATTATCTTTATGTTGGTAAAATGAAAATTTGAGTTAGTATATCCTTTAGAGGGACCCTTTAGTTACATCATGAGATAGCACAACAGTGGGTGATTCATAATTTTAGGTCAAAATTAGATTACTTAATGTCTTCATAAGGAGATATATTGGTGTTTTGGAATCTTATAAAGTGGTGAGAATGGAAGTTGTGATTATAAATTCTAACCTTATATTTCATTATTTAAATTTGCCAGTGAGTATTTGAATTTTTCATCATTTTTATTTTGAGATCAAAGATCAATTATATATTGGTTAATAGAGTTTTGAGAAGATAAAATGATTGAAATATCTTCTTATTAGTTATATGATCCCCTCATTAGAACTATCTATATAAATTAAAATCATTATGAGACCATCATCCATGTGGAACTATTTATGAAATGAATTTTTACAATTTTTATATGATAAATGTTTTATCATTTATATGATTCTAGTAACTTATGTGGATATGATATTAAATATCATTTTTTCTAGTGATATAATATATATTTAAAAAGGATTGTTAGTTTTCTCTCTTATGAACTAAGATAGAAACATTAATCAAATCCATTTGATAAGTGATGAAAAATGAATGTAATGATCCATGAAATTATATTATAAATTCTATATTTATTGAGTCATTTTATTGATCTTAATTCATAATAAAATTAAAGTCATTTGTTAACCAATTTACCGGTTAATTAAAGATAAAAATAATACATATGCATATGCTGTAATATTTTTCATTTATTTTTATTACCATTGAATATTTTTTATTTTGATATGGTTTAGGAAAGGGTGTGTTTAGCATTATAATGATGATTATGAACACTCTACGTGATTGATGAAATAGTTTTTTATATGAACCTAGTTATAATAGATGATAAAAAAGAACAATGGTCATGATTGATGTTAGAGATATTAATAACTACTCAATAGTCATAGTGAATTTAACTTAAATGAATTAATGATGTGACCTCACATGATCATTTTTTCTCCTTCGAATTTACCTATGGTTTATCTTTAATGGTGGGGACCATGATGTTATCCCTTTCAGTTTAATAATGAGGTTAGTTGAGGTGTAAAAAAAATTTCAATCCAAATTTACATTGTTCACTTGATGGTATACCTAGGGATTGATTTGGTTTCATGGAACCAACATTTATATACATTACTTTTACTTAAATTATTTTTTAAAAAATTAATAATCATATAATAAAATCAGGATTGTTCTTTTTCATGACATAATATGTGATAATATACTAAGATTAACTATCACACTGATAGGTCATAGTAGTTCCCTGCAATGACAAAAACATTAAAGTTCCATGAAAAAATTCTTAATATATATATTTTATAGTGAGAGGATAAAATTTTGATGAGATGAAAATAATATTATCTATTGAGGTTGGATACTCATAGGACATTACAGAACATTCTTATAGTGAAATTCCCATGTAATTTCTAGTGAAATAGATAATGATAACATGAACTGCTAATAAGAAATCCACATTTACATGTGTCATTTGATATTCCTATATGTGGAAGTGTTTAATGGTCCATAAAAAATTATATTTTTGTCAACAAATATTAGCACCTACATTTTTTGATGTATTGATAAAAAGTTTGATGACTCTAATCATGATGATATAGGATATATTGGATGTTCTGGGAATGATATTTCTATAATTGATATTGTAAGAAAGGATTTATGCCATTTATTATTAAACCAAGGATAATATCATAGTTCCTTTGATGGGAATGGAATATCCTAATTAAATCCATTTTCATGGTGAATAAAGGCTATTTCATTTCTATTAACTGAAAGAAAGATATAACAAGCACATTGGTTGCTGAAACTATCATGCAACCTACACAATATGAGATATCGTGATAAAGGGATTATATTACATAGTAATAATTCTTATGAGGTTGTATAACATTATGAAAAAATTATTTCTTTATAGGTGTCCTACAATTTCAGTAGATTTTATCCTTGGATATTTTGTATCTCCCCTTAAAGCCACTGAGAAAGTGACATAGAGGGTTACACAATAATTATATTCAAAATCTCAGTTAAATATTATTATTATTATTTCACATGTAATCTAAATAAAATTATCATGTGTGATGTAATAATTATTCATATTTCATTGATCACATATATTCTATTATTAGTTATTCAACAGATTATTTTTTATCATAATATTTAATAAATATTTATTTTTCATTTAGTAAATTTAATATTTATTTATTTATTAGTGAATAATGTAGTGATATATATTTTTTAAATAGAGAATCAGTATCCAAGTACTGGTAAATATTTATGAGGAATGGTGCATCATTTTTAATATTCCCAAGGATAAATATTATATTAAATATTTTTTGAATAATTTTTAATAAATTTATTTATTTAATAATATTTAATTAATATAATATTTTTTTACTTTTAATGAAAAATAATGATAATATTATAATTATTTGGACTCTAGGTTCTCTGAGGAGTAAAGAAACAAAATGGGACAATGTGCAATTGTTATTTTCTAACTCTAACACTATTTAAACAGAATTATATAATTTCCAACTATAATGCTTTCTATATGTTGTTTTGTGAACAATAACATCCATAGAATCTTCTAAATCCTCAAATAGATCCTCTCCAATAATTATCTCATTAGCAGAGAGTAATCCTCCTCCTCCACCCTCTCAATTTTATAGAGGATATGGTGAGTCATTTTTTAAAGAGATTCTCATGTAAATCAAATAAAAATAACACATTAATTAGTAACTTCTATGATAGCACTCTATTATTGATAAAGAATTGCTCATAGGTTCATGGAACACTTGAGAGAATATACAATTCATTCCTATGATTAAATGGTGGTATGATGGAGACACTTTCTTAGATTCATCAACAAAAAAATGAATTCATATCAAGGTAACTATTTACTTCCTTAAATTAATTAATAATCATTATGTGATCATCATATTTTTTAGTTCAAATATCTTTTTTCAATTAATAAATTAAAAATATTTTTCAAGATGATCTAAATCATGTACATAAATTAATTATCATCTATTATGATAAAAAATTTGAGTTATTCTTGCCAAAAATTCACTTCCACTTCTCCCAGAACCATCAAGTGGTATCAATGCCAGGTTTCACAATACTTTATAATTATTTAAATATTTTTGATTGATTTACAAATTTTTTATTAATTCTAATTCAAATTTAATCATTATATATATACGAATCATGAGATATCCCCCTCCACCTCTTTATTCTCATAAATATAATCATAAATGGGTTAACTATAAATGAATAAAATCTAACGAACGCATCCAGAGTTTCCAAGGATTCTAGATGGATTGCTTAAGAATACACATTATATATCACCTAGGTATATTCTTTGTACGGATGTCCAATTCCCCAAGATGAATCACAAATTAATTCTGAGCATCCAACATTTATTTCATATAGTCTGCAATTAATATACATCATTTTTTGATGGGTTTATCCTATAACACTATTAACTGGACTACATAGAATGTTACTTATGTATATTACATGTATTTCATTAGTCAAAGATGATGTGGGTGTTTATTTCATGAAATGTTTTTGGAAACCATGGAACTTGGAAACCACAAAACCTATAGCCCATGTACCCACCATATATTATATTAATTCCAATAAAATTCCAACAAGCCCAACCACAAGGATGGTGTCACAGATAAATAGTGAATAACTATAAAGAACATGTAATTATAGAGTACATTCCATGTATGTTACCTAATTATGTAATATTTAAAATTAATTTATTATACTACTTAAACATTATCAACACGTATCTCATGTGTTAATTTTTAGATCATAATCACCATGTTTTGGGTTATATATATTTAATTTATAATTAATTTCTACATAATATTTAGAAATAAATATCTTGTAAAAGGTCACAACATAGTTATAAATCTATGTTCAATAAAATTATAATACTAACATAAATATAATATTTACATGTTTCATTCACAAGATGTTGAATTCCATGAAATAATATGATAATATTCATATGTTGCATTCCATAAGAGTAATAAGATACATGTTGGGGAATTTGGATATGTACTCACCATTTGGCCTCCATGGTTCTTGTTTTATAATTAGTGAGTTTTAAATAAATTGTCTAATTTATTTAAAATAATGAAAGTTGAGATTTATAATAAAATAATTTATAAATTAGTAAATATAATTAGTCGATCTAAACATGATTTATCATAAATGGGAACAATTGATAATGAATTCGAGTTCATTAAATGTGTAATTTATTCTGTGTATGTACATGATCATGAGTATATACAACCCAAATTAATGTAATATGTTTCCTTTTCAATAATAATTATTATTAAATTAAATTTATGGATTGCATTTCATCCCATCCCACATAATATAGGGTTCTACATGCCCATTGTTTTCTTTTATATAAACTACCAAAACCAATCCTTTGGTTACACACACATATGTGATAGTAAAATCTTTAGCAATAGATTGATCTCCCAAATAAGTAGATGAAATTAAATTTTGTAACTAATGAAAAACCAATCCCTGAGATACAGGGGAGGATAGGTGGAATGCTACAAAAATAACCATATTGTCCTTCAAGTTATTTACCCATATGTTGGGGTTTAGTTTATCATCATCTAGATAGACTTATCATTTGAAAATTATAATAATCATACTATCTATTATTATTTTGTTTTTCTCAAATTTCATGGTTAATTTCATTATGTATTTTTTATCATGATCACATAAATTAATAATTTTACTATCATTCAAGATAGAAGTAATGTAAATTGTAATATGTGTAAACAATATATAATATATTATTGATCACTTCAGTAAATACAATCAGTATTAAAAAGAATTTAATAAATATAATATGTGAAATTTAAACATTAAGATAGAAATCCCAAAATTATATATATTAACTTAGTATTTCCATTTACTACCTAGTCATGAATTGAACCATAGTTCAATGTTCTTGACCAACATCTATTGTGACGTTTTCAATTATCTGGAATTTTTATCCTGGGTTTTGGGATTATTGAACCTATTAAACATTAAGGGTTTATTTACTTTATGTAAATTAGTTCAAATAGTAGTAAATATTTTGAGGAAATCATTTTTGGATTTTAGGATTAGGGGGTCCACTTAATAGATCAGTTAGTTATGAGTTAATGTAGTTATAATGTTATGGATACCTAAATAACATCTAATAGTTGAACAGACTTTTTCTGTGTTATGACTAAGAGAATATTGATCCTTTCCACTTGAATATTCTTGAAACACTATAATCTATTGCAAATTGTGAGGGATATTGGATTTTGAGAAAATATATGGAGATAGAAAAAAACATTTATTATCTAATTTCATCTGATAAAATAATAATATAATGTGATTCTTGATTAAATAAAACAAAACCCCATGAATTCAAACATATCACCATGATTCATACTTGATAAGGTAAACCTTATCAAATTAATTATTTTCCAAAAAATGATAAAGGCTCTTTTGGGTTATTCTATTCTATGAAAGAAAATTATATTATCTGAAAACCCCCATTCAAGAAATACCTAACTGATAGGCTAGTGAGGTAGATTTGTCTCTCTATATGAAACATATGGATGATGCCACACGTATCAAATGCTCAATGATATCATCCATTTACAATAATCTTATAAAGAAACATAAGTTCATGGAATCATATTGATTCATTTATCACCATTCTGATATTTACCATGACAAGGTGACATGAGAGATAATAGATCTCCAATGCATTGTTCCCATGTAATCTTGGAGATTCGAAACTATATAGGTCTTATATAGTCATGTTAATTAGATGCATAGATATATTATAAATCTTGGAAATTAAATTACATGATTAGATATGGAAAAATATTATTCTATCATAACTACCAAAATACTTATCCAATTTTATTTTTTACTACATCATGATAAATAATAAGAATAAAATTTCATAATGTTTTACTCTCATTTTCCAAAATTGGTAAGGATGTGGGCCAAGAAAAACCAGTGGTCCTTATGGTGAATAAAAAGAATAAAAACAAAGAAATGGGGACCAAGTAAAATTCCAATCCTAAGGAACTTGAGCACTATCATTTCAAGAAGAAGAAGATTCAATTCAAGTAAAAGAAAAAATATACATTTTTTCATTTATCAAGCTATGCCACTTAAAGATTAACTCCAATCGGAATCTATGGAATGAAAAATGGATAATTTTATATAAACTTTATTCTTATAATATCAACACATTGGGTATTTGATACATATTTTGGTTCTCAAATATGTATATAAATGTTAGAGCAAAGTATATTTGGTAATATTACCATAGTAGAGGTGGATATTTGAGTATCTAATCAAGAATGATTTGTTTAATTTTATATAGGAAACTATCACCTTCTATTATCAACTAGAATTGTTTTTGTTTTAATGAATTTTTATTTTGTTCCCTCTACTACACATAACATAATCTAATTTGTTTCATTTACATGGATATATTTATTTTCAAATTTTTCAATAAATAAAAACTCTTTCACAAAGATATAATTTATTATGGTATTTCAAAACTAAATTATATTCTTTATATATTGGATTAAAAAATCAAAGTATTAAATTTTGATAATGAATTAAGATTGTATAAATCATATAAAACACATTTTTGGAATAAAAAACATGGTCCTGAAAATGATAATAATTTGATAAAGATCAATCATAATGGTTATTTGGAGTCTTTTGAGCTAAAGCCACTTGAAATATTTCATTTTTATTATAATGAAAAATGAAAAAAAACCACCATTTAGTGGATAAGGTGAAAGGGATATAGAGAATCTAGGATTTGTACTCACTATTGTGTATGGACATTTTCTAATAGAATCTAGAGTTGTATATTCTTACTTAGTAACTTTTAATAATGACTTGAGTAGATGTGATTTTGTCTACCTTATAAGTCATAAGTCTGAGTTCTTTTATTAATTCAAAGAATTCATGAATAAATAAGATAATAAACTTGAAAATAAGATACAAAAACCTTAATATGATCATGGTAGTGAATATATTAACCAATAGTTTATATACATTCTATGGGATTTGGTATTATTTATCAACTAATTACACTTTATACAGTAAAGTGTAATGGTGTTTGTGAATGTATGGATCGTACCTCTCATGACATAGTGAGTTTGAGGATCAGTTATGAAGATTTTCCATTATCTTTTGGGGGGTATATATTGTATGTTCCTTCACACATTATAAACTAAGTACAAATTATGATGGACAAAAACAATACCATATGAGTTGTGGTATATAAAGGAATCTATTTTATTATTAACTCATGTATGGTGTTACGAGACATTTATTATGTACATCTTAGGTAACAAACTAACACCCCATATCCTGAGTTTTATCTTTAAATGGTATCCAATGGAAACAGGGGGATATTATCTATATAACCCATTAGATATAAATTAATTATATAATGATAGTTTAATTTAATTGGGAGGGATTACATACTCAATAAGGATAGTGGGAACATGATTGAATTTGAGGAATTTGATTCTCAATATACACAAGAGTTTTTATACGAAAATATTCAATATTTCCCCATGAAATAAGTTATTTTTGAAACACATATACAATGTATGAGAATTTGTGAATAAATCTTACTATAAAGGTATAGATTTATATTCATTGAATATGGTGACTCATTATTAAATGATAATAATAAATATATCGCTGAAAAAGAGGTATTAGAGAGTTGAAAAGCTATAAGATCGCTTAAATCCATATGTTCTGATATCAATTCCATGTATAAAAAAGTGGTTTCATGTATATGTAAACCATTTGGGTCAAAATTCGAATTCAAGTGAAAAGTATACATAAAATGAAAATTTTACACCTATAAATCATTGATAGAGGATAAATAATTCAAACTGCATTTAGGTGTTGACTATGTTGAAACTTTTTATCTAGTTTCCATTTTAAATTAATTATAATTCAATTCAAAAAAGTAGATTACCCTCACTATGAAATTTGGAAGAAAGATGTTAAAACAGATTTCCACAATAGGGGCCTTCAATAAAATGTCTATATGAAACATCTAGAAGGGTTTTTTACACTATTTAATTCAAAAATATTTAAAATTTATAGAGAAACATTTATGTATTGAATTAATAATCTGGTTCATAGAAAATTCAATTTAATGAAGGTATAAAATAAATGGTATTCGTTAATAATGAATATAGTACATATTGTTTTAAGTGCTTTAGTGGGAGTGTGGTCATTATCCTAATAGTATATTTTTATGAAATGAAACCTATTAGAAAATATATACTTGTATTATAATATGTTAATTAATGTTAAAAAAATTTCTTTTACATGAAGTACCTATATAAAAATATCCTAAATTCTAGGGATCAAGATCATTCTTGATAGATCCAAAATGATTCTTGGACTATGTCAATGTACATACATTTACCAAATATGAATGAGATTTATTATAGAAATATCTAAGAGGGTATTAATTTATTGTCACATGGTATATATATATCAAAGGAAATATTTCCTTGGAAATAAGAGGAGATAGGGAGATACAGAGGATGAGTTTTATCCCATTCACATCTATGATATGATCAATCATGTATTCCATGTTATGTACTAGACTTTTTGTTCCTATGACTTATTTAAATTAGGTATATATCAAGATGATCCAGGTGAACAACATTGCTCAACTATTAAGGATACACTCAACTATATAATGATAACTAAGGAATTGTTTTATACGTATATTGGTGATGAGGATCTATTCATCAAGGGTTACATAGATGATAGAATTCAAACAAATCAAAATGATACCTAGTCAGATTCAAAATATGTCTTTAATATCAATGGAGGAGTTGGGAGCATGAAGAGTTTAATACTGCCATTTATCACCAATTCTACAATGGAGTCTGAGTATATAGTATATTCTGATTCATCCATAGAATATATTTGCATATTAAAATTTTCCCATGGTCTTTATTTGATATATATTAGTCATGACACTATAAAATTATATTACAATAGTAATGAAAAAGTGGGTCTCAAAATAGAGCCAAAGTCACACCAATACACAATTTATATAATATATAAGTTTTACCTTTGAGATATTTCTCTTATAGGGGTGAAACTATAGTGAGTATGTTTTATATGAAAGAAAACATGGTAGACCCCTTGACTAAAGGATTATCTTGGTTGAATAATGAGTATATTGTGGATGCTAGAGTAATTAAGGTTATTAATAGTTGGTTCTAGTGAAATTTGGAGTCTATTAGAGTTGGTTCCTATAACCAACATATATATACTTTATTATTACCACAATTCATTATTTTTAATATTAATTAACATCTTATCACATAATTAGTGTCCATCTACATTATATGCTACATGATAATGTCTTAATTGTAATTGCCACACAAACATGGTCATAGTAATTCCCTGCTATGTTAACAACCCTAAAATGATATTAAAATATTGTTAATATATATATATATTCAATAGCTAGATGATATAATTTTATGCAACACAAATGATATGGGCTATCAGGGGTGGATACTCATAGGACATTTAAGTAATTTATCATTGTGTGCACCCTTAGTAATTTATTGTGTAAGGGGTTATGAGATAATTATCTGCAAGTAAGAAATATACATTTACATGATTCATTAGATGTATCTTTAAATAGATGTGTGTGATGGTACTTAGACATTAAAGCTATTATTAATGAATATTATGAGTCATGTTATTTGAGTTATTGACAAAATATATAAAGATATATGCTCGTGGAGAAGTAAGATATATTGGGTAGGCCATGAATAATAATCCATTAATGAATAATTAAAGAAAGTATTTATCACTTATATTATTAAATAGAATTTTATTTCATAGTTTTTATTATAGGAATGAAATATTCTAATTAAATTAATGACCATGTTGATCAAAGTAACATTAATTTCTGTAATGTAAAAGAAAGAGATAACAAGCACATAAGATGATGATACCATTATGCAACCTATATGATACGAGATATCATGATAAATGTATTATATTAAATATTAATATTTTACATGAGTTTTTATGTTGTTGGAACATTAAATTCATTCTATATGGGTTTCATAGCATGTTTCTAGAAAATAACCTTAGAATTCGGGTTTCTACACCTAATGCCACTAAAGAAGGAGTCCTAGAGTTTCACACAAAAAGTGTATCAAGAACTTTTGTTAATTATTATTTTTATTTAACATGATAAATAAACATTATTCTTATATTTGTTTTAATAATAATTCATTTATTATTGATCACATATATTCAAACACAAGTTATTTGAGAAAATATTTATGACCAGATTATTTAATAAATATTTATTTTTAATTTAGTAAATATTATATTTATTTATTTATTATAGAGTAATAGAGTTATAATTATTTATTAAATAAGTATTCATTGTTAACATAACAACAAATATAATTTTGTAATGGTGGAATAAGATTAATAGGTCTATGGAGAAATAATATAAGGAGAATAAGTTCATAATTGAAGAATTAAAGTTTTATTTATTGTTAGTATATTATAAAATAAATATATGGGGAAATATATAATTGGTAGTTGATAATGCTTGAGTAATTAGATTCCATTCTTGATAAAACATCCATGTATGTTCATATGTTGATTTAGACCTTCCATGATCTATAGAATAGGTTTTTTATTCTAAAAACTTTAATAATTCAGGTGAATAAGTTCAAGACATTATCGAAATTTAATTATGAAGATTGTTGAAATGGGCTTAAGATCAAAGACATGTATCAATGGTTTTAAAGAAAAAACAAATTTTCAAACATAAAATTAATATTTTATGGATTAGAAATAACATGACAAATATTATCTTCCATGATGATTGGTTGAGAAGATAATATTGAGAATACATTTGGGGAGAAGGTTTTCTTGAATAATTTTTAATGAAGTTGAATTAAAAAGTCCTTGAAAATTTATAATATTTCATGATAATTTTAAATTTTGAAGGACATGTTAAATATGTTAATATATTCTAATAAAAATATTTTAATAATAATTCCATGATAATTTTTTAATAAATATTTTTCAATTGTACTTATCCAAAAAAATTCGTGTACTTGGATAACTAAGGATCCACTATAACCACAGATATGGGAGATAGTTTATAAAAAATATTGGATGTTGTTCAGAATTTCAATCCTAGGGATACATTGAATGGGGAAAGGTCCAACATGAGTAGGTATATTTTTTTCATAGAATGCATAGGAGAATATGTGGAGACATTGTATGAGGATTCCTGATTGTGGAGTGGTGATATAATGGGTTGGTGCCCATAAAATCTCCAAGTGGACCCTATTAATCATAGCTGAGTAGATAAAGAAATAGGATCAATAATAAAGCGGATCTAAATCACTACAAAATATAATGTTGAATGAGTGGAAATGTGACACTATTTTCCATCATTCAATGTTACACATATAACAAGTGTCACCCGATCGTAATGATTTTCACCAATTAATCATCTCCTTGAGTTCTCTCCACATCTCATTGAGGGTTTACTACATTTTTCATGACTATTGTTTTATGAACATCACTCTAACCATTTTTAGTTATTAGACCAAATTATTGAGGCTTTCTCAGTCATCCTAAATATATGATTGAAATATTTATCTTAAATTCATGTGGTATTTTGAAAAAAAAACATCATATTGATTTATATGTAATGAAGGACCATTTAGAACTCTCACGTACTCATATGTGTTCATGGTGTATAAGGAGTATATGAATGAGATCATCATTGCATAAATATGACAACATTTATAAGAATAGAATTGTTTATATGGAATAAGAAGGGGAGGAATTTTTTTTGTCATGTAAGTTATGCGGAGAATAAAATTGCAAACGATTTAGGGTTAAAAATATTGAGATACATCAAGATCATAAACTCTATGATAATGTACCTTAACTCAGTATTTTTCATAGTTTTAAAATACACTGAATATATAGATTAAAAGTGTATTATATGTGGTAAATTTAGAGGAAGAATTGGTCAAACCTCATCTATAAAAAAGAGTCCTAACCAATTATTTTTTCTATTGACATTTAACATTTTTTAGATCTCACTCATTTTATTATTTTCAAAAAGAAAAAACATAGATTCATGATCCTTCTATGTTATGTAAAGGATAAGATAATTCCTCTGACTTCACCGATATTAAGGAATCATCCATGAGGCTCCTACAGTTTAGGATGTATTTTAGAGATCTCATGTTTGATAAATAAAAATGTAGAGGAATGCATTATTTTTTTGGGTTCTATAAAGTATATGGTTTGTGTAATTACTTATTTTCATGTGAATAAAAACTATTTCTCATACCATGTGTGAATAAGACAAGATATGTCATGATATAATTGTGTGAGAAATAACTTTCACCCACACACATTTATAAAGATAATAAGATAAACATTATAAAGTTGTGAGTTATTCACTATGAAACAAATAATTCAATACTAGATAGTGTATGGAACTGCATCGAGAACTCATGAAAATAAAATATAGAGCCACAATAAATAATAATAATAATAATAAAATAGTTATGCTTGTGTTTTTATTCAAATATCATTCACTATACATTACCATTAATACATGAAGTGAATTTGATAAATTTGGGTAAAAAATTAATGTAATTGAGTTAAGATTATAGAAACATGTTTCACTCAATTGGTTTAATATAATATTAGAATTATATTGAGGTGGGAAACATCATCATATAATGGAGAAAATGTATGCCAGCTAATTTTTCTAATTGAGGAAGACCTGATGAGTTACTAAATATTAGAAGATGGTGAGGCTCAAATCATATTAGTTTTACAAGAGAAGACATTCTTGTATGAGAATTCAGAATGTTGAAAATAACTAGATCACATAAAAATCAATTTTAAATGAGATTTAAGAACAAATTGATTATTCAAATAATCTATTGAAGATCTTAAAATTTCACATGAGAAATCATGATCCTATAGTCTTTTGGAGGAATATCATTCTAAATAAGGAAGTGTGAATTCTATTGTTGGGTTGGTAACACTAATAATAAAGATGAGATTTTATCAGAGGTGTCTAAGAAGTTGTTAAGGATAATTCATATTTAGTTTTATAATCAATAAAATATAAGGGAAGAGAAGGCTATTATGGTGTCTAACAAACTGGGGATGAAGACTTGGTTTTTGGGGTGTAGAACTGGGATCAACTAGCTAATCGATTATTAAGGTTTATAAACAATTAATGAATAATACATTGTATTTTTCAGGAATATTATAATGGGGAATACATATTGGGAGTCTAAACAATATTTAATGTATAATTTCTTGGTACTGAAACATTTAAATTTCATGAGTTATTCTCTCTACTATTATTTTTGTATATAAGTTGAGCTTATGAGGAATTATCTAGAGGATTTATAACCTTAATAATTTATATATATTGAATTAAAATAAGATAATTCTTAATGTTAAACCACAAAATCACCCCCTCCCCCCCTTTTAGTTGTCAATCTGGACTGCAGATCTATAGTTAGTAATATATAAAAGGTTCCCTTTAAAGATTTATGATTTTCATTATTTATTTTAATATATATTTTAAATGTACATTACTTGAAATGTATAAGATACATCTGATGGAGTAAGAGGAACTTACTCTTGAGCATAAAAATCAAGACATTTCGACCAATATTTAGAAGAAACTAATGAATACAAAAGAATATGGTAAAAAAATTATAGTTATAAAGGACACACAACAAACTCATTTTAATAACTGTGGTATAAGATAAAATATTTATTTTGATAATGATTATTCTAATAAATCCCATTCAAGTTGTGAAGATGATATATCACTTCATGGTTTTAGTTTAGAACTCAAAAATATATGAAAACTACTAAATAAGTGGTAAATTATATTGTTAAAACTATAAAGGGTCTATAGGATAAAAAATTAAAGCTGAAATAAGATGCTAATTATATGGAATATGAATTGAATATAAATGTTTTCATATGTAACATTATCAAAAAACATTTCAGAGGAAAGGGTGAAATAATCAATGTTTACAGTTAAGTACATACCAATGCTATTGATTAATTACAATTTATTATTTTTAAGGAATATTTCATTAATATTTTCTTTTTATAATCATTCCATAAACTTGAAAAAAATTATTATATTTCTATGTATGTAAAAGATACTCAAATATAGGATAAAGAAAACAAGGTAAATAAGATTCAAAAATTATTTACAAGAATCATGAATATTTATTGAATAAAAAATAAGTAACAACATGGAGGATTGGAATGATAGGTTGTAATCAACTATAGATTTCAGGAACTCCCTCAATATAAAGTGTCTTGAGTTGGAGGTGATATTAAATAATCAAGAAACACCATAAGATGTAACATCCTATATTTATGGAATATAGATTCTTCTACATATTTTTTTATTTATATTTATGACTCTAATAAGATAATGAGATGTTCCCTTAAACAAATTTAACTATACTCCAAGAAAAAGGTATATCATAACCTAAAAACTATCTTATGTACTAATAATGTCTCAATTTCCGGTA
Source organism: Viscum album (assembly GCA_963277665.1). Classification (NCBI taxonomy): domain Eukaryota; kingdom Viridiplantae; phylum Streptophyta; class Magnoliopsida; order Santalales; family Viscaceae; genus Viscum; species Viscum album. Next base: position 1,192,299,457 of record OY728123.1, on the reverse strand, counting down.
TAGGTTTTAAAAAACTCTAGGAAAGTATGGATTGTGAAAATAATCATAAACCTACCAAATCAAGGGTGTATTAGAGAAGATATATGAAGATATGTTACTTATAATTTCTTCAATAGAGTGGTGGTTCCAATCAAACATAACATGGTACACACCCCATGAAATATAAAGAGACTACATCAAAAAATAATAGAAGAAGGATCATAGGCTATTATTAGTATTTCTAGATGATTGGTCACAAGGAATTATAATTTTGGTATAACATGAAAATTTATGAAAATAATAAAATTCTATATATAAGGAGGATCAAATATGGATAAATTATAAAACTTCTTGAGAGAATAGAAGAGTAGTAAATAAAAGGAAAACAATACAGGTGATAAAAATAAATATTAACATACTTTGACCAATAAAAAAGTGATATATCCTTTCCATCATTAATGGGAGAGAGAAAAATTTCTAGAAAATAAATTTTCTCTTGGAAAATGAATGAATAGTTTTGAATATGTTCTATAACAACATGTTCTTGGACCAAATAAACATCAGGATGAAATATCTAATTTCAGAGGTTTTTTATAGTGTTGTGAAATGTAAAGACATAAATCATACTATTTCTGGTATAACATGTCATTGAAAAGAAATAATCATCAATCAAGGGGGTCATGATTAATAGATGACAAAAACTTATCAAATAAATAAATTATTAACAATAAATTAATCCATGCTACCAATACAAAATAGGCTTGAATACTTATCATAAGTTCATGGAAAATGAGGAATAGAATCTCATAGAGTGGAGGTATGCATAACCAAATTACCTAGAGAGATTCCCTAGGCTGTGAATGGGATGAAAAACATATAGTTAAAGGGGAGGATTCAGCAATACTAATTCTTTAAAAGGTGCATATGAGATTCCAAAATAAGTTGAGAAGATCATGAATGTGTGGATAATTGTTTTTCCAAAAAAAATTAAATTATCTAAACAATTGGTGGAAGACAAAAAAATAAATAAAACTAGAATAAGGTAATTTTATTCAAAAATTAACATGAATGTTGATTGAAATATTTTCATAACATATAACTTTATTATCTATAATATCTACCAAAGAAAAATTATTCCACACAAAGAATAACATAAAGAGAACAAAGAATAAAATAAAATAGAAAAGACTCAAATCATAAAGAAGATTCTAGAAAAATATTATCGTGGTGAGATATATAGGAAAAAATATCCCAAAATGAGAGGAAGTTCTCCGCCTGAATACTATTTGTAAGGAATAAAAAGTTCCACCTTATTCCCTTTTCTATACACTTTATACTAATTTATAAGGATTAATGTGGGTGGATTTATCCCATGATGGGGATCATTGATGAGGTAAAGTTATTAAATATTTACTAAATAGTGGATGTGTAACTTTGGATCATATTTGGAAAATTGTAAAATGATATATAAAAATCACTCTCATATCCTTAAATAGAATGAATTGATATTTATTATCAAGGGGGTGTTGATATTAAGCTAATAAGGGGGAGTTATATCTCATTCCACATAAATGTTTCGATGTATGTGTTGACATATGTTAATTCTATAATATATTTCATTATTTGAATTTTAAATTATCCAAGAAATGTAAAAAAATTGAGTTATCTGAGTTTGGTATTACAAACTACATAATTTATAGAAAACATCGAACACCTGTTTATGCAATCTTGGTCTATATAGGGTTTTTTCACATATATAATTATTGTTTTCAAGATAAACACTTTTTGATAAGTAAAATACATTTCATGTCATCCTTCTCTTACAAGGGGATAAACCTAAGGATTTCAATGAATTTTGGAGAAGTGTATTCCTTGATAGTATGAGAAAAGTTATAAGGTGGAAAAATACATATTGTGCCTTTTAATTTAATAGAAATAAGAGGAAGAGAAATATTTTCTTTATTATGTGGAAAAGTGTTGAAAAAAATCACAAGGGGATAGAAAGTGCATGATTGATGATATAACATTGTATTTACTATTATTATATTATAAGTAAATTAAATAATGAGGAATTCAATAAGGAGATAATAATTCTTTAGGGAATATATTTGGTTCTTGATAAAACATTCATGTAACTCTATATATTATTTAAGGTATACCATTATCTATGGAATAGAAAAATTAAATCCCACTAGCTTGAAAAATTTTACTGGATAAATTCAAGACATTGTTTTGATATAATTATGATGATTATTGAATTGGTATTAAAATCAATGACATCTTCCAATGGTTTTGAATAATTGAAACATTATTTATAATACTCTTGAATAGTTTTCAGTATTATGAATACCACATAAAATGTTATTTTTAATGATTAGTTTTTGGGAAGTGGATATTGAAAATACCATGGGGTAGAATATTTTCATGAATAATTTTGAGAAAAATTGGAATTATAAAGGCCTTGAAAAATTCTATTATTGAATGTGTATTTCTTTTTAAAATTAAAATTTGAAATTTATTTATATTTTTCATGATTAATATTTGAATAATATCTCTATAGATAGTTTTTTATGTATTTTTAGTTGGTTTCAAAAAGAATTGGCTAACACTTGGACAAAAAGGGAACTACCTCAACCACACATGTGGGACCTTGGTGGTGGACTATATTGGAGGTAGGTTACCATAGCCAGTCTTGGGTGACCTAGAAAAGTCATGAAGGCCACATAGTAGTGAATATAATGTGAATAGAACAAGCAAGAGTAGGTTTTTAACCACTATGTGGGGTGAAAAGATGGTAGATGGGTGTCAGCAAAGGTCAGTGATAGGAGATGTTGAGAGTGGACCCCATTAATTGAAACTGAGTGTTTAATGAAATGATATCACTTATAAAGAATATACTAACCACTAAGAAATATGATATTAGATAATTGAAAAATATACACTATTTATGCTCTATAAATGATATGCATGTGACATGAGGTTCTTGATCAAAATTATCTCCTCATTTTAATCATCTCAGTGTGTAATCTCCTACCTTTCATTGATAGTTTTCTGTGTTGTTTGAGACCAGTAATTGAAAAAAAAATCACTCCAAAATTTTCTTGTGATAAGAAAATGAGGCTTTATCAATCATCCCAAATCCATGAATGAAATATCTATATTACATTCTTTTGATTTGTTCAAGATAAAAAAATCAATCTATTGTTATACATGTGATAAACGAAAATAAAAATATCTCACGTACTCATATGAATTCAAGGATTCAAAGGATTTAATGAACATGATACTTAATCCATGCTCATGATAACCTCACTATAAATAGAGAAATATATTTCATAAAAGAATAGACTCTATGATTTTCAGCATCATATAAGTCATGTGGAATTTTAAATTTTGTAATATTTATGTAAAACAATATTGAGATACACCATGATAGTAAACTCTTAGATGATTCATCGAGAATTGATATTTATCATAGTATTAAAATATATTAAAACTAATAATAATAATATTAATAATAAGTCATATGTGGGAAACTTAGGTGTAGAATCATCAAAATATTGTCAATAGATACCTAAGAAAGGCTAAGGTTTTCCGCTAATGTTGTTTAAGATTTTGTTGGGCTCTCCTATTTTCTTGTTTTCATGTAGAAAAAACATAGATCCACAATCTTACTAGATTATGTAAAGGTTTATAGATTCCACACACCTTAAAATATATAAAAGAAGAATCCACAATCCTCCAAATGTTTTCAAATTATTTTATATATCTCTTATTTGATAAAAAACTAGAGAGGCCCATGAAATAGTTTTCTTTTGTGTGAATAAGATGGTTAGAAAAACTATGTTATATTTTTTGAAGAAGAAGAACCTATACTATTAATTTTTATGAAGATACATAGATACCATGATGTAATTTTACAATAAATAACAACCACATACACAATTGAACGAAGAGAATAGGGTGGACTCAAATAGGCAGTGACTTTTTCATTAAGAAAAATATAATGAAACCCAAGACAGTGTGTAGAAATTCATTAAGAACCCGTGATATAGAAATTTAAATCACCTAAAAAAATAATAATAATAAAAATATAGTTATTTTTTGTATTTATTCAAATATCATTCACCATGTATTTCCATTAATACATGAAATGCATTTCAATAATTTGGATTGAAAATTCATAGTGCATTAGTTGAGAATTCAGAAAAAAAATCTCACTGTGTTTTTCCTTGTTCAATATTACATAAAATAATATCATTAAAATATTGAGGCCAAGAGCATAATCATCGGAAGGAGAAAATTATTTCCATATAATTTAAATAACTATAGATGACTTGATCCTTAACTGAATATCATATGCTTTTTAGAGTGAAGCCATAAAATTCATGCAATAGAAGAATTTAATGTATGAGTATTCAATATATTGAGAAAAATCAGATCACTTCATGATCATGCGTAAATGAGTTTCAAGACAAAATGGAATATTCTATCAATCTTTTCAAGATCATGAAGGTGTATATGAGTGATATTGATCCGATATGACCATAGAGAAAGAACACTCAAAATAAGAAAGAGGAAATTATACAGATAGATCAATAAAACTAACAATAAGAAAGATATTGTGAATGGAGTGTCTAATTAATTTTTAGATAGGGTCCTTATGGGGGTGTATAAATAATTTGAGGTAAGATAAGAGAATATTTTTGGGGTATCTAACCAACCATGATAGAAAAATTGTTTATTGTATGGTAGAACCATGATCAACTAGAGAATTCAGAGCTGGGGAACAAAACTAGTTTCTACCTAATCCATTATAATATTTTTCATAATTATTGTGAGTAATATATGTTTGGGAGTCTAGACATCATGAAATAGAGTATTTCTTAGTACAAAACCTTTTAACTATTTTCTGTTGTTCTAGCTACTATTATTTTGTCATGCATGGTGATCCGGTGAGATATTATCTGTAGGACTATAAAACATAACATTTTCGAGATGTTGAATAAAAATATAAGAATACATAAAATTAAAACATTAACACACCCCCTTCAAAGTGATCAATCCATCCTTTGAATTTACATAATATATTAAATATTATTTGAATAAATAATATAGATATTATATATGAAATAATATTTAATTATTCTAAGATGATTTCACATTTAAAGAAAAATAATATTCTTATTCTTATTCTTATTATTTGGACATGGGGTTCACCAGGGATTATAAAAATAATGGGGGTCTATGTGAAATTATTCTTTTTTAACCTAGAACTTTTTAAACCTGATTATATTATTTTCATCCATAATAAAAGCTATATGTTTTATTTTCCACAATGATATATGATGAATCTTCTCAAGGCCCAGAAATATCCTCTAAAATAACACTCTAAAAATGATAGGTATCTTCCTCCACCACCCCTATTGATTATATAGATAATAAGGAGAGTCTTTTTAAGTTATTCTCATGATGGAAAAATATGAACAAATAATAATTTCAAATCTTTAACAGTAGAACTTAGAGAATCCTACATCATCACTCAGAGAATCATGGTGAACATATAGATCAATATTGTATGGATTCAATATTTTATTCATATGACCCAATGATGGTATCAAATAGATGTGTTCTCAGTTTTAGAATTGATTAAATTCATGTCAATGTAATTCTTTAGGTGATTAAATTAATTTTTAATCATTATGTAATGATCTTGTGTTCTAGTACTGGTGTTTTTCATTAATTAATCCTTGAACTATTTTCATTTTTTATTTAATACCTCATGTACATATTAAGATGATAATTAATTATGAAAGAAAATTATTTGGGCATGTAAAACTTGTTCTTCCATTACACCAAGAACTATCATCCATGTCACTATAAAAAAATATACTTTGTAGAAATTTCAAAAAAACTGATACAAATTAAAAAACCCTAGTTTCTTACAAATTATAACAACATTATTAGTGTTTAATTAATATAATATTAATTTAATAAATTATTATTCACTATTTCTTAAATATCCTTTAGTAGTGATTATATTTTCTGTGGGTTTTTGAAAACACCCACTAATTAAACTCTATTTTTTTAATGGATTCCCCTTTATTCATTTGTCACATGAACCTTTTATCCACCTCAATATCTCCTTTTCATGCTTCCTATATTGTGAGAACCTCCCCTTATCATTATTGATCTCCCAATCTCTTTTTCCTTCATCACATAAACCTTCCCTACCCCTTCTATGTCACCTCTAATTCTTCTTTGTAGTAGATTCCCCTTCTCCTTCTAAATATTGGTCTTTGTTATTTTTTGATTTCAACCTATTCCCCTTCTCTATCTATTTCATCATGGTACAAGGTATGTTTCAAAAATATATACTCTTATATTATCATTATTATTTTATAATTTTAAGTATCTCCTTCAGATTTATATAAGGATTTAGAATTGGGGATTTAGTAATTTTTCATATCAAGATAAAAAAAATTTGTCATGTTATTAGATCATATTATAAAAATAAATTATTTGAAACATTTTAGGGACTTACTAATCAACATCAAACCCTCTGTCCAATTTTATATCCCTTTAATTCCACCTATAGTGACTTATTAATGTGTTTTTATTTTTAATTTATTATTAATTTTATTTATTAGAATAAAACCATTAGTTGGTTTTCTTTTAAATTTTTTTTTATTTAATTGAATTTAAGAAGTATGTTTTTATCTTTATTTCCATATTTTCATTGTTAATATATTATAAAGTAATAATTATTTTATTATTTCATAAATTTTTTTATATTTTATATTTTATATTTATATTAAAAAAAATATGAAATCATAATATCAATTTATTATAATTATATTATATTTGATAATTGTTCCCTGCTGAATTTTTGTAGATTCTTATCTGTAATTCATAGTTATATTTCTTTTTCGACATGATTTTTTTTAATTAATGTGTGTTACATGTTCTATAAATATATTTATTAATTAAATTCATATGGATAAAATTTATATCATTTTACCCCAAAATACAGCTCAATATTATATGGTTTTGATAAATTTTCAGTTTTTTTAAATGAAAACAGATTTATAGAAGAAGAAAAAACTATGCAAATAATCCTTGTAATTTTATATGATGGACTAAAAGAAATTATGTTTATGATAACTTAATATTAAAATAATTTCATATTGGATATGTGATATGAATTTGGCATGAGAAATTAGACATTGTAGAAAGATAAATATGAGACCATGACCATAATAGACATTCTACTACCTCGATAATAGAGAATGAAATTCTAGACTTGATTACTGATATTTTTTATACGACAACATTCCATGGTTAATATTGTAAAATATAAAGAGGTTTTATTTTTTATTTTGTAGAGTTTAATATAAGAGAAAATCAAATTTATAATTAAAATAATTTTTATGAATTTTTGTATTATAGAAATACAAAGTTGTGTGAAGGATATAGAAAATAAAAAAATATATACTAAAGTTTTATCACATAAAATGATTTTTAGATTTATAGATATAGTAATGTTGATGAAATTAGTGTTTCTATATGATGAAATTACTAAAGATAAGAATTTTTTATTCATTTTCTTATATAAATATTGCTTTTAACAAGCTCAATATCATTTATTCGAAGATATATGCATGTCCCAATGATTGCATGTTGTATTGGGGAGAATATTCATATAAATAAGAATTTAAAATATGTTATAATTCTAGGTTAAAATTGAATAATTGTGATGACTGTTTGAATGAATGTACTATAATTATGAATAAAAATAAAATAGTTGATAAGGTTTCATATTAAATTTCCATAAAAATATGGTTGTAATGATTATTCATCTATTCTATAATAATAGAAAAAATGAAGAGTAATTCTATTGACAAAACATGGTTGGGGGGATTACTCTATTGAGATGAGTGAGGTTTATCAAATAAAATACTCAGATTATTAACACTGAAAGGACATATAACACAATAAATTTATGTTTGGTTAGTGTATATGGTATTAGACCACATTGATAGGAATCTATTAATGAATCAAAGTGGTTTTTCATAGAAATTTTCAATGGGATTTAAAAGGATTATTTATTTTATGTTTGGTGGGGTAGAGAAATAGTGTTTGGAATAGTTGCACAACCTAGTTGTTAAACACAGATCAATGCATACCTTTCATGTTCACGAGTTCCTCCCTCTCCCTACCTCTTATTATTTAATTAATTTTTAATTAAAAAAATTGGGAAAATATAATTTTTCAATAAATTATATATTTTGAAAAGTCATAACATATTTTTATCATTTTTCATCAAATTAATTTCATTAGTAAGGTTTTCAAGAATATTTGAGATCATTTTAAGGGAGTAATTTTCATTTTAAATTTTTGAACTAAAATATTGTTTGTGACAAAGACAAATAAAATTCAAAGGGCACCATTTTATTCATTTTCTTGAGTAGAACACAATGAGACCTTATATTGGGTCATTTGTATATTTAATGAAATTTTTTTGGCTAAAATAAGTAATTGGATATTTAGGTGTGTAAATATAGTTTTTGGTATAGTTTCAATGATGAAGGGATACAAACTTTTCCTAGTGGGACCCAAAATATTGTGTACATCTGTGAATACCCTTTGAGATGACTCGTTTAATATAATGATAATTTTATTTGATGTTGTTTATAGTAATTGATGGTAAAGATATTTTAATTTTTTTGATGTGGTTTGAATATTCAGTGAGTGATAAGAGCTGATAAGTGAGTAGTACGTACTGAGAAGAAAGTATTGTGGAATATTGAACTACTCAATATGGTTCGATATGATAGTTAATGTTGTGATACATGTATCTCACATTTTTTTCTGCATATAGGTTTTTTATGGAGTTTAGTTCTAGAATAGGTGTGGGTTATTCATTTCATTACTACAAAATTTTATTATAATAACATTCTTGTGAATGACACTAGTTTTACAAATCATTGATTAGATTGATTTTTTATTGGGTATTTAATTAATGATTTTCTATTACCTGAGATGTTAATATTGATGGTGGATTATTCATTTAGTGGATTTAATGATATATTTATTTGATACTTACATTATAACATATCATATTTTTAAATTCATGGTTCTTTGTTTATTATTTCTACTTATAATGTAAAAAATGTGATTCCATTAAAATTTCAATAAATTTTTTTATTGTAATTTTGTTGTATTTTAATGTTTTTATGAATATTGAAATTATTAAAAATAAAAATAATAAAAATAATAATATTGTTCTTATTTTTAATTATTCTTATAAAAAATGGAAATAAAAAACATAATTCAATCATATATATATATTCAAATATATAACATATGTATGTATGAGGTTTTCAAAATTGTTTTTAATTTATTAATAATTATAATAATGAGATGATATTAATGTTTTTTTATTGTGAATATTTATTATTATTATTATTTCAATTAGTTTTGCCTATAATTAAGAAAAGGGGAATAAAATAAATAATAAAATAAAAAATATTAAAATGTATGGTGAGGCATGTAACTTTTCGGAGAAATAAATTAGATAAAACAATTGACTGACAGGTGGGTTGTAAAACATGTTATGCACAAGTGGTATAATAAAATAATAATAATAATAATAAATAGAGTCAATAAAGGGAGAGAGAGGGAGGAAATGATAAAAAAGGGAAAAAATAAAATAATGGGGGAAGGGGGTCCATAGTGGAACATAGGGGGGATCACCCCCCCCCCCATCACACCTCTCTCCTATCTATCTTTGTAACACCACAAAATTTGAAACGAATAACATTATGTTCAATAGAATAAAGAAAACACAACATTGAGATTAGATAAGAATGTAACACCCCCATGATTTTATTATATATTAAATTTAAATAAATTTAATTCCTTCAATATCTTGTGGTACATGCAACCCTGAGATTTTAATGTCTAATGGTGTGTTCAACACACAACACCAAGCTAAACGAACCATGAAATATATAACCATCATAAATTAGCTCTTAAATTAGCATGAATTAATAGTATTAACTACTTTATGAAATATATATAAATTCTAATGAATATAATTTATTTGTTATTGTTTTGTAAATAATCAACCAATTTTTAATAAATTGATTCTATTCATCAAAAATATAATTTCTTAAGAGATGGTTTTTTTATTATTTTTCCTGAAAAAAATTTTATAAAAAATTTTTAGAACTTTTAAAAATTTTACTTGATAAAATTAACTTAATTATTGTAATTTTTAAATGAAAAATTATTTTGGGTGAAATTGTTTATTTTTCTGAAAATATTGATTTTTCAACGAATATTGAAAAATACCACTTTTGTAAAGAAATCATTTATTTTCAATAAATTAAGTAATTTAAATACACCATTATTTATTAAAGTAACATAAGTATTATTTATTTATATTTATCACACTTAATTTCTTTTTAATTATTTTTATATCAAATTTTAGTATGTTTCTATTTTGCGTTTTAAAGAAGTGTTTTTTTCTAGAAACTGTTTTAAAGCACATAATTTTTATCCATTTTAATAAATTAAAATAATCCCTAATGAATAATGATTTAAATAAAATTTATAAATTATAAATAAATAAATTTTAATTGAGATCCATAAAATTATTATTATTATACATAGAGTTAATATAAAATCATCTTATACTTGAAAAATACACTTCTTGGAAACCATCCTTATCATCAACTATGTGGGTTTTTTTAAATTTAAATTTTTCATTTTTTATAATATTTTTCAGAATAATAAAATTAATTTTTCAAATCATAATTTAAAAAAAATTAGCCCGATGTTTCTAAAATTTTTTGAAAATAGATTTTTTATGAATAGTCAAAAATACTGAATTTTGATTGAAACTGCATTTTCATTTAAATAATTTAAAAAGATAAATTATATATTAAATCGTTTTTAAAGCTAAATTATCTCAATTATATATATATATATATATTAATCCATTTAAGGTCATTGGATCCAATTTCATATTGAAATTGGATACATATTTTTTAAAAACATTTGATCATTTTTCTCTTTGAAAAGCAGCTTTCTCATGACGTATGCGGGATTAATTAAAAATTAAATTTTTCCACTTATGTAAATTTAATAATGAAAAATGGATTAAATATTTTTAATAATTATAATATATATTTTATAATAATTTATACATATAAGGCCCCAGCCTTAAACCTTACTTAATATTGAATTAAATGAGTAATTCACATTGAAGATCTGTTCATGTTTAGAGTTTTAGAGAATTAGGACATAACTATTACATCTCAAAAGATTACAAAGTATTCGCTTCTACTAAATTTCCATAAAATAAAAACTCTTAAAAAGAAACATGTCTAGTTCCATTTTTTTAGGTAGCATGACTTTCCCTTGATCTCATCCTTGAACCTATTCCATGCTAAGTCCTGTGAAAAACATTTCAAAAACTTGGGATGAGCATAAAAAGCTCAGTAAGGTATACACAAAGAATGAAAACTATTAGTTTTTCAAAACAAAAAGTAAACCATGTATACTTTATCAAAGTAATACTTTTCACCTTTTTGAAGTAGTAAAAACTCTTCACTGAATAAAAGGTCATTACTTACCCTTCTGTAACCAAAAGATTACCATAAAACCCATATAAAGATCACATAACATATAAAGGTAACTTGGGACATAAACATACTTAAGTGGAATAACCATAAGGTCGACTTCCAAAAATATCACTTAAGGGAATAGCCATTTGACCAACTTCCATACATACTTAATGGAATAGTCATACGGTCGACTTCCATACCCAATGCATTGGAGGTTATAACGTAACCACCCGTCCTGGTATTCACGGCACCACCGGTCATATGGTTTATCACGTAACCACCCATAAAATGTCCAAGAACCATCATTAAACATAAAATATTGAAAATATAAACATTTCAATAACAACATTTCATTTTCAATCACAATAAGTAATTCCCAGATATTGAATTAATCAATCCATTTTCAAAAACCATTTAAAAGAGATTTTTGAATCAAAGTGTCCCATACCACTTTGAAGCTTTTAATGGAATTATAATTTTAAAACATTATTGTCCATATAAATAAATACTGAAAAACATTTTGAAAACATGGAAATTAAAGATAAATATTTGGAATAATTAATCTTTAAAACATTAAAATTGATATTTTTGTTAAACAGTTTTTAACAAAATGAGAGACTCTTGAATATAAATAATAGCGGAATAATATTTAATCAGAACTTTATAATATCCTGAGAATAAAGGGATTCATGATATAATATGTCAAAGGGTATTATACACACCATATAAGAGTGAATTGGTGCATAACAACAATGAAGTCTCAAAAGAAATGTAAAATGAGATGAAATCCATTATAAAGAAGGTATCCTTAAATTAAGGATAAATCAATCTCATAATTATGTGTGAAAAATATAAATACACCCAATATAGGTGGATATTAAGTGTAAAACAATCAAAGGTCATTAACACATCTTCAATAACTACATGTTGAACCCAAAGAAATCGAAATTGGGTTAAGAAGTTCCCTTGGTAAAATTTGACAGCCTAACGGCGTCACATAAAATTTTACAAAAAGGGTTGATGAGAGAGATAAAGGGTATCTCATCACTGGGACATAAAATTTACATCAATAAAGATATATAAGAACAAATCCCAACATAATAGTATTTTAATTAAAAGAAATAACAAAAGAAGTCTTTTAAAAAGAGGAGGGTGAAAGGTTCCCTTACCGACTTGGGTAACTTTCGAAACGTACACCCCATGGAAGAAGGGTAATTCAATGAAGATTTAAATACCCATAAACGAAATTATATTACACAAAGTGTATAATAATGGGAATTACATACACCACTCAAAGGAAATAGTGGCAAACATAGCATAAATCTTACGGGACTAAAAGTGAGATGAAAAATCTCTTATGAAAACTCGGCAGCCTAACGGCGCCACTTAAAGCATCCAAAAAAACGGATTGATGAGATAAAATAGAGTATCTCATAATATTACAATAAAATGTACAGAAAGATGAATATAAAAGAACATCCCCCATCATAACAAAGAGGAGCTTAAAAGAAGTGACATAAATGAGAGTAATTTAAAAAAAGAGAGGTTAGATCTCTTACGAAAATTCGGCAGCCTAACGGCGCCACTCAAAACATCCAAAATGGATTGATGAGAGAAAATAGGGTCTCTCGCCATATGAGCATAAAAATTATAGTAGGAGTAATATAAAATAACATCCCAATCATAATAAATATGATCTTATAAGGAATGACATAAAAGAGTGTACTTAAAAATAAAGAGAGGAGTAGGATCCCTTACCTCGGGTCCGACTTGACTCGATCGTTCTTTAACGTCCTGAATAATAAACTTGAGTTAATTTCTACTTCCTTAAGAACCTTTTTCAATTTAATTATTCCTTTTATATCACTTATTACCATGTCATAAACATTATGTAATCATTTAAGTTAATAATGTTTGTTTTGTTGATATTTGGTTCTTAAGTCGAAAGTGGACTTCCTACGATTACATGTTGTTCGTGTGGTCAAAGGTCCATTATATCCAGAATTAAATTCTTGATTTGGATATCATATATATCATATATATCCCGAATATAAAAGTATTTATAATATCACATAATCATTTAGAGGAAAGAAATGAAATTCACCGTTCATGGAGACGGTAAGCCGTACGTACACATGAACGCTACTTTCATTTCTATGTCATATTAATGGAATTAAAACTATATGAGAGGTATGTATATTTTAATTCCAGATTTATATTAATAATTTATATGTAACATACATCATATATATCTATTATATATATGTAATCATAATAATACATTACATTTGAAGATAAGAAATGAAATGCACCGTTCATGGAGATGGTAAGTCGTACGTACGCATGAACGCTACTTTCATTTCTATCTCATATATTAAGGGAAAAAAATAATAATTACATAGAGTTATATTATAATTCCAGTATAACATCATATATAATAACTTTAAATCCATCCTTTATACGTCCCACATATGGCATTAACGAATCACATCACTTTGAGGGGGTGGTAGTCCGCACTTCCTAAAATGAAATTATCATGTTTACCCACAATGGAGACCATAAAGGTATTTCAAAAAAGAAAAATACAGAAGCTTAAGTAAAATATAAACATGTTATATATCATATATAAATATAGTGACATCTTAATGGCCACCTTTTAAGGTGTTATATGAGTGTTGAACAATCATCGTTTCGTGAGGCAGAAAATTCACCATCCACGGAAACAGTATGTTCTTTAACCATTAGATATAGGTGTGTGTAAATGTAGCTAGAATAATTCTTATAAAAACATCCTAGTATATTGAAGATAATGTAGTTGTTACAAAAGAAATTAATAAAAAAGAGTTTAGGGGGTTGGAGAGGCAAAATAAAACAAAAGGACTCAAGTGAAGACAATACCTTAAAATCGGGTAACTCCCTTTGGTTTGAGATAAAAGGATTCCTTGGGAAGACTTCTGCCCAATGTGAGGCTTCAAGGAGTTAGAGAGAGATGTGGAGATACAAAATGGGCAGGGGTTGGCCAAGCCAAAGGCTTTGGAAGTGTGGGTAAAGAGGTAGAGTTGGGGGCCTTTTATAAGAGGAGAGAAGGGGCACTCTTGTAAAGTTACAAAATGTTACTTTATTTTCAAAAGATTTTCGGATTTTAAAGGTCCCACATTGATGTATTTATAGGATAAGGTGATAAGGGTTCGACAGCCACTCATCCAATAAGTTTTTGACATGTTTAGGTCATATATATTACATTATCTTTCCATTTTATTTAAATCGTCAAATAATGAGCTCATCCCTGCATCATCATGATGTCATATATAATTTAATTTATTTAATGTCTAAAAATTATAAAAAAATACTATGATGTAGGAAATAATTTTATCTTTCCAATGACTATTTATAGTCAAAAATATGACTTGTACAACCCCATGTAAAAATTGTTTCAGTAAAACATCTCATGTTTGTGTCATTTTTACTTTAAAATTAAATAAAAAGGTATTTATGTCTTTTTTCAACCAAAGTGGATCCATGGGGTCCCCAAGTTGACCCATGGATTGTATTGGTCGGCCATGACACATCCAATTAGGGTAGTACATGTGTCTAGGTCATTTCATTTTATTAAAACATTATTCTTACCTTAAACTACACTAATTACCTCTAATCACGATTAAAAACTTAATAATTTACTATTCACCAAAAAACTTATTTTTATCCCATTGAACCACATTTTACTTCTTAATGACAACCATGTATGTCGGATTTTTGAAATTCAAAACAAAAATATGGCAAAAAATCATTTAAACGGAAAAATCATTTTTTATAAGTACCACTTAGTGGTTTCACTATTCATCAAAAATGGAAGTTTTTCAGAAAAATACCAAAACTTTCCCCTAAGCTATATTTGGTATTTCAAATTAAAAAATTAAGTCCATTTTACTAAATTCACAACATATAAGTCACATTAATTAATTTAATAATTAATTCCCGTTGTCCGAGAAAATAGCGTGTTTTTATGAAATAATAAGTATCAAAAGATTGACACTAGTTTAAGTCCGATTTCAAAGTGAAATTAATTCCAACGACCACTATTGGATTTAATGGTAAAAATATTTTCTAATTTCACTTTAAAACTAATTCAAAAGATAATCTAATCATATAAATAAATTAGATTAAAAAGAGGTTTTGTATTTAAATACAACATTTTTCACTATTCATTAAAAATTGAACTTTTTTGGAAAAACACCAAAAATTTACACAAAGTAAATTTTGATGTCCCAATTATAAAGAAAAATTGTACTTTGTCAAATATAACACATACCATTGTCAAAATGTTGATTTAAAAAAGGTTCTCCATCAAACGGCGGTTAATCGACCTTTGAAAGAATATTAGAATGTTTACGCTTAAAATTGGATTCATTTGCATTTTTAATCCTCTAACATTTATTGTAAAAAGTAAAAATATTTTACAAAAATATATAATCATTTTGTATTTAGTTTTATTCATTCCCGCCATCACAACACCTAGGCGTTAACTACCATTTAAAATAGTATTATTTTATTATTAGAGTACAGTGTAAGATTCCCAAGAAACTCGTTGTTGTGTGTTGGGTACGCCATCGAGAATAGAATCCCCTTTAAAGTCATATTAATATTTTATTCACAAATATGGATAAATATGAAATTGTCCTATTCTTTATTTACCTGGGGTGTTACATCCTTCCCCCCTTTTGGGAATTGCGTCCTCGCAATTTTAAAATTGAGCTTGGAAACATCCTTGAAAGTCCCACATCGAAACAAGAGTCGGTAAAACAATCACTTTAAAATAAAGAAAGATAAGTACAGAGGTCACCCGAGTTAACCCATAATAGGATTCCGTGTAGGAAAACATGGACATGGAAGAAAAAGCAAAGGGTTATGTTCTTGAGGGAGAGTGATAGTAAACATGTCTAGGAGAAATTTAACCATAAGAAAATCAAAAACTTGTGATGGGTTAAACGGTATTCGATTCCCCAGTAGGAAAGGTTAATAGAAAACATTTTGTTTTAAGTTACTTTTTATTGAGGAATTTATACGTAAGGAAACATAATTACTTATCATGTTGATTTTCAACTTTTACTAGATTTCTTACACAAACTCATATTTTCTCCAAAAGACGAGTATTTACGAAGACTTGTTCACATTAAGAGTATTATAATCAACTTCTTGAGAATCACCTAATCCACAAAAGAGAACTATATATTTCCCATGTCTTTAGACAAAATCCAAAAACAAAACCAAAAAGGTTAGTACAAGATCAGATAATCCAGAAAAGGATAACCCTTTATAAAAAGAAAATCTATTCTTAATCTCCAAAATTTGTCCAACAAAACCCAAAGTTCAACGAGGACCATTCGATAAACATTTTGTCCATAAAATTCTTCAAAGTAAACCAATCTAGGATTGAAACCCAAATATTTGAAGGATTTAGTCACACAGTCTTCCAAGTTAAATCATAACATTTATCTCCAAACAACATCAGTTTCTCCTAAAGTCTCGTATTGAAAAGTAGTTTACCTAATCACATATCCTCCATGATAGGTTAATAAATTTCCATAGATAACCCAAAATCAACTTACTCTTAATTCATAAAATAATATAACTAAAAATAATCAGTCAAACTAACCAGGGACTTCACGTAGTCCAGTGGTAGGTGATAAATACCCGTCGCACTTTGGTTGTGGGTTCGATTCCCGCAGCTTTGTCCGACGCGACGGGTTGTCACACAGTCTGTGTGTTGTCCTTTTTCCAAAACTATATAATTCGTAAAACATTCCCCAAAATGAGATAAAATCTTCAAAAATAATCATAACACATTTTAACCTCAATTTTATCTCATGCCTTTCATTTTCCATAATATCATATAATAACCCATAATTACCTCAAAAGTAAGGATCATATAAACTCTAATGGTTACCTTTATAATTATTACTTGAACTTCCACATCGATTAGTCATCTCGTACATGATGCATTACAGATCATACCAAGTTTCAAGTGGTTGATCATGACTCCTTGATAGTTGGTTTAGAACAACCACGAGTTTCCTCATTGAATCCCCCATTTTATCTAGTATCTTAATCAGAGAACCACCATAGTTTCCTTCAAACCTGTTGTCTCTTTGGTGCCTTCTAGATCCATCCATTCACTAAAAACAGAAATTTCAGTGTGAGTATATCAACAAAACCATAATGTACTAATGAGGAAGGTAAAGACTAAGATATACTTACTCATTCACTTTACCTAAAACTAGGACTCTTTCTGAAATCCTAACTGTTATGGTAATGTCACTTATGCTTAGAGAATACACTAACCTCTAAAGTTATCTAAACCAACCTCTGATACCAACTATAAGGCCCCAGCCTTAAACCTTACTTAATATTGAATTAAATGAGTAATTCACATTGAGGATCCTTTCAGGTTTAGAGTTTTAGAGAATTAGGACATAACTATTACATTTCAAAAGATTACAAAGTAGTCGCTTCTACTAAATTTCCAAAAAATAAAAACTCTTAAAAAGAAACATGTCTAGTTCCATTTTTTTAGGTAGCATGACTTTCCCTTAATCCCATCCTTGACCCTATTCCACGCTAAGTCCTGTGAAAAACATTTCAAAAACATGGGATGAGCATAAAAAGCTCAGTAAGGGATACACAAAGAATGAAAACTGTTAGTTTTTCAAAACAACAAGTAAACCATGTATACTTTACCAAAGTAATACTTTTCACCTTTTAGAAGTAGTAAAAACTCTTCGCTGAATAAAAGTTCATTACTTACCCTTCTGTAACCAAAAGATTACCATAAAACCCATATAAAGATCACATAACATATAAAGGTAACTTGGGACATAAACATACTTAAGTGGAATAATCATAAGGTTTACTTCCACACATATCACTTAATTAAATAGCCATTCGGCCAACTTCTATACATACATAATGTAATAGCCATACGGCCGACTTCCATACCCAAGGCATTGGAGGTTATAACGTAACCACTCGTCCTGGTATTCACGGCACCACCCGTCATATGGTTTATCACGTAACCACCCGTAAAATGTCCAAGTACCATCATTAAACATAAAATATTGAAAATATAAACATTTCAATAACAATATTTCATTTTCAATCACAACAAGTAATTCCCGGATATTGAATTAATCAATCCATTTTCAAAAACCATTTAAAAGAGATTTTTGAATCAAAGTGTCCCATACCACTTTGAAGCTTTTAATGGAATTATAATTTTAAAACATTAATGTCCATATAAATAAATACTAAAAACCATTTTGAAAACATGGACATTACAGATAAATATTTAGAATAATAAATCTTTAAAATGATATTTTTGTTAAAGATTTTTTAACAAAATGAGAGACTCTTGAATACAAATAATCGCGGAATAATATTTAATATGGACTTTATAATATCATAAGAATAAAGGTATTCATGATATAATATGTCAAAGGACAGTATACACACCATATAAGAGTGAATTGTTTCATAACAACAATGAAGTCTCAAAAGAAATGTAAAATGAGATGAAATCCATTATAAAGAAGGTATCCTTAAATTAAATATAAATCAATCTCATAATTATGTATGAAAAAAATAAATACACCCAATATAGGTGGATATTAATTTTAAAAAAGTCAAAGGTCATTCACACATATTTAAAGGATGACATCTTTAATAACTACCTATTGAACCCAAAGAAATCGAAATTGGGTTAAGAAGTTCCCTTGGTAAAATTCAACAGCCTAACGACGTCACATAAAATTTTAAAAAAAAAGGTTGATCAGAGAGATAAAGGGTATCTCATCGCTAGGACATAAAATTTACATTAATAAGGATATAGAAGAACATATCCCAACATAATAGTATGTGAATTAAAAGACATAACAAAAGAAGTCTTTTTAAAAGAGGAGGGTGAAAGGTTCCCTTACCGACTTGGGTAACTTTCAAAACGTACACCCCATGGAAGAAGGGTCATTCAATGAAGATGTAAATACCCATAAACGAAATTATATTACACAAAGTGTATAATAATGAGCATTGAATACACCACTCAAATTAAATAGTGGCAAACGTAGCATAAATCTTATGGGACTAAAAGTGAGATGAAAAATCCCTTAGAAAACTCACCACCCTAACAGCGCCACTTAAAGCTTCCAAAAAAATGGATTGATGAGATCAAATAGAGTATCTCATAATATCACAATAAAATGTATAGCAATAGGAATATAAAAGAACATCCCCCATAATAACAAAGAGGAGCTTAAAATAAGTGACATAAATGATAGTACTTAAAAAAAGAGAGAGGTTAGATCTCTTACGAAAATTCGGCAGCCTAACGGCGCCACTCAAAACATCCAAAATGGATTAATGAGAGAAAATAGGGTCTCTCACCATATGAACAAAAAAGGTAAAGTAGGAGTAATATAAAAGAGAATCCCAATCATAATAAAGATGATCCTAAAAGGAATGACATAAAAGAGTGTACTTAAAAAGAAAGAGAGGAGTAGGATCCCTTACATCGGGTCCGACTTGACTCGATCGTTCTTTAACATCCTAAATAATAAACATGAGTTAATTTCTACTTACTTAAGAACCTTTTTCAAGTTCATTATTCATTCTACATAACTTTTTACCATTTAATAAACATTATGTAATCATTTACGTTAATAATGTTTGTTTAGTCGATATTTGGTTCTTAAGACGAAAGTGGACTTCCTACAATTACATGTTGTTCGTGTGGCCAAAGGTTCATTATATCCAGAATGAAATTCCGGATTTGGATATCATATATATCATATATATCCATAATATACATGTATTTATAATATAACATAATAATTTAGAGGAAATAAATGAAATGCACCGTTCATGGAAATGGTAAGTCGTACGTACGCATGAACGCCACTTTCATTTCTATGTCATATTAATGGAATTAAAACTATTTGAGAGGTTTGTATATTTTAATTACAGATTTATATTAATCATATAGATTTAAAATACATCATATATATCTATTATATATATGTACTCATAATAATACATTACATTTGGGGATAAGAAATGAAATGCACCGTTCATGGAGATGGTAAGCCGTACATACGCATGAACACTACTTTCATTTCTATCACATATATTAATGGAAATAAATAGTAATTATATAGAGGTATATTATAATTCAAGTATAACATCATATATAATAACTTTAAATCCATCCTTTATACGTCCCACAGTTGGCATTAACGAATCACATCACTTTGAGGGGGCGGTAGTCCGCACTTCCTAAAATGAAATTATCGTGTTTACCCACAATGGAGACCATAAAGGTATGCCACAAAAGAAAAATACAGAAGCTTAAGTAAAACATAAACATGTTATATATCATATATAAATATAGTGACATCTTAATGGCCACCTTTGAAGGTGTTATATGAGTGTTGAACAATCATCATTTTGTGAGGCAGAAAATTCACCATCCACGGAAACAGTATGTTCTTTAACCATTAGATGTAGGTGTGTGTAGATGTAGCTCAAATACTTCTTATAAAAACATACTAGTATATTGAAGATACTGTATTTGTTACAAAAGAAATGAATAAATAGATTTTAGGGGGTTGGAGAGGCAAAATAAAACAGAAGGACTCAAGTGAAGACATTACCTTAAAATCTGGTAACTCCCTTTGGTTTGAGCTAAAAGGCTTCCTTGGGAAGACTTCTGCCCAAAGTGAGGCTTCAAGGAGTTATATAGAGATGTGGAGATACAAAATGGGTAGGGTGTGGACGAGCCAAAGGCTTTGGAAGTGTGGGTAAAGAGGTAGAGGTGGGGGCCTTTTATAAGAGGAGAGGAGGGGCACTCTTGTAAGGTTACAAAATGTTACTTTATTTTCAAAAGAATTTCGGATTTTAAGGGTCCCACATTGATTTATTTCGAGGCTAAGGTGATAATGGTTCTAAATAAACTCATCCAATAGGTTTTGTACATGTTTAGGTCTTAGATATTACATTATCATTCCATTTTATTTAAATCGTTAAATAATGAGGTCATCGCTACATCATCATGATGTCATAAATAATTTAATTTATTTATTGCCTAAAAATTATAAAACAAATACTATGATGTAGGAAATCGTTTTATATTTTCAATTAATATTTATAGTCAAAAATATGACTTGTATAACCCCATGTAAAAATTGTTTTAGTAAAACATCTCACGTTTGTGTCATTTTTACTTTAACATTAAATAAAAAGGTATTTATGTCTCTTTCCAACCAAAGTGGATCCATGGGGTCCCCAAGTTGACCCATGGATTTTCTTGGTCGGCCATGACACATCCAATGAGGTTAGGACATGTTTCTAGGTCATTTCATTTTATTAAAATATTATTCTTACCTTAAATTACACTAATTACCTCTAATCGCGATTAAAAACTTAATAAGTTACTATTCACCAAAAAATTATTTTTATCCCATTAAACCACATTTTAATTCTTAATGACAACCATTTATGTCAGGTTTTTGAAATTCAAAACACAAAGATGGCAAAATTTCATTTAAACGGAAAAATCAGTTTTTATAAGTACCACTTAGTGGTTTCACTATTCATCAAAAATTGAAGTTTTTCAGAAAAATACCAAAACATAACCCTAAGCTATATTTGATATTACAAATTAAAAAATGAAGTCCATTTTAAAAAATTAATAACATATAAGTCACATTAATTAATTTAATAATTAATTCCCGCTGTCAGAGCAAATAGCGTGTTTTTATGAAACAACAAGTATCAAAAGAATGACAATAGTTTAAGTCCGATTTCAAATTGAAATTAATTCCAACGACCACTATTAGATTTAATGGTAAAAATATTTTATAATTTCACTTTAAAACAAATTCAAAATATAATCTAATCATATAAATAAATTAGATTAAAAAGAGGTTTTGAATTAAAATACAACATTTTTTACTATTCATTAAAAATTGAACTTTTTTGGAAAAATACAAAAAAAATTACACAAAGTAAATTTTGATGTCCTAATTCTAAAGAAGAATTTTATTTTGTCAAATATAACACATACCATTGTCAAAATGTTGATTTAAAAGAGTTTCTCCATCAAAAGGCGTTTAATCAACCTTTTAAAGAATATTAGAATGTTTACACTTAAAATTGGATTCATTCGCATTTTTAATCCTCTAACAATTATTGTAAAAAGTAAAAATATTTTACACACATATATAATCATTTTTTAGTTAGTTCTATTCATTCCCTCCATTAAAATAGATAGGCGTTAACTACCATTTAAAATAATATTATTTTATTATTAGAGTGCAACGTAAGATTCCCGAGAAACTCGTTGTTGCGTGTTGGGTACGCCATCGAGCATAGCATCCCCTTTAAAGTCATATTAATATTTTATTCAAAAATATGGATAAATATGAAATTTTCATATTCTTTATTTACTTGGGGTGTTACAATACTTGTTTTTTTACCAAAATTAATAGTGAAAATAGAAAAAATAATTATCACTATTAAGGTAAAAATAGATTTTTCGGGGGGTTCAACTTAAACAATTGGGGTAAAGTGACATGAAAACATTTTCCAAAAACCATTTAATGTTCATATTTCAACAGTATATCATATATGATCTATAAGGACCCATTTTGGAAGTTTTACTTGTGAAAATTTTAGATATGATTGAATATTTTTAAAATATAAAAAGTGTGTTGCTAACATCACTTATAAAAGGGCACCCCCTCTCCTATCTTATTCACAACGACAAACCTATTTGTTTTTAGAAAATTTGTTCCCAAATAACATTACAACATCCCTAAACCCATACTATCATGATAATGTTTTGTGTAAATCCAACCTAGGATGAAGTTTGGTGAAAATTTAGATAAGATACCCAAAGAGGATGTAACATTCTTCACTAAGAATTTTTTTATGTATTTATCCACCTAATAAACATATTAATAATCCACGATTATCAAATAAAATCAGAATATTAATTATTTTAGGTTTTTTTATAATAATTTCATTACCAACAACCATATCTACATACATAAAATGGGTTCTGAAATCATCATTCATGTGTACGGCGAATTACCCCCTCACGAAATGATGTCTTCCATTTTTCTAGTACAACCTATCAAAGTTGGGTATGATAATTGATATAAAGAGTATATATTATATTTATAACATAATTATATCTTTTGACTCATGATATCAGATTTTTTTTTTTACTTTCCATTCCATAGGAGATACGATGATGTTTCTTGTGTGTATGGCAGTATACTACCACACGAAGCAATGTGATTCCTCTTTCACTAATTCGTTACATGTAATGTGATAAAGATAAATTAAATTAATATATTTGATATAAATGAAATTATAATGGTACTAATGACATATTTATCATTATGAAAAGAAAATATAACTTTTAATTTTTTAGAGTAGAAAGATGACAACATCATCTGTGTACAAGTATACTACAACCTTTATAAACCGATTTGATTGTCTTTTCATCACCACACCACATGGATGATATATATAAATAAATTTAAATAAATAATATTATATATATCATATTATTATCATTATTTAAATATAAAATATTTCTCACCTTCTTTCCATATTTATCATTTAAAAATGGAAACCTTACACATGCATATGTACAACCTACTGTCTCCATGATCTTAACGTACATCATTTATCAAAATCATCTTTAATGATTGGTATTGAAAGTATAATTGACTTATAAATATGATAATTATTTCATTATTATTATTATGTATATGACATAACTATATAATATGCATAATAATAGGAACTTTCATAAGAAAGAACAAATGATAAATCCCGGAAAATTAACACCCAAAACAATGAAAATAATGAATGATTATTAATGAAAAGGTGATAATATATTATAAAAGGACAGAATAATATATTATAAATATTTATATTTATATCTAATAAGTTAATATAATTTTTACGACCACTATATAATAGGAATTGTAATGATCAACCAAAAAGAAGCGTGAGGTTATGCATTTTCGTCTCACGTTTTTACTTCCATGTGAAATATGGCATATTCACCCCCTATTTGTTTTATAAATTTTATAAAATAACCATGAATTTGTTTTCTAATTATTATAATTGGAATTATTTGGATTCACATATGTATTTCAATATCTCAATCTCGCGGGGTTTGTGATTCAATGGTATACAAATCGGTAAGGGATTTTTGTCTCAATTTTCCTTCTTCAGACATAAGGTACGTTATGAACCTATCTTCATCTATGAGGTATATATACATACCCTTTGATGTGTTATATTTTTAATATACATATTTTCATGATATTTTAAATAGGTAAATATTTTATGTCACAATCTTATCATTTATCAATATTGATTATGACTACATATCCAATGATAAAAATATTATAATACAACTCTCAAGAATTAAAATTAGTTTTTATATCCTATAGTTTTTCATGGTATTTTCATGTAATATTATCTTTTAACACTATTTTTTACTTAAATTTATTTAGATATTTGTTTTATGAAAATCCAACATTATTTCCCACTTCGATCTGAAATTATTTTTCATCAAAAGAAATTTTTTCCGAAAATGTTTTAAAAATGTTTTTAACCTTTTAAAAATAATTTATGAAATATATTTTTACCCATTATTAACATTTTACATAGAAATTTTAAATGAATCTTATTTTTATTTTCTGATCAAGGCACTTTTTCCATCTTTTTACTATGAAAATTGAAAGTTCTTTTTTAACTTGTATGGGATGTATAGAATTACTGATGATCATGAAATCCATTTCATTGAAGCTTCCATTTAACATTTATAAGGATATTCATTAAAGAAAATTTCCCCTAATATTCTATAAATTCTTATTTTTTAAATAGTTTAGTTCAAGGAAAATGATATTCAAAATGTTTTAGGTATTAAAAAGTGATTTTCAAACAAAAAGTGATGGTTTCTAAAAGAATTTTTTAATGATATTTTATTGGAATTAATAAAAATTATAAACTCTTTGCTATTATCCTAAAATATGGATATTTTTTATTCATACCATCCCCATTTTTTCTCTAGATGGATTTATTCTATTTCAAATATATTATTATGGAAATCATATCTTTTCCACATGTTATTCATCGGTCAAAGATATTTTTTTGGAACCCATTTCTTTTACAGAGGTTAATAATGATTCAAATAGGTTGTTATGGAACCCAATTATTTTCCACTAGTCAATCTTGTTTCAATGATATTTGTTTGGATCTTGTTTATTTTTCTTTGGTTTAATTAAATTATTAAAAGAATAATGTTTGATTGTATGATTTTTTCAATGATTTATATGTAATATGTATTTTTTTTAGTTCTTGGACATTATATATGATGGGGAGGATTTTATAGTGATGGGTTAGCTTATTATATCTTATACAATAGGGTATCTTTAATAGCATCGAGTAATCTATTATAACTTAAATTATGGGTTGACCCAAGTAATGCTCAAATGAATTGTGTAATATACCTTATCATGATAGGAAAGATGGTGGGATCTAATACAGGGTTTATACTATGGATTAAACTAGGATCTAGTTATTTATAACAAGAGTTTAACTTGGTTTATGAATAAAAATATTCCAAGATATCAAAATGATTTATTTATTCTTACTATTAGTATATAATGGTTCTTATTGTCTATAATGATATCACATGGCTCTAGATTATAGATTCTTATGACTCTTTCCTTTTTAAAAGTATTATACCATGTTTTTATGATTTATTGTCTATGTATTTATATGTATGAGTTCTTTTATGATTCCCTCATGAACGTTGATTATGAAATCATACTATAATTCTCTTGTTATACTCATTAATGACATTCAACTGTTAATGATTAATTTTCCCTTTACTGGGAATTTGAGATCACCCTTATTATGTTTAATCATACCTTAGTTTTAAGGTATTAGGTTGAATGAATTATATCAATAAGGTAATTTTAAATGGATAATGATGATAACTTAATGTTAAATCTGAACAGATTGGTCATGTGGGAGAAATTTTCATTTAATGACAAGTGTATTTTTTGTGTAGTATTTTTTCCTCATTATCTAAAAAACAAAAACTAAAAGGTCCATAAGAATTTAATTGATCTTTATATTTCTTTTTTATGTAGTAGGAATTATGTGGGAAAAATTTACAAAAAATATCGGTATCAAGGATATAAATATATGGATTATGTTTTCATCATTGGATCCAATAGTATAGGTTTTGGACTATTATAGTTATTATCATAGGTCAGTTTAGATAACTTTGGATATTATGATGTTTCATGTGAGGTTATATTAACATTTATGGATACCATATTAGGTCTATAATATTAAGGATGATAATAAATTTGATGTCTTAAACACCCATTTTAGAATTTAAGTTATGAGATATTAAATTGATGAGTGTCCTTTTAGGAAAGGTTTTAGTAGGTTGAATTATTTTTAAATCTATTTATTAACATGATGTATTCAATTACATTTTTTTTAAATGGGATTTAATTTATTGATAATATTCAGGGTTTATATGATCCTGGATATTGATAACATAAGTTGAATCTTATAGATAAATAGATGATAAAAAGTAATTAAGTAACTAAATGAATAATGTTACTTTAAATGAAGATCACCATATTTTTTGACATGAAATATGAATGTTATGAGATTTAATTTTAGGTTAAAAAATTCTTTATTTTTAGGATATTGAAGTTATTTTGGAATATAGGGTTATGGATTAATTTAGTTTCAACATTGGATATCGCAAATTAATTTTGAAGATTAATGTATCATATGAAGGAGTATTAATTATTGTAATTATATTACCATGTGATAACCATTTTGTTTTTGTTTAATGTATAATGATATTAAGAAAATATTATTATCCCTTTTATGGTTATATGAACTTTTGAAAGTTGATTTTTTACTTTTTCATGCATGAATAATTCATCTTGAGTAATCATCATTTGGAGAAAAAGATGAGATTGTGGTGGAAATGGACAAAATAATGAAATTATACTCATTAAGTAGGTTTAATTACTTATTCTTTTAGTCTAGATAGAAAATTATTACTTGAGTCTTGGAAAAGTATATTGAAATAATAATTTTATCCTATTACATTCATATCTAATGAATCATATTGTCTTTTAGATCATCAAATATTTATTGTTTGGAGTACCTTAACCGTCCATTGATCATTCACTTTCTTATTATCAATGAACTCAATCCTTATCTATAATTATTTATTCTTTTCTTCCATTCCAACATATATTCTCCTATTTCAAATCCAAGTTATGTGGTATTCCATATGACCATTGTACTTCCCTTTCTCCCTTTTTAAGAGGATGTTTTATAAAGAATTTCTATGATGTGGGTTTATAAAAAAATTATTTTAAAATTTTCATACCTTCATTGTCGAGATAAAGTTAAAATTGTGAGGATACAATTTATTTTTTGGGGGGATGATGTGAAACCAAGAGATTCTAAAAGAATAAAATTATATTTGATAGCATAAAGGACACACAACATTGATCTTAGATGAGAATGAAACACCCCAAGTATTTATGATATATCAATTTTCTAATAAATTTAATCTCTTCAATAGAATGTGGTACATGCAACCTTTAAATTATTATATTTGATAATGTATTCAACAGACAATACTGAGCTAAAAATTTCATAATATATATAACTATCATAACCTATAAATTAAATTAGAGGTTTTGGATATTATTAAACACTTTATGAAATATATATATATATATACATATATATATATATTTGTGTGTGTGTATACATTTTCTACTTATTATAAAATATTGATAAATGATTTGTAAATATTCATTAATTTTTTAGTAAAATGATTTTATTATTAAAAAATATGTTTTCTTCAAAAATGATTTGTTATTTGTTTTCATGATAAAAGTATAATAAAAAAAATTTGTATCTTTTATAAAATGTATATGATAAAATTATCTTCATTTTAGAATCAAATTATTAAAATTTACTTTGGGTGAAATTTTCAATTTTTTATGAAAATAATGATTTATCATTGAAAATTAAAAATTCCCACTTATTGTGAAACTATCATCTCATTTAAATAAATTAAGAAATTTAAATTCCCCATTATTTTTAAAAGTAATATCATTATTATTTTTTGAAATTTAACCCACATAATTTCTTTTGAATAAACATTATTTTGGATTTTAGTATAATCTTATTTTTTGTTTAAAAATGGATTTTTTCTAAAAAATATTTTAAATAACATAAAGTTTCTCTATTTTAATTAATTAAAATAACAAATAATTAGGAATTATTTAACTGAAATTTATATATTACCTATCAAAAAATTAAATTATACCCCAAAAATAATAATAATTATACATAGATTTAATATAAAATTCTCTTGTATTTCAAAAAATATACTTCTTGAAAACAATATTTTTTTGATTCTAAGGTTTTTATCAAGTATAATTTTTAAAATTTAAATACACTTTATTTGATAAAATAAAATTTATTTTTTTATCCTAATTTTAAAATAATATTTGGTTACATTTTTGAGAAATTTTTGAAAATATTTTCTATGAATAGTGAATAATACTGAATGTAAATTGGAAAGTGCACTTTAATTTAAATTATTGTTAAGATACATTATTTTTTAAATTAGTTTTAAAGTAATATTAGTTAAATGATATATTTATTGTTATAATTTAGGTCATTGGAACCAATTTCATACTAAAATTGGATATAAATACTATGGAATCTTTTTAACATTTTTCTCTTTCAAAATAGGCTTTTGTGTCGTGTGTGTGGGATTAATTTTATATTACCTTATATAATTTATGTTAATTAAATTTGAAAAAAATGATTAAATATATGTAATAATAATTATTTATAATTTTTAATTTGATCAACTTAATTTTTTACCATAATTAATAGTTAAATATGTAAAAAAATAATTACCAATGTTAAGGTAAACATATTTATACTAGGGGTTAAACTAAGATGATATGGTAAGAAATGACCTTATAACTTCTCCAAAATCCATTTTATGGTCATATTTCAACCTTATCTCATCTATTTTAAACAGTGGACCATTTTTTAAGCTCATGTCATAATAAAAAAGTTGGTTTGATTGATTTTTTTCAAAATATTACAAGTGTGTTACTCACTTCACTTATAAAAGGTCACCCACTCTCCTCTCTTCTTAACACCTTTAAACCTATTTGGATCAGATTATATATAAAAACCCACTTACAGACTTCCCTAATCACATAATAGAAGGCTTATTATGGGAATAAATACAACCAATAAAAAGTTTTCATGCATACATTAGGATGATACTCGAAGAATATGTAACGTTCTTCAATGAGTGTTTTTATTTATTTATTTATTCACCTGCATAAATTATTATTAAAAAACTATGATATAATAAAATAATTTTATTAAATATAATTTTATGTTTTTGTAATATGTTCATGACCTACTACAATCTCCACTTCAATTAAATGGGTTATGAAATCATCATTCATGTGTACTGCTGACTACCACTTCTTGAACCGACGTCAATAATTTTTCTATTAAAACCCATCATGGTTGGGTATGATGAAAGATAAATAGTATATATATGATATTAATAATATACATATACCTATATAGTAATTATTTCATATATTCCTTCTTTTACCATCTATATCATAGGGGATACGATAATGCTGCTCATGTGTGCGGTGGGCTACCACCTCGCGAAGCAATGTGATCTTTATTTCACTAACACTTTACATGGAATGTAATAAGTATAAAATAAATTAATATATATGATATAAATGAAATAATTTTGATATTAATTATATATTTATAATTTTTAAAATATAGTAAATAATTTTATTTTTACACACAAAAAATTTGATAAGATCACTCATGTACATGTGGACTACAACCTTCACGAAGCGTTGTGACTCTCTTTTCATTTCCCCTTAACATAGATGATATATATAAGTATATTTAAGGAAATAATATGGTATATATGACATTATTATCATTATATAATTATAAAATATTACTTACCCCCTTTACAGAATTTTCATTGAAAAATTAAAATGTTACTCATGTGTTTTTACGACCTACCATCTACATGATCGTAACGTACTTCATTTCATAAAACCATCTTTCAAGATTGGTATTAAAATTATAATTGACTAATAAATATGATAATATTTAATTATTACTATTCTTAATTTGATTGAAATATATAATATTTGTAAGAACATGAACTTTCATGAAAATGAATGAATGAGAAAACAATGTAATTAACACTCAAAACAATGGAAATAAAGAAATAATTTTAGTGAACTGGGGATAAAATGTTATAGAAAGATAATTTATGAAATTATAAAATTTAATATGGTTCTATATTAAGTTAATAACATGGGTAAAATCACTATTTATGAGTTAAAATTATGATCAACCAAAAGGAAGCATGAGGTAAGGAATTTTCATCTCACTTTTTTCTTCTACGAGACACATTCCATATTCACCACATAATTTATTTTTATGGAATATATAATAACCAAGAATTTATTTTATGATGCTTATCCTGGATATTATTTTTCTTTACAAGCCCATTTTAATACCTCTCTCTCATGGGGTTTAGGGTTAAAAATTCAACAAACTAGTAAAGGATTTTTTTCTCAATTTTCATTCTTGATACATAAGTTATATTATACACTTATCTACTTATATGAGGTGTATATGCTTCACCATTGACATGTAATATCATGAATAAAATTATTTTCATGATATTTTATCTTTGATTTAATTTTATTCTTTTGTGGGGCTTATGTTTCAATGTTACCAAAGAGGTTATGATTTTATGTTAAAATATCATCGTTTATCAAGGTTGTTTATAACTATATTTATGATGATCAAATATTATGATCAACCGCTAAATAATTCTTAATATTTTTCATATCCTATAGTTTTTCATGACATTTTCAAATAATATTCAAAAAAATTCACTCTTTTTTACTTAAAATTTTTGAGAATTTATTTTTAAGAAAATTTCACATTATTTTTGTCTTCGATCAGAAATCGCTTTTCATCAAAACCCAAGAGTTCGCCGAAAAATTTCAATTTTTTTTTAATATTTTAAAAATGATTTATTAAAGAAATTTTTACCCATTATTTAGTTTTTATATAAGAGTTTGAAAAGAATATTCTTGTTGTTTTCTGAACAAGTACATTTTCTAACCTTTTTATATTGCAAGAAGAATGTTTTTAACCTGTATGGCATATACAAAATTAACCTCCATCATAAAGGCCATTACATTAAATCTTACCTTGCGAGTTTACAAATATATTTTTTATAATAAAACATTATTTCTAATATTTGGTAAATTATTATTTTTTTAAAAGTGAATATCAAAAAAAATATTTTTAAAATAATTTATGTATTAAAATATGATTTTCAAAATGAAAATTAAATTTTCCCCAAGAATGTTTTTTATGAATTTTTATTGATATTATTATATATTAAAAATCCTCTTTGTTACTTATCATCCATTTGGATATTTTGTATTGATACCATCCACATTCTTTCTCTGGATGGATTAAGACTGTTTCAGAGATATTGTTATGGAACCCACTTTTTTATATAGGTTAATCACTTTTCGAAGAGATTTATATGGAACCCATTTCATCTATATAGTTTAATCATGGTTAAAATATATTGTTATATAATCTATTTCCTTTCCATGGTTTAATCAAGTTATTAAAGGAATAATGATTATTATTTTGATTTTTACAATGATTTCTATAATCCATGTACTTTATTTATGGTTCTTGAACATTATATATGATGGGGTGGACCATATAATGTTAGTTGATCCTATTAAAAATTATAAATTTTGGTGGACTAGATAGGATCAGGTGAGCCTTTTATATCATAAATTTTGGGTTCACCCAGATAGTGCTCAAATTCATTGGGTAATGTACCTTATATTGAGAGGCAATAATGAGGGATTTACATGAGGGTTTCTCATAAGGATTTAACTAGGCCACAGTTATTTCTGAGATGGGTTTAATATGGGTTAAGAAGAAAAAATTTCTAAGATACCAATATGTTTTTTATGCTTGAAAAGGGTTTATAATGATTTTTATGATGAAGACTAATATCACATGAATCATGATAATTTATTTTGATGAATCTTGATTTTTTTAAAAGCATTATTCCATGTTTTATTGATTAATGACCCAATTATCAATGTTTTTGAGTTATTTTATGATTCACTAATGCACTCTAATTATGAAATCATAACCTTATTCACCTATTATACTTTCTGATGAAATTAAATTCATAATGACTGTGATTACCCTTAAATATATTTTTTTCTCACCCTTATTATGTTTCCTCTTCATAATGTTATAAAGTATGATATTGAATGAATTATTTCAAGAAAGGATTTATTGTATTATTTAGGTAAGATATTGTCTTAATTCTCTAAAACTCTAAACCTAAAATGTCTTTAAGAATGTAAGTTATTTTTTTCCTTTTGATATTTTATTTTTTTATGGAAAAAAAATTGTGTCATAATTGTCAGTATAAAAGACAAAAATGTATGGTTTCTGATTTCAGCACTATATTCAAGAGTGAGGGTTATTTTTTTATAATATCTCTCTTATCTCCCAAATCCATCTTAATTTTTCTAATATTCTCTATTTAATATGTCTCATGATATTGATCAGAATGACACATCATCTATAGAATTAGGATTTTCTTGGTAAGTAAAAGGTAAACCATAAAATTTTCCAATAATTATATATTAATAATAGAGTTCATTAAATTAAATTCTCATCTCTTAGTTGTTTTGTTTTTTATTTTGGTTCATTGAGGACTTCCTGGAATGGGATAATCAAATTTCCACTCATTTTTTATCATTATATATTTTACATTATAAATGTATTTAATGATTTGAGTGGTGATGAGCATAATTAGTCCTTGATTCCAGTCATTTATTATATCATTTCATGAGTCTTGGTTCTGGGCATGTTTTGACAGTGAAAACAATCCTTAACCATTGGGTTCGATGTCATTGGGTCGTCTAGTGAGTTTGGTCTTGATTATGCCATGATGGGGTTTTGTTTTAGATGTTTAATTAATTTATTTAACTGGTTTTATGTTTGGGATAATGGCTCAGGGATCTATTAATGGTCTATATGATATTGAAATCAAATTATGGATTATTATTCAAGTTAGGTTCCTTCATGCATAACTATTATATTTAAATCCTTTAATTTATTGAATTGTTTTAATTAACATATTTTATTTATTCAAATTTATATAAAGAGTACATAATTAAACACTCTTGATTTTTTTTTCTCTTAAGTTTCTAGATGATTACAAAAATAAAGTAAAACTTTAATTTATGAACATTTACTTATGTTAAACTTGAATTTATTGAAATATCATATTATATTTTTCATATGGAATCTCATTAAAAAGTTTTGTATTGGTTATAATGATTTTATAGGAAGGAAGTTTTTTTAATTGTATTAAAAAAATTATTATTGTTTTTTTTTTCAAAAAATTTTTGTGATTTTAAAATAGTTAGGATAAAATATTCATATTAGTTTGGTGTTTTGTTTTTAATTCCATTTAGTGTACATTATAATTGGAATGATGTGTTTAGAATTTTAGGGTGTTGATTTATTTTTGGGATTTGAAGTAATTGAAACTATATTTAGGTTTTCAGATGATATTTCCAAATTCCATATATGAACATTTGAAAAGTTTTAGAAATGAGATGTATTATTTTATATATGGATATGTAGGTATTTTTGAATTTATTAATTTGGGCCTTTTGGTTTTTATAAATTCGGATTTGATGGTTTTGGGATGTTTTCATGCTTTAAGGGGAGGTGAGGAAATTTTTTATCTTCCTTGGATGATTTTTTTATTATTGGATTCATAATTGGTTCTGTCAACTTTTAATAGTTTACCATGGGATCCATGTTAAAATGGGTAGGCAAGATTAGGATTAAGTATATGACCTTACCACTGTGATTGAAAATTTCTAGGACATGGATGATATGGTATTGTAGAACAATCATGGTATTGCAATGGTGATAGGATAAGGGTGTATAATTCATAGAAACATTGGACTTTTTGTGAGGATATTCCAAGGGAATATACTCTTTATCGGTATGCATAGGTGATTGGGTGAGGAATTTTTAGATCACATAGATAATATAAGGGTCATTGGTTTCCATGACCTTGGTAACTTAGGGCTACTCCCATGGTGTTGTTTTCATAAATTTCTCTAATTTTAATATTTTAGATGTTATTGTAGATTACATATAGTTCTTTCCTTTTATCTACTTTTAGATATAACTATTTTTTATACATATGAAATTATTTATTCTACTTTAGAAAATGTTATGTTTTCCTAGGTTCATGTTCATGTAGTAATTTATTCCGTTATATTTTATTTTTAATTATCTTGATGTGATCTATAAAGGGGTATTCAAAGTGTTCATTTTTCAAGAACATGATTTTAGAGAATATTATTTTAAAATGTTTTAAATTATGGGGTGATTTTTACTATTTAAATAAAAAGGCATTTAAATAATAGAATTTTTGGAATTTTTTTAATATAAACAAAGAAATTATTTTTCGTAGTCATACTTTCAAACTAGCTTAAAAGGAATTTATTTGAATGCATGGTTTTGGGGAGGATTATGAATAATTATTTTATTCTTATTCCTATAGTAACATGTTAGAATTTTTTTGTTACATCAGGTTGTGGTAGTTGGTCTCATAATTTCAGTTTGGGTATGTTGGTTGTGTAAATAATAAGATCACATTTCATTACATGCATCTTAGGTGGGGTAGCTCATGTTTTATTTTTTATTTTTTATTTATTCTTTTTCATACCTTGTTTAGTTTTTCATATTTATATATTAAGAAACTTATAATTATTTTTCACAACCCGCCATACCAAATGGTCATGTTGGACTTATGGGAGGAAGTTCCATGTTTATTGTTGATTTTTTGTAAAAAATACTTACCAATAGAGTTTATCTTATTTAAAAACACTTTTTTATAGGACATTGGGATCTTGAACTCCCCTTGATACTTTTCAATGGTCTCAACAGCTTCTCAGGTTTGTTATGAATCAAGTTAATATATGAATAAATAGTGTCATATCTCAATGTACTCTTATGTTATGTGGGGATTCAAATAAGATAGGGAATATAATTTTTAGAAACGTGGGTGGTAGTTATAAAGGGGTTCATGATAAAAAATCTCAATGTTGAACCTTGGATTCCACAAAAGTTTGGAATGTATTATTTTAGTTTGGTTATATTTCATTTTGGGAATTATTAAAACATTAGAAGAAGATATACAAAGAACCCATGGCATGTGTGGGTATGGTTCATTGTATTAGGACTTCACACATGATCCATGAATCTGATAATGGTGTGTTTTTATTTTCCTTTTCCTTTTTCATGTTATATATTAATTTTATAGATTTATTTTTATTTACATTAATGATTTCAATATGATCTTGAATTATTTTCCCATGGTTTAATTTATATTTTCAAATGAATT
Organism: Viscum album; assembly: GCA_963277665.1. Lineage (NCBI taxonomy): Eukaryota > Viridiplantae > Streptophyta > Magnoliopsida > Santalales > Viscaceae > Viscum > Viscum album. Next base: position 1,192,263,139 of record OY728123.1, on the reverse strand, counting down.
AAGATTATTTTCATGTGGTGTTATTATTTCTTGATTACGTTGGATGAAATTTTTATTTTATTTTCATTTGTAATTTATTTTTAAAAATATTAGAATCTAGAAAAAGGTGATTTTTAAAATTAATACTTGAATATAGTAAATGAAAGGGGATTTTCAAATAACTTGTGTGGGATTAAGATTTATTGGATTTCTTGCTTTAAATGTTTTTTGTAGAAATAAAAGTTTAACATTGAATTATATTTGAAAGATTAAATTGGAAAAAAAAATTGGTAATATAATTTGTGTGATGGTATAATTTTGAAAATTTATTAATTATAAATTAGTGAAAACTATTTTTACAAATTCCATAAATTTATGAATGTACGTTTATACATGAAAAAATTGTTATATACATATAACCATTTTCATTCATGATGGATTTTCTTTTTTATTAGGTTCATAAACATGATTTTTTTTATTTGTGGTTAGATTCCAAAAAATGTAGAAGGACTAATGTTAATTTTACCATCACTTAATATGTTTTAAGATCAAAATAATTGAATTATTTTAGTTGAGTCCCAATTGGAAACGGTTTACCAGTTCATTTCCTGTAATAGTGTGTTTTATAGTTGTGTCTATTTAATGTTTTCACTTTGTAATTGGTCAAAATTATTTATTTTATTTTCATTTACTTTTCATGGTACTTTCTTTTAATTATGGATTTAAACATTTTAGTGGTTTTTCTTTCCCAAAAAAATATTTTAGTTAAAATAGAAATAAATTATTATGCAAATGAGAATGATTGATCCCATTTTAATATTATTTATTGGAAAATAAAATTAGTCTTTTATGGTTAAAAAAACGTTTTATAATTTTATCCTTGAAAATATTGCCTTTCGTCATTTGAGAAGAATTTTTGAATTTTTTTTTGATATTTTGTATTGTAAATTATGACATAATTGATTATTAAATCAGAAAAATTATTATTTAAAAGATTTTATATCTATTTCTTGGTTTTATTATTTTCATTACATTGGAAATATTTTTAATTTAAAAGAATTTATGTTTTTAAGGTATATAATTTTATGTTAAATATCGAGTAAGAGAGAATTGATGGGTTTTTTTAATTAATTCATTTAAATTTGGCTTCTTTTTAATTATTAATTTTTACTAATTCAATAATTATTTTCATGAGATATCAATTGAGATTTAATTTTTGAATTTTATTATTTTTATATTTAGTGTTGGTATAAGAGGAGGACTTTTTTATGGTGTGTAGAGCCTGACAATGTATGAGGTTCTGATTTTCAATCATACAAAGTTCTCCTATAGAGAATGTTTTTATATGGAATTTTCCATTGGATCTATTTTGAGTGAGAAGTTTCATACATAAGGAGTTTGTGGGAATTTATAGGGATGAAACTTTTTTATGGTGGTGATATTATAATGTATCATATATTTAAATTTATAATTTTTGCCTCTAATTGTTAATTCTTTTGAGAAAAACTTGATTTTGTTATTATTTAACATTTATTTTCAATATTATTTAAATAAGTAAAGAAATATATTTTTATTTGTAAATTTGTGTTGGGATTAAAATTACAATTATGATGATAATATTGTAATTATTTTTATTTTTATTTGAACGTAATAGTAAAATGAAAAATCAATTCAACAATATATATATATATATTTATTTAGTTATATTTATATATGAGGTTTTAATAAATAGTATTAATTTAGTAATAAAAATAATGATGGGATAATATTTTAATATTTTTTTTGATGTTGTTGTTTATTTCATTTATTTTTTTCTAGAATGAAAAAAATATGAATTAAAAAAATAATTAAAAATTATGAAAATGTGGGGGGCATGGGACTTGTGTAGGAAAAAAAGGAGATTTAAAAAAAATGACAGAAAATGTAGTTACATAGTATCTATTACACAAGATGAATAGAAAGAAAAAATTAATGAAGATAATAAAAAAGGGAGAGATATAATAGTTAAAAATTAAACAAATGATAATAATAGGGGAATGGGAGGGTCATAGAGGAATAGATGGGGGATCCCCCCCCACACACACACCATTCTCATGTCAATTTGTCTCTTATCTCTCATCTCTATTTTAATTTTCATAATATTCTCTCTTCAATATCTCCCCCAATAATGGACAGAATGACATGTCATTCTTAGCACTGTGTTTATGCTACAGGGTATTTGGTAACAACTAAGTTATTTTTTTTATACTTAGATATTCATTCCATATTTAATTATTATTATTTTCACATTTTAGTTATTGGTTTCTCATTGTATCTCATTGAAGATGTCATAGAGGGGGATTGTAACATCCCAGGTAATGACAAAATATGTTTTTTCAAATTTAATAATGTTTATTAATTAGATAGTAACTTTTCCTTAAAATGGATACTATTTTTAATAGAGTACCCAGATGACAATATTGAGTTTCTCCGAAATATTATGTTGCATGCAAGATAGAGTTATTTTTACTGCATTTTAATGGATAAACCATTTTAAATCTAAATTTTAAGGATTTTATAATTAATATAAAAAATTAAATTATTTATTGAAATAAAAATATCTAAATTCACATTGGTTGGTTTTTTTTATTTTTCTTTGAATTTTCACATTTTTATAAATAGTGAATAATTATGAATTTTAATTCAAAACTATTTTTATGTTAGATTTATTTATATAGTTAAATTATGATTCTATTTGGTTTTAAAATGTAATTAGATAAATTTTATATCATTAAAACCTATTTATTCCACTGGAAAAAATTTAACATTTAATTTAGATATAAAAACATAGAAATTGTTTGAACATTTTTACTTTAAACACCCACTTCATCATCCTATCTAGGAGATTAAATTAAAATTAAATTATTCTATTTATATGTTTGGAATTTAGAAAAATTGATTCTATATTTGGGATTAGAAAAATTTATAATTCTTATATGGTCAACTTAGTTATTGGCCAAAAATATTAGTTAAATTTATTAAAATTAATTACAGTAATTAAGAGGAAAATTAGCTTAACAATCGATTAAACTTTAAACTTAATAGCCAAAATGACAAAGAAAATTGTCCAAAATAAATTTTATATTAATATTTCGACCCTATAATCCATTTTATTTAACGTTTACCATTATTGTATCCAACTTACATAGTAAAAACATTGGTGTAATTCCATTTTAAAAATTTGACAAGAATGACACTCCCCCTCCACTATAAAAGTCACTCACACTTCCCATTTCTTCACACCTATAAAGAACTTTTGGATGATAAAATACCTTATCAAATAAGATCCAAAAATACCTCTATTAACCCTAGAGGCCTTACCTTGAAAAAAAATCTAACCAAGAAGTCCATTGGTGGAAACCAAATGAAGTTACCCAAAAAGGCGGAAACATTTTTCAATGTGAATCTATGTTTTATTTCATTCTCCACCCCTTAATTTATTATTATTATATAATTTTTTAATTTTTTATTTTTATTTTTTATTTTAATATTCCCACCTACACCTACACACACATCAATCAAATGGGTAATGAAATTATCATTCGTGTATGGGGAACTACCACCTCACACAACGATGTCATTCATTTTTCCTTTACTGCATCTCTTGGCTTAGAATTATAATGGAAAAAATATTATATATGATATTTATATATGATATTTACTATGTATTAAAAAAATTAATTTTTATATACACATACATTCATGAATTCCGTTTTCTCTAAATACAATAATGTCGTTTATGGACGTGTGGCCTACTTCCTCCTCAAAGCGACATGATACGTTCACACATTAGATTGAATGTATTAAGGATGTTTTTAAATAGAAATATGTAAAATACAAAAAACCCATATGATATTCATTACATAATTACTTTTTTGGACATATAATATATCATTTTCTCTATTACCCTTTCACACACTGAAAAAGAGATAACATCGTTCACGGACATATAGACTTCCACCTCCTCGATGTGATGAGATACCTTTTACTTCTGATGAAATATATATATAATTATATAAGATTAAATAATATTGTATATATGATATAATTTCTATTATATAAAGATAAATTTCACTTACCTTCTTTCCATAACGATCATTAAAAATATGAATGTAACTCATATGTACATATGGCCTACTATCACCATGATTATAATGTTGGTTCATTTTTCCTAACCATAATTAATGATTTTTCTAAACATTATAATATATGTTTGAATATAATAATTATTTCATGATTATTATTACTTATATTTTTTATATAATGAAACCTTTTGACTATATTGGACCTACCACATTTGTTTTTGATACATAAATCGAATATGGTCAAGAAACACAACGTATACTTTATTGTTTAAGTAGTTGTTTAAAATATTATAATAAGATAAATAAAATTAATGTTAAATTTTAAAAGGGTTATGAATAAATAAAATACTTATAATAACATTATTATTAAAAAATATAAATACACACATGACACGACAAACTCAAGAAAAGTGATTTCATCTCAATATCCATCCATTGAGGAATTTGTTGATGATATGAACCTTTATTCATTTATATGGTGTATATACATCCCATTTGACATTATATATCCATATTTTATCTATTATCATTATACTTAAGTTCTTATTAAATGTTATTCTTTCATGGTGATTATGATTTAAATGTTTATAGAGGAATTTGACGGTTTGAATGTTTAAATATTTAATCCTTTCTTTTAAATTATACTAATATTATTTGAAATATTTATTTATATGGATATAAAATGGTTATAAAGGAATTTTTATTTATATTTTTAATTTCATTCAAATGTCTTCAACTAGTAATATTTTAACATGTTTTATATGTAACATCTTTGCAAATAATGAAGTAATTTTTTATTCTTAACGTACAAAACAACAATGAATTTTTTTGCATCATGGAGATTATCATATTTTTGGATTCCATTGAATGATTTAATTTTTTCTTACATGTAAAACCTTATATTATTTTTTGGGGGTATTTTGGTATTGAAAATGGTTTTCCAAAATAATTTTTTTCTGTATTAAAAATTGTTTTTTTAAATAAAGTGGTATTTTAATATCCAAAAATGATTTTCATATGAGTTTTTAATGAGTTTTAAAAATATGAAATTTATTATTACATGTTGTGGATCATAGATATTATAAGTTATGGATACACGCATATATCACCAAGTGATCCTTGTATAGCATAAATTATGGTTGCACCCAGATAGAGCTCTAATGAATTGGGTAATAATTATATATTCTCTAGAATTATATTTAATTTTGGTCATATGGTTCTTCCAATATCTAAGGGTTTTATTAGGGTTCTGTAAGGGTTCAATGTGATGATTTACCAAGGTACCTACATGAATTTTCTATGTTTTCTAATGAGTTTTCATGGAAATAATTTGTTTCTAAAAGGTAAAATAAAATGTATTTTTTAAAAAATTATATTTCCCATTCTAGGTAAAATGATATCTGTGGTTTCATTATTAGATCTCGTAGTTTAATTATTTTAATCATTTTGTTAATGACCATCATGTCTAGGGATTCTTATTATAGAGGATAGAACCAAGATTATAGTTTTTAGAAGTGGGTAAATTCTAATCGGGTTGATCAAGGGATTCCATATGGAATATTGATCTGATATTCTAGTTTGTATAAGAAAACACCTTTTGAAAGGTTTATGGTTTATATATTCTTAGGTTTTGGGAAGATAGACCTTTATATAGGTTTATAGTTAATGATATCTTGAAATAAGTTTAGGTTTCCCCTTGCACTTTGGGTAAAACATTGGTTTTAATAACATCCTTTAAGGGGTACTTGATTTGTAAATTAGTACTCTGTATTTTTTTATTTCTATTTTTCTAGTTATTTTATCAATAATTGTTAAAATTATAATTTTTTTAATAATTTTATCAGAAGTTGTGAAATACCTATTATTCTATTATTATTGTTTTTTATTTGATATTAATATAATTATTTTGTGGGTATATCAAATCTTTTTATTTTAATTAGATTTAATACTTAAGGAGGAAAAAATTAGTTTTTTTAAATTATAATTCACCCCCCCCCACCTACCCCTTAAAGTGTGATTGCCATCAATTTTGTGGGATAATTTTTTTTATTTAATCTTGGTAATGGATTGGTTGGTATCATTCAATACTTTTATTTATGGATATGTTTGATAGGGTAATTTTACATATCTAGACAGAGTATTGCATATATTTAAAGGGGAATGGGACATGATTACTGGAATAAAAATACTTTTACGTCCACTTGTTAGAAATATCTCATAACGATTGGTGGAAGTAAACTTGGGAACTATTGATGAAACCAGAACTAGGAATATTCCATATATATTAGATCGATACCCTAATATTTTTATAAATCATTTCTCAGGACTACCACCTAAAAGAGAGGTAGAGTTCACTATTAATCTGCTACCAAGAATTATTCCTATTTCACTTCCATTATATATAATGGCACTAAAATAATTATTGGAATTAAAGTCTAATTGGAATAATTATAAAGTAAGGTATTTATTTGTCCAAAAACATTTACTTAGTAATCTTTAGTTTATTTTGAAATAATGGTGGTGGTACTCTTAGATTTTATGTCTATTATCATAAATTGAATCAAGTTATGATCACGAATTGATATCCCATTCCTAGAATAGACGATTTATTCAATTAATTGAAGGGATCCAAATGATTCTATAGGATTTATTTATTATTAGGGTATCACCAACTCATAGTCTAAAAATTGGATATCCCAAAGATAGATTTTTAAAGTTGTTATAGTTTTACTAGTAATTATTCATTCTGTTCAGCCTTAAAAATACAATAGTTTTATTTTTATCCTTGATAAACAAAATCTTCCACAAGTAACATGATTATTTTGAGGTCATATTCATGGAAAAAATCTTGGTATATTCTTGAACTAGAAGAAACCATGAAAAGAACTTGGACATGTTTTTACACACATTATGAGGTCATATTCTCTATGAAAATTTCTCTAAGTTTTACTTTTGGATTAAAGAAGTTTAATTCCTTAAACATTTCATTTTAGAGGAAGGTATATTGGTCGAACCAGAGAATATTGGTGCAATTATTTCATGGAAAATACAATGTAATTTATTAGAAATATGGATCTTTCTTGGTTTATTAGGTTATTATTGATGCTATGTTCATTATTTCTAATTCTTAACTTTTCCCCTAACAAAACTAACCAGGAAGGGTATTCTATTCCACTAGAGTAGTGATTTTTAGGAATTTTTGTAAGAATATTAACACTCATCTCACTTCAAATCCTGTACTAAATTCTCTATAACTAATTGGGGGTTGCATTGTGTATTTTGATGTGTCCATATTAGTATTTAGTTTTTCCATCATACAAAAAGACCATGTACTAGTCTGTGTCTTGAAACATCTATAGAAATATGAAAATAACTATATGATGAATTAATTGTAATTGAAAATAGTGTTCCATGCATTAAAAACATTGCACCACTATCTATTTGGTGCAAATTTAATAGTATTTTCTAATCACTAAATCTTGAATCACATATTCTCACTAAAATATTTGAACCTCTGGAAATAATGTTGGATAGAGCACCTCTAGATGTTCAACTTTGACCAGGTTTATACACCTAGGAAAGATATTGATTTTTTGACTCATTCAGAAGGAATTCATATAGTCAATTGGTTAGTGAAGCTATTGATCAATGGAAATTGATTGGGCTCATCATAGATATAAACTTGGATTATCTGTAATAGATATATTACATTGTATTCTTTTTTATCATCTTCATTTTGAATCATGTGAAATAAGTTAATGAAATTAAATAGTTGGGACTTAAAAACCTTACCATTATGTTAAACCTCATTGGTGGGGTGGTTGTAATTGGATAGATAAAGTATGTGAATTCATTAATATGATTTTGATAAAAATTGGTTGTTACTTATTACTTTAAGGGAAAATTCCTTTAATAATTTCATCTTTTAAAGTGGGTTTTCCACATGGGTATTCAAAAGATTTATATCACAATAATGGATTATTTTTTGTGGTATGGAATAAAGTGAAAGATAGTGGATTATGTTGGAAAATTGCTAACCTGTAAAAAATTTAAGGCTGTACAACATTTATTGGATGGAATATTTCAATCAGTACTCATTATAGTAGGGAAATTTGAGAAAATTTCATTAGATTTCAACACCAGGTTACCAAAGACACTTCAGACGCATGATATTATTTGGGTGATTGTGGACTGACTCACCAACATGGTATAATTATTACCAATTAGGGACAAAATTTTGATTGATGAATTCCTAATGTTATAAATATGATAAATAGAAAGGTTTCATGGTGTACTAGTCTCTATTGTCTCTACCTAAGATCACAAATTTACCACATGATTTTATAGGTCTTTACAACAAGAACATGGAACCCAGTTTTCCATGAGCATGACTTATCATTCTTAAACACATAGAATGTATAAGTATATAAATCGAACTCTAGAATACTTGATAAATCATGTGTTATCGACTTTAATTGTCTGTGGGAAGGTCATTTTCTATTATTAGAGTTCTCATAAAAAATTATTTGTCAATACTCAATAAATATTGATCCATTTTAATCATTGTATTATAGACAATGTTGATCGCCACTTTATTGGATTTATTCTAGAGAAACAACACTGAATAGACCCAATCTTGTCTAAAAGACATATAAAAAGATATAAATGACTGTGAATTGGAAGAAAATTGGCCGAAGTATTGAGAAATCATATATGAATCATCATTATTTCCCTTTATATTTTGAGGTTGGTTACCATGTTTTCCTGAAAGTATATATAAGGTCGAGGAATCATCTCATGGGTAAGATAAAAAAGTATAGATCATCTATATATAGATCCATTTGATATTATCAAGTGAATTAGAGAAATAGGTATATCTCCTAAACCTACCACCAATATTTAGTGTAATTTATAATGGTTTCTACATATCTTAATTGAAGAAGTACCTATCGGATCAGGATCATGCAATTATATGGGATCATGTGACACTTTAGTTGGATGATTCAATCATTCACAGCCCATTTCGCATCCTAAATAGACATGATAATATTTTTCATGGTAAAAATATATTATTGGTATGAATACTATAGAAACATGAACATGTCTAAGATGATTTATATGAATGAGATAATATTTTATTGGAGTAATGTTCGAATCTTATCCTAAAATCCACCGACCTATATCATTCAAAATATGAAAATCTTAAAGGTGGGGAGAATGTGACACCTCCATTTTGATGTATGTTATTGTTATTTTATATTTTTACTTAATAAGATTGTTCCTTTTGGGTTCAGGAATTGTTAAAGGGAATTTGGATTGAAGGAATCAATGTTCAGGCTATAAAAGATTCACTATAGTGTGGTGATATCCATAGTAAAGGTTGTGGAACTAGCCTTAGAGGCATTGTGGTCATGGTGAGTTGACCAGGTAATAGGATGCCACTATGTTATAGCACCTACTATTTTTGTGGGTGTGGTGTCCAAGTGTGTCCAATATCATATTGGAACTGTTCAAAACAACATGGTAAAATGCAAAATGTCCTGGACCTTAGTGTGTTGATGGTCAAAGACAGTCTCATGTGCGATGCTCAGAATGGTTTGGGATAATGCACCATCTCATAGTTCATGGTGAGGTGTCAGTCATCATGGTTTTTAAATAGATAATTTAACAATCAACACATAGGGTAAGTTATGCACATTGATTAGTAAAATAATATGATTATTTTTTTGTATTAATTAACCTGATTTTTGACTTTATTGCTCTTAATAAAATCTAGCATTATTTCTCTGTAGATTTGTATCTCGAACTAAGAACTTTGTAAAGATATTCTGGATGATTTATTTTCTAATGATGTTCTTCCTCTTGGTTTTTATAATGCAGTTGGATTCAAATTAGGTGGATTCACTATAATTATCCTTATGTTAAGAATGTGAATCACTATGGATCCATGGATTAATTCTATTATTCTTGGTTAAAAATACTTATTGCATTATTTTTGGAAAAAACTGTTAATGAAATTATAATTTTTAAGGAATCCCATAGATAAAGGACCCAAGATATCTATATATATACTAATCTTAGATTTTTTCCACCTGCCATGTGTCACTCTCACCTTCTTCCACATCAGTTTTTTCATACATATCCCCCCTCCAATTAACCACGTCACCCCACCACACAGTATCTCATCTTCTCTCTACCTCCATCTCCCACTGAGGTTATCGCGGGTCGTAACCTAGCCTACCCTCGAACCCCCTCTTGTGTCGTCCTCCCACTATCGGTCAACCCACAGTCCGCCAACGTCCTCGTGATTCTACTCCTCTCTTTTGTGGGTGCCTGCTCATGATATCCCTTATCTCCTCTAATGGTTATTGTGCATCTAACTTCCAGTTCATCTTTGACTAGGTACACCTCGGTCAATACAATCTGTACCCTCTCGAAAAACAGTGATCGTTACCTACCACCACTTTAGAGTTCCCACAGCGAGATATTATACTACATCTGGAGTCCATACCCCTATGTTTACCAGCAAGGTTAGCTTATTTCTAAGGGAGGAGTCATGCGTGCTTGGCTCTGACATATCCATTTGCTAAGAACCCCTTCAACAAAACCCCTCTATCATCGTAATCGGGTTCTTTCTAAAAAAATAATTCTCTATATTTTCATTCATTAATTTTAAAATCCTCGATGACCTTGTCCTTCTTCGCCTGCCTATTCTCAATCTTCTAATCAGTACTCTTCCAACTCGTGACTTCCATCAGCTTGTCCTTCATTTCCCCTACTACATACCATTTAATTTTCTATATTTCCAACCACCATTGTGGAAAACACTGACAAATTCTTTGTGAACCTCTTACCATTAGAGATACCATATTCAGAGACAGTACACATCGAGACCTCTGTAGCAGGTATGTATTCCTTATTTCATCGAAGTATTCTCCCTAATTTCCTCCATGATTTAATTATATTTAAACACGATTATACAACATTGATTTCATTTTCCTTTTTGTGTTTTTTGTATATATAACTATGTGTTTGGGAAAATGTTTTAAGATCATGTATAAATGGAGCTTTGAATGTGTTTGGTGTCAGGACTGAATGGTGTTATTTTCAGCAGGGCTACATGTATGGGCTTACAGAGATCATTGATTTCCTAAAGGAATGTTTCACAAACACTGTAGTTGTTTTCCCACTTTTAGATACATGTTCTATATGGTATTTTTGGTGTTTCTTAGGTGGATGTACACTTCATCTTATTTTCAAGATCCTGTTTGAACTTGAAAAAATTCCAGAATTTTTTCTCTGTTTTTTTTTTTTGTTTTTTAGTGACATTCAATTTACATGGTTCTTTGTTTGGATAAAAGTAATTTAAGGATGTTTTCCATTTGAGAAAAAAAATATTAATGTATTACTCAAAGATTAATCTATATATTAAAATTTTAAATATGGAACTCGAGGTTCTTTCCTTCATAATTTTTTCTTGATTAATTTTAAATTATTCTCATATAGATTCAAAACATTCTATCTAATACATATTTTTTGTATATACATGGAAGAGTTAATGATGCTGATATTTTAGGGTTCACTGGTTCTGAAATTATATCGGCAAAAACATATGGTAACAACTACACCAAATTCTTCTTACATGACAAATTCATCCTTATTACCTTTAATGGCATTCATTTTGTTTATCATTTAAGATAAAAATGCACATATTGTTAAATAAATTTTTTATATTGTGAAAATTCATTTGATCCTTTCAACGCCCTAAAGTATGAGTTTTGTGATGGGAAACTGAGCTTTATAGGTAAATAATTATTGGAGGTAATGCTTTTTATACAACCTTGATTTGTTTTTCCTTTTACTTATTTTTGGATATGCATCTCTGTGTTCATTGAAATTTTTTAAGCTCGTGTGTGAATGGATCATTGAATCTATTTGGTGCCATGAATGAATGATGCTATTGGTAGCTGGGGTGAAGGTATGGGCTTCCAAGAGACTTTTCATTCCTAAAGGTATGTTTCACCAAATCTATAGTTGTTTTCCCGTTATCATAGTCTTGTTCTGTAGGGTGTTTTCTATGTTTCTTATGTTGATGTATATGTCATATTATTTTCAAGATCCTATCTAACATTGAAATAATCAACAAATTTTTTATCTTTTTTTTAGTTTTTTAGTGACATGAACTGTACATGGTTCATTCTCTAGATAAAAGGAATTAGAGGGCACTGTTAGTTTGTTCAATGTTAATATGTTTTATTCCACTAAATATGTGTTTTTATACCTGTCCAGAATATTGTATTCACTGTTAGTTTTTTCAATGTTAATATGTTTTATTCACTATTTGTTTTTTCAACGTTGATATGTTATTTTCACAGTTAGTTTTTTAATTGTATTCACCCTAATTTTGTTTGTGCTTTGGTCTATTCTGTGGAATGAAAAGTCTTTAAGGTTTATTCAAAATCTATAATGATAAATTATTTTTGCGATTTAGTTTTATTGATCTCAAATAATTTTTGCGATTGATGGTGAATAATGGAAGTGCTGAATTATTTCCATCAAATTGCACTGATAAGAACTGTGATTGAGGTAAATCCTACACTAATCAGAGCCCAAAATGATGAGGTAAACCATACAATGTTCTGAGCCCTAAATATTTATCTATATTTTTATTATGATGTTGTATATGCCACTAGTGGCCATAAGTGTCTCCATTATTATAGAGGAAATGGTACTCTTTCCTTCTAAGTTGTTGTAACCAGGCTGTTACTGACTGTAGAACATATAACAAGGTATGTAGTGTCAGACAATAGGAATTTGTTCTTTCTGACTACATGGTTCATGCTACACAAACTGAAGATGACATTGAGGCACCACGTTTCTCCATTTCTTTGTATCAGGCTTAGAGTTGATTACACTAGACACCCTTTATAAAATGCCTCAGTGAACTCAGGTTGTGATCCTAGTTTTTTTCATTGATTATATGTTTCCATTCACTATTTTCATGTTATGCACATTTAATATTTCCAATACACTATATACGTGTTTCCAGTTTTTATGTTATTTTCACTATTTTTTCATGGTTGGAATTTTCTGTTCACTGTTATTATGTGGTGCACCTTTTCAGGAGAACCTTTCATTATTCATCAGAATTCAAGAAAGAAAATTGCAAGATTCTCAATTTCTGTTGTGATTACTAAGATTATCCTTTACTCATTCATCTTGAAATATTGTCTTGCGTCTTTATTTAGTAGCTATGATAGATATGATTTTATGTTTTAAAATAAAACAACATTAAAGATCTTTTCTAGATTGACAGATTAAGTGTGCAGGAAATAAGAGGACTGCCATGAGTATGAGTAAAACATTAAGAGAAGCTTACTAGGATGTTTCTACATTAGGAAATGGTTTGTTTCTTTCCCTGATCCATCTAAGATTAATTTTTAACAATTAATTTTTTTTAATGAATAAATATATAGTATGATAAGACTCACCCCTACTCATAATTTCTGTAATATTCTCTTATAGTTCTCACTCTCAATTACCCTCTAATCGACCTACGGTTCCTGCATAACTATAATGACATCTTTCTTGCAATTCTGTTTTTTTTTCACTCCAGAAAGGTTTCTCAAAGATAAATTAACCCTTAATTCTTAAGAAACTCTCTGCATTGTTCCAATTTCATTTTTTTTACTGTAGACCCACTCCCACATGTTATTTTCTTCATCTTATCCCACTCGCAAATCCTCTCCGGTCATCCTAAGGTTTCTGCAGAATAATGATGGAAAGTTTGTAATATATCTGTGATGTTCCCATTAAAATGTCTTATTTATTATCATTGTTTCAATAGTTTTAAGTTCTCTATTTTGTATACTATATTGGAATTTTAGGCACTTAAATCGAGGGAAATTTCAATATTGAATGTGTAGTTGCAAAATAGTTATATTTGAGTTTTTCTTCTACGCACTATAACACAATAGTGAATCGTTTTGAGAAGATGTGTTATGTAATCATAGGGCATGAAAATGATTTTAACTGATGGTAATGATACCATCCTTCATCCTTGATTATGTTAGGACTCTTTGAACAGAGTTGAAGGGGATTTTGCTCAATGTTATTAGTTGAACTGATACTTAAGGGATGCATTTATCATTTTGATCAATATATTGGATTAACATAATGTTACATATTTTTTTCTTCGTATTTTTTCCTAGAACTCGTCAGTTACATATTCAATTAATCACACATAAAATGTGTAATTAAAAACCCATGGAATGCACACATTGGTTGGTTTATGTTTGGACCACTAGCCTGATGTGAGATAACCAAATATTGAGCGTGAATCACTATGTGAATTTATGGTTATCCACTAAAGTCGATACCTCAAGAACATGAAACTGTAACAGATATTTACATATGATAGATATTCACTCCCCCTGCATTGGTTTATTTACATTTATTTTCTTCTCATGATACACTGCTGTTTTTTTGTTTTCAACAAGAAATGATTCTATGCATATCAGTGGAATACATGGGCTATGTAGATTCAACCATCCATCAATCTTACCAGCCATCATAGGTAGAGGATGACTGATATTTTCACTTTTTATCATATTTTTGTAAAAATGACATTCATTGCACATGTTGTTTTCTCATATGTCATTTCATTCATTGCCCAGGTTATACAGAATGAAACATGGCAAATTGTTTCAGAATATATCTTATATGTACAACGAATATAGTTACAAGTTTAAGGTACATGTATGTTTACCCCTTATATATGCATGTATAAAAAGAGAATATGCCCTCTTTAGTATTTATTTTTTTAGAATTTTAAATTTTTTAGGATATAATGATTTTGTTTACTTCCCTAATAATGTCACCATCTGTCTTGGATACTTCTATGTCCCCACTTACTTCTCACACATACTATTTTTACACATTTCATATGCATAACCATTTCCATGTTTCTTATGTGTAAGTTTTTCTATATTTCTTATGATCACCATTTTAGGTTGATATGGATAGTTTGATATTCAGAATTATTATGTACTGAATGAATCGTGATAGGTTATGAATTTTGAAGACTTTAATATGGCCAAGGTAATATTCAAAAAAACATGAGTTTCAATATGGGATGAGAATAGTTTTTATTATTAATTTCTTCTAAAAAAGTGTTTTCATATTTCTTATGGAAAAATATTTCCCTATTTCTTGTGATCACCATAAGAGATTTTTATGGATAGTTTGATATGTGGTATTATTATATATTTAATGATTCCAAATAGGATATGAGGTTTGACTACATAATATTTCCAAGATAATCTTAATTTGTATTCCTTTTTATTTTCAAAAATTATTGAATCTATAAGTAAACATGTTGGATGATTTTGTACGTGTTGAAACTATTGAATCATTACCACTTATTCCACAACAATAGCATAGAAATAAAAATCTAGGTAAAACTATAGCTTTATTTTTGATGATTTTATAGGTGTTGAAACTCCAGTGGGTCAGCCATTTTACTAACCTAGCATTGGTAGAAGGTAGAAACTAGGTGATGGTTTGGAAATCTAGTGTGGAATCCCAATTAAATTTCCTTTATTATGGGTATGTCAATTGATTTTCAATGATGTATTAAAATAATGTTTGTTATGGTAACATTTTCAACGTTCTTAGTGAACATATCCGACACCTTTTCCTTTTTTTAGGGATGTTATGCTACTGATGGATATACATTGGAATTTTTTGGTATGATTTTTATTATGCATGTATGTTCTAGCATAGAGGTAGTGAGTTTTGTACAATGTCAATGTTCATCCCTTGGACAACTAAATACTATACATCATTTTCTTGATTTGGAATTTGCATTAGGTAACTAAAATAGTGACTACCTCATTGAAGTCTCATGTTCAGGGAATTTTTACTCATGACCTCTAAAGATGGCCATTCATAATGAATTTTGTAGTTTTTTAGAATTTTGGAAATTGATGCATTTTCATTTTTTGTTGTTTTATAAAAACATGTTTCATGATAACAGAAATGCGAGGTGGAAAACATATGTTTTTACTATAATAGTTCAGTGGTTTATTGTTTTAAACTAATTTATATTTTACCATCATATAGTTTAATCCTAATTGTTTATTAATTTATATTTTTCTATGACAAAACTTATATTGAGAGATGTTGATTTCATTTTTTAATCACTAATTTAATCCTTATTTAATTTCAGTATCCCTCTAACAAAAAGTTCTACTTTAAAATCATCTAATTTTTAATTGTTATTCATAAGTATTAGCTTCCTGAATATGAAAATTGTTATTAATGGATATCTTATCATATGACTGCAGAGATGGTGCACACACCTTCAAACAATAACGAAATATTCATGAAAAGTAGGCTGCAAAGTGTAATATTCTTATCGAGAGGTATGTATACCATTATTTTTAATTTTATTTCATGTTTCTTTTCTGCATGATATATAATCCATTTAATTGACCACCCACATTACAGGTTTATCTATTATCTAAACTACCATGCCTTTTTATTCTCAAAAACAAACATCAACTTAAAAGTAGTTGTCTCCAGCAATCCTATGGATCCATGTCAAACCTTTGGGGAGCTCCAATTATCTCTTTTTCATGAGTCTATATCAGAGGTACGATATCCCTTTTCTCTAAACATGGGAATGTCTACTCATTGACTATATTTCTTACTATATTCCATTAGTTATACTATAATATGTCGATGATATACATTATCTATAAATGTTTTGGTGTCAAGATTGTTGTAATACTCCCAATGAATATATTCTAGGCTTGAAATATCTTAACAAGCTATTTCATGTTTTCCAAGTTTCAGATGGTTTCAGCCATCTAAACTGGAGAATACATACTGCATATTAGATGACTATACCTATAATAATCATTTGTTGGCCCTTGATGTCTGAGAATGAAACAGATCTGATCATCGATTGTGAGGCATCATCAGATTTTCAATGTATAATGTGGTAGTTTCAGTACCACTTACAGCTCTTCAAGAGTCCCCAAATGTCAGGAAAATTGATGTGGAGTAGAGGTATGATTCCATAAATTATGTTTTTTAATGTTCAATATTATTGATCGATGACTCTAACCTTAGTGGATTGGTGGATTTGGTTTTTCCTTGTGGAGATTCATCAGTATTCTCCCTATTTTCAGTGTGATTTAATTCCACCATCACATTTACAGTTTCTATATTTGTTGATGTGCTTCCCCTGAAGGGAAAACCTCCACCATGTTCTATCAATGGATGTATTTGTTCATTGTATTCTACATTGTGATGTAATATGAAGTCAAACCTAGTGGATTTGATCTTCCATGTCACGCGCTTTTGGTTCTTCCAGTTGGTCTCCCTTTTTTGCGGGTTGCAGTTATATTCTAATTTCTCTTTGGGATATATATTTATCAACATTGTTTTTAACCATTTATACCCATTAATAGTTCTATTTTTTCACCATTTTTATTATTTCTCTATGTCTTAATTTATTCACTTTTTAACATTAGTAGTTATTCTCAAATTTTTTAAATACTATTTTCTTATTAAATGAAAAACCAATAATTGAATACATCATGCAATAGCACGGGAAAGTACTAGTTTTATAAAAACCTATGATGATGGTTTGGTTTTCAAACACTATAATTTATTTTTCATGAGAATGTGTTGATACATTTGGTGGAGTGTGTTCATGAAATCGTTATAAGTGGAATTATAGGTGCCGACTTAACTATTTGTGTCACTTAGGTGGGAGAATTGGAATATACCACTAAGGGAAAACTTTTGATAGGGGGAATATATGTATACTCTCTAGTTAGGTCCATTCAGAGGACATAACTAACATGGAATTACATTGAGTGGTAATTATATTTTAATATGTGTGTCATTTTCATTTTTTTTTTTGATGATTCTGAACTATATTTTTTATTTTTTTCTTATCTCTTGTTTCATTTTTGTAAGATAACATATTCCGACTATAGTACCATGTGTTGGAATCCCTTAGGATATTATCTAATTGATTTTATACTCACCCCATGCATATGAAAATTGGTGAATATGAAGATATTTTTCACCATGATATAGGTAAGGTAAAGTTGTCTTATTTATCTAGAAGAGCACCTTGATGTAGTGATCATGGTCTATGGATTTTATAGCATGAATACCGCCAGTTATGGAGTGTGATGTATTTTTACCTATACTAGTCTTACATTTTTAGTTTTTGAATATTGTAAACTTTAGTTGTGTATTTATTTTTTCTATTTTCACTCTAATTTCTTTATGTTATGTTATGAATATTGGTCTTGTTGTGATTCATGTATCAAATTTTGGTGATGTTTATTATGCTTGTTATAAGAGTAGTGATATAAAATGGGTAAATTATCCCCTAACGATTCCATATAAACTTGGTATTTCTAGAATTTTTTTAGGGGTATGCACCTTTGGTTATTGGAATTCAATTCTCACCCAAGCCAATCGGTTGGGGTGGTGATGTTACATTATCCTTGTGAAAATATATCTAAAATAAATGAATCTTCTATATATGGTAATTTTGTGGTGGCTAATGGATGATGGGGCTATGATGCACAAAAAGGTTGTGGTACATGATAGAATTACAGGGTGAAGGTGTTTCAAGAATTATATGTAGATGCATTATATGATGATGGATTGTAGGTTGAAAAGGTTATATTGGGTGATTGGTTCTTCCTTATCATGACAAACACTCCATCATATTATTGTTTTTACTCCCTGATAGAATCACGCCCATTCCATCAAATAAAATCTCTTACTATCATCCCTTATTTTTGAAATCAAGATTCTATCACCAATATCCCATGTTGACATCACCCCCGCTCTTTTTAGGAGTTTTTTGCGATGAGTTTGGTCTGTTGTTTTTGTTGATGGTTGTTTGGTTGTTACGACTACCCTGGTGTTGGATTTTTTTAGTGTTGACAGTTCTTGGAAGTCTATTCCATTATTTCATCCTAAAAAAGCATGTTTATTTTCTTATCTAGATCTAGGGTTCCTTCTTTCTCTCTAAGGTGTAACTACGAGGACGTCTTAATGTTTCTTTGGGGTGTGAGTCTGAGAGGTAGGCATCGGGAGGTTGACGGTGACATTATTTCAATCATTAAAGGCGAGTTTGAGTTCGGATCAAGTGATGATGGTGATGGTGGTATGTTTATAGGGGATGAATAATAGTTACTATGACGGGTTTCTTCATTCAGGGGATGGATGTTAGAGAAGCGGTCGACAGTGATATGATAATGAGGGCGATCTCTTGGTTGGCGTGAAGGTGTGATGGTAGTGACAGAGATGTGATCTCTAGATGGAGATATGATGATGGATTTTCGGTGCGGTTTGAGGTCCCCAAGATGTGTATTGAGGTGGGTATCACGTGGTTTGATACTAATTTTTGAGGTATTTCTGTATTTTGGTTTTGAAATGTGAATGTGGTCATCTTGAATTTTTAATGTGGTGTGTGGTGTGGATGGGGGATATGTGTGACTATGTGTAAACTATGGGTTTTTGTTAGGTCCCTACTTTTCAAAAAAGTGGATTTTAATAAATTCAAAAAAATGGATTGTGTGTGAAGGTGTTGGTTTATATGTTGTGTTTAAAAGGATTTTTAGTTCATTTGTGTCATTTAGTGATGGATTCATTGGGGGAAACATGTCATTTTCTATTTTTGATCTTTTTTAGAATTTTTTTACTAATTCCCTTCTATTTTCAAGCCATACTAAACAATATTTTAAATTCCATTTCAATTCTGTTTTATTTTCCTTTCCCATTTTATTTTTTCTTTCCATTTTCATTGATTTTTATTTCTTCTTATAAAAAAAGAACTAAATGTATCTGTAATCAGCTAAATGATTGGGAAACCTATATTGGGTATTTTTATACTCACCACTAAATGCACACTTGTGTAGTGTTTTCCTTTTTCTATTAAGATTAGTGAATTTAGATAATATGTGTTCATGGAGTTGGGAGATGGAAAATATGAGTGGATTGGTGGTGTAGTACAGATCTCATCATGGTGGCCACTTCCATGTCATCAGTATTTGAGTTGGAATATGTTTAGGATGTGGTGGTTGTACCAGGTGATTTATATATATCATTTCACATTATGTACTAGATACTTTTATATATATGATTTTGTTCCATTGCACGGTTTAATATCTCATGTATTTTAAGGTATATTTTTATGTATGATAGCTGGTGACATGTTTTATATAGAGGTAATTCCACCCATGATTATGTGGATACCTCATTGTTGGTTTCCATCCATTGGACTATGGGATGAGATATTGGGGATTAACTTACCAATATGTCGAGATATGATTTATTTGTATAAGAGTTATGGGATGTAGTATGAGTTCATTAATATATGAGGATTGTTTGGATACATTTGATTAAGTGTTAATAAGGATCTTTAGTATATGTACCACAATATATGACTTCAAAAAGGCTACAATGGCATAAATATATCTCAATATAACTCTTATTATATTAGTGGATGTTTTGTATGAGTTTTAATGGTAGTGAATTTTTTTTAATCCCCATCATCTTCTATGAATATGAATTTTAAATACTATCTGGGAGACAGTGGGTAGGGATTACTGATATTGTGATATTACATTATGAATTAGTGGTTTTGATAATGATTTGAGATGAAGATAGTATATAATATGTTTTGGTATAGCTTCAAGTAAATAATTTTAGTTGACCTGAGAAAACTCATATATTATTCTATCTTTGTGGTGGTTCTGATTCATTATGGGATGATAGATAAATTCAACATCATTTTCCAAATTTCTCTATCATGTTCTATGAGTGCATTGAAATTTTAAATTCCCACCTGTTGGATATTTGAGACCCTATGGACTTATTTGAGAATTATATAGGTATACCACTATGCTTTTTATGGTTAGAGTGCCTATAGTGTATGTTTTGATGTTATTGGATCCTTGAGATCAGAATAGATTAACATAAGAGTAGTGTGATCTAGGATCTCTCTAATAGTGATGCAGAAAATGGTGAGGAATTATATTTACAATATAATTTTCCATGGATAAAAGACATGTAAATTCTCAAAAAGGAATCCAAAAATTCATTTTCCCCAATTCCTAGGCCATTGGACTCCACATGGAAATTACTATGATGCTTCTCATTCAAGAAACAATTATATGCTAGTTTGGGGTCTATTTATATCTGAGAATTCACTATGGATATTAGTGTGAGTATCATAAAGGGATTGATTTCAAGACTTATCATAGCATCATCAGATATTCTTGACTCTGACTCGTTATGGTATTTTGGGTCCCAATGTAATTTTAACCATCATGTTCTATGGTAGATGAATTAGGGTGTAGATGTAATGTATCCATTAATAGTATTTTTCTCCACATAGATACATTGAGTTGACTTCCTTTAAGTATTGAGTAATTCCTTCTATACTAGTCAGTGGTGAATAAATTCTATAGAATCAGTAATTTTTTTTGCAGAAGTGAGATTGTGTTCATCATGTGTTTGTGTCAAAATAGTTAAGAGAAACAATGGTTTGTGTTCCCTCAAAGAGGATAGTGTGTAGCTGTCTTTAATCATCATACCTTTTGAAAATGGAACATTATACCTTATGTGGTTATCAATAGTTGGTAGTGATCACCATGTAAATGGAAGATCTTGGTGTTTTTAGATCTTAAGAAATTTGATGGTGCCTTATAGAGAGGATAAAGGGTTGAGTTGATGTTTTCATTATAAGTAGTGATGAGTCATTAAAAGATGAGTTCATTACTTGAAGTAAATAGGTAGGGTGGAGACGGTCAGGATGATTTTTGGTGATTATATCATTGATCATCGCCTACTAAAATTTAATTCTTCGATGGATTCATTTACTGTGATCATTTATTTTATTTAAAATATATTTTATAACCATTATTTCCTCTTAAATCAACCATAGATCCCTTCGAGTTCCTTGGAGTAACCCTTGGAAACCCTTGGAATTGTATTTTTTAGAGGGGATGAACATTAAAGTAATGTAGGTATAAAAATGAAAGTGTGATGGCCTATTATTGATATTTGGTGTAATTTTAATTGGTGGTCATATTGACCATCAGTGGATGATGAAGGTTGGAATGTTATGGCATAATGTGTTGATAAATTCTCACACATTCAAATGATTTTATCCCAAATATCTTGAATTTTGATGGTTGAGAAAATACGAGGATGGTTTTATTTATATATTGGTTTGAGGATTCCAGCATAGTTTCACCTTTTATGGATGTTTTTTTGTGAATATTGATTTCTTCTAACTACTCATTACTTTTATTTTTTGAGGATTAAATTTTTTAAGGTGGTTAGTTTTTAATGGATTAGTTTCCCATTAGGGGATTCCTTCTCTAGTGATAATAATCTAATGCCTGACATATTATAGATGGGATTTTTAGCACTCATTTAAATCTAAATAAATTGTTTTAGCTACTTGATTGATCATCGTGAGTTTTGTTTAGGGAAAATACTAATTTATAATTAATACAGAAGAATTAGTTTATTAAACTTCATTTTGGTGTAGGATTGGAAGTAAGATTTCATTATTGAGTATATAATGGGATGTTTTTTGATGGGTGGGAGTCGCATAACAATTGGAAGAATTCAGGTTAGTGAAAAGCGATGATAAACTATTATTAAAATAACTATTATATTTATTTATTATGTTTAAACAAAATTTATCCAACTTATAAGAATATTTATGATATATTTTAGTGGGTATATGGGGTTGTTTCTGACGCTTTTACGCAGGGGCGTGCGCGTGTGTCCGTCACACATGGGAGGACGTGCGGCTTATTGCCCCGCATTCCCGCTTTCCAAAGGCGGGTGGCATCTGTTCCTTATTCAGGGACATATGCTCTTTGATTGAAACTGGGATGATGGGATGTCGGTTCTTCCTTCCATGGATTCCTCATCGGAACTCGTCACCTAGTCTAGGTCTCCCCCATAGATTTAAGATGGGTTCGTGAAGCTCGTTCCTAGCACCATATCTGCATGGACACCAGTTAATTATGCTGATTCTGTCGAGACGCTCTAAGGGGTCTTGTCGGGGCAGCAACCTTCGGTGAGGAGAACGGTCACATTCATGTGTCGTTGACGCTGGGGATTGGCATGTTTGCCTTATGTCCCTTATCACAAGGCTTCTCGAGGGCACGGAAGCCCAAGGCATTCCACATCAAATGCAGGGATTGTGTACTATCTGAGGATTTCCTCAGCTTCCCAAGATTAAAATGGGGTATGTCGTGAGTTTAACGTCTTGTGGAGACGGATCGGAATGATCGGAACACTGAGAGGGGATCATATTGAAGGACCCCCTAGGGGTAACACCGATGTTGGGGCCAGCACGTGGTCGGCTTCCCGGCTACCATGGAGTGGGATGGGGTGGCATGATCTCACTGAGATGTGGTGGCCAGGGTAAGGATCAGGATGGATGATGAAGTGATGGGCTTGAATCTCATGGAGGCTTCCTACGTATCCCCATGGCAGTGAATCAACGTCTGCATAGTTCGGTGGTACGGTGGGACACCTGAAGAGGCGACCCATGAGAATGAACTCATGGATTGGAGCCTGGAGGAAGTAAGATCTCCGGGCTAGGGCATGAGCTTCCCAAGGCATGTGGGCTTGAGGGGGAGGTCAGGATGAGACATGGGTGTGGGGCATGGGGCATACACTCTGAGACGTCCCAAGAGGGGGAATATGGGGCTTACGCTCTGAGGCGGCCCATAATGGTTCTGGTGAACCGATGTGAAGGGGTCGGAACAACTGAGCAATGGTCTTGAACCTCGTGGAGGCTTCCTACGTACCATGAGTTAGCACGTATCAAAGTCCACGTAGTTCAGGGAATATAGTTTAACGTCATGCAGGACGAGGGAATTTGGGGCTTACGCTCTGAGGCGGCCCAGAGTGGATATGGGGCTTATGCTCTGAGGCGGCCCATGGTGGTCGGGGAACCGACATGGAGAGGTTGGAATGACCGGGTGGTGGGATTGAACCTCATGGAGGCTTTCTACATATCCCCATGGCATGGAATCAAAGTCCGCGTAGTTCGCTAGGATGGGGCTTACGCTCTGAGGCGGCCCAAAGAGGATTACATGGTCAATGTGCGCTCTAAGCCCACGTGAGTCATGCCCGGTGTGAGAAACAAGAGGTAGCAGGGACCAGATAATCCCGTGAAAAGGGTGCGTCTATGAGAAGCGGAAAGGGGCTTACGCGTTGAGTATCCCAAAGAGGAAACAGGGGCTTAAGCGTGGTTAGCGACCCTTGGTGTCGGGGCTTACTACAGGATGGAGGCCCGTGGTGCGACAAAGCGCAGTGGGAAAGGGAATCCACTGGCCTTGGAAGGGGGGAAGTACGGAGGTTCATGTGTGAAACCTTCCGCAAGAGAGGCTAAGGGATTACACTCTAAGGAAGCCCTTTCCCCATGGACAAACACCACTCTGACTAGGAGGATCTCATTCCATGCGAGGAAGATTCCATTCCTGTGGAGACGAGAGGCGTAAAGAATGTCCGAGCCGGGGGGACCCTGCGTGCAAGGCATAGGGTCGGACCACAGTTTAACGTCATGTGTTAAAAACGATGTGCTTAGCAGTTTAACATTCTTCAGCTTGGACGAGGTGGGCTCACTCCACACCACTAGGTCTTACATGCCCAATTCCCTCTGCCCCTTGTTGGAGGGAAGGCATCGGCAACACCGTAGTGAAGGGGGGCCGCAGGGCAAACCATCGAGGGGTCCACGTTAGCGTGGCTATGTGAAGAAGAAATAGTCGTTAGCGTGCCTATGCAGAGAAGCATAATGCTAAGCAATGCAATGGGAAACACTGCCCAAGGGACCTTGAGGTTACTTCATACGAGCCTGGAAGGCCATATGGGAAAACAACGCATGGCGCGCATGCCCGGCAGGGAAGACATCAGGTGTCGGTGCGGAGAGGTAGCCAAGGGGTGTCAAGGTAAAGGGTCCTAGGTGTTGCGCGCAAAGAGAAGGTTTGTGTGAAAAACATCAGGATGGTGTGCAATAGGACCAGAGGATTGCGCGGATGGGTTATTTCGTGCAAAGTATTGGGATTGCGCGCACAGTAAGGGATTGTGCGCATGGGGCAAGGATTGCGCGCAAGGGAAGAACCCGGAGGAGTGGGAAAATTTACTTAATCCAGTTGAGTTGCTCACAAAGGAGAACCCCGAGGCAAGGTTGTGCAAAAAGAGGAATTACCTAGAAGTCATCTTGCGCGTGGGGTAGTCCGAATTGTGTGCACGGGAGCCATTCTGAATTCTGCAACCACAAACAGTTTGGGGACGCCTTCTATTTATAGGCATCGGCCTGCGTGAAATCCAGGCGGCGCACAAAATCTTTCGCACTAGGAATCGTTGGCGCTCAAAGCTTCACCGTGAGGAACCGGGGTGCACAAAATTACACGCCTCACCGGCTTGATTATGCGCATCTCGAGGATGCTTCGTGCGCACAGATTTATTTCTTTCAAGGCCTCCTTTATTTCGTGCACCCCTTCCTGGGCCTCCGGACCGGGCCTCTGATTCGGAATATGACTTCGCATTGTCATTTCGAATCTTCTTCTAGGAGTTACGGACTTTTTCAGTTTCTACAAATTCCCCCCTCGTAATTGGATCGGCGAGAGGTCGCAATGGTCGGATTCCGAGGGAAACGCTGAAATGCCAAAGTAGGGCCACTCCTAGGAACTTAGCGCACAAACAACCAATGTGGCATGCAAAATGATGGATCCACGCAGAATTCTATTTTCGCACAGCGTGGAACCCTGGCCTCGCCTACAAAAAGGGGCGGTGGGCCCTGAATCCGTACTCAAGCGTTTCCGCATGATAGGCTTTCTGCTCTCATGTGCGAAATTTCTCCCGTGGCTACGCATAAAAACGCTCTGGCAGCACGTAATTCCTTTCGAATTTTGGTCGTCCTTGTGCGCCTGTGCAGCATATTCCGCACCTAGCGTGATGATTGCGCACCCACCTCCTATATTCCACACCGCCACTTCAGATTTCGCACAACACTCTCCGATTCCGTGCACTACATCCTAATTTCGTGAAACTCCTGAGATATTCGAGATGGCCGCAAACAGAGTTGATGAAGGGGAAGTCTCCAGTCGTAGGACCGAAATAGAGGCGAATGAGGGGGTTTATGGTGCCAAGGTGATCGTTTCGAACAACCTGACCTTCTTCAATCTGCTGACTCCAGCCCAGAAGACGTATCCCCTATCTGACTACCTACCGCTCTAGAACTTTGGCATCCTAGTGGAGGTTCCCCTGCCAGGCTTTGAGGTAGACACACTGCGGTCATGGGTGACCCGGGAGGATGAGCTTCCTCGCTACAACGTCACCAATAATAGCCATCCTACCAGGGAGACCACAAATATGGAGGTATATGTCCTGAACCCGAGGACCAGGACCATTACCGAGGACGAGCGTGTCGCAGATAATTCTCCGGACCTCGACGCAAGCACATTCCGTTAGAGCTTCACGGATGACACGAAGGGTTGGATGAAGGATTGGGACCTACGGTCCGGGTGAAACTTCACCAGCGAGTGGGCATGTATGTTCTGGGTTTTCCATACTTGCGACCAATTCGGGGATGAACTGCGGCATATTGGCCTGATCGAGGCGGTATGGACATTGCAGTTCCACTTCCACCATCAACCTGAGCTCGGGCCAGAGCTATTCACCCGGTGGTATCCTGATACCAACACATTTCACCTTCACCATGGAGAAGTTGTCATCATTCTATGGGACGTTCACTACATCGGAGGTATCCCACTATAGGGCTACCAATACGACGAGTTCGTTCCTCAAAAGAACACCTGGGAAGACAGGTCACGGACACCCATGCTGACGTGGCACCTATTCGAGCTGGCCATAGAGAGGATGGGGTCAAGGACTTCCTGAAGGACATTGCCTACAAGGGCTGGTTCAGCCAATTACTTGACAAGGATCCGGCCATCAAGATGTCGGGACGGAGTAAATGGTGCCCAACCGTGACTCAGAGGAGCAGGGATGGGTCTTACTGGAGGACCCTGGAGGCGGGACAATACCAATCATGGGGCTACCGCGTCACTGAGACCCAGGACCCAAACTTCCGGTACACTGGGTTCCTCGCCGCCTTCCTGAGCAGGTGGCTCCTTCCGGTTTGGGATGCGAGGATGGGCATCCGTCCAGCAACACTGGTGATGGCGGGAACCATGGCCGCCAACAAAAGGTTCAACTTGGGGGGTCCCCATTATGGCCAAGCTGTATTCCATCCTGGGATGCATCTCACGAGGGGGTCGCCTCGGAGAGTATGTGGCCCCTTCCAGATCTTCCACATCTCGGTGGCGGCTCATCTCGGCGGGTACACTTTCCCAAATGCCATCTGTCCTCCGGGCAATGGCCTGCGACCATCCCTGATGAACATCGCTGGGGTGGCGCCGATGACGTTCAATGAGGAGGGCATGAGAATACGCATTGGTAACCACACCAACTTCCACTTCAGCCCATTCCCCACCCCGGTTGGCCTGATGGTGGACAATGGGCGAGGCTCTCTAGAACAGCAGGAGTATTTCCAGTGCATTCGGGGCGGGGTGCTCATGGCTCAGATCGACAGGAAGGTGATCTGTGAGCCTTACGTGCCATCCTGATTCGCCAGGCAATTCGGGTGACTCCAATGAATGCTGAAGAAGGTATTCACGGTTGTCTGGCAGGAGAAGAATCTCTGCGTTCTGCGCCATATGTGATTGATGTTTACCACTTTCAGCTCTGCCGACATCATTAATCTTCCTCCCACTGTGGCTGACGTTGGCCTAGAAACTGAGTATGCCGAGCACTGGACCATCGCATCCCCTGAGGGGCTTTTATGCAAGTGAGTCCGGCAACTCGAGGCTACTCGTGCAGAAACCGGGCGACGGGGGAGAAGGCAAGGTGCTGCTAGAAGGGGGGAACCAGGGGTGTGTCAGGCAGCAAGGCCCGCACAGGCCGGGACTTCATTAGCGGGAACATCACACATCATTGTCGCGACCTCGTTTCCCGTAGGGGGGGTCACATGAGGTGGCCATGGAGCTTCCCGGGAAGCAGATAACATACCTGCTCAAACCTTCCCAAGATGCAATTCTCTCGGTACTGTGGTCGGCCTGGATGACCCTGCAGCAATCACTGAGCGTTGAAGCCATCTGGTAGAATATAATGCAAAATGGGATCCAGCTTGTAGAGGTCGAGCTCATTCGAGTTACCGACCGGGTAAACATCCGTTGGTGGCATGCTTATCTGATGGCCATGGACACATATGCGCGCCATAGGGGTCAGCGTGTGGAGCCACCTTTACTAGTGAAAGTGATGCTTGGCCAGGACCATGACCCGGAAGTGATGTTGTCGGGAGAATGTGACAGTGACGAGGAGTTGGAGGGGGAGGAGGAGACCGGAGAGGACCAAGGTAGAGGATAATATGAAGAAGAAGGAGAACCCGAAGTTGAGGGGTCACAGGGGGTGACCTACCAAGGGAGTCTCTGAGAGAGTGGCAAGATTGTCGGCTCTGATCTCAACATAACTGAGATACTTTAGGTCTGTCACTATCTTCATTCATTTTCCTCCTTCATTCATTATCCTTTCCAATTTCAAAACCATCACTCTATCTCACTCAAGAGTGTCTGAGTGTTGTTCGGGCATCCCCACTAGAGGAGGGAGGAGAGGAAGGAGGATACTGGAGAAGACGAATTCGAAGGAGAAGATGAAGAAGAAGGAGAACCTGAAGGTGAGGGGTCTCAGGGGGTGATCTACTAAGGGAGTCTCCGAGAGAGTGGCGAGATTGTCGGATCTGATCTCGACATAACCGAGATACTTGAGGTCTATCTCTATCTTCATTAATTTTCCTTCTTCATCCTTTCTCCTTTCCAATTTCCAAACCATCTCTCTACCTCACTCAAGAGTGTCTGAGTGTTTCTCAGGTGTCCCCACTAGAGGAGGGAGGAGAGGAACCGGTGGGATAGGATGGGGATCCGACACCCATCATTGAATTGACAAGCGCATAGGGGTCTCCCATCATGGTAGCTCCTGCAGCGGTCGGAACACTGGAGGCCGACGCTCTAGATTCCTATAAGTCTCACACCTCACTACTAGCACTTGGTATCAAAAGATCCCAACTAATCAGCGTACGCCTTGTGCAGTGATCACAAAATTAGAGGCTCGTCCGGCTGCGGAGCCCAGGCCATCTGTGAGCGGACCAGTGGTGGACATACCACCTCATTCAGAACATGCTCCCTACACTGATTCAGCCCCGGAAATTGGTGAGAAGGGGGAAATGAACATAAGAGGCGCTGTTCTTGAGGTGAGGCCGGAAGCCGACGGAGGCACCATCACTTTTTGGGCGAGAGAGGAAGGTCGCCCGGACATCAAGGATCCCATTCCTCACAAAGAAATATCTGAGGTAGATCCTGCTGCCAATCTACGGGCTACCTTCCCTACGTACCGACCCGCTGACCCTGAGGAGATAGATGACTCGGACTCAGAGGCAGCGGAGGATATCTGGATCACACGGCACAAAGGGTGGAAGTGTATCCAGCGCTTTCTCAGACAGCCCCAGTGAGATTGGATGAGGCAGATGGGATCACTCCAGACCTGGCTATGCTTCTTGTGCCCCGGAGGGGCTGATGCTCAGTTCCTTCATTTGACGGTCCATGATTACATGGCCGAGAAGATACTCGAGAGCAGCCGGCGCACCAACGTTTCCCATTGGTGGGAAAGATCAGCGAGCACCCGAGCGTTGCTGAGGGAAGAGTGGGAGGTCCGGCACCTAGAAGGGCAGGAGGCAGATAACGAGGCCCTCATTGCAACATGCTCTAAGCTTGTGGATCAACTGACGGCCCGGGTGGCTGATGCGTAGGAACAACTGCTGGAGGTGAGTCACCAGATGACTGTACTTCGAACCAAGAGGGCCCAGGCACAAGCTAGGATTGGCGAGCTGTGCTCTGCAAAGGATGATGAGGAGAGAGTCTTCATGGAGTGAGAATCGTTCGTGGAGGCTACCAGCCAAAGGGTAGCAGCGCTAGAAAGATCAATTCAGCACGCTGATCCTTAAGGGCTTAGTTTTGGCCATCTCATGAACTTCTTGCTTGTACCGCTCATCATCTCAATCCAATACATGGACAAATCAATTTATTTGTACCTTTGGTTTAATATGCTCAACCGTAATTCTGAAATGAATAACAAATCACCCCTGAGATCTTGTGGGTCGCACCCAACGCGAGAAGTAAAGGATACTCGTGCTATCATTTCATCCAACTGTGGGGCATTGACCAAGCTTCAGGCACCCGAAATTGGACCTAGATTTCTGAGGAGAAGACCTCAGACCGGTTGATATATAACCTTATCAATGTGCTCTGACATAAGAGTGGGGCAATGCCAGGGGCATTGAAATCCATCTGAACACAAGGAGATGGAAAGGAAAGGTGAATCACGCTACCTGAATTTGAAACACTCTGGGGCGCGAAGATGGAGGATAAATGTTAACCGTGACGGAAACGCAGCATCCATATCATGTTGGCCCAGAATGGGGACAATAAATGAGGGTTGACTGCTGACCATGTTCGCAACATAGGTCGTAACTCAAATATCGCCGGTCAGTTTTCCAGAACATTGGCCTAGGACAGCAGGCGGACTACAGGTCTATCATCCATATTGCTATAATAGGCGGACCAAAGGTCTATTATCCATATTGTGGCAGCAGGTGGACCAAAGTATATCATCCATACTGTTTGGGGGTCCCGTCAAACATTACCAGTCCTCCAAAACGTTGGCCCAGGACAGTAGGTGGACCATAGGTCTATCATCCATACTGTTAGGGGGTCCCATCAAACATGAAAGAGAATGTGGATTCGAATAAAGCGTCACGCAAAGTGTGGAAAGTGGAGCAGTGGTTTGTTTGAACAGAGTCCAACAATATCGAAATTACGCCACTGTGGCAGAGGCGCATTAGGCGGACATACCAACCTAATCACGGATTGTCCCAATTTTTAGGCAGGACCTCTCTGGCGAGAGAACTTCCACTTCCAATTATTACTATGGCGAATATCGAACTTATTTGGGGTAGATGTCAAGATTACACAACTTCCCAAGCAGTCAGGCTGAGGGGCCAACAATAAGGAGGGATGAGATTTGGTAATCCCTGGGGCTGGACCCAAGATGAAATGTTCAGGCATTCCTACGTATCTCATAGTGATGATAATCAAGACACACGTAGTTCTAGAAGCACAGTTTAACGTCATGTAGGACAAAATACAGTTTAACATCGTGTGGGATGGGGGACACATCTCATCTGGGGATAGGCATGGAACGACGAGTAACCTGACGTGAATGAGGACATAATCCCGCACCACACCATACAATCCCACAAGAGAGACCAAGTCATGGAAAGCCAAGGAAAGGATATTAGTTTTCGGTCTTAGAACTCGTACCAAAGGATAAGGGTAATGGGAGACACACGGTAAAGCGGTTTAAAACCCCAACGTGAATGGGGCAAAGCCCTGCTTACTATGTGCTCCTAGGGATGCGTTTTGGCCGAGAGACCGAACACAAAGGCTAGGCCTGTGGAGAAGTTACCAGGTGCTCCTACGTATCTCACAAGGATGAGAATCAAGCCCTAAATAATTCTTGAGAGGTATCGTCCTAACAGGACGATATCATCATAGTTTAAGGTTGTATGGCTTGGACGTGGCGGCACAGTTTAAGGTCTTATGGCTTGGATCTGGCAGCACAGTTTAAGGTCGTATGGATTGGACCGGGGGGAACACGCACTATGCGATAAAGCATACCTGATGCGGGGGAGGTCATAATCCCATACCATCACCGCGCGCGATTCTGAGAGAGGAGCCTAGGGCCAAAGGGGCCTACGAGGGTTCAACAATCAGGGGGCAGGAGAAGCTAGCTCCCAGCTACACTGGGCCCGAAACGCAATGTTTGGGTGACTCCTCATTCCCCATGGGGATGAGGGTCAAGCTATACACAACCTGTAAAGAATAAACCCAAGCACATACTCTAGTGCTCAGATCGTGGGAGCCCCGAGAGACGTAGTTACATAGCTTGGTCTGTCTGACGTGTGGGGGTGTACTGAGGGTTAGTACAAGGAGTGTCGAGATTCCACCTTGACATGATGGGGTAGAACATAATGTGAATCATGAATCCAACATTCAGGGCCTGTGGAAGCCTGTGTGATGACTGGGGATTACTGCTGACCGTGTTTGCAACATAGTATCCTATCATGTTGGCCTAGAGGTAGGGGAAAACAAATGAGCATCAACCGCTGACCACATTCACAACATGGGATTTTTATCAATTTGTTTCCCGAAACCCTCAGTGGTGTTGGCCTATGACTATAGAAGAGCCCTTAAGAGTTGTATCCAGGACATTCTTGGGGGTCCCACCAGGTGTGAAAGATGGTGGGGCCTAAATGAATGGGAACCCAATGCCTGAGAAGACGACGAAAACTTGCCTAAGTCGAATTGGACACTCCAGGTCCTAGACCAGAGTACTCTGAACACATTATCAGACCACTGTAAAGGGTCGAAGGGCTCAATCTAAGAGTGTCCAAAAGATGGAATATTCCTGAGGGAAGGGAAGGCCAAAAGACCGAGGCAACCGGAAGATCGTGGGATCTCCTAAGAGACGGGGATGGAGCTGAAATCTAAGTGTTTAGGCGGTCCTACGTATCCCATAAAGATGTGAATCAAGCCTCACGTAGTTCTAGAAGCACAGTTTAACGTCATGTAGGACGAAATAAGGATATTAGTTTTAGGTCTTAGAACTCGGACCAATGTGCTGTTTAGGGTCGTGTGGGACCGTACAGTTTAAGGTCATGCAGGACCAAGAAGCCCAGATGTAGAGAAAAATGTAGTTTAAGGTCATGCTGGAACGTGAAAGGATCTTAGTTTTATGTCTTATAACTCAGACCAAGGTGTAGTTTAGGGTCGTGCGGGACCGTACAGTTTAAGGTCATGCAGGACCAAGGAGCCCAGATGTACAGAAAAATGTAGTTTAAGGTCATGTTGGACCGTGTAAGGATCTTAGTTTTAGGTCTTAGAACTTGGACCAATGTTTATTTTAGGGTCGTATGGGACCATATAGGTTAAGGTCATGTGGGACCAAGGAGACCATATGTAGGGAAAAATGTAGTTTAAGGTCATGTAGGACTGTATAAGGATTTTAGTTTTAGGTCGTAGAACTCGGACCAAGGTGCAGTTTAGGGTCGTGCGGGACTATACAGTTTAAGGTCATGTAGTACCAAGGATCCCAAAATTAGGGAAAAATGTAGTTTAAGGTCTTGATGGACCATGTAAGGATCTTAGTTTTAGGTCATAGAAATCGGACCAAGGTGTAGTTTAGGGTCGTGAAGGACTGTACAGTTTAAGGTCATGCCGGACCAAGGAGCCCAGATGTAGGTCAAAATGTAGTTTAAGGTCATGTTGGACTGTGTAAGGATCTTAGTTTTAGGTCTTAGAACTCGGACCAAGGTGTAGTTTAGGGTTGTGCGGGACCGTACAGTTTAAGGTCATGCAGGACCAAGGAGCCCAGATGTAGGGAAAATCTAGTTTATGGTCCTGTTGGACCATGTAAGAATCTTAGTTTTAGGTCTTTGAACTCAGACCAAGGTGAAGTTTAGGGTCGTGCGGGACCGTACAGTTTAAGGTCATGCAGGACCAAGGAGCCCAGATGTAGGGAAAAATGTAGTTTAAGGTCATGTTGAACCGTGTAAGGATCTTAGTTTTAGGTCTTAAAACTCGGACCAAGGTGCAGTTTAGGGTCGTGCGGGACAGTACAGTTCAAGGTCATGCAGGACCAAGGAGCCCAGATGTAGGAGAAAATATAGTTTAAGGTCATGTCGGACCGTGTAAGGATATTAGTTTTAGGTCTTAGAACTCAGACCAAGGTGCAGTTTAGGGTTGTGAGGGACTGTACAGTTTAAGGTCATGCAAGACCAAGGATGCTTAGGCAATGTACTGCTTGAGGAACCTGGCATTGGTGGGAGGATTTATGCTCTCACCATCCATAGTCACTAGGTAAAACGCAACATTGGGATAGACCTTATGGACAATGAAAGGCCCCTCCCATTTGGGATCCAACTTTGGTGGTTTCCTGCCGGGAATCATTGGTGCTCTGAGAGCCAGCACCAAGTCACCTTGCAGGAAGGAGCGGAGGAGAACCTTCTTATTGAAAGCTCGAGCCATCCTACTCTGATGCCTTTCCAAGTTATGTTAAGCGCGAAGCCTACTTTTGTCCAGTGCTTCCAATTCGGCTAGATGGATTTCAGAGACTCTATCTGGCACTTGCTGGTCGTAGACCACCATGCGCAATGAGGGAAACTGGATCTCGATGGGTAGGATGGCCTCAGCTCCATACACCAGGGAATATGGAGTCACCTGGGTGGAGTTACGATTCGTCGTATTATAAGCCCAGAGGGCTTTGGGGAGCTTGTACAGACAACATTTCTTGTTCTGACCAACTATCTTTTGCAGAATGTTAAAGAGGGTTTTGTTAAATGCCTCGATCTATCCATTCGCATGTGCATGATAGCAGGAGGTGTGGTTAGAGTGAATTTTGTACTTGGTATACAATTTCATCAGCTCGGCTACTCGGAAGTTGGTTTTGTTATCCGTGAGGATAGCGTGAGGTACTCCAAACTGATAGATGATATTGGAGCTCACGAAGTCAGTGATAGAACAGGCCTTGACTTCCCTGAGTGGGATTGCCTCTACCCACTTCGAGAAGAAATCCATAGCGGTCAAGATGAACTGGCACTGGCGGGCCATCGCCAGTGGGTAAGGCCCTACGACATCCAACCCCCAGACTGCAAAGGGCCAAGAATACTTGGTAGTATGGGGAGGCTCCGATGGTCGATGCACAAAGTTAGCATGAACTTGGCATACATGAAACCTCTTGGAATACTTGATTCAGTCATAGATCATGGAGGGCCAGAAGTATCCCAGCCTCCGAATCTAGTGGGACAACTTTGACCCAGCCTGGTGGGCGCCACAGGAACCAACGTGCACTTCTTTCATGACCTGTGGGATCTCGACTCCTTGAAGGCAATGGAGGAGAACACCATCAAATCCATGCATGTAAAGGAGATGCTCAAGGCTGGGAACGCTTTGAAGGGTGAACTGCGTCGTGCGGTGTCTGATTCACTCTTTCTCGGATTAGTACAACAGAAGATTGTCGTGCTGGAGATATTCAACCAAGGGCGTCCTCCAGTCGGGAACTCTCTCGATTACCGCACCTGAAGTCTCCGGGGATCCTGACGTAGGGGCACCAATGGTGAGATGGTTCCCTCACGGTCCATGATCGCCCTCCATAATAACAGGAGCAATGAATCTCCGGTGTGCCATGTGGATAATTAGGTCATCATGTTCGGGCTCCGAAAGTGTTGCGGCCAGGCTGGCCAAATCATCTGCTCGACTGTTCTGCGATCGGGGAATGTGAACAACCTCTGCCTGGGAGGGGAACTTATCCATTATACGAAGAGTGCACTCCCACAATGGCACGAGTTATGGATTTCTGAAAGCATAGTCACTATTGACCTGCTTTATGACTAGCTCGGAGTCCCCTTTTACATACAGATGGGGTACGTCAATCTCAAGAGCCAACTCGAGGCCAGTGATGAGGGCATGATACTCCGACTCATTATTGGTGAAGCCTTCTAACAATAGGAATGAATACGGCATACCGGCTTGCTCCAAGGTGATGAATACAATACCCTTTCCCACTCTGTTGAGCCTAGGATCATTGAGCCTTCTACAGGTGGGGCTCCGGGAGGCACCGTCAAAGTGCATCTGCCATCATGGGATGGCTTGATCGACTGAGAGGATTGCCTCATCAGGAAAGCCTAGATCCAGTGGCTAGACTGGGGAGGTTGGGTGGGTAGCTAAGAAGTCTGTCAACCCCTATCCTTTTATGGCCTTCTGAGGTACAAACCTGATGTCAAACTGCTAGAGGATCACCGCCCAGCACGCCAATTGGCCGGTCAACATAGGTTGGTTCAAGATGTATTTCAACGGGTCTACCTGAGAGACTAGCTATACCTCGTGGTGTTGCAAGTAGTGCCGCAACTTCTACACAGAAAATAAGATCGCCAAGCAGCTCTTCTTGATGGGAGAATATCTAAATTCCATGTTGAGGATCATGCGGCTAAGGTAGTAGAGGCTATTCTTTGTTCCCTTGTTGTTCTTCTGGGCGAGAAGTGTGCCGAGGGATCGCTCCAGGGCGGTCACATAAAGGACCAGCGGCTTTCCGGAAACGGGTGGCATCAAGACCATAGGTTGGAGCAGATACTGCTTGACTTCCTCAAAAGCAATATGACACTCTTCGTCCCATTCATAGTCGGTGCCTTTCTTCATGATCCAAGAAAAGGGCTTACACCTTCCGGCCAAATTCGCAATGAATCGGTGTATATAGGCTAACTGGCCTTGGAGGCCTCGAAGCTCCCGAATATTATTCGGGGGAGGTATCTGATTGATGGCCTTGATCTTCTCTGGGTCGATCTCGATGCCTTGATACCTAACAATGAAGACAAGAAACCTTCCGAAGGTGACCCCGAAGGCAAACATCAACGGTTTCATCTTCAAGTGGAGAGAACAGAGGAAGACGAACACTTTCTCAAGGTCTTTGAGATGGTCCTGGCACTAACGAGATTTAACCACCAGGTCGTCCACGTAGTACTCCACCAGTGTCCTGAGGATTGGCTTGAATATGTGATGCATAGCCAGTTGATAGGTGGCACCCGCATTCATCAGGCCGAAGGGAATAACCTAGTATCAGAAAGTACCCTGGGGGGCCCTGAAGGTAGTGAAATCTTCAACCTCAGGGGCCATCCGGATCTAGTTGTACCCAGAGTACCCATCCATGAAGGAGAGGGCTTGGAACCTGTCCATGGCATCGATCAACAACTCTGTCACGGGAAGGGGAAAATCATCCTTCGGACAGTGGCGATTGAGATCGCGGAAGTCGATACAGACCCTGATCTGCTCGTTCTTCTTCCTGACTGGCATAATGTTGGCTAGCCACCTGGGGTATTGTACTTCCTTGACGAAGTTGGCCTTTATGAGCTTATCAACTTCGACCTCAACCATGGCACCGTGAGAGGGGTGCATCTTTCTGTGAGGCTGGTTAGACCCGCGATGGTTTGCTGCAAGGCCAAGGCGGTGGATGGCTACCTGGGGATCTAGTCCTGGAATCTCATCATAACTCCAGGTGAACACATCATAGTGCTGTCTGAGCAAGTCTACGTACTGTTTCCGTTCCTCAGGGGGGGCATAGCGGCACTGACCAATGTGGGTCTCGGGTCCGCCTTTCTATTGAGGTTCACCTGCACTAACTCGTCGACTGTGGTGGGGACGCCCTCCTCAATGTCAAGAGAAGCATATTCCATGTCCTCCTCTCTGCTTGTGGAGGGATCATCCATGGGGGGGAGCCGTTTCGGGGCTACCAGACCCTGATGGGAAGCTGGTGCCGTCTTGGGCAGAAAAGTTCATCACGTCAGGAGACTCATGCACTACGGAGACCATGGCGACAAAGGAGGTTGATCCAATCCCATCTGGCCTTCGGCCCAAGGAGCCATGCTTTATGACATCATAGCAGTAGTGGAGCGTTGGCTTGAGCCGGTCGATTCTGGCCCGACGAAACAGACACGTATGACGTACTGCCGTTTCCATGGGCCTAACGTCCTGATATCGTACAGGGGTGGGAGGCTCGGGGATCACCTGAGCCTGTTTGGTGTAATAGTACGAGGTGATTTCCTGTCGTCGCTTGGACCCAGAAATATGCCTTCCTCTGGTACCCGAAACAACAAAGCACTGCCCCATGTCGGGGGTCGTGGCCTCCAATCGATGGATTGGGAAGATGTATGCATCATCCAAACCTGCCCAGGGATCACTCATGACAGTGGAGGGCTCAACCTCACCAGCCAGGATCTGCTTGTCCTTGCTCATGTAATAGTCAGCATCTAGATAATGGGATTCACAAGAGGAAAAAAGAGATGCATCTCCTTGGAGTACGCCCACTCAACCCTTAAGGGAGTATTTGAGGCACTAGTGATACGATGAGGGGACCTCTGCGTGAATGTGGATCCACAGCCTGCCCATCAATACGTTTTAGGCGGTGTCCTGAGAGATAACCATGAATTTGGTATTGGAAATTAGGCCACCTAACTGGGTCTTCAAATGAATCTTGATGAGTGGAGTTTTCTCGTTCTTGTCATACCCCTGGATCCTAAGGTCGGAGGGAGCTAGATCATCCTCAGACAGGCCCAGCTTCCACAGCGTCCGAGTTGGGATTAGGTTAATCCTGGAACCCGTGTTAAAAAGACAGCGGCAGACTTCCACGCCATTGAACTGGCTGGTGGTATACAGTGGGCGAATGTGCCCTTGTATGGGAAGGTCTTCATATTCACCGAAAAACGAGATAACCTCCTAACATTCGGCCTCCTCAATCACCTCGGTGTGGAAGGCTTCTGCAGCTGCCACCTCCATCTCAATCAGGAGGGGGATCCTTAGAGCCTCGGCGAGTACCTCATGCATTTCAGACGATAGGTGAAGGGCCTCAAGGATAGAAAGCCTTGCCGAAATACCGGCCAGGTGCTTTAGAACATCATACTTTCGAGCCAAACATGAGCTTCTACTTGCAGGAGGCTGCTCTGCGATTAGATCCATGACGGGCCCTGCCGATAGGACTGGTGACTGACTGGTACTAGGCACATCTCACTATTCACTAGTCAAAGCCCTGGAGGTGGCTTCTGTGTTAGGACCGGAAGGCTGTAGTTGGCTGGTGGCAGGGCAGGGCTGGTTGCGGCATGACCGAGGTGGTCCTGCCTGATCCAGCAACACAAACGGTGGTGGAGGCGAACCTGTCGACACCGGGTGAGGGGGCCGCGTGTGTTGATCTCTGTATTAGGCCTGATGCCTGGTCTCAGTAGCGTGCACGGCCTGACTGAAGGTGATGACTGTCGTGCCCCAGTGATTCACGTAGCCACATCTCCGCCGACGTTGGCAATGGCTGGGGATATTGGGGTGGTCCACCTGGCATTTCTCATTATCGGGAGTCAAAAGGGGACTTACCAACTCTACGGTGTTAACTGAAGCATACCCTGGGCTTTCACTCGAGGAGTCATCCACTACCGAACAAAGTCTCGAAGGGATCCCCATCTCAAGGGGAATAAAATTTCCGAGCATGTGGGATGATGACGACATTGGCAGGGCGTGTTATTTCTTCTTGCGTCGTCGCTTGCTCTTCTGGGAATAGGTAGGCTGGGACAACGATGTCAAAGAGGCGCTCGCAGATTCTGAGGGCTTTGGCTGACTCAGGTGGGAACGGATGATGCCATGGGAATGGGAGACCGTCCTACGGGCCATCCAGTCATTATACTTCTAGGACCCCCGGCCGGAAACCTGTTCCCACTCATCCTCGTTGCCACTATTTCCATCTGATCTCACAAAGACACCTGCCACTTGCGTCGGGGTCGGGCCCAACCTGACTACGTTGTTGTCAATCTGGTCTTAGAGCCAATCCTCCAACACATAGAATCATTTTATGGTGTTCCCCAAGATCCAGTGATAAGGGTAGTAGTTAGGGTGATTAGTGAGACGCGCCTCTTCTGGCTTCCGGCACTCAGGCAACTGCACGATCCTATGCTCCAAGGTGCTATGGAAATAACCGAGGGCCTGGGCCTTGTCAAAGGAGTAAGTCTGATTCCTTTTGTCTTGAAAGGGGGCTCTTGGAGGCTAACCATGACCAGGGGATGGAGGAGCATGCTGAGGAGGCGGATCCTGATTATCTCACATGGGTGGTGGCGGTGCATTACGCGGAGGCGCCTGCTGATTTTGAGGTGGTCGCTGCTGGGCCAGAGGTTGTGCTCGTGGGGGTGGACCCCTATGGGGATGCTGAGCTAGCCTTACTGGTAGCAACTCTATTTGTTTGGGGGCCTCTATCTGGGCCACAGAGGCGGGCTTAGCTTTGGCGGCTCTCCCTACAGGGATTACAGGAGGCAGCGGGTGTGCCTGACTGGCCTGTTGCAGGGCATCTTCGAGGTGTTGTGCCTTATCTGAGAAGTCCAGGAACCCTCTAGGGTAATTATG
The DNA here is from genome assembly GCA_963277665.1 of Viscum album. Classification (NCBI taxonomy): domain Eukaryota; kingdom Viridiplantae; phylum Streptophyta; class Magnoliopsida; order Santalales; family Viscaceae; genus Viscum; species Viscum album. The sequence goes on along the minus strand of OY728123.1, from coordinate 1,192,222,863 downwards.
AGTGATCAGAGAAGGAACAAGCTCTACCTTGATGTTCCCTAAAGAGTTCTGTGATGTTCTTCTTCTGAGTTGTCGAACTGAACTGCTAGAGGAATTGTCAGGGAAGGTCCTCCCAACTAGCCACAGGTCCAACAGGGAGCTGGCTGTACCAGGCGAATACTGGTCCTTATAGTGTTTGAACAAAGAAATGGAGCTTGGAGGCCTCCTACTATGCTGGAGTCCCTAACATAGGCCTGAACCTCGAGTTGAAGTGGGATAGGTGTTGTGGCAGTTCTCTGGTCCCATTAATGTGGGTGATCCTTAGGTTCCCAAATCCCGGCGGGGCCGGCGTATCATCCACCCATGCTGGGTATGGCTTGCCGTCCGGTGGGATTTCCACCTGCTGAGTTTCCAGGGCCTCTAAGTGGGCGATGAGTACTTCCATTAGATCGTTAGGATGTGGATTCTTGACCTGAAAGGGATCTCTAACTACAAGTGCATTTCCGGGCTCTTCAATCCGGTAGTTAAGCTCAGCAGCTCACGGGGCGGTTGGTGGAGCGACTCTCGGGGTAGCTGGGGGAAACTGAGCAGGGTCCCTCAGGTGATTACACCGCTCAGGAGGGTTCGGTGAAACATATCGCGCCCTCTTTCCATGGGCTCCAGCCTCTCTTCTGTCAGCGAATGCAACAAGGTCACGGTTTCCTAGGGGAATCTTGTCAAGGGGTAGGTGCTCCTGCCTGTACGGTCCTGGCCTAGGGTTACCGTAGTCAGGCCGCTGCTCTGCAATGCGTTCGGCCAAGAGCTCATCAACCAGCCTCTTTTGCTCAGTGAGCTATTGGCGTAGTGTGGCCTTCTCAGGATCATCCTCTTCCTTCTGTACCGAGACAGATGGGTCGGTAAGCTTAACGGACCTGACGTACTCTTTACCCTTGCCAATGTTTCGGCTCAGTGTTAGTGCCTCAGTGGGTGCAGGGAGACCTAGGAGGCTCCTCTGTTGGTGAGTAATCCTCCCATATGGGTCCAGTAGAGAATTTTCCTTAGGGGGTGAGTCCCCATCGAGGAGCTCCACACTGTTTCCCTCATATGAAAGGTCATCCATGTTGACTGCCACTGCCTTTGGAGACATTCCCTTAGGGCCACCCAGTGAATCGGGCTGTCAGTGGATCGCACAGAAAAGAAGGGCAGCGTACTCCCCCCATCCGCAGAAAAGCGCATGGGGGGTGGCTTCCTAGATAACCTTGCAGGGTACTTTAAAACATCGTACGCATTGTTGCTGGAGGTCCCTATGGTGGCCAAGTGACTCGGGGTGCCTAACCGTGGGGAGCGCAGCCAGGTCGACCAAATGGAACTGCTCACCGTTATCCTCGATATGTGATTGACTCCTGGGATAAGGTGCTAGCTGGTGGTGAAGACGGGAGTGAGTCACCCGAAGAGTCTGGCGGAAAAATTCAAACTCTCTTGGGGTGAGTGACTCTGGCATATCAAAATCTGATCCTATGACCGGCCAAAACTTCTCGGGGAAGTGGCCCGCTGTGAGGACGTTCCAGAAGCTCCATGAGTAAGGTTCGGGGTCCGGACCTTGTTGCCCCTTCTCATCAACCGAGAATGGTCGGGGAGATAACAATGGTGCCGAGGCAGGCCGCCGGGCCGGTGGGCTGGCCGGTGGGGAATACGGTGAACATGCTGATTGGCCGTTGATCCCTGAGTCATCCTCCAAGGGTTTCGGTACCCTGGCTACCATGTCGCGATAGGATGGGCCAGAGAATGGGCCTCCTATCACAGCGTCGATGCTCGTCGAGGGTGTGTCACGTTGCGATTCTTCCGTCGGTCCCCAGAAAAGTTCCCCACCCTCCCTGACTGAGGTGGAAGGTGCTTCCGGGGAGGCCAGTGGTAACTGCGGGTTTGACCCCTAGGGGTACCCCAAGTCCTCGTCCTCCTGGATATACCTTTGGAGGGAGAAGTGAATCATACGGATCACGCATTCGGGGAGTATGAGACTGACGCGCCGCATCCCCATCCCAGCCATCGACTCAAAGGGTTGGGGGGAAGGTTGCATCGTCGAGTCGTACTCCACCTCAGAGTCAGAGAAACAAACTGGTCTAATTTCCGTCCGGACTCCCCTGACATTCTTCTTATGGCGACGACGCCCCCCCCCCCCCCCCCTTCCTACCCCTAGGTGGATCCTCAGGGTAAGGATGATTTCCTTCAAGGAGTCCCCTCGCCTCAATAGAGCTAGGGCAGAGGGGACTGAAGGCCAGGGTGTGACAAGCACCAGGATAGATATCGAAAGGGAAATGGGGAGGAACTCCATGTGAGTGAGCGAACAGATACACAACGGCTCCATACTCGCGGCAGCGGTAGGGGGAGTGACCTCATACCCAGTGCAGTGGGCGCAGGAAATAGTCATACCCGGAGCGTAGCTGTCGCGAAGAAGCCTTCGGCTTTCCAGATCAGTGGCATGGAATGAGCCTTCATGGTGGGTCTCACTACCACGGATTGGTCCGCAGAGGCCATTGCATGTGCCCGCGACCGGGAGAGTTGACCCAACCTGCCTACAGGGTGGTCGGGGCCTCGATCCCAGTCGATCATGTGACTGCCCCTGCTCAACGTGTGTGGGGGTCTGGTAGTAGGAGTCATCAGTGGCTCGGGCCATAGTGGTTGCTGATGTTGGTGACCCAGGATGGGCATTCTCTTCCACTCGCACCCAACGCTGGTATCGGGTCAGATGGGTTGGATCTGGTGGTGCGGGAACGAAGATTGCCTGCTCCTCGGCCCGGGGAGTCGGGCGGCGACGTCGACATAGCCTGGTGGGGGTTCTTGCCGTTAACCCCTAGGACGGGTCTCTGATCGGGCGGACCCGGACATCCCCCACCTGATTGGCGTCGAGGAGGGATGTGTCAAGGTGCTCTGGGGATAGGATCCCGAAGCGGTTGAACGTCAGAGTGGGGAGCAGCGTCTCCCTACATGGCCCTCGGGGGTGGTGACGATGGTGAGGCGCAGCCGCCTCTAGATCCAAATGGGCCATGCCACTGGTGGGGACGATCCCTTCCTCCTCGTACCTATGAACCAGGTCGTTGATCACCCTTCGCTGGATGATTTCTAACGAGGAGAGGGGAATAAGCACCTGATAGTCATAGAAATCGAATCCAAAGTGACTGTGGAAAAGGCGGGACCATGCAGGGCAGCCATGTCGGTACTACCCCTGCCCCTATGCTGGTGGGCAGGTGGAGATCGAGCTCCGGATGCAGTGATCTCATTCCTGGAAGCAGGAAGATAAACTCATTAGTACTAACAGGAAAAGAAATCGATAACCAATAGCCCAACATCATTCCATATTTCGTGGTCGGAAAGAGGGATCCATGCTGACGACGTCACAGAATCGAGTGATCAACATCCTGACTGCCTCAACCCCTGGCGGGTTTCACATCCCAGTGATAGGTACCCAGACCTGGTGACATGCTAATCTTCTGACACCCCGAACGCTACACGTCTCTGTATTGAAGAGAAGAGATTCACATTGGGTTCACCATTTTCTTTTTATGACACTTTTACGTCGAGTCATGTACGTATATCCGTCACGCATGGGAGGATGCACGGCTTTTTGCCCCGCATTCCAGCTTTCCAAAGGTGGGCGACATCTGTTCCTAGTTCAGGGACGTCTGCTCCTTGATTGAAACCAGGATGATGGGATGTCGGTTCTTACTTCCGTGGATTCCTCCTCAGAGCTCGTCACCTAGTCCGGGTCTCCCTCATAGATTTAATACGGGTTTGTGAAGCTCGTTCCCAGCGCCATATCTACATGGACTCCAGTTAATTACGCTGCTTCCGTCGAGACACTCCAAGGGGTCTTGTCAGGGCAGCAACCTTCGGTGAGGAGAATGGTCACGTTGGGTGTCGTTGGTATGTCTTGACGGTGGGGATTGGCATGTCTGTGTTCTGTCCCTTATCATAGGGATTCTAGAGGGAGTAGAAGCCCGAGGCATCCCACATCGAACACGGGGATTTTCTACCATCTGAGGTTTTCCTTAGCTTCCCATGTTTAACACGAGGTATGTCGTGAGTTTAATGTCTTGTGGAGATGGATCAGACTGATCGGAACACTGAGAGTGGATTAGATTAAAGGACCCCCTAGGGGGAACACCGATGTTGGGGCCAACACGTGGGCGACTTCCTGGCTACCATGGAGTGGGATGGGGTGGCATGATCTCACAGGGATGTGGCGGCCCGGTTAAGGATCGGGATGGATGATGGAGTGATGGGTTTGAACCTCCTGGAGTCTTCCTACATATCCCCATGTCAGGGAATCAATGTCAGCGTAGTTCGGTGGTACGGTGGGACACCTGAAGAGGCAACCCGTGAGAATGAATGCATGGATTGGGGCCTGGAGGAAGTAAGATCTCCGAGCTAGGGCATGAGCTTTCCAAGGCACGTGGGCTCGAGGGGGAGGTCAGGATGAGACCTGGGTGTGAGACATGGGGCTTATGCTCTAAGATGGCCCAAGAGGGGGAATACGGGGCTTACACTCTGAGGTGGCCCATAATAGTGCTGGTGAACTGACACGAAGGGGTTGGAACAACTGAGCGATGGGCTTGAACCTCATGGAGTCTTCCTACGTACCATGCTTTAGCACGGATCAAAGTCCATGTAGTTCCGAGCATACAGTTTAACATCATGCAGGACGAGGGCATTTGGGGGATTACGCTCTGAGGCGGACTAGAGTGGATATGGGTCTTATGCTCTGAGGCGACCCATGGTGGTCGGGGAACTGACGTGGAGAGGTCGGAACAACCGGGTGGTGGGATTGAACCTCGTGGAGGCTTCCTACGTATCCCCATGGCATGGAATCAAAGTCCGCGTAGTTCGCTGGGATGGGGCTTAGGCTCTGAGGCAGCCCAAAGAGGATTCCATGGTCGAAGCGCGCTCTAAGACCATGTGAGTCATGCTCGGTGTGAGAAACAAGAGGTAGCAGGGACTAGACGATCACGTTGCAAAGGGTGCGTCCGCGAGAAGTGGAAAGGGGCTTTCGCGTTGAGCAGTCCAAAGAGGAAATAGGGGCTTACGCGTGGTTAGCAGCCCTTGGTGCCGGGGCTTAATCCAGGATGCAGGCCCGTGGTGCGACAAAGCACAGTGGGAAAGGGACTCCACTGGCCTTGGCAGGGGGGAAGTACAAAGAATCATGGGTGCAACCTTCCGCAAGAGAGGTTGGGGGATTACGCTCTAAGGTAGCCCTTCCCCCATGGACAAATTCCACTCCGACTAGGAGGATCTCATTCCATGTGAGGAAGATTCCATTCTCGTGGAGATGAGAGGTGTAAATAATGTCCAAGCCAGGGGGACCCTGCATACAAGGAACGGGTTCAGACCACAGTTTAACGTCATGTGTTAAGGACGATGTGCTTAGCAGTTTAACGTCCTGCAGCTTGGACGAGATGCATTCGCTCCACACCCCTAGGGAATAATTGCCCAATACCCTCTATCCATTGTGGGATGGAAGGCATCAGCAAGGCCGTAGTGAAGGGGGCCGCAAGGAAAACCATCAAGGGGTCCAGGTTAGCGTGGCTATGCGAAGAAGCAATAGCCGTTAGTGTGCCTATGCGGAGAAGCATAAGGCAATGAAACGCAACGGGAAACACTACCCAAGGGACCTTGAGGTTACTTAATATGAGCCTAGAAGGCCGTACGAGAAAACAACGCATGGCCCGCATTCCTAGCAGGGAAGACATCAGGTGCCGGCACGGAGAGGCAGCCAAGGGGCATCAAGGTAAAGGGTCTTGGGTGTTGGGAGAAAAGAGAAGGTTTGCGCGCAAAACACCGGGATGGCACGCAATAGGACTAGAGGATTGCGCGGATGGGTGATTGTGCGTAAAGTATTGGGATTGCGTACACAGCAGGGGATTGCGTGCACGAGGCAAGGATTGCGTGCAAGGGAAGAACCCATAGGAGTGGGAAAATTCACTTAAGCCAGTGGAGTTGCGTGCAAAGGCGAACCCCGTGGCAAGGTTGCGTGAAAAGAGGAATTACCTGGAAGTCATCTTGCGCGCGGGCTAGTCCGAATTGCGCACACGGGAGCCGTTCTGAATTCCACAACCCCAAACCGGTTGGGGTCGCCTTCTATTTATATGCATCGGCCGGCGCAGAATCCAGGCGGTGCACGAAATCTTCCGCACCGGGAACCGTTGGCGCGCAAAGCTTCACCGCGAGGAACCAAGGCACGCAAAATTGCGTGCCTCACTGGATTGATTACGTGCATCTCGGGGATGCTTCGCGCACACGGCTTTATTTCGCGCAAGTCCTCCTTTATTTCGCACACCACTTCCCGGGCCTCTGGACCAGGCCTCTGATTCTGAATATAAATTTGCTTTGTCATTTCGAAACATCTACTGGGAGTTATGGACTTTTTCGGCATCTACAAGGGTTTTGAGTGATTTTAACACCATATAATGGAAGCTCATTATCGGAGATCGAGACCGATATATAAAAGGTGTGGTCCTTTTCATTGAAAAATTATTTATTTGAGCATAATATTCTATATTTTTGTTTTAATATCAAATGATTGAGTAATGCCATGAATTTTTTTTTTATCTCTATTTCATGATGAATCCATATTATTTAAATTGAATTAAATCCAATGAACCAATTTAGAGATAATTAATAAGTAAGTTTTAAGATAATTTTCATAAAACTATTTACTAAATTTTTATTCGGTTAATTTAAAAAAATTGTTAAATATCATTGGAAATACATTAAATATTTTAACCCAAACCACTTTACAATTTTTCCAATAATAGTTCTAATTTTAAAGATATCATAGAGATAATTTTTCTCCATCTATAACTTCTATTTAGATTTTGAGGTCGTTAGAGTCCATGTTTTGAGAAACTCGGGTTGGATCTAGAATCAGGGGTCAAAATTATTATGGGTTTGAAATCTGATAGGATTTTTATAGGAACAACCAATGATTATTTTTTATGATAAATATGAGGTTTGATGGCAACAACAGATACTAGATCATTAAATAGAAGTCGTCTATTCTTCCAATGAACTGTTGGATTGGCTTTATATCTACACTAGGTTATGGGGGTTGAGGGACATGTGATGGAATAGTGGTATTATCTAATCATTCAGATCAAGAAAGACATGTTTTTCCTTTTCATTACATTCCATGAGTGACATTATGTGAGACATGAACATGTATCAACCATCTAATCAAGTAGATTTGGTGGTTGTCATGTGATGGGTTTCAATGTGGGATTGTACGAAATGGAAAATTCATGGTCATCTAATCAATAGATCAGAGTGACCAAATTGAAGGAGGTGTGGCATAGAATTACCACAAAAACTAGGCACATGGGGGTGTCATGTGCCACCCCCATATTAGTACAAAAATAATTGGCTTTTATAGCATATCTAGGGTTCAAATTGGTCCTTGAAAGTTATGTTGGACTCTTAATTATACCCCCTACCTAATAGAATCATGTTTGTAACATTTGGAGATCATTTAATGGATAATTTTAGAGACTAATAACTAATTTCATTCAAAAAAATAATTTTTTAATAGTAATATATTTTTTTAAACAAAGTATTATAATGAATTATCATTTCATGTTATCAGACATAAGTTTATCGAGTGATACTGGCATGGTAGAATGTGAATTCTAAGATCATTATTTCAATATCTTATTTGATATTAATAAAAAAATCATTATTACTTATTAATAATAATAATTGAATAAATATCATTGAGTCTAAAAATAAATAGATTAAATGACTTAAATGGATGAGGTTCTTAACCACAAGAGGTGTTGAATGATTCCTTTTCATCAACTCAGTGATGAATTATAGTACTGGGATGTCATGGTAGTGAAATATGATCTCATTAAATATTATTAGTACTTTAAATGATAATATTAAAAATAAATGTTTCCAAAAATAAAAAATTGAAATTTAATTATTTAATTTGGTATGTTCTTTAACCAAAAGAGGTGTTTAATGGTACTTAATTGTTGCTCAGTGAATGTGATTATAGGTTATTCAAAGGAAATAGAATCATTTTTCTTAAGAAGGATTCTCTTAAAATATTTTTAAAACTTTTACGAAGATTATGAATTAACTATCAAATAATGAATATAGTATTTTGATCATTTAGGTTAAATAGGGATGAGAATAAAACAATTTGATGAAAGTGATTATGATTATAAAAGTGGATTAACATATAAATAATGAAGAAAGTAATTTAATAGGAAAGGAGTATTTATTGTTAAATAGTGTATGTGAGAAAATGATTTGATACTAAGTATAAGGAATTCCCACATATAATGTACCATAATTACAAGTTAAATGGTAATTGATTAATAAATTAATCATAATCAATGAAATGTTATAAGTAATTATGGATTAAACATTATGGGATAAGATGGTAGGATTTTTCAAATAAATATTCAGGTGGTTGATGAGAATGGATGAATAATGTATTGGATTAGTTGTGGTTACTTGAGATTAAAAAATGAAACTTAAAGTAAATAAATTAGTGTAAACCTAGATCTAATGTTTCATATAGTTAATATAAGAACATCATTTATAATTATTGAATTATTCTCATTCACTTATGATAGGTTATAATGGTTGGAATTCATTTGGGGTGTTATGGAAGCTAGTGAGGAAAATATGGATGGTAGTATGTGTTTTTTTGGTGATGTGTCTATAAAGATAATTTAATAACTAATATTCTTTATTTATTGAATTAAAATTTGATTCCTATATACTTTGTATTGAGAGTCTAATGAGAATAGTATAATAACTTTATATTTCTCTACGAGAGTCTTGTGAGACTAACATGGGGTTCCTTACCTATATTTTTATGTTTGTTATTTGTTTTTATTACATTGAGATGTAATTTTTCTTGTCATGATTGGGTATCAATATTGATGGGATATGGGATCTTATCTTATTTACACTCACCATTTATCTAGAGTTATAGTGGGCGATAATGACCATACATTTCTTCACTTACTAATCTGGGTAGAGACCAATGATGACTTATACATGTATATACTTTTACCCATCAATAGATCTATTTCAAGATAGATTGGATAACTTTAGTAGATATTTGGAGATTAGTATTTTCTCCAACATCCCTTATTCAGGATAGATGGAGATGAGTAATACCATTAGAATCCATGATACAAGAACATGATGGGTGAGATGGTTGGAGATGATTTATTCCTCTAATATCCCTAGGAAAAGAATAATATCCATGGTAATTCACTCTCAACTGGTGATAACCCGACCTCAGATCAATCTTAGAAAACACTGATGCACCTCTCAACAAATCAAACAGTTCATCAATTCTAGGAAGAGGGTACCGATTTTTCATCGTCATCTAGTTCACCTTCTAATAGTCAACACACAGACTTAACGACCCATCAGCCTTCTTAGAAAAAAGCACAACAGATCCCCAAGGAGACGTACTATGGCAGATAAACCCCTTACTCTCCAACTAATCAAGTTGAAACATTAGTTCCTAGAGTTCTATCAGTGCTATTCGGTATGGCGGAATAGAAACTGGCTCCGCTCCCAGCAGCAACTCAATCGTGAACACAACATCCCTCTCTGGTGGTAACCCTGAGAAATCATCAGGAAACACATCCTGAAACTGATCCACCATAGGAGGGAAAACAGGTTGCTTCCCTCTTTCATCATCACCAAGCATGATACATGCCACTCGAGCCGTGAGTTCACTCATCCGTTGACTCAATGGTCCTGCACGACCTACTCGAATATCTCACTCGCCACGGTGGACATAAGTATCAGCCTCAAGTGACATGAACGATACCCTGCGATGATAACAGTCGATGTGTGCTGGATACAACACCAACCAATCCATTCCCAAGATTAGGTCAAAACCTGACATCTCGAGAATGAATAAGTCCCATAAAAAACGTTACCCACCAACTTCCAAGGAACATCCCTTGCACTGCTTGATATCCTCAACCCGCACCCCCAACGGAGTGTCAATTGAAATAACTCCGCACACCCTTTCCATAGGTAAACCCAACAATACTACAAGTTGAGCAAATAAAAAGAGTGTGTCGTATATGTGTCAAACAACGCACTAGAAAACTTAGAAGCTACAAGGATCGAACCTTGAACAGTTGATGGTCTGGCCTCACCGTCACCTGGTGCAAACTAAACTGCCTAGAGCTGACTCGCCCTTCTACCCTGGGCTCCAGCCTAAATTCCCTACGCTGCACTGCCCTGCTGGCATGAGAAATCTTTCCCTGGAGTTCCACATCCACTGACCCTGCCAGTACGACTCATGGAGCTCCAACTTTTTACCTCATATGGGGAAACTGATCCCTATCCTATATCTGGTACCTGCTTCCCACCGTCATACTCGCCCACCTGCTGTGGGTTCCTGCAGAACCTTTACACAAGCCCCATCCTGCTGCATGAACAACACTCAACTAGAGGTTGAGGAAACTGACCACTCACATGCCCCAGTCTACCGCACTGATAGCAGAACACCTGATTCCCAATCTGAGAGGCTGACCCTCTCTTCTGAACACCATGCTAAAAACCTTCCAAACGACGATTCCGACTTTTGGAATATGCACCACTTGTCCTCCCAACTGGCACGACAAGCCGACCACCTGAAGCTCCCTTCAGGTTCCCTTCAGAGATGAGTGCCTGATCCATCACCTATACAGCCCTCTTCAAGCAGAAGATATTCACTTGAGACCTGATCTCATGTCTCAACCCATCCTGGAAATACCTTGCTATCGTTGTCTCATCCCCAGATAACACTGGGACAAAGCATCTCAAATCAGTGAAGTGACTAGCATAGTCCATCACCGATAGGGATCCCTCAGTCAGGCTCATAAACTCTGCAGCCCACTCCTACCTCAATGTATCTAGGTAGAAATGCTCCAGAAACTTTTCCTGAAAAACCTTCAACGACATCCTCTCAACCTGCTCGGTCTGAGCCTGAATGTCCCACCAATGTCTTGCTTGGCCCCACAACATATAAATGGCCAGATTTACCTACTTTTCAAAATGGGTTTCCAGATGATCCAGTATCATCTGGACAGACTCTAACCAGAACTCTGCTACTTCTAGCCCACCATCTCCGGTGAAAGTCGTAGGGTGCTGCAGCTGGAACTCCCTGGTCAACTCAAACATACTCGGTGCAACCCGCCCTGGGTCCCGATCCATCATCTGCAGAAGGCGAGCCAAGTTCTCCCAGAACTGGTCTTCTCTACCTTCATTGATCACCACATTCTCTTGCTCTTCTACTGGAGGAGTGTTCTCAGCAACACCCTCCCGTTTCCCAACTAGAAACCGACATCGTGGTGGAATCTCTCTACAATGCCAAGCACGAGATTTAGAACGCATACCATAAAACTTTCATGACTTCCTTAAAAATATCTTTACTATCTACAACAACCCATTTCATATGCTAATTTAACAACATTAGCACCTCAATTCACCACCCCGACCATCCCTATCGCAGGCCATTGTCCACATGGGGTAAACAAACATGAACTACCACCAACTCACACAACATTTTTACCAAACATTTCCACTTCATTTCAAACCCTTATATTTTGTTAAACATCATTTACCCACTTTTTTTCATTTCGTTTTTCTCATTATTTCTTAGTTTCAAGATATTCATACTGCACCCTACCTTCCTGCCTCACACACCCATCCCACGTGTGTGCCTAATACAATGCATGTCACCTATCCCCCTAGCTACCAACAATGATGCATGAATGCAAATCCTCGTGTTGTTAAGGCCACGAGCCAAATATCATAAAACAGTCACATCGAACCACATGTGTATCACCCAATGGTGAAATATCATCAACTTTAACAACAAACTTCCAAGAACATCAATTTCCCACCCAGGGTGACTTGGGTTTCCCCCGTACCTGGGTTAGCTACTCCCAAGCACGAGCTCATTACCAAGGCCTGAAACATCTTAACCCTTGGATACCAATCCCAAATAACAAGACCTCAGAGAAGGAGAATAAAGTCCTCCTCTGATACCAATTTGTAATGTCCCCGAACCAGAATCCACTAAACCAGTGCTCCGAGCCGGGTGGTTACATGACTTTAAGTGCGCCTCCACATACGCCAAAGGCTGCCGACTAGTAGCGGGGTCGATGTAGTCAAGTGGGGATATTATACCCCCTTTTTATCAGAGTAATCCATAGCAGAGATAAACCAAATAGCGGAAACAATAACCAACAACGAGGAACATGTACTACAACAAATTCCAATAACAATAAATATGCCATGTCATACTACAATTGCAAAGTGAACGAAAGCCCAAATTAAAGGCAACGACCAAAATCCCCAAAATGGTTCCGACTCTAAGTCTGAATCCTCCACCAAGTGCTACCAAATTCCACTCAGCTATCTAGAAAGGACCCTTTCCCTTGTCCTAACCTGCAAACATGAAGTCTTCTCGAGTAACCAATGGCGGCCCGATCAGGGTGTGAGTACAACTCAGTAGGCCACCACTAACAGTGTCTAAAACATATCCAGTATAAACAATAAGTTCATGAAAAACAAAAATGAATGATAAATGCCAAGTAATTATTTCAGGTTCCATTAACTAGTCCAAAGCCAAGCCATTTCCACCCTCATTACCATCCATTTCACACCAATCAACATCACTTACCATTTCATCACACTTCCATGGGTTAATCACATTCATCATGTTACATGGGTCTAAGGCCAACAATCATATGCAAGAGGGTAAACACATTGTTATCCTATCTCACTAAGATTAATTCCCTCATAGAAACTATACCTCACCTCGAAGCCTCAGTCTGGGTGGATAACCATACCTTCACCTCGATGCATCAGTCCAGGTGGATGAAATCATTTGGAGAATAGAGCATCAGTCCTCATTCCTAACCCGTGCATTTAGGGTGGATTTTGGAGCCTCAGTCTTCACTCGACCTGTGGGCGTAGATCCTCTAGTCATACCCCACACTACCAAGCCATGTGCACATGCTTATATATATATATATGTAACCATCAACCATCCAACCATATCCCATTAGAAAACATCGTTCACAAAAACCCACATGGGAAACCACATCATGCCTTAACCCATTAACACAATACCATTTCACATAATTTAACCCTTCACCCAATTCCCATGTGTTATTATTATCTCAATAAGCATTCAATACTTGACCCATAATCCACCCCATTATGGTCTTTGAATTACTTTACACATTAACCCATTTAACCCGTTTATCATTCCCATGAATCAACCATTCATCCCCTTCCAACAACCCCTTTGGTTGTTACCAAGTCTAGGTGAATCACCTAACTTCTAGTCCAAGTTCAACCAAACATGCCAACATGTTCATCACGGATCTACAATTCATTACAACAAGGTCACTTGTTCAATAACAATCTCCAAACCCGGGACAGACCAGCACATCCTATAGATGGCCCTAAATTAAGTCAATTCATTCCCAACACATCCCACAGGGATCGTGAGGGTTCCCATTATGCCATTTTAACCACCATTGTTACTAATCATGCCAGGGACATCAAAACATAACCAAGGTAAAGCAAGAACACAAGCAAGCATGCACAAAACCCTAATTAACCTTGGGATATAACTTGTAGACCACCTACCTCGAATCTGCAGTTTAATGCACCCTCAACTGATTCATTAGACTTCGATTCGACCAAACCTTTGAGCTTCAACATAGAAATCACCCAAAAGATAGGGTTTTAGGGTTTCGGAACAATAGAGGGAAAAGATACAAACCCTAACCAAGAAAAGAACCAAGGGTGAGGTTAGCCTTACCCAAAGCTTTGATCTGCAACCAATGGCGCTCTAAACGGCCAAGATTCGAAGGAGTTTGATCTCTTGGAGTCCTTGGGAGGCTTGGTCCTCACCTAGGATGAAGAGGGAGGAAATGAAGGAAAATAATGAGTTGGGGTTATAAAGCTCGGAGTGGCAATTTTGTAAATTTTCCAAATTTAAATGGTCGCATGGTTTATCAGCACGGTTTGGAAAACCGTGCGCAAACCCTGTGCATGCCACAACCCGTAGGAGGAGGATCCACATGGTTTAGCCACACAGTTTGGAAAACCATGTGCCAAACGTGTGCTCGCTTCTATCCAGAGGAGGGAGGTTCGCACGGCTTAGTCTGGGCAGGCCGCACGGTTTGGCTGACCGTGCGCAGGTCGTGCGCCTTGGTCTGCTTTTCCCAGACTTCCTTTCTTCCATGACCCGAGCCCCCAGAGCACCCCCACGGCCTCTCCCACTTTCAAGAAACCTTTTAAAGTACCAAAAAAAGGGTTCAACCCAAACACAAAAAAAACATACCTTTCCAAAATCCGGAATCTTAAACCTAAAAACACAAAAAATAATATGTGATGAAAGAAATGAAAATATATTTGATATGATTAAATTTTAGAGTTTTACCCTTGAATAGTTGGTATTAAATAGATATGGTCTTTTGAATGTTTTCTTTCAAATGATTTGATCATACCTGGCATTAGTTCATCCTTTTTGTATCTATTTTTGGTTGTTTTGTAGAGGTGATGTGAGGACTAATGAGTAAAACTTTTCCTTCATAGAAAAATTCCTTAAATTTTTTTTCTTATATATGATTACCAAAAATATGAAATGTATTTAGTAATAATTAACACAGTATATCAGCTTTTGGAAAATTAAATCTTGAAAATGTACCTCATGTATACATTTATAATTGAGTCGCCTAGCCAATCATATTTGAGGATTTCATTTACACTCTCAACACCAATAAAGTATTGATCTATCTCTCCGTACATATTTTCCTCAAAATAAACTATGTAATTATGATCATTTTTAACTTTTTGTCTACATAAACCTTCAATGATAGTAATGAGGATATAAAATAGATGTGGTAATGGTGCTTTTGGTAGATCTTTTTGATCGGTTGGTCAATCCTTTAGATGGTTTTGAGTCGATCTTTCATATCATCCCCTTCCATTTGGCTATCTATAATAGAATTCATCAATTTAGACATTTTTTCATTAATTTTTAGAGGTTTAGCTTAAAATATAAATTAGAAATGAATACAACTATATCGACATATTTTTTTATAAGATGTGATGGTCATGCGATGAATGTTCCAACAGATTTTTAGACTATATGAATATCTTCCTCCTCAAATGGAACGGGTAGCTCGGCAATAGGCTCATGGGATAAACTAGTCGACACACGCACCTGACCTGTTGAAAGTGTCTTGCTATGTACTATGTCATTTTAGATATTGAACACTATAGACCTGGCTATAAGGTGATGGGTGGATGTCTATAGATATAAATCATAGTTGTTATCACCTTATAGAATATCAATAAAGGAAAGGTATCAGTGTCTCTTTAATTCAGATTTCATATAAACATTTATTATAATACTCAATAACTTGTATAAGACATCTGTTTGAGGGTAATGGCTCACCTCATAGCTGGTGGGGGTGGGGCAGGATCTCAACATGGTGCCTGTTCTGGAGTTTCTTCTTCTCTTTGACCCCCCCCCCCATAAAAGTGACTATCATCTCTCTCTTACATTGGAATTATTCTTCAAGGGTTTTTATTCTTTCTCTCAAATTTTTTAGTTATTCACATCAATCATCCTCTTGTTTATTCTCAAAATATGTTCAGGGTGTCACCCTAAAACTCACATCTTTAACACGACCATTCAATTATAACCACTTCAAGGACACCGATAGCATGTGTTCATATGGTGGAGGTGATTCTAATTCATATGACTATGTCAGATAGAAAATATAGAAAAACAAGTGATCATTTTTATGTAATAGATATTTAAATAAAATAAAAATTTATTATGTAATACTTACACATGTTTCCCAAACTTTTTGTGTGTTTTAATATTTCAGTATCCAACCTTTATTTACATGTGCCTCCTTCTATAGAACATGGCATGGGATGGAAGTGTATTTGTATTTGGAGTCGTCAATCTTTATATAAACATAAAAACATATTTTTTGTGTTTTTTAATTTTAAATAAAAGTATTACGGTAGATTTAAAATACAAACCAATTTTTTCAAGAGAAGCAAACCCCATCCTTACTTTATGGTAGGGGTGCAATGGTTTTTCTAGTTGTTCCTTATTTCTATAACTTAGTTGTTATTTCAAAAATAAAAAAAATCAATTAAAGTGATGAATATACATATCATTAAAAAATGTATTACTAGCCCCAATGTACCTAAGAAGGCACGTTTTCACGATGTCCAGTAAACTCATCCCATGCTTCTTGGGTTATTAAGTGTGCATAGATAAGCATGGGGTGCAGGTTTATTTTTACTTCAACATCTTTAAGAAGATGTCTTATTATAATTGTGTTAAGTCCTATATGAATAATTCCAGAAAACATTAATACATATTCCTTGTTTAATTTATATACTATAAATTCACTCTACAATGGATAATGAATAGTGAGTCAATGTTTCATTATTTTATTTTATTTAGTAAAATAATGAAATGATATCATAATATTACCATAATCTCTTCCCACATCAGTGTATTAAGTTTGGACAGAACATGGTGCTATGAATATACATCAATTAGAACACATTGTTGAATGACTATTCCAATGTAACTACTGAAAATGGTATTGTTTGGGTTAACGTTTTGGCTCCATGCATTCCATCTGACCTCGTTTTGATGCCTTTGACTTTAGCCTTAATGATTTTTCTAACCCCATAAAACTACAACACTTCTATTTTTTATGTGTCATTGGTACTTCATTACCTACCATTTCATTGGATTAAACATATTTAATATGTTCCTCTAGAGAAATAGCATTAGCATATACAGATGGTCCTTGTATCTCTGCACTGGGAGTATTAGCAGGTTGAGAAACCAATTTTTTTCCTTTAGAATGGGAGCACCAGTACGTACAGAAGGTTGTTCCTCTACACTTTGAGTAGAAGTAGGTTTAGTGACCTATTGTGCCTTGGTATTGGGATCACCAACATGTTCATAATTAATTATCTATATAAGTGGTTTAATCATTTAATTTATATTACATAAATACACCAGGGAATAGATAATAACATGAGGTAACATGATATATATTACAAAGAAAATTAACTTGATTATTGAACTATCTTATTCTTTTTTAAAGGTTGAAGTGATTTAACCCCTCTATCGAATAACCAAATCCCTTCATTGTGGTCTCATCTAACATAACAAATGTTATCTACATTGATAACACTATGAAATGATTGCAACCTACTAATGAAAGGTTCATCCTCAGTTGAATTTTTATCTAACCCTTGAGTGGTTTTGGTTGATGACAGAAAAATTTACCACTTTTAGTTTTTAGGTCCTGGAACATTAAATACTTGTACTTCTTAGTGAGTCCATTATAAATGGTTCATCTTTATACCCTTACTTACTGAAATAAACTTTCATGAATCCAAATTCATCTATTTTAACATCACTCTGGTTATCAACCCACTTTCATTGAAAAATAATCACTTGTAATGTTGTATAATCCAACTCCAATATTTGTTTTATGATACCAAAGTATGATATGTTTGAGTAAATTGGATTTCTATCCTTAATACCATAAACATTCATCGCTTCATCCAGAAGTGTAACTCTGCTATTTTTTATGGTATTTTCTTTATCATGCTTATTTTTATAGAAAATATAACCATTAATTACATAAGCATTGTAAGATAATATATACACACTTTTTCCTTCTGTTATCCATCGATGTCGTTTTGAAATTAAATTCATATTTCCTTTTAACTCCTTAAAAATATAGTCCTAAAACCATCCTATAAACTATTGATTATGTCTATTTGATATCCATATTTCATCCCTTGATGGATTCAAATTCCTAATAATTTATTTGTGGGTTTCATCATATGGGTAAACCTATAAACTATTATAAAAAACATAATGGTTGAACTACTCCCATTCTGTACTATTGATTGTGACAACATCTATTCAAGATATTTCTTCACACACAAGCTTCCCAATGTGATGAGATTTTGGTAGATCAATACTCTCTACACCGAACAGGTATTTGGTATAGAATTAAATATATTCCATAAAAATATATCACCCTTCAATACAACCCTCTGACCGACTTTGATTTTTGACATATCCTTTCAAAATATTCATAAATCATTCAATGGGGTATATACATCTAAAGTGTACAGGACCACATAGTTGAATATCTCTCACCAATTGAACCATAAAATGAACCATCATATCAAATAATGTTGGCATGAAGAACATTTCAAATTCACATAATATGATAGCAATTTCTCTTTCCATAGTCATCAATTTTTCTGGGTCTATAACGTTATGACATATATCTTTGAAGAAGAAATAAATCTTGGTTAATGTATGATGAACCTTCTTGTAAAAAATGAAATATAAAGCTATATGAATTAGATCTTACATCAAAACATGGTAGTCATGTGATTTCATACCCTTTAACTTTAATTTGGAAATTTACATGATGTTCTTGATATTTGATAAATACCTTTATGGAACCTTTATGTCATCCAAGAAGATGAAAAACTGATATATCTCCTACTTGAAAAGAGTGTAATATTAAGGGGGAATAAAATTTTGTTTTCTACCCTTCATTGGTTCCAACTCTTCTCATATTCTCATGTCAACCATGTCTAACCTAGCCTTAATTACATCCTTTCTTTTGTTGGGTGCATTTAGCAATGTGTTGATGACACTATCACATACATTTTTTTCAACATGCGAAACATTAAAAAAATGCCTAATGTATAGACAATTATAGTATAGTAATTCAAAAAAACTAATCTATTTTTTCAACCATATTTCATAAGGATTTTCTAAAATGGTTTAAAAATCATTCTCCAGATCGTTTACCTTATCAAACAGTTGATCACCTATTAGTGGATACAGTGTTGTACATTCTTCTGATCTTACAGGATTGATGTCGTCCAAGATCGGTACATATGCAGTCGAGGGAGAAATTTTTGATGTCATAGAAACATGGGTTTTTATGAATGTTTAAACCTAATTGAATGATTACCATGTTTGTGAATGGGACACTCTTGAGTTCATTTAATGTTATATCCTAACAAATGTTCATAAATAGGAAATTCATTTATCTTCCCATACAATATGGCTCTTAACATGGAATCTTCATTTCTATAAGCATCATATAATGAAACACCTAAATCCCCCAATAATATCAAGTTCTTGATCAATAGAGTCAAATAAACATCAATATCATTACCCATTTGTTTTGGTCCTCATATAATCATAGATAACATGATGTAATTTTGTTCTATTCATAAAAATAGTGGAATGTTATAATTTAGCAACATAATCTTCCATGTACTGTGAGTGCTGCTTTGAAAACTGAAAGGATTCACTCCATATGTAGAAAACATAAGAGGAAGGTTTCACATGTCATTTACAAATTCAGGATACTCATGATCAATTCTCTTCTACTGAGGATATTCTATCGGGTTACATAGTTTCCCATATTTAATTCATGTATCTATGTGCCACTTCAATTTCCATGTAATCTCATTACTTCCATATAGGCGCCTAAACCTTGGAACGATTGAAAAGTATCCTACAACTTTCATATGACAAAATTCATATTTATAGTATCGAGAAGCGCCAAAAAAAATTATTTTGTAAGTGATTTGTGGTCCTTGAAAAATAGTATACAATTATTTGGTCAAGACTGTATTCTTTTAGAGATCATACCCGTCAGGCATAGCATTTGTTTGGCATCGAATGTTCATCTTGGGTGCTCATTATCTTCTGGTATCATATCATTCAAGAGATAAAGTACTTTGTGAAAACTGTTATCACTGTATTGGTTGACTACTTTAAAATTATACAGCTTGAATGTGGCTAACAATGTTGTATATTTAGTGAAACAAGCATACAATGGCATATTTTCAAAAATATCTAACTTCTCAAACAATGTTGGTCAATCACCAATTTCATCTTAAACTATCCTTATCATTTTATCAATATGATTTTCCTCTTCATTCACATTTTTAATCACTTCCTCAATATGGTCTTCTTCATTGTCCACACTTGTAATCATATCAGATGATCCATAAAACGCAGTTCTATCCCATCCACTAGATACATTCTCTTGTTCCCCATGGTTATTCCAATATTTATAACTTTGATCTATTACATGATAGTTCAAGTGTTCATCCAACTCCTATGTCCTATTTTTATTTACTAACAATAGTGTAAACACGGAAAAAGGATTTGAGAAGGTTCATATGCATAATTGTTTTCAAACATGATGAACTCTTTCACTACATTTTCAGGCTCTTTTGTCATATGATTTGAAAATATCCTTTATTTATTGATATTCATCCTATTTGATTTTTTAATATTAATATTTAATAAAATAAATACACAAAATTATGACATAAAAATTAACTATGGCTAAAACAAGCTATATACTTTAATTCTCTTCGTAGAAGGGAAAGAGCATTATTGTGGATTCTGATGGCTATATTATGAAAAACTAGAGGGAATGACCTATGAGGGATTACTTCAACCTACCTATTCCTCCTTTTACTATATCTGTAATCAATGTTAAGCCACCCCCAAAGGATCTTCAAAATGTAGGCATCATCTCCTAGATAAAGTGCAATGGTTATAACAAGTAAGAGGTGGATGACACCTCCATCGACCTTGTGTCTGTAGGATAAAAGTTTATTGGGCCAGTCATCCTCTCGGGTGATAAGGTAATGGTGGATTCAGAACTGCAGCATGAGATAGGCTCCAATGATGAACTGGTAGAGGAAGCTCTGGACATTATGGCATCGAAGAAGATAGAGGAGGTCCTGCTTGGGGAGACATGGGAAGTTATCATCCATTCCAAGGAAGAGATGTTGGAGAAATCAGTTCCATTCAACACCTTGAAAAAATATTGTGATAAGATGTCTGAGAGAGATCTCGAGGTGGAAACTAGCAAGATGAAGATAGAGTGGATTGACAAACAGGATTGTATTTTGTCAAGAGATTTTAATATAAGGACATTAAGTATGGATGAGTTCATACAAACATGGGATAAGTTAGCTTTTTGGTTTGAGGACCTCATCAAAGATGGTCCAGATTTAGAGGTAAATGGACTTCTCTGGAAATTACTTAGGAATAATGCTTCTAATAGGGTTAAAATTGATTTCAATGTCCCATATATCTCTTTCATTATTTGATTCTATGCATTTTTATGGACTTTAGTTCTCAATTTCCCTTAAAAGTTTTATAATATAAAAATGTAATTTTTAGTTCATGATATTTTAGATAAATCAATCTTCAGCTCTTCCAGTCTTTCCTTCATTGGTCCAACTAAGAGAAAATTATCCACATATAGAAGTAAAATAAGAAAACTCTTTCCATAATATATCCTCTTATAGTTTCAATTATGTATATTACACTTCATGAACATTACTTCTACCATGAAAGCATTGAAATTCAACTTACACTATCTTGGTTCCTACTTAAGCATAAAAAAACTCCATTTGAGCCTAGAACTAAACCTTCTATTACATTTATCATGAAACCTTTTAGATTATATATATAGATATCTTCCTATAAATCCCCATGAAATAATGAAATCATGAAATACATTTTTTCAAGAAATAAACATTCAATGGAAACCAAGTCGAGAACCATCTGAATTATTATATTATTTATAGTATAAGAGAAAATCTAACTGAAATCTAATCCTTCTAATAATAGAAATTAATTTTTCAAATAGAGACACCTTGCACTATTACCTATCATCCACTTTCTCATTTATATTATAAATATAATTGTCTTATAGAACCCTATTTCCTAGTTTCAATTCTATTATCTATAATATATCCAAATCATAGATGTCATTCAATTATTCCTTAATTTTTTACTCACACTACAATGAGGCTAATAGTCAACCTATATTGAATCCTAAAAAAATAGAAAATCAACCTAACTTACCCACTCTTTCTTTATATTCTTAGGATGATGATAAGAATCAAGGGTGACATGCATGACCATTGGGGATGACTTCACCCTAATGAACTAAATCATAAACATCCAAAAATAGAATATAAAAAAGATAAATAAATTAATAAATTCCGACAAAGTCATTTTAAATAAATGATCATTTAATATAACATTACCAAACCACAAACAATAAACTAGATAAACATCTAGATACTAAAGAGGTTGAAACATAACATGAGAAAAATGGTTCTTTGAAACTAAAGGACTAACCACTATCTCCATGTGACACTTGAGACAAATCCATAAAAATAATAACTATCTAATTCCTAAGGAAAATGAAACTGAATCAAACCCTAAGGCCAAGAACAGATGAAACGTGCATAATAAATGAATACTACATACTGAAAAATGTGACTATATAGTGCATGATCCAAAGGCTAGTAGTATACCACCGTGATTCCAATTCATTCCTTTCAAACAATTAATTTCCCTATGCCACCCATAATGTAAAAATAAGAAAGAACTATGGTACTAAACTAATAGATGGTATGATTTTCCATAGTCTATTTTCTAAAATCTTAAGAAACACTTTATAAATGACATTACAAAGACTTGTCATTCTAAAATCCTTAACTAAACTCAGATCAGTAACATTTAGAATCAAAGTGATGAGAGTATCACTATAAGTCTCAAGATAATTCTTACATATCCAAAACTCATTCATGAGGATAACAACATCAAGTCCCAAAATTGTTTAGAAACTTTTAAAGAATATTTCATGAAGAAAATATAGGTAAGGTACCTTTAATGGATGCATCAACTTAAATTCCATGACCACTTCATAAAATTTAATAACAATATTTAATAATTAATTCATATAATTTAATAAATTTGTAATAAAATAATAATTTATATATTTAGATATAAATTTATTTTGAGAAGAAAATATGATTTGATAAAAATATGTTATTAATTTCATAATACCTTCATTTGTATCAACCCATATACCATTATCATCCTTTAACCTTTAAATATGGATATTCCTCCATCTAAAAATGTATTTTTGATAAAATAATGAAGTGTTTTATGTACTTAATTAAGATAATCAATCCTCAATCTCAAATTCCAATTTTGTGCCCTATTTAATATTTTAATATCAATTTAATTTTCTTGGTATACAATTCTGTATCAAGAATCATCATTCAAAAGAACTCTAGGAATACTATGATTATTTATATCAATGTCATTAATCTTATTATTAATGTTTTAAGATTGATTAATAGCCTATCTATATAGTTATTTGGTAATCAATTGAATTATATCATGAATGTTCAACCAAGAAACAATTTTAAAACCTAACTTACTTTTTAAAACTGATGTATCCTAGTTAGTTATCATGGTATCATATTCAATGACCAAGTCATGGAAAAACTCAAATTTATAATTATTGAGAACTTAAATTGTGTGATTGTTTTTAATTAAACAAAAATTACAACAATTGTTTTCATTATTCCATGAAATCAGAAAAAACCAATAAAAATATGGTTAATAAACCAAATTATTATTAAAGGATTTCATTATTCAAAGTCCATGGTAGATGATTATATAAGGTTCCATACACATATAATTATATATGTTCCTAAAAATAGAAGATTATTTCACTAGAAGAAGATGAATATTTCACCATAATATTATTTAATGCTTTCATTATTCCAAGTTAAAAATAGAAAAAAATTTAAGATTAGATATATTGATAAGTCAATCTATTTGATTCTAATGAAGTTAATCCATAAATTGAAAACCTACAACAAGATTATTATAATTCACCATATGTAGAAAAAAAAATTCTGTACGGAGAACTAATTTACCAACTTAAGGCATTACAACATATATAGATGAGTCAATCCACGCAATGGAAATGAGTTCAATAACCAGATTCATTGAATCCACCAAAAGAAGCTTCACCAAAAAAATTATAAGAAGTTCATCTATAAGATTTAAAAGAAGTTCATATGAATACTGTATGAATCCAAATGGATCCAAATATAGATGAAGTTAAATTTTATATGTTTATAATGATCTAACAACGGCTGTTAGGAGTAATGAAAATAATCCCAAAACAAATACCACCATTCTAGATAAATGAAACATGCTTATAATAGAAATGAGGAAAATCTAAATGTCTACCTTAGACTATTGTTGTCATTACTCTGATGGAGGCAAAGTCAGAGTAAGTGGTGCTGATAGTGGAGGCCGCTGAGGGGTTCGTGGCAGAGGTGGGGTTCACGGAGGAGGTGTGGTTCAGCACACAACAGAGTTGGGGTTCACAGTCGAGGTGAGTTTTATAGTATAGGTGGGGTTCGGTGGTGGAGGTGACGTTCATGGTAGAGGAGGGATTCGCGATGGTGGAGGATGGATTCGTGGTTAAGGATATATCCGCAGAGGAGGAGGAGGAGGAATCGGTGGCAGAGGAGGATGAGGAAGAGGTGACAGGGGTGAGATTCCATGAGAATTTGAGGTTTGGGAGAGAATGAGGAGACTCTTAGGGTTTATTTATAAAATCGGGTAAACATTTTATCAGCACCAACTAAAAAATTATTAATAAAGGTATGTTTTATCAGTACTAAAATAGAAAGCACTGATAAAAAATGTATTTATCGATGCTTTTTAGTGTTAATAAAGGCATATCTTTATAAGTGCAGAAAAACATTGATAAAACTATAATGATAATAAATTATTTATATTTTTATATATATTTATAAAATTATATGTATAATAAATAAATATTTATTTATTTATAATAATAACTATAAATAAATAAATATTTATTTATATTTATATAATATATATATATATATTTATTTATTTATTTATAATTATAAATTTATAATAAATATATTTATTATACATATAATTATATTTATTAATATATTTATTATTATTTATAATTATTTAAATATATCTATATTTCTTTAGAATAATAATTATAAATATTTATATATATTTATTATAATTTTATAATTATTTTAAAACTATAAATTTATATATATTTATTTATAGTTATAATAAATATACATCTATTTATAGTTACAATTATAAATATATATATATATATAATTATAAAATTATAAAAAATATATTTATTACATTTATAATTTTATAAATAAATTTAATTAATATATTTATTATAATTTTAAAATTATTTAAATATATCTGTATTTATTTAGAATTATAATTATAAATATTTGCATTTATTTATAAATATTTGTAAAAAAATATAAATATTTGTATATATTTATAAATATATTTATTTATTTACATATACTTATACCTTTATAAGTATAATAAATATATTTATTATAATTTTATAATTATAACTATAAATAAATATATCGAAATACATTACAATATAATAGTTTTCTATTTTAAAAAAATAGTAATGAAACCAAATCACATCATATATATAAGTAATAAGACTTCTTCCATTCAATGAGAAAACCATTGAAAAGTCCAATTAGTAATTAAACACTTTTGAAACACCAAATGAGGATACATGAATTAATTAAAGTAAGAAAAAAACATTTATTTATAAATATATTTATTTAATTATATATATTTATAAAATTATAAGAATAATAAATATATTTTTTATAATTTTATAATTATTTACATATATATTTATTTAATTATTATTATAAATATTATTATAAATGTGTTTATATATTTATAAATATATATAGATATATACCTTGTAAATTATAGATCATAAAAAATGACTCATCACATATATATGGACAACATGAATAGTAATGAGGGTGTAATGTGTAAATGAACG
The DNA here is from genome assembly GCA_963277665.1 of Viscum album. Lineage (NCBI taxonomy): Eukaryota > Viridiplantae > Streptophyta > Magnoliopsida > Santalales > Viscaceae > Viscum > Viscum album. The sequence continues at coordinate 1,192,197,028 of OY728123.1, read as the reverse complement.
TTCATGATGAATACATAACATATGAACATCAATTATATTCATTCATCAATAAATTTATTGACCTAATTCATTGAAAACATATATTTATTTAAATATATATATATATATATATATATTTATAATTATATATATATATATATATATTTAAAAATTATTTATATATAATTATAAATATATAATTACAAATATAATAAATATATTAAAAATATTTATTATTTAATGAAATTTATTATAATCATATAATTATTTAAATATATATTTATTTAATTATAATATTATAAATACTTTTTTTAAAACATTATATATATATATTTATATTTGAATTATTAATATAAATATATATATTAATTATAAACCTGTGTTTTTAGTTAATGTATAAAAATAAACATTTTTTTGAATATAAATTAATGATATTTTTTATTAAAACATGTTATCAGCGCTAATAATAGCACTGATAAATGCATAGTTTATCAATTCTTTTATATAGCAATAACAAAGATCTCCCCCCATCAGTGCTTTCTACTTAGCGCTGATAAAATTTGGCACATCTCTTTCCTGGATCTATGATACTGAAATTAACCTCTATAGGATGAGCTATCAGGATTACAATTTCATTAATAATTATTCATCTCATCCTTTAGAATAGATCAATTAAGACATATTTCATTATTAACCACCACTAATCCTTTATTTTATTATATGATCCCAATTTGTTCACTATTTATTTAAACATATAAAATTCCCTTTTATCTTCCAGATTAGACACACAAGTGGGAGCCCAAGAAGATGGTGTGGTAGTAAATGAGGAATGTGGTATACCAAACACATTTGATGGGGTAAGTCCAGAACTCATCCCATATACATGTTTATGATATTTCCCAAAACAAATTTGTAACTATATTATTATCAGAAACCAAAAATGATACTAAAATGTTTTCATCCCATGATTATTAAATTTTAACTTGTAAATATAAAAATAATATTAATGATTTTATTAACTATATCAACTTTATTATATTTTCCAATTAGTTACTTTTTCATTAATATCTTTATATGGTAATTAAATAGCATTAAATTATAACTGAGAATATTTACCTCAATGTATCTAGTAGGTTCCCTCATGAAAATATTTTCCTCAATGTCCCTAAGTCCTTAATCACTATAAAAAACAATATACATAAAAATTTAGAAAAAATAGTTGTATGTAATATAATAATATATATCGTAATGAATAAATTAAAACCATGGTTGGTCTTTACCATAAAAAATATGAGAATCTTATGACGTCCCGGACCCGGCTGCCTATCAACCCGAGCCCCGAGCCTATTTGGCAACATGACCCATGGCTCGTCTCCCCATATGCCAGGGGCTGCCGACTAGCAGCGGGGGTGAAATGGTAAGTCAGTGGGGAGACTGTACCCCCATGTCAGAGTACACAACGGTATAGCAGCAAGTGATTAAATAGAAAAATCATAACCAATGTATAAATAGAAGAAAATGGGAAACATACGAATCAAACAACAGAAGTAAGGAAAACCATGATAAATATACAAAATCCACATAGGAAGTTTTTGATACAAAATGGATGCATGGAATGCTGATACAATGGGAATAGATGTAAAACATGATATACGGTAATAAAAAAAAGAAAAAAGAACAAAATTAGTCCACGATCATCTCTAGACAAGCTCGGTCCTCTGCTCTGGAACTCCAGCTAGAACATATGTGTATCAATAGCCTGAAGCAGGGCCCTTTCCCCTTACTAGTAACTACAGCAGCAAACTCTATACGGGTTCCAACAACCGCCCGAGTAGGGTGTGAGACAAGTCTTAGTACGCCACCACCAACGGTGTCAACGTGTAATCCAAATAGGTATCTTAAGATAAACAGTGTGTAATAAATTTCAAGTATGTAAAGAAAAGTAATAAACAACCCTCCCGCTCAGGTTCTGGAAGGACACCTAGCGGGTCTACCTGCTTCAGCTCATGGCTGGTAATTTGAACAATCACAAGAGGTGTGAGTACATAGATATAGGTTATCACTAGAATGAGGTAGACATGCCTCTCATCCATAAGCAATGTAGATGGCGGGGGGAAGAATTCCTCCCACCCATAAAGTTTATATAGGCACGAGGTATAAATCCCTCTCATCATATTACACGAAGGTTCATCTATAAGGGGGTAAGAATTCCTCCCATCCACACGGAAATTCATCTAGTACAAGGTAAGAATGCCTCCCTCCCACACATGGGTTATAACAAGCATGTCCACATAGCAAGGCACAACCATTCACATCACATTATATAAGGAATTCCATCTTATATCATATCACATTAACAAAGAATGAAATTTCACAGTCACACTATAAGGAAAACATACATCTCAATTCATTAAAGGGATTAGGCTATCTCATCCTAGCCAACCTCTAACCAAACTATCTCATTTTTTTAACATGGAAAATCTAGTTCAAGACATATCATTAAGGTCCAAAGGTGATAAAAGGCCAAATATCATGGAATATCACCTATGGTTGACCACAACTGGTCCATATCTCATCTAAACACCCTAAAAAGGTTAGATTCATCAATCCCATACCACACAGGTCATTTATACATGAATCATCCATTATAAATATGGGGTTTGGTGAAAGAAAAACCACAACACGACGATATAAACTCAAAATAATGAAAACCCAAAATGGAAACCACCTGACCACCTACCTTAGAGCCGTAGGCAAAGGCTCTCTTTATATCGACCTCAGATTCATAGTAGTTTATAAGAGATCTGAGTTTTAGTCCAATGCCCTGAAAATAAGGAATATGAGCCTATGGTAAAATAACAAAATGGATACCAAGATTCACCGAGGATATAAGGATGTGTGAGGTAAGCCTTACCGAGGGTGATCCAACACCTTCAACGGATTGAGGATCAGATTCCCGATGAAGAATACACCAAGAAAAGAGAGGGAGAGATATTTTGGAGCTCAGGAGGGCTCCCCTCTGTTCTTCCCATTGGAAGGAGGAAAAAGGAAAGGGATTAAGCCTTAAAAGATATTTAAGGGAAAAATGGTAATTTTACCCGGAACAAGGTTGCACGGTTTAGGCACACGGTGTACCCAAACCATGCACAAACCATGCACACCTCGCTGCCTCCTAGACAAAAGCTGCATGGCCGTACAGTCTGGTCTGCATGGTCGTGTTCCCCTACAGGTGCCCTTATCTGCAGCCGCAGAGTTTATCCCAAACCTTGAGTAGACCGTGCGCAGCATGTGGACCACTGTCTGTAAGTCCATTTCTCAAACTCCCTGGCTCCGAACAAACCCCGGACACTCCCTAGACCTTCCTTATGATGTTACACACATTGAAAAATCTTAATGAAAGACTTGAGATCAAAACTAACGATACTTACCTTTACCAACGATTCAGGTTGTTACAGGATCCACTCATTAAGGTAACTCATCCCTAAGTTGGCCTTCTGAGGGTACATAGGTGTCATCAACGAAAAGGTTTGGCCATTGAGAACATATATCAGCCTCCTGCTCCTAGGTCTCGTCATGTACCCAGCCATAGTGCCATAGAACCCGTACAAGAGGAACAGAGCTTCCACATAGTGTCTTCATGATCCGGTCAACAATTCGCATCGTATACTCCTCGAAGGAAGCATCCATATCCAGTTCAACCTCATATGGCTGACAAAAATGAGTTGGATATGAAAAGTACTGACGTAGCTGAGATACATGAAAAACATTCTGCATGGCCTGACATCTCTACGGAAGTGCAAGCTGGTAAGCTACTAGTCCAATCCGCTTCATCACCTCAAAGGTTCCTACAAACCTTGGTGAAATCTTACCCTGCTTCTATATACGTCTTTTCCCCAACCCGGGTGATACCTTCAAGAAAAATCGGTTCCCAACCTCGAACTCAAGAGGTCGTCAGTGCTTTTTAGCATAGGACTACTATCTAGACTGAGCTGTCTGCATATGCTTCATAATAAGTTTTACCTGCTCTATAGTCTCCTACAAAAATGTGGTCCTAGAACAGCATCATCCCCTACTTCAAGCCAACACAAAGGCGAGCGACAAGGCCTACCATATAAGGCTTCATAGGGAGTCATCTCAATGGTAGCCTAGAAGCTATTGTTATAACTGAACTTGACAAGCGGAATTTTTCTCCCATAAACCTCCAAAATTGAGAACACAGGCATGTAACATATCCTCTAGTACTTGTATAGTCCGCTCAGTATGTCCGTTAGACTTTGGGTGATAAGATATGCTCAAAAGTACCCATGTACCTAAGGCCTTCTGTAAACCCTTCCAGCACCAAGATGTAAAATGAGGATCTCTGTCCGAGACAATAGAATGAGGTGCTCCATTAAGGAGAACTATTTCCTTGACATATAGTCTTCCCAAATCCTCAACTGTGAAGGTCTCCCGCATAGGTAAGAAATGTGTGACCTTCATCAGACAGTCGACGATAACACATACTACATCATTTCCATGAGGTGACCTGGGTAAAATGGTTACAAAGTCCATAGAAACATCGCCCCATTTCCACTCCAGAATAGACAACGGCTATAAAAGCCCTGCTGGACGCTGATGTTCAGCCTTCACCTGCTGGAAGGTGGAACAACGTGTGATAAAACCAGTTATCTCCTGGTAGGTGGAACAAAATGTGATAAAACCAGTTATCTCCCACTTCATGTTAGTCCACCAGTACTGCCGTTGCCAATCATGATACATTTTGGTGATTCCTGGGTGAACTGCCCATACTGAGGCATGGAAATCCCTCATTATCTTCTCTCTAATGTCTTCTGGGACCCATACACGGCCATAGAACAATAAAGTATCACCTTTATCCCTGGTCCAATCTGTAGAGGCATCATCAGCGACACTTTCTCATAGAACAAGGCCTCCCAGATCTGATAATTGTCTTGCCCTGACCTATTCTAAAAGTGTATATGTCACCGCTAAGGCTGAGAGAACAGTCTGAACCTGTCCCTCCTGAACCTTAACATGCATCTCCGAAAATAGGGCCATTATCTTCTACTCCTCATTAGATTCCTGAAACACTTGCGACTGATTTTTCTGACTCAGCGCATCGACTACTGAATTTCCTTTCCTAGGAGTGTAGGCCAATTTGAAATCAAAGGATTTCAGGTACTCGACCCACCTGTATTTATTGAGATTTAGATCCTGCTGAGTGAAGATATATTTGAGGCTTTTGTGGTTAGTGAATACTACAAAATGCTCTCCCAATAAATAGTGTCTCCAACAGAGTAAGGAATGTACAACCACTGTGAGCTTGAGGTCGAGCATCAGATAATTACGATCATGAGGCTTTAACTGATAAAAAACATATGCAACGACTTGCTCGACCTGCATCAAGATAGCTCCAAGACCAATAACTGATGCATCACAATAGACCGTATAAGCTATGCCTAGCTCTAGCAAGATCAGTATCGGTGCTGAAGTTAGTCTGCCCTTCAATTCCAAAAAAGCTACTTCACAAGGTTCTGACCAATCGAATCTCACCCCCTTTTTGGTAAAAGCTATAAGCGGTGCTTCTAGGTGTGAAAATTCCTGAATGAACTTCCTGTAATATCTTGCAAGCCCCAAGAAACTCCTGATATCAAAGACGTTCTTGGGATGCTCCCAAGAAATTACATAACTCTCCTTCTCAAGGTCAACTGAAACACCAGACTCAGAAATAAGGTGACCAAGGAAGTGAACCTTATTTATCCAAAAGTGTCATTTAATGAGCTTAGCATAAATCTAATTTTCTCTTAGTGTATTCATCACGATCTCAAGATGGATTTCATGGTTGTGTCTCGAGCGTTAATAGACTAAGATATCATTCAAAAATACAACCACAAAATAATGAAGGTAAGGGTGAAAAATCCTATTCATAAGAGACATAAACAATTCAGATGCATTCATAAGGCCAAACGGTATGACTAGGTACTCATAGAGATCAAAGCTACTCCTAAATTCCATGTGAGGTATGTCTGAAGTCCTAACACGCACCTGGTGATAGGCCGACCTCAAATCTATCTTTGAAACACCTTCTCTCCTCAGAGATGATCGAAGAGGTCGTCAATTTGAGGAAATGGATACTGATTCTTAATAGTCAGCAGATTTAACATACGATAATCCATGAAAAGATAAAGGGTACCATATGCTCTTGGGAAATATAACCAGTGATCCCCAAGGAGAAGTACTGGGATGAATAAATCTTTTTTCTTCTAGGTCCTCCAGCTGACACTTAAACTCCATAATTTCCTTAGGTTCCATACTATAGGGAGGAATGGTCACTGGTGTTTCTCCTAGTATAAGATCAATAGTAAATTCCACCTCTCACAGTGAAGGTAGACCAGAGAAATCATCAAGAAAGACATCACTGAAATGCTCCACCACAGGAAGATAAACAGAGGGTTGTAATCCTTGTTCATCAAGATAAAGACTGGAAACCTATTCCATGACACCACCTAAACTCGGGTGTTCTGGTCCTGCTTGTGTCTCACCAAGATCCCATTCTCCCATTTTCATATGCGTGTCACCCTATGGTGATGTAAACTCCACCCTCCGATGATAGCAGTCAATCCGGGCTCTATAGGAAACTAACCAGTCCATCCCGATTATTACATCAAAACATGTCATATCCATAACATACAGGTTCCACATGAAAAGGTAACCGCCCACCTCAAGGGGAAAATTCTAAAAATGATGAACACCCTCTGAACGGATACCTAAAGGGTTATCTAACATGATCATGCCATGATATGACTCAACATCAAGGACCAAACTTCCAATAATCGCCTCCGATATAAAAGAGTGATAAGTGCCGGTGTCAAAAAAACAGATACTAACTTAGAGGCAACAAGAATCATACCTTGTACAGTAGATGGTCTGGCGTACTTCTCTAGTGGCGTAGGCTCGACTGCATACAACTGACCTGTACCACGGTCCTGAGTCACAACCTGGCTACCCTGAGAGACCCGCCCTACTGGTGATGAGAGTCATACACCGGATTACCTCTGCCTCGACTATCGCCATGGCCTTATCGGTCGGCAGTATTCCAGCTTCCTGACTAATTTGATCCTGTTGATCCAGCACTAGATCATGGAGTAGGTATATATCCCTGCTCACTATGCCCTGGGGAAAAACTCCTGTATAAACGGTGGAGATGACCCAACCTACCACAACCCCTGTACTCCACTGTATTTTGTGTACACTACCTCATCATATGTCCTAGCACCCCACATTGGTGACAGATAGGAGTACCACCTGAGAAAAGGGTATGACCACTGCTAACACCATGAGATTCCTCAAAATGCTGCATCTTCCCTGAATCAGATCCACTAGAAACCTTAGGTTCTGAACCACCCTGGTTCGCACTGTCTGCATCTCTCAAATTTCTCTCTATAATCAAATCCGGATTGACAATTTCTAGAATGTTCGTCAACTTGAACATGTTAACCTTCGACCGGATGGCGTAACACAACCCATCCTCAAAATGCCTAGCAGCCGTGAGATCATCAGCAGCTAGTGTAGGAGAAAAATGTTGTAACTTAGGGAAACATGATGAATATTCAATGATTGTCATGGTCCCTTGCTGCAGATTCATAAACTCCCTAGCTCTGTCTTCCATTAATGTCTGGGGAAAGAAACAATAATAGAAGATGGTCTGGAAATTAGTCCAGATCATATCTCTCTGTTCTCCAAACTAGGTTATGGAATCCCACCACCTCCTGGCTTAATCATGTAGCATATAAGATGTGAGATTGACCCTCTGCTCTAGAGGCATCTCAAGGTGATCGAAGATGGTCAGAATAGCTTCCAACTATGACTCTGTAGCAAGTGGTCTGTCATCTCCCATAAGTGTAGGAGGATGTTATGATTGAAACTCGCGGGTCAACTCTACCATACTCGGGGCAGGTCACACTCCACCTTGCATACTTTGCATCATATGCAATAAGCCCTCATGAAACTGGGCATCAGCTCCCATCTCAGGAATAGAAAGAGGAGCTACAGGAGTCTCGATAGGTAGATCAACTAGCGGCTCAGGGCCCTCCACCTCAGAAATGAGATCGTCTCTGCCTTCAGCACGCGTAACTCAAGGATGTCTCGGAGGCATAGTGCTATAATTCCAAATGAACATCTCAAAAGAAGAAACCAACAAATTAAATGGTGAACTCTAGAATCTAGGATAGGTACTAAGCCTTATAACCTCTAAGATCACCTATCCACACCCATAGGAATTCTTGGTAAAACCTGGAACTGTTCAAATTTAACTTAATCCAGTGACATGGAATTTCCCAGCCTATAAGTGTCCAAACTCCTCATGAACTGAAAGATGACACACACTTGGATGGAATTTCTCTTTTACTTTTGCTAATTAAGTATTTGAATTTCCTTTAAATCAAATGATTGGTTTATTTGGAATTTCATTTTCCAATCCATAAGGGCCCATACACCTTATGAACCAAAGATTGTGTCCCACCAAAGCCACATCATTCCTCAATTCACAACCTACAAGAAGGGTAAGCACAGTTGCACACAAATTAACAAGGCATGGAAATAAACAATAGGCAATGCTCGCTGAAAATTTAAACGTGGCATGGAAAAATGTATGGCCTGATCATATTTTTCCTATAGTGATGCATGTTCTAATGCATAACCCTCATTTCATTGGGTCGAACCATGAAATACAAATTTCAACCTTGAAAATGTCATTAACATCACAAATCATGTGAAGCACCCAACGATGAAATAGTATCAATAGTGAATAGCAAAATCAATAACACCATAATTTAGGCAACTTGGTCTTTTCCCCATAGATGGGTTCGTGGCACCCAAGCACGGATTATAACTAAGTCCCTAATCATTCCCATTATCCAAGTTTATCATCACCAAATAGTAAGTAAAGAAAGAAAAACCTACTCTGAAACCACTTTGGGACGTCCCGGACCCGGCTGCCTCTCAACCTAAGCCCCAAGCCCGATTGGCCACATGAGCCCTGGCTCATCTCCCTATATGCCAGGGGCTACCGACTAGCAGCGGGGGTGTAATGGTAAGTCATTGGGGAGATTGTACCCCCATGTAAGAGTACACAACGGTATAAAAGCAAGTGTTTAATTAACGGAAGCCCGACCAATGTATAAATAGGAGAAAAAGGGAAACATACGAACCAAACACCAGAAGTAAGGAAAACCATAATAAATATACAAAAGCCACATAGGCAGTGTCTGATACAAAATGGATGCATGGCATGCTGATAAAATGGGAATAGATGGAAAACATGCTATACAGTAATACAAAAAGGAACAAAGAACATAAGTAGTCCATGAGAATCTCTATCCAAGCTCGGTCCTCTCCTCTAGAACTCCATCTAGAACATATGTGTATCAACAACCTGAAGCAGGGCCCTTGCCCCTACTAGTACATATAGCATCAAAGTCTACACGGGTGCCAACGGCCTCCCGGGTAGGGTGTGAGAAATGTCGCAGTAGGCCAACACCAACGGTGTCTACATGTAATCCAAATAGGTTCCGTAAGATAAATAGTGTGTAGTAAACTGAATGTAAGAAAAGCAAAGTAATAAACAACCCTCCCGCTTAGGTTTTGGAAGGACACCTGGTGGGTCTACCTTCTTCAGCTCATGGATGGTAATTTGAACAATCACCAGAGGTATGAGTGCATAGATATAGGTTATCCATGGCATGTGGTAGACATGCCTCTCATCCATAAGCAGTGTAGCTGGCATGGGGAATAATGCCTCCCACCCATAAAGGTTATATAGGCACGAGTTATAAATGCCTCTCATCCTATTACATAGAGGTTCATCTGGCACAGGGTAAGAATGTCTCCCACCCACACACAAAGATTCATCTAGCATGAGGTAAGAATGCCTCCTGACCACACATTGGTTATCACTAGCATGTCCACACAGCAAGTCATAACCATTAACATCACATTATATAAGGCATTAAATCTTATATCATATCACATTAATAAATCATGCCATTTCCCAATCACACTATAAGGAAAACATACATCTCAATTCATTAAAGGGTTTAAGCTATCTCATCCTTTCCAACCTCTAACCAAAACATCTCATTTTCCTAACATGTTAAATCTCGTTCAAGACATAGAATTAAGGTCCAAAGGTGAGAAAAGGCCAAATATCAAGGCATATTACCTATGGTTGACCACACCCGGTCCATACCTCATCTAAACACCCTAACAAGATTAGATTCATCAATATCATACCACATAGGACATTTATACATGAAGCAGCCATTGTAAATAAGGGGTTTTGTGAAAGACAAACCACGACACGATGATATAAACTCAAAATGATGAAAACCCAAAATGGAAACCACGTGACCACCTACCTTAGAGCCGTAGGTGTAAGCTTTCTTGATATCGACCTCAGATTCGTTGTAGGTTGGAAGAGATCTGAGTTCCAGTCCAGTTCCCTGAAAATAGTGCATATGAGCATGCGGTAAAATAACAAAACAGATACCATGATTTACCGAGAAAAGAAGGGTGTGTGAGGTAGGCCTTACTGAGGGTGATCCAACGCCTTCGAAGGATCTAGGATCAGATTCCAGATGAAGAATCCACCAAGAAAAGAGAGGGAGAGAGATTTTGGAGCTCAAGGAGGGCTCCCCTCTGTTCTGTCCACTGGAAGGAGGAAAAAGAAAAGGGCTTAAGCCTTAAAATATATTTAATGGAAAATTGTAATTTTACCTAGAACAGGGTCACATAGTTTAGGCACACGGTTTACCCAAACCGTGTACACCTCACTGCCTCCCAGAAAAATGTTGCATGGCCGTGTGACCTGGTCTGCATGGTCATGCGCCCCTATAGGTGCTGATGTCTGTAGTAGCACGGTTTATCCCAAACTGTGCTCAGACCGTGCGCAGGCCATGCACCACTATCTGCAAGTCCATTTCTCAAACTCCCGGGCTTCGAACAAACCCTAGACACTCCCCGAACCTTCCTTAGGATGTTACACACATAAAAAATCATTAAGGAAATATTTTAGAGCAAAACTAACGATCCAAACCATTACCAATGATTTGGGTTGTTACAAATCTCTTATATAAGAAATTACTTATTGTTTAGATCTTGATGTATTTTTTAAACAATTTCCTAATAAAAAATGGTTATATAGTTAAAAAAAATTTAATTATTATTTGTTTATATTATTATGTTACTATAAATTATGATAATACCTCATGTGATAAATCACAGACAATATCAATAAACATCTTTTAGTACTCTTGATACATGACTTCAAATACTTTTTTATACATTTGTTGAATGATCAATGATGTGTTGTTAAAACTGTGTTATAATCTCAACTAAAAATATCTTTATTTCTTACCCAAATTATTCACTACCCATAGAAATGAAATGGAGTTAAACACATCGAGATTAAAAACGTTATCTAGAAATAACAAACATAATAAATTATTCGTATATTAATATATATACTCACACTATTTAAATAAATCATTAATGAATACTAAATTGGTGTAACATTTACTTGGTTTAAAACACTTCATTATACCAAGATATTGGAATATGTCTCCAATTTTTATAATTTATAGGAAGTATCACCATCTTAGACTAAATATACCAAAGGATTTATCCATAAATATCAAGAAAATCATTATTAAGCACCTCATAACTATTAAATTGGAAAATAATTTTTAATAAATTTCATTTACTATACATTTTATATATTCATATTTAAGTCACTTATCTTATTATCTCCATTTTCTCTTTAAATACATCTACTAATTAATATCAATATACAATTTTTCTCACAATTACATACATACAGATAATGGTATCCTTGAACTATTCTTATGATAGTGGAGTGACTAACTACTCGCCTAGAGAATATACATCAAGAGGTATAGTAATCCCATCACATGGGATGGATGATTCCTTCAAAACAAACTCTAATATGTGTGAATATTTCATGTTTACCAAATTTGAGGATTAAAATAGTGTGTTATGCGATGTAGATCTTTTAGGATCTTTATTTTTTTATCCTCGACATTCATATATTACAAACTATTTACAACATAGTAAATGTGTTCAAAAAATTGAATTAAAATAATTATAAAATATTTAAATAATAATATATGATAATATATTCATGGAAATTTTAATATCCTAGTAAATGATAATCTAAGATATAATTTTTTTTACAAAATCAATATAAAAATCATTAAATATAGTATAACTATAATAAACTACCAATTGAAATATATAAACTAAAAATGGATATATATATATATATATATAATATACTACATGATATTATTATCAATATCTCTATTTTATCATTGAAATTTATAGATAGAAAATTTATATGATATGCATAATAGTAAAGGTAAACCAATTATACATTATAAAACAACACTAATTGTAACAAAGTTTAATTTAGAGATATTTCTTGTCTGGGAATTATATTATTTTCATCTCCATTGACCATATTTTTATTTTCCATTATCATTACCATTACTTATTCCATTTCACCATCCCTTTCATGTTCTATCATTTTAATATCTCAAGGAAAAAATAATTTAATGTTTTATTATTGATTGTGTTCACTGTAACAGAATACTTCTTCAACTTCATCACACATATCATACAAGGTTATTTGTTTCAAGTTCGAAAAAACACTCTAACATTTATTTCTTAATCATTCACATAATATACTTTTTCATATGAGATGAAGATATATGGATCATGGTCTCTACACTCATAACATCAATCACATGAGAGAAGTTTCGAGAAGTAAAATATATTGAATCTCTCTTTACACCCCTATAAATTTTGGCCTAATTATATTTGAATAAAATAATTTAAAATCATATATGATTGTTCAATTTGATTATATAATCCAAATTTACAAATTATTTTACCCCTTTGAGTGTAATTATATCATTATTTTATTTTTTTGAGGCCTTGTTGACAACCAATTGTTTGAAACTTGAAGCCATTAACATTGTAACTGTAAAATTTCTTGGTTTTACTTAAAGAACATTGAGAGAAAACATAAAATAATTCAACACTTGATCTTAATTATAAAAATCAATGATATACAAAAGTAATATATAATTTTTTTTATTTACATAAAAAAATTAAAAACACATTAAAAATATAGATTTGAGTGTGTACTTACTCAATGTAAAAACAATCTCATGATCTATTTTTTATCATTTTTTATTATTTTGATCTCCTTTCAAGTTCAAATCCTTTTTCACATCTTTTTTTATTAATAATTTTTTAATGAATATAAATATAATATTACTATTGAGTAGCACATATTTATTCCCAAATAGTAACTTTAATTCCCCCAATATATAATTTGTGACATTTACAAGTAGTCTTCCTATATTTCAAAATATTGATGATTGTTTATCAAAATGAGAATTATATGAGGTGTCATAAACATTCTCAATTTGATCGAATAATATCTCCATTCCATTCATATATCTGAAATAGAAAATTATAAAATCATAGACTAGGTAACCTTCAGTAATAGAACCTTATGGTTGATCATTATTTTTAACATATGATTTAAAATGGTCTAAGTACATAAATAGAAAAATTAACCAAATAAGTTCAAAATTTTATATAATTTTTCATAAAATTTAATTCATCAATGAGAAAAAATAGCAATAATGTGGTGCTCAAATGTATACATCAATTAATAATGTAAATGTTCTCTAAGTTTATCTTTCTAGACCAAATTAATAATCAAATGAATCATAATAATGAAATATAAAAGGGGTATAACATCTCTAAATGAAAAAAATTCATTAATATTATTTCTTAAAGATTTTAAAGCTTGACTGGATTAATATTTTTCTTAAAAATCTATCTCATGTAAATATAAAACTCAATTATAAATATTGTTACATTTTTTTTAATAATTCTTGTATTGAAAATGGTAGAAAATGCTTCATCATAATATATTATTCATGAATTTTCAATCCATTTATCTCATTATTATTTAAGTTAACACATCCTGATATGTAATTTAAATCCATTAAATACTTTTATATTATTTAAATTTCAATGAAAAACACCTTTTTATTGTTATTTCATTACAAATAATATTATAAGGTACTTCCTGTTTTTATTTTCCATAGGATATGTTTTATATTCATTGATTTTAAGTTTATACAATCATTAATATGATCATACAATATATTATTCTCATTAAGTAATGAAAAGAAAATTATCATGGTAGTTCTTTTCAACATGCATAACATCAAAATTATGACATATAGAATTAAACTTATAATAGGAAAATATGAATAAATATATTATTTTCATTGGTTGTTTTATTATTACTTATAATGTTGTAACTCAGACCCTATCCCCACCATTATTTAATTGGTAAAATATTCCAAATTCTACAACAATATTTATTAATTATCCCATTATTTTTTAACTAAATGAAAACTTTATTTGGTTACCCAATTAAATGTTTCCATTGAATTGAATACATCATAAAGTAATTAATTATATAACATGATACACCATCTACTATAATATAATCATTAGGGTTACAAATGGAAACTAAAATTTGGTTAAGATAAACTATTGTGAGTGTTACAATTTGATAAGTTTACATGTATATGAAAGTTATTGCTGATCTAAATTAAAACATACATTTTGAATTTTTTTCCTTTAATGCACAAACTATTTCTACACCATAATTTCATAACTCTTATAATTATTCAATTAGAGGTTAATGATACATGTAAATTTCATTTTTAAGCATCATCTTTCCTTAAATAATCATATAAATGATTAAAGGATTGTGTTTCATACATATACAGGGTGGTAGATTATAAGGGATTAAAACAACTATCTATGGATATAATTTATAATTAATGATGTAAAAGTGTTAAAACAATCATAGTCAATTCCAAAACACACATCCCAGTATCTAAATATAAATATGCATATAATTAATTAGACATCATATATGATTTTAAATTTTTTTAAAATCTCATGAAATCAGCAATTCTACTTTCCAAATCATATCACATCATGTTTTTTTTATAGTTTTTGATGACAATAATAATCATTAAAATTGTGTATTTAAAGGAAATTAATGTAATACCTCTATGATAACTTTACTATTCTAAATATTTCTATCATTACACTCATTCATACTTTCACCACTTCTGATTTATGTACATCTACTCATATGAAATCTTATATATTTTTTTATCAGAATCATCGCCATAATAAATCGTACAATCAATTGGTCATGAATATATGTTTATATAGTCGAGGGTATTTTTGTTAATAGTCTTATCTATCTCATAAAATGAATTATGGATCTTAGATTCCCTAAATACATCATTAAGAAACTCCAACATCATAAAAAATACTTTGTTAGTAATTTCACATTTGTATTTGATATGGAAGAACTTGACTTGAAAAAGAAAACTTGAAATAATTTGCACATCCATAAAAAAATATTGATTTATATCTTTAAATAATTCATAAAACTCATTACCATTATCTATAATGTTTTTATTTATACTATACTTTTTAATATTAACTATAAATTCTATTGGTCTATTGAAATCTTGGACACAGTTTCCAACAAATCCAAATGCATCATTTTTTGTGTTTTGAATTGAATTCACATAAGGAAGGTTATTATATAGTATTTGTTATGATGTATGATACTTGGGTCTTTAAAAAAATAAAATTATCAATACTAAATCCAACATACATATTGAGAAGAAAATTGTTTCAATATCAAGTGCTAAAATACTTTGTTTTTATTCAACCATCATCTAAATTTACAAATAAGACATGGGACTTTTATTTTGTTATCCACTAAATAATTTTCAATTATAGAATTTAAAAAATATCCCCAAACCCTTATCATAATGAGGTGTGTTTCATGGAAAATTAATAGATATTATTTATCCATAAATAATTGATTTTTTATTTCACCATACACCTTAAAACGGGAAAATATAACTGTTTAATCAAAATTGTACTATAAAATCATAGTATCATTTTGGAAGAAAACCTTTGATTTAACCATAAATATAAATATAAATAAAATCTAATAATATTATATATTATTACATTAATTGATGGTGGAATAATAAATTTCATTTTTGTTGGGACAAAATGGATATAAGTTCTTTGATAGGTTATTTGAATCAAGGTTCACACCAATTAGAACTTTCTCACTTCTTTTAGTCACCTAGTTTGTCGAGATCTCATTATATAAATGGAAGGAACATGTTTGAACTCTCTTTATTTCATCATTGATCACATTTAATAATGAATGTAAATGAAAAAAATAAACCATTGGCACATACAAGGATTTTTCGTAGTTTACCACTAAGGGATAATCTAAATAGAATGCACATGGTAACATACGAGTATACTAGAATCCACTATCATGCATTTTTTGTCTATAAAACTTTTAGGTCACTAACATTCCCATTAAAAGGTTTAATAATTACTCACTATTGATCCAAGGGTCACTACCTATTCTTTTATTCTGTACATTTCTTCTATAAAGTAAAATTTATTTCATAAACATGAGGGTATCCTCATAATCTTTATATAGAATTCAATCTATCTACACCATAACTCTGGAAATGATGCATTGATTTATGCCATTGTCGTTGATTTTATAATACTATAAGGCCTTATGAGAATGACAACTCAATGTGATTGATAATCAGCTATCTTCCCCATGAACATGTAGTTTCAATTCTTACTTTATATAATGATAAATCTACACAATAAATATAGAGTTTATCTCCTTTTTTTAATATTCACATATGGTAGTGTAACTCTTGAAATAATCAAACCTTCATCCTTAAAAAACATGATATGATCAATGGAAATCCATTATAGATCTCCTCTCTTCTACTTCTCTGAACTAGATATATCAAAATGTTTAGACTCCTCTTTTATATATCTTCTATAAATAGGTTTTATAAAATATTATATGCATCCAAACATTAATCCAATGGTTGGTATCAATGCTTCTTCCTATAATAATATATGGCCATTCCAAGTGTACAAAATTTTTTAATGTGGTTAATTAAACTCATTAAAATCCTCAAATTTCATTCCATGTCTTCTCATTTTAAAATATAATCCATACAATAAAATATTTTAGAAATCTTATGCCTATAGAGTGATTCTCCTCAATATTATGTGGTATTCCACTTTCCCGGCATAATCATGGAATTAAATCATTATTCATAATGTGATTCTTAAAAAACAATCTGATCCAAAAATCCACATAGTACCTTATATTTAACTATACCAAATATTGTAGTGTAATCCCCCAAATCCTCTTGATCCTTTAACCTATCATGGTGTGACACACTCCCACGTGATGAAAATCAATGAATCCTTTGAATCTATGTTATGTGAACTTTTTCCATGGTGTTGACATATTCAAATAGGTATAACCATTTAAATACACCTAAACTTATTCATGATGTGTCCAATTTGTCATGATATTATAGATTTCTTCAGATTTTGAAAAGTAAGAAACCTTACTTATCACCTGGATAAAAAAACCTTATGGATGGGACTTTTCTATTTTCCTAAAATTTATGTATCCAGCAATTCATGGAATGGTCCTTTCTCTTGCACCATGATTCATTCCTACAACTTCACCCATGGAATTAACTTCAAAAAATATCAGGGTTATTCAATTTATTATACTTGAGGTCTATATGTATTTCCCACATCAGTAAGGTTGAGTATCTTATGTATAACCCTTACATATCATGTACATGAAAGTTTCCTTTATGTATCATGTAGTGACTCAGTACTTATCCAATTTCCCTCTAAGTAAAAGACTTTATGTTTCACTAAGAATATATTGCATATCATTATATGGATGTTACATTTCATCATAATATCTCAAGTTCCTTTCCAATTATATAACATTAAGAATATCTTAAATATAAATGGAGAATATATTATATATTTAGGTATCTTCATGCCTTTTTTATTTTTTTATCAACTCTTGGACATGGATAATTAATTAATTATATGAAGATCCATCCTTATTTAATTAATGAAAATTTTTATTTACTCTTTTAAAAAGAATTTTTCAAACAAATCCTCTTCCAGAAAAACTTTTGAACTTATAATTTACTTTTGGGATATCTTTATCTCCTCTTTCAAAACAAATTTTTGAACAAATCCACTTCTATAAAAACTTCAACAATTCTTGAAAAAACCTCCAAACGTTATCAAACCTCTTCTAAATCCTTTTCTTTGAAATATGGTGATATTAAGGTGCCTCTTTGAATCTATCCACTAGTAATTCTTGGTGAAACTCTTCTATATATATTTTATAAATGTGTTAAAACTCCAGTTCCATATATTCCAATGTCAAGTATAATTCTATACCGATTAACATGAATTTTTCCTGTGCATGGTAACCATATTCACTTATTCATCCATGTCAACTTGTCTCCTCAAGTCACACATAGCCTTTAATATCCATCAATTGAAAACACCTCCAATATTAAATTAAAATAAATCCAATTCATAAATTTTTTTTCCAACATTATTTCCCTTTGGATTTTGTTTTTAATTCTACAATAAATCTAGCTCTATCATATCACTTCATATTTTTCAAAAGCATTTATGTATTTAGGAAGTATTTCCTTCTCTCCCTTGGTTAATAAAATTAAAAGGACTTCTTATCCATATTTTTCCTTTTATTTTATCCCCCATTATTGAATAATTCCATAGGGTTATTTTCTTAGTTATACACTCCCTTCATCCATACAATACTTACATTATATTTTTAATGATATATGTTGGATACTTTTTTGTACATATTGATTATCCATTTTCCACTTTCAAGCTTTTAGATTCCTTTTCAACCACTTTCTGATTAATCATTTATCAGTTTTACTATTAGTGGAACTCACTTATTCTTTGATACAACTTGATAAACAAAATAATTCATAATTTCCCATTTTTCAAGATCTCAAGACCTTCTACTATTTAGATTAAATTTACTCATATGTTTTTAGTGAGTAAATTTACCACTGAAAAAATGTTTCATTAACAAATTCTCTATATATACTAAGTCAAAACTCATTTTAGGAAACATGAGTTTATGTAAATAACATAATTTTTTTTCATGTAACTCACTTATATAAATGATATTATGAAACATGAGAAATTAATTTCCTCTAACCTTAGATTTCAATTAAACGTGGTCACACTTTAACAATACCATTAGGGTATAAGAAATTAAGAACAAAGTGTATGATTCATACCATATATTAAACTAATTACTAGAACTTGTTCATGATAAACTAGAGATACCTATTATTATCAATGTATATACTTTTTTTATAGGGATTCTCATTTTCTATGTGAGGCTAACCAGCCTTGGAATGATCATTGCCAACCACCCTTGAATTATTTTAGATCTTGACACCGAGTATTGAGATAATTTTTCAACATTAGAAAACCACTTCCTGGTTATGAAACTTTCTTCCCTACACCATTTAGTTTATAGAAAAATAATCAGTTCATACTGATTTTTAGTACATTAACATATAGACATGGATTCCATGAAATTTTTTAATTTTTATCTTAAATTATCTTCTACTTATTTTAGTGGTTTAATATCGTCCGTGATATTTCCCGACATCATTTATTGAATAAGAAATTTGTATTGACACTAATAAATATTTTTTATAAGGATTTGAAACAACTTTAACTCTATATGAGGGTTAATATCAATTTAACTTCTCCATTAAAAAATGAAATTCAATATTATGCTTTGAAATACAAAGTGATTTCTTAACACCACATGTTATGTAAAATTAATCCTAGGTACTATTTTAACCTGTTGTTTAGTCTTGATGCCAATTAAGCACTATAATAAATCTGACTCCACTTATTACACTTATCTCCTTTATAACCATCACACCACATGGATCATATCTCCCCCTTAAATGGTCATCACTTTAAACAATATTTAAAAACATTTGAACACATGGGGGGATGGGTACCTCCTGGTCATCCTCAAGTTAAGGAATGTGCTTAGTCTTTATAAATAATCCATTTTTGTCCAACTTTATTACAAGCCTTTGAAGTGGTTCTCATTTATGTGACACCATTTTTACATGACTTATTTTTTATATGTACTTTAGAGTTTTTTTATCTTCTTTAGATTTTGATTCACATTAATTGTGATACTAATAATACTTGTACATATTTCTATCATTGATGCATAATTATTTTATCTATCATCATATTTACTCCACTATATGAGTGATCTTCCTCCAGTATTCACCACTTACCATATGGTATATTTTTTGAATCCATTTAGGCATAATTTACGTTTTTACCCTTATATTTTTCATTAGATCCACCACAAACTTATTTATCCTTTGTGAGTTTTTATTCAAGTGACCAACCATATTTCTCTTAGATGGAGTAGATTCATTATTCTTCCTCAAAATTTGATTTCATCTTTTCTTATAAGGATAATATTAATAATCCATTATTGGTTCTTGGTTCACCCTTCATTGTGCTCCAACATTATTTTCCTCCAAAGTAGAGAATTTTTTTTCAATCCCAAAATTTTTTCTTTTAGTGTAAGATTTATTCCAATTTTTTATATGAGTATTTGAATTCTTTATGAAACTTTTAGATCCTATTTTTCTATAAATATAATTCATATATAAATGGTTAGTATAAATAAAACAACTCCCATAAAAAACATACCTTGTGTAGTCATGCCCCAGTTGAGATGTTTTTAGAGTAGATTTTCTTCTCCTTTCATCCCTTAGTATTCTAAAAAAACACTCATGGTGTGTCCTAAGATTCCATAATAGTATAAATTTTTCACTTCAATTATATGAGAGTATTCTCTTCCAAATATATTATTAATTTCACGTTTTCTTATTTGTTTCATATTTTAACTTCCATTATATCCACTTATTGGTTCTACCATAATGGGAATTCCAACTTCTTCATTTCCTTTCATGTAATTTAACTATTATTTAAGTTACTTGATCAATATATATTCCTCTATTAATTGAGAATCCATATTTTTAAACCTTGGTCTTGTTTAATTTACATATTTTATCCTCTTTTCATGTTGTGATTTTAGTGGGATAATGATTTCTTTCAACTCCGTCTCTATGGACCTTTATTTTCCTACTTTATTTTTATGTTCTTCAAGTGGGTCACTTTGGACTTTTATTTTTTCACCTATTCTTATAATTTATTTATTCAAGGCTACCTCCACATTATTTAATCTCTCATCTTCTATGAACACAATTCTTAGTTAATCTATGATCTTTATTTAATCCATATTTTCATGTAAGGTTTGGATATCCCCTCAGTTTTTATAAGATAATTATGAAAATTGAAAACTTTTTTCATGGCCTTTTCTTCCATGAAATTGTCATCCAATTCCACATCTATGGTGAAATATGAATTTCCATATTTTCTATTATCTTCCAAAACGTTGTTAGAATTATATTTTATAATATATTCATAAATTTTTACCTAAATTTGAGTGTTTGAATTCTTAAGAGTATTCCTATTATTCTAATTCTTATTAAATTTTGACATAAGGTAGTCTTCAGTATATTTTAAGGATGATACCTACATATCCTTTACTTCCAATTATTTCTCTTAAATAATTCACATACAATTGTACATATTCAGAGTGGTAAAAAAATGAGAGGTGTTATTGTATACCTTTTTATATAAGGATTTAGTATTGATCTTTTATGACCTTGAGACACTAATTCTTTCATCATTCTTGTTAAAATAAGTTTATTTAATTATTTACTCCATGATATCATTTCCAAAATATTTTATAAAAATAATAATCTTATTTTACAATCTATAAAAGGTAGTAGCACTAAAAAAAGTGGTTTCACCATTGAATCTATGTGCAAAAAAAATCCTTAAATAGATTTATATATTAAACACCAAGTCAAAAACTTTGAGCTCTAATAAAACTTTTTGGGGCCAAAATTGACTACAAGAACCATGTGAGGGGGTGAATCAGGATAAACACTAATTATAACTTTTCTCTTTTTTTATTCCCCTAGACTTTATAGATCTTATTCCAAAATTATAAGGAACATGTTCAACCTCTCTTTCTCTCAGTGATAATCACACTAAATAATAAAAATGTATGTATAAATTAAACCATGAGAACACGTGAGGATTTTAATTGGTTCACTACTAATGGGTAATCTGAGGAGTATACACATGGTGATGTACCATTATAGTAGAATCCATTATCACAAATTGTCCAATGGATAGAAGTTTTAGGTCATGGTCACTCCATAATAAGGAGAAATTACTTTACAAGGTTTAGTAAATAATTATCATTAATAAAAGGACCACTCCCACTTCTTCTCCTTTGTACATTAATTTAGGCAAGGTAAAGTCAATTTATGTATAAGAGGGTATATTTATAATAAATATGTTAATCTGAATCTCTCTACATCGTAAATCTAGAATTTATGCTTCATTGTACTTCATGTTCACTTCCAAGGCCTGATGGGAATGACAACTCAATGTGAGTGTCAATCATTTATCATCCACACAAACATAGAAACAACAATTCTTCCTCCATAAGAAGATAACTTCATATTTTAATTATCTTATTTTTTATTTATTCAACAGTTTGGTATGGTAGTGTAAATAATTTGGTCTTAAAAAACTAGATATTATCAATGTAAATCCTTTTTGAATATCCTTTATTGTTCTTATATCAATTGGTTATATCAATATGTTCATACTCTTCATTTCCAAAACTACTACAATTAAGTTTTATAAAGTATTTTATCCATCCAAACTTTGACCCAATGGTTAGGATAAAACATTTTTACACTAATCATCCATGATCATTTCATGTGTACTGCATGATTTAATGTGTTCAATTAATCTGATTCAACTCCTCAAATTTCAGTAAATATCTTCTCATTTTAAACTCTAACTAAATTTTCCATGTAATTTTGAAGATTTTATTCATAGAGTGATGCTCCTCACTATGGTGTGGTATTATACTTACTTTGTCTAATAACAATGTTATATCCTTCTAAAAAATTTGATTCTCAATCAATAAAAAATCCAAAAAATATACATAGTATCTTATATTTAACTCCCTTTGATATCATTGAATGATCCTCTAAATCCTGTCAATTTTCAAATATTTCATGGTGTGACACTCTCCCTCATGGTTTAAATCCCTGAATCCTTTGAATATTTGTTTTGTGAACTTCATCCACAGTGTGAGAATATCCAAATAAATAGAACCATTGAAATCCACCTAATCCTCTTTATAATCTGGATGATATGTCGTAGAATGATAGAGTGCATCAAATTTTGAAAATTAGTAACCTTAATTATCACACTGATAAACAAAATTATATATAGGAGTTTTACATTTTCCTAACCCTTATGTATCTTACAATTAATGGTGTGATCCTTACTCTTACACTATAATTTGTTCTTCAATATTCACTCATGGTGTGATCTACTGGTTTTGGTGTGGTTCTTTAATTTATTATACTCTATGTCTATATGTATTTCTTCTAGAAGAAAAGGAAATTTTCTTATATATAACACTTAAAAATCATGTAGATTACAATGGTCCAAAGTTTTATAGGTACCTGAAACCTAAATTTAATCCCTTTTTTAATTTTTTTTGAGTTATTGTTTTATTGGGTGAAGTCTTGAGTAGTTTTTGATTGGTTTTTGGAGGGTTTTAGAGGCCTTGAAGTGGGTTCACGAATGGTTCATAGTTAGGGGAAACTATGTGGTTCTCCCCAAGAAACTATGTAGCTTGTATAGAGATAAATAGTAAGAAAATAATGGTTTGAACGTTGTTAAAGATAAATATTTTAATTTTTATATAAAAATATGTGTCTTGATATAGATGTGAAAGAATTTTTAGTGCGCATTTTCAAAAATTGTGTGACTAAACCATGCATGGTGTTTTAATTAATCTAAAAATGGATTTTAAGCCAAAAAAACTCTCCAAAAACACTCATTATTCATTGTACACCTAGGGATCTTGAACCTAGGGACTCCAATGGTGATTCATGGTGGTTAATCTCCCTCTATACTCAAAATCCAGCGTATCTATAGAATTAGATCATGTGGATTCAAGGTAATAAGTTGTTTCTTCATATATTATTAACATTTATCCTTGATATCCTCCTTCAATCTTAATATTAATCATAGATCCATGATATTTTTTATATATCTATGGATTCAATCATGATCTAATAGATAAATTTTGTTTTTTTGTTGGATAGATGCATGATCTAAAGAATTATTATATCTTCCTCTTGAAAAAATATAGATCTACCATTAAAGTAATATATCTTTTTGTAACTTGATATAGATTTCACATCTTGGATTGATTATTTCCTTGAATCCCAATTATAGAGTCTCTATGATGAAATATTGGGTCTCTTTCTAGTGAACGGTGGTGTGGGGATATGTTATGGGTATCATTCCTAAGTGGATCTTGTATTTTTACATTTACATGCTAAATGTTCGAATTTGTTACCATATTGGGCGCTTTTTATGGAATCATTTTCATAATTTGCAGAGGAATTTGTTCCTATTGTAGATACCCATTCATGATATTATATGTTGGCATGCATGAGTATCCATGAGACTATTTTTTATTATGGATTATGTCTTCTTTTATTTGATATAGCTTATATATGGTTAGTTCATAGCCATGGAATATTTTATATGTCATGTTATTATTTTATATGTTGTTTGTTACTTGGTTATTATTTTATAGTTGGAGGATTACTTATTGTGATATATTTCCATGTTGTTCCTTATTTTGTTATCTATTAATTGTCTAATATTTCATAGAATGTAGACTACTTATAGTGATATATGGTTCCTTTCTTGAATTTAGATTTTTACATAGCCTATGGAATATATATATCAGTGTTTCGATTGACAGGTGGCCCTAAAAGACTTAGTCAAACACTTAGATAGGTAGCATGGACAACATGACTCATTAGTTATGGCTCGGAATAAGATTGTTAGAAACTAAGGTTGAAATGTGTTTAGCCTAATAGAGAATTCCATTAACCATTATAAGAGAATATTTTGTCAAGAATGATCTATCGATGGGTAGTGTGCTTACGTATATGTTATGTTCCATTGATTTCGTTGTTCCAAGCATGTGTAACAATAGAGGTGAGAAAGTATCCTTGAGTTATGGGTGTGAAAATACCTTAAAGGTGGGAATGGAGTTGTTCTTTAATGGTGGAATGATCATTGCATTTAAAGGTGTATAGAGATACATATTATGATCTAAGTCATTAAAGGACTACATATTATACTCTTTCATCGTGGCACTAAAGAAATTATGGCTGGGGTTCGTGGAAGTGTGGTTAGTGGGAAATCTATCAGTACATGATTGGTTTTAATCTTGTATGTGAATTTACCTTTCCATCATGAAATACACCTTTATATATAAATGTTTAATTATGTTAAGGATGCATTTGTGGTGTCCTATTGACTTATACCCACACCTTTATGGGCATCTTAGTGAGCGTGTAGACTTTTTTATTAAGGATCTAGATAAGGGAAAGTGCCTAACAGTTAGTTATTAAGCAGCTTTTAGTTAGGGACGGATGTGGTACTTGGATGGACTCTAGAATACCATCATAGTATCTTTATTCATATTTTATAGTTTTTTTGTTTATTTATGTGAACCTTACACACTAGGGGTTCATTTAATTATTATTGTATTACCTGACAAGACATCTGTTATAGTATTTTGTTTTTGTTATATTTCATTCATGATGTTTGGTTGAATTATGTTTATGTTGATAAATTATAGTGTATGGATATGATTACCAATGGTATAGTCTCCCCACATTACCTTTATACCCTCACTACTAGTTTATAGCCTCTTGTTTATGGTGAGGTGCACATGAGGTCATGTGGCACTTCGGTTCAGACCAGGGATTCGAGTCAGTGTGATAAAAATGTTATTAGAGGCCTAAGGGATTTCCTTATCTTGATTTGGGGTTATGATGGAAAAGAGATAGGTTTTGTGGAACTTGGGTAGGGGAGTTTCCATGCACCTAACTAGCTCATGTATAACAGACCTCTGAGTTAACATGATGGATTATTATTACATTTATGGATTTCCAATTTGATTTTGATCCTCAGTATGTTGTGTTGTGAGAGTTTAATGGATTTGGGTGAAATAGTGAATCATGAATAGCTGTATATTATCACATGTCATGTATATACCTATTGTTTTTTATATAGAACTTTTTAAATTTAATGCCATATTGTGTGTTATTTATTTAGTGATATATATGTATTCTCAGCTATTGTAATATATATGTGCTAGAGTTAGTTAGTTGAACTTGTGAATGTTGTTAAGATTTATAGACATGATTGTGAATCATGTGTAGGTACAAAGATCTATGCATGAGCCTTGAGTATAACTAAGAGGGTTATTACTTATGTTTGGGTACCTACTAGGATATTCCTTCCTATATAAATCACATATATGTTCATTGTAATATTGAGAAAGTTATCATAGGTGTCCAAAATGTTAATTTTGCATTTCAATAAAATGACACAATAGAGACCCGTGATAGGGCCAGCTAGTGAATCATGTTAGAATGCTACAATGCGGTTGGACACAATAGTTCAATCACACATTGTAAAGGATGATTCCCTTGAGCATGCTCCATCCCTCGCTTGAGTGGTTCATGTGGAAAAACCACCTCAACATGGAGTCTTACAGACTATGTATACTAAGGGTAAAGGGTGTAGACGATGATGATTGAGTAAGCTTGATATTTTTATCTCCATTATCCACCAGACTTTTAGGGTAATGGATGTTGATAACTAGATTAAAATTATTAAGGGAATTTTCATTTTGGTAAAGACTCCTAAGGATGGGTGGGTAAATTTGGATACCTTTATGCTTTAGGGACCCAACAGGAGGAGGTGGGGCATTTATGGGACAAGAAGGAAAACCTGATGGTATTACTTGGGATGCCTTCAAGAATCTATTATTTAAGTATTTATTTACCGTCATGCTAAATCTAGACCAATCATAGGATTTTATTATGCTTCATTAGAAGATGATTTCATTTTCTTCTTACTCTATTCATTTTATAGAGTAATTATTCTTTTTTCAACTTTTGGAGGGGGATAACGCATGAGAGGCTTTGAAGTTTGAGATTGGCCTTGTTTTAGAAATTATATGTCATCTTAGGGTCTTTTTCATAATCATGTATGCATAGGTGCTTCATGAGGCACTGAATTTTGATAAGGGTATAGAGTATAACAAGATTAAAGGTTTTATTCCACCGTACATTATACTAATGATTGGATTTCCTAGTATAGTAGTGACTACCTCTTCTGATGGAACAAAAAGGAAGGTTGAGGATATATAGTTAGTTGGAAGATAGAAAGAGTAGAGTATGGATTCTTATACATCTTATATGGGAGGAGGATATACTAGGTTCTATAAATGTGGATGAAAATGACATTTTAGACAATCATACACAGATCCACCTAGGAAATTGAATGGGTGTGGAAGGGTGGGTCATATCCAATGCCTATGTTATCAGATTTCATCTTCAAAATCATGGAGATCATGTCAGTTTATAATCATGGGTACTCATTAATAGACCCAAGAACCACATAATTTGATGAATTAGTCAAGTCATACACCACAGAGGTAAGGTCTTGTTATAAATACATGTAGGATGGATGTTATGGATGAGGTTTCATCCATCAGTGGAGAGGGACCTTATACAGTTATAGGTACAGCTTTGATTACCTACACTTTATCTACTTATTTGTTTCATACTTGGTTGTCCCATTCTTTTAAATCTTTTTATGTTATTTCTAGCCAAAATTTACTGGTTAAGTTATATTCTAAGTTTCTCTCTCTTAAAACACCCTTAGTAATGAAATTGGATCACCTATAATGATGTATTGAATGTATTGTAGTCATTATTGACTATAAAAATCTATATGAATTCATTATCTTAGAGATTACTAGTTTCTATGGGATATTTGGAATGGACTAGTAGAACAATTATCAAGATTATATTGACTAATATAGGAGACGTGTGTCTTTCACCATGCCTACAGGGGAGAGTTTCATGTGGATCAGTGAGTAGGATGTTAGGAAAATAAGTATAAGACCAAACATGAGCATGATTGGACCTATAATGGAATACGTAGCAGTCTTGGATCTTTAATTAATGTCGGTATTAACTCGCTCTATTTTCCCTCTAATAACGTATCATTTTTAGGATGTTTTCCCATATGAATTCTCAGGTATTCCCCTAGATAGAGGAATAGAGTTTGATATTGATCTTATACTTGGGTAACAAATGATATAGATTCCACCTTATCATTTGGAATTAGATATGTTAAGAGAGTTGAATTTTTAGTTAGTGTATTTGGAGGTGAAAGGATTTATCATAATGATCAAATCACTTTGGGGTCCTCCAGTGTTGTTTTTCATGATGGCGGATGGTAGTTTATGCCTCTATTTGGACAACAAGAAACTAAATTAGGTAATGGTAACACATGTACCCTTTACCCATCATTGATGATTTCTTTGATCATTAATGACGATCCAGGTGGTTTTCCATGATTTATCATCATTTGGGATAACATTAGTTGTAGTTTAGAGAGGATAATATTCCTAAGACAACATTTAGTATTAGATATGGATTATATAAGTATATTTTCATGAATTTTGGGTTAAAAATGATTTAGAAGTGTTCGTAGATCACTTGAACATGATTTTCCATCCATACCTTAACTCTTTCATCATTTAATTCAAGGATGATATCCTGATTGATTTGGGGACATTAGATATTCATACTAGTCACCTTGAGATTTTATTGAGTACACTTTATAAACATTATATTTATGCCAAACTGTTGAAATGTTAATTCTAGATTCAGGAGTCATGGTTCCTCAAGAATTAAATTTTTGGTGTGGTGATTTTAGTGGATCTATGCAAGGTCAAGGTTTTTATGTCTTTTTTATGTCCTGGGAATGTGTTTGAGAGTGGTATTTTCATCGGTATTGTGGGTTTCTATCAATATTTCATCCAGGACTTCACATATTTGGAAGCTAGAGTGATAGAGTTGAGAAAAAAGGTTAAAGTTTAATTTATCTAATTAGTGTGAATAGGCCTTCATAGATCCATATAGATGACTGAATGTTGATCCAGTTTTGATACTTTTAGAGCATAGTATTGGATTCACAGTGAACTATGATGCCTTAGGTGTTAGTTTAGGAGATGTATTGATGCAGAGATATCAAGTAGTCACTTATAGTTCATGTCTACTATGTAACACCCAGATATTTTAAAAGAATAAAATTTAAATCAATAGAATATGTGACATGAAACACCATTATTAAAAAAAACAATGAAATATATTTCTATAAACTTAATCTCTTTGATAGCTTACAAAACACACATCCATGAGATTAATTGAACTGTAATATAGTATACCGTTATAACCAAGCCATTAAATTAGTGGGTTTGAATACTAAGAACTAAATTATTAAAATTATTGTTATTTTTTATTGGAAATAAAATAATAATCATTTAAAATAAAAAATAAATGTTTTTTGAAATTTTTTATTTTTCTTAAAAATGGTTTAGTCATGCTTTGCGCACATAATTTATAAAAAAATTTAAAAAATTATAGAAAATTAATTTTAAAAAATAAACTTCATTTTTAAATTCATAAAATAAAATTTATTTTGGGGTGAATTTTTGGTATTTTTATAAAAAGTTTCATTTTTCGATAAATGTTGAAAAATATTAATTTTTATTGGAAGTTGTCTTTTAGTTTAAATAATTTACAAGGTAAAATTATATTTTAAATTGGTTTTAAAGTAAAATTAGTTCAATTATTTTAAAATTTAACTAATTTATGTCATTGGAATCATTTTCATATTTAATTTTCATATCCAAACCTTCTTTACTTATGGGAATTTTATCTTTGGAACCCCATTTTTTCATCGCATCTACAAGTATACTCTTAAATGAGATTCTTCCACTTCTATAAAATGAATTTAAAAAATGTATTCCATATTTGGAATAATAATAATTTATATTATCTAATAATTTCAACATAATGTTTCGTAGTTATTAATAGTAAAAGTAGTAAAAATTAATTTTTCTGGTTAAGGTAAAAAACTAATTTATCGCGGGGTTAAACTAAAGAGAAGGGTTAAAATGGTCTACCAACATGTTAAAAAACCGATTTTTGGAAATATATAGATCTTATCACCTATAATGGTCAATAATGGGCCATCTTTTAGGCTTTTATCATGATCAAAATGTGGGTGTAATTGAATATTTTCAAAAATTCCATGTATGTCATCTCCCCCACTTAAAAAAGGAAACCCCCTCTCCTACCCTATTTACACTTCAAAATTTATTTGGATCCGCCAATACCTAAAAAATCACTTACTTAATCCACTAAAAACATCCCAGATCCCTTTTATTAATCAAAAATCACACCTAGGAATTAATTTTACGAAAAACTAATGAATATTTCTTAAGAAGAGGTAATATTATTAAATGAGCATTTTTATATTGTTTTTCCTTACACCTCCTTAAAATCTGATTAAAAATTTCTCATATAATAAAATAAATATAATGCATATAATGATATTTTATTATTTTAATTTCATGATCTAATATATTATTATAATTATTTAATTTTAATATCACACATACCTTCTAACCATCCATTCCATTTAAAATACGATAACATCAGTCATGTGTACGATAGACTACCACGTCACGAAGTGATGTGATTTGTTTTTAACTTACAATTTACATAGAAGTTAAAAAATATAAATTTAGTGAATATATGTGATATATATGACATTATATTTATTCTATAAAATTAATATATCACACACTTCCTTACCCTTTCACCCATTAATGAAATGATAACATCACTCATGCATATGTACGACCTACAATCTCTACATAATGATGTGATCCATTATCCATGTTTACATTTTAATAATTATTATAATAAATTATATAATTCCAAAAATTATATTCTTAAAATTAATATCATTATGGATATTATGGAACTATATAATATGTGTAAAAACCAATACTTTCATAACAAAACATGCATAAGAAAACAAGGGAATTAATAGCTCAAACAATGAAAATAATGAAATATTTTTATAACTGGATGGTAAAATATTATAAGGGGTCATATATGATATTATAAATATTTTTCTAGTTCTGGTATAAATTAATATCATGATTAAAACCATTATACATGATTTGAAATCACATTCAACCAAAAGGAACCATGAGTCAAGGAACTTTGCCTCAATTTCCCTTCATTGAGGAAAATTTTGTTATTGTGCTCCTAATTTCTTCTGAATGGTGTAAATACTACACATTATACATTTAATATCATGAATCATCAATACATCATGATATTAAAAGTTTTAATTTGAATTATTTCATCCATGGTGATTTTACTTGAACATTACCAAGTGGTGAGGGATTTCATCTCAATTACCATTTCATTGATACATATTTGTTAATATTCACCTTTTCACTTATATATGATGTATATAATACCCCTTTTATGTATTAAACATGAAAAAAAATTATTCATGATTGTTAATTTTTTTTATTCATGTTAATTCTTCAAGGGGTTACAATTTAATAAGTTACCAAAGAGTTAATGATTATTGTAAAATCTCACTTTATTTTATGATTGTTTACTTTCTCTTGAAATAATAACTTTATTGTGACCATTTTACATTGGACATTCCATATTTTTGTATCATTGAAATATTTATTTCTTAAACCATAAATCATTTATACATATAGTGGTCTATATTTAATATTATTTTCTTATCTGGGGAAATATTAATAATTTTTTATTCTTTACTTAGTATGGATATCTTATGATAAGTAAGTTATTCATGAATTAAATAAACTATTAGATATATTAGGAATTATTTGAAAATATAGTGATTTTGGGGCCTAGAATTATATATCTGCTTGATGTATCGGTATTCTCATGAGTTGAATTTTAAATGGGGTTTTACGCATAGTTTTAAACTATATTGTGAAAGGTCTTGATAGTATGGGTATCATGATTCTTGATATCATGAAGACAAATTATTAATAATTTTCTTTCATTAAGTATTTATTTTTTATTATCCATGATATTTTTATAATGATATTATATCTGGATGCATTTTATTCTCAATTATTGATTAAATTTCTTTTGTTTTCAGTTATTTACCTTACCATATTAATTATTCTATATCTATTTATGATAGTAAAGTTATTTAAATGGAATGTGTGTTTAGTTATTTACATTTCCATATTTATTATTCCCAATCTAATCATGATTGTCAAGATATTGATTAAATGGAATGTGTGTAAAGATATTTACCTTACCATATTAATTATTTTATAGGGAGAATTCTTCATTTACTTATGATAGCTTCAACTTTGCGTAACTCCTACTAATTATTTGATCTCACCCTTATTTTTTTCCTTTCCCAATAATCCAGAAAAGTGTATTATGAATGATATTGAAGGATATGTTAAATATAATGGTGATATTATCTAAAAAAATATGTTTTAGTTTGTATATTCAATTATAATATAGAAATCCTATATATATCTAGTTTACCAAGACTATTTGTAACACCCCGACCCCGGTTACCTATAGTCTGTGCATTATTACATAATATTCACATGATCACAAAAGATCAAGTCTCGAAAAACCGATTAGTTTAGTAGCCTTGGAAACACTAGATATATTCATAAGTCTTACATTACATCATAAAGTAAAAAAAACTACAACAAACGGGCTTTCACTCGAGGAGTCATCCACTACCGGATGGAGTCTCGAAGGGATCACCATCTCTAGGGGCTTAAAATTGCCAAGCGTGTGGGATGATGACGGCATTGGCAGGGCGCGTTCTTTCTTCTTGCATCGCCGCTTGCTCTTCTGGAAAGAGGTAGGTTGGGACAACGATGCCAAAGCGGCGCTCGTAGATTTTGAGGGCTATGGCTGACTCAGGTGGGTACGAATGATGCCATGGGCATGGGTAACCATCCTGTGGGCCATCCAGTCATTATACTTCTAGGACCCACGGCAGGAAACCTGTTTCCACTCATCCTCATTTCCACTGCTTCCATCTGATCTCCCGAAGACACCTCCCACTTGCGTTGGGGCCAGGCCCAACCGGACTACGTCGTTTTCAATCTGGTTTTGGAGCCAGTCCTTCAACACATAGCATCATTTGATGGTGTTCCCTAGGATCCAGTGATAAGGGAAGTAGTTAGGGTGATTAGTGAGACGCGCCTCTTCTGGCTTCCGGCACTCAGGCAGCTGCACGATCCTCTGCTCCAAGGCGCTATGGAAATAACCGGGGACCTGGGCCTTGTCAAATGAGTAAGTCCAATTCATTCTGTCTGGAAAGGGGGCTCTTGGGGGCTGACCATGACCAGGGGCCAGAGGAGCATTTTGAGGAGGCAGAGCCTGATTATCTCACCTGGGTGGTGGCGGTTCATTACACGGAGGCGCCTGCCGATTTTGAGGTGGTCGCTGCTGGGCTAGAGGCTATGCCCGTGGGGGTGGACCCCTATGGGGCTGCTGAGATGGCCTTACTGGTAGCAACTATAGCTATCTGGGGGCCTCTATCTGGGCCATAGCAGCGGGCTCAGCTCTGGCGGCTCTCCCTGCAGGGATTACAGGAGGCAGTGGGCATGCCTGACTGGCCTGTTGCGAGGCATCTTCGAGGCACTGATCCTTGTCTGAGAAGTCTCGGAACCCTTCGGGGTAATTATGAGTGATCAGAGAAGGAAAATGTTTTGCCTTGACATTCCCTAAAGAGGAATTCATTGTTCATCTTCTGAGTTGTGGAACTGAACTGCTAGAGGAATTTTTGGCGAAGGTCCTCCCAACTAGCCACAGGTCCAATAGGGAGCTGGCTGTACCAGACGAATGTTGATCCTTCAAGTGTTTGAACAAAGAAACGGATCTTGGCAGCCTCCTGCTATTCTGGAGTCCCTAACATAGGCCCGCACCTCGAGTTGAAGTGGGCCAGGTGTTGTGGAGGGTCTCCGGTCCCGTTAATGGGGGAGATCTTTGGGTTCCCAAATCCTGGAGGGGCCGGAATATCATCCACCCACGCTGAGTATGGATTGCCGTCCGGTGGGATTTCCACCTGCCGAGTTTCCAGGGCCTCTAAGCGGGCGATGAGTACTTCCATTAGATCTTCCAGATGTGGATTCCTGTCCTGACTGGGATCTTTAACTTCAAGCGCATTTTTAGGCTCTTCAATCCGGTAGTTAAGCTTAGCAGCTCACGGGGCGGCTGGCAAAGCAACTCTCGGGGCAGCGGGGGGAAACCGAGCAGGGTCCCTAAGGTAATTACGCCGCTCAGGAGGGTTCGGTGAAACATATCGCGCCCTCTTTCCATGGGCTCCAGCCTCTCTTCTATCGTTGAACGCAACATGGTCACGGTTGCCCAGGGGAATCTCATCATGGGGTAGATGCTCCTACCTCTACGGTCCTGGCCTAGGGTTACCTTAGTCAGGCCGCTGCTCTGCAATGCGTTCGGCCAAGAGCTCATCAACCAGCCTATTTTTCTCAGCGAGCTATTAGCGTAGTGTGGCCTTCTCAGGATCTTCCTCGGCCTTCTGTACCGAGGCAGATGGGTCGGTAAGCTTGATGGACCCGACGTGCTCTTTACCCTTTCCGATGTTTCGGCTCAGTGTTAGTGCCTCAGTGGGTGCAGGGAGACCTAGGAGGCTCCTCTATTGGCGAGTAATCCTCCCATATGGGTCCAGTAGTAGCTTTTCCTCAGGGGGAGAGTCCCTATCGAGGAGCTCCACACCGTTTCCCTCATCTAAAAGGTCATGCATGTTGACTTCCACTGCCTTTGGCGACATTCCCTTAGGGCCACCCAGTGAATCGGGCTGTCGGTGGATCGTACAGAAAAGAAGGGCAGCGTACTCCCCCCATCCGCGGAAATGCGCGTGGGGGGTGTCTTCCTCGATAACCTTGTCGGGTACTTGAAAACTCTTGACACATTGTTGCTGGAGGGCCCTATGGTGGCCAAGTGACTCGGGGTGCTGAACCGCGGGGAGCACAACCAGGTCAACCAGACGGCACTGCTCACCAATATCCTCGAGATGTGCTTGTCTCCCAGGATAAGGTGCTAGGTGGTGGCGAAGAAGGGAGTGAGTCGCCCGTAGATTCTGGCGGAAAAATTCAAACTCTCCCAGGGTGAGTGACTCTGGCATATCAAAATCTGATCCTATGACCGGCCAAAACTTCTCGGAGAAGTGGCCCGCTGCGAGGACGGTCTAGAAGCTCCATGACTCAGGTTCGGGGTTTGGACCTTGCTGCCCCTGCTCATCAACCAAGAATGTTCGGGGAGCTATAAACAGCACTGAGGCAGGCCGCTAGGCCAGTGGGTTGGCCTACGAGGAATACGGTGAACATGCTGATTGGCCATCGATCCCTGAGTCGTCCTCCAAGGGTTTCAGTACCCTGGCTGCCACGTCGCGACATGATGGGCAAGTGAATGGGCCTCCTGTCACAGCGTCGATGCTCGCCGAGGGTGTATCACGTTGCGATTCATCCATCGGTCCCCAGAAAATTTCCCCACCCTCCCTGACTAAGGTGGACGGTGCTTCTGGGGAGGCCAGTGGTAACTACTGGTTTGACCCCTGTGGGTACGCCATGTCCTTGTCCTCCTGGATATACCTTTGGAGGGAGTAGGGAATCATACGGATAACGCATTCGGGTATTACGAGACTGACGCGCCGCATCCCCATCCATTCCCTTGACTCAAAGGGTTGGGGGGAAGGTTGCATCATCGAGTCGTACTCTACCTTAGAGTTAGAGAAACGAACTGGTCTAATTTCCGTCCGGACTCCCCTGACATTCCTCTTATGGCGACAACACCCCCCATTCCTACCCCTGGGTGGCTCCTCATGGTAAGGATGATTTCCGTTAAGGAGTCCCCTGGCCTCAATAGCGCTGGGGCAGAGGGGACTGAAGGCCAGGGTGTGGGAAGCACTGGGACAGATTTCAAAAGGGACATGGGGAGGAACTCCACGTGAGTGAGCGACTAGATACGCAACGGCTCCATACTCACGGCCAGCGGTAGGGGGAGTGACCTCATACCCAGTGCAGTGGGCGCTGGAAAGAGTCATACCTGGAGCGTAGCTATCACGAAGAAGTCTTCAGCTTTCCAAATCAGTGGCATGGAATGAGCCTTCATGGTGGGTATCACTACTGCGGATTGGTCCGCGGTGGCCATTGCATGTGCCCACGACCGGGAGAGTCGACCCAACATGCAAGCAGGGTGATCGGGGCCTCGATCTGAGTTGGTCATGTGACTGCCCCTATTCAATGAGTGCGGGGGTCTGGTAGTAGTAGTCAGCAGTGGCTCGGGCCATAGTGGTTGCTAATGTTGGGGCCCCAGGACGGGCATTCTCTTCCGCTCGCGCCCAATGCTGGTATCGGGTCATATGGGTTGGATCCGGTGGTGCGGGCATGAATATTGCCTGCTCCTCAGCTCGAGGAGTCGGGAGGTGACGTCGACACAGCCTGGCAGGGGTTCTTGCCGTTAACCCCTAGGACGGGTCTCCGATCGGGAGGACCCGGACATCCCCCACCTGATTGGCGTTGAGGAGGGATGTGTCAAGTTGCTTTGGGGATAGGCTCCTGAAGCGGTTGAACTTCAGAGTGGGGAGCAGCGGCTCCCTACACGGCCCTTAGGGGCAGCGATGATGGTGAGTCACAACCGCCTCTAGATCCAAATGGGCCATGCCACTAGTGGGGATGATCCCTTCCTCCTCGTACCTACGAACCAGGTCGTTGATCACCCTTCTCTGGATGATTTCTAACGGGGAGAGGGGGCGTAAGCACCCAATAGTCATAGCAATCGGAGCTAGAGTGACTGTGGAAAAAGCGGGATCGTGCATGGTAGCCGTGTCGGTACTACCCATGCCCCTGTGCTGGTGGGTAGGTGGAGATCAAGCTCCAGATGCAGTGATCTGATTCCTGGAAGCAGGGAGATAAACCCATTAGTACTAACAGGAAAAGAAATCGACAACCAATAGCCCAACGTCATTCCGTCTTCTGTGGTCGGCGATAGGGATCCACACTGACGACGTCACAGAACGGAGTGATCAACATCTCACATCCCGGTGATAGGTACCCAGACCTGGTGACATGCTAATCTTCCGACACCCCGAATGCTACCCGTCTCTGTATTGAGGAGAATAGATTCACATCGGGTTCACCATTTTTTGTTTCTGACGCTTTTACATCAGGGCCTGCACATGCGTCCATCACGCATGGGAGGAAATGAAGATTTTTGCCCCGCATTCCAGCTTTCCAAAGGCGGGTGACATATTTTTCTTGTTCAGGGACGTCTACTCCTTGATCGAAACTGGGATGATGGGATGTCGGTTCTTACTTCTTTGGATTCCTCCTCGGAGCTCGTCACCTAGTTCGGGTCTTCCTTATAGATTTAAGACGGGTTTGTGAAGCTCATTCCCTGTGCCATAACTACATGGACTCCAGTTAATTACACTGCTTCCGTCGAGATGCTCCAAGGGGTCTTGTCAGGGCAGCAACCTTCGGTGAGGAGAATGGTCACGTTGGGGTGTCGTTGGCATGTCTTGAAGCTGGGGATTGGCATGTATGTCTTCTTTCCATTATGATAGGGATTCTCAAGGGTGCGGAAGCCTGAGGCATCCCACATCAAACGCGGGTATTGTGTACCATCTAAGGTTTTCCTCATCTTCCCATGTTTAACACGAGGTATGCCATGAGTTTAACGTCTTGCGGAGACGGATCGGACTGATCGGAACATTGAGAGTGGATCAGATTGAATGACCCCCTAGGGGGAACACCGATGTTGGGGTCAGCATGTAGGATACTTCCTGGCTACCAAGGAGTGGGATGGGGTGGCATGATCTCACCGGGATGTGGCGGCCCTGGTAAGGATCAGGATGGATAATGGAGTGGTGGGTTTGAACCTCCTGGAGTCTTCCTACGTATCCCCATGGTAGGGAATCAAAGTCAGCGCAGTTCGGTGGTACGGTGGGACACCTGAAGAGGCGACCCATGAGAATGAATGCATGGATTGGGGCCTGGAGGAAGTAAGATCTCCGAGATAGGGCATGAGCTTTCCAAGGCATGTGGGCTCGAGGGGAGGTCAGGATGAGACCTGGGTGTGAGGCATGGGGCTTACGCTCTGAGATGGCCCAAGAGGGGGAATACGGGGCTTACACTCTATGGTGGCCCATAATAGTGCTGGTGAACCGACACGAAGGGGTCGGAACAACTGAGCGATGGGATTGAACCTCGTGGAGGCTTCCTATGTACCATGCTTTAGCACGGATCAAAGTCCACGTAGTTAAGGGCATATAGTTTAACGTCATGTAGGACAAGGGCATTTGGGGACGTACGCTCTGAGGCGGCCCAGAGTGGATATGGGGCTTATGCTCTGAGGTGGCCCATGGTGGTCAGGGAACTGACGTGGAGAGGTCGGAACAACCGGGTGGTGGGGTTGAACCTCATGGAGGCTTCCTACATATCCCCATGGCAGGGAATCAAAGTCTGCGTAGTTCACTGGGATGGGGATTACGCTCTGAGGCAGCCCTAAGAGGATGCCATGGTCGATGCGTGATCTAAGCCCACATGATTCATGCTCTGTGTGAGAAACAAGAGGCATTAGGGACCATACAATCACGTCGCAAAGGGTGCGTCCGTGAGAAGCGGAAAAGGGATTACGTGTTGAGCAGCCCAAATAGGAAACAGGGGCTTACGCGTGGTTAGCGGCCCTTGGTGTCAGGTCTTACTCTGGGAAGGAGGCTCGTGGTGCGACAAAGCATAGTGGGAAAGGGAATCCACTGGCCTTGGCAGGGGGGAAGTACAAAGAACCATGTGTGCAACCTTCCGCAAGAGAGGCTAGGGGCTTACGCTCTAAGGCAGCCCTTCCCCTGTGGACAAATTCCACTCTGACTAGGAGGATCTCATTCCATGTGAGGAAGATTCCATTCCCATGGAGACAAGAGGCCTAAAGAATGTCTGTGCCAGGGGGACCCTGCGTACGAGGAACGGGGTCAGACCACAGTTTAATTTCATGAGTTAAGGACGATGTGCTTAGCAGTTTAACATCCTGCATCTTGGATGAGGTGTGTTCGCTACACACCCCTAGGGCTTACATGCCCAATGCCCTCTACCCCTTGTGGGAGGGAAGGAATCGGCAAGGCCATAGTGAAGGGGGCCGTAGGGCGAACCATCGAGGGGTCCACATTAGCGTGGCTATGCGAAGAAGCAATAGCCGTTATTGTGCCTATGCGGAGAAGCATAAGGCAAAGCAATGCATCGGGAAACACTACCCAAGGGACCTTGAGGTTACTTCGTACGAGCCTGGTAGGCCTTACAGGAAAACAACACATAGTGCGCATTCCCGGTAGGGAAGACATCAGTTGTCGGCGCGGAGAGGCAGCCAAGGGGCGTCAAGGAAAAGGATCTTGGGTGTTGGGTGCAAAGAGAAGGTTTGCACGCAAAACACTGGGATGGCACGCAATAGGACTATAGGATTGCACGGATGGGTGATTGTGCGCAAAGTATTGGGATTGTGCACATAATAGGGGATTGCGTGCACGGGGTAAGAATTGTGCGCAAGGGAAGAACCCATAGGAGTGGGAAAATTCACTTAAGCCAGTGGAGTTGTGCGCAAAGGTGAACCCCGTGGCAAGGTAGTGTGAAAAGAGGAATTACCTTAAAGTCATCTTGCGCGTGGGGTAGTCCAAATTGCGCACACGGGAACCATTCCGAATTCCGAAACCCCAAATCGTTTGGGGTCGCCTTCTATTTATATGCATCGGCTGGCACAGAATCCAGGAGGCGCATGAAATCTTCCGCACCGGGAACCGTTGGTGTGCAAAGCTTCACCGCGAGGAACCAGGGCGCGCAAAATTGCGTGCCTCACCAGGTTGATTACGTGCATCTCGGGGATTCTTCACGCACATGACTTTATTTCGCGCAAGGCCTCCTTTATTTCTCACACCACTTCCTGGGCCTCCAGACCAGGCCTCTGATTCTGAATATGACTTTGCTTTGTCATTTCGAAACTTCTACTGGGAGTTATGGACTTTTTCGGCATCTACAGAGGTTTTGAGTGATTTTAACACCATATAATGGAAGCTCATTATCGGATATCGAGACCGATATATAAAAGGTATGGTCCTTTTCATTGAAAAATTATTTATTTGAGCATAATCTTCTATATTCTTGTTTTAATATCAAATGATTGAGTAATGGCATGAAATTTTTATTTTTTATCTCTATTTCATGATGAATCCATATTAGTTAAATTGAATTAAATCCAATGAACCAATTCAGAGATAATTAATAAGTAAGTTTTAAGATAATTTTCATAAAACTATTTACTACATTTTTATTCGATTAATATAAAAAACTTGTTAAATATCATTGGAAATAAATTAAATATTTTAACCCAAACCCCTTTACAATTTTTCCAATAATAGTTTTAAATTTAAAGATATCATAGAGAGAATTTTTCTCCATCTATAACTTATATTTAGATTTTGAGGTCCTTAGAGTCCATGTTTTGAGAAACTCGGGTTGGATCTAGAATCAGGGGTCAAAATTATCATGGGTTTGAAATCTGATAGGATTTTTATAGGAACAACCAATGTTTATTTTTTATGATAAATATGACGTTTGATGGCAACAACAGATACTAGATCATGAAATAGTAGTCATCTATTCTTCCAATGAACTATTGGATTGGCTTTATATCTACACTAGGTTATGGGGGTTGAGGGATGTGTGATGGAATAGTGGTATTATCTAATCATTCAGATCAAGAAAGACATGTTTTTTCTTTTCATTACATTCCATGAGTGAAATTATGTGAGACATGAACATGTATCAACCATCTAATCAAGTATATTTGGTGGTTGTCATGTGATGGGTGTCAATGTGGGATTGTACGACATGGAAAATCCGTGGTCATCTAATCAATAGATCAGAGTGACCAAATTGAAGGGGGGTGTGGCATAGAATTACCACACAAACTAGGCACATGGGGGTGCCATGTGCCACCCCCATATTAGTACAAAAATAAGTGGCTTTTATAGCATATCTAGGGTTCAAATTGGTCCTTTAAAGTTATGTTGGACTCTTAATTATAACCCCTACCTAATAGAATCATGTTTGTAAAATTTGTAGATCATTTAATGGATAATTTTAGAGACTAATAACTAATTTCATTCAAAAAAATAATTTTTTAATGGTAATATATTTTTTTGAAACAAAGTATTATAATGAATTATCATTTCAGGTCATCTGACATAAGTTTATCGGGTGATACTGGCAAGGTAGAATGTGAATTCTAAGATCATTATTTCAATATCTTGTTTGATATTAATAAAAAAATCATTATTACTTATTAATAATAATAATGGAATAAATATCATTGAGTCTAAAAATAAATACATTAAATGACTTAAATGGATGAGGTTCTTAACCACAAGAGGTGTCGAATGATTCCTTTTCTTCAACTCAGTGATGAATTATAGTACTGGGATGTCATGGTAGTGAAATATGATCTCATTAAATATTATTAGTACTTGAAATTAAAATATTAAAAATAAATGTTTCCAAAAATACAAAATTGAAATTTAATTATTTAATTTGGTAAGTTCTTTAACCACAAGAGGTGTTGAATGGTCCTTAATTGTGGCTCAGTGTATGTGATTATAGGTTATGCAAAGGAAATAAAATCATTTTTCTTAAGAAGGATTCTCTTAAAATATTTTTACAACTTTTACAAAGATTATGAATTAATTATCAAATAATGAATATAGTATTTTTATCATTTAGGTTAAATAGGGATGAGAATAAATTTTTTTGATGAAAGTGATTATGATTATAAAAGTGGATTAACAGATAAATAATGAAGAAAGTAATTTAATAGAAAATAAGTATTTATTGTTAAATAGTGTAAGTGAGAAAATGATTTGATACTAAGGATAAGGAATTCCCACATATAATGTACCATAATTACAAGTGAAATGGTAATTGATTAATAAATTAATCATAATCAATGAAATGTTATAAGGAATTATGGATTAAACATTATGGGATAAGATTGTAGGATATTTCAAATAAATATTCATGTGGTTGATGAGAATGGATGAATAATGTAGTGGAGTACTTGTGGTTACTTGAGATTAAAAAATGAAACTTAAAGTAAATAAATTAGTGTAAACCTAGATCTAATGATTCATATAGTTAATATAAGAACATCATTTATAATTATTGAATTATTCTCATTAACTTATGATAGGTTATAATGGTTGGAATTCATTTGGGGTGTTATGGATGCTAGTGAGGAAAATATGGATGGTAGTATGTGTTTTTTGGTGATGTGTCTATAAAGATAATTTAATAACTAATATTCTTTATTTATTGAATTAAAATTGGATTCCTATATACTTTTTATTGAGAGTCTAATGAGAATGGTATAATAACTTTATATTTCTCTACGAGAGTCTTGTGAGACTAACATGGGGTTCCTTACCTATGTTGTTATGTTTGTTATTTGTTTTTATTACCTTGAGATGTGATGTTTCTTGTCATGAGTGGGTATCAATAGTGATGGGATATGGTATCTTATCTTATTTACACTCACCATTTATCTAGAGTTATAGTGGGTGATAATGACCATACATTTCTTCACTTACTAATCAGGGTAGAGACCAATGATGACTTATACATGTATATACTTTTACCCATCCATAGATCTGTTTCAAGATAGATTGGATAGCTTTAGTAGATATTTGGAGATGATTATTTTCTCCAACATGTCTTATTCAGGATAGATGGAGATGAATAATACCATTAGTATCCATGATACAAGAACATGATGGGTGAGATGGTTGGAGATGATTTATTCCTCTAATATCCCTAGGAAAAGAATAATATCCATGGTAATTCACCTACATTGTAAAACTATCCCTCACCCATGTATCTTGGGTCAAGGATGAATAAGATACACCCAATATTATCTCTATTCCTCACCCACTACTATGGTATTGGGAGTACCATATATTAAATGCAATCACTAGAGATGTATATTTCCCCCATTATACCAATATATATCTTTAGTCCAATAGATTTTCATTTCCTCTATTATTTTGGACATGTATACACTACTAGCTACGAAGATGTGAATTTACTTCAATATAGATATGTATTTCTTCTAGTAATTTTGAGATATTTGGAGATGTGTATTTCCTCAATTACTATTGGGATAGGTGGAGATGTGTATTTCCTCCACTATCAGATGACAAGTGCATCTCAGGTGAATTATTGGGCATGAAATACTTTATATAATAGGATATTTAATTATTGTTCCATGATGAGTAGCCTTGTTATTTGGTGATCCTGATCAAAGTGAGTTATGGGAAGAATGGTCAGGACTGATCATGGTTATTTATGGTGAATATTTTAGACCATTTCATCTTTCCCACACTTTACTTATTATTACGGTATGTAGAAACTATATGTATATGTGGCCATCAAACTACTTGGTATTTATATACTGTAAATTTTTATAATCACCCTAACATGAACTTTTGTATTTTTTTCTCCATATATACATAAATATTGGAGGCTGTGGATGATAGATAGTTACGTAATTAGAATATAGAAACTAGTTTATATGGATAATCGATTGGATATCTTATATGGTGGTCACTTTTGTGCTATCGATATTTATAATGGCATATGCTTGGGATGTATCAGTTGTACCTAGTGATTTATATATGCCATTTTTCATTGAATTTAGTATATTTTAGTATAAATGTATATATTTCATTATTCAGTTTTACATCTCATGCATGTTACGGTATATTTTAATGTATGATTGCATATGGAAGGTTTATTATAGAGGTAATGCCTCTCATGATTGTGTGGATACCTCAGAAATGGTCACCGATCTTTGTCCTGGTGAAAGAAAGACTAGATATTCACTTACTAGAATATCGATATGTGCCATTTAACATCCCCAAATAACGTGAAACTTAAACTGGGATCTGATACCATTTTATAATGAACGAACTCAGGCTACCTTGTATTGTTACTAGAGTTGGTATGCTACATGGACCATGGTGTATTTTCGATCACCACAGGCTAGAAATTAGTGTCAAAGAATGAAATTTGACCAAGTGGGAATGGTTTCACCCATAAAGGAGCCAAACTATAGTAAGGGGTCTATCCATAGAACTCGAATATATATTACCATATATTGGTATGTCATGAAACAAAATAAGCAATTTAGAAAATATAAAAAAGAACCAAACATATAATAATGTTAATGAAAAATCATAATAATACTATAACCATAATATAAAACTGATTTAAATTTTAAAAAAATAAATGTTTTTTAATCTAATTATATACATGATCTCAAATGATCAAAAATAAAAGGGGGATGAGGTTTGAAGGTGATAACATAATGTACATGGGGAGAGTAAAAAATATATAAAAAAATATTTTTGCCCATCTCT
Source organism: Viscum album (assembly GCA_963277665.1). Classification (NCBI taxonomy): domain Eukaryota; kingdom Viridiplantae; phylum Streptophyta; class Magnoliopsida; order Santalales; family Viscaceae; genus Viscum; species Viscum album. The sequence continues at coordinate 1,192,152,295 of OY728123.1, read as the reverse complement.
ATGTGAAACGAGTGTCTTCTCCCATCATATTTCCTCCTCCAAACAAAGACAATACTACCAAGAATAATAAAAACCTCTAATAAAATCCTTACCATTACCTATATTATTCTAAACTAGATCTTCATCCATTCGGAGGGTGTATGTAGGGTGTAAACATAACTTTCCCAGTAGGATACCACTAATTTTTACTTGTAAACCCATTGGTAGATAATCCATAGAATGCTGGTTGAAATAAAACTATAAAATTATCTATTAATTTTTAACAAAACAACTAAAATTAACCAATTTAAAGGAAAAAATCGTTAAATAAGTCTATGCATAAAGTTATATCATTCAAGTCATAAAACCAAAAATCAGCACCATGGGAATCATCTTAGGTAACTAAGCACATGAAACTCTATAATCCTCATATTGTCCCATATATAAATCAATGTTTCTATCTATATTTAAATTTAATTCCATGTTTACTACAATCTAGAGCCGTATCCTAAACTAGTGGGTATATCCACGCAATAGTAGAATCCTTCGCTAAAGGTAATCTCAAAAGGACACTAGTAAGAGTGGCATAATAACCAGTGGTGTAATCTATGGTAAACTATGTGAGTGGTATAAAATACCTACTGAGGTATGGGTCCTAGATTCCAACCTATGTTCCTATGATTACTATAGAGTATATCTATTTTCAAGGAGTTCCAATTTCATTTTCAATATATTTCCACATAATATAGAAACATCATTCCATGAATTACATTTTAAAAAACCCTTAATTCACCTTATTAATAAATAAAAGTCTATAAAAATTCATTTAATTCATTATAAAACCAAGTTATAAATTTTGTCAAACACTTAGTAAATACCATTCAAATTTTATACTTAAAACATGCTTTAGAGACCCTTTAGTTACCCATAATAAGGGGAAGTCATTAAAACTAATTTATACAATATATATATATATAATTCAAAAAATATGTTATATAATGATTTAAAATAATAGAGAAAATTAGTTTCATAGATTAGGTACTTATGGTTCTTCAAAAAAAAGAAACACATGGAAAGATATACCATAAATTGATGCAGTCATTGGTTTAGAGTGTTATTCCACCCAAAGAGGAGATAAATAATCCCTTAAATTCCAAATAATGACCTATTAATGGAATACCCTTATAAAAATAGTCCCATATGAAACTCTTTGCGACCATTTCCCTAAGGGTGAAAAATAATGGAGGAATAAGGAGGAGAATGAAGGAGAAAGAAGAGGGAGACAACCTAGTTGAAAAATATAATCAATTTGATGAAGATTTAGGGAATAATTCATGAAAATAGGGAGAATATATTAGAGGTAGAAGTGAGGGAGGAATCTATAGATTTGTAGAAAAGTATGAATGGTGAAAATAACCCTTCTACTTAAGTAATAATTTAAAAAAAATAGGCAAAAATTAAATTGTAAATATCTCTCATAGTTAGGTCACATGGATTTTATACTCATGCACCAACCAAGTGTGAGGTTTTGGAACAAAATGTCCAGACTAATATGGTTTAGTCATAATGTTGGGATAACCATGCTCCAATCATGAAAATGTATCTAGAATTCCTAGGTCTAATCTATATAATTTGCATGCACAGTTAGAAAAATGTGTGCCTTAACCATGTGACTTGGAAAATTATTTCAATAATTTAAAATTTTAACCCAAACATCAAAATAATTGATAATATAATAAATAATAAATCACATATATAAAATTGACATTTTGGGTGTCATAAAAATCTTTATAACATTTTATACATACTCATCATGGGAATTGTAATCACTATTACATTGTTTAAGTAAAGGTCATATGCAATTTTATCTCAATAACTCTAACAAAATATTTCATAAACACGTGATTTGTACTATGATGAAATAAATATAATTATCATTACACAGTCATGTCATGATACTCTAGTTTTTACATCTCATGTACCATCACAATGTCGGCACTATTATCCCATAGCATTTTTAGTGTGATCATGATAAATTCGAAAGATTCTACCATTTCAACCTCTTGATGTAGGAAATGTATTCCCTAATATATTCTCAATGTTTTATACAATCCATATAAATCTTTATATTTGGTAAAAAATATTAAACTCCTAAAAACATAACAACACTGGCTCTAATACAAATATTTCATTTTGATGGGAATAACACTTATCCAAAGGCAGTGAAAACATCCTGCTAAACTATGTCATATAATCTTATAGTAATAGGTTTAGAGGAATTATATAAAAGAATATAAAAAATATACCTAAATTTATTAAATTAAAAAACTTTGATCTTCTCTATTAAATATGTCAATACATCTTACATGATCTTGATGGAAATCTCACAGAGGTAGAAAATAGACTCCCTTATCCAATAATGTCTACAAGTTATGCAAATCACCAAGAAAAATACTCAAAAATATTTACCAAACTCCCATGACATACAAGAACCTTAGTGTTGAATTAAGGAGATAAACATATATAATCGTCTTGGAGTTTTATAGAAATTATATATGATACTAAAAAAATTCTGTGGTCTCAAAATCCTCTTATAAACATCAATTTCACTCCTTGAAGTGGTATTATAATACCAAATATTTTATAAACATTCAATTTGTGATATTTTTTATTATTCCATGTATCTCTAAAATATTTGAATTATGAAACATGTTAAAAAAACATTATAACAATGACCAACCATGAATGATATGTTTAGAACATAAATAGTTAGTAAAAATAATTTAAATATTATCACATGATATTTTAATTGAAAAAATATAGTTAACTATATAATAATAATAACAGAGTAATGAAATATTATATGATCTACATTGTTTGATTGATAGTGTGTTATAACGATGTGAGAGCACCAATACTAAATGATTCTAAAAATAAGATCAAACGGGAATATAGAAATAATAAGAATAAGAACAAGAATAAAACATAATGATTTACATGTTTTTGAAGGAATCCTTATGTCCACGAAGTGGCATAATTATTTTTATTATGTTTAGGTGAATATCATAGGAACAAACCATATGGTACAAGAAGATGGGATCAAAATGTGCTCATAAAGAAACATGATGATATAGTAACCTATATTTTTATAGTACCTATACATGTAAATTGTTCCAAAGAGATATAATAACTTGTGTCAATGTGTTATATGTTTATCTAATACTCAGTATCGTTGTTTCATATTAGCTCTTATATATTGGTTGGACAAGCTAAAGTGCCTTCAATGGCCTTGTAATAGAGGTTGAGTTCTAAAATCCATCAAATTGGTGTTCAATATGGGATAACAATACTAGTCCTAAATACTTCCAATAAATCAATATCTACCATTACAAACCATTAAAATATATACCATGTTGTTTATTTCACCTCATAAGAGACACACAGCATTTAGTCCATGACACAATCTGTATCTTGACATAATCATCATCCAAAAAATGTTGTGTGTATAACATTTATTATGTCATTTTCTTTACTATATAAAATCAATAAAATTTCAAATATTTTCTCATATTTTTTTAATTATATTATACTAAGAAACAAAATAGAATTTTTCATAATGATAATATATATATGTGTGTGAAAATGTAATAAATTATTACTACTTAATCAATAGGGACTTAGTTTTGTTGGTAAACATGAAATTTTACCTTCAGATGTTACTTAAATTTTTATATATTTTTATATTAAAAAATATTATTTTTATTGATTATATGATGATTATATTAGAAAAAAAATCTCACACTTTAATTAAAATCCTCCTGAACAACATCAACAACATAATTTTATGATTTTGTTTCAAATACCAGTAGGTCAAATTTTTTTCTCTCAAAATATAAGAGGTAAAATGTGAAATTTATGATCATTAGTAATTTCATATTAGGTTTAATATTATTTAAATAGTACTAATAAAAAATTATGTGCAATCAGTATGAAACCATTTAAATTGGTCAGCATTTATAATGCTTATGTGGTTAATGAATTTTTATTTCATACACACAAATGGAAAGTCATATAAATAAATGAAATATAGTTTCTATTTAAAATAAAGTAATTAAAAAGAAAGTTAATTTGAATTCTATAACTAGTTGTATGAAATAATCAAGTTATCTACCTAAGTAAAAAACTATGTTATAATGTTCAAATGTTATTGGTTTGATATTTATCAAAATTTTCATCTCTATCCATGAAATGAAGTTTTTTATATAAATTATAAGTGTTATATTGAATCAAAATAACTATTTATATTGTAACATCAAGCATATAAATTTTATTTCACAAATTATTATTATTCTATAATAGAATTAATTGATTGATGGAGTGAAATAAAAATATAATATCATAAAAATCGATTTATTAAAAATGAATTTAATTATATTAAAATGAAAAATAATAAAAAAATTCAAGATTCATCATAAAATAAATATTGTTCAGAACAATATACAAATATCATTAATGAGTATTTATAGTTAAGGTTCAATGTTGACGAAATTATTAATAAGTTATTTTTTAATAACTTGGAAATTAATGAAAATTAAAAATTTATATAAATTGATAGAGATAATGATGGAGACAATGGAAATGGTGGAAATAAATATAAAGTTTTAGGTGATGTCGGAAAATAAAATCATGATTTTCCTGTTAATTTCCTTAAATCGTTACCTATGAATATTTAATTTTAGAATATATTTTTACTAATTATTTAAATTTATTTTCTCATTTTTTATGTTTCAAATGTCTAGAGATAATTTTTAGGATAATTTTTATAATACGAGTGATACTTTAAGTAACCAAATGAGTGAATTCATATTTTTTCAATACCTTGATGAGAAATAAAATTCAAAGTGTGCTGATAATATAGTTGAGTTGCTTCTTCTTTTAGAACTTGGCTATTCAGCTTCAATATAGAAGCCCTCATGGATAAGATATAAGATGAGGTTAAAAAACTATCTAAAATAGTAGGAACGCATGTAAAGTAAATCTAGATAGCCTGGAAATTGAAGATATATCATTTTTATAATCATTTAATATTAGACAACATGTACATATTAAATGGATTCTTATGTGAGGACATAGAAATGGAAATTCTATTTATTGAGAACAAGTGATAAACACCTTTTGGAAAATACTTTGGGTTTTTTTTTGAGTAATTGAGAAATCCCACTGAAGTTTTGAAAATATTTGTAGAATATTTTATTGAAGTCTACAACTGATGTACTATATGAGAAGAGTGGCAAAGGACAGAACCCTATGAACATCATAGTTTACAATAATTCATCATAGGGTAAACCGTGTAACTTTATAAGGTATATATAAATACCTTAATAAGGTATATTTAAATTTTTAATGAACCTTATTTGAGTACAACTCAACTTCATTGGGTGAAAATCAACATCATAGCGTATAACCCTTTATGAAATACTGATAAATTGATATCTTTGTGAGATACAAAGAACCTTCTTATGGTACATAAACCCTACATTGGCTTTCAACGGTACAAGAGCATCATTAGGTACCATCATAGGGTAAAATATTTGTAAGGTAAAAATAAACCACATGAAGAATCAAATACTTCTCTAACCCTAAGAAGATAGTCTAGATCATCCAGGGAACTTCGTAAGGTTCCTTTTGAGACATCACAGGGTAAAAATAAGAGGAACACTGTGAAATGAGAAATATTAAAATGATAAATAAATAAGAATGAATATTATAATAATTTGATATAAATGGATGATATAATGAACTTAACTTCATAGATTAAAATATCATAATCAAAATAAAACGAATGTGATTCAGATGGAATTTAAAGGCGATCCAACTAAGGAATAAGATGGTCTTCAGTTGAGTTCCATGCTGCAAGAAAAAAAGCCATAAGAAAATGATGTATGTTTTCATGAACTTATGGAGGAATTACAAAGAAATTAAAGTAGTGAATATCATGTAAATTTTATGGAATGAAATAAGATTGAGAATTTATCAAATTTAAAAATAAGAATTTAGTGGGAATTTTTTATGTGTTTTTAATAGAAATTAAACAATAACTTATTTAACAATTTGAAATAAAATGTGATGAATATCGTACCACAATTATCAATGAGTTTCCATAATTTTTATGGAAATAATATTTGTAAATCCTTATGATATTAATTGAGTATAATTACTACAATAAATAATGAGATTACATGTTTGACACTTTCACTATTCTAAAGAAAACTATAGTGTAAAAGAAGAAGAAGATTGAACATTGTGATATCTATACTTACAGGTATGGATGATAAAGAATATGAAATGTGATTCAATAGTTCTTTTACAAGAGAATAATTTCATCATGCTTGAGTATTCATAATATTGATAAAGAACCATATCACTCATGATATGGAGTGATTTTCAAGACTAGAAGATCTGTTCATTAATTTTTAATGATCCTAAATATATAGTAAACTATATGACTAGTAGATTCAATGTGTTTATGGAGGGAGATCTACATCATGTGTTTCAGGAGTATCCTGGGGTATAAGGATAACATTCCTTATTTTGGATCATAAACTTTTAATGGGTAAGTGAAAATCTGCAAACTCTCATGTGGGACTCGAGATCTAGATCTTAGTGAGAATCTAAGATGATTAGACTATGATGGTCTTTAGTGTAATCACTTACCAATACATTAGATAATCCCTAATTGGGGGGACTAACCAATCATGAATAGAAGTAGTTTTTAAGGTCTAATTTTTTAAATACTTATGTTCATGTTATCTTTAAATGCCACAATAATTAGGTGAGTTTTAGTTAATCAATAAATAGAGGATCGTGGTTTTAACTGGACATAGATTTAATATATTAATAGAATAATTCATAAATTATACCACTAATTAACACCCCCCAACCATAGTGGTATATTTTACCTGACCCCTACAATACTAAGTTAATATATAATAACCATGATACTCTATTATCATATTCACATGGTGGGAATATTAGTGGTGTTTCATCTAGGTTGGGTCGATGACCTACTGGGTTGATGATTTTGGACATTATTCCCAATAATAATTTATCTATTTATTATGATCATTATGTGAGGAAGAAATATTGTGTGTGTTCATGTGTGTTTTTAATTGATCATTTTCTTGACTATAATTTTTATAATTATTTTATTAGTTTATTACATAATATAATTTCTCAGGATATTGTGATAATGAAAAACTATTTTTATTATTCTTTGTTTTTTGTGGTATTTGGTTCTCATGGATATGTATCGTTGTATGGTTGATCACTCATTGATATAAAAATAAATTATTATCATTGATTATTGTAAAATCTATATGTGTTCTAGTTTATTTTTAGTAATTTTGTGTAGGGAATATGCTATTTTTTTGATGAGTTCATGATACCCTCCATCAAATATTCATAGAAACTTGTATCCATAAGTTCCTTCATCAATTTTTTCACAACACCGGATGGGGAGTGATGCAATGCAGATAGCTTCCTTATTTCTTTAATTATCAACCACGCTATATTCCCTCCCACTCATGGGAGGGGTTATGTGCCTACTAAATTGACAGGGCTTTTAAGAGGAGATATTTGTATGTAAATACAGTGGGGCTGGTAAATATGTGACTCCTAGGGTTGGAATTTGTACATTTTTCCATCAACATTAATTAATCACTACTAAAAAACCATAAATTGGCAGTGATTTTTTATGGTGTAATGGTTTTTCAAATATTACTAAATATTATGTGGTAGTTCATTAAATTTTTGGGTTTTTCAATAGTGAAAATTAATTTATGGGTGTTAAGTTCAATTTCAATATGATTTCTAGTAGTGTTTTTTCATCATTTAGTGGTGATTTTTGATATTTACTGGTGTTTTTTTTTGAATTTTTTTTCAAAAAAAAAATTGTCACAAAATTATTTATCAATAATTTTATTATTTAAAAAAATTTAAAATGAAACCATCACTAATAATTTTATAGAAATTTTTATTTGGAAATGGTTTATCAAAACAATATTGAAATATTTAAAAAATAAAACTAAAAATATAGACATTTAAACTATAAGGTAAATTTACATAATATAATTAAAAAACATAAACAATGTCAGTAGTAAAAAAACATACTAATTATATATATTTTTATTATATACATTCATAAAACAGTTATTTAACATCGGTAATACAAAAATAACATATTTTTCACTATAAAAATCCCCCTCCCACACACCATCGATACAAAAATATCATTTATTATCACATCCAACACTATCGACCCACAACATGACCACCAAAATATATTTTTTTATTAAGAGAAGCACTTTTATGGACAAAGTGGGAAACCATAAATTTATGCACATATAAAATTATCCAGTATCATAAGTAATGGCTGAATATTTAAATAGTAATTTAATCATTTTATAAACCTTACCTCTTTGAAGACTCCATTATAGAGCTGTATCATTTCCATACAGATCATATTAGAGGAGGTCTTCAATATTTTAACAGATCATGTCCCAATTTTTGATGAGATATTCCACTGTAATCTTCATTCTATTGTATCCACACACCAATATTCCAAGATGTTTTTGGATATAGAAACCCTACTCATTGTTAAATCTTACCTAAATATATCGCCCCACCATCCTGTCAAACTCATCTTGGGTGGACTTGACCTTTAATTCTGTATCTATGAATTATTCATTGCAATTGATTATGGGTTCCTAATCATCACACTCCATCATTTCCATTCCTCTTAGAGTGATATCGGATTCAGAAGCTTCCTTCTCCCCATTGGCTAGATGGATAACAGGTGATTACCCTGCTTGTGTTTCTAACTCCTTAGTTATTTCATTTGTTGGATCCTTTATACTTTCTCATAGAGATGTTGTCTTAAATTTTGGAAGCCTTTGGATGGATTTTACCTCTACATGATGATCTAGTAATAGGAGGACTGGGTAAATTTGAATAGTATAATATCCTTCACAGCCTCTGGTTTTGCTTAATAAATCCATCTGAATCTATGATATTATTATTTCCCTTAATTGAAGAGGATCTAAGATAGTCCTTTTCAATGTCCACTTCCTTGGACTCGGTAGGGGAGTTTGAGGCAGAATATGAATTCTCATGAGAAAATTACACCCGCATAAAGGGGTCCTATTGATGGCCAACTTCCACTTAATTTCCTTACTCAAAATCTTGAGACTCTTCTCCTATCACTTCAAACTAATTTTAAGAATTACTACCAATGGGTAGTACTTTGTCACCAGCTAGTAATGAATCGACCTGTCTGTCATCTCCAAACTTTTCCTTGATCACAACACCCAACCCAACCCTTTGATTCTCCATATTCATCACTTGGGGAATAGTGGATATAGATTTCACAGTCTCTGTAAAGGAGGAGGGAGACTAGGGGAGATCCCCCTGATCTGTTACAATCTTATCCTCACATTACCCATGGATCACACCCAGGAAAACATTACTTAAACACATATATTTTTTCAGTCTATCAAAGACATCCACCACTCTTGTATCTAGAATCATAGATTTAAAAACATTTTGTGCGATAGAAGATACTCCAGCCTCTCCATTAGTAATTTGATCCAACTGATAGGCCTTTTACGCTACAACAACAACAACTTCCCTTTAATCATGAAGAGAATCTCTCCTAGGTAAAAAAGATGATCCCCTATGATATCTTCCGACTTCATGACCCAAGTAATTAAAACTCCAATAGAAATTCACCTAATAATCATAGAAGATCTTCTGGTTCCATATAAGTTCCCCTTCAATCTCAATTCTTATGAAATCTAAAGGTCTCTTTGAGACATCCACTTCTACAAAAATTATGGGAGAAACTCGATGGTAGACCGCATGAGTATGGGAGTCCGAACAAAGGTACTGACCAATAATATTTCCATTGAACCTAATAATAGATGGATTTTGGAATGGTAATGGGAAACTAGGGAGGTATATCTAGATCACTTTAGTCATAGAGTCACGAAATAGATAAAACTCGAAAGACCATCGAAATAGGTAGAATCGAAAACCATCCATAACATGCATAGCATTTTCCCAAGAATAGATCAGATCCTCCTTGTTCGAAAAATGTAACATAAATTTCTAGAATCCAAAAAATAAATAACCACCTAGTTCTTAAAGTTCCAAGACCATAAGAAAAACCTGTTGAAGGAATCAACGGAGGGTTGTTGCTTCCCAAAGCGAGAAACCAGTGTGAGATCCAGTAGCACTGAGGAATTCATGTAATCCAACGAAGATATAAGAAGGGAGGGTTGTCCATCCACATAGTCATGAACTTGAGGGATCACTTAGATATATGGAAAGTAGGGAAGGGAAGATGGGTCCACGAAATGGGGAAAGGAATGGGGAAAAGAGGGAAATGAAAGTGAAGAAAGAGTATCTGCCTCCTTCCTTGACCGAAGGGGTCTGAGGATGGGAGGCAGCAGCACGACCATGACCTTCACTATGGAGGTAAAGGGGAGCATGAGCAGAGTAGAGTTTTAAGATCTTATTAACTCGCAACATCACTATCAAATCAAAGGAAAAAAGATAATACACAAACAAGAACCATTAATCACAATTGATAGTTTTAATAATATAATTCATGATAATATTTAAAAAATATACCACAAAAAGTATATTTCATCATGATTGTGCTCTAAAGAGTATTGTGGATCAAATGACAATCCATGTCCAACCCAAACCTTCTTCCAACATATTCTGCCAACAACAATAGAAAACAACATGTCGCTATTTCTATGCGAAACAAAAAAAATAATTTTACTAAAATTGTACAAAAAATCAAACTAATAATATTTGTAATCTATATTAAAATGGTATAATTCTATAATACGTATAAATAATAAATCCATTCCAAAATAACAAGAAAACATCAAAAAATAAGTTTATATTAATGGAAGTTGATTTATGGTGCTTGGATGAAGTGAAAAAAAACTTGTTGACATGGGTGGACTGGGTATAAAGGATCTATGGAAGTTCAATGGGGATATTGTCAATAAGTTCAAATGGAATCTTCTTTTATATGATGATGAACCCATTTCTTTACATAAGTAATGGATTGTTCAGAAGTTGTAGAGTGGGTATTATTTCTACCCCTCATCTACTATTTATAATTTAATAATATGTTGTTATCATGAACTAATGATATTCTCAAGAAGGATATTTTTCAAGGATTTATAGGTCAATTGATCGACCACTTCAAAGTCGGGTAAACTTTTAAGGTAATTGGTGGTGATTCCCCAGAATAAGTAGCATATGCAATTAGTGTTTTAAATAGGATAATTAGATATGTTTCTGGTTTTATGTACCCTAATATAACTTCACAGGTCTAGGGATATTCTTAAATTGACAAAGATATACTACTCTAGATACAAAAAATTACTAGTTACATTAATTTTGAGGTTCACTGCATATTAAAGTTAAAATAATGATTCAAAGGTGTCGTGATGGATCACTAAATTTGGGATTCCAATCATTTATCCCTCTATAATTATTATTCCATTGAAATTATAGAAAACCCAACTACCTTTAGATGATTAATTTCAGAAATTTGGTCTTTAGTTTACATCAGTGTGTTCGATATTTTTTAGTGATTCTCAAAATCAATGTCTTCTATTTATTTAATATTATTATATAAAGAACCTATAGAGATATGTTTATTATTTTTTTAATGTTAATTCATTTCATGATAATGATTTTATTGATCTGGTGGTTTTGATCACTGATGTTTCTATTAATGAATAGATTTACAATATTTTTTAGTTGTTGGGGAATTTTTCTGTTCTTTTACTTAGAATGTGAGGAATGGTTTTTTTTTCAAAATCAATATTATTATATTCATATGGGTTTCATGATGATCTATAAAAAGTTTCACACAACCTCTAATGTTCATAGAGGTACAATGATCATTTACATTTATCATTTAAATATATTTCATCTACTTTGTGTTATAGGAATAATAAAGAATGTGATTTTCATGAAGGTTATTTTATGGATTCCACAATTATCAAGCTGGATAAAGGTGAATGATGATGGTGTGGCTTAAAGTTCACCAAAACCATCCAGTTACTATGTTTTTTCAACACCCGTTGAGGTTTTTTCAAGAAATGTTTCAATCAGTATATTGGTAATGGATCTCTTTATGAGGTGGATCTATGATCCACAATTCATGGAATTAAATATATAGTTCATTTTATATGGAATCATTAATGGGTTTAATATGATTTGACTCTTGCTGTGAAGGCTATATGATCCAGATCAAGAATTTTTCCTTATATATAACTCCTATATTAGTTACACTATGAGAAATCATTGGATGGATTTCACATGAATGTATCCCATGTTTACTAGGAGGGAGGTTAGGTGGAAGATGCATTTTTAATGAAAGAAATCATGGAAGGTGGCACATTTTGGTTCTTTATAGCACCTTCTTTTTTTATAACACTTATAGAATTGGGTTTTAGGTGTGAGATGCACACATGAATTTATAAACCCACTCTATAGTGTTATCTCTTTACTTTTTATTTAATAAAATTTTAAGACCAGGTGCTCCTAGTGCTTAGGATTCTCTGATTATAATTCAAGACCAAAAATAGAAAAAAAATAGAACATAAAATAATTTTAATATATGGATCATATTACATGAATAGAATTTTTTTGTTTTACATATACTATTTTCTAAAAAAACATAATCCTTAAAAATTTCATTAAATACATAGAAAAAACTTAACATAATTCATTAGTAAGTGAACATAATAAAAAATATAAAAAAGAAAATGAATTATCAAAATAATATATTTTAAAATTTTTTATAGGATATATTAACCATTAAAGAACATAATAGTTTAATAGAACATTTTCTATCACTATACATAACATGTAAAATATTAAAAAATATACAGCAAATAACATAAGTTAATATAACATATAACACATTCGAATACAAAACATAATCTAATATAAATAATTATCAATTTAAAACATGGAAGGCAAAAAAATGTAGTATGTAGTTGTAAATTTGAGAAAATAAAGCAACTAAAAAAGAATAAATTAATCATAGTGCGGAAAAGATAGGAAAAAAATAAAATCAACCTCAATAAAGTTTCAATATAGTAACCAAAACTAGATAAATTAATATGTTAGTCCAAAACAATATAATTAATGTTTATTGAAGGATTTTAATCAAATGAATAGATATCAAGTATGAAGAATATAAAAATATTAATAATCTCAAAATAAAATGGAGAATCTAACATAGATCAATTCTAAATAAATCAATCATGGATTGAGTTCAAAGCACTACTACACATATGCCCTTTTAATAGTGTAAAAGAAACCTTTTAATAGTACTAAAAAAGCTTTGTTAATTGAATCCCTGATAAGGGGAGTCCCCTTTATCATTTTTATTTTAGTACGGATAAAGGACCCCCTTTATGAGCACTATTTTGAGTGCTAATAAAGGCCTAGCTAGTTGCAATGTGCTGTTAATATAATAGCACACCCATAAAAAACTAGTAGATATATAAAACACACATAGAAAACAATGATATATAAATTTAGTGGACATCATGAATACAAAAATAACCTCCCATGGTATATACAAAAAAAATTATATATACATTTCGTACAATGTTTTATATAATTACATTTACAATTACCCAATAAATAGTTAAAAACATTAATGTTTCATATTTTGATGCATGTGATCCCCTCAAAAAAATGTCTGACCATGGTATAAATTTCTGAAAAAATCATCCCAACTTGAGAAACTTTTACCACGTCTATAAGAAAACAAATATTATGTTAGTACTACTATAAATAATTAAATTAAACAATAATATGAAAGAATAAATTAATATAATGTAAATTTTTAATAAAAAGGACATATTTGGAGTTATATCGGTCACATTGTGTATCATATTAAGGTGGGGATAATTCCTACACATCAAAAATTAGTTATGGATTGTTGTCCTAAAATATAAAAAGAATACGAATATGCTTTCTCAGTTTTGAGTTTGTCACTTTTTCTTTAACTAAAATTAATATCAAATTTAAATAATGACACATTTGGATTTATACCAATCACACGTTTTGTCATCTAGATGTGATGATTCCTACCTATCACAAATTATTGATGGATCATTGTCCTAAAGTATCATAATAATCTAAATGGGTTTTTTTGGTTTTTATTATGTCCGTTTTGTTTTTTTACTAAATTTCATTTCAAACTAGAAACACACATTTTGAGTCATATCAAATGAAGTGTGAGTCATTTTGACATGAAAATGCTTTATACATGTCACAAATAACATATGAATCACTATCCTAAATTATGAAGATAATCATAGTGTGTTTACTTGGTTTTCAGTGAGTGAAACGTTTTGAGATGAAATGTAGATCATAAAACTAAAAACAGACACTTTTAGTCATACCAGTCACACCATGTATTGTATTGAGGTGTGGATGTTTCATACATTTCACAAATAACTTAGGTATAATTTTCCAGAAGTATCAAAACAATCCAAATTTGTTTGGTCTATTTTTCATATTCCAGTTGTGTTTTTTCTGAAATGTCATTTCAAACTGGAGACACGAATTTTGAGTCATAAAGATCATATCATGCATCGTTTTGATGTGAGACTACTTCATACATGTCACAAATAACTTATTAGTAATTGTCCTAAATTATGAAGACAATCAAAGTGAGTTTTCAATGTTTATAGTGAGTGGTGTATTTGGCCTAAAATGTCAATTTTAAACTAATAACGGAAACTTTTAGTCATACCGGTCACACCGTTCATATGATTGAGGGGTTTTTGATTCATACACATAAAAAAATTATTGATGGTTCATTGATCTAAATTTTCAAAACAGTCCTCATGTTTTTTCATGTCACTATTCTTTTTTACTTAAATTAATGTCAATTTTAACAAAAAAGACACATTTGGAGTTATAACAGTCACACCGTGCATTTTATTGAGGTGGGGTTGATTAATAAACATCAAAAATTACTCATGGATCATTTTTATAAATTATCAAAAACAATCTGAATGCATTTTATCTATTTTTAGTATGTCACTTTTTATTTTTACTAAAATTAATGTCAATTTTAAATAATTAGAGACACTTTGAGTTATACATGCCACACTGTGAATCTTATTGAGGTGAGGTTGATTACTACACATCAAAAATGACTTATAGATATTTTTTAGAAGTATCAAAATAATTTGAATGTTTTTTCTTGGTTTTTAGTATGCCGGTTGTGTTTTTTTACAAAAATTTCATTTCAAACTAGAAACTTGCATTTTGTGTCATACTAGTCACATCATGTGTGGGTTTGATGTGAGAATTATTCATACATGTCAAAAAGGACTTATAAATCACTATCCTAAATTATTAATATAATTAGAGCATATTTTCTTGGCTTCTAGTGAGTGATAGGTTTTGAGCTAAAATGTCAATATTAAACTGATAACGTATACTTTTGGTCATATCAGTCACACCATGCATCATATTAAAGTGTGGATAATTCCTACACATCAAAAAGTAATTATGAGTCATTTTACTATTGTATAAATTCAATAACAATTCTTTTTCTTGGTTTTCAGTATGCCACTTGTTCTTTTTACTTAAATTAATGTCAATTTTAAATAAAAAGACACATTTCGAGTTATACCAATCACACCATGTGTTGTATTGAGGTGGGGTTGATTAATACAAATAAAAATGAATCATGGATCATTTTACAAAATTATCAAAACAATCTGAATGTGTTTTCTTGGTTTTTAATATATCACTTGTTCTTTTTACAAAAATTAATGTCAATTTTAAATAAAATGAGACACTTTGAGTTATACTGGACACACTGTGCAATATATTGAGGTTTAGTTGATTCCTCAATTTCATAAATTACATATATATCATTTTCCTAAATTATTAAAAAAATACTAATGCATTTTCTAGGTTTTCAGTATGCTTGTTGTGTTTTTTTACCAAAATGTCATTTCAAATTGGAAACACGTATTTTGAGTCATATTGATCGCATCATGCATCAGTTTGATGCGAGACAACTTCATGCATATAAGAAATGAATTATAAATAATTTTCCTAAATTATAAAGACATTTAGGGTGAATTTTCTTGGTTTTCATCGAGTTATACTTTTTGAACTAAAAAGTCAATTTTAAAAAGATAAAGTACACTTTTAGTCATACCGGTCACACCATGAATTTGGATTGAGGTGTGGTTTATTTATACACATCTAAAATGACCCATGTATCATTTTAATAAATAATAATAACAATCCAAATGTGTATTATTGATTTTCAGTATGTAACTTTTTTTTTTCTTAAATTATTGTCAATTTCAAATAAAAAAGACACACTTAGAGTCATACTGGTCACACCATGCATCAGATTGAGGTGAGACTGATTCATATATGTCAAAAAATAATTATAGATAATTTTCCAAAAGTATGATAATATTTTGAATGTGTTTTCTCAGTTTTAAGTACGTCAGTTGGGTTTTTGGAACTAAAAGTCAATTTTAAACTGATAATGGACATTTTTAATCATATCTGTCTCACCGTGCATAGAATTGAGGTGTGATTGATTTATTCATGTCACAAATGACTCATGGATCATTATCCTAAATTATAAAAATAATAAAAATTTGTTTTCTTAGTTTTCAATATGTCACTTGGTATTTCTGGTAAATTTAATGTCAATTTAATATAAAAATACACACTTAATGTCATACTAGTCACACCATACATCAGATTGAGATAAAGTTGATTCATACACATCAAATATTATTTATAAATTGTTTTACTAAAGTATAAAACAATAAAAATTAATTTTCTTAGTCTTCAGTAAGTCACTTGTTATTTTTACTAAAACTAATGTCAATATTTAATAAAAAGAGACACTTTGAGTGATAGCAGTCACCTGTTCTTTTTTCTTGGTTTTGAGAATGTTCAATACCCTAATACCAACTATATTGACCCTAAAATTTCATACATAGATATCATATCTAAGTAGATTAATGTTCATTACATCACATAATGATCTATTCTAGAAAATTTTAGTTCTACTACTTTTGGAAACTTAGAAACATAAAGAACTAGTACATAAGAGTATCTCATTACATTATTAATTACTAGAAAACTTCAAATATATATCATTTATAAAACTATTCTTAATAAAATATGGATATAAAACATAATAATGGGTGATCCTATATGCTCAATAAGTGTAAACAAGAGAGATATTAATGGTCATATAAGGATAACATGGACATAAAGATGTTAGAAGGTCATATTAACATTATAAATTAATACCCTATATATCATAGATCATAATCACGAGTGATGGATCAAATCATGGTAGTTAATAAGATGTGAATCTTAAAGGATCAAAGAATATTATAAACTAAAAACATACACTTCGAGTCATATCGAGCACACTATGTCTCAGATTGAGGTGCGGCTGATTGAGTTGTGGCTGATTACTATAATTTTCATAATAATTTACTTGAAATATATTTTGGGTATCCATACTTTTAATTCCAATAATGATAAATACATTGTTAGCTTCATCCTTATAATTCACTTCACATTTCAGGAAACATGGGCTTTCCTCTTCCACTGAAAATGAACATGTTCTCTCTTTTCTGGCTTATTGAAGATAGTTAGGAGGAAAGTATGACTTCCAAAAAGATCTGTAAAAAATTAAATAAGCATTTGATAAAAATGATAAGTAAATTAACTTACAAATAATAGATAAAATGAAGAAAAAATAAATTAATTAAATAAAAATACACACTTTGATTCATACCATCCACATTTTTCATTACCAAGATTTTCATTTGCTTTCTTTATCAGAATGGTAACACTACATTGTCAGAATTTGTCACTTTACTTCATGATCCCTCCACTTAATTTTAAGGAAAGTGATAAATGTTGATAATAAAGGGGTGATAAGGTTTTGAGGGAGAATAAGTCTGTGGAATACATTATCTGCATGAGTAGCCAATCATTTAATTTATATTATATTAATAGAGTAGAGAATAGATAATATTATGAGGAAAACATATTATATTTAAAAAAACATTACCTTCTCATTGAATTCTATGTTGCATCTTCAAAGTCCAATCTCTCACAAGTATGAGAGTATTTGAAAAAACCACCTCCACTCGAACAAAGGAATCCACTGGTATAAGAAAACAATTATTATGTGAGTAATACTAAAAATAAGTAAATTAAACGTTAATATGAAATAATACACTATTTATATGGAAGTCACATCTTTATGTTATTTGTGTAAATTCTTCTATCAGGTATGTTTCCCATTCATTTCTAAGCACATCTATATCGTCTTGTGAATATGAGTCTTTTCGATAGTCATAGTAGTACTGGAAAAATATAAATACACAAAGTATTCATAAATATTTAAAATTAAATAGTAATTATCTTCGAAAATACCTCTTGAGGGATGATAGTTTGTTCATGGAATATAATCTCCCTCATAAAATTACAAAAAAAAATAACCGTAATCTTTTCCAATAGTTTTTTTAGACACTACAGAAACATTTAGGATAATAAGTAATTTGTTTTAATATGTGTTTGGATAGTGAAATATTATTATATATACCCTGATACTTTTCTAGCCATATAATGTGTCTTCTTTCTCATGCTTATCCCGTGGACTCATTCCATTTTTTTCACGATATTGATGCACTACCCTATCATAACAGAGTCTTTGTTAAAATATATAATAAATTATATAACATGATGTTTAGTTCTATAAAATTGGATGTATTGTATTGACTATTTACAAATTCCATCATGTGTGGACAGTTTGTTCTATATTCATGCATTAAATCCCAAAAATCTTTGGAGTATACAAATTTACCGCAAGAGCATCCAATAATTCCTAATATAACATCCCTGACCCGGAAGACACTAAATCGGTGCGCCGAGCCGGGTGGTTACATGACCTTAAGCACGCCTCCCCGTACGCCAAAGGTTGCCGACTAGCAGCGGGGGTCAATGTAGTCAAGTGGGAAGACTATACCCCTTTTTATCAGAGTAATCTACAGCAGAGATAAGCCAAATAGCATAAAAAATAACCAACAATGAGGAACATGTACTACAACCAATTCCAATAACAATAAATATTCCATGTCATACTACAAGTGCAAAGTGAACGAAAGCCCAAATTAAAGGCAATGACCAAAATCCCCAAAATGGTCCCGACTCCATGTCCGGATCCTCCACCAAGTGCAACCCATGTCGACTCATCTATCTAGCAAGGACCCTTGCCCTTGTTCGGACCTGCAAACAGGAAGTCTGCTCGGGTACCCAACGGCGGCCCGAACAGGGAGTGAGTACAACTCAGTAGGCCACCATCAACGGTGTCTACAAAATATCCAGCATAAATAGGAAGTGCATAAAAAAGGAAAATGAATGATAAATGCCAAGTAATTATTTGAGGTTCCATTAACTAGTCAAAAGCCAATCCATTTCCACCCTCATTACCATCCATTTCACACCAATAAACATCAATTACCATTTCATCACACTTCCATGGGTTAATCACATTCATCATGTTACATGGGTCTAAGGCCAATAGTCATATGCAAGACGGTAAACACATCATTATCCTATCTCACTAGGATTAATTCTCTCATAGCAACCATACCTCACCTCAAAGCCTTACTCCGGGTGGATAACCATACCCTAACCTTGAAGCATCAGTCCGGGTGGATGAAACCATTAGGAGAATAGAGCATCATTCCTCATTCCTAACCCGTGCAATTAGGGTGGAGTTCAGTGCCTCAGTCTTCACTCGACCCGTGGGCGTAGATCCTCAAGTCATACCCCACACTACCAAGCCACGTGCACATTGTAACACCCCGAGATTTTATGAAAAATATTCTTTTTAATTTCACTAATGTCTTGTGTTGTACGCTACACCAAAATAAGCTTTCACAACACGCATCCTTGACTTGCCTTCCATTACACGTAATCGCGACCTTCCTCGATAGCGTGTGTAGTACGCAATACCGAGTTTCACTAAACAACGATATGCTATTAAAATATTATTAAAACTAGCCGTTATGAATAGTAATAACCACTTTTTGAAATTTTGTAAATTTTATTTTTCAAAATGGACTTTATCTTTGGATTTGTAATATCGAAATTAGCTTAGGGTGAAATTTTGGTACTTTTCGGATAACTTTCATTTTCTGATGAATAGTGAAAATTACTAAATTTTAGTTAAAAACAACTTTTTCAATCGAAATAATTAATACTGATAAATTATTAATTTAAGTGGTTTTAAAGTATATTTAGAATATATTTTTACAATTTAATATAATGTTGGTCATTGGATGTAATTTCACATTTAAACCAGACATAAACAAGTGTCAATCTTTTGATAGATATTGTTTCTTAAAAACACGCTATTTGTTTTAATAGCGGGATTTAATTATAAAATTAATTAATGAAACTTCTATTTTATGAATTTGGTAAAATATACTTCATTTTTGAATTCGGAATATGAAATATAGCTTAGGATGAAATTTTGGCATTGTTCTGAAAAACATCAATTTTTGACGAATAGTGAAACTACTAAGTGGTAGTTAAAAAAACTGAATTTTTCATAGAACTTAATTTTACCGCTTCTGTGAATGGAATTTCAAAAATATGAGAGACACGGTTGATTTCAGTAAGTAAAATGTGGTTCAATGAGATGAAAATAATTTTTGGTGAATAGTAACTTTTTACTTTTATTTACCACGGTTAAAAGTAAATAGGGTAATTAAGGGTAAAAATGATATTAATATTACCCTAACACATGTCCTAATCCTATTGGACAAGTGTATCTCGACCAAAAACAACCTTAAGTGTAAAATATTATCATTTATCCCCACTTGTATTAGATTAGGACATTTATTATTATTTAATTCAAAGAAGAGTTAAAAGAGTTAAAATCAAAGTTTATTTACTAAAACATTTTTAATATAGGGTTATACATAATATAATTTCGAATATAAATATTAATTAGAAAGATAGAAATATTTCATACATAATGATATTTTATTTGTAATTTTTAGACTTTAAATAATGTAATTTATTTATGACACAACGATGATGCAGTAATTACCTTTTAAGAAATTATTAACATAATTGATGTTATAAATACCCAAATAAATGTAATTTGAGACTTTTTATGACTTAAACTAATTTTCTAGATTAATATGACATGTTATTGTTGATTTAAGTAACTTGGTTCGAACTTATCATTCTGTTAGAAATTTCATAAAAATCATGTACCAAATAGTGTCAAAATTGACATAAATTAGTTTTTAAAACAAATATTATATTATTAATCGTTATTTAATTCCTAAAAATCTAAGGTTCGGCCAAATGACTTAGATAAGGATAGATATATTAATAATAAACAACTTGGGGTTCTTTTGGCTTGATATAGTAAGTTTATTAACCATATTGTGTAAGAAAACAAAAATACACGGTAAAAGTTAAATTATTTAACTTAGAGTTAAATCTAATTGATAAGGTTAAAATAATAACCTAAACTTGTCTAAATCCTATTGGATGAGAGGATTTCGACCCATCCCCACTTTATCTTCTAAATAAGACCATTTTGAACCATTATAAACCGAATTTGACCTTAAAATAAAATAATATTTTGAGATTTTCCTAAGATACCCCTCTCCTCCCTTATAAAAGGGCACCTCCTCCCTCTCCTCCTCACACCAATTTGAGCATTCAAGCACGGCCAACCCCTGAAAAAATCTCTTCTCCACTTCCCTAGTATCATCCTAGAGGTCCTGGTCTTCTTAAAAGACCAATTTTAGTTCCCTAAAAGGAGGTCTCAAAGAAGCACTTCAAAGAAGAGGTAATATCCATTACCGATCCTTTCCAATTTCATTCTTCTTCAAATTCTTCTTCTTTAGTTGTTTAATTATGAATTAATAACATAAGTATCACTCATATACTGATATGTTATTATATTTATGAAACAACCCTATTTAACCATCTATCCATCCTACGGAAAATGAAATCACCGCGCGTGCGTACGTACGGAATACCGTCTCCACGCCGTAGTGTAATCTATTTTCCACCACCACCTTAATAGGATGGGTATAATGGTGTAATGAGTAACTATTTATGATTATTATAAAGTAATATTGATACTGAAATAATATATACTCCAATACAGTTCCACGATCATAGGAACGATATCATCACTCGTGCGTACGTACGGAATACCGTCTCCACAATGTGATGGGAATCGTTCTACATGATCATCATTACATAGTAATTATATAAATGAATTGAATGAATAAATATGATATATGTTACACTAATACCATTATGGATATAAGGTATCTATAACCTTAAAAGAAGAATAAGAATTTATTCAGCAAAACACGCATAAGAACAAAAGGCAATATGGACCTGAGTAACAAGTAACAATGAAATATTACTAACAAGAAGCTAAGAATATGACCATATATGATATCATATCAATATGTATGATTCTGTAATAAGTCAATAGCATTATTTAAACCATTATACAGGAGCTTCAGACACGTACAAAGCAAATCGGACCTAAGGTAAGGGAAATATCACAATCTCATTTTTATCCGAGATTGTTTATTCGTAAGTATTTACTGGGGTGTATTTTATCATCCACATCCATTTTCCCTCAATATGTAATATTGTTTCCATCCACCTACAATAGTTTAAATCCAATTTTACCCTTTGGTGAGTTTTTAGTAAAGAATATGAAAGGAATCTTTTGTCGTTTTTTCGTACGAGGTACTTTTTGACTTTTCTGACAAAAGTACGAAGAATGTTTTTTTTAACTTATACGGCATGAATGGATTTTTAAAACATTATTTCCAAGAAGATTCCTTTACAAGTTTTCAAGTTTATTTTTAATCATCTTCTTTTATTTTAAAGTCGTATGACATGTTATGAAATGAAAAATGTTTTTGAATTAGAAAGGATATTTTCCTCAAGAATGGAATTCAAGTATTTTATCAAAATTATTTTCCATCTAAGATAATAAAAGGGTTCTGTTTTTATCCCTATTATTACATGGATTTGATTATGTTGTGATGGAAATATTTTTATGAATTCCTTTATCTTATATGAATTGTTTTATGATGTCATGTTGTTTAAGAATTCCATTTTTATTACATGGGTTATGCTATGATGTATGGTTTATGATTATGTGGCACACATAAGAAAGGATTCATTATAAGATGGGTGGGACCTATATCTCCCTCCAATGCATTGGGTAAAGATTTTATATCTCATGAGATAGACATGGCTGGAATGGTAGGTTATACCGGTTCAGTGAAACAGGACTGAAACGAGGGTGACTCTGTTCAGAAAGGGACTTTGTCCACTAAATAGTCTTGGAAATGAGTCTTGACTAACAAGAAATGATTCTATATGATTATGTGTGTATGCCACAAAGTTTCATGTTTTATGTTATGATTATTGGGATTTCATTTCACTACTATGATTTATCCCATGTTATGAAATTATGCTCTCTTTTGCAGGTTAATATTTCCAAAAGTTATGTTCTTATGAATATGACGTGATTGATTTTTCTTTTGTTTACCCTTACTGAGCATTTGAGCTCACCCTTTTATGTTTTCTTTTCCCCAGGATATAAAGAAAGGTTTTAGGTAAAAAAAAGGGAAGATCTTTATGGGAGATATTGAAGATCTTACACCACGATTAGAAGATTACGTTCTGAGTTTCCAAAGACACTAAACTATTACGATCCTTGTGTGTGTGTTTTTTGTTATGTACTAAGTATTCCGCAAATGTAATGTAATGTCCATGTACGTCAGGCTTCGGGTTTCTACAGTTGGTATCGGAGGAAAGGTTTAGTCAACCTTTGGAAACTAGGATGCGAAAACGTTAGTGAGATCCCTAGAGACACTTCTAAGGTATGTCTAGGGATGTACCTAAGGATAAGTATACGTATAGGATATTGTCCTAGAACTATGGTAACGATATTAGATTAAACCTAAGATGTTAGATATAGAAGTTACTCCCCCTTTATTATTATTTTTTCCTCTAACACTATTCTTTTTGGGTTTTAGAAAATGGCTGGAAACAATATGATTCACAATAATGGAGGATATGATGGACAATGGAATGATATTCTTCATAAGCAACCAAATGAAATGGGATTTGGAAGTCCAAACATCATTATTATGCCGAATCAGCAATCACATAATATGATCAATAAAGTAAAATTTGGTAAGTTTCCTGACTCGGCTAATAAGAGAAAGATGGAGTTTCATGATAATCATAGAGGAAAGAAAGTTCAATTTCCCCTATGTAAATCATGTGGGAAGAGGCATCAAGGATAATGTTTCAAAGGGACTGGAAGATGCTTTGGGTGTGGAAAAGAAGGACACAAAGCCAGTAAGTGCAAAGGAAAAGGTTCAGTTAACACCAGGGATGAGGATAATGGTATTGCTACGACATCAACAATGGTTAAATGCTTTAAATGTGGAATGTACGGGCATTATGCAAACCAATGCCCTAAGGGAAAGTCTCATGAAGAGAATCAGTATGGTCGTATGGGAAGTATTTATGTTGATGATGATGAGGATACTACAAATGATATGTGAGATGAAATAATTGTTGAATCTCGGTCAATGGTTTAAGAATGTAGTGGAATGATTACATGTTTATCATGTGTAATGTTGTATAAGTAATCTCATGGAATAAAGAGACATCTAAGGATTGTTACACTGTTGTCTTTCCTTAAGTTTTGAAAGTGTATGATGAATGGTACCAGTAACCATGAAAGGTTATTCAGATACTTTTGGAAAGTAGATGATATGTGCATAATGAAAGGATAAGAAGATAATGAGATGTTTGATTGTATTCATGAGCTCATGATTGATATAAGGACTAAGTGATATCATGGTCTGAGTATATAGCATTTTGAGGATTTTGGTATGTGGAAAGTATTAACTTTTAACTGCATTCATGTTTTCACTAAGGTTTAATGGGTATTCAAGAGAATACATGATTAAGGCCTTTGAATGTTTGGAATGTGACCAATAAGACATATCTTATGATATATGGGGATCAACGACAGTATTAAATCTCTGGTAATCATTTTCACTATATTATGAGAGTGGACTGCAGTATTATGGATAAGCCTAAAGATTAGAATGGATTATGTTGGACATAAGTTAGTATTGTTTAAGGATACAAGATTTTTGATATTATTGATGGGATGTTATAGTAATGTAGTTTTAGAAAAAGGACAACCTGCAGGACGGGCGATAGCCCATCGCGTCGGACAAGGCTGTGGGAATCGAACCCACAACCAAATTGCGACTGGCCTTTATCGCCTACCACTGGCCTACAAGAAGTCCCTGTTTAGTAGAAACTAGTTTTATTTTATTAAGCAGTATGATATATGATGTATAAGTCCATTTTAGGAACCATATATGATTAATCTCACTATAGATCGACTTATGTATTTAATTTTTGCTAACCTTTTGTTTGAGACAGATGGAATGACCCGTCATTCTATCACATGATCTGGTAACACTTCACGAATAACAAATTCATCTTCATTTATTTAGGAGATGAAGTGGAAATTGTTCAAGGCACGAACAACGGTGAGATTGTACCAAAATCAAGTAAGTATTTATTCTAATTCAAATTTTCAACTTTAGGGAAATGATCTTGAAAACCAAAAATGTTGTCCTAGTGATCTTATATCTGATGAATCAGATGGAACCTTAGATCGTCACAAATTTATGGATTTGTGATTGCTGGCTTTTCCATAGCCATGTTCTCTACCACTCCCCATCAGAACATGATGGTTAGATTTCTCTTCCATATCCATATTTTCACCTATGTGGAAACCCAGTGATTAGTATATTTGGGTAACCGTTAAGTTTCATACTTTTGTTTTTAAAGATTGGTTTTGGTATTCCATTTTACGATGTGGGTTTCTATTAAAGAAACTTTCTAATAGTAAACCATTTATAACCCCGAAGAATTTCGAGGGCGAAATTCATTTTAAGGGGGGTAGAATGTAACACCCAAAGATTTTATGAAAAATATTCTTTTTAATTTCACTAATGTCTTGTGTTGTACGCTACACCAAAATAAGCTTTCACAACACTCACCCTTGACATGCCTTCCATTACACGCAATTGCGACCTTCCTCGATAGCGTGTGTAGTACGCAATACCGAGTTTCACTAAACAACGATATGCTATTAAAATATTATTAAAACTAGCCGTTATGAATAGTAATAACCACTTTTTGAAATTTTGTAAATTTTATTTTTCAAAATGGACTTTATCTTTGGATTCGTAATATCGAAATTAGCTTAGGGTGAAATTTTGGTACTTTTCGGATAACTTTCATTTTCTGATGAATAGTGAACATTACTAAATATTAGTTAAAAACAACTTTTTCAATCGAAATAATTAATAGTGATAAATTATTAATTTAAGTGGTTTTAAAGTATATTTAGAATATATTTTTACAATTTAATACAATGTTGGTCATTGGATGTAATTTCACATTTAAACCAGACATAAACAAGTGTCAATATTTTGATAGGTATTGTTTCTTAAAAACGCGCTATTTGTTTTAACAGTGGGATTTAATTATAAAATTAATTAATGAAACTTATATGTTATGAATTTGGTAAAATAGACTTCATTTGTGAATTCGGAATATGAAATATAGCTTAGGATGAAATTTTGGCATTGTTCTGAAAAACATCAATTTTTTATGAATAGTGAAACTACTAAGTGGTAGTTAAAAAAATTGAATTTTTCATAAAACTTAATTTTACCACTTCTGTGAATGGAATTTCAAAAATCTGAGAGACACGGTTGATACCAGTAAGTAAAATTTGGTTCAATGAAATGAAAATAATTTTTGGTGAATAGTAACTTTTTTACTTTTATTTACCACGGTTAAAAGTAAATAGGGTAATTAAGGGTAAAAATGATATTAATATTACCCTAACACATGTCCTAATCCTATTGGACAGGTGTAACTCGACCAAAAACAACCTTAAGTGTAAAATATTATCATTTAGCCTCACTTGGATTAGATTAGGACATTTATTATTATTTAATTCAAAGAAGAGTTAAAAGAGTTAAAATCAAAGTTTATTTACTAAAACATTTTTAATATAGGGTTATACATAATATAATTTCAACTATAAATATTCATTAGAAAGCTAAAACGATTTCCTACATAATTATATTTTATTTGTAATTTTTAGACTTTAAATAATTTAATTTATTTATGACACAACGATGATGCAGTAATTACCTTTTAAGAAATTATTAACATAATTGATGTTATAAATGCCCAAATAAATGTAATTTGAAACTTTTTATGACTTAAACTAATTTTATAGATTAATATGAAATGTTATTGTGGATTTAAGTAACTTGGTTAAAACTTATCATTCTGTTAGAAATTTCATAAAAATCATGTACCAAATAGTGTCAAAATTGACATAAATTAGTTTTTAAAACAAATATTATATTATTAATTGTTATTTAATTCCTAAAAATCTAAGGTTCGGCCAAATGACTTAGATAAGGATATATATATAAATAATAAACAACTTGGGGTTCTTTTGTCTTGATATAGTAAGTTTATTAACCATATAGTGTAAGAAAACAAAAAGACACAGTAAAAGTTAAATTATTTAACTTAGAGTTAAATCTAATTGATAAGGTTAAAATAATAACCTAAACTTGTATAAATCATATTGGATGAGAGGATTTCGACCCATCCCCACTTTATATTCTAAATAAGACCATTTGGAACCATTATAAACCTAATTTGACCTTAAAATAAAATAATATTTTGAGATTTTCCTAAGATACCCCTCTCCTCCCTTATAAAAGGGCACCTCCTCCCTCTCCTCCTCACACCAATTTGAGCATTCAAGCTCGGCCAACCCCTGCCAAAATCTCTTCTCCACTTCCCTAGTATCATCCTAGAGGTCCTGGTCTTCTTAAAAGACCAATTTTAGTTCCCTAAAAGGAGGTCTCAAAGAAGCACTTCAAAGAAGAGGTAATATCCATTACCGATCCTTTTCAATTTCATTCTTCTTCAACTTATTCTTCTTTAGTTGTTTAATTATGAAGTAATAACATCAGTATCACTCAAATACTGATATGCTATTATATTTATGAAACAACCCTATTTAACCATTTATCCATCCTACGGAAAATGAAATCACCGCGCGTGCGTACGTACGGAATACCGTCTCCACGCCGTGGTGTAATCTGTTTTCCACCACCACCTTAATAGGATGGGTATAATGGTGTAATGAGTAACTATTTGTGATTATTATAAAGTAATATTGATACTGAAATAATATACACTCCAATAAAGTTCCACGATCATAGGAACGATATCATCACTCGTGCGTACATACGGAATACCGTCTCCACGATGTGATGCGACTCGTTCTACATGATCATCATTACATAGTAATTATATAAATGAATTGAATGAATAAATATGATATATGTTACACTAATACCATTCTGGATATAATATATCTATAACCTTAAAAGAAGAATAAGAATTTATTCAGCAAAACACGCATAAGAACAAAAGGCAATGAGGACCCGAGTAACAAGTAACAATGAAATATTACTAATAAGAAGCTAAGAATATGACCATATATGATATCATATCAACATTTATGATTCTGTAATAATTCAATAACATTATTTAAACCATTATACAGGAGCTTCGGACACGTACAAAGCAAATCAGACCTAAGGTAAGGGAAATATCACAATCTCATTTTTATCCGAGATTGCTTATTCGTAAGTATTTACTAGGGTGTATTTTATCATCCACATCCATGTTACCTCAATATGTAATATTGTTTCCATCCAATTACAATAGTTTAAATCCAATTTTACCCTTAGGTGAGTTTTTAGTAAAGAATATGAAAGGAATCTTTTGTCGTTTTTTCGTACGAGGTACTTTTTGACTTTTCCGACAAAAGTACGAAAAATGTTTTTTTTATCTTATACGGCATGAATGGATTTTTAAAACATTATTTCCAAGAAGCTTCCTTTAAAAGTTTTCATGTTTATTTTTAATCATCTTCTTTTATTTTAAATTCGTATGACATGTTATGAAAGGAAAAATGTTTTTGAAGTAGAAAGGATATTTTCCTCAAGAATGGAGTTCAAGTATTTTATCAAAATTATTTTCCATCTAAGATAATAAAAGGGTTCTGTTTTTATACCTATTATTACATGGATTTGATTATGTTGTGATGGGAATATTTTTATGAATTCCTTTATCTTATATGAATTGTTTTATGTTGTCATGTTGTTTAAGAATTCCATTTTTATTACATGGGTTACGCTATGATGTATGGTTTATGATTATGTGGAACACATAAGAAATGATTCATTATAAGATGGGTGGGACCTATATCTCCCTCCAATGCATTGCGTAAAGATTTTATATCTCATGAGATAGACATGGCTGGAATGGTAGGTTATACCGGTTCAGTGAAACAGGACTGAAACGGGGGTGACTCGGTTCAGAAAGGGACTTTGTCCACTAAGATAGTATTGGAAATGAGTCTTGACTAACAAGAAATGATTCTCTATGATTATGTGTGTATGCCAAAAAGTTTCATGTTTTATGTTATGATTATTGGGATTTCATTTCACTACTATGATTTATCCCATGTTATGAAATTATGCTCTCTTTTGCAGGTTAAGATTTCCAAAAGTTATGTTCTTATGAATATGATGTGATTGATTTTTCTTTTGTTTACCTTTACTGACCATATGAGCTCACCCTTTTATGTTTTATTTTCCCCAGGATATAAAGAATGGTTTTAGGTAAAAAAAAGGGAAGATCTTTATGGGAGATATTGAAGATCTTTCACCACGATTAGAAGATTACGTTCCGAGTTTCCAAAGACACTAAACTATTACGATCCTTGTGTGTGTGTTTTTTGTTATGTACTAAGTATTCCGCAAATGTAATGTAATGTCCATGTACGTCAGGCTTCGGGTCTCTACACACATGCATATATATATATATATATATATATGTAACCATCAACCTTCCAACCATTTCCCGTTGTAAAACATCGTTCACAGCAACCCACATGGGAAACCACATCATGCCTTAACCCATTAACACATTACCATTTCACATCATTTAACCATTCACCCAATTCCCATGTGTTATGCTTATCTCACTAAACATTCAATACTTGACCCATAATCCACCTCGTTATGGTCTTTGAATCAGTTTACACATTAACCCATTTAACCCATTTATCATTCCCATGAATCAACCATTCATCCCATTACAACAACCCCTTGGGTTGTTACCATGTCTAGGTGCATCACCTAAATTCTAGTCCAAGTTCAACCAAACATTCCAACATGTTCATCAAGGCTCTACAATTCATTACAACAAGGTCACTTGTTCAATAACAATCCCCAAACCCGGGACAAACTGGCACATCCCATAGAGGGCCCTAAATTAAGTCAAGTCATTCCCAACACATCCCACGGGGATCATGAGGGTTCACATTATGCCATTTTAACCACCATTATTACCAATCATGACAAGTCCATCAAAACATAACCAAGGGAAAACAAGAACACAAGAAAACAAGCATAAAACCCTAATTAACCATGGGATATAACTTGTAGACCACCTACCTCGAATCTGCGGTTGAACACACCCTCAACCAAGTCCTTAGACCTCGATTCAACCAACCCTTGGAGATTCAACCTAGAACTCACCCAAAAGATAAGGTTTTAGGGTTTCGGAACAAGAGAGGGAAAAGATACAAACCCTAACCCAGAAAAGAACCAAGGGTGAGGTTAGCCTTCCCAGAGCTTCAATATGCAACCAACGGCACTCTAAATGGCCAAGAATTGAAGGAGTTTGATATCTTGGAGTCCTTGGGAGGCTTGGTCTGCACCTAGGATGAAGAGGGAGGAAATGGAGGAAAATCCCGAGTTGGGGTTATAAAGCCCGGAGTGGAAATTTTGTAAATTTTCCAACTTTAAGTGGCCGCACGGTTTATCCGCACGGTTTGGAAAACTGTGTGCCAACCGTGTGCTTGCTTCTATCCAGAGGAGGGAGGGTCGCATGGCTTAGTCTGGGCAGGCCGCACGGTTTGGCTGACCGTGCGCAGGCCGTGCGCCCTGGTCTGCTTTGCCCAGAATTCCCTTCTTCTGTGCCCTGAGCCCCCAGAACACCCCCATGGTCTCTCCCACTTTCAAGAAACCTTTTAAAGTCTCAAAAGCAAAGGGTTCAACCCAAACACAACAAAAACATACCTTTCCAAAATCCGGGATCTTACAACCTCCCCACCTTATAACAGCTCGTCCTCGAGCCGAGCTTCCAAGCCTCATTGCTCCACCGAAGAGAAGAGTTTGGGCCACTGAGCCCGCATATCCGATTCCCGCTCCCAATTTTCTTCCTGAACTTTCCCATGCTTCCATAGTACTCACACTAATGGCACAACCTTGAATTGCAAGACCTTTTCACTATGATCCACCACACGAACTGTATGATCCTCAAAGGACACATCAACCTCAAGCTCCACATCCTCAACATCAACAACATGAGATGGGTCAAGGTGATATTGTTGAAGTTGTGACACATGAAACACACCATGCATCCCACCATACTAATTTGGAAGAGCCAATTAATAATCAACTAGTCTGATACTCTCCATAATCTCAAAAGGTCCCACATACCTGGGCGCCAACTTGCCCTTCTATGGAATCTGACGGTGACCCAACCTTGGCGACACCTGAAGGAACACTTTATCACCCACCCCAAACTCAAGAGGTTTACGCCTCCGATCTGCATACGACTTTTTCCTACTTTGGGCCATATCCATTTTTTTAGTGATCAACAGGACTCTCTCTGAAGTCACTTTCACGAGACATGGCCCCAACCACTCAGATTCACCGGCCTCTAACCAACACAATGGTGATCTACACGGTCTCCCATAAGGTGCCTCAAATGGTGCCATCTGAATTGTATCCTGAAAATGGTTGTTGTAGGAAAACTCAACCAATGATAGGTGCCTCTCCCAAGAACCACCAAAGTCCAAGACACAAGCTCTCAACATGTCTTCCAACAATTGGATCGTACGTTCCGACTGCCCGTCCGCCTGCGGGTTGAAAGCCGTACTCAAAAACACCTGCACACCAAGAGCCTTCTGCAACCCTTGCTAGAAATGTGACGTGAAATGTGGATCTCGGTCTGAAACTATGGTATATGGAACACCATGCAACCACACTATTTTCCAAACATACAACTCACCCAACTAGTCGACTGTATAGGTCTCATGAATCGGTAAGAAATGAGCCACTTTCATTAAACGATCCACAACTACCTAGATTTCATTATTCTTCTTTGGCATCCTCGGAAGACCCACAATAAAATCCATGGTTACATCATTCCTCTTCCATTCTGGAATGGGAAATGGATGCAACAAACCACCTGGGCATTGATGCTCGGGCTTCACCTGCTGGAAGGTAAGGCACCGTGCCACAAAGCCCGCAACTTCCTTCTTTATTCCAGGCCACCAAAACTGCCTTCGGAGATCACGGTACATCTTGGTCAAACGAGGATGCACTTCCCACTTTGATGCATGGAACTCACGCATCAACTCTTCCCACACACACTTTGGCACAACCACGCGATCACGAACACAAGAAACATCATCCACACCAACGGTCCAACCAGAAGGTAGCTCCCCACCTTTAAGCTTTTCCTTCATGATAAAACACTCGGGATCACCAAGATGAATTTCCTTAACCTGACTCAAAAGCGTCAACACCATCGTTAAGGAAGCAAGAGTGACGTAACCATTCTCCTCCTGCACCTCTAGGTGCATATCTGCAAATAAGGCCATCACCTTCCACTTGGTGCTGGGCTCTTGAACCGCCTGATTCTGAACCTTCCTTCTCAGAGAATCAGCAACATTGTTTCCCTTTCCCAGCGTGTACATCAACTCAAGGTCAAAATACTGGAGATATTCAACCCATCTTCGCTGCAGAAGATTCAGATCCTGTTTTGAGAAGATGTACTTTAAACTCTTATGATCGGTGAACACGGTAAACCATTCTCCCAACAGATAGTGCCTCCAGCACTTCAAGGCGTATACTACTGCAGCCAAATCAAGATCATGATTGGGATAGTTCCACTCATGGGGTCTCAAATTCCTTGACCCATAAGCCACAACCCGCTCATCCTGCATCAACACATCCCCAAGTCTGACTCCGGATGCATCACAAAACACGATGTACTTCTTACCCGGCTCTGGTAAGATCAGGATAGGTGCGGTCATCAACCGCTTCTTCAACTCTTGAAAGGCTTTCTCACAATCCTCATACCACTCAAACCTGATTCCCTTCTTAGTCAAGCCCGAGATTGGTGCTTCCAAGCGAGAGAAATTCTAGATGAACCTTTGGTAATACCCGGCCAAACCCAGAAAACTCCGAACATCAGAAACATTCCTGGATTGCTCCCAAGATACAACTGCCATCACTTTCTTTGGATCCATTGACACACCTTCCTCCGAGATGTTGTGACCCAGAAAATGCTCCTCACATATCTAGATTTGACACTTTCATAGCTTGGAATATAGCTGGTGCTCTCCTAGCGTACCCAAGATGATGTCAAGATGTTGGGCATGATCGTCAGGAGTTTTCAATTACACTAAGATGTCATCAACAAAAACAACCAAA
This sequence comes from Viscum album, assembly GCA_963277665.1. Lineage (NCBI taxonomy): Eukaryota > Viridiplantae > Streptophyta > Magnoliopsida > Santalales > Viscaceae > Viscum > Viscum album. The sequence goes on along the minus strand of OY728123.1, from coordinate 1,192,118,399 downwards.
AACTTATCTAGATAGGGATGAAATATCCGGTTCATAAAATCCATAAACAACTCTGTTGCATTGGTTAAGCCGAAAGGCATTACTACAAACTCAAATGACCCATACCGACTTCGGAAACCTGTCCGCGGTATGTCGGAAGACCTCACCCTCAACTGGTGATAACCCGACCTCAAATCAATCTTAGAAAACATTGATGCAGCCCTCAACTGATCAAACAGGTCATCAATTCTAGGAAGAGGGTACCAATTTTTCATCGTCATCAAGTTCAACTTCTGATAGTCAACACACATACTTAACGACCCATCGGCCTTCTTAGCAAAAATCACGGGAGATCCCCAAGGAGATGTACTAGGGCGGATAAACCCCTTAATCTCCAACTACTCAAGTTGAAACTTTAGTTCCTAGAGTTCTGCCGGTGACATTCGGTATGGTGGAATAGAAACTGGCTCTGCTCCCTGCTGCAACTCAATCGTGAACACGACATCCCTCTCGGGTGGTAACCCTGAGAAATCATCAGGAAACACGTCTTAAAACCAATCCACCACAGGAGGGAAAACAGGCCGCTTCCCTATTTCATCATCACCAAGCATGAGACATGCCACTCGAGCCATGAGTGTACTCATCCGTTGACTCAACGCTCCTGCACGACCTACTCGAACATCCCACTCACCACAGTGGACATAAGAATCACCCTCAAGTGACATGAACGATACCCTGCAATGATAACAGTCGATGTGTGCTCGATACAACACCAACCAGTCCATTCCCAAGATTAGGTCAAAACCTGACATATCTAGAATGAACAAGTCCCATAGAAAACGTTACCCGCCAACTTCCAAGGAACATCGCTTTCACTTCTTGATATCCTCAACCCGCACCCCCAACAGAGTATCAATTGAAATAAATCTGCACACCCTTTCCACAGGTAAACCCTACAATACCACAAGTTGAGAAAAGAAAAAGAGTGTGTCACATCTGTGTCAAACAACGCACTAGAAAACGTAGAAGCTACAAGGATCGAACCTTGAATAGTCGACGGTCTGGCCTCGCCGTCACCTGGCGCAAACTGAACTGCCTAGAGCTAACTCACCCCTCTACCCTGGGCTCCAGCCTGAATGCCCTGCACTGCACTGCCCTGCTGGCATGAGTGATCTTGCCATGGAGTTCCACATCTACCGCCTCTACCATTACGGCCCATGGAGCTCCAACTTCCTACCTAATATGGGGCAACTGATCCCCTTCCCGTATCGGGTACCTGCTTCCCACCGTCATACTCGCCCACCTGTTGTGGGTTCCTGAAGAACCTTTGCACATGCCCTATCGTGCCGCATGAACGACACTCAACTGGAGGTTGAGGAAACTGACCACACACATGCCCCAGTCTACCGCACTGAGAGCAGAACACCTGATTCCCACTCTGAGAGGCTGACCCTCTCTTCTAACCACCATGCTGAAAACCTTCCAAACGAAGATTCCGACTTTCGGAATATGCACGACTTGTCCGCCCAACTGGAATGACAAGCCCACCACCTGAGTCTCCCTTCAGGTTCCCTTCAGAGATGAGTGTCTGATCCATCACCTCTACAAACCTCTTCAAGAAGAAGATATTCACTTGAGACCTGATCTCATGTCTCAACCTATCCTATAAATGCCTTGCTATCATTGTCTCATCCCCGGCTAACACTGGGACGAAGCGTCTCAAATCAGTGAAGCGACTAGCATAGTCCATCACCGATAGCGATCCTTGAGTCAGGCTCATAAACTCTGAATCCCACTCCTGCCTCAAAGTATCTGGGTAGAAATGCTCCAGAAACTTTTCCTGAAAAACCTTCCACGACATCCTCTCAACCTGCTCGGTCTGAGCCTGAATGTCCCACCAACGCCTTGCTTATCCCCACAACATATAAACGGCCAGCTTTACCCGCTTTTCAAAAGGGGTTTCCAGATGATCCAGTATCGTCTGGACAGACTCTAACCAGAACTCTACTGCCTTTGGCCCACCCTCTCTGGTAAAATTCGGAGGGTGCTGCAGCTGGAACTCCCTGGTCAGCTCAAACATACTCGGTGCAACCCGCCCTGGGTCCCGATCCATCATCTGCACAAGGCGAGCCATGTTCTCCTAGAACTGGTCTTATCTACCTTCATTGATCAACAAATTCTCTTTCTCTTATACTGGAGGAGTGTTCTCAGCAACACCCTCCCGTTGCCCAACTGGAAACCGACGTCATGGTGGAATCTCTCTACAATGCCAAGAACGAGATTTAGAACACATACCATAAAACTTTCATGACTACCTTAAAAATATCTTTACTATCTAAAAAAACCCATTTCATATTCTAATTTAACTACATTAGCACCTCAATTCACCACCACGACCATCCCTATCATGGGCCATTGATCACATGGGGTAAACAAAAATGAACTACCACCAACTCACACAACATTTTTACCAAACATTTCCACTTCATTTCATACCCTTATATTTTTTTAAACATCATTTACCCACTTGTTTTCATTTCGTTCTTCTCATTATTTCTTAGTTTCATGAAATTCATACTACACCCTACCTTCCTTCCTCACACACCCATCCCACGTGTGTGCCTAATACAATGCATGTCACCTATCCCCCTAGCTTCCTACAATGATGCATGAATGTAAATCCTCGTGTCGTTAAGGCCACGAGCCAAATATCATAAAACAGTCACATCGAACCACATGTGTATCACCCAACGGTGAAATATTATCAACTGTAACAACACACATCCAAGAACATCAATTTTCCACCCAGGGTGACTTGGGTTTCCCCCGTACCTGGGTTAGCAACTCCCAAGCACAAGCTCATTACCAAGGCCTGGCACATCTTAACCCTTGGATACCAATCCCAAATAACAAGACCTCAGAGAAGGAGAATAAAGGCCTCCCCTGATACCACAATGTAACGTCCCTGAACCAGAATCCACTAAACCGGTGCTCTGAGCTGGGAGGTTATATGACCTTAAGTGCGCCTCCCCATACGCCAAAGGCTGCCGACTAGTAGCGGGGTCGATGTAGTCAAGTGGGGATATTATACCCCCTTTTTTATCAGAGTAAGACACAACAAAGATAAACCAAATAGCGGAAACAATAACCAACAACGAGGAACATGAACTACAACCAATTCCAAAAACAATAAATATGCCATGTCAAACTACAAGTGCAAAGTGAACGAAAGCCCAAATTAAAGGAAACAACCAACATCCACAAAATGGATCCGACTCCAAGTTCGAATCCTCCACCAAGTGCTGCCCATGTCCACTCGGCTATCTAGAAAGGACCCTTTCCCTTGTCCTGACCTGCAAACATGAAGTCTTCTCGAGTACCCAATGGCGGCCCGATCAGGGTGTGAGTACAACTCATTAGGCCACCACCAACGGTGTCTAAAAAATATCAAGTATAAACAATAAGTGCATGCAAAAGGAAAATGAATGATAAATTCCAAGTAATTATTTGAGGTTCCATTAACTAGTCCAAAGCCAATCCATTTCCACCCTCATTACCATCCATTTCACACCAATCAACATCACTTACCATTTCATCACACTTCCATGGGTTAATCACTTTCATCATGTTACATGGGTCTAAGGCCAACAATAATATGCAAGAGGGTTAACACATTGTTATCCTATCTCACTAGGATTAACTCCCTCATTGAAACTATACCTCACCTCGAAGCCTCAGTTTGGGTGGATAACCATACCCTCACCTCGATGCATCATTCCAGGTGGATGCAGTCGTTAGGAGAATAGAGCATCAGTCCTCATTCCTAACCCGTGCATTTAGGGTGGAGTTTGGAGCCTCAGTCTTCACTCGACCTGTGGGTGTAGATCCTCAAGTCATACCCCACACTACCAAGCCATGTGCACATTCATATATATAAATGTAACCATCAACCTTCCAACCATTGCCCGTTAGCAAACATCGTTCAAAAAAACCCACATGGGAAACCACATCATGCCTTAACCCATTAACACATTACCATTTCACATCATTTGACCATTCATCCAACTCCCATGTGTGATTCTTATCTCACTAAGCATTCCATACTTGACCCATAATCCACCCCATTATGGTCTTTGAATCAGTTTACACATTAACCCATTTAACCCGTTTATCATTCCCATGAATCAACCATTCATCCCCTTCCAACAACCCCAAGGGTTCTTACCAAGTCTAGGTTAATCACCTAACTTCTAGTCCAAGTTCAACCAAACATACCAACATGTTCATCAAGGCTCTACAATTCATTACAACAAGGTCACTTGTTCAATAACAATCTCCAAACCCGGGACAGACCAGCACATCCTATAGATGGCCCTAAATTAAGTCAAATCATTCCCAACACATCCCACGGGGATCGTGACGATTCCCATTATGCCATTTTAACCACCATTGATACCAATCATGCCAAGGCCATCAAAACATAACCAAGGGAAAACAAGAACACAAGCAAGCATGCACAGAACCCTAATTAACCATGGGATATAACTTGTAGACCACCTACCTCGAATCCACTGTTGAATGCACCCTCAACCAAGTCCTTAGACCTCGATTCGACCAACCCTTTGAGATTCAACCTAGAAATCACCCAAAAGATAGGGTTTTAGGGTTTCAGAACAAGAGAGGGAAAAGATACAAACCCTAACCAAGAAAAGAACCAAGGGTGAGGTTAGCCTTACCCAAAGCTTCGATCTGCAACCAATGGTGCTCTAAACGGCCAAGAATCGAAGGAGTTTGATCTCTTGGAGTCCTTGGGAGGCTTGGTCCACACCTAGGATGAAGAGGGAGGAAATGGAGGAAAATCCAGAGTTGGGGTTATAAAGCCCGGAGTGGAAATTTTGTAAATTTTCCAACATTAAGTGGTCGCACAGTTTATCTGCACGGTTTGGAAAACCGTGTGCATGCCACAGGTTTAGCCGCATGGTTTGGAAAACCATGCTCCAACCCTGTGCTCGCTTCTATCCAAGGAGGGAGGTTCGCACAGCTTAGTCTGGGCAGGCCGCACGGTTTGGCTGACCGTGCGCAGGCCGTGCACCCTGGTCTGCTTTGCCCAGACTTCCCTTCTTCCATTCCCCGAGCCCCCAGAGCACCCCCATGGACTCTCCCACGTTCAAGAAACCTTTTTAAGTCCCAAAAAAAAGGTTTCAACCCAAACACAACAAAAACATACCTTTCCAAAATCCGGGATCTTAAACCGAAAAACACAAAAAATAATATGTGATGAAAGAAATGAAAATATATTTGATATGATTATATTTTAGAGTTTTACCCTTAAATAGTTGGTATTAAATAGAGCTAGTCTTCTGAATGTTTTCTTTCAAATAATTTGATCAGACCTGGCATTATTTCATCCTTTTCTGTATCTATATTTGGTTGTTTTGTAGAGGTGATGTAAGGACTAATGAGTAAAACTTTTCCTTTATAAGAAAATTCCTTCAATTGTTTTTCTTACATATGCTTTCCAAAAATATGAAATGTATTTAGTCATAATTAACACAGTATATCAGCTTTTGGAAAATTAAATCTTGAAAATGTACCTCATGTATACATTTATAATTGAGCTGCCTAGCCAATCATATTTGAGGATTTCATTTACACTCTCAACACCAATAAAGTATTGATCTATCTCTCCGTATATATTTTACTCAAAATAAACTATGTAATTATGATGATTTTTTAACTTTGTGTCCATATAAACCTTCAATTATAGTAATGAAGATATAAAACAAATGTGGTAATGGTTCTTTTGGTAGATCTTTTTGATCGGTTGGTCAATCCTTTAGATGGTTTTGAGTTGATCTTTCATATCATCCCATTCCATTTGGCTATCTATAATAGAATTCATCAATTCAGACCTTTTTTCATTAATTTTTAGAGGTTTATCTTAAAAGATAAATTATAAATGAATACAACTATATCGACATATTTTTTTATAAGATGTGATGGACATGCGATGAATGTTCCAACAGCTTTTTAGACTATATGAATATCTTCCTCCTCAAATGGAACGGGTAGCTCAGCACTGGGCTCATGGGATAAACTAGTCGACACACTCACCTGACCTGTTGAAAGTGGCTTGCTATGTAGTATGTCATTTTAGATATTGAACACTATAGACCTAGCTATAAGGTGATGGGTGGATGTCTATAGATATAAATCATAGTTGTTATCACCCTATAGAATATCAATACAGGAAAGGTATCAGTGTCTCTTTAATTCACATTTCATATAAACATTTATTATAATACTCAATAACTAGTATAAGACATCTATTTGAGGGTAATGTCTCACCTCATAGCTGGTGGGGGTGGGGTAAGATCTCAACACGGTGCCTGTTCTGGAGTTTCTTCTTTTCTTTGACCCCCCCCCCATAAAAGTGACTATCATCTCTCTCTCTTACATTGGAATTATTCTTCAAGGGTTTTTATTCTTTCTCTCATATTTTTTAGTAATTCACATTAATCATCCTCTTGTTTTTTCTCAAAATATGTTCAGGGTGTCACCCTAAAACTCACATCCTTAACACGGCAATTCAATTCTAACCACTTCAAGGACACTGATAGCATGTGTTCATATGGTGGAGGTGTTTCTAATTCATATAACTATGTCAGATAGAAAATATAGAAAAACAAGTGATAATTTTTATGTAACATATATTTAAATAAAAACAAATTTTTATTATGTAATACTTACACATGTTTCCCACACTTTTTGTGTGTTTTAATCTTTCAGTATCCAACCTTTATTTACATGTGCCTCCTTCTATAGCACATGGCATGGGATGGAAGTGGATTTGGATTTGGAGTCATCAATCTTTATATAAACATAAAAACATTTTTTTTTGTTTTTTAATTTCACATAAAAGTATTATGGTAGATTTAAAATACAAACCAATTTTTTCAAGAGAAGCAGACACCATCCTTACTTTATGGTAGGGGTGCAATGGTTTTTCTAGTCGTTCCTTATTTCTATAACTTAGTTGTTATTTCATAAATAAAAAAATTGATTAAAGTGATGAATATACATATCATTAAACAACGTATTACTAGCCACAATGTACCTAAGAAGGCATGTTTTCACGATGTCCAGTAAACTCATCCCATGCTTCTTGGGTTATTAAGTGTGCATAGATAAGCATGGGGTGCAGGTTTATTTTTACTTCAACATCTTTAAGATGATGTCTTATTATAATTGTGTTAAATCCTATATGAATAATTACAGAAAACATTAATACATATTCCTTGTTTAATTCATATACTATAAATTCACTCTACAGTGGATGGTGAATAGTGAGTCAATGTTTCATTATATTATTTTATTTAGTAAAATAATGAAATGATATCATAATATTACCATAATCAATTCCCACATTAGTGTATTAAGTATGGACAAAACATGGTGCTGTGAATATACATCAATTAGAACACATTGTTAAAAGACTATTCCAATGTAACTACTGAAAATGGTATTTTTGGGTTTACATTTTGGCTCCATGCATTCCATCTAACCTCATTTTGATGCCTTTGACTTTATCCTTAATGATTTTTCTAACCCCATAAAACTAAAACACTTCTATTTTTTATGTGTCGTTGGTACTTTATTACCTACCATTTCCTTGGATTAAACATATTTAATATGTTCCTCAAGAGAAATTGCATTAGCATATACAGATGGTCCTTGTATCTCTACACTGGGAGTATTAGCAGGTTGAGAAACCAATTGTTCCTTTGGAATGGGAGCACCAGCACGTACAGAAGGTTGTTCCTCTACACTTTGAGTAGAAGTAGGTTTAGTGACCTATTGTGCCTTGGGATTGAGATCACCAACATATTCAGAATTAATTATATTATATAAGTAGTTTAATCATTTAATTTATATTACATAAATACACCAGAGAACAGATAATAACATGAGGTAACATGATATATATTACAAAGAAAATTGACTTGATTATTGAACTATCTTATTCTTTTTTAAAGGTTGAAGGGATTTAACCCCTCTATCAAAAATCCAAATCCCTTCATTGTGGTCAGCTCTAACATAAAAAATGTTGTCTACATTGAGACCACTATGAAATGATTGCAACCTACTAATGAAAGGTCCATCCTCAGTTGAATTTTTATCTAACTCTTCAGTGGTTTTGGTTGATGACAGAAACATTTACCACTTTCAGTTTTTAGGTCCCAGAACATTAAATACTTGTACTTCTTATTGAGGCCATTATAAATGGTCCATCTTTATACCATTCTTTACTAAAATAAACTATCATGAATCCTAATTCATCTATGTTAACATCACTCTGGTTATCAACCCACTTTCATTGAAAAATAATCACTTGTAATGTTGTATAATACAACTCCAATATTTGTTTTATGATTCCAAAGTATGATATGTTTGAGTAAATTGGATTTCTATCCTTAATACCCTAAACATTCATCGCTTCATCCAGAAGTGTAACTCTGCTATTTTTCATGGTATTTTCTTTATCATGCTTATTTTTATAGAACATATGACCATTAATTACATAATAATTGTAAGATAATATATACACGCTTTTTCTTTCAGTTATCCATCGATGTCGTTTTGAAATTAAATTCATATTTCCTTTTAATTCCTTAAAAATATAGTCCTAAAACCATCCTATAAACTATTGATTATGTCTATTTGATATCCATCTTTCATCCCTTGATGGATTCAAATTCCTAATAATTTATTTGTGGGTTTCATCATATGGGTAAACCTATAAACTATTATAAAAAACATAATGGTTGAACTACTCCCATTCTGTACTATTGATTGTGACAACATCTATTCAAGATATTTCTTCACCCACAAGCTTCCCAATGTGATGAAATTTTGGTAGACAAATACTCTCTACACCAAATAGGTATTTGGTATAGAATTAAATATATTCCATAAAAATATATCACCCTTCAATACAACCCTCTGACCGACTTTGATTTTTGACATATCCTTTCAAAATATTCATAAATCATTCAATGGTGTATATACATCTAAAGTGTACACGACCACATAGTTGAATATCTCTCACCAATTGAACCATAAAATGAACCATCATATCAAATAATGTTGGCATGAAGAACATTTCAAATTCACATAATATGATAGCAATTTCTCTTTCTATAGTCATCAATTGTTCTGGGTCTATAATGTTATGACATATATCTTTGAAGAAGAAATAAATCTTGGTTAATGTATGATGAACCTTCTTGTAAAAAATGAAATATAAATCTATATGAATTAGATATTGCATCAAAACATGGTAGTCATGTGATTTCATACCCTTTAACTTTAATTTGGACATTGACATGATGTTCTTGATATTTTATAAATACCTCTATGGAACCTTTATGTCATCTAAGAAGTTGAAAAACTGATATATCTCCTACTTGAAAAGAGTGTAATATTAAGGAGGAATAAAATTTTGTTTTATTCCCTTCATTGGTTCCAACTCTTCTCGTATTCTCATGTCAACCATGTCTAACCTAGCCTTAATTACATCCTTTCTTTTGTTGGGTGCATTTAGCAATGTGTTAATTACACTATCACATAAATTTTTTCAACATGAAAAACATTAAAAAAATGCCTAATGTATAGAAAATTCTAGTATAGTAATTCAAAAAAACTAATCTATTTTTTCAACAATATTTCTTAAGGATTTTCAAAAATGGTTTAAAAAATCATTCTTCAGATCGTTTACCTTATCAAACAGTTGATCACCTATTAGTGGATACAGTGTTGTACATTCTTCTGAACTTCCATGATTGATTTCGTCCAAGATCGGTATTTATGCAGTCGAGGGAGAAATTTTTGATGTCATAGAAACATGGTTTTTTTATGAATGTTTAAACCTAATTGAATGATTACCATGTTTGTAAATGGGACACTCTTGAGTTCATTTAATGTTATATCCTAACAAATGTTCATAAATAGGAAAGTCATTTATCTTCCCATAAAATATGGCTCTTAACATGGAATCTTCATTTCTATAAGCATCATACAATGAAACACCTAAATCCCCCAATAATTTCAAGTTCATGATCAATAGAGTGAAATAAACATCAATATCATTACCCATTTGTTTTGTTCCTCATATAATCATAGATAACATGATGTAATTTTTTCCTATTCATAAAAATAATGGAATGTTATAATTTAGCAACATAATCTTCCATGTACTGTGAGTGCTGCTTTGAAAACCGAAAGGATTCAATCCATATGTCGATAACATAAGAGGAAGGTTTCTCATGTCATTTCCAAATTCAGGATACTCATGATCAATTCTATTATACTAAGGAGATTCTATCGGGTGACATAGTTTCCCATATTTAATTCAGGTATCTATGTGCCACTTCAATTTCCTTGTAATTTCATTACTTCCATATAGGTGCCTAAACCTTGGAATGATTGAAAAGTATCCTATAACTTTCATAGGAAAAAATTCATCTTTATAGTATTGAGAAGTGCCAAAAAATATTCATTTTGTATGTTAATTATAGTCCTTGAAAAATAGTATACAATTATTTCTTCAAGCCTGTATTTTTTTAGAGATCATACCCATCAGGCATAGCATTTGTTTGGCATTGAATGTTCAGCTCGGGTGCTCATTATCTTTTGTTATCATATCATTCAAGAGATAAAGTACTTTGTGAAAACTGTTATCACTCTATTGGTTGACTACATTAAAATTATACATCGTGAATGTGGCTAACAATGTTGTATATTTAGTGAAAAAAGCATACAATGGAATATTTTCACAAATATTTAACTTCTCAAACAATTTTGGTCAATCACAAATTTCATCTTAAACTATCCTTATCATTTCGTCAATATAATTTTCCTCTTCATTCACATTTTTAATCACTTCCTCAATATGGTCTTCTTCATTGTCCACACTTGTAATCATATCAGATGATCCATAAAACGCAGTTCTATCCCATCCACTAGCTACATTCTCTTGTTCCCCATGGTTATTCCAATATTTATAAATTTGATCTATTCCATGACACTTCAAGTGTTCTTCTAACTCCTATTTCCTATTTTTATTGACTAAAAATAGTGTAAACACAGAAAAAGGATTTGAGAAGGGTCATATGCATAATCTTTTTCAAACTTGATGAACTCTTTCACTCCATTTTCAGGCTCTTTTGTCATATGATTTGAATCTGTCCTTTATTTATTGATATTCATCCTATTTTATTTTTTAATATTCATATTTAATAAAATAAATACACAAAATTATGATATAAAAATTAACTATGGCTAAAACAAGCTATATACTTTATGTCTCTTCGTAGAAGGGAAAGAGCATTATTGTGGATTCTGATGGCTACATTATGAAAAACTAGAGGGAATGAACTATGAGGGATTACTCCAACCTACCTATTCCTCCAACCTACCTATTCCTCCAACCTACCTATTCCTCCTTTTACTATATCTGTAATCAAAGTTTATCCACCCCCAAAGGCTCTTAAAAATGTAGGCATCATCTCCTTGAGAAAGTGCAATGGTTCTAGCAAGCAAGAGGTGGATGACACCTCCATCGACCTTGTGTCTGTAGGATAAAAGTTTATTGGGACAGTCATCCTCTTGGGTGATAAGGTAATGGTGGATTCAGAACTGCAACATGAGATAGGCTCCAATGAAGAACTAGTAGAGGAAGTTCGGGACATTATGGCATCAAAGAAGATAGAGGAGGTCCTGCATGGGGAGACATGGGAAGTTATCATCCATTCCAAGGAAGAGATGTTGTAGAAATCAGTTCCATTCAACACCTTGAAAAAATATTTTGATAAGATGTCTGAGAGAGATCTCGAGGTGGAAACTAGCAAGATGAAGATAGATAGGATTGACAAACAGGATTTTATTTTTTCAAGTGATTTTAATTTAAGGACATTAAGTATGGATGAGTTCATACAAACATGGGATAAGTTAGCTTTTTTGTTTGAGGACCTCATCAAAGATGGTCCAGATTTAGAGGTAAATGGACTTCTCTAGAAACTACTTAGGATTAATGCTTCTAATAGGGTTAAAATTGATTTCAATGGCCCATATATCTCTTTCAGTATTTAATTCTATGATTTTTGTATGGACTTTAGTTCTCACTTTCCCTTAAAAGTTTTATAAAATAAAAATGTAATTTTGAGGTCAAGATCTTCTAGATAAATCAATCTTCAGCTCTTCCAGTCTTTCCTTCATTGGTCCAACTAAGAGAAACTTATCCACATATAGAAGTAAAATAACAAAACTCTTGCCATAATACACCTTCATATAGTTTCAATTATTTATATTACACTTAATGAACATTAATTCTACCATGAAAGCATTGAAATTCAACGTACACTGTCTTGGTTTCTACTTAAGCCTAAAAAAACTCCATTTGAGCCTAGAACTGAACCTTCTATTACATTTATCATGAAACCTTGTAGATGATATATATAGATATCTTCCTCTAAATCCCCATGAAATAAAAAAAAATCATGAAATCCATTTTTTCAAGAAATAAACCTTCAATGGAAACCAAGTCAAGAACTATCTGAATTATTATATTATTTATAGTATAAGAGAAAATCTAACTGAAATCTAATCCTTCTAATAATAGAAATTCATTTTTCAAATAGAGACACCTTGCACTATTACTTATCATCCACTTTCTCATTTATATTATAAATATAATTGTCTTATAGAGCCCTATTTCCTGGTTTCAATTATATTATCTACAATATATCCAAATCATATATGTAATTCAATTATTCCTTCATTTTTCACTCACACTACAATGAGGCTAATAGTCAACCTATGTTGAATCCTAAAAAAATAGAAAATCAACCTAACTTACCCACTCATTCTTTATCTTCTTAGGATGATGATAAGAATCAAGGGTGACATGCATGACCATTGGGGATGACTTCACTCTAATGAACTCAATCATAAACACCCAAAAATATAATATAAAAAAGATAAATAAATAAATAAATTCTGACAAAGTCATTTCAAATAAATGATCATTTAATATAACATTACCAAACCACAAACAATAAACTAAATAAATATCTAGATACTGAAGAGGTTGAAACATAACATGAGAAAAATGGTTCTTTGAAACTAAAGGACCAACCACTATCTCCATGTGACACTTGAGACAAATCCATAATAATAATAACTATCTAATTCCTAAGGAAAATGAAACTGAATCAAACCCTATGGCCAAGAACAGATGAAACGTGCATAATAAATGAATACTACATACCGAAAAATGTGACTATATAGTGCATGATCCAAAGGCTAGTAGGATACCACCGTGATTCCAATTCTTTCCTTTCACACAATTAATTTCTCTATGCCACCCATCAAGTAAAAATAAGAATGAACTATGGTACTAAACTAATAGATGGTATGATTTTCCATAGTCTATTTTATAAAATAATAAGAGACACTTTATAAATGACATTACAAAAGGCTTGTCATTCTAAAATCATTAACTGAACTCAGATCAGTAACATTTAGAATTAAAGTGATGAGAGTGTCACTATAAGTCTCAAGATAATTCTTACCAATCCAAAACTCATTCATGAGGATAACAACATCAAGTCCAAAAATAGTTTCGAAACTTTTAAAGGATATTTCATGAAGAAAATATAGGTTAGGTACCGTTAATGGATGCATCAACTTAAATTCCACGACCACTTCATAAAATTGAATAACAATAGTTAATAATTAATTCATATAATTTAATAAATTTGTAATAAAATAATAATTTATATATTTAGATATAAAATTATTTTGAGAAGAAAATATGATTTGATAAAAATATGTTATTAATTTCATAATGCCTTCATTTGTATCAACTCATATACCATTATCATCCTGTAACCTTTAAATATGGATATTCCTCCATCTAAAAATGTATTTTTGATAAAATAATGAATTTTTTTATGTACTTAATTAAGATAATCAATCCTCGATCTCAAATTCCAATTTTGTACCCTATTTAATATTTTAATATCAATTAAATTTTCTTGGTACAAAAATATGTATCAAGAATTATCATTCAAAAGAACTCTAGGAATACTATGATTATTTATCTCAAAGTCATTAATCTTATTATTAATGTTTTAAGATTGAGTAATAGTCTATCTATATAGTTATTTGGTAATCAATTGAATTATATCATGAATTTTCAACCAAGAAACAATTTTAAAACCTAACTTACTTTTTAAAACTGATGTATCCTAGTTAGTTATCATGGTATCATATTCAATGACCAAGTCATGGAAAAACTCAAATTTATAATTATTTAGAACTTAAATTGTTTGATTGTTTTTAATTCAACAAAAATTACAACAATTGTTTTCATTATTCCATGAAATCAGAAAGAACCAATAAAAAATATGGTTAATAAACCAAATGATTATTAAAGGATTTCATTTTTCAAAGTCCATGGTAGATGATTATATAAGGTTCCATACACATATAAGTATATATGTTCTTGAAAATAGAAGATTATTTCACCAGAAGAAGATGAATATTTCACCAGAATATTATTTAATGCTTTCATTATTCCAAGTTATAAATAGAAAAAAATTTAAGATTACATATATTGATTAGTCAATATATTTGATTCTAATGAAGCTAATCCATCAATTGAAAACCTACCATAAGATTATTATAATTCAACATATGTAGAAAAACAAATTTTGTAAGGAGAAATAATTTACCAACTTAAGGCATTACAACATATATAGATGAGTCAATCCACACAATGGAAATGAGTTCAATAACCAGATTCATTGAATCCACCAAAAGAAGCTTCACCAAAAAATTTATAAGAAGTTGATCTATAAGATTTAAAAGAAGTTCATATGAATACTGTATGAATCCAAATGGATCCAAATATAGATGAAGTTAAATTTTATAAGTTTATAATGATCTAACAATGCATGTTAGGAGTAATGAAAATAATCCCAAAACAAATACCACCATTCTAGATAAATGAAACATACTTATAATACAAATGAGTAAAATCTAAATGTCTACTTTAGACTATTGTTGTCATTACTCTGATGGAGGAAAAGTCAGAGTAAGTGGTGCTGACAGTGGAGGCCGCTGAGGGGTTCGTGGCAGAGGTGGGGTTCACGGCGGAGGTGGGGTTCAACACACAACAGATTTGGGGTTTGCAGTCGAGGTGAGTTTTATAGCATAGGTGGGGTTCGGTGGTGGAGGTGAGGTTCATGTTAGATGAGGGATACGCGATGGTGGAGGATGGATCCGTGGTGGAGGATATATCTACAGAAGAGGAGGAGGAATCGTTGGTAGAGGAGGATGAGGAAGAGGCGACAGGGGTCAGATTCAATGAGAATTTGAGGTTTGTGAGAGAATGAGGAGACTGTTAGGGTTTATTTATAAAATCGGGTAAAAATTTTATCAGCCCCAACTAAAAAATTATTAATAAAGGTATGTTTTACCAGCACTAAAATAGAAAACGTTGATAAAAAATTTATTTATCGATGCTTTTTAGTGTTAATAAAGGCATATCTTTATAAGTGCAGAAAAACATTGATAAAACTATAATGATAATAAATTATTTATATTTTTATATATATTTATAAAATTATATGTATAATAAATAAATATTTATTTATTTATAATAATAACTATAAATAAATAAATATTTATTTATATTTATATAATATATATATATATTTATTTATTTATTTATTTATTTATTTATTTATTTATAATTATAAATTTATAATAAATATATTTATTATACATATAATTATATTTATTATTATATTTATTATTATTTATAATTATTTAAATATATCTATATTTATTTAGAATAATAATTATAAATATTTATATATATTTATTATAATTTTGTAATTATTTAATAACTATAAATTTATATATATTTATTTATAGTTATAATAAATATACATCTATTTATAGTTATAATTATAAATATATATATAATTATAAAATTAAAACAAATATATTTATTACATTTATAATTTTATAAATAAATTTAATTAATATATTTATTATAATTTTAAAATTATTTAAATATATCTGTATTTATTTAGAATTATAATTATAAATATTTGTATTTATTTATAAATATTTGTAAATATTTATAAATATCTGTATATATTTATAAATATATTTATTTATTTACATATACTTATAACTTTATACGTATAATAAATATATTTATTATAATTTTAAAATTATAACTATAAATAAATATATCGAAATACATTACAATATAATAGTTTTCTATTTTAAAAAAATAGTAATGAAACCAAATCACATCATATATAAGTAATAAGACTTCTTCCATTCAATGAGAAAACCATTGAAATGTCCAATTAGTAATTAAACACTTTTGAAACACCAAATGAGGATACATGAATTAATTAAAGTAAGAAAAAAACTTGTATTTATAAATATATTTATTTAATTATATATATTTATAAAATTATAAGTATAATAAATATATTTTTTATAATTTTATAATTATTTACATATATATTTATTTAATTATTATTATAAATATTTTTATAAATATTTTTATATAATTATAAATATATATAGATATATACCTTGTAAAGTATAGATCATAAAAAATGACTCATCACATATATATGGACAACATGAATAATAATGAGGGTGTAATGTGTAAATGAACGTTCATGATGAATATATAACATATGAACGTCAATTATATTTGTTCATCAATATATTTATTGACTAAATTCATTGAAAACATATATTTATTTATATATATATATATATATTTATAATTATATATATATATATATATTTAAAAATTATTTATAAATAATTATAAATATATAATTATAAATATAATAAATATATTAACAATATTTATTATTTAATGAAATTTATTACAATCATATAATTATTTAAATATATATTTATTTAATTATAATATTATAAATACTTTTTTTAAACATTATATATATATATTTATATTTATTTATTTATTTAAATTACTAATATATATATATATTAATTATAAACCTGTGTTTTTAGTTAATGTATAAAAATAAACATTTTTTTGAATATAAATATAATAATTTTATATAAATTAATGATATTTTTTATTAAAACATGTTATCAACGCTAATAATAGCACTGATAAATGGATAGTTTATCAATTCTTTTATGTAGCACTAATAAAGACCCCCCCCCATCAGTGCTTTCTACTTAGTGCTAATAAAAGTCGGCACATCTCTTTTCTGGATCTATGGTACTGAAATTAACCTCTATAGGATGAGCTATCAGGCTTAAAATTTCATTAAGAATTATGCATCTCATCCTTTAGAATAGATCAATTAAGACGTATTTCATTATTAACCACCACTAATCCTTTATTTTATTATATGATCCCAATTTTTTCACTATTTATTTAAACATAAAAAATTCCCTTTTATCTTCCAGATTAGAAACACAAGTGGGATCCCAGGAAGATGGTGTGTTAGTACATGATGAATGAGGTATACCAAACACATTTGATGGGGTAAGTCCAAAACTCATCCCATATACATGTTTATGATATTTCCCAAAAAAATTTGTAACTATATTATTATCAGAAACAAAAAATGATACTAAAATGTTTTCATCCCTTGATTATTAAATTTTAACTTGTAAATATAAAAATATTATTAATGATTTTATTAACTATATCAACTTTATTATATTTTCCAATTAGTTAATTTTTCATTAATATCTTTATATGGTAATTAAATAGCATTAAATTATAACTGAAAATATTTACCTCAATGTATCTAGTAGGTTCCCTCATGAAAATATTTTCCTCAATGTCACTATGTCCTTAATCACTATAAAAAACAATATACATTAAAATTTAGAAAAAATAGTTGTATGTAATATAAGAATATATATCGTAATGAATAAATTAAAACCATGGTTGGTATTTACCATAAGAACTATGAGAATCTTATGACGTCCCGGACCCGGCTTCCTATCAACCCGAGCCCCGAGCCTATTTGGCCACATATCCCATGGCTCGTCTCCCCATATTCCAGGGGCTGCCGACTAGCAGCGGGGGTGTAATGGTAAGTCAGTGGGGAGACTGTACCCCCATGTGAGAGTACACAATGGTATAGCAGCAAGTGATTAAATAGAAAAAGCACAACCAATGTATAAATATAAGAAAAGGGGAAACATACGAATCAAACAATAGAATTAAGGAAAACCATGATAAATATAAAAAATCCACATAGGCAGCTTCTGATACAAAATGGATGCATAGAATGATGATACAATGGGAATATCTGGAAAACATGATATACGGTAATACAAAAAGGAAAAAAGAACAAAATTAGTCCATGAGCATCTCTCGACAAGCTCGGTCCTCTACTTTGGAACTCCAGCTAGAAAATATGTGTATCAACAGCCTAAAGTGGGGCCCTTTCCCCTTACATGTAACTACAGCAGCAAAGTCTATACGGGTGCCAACAACCGCCTGAGTAGGGTGTGAGACAAGTCTCAGTACGCCACTACCAACGGTGTCAATGTGTAATCCAAATAGGTATCGTAAGATAAACTATGTGTAATAAATTGCAAGTATGTAAAGCAAAGTAATAAACAACCCTCCCACTCAGGTTCTGGAAGGACACCTGGCGGGTCTACCTGCTTCAGCTCATGGCTGGTAATTTGAACAATCACCAGAGGTGTGAGTACATAGATATAGGTTATCACTAGAATGAGGTAGACATTCCTCTCGTCCATAAGCAATGTAGATGGTGGGGGGAAGAATTCCTCCCACCCATAAAGGTTATATAGGCACGAGGTATAAATCCCTCTCATCCTGTTACACGGAGGTCCATCTGGAAGGGGGTAAGAATGCCTCCCATCCACACACGGAGATTCATCTAGTACGATGTAAGAATGCCTCCCGCCCACACATGGGTTATCACAAGCATGTCCACACGGCAAGGCATAACCATTCACATCACATTATATAAGGCATTCCATCTTATATCATATCACATTAACAAAGAATGAAATTTCACAATCACACTATAAGGAAAACATACATCTCAATTCATTAAAGGGATTAGGATATCTCATCCTAGCCAACCTCTAACCAAACTATCTCATTTTCCTAACATGGAAAATCCAGTTCAAGACATAGCATTAAGGTCCAAAGGTGAGAAAAGGCCAAATATCATGGAATATCACCTATGGTTGACCACAACTGGTCCATATCTCTTCTAAACACCCTAAAAAGGTTAGATTCATCAATCTCATACCACACAGGTCATTTATACATGAATAATCCATTATAAATATGGGGTTTGGTGAAAGAAAAACCACGACATGACGATATAAACTCAAAACAACGAAATCCCAAAATGGAAACCATGTGACCACCTACCTTAGAGCCGTAATCATAGGCTCACTTAATATCGACCTCATATTCATAGTAGTTTGTAAGAGATCTGAGTTCTAGTCCAATGCCCTGAAAATAGGGAATATGAGCCTGTGGTAAAATAACAAAATCGATACCAAGATTCACCGAGGATATAAGAGTGTCTGAGGTAAGCCTTACCGAGGGTGATCCAACACCTTCAACGGATTGAGGATCAGATTCCGGATGAAGAATACACCAAGAAAAAAGAGGGAGAGATATTTTGGAGCTCAGGAGGGATCCCCTCTATTCTTCCCACTGGAAGGAGGAAAAAGGAAAGGGATTAAGACTTAAAAGATATTTAAGGGAAAAATGGTAATTTTACCCAAAGCAGGGTTGCACGGTTTAGGCACATGGTTTACCCAAACCGTGCGCACCTCGCTGCCTCCCAAACAAAAGCGGCATGGACGTGCAGTCTCGTATGCATGGTCGTGTGCCCCTGCAGGTGCCCTTATCTGCAGTCGCACGGTTTATCCCAAACCGTGCGCAGACCGTGCGCAGTATGTCCACCACTGTCTGCAAGTCCATTTCTCAAACTCCCTGGCTCCGAACAAACCCCGGACACTCCCTAGACCTTCCTTATGATGTTACACACATTGAAAAATCTTAATGAAAGACTTGAGATCAAAACTAATGATACTTACCTTTACCAACGATTCAAGTTGTTACAACCTCCACTCCTTAAGGAAACTTGTCCCTAAGTTGGCCTTCTGAGGGTACATAGGTGTCATCAACAAAAAGCTCTGGCCATTGAGAATGTATATCATCCTCCTGCTCCCAGGTCTTGTCATGTACCTAGTCGTGCTGCCATAGAACCCGTACAAGAGGAACAGACCTGCCACATAGTGTCTTCATGATCCGGTCAACAATTCGCATCATATACTCCTCGAAGGAAGCATCCATATCCAGTTCAACCTCATCTGGATGACAATAATGAGTTGGATCTGAAAATTAATGACGTAGCTGAGATACATGAAAAACATTGTGCGTGTCCTGACATCTCTGCGGAAGTGCAAGTCGGTAAGCTACTAGTCCAATCCGCTTCATCACCTCAAAGGGTCCTACAAACCTTGGTGAAATCTTACCCTGCTTCCGTATACATATTTTCCCCAACCCGGGTGTGACCGTCAAGAAAAATAGGTTCCCAACCTCGAACTCAAGAGGTCGTCGGTTCTTGTTAGCATAGGACTGCTATCTAGACTGAGTTGTCTGCATATGCTTCGTAATAGGTTTTATCTACTCTGTAGTCTCCTGCAAAAGATGTGGTCCTAGAACAGCTTCTTCCCCTACTTCATGCCAACACAAAGGTGAGAGACAAGGCCTACCATATAAGGCTTCATAGGGAGTCTTCTCAATGGTAGCCTAGAAGCTATTTTCATAACTGAACTCGACAAGAGGAATGTTTCTCCCATGAACCTCCAAAATTGAGAACACAGGAATGTAACATATCCTCTAGTACCTGTATAGTCCGCTCGGTATGTCCGTTAGACTTTGGGTGATAAACTATGCTCAAAAGTACCTATGTACCTAAGGTCTTATGTAAACCCTTCCAGAACCGAGATGTAAATCGAGGATCTCTGTCCGAGACAATAGAACGAGGTGCTACATGAAGGAGAAATATTTCCTTGACATATAGTCTTCCCAAATCCTCAACAATGAAGGTCTCCTGCATAGGTAAGAAATGTGCGACCTTCATCAGACAGTCGACGATAACACATACTACATCATTTCCATGAGGTGACCTGGGTAAAATGGTTACAAAGTCCATAGAAACATCGTCCCATTTCCACTCTGGAATGGAAAACGGCTATAAAATCCCTACCGGACGCTGATGTTCAGACTTCACCTGCTGGCTGGTGGAACAACATGTGATAAAACCAGTTATCTCCTGGCAGGTGGAACAACGTGTGATAAAACCAGTTATCTCCCACTTCATGTTAGGCCACAAGTACTGTCGTTGCAAATCACGATACATTTTGGTGATTCCTGGGTGAACTGCCTATGCTGAGGCATGGAAATCCCTCATCAGCTTCTCTCTAATGTCTTCTGGGACCCATACACTCCCATAGAACAATAAAGTATCACCTTCATCCAAGGTTCAATCTGTAGAGGCATCACCAGCGACACTTTCTCATAGAACAAGGCCTTCTGGATCTGATAACTCTCTTGCCCTGACCCCTTACAAAAGTGTATATGTCACCGCTAAGGCAGAGAGAACAGTCTGAACCTATCCCTCCTGAACCTCAATATGCATCTCCGAAGATAGGTCCATCAGCTTCTACTCCTCATTAGATTCCTGAAACACTTGCGACTGATTTTTTCTGACTCAGCGCATCAGATACTGAATTTCCTTTCCCAGGAGTTTAGGCGAGTTTGAAATCAAAGGATTGCAGGTAATCGACCCACCTTTGTTTCTTGAGATTTAGATCCTGTTGAGTGAAGATATATTTGAGGCTTTTGTGGTTAGTGAATACCACAAAATTCTCTCCTAATAAATAGTGTCTCCAACAGAGTAAGGAATGTACAACCACTGTGATCTTGAGGTCGTGCATCGGATAATTCCGATCATGAGGCTTTAACTGATGAAAACTGTACGCAATGACTCACTCGACCTGCATCAAGAAAGCTCCAAGACCAATACCTAATGCATCGCAATAGACCATATAAGCTCTTCCTAGCTCCAGCAAGATCAGTATCGGTGCTGATGTTAGTCTGCCCTTTAGTTCCTGAAAAGCTACTTCACAAGGTTCTGACCAATCGAATATCACCCCCTTTTTTGTCAAAGCTATAAGAGATGCTTCTAGGTGTGAAAATTCCTAAATGAACTTCCTATAATATCTTGCAAGCCCCAAGAAACTTCTGATATCGAAGACGTTCTTGGGATGCTCCCAAGAAATTACATCACTCTCCTTCTCAAGGTAAACTGAAACTCCAGACTCAGAAATAATGTGACCAAGGAAGTGAACCTTATTTATCCAAAAGTGGCATTTAATGAGCTTAGTATAAAGATAATTCTCTCTTAGTGTATTCATCACGATCTCAAGATGGGTTGCATGGTTGTGCCTCGAGCATGAATAGACTAAGATATCATCCACAAATACAACCACAAAATAATGAATGTAAGGGTGAAAAATACTATTCATAAGAGCCATAAACACTTTATGTTCATTCATAAGCCCAAACGGCATGATTAGGTACTCATAGAGATCATACCTGCTCTTAAATTCCATGTGAGGTATGTCTGAAGTCCTAACATGCACCTGGTGATAGGCCGACCTCAAATCTATCTTTGAAAACACCTTCGCTCCTCGGAGATGATCGAAGAGGTCACCAATTAGAGGAAAAGGATATTGATTCTTAATAGTCAGCTGATTTAACATATGATAATCCATGAAAAGACGAAGGGTGCCATCTGCCTTCTTGGCATAGAGAACCGGTGATCCCCAAGGAGAAGTACTAGGATGAATAAATCCTTTTTCTTCTAGGTCCTCCAGTTGACTCTTGAGCTCCAGAAGTTCCTTAGGTTCCATACTATAGGGAGGAATGGTCACTAGTGTTTCTCCTAGTATAAAATAAATAGTAAATTCCACCTCTCACAGTGGAGGTAGACCAGAGAAATCATCAAGAAAGACATCACTAAAATGCTCCACCAGAGGAAGATAAACAGAGGGTTGTAATCCTTGGTCATCGAGATAAAGACTAGAAACCTATTCCATGACACCACCTAAACTCAAGTGTTCTGGTCCTACTCGTGTCTCACTAAGATCCCATTCTCCCTTATGCATATGTGTGTCACCCTATGGTGACATAAACTCCACCCTCCGATGATAGCAGTCAATCCGGGCTCTATATGAAACTAACTAGTCCATCCTGATTATTACATCAAAACATGTCATATCCATAACATACAGGTTCCACATGAAAAGGTAACCGCCCACCTCGAGGGGAAAATTCTGACAACGACGAACACCCTCTGAACGGATAACTAAAGGGTTATCTAACGTGATCATGCCATGATATCACTCAACATCGAGGACCAAACTTCCAATAATCACCTCCGATATAAAAGAGTGATAAGTGCCTATGTCAAAAAAAATAGATACTAACTTAGAGGCTACTAGAATCGTACCTTGTACAGTAGATGGTCCGGCGTACTTATTTGGTGGCGTAGGCTTGACTGCATACCACTGACTTGTACCACGGTCCTGAGTCACAGCCTGGCTACCCTGAGCAGACCCACCCTACTGGTGCTGAGAGTCATACACCGGATTACCTCTGCCTCGACTGTCGCCATGACCTGATCGGTCGGCGGTATTCCAGCTTCCTGACTAATTTTATCCTGTCGATCCAGCACCAGATCGTGGAGTAGGTACAGATCCCTACTCACTATGCCCTGGGGAAAACTCCTGTAGAAATGGTGGAGATGACCCAACCTACCACAACCTCTGCACTCCACTGGATTTCGTGTATGCTACCTCATCAAATGTCCTAGCACCCCACATTGGTAACAGATAGGTGTACCACCTGAGAAAAGGGTATGACCACTGCTAACACCATTAGATTCCTCAAAATGTTGCATCTTCCCTGAATCAGATCCACTAGAAACCATAGGTTCTAAACCACCATGGTTCTCACTGTCTGCATCTCTCAAATTTCTCTCTATAATCAAAGCCTGATTGACAATTTCTGGAATGGTCGTCAACTTGAACATGTTAACCTGCGACCGGATGGCGTAACACAACCCATCCTCAAAATGCCTAGTGGTCGTGAGCTCATCAGCAGCTAGTGTATGAGAAAAACTTTGTAACTCAATGAAACGGGATGAATATTCAATGACTATCATGGTCCCTTGCTACAGATTCATAAACTCCCAGCTCTGTCAGCCCTCAAAGTCTGGGGAATGAAACAATCATAGAGGACGGTCTGGAAATCAGTCCCGATCATATCTCTCTGTTGTCCCAACTAGGTTATGACATCCCACCACCTCCTGGCTGAACCACGTAGCATATAAGTTGTGATCTGGACCCTCCGCTCTAGATACATCTCAAGGTGATAGAAGATGGTCAAAATAGCTTCCAACTATGACTCCGCAGCAAGTGGTCTTCCATCTCCCGTAAGTGTAGGAGGATTCTATGATTGAAACTAGTGGGTCAACTCTACCATACTCGGGGTAGGTCGCACTCCACCTTGCATACTTTGCATCATATGGAATAAGTCCTCACGAAACTAGGAATCGACGCCCATCTTTGGAATATAAAGAGGAGCTACGGGAGTCTTGACAGGTAGATCAACTAGCGGCTCAGGACCCTCTACCTCAGAAACGTGATCGTCGCAGCCTTCAGAACACGTGACTCAAGAACGTCTCAGAGGCGTAGTGCTATAATGCCAAACGAATGTCTCAAAAGAAGAAACCAACAAATTAAAGGTTGAACTCTAGAATCTAGGATAGGTACTAAACCTTCTGACCTCTAAGATCACCTATCCACACCCATAGGAATTCTTGGTAAAACCTGGAACTGTTCAAATTTAACTTAATCCAGTGACATTGAATTTCCCAGCCTATAAGGGTCCAGACTCCTCATGAACTGAAAGATGACACACACTTGGATGTCATTTCTCATTTACTTGTGCTAATTAAGTATTTGAATTTCCTTTAAATCAAATGATTGGTTTAGTTGGGATTTCATTTTCCAGTCCATAAGGGCCCATACACCTTATGAACCAAAGATTGTCACCCACCAAAGACACATCATTCCTCAATTCACAACCTGCAAGAAGGGTAAGAAAAGTTGCACACATATTAACAAGGCATGGAAATAAACAATAGGCAATGCTCGCTGAAAATTTAAACGTGGCATGGAAAGATGCATGGCCTGATCATATTGTGCCTATAGTGATGCATGTTCTAATGCATAACCCTCATTTCATTGGGTCAAACCATGAAATACAAATTTCAACCTTGAAAATGTCATTAACATCACAAATCATGTGAAGAACCCAACGGTGAAATAGTATCAATAGTGAATAGGAAAATCAATAACACCATAATTTAGGCAACTTTGCCTTTTCCTCGTAGATGGGTTCGTGGCACCCAAGCATGGATTATAACTAAGTCCCTAATCATTCCCATTATCCAAGTTTATCATCACCAAATAGTAAAGAAAGAAAGAAAAACCTACTCTGATACCACTTTGGGACGTCTCGGACTCGGCTGCCTCTCAACCTGATCCCCAAGCCCGGTTGGCCACATGACCCCTGGCTCGTCTCCCTATATGCCAGGGGCTACCGACTAGCAGTGGGGGTGTAATGGTAAGTCAGTGGGGAGACTGTACCCCCATGTCAGAGTACACAATGGTATAGAAGAAAGTTATTAATTAACGAAAGCCCGACCAATGTATAAATAGGAGAAAAAGGGAAACATACGAACCAAACACCAGAAGTAAGGAAAACCATAATAAATATACAAAAGCCACATAGGCAGTGTCTGATACAAAATTGATTCATGGCATGCTGATACAATGTGAATAGATGGAAAACATGCTATACAGTAATACAAAAAGGAACAAAGAACAAAAGTAGTCCACGAGCATCTCTATCCAATCTCGGTCCTCTACTCTGGAACTCCAGCTAGAACATATGTGTATCAACAACCTGAAGCAGGGCCCTTTCCCCTACTAGTACATATAGTAGAAAAGTCTACACGGGTGCCAACGGCCGCCCGGGTAGGGTGTGAGACAAGTATCAGTTGGCCACCACCAACGGTGTCTATGTGTAATCAAAATAGGTTCCGTAAGATAAATAGTGTGTAGTAAACTAAAAGTAAGAAAAGCAAAGTAATAAAAAACCTTCCCGCTTAGGTTTTGGAAGGACACCTGGCGGGTCTACCTGCTTCAGCTCATGGCTGGTAATTTGAACAATCACCAGAGGTATGAGTACGTAGATATAGGTTATCACTATCATGAGGTAGACATGCCTCTCATCCATAAGAAGTGTAGCTGGCATGGGGAATAATGACTCCCACCCATAAAGGTTATATAGGCACGAGGTATAAATGCCTCTCATCCTATTACACAGAGGTTCATCTGGCATGGGGTAAGAATGTCTCCCGCCCACACACAAAGATTCATCTAGCATGAGGTAAGAATGCCTCCTGCCCACACATTGGTTATCACTAGCATGTCCACATAGCAAGGCATAACCATTCACATCACATTATATAAGGCATTCAATCTTATATCATATCACATTAACAAAGCATGCCATTTCCAAATCACACTATAAGGAAAACATACATCACAATTCATTTAAGGGTTCAAGATATCTCATCCTTTCCAACCTCTAACCAAACCATCTCATTTTCCTAACATGTTAAATCCCATTCAAGACATAAAATTAAGGTCCAAAGGTGAGAAAAGTCCAAATATCAAGGCATATCACCTATGGTTGACCACACTAGGTCCATACCTCATCTAAACACCTTAACAAGATTAGATTCATCAATATCATACCACAGAGGTCATTTATACATGAAGCAGCCATTATAAATAAGGGGTTTGGTGAAAGACAAACCACGACACGATGATATAAACTCAAAACGATGAAAACCCAAAATGGAAACCACGTGACCACCTACCTTAGAGCCGTAGGCGTAGGCTTTCTTGATATCGACCTCAGATTCGTTGTAGGTTGGAAGAGACTTGAGTTTCAGTCCAATTCCCTGAAAATAGTGCATATGAGCATGCAGTAAAATAATAAAACGGATACCATGATTCACCAAGAAAAGAAGGGTGTGTGATGTAGGCCTTTCTGAGGGTGATTCAATTCCTTTGAAGGATCTAGGGTTGTATTCTGGATGAAGAATCCACCAAGAAAAAAGAGGGAGAGAGATTTTGGAGCTCAAGGAGGGCTCCCCTCTGTTCTGTCCGCTGGAAGGAGGAAAAAGAAAAGGGCTTAAGCCTTAAAATATATTTAATGGAAAATCGTAATTTTATCCAGAACAGGGTCGCAAAGTTTAGGCGCATGGTTTACCCAAACCGTGTGCAAACCGTGCACACCTCACTGCCTCCCAAAAAAATGTTTCATGGTCGTGTGGCCTAGTCTACATGGCCATGCGCCCCTATAGGTGCCCATGTCTGCAGTCGCATGGTTTATCCCAAAATGTGCTCAGACCGTGCGCAGGCCAATTCACCACTATCTGCAAGTCCATTTCTCAAACTCCTGGGCTCCGAACAAACCTTGGACACTCCCCGAACCTTCCTTAGGATGATACACACATAAAAAAATCATTAAGGAAATATTTGAGAGAAAAACTAATTATCCTTACCTTTACCAATGATTTGGGTTGTTACAAATCTCTTATATAATAAATTACTTATTGTTTAGATCTTGATGTATTTTTTAAACAATTTCCTAATAAAAAATGGTTATATAGTTAAAAAAAATTATAATTCTTATTTGTTTATATTATTATGTTACTATAAATTATGATAATACCTCATGTGATAAATCACAGACAATATCAATAAACATCTTTTAGTACTCTTGATACATGACTTCAAATACTTTTTCATACATTTGTTGAATGATCAATGATGTGTTGTTAAAACTGTGTTATAATCTCAACTAAAAATATCTTTATTTCTTGCCCAAATTATTCACTACCCATAGACATGAAATGGAGTTAAACACATTGAGATTAAAAACGTTATCTAGAAATAACAAACATAATAAATTATTGATATATTAATATATATACTCACACTATTTAAATAAATCATTAATGAATACTAAATTGGTGTAACATTTACTTGGTTTAAAACACTTCATTATACCAAGATATTGGAATATGTCTCCAATGATTATAATTTATAGGAAGTATCACCATCTTAGAAGAAATATACCAAAGGATTTATCCATAAATTTCGAGAAAATCATTATTAAGCACCTCATAATTATTAAATTGGAAAATAATTTTAAAGAATTTCATTTCCTATACATTTTATATATTCATATTCAAGTCACTTATCTTATTATATCCATTTTCTCAGTAAATACATCAACTAATTAATATCAATATACAATTTTTTCACAATGACATACATACACATAATGGTATCCTTGTACTATTCTTATGATAGTGGAGTGACTAACTACTTGCCTAGAGAATATACATCAAGAGGTATAGTAATCACATCACATGGTATGGATGATTCCTCCAAAACAACCTCTAATATGTGTGAATATTTCATGTTTACCAAATTTGAGGATGAAAATAGTGTGTTATGCGATGTAGATCTTCTAGGATCTTTATTTTTGTATCCTCGACATTCCTATATTACAAACTATTTACAACATAGTAAATGTGTTCCAAAAATTGAATTAAAATAATTATAAAATATTTAAATAATAATATATGATAATACATTCATGGAAATTTTAATATCCTAGTATATGATAATCTAAGATATAAAATGTTTTACAAAATCAATATAAAAAACATTAAATATAGTATAACTATAATAAACTACCAATTGATATATATAAACTAAAAATGGATATATATATATATATATATATAATATATACTACATGATATTATTATCAATATCTCTATTTTATCATTGAAATTTATATATAGAAAATTTATATGATATGCATAATAGTAATGGTAAACCAATTAAGAATTATAAAACAACCCTAATTGTAATAAAGTTTAATTTAGAGATATTTCTTGTCTGGGAATTATATTATTTTCATCTCCATTGACCATATTTTTATTTTCCATTATCATTACCATTACTTATTCCATTTCACCATCCCTTTCATGTTTTATCATTTCAATATCTCGAGGAAAAAATAATTGAATGTTTTATTATTGATGGTGTTCACTGTAACAGAATACTTCTTCAACTTCATCACACATATCATACAAGGATATTTGTTTCATGTTCAAAAAAACACTCTAACATTTATTTCTTAATCATTCACATTATATACTTTTTCATATGAGATGAAGATATATGGATCATGGTCTCTACACTCATAACATCAATCACATGAGAGAAGTTTCGAGAAGTAAAATATATTGAATCTCTCTTTACACCCCTATAAATTTTGGCCCAATTATATTTGAATAAAATAATTGAAAATCATATATGATAGTTCAATTTGATTATATAATCCAAATTTAGAAATTATTTTACCCCTATGAGTATAATTATATCATTATTTTTTTTAAGGCCTTGTTGACAACCAATTGTTTGAAACTTGAAGCCGTTAACATTGTAACTGTAAAATTTCTTGGTTTTACTTAGAGAACCTTGAGAGAAAACATAAAATAATTCAACACTTGATCTTGATTATAAAAATTAATGATATACAAAAGTAATATATAATTTTTTTTATTTACATAAAAAAATTAAAAACACATTAAAAATATAGATTTGAGTATGTACTTACTCAATGTAAAAACGATCTCATGATCTATTTTTTATCATTTTTTATTATTTTGATCTCCTTTCAAGTTCAAATCCTTTTTCACATCTTTTTTTATTATTAATTTTTTAATGAATATAAATATAATATTACTATTGAGTAGCACATATTTATTCCCTAATCATAACTTTAATTCGCCCAATATATAATTTGTGACATTTTCAACTAGTCTTCCTATATTTCAAAATATTGATGATTTTTTATCAAAATGAGAATTATATGAGGTGTCATAAACATTCTCAAGTTGATCGAATAATATCTCAATTCCATTCGTATATCTAAAATATAAAATTATAAACTCATAGACTCTGTAACCTTCAGTAATAGAACCTTATGGTTGATCATTATTTTTAACATATGATTTAAAATGGTCTAAGTACATAAATAGAAAAATTAACAAAATAAGTTCAAAAATTTATATAATTTTTCATAAAATTTAATTCATCAATGAGAAAAAATAGAAATAATGTGGTGATCAAATGTATACATCAATTAATAATGTAAATATTCCCTATGTTTATCTTTCTCGACCAAATTAATAATAAAATGAATCATCATAATGAAATATAAAAGGGGGATAACATCTCCAAATGAAAAAATTTCATTAAAATTATTTCTTAAAGATTTTAAATCTTGACTGGATTAATATTTTTCTTAAAAATCTATCTGAAGTAAATATAAAACTCAATTATAAATTTTGTTACATTTTTTAATAATTATTGTATTGAAAATGGTAGAAAATGCTTCATCATAATATATTATTCATGAATTTTCAATCCATGTAACTCATTATTATTTAAGTTAACACATCATGATATGTTATTTAAATCCATTAAATACTTTTATATTATTTAAATTTAAATGAAAAACACCTTTTTATTTTTATCTCATTACAAATATTATTATAAGGTACTTCCTGTTTTTATTTTCCATAGGATATGTTTTATATTATTTGATTTTAAGTTTATAAAATCATTAATATGATCCTATAATATATTATTCACATTAAGTAATGAAAAGAAAATTATAATGATAGTTCTTTTCAACATGCATAACATCAAAATTATGACATATAGAATTAAACTTATAATAAGAAAATATGAATAAATATATTATTTTCATTGGTTGTTTTATTATTACTTATAATGTTGTAACTCAAACCCTATCCCCGCCATTATTTAATTGATAAAATATTCCAAATTCTACAACAATATTTATTAATTATCCCATTATTTTTTAACTAAATGAAAACTTTATTTTGTTACCCAATTAAATGTTTCCATTGAATTGAATACATCATAAAGTAATTAATGATAACACATGATACACCATCTACTATAATATAATCATTAGGGTTCCAAATGGAAACTAAAATTTGGTCAAGATAAACTATTGTGAGTGTTACAATTTGATAAGTTTACATGTATATGAAAGTTATTGATGATGCAAATTAAAACATACATTTTGAATGTTTTCCTTTAATGCACAAAATTTTTCCACACCATAATTTCATAACTCTTATCATTATTCAATTAGAGGTTAATGATACATGTAAATTTCATTTTCAAGCATCATCTTTCCTTAAATAATCATAAAAATGATTAAAGGTTTGTGTTTCATACATATACAGTGAGGTAGATTATAAGGGATTAAAAAAACTATCTATGGATATAATTTCTATTTAATGAGGTAAAAGGGTTAAAACAATCATAGTCAATTCCAAAACACACATCCCAGTATCTAAATATAAATATGCATATAATTAATTAGACATCATATTTGATTTTAAATCTTTTGAAAATCTCGTGAAATCAGTAATTCTACTTTCCAAATCATATCAAATCATGTTTTTTATAGTTTTTTATGACAATAATGATCATTAAAATTGTGTATTTAAAGTAAATTAATGTAATACCTCTATGATAACTTTACTTTTCTACATATTTCTATAATTACACTCATTCATACTTTCACCAATTCTGATTTATGTACATCTACTCGTATGAAATCATATATTTTTTTTATTAGAATCATCGCCATAATAAATCGTACAATCAATTGGTCATGAATATATGTTTATATAGTCAAAGGTATTTTTGTTAATAGTCTTCTTTTTCTCATAAAATGAATTATGGATCTTAGATTCACTAAATACATCATTAAGAAACTCCAACATCATAAAAAATACTTTGTTAGTAATTTCACATTTGTATTTGATATGGAAGAACTTGACTTGAAAAAGAAAACTTGAAATACTTTGCACATCCATAAAAAATTATTTATTTATATCTTTAAATAATTCATAAAACTCATTTCCTTTATCTATAATGTTTTTATTTATACTAGACATTTTAATATTAACTAGAAATTCTATAGATCTTTTGAAATCTTGGACACAGTTTCTAACAAATCCAAATGCATCATTTTTTGTGTTTTGAATTGAATTCACATAAGGAAGGTTATTATATAGTATTTGTTATGATGTATGCTACTTGGGTCTTTCAAAAAATCCAATTATCAATACTAAATCCAACATACATATTGAGAAGAAAATTGTTTCAATGTCAAGTGCTAAAATACTTTGTTTCTATTCAACCATCATCTAAATTTACAAACAAGACATGGGACTTTTATTTTGTTATCCACTAAATAATTTTCAATTATAGAATTTAAAAAATACCCCCAAACCCTTATCATAATGAGGTGTGTTTCATGGAAAATTAATAGATATTATTTATCCATAAATAATTGATTTTTTATTTCACCCTACAGCTTAAAACGGGAAAATATAACTGTTTAATCAAAACTGTACTATAAAATCATAGTATCATTGTGGAAGAAAACCTTTGATTTAACCATAAATATAAATATAAATAAAATCTAATAATTTTATATATTTTTACATTAATTGATGGTGGAATAATAAATTTCATTTTTGTTGGGACCAAAATGGATATAAGTTCTTTGATAGGTTATTTGAATCAAGGTTCACACCAATTAGAACTTTCTCACTTCTTTTAGTCCCCTAGTTTGTCGAGATATCATTCTATCAATGGAAGGAACATGTTTGAACTCTCTTTATTTCATCATTGATCACATTTTATAATGAATGTAAATGAAAAAAATAAACCATTGGTAGATACAAGGATTTTTTGTAGTTTACCACTAAGGGATAATCTAAATAGAATGCACACGGTAACGTACGAGTATACTAGAATCCACTATCATGAATTTTTTGTCTATAGAACTTTTAGGTCATGAACATTCCCCTTAAAAGGTTTAATAATTACTCACTATTGATCCAAGGGTCACTACCTATTCTTCTATTCTGTGCATTTCTTCTATAAAGGAAAATTTATTTCATAAACATGACGGTATCCTCATAATCTTTATATAGAATTGAATCTATCTACACCATAACTCTGGAAATGATGAATTTTTTTATGCCATTTTCATTGATTTTATAATCCTATAAGGCCTTATGATAATGACAACTCAATGTGAGTGTTAATCAGTTATCTTCCCCATGAATATATAGTTTCAATTCTTACTTTATATAATGATAAATCTACACAATAATTATATAGTTTATCTCATTTTTTTAATATTCACATATGGTAGTGTAACTCTTGAAATCATCAAACCTTCATCCTTCAAAAACATGATATGATCAATGGAAATCCATTATAGATCTCCTCTCTTCTACTTCTCTGAACTAGATATATCAAAATGTTCAGACTCCTCTTTTATATATCTTCTATAAATAGGTTTTATAAAATATTATATGCATCCAAACATTGATCCAATGGTTGGTGTCAATACTTCTTCCTATAATAATATATAACCATTCAAGTGTACCAAAATTTTTAATGTGGTTAATTAAACTCATTAAAATCCTCAAATTTCATTCCATGTCTTCTCATTTTAAAATATAATCCATACAATAAAATATTTTGGAAGTCTTATGCCTATAGAGTGATTCTCCTCAATATGATGTGGTATTCCACTTTCCCAACATAATCATGGAATTAAATCCTTATTCATAATGTGATTCTTAAAAAACAATCTGATCCAAAAATCCACATAGTACCTTATATTTAACTATACCAAATATTGTAGTGTAATTTCCCAAATCCTCTTGATCCTCAAACCTATCATGGTGTGACACACTCCCACATGATGAAAATCAATGAATCCTTTGAATCTATGTTATGTGAACTTTTTCCATGGTGTTGACATATTCAAATAGGTAGAACCATCTGAATACACCTAAACTTATTCATGATGTGTCCAATATGTCATGATATTATAGAGTTATTTAGATTTTGAAAACTAAGAAACCTTACTTATCACCTGGATAAAAAACCTTATGGATGGGACTTTTCTATTTTCCTAAAATTTATGTATCCAGCAATTCATGGAATGGTCCTTTCTCTTGCACCATGATTCATTCCTACAACTTCACCCATGGAATTAACTTCAAAAAATATCATGGTTATTCAATTTATTATACTTGAGGTCTATATGTATTTCTCACATCAGTAAGGTTGAGTATCTTATGTATAACCCTTACATATCATGTACATGAAAGTTTCCTTTATGTATCATTCAGTGACTTAGTACTTATCCAATTTCCCTCTAAGTAAAAGACTTTATGAGTCACATATAATATATTGCATATCATTATATAGATGTTAAATTTCATCATAATAACTCAAATTCCATTCCAATTATATAACATTAAGAATATCTTAAATATAAATGGAGAATATCTTATATATTTAGGTATCTTCATTACTTTTTTATTTTTTATGAACTCTTTGACATGGATAATTAATTAATTATATGAATATCCATCATTATTTAATTAATGAACATTTTTATTTACTCTTTTAAAATAATTTTTGAAACAAATCCTCTTCTAGAAAAACTTTTGAACTTCTAATTTACTTTTGGGATATCATTATCTCCTCTTTCAAAACAACTTTTTTAACAAACCCACTTCTATAAAAACTTCAATAATTCTTGAAAAAACCTCCGAACTTTCTCAAACCTCTTCTAAATCCTTTTATTTGATATATGGTGATATTAAGGTGTCTCTTTGAATCTATCCACTAGTAATTCTTGGTGAAACTATTCTATATATATTTTATAAATATCCTAAAACTCCAGTACCATATATTCCAATGTCTAGTATTATTCTATACCAATTAACATGAATTTTTCCTGTGCATGGTAACCATATTCACTTATTCATCCATGTCAACTTGTCTCCTCAAGTCACACATAGCCTTTAATATCCATCAATTGAAAACACCTCCAATATTAAATTAAAATAAATCCAATTCATAAAATTTTGTTCCAACATTATTTCCCTTTGGATTTTGTTTTAAATTCTATAATAAATCTAGCTCTATCATATCACTTCATATTTTTCAAAAGCATGTATGGATTTAGGGAGTATTTCCTTCTCTACATTGGTTAATAAAATTAAAAGGACTTCTTATCCATATTTTTTCTTTTATTTTATCCCCCATTATTGAATAATTCCATAGGGTTATTTTCTTAGTTATACACTCCCTTCATCCATACAATACTTACATTATATTTTTAATGATATATATTGGAGACTTTTTTGTACATATTGATTATCCATTTTCCACTTTCAAGCTTTTAGATTCCTTTTCAACCACTTTCTGATTAATCATTTATCAGTTTTACTACTGGTGGAACTCACTTCTTATTTGATACCACTTGATAAACAAAATAATTCCTAATTTCACTTTTTTCATGATCTAAAGACGTTCCACTATTTATCTTAAATTTACTCATATGTTTTTAGTGAGTAAATTTACCACTGAAAAAATGTTTCATTAACAAATTCTCTATATATACTCAGTCAAAACTCATTTTAGGAAACATGAGTTTATGTAAATAACATAATTTTTTCATGTAACTCACCTATATAAATTATATTATGAAACATGATAAATTAATTTCCTTTAACATTATATTTCAATTAAATGTGGTCACACATTAACAATACCATTAGGGTATAAGTAATTAAGAACAAAGTGTGTGATTCATACCATATATTAAACTAATTAGTAGAACTTCTTCATGATAAACTAGAGATACCTATTAATATCAATGTATATACTTTTTTTATAGGGATTATCATTTTCTAAGTGAGGATAACCAGCCTTGGAATGCTCATCACCAACCACCCTTGAATTCTTTTAGATCTTGACACCGAGTATTGAGATAATTTTTCAACATTAGAAAATCACTTCCTGGTTATGAAGCTTTCTTCCCTGCACCATTTAGTTTATTGAAAAATAATCAGTTCATACTGAATTTTCATTACATTAACATATAAAAAAGGATTCCATGAAAATTTTTAATTTTTATCTTAAGTTATCTTCTAATTATTTTAGTGGTTTAATACCATCCGTGATATTTCCTGACATCATTTATTGAATAAGAAATTTGTATTGACACTAATAAATATTTTGTATAAGGATTTGAAACACCTTTAACACTATATGAGGGTTAATATCACTTTAACTTCTCCATTAAAACATGCAATTCAATATTATGCTTTGAAATACAAAGTGATTTCTTAACACCACATGTTATGTAAAATTCATCCTAGGTACTATTTTAACCTTTTGTTTAGTCTTGATGCCAATTAAGCACTATAATAAATCTGACTCCACTTATTACACTTATCTCCTTTATAACAATCACACCACAAGGATCATATCTCCCCCTTAAATAGTCATCACTTTAAACAATATTTAAAAACATTTGAACACATGGGGAGATGGGTACCTCCTGGTCATCCTCAAGTTAAGGAATGTGCTTAGTCTTTATAAATAACCCATTTTCGTCCAACTTTATTACAAGACTTTGAAGTGGTTCTCATTTATGTGACACCATTTTTACATGGCTTATTTTGTATATGTACTTTAGAGTTTTTTATCTTCTTTAGATTTTTATTCACATCCATTGTGATACTAATAATACTTGTACATATTTCTATCATTGATGCATAATTATTTTATCTATCATCATATTTCCTCCACTATATGAGTGATCTTCCACCAGTATTCACCACTTACCATATGGTATATTTTTTGAATCCATTTAGGCATAATTTATATTTTTACCCTTATATTTTTTCATTAGATCCACCAAAAACGTATTTATCCTTTGTGAGTTTTTATTCAATTGAACAACCATATTTCTCTTGGATGGAGTAGATTCAGTATTCCTCCTCAAAATTTGATTTCATCTTTTCTTATAAGTATGATATGAATAATCCATTATTGGTTCTTGTTTCACCCTTCATTGATCTCCAAAATTATTTTCCTCCAAAGTAGTGAATTGTTTTTTCAATCCCAACAATTTTTCTTTCAGTGTAAGATTTATTCCAATTTTTTATATGAATATAGGAATTATTTATGAAACTTTTAGATCCTATTTTTATATAAATATAATTCATATATCAATGGTTAGTATAAATAAAACATCTCCCATAAAAAACATACCTTGTGTAGTCATTCCCTAGTTGAGATGTTTTTACAGTAGATTTTCTTCTCCTTTCATCCCTTAGTATTCTAAAAAAACACTCATGGTGTGTCCTAAGATTCCATAATAGTATAAATTTTTCACTTCAATTATATGAGAGTATTCTCTTCCAAATATATTATTAATTTCATGTTTTCTTATTTATTTCATATTTTAACTTCCATTATATCCACTTATTGGTGCTACCATAATGGGAATGCCAGCATCTTCATTTCCTTTCATGTAATTTAACTATTATTTAAGTTACTTGATCAATATATATTCCTCCTTTAATTAAGAATCCATATTTTTAAACCTTGTTCTTGTTTAATTTACATATTTTATCCTATTTTTATGTTGTTATTTTAGTGGGATAATGATTTCTTTCAACTCCGTCTCTATAGCCCTTTATTTTCCTACTTTATTTTTATGTTCTTCAAGTGGGTCACTTTGGACCTTTATTTTTTCACCTATTCGTATAATTTCTTTATTCAAGGCTACCTCCACTTTATTTAATCTCTCATCTTCTACGAACATAATGTTTAATTAATCTATGATCTTCATTTAATCCATATTTTCTTGTAAGGTTTGGATATCCCCTCGGTTTTTATAAGATAATTATCAAAATTGAAAACTTTTTTCATTGCCTTTTCTTCCAAGAAATTGTCATCCAATTCCACATCTATAGTGAAATATGACTTTCCATATTTTTTTATTATCTTCCAAAACGTTGTTAGAATTATATTTTATAATATATTCATAAATTTTCACCTAAATTT
This sequence comes from Viscum album, assembly GCA_963277665.1. Classification (NCBI taxonomy): domain Eukaryota; kingdom Viridiplantae; phylum Streptophyta; class Magnoliopsida; order Santalales; family Viscaceae; genus Viscum; species Viscum album. The sequence goes on along the minus strand of OY728123.1, from coordinate 1,192,080,035 downwards.
GAGTGTTTTAATTCCTAAGAGTATTCTTATTATTCTAATTCTTATTAAATTTTGACATAAGGTAGTCTTTAGTATATTTGAAGGATGATTCCTACATATCCTTTACTTCCAATCCTTTCTCATAAATAATTCACATACAATTGTACATCTTCAGAGTGGTAAAAAAATGAGAGGTGTTATTGTATACCTTGTTATATAAGGATTTACTTATGATCTTTTATGACCTAGAGGCACTAATTCTTTCATCATTCTTCTTCAAATCAGTTTATTTAATTATTTACTCCATGATATCATTTCCAAAATATTATATAAAAATAAGAATCTTATTTTACAATCTATAAAAGTTAGTAGCATTAAAAAAAGTGGTTTCATCATTGAATCCGTGTGCAAAAAAAATCCCTAAATAGATTTAGATATTAAACACCAAGTCAAAAACTCTGAGCTCTAATAAAACTTTTTGGGGCCAAAATTTACTACAAGAACCATGTGAGGGGGTGAATCAGGATGAACACTAATTATAACTTTTCCCTTTTTTTATTCCCCTAGACTTTATAGATCTTATTCCAACATTATAAGGATCATGTTCAACCTCTTTTTCTCTCAGTGATAATCACACTAAATAATAAATATGAATGTATAAATTAATCCATGAGAACACATGAGGATTTTAATTGGTTCACTACTAATGGGTAATCTAAGGAGTATACACATGGTGATGTACCATTATTGTAGAATCCATTATCACACATTGTCCAATGGATGCACGTTTTAGGTCATGGTCACTCCATAATAAGGATAAATTACTTTACAAGGTTTAGTAAATAATCATCGTTAATAAAAGGACCACTCCCTCTTCTTCTCCTTTATACATTACTTTAGGGAAGGTAAAGTCAATTTATGTATAAGAGGGTATATTCATAATAAATATGTTAAACTAAATCTCTCTACATCATAAATCTAGAATTTATGCTTCATTGTACTTCATGTTCACTTCCAAGGCCTGATGAGAATGACAGGTCAATGTGAGTGTCAATCATTTATCATACACACAAACATAGAAACAACAATTCTTCCTCCATAAGAAGATAACTTCATATTTTAATTATCTTATTTTTCTATTTATTAAATAGTTTGGTATGGAAGTGTAAATAATTTGGTCTTAAAAAACTAGATATTATCAATGTAAATCCTTTTTGAATATCCTTTATTATTCTTATATCAATTGGTTATTTCAATATGTTCATACTCCTCATTTCAAAAACTACTAAAATTAAGTTTTATAAAGTATTTTATCCATACAAACATTGACCCATTGGTTAGGATCAAACATTTTTGCACAAATCATCCATGATCATGTCAAGTGTACTACATGATTTAATGTGGTCAATTAAGCTGATTCAACTCCTCAAATTTCAGGAAATATCTTCTCATTTTAAACTCTAACTAAATTTTCCATGTAATTTGGAAGATTTTATTCATAGAGTGATGCTCCTCACTATGGTGTGGTATTCTACTTACTTTGTCTAATAACAATGTCATATCCTTCAAAAACAATTGATTCTCAATCAATAAAAAATCCAAAAAATATACATAGTATCTTATATTTAACTCCCTTTAATATCATTGAATGATCCTCCAAATCCTCTCAATATTCAAATATGTCATGGTGTGACACTCTCCCTCATGGTTCAAATCCCTAAATCCTTTTAATATTTGTGTTGTGAACTTCATCCAAAGTATGAGAATATCCAAATAAATAGAACCATTGAAATCCACCTAATCCTCTAAATAATGTGGATGATATGTTGCAAAATGATAGAGTGCATCACATTTTGAAAATTAGTAAACCATAATTATCACACTGATAAACAAAATTATATACAGGAGTTTTACATTTTCCTAACCCTTATGTATCTTACAATTAATGGTGTGATCTTTACTCTTACACTATAATTTGTTCTTCAATATTCACACATGGTGTGATCTACTGGTTTTGGTGTGGTTCTTTAATTTATTATACTCTATGTCTATATGTATTTCTTCTAGAAGAAAATGAAATTATCTTATATATAACACTTAAAAATCATATAGATTACAATGGTCCAAAGTTATATAGGTACTTGAAACCTAAATTTAATCCCTTTTTTAAGTTTTTTTGAGTTATTGTTTTATTGGGGGAAGTCTTGAGTAGTTTTTGATTGGTTTTTGGAGGGTTTTAGAGGCCTTGAAGTGGGTTCACGAATGGTTCATAGTTAGGGGAAACAATGTGGTTCTCCCCAAGAAACTATGTAGCTTGTATGGGGATAAATAGTAGGAAAATAATGGTTTGAACATTGTTAAAGATAAATATTTTAATTTTTATATAAAAATATGTGTCTTGATATATATGTGAAAGAATGTTTAGTGCGCATTTTCAAAAATTGTGTGACTAAACCATCCATGGTGTTTTAATTAATCTAAAAAAGGATTTTAAGCAAAAAACCTCTCTAAAAACACTCATTATTCATTGTACACCTAGGGATCTTGAACCTAGGGACTCCTATGGTGATTCATGGTGGTTAATCTCCCTCTATACTCAGAATACAGTGTATCTATAGAATTAGATCATGTGGATTCAAGGTAATAAGTTGTTTCTTCATATATTATTAACATTTATCCTAGATATCCTCCTTCAATCTTAATATTAATTATAGATCCATTATATATTTTATAAATCTATGGATTCAATAATGATCTAATAGATAAATTTTGTTTTTTTGTTGGATAGATGCATGATCTAAAGAATTATTATATCTTCCTCTCAAAAAAATATAGATCTACCATTAAAGGAATATATCTTTTTGTAACTTGATATAGATTTCACATCTTGGATTGATTACTTCCTTGAATCCCAATTATAGAGTCTCTATGATGAAATATTGGGTCTCTTTCTAGTGAACGGTAGTGTGGGGATATGTTATGGGTATCATTCCTAAGTAGATCTTGTATTTTTACATTTATATGATAAATGTTTCGAATTTGTTACCATATTGGGCACTTTTTATGGAATAGTTTTCATAATTAGCATAGGTATTTGTTCCTATTGTAGATACCCTTTCATGATATTGTATGTTGGGATGCATGAGTATCCATGAGACCATTTTTTATTATGGATTATGTGTTATTTTCTTTGTTATAGCTTATATATGGTTAGTTCATAGCCATGGAATATTTTATATGTCATGTTATTATTTTATATGTTGTGTGTTACTTAGTTATTATTTTATAGTTGGAGGATTACTTATTATGATATATTTCCATGTTGTTCCTTATTATGTTATCTATTAATTGTGTAATATTTCATAGAATGTGGAATACTTATAGTGATATATGGTTCCTTTCTGGAATTTGGATTTTTACATAGCCTATGGAATCTTTGTATCAGTGTTTCGATTGACAGGTGGCCCTAACAGACTTAGTCAAACACTTAGATAGGTAGCATGGACAACATGACTCATTAGATATGGCTCAGAATAAGATTGTTAGAAACTAAGGATGAAATGTGTTTAGCCTAATAGAGAATTCCATTAACCATTATAAGAGAATATTTTTTCAATAATGATCTATCGATGGGTAATGTGCTTGCGTATATATTAAGTTCCATTGATTTGGGTGTTCCAAGCATGTGTAACAATAGAGGTGAGAAAGTATCCTTGAGTTTTGGGTGTGAAAATACCTTAAAGGTGGGAATGGAGTTGTTCTTTAATGGTGGAATGATCATTGCATTTAAAGGTGTATAGAGATACATATTATGATCTAAGTCATTAATGGAATACATATGATACTCTTTCATTGTGGCACTAAAGAAAGTATGGATGGGGTTCGTGGAAGTGTGGTTAGTGAGCAATCTATCAGTACATGATTGGTTTTATTCTTGTATGTGAATTTACCTTTCCATCATGAAATACACCTTTATATATAAATGTTTAATTATGTTAAGGATGAATTTGTGGTGTCCTATTGACTTATACTCACACCTTTATGGGCATCGTAGTGAGCGTGTAGACTTTTTTATTAAGGATCTAGATAAGGGAAAGTGCTTAAGAGTTAGTTATTAAGCAGCTTTGAGTTAGGGATGGATGTGGTACTTGGATGGACTCTAGAATACCATCATAGTATCTTTATTCATATTTTCTAGTTTTTTTGTTTATTTATGTGAACCTTCCACACTAGGGGTTCATTTAATTATTATTGTATAACCTGACAAGACATCTGTTATAGTATTTTGTTTTTGTTATATTTCATTCACGGTGTTTGGTTGAATTATGTTTATGTTGCTACATTATAGTGTATGGATATGATTACCAATGGTATAGTCTCCCCACATTACCTTTATACCCTCACTGCTAGTTCATAGCCTCTTGTTTATCTTGAGGTGTACATAAGGTCATGTGGCACTTCGGTTCAGACCAGGGATTCGGGTTAGTGTGATAAAAATGTTATTAGAGGCCTAAGGGATTTCCTTTTCTTGATTTGGGGTTATGATGGAAATGAGATAGGTTGTGTGGAACTCGGGTAGGGGAGTTTCCATGCACCTAACTAGCTCATGTATAACAGACCTCTGAGTTAACATAATGGATTATTATTACATTTATGGATTTCCAATTTGATTTTTATCCTCAGTATGTTGTGTTGTTAAAGTTTAATGGATTTGGGTGAAATAATGAATCATGAATAGCTGTATATTATAACATGTCATGTATATACCTATTGTTTTTTATATAGAACTTTTTAAATTTAATGCCATATTGTGTGTTATTTATTTAGTGATATATATGTATTCTCAGCTATTGTGATATATATGTGCTAGAGTTAGTTAGTTGAACTTGTGAATGTTGTTAAGATTTATATACATGATTGTGACTCATGTGTAGGTACAAAGATCTATGCTTGAGCCTTGAGTATAACTAAGAGGGTTATTACATATGTTTGGGTAACTACTAGGATATGCCTTCCTATATAAATCACATATATGTGCATTGTAATCTTGAGAAAGTTATCATAGGTGTCCTAAATGTTAATTTGGCATTTCAGAAAAAATGAATCATTAGAGACCCTTGATAGGGCCTACTGGTGAATCATGTTAGAATTCTACAATGTGGTTGGACACAACAGTTCAACCACACATTGTAAAGGATGATACACTTGAGCATGCTCCATCCCTCACTTGAGTGGTTCATGTGGAAAAACCACCTCAACATGGAGTCTTACAGACTATGTCTACTAAGGGTAAAGGGTGTAGATGATGATGATTGATTATGCTTGATATTTTTATCTCCATTATCCACCAGACTTTTAAGGTAATGGATGTTGATAACTAGATTAAAATTATTAAGGGAATTTTCATTTTGGTAAAGACTCCGAAGGATGGGTGGGTAAATTTGGATACCTTTATGCTTTAGGGACCCAACAGGAGGAGGTGGGGAATTTATGGGACAAAAAGGAAAACCTGATGGTATTACTTGGGATGCCTTCAATAATCTATTATTTAAGGATTTATTTACCATCATGTTGAATCTAGACCAATCATAGGATTTTATTATGCTTCAGTAGAAGATGATTTCATTTTCTTCTTACTCTATTCATTTTACAGAGTAATTATTCTTTTTTCAACTTTTGGATGGGGATAACGCACGAGAGGCTTTGAAGTTTGACATTGGACTTGTTTTAGAAATTATATGTCATCTTAGGGTATTTTTCATAATCATGTATGCATAGGTACTTCATGAGGCACTGAATTTTGATAAGGGTATAGAGGATAACAAGATTAAAGGATTTATTCCATAGTACATTATACTAATGATTGGATTTCCTAGTATAGTAGTGACTACCTCTTCTGATGGAACAAAAAGGAAGGTTGAGGATATATAGTTAGTTGGAAGATAGAAAGAGTAGAGTTTGGATTCTTATACTTCTTATATGGGAGGAGGATATACTAGGTTCTATAAATGTGGATGAAAATGACATTTTAGACAATCATACAAAGATACACCTAGGAAATGGAATGGGTGTGGAAGGGTGGGTCATATCCAGTGCTTATGTTATCAGATTGCATCTTCAAAATCATGGAGATCATGTCAGTGTGTAATCATGGGTACTCAGTAATAGACCCAAGAACCACATAATTTGATGAATCAGTCAAGTCATACACCACAGATGTAAGGTCTTGTTATAAATACATGTAAGACGGATGTTATGGATGAGGTTTCATCCATCAGTGGAGAGGGACCTTATACAGTTATAGGTATAGCTTTGATTACCTACAATTTATCTACTTATTTTTTTTATACTTGACTGTCCCATTATTTTAAATCTTTTTAAGTTATTTCTAGCCAAAATTTACTGGTTAAGTTATCTTCTAAGTTTCTAGTAATGAAATTGGATCACCTCTAATGATGTATTGAATGTATTGTAGTCATTATTGTCTATAAAAATCTATAGGAATTCATTATCTTAGAGATTACTAGTTTCTATGGGATATTTGGAATGGACTAGTAGAATAATTATCAAGATTATATTGACTAATATAGGAGACATGTGTCTTTCACCATGCCTATAGGGGATATTTTCATGTGAATCAGTGAGTAGGATGTTAGGGAAATAAGTATAAGACCAAAACTGAGCTTGATTGGATCTATAATGGAATACATAGTAGTCTTGGATCTTTAATTAGAGTCGGTATTAACTCCCTCTATTTTCCCTCTAATGATATATCATTTTTAGGATGTTTTCCCAAATCACTTCTCAGGTATTCCCCTAAATAGAGGAATAGAGTTTGATATTGATCTTATACTTGGGGAACAAATGATATAGATTCCACCTTATCATTTGTCATTAGATAATTTGAGAGAGTTGAATTTGTAGTTAGTGTATTTGGAGGTGAAAGGATTTATCATAATGATCAAATCTCTTTGGGGTCCTCCAGTGTTGTTTTTCATGATGGCGGATGGTAGTTTATGTCTCTATTTGGACTACAAGAAACTAAATTAGGTAATGGTGAAGCACATGTACCCTTTACCCAGGATTGATGATTTCTTTGATCATTAATGAGGATCCAGGTGGTTTTCCATGATTTATAATCATTTGGGATAACATTAGTTGTAGTTTAGAGAGGATAATATTCCTAAGACAACATTTAGGATTAGATATGGATTATATAAGTATATTTTCATGAATTTTGGGTTACAAATGCTTTAGTAGTGTTCGTAGATCACATGAACATGATTTTCCATCCATACCCTAACTCTTTCATCATTTAATTCAAGGATGATATCCTGATTGATTTGGGGACATTAGATATTCCTACTAGTCACCTTGAGATTGTATTGAGTACACTTTATAAACATCATATTTATTCCAAACTATTGAAGTGTTAATTGTAGATTTATGAGTCATGGTTCCTCAAGAATGTAATTTTTGGTGTGGAGATTTTAGTGGATCTATGCAAGGTCAAGGTTTTTATGTCTTTTTTATGTCCTGGTAATGTGTTTGAGATTGGTATTTTCCTTGGTATTATGGGTTTCTATCAATATTTCATCCAGGACTTCACATATTTGGAATCAAGAGTGATAGAGTTGAGAAAAAAGGGTAAAGTTTAATTTATCTAATTAGTGTGAATAGGCCTTCATAGATCTATATAGATGAGTGAATGTTGATCCAGTTTTGATACTTTTAGAGCATAGTATTGGATTCGCAGTGAACTATGATGCCTCAGGTGTAAGTTTAGGAGGTGTATTGATGTAGAGATATCAAGTAGTCACTTAGAGTTCATGTCTACTATGTAACACCCAGATATTTTAAAAGAATAAAATTTCAATCGATAGAATATGTGACATGAAACACCATTCTTAAAAAAACAATGAAATATATTTCTGTAAACTTAATCTCTTTGATAGCTTACAAAACACACATCCCTGAGATTAATTGAACTGTAATATAGTATACAGTTATAGCCTAGCCATTAAATTGGTGGGTTTGAATACTAAGAACTAAATTATTAAAATTAGTGTTATTTTTTATTAGAAATAAAATAATAATCATTTAAAATAAAAAACTAAATGTTTTTTGAAAATTTTTATTTTTCTTAAAAATGGTTTAGTCATGCTTTGCGCACATAATTTCTAAATAAATTTTAAAAATTATAGAAAATTAATTTTAAAAAATAAACTTCATTTTTAAATTCATAAAATAAAATTTATTTTGGGGTGAATTTTTGGTATTTTTATAAAAAGTTTCATTTTTCGATAAATGGTGAAAAATATTAATTTTTATTCGAAGTTGTCTTTTAGTTTAAATAATTTACAAGGTAAAATTGTATTTAAAATTGGTTTAAAAGTAAAATTAGTTCAATTATTTTAAAATTTAACTAATTTATGTCATTGGAATAATTTTCATATTTAATTTTGATATCCAAACCTTCTTTACTTATGGGAATTTTATCTTTGGAACCACATTTTTTCATTGCATCTACAAGTATAATCTTAAATTGGATCCTTCCACTTCTATAAATTGAATTTAAAAAATGTATTCCTTATTTGGAATAATAATAATTTATATTATCTAATAATTTCAACTTAATGTTTGGCAGTTATTAATAGTAAAATTAGTAAAAATTAATTTTTCTGGTTAAGGTAAAAAAACTAATTTATCGCGGGGTTAAACTAAAGAGAAGGGTTAAAATGGTCTACCAACATGTTATAAACCCGGTTTTTGGAAATATATAGATATTATCACCTATAATGGTCAATAATGGGCCATGTTTTAGGCTTTTATCATGATCAAAATGTGGGTGTAATTGAATATTTTCAAAAATTCCATGTATGCCCTCTCCCCCACTTAAAAAAGGAAACCCCCTCTCCTACCGTATTTACACTTCCAAATCCATTTGGATCAGCCAATACCTAAAAAATCACTTACTAACTCCACTAAAAACATCCCAGATCCCTTTTATTAATCAAAAAACAAACCTAGGAATTAATTTTATGAAAAACTAATGAATATTTCTTAAGAAGAGGTAACATTATTAAATGAAAATTTTTATATTGTTTGTCCTTACACCTCCTTAAAATTTGATTAAAAATTTCTCATATAATAAAATAAATATAATGCATATAATGATATTTTATTATTTTAATTTCATGATCTAAGATATTATGATAATTATTTAATTTTAATATCACACATACCTTCTAACCATCCATTCCATTTAAAATACGATAACATCACTCATGTGTACGGTAGACTACCACGTCGCGAAGTGATGTGATTTGATTTTAACATACAATTTACATGGAAGTTAAAATAGATAAATTTAGTGAATATATGTGATATATATGACATTATATTTATTCTATAAAATTAATATATAACACACTTCCTTACCCTTTCACCCATTAATGAAATGATAACATCACTCGTGCATATGTACGACCTACAATCTCTACATAATGATGTGATCCATTATCCATGTCAACATTTTAATAATTATTATAATAAATTATATAATTCAAAAAATTATATTTTTTACATTAATATCATTATGGATATTATGGAACTATATAATATGTGTAAAAACCAATACTTTCATAACAAAACATGCATAAGAAAACAAGGGAATTAACAGCTCAAACAATGAAAATAATGAAATATTTTTATAACTGGGTGGTAAAATATTATAAGTGGGTCATATATGATATTATAAATATGTTTCTAGTTCTGGTATAAATTAATATCATGATTAAAACTGTTATACATGATTTAAAATCACATTCAACCAAAAGGAACCATGAGTTAAGGAACTTTTCCTCAATTTCCCTTCATTGAGGAATATTTTGTTATTGTGCTCCTAATTTCTTATGAATGGTGTAAATACTACACATTATAAATTAAATATCATGAATCATCAATATATCAAGATATTAAAAGTTTTAATTTGAATTATTTCATCCATGGTGATTTTACTTGAACATTACCAAGTGGTGAGGGATTTCATCTCAATTTCCATTTCATTGATACATATTCGTTAATATGCACCTTTTCACTTTTATGTGATGTATATAAAACACCTTTGATGTATTAAACATGAAATCAAATTTATTCATGATTGTTAATTTTTTTTCTTCATGTTAATTCTTCAAGGGGTTACAATTTAAGAATTTACCAAAGAGTTAAAGATTTTTGTAAAATCTCACTTTCTTTTATGATTGTTTACTTTCACTTGAAATAATGACTTTATTGTGACCATTTTACATTGGAAATTCCATATTTTTGTATCATTGAGATATTTATTTCTTAAACTATATATCATTTATACATACAGTGGTCTATATTTAATATTATTTGCTTATCTGGGGAAATATTAATAATTTTTTATTCTTTACTCAGTATGGATATCTTATGATAAGTAAATTATTCATGAATTAAATAAACTATTAGATATGATATGAATTATTTGAAAATATAGTGATTTTTGGGGCCTAGAATTATATATCTGCATGATCTATCAGTATTCTCATGAGTTGAATTTTAAATGTGGTTTTACCCATAGATTTAAACTATATTGTGAAAGGTCGTGATAGTATGGGTATCTTGATTCTTGATATCATGAAGACAAATTATTAATAATTTTCTTTCATTGATTATTTAGTTTTTATTATCCATGATATTTTCTTAATGATATTATATCTGGATGCATTTCATTCTCAATTATTGATTAAATTTCTTGTGTTTTAAGTTATTTACCTTAACATATTAATTATTCTATATCTATTTATGATAGTCAAGTTATTTAAATGGAATGTGTGTTTAGTTATTTACCTTTCCATATTGATTAGTCCTAATCTAATCATGATTGTCAATATATTGATTAAATGGAATGATTGTAAAGATATTTACCTTACCATATTAATTATTTTATAAGGAGAATTCTTCATTTACTTATGATAGCTTCAACTTTACGTAACTCTTACTAATTATTTGATCTCACCCTTATTTTCTACCTTTCCCAATAATCCAGAAAAGTGTGTTATGAATGATATTGAAGGATATGTTAAATATAATGTTGATATTATCTAAAAAATTATGTTTTAGTTTGTATATTCAATTATAATATAGAAATCCTATATATATCTAGTTTACCAAGACTATTTGTAACACCCCGACCCCGGTTACCTATAGTCTGTGCATTATTACATAATATTTGCATGATCACAAAAGATCAAGTCTTGAAAAACCGATTAGTTTAGTAGCCTTGGAAACACTAGATATATTCATAGGTCTTACATTACATCATAAAGTGAAAAAAACTACAACAACATCTTGTCTTCATATCCCATCATACTATCCCTACAGTTCATTCATAAAATACTTCTTCACATCCTGGGAAAAATAAAACATTGAAAGGGGTGAGCTCAGATGCTCAGTAAGGATTATAATATAGCAGAAACTTTCATAAATAAACATAAACATTTAAGGCAATGTATAACTAAAACAAAATCCTTTTATACTTGAACTTAAGAATAATATGTCAAAGATAAAATGAAATAATACCATTTACTTATTCACATGGATATTCTACTAGTCGAATAATCACATGAAATATCAATAACCACTTTAATAATAATGGAATGCATAATTCCATAATATCATAACCACATAGCCAATGCCTTTTTCCAAGACTTCAAATAAGTTTTTTTCAAGGCCTTGTGCCAAGACACTAGTTTGTCTCATTAGACCTACCAATGCATCGAAGAGCTATAGCGGTCTCCACCCGTCACTTATTAAGTCCAATGCATTCTTCATATGAAAAGGTTTAAACATAACATAAACATTCGTATTTAAAATAGCATATGAAATGCCAACAATTTATCCATAAACCATGAATGGTATAAAAATAACACATCCACAGTCAAACATATCACAAAACCTTCAATACAATATGGAAGTTTTTTATCATAATAAATCAACTTCAAATAAATTTAAAATCCATCAAAGGATGTTGACATTGATGAAATCAAAACTATTTGAGAGAAATATCTCTTTTTTTAAAATCATTTAAAAGTCACATAATTATAAAAGGAAACATTTACTTTTAAAATATTCTTATAGGCTTGTAAGGGAAGATTCGACGATTTTATAATAGTGTAAAATAGTTGTACCTGCCGTATAAGTTAAAAAAGACATTCTTACCTTAATTTTGTCGAAAAGGTTAAAAGGACCTTATTTGGAAAACGATAGAAAGATTCCTTAATAAACATCTTATAAAACTTAAAACAAGGGTATAAGTGACTTTAACCCATAGTCTATAAAATAGTAAGAATGTTTTGAAATGCATTTTTGAGAAACATGGATGTTGATGATAAAGAGGTCCCAGTAGATAACTACGTATAAACAACCTCGGATAATAAAGAAATTGTGAAATTAACCCTTACCTTGTAATTTTCCTTGGTCGAGGGTAGTTTAACCTCTTGTATAATAGTCAAATCATTGTTATTAAATTATTCAAGAATCATATACATAAATATGATATCATATATGATCTTTTAATATTTCTCTGTTAATATTATTTTACTATTATCATCATTTCGGGTGTTCACTTACTCATTTTCTTTTATATGTTTTGTTACATAAGTTGTGTTTGTTATCTATAGGTTATATATTATTCATATACAGAATGATATAAAGTCCTTAAACATTATTTTTAATCATAAAATTAAAATTATTCTTGAATGGATATGATGGGGAATGATTCTCATTACGTTCGTGGAGACGGTAGTTCGTACGTACGCACGAGCGACAATATCATTCTTTTAATATTAAAATAATATATAATTGGATGTTGTATCATATATACAGAATAATTATCATTTTATATTTATTATATAAATGAATTACACATCATTATTATACCCATCCAAATAATAATTTATTGAATAACAATTACACCACGATGTGGAGACGGTAAGTCATACGTACGCACGTATGGTGACATGTCATCTAAGGGACGGATAGAATACTGAATATGGTTTAATCATATTTATAATAAAATCAGATTATAGAGAAGATAATAGAGTTATTATTTTATAATGTAAATAACAAAGAATGAATAAGTGGAAGAAGAACGGAACTTGAAAGAGGGTGGTGAAAACATTACCTATTCTTCGGATTCTTCCTTTTGATTTGATCAAAAGGGATCATAGCATGGATTTCTGATCAAAATAAGGCCTATAGTTTTAATTGAGGTAATTTGAGAGAATATTTGGGTAGGTTTTGGCCGATCCAAAAGGCTTTGAAGGTGTGAATTAGAGAGAAGGTGGAGTGCCCTTTTATAAGAGGGGTGAGGGGCACCATAGGAAAAGCTTGAAATATTATTTTATAATAAATTCATATTTGGTCTCTAATGGCTCCAAAGTGACTTATTTAAATAATAAGGTGGTTATGGGTCGAAAAACACCCAAAATATAGGTTTTAGATAGGTTTGGATCCCTATATTAACCTTATCTTTTAGTTTTAACTCTTAGTTAATTAGGTTCACTTTTACCATGTCTATTTGTATTTTTATATTATATGGTAAATAAACTTATTATAAACTTCCAATAGAACCCCAAGTGGTTCATTAATGATACACCTATCATTATATAAATCTCTTGGATGAACCTTAGATTTTTAGGAATTTAATATCAATTAATAATATAATATTTGTTTTAAAAACTCTTTTATGTCAATTTTGACACTATTTAGTATTTTGTTTTTTCTATTTTTATAACAGCATTATTACTTCCAACCTAATTCATTTAATCAACCCAAACATGTCATATTAACCTATCAAATTTTTTTAATTCATTAAAAGTGTCAAATTATATTTATTTGGGTATTTATAATATCAGTTATTTTAATATTTCACTAATAAGGTAGTTACTGCATCATCATTGTGTCATAAATAAATTAAATTATTTAATGTCTAAAAATAATAAATAAAATACCATTATGTAGGAAATATTTTTATATTTTTAATGAATATTTATAATCTAATTTATCTTATGTATAACCCTATATTAAAAAAAATTTAGTTAGTAAACTTTGATTTTAACTCTTTTAACTATATTTTGAATTAAATATTAATAAATGTCCTAATATAATCCAAGTGGACCAAAGAGGTTCATATTTTATTACTAAGGTTTTTTTTGGTCGAATTATACTTATCAAATAAAATTATGACATGTGTTAGGGTAATAATAATATCATTTTTACCCTTAATTACCCTATTTACATTTAACCGTGGAAAATAAAAGTAAAAAGTTACTATTCACCAAAAATTATTTTTTCCTTATTGAACCACATTTTACTCCTTGATATTAACCATGTCTCTAGGATTTTCTAAATTTCACTCATAAAAGCTGTAAAATTATGTTTTATGTAATTTTGCAAATTCACCTAGGAGATGGGTAAAAGGCGGTGAAAAGTTCAATAAAAATTTTATATATCTAAAATTATTATAAACTGAATCCAATTAATTCCATTGAAATTATATAATTATTAAGTATCTATTTTGACCTAGAATAAATTTAAATAAAATAAATAATTATTTAAATAAAAATTTAGTTTTAAACTATAACTTAGTGTTTTTCACTATTCATCAAAAATTGAAAGTTTTCAGAAACATATAAAAAATTCACCCAACGCTAATTTCGATATAAAAAATCCAAAAATGAAGTCCATTTTGAAAGATAAAATTTATAAAATTTCAAAAAGTGAGTATTACTATTCATAACGGCTAGTTTGATTGGTTGTGGTGTGTGTTAGAACTCGAAGTTGCGTACAACACACGTTATTGTATTATTTAAAGAGAAGTGTATCGTGGAAGCTTGGGGTGTTACATTCTCCCATCCTTCATGTAATTTCATCCTCGAAATTTCTAGAATATTACTTCATAAAAAGACTCGAGGTGTTCTTTATCATAAGTTCCTCGGGTTCCCATGTTGCCTCTTCTATCTTATGGTTTTTTCATTGAACTTTTACAAGAAGAGTCGTCGGGTTTCTCAACACTTGTTCTCTAGTATCAAGAATCCTGACAGGATCTTCACAATAAGACATATCAGGTTCCAGTTCTACTTCTTCATAAGTGAGTACATGCGTTGGGTCAGGCATATATTTTCTCAATAGTGATACGTGGAACACATCGTGAACTTCGGAGAGACTTGGTGGCACTGCCAAATGGTAAGGTACCGCCCAAATTCGTTCTATAATTTCAAAAGGTTTGATGTACCTGGGACTTAATTTACCTTTCTTACCAAAATGTATAACACCCTTCCATGGAGATACCTTCAAGAAAACATGATCTCCTACCTGAAATTCCAAATCCTTCCTTTGGTTATCAGCATATCTCTTCTACCTACTTTGAGCTACTTTGATGTGGTTTTGGATTACCTTCACCTTTTCCATCATTTCCTCCGCCAGTTTTGGGCCTACGAGTTTTCTTTCACCAAAGTCATCCCAACAGGTTGGTGTGCGACATCTCTTTCCGTATAACTCTTCATATAGTGCCATACGAATGATTGAATGGAAGCTATTGTTATATGAAAATTCCACCAGAGGTAAATATTGATCCCACGTACCCTGAAAGTCAAGTGAGAAAGATCTCAACATGTCTTCTAAGGTTATAATAGTCTGTTCTAATTGTCAATCAGTTTAGGGGTGGTAAGCAGTGCTCAAACGAAGATTAGTATCCAGGGCTTTGTGAAGACTTTTTTATAATCTTGATGTAAAATGTGGATCAAGATCAGAAAAAATCGATAGGATTTATCCATGAAGTCTTATAACTTCATTAATATATAGTCATTCTAGACATTCAAGTGGTAAATCTTCTCTTATATCAAGAAAATGTGCTGACTTGGTAAGACGATAAACAATGACCCATAATGCATCGTTATTTCTAGGAGTCTTTGGTAGTCCCATGAAAAATTCCATCATAATATTATCCCATTTCCACTCAGGTATGGGAATAGGTTGCATGACTCCTCCAGGCTGTTGCCTTCCAGCTTTCACTTGTTGACAAACCATACATCTTGACACAAAATCAGCAGTCTCCCTCTTCATGTTGTCCCACCAAAAATGTTCCTTCAAATCTCTATACATCTTGGTTCTCCCAGGGTGTATAGAGAAATTGGAACAATGTGCATCATCCAACAATTCCCTTTTTAGATCAGGTATATCGAGAACGCAAAGTCTCTTCCCAAATTTCAAAATTACATCATCATAAGTCACTTAATCTCCCATCATTCATAGATTTAATCTTCTTTTGAAACTCTTCATCATCGGTCTGAGAACTTTTTATCCTTTCCTTTAAAGATGGTTTGACAACCATTTGAAAAAGTATTGATGTTTCACCTTCCATGGTGATTCCCATATCCATATTTACTAGATCCATGAAAATAGGATCCCTCTCAACTCTCATCTTTTTCAAAACTCCATGATCTTTTCTACTCAAAGCATTTGCAACCTTATTTGCCTCCCCCAGGTGGTAGTGTATCGTGCAATCATAATCCTTGAGGAATTCAAACCATCTTCTTTGCCTCATGTTGAGTTCTTTCTATAGAGACCCAAATCTTGACATATATAGACATTACATTTCTTTTGTGGAATACTTAATACATAACTAAAACAGAAACCAAAGAACCGTAATAGTTTAGTTTCTTTGGAAACTCGGAATGTAATCTTCTAATCATGGTGAGAGATCTTCAACATCTCCCATAAAGATCTTCCCCTTTTGGACTTCTTACCTAAAACCTTTCTTTAAATCCTGGGGAAAATAAAACATATAAAGGTTGAGCTCAAATGCTCAGTAAGGGTAAGCATGGATAAAATAAAACAAATCATATACATTTTAACTTAAAAATATGAACATAATGTTTAAACATCAAAATCTTGGGCAATGACATAAAACATGGCAGTACATAAGTCATAGATCATAAAGAAACATTAATCATGATAAAATAGAATGGGAATAAAACATGTGATTTTGGAAACCATTAAGCACATGATATGATTTCCATAGTAGCCAAGGCATTGCTTCCAAGATCATCTTAGTGGACAAAGTCCCTTTTTGAATCGAGTTCACTCCTCGTTCTACTCCTGTATTACTGAACCTAATTAACTTATGGTTCCAGACATGTCTATCTCATGAGATATAAATCATTACCCAATGCATTGGAGGTAGATATAGGTTTCACCCATCTCATAATGAATTCATTCTTTCATGTGCCACAAAATCATGAATCATACATCATAGCATAACCCATGTAATAGAATGGGATTCATAAAAATCATGCCATCATAACATAATCCATAAAAATGGATGTGATTTTATCATAATAAGATTAAAACCATGTAAATAATGGATACATTATACTTGAAACATAAACATATTAAATAATGTCCTTTTAGATGGAATATAGTTTTGATAAAACACTTGAAATGAATTCTTGAGGAAAATATCCTTTCTTCTTCAAAATCATTTTCTTTTCACAAAATGACATGAAATTTTAAAATAAAAGGGTTTTTCTGAAAATAATCACACAATCTTGTATATGAAGCTTCATGAAAATGAGGCTTTATTGAATCGTAAAAATCTGTTCATGCTGTATAAGTTAAAAATAACATTCTCCTCGTACTTTTGTTGGAAAAGTCAAAAAGTACCTCTTATGGTAAGAAAAAGATTCCTTACATACCATGTAGTAAAAGTAAAAAATTGTTAAAAAGGACTTTAAACATACATGAAAACATTTTTAGAAAACATGGGCGTGTATGATAACAATAACCCCAATAAATACTTACGAATAAACAATCTCGGATAAAAAGGATATTGGAAAAGTTATCCCTTACCTTATGTATGATATGCTTCATATGTATCTGAACCTCCTGTATAATGATTTAAATAATTTCATTGACTTATTAAAGAATCATATTCATTTTTATGATATCATATATAGTTTACTTACGACTTTATATTACCCGTTCTTTTGTAAATTCGATGTAAAAGCAGTGATTTGGGTAAAATTGTTTCATTTATTGTATGTGTTTCAACTTGTTGTTCCTGATGTTGTTACATATATCCTGATTTACTTAATTACAGAATGTAAAACATGATTTATATATGATATATATTCAGAATATACATATATATATGATAGATTGATAAATGGAATGAAATACACCGTTCATGGAGACGGTAGGCCGTACGTACGCATGAATGTTGTTTTCGTTTCCTTATTGAATTGAATGGAATTAAGTAGATGACATATATATATATATATACATAAATTCAGTATCATTATTATGTCATATATCTCATTATTATTCATTATATATACTTTATAATCATTCATGAATGGTTAACATTGAGAATGAATCTCATCGCGTTGTGGAGACGGTAGTCCGTACGTACGCACGAGCGATGATATCATTCCCATGATCGTGGAATTGTATTGAAGAGTATGTATAATATTTCATAATAAATATCACTTTAAAATAATCATACATAGTTATTTATTTACACCAGTATACCCATCCAAGTAATGTGGTGGTCGAAAACAGATTACACCACGGTGTGGAGACGGTAATCCATACGTACGCACGCGCGGGGATTTCGTTTTCTGTAGGATGGATAGAAGGTGAGATAGGGTTGTTTCATATTTATAATAACATATCATTATATAATTAATACTCTTGTTATTACTTTATAATGATACAACTAAAGAAGAATAAGTATAAGAAGAAAGAAACTTGAGAGAATCGGAAGAAGAGATTACCTCTTCTTCGACGCACCTCCTTTAAGCTTCCTCTTATGGAAGTAGAGTTGGTATTTTGAGAAGACCATAACCTCCATAATGTTTCTAAAGATTTTTAGAAGATAATTTTTCAGGGTTTGGCTGAGATTCAAGGCTCAAAAGGGTGTGAAGAGAATATGGAAGGGGTGCCCTTTTTATAAGGGAGGAGAGGGGCACCTTTAGAAAAACATAAAATATTATTTTATAATAAAGTCATATTTGGTTTATAATAGCTACAAATTGATTTATTTAGAAACTAAAGTGGGTATGGGTATAAATACTCTCAAACAATAGATTTTAGAAAATTTTAGGTTACAATTTAAACCTTATCATTTAGATTTAACTCTAAGTTAAATAATTTAACTTTTACCATGTCTTCTTTTTTTTCTTACACTATATGATTAATAAACCTATTATAACAAGAAAAAAGAACCCCAAGTGATTAATTATTAATATATATATATATATCTTTATCTGATTCATTTGGCCGAATCTTATATTTTTAGGGAAAAAATAACAATTATTAATATAATATTTGTTTTAAAAACTATTTTATGTCAATTTTGACACTATTTGGTAATTGATTTTTGTGAAAATCATAACAGCATGATTAGTTCTAAAAGAGTTAATTAAATCAATACTAACATGTCATATTAACCTATAAAATTATATTAATTCATAAAAAGGCTCAAATTACATTTATTTGGGTATTTAAAATATCAATTATTTTAATATTACATTATTTAGGTAATTACTGCATCACCATTGTGTCATAAATAACTTAAATTATTTAATGTATAAAAATTATAAATAAAATACCATTAGTTAGAAAATATTTTTATATTATTAATGAATATTTATAGTCTAATTTATCTTATGTATAACCCTATATTATAAATGAATTAGTTATTAAACTTTGATTTTAACTATTTTAACCCTTCTTTAAATAAATTAATAATAACTGTCCTAATCTAATCCAAGTGGACCTAAATGGTCATAATTTATTCCTAAGGTTGTTTTTGGTCGATTTACACTTATCCAATAGAATTAGGACATGTGTTAGGGTAATAATAATATCATTTTTACCCTTAATTACCCTATTTACTTTTAACCGGGGTAAATAAAAGTAAAAAGTTACTATTCACCAAAAATTATTTTCATCTCATTAAACCACATTTTATTACTTCCTATTTACCATGTCTCTCGGATTTTTGAAATTCCACTCACAGAAGTAGTAAAATTAAGTTTTATGTGAATTTCAAAATTCTCTTATGAGGTGGGTAAAAGACGGTGAAAAGTTCAATAAAATTTTTATATATCTAAAATTATTATAAAATGACTCCAATGAATTATATTGAACTTATATAGGTATTATGTATCAATTTTTACCTAAATAAATTTAAATAAAATAAATAATTATTTAAATAAAAAGTCTTTTTTTAAATAATAACCTAGTGTTTTCACTATTCATCAAAAATTGAAAATTTTCAGAGAAATACAAAAAATTCACCCTAGGATAATTTCAATATTCCGAATCCAAAAATGAAGTCCATTTAGAAAGATAAAATTTATAAAATTTTAAAAATTGTTTATTATTATTCATAACGACTAGTTTATATAACATATCGTTGTTTAGTGAAACTCAGTATTTCGTACAACACACGCTATCATGGAAGGTCACGATTGCAAATAATGTAAGCCAAGTAAGGGATATGTGTAGTGCAAGATCCTTTTGGTGTAGCGTACAACACAAGACATCAATAAAATTAAAAAGAATATTTTTCATAAAATCTCAGGGTGTTACATTCTACCCCCTTAAAATGAATATTGCCCTCGAAATTCATCGGGGTTATAAATGGTTTACTAATAGAAAGTTTCTTTAATAGAAACCCAAATCGTAAAATGGAATACCAAAACCAATCTTTAAAAACTAAAGTATGAAATGTAACGGTTACCCAAATTAACTAATCACTAGGTTTCCACATAGGAGAACATAGGTGAAAATATGGATATGGAATAGAAATCTAACCATCATGTTCTGATGGAGACTGGTAGAGAACATGGCTATGAAAAATCCAAGAAACCCAAAGATATAGATTTGTGATGATCTAAGGTACCATCTAATTCATCGGATATAAGGGCACTTGGACAACATTTTTGGTTTTCAAGATCATTTCCCTAAAGTTGAAGAAATTGGAATTAGAAGAAATACTTTCTTGATTTTGGTACATTCTCACCGTTGGCCAATCCTTGGACAATTTTCACTTCATCTTTTAAAGAAATTAAGTTGAATTTGTCATTATTGAAGTGTTAGTAGATCATGTGATAGAATGATGGGTCATTCCATATATCTCATACAAAAGGTTAGAAAAATTTATCAAAAATACATAAGTCCATATATAGTGAGATTAATCATATATAGTTCCTAAAATGGACTTATACTTCATATATCATACTGCTTAATATAATAAAATTGGTTTCTACTAAATAGGGACTTCTTGTAGGCTAGTGGTAGGCGATAAAGTCCTGTCGCACTTCAGTTGTGGGTTCAATTCCCACGTCCTTTTCTAACGTGACGAGTTGTTGCCTATCCTGCAGGTTGTCATTTTTCTAAAACTAAATTATTATAACATTCCATAAATAATATCAAAAAAAATTCTAGCCTTAAACAATTCTATCTGATGTCTAACTTAATCCATTCCAACCTTTAAGCTTATCGAAAATACTTCTATCCAATCTCATAGTATAAAGAAAATGGTTACTTGAAAGGTCACATAACAAGCACATGAATAAGATCATTTATCCCTCATATATCATAAGATATATCTTGTTGCTCACATTCCAAACATGTGAATACGTTAATCATGTATTATTTTGAAACATGAATTACCATAGAACCCTAGTAAAAACATGAGTGTTGTCAAAAGTTAACTCTTTCCACATACCAAAATCCCAAGAATTTTATATAGTCAAACCATGATATCACTTAGTCCTTATATCAATCATGAGCTCATGAATACTATCAAACAATTTATTTCCTCCTTATCCCTTCATTATGCGCATATCATCTGCTTTCCAAAATATTTGAATCACTTTTCATGGTTACTGATACCATATTCTTATAGAAAACCACAATGGACCAATACACATATATTTCAAAATTCCACGATACTATAAATGAGATTCCATGATACTATTTTGAAATCCCATTACATAAACACTTAATCATTACACAACATCATTGTTATACTCAAAATCACAAATAGTGATCGCATGTGACTTCCATTTATCCTTTTCCTTAAGAGGTTTCTCACGTTGATCATCATTAACCCTTGGATTAGGTCATTGATTAGCATAATGCCCCATTTCCTTTCACTTGAAGCATTGAAGTGTTGGTGGTGCGTTCTCTATAGTCTTTTCTTTATTCACATCATTAGTAACCCTTTTTCCATTACTTTGACACTCAGTTGCTCGATGACCTTCTTTTCCACACTTAAAACTTATTCTAGTCCCTTTAAGACAATCTCCACCATGCATCTTTCCACACTTTCAGCATAAAGAAACATTCATCTTATCTTCACCATTATTCTGAGATTTCTCCTTGAAATCCATCTTCCATTTGTTGTCAAAACCATGATATAGATATGTTACACCAACTTCCAGTTCTACATTGATATCACAACGCACAATTTTTTCATAGCTACTGAAGTCTCTTATAGCTAATTCCCTTCGAAGACTTGGTTTTAAGCCACTAAAAAATTGATCAACTTTACTTTCATGTTGGATGATAAAGCCAGATGCATACCTTGCAAGTCTTGTAAAATTTGCTTCGTATATACCAACAGATTCATCATCCTTTTGCTTAATCTCAAGAAACTTCTTTTCCATCATTTTTCGAATAATATGAGGGAAGTACTTACTGAAAAACAAGTTCTTGAACTCGTCCCATTCCATGGATTCAACTTCATCTCAGGGCCTTGTATTCTTAATCAGAGCCCACCATTGATCTGCTTCACCTTCTAAATGGTAAATAGCCAGAATGACTTTTTCGTGTTTCGAACCACAAAGTATGAAATATATCTTTTCAATGGTACTAATCCATTGTTCAGCAACAAGTGGATCATAAGACCCACTGAAAGAAGGTGGATGTTTCCTCATGAAGGACTCAATAGAATATTGTTCCCTTCTCTACTCATTTAGAAGTCCAGAATGATTCATAGCTTGTGTAAGTATAACAATAATATTTTTCACTCCATCTCCCATAATATTGGTTTGTTCAGGAGGGAAATCATTTCATTTTCCATTACATTGATCAACACAGTTCCTTCGGGTTCCATCCATCATCTAAAACCCAAAAAGAATAGTGTGATAGGAAAAAATCATACTAGGGGAAACAACATAATAAAGGGGGAGTACCTTCGATATCTAACATCTTAGGTTTAATTCTAATATTGTTTCCGTAATTCTAGGACTATAACCTATACGTATACTTAACCTTAGGGACATCCCTAGACATACCTTAGAAATATCTCTAGGGATCTCACTAAAGTTTTCACATCCCAGTTTCCAAAGGTTAAAAAAACCTTTCCTCTAATGCCAACTATATAGACCCAAAGCTTGACGTACATAGACATTACATTACTTTTTGAGAATACTTAATACATAAAAAAACAGACACCAAAGGACTGTAATAGTTTAGTGTCTTTGGAAACTCGGAACATAATCTTCTAATCATGGTGAAAGATCTTCAACATCTCCCATAAAGATATTCCCCTTTTGGTTTTCTTACCTAAAACCTTTCTTTAAATCCTAGGGAAAAGAAAACATATAAAGGGTGATCTCAAATTCTCAGTAAGTGTAAGTATGGATAAAATAAAACAAATCATATACATTTGAACTTAAAAACATGAACATAATTTTTAAACATCAAAATCTTGGGCAACGACATAAGACATGGCAGTATGTAAGGAATAGATCATAAAGAAACATTAATCATGATAAAATAGCATGGGAATAAAACATGTGATTGTGGCAACCATTAAGCACATGATATTATTTCCATAGTATCCAAGGCATTTCCGCCAAGATCATCTTAGTGGACAAGGTCCCTTTCTGAATCGAGTTCACTCCTCATTCCAGTCATGTATTACTGAACTGGATTAACTTACTGTTCCATCCATGTCTATCTCATGAGATATAAATCTTTACCCAATGCAATGGAGGGATATATATGTCCCACCCATCTCATAATGAAATCATTCTTTCATGTGCTACAAAATCATGAATCATACATCATAGCATAACCCATGTAATAGAATGGGATTCTTAAACATCTTGCCATCATAACATAATCCATAAAAATGGATATAATTTTATCATAAGTAGAATCAAACCATTTAAATAATGGAGACATTATACTTGAAACATAAACATATTAAATAATGTCATTTTATATGGAAAATAGTTTTGATAAAACACTTGAAATGAATTCTTGAGGAAAATATCCTTTCTTCGTAAAAATCATTTTCTTTTCACAAAATGCCATGAAATTTTAAAATAAAAGGGTTTTGTTGAAAATAATAAATAAATATTGTATAGTAAGCTTCATGAAAATTAGGTGTTATGAAACTGTAAAAAACCATTCGCGTCGTATAAGTTAAAAATAACATTCTCCTCGTACTTTTGTCGGAAAAGTCAAAAAGTACCCCGTATGGTAAAAAAATTCCTTACATACCATGTAGTAAAAGTAAAAAATTGTTAAAAAGGACTTTAAACATACATCAAAACATTTCTAGAAAACATGGGCATGGATGATAACAATAACCCCAGTAAATACTTACGAATAAACAATCTCGGATAAAAACGAGATTGGAAAAGTTATACCTTACCTTATGTCTGATATGCTTCGTATGTATCTGAACCTCCTATATAATGATTTAAATAATGTCGTTGACTTATTTCTAAATCAGATTCATTGTTATGATATCATATATAGTTTACTTATGACTTTATATTACCTGTTCTTTTGTAAATTCGATGTAAAAGCAGCGATTTGGGAAAAATCGTTTCATTTATTGTACGTTTTTCGACTTGTTGTTCATGATATTATTACTTATATCTTGATATAATTAATTACAGAATGTAAAACATGATTTATATATAATATATATTCAGAAGATACATATATATATGATAGATAGATAAATGTAATGAAATACACCGTTCATGGAGACAGTAGGTCGTACGTACGCATGAACGTTGTTTTCGTTTCCTTAGTGAATTGAATGGAATTAAGTAGATGACATATATATATATACATAAATCCAGTGTCATTAATATGTCATATATCTCATTATTATTAATTATATATACTTTATAATCATTCATTAATGGTTAACATGGAGACTGAATCTCATCGCGTCGTGGAGACAGTAGTCCGTACGTACGCACGAGCGATGATATCATTCCCATGATCATGGAATTGTATTGAAGTGTATGTATAATTTTTAATAATAAATATCACATTAAAATAATAATATATAGTTATTTAATTACACCATTATACCCATCCATGTAAGGTGGTGGTCAAAAACAGATTACACCACGGCGTGGAGACGGTATTCCGTACGTACGCACGCGCGGTGATTTCATTTTTCGTAGGATGGATAGAAGGTGAAATAGGGTTGTTTCATATTTATAATAACATATCAGTATATAGTTAGTAATGATTTTTTTAATTTATAATGATACAACTAAAGAAGAAGAATTTGAAGAAGAAAGAAACTTGAGAGAATCGGAAGAAGAGATTACCTCTTCTTCGACGCGCCTCCTTTAAGCTTCCTCTTATGGAAGTGGAGTTGGTCTTTTTAGAAGACCAGAACCTCTAGAATTTTTATAGGGAAGTGGAGAATATAAATGGTCAGGGGTTTTATGAGATTAAAGGCTCAAAAGGGTGTGAATAGAAGAGGGAAGGGGTGCCCTTTTTATAAGGGAGGAGAGGGGCACCTTTGGAAAAACATAAAATATTATTTTATAATAAAGTCATATTCGGTTTATAATTTCTCCCAATTGATTTATTTCGAACATAAAGTGAGTATGGGTAGAAATAATCTCAAACAATAGATTTTAGACAATTTTAGGTTACAATTTTAACCTTATCATTTAGATTTAACTCTAAGTTCAATAATTTAACTTTTACCGTGTCTTCTTGTTTTCTTACACTATATGGTTAATAAAATTACTATAATAAGCCAACCCAACTGAAAGTGGTTCATTATTAATATATATATCCTTATATAAGTAATTTGTTTGGGCCTTATATTTTTAGGAATAAAATAACAATTAATAATATAATATTTGTTTTAAAAACTATTTATTTCAATTTTGACACAGTTTGGTAATTGATTTTTGTGAGAATCATAACAGCATTATTAGTTCTAAAAACATTAATTAAATCAATACTAACATTTCATATTAACCAAGAAAATTATTTTAATTCATAAAAAGTCTCAAATTACATTTAATTGGGTATTTATAATATCAATTATTTTAATATTTCATTGTTTAGGTAATTACTGCATCATCATTATGTCATAAATAACTTAAATTATTTAATGTCTAAAAATTATAAATAAAATAACATTAGGTATAAATTTTTTTTATATTTATAATTAATATTTATAGTCGAATTTATCTTATGTATAACCCTATATTAAAAATTAATTAGTTATTAAACTTTGATTTTAACTATTTTAACCCTTCTTTAAATAAATTACTAATAAATGTCCAAATCTATTCCGATTGGACCTAAATGGTCATATGTTATTCCTAAGGTTGTTTTTGGTCAAATTAAACTTATCCAATAGAATTAGGACATGTGTTAGTGTAATAATAATATCATTTTTACCCTTAATTACCCGATTTACTTTTAACCATGGTAAATAAAAGTAAAAAGTTACTATTCACCAAAAATTGTTGTTATCTCATTGAACCACATTTTAGTCCTTGATATTAACCATGTCTCTCGGAGTTTTGAAATACCACTCACAGAAGCAGTAAAATTAAGTATTATGTGAATTTCCAAATTCTCATATGAGGTGGGTAAAAGACGGTGAAAATTTCAATAAAATATTTCTATATCTAAAATTATTATAAAATGACTCCAATGAATTAAATTGAACTTATATAGGTATTATGTATCAATTTTTACCTAAAATAAATTTAAATAAAATAAATAATTATTTAAATAAAAAGTCGGTTTTTAAATAGTAACCTAGTGTTTTCACTATTCATCAAAAATTGAATTTTTTCATAAAAATACCAAAAATCCCCCTAGGATAATTTTGATATTCTGAATCCAAAAATGAACTCCATTTCGAAAGATAAAATTTATAAAATTTTAAAAAGTGGGTATTACTATTCATAACGGCTAGTTTATATAACATATCGTTGTTTAATTAAACTCGGTATTGCATACAACACACGCTATCGTGGAAGGTCGCGACTGCGTGTAATGCAATCCAAGTCAGGGATGCGTATAGTGAAAACTCCTTTTGGTGTAGCGTACAACACAAGACATCAATAAAATTAAAAAGAATATTTTTCATAAAATCTCGGGGTGTTACATTTTCTGTGAGAAAATATACTTCAAACTCCTGTGATCGGTATATATCTCACATTTTTCACCATAGAGATAGTGTCTTGAAATCTTCAAATCAAAGATTACAGCTTCTAACTCTATATCATGAGTAGGATATTTTTTCTCATGAATTTTCAGCTGTCGTGATGCATAGGCAATGACCCTATCATTCTGCATAAGGGCATAACCAAGTCCTTTCTTTGATGCATCACTATAAATAACTAACCCATCATTCCCTGATGGTAGAGTCAATATACGATAATTGACTAATCTTTTCTTCAGTTCTTCAAAAAATTCTTCACACTCTTTTTTCCAAAAAAATTAACCCCTTTACGTGTGATCTTTCTTAAGGGGTTAGCCAACCGGGAAAAATTCTAGATGAAACGTCGATAATAACCTACTAAACCTATAAAACTATATACCTTAGTTATACTCATCAGTGCTGGACAATCTTGGACTTCTCTTGTATTAGAAGGATCAATAGAGATTCTATCCTTAGAGACAATATAGCCAAGAAAAGAAATCTCCTGAAGCCAGAATTCATACTTGCTAAAATTCCCATATAATTCTTGTCTTCTCAGAATCTTCAATATAATGCGCAAGTGATTTTCATGATCTTTCGTAGCTTTTGGAGTATACCAAGATATCATCAGTAAATACCAGTATATGTCATCAAGATATTCCTTGAAAACTCTGTTCATTAGATCCATGAAAACAAAGGGTGCATTAGTCAGCCCAAAAGGCATTACTGTAAACTCGTAATGCCCGTACCTAGTTCAAAATGTTGTCTTCGGAATGTCTTCCTTCTTCACACAAAACTGATGATATCCAGATCAAAGTTCAATCTTTTAAAAGTATTGAGCTCCATGCAGATGGTCAAATAAATCACCAATGAGATGTAGGGATACTTTTTCTTTATTGTTATAGCATTGATCTCCCTGTAGTCGATACATAACCTCATAGATCCATATTTCATCTTAACAAAAAGGACAAGGGCTCCCCAAAGAGAAACACTAGGGCGAATAAATCCTGTATTACTCAATTCCTCTAGTTGTTTCTTTAGTTCAACTAATTCCACAGTGGACAGTCTATAAGGGGTCTTCGATATAGGCCTTGAACGAGGAATTAAATCAATGGAAAACTCAACTTCTTTTTCTGGAGGATGTCTAGGTAAATATTCCGAAAACACATCTACTTATTCTTTCACAATAGGTATATCCTCTATTTGAAAATTCCTTTCCTCACCCACAGTTATTTCATTCTCTTCATCCCTGATAATTTAATTTAGTTGAGATACTAGGGGTATATCTAGGTAAGAATTAGGTGATGATGATTCTACTATAAAGATAAGGTGTTCTTTATCATCATCATCAAAAATTGGTACCTCCTTCTTCTTATAACAAATCTTCTCATCATGGTCCAAAATCCAATCCATACCAGGGATTATATCAAACTCAATCATATCTATGACGATGAGATTAGCAGATAAATAACATTTATGTGCTCTAATGGAGACTGATTCACAAAACTTTGTTGCGATGATACTTCCCTTAAGATTTTTAACTGACAACTCCCTTTTTAAATCAAATTAGAATTATATAATTTTCTTAGATAAATGGGAAGATATGAAACAATGTGATGATCCAGAATCAAATAAATCATTGGGTAAACATGAGAAAACCATTAAATTACATGCCACCACGTCTTTCGGAGCTTCTACCTCAGCAGTAGTGATAGCATAAGCTTTGCCTTGATCCCTTGGCCTTTTCTGAGGTAAGTTTCCATTATGCTTATGAAATTCATTTGCATAATGTCCCATCTCCCTACAATTGTAAAATTTAACATTGATAGCTTCTTTCTTCCCCTTGAAATCATGATCTTGGTGGCCTTTTTCACCACCCTTATAACAGACTCACATTCCCTTCAAGCAAGGACTATGGTGTTTCTTTCCACATTTACTGCATGATGGATTTTCAACTTTTCCCTTATTCCTCTTATTTCCATTCCTAGAGTTATCGGCAAATCTCTTCTTCCCTTGATTTTCTTGAAAGTCATAAGACTTAGAGAATTCCTTTTCTATCTTGATAGCACATGAGAAAATATCTTCATATGAAGAGAAGGATTTTGAGAATAATTCTCGACGGAGAAATGGTTTTAACCCATCAGTGAAAAGATCAATATTACTCCTTGTATTATGTATATAATCTGCTGCATGCCTTGGTAACCTTGTAAAGTTAGACTCATACTTTACAACATTCTCATCCTCCTTTTGCCTTAGACTTAGAAATTGCCTTTCCATATCCGCTCGATGGTCAGGACGAAAGTATTTTTCTAAGAAAATCTCTTTAAACTCCCTCTATTCAATACTTGATACTTCTTCATCTTTTTTTATTTTTAATCAATGACCACCATTGATCAGCATCTCCAGTGAGGCGGTAAACTGCCATGACAACTTTTTACCTTTCACTACTTCCAAAACCCTGAAATATTTTCTCTATGGAATTTTTCCATTTCTCAGCTACTAGTGGATTTGTACCCCCATTGAATTTTGGTGTTTTTTGCCTCATGAAGCTATCTAACATTGATCCTCCACGTTGTGGATCTGGGTTCTCCATAGGGGTAAGGTTATTATTCATAACTTGAGTGAGTTGTCCCAGTATTGTGATTAACTGATCCGCACCAGTTGCATCACCAACTCCACTATAATTATCTTGAGCAGGAGGGAAATCCCTACATGGAGTGTGTGCATTAATACAGCTTCCATTCCTTCCACTAGGTGACATTTCTAAAAAATTTCATACACTAGATTAGTTTATGAATCGTGATACATAAATCCAAACTTGTAAAACACTTACCATAAATTGAACAATTTATGGATATAATCCATAATCATAAAAAAAATTCTTTGAGGAAGTATATACTCATAAAACCTTCATAATTTTTTGTAAAGAAAATGAGAATTATCCTAAGCATATCCCTTGGGAGTATCGTAACCAATAGTGCAGAAAGGCACGTTGTCGTGCACCAGTTCCCGTTCGAGTCTAGCTCAAAGCGGTGTTTTCAGGTTTTACCCCTAGGTACATTTGTTCTAGAGCCACCACTACCTGCTCGTATCCAGACAGGGATGTATTTCTCGGAAAACTTACAAAATCTTTACAATACCAAAAATCTAGGAATTTATTCTATACTAATCCTCAAGGTCCATCTTAGGTCTATGTGCTCTAATCAGAGTTTATCTAAATCTAGCTTCCAAGGTTTGTACTAAACTTCCTCTGATACCAACTATAATGCCCCGAACCCGGTTACCCAGAGTTGGTGCATTATTATATAATATTTTCTTGATCACAAAAGATCAAGCCTCGAAAAACAGATTAGTTTACTAGCCTTGTAAACACTAGATATATTCATAAGTCTTACATTACATTATAAAGTGAAAAAAAAACTACAACAACATCTTCTCTTCATATCCCCTCATACTATCCCTACAGGTTATTCAAAAAATACTTCTTCACATCCTGGGAAAAATAAAACATTAAAAGGGGTGAGCTCAGATGCTCAGTAAGGATTATAATATAGCAGAAACTTTCATAAATAAACATAAACATTTAAGGCAATGTATAACTAAAACAAAATCCATTTAAACTTGAACTTAAGCATAATATGTCAAAGGTAAAATGAAATAATTCCATTTACTTATTCACATAGATATCCTACTAGTCTAATAATCATATGCAATATCAATAACCACTTTCATAATAATGTAATTCATAATGCCATAATATCATAACCACATAGTCAACGCCTTTTTCCAAGACTTTAAATAAGTTTTTGCCAAGGCCTTGTGCCAAGACACTAGTTTGTCTCATTAGACCTACTGATGCATCGAAGAGCTATAGCGGGATCCACTCGTCACTTATTCAGTCCAATGCATTCCTCATATGAAAAGGTTTAAACATAACATAAACATTCATATTGAAACTAGCATTAAAAATGTCAACAATTTATCCATAAACCATGAATGGTATAAAAATAACACATCCACAGTCAAACATATCACAAAACCTTCAATACAATATGGAAGTTTTGTATCACAATAAATCAACTTCAAATAAACTTAAAATCCATCAAATGATGTTGACATAGATGAAATCAAAACTATTTGAGAGAAATATCTCTTTTTTTTAAATCATTTAAAAGTCACATAATTATAAAAGGAAACATTTAATTTGAAAAAATTATTATAATCTTTTAAGGGAATCTTCAATGATTTTATAACGGCGTAAAATAGCTGCACCCGCCGTATAAGTTAAAAATGACATTCTTACCTTGATTCTGTCAAAAAGGTTAAAAGGACCTTGTTTGGAAAACGATGGAAATATTCCTTAATAAACATCTTATAAAAATTCAAACAAGGGAATAAATGACTTTAAACCATATTATATAAAATAGTAATAATGTTTTGAAATACATTTTTATGAAACATGGATGTTGATGATAAAGAAGTCCCAGTAGATAATTACGTATAAACAACCTCGGATAATAAAGAAATTGTGAAATGAACTCTTACCTTGTACTTTTACTTGGTCAAGGGTAGGTTAACCTCCTGTATAATAGTTAAATCATTGTTATTAAATTATACAAGATTCATATACATAAATATGATATCATATATGATCTTTTAATATTGCATTGTTAATAATATTTTAGTATTATTGTCGTTTTGGGTGTTCACTAACTCATTTTATTTTATATGTTTTGTTACATAAGCCGTGTTTATTATCCATAGGTTGTATCTTATTCATATCCATAATGATATCAAGAACTTAAAAATTATTTTTAATCATCCAATGAAAATTATTCTTGAATGGATACGATGGGGAATGAATCTCATCGCGTTCGTGGAGACAGTAGTCCGTACGAACGCACGAGCGACAATATCATTATTTTGATTTTAAAACAATATATAATTGGATGGTGTATCATATATATAGAATAATTATCAAGTTATATTTATTATTTACATGAATTTAAAATCATTATTATACCCATCCAAATAATAATGTATTGAATAACAATTACACCACGACGTAGAGACGGTAAGCTGTACGTACGAACGTATAGTGGCATGTCATACAAGGGATGGATAGAATACTGAATATGGTTGTACCATATTTATAATAACATCGCAGTATATATAATATGCTTGAATTATTATTTTATAATGGAAATAACAAAGAAATAATAAGTGGAAGAACAAATTAACTTGAAAGAGGGTGGTGAAAACATTACCTCTTCTTCGGGTTCTTCCTTTTGATTTGATCAAAAGGGCTCTATAGGTTGGCTTTCTGATCAAAATAAGACCTCTAGGTTGAATTTAGGGAAGTTGAGAGAATATTTGGGTAGGTTTTGGCCGATCCAAAAGGCTTTTAATGTGTGAATTAGAGATAAGGGGGAGTGCCCTTTTATAAGAGGGGTGAGGGGAACCTTAGGAAAAGGTAGAAATATTATATTATAATAAATTCATATTTGGTTTATAATGGCTCAGAAGTAAATTATTTCGAGTCTAAGGTGGTTATGGGTCGAAAACCACCCAACCAATAGGTTTTAGATAGGTTTGGGTCACTATATTAAAATTATCTTTCAGTTTTAACTCTTAGTTAATTACCTTCACATTTACCATGACTATTTGTATTTTTATATTATATAGTTAATGAACTTACTATAAAATTACAAGAGAACCCCAAGTGGTTAATTACTGATACACCTATATTTATATAAGTCTCTAGTCTAAACCTTAGATTTTTAAAAATTTAATATCAATTAATAATATAATATTTTTTTAAAAACTCTTGTATGTCAATTTTGACACTATTCTATTTTTTTTTCTAAATTCATAATAGCATTATTACTAAAAACCTAATTAATTTAATCAAATATAACATTTAATATTAACCTATAAAATTATTTAATTCATTAAAAGTCTCAAATTATATTTATTTGGGTATTTATAATATCAATTAGTTTAATATTTCACTAATAATTTAATTATTTGATCATCATTGTTTGATAAATAAATTAAATTATTTAATGTCTAAAAATTATAAATAAAATACCATTATGTATGAAATCTTTTGATATTTCTAATAAATATTTATAATCGAATTTATCTTATTTATAGCCCTATATTAAAAATGTTTTAGTTATTAAACTTTGATTTTAACTCTTTTAACTCTTCTTTGAATTAAATAATAATAAATGTCCTAGTCTAATCCAAGTGGACCAAAGAGGTTCATATTTTATTAATAAGGTTTTATTTTGTCGAATTATACTTATCCAATAGAATTATGACATCTCTTAGGGTAATAATAATATCTTTTTTACCCTTAATTACTAATATTTACATTTAAACGTGGTAAATAAAAGTAAAAAGTTACTATTCATCAAAAATTATTTTTATCTTGTTGAACCAAATTTTACTCCTTGATATTAAATGTGTGTCTAGGATTTTCGAAATTCCACTCACAGAAGCGGAAAAATTAAGTTTTATGTGAATTTGAAAATTCTCCTAGGAGATAGGTAAAAGACGGTGAAAGGTTCAATAAAATTTTTATATATCTAAAATTATTTTAAACTGAATCCAGTGAATTACATTGAACTTATATAAGTATTATGTATCTTTTTTGACCTAAAATAAATTTAAATAAAATAAATAATTATTTAAAAAAAATTTGGGTTTTAAACCATAACTTAGTGTTTTTCACTATTCATCAAAAATTGAAAGTTTTCAGAAAAATACCAAAAATTCAACCCTAAGCTAATTTCGATATTAAGAATCCAAAAATGAAGTCCATTTTGAAAGATAGAATTTAAAAAAAAATCAAAAAGTGTGTATTACTATTCATAACGGCTAGTTGTATTGGTTGTGGTGTGTGTTAGAACTTGAAGTTGTGTACAACACACGCTACTGTATTATTCAAAGAGAAGCGTACCGTGGAAGCTTGGGGTGTTACACAATTAAACTATTTTTTCTTTGAGATGTGATTCTTTATATCTTATGCCAATGTAAAAAAGTATACACCAGCTCTGAATTACGGGATTTAGGGTTGTTATAGTTTCTATTATAGGAATTTTAGCGTAAACAATGGGAACTAGATTTATGAAAACATAGATTGGGGAACAAAACCCTGTTGTAGACTTTTAGGATAAGTATATAATAACTTACAAATTTTTTGGTAAGGTAGAGATTGTTTGTTTTTTACTATAAATACATATTTTATAATACTACAAGTGGATGTAGTACTAACATAGATATACATATGGGTAAAAACACTGAAAAAGGTGTATCATGCTTGACTTGAATGTTACCTGGTACATGAAAACATGCCATACTATGAACCTGGTTTGAAACTCATGGGGGATATACTTTGGATAATTAAAATTTTCTTTACAAATCATTTCAATGGATTTTAATAGATGATGAGAATTAACACCCTTGGTTAAACCTAAGGTGTCTCATATTCAAAAGAAGGTGTCATGATTTAGACATCCTATAAATTATTATATAGTTTCCCCACTATGATTATAATTTATCACACTATTATTTTTTGTTTTAATCAATGGCTAGAACCTGAAGGATTCATGTTAAAATTGAATGTGAAGGAAAATTTTGTGAATATTAGTAAAAAAATGGGATGGTGACTGTAGAAAAAGATATCATGATTATGTCTAATCAATTATCCTGAAATATGATTGACAACCTAAACCATAACCAACTATTGGACTCACAAAAGAAGAGAATTATGGATTTCGCTAAGCGATCAAGTGGAGACCGTGGGGGAAAGAAGTAATGATTTCTTATATTTTAGAAATGTGAAATGAGATATTTAGGGATGTGACTCAAAGGAATGGGAAGAATTATGTGTGGAAAATAGGTTCATAAAGTAATGAATTATATAAGAAAAATGAATATTATGATATAAGGAAATAAATACCATCCTAGGGAACCATTTCTAGTTTTTTTATCTTAAATATGGGGAACTTGGGAATTATATGAGTCAATTAACTCTTATAATGATAAACCCCCAAACCAAGAAAGGATATATGTTGAAACAAAATGGTTGAAGTATTTATGTATTGGGATTCTATAATTATATTGTTGAAGTATTTTTACCAAAGGTATTTTGGTTATAGGAATCATGAACCATCTAAGGATTATGTGGATATCATCATGGGTTTATGAGTTTAAGATTGATCATAAGTTTAAAGTTTTAAAAACCCCTTTTGAAAATTTGTGTGGTGAGAATATAATAGATTAAGGAAATTTTTTGGAAAACATTTAAGGGAATATAACCCATTTTTTAAGTATACATTTTAGAGAAACAAATTAAGAAACAATTACCTTTTTTGGACATAAGTTTAAAGGTATTCGTAACCTTTATGGTTTATTTAATATTTTATGTTAATTTAATTATGTGTTATTACACTTTGGAAATTTTATAGTAATTATATTTATGTGGTTTTTTAAAAGGTACAACTCATATGTCATGTGGCAACCTATCGTATCTGGAAAAGCCATAGGGCTTGAACCCATAACCAAAGGGTAATAAGTGTTTAATGCCTACCACTAGACTACATGATGTTCTTGTTAATATGTAAATTTTTTACTTAAAAATTTTGATGGATAAATATTAATGATGAACTAGTGGTATTATTGTTTAGGTTTAGTGATTAATGTTTTATATTGGAAAACTTGTTATAAATATATTGGTTTTGGAAAATAGATAATGACATAAATAAATAATTTTCACTATCTTATAGATCTCACAATCCATTAAAAGTGATATTTAGTTCCTTAGACATAAAAAATCAGTTTTGGATATTCATTTCTTGGAGTAATAGATGAATTGAAAATTGACTGATGTGTAACCAGAGGATGAAATTATGCTTATAAAATAAAAAGATATCAAGTAAGTATGTTTCCTTGTATTCTTATAAAGTAAAATAATTCCAAAGCATTATTAAAAGAATATTAAAAAAATTATATTATTACCTTCATATCCAATGAATCAAATGGTCTTTTAAATAATCACATATTTATGGTTTTGATGTCTCTAACTTTCTATTGATCATTTAATTTCTTGGGATCAGTGATCTCTATCACTATTTATAATTATTTACAATTTTCTCCCATGTCCATATCATCACATTACACCAATGTTATCCTACTTATAAACCTATTTTTTTATTCCATATGATTATTGTGATTCCCTATCTCTCTTATTAAGATAATGTTTTGTTAACCCTTTTAAGATGTGGGTTTTTCCACAATGGGATTTCCAAATTCTAAACCCTTGATTACCAAGATCAAGTTTACATTTTGAGGATAAATTTTTTTAAGGTACTGAGAATGTAACATATCAATATTTTAAAATAAAAAATTTGTATTTGATACCATATGTGAAACGCAACATAGATCTTAAACAACTCACAAAATATATTTCTTTCAATTTAATCTCTTCGATAAATTGCGGAACACGCAACCCAAAGCTTAAATGAATCGCAATACTATATACTATTATAACCTAGCTTTTATATATATTTGTATGAATATTACTTGAAAATTTATAAAAATTATGGTTTTCTATTTATTATAAATAAAATAATAGTTTTAAAAAAAATTGAAAAACGTTATATTTCTAAAAAACAATCTAGTCACACTTTAAGTGCATAATTTAAAATTAATTTTTACCAATTTTATAAAATTAACTTTTAAAAAAGGACATAAATTTTAAAATAACCTTATAAAAACTATCTTAGGGTGAATTTTTGGGATTTTTCTTTCAATAAATAGTGAAAAATGATGATTTTTATTGAAAATTGTCTTTTAGGTTAAATAAATTACATGGTTAAATTATATTTTAAATTGGTTTTAAAGTTAAATTAGTTAAATTATATTCAAATTTGACTAATTTAGGTTATTTTAATCATTTCATATTGAATTTTGATAGTAAAACCTCTATACTTATGATACTTTTCTCCTAAGAAACCCACGTTTTCATCCCGTCTATGGATTTAATATTAAATTGAATCATTCCACCTATGTGAATTGAATTTGGAAAAATATTTTTCACATATTTAATCATAATAATATATATTATCTAATAAGTTCAACTTAATGTTTTACCATTACGAATATTAAAAGCAGTAAATAGTAATTATCTTGGTTAAGGTATAAATTTGTTTCAATGAAGGGTTAAACAAAACTTCAATGGTTAAAATGACTTAAAATTTTGTAAAAAACAAATTTTATAGACATAATTAGACCTTATAATATATTAGGTTTTATAAAGACCCATTTTGGAGGCTTTTTTCATGATAAAAATATGGGTGTAATTGAATCTTTTCAAATATTCCATGTGTGTCATCTCCCCCACTTATAAAAGGTTTCCCACTGTCCTCCATTCTTTACACTTAAAAATAATTTTTTTTTTCAAAAAATACATACCCAAATAACTTCCTTACTCACCTAAAAACATCCTAAATCACTTTTAAAAATCATAAATCCAACCTAGGAAGTATTTTGTTACAAACCTAAAGAAGTTGTCTGAAGAAGAGGCAACATTCTTAAATGATCATTTTCATTTTTTTCCTTCCCCCACATAATTAAATTATTAAAATATGATCATATAGAAACCATAGTTTATTAAATATAATTTTATGTTATTATGTTAATTTCATTACCTATATCCATCTCTTCTTCCATCAAATCGGAAACAAAATCAATGATCATGTGTACGGCATACTACCCCCTCATGAACCGATATAATTCGTTTTCTATCACCAACATTCAATTCTATATATAATGATGAATTTAAAAAAAAATTATGATATTTAGGATATTATTACACATATATAATTTTAATATCACATATACCTTCTTACATTCTATTCCGTTTAAAATATGATAATGTCGTTTGTGTTTGTGGCGGACTACGGCCTCACCAAGTGATGTGATTTGTTTTTGACTTATTATTTATAAGGAAGGTGATAATGTTAAATTTAGTGAATATAAGTGATATATATGAAATTATATTGATTATTTAAAATTAATATATCTCACATTTCCTTACCCTTTCACCCATTAAAGAAATGATAACGTCACTCTTGCATACGTACGACCTAATGTCTCCATGAAATGATGTGATATATTCTCCATGTTCAAATTTAAATAATGATTATAAAAATTTATATGTTGTTCAGAGTGGATACTCAAGAGGGGGGTTGAATTGAGTTCCAATTAAAATTTCTGTTAAAATATTTCTCTTCAAATCCCCCAATTAAAAACAAAGTTAAACTGTAGTGAATTTGTAAAACTGTAAGGGTTCAATTAGGTTCTCAAAATATTGATTAGATCTCAGTTAATTTAATCAGAAGATTAAATTAGCTTTTGAAACTAACCTACTGATTTACAATAGTTACAAACACTTGCTAGATTAACTATCAAAGTAACTTTAAAACAAATTTTATTTCAAAGTAATTAGCAGTGGAAAATAAAGTATGTAATATACTTTAGACTTAATCTAAGATGTACAGCAGATATAACCAAGAGGTTCAGTATTAATCTGAGACTTAGTCCTCTTAAAAAATTTATATAAATTTGTTCCACACCCTGGATCAGGGTAAACAATAGTGCAGAGACTATCAAGGTACTATGACCTCTACCACAGTTATACGTGGGAAAACAAAACAATATCACACTGGTTGTCCAGGTCTTACTTGACCTCTAACACTATCCACAGTGGGATACAAAAGAGTTATGGAAGGTTTGTGTGAGGATTTATAAATCCTCTATCTTAGCTCAGGAGACAGTGTGTGTATAAAATATACAAAGTACACACACTTCTCGAAATGTAAATAAAATAATCACTAAGAGAGTAGATATGAGTTTAAAATGCTATAGTGATTTCAATTGTAGCTCTAGACTGCTTTTTATTTATTATAAATGATTCTGAGTCTTTCTATAGTTTTTTTTTGGAAAACAGAGTGTCGTTTGCTTCCTTGGTTTTTAGGTTCAGCTAGATCAGCTTGAGTGTATGAGCATCTCGTTGTAGTTCTTCACTCCTTCAATGAAGTTTAGTATGTGTTCTCTTCTTGAATGAATGGCTTCGTGTATGTCTAGTGTTCTTCGAGTATGGATGTAGTCTTTCTGTATGCACCACTTTATAGCATTATTTTTCCCCTTTTTTTGAACCTCCTTTCATCTCCTTTTGCACAACATTTGTCCTTCCATTTATAAATTTCAGCTCTGGCAATGGGAATTATTACCTTTTCATGGGTACTATGTATGGTTCCCTGACATGCCAACAACCCACATTAATTAACATTAATTGCATTAAAATCATCAAATGTGATAGTTGCTTAATAAATAAATAATGTTGACAAAAGTAGAGTTTAGGAATCAATGACTAGTAAGTCTTTCATCAGTAGCTTTCTGTCGATAGATGTATAACAGTGGAATTTGTATAGCAGTGAGCTCCTATCGGTAGCTCTTTTTCCTTGTACTGGTATCTCCTTGTATCGGTAGCTGTTACTCTGTGTATCAGTAGCTCTATATACCGGTGACTCCTTCTATCAGTAGCTCTTGGTCTATCGGTAGCTCGCTTGTATCGGTGGATCGTTTGTATCGGTGGATTGATTTGTATTCATGACTGTCTGTATCAGTAAACTTTTGTATCGGTATCTTTTGCATATCATTAGATTCATTATGTACCAGTGATTAAATGTATACCAATAGACTAGCTCAGCTTCTATCGGTAGACTTGATCTATCAGTGGCATGTGATTACCAGTGGACTTATACATATCGGTAGCACTGCGTATCGGTGACAATTGTGACTATGTATATTGGTAGACTAAGTACCGGTGGATCTGTATCAGAAGCTATAATCATATCAGTGACTTATCACTTATCTGCTTTATGAAAAACATACCTGATTAAGTTAGAATTATTTTAAAATTCATATAAACATAGATAAACATTGATTAACATATTTCAAAGATTATTTTAATATTATTATCATCTTGATAATAGAGTGTCATATATTGAAAGAATTAATATATAGATAAACATTATTTGGGATTATCAAAGTATGTGAAAGAATAATTGGGATTATCAAAACAGGTGAGGTCAACAATCTCCCCCTTTTTGATAATTACAACTTATGATATTATATGCCCAAAATATTTAGTAATGTATTAGAAGATATTTCATTAAATCCAATTGTGTTAGAGAAAACAATGTATTATAAAACATATATATCAAAGATAAAATATAAAACAAATGTACCAGAGTAAAATGAATTAATCTCATAAAAGATAGTATTACTCCCCCTTTGTCATAAAAGATATTAGTTCTCCTGCAGATATGTTTCCCTTAGATTGTATTTCTCCCCCTTTGTAATAATAAAAAAGTGGGACAAGAAGGAAATACAGTAGAAGAGAAGTAACATAGGGTAAAAGAAAGTAAGATCGTATATATTTCTTGGAGAAAACATATACAAAGAAATACATAAATAAAACAAAAAGAAATACAGGTGATTCCTATCAAAAATCCTAATCAAAGATCAATCCACATCCTTAGAATGAGATTTTCCCTTGGGATTAGAAGATTATTTAGGTGTGGTGGATGTAGGTTAAGGCTTAGGAACACCATAGATTATTAGAGGTGGCTGGGATACTGAAACTATTTCTGGCCTGTATTGTGTAGATCTCTAAGTGATCATAGAAGTAAGGCTTTAGATAGCTTGGGCTGGAGTCATCTGAGTAGGAGAAGTAGTAGAGGCAGAGGCAGGTAAAGTTGGAGGTATAATCACTGGTCGAGCATCAACATGCAATAAAGGCAATAAGGGATTTCTGAAATCCATATTGATTCATCCTCCTCTTTCCATGGAAGAAATGAAATCATCCTTGTTTTCCATGAATTTTTTCAGTGAAGGTGTCAACTCTCTGAGCTTGCTGACTTGTTCTCTAAAGGCTTGATTGACTGGTGGTAGCTTCATGTTTTCTAATAGAAGCATGAAATGGTTGTTGAGATGATTCTTGGTGTAAACCATTTGTAAATAATAATCTACCTTGTCTTTCACTTCTTTCTGAGAAGTAGAAGCTTCTCTCATATAGTCTTGAACAATATTCATGATATATCTAGTGGTATCTCTAGTAGAAGTCACCACTTTGGTCCGATATGATGAGTCCACAAAGCCACTAGTTGATTCTAAACCAAGCTCCTCCTTCATCAAAGCTCTAATATGATCCAAATCGACTGAAGGTTTGGAAGCAAGAGAACCAAGAGAGAAGGTTACAGTTTCCTTGAAACTCTTAGTTAGCCCACTAATAAGATTTTGCACTGCAGAATCTTGGGCACTAACATGATTTGTTATGGAATTATTAAACTCCTCAAAACTTGAGACCAGTTGGATAACTACACTCTTCACATAAGATAAATCCTTGTCTACATGAGATTTTGAACTCATACAGGATTCCAGAGAGGCAACTGATTGCTTTATAACTTTGACATCCTTTTCTAGGCTAGTCATATGATTCTGGAAAGTTGTTACTTTATCTACTATCTCTGCCACAAAGGTTGATACATTACAACCAAGAGACAGTTCAAAAGACTTTTCCAAATTGCTCATCCCTTCTACAAAGTGATTATTTAACTCAGCAACAGAAGCACTCAATGACTCTTTCAGATCATACTTTAAGGATGTTAATTCATCCCTGGTGATCATATCAGTAGTTGAAACCACATCAGGTGCTCTTTCAGACACTATACTGGCCATAGAGTCATTCATAATCGATTGAATAGATGACACCAGTAAAGCTTCCATTTCCCTAATTTCTTCCACAAAACTGATTTTGAGATCAGACTTGAGCTTATCCAGATCATGTGTTCTGACCACATCTTCAGGTAATATCTCAGACTGAATATCATAATTGATTTTTGGTCTCCAATGGGATGTCTCATTATCAAATTCTGGATAATCTAATCCAAAAACTACAAACCATGGGTCCTCTACCCAGTCTTAAAACTCAACAGCCACTGAAACACTGCCAAACCTGGTTAGATGCTCCCCATCAACTGGTGCATTCTCCTATACAGCAATGACATCCTCAAAAAAGCTTTCTTTCTCATAATAATCTTTCACAACCATCACCATTTCTACAACAGGAGGAGGTTCCTCGGGAATAGGTAAAGGTCTATCATCTTCATCAAATTCCTCATCAGGCATTAGGGAATGTCCAATCAGTGGACTAAGGCTCAAGCTAACAGAAACAGATGCTTCACTTGCATTAAATTCTTCTTTATCTTCATGAGTAGCCTCTTCCTGATATACTTTCTGTTGGTATTCCTCATCCATAGGCGCCTCTTTATTGATTACACCCAAAATAGTTTCTGTACTAGGTAGGTTCAAAGAATGACTCTTATTTTCATGTGATACAATTTCAAGAGTTGGGCTAGGAGGCAAGTCTGGATCTCCTCCATATACTGCATAGGAATCTTCCTTTTCTGAATAATCACTATAATATGGCTCTTCTTCATCAGGTCTCAGACCTGGATCCCTCACATCCTTAGGTCTTGAAGGATGATCCACAGGATTGAACTTATCATATAACTTTTTTTCATTAGTAACCCACTCTCCTGTCAATGGTTTCCAGGTTATCTTCATGTATTTACATACAATGCTTGTGATACAGAAGTTGTTTCTTACAACTGCTGTCTCATCCTGAGACTCAGCTACTCCTTTTACCTTAATCATTATTGTGATCAACTTGGAAAAGAAAAAGGCACTGGTCTTTGATTTTGGCCGGGTCATATCCTCCATTTGAATCATTAGCATCCTGCACAGATTTACTTTCACACCATGTCTCAAGAGATGTAACAGATAGATATCTTGATATCTCAAATTTGAAAAGTCCCCCTCATTGGTATTAAAACATGCTGAATGAACATGAACATCAATCTATTCTCTCCATCCATTTCAGGAGCCACCACCTATCTTTACTTTCCACTACCGGTGAGCTCCTCTTATCTAGTCTCATAATAAAATATGTCACTTGTAGGTGGTACTGATTTCGAGAAATATCCAGAAACACCTTCGTGTGGAACCTTTAGGAATTTATCCCATCAATAGAATAAAAAGCTATCTCATTTTCATTCATGACAGATACCATTTTATTCTCAACTTCTGATTTCTCAAACTGAACATACTCATAGAACTATTTTACTAGCTTCAGATAGTAAGGGAAATTGTTATTCAGAAAAAAAAATCTACCCACTTCTGATCTTCCATCACCTCTAGAACTAGCTATTTACTAGACAACAGTCATTCCACGCATAGCTCTTTTTTTATCACAATAACTTTATTTTGTAAATTCCGGTTCACTGGTCACCTCCCTGACCTTGTTCTACTAACACTAATATTTTCTTATTGGTATGTCTTATGCTTCTTCGCATTCGGCTCATTAATTTCATCTCTGATAGTAGGCATTTTGGTTTTTGCCATTTCTGGTTTGAGAAACATAGGGTTTTCAAGATATTTGGGAGATAAGGCTTGAGGTAAAAGGGCTTGAGGTGGATCGAGAAGTAATTAAGAGATTTTTTTATCATTTAGTAATCATAAAACAAATAATTAAAATAAAATAAATAAAGTATAAACGATACAGATTCTGGTGGCAGACAGAAGTTTAAAATAGCACATACTTAACGGTAAGGTATATCGGTGAGGTATATCGGTGAGGTTTTATACCGGTGAGGTATATCTATGAGGTTTCATACCGGTGAGGTATATCTGTGAGGTTTCATACCGGTGAGGTATATCAGTGAGGTTTCATACCGATAAGTTATATCAATGAGGTTTCATACCAGTGAGGTATATCGGTGAGGTTTCATACTGATGAGGTATATCAGTGAGGTTTCATACCGGTGAGGTATATCGATGAGGTTTCATACCGGTGATCTATCATTCCTAACTCATGCCTAATGTAACTTAACATGTCCGAACATAACGGCTTTGTGAAAATGTTAGCTAATTGATGTTCAATACCTATAAATTTAAGAGTAATATCACCTTTTTGGTAATGATCTCTCAAGAAATGGTGTCTTACATCAATGTGTTTCATCCTAGAGTGAGATACAAGGTTCTTTGAAATATTAATTGCACTAGTTTTATCAAAATTTATTGAAACATGCTTAAAATTATATCTGTAGTCTAAAAGAGTGTGTTTGATCCACAGAATTTGTGCACAGCAACTACCAGCAGCTATATACTCTGCTTCAGTAGTAGACAATGCAACAAAATTCTGATTCTTACTAAACCATGATACTATGGATTTTCCCAATAAATGACATGTTCTAGATGTTCTTTTTCTCTCCAACTTGCAACCAGCAAATTCAGCATCTGAATAACTTATTAATTCAAA
This sequence comes from Viscum album, assembly GCA_963277665.1. Taxonomy (NCBI): domain Eukaryota; kingdom Viridiplantae; phylum Streptophyta; class Magnoliopsida; order Santalales; family Viscaceae; genus Viscum; species Viscum album. The sequence goes on along the minus strand of OY728123.1, from coordinate 1,192,035,060 downwards.
AGATTCTCCTTTCAGATAAAACAAACCCCAATTTTTAGTATGTTTAAGATGCTTAAAAATTATTTTAAAAGAAAGAAAATGTGATTATTTAGGATTAGCTTGAAATATTGCACACATACATGCACTAAACATAATATCTGGTCGACTAGTAGTAAGGTAAAGTAAGCTTCCAATCATACCTCTGTAGTTGGTTTGATCCACTGGTTTCCCAGTTTCATCAATGTCCAATTTACAAACAGTACTCATAGGTGTATCACTTTCCTTAATGATATACAAACCAAAACGTTTTAAAATATCATTTGTATATTTACTTTGATTCAAAATAATACCATTTTCATTTTGAAAAACTTGAAATCCAAGAAAATATTTGAGTTCTCCCATTAATCTCATTTTAAATTCATTTTGCATAATCTTTGAAAATTCAGTACATAGAGAATGTTTAAAAGATCCAAAAATAATATCATCAATATAGATTTTTACTATCAAGACATCTTTATAAATTCTTTTAATAAAAAGAGTTGGATCACCAATCCATTTAGTAAAACGTTTTGAAATAAGAAAATTATTAAGTCTATCATACCAAGCTTGTGGATCTTGTTCCAGACCATATAAAGCTTTAGAATGTTTAAAAACATGATTTTGTAAATGGGGGTTTGTAAATCACGGTGTTTGTTCAACAAAAACATCTTCAATTATAAAACCATTTAGAAAAGCACTTTTAACATCCATTTGATTTAACTTGAAATTCATATGCGCAGCATAGGCAAGTAGAATTCTAATAGCTTATAATCTAGATATAGGGGAAAAGGTTTCCTCATAGTCTATTCCTTCCTCTTGACTATACCCTTGTGAAACTAACCTATATTTGTTTCTAATTATATTACATGATTCAACAACTTTGTTTCTAAAAACCCATTTAGTGCCTATGGTCAAAGTGTCCTTAGGTTTGTCAACCAATTCCTAGATGTTGTATCTTTCAAATTTATTTAGTTCTTCTTGTATATCCATTACCCAAAATTCATCATTTATTGCATCATTGATATTTTTAGGTTCTAACTGTGAAAGAAAATCTTGATGTTCAACCTGATTTCTAAGAAAATCTCTAGTCGGTGTCCCTCTATCAAGATTACTAACAACAACATCTAAAGGTTGATTCTTTAAAATCCTAGTTGATCTAGTAAAAGTAGGACTAGAAATTTCAGGTTCTTCTCTAGGTTCAAGTTCACCAGGAGCAGATTCTGGAATGTTTCCACAACTGGTTTTCTTTACAGTAAGTTCTTCAGTTTTATCAATAAGGTCCAGAACTTACAGATCTTCTTCAAGATTTTCAATGAATGATTTGGGTTTATGTGGATCAGTTTCATCAAATATTATGTGAATAGATTATTCCACACATTTGGTTCTTTTATTGAAAACTCTATAGGCTTTTCTAGTTAAAAAATAACCAAGAAAAATTCCTTCATCACTTCTAGAAGCAAACTTGTCATGATTATCAATTGTATTAAGAATAAAAACTTTGCATCCAAAAACTCTGATGTAATTATCCTTAGGATTCCTATTGTTCTGCAACTCATAAGGGGTCTTCTTAAGAACAGGTCTAATCAAGACTCTATTGATAATATAACAAGATTTATTTATAGCTTCAGCCCAAAAATAAATAGGTAATTCATACTCATTGATCATTGTTCTAGCAATTTCTTGAAGAGTTCTATTTCATCTTTCTACTACACCATTCTGTTGAGGTGTCCTGGGGGCATAAAAGTTGTGATTATAGCCATTGTGTGAGCAATAAGATTTAAACTCATGATTTTCAAACTCATGACCATGGTCACTTCTCAGGGTCTTAATCTTAATTCCACTAAGGTTCTCTATATACTTGGAGTATTTAATAAAGTAAGAACAAGCTTCACTTTTGTGAGCTAAGAATTATACCCAAGTGTATCTAGAAAATTTATCTACTAAGATATAGACATAGTACTTCCCATTTAAACTAGAAACTCTATAAGGTCCAAACAAATCCATGTGAACCGACTCGAGAGGTTGAGAAGTTTAAACTTGTTTCTTTGATTTAAAAGAAACATTATGTTGCTTTCCCTTTTGACAAGGATTACAAACTTTGTCAGTTGGGAATTCAAGTTTAGGTAGGTCTCTAACTAAGTTTTTCCTAGTTAGTTTTCTAAGTGAATAAACATTGTAGTGTCCTAATCTTTTGTGCCATATCCAAGACTCTTTATGAAAATCATTTAAGAAAGTAATGTTTTGTTTAGCTAAAGAATTCAAATCAACTGCATAAACATTTTCATTTCTTAAAGTAGTAAATAATAAAACATTTTTGGAATTAAAAAAATTACAAGAATCATTTTCAAATTTAACATTGAAACCATCATCACACAACTGAGAGATAGCTAACAAATTATATTTAAGTCCATCAACAAATAAAACATTGGAAATTAAAACTAAATTAGTGTTACCAATATTTCCTAGGCTGATGATCTTTCCTTTAGAGTTATCACAAAAGGTGAAATGGCCTTCATCAACTTTGATTAAACTCTTGAAGAATGAGTAATCTCCAATCATGTGTCTTTAACATCCATTTTCCAAGTATCATACCTTCTTATGAGAAGTTTTTAAGCAAGTCCCCTCATACATGTTTTTCATGAAACACATGTTAGATTTTTGAGATTTTTCATCCTAAGTAGAATCAGAATTAGTTGAACTATCCTCTAAAGAACTCCAAGTGGCTTTCATAGCTTTCTTATACTTGTTGTCCTTGTGTTCATGTTTCTTCTTGAACTTTAAATTTGGATAATCTACCTTTATGTGACCTTTTCTTTTGTATTCATAGCAGAAAACTTCATCACTCTTATCATCTTTCCTCCAATATTTCTTCTAGTGACCTTTGTTATCATATTTTACTTTGTAATTTGATTTTCTGAAGAATTTCTTCTTCCTGTAGAACTTCTTGAATCTTCTGGATATTTGAGCCATCTCAGCATCACTGTCAGATTCACTCTCATCACTACTTGAACTATCACTTTCAATTTGAATTTTTCCTTTGTCTTTACTCTTTGAATCAGATGTCTTGAAGGATACTGACTTCTTCATTGCTCCATCATCCTCTTCTTTTTTGACTTTAAACTCTTCCTCATACATCATAAGCTTACCAATTAATTCTTTAACAGACAGTTTGCTGATGGCGCATGATTATCTAATGGAAATTGATGTTTCTCTACATCTTTCTTGCAGACATATCAATATTCTCATGATTTGTTCCTTTGCTGGAACAGCCTTTCCAAGTGATCTCATAGTGTTGAAATTCTCATTGAACCTAAGATACATGTCAAAAGTGGTTTCATCATGCTTCATTTTAAAATTATCATATTTAATAGTGTATGTATTTAGTCTCATTCCCTTAACATTGGTTGTTACCTCATGGGAAATAGCCAAAGTGTCCCAAATTTCATAAGAAGTTGAAGTTTTACAAGCAGATATTCTATTAAATTCCTCATCACCTAAATCCCGGTATAAAACATTCATTGGTTTACATTTATTATTATAAGCTATTTTATTAGGTTCATCCCAAGTAGTTCATTCAGATTTTGGAATCTTATATTGAGTTTCTATATCATTCCATATATCAAATCCCATACTCTCTAAATGAATTTTCATTTTAAGATTCCACTGGGCATAATTTTTACCATTAAAGAAGGGTGACATGTTGGTAGCAGCACCTTTAAGTCTATTATCCATAATTCGATTTTAGAAAATTTATTTAAAGAGATAAAATTTAGAACTAACATAAATTTATGATCTTTGAGATACAACTAAAAGCACAATTGAAAAAAAGAGTCTTTTGAAAACCTTTAATAATAAACAACATCTGATACCAAATGTTGGTCGGAGTGGATACTCAAGAGGGGGGTGAATTGAGTTCCAATTAAAAATTATGTTAAATTATTTCTCATAGAATCCCCCAATTAAAAACAAAGTTAAACTGTACTCAATTTTTAAAACTGTAAGGGTTTGATTAGGTTCTCAAAAGATTGATTAGATCTCAGTTAATTTAATCGGAATATTAAATTAACTTTTGAAACTAACCTACTGATTTACAGTAGTTACAAACTCTTTCTAGTTTACCTATCAAAGTAACTTTAAAACAAATTGTATTTCAAAGTAATTAGCAGTGGAAAATTAAGTATGTAATATATTTTAGACTTAATCTAAGATGCACAGTAGATATAACCAAGAGGGTCAGTCTCAAGCCGAGTATTAGTCCTCTCAAACAATTTATATAAATTTGATCCACAGCATGGATTGGGGTAAACAATAGTACAAAGACTGTCCAGGTACTAAGACCTCTAAAACAGTTATACATGGGAAAACAAAACAATAGTACACTAGCTTTCCAGGTCTTACTTGACCTCTACCACTATCCACAGTGGGATACAAAAGAGTTATGGAAGGTTTGTGTGAGGATTTAGAAATCCTCCAGATTAGCTCAGGAGACAGTGTGTGTATAAAATATATAGAGTACACACACTGCTCGAAATGTAAATAAAAGAATCACTAAGAGAGTATATATGGGTTTAGAATGCTCTAGTGATTTGAAGTGCAGCTCTAGACTTCTTTTGATTTGTCAGAAATGCTTCTAAGTCCTTCTCTGGTTTTTGTTCGGAAAATAGAGTGTCATTTTCTTCCTTGGTTTTCAGGTTCAGCTTGATTAGCTTGAGTGTATGAGAAGCTCATTTTAGTTCTTCACTCCTTGACTGAATTTTAGTTTGTGTTCTCTTACTGAATGAATGGCTTCGTGTATGTCTAGTGTTCTTTGATTATGGATGTAGTCTTTCTGTATGCGCCACCTTTCAGCATTCTTTTTTTCCCATTTTTGTGCACCTCCTTTCATCTCCTTTTGCACGGCATTTGTCCTTCCTTTTATAGCTTTCAGCTCTGGAAATGGGAATTGTTACCTTTTCATGGGTACTAGGTACGGTTCCCTGACATGGAAACAACCCACATTAATTAACATTAATTGCATTAAAATCATTAAATGTGACTATTGCTTAATAAATACATAATGTTAACAAAAGTAGAGTTTAGGAATTAGTGACTGGTAAGTCTTTCATCTGTAGCTTTCTGTCAGTAGATGTGTAATGGTGGACTTTGTATAGCAGTGAACTCCTATCAGTAGCTCTTTGTCCTTGTATCGGTAGCTCCTTGTATCGGTAGCTATTACTATGTGTATCAGTAGCTCTATATCCTAGTGACTCCTTCTATCAGCAGCTCTAGGTCTATCAGTATCTCGCTTATATCAGTGGCTCATTTGTACCGGTGGCTCGTTTTGTATTCATGACTATATATATCAGTAAACTTTGTATCAGTAGCTTTTTCATATCAGTAGCCTCATTATGTACCAGTGATTAAGTGTATACTAGTAGACTTATGCATACCGGTAGACTTGTTCTATCGGTAGCTCAGCTTCTATCGGTAGATTTGATCTATCAGTGGTATGAGCTTACTGGTGGACTTATACATACTGGTAGCACTACGTATCGGTGATATTTGCTTAATGGTGACTATGTCTATCGATAGACTAAGTACCGGTAGATCTGTATCAGTAGCTATAAGCATATCAGTGACTTAACACTTATCTTCTTTTTGAAAAACATATCCGATTGAGTTATAATTATTTCAAAATTCATATAAACATAGATAAAAATTGATTGACATATTTCAAAGATTATTTTAATATTATTATCATCTTGGTAATAGAGTGTCACATACTGAAATAATTAATATATAAATAAACATTATTTGGGATTATAAAAGTATGTGAAAGCATAATTGGGATTATCAAAATAGGTGAGGTCAATAGTTTATAATGTAAAAAATATATATTTTAAACATTAATATATTTTTTATATTATGGAACTATATAATATGTGCAATACATATAACTTTCATAAAAACACCCATGAGAAAACAAGTAAATTATCACCCTAAATAATAAAAATAATAAAATGTTATTAACAAACAGTGATAAAATGTTATAATGGGATCAAATGTGATATCATAAATATGTATATGGTTATAGTATATGTTAATAACATTCATAAAACCATTATACAAGAGGTTAAACCATGTTCAACCAAAAGGAAGCAATAGGTAAGGGAATTCATCTTAATTTCCCTTCATTGTGGCATATTTTATTGTTATGCACCTAATTTATTTTATATTTAGTACATAGTACCCTTTTTACATGTAATATCATTAATCCTAAATAAATAATATAATTTTAAGTATAAATGTTAATTATTTCATCCAAGGTGGTTTTACTTGAATGTTACCAAGTGGTAAGGGATTTTGTCTCAATTTTTATTTCATTGTGACATATTTGTTAATATGATCCTATTCACTTTCATATGGTGTATATACTAACACTTTTATGTATTTAAAATTAATAAATATTTATCAATGATAATTAATATTTTAATTTTTGTTTATTCTTCAAGGGGTTACAATTTAAAGAAACCAAAGAGGTACATATTATTCTACAATCTCACTTTCTTTTGTGATTGTTCACTTTATCTTGAAATAATCAATTTATTGTGATAATTTTCATTATAAAATTTATTTATTTTAAATATATATATTTTATATCATTTATATATTTATTTTTTAAACTTTATATTATTTCTACATACAATGTTCTATATTAAAAGTTTTTTTTATATGGAGAAGTGTTGATAAATTTGTATTCTTTACTCAATACGGATATTTGATGATAAGGAACATTGTTCATGAATTAAATTTATTAATAAATATATGAGGAATTCTTTGTAAATGTTGGGATGAGTGGGGTCTAGAATTATATATCCCCTCAATGCATTGGTAGTCTCATGAGCTAAATCAGTAATCTTGTATTAAATGGGTTTTTACCCATAATTTTAAACTACCTTGTAAAAGGACATGATAGTAGAGGTATCATTATACCTAATATCATGATGTAAACTTATTAAGAATTTACTTCATTAAGAATTTAGTTATTATTATACATTATATTTTCAAAATTATATTATCTATAGATGTATTTTATTCTCATCTATTGATTAAATGGCATGTGTTTTCAATTATTTAACTTATCATATTGATTATGCTTTATCTATTCATGATAGTTATGTTATTTAAAAGGAATATGTGTTCAGTTATTTAACTTTACATATTGATTATTTCTTATCTAATAATGATAGTAAAGTTATTGATTAAATGGAATGTGTGTTCTAATATTTACCTTTCTATATTTATTTTTATATATTGATTATTCTTAATTTACTCATGATAGCCTCTACTTTACATAAATATTACTAATAATTTGATATCACCCTTATTTCTTCCCTTCTTTAAGAATCCAATAAGTGTACTATGAATTATATTCCAGGATATTCTACATGGATTAATGATATTCTTGAAAAAAAATATGTTGTAATTTTTATATTCAAATGTAATATGAAAATCATGTATGTATATAGTTTAACAAGACAATTAAACTATTAGGTTCTTCAGGATATGATTCTGTGTCTCATATACCAATGTAATAAAGTATACATCGGGTCAGAGTTACTGGATTCAAGTTCATTACATGTTATGACCCCATGAGAAAAACTAATTGATGCATGACTTATAGTTGGAAGTTGTGGTATATGATATGAAGTGTTGGTGACATTATCTCTTTAGTGAGAATTTTATCATCAACATATACCATAATAGATTGTAAGACATCATACCTTAGTGGGGTCTTAATCTAAGGTAGATTCATTGGGTGGAGTATCTTTAGATATTTGATTCCTATGTAGAATATGTATTGGGAAAAGGTAATGTCATTCTAGATGATATCAATAGTAAAATATAGGTGACAGAAGAGATTGGAGAGAGAACTTTATAGGAGGAGTATCATTAGATGATTTTGATGAGTGAGTGACCAGTGTATTCTTATATTATCATGGAGTAATGACATGTACACATTTTGTTGTCTTTTATTTCTTAGTGGACCAAGTAAAGGCCATCCTGGATTTGGATCTCGAGTGTGTAGTGATGTGGAAGCTCTTGATGGGGGTGATTCAATCTCAGGGTGGTCAATAGATGATGATAATGTGATTTACATTCATGGGAGGTTCGTAGTTCCAATATTATTAATGTGGTAGATGATAAAATATAGTCATGTTCCAAAATGGGTTATACATCCAGGGTCAATGAATATATACCATGATATTTGATGTCAGTTATGGTGGTCATGTGTGAAGTGGGACATCCTTGGTTTTATTTTGTGATACCATACCTACCATAGGGTAAAGGTAGAGCATTATTTTCTTAGTGGTTTCTTATTACAATTCTAATTCCTATGTTGAAGCGGGATGAAATGAGGATGTATTTCATCATGGGGTTACCCTAGACTCCAATGAGTCATTATGTTTTGTGGGTGATAGTCGAACAGATAATTAAAGTGCCTCATTTATTGTCGATTTGAGATACATTTTAAATTGATGAGTTAAGAAAAATATATGAATATGTGATTGTACACCTTATTGGATCCTCTTTTAGCATAGTATCAGACATAGATATGTGCTTCACATCACAATTTTGGCAGATATTACATAAGGATTTTGGTACCCAACTAAAACTAAGTAAAACATATCATTCGCAGACTGAGGTATAGTTAGATAGAACAATCCAGATATTAGAGGATATTTTTCAGGAAGGCGTTTTGAAATTTAGTGTAGCTTGGAAAGATCTCCTAGCCTTGGTTGAGTTCCCACATAATATCAAATTCTAGGCTTCAATACAATTGAAACTCTAGAGGATCTTTATGGTCGATCGTGTTTCTTGCCACTATGTAGGTATGATGCTGGTGGGGGAGAAGTTATGGGGATGATATTGGAATATGAGACCAATGAGATAGTGTGGTTAATTCCAAAGTAGTTATTCACCACTCAGAGTAGATAGTGATCACATGTTTATGAGAGAACATGAGCCTTGGAGTTCATTGTGGGTAACTATGTATTATTGTTGGTGACTCCTTGACTAGGGAATCAATGGTTATGGAAGAAAGTTAAACCTGAACTAATTTTTTTAGACTGTTTTATATTACTTAGTGTGTCAATATATTGGCCTTCCATTTGGATCTTAATATATGATATCAAGGTAAGAATGATGTATTTCATGTCTCTCAACTCTAGTGGTACATGCTTGATCCTACACATGTGATCAACTATGAGAAAATTGAGCTAGATCTTGAAGTATCATTTTTGGATTGATCGGTGTGGATCATAGAATGGAGAGAGAAAGAATGGTGAGAATTATTGGGGCCACTTGTTATAGTCTTATGGAAACACGGATGTATCCAGGAAGATAATTAGGAGTGTGAATATGATGTACACACTCAATATCCTGGGTTTTTTGAGAAGAAACTCTAGAGAAACTTATCAAGGATGAGAAATCCTAATATAGGGATATTGTAATATCCCATAGTTTTTTAGGTGCCTTATACCTTACTTTCAGCCCTTATTTAGGTTTTTTTGAGTTAGTATTTTCTTAGGTACAATATCATGTAGAATTTTGTTGGTTTTAGAGGGTTTTACATGCCTTAAATGGGGTTTGAAATGGGAACATGGTTAAGGGAAACCTTGTGGTTATACCCGGGACACCAAGTAGCATGTTTGGATACAAACAATGGGGAAATCACTATTTTAATAAAGTTAGATCTAACCATGTAGATTTTTCTAGAAAACCATGTGTATTGAGACAGATTAAAAAGAAAATTTGGTGAATGGTTTAGAAAACCATTCATGGGATTTTAATTAATATGATAATTTTATTGTAAGCCCAAAACCTCTCTAAAACCTCTAATTCTCCCTTATATTCCTAGGGATCTTGAAACTAGGGACTCTAGTGGTAATTATTAATGGTTACATGGTCCTCAGCGGAAGCTAGTGGGTTGGTTATTCTAAAAAATAACTAAAGGAATGAAACTTGTCATATTTAGAAATTTGATCCCCAGTAGTGGTCCTAGGATCTCACATGAATTAATCAGTGCATAAAAACAAAACTGAACAAATACCTTGTTTGAAACGAAGTGTGCTCGACTGAAGCTCATCAGATGTGATATTTTCTCAAATGATCTGAATCCAAACCCCCATATATCAACCACCCACACTTCAATAATCTATACAATCTCCATTTTCAAATTACAGGTGTAGGTACAGACATTTGATGAATCCTTTGAAAACATGACTAACACCTCAATCTCATCCCTTCAATATGTCGAATGCATTCTTAGATAGGTCTCTCAAATATATAGTTTATCCTTTTATAAAGTAGTATGATAGAGAGTCTCACATTCCATTGGAATGAATAGTCAATGAATGAATGTCTCTCTCCTACTTATATACTGGCGGGATCAAAAGATCAGAGAGGTCTCCTCGACCCCCAAAAATAAAATGCCTACTAAATAAAAAATAAATAAATAGTTATGATGAACTAACTACATCATAAATATTATTTATATTTTATAAAATAATTACCATGTATATTAAATATATTACATGATAAACCTTAGTAATTAACTCAACTTTTAATTCCTGAAAATATTAAATGAAACTTGAATATTAAAATAATATTCATACAATAATAATTTTCCTATATTTACTAAATACCAAGTGAATACTTTTAATAAATAAATTAAGCTCTATTATTATATAATTGAATAATAATGAATTTATTTATTCATTTTTGGATGATTACTTTGCACACTCTTGGACCCCATGGTAAGGCCCACCATTTCCTATATACCTATTCACCAGAATAGGGGAGATTCTTGAAAACGCTATTGTTTGTGACCATATAGGACATTATATAAATAGCAGTGAATATCATTCCAAACCCAGAGTGAATTATAGAAACCCATAAAGGGACCTAAATAGATAAATAACAATCCTAGTGATGAAAACCATCCTACAACACACACTGTGTAATATAATTTCATTGCCTTTAGATATCTCATCCTACAGAATGCACACTTATGTCATTATACTTTATTAATTTATTGATTTTTATCTAACTGGACAGAATTTACTTAGACTACCTAGGAAAATTATTTATGAACTTACTACCATCATGTTCAACTAGGTCTGAGATATTACTTCCTCATCTCCGAAGCAGCAAATTATCTATTGAAAATTCAACCAATTTTATACCACCGATGACGCACCCAACACAAGCTATCTCACCATGACTTCATTTTCATGGTTTTTTTATTTCATTAATGTAGATGATAATATTTCACACATTTTTAATGATCTCAATTCATGATACCAATATACATTTCCCTAGATAGAAACGCCCAATGACACCTGAAACATGTGGTGTTCCAATTGGTGTGTAATGACCTAAACTGTTGTAAATAAAATTACCTTTGTGGTTAAATAAAATGTATTATTATTTTTTATGGTTATAGAAAACACATGTGCATATTTGGTTTTATCCTATTCCATATAAAACACCATTAAGAATAATAGTTGTTGATAATATCACTTTTGAAAAATGATCATATGATTAGTATAAATGTAGGGTCTTAACAAATCTAATTAACACAAACAAATGAAGTGATGGCCTCAAATAGTAGGATTATACCCTATGAATTCCATTTACTAGAGATTAAAAGGGGGATAGAATCATTGGAATTTTCCCTTTACCAATACCAAGTTTAGATCTAACAACTTAATCATGAGTGAAACTATTTACGGGATACGTTCAAGCTCAACAAGATCATGGCCCAAACCATGTATGTTGAACCACCCCATGAAAGTCTCACTATCACACACCTTACTATAAGTTAATTTTCTAGTGTACTAAATGGATATGTATAAATACCCTAATAATATGAATATGTATATTTTATAGAACAATTAATATATTTTAATTTTTATTATTATCACATTATAAATTATTATTATTTTATACAATAAAACCCAAATTATATTTTTGGGTAATATTCAAATTCAATTAAAGAATTTATGAATTAATTAATTTTGAAATAGATAATATTTTACTAAAATATTATTTTTAAATAATTTATATTAAATAAAAATTATTATATAATTTTGATGAAGTCAAATGTAATTTTAATAAGAGTTTGAAAACTGTTATTGTAAAAAAAACAGAATTTATTAATAAATATAGATTATTATTTTAAAAGGAAAAATTTACATATTTAGAAAAATATTTGGATAAAATAAATATTATTTTTGGAATTACAGTGTCTAAATTATCGAATTATTAATTATTAATAATTTTCTAAGAGAGTCCAATTTTTGAGTAAAAATTAAATAATGTATAAATATACGGTGTCTATTATGTCATCATAATGACCCAAAAATGATGTAATAAATACCATAATGGGTATAAATGACAAAATATATTTTTACCATTTAAATTAATGTAATATTAATTTTATTTTATTAATTTTATAAATTCTTTATGAATCCTCCAAAACCCATAATATATTTTAATGTTTTAAAATCATTTCTTTATAAACATGACGCACTTCCACATCAGAAAGGGTATTATTTTAATAATTTAAATCCCTAGTATAATAAATTAATTAAATCCACTCCTCTTTGGCATAAACCATGGGAAGGTTTCTGTTTTGGTTATTTTACTATATAGAGTCCAAAAACTAAGTTTATGAAATAATAAAGAATTTCCCAGTCATTTCCATTATAAACCCACCAAATATACCATTTATCTTCACTCAAAAACCTTTTATAATGTATTTAATCTACCCTCCCCTATCTATATTTCCCTCAAGGTGCCCCAAAACTCTCAATAATCTCCTCTTAAGCCTTTGGAATCACCCTCTCAAGGTAAGGGATTCCTTTCTCCTCCTCTTTAATCAAGTATATTCTTTATCTTAAGTCTTTTATCTTCATTTCATATTATTGAACATGATATGATCCTGATGAGAGGCTTTATTGATGGTAAAATCAGCAAAGAAGAATATGTTCGAACCTGGGATAAAATGGAATGTCATCTTGAAGATGTTATTGGCAATGACCCAGTAGCGAAAGTATGGCTTATGAATTGGAATCTTTACAGAGAGGAAAGAACTAATAGTCTAAGGCTAAGCTTTGATGGATTTGCTTTCTCCTATTAAGATTCACCTTCGGATTAACTGGGACTAGTTTCTCACTTTTCCTAAAAAGTGATTTTATAATAAAAAGTTAATTTTTCAGTCATTTCCTATTATTGGGATATGTTATTCTATATCCCCCTTACTATAAATTCTATTTATAAATTATGAGATAGGTCTTTCACTCTCATAAATCCCTTCCATGCACATTTATATTCCCCTGTTATGCAATCGAAGTTTCACCATGATGTTTCCATGACAAACAAATGTGTAGTGAATAACCATACTCATTTCCTATCAAGGGTGTTCACCTTTATGCGTTTATAATTATTTTATTTGGGACATACATGTATGTTTTCGATTCTACTTGATCATGTAATAAAAATGTGATGATAAATGATTCCATGTTTTATGATATATGTGGCATACTTAAGCATCAGAATGAAATTAATGTGACGGGTGTGCCCGAAATTATATAGCATTCCAATGCATTGGGTAATGTTTTAGTATCATGAGATGTCATTCAAGGGATTAGAAAGTAAACCTAATCCATTATGGGAATTTTTCCATCATAATATATTATATGTTATCCTCATCCTATATTTATAATGTCCTGTTTTAAGTTGTTTCCACATTTCCCATGTTACCTTTATGTTATCATGTTATATCATGCTGTATTATTCATGATTATGATTATCACCCATTTTATTCCCCAATGATATACCTATTTTCAAACATGTATTAATTTTTCCATGTTATTCCATTTTTATTCCCTTACTGGGCTTTACAGCTTGCCCCTTTCTTATGTATGTCCCCAAGTTATCCCAAGAAGTTTTAAGTATGATGGAATAATATGAGCATATTAAGGAAGTTTTAAATAAAGATGATGTATTTTATATTTTAAGTTGTTTTTTAATGTTCCTAATTCTTAAATACATTTTAAATGTTTATATTTTGGGTTTTAATGTATAATCTTATGTAATAAATCATGAATTAATGTTAAATAAAGAGTAGGGTTTTCATATTTGGTATCAAAGGAAAAGTTCAGTTATTTTGGGATTAGGATAAAATAACTCTATCAAAAGAATTAAAGACAAAACTAAGTATAAGAAAACATACCTAAATTTTGTTAAAGTATAGAGTAAGTAGTTTATCAACCAAATAAATCCCTGCATCAATACTACTAGTGGATGTAGCTATGGCACAGATGTACATAGGGGTAAAACCTAAAAAAATTGTGTTGATCTAGACTTGATCAGAAAATGGTACATGGTATTGGGCCTTATTTCACACCTATTTTGACACTCCCTAGTTATATTCTTTATTAAATTCAAAATCTAATTACCAAACATTCATAAGGGAAAAATTTACTTTAGAGTATATGATAGAAAATAGATCATGGATAACACATATTGAATCATAGAAATTCGTAAGTTAAGAAATAAATATCATTTATAAGTTATCCCTTTAATGTAATTGGATTCCCGTTTATTTGTTTAATAGTTTAAAAATAGTCATCCCTAATCTTATCTTTATTCTATCCAATGGAAAAAAATATAAGAAATCGGTTAAACAACCAATGTGAAGGGAACTGTGATGACTTCCCAAAAGAGATTCCCAAAGTGAACTTTGTAGAGATAATAACTCTACTAACCCTTGTTCAAAATAGAAACTTGGATCAGGAGGAGTGCTCAAATTCCCCTAATAAATAATAAGCTATAATTGATACCTCTATGTGACAAAGGCCTCCATCTTTCAGTATATCTTATGATCCCTTGATCATGAAACAATGGATCAACTCTATTGATAATATCTTCTCCATCATTCAATGTTATGATAAAGAGAATGTTCTAGTTGTTTTTTACCATATGGAAGGAGAATCTGATAAGTGGTGGATATTGATCAAGAATATAACGCCTGAGGAATAAATTGAAGATATTGAGTAGAAGGAATTCTGAAAAAAAATGGTAAATGTTTTCCTCACACTCTCAAACATAAAATGGAAAGATATTTCATCACTCTCAATAAAAAGATGATGAATTTATCATAGTGTATAAGGAAAACTTCACAAGACTTTCATGAAATTACTTTTGATTTATTGTTACCACTGAATTCAGGGTTGAATTATTCTTTGGTCAGCTAAAACCTAGTCTATAAAAACCCTGGAGATCAGAGATATTGATGGAAATCAAGAAATTGTCTGATGTTCCCTCAATGTTAAAATGGAGGTCATAAAATATCAAGGGTGTCACACGGATAAGAAAGGGTAAAGTGGGGTATAATTTTATAAGTAATATAGAGAAATATAATGATGCTAAGAAATTTAAACTTACCACTTATCAAAATTACAGAAAGAAGCACCCTAGAAATTGCCAAAGGGGAGAGGAAATGCTTTAGGTGTGGGAAGGAAGGACACATAGTGAGAAATTGTTGACAGGAGAAGCCTGCTAATGTGATGGAGAGAAAGAAAGTTCAATTCAACCCTTGGTGCATTGTTCATTGTTTCAATTGCAAGAAACAGTGGTACTTTGAAAACCAATGCATTAAGGAAAGGGTTTTCAAAGACAACCAAAAACATCTAAGGAAACAATGTAGGGATTATTCCATCACAATCATATACATGGATCCTAAAAAGGAATTGGTGATAGGTATGCTAATTATTCATTCAATAATAGCGAATATTCTTTTTTATTTTGGATCTATGGATTCCTTTATATCTCTCAATTTTAGTAGAACTATTCAAACACCATAAAAAACCATGGAATTGTAGTTTCCAGTGAAAATTAAAAATGGTAAAATTATTTAATACTAAGTATATAGGTCCTCCCCAATCAAAATTTGTGGGATAAAATTCCAAGTAAACTTTTTAACTCACCATTTAGTGTAATTTGATGAAATGTTGGTCATGGATTGGCTTTCTTTATATAGATCCAACATAAATCTCCACAAGAATGAAATCACACTTTGTATCACGAATCATCCCCCTATTCTGTAGAAGTGAAAGGATGAGGATTAATGTTTTTTAGCACCAACATCTCAATAATGGATATTATTTCTGTACGGGAAAGAGTATCTAGCTCAAATTATTGAGTATTAGAAAATTATCATCCTTGAAGACATTCCCATTGCGATGGAATACTCTGAAGTGTTTCCTGAATAATTATCTGGTCTTCCTCCTAGTATAGATTAAATTATCAATCAAGATTATACCTGGGTCATTTCCATTATCCAATACTCTGTATATAATGGTATTTGGGAAACTTGAGGAGCAGAAAAAAACTACATGAGAATATGGATAAATGTTTCATACGCATAAGTGATTCACCTTGGGGTGCACCAGTCTTCTTTATTAAAAATATGTATGGGTCAATATTCCTTTGAGTTTATTGTCATACGATCAAAAATATCATGATAAATAAAAATTATCATCTTCTATGTATTGATGACTTATTCAATCATCTATATGGAGCACAATACTTATGCAAGGTGGATCTTCGGTTATGATATTATCAAGTAAGGTTGAAGAAGGAGGATATACCCAAGACTACTTTATGAACAAGGTATAGGCACTATGATTTTATAGTAAATCCATTCAAACTCACTAATTCTCCATAAATATTCCTGGACATGAACAATAGAGTCTTTAGATATTACCTCGATAAATGTTTGGTGGTATTTATAGATGATATTCTATTATAATTCAAAATAAAGAAGGGGAATGACAAGTATCTAAGTATTATGATAAAAACCTTATTAAAGGGGAATGTTTATGAAAATTACATAAATATGAGTTTTGGTTGAAGGAAGTCCCATTATTAAGGAATTTTATTACAAGAAATGGGATATCTATGGACCCTTCAAAGAAAGAAACAATTGAAGGATGGTTGAGGACAATATCTATGATAGATATTTATAGTTTCTTTGGATTATCTGGGTACTATCATTGATTTTTGATAAATTTATCATGATTCTCAAACCCTATAACAAAGATAAATCGGAAGGTTGTATTTTTTTTTTTGGAAAAATGAATGTGAAGATAACTTCAAGGAGTAGAGAATGAGGCTTATTATTGCGCATATGCTTATGCTACAAAAAAATGGAGGACTTTGCATGGTATTCAGTGATGCTTCAAAGAAGGGATTGGGTTGTGTGTTAATGAATAATGAAAAAGATATAGCTTATGCTTCAAGGAAATTTAATGTTCATGAATAGAACTACCGGATGCATGATATGGATTTGGTTGTGGTGGTCTTAGAATTGAATATATAGTAGAATTATCTCTTCGGGGAGAAGTGTGAAATATATACAGATCACAAGAACCTTGAGTATATATTTACACTGAAAGTGTTGAATATGAGATAATGAATATGGTGAGATATGATCAAGGACTATGACTACTCAATCCACTACCATCAGGGTAAAGTGAATAAATTGAAAAATGATCTAAGTAGGAAGAATAAATAAATTTTATCATTGATCAAAATTGAGAAGGATATGATCTTATTAGACTTAGAAAGGATGGACATAGGAATGATAAAGAAAATAATATCATCAATCCTTTCATACATGATTTATCAACTATCCCATTGGGGAAAGATAAATTATTATTAAAGAGATTATATTGGAATTTAGAAAAAATTGGAAGCTACAAGTAAAGGGGAAAACTCAGAGTTCAATGTTAAGAAAGAAGGATTTGTGATATTTGGGTCACAACTATGTGTACCGTCAAATCTTGAGGTAAAGAAGGAAATGTTGGATGGTGAACATAACTCAACTTTATCCATCCATCCAAGAATCAAAAACATGTATCAAGATATATGAGAGTGATATTGGTGGGATAATATGAATACAGAGATTGTGGAAACTACATCAAGATGTCTCGTATGTTAGAAAGTGAAGGATGAAAGGAAAAAATCCAAGGTTATGATGCAACCACTACCCATACCTACATGGAAATGGGAAAACATCATCATGGACTTTGTCAGTGGTATTCCAAAGAAATCAATTGAAAATAAGTTTATATGGGCTATAGTGGATCACCTTACAAAGACTAATCACAAAATTGAAATTTGAGAGGACTTATCACTCGATCAACTTAAAAGGATATAAATTAGAGAAGTTTCGAGGCTTCATAGAACACCATTATCGATTTGGATTGAGAACCAAGATTTAACTCTATGTTCTATAAGAGTCTCCAACATGATCTAAATACAAAGTTAAACTTTATAATTTTTTATCACCCTCAAAATGTTTTCCAATTTGAAGCTGACTATCCATACACTTAAGTGCATATTGAGAGCATGATCAATTGACTTAAATGGAGGATGGGACCAATATCTTCTTTTGGTCGAGTTCTCATGCAATAATGGTTTCCAATAAAGCATCCAAATAGATCCCTATAAATTAATTTATGGGAAGAGGTGTAGAATACCTTCATGTTGTCAGGAATTTGGGGAGCACAAACTTCTAGGTCATGAAATGGTGGAAAAGTTCAAGACTATTCAGCAACACATCTAGGATGCTCATATTGGAAAAAAGAACTATGTTGGAAATCATTAAAGAGACCTAGAGTTTGAGTCAAGATATAAGGTATTCCTCTACATATCTCCACGGATGAAATTCATGATATTTGGTAAGAGCGGAAATCATATTCCAAGATACATCGTTCCCTTTGAGATCTTCGATCACATTGGAGTGGTGGCCTATCAACTAGAACTCCCGCCTAATTTATATCAAGTACATGATGTATTCCATGTATCCATTTTACTAAATTACATACCAGACCCCTCAAATTTACTCAATCCATAGTTGGTAACATTGTAGAATGATCTCTTATAAGAGTAGAAGTCAGTGAATATCTTAGATGGTAGAATCAAAGTTATATGGAATAAGACAATGCACCAGGTCAGGGTGTTGTGGAGAAACTACAAGTTTAAAGAAGCTATGTGTGAACTGAAGGAAGTGATGAAATATAATTACCATCATCTATTTTAATGTGTGAAGTGAAATTTTCCATGGTGAAATTTCTAAATAGAGGTATATTTTGACGACCCAAACTGTTATAAATAAAATTCCCTTTGTAGTTGAATTAAATTCATTATGATGTTCCATGGTTATATAAAACACATGAACTTCTTAGATTTTATCATATAATATTTAAAATATTGTTAATAAAAATTATTGTTGACAATATATCTATTTAACAATGATCATATGATTAGTATAAATACAGTATTTAAAAAAATCCAATTGACGCAAACAAAGGAAGTGATGGCCTCAACCAGTAGGATCATGCCCTATGAAGCCCATTTATCAAAGCTCCAAAGGGATATAGAATTAGTGGGATTTTCCCTTGACCAATACCAAGATAATATCCAATAACTTATGCACAAGTTAAAACATTTATGGTATAATTTATATCTCATCGAGATCATGTCCCAAACTATGTATGTTGAACCACCCCATGAAATTCTCACTATCATGCACCTTACTCTTAGGGAATTTGGTAGTGTATTAAATGGATATGTATCAATACCTTAATAATATGAATATTTATATTGTATAGAATAATTAATATATTTTTATTTTTATTATTGTCACTTTATAAATGATTTTTTATTTTGATACAACAAAAAACATATTATATTTTTGGGGTAATATTAAAATTAAATTAATAAAATTATAAATTAATGGTTTTTTGAAATATATAATATTTGATAAAAATATCTTATTAAATAATTTTTATTATATATGAATGGTTATATAATTTTTATGAAGTCAAATGTAATTTTTATAAGGGTTTGAAAACTATTATTTTCAAAAAAAGCAAGTGTTTCTCAATAAATATCGATTAATATTTTAAAAGTAAAATTTCACATATTTATAAAATTATTTTGATAAATTAATTATTATTTTTTGAATCAGATCATCAAAATTATCCAACATTTCATTTTTTATAATTTTCTTAGACAGCTGAATTTTTAGGTAAGATTTAAATATGGTATAAATATACGGTGTGTATTATGATATCATAATGACCCAAAATGATGTAATGAATACAATAATGGGTAACCATGAACAAGTATAAGTTTCTACTTTAAAATAATGTAATATTAAGTTTATTTGATTAATTTTATAAAGCCTTTATGAATCCTCCAAAACCAAGAATATATTTTAAGGTTTTAAAATCATTTCTTTATAAACATGAATCACTTCCACATCATCAATTTTTTTATTTAAATAATTTAATCCTATGTACTAATAAAATATTGAAAAAACCTAAATTTTTTAGAAACCATTGGAAAAAAATCATGGTAAGGTTTGTGTTTTTGGTTATTTTATTATATAGAGTTTGATACCTATGTTTGAGAAATAATAAAGAATTATCCACACGTTTCCCATATAACCCCCCCCCCCAAGATCACATTTCTATTCACTAAAAACCCTTTTATCTTGTCTTTACTCTTACCTACCCTCTATGTAGTCCTCCTAATAATCCCCCAATCTCTCAAAAAGATCCTCTCAAGCATTTGGAATCACCCTATCTAGGTAATGGATCTCCTTCTTCTCATATATATTCAAGTATCTTATTTATATTATATATTTTATATCCACTTACTATTGTTGGGATATAGTCTTACATATCCCTCTTAATGTCCATTTTATGTATAAATGATGAGATACCCATTTAACTCTAATCAATCCCTTTTATTAACATCTATATTCCCCCATTATGTTGGCGATGTTCCACCATGATTTTTCCATGCCAAACAAATGTGTAGTGAATACTTATACCCATTACTATCAAGTTTTTCACCTTTATGCACTTATAATTATTTTTTTGGTGAATTATAGTTATATATTATATAATATATTATCATGGAATAAAAATTGATTATAAATGATTCCATGTTTTATGATCTATATGACAGACTTAATCAAGATAATGAAATGAGAATGAAGAGTGTGTCCAAAATTATATAGCACTCCAATGCATTGGTTATTGTTTTTGTGTAATAAGGAATCATACAAGGGATTAGGGAGTGAAACTAATCCATCATAGGACTTTATCTATCATGATTTCATGTAAATTATCTTTGACCTATGTTTATGACGTGGTGTTTTATGTTTTTTCCACTTTTTTCATGTTGCCTTTATGTTATTAGGAAATATTATGCCTTATTATTCATGTTTATGATTATTACCCCTTTTATTCCCCATTTATTTACCTTTTTTCCACCATGTATCAAATTATTCATGTTATTCCATGTTTATTCCCTTACTGGACTATATATCTCACCTATTTATTATGTATGTCCCCAAGTTATCCCATGTAGTTTTAAGTATGATGGAATAATATGAGCATGTTAAGGAAGTTTTCAATAATGATGATATATTTCCTATTTTAAGTTTTTATGTAATGTACCAAATTCTAAAATAAACTATACTAATCGAAATTCCAGGTTGTTTTGTGTGTAATCTTATGAAAAAAATAATTAATTAATATGTAATAAAATGTAGGTTTTTCATAGTTGGTATCAAAGGAAATGTTTATTTAATTTTGGATTAGGATTATAAAACTCTAAGGAAATCCTTAGAGATAAAAATAAGTATAATAAACCATCCCTAAATTTTATTAAATTATAGATCAAGTGGTTTATTAATAAAATATATCTCTATATGGATACTATAAGTGGACGTGGATCTAAAATAGATGTATATAGGGGTAAAACATGAAAACACCACATTGAGCTAGACTCGACCAGGAACTAGTCCACAACAATGGGCCTTACTTAACTCCTGTTTTGATTCTCCCTGGGTATATGGTTTGGTAAATTCGAAATCTCATTATGAACCATTATTAATGGAATAAAAATTTTAATAATAGTATATGTTAGGAAATAGATCATGGAAAACATAGATTTAAGCCTATAAATTCATAAGTTAAGAAATAAATTTCATTTATAATTTATAACAATAATTCCATTATATTCCTTTTCATGAGTTTAATATTTTAAAAATAATATTCCCTCATTTTCCATTTATTCTATCCAATGGTTAGAAATATGATGAATTGGGTAAACGATCAATTTCAAGGTCAATGTGATGACTAACCAAACAAGATGCTCAAGCCGATGGCAGTAGGAATAGTGAACTTTGTGATGAAACTCTCTCGAATGAATCAAGTTATGAAGAGACACCTAGATGAGTAGAATTTCCCAAATACCCCTAATAAATAAAAATCTATAATTGATAAATTTATGTAATAAAGGCCTTCAACTTTCAATTTATCATATGATCCCTTAATATTATAATAATGGATCAACTCCATTGGGATAATATTCTACATCCTTCAATGTTCTGAGTAAGATAAATTTCTACCAGTTGTTTATAATATGGGGGAGAATATTATTAGTGGTGTACATTGATCAAGAATATAATGCTTGAGGAAGATATCAAAGCTATGGGATGGAAATAATTATAGAAAATGTTTTTATATAAATATTTTCCTCTCCCTCTCCAACTTAAATTGGAAATGGATTTCCTTACCCTCAATCCAAAAATTAATAATATATTATAGCATATAAGGAAAAATTTACAAGGCTTTTATGATATGCCTCTAACTTTTTCATTACCCCCAAATTCAAGGTTTACTATTTTTTGTGGGTTAAAACCTAGTCTACAAAAATCTCTAGTGATCCGAGACATTATGATTGATATGAGGAAATTGTACAATGTGCCCTCAAAGTCAAAATACAGGTTGGAGAATATCAAGGTTATCATGGGGATAAGAAGTGGAAAGTGGAGTTTAATTCTAGTGGTATTATGGATAAATATAATGGTGCTAATAAATTGAAATACCCCACTTGTAAAAAGTGTGTAAAGAAGAACTCTAAAATTGTCAAAGGGGGAGAGGAAATGCTTGAGGTGTAAAAAGGAATGACACCTGGCTAGCGATTTCTAACTGAAGAAACCCACTAATGCGATGGAGGAAAGGAATTCTCCAGTCAACCCTTAGAACATTGTTCATTATTTAAATATTAAGGAATATTGGAAATTTGAGAACCAATTCACTAATACAAGGGTTTTTGGATACAACCAACAACCTCAAAGGTATAAGAGCAGGGATTATGTCATCATAATCATGGAGGTGGATCTTGAAAATGAAGTGGTGATAGGTAATCTGGTTATTCATTAAAGAATAGTGAATGTACTTTTGGATTATGGTTATACACATTCCTTTATATCATGAATGTTTACTAGAACTATTAATAAGTCACCATAAATCATGGAAGTAGAGTTATTGGTGAAAATTAAAAATGGGGAAATTATTGCATCCTAAGTATATAACTCCACCTTTGTCAAAAATTTTGGTTCGAACTAACAAACCTTTTGATACTCCCTTTAGTATAATTTTATGCAATTCTAGGCATAGATTTTCTTTACTTATATAGAGAAAACATAAATTTCCATGATAAGTAAATCACTCTCCATATCATGAATCATCCCCCAATTCTGTACAAGTAAAAGGAGGATGATTGATATTCTTTAGCACCAACATCTCAAAAATGGATATTATTGTCCTATAAGAAATCATATATAGAATATATGATTAATTATATGGAAAGGATCATCCTTGAAGACATTCCCATTGTGAGGTAATATGTTGAAGTATTTCTCGAAGAATTCCCCAGTCTTCCTCCTAGCTGAGAGGTTGAATTTTTAATCGATCTTATGCCTGGGAAATTTCCATTATCTAAGTATTTATATAGAATGGATGTTTTGGACCTCAAAACATTGAAGAAACAACTATATGAGAATCTGAATAAGGGTTTCATATTCCCAAGTGCTTCACCTTGGGTTGTACTGGTTCTCTTCAACAAGAAAAAGGATAGACCAATGAACCTTTGCATTGATTATGATGATCTCAACAAGATCATGATAAAGAACAAGTATCCTCAACCATGGATTGATGGATTATTCAAACAGATATGTGGAAAAAAATACTTCTCCAAGGTGTATATTTGGTTAGGATATTATCAAGTAAGTGTGAAGAAGGAGGGTACACCCAAGACTTCTTTCTGAACAAGTTAAAGGCACTATGAGTTCATAATAATTACATTTAGAATCACTAATGAGCCAGAAATATTCATGGAGTTGATGAATATAGTCTTTAGAGATTACCTTGATAAATTTATGGTAGTCTTTATTGATGATTTTCTAATATACTCTAAAATCAAAGAGTACCATTTCAAGAATCTAATTATTATTCAAAAAACCATATAAAAGGAGAAAATTTATGAAAATTAAAACAAATGTTAGTTCTGGTTGAAGGAAGTCTCCTTATAGGGGCATATTATCACAAGCAATGGGATACGTATGAACCCTTAAAAGGAGGAAGTAATTAAAGGATGGTTGAGTCCAACATTTTTGAAATATATCCATAGTTTTCTTATATTATATGTGTTTTATCTTTGATTTGTGAAACTTTTCTCACAATTATAAAACCCTATAACTAAGCTGACTCGTAATGTAGTTAAGTTTTTTTACAAAAATGAATGTGAAGAGGGATTTAAGGTTTTTAAAATAGGATTATCACTACACCTATACTTATTCAACACAAAAGTGGGTAACTCTTTGTCATATTTAGTGATGATTAAAATAATAGATTGGGTTGTGCGATAATGAAAAATGAAAAAGTAATAGACTCTACATCAATGAAATAGAAATTTCATGAACAAAACTACCCAACACATGGTATGGAGTTGGATATAGTGATATTCACATTGAAAATATAGTGTAATTATCTATTTGTGGATAAATTTTACATATATATGGATCACAAGAGACTCAAGTATATATTAAAATAGAAATATATGAATATGCACCAATAAATATAGTTAGTGATGATCATGGAAAATGGCTGCTCAATCCACTACCATATAGGGAAAGTGAATGAAGTGGCAGATGCTCTAAGTAGAAAGGATCCAATAATTTTTTTATTAGTGTAAATTAAGAAGGATATGATATTCTTAGACTTAAAAATTATGGACAAGGGAATCATAAATTAAGGAAAATCATTAATACTTTCACAAATTATTACTCAAATATCCCTTATAGAAAAGATAAATGGTTCCCAAAGAGATGATAAGGAATTCAGAAAGAATTAGAATCTATAAGTAAAGGGAAATCCTTAAGTTCAAAATTAATGTAAAAGTATTTGTGATATTTGGGTCATGACTATGTGTACCATAAAATCATGAGTTAAAGAATTAGTAGTTGGATAATGAACATATCTCAACCTTCTACATCCATCCAAGAATCACAAAGATGCATTAAGTTCTATGAGAGCACTATTAGTGGGACAATATTAAGAGGGAGATCATAAAATATATATCAAGATGTCTTGTATGTTAGCAAGTGAGGTTTAAAGGTTAAAAAAATACAAGGGGATAATTCAACCATTACCCATACCTATAGGTAATTGGGAAGAATCACCATGGAAATTCTCATTAGTCTTCAAAAAACATCAACTAGGAATAATGATATATAGATTTTGGTGGATATTATTATAAATACTACACACTTCATTTTAATTTTAGAGGACTTCTCACTCAATCAGATTTCAAGGATATACATTAGAGAAGTGGTGAGACTACATGGAACACCACTATTTTTTGTATCTGATCTAGATCTAATATTTACCTCCAAGTTCTATAAGTGTATCCAAAATTCTCTAAATACCGAGTTGAAAATCAACATGGCTTATCACCCTTAAATTTATTTCCAATCTAAGAAGACTATCCAAACACTCGAGGACATGTTGAGATCATTCTCAGTTGACTTAAAAGAAGGATGGGACCAATATCTTCCTCTAGTCGTGTTCTCATATAGTAAAAGTTTCTAATCAAGCATAGAAATGGCTCCCTATGAATCCCTTTTTGGGAATAGGTGTAGATCACCTTCTTTTTTGGGTGAATTGTTTGAATTAAAACTTTTAGGTACTAAAATGGTCACGTAAACGGTGGAAGATGTCAAGTCCAGTCAACAATACATCATGGATTATCAAAGTTAACAGAAGAGCTTTACTAACAATCTCCAATGAGACCTAGAGTTTATGGTTGGAGACTTGGTATTCCTCTGTATATCTTCATAAAATTAAGTAATGAAATTTTGGAATAAGGGAAAGATTAGTCCAATATACATGAGTCCCTTTGAGATCTTTAATCGCATTAGAGTGGTGTATTATCAACTAGAACTCCCACCTAACCGATATCAAGTACATGATGTATTCCATGTATCCCTATTGAGGAAGTACATACTAGACCCCTCACATGTATTCAATCCAAAGGTGGTGTCATTGTCTAATGATCTATCATATGAGGAGAAATTGATGAATATCTTATATCGTAGAGACAAATTTCTACAAAATAGTATAATACACCTGGTCAAAGTGTTATCAAGAAAATAAAAGTTTGAAGAAGATTCATGGGAACTGGAGGAAGTGATGAAACAAAATTACCCATATCTGTTTTGATGTGTGAAATGAAAATTATGAGGGAGAAATTTCCGAATGGGTGGAGATTGTAATGACCAAAAATTTTATATATAAAATTCCATTTTTGGTTGAATTAAATGTCTTATAATGGGTCATGGATATAGAAAACACATGAACATATTTGGTTTTATCATTTTAGATTGAAAATACTTCTATTTAACATTATCATTGATAATATTGGCATTGAACACTGATCAAATTATATGTATAAATATAGGGTTTTAAAAAATCCAATTGACATGGACAAGTGAAGTGATAGCCTCATCTAGTAGAATTATACCCTATAAGGCCCATTTATTAGAGCTTCCAAAGGACATAGAATCACTTAGATTTAATTTTTACCAAGCATAAGATGATATCTAATGACTTAAACATGATCAAAACTGTTTATGGGAAAAATTAAAGCTTATTGAGATCATGAACCAAACTGTATACATTGAACCCCCCATTAAAGTTTCATAGATGTGCACCTTATAATTAGGGAGAATTTAGTGCATTAAATGGATATGTATTAATAACCTAATAATATTAATAGCAATATTTTTTAGAATTATTAATATATTTTCATTTTTATTATTGTCACTTTATAAATGATTTTTTATTTTGATACAATAAAACAACGATTATATTTTCATTGTAATATTAAAATTAAATTATAGAATTTATCAATTAATGGATTTTTTAAATAGATAATATTTTATTAAAATATTATTATTAATTAAATTTTATTAAATATAAATGATCATATAATTTTTATGAAGTCAAATGAAATTTTTTTAAGGGTTCGAAAACTATTATTGTAAAAAACCTAGTGTTTCTTAATAAATGTCTATTATTATTTTGAAATTGAACAGTAAAATATTTAGAAAGTTAGTTGGATAGAATAAATATTATTTTTTTAATAAAAGTTTCAAAATTATCCAATGGTTAATTTTTCATAATTTTCTGAAATAGTCTAATTTTTTGGTAAAAAAATAATACAATATAAATATACTGTGTGTATTATGACATTATAATGACCCAATAATGATGTGATAAATACTATAATTGGTATAAAAGACCAAATATATTTTTACCCTTTAATATAATATAATATTATGTTTTTTTATGAATTTTATAAATCCTTTATGAATCCTCCAAAACCTATAAAATATTTTAAGGTTAATACCACTTTCACTCTCATCAATCCCATCCATGAACATTTATACACCCCTATTAACTGCTGAAGTTTCACCACGATTTTTTTATGCCAAAAAAATATTTAGTGAATACCAATACCCATTTCCAATCAAGGGTGTTTGACTCTATGCACTTAAAATTATTTCATTGAGTACTTACATGTATTTATTCTACAATATATGATCGTTTAATACAATTTTATGATAAATTATTGTATGTTTTATGATTTATGTGGCGCACTTAAGAAGGAGAATGAAATGGAAGTTATGGTTGCGCCTAGAATTATATAGTGCTCCAATGCACTGGGTAATGGTTTAGTCTCATGAGACATCCTGTGAGGGATTAGGGAGTAAACCTAATCTGTCATGTGGATTTTTCCATCATGATGTATTGGAATTTATTTTTGACTTATGTTTATGATGTAGTGTTTTAAGTTGATTCCACATTTACCATGTTGTCTTTATGTTTTCATGATGCATCGTGACTTATTATTCATGTTTATAATCATCACCCATTTTCCCCCATTTATATTCCTATTGCATAACATTTATTACTTTCTTCATGTTATGTCATGTTTATTCCATTACTAGGATTTATATATAACCCCTTTTTATTTATGTCCCTAGGTTATACCATACATTTTTAAGTATTATAGAATAATATGATCATGTTAAGGGAGTTTTTAACAGAGATAATGTATTTAATATTTTAAGTTGTGGTATAATGAACCTAATTCACAAAGACACTAGACTTATAGATCTTCTAGGTTGTTTTATGTATAATATTATTTGATATATCATTAATTATTGTGTAATAAAGAGAAGTTTTTTCATATGGCAGGTATGTCCTCATGTTCTCGCCTACTATAGATCACCATGTGAGAACTTCATGAGAAGACATCTCAATACTTATGAACCCCCAGAACCCTATTGTAAAAAATCAACTATGACCAGTCATTATGATATATCTAGACTATGTAACATATATTTAAGATTAATTCCATGGTATCACAAGGTTCCCATTATAGTCTGGGAACTGTTATATCTTTTTGATACGATAAATAATTTATGGACATTACCATTTAAATAGTGGATGGAGAAATATCAAAATAATAATAGTATGGGTACATCATGTATAACTCACTATATACATGGTATGTTAATAGAAAAATATTATTTACTTGGGTTTAGGGAACCCACTATTACAACACTCCCACTTTCACTAAATCCAACTTACTAACAATCTGTGTTAGCTATCACATGATAATATCATGTTTCCACTGAACTATGGATTTATTCATTCAACTTTCCATGTCTTTGTTATGTGTTTATTCTCCTATTTGTGACCTCACCTCCTTAAGTAAGAATCCTCAAGAAATATAAACCCTGATTATATACCATTTTGTCCATTATCAAAACATGACTTATTGGCTAGTAAGAGTAGTATAATTATCATAATTTACATTAAGATAATACCATAATTACTATATGTGATTAAAAGAACTAATTTTTTTTTTAATCTTGAATAATTATTTAGCTTTCATAGAAGCTACAACATACTCGGTATTTATAGTTATGGCCACCACTGGCCTAAATGAGATTATCTTTCACATTAACTTAGCATGACTATGATGATAGATCATATTTATCCAAAGGAAGACAAGTATGTGTCCTATTATAACTAGTATCCTTTACTCTCCACATACTAGGTATATATATTTCATACTTTCTCAAGTATAATCAGATAGTTTTGAAAGCCTCCCTTGTAGTTCTCCTAGTAAAACTAATATTCTCCTACCATAAATTATAAGTTGGAAATATCATTTATTTTACATATCATGGAATACATGATTGATCCAAAACAAAACCATGTCGAATTCAACTCACCACATTAATTTTCTCCTATTATTCATGTATTCTAAGAGAGATATATGCCATGTGACACTGGTAAAAAATACTCTTTTGTTTTGTTCCAACTTGTATTTTTTAATACCATGTTAGTATATATACCATTTACTAGGTCTAAAAAATCATTAGAATAACTATAGTATATCTTATTCCTTAGACCTTAGGTTTCTACTTTAACTCAATCTTTATAGAGTTACATTCATTCTAAACATGACTAACTGTAAGACCAATTATTGTATTCCATATGTTATCAAACATATCTTACTTGTAAAACCATAGTCCTCCTATTAACCTCTTGTATAAATATAGTAAAGATTAATTCAAAATTAATTTTATATGATCTTGTTTATTAATTTAATAATAAAATGGATTTTATTTACCTTTACCAATTATTATAATTCTATGATGTCACCATCGCTTTCTTGTTTCATCCTAGAGATACATTCCATGATTGTTGGTATTTACGCACAATTCTCTATATAATGATCATAGAAAGTGTCTATGATAAGTAAAATTATAATGTATTTAGGCATAACAACATGGTATTACCAAAAAATCTATATTGGCTCTACACTTTTACTATCTATGTATAGTATCACTTGAATACCCACCATAGTATTCAAAATTATAATCCACATGTACGCTGATACATGGATTTCATTATTGAATTTTAATTGAAAAAATAAATTTTAGATAATTTGTATATATTTATTACTTATAGGAATTATTATTCTCAATAAATATTTTATCACTAGCCTTGTTGAATATAAAACCATCACCATGTTTTTATCCTTCCTATATAGTATGTGTCTCTAGAACATTCTCTTCCACACCTCTTGTAGAACTCGTTCCTATGCCAACCATTTTTTAACTCTTTCTCATCGACTAACCAAGTCAATTTTTGTCCAACTATCTCAAATAGGTATTTGAACCCTTTTATATAAAAATATTTTATCACTTGACTATAACTTTTATATCATAGGTATTTCTATAATATCCTTATAAACATTTAGAATAATTACTTTAGATGCACATTGTGTTTCTCTTTATGAAATTCGGTTTATATCTACAAAAAACTCTTGGCATATAAACACATGTTCTTATGACATAATAGATTTATATCATACTATAACTCATATGATATCCATTTGTATTTTTATTTGGAATATTTTTTTGGGATAATGCTGGTGTTTTCAAATCATGTCTTGAAAATAATGGAATTGTTTCAATGCATATATGTCTCAAACATCGATGTGTCTTATACTTACATCATGGCTCAGATGGGTATAAGAAAATATGCATTTAATAATTGATCAACACTAAATTTTATTGATCAATGTTTGTATTTAATACTTATCATTGATCCTCCTTATTAACAACATATCATTGAAGTGTATAAGGTAATGTATGTTTAAAAATTACTCCACACAACATTATATTGATTTTTGAATGATTGGTCAATATATTATTTGGGACACTAGCCTGATGCAACTCATATCCTTTGACCATGAATATACCATAATTCACATTCTCATTCCTTAAACACTTAATGGAATTTTATAAAGTACATTTACCACTAGCTTTCCCTTCGAATAGTACACGCCCTCTAGATGAACTTATTCTGAATGCTTTGTGGATTACCTTTATTTCTACAAGTTTATTGGTCCAAAACTAAGTACATAAGTCTGTCGATAATAACTAATGTATTTAAATCTAATGATTCTAAAACCATAATTAATATATCTTTTAAAATTACTTAGTTTTTTGAAAAAGTATTATCTTTCCAGAACTGGGAATAACTGAGTATTTAATTTTATATTCCTAGTGTATTGTCAATGATTAAATCATTAATAAACTATTGGTTAAGTATTAAACACCACAAAAAACGTTAATTCCTAAATTGGAATAATTTCACCTTGTGTAAAAAAGGATACATGAGACAAATGTTTTAGTAATACTTAAAGTTCATCTATAATCAATAAACATGGAAATAAGAATTTGTTTTCTTCTCACCACTAAATTAGGAACCACACTTTATCATCCTCCTAGAGAACATCCCTTACATCCTGTAACATATCTATACTTACTTAGTTTTTGTATTTAGATACACATATGTGATAGGAATATTGTATTTATTACCAAGAAATCATAACATAAAAATTACTTACAATTAATGAATATACCTGAAGAAGAATCGACTAATTCCTTATTTAATTAAGTTCGTTACATTTAAAAATTCATAGACTTATGTAAATCAAATAACAACTTGTACGATAACTAGACTCTTTTATTTGAATGACGTTATGAATGTACCTTTATCATTACACTTTTCATTGGTCTTTTCTCCTTTTCTTTAAACTTGTTCACTATAAGTACTAAATATTAAACTATATTTAATTTATTATTTACTTGGAGAACCATACCCAAAAAGGTAATGATTCATTTACTTTATTATTCTTGTTTTGCAATCTTATAAAAATCTGGAGAAATTGGGTGAAAAAGAAGTATAAAAATAATGTATTAAAAGATTATGATCCACCTTTAAATTTACACATAGCCAGTGTAATCATCATCCATTCGTATCTCACTTTAATTTCTCCTTGAATCTTCTTAGATATGAGAATACATGAGAAATTATTCATGTTTTGATGATGTATCCACAACTCATATTGAACATTGATGGTATTATTATTACATAACCACCACATGTTCCATACATGAGTCTCATGTAAGCATTTTTTCCCCCTGTTTCTTCCTAAGGTGGATTAATAGGTATTGGGAAACCAACATATTGAATTTATGATGTCATAGTACTTTTCACAATATCCTTTACTACTCTTTAGAAACTCATTCTAGGTAGGACATTTTCTTCATTCAATATTATTGCAATCTACTTGTTGTGTCACTTTCCATTTTTTACAAAAACAAAATCTAGTAGATTAGTTGTTTTATCTTGATTACTGATGAGATATTACCAATTAATTAATCATAAAATGTCTCTCACTATTTTATTGATCTCTAGAAACAATCTGTACTAGAATCAATATACTCTTTCACTTGATTATTCCAGTGGAAAGGATCCTTCAAACCCCTACTCATATTCTACAATATATGGTTATTTCAATACATAGAGAGACCAAGGTAGGCATTTTTTTACCCAACTGCATTAACTCTCGACTCCTTGATCTTTTGAGTGAAGTCACAACTTCTAAAATAATAAAATTATTTACTCAACCCTTTCCTCTAAAGTTGAAATAATATCAATTTTCGTACTTCATTTCTACAAATTTCAGTTAAGTTAACTCATCACTCTCATAAAAACTCCCAGGTAGTAGGATTCACCCTCAAATTTGGATGATGATCACTATTTACATCTTATTTTTTCAAATTTGAATTATGGAAGTTATTAATGACTAAATATTTCTTTGAGAGTTTTTATTATGTTTTAAGAATGTAATATATTTCTATTAATATGTTCATACAGTGTTTTCATGTTGACAATTGAACATTAATAGAAAAAAAATCATCATGTATTTATGAATTTTATTATTTATTATTTTATATATTTCCTATTTTCATGAAAATTCCTAAAAGGATAAACAATGCATAAAGGAAGTAAAATTATCTAACCGGTGTTGAGCATCCAATATTGGTTGATCAATTAAAACTTAATGGATCAACTGTGACCTAGGGGAATCATACCTGAGTCAGGTATTTACTCATGATACAGCTCGTCCTTAGTTTAGTATTTCCACTTCTTGTCTATATTTTACCTCAACCTGGTGTGCTCTATGAACTACACAGTCATAAACATAATACAAATATACTCACATGCATGAGGGGGTGTATCAGTAAGCATAATGTATATACGGATAACGATGGTTGGGTGGGCCCTTATACAAGATGAATAAAAATGATGATATACATACAATCAATAAAACTAAATAATTATTATAAACATCACACATAGGTAATAAATAATTAAACATACTAAACTAAACATGCAACGTTGGTCACTACTCAAGACTAGTCAGTAGGTAAAAGTACTGTGTGATAAAAATCAAATGCAATAAATTTAATTATGAGGGTATTTAAATAAATTAAATGAAATATTTAATTAAAATAATTTAATTTTGGTCAGTCCAATAATTAATTTAATTTTATTCCAAAATTTAAATTAATCGACTGATTTAATTTTTATTCCAAAATTAAATTAATATTCATAATATTAAAATTATTATTTTTTGTAAACAAATATTTAATTTAATTTAATTTTTCATTAATTTAAAATAATAATTGATCCCTGAAACCTTTCCCAAACCCATTATAGATCGGTATTAACCTATACATGCCCATTCGGGTCGGGAAGACCCCATGCACGGGTGCTCTGGGCCAGTCTAACCTATCCTGACCCATTCTGGGTTAGGAAGATCTGACTAAGTCCATTATAGGGTGGATCATGTCAGAAAATACATGTGTTGGTTGGAAAAACTAAATAGTGGAACCTCAGTTGATATTTCTCACATGGATCTCACTCATAGGGCGAAGGATTCTGTGGAAAGAGGGGGCCCCCGGGAAGCCAATCTTGGTAGGGCGCCGCATGACTGGCACTATGGCAAACATGAGGGGTCACTGATAATCTGGATAACTAAGTTATAGATGGTATCTGGAGGAGGTGACCATGGTAAGGGTTCTTATGTGCTATTCAAGATGGGATCTGGTAGGTTCGAGGTCACCAAAGGATGGAGGCGGTTGGCAGATTCCGCACAAGATTAGGTGGCAATGGGATCGTTGTGGGGTGGTATCCTGGGGTCGTCCAGTGATAGAGGTGGCACTTGAGAGGTTCACTAGTAGTGGGTCTTGCAAGGTATCCAGATGAAGGTGGTGGGATCTCCTATATTCAAGAAACTAGTGAGGGAAGGTGGACCAGGGTAACAGCGACCAAAAAGGATGACAGTGACACCTAGCTTCCTACAGAAGCTACTATCCTTTTTTCTATTTATATATTTTTTTTAAAAATTATTTAAAAGTTGTTGTCTTCAACTACACCACCAAAGTCAAAAGTGGTTATTCTTTAAAAAAAAATTGTATTGTACCAAAGACATGTTACCCACTACCTTAGTTTTTAAAACATCCTAAATTAGGCATTGCACCCATGAACCACCCCTATTTTATTGTCATTTAAAAATATTATTTAAATAAAAATAATAATAATAATTTCAAAAATGATTGGATGTTTATACAACTAGCTAGAAAATATTTTTCTGGTCAGGATCTCATCTAGAACATATTATATTACATAAGAATGATGTTTCAATGGAAAACCCACATCATCATCATCATCATAGTTATATATTTATTCAAGATAAAATACAAGAGAACGAAAGATTGAGGCCATGAAACACCATCTTAGGGGGGGTCTAAAATAATGGATACCTAGGGCGTCGTTGCGAATTAAGTTCACCCACTCCAGCTTCAAGTAGATGGCATTGGATAGCCAGGTGACATCAGATCCATCGATGGAAAGTGAGGCCATATATTCCACGACTTTATTCCCCTCTCTCCATGTATGTGTAACATTCATGTTGCTATTCAGTAGTTCTTTACATCTCCAAATGATATACATTACTAACCAGGGAGTGGATCCTCTATCCAGAAGGGAGTCTTGGATGATCTTTGAGTCTGTTTACACATGGGAGATGTCCATATCTTTCTGATTACACAAGTTGAGCCCAGTGAGGAGAGCCTTGGCCTCCTCTTGAAGTGCACATCCATTACCAAAGTGCATCGTGAATTCGATGAGTAGACCTCCTTCATAATTATGGACCACTCCACCTCCTCGCATGATACCTAAGTTGCATGAGCCATCGGTGTTAATTTTTAGACCTTCTATTTGGGGGTTCCATTTTACCCACTATCCTTGCAAACCCACCATGGGGATATCCTGCTCAGGGAAAGCCTGCAGAGTTCAAAGGTAGTGATCTTCCTACCATCCCTTGAGAAGGGGAACCATATCCATGAGCATGAATTTAGTTCGCACTATGATGGACCTCCCTAATGAGTTCCACCCCTCGTATCTTACTTTGTATTGTGCCTTCCAAAGACACCAACAACCAGAACTTAAAACTCTCGAACGCGCCATTCGCTCCGGTCCTTTGTCCGGAGTCCCTTGGAACCATGTCTCAAGGATCACTGACCCTCGAAGCTCAAAGGGGGGTTCCTCTGTATATACACCAAAATACTACTAGATGGCCTTAGCTGATTATCCTTCCAAAAATATGTGGTTGGTGGTCTCCTCACTTTTGTTGCTATAGCACTGGCACCAAGAGGTGAGGATGATACCCATTTTCCTGATGCTCTCATCATAAGGGATATCCGAGTTCCTCACTCTCCAGACAAGAAAGTTGTATTTGGATGGGATGTTTTTTGCACCACATTGGCTCTAACCAGTTGTTGTGCTGAGCCTAGGGAGTCAAGATCCTGTGAAATTCCTTTGCAGTAAACTTTCCTGAATGGAAAGGAGTAAACACGCACTTGTCTAGATCTGAGATGATGTAGATAGAATCAAAAATGCCTTTCTAATCCTTGTCCAGTATAGATTTAACGAAATTCGGATACAATCTCACCTCCTTGAAGGTGATCGTGGGTGTCGGGCATCCTGAGAAACCAAGTTTGGAGCCTGCCCAGTTGCTACTCCAGAAAGGGATACTTATATCTCCCACGATCTAGTGGGAATGTTGCTGAAGGTTTGAGACCGGTGGACAAATCATCTTTCGGAAGGAGGTTCTGTGGACGCTTAAATTTTTTGTAAATTTGGTGTAGTTGTGGCGCATGATCCTCCCCTAGAGGGTTCGATTTTCCACAATCTCCCAAGCCATCTTGTCATGCATGCATTGCACCGTTCCCTCAACTCTCCTTACGTTAATTCCCCCCTCCTGTATCGGTCGAGCCATTCTCCCCCACAAGACCCAGTGCCTATTCCCTTCCCCAGCCGCAGCCTAGAGGAACCCTTCCAGTATCTTATCAATGGCTCTGATAACCCCTTTTGGCACTGAAGAGGAAGCCAAATCATGCACTATAATGGATGTCAGAATTTTGTTGATGATGGTGATGCGTCCCATGAATGAAAGAAAGTGGCATTTCCAATTTAGAACATGGCCAGTGATCCTGCTCACCAACTAATCATAGTCTCGTACTCACATTCTTCTTGAAGAAATTGGAGATCCTTTATATTCCATTAGAATAGATCTCACCTACATGTCCATCCTCCTACACTGTTCATTATCCCACATTGTCGTGCATTTTTTGGAAATGTACAACTTGATTTTGTCTTGGTTAATCAATTGCCCACTCTAGTAGTAGTACTTCTTCAGAATCCTCCTGATGGCCTGAACAAACCTCCTCCCTACATTCGATAAAATAATTGTGTCATTCGCAAACATCAGGTGCGATGAGTGAGGCTGGTTCCCATTCCTCCAGAAAGGAGTAATACTTCCATTAGAAATTTATATGTCTAGAAGCCTACTAAGAGTGTCATGTATAAGAATGAAAATACTCGTAGAAATTGGATCACCTTTCCGTAAGCCTCGGGCATCCTTGAATAATCCTCGGGTTTTCCCCATGTAGGACACAACCATCCATGGTGAGCTGAAGCATCTAAAGAGGATGTATGAGGCCTTGGGAGATATTCCCATGCATGTGGAGACCTTGTTAATAAATCCCCATTCCACTCTATCATACACCTTGTTCATGTCCAGTTTCATGACCATATTGGAACCATGGGTCTTGTTATCCAGGTCCTTGAACATCTCTTGATCTAGAGCAATCGCCCCCTGTATTGACCTCCCTCTTACAAAGTTGTGTTGTTCTATGGATATCCACTGAGGCAGACACTTGACCAGCATCAGGTTGATGATACTTGAAAGAATATTATAGGTGAAATTAAACATTCTCACTAGACAGTACTGGAGTAGGGAGGTAGGAGCCTTCGCCTTCGGGATAAGAACCAGGGTCATAGAACTAGCAACCTGAGGTAGAGCTCCTCCTCGAAAAAAAATCTGGGACAGAAGAAATGATATCCTCCTTGAAAACTTCCCACGAAGCTCTGTATAATGATACAGGGAAGAAGTTCAGCCCAGGAGCGCTACCCGAATCAAGATTCAGAATTTCTGCATGAACCTCTGGCTCTTCTGGAGTTCTTTCCAAGTAGGCTTTATCCTCATTAGATACTCAGTTGGTAATTACATCCCACAGATCAGCACCCCCTCTTGGGTACCCGCCATCCAGCCTCAGGCTCCAACCAACAAGAAGGTCTTCAAAGTAAGAGGATTCCATCTCACCCACTGTGTCAATATCATCCATGTACATTCCATCTTCTAGCCTGATATTGGGGTTGGTCGGTCGATATTTCTCCCTGATGCATGCATGGAATAATGTCGTGTTCCTGTCTCCCTCATGTATCCACTTTATCCTCGATCTTTCATGGTCCATAAATTCATGTTTAAGAAGTAACTCCGCCATACGGTTCTTTTTGGATGAATATTCTTCAAAAATAAAATTGTTTCAATCTTCCTCCATCTCACCTTCCTGATGCTCAATCAGACGCTTTAGATCATCCATCTCTTGGTCGATAGGGGGAAGGGCTCCTTCCCATGCATTAAGCCCCTGTTTTAGGCACTTGAGTTTGTTATGAATTCCCACCCAGTAGAGCCCTTTCACTGGTTCCCCCCATGAGTTCTTTACTAGGTTAAGGAACTCGGGATGGCGCATCCAGTTCTCATAGAATCTAAACCTTTCTCGGGAGACTTGCTTGGGATTCAAAGATAAAAGCAGTGGAGAGTGATTGGATATACCTTGGACCAGATGGATCACCTTGGCGTCTGGGAACGCATCGATGACATGTCAGTCTGCAAGGTATGTATCAAGCCATCTCCAACAATGTATATTGCCTCTTTGATTGTTTAACCATGTGAAAGGATCCATGGAGTACCCCATATCCATAAGACCCTTGCTTTCCATGAACTGGACAAAGTCTTTGCTAGCTCGATGTGGAAATGCCCCGTGTCCCTTTTTCTTTGCTAGTTCAGTGATGGTATTGAAGTCTCCCCCAACTAACTAGGGATCCTCTCCTAGGTCAAAATCAATCATCTCTTTCCACATAGATTCTATCCTCAAAATTTCACAGCTTTCATAAACTAAGGAAACTAAGACAGAGTATAGGCCTTTCTTCACCCTCATCATGATAAATTGGTCCCCTGCCTGTATGAGATCCACCGCAATGTCTTTTTTCCAGAAGATCCAAATGTGCTGGTTAGTTGGAGTAGCTTCCATGAACCCCTGCATTTTGATCAGTTTAGAACACTATTATATTTTACTCGGGTTTTGTTTGTGTTCCAGAACCACATCAACCAGAGATTTGTGCTTCTTGATCTCTGAATACATGAACTCTGTTTTAACTCTTGACCTAAGCCCGTAAGAATTCCAAATAAGAATGGGTAACATTAGATCTCCTCCAGCCCAGCTTTGGCCCTAGGTGACTTGGTCTCAAGCGTGAAGGAGAAACATTCCTAAGGCTAAACCCTTTGTAGTTTTGACTTTGACCAGGTCTACACCCCTGAGCATGTATCCTCAATGCTAGTAGAAGAGACATGCATGTGAGATATGAGCTTTAGTGTCTTCCCCCTAGCCGCACTGGGGGTGACATCATCAAAGGTCATTTGCCTTTCTCCCGTGATGACTGGCTGGTTAAATCCACTAGCATTGTGGTGATGACCACATCATTCACTCCAACCCCTTACAACAATGGGGGGGAGACTGCAGGCTTGACCCCCAAATCCAGCAGATCATCAACTTCAAAGTCCACCTCTGGGAGCAAGGAGAGCAGCGGCAAGGGATCCATCTTTCCAGAACAACCCTAAATTAAGGATTCCAATAGCCCGCCCATCGAAAGAAGCTGCCGAAGGCCTAAGATCCACCCAGACACCACCAAAAACCATGCATTGGAGTCCCCTTGGGGCTGAAAAGCCAGGTCCATACAGGGAAAGACACTAGCATCCGAATGGGAGGGGCAAGGGAAACACTCCAACTGTACCGGAACCATAGGAGAATCATTTTCCTGAATAGCCAACTGGAGATTGGGGGAGGGTCCCTCCGACCTTTAGGCAGGAGAACTGCGCCCCTGGATGGTCCTGACGTCTTCACGGGGGAAGAATTTCCGTTGTTTCTTGCACATTTTCAGGGATTTCCCTTGGAGGAGGCAAGAAGAACAGAACCTTGGGAACACTGAGAACACCACAACTTGAGACCACAACACAAATCCATGAACTCTCAGGGAGATTTTATCCAGGATGGGAAAGGACAGGTCAATCTCCACACACAAATGGGTGACCGAGATATCCACACCACTCTGAGTGTGCTCGTCCATGAATAGGAAACCTCCAAGGAAGTCTCCTATAGCTTTGAGGATAGCTCCATTCTAAAAGGGAAGGGGGATCCCATGGAGGCTGATCTAGACCACCGCCTTCAGACCTACCTTGCCTTTGTGAGCCTCCAATGACCACCACACCAGTCCAAACTGCCACTGACCCATGTGTTGGGGAGTTCTAAACCATACATAGAAAAAGTCCTCTTCTGAGGAGAAAACCAGGCAAAAGGAGAGGCGATGAATCGCATAAATTCGAACCTGAGCCTTAAGCCCCTAGGAGTCCACCCAGCGTTTAAAGACCTGAATATGAGGTTTTTCGGCTCCAAACCGAGCCACAAGCGTCCATTTCGAACCATCCATACCCCCATCAAACTGCGCCACTGAGAAGTCCATGGACAGACCCAAACCATCCCGTGAGATCGCCGGAACCACCAGAGGAGCCATTGGAAAACAAGGAAGCTGGGAGGAGCAAATAGAGCCGCAAAGCGCATACTTGAAGGAGATAACTCTTATACAAGGACTTGAGAGGGGGACGCCATCCTCTAGAGGACAAGGAGAACCCCAGGGAAAGATCCAGAGCCGGGGACGAAGGACAATGGCGCTTAAGGGCCTGGCGGAAGGCTCACTGGAGGTCTAACAGTCCGAAAAATTATAAAAGTGTTCGGTGCATACGGCGCATTCTTTTGTGCTAACAATTTTGGTAAAGCTCATAGGAAACTAAAATACAATAATTTTAAACACATATAAAATATATGCTTCAAATTTTAATACCAAAATAAAACTTCAAATAATCTAATAAATTTTTTTCATGTTGTCATAACATGGTCATCCAATATAATTTTGTAGAACAGCCAAATTTTTTGGGAGCGAATTAAATCCATCTACTTATATTTAAGGTAGTTTTAATTTACATAGGTGATAAAATTCATGAGATCCCTCTTATACCAATTGATTTTATTAGGGTGCACAGTGGAAGATGGTGGGTCGAGGATTTAAAAATTTTATCATTGGAGTGATGAAACTTGTTGTCTACAGGGATTCTAGCCCTTGTAGAGGTTCAAGGATCCCATGTGAATTAATCAATGAAAAAATATAAAACTAAACAAATACCTTGTTTTAAATGAATAATTCTAAACTATATCTCATCGTTGGTGACAATTTATTTAAGGATATAAATCATAATCCCTCTATATTGTCCACGCGCACTTCAAGGATCTATACGATCACCATTCTTCAAATTTCAAATGCTAGTACGGAGCTCCAATGAATCCTTCAGCATCACGAAAATCACCTTAATATTTTCCATTTGATTTATCGAATGCGTTATTGGATTGATCACTCAGAGAGATGCTTTCAGTCTCTATGAAGAGTGAGGAGAGAGAGGCTCTTATTACATTAGAATAAATAGTCACTAAATGAATTTCATGATCCTGGTTATATAGTGGGAGGCTCAAATATCCAAAAAGGATTCCCCAACCCCTGGAAATAAAACACCCACTAAATAAGTAGTAGATAAATATTTATGATAAAATAAATATATCATAAATATTATTTATATTTTATCACGTACTTGTAATATAAATTAAATATATTATGTGAAAAACCAAATTCATTAACTCGACTCATAATTCTCAATAATATTAAATGAACCTTGAATATTAAAATAATATCTTGTTGTATAATATTTTTCTTGTATTCACTAAAGGCCTCGTGAATAATTTTAATAAATAAATTCAACCTAATTATTATATACTTGCATAATAATTAATTTATTTATTCATTGTTTATTGATTACATTGACAAATCTCAGACCCCTTAGTGGGGCCTATCATGTCCTATAAACCTATTCACCAGAATAGGAAAAATTCTAAAATATGATATTTTGGGTGACCCTCTAAGACCTTATCTGAATAGTAGTGAATACGATTCACAGACCAAGAGTGGAGTCTAGTAACCCATCATGTCCCTTAAAGAGATAAAGAGTAGTCATAGCAATAACCACCATCTTACAAACACGCACTATGTAATGTAATCTATCTATCGTTAGATATTTCATAAAGAAGAACATGAACTTGTGTAATCATAATTTATTTATTAATTTTTTATTTATCAAACTATATGGGCTTACGTCCAACTACCTTAGACATGGATTTTAAAATTTACTGCCATCTTGATCAACTAGGTTCAAGATATAACTTCCTTAACTCAGAAGTGACAAATTATGTCTTGATCATTCAAACAATGTCATATCAAAGATGACACACCCAACACTAGCTACCTCACCATGAATTAATTTTAATTTTTTTTCCTTACATCAAAGAATGAAATCAAATGAAACAAATTGATAATGATCTCAATTCATGAGACCAATACACATGCCTATAGATAGTAACATCCAATGATACCCAAAACATGTGTTGTTCCTATTAGCGGGTCTGT
Organism: Viscum album; assembly: GCA_963277665.1. Lineage (NCBI taxonomy): Eukaryota > Viridiplantae > Streptophyta > Magnoliopsida > Santalales > Viscaceae > Viscum > Viscum album. The sequence continues at coordinate 1,191,992,374 of OY728123.1, read as the reverse complement.
CCTCATGATCTCAACTACTATAGATCACAAAATGCAAACTTCATGAGAAGAAGTCTCAATGCTTATGATCTCCCAGCACCTGATAGTTACAAATCAACTCTGTCCAGTCAGTATGATGTATCAAGACCATAGGAAATATATTTAGGATTAATGTCATAATATCTCTTGATTCTCATTATAGGATGGGAACTGTGATAACATTTTGATATGAAAAATATTCTATAGAAATTAACATTTAAATAGTTGATGTAGAAATATCAATAGCCTAATTATATGAAATGTGCATAATTTGTGTGAAATATTAATGTTTAAATATTAAATATAATTTTAGAGCACTATATGAATTCATCCAGATTCGATTTTGCTTAATGTTTTAATAATAAATATCACCATAATTATAAAAATTGCATGATTATTCTTTTATAGGGTTCCTTATTCAAATTAAAACATTTCATTTGAAGGTACCTTTGGTCTAATCATCTATTTGGAGGGTCATATGGTCCACACAAGAAGACCCAAAGAATATGTGAAGAATATGGACCAGCCATGATGATTGTGTTACTGGGAATAATCCCAAAGACCAAATTTTATGAAACACCACCATATATTCATGATTATAAAAAGTAATAATGGATAGAAATTTGAAGTTCCAAATACAACAACAAGGGTCCCAGCTGATGATTTTAGGTCCAATCACCATTCTGGATGGGAATTAAAATCTGGACAATATTTGTGACATTTCTCATGATCTAGTTATCAAATCAATATGGTAGTGTGAAAACTAATATATCTGTATCCAATTTTTTAGAATAAATAATTTTTATTTGAGGTAATTTTCTTATTTATAAACCCATTCACATTTTCGTCTTCTAAAAAGTATGGATTAAAATCGACATATTAAAATTGTTTACAAAAACCACCATACCTTTGGATTAATAGGTCCAACTGACTCCAAATTTTTAGAGTATTCATACAAAATTATTATATAAAACTTTGAAGAAGAGGATATCTCGATATTTGGATATCTAGATGGAAAAATTGGTGACACAAGAGGAGGGGAATATTTGGAATGCAAGCAGTCCACATCCTTGGGCTATAAATACAACCCCCTCTTATCCTTGCATGTGTTTGGAAATTTTGAATAGAAGAGAATCAATTTTAATGACCAAGGCTCTGCCAAAATCCTAGAAGGACATTTCAAGCTCAATTTCTAAGTTGAGAGACCCTTCCTCTTCTCTTTTATTTCATTTACTTTTGTGTTTTTATTCATTTGTAGACATGTAAGTGTTTGTTTTTGTAATTATATTTTAATGAAATTTTCTTCTTCTTAATCTATTATTCTCATCAACCTTATGTTAAATAATATTAATGGTCTTAAAATAGATTAAATACATTTTAATCCACTTCCCTTATTTTTATTTCTCATTCAATTTAAAGTCAGTATTTAATTCCCTTCACTATCGGTGTGTGTGTGTTCGGCGCACAACTCTTTCCTTATCCCTTTCTTATTATTCACTTATTAATTCATTATCATAACATTATAACCAAATTGTTAACCACCCAAATGGATGAGTAAATTTTTCATTAGGGTGATTAAAAATTGGGGGATATTAAGTGATTGAGGGCCTTTACTAAATGAATATTCTTTACATTAATATTGTATATAGTAAACTTAATATGTCATGGATTAATGACATGTTTTGTTTATCATGTGAATTACATGAATTATTGGAATAATAGATACACTAACATAAACAAGTAATGGTAATTATTATAACCCTAAGTTAAGTTACAACATTGATTAATGCATTAACACTTGGGAATTTTGATCAAAGTCATATTGTGAAGTGGGTATTAATTTAATGCAATATAAAGCAAAGATATAGGATATCATAAGATTAAATAAAAAATAATGAACTCACCCAAATTTTATCAATTTATTAAATCAAACATCATCCATAAATTATTTCATAATCTCTACAAACAAACCCTCCAATCAAAACACAATAAACTAAAAACAATAAACTATTAAAAATTATCATCGTCAAGGATTTGACCCAAGTGTCGCTATACACATTAGCAGAGCATTGAAACCTTGAACAGTTGATAAGCAACAATCGGCCGCACTTTCAAATGGATTCGTTTCCAGGGATGGTGCAATTAATTAGTCGTTGGTTTCTTATAATTGTAAAAAAAACAAAAAATTTAAAATTTAAAAAAATAGAAAAAACAAAAAGAAAACCCCACCTTATCATAAAAATCAAAAAATAGAAGAAAAAAACAAAGGAAAACATGTCTTACACTTTCTTGAAAAATCTTTTTGAATGCCCTGTAGGCTTCCAAATAATCCCTTATATTTGTTTGATCCTTAAGTTGAAAGAACTCTTCTCCAACTTAGGAGGAACATTAGGGATAATAAAATCATTCACGAACCAGTCTATGTCCAGCCAATTGAATTAGATATGACTAATCCTAAGGAACAAACACTTAAATAATGTTCTTCCTTTGATATGAATTACAAACCTCTCGGTATTCAATATAAAAACATAGAGTCTGACTTTGAACTCAAATCAAGTTTGATTCATATTCTCCCTCATTTCCATGGGCTAGCTGGTGAGGATCCACATCTTCAACTTAACGAGTTTCAAGTGGCGTGCTCTACCATGAAGCCTCATGCGGTTTCTGTGGAAAAAATGAAACTTCTAGCATTCCATTTTTTCTTATCTAAATCCGCCAAGTCATGGCTCTACTACCTCTCTCTTGGTTCCATAATCACATAGAATGACATGAAACAAACTTTCTTAGAGAAATTATTTCCTAATTCTTGTACTTCTTTTAACCGAAAGAAAATTAGTGGTATCCATCAATTCCCCAACAAATAACTCCATGAGTATTGGTATAGGTTCAAAAATCTTGTTGGCACCTGCCCACACCACCAAATCCCTGAACAACTCTTGATCCAATACTTCTATGAGGGTTTATTGGCTATAAAGAGAACCCTCATTGATGCCGCAAGTGGCAGTGCTCTTGTGGATAAAACTCTTGCAGCTGCAAGAGATATCATAATAAACACAGATGAAAACACAAAAAAATCCATACTCAAGCACATACTCAAGTCAAAAAATCCCAATAGAATCAATCCATAGAGCCCAACAAGATGACCGAGTGGATGAGTGAACTTAAATGTTATGTGCGACAACTAGTTGTGGTGGCCAAAGCCCCAACCTCATCTTCTCTATAATCTATGTTCCCTGGACCTATCAATAACTGTGGAATATGTAGCTCCCCATATCATCCAAATGACATGTTTCCACAACTTCAAGAGGATACATATGATTCATCTGGACCAATGGAGCTCAATAAATCATATTCTCAGCAGAACCCCAACCCTCAATAATCAGGTCAGTTTTTTAGAAACATTAACCAACCGCATTCTAAGCTCTTATTTTCTACATATAACCCTAACTTGAGATATGGGAATCTCATTTATCTTCCCCCTCAATACCCTCATCAAATCCCAAACCAGTTCTAATATGGTCAAGGTGGTGGTAACTTCCATTAACCTTATCATTTTATTCCTCAACCTCAAAGGAATAATACTCCACCTGGATTCCACTATCCTAGTGATCCTTCCCAATTTTAAAACCAATACAATTGATTTCCCAAGAACCAAAATCAAGAAAATCCCAATTCAGGAAAAGCCTCTTCTTCCAAAATACCATGGGAAAGTGCAGTAGAATATCTTTCCTCCTTCAGTCGTTCTATCCTCAAAAACATTGAAACTCAAATTGGTCAACTTGCAACCCACCTGAGCTAGCAACAAAAATCAATTTCTTCCCAACTCGCAGCTCAACCATTAACCAATCCCAAGGGTAATGTAAGTTCAATTGCACTTAGATCTGGAAATAAAATTTCTATTCCTCATAATGAGCCCTCAAACTCCCCTTTAAATGTTGACCTAGAAAATGAAAAGAAAAATAAACGTGAAAATGAATCTGAATCCATTCCCCCACATCCTTCCATTTCACTTAGGAAACCAATTCCTTTTCCACAATCCCTTTCTAATCCAAATAAGTCCTTTGAACCTGATCCTGAAATGCTCGACATGTTTAGAAGTGTTGAAGTAAACATTACCCTCTTAGATTCCATAAAAAATCCCTAAGTACACCAATTTTTTTAAAAGATTGTGCACCCATAAGAGGAATCTTAGGACCTTCGAAAATGTTTCCACCCATCAGTCTATTCCCCTAAAGTGCAAAGATCCAGGGACGTTTACGGTTCCATTACAAATTGGAAGTTACAACTTTTATGATGCACTCATAGACCTAGGATCCTCAATTAATTTCATTCCCAAATACATCTTCTCTAAACTTTGTCTTGGTCCCTTATATCCAATGGGTTTTGTCATTCAATTGGATAATCAAAGCACTGCTATTCCTTAGGGTATAATCAAGGATTTGTTTATTCATGCGAATGATCATATCTTCCCTACTGATTTCTATGTCCTTGACATGGAATGTGAGACGAACTATTATCAATCTCCCTAAATTCTAGGAAGACCATTAATAATGATAGCAAGAACCAAGATTTAAGTCCATTCAAGAATCTTATCCATGTAATTTGGTGACCAACTGGTCAAGTTCAACATTTTCCAATCCATGCGATACCCGTTTGAGATCACTCTGAATTCTCAATCCATGCTTCTGAGGACAATTTTGAGAGTCAATTGAACCCCATTCCATTATGTTTATCATGTTCTAATGATATAGGATCTTGTGAAATCTATACCATGATCATCCAAGTCATATATGGTGAAATTGATGTGGACCTTTCATTCATAGACTCCATCAAACAAGAGGAACTTGAAAACTCTCTTGAATACCACATAAACTATGATCTATACTGCTCCACCTTAGACAGTATTAAGGAAAATGAATCTGAAGCAACTGAGGTCCCTTCCTTTATTCCAGAGTTGTCTAGCCCACAAATTAAGGATGAGACTAATCTGAAACCTCCTCCTGAACACTTGAAATGTGCATTCATTTTCCATGATCACTCTCATCCTGTCATTGTCTCTGCTTCACTTACTGAAAATGAAGAGTCCAAACTTGTTCATGTGTTATAGGAAAACAAAAAATCCTTAGGCTGGACCCCTGATGACATACCAGGAATAAATAATGCTCTTTTCAAGCATCACATCCATCTTGAGGAATGATCCAAACCAATTAGACAACCACAAAGAAGACTCAATCCACTCATACATGAGGTAGTTGGGAATGATATCACCAGGCTTCTTCAAGCTGGTATTATCTGCCCAATTTCTGATAGGGAATGGGTTAGTCCAATTCAAGTTGTACCTAAGAAGGGTGGGATAATTTTTGTCACAAAAGAACAATGGGAGGTAGTCACAAATCGAGTGAAGAACAAATGGAATGTGTGCAGCGAATATAGGAAATTGAATGTTGAAATAAGAAAAAATCACTACCCTATTCCATTCCTTGATCAAATTCTAGAATGATTAGACAGAAATTCACATATTTCTTTCTTGATGGATACACTTGCTACTTACAAATACCAATCTCACCTCCGGACAAATAAAAGACTACTTTCACATACCCCTTCGGAACATATGAATATAGAAGAATGCATTTTGGCCTTTTCAATGCTACTACAACATTCCATAGGTGTATGATGAGTATCTTTTTTAAATTCCTTGAACACTACATGGAAGTATTCATGTATGACTTTACAATTTATGGTGAGTCATTTTAATTGTGCTTGCATTCACTTTCTCTAGTCCTTAAAAAGTGTTTTAAGTGTAACCTTGTGTTAAATTTTGAAAAAATGTCACTTAATGGTTTCAAATGGGATTGTTCTAGGGAACATAGTTTCAAAAGAGGATATTGAAGTCGATATTGTCAAAATTGAAGTGATCTAATCACTTCCTGAACCCACTTCTATTCAATACATACATTTATTCCTTATTCATTCTGGCTTGAATCGGAGATTCATCCATAACTTTAGTCGTATTTCCCTCCCACTCGCTTGGTTGTTCCAAAATTATGTCACTTTCCATTTTGATGAGGTTTTCGAGAGAGACTTTGTTGAACACAAAACTGCTCTTACATTTTCCTTGATAATCCAACCCCTAGATTGGTCCTTACCCTTTGAGTTGATGTGTGATGCTTCTGATAGAGCCTTTGGGGTTGTTCTTGGTCAAAGAAGATAAAATATTCCTAATTTCATCTATTATGCCTCAAAAACATTGGAGGAAAATCAATCTCACTACACTGTGACTGAAAAATAACTTTTAGTAGTGGTTTTTGCCTTAGATAAATTTTTTCCCAATCTCTTAGGTGCCAAAATCATCATCTTCACAGACTATTCTACTATAAAGTTCTTACTCAAGAAAAGTGATTCCATACTGAGGCTAATAAGATGGATCCTAATGCTCCAAGAGTTTAACCTTAAAATCAAAGATAGACCAGGAAAAGAAAACCATGTGGCTTATCACTTGAGTAGAATTTCTAATTCTTCTCATTCTTAAATCATTGATCTATAATTTCCAACTGTGAACCTTTCATCCCTCACTCCAAAAATACCATGGTATGCCCCAATTGTAAATTACTTAGTTTCTGGTGTTTTTCCTAGAAATATTTCAAAAGAACAAAAAATAAAGTTGAAAAGTGATTCAAAATTATATTTTTTGGAAGATAATAAACTTTGGAAAATTAGGGAAGACATGGTAATTAGTAGATGTGTTGATGAATATAAACATTCCTCCATCTTAGAATTCTATCACTCACTTCCTGGAGGTGGTCACTTTGGACTACAAAGGACATTCCAAAAGGTCCTAGACTCTAGATTCTTATGGCCTTCACTCTTCAAAGAATCACATGTGTTATGTCAATCATGTCCCACTATCCAAAATTTTGGCACAATTTCAAAGAGAAATGAAATTACCCAAAATAATTTAATTTTTTATGAAATCTTTGATGTTTGGGTTATCAATTTCATGGGACCATTCCCATATTCCAATGGATTCTCATACATTATTCTTATGGTTGATTATGTTTCTAGGTGGGTCAAAGCCAAACCCACTAAAAAGAATGATTCACATACTGTTAGTGAGTTTCTAAAGACATACATCTTCCACTGATTTGGCACACCGCATGCCTTAATAAGTGAAAAAAATAACCTATTTTTGTAATAGAACCATGGAATCTATTTTGAAAAAAATGGGGTTGTACATAAAACATAAACTACATATCACACCCAAACAAATGGAATGGATGAAATTTCTTATAGAGAAGTGAAAAGAGAGATTAAGAGAATTGTAAAACCCACCAGAAAAGACTGGCCTAAAAGACTTGGTGAAGTACTTTGGGTTTATCGAACTTCCTATGAAACACCCATTGGGATGTCTCCTTTTAGGATAGTTTTTGGTAAAGTGTATCTCTTACCAGTTAAAATCCAAAATAAGTCATTTTGGGCTGTGAAAACTTTTAATTTTTATTATGAAAAATTGGGTGAAGTAATATTATTGTAGTTGACTGAATTGGAGGAGCTTCCACTTGATTCCTATGAGAATTACAATCTGTAAAAAGAAAACGCTAAGGTACTCATTGAAAAACACATCCCAAAAAAGGTATTCCATGAAGTTGAAAAAGTATTTCTCTTCAAATATCAATTTTGAATTCACCCAAGTAAGCTTAATTCTCATTGGGAAGGTCCTTTTATTGTTTCTTATATTTACCCATTTGGTGTAGTGAAAGTCCAAGACCCCTCTTCAAAAATGACATTCACAGTTAATGGACATCGGTTAAAGAATCACCATGAGAGGATTCACAATCCTTAAACAACATAAACTTCCATCAGATCCACAAATTATATATTAAACACACCACTGGATGGAGATGGTGGCCCACCAAATCCAAACCTGGGGGAACCTCTTTCCCTTTAACACTCTCTCTGTATTCCTCTATCTCTATCTTTATTCTTATTCCCCTATATTTCATTTGTTTTACCACTTTCCACATCATAGTTTTTATTTAATCTTTTGTGTGGGTGTTTATTTATAAAAAACTAAAAAAAACTCTAAAAACTGAAAAACAATAATAAAAATCACTTAAAAATATAGAAAATAAAGAGTCATGATTACTCACACTAAACATTTGAAATTTTTTCTAACAATTTTGGGGATTCAAAATACATGTTTTAAGTTAAAAAATCTGGTTTTTTCATCATATATTTGGATAAATAATACTGTTTCAAAACCCAAAAAAATCGAATGATCAATTTTTGATTTGGAAAATTATTTTCCCCAACCATAAGGAAAAACATTAGCTTTCATAATAAGTCCACCTATGGCCATATTTTCAAAATGTGTGTTTTGTTTACCCCCATTTATGAGTCTTGAGTTTTTGGACCTTCGAGATGGAGTTCATACTTTGGTGTGCATTAAAATGATAGAGACATTTTCTGAACCTCACGAGAATCACAATATCCACACAGCCTCCCATTACCCTTACATTAATCCTACTTTTGAAAGCCCCTATGAGCCTATGAAAACCTTTTCTTTGATAGCCACATTACAATCTCAATACCTTATCTCACCCAATATCTACATGAATTTTTAGTGCATTATTTATTGAAATTTAAGTGTGGGGGAATGGATTTAATTTTTGTTGCACTTTTATTGATTTTCAACATGTTATAATATTCTTGAGGGTAAGAATCCATTTTAGTGTGGGGGATAGGTTGTCATTCAATGAGTTTTGGGAATGTATATATGCTTATGACATATTGTAAAAAACTTTATTTACAAGTGTTCAAAAACAAATCAAAAAATAAAAAAAAACAAAAAAAATGCGTTGTGTCTTGGGTGGGTCAAAAATCACTCTTACTCAACCTTTGATCTTGTTACAACTATTACAATTAGTGTTGTGAAAAGATCAATCATTTTTTGGGATATGAGTGTGAGATCTTTTTCAAGTTCAACTTTCAAAAAAAATTAAAAAACAAATAAAAAAGAACACTTGCATTATATATTCTTATGTCATTGGGAGAAGTTTTGTGTTTTGTAAATATTCTATTTTCTCATTCCCTTAAAATTTTCTTCAACTTTTGTGTCTTTATTCACAAAATTGTTCAATTGTAAATATGTGTTTCCATTTCTTTCCATGTTTCATTTCAAAAATATTGTGCATTTGTTTCTATTTTGGTGTTTTACCCCTCTTTCTACACTTTTTAATACCGAATTCCTACTGTACCATAGCCATAGAAAAACCCATTCAAAATACCTCTTGATTCTTGTGAACTTTAGGATAGGTAATGGAAGATGAGAGCTCTTTCAAACTCTAATATTTTCACTTTTGGTTGGAGAAAGAGTGAACCTCCATTAATGAATTTTATCATCTTGAGAGGTGTGAGTTTGGAGTGTCCACATTTTCCATTTCTAAATTTGAGCATGAAAAACAAATTGTTTTTGGAACATTTTTTCTGTAATAGTTTGTGGTGGAATTCAATATGGGTGAGTGAATGGTCTAAACCTCCCCTGAGTGGGAATAATAATATTTTAATATTTTTTTTCGAGTGAAAATGATTTTGTAATGTTTCTATTATTTGTTGAAGATTAGGACATGCATAAGACTAAGTGTGGTGGATTTTATGTTATTAATAGTTTAATAACTTATTATATAATCCCTTTATTGATTTTATATGAAATTTTCATAATATTTGTGAAATATTAATGTTTAAATATTAAATATAATTTTAGAGCACTATATGAATTCATCCAGATTCAAGTCTATTTAATGATTTAATAATAAATCTCATCATAATTATCCAAATTTCATGATTTTTATTTTGTAGGGTTCCTTATTCAAATTACACCATTTAATTTGATGGTATATTTGGTCAAATTGTCCATTTGGAGGGTTATATGGTCCAAATAAGAAGACCCAAAAAATATATGAAGAAACTGGACCTACCATGATGATTGAGCTACTAAGATAAATCCTAAAGCACAAATTTTATGAAACACCATGATATATTCTTGATTATACAAAGGAATCGTGGATTAAATTTTTAAGGTCCAATGACAAAAAAAAGGGTCCCAAATGATGCATTAAGGTCTAGCCCACCATTCTGGATGGGAATTAAAATCCAGAAACTATTCATGACATTTCTCAAGATCTAGTAATCAACTTAGTCTAGGAGTTTTCAGTGTGAAAGATAAGATATGTTTGTACAAATTTTTATAATCAGTTATTTTTATTTGATTGCATCTTCCTATTCATAAATCCATTTACATTTCGGCCTTCTAAAAAGTATGGATTGAAATGGATAGATTAAAATTGTTTACAAAAACTGCCATAACTTTGGATCAATTAGTCCAAATGCTTCAAAATTTTGATATTAGTCATAAAAAATTATTATATAAAACTTTGAAGAAGGGTATATATTGATATTCAGTGATCTAAATGGCCAAATTTGTAGTGAAAGTGGAGGTACAGATTTGGAATGCAAACAGTCCACCTCCTTGGACTATAAATACAACCCCTTCTTCTCCTTGCATATGTTTGGAAATTCAGAATAGTGGAGGATAAATTGGAATTACCAAGGATCTTACAAAAAACCTTAATGTACATTCCAAACTCAAGTTATCACTTTAGAGACCCTTCCTCCTCTCTTTGATTTCATTTACTTTTGTATTTTTCATCATTTGTAATCATGTAAGTGTTTGTTTTTGTAATTATATTTTAATGGAGGTTTCTTCTTCTACATCTATTATTCTCATACACCTTATATTAAATAATATTATTGGTCTTAAAATATTTTAACTATAGTTGAATCCACATCCCTTCTTTTTCATTCTCATTCAATCTAAAGTTAGTATTTAATTCCCTTCATTGTTTGTGTGTGTGTGTTCGACGCACAACTCTTTTCTTATCCCTTTATTTTTCTTCACTCATTAATTAATCATCATAAAATTATAACCAGATTATTAACCACCCGAATTTCTGAGTAAATCTTCCATTGGGGTGATTCATAATTTGGGGATATTAAGTGATTGAAGGCCTTCTCAAAATGAATATTATTTAAATTAATATTGTGTATGGTGAATATAATATGTCATATATTAATGACATGTTTTGTTTAGAATGTGGATTACATGGATTATTGGAACCTCAAATGCTCTACCATAAACAAGTAATGGTAATGATTAGAACCCTAAGTTTACTTACGGCTTAGATTAAAGATTTAAGACTTGGTAATTACGATCAAAGTCATCCTGTGATGTGGGTATTAATTTAATGCAATATAAAGAAAATCTCAATGATATCATAAGCTTACATACCCAATAATGAACACACCCTAATGTTTATCAATTTTTTAAATATAGCATCATCCATAAATTATTTCATAATCTCTATAAACAACCCCCCCCCCAAATCAAAACACAATCAACTAAAAACAATAAACTATTAAAAAGTATCATTATTGAGGATTCGACCCGAGTGTTGCTATACACATTATCAGAGAATCAAAACCATGAATGGTTGATAGGTGACAATCGTCCACACATTCATTCTCATTATAGGCTGGGAACTGTGATAACCTTTTGATATGAAAAATATTCAAGGGAAATTAACATTTAAATAGTGGATGTATAAATATCAACGCTATAATAGTAAGGGTACATCATGTATAACTCACTGTATAAATCATATGTTAATAAAAAAAGTAATTTTTAGTTGGTTCTATAAAACCCACTATTACAACAATTCATTGTAGTTCCTCTCCCTCCATACTATAAATCTGATGGATCTAGTTCATTATGTTAGGTGGATTCAAGGTAAGAGGTTGTTTCTTCCTCATTTCTTCCCATTTATCCAAGATATCCACCTTCTCTCCTAAGCTGAATCATATATTCAAGCTATATTGTCTATATATATGGATTATATCATGATCTAATGGATAATTCTTAGTTATTTGTTGGATATATTCCCAATCAAGATAATTAGAATCTCTTCCTCTTGAGTAAATCAGTATATGTCATTGATGATATATATATTTTAGAAATTTGATGTGGATATCATATATGGGATAGATACCATCCTAGAATCCCAATTATTGAGACACTATGATGATGGATTGAGTTTTTTCTAGTGAAAATTGTTGTGGGGAGGTGATCTAGGTATTGTTCCTTGGTGGATCATGGAATTTGAAGTCAACACACTAAAGGTAGGAAGTAATTTCCATCTTAGGCCCTTTTTATATAGTTTTTTTCATTATTGGATTATGTATATGTGCCTAGTTTAGAGACCCTTGCATGATATGGTATGTTGGTTTTCATGGGTTGTCATGAGACCTTTTTTTGGTATGGATTTTGTGTTCCTTTCTATGTTGCACCTTATATATGGTTATTTCATAATAATGGAATATTTGACATGCCTTATTGGTCCTTTATTTGTTTTGTGTTACTTGTGTATTATTTCATAGTCGGTGGAATATTTCTTATGATATATTGTCATGTTGTTCCTTTCTATGTTTTGTATTACTTGTGTATTATTTCATATCCAATGGAATACTTATTGTGATATATGGTTACATTTTATGTTATTCCTTACATGTGGATTTTTATATAGATAGTAGAATCTTTGTATCACTTTTCAGGTTAACAGGTGGCCCAAATAGACTTAGCTGACCCCTTAGAGGGGTTACAAAGATAATATGATTCATTGATTGTGGCTCTGTATATGATGGTTAGAGCCTGATCCTAACATGTTTATATCCCATGGGGGAATTACATATGTCATCAGAAGAGGGTCCATATGTTGGTATTATCTTTTGATGGGAAATTTCCTTTTGTATGTGTGTAGTTCTATTGATTTGAGAAGGCCAAGCATGCATACCATCAGAGGTGAGAAGGTAGTCATGATTTATGGGTTTGTATAGTCCTTAAAGGCATGCATGGAGTTGATCTTTAATGGTGTAATGTTAATTTTACTTAAAGGAATGTGGAGATACATGAAATTATTTGTATCATGAAATGACTACATATAATACTCTTCTAACATGGTGTCAAAGTAGGTATGGTTTGGGTTCATTGAAAAATGGTTAGTGCAAGATTTCTCAGTAAATTATTAGTTATATGCTTGTATGTAAATTTATCATTACATCATGACATACACCTTTATATACATGTTCAGTTATGTTAAGGATGTATTGGTGGTGTCCTACAGGGATATAATTTCACCCTTCATGAGCATCTCAGTATTTATATTGAATTCACGATCAGGGATTTGGATAAAGGAAAGGGAAAGGGCCCAACAACAAGTTGCTGAGGATCTTAGAGTTAGGGATGGAAGTGGTACCAGGATGGACACTAGACTACTACTGCAACATCATTATTTATCTTTTTCAGTTGTACTGCTTATTCATGTTGTCCTACAACACTGGGGGTCCATTTTAATATTATTTTATGACCTGACATGAAATATATTATAGTATATTTTTTATGTTATTTTTTCGTTTATAGTTTGGTTAAATTGTGTTTATTTTTCTATATTTTAGTGTATTTCTATGATTATTGAGGTTATAGTCTTCCCACATCACCTTTAGACAATCACTACTAATTGGAATCCACTTATGTATGGGGAAGTAAACATGAGTTCATGTGGCCCTTCATATCATGTAGGGACTTGGTACTTATCCAATTTCTATCCAAGTAAAAACCCTTACAAATCACTGAGTATATATTATATAATATCATATGAATATTACATATTATATTAAGACCTATATATATTTCCCAATTCTGTATCTTTCAAAATATCTTATGTATATAGAGAGAATATATTATGTATGTAGGGAGCTTTAGGCCTTTATTATTTTTTAGTGAACTCTTGGGCTTGGTTGAATAATTCATATTCTGAAGCTCTATCATTATTTATTTCTAGAAAATTTTTAGACCCTCTTCTATAATAATTTTCAGAACAACTTTAGAACTTCCAATTTACCCCTGAAACATATTTTGAGCCTCTTCCAAAATAACTTTAAGAACAACTCCACTTATATAAAAACTTATGATTTTCTTGAAAAAAAATGCTAAAATGTATCACTCCTATTCCAAAGAAATGTATTTAATATATAGATATATAAAGGTGTTTATTTATATCTCTCCATTAGTGATTCCATGTGAACCTCTTATATGGATCATCCAGAACATCCTAAATCTCTAGTACCATGTATGTAAAGGTTTACTATTATTATAACCACATTACCATGTATGGTTCCCTTGTATTATAACAATATTTCTTTCTTTATCCATGTCTCCAGGTCTGCATAAGTATTTAACAACATTCAATCACCTTCAATTTACAACATCTCCAATTATAACTAAAAAAATGTAATTCAAAACCTCTAAAATCAATATTTTCCCTTTGAATTCCTTTGATTTAAAAATAACTATATTGAAAAATTGGAGAAATAATACTTTCTATAAAGAATATATAAAACCTATTCACACTTTAAATCAACCCCCAATGCATCTTTCAAAGCTCATAGTGCCCAAAACCGCCTAATAATGTATAAAGTTTCTATGTTGAGAACTCTATAATCTATGATTAAACCCAATATATCTAAATTTATTCTCCAAAAGTAAACTCCAATTAATATAATACACAATTACTCCCAAAATTAATAATAAATATATTATATCTTGTATTTATGGAATTAAAATGATTTAAAATCATGTTCATTTCCTTCCATGGTAATATGTATCACAAAAACAATTCTTTTTTAAGGGAAAACTATAAAAAAATATTTTCATTTTATCTTCTAAATTTATATTTCCACCCAATAAATATATAAATATAAAAACTCATAAAAAACCTTTTAAATAAATTTATACTTTGATATTATTAGTTTTAATTATTATAATACATAAATCAATTCTAATTTAATGCTATATTTAAAATATAATTTTTTTAGAATACATTCCTTTTTATTAAAAACTAAAAAATAAAATCAAAACATTATTTATTGAAAAAATAATTTTTTGAATAACAAAAAAGATTTTAAATTTCAATTTTATATTTAACTTTAAAATGAATAGGGTGTCTAAATTTGGTACAATCTTGATGAGGAAATATTTCCCGAGAAGTTTCCCCCTACTAACTGAAAACACATAGCTTAATGTGCCATGTATATGTACATGGAGTATAACAAGCCTGCTCTTTATTACTCACTAAAACATGATTTATTAAATTAACTTCACTTGATACAACATACAAGATCAAGAGGTCTTGTGTCTTTGGGGATTAGGATCATTACACAATAACTTAAAACATGAAACACACAACATCTTTATTGAAAACTTCCTTTACATTACCACTAAATTCCCTCGTACATAGCATTGCATGCGTTAACATGAGTTAATGCATAAGAAAAGGGTGAGCTATAAATCCCACCAAGGGAATAAACATGGAATAACATGAGGAATAAAATACATGTTAGTCAATAGGAATATCAATGGATCATAAGATAATCATAAACATAAAGGCATGGTAAAGCATGATAATCATAACATGGAAATCTAGAAACAACACTTAACATGCGATTAGCATGAGCCAAGGCTCACTTCACATAGATCATGAGTAAACCCTCATTTCATAATACGTATCATGATACTATACTTTACCTAATGCATTGGATCACTATCAGGGCGCACCCTTTTTAAACATTTCATTTCATGCATAAGTTTACCACATGGATCATACAACATGGAATCAATCATCATCATTTTTTACATGATAAATGGATGTGTAATACATACATGAAGCTTTATAATAAATAATTAAATGTGCATAAATGTGAATACCCTTGATAGAGAAATGGGCATGGCATTCACTATACAATGACATTTTCTTGGAAAATCAAAGTGCAATTTTGGTAGCATAACGGCGTGAAATAAGAACTCATAAAAAATGGTTGATGAGAGAGAAAGGGGTGTATCATCATATTTAAATGAAATATATAGTAATGTGGTCATATAGATACATTTACCAACAAAAATAATGGAAATTATATGCATAATACAAAAGAATTACTTGGATGTAAATGAGGAGATAGAAATCCCTCACGGAATTTTTGCATGGTAACAGGTGTTCATGGGAGGAATTAATGAGAGAGAAAGTGGTATCCCATTATCCAAACATAAAGGAAATTATGGGGGAGGTGAGAAATTATACCCCAAAATTTTTAATTGAAAAAAGGGCATAACAACTTAAAGAAAATTGGACAAGAAATCTCTTACTTGGAAGTGCGATCCCAAAATCCTGGGAGAGGCTAGAGAGTGGATTATTGGGAGCTTGGGGAACCTTGGAAGGATTTTAGATATAGGATATCAGAGGATGGAAGAACTCCAAAGGCTTTGGGTTAAGAGGAAGTGGGATCTTGGGTGGGTTTATACAGTAAAGGAGAGGTAATTCTTTATTATTTAGGGTTGGGTCACCACACATTAAACTAATCAATACCAAAAACCAGACCATGGTTTTTGACCACGGTTTTTTCCAAAGGGGAGTGGAATTAAATATTTTATAAGGCCAATGGACTAAATTATTAAAATAATAGGTTTTCTTATGTGGAGGTGAGTCACACTCTCAAGGAAATTCATTTAAAAAGTGAAAATGTTTTATAACTCTTGGAGGGTCCGCTAAAGTTTTTTAAAATCAAAAAAACAAACCTAAAATCACATTATTTTAATGGTAAAACATATATTGGTTGAACATATCATTTATAGTATTTTTACACCACTATTGGGTCATTATGATGTCATAAAACACATTATATGTTTAAATGGTATTTATTTTTTACCCAAAAATTCGACTGTCCTAGAAAATTATGAAAAATTTACCGTTGGATAATTTCAATGTCCTAATTCAAAAAATAACATTCATTTTATCTAAATAATTTTCTAAATATGTTAATTTTTACTTTTAAAATAAAAACTGATATTTATAAAAAATTCATGGGTTTTGACAAAAAATAGATTTCAAACCTTAATAAAAATTACGATTGCATTCATAAAATTATATGATAATTTATATATAATAAAAGTAATTTGATAATAATAATAAAATATAATTTAATTCAAAAATCCATTAATTCATCAAAATATATTTCTTAGTTTAATATTAACTAAAAATACTATTTGTACTTTAAAAACTATTTACAAAGTAACAATAATAAATTGAATGCACATTCTTTATACAAAAATAATGTACATAGTTATAGTGTTAGGGTCTTGTTACATAACACCTTATAACACCCGTATAAGACTTATGGGTAAGGTGTATGATGGTGACAGACTCTTGGGGTGGCTCAGATAATATCCCGCAGGTGGTAATCTCTATTAACTTCCACTTCTCCTGTAGTTGATTCTGATCATGCTTAATGTGTTCAATCTCGGCTTTGGATTGGTCAAAAGAGAAGCCCAATTATGCCACCTCTTTTCTAAGCTCTGACAAATGGGCTTCATACATTGTAAGCCTACTGGATGAGGCCATCACTTCCTTTGTCTGAGTAAATTGGATTTGTTAAAGCCATATATTTATACTAATCATGTGACCACTGTTCAACGGTTATATTAGCAATAGTCACAATTCATAGAGGTATTTTAAAATCAAGAAACATAAAACCAATTAAGTTTACATTTTATATAACCATAACAATACACTTAATTAGATCAAGAAGAATTTCCATTAATGAAAGTTTGGGTCGTTATATTCTTCCCCCCTTAAAAAATTTTACCCTTAAAATTACCTTCTCCCACTCTAAAACAAATACTGGTAACTCTACCTCATCACTTCCTCCAATTCTCATATCGCTTATTCAAACTTGTGGTTTCTCCACAACACCTTCATGAGGGGATTTATCTTATTTTGTAGGTCTTTTTCCATACAATCTAAGATTTTCACTCGTTTCTCCTCGTAAGAAATATCATCCTCTAGTTGTACTTCCTCTGAAGAGAGTACATGTGAAGGGTCTGGTATATACTTCCTTAAGAGGGATACATGAAAGACATCATGTACTTTGTCCATGGTAGGTGTAAGTGCTAGTCGATAAGCCACAACCCCGACACGATCAAGAATATCGAAGGGGCCGATGTACCTTGAAACTAACTTCCCTTTATTTCCAAACCTCTTGACCTTCTTCCACAGAGAAATGCATAGAAATACCATGTATCTAACTTTAAACTCAAGGTCTCATCAACGATTATCTGTATAACTCTTCTGTCGACTCTGGTCTACCTTGATATGTTGTTGAATGGTTTTCACCTTCTCCACCATTTCTTTAACCAGTTTTGGTCCTAGATGCTTATGATCACCAACTTCATCCCAACATGTCGGTGTTCTGCACCTCTTCCCATAAAGGGCTTTATAAGGTTCCATTCTGATGCTCGAGTGGAAACTGTTATTATTGGAGAATTCAACCAGAGGAAGATATTGATCCCAAACTCCTTTAAATTCCATTGAACATGATCTTAACATATCTTCCAATGTATGAATAGTTTTCTATGATTTGACATCAGTTTGAGGATGATAGGCCTTAATAAAGTCCAGTTCAGTGTCCATAGCATGTTGAATACTCTTACAAAACATAGAGGTGAATCTTAGATCTCGATCGGATATAATAGATAGTTGAACTCCATGCAGCCTTACCACTTCACAAATATATATTTGTGCTTATTGATCCAATGAGGAATCCTCCTGAATTTCAATACAGTGTGTAGACTTTTTAAGATGATCCAAAATAATCTAGATTGAATTGTTCCCTTTGGATGTCTTTGGAAGTCTAGTGACAATGTCTATGGTGATGTTCTCCTATTTCCACATTGTTATGGGTAATAGTTGCATCATCCCCTTAGACTTTTTCTCTCAGCCTTCACCTACTGGCACACAAGACACTTTGATGTAAACTCAATGATCTCCTTCTTCATATTATCCCACCAATAATTCTCTTAGAGATCTCGATACATCTATGTGTTTCCTGGGTGAATAGAGAAATTTGAACTATGTGCATCATCCAAAAGTTCCTTCTTCAGATCTGAACTTGATGGAACACATAGTCTTTTCCCAAATATCACAATTCCTTTTTTATTAACATTGAACTCCTAGGATTTCCCTCTTATGATAGATTCTACTTTCTTCTGAATTCCTACATCATCCTTTTGAGCATCCTTTATCTTTTCCAAAAGAGACAATTTAGAAATCATTTTTGAAAGGATTGATGATGTTCCATTATTTATGATTCTCACATCCATATTCATTTAATCTAATAATATTGGATCCTTCTCAATTCTTATTAGTGATAGAATCTATGGGTCCTTTCTACTTAGAGCATAATCCACCTTGTTCACTTTCCCAGGGTGGTAATGGATTGGGCAGTCATAGTCTTTGATCATCTCTAACCATATTTTTTGGCGCATGTTTAACTCTTTCTGTGTGAATATATACTTGAGGATTTTGTGGTCTATATATATTTGACACTTCTCTCCAAAGAGAAAATGCCACAAAATTTTTAAAGGGAATATCACCACATACAACTCCAGATCATGTATTGGATAATTCTGCTCATGAACTTTCAATTGCCTTAAATAATAGGCAATGAATTTGTCATTTTGAATCAACACACATCCTAGGACCTTCTTCGAAGCATCACTAAATACCAGAAAAAGTTCTCCACTTATGTGTAAAGTGAGCATGGGCGCAATGATAATCCTCCTTTTCAAATCCTTGAAGCTTTCTCCGCATTCATTACTCCAAGAAAACTTTATTCCCTTACAAGTTATCTTGGTAAGAGGGTTGGAAAATTGTTACAAATTTCTCACAAATCGTCGATAATATCCAGCAAACCCCAAGAAGCTACATATATTCGTTACTAATATTGGCCTCAACCATCCCTCAATTGCATCTGTTTTGGAGGGATCCATAGATATCCCATTTCTTGTGATGATATGGCCTAAGAATGATACCTCCTCCAACCAGAACTCACACTTTTTGTACTTTTCATAGAGCTTCTCATTTCGTAAGGTCTCTAGTACATTTCTTAGATGCTCCTCATGATCCTCCTTGGTTTTGGAGTATATCAGAATATCATCTATAAATACTACAACAAATTTTTCAAGGTAATATCTAAAGACTCTATTCATCAATTCCATGAATATTGCTGGATAATTTGTGAGTCTGAAGGGCATTAATATGAATTCATAGTGCTCTTAACTTGTATGAAAATCAGTCTTGGGAATATCTTTCTACTTCACCCTTACTTGATAATATCCCAACTGCAAATATAACTTGGAAAAGTATTGTTATCCATGAAACTGATCGAACAAGTCATCAATTCATGGAAGAGGATACTTATTCTTTATCGTGATTTTTTTAAGATCACAATAATTGATGCAAAGGGGAATTGACCCATCCTTCTTCTTAACGAAGAGGACTGGTGCACCCCATGGTGGAGCACTTGGGCGTATAAACCCTTTATTCAGATTCTTCTATAGTTGTTTCTTCAACTCCTCAAGCTCCACAATAGCCATTATATATGAACTCTTGGTTATTGTAAATTCCCTAGGAATAAGATCAATTGAGAATTCAACATCTCTTCTAGGAGGAATACCAGGAAATTTTTCGGGAAACACTTCAGCGAATTCCCTCAAAATATGCATGTCTTCAAGGACGGTTTCCTCCTTAGAATCAATCATATGATCCAGATACGTATGCTCATAGGGCAGATATATCCACGCATGTGATGATGGAGATAGATAAGCTTCATCTTCCTTCTTTAACTTTTATAGAATCGGGGGTCGATTCTCCACATGGAGAGTGATTTCCCTCTCACAACAATTTATGTTGTCTTTATATAAGGAAATCCAATCCATGCCAAGAATTGCATCAAATTCCACCAGAGGGAGTATGATGAGGTTCACTGGAAAATTCAATCCATAGATTATGACAGGGGAGGATTTATATTCATGGGATGAAATGATTGCCCCATTTTCTGTACTCATTGAAATCTTTACATCCATGATTTGTGGAGGTACTGGGATTGTTCTACTAAACTTTTAGGATATAAAAAAATTCATAGAACCTGAATCAAAATGTATGTTTGCTATTCTTGAATGAATAACTAGCGTACCTATCACCACATCATTTTAGGGGTTCACTTCAATAGTAGTGAGGAAAAATCTCCCCCTTGTTGCCTTGGAGGTTGTTGGTTTCCTCTAAAAACCCTTGGCTTAGGGTAATTATTTTCAATATTCCCTGGTTCTTTGAAGTTGTAGCAATGAACAATGCGTTGAGGGTAATGAACAACTGCAAAGAATTACTTGGATGTAAATGAGGAGAGAGAAATCCCTCAAGGAATTTTTTCATGGTAACAGGTGTTCATGGGAGGAATTAATGAGAGAGAAAGTGTTATCTCATTATCCAAACATAAAGGAAATTATGGGGGAGGTGAGAAATTATACCCCAAAATTTTTAATTGAAAAAAGGGCATAACAACTTAAAGAAAATTGGACAAGAAATCTCTTACTTGGAAGTGTGATCCCAAAATCCTGGGAGAGGCTTTAGAGTGGATTATTGGGAGCTTGGGGAACCTTGGAAGGATTTTAGATATAGGATATCAGAGGATGGAAGAACTCCAAAGTCTTTGGGTGAAGAGGAAGTGGTATCTTGGGTGGGTTTATAGAGTAAAGGAGAGATAATTCTTTATTATTTAGGTTTGGGTCACCACACATTAAACTAATCAATACCAAAAACCAGACCATGGTTTTTGCCCATGGTTTTTTCCAAAGGGGAGTGGAATGAAATATTTTATAAGGCCAATGGACTAAATTATTAAAATAATAGGGTTGCTTATGTGGAGGTGAGTCACACTCTCAAGGAAATTCATTTAAAAAGTGAAAATGTTTTATAACTCTTGGAGGGTCCGCTAAAGTTTTTTAAAATCTAAAAAACAAACCTAAAATCACATTATTTTAATGGTAAAACATATATTGGTTGAAAATATCATTTATAGTATTTTATTACCCCACTATTGGGTCATTATGATGTCATATAACACATTATATGTTTAAATGGTATTTATTTTTTACCCAAAAATTCGACTGTCTTAGAAAATTATGAAAAATTTACCGTTGGATAATTTCAATGTCCTGATTCAAAAAATAACATTCATTTTATCTAAGTAATTTTCTAAATATGTTAATTTTTTACTTTTAAAATAAAAACCAATATTTATCAAAAATGCATGGGTTTTGACAAAAAAAAGATTTCAAACCTTAATAAAAATTACGATTGCATTCATAAAATTATATGATAATTTATATATAATAAAAGTAATTTGATAATAATAATAAAATATAATTTAATTCAAAAATCCATTAATTCATCTAAATATATTTCTTAGTTTAATATTAACTAAAAATACTATTTTTACTTTAAAAACTATTTACAAAGTAACAATAATAAATTGAATGCACATTCTTTATACAAAAATAATGTACATAGTCATAGTGTTAGGGTCTTGTTACATAACACCTTATAACACCCGTATAAGAATTATGGGTAAGGTGTATGATGGTGACAGACTCTTGGGGTGGCTCAGATAACATCCCGCGGTTAGTAATCTCTATTAACTTCCACTTCTCCCGTAGTCGATTCTGATCAAGCTTAATGTGTTCAAGCTTGGCTTTGGCTTGGTCAAAAGAGAATCCCAATTATGCCACCTCTTTTCTGAGCTCTGACAAATGGGCTTCATACATTGTAAGCCTACTGGATGAGTCCATCACTTCCTTTGTCTGAGTAAATTGGATTTGTTAAAGCCCTATATTTATACTAATCATGTGACCACTGTTCAACAGTTATATTAGCAATATTCAAAATTCATAAAGGTATTTTAAAATCAAGAAACATAAAACCAATGAAGTTTACATTTTATATAAACATAATAATACATTTAATTAGATCAAGAAGAATTTCCATTAATGAAAGTTTGGGTCGTTACAATCTTCCCCCTTAAGAAATTTTACCCTTAAAATTTCCTTCTCCCACTCTAAAACAAATACTGGTAACTCTACCTCATCACTTCCTCCAATTCTCATGTCGCTTATTCAAACTTTTGGTTTCTCCAAAACACCTTCATGAGGGGAATTATCTTATTTTGTAGGTCTTTTTCCATACAATCTAAGATTTTCAATGGTTTCTCCTCATAAGAAAGATCATCCTCTAGTTGTACTACCTCTGAAGAGAGTACATGTGAAGGGTATGGTATATACTTCCTTAAGAGGGATACATGAAAGACATCATGTACTTTGTCCATGGTAGGTGGAAGTGCCAGTCGATAGGCCACAACCCCAACACGATCAAGAATGTCAAAGGGGCCGATGTACCTTGAAACTAACTTCCCTTTCTTTCCAAACCTCTTGACCTTATTCCACAGAGAAATGCATAGAAATACCATGTATCTAACTTTAAACTCAAGGTCTCATCGATGGTTATCTGTATAACACTTCAGTCGACTCTGGGCTACCTTGATATGTTGTTGAATGGTTTTCACCTTCTCCGCCATTTCTTCAACCAGTTTTGGTCCTAGCTGCTTACGATCACCAACTTCATCCCAACATGTCGGTGTTCTGCACCTCTTCCCATAAAGGGCTTTATAAGGTTCCATTCTGATGCTCGAGTGGAAACTATTATTATTGGAGAATTCAACCAGAGGAAGATATTGATCCCAAACTTCTTTAAATTCCATTGAAAATGATCTTAACATATCTTCCAATGTATTAATAGTTTTCTATGATTTGACATCAGTTTGAGGATGATAGGCCTTAATAATGTCCAGTTCTGTGTCTATAGCATGTTTAATACTCTTCCAAAACGTAGAGGTGAATCTTAGATCTTGATCGGATACAATAGATAGTTGAACTCCATGCAGCCTTACCACTTCACAAATATATATTTGTGCTTATTGATCCAATGAGAAATCCTCCTGAATTTCAATACAATGTGTAGAATTTATAAGATGATCCAAAATAATCCAGATTGAATTGTTCCCTTTGGATGTCTTCGGAAGTCTAGTGATAATGTCTATGGCGATGTTCTCCTATTTCCACACTGTTATGGGTAATAGTTGCATCATCCCCTAAGACGTTTTCTCTCAGCCTTCACCTACTGACACACCAGGCACTTTGATGTAAATTAAATGATCTCCTTATTCATATTATCCTACCAATAATGCTCTTAGAGATCTCGATACATCTATGTGTTTCCTGGGTGAATAGAGAAATTTGAACTATGTGCATCATCCAAAAGTTCCTTCTTCAGCTCTGAACGTGATGGAACACATAGTATTTTCCCAAATATCACAATTCCTTCTTTATTAACATTGAACTCCTAGGATTTCCCTCTTCTGATAGATTGTACTTTCTTCTGAATTCCCACATCATCCTTTTGAGCATCCTTTATCTTTTCCAAAAGAGACAATTGAGAAATCATTTGTGAAAGGATTGATGATGTTCCATTATTTATGATTCCCACATCCATATTCATTTAATCTAAGAATAGTGGATCCTTCTCAATTCTCATCAGTGATAGAATCGCTGGGTCCTTTCTACTTAGAGCATACTCCACCTTTTTGGCTTTCCCAGGGTGGTAATGGATTGGGCAGTCATAGTCTTTGATCATCTCTAACCATATTTGTTGGTGCATGTTTAACTCTTTCTGTGTGAATAAATACTTGAGGATTTTTTGGTCTATATATATTTAACACTTCTCTCCAAAGAGAAAATGCCACAAAATTTTTAAAGGGAATATCACCACATACAACTCCAGATCATGTATTGGATATTTCTGCTCATGAACTTTCAATTGCCTTAAATAATAGGCAATTAATTTGTCATTTTGAATCAACACACATCCTAGGACCTTCTTCGAAGTATCACTAAATACCAGAAAAAGTTCTCCACTTGGGTGTAAAGTGAGCACGGGTGCAATGATAATCCTCCTTTTCAAATCCTTGAAGCTTTCTCCGCATTCATTACTCCAAGAAAACATTATTCCCTTATAGGTTATCTTGGTAAGAGGGTTGGAAAATTGTTACAAATTTCCCACAAATCGTCGATAATATCCAGCAAACCCCAAGAAGCTACATATATCCGTTACTAATATTGGCCTCAACCATCCCTCAATTGCATCTGTTTTGGAGGGATCCATAGATATCCCATTTCTTGTGATGATATGGCCTAATAATGATACCTCCTCCAACCAGAACTCACACTTTTTGTACTTTACATAGAGCTTCTCCTTTCGTAAGGTCTCTAGTACAGTTCTTAGATGCTCCTCATGATCCTCCTTGGTTTTGGATTATATCAGAATATCATCTATAAATACTACCAAAAAAATTTCAAGGTAATATCTAAAGACTCTATTCATCTATTCCATGAATATTGCTAGAGAATTAGTGAGTCTGAAGGGCATTAATATGAATTCATAGTGCTCGTAACTTGTATGAAAATCAGTCTTGGGAATATCTTCCTACTTCACCCTTACTTGATAATATCCTGACCGCAAATATAACTTGGAAAAGTATTGTTATCCATGAAACTGATCAAACAAGTCATCAATTCATAGAAGAGGATACTTATTCTTTATCGTGATTTTGTTAAGATCACAATAATTGATGCAAAGGGGCATTGACCCATCCTTCTTCTTAACGAAGAGGACTGGTGCACCCCTTGGTGGAGCACTTGGTCATATAAACCCTTTATCCAGATTCTTCTGTAGTTGTTTCTTCAACTCCTCAAGCTCCACAATAGCCATTATATACGAACTCTTGGATATTGGAAATTCCCCAGGAATAAGATCAATTGAGAATTCAACATCTCTTCTAGGAGGAATACCAGGAAATTTTTCGGGAAACACTTCAGTGAATTCCCTCAAAATATGCATGTCTTCAAGGACGGTTTCCTCCTTAGAATCAATCATCTGATCCAGATACGTATGCTCATAGGGCAGATATATCCACACAGGAGATGGTGGAGCTAGATAAGCTTCATCTTCCTTCATTAACTTGTATAGAATTGGGGGTCGATTCTCCACATGGAGAGTGATTTCCCTCTCACGACAATTTATGTTGTCTTTATATAATGAAATCCAATCCATGCCAAGAATTGCATCAAATTCCACCAGAGGGAGTATGATGAGGTTCACTGAAAAATTCAATCCACATATTATGACAGGGGAGGATTTATATTCATGGGATGAAATGATTTCCCCATTTTCCGTACTCATTGAAATCTTTACATCCATGATTTGTGGAGGTACTGGGATTGTTCTACTAAACTTTTAGGATATAAAAAAATGCATAGAACCTGAATCAAAAAGTATGTTCGCTATTCTCGAATGAATAACTAGAGTACCTATCACCAGATCATTTTAGGGGTTCACTTCAATAGTAGTGATGGAAAAATCTCCCCCTTGTTGCCTTGGAGGTTTTTGGTTGCCTCTAAAAACCCTTGGCTTAGGGTAATTATTTTCAATATTCCCTGGTTCTTTGCAGTTGTAGCAATGAACAATGTGTTGAGGTTCGAACATATTTTTCCTCTCCTCTTTTGAAGCTATGGGTTTTTTATTTCCGATAATTAACAGGTAGGTTCCCTTCTCTTCCATGCCTAAAGCATTTATTGTTCATTCCCATGATACCTATGAGATTATCTGATCTCTATTTTGACCTTGAGGTCACATCAGACAATTTCCTCATTGATGTCAAAGTCCCAGATCATCAGCACTTTCTGTAGGCTAGGTTTCATCCAACCAAAGAAGTGGTCAACCATGCATTCGGGGGTATTGAAAATGCCAGAGGTGTATTGTGAAAGCCTTCTAAAGTTTCCCTCATAAGCTCTGAAAGATTCTTTATCTTTTTTCTTGAGGTAAAAGAAGTCCCTTTCCATCTTAAGTTGAAGGGTGCATGAAAAATATTTATAAAAAAATATCTTCCAGAAATCCTTTCATTCCACGATCACCTTCATAGGCTTTGTATTTTTTATAAATGTCCACCATTGATTAGCTTCACCCTCCATACGATAAGAATCCAAGAGAAATATCTCTTTTTCATAACATTGAAGGATGGAGAAGATCTTTTCAATAGAGTTGATCCATTGTTCAGTGATTGAGGGATCAAATGATCCATTAAAAGTAGGAGGCCTTTGTCTCATGAAGCTCTCGATAGTGACTTTTTCTTTCTTAGGGGGGGTTGAACATTCCTCTTTACCCATGTTTCTATTCAAATATTGAGTTAACTGAGAGAGAAGGGTGACAATGTTCGTGATTCCCGCTCCCATCGGATTGGGTATCTCATTAGCACAGTCATCACATTGATCTTCACATCGGTTGTTAGCCCAAGTATTTATATTACCGACCGTTGGATGGAATGAAAGGAAATTTAGGGGTAACACATAAAGGGTAATCCAAGGACAAAACTGATGACTTATAAATAACTTTTATTCCCTTAACTTATGAATCCATAGGCTTCAATCTATGATATTCATGATTTATTTTCTAACATATATTCTTTGGTGAATTTTTTAAAGTACCTTAATAATGGTTTATAATATTCTTGTGAATTTTACAATGTATATCCCCTGGGAGTGTTGTAATCAAGAGTGCATCAAGTACCGTTTTCATGAACCAGTTCCCGTTCGAGTCTATCTCAAAGTGGTGTTTTTAGGTTTTACCACTAGGATACATCTATGCCAGAGCCGCCTCTACCTGCTAGTATCCAGATAGGGATGTATTTTCTTGATAAAACACTTACTTAATACTCACCAACACTTAAGATTGTTTTTATTATACTTATTCTTTTATGTAAGTCTTCACTAGGGTTTTCTAATCCTAATCCCAAAAAAAACTAAACATGTCCTCCAATACAAACTATAACAACCCTGATCTTTATTACACACTAAAACATGATTTATTATATAAAAGTCACTTGATACAACATAGAAGATCAAGAGATCTAGTTTATTTGGGGATTAGGATCATTACATAACAACTTAAAACATAAAACACACAACACACAACATCCTTTTTGAAAACTTCCTTTACATGACCACTACATTCCCTTGTACTTAGCATTGCATGTGATAACCTGAGGACATGAATAAGAAAAGGGTTAGCTATAAAGCCCAGTAAGGGAATAAACATAGAACAAACTGAGGAATACAATACATGTTAGTTAATAGGAATATAAATGGAGCATAAAAGAAAAATAAACATAAAGGCGTGATAAATCATGATAATCATAACATGGAAATGTGGCAACAACACTTAACATGGAATTAGCATGAGCCAAGGATCATTGCACATGGAGCATGAGTAAAACCTAATTGCACATGAATCACAAGTAAACTCTCATTTCACTTGAATTAGAATTATTCAACACTCATTTCACATGACGTATCATAATACTATACTTTACCCAATGCATTGGAGCGCTATCAGGGTGCACCCTCCTTAAACATTTCATTTCATGCATAAGTGTGCCACATGGATCATACAACATGGAATCAATCAACATAATTTATTCCAAAATAAAGGGATGTGTAGTACATACATGAATCTTTATAATAAATAAGTAAATGTTCATAAAGGTGAATACCCTTGATAGAGAAATGGTAATGGCATTCACTACACAAAGACATTTTCTTGGAAAATTGTAGTTCAATTTTGGCAGTATAACGGTGTGAAATAAGAACTCATAAAAAAAATTTGATGAGATATAAAGGGGTGTCTCATCATATTTACATGAAATAGACAGTAAGTGGTCATATCAATGTCCCAAAAATGTAATGGAATTTAGATGCATAATACAAAAGAATTACTTGGATGTAAATGAGGAGAGATAAATCCCTCATAGAATTTCAGCATGGTAACAGGTGTTCATGGGAGGAATTAATAAGAGCGAAAGAGGTATCTTATCATCCAAACATAAAGAGGAAAGTATGGGTAAGTGAGAAATCATACCCCAACATTTATAATTGAAAACAAAATGGCATAATAACTTAAAGAAAATTGGACAAAAATGAGAAAGGAATAAATCCCTTACTTGGAAGTGTGATCCCAAAATATTGGGAGAGGTTTGAGAGAGGATTCTTGGGAGCTTGGGGCACCTTGGGAGGATTCTAGAGAGATGAGGGAAGAGTTTGGACGAACTCCAGAGGATTTAAGTGAAGAGGAAGTGGGATCTTGGGTGGGTTTATATAGGAAAAGAGAGGGAATTCTTTATTATTTAGGTTTGGGTCACCACACATTAAACTAATCAATACCAAAAACTAGCCCATGGTTTTTGTCCATGGTTTTTTCAAAAGTGGATTGGAAATAGAAATTTTATAAGTCCAATGGATGAACTTATTAAAATAATATGGTTACTTATGTGGAGGTGAGTCACACTCTCAATGAAATTCATTTAAAAAGTGAAAATGTTTTATAACTCTTGGAGGGTCCACTAAAGTTGTTGTAAAATAAAAAATAAACAAACCCAAAATCACATTATTTTAATGGTAAAACATATATTTTCCAAAAATATCATTTAATGTTTTTTATTACATCACTATTGGGTCATTATGATGTCATAAAACATATTATATATTTAAACAGAATTTATATTTTTACCCAAAAATTTGATTGCATCAAAATATTATGAAAAATCATCCATTGCATAATTTTTACATCCTGATTCCAAAAATAATATTTATTTTATCTAAATAATTTTCTAAATATTTGAATTGTTACTTTTAAAATAAAAACTGACTTTTATCGAAAATTCATGGGTTTTGACAAAAACAACTTTCAAACCATAATAAAAATTACAATTTCATTCATAAAATTATACGATAATTTATATTTAATAAAAGTAATTTGATAATAATAATAAAATATAATTTAATTAAAAAATCCATTAATTCATCAAAATAGATTTCTTAGTTGAATATTCACTAAAAATACTACTTGTGCTTTAAAAACTATTTACAAAGTAACAGTAATAAAATGAATGAACATTATTTATACAAAAATAATGTATATAGTCATAGTGATAGGGTCTTCTAACATAACCCCTTTTAAAACCTAAATAATACTTAAGGGTAAGGTGTGCGATGGTGATATAATTTTTGGGTGGCTCGGATAACATCGCATGGGTGGTAATCTCTATTAACTTCCACTTATCCCATAGTCGATTCCGATCAAGCTTAACGTGTTCAAGCTCGGCTTGAGATTGTTCAAGAGCTAAGCCCAATAATGCCACCTCCTTTATGAGCTCTAAAAAATTGGATTCTTATGGGTAAAGTCTACTGGATGAGGTCATCGCTTCCTTTGTCTAAGTAAATTGGATTTCTTAAAGCCCTATATTTATACTAATCACGTGATCATTGTTTAGTGGCTATATTAGCAACGGTCACAATTCATAACGGTATTTTAAAATCCAAAAACATAAAACCAATGAATTTCACATTTTATATAACCATGATAATACATTTAATTATATCAAGAGAAATTTACATTAATGAAATTTTGGGTCAATACATGGATGATGTCATTTATGATGTGTTTTTTAAGAATAAATACAATGTTTTATTAAATTAAATATTTATATAATATCAGGCACGCATATTAATTAATACACACTTACACATCATCCTTTTTGAATTAAGTGTTGAACTAACAATATTTTTATTCATCGATCATAGTTAAACTAACATAGTGGGAAATAAAAATGAACTAAAATCCTTAAAAATCCTATCAAACTAATTCTTCATTAAAAGATGACAATTTTATATGAAATCAATATATAATTCAGTTAATATTTATTTCAAACATTTCTCCAAACAAATCAATAATATTTCATGAAAACATATGAAAGTGGACATCTAAAAATAATAAAATACATTGAATCATAATATATGAATGATAAATTTATATGAGGAAGATAATGATTAAAAAAATTATTAAAAATAAAAAAAACTAAAAAAAAAATTCCCTAGATACCAATTAAAAATATGAATTAAAGCAGGTTTATATAACTATAATCATTTAAATTTATTATAAAAAATCACATAAATGAGGTAGGGTCACTAGTGATAGGGAGAGGTTGGGTTATTGGTGAAAACATAGAGAGAAGAAGATAGAGAAAGTTGGATGAGGGAGATTGAGATTCTAACTAAGTGGAGGGAACTCAGTGATGGAGTAGAAGATTCAACTAACAGATAGGGTGGATCACTAATAAGGGAGAGGGAGGGTCCCCAATGAGGGAGTGGGGTTCATTGATGAGAGAGGTGGAGTGTCTTCATTTAGTGAGAGTGAAACTAATGGTGAGAGAGGGGTTCAAACATGAATTGTAATCAACTAACCTGAGTCAACCTACCACATCACCTAGAGTAATCTGACATAAGGATCGAGGTGCATTCCGGATCACCTGATCTAGTGAAAAGCATAAAGGTATATATCTATAACCAGTGGAAATGGTTTTGACCTTAAAATAATAATAATAAACAGTTGAAACTTTACTAAGGACCTGGTATTGTGCATTTATACTTTGGAATTACATGCATAATAAATTTCCAATTTTAAATAAATGAACAAGACAAAGATTAAGTAAGCCAAACTTAGCATAAGATAAATAGACATCCAACAATACGTGATCAGTAAATTTTATTTCTCTCATTAATTCAAAATAAAAATAAAAAAAACTAATTTACTATTATAATACATAATAGAATAAAATATACACACCAAATAAACCCAAATTAGGACATGTTAATAATAAAGTATAATAGCTAGTCAAATTAGCAAATACATAAACATCTGAAAAATAAAACAGAACATGAATCATCATGAAAATTACTCCAAGTGATCTATGGCCACTCACTACATCCAAAAAAATCCATCAAAAAACTACAAGAATAACCACTGGTCATAGATAACAACTGGGTAAACTGTATGGAAACATAAGATCTATATACACACAAACAGGTTTGTATGTAGGGTTTGAGATAAATAGGTCTAGTAGGATTTCACTAAAGATTTTATTCATTTGTTTTAATAAAACATTCCAAAAATTCTAGTTTGAGTATTATTTGAAAATAAGTTTTTCTATAAAAAGGAATAAAAAGAACTAAGTATCATAATTTTAACCATTTTCCCAAAAACCACACGGTGAAACATTTATGAAAAACAATGAAACGCATAGAATTTAAAACATTGACTCCAAACCCAAGTTGATAAATTCAAATTTCCATTAAAACATTTTTTTGAATCTTCTTTTCTACACTAAGGGGTGGAACCACCTTTTAAATTGGAAAACCATTTTAAAAAATTTACTATGTGGTCTCCAAATCTTATAAAAACAAAACCAATTCATATTTACTTCTTAAAAAACATTCACAAATATTTCTTTTTTAAAACAAGTTTGAAAAATGAATCAAATCATAAGTAAAGAATGAATGTAAAAATTAGCCACCATAATGTCAAAAAGCATAAAAAATTTAAAAAAATAAAAGGTTACAAAAAACCAAAAAAACATGGGGATACAAACAAAGTACGAAATGGGAATGCATAAGATAATACCATCATCAGTGATATTTGTAATGGTAAACTCTTCAAGTTTTAATGTGTTATGATCTTAGAAATTCTCAAGTTGATCTAAATGCTGGCCTGTATTGCATTCCTAAAAAGGTACAAGTAGTTGCTCAAATCCCATAGTCACAACAAGGAACTATTCATGATTAGTTACCATGGTCTAATCAAGGAACTCCTTTTGATTATCTCCCATGATCTAATTGATTACTCTTCCCTAGTAATGATGTAACTATAATTCACCCAGCCCAAATCACTCCATAGTAACCGGACTAGGTGGGCTACTTGACCTCATATGCACCTCCATATACATCAAATACTTTCATCTAAAAACAAGGGTCTATGGTGATACTTTGGGGATATTATACTCTCATATCAAAGTAAGAAACAACAATGGAAAAATAGAAATAAAATATATCCATATAAATAAAATAAACATACATCACAATAGGTGAAAATAAAATCATATAAAACCCATGTTATATCAGAAGGACTACTATAAAAATCATACAAGTTATATAGACCTAATAGAGATCCATAATGGGTAGATCATATATATCAAAACCCATAAAATAACCTAAGTATACAAAACTAAGAAAACTACAAAAATTATCTTAAATACAAGTCCTTTTATAACTCATATGCTTTATCTTGGTTTGAAAGATTAAATATCCATCATAAGGCCTTATCCTTTATAATTTACTACAACCATGAAGTCTACTCAGGTACCCAAGGAGGCCTGATGGTGCGATTAAAGCTTAGTAATCCACTACCAATGTTGACCCTAAATATATACAGCCTAAAAAATGAATAATTTTGTACAATCAAAAATGAATAAAAACATGAATAAATAAACACTCAAAATAATTGGGTTCAATGTTGACACTAAGATCAACCATACCTTCTTCGGTCAGTGTCAAATTTCTCTAAATAGGATAGATATAATCACTAAGGGGAATGGTGTGCATCACTATATATATCATGTATAATATCAATCAAAGGGAAATGTTCCCACCCTATATATCTCATATATCAAACTTTGAGAGAGAGTGACACTTGTCATGTATATCTCATGTAAAATACTTATGTTAAATAGATCCCACCCTATATATCTCATATATAATACTTGGGAAGAAACACACCTACCATGTATATCGCATATATCATTCTTGGGGGGGGGGGGTTTCCTACCCATATATCTTATTTATAATAATCTAGGGGAATGGTACTCACCCTATATATCTCATATATTACATTTTTTTATGTCCCCCTTGGGTTGAATTTAAAATTGAAATTTTTATCTAAAATAAGTATAAGATTATTTAGTGTCTAATAGTTAATACAGACATCCATCAACGGGATGAAAATGGCCCAAAAAGGATTTATTCATAAGGAAGAAAATGAAAATCA
Organism: Viscum album; assembly: GCA_963277665.1. NCBI lineage: Eukaryota > Viridiplantae > Streptophyta > Magnoliopsida > Santalales > Viscaceae > Viscum > Viscum album. The sequence continues at coordinate 1,191,958,268 of OY728123.1, read as the reverse complement.
TTTATTTATTTTTTAGTTCAAGCACACCTCAGGTCAGTATAATAAAAAGTCATATGAAAATAGAAAATAAGAAATATTTTAGGGATAAATTAAGGACCACCTATATTAGTCTTGAGAGAAGTCACTTTTCGTATATCAGTAGCAAATCTGATCTCAAATGGTTAAAATTTAAGATTCTTAAAAATCCCTAGAAGAGGACATAAACCTTCATAACTGGTATAAAATATGAAAACTATGAAAAAATGAGAAATTGTTGACATGAAGTGATATATTTACCTTATAATATCATCCATATTGAACAAAACTCTAAACCATCAAAACATGAGGATGGCCTTACTCATAATAGAGTAATTCAAAAGGGGACAAGGGAATGCACCACTATTGTAAGGGAGTACCCTTAATTCCTAGATTTAACATCATACCTTTAACATAATTTATTATTATTATATTTTCTTTTATTTTTTACTTTATTTCCTCCCTCATTATAACTTCTGTAAAACTTCTAGACTTTTGGTACAAATAAATCCTCCCTTTAGAAACTATAACTTTTCAAAAACTCCACCTCTGAGGATAACTTCTAAAACTCCATGTTTGAGGCTCCTGAAATCTTGAGAAAAACCCCTACTAAGATATTAACATATAAATTTGAAATATATATATAACTTTTGGATATTTAACCACAAAAAACTATTATTGGTTTTCATATGTACTATATCAACCCATGATTAACATACATGGATATTTCATCTTTTTAGATTAATATTCAATAAATTTAAAATGTATATGCTTGAGGATTATAATATTTTAGTTCTTTTAGAAACATGAAACATAATATTCTAATTTGGTGAAATATCTTCAAAATATACCATAATTATCTTCTTACATAGTATGCCTCTTAGGTATACCCTACCTAAAACTTTCTTCATAACCTAGGGAAGGAAACATAAGAAAGAGTGATCTCAGATGCATAGTAAAGGTAGATAAAGGGGATACCTAAGAAAAACATGGACATAAGCATATGATAACATGAAAATAACATTTTGAAACCATACCCTTCATATCAAAGATCATAATCCTGATTCATGGCATAAATATTTGTTGTTTATAAGACATGATTCATAAGGGAATCAAAGAACATAATACATTGGAGAATAATACATTGAACTTTTAGCATACACATAATCATATAAAATCATTTCCATATTGGTCAAGGTTTACTCCCAAGACTATCACAGTGGAAAAATTCTCTTACTGAACCAGGTTCACTCCTCATTCTATCTCGGTATTATTTAACTGGGTTAACTTCTCATTCCATCCCTTTATTAATGAACTAGGTTCACTTCCCATTCCATTCATGTCTATATCATGAGATATAAATCTTTACCCAATGTATTGGAACAAGATATAGGTCTCACCCCTCACATAATGAAAACCATATTTATGTGTGCCAAAAGATCATAAAAATTCATCATATAATAACCCATGACATGAAATGGGTATCATAAACATTTTATCATATCATAACCTGTGTAAAATTGATAGGTATCATAATCATTTAATCATAGAATAACCCATGAAAAGAAGCGGGCTTCATAAGTATTTTATCATGGTACAACTCGTGGAAGATAAAAGGGTTTCATAAACATCATTATATCAAAACATAAATCATTTAGATAAAGAATATGAATTGTATCCTTGGATCATATCCCCATCAAGTCATAGTTAACACCAACATATGTCATATTAGATAGAAAATAATTTTGAAAGATCATCTAAAATATTTATTTAGTAAAATATCATTTCCACTTATGAAAACTATTTTAAAAATATAAATCATTTCAAAACATTTTTCTTTGAAAATAACATTTAAAAACTATAAATTAATCTTTTAAAATCATTTAAAAAGCTTTTTAAACATAAAAAATTTTCTAAATCCTTTTCTTTGAAAAGAAGCTTGAAAATTTATAAAAAAATCTTTGAAAATAATTTAATAAAATTTTAAAAAATAAAAAAATTGAAATAATTTTCCATAAAAATGATCTTAAAATATAATTAAAACATTTTTAGAAAACATATTTTTGTAAGAAAACATATTTCTCACCGAAGAGAGAGATAAAGTTGTATTTTCTTTAAAATAATCCTAATAATTTAAAGTACCATAGAGTGTAAAAATTTTACCATTAGTTGGATATATCATGAATAACCCAAGGATAATATAATTAATAATAATTATTGAGAGTTAGATCATGATATTTCAACAATTGAGACTTAATTATAAACAATCTTGATATATGATGAGTTTGTAACATAAAATGTTTATGACTTTGGTTTCTTTGAATCATATGCCCCATGAAGGAATAACATAAAATGGAACTTAAAATATCATGAGGGTAAATAAATTCATGATATTACATGTCAAATGGAAAATATATACACCTCATGAAATAATATATGTTCATAACATAACGTACTTATCAAAGAAGGAAGATTGGGACAAAAATCCCTTACAGTTTTCGTAACTTTTGAACTGTAAACCCAATTAAAGAGATATTAAAAAATGGATATATAATTACCAATAATTTTAATCATAATAAACATAAATTATAATCATTTTCAGTATATACACCACATAGAATAAATAGGTGGATGATATATCATCTGTCTCACAAAAGTAAAAAGTGAGACATAAATCCTTAACCTTAAATATTGAATTTTGTCGCACTCAGTCAAAACTCATGTATAATAAATATAAGTTTATTATACATATATGATAGAACCATATTAATATATATCATACCATATATTATTTTCTTATTATATTTTATTACCAACTTATTAATGATTCCATTTTAAAGTTATGGTTCGAGTAATAACCGCTTTGTTTTTCATAAATGTTTTGATTTGTTATATTTTTTGTTATACTACTTTAATCATGATTTTAATCATATAAGAAATTATAAACATGATATAAATATCATATATATTCAGTTTATATGTATTTATAATAATCTATAAAATATAGAAGTATGAAATTAAATACACCATTCATGAAGATGGTAGGTCGTACATATACATAAATGTTGTTTCCATTTCATTGGCGGATTAAAAGAAACAAAATTGTATGATATATTATAATTAAATAAATATTTTTATTTAATATATATAATGTATGTTTATTAAACTTTTCCTTAAAAAATTCCAGGTAAATCTTGTATTAACACCATCGCTTCGTGAGGTGGTAGTCTGTCGTACACACGAATGACATTATCGAATTCCCCAAAAATAAAAACTGTAAAGCTATGCACGATATAAAAATAAAAAAATAATAATCACATAAGAAAAAATCATATATTTAATATATAAATAATAAAACAATCATTATTACAAGACTTGAGATGTGTTAATGTAAAATCGAATGACATCGGTTCATGAAGTGATAGTCCTCTGTACACATGAACGGTGATTTCGTAACCCATTTGATGGAAGCATGTGTGGTTGTAGGTTGCAACCTTAAGATAAAGAAATATAATAATATGAAATAAAATAATGTTATTATATAATCATGGTATAATAATAATTTAATTTGTTAAATAAATAAATAAAACAAAAATGTTCATTGATGAACGTTACTTCTTCTTCGGGTATCCTCCTTAGGTTTGCACTAAAGCATTGATTGGTTGGAATTTTTCCCAGAATAAGGCCTACAGGGTTAGAGGAGGGAATTTTGGAAGTTATTTGGGAATATATTTATCAATACAAATGGATTTATAGTTGTGAAGAAGTGGGGAGAATGAGTTATCTTTTATAGTTGAGGAGTGACATTCTTGTAAATACTCAAAAGTATTCACTATTGGGAGGTCAATCTTACATCAAGTGGATAAAAATATGATAATTAAATGTTTCTAGGGATTATATGTTCTATAGAAACCTACCACATACATTTAAAAACTTATTTTAGGCATTTTATTCCTTAACATCTAAGTTTCCTTATTTTTACCATTTTGGTTTTATATTATAGAAAACTAGTTTTCTAATCCTATTAGTTTATCCTTTAAGAATAAAATAAAAGTATCCTTACTATATAATTTGAACCCAATGATTCTAAATATGAAATCAAATTTATAAAATAAAAAACATTCGTGTGATGGAAATTAATTTTAATATAAATTCATGTAATGATAAAAAACACTACTTTAACCGCAACCACACTAAGTTTTTACTATTTAACAGTCAATATAGTCATTATAATAGAACAATTGGTCTAGAAATTAACCATATTTAATAATTATTAATATTTAAAAAAAATTAGAATATGGTATTTTTAGTAATTTTAAATCATTTAATAAAATATCATTTATTATAAAATAACATTAATGAAAATTTTGACATTGTTAATTTAATTTAAATTTAAAAATATCAATACAATGATGGAATTTGAATATATTTTTTTAAAACTATGTATGATTATTTATTAATATAAAAAACAATTAAATATAACAATTCATTCAATTTACTTCACTATTAATATTTTTAGTATCATTTATTTTATTTTATTATTAACAAAATAATTAATATGTTAGCATTTATTAAGAATTTAAAGTAATTATTTCATATCAAAAAAATTAAAATAAATTATCATGATAAAAAAATTATATTTAAAAATGATATATATAACTGAACACATGTGGTTTTTTCTTTATCTCAAGACTTTATAGATATTAAAAGTAATAAAAGCATCTTTTTTGTCTTTTTCTTTAATTGACATATTATATGGGTCATATTCAAAGGAAAGTGGAAATTAATTTCCATATTTCATAGAATTATATCAAATAATTATAAAAAAACTCATAAAATAAAATTAAGATAACATTTTAGGTCATTTTAACACTTATCATTCTAGTTTAACCCTCAGTAAACTCATTATTACTTTAACCATCGTAAATAATTTTTACTACATTCACTATTCATTTTTGTCAAATATGAAGTTATCCTTTTCAGAAATTATAAATTATGATGATTTGAAAAATATCATCCTTTTTTATAAATTCAATTCACATAATTTTAAATAATTAATTTAAAATTAATCTCGTTGACATTATGTGAAAGCGGGTTTTTAAAGAGAAAATGTTCAAAAGTTTATAAAGCTTTTATATCAATCACAACATGAAATTGATTCCAATGACATAAATTTTATTAATTGATATAAAATTAAACTAATTTTACTTTAAAAATAATTCAAAATAAAATTTACCTACATAAATAAATTAAATGAAAACACAGTTTTCAATTAAAATTCAGTATTTCTCATTATTCATCGAAAAATGAAACTTTTTAGAAAAATACAAAAAATTACCCCTAAACTACTTTTTATTTGAAAATTTCAAAAATTATTTTTATTTTATCAAATTACTTTTCTAAAATTTTTTAAAATCAGTTTTAAAATAAGTTCACCATAAGAAAGTGACAAAACTACCTTTTAGAAAAATATTTTTTTTATGCATAAAATTGAATTTATTACTATATATTGTATATAAAATACATAATATAAATTTTAAAAACATTATTGAATATATGATATATGAATTTCATTAAAATAATTAGTTGAAAGTTATTTGGTTAATTTATTGATATAAAATACACTTGTGTGCATAAAAATAGTTTTTCAGAAAAATATTTCCTTTTATTTTAAAAAGGGTTTTATTTATAATTAATTGGAAACAAATGAGTTGTATAAACATGTGTAAACCATATTTTCATAATTTAAATAATATTATTAATACCGGACATTTCAACAACTAGTTGATAACTATCATATTAAATAATAATATTTAAATAGTATCTCATGTTTGGTTTAAACTCAGTGTTGCATGTAACGCAAGTTAAACTCAGGGTTTCATGTAATGTAAAATATAAAAAAGATTAAATATATTTGAAAAAAATATTTCAAAAAAACTCGAGATGTTATATTTACCACTTCTAACAATATTTAGAACCCCAAAAAACAACTCTAACTTTTAATCTCCCAATTACCATAAACTCTCTAATGCATTATATATTTCACACATAATAGATTAGAATATTTAAATTACATTAATATGTAAGAAATTTCTCTCAAACATATGATTTTCCCTTATCCAAAAAACTAATATGTCAGATTTTTTCAATACATAGTATATTTTCCTTTTAAAAATTACCTACATAATATATTTTCTCAAAACATAATATATTACTTTTTTATAAAACATTAAAAAATGTAACTTCCAAAAAACACTTAGGATATCCCTCCACACCAAAATATTTTTCACACCAACATGAGATATTGAATTTATTTTGTTTCATAACATGATCAATAAAATATATTATATATATAAAGGGTTCCTAAATGTTGAAAAAAATTTACTCCCATGAAATATCTGAGGAAGATCTAAAAGGTTTTAGACTTAGAGAATCCTCTCTTGATATATCCACTTTTGGTAGATCTAACCTTAGGCCATCATCTTCTTAGAATATATGTTTTATCTCCTGGATATATAATTTCTAAGAATAAGTCTTCAAATATGAATGCACAATGTCTGGGTGTCCCTCCATTGATCTTTTTATATTTTACTGATTTATATATTCATTAGGATGTGGATTTAATAGGATAAATGATCCAAAAATTATAATTTCTAGACCATTCATAATATATATTTTCCTTCCATACTATACATAAGATATTAGTCTTAAGAAAATTTTTAAAATATATAACAAACTAAAAAATACTAAAATCACTCAAAAGTTCCTAAAAAACCTCCCAAAACCATTAAACCTTATTAAATCACACTAACTACTAAAAATAGCATTAAACCATCCCCAAATATGATTTAGATCTCAACACTCAATTCTATACTTATTCCAACACTTCTGAAACCCCCACCTGGTCCCAATACACTCAACCAATCCAAGGATTGGTCCCAAAATACACTCTTAGATGTCCATACATAAATGAAATCTCTAAACATGTAAAATTATAGAGTTAAATAAAAAGTTTAGATTTTAAAAAAAATTGGGTTATAATTTTGTCTGAAATTTAAACAAAACACACATGGACCATTCTAGGACATCACAACCTCCCCACCATATAACTATTGTTCCTTAAGTTATATTCCCAAACATCACTAAGAATATTTGGTGAACAAATTCAGCCATTTTGCAGGGATTTAAAAATCACACAACCACATCTCTTCTTCGATGTGGCCATGCTACTACGAAACACATACACAAGGAACTATTTTTTCATGTAGAGTATTTTCACTATAGTACACAATATGAAATGGATTCCACTCAAATTAAGCATTAACCCCAAGATAAATTTTTTCAATGTTGATAACATGAGAAATTTTAGAACAATTATATTAATGCTATGAAACATGGAATACATCATTCATAACACTAAATCATTTTGGAAGATCTAATTAGTATGATACAACACTAATTCCCTATATAATATCAAATATCCCCACATACTTGGGTGTCTAATTCCCCTACCTTTGTATGAAATGATTCCCTAGTCTATAAAACACTCATAGGAATAAACAAACTCCCACCTCAAACTCCAGAGGATGGTATTATCAGTCAGCATATGACCCTGAATGTTATGAGAAACCCCCAACCACTTCATAATAAATTTAATATCCACTAATGTATCCTACATGAGACTCTTTACAATAAATTATGACTCCCTTTCTTCCAAAAAAAATAGAAGAGAATGGCATGGAGTACCATATAAAGCCTTAAAAGGTGCCATCTGAATGGATTCCTAGTAGGTATTTTTACATCCAAACTCTAATAATGCTAATTGGTTCTCCCAAGAACCTCTAAAGTCTATGATACATTCCCAAATCATGTCCCTAATTATGTGAATAGTCTTCTCATACTTTCCATCTATCTATTTTTGGTAATAATTTCTCAAATGCACATACGTATTGAGTGCCTTTTGTAAACCTCACTAGAAGGATGATGTAAAGCATGTATCCTTATCTAAGAAGATACTCAAGGAACTCCATATTGGTATTCCATATCCCATAAATAGATCTTTCTTAGATCATTAATAGACAAAGTATCCCAAATTGGTATAAAATGAGCCACTATATTCAATTGATCCACAATAACCCACACCACATCACTACCTTAGGGTGTCCTTGGTGACCTTGTCTTAAATTCCATATTCAAATTATCCCACTTCCACTCAAGAATGGGTAGTTAATGAAAAATTATAGGGCTTAATGATTTTTATAGTTCACCTATTGATAGGTGGAGAACCATTTAACAAAACCTATCATATCCCTTTTTATCTTAGGATACAAAAACCAACTGTGTATGTCACAGTACATGTTGGTCAAAATTGGATGTACTACCTAGCTTGAGGCATGTGAATCCCTCATAATCTCCTAATGTATTCTCATAGGGTCTACAAAATGACATTGAACATAAAGGATTTTCAATATTAAGAGACCATTCCATTAGTGGTCCACCCCATATATGTTTTCTCTCATGAATTAATTGTATAAATCTGAAAACTCACTCCTTTTAAACCTACATGGGAGGGAGAAAGTGATAGATAAAGGCATAAGAGTTTCTCAGTGCTAATATACCTAAATATCAATTCATGTCTTATTAAATTGGTTGATCATCTTCCACTAACTACCTAAATCTTATACCACCTGAGTATGAGTATTTCTGTTCATTATATCTATAAAAATGTTCCCCTTTATATGGGTATACATTCACTTAAAATAAAAGGATTGGAGATACTCAGCCCACCTTCACTAATAAAGGTTCATGTACCACTATGATAAAATATACCTCGTGCTATTGTGGTTAGTGTGTACCACAAACCACTCACCCAAAAGGTAATGCTACCAATATCTCAAGGCATGCACTATTTTCGCTAACTCAAGGTCATGAATCTAGTAATTCTACTCATACGACCTCATCTTCTTAGACACATAAGAAACTACTCAACTATCCTATATCAAAACTACTCCTTAAATGAAAAATTATGTATCACAATATAAGTTATAATCCATACTAGCTCAGTTAGGGTCAAAATCATCATAGATTCTGACCTTCCTTTCAACTCCTAAAAGGATCCCTCATGAGCATTAGACTAAGAAAACTTCACTCTCTTCATAATCAGGTCAGTTATGAGCATAGAAAAGTCTTGAATAAATATCTTATGATAACTTGAAAACACCAATAAAAACTATAGATCTTAAAAAAAATGGCAGGCCTCATCTAATAAAATATTGCCTCAACCTTGTTAGGGTCTACTGATACTACATCCTCTGATATCGCATGCCCTAATAAATTCACTTAAAAAATCCAAATGTGGAACTTTTTGACCTTTATATGTATCTAATTATCTCTAATTTTGATTAAGATAACCTCCAAATTACAAGTGTGATCCTCTCCCAACTGGGAGTGTAGATGATTCTGTCTACAAATATGACCAAAAAGGTATCCAAATAAGTATATAAGACCTAATTCATTAGGACTATAAATATTTTTAGCATTTTCATTAAATAGAACAACAAAACTAGATACTCATATAGATTTTATCAAGTCTTAATGTAGTTTTATGTGTATTATAATGAATTTACCTGAGCTAATGATAACCTAATCTCAAGTTAATCTTAGAGGACACTTTGCCTCCTCTAATTTGATCAAAAAATCATCAATATAAGGTATTGGATATCAATTATTGGTTTTCACTTGAATTAGATTCTGATATTCCATACATAATCTTAAAGAGTCATCATCCTTCTTGGAAAATAGGACTGGGGCACCCTAAGGGGACACACTTGGTCATATGAACACCTTTTTCTCCACATCCTCTAATTAAGCATTACGATCTCAAATATCAGTAAGAGACATCTTGTAAAGTGGAATAAAGATATTCTCTAAGCATTGAATGTGTTTTTTAATAAAATCTACATCTCTCTTGGGTGGAAATCCTGATAAATTCTCAAGAAAAAAAATCATGGAACCTAGTCAACAAAAGGAGTAAAGACCACCTGGTGAATCTTCTCATCATCCAAAATAAGACTAGAAACCTGGGATGTGATCATGCCTAGATATTGATTTTCAGGTCCTGTATAACCTATCTACATGTCCCACTCTCCAATATAAACACAAATATAATCCTTATTATATCTAAACAAAAATATTTAATTAAAAGATTCAATATAGGCCTGATATTTCGCTTTCCAATCTATTCATTAGATTACATCAAAAAGTATCATCTCTAATATGATGAAATCCTAGAGGAACCTATAGCCACCAATCACTATAGTATAATCCTAACACTTATAGACAACCTAATATTATACCCCTAAATTTGTATCAATCTATAACACCCTATTTATATACTCAAGGGACATCCCTAAGATAAAAAAATATCGAATATAAAATAATTTGATGCTTTTATATCAAAAAAGAAAAAGATGGTTGAGTAAAAGAAACTAGAATCACAACTCATGTAGTAGATAGTTAGAAATCATGATTAGTATGTGAGAGATCAATAGCGTGAAACTGGAATTTACTTCATATCTAATCTCTATCATAACTCCCCTAGAATTTAATACCCTATTAGAAATATTGTCATTATACATAGGAACTAAGTCCTCCACCTAGACTGAAATGGCTAGTGGAATTCAAACTTCCCTCCTATTGTGGTGTACAAGATCTTTCCCCTAAAACATGTACCTATTCAGACCCTCTATAACTAGGTAACCACTAATCACTCCTATAAAATATCTACATTTATCTTATCTTTCCATATAGTCATTAATCAATGGACCTCTAGTCACACTGTCGATGAATATGGTCATTCCTATCACACTAATGAAACTCTATTGGACTGGATCTCATAGGAGTAAGTGATTAATCACTACTATGTTTGATCTAACAGTCACCTCACTGGTGTGAACCATCAAGTCAACACTTCTGACTACCTGAGAACCCTCTTCTGATCATTTTATAAGAATCCACCTTTGTTGAGCTTCTACCCTTTCTCGGGTTCCTCTTACTAATGATGGAATTATTCACTACCTCTATAAACATAGGCAAGTGAAAATACTCATATTAACCTGTATCATGTACCTATGGATATCCTCAAAATTTGTCATGATGGCTACCACATGCTCCGCTCACATTATGAAAAAAACTACATATCACTTAAGTGAATAGTATAAACCATCACTAACATACCTCCTTGGGTGAGGTGTATAAACTCACTATCCCTTCATCCATTGTTTTAATTTGTAAAAAGTAATAAAAATCTAGGTATGGATGTACTTTTAAGAAAAACACATGTGCTAGTCTACTTAGACCAAAATATCCCACCAATGCTTCACTGGGATCTATATTACATAAAGAGATAACTTTACCCACCTCTTAGAGGATATCTTGATATGATCAATAATAGTCTGAATGAACTATGACTATAGATCTACAGCCTAATGGATAACCTCCCTTGTAAACTATATGAATATGTGGTCAATGAAATCCCTAAGATGGGGTAAATTAGTTGTTAAAAATTTAAAGTTTTTCCCTTTAAACAATCTTTTCAATTATTCGGTTGAATTTTTTATTTTAATATCACGCACAAAATAACACACAAATCGGGAATAGTAAATTTTTAATTTTCTCTACTCAATGTTAGTATCTAGTCTTTGAAATTATCTAGTAAATCCTATGGTCATATGATCCAATAGTAAAATCATGTGAATCAGTATGAGCAGGGAAAATACTTATAAATCACTTTATAATATCCTTGAATTATTTTATGCATCCTGTATATTTATTTTATCCTATACTGATAAAATAATATCAAATGATTGGGAGAAAACATATACATATTCCTCTTGTAGAAAATGATCCATTTTCAGGTGTGTTGAGATCTTCTTCACTTCATTTACCTTGCACATCACTAAATGCAATAACTTCCTAAAATTAATTCATCTTCATCATGTAATTTTTTTTAGAATATATAGATAATTGTTGGAACTTCTTCACCACTCTCTATATTGAAAATTTCATTACCAACATTCCCAATTTTTCTTCACAAAAATCTCAAAACCATTCTCTTTCTTTCATTGAGGATTTATTCATAGAAAGACAAATGAATAATTTTAATTATAATCTTCCCAAAATTATCATATTTTTAATTTCTCACTAAACATACTCTATCATTTCTTTAAACCATGTGTAGTTATAAATGAACCACATAAATTCAAATATGTGGAATTATTATATCTTTCTTTCTTATTTTCATCTAGTAAATTCTCATACATTTAAATCACCATGATTATATGAGACAATGAATTTATAGTAATATAATTATTCCTTCATTAATATATTCTCATTTATCTTGAGAACCCTTATCCCTTATTTAATCATGAAATTATTCCTTATAAATACCATTTAACATTATTTCTCTATAATAATTTTTATATATGCACCGGTGATCTTTGTATTGTATCTCCTGCAAACTCCTCAATCACCTTGTATGTTTTTTTCTCATATACACTATATCATGTATGAAAATTATCTTGTGCATATAGGATGAATTCAAGATAGTATATATAACATGAATCATTATCTCTCATGCTGAATATATGAGGGCATATTTCAAGTTTTATGAACATGACTCAATATCAACATGAAGTAAGAAGATTGAGACCTCCTTATATGGTAGTATGTAGTTACGATATGTAGAACCATATACAGTCTCGTAACCTCACAATAATCCAATTTTTTAGGACATATGTTTGTGATATCTCAATATATCATGGTTATTCATCCTTTTTTCTTAGGTTTGGTTAAAAGTTTGTGGTTAATTAAGTTTATGGCCACTCACACATACTCATGGTGTCTTCCTCTCACATGGTTAGGTCAAATCACAACTCATAAAGTTGTTTGGTTACACAATCCTTTTTGAAAATATATTATATTTACTAAAAGGATCATGGTCATTACCTCTATGGTCAATCTATCTATGTCCTTTCAGTTGGTTAAATATTCTCATGGCAGGTCATCTCATGGTAGGTTAGTTTATAGTAAGTCAAAAGTTTGTTGTCAGTCAAACATCTCTTCTGGTTTTCACTATTCCAACCATTATTGTGGTCTCTCAACTTCTTATCATAATGTATCAAGGTATCTCTAGTGCTTGTGGTAGGATGCAAGCCTTGTGATCAGTCACATACAGACAGTGTGTACCGAAATCCTATTAATCAAAGGATGAATATGATAAGCAACATTTGATTGAACGGTGTTGATAGGTCGAAGGACTATGATTATAAGAATATATTTTAAAGTAAAGGAATAATATTTTACATCTATATAAACCCACGTCATAATTTACTTCAATCTTAATCCACTTAATAAATAAAGATAATTCTTTAGTTGGTCGAAATCCATGACACTAGGGTTATCTCTCGACACACTCACAAACACCATCCTCATGGGTGTGTTCCCACATGCATGATACTTACTCCTACTATTCACCACCCAAATATACCCAATGTGAACTATTCTTGATCCATGTACTAAGGTTTTTCTATTCCAAGAAAATTACACCTTTTCAGTCCTCGTCCATGCAAAGACTAGTATACCCTCAAGCTTGGCATTGACTGGTCTTGGGCTACTTGGGTAGTTGGTTTTGGCTTGGACCATATTTTTTGGGTAACTAAAATCTCAATACTTAGTAAAATACTAAGTAAAATTCCATCAACTTCAATACTTTATCAACTATAATCTCAACTTCCTTTTATCCTTCAAAAATTATCTTTATTTCATATTGTAATTAATTTTCCTTCTCAAATAATATTAGAACATATTTAATCACCTAAGAGAATTTCAAAAAAATTCACATATAAATCTGAACATGGTTAATGTGTTGATAAAAAAACAAAACACAAGAATTGCATCCACTTCAAACTTCTCTATTAAAACTTATTAAGATGAATATAACTTCCTAAAGGATCTTTTTCAAACAATGGAAAAGGTATCAATAATACACCCTTTATATTTTGCTGAAAACCATGAAATATAAATCAAATTCAAACTTATCACAGTTATAAATGAATCATCCTTCAATAATTATAAGAATATGTGAGTGAACTTGATGTATGAAATAATAACATTGAATAATAAACTCAGGTTTTCTAAAAAAAAATTGTGATTTACATTCAAACTTATTCAACAATCAAACTCTTTAAACTAATAATATAATCTATGATACAAAAATTACTACATGCATATCAAGAAACTATTACAATAGTTCACACATTCAAACATACTTAATTAACAACTTATCCCATTTAAAAATCATTCTAAATATATGATTCCGCTACACATGTAAAAAAACAATATAATTGTTTTTCGGAGTGGAATCTCAAGAGGGGTAAATTGATTTCCTACCAAAATTTTATGTTAAAAACTTTATAATAAAGATCCCACAGATTTTGTAATGGCACAGTTAATTAAGATAGTAGAGATTTAACTATCTAGTTGGTCAACATGTTTCTCAAATGGTGATTATAGCTCAGTTGAATTAGTGTGAAACACTTCTTTGACTTTTGAAACAAGTTTACCGAATTAAACATATACACACACTAACCAAAACTAACTATCAAAGTGAATGAAAAATAGTTTAATGTTTTAGAAATTAAAAGTAGCAGAAAATAGATAAAATAGAGTATAACAAAATATAGTGCATAGAAAATTTAAACAAGAGGTTCATCCTCAAGTTGAGACTTAATCCTCTCCACTTGGTGATCACCTTCCACCAAGCAGTTTATATTAACAACAAACTTGATACACATCCTGTATCGGGCATCTCAATAGTTTTTACAAACTATCTAGGGTTCACACCCTCTACCATAGTTCTTCGTGGGAATGATAAACAACACATACCACACATGTTCTCTTCCACAGTTATACATGGGAAAATAAGGTGTAAGAGAGGTTTTATGTGAGTATTTTTGTATCCTCCAGTTCAAGCACAGGATACAGTGTGTATGACACAAACACACACTTCTTATAAATGTAAAATAAAAGAACATAGTAGAGAAAATATGATGATATTGGGTTTATAAGGATCATTGTTTTTGTAGTTCAACTCTTGGCTCCTTGAAGTGAATAATTTGATGTTCAAGTCTTTCTTTGAAAGTTGTCTCTAAAACAATGTGTCACAACTCTAGGTTCTAGCTTTTATGAACAGAGAGTTCTGCTTCTTGTGTTGATCGAGAGTTGATGAAGCATAAAAGGTAGAAGTGAATTTGTCCCAAATGGTCTTTATGATGCCAGTGGGTTCACAGTGTAAGTGTTGGATGGTTCGTCTTTGATCTAGCGAGTAAGTTTCTTTATATGATCAGAAGAACTTATCATCCTCTCTTTTCTTATTTGGTCTTCTCTTTTATACTCGAGGTCTGACAATAGTAATAAGTATATCACATGCAATCTTTCTCGTACCTCGTACTTTCCCCAGATACGGTCTCTCTAAATGTTTACAATCAGCATTAATTAATGTCAGAATCATTAAAGTTAACAAATATGATCGTTAGAATAATCTTAAGAATTTGAAAAAGTATGGAGTAGAAGAGTATTGTAAACTGGTAACTGTATCCTTCACAACAGTAGGCTTCAAAAGTAATTGCACATTGGCAACATTCATCAGTAACCTTCCCAATGGAAACCTTCCATCGATAAATCTCCATCGGTAACCTTCCATTGGTAACCTTCCATCAATAACTCTTCATTGGTAACCTTCCCAATTGTATCCTTGCATCAATGACCTTGAATCGGTGACCTTTCAAAGGTGACCTTGCATCGGTGACCTTGCAATGGTGACCTTGCATCGGTAACCTAGCATCAGTGGCCTTTTCATCGGTGACCTTTGCATCGAGGACCTTTGCATCAGTGACCTTTGCATTGGTGACCTTTTCATTAGTGACCTTTGAGTCGGTGACCTTTGCATTGGAGACCTTTTTACTTGGAGAAATTTTTCACTATGAGCTTTAAATAAGAGAGCAGTGAGATTAAACATACATAGTTATCACTTTGATGTAAACATTATTTTTACATAAATGATTAACTTGTAAGAGAAACATAATTATCATATAAATAAAACATGATTTGGGATTATCTAAACAAGTGAGTCCAACAATATCCCCCTTTTTGATAATCACAAATTATGTTAGTATTTTTTGAATTTGGGTTAAGCACATTTGCTAATATCCTCAGAGGTGTGTATAAGAAAATTTGAACTATGTTTATTTTAGAAAAATATAGATAGTATATATATGTAAAGAGTTCAGTCAGCTTATAAAAAATGTCTCCTCCTTTATGTTTAGGCATCTTAAAACTTAAACCTGACTTATTTATCCCCCTTTGTGATTAAAAAAAAAGAATGTAAAACAAAAAGAGACAAAAGAGTATTTTCCATTAATTAAGCAATAGTACAATATAGAAAAATGGTAAAAATATCCCTATCAACTAAGATGACCCATATTCAATCCACATCAGAGATGTCCAAATGAGATTTGTCTTTGGAAGTGGAGGAAGCAGGTTCTAAAGATTTGGGATAGGCCTAGGGATGGTTATCATCAGGGTAAGAGGAGTTGAAACAGAAGCATTAGTAGACCTATAGTGAGTAGATCTCTGAGGAATGGTGGGGGTCAAGATTCTGATAGCTTGTGCAGTAGTCATCAAGGAGTAACACTGGTAGATCCTGAGGTACCTGAGGTAGAAGGGAAAGATGGAAGAATAATGATGGGAGTGTAGTCCACATGGAGGAAAGGAAAAAAATATTTCTGAAATCCATAATAATACTTCCTCCTCTCTCCATGGATGAAATAAAATCATCCTTATTCTCCATAAATTTCTCTAAGGTAGGAGTCAACTCTCTAAGTCTTATAACTTTAACATTAAAGGCTTGAGTGACAGGTGGAATCCTCAAGCTCTCCAATATCAACTTGATGTGACCATCCATGTGATGCTTAGTGTATACCCTTTTGTAGTTGAAATCAACTTGTTCTTTGATGACCTTCTGATCTTGATCAGCTTATCTTAAATAATTTCATACAAGATTATGAATTTCTCTAGTAGTGGAAATAACATGAGTCATAGACTGAATATATGAGGTACTGGTACTATAGAACTTCTCAACTTCTTCTCTAACCACTATCCTGAAGGTTTCTAGATCAACAAGAGTAGAGGCTAAAGATGAAGCAGATGCACACAGAGGTGCCATAGTGAAAGCCAATGTCTCCTTAAAAGATTTAGTTAGCCAACTAATCAGTCTATTCACATCATCATCTTGGAAACTCACATGTGTCTCCATGGACTTCTTAAAGTCCTAAAACATAGTGACCATTTTATAAACCACACTTTTAACATATCTAAGATATTTGTCAACCTAAACCCTTGAAACCATGTAGGAGTATAATCTAGCAATATACTGCTTCATAGATTCTATAGAATCTGCAAAGTTATGATATGATTTTGATATTCCTTTACTTCCTTTAGCAGGATGGAGTGAGAGGCAAAAACTAGCCTTTCCATTGCAGAAGTGACAACTTCTTGATTGTGAGTCATATCCCTCTATAACCCAACAAATCTCTCATCAAAGTGGCTCTTCAAATCTAATTTCATTGATTCCAAATCATCCTTCTTCACATAGTCATGAGAAAAAAGAACCACTGGCTGCACAATAGTGGTTTCTAAAACAGTAGGAATTAGAGGACTTCTGATAGGCTGGTCATCATCAGAGTCTCCATAATCTAAGCCTAAGACCAGAAATTCAGGGTCTTCTGACCAATCCTCTATTCCAAGATCTACAGCAACTGAACTTGTGGCAACAGGTTCTTCCCCCTCACTTAGAGCATTCTCCTGATCAACCATATCCATCTCTTCCTTAACTCTTTGAGAAAATTCATCAATAGAAGGGTCCACTACCACTTCTTCTACTGAATATTCAACTACTTCCAAAGAAATTACACCTTCAACCGAATCAGCAACTTCTTTATCTATCCTTTCTACCATTTTTGTATGTCCTATCAGAGGACTAAGACTTAGACATTCTTCTTTACTTACATCAGTAGCAGTCTCAAAGTTATCATGACTAGATTCAATGTTATCGTCCTCATCTGAGGTCCCTCTAATGTCTCTTAAGACATTTTCTTCCCCTTATTCCTCACTAGTCTCTTCATTATCCATGTACCTTAGAACGGTCTCCCATCTAGGAAAACTCTTTGGTGGGATAGGCTCACCAAAGGATACAGTATTAGCACGAGGATTGTAGGGAAGGTTAGGATCACTCCTATCATCTATAGGAGAGTTATCCCTTTCTTGCACAGCCTCAGCTTCACCCTCTTCATCTAAATATTCAGGCTCTGCTTCACCAAGATTTAGACCATGAAATATCTTATCCTTAGGCCTAGTAGGATGAGTGACAGGGTTGAATTCCTCATATAGCTTAGCCTCATCATGTACCCATCTTCTTTTCCAAGGGTTCCAATTTATTTTCATGAACTTGCAAATTACCTTTGTAATGCAAAAATTGACCCTTACTACAACTATTTCCTCCTTTTATCTAGTAACTCCTTTCACCTTCAGCATCAAGGATATAAATCTAGCATAAAATAAGGCATTGGATTTTGAACTGGGCTTTTTCATATCTTCTAATTAAATCATCAACAGCCTACATAAATTTATCATACATCCATGCTTTAACAGATTCAAAATAAATACATCTTGAAATTTCAATGTAGCAAAGTCCCCTCTACTGGGACTCAAGACATGCTGGACAAACATAAACAATAGCTTGTCTTCTCTTTTTATTTCAACCCCAATGACTTTGCTAGGGATACCAGTCCATGTCAGTTCGTCTAAGTCTTCTTCATAACATAAGAACTCGTTATTGGGAGGCACCACTTCTGAGCAGTAATCATAAATCCCTTAATGTGGTACTCCCAAACACTCATCCCATTCAACATAGGAGAAGCTTACACTTACTCCATTTACCCTTGAAGACTTTCTATTCTCATCCTTAGTCGGTTCGAATTTCAAAAACTCATAAAACTCCTTCACTAACTTTGGGTAATAAGTTCCATTGTTGTTTTCCAATCATTCAACCCAGCCTTGAGCTTCAAGTGCCTTCAGCACTAAAGATATTCTCATCATCAACCATTTGGAACTGATCTCTTTTTCAACTACGATTTTCCTCTACGATAGATGAGGGTTGATCAGATTTTCCACTACCTTTCTTCCACTACTCAACTCAACTCGAGGTATCTTTGGATTTGGTGCATCCCTTTCATCACTGACCAACGGTCTCTTCACTCTTGACATGCAATTTGAAGCGGTTTGAGGGTTTCAGAAGAGGGTTAGGTTCTGAGGTTAGGGAGAAAAGAGATTCAGGATAGAATTTGAGGTGGATCAAAATGTGGCATGATATTTTAATTTTATCATTTAGGGATCGAAAAAAATTCAAGTAAAAGAAATAATTAAAAAATAAAACATTTCAACTTCCGGCAGAAAGAAATCGTGAAGTTCCTAAAAACATCGACTATCGGTAAGATGCCAATAGTGAGGTCCTAATGGTGAGGTTTCAACGATGAGGTCCAATGGTGAGGTCATACGGTGAGGTTCCTAATAGTGAGGTTTCTAATGGTGAGGTTCAACGGTGAGGTTCCAACAGTGAGGTTTCTATCAGTGAGGTTCCTAACAGTGAGGTCCAATGGTGAGGTTCCTAATGGTGAGGTTTCTAATGGTGAGGTTCAACAGTGAGGTTTCTAACGGTGAGGTCCAATGGTGAGGTTCCTAAGGGTGAATTTAAACAGTGAGGTCCAATGGTGAGGATCCTAACAGTGAGGTCGAATGATGAGGTTACAATGGTGAGGTTTCTATCGGTGAGGTTCCTAACGGTGAGGTCCAACAGTGAGGTCCCAACAGTGAGGTTCCTAACGGTGAGTTCCCAATGGTCAGGTTCCTAACAGTGAGGTTCCAATGGTGAGGTTTCGAATGGTGAGGTTTCTAATGGTGATATTTCTAATGGTTAACAGTTTATCATACCTAACTCATGTTTGATGTAATTTAACCTCTCAGAATTCAAAGGCTTTGTGAATATATCATCCAATTGGTATTCAATACCAGTGAATTCAAGAGTGATATCACATCTTTGATATTGATCTCTAAAGAAGTGATTTTTCACATCAATGTGATTTATCCTAGCATGAGATACTGGATTTTTAGAGATGTTAATAGCACTTGTATTATCATACTTTATAGATAATTTTTTGAATTGATATCCAAAGTATAGTAAAGTGTGTTTCATCTACAGAATTTGAGCACAACAACTCCCAGCAGTTATATATTCATCTTTGTTAGTAGATAATGCAACAGAATTCTGTTTATTACTACACCATGATACTAGTGACTTGCCTAGAATGTGACATGTTATAGAGGTTCTCTTTATATCAAACTTTCAACCATAAAATTCAGTATCTGAATAACTTATTAAATCAAATGATTATCCTTTTGGATTAAATAGTCATAAGTTTGTAGTGTACGAGAGATATTTAAAAATCCTTTTAACAGCAGTTAAATGAGACTCTTTAGGATTGGATTGAAATTGAGCACAAATGAATACACTAAACAAAATATCAGGTCTACTAGCATTAAGATAGATAAGACTTCTAATCATACCTCTGTAATTGTTTTGATCCATTGGTTTACCAGTTTCATCAGCATCCAACTTACAAGTGGTAATCATAGGTGTATCACTACCTTTATTGCAGTCCAAAAAAACATTTTAAAATATCCTTGGTATATTTATTCTGATTTAAAACAATACCATTTTTATTTTGAAAAATTTTAAATCCAAGTAAAAAATTTAATTTCCCCCATTAAACTAATTTCAAATTCATCTTGCATTATTTTTGAAAATCTGTACATAAATAATTTTTAAATGATCTAAAAATAATGTCATCTTTATAAATCTATATTATTAAAACATATTTGAAAATCTTTTTAATAAAAATATTAGGATCTTCTGTTCATTTATTAAAACCTTTTGAAATAATAAAATAACTAATTTTATCATAAAAAGCTCTTGGAGATTGTTTTAGACCATATAAAGCTTTAGAAAGTTTAAAAACATGATTTGAAAAATGGGGATTTGTAAAACCAGGTGGTTGTTCAACAAATACATCTTTAACTATGTACCCTTTTAAAAATTCACTATTGACATCCATTTGATAAAGTTTGAAATTCAGATGAGCTGCATAAGTAAGTAGTATCCTAATGGATTCTAGTCTAGCTATAGGTGAAAAAATTTCCTCATAGTCTATTCCTTCTCCTTGACTGTATCCTTGTGCAACTAATCTAGCCTTATCTCTAACTATGTTTCCAGATTCATTAACTTTCTTTCTAAACACCCATTTAGTGCCTATTGTCAATGTGTCTTTGGGTATTTCTACTAATCCCCAAACTTTGTTTCTTTCAAACTGATTTAATTATTCTTTCACATTTATCACCCAGAATTCATCATTGATTTCATCATCAATATTTTTAGGTTCAAGCTATAATAGAAAGGCTTTATGATCAACCTGGTTTCTCAGAGAAGCTCTAGTTTGTGTTCCTCTATTTAAATCACCTATTACATCATATAAAGGATGATTCTTGAGAGTTAAAATACCTCTAGAAAGTGTTGAACTAGACTCCTCATGAATGTCTATAGGTCCAGATTCACCATGAACAGATTCTGGAGAATTTCTAGAACTGGTTGTTTTCACTAAGGGCTTACTATCTTAATCATTAAGGTCCTGAATTGACATATCTTCCTCAAGGAGTTCTACAGAGGTTTTGGGTTCATGTGGATCAGTCTCATAAATTTGACATGAACTGATTCTTCAACACATTTGGGTCTCTTATTAAATATTCTATAATATTTACTAGTGATTGAGTGACCTAGGAAAATTCCTTCATCAAATTTGGAAGCAAACTTATCAAGATTTTCCTTAGTGTTAAGGATGAAGACTTTGTAACAAAAAACTCTAAAGTAATTAACCTTAGTATTCCTATTATTCCAGATCTCATAAGGGGTCTTCTTAATAATAAGTCTAATCAAGAATCTATTGATAATGTAACAAGATGTATTAACATCTTCATCCCAAAAATAGATAGGTATATTATACTCATTCAACATATTCTGGGAAATCTCTTGAAGTGTCCTATTTCTTATTTCTACAAATCCATTTTCTGGGGTGTTCTTGGAGCAGAGAAATTGTGATTATAGCCATTATGTGGGAAAAAGGATTCAAATTCCTAATTTTTTAACTCATTTCCATGATCACTTCTCAAGGTCTTAATTCTAAGTCCACTAATATTTTCTATAGACTCGGAATATTTAATGAAGTAAAAACATGCTTCATTTTTTGAGATATAAAGTATACCCAAGTATATCTAAAAATAAAATACAAGAACATAAACATAGTGCTTCCCATTTAAACATGAAACTCTAGATTGTCCAAACAAATCCATGTGAACCAACTCTAGTGGTTGATAATTAGAAACTTATTTCTTTAGTTTGAAAGAAACTTTATGTTGTTTTCCATTTTTACAAGGATTAAAAACTTTGTTATGTGGGAATTATAATTTAGGTAAGTCTCTAACTATACCTTTCCTAGTTAGTTTCCTAAGTGAATGCAAATTGAAGTGTCCTAATCTTTTGTGCCATAACTAGGATTCCTTATGAAAATAATTTAAACATGAAACATTTTTCTTAGATAAAGAATTTAAATCAATAGTATATACATTTTCATTTCTAAGAGTAGTTAATATTAAATCATTTTTAGAATTAAAAAAATTGCATGAATCATTTTCAAATTTAACATTGAAACCATCATTACATAACCGAGAGATACTTAGTAAATTTTACTTTAACCCATCAACAAAAAGTACTCTTGAAATTAATACAGTATTAGGGTTACTAATTTGACCTAATCCAAGGATCATCCCTTTTTCATTATCCCCAAATGTAACATGTACACTATAAACTTTAATTAGCCTCTAGAAGCATGAGTATTCTTCTATCATGTGTCTTGAACATCCACTTTCAAAGTACCATAGAGTTTTAAAGGATCTTTTTAAATAGTCTTTCTACAAAATAGATTAAGTGTAGGGTAACATTGGTACCAAGATTTTCTTGGGTCCAGAGAGGTTAGCAATTAAAAATTTGGGAACCCATACTTTTCTCATGGGTTTCCTATAATTAACAGATATTTTTTTGAGACATGAACACTTTGTTAGTTCCTTTAGAGAATTTTTTTTCAAAAATGGTCTAGAACTTGAACTAGTAATAAACTGTCTAGATTTTGGAAAAAATTTATTCTTAATAATTCTTCTCTGTCTTGGATAATATCCTAGACCAGTTGTGTATTTTGGAGAAATTTTTTTTCCTAGTAACTGAGTCAAGGTATCTATAACTGTAGTAAACTTCTCAAATTATCTTTTTAATTTCTCATTTTATAATTTATGTTTAGTATTTTCTTTTAATTTTTAAGCACGTTTTTTTCAATATCCATATCAGACTTATAATTGTAATTTAAATCATGTTGTCTTTTCATTAATTTATATTTATCCTTGAGTTAATTAAAGGTGTCTTCAATCATTCCACAGTATTAAAATAGTTTATCCTTAGTCATATTTTCATCATTTTTTTATTCACTTTCATTCCCAAAATAGTAAGCATTATGTACCAGAGAATTGGGTGTTACCTCATATGTTTCTATCATGAAACACAGGTTTTCATGTTTATTCTTTTCAATATCAGAAGTGTCATATCCACTTGAGATATCTTATGAGTCACTCCAAATATCGTTTATAGCCTTTTTATATACCTTTCCCTTGACTTCATACTTTTTCTTAAATTTTTCTTAGGGAAATCAGCTTTCACTTGACCTTTTCATTTAAACTCATAACAAACTATCTCATTTGTGTTATCATTCCATTTTCTGTCCTTTTTTCACTTTCCTTTATTATCATACCTTCATTTATAGTTTGACTTTCTAAAAATATTCTTCTTGGAGAACTTCTTGAATATCCTAGAAAGATAATCCATCTCATCATCACTGTCAGAGTTTGATTCTTCACTGGTGGATGTATCTACAGGAGATTGAACTTTTTTCCTTGTTCTTTGAGGTAGCATTCTTGAATGATACAGACTACTTTCTAGGCTCTTCATCTACTTATTTATTTACCTTAACCTCCTCTTCTTACATCATAAGCTTTCCAATTACTTCCTTCACTGGAAACTTGACTATATCATAGGATTCTCAGATAGAAACAGAAGTTCCTCTCCATCTATCAGGTAGGCATCGAATCAATCTCATAATCTGATCCTTTTTGTCCACTGGTTTTCCAAGCAGACTCATGGTATTCACTATCTCATTGAAACTGAGATAATTTTCAGATATAAGTTTATTTGGATTCATCTTAAAATTATCATATTTAATAGTATAAGTATTTAATATCATTTCTTTAACATTGGTTGTTCCCTCATGAGAAACATCTAGAGTATCCCAAATTTCGTATATAGTTTTACAAGAAGATATTCTATTGAATTATTCATCACCTATAGAATAGTACAAATCATTTATTCCTTTACATTTATTGTTATATGTAGCTTTAGTCATCTAAGACCATGTGTCCCTAGCAGTAATAGATAATACATGTTGTTTTTTAATTGTGTCCCAGATTTTAGGTCTCATGCTCTCTAGATACATTTTCATTTTTAATTTCCACTAATCATAGTTATTTCCATTAAATAAAGGTGCCTTGTTAGTAGCAACACCCTCAACTCAGTTATCTATTGTTAATTAGAATTATAAAGAACTAAAATTTTAGATATGACAAAAAATTTAAGATCTTTAAGATACAGCAAAAATCACAGTTAAAAAATTTGACGAATTGAACAATAGTTCAGGTTGTAGTAATAAAAACTAAACTAAATCCTCTAATACCAAATTTTATTCAGAGTGAAATCTCAAGAGGGGGTGAATTGAGTTCCTACTTAAACTTTCAGTTAAAAACTTTATTATAAAGATCCCCCAAATTTTGAAACGGCCCAGTTAATTAAGGCAGTAGAGATGTAAATGTCTAGTTGGTCAATAGGTTTCTCAAAGATTGATTAGGCCTTAGTTGAATTAGTGAGAAACACTTATTCAAATTTCGAATCAAGTTTACTGAATTAAACATGTGCACACACTAACCAAAACTAACTATCAAATTGAATGAAAAATAGTTTAATGTTTTAGAAATTATCAGCAGTGGAAAATATATAAAACAGAGTATAACAAAATATTTTGCATAGAAAAGTTAAACAATAGGTTTAGTATCAAGTCAAGACTTAATCCTCTCCACTTGGTGATTACCTTCCACCAAGCAGTTTATATTAACAATAAACTTGATACACAACCTGTATCGGGATTCTCAACAGTTTTTACAAACTGTCTAGGGTTCACACCCTCTACCACAGTTCTTCATGGGAATGATAAACAATAAAGACACCACACGGACTCCTCCATAGTTATACGTGAAAAAACAAGGTGTAAGATAAGTTTGATGTGAGGATTATTGTATCCTCTAGTTCAAGCACAGGAGATAGTGTGTATGATAGAAACACACACTTCTCAGAAATTTAAAATAAAAAAACATAGTAGAGAAAATATGATGAGATTTATTTTATAAGGCTCTATGTGCTTGAAGTTCATCTCTTGGCTCTTTGAAGTCAATAATTTGATGTTTGAGTCTTTCTATTAAATTTTTCTCCAAAAAAGTGTGTCACAACTCCAGGTTCGAGATTTTAGGCACTGAGAGTTCTGCTTATTGTGTTGATCGAGAGTTGATGAATCAAGAAAGGCATAAGTGAGTTTGTCCCAAATGATCTTCTTGATGCTTGTGGGTTCATAGTGTAAGGGCTGGATGGTTCGTCTTTGATCTAGCGAGTAAGTCTATTCATATGCTCAGATGCGCTTCTCATCCTCTCTTTCCTTGTTTGGTCTTCTCTTTTATACTCAAGGTCCGAAAATAGTAATAAGTACATCATGTACGATCTTTCTTACACCTCATACTATCCCCAGATACGGTCTCTCGATATGTCTACAATCAGTATTAATTAATGTCAGGAGCATTAAAGTTAGAAAATATGGCCGTTAGAATAATATTAAGAATTTTAAAAGGTATGGAGTAGAAGAGTATGGTAGACTGTTAATGGTAGCCTTCACAGTGGTAGGCTTCAACAGTAATTTCATATCAGCAGCATTCATCAGTAACCTTCCCAATGGTAACCTTCCATCTTTAACACTTCATTGGTAACCTTGCATTGGTTACATTCCATCAATAACTCTCCATTGGTAACCTTCCCAACAATATCCTTACATCGGTGACCTTGCATTGGTGACCTTGAAATGGTGCCTTGAATTAGTGACCTTGAAATGGTGACCTTGCATCAGTGACCTTTCATTTGTGACCTTGCATCGGTGACCTTGCATCGGTGACCTTGCATCGGTGACCTTGCATCGGTGACCTTGCATTGATGACCTTTGCATCTGTGACATTTGCATCAATGAACTCTGCATCAGTGACCTCTGCATCGGTGACCTTTGCATAGATGACCTTTGCATCGGTGACCTTTTCATCGGTGACTTTTGCATCGGTGACCTTTTCATCGGTGACCTTTGCATTGGTGACCTTTTTACTTGGAGAAATTTTTAACTATGATCTTTAAACAAGAGAGCAGTGAGATTAAATGTACATAGTTATCACTTTGATATAAACATGATTCTCATATAAATGATTAACTTGTAAGAGAAACATAATTATCACATAAATAAAACATGATTTGGGATTATCAAAATAGGTGAGTCCAATAATAATATAGGAGGCCTAAATATAATACATTATCCTTTATATGAGTGAGGTTGAACACCCAACATCAACCTTGGATTCTGAAAATCTTCTTTGAACGAAGGCTTGGTAAGTACATCAACTATCTATTATTTTGTAGGAAAATAATCCAACATTAATTTGATCATATCCAAAAAATCCTTGATAAAATGATATTTAATATAAATATACTTGATCCTTTAATATTGAGTAATATTTTTTATAAATGGATATAACTTTTATTATCATGTCTATGAAGAATTGGTTGTTTCACCTCAACCTTAAAATCTTCTAACAGGGTGTTTATCCACATTTAATGAGTTATGGAATGAGTTTAGACCACATATTCTACTGAATTAGTTCTTAAATTCATGGAACACTAATTCTTGGCATACTAAAAAATCACACCAATGGAAAAAGAAATCAAATTCCACTAGATGTGGACCTTATTTCATTAGCATAGTTATCCCAATCTACATTTGTATAACAAAATAGATCCAACATTCCATTACTATCATATTTCAACACAAAATTTGTTATACCCTTTTCATGCCTAGAAATCCTTTTTACTACTATAAAATAAGATTCTTTAGGTTTAATTTGATACCTATCACAAATAGTTACAGAATATATCAAACCTAGTCTTGAATCTATAAGATACAACAAAATCCCAACTAATTTTCTAAACTCCCTTTGATAAACTTATTTTCCCTATTCATCTTTATAGATAATTATTCTAGATGAAATGTGCATGGAAATAGAATTTTAATCCTCTATGTCAATATTTTTCAAAATTTATTTACATCTCTTGAGAAAGAAAATTTTGATCTTTATCTTGAGAGATTTTTATGCCAAGAAAGTGTTGCATCTCTCTCTACATAGCCATTTCAAATAATGTATTCATCTCCTTAAATAATTTCTCACACATTTATTAATTATTTCCAAAAAATATATAATTTAATATACGAAAAAAATTACAAGAAGTGATAACTCATTATCATCTTTAATATAGAGATTTATGCCCACTCTTCCCTATCTAAAATTAAACCTCTTCAAGTAGATATCCAACTTAGAATATCATGATATTGGGGATTTTTTAAGTCTATATAAATCCTTATTCAATATACAAACATAATTTCCATATTCTACAAGAAATAAAACACATGGTTTCTCAATGTAAACCTCCTCTTCTAACTCACCATTAAAGAAGAAGGGCTTGATATCCATTTATAATATCTTACAATGCATTTTTACTATAATATAAAGATTATGTTGAATTATATCAAGCCATAAAACTAGTTAAAAGTTACATAAAATTCAACTACTTCAACCATTGAATAGCCTTTACACTCTAATATTGCTTTATTTCTGCCCACTTCTCTATTTAAATTTAGTTTATTTCAGAACACACTCTATGTTCCAATAATATTTATTTTTTTATAGTTTGGGAACTAACTCCCAAGTTTTATTATTTTCAAATTAGTCTAATTATTTATTCATAACATCAACCCACTCTTGATGCTCTAATTATTATTCAATATCTTTAGGTTTAACTTGGGAGAACAATGAATTATGAGATGTTATCAAACTTCTTATAGTCTTTATCTATTTTACATGATTTAAAATGATTTTTTGGAACTGAACAAGATTTCTCAGCCTTATATGAGTTGAATGTCATTATTCCACATCACATTAAATGGATGAATCTTCTTCTCCAACCTATAAATCTTGAACACTTTCATTTTTGTCTGGAATTTCTTCTACCTATTTAATAATGTCAGCATCAACACCACTTATAATACTTTCTTAATTATATATTATTTAGTACATTTCATGTTCCTAAATATTTTCATTGGTTTAATCAAAAACTCTTCCAGTACGTTTAGTATAACAGTGATATCCCCTTCTATTTGGGGGATAACTAAGAAAAAATATAGTAACTCCTCTCGTCTCAAATTTACATAGATTTTCACTATTTATTTTGATGATACAAGGAATTACAAACACCCCAAGACATTTCAAACTTTGATTCTTCTTGTAGTATATATCATATAGATTATTATCATAGTTTGGCCTATAAAAGCAATGATTTTGGACTTGGATTTTTTCTCTAAAAGCTTCCTCCAAAAATATCAAGAGGTATTGTTCTCTATCAACATCATTCAAGCCATATCTACAAACATTATATTAGTCTGTTCATCCACACCATTTTGTTGAGGTGTGTATGGTACACTAAGTTCATGATGAAAGTTTTTATTTTAAATATAATATTAAAAAATATTTTAGTTAACTTATCACTGTTATCTTTCTAGGTTTTCTTCAAGGATTAACCACACTTCCTTTTATCACCACTCTAGTAACTAGTAAACATATTTAGAGTCTCTAACTAATGTTTTATAAACATAATAAATGAAATAAAATTAAATTAATCAATATATGAAAAGAGTACTTATCTATATTTATTGATTACTTTCTCATGGGCCTGTAGATTTTAGAATGAATTGAATCCAAATGATGAGATGTGTGGATATCAACCTTTTTGTGTAAAGAATTTGTAATATTCCCCTTATAACACATAAATAAAATATAATAAATACCTCTCTTAATATTAGTAAAATAACAAAATAATCACTTTGGGTAAGTTTTCTCATATTCCTTTGGTCATGATGACTAAGAATTATGTGCCAAAGTTTGGTTTCTACTTTCATATTAAGATAGAATATATTATATACATCTCCAACAAGAAATAAGTTACCATTTATTTTTTATCCTCTTATAAAAACATTTCCATATTAAACTATTTTCACTAAAAAACCAAATTTATTGAATATCACCTCATTTACTTCATCAAAATGTTTATAAACACTCAAAAAGTTGTGTTTTATCCCATCAACATAAAGGATTTTCTTGGATTTTAATTTCAATTTTCCAATAAAAGTATAACTAACCCCTTTGATCTTGAGTGGATCCTTATTTCCAAAACTCACAGAGACTTCTTTAAAATTTTAAACATCATTCAAAAATATAGTCTCTTACCATATGTGAAGATCACCCACTTTCCAATATCCATAAACACTCCTTCTATGATGATTTAAGTGAAACTTATCTAATAAGATCATTTTCTAAACCTTTTTACTTTTTCTATAGAGTGTTTTTTCCTTGGTGGGAAAGTATTAAGGTGAGACATACTTCAGCAAGGTTTCCTAGATTATCACATATTTCACCAACTTCTTCTAACTCTTGAAATATATTTTCAGTAATTAATCTATATTTTTATACTTTTTCCCTCTTTGAGTGAGTTGTATTCTCCACATGTTTTATCTTCCAAGATTTTTTTACTCAACGTGATATTGATAATTGAACCAACCTCTCATATTAATATTATAAACCCACCACTAGCCAAGTAGTATCTATAAAAATCATATTTACCATTAAAATTATTATGTTGTTGAGAATTGTGACTTTTATATTAAACCCTATATTAATCATCAATATTAGCTCCCTTTTTTAATAAGCATTTTAATAAACTCCTTCCATATTCTTATACATACTATACATCTTCTCTATCTTTTTAAAGTCACTAGTTATAGAATATTTTGAATCAAATTTTTAATTCCTATAAATTCTATGTTTTTTAGACTGATTTGATTTAGAAACAAACGTAATTATTTTTACTTGGTTCTTATTCTCAGAATTTTTATAAATATTTTCAACACAAAAATCATCCTAAGAAAATGTTTTTTTATCTTTTTCACTTAATTCATCTTTGAAAATTATCCATATTCTTGAATAGTTTTTTGTAAAATTAATTTGAGTAAATTCAGTTCTTCTTCTACTTTGATCAATTTCAGTTGAGTAATAAAAAAAATTTCTCCAACTCTATAAAATTTTCTTTCATCTTGGTATGAAAAATTTTCTAATAATTGAGAAATTTGTTTTGATCTTTAATATTATTCAACAGAATATATTTTTAATCATCATGGAATAATTTTATACTATTGGTAGATTGATTGTCTATTATCAACCTCTTATTCTCCTTTTCGATCATTGAAATTTTTAAGAGACATTCTCTCGTTTATCTCATCAGTATGAAATTCATTTGATTTTTCTTATCTTCACTTATAGAATTTTTACTTTCATAACTAGTAAAATATTTATCATTAACTTTAGAAATGATATTATTTTCACTAACATAATTATCATTATCAACCTCTTCTCGATCATCATTTCTTTTACATTCCTCATAATTAGATAAACAATTCCACTTTTTGTTCACTTATAAATTCTTACCCTTTATTATAGAATAGAATTTTGTATTTGAGGTATTATTATTTGATAATATTTTATAAATTTCATCTTCATATTCATTGGATTCATCTTCAATTAGTTTTAGAAAATGTTTTGTAAAATGTCCAATAACACTACAATTAAATAATTTAAGCGGTAGATTCCCTTTAAACTAGACCTTGACTCTTCTCACATTTTTAAATTTTAAAGATATCATTTTATAAAACTTAAAATCCATGTCTAGTTCTGATTTTTGAGATCTAACTTCATAATATTCACAAAAAACCTTCTTTATTTTCTTAGATTTTGAGGCTTTAAAAGAAATTTACTTTTAAATATTTATCTTTTTATTGACACCGTAATCCTTCCTCATTTCATAAGATATTAAAATACTATTCAAATCATAAAGAGGAATATCTCACATGGATATTTTTCTTCCAAATTTGATAATTCATCATCAAACTTATCTGGTAAGATATGTATAACATTTTTAACAATATTATAATTTTCTAACTTATCACCATAGACTCTGATGGTACTCACAGTTTCATTAATCCTTGTAAATAAACTATTAATTGTCTCATTATAAATTATCCATAGATCTTCATAATTAAGTCTCCAAAATTATAACTTATCTGGATTTACATCAGTCTTGACTACATAAATATTCTAAAGTTTATCCCAGATATCGTTTTATATTTTTGAGACTTTTAGATTTCATAATTTCATTATATAAAAGAGAAGATAAAATAGTATTATTAACATGACAAACATTATACAAAATCCTCTTATTTATTGATTCCATGGTAGAAATTTTGGTATGGGTAACAAACCCATTAGTTGTTACTTATAAAACAACATAACGAATATGGAAGAGATAAGGAAACATTATGTCCTTCTATATATGAAAATCCATCCCATAAAAAATAGGAATCACCTTTTTATTTTTTGTATTTAAAATATTCATTTATGAAAATAAAAAACATTAAATCCTTCAAATATATAAACAGAAATGAAGGTGGCCTAGATTTGATACTAATTGTAGGAAAAATGTATCAATGGAATCACTGAGAGGGGTGAATTAATGATTAAGAAATTTAAATTTTTTTCATTCAAACAAAATTATTCAATTATAAGAGTGAATTTATTGGTTGTATTATCACGCACACAAGAACAAAAAGTGAGGGAATTGGTGATTTTTAAGGTTCACTAATCAATGTGAGTAGCTCATCCTTGGCATGATATGGTAAAACACATGATCATATGATCCAATAGTAAAATATTTTGAATCACTACAAGTAGGTAAAATCCTTAGAACTTGATTTACAAGTCTCCTGACTATTTTTTTAACCCATATAGTTAGTGAATCCCACACTAATATAATAATATCAATTGTTTAGGAGACAAAAGATAAAACTTACTCCTATATAAAATCATTCAGTTGTTAGATGTGATGAGATCTTTTACACTTCATTTATGATGAACAACACTACTTGAAATAACATTATAGATATACTGCATCTTTATCATATAATATTTTTTAGAAAATGTAGATGAAAAATATAACTTCTTGTTATCTATATCTACTTTGAACATCATAACTAACTCATCTAGTTGATTTCTTCACAAAACAATTCAAACCTTTATCCTTCCTTGATAGATAATTTATTCATATAAACCCACATGAATAATTTAAATCAAAATATTCCTATAATTATAAGATATAAAATTTCTTATTGAACTTCCTCCCTAACTACTTTAAACCGAATGTAGTTATACATTAACAATATAAATTCAAATATGTGAAATTATTACAACTTAATTTCTACTTACCATCCCATGAATTTGCTTCTATTTAAATCTCCAAGATTTTATAAGACCATACATTTATAGTAATGGCCTTCTTACTTCATTAATGAATTCTTATTCATCTCACAAACCCTTCTCCGTTATTTAATCTTGGTATTTTTTCTCATAAATACCCTCAAACTATATTTCTATTGAATAATTTTCATGCATGCACTAATGATATTTGATGTGTATCTCTCTTACAAACTCCTCAATCACCACAGGCATAGTGTTCGCACATACACTATATCATGTATATAAAGTAGATCATGGCTACATGATGCATGTGTGAAATTGTATATCAAATGCACCATGCTCTCTCATTCACAGCATATAAAGAATCATTGAAAACTTGATGAACATGGATCAATATAAGCTCTAAGTATGAAGATCAAGTTCTCCTTGCATGGTAATATGTAGTTATGACATGTAAAACGAGATGAAACCTAAAAACATCACAATAAGAATGGCATTTTCAGAATGATTATAATGATAGCCTAGTAGATTATGGTTTTTCATCCTCTATTCTTATTTTTGGTTAAAAACTTATGGTCTGTTGAGTATATGATCACCCACAAATAAACATGGTAGCTCCTTTTGTAATTGTTGGTTCAACTCAAAACTCATATGATCTATTGGTTAATTAACCTACCATGAAAAGATATCATAGTCACTTAGAGGTTTGTGGTCGATACATTTATGGTTGATTCTTCACTTCCCTTTTGGTAGGTTAAATATAATCATGGTAGGTCAGATCAAGGTAGGTAATTTTATATGGTAAGTAGGAGTATCATGGTTTGTCATACCTTTGTTCATTTGGTCACTCGTCTAACCGTTCTTATAGTCACTGAACCACTCACTAGTAAAAAAGTATTTATGACATCGGCATTTGTTATGTTGGATATTTATAACCAACGTCAAAATGGATTATCCGATTTATAATTCTGGTTATTTTATAATTGACGTGATAGATAAAGTATCTCTCTTTATCGCATTGGTTATATAATAACTGAAGTTATAAATCATATTATCATGTTGGTTATAGAATAACTGAGGTGATAAATGTAATAAAAAACTCTTTATCACATATTTTATTAAATAAATGATCTGATAAATCATTTAAAAAATTTATGAACTCCCATCTCAAGTCATTCCACTATTTTTCTTTTAGGAGACAATGACTCGGTCTCTCTTTCACAAAAACCCTAAATTTGATTCTTCAATCTTGTGGCATCCAAAATCGTTTTTCCATCATTGTTCATCATGTTTTTCATCAGCGAATCTATCTGTTCGACTTGAAACTCTCAAGTAAGCCTCACATGCTTCGATTTTAGTCGTTTGCAGATTCCCTAAATCTAATTTTTGTGATTTTGTGCATCGTGTATTTCACTATTAACTATTGAAGGTAGTTTAGTATCCAAATATTGTTTTATCATTGGTCATTCATAGATGCTAAATCTATGTTTTACAATTTCATTCATTTTGTATTTCACTATTAATTGTTAAAGGTGATTTAATATCCTAATACTGTTTTATTACTGGTATCCTGAAATTTTTATTCAATGATGTTTTCCATTTACTTACTTACCTTATTTCCAATGAGTATTATAGGGAGATAAAATTAAATATGTATTTTCATTTTGATATGCATACAATGTCACCCAATCAACATTTTTTATGTATCCTAATGTGTTATAAATGGATGAGACGATCATTGGGATACTATAAAACACTTTTACATCTTGATAATGAAGTAATTAAAACTTCTTATAATTAAGGGATATATATAGATGATATCACTTATGCATTGGTTAACTATTTATTATTATATCTTAGTTTTTGATACATTAAACTAATTTTACTTTACTATTATTAAACTATATTTAGTATTGTTCCAGAGTGTAAATTATTCCAACTATACAACCATTAAAATGTCATTTATAGTCCCCAACCTCTAGAATATGGGTAGGATCACTTGAGGCCTTACTGTCAACTAGTCTGGTTACTATTTATAAAGTGAATTAGTTTGAGGAATTCCTTGTTAGCTAAGTAACCCCCAATATAACCTTTCAACATACCTTAAATAGGATATTTGCACTAACTTCCCAATAAAATCTAGGTTCCTCTCAAGTCTTGTACACAAGACCATTTTCAACAATACCATTTTCCACAACAAACTCAATAATAATGTTAAAACCCAAAAATGTGTCCATCAAAATTACATGAAATAAAGAAAATATTTCAATTCAATACAATCCTAAGACCTATTAGGTTAATATTTTAGATAAGTATAATAAACAAATAAGTAAAAAAACTCATACTATGATGGGTTAATAATGCATCACACTGGGGAATGGTTTTTTATTTTTACGTAGTGGTTTTCTGTTTTATTTCTCAAAAACAATATCATTATAATTTTTAAATACACATATTTTTATTTTACATTTAAAAATTGTGTTACTTTCAAATTATGGCATATTTTATATAAATATAAAATCGGCTAAGATAAATATATTTTCTTTTTAAAATTATTTCCATGCATATATTTTTATGAATTATGATTTATATTTAAACTTATATTCTATTATTGTATAGAATTTGTAATTATAT
This sequence comes from Viscum album, assembly GCA_963277665.1. Lineage (NCBI taxonomy): Eukaryota > Viridiplantae > Streptophyta > Magnoliopsida > Santalales > Viscaceae > Viscum > Viscum album. Next base: position 1,191,922,532 of record OY728123.1, on the reverse strand, counting down.
TTTTCAAATATGTATATATTTGTTTTATATTTCAAAATTGTGTTACTTTAAAATTACGAAATATTTCATATTAATATAAAATTTTCTTATCTTAATAAGATCTATAATTTTGATATTTTTATAGGTATAATGAATCAAAGTTGTATTACAACACATAGAATGAGTGATGAATATGACGAAGGTGTTGATGCTTTTTTGGAATTTTCAAGATGAAATTTTCGAAAAAACAAATTGTTTTTCTATCCATGAATAAAAATTTTAAATATGAATAAGTTGAAAAGTAATGAGATAAAATATTATTTAATTTTCATGGTTTTAATCTGAGTTACAACCCTTGGATTTGGAATGGGTAAACTGGGTAGAATTTTAGATATACTGATGATAATTCTTTGCAAGATGGTAAATCTAATGAAATTGAAGAAATGATTCATGATATTGAAGTAGAACAAATTGAGAAAGAATCAACAGTTTAGTGTCTATATGGTGATGTTGAAAACCATTATATCCTAGTTGTATGGAATTTAATTTTTTTATCATCGGTGTTAATATTGATTAACCCGAAGGTGAAACATGGATGGAGTGAAAAGAATTTTACAGAGATGCTACAATTAATGAAATATATTCTTTCTAAAGACAACGATCTTACATATTCAAATTTTAAGGCCAGGAAAATATTATGCCCGATGGGATTGGGATACAAGAAAATAAATGCATGTCTGGATGATTATGTGATCTATAGGAAGGAATATGAATTTCTATCGGAGTGTCCTAAATGTGGGACATCATGGTATAAGTTGAAATAAAAATCACAGGATAATGTAGAGATTATAGATATTCCTACTAAGTTATTTTGGTATCTTCTTATAATTCCTCATTTGAAATGATTATTTTCTAATTCACATAATGTAAAAAGGTTAAGATGGCATGTTGATGAGCATATATGTGATAGAAAAATACAACATCCAATTGATTGTCCATAGTGGAATAAAATTGATGATCAGTATCTTACATTCGAAAATGAAGTTATAAATATCATACTTGGGTTGTGCACTGATGGAATGAATCCATATCGAAGCCTCAATAGCACACATAGTACATGGACAGTTTTATTAGTAATTTACAACCTATATTTTTAATTTTTTATGAAGTGAAAATATTTCATGTTGAATTTAATGACCATTAGACCAAATAAACCTGAAAATTATATTGATGTTTTCTTATCACCATTAATTGATGATTTTAAACTCTTTTGGAAGGATGGTATTGGCTATATGATTCTTATAAAATGGAATATTTTCAACTGCATGCAGTGATTATGTTCACTATAAATAACTTCCTAGCATATCAAAAAAATGGATATTGTGTTAAGGGGCATAAAGTGTGTCCAAATTTCTAACAATAGACTTCATATTTTCAATTACATCATGAGATGAAAACAGTATACATGGGTCATCAAAAAAAATTCCCATGGATCACTCTTATAGAAGATTAAAAAAGGAATTCAATGGATCATAGGAATTTGATATTATTCCAAAACCTTTATACATTATTGAGTATTTTTATAGGGTACAAAACCATTATGTGACATTGGGAAAGACACATAAATCTGGTAATGATAGACATATTTTGAAGAAATCATCAATATTTTTTGAGATGCCATATTGGAGACATCATAAAGTGAAACATAGCATTGATTTAATGAATTTAGAGAAGAATATATGTGAAATTTTGATTAAAACATTTCTACATATTAAATAAAATATTAAATATGGGTTTAATGAAATATTAGACTTAATATCAATGGGAATACATTTGGATTTATCTCCCACTCTTGAAGGAAGGCGAACATTTCTTCCCCCGTATTGTCATACAATATTCAAGAGGGAGAATATTAGATTTTGTTAGTGTATACATGATATCAAAGTGTTGTAGGGTTATTCTTCAAATGTAAAAAAAATTGTCTCTTTGAAGGATTTGAAGTTGATAGGTATGAAATATCATGATTTTCACATCATGATGCAACAACTTATATTAGTTTCCTTTCATGGAATATTGCATATCTGTATTAGAAATACTATCATGAAGGTGTGTTATTTTCTAATTCAATTTGTAATAAGGTGATTGATCTGGATGCTTTGGAAATTTTGGAAAACGAAGAAATTTCTATAATTTTTCAACTGTAAAGGTATTTTCCTCCATATTTTTATGATATAATAGTGAATTTAATGGTCCATATGGTTTGAGAAATAAATCTTTGTGGGCCTGTATATCTACGTTGGATATATCCATTTGAAAGGTATATGAACATATTAAAAGGGGTGTGTTAAGAATCCATATCGACCTGAAGCCTCCAGTGTTGAAAATTATATTTCTAAGGAGGTTTCAGAGTTTTGTAAGAGAAACTTATCTACAGATAACCACATTGGTTTGCCTCCATATCTCCATGAACGAGTTAATAATGGGGGAAAGGGGATTCGTGTTTTTAAAGTCAAATAATTGTTAGGTGAACAAATGAAGAAGGTATATTTATACACCTTGAATAACATAATTGATATTCAACCATATATAACATTGAATATTAATTAGTTAAAATAATGTAATCTAAAGAAGAAAGAAATTTAGATTTTGAATGATCATAAAAAAACTTTTTTTCCATGGTTTAAAAAGACCGTTCATGGTAGATCAGATGCATCAGAGACATTAATATGTTTAGTGGTTGGTCCAAGTTTAAATATAATAACATGGCCTGAGTATGACATAAATGGATATACATTTCATATGAAATATTAGGACAATATAAGTGCAGTTCAGAATAGTGGTGTATTGGAGTTGGTAGAAGAAATTCATTTTTAAATTTCTAAAGAAAAAAACTCAATTTCTACATCAAGGGCATATTATGGAGTCATTAAAGAAACATGGGAGGTTTATTTCATTAAAATTAAAGTTCCATTATTTAAATTTAAATGGTTTATCAGTAACTATAGTATCAGAAACGATGAATTTGGAATGAAACATGTTAATATAAATATATTGTAAGACATAGTTGATTCTTTTATAATGGAAACACATGAAAAAAAAATTATATGTTCTTGATCAATCCAATATGCATTGGTCTATTGTTTTACAAGGAAAAAACAATATGTTGGTGATGATAAACTTGATGAAGATGATGATTTATGTGAGATACCTTCTTCCATTGAAATATTAACAGATAATAATAATGAGCATGTTGTACACATGGTTTCTACCATCCGGAATGATCAGGACAAATGAATTTGGGGAAATAATATATTATTACATTCCTAACATTATAGTTAACATATGTTTATTTTTTGTTTTCTTTTATTAATTCATAAAATGTTAGATATTGTAATTTTTTATTATTAAAAATAATAAGTACAAATGTTTGTTTATTTTTGTTTAGTTTACCATGTGTATCATTATGTAACTTATATATTTATTGATTTTATTCAATGAAAATTATTTTAAATCTAATATGTTAAAAAATATTATTTTTTTATGAAAATGGTTTATTAGGTTGGACCATTTTTAATATTCCTACACCAATTTTGGATTTTTTTTAATTCATTTATAAGAAATTTCATATATCATTATAATTGTTTTCATTTTAGTTAACTATAAAAAATATGAATAACAATGTGTTAAGATTTAGTTTACTTTTTTGTATCATAATTTTTTATTTTTGTTTACATTATAAATATAATAAATGAATTTGTATATTTGTGTTCTAAATGTATGTTTCTTTGATTTGAAGGATAATGAAAGATCAATCAGTTGATCAACCACATACTTTTAGAGATGAGCTTCATGATCATACCTCTGGGTAGGAATATCCACTTGATCTTCTTTATGTTCCCCAATCTTCTTCATGTACTCCCACAATGGCAAAGAAGAGTTTAAGGGTTGGTAAATGTTGATGTACACATTTACCAAAATTATCACTTTCTTATAGCCAAGACCAGAGGATAGTGGTAGATGTTAATGAGAATGATATTCCAATAGATCCTAGTGAAAAAAAAATTGAAGGTTTTTGTATCAACTCAGATTAAAAGAAAATTCATCATTTTGTTTAATGATTGCAGAAGTGTTGACAAAACAGTGCTAGATAAGTTGTGAGAGACCATTTTCGTAATCTCTTTTGTTATTTTTTGAACAATCTTGAAATGTTTATAGTATAATATTTTTCCCTCTTCTTTATCATATGAAATTTGATATAGCTAACACTAGAGGAGTTAGGAGGAAATGTTTATCGATGGATTCTAAGAGATAGAGGGATTTAAAATCAACCCTCACATCTGATTTCATTTTTTAGAATAGGAAACATGACAATCCATTTCATATATATCCTTGTATAGATGAAGACACATGGAAAAAATTTGTTGAAAGTAGAAGACAAGAAGCCGTTTTGGTAATTGAAATGTAATCTTTTAGAAGCTTTCTTATATTAATGATCTTATTAATGACTTCTTAATGATTTATTATTAATAATTTATAGGAATCAAGGAGATCTCATTATGAGATCTAATATAGAAATGTATACACTCATAGTTTATCTCAATGAGGGTATACTGTATTGGAAGAAAAAATGATAGCTGAAAATTTACAAAAAACTTAGAGCTAAATATTCAAGCTCTGGAGAGGTTTTCCCTCCATCCCCTCTGTCTAGAATTGAAAAATGGAAGAGGGCTCAGATGTGAAAAAAAGGAAAATATCTTACGAAATAATTGAGGGTTATAGATGAAAATATTTTAATATGTTTATTTTATTTATTTAAGTTAATTAAATTATTTATATACTTTGAATCATTATATAATTTTTAAAATAATTCATATAGGATTATCTGAAGAGTAGAGCACACAGGAGGTATTTAAAGGTAATGGGAGGCAAGATATTTTATATTTAGTATTGGGAAAACTTGAACACCCTGGTTGTATATGAGGATACATGGAAGGTTTATCGGTGAGAAAAGTGTGACCAAATTATTTATCTTCTTTCATGGAAGGTTTTTATCAAAAAAAAATCTTTGGAGGCTGAAGTTCAAAATATTAATGCAACTATGGAAGAAAATATCATATAATCGGTATAGTATATGTTTAAAAACATGTAAAGACAATTTTAGAATTCAACTCTCACTCCTCTACATCCACTAGAAGCTTCCACTCCCCCACCACAACCTGTAGACCCCATTATTTATCCTATGCCACTACCTATAGACCCCATTTTTATCATACTTTTACACCCCCTTCTCCACAACTTCCTAGTTATTGTGAGTTGTATGTTTATGATCCTCATTATCATATAGTTGCATATAGGCTGATATATTTATAAGAGATTCAATTCATTATAAAAATTTAGAGGTAGAGCATAATAGGGTCACTATAAAGGATATTATATATATATTATCTAGAGTCTTGTTAGCTGCAAATGAGGTGAGGACAATTAGAAAAAGTATCAGCCACTTTTTAGTTTGGCCATTTAGACTTCTAAAACACATTACCATAGTGATATGTGTATATTTTATATTTTATTTTAATTTTGTATTAAATTTGTTTTAAAATTTTAATGTTAATAAATTTATCTATTTATTTACCAGAATACTTTAAAGGTAATGAAATATTATATATCCAATAATAATGACAAAAGGTCTATGACATCAGATACAGATTCTAGTAGTCTTCACAGATTGTCAAGATATTCAAATTTTTTGGCGGGTCATTATATGTTTCCAATGGAAGCTCATGTTTATGGGAATGAAATAGATTATGGGATTATGAAAAATGATATCATGGATCTTGTTACTAGATATAAGTTAGTCATCAATGTGATTCAAGTTTTTCTCATGTAAGTATTAACATAAATCTTTCCCTACGTTAAATTTATTGAAAATTTATACTTATAACTATTTTATATTAGGTATATTTATAAAATATGTGAGGAGAATGAAAATACATATTTATATGGATTGATCAACCCGTATTTAATTTCACCTCAAGTGCACCAATTACTGAGGAAAAAATATTAGTTTATATTGCTGAAAGATTTGAACAGAATGTAATTACGAAGTGTTGGATGTTTCCATATATTAAGAGGTATGAAACATATATATCAGAAATTGCTATTTGTCTTTTAACATAATAACCACTAACATTATATTTTCTTTTATATCATTGACCATTGGATGTTAGGTTTATTTTTCAAGGGACAAGGAACTTTACTGTATATGCTCTATCTATGGTTATATGCGAGGAAATTTTAAGAACATGTTGGAAAATAAGGTTTTAATTTCTTAATATTTTATATTATAATGAGTTTTAAATTTATTTCATTCATATTATTTTATAATAGGGGATGATATTTGTTTTGAAAAATAACAAAGAAAAATAGTTACAAGATCAAATATGTAAAATGAAAGGTGAATGTCTATTTATAATTACAACATTTTAGATTTATTACATAAAAATTATATTTTGAAATGACAAACAAATTTAAATAGAATTTTCATAAATAAAAAGGCATCATCGAATGTGGGTATTATGTGTTAAGATTTATGTATGGAATAATTACAATTGGAATAGTTATGAAGTTTGACAAGGTTAGATTTCCTTATAAACTATTACTTAATATTTCATTTTTTATTCATTATACTAGTTAAATAATTTCATGTTAATTTGTATCTATTTTAGGACCTTCAACCTTATAGTACATAAGAGTTCACACACTTAAAAGTGAAATGGTCAAATTATTTTATAGGTTTGATGGGATTTTAGTTTGTTTTTAGTGAATATTAAAATTTATAATGTTGTAATTGTAAATGTGTATTTGGTAGTTGTTTTAGTTGGATTTAGGTTTTTTTAGTTAATATTGTAAGTTTTGAATTTTGTAACTATGAATGAGTAATTTTTCTACTGGTTCAGATGTTGGTTCTTCTTGTTTTGGATTCTTTAATTTTGTTACTGCTCTGCTACTGGTTCTGCTTGTTTCTGGTTTGGTAAGTAGTATAGAGGAAGGATAACATGAATTATTTAAAAAAATGGTTTTTGTATCGATTATTTTATAACAAATGTTAAAAAGATATTCTTTTAATTTTTTATGTCGATTATAAAATAACTAATGTATTATAGGGTTTTTATATCAGTTATTTTATAATCGACGTAAAAAAACTTCATCATGAAGACCTTTCACATCAGTTAATAATTAACCAATGTAAAAACGGCTTCAGAATTGTGGTTTTCCACATCGGTTTTTATATAAATGATGTGGTATATACTTTTTTACATCGGTTATTTAATAACTAATGTCATATATTATATTTTACATCATTTATATAATTACCAATGTGAAAAATTATTCTAATGAAGAATTTTTACGTTGGTTATTAAATAAATGATGTAAAAAATATGTTTCATTATTGATTTAAAATGTCTGTTTTTTAACCAATATTAAAAACAATATTTATAACATCTCCATTAATAATTATGAATAAAAAGGGATGTAAAAAATAAAAAAACAATGTTAATAAGGATTTTTGCACTAGTGAGTTACTGTAATGGATCAAACTCACCCTATATCTTGTGGTAAGACAAAAGCCTTATAGTCGATCACATGTAGAAAATGAATACAAAAACATTTTTGGTTTTGTTAGAGTCTAATAACTTTTATCAAATCAAGCTAAAGTGATTAAAAATCCTTCTCTAAGTATCTACATGAAAGATAATATGAAATAGTGTAAAAACTAAAATGAAGAAATATTTTATAGGCATACCTTACATTGAAGAGAACCTAAAAACTTTTGATCTTTTTCATGATGAATTTGATAAAGATTATTGAAGTGGAAAATGTAAGCATACTTCTTATTTTGGTGTCCATAGGTTGAATGAATCACATGTTGTATATGTAGGATTCTTCTTTCTCCCATGATGTGATATCATCTCACCATGAAAAGGAAGAAGAAAAAAGAGAGCTATGGATATTTGTGATTTTCTTCCAAGTATAATGTGTAGACACACACACACTCCATCATATAGAAGAAGACATTATAAAGCCCTCTAGGACACTTCTCTATAGTGAAATCATTAATTCATGTGTTAAAATGCATGTATAAATTTCATGGTTGGTTCATGCATCATATGTATTTACTCACTATACTTTTTTCTATTCCACATTATATTTTATCATATAAAATAACTTGTGAAACCATATCCAAAAATATTTCATATATCTTTTAATATATTTTTGTAAAACTATCAATAAGTTCACCTTGTATGATGTCATATTAAATACCTTTTGAATACCCATCCAAAATAGTTTTTGATTAAATCTAAACCACTTTTACGGTATCTCTATTAGTCAAACTCAATCCTCATTCATTTAACCACAATGTGTGACCCTATGAGACTTTAAAGCATTGAAAAAAATACAAATCATCAAATTCATAAATGTATGTAAGGATAATCCTCTAGAAAAGCATCAATTGTACTCAAGATAAAAAGGGATCTGGAAATATTTTCATCAAACACATGCATCTCTATATCTATGTCCACCAGTCTGCATCACATACAAATGTGTATTCACATATTTTTCATTTTTCCAAGTCACCGAGTAGCCATGGGACATGGAACATGTCAATCCCATATAGCCAAATCATATATTCCCGACTCTCTGAGTGTAGACTAGACTGATCAATGGATACATCACATGTCATTCATCCTTATAGATTATAACATCACATGTCACTTATCTAGATAGATATATATAATATCTAGTTGTGGTCACACACTCCCATGGTCTATCTATATCAAGTTCCCTGATGTCATACTCACCATACATGTGGAAAAATATCATATTGGTTAAAATTCGACTGACGACATGACTGGCAACATACCCAACCACCTCTATATTACCTAATTCAATATGTATTCTTTAATAATTAGGGTATCAAAGTATGAAGGTGCTCATGCTAATTATCTTAGAAAAATTAGGTATTGGGGACTCAAATATGATCCATACACCCCTGGTATACCAAAGACAGTTGTATGACACACTATGTAGTAAACATAGTAGGTCATCCAACACACACACAAAAATATTATTATTATTATTTTGTGCTTAATGGGAATTTTTTATATTTCTATACAAGAATCTTACTCGCTCTAACCATTTAATTTTATCATAACCTATAATACTCCATGTCGAGCATTGTTTAGAGATAAAATCAAAGTTGTACATTGAGAGATCAATTATCATTTCACTTAACAAAATGTATATCTATTAATACATTTATATAACCAATGTGAAAGAATGATAAAATAGATGTTTCCTATAATATAATACATTTTTATATTCTTAAAATTCTTTAATAATATTTAATAAAACCATTATAATCATAGTTTTGTCGTATGATATATGATAAATTTCCCGATAAGCCTTATGTTTGATACACTTTTTGAGTTTTGTTAACCTTTTACATCATATATAATTTATATCATGTTTCTATGTGACCATCCAATAAAACTCTACCACTAAAATCTTTAGTAAAAAAACATCTATGAATTAAGCTGGTATTAATAATGGTGAGAGTTAGGAATCATATTCCTAATTGTTTAACTCTTTGAAATTATTCAAACATCTTAATTGTACAACATGAAATGTAACAATGTTAACTTTTGTTGTCTTCTTAAAACTCTTTATAAGTTCATCATAATCATCCTTGGAACCCTATTCCATCAAACCTTTTCCTTAAAATGATGTAACTACTTATATTATTGTTTAACGGTCCTCCTAAACTCTTTTAGATTAAAGTGAAAACCACTTTCTTATGGTAATTAATATAACTATTTATAATTATCTTTATTTCCATACCATAAAATTTTTAGGATATCAAGTATAATTCACTCTTTTATTTTTATAGGTATAATACTTCAAGAAATAGTATCTTTAATTTTCATGATAACTTAATGAAACTCTTTACATTTTTATTTATTGTCACATATCCTAAACTCATTTAGGATATTGAGTGAAAACAATTTAATCTTATAATATAATAATAGTGATATTCACTTTCTAAATGGTAAATAAATGTAACACTTTAAATTTTTATTTACCATCACATATCCTAAACATTTTAGGATATTAAGTGGAAAACACATTAACTTTTGTTCAGTGTTATCCTTTATTTGTTAATTTTGAACTTCTCTAAGTCTAAAAATACTCCAAATTGCCTCTTAGAAATTATTTTCTATTAAAAATACCATACTAAGAAACACAAACCATTTTTTGTTATGAAAAAACATTTATTTTCTTTTTTTAGGAATATTTAATAATTAAACTATTTTTTTCATATCATATATGGTATTCTATGTGTTTGGAACATTTTTCATAAATAATACTTTATTAAAATATACTACTGAGGGGTGGTGCGAACGCATTCCCACATATTTTAACAAATACTTAGATAAAAATTTTATCATGGATAAAATACATTTACTAATATCTTTTTCTCAAGACATTTTATATAAATTGATGAATCATAAACCATGTGTATAAAATTATTCATCTCATACTTGTTGACAAAAACTCTTTATAATCATCCAAATTATCTTATCATATAAAAAAATAAGATGAAGATACGCATATTTTACTCATATTTATTAGATATTGATAAAATCATTTATATTAAAATCCCTTATGTATAAACTATTTACTTCATCTCATTAATTTAAACAACAAGCTAAATCAATTCTTCCATTTAATTTAAACTCACTTATATTTACAACACTTTTGTAAAATATACATTCGGTATAACATACGCTTCAAAAATAAATAATTTATTTATTTAGCATCCATACCTAAAATGTTAATTACGTGGAGTTTCACAAACTCCTTCATGTATATTTCTTGGATAATACAATAATATTTAATTATTATTATTATTTATTTAACCCCCTTGGAATCAATGACCATTATTGGATAATAAAAAAAATCATTCTAGAACTTTTAAACCAACTTTTATTCCTCCATTTTAAACTTTTACCTACTTGTATTATTTATACAGTACTTTATAACATCAACATTATATGCCAAGTTCATATATCTTACCATAAATTTTAGGATATTAAGTGAACATTATTTAAATTCAATCATATTCTTGGAACATTTTGATAGATGATAATAGGATAAATTCCCTAAATGAAACAAGACATTTTTAGTCGCTCTTTAAAGTATGTTATAGAACTAAATAATAATAATTTTGTGTATCAAAAACACCTAATCACAATTTATTGAACAAAAATGGTTTTTAAGTTCTTCTAAAGAGAAAAAATTATAAAATAAACATCTTATGAAATATTCAAGTTATCAATATAGAAACTCCTTTGCTTCATTTCTTAAAATACAACCTCAGCCTCCAAAATTAAATTATTTTCTCTTTATAACATTTTACATATTTAAAACATTTTTAAAAAATATAATTGATATAATATATCTATCATAATAATAGAATTGATTTCTATAACTATTAAATCTTTAAGGAAACCTTTATTCTCACCAAGTCATTTTTCATATTCAATCATATCAAACATAACTTGACATACCCAATCATATTGAGTACTTGAGACTAAAATTACTTAAATAAGTTTTCTATATAATTCCTTTAAAACATTAAATGAATCACTATATACTTTAATAAGCATCTAGATTTACTTTTTTGAACAATTTCAACACTTGGTTACTAAAGACGGAATTGTTTCGAAATGTAGAATTTTTTTAAGAACTTTTCTTAAATCACCAATCTTGTTTAAGAACCTTTCTTAAGAAACCAGTCTAAGGAATAGCTTATACTAAGCTTCAATTTATCAAGTATTGGATCATAAAGTTTAGATTGATGATGATGATAATGATATTATCTACAATAAAAGATTTTATTGAATGAGTATCATGTATTTTTAACCATTTAATAAGTAATTTTATTAAATGGTCACCCACTAAAATGATAACCCCTTTTCTGCATCATATCTAATAATAGAATAGGATCTATATTTTAATAAGTAATGATTTTTTTAGGTAACTCATCTCTACACTTCATTATTTAGGTAAGAATTATCCCAACAATATCATATATGATTCTTGGATAGCTAAGTGGATAAATCTTTTCTCAATAAAACATATTTATAAACGTAACTGTATTCCTCAAATATCTTAACCATTAGGTATTCCTAGCCAAGAGTTACCCAAATAAAATTACAAAAATAAGCTAACCAAAAACAATCTAGGGTCACCCAGTTATGGAATGAAACTTCCTGACAAGACAATATAGAGTCACTTATTACTTCATTTCCTTACACAAGATAATACATGGGTAATCAGCTATGGCATAAAACTTCCCAATTGGATGATCGAGGTCTTGAAATGTGTTTATTTGGAAATAATCTCACAATTATTATTTTCAAGGTATTTTAATCTCACCATATTTTATCATGTTATTATCTTTTATATATGAATGATTCTAGAACTATATTTTATAATATTATTCCCTCTACAATATCAATATGTTCAAACCATATTGATGTCAAATTATTTACACAACCAAAAATTTTTTGTTACTTACCCAAAAATAAAATCCAAACATATTCATAGATATCAAAATTCATCAAATGAATAAGGTATTAAACACTTCATGTAATGGTTTAGAATTATATGATATTGACAATATCCAAATGACTATGTATGGAGTTAAAAATAGACAAACCCATTCACCAGCCTGGATAAGGAATAATCATCCATGTAGGTAGGTTTTCCAATCCCAATTCCCTCTACCCATGGATAATTTACTCAAAATATAGAATTAAATTCAACATAACTCTTAAACCAAATATGTATAAACTATATTTAAATACTAAATTCAAGGAATAAATTCAATTAAAAACTAAGGTTAAGGTATATGAAATACTAAACTCATTATAGAGTCATTCCAAGCATGTAATTAAACACTCTATCTAGAAGAAGTTTAATATTTTAAACTAAATCACACACAATATTCAAATTTCATTAAAAAATTACAAAACATGGATATAATAGGGAATAAACTATAAATAAATGAAAAATTGAAATATTTAAACATAATATAAACATTTATGAACAATTCATAAATAAATGATAATTATAAACCCTTTATAATTTTTATCTTTAATATTATGGACATTCCATAATTTTTAATATTAACATTTTTTTATTTATTAAAATATTAAATATTTAATATTAATTATTATATGGAATTTTCATTTAAAATATATGATATTATATGAATTATAAACATTTTACAATTCAATTTTTATTACAAAAAAAATATATACTCTAATTATCAAATACGTAATCATTACTTAAACCTTAATCACATCAAACATCAGAAAAATCAATGTGGTTTAAATAATATCCAAATAAGGCCCTCTTTTATTTTGAACAATTAAAAATAGATAATTATGAACAATTCATAATTTAAATATAATAATTTTATATTTTTGTCCTTATTTTCAAAATTTATAACCCTTTATAAATTATTTCTTATGATTTCTAAATAAACACTTTTATTTTCTTATCATAAGAATTTCCATATAATTTTATAGAAGGTATTTCAAATATTAACATTTAATATTTGTGGAAAATGTTTTATAACAATTTATTTAATTATAATAAATTTATAATTAATTAATTTATAAAACTTTTATAAATTATAATATCTCAAAATATCTTTTATAATGATTTATAAAAAAAATAACTATCTAAATTATTTAATATGTTTAAAAAAATTAACATCTTTTCTTTTTACCCTTATATAGAAACCCATTCATGGGTAAGGGTATCCTCCCTTTACCCTTTCATAGCACCAATTAAGTAAGGGTAAGGAAGAAACAAGCCTTATATGGTTCCTTATGTATGTTTAATACCTTTAAAGATGTAATTTGTGTAAAGGTAATATTTATTTTTCTTATTCTATATAAAGTTAGACTTCAAGGATCTTTGCACAGCGGGTCTAGTACCTACACACATTAAGGTAAAGTTCTTAGTTACCATTATGTAACCCTTTTAAAAACAAAACTATCTCTATGAAACCATGTTTCATTTAAGGGTAAGTAGTCATTAACCTTTAGGTGGTTATAGGAAAAACTCAATTACCCTTACGTATCAGTGTATCACATAATGGTAAACAGTACCATACCCTTACGTAAATTATTACACATAAGGGTTAGATAATGTTATCCTTACATAGACCGATCTACGTAATGTTTCAGTGATATAAACCTTTCATATACCACTATATGTAAAGGTATATACTCAGTTTCACTTAAACATTTCAACTATGTAAGGGTAAGTCCTTGGTTACCTTTACAAATCCTAACTACGTAATGGTAAACCCTTTTGGAAATTAAATTTCCAAAAACATAAGATGGTGATTTTCATCACAATTTTCATAAAAATTAAATGTGGATCCCTATGATACTATTTTTTGGTTTTTTATAGTCTAATAACATTTATCAGTCAAGATAAAGTGATTAAAAATCCTTTTCCAAGGACCACTATGAACGATAATATGATATTGTGTAAAAAACTAAAATTTATAAATACTATATAGGAATTCCTTACATTGAATATTTTTTCAATCTTTTTATCTTTGTCTTTATGGTTTTGATAAAGATCACAGAAGTGGAAAACATAATCATCCCATATACATTGGGTATCCATGGGATGAGTGAATCACATGTCGTATATAAAGGATTCTCTTTTCTCCAACAATGTGATAGTATCTCATAATGAAAAGGAAGAATAAGAGAGAGTGATATGGATATCAAGAAGTTTTTTCCAAAAATCATGCATACACTCACACTCACACACCCATCATTTTATGGAAATAGGCATTATAAATCCCTTGATGATACTCCTTGATAGTACAATAATTAATTCATGTGTTAAAATACAAGTATAAATTACAAGTATGGTTCATGAAATATATTCATTTACTCTATGTACATTTCAAATAAATATGAGATGATTTCATTTAATGATATCTTATGTGGGTGAAACACAAAATGATAACTATTTATCATTTATCTTCAATCACATGTTACATAAAATAATATACCCTTATGTGCATAAAAATAATAATTCACAAGAAATATATATATATATGTGTGTGTGTGTGTGTGTGTGTGTGTGTGTGTGTATATGTACATAAGTATTTAAGGTATATCTCCTTCAAAACACTATAGGTCATAGGATGAAGATGATGCCCAAAATTTGATCCAATGACACTAATAGATCAGATCAAATAGGTGTGATTATAAGCATATGTTTTAAATTTGAGGAATAGTAGGGCACATATCCTAAAATCCATATCAGAAGTTCCTTTATGTTGGATCTACTTAATAAATCATGATGTTCATTCATCTGATTGAAATCCATTACACTGAGTTCGTCTCCTCAAACACTCACATGCACATTCCTCATGGGTGAACACCAACCTACATTCACCCTACTTCTACACACACCTATGCACAACATGTTCCCACTATGCTTGATATGTGAAATCATGTATTCCCAAGCCTATGAAATGCCACTTTTGTGATCCTTAGTTAACCTAGGACTAGTCTTACCTCAATATTCTCCATGGATGGTCCCAAGCTACTTGGGCAGTTGATTATATCTTAGACCATATTTTTAGGTAAATTAAATCGCAATACTTAGTAAAATACTGAGTTAAATTCTGTAAAACTCAAGACTTTATAAACCATAATATGAACATATTTTTACCCTTAAAATATCATATTTTTTTCATGTTATAAACAATGTGACTTCTCAAATCATTTTATCACATATCTTAATCACTTAAGAGCTATTCAAAAAATGTCACATATAAATTTGAACATGATTCATGTGTTGAAAAAAATGACAACACAAGAATCTCATCCACTTCAACCATCTATATTAAGACATATCTAGATGAATATCATATTTATAGGAACTAAATAAAACAAAATACATAGTCTCAACATAAACAAGTGTCGATGATGTATCTCTAAGTCTTTGGTCAAATCAGACATGGTAGGGGTATCTCATGAATCCTCCCTCTCTATAGACTGCATAACTTGTATAAATATCTCATGGATTTTATATTCAATAGTTGTTCTTAGGATTACATGATACTCTAGCCCAATATTTTGGGGGAATACTCATCATCAACCTTCTATCTCTCTACTCTAGGCTTTTATAGAGTCGTCCTGCTATAATTTCAACACTCACTTGTGAATACCTTTCTATAGTGGTTCTTGATATCACAATACAAGGGAAAAAATATTTGGCATAGAATATTGTTATACTAAACATCCCATATGATAAGATCCTCAAACCATAAACTCTATATAGTCTTTTCTACCCATAGTTAGGTTGGCCATAAAATGAATACAGGATTCACATCATCCTTTTTCATTTCACATTAATGAGTATATCACCATTTTTGTTTGATTTAATGAAACATCATTCATAGGATATAGAGGAAAACACTTTATAAGATTTTATTATAATTATATTTAATAAATACCATCCATAAAAAAGTTCTTTTATCACTAGTAATAATAAATAAATTTTTTAAAAAATTGGTTAGAAAATATTCCACCACCAAGTTATATGGGAAAGCTCAATATTTTTTTTTTTGAAACCATAAATAATTAACCCTTATTTAATAATCAAGTAACCAATGAAAGGAAATCACATGAATAACATGTGAATCCTATTTTCCTTGCATGATGAATGAATGTGTTAGGATTTGAATCCATCTTCAGATCATTGGATGGAGTTGTATTGATGGTATAAGGTCAGACAGTATAGGTCCTAATGATGTAATCATCTAAAAGACCCCATAAAAATTAGTGAATCTATTCAGTATATGGAATAAGGATCAAATTATTGTATTTTCCAATATAATTTTTCATAGTCTACAATTTATAAAATAAAATGAAGAAATTTATTATAAAATTGTATCTTTGAAAGTTCACTGAGACAAGAGGTCAGCTTATAAAAGGTTATTGTATATCAGTAATCATAATTCTAAATAGAGGAACCTCTAAAAATGTAGGAGGTTTGTGTAATTTGAATGACCAGTTAGGAACTTATATAAAAGTAATTTGGTACCTATGTACATATAAATATAGTAATTAAGGAATTAAAAAATCATAATCTCTATAATTAATATTTAATGACTATTTTTTCAATTAAAGTGTAAATCATTTTAACTTCTAATTATAATGAAAATAATAGTGTTTATCCTATGGATATAGGACACTATGTTTGAGCCACACAATTTCATATGTCCTCTCCTTTTTTGTTTTCTTCTTGAATGTTTCATAGGTTATGATTTTACTTGAGTTGTTTGCAAGATTCAACTTTTTTAGGTGAGTAGTATGTGAGGCTTCTTATATTCTAGTACACTCAATCGAGGTTGTATATCTAGATAACCTGTGATTTTTGTTTCATTTTTCATCTAGTGTTTTTACTTTCAGATAAGTGCATTTTGGAATTATATGATAAAGTTAAGATATCTCTAACAAGTGGTTTCAAAGATTTTGTTTTAGTACTCGCTCAAAAAGCACTCAAAGGAATATCAAGTTTCACTCACTATTTACTTTAATATTATTTCTTTTTCAGTGGTATTTTATCATTGGAAAAAGATATAATATCATGTGAAGGTAATTTATGGGTCAATAAGTTTGATTTAATGGATTTTTATATTCTAGATAATATATATGGAGGGTCATCTAACACAAAATGACTTATATTTTCCACTAACTAGAGTTCATCTAATGAAAATGAAAAAAGATTGATTGATAATTATTAGATTGAAAGGAACTTAGATTATTCTAGATATCACTGGCTCAGAATGTAGCCTTTAAAATTTATTAACTAATGACTATAGTGGAGCTCATGAAATCCCTAATAGATATGTATGAGAAACCTATGGAACATAATAACTTTTTTATGATGTAGAGGTTATTCAATATGAGGTTATCAGATAGTAGACTGGTGGTAGATCATGTGAATTACTTAAAAATGATATAAGGGTAGATTGAATCAGTTAAGGTGACATTCAAAGATGATGTATGGTAACTCCTACTATTTTTATCACTACTAGATTCATGGGATGTTATGGTAATTGAAGTAAGTAAGTAATGTGGAAAAACTATTTTTATATTTGAGGATATTAAGAAGTTTTCCTTAATGAATAACTCCACAGAAGGGAAGTCCATAAACTATCTAAAAATGACCTTAATGATAATGAATTAGGATTTTTACCCTATAGGGTAAAACTAAATAAACAATAAAATTAAAAATATTAAGATATAATACAAGAAAAATCAGTTGTTCTGGGTATTTCCTGTATAATAGAGTTGTGGGAAGAAATTATACTTAAAGAATGATTATATGAGTCTCAAAAAAAATATTAAAGGGAATAAACTTTAAAAATTTAAAACTATATAAGTAAAAATAATGATAATATATTATAATTTCTTAGTCTTAATATTCTCATTGATTCATTATTGATTAACTCAGGAGCATCATTTCATTCTTTGACAGTGCAAGAATGCATGGTGAATTATGTGTTTGAAGATTTTGGAAAGGTATAATCAGTAGATGGGGAATCTCTAGATATTGTAGTGAAAATATATGTTTATTTTTTGATGAATAATTTGATAATATTGAAGCTCAAATAAGTTATATATATCCTGGGGTTGTATAAGAACTTAATTTTTATTGGAAAACATGATGAGGTAGGTTATGGTACTAGATTCTTCAACAGAGTTTAGAGGGTTACCCAAGGTTCCATGGTGGTTTCATGAGGTTTAAAGGATGGGACTCTATATATTATTATATAATAAAATGGAGTAGTATTTACTAGAGAAACAACACTTGATAGTTTGGATTTGTGGCACTACCAACTCAAAAATATAAATTAGAAGAATATAAAGGTTCTAATAGATCAATGAAAGCTAAATTTTGATCATATTGACATTGAATGATATGATATTTTTATACTAAGTAAATTGATAAGGGTGTAATTCAACTAGAATGGATGAAATATCAGATCTATGAAGTTTTATGTTGTTTACTTAGATATTTAGGGGCATAACTTTATCCAATATTTCAATGGATCACTTTAATTTGTAACATTTATTGATAATGATGTAATAAAATTATAGGTTTACTTTATGAAGAATAATTCAGATTTATTTTATAAATTCATTCAATGTGAATCTATGGTGTATAGTTAATCTTGTCATATGATGAAACTCTTAAGGTTTGATAATGTTGGTCAATACAACAGACCCAAATTCAGGAACATCTGTTAAAAGAAGGGGATCGGGCTAGAGGATAATTTTCTCATAATACATCTCCAAAATATTGTGGATGAAATAATGTATTATATGTTAACTAATAAGTCATAAATCATGGGGTTTCACTCCATAATTCCTAATGGGATTTTGTTTGAAGTAGTGAACACAACAACATACCTTGTCAATAAGAGTCTGGCATCATCAGTTAGGTAGGAACATCTAGAAAAGCTATGGTTTGGTAAATTTATAGGTGTCAGCAATCTCAAAATTTTAAATAGTCCAAATTATGCACACATTGATTCTATGTGTGGGGAAAAGTTATAGGAAAAATACAATGTATTATTTATTATTTGATTTAATGATGAAAATTTTTTATTCCATTTATGGGATGATGACATGTGACAAGTCATCCAAAGATGAGATTTTCTCTCCAATGAGAATGTTCTATGGAAGGAATGAAACTTGGAAGAGAAATAAGTTGGATAAAAAGAATCAAATATTGAATTAAAATTTTATCAAACTAAGGATAATGTATCAAGACCTATAGTAAATAATTCATATAATGAAACTGGAAGGTTGAATATGAGACTAGTGAAGGATATGCTAGAATGTTCAAGGGATACCAATGCTCAAGTGAGGGATTTAGTAAACACAGCACTAAATAGTGAAGATTTAGATAGAGTAGAGTAGTAAGTTTAGTTAATAACATCAAAATGGTTTATAAATATGGTTCAAAGGTTTAGATATTATATGAACATTCTTATACTAGTGGATAGTAGAGAACCAAAAATCTTGGATGAGGTGGCCACACTCAATAACTCTAATTAGTAGGATTTATCTATATATGAATAAATGTATTCATTGAATTCCAATGTAACTTGGTAGCTAAAATATTTTCCCTAAGGGAAAATATAACTTAAAAATAAGTGGTTATTTTGGTTGAAAGAATAGGTTGGTGGTAAGAATAGGTCCAATGCATGGTTAGTGGTGAGTTATTTCAATAAAAGGAGTTTATTTATTTGTGATTTTATCCATGTTAGATAATAATGTGATAATCTATATGGTTTTTAGCATGCTATAAGTGGAAAATATATGCCTAGAAAAATGGATGTAAATATTTCCTTCTTTATGATGATTTGGTTAAAGATATTTACATGTAGAAACTGAGGGGTTTCATGAACAATAGGAGTCGTACATTGATCTATAATCCAAAGAAAATTATTTATATATTGAATAAAGTGTTGATACAGTGTAATATAAAATTTTACATGTTTATAGGGGAAGAGGGATTCATATATTACAACATAGATCATTGCTGCTACCAAAAGGTGCAGGATTATGGGACTTACATCATACTTCTACTCTACATGGATGATAAGTTTCTTATCATACTGGACATTAAAAGGATTCGTAAGATAAGGAATGACTTGTCTGTAAGGTTTGAGATTAAGTATCTCATATGGGACAAGATTATATTTGGAATTAATATCAATAGATAAAATAAATATGGTACATTGGTTTTATCTTATAAGGACTATGTCTTGAAGATCATTGAATGGTTTGGAATGGCCGGATGCAAACTAGTCCTGACTCCATTGGTCAGACACTTCAAATTGTCAATGGATAAGTTTCCTAAAACAAAATTTGAAGTATCATACATGAAAATTGATATGTTTTCACTAGTGATAGGATGTTTAATATATGTGATGATTTATACATGATTGGAAATTTTATTTTTTGTGGGATTTTTAAGCCGATTCATGTCATGTATAGGAAAATAATACTAGGAGGCTATAAAATAGATCATTCAGTGCTTAAAAGTAATGAAAGATATAGCCATATTATTTAGAGTAGATGATCCATTACATGTATATGTTGATTCATACTTAATTGGTGATTCATACAACCAAAAGAACATGGCAGTATTTTTGTTTACCTATGAATGGATGATGGCCAATTGGATGTCATGGCTATAGTGGATTATTACACTAAGTACAATGGAAGTAGTGTATGTTGCTACACTAGAAGAAAGTAAGGATATTGTTTTATTGATGTGGTTACTAAAGGTTCTTGGATGATGTTAGGAGAGTGTATTTATATTATATGATAATCATATTGTGATTCTCTTGGCTCAAAATCAAGTGTTCTAGGCATGGATTAAGTATATTGACCTGAATGACAACTTTATTAAAACATTGCTGAAGGATATGGATATAGAGAAAAAAATATAGTTGAAAGAAAAAATATAATGGGAATTTTTAGTTGAGTATTATTATAATAATATATGAGGCAAAATTGTGCCTTATTCATGCTTTAGTTAATGGATGGAGAATAGAGAACACTGACTATAATGGATAGAGGAAGGTGTTTGAATTTTTTTCGTAACTATTGAAGAGTTGTTAGAGATTCTCTGCAGTAGCCTTCAAGTGGGATATTTTTGAGATATGATGCAATTTTCAAAGCACCAAGTGTAGTTGGTCATATGTTACAGGTTCAGACGTTGTAATTTTCCATGAGACTTAGGTAGTGAGAATAAATCTCTTCAGCAGGCGGTAGAAGGATCGTACAATGGTATTTTCTTATTGAAGTGTTCATAAGTTATGGTCCATACAAATAGGTAAACAAATTTATAGGAAAATATAGCTTGGAAAGTTCATTGGGATAAGAGGTCATGTTATAAAAGTCTATTGGAGATTAACAATCACTATTCTAAATGGAGGGACCTCTACAAATATTAGAGGATGGTGGAAATTAAATTATTGGATGGAAACTTCTATAAAAGTAAGTGGAGACCTACATACACAATAATTCATAAATTAAGTAATTTCATATGCATAATATCTATAATTAATATTTAATAACTATTTTTGTTAGTTTAATTGTAAATCCTTATAACTTTTAATTATAATGAAGTTAGTAGTGCTTCTCCTATGGATGTAAGACACCTTGTTCGAACCATGTAATTTTCTATGTCCTCTTTTTTATTGTTTTTCTCTTGAATTTTTTGGAGGTTGTGAATTTTTTAAGGTGTGTTCAAGGTTCAACATTGTGTGGTAACTAGGGTGTGAGGATTTTTATATTATGGTACACTCAATCAAGTTATTCTATCCAGATGAACCAGGATTTCTACTGCATGTGACATTTAGTGGTTTGACATCTGGAGAAGTGCATACAAGAATCAAATTTTGAGGTTGGGATCTTCCCAATGGGATGAACACTATATTTCTATATGGAAAAAGAGATAAAACACATAAATCATAAATCAAAAATCAAATCTCATCATAAAAGGTGAAGTAGCTTAACCATAAAAGTGAAATCCAAGAAAAATAGTCCCATCCATGGTAACTTAGACATCCCTCATATATGGGTTCACTACTCCCATGTACAAGATCCATACCAAACTCTAAAAACATACACTTTTTTATCTATATTTCCCAAATAGTAAGATAAAATAAACTAAACAATGCTCTGATGTCACTTTGTAACATCCTCAACATGACTCACTCCATAGTAACTAGACTAGGTGGGTTACTTGACTTTAGATGCACCTCCCTGTATGCCAAAGGCTATCGACAAGAAGTAAGAATCTATATAAAAATCATACAGTTCATATGGTCCCAATTGATATCTTTCTTATAAAGATCATATACATCAAAACCAAAAAAATTACCATAATATAAAAAACTATGAAAAATATAAAAGTGGTATCAGTCTATGGAATAGTCTCATATCCTATTTTCAATCTAACTAGGCTAGATCAACTATCAATCATAGGGAATTTTCCCTTATCTTGTACTGAAGCTATGAAGTTTTTTCAGGTACCCATAGAATCCTAATTAAGATGTGAGTAAAAAAAATATGCCACCATCAATGGTGTCCCTCAATATACTTGGTCTGAATAAAATTTCACATTGACATGCAATCATAAATAACTAAAATCATGAATAAATAAACATTGTTATCCCTCAGGTTCTATGGGTACACCCGATATCAACCATAACTACTTTGTCCAATGAAAAAATTCTTTGAATAGGATATGTATAATCACCAAGGGGGTGGAACCCCTCCTTATATATCTCATGTATAATATCAATCGAAGTTAAAGGAATCTACCCTATTAATCCCATATATCAATGTTTCCGACACTTTCGTCAAGGTGCATGCATCCGTCTGTTTGATAGGAGGATGTGCTGATTGTTTCCCTACATTCCTACTTTCCAAAGGCAAGTGGCATCCATAGCTTATTCAGGGACATTTTCTCCTAGATCGAAATGGGATGATGGGATGTCGGTTCCTCCTTCTGTGAATTCCTCCTTGGAACTCATTACCTAGTTCGGGTCTCCCTTATATATTATGTTGTGGTTTGTGAATCTCATTATCAGTTCCATATCTTTGTGGAAGCCAGTAAATTACATTGCTTCTGTCAGGACATTCCATGGGGTCTTGACATGGTAGCAACCTTCGGTCGGAGTAGATGACAACATCAAGAATGTCAGGGCATATCTGGATGTGTGGACATTGGGGAACGTGTATTCTTCCTCATAATAGGGCATCTCAAGGATGCAGAACCTGAGGCATCCAAGGTCGTTCATGGGGTATCTTATTCTGGAGGCATGTCTCTGAGGTTTTCCTTAGTTTCCCATGATTAGCATGAGGTATGTCGCGAGTTTAACGTCTTGCAGAGATGGTGGGAGAGTGATCAAAACATCCCATAGAGATGGATCAGGTGAGTACATCCCTAGGGGGAACCAGGATGGTTTACCATATGGATGGATCAAAACACCTAATGAAGATGGATATGATGTGGTGTGTCCCATAGAGGGGATATGTCACGTCGTGAAGGATGGTCTGGAAACCACCTAAGGCGGATCAGAAAGAGTGCTCCCCAAAATGGGGAACACTAGGGTTTACCATTGGCTAGGATTAAACCTCGTGGATGTTTCGTACATACCCTTTAATGATGAAAGGGATCAAAACACATGTAGTTTAAAGGGGTGATGAATCGGGGTGTGCACAGAGGACAACGACCCGATGATATATTGGGGCTTACACATGGTTTTCAGCCCAGGTACTATTAGGAGTAGTGAGGAGGTGGATGACATGATCCCATTGGGATGCGGTGGCCCGAGTAAGAATCAGGATGGATGATGGAGAGTTGAATGAGGTGGAGGGATAATGAGATGGAACCGAAGTGATTACAATGGTGATATTGGGATTGAGCCTTTAAGAGACTTCCTAAGTATCCCCGTGGTGGGAAATCAAAGTCTGTGTAGTTCAGTGGGACAATGGGTCACCTGAGGAGGCAACCTGTGATAATAGACGCATGGATGGGATCCAGAGGAAATAGAACCTCTAGGTTGGGGAATGATCTTCTAGGAACTCATGGGATCGAGGGATAGATCAGGATGATTCGTGAGTTAAGGTCTTGAACCTCAATGTGGCTACCTATATATCCTTGTGGTAGGTAATCAAACTCCACATAGTTCATCTGAAGATGGATTACCATCAATTGGGGACTTCAATAGCTTACCATCGATTGGGTGGATTCAATGGCTTACCGCCGAATGGGGTTGACAATGGATTACTGCTGAATGGTGTTGACAATAGATTACTTCTAAATGGGGTTGACAACGGCATACCGCTGAATGGGGTTGACAACAGCTTACCCCTGAATGGGGTTGACAACGGCTTACCACAAATTAGGGTTCCAACGACTTACCACTAGTTGGGAAACACGAAGGCTTACCATCGATCGGGGTTGGACCTTAGGAAGGCTTCTTACATACCTTTTCTGGGAGATAAGGATCAAATCTCACATAGTTCTAATGGGTACAGTTTAATGTCTTGCGGGATGAAAAGGGGGCATATAGTTTAACATCATGTGGGATGAGGTTGGACCGACATGGAGTGGTCGGGACCCGTGGGTGTTGGGCTTGAACCTCAGGGAGGCTTCCTATGTACCTTTCCTTGGAAAGGATCAAATTCCACGTAGTTCGAATGGGGTGTGTTGAACCGACATAAAGGAGGTCAGGACCAATGGATGGTGGTCTTGAACCTCAGGGAGGATTCCTACATACCTTTTCTTGGCAAGGATCAAAGTCCACTTAGTTCTAATGAGGTGTTGGTTAACCAATGTGAATAGGGTCAGGACCAATAGGTGTTAGGCTTGAACCTTAGGGAGGCTTCCTACATACATTGCCTTGGAAAGGATCATATTCCACATAGTTCGGAATGGTTTGGTGAACTAACCTGAAGGGGGTCGAGACCAACAGTTGTTAGCCTTGAACCTCTGGGAGGATTACTATGTACCTTACTTTGACAATGATCAATGTCTATATAGTTCGGGTGGTGTGTGGGGCTTACACTCTAGGATGCCCAGATAGGATTTCATGGTTGATGCTTACTCTAAGCCCACATGAGTCATGCTCTATGTTATAAATAAGAGGCGGAAGGACCTAACGATCACAATGAAAAGTTGCATCCATGAAGGGTGGTGAATGGGGATTATGCAAGGAAGTTACATGGGTGCCGCTATGGAGTGTAAATGTTGAATAGGGCTTATGCAGGGAAGTTTTCCGGGTGCCACTATAGAGTGGAAATGGTGAATGGGGATTACGCAAGGAAGCTTCCTGGGTGTTGTTATGGAGCGGCAATGGTGAATGGGTCTTACGCAAGGAAGCTTCCCAGGTTCCGCTATAGAGCAGAAATAGTGAATGGGGCTTACGCAAGGAAGTTGTCCATGTGCCGCTATGGAGTAGCAATGGCGAATTGGGCTTACACAAGGAAGTTGCCTAGGTGCCACTATGGAGCAGCAATGTTGAATGGGGCTTACACAAGGAAGTTTCCTGGGTGCCGCTATGGAGCGGCAATGGTGAATGGGGTTTATGCAAGGAAGCTGCCTGGGTGCCGCTATAGAGTGGTAATGGTGAATGGGGTATACACAAGGAATATGCCTAGGTGCCACTATGGAGTGGCAATGGTGAATGGGGCTTACACAATGAAGTTGCTCGGGTGCCGCTATGGAGCGGAAATGGTGAATGGGGCTTACGCCAAGAAGATACCTGGGTGATGCTAAGGAGTGATAATGATGGATTGGGCTTACGCATGAGAGTTTCCCGTGTGCCTTCCTCATGTATGGCCATGAGGGCAATCCAACTCACTGTTGGGCTGAGGCATATAATATAGGTATACACTAATGTGCTAGTGCATAAGAAGGATAACACCAAGGGGCATTGGAATCAGTCCGAAAAAGGGAGATAAAAAGTGTGAATCGCAAGCCCGACATTGGTAACATGTTGAGGATGATGTGACGATGGAGGATGACTGTTAAATGTGTTAGAAACCCAGAATCCTTATCGTGTTAGCCTGAAATGGGGGACAAACAAACAAAGGTTGATTTTTTACCTTGTTCGAAACACAGGACCTAACTCGAAGTGTTGTTCAAAGTCTTCTGGGGCGTTGGCCTAGGATGGTAGGTGAGTCAATTCATCATGTGACTAGGCTACTAGGGGGTCCCTTAGGACATGAAATAGGATAAAGATTCAAATGAAGGACATGCAAAGCATGAGGTGGAGTTATGGAATGTTTGAATGGATTCCAACACCCTTGAGATTATGAAACTGTAATAATGGCATGATGTATCTTATGCTTAGCACATAAGGAATCTATTCTTTGAAACAAGAGTCATCCTATTTTTGAATGATAGGGAATGATATAGTTTAAAGTCATGTAGTGAGGACTATTGGCGTCTTATACTTGGCACATAAGGCATCTCTTATTTGGAGCAAGAGGCATCTTATATATGTTATATAGGGTGTACAATAGTTTACTATCATGTAGAGAGAATTGTTAGCATCTTATTCTTAGAGAATAAGGAATCTCTTGTTTGGAGTAAGATCCATCCTATATTTGTCACATAGGGAGTAATACAGTTTATAGTCATGTAGATAGGACTACTGGCATCTCATGCTTGAAGCATAAGGCATCTCTTTTTTGGAGCAAGATGAATCCTATGTTTGGAACATAGGGTACACTATAGTTTATAGTCATGTAGATAGGACTATTGGGCATAAAGTTCCTAGAAATTTCTGGTGTTGGGGCTTACACAAGAGAATCCACTTCTGGTTCAACCTGGCATAGGCATCAGGTGATGGGGTTTGAATGAGTTACTTGAGGAATGGTTCGACTCAATGTAATCTATAATTGTCGATGAGAATCACAAATCACGACATGTGAAAGGGACCAAGGGGAATATGTCAACTCAAGGTATTATATGGTGTTTGGAGGAGTATCTCGAATCATGGTATTCCATAGGTGGAAGATGGATGTGCATAAGGGCGCCATGGAAAATGTCGACGTCGCAGCCCAAAAAGTTCATTGTGCGACTCTCTATTTTTCATGGGGATCGGTGAAAAAATCAAAGGGACTGGCCCAGAGGTCTAGGACCACAACCCAGCATTGATCCTGAGTGGGGGTGTAGCGGCGTAGCCCCCACAATATGGACCGGTGGGTGTGAAGGTAGGATCTTTGCAAAGGATAGGTCTTTGCAAAGTAGCTTCACGAAGTAAAGGGGCTCATGGAGTATGGGGTCTGGCGAAGACGCTTTGCGAAGAAAAGTTGCTCATAGAGCATGGACTCATGAATCCTAGGGGCATATGGAGCAAAGCGGCTCGCGAAGGAAATGGGCTCGTGGAGCAAAGGATCTTGCTAAGCAAGGGCTCTCGTGGAGAAAATACTCTCGTGGAGAAAATTGGCTCGCAGAGCAAAGGCTCTCGCGGAGCCTCGAGCAACACGAAGGGGCTCCCTCCTTCGCAAAGGGCGGAGCCCTCTACAATTGGAATCACTTTGCGGAGCTGGGGAGCTCTGCGAAATGGTAGATCATTCAGCCAAGGGGTGGCATGACCATCGGTATGAATGGGGTGATCCCGCAAATCACAAATGCACACTGCAACCGGAGGGAGTTCCCTCAATTTTCTTGTAATCGCGGAGCCGACCGTCATAAATATTTGAGGCGCTCGCAGAGGTTCCAGTAAAGTTCCCTCAAGTTCTTCATAATCACGGATTCAACCATCATGGAGCTTCACAGTGCTCGTGGAAGCTCTGGTCAAGTTCTTCTGCTCTACAATCATGGAGGTAGCTTCGCAAATGGGCTCTGCAAACCAGCTTTCTGACCCAACTTCAAATTTCCAAAACTTCTAATCAGTAACTTCGTTCGGGCCCTACGACTTGTCAAATAAAATCTTGAGAAATGGGCTACAACCTTGCATCATGTATGTAAGCATTTGGAAAAAAAATTAGACGCATTTTCTGGTTCCAATAATCATAATCAGGGAGAAAGGAGTATTCCTTATATCTCTCATGTATAATACTTAGATGTAATGAACAGAATTTGAAACCATTGAGAAACCATTGAGAAATGAGGAAGATCTCACTTGGAAGAGAGGAGTTATAAATTTAAAGAGGGAATGCATTAGTAAGATAAATGAAGACCCTTATTTCCTAGATTTAATGTCACCCCATTTATCTAACTTATTAATATTATTATTATATTTTATTTTTATTTTATTTTATTTCCTATCACCCACTAATTTCCAAAAACCTTATGGAATTATGCTATAGATTTCTCATCCCTCTAGAAATTAAAACTTTTAGACAAATCTACCTCTCAAGTAAAATTATAGGACTCTACATCAAAGTCTACAAAAAATCGGAGAAAACCCCCTACTAGGCTCTAACATTCGAAATTCAATAAATTTATAAATTATAGAACTTTAACTACCAAAAACTCTCTTGAGTTATCTTTAATATTTTCACCTTCCATCCATCTTTTGGACCCTAAAAACAATGCTAACTTTCAGTCTCCTAACTACCAAAAACTCTTATATACATTATATATTTAACATTTAATATCTTGGAAGACGTTACTTATAGAAAAATGTAATATATTTCCATCAAATGTGATACATAATATTTTTCATTATACAAAATATATTTTCCTTTGTGAGAATTACCCTTGTAATATATTCTCTTGATACGTAATGTTTTCTCTCTATGAAATGTTTAGATGTTATAAATTTTAAATAACACCTAGGATATTCTTCCACTCTACATTATCTTATGCATCAGAATAAGATATTCACTTTTATATATTTACAAATATGATTAAAAATATATATTATGTATATAGGGAGAGTTCCAACACTTAGTGAATGTCTTAATCCTAAGAAATATCTTACAGACATTCAAAAGGTTTTATACTTAGAGAATCCTCTCTCGATAGATCTCATTTTGTTACATCTACTCTTGGGACTTTTTCTCAACATTCATGGTTTATCTTCTAGAAAAATAACTTACAGGAAGCACTCCTCAAACATGAATGCACTAGGTCTGGGTGTCCCACCATCAGTATTATTATCTTCTAATGATTCCCATATTCATAGGAATATATATCTCATGCAGCTAACCTATCCAGAAATTTTAATTTTTTGTACCATATGTAATATATATTTTCCTACCCCTATAATATGTAAGATATCACACTTAAGAAAATTTTCAAAATCTATAAAAAAAATCAAAAATTATAAAATCACTCTAAAACACATGTCAAAACCTCCTAGAACCTACGTACCTTCTTAAGTCATACTATTTTCTATAAATAGAAGAAAACTAAATCCAAATTTTATAAATCTCTAAATACTTAGTTTTTAACCTATTTATACACTTATAATACCTTTAATGGGTCCCAAAACACTCATTAAATCCAAGGTTTGTCCCCAAAATCCACTATCAAATTTTTAGCCTTAAATAATAATACCAAACACTTAAAATCATATACTTAAATAAAAATTCTATATTTAGTAAAAAAATGAACTGGTATGGGTTTTTTGACAAAATTTAAACAACATACACCTAGACCTGTCTGGGATATTATAATCACCCCACCATATAATCACTCATCCACAAGATACATTCCCAAACATCCCTAACACTCATTGGTGAACAAACTAGGACATTGTGACTATAAGTCGGACTGCTATTCTGACATATCCTCTTGGATGCGGACATGCTGCCACAACGCCCATGCCAAAGGAACCATTTTTTAATGCATAGTATTTTCACTTAGATCTACAATATCAATCAAATTATCCTCAAATTATGAATTTTCCTTGAGAGTAATATCATCAGTGGTGATCATATGATATGGGTCATAATAATCCCATTGAAGCTTTGATACATGAAATACATCATGTATAGAATTAAATTAGTGTGGAAGATCCAATCAATATATGATTATATTTTTTCTCTCTATGATATCAAACTTCCCCACATACCTAGGTTCCAAATTTCCCTACCTCTTTATGTGATGATTCCCCGATCTAAGCGATATACAAAGGAATACATGATTTCCCACCTCAAACTCTAAAGGATAGTATCATTGGTCCGCATATGAACTCTTCCTACTCTGAGTGGTCGCTAACTGCTTCCTTATCAACTGAATGTGCTTCAATATATCTTGCATGAAACTTTTCCTAACAATCACTGACTACCTATATTCTATCCATTGTAGAGGTGAATATCAAACCCTACCATATAAATCATTAAAATGTTCCATCTGAATCAATTCATTGTAGATATTGTTATATGAAAACTTCACATGTCAAGTGGTTCTCCCTAGAACCTCCAAAGACTAGTACACATGCCTATAGCATGTGCTCAAGTATGAAAATGGTCTACTCAGATTTTATGTCTTTTTATGGGTGGTAAGAAATGCTCAAATGCATATATGTATTGATAACCGTCTATAAAACTCACTAGAAGAACAATGTAATATGAGTATCCATGTCTGAGAAAATACTCTAAGTCACTCCATGAAGGGATATTATCTTTGATACATAATGATTTCCTATCTCATAAGTATATAAATTCTCTCAAATCGATAGAAAATTAGCCACTTTACTCAACCGATCTACAATATCCCACACTGCATCACTGCCTCAGGGTGTCCTCAGAAACTGCATCGTGAATATTATAGTCATATCATCCAACTTTCACATGATAATGAGTAGTGATTGAATAAGACCAGTGTTTTTCTAGTGTTCAGCCTTCACCTACTGACTGGTGGAGCACCATGTAACAAAACCTGCTATATCTCTCTTCATCCAAAGCCACCAATTATACCTATTCATGTCACAACAAATCTTGGTAAAACTCATATATACTACCCACATTGATTCATATGAACCCGTTATTATCTCCTAACACATGATCACATGGGCTATAACACAACCTCATACATAAAAGAACCTCTCCAACATCAATAGACTAGTCTATTGGTGGCTCCCCATCATATATGTTTTCCCTCATGACCTCATAGTATAAATATAAAAATTTTCACTTTTCACCCTAATGAGGAGTGAGTAAATGATATATAAATACATAAGGATTTATCATCCATGGAACTCTTGAACATAATATTGTATTTTAGAGGGGAATTATCTACCACTGAATTCTTGACTCTTGTACCACCTGATTCTGATTCTTTCTTCTCAGTGCATGTATAATGGAAGTCACCTTTTTGGGGGTACACACCAACTTGAAATCAAAGGATTGGAGATACTCAACCCACCTTCACTAATGAAGGTTTAGGCCCCACTGTGATAAAATTCATTTCATGCTCTTATAGTTAGTGTATACCAAAAACTTCTCACAAAAAAGGTAATGTCACAAATATCTCAAGGTGTGCACCACCATCACTAATTCAAGTTCATGAATCAATTAGTTCCACTCATATTTCTTTAGATTCCTAGACATATAATTAACTACCAATCCATTATACATCGTAAATTCTCCTAGTATGACTCTTTATGCATCATAATTTAAGGTATACTCCTTACCAGGCTTAGGTAAGGTCAAAATCAGCATAAATGTCAAACCAAGCTAGCCAAACCCCAAAAAAATATAATATACGTTAAACTTCTCAATAAAAAGTGTCATACCAAACAAACATCACTCACTTATTGGTCAATCTTATCAATGACACTATCAACAGGGGGAATCCCTGAATGGATCTCAAGTAATAACCAAACAACCCCAAAAACATATCATAAAAAATTCCTTAGTCCTATCCAAAGAAACTACTACCTCAAAATTTTCAAGTTCCATTAATACTCCAGCCATTGTTATCATGTTCCCCAAGAAGTGGACCTGATCGATCCAAAATTTTCACTTTGAGATCTTTAAATATAACCAATTATCTCTAAGTATTCTCAATACAACTTTTAAATTTATTTTTTACTCCCCCTAGATCAAGAGTACATGAGTATATCATCAAAAAATACAACCAAAAAGAAATAAAAATAAGGATAGAAGACTTGATTAGTTATGGATATAAATAATTTTAGTGTGTTTATAAAATGGAACAACATTAATATATAATCATATAGACCAAACATTATCCTGAATGTAGTGTGAGATATGTCAAAATAAATCACCCAGAGTTGGTGATAGCCTGATCTCAAGTCAATCTTAGAGAAAATGTTGTATCCTCAAATCTGATCAAATAAATCATAGATATGAGGTATTGGATATCTATTCTTGATATCCACTCAATTTAATTTCTAATAGTATAAACATAATCTTAAAGAGAAAACCACCTTCTTCATGAACAGGACTATAAAACTCAAGGGGGATTTACTCATCCATATAAACCCCATTGCCTCTACGTCCTCCAATAGAGAATTTAGCTCTTTTAGCTCCAAATGATCTATCCTATAAGGTGTATTAAAGATAGGTTATGTATATTGTATGAGATTAATAGTAAACTCAAACATCTCAATTTGGTGAAAATCCTGATAAATCCCCAAGAAAACATCATGGAATTGGTTGATAATTGTAGTAAATACCACCTAATGCATATCCCCATCATCCAAAATAAGACTATAAACCTAGTATGTGATCCCACCAAGTTATGGATGTTCAGGTCCTACATGACCTACATGTATGTTACACTCACCAATATAACATAATTTTTACCCTAGGTAGATGTAAATGACACTCATAGATGATAATGGTCAATATGGGATTGATAATGCACTAGGAAATCCATCCCAAGGATAGTATCAAAAACACTTATCTCCAACATGAATAAATTATAGAGGAACCTGTAGACACTAATCATTATGGTACAATATCAACACTAATGGATACCCTCATATCATACCCCTAAATTTTTATCAATAAACATCACCTCATATAGATACTCTATAGTTATCCTTAAGACATCAATGAACTAAGATTATATAAATTAATTTTTAATCATGTATCAAACAAAGAAAATTCTGTAGTAAAAGCCACTTGAATCTTACCATGGACTATATATGGTTGGAATCATGACCAATAGGTGCAGGCTCAATAGTGTGCAGTTGGCATGCACCTTTACCTTGAGCTCTAGCATGAATCCTCTGGAATGTACTCCCCTACTAGTGTTGTTACCCCTATCCTCAAGTATCATGTCCTCTACCTTGACCCAAACAGTTAGTGTAACTCCAACAAATCGCCTAATAAGGTGTACTTGATCTATCCCTTTAACCCTATATTTGTATAGATCCTCAATTAATGGGTAATCATTGGTCTCTCCTATGAAATCGATGTAGGTGTCCCATATTCCCACATAGTCAATAGTCGATAAGTTTCGAGTCACACTAAAAAAGAATATGTCCAGCCCCACCATGCTAATGATACTCCACTAAATAGTCTCTATGATTATTAAGTGATTTACCACTACTATGTCTTCTCTATCCATTACTGCCTGGGTGAGAGAAATAAAATCATCACATCATGCTACCTGATGTCCCGTTGTATATCCTTTTAGAATAATCCACCTACCCTGAGCATTTTCCCTTTCTCAAGTTCCTCCCAAAGATGAGGTCCCAATTAACTACCTATTAAAACATAGGTTGTAAAAAATATTTTCTTAAACCTGCATCACATACCTGAGACCATACATAAAACACCTCACTATGGACACCTCATCCCCCACTAGCATCAGGATAAATTTCTACAAATTAGTGAAGTGAGAAAT
This sequence comes from Viscum album, assembly GCA_963277665.1. Taxonomy (NCBI): domain Eukaryota; kingdom Viridiplantae; phylum Streptophyta; class Magnoliopsida; order Santalales; family Viscaceae; genus Viscum; species Viscum album. The sequence continues at coordinate 1,191,888,059 of OY728123.1, read as the reverse complement.
ATAGTCTATTAATTATATACCTCTCTGTGTGAGGTGCATAAACTCTATATATCTATCAACCCTCAAGATATCTGGGAAAAGTAAAAAAAATTGGGACTTTAAGTCCTTCTAAGAAAACCCCACATGTAGATCAATTTAGACCAAAATATACCTCCAGTACTTTTTTAGGCCGTGTAGAATGTAAATAACCAACTTCATCCCTCTCTCTAGAGGTGTTTTAAAATGATCAAAAATAGTCAAAATGGGATCCACCTAGAGCTCCACTGCCTAAGGGCCACCCTCACCCATAAAAATGGTGGGTTCTATATATGGAACTCTTGGTAAATATTAAACATTTTGGGTGTAATTATTAAATCCTCCCTCTCCATTGACTAGATAAATCATAGCATTCTCTCAAAGAGATAATCATCCATGGTTGAAACTGGTGATATGGGAGTCTCTAGACCAATATTCAATGGGGAATTCTCATCCTCACCCTCTTAGAGATCTACTAGAGGATACGATGGAGGAATCCCTCTAAAATTATAAATGTACACATCAGAATAAATTTACATAACAATTCTTGATATCACATTCTTATGGAAAGAAATATTAGGAATAACATTCCTCTATCTTACACACCAAATATCATAAGAGTCTCACATACTATGTGTTCTCTATTTCCCCATACACCCATAATTAGGGTTATGATAAAATTTATATGGTATTCAAATCATCCCTTTTCATTTAAATTTTAATAAGTACATCACTGTTGGGGTTCAATTAAATGAAATGTCATTTGTGGTTTATAGAGGAAAATTATTTATGATTTTATATTTTAATTTTATTGAAACAAAACCATCCATATACTTGTCATGTAATCACTAGTAACAACAAGGAAACCTTTTAAATAATTATTTAGATAACATTAAACTATCAAATTATATATGAAAACACCATATAAGTTGTTCTTATCACCTCAAATAACAACCCTTATCTCATAATAAAGTAACCAATCATATGAAATTACAATAATGGAATGGGAATCCTACATGTTAGACATGATGAATAAACTGACACCCTATTTCCATTCATAACCAAGAGATAACCCTAATAAATAATAAATACAAAATCAAAGTGCATCACACTAGGTGAAGTAGCTCAACCATAAAAGTGAAAACCAAGAACAACAATCATAGCCCTGGTAACATGGACTTCCCTTATATGTGAGTTAGTTACTCCAAGTCACAATATCTATACCAATATCAAAAAATATCTTATCTATTGTCTAACTTTCCTAAATAGTAATAAAAAATAAAAATAACAATGCTGAGATAACACTTTTAAAAGTCCCCAACCTGAATCACTCAACAATAACTTGAACAGGTGGGTTACTTAATTTTATACATGCCTCCCTATACACCAAATGTTTCCAAATAGTAGTTATGGTCCATGATGATACTATGGGGATACTATACCCTTATACCAAAGTAATAAAAAAGTGAAAATAATTAAAATAATATCCATTATGATAAATAAAATAAACAAACATCACAAAAATTTCCAATAAACAACATATGAAACCCATTCTATATCAAAATTAATATTATAAAAATCATATAAGTCATAAAAACCCAATTGAGATGCCTCATGGGTGGATTTTATACCTCATTACCCAAAAAAATAACCAAAATATAAAAAACTTGGAAAACTAAAAAAATAGTCCCAAGTCCTAACACAATCCCATATACCATGCTTTATCTTAGAAGGCTAGATCAACCATCGATCATAGTATTATATTTGGTTACCTAGAACTAACTACTTTATACATTATATTACCTATATATTAAAATATTTGAATATTAATAAATATCTTATCAAATATTGATTGTTATTCTTCATTACATTAATGTGATAAATTTCCATGTAATATTTATCACATCTAAATGTCATATAAGTTCCCCACTATGATGAAAACCTTGAAGTGATATGATGATATTCTTGAATATATATGTTCTTTGGTTGGATGATGCTTTATCTCGTGATTTTTATACTTGGTAAAATTCAGGACAAGATATTATGATGACAGACCCATAAGAAATAAAATTCCACATGTCTATGTGTCATTAGATATTCCTATATCTGAATATGTTTATTGATCCTTTGAATTAATATCATTATTAGTGCATATCATGAATCGCATAATTTGAATTATTATCAAAAACAATGTTTCTATATGTTTGGGTTGAAGTAGGATATATTGGGTACATCACATGTTATATATAATTAATGAATAAGTCAAGAAAGGATTTGTCCCTTCCAAGACCATAGGATGATATCTCATACCCTTTGATTGAAATAGAAGTGTCTAACTAAATTTCATGTCCATGGTGATTGATGAGTTCATTGCATGAATTAGAAGAAAGATATATCAGGAATATGGGTTTATTACATAAGTACATGACCATCTTGATGAGATATCACGATAAAGGGATTATATTACATGGCAACCATTTGTGTATGGTTTTTGTCATTATGACATTAACTTCTTTTTCTATGGGAACCTTGATGTGTTTTTTGAAACCGATCTTAAACTTTGGGAAAAACCCATCTAATTATACACTCTCCCATCCCTCTATAACTATTCCTCCTAAATTCTAATATGCTTCAACACCTTCATGATTAGAGTTTTTCAGATGAGATATCAGTTGTGCTCAGTGGTCCTTATCGAGTGCTCATTCAGTTCAGTTTTTTGGAGGCGGAACTCATAAGGTTCATTGTCTTCCTCCTGGGTCATTACATGGTTGCAATAGGTAGCCTCGGGAAATCTCATAGTTAGCGACATCCCCTTACCAGTTCTCCTCACTTTCCTTTTGGTATCGCTTTCCAATTTTTGTCTCGTTACAATTTATTTTTCTTTAGTCTCGGAAGGTTGTGCTTATCCTTGTATTTCTCTACCATTTTGTTTTTCTCTATTTCACACAACCCCATCCTGGTTAGGTTCTATGTATCCCATGGAATTTTGGATTATTTTGTTTTCCTTGGAGATGGAAAATCTATGGTGGTGTTGATTGAAACAGTTTGGAAGTCTCATTGTTCCCTATTCTGGAGCTTCTAATCAATCCCTCTCCATCATTCAACCTCCATTGAAGGTTCTAGTGTGGATTTTCTTCCAAATTTTTGTGTTCTTTTGTGTTCTTGGTGACCTGTTCTTAGCTATGTAGTAAGGTAGTGAGCATCATTGTTGTATTGGTGCTGCAGTCTGGAGAATGTCTCCAATTTTGGTTCGGTGTGATGAATCTATGCAGGCACTTCAAGAGTGCATAGTTTGATGGAAGCTACTAGGTTTCTCTTGGCCCAAGGCAAATTTGGTTGATTTCATTCTCAATCACTTTTTGGTTGTTCTTAGTTTTGTGCATTTTCTTTATTTTTCTCAAAATGGATTGATCGTGTCTAAAATGGTGGATACCCTTGGCCATGTTGTCTCTATGTTGTTATGCCTTTTTCGATTCTCACTTAACCATAAAGTGAATTTATTTGGAAAATTAAAAAAAATAGACAATATCATGAATATAATATTTATTTATTTATCAAATGAATAATAATTACTATTCAAAGTTTGGTAAATGTTGAAGTTGGAAGGTCCTAGTTAAGGTCCCAATAATGGAAATGATATAATCATTAATATCATTTAAAAAATTGAGGAATTATTTATTTAATTAAAAGTATATTTAATTTTTGTAAATCAATCCATTCCATGATATGATAAATTATTATTATTTAGCCTAGGGAATATATTGGATTTGTCATTTGGTGAAGTTATTTTGTACAATAGTCAATAATAAAGTCTAGATATATATATATGTATGTATTCCCATTTTATATCATTTCTTTATGGTTGAGAATTCATTTATGGTGAATTCATTTGTTATTTTCTACAACATATATTCTTCATAGATATTTATCCTAAGAATTAAGAACACTAATAGGGTTTCTCTCAAGACTGTTAGATTTAATGAATATATTTGGATTATAAGTTATAACACCTAGAGTTCAATAGGTTTCATTTGGAGATTGTGGAGCATGTTTGGATACCACTAGATGGATTCTACTTTGGATCCTTATAGTGAAATTATGGTACAAATCAAACGGGGTTTGATTGGACAACATCTACATCAAAGAAATATCTCAAGACTGATTTATTTTCTTATTATTAAATTAATTATAAATTTAACATGAAAAATACTATCTTCTTGGTTTTGGTATTATTTTTCAAGTATCTTTGTGTATATTCAATAGACATGGTGATTCTTCTTTATGTTCTGGTAAATTATTCATTGAATCTGATAAAATCTATGTTGGGTATGGGTTTGACCAATGATTTTGTTATTCCCGGAACCTGCAAATGATATCATAGTGGACAAAATTAAATTTACGATTTTTTAATTTTGTTGATCTATATCACCATTATTGTGTTAAATTTTTATTTTTACTTTCATTATTAATCCATTATGTTGAAGTAATGTGTTCATTCCCTATTATGTGGTCAATAATAAGACAAGAATAGGTGAAGAAATATTGGAGATTCTATCTGGAGGGGTCAATTATATTAGATACATGACCGGATTACATGATGTGTAACCTAATTATACACTATGTAGTATCGGTTAACTGTATGTGTACATGGTTTCCCCAATTCTGTAAAGTCATGTGGGGGTCATTAAATGGTGTCTAATTACACCATGTATTGACCACTAGGGTGGCACATAGTTTTTAGGTTTATATGGAGTGTAGTTTGAAAACACGCCATGTAACCTCATGCAATGTGGTGGTTATGTAGTTAACATACATATTATGTAATGAATATACAAATAAATTTTTTTTTCTTCCAACCAAGAAACATGAGTTATCCATGTTTACACAATATGTATCTAATTTATATCTCATGTAATGTAGTATTATCCTACATGGATTACATGCAGAGTCCCTGGGCATGTAATGCGAGATGGAAAAAATAATTAAACACCAGGTAGATAGTGTACTCTTCATGTGATTTTTTCCATCTCATGAAAGGTTCTTGGTTAACATTCATGTCATGTGAGTTAATATACATGAAAATAAATTTATTTTTAGAAAATCTAAACAACATGACATGTATCTAATTTTACACACCATGTGGCATGGTTTTTTCATATGCCTGGTTATTTTTTAGTGTTTGCGTGGAATAAATGCTTGAATTAATATTTTCTATGTATTTTGTAGTTACACATCATGTATAGCTATCATACATACTATTTGTGTTACAGGGACTGGTGTAGAAGTACATTCCATGCATATTATGGCATGACTTCAAGTTAAACACACTATGCTGACTATATGCGTTTATCCAAAGAACTAAACACCATGAAATATCATGACATGTCGTGTATGTTGACATGTCTTATAAGTACACAATACATGACTAGAATTATACTCAGTGTGAGTGAACCAAAATGGCACAAGTTGTGTTACCTCAAATATATATTGTGTGCATGAATAATTTTAAATAAAAATTATTTTAAAAAAAATTAGAGTGGATGGGAATCTTATATATCTCCAGGACTGCTTGGATTAATAATTAAAATAAAGAATTAATTAATAATATCATTCATTATTAATTAAAGAAAATTTTATCTTAATTAAGAAATTGATTTGAAATTAATTCTAGAATTTATGAAAGAGATTTAATTTTATGTATTTGACTAATCATGAGATTAACCAACCAATGTATGTGTTGGGTTTATATTCAATTTAATATTATTACATGGGTTTTATATGTGATAAAGTTTTATTAAATTAAATCTTCTGAATTTAATGTCATACCATCCACCTTTATTAGGTAAGACCTATATGTCCATGGTTTATTTTTTGTATCCCATATCCTCAGTTCCCCTTGATTTCTTGTAAGTTTAAAAACATATAAATCATGGAGATCTAAGAAGAGGAGATATTTCAAAATTTAAAATAAGGTGAAACTAACCAAGATGATACAAATGTATATGGTGGAATATTGTAAATTGATCCAAGACCATCTCAATGGGATTTCCCCTGGGTTGTGAGTTGATTTATTATCCACTCAATAAATCAACCACTATAAAGAACATGACCAAATTACATTATTTATTTTATTTATTTAAGTGAATGGTTGTTTTTTTATGTGGATTAATGTTTTTATAATGATTAAACATGATCACATAAATTGAATAAGATAACAAGAATGAAAGATAAATTAAAATAAATAGATTATTCATAAATTATATTATCAAATGAATTTTTAATTAATTATGTAAAATCCACATAATATTAAAAAGATATGTAAAGGATAAAATATGTAAATCTATACATAATAAAAAAATCCCTCAAGGATATAATAAGTCAATAAAGCCTTCTATTATCTAAGTTAAGATGGACTCATATTAAAAGTTTTATCCAGGCTATACTCAGAGAATTTTTAATTATTTAGAAGTTTAAACAAAGGTGGTGGGTTGAATTAACCAAAATTTTATTTATTTTAACATCCATAGTCTCTTCAATAAAAATTTGGGTAAAAATATTTAAGAAATTTGAGTCATGATTTCTGGATTAGAGAGTCCACTCAATAAATCAAGGATATATAAGCAATTAGTTGGTAAGAATACCTACATTAATACCTTTTTATTACTTTCATGTACATAGTCTAGGTTATGAGAAAGTAAATATGGATCATTTCCCCTATAATTTCCCCATGACATTCCAAGTCCAATGGTGAGGGATATTAGAACTTTATAAAATAGTGGGAGACTAATAAAATTATTAAAATTATTTCATCTCACGTATTTTGGTAATCAAAATAAAGTACTAAAATTGATTTTATTTTGTTATAGAAAATTGAAATTTCATCAAACATGATATCTATATGAGAAATATTGAAGAAATAAAACATCCTTACTGGCAGTAACTTTCATGAGTGGTAAAGGCTCTTGCTCATTATACTATTCCAAGAATGGAATCTTTATGTGTTGAATTCCACAGTTTCTAATCTTCCTACTAAGGATGTGGGTGAGTAGAATATATCTATCTATTTGAAACAATTATATAATGAAATATATTTCCATTGTTTGATGTTATGAAACACATCTAATAAACTCAAGAATCCAAATGAAAACATTTATGTGTGTACCATGATCACCCGTATCTTTGATCATTATTAATATAGAGCAAGACATGAGTTGTATGAGATCACCAAAATTCTCTTTACATAAAATTTTGGAGATGGTGTGCCAGCTTGGCCTTATATAGTCAATATGATCGGCTATATTGAGTGTCAATATATTATAGGGTTTGTTTTTCCCAGTGAATTTTTCATAGTCCTTAAACTTACCTCACTCCCTTAGAGTTTCTCTAGTTTTCATGTGAATTTTAATATGAAAAAAATTGAGAAGTTTGTCTCATATCTCCTCACTCTAAATCACTAGGTAGATAAGGAAATAAATTGTGATAATCATACTATAGTTATAATGAACAAGAGGAATTTAAATGAAAAAATGACCCAAGATTATATCCAAATCTATGGACTCTTTGTAACACCCAACCAAGAGGAGGAAGATCAAGGAGAAAGCATGGGATTTCGATGTCTTCTATTTTTCATGTAGAAAGAAGAGACACTGGAAAAAGAACTAAACCATGGTAAAGAAGTAAAGGGAAGCTTCAAGTGTGTTCTTTATCAATTGAAATCATTCTATTTATATAAATTGGGTATTATATATATCTTGTGGTGATCGTGTTTGTATTCAAATATAGGAATCAAGTATATTTTGAATAGTTTCCCATGATGAGGTGGGTTAGTGAGTAGTAAATAGAGCAAGAATCACAACAATGTCTATAAGAAACTACCATATCACACTTCCAATAGGATTTTTCTTGGTTAAACTAGTAGGAAAATTGTATTTCATATTGATTATTATTAACTGAAATTAAAATTCATACATGAAAGTTTTCCACATCGATTATATCAGTAACCAATGTAGAAATATTCACTATTTGGGTTTCCACATCAGTTATTATATTAAATTATAAGGAAACCCATGTCAAAGATTTTTTCATGTTGTTTATTTTAATAACATATGTTAAAACATTTAAAAAATAATATAAATTCATGAATTTCAACTCCCAAATTTCATTCTATCAAACCTAACACTCTCAAACTCTAACTTTCACAACTTGAAAATCCCCTCCATTTATTTCATTTATCAGGATTCTATCTTTTATTATGTTTCATCCTTTTATTTTGTGACTTTTCACTTATATCATTCTCATTTCACCTTCCTTTTTTGTAGTTTGAGATCTCAGAGGTGTCCTGTGGATTTATGTTGAGTTTCTTAATCCTTGTTTCTGATTTTTTTTAATCATTCTACCACTTTATTGTGTTCCATTTGAGTATAGTTTAATGTTATTGTATCTCTATTTATCATCGATATACTCTCTTTGTATACTTTTTTTGTGAATAAATTTTTGTTTTATTTGTTTAAAGATTTATTATATGTTTATGGTTTAAATTTTAATCATGTATTTATTGTTGAACATGCTCTAACTTAATTCCATGACATCTAAATGTTTTATTATTGATTTTTGTCTGTTTGTCATGGATATATTGTTTTCATCTACATTTTTTGTCCATTAAATTTTTATTTTCATTATTTATAATATTTATTAAATGTTTTTGAATTATAAATTTTATTTATTTATTTATTTTTGTAATAACTTTTATATCCATTTATTATATTCTTTTTTTTTTTGTTTATCCTATTAATTTTTATATTGTGAAATCGTTTGTTTTGTTTGAATGTTTATAAATAAATGGTTTTTATTAAATTTATAGGTAGTAATGGTTAGTTAATTTATTATATTGTGTTCATTTATTTAATATATTATTTTTTATTTTGTATAATAATTTGTTTTGATTAAATGTTTATAAATAAATAGTTAATTCATTATTATTTTATTATATTTTTTATATATGTGTGTTTATAATTTGAATCCATATGTTTTAAATTTAAGGATTTTATATATTTATATGTTTATATGTTTCAAATTTATCTTTTTATATATATGTTTATATTTTTATATGTTTTATATATTCATAAATTATATTTTAATTTTAGATAATGGATTATAATTGCATAAATATATGAATAACAAGTAACAAATATGATAAAGGGGTTGATAGTTTCTTGTAATTTTCTAAAAAAAGCCTGATAATAGAGATCTAATTTTTTCCAATGAATAAAGTGTTTGAATATGAGAAAATTAGTGTGCATAGAAATCAAAGACCATATGATTTGGTATGGTTTTAATAAAAGTTATACATGTTGGGTATGGTATGGTGAAATGACAATTTCATCAATATTTAATATTGATGAAGATTTTTCGAATGAGATAGAGTATCATCTAGAATATTTCTTTCATGATGTAAGTGTTGAAACCATTAAAAAATAGCAAGTGTTGAATGATTATATTGATATTAGGAGAAACCATTGTTCCAAGGTTGCACTAAATTTTTAGTGTTATCAACAATGCTTATATTGGTTAATTTGAACCAAAAAATGGTTGGAGTGAAAAAAAATTCACTAAATAGCCTAAAATTTTGAAAGATTTACTTCTAAAAGGTAACAAGGTTATAGATTCTAATTATAATACAAAAAAAATATTATGACCAATGGTATTAAGTTATAATAAAGTACATGTTTCCCTAATTATTGTGTTCTATATAGTAAGTAATTTGAATGTTTATCAAAATGTCCTAAATTTGGGACATCATGATATAAAATGGATGAGAAATCCAGTTATGATTCATTCTCAAGAATATACACCAAACCTCCCACTAATGAAATTTGATATTTTCTAATAATTTCACATTTGAAGCATCCATTTAAAAATTCAAATGATTCAAAGAAGCTAATATGGAATACTAATGAATGAGTCTCTAAAGGAAACCTATGCCACCCTACTGATTAAAAAAATAAAAGGGAATTGTTAAAAAAATACTAATTTTGGAAATGAAGTTAGAAATATCATAATGGGATTGTGCGCAGATGGAATGAATCCATGTCGGAGGCTCAGTATCCAACATATATCATGGAATGTTATGTTGGTAATATATAACTTGTCTCCATAGATATGTATGAAGAAAAAATAGGTTTTTATGAGTTTATTAATTTTTAGATCAATACATCCTAGAAATTATATTGATATATATATATATATATCTCCATTGATTGATGATTTGAAATTTTTATGGGAAGTAGGTGTTATAGTTTTTGATGCATACAATAATTAGTACTTTTTTACATGTTATAGTAATGTTCTCTATAAATGAATTTCCTTCATATGTAAACTTATCTAGATACAATGTTAAGGGTCATAGAGATTATCCAATTATCATAAAAGGGAATTAATATCAACAATTACATAATGGTAGAAATATGGTGTACATGGGATTTAAAATATTTTTGTGAATGGATCATCCTTATCAAAGTTTAAAAAATGTATCGAATGGTTTATATGATTTTTATTTCACCACACAATCATTTTCATCTAAACAATATTATGACAATATGAAAAATATAAATATCACATTTGGAACGAAATGATGTTTTGTTCATTAAAAAAATACAAGGTAGAAATGGTCTATCTTATTTGAACTAATTTACTGGAGATTTTTTGAGGTAAAACATAACATTGATGTTATTCATGTTGATAAAAACATATATAAAAGTTTGATTGGAGAATTTGAGATATAAAAGGAAATAAAAAATATATATTGAATTAAATATTAGACATAATATCCATGGAAATACATTTGGAGTTAACTCCCACTATGAAATCCAACATAAAATATTTACCTACAGTTTGTTATATTTTAAGTAAGAGTGAGAATATAAATTTTTATCAATGTCAACATGGTATTAAAGTACCCAGTGGGTTTTCTTTAAATGTGAAATTTCTAGTTTCATCAAAGGATTTAAATTTAATAGGAATAAAATCTCATGATTTTCTTGTATTGATTCAATAGTTTCTAATGGTTTCACTATATGGTATATTTTCAACAACTATCAAAAAATCTATCATTGGGTTATGTAACTTTTTAAATTCTGTTTGAAACAAAGTTCTAGATTCTAATTTTTTAGATGTGTTAGAGAATGAATATATCCTCATACTTTTTCAACAATAAATGTATTTTCTACCATTATTTTTTGATATAATAGTCCATATAATGATTCATTTTTTGTCATATATTATAATATGTGGGCCTATTTATTTATATTGTATGTATCCTTTTGATTGATACATAAAAAATATAAAGGAATGTTTTAAAATACATATCGACTAAAGGCCTTTATTTTTTAAAAATATATATCTAAAGAGGTGATTGAGTTTTGCATTGATTATTTTTATGACGTGAAGCATGTTGGTCTCCATGTATCTTGACATTTGACAATTAATAGTGAAGGTAAGGGGACTTGTGTCATAATGGTAAAGTTAATTCCATGTGATGAAGTGATATAGGAACATTTGTACATTTTGAACTACACATGTGAGGTTCGACCTTATATACCATCACATATTACTATTTTAAAGATATAATATCTAAAAATAAATAAAAATTGGTTGATGAATGAACAAAAAAATTGGTTTCATGTCTTAAAGAGAAATTCAATACTAATTTATCTACATCAGAAACCTTAAAATAGTTTGTAGTGGTTCCATGTTTTAATTTGAAAAAAATCATATTTCGAGATTAATGGTTAAACATTTTACATAAAAAAATAAGGACAATAAGAGTATTGTCCAAAATATTAGAGTAATGGTCATTAATGAAGTAATCCATTTTTCAAGTGAACAAAAATAAAAATAGAATTGCAACATCGACATCATATTTTTGAGTTATTAAAGATATATGGGAGATAGATTATACTATATTTTGCCTACCCATGTTTAATTGTAACCATATTGGTAGTAACAGTGGTGTGAAACATAATGAGTATAGATTTACACATGTTGATTTGAAAATATTTATTTGTAAAAAGGATTTTTTTATCTTGGTGATTCATGGAAAAAAGATATTTTTGTTTTTGACTCATCGAATGACTAGGGGTTCATCATTTTATAAGGTAAAAATATCATTTGGTGATGAAAATATTTATGATGTTGATGATTTGTGTGAGATTTATTCATCTATTACACAATTACCTAAGGATATAAATGATTGTGGTGTAGAATTAGCCCATTCAATATGAAATTTTCATTTATAATGTGTATGGGAAAACACTTCGTTACTCTCTAAATTATTCAGGTAAATATTTCTTTTTTAATTTTTTTTATGAAACTTATACATGTAAATAGTCTATCTTGGATATTAAAATTTATTAATATTGAACATTTAAAACATTTTTTTATTACATTTTATATTCATCACTTTGAGTTAAAAATTTATTTATTAAAATAAACTAAAATTATTTTTTTATAAAACATACACATGTAGAAACATTTTTTAACGTGGATATTAAAATATATTTATGTTAATTATTTTTGAAATTTTCTATTAATTTTTATATTTATCAGTTTCACTATCACATTTTTTATTAAAGAAGCCTAATATTATTAATTTTTTATGAAACTTACACATGTAATGACAATAATTTTTTTACCATGGATATTTATATTTATAAATATTGGTTATTTATACAATTTTTATATTAATTTTTATATTCATAAATTTATTTTACACATTTTATAGTTAAATAAGCCTATTATCATTATATTTACATGACTAATTCTTTGTGTTTATTGTTTTTAGATATTCATTTATCATCAGTTGTATTAGTTAACATAATATATATAATTTTCTTTTTATTATTAATAATCAAATTTGTTACTTCTAACAATCATTTATTTCTAATAATATATAGGTATGTATAATTTCATTTCATTAATTCATCAATTTAAATGACAGACACATAGGCATAGGAACATTTACCAAGGTATTTGTGTATTTTTTATATTAATATATCTTCAATAAGTAAATTATATAATGAAATTAATCTTTTGTTTTTATTGAATTATTTTAAAAACTACTAGAGAGCCTCCTATTGAAGAGTCCCCTTCACCATAGAAGATGATAAATATATTTAGTAGACATGGGATTACACATTTACAAAAACTTTCACCTTCTTATGGGAAGAAAATGATGAGAATTGAATTTGATGAAAATGATAGTCCAACATTCCCAAATGTGAACTAGTTTAGCATTTATATAGGTATGTAGTATCATTATAGGTTTAGTATTTTATTTCTTGGTTGGAAGATCATTAGAAAGAGCCTAAAAGAATAGTTTTGAGAGTCTATAATGGTATAATTTCGCATCTACTTTATTTTTTTTCAATTTTTCATATATTATATATTTTATGCCTAATATTTAATTTATTTAATTACATATAACATTTTAATTTCACAATATGAAAGATTTTAAAAATAGGTATATGCATTTTTCATCTATTAGATGGAGAGATTTTAAAATAAAATCGAATTCACATTATATTTTTCATAAATGGAAGAATGAAATTTGATGCTTTCAATATAGGTTTATAGACTTAGAGACCTAGATGAATTTTCTCATCAGTTAGAACAAGAATTTCTTTCTGGTACGATAATTATTGATTAAAAAATAAATTTTTAATATTATATTTTAATTGGATGAAAACATAACCATTTATTATTGTATAACAAACCACTATGAGATATCATCATGATATCCAGTTACAAAATTTATAACAACATACATTATCATGTGTAGGATATCAATTACAAAAGGGGGAAATTATTGATGGAAAATTTGATGAATTAAGAGCTAAATACAGTAGTATCTTGGAATAGTATTAGTTTGGTCCTAAATATCATCCCACTCACCATGAAGAATAGAAAAGGGAAATGATGAAAAATAAGGGGGAGTTTCATATAGATTCATCAAAATTAGTAGCTGAGAAGATTATAAGAAGATAATTATTATTTTTATTAAATATTTGTGTATTGTAATTTCATTGCACTAATATACCTTTCTCATATATTATTCTAGTATTACCTTGATGAAAAATAAATATAGGGTATATTTATCCTTGAGGTAAGGATAGATATTCTAGATACTACATTTGGAAAGAAAAAACACTCAGGTCAGATAAGTGGATATGAGGCAGTGTAGGTATAAGAAAAGATTTTGGTGGTCCTAGTATAACATCAAGGTATACAAAATATAGGGTAGATTTAGCTATATTGAAACTTTATTTGAAATACTTGAATCTTCCAATACAAAATCAAATTAAATCATCTTCATATGCTATGTTTTCATAAATAATGAAACAGACGTAGGCTCCCTAGCCTCCCCAGCCTAGTCATCCTACTTATATAGATCCTCCGCCTCCTCATTCAAGATTTATTAGGTATTGTGAGTTCTATGTTGAGTATCCTAATTAATGTATTTTAGAATACGGTATCATATATAATCTAGGGGATTATTTATATCATCATCTTATATAGTCAGACCACTTAAGAATAGTGGTGAATGATGTTATCAAACTAACCACCCTAGTGTTATTTCTTACAAAGTAGGTGTCTACAGTTGGATAAAGTATGGTTCCTTTTTTACTCTAGATAACTAATATTTGTTATCAATTGACATATAATGTGTATATATGTTGTTTTTTTTATTTTTATTTACTTCTAATTTTAAATTACTTGCATTTTTTCCTTTCATTTATCTTATATTGGTGTATCTAAAATATAAGGATTCGATTAAAAATAAAATAAAAAACAAAAAACCCACAAATTTAGATACTTATTATATTTTACATGGTTTAACAATAATATAAATCAATTATTTTATGTTGGAGAGTTATTATGATTTTATGATGAGTGTTGAGATATGTGGGAGAGACTATATATTGAGAATATTTAAAAAAATTCCATGTATTTTTTATCAGTGATGTGCTCTCTGTACCCGCATTATGTTATAATTAATTAATTTATCTAATTAGGTTCATATACATTCTTTACCTATAATATGTGAGAACTTAATTTTATGGATTTTTGGATCTAGAATTTGTTTCAAAGGTTTTGAAATACACAATAAATAAA
The DNA here is from genome assembly GCA_963277665.1 of Viscum album. Classification (NCBI taxonomy): domain Eukaryota; kingdom Viridiplantae; phylum Streptophyta; class Magnoliopsida; order Santalales; family Viscaceae; genus Viscum; species Viscum album. The sequence goes on along the minus strand of OY728123.1, from coordinate 1,191,872,876 downwards.
GTTAAAGTGAAATTTATATCTAAAATATTGGAAAACACAAAGATTAAGTGTTGGTTCCTTCCATTCCTTGAATGGTAAAAAGAATTATATAAATATGAACTAAAATTAATAATAATATCAATCATGATAATTTTTTTATGTTTTAGTGTACATTTTATGTTATGAATATTCTTCTAACATGACTACACAACATATTGGTTTTTCTATTTGTTGGGTTAATGTCATGATAATTTTCAAGAGTTATTAAATTCATTAGTTTTATACTACTCTATTAGTCCTTTAACATAAAATTTTTCTTTTCAAATATGTTTTAGTAATTAATATTTTAAAAAAATAGTTCATGGAAGATGTTTAATATAAATCTCTTCTTGATAAATAACCCAAATAAATTAATTACATGAAAGTGTAGATAGATATATTTTATATTATTAATACTTTTTTTATCTTACGCATATTTTTTGTTTTATTTTTAAATTGTAATTTCATAAATGAAATGTCATAATAGAAAAATGGAATGTTGAAAATGGAAATTGTGATTTACAATTCATTTATGAGACTATCATGACTGTAATTGTGAAAACATTTGATGAGGTTAATTCCACTATATCTCTTAGGATTTAAATAAATCTGTTGTGTTGTAAATTTTATAAAACTAATTATTTTTGTAGGTTTTTAATGTTGTTAACTCCTATTCAACTGAACAATTAAACCACCTTGGAGGTTTATTTGAAAAATATTTGGTAGGATTTATTAATTTATAGATATGTATGTAAAATCTTTATTTTTGTCCATTATCTTGAAAATGATGTATACAAGTTTGCATTATATTTTTTTATTTTATTCTACTACTAATTACTTTGGTACTATATTGTTTTTCTACTATTTTTTATCAATATAGATGGGTAATTTTATTTCTATAAAATTAAAAAAATAATTTTTGATGTTGGTTATTTATGAAACTGACATCGAATGGGTTTTTTGATATTGGTAATTTGAAAAAACCAGTGTTGAAAGCCCCTTTTGGAATCATTTATTTTCTATAATAGATGTCAAAAACCCCTATTGAGGTCATTTTTTAGCCTTTTTACATCAGTTATATGGAATAGCTAGCGTTGAAAGGGACACTTGACATCAATTTTTTAAATAACTATTAGAACCAAGGATGTTTGTTGATAATAATGGATTTTGGTTTGTGTTTGTTGTCAATCTGCACAGGGATGACTAGGGAGTTTGCAAGGAATGAGGTCATACGATTAAGGTTGAAAGCAGTATTGAAGGTGGCACAGTTTCTTAGTGTTTTCCATTTTTTGGGCCTCAAAAATCAGTATTTTGGAAACGGTACGCGGTGAAGGTGCCCGGTATGTGGTGAGAGCATGGGGTTCGTAGTGATGGCATGCGGTACGTGGTGATGGCGTGGGGTACACTGCCACAGTGATGGCACACAACTGCGGTGATGGCGCCCAGGCCACGGTGATGGCGCGTGGTACGGGGTGATGATGAGCGGTACGGGCTGATGGCGGGCGGTACGCGGTGATGGCAGGCGGTACGTGGTTATGGCGTGTGGTATGCGGTGAGGGCACGCGGTACATGGTGATGGCGTGCGGTACGCGGTGATGCCTTGCGGTACGCGGTGATGGCACGCGGTACGCGGTGATGCCGCGTGATGGCGTGTGGTACGTGGTGATGGCGCGCGTTACGTGGTGATGGCGTGCAGCATGCGGTGATGGGGCGCGGTACGCGGTTATGGGGCGCAGTACGCAGTGATGGGGCGCGGTACGCGGTGATGGGGCGCGGTACGTGGTGATGGAGCGCGGTACGCGGTGATGGGGCACGGTACGTGGTGATGGCATGTGGTACGTGGTGATGGTGCGCGGTACGTAGTTCAAGTGGGTGGTACACGGTGAAGGCGCATGGTACGCGATGGAGGTAGTAGGAATGGTACGTGGAGACGTGTGAAAAACCGAAAATAGTTCCTAACAATGGTACGTGGTGAAGGATTTTGGTACATGGAATACTGAAGGTTGAAATGAAAAATGGTTCGCAGTGATGGTACATAGATGATAAAGGTTAGCGGGATTACTGTGGTTCGTGAAATAGGTGTGGTATGTGGAGGAGGCTAACCGTATGCAGATGGAGTAAATATTTTCCCACATTGAAAATTTGGGTAAAATTAATTAGAGATTTTTTCAGAGTTTTGTGCCTATTTAAGGAAAAATAATCTCCTTTTTTAGTAGAGATTTTGGAGATTAGAATTTTGAGAAGAAATATAGAGAAGTCTGAAGTGGTTTGTGGAGGAGAAGATCGTACGTGGAGAGACTCATCCGCTTAAGGAAAATAGTCCATTGAAGAGGGTGTGGTTCGTGCTTGAACTCTTGTAGTGCGTGGTAGAGGAAGGTAGTACGCGGAGCAGGAAGGTACGTGGGGGTGTGGAGCAGTACGCAGATTAGGTTGAATGTGGAGCAGCTCAATTCTCATAGGAGCTGGACGGTGTGCGGAGGAGCTGAACGGTACGCAAAAAACAGTAGTGGTACTTGGAAACAGTAGCAGTACGCGGAAAACCCAAGGAAGCCTAAAAATTGGATAAATCAATTTTCAAAATCAAATTCCACAACATATATGTATAATGGAAAATAAATTAAATCTGTGGTTGATTACGGGACTTCAACAGAGCATCCATTTACTATTGAGGATGCATGATTTAATGCTAAACAATTGAAGTGGCCTTGATTTAGTTAAACTAAGTGAAGATTCTTCTAGCGCAGTGAGCATCAGCGGAAGTGATCCAAGGGACATAGTGTACAATCTCGTAACCTTGTAAAGGTAGTGAACCTGGCATAGAGTGACTGTGTTAAAATCTTATAATCCACAACTTATGAAGATTAGTGGTTTTGATATGACTGACACACTGTCGATGTATACTCCTTGGACGTAGCCCTTAGTGGTGAACCAAGTAAAACTGTTGTGTCATTTCTTTTCATGGGATTTTTGTTTTTCTACACATTCTCTTTAGATAGGTTTAACAGGTTCCTACCAATGTGGGAATAAGATCCATCAGTCTAAAAGAAAAATTTGACACCCTGATTCACCCCTCCCCTCTCAGGGTGTTCCCGGGTCCTTCAATAACCAATGTAAAAAAGTCACATTAGATGTCGGTTACCCATATAAAAATTGTAAAATGTTCTAAAAAAATTAATGAAAAAAATCTCTCCATATCAGTTACAAATAAATCAATATTGAAAAAAAAATCTAAATAAGTTATAAAAAAATTGACATTGATACATTACTTTCAACATTGACAGAAAAAATGTTTCCTTTTAACTGATGTTAAAATGTATTTTTTCAATATTGTTTTAAATAACTGTTATTATGTGTCATGCCTTACTAAAAACATTATTTATGTATCCTTTCTTGATATGGATGGTTTTATTTTAAAATTTTAGGATAAAAGAATATACTTTTTTAAAGATATCATATTTTATGGTACGGAACATCTTAATACATGTATTTATGGGTTAGAATATGAAAACCAAATGTTATAAGTTGATCATGAATATAGTTCACATGACTTATATCACCTTAAACTATGGAATCACCACCTTGTTTATGTAAATGATAAGTATATTACCTAGTTATATAAACATGGGTATATAGATTATTTTGAACTAAAACCACTTGGTATGTTTCATGCTTGTTTAAAAGGTAATGCAACAAAATCTTCTTTCAGTGTAAAAGGTGAATGGGTCCTGGAGCTTCTTGAATTGGTTCATATGGATGTGTGGGTACCTTTTCTAATTAAATAAAAGGTTGTATTATTATACTACATAAATTTTACTAATGAATTTAGTAAATATGTATATATATATATATATATAACGAGGTATAAGTCGGATTCTTTTTATAAATGTAAGCAATGAAAGAATGAGGTTGAGAATTAAGCTAGTAAAGAAGATAAATAAACTTCACTTGGTATATAGTATAGAGTATCTTAACATAGAGTTTATTGATTTTCTAAAGTAGTTTGGGATCTCAACTCACTCCTCCTGATACACTGCAGTAGAATGGTGTAACTGAAAGAAGGAACTGCACCCTGTTAGATATGGTGAGATCAATGATGAGTCGTGAAATTATTCCATTATCATTTTGGGGATATGAATTACTTTTATATATGAACATAATATATTGGGTTCTAACTAAAGTGGAAAATGGTATTCCATATAAGCTTTATTATGTAAGTATACTTGCGTTCTCACATATATGAGTATGGGTTTGTGAAGTTTTTTTTAAAGTTATCTCTAGAAACAAACTTTTACCATATGACACTAAGTGTATCTTTGTAGGATATACTAAGGAAACTAAATTATGTTACCTATATTATCACTTAGATAAAATAATATTGGTTAATATACATCCTACCTTTCTTGAGAGGGAGCACATATCTAAAAGAGATAGTGGGAGCAAGATAGACATCGATGAAGTCAAGGCTCAAGGCATATAGTGTAAAGACACTAAATCTAGTATCCCAAATCTAATAGTTACTTTATTACATTATCACTATATATAAGTAATCACATCCCAAAGGATAAAATAGTTTAGTAATCTTCAAGAATAAGATACAAACCGGATTCTCCTATTACATTGGAAATATAAAATACATAGCATAAAATAATTATTTATTACTTGATGTTATTCATAATAATATTATTTATATCCTAGTGAAAATAAAATAAATAAAAGGGGGAGATCATATTTTTATTAAGTGTATGCATATAGTAGAATCTAATAAGGTGTGAATAATATGGCAAGAATAAATGATGGTCAAAATAATGTCATATAAATAATCACATGAACTAGAAACTCATATATTGATATCATAACAAATCATATAATCACACAGAAATCAATAACTGATTTTATTATAAGGGAATACATGATTATTAACATTTAATACTTATCATCAAGGCCTTCTCCAAGACATCTAAAAACATCATCGAGGCTTTGTGCTAAGTCATAAAAAAATAAATTGGTAAGGTCTTGGAAAAAACTCAATCTAGTTTGTCTCATGAGACCTAAAGATGAATAGAGGGGCTATAGTGGGATCTTCCTTCCACTTACTAATTATAATTCATTCCTTATATGAATAAACAATACAACTTAATTTGTATGCCTGGAAAATAATTTACTATCCTTATTAGAAAAACTAGCATATAGAATATAAATACTTTCCTCAATAAAGGTGATCATAAATAATCTAGAAAAATATGTTGGATGTTATAATTATAGTACATCCTAAAAATAATATTCAATAAAGTATTTTTACATTTATGATAATACTTTAAAGTGTTACTAGAATATTTCTTAAGAAAAATACCCATTTCACTTTAAAAATAATTTTTTTAATCTAAAAACTTCACAAATATTAAAGAACCCATTTTATTTGAACATAAACATGTAAAATTATAAAGTAAACTTCAAATAATTGTGATTTAATTATGTTAGAAAATTATTTTCCTACTATATAAGTTGAAAAACATTCCTTTTACGCTTTTGGTAAAAGTCAAAAAGTACCTCATTTGGAAAATGATAAGAAGATTTCTTAAAAAAATTAAAAGTTAAAACATAAATAAAAAATTATTTAGTAAATAATTTTCAGATATTAAAAATATTATTTAAAACATTTTTAGAAAATGTGGATATGGCTGAAAAGACTCCCCCAGCCGAGACAATCCTGAATAGGGATGAGATTGTGAAATAAACTTTTACCTCAGGTCTGACTTCCATCATATGTGTTCAAAAGTACTGTATAGTAAATATATATTTATTATACATATATTATATAACAATATTCAGATATATCATACCATATATGATTTACTTTTAACCTTTTATCACTCATTTATTAATAATTCTTTATTAAAATCACTATTTTGGGTGATAACTGCTTTGTTTTTCATGTAAGTTTTGCTTCGATAATTTGGGACCTTATACTTTTATCATGGTAATATCATATATATAATGTTAATCACGATATAATTATCATGTATATTCATTATATACATATTCAAGGTCATTATTAAAAGTTATAGATGAAAAATGAATTACATTGTTCATGGATACGGTAGGTCGTAAATACACATTAACACTATTTCCAATTTTCGACAGATGGAATGAAAGAAATTTAAATAAAAATTTTCATTTAAAAAATAATTATTATATCATATACAGCATATATATTCATCAAATACATCCTTATTATCATCTAACTAAAATGAAAATGAAAAACAAATGAGATGGCTTCGTGGAGGTGGTAGTCTACATGTACGCTCGAGCGACGTTATTGTATTCAAATATAATTAAAGGTAAGAAATAATGTAACAACACATTTAATGATATAATAAATCATTATTATTATTATTATTATTCATAAATTAGGTAGTTATATTCAATATAAAAATTATATGTAACTTTTAAATATAAAAGGAATGTTTTTTTTAAAAGTTTAATTTGAAAAATATACAATTTTAATTTGAAAAAATTAACTTAATTTTTTAATTCATACTTAAATAATTATCTTATAATGATTTTTTCATAATTTTTTGAAAAAAATTATTTTTTAATTAACAGTGTAAATTACACATTCTTATTGAAAACTGTATTTTCTTTTAAACTATTTAAAAATTAAAATTATATTTTTAATTAGTTTTAAAATTTTAAATAGTTCCTTTTTATTTAAAATAATACAATTATGGTTTATTAAATGAATTTTATACTTAAATTTAGAATAAAAATATTTCTACATTAAAAATATAATTTTTCTGAAATCATTATTTATCGTCACGTTTTTTCTGTTAAATTTTAAATTAAATTATACCACTTAAATGTTTTGAATATTTAAAAATTTATTTCATATTTTTAATCACTAGTTCAAAATTTGGTAAATATTTTTCTTTTATTTATGGTCAAAATTAATAGTAACCTTAGTAATTTTTTTTACGGCAGTAAATGGTAAATCATGTAATTATGGTTAAAAATAAAATAATAAGGACTAAATAATGACCCTAATATTTTCCTTAATTTTATTAAATGATTATATTTCATAATTAATCATAAATAGGTTGAATATATATCTTTTTTCAATTTTTTATGTCATTATGATCTTTGTAATATTTTTTGTAAAGAAAATTCAAATATAACACACTCTTGTTTTAAATAACTATACTATTTTTAATATGGGGATAACCAAAGGATATGTTCATTAATAAGTTTTTTCTTAAATACAAAATATTTATATTCATTGTGTTACTTTATTTTTAATTTTTAGTGAAGAAATAATTACCTTAAATACTTACACAACGTTGATGTAGTAATTATTCAATTAATGTAAAAATAAAATAAATGATATTAAAAATATTAAAAGTAGTATAATTTGAGATAATTAATGTGAACCCTGAATTTTATAGATAAAAATAAAATTTTATGTATATATGAAAATATTTTATTTGAAATTATTTTGTTTTATTGATGTTATAAAAGTCAAAGTAAATGAATATTTCTAAAATTGGATTATTATTATTTTATGAAAATAATATTTTATTGAACAATATAAAATTCCTAAAAATTAGATCTTCATATAAGTGATTATTATATGATTTAAAATATCAACCATGGCCCATTAATTATTTTTTTCATTTATGGTAACTATCATGGCCCTCAAAGAGTAAAATATCATGTTATCATAGTAAGTGTGAAAGGGTTAATGGGGGGTTAAAACAAAAATATAAGGGTAAAAATGTGATTCAAAATTTTCCAAATTTTCTTTTATAATATTATTTAGAATCATCCTCATGTTATATTCAAATATTATTAATTTGGAGGCATTTTTACATCAAAATTAATTTATATTAATTAAATATTTTATGAAATTCCAAGAGTGCCCCTCCCTTCTCTTATAAAAGGGAACATGTTCTTCTCATTTAATCACACTTCAAAAACCTTTTGGTTTAAAAAATACCTTTTGAAATTCCTTCCATGCATACCTTATTATAGCCTAAGGTATTTTTTTATCATAAAACCAACCTAGAAAAGACATTTTTGTAAACCTAAAGAGATTTTCTGAAGAAGATAATCATTCTTAACAAGTGTTTTTATTTTATTTCTTCTTCTACATCCTTCAAACATTCTTTAACCATAATTAAATAATATAAAAAAATTATATTACATATACTTAGGTTTTTTATGTTAATTTCATAGACTATATCAATGTCCTCTTAAACTGAATAAGAAATGAAGTCATTGTTCATGTGCACAGTGGATTGTTGTTGCACCAACTGATGCCATTAATTTTCCATCACTGCCTCTCATATTTGGTTATAATGATGGAATTAATGTTTATATATTATATTCATGACATTTTTATCATTATAAAAATATAATATATAATTTATTTTATTACTTTTTCATTCACTAAAAAATGATAACGTCATTCATGAATAAGCGTTGACAACCACCTCTACAAAGAGATGTGATTTATTATTCACCACCACATTACATGGATTGTATATATAAGTATATTTAAAGAAATAATATGGTATTAATTATATTATTAAAAAAATAATAATATTTACCTTTTTTCCAAAATTATCGTTGAAGAATGAAAATATTACTCATGTGTACGTACGGTCTACCGTCTCCATGACTATAAAATAGTTTATTTTTCATAACCATCTCTCATGGTTGGTTTCAAAAGTATGATTCATATATAAATTTTATAATTAAATCATTAATAGTATTCTTTATATGATGTAATAATGACCACTTTGACTATAGTCAACCTACCAAAGTCATTATGAACCGAATATGATCAAAAAGTTTAAAATAAAATTAAATGATTAAGTAATTTTATATAACATGGTATTAAATAAAATAAAAGGAATAATAATCTTGAAAATTTTTATTAAGTAAATAAATTAATATAATTTTTTTATTCAGGAAGATAAATGACATACATGACAATTCAGATACAAGGTAAGAGACACTTTAACTTAAAACCTCATTTTCTAGATTTATTTTTTTAAAAAAATATTTTATAAATGTCCTATAATGGTAATTTTATTCCACTTTATTCCAAAAAAAATCAAGAATTAATATATTTTAGGAATGTTTTTGAATTTTTTACAAAAGAAAAAAATGAATGTTCTATTTTAATGTATGCGGTGATAATGACATTTCTCACCACCATATCCATTATTTGATTTATGGATTACTTTAAAATATTTCATGTTTTCTTCAAAGACAGGCCCTATTTCTTGTTTTCAAGGTATTTTGGTATTGAAAATGGGTTTTTAAAATAAAAAGGTATTTTGATACTCGAAATTATTTTTCATATGGGTTTTAAATAATTTTTCAAAGGTTTTATAATGAAAAGGTGGAAGAATAAACTATTTTATTCATGATATGGAACTTTAGAATTATAAATGAGAAATGGGTTAACCTAATACAGCTTATATGATAGGTGTGTTGAGATAGCACTAGGTGATCCCGATATAGCTTATACGAATTGTGCACCCAGATAGCATTGAGTGATCTTATTATATCTTATAAATGGGTGTTCCCAGATAGTGCTCCAATGCATTGGGTAATGTTTCTTATCATCATATAAAAGAACAAGTGACTTATCAAATGGTTTCTAGAATGTATCTAACTGGGCTCTAGTTATTTATTACATGGGTTTAATGGTTTTATTGAGAAAAAAGTGTGTGTTTTTATGTGGAAATTATTGATTCTCTTAAAGAAATTTGAGATAAAGGTAAACATTTTATGTGTTTTCATATTTTTCATTATACTAATGGTTTTATTATTTTTTATGTCCCTTACTGATATTTTTGTGCTCATCCTACATTTTAAAAAACATCATAGGTTTTTAAGGATTATTGGGGATAAGGATGAGGTCAAGATCAAAATTGTGAAGATATTTCATGAAAGGAAAACATTTTTCTTTTTAAAAAAATTATTTTATAGGAAAAATGGATACTAAATAGAAGTGTCTACTTTTTAATATATGTTTATTTTATGTAATAGTTGTGACCTAACTCTCTAAAACTATAAACCTAAAAGATATTTTGGAATGAAAGAAAGTCCATTCGATATTAATATTACTAGAATACGTCACATTCAAGTTTGGGTCCTTATAATTGGTATCATAGAAAAGATTTAGATAAATTTAGGGGTTGGGATAATGATAATAGAATACCCTTAAAATATTTAACCTAATAGTTAAGTTGAAATTATATAGAATTTGAATATTACCATGTTTCTTCCTCTAAAAATTATTTGTTCAGAATGGTTTTCCACAAAGGAAACAGGGAAGTTGTAGTGGGAAGGCACCAAGAGGGAAATATCCTTCCAAATCAACAACCCAAAATGGTTAGAATTGAAATTGATCATTTTTTTGTGATAGCTCAGTTGATGTAGGATATAAATAGTGGTGGTATTCAAGCTAGAGAGTATCCATATCTACCATATAATAACATGATGACAGTGGATCATTTTATGTGACCACACCATCCACATTTTAGTGAAACCTTAGATCTATTGGTATCCAAAGGATGGATCAATACATTGACAAGGGATATTTAGAACGTCAAAAGGTAACCCTTTACATTTATTATTTTTAAGTTCAATCTAATTAATGGTGATATTTAGTAGAGAATAACATAGATAAAGATGATATTGATTCTATGGAATGAGAAAATTTTGAGAATCTTTTTCTAGAGAAATATTTTCCTAAGGGTTTTTAACTCATAATGGAGAAACAATTCTTGGAATTGAGGAAAAAATATGAAGATATTGTTTCTATGTATGAATCTAATTTTAAGGGATTGTCCAAGTAATTAACAGATTTTGTTCGGGACATTGATAGTAAAATTAATATATTTTATTTTTTTTAAAAACAAATTTTATGAAGAGATTTTGTCTCACAAGACTTTAAAAGTTATTAAAAGGTTTTTCATTATTATGATAAAGTTGAGATAGAGTTTTATAAAACTTATATTACTTGATATCAAAATGGTAATAAAAGGTTAATGTGGTATAAAATAGAGAAGCATCTAGCTAATAATTTCATAGGTAATCCCCCAACATGTTCCAAGTGTGGTAAACAACATTTTAGGTAATGATTGAATTGATCTAGAAAGTGTTACCAGCGTGATCAGTTTGGTCACAAGCCTCATTATAGTAAAGAAAAGAGTTATGTATAATCAAATAATTGGCTCACTAATATCCATAAAATGGTGATATGTTTTAGTTGCAATTATTTGGGTCATTATGTTATCATGTGTCCAAATTTACTTGAACAGTATGGAAATCATTAATATATTAATCATAAAGGTGTTTCAATGTCATTTTATACTACTATAGTTGATGTTAGGACATCAAATTAAGTGGTAACAGGCTTGATACTTATTTATTTGAATTATTCTGATGCCTTGTTTGACTCTAGATCTTCACATTCCTTCATTTTTGAGAAATTTGCAAGTAAATTGGGAATATCACCTCATGAAAGTAAGATATAACTTTTGGTCAAAACTATGGATAGAAATATTAAAGAAACCAAGATTTATAGTAATATTCATATTGTTATTAGTGGTATGGTATTTCCTGAAAATCTTGTTTAACTATCTATGGTAAAGTTTGATATTATTTTGGGTATGGATTGGATTTTAGTTTATCATGATAATATAGATTGTATAACCAATATATTTTTGTTCAATGATTTCATACCTTTGATAACCTTCAAAGAATCCAAGAAATTTATTAAGGATTGCATTGAAAGTTACATAGATCATGTTGTTGAAAAGAAAAAAAAATCAAATTAGTGATGTTCCAGTAGTGAATGAATATATGAATGTTTTTTTCTGAATTTTCCAGTTTTATTCCTAATAAAGAAGTTTAATTCAGTATTGAATTAGTGATTTATTCTAATCCAATTTTGAAACCACCTTATATAATGGAACAATTAGAACTTTTGGAATTTAAAAATAAATTTTAGGAGTTTCTAGATAAAGGTTTCATTCATCCTAGACCTTCACTATGTGAAGATCATGTCATATTCGTTAAAATATATATATATTATAATGAGTATTTTTATTGATTATAGAGCCTTGAATAACATCACTATTAAGAATAGTTATCATTTTCCTTATATAAATGATTTGATTGACCATCTTTAGGGAGCATAGTATTTTTTTAGGATTAATATTAGGTCAGGGTAACATCAGTTGAAGGTAAAGGGGGTAAATATTCAAAAAAATTATGTTTTAGACCATATATGGGCATTATGAGTTTATAATTATGCCCTTTGGGTTTTCTAATGAACCAATTTTATTTATAGATCATATTAATCAAGTTTTTTATGAGTTATTTTATAATTTTTTTAGTTATTTTTATTAATGTCATATTGGTATATTCTAAAATTCATAAGGATTATGAAAGAAATCTGAGGATTATTTTGAAAACATTAAAAGAAAATAAATTACAAATAAAATTTAGTAAGTAGTAATTTTTGTCGAAAAAAATTTTATTCCTTGGGAATATTGTTTCTAAATATTGCTTAATGGTTGACCCTTCTAAAACTAAAGTTGTATAAAAATGAATAAGAGAAAAAAAATCATAGAGATTTGTAGTTTTCTTGAATTTTCAGCACTGTAAAAAATGACTTATACCAATAGCGATGTTGGGAAAAATCCCTCAATGTAACATTTTAGTATTTTTGGGTTGATTGTGTTTCTTGACAAAGAAGGTTTCCATGATCAGTTGGGGAGATCCATACTGATTGTTGAATATGCATGTTGACAATGATCCAAGATAGAGGAATATATTCCACGGAAGTGGTATAGAAAATTTTGTACATAATGTGAAACCATTTCCCAATGTTTACCAAATTTTTGGGGTCCAAAATTTAGAGTTTGGATAGCATCGTGAAAAGTGTATTTCCTTGAAGTCCTTATGAAAATATGTAAAAGGAATTAGTTTTATGAATTTTTTTCACAAAGTATCAAAGAAATGTGACAGTGATCTACGCGATAGAGACAGGCATCATGAATGACAAATTTTAGAAGCATCGTTAGTGGATCATCGTGGTAACGTGAAGGTTTTTACTGAATCTCTATGATTATGAAAAGCATCGTGAATGTGAAATTTCCATGGAGATTCAAAAAAAAGGTATCATCACAGTGGAAAAGTGGGAGCATCGTTAAATGGTTATGACGTGGCCAAAAGGTTATAGAATCGGTGGAAATGCCTATAAATAGGCCTTTACCCCCATCAGAAAAGCAGTGAGACTTAACAAAAATATTAAGGCTCTGGAATTGCGAAGGCGGTTTGTGAAGGGTGGTTCGTGAAGGGTGGTTCATGAAGTTTATATGTGAATAAGTTCATAAAGGTTGTAAAATCTAACCAAATGTTCTAAGCATCACGAAGGAAGTTTCATGTGAATAATTTTGCAAAGGCTCTAAGCCAACCGAATGTTTTGAGCATCATGAAAGAAAGGAAATTTGCAAAGGTTAATTAAGCTTTGTGAAAGGAAGGATCTTCGCGAAGGCTAGTTGAGCTTCATGAAATATGTGTGTTTCATGAATGCTAAGTGTTCTTTTCAAAAGGTAGGAGATTCATGGAGGCTATTTGAGCTTTGCAAAAGAGGAGCTTCAAGAAGGCTATTTGAGCTTCACAAAAGAGGAGCTTCGCAAAGGCAGTGAGCATCAAGAAATGTTTTCATAAGGCATTTCCCAATAAATCTATAGTAAATTGGTATTCATCAATTGCATGAAAGTGGAACTTCAAAAGAACATATATCTATAAATGACGATGTATTCATTAGAGATAATGAAGGGACCTACAAGTCCATAAACTATGAGTGGATCCCTTCCAAGAGTATTGAGCAAATAAAGAGGAAGTTGGTGATCCTTTCCAATAACAGTGAGCCAGATAAAGAGACATAAGTAGTGACTTGTGGGAATATAGTGAGAATACCCTAAATATTGTAAGGGAATGGAACCTTGGTATAGATGTGATCTAGAACAAACATCATTAATGGCAGTGAGCCTTAGTGAATTTGGTACAATCAGATTATTGTCATTATATGCTCCTTGGATGTATCCTAGTGAGGGTGAACCAAGTAAAAGATTATGTGTCCTTATACTTGGTTTATTTCTTTAATTTTAATGTGTTATCATCAGATAAAATTGGAAAGGACGTGATCAACATTTACATTAAAGAGCATAAGAAGTGACCCTTGTAATAAAGAGTTCAAGATCCAGTGGAGAAAGAAGAAGTTTGAAAACAATATACATACCCTAATTCAACCCCCCCCCCCCCCACCCCCTCAAGGAATCTAGACCCCTTATGGTCCTAAAAATAAATTTATCCTTAGATAATATATCTGTTGGTAAAAATTAGAAATTCCAAAAGATATTATGTTTTATTGGTATTTATTTAAAGTACCAACACTTATTTTTTCCAACATATATATTTGTTGGTATTAATGATTTAACATCAAAAAATATTTTACCAATAGTTAAATATATTTCTTCTTCATAATAATATCCAAAAAAAATACTAACACTTGAATATATTATTAATAATAATTATTACCAAAAAATATTCTGTCATTAATAAAATCTTTTACAATAATTCATTCAATGATAATAAACAATTAAGTTAAATAATTTTATTTATAGATTATTATTTTTATAATCAATTTGAATATTTACTTTTATAGTTTTTATTAAAAACATCTCATTAATTTATTCTAGTTATAAATTTTCTCAAAGTATAAACAGTGATTATATTTTCCAATTATTTTAATTTAATAAACATTTAAATACTTTTCATAAAAAATATAAATCATTCAGATATTTTAATTTAACGAACATAAAAATATAAATAAGATGATCTATAAAAAAATAATTAACAAAATTGAAAAATATGTTCAAATAATCATTCAAAAATAGTACCAGCATTTTTTTAAAATATTTTGAAATAGATCATTCAAAATTTTTTGAAATAGATCATACTAATTCCAACATTTTAAAAAATATATTAACTATAAATTTTTTAACATAAAAATATGTTCAAATAGATCATTAAAAAATAATACCTACTATTTCAATCCAATAAGTTATTTATTAATTAAAATATATAATTTTATTATAATTAAAATATATAAATTTTTTATTTTGAATTAACCTTATCGGTCACTGCATCCACCATCATCCGTGCTTCCCTCCCACTATTTCGGCGTCTCCTTCCATTCGCGCTTCCACTCCATCTCCGCCTTCCCCCTCTCCCACTCTACTAATGTTTCTTGATCCCATCACCCTCCTTACCAAAGCCATCTCCCCCACCTCAATTATTTTCATTCCTCCTTAGTTCATAACACGTTCTTGTAATGGGGTGTGACAAAAACAAAATATTTCATAATTTAAAATGTAGTAAAGTGGGTAACCTAGGTTGTCTCCAAAGAGGAGTGCACAACAATCATGTTTGTCACTTAAATTTGAGATAAAAGAAGAGGCTGTTTTTTAATTTGTTTGAGTTTAAATAAAGAAATAAAGGAATTAAAATAAAGTTTTGAACACAAGTGTATGAAAAGTGTAATGGTTTAGAGGTGGGATCATATTTTCTAACATCATCATATTCATAGATATGATTACCCATCTCTTCCTATTGAATGATAAATGAAAGACTCTTCGGTCGAGTCATCAATAACCCTTGGTTGAAGGAAGCAATGGAAACGACTCATATGTACATGAAGGTTCATAAAACATTACCAAATAACTAAGGAAAGTATCGATCAGGAATTGTTTCTCCTTATAAATATGTAAAAATTTCACCAGTTCCACACACGTTTCAATGATCACTAGACACTCACCACTTAATACAATATGCTCAATCAAGACAAACTATACTAGGTGGATGGAGTTTAAAGTTCTTCAACCAAGGATATTAACAATGAATACACCAAAACTCAAAACATGGTCTCATTAAGATAATTTGGAACCACTATAAATAGAAATCATTTAATAAAAAAAATATAGTTTTATATTAAAGTGAAAGGCTCCAACATTACAAAAGTGAGACTCCCCCTTCCTCGATCACTCAAAGGCTTTACCCCTCCATGTAAAGGGTAATTGAGTTAAAAGGGGAAGAAGATAACATTATTAAACTAAGAAAAAATAAAATAGAAAATAAAAATAACTTCAATATTTCAATCCTCCATCATATCCTCTCTTTCCCCTTCTTCAACAACCTTTAATATAAGTGGACACTCATATAAATAGGGTTGAGAGGTGCAAACTTTTCCCTCTAGATTCATTACTCTGAACGTTGGAGTTAAATGAGCATAATAAATGGCCAAATATTGGTAATTTTTCTTCATGAATGTTTTTTCACTAAATATTTTTCATGATTCAACAAAATCTTAGCAGATTTGGACAAGTTTCCAAAAAGTTATTTTTGAATTATTGATGAAGAATGTTTCTCCCAAGGAGACTTCTTGACTCTCTCTACTTTGGAGTATGAAATGGATGCCTTAATGATCAAATATATTCAAAAATTGTATTTTCTAAATGAGTATAGGAGTCATATTTATATTACATCTTGAATCACTTCATTTTTAGTTTTATATTCTGAGATATTCCTCCTTAACTGGGGTAGGGTCTATTCTATTGGCTAGAAAACATTGTCCAATTGATTTATTTTTTTGGGCCATTATGTATCAAATTGGTTTGGGATCCAGAAAACATAATTAAATCCCATGATCAAGTAAATCATAAAACAAAATCACTCTATTTGGATAAAAAAAATTAAAATATATGCCTAAAATACAAAAGATCCAAAAAATTGCTAAATTTACAAAATTAAACAATTTTCACAATCAAGCCCAAAATCCACCATAAATACCAAAATGATGAAAATAAGATAAAATTGATTAATTGGAATGTAATAATCATTTGAAAACACATGAAATATATTGAAAATATTAACTATATCATCTCTCTAACTCCTTAGCTACCCATCTTGCTTTCCCACCAACATCATCTCCTCCTTTCTTCCTTAAACGCACTACCAAATTTTCCCCCTTCTATTTATCGGGTCACTATTTATATACCTTCAGTTTGTAACCCTTAAATTTGTATCTAGATGTTTGATTCCCCACAACTCATCACCAGTTATGTTTCCCTTCATCAACCAACCCTTCAGTTTGCCGGTGTTGTTCATTCTCTGTCTATTGTGCAGTCTCTTCCCATGCTTCCCTGGCTCGCATCCTTTTCCACTTTCTCCAAAAAAGTATTACAATTTGGAGGTGTTATTTATTTATATGATCATTATATTCCACTACACTCAAAATATTTATTATACAAGGTTAAAATTTACTTTTGGGTAAAAAATAAATGAATTATATTGTTAAGAACTTATTGGATACAGAAAAAATTTGGCATTGCTTTTATTGTATCCCAATTTTTTGCTGTAAATGTTGATTGAATGCCTATATTTTACATTTCTTATTTAATGGATTAAATCACAATGATATTCATCATAAAATTCATGAACCACTTCTATAAAATAGTTATTAAAGGGTAAATTTAATCTAGTTAATGCTAATACACTGGTTACACTGAAAATAACCTAACTCTTTGCACTTAAAAAATACTTGTTGCACCCTAATTTGATTTGGAAAAATAGAGGTCCTTATGATGATGAATGGGAACTTTTTTGAAATATAGACTAAACAGGATCCTTTAATGTCTCATTCTAAGGTAATAATTTCATTTTTATTGAACTAAATTTTTTTTATTGTATATATTGTAGTAAAATATACAATCCACCTAAAAATTTCACACCTTAAATTTGTGGAGATTGAATAATTTTCATACTAATGTACCCCCAATCATCAAATTAGAAATATATTTATTCTAAATTTTGTGAATAATGTCTTTCCATTTTTAGTTTGGTTAAATTTCTTTTTTTGATTTGTTATGTGGAATGACTCAATGTTGTGTTTTTTCATGATTAATGTATTGCTATCATTTTGTGTGGTGTGTAAATTCAATATATTCATTTTATTTAATTAATTATATAGTGTACTATTGAATTTGATAATGAAATTCTATACTTTTGAGAGTTTTTATAATCGTGCCTTGTGTTCAAATATTTAATTCATTGAACTAGGGAAAAAGTTAATATATGCATTGAATTTAATTTATATTTTGAGCATCACGGTGATATTTTTATATAATTTTAAATTAGTAGTGTTACATGTTCATGAATCGTAGATTATTTTAGTATTTAAAATTAATTATTTCATGCATAATTTGTAAGTTAGTTTTTTTATAATATATGGCTAATATTTTATTTTTTTAATTGTAAGATGTTAGTTTTAGTTCTCATGTTAATTACATTTATCACATGGTTTTTTATTCATTGTTGAACATTATTATGTTACATACTTTTCATCAATATACTGATAAAGTACTTGTTGGAAGTTGTGAATTGAATTTGGAATAAATGTTAGACTTTTCATTGGGGAGTGCATAAACTAGGTACATCCAATTTCCCCTGTTAAATAAGTGATAGTATATATAAATACTTATTATGTATTATAATTTTTTTCATGAATCTTTATCAAATGGAACCTAATTGTGAGGTTCATTTCATTGAAATGTCCTTAGATTTTTATGTGTTCTCATGATCTTTTGGGTGCAATTGAAAACCATGTGACTTATTCTAGTTATTCACTTCCTTATTTTTTTATGGTGTGTCTTATTTCTGTGAATTTCATGAGTGTTGTATTTTTGCGACTATAGAGAAGATTTACACTGATGTTTTTCACTTTATGGGAGTTTTCAGTAGTGGTTTGTTAGCATGTGGTGATTTATCTAGGCAGTTCTCACTTATGTTTCTTGATATCCATCTTGTATGTTATCACTTGTGTTGTTTGATGCATTTCAGCACTCTGGTTAATGTTTCTCCTGGATATTGAATATCAATTATTATGAGGTGTTGGTTCTCTCTTGGAGTTGCTACCTTTATTGGATGAGGTTATTTCATAGTATAAGGCAGGATGTTTCAGGAAGGTATGATGAATTGTGAGCTTTAGTTTTAGTTTTATTATTACCTCATCTTATTTCTCCCTCAATTACCTAATGTTTTAAGCTCATCACACCTCATTAATGTATTTTAACACTTTTTCTTTTTTAATATATTTATTTGGGTCATGAATTGGGTGACCAATTCATGACACAGTTTGTTGAACAACTGCTTTAAAACACTGATCATTTAATAAAAGGTAAAAAAAGAATCTACAGTTTTATTGAAGTTGTAAGAAAAATCAGATCAAGAAAAAATATTCTTGATAACAATTAATGTTTAGAAGTAACCAAAATATTCGTGTAATTTTAAATTCTATTAGTGTATGATACAAAAATATTATTTTATACTTTCATTGTTTCATTTACTCTTACCTCATTTCACTCTCTTATTTCATGAATAAATATATATTTGTCATTATGGTTTTAGTATCCCTGGATTTAGTGATTTATTTACTTAATATTTGGAAATATGGATTTTTAATCTCACTAGAATCACAATTATCCAAGCACTGTGGGATGATTTTGTTGAACAAATGAGTTATTAAATGACAATTCACAGCCAAACCCTATTTTAGTGGCACTACCAATTCATGCGAAATGACATAGTGGTAAGTTTTAATGTTTCATTTATTATAATCAATATCATACACCTTAATAATTATTAAATTATATTTTTTTCATGTACTTCCTTAGAGATCCTTTAATTGTTACTATAATCTTGAATGCTGAAAAATTAATGTTCAATCCTTACACTCCATTTGTGGAAATTTTCAAATATAATTGATTTATTATGTATAAATTGCATAATTATATACATTATAAATACCATATATTTGGTTATTTGTGTTCTTCAATGTTGGTTCAATGGTATAAAATGATTACTTTTATACCTACCTTTGAATAAAAGTTTGAATTATCCTTCAAAACATAAAACTTATAGGTAATGGAATGATTTTAAACTCTTACCATCATGTACATTAAATCCTACTTCATATGAAAGTTTAGTTTTATCCCAAGGATGGACACCTCCCTCAAATTTCTTTTTTTTCTTCATCTCCCCTTAGTATTTACTTTGATGCTCTATTTGTTCTTTATTGTTGGATCTCTGGTGCTAGAGTTGGCTTCGGCTGGTGTTGGATCTGGAATAGCTGGTGATGGAACTGATATGGATTGGTGTTGTTGTTGGTATAGACTGGTCTTGGTGTTTTCGCTAGAATGGAATGGTGCTAAAGATGGAATAGACTGGTGTTGGTGATGGAGCTGGCATAGATCGGTGTTGAAGATGGCATGGACTAGTGCTGATGTTGTCATCAATTAGTGATGGTGTTAGACCTGGCATGTACTGGTTCTAGAGCGGGCATGGACCGGTGCTGATGTTGGATCTAACATGGACTGGTGTTGTTTTTGGCATGGAATAGTGTCGATTTTGTCATTGGCATGGACTAGTTCTGTCACTAGCATGGACCGGTGCTAGAGTTAGCATGGATTGGTGTTACTGTTGGAGTTGGAATGGACTAGTGCCGGAGCTGGCATGGACTGGTGCTAATGTTTGAGCTAGCATGGATTGGTGTTGTCACTAGCATGGATTGTGGTTGGTTATATCACTGGCATGGACTGGTGTTATCGCCGGCATGGACCGGTGTTGGTTCTGTCGCTGACATGGACTGGTGCTGGAGCTGGCATCGACTGGTGCTGATGCTGAAGTTGGAATGGACCGGTGTTGTCACTATCATGGACTGGTGTTGGTTTTGTCACAGGCATGGACTGGGGCTGGTTTTGTCGCTGGCATGGACTGGAGTTGGTTCTGTCACAGGCATGGACTGGTGATGTCGCTGGCATAGACTGGTGCAGGAGTTGGAGCTGGCATGGA
Organism: Viscum album; assembly: GCA_963277665.1. NCBI lineage: Eukaryota > Viridiplantae > Streptophyta > Magnoliopsida > Santalales > Viscaceae > Viscum > Viscum album. Next base: position 1,191,851,864 of record OY728123.1, on the reverse strand, counting down.
CTGATATTGGTGCTGGATCTAGGATGGATGGAGTTGGGTATGGGTCATTGTGATATATGGGTCACTGTATGGGGTGTTGTGACAGATCCTGCAATTTTTTATTAAATTTCATTATAAATATAAGTAATTTCTTTATAATTTTAAACCAGTGTGAAAATGAGATTCTATTTAATAATTATATATTATATATAATAAATTAATAAATATAATTTTAAATTTTACTAGAAATAAAAATTTATAATTTATATTTAAATGTAATTTATAAACAAATATTGGTGGAGTTCTGGCATCACAGGTTGCGCGGTGTGTTACGGAGGTGACTGAAGTGGCGGTGACTGGTCTTGTTTCTGAAGTCACGGGTCATGATGCTGGCGGAGGTGCTACGAAGACCGGTGGAATTTTGGTGTCGCAGGTTGTACGAAGTGAGGTGATGACTGAAGCGGTGGTTGATGGTTCTGTTTCTGAGGCACTCAGTGGAAAGGTGACCTCCCAGGCAGTCGATCAGATGAATACCACCCCTGAAATGGAATTTGAGGTTGGTTGTGACTTTGACAGCGTCGCTGTGAGGATCAGTGAAGTTTTGGAGCCACAGGTTTAGTAGAGTTCTACTGTCAGTGGAAATCCGGTGACATCTCAGGAGACCAGTTATTTTTTTCAGTATACATTCAATGTCCAGAAGACTTCCTTTGATTTGAAAATGGATGTGCTACCACACGGTGCTCCTTATGAAGGATCCTCTGCCAATCTCTCAATTTCCTGTTTTAAAGGTACGTCTGATTCTTTCATTAGAAGGAAAGGCAACATTGCTCACATAAAAGTGGACCCTCATGTTGTTTTAGAAAGACTTAAAATGGGATAATTTTCAATCATAGATAGGTTATATTTACCCAAAGGCTCTTAGCCTCTGGAAATTGAGGATCTTAAGGAAAAAATTTCATCTTTTTGGGGATTCTCCTCTTGGAAATGTGTTTCTTTGGGAAAAAGGATATTTCCACATTCTTTTTCCCACAGAATTACTTAAAATTAGACCTTGGGGTTTTGGTTCTATTGCGCTGAAACCCAGAATTATTCACTTTTGTGAATGAAATGAGAAGTTCAATCCATTTGAAGTGGGAAACTCTACAACTCAATTTTGGGTTATAATTTATGGATTAAATTTGATTGTGTGGCATCCCAAAATTTTATATGATATTGTGAAGTCAATTGTAAATCCAATTAAAAATGACAAAGAAATAGAAGTAGCTCACTTTGGACACTGCCAGATTATTGGTTAAAGTTGAACTGGGTTATACTTTAGTGGAAAAGGTAATGCTTGCAACAGAGCATGACATTATTGAGTTGAAGATCATTTATGAAAAAATTCCAAAAAATTTCAAGGATTGTATTGTTATTGGTCATGATCAATCTACATATAGGATCTCAATTGTTTGCAGCTTCTACGCTTTATGGGGCCATGATGAAAATAATTTTTTTAAGAAACACAAAACCACACAGGCTCAAAATTCTACTAAGAACAGTAAAAGATTTAAAGGAATTAATGATTTTGTACCTAAGTAACTGAACAAATCCATAGGTAATGATAAGATAGGAAGCTCATGCACTAAATCTTGGGCTGACATCTTCTCCATAGAGACGAATTCTTGCAATGAAAAAATTGCATTAAGCAGTGCTGATGATTTGACGGTTGAGAAAATGGTTGAACATAATCTTCAAAGATATATTGATCATAAACTTTCAGATGAAATAATGGTTACATCAGGTAAATAAAAGGGAAATCCAATTTTAGAGTCTGAATCTCTTGTCATTTCTAAAAATTTGCATGCATCCCAAAAACAATTTGTGGATTAAGGTGGATTTCATCTGGTTTCTTATAAAAATAAAAAGGCTTGGGTTGTTCCCCCAATGGTGGCTGAGAAGGTTACTACATGTAATCTTCCTCCCCTACCTAACCAAAATTTCAGTGGTGTTGATAAGTTTCAGGTCTCCATCCTGGGCACAACTGAAGAGTTGATGCAGCAAAAGATTATCGCTCCATCTGAAGCAATTGAATGTAAAGAGGAGATGAATTTAGTGTCACGTAGAGTCTCTCCTGAGCAAAGAAAAGAAGACATATCTAATGATAGAACTAATGATGAAACATTACTATAAAGTCTTATGTCTCTAACCTCAAACAGGGGAGAGCAAGAGGTCGGGGGGAAGTCGAGGGTGAGTGGTATGGCTTGTTCTTCAAGAGGAGAAAAGAAAACTCACTAATAGAATGATGAAAAAGATAGACAGGTAATTGTTGGTTGTGAACTTTTTCTATTTTGATTCCTATACACTCTTTTACATTTACTTTACTTGTTTTTAATAAAAGAGGTGCAACCTCTAACCTTTTCTAAAAAAATCATAGAACCTATTGCTAAACATTTTAAGGAACATATATATTATCTATTACTATTATTATAATTATAGCATAACTATTTTATCTGTCACAAAAAAAATAGCAAGAGAGTTTTTACCAAAAGTTTAGTAACATGGACATATATTTTGGTAAAACATTTTACCAACATAAAATGTACTTTTACTACCAGATATTCCCCCATTGGAAAAAGTGAAATATTTTGTGATGTAGGTCACTACCAGTGGTTTTTTGAAAACATTTCTCTATTTTCTAGCCTAATGACTAATTTAAATCAAAAATAATTTAGATTCATCTCCAAAAAAGATTGTGATTATTGTTTTCATGAATAGAAAAGAAGATTAGTGAATGATTTGGTTTTGTATTTTCCCTCTAAAAATGGTGGCTTTGTTATCTATAGTGATGCTTATTTGAATAGACTTGGTTTTTTACTGATTTATAATGATCAGGTAATTATTTATTATTTACCTCAACTAAAGCCTTATGAGTTAAATTACTCTATAAATTATATGTAATTAACTATTATAGTCATTAATTTAAAATTTTAGAGGAATAATTTATACGGATCCAAGTGTGAAATATTTAATGATTATAAAATTTTAAAGTATATATTCACTTAAAAAGATTTTAACATTAGACATAGAATATGGATAGAAATGATTAAGGATTATGAATTCATGATTCATTATCATCCTGGAAAAGAAAATAAAGTAGTTGATTCTTTGATTTAAAAAAATAATTCCCTATTAACCATGTTATGTGTGGAACATGACCCTTTGGTTAATGATTTGATAAATTTTTTCCAAGAAGTTTTGGATGTATAAACTTCCTCTATTTGTTTCAGGTATCAATAAAATCATCTCTGTCAGAAAGAATTAAACCATCTCAAAATAATACCCTGAGTTACAGGAAAATGAAAAATTAGTTAATAAGGGAAATTTTCCTAAATTTAATGTTAAAAAAGAAGGTATTTTGATATTTGGAAAGATATTATGTGTGTCTTATGCTTTCCAGTTGAAGAGATAATTATTTTTTGAATCTCAAAATTCTATTTTTTCCATTCATCTTGGCAGAACTAAGATGTGGAGAGAACATAAAAAGTACTACTGGTGGAATGGAACAAAAGGTGATATTGTTTAATATACTATAAAATGTTTTACTTTTCAATAGGTTAAATCTGAATAGAAATTATAGAAATGGGTGCTTCGTCCATTTTTAGAACTAGAGTGGAAATGGGAAAATGTATCCATGGATTTCATAGTGTAATTTCCAAACACTTATTAAGGTAATAATGTAATTTAGGTTATTTTTGATTGATTAATTAAATTTGTGCATTTACTTCCCATTCTATATACTATGTCTTTAGATCAACTTTCTAGATTATATATCAAGGAGATATTTATGTTACATGGAGTTCATATCTCTATTTAATCTGATAATAATCCCAAATTCACTTATAATTTTTGGAAAGGACTTCAAAATTCAATGGGTACTAAATTAAATTTCAGTACAAAATTTCATCGTTAATATGATGGATAGTCTGAACAAACGATTAAGGCCACAAAATACATACTTCATACTTATTAAATGGATTAATATGGAAATTGGATCATTATATTATATTTTTGGGTCTTCTTAAAATAATATTTTTCATTCTAGTATACAGATGGTGCATTTTGAAGCTTTATATGGAAGGCGATGTTGAACTCCAACTTTTTGGGATGAAGTAGGAGAAAAAAGTTGATGGGACTAGAGATGGTTAAAGAGATGGTTGAGAAGGTTAAAGTGGTTCAAAAAAATATGGGGATATCTTATATCAGGAAAAAGTTATGTGGATAACTGGAGAAATGATCTATCTTTTAAGGTATTTGATCATGTTCTTCTTAAAGTGTCTCCATGGAAAAGTGTTATATATTTTGGTAAAAAATGGAAGCTAAGTTCATGGTTCATTAGACCATATGAAATCCTAAATAAATCTGAATCAGATGAAAAATGAGTGTATTTTCCTCCATATTTATCCCAGGTGCCCAATGTTTTTCATGTTTTAATGTTAAAGAATTATTTTCTATATTTTACTCAAGCTTTGAACCCTAAGGTAGTTCAATTGGAAGATACCATTTCTTATGAGGAATATCCATATTATATTATTGACCATAGAGAGAAAGTTATATAGAATAAGGTAATTCACCAAGTTAAATTTTGTTGGAAAAACCATATGGTTGAAGAGGAAACATTAGAGTCTAAAAATGTTATGAGGTAAAGATATCATCACTTGATTAATAAGTGAATAAAATTTTAAGGATGGAATTTAAAGAGGGAGGAATACTATAAAAACCCACGTAATAATATAATAAAACATATTTATGTTTATTATTATTCATGAATTAGATAATTATATTCATTATAAAAATATTGAGTGACCTTTAAATCAAAAAGGAAATAGTTTTATTAAACTCTTTTTATATAAGGTTTTATTTAAAAGTTTAATTTTAAAATTATAGAATATTAATTTCAAAAAAATTAACTTCAATTTTGAATTCATCATGACAAAAGAATCTCATAATTAGTTTTTTATAATTTTTTAAAAAATTACTTTTCAATTAATAGGGAAAAATACTTGTTCTTATTGAAAACTGTATTTTATTTTAAAATGTTAAAAAAGTAAAATTATATTTTTGATGAGTTTTAAATTTTAATTAGTTTAGTTTTATTTAAAATAATCCAGTTATGGTTTTTTAACTTAATTTTATACCTAACTTTAGTATAAAATAATTTTTACATTAAAAAGTGAGTTTTCTAAAAAAATGTTTTTCATCGCAATTTCCCAATTTAATTTTAAATTAAATTATTTTAATTCTATATTTTTAATCTTTATAAATTTATTATAAATTTATAATCATTAGGTATATATTTTCAAAATAGTTCCTCTTTGTTTTTTGTTGAAATTAATGGTAACCTTAGTAATTCTTGTTACTATAGTAAAGGGTCAATAGGGTAGTTAAGGTTAAAAATAGAATGATAAGGATAAATAATGACCCTAAATCTTGAATTAATTTTATTATATGATTATATATCATCCATAATTATAAAAAGATTTAATATTTGGACTTTTATTTCCATTTTAATGTGATTATGACCTTTATAATATTTTATGTAAAGAAAAGTAAAAAATATCACACTCTTGATTTTAATAAGTATAGCATTTTTAACATGGGGATCACATGAGGATATGTTTGGTCATAAATAGTATTTTTAAATATAAAATATTTATCTTCATCATGTTAATTTATTTTTAATTTTTAGTGAATAAATAATTACCTTAAATGTTTACACAATGTTGATGCGGTAATTATTCAATTAATGGAAAAATTAAATGAATGATATTAAAAAAATTAAAAGTAGAAAAATTTGAAAGAATTAATGTGGCCCATGAATTTATTGATAAAAATAAAATTTTATATTTGTATTAAAATATTTTATTTGAATTTATTTTTTTACTTTATGATATAAAAATCAAAGTAAATGAATATTTCTGAAATTATCATTATTAATATTTTATGAAAATAATATTTTATTAAATGATTTAAAATTAATAAAAATTATAACATTATAAAAGTGATTATTATATGGTTTAAAATATAAATCATGATCTATTTATTATTGTTTCGTCTACTTATGGTAATTATCTTGACCCTTAAGGTGTAAAAAACCTTGTTATCATGGTAAATGTAAAAAGGGACAATGGGTTAAAATAAAAGGATAAGGGTAAAAATATGATTCAAATTTGTAAAAAATTTATTTTATAAGATTATTTTGACTCATAATTATCTTATATTATAATATTATCAATTTGGATCCATTTGGGCATTAAATTTAATTTATAATAATTTTATATTTTAAGAAATTCTAAGAGTGCCCCTCCCCTCTCTTATGAAAGGGAACATCTTATTCTCATTTCATCACACTTAAAAAACATTTAATCTTAGTAAATACCTATAAAAATCAATTTATTACATCCATATTTACATCCTAGAGGATTTTTTATCATAAAACTAATCTAGAAAACCATTTGATGTGAACCTTAAAGGATTTTTTGAAGAAGAGGTATCATTCTTAATTGAGTGTTATTGTTTTATTTATTATTCCACCTAATTAAAATATTCTATAACCATGATAAAATAGATATATCATTATATTAAATATACTTATTTGTTTTTATGTTAATGTAACAAACTGTATCTACCTCCTCTTCCATTAAATGGAAAAAAATCATTGTTCATGTGTACAGAGGACTACCGCCTCGTGAACTGATGTCATTCATTTTCTATCACTGAATCTCACGATTAGGTATAACTATAGAACTAATATTCATATATGACATTAATTAGATATTTATAATTATGATAATATAATATTTATTTTATTTTCTTACCATTCCATTTTCAGAAAAATGATAACGTTGTGTCTGTGTGTACGTGTGGACTACCACCTCCACGAAGTGATGTGATTCATTCTTCATCACCACATCACATAAATTATATATAAGTGTATTTAAATAAATAATATGGTATTAATTATATTATTATAATTCCTTAAATATAAAATAATACTTACCTTATTTACATAATGATCATTGAAAATGGAAAAGTTACTTATGCGTACGTATGGTATACCATCTCCATGATCACAACGTAGTTCATTCTTCATAATCATCTCTCATGGTTGGTTTTAAAAGTATAATTCATGTAAAAAAATTATAATTATTTCATAATTATTATTCTATATATTATGGGATAATGGCCACTTAGACCATAGTCAACCTACCGAAGTCATTTTGGAATTATGAACTGAATATTATCATAATGTATGACATAAAATTAAATGATTAAGTAATTGTATATAAAATGGTATTAAATAAAATAAAAAAGGAATACTTAAATTGAAAATTGTATTAATAAAGTAAATAAACTAACATAATTTTTTTATTTAAGAAGATAAATAACATACATGACTAGTAATATTTGAGGTAATGGAAGCATTAACTTAAAACCTTGTTTTAAAGATTTCATTTTAAAATAATTATCTTACATGTCCATGTTTTTTAAATTATTTTATGAATGTACTATAAATATCATTTTATTCTTCTTTATTTTAAAGTATTTCAATTTTTTTAGGAAATGTCTTGATTTTTTTTACAAAAGAAAAAATGAATGTTCTATTTTAAGGTATATGGTGACAAAGACTTTTCCCACCGTTGTATCTATTATTTTATTTTTGGATTCCTTTACAAGATTTCATTTTTTATTAAAAGAAAAATACAATTTACATTTTTATTTTTATTTTGGTATTGAGAATGAGTTTTTAAAATAAAAGGGTTTTTTTATACCCATAGGTATTTTTCATACGGGTTCAAAAGAGTTTTTCAAAGGTTTTATTATCAAAAGATGCACACATAAAAAAATTTATTCATGATATGGAACATGAACATTATAAATTAAAAATGGGTGATTTATATAAATATTGTATGATGGTCATGCCTAAATAACATTGGGTGATCTTGATTTACCTTATATTATTGGTGCTCCCAAATTGAATAGGGTGAGACCGTTATAGCTTATATGATGGGTACACCCAGATAGTGCTCTAATACATTGGGTAATGTTCCCTGTCTTAATAAGAAAGAAGGAGGGAGTTACCAAAGGGTTTATCCTATGCATATAACTAAGATCCAATTATTTATAACATGGGTTTAAAATGGGTTATGAATATGATTATATAAGTTTTCTAAAAGAGTTTTTATTTTATTTCTATGGGTTTTAATGATTTTATTTTGAGAAAAAAGTGTGTGTGTTTTTCATGTGGAAATTATTTGTTCGATCAAAGAACTTCAAGATAATGGTAAAAAAATAATTTTTTTTCATGTTTTTCACTATACTAATGTTTCTCTTCTTTTTATTCACCTTACTAAGATTTATATTCCCATTTAACATTTTAAAAAAATCATGAGGTTTTAAGGATGAGTAGGGACAAGGATTGGGTTAATATTAAAATTGTAAAGATATTTCATAAAAATAAAACATGTTTATTTTAAAAAAAAATATTTTATGGGATAAATGGATACTTAATATATGAGTCAACTTTGTAATATATAGTTTTTTGTGTAATATTTGTGACCTGACTCTCTAAAACTCTAAACCTAAAAGATCTTTGGGAATTGAATAAAGTGATTTCTAGTTTAAAGTTACTAGAATATGTAACGTTCAAGGTTGGGTACTTATAAGGTAGATGAAATATTATAATTACAAGGGTATAATAATGTTATAAGTATCATATATAAAAATTATACCCATCATAATAATCAACCATAAAATATGGTAGTGTAAAATGAATTGTATCGCTACGTGGAGATAGTAAGTTGTGCGTATGCATGAGCGATACCTTAACTTCTCATTTGATGGGAAAGATGTTGGATAATGGTTATTTAATGATCATGATAAAATTTCAATATATTTAGTATATTTAATGTATTATTTTATGATAAATAATATAGATTTATATGAGGTAAATAATAATTAAAAAAATAAAGTGATTGGTCAATTTGATTACCTCTCCTTTGAAATAACTCCTTTAAATCTCCTATTAAGGGTCCTAGGTTTGGTCTTTTTGCATGACTATAATATCTAGAATGTGTATAAGTAAGTTTATAATGGATTTGGGTAGGTTTTATTTGATCTATAAGGCTCAATGTGGTTTAAATAAGTGAGGGAGTATGTGCCCTTTTATAATTAAGGTGTGGGGCCCTTTTGGAATTTCATAAAATTTTAAATTATAATAAAGTAATTCTCTTGTAAATGAATAAAACTGGATATTTATTATAACCAATGGTATAATATGGTTTAAATATCATAAAAAAATTTAATTGGTTTATGTGGTGTTTTAAACCTTATCTTTTGGTTTAACCCCTTAGTTAGCCTATTTTAACATTAATTGTGGTAAAATATTTTTCACACTTAAAGGGTTATAATTTTACATATAAGGTAAAAATTGACTCATAAATGGAAAATGGATGAAATTTTAGACAATATATTGTGCACTTTTTTATCTTTAAAATTTTAATTATTTTTAAATAATTTAATAAAATACTTTTTTGATTAAATATCATTAATGTCAATTTTGACACTATTCATTTAATATGACTTAAAGAAAATAAATAAAATGTTTTAATTAGAATATAATCCTTTAAAATAACACTAATATGTCATATTATTGTATAAAATTCATGTAATACTATAAATCACTTAAATTATATCACTTTTAATATTTTTAGAATAATTTATTTTACTTTTCTTTTAATTGAAGAGATAATGAATCATCCTTACATAAGAATTTAAGGTAATTATATTGTTACTAAAAATTATAAATAAATTCATATCATAAAAATAATTTCCTTAATATAAAAATAGTCATTTAAATTCATTCATAACTTATTTTTCCCCTATATTAACACATAATAGATATTTAAAACTAAGATAGTGACATTTTGTAAATTTCTTTGATTTAAATATTATATTTGGCATATTCATAGAAAATTGTACATTAAGAAATTAAATTTTGATCTTAAGGTGATAAGGGTAAAATTAAATTCATATTATAATAATTAAAAATAAATATTATGAACTTATCACTTAATTTTAACCTAAGTTAATCTAATTTACCCTTTACCGAGGGGATAAATTTTACCACGATTATTATTCATATCAACCAAACTTAAAAGGGACCTATTTAGAAAAATTATAAATAATGATTCAAAATATATAATCCATTTTATCAAATTAAATTTCTATAAGTGGTATTAGTTAATTTAAAATCAAAACATAAAATGCAACAAAAAGCAATTTTTCCTAAAAAATGCCTTTTATGTATAAAAAAATATTTTTATACCAAATTCAATCATAAAATTGATTAAAATGAACATAATTGAATTATTAACAATATAAAATAAAATATTTTAGTTTTAAATCATTACAAAAAAAATTGAAATTTGTAAATGATTGAAACAAAAATATAGTTTTCAAAACAAATCGAAACATTTCACTATTTAATGGATAATCAATTTTTTCAGAGAAATATAAAAATTTCACCCTAAGATAATTTTGATATTCAGATTAAAAATATATATATATTATTTTTATAAAATAAAATTGATATAATTTCTATAAATTAATTATAATATTTTCTAACAAAAATCAATAAAATCAATTTTTAAGAAAACGTATTTCTTTACCATAAAATAATTTGACTGAAAATTGAGTACTTATTTATTAAGATTTAATCTATGAATTTGTATTGACATGATCTTTTATATTAATTTAATATTTCATTAAATAATATTAATACCTACCATTTAAATGGTTAGTTTATAGTGGTCATATTTAAATAAAAATATTTCACGGTTCGTTCAAACTCGGTGTTATGTGTCATGTATGCTATCGAATGTAATTTTCTTCTTATAAAATATTTCGGGTTTTAAATTATCCCCCACCCCCACCCAAATAAATTGTTTCCTAATAATTTTAACTTGTGATAAGTAATAAAGGGTATTATATTTGAAAATTCCTCTATTTAAAACCTACATCATAAAAAGGGTTAATAAAACTTCCTCTTAAAAACAGGGAAAGAGGAGTATAAAGGTCACCACAAAACTAGGTTTCCAAAATGGAGAACATTATTGGGAAGTGTGAATATAGTCATGGAATATAAATATGACACCCAAGGATTAATATAGGGTGATATAGAACATGTCCGTGTGAAATTTAACCATCAAAAAATCACAAATTTGTGATGGGTTAAAAGACCATTGATTTCCCTATAAGAAAAGTAATCTGGTAATATTTTTATTTATAGGTCATTTTCCTAAAGTTGAGGGATTCTTTTAATATTCATATAAATTACTTGAGAATATAAACTTAATTTATTTATTTCCATTTCATAATCATAATATCATCCTTTGGTTATGCTTCAATCAATTTCCATTTCATCTCTTTCTCTAAGAAATGAATATTCAAAATGAATTTTTTTATGTCTAAATAACTTTTAATAAATCATAATATCCATAAATCATTCCTTTGACCTTTAAATATTTAACTAATCCAAAATGGTTATCACAAATTATCTAATAACACCAAAATCTCAACATAATTCATTCCAAAAATAGTTCACTTTATGGATCATCCAAAATATGTATAACCAAATTCAAAAATCCAAAATTTAGGAATAAGGTCACTAAATTTACAAAAATAAATTTTTCATTAATACCTTATAAAGTAGATATTAATGTGACATATAAATATATATTATGGATTTAAATTTAATTACTATAAAACCTTAATCAAAACATGCATTCTTCCAAGAATAAAATCTCATATTATTGAATATATTACATAAATGTAAAAATGTAGTAAACTCTATCATGAATTACTTTGTCATAAAATCACTAACCATTTTCAAATTCAATGATACTACCCCCATTAAATTTTCAATGTAAATATTATCCTTATCCCAACTAAATATTATTAACTCAACATTAGGAACGCATTAAGGGTTATATTTCCCTTATTCATTCATTCTCCAAAAATATCATCCTACCACTAATCCCTTTTCTTGGTTATATGTACCATTAAATATATTCTTTAAAATCCTTAAATTAAATCCACTATATATTAGTCTTTTGATGTTTAATTATTCTTATAACCAAAATATAATTAATAAAATACTTCTACAACATAATTGTTTAATTTTAATACACAAAAAAAATTAATCATTCTACTTCAATAGTAGTAGTAGCATAAGATTGTCCTTGATCCCTTAGCTTCTTATTAGGTATATTATCTTGAAACTTGAGAAATTAATTTTTATAGTGCCCCATATCCTTATATTTGAAACACTAAACATTATAGTATTATTTTTTACCCTTCTATTCACATGTGTTATTCCCTTTCTCACCAAACATTAAAAAACTATCATTCCCTTTAAGCAAGTACCAGAGTTTTTCTTTACATAATTATCACATGTGGGAAAATACTTTTTCCCATATTGCCCTTATCCATTTTTTTATTTTACATATTTTTCTTCTCATGCCTTCTTTTAAATCCATAAGACTTGGAGAATTCTTTCTCTGCTTTGATAGCACATGATATTATGTGCTTATATGTTGATAATGTTTAGGGGACTAGTTTCCTTAACAGTTGTGTCTTTAACCCATCAAACAAATGGTCAATATTACTCTTTGAATTATGTATGTAGTCCACATAATTACTTTCTAACATTGTAAAGTTATCTTTATGATTAGAAACATTTTCCTAATCCTTTTTTCTTCGAATCCAGAATTGACTCTCCATATTTTCTAATTATTCACAAGAAAACTACTTTTCTTATAAAGGTTCCTTAACATACTTCAATTCCATGCTTTTTATTCACTCCTCATCCTTGGTGTTTTGAAATAATGATCACAAATGACTTGTATCCCCTAATAGACAATAAAATATCATGAAAACCTTTTTTCTTTCATTACTTACCAAATTAAGAAATATATTCTCTAAGGAACTTAGCCATTTCTTAGATATAAATGGATTCATTGTTTTATTTAATGATGAAGATTTATAACATATAAAGCAGTATAATATTGTTGCACCATATTTTAGATCAGAATTATTCTCTATACAGGAATAGTTATTAGTCATATCCTCATTAAAATTCCCCAATATAATTATAATTTCTTTATATCCATCTTCATCTTCATTATCTTGTCTGGGAGGGAAATCCCTGCATTATTTATGTGACTTTACATGGTTTTCATTACTTCCACTACACCAGTTATAAATTATGGAATGCACTAGATTAGATAATAATATTATGAATCATAATGTAAAATTTCAAAACTATTTAACACATAAAGTAAATTGAAAATTTATGTATAACTAATCCCAAAATCATAAACTTGATTTATTTTGGTATATTCTCAAACTTATTAATAGGGTTAAGTCCCCTTATATATTTTTTCCTAAATATAGTTCATATGGTTTCTAATAAACTTACTCTAATACCAAATTTAAATTCCCCAAATCTAGTAGCCCAGATCTAGTGGTTTCTTTATTAAATTTTCACTAGATATAAGTAACCACGTCCTAAAGGACCAAATAGTTTAATAGTCTTGAAGAACCAAATACAAACATGATTCTTGTATTACATTGGAAAAATAAAATACATGTTATCAAAGTATTCCTTCATCCTTGATTTTATTCATAATACACTTCTTCCTATCTTGGGGAAAATAAAACAAATAAAAGGGTGAGATCATATGCTCAGTAAGGGTATACGTATAGTGGAAGCCAATAAAGCATGAATAATATGATAAGAATTAATTATGGTAAAAATGATATCATATAAATAATAACATGAACTAGAAACTCATCCATGGATATCATAAAAAATCAAATAATCACATGTAAATTAGTAAATAAATTCATAATGAGGTAATTCATAATGTCTGACATATGAAACTAACCATCGATGCATTGGCCAAGACATCCAAAAACATCATCAAGGCCTTGTGCTAAGACATCTAAAAATTAATGGGTAAGGCATCAGCCAAAACCCAATAAAATTTTTCAAATGATACTTTATTATACATCAAGGGGGTATAGTGGGCTCCACCCATCAATTAATAAGTTTAATTTATTCCTCATATGAATAAATAATACAACTAAATTAGTATTCTATAAAAAACAATAATTTCTTGTATTGGAAGAGCTTGTATATAGAATATCAAAACATTTCCTAATCAGGATGATCATAAACCATCAAGAGAAATATGTCGGATGGTATCATTACAATACATCCTCAATATAATATTCAATAAATTATGTTTACATAGATGGAAATACTTTAAATAGATTACTGAAATATTTCATAAGGAAAATACCCTTTTCAATTTGAAAATCATTTTTTTAATCTAAAAACTTTGAACATATTAAAGAAACCATTTTCATTGAAAATAATACTATAAAATTATAAATTAATATTAAAATTATTGAGTATTTGTGACTATGGGAAATTAATTTCATGTTGTATAAGTTAAAAAACATTCTTTTTACACTTTCGATAAAAGTCAAAACGTACCTCATTCAGAGAACGATAAGAATATTTCTTTAAAAAAATTGTAAAATGGTAAAACATAGTTAATAATTTATTTAATAAATCATTTAAGGATATTAAAAATATTATTCAAAATATTTTTATAAAATATGGATATGGAATAAAATACTCCCACAGTGGAGACAATCCCAAATAGTGATCAGATTGTGAAATAAACCCTTACCTTAGGTCCAACTGCTTTAATATGTGTTCAAACCTCCTATATAATAAATATATATTTATTATAAATATATAAAATAACTATATTCATATATATCATACCATATATGATTTACTTATAACATTTTATCACCCATTTATTAATAATTATTTTTTAAAATCAATGTTCTGAGTAATAATTACTTTGTTTTTCATGTATGTTTTGGTTCATTTGTTATAATAATTATAATTAGATCATGGTTATATAATATAAATAATATAAATAATGATATTATTATCATTTATTTTCATTATATACATATTTATGGTCATCCATAAAAGTTATAGATAAAAAAATGAATTACACATTTCATGGAGACGGTCGGTTGTACGTACACATAAAAGTTATTTTTATTTTTTGAAGTATGGAACGAAAGAAATTTAAATAATAATTATAATTTAAATAACCATTATTATATCATATAAATAATATATATTCATAAAATATATCTTTATTACCATCCAATTAAAACATAAATAAAAAACAAATCATATCGCTTTGTGGAGGTGGCAGTCCACACGTACGTATAAAAGTTGTTACTATATTCCAAAGGATTAGAAGGTAAAAAGTTATATATGATATTATAATTATAGGGGTATAATTATGTAATAATTATTATATATAAACATTAAATTCATCATAATAACCATCTATGAAATATGGTGGTGGAAAATGAATTTTATCACTACGTGGAGATAGTAAGTCGTGCGTACACACGAGTGATACCTTCACTTCCCATTTGATTGGAAAGAGGTTGGATAATGGTTATTTCATAATAATAGTAAAATTTAAGCATATTAAGGATAATTAATTTATTATTTTATGATAAATACCATATATTTATATAAGGTAAAGAAGAAAAAAAATGATCGATTAAGGCGATTATCTCTCCTTTGAAATAAATTATTTAAATATCCTATTAAGGGTCCTAGGGTTGGTCTTTCTGGATGAATAGAACCTATATAATGTGTATAAAAAATTTAATAATGAATTTTTTAAGGTTTTGGTTGATCTAGAAGGCACAATGTTGTATAAATAAGTGAGGAAGGAGGTGCCCTATTATAATTCAAGTGAGGGGAACTTTTGGAATATCTTAAAAGATTAAATTATAATAAATTCATTATCAAGAAAAATGAATCCAAATGGATAGGTATTTAAAAATATGGTATTATACTTTTTAAATATAATCAAAAATTAAAATTTTTATAGGTTTATGTGGTATTTTAAACCTTATTTTTTTGGTTTAACCCATTACTTAATCTATTTTAACATTAACCATGGAAACATAGTTTTTACTATTAAAGGGTAATAATTTTACATATAAGGTAAAATTTACACATAAATAGAGAATGGATAAAATTTTAGACCATATATTATTCCCTTTATCCTATTTTACAATTTTAATGACTTTTAAATAATTTTAAAAAATATCATTTTGATAAAATATCATTAATGTCGATTTTGACGTTATTCATTTAATTTGACTTAAAGGACATAATGATAAATATGGAATTAGAATATAAAACTTTAACATAAAAAAATATGTCATATTCATTTATAAATTCAAGTAATACTACAAATCACTCAAATTATAGAACTTTTAATATTTTTAAAATTATTTATTTTACCTTTCTATTAATTGAAGAAATATTTCATTGACGTTGCATAAGAATTTAAGGTAAATATATAATTATTAAAAATTATAAATAAATTTCAATCATGAAAATAATTTTATCAATATCAAAATATATAATTACATTCATTCATAACTTAACTTTTTTCTGATATTAACACCTAAGAGATATTTAAAACTAAGTGAGTGATATTTTGTAACTTTCTTTGATTTAAATATTATATTAGTTATATAAATGGAAAATTTTCCATTAAATAATTAAAAATAGATAATAAGGTGATAAGGGTAGGATTATATTCATCTAATAATAATTAATATGAAATATTATGACCTTATCAATTAATTTTAACCTAGGTTGACTCTATTTACCCTTTACCAAGGTGATAAATTTTACCATGGTTACTATTCATATCATCCAAAAATAAAAGTGTACTATATAAAAAATGTACCTCAGGATTAAAAATATGGAATAAATTTTATCAAATTAAATTTCTATAATTGGCGGTAATTAATTCAAAATGAAAATACAAAACGCAATGAATAACATTTTTTTCAAAATGCCTTTTATGTATAAAAAATGTAATTATACCAAATTCAACCATAAAATTGATTCCAATTAACATAATTGAATTATTAATAATATAATAAAACCAATTATAGTTTTAAATAAATTTAAAACAAAATTTAACTTTATAATTATTGAAAAAAAACTATAGTTTTCAATAAAAATCAATATTTTGACTATTCATTGGAAAATCAATCTTTTCAGAAAAATATGAAAATTTAAACCTAAGATAATTTTGATATGTTGATTTAAATTATGATATTATTTTTAGAAAATAAAATTTATATAAGTTCTATAAATTAATGGTAATATTTTATCATAAAAAATAAAAAAAACATTTTTGAATAAAACATATTTCTAAATCATAAAATAACATTACAGAAAATTGAGTAATTATTTATTATAAATTAATAAATTAATTTTTATTGATAGTGTACTTTATATATATTTAATTATTCAATTAATACTATTCATACCTTTAAATTCAATGGCTATATATAACAATCATATTTAAATAATAATATTTTTTGGTTTGTTTAAGCTCAGTGTTGAATGTCGTGTATGGTATCAAACCTAATTTTATTCTTCTAAAATATCAGTATAGAGTTGTAATAGTAAAATATTCCATAAGTTTTTATGGAAGAATATGTTTCAGATACATATGTACTGCATAAGAGCACTAAATATTTTAGAGAGCTAGAAATATATGGTTTTCTAGTAATTGAGGAGGTGACTCATTTTTTGTTAATAATAATGAACTTATGTCCTATAAAGAATTAATAATTGGATAAAATTATAATATATTGCAAGAATTCATGAATTTTGAGATGGATTCCATGTAACAAAACCATTTATGGATTTCATTAGATCTTCCATTGGATGTAAATCCAATTGGTTTCAAATGGGTATTTAAAAATAAACTAGCCATGGAAGGTAGATCGAGTACCTAAAAGGCTAGATTATTTTAAAAAGGTTTTAAATAGAATCAAGTGATTAATAATTATGAAACCTTTTCACTAATATCTATATTAAAATCCATCATAATTTTACTTTCCATAGAATCTTGTCATGATTATGATATTTGGAAAATGGATTTCAAAACAACCTTCCTTAATGAAAACCCTGTGGAAGATGTCTATATGGAAAAACTATAAGGGTTTGTGACTCCAAAGAATGATAATTAGGTATACAAGTTAAAAAGATACGTTTTTGGGATTAAAAAATCATCCATATCATGGAACATTTTTTTCTATGGATAAATAATGGGATTTGGTTTCATAAATAATGAATGTGATCCTTGTGTATACAAGCAGTTTAGTGGGATCACAGTTGTTTACATAAGAGTATATATCGATGACATATTACTAACTAGAAACAAGATATCAGTATTACAGTCTATTAAAATTGGTTTAACACGTGCTTATCTATGAAGGACTTAAGTGAACCAATATATATTCTTGGGATCTCAATCCATCATGATAAAAACAAGAGGTTTATTTGACTAAATCTAGTTATATATATTGATAAGGTGATGAAGATATTTGGTATGGAAAAATACAACAGGTGATTATTTCTATTATCACATGGAATATCTCTCTCCAATAAAATGTGTACTAGGACATAAGAGGAGAGATAAATGATGATCAGGATTCCATACGCGTCAAGGATAAACTCAGTCATGTATGTCATGTTGTGTACCAAGATTAATGTTTTCGATGCATTGAGAATGGTAGGTAAGATATCGATTATACCCATGATACCATTATTAGATGACTGTCAAGACTATCCTAAATTACTTAAGGCATACTAAGGATATGTTCTTTCTTTATGGAGGAGATGACAAGCTAGTCATCATGGGATATATAGATTCTAGCTTCTAAACAGATCAAGATAATCTAAAAACATGGTCAGGATATGTATTCTATAAAATCCCATATTTTTTATTAATATTTTTATAAATTTGATTTCATAATTAATGAATAAAAACTAAAAATTAATTTATTTTATTTTAATAATATAAACCAAGAATGAAAACACTTATTTATCACCTAAGTTTTTTGATTATATATTTCTCAAGTATAATGGTATTTATTTATTAAATTTTTTATTTTTAAAAGGGTGTCTTGCAGGCCGGATGATAGCCCGCCGCATCAAGTGAGGCCATAGGGCCCAAACCCATGACCCAAAGAGTGAAAGGAGCACAATGCATTCCACAATCCTATGTGTTGTCCTACTTCCATTTTCCATCCTTTTTTATATATACTTGTACTACTTTACATACATAGTTTTATTTGATAACTACATTACTTTTTATTTCTATTTTCATATCATCATAGTAATTAAATCATTATATTATAATGGTTATCATTGTATGATATATATTTTCAAAGTCACAAAGTTGTAACATATTGAAAGTAATGTCATATAACATTATATGTGGAACATGTGATGGATGGTTAAATATAGCTTTTATACAAAAATAATACTTTATCGTGAATTTTTAATTAAATTATAGCTCTTTAATTTTATAAATTGTTTTTATCATATTTTATATACACATTTTATTAATCGAAAAATATTATTTTTAAAACATTAAGTGACATATTTTATAATAAAATAACATTATGTAAAAAAATTTATTTTTACTATAAAATGTGATTCATATTATGTATTGTGAATTATTATCAAAAAATGGTTATAAAGTTTTGATAATGTAGTCTTTAAAAGTAAAATGGTCATTGATATATAATTTTGATCATATTGTATAAAATTTATTACGCTAAAATCATTTTATTGATTATGTATAAAAAAATCTCTTAAGTTTAAGAATAATTTCATAAAATATATATGTTTTATAAATATAAATAATTAACTATCAATAATATAATAAATAATATATAATAAAAAATATAAATGTAATCAATCAAAACAAAATAAATGGTTTTATTTCTAAATTAATTGTTTTTCCATATAATATATGATTTTATTTGCAAGTTAAGTTCACAAATTTTAGAATTTAAATTTGATAAAAAGGTATTAATTTTTTTAAATCATCAATTAGATGTTATATTAGGATGAATTTTTGGTATTTTTCAGAATAAGTATATTTTTTGGTGAATATTGAAAAATAATGATTTTACAAATATAGTAAATTTTTTGACATCATTATGATATAATTATGACTTAAGAATGTATGAAAATTTTGAATCACCCAAATATGTGTTTGAGAAGTAAAATAAATCATTTAAAAGTATTATTTTGAATTTGGAAACTCATGGTTGAGTTTTTATAACCCAAGTAATATTTTATTCTAATAAAAACAATTTTTGATTATTTTCATTTAATAGTGGAGTTGGAAGGTTACATTCATTTTTGGAATTTTTATATTGTAAAATAACCCTATTATTTTTAATAGTAGGGAAATAAATTCATAATAATTTCCACTAATCAATATTATTTTTCCTAAATAATTATAAATTAATTTTTTCACATAAAAATACTTTTTTCTAAAAATGGATTTTATGTGTTTTGTAAGATTATATTAGAATTAATTTCTACCACTTATATAAATTTAATCTTATAAAATGGATTACATATTTTGAATCAGATTTTCTAAAAAAATGATAAGTTTAATTTCATTTTTGGTCATAAAAATAAGTTACCCAAGTAAAAAATTAGTCACCACGGTAGAGGCTAAATTTAGATAAAAATGTTTAATTAAGAGGTAAGTCACTAAATATCACAAAAAATCATCATTAAACGAGTATATGAGGTATTTAACTAACTCAAATAATATTTCCCACATTAATTATAAATTTATGTTCCACTTTCTGTAATAATTAAATCCTTCTCTATATTAAGAAATTATATTACCAAAGTGTCACTCCTCTCACTTATAAAAGGATCCCCTCACCCCATCACTTCTCCAAAAACTTTGAACACTCTATATTGGTCAATATATCAAATAATAAGTCCCAAAAACTTATCATCATATCATATGGGTATTTTTTCACTAAAATACCATCCTAAGAAATATTAAGGTGCAATCTAATGGAAGATACTCAAAGAAGAGGTAATCGTATTAACTAAGTTCATTCAAGTTTATTTATTATTACACCTCCTAAAAAAATTATATAACTATATTAATATAATTAAACCAGTATATTTACTATATTGAAAAATTTTATGTTAGTGATATAACTATTTTCTATCTCCTTTCCATCTATGGAAAATGAAAGTATTTCGCATGCGTACGTACGAATTACCATCTCCATAAAGCAATATGTTTCATTTTTCATAAAAACCTCATATAGTGGGATATATTGATATATTTAATCAATATATATGATATTTATGATATAATTATGATTATAAAGTGATAAATTTTCATTTAAATTCCTTTATTTCTATCCATTGAAAAATGAAAGCATCACTTGTGCATATGTGCACACTATCACCTCCAAAAAGAGATGTAATTAATTTTTCATAATATTCTTATATGGATGGTTTCAAAAGTGTATTTGATGTATAAATATGATATATATTACATGATTCAAATTATTTAAGTTATCATACCATGAACATAGTGCAAGTATCGTAACCTACGAAACAAAACATGCATAAGAAACAAAATAGTTAACCCCTCAATAATTGGTTTTAATGAAGAATTATGAGTAAATAGGTAAAATTAACTTATTAATAAATGATATTTAGAAATCTAGATATAAATATAGATATTATATAGATAAAAAATATAAATTTATTATATAGAAGGTTGTAATGCACACGACTAAGTAAGAATTCAAAGTAAGGGTTTATGTTACAATCTCACTTCTTATCAGGTTTGTTTATGTTCTAATTTTCATTAGGGTAAATTATATGTTTTTGATATATTAAACACCATATATTTTCTTATACTCTAGTTATTTATAGTATTTTCATATATTCTCTCCATTTTACCTCTTTTGGTACTCAAAACCATTGAAATAATGTTTTTAAGAAAAGCTAGATTTATTTCACTTTTTTGGTTGGGAATATTTCTCTTCCATATCCATATTATTATTATATTAGGTATTGGGGGTACAATTAAAACCAAAAAACTCACACACACAACCCTGTCCTTTTGATTAGTGTCCCATTAACCCCCCCCCCCCCACCCCCCTATGGATGAGAACCCATTATAGGACCTTATTGAAATATTATGTGGACTATAGGCCCAGGACGGTCTAACATGTGGCCCGCGCATCAACCCAATAGGCCTATCCATCAGGTCCATGATCCACCAATTCTTTTTCCATTAGTTACATACCCTGGTCATCTTCTGCTACCATATCCCTCATGATACTCGCTGAAACATCGAATGACCACTACTCCTCATCATCTTCACAATGCTTTCCACCCACCACCGATAACTGACCGAAGCTCCTCTTACATCATCGCAACACCCACCACCATTTGATACACCCCATCTATGATATTTTACTACCTTCCTATCACACCCCAACCATCAATGAAGCCCATTGTTGTCATTTATCTTCACACCTCCATGTGATCTCCCAAACAATTCATGCTAACGAGGATATTGCCCCATGCCTCGAAGCACCACCAAATGGTCCCCCATGCACCCTACAACCTCCACCTACTCCCCCCCCCCCTATGACGCCTACCTGGACATCACATTGTCTTCCCATAGCCCCATCGCGTCACAATAAATCCCCAAATATAGGGAAAATAGGAATTGAACCCTGGTTGATGCAGGCTCATGGGGTAGTCATTACCACTTGGTTAGGACCCCAAATACATGTCCATATTCTGTATATTTATTTAAGTATGTTATTTTATATACTTAAATGATTTATTAAAGTAAATTTAAGTTAACTTTTAGAATCTATCCAATGTTTTAAAATTAATTGTTTTAATTTTTTTCATACAAGTCATTTTTCTAACTTTTTACAAAAGTGGGAAAAGAATTTTTTTTTAACACTTATCACATGACCATATTTTCTCATTATTATAGTCATTATTCATTATAAAGATTAATCTAAAATATTTCATGGTTTTTCAAATAAAATAATATTCCCATTATTCTATAAATAATTAGTTTTATAAAAAAATTAAAAGAAAAGTATATTTCTTCACGTTTTCAAAGCAACTTTATAATTTCATTATAATGTGTTTTCCATATATGTAAACATAATTTATATATTCTTATGAATTACTGAGGATATGATCTAATAATACCACCTACGTTATTTCTCAAAATATCTTATGACCATGTTATTCTATTTATTGTCTAGGGAAAGTAGTGACATTTTTTATGTTTTTTTTCAAATATGAATGTTTACTACTAAGTCATATTGATTGTGAATTTTATTTATTATTAATTCCTTTCATATGATGAATTCATTGGAATTAGAAAGTTAATGGGTGAGGCCCAAAATTATATAGAATATCAATGCATCATTAGGTCTCATGAGACAAATTGTCTTGATTATTTGGTATATCCCTTACCTATATATGTATGATGTCTTGGAAAGAGGCCTTAACATAAAGATTATGATGTCTAGAATTTTGAATTATTATCATTATGAAACCAGTTATTGTTATCCATGTGATTATTTATATTTTCTTTCATCTATGGATATATTCACCTTTCAAGATATTTATAATATAGAATATTTGATTATTGTTTATACCTAAAATATTATTCATGCATTATTTATTATATGATAGCTTCATTTATACTCTTCCCCTTACTGTGCATCTGAGCTCACCATTTTATTTTTTTTCTTATCCCTAGGGTGATAATAAGTAAACTTTAAATGATGTTAGGGATATAGCAGAATAAATAATAATGTTCTCATTGGAATTTTAAGTTTAATTTCATATTTTCATATGTAATGTGAGAATAATTTATGTATCTAGTCTCTCAAGACTACAGAACTATTTGATTCCATGTGATGTGATCTCTTGTATCTTATTACAATGTATTAAATTAACTACCAGCTCCAAGTTACTGGATTTGGATTTGTTACATATTATTCCTCAATGGAGGGAATGTGAGATGGAAGATCTCAAGGAATATAGTGGTCATTGATTCTATTGTAGAGTCTGAGTTTATTTCAGCTTATGATGTAACTAAGGAATAAATGTTGATATAAAAATCCATACAAGATATTGATATGTTTTATAACATTAATGATCTCATAAAACTATGTTGTGATAATAATACAGTTATGGATCTATCTAAGGATTCAAGGTCACATCGATGGATGAATCAAAAAATTTAGAAGTATCATCTCTTGAAGGGTTTATTCTAGATATGTGAGGTCATAGTTAGAAGAGTTTACATAAATGATAATTTTAAAGTTTCCTTGAATAAATCATTATCTTAGTAGAATCATGAACATCATGTTAAACTAGTGTACTAAAATTATTTAACATGTGGTTTTAGTGATAGTGGCAGTCTGTTAGGGTTAGTTTCCTAGAACTAACTAATTTGTACTTTATATTTCATTTATATTCAAATATTTGGATATTAATAAATATCATATTACATATTTATTTTTATTCTACATAACATTAATGTGATAAATTTACTTAGATTATTTGTCACATCAAAAGCTCATAGAAATTCCCTATAATGATAAGAACCTTTAAGTGTTATGAAAATATTCTAGAACATATATATTCTATAGCTGGATGACATCAACATAGGGTACATGGATAGTTCATACTATCGGGTGTCAGATTATCACAATAGTATGAGTCTTCATCTTAAGAAATTTTCACTTAGTAATCTCTAAGATGGGAGATTATGAGAAAAAACCCACAAGTCAGGATTCTATATATTTTTGTGTCATTATATATTCTTATATATGAAATTTTTTATTGATCCTTTAACTTAAGAAAAAAAAATTGTATATCATGAGTTGTGTACTTTGATATATTATTGAAAACCATGACTTCATATGTTTTTAGTGAAGTAGGATATGTTGGGTCTATCAAGAGTAATATGGAATTAATGAATAAGTTAAGAAATTATTTTTCCCTTCTAAGACTAGAGGATGATATATTCTTCCCTTTGATTAAAATGGGACTTTTGAACTAAATTTAAGGTTCATAATGATTGATGTGTTTATTTTAGGAATTCAAAGAAAGATAAATCAAACATATAGGTTAATGACATGATTATTTATCCTGTTTGATGATATATCATGACAAATGGATTATATTAAACAGTGAACATTTGTATGTGGTTATTATTGTTACAAAATTAACTACATCCTCTATGGGTGTATTGCTGTTTTGTTAGTCCTTGATCTTGGACATTGGGAAATCCCACCCAATTATATTAAAGAAGATACATAGAGTGTCACACACTTATTATATCCATCATTATCAATTAAATTATATTTACATTTAATAGTTGGAATGAATATTATTCTCAAGATTGGAGGAAAATTTTTATTCAAAATTCTATGAATGTAATTTTTCAATCACTAGTAATATTCTAGTCAGGATATATATGTGAGTTTAATATTAAATAAATATTTATCAATAAGACTATAAAGTATAATATTTATCTATTGTTTTATTCAAAAGGTAAAAAATAATATTTATTATTAAATAAATATTATTTAGTTAGGTAGATATTAAAATAAATATTTATTTGAAAGACTATGAATATATTATTTATTTATTTATCAAATGAATAATATTTATTAATTGAGGTTTGGTAAATTTTAATGAAAGCGGATAGGAAGAGTTAAGGGAAGAGAAATGTAAATGATATAATCATGAATATCATTTAATTAAAATAATATTTCATTCTTGCAAGTTTGTGTATGCCATGATATAATAAATTATTATTATTTAGTAGGTGGAATATATTAAATTTATTTTTTGATAAAGGTACTTTTTGAAATTGAAAATAATAAACTCTAGCTATATATATTCCCATCACTACAACAAAACTGCTATTTAGCTGCGGTTGTTTAGCGGTGGTTCTAGGAACTGCCGCTAAACCTTTTGTAAAAAAGGTTTCATGGCGGTTTATTATAAATCACCGCGAAACGTTGGTTTTTTTTAACACCTGACCCTCCTTCCCCCGTGACCCCAGCCCCCCGCTTCCCCCGCGACCCCGGCCCCCCGCTTCCCCCGAAGACCCCGCAACCGCGACCCCGGCGACCCCGCGTGACCCCGACGACCCCGGAAACCCCGCGACCCCTGGCCCCCCGCGACCCCGGAAGCTGCACCGCCTTCCCCTCTAGGTAGGGTTTTGTTTCTCCTTTAGGATTTTTTGGTTTTTCAGTAGGTATAAGAATCAAATCCCAAAGAAGGGTTTGTGTGTAATTAATTATATATAGGGCTATCCCCCAAGGCCCATTACACCTTTTGATGTTTTCCTAGCTATCGACAATGATATTTTGGTGGAGGATCTTATGCTCATTTTTAGGGTTTTTTATTATTATTTTGATTTCTTCTAGTCAGGATCAAATAAAAAATTCAAACTAGATGATTATTCATCTACCATGATAAGTTAGGTGGTCTATAAATTTTCCCATAATGCCACACTGTGTATATCTTATTGCTAATGTGACACACATTGTACTTTCAAGGAGATTATTTATAAATTATTTGGACCAAAGACTAACTATTATAAACATGTTAAGGAATTCCATTGACATATTTCTTCAAGGTTGGATGTTTTTTTACCTCAACCTGGACTACCCAAGGGGTGGGTTCTACATTTATATCATGTTTGTTCAACCCTCAAGGTGTGATGATCATGACTTGTATAATTGAGAGTTGAATAAGGTATTAAAGTGTAATGTAGAAGGTTTTAAACACCATATAGCACCATATCAATTGTAATTGAAAGGTATGAATTGGATGACCCCTTCATTTGTACATGATCAAGAATGGAATAGATAAATGATTCATCGAATGGTTAATGAATTGGTGAATGGAATATTTTGGATTCCTTGGACATTAATAATCATTGGATATGATGACCATATCTAGATTTCATGGAAATTTCAACTCCATGGGTCCTACTTAATTGGATTCCTTGGACATTTCAACTCCTTGGATCCAGTTGACTTGACTCATAATTATTTCATAGATATTTTTTCTCCTCATATCTGATTTATTGGACTTGTTCGGATGCCTGATCCATTTATAATCCTTATATTCAATGATAACACTAGGATTTGTTATACATTTTTATTCATTGGATCCAATTTACTTGGATTATATGGATACATTGGACATTATGACTCCAATGATAGTTATAGTATAAGATTTTCATTATGATTGGTGGGGGTGGTTAATTATAGCCTCTATAATTGTAATTTAATGAATGGTTCCATCCACTACCACATTCCACCTTTTGGATGGTCTCTCATTAACCAATGGATACACCATACATTATTTTGAACCATTTCTTTGTGTTGAGTTTTGTTCACACACTATAGCCCCTCTCACTCTCCTTTTTCCACATCTTTTATTTTAAATTACACTTAAATGATTATTTTACTGGTTTTTTTCATTATAGGGCGGTATTTAAAGGTGTAATGAGGCCTTGGGGGATAGCCCTATATAGTGGGTCTGTAGGGATATTCTAAAAATTGGTTTTGGATGTTGATTTATTTGGAGCTAACCTATTAGGATTTGATATTGAATATCACACCTTTCCTCGAATCATATAAAGTTATCCCTATGGGATATTTCAGTCATGGAAGATAGTTCCACCTAAACCACATAATCAATCAATGGACTGATTGAGAAAATATCCAACCTACTACCATTAGATTCTATAGAATGAGAATGGTATTAGTATTCCACTATTTGTAATGGTCATTCTTCAAAAGTTGGTCTCTATTTCTTATTGACTCAGGCATTCATAATGTATGTTTTAAACCTTCCAAAATCACTCTATTCAATGTGATTGTTGTACCCTAAAGTTTAAACATTTGAGAATCATTTTAACAGTTAAAAAAATTATGAAATTATATTCTTCTGCACCTTCCAATGTGGGTATGAATCTCTTTTGGATACCCCAAATACATAACATTAGATTCTCCTTTTGTAATGTCTTATCAAAACCATGGTCCTTTTCATAGGATATTAAAATTTGTGACACAATGGTCTAAACATCATGACCATAAAATTAATGTCCCCCTAAAAGGTATTGTATGATACTAATAATCCTTAATTCACATTAGGTTGTGTTTTGGAATATCTATGAAGACTAACCAATCATTGGTTCTATGTTTTTATATATAAAAATGTTATCATCTACAGGTCTGAGAACCATGACCATAAAATATTTAAGTCATCCCCTAAGGATATATGCATATGTGTGTCAAGATCTACATCCATATCATATTTTTATTCCTCTCTTATATCGCTATATATATCACATAATTTTTTTCAAGGATACATTCCCTTAAACTCTATACATAGATTGGTTTATGAACAAAGAAATTAAACATAGTGTTAATATCCATGATAAATAAGTCATGGTTTTGTAATAAAACCCCTCTAACGGAGGTGCTCTGTCTGCAAAAACTCACAGTGGTATACCTCGCTTAACATTATTGCATTGATGTTTTCCTTATACTTGATGTCGTTGTTAGTCATAAAGCACACATCATACTTGACCCTTTTTATATCCCTATAGAGGGTTTCCATCTTTTTATTAAAATGATTGTTTGATCCAAGACACTCTTTAAGTGTCGTTAGACTTTTAAGATGGGTCCCATGTTGTGTGACCATGTCACGTGGCATGTGATATTTAAATCCAACCAAAATCCCAGTTCCACAGCCCAGGGGTCCCACGGTACTAGTAATGTCAGATTACATGTTATGTAACCTGTGATTTTCCTAATCCAATGGGGTAATAATTCCTCTAGGTATTCCTACACATTGATAGATCTCCAAACCTCACCGAATTAGGTATATCAGGGGTCATCCAATCCTCTATTCATCATAGATTAGCATTAATTTCTTTAAATATTATGAGAAAACATCCTCTCATTACATCCATATCATCCTATTTGAAACTAAGTGGAAGATATTGCCCCGTGGATGTCGTTGGACCGGGCCAATACGTTGCGGTCACGCTGCGGTCACGCTGCGGTTAGGTCACGGTCATGCCGTGGTCACGCCGCGGTCACGCCGGGGTCACGCCGCAGTCACGTCGCGGTCACGCCGTGGTCATGCTGCAGTCACGCCACGGTCACGCCGCGGTCACGCCGCGGTCACGCCGTGGTAATGCCATGATTTGGCCCTACTCCA
This sequence comes from Viscum album, assembly GCA_963277665.1. Taxonomy (NCBI): domain Eukaryota; kingdom Viridiplantae; phylum Streptophyta; class Magnoliopsida; order Santalales; family Viscaceae; genus Viscum; species Viscum album. The sequence continues at coordinate 1,191,822,550 of OY728123.1, read as the reverse complement.
GTCACATCCATCCCACACCATCCCCCTTCCACCTTCATTTCAACCCACTGCCACCAGCATTCCAGCCCACAACAGTCCCCTTTCACCTTCGAATCAGCCTGCACCATCCCCCCAGCACCTGTAACCAGCCCCCTTCCACCAACATTCGATCCCTCACTGAATTAGGTATATCAGGGGCCATCCAATCCTCTAGTCATCATAGATTATATTTCATTTCTTTAAATATTATGAGAAAACATCCTCTCATGCCATCCATATCATCCTATTTGAAACTAAGTGGAAGATGTTTCCCCACGGATGTCGCTGGACTGGGCCAACACGCCGCAGTCACGCCGCGGTCACGCCGCGGTCACGCCACGGTAATGTCGTGATTTCTCCCTGCTCCATCCACATCCAGCCCACACCATCCCCCTTCCACCATCATTTCAGTCCACTTCCACCAGCATTCCAGCCTGCAACATCCCCCTTCCACCAGCATTCGATCCCTCACTGAATTAGGTATATCAGGGGTCATCCAATCCTCTAGTCATAACAGATTAGCTTTAATTTCTTTAAATATTCTAAGAAAACATCCTCTCATGCCATCCATATCATCCTATTTGAAACTAAGTGGAAGATGTTGCCCCGCGGATGTCACTGGACCGGGCTAACACAATGCGGTCACGCCACGGTCATGCCGTGGTCACGCCACGGTAATGCCATGATGTGGCCCTATGGATGTTGCTGGACCAGGCCAATACACTACGGTCACGCCGCGGTCACGCCGCGGTCACGCCGTAGTCACACCACAGTCAACCCGCGGTCACGCCGCAGTCACGCCGCGGTCACGCCATGGTAATGTCGTGATTTGGTCCTACTCCAGCAACATCCATCCCACACCATCCCCCTGTCTTGATATATAGTAAATTCTACATGACTTCAATCTGTTTGTTGTATAATAACTTTATTAGATGTAAATATGTACATGAGAGTTAGATAAATAAAATATCTCAATATAAACATGTTCCCCTACCCATGAATCCATGGTATGTTAATGATGTCCCCTATCATACATAGGATATATTTCTACATGATATATTTCACCAGAGGCTTATTCATCAATGTACTTATATTTAAATTCATTCCTTATATTTAAAATTCAGTCCTTTAACTTCATGAATGTATGAATTGGAATCTCATCAAGATTTATTTTTTTAATGGTTATTTCCTAAGGGAATGAATGTAGAGAAATAGACTGAGCTCATGAGACTTTTTATTGGTGAGAGATCAGTATGGGAGTATGTCAATAACCTTTAAAGGTTTTTTATATATTCTCCAAAGATAGGGGTCATCAATTATGAGAAAGATCATTTCTTTGGTGATGGTATTCACCCAGACCTTGGTACATCTCTACTTTCTTTGGGCATAACATCCATTTGGGAGGTTTTCACTAGGGACATGTGAATGGAAGCTAAATATTCTTGGAAATCGATGGTTGTTCATTCCTTAGTTTTATCATGTATGGAACAAATTAATAGTGGGAATTAAGAGAATCCAATGTGCAAGGAGTAGAGGCAGGATGAACCATAACATGATGAAAAGTCCCATTCTTATAGAAATAGTTCATCCATTTTGTGCTTCCAGTTTAGGGACTTTGAGGAATTATGAGACCCATTTCTTGAAATATCATTGAATTTTTCTCTATTATGGAAATTTTTTTCATTATTATTTGTTTTTGATTATGGGGTTATAGAAGATGTCTCATGTTTGATTCCTTGTTTTTTGTGTAGGCACATTGTGATATACATGGATAAAAGATGGATCACATTATCGAGGAACACACCTCAGTATGTTAAGGGTTTGAATGAGTTTTTAGATTTTTCAATTTCTAATCGATCCGTTGAAGGGAGAATAAAATGTCCATATCCTAAATGTAAATTTAGAACATGGTTGAAGAGAGATGAGGTTTATGAACATTTAATACTGAAGTAATTCCCTGCTCAATATTTGTGTTGGATTTGGCATAGAGAATCGAATGTTACAGAAAGATTGAGCACTGATGTTAATCCACAAAATGAGGTCCCAAGTTCATTGACAATGGAAAATGAAATGAAAAACCTAATAAATGATGCATTCGGCACTGCAAGACACCACTATTAGCATCAAAACATATCAGAACAACCATAAGAGGGTGCTACAAATTGCAACGTGAAAAGTGATGTTTTTGAGACTGTAACACAGGTAGATCAATATTGTCACATATCATTGGATACTCCTCTTGATTCTGTGGAGCCAAATGTAAGAGAAAAGTTCACTAAGGAAAATTTGTTTCATGATTTAGTTGATGATGGAAATCAAGAATTGTATAGTGGGTGTTTGAAATATTCAAAGCCTTCATTTTTGCTGAAGTTGTACCATATCAAATTTCTATGAGTAATTACAAATAAGGCAATGTCCATGATATTGGAATTGATTTGTGATGCATTTCCTGAAGCAAAAATCTCAGAATCTTTTTATGATATGACAAAAGTTGTTAACAAGCTTGGTCTGAATTATACAAAAATACATGCGTGTCCCAATGATTGTATGCTTTATTGGGGAGAGGATTCAAGTAGACAGAATTGAAAGAAATGTTCTTCTTCTAGATGGTAGGAAAAGGGTGATGTTGGAAGTCTGAATGAACATAATTTCATGGAGAATAAGAAAAGGAGAACACCTGCAAAGGTTTTGCATTACTTTCCTTTGAAGCCTCGATTGCAAATATTATTCATGTCATCAAAAACCTCTGAACACATGAAGTGGAATTCTGTAGATAATAACAATGATGGGTTAATGATACATCCATGAGATTCCCAATCATGGAAGACATTTGATTCATTACATCTCGATTTCTCAGTTTATCCTAGGAATGTTCGATTGGGATTAGATGTCGATGGATTCAACCCATTTGGGACTTTGAGTACCAATTATAGCATTTGGCCAGTTGTTTTGATCCCTTATAATCTGCCTCCGTGGATGTGTATGCAACAAACATCTTTTATCCTTTAGATGATTATTCCTGGAAAACAAATGCCTAGAAATGATATTGATGTATACTTGCGTCCTTTGATTGAAGAATTTTAGGAGTTATGGAGCAACGGTGTTGAGACATTTGATGCTTCTTCTAAAACAATGTTCAAAATGCATTCTGCTTTAATGTGGACCATTAGTGACTTCCCTGGGCTTGGGAATTTATCTGGTTGGAACAATTACATGGGTTCGGCTTGTCCCATTTGTAACTTTGATTTTGAGCCCAAATGGCTACCTCACAGTAGAAAATGGGGCTTCTTGTGTCGTCAAAGATTTCTCGATGCATCTCATATATTTTGGCTGAACAGATCAAAATTTAATGGTTCCATTGATCGTAGACCACCTCCAAAGTTGTTAAATGGTTTTAAAATATTGTCACAGCTTGAAAATGTTGAAACAGAATTTGGGAAGGTTCATCATTTGAATGATAGCGGAAAACGGGTCTGAAGTGTATCGTCAAGAGAAACTGGAACGCAACAATGGAAGAAAAAAAGTATATTCTTCAAACTTTCGTATTGGGAATTTAATTTGTTGTGGCATAATCTTGATGTGATGTATATTGAGAAGAATGTCTGTGACAATTTGATTTTCACATTGCTTAATGAGCATGGAAAGTTGAAGGATCATCTCAATGCTCACAACGACTTACAAGCAATGAACATAAAACTTGATCTCTGTCCAGATGAGAATGGAAAGTATCCTCTGGCAATTTTTGCAATGAAAAATAGGGATAAAGATACATTCTTTCGAATGTTAAAGAATGTTAAGGTATCTGATGGGTATTCAATTAACATCTCGAGGTGTGTTGACTTGAAGAATCGTAAGTTACATGGATTGAAAAGCCATGATTCACATATTTTGTTACAACAGTTACTACCATTGGCATTGCGTACATTATTACCTGAAAACATTACTGCTGTTTTACTCCAGTTCTATACATTTTTCAGAAAACTATGTGAGAAATCTCTACATCCATTTCAACTTGAAAACCTCTAGGAGAGGTTTGTATTGACCCTTTGCGCAATGGATATGATCTTTTCTCCATCCTTTTTTACTGTAATGATGCATTTAACTGTGCATTTGGTTGAAGAAGCTAAATTAGGAGGCCTCGTTCATTATCGATGGATGTATCCAATTGAGAGGTACTTTATTTATATGTTTTCCAGTTAAGTAAACAATTTTTGTTACTTAATTAAATGCATAATTATGTTTATTTTATTTCACAGATATCTTGGGTATTTGAAATCATACGTGAGAAATAAAGCTAAACTAGAAGGCTCCATTGCTGAAGGATATGTGGCTAAAGAGTGTCTTACCTTTTTTTCTCGATACTTGGATGATATTGAGACAAGATTTAATCAAGTTGGACGTGTTGACAACACATCAACTCAATCTCAAATACATCAGAAATCCAAAATATTTCCTGCTATTGGCCGATCAGTTGGTAGGACCTCAAATGTGACACTGACTGAATTAGAATTATTACAGGCACATAGATATGTGCTGTTGAATAGTGAAATTGAAGATCCATTTATTGAAGAGTTTAGGATATAAACAAAGAGACGAATGAGATGCTGAACATGAAATGAGAAAGATATAACGAAATATGTTAATAAAGAGATTGTAGAATGGTTTGCATGATGTGTAAGTTCATAAATATTGCAATAAATACGAATATTAGTTTGACACATAAATTTTCTAAATATAATAAAGTATATTTCTTTTTTCAGATCATGAATACTGATACTCGAGCAGAGGTATCAGAAGATTTGAAGTTTCTTGATAGAGGTCCTTTAAAAGAAGTTAGAAAGTTCGACGCTTATAATGTGAATGGCTTTAGATTTCGTACAGTCGATCGAGAAATGGGTTTGAGAACACAGAATAGTGGTATATTTACATTTTCTAAAGTGGAATACTATGGAAAGCTGCATGATATTATTGAATTAAACTACCATGGACATTTTTTGGTTGTTTTATTCAAATGAAAATGGGTCGATATTATCAGAGGTGTTAAAAGATATTCCTTGCAATTTACTTCTGTGAACTTCTCTTGCTTGATGGATATTGGTGATCGTGAACTTCATGATCCATATATCTTATCATCGCAATAAAGAATGTTATATTATGTGAATGATGTTGCCGATGAAGGGTGTATTGTAGTTGATCACGTAATACAAAGAGATTTGTATGATATGGGTGATGAATTGGAAAATTTGACCTCTGAAATTGAATTTAATCAGCAATAGGAAGAAGAATTATTTGTTCATCATGATATTGAAAATATTAGTCTACCAAGGATGAATGAAGTGGATGAAGAAATGGAGTATGAAACCGACATGATTGAAGGGTAAAATGATTGTATGTAAAATTATTTATTTATTCAGTAACCACTTGTTTTATTTCTGCAGTCATTCATTATCATTGTTATATATATTTTGTCTGTTAGTACTCCATCTGTTATCATTTTTAATTTTTTTTTCTGCATAATTTTTTTGAAATATATATTCTCAACTTAATTTTATTTGACTAAATGACACAAATTCCAAGGAAGAAGCGTTACATTATTTCATCCAGTTCTGTGATAGATGACTATCCATCTGGCTCCCTCCCCACGACATCTGATGCACCAGCTGCCGACACCCTTGCACCATCTTCCCCTACACCATCTCTCACACCATCTGTGGATGTCCCAGTAGAGGCTGAGTCGTCGACTCCCCCTTCAGGAGCCTCAGTAATGGGGCAGCGACACGCCCCTTCCAGTTCATCCCGAACATACTGGAGTGTCACTATCATAGGTACAAATTTTAATTAAATAAATTTATTAAATTTTGTTTATACTAATTGTTTTCTCATTGAAGATGACAAAAATGAAACCATGGAGAAAAAAATAAAAAGTTCAGATGTTTGGAATCTGAATGGCGAGAAGATTGTTGTGTCATTTGATTCTTACGGGGTCCTTACGGATGATGTCGCGGGTTTTCTTGGCCAGATTCTAGGCCAGCTGGCAGCGGAGCCTATTTCCCTTCCCATTTCATATGACAATTGGAGACATATTCCTCCAAGCTGGAAAAATGAAGTGTTTGATTCTCAAATCAAGGTAAATTTATTACATTATGGTTTAATTTAATGTCATGTTACTAATATGTTCAAAATGAATTTCTGTATACTGATGTTCTTCCACTTTACCGTTGCTAATGTGATAGCACAGAAGTGGACGTTGAAAAATCTAGGTAAGAAGTGGAAAGATTTTAAATGGAGATTGTGGTGTGATGTCAACGATGCTTCGTTGACCATGCTGCAAATGTATGAGAAGCTACCCAGTGTGGTACCAAAAGAGTAGTGGAAAGTGTTTGTTGACAGGCATCGGGATCAGAAGAGGATGGTATTGAAATATATATATTATTATATTATCCACATTTTACATTTATACATGTATATGAAAATGACATGACATTCAATACATCAGTATTAAATTGCATTTTATTTATTTCAGGATCTATCAAGACAGAATGCGTCAAACCGAGAGAAGCGAGTCATCCCGCACACTATGGGCTCAAAAAGTTTTTCTAGAAATCGAAGTTCATTGGTAATATTTTAATTAGTTTAAATATTTATAATAAAATATTATCTATTTAATATATTGAATTTTTTATTTATCTTTGATTAATGCAGTCATAGAGTATAGGCGATGAAGAATCCAGAACTGAACTGTGGTTGGATGTTCCCAAGAAATCAGATGGATGTTTTGTTAATGAGCCTGCTAAAGAAGTTGGGGTATAAAGTCAATTTTTTATCATAATAACTTCTTATCAATTTTTTCTGTGTTAATATATATTGATATTTGATTTATAGGTAAAAATTAAAGAACTATGGGATGCCAATCCTGCGCATTCCTACTCTGTCTCCCAGGATGACCCGGTTGCTAAAGTCCTTGGGAAGGAGCATCATGGGAGAGTGCACGGGATGGGTTTGGGACCCGTGCCATCTGAGGTTTTTAGCAGGCCACCGGGGATAGCTATTGTATCTAATGCTGACTTTATTCAGCCCGTAGATGCTAAGAAAGATATTGTTTCTTTACGAAACACAGTTCACCAGCAGGGGGATCAGATATCTGCATTGCAGAAAGAGTTGACTGAACTGCGTTAGCAGATGAGCATATATGCCCCTGGTGGGAGTGCATCGATTGGTGGTATGCAGGTAAATCACATAAAATCAGAATCGTTTAGTTTTCTAACTTTAATTTGTTTTAAGTTTTAATATAAATATGTAACCGTATTTAATTTTCAATATAATGTTCTTACAGGTGACAGCACAAAGTGGAAATGAAGGTGGAGAGGGTGACGATGCATCATCAGACCCTGAGTAGTTGTACTATTGATGTGTTGACCAAAAATGAAAATAGTTGGTTTGTATATGTAACATTTGTGGCACATAGTTGCCACCACACATTTTCATGTCCTAAAATTTCCTTGATTTCTCACGTTTCTTTTTATGCATTTTATTGATTTCTGATGTTTGTTTTTATGTCTTTATTTCTCAAGTGTGGTATAAATCATTCATTTAGGTCTGTGTTTGAATTGGTAGTCGAGATTTTGGATGACTAGGAGTTAAACCCATTGTTGATGTGTTGAATAAATTGGGTCATTTCATAGTGATCAAGGGGATAGTGTTGTGGACACTTTGGTGAGGCCCATTGTTGAAAATGTCTAATTTAAGCATTAAAAGTATCTAAACATGCTCTAGCTCTTCTAAAATGTCATGAGAATGTTCTAAATCAAGGGTGGTTCACTAAGATATAGGTGTGACTGAGGGGTGATAAATTTGCATAAGTCCATGAATATAGGCAAGAATACTTTATAAATTAAAATATAATCTCAAAGATGGATGTTGACTTGATGCACAATTGGTAGGTCTTATAAAAATATGAATTTTTAGAAAATAACTTCTACCAAATACTTTAATATTAGGATGGTTACAATGGACCATTTCCAACCATAACTGTTTTGATCACTTAACTGTTACTTCATGACTTGAACTGCATTCCCAACACAATTTCCACTTAATCATGGTATGTCTGGTAATTATTACCTATCATTATATCCCTGAATTATTTATATTATGATTCTTAATTCCATTTTTTGATTCATTACAAGCTATCCGGTCATGAAACTTTAATTACTGGAATTCCAGAACTTTCTTCTCTACCATTCATGACTATTCTTCCTACAACCACTCTCCCAAAGGTTACATTTTCCATGACCTGTGTGATTCTCCCCACCATAGGATTTTAATATTCATCATTTTAATAAAAATAGGAATCTAATTCCCATGAAAAACACTCTGTCCACCACTAAACATGGTTTCTGTATGTGAGTCAACATAATTATACCATGTTCCATCACGACAATCCATCCTTGGCATACGCTGAAGCCTCATCTGGAACTAATATTCCATCCTTCAACAACCTGTGGTTCACTTCCTACCACATAGATTTACATCATCCACTTAATAATAAATAGAAATGTTCTATTCATAATCACATGTATTATGCAATCATCATTCCATGCGCACACATTCAATCAACATCAATAACTACATCTTTAACTTTAACCCAGATTGATGATGTTATAAAACTCGATCCTCTTACATAGTCATCCATAGAACTAGGATAACTTAGCTTTTCTACTAAAAACTCTGGTCTACATCACTCACCACAACGTAGTTAATACCTAACCTATATTCCAACATAAAAAGATGTCAACTAAGACACACTGGAAATATCCACATTCCTATAAAAGCTATATCTCAATGTAACTCTAAAAATATTCCCACAATAAGATTTTTTATAACAATATATTTCTAATGTGTTATTTAAGCTGTTTCATCAGTTCAAATTTATTATAAGTATTAAGGATGGTTTCTAGGCCACAAAACAAAAAAAAATCATTATATAAATGGGTTGGTACTAATATAACTACTAATTCATAAATTATCAATTTTTATAAGTAGAGTGGAATCGCTATGGATGATCTATCCTAAGAAAGTGAAGTTATAAGATTTAGTGGAATCCAGTTTGGGATGTTACAATGTTGTATCAATGGAGTTTTATCTTCCTAGTATTTACTATTTAGGATACTGTATACATGGGTATGAGGAATGTGTTGGATCCTTTGATTGTTTTTTCTGGTTTTGTTTGTTTTTCAGGGCAGTGGTACAGCAGAATACAAGAATTATTTTTTTTATTCTGGGCAGCTTTTAGCAGCGGTTTTAACTGCCGCGAAATTTATACTGGTGGCGGTTTAAACCACCGCTAAACGTAAAATAAAATTTACTTCTAGCGGTGGTTATAACCACTGCTAAATAGAAGCTTTGTGGCTGCCTCATTCCATGGCGGTTTACCTGAATTGAGCGGCGGTTTTACCACCGCTGGAAATTCAGTTTCTTCGCAGAGGTTATAACTGCCACGAATAAAGTGATATTCAGGGCTTGTAAAAATGCTGCTATATTCAGGAAAACCACCACGAAATGAGGCACCTACGACGCTTTCCTGAAACCACCGCTAAACGTTAAAAATTGCCGCTAATAGATTGTCGACGCCCTATTAGGCAGCGTTTTCTATAAACCTCTTCCAAACAGTATAGAGGTGGTTTAAACCGCCACTAAATGCAAAAAAAATGCCGCTAAATGGAGATTCTGTTGTAGTGCATGTTATATCATTTCTTTATGGGTGAGAATTCATTTGTTGTAATTTTTTTGTGCATAACATCTATTCTCCCTAGAGAGTTCTCTCAATAACAAAGAACACTTCTTAGATTTCTCTCAAGACCAAGAGAATATTTCATCTCCCTACTCCACATCAATTTTTATAGAACAAGAGAGATAATCCTTCAAATACAAAGCATTGTGTTGTGATCATGTCGAATGACTTAAGATGTTTGGATTTTCCATGCTATCCCATAGAGTTACATTAGTGTCATTTAGATATTTTGGATCACTTATAGAGGCTTCTATATGGAATATACATTGGATATTTTTAGTACAATGATGGTACAACTAAAATGGGGTTTGATTGATCAGCATCTACATCAAAGAAAGATCTCAAAACCAAGGTATTTTCTTATTATTAAATTAATTATAAATTTAATGTGAAATATCCTCTATTCTTGATACTAGGATGATTTATAAAATATCTTCTGGTATATTTGATAGAAATTATGATTCTTTATCATTTTCTTATGGATTATTTGTTGAATCCGATAAAATTAATATTGGGTATAAGCTTAACTGGTGATTTTTTTGCACTTAGAACCTACACATAGGTCCCTTTCCCTTATCCTATATTTAAACCATGAAACCCTTTTAAGTGTCTATGGTATCTGAATCAAGGTTTTAGTATAACTTAGTAGGCCACTGCTGATGGTTTCTTTAAATATATCTAGTCTGAATAAAATTCCATACTAACAAGAAATCATAAATGATTGAAAACATGATGAAATAAACATTTTTTGATCCTTGGGTTTTATGGTGACACTAGAGATCGACCATAATTTCTTCGGTTAGTGTTGGATGTCTCTGAATAAGATATATATATATATATAACTAGCCCATAACACCCTTATAAATTTTCTTTCCCAAGACCAAGACCAAAAATGTTTCCCCTTCCAAGATGCTACAGTGCATGTACAGAACATGTATAGTAGAAATATCATTGTTTTCCCTAGGCTAAGGAATTTCTGGTCTTTCCCCAAGGCCAAATCTATATATATATATATAATCACTAGGGATAATGAAACCCCTCCCTATATATCTCATATATGATATCAATCATACTGAAAGGCACATGTACTGTACATCTCATATATGATACTCAGGGGGGAAGGTGCCTATCACATATATAATATGTATAATACTCAGGGAGAATGGATCATACAATATATATCTAATATATAATACTTTAGGGTAATGTTGCATGCCTCGTATATCTCATATATTGTACTTGAGGGGAATGGAACCCCCCTTATATAGATCTTGTATAATAATTAATAGTAATGGTTCCAACCTCATATATCTCATGCATCACATCCATTTATACACCCATCAGGTTTCCATTAAAATATAAATTTTTCTCTAAAATATGGATCAATGTATTTAGTATCCATGGGTCTAGAGATACATCCATCAATGGGTTTCTCGTGACCTGAAGGAGTTATTCTCAAGGAATAAAATATAAATAATTTATTTAAGTTTTAGTTCAATAATGTGTTAGGTTGGAATGACCACACATTATACATATATAGAAAATAAATTATTTTTTAGGGATAACTTAGGGACCACTTAATTTAAGATTTAGAGAAGATACTCATCGAATATTGATAGTTAATTTGACCTCAAAAGGTAAGAATCAAGCCATCTAATGAAATATTTAAAATATGGTGTGAACATTCATAACCAGTATAGGACTATGAAATATCATGAAAAAATGATAAATTATGGACATGGAATGATATATTTACCTTTATTAATCACTCATATTGAATAGTGCTCAAAACCATTGATAAATAAGGAATATCTCACTCAAAATAGAAGAGTTTGGAAGGGGAAGAGGGAATACATCACAACTATAAATGAGGACAATAATTTCCCAAATTTTACATTTCCCTATTAATCTAACATGTTATTATTATCATTATAATTATTATTATTATTATTATTATTATTATTATTATTATATTTTCTTTATTTTTTTATTTTTTCCTCCCATCTTCAAATTTCTAGAAAACTTTTGGGATTCCACTGTAGAAGACTCCTCCCTTTAGAAATTACAACTTTCAAAAAAATACACCTTTAGGGAAAACTTATGTAACAACACATTATAGGATCCCAACATATAGATAAACCCCCTAATAGGATTATAAATTTCAAAATTCAACTAATTTACAAATTCTTGACCTTTAACTATCATAAAATATTCTAGATTATCTTCAATACATACCACTTTTGACCATCTTCTGGACCCCCAAAAAAATCTAAATTTTTGTATCGCAACTATTAAAAAATATCTTATTATTTATATATTTTACATGTAATAACTTAGAAAATGTAAATTCTATAAATGCATAAGATATTTCCCTCAAACATAAGGTTTTTCCCTTATTCGGAAAACCAATACCTAAAAGTTTTCTTCATATGTAATATATTTTTCTTTGCGATAATTCCCTACATGATATATTCTCTTGGTACAAAATATATTCTTTCTCTATGAAATTTTTAGAATATTTCAATTATAAATAACATATAATATATTCTTTCACTCCACAATATCTTACACACCAGAATAAGATATTACCTTTATCGCTTTTCTAATCATGATCAGGAAAATATATTATGTATATAAGGAGGGTTCTAACAATTAAATAATTTCATACTCCCAAGAAATATCTGTAACATCCTTGGTAAATAAAGAATATGAAATTTTCATATTTATTAATATTTGTGAATAAAATATTAATATTACTTTAAAGGGAATGCTATGTTCAATGGTGTACCCAATACTCAACAATGAGTTTCTTTGAAATCTTACGTTGCACACTGATAATATAATAATATTATTTTAAATGGTAGTTAACGCCTAACCATTGTAATGGTGGGAATAAAAAAAACTAACTACCAAATGATTATATATGCTTGTCAAATATTTTTTCATTTATCCAATAAATTTTAGAGGCTTAAAATGCAAATGAATCCAATTTTAAGCATAAATCTTCAAATATTCTTTAAAAGGTCGATTAAGTGCCTTTTAATGGAGAACCCTTTTTAAATATACTTTTTGAAAATTTTATATGTTATATTTGAGAAAATAAAATCCTTATTTAAAATCAAGACATCAAAATTTACTTTGTGTAAAAAAAATTTATTTTTCCGATAAAGTTCATTTTTTAAGGAATAGTGAAAATGTTGTATTTTAATGCAAAACCTCCTTTTAATATAATTTATTCATATGGTTATATTATCTTTTTAATTGGTTTTAAATTTTGTTTAAAATATATTTTTACCATTTAATCCAATGGTGGTCATTGAAATTAATTTCACTTTGAAATTGGACATAAACAAGTGTCAATCTTTTGATAGATATTGTTTCTTAAAAACACGTTATTTGTTTTGAAAGTAGGAATTAATTATAAAATTAATTAATTAAACCTCTATGTTTTTAATTTGGTAAAATTAAAACCATTTTTTAATTTGTAATATCATGTATATCTTAGGGTGATTTTTTGGAATTTTTCTGAAAAACATCAATTTTTGATGAATAGTGAAATAACTAAGTGGTAGTAAAAAAACTGATTTTTCGTTTAAATGAAATTTTACAACCTCTGTGAATTGAATTTCAAAAATCCGACATACATGTTTGTCATTAGTAAGTAAAATGTGGTTCAATGGGATTAAAATATTTTTTGTTAAATAGTAACTTTTGAGTTTTATTAAACGCGATTAGAGGCAATTATGGTAATTTAAGGTAAAAATAATGTTATAATAAAATGAAAATACCTTGACACTTGTCCTACCCTTATTGGATGAGTCATTTCCAACCAATAAAATCCATGGGTAAATTTTTGGGACCCCATGGAGCCACTTGTGTAAGATAATGACATTAATACCTTTTATTTAAAGTAAAAATAAAAATGTCACAAACATGTATTGTTTTACTAAAACAATTTTTACATGGGGTTATACAAGTAATATTTTTTACTATAAATATTAATTATAAATATAAAAATATTTCCTACATTATGATATTTTTTTATAATTTTTAGAAATTAAATAAATATATTTATTTATGACACCATGATGATGCACTGATTACATCATTAATGAACGATTTAAATAAAATGAAAAGATAAGGTAAAATAAAATACATACACTTGTCATAAACCTATTTGATGAGTGGAGTTCAAACCATTATCACCTTATCCTCTAAATATATCTTTTTGGGACCTTTAAAATCCAAAAATCATTTAATAATAAAGTGACATTTTATAACATTCCAAGAGTGCCCCTCCTCCCTCTTATAAAAAGCCCCCACCTCTACAACCTTACTCACACCTCTAAATCCTTTCAATCGACAAAACTCTACTCCTTTTATCTCTCCACATCCCTATATTCATCCTAGAAGTCTTACCTTAGGCATAAACCTCTTCAAAAAACCCTTTTGGTTCAAACCAAAAGGAGTTACACGATTTAATGGTAATGTCTTCTCTTATGTTCTTTTGTTTTATTTTGCTTCTCCAATTCCTTAAACTCTTTTTATTACTTTCTTTTGTAACAACACCAGTATCTTAAATATACTAGTATTTTGTTATGATAATTATTTGAGCTACACTTACACACACCTCCGTCTAATGGTTAAAGAACATACTGTTTCTGTGGGTGGTGAATTACTGCCTCACGAAACGATGATTTTTCAATCTTCTTTTAACACCTCTCATGGTGGCCATTATGATTTCACTATGTTTTATATATGATATATATGGTATTAATGTTTTATATATTATTATTTATTTTATATTTAAAACATACCTTTATTATTTTCATGTTGTGCAAATGCGATAATTTTATATGAGGAAGTGTGGACTACCGCTCCCTCAAGTGATGTTACTCGTTCATACAATACATGGAATGTATAAAGAATGAAATTAATGAACTTATGTGACATATAAAACATATATGTTATACTGGAATTATAATATATATATATATATATATCTCATTTATTTTTAATTCCATTAATATGACAAAGAAATGAAAGTAGCGTTCATGCGTATGTACGGCCTACCGTCTCCATGAACGGTGCATTTCATTTCTTTTTATCTAAAAATGTTATGTAATAGTATAAAATGAATATATACAAGATATATATGATATTTAAATCATTAATACTATTATGGAGATGGTGTACTTATAACTTCATGGACAATTCTTTTCAAACAAGTTCATTTTTTACTCATGTACCAAACATCGACAAAAATATCTGATATGAACTCACATAATTAACTAATTAGTATAACATTATAATATGTGATATGAATTGAATAATAAACATTAAAATAGATCCTTAAGCAATTATAAATTTACAAAAGTTTATTATTCATGAATATAAAGAAACGAACAAGACAAGGCGGACTTGAGGTAAGGGATCCTACCTCTCTCTTTCTTTTTAAGTAATCTCTTTTATGTCATTTCATTTAAGATCCTATTTCTTATGTTGGGGGATGTTATCTTATATTCATCTTACTGTAATTTTTATGTTAATTTGATGAGACACCCTATTTGATCTCATAAATCCATTTTTTGGATGTTTTAAGTGGCGTCGTTAGGCTGTCGAATTTTCGTAAGGGATTTCTTAGCTCACTTTTAATTCCTCGAGATTTCTATTGTTCACCACTTATTTATTTCATGTGGTGTATTGTGTACTTACATTTTATATATATTATCATTATTCTATTTATATTCATGGTATTATTTTATTCAATTGGTGTATATTATCTTTTGGTCATACGACTCAATTGATCACGATGAGGTAAGGGGTTTTTATCTCACTTTTTGTTCCCGTGAGATTCATGATACATTTGCCACTATTTCCTTTTGTGTGGTATATGTAATTCCCATGATAGTATTCTGTGTTTAATATAATCTAATGTATGGGTAATTACGTCTTCATTGTATGGCCCTTCTTTCATGGGGTGTACATTTTGAAAGTTACCCAAATCGGTAAGGAAACCTTTCACCCTCCTCTTTTTAAAAGACTTTTTTTGTTATGTCTTTTAATTTACAACTTATTATGTTGGGATATGTTCTTATATATCCTTGTTGATGTAAATTTTATGTCCAAGTGATGAGATACCATTTTCTCTCTCATCAACTCTTTTTGTGAATTTTAATGTGACGCGGTTAGGCTGTCAAATTCTTTCAAGGGAACTTCTTAACTCAATTTCAATCCTTTGGGTTAAACTTGTACTCCTTGAATATGTCATTATATGAATATGTGTGAATGAATCTGATTGTTTTACACTTAATATCCACTTATATTGGGTGTATTTATATTTGTCACACATAAATTATAAAATTGGTTTATCCTTAATTTAAAGATACTGTCTTTATACGGGATTTCGTCTCAATCTCCTTTCATTAAGGTATATTTTGTTTTATACACAAATTTATTTTATACGGTGTATAAACCCCTTTGAATTTTAATTTGATTAAAAAGGAATCTTTTTTTACGAGTCGTTTTACTAAATGACAAGAGGAATGTTTTTTCTTATGTATGCGGCGACAATGATTTCTCCGCCGTCGTGACCATTATTTGAGTTTTGGCTTCCTCTACAAGCCTTAACTTTTTAAAATGAAAAATAAATACCATGTTTTACTTTTCTTTTATTTTTTTTATTGAAAATGGTTTTGATAATGTTTTTATTATATCAATGTTTTATATTGATATCTTGTTATTGAAATGTGGAAATGTTATGTTTCCTTTATGCATGTTTTATATGATATGATTATCTTATGGTTCTTGGGAATTGTTTATGAAGACGGGTGGTTCCATGATAAACTAAGGGCGGGTGAGCCCGATATAGCTCTCCAATGCATTTGGTAACATGAAGGAGTTAAACACTAAGGTTTCTCCGAAGAGATTTAGGTAATATACTATGATGGGTATTCCAAACGTAACCATGAGGGTTACTCCCTACGTAAGAATGTTGTGAATGCCTCAAGTTACCTTCATGTCTTATAATTTCTATGAGTTATACATAAATATTCTGATTTCAGAAGTTATGTTATGATTGAAAGTTATGGTTTCATTGATTTGTATTTATTGGTGGGTTAATGTTTCCTTTCATTATGTTATAATCCTTACTGAGCTTTTTATGCTCATCCCAAGTTTTGAAAAAAAAATTCATAGGTTATAAGTAAGGGTAAGAGAAAGGAAGTATTCAAGAAGATTTATATCAAGAAAATAACTCTTGTTTTATTTAAGGATTTTATTTTATTATTATGAAAAATCGTTTATAGTAGTACTGTCTACTTTTTAATCCTTTGAGATATAATAGTTATGTTCGAATTCTCTAAAACTCTAAACCTAAAAAGATCCTCAATGTGAATTATTAATTTAATTAAAGATTAAGTAATGTTTTAAGGCTGGGTCCTTATAGTTGGTATCAATGGTCGGTTTAGATAACTTTACAGGTTAGTGTATTCTATAAGCATAAGTGACATTACAATAATGGTTAGGATTTCAGAAAGAGTCATAGTTTTTAGATAATGTGAATGTGTTTTTGATGACATGAATAATTTTATCCTAGTATTTACCCTCCTCATAAGATATTATATGATGATTTTACTGATATACTCACACTGACCTTTTTGGTTTAGTAAATTTATGGATCTAGCAGGCACCAAAGTGACAATGGGTTTGAAGTAAATTGTGGTGGTTCTCTGAATAAGAGACTGGATGAAATGGGGGAATCAATGAGAAATCTCATGGTTATTCTAAACCATCTATCAGTAGTCATGATTAACCACTTGAACCTTAGTGAGTTCTCTAACACATCATGTATGAGAGAACCAACTTGATGTGGAAGTTCAGGTAATAATTGTAAAGGTAACCATTAGGGTTTATATGATCCTTACTTTTAAGGTAATTATGGGTTACTATATGTTATGATGGAAAATGAAAGGCATGAGATAAACCATTGAGGTTAAATTATGTTATGGTTATTTTTTAAGATTTTATCTCTTTTTGGGGAATGTTTTAATAATTATATAGTTTTGGAAAAAGGAAAACACGCAGACCATGTGACAACCCATCGCGTCGGACAAAGCTGCGGGAATCGAACCCACAACCAAAGTACGACTGGTATTTATCGCCTACCACTGGACTACGTGAAGTCCCTGGTTAGAATGAAAAATTCTTTTTAGTTATATGATTGCATGAATCAAGAATAAGTTGATTTTGGGTTATCTAGGAAATTATTGACCTATCATAGAGGATATATGATTAAGTTAATTACTTTTCAATATAATACTTTAAGAGAAACTGATGATATTTGGAGATAAATGTTAAGATTTACCTTGGAAGACTATGTGATTAAATCCTTCAGAAATTTGGGTTTCAATCTTATTTTGGTTTACTTTGAAGAGTTTTATGGACAATTGTTTCTCGAATGGTCTTTGTTGAACTTTGGGTTTTGTTGGATAAATTTTGGAGATCAAGAATAGATTTTTTTTGTAAAGGATTATCCTTTTTGGGGATTATCTGATCTTGTACTAACTTTTTTTTTGTTTTGGTTTTGGTTTTGGTCTAAAGACATGGGAAATATATAGTTCTCTTTTATAGATTAGGTGATTCTCTAGAAGTTGATTATAGCGCTCTTAATGTGAACAATTCATCCTAAATACTTGTCTTTTGGAGAAAATATGAATTTGTGTAAGAAATATAGTAAGTGATGAAAGTCCACACGACAAGTAAGTATGTTTCCTTATGTTTTAGTTAAGATCATAAATAAATTCCTCAATTAAAAGTAACTTAAAATAAAAATGTTTTCTGTTAATTTTTCCTACTGGGGAATCAAATACCGTTTAACCCATCACAAGTTTGTGATTTTCTGGTGGTTAACTTTCTCCTAAACATGTTTTCTATCACTCTCCATCATAACATGACCCTTTGTTTTCTCTTACATATCCATATTTTCCTACATGGAATCCTATTATGGGTTAACTCGGGTGACCTTTGTACTTTTCTTTCTTTATTTTAAAGTGATAGTTTAATTTACTCATTTTCCGATGTGGGGATTTCAATGAAATTTCCAAGCCCAATTTAAAAATTGTGAGGACGCAATCCCCAAAAGGGGGGAAGGATGTAACATCCCAGGTAAATAAAGAATATGAAATTTTCATATTTATTAATATTTGTGAATAAAATATTAATATTACTTTAAAGGGAATGCTATGTTCAATGGCATACCCAATACGCAACAATGAGTTTCTTTGAAATCTTACTTTGCACACTGATAATGTAATAATATTATTTTAAATGGTAGTTAATTCCTAACCATTGTAATGGCGGGAATGAATAGAACTAACTACCAAATGATTATATATTCTTGTCAAATATTTTTTCATTTATCCAATAAATGTTAGAAGCTTAAAATGCAAATGAATCCAATTTTAAGCATAAATCTTCTAATATTCTCTAAAAGGTCGATTAACCGCCTTTTGATGGTGAACCCTTTTTAAATATACTTTTTGAAAATTTTATATGTTATATTTGAAAAAATAAAATCCTTATTTAGAATCAAGACATCAAAATTTACTTTGTGTAAATTTTGGTTATTTTTATGATAAAGTTTATTTTTTTAATGAATAGTAAAAATTTTGTATTTTAATGCAAAACCTCCTTTTAATATAATTTATTCATATGGTTATATTATATTTTTAATTGGTTTTAAATTTTGGTTAAAATATATTTTTACCATTTAATCCAATGGTGGTCATTGGAATTAATTTCACTTTTAAATTGGACATAAACAAGTGTCAATCTTTTGATAGATATTGTTTCTTAAAAACACGTTATTTGTTTTGACAGCGGGAATTAATTATAAAATTTATTAATTCAACCTATATGTTTTGAATTTGGTAAAATGGACATCATTTTTGAATTTGGAATATAATTTATAGCTTAGGGTGAATTTTTGGAATTTTTCGGAAAAACATCAATTTTTGATGAATAGTGAAACAACTAAGTGGTATTTCAAAAACTGATTTTTCGTTTAAATGAAATTTTACCACCTCTTTGAATTCAATTTCAAAAATCTGACATACGTGGTTGTCATTAAGAAGTAAAATGTGGTTAAATGGGATTAAAATAATTTTTTGTGAATAGAAACTTTTGAGTTTTATTAACAACGATTAGAGGCAATTAGGGTAATTTAAGGTAAAAATAATGTTATAATAATATGAAAATACCTTTACACTTGTCCTAATCTTATTGGATGAGTCATGGACGACCAAGAAAATCCATGGGTCAATTTTTGGGACCCCATGGAGCCACTTTTGTAAGATAATGACATTAATACCTTTTATTTAAAGTAAAAATAAAAATGACACAAACATGTATTGTTTTACTAAAATAATTTTTACATGAGGCTATACAAGTCATATTTTTTACTATATATATTCATTAGAGAGATAAAAATATTTCCTACATTATGATATTTTTTTTTATAATTTTTAGACATTAAATAAATTTATTTATTTATGACACCATGATGATGTAGTGATTATGTCATTAATGAAGGATTTAAATAAAATGAAAATATAAGGTTAAATATAAGAGTTAAACTTGTCAAAAACCTATTGGATGAGTGGATTTAAAACCCTTATCACCTTATCCTTGAAATAAATCTTTTTTGGACCTTTAAAATCCGAAAATCATTTTATAATAATGTAACATTTTATAACATTCCAAGAGTGCCCCTCCTCCCTCTTATAAAAGGCCCCCACCTCTACCCCCTTACCCAAACCTCTCAAGACTTTGGATCGACCAAAATCTGCTCATTTTATCTCTACTCATCCCTCTCTTCATCCTATAATCCTTACCTTAGGCAGAAATCTCTTCAAGAAAAACTTTTGGTTCAAACCAAAGGGAGTTACCCGATTTAATGGTAATATCTTCTCTTATGTTCTTTTGTTTTATTTTGCTTATACAATTCCTTAAACTCTTTTTATTCCATTATTTTGTAACAAAACCAGTATATTAAATATACTAGTATGTTTTTATGAGAATTATTCGAGCTAAAATTACACACACCTCCGTATAATGGTTAAAGAATATACTGTTTCTGTGGGTGGTGAATTACTGCCTCACGAAACGATGATTGTTCAATCTTCTTTTAAAACCTCTCATGGTGGCCATTATGATGTCACTGTATTTTATATATGATATATATGGTATTTATGTTTTCTATATGATTATGTATTTTATATTTAAAACATACCTTTATGATTTTCATGTTGTGAAAATGCGATAATTTCATATGAGGAATTGTGGACTACCGCCCCCTCAAGTGATGTGACTCATTCATGCAATACATGGAATGTATAAAGAATGAAATTAATGAACTTATGTGACCTATAAAACATATATAATATACTGTAATTATAATATATATATATATATATATATATCTCATTTATTTTTAATTCCATTAATATGACAAAGAAATGAAAGTAGTGTTCATGAGTACGTACAGCCTACCGTCTCCATGAACGGTGCATTTCATTTCTTTTTATCTAAAAATGTTATGGAATAGTATAAAATGAATATATACTGGATATATATGATATTTAAATCATTAATACTATTCTGTACATGGTGTAATTATAACTTCATGGACAATTCTTTTCAAACAAGTTCATTTTTGACTCATGTACCAAACATCGACAAAAACATCTGATATGAACTCACATAGTTAAAAAATTATTATAAAAATATAATATGTGATATGAATTGAATAATAAACTTTAAAATAGGTCCTTGAGAAATTATAAATTTACAAAAGTCTATTATTCAGGAATATAAAGAAACGAACAAGACAAGGCGGACTTGAGGTAAGGGATCCTACCTCTCTCTTTCTTTTTAAGTACTCTCTTTTATGTCATTTCATTTAAGATCCTATTTCTTATGTTGGGAGATTTTATCTTATATTCATATTACTGTAATTTTTATTTTTATGTGATGATATGCCCTATTTGATCTCATCAATCCATTTTTTGGATGTTTTAAGTGGCGCCGTTAGGCTACCGAATTTTCGTAAGGGATTTCTTAGCTCACTTTTAACTCTGCGATATTTCTATTGTTCACCACTTATTTATTTCATGCGGTGTATTTTGTACTTAAATTTGATATATATTATCATGATTCTATTTATATTCATGGTATTATGTGATTAAATTGTTGTATATTATCTTTTGGCCATACGACTCGATTGATCACGACAAGGTAAGGGGTTTTTAGCTCACTTTTTGTTCCCGTGAGATTCATGCTACATTTGCCACTATTTACTTTTTTGTGGTATATTTACTACCCATGATAGTATTCTTTGTGTAATATACTCTAATTTATGGGTAATTACATCTTCATTTTATGGCCCTTCTTTCATGGGGTGTACATTTCTAAAGTTACCCAAATCGGTAAGGGAACCTTTCACCCTCCTCTTTTTAAAAGACTTATTTTGTTATGTATTTTAATTTACATATTATTATGTTGGGATATGTTCTTATATATCCTTATTGATGTAAATTTTATGTCCAAGTGATGAGATACCATTTTCTCTCTCATCGACTCTTTTTGTGAATTTTAATATGACGTCGTTAGGCTGTTGAATTCTTTCAAGGGAACTTCTTAACTCAATTTCAATCCTTTGGGTTAAAATTTTAATCCATGAATATGTCACTCTATGAATATGTGTGAATGAATATTATTTTTGTACACTTAATATCCACTTATATTGGGTGTATTTATATTTGTCACACATAAATTATGAAATTGATTTATCCTTAATCTAAGGATACCGTCTTTGTATGGGACTTCGTCTCAATATCCTTTCATTGACGTATATTTTGTTTTATACACAACTTTCTTTTATATGGTGTATAAACCCCTTTGAATTTTACTTTTATTAAAAAGTAATCTTTTTCTTACGAGGCGTTTTACTAAACGATAAGAGGAATGTTTTGTCTTATGAATGTGGCGACAATGACTTCTCCACTGTCATGACCATTATTTGAGTTTTGGATTCCTCTACAAGCCTTAAATTTTTTAAATGAAAAATAAATACCATGTTTTACTTTTATTTTACTTTGGTATTGAAAATGGTTTTGATAATGTTTTTATTATATCAATGTGTTGTATTGATATCTTGTTATTTAAATGTGGAAATTTTATGTTTCCTTTATGCATGTTTTATGTGAAACGATTATATCATGGTTCTTGGGAATTTTTTATGAAGAAGGGTGGTTCCGTGATACACTAAGGGCAGGTGATCCCGATATAGCTCTCCAATGCATTGGGTAATGTGAAGGAGTTAAACTCTAAGGTTTATCCTAAGAGATTTATGGAATGTACTATGATGGGTATTCCAAACATAACCATGAGGGTTACTCCCTACGTAAGAATGTTGTGAATGCCTCAAGTTACCTTCATGTCTTATAATTTCTATGAGTTATAAATAAATATTCTGATTTCAGAAGTTATGTTATGATTGAAAGTTATGGTTTCATTGATTTGTATTTATTGGTGGGTTAATGTTTCCTTTCATTATGTTATAATCCTTACTTAGCTTTTTATGCTCATCCCAAGTTTTGAAAAAAAAATTCATAGGTTATAAGTAAGGGTAAGAGAAAGGAAGTATTCAAGAAGATTTATATCAAGAAAATAACTCTTGTTTTATTTAAGGATTTTATTTTATTATTATGAAAAATCGTTTATAGTAGTACTGTCTACTTTTTAATCCTTTGAGATATAATAGTTATGTTAGAATTCTCTAAAACTCTAAACCTAAAAAGATCCTCAATGTGAATTATTAATTTAATTAAATATTAAGTAATGTTTTAAGGTTGGGTCCTTATAGTTGGTATCAATGGTCAGTTTATATAACTTTACAGGTTAGTGTATTCTATAAGCATAAGTGACATTACAATAATGGTTAGGATTTTATAAAGATTCATTGTTTTTAGATAATGTGAATGAGTTTCAGATGACATGAATAATTTTATCTTAGTATTTACCCTCCTCATAAGATATTATATGATGATTTTATTGATATAATCACACTGAAATTTTTGGATTAGTAAATGGATGGATCTAGCAGGCACCAAAGTGACAATGGGTTTGAAGGAAACTGTGTTGGTTCTCTGAATAAGAGACTGGATGAAATGGGGGATTCAATGAGAAATCTCATGGTTATTATAAACCAGCTATCAGGAGTCATGATTAACCACTTGAACCTTGGTGAGTTCTCTAACGCATCATGTACAAGAGAACCAACTTGATGTGGAAGTTCAGGTAATAATTATAAAGGTAACTGTTAGGGTTTATATGATCCTTACTTTTGAGGTAATTATGGGTTACTATATGTTATGATGGAAAATAAAAGGCATGAGATAAACCATTGAGGATAAATTATGTTATGGTCATTTTTGAAGATTTTATCTCTTTTTGGGGAATGTTTTAAGAATTGTATAGTTTTGGAAAAAGGACAAAACGCAGACCGTGTGACAACCCGCCGTGTCGAACAAACCAACGGGAATCGAACCCACAATCAAAGTGCAACTGGTATTTATCACCTTCCACTGGACTATGTGAAGTCCCTGGTTAGTATGACAATTTATTTTTAGTTATATGATTTTGTGAATCAATAATAAGTTGGTTTTGGGTTATCTAGGAAATTATTGACCTATCATGGAGGATATATGATTAGGTTAATTACTTTTCAATATAAGACTTTAAGAGAAACTGATGTTATTTGGAGATAAATATTAAGATTTTCCTTGGAAGACTATGTGATTAAATCCTTCAGAGATTTGGGTTTCAATATTAGTTTGGTTTAATTTGAAGAATTTTATGGACAATTGTTTGTCAAATGTTCTTTGTTGAACTTTGGGTTTTGTTGGACAAATTTTGGAGATCAAGAATAGATTTTCTTTTTGTAAAGGATTATCCTTTTTGGGGATTATCTCATCTTGTACTAACCTTTTTTTGTTTTGGTTTTGGTATAAAGACATGGGAAATATATAGTTCCCTTTTTTGGATTATGTGATTCTCTAGAAGTTGATTATAGCGCTCTTAATGTGAACAAGTCATCCTAAATACTCGTCTTTGGAGAAAATATGAGTTTGTGTAAGAAATATAGTAAGAGATGAAAGTCCACACAACAAGTAAGTATGTTTCCTTATGTTCTAGTTAAGCTCATAAATAAATTCGTCAATGAAAAGTAACTTAAAACAAAAAAATTTGTCTGTTAATTTTTCCTACTGGGGAATCAAATACCGTTTAACCCATCACAGGTTTGTGATTTTCTGGTGGTTAACTTTCTCCTTAACATGTTTTCTATCACTCTCCATCAGAACATGACCCTTTGTTTTCTCTTCCATATCCATATTTTTCTACATGGAATACTAGTATGGGTTAACTCGGGTGACCTTTTTTCTTTTCTTTTTTTCTTTTAAGGTGATAGTTTAATTTACTCATTTTCTGATGTGGGGCTTTCAATGAAATTTCCAAGAACAATTTTAAAATTGTGAGGATGCAATCCTCAAAAGGGGGGAAGGATGTAACATCCCAGGTAAATAAAGAATATGAAATTTTCATATTTATTAATATTTGTGAATAAAACATTAATATTACTTTAAAGGGAATGCTATGTTTAGTGGCGTACCCAATATGCAACAATGAGTTTCTTTGAAATCTTATGTTGCACACTGATAATAATATTATTTTAAATGGTAGTTAATGCTTAACCATTGTAATGGTGGGAATTAATAGAACTAACTACCAAATGATTATATATTCTTGTCAAATATTTTTTAATTTATCCAATAAATGTTAAAGGCTTAAAATGAAAATGAATCCAATTTTAAGCATAAATCTTCTAAAATTCTTTAAAAGGTCGATTAACCGCCTTTTGATGGCGAACCCTTTTTAAATATACTTTTTTGAAAATTTTATGTGTTATATTTGACAAAATAAAATCCTTATTTATAATCAAGACATCAAAATTTACTTTGAGTAAATTTTTGTTATTTTTCTGATAAAGTTTATTTTTTTAATGAATAGTTAAAATGTTGTATTTTAATAAAAAACCTCCTTTTAATATAATTTATTCATATGGTTATATTATATTTTTAATTGGTTTTAAATTTTAGTTAAAATATATTATTACCATTTAATCCAATCTTGGTCATTGGAATTAATTTCACTTTGAAATTGGACATAAACAAGTGTCAATCTTTTAATAGATATTGTTTCTTAAAAACACGTTATTTGTTTTGACAGCGGGAATTAATTATAAAATTAATTAATTAAACCTCTATGTTTTTAATTTGGTAAAATGGACATCATTTTTGAATTTGGAATATCATGTATATATTAGGGTGAATTTTTGGAATTTTTCTGAAAAACATCAATTTTTTATGAATAGTGAAACAACTAAGTGGTAGTTAAAAAACTGATTTTTCATTTAAATGAAAATTTACCACCTCTGTGAATTTAATTTCACAAATATGAGATACATGGTTGTCATTATAAAGTAAAATTTGGTTCAATGGGAATAAAATAATTTTTTATGAATAATAACTTTTGAGTTTTATTAACCGCGATTAGAGGCAATTAGGGTAATTTAAGGTAAAAATAATGTTATAATAATATGAAAATACCTTGATACTTGTCCTAACCTAATTTTATGAGTTATGGACGACGAAGAAAATCCATGGGTCAATTTTGGGGACCCCATGGAGCCACTTGTGTAAGATAATGACATTAATACCTTTTATTTAAAGTAAAAATAAAAATGACACAAACATTTATTGTTCTACTAAAACAACTTTTACATGGGGTTATACAAGTCATATTTTTTACTATAAATATTAATTAGAAAGATAAAAATATTTCCTACTTTATTATATTTATTTTATAATTTTTAGACATTAAATAAATTAATTAATTTATGACACCATGATGATGCAGTGATTACGTCATTAATAAATGATTTAAATAAAATGAAAATATAAGGTTAAATCTAAGACTTACACTTGTCAGAAACCTATTGGATGAGTGTATTTCAAACCCTTATCATCTTATCCTCGAAATATATCATTTTTGGACCTTTAAAATCCGAAAATCATTTTATAATAAAGTAACATTTTATAACATTCCCAGAGTGCCCCTCCTCCCTCTTATAAAAGGCCCCAACCTCTACCCCATTACCCACACATCTCAAGCCTTTGGATCAACCAAAATCTTCTCATTTTATCTCTCCACATCCCTCTCTTCATCCTATAATCCTTACCTTAGTCATAAAGCTCTTCAAGAAACCCTTTTGGTTCAAACCAAAGGGAGTTACCCGATTTAATGGTAATGTCTTCTCTTATGTTCTTTTGTTTTATTTTTCTTCTCCAATTCCTTAAACTCTTTTAATTCATTTATTTTGTAATAAAACAAGTATCTTAAATATACTAGTATGTTTTTATGAGAATTATTCTAGCTACAATTACACACACCTCCGTATAATGGTTAAATAACATATTGTTTCTGTGGGTGGCGAATTACTGCCTCACGAAATGATGATTGTTCAATCTTCTTTTAACACCTCTCATGGTGGTCATTATGATGTCACTAAATTTTATATATTATATATATGGTATTTATGTTTTATATATGATTATTTATTGTATATTTAAAAAATTTCTTTGTGCTTTTCATGTTGTGAAAATGTTATAATTTCATACGAGGAAGTGTGGACTACCGCCACCTCAAATGATGTGACTCGTTCATGCAATAACTAGAATGTATAAAGAATGAAATTAATGAAATTATTTAACCTATAAAACATATATATTATACTTGAAATATAATATATATATATATCATTTATTTTTAATTCCATAAATATGAAAAAGAAATGAAAGTAGCGTCCATGCGTACGTACGGCCTACCGTCTCCATGAACGGTGCATTTAATATCTTTTTATCTACAAATGTTATGGAATAGTATAAAATGAATATATACTGGATATATATGATATTTAAATCTTTAATACTATTCTTTATATGGTGTACTTATAACTTCATGGACAATTCTTTTCAAACAAGTTCATTTTTTACTCATGTACCAAACATCGACAAAAACATCTGATATGAACTCACATAATTAACTAATTATTATAAAATTATAATATGTGATATGAATTGAATAATAAACTTTAAAATAATTCCTTAAGAAATTATAAATTTACAAAAGTTTATTATTAAAAAATATAAAGAAACGAACAAGACAAGGCGGACTTGAGGTAAGGGATCCTACCTCTCTCTTTCTTTTTAAGTACTCTATTTTATGTCATTTCATTTAATCTCATATTTCTTATGTTGGGGGATGTTCTATTATATTCAAATTACTATAATTTTTATGTTATTGTGATGAGATTCCCTATTTTATCTCATCAATCCATTTTTAGGATGTTTTAAGTGGCGCTGTTAGGCTGCCGAATTTTCATAAGGGATTTCATAGCTCACTTTTAATTCCGTGAGATTTCTATTGTTCACCACTTATTTATTTCATGTGGTTTATTGTGTACTTTAATTTGATATATATTATAATAATTCTATTTATATTCATGGTATTATTTGATTCAATTGGTGTATATTATCTTTTGGTCGTATGACTCGATTTATCACAACGAGGTAAGGGGTTTTTATATCACTTTTTGTTCCCATGAGATTCATGCTACATTTGTCACTATTTCCTTTTTTGTGGTGTATGTGCTGCCCATGATAGTATTATTTGTGTAATATAATCTAATTTATGTGTAATTAAATCTTCATTGTATGACCCTTCTTTCATGGGGTGTACATTTCGAAAGTTACCTAAATCAGTAAGGGAACCATTCACCCTCCTCTTTTTAAAAGACTTCTTTTGTTATGTCTTTTAATTTACATATTATTATGTTGGGATATGTTATTATATATCATTATTGATGTAAATTTTATGTCCAAGTGATGAGATACCATTTTCTCTCTCATTAACTCTTTTTGTGAATTTTAATGTGACGCTGTTAGGCTGTCGAATTCTTTCAAGGGAACTTCTTAACTCAATTTCAATCCTTTGGGTTAAACGTATACTCCTTGAATATGTCATTCTATGAATATGTGTGAATGAATCTGATTGTTTTACACTTAATATCCACTTATATTGGGTGTATTTATATTTTTCACACATAAATTATGAAATTGATTTATCCTTAATCTAAGGATACCGTATTTGTATGGGACTTCATCTCAATCTCCTTTCATTGAGGTATATTTTGTTTTATACACAAATTTCTTTTATATGGTGTATAAACGCCTTTGAATTTTAATTTTATTCAAAAGTAATATTTTTTTACAGGGCTTTTTACTAAATGACAAGAGGAATGTTTTGTCTTATGTATGCGGCGACAATGACTTCTCCGCCGTCATGACCATTATTTGAGTTTTGGCTTCCTCTACAAGCCTTAACTTTTTTAAATGAAAAATAAATACCATTCTTTAATTTTATTTTATTTTGGTATTGAAAATGGTTTTGATAATGTTTTTATTATATCAATGTGTTTTATTGATATCTTTTTATTGAAATGTGTAAATTTTATGTTTCCTTTATGCATATTTTATGTGATACGATTATGTTATGGTTCTTGGGAATTGTTTATGAAGACGGGTGGTTCCGTGATAAACTAAGGGCGGGTGATCCCGATATAGCTCTCCAATGCATTGGGTAACACGAAG
The DNA here is from genome assembly GCA_963277665.1 of Viscum album. NCBI lineage: Eukaryota > Viridiplantae > Streptophyta > Magnoliopsida > Santalales > Viscaceae > Viscum > Viscum album. The sequence goes on along the minus strand of OY728123.1, from coordinate 1,191,792,916 downwards.
GAGTTAAACTCTGAGGTTTCTCCGAAGATATTTAGGGAATATACTATGATGGGTATTCCAAACGTAACCATGAGGGTTACTCCCTACGTAAGAATGTTATGAATGTCTCATGTTACCTTTATGTCTTACGATTTCTTTGAGTTATACATAAATATTATGATTTCAGAAGATATGTTATGATTGAAAGTTATGGTTTCATTGATTTGCATTTATTGGTGGGTTAATATTTCCTTTCATTATGTTATAACCCTTACTGAGCTTTTTATGCTCATCCCAAGTTTCTAAAATGTTTTTCACAGGTTATAAGGAAGGGTAAGATAAAGGAAGTATTCAAGAAGATTTATATCAAGAAAAGAACTCTTTTTTTATTTAAGGATTTTATTTTATTGTTGTGAAAAATCTTTTATAGTAGTAGTGCCTACTTTGTAATCCTTTGAGATGTAATAGTTATGTCCTAATTCTCTAAAACACTAAACCTGAAAAGATCCTCAATATCAATTATTCATTTAATTCAAGATTAAGTAATGTTTTAAGGCTGGGTCCTTATAGTTGGTATCAAAGGTCATTTTAGATAACTTTAGAGGTTAGTGTATTCTATAAGCATAAGTGACATTACAATAATGGTTAGGATTTCAGAATGAGTCATAGTTTTTAGATAATGTGAATGAGTTTCAGATGACATGAATAATGTTAACCTAGTATTTACCCTCCTCATAAGATATTATATGATGATTTTACTGGTATACTCACACTGAGCTTTTTGGTTTAATAAATGGATGGATCTAGTAGGCACCAAAGTGAAAATGGGTTTTATGGAAACTGTAGTGGTTCTCTAAATAAGAGACTGGATAAAATGGAGAATTCAATGAGAAATTTCATGCTTATTCTAAACCAGCTATAAGGAGTCATGATTAACCACTTGAACCTTAGTGAGTTCTCTAATGCATCATGTACGATAGAACCAAATCGATGTGGATGTTCAGGTAATAATTATAAAGGTAACCATTAGGGTTTATATGATCCTTACTTTTGAGTTAATTAGGGTTTATTATATGTTATGATGGAAAATGAAAGGCATGAGATAAACCATTGAGGTTAAATTATATTATGGTTATTTTTGAATATTTTATCTCTTTTTGGGGAATGTTTTAAGAATTATATATTTTTGGAAAAGGGACAACATGCAGACCGTGTGGCAACCCATCGTGTCGGACAAAGCTGTGGGAATCGAACCCACAACCAAAGTGTTACTGGTATTTATCGCCTACCACTGGACTACGTGAAGTCCCTGGTTAGTATGACAAATTATTTTTAGTTAGATGATTTTATGAATCAAGGATAATTTGATTTTTGGTTATCTAGGAAATTATTGACCTATCATAGAGGATATATGATTAGGTTAATTACTTTTCAATATAAGACTTTAAGAGAAAATTATGTTATTTGGAGATAAATTTTAAGATTTACCTTAGAAGACTATGTGATTAAATCCTTCAGATATTTGTGTTTCAATCTTAGTTTGGTTTACATTGAAGAATTTTATGGACAATTGTTTCTCGAATGGTCTTTGTTGAACTTTGGGTTTTGTTGGACAAATTTTGGAGATCAAGAATAGATTTTCTTTTTGTAAAGGATTGTCCTTTTTAGGGATTATCGGATCTTGTACTAACTTTTTTTTGGTTTTGGTTTTGGTCTATAAAGACATGGGAAATATATAGTTCTCTATTGTGGATTAGGTGATTCTCTAAAAGTTGATTATAGAACTCTTAATGTGAACAAGTCATCCTAAATACTCGACTTTTGGAGAAAATATGAGTTTGTGTAAGAAATATAGTAAGAGATGAAAGTACACACGATAAGTAAGTATGTTTCCTTATGTTTTAGTTAATCTCATAAATAAATTCTTCAATGAAAATTAACTTAAAACAAAAATGTTGTCTGTTAATTTTTCCTACTAGGGAATCAAATACTATTTAACCCATCACAATTTTGTGATTTTCTGGTGGTTAACTTTCTCCTAAACATGTTTTTTATCACTCTCCATCAGAACATGACCCTTTTTTTTCTCTTCCATATCCATATTTTCTTACATGGAATCCTAGTATGGGTTAACTCGGGTGACCTTTTTACTTTTCTTTCTTTCTTTTAAAGTGATAGTTTAATTTACTCATTTTCCAATGTGGGGCTTTTAATGAAATTTCCAAGCCCAATTTTAAAATTGCGAGGACACAATCCCCAAAAGGGGGGAAGGATGTAACATCCCAGGTAAATAAATAATATGACATTTTCATATTTATTAATATTTGTGAATAAAATATTAATATTACTTTAAATATAATGTTATGTTCAACGGCGTACCCAATATGCAACAATGAGTTTCTTTGAAATCTTACGTTGCACACTGATAATATAATAATATTATTTTAAATGGTAATTAATGCCTAACCATTGTAATGGCGAGAATGAATAGAACTAAATACCAAATGATTATATATGCTTGTCAAATATTTTTGCATTTATCCAATAAATGTTAAAGGCTTAAAATTCAAATGAATCCAATTTTAAGAATAAATCTTCTAATATTCTTTAAAAGGTCGATTAACCGTCTTTTGATGGAGAACCCTTTTTAAATATACTTTTTGACAATTTTATATGTTATATTTGACAAAATAAAATCCTTCTTTAGAATCAAGACATCAAAATTTACTTTGTATAAATTTTTTTTATTTTTCCGATAAAGTTCATTTTTTTAATGAATAGTGAAAATGTTGTATTTTAATGCAAAACCTCATTTTAATATAATTTATTAATATGGTTATATTATATTTTTAATTGGTTTTAAATTGTGGTTAAAATATGTTTTTTTCCATTTAATCGAATGGTGGTCATTGGAATTAATTTCACTTTGAAATTGGACATAAACAAGTGTCAATCTTTTGATAGATATTGTTTCTTAAAAACACGTTATTTGTTTTGACAGTGGGAATTAATTATAAAATTAATTAATTCAACATCAATTTTTTTAATTTGGTAAAATTTACATCATTTTTGAATTTGGAATATCATGTATAGCTTCGGGGGAATTTTTTGAATTTTTCTGAAAAACATCAATTTTTGATGAATAGTGAAACAACTAAGTGGTAGTTAAAAAACTGATTTTTTGTTTAAATGAAATTTTACCACCTCTGTGAATTGAATTTCAAAAATCCGACATATATGGTTGTCATTAGGATGTAAAATTTGGTTCAATGGGATTAAAATAATTTTGGGTGAATTGTAACTTTTGAGTTTTATTAATCGCGATTAGAGGCAATTAGGGTAATTTAAGGTAAAAATAATGTTATAATAATATGAAAATACTTTGAAACTTGTCCTAACCTTATTGAATGATTCATGTCCGACCAATACAATCCATGTGTAAATTTTTGGGACCCCATGGAGCCACTTGTGTAAGATAATGACATTAATACCTTTTATTTAAAGTAAAAATAAAAATGACACACACATATATTGTTTTACTAAAAAAATTACATGGGGTTATACAATTAATATTTTTGACTATAAATATTCATTAGAAAGATAAAACTATTTACTACATTATTATATATTTTTTATAATTTCTATACATTAAAAAAATAAATTTATATATGACACCATGATGATGCAGTGATTACGTCATTAATGAACGATTTAAATAAAATGAAAATATAAGGTTAAATATAAGACTTACACTTGTCAAAAACCTATTGGATGAGTGGATTTAAAACCCTTATCATCTTGTCCTCTAAATATATCTTTTTGGGACCTTTAAAATCCTAAAATCATTTTATAATAATGTAACATTTTATAACATTCCAAGAGTGCCCCTCCTCCCTTTTATAAAAGGCCCCCACCTCTACCCCCTTACCCACACCTCTCAAGCCTTTGTCTTGACCAAAATATGTTCATTTTATCTCTCCACATCCCTCTATTCATCCTAGAATCATTACCTTATGCAGAAATCTCTTCAAGAAACCCTTTTGGTTCAAACCAAAGGGAGTTACCCGATTTAATGGTAATGTCTTCTCTTATGTTCTTTTGTTTTATTTTGCTTCTCCAATTACTTAAAATATTTTTATTCCTTTATTTTGTAACAAAACTAGTATATTAAATATACTAGTATGTTTTTATGAGAAGGATTCGAGCTACAATTACACACACCTCGGTCTAATGCTTAAAGAACATACTGTTTATATGGGTGGTGAATTACTGCCTCACGAAACGATGATTGTTCAATCTTCTTTTAACACCTCTCATGGTGGCCATTATGATGTCACTGTATTTTATATATGATATATATGGTATTTATATTTTCTATATGATTATTTATTTTATATTTAAAACATACCTTTATGCTTTGCATGTTGTGCAAATGCGATAATTTCATATAAGGAAGTGTGGACTACCGCCCCCTCAAGTGATGTGACTCGTTCATGCAATACATAGAATATATAAAGAATGAAATTAGTGAACTTGTGTGACCTATACAACATATATATTATACTGGAATTATAATATATATATATATATCATTTATTTTTAATTCCATTAATATGACAAATAAATGAAAGTAGTGTTCATGCGTACATACGGCCTACCGTCTCCATGAACGGTGCATTTCATTTCTTTTTATCTAAAAATGTTATGGAATAGTATAAAATGAATATATACTGGATATATATGATATTTAAATCATTAATAATATTCTGAAGATGGTGTACTTATAACTTCATGGACAATTCTTTTCAAACAAGTTCATTTTTGACTCATGTACCAAACATAGACAAAAACATATGATATGAACTCACATAATTAACTAATTATTATAACATTATAATATGTGATATGAATTGAATAATAAACTTTAAAATAGGTCCTTAATCAATTATAAATTGACAAAAGTTTATTATTCAGGAATATAAAGAAAAGAACAAGACAACGCGGACTTGAGGTAAGTGATCCTACCTCTATCTTTCTTTTTAAGTACTCTCTTTTATGTCATTTCATTTAAGCTCCTATTTCTTATGTTGGGGGATGTTCTATTATATTACTCTTACTGTAATTTTTATGTTAATGTGATGAGATTCTCTATTTTATCTCATCAATCCATTTTGTGGATGTTTTAAGTGGCGCCGTTAGGCTACCGAATTTTTGTAAGGGATTTCTTAGCTCACTTTTAATTCCGCAAGATTTCTATTGTTCACCACTTATTTATTTCATGTGGTGTATTGTGTACTTAAATTTGATATATATTATCATGATTCTATTTATATTCATGTTATTATGTTATTCAATTGGTGTATATTATCTTTTGGTCATACGACTCGATTGATCACGACGAGGTAAGGGGTTTTTATCTCACTTTTTATTCCCATGAGATTCATGATACATTTTCCACTATTTCCTTTTGTGTGGTGTATGTACTGCCTATGATAGTATTATTTTTGTAATATACTCTAATTTATGATTAATTACATCTTCATTGTATGACCCTTCTTTCATGGGGTGTACATTTCGAAAGTTACCCAAATCGGTAAGGGAACCTTTCACCCTCCTCTTTTTAAAAGACTTCTTTTGTTATGTCTTTTAATTTACATCTTATTATGTTGGGATATGTTATTCTATATCCTTATTGATTTAAATTTTATTTCCAAGTGATGAGATACCATTTTTTCTCTCATCAACTCTTTTTGTGAATTCTAATGTGACGTTGTTAGGCTGTCAAATTCTTTCAAAGGAACTTCTTAACTCAATTTAAATCCTTTGGGTTAAACTTGTACTCCTTGAATATGTCATTCTATGAATATGTTTGAATGACTCTGATTGTTTTACACTTAATATCAACTTATATTTGGTGTATTTATATTTTTCACACAAAAATTATGAAATTTATTTATCCTTAATATAAGGATACCGTCTTTGTACGGGACTTCGTCTCAATCTCCTTTAATTGAGGTTTATTTTGTTTTATACACAACTTTCTTTTATATGGTGTATAAACCCTTTTTACTTTTACTTTTATTCAAATGGAATTTTTTTATGAGGTGTTTTACTAAACGACAAGAGGAATGTTTTATCTTATGTATGCGGCGACAATAACTTCTCCACCGTCATGACCATTATTTGAGTTTCAGCTTCCTCTACAAGCCTTAACTTTTTTAAATGAAAAATAAATACCATGTTTTAATTTTCTTTTATTTTGGTAATGAAAATGGTTTTGATAATGTTTTTATTATATCAATGTGTTTTATTGATATCTTGTTATTGAAATGTGGAAATTTTATGTTTCTTTTATGCATGTTTTATGTGATACGATTATATTATGGTTCTTGGGCATTGTTTATGAAGATGGGTGGTTCCGTGATAAACTAAGGGCGGGTGGGCCCGATATAGCTCTCCAATGCATTGGGTAACTCAAAGTAGTTAAACGCTAAGGTTTCTCCGAAGAAATTTAGGGAATATACTATGATGGGTATTCCAAATGTAACCATGAGGGTTACTCCCTATGTAAGAATGTTATGAATGCCTCAAGTTACCTTTATGTCTTTTGATTTCTATGAGTTATACATAAATATTATGATTTCAGAAGGTATGTTATGATTGAAAGTTATGGTTTCATTGATTTGTATTTATTGGTGGGTTAATGTTTCCTTTCATTATGTTATAACCCTTACTGATCTTTTTATGCTCATCCCAAGTTTTTGAAATGTTTTTAACAGGTTATAAGGAAGGGTAAGAGAAAGGTAGTATTCAAGAAGATTTATATCAATAAAATAACTCTTTTTTTATTTAAGGATTTTATTTTATTTTTGTGATAAATTGGTTATAGTAGTAGTGTCTACTTTGTAATCCTATGAGATGTATTAGTTATGTCCTAATTCTCTAAAACTCTAAACCTGAAAAGATCCTCAATGTGAATTATTCATTTAATTCAAGATTAATTAATGTTTTAAGGTTGGGTCCTTATAATATCTTACACATGTAAATAAGTTTTTATATATATATAATCCTCTCTTAATAGATCACCATTCGATAGATATATTCTTGGGCCTCTATCTTCCCAGCATATATGGTTCATATTTTAAATACATAAATTTCAAAAACCACCCTTCAAAGATGAATGAACTATGTTTGGGTATCCCACCACTAGATTTCTTATCTTTCAGTGATTCAAATATTCATCAAAATATGTCTCTCATGTAGCTAACCTATCTAGAAATAGTAATTTATAGACCTTATGTAATATTTATTTTCCTCCTTCTAACTCATCTCATCCACCTTCATCAAGCCCTTCACTCGGCCCTCAAAACCTCTCAACACTAGAAAACCTTCCAAAATAACAAGAAACTAAAAATAGTAGTAATCCATCCCCAAATTTGGGATAACTCTCAACACTTAATTCTTGAATTATTCCAACACCTCTAACACCTCCACTAGGTCCTAATACACTCTGTTGAGCTACGGTTTGACCTGAAAATCCACTCTCGAGTGTTTAAAATTAAATAAAAACCCCAAACACTTAAATTTACCGAATTAAATAAAAAAATTATATTTAATCAAAAAAATTGAAACTGGTTTTGGTTTTTTGCTAAAATTTAAATAAGATGCACCCAGACAATGAGGTGAATCACCATAAGTATTATCCATTGAGATAGAATTTATAGAATCTAATGAAAATAATGGGATAAATATTATAAATAATAAGAAACATGAACCTAACTCATTCATACTTCATAAATCAAATCAAACAATCCCTACATAACTAAGGGATTGAACTAAAAGCATAAATTCTTTAATGTCAAACACACTAAAAAATAACTTTCTTTAAAATAAAAAAAATTGATAAAGATTCTAAAAACTCATTTTTTAAAAGTTATTAATTCTTTGAATGCATTTAAATTCATTTATAAAATTGTAGAAAATCAATTTCAAGACTCCTTTATGAGTTACAACACAAACTTCCCTACTGTTTAATTCAAAACATTTGTGAAAAATCCACTTTCATTTCTAAAACACTTCTCGAACTCCATAATGAAATCAACCAGTTTCAAAAACATCTCATGATTGTAAAAATAATTTATAAATAAACCATAAAACCTAATTTTAAAATATATAACATTTCATTAAACTCACTTTTCACACAATATAATTTTAAACACAAAGTTAAACAACATCCACACATCACAAGACCCTCTTTGATCCATCTCTAAGAAATGAAAATAATTTAAGAAGAAATTAGAAATAAAAATAATCCCAAAAAAATTATGAGTGATGAAGATCTTTGAAAGTCTTGGTCCCATAGTTTTATTGACCCTATATTTACTGTGTAGTATCATCTAACAGGTTTCCAAAACCATGTTCACTTTCTCCACATGGTTTTTCGGGTTGTGGGAGCTAATAGCACAGCTCAGGTTACTTTTAACTTTCAACCCAAAACTCATTTAAATCCATTAAGTATATAATATAACTCAATGGAGATCAAAATACTATTATATTAAATAAAAAACATCTAAAATTGTATTAACCCTCATCTTTATGGGTTATTAAATGTAGAAGGAGTTTGAATTATTGATCCCAGACCATGGGACATTCTGAGAACTAAAATTCGGGTGGAATTTTGAAGGTTGGAACATCTTAAGAAGATTTTTCTGGATTTGGATCAAGGATTAAAAGGTTTTTTTGTGATTATTTGAGCATCAAGGAGGGTCTGGGGTGACCCGATTATTAATTTTACTGTTGACAGCTCATCACACCATGATGGGTGTAAGTCACGCCATAGCGAGTGTTAAGATGGGGGAAAATTGGGTCATGTCCAAGGGTTTAATGACATAGAAGGTTTTTTGGAATTTATATAGAATAACTCAGTAAGTGGTCACACTATAAAGGAACAGGTCATGCCATGATGGTTATTTTGGGCTGGGTTTTCTTCATAGGTAAGAACTTTGAAAATTGGGTCGCACCACAACTATAAACATTATAGTTTTTATTTTGTGATTTTTCATAGATAAAAACTAGTCATGATGTGATGGCCTTGATGAGGGGGTGTGTTATGTTTGAAGTTCCATGTCATGAGAGGAAGTATGGGGAATCGTGTCATGAGGGAGAAATAGGATGCACTATGAGGGCTTGGGGACATGGGTGTGGTTCTTTTACTTGGTGGAATCACACTACAAGCCAGAAGTGACATATAATGATGGTGTATAGATGAGGGATAACCACTATATATAGGGTTATTATATTTTGATCTAAGAGGGACCCACTATAATAGAGTCAGGTGAGGAGGTGTCGCGCAATGACCCTTATGTTTGTGTCACAACCCAACATCTGGGTTGTATTTTTAAAGGCTAAGAATTGTCTTTTAGGGTTTCTAAAATAGAAACCCCCTTGTGATTTTTATATCTAAATACACGAGCAAGGGATATTTGAGCTGCTCCCTCCACCTCCTTCCCCCTCTTTGTTTTTCTTTATTCCAAGTGGTTCAAGAAGGTTTTGTTAGGTGGATTCAAGGTGAGTTTCTCATATTTTCCCCTTCATTCATATTTCTTCTATATTAATTTATTTCATTGAAAATTCAACTAAGGTTTTGGAACTTATTTCAATGGATTATGTTGTAATCAGGTGATAATGATGGGGCTTTTTTCGGATGTATTAAGCAAATGTCCCAGAAGCATGTTCACATAGCATTTCTCATCATTTAGGTGGAGGGATGTTAACATATAAATATTTCTAGTATTTTTTGTTAAATTATATGAAATTGGTTATCAAATGGGAGTAGGTTGATAGGTATTTTGCTTGGGATGGTGTTATAATTCCTCAATGGACCTCCCATGGGAGATTGGGTGTTGTTTCAACATTTTTATGTCATCGGGTGAGTTTTTAAAAAAATATTCCTATTTGACTTAAATTAAATAATTGATTATAAATTTTTATAAATAAATTATTTAAAATTTTTAGCTTGAGATCAGAGATCTTAAGGTGATGTGAGGCTTGGATGGGCTTTGGTGGTGATTTTCAGGCTTTCTTAAAGGATTTTAACTCCATGTATGAAGTAGGTGGTCTTTGAACATACCCCTATGGATTATACATTTTATTCATGTGCATGGGATATATGGTCTCATCATTGATGGATGATTGAACTAAAATTTAAAATAAATTTTTAATTAAAAATCCATGAAATGACTAAGGTGTCGAGGGCGATGATGGACCCTTGAACACTGGCTTCTTACCTAGATCATTGAAGGTTGAGGGATTCATTATAAATATATTCCATGAGACACATGAACCTTATAAAGGTAAAAATGATACTAGTGAGATGTAGAGGTCCATTTGAAAAGTTCACTTTTTCCACTCTAGTAGGGGAGAGTGATAGATTTGTATGGTTAGCTTAGGTTTAGGCTATATTAGAACCTTGAGATACCTTATAGCCTTTGGGATAGTTTATTAGAGAGTAGGGTGCGTGTTCCTCCCCAACTAGTATATGAGTACCTATGTAGGTATGCCTTGGATAGGATTATATGTGGGTTGGGTGTGAGAGGATTGATCTAGGATGACATGGGATGTGACATGGGTATTATTCCATCTCTCTAGAGTGGTGGATTTTTCAATGAGGTTAGCAATTCCATAATGTGATCATAGTGAAGTTGAGTGATGTTATGGCCACTAATATAATGGAATGGTCTCTATAGAAGAGAATAAAATAGAGGAACCCATGTAGAGTGTTCGGACTATGATGTGACCTAGGAGACCATGGTGGGTGCCCATTTTATACACTACTGGAAAATATGGTATTTGTGAAGAGAAATCATCGCAAATAGTCATTTGCGATGGTCCGTCACAAATAGTTTTTTCGTTTTAAAAAAAACTATTACGACAGGGCCATTCTATGTCGCAATAGTATCCAGATTATTTAAAAACTATTTGTGATGGGTCCCGTCATAATAACTTCTTTTATTTGGACTATTTGCGACAAGACTCATCACAAATAAGAAAGTTATTGTGACTGGTCCCGTCGTAAATACTTAAAAACATAAAAAATCATTAAAATAATAATAATAATAATAATATAAAACTAATATAAATGAAATAATAATATTATTATTAGCAATATAAATTAAATTATCAAATTATAAAATAATATAATAATAGTAATATTTTTATTATTTATTAAATATTAATATTAATATTAGTAATATATTAAAAACCTCAAGATTCACAAAAATATTAAAAAATCAAATAAATACTAAAAAATGTAATATTTGTAATAAAATTCAATAAAATAAAAAAAATACTAATAATAATATAAACCTAATATAAATGAATTAATAATATTAATATTATCAACATAAATTAAATTATTAAATTATAAAATAATAATATAATAATAATATTTTTAAAATTCAGTAAATAATAATATTAATATTAGTAATATATTAAAAATCTCCAGATTCCCAAAAATATAAAAAAATACTAAAAAATGTAATATTCGTAATAATATAAAAAACACACTATTTAAAACTTTAAATAGTTAATATTACAAAAAAAATTACATGCAAATGTTTTTTCATAAAAACTAAACTAAATCACTAGGGGGAGAGTTGTCTAGAGGAGATGGAGGAGATGGTGGAGGGAAATCCATCCCTATACTCTTAGTTAGGCATCACATATACTCCATATAATATTGACGCCATCGATCCATCTCCTCCTCCTGATGATGTTGTTGTCGTCAGTGCTCTTCCTGTTATTGTTGCTGCCATTGACACATCTTATGCTACTCTCTACGCATACTCTCTATAATCTCACTCTAAGATCACAACTCCCCCTGATACTGTGCAGCAGATGATGATGTCTCTCCATGAGATCCTCTCAAGCTGGATGATGATATTTCAACGGTGCCATAAAAACTCTCAGGTGTCAATGGAGAGATGATACCAACAACTCGGTCTTTCTAAAAGGCATATTGGGTCACTTGAATCCATGTTGAATCGTCAAATGGGTGGGCAATGGTCTGAGTATCAGTCTTGACCTGACTCTTAGCCTATTACTGAGACGATGCGGCCTCATATGACTTATTCAATTTCAATTTAAAATTAAAATCTTTAAAATATTATTTGTAGTTAAATTTAAAACTCAAAAATAAATTATACTGACCACAATCTGATGTTGGTGAGCACCTCTAATCTCTTCAGTGTTCGAATCACTATACATCTTCCTATAAACATCGAACTCCGTAATATCGGGTTCTTAGAATGCCTATATAAATATAAAATATTTAAAAAAAGTACTTACCATATGCTTTATATGTGTACTGAATGTACAGCTACTGGCTCGATGTGTCACCTCCTGTCTCCCCCGATTATAGCGACCTACCGATGAACTACTCTAAAACTACCTACTCAACCAATGTTCATATAATCCATCCCAAACCTAAGATGAAATGTAATATGGTCATTGGACACAACATGACTCATCAAACTCTCTCTTTTCTGGTTTCTTCATTGCACTCTTTCTCAAATTGTGCAAAAACTGACTACAACGTGAATGCATAACCACCTTCCATGCCTTCCAAATAGCTTCATGCATGCTGTCATCAATGGGATACCATAAACCCAACAAATAATCTTTAATATCAAGTTATTAAATAAATTTATTTCAAAATAAATATTATTTATTTACATACCATCCAATGATTAAACATGTGGTGCTGAATATCATTGAAAATATGATACCATGAGACACATGCCTCAGAAAAATAATTGCTCAATATAGAACCCCCTTTTCCAATGGCTATATGTGTAAAGCTGTGAAAAAAAGAACAAATAATCAAACAATTAAAATATAAATAAAATAATGAAAACTTACTAAAATGCACAGCTAAACATACCTCTACATGCGTGGATCAAACCCAAGACATGGATGTCACTCAGGGATAGGGTCTAGAATCATTATTCAGGCAATACCATGCCCCCTTAGAGTGCTCCCAAAATTTCCAACAGCATGAGGGTCAGATGACTCAATATCATGTTCGTCTAAAGGTATATCATCCTCCTACAATAGACGAGACAGATCTGGGTCCATCTAAAACACAAAATGATTGTTGTAAGCAAATAGTTGAAAACAACTATTATATATAGATATAAATTATATTTGACTATAACCATAATTCAAAAATGTCAATGTCCATTTTCATCCTCATCTTTATAGATGTCGATGTCGATGTCTTCATCTTCCTCCTCAACATCATCAGTTTTCATATTAGTTTTAGTTTGATCATCTCTTGTCATTTAAAATTCATTTGTAACATCATTAACATCATTGTCACCATCGACCCTTAACTTTGGGGTGTCATCGTCTATATTCTTGTCTCTTTGTGAAATAGATGGATTTGGAGTAGTCTCTTGAAAAAATTTATTCCCTTGCACTTTGGTGGAACCAAATTCACTTTGAGTAAACTGATTTTATCAAGATTTAATTTTTATTATGCTCCACCAATCACCCAAATCTCTTTCATTAGCACATTATTTTTCATAATAAATTTGATGTGCCTGATGAGGCAATAAAAATGGTTCATTTACTACAAGAAGACTTTTATATTTAATATAAATGATTCCATAAGTTGGATGAACATGAAAGCCTCTATTAGTATCCAGCCATTGACATTTAAACATTGTTATGTAATTCTTTCCCAAATAACATAGATCAATAATTTCTTCAAGCATGCTATAAAATTCAACTTCATTCTATCTATGATGTTATCCCTTCAAAAAAACACCACTATTCACTATTTTTTTATTCCCCATATGCACATGTATGAAAACGATAATCATTCACCACATATGCATTATAAGATTTAACCATTTTGGATGGTGGGTTATGTTGGAACCATGGTATTCTATGCATTATTTGGAATATGATTTGTGTTTTTTTTCAATCCCCAGTGGAAGTTCAGAATGTGTAACAGCAAAGAGATCATACATTTCAAGCAGACAACAGTATTTAAGGTGGCGTCGTTTCCCAGTGTTTGCCAAATTTTTGGGCCTGAAAATCGACAAATGGAGAAAAGTGTTTTTAGAAAAGAGACTTGTGAACCGTGTACTTTATGAAGAGGAACATTGCGTGCCATATGTTTTTCAATATCAGAACATGGGAAAATGGAAAAGGGATAAGGGTCGTGCAAGTTTTGGGCTGGTTGCGCAAGTGACCTGCACGCCGTGAAGAGACTTGCGCGCTGATGCCTAGGAGGACTAGAAACTTACACGCCTATTTTTTCTCAAGATCATAACTTCAAAATATGGAAAAGGAAAGAATTTCATGCAAGTATTAGTGTGTTCATGCAAGTGAGTAGCACTATAGAGGCTAGGGAGGATGAGCTGTGTGTTGGAACCTGCGCGTCGAGGGAAGACTTGCGTGCCATCGCGCTGGGGGTCCAGTTTGCCTATAAATAGAGGACCACCCCTCCTAATTTGGATCGAAGTTCAAGACTTAGATATTTTTTCGAGCTCTCGTCATGCAAGTGGTTGAGTCGCGCAAGTGGTTGTTGGGTCGTGCAAGTAGAGGTTGCGCCCCGGTTTTTGGTTGCGCAACCAAGGCGGTTTGGAAGTTAAAGGTGTGAAGTCATGCAAGTTTGGAGTTGAAGGAGGCAGTGTCACGCAAGTAATTTGGTGTCACCTGCGCACCTATTTTGTACCGCGCAAGTGACTTGTGCACCATTCTTGAAACTTGTGCGTCGGTCTTGGAGAAGCGCGCCAGGAGAGGCTGTTGTACGCTAGTCATTTTGGAGCTGCACGAAAACTGGAAGATTGCCCGATACCTTCGGTGCAAAGTGGGATTAGTTTACGAGTGAAAGTTGGACTTCAACAGAGCATCTACATTCAATAAAGGATGAATTCTTTTGCAATGATGGAGAGACCTTCACGTCTATAAACTGAGTGTGACTTCACCAAGGGCAGTGAGCCAGGGGGAGTCAACGGGAGTGACCCAAGGGACGCAGTGATCTATCCCTAAACTTTTGTAAAGGCAGTGAGCCTGGGACAGAGTGACTGTTCCCGAACCTTTGAAATCCATAACTAGTAAAGATTAGTGGAATTTGGTACGACCAACAACTTATCGGCGTATGCTCCTTGGACATAGCCCTTAGCGGTGAACCAAGTAAAAATTGTTGTGTCATCTCTTTACATGTGAATGTTTCATTGCTGATCGTATTCATCATATAGGTTTAACTAGTTCCTACCAATGCGGGAACAAGATACTTGTTTTTAAAAGAAAAAGTTGACACCCTGATTCACCCCTCCCCTCTCAGGGTGTCCCGGGGTCCTACAAGTGTTATCAGAGGGAGGTTACTAGTGTTGAATTTGTCCTTTGTCATCATGGAAAATGCAGTCAATGTCAGGGGAGTCCCTATCTTAGATGGAAGTAATTTTCAAATTTGGAAGAACAAAATGATATCTCATCTAAGATCCCTTGGAATGGATGTTCTTTTTTCCACTGTTCAAGGTATAAATGTCACTAATCCAACAGGCCTGGCTATGACTGATGCAGACAGAAAAATTCTTGATGCAGATGCTAAAGCACAAAATGCACTCACCGCAGCTCTTTCTGATCAGATCTATCTAAATGTGATGAGTTTCACCTCATCAAAATCCATGTGGGATAAACTCAAAAATATTTATTAAGGAGATAGTAAAGTGAAGGAGGAAAAATTACAAGTCCTGCATAATTGGTTTTATGATCTGAAGATGCACCCAGACGAGAATGCAGACTCATTCTTCAATCGAATTACTAAAGTGGTTGGAGCAATTCGGGATCTAGGCAAAGAAATCAAAGACATTTATATTTTATGGAAAATATTAAGAAGACTTCCACCTTTGTACAATGCAAAGGTGCCAGCCCTTGAGGAAAGAGATCTTTCCAAACTCTCTCTGGATGATCTACTAAGAAGCTTGGTAGAATACGAAATGAGAGTCAAACCAGAAGATGCTACGACTCATGTGAGAAAGGAAATGGTGTTCAAGGCCATGGATAAACTGAAAATATCAAAATATAGTAGCGGTGAAGATGATGAAGAAAAAAAGATTCTTTCTCTCATTGCAAAGAAGTTCCAGAAGGGAAAAGGTAAATTCAAAGGTAAGTTACCTCTTGCATGTTTTCATTGTGGAAAAGTTGGGCACATTGTCTCTCAATGTTTAAGAAAGATCAATGATAAAGATAGTGAAGATGAGAACATCGAGAAACCTTGAAAAAATATTTTTCAAAAAGAGAGACTTCAAATCTGGAAAGAAAATATAGAGGAAGAGTTTTTTCTATGAAGAGGAATATGAGGATACTGAATTTTGTAAAGAAGAAGAATCCGAATTTAAAATGGGAAAGCATGCTTCCATGATGGATATGGTTGAAAAGTTAGAACCCTTGATCAATAAAGACAGAGATAATCAAATTAATTCTAATGGTGATTCAAATACTTAAAGTAAGGATGCTTTTTCAAAGCTTCAGAATAAATGTAAGAGATGTAATAAGTGGAAGGAAATGGTGGAAGAATCATCAGAATATGTTGATGATCTTGAAGCAGATATTGAATGACTAAAAGAATGAGTGATAGTTCAGTCTTCAATCCTTGAAAGCACATATGATGTTGTGGAACTAAAGCTTAAAATTGAAGAACAAGAAAAGGTCATAAATGTCCTTTCATCCAGACTGGAAGAGAAGTCCAATTCTTTTGAGGGACTTTAGGAAGAAGTTTTTACTCTTAGAAGTAAAATTGAATGTCAATCAATGAAAAATGAGGGAAAGAAGAAAATTTATTTCAGAAGATTCTCAGATGCAGAATTACTAGCAAGAGTAAAGTGTGGTTCAGATGGGGTTGGAAAAATCTTAAGTGATCAAAGACCCGCTTGCATGGGAAAGAGTGGAATTGGATGTGAAGCTAAGACATCAACTGTTGGAAGTAAAGAGAGCCAGAAGAATGACAAGATGAAAGTTGAACATGCTGAAACATTACCTGAAATGATGAAAAAGAAACCCTCAATCCAAACTAAAAGAAGAACTGAAAATTATCCTCAAACTTTCAGAAACGATAGGAAGTTCAACTATTCTCCCAAGGAAGAAGGCATGAGGATAATTTCAAGTGAAAAGACATTTCCTCTCATGAAGTGTTAGTTCTGTGGTTATCTGGGCCATACCATGTCATACTACGAAGAGGCAAGGAGATACTTGAATGGGGAAGATCTGGGAAGTCAACAAAGGAGACCAATTTCATATCCTCCATCTTATAGAAGAAATAGCTTCTATGATTACTGTTTTAGTTGTTCTAACTTTGGCCATAAAGATATGTATTTTAGGTAGCGGTACCATAAGAGAAATTCATACAACATTCAAAGACGGGCCAGTTTTCATCCTCCTGATGATATTGTTCTCACAAACAGTTTTTCCTCTCTGGATGAAGATTATGGGTATGAAGAATCAAATTATGTGGAATAAAGTATTAAAAGGCCATTAGTATCCTATTCTCAATCCAATATCTCATGGAAAGAAAAGAAGAAGATCGAGAAATCCAATCTTACAGAAGTATCCCTCAAAGATACAAAGAACAGTAGCACCTGGATCCTTGATAGTGGATGCTCTTCCCATATGATGGGAAATTTTACCTTTTTAAGAACATTGAAAAGAAGGTTGATGGAACAGTACGGTTTGGTAATGATGGTTCTTTGAAGATTAAAGGTAGTGGGAATACTGCTCTCACCAACAGGGAGCTGAAGAAGACTGAAGTTCTTTATGTGGACAGTCTACGCCACAATATCCTCAGTGTAAGTCAACTATGTGACTCAGGGCTCATAGTAACCTTCAATAAAAAAGGCTGCACTATAAAAGTTAAAACAGGGAATTCTCTTATGAAAGGCTGTAGAATAGATGGAAACTTATATCAGGTTGACAGCAAAGTGAACACCTGTTATTTGTCTGTTGAAGAAGAAAACAATTTGTGGCATCAAAGTCTGCGGCACATTAACCAACAAGAAATGGAAAAGATATCTAAGCTGAATATAGTCATGGATATTCCCATTCTAAAACGTGAACGGGAAAAGTCATGTGATGCTTGTATTCGTGGGAAGATGGTCTGTAGATCATATCAGCCAAAGAAGAAAAGGGCATCACATCTTCTTGATCTCATCCATACAGACGTATGTGGCCCAATAAATGTTGTTGGAACCTATGGAGAAAGGTACTTTGTCCTTTTCATTTATGATTATTTCAGAATGGATTTTGTAATGGTGATTCACAGGAAGCGACAAGTACTTGATTGCATGAAAACCTATCACCGGATTGCTGAGAATGATACTAGATGGACAATAAAAGTCCTGCGATCTGATAATGGAGGGGAATACACATCCATCGAGTTTGAAAATTACCTAAAAAACATGGAATATAGCATGAGGTAGCTATAGTGAGAAATCCATAACAAAATGGAGTTGTTGGGCGTCGGAATCGACAGGTCAACAATATGGCCAGGACTATGCTGATTGAGAGTGGTATCTCTCGATATTACTAGAAGGAGGCTGTTGAAGCTACAGTGCACATTCAGAATCGAACAGGGCTTTATATGGGAGAAACGAAGACACCATACAAATTATGGCATGGAAGGAAGCCTTCGTTGAAATAATTCTGTGTTTTCGGAAGCAAATGTTTCATTCGGAATAAAGAAGGAAATCAAGGGAAGTTTGGAGACAATACTGATGAATGAATTTTTATTGGATATCCAATGAACAGCAAGGCCTACAAGTGTCTCAATAAAAGCTTGGGGAGGATTGTGGAAAGCAATGGTGTTAAGATCATTGAAGGGAAAACCCCAAGTGCTTCCAATAATAGATATGCTTATGAGATAGAAGATGATGATGAGTGTGAACATGGAGTAAATACAAATACCTAAATAGAGGAAGGTGAACAAAACACTCAGCAGTCACATCATGATGTTGACTCAGAAGAGGAATCTGAAGAAGAAACTGTGGCTGGAGATAATGGATCTGAACCTCGCAGGAGAAATCAAAGAGCTAAGATTGATCCATCCAACATAATTGGGGACAAGAGTGCACCCACTCAAATGAGAAGGATGAGGAATAACACACAATCTGCATTTCTGTCAGTTGTGGAGCCATCCTCATTCGAAGAAGCTGCAAAGGATGAATCTTGGGTGAAAGCCATGAACGAAGAATTAGATCAGATTGAAAAAAATCAAACTTGGGATCTTGTCCAGAGACCCGGCAGTCACAATGTGATTAGTACCAAATGGATCTTCAAAAATAAGTTTGATGAGCATGGAAGTGTCATCAGAAACAAGGCACGACTAGTATGTAAAGGATACTTGCAGATTGAAGGCATTGATGTTGAAGAAACCTTTGCTCCAGTGGCTAGACTAGAATCAATCAGGATTTTCCTTTCCATGGCACTCCAAATATGATATAAAGTATATCAAATGGATGTCAAGACAGAATTATTGAATGGTTTTCTAGAAGAATAAGTCTACATTAAACAACCAGTGGGTTTTTTCTAGGTACTGACGAAACAAAGGTCTGCAAAATGAAGAAATATCTATATAGTTTTAATCAGGCACCATGGGTGTGGTACTCGTGGCTGGATTCATATCTTAAGAAACCAGAATTCAAAAGAGAAGGAGTAGATCACAATCTATATGTGAAGAATTTTCCAGAAGATCAGTTCATGGTTCCTGTCTACGTAGATGACATCATATTTGGCGGCAGCAAGCAGAAATATGTGGATGAATTTTCCAATCACGTGAAATCAGAATTTGAAATGTCTATGATTAGAGAACTCACATATTTCTTGGGACTACAGGTGATTCAAAAGAAGGATTACACTTTCATTTCACAGTAAAAATATGCAAGAGAGCTTCTGAATAAGTTTAATATGCAAGACTCCAAACCAATGTCATCTTCGATTTCTATTGGAACTAAACTTGGAAAACATGAAAATGGGACCTCTGTAGATCCCACAATGTATAGGAGAATCATTGGGAGTCTACTGTACCTGACAGTGACATGGAAAGATATTGTCTTTGCCACATGTCTTGTGGCCCACTTTCAGAGTTATCCAAAGGAGGAATATATGGCAGCAGTAAAAAGAATCATGAGGTACATTCAAGGATCACAAAAATTGGGTTATATTTTGTTATAGGTGGGGACAGTGAATTATCAGCGTTCTCTGATGCTTACTGGGATGGTGATGTAGTAGACAGAAAGTCCACCAGTGGTGGAGCATTATATATTGGGCAAAAATGTGTTGGATGGTTGAGTAAGAAACAAGAAAGTACTTCTCTTAGTACTGCTGAAGCTGAGTATATCTCTGCGACAAAGGCATGCACTCAACTACTATAGATGAAGCAAAAAATAACATATATTGGTGATGAGTTAAAGCAACCAATGGTGATTTACTGTGATAACAAGAGCGCAATTGATCTTACGAAGAATCTTGTTCAGCATTCCCGTACGAAACATATTGAAATTAGGTATCACTTTATCAAAGAAAAAGTTGAACAAGGGGTGATTAGAATGGATCATGTGGGAACTGATGAGCAAGTGGCTGATATCCTGACCAAGGCACTGTCTGCGGCTGTGTTTGAGAAACATCGGTTTAACCTCGGTGTTCAGCCACCTCCCAGTGCATAAGGAGGTTCCTCAATACCCCTCTCCCCGATTATGATAACTTTTTTTATATGTTTATGGATGTGATGCGGGTTTATGGGGGAGATACTATCCAGGGGGGTATGGTTTGAGATGAAAAATGAACAAATTACTAGGCTTTGGGTTTCTTGTCAATAGGGGAGAAAGGAATAAATTCAGGAATGTTCAGGCATGTAATGCTCCTATGACACAATGCGAATTCGATGTCCCTGATAGGATGAGAAGGATAAGAAGGAATTCATTGATAATGTAATGATTATTCGTCATCATTTAGAATTCCAAAACACCGGAACCCAATTCAAGATTCCACTCTTATTTTATACACCGAGTATTTCTCACGTAGACTTAGAGTGTTGGCTGAGTTGATTCTTGCATTTTTGGTTTGCACATGGATGAAGATCTATTGAATTTATTTTTGGATTTCCAACAAACCCAAAGGGAGAGATTGTTGGAACCATGGTCTTCTATGCATGATTTGGAGTATGATTTGTGTTTTTTGTCAATACTCAGTGGAAGTTCATAATGTGTACCAGCAAAGAGATCATACAGTTCAAGCAGACAACAGTATTGAAGGTGGTGCCATTTCCCAATGTTTGCCAAATTTTTGGGCCTGAAAATCGACAAATGGAGAAAAGTGTTTTTGGCAAAAAGACTTATGTGACGTGTACTTTATGAAGAGGAAAATTGTGCACCATATATTTTTCAAGATCAGAATATGGGAAAATGGCAAAGGGTTAAGGGTCGCACAAGTTTTGGGCTGGTCGCGCAAGTGACCTACGTGCCGTGAAGAGACTTGCACGCCGATTCCTAGGAGGACTGGAAACTTGCGCGCCTATTGTTTTTCAAGATCATAAAATCAAAATATGGCAAAGGAAAGAAGGTTGCACAAGTATTAGTGTGGTTGCGCAAGTGAGTAGTGCTACAGAGGCTAGGGAGGATGAGCTGTGAGCCGGAACCTGTGCGCCGAGGGAAGACTTGCACGCCACCATGCAGGGGGTCCAGTTTGCCTATAAATAGAGGACCACCCCTCCTCATTTGGATCAAATTTCAAGTCTTAGAGATTTTTTCGAGCTCTCGTCATGCAAGTGGTTGAGTCGC
Organism: Viscum album; assembly: GCA_963277665.1. Classification (NCBI taxonomy): domain Eukaryota; kingdom Viridiplantae; phylum Streptophyta; class Magnoliopsida; order Santalales; family Viscaceae; genus Viscum; species Viscum album. The sequence goes on along the minus strand of OY728123.1, from coordinate 1,191,771,098 downwards.
GCAAGTGGTTGTTGGGTCGCACAAGTAGAGGTTGCGCGCCGGTTGTTGGCTGCGCGACCAAGGCGGTTTGGAAGTTAAAGGTGTGAAGTCGCGCAATTTTGGAGTTGAAGGAGGAAGTGTCGTGCAAGTAAGTTGGTGTCACCTGCGTGCTGATGTTTTATCGTGCAAGTGACTTGCGCGCCATTCTTGAAACTTGTGTGCCGGTCTTGGTGAAGCGCGCCAGGAGAGGTTGTTGTACGCTAGTCGTTTTGGAGCTGCATGAAAACTGGAAGATTTCCCGATACCTTTGGTGAAAAGTGGGATTAGTTTACGAGTGAAAGTTGGACTTCAACAGAGCATCTAAATTCAATATAGGATGCATTATTTTGCAAAAATTAAGAGACCTTCACGTCAATAAACTGAGTGTGACTTCACCAAGGGCAGTGAGCTAGGGGGAGTCAACGGGAGTGACCTGAGGGATGCTGTGAGCTATCCCTAAACTTTTGTAAAGGCAGTGAGCCTGAGACAAAGTGACTATTCCCAAATCTTTGTAATCCACAACTATTTAAGATTAGTGGAATTTGGTACGACCTACAACTTATCGGCGTATGTTCCTTGGATGTAGCCCTTAGCGTTGAACCAAGTAAAAATTGTTGTGTCATCTCTTTGCATGTGAATGTTTCATTGCTGATCATATTCATCATACAGGTTTAACTAGTTCCTACCAACGTGGGAACAAGATCCTTGTTTTTAAAAGAAAAATTTGACACCCTGATTCACCCCTCCCCTCTCAGAGTGTCCCAGGGTCCTATAGGTTACTCAATATATACAATCGATTATTGATCTTATCAGAATGTACAAATACCTAAAAAAATTTAAAACAATTATCACTATTATAAGTAATAAATTGATTTTATATATTAAACCAAAAATAATGTATGTTACAAGTTTTTGAAACTAGTAGGAAAAAAAATTTGTCGACATTCTTCTATGGAAGCTGCTGTAATTTGAGGAAATTATTTCTTGATATGATTTTTATATAACCTACAAATACAATAATATTAATTTAATTTAACTAAAATTATATAATAAGTGATAGGAGCACTTATAATACCATTGGTGACATTTCTTGATAGTTTATTAGAACATATGTATGAGCTCTGTGATGTTCATCATCTGAAATCCATCGTTCATAAACTTCACTGAAGCCAAGTTTGGGCAGATTAAAAACTGATAATTGATTTCTCATGTAATTTTCATCATTTCCCTCATTACAACCCATGCAGTTGTGTTTTGATGGGTATTCAGATTAAAAGTAATGAGATCATAACAAAGAAATTTTCTCTTATAAATAATCTTTTGCAGTTGAGCCATCAAACGATGTTTTGTTATGTAATTTTTTCTACAATTTCTACATGCATCTTTCAAATGGGTACATCCATATAAACTGTATTGGACCTCCACATTTTTCTTCTTGTGGAAATTTTAATGTCAAATTTTCCATTGAGTCAAACAAAGTAGGTGGGAATATTTTTTCCAGATGATATAAAATTAAAACAACATCTTCTTGCAGTCTAATTACTACATTGTAGTCAGTTTCCGCTGCAAAAATGTCTCTAAAAAATATGATATCTCTGTTAGCACATCCCAATTCATAGAATTCTATAAGTCTCTCAATTAAATTGGTATAATTTTTTCCATTATAACATAACATTCCTGACTTTTCAATCTGGTAATATAACCATTTCTGACACATCTTCCCAAATTGGAAGCATAACCATATGGAAGTCTCAAATATGAAATCCAATAACAAAATAATAAGTGACTCTATTTGGACAATGTATAAGCTACTTTTGGATTCATTAACTTCTATAATCTGACATTTTCAAACAGTTCTAGTTCTGGTCGCCTACAAATTTGAGAAAGATCTAATCGTATCTTTATATTTTCTTTGGTCTTAGCTGGTGTATCTATAACTGTATGAAAAAAATTATTGAAATAGTTTTTCTCAATATGCATGAAATCCAAAATGTAATGGACCGATAAATCAAAAAAATATGGCAAATCCTAAAAAAAGATTTATTTTATCCAATTGTGCTCTTTTCTAATTCCATAAATTTTATATTGGTTTATTTCTTATCCAAATTTGATCAAAGGTAATGAAGAGACAACTTATGTTAACTCTGTACCCAAGATCATTTTTGGAGGTCCATCTTTTTAAATTTTTCCTTTTCTGAAATGATATTTTTTTTCTAAAAACGATGATTCGTTGGAAGGAATATGCGATGGAAGTCAAAGAAATAAGGTTTTTTTCCATTGAGGAGAAAAAATGATTTGTTTTCCCTCATACAGTACGGACATGATTTTGGACCATGTGTACTTCACCCAGATAATAAGAAGTATACTAGGAAGTCACTAATTTTCCACATCAATGCATCTTTCATCAAAAAAATTGTTTTTCTACAACATAAAATGTACTCACACCATTACTCCACAATAAATTTAACTCATCAATCAATGGTTTCAAATAAACATCAGTATTCTTTTTGGGATTTCTGGGAATTAATAAAGTCAAAAAGATATATGGCTCTTTCATCAACATCCAAGGGGGTAAATTTTATAGAGTTATAAAGATAGGCCAACATGAATACTAACTACCTTAATAACTAAATGGATAGAAACCATCTGTAGAAAAACTCAATCGCATGTTTTTTGATTCTAAAGAAAAAGACGGATGCACTTGATCAAAATGTTTCCATGAATCACCATCATAGGGATGATTTAAGCTTTTATCGGTTGTAATATTTATTTTTTTCCATTCCATTAATGTTGCTATGTTTGGGGACATAAACAAACGTTTCAATCTGGGTGTAAGAAGAAAATATTTCAACTTTTTTACAGGAATCAATCAATACTTTCCCACTTGAGCCTCTTTATACCTTGATTTTCCACATGTGGGACAACTATTCAACGACTCATTTTCACCATAATATAAGATGAAATCATTATAACATGCATGAATTTTCTGATAACCAAGACCTAGATTACGAACTAGCCTCTTACTCTCATTAAAATTTGTAGGCAACACAATTACTTAAAGTAACAGTGTTTGAACCAAAGAGAATATCTAATAAAAACAACAATTTGACATTCCATCATCTGATTTAATAGCCATAAGTTTGGAAACTGCTTCAAATTTTCTTATCTTGCAACCAAGATATATGGTATTCTCAATGGACCTCAACAACTCATAAAAATTAGATGGTTCCAACTCAAGAGTTAAATCAATATCATCTTTCATTTTAGTTTGTTGAATAGACGGATCTGTCACATCATGTACTAAATTTTGAAACCTTACTGGATTTGGAACCAAATTATTAGTATCTTATCTGGAATAGCGTTCACCATGTTGATACCAAAAAACATAATCTGGTTGAAAACCAAAATGAAATAAATGACCTCTAATGTTTTCAAATGTGTCAAACATTCTTAGAGCACATTTTTTACAAGGAAACTTAATTGTCCCTTCTGAAACAAATTCTAGTTTTGATGATTCAAATGATAAGAAAGCTTGAACACCTTAAATATATATAGGATTTAAACCAGAACCATTTGGATTCCTACGCTGATTTATCCAACAAAAATAATCTAATAATTATTGTTTTTGACTTCCTTGCTTCATAGGTTTTCTAAAGAATATAAAATAATTATTTTATTGTATAATTTGATATAAGAAAAACATCAAAAAAGTGAAGACAGTTAAATTCCATTTTCTAGAAATTTATAATAATTTCTATTATTTGATAGTTATTTATACAATATTTTTAAACTTTTAAACTAATATACATTAATTTGTAATAATTAATATTAATTACCTCTAATTATTATTAATTATAGTTACTTTGTAGAAATTATTTTTAATTACCATTGGCATAATTTCCAACAGATTGGTGGTAGCTCTTTTTCCTGATGACTCGTCTCCTTGTAAGGAGATCAGTCGTCAGAAAAAAAAAAAGATCCTCTTTTTTATAATGGCTCCTCTCCTTACAAATTTCTCTTGACTGAAATCATTATGAAAAACTTACTCTGACATATATTAGAGCACATTTTTCATACATATTTCAGTGGGAGAAATTTGTAAGGAGATGATATGTCAAGAAAAAGGAAGCCGCTAATCCACTAGAAATTGTGCCAATTAATAACAATGTACTCGAATTTATTCAAATTTTTTAAAATTAATACTAATTATTACTAATTATTCTTAATTTTTTTTAATTATTTATAGTTATTCCAAATTATTCCTATTTATTCTTAATTATTTCTAATTATTGATAATTATTCCTAATTATTTGAAGTTATTGTTAATAATTCCTAATTATTTCTAATTATTTCTAATTATTTCTAATTATTTCTAATTATTTCTAATTATTCTTAATTATTCCAAATTATTCCTAATTATTAATAATTATTGCTAATTATTTCTAATTGTTGTTAATTATTGCTAATTATTCCTAATTATTTCTAATTATTGATAATTATTACTAATTATTGTTAATTATTGCTAATTATTTCTAATTATTGTTAATTATTGAAAATTATTTCTAATTGTTACTAATTATTGCTAATTAATCCTCATTAATCCTAATTAATCCTAATTATTACTAATTAATCTGAATTGTTACTAATTAATCCTAATTATTACTAATTAATACTAATTATTACTAATTAATACTAATTAATCCTAATTATTACTAATTATTACTAATTAATACAAATTAATTCTAATTAATCCTAATTATTACTAATTAATCATAATTATTACTAATTAATCCTAATTATTTATAATTAATTCTAATTATCACTAATTAATCCTAATTATTTCTAATTAATCATAATTATTACTAATTAATCCTAATAATTGCTAATTAATCCTAATTATTGCTAATTAATCCTAATTATAACTAATTAATCCTAATTATTACAAATTAATCTAAATTATTACTAATTATTACTAATTATTACTAATTAATCCTAATTATTACTAATTATTACTAAATATTACTAATTAATACTAATTATTACTAATTAATCTTAATTATTTCTAATTAATCCTAATTATTGCTAATTAATCCTAAATATTCTTAATTATTTCTAATTATTCCTAATTATTCCTAATTAATCCTAATTATTGCTAATTAATCCTAATTGTCACTAATTATCGCTCATTATTACTGATTATTACTAATTAACCCTAATTATTACTAACTATTACTAATTAATACTAATTATTACTAATTAATCCTAATTATTACTAATTATTACTAATTAATCCAAATTATTACTAATTTTTACTAATTATTACTAATTGTTACTAATTAATCCTATTTATTACTAATTGTTACTAATTGTTACTAATTATTACTAATTATTACTAATTATTGCTGATTATTACTAATTATAACTAATTAATCCAAATTATTACTAATTACTCCAAAATATTCCTAATTATTCCTAATTATACCTAATTAGTACTAATTATTACTAATTGTTACTAATTGTTACTAATTAATCCTAATTAATACTAATTATTACTAATTATTACCAATTATTACTAATTATTACTAATTAATCCTAATTAATCCGAATTATTCCCAATTATTCCTAATTATTCCTATTTATTCCTAATTATTACTAATTAATACAAATTAATACTAATTATATCAGATTATTACTAATTATATCAAATTATATCAAATTATTACTAATTATATCAAATTATTCCTAATTATTACTAAGTATATCTAATAAATTATTACTAATTATTATTAATTATTATTAATTACTGATAATTCTTACTATTTTTTACTATTTTTTACAAATTATTACTATTTTTTATAATTTATTACTAATTTTTATAATTTATTACTAATTTTTAGAATTTATTGATGATTTTTAGAATTTATTGCTAATTTTTAGAATTTACTACTAATTTTTAGAATTTACTACTAATTTAATACTAATTGAGTTCTAATTCTTTATAATTATCATTAATTATTTGTAATTATGACTCATTATTTCCAATTATGACTGGGTATTTGTAATTATTACTAATTATTTTTATTTATTACTAATTGTTTCTATTTATTACTAATTATTTCTAATTATTTCAAATTATTTCGAATTATTTTTAATTTACACTATCACATAATTATTCATAAAAAATAAGAACTAAAAAAACAAATATCTAATTTTAACTTAATTTAATTGAAAATAATTAACAAAAATTATAAATAATTTAAAATAAAATAAATTAACTAAACAATAAAAAAATAGACAAATACATTGAAATTGAAGGTTTTAGAGTATAGAATACACGAACTATGCTCTGATTGAAAGCTTTAAACTATGAAAAAGTTTAGAAAAAAAATTCCAGCAGAATGATAGAGAGAGATTGAGAGAGGAGTAGAATTGGAGAAAAACGGATGGGGTATATATAGGTTAGATCATTTGCGACGGGAAGTCCGTCGCAAATGCCAACCACCCGTAGTAATTACTTCAGCGGGTAAATAGTCATTTGTGACGGGTCCTGTTGCAAATGACAACCTGCCAACATACTATTTTCGACGGGGCGAATTCTCATCGCAAATACTAAAAACTGAATCAAGTATTTTTGACGAGTCCCGTCGCAAATACCAACAACCTGCAGTAATTACGTCGGCGGGTAAATAGTCATTTGTGAAGGGTCCTGTCAATGACAACTTGTCGACATACTATTTGCGATGGGGCGAATTTCCATCGCAAATACTAAAAACTGAATCGGGTATTTGCGACGGGAATCTTTTACCCATCGCAAATGCTCTTCCCGTGGTCTGAAGGGAAAGTTGCGCCAAAATTTTTGTGACGGACCCCTTCTCTCCCATCGCAAATGGCCGTTATTTGCAATGGGGTATGTTTCTCGTCGCAAATAACCCGTCACAAATGAGCATTTTTTGCGTATTGATATCAACCTTGGAGAGTGATAGTGTATAGAGGCTGGTATTGGTATATCCTAGTGTGTATGTGATGATGAGGATGGCTTGTGCTCTTGAGAGGCCAACCTAGGAGATATGTGATGGGTTCGGGAGTATGGCCAACCCATGTGAGGAAGATGTATGATTCAAGGCTAGGCGTCATTCCCCTTGATGTAATATGAAAAATTATGGGTAGGGGCCATTCCATTAAATGTTGTATATGTGATATTATGATGTGGGATCTATTCCCCTCAATTTGATATTACGGGTGGGACAACACCCCCCTCCCCATGATAGTGCCTAATCTGAGTATTGTATCACTGAGAGGGGGAGGGGGTGAATTAGTGATACTCTTTTTTTATGTTTCTTTTCAATTGAAACAACCCTTGCCTCCTGTTCAATTCCCTAATGATAAAAAAATCAACAAACATCCAAAGTAACATAAATATTTACAAGGTTCGCTATTCAATAAGAATAGCTACATCCTTGGTATGGTTTGGAAATGATCCAAGACCATACAATCCACTAGAAATCAATCCTTGGATTACAACAAGTAGGATTTTCCCTTTCACTCGTGTAGCACTATGAAACAATCCCAATAGTTCATGTGCACCCTCTTAGCATAATAGGGTAATAAAATTATTTTGTAAAAACTCATGTTACCTGTGCTTCTTTTCAATTCAACAAATGTATTCAAATTGTAATAAAATTCATCAATTCCTTACCCAGAAGAAAGGTAAGAACCACCTAGACTTTGTTATGAAACACTATGTTAAATCTTTTCTAAGTCTCATTCCTCCGAGTCTGATTCCTACAAAACAATACTCCCAGACCGATTTTATGATAGAATACAGTAGAGTAAAATCAACACCACTTCAATTCACAAATACAATTGTCAAGCTGAATAGAATATGAATGAATCGGCACCACCCAAGACAATTTTCAATTTGAATAGAATTGATCTCTTCTTCTATATAGAAACCTGGAGCTTCTCTCTCTTCTGTAGTGAATAGTGAAAGCATCTCAAAAGTACAATGTACTTGATGCCCTTTTATAGGTGACCCAAAACAAGTTTAGGTAGGAATCCCAAAACACATTCTTACTCACTTAAATTCACCCAAATCTGAATTTCTCCTGAAATATCAGAGGAATTATGACTTTCTCAACGCTTCACGATTCTTCTCAAAACTTACACAATCTTTACCTCTTCTTCTTAAAACTCCCATTTCAATTATTGAGAATGATTTCAATTGTTGAGCAATACATGGGTCAGATCATCTGGATCTAATCCTTTCATGCATATTTCTTCAAAACAATGATTGATACCATACCAATTGAATGTTTTTGAATAAATTAACTTCTCCACTTGATATACAATCACCCTTTTAAATGAAAGGCTCCCCCTTGAAAATTTATACATCAATATCTACTTTCATTTATTTTCTCTTGACCCACTTGAGAAAACACATCATCACATTCAAAACATTTTCTAGAATTTTGATTTCCTTCATGACTTTAAATGCATTGAGGAGAATCTTTAGCATCATCTGAATTAAATTAGAAAGTATTGTAACTTTCCATTCATTCATTATTATTTATTTTCATCTAAAACCAGTCATGATATTTTTTTAAAACAAATGGTCTGGATACGATCATCCTAAATATGATCATTCCAGATACGATCATTCTGGATATGATCATTCCTAGTTATGATCATTCTGGTTATGATTGCTGGTTACAATTGCTGAGTATGATCATTAAAATCTAAAAACAATGATCTTCCCATATATGATGCAATCTAAAAACAATGATCTTCCTAGATATGATACAATCTGAAAACAATGATCTGCCTTGATACAATACAATCTAAAAACAATGATCTTCCTGGATATAATACAATCTGAAAACAATCTGAATGTGATTCATTCTCAATCGACACCATCTCTTTCCTTTTATTCTACCTGAATACTATTGTTTTGAAAAACAATCGGTGTCTTATCTTCCATCAGCATCACCTTTCCCATCGGAATCACCCTTTTCATCGGCACCTCCTTTTCCTTCGGCACCACCTTCATCGACACCACCTTTACATCAGTACCACTTTCATCAGCACCACCTTTTCCTTCAGCACCACCTTTCCGTTGGAACCACTTTGATTGTTTTGAAACACAATCAGAACCACCTATTCAATCTGGATACGATTGTTTTTTTGATTGTTTTGAAAAACAACTGGTAACTCTTCTTTCTCTCTTCCATCCGGATACAATAAATCTGAATTAGATTCTTTTTTGATTGTTTTGAAAAACAATCTGAATATGATTCTTTTATGATTGTATTGAAAAACAATCTGAATATGATTCTTTTCCTATTGTAATCATTTCTTTCACTCCCCCTTTCTTCTATCAAGATTTCATCACAAGTTCTCATTACAACTCATGATTTATATGAAATAAAAATCATCAAATCATCATCACAATTAAAACAAAAGTTTCACATCGGTTCTAGTGTGAAATCAATGAAAATAAACTTCCAACATGATACATTCTCATATGAAACTAATTCTTCATGAAACCAATTAATTCTTTTATAAAACAAAATCTCAAAACAATTGTTTCCAAAACAAAGTGAAGTGATTTCTTTTCTTCAAAACCAACCTTGACAACAAAAGACAAATCTTGAGACCTTCATCACCTTCATCATCATCTTGGTTCTAACAATATCCCCCTTTTAGATTTTTTTTTCAATGTTTCATAAATCATTGAACCTTTTAACCTCAAGAAATGGATTAAATATCAATAATTATAATCCTATTTGAGGTAAATCATTGTATAAAATAAGAATCGTTAATAGTAAGCCCATGAAATCCCAAAAAAATGATCATGATTGTAATGTCCCGGACCTCTCTGGTCCATTACTTTGAAAAAATCAAGTGTACGAGGTTTTTTGAGAGGTCAAGGTGACATATCCCCAACACTTTTCCAAATTTCCATTTCTGTGAACAATTCCATCGATGAACAGTTCCAATGGTAGACCATTGTGAACAGTGCATCGGTAACTATCTATGAACAGTTCCAACGGTAGACCGTTGTGAACAGTGCATTAGTAACCTTCTATGAATAGTGTCATTGGTGACCTTCTATGAATAGTTCCATTGGTAACCTTATGTGAACAATGCAACGGTGACCTTATGTGCATAGTGACATCGGTGACCATATGTGAACAGTGTCATCAGTGAACTTCTGTGAACAGTGTCATTGGTAACCTTATGTGAACAGTGCAATGGTGACCTTATGTGAACAGTGACATCAGTGACTTTATGTGAACGGTGTCATCGATGACCTTCTGTGAACAACGTCATGGGTAAAATTATGTGAACAGTGCAACGGTGACCTTAGGTGAACAGTGACATCGGTGACCTTATGTGAATAGTGTCATCGGTGACCTCCTATGAACAGTGTCATCAGTAACCTTATGTGAACAGTGCAACAGTGAGGTTCCAACAGTGAGGTTCCATCGGTGACCTCTATTTCCTTTGGCAAATTTTGAGTTCATGAACCGTGTTTCCAGAACGGTGAGGTTCCATCGGTGACCTCTACTTTGGAAAATTTTGAGTTTATGAATAGTGTTTCCAGAACGGTGAGGTTCCATCGGAAACCTCTATTTCCTTTTGAAAATTTTGAGTTCATGAACAGTGTTTCTAGAATGGTGAGGTTCCATCGGTGACCTCTATTTCCTTTGCCAAATTTCGAGTTCAGGAATGATGTTTCCAGCTTCCTATAGTTTCGCTTCTTTGACGTTTCCTTTGACGTAAAATGCATTTAAGGCCTCATTTTAATGACTCTAAGGCCGATTCAAAGGTCATAACTATGACAACCCTGCTTTTATTACAAACTTAAACATGATTTATTACATAAACTATTCACTTGATACAACATGGAATATCGAGAGGTCTAGTTTCTTTGGGGCTTAGGATCATTACATAACAACTTAAAACATGAAATACAACATCTTTATAGAAAACTTCCTTTACATGACCACTACATTCCCTCATACTTAGCATTTCATGGGACAACCTGAGGACATGCATAAGAAAAGGGTGAGCTATAAATCCCAGTAAGGGAATAAACATGGAATACATGAGGAGTACAATACATGTTAGAAAATAGGCATATCAATAGATCACAAGAGAAACATGGACATAAAGGCACGATAAATCATGATAATCATAACATGGAAATGTGGAAACAACACTTAACATGGAATTAGCATGAGCCAAGGCTCATTTCACATGGAGCATGAGTAAATCCTCATTGCACATGAATCACGAGTAAACCATCGTTGCACTTGAATTATCATGAGTCAACACTCATTGCACATGACGTATCATGATACTATACTTTACCCAATGCATTGGAGCGCTATAAGGGCGCACCCTTCTTAAACATTTCATTTCATGCATAAGTGTTCCACATGGATCATAAAACATGGATTCATAAAACATAATAATTTATTCCATGACAAAGGAATGTGGAATAAAAATTTATAATTAATAAGTAAATGTGCATGAAGGTGAATACCCTTGATGGAGAATGGGCATGGTATTCACTAGACAATGTCATTGGCTTAGAAAATTGGTGCAATTTCGGCAGCGAAACAGCGTGATATAAGAATTCATAAAAAATGGTTGATGAGAGATAAAGGGGTGTCCCATAATATCTACATGAAATGGACATTAAGGGGGTCATATAGATACATGTCCCAACAATTGTAATGGAATTTAGATTCATGATACAAAATTATTGCTTGAATGTAAATGAGGAGAGAGAAGTTCCTTTCGGAATTTCGGCATAGTAATGGGTGTACATGGGAGGCATTTAATGAGAGAGAAAGGGGTATCCCATAATTCAAACAATATGAGGGCAGTATGGGAGAGGTTCTAAACCATACCCCATCATTTATAATTGAAATTAAAAGGGCATAACAATATTTGTAAAATTGGACAAAAAAGTGAAAGGAAGAAAAACCCTTACCTGGAAGTGTGCTTCCAAAGGCTTGAGAGAGGCTTGAGAGAGGCTTATTGGGAGCTTGGGGAACCTTGGTAGGATTATAGAGAGAGTAGGGAAGAGGTTGGATGAACTACCAAGGCTTTTAGTGAGGAGGAAGTGGGAGCTTGGGTGGGTTTATATAGGAAAGGTGAGTGAATTATTTATTATTTACGTTTGGGACCCCTTACATTAAACTAATCCAAACCACAAATAAGCTCATGGTTTTTGCCAATGGTTTTTGGAAAAGGGGAGAGGAAAAAAATATTTTATAAGGCCAAAGTCCTAAATTCTAAAAATAATGGGGTTTCTTATGTGGAGGTGAGTCACACTCCCATGGAAAATAATTTAAAAAGACAAGATGTTTAATAAGTATTGAGGGGTCCATTAATACTTTGTAAAATAAGTCAAAAAAACACAAAATCACATTATTTTAATGGTAAAATATATATTGTCCTAACATAAAGCTTATAGTATTTTATTACATCACTATTGGGTCATTATGATGTCATAAAACACATTATATATTTAAACGGTATTTAATTTTTACCCAAAAATTTGACTGTCTCATAAAATTATGAAAAATTCACCATTGGATAATTTCAACATCCTAATTCCATAAATAATATTTATTTTATATAAATAATTTTCTAAATATGTTAATTTTCACTTTTAAAATAAAAACCGACATTTATCGAAAATTCACGGGTTTTGACAAAAATGGCTTTCAAACCTTAAAAAAATTACAATTACATTCATAAAATTATAAGATCATTTATATTTAATAAAAGTTAATTTAATAATAATAATATTTTATTAAAATATTATTTAATTCAAAAATCCATTAATTCATTAAAATAGATTTTTTATCTAAATATTAACTAAAAAAATAGTATGTGTGCTTTAAAAAAAACTATTTACAAAGTGTCAATAATGACAAGAAGGTATATTCATTATTATATACAGAAAATAATATACATGAACATAGTACTAGAGATTTGTTACATAACCTCTTAAAACAGCCACATAAGACCTAAGGGTAAGCTGTGTGATGGTGACAGACTCTTGGGGTGGCTCAGATAACATCGCTCGATTGGTAATCTATATCAACTTCCACTTTTCCCGTAGATAGTCCCTTTCGAGCTTGACATGATGAAGCTCAGCTTGGGCTTGGTCAAGAGCGAAACCCAAGGATGCCACCTTTTTTCCGAGCTCTGACAAATGGGCTTCGTATGGAGCAATTATACTGGATGAGGTCATCACTTCTTTTGTTTGAGTAAATTGGATTTGTTAAAGCCCTATATTTATACTAATCATGTGGTCACTGTTCAACGGCTATATTAGAAATGGTCAAAAATTCTTAACATAAAATCAAATAAGTTGAAATTTTATATAAACATTTTACATAAAGAGACATTTAATTAGATCAAGAGGGATTTCCATTAATAAAACTTTGGGTTGTTACAATATTCCCCCCTTAAGAAATTTTTACCTCAAAATTTCCTTTTCCCATACTAAAACAGATGTGCGTAACTCAGCTTCATCATTTCCCCCAATTCCCAAGTCACTTATTCAAACTTGTGGTTTCTCCGTAACACCTTGACGATGGGCATTGTCTTATTTCGTAGAACTTTTTCTATACGATCTAAGATCTTCACTGGTTACTCCTCATAAGAAAGATCATCCTCCAACTGTACTGCCTTAGAAGAGAGTACATGTGAAGGGTCTGGTATGTACTTCCTTAAGAGGGATACATGAAAGACATCATGTACTTTGGCCATGGTAGGTGGAAGTGCTAGTCGATAGGCCACAACCCCGACACGATCAAGAATCTCAAAGGGGCCGATGTACCTTGGACTTAACTTACGTTTCTTTACAAACCTCGTGACCTTTTTCCATGGAGATATGCATAGAAAAACCATGTCTCCGACTTTAAACTCAAGGTCTCATCAACGATTATCTGCATAACTCTTCTGTCGACTATGGGATGCCTTGATATGTTGTTGTATGGTTTTCACCTTCTCCACTATTTCTCTGACCATTTATGGTCCAAGCAGCTTACATTCACCGACCTCATCCCAACATGCTGGTGTTCTACACCTTTTCCCATACAGGGCTTCATATGGTGCCATTTGGATGCTCGAGTGGAAACTTTTATTATAAGAGAACTCAACCAGAGGAAGATATTGATCTCATCCTCTCTTAAATTCCATTGAGCATGCTCTCAACATGTCCTCAAGTGTTTGGATATTCCGCTCGGATTGGCCATCAGTTTGAGGATGATAGGTCGTACTAAAGTTGAGTTCAGTATTCAGAGCATGTTGAAGACTCTTCCAAAACTTAGAGGTGAATCTTGGATCTCGGTCAGACACAATAGACAGTGGTACTCCATGCAGCCTTACCACTTCCCCAATATATATCTGTGCCAGTTGATCTAATGAGAAATCCTCCCGAATAGCAATGAAGTGTGCAGTCTTTGTAAGACGATCCACAACAACCCGGATTTCATTGTCACCTTTGGATGTCCTCAGAAGTCCGGTGAAAAATTCTATGGTGATGTTCTCCCATTTCCATTCTAGTATGGGCAATGGTTTCATCACCCCCTTAGACATCTGCATCTCTTCCTTCACTTTCTAGCACACCAGGCACTTTGATGTACATTCAGCAATCTCCTTCTTCATATTATCCCACCAAAGGTTTTCTCAGAGATCTCGATACATCTTTGTGTTCCCCGGGTGAATAGAGAAATTTGAACTATGTGCATCATCCAAAAGTTCCTTCTTCATCTCTGGACTTGATGGAACACATAGTCTTTTCCAAAATCGCACAATTCCTTATTCATTAACATTAAACTCTGATGATTTCCCTTTTTTGATAGCTTCTACTTTTTCTTAAATTCCCACATTATCCTTTTGATCATTCTTTAACCTTTCCAAAAGAGACGGTTGAGCAATCATTTGTGAAAGAATTTATGATGTTCCCTTCTTTATGATTCCCATGTCCATCTTCATAAAGTCTAAGAATATTGGATCCTTCTCAATTCTCATCATTGATAGAATCGCTGGGTCCTTTCTACTTAGGTCATCTGCCACCTTGTTCACTTTCTCAGGGTGGTAATGTATTGAACATTCATAATCCTTGATGAGCTCTATCAATCTTCTCTGGAACATATTAAGCTCTTTCTAAGTGAATATATATTTAAGACTCTTGTGGTGAGTATATATCTCACATTTCTCCCCATAGAGATAATTCCACCAGATTTTCAAGGCAAAGATCACCATCACCAACTCCAAATCATGCATTGGATAGTTTTGCTCATGTATTTTCAACTGCCTTGAGGCATAGGATATCAATTTATCATTCTGCATCAGCACACAGCATAATCCCTTCTTCTAAGCATCACTGAATACCACAAAAGTTTCCCCACTTGTGGGTAAAGTGGGCACGGGCGCAGTGATAAGCCTCCTTTTCAACTCCTTGAAGCTTTCTTCGCATTCATCACTCCAAGAAAACTTTACTCCCTTTAGAGTTAGCTTGGTAAGAGGGTTGGACAATCGTGAGAAATTTATCACAAATCGTCGATAATATCCAGCTAACCCCAAGAAGCTATGGATATCTGTTACCGATGTTGGCCTCGACCATCCCTCAATTGCATCTATTTTGGAGGGATCCACATATATCCCATTGCTTGTGATGATATGGCCCAAGAATGATACCTCCTTCAACCAGAACCCACACTTGTTGTACTTTTCATAGAGCTTCTCCTTGCGCAAAGTCTCTAGTAAAGTTCTTAAATGATCCTCATGATCCTCCTTGGTTTTGGAGTATATTAGAATATCATCTATAATGAATACCAAAAATTTGTCAAGGTAATCTCAAAAGACTCTATTCATCAAGTCCATGAAGATTTCTGGACCATTAGTGAGTCCAAAAGGCATTACTATGAATTCATAGTGCTCGTATCTTGTACGAAAAGCAATCTTGGGGACATATTCATTCTTCACCCTTACTTGATAATATCCCAACCGCAAATCTACCTTGGATAAGTATTGTTCTCCACGCAGATAATAAAACAATTCATTGATATTTGGCAGAGGATACTTTCTCTTTATCGTGATTTTGTTAAGTTCACGATAATTGGTGCAAAGCTGCATTGACCCATCCTTCTTCTTGACGAAGAGGACTGGTGCACCCCATGGTAAATCACTTGGGTGTATAAACCCTTTATCCAGATTCTCCTATAGTTTTTTCTTCATCTCTTCAATATCCACAACAACCATTCAATATGGAGTCTTGGATATCGGTAGTTCCCCTGGTATAAGTTCAATTAAGAATTCAACATCTCTTCTAAGAGGAAGACCATCCAGTTCCCCAGGAAACACTTCAGTGAATTCCCTCACAATAGGCATTTCTTCAAGTATGGTTTCTCCTTGGACTCAATCATCTGAGTGAGATACACGTGATCATAGGGCAGTAATATCCATGCTTGAGATGATGGAGCTAAAGGAGATTCATCTTTCTCCTTACACTTGTAAATAATCGGGGGTCGATTCTCCATATGGAGTGTGATTTCCCTTTCCCGAAAATTTATGTTAGCTCTATATAAGGAAAGCCAATCCATGCCAAGAATTGCATCAAATTCCACCAGAGGGAGTATGAAGAGGTTCACTGGGAAATTAAATCCACAGATTATAACAGGGGAGGACTTATATTCATGGGATGCAATGATTTCCCCATTTGCTGTACTCACTGACATCTTCACTTCCATGATTTGTGGTGGTGCTTGGATTGTTCTACTAAACTTTTGAGATATAAAAGAATTCGTAGAACCTGAATCAAAAAGCACTTTCTCTATTCTTGAATGAATAACTAGCGTACCTGTCACCACTTTGTTTTTGGGGTTCACTTCAGCAGAAGTGATGGCAAAAGCTCTTCCTTGCTGCCTTGGAGGTTGTTGGTTTCCTCCGAAAACCCTTGTATTAGGGTACTGATTTGAAAAATTCCCCGGTTCTTTGTAGTTTTAGAAATGAACAATGCATTGAGGTTCGAATGGAGCATTCCTCTCCTTTTTCGCAGCTGCGAGTCTTTCTTTCCGACAGTTAACAGCTAGGTGCCCTTCTCTTCCACACCTAAAGCATTTCCTCGTCCCCTTGAGGTAATTTCTAGGGTTCTTCTTTCCGCACTTTTGGTAAGTGGGGTGTTGGATCTTCTTAGCACCATTGGATTTATCCATCGGACCACCAGCATTGAATTCCACCTTATGCTTCTTGTCCCCATGATACCCCTATGATTCTCCGATCTCCATTTCTACCTTGAGGGAAAATCGAACAATTTTCTCATAGCTATTGAAGTCACAGATCGCCAATTCTTTCCATATGCTAGGCTTCATCCCACCAAAGAAGTGGTCAACTTTGCATTCAAGGGTAACGACAAAGTCGAAAGAATATCGTGCAAGCCTTGTGAATTTTTCCTCATACGCTCCAACAAATTCTTCGTCTTTTTTCTTGAGGTAAAAGAAGTCCCTTTCCATCTTAAGCCAGAGGGTGCATGGAAAATATTTAACAAAAAACATCTTCTGGAAATCCTTCCATTCCAACGCCTCAATATCCTCCTCAGGATTCGTATTTTTTATCAACGTCCACCATTGATCAACTTCACCCTCCATACGATAAGCCTCCAGGAGAACCTTCTCTTGTTCAGAACAATGAATGATGGAGAAGATATTTTCAATGGAGTTGATCCATTTTTCAGCGATCGTGGTATCAGATGATCCACTAAAAGTAGGAGGCCTTTGTCTCATGAAGCTCTTGATAGCGACTTGTTATTTCTTAGGGGGGTTTGGACATTCCTCTTGACCCATGTTTTTATTCAAATCTTGATTTAGCTGATAGATAAGTGTGACAAAGTTCGCGATTCCCACTCCCATTGGATTGGGCATCTCATTAGTACATTCATCACACTAATCTTCACATCGGTTGTTAGCTCAGGTCCTACTATTACCGACCATTGGCTGGAATAAAAGGAAAGTTTAGGGGTAACACATAAAGGGTAATCCAAAGACAAAATTTGATGACTTATAAATAAACTTTTATTTCCTTAACTCATGAGTCTATAGGCTTCAATCTAGGCTTTTCATGATCTACTCTCTAACATATATTCTTAGGGTAATTTTTTTTAATTCCCTTAATAAGGGTTCATACTAAGCTTGTGAATTTATCAAAACATATCCCCTGAGAGTTTTGTAACCAAGAGTGCAGTAAGACCCGTTGTCATGCACCAGTTCCCGTTCAAGTCTAGCTCAAAGTAGTGTTTTCGGGTTTTACCCCTAGGATACATTTGTGCCAGAGCCGCCTCTACTTGCTCGTATCCAGATAGGGATTTATTTTTTTGATAAACCACTTACTTAGTACTTACCAAAACTTAGGGATGTTTTTATTATACTTAGTCTTGTCACTAAGGCTTTACTAGGGTTTTCAAATCCTAATCCCAAAAATAACTAAACCTATCCTCTGATACCAACTATGAAAACCCTACTTTTATTAGAAACTTAAAAATGATTTATTACATAAACTATTCACTTTAAACAACATGTAATATCGAGAGGTCTAGTGTCTTTGGGGCTTAGGATCATTACATAACAACTTAAAACATGAAATACAACATATTTATTGAAAACTTCCTTTACATGACCACTACATTCCCTCATACTTAGCATTTCATGGGAGAACCTGAGGACATGCATAAGAAAAGGGTGAGATATAAATCTCAGTAAGGGAATAAACATGGAATACATGAGGAGTACAATACATGTTAGACAATAGGAATATCAGTAGAGTACAAGAGAAACATGGAAATAAAGGCATGATAAATCATGATAATCATTGCACATGGAGCATGAGTAAATCCTCATTGCACATGAAGCACGAGTAAACCCTCGTTGCACTTGAATTAGCATGATTCAACACTCAATGCACATGACGTATCATGATACTATACTTTACCCAATGCATTGGAGCGCTATAAGGGCGCACCCTTCTTAAACATTTCATTTCATGCATAAATGTGCCGCAAGGATCATAAAACATGGATTCATAAAACATAATCATTTATTCCATGAAAAAGGAATGTGGAATGAAACTTTATAATTAATAATTAAATTTTCATGAAGTTGAATACCCTTGATGGAGAATGCGAATGGTATTCACTACACAATGGCATTGGCTTAGAAAATTGGTGCAATTTCGGCAGCGTAATGGCGTGATATAAGAATTCATAAAAAATGGTTGATGAGAGAGAAAGGGATGTCTCATCATATCTACATGAAATGGACAGTAATAGGGTCATATAGATACATGTCCCAACAATTTTAATGGAATTTAGATTCATGATACAAAAGTATTTCTTGAATGTAAATGAAGAGAGAGAAGTTCCTTTCGGAATTTCGGCATAGTAACGGGTGTACATTGGAGGCATTTAATGAGAGAGAAAGGGGTCTCCCATCATTCAAGAAATAATAGGGAAGTATGGGGTAGGTGAGAAACCATACCCTAGCATTTATAATTTAAATTAAAAGGTCATAAAAATATTAAGAAAATAGGACAAAAAAGTGAAAGGAAGAAAAACCCTTACTTGGAAGTGTGCTTCCAAAGGCTTGAGAGAGGCTTGAGAGAGGATTCTTGGGAGCTTGGGGCACCTTGGGGGGATTATAGAGAGATTAGGGAAGTGGTTGGACGAACTCCAAAGGATTTGAGTGAGGAGGAAGTGGGAGCTTGGGTGGCTTTATATAGGAAAGGTGGGTGAATTCTTTATTATTTGGGTTTGGAACCCCTTACATTAAACTAATCCAAACCACAAATCAGATCATGGTTTTTCCCATGATTTTTGAAAAAGGGGAGTTGAAAACAATATTTTATAAGTCCAAAGTCCGAACTTCTTAAAATAATGGGGTTGATTATGTGGAGGTGAGTCACACTCCAATGGAAAATAATTTAAAAAGACAAGATGTTTAATAAGTCTTGAGGGGTCCATTAATGCTTTGTAAAATAAGTCAAACAAACCCAAAATCACATTATTTTAATGGTAAAACATATATTAGCCGAACATAAATCTTATAGTATTTTATTTTATCACTATTGGGTCATTATTATGTCATAAAACACAGTATATATTTAAACGGTATTTAATTTTTACCCAAAAATTTGACTGTCTCAGAAAATTATGAAAAATTCACCGTTGGATAATTTCGACATCCTGATTCCAAAAATAACATTTATTTTATCTAAATAATTTTTTAAATATGTTAATTTTCACTTTTAAATTAAAAACCGACATTTATCGAAAATTCACAGGTTTTGACAAAAATGGCTTTCAGACCTTAATAAAAATTATAATTGCATTCATAAAATTATAAGATAATTTATATTTAATAAAAATTAATTTAATAATAATAATAATATTTTATTAAAATTTAATTTAATTCAAAAATCCATTAATTCATCAAAATAGATTTCTTATCTGAATATTAACTAAAAAATACTATTTGTGATTTAAAAAACTATTTACAAAGTGTCAATAATGACAAGAAGGTATATTCATTATTATATACAAAAAATAATATAAATGAACATAGTACTAGAAATTTGTTACATAACCCCTTAAAACAGCCACATAAGACCTAAGGATAAGGTGTGCGATGGTGACAGACTCTTGGGGTGGCTCAGATAACATCGCTCGAGTGGTAATCTCTATCAACTTCCACTTTTCTCGTAGACGGTCTCGTTCGAGCTTGACATGATGAAGCTCAGATTGGTCTTGGTCAAGAGTGAAACCCAAGGATTCCACCTCTTTTCCGAGCTCCAAAAAATGGGCTTCGTATGGAGAAATTCTACTGGATGAGGCCATCGCTTCTTTTGTCTAAGTAAATTGGATTTGTTAAAGCCCTATATTTATACTAATCATGTGGTCACTGTTCAACAGCTATATTAGCAACGGTCAAAAATTATTAACATAAAACTAAAGAAGTTGACATTTTATATAAACATTTTATATAAACATTTTATATAAAGAGATATTTAATTAGATCAAGAGGGATTTCCATTAATGAAAATTTGGGTCATTACAATAACTCCTATATTAATTTCTCCTAAGTCTCAGAATGTTTTTTATCTACATGGTCAAACCACATGGTTTAATGTGATCCGCTTTTAATGGAAAATTCAGCGTATCTTAAACCACTGCTCCAGTAAATCTTCTAAAGGGATGATATATCTTCGTCCTTAGTTCTTCCTCCTTGTTCTCAGGTGTGAGATGCTCGAACATCCCATTCCTTTCCATAGGAGTTGTGCAATAAAACTTTCCTCCTATGATTTATTCCGCTATTTTTTTATGCAACCAAGAAATATCGACCAGTATTCGATATAAGTTATGTTCTATCATCATTCTTTTAGGTTCATCTCTTCCTATTTCCCCTCTCCCTTTTATGGAATGTTATCTCCTTATTCCAAATGTACTTTTCTTGGGTGTTAACCAGTGTGGTGGTGTCTCTATAACCTCAGGTGGATACAGTTGTCATGGGGGGAGAATATCGTAACCCATTTTGTGGCTCATTCTCGTATAAAGAACGTCAAGAACTATTTGAGGTAGGGGATTCATTGCTTCTCTTTTCTATTATGTGCAACTATAGAGTTATAATGTTTTATCCCACTAGATCACAATGAAATTTTCATAATAAATATTTTAACCAGGTAAATAAATTGAGATCGATCATATGTCATTGCCTCTTGTTTTCTAGATAGTGTGATATCTATACTTTCCTGTTTAGATTTTTCGTTCTCAATTTAAATTGTTAAATAACGTAAAGCTAGAATTAATTGATAATTTTTTGGATAAAGATAAAGAGGAATGTAAATGAATATGGTTCCTCTTGTTGTAATTTTATGTTAATAAAATTGGTGTAGTAATCATGTTTAATTATTTGTGATAGCCTACTGATTAGGTTTCCCAAATTTTGAACCTAAAAAAAAAATCGGTTAATCCAAGATGGATTAAAGAACTGGTTGTTTGATAAAAGATAATACATTATAGGGTTCTGAGTTACCCTCTTGCTTGTTTATGGGCTAAGAGCCCAATTGATATAATGGTTTTTTTCCTACTACTTGTGTTGTTATTTGAGCCTAGAAGGTTGTTGTTATATGTGGGGGCAGGGATGTCAATTTGTTGTGGCAGTAGATGATGCCTAGAGTGTCGAGATGCATCGATTTATGCATGTGGGTGTCGTAGAGGACACCAGGGATGATGGAATTGGTTGGATGTAAATATTTGTATTCTTGATGTTTCCTTAATTGTTTATCTACTTTACTTTCCCCACTGCTCAAGTCAGCTGGTCTTGCTTACCCTTCTTCCAAAAGGGGCGAAGACATGCGGGGTATGCCACGTGCTTTATGTGTCTAGCTTATCAAGGGAGGATGGGTCTACACCCTTTCTATAGGTAGAAAAGACTTGATGGGTAGTTCATCTACTCACCATGTGGATCCCACTTGTTTTTAGAATCATAGAATTTTTTCTAGAATTCCTGGGAATATGGGAAAGTAATGCTGTAAATAAATAATTGAATAAATGATATTAACCCATGGGGTTAGAGCTTGCTGGAACAAAATTTTTAGGTTACAATTTTAAAGGGATAGTGGACTTTGGGTGTCATGCTACTGAAATATAATGTGAAATTGTTTATGGTTAATTAATTTTTAATTAATTAATTAACATAAAGTGGAACTGACAAAAAGAGAATGAAGTAATGCAATTAATCTCTTTAAATGGTTGTGTGCTTATAGAATTCCTAGTCTTAGAAGTGGAATCTAGGAGTCTGAGATACGTTAGCTGTAGTTGAGTCTAAGACTACACTATTCCCTTAGTGTGGTTGTGAGATATAGTATATTCTGTACTTTTTGTGTTTCTATATGAAACTCCACCCCGTCAGTTAGAGAAACTGACACCTCGGGGATTCTGAGCCCTAGGGGTGTTTTCCCCAACATTCTGGTGGGGGGATGGATGGCTCACTACCCCCTTTGGCACCGCTCTCTTCTCTTCATAGTTACTTGTGCTGGTAGGCACAGTGGTTAGTTTTCCACATATATGTGTGTAGAGGGTTGTAATAGCTTGTGGTTATTCACACACATATATTCTGGATATAGTATCCTATAGACTACTATAGGTGTAACGTGTGTTGGCTATGATGGATTGAGGATCCTTACTCATTTTATGGGTTGTAATGGCTTGAGGTATAATACCTGATGTATGATACACATTATGCGAGCTATGGTGGCTCTTGGAAACTACTTGGTTACTTTCTTGTGTGAATGTGGTGGTTTTGTTGCACAAGGTGCATGTTTTAGTGCTTCGCCCAGGTGTCTGTGGGAAAGCCTTTTTGGAGAGAGATGCTTAGGAAGTGCGACATTGGGACAAAGCAGAAAACCAGTGTGGAAGTAGTAGCGTGGTACCCTTGATATTCTTTATTATATTATATACTCTTCTATGCATTACTTTGTGAGAGTATCCATGGTGAGGTTGGGAACTTATTATACCAGTTTAGGTGACGAGTTAGTTTCACTCGTTGTTCACTGTACTTTAGCATGATTTCTTTACTTTTTCATGAGATGATTTAGGGAGGATCCTACTGAATATACAATTATACTCAGCCTATGTATATATAAACTTTTTTTCAGGTCACTTGGAGTAAGTTGGAGATTAAGCTAGTTTCTTCTAGCTTGGGGTTGCAGGAGCTGTCCGGGCTTGTGGTTGCTACTGTTTTTACTTTATTTTGGGTACTTGTAGTTTTCCTCTTCTAGTTGTAGTAGTTTTTCATGACATTACATATGTGCACTTGGGTTTTATTTTATATTTCAGTCTGAGTTGGAGTTGTTTGGTGTCTATCTTATCTCTCTCTTCCGCATGTGTTCTCTTAGAG
The DNA here is from genome assembly GCA_963277665.1 of Viscum album. Lineage (NCBI taxonomy): Eukaryota > Viridiplantae > Streptophyta > Magnoliopsida > Santalales > Viscaceae > Viscum > Viscum album. The sequence goes on along the minus strand of OY728123.1, from coordinate 1,191,747,105 downwards.
GGTAATGCCACCCATCTGTGTGTTTACTATACACTCGGTGTTAATCACCAACCTGGGGCCTACTGGAGGTGAGACTCAGGGGTCATTATCTCCATTCTCACATTTTCGGACCAGGAGGGATACACTTTATTGGGAGGGGGTCATGACAGAGTGGAATCAGAGGTAGGTTTAGGGATAGGATGGAGTTTGGAGTTAGGCACAAGTGAGGTAGCATGGGTTGGTAGGTCAACGGTGTCAGTCTAGTTTAGCAAGTGATGTAAACACTAGAGACCGAATGAGACATAGGCATTTAGGGCCCCCTATGATCTTATGTACAAACCTTTAATTTTACAATGGCTATTAAATGAGTTGATATTAGTTGCAGGGTAGAGACCTAGGAAAGGATCGTACATCATTCTTATTTATGACTGTGTTTGAATGGGTACACCTTGGTATAGGTTAACCTAAAATGAATAAAAGAAAACAATTAATTAATTAATGATGAGTCTTCCATATTCTAGGTTTTATAGCTCTAACTATTTTATGTTTTGAATGAATGGATCTAGGTTGACGTCCTTATCAAGATCGCATAGAAGACGTCTAGAAGGTTGTGCTGGCAGATCGCCGCCGGGTAGAGGTTGACGACGACGACACTTAGAGGAGGACACTCTGAGATTTTCAGCGTGAGATTCTGCAAAAGTATGAGGGCTCCATTTCAGATTCATTCATGGAAGACTGGTTGGAGGAGGTTGAGATAGGATTTAGTTTGATCCGTGCTAGGAAGGAGCATTGGTTGTCCTTGATTGTGAAGATTTTGCATGGAGAAGTGAGGCAGTGGTGGTTCTTATTCCTTGGGGATCGTGATGAGTCAGTGATCTCATGGGAGGAGTTTCAAGACAAGTTTAGAGTTGAGTTTCTTTCTTCGACCGCGAAGGTTTCCAGTCGCCAAGAGCTTCTTACCCTTCGATAGGGGAGCTATAGTGTGTGAGAGTTTGGAATCTATTTCAGGAACCTTATACAATATGCTTTGGACCTGTTTCCAGATGAGGAGGCCAAGGAGAGACATTTTGAGGAGGATTTGCGTCCAGAGATCCAGCGCCAGGTCACCCCATTTATGCTGAAGTCGTATCTTGAGGTGCTATCAAGGGAAGAGGTCATCGAGAGGACATTGGTCAGAACCAGATAATCACGAGAGGGGAGTCTCCATGATTCCTCATGAAGCAGATCTGTGGTTTGGGGTTCCCGGTTTTCCGGGCAGAAGAGTTTCCATTCAGCTGGGGGTAGGTCTCAGCCCTCCGCATCTCGTTTCTCTGGAGGAAGCGGATCTCAGGCTTATACCAAGGGATCAGGTGCTTGTTTTTCTTGTGGTGGTTGAGGTCATTAGCAGCAAGAGTGCCTATCCTTTCAGATAATTCATCGTGCACCAGGTGTTCCACTCCAGGTTCCTCTATTGAGGCAGTTCTAGAAGACGTAGAAACAGCAGGTTTCACCAGCATTAGATTAGCAGAGGGTAGATGGGGCGGGCAGAGGATAGCCTTGTGACTCTCCCCATCCTCAAAGAGCAGAGTGTGGCCATGACGGTGGTCTTCATCAGGGTCAGATAGGTCATGGAGGAGGTCTTGGTCAGCTTCATGCTTTAGTGTTTCCAGCATCAAGCGATCCATACATTGTTCGAGGTACCCTTTTCTTATTTTATACCTTAGTATATGCCTTTTTTTATTCAGGAGTGACACACTCCTTCATATCACCTACCCTTTTCCATGATTTGGGACTTAAGGTAGAGAGGCTTCCAGTGCCCTTGTTGTTTACTACGCCAGTTGGAGGTGACTTGTTTGAAGTATGTAGAGACAGTGTGATAGTGTTGGGGAAACACCACTCTTGGGGAGATTTCCTATGTTTACGAATACAACCATATGATGTCATCCTCATCATGGATTGGTTGTATTTGGTGCAGGCTATCGTGGATTGCTTTAGGAAGAAGGTTGTTTTCTTCGATGTGGATGGAGATACGGTGGTGTTTGTTGACGAGCGAGATCCTCAGATGGGTCATAGGCATGTTTTGTCTTTATCATCCATGATGGTTGAGATAATGTTGAGTTCTTTAGAGGTTCAGCAGCTATAATTTCTTAGGTTCATTGAAGAATACCCTGATGCCTTTATAGAATAGGTTGTAGCATTACCCCCTCGATGATAGATCGAGTTTGGGATCGAGCTACAACCAAGAGCATCTCCTATATCTATGTATCTATATAAGATGGCCCCTTCTGAGTTACGAGAGCTATGTATACAGCTTTATGGTCTGTTACAGTGTGTTTTTATTTGACGAAGTGTGTCACCATGTGGTGCACCAGTTTTGTTCATGAAGAAGGCTGACAACAGTTTGCAATTTTGTGTCGATTGCCATTGCTTGAACAAAGTGACAATAAAGAATCGCTATCCTCTTCCACGGATTGATGATTTATTCGATCAACTGAATGGTGAAATTTGGTTCTCAAAGATCTACTTGCGGTTATGATATCATGTGAAGGATGAGGATATCCTGAATATTGCTTTATGTTGTCTTCATGGGCATTATGAGTTCGTTGTAATGTCATTAGGCGTGAAAAATTCTCCAGCTGTGTTCATGGGATTGATGAACGCTATGTTTCGTGAGTTCCTGAATAAGTTCATTGTGGTTTTCATTGAGGATATCCTTGTGTACTCCACGTCTGAAGAAGATCATGCAGGGCATATACACACTATTTTGGGAGTTCTTCATCAACATTACTTGTTTGGGAAGTTGTTGAAGTGTGAGTTTTGGGCTCCAGAAGTCCGTTTCATGGGGCATGTGGTCTCCCAATAGGGAGTAGCTATGGATCCATCAAAGATAGAAGCAGTTGTGTCTTGGGAATCCCCCAAGACTGTTTCAGAGGTGAAAAGTTTCCTTGGTCTCACAGGCTACTACAGGAGGTTCATAGCCAATTTCTCTCAAGTTGTGACTCCTCTGACAACTTTGAACAAGAAGGATCAGGTGTTCATATGGATTGATCGGTGTCAGGAAGCTTTCGAGTATCTAAAGGAGAAGTTAGTAAGTGTTCTAGTTCTTTGTCTTCCAGTAGAGGGAGTTCATTTTGATGTTTTCTTTGATGCTTTGCATTTGGGGTTAGGTTGTGTTCTAATGTAGCAGAGATCAGTTGTTTATTATGGGTCTCTGTAGTTACATCCCCATGAACGTAACTATTCCACCCACAATCTTGAGCTGGCAGCCATAGTGTTTTCTCTGAATTTGTGGATACATTACCTCAGTGGTGAGAACTTTGTGGTTTTCACCAATCATAAGATCATGAAGTATGTTTTCTCCCAGTGTGACTTGAAATTATGACAACGTCAGTGGATATAATTCTTATAGGAATACGATTTCAAAGTGTCTTATACACCAATAAAGGGCAATTTTGTAGAAGATACACTGAGTTAGAAGTCATGTAGTGATGAAGTGTGTGAATCTGGTGACTCTTGGAGAGTAATGGAAGAAATTTCAGTATTACATCTTTATATGGGAGAAGTTGGGGCAGAGGTTGTCTTTTTCAAATGATGGTGCAGTCATCTCTGGTGAAGAAGGTGGAAGAGTCCCAGTTGGGGGATCTAGAGGTGGAGGTCTGGAGAGATTAATTTGTTTGTGGAGAGGCCCCTGATGGTTGGTCTAAGGATGAATAACACTGAGTGTTGTATCATGGAAGGATATTTGTTCCTTTGACGATGTGCGAGATGGTTATCAGAGAGTTCTATATTTTTACTTTAGCGGTGCATCCTGGTGTGAAAAAGATGTATCGAGCCTTCAGGATCCAGTTTTGGTGGCTTGGGCTAAAGCATGTGGTTGTAGAGTTTGTGTATCCATTTCTGGTCTTCCAGAAGGTGAAGCTTGAACACCGTGTTCCTGGTGGTCTACTCCTACCATTAGATGTTCCTCAGTGGAAGTGGGAGGACATCTCAATAGACTTTTCACTGGTTTACCTCATGCTCAAGGAGCACATGATTCTATTTGGGTGGTAGTGGATCATTTTACAAAATCATCCCACTTCATAGAAATCAAGGAGTCAAGCTTAGTAGAAGTTTTGACGAGGTAGTATCTGAAGGAGGTGGTGAGACTTCACAGAGTCCCAAGGATGATCATTTCTGATGGTGATCCTCATTTTATCTCTAGGGTGTGGAGAGGTCTCCAACATGATTTTGGTTCTCAGTTATGTCTTATCACTACTTTTCATCCTCAAATGGATGGTCATATAGAGTGAACCATCCAGACTCTTGAAGACATGTTACGCCCTTGTGTCCTAGATTTTGGAGGTTCATGGATGAGGCACTTACCCTTGGTGGAGTTTTCTTACAACACTAGTTTTCACTCCACCATTGGTATGGATCCATTTGAATCCTTTTATAGCTGACCTTTCTGTTCTCCATTGTGCTAGACTAGGGTTGGAGAGGCAGCATTTCTTAGACCGGAACTAGTGCAGAATGCAACAAATATGGTCCAGGTAATTTGCGAGAGGATGAAGACATCACAAGATAGTCAGAAATCCTATGTCGATCAAAGGAGAAGACCCTTAGAGTTTTATGTTGGGGATCACGTGTTTCTGAAGGTGACTCCCCATCGTGGGAAGCGAAGTTTTGGTCATGGGAGTAAGCTTTCTCCCCGGTTTGTTAGGCCTTTTGAGGTGTTATCTTGTGTTGAAGCTATGGCGTATCGAGTAGCACTTCCCCCACAGATGAGTTGGATACATGATGTTTTCTTTGTATCATATCTCTGTTGTTATCTTCATGATGACTCTCACGTCATTGATTGGGGAGAGATCGATGTTGATGATGATGCGACCTTTAAAGAGAAATCTGTGGAGATCCAAGACCGCAAATAGAAGGTGTTGTGCGGGCATTCTATCCCCTTGTTTTGTGTCTTGTGGAGACAAGGTGGCATGGAGGAGAGTACCTGGGAACGTGAGTCACAGATACATGCTTAGTACTCAGAGTTATTTGATGTTTAACTCTTTTCATGTATCGATGTAGTATTTGTGGTTTTAGACCTTTCATGTTTATAATATGGATTTCTTTTGTTGCTTCTTATGGCTTTCTATATTTTGAGAGGTATCTCAATGGGTGGTTGTTCGGACCCCATTTCGTTTTCCCTTTAGGTGGGTTTTGAATTCATAAGGATGAGAATGTTTTGAGAGGTATCTGATGTAATGGCTCAGACCTCTTTGGTCCATTCCATTATGAAAATTAGGTGTATGAGGTGTTTCGGGAGGTCAAGGTGACATATCCCCAACACTGCCAAATTTCCATTTTTGTGAATAGTTATATCGGTGAACAGTTACAATGGTAAACCATTGTGAACAGTGAATCGGTAACCATCTGTGAACAATTCCAATGATAGACCATTGTGAACAGTGCAATGGTGACCTTATGTGAACAGTGACATCGGTGACCTTATGTGAACAGTGCAATAGTGACCTTATGTGAATAGTGACATCGGTGACCTTATTTGAACAATTTCATCGGTGACCTTCTGTGAACAGTGTCATCAGTAACCTTATGTGAATAGTGAAATGGTGACCTTATGTGAACAGTGAAATTGGTGACCTTATGTGAACAATGTCATCGGTGACCTTCTGTGAACAGTGTCATCGATAACCTTATGTAAATAGTGCAATGGTGACGTTCCAACGGTGAGATTCCATCAGTGACCTCTATTTACTTTGGCAAATTTTCAGTTCATGAATAGTGTTTCTATAATGGTGAGGTTCCATCGGTGACCTCTATTTCCTTTGGAAAATTTTGAGTTCAGGAACAGTGTTTCCAGCTTCCTACAGTTTCGCTCCTTTGACATTTACTTTGACGTAAAATGAATTTAAAGCCTAATTTTAAAGACTCTAAGGACAATTCAAAGGTCAGAACTCCTATATTAATTTCTCCTAAGGATCAGGATGTTTTTTTCTACATGGTCAAACCGCGTGGTTTAATATGATCCACTTTTAATGGAAAATCCATCATATCTTAAACCACTGCTCCATTAAATCTTCTAAAGGGATGATATATCTTCCTCCCTAGTTCTTCCACCTTGTTCTTGAGTGTGAGACGCTCAAATATCCCATTCCTTTATGTAGGATTTATGTAATCAAACTTTCTTCCTGTGATTTGTTTCGGTCTATTTTGATGCAACCAAGAAATATCGATCAGTCTTCGATATAAGGTATGTTTTATCATCATTCTTTTGGGTTCATATCTTCCTATTTACCCTCACCCTTTTATATAATGATATCTCCTTGTTCCTAATGGATATTTCTTTGGTGTTGACCGGTGTGGTGGTTTCTCTGCATCCTCAGGTGGATACAGTTGTCATGGAGGGAGGAGATCGTAACCAGTTGTGTGGCTCATTCTTGTATAAATAACTTCAAGAATTGTTTGAGGTAGAGGATTCATTACTTCTATTTTCTGTTATGTGCAACTGTAGAGTTAGCATGTTTTATCCCACTGTATCATAATGAAATTGGAATAATAAATATTTTAACTGGATAAATAAATTGAGATTGATTATATGTTATTGACTCATGTTTTCTAGATAGTGTGATATCTATGCTTTCTTGCTTAGATTTTTCATTCTCGATAGAAATTGGTAAAGAACGTAAAGCTAGAATTAATTGATAATTGTTTGGATAAAGATAAAGAGGCATGTAAATGAATTTGGTTCCTCTTATTGTAATTTGATATTAATCAAATTGGTGCAGTAATCATGTTTAATTATTTGTGATATCCTACTGATTAGGTCTCCTAAATTTAGAACCTACGAAAAAATAAATCGGTTAATCCAAGATGGATTGAAGAACTGGTTGTTTGATAAAAGATAATTCATTGTAGGGTTCGGGGTTACCCTATTTCTTGTTTAAGGGTCAAGATCCAAATTGATATGATGGTTGTTTTCCTGCTCCTTGTGTAGTGATGTGAGCCTAGAAGGCTGTTGTGATATGTGGGGGCAGGGAGTTTGATTGGTTGTGGCAATAGATGACACCTAGAGTGGTGAGATGCATCATTTTATGCATGTGGGTGTCGGAGAGGACACCAGAGATGATGGAATGGGTTGGATGTGAATGTTTGGATGCTTGATGTTTCTTTGATTGGTTATATTCTTTAATTTCCCCACTTCTCAAGGAAGCTAGTCTTACTTACCCTTCTTCTGAATGGGGCGAAGACGCACAGGGTATGCCACATGCTTTTTGTGTCTAGCTTCTCAAGGGAGGATGGGTCTACACTCTTTCTATAGGCAGCAAATACCTGACGGGTAGTTCATCTACTCACCGTTTTGAGCCCCCTTGTGTTTAGTAGCATAGAATTTTTTTCTAGAATGCCTGGGAATATGGGAAAGTAATGTTGTAAATAAATAATTAAATAAATGATGTTAACCAATGGGGTTGGATCTTGTTGGAACGAAATGTTGAGGTTACAATTTTAAAGGGACAGTGGACTTTGGGTGTTATGCTAATGAAATATAATGTGAAATTTTTAATGGTTAATTAATGTTTAATGAACTAATTAACATAAAGTGGAACTAAAAGAAGGAATGAAGTAATGCAATTAAGCTCTTTAAATGGAAGTGTACTTATAGGATACCTAGTCATAGAAGTGGCAGCCAGAAGTCCGAGAGACATTAGCTGTTGATGATTCTAAGACTAAGTTATGCCCATAGTGTGGTTGTCAGATATAGTATATTCTGTACTTTTTGTGTTTCTATATGGTACTCCACCCCGTTAGTTAGGAAAAATGACACTTTTGGGATTCTGATCCCTGGGGGTGTTTTCCCCAACATTCTGGTGGGAGGATGGATGGCTTACTACCCCCTTTGGCCTTTCTCTCTTCTCTTTGTAATTACTTGTGCTGGTAGTCACAGTGGTTAGTTTTCCCCATATATGTGTGTATAGGGTTGTGATGGCTTGTGTTTATTCACACACACATATTCTGGATATAGTATCCTATGGACTACTATAGGTGTAATGTGTATAGGTTGTGATGTCTTGGGGATCCTTACTCGATGTATGGGCTGTAATAGCTTTAGGTATAATACCTGATGTATGATACATGTTATACGATCTGTGGTGGCTCTCATAAACTACCTGGTTACTTTCTTGTGTGGATGTGGTGGTTTTGTTGCACGAGGTGCATGTTCTAGTGCTTCTCCTAGGTGTCTGCAGGCAAGCCTTTTTGGAGAGAGATGCTTAGGAAGTGTGGCATTGGGGAAAAGTGTCAAACCAGTGTGGAAGTAGTAGAGTGGTACCCTTGATATTATTTATTATATTATATACTATTTTATGCATTATTTGGTGAGAGTAGCCATGGTGAGGTTGGGAACTTAGTATACCAGTTTAGGTGATGAGTTAGTTTCACTTGTTGTTCACTATGCTTTAGCATGATTTCTTTACTTTTGCACGAGAGGCTTCAGGGAGGATCCTACTGAGTGTACTATTATACTCACCCTATGTATATATAAACTGTTTTTCAGGTCACTTGGAGCAGGTTGGAGATCAATCTGGTTTCTACTAGCTTGGGGTTACAGGAGCTGTTCGGGGTTGTGGTTGCTGCTATTTTTACTTTATTTTGGGTACTTACAGTTTTCCCCTTCCATTTGTAGTATTTTTTCATGAAATTACATATGTGAACTTGGGTTTTATTTTATATTTCAGTCTGATTTGGAGTTGTTTGGTGTCTATCTTATCTATCTCTTTTGCGTGTTTTCTCTTAGAGGGAAATGCCTCCCATCTGTGTGTTTACTATACCCTCAGTGCTAGTCGCAAACCCAGGGCCTGTTGGAGGTGGGACTCAGGGGTCATTATCTCCCTTCTCACATTTTCGTCCTAGGATGGGTACACTTTGGGGGGAGGGGGTCGTGACAATGACAACCTCTTTATTTTATCTTTCTTTTCTTCATTCTCCCTAGAAAATAATTCAATTTCTTTTCATATAACCACTCCAATAAATAGTTAGAATAGTTCACGCACTAAAAAATGATGAATTCACAGCTTACCCACAACTCTATCTTTTATGCAACAGATTTATGAAATAAAACAATTCTCCCCCTTGAAAAAACAATCTTAAGGTAAGATGAGATAGGGGATAGATACACATACCTCAACCATAAAGATAAAGAGGTTGGACACCCATATTCAACCTCATTTTTTAGAATGATTCCTTCGATAAAGGTTTAGTGAAAATATCAGTAACATGTTCTGAGGTTAGAACATACTCCAACTTCAATTAATTCTTCTCCACATGCTCTTTGATAAAATGGTATTTGATATCAATATGTTTTAAATGAGAATGTTGCACTGGATTCCTAGAGATATTGATTGTACATTGATTGTCATAACCCAATAGAAATGGTAACTTCACTTCTACAAGTAAATCTTCCAATTGTGTTTTCATCCACATAAGTTGAGTAGTGGCTTGAGTATCAGCAACATACTTAGCTTCATCCATACTGATTATTACTAAGTTTTGTTTCTTCTAATGCCAACTGACATAATTATTTCCCAAAAAGAATACACCACCAGATGTGGATATTCTATCATCAACATTTCCTTCCCAATCTGAATTAGAATACCCAAATAAATCAATATTATCTAAACTACAATACCTGATTCCAAATTCTACTATACCACTGATGTATCTAAGAATTATTTTTCCAATAATAATATGTGATTCTCTTGGAGAACCTTTAAATCCTTAACATATGGTAACAACATAAACAATGTCGAGTCTTGAGGTAGTCAAATACAATAGACTTCCAATCAGCTTTTGATACTCTTTCCGATCCACTTCTTTTCCATCTCTATATTTACTGATATTTTTTCCTACTGAAATGGGTGTGGAAATAGGTTTTGAATTTTCCATTACAAACCTCTTGAGAAGTTATTTTTCATACTTTTCTTGGGAGAGGAAAATGTATTCTTTCTTTTGTTGGATTTGTAACCCAAGAAAGTATTTCATTTATCCCAGCATAGAAATTTCAAATACATTCTTCATTTATTTAGAAAATCTCTCACATATTCTTTCATCATTCCCATCAAAGATAATATCATCAACATAAAAAATTACAATGAGGTAATACTCTTTAATTTCTCTGATGTAATGATTCATATCCACTCTTCCTTTGTTAAAATTCATATTTCTTAATCATGTATCCAATTTGGAATACCATTCCCTCAGAGATTGTTTTAGTCCATACAATTTCTTTTTCAATATTTACACATAACCTTCATCTTTTCCAATAACAAATCCACAAGGTTGTTAAATATAAAATTCTTCTTCAAGATCACAATTTAGGAATGCAGATTTAACATCCATTTGAAAGATCTTGTATCCTCATTGTGTAGAAATAAAAATAAAGATTCTGATTGTTTCAAGTCTTTACACTAGAGAAAATATTTCATCAAAATCAATACCCTCAATTTGTGAATACCCTTTGCAAACAAATATTTCTTTGTTTCTTATAACTTCACGTTTTTCATTCATCTTGTTCCAGAAAACCCATTTCGTGACAATGATGCTTTTTTCAGGATTAGGTATGACTTCCCAAGTATTATTCTTTTCAATCTGATCCAATTCTTCATTCATGACTTGAACCCATTCTGGATGCTCAAAATCTTCTTTCACATCATTCGGTTCCACTTTTGAATACAAGTAAGTATGTGTAATAGAATTGGTTATTCATCTTGTTTGAACCTTTTGATGTTGATCACTAATTATATTCTATGCTTCCACATGTTTCCTTAGCCTTGGATAATATTTTTGATTATCATACTCATCACTGGAAATAGATGAGTCTAATTCTTCACCTTTATTAGGATTACAATCGTTTGTATCCTTATTAGAATTATCTTCTTTAACTTGATCAACTTATTTGTCTACTTGGACATTTTTATCTTTCTCATAGATTTCAATAACTTTTACATAAAATGTATCAAAAATTATTCTTATTTCTTTGTTGAAGCATATATATCCTCTTCCTTCCAGAGTGTAGCCAAGAAAGATTCCATCATCACCTTTCTGTTCAAACTTACAATAGTTTCCACCTTTCTTATTTATAATACAAGGACTCCTAAAAAATCTAAAGTGATTCAAACTTGGATTTTTTTCACTAAAAAATCAAATTGATTCATACCTGATTGAAGCATGTAGAAAAAATGGTTCTGAATATAAATAACAAAACTCATGGATTTCCTCCAAAAGTAATGGGAAAGGCCATGCTCAAGTAACATGGTTCTTCCCATTTCCACCAGGCTTCTATTATTTCTTTCAAAAACCTCATTTTGTTGGGGAGTGTGTGGATAGATATACTCATGCCAAATTTAATGCTTCTCAAGATAGTCTTAAAACTATACACTTCTGTATTCACCACCATTATCAGTTCTCAACTTCTTCACAGAATACTCACATTCTTTCTCATATTTTCTTTTGAAACTTTTAAACATTTTCAAAGCATCTTATTTGTGTTTCATTTACATAACACAAGTAATTTGAGTAAAATCATTAAAGAAAGTAATGAAGTAATTATATCTATGTGTTTATTATTTTCTCATTGTTCCACATATATTTGAATGGATTATCTCTAAGGGTTGTTATGAACAAATATCAACTTTCTTATGCACAACATTTGTAATTTTTCCTTTCTAGAAGATAGTGAGACACCAATATCTTCTTCTTGGAAAATCAGGAATGTATCAAACACTTTCTCTCTTAGATAAATTACTCATGTTTCTCTGACACATATGTCCAGGCCTTTTATGCCGTAATTGATTCTCTTCCACCATAATCATGTAATAAGAGTTCTGTGAATCACCAACCTAAAAATAATGTAATAAGAGTTCTGTGAATCACCAACCTAAAAATAATTCCTTTCGTACGTTGGCCTCTTGTAACAATATTTCCATCTTCTTCACTCTTAAAAAAATCCATATTTCTTAAATATAACCTTATTACCCTCATTACACAATTGTGAGACACTTATCAGGTTGTGTTTCATCCCATCAACATAAAATTGTTTCTTAGATTTCATATTTCCTTTTCCAATAATGGTTGAACCAACACCTGTGATTTTCAACGATTCATCATTTCCAAATGTCATTATGCATTCTTTATAATCTTTCACATCCTTCAAAAATTTCATGTCTTCTATTATGTGATAATAACACCCACTATCAAGTATCCGGGGTTGTTCTCATTTCATGGCTTTTAATGCAGTCTCAACAAAAAGCATCTTTTCTCTATTCTTTTCATTCTTCGCCTTCAGCTTTTGAGAATTGATAATCTTTTTCCGAGTTGGTAACAAAACAAGACATAATTTTTCAAGGTTTCCAGGTTTTTCACATATTTCACAAATAGTTTCCAAGGGTTGGAACCTATTTTCAATCTTCACTTCATTATTTTCAAATTTCTTCAAGAAAACCTTCTCATTTTTATTTCTTCGAGGCAATTTACTCCCCCTCAATCTCTTACTTTTGTAATCTATGGGATAATAGTAATGTTATTGATTGAACCAACACATACTTGTTGTGTTCATGAATCCCCCACAATACCATCAATACCCATAGAAAGATTATTTTCCACTAAAACCTCTAAACTGATCATAGTTTTAAAAAAACATTTCTCATCCATCTTTTTTTGAATTTCAATTCGATTATTCTTCTTCTTTTCATCCTTGATAGGATCAGAAGTATTTGAAACTTTTTTGAATCCAGATAAAACATTTTTGGACTTAGGATGTGTTATAACTTATGAATTCTTCACTTCGACCACATACATAACATTCCCAGAATTCTCCTTTTCAGAAACTGTTCTATTCTTCTTCTCACCCTTTGAAGGTATCTTTTGTTGAACCTTCTCAAGTTTCTCATTAATAGAGCATTCACCAACTTCAGTGATAGAGTTTTGGAAACTTAGAATTTTTTCAGGTTCAGAGAGTTTTTGTTGGAAAAGTTCCAACTCATCTTCATTTTACATTAGCTTCACTTATAAATGCACATTACAATTCTTTTCATCTTCAAAATACTTCTTTAAATCATCAATATCTTCAACCAGATTTTCTTTATCACAAGAAAAACGTCCTATGTTTCTTGAGCATTCATATTCCAACTTTTTGTTTTGCTTTTAAAGCCTTCTGATCTTTCTCAGACTTTTCAACTCTTCTTTAAAATGCATTTCAAGTTGAGTTTCTTCCTCTTCAGAACCACAACTTTTGAATTATTCATCATTAACTGTTGTAATGAAAGTATTTTCATTACCATACTCAATGGATTTTTTGGATTTAGAATCACTCTCTTCTTCATCATCATATTTGGATATGAAACTTCTTCTTTTGGATTTAAATAATTTCTATTCTTTTCTTTTGTCTCCCTTTTTCTTCCACGATCTTCTTGTCTTTCTTTCTTCAATATCACTATCATATTCTTTCTTTCTTTGAGGAAAATTAACCGCAAAGTGAACAACACCTCCACATTAAAAACATTTCAAGGGAAGTTTCCCTTTGTATTTCTCTATACCTCTTTTCACATTGTTAGAAAAGAAGGACAGGATTTAATTGAGATTTTTACAAACCTCATTTTCAGAGTCAGAATCACCAGCTTCATATTCAACAATAATCTTCTTTGACTTTTCGTTCTTCATAGACTTGAAATACATTTCTCTATAAACCATTGTTTTTATCTTTGTAGAATTCTCTCCTTTCATTTAATAAGTGATAAGAGTGCTATGTAAATCATCAAGAGATAATGTTTCAATATCTCTATATTCCAATGAATAAACTTTTGCATCTAAATTATTAGGTAGGATTCTCAATATCTTTTAAAAAACTATAGATCCTTTTAGATTTTAACTAATACATCTAATAGTAATCACAATGGCATTCACCTAGGTAAAAAATTCCCCAACAGATTCATGCTCACCCATCTTCAAATCTTCATACTTCAATCTCCATATTTGTAACTTTTCCTTCTTCACTTTTGTATTGCCTTAATATATGTTTTTCAATTTATCCCAAATACCTTTAGTTATGGAAACACCTTTCATTCTCAAGAATTCACTTTCAAAAAGTGATGATAATAAATCATTCTTGGCCCTTCCATCATTCTCAAGAAACTTCTTGTCAATAGGTGTAAGTGGAGCACTATCCTCAATAGGAGAAAACCCAACTATTGCGGCTTAAAAAACATCATAACTGATATACATAAGATATGGCATAATTCTATCTTTCCATATATGATAGTTATTTTCATCAAAGACTAGAATACCTTTAATTTTCACACAGTTCACATTCTCCATCAGTAAAGAATAACTAAGGGAACCTTACCTCTGATACCAAGTGAAAGTGTCCAGTCAGAGTATTGTATCACTTAGAGGGGGAGGGTGTGAATCAGTGATGCTCTTTTTTACATTTCATTTCAATTGAAACAATTCTCACCTCCTGTTAAGGATTTCAATTCCCTACTAAAAAACAAATCAACACACATCCAAAGGAACACAAAGATTTATAAGGTTCACTATTCAATAAGAATAGCTACATCCTTGGTATGGTTAGGAAATTATCCAATACCATACAATCCACTAGAAATCAATCCTTGGATTATATCAAGTAGGATTTTCCCTTTCACTCATGTAGAACTATGAAAAAATACCAATAGTGCATGTTCACCCTCTTAGCACAATAGGGTAATACAATTTTTTTGTAATGACTCATGTTACCTGTGCTTCTTTTCAATTCAAAAAAATTATTCAAATTGTAATACAATTCATCAATTAATTACCCAAAAGAAAGATAAGAACCACCTAGACTTTTTTATGAAACACTAAGTCTGATATTTTCTGATTCTGATTCCTGTAAGTCTGATTCTTAAAAAACAATACTCCCAATCCAATTTTCTAATAGAATACAATAGAGTAGAATTGGTACAACTTTAATTTCAAAATACAGTTGTTAATCCTAATAGAATATGAATGAATTGACACCACCCAAGACAATTGTCAATCCGAACAGAATTGATCTCTTTTTCTCTCTAGAAACCTAGAGCTTCTCTCTATTCTGTAGGAAATACTGAAAACATCTCAAAAGTAAAATGTACTTGATTTACTTTTATAGGTGACCCAAAAGAAGTTTTGGCGGGAATCCCAAAACATATTCCTACTCACGTAAATTCACCAAAATATGAATTTTTCCTAAAATCTCAGAAGAATTATGACTTCGTCAACGCTTCTATATTCTTCTCAAAAATTCCACAATCTTCACCTCTTCTTATTCATACTCCCATTTCAATTTATAAGACCAATTTCAATTGATGAGCAATACATGGGTCCAATCATCTGAATCTGATTCTTTCATGCTAATTTCTTCAAAACAATGCTTGATACCATACCAATTGAATGTGTTTTAAGAAATACACTTCTCCACTTGAGATACAATCATTATTTTAAATGAAATACCCCCCTTTGATAATTCATTCATCAATGTCCAATTTCTTTTCTTTTCTCTTGACCCACTTGAGAAAACGCATCATCATATTCAAAACTTGTGCTTGAATCATGACTTCCTTCATGACTTTGAATGCATTGAGGATCAATTTTAGTATCGTTTGAATTAAATCGGAAAGTATTGTGACTTTCCATTCATTCCTGATTTTTTTTCATCTCAACCCAAGCAAGATCTTTTATGAATACAAATGGTCTGGAAGCAATCATCTTAAATAAGATCATTCTAGATACAATCATTTATGGTTATAATCATTCTGGTTATAATTTCTGGTTACGACTGCTGGTGACGATTGATGGTTATGATTACTGGGTACGATCATTACAATCTAAAAACAATGATCTTCCCAGATATGATACAAACTGAAAACAATGATCTTCCCAGAAATGATACAATCTGAAAAACAATGATATGCTCGGATACGATAAAATCTAAAAACAATGATCTGCCCAGATATGATATAATCTGAAAACAATTTGAATGTGATTAATTATAAATCTACACCATATATTTCATTTTATTCTACCCAAATATGATTTTTTTGAAAAAAAATTGGTGTCTCATCTTCCATCAGCATCACCTTTCCCATCGGCATCACCCTTTTCATCAGCACCTCATTTTCCTTCGGTACCACCTTCATCGGCACCACCTTTCCATCGGTACAACTTTCACCAGCATCACCTTTTCCTTCAGCACCACCTTCATCGGCACCACATTTTTATTAGTACCACTTTGATTCTTTTGAAACACAATCTTCACCACATCTTCAATATGGATATGATTGTTTTCTGATTATTTTGATAAAAAAATTATACCACTTCTTTCTCTCTGCTATCTAGATATGATAAATCTAAATATGATTCTTTTATGATTATTTTGAAAAACAATCTGAATATGATTCTTTTCTAATTGTTTTGAAAAAAAATATAAATATTATTCGTTTTTTATTGGAATCATTTCTTTCACTCCCCCTTTCATCTATCAATATTGCATCACAAGTTCTCATTACAACTCATGATTTATATAAAATAAAAAATATATAATCATTATCATAATTAAAACACAAGTTTCACATCGGTTCTAGTGTGAAACCGATGATAATACACTTCCAACATGATACACTCTCCTGTGGAACTGATTCTTCCTAAAACTGGTCAATTCTTTTATAAAACAAAATCTCAAAAAAATTGTTTCCAAAACAAAGTGAAGTGATTTATTTTCTTCAAAACCAAACTTGACAATAAAATAAAACTCTTGAGACCTTCATAACCTTCATCATCAGTTTGGTCCCAACACCCCACCCCACCAATGTGATGAATTATGGTTCTTGGGTGTGGAATCTTTCCCCCTTATGTGATATGAGATGTATGGGTGGGGATCCATCCCCCCTAATATTATATATGAGATACTATGGGTGAGGAATTGTTCCCCCTGATATGATGTACATGAGATATTATTAGGTGGATTTCATCCCCCCCCCCCAAATTTGATATTATAGGAAGAATTATATTCCCCCTAATGTGATGTATTATACTTATAGAGTGGGTCACCATTCCCCCTAATGTGATATGGGACACACAGGGCTGGTTCTATCCCCCCCCCCAAAAAAAATTGTATATACGAGATTATCCAGTGGGGTTCCTCCCCCCCCCCACCCCCGAGTGATCATATATACTTATATGTATATATGTTGGTTTTTTGGGTAGGACATGCATGACCCTAATGATTATGTGTCATGATCAGAGACATACAGCACTAGCCGATGCATGTATAGTTAATCCTTGGTGGCACCTTAGAACACAAGGATCGATGGTATTTATTCTATTATGTTTTAGTTATTTATTTATTATGATAATAATATCACTTGTGCATGCACTGTAATTACTAGTTATATAATTGAAATTATTGGTGGTGGTCTACTTAGTTTTACACACACCCTAATCAGGCATCCAAGACACCTTGGTACCCGAGCAGACCTTGTTATTCATAGGTTCGGGTAGGGTAGAGGCCTAGAGTTGCATGATCAAATGAAATATATCAAATAGAGTATAGATATTATGATGAGTTTAGGCTTGAGGATTGAACTAGATCCTCTTATGTATTTTTATTCTTTGTTCATTTTTGTATATGTGATTAGATTGGGGGAGATCAATTATGATGTGTGACTATGTTCTTTTGTATTACATTTTTATAGAATTTTTGTTTTATTGTTTATGAATACACTAATAATTGTAGTGTATGTCACTTGGTAATTTCTACATTTTTGTTAATATGATATACAGGTATAGTCTCCCCATAATAACACCTTAGACCCTCAATAATATCTAGTATCCTATAGCATATGGGTAGGTGTGCCTAAGGTCATGTAACATACTCAATCCCAACATTGGTGAGTGCTCCAAGTACATTGGGGCATTACAAAGTGGTATCAAAGAATCGTTTTCTTTGTATTAATATTTAGGTTATATTATATGGGGAATAAGGATGTATCGAATCATGTGATAGAACTCATATTGGTGTGCTACAAACACCTTTTCTGTTAGGAAGTCCAAGTTACCAGGGATATGGGATTATTGTTCTTAGTTTTCACTGTTTTTTGAGATATTTATTTAAGTATGATGTGTGTATTTGATATTATTATTATGATTTGGACCATATCCTACTGGAAAGAGGCCTATATGCATGCATGATATTTGAAAAAAAGGATTAAAATGATATTTTTTGTGCTTTTGTGTGATTTATATCACTAACAATGAGGGTTTGAATGTTAAAAGTTTCAACAAAAACTAATAAGTTGTTTTATCATATAACTTGTTGGTGGAACTCTACTCAACTTTACCATGGTATATTTTTTTCTAATGACAGACCGTGTGGATATTGGGGTGAGATATTCCTTGACAACATTTATATAGTCCCTCTATTAAAGGGATGTATGTGGACCCTTGGTGGGTTGGTATGTGTATTTTATACCTTAGTAATGAACCCCTTATAGGTTATTGTGATGTTGGTTTTCTTATTTAAAGTGTCAACAATAAGCTATATAGTGTTTTCCCATATAAATTTTTGGTGAAATTATATTTAAATAAACTATGTGTCTATGGTTTTAAGTGATATGAATCATCATAGGATGATATTATTATATTTTTGGATGTAACATGATCCTCGAGAGGTGTAGTCTAGTATTCGGATTCCTGAGCATAATGGGAGACCAAATAGGGGTGGTTAACACAGTATGTGATACCTGATATATATGCATGATAACCCTAGAGTGGGTGTGTTAACACGTGATTTTCCTAGTGATATTTGATATGGGAGTAAATATGTTTCACTGTGAGAAGTGTTTTGTTTGATACATGGTTATGAACTAGGTGGGCTATCTTAGTGTGATCTAGATGCAACTCATGATATTGGTGAGTTGAGTGATATGATTAAGTATCATGGAATCTTCTTGATATCGTTGAGATGGTTGTGATATGTGAGGGTGAACCAAGATAGGGTTTATACTTGAATTATGAGTTCCCTTAAAGGTTTTAAGCGTGATTATATTCCTTTAGGATGTTCAGTGCAAGTGAGTTGTGTTTAGGGGATACGGTTTGGATCGAGCACTAGTTTCCTTGAGGATGTGGATACTTGACCTTGATATTGTGAGATGTTTTTGGATTTTAGAGGGTATTATTAGTAGGATGTTTGTCCCTATTTATTTTTCATACAATTCCTAATGATTTCATGGATCGTGACCTTAGATTTTCAGATATATGATGGATAGAGCATGGGTAGATGTTTCTAGTTTTGGGATGATGCTCGAGTGGTGGGTGATCGTGCGATTAGTCTTGGCATGAGTGACATGTTAGGATTGTTCAAAAGAAATCAATTAGGTGATTCTTTCTAAATTATATCAACATGAAATGGGGTGTAGTCGGTTTTCTAGGTGCTAGATCCTAGGTTCGATGACATAGGACTCATGAGAGCGTAATTCTGGTTGTGAAAATCGGGTGGTACAGGAGAGTTTACTTGTTGGTTTCAGATGAGACTAATATATATAGTATGAAAGATCCTATGAGAGGTATATTATAAATTCACTCTGCCTTAGAATGATAAGGGTGATAGTTTTCACAAGTTTTTAAGAAAAAATTTCGAAGTGTGAGGGAAAGTGTGTTGGGTATGAACAGTGCATGTTTGGTATGTATATTAGTGAATGACTATATATGGGTCAAGGAGCAATGGATTTTATGGGATTAGTTTAGGCATGTTTATTGATAAGTGTATTTCATGCTTAAATTTGAGAATGTTTTAATGTATTGATTGATGGATTTAAATAAATAATCTTTCCAATTTTGGAATCAATTGAGTTGTTTTATATTTTATGGTAGGAAACGATGAATTTGTGGAAATGGAATGAAAAGGGGTGTAAATATGAGAAAAAAGGACCCCTATAAACACAAGCGAAGCAAAGTGGCATAACACTATAATTTTTAGTAAGAACGAAGATGGAAAACTCAAAAAAACTATTACATATCGTGTACCACAAATACACATCATGACTTCATCAGAGAAGAAGGTCACTGCCAGAATAAGTCATAATGAGCATAAACACTGTGATACACAAGTACAAATTGTTCACCTTCAGTACACAACATGAAGGTGATCAAACTTCAAATTTATGAATGATATTTGTGCAAGATTCTCACAGACACGAAGGTGATGTGGATCGATAGTACATGACGTGTAGGTGGTCAAATTTTCAAAATCTCAGCCGAGATCTGTGTACATGTCACGCAGATTCACAAAAAGTGGATCACCAGTACAAAATATGACCACCAATTACAAATCATGACAGTAGTTGGGAAGAACCTTTCCAGTTCCTATAAATAGGGTCCTTGGCTGCACCTTTGGAGTATTCAGATTTTGCTAGAGTTCAAGGCTTTGAGTGAAGCTCCTGAGCCCTTTTTAAGTATTTATTTCTTTCATTTATGCATTTATTTTATTATCCCCTTACCTATTATTCTCTCATCACTAGGATTATGGGGTAAACTTATCTTGTGATATGGTGATTTAACCGAAGGGGTAAGGTGTGTTGGATTTAACTCTTTTTATTATTCATGTATTTGGTTTGTGAAATTTCATTCTTCAACTTCCAATCCCTTTTTTTCATTTATCATGACCATAAATATTTGAATCTAAAAGGAAAATTTAAATTACTCAACTGACTACCCTAAATACGGCATGACCATTTTCGACCTCAGGTGAAATTAGGTTTAAATATGGTATCGAGACAAACTTGATTTGGAAAAATCCTAAATTATCGGACCAAGGGAAATAGGAAATTGTTGCATCAAGGAGGGGATACCATGATAATTTTATATTTCTAATATATAATATGACACCAACCATGAATCAACTTATTTTCTTAAATATAATTGCACCTGAACCACGAAATTACATTACCCCAGCATGCTATGTAAAATCAGTTTTCAAACCAATCAATCAATCTGCTTTGAATTCATATTTTCTTTTCTAAAAATCAATCAAACCAATATTTTCTCACCAATTTCATCACATAAATATTTTTTAAATTCTAAAACTAAAATTTTCTTTGTGGGTTCGACCCTGAACTTACCTAAAACTACATTTTAATTAATTGGTTAGCATAGTTTGGGTTTTACAAATTTTGTTTTTTGTATAGTACCATAGGGAACTAACAACGCCCTATGGGGATATCAGTTATCCAAAGTTTTTATTTTAATTATAGGTGTTTCATCTATATTGGGTTGTGATATATTGGATGGATAGTGTTAAGGGTTGATAGGCTGGGTGAGAGTGTCTTGGGATGAGTGACACATGTGTGGTGATGGGACTTATTTGGGTTGGTTCTCAAGGAGCGATATAAAGGAATCCATATAGTGGGGAGTGCACCACTAGTTATAGGATGGTGTAACCCTTGTTGTGGATATAGTTTTAGTGAATGTTGGAAATGGAATTCCTAGTGATATTGGAATGGATAGTGATTGATGTTTTATGTTGACACTTGGGTATGAGTGAGTGCACCACTAGTTGTAGGATGGTGTAACCCTTGTTGTGGATATAGTTTTAGTGAATTTTGGAAATGTAATTCCTAGTGATATTGTAATGGATAGTGATTGATGTTTTATGTTGACCCTTGGGTATGAGTGGAATAGCCACATTCAGTCATTACATATGGTAATAGTTAGAGTGTGGGCTGTAAAGATCAATTGTTTGGATTGTATAAGTGATTATGGGGATACTCATATGGTGGAAATAATATTATCATCCCTTAAGTTATGAACCTAATATTGGTAGGTTCATGGATGTGGTGTTGGATGGAATTATGTGTTGAATTCAGTCTTAGAATAGAGTTGATGTGATTTGAGAGTGAGTCTGATTAGAGATGTTTTTGTACTTGAGGGTGGAGTATGATGATAGATATGGAAGGTGAACCATCTATGAAATTATAATTAGTATCAGGGTTGGAATTCAGTGTGGGTTCTTGGATGATCTCGGGATTCCTTTGGTAATTAAGGCAGAGTGATTCGGTGATGTGACAACACATCAGTGGGTGAGGCTGTATGTTTTTGGGAAAGGTTAGGTAGTGGATTATTAACCAATGTTTTGAATGATATTGGTTATGGTGACATGGAAACCACACTAGGTGTGTTTATAGACCACTAGGAATTTGTTTTCAACAAGTGATTTCTATAGTGGGGAGCACCATAGCTTGGAATCAAACATTATAAGAAGAGTCATATAGTGGGAATCACCATGAGCCTAAGAATGGATCAGTTATTATCACATGGGTGTGATTGTAATTTATCTCAGTATTGGAATTGGTGACAAGTAGGTATCTTATCTTTTGGTGTATAGTGCACCTTAGTTTTTGGAGTCATATAAAAGAACCTCATTCAAGATTAAGGGATATGATGTGGTGAGTTAATCATGAATTTATGAGCACGTTGGGATAGGATTCATGGTTTAAAGTTATCAATACTTATCGATGATGGTGGGGATATTTTAAGAACCTGCATATTTACAGGTTGTGAAATTTAGAAAGAATTTGAATTATTGGTCCTAGACCAGGAGACATGACATTCTTAGAACTAGGATTTGGATCATAATTTTCAAGGTTGAAACTAATTGAGAATATGTTTTTGGATATAGATCAAGGTATAAGTGGTATTTTGGGTGCTCAATTGAGTGTTAAAGTGAGGTCAGGGTAGACCCCATATATATTTTTTTATTGATAGCCCATTATTTCATGATGGGTGAAGGTCGCATCGCAATGAGGGTTGAATGGGGAGGAAGTTATGTGGCTAAGGGATTAACTGTGTAATGAGTTTTTTGGATCTTAGTGAAAGGAAGGACTCTTATTAAGTGGTCACACTTCAAAAGGAGATTTTATGTTGCGACAAGTATTTCATGATGGTTTTTCTAACAAATGAAAGAACCATATAAACTAGTTCGCACCATGAATAGAGCCATCATTCCATGGACAAGAAAATTACAATTTTTTATTTTTTATTTTTCATATAGAAATATTTGTCATAATATAACCCTTAGGTTGTTTCATGATGTCCTTTCCATGGGGGGTAGTCGCGGTTGAAGCAACATTCTACAAGAAAAAGCATGGGGTATCATGTCGTGAGGTATAATGAGGTCGCATCATGAGGGTCAAGGGCCATGAATTTGGTTCTATCATAACAAACATCACAATGTGATCTATGAGGGTCATGCCACAACATTTTCTAGGTGAAGGATGATGCCTTTTCCTAGGGTGTTTATACTGCAATCCAAGAGATTTGTGTCATGAAAAAGCTGGTCAAGGAGGTTCCATGCCATGGCCCTCAAGTTTTCACAATGAACCAACAGATGGACTATTTTTTAAGGGAAAATGGTATTTTTTGGAATCTAAAATAGAAACCCCCGTGATATTTATCTATACAAATATGAAGGCATGGGAGAACTAAGATCCTCTCTCCCCCTTCTTCCCACTCTTCATTTTCCTTTGATTTAGATGGTTTAAGAAGGTTCTGTTATGTGAATTCAAGGATAGTTTCTCCTATGTTATTATTTTTTTATAGATATTTATTTTTTGTGTGATTTTGTATAAAATTTTGTTGCCAATTCTATTGGATCATAGTAAAATAGAGCAATAATGAAGGGGTATTTGCTTGGTGTGACAAACAAATGTCTGGGAAGCCTGATTAGATGTTGTTTCCCATCATTTCGATTGAGGTATATTGACCTATGAATCTTTCTAAGGTTTTGGTTAAATTTAATGAAATTGGTTATTAATCAAGTGTCAGTTGATAGGGATTTTTCTCAAGATGGAATTAGAAGTATGCCATAGACCTCCCATGGGTGGTTGGGTGGGTTTCAGTGTCATTATGTTGTTAGGTGAGTTTTTATAAAATTATTTCTATTTTAATTAAATTAAATAATTGAATATAAATTTCTATAATTAAATTATTTGGATTTTTTGGATTGATATAGAAGCTCGGGGGGTGATGCAAGGCCTAGACAAGATTGGGAGGTGATGGTTGGACTTTATTAAAGGGTGATAACTCTTTAATAGGTAGGTGTGTTGACTCCCATTGTGCTATTATTTTAGTGATAAAAAACACTCTAATTTTTTCTTAAGTTATTTCAAATTGTTTTTGGTATTTTTTTAGTATTTTTGTATAGTTATTATATAAGGAAGGAATATTCCCTAAAGGCATCATGGGTATGGGTTTAAAGGAAATTTTTCAAAGTTTATGTAGCAATGAAGAACCAGCTAGATAGTATCATGTGGAAGAACCACCATTTCCCTAAAAGGCCCATTAGCTAGCTGGTGGAGGCCTTCCAACCAACTGATGGGAGAAAACATAATGGGTTCAATTATTGGTTGTCCATTGGTTACCTAGTGGTGGTTACTGGTTATCCGGTGGCATTGGGACTTCTAGTTAAAGGAAGAATTAATTATGGTCATAAATAATTTGGTATGGGTATTTAATTTTGTGGCTCCACCTATTCAACCTTGGGTATCCTAGAAGTCTATAAAATATGGATTTATGAGGAATTGGACTTCATTTAATTATAGTGTGATTCAAATGAAAGGCTCTTTGATCTTTAATAGATTCATATTATTTTCAAGAGATTCAAATTTCCATCTTCCATATCCTTTCCAAAATAAGATTAAAGTAAACATCATCTAAGGAGATCAAGGAACCAAATAAATAAGGGCATGTTCTTCAATGACTTTATCCAAAGCACCAATGAAGTTATTATTCTATATTTTTGTGCCTCTTTCCATATCCTCCTATTTATCTTTTTTATGAAACCCCTTGTATCTCACTTATTATCCTTCTCTATCTATATTACTATATTAATATATTTATTCAAGGGAGAGTGAAGTTTTTATATTTTAAAGGGCTTGAAATTAAGTAAGATATTTATTCTCTTCCCCTTATATTTATTTGGTTATTTTTTGTGCATTCAAAATAAAGGATTTAGGTTCTTGTTATTTTGTTAAAATCAAGTATTTTTTAGGTTCTTGGTTTCCATTAAAACCATGGGTTTTTTGTTTCTTGGTTCCCATTCAAACCAAGGGTTTTATTAAATTGAAACTTCATGGTCATTCTCATGGGGAGGAGTCGTAGGGGTACCTTTGAGTACTATTTCTGAACTTCATTACCAAATTTCATGTGTCCATTTAATTTATGCACTTTACTTTTCACAATGCTTTCACATTATTTCCTTATTTTAATTTCTGTTATTCATTACTTTGATATTATCGATTACTTGTTTTACATCATCATATCTTTTATAGCATCAATTGTTTTATTCTCTTTATTTTTAAAATGGTAATTCACCCCCCCCCCCCACCATTTTACCCTACACCAACCTAAAAGGTGGTCCCTGAACATACCCCTAAGGTTTATTTATGTTGTTCATATGCTTTTGATATGTGGTCTCACAAATAATAGGAGATTGATCTCAAATTTAAAAGTATTGTTCAATTAAAAATCCATGAAATGATCAAGGTATCAAGGGTCATGATGGACCCTTGAACATTGGATTTGTGTCTTGGTCATTGATAGTAAATGGATTCATTATAAATGTATTCCATGAGACATATAAACACTAAAGGGGTGTGACTGAGACTATAGAGATGTAGAGGGACTTGTTAAAGGTTGAATTTTTTCTCTTTGAGTAGGGAAGAGTGATATATTGGTATGTTTGTCCTGGGGTTAGTCCATATAAGAACCTTGATATACCTTATAGACTTTGTGATAGCATATTAGAGAGTGGGGAGAGTGTTCCTCCCCCAATAGTAAGTGATTATCTAGGTGGTTATTCCCTAGGTAGGATTATGTCACTATAGGAAAATGGCAATTTAGTGGCGGTTTTTTTGCGATGGTTTTGAAAACCTCTAATAAATGTTTTTCATGATAAAATTTAGCAGCTAGTTTTTAGAAGTGTTTTTAAAAACTACCACGAAATGTTTTAAAAATATTTTTTTTCTAATTTTATTTTAAAAAATTTCAAAAAAATTGTTTTCTTTAGTGATGGTTTTTTATAAAAATGTCGTGAAATAGCGTCAGTTTTTTTAAAACCACCGCGAAATAGAAGGAAAAAATTATATTTAATTATTATTTGTTATTTATTATTTATTATTTATTATTTATTATTCAATCTCAAATATAGTTTATTATTTATAATTTTAATTAATTATGATGTGTTAATTAATAAATATTTATAATTATTAGTTAATAATAACATGAAACTTAAAAAAAATCTACAAAAATTCTGAAAAGAATACTTTAGTATCAAATGACCATAGCATTCGATCCAAAAGTTCATTTCATCTCCAAAACCAGTCAAATCAAAGCTTATGAAATGAGATAAAACCACATGATATTTAAATCATGTGATAATCAAAGGAATAAAATATATTATAGTTTAAAAAATAAAGAAATTGTACCTTAACTTCAAACGACCATAACTTTTGATCTAGGTGTCTGTTTGGGCTTTACCACATATCCAATCAAATCATGTGACGAGTTCTACAACATAGATGGACTCAGGTTGAGGTTGAAGAGATTTTTCTATTTTTTTCATTCTGAAAAAGGCCTATAAGGCCTCTAAAATTGAGTTTTTTGTCGCCAACCTCAATTTCTTAAAATTCATATGAATATAGCTTCTTATTCGAGTGTCTATTTGGCCTATACCACATATCACATAGAATATCATTTCATGAGATTTTATTTGACTAGTTGTGAAGCTAAAACGGACTCTTAGATGGAAAGTTATGGTTGTTTCAATATTTTTAGGGGTTTTAGGAATTTCAAAGTTTCTTAACATTTTTATGAGTTTTAAGGGTACCCTAATTTATTATTTATTATTGATTTATTATTTATTGATTTATTTTTGTTTATTTTTTATTTATTTTTTATTTATTTATTATTTATTTATTATTATTTATTATTATTTATTTACTATTACATATTTATTATTTATTATTATTTATTATTATTTATTATTATTTATTTATTATTTATTATTATTATTTATTATTTATTATTTATTATTTATTATTTATTACTTATTATTTTATTTTCATAATTTTATTATTTTAATATTTTATTTTCGTAATTTTATTATTTTTTTGTTTACTATTATTATTTATTTATTTATTATTTATTTATTTATTTATTATTAATTGTTTGTTATTATTTATTTATTATTATTTATTTATTATTATTTATTTACTATTATTTATTTATTATTATTTATGTATTATTATTTATTTATTATTATTTATTTATTATTATTTATTTATTATTTATTATTTATTGTTTATTATTTATTATTTATTTTTTTTCATGATTTTATTATTTATTTATTCATTTATTTATTATTTATTATTTATTTATTATTTATATATTATTATTATTTATTATTTAGTTATTTATTATTTATTATTATTATTATTTATTATTATTATTTATTATTACTTATTATTATTTATCATTGTTTATTTATCATTTATCATTTATTTTTTGTTTTTTGTTTTTTGTTTTTTGTTTTTTATTTTTTATTTTTTATTTTTTATTTTTTATTTTTTATTTTTTATTTTTTATGTATTGTTCTTTTTTTCAATTAATATATTTAAGTATATTATTTTCTGTTTATTCACCACTTGAAGAACCTACTAGAGTGGTAAAGTCTTTAGAGAATATGCAAGAGGTAAAGGGTTCAAATCTCACCCAACATAGAATTTCTATATGTGACACATGCATGTACATGTGCATGTGCATGGTAATAAATAGTAAAAATTAAATAATAAATAAATAAATAATAATAGATAATAAATAAATAGTAAAATTTTGAAAATAAAATATTAAATAATAAATAATAAATAATAATAAAATATATAATAAAATAATAAATAAATAAATAAATAAATAAATAAATAATAAAATAATAAATTACAAAAAATAATAAATTAATAAATTAATAAAATTTTAAAAAAAATTAAAAAAAAAATAATTGTTGGTAAATTATTTAGCGGCGGTTTAAACTGCTGCTAAATTGTTCTACGACGGTTTTAAAAAACCACCGCTAATTGATTGCCAACACATGATTTAGCATCAATTTTTCAAAACCGTCACAGAACGATTTATCACTAAACGAAAAAAATTGTTGCTAAAGTCAAATTTTGGTAGTGTGTGTAGGTTGGGTGTGAGAGGACCAATCTAGGATGACTTGAGAAGTGATATGGGCCTTATGACATCTCTCTAGAGTGATTTCAGTGTAGCTTTTCTTATGAGGATGGTGAGTCCATAACATGATCATGGAAATGATAAGGGATATTATGCCCTATAAGTAATGGAAATAAGCCGTATGGTTGAGAATGAAATAGAGGAACCCATGTAGGGTGTTCAAACTATGATGTGACCTAAGAGACCTCAGTGGGTGCCTAGTTTTATGTTGACCCTCGAGGGGGATAGTATAGAGACTGGTGCAGGTATAGCCTGGTGTGGATGTGATAACGAGGATGAGTTGTGCGCTTGAGAGGCCAACCTAGAAGATGTTTTATGGGTTCTAGTGTATGACCAGCCCATGTAAGGATGATGTATGATTCCAAGGTGGGGTTTCATTCCCCTTGAGGTATTATGAGATATTACAAGTGGGGTGCCCCCCTCCCCAATGATGTATATAAGATATTACGTGGTGGGAACTATTCCCCTCGATATGATATTATAGGTGAGTCTTTATCCCCATCAATGTGATGTATTATGATTCTAAGGTGGGGATCCTTTCTCCCTAATGTGATATGAGATGTGGGTGGGTGGGTTTCATTTCTCCCTAATATTATATATGAGATATTATAGGCAGGGTTTCATTACCCCTAGTATGATGTGAATGATATATTAGGAGGTGGGAACTATTCCCCTCAGTGTGATATTATGGGTGGGGCTCCATTCCTCCTGATGTGATGTATTATACTTCCATAGTTGAGTGTTTTTTCCCTAATGTGATATGGTATACATGGGAGAGCTCTATCCCCTCCAAGAATTTTATATACGATATGATCCAATGGGTTGTATTTCCCCCCTGAGTGATCATATATACTTATATATATCTATGAGTTTCTGGGGAAAGACATGCATCCCCCTAATAATTATGTGCTATACTCATAGACATCCATCACTGTTCAAAGTAGGTATTTTCGATCTTGAGTGGAACCTTTGAACCTGAGGATAAATGATATTTATTCTATTATGTTTTAGTTATTTATTTATTATAATAATCATATCTCTTGAGAATGAACTATAATTACTGGTTATGTTAAGGAAACCATTAGTGGTGGCCTACTAAGTTTTACTCACACCCTGTTCTAGAGTCTATGAAACCATGATACTCAAGAGGGATTTATTATTTACAACATCAAGTAGGGAAGAGGCCTAGTGTTTCATGATCAAGAAAGATAGCTCAGATGGATTCTATATATTATGATGAGTTGAGGCTTGATGATAGATATATATCCACAACTATACTTTTATTCTTTGTTCATTTTATATATGTAATTTTCCCAGTGGGCTATTAGTTGGGGTGTGTAACTGTGTGCTTCTGCATTACATTAGTTATAACATTATTTTTTTATTGATTATGCATACATTGATTATTGTTGTGGGTTTTGGTTGGTTGTTTTCCATTATTTTTACTATGATATAAGGGTATAATCTCTCCACAGTAAAACATTAGACCTTTTTTGCTAGTTGGAATCATTTGGTGTACAACAAGACACATTTGAGGTCACATGATGACCATAGTACAGACATTGGTAAGTGGTCTAGGGAAGGAGGGGTTGTAACACCCCATGAATTTCAGATTGCTTTATATTTAAATTTAATTTAATCTAATGTATCTTATTGATTTTTGGATATTTTAGGTGTTAGGGATGGATCAGGAGTGAGTTTTGGAGGATCATACCGAGATTTCAACCATATTTTGTATAATTTGTAGGTGTTCATGGCATGACACTTGAGTTTACCAACAAAATGGTTTTAATAGGGGAGGTCCTCTATATACAAAAATTTTCACTTAAACACTTATGGGACACATTTTAACGCTTTTAATAGTGGTACAAGCCCTCTGTCTAGGGGAAATCGCACTACGACCCCCTATGTGGCATCGCAGCCATGTCTTTATACAATTTTTTTAAGGGTAAACCTTATAATTTCACTTATAAAATCCTATTTTCTTATAATATATTCTCCCCCAACCCTTTCTTGAACTAGGAAACATGTGAGGCTCCTCCTTGGTAATTTTGGATCCTCCAACCTCATCTCTTGGTATTTTGAATTGTCATTCAACACATATACTATATTCTGGTGAGTCTAACATCGTTCAAGACCTAGTTACCTTGTTATTACTCTATTTCTTAGTTTCTCTCATATAAACCCAAGATGTGATGATTTTAGGTTTATTTTAGGTTTTTAGGAGTTTGGGATTGAATCAGGAAGTGCAGCTTGGCATGTATGCTTTATTAGGCTTAAGGTAAGAAGTCCTTGCCATTTTACTACTTTTGTATGAAGTTGTGTGTCTCAATTTTCAAATAGCTATGAGTGTAACCTTTTTAGAACCATTCTTGTGGTATCAAAGTGATAAAGTGGGTCTATATATATGCTTTTTGACCTTTATAGGGGTATTGATGTGTTTATGGCTTGGTTGAGGCATAATTTCATCTTATTTCATGGGAAACACTATGGTTGTCTGTTTGAAGAAATGGACATTATGTGAGCTATTTGGGATCGATTGTGGTTATAATGGAATGGATGTATGGTTCATGGTTTTGGGTAATGAGTCCTATTAATTATGGTTATATTTGATGTGTTTTTTATTGTTAATTTTTTATTGGACTATGAAGTATAGGTCCACCTTTAGTGATAAGGTGTATCTCGATACATGAATGACCTGTCTTGAGTGAGAATATAAGGTCTAGGAATATGGCCTCCCAGGAGTAAGAATGTATGTGTAGGGTACATATTTGAAGGTCATGCATTGATTAGTAAGGTATGAGATATATTATGACTATCATTTTATTTTATAACAGATACTTCCTTTTAATATGGAGCTGAAGCAGGTATAGTTGGGAGTTTGTGGTGTCCTAGTTAGCACATGATGAATCTATGGGTATTTAAGGCTATTTAATTATTTATTTATTTATATTGATACATCCACCTTTATATTATTCCATCACTTATGTTAAGGTCCCATTTTTGGTGTCCTTCTGGGTTTATACTCACACCCTGCACTGGAATCTCAATGCAATTTTAGACTTCATAGTCAGGGGTCCAACCAAGGGAAAGTTCCTTATGCAACACTGTTGGGTGGATATCAGTGGATGGGATTGATGTGATACCAAAACATGATCTTGAATCTTTTATAGTGATGTATCATTTATTATTATTTTATTTTTTTATTATTTTATATATTAATCCACTACATGTGGGGATCCCTTTTAAATTTTTATATATATTATTGTATTCCACTCTGATATTACATTATATTTTGTTATTGTTTATTTAGTTATGTTATTTTCTATAATACCATGATTATTATTGGTTTCAATATTGAATTAATATGATTATTATCTAATACTGAGGGAATAAACTCCACATGGTAACCTTTAGGACCACACCACTAGTCAACAACCTCTTGTGTATGAGGAGGCACACATGAGATCGAGTAGCCCTTCAGCTCAAGCCTAGTGATCTAGGTCAGGGAATCACAAAATGGTATCATAGCCCCTTTCATGCTGAAATCTTGTTTAGGAATCGATAGAATAGAGACATATTGGCTGGAACTCAAGTAAGAAGTTATTTATGTGTCTATACAATCCATGAATAGTGGGAAACTGAGTTACTAGGGCAGTGGAATTTTCTTTTATCAATTATGATGTTGTGGTTTCATGTTTTTCCTCTAGTATTTTTATGTTTCTATAGTTATGGGATTTTCTCTTGGCCTAAATTGAAAGAGTGTGTGAGTTCATCCATCATATATATAGTCACATAGGTTCACATGTCAAATGCTTGATATTTTGTGATTGGTATAGGTTTAAATTGATTAAATGTCTGTAATAGTATATTTAGTGTTTCCCTAAATGCATTATTGATGACATTTAGTTGATTTAACATGTGAATGTCTGTATTTTTTCTTATTATGACTATGAATAACATGTGGGTGCCAAAGATTTAGGCTCAGGACTAGATTAATTATTAGTGGTTGTGGGTAGGCCTTTAGGGGTGGGTATCCTAGGGTTTTTGTTGTGTGTAAACCTATTAATTGATTAAGTATTTCTAATATTTAATTCATTAAATGAGTTTTGGGGTTTTTTTACCATTTTTGATCATGTAACCTCATCAAAATCCCATGATTCCATCAAGGGACTTGGGTGAGGATTCTCCCAAAGTATGGAATGTTCCTTTTGTACCTCCAGATGTCCAAGAGGGTTAAGATGAGCATACCCATGATGTTTCTCTTATAGTCTAGCCATGAAATCCTCTTCTATTGGTATTAAGAGGAGGTATGAGGATATGTTCTATGATGGTTATAGGTAATCAGGGGAGGGTAGGGGGTTTTCTCTTCTAGATATAAGAGGTACCCCTCTCATGTGCTTTCAGTGTGCGAAGTCTAGGAATTACCATGGGGTGTGTGTTAGTTGGCTGAGGGAATGTCATTTTTAAGGTCCAAGTTGTGTTTTGGTTGTATTTTTTCAATAAGATTAATATATATAGTGTTGGAAGTTGTAAATTAGGATAAATTGTAAAGTTGTTTTCAGAAAAACCTTCCAGACATAGATTTCCAGACACAGAAGATCAGACATTGAATATCATACATAGGTTCCAAGAAAAATATCTGATGATTATTTTTTTCTTTAAAGTTCCTAAAACATCATGAAGAATTCATGAAATGATCAAAAGTTTTAAGGAAAAAAGATAAGTGAAATTTGAAGGAAAAAAATAGAAGTTAAAATTTATGAAGTCTCTAAAAATGAAGTCTTTCAGATGTAGATCATTGGATGAAGAAGTTGATAGAAGTTTACATTTTATGAAGTTTGATGAGTTGTAAGAGTTTCTGATCAGGTGTACTATCATTTTTCTAATCAATGCACCAGCAGATGCACCACTGGATGATCCATTGGTCTCACAGATAAAAATTTTTATGAAGATGAAAAATTAGAGAAATCAAATTTTTGGTTTTAAATCACACCAATAATCCATCGGCATCAAAGTTTCAACATATTCATCACATTGGACTTTCCTAATTGTATCAGATGGACCAGATTTATTGACACCAATCAATCAGGTTAGTTGATGAAATTGATTTATCAGATGCTGCGTGATCAGATATAGATGGGGATTCATCAGACAATCTTTGGCACCAATTCATCATATGAACGTTTAACACTAATCCATCAAATGCAGATTATCCATCAGACATTTTTTTGTAGAATTTGAACCGATGATTGAGTATGTTTCAATTGGTTCAAGAGGACTTTAAAGATGATGAGTTTTCTATATTATCATTTTTGGACTGATGTTTTAGAATTAGAGAAGAGTTATTAATATTCAAGAAGTTTATAGAATTCATCAGAACATTTGATAAGAGTTTAATTGGTCAAATATGAAGGTCAAATTAATGTGAAATTCTAATATATAAAAAATTGAGTGATTATGAAAAAACTTGTTTCCCAATAAATTCTCAACTGGATCACCAATAAATAAAATTACACATTACAGCGTACTACTTAACTATTCACATGCATAAAAAGCTAATGATCTAACATTTTTTTTGACAGATTGGGATCCCAACAAAAGTTTTCTTTTAGGTTTAAGTTGAGAAGTCTAGAAAGAGATTTATCAAATAGGGTAACTTTCATAAAATTCACATCGAATGGATTCCAGTCATATGGATTCTCATCAAGTAGAGTTATATAAAATGGAGAAGTTTTGATTTAGTGATTGAGTTTATAATCATTTGAAGTAGGAAGAGCATGGGTTCAAACTTGCTACATCAGATAGAGACTATTGGACAGAGGTTATTGGATGGAGGTTGAATGGATAGAATTTTTCTAAGTAAGTTTTCTAGATATAATTTCTAGAAAGTTGAGATTGATCATATTCAGATTTATTAAATATCTGGAGTAAGTTTCAAGACCAAAAAATTATTAATATAATTGTTGAATTTCTTGAATATTTTAAACAAGTGAATTTCATCCAACTTACCTACAGAGGAAGTGAAAAACATTTTGAATTGGATCAGAAAATAAGAAGAAAGAATCTTGTAGGTGGGGGCATAACCATTTTATAAAGTTTTTTAATTACTGGGGTGTATAACAAACTATGAATAAGGAGAATATGAAAAGAATAGTTGGGGTTATAACCAAGTGTAGTAGGAAAGTTTACTATTGGATTTTAGAATTGTATTCTTCTTGTTCCTTTGTATTTTGGAAAAAAGTTAGTAAAAGAATACATGTTGGGGAAACTAATTAACATGAAATAAAGTAGGTCTTTATACCAAAACTTTTAAATATTGTCTGCTTATTTCCCTTTATATTTGTTTTATATGAAAGGTGAAGTTGATATTTATATTTGATTAGATTATAAATCTAACAAACTTTTAGAGGTTAAGAAATTTTTTATTAGGAAAAAGTTAATAAACTTTCTTATAAAATAAAAATTGACCACTAATTTCCCCCTAGTGATCTAAATCCTTTAGGTAACTTCAATTAGTATCATAGGGTGGTTCCCATTGAAAGATTCATATTTGATAATAGAGAAATTCAATTCAGTGAACAATAGGGGTGTTCCCATTTTTATGGAAGAAACTACCATAGTTAGAAGAATAGGATGTCACCCTATCTTCTATCTCCCGACCTTGAAGTTAGATATGCATCAATAGTAGAATTTCTTCCCATAAATGATTTTTTTATGACAACTTCTGATAAGATAAGTTTAGAAGCTAATAAAAAATATCATAATTCCATGTTGATTACTTTTACAAAAAATGTTTATACAAAGATTATTAGGTTACCAATAGTTAAGAAAATGTAGGATAAGTTGAGAAGTATCTATAAAGGAAATGATAAAATTAAAGAATTCAAGTTAAAAATATAGTGGATTATATTTGAAAATATAAAAATAGATGATGATTAATGTATTGATGATTAATTTACAATAGTAAATGAGGTTGTG
The DNA here is from genome assembly GCA_963277665.1 of Viscum album. NCBI lineage: Eukaryota > Viridiplantae > Streptophyta > Magnoliopsida > Santalales > Viscaceae > Viscum > Viscum album. The sequence continues at coordinate 1,191,711,834 of OY728123.1, read as the reverse complement.
AGGAAAATCAGAGGTTTTGGTAAGAATTTGGATGATTTTACTATTGTTAAGAAACTAATGAGAAACTTTATAGATAGATTCAATTTCAAAGTTTTATCTTTATAAGATCATGAAGATTTATACTCGGATGAAATTCAGAATATTCTTATTTCATATGAAATGATAAAAGAACCTATTTTTAAGAAAATGGACAAGAAATAAATTTCCTTCAAAGCCTTGTTAAAGGGAAGGAATAAAGATAAATAGGTTACCGAAAAATTGAGTAATTTATAATAAATGGAAGAAGTATAATATTTCAAAACAATTTTTTCTCTCCTTTCTAAAATATTCAACTAGGGAAATTGGAAAGTAAAAGGTAAAAATTCTCTTAAATATTGGAATTGTGGAGGGAAATAACATTTTGCACAAAGTTTTCCTATGAATAAAATCGAAGAGTATGAGTCTAAAGAATATGATATAAAATATTGGGAACAAAAGTGGAAGAAATATAAGGAACACTTTCCTCATTATAAGAAGAAGAGAAATTATCTAAGAAAAAAAGATGATTCCTCATCTAGTGATTAATCTTATCATCAAGTCAACTTCCTTGTTCAAGTCAGAAATGGAAGTATTTCATAAAGTAATGGTAATGATTGTGAAGAAAGAATAGAACTTGAGTGGATTATTAAATAAAATTTATAGAAATCACTTGATCAGAATAATTAAATCCATAAACAAAGAAGTAAATTGATTAATGATGTCAAATATATAACTTTTGAGAATGGTGACTAGATTAAGAAAGAGGAAATTAACCTCAATTTGATTAGAGCTCAAAAATTTAAGATTTGTGAGCTTAAAATAAAACTAAAAAGTTATAAATAAAAATATACTGGTAATGATAATCTCAATATGATAGAATCTACACGTGTTAAATAAAGTAATGAGAACAAGTTGAAGATAGTTCAATCTTAGAATATGATAAATGTTCTGAAAGATAGTTTAGCTAATAAAGAAGATGATTTGTTAGAAACACAATCAATACTTCTTAAAACATAAATTGAGATAATAAATATGAGAGATGAATTCACTAAGGCATTTGATATTAAATTTGAAACTTTTAAATATAGTGAAAATAAGTTTTACATAAGCAGGTTGTTTCTTCTCCAAAAAAGTCACTATGCACATATGTTTATACTAACACTATAGGTTCAAAAATGAATATTTGTGAGAAATAATTATCCACTAAGAAAGAGGGGAATTATTTGAGAAAGTATCTCCCTTGTAAAATTGTTCTACGATTAATGAAGAAACAAAAAAACAAAGTTTGGAGAAATTTTACTATCAGTTCAAAAGATCAATATTCAGAGGTCATTATTGGTGTTGTGGAATATTTGTTCATGTATCTTATTCATGTTGGTACAACATGTCTCTACCACAAAATAGGTATGAATCTATGGAGAGTTTTGATGATAAAATAAGATCAAATTTTTCTAAAGAGTTTGTGGAACCAGAAAAGAAAATACATAAGATAAAAAAATCTGAAGCTTCAAAAAAGACCATTAAAAAACTAAAGAAATTTGAGTACTTTAAGAAAGTTGAGAAAAGTAAAAATATTGAGAAATAAAATAAAGTATTATTAGTTATTTTGACATATCAAGTGTCCATGTCCGAAAATTTGGAAAAATCACAAAAATCAAACGAATAAAAGGGGAAGAAAAATGTTTCTAAAGATGAAATCAAAGTTGATAAAAATACATAAAAATATTTTGGTTTGAAGATTCAGAAAAGGTTCAAGAGATGTGAACAATAAATATGTTTCAAAATTTGAAGAAGAGTTGACAGTTTCATATAAATATTCTATAGATAAGAATAAATCTATTACTAAATATGAGAATTTTGAACAAAAGGAAGAAAACACATCAAATGAAAAATCCATGAAAAAGGAGAGAAACTCTAGGCAAAGAGAATATTCTTAGTCTGAATGTTGCTTATAAAAAACTACAAAGGTTCCTCCTTATTCCCTATATACTATTTTATTTGTGTTCATTTTTAGGGAATTGAATGAGTTAAAGTTATGAATATGGGTGAGTGTTTTAGATGTTTTAAAATAAGAATAATTTTCATCATGGAACCTATCAACCATGATAATAAATGGAGCACTACACTTAAGGGAGATAAAATATAAAGCTGGAGGTTTGAGTCTCTTACTTTTCTTGCAAAAGAAAGTAATGAGGTTAAGAAAGAATAGATTTTGGGAAAAGTTGTGTTTTTACACTTGAACTTCTCTAATATTTTTATCGATATGGGTTCAGGTTGTTTTTATCTTAATAATTTTTTTAGATTACCCCAGATATTCTAATGTTTAGAGAAGAATAAGAAAATTATTACATGAAAAGTTTCATTTTGGACAACTTTGGTCACTTTAATTATACACTTTTGTTTTTTACATTGGGTTCACTCACATAGACTTAGAGATGTTTAGTTAAAGGCTCTTTATTAATAAAATCATGTGATAATTTTTTTCACCATAAGTAAATTTTCAAGTTTTATGAGTGGACCCTTTGAATATTATTTTCATTAATGGGGAGAAGAAAATTAGGATATCAAGAAAATGAAGACAACAGTTTAATAGAAAGATGGAAAACAATATTGGTTGTATATTGTATGGGTATTAACAACAAACACAATTTGGGATATTTTAAGGCCCAAGTTGTGTTCTGGTTGTATTTTTTTCAATAATATTGATATGTAAAATTTTGGATGTTGTAAATGAGGAGAAATTGTAAAATGGTTTTTGGAATAAACTTTCAAACATAGAAGATCAGATATAGGTTTCTAGAAAAACAAATATGATGATGATTTGTTATTATTTAAAGTTACTTAAACATCATGAATATGTCATGATACAAGGTAAAGTTTTAAGGAAAAAAGATAGGTACAACTTGAAGGTGAAAAAATAAGTCCAAATTTATGAAGTCTCCAAAAATGAAGTCTTCTGGACATAGATCATCATATGCGGAAATTGTTGTAATTTTTCATTTGCTAAAGTTTTATGAGTTGTAAGAGTTGTTGATTAGATGCACCATAAATTTTCTAATCATATGTACCATCAGATGCACCACCAGATGATCCATCAGTATTATAGGTCCAAATTTATCTGAAGATAAATAATGATAGAAATCAAAATTTTGGTTTTTCTTCACACTGATAATCCATCGACATCATAGTTTCATCGGATGTAACACATCGGACTTCCCTAACTGTATCATATAAACCATAGTTGTTAACAATGATCAATCATGTGAGCTGATGACACTAATTTAATAGATGACGAGTGATCAAATGTAGATGAGTGGATATAGTCTCCAGACAAAGAAGCAGTTAGTGGGTCAATATAAAAAGTTATTAATTTTTTTAATTAGTTCAAAATTCATAAAACAAGATTTGACACTGATTCATTGGATAAACATTTGAAACTAATCTATAGAATGCATAAAATTAATCAAACACATTTTTTTATATAATTTGAATTGATGATTGAGTATGTTTCAAGTGGTTAAAGAGGACTTGATATATGATGATTTTTTTGGATTATCATTTACGGACTGATGTTTTAGAACTTCAGAAGAGTTGTGAAGATTAAAGAAGTTTTGAGAAGTCATCAGAAGAGTTGATAGGATTTTAATTGGTCAAATATGAAGCATACATGAATGTGAAATTCAAAGATGTGAAATTTTGAGTGACCAATAAAATAAATTGATTTCCCACCAAATTCTCAATTGGAGAATCCATAAATACAAGTACATAGTACATAGTACTATGTAACTATTCACATGTGTGGAAAGATGGTTCTAGATATTTTTGTGATAGACTGAGATCCCAACCAAATTTTTCTTTTAGGTTGAAGTTGATAATACTAGATAGAGATTTATTGGATGGGAGAACTTTCATAAAAATCACATCGAACAGAGTCCCATTGGATGGAGTCTCATTAGGAAGAGTTATATCAGATAGAGAAGACATGAGTTAAAGATTGAGTTTCTACTTAGTTGAAGTAGGAATATTATAGGGTCATACTTGATACATCAAATGAAGACCATCCGACATAGGTTACCATATGGAGGTCGAACGGACTGAATTTTTCTAAGTAAGTTTTCAAAATAGAAATTCTAGAAAGTTAAGATTGATCATATTCAAATTTGTTAGATATGTAGAGGAATTTTCAAGAATAAAAAATTATTAAGATAATTTTTTAAGTTCCTAAATATTGTATATAGGTGAATTTGATACATCTTACTTTGGTAGTAAGTTAAGAATTTTATGATGTGGATCGGAAAAGAAGAATAAATAATCTTGTAGCTGGGGGTATAACCAGTTGTTGAAGATGATTATTTTTTTGGGGTGTATAACCAACTGTGAATAAGGAGGATATGAAAAGGTTATTTTGGGGGTATAAAAAACTATATAATGAAATTTGAAAATTATTTGTATAAATATTTGTTTTTAATTCCTTTTTATTTCAGAAAGAAGTTAGTAAAGGAATCCATGTTGGGGAAACTAAACAACATGGTAATGAGTAGGTATTTATACCGAACCTTGTAAATATCATGTTTTAATTTCTCTTTATATTTTTTCATATGAAAGGTGAGTTTGAGATTTATATTTGAGTGGATCATAAATCTAACATGTTTTCAGAGGTTAGGAAATTTTTTCTTAAGAATAAGCTAAGAAACTTTCTTATAAAAGAAAAGGTGATCACGGATTCACCCACCCCCCCTCTCAGTGATCTCGGTATATTAAGAAACTTTATATTTCATATGGTATAATGAGATATATATATATATATAGTGTTTTTATTTAATGATATACTAGTTAGGTATGGGAATAAGCTCGAGATATATGTAGGACTCAAGGGTTTAGATAGGTGTACCTTGGACGGATAGCGAGATGATTCCAGGGTGGTCAGACTGGGAGATGTTCAAGGGCCTTAAAATCCATAATATCATATGCCTTAGGGTTTAGTCCCATGGTTGAGTCAAGGATAATAGGGTTAGGGCCAAGAAAATTTAGCTCGATTTTACACTTTAGACCAAGTTCTAGCTGATAGATTTGAGGTTCCTTCGACTGTTATAGGTACAGTTCTCATTACTTTGAAACTTTTAGTAGCTTTGTTTGATATTGGGGATTATAATTCCATTATTTATGCATTATTTTTATCTAATATGGGGATTAATTTAGAGTATTACACTAGGTTTTTAGCACTCAACATGCCTCTTTGGAAGATATTATACCATGTTCATAGGTGTTTTCATGTTTCATAGTGGTTGGGGCTATGGAAATTTGTGGGATTTGTGAGATTTTCTAGTCTTGAATATGATGTTCATTGAAATAATTTTAGGATGTATTATCTAACGTGCTTCCAAGATCATACTAACTTCTTCCTAAGGCAAGTATATTTTAAATCCCTTAGGATAGAGGGGTATATTCTAATGGGAGAGTGAGATGATGAGACAGGTAGTGAAAGAATTGATTTCAACTGGGTATGATCCATTACAGTGCAGGTAGTGGGTATAGTTCATGCAGTAAACTAGGTGATGGTTCTAAACACTTTTACTCCAGTGGTGGATTAGTTTTGGGATTTCTTTTTGAAGTATTTATTGGGAATTCCTCCTAATAGGGAGATCAAGTTCATGATAAATCTCAGTACAGAGCCCATATCAATTCCCCCTTATCATATAGCACCATCCAAGCTGATGGAGCTGAAGGAATAGCTTGAGGAGAATGAGGTGAAGGATTTTATCTACATTACTACCACTCCTTAGGGTGATCTGATTCTATTTTCTAATAAGTTTAATGTTAAAATCATATTATGAAAATATTATGTAAATTTAAACCAGGTCATGATAAACAACTGATACCCTTTTTCAATAATTCATGACCTATTTGGCCAGCTTAAAGATAACTCGATGGTTTTATAAGATCAATCTAGAATCAGGTTATCATCAGTTGTGGTTTAGGTATGATGATGTTCCAAAGACAAAATTTTGGAGAAAGTATAAGTTTTATGAGTATCTTGTGATGTCATTCGATCTAATGAATGTGCCAGTAGTGTTCATGGCTCTCATAAACTGGATTTTTCACCCCTATCTAGACTCCATCATCATGTTGTTCATTGTTCACATATTGGTATACTCAAAACCCCAAGATTCACACATTAAGCACATTGAGATTATGTTGATAATTTTTTGGTCATATCAACTTTATTCCAAGTACTTTAATTGTAACTTTTGGATCTAGGAGGTATGATTTCTTAGACATGCGAACTCAAACGTATATATTTTAGTTGACCCATATAAAGTGGAGGTAATAATGTCTTGGCCTTAGCCAAGGAATGTGTTCAGGGTTTAAATTTTCCTTGGATTATCTAGGTATTATTGGAAGTTTATTTAGGATTTCTCTCTCTTTACATTGCCTATGACTGGGATGACCAAGAAGAGGGTAGTTTTCTAGTGGACATGCAGGTGTGAGGAACAATTATAGGTTCTAAGAAATAGGATTACATATTCTCTGATTCTAATAATTTTGGACCCTAGGAACCATTATATGGTCTATTTTGATTCCTTGGGATTTGTGTTGGGAGTTGTTCTGATGTAGAGGGATCAGGTGGTCGCCTATGGGTCTTATCAACTATGACCCCATGAATGTAACTACCCTAACCATGATTTAGATCCAAAATCTATGGTTCATGATCTAAAATATCGGGGCTATTACCTCATTACTAAGAGATTTTTCATCTACACTTACCATAAAGTATTTTAATATATATTCTCACAATAAATTCTAAATTTTATGAAAAATATGTTTGGATGAGTAACTTCAAACATTTGAATTCAATATGTAATATGCCCAAGGGAAGTCAAATTTTGTTGTATATGCTCTGAGTATGGAGACCTAGGAGCAGGGAATTTGTACTTTTGAAGAGGAATGGAAACTGATTAGCCTACTCGTGGACTGGTATTTGGATGTGTAGGAAGACCAATAAGTAGTAGTTTATGCTTCCTTGACTATTGTGTCTTTTACAGTGGACCGATTAAAGGCTAGCCATATGTATGATTCATATTGTTTTGTGATGTAGGAATAACTCATGGAATATGATCTTATCCTAGGTTGGACTCAGGACATAGATGGCATCTTTTTCATGCATAGTAAGGTAGTGGTCCCCACTTAAATGAGGGAAGATTTGATGAGGGATTATCATACCTCATAATTTGTAATAAATTTAAGTTCAACTAAGATATATCAAGATATAAATTGGTGTTTTCGTGGTTGAGTATACAAAAGGATATTGTAGGTTTTGTTACTTTTTTCCTTACCTATCAAAAGATAAAGGTAAAGCACCAGTGACAAGGTGGTTTACTACAACCCCTTATAATATCGATATGGAAGTGGGATAAGGATACCATGGACTTCATTATGGGACTACCCAAGACCCCAAGGGGTCATGATTCAGTGTGGGTTATAGTTGACTAACTGACTAAGGTTGCGAATTTCTTATATATTTAAGAGACTCAGTCTGTATATGATTTATGTATGTTATGTGTATAGGAGATAGTATAGTTCCATGGTGTGTCTATGATTATAGTGTTGGAATGATATTTTCACTTATTTTTTAGATTCTAGAAGGGCCTACAGAAGGTCATGATGTCTCAACTAAAAATGAGCACAACATATCAGCCATAAGTGAATGAACAGTTATAGAGGGTGATATGTGTACTTAAGGATATTCTTAGGGAATTCATTATTATTTTTTGTGGATCTTAGGATGACCATATGGACTTATCATGGTTTTTATATAACAATATATACTAATATTTATTGTTTATATACCATTTTTAGGCTCTTTATAGTTGTTTTTGTCACTTGTCGTTGTGTTGGTTAGAGATAATTGAGACGACAATGATCAAAACAATATTGGTATAGGAAACCAATGAGGGAGTGAAGTTTATTTGGAAGTGCATGGTTACCACATATAGAATGAAACATTCATATACTTATTAGAGGAGTCAACCCTTAGAGTTCATCATGGGTGTCCAGGTATTCTTACGGGTATCGCTTCAACTGGGGCATCGGTGGTTAAGGAAGTAGGGGAAGATTGTACCACTGTATGTTCATCCATTTTAAATTGTGGAGTGGATATGGATGGTGGGTTATCAATTATCTCTCCATCCACGGCATCAAGGTATGTATTATGTGTTTCATATTTCATGGCTCTAGAAGTACAATCTAGATCCTATAAACATGATCAATGATGACGATGTTGATTTGGAAGAAGATGCATCATATTAGGAGCACCAAATAATAATTATATACCATAGTGTGAAGGTGTTGTGTGGTAAGGTATTAACTCATATTTATATATTATTTAAACTTGTGTGGATCTAATATTGGACTTGTTAGTGGTATTCAGATGTGCGGTCAAAGTGGCTAGAGTTGTTATATCAAGACCCTTAAAGACATTTCTCTAGGATAAGAGGTCCTTATAGTGGGGTTTAATGGCCCAAAAAATTTAAGGTGTTTTATGTTTTATTTTTATTTACTATAGTTTAAAAAATTAGTTGTTTTGGGTGTTTTGGGTAGCTCAGGAGTGAGTTTTGGAGGGCTAAGCTGAGCCCACAGTTGTATTTTATGTAATTCATAGGTGGTCAAGGTGCGGAACTTAAGATTCATATTGTGGAGGTTTTAATAGGGGAGGACCTATATCTAAAACCATTCATTCCTTGAACCTTAGGGGATGGTTCTTGGGTCTATTAACATAGGGGCAGTCCCTCTGTCTGGGGGCAGGTGTGTTGTAACCATGTCATTATGTAGTTTTTAAGGTGAAGCCTTATAATTTAACCTAAAACCCCTATTTCATTCTTATATATTATCCCATTGACCCTTTATAGACCTAGGAGATGTAGGTGGATCCTCCTTGTTGATTTTGGATTTCCCAACCTCATCACTTAGTTGTTTGAAGTGTTATTCACCATGGAGGATATTTTTTAGTGATTCTAAAATCATTCAAGGCTTGATTACCTTATTCTTACCCTATTTATTGGTTTCTATCATATAAACACTATATGTGATGACTTGGAGTTTTTTTATGCTTCCAAGAGTTTTTTCTTGAATCAGGAAGTGCAGTTTAGAAAGTATTATTCGTTAGGATTGAGGTAGGATGTCCTTACCATTTTACAGCTTTTGTATGAAGTTTTATATATCAATTTACATATGGGTGTGCATATAACCCTTTGAGGAATCTTATAATAGTTTAAAATTGATCGGGTAAGTATTTATAGATTTAATTAAACCTTTAGAGGGGGAAGCATGTTTATGTATTAGTTGAGGCATAATTTCATCTTGTTCCATGGGTGATGTTAGGGTTGTCTACTCAAAGAAATGGAATTCATGGGACCTATTCAGGATTATTTGTGGTTATAATATCCTATAAGTATGGTTTAGGGGTTTGGGTGATGATTCCTATTTCTTAGGGTGATATTTGATGTGTTTTTTCTAGTTCCTTAGTGTGATAATTTGAAGTCTGGGTTCACCTTGAGTAATAAGGTGTAGCTTGGGACATGAATGACATGTCTTGAGTGAGAAGATAAGGTTAAGGAATGTGACCTAACTTTAGTAATAATGTATGGGCCATGTATAGATAGTAATTTTGTTCCTTGAGTGGTAAGGTATGGGTAATTTTCTAACTTATATTTGAGTTTCTAACAGACACTTACATTCGGCATGGGGACAAAGAAAGAATGGATGGGAGTTCATGGAGTCTTGGTTATCTCATGTTGTCTCGATAGGTATTGCGGGATATTTATTTATTTAGTTATGTATATGAATCAATATTTATATTATTGTTTCACTTATGTTAAGGGCCCATTGGAGGTGTCCTATAAGGTTTATAATCACACCTTGAACGAGCATCCTGATGTGTGTGCATACTTCATGGTCAACGATCTAGCCAAGGGAAAGGGTCCTATGAAAAAATATTGAGTGGATGTCGATGGACAGGATTGAGTTGATACTAAGACATGATTCAAGATAATTTATGGGTATGCCTTGTTTATTATTTTGTTCTTTTGTTCATTATGTATATTAATCCACAACATGTGGGGATCCCTTTTAACTTGCTATACTGGTTATTGTATACCACTCTGATGTTGTTTGATATGATGTTATTATTTATTCTTCTATATTATTTTGGTGTTTACATTAATTATAATTTATTTCATTATTGTGTTACTCTAATGGTTATCTGATACTGAGTTCATAGTCTCTCTATGGTATTTTTTGGGCCCTTTACACTAATCAATAGCCTCTTATATATGGGGAGGCACACATGAAAGTCATGTGTCACTCTAAAATGAACCCATAAATCCAGATCAAGGTATCATAGGGGAATTAAAAATAATAATCAAAACTAGAATTAAAATTCAAGAATAAAATCTCAAAATCCCATGAAAAATAAAGTTTTTCTATGAAAGGTGGTGATAATTAACCAACTCACGACCTACCTCATGATTTTTACCATCTTATCTCCATAATACCAGACTCCCCAAATAACAAGAAAGCTACAATACCTTTTTTGCAATGAACTATCCTAGTTCAACCTATCACGTCACCTAGACTGATAACCCATAAGACTCATGGAAATCAAGAATGTGCCTTAGGCCTTGTAGAAGATCGATTCGTGTGACATGGTAGGTTTCCTAGGATAGTTCATTGTATGATGGAATGTGAAAATATGGAAGTAGTTTTAGGGTTTTAAAAAATAATATTGGTTTTTTAAACCACTATAAAATTTAATAATGTAATTTTTTTAAAAATATTTAGTGATGGTTATGTGAACCATATCCAAAAAATCATTGTAATAATCACACTTTTTGATATGGATGTTAAGTACCATTGCTCATTCCACATACTTATTCATTGTTTTTTATATTTTTAATATAAAATATACATTTACATAATGCATATGGGGATATATTATTTTGTTAAAAAAAATATGTGCATAGGATGATATACATTGATCGTACTACATGACAAGTTGTTAGTGTGGTACCTATGTATTTTTCTTGTTTTATATTAAAATATTATATATATATATATATATATATATCTTTTAATTAATTTTTTATTAATAAAATTTCATTGGATACATGTGAGATAGAGACCTCTCGCATACAAGAGGTTCAAGATAGGGCCCAAGTCGAAGAGAATAATGATAAGGGTCAGAAATCAGGTCAATCGCGATTAAATGATGATGTGTGGATATGGAAAACTAGTACCAAGAAAGGTCAGATGATTGGATTCATTTTCCTTTTCTGTAGCTTAGTATGAGTAAATATTGATATTTTAAAAGTAAATCATCAAGAAGATTGGAAACAAGCATAAATAGTTGACCCAAAAGTGTGTTCCTTGTGATCAAGTGTGTGGGATGATGTGACACCTAACATGTGGTTTAGAAATAAATTTTTATAGACTTGTAGTTTCTCTTCTAACACCTAGAAATTTAATTAATCCTCTCTTATAGATTATTATCCCCCAAGATAGTTTTTTTGTTTATTAATCTCTTTATTTTAAACTGAATATGTAATAGATGAAGGTTTTGTGCACAACAAAAGCTCTTATTGGTCATAACTAACTCGGATTTTATTCATAATCAATTAATAATATATGATATACATAAAAAATAACATCATGAATAGTGTAATAAAATTAAATATTAATTGAATTTTTAATCTCGAAATAAAAAGGTTGGATCATCATATATAATTTATATTTAATTTATAAATAGATTTATAATTTTCTTGATCTTTTAATTTTTTATTCTTCAATGAATCGATAGACTACTATTATCATATCATCATTGTATGATAGGAATAAAGGTTATAATACCTCCATTGGTGAACCACAAGTGTTTCATGGACCTCTGATTGTCACTCTAGAATTCCTCGGGTGCTAGCACAGATGAATCTAATTCTTTTGATGATCACTGTTGATCGTAACTGAGTACTTAAAGGGTGAAATAATTTTTTCCAGTAAAATAAGATAATTTATCTATGTTTTTCAAGGTATTATAGGGAGATATATCTCAAGGTCTTAAGAAATTATCTCTAGAATTCATTGTACAGAACAATGGAATGAAGCTCAGGCTGGAAAAAAAACTTCATAACCAGCTTTATATAGTAACAGGTTTATAAAATAATAATTGTGCAAGGACCCTCATTATTTTATTATTTATCATTGAACTTAATGTCAAAATAGTATTATTATTATTATTTACTTGACATGTTCTAAACTCATAGATAAAATAAATTTTATTTTATTGAATAAATTAATTAATATTTATTCAATTAATATTTAATATGACATTTCTCATTGAACCATAAAACTCAGTTTTCAAACCCTCTTGAATATTTATTATACCTTTAATAGTGAATATTTGTTTAATTAATTAAATATCACTAAATTATTCATTAATAAATATATAAATATTATATTACTGAATTTTTTAATAAATATTTATTAAATATTCACATAACTGAATAAATAAATATTTTTTTACCTTGTAAATAAACCAAAATAAATAAATGTTTTATATTTAAATAATTAAATAAATAATTACATGGTGAATGTATATTTATTAAATATTAAACTTATATATATTCTCTCAAATAACTAGTAATTGTATATTTGTGATCAAACTAACATGAATAATTATTAAACCACATATGGAAATAATATTTACCCAGCATGTTAAATTCTTATAGAATTTTATTGATATTCTAAATACATTTAGTGTGTGACCCTCTAGGTCCCTTTCTCATTAGAATTAGGCTACACTAACTAAAGTATAAGGTTAGAATCTAGCAACATGTTAAGGCTCCCATAGAGAAATAAGTTAATGTTATAATGAAATAAAACCTCTCACAAATTTACATTGTGTAATATAATCCATTTATCTTAAAATTTATAATCAAGTAGGTTACATGTTAGTTTCATCAACCTATCTACTCTATGTATCTTTCTTTGACTTTTTAGAAAAAGAATTTTCCAAAAAAAACAACCATGTCCATGGACTTAATCAAATAGTTAAATTCTCAACAAAAGTCTTAAGATATCAACTTTCATTAAATAACATAAGTTACAAGTCATTTATTTCATTTTCATTAATACAACATCAATCATGACGCACCCAAGGTATCCTACCTCATTGCGAGCATATATCGTCACATTTTTCCTCAATACATAAATGTACATAACTCATGACATGCATTAATTATAATCATAATGTTTAAGTATCATTACACACTTTTACAAATAGGAATATCTAATTACACATATAAATGTGCATTTCCTATTGGAATTTCATGATCTTATAATCTCATGCAATAAATATTATCAAGGGAGTACACCATGATAGTGTCTCAAAGTCCTATGAGTCTCCACCCCTAATATCTTGTATCATTTTTGTCTTATTAAATTATACCATCTGTCTATAGAACCTATGTTTATGAATAATGTCATGACACTTCTAGATTCTCATCATAGTAGGAAACTATTACTACCTTTTAGTGTGGAAAGAATCCTTAAGAAATTATCACATATTATTTCATGTAGAATAATAATCGTGATGTGAAAATAAATTTTATTAATATTCAAATACATCAATACAAGTAATAATAAATTAATTAGAAGTTGGTTCTAGATTACCAAATCTAATAGACTCCCACTTCCACTAAATCCAAATATTAACAACCTTTAATCCTCTAGCTCTCGCATGATGTTCATGTGTCATCTAAGATAAGGCTTTATTCAAGGGTCTATCACATTTTATTCTATGGAAATTTTTATCACGGTGACTTCACCCTTTTGAGAAAAATCCTTCAAGATGTGATATTTGAAGAGTATGTTCTTAATCTGTTGACGCGACCTTAGATCCTTTGCAAGATCCACCACTGAAGCATTATCACAATACAATGTGATAGGATCATTATGTTGGATGTGCACTAAAATGTACATTCATGGGATGCATGTACACATGCATATGATGCATAATATATATATATATATATATGTAGTTTACATTTAATATATGGATATGATGCATGTATTTTTCGTGCATATAATGCATAAATATAATATATATATATATATATTATTTATTTATTTATTTTGAATTTTTTATTCATCAATTACAATCCATTATGAACTGATTAATGGATTTTTATTAAATTCATTGAAAATGGTCAATGAATAATACCCCAGTAGTTATAAATGAATATGATCCATTTGATATTTCTCATGGTTCATCTACATTAGAGGATTTGGTCCTCTCTTATTGGGTATGGTGTGTTGTGTGATGTGTATTAGCCTCTATTAAACACTCTTCCTCCCGAAACTCCATTTATCTCATTTGAGAAGGTGTTATCACCCATTCGAATTTCAATTATCCGCATGGTATAATCATGGATTCATTATTCATTATATCACCTCAAAGGAAGGGTGTTTTAGTTCACTTATACTAGTGATCTCTCTCAAGAACTCTCTATCAAATGATGAATATGGAAGCTTCTTCAACTCACATTTTCCAGGTATTCTATCATTTGGATTATTTACATGTTAATTTCTTGAAGATAGATTTCCCATGTTTTGGGGTTGTTTTTTACTTAAAATAGTCATTATATTATCATAAAAATCCCATAAGTGGTATTAAATTTAGGTTAGTCAAGTTTTTAATGTGTTTGAATCATTGGTTTTCAAAGAAAAATGAAATAAATCATTTTTTTACTAGAGGAAGATTGCATACCCTTACATGAGCTATGTAAGGGTGAATTTAATTTACCTGTATGAATGTTGGCTATATAAAGGTAATGAATTTATTTAAAAGATATGCATAAGTGTAACCTATGTATTAACTTTATGAAAATGTGTTTCATAAGGGTAATACCCTTACGCAATGGGTTTATCATAAAGGTATTCATAAATTTACCCATATTTGTAAGGGTATTTGAGATGTTGCATAAGGTTCCCTAATGTTTACCTTTACGTGGCATATGATTTTTTGAAATTACTTATACGTAAAGTAATTGTGTAAAAGTAATACATTTATGTAAGGGAGTTGTGTAAAGGTAATTTGTGTATTATCTTTACACAGTACTGTCGAGCTGCGTAAAGGTAACCTTTAAAGTTAACTTTACAGGAGATTTTAAAAAAAATCATTTACCCTTACATAGAGCATTTTTTAAGAGTAATAAGGGCATACCCTTATGCATAATAGGGATTTTGTGTAAGGGTAAACATAAAATTGTTAAAAATTTGTTTTTAATATATTAAATTAATTTTATAATTTATAAGTTGTTTATAGATCATGTTAAAAGCTATTCTGTGAATATTTAATTTATAGGGATTTTATAAATTAATTAATTAATTATAAATTATTTGTAATTAATTAATTAAATGTTTATGAAATTTTTTTCCCAAATATTAAAGGTTAATATTTTAAAATAACCATTAACATATTAAATGGCATGCCTTATGAACTTGAAATAAAAGGTTTATTTAGAAATCATAAGATTTTATTTATGAAGTGTTTATAAATTTCAAAATATATGATATTTAGATTATATAAAATTTTATAAAATATATATTGAATTATAAAATTTTTATAATTCATGAAATATAATATAAATTTCATTTAATTTAAAATATGAATGGGTTCATATTGAAATAAATATAATTTTTTTTTATTATTGCTAAATTATAAAATGTTTATAATTAGCATTTATTTATGAATGGTTCTTAAATGTCTCATGTTTTGGAAAATAATTAAATTTTTTATTTTATAAATACCTTTGATATTCATGTTTAGTACATTTTTTTATGAAATATTAATATTTTGTATGCCCATTTATATGATAAATTTCTTCTAGGATAGATCCTTTCATATCATGTTAGGTTTGATATCATAAAATTTAGTTTCTATATACCTTGACCTCAGTTTGTGATTTTAGATTGAGAATATTTGTTGGGAATATATTAGGTGTTAGATTTTTTTCATGAATTGAATTCTATCTTGAGTAAATTCTACCCTAGTAGAGGGACTTGGGTTCAAACCACCTAATTTCCTAGAGGCTTTCCTTGACTAGGAAATTTAATAGGGTTGGCTATCTATCACTCTGATCTTACTCATGTGGAGTTCATTAATCTCATATCACTCTATGAATTTACATGAATAATTCATATACCTTATTTATATGATTCATTTGGATATGTATGAATATACTTGACTTATATTTTGGATGATTGACTCAAACTTGTGGGTTTTATAAAGAGTTACACATTAATATGGTGTGAACACATTAATTTTATGATTGGAATAAATATTTCCAAAACTAAATTGTTATAAGTATACATACATAAAAGGAAAAAAATCATGAGATGATAAATATTACTTATTATGTAATTTTTATAAATTTAATATACA
The DNA here is from genome assembly GCA_963277665.1 of Viscum album. Taxonomy (NCBI): domain Eukaryota; kingdom Viridiplantae; phylum Streptophyta; class Magnoliopsida; order Santalales; family Viscaceae; genus Viscum; species Viscum album. Next base: position 1,191,695,324 of record OY728123.1, on the reverse strand, counting down.
TATGATGTGTGTTAAATTTATGAGTCTAAAGTCCCTCAAATACTAAGTGTGATATTCCTTCTAAAATGACACTTGTCAAGATCTCGATCATTCAACCAGGTAGGTCATCCCAAGAAGGGTTCTCTTGAGTTATCTTGTGTAAGGAAAGAAAGTGATAGATAACACTAGTTCATCCTTGATCAGGTTCTTCTCAATAATTGTGTCCTTGGATTGTATTTTTTTCATCTATTACTAGCACTTATTTTGGGTTACACTTAGCTGGGAAACCCTTAGGAAGGAATTCAAGGGATAGAGTTTAGTTTATCCATATGATGGATTTGGGTAAAGATTTATCCGTTAAACTATACAAGAGTCACAACTATTGTGATTGGGATGATTACCTACCAAAATAAATAAGAGATGATTGGAACTCCCTAGTGAACTCATTACTTATTTAAATATGGATATTGTCTCACTAAATAGATATGATATATGGGGTTATCATTTTTAGTGGGATCACTTTCATTTAAATCCTGAATGAAAAGATATAATAATTGAAACCCACCCACTGATATGTCTTTTTTGTAGATTGTGAAATACTTCACACTAAATCATATTGATATAATTAATAGGTATGACTTTTAAAAAAAATTAAGATTGGTATCTATGATTGATATTCATTCTCAAAGAGAAACATTCAGATACCTGAATGTGAATGATATAGAAATAAATTTATCTAAATCTGACTCATGGGTATTAGATACAAGATGTGCATAAAACATTTGTGTTTAAAAACATATACTTATATATGGGAGGGAATTTATGAAGGGTGAAGTAGATATTCATATCGGTAATGGTGAAAATTTTATTTCATTAGATGTCAACAATTATGATCTGATTTTACCAAGTAGATTAATCCTAGAATTGAATAACTATTATTATGTTAGTTCCATAAATAGGAATTTAATTTCTATATCATGTTGGGAAAAGATGTAATTTTTATTCATTATTAATAACAGTATTTGTTCTATATATAATAATGAAATGTTTTGTGACATTGGGAATATAATGAATGGTTTATATATTCTTTATATGGATAATCATGTTTATAACATTCTAAATAAGAAGTTCACGGTTGATATTAATCCACCTACCTTTGGCATTTTCACCTTGGACATATAATTGAGAAACACATTCAAATAATCCGTATAGATAGATTATTGTACTCATTTAATTATAAATCATTTGATACATGTGAATCTTGTTTATTAGTAAAAATGATAAAGTCTACTTTTTTAAGAAAATGTGAGAGGACTAGAAGGCTATTGGATCTTATGCATAGTGATGTATTTGGACTAATGAGTACACAAGAAAATGAATTTTTTAGGTACCTCATTGCTTTTACCAATGATTTTCATTAGTATGGGTATATTTTTCTGATGAAGCACAATTTTGAAACTTTTTGAAGTTCCCTTGGACCGAGATCACTGAGATGGGGAGGGGTGAATCATTGATTGCTTTTTCTTTTTATAATAAAGTTTCTTAAATTATAAATGAAACTTTATTAACATATAAAACCCTATTATAGTTATGATCCACTAAAATATAAATCTCAAAATTACCTTTTCTATACAACAAATCTAAAGAGATTACATCACATGATATTTACAAGGTTTGGTACAAAGACCTACTCTTTTCAATTTTGGATATCCCCACCAATATGGATTTTTTTACTAACTTTATTTTAGGAATAAAAAGTCACAAGAATAAAATATTTATACAACCCTAATAGTCAATTTTACTACTATAGTGAGTTATACCCTCCAACTATCCCTTTTGCATCCTCTTCTTTCACAGCTGGTTATACACCCCATAAAAGAATCATTTTCAGTAACTGCTTCTACACCCCAAATAAAAGATTCTCTATTATTCTTTTCTAATCCAATTAAAAAAGATATTCATTTCCTACATAAGTAAGTGGGATCGATATTACCTGTATAAAAGATTCAAGATCTTCAAAAACCCTCTTAATATTCTGTTGGTCTTGAAACTTTCTCATGATATTTGGTAGACCGATATATGCTCAATATAAGTTTTGCTAAACTTCACTGAAAAACTAACTCAACAAATTTATGTTTGATGGCTCTGTCTGTTTTTTCCTTTTTTTGATGGATCTATCTAGTTTTCCTCTATTTTATGGCTCGATCTTGTTTTCCATTAACTGAAACTCCTTACTACACTTCATTAAAATTTGTTGCATTCATATTTGCTCTTTTTTATGGAATTTTCTGATTAATATATATCTAATAAAGAAAGTATGAACATGTGCACTTTATACTTCAATTGATTAGGAACTCAATCAACAACTCTCACTTTCTTATTCATCTGATAGAACCTTGTCTGATAGAGATATGATCTAAGTTCCTTCATTTGATGGAAATCTGTTCAGTTTTCTCAGTTTCAACCTGATTAATTAGAAAATCAAACTATCACAAAATCATCAGAGTGTCATCTTTCCACACACATGAGTAGTGATGCATATAATGTAATTTACATCCTTTATATAGGTGTGCTCAAAATTTCAATTGTGGGAAACTAAAATGTTTTTCCCACTCACTCAAATTTCTAATTATGAATTATTCGCACATTTGAATTTCATTAAAACTATTCTAAAGTATCCTAGAGTCTTCTTGAACCTTATTCAATTATCTAGAAATTTTATATTTCTCAATTTAAATTCTTCTAGATTTTATTTAAGAAATATTAATCTGATGGAGAAATACTTCTCCATCTGGTTAGCTAATCTCAACATGTTACTCAAACATTGAAGACCATATTTTGAATCATCATAATTAAGTACTTTTCATAGTGAATGTAAAGTTCCTTATATTTACTCTATTTTTTCTCTATGTTATGGATTCTTTTTCTAAAACTAATTTAGAATTTTCTATTCAGTTAATGTTCATCTGGTACTCTGAACTTTATATAAAACCTCATTTATCTAATTCTACTTAGAATTACCTTTAATTTTTTCATCTATTGGACTTCACAATATACTTTCCATTTGATATTTTCATACATCTATCAGTTGGAAGTTCTGTGTCAAGAAATACTTTTCTGCTAATTTTTATCTAGAAGTTCATCTGATAGATTGTGTCCAGAGAACTTTGTACATGGATCTCTTTTAAAAAAATAGTCTCTATCTAAAAACTTTTATCTAGAACTCTATGTCTAGAAACTCATATTCCATTAACTTTACTTCTATAAACTTCATAAAAAAAATTGTAACTTGAATTACTCTCAACTCCTATATACAAACTACTTTTTACAAATAGTATGTCTGCAATTCTATGTCCAAAAATGTGGTTCTTCCCCTTTATTGTTCTTTGTCCAATATTCTTCATCTGGTCCTTCTTATCAGTATGTCCAATAGAGTTGGTCCATAAACCAAATCATTACTTATTATCTTTTATAACCTCCATCTTTTATAATTATAATTTCATGATTTAGTAAATTTGAATGATCCGAAAATCATGTTCTAATTTTATTTACTTGGAACCTCTTTCCAGTCTTCTACATCCAGAAAGGTGTGTCTGGAAAGTTTATCCAGAAAAAAACATCTTACTCATTTTTATTTTTTCTGGAAAACAAAATCTTCCTCCTTTTTCTTGTAATTTATAGCTTCAGTTTTTTAAAATCTTTCTCTATTGTCTTATCATAATTTTTAGCTTAAGTTCTTCTTACTAGCTCTCTATCTGAAACTTTGTGTCTAAAAAGGTCCATCTAAAAGGTTTTTCTGAAAACCATTTTACCGTTTCTTCTTACTTACAACCTCCAAATTTATTATTTCATTTCCTTTGGGAATTTTCTTAAGAAAATTTATCTACTCACAGTCTTCTCCAACTTTCTACGTATTGATCTATTGACAGCAAATATAAAAAAAAACATAGGCCTTATAATCTCCCACTTTTTTTGTTTTCAATACCCACACAAAACTTCAAATGTATTCATAATCAATATTTATAATCATATTTCTCCCCAACTTTTGTTTAAATTTTCTTACTCTTCTATTTTTTTCTATCCCTTATTAATAATAAAATTCAAAGGGGTAACTCAAGGTTATTTTTATTTATTTTAGAATCTTGAAAATTTTATTCATGATAAAATTAGCATCACATGAGTTTCTTAAAAAAGTACCTTTAACTAAACATCTCTAAGACTATGTGGGTAAACCCAGTGTAGAAAACAAGACTATATAGTTAAGGTGATTAATGTTGTCCATAACACAACTTTCAAGTAATACTTTTCTCATGATTCTTTTAACATCCTTGTATCTGGGGAAATATAAGAAAATTTGTTAAGATAAAAACAATTTTCACCCATCTCAACAAGAATGTCAAAATAGTTCAAGTGTATAAACATGACATTATTAGAATCATAGTTTTCTTAACCTTCTTACTTTCTTCTTTAAGAAAAGTAAGAGATGCATACCTCAGTTTCAGTTTTTATCACCTATAAGGGTAGAATTTTATTCTTAATCATGGTAGGATAAGTTCCATGATGTACATTTTCTTTACTATAAAACTTATACATCACTTGTACAACTTTTTTAATTTTACTCCTTTAATTACCTTCAAGTTAGTACATATAAAAAATATTTTGGGAATAATAATAAACCATAGTTTTCCTTTGAAACAACATTTGGACTGTGAATATTCTCTCAATATTGGCTTATTATTATTCTTTTATTTTTCCTTGGATGTGTTTTCTTTCTTCTATTCAACCATCTTAGATTTTGGAATAGACTTCTTATCATCTGCAGAATCTTCAGATAAAGTTGTCACCTTTTCTTTAGCTTTTGTAACATTTTTTTACCTTGATTTTGTATCAACAACATCATACTTTCTTCTTGGTTTGATAAGATAGTAATTCAACCTTTTGTAACATTCCCATATTGATCACATCTCTTATACTTTTTCTAAATTTTTAAATTACCATTGATTGATATATTTTTATCAAAATTGTTCTCATCATCATAAATCATGTTTTCCCCTTTTTCTTCAGTAAATTTTTGTGTTTCCTCCAACTTTATTTCCATGGCCATTTAATCTGGAAAAATAAATGAAAACTATTTTTTTCTACTGATAATTATTTATTTTCTCTACTTTCTTAAGGTACTCAACTTTCTTTAGTTTTTTATTTTTCTTTTTCTAGGCTTCAACATTCTTCAAATTTTGAACTTTATTTTTTGGATCCACAATTTTTTTAATAAAATGTGTTCTTATATGCTCATCATATCTCCCCCTTAATTTATATTGGTTTCCTAGTAGTAATATGTTGTAGAAGTGTGAATAAGATCTATTTCTAAATATTCTGTAACACTGGTAGTAACCTTTTATTCTTTATCTTTCAGACTGATAGTAAAGATACTATGAAGTATGTTGTTATTTTTTATTTACAAACTGTGGGAAACTTTTCTCATGGAGATACTTTCTTGATGAATTCCACTCTTTATTAAAGGAAGGTAGTTTTTCATAAATATTACCTTTTTTACCTGTATAGTTAGTAGAAATGGATTTATATTATTATTTTTTAGTAATATAAATAACCTTCTTCTATAAACCTTTCTTTTAAATATCTTTAAAAGTTTCACATTTACCTCGACTCCTTTAGTTAAGTCCTCTCTCATCTTTCTTAACTTACTTATTATTGTAAAAAATATTGATTGTTTTTATAACAACTCTTATTACTTTTAAGTTAAACACTCTTTAAGAACATATAAAGTCTTCTCAAGTTTATCTATCTTAAATTTAATTTGTTTACTTTTCCTAAAAAGTATAGTTTCTACCATGTTGATATCACCAGCTAATTTTTTTCATAAACTTTCATATTCCTTTCTATCTCAACAACTTTCAAAACTTTATTTTAGAATCCACTCAAGTTCTATTCTCTCTTTGATATCATCATCACTTATTAATGCATCACATATTTTTTAACTTGAGAAATGAATTTTACATGATGATTTGATTCATCACTAGATGAGGAATCATCCTAACTTTTTCTACTTAACAAACTCTTCTTTTTATTGTAAGGAACATTTACCTTATTTTTTACACTTCATTTTCTAATAATTTTCACCATCTTCTTCACACTCAGACTCTTTGTTTTTATTTCTAGGAAAATTTTGTGCAAATTGATCTTTGCCACCATAATTCCATAATTTAAGATAATTTTTACTTTCTCCTTTACAATTTACCTTATTTAATATTTTGGAAACAAGAGAAATAATAGTATTGAAATATTATACATCTTGCACTACCTCTGAATTAATTAATTATTTTTCTTCAGATTCCTTATATATATTTTTTCCTTTTAATAAAAATTTGAAGATAATTTCATTCTCATACTTTTTCTTAAATATTGAAGATTTTCTCATTTAATATGCCACAAGAATATTTTGAAGTTCATATAGAGATAAATCTTCATGATCTTCTAAAGTAGATACTTTGGCATCAAATATATCTATAAAGTTTCTCATCGGTTTATTTTAATATTAAAATCTTCCAACTTCTCACCAAAACCTCTAATTTTTCTCACAATATCATTTACTCTTTTAAATTAATCATTAATACTTTCATCGTAATCCATTTTTATATCTTCAAATCTAATTCTCTAAATTTGTAACTTAGATTCATTAACATTATCATTTCCTTCATAGATAATTCTCAACTTATTCAACATTTTCTTATCTATTGGAGACCCTATAATCTTTGTATAAAAATTTTCTATAAGAGAAATTAATATCTATTTTTAATCTTTTCCATCAACTTCTAAACTTCTATTATCAACAGTTGTCATAGAAACTTAATTAATGGGGGGAAATCTCACTATTTCTGCATCTATAACTTCATGGTCGAGAGATAGAAGATAAGATAACATTTTATTATTCCAACTATGATTGTTTTTTCCATTAAAAAGAAGAACACCCATATTGATCACTGAATTGAAAATCTATATTCTCATAGTTGGATCTTTCAAAGGGAACCTACCTATACTAACAATTAAATTTCCTTTGGATCAAGATCACTGAGTGGGGGAGGGGTGAATCAGTGGTCACTTATTCTTTTTATGATAAAGTTTCTTAACTTTTTAAGGAAACTTTCTTAACCTATAAAAAGATGTTAGAGTCATGAACCAATGAAATATAAATCTCAACCTCACCTTTATTATATGAAAAATATAAAGTGAGAGTAGCACATGATATTTAAAAGGTTCATTACAAATACCTAATCATTTCCGTGTTATATATCCCTGCCAACATGTAATATTTTACTAACATTATTTTAGGAATACAAAAGAACAAGTAGCAAATAGTTCTACAACCCCAGTAGTCAATTTTACTTCTATATTCGGTTATACCCCACAACTATCTTTTTCATATACTATTCTTTCAAATATAGTTATACACACCAGTAAACAAGAATTTTCAACAATTGGTTATACACCCCAACTACAATTTTCTTCATTATTTTATTCTGATCCACTTTAAAAAGTTCTTCACTTCCTCCACAAGTAATCGGGATCAAAATTACTTATATAAAAACTTCAATATATTCAAAAATCCTCTTAAGAGTCTATTGGTATCGAAATTTTCTCCTTGTCTTTGGTAGACCCAGATATGATCGATCTGATTTTTCCTAAACTTCACTAAAAAACTCCCCCAGTAAATTTATGTCTGATGACTCGGTCCTATTTTCCTTTTTCTAATGGCTCCATCTGGTTTGACTCTATCCAATGGCTTGATCCAGTTTTCCTTCAACTAAACCTAATCACTGCACTTCAATCATCTTTACTACATTTAGAGTTACTCCATCTGATGGCATCATCTAATGAATCTCTGTCCAGTGAAGCAAGTATGACCTTATGTACTTTCTTCTTCAACTAAGTAGGAACTCAATCAGAAACTATCACTTTCTACTTCACTTAATGAAACCTAATCTAATGGAGCTATGATCAAAGTTACAACATTTGATAGAACTACATTTGATCTTCTAAAATTCAACCAGAATAGTTGGAAACTTAGCCTATCACAAAATAAAAAGTTTCATCTTTCTACATGAGTGAATAGTGATGCATACAATATACTTTTCATCCTTTATATAGGTGTGATCAAAATTTCAAAGGTGTAAAACTTAAATGTTCTTCTTGGTCACTAAAATTTTCAATTCTAAATTCTTCACACATTTTAATTTCAATCAACCTCTTATAAAGTATTCTAGAGTCTTCTTGAAACTTATTTAATTCTCTAAAACTTTGAAATTTCTCAATTTACCTCTGTCCAAAAAATATTTGTCCAATTTTTCTTTAAGAACTCTCTATCCAATAGAGCAATGTTTCTTCATTTGTTCAGTTAATATCAGCATGTTACTCAAACATTTAATACTATATTTGGAATCATTATAATTATAGACTTTACATATTGAATGTAAATTTCATTATCTTTCCATTGTCCATTCACTTTTCAAGGACTTATTTATCCAAAACTACTTTAACATTTTCTATATGGTGCATGTTTGTCTAATACTCTAAACTTCATCTCAAAATTCATTTATCTATTTATTATTATAATTACCTTGAATTTATTCATCTATTAGAATTCACAATGTACTATCCATTGGATCTTTTCATACATCTATCAGTACAAAATTCTATTTCAGGAAATCTTTTTCCACTTATTTTCATCTGAAATTTCTTCTGGTAGATTGTGTATATAGAACATTATATAGGGATTTCTTTTAGAAACTTCTCCTCTGTTTGGAAACTTATGTTCAAAACTCTATGTATGGACCTCATCTACCTTTCACTTTACTTTCCTAAAAATCATTCAAATTTTTTGTAACTTCAATTCTTATCAACTACCGTGTACAAACTACTTTGTACAAATAGTATATTCAGAATTCTATGTCGAGAAACATGGTTATCTCCATTTTTTATTCTTTTTTTAGTCTTATATATCCAATCCTTGTTACCATTCTATATAATAGTGTTTGTCTAAAAACTAAATCTCCACTTATTATCTTTTACAACCTCCATCTTATATCATGTGACTTTCATGATTTAGTAACCTTGAATGATTAGTATAGAATTTTCTTATTTTATTTACTCAAAACCTCTATCTAATCTTCTACCTTCAAAAAGGAGTGTCCATAAAAATTTTCTAGAAAACAAAATCTTCTTATTTTGTATTTTTTATAGAAAAAAAACATCTTCCTTTTTTTTCTTCTCATTTTCATCTTCATTTCTTCATTATCTTCTTCTTTTATCTTCTTATAATTTGTAACTTTAGTTATTATTACTAACTCTTTTTCAGAAACTTTATGTTTGGAAAGGTCCTTCCGAAAGGCTTGTATAAAAATCATATCACCATTTTTCTTATTTATAACCTCCAAATTTATTATATCATTTACTTAGAAAATTTTATTAAGGAACTTCATCTACTCAAAGTCAACTCTAATTTTCTTCATATTGATTTATTGAAAAAAAATACAACCAAAACACAACTTGGGCCTTAAAATTTTGAAAAGTTCAAAGAGTTTCAAAAATAAGTATGGAATCAACTAGGAAAAATAATTAAAGTCCTATGATCAGATCGGGGTGGTGGATACTTGAGATCGGAATTCATAGCTTATCGAAGATATTGTAAAAAAAATTAGAATTCAATCCTCCCAGAGCACCACAATGGAATGGTGTGTCTGAAAGTAGTAATTGTACCTTATTAGATATGGTTAGATCGATGATGAGTTTATGTATCCTTCCTATATAATTTTTTATTTATTCTCTAAATACTGGTGGATTCCTACTAAATTTTTATTCCATATAAAGCATTCATAAAGTCACCATATAATATATAGACTGGTAAACATCATGTTATGTATGATATGTGAATTTTGAGTTGCAAATCATTTGTATAAAGATTGGAATCAAAAAATGACCTGAAATATAACAAATTCTTATTTTTTAGTTATCCTAAAGAAACAAGGGATTATTATTTCTATAATCCTACCGAGCAAAAAGTGTTTGTGGCCTGATTTTCTAAATTCCTTAAGAAGGAAAAATAATAGTGGTTTTGGTGGGAGGAAAGTTGAACTTAGAGAAGTTCAAGACCAAAAAACAATAAGTTTTCTTAAGATGGAGGTTGATTCAGTTCTATAAATAGTTTTGAAAGAAGAACCAATTCAAGTTATAAAAAAATCCTATAAGGTCTGGTAGTATTCATCAGGAACCTGAGAGATATGGATTTCTCATGGATAGTGATGATGAAGTAACTTTTATATAAGATGAACTTAATTCCTACCGATAGGAAATTGAGATTTTTGATTTCAAGAAATGGTTAAAATACATGGAATCTGAGATGGACTCTATGTACACCAACAAAGTTTGGAACTTGGTAGATGAACCTAAAGGGGTTATACCCATATGGTGAAAGTGGGTTTTCTATAAGAAAATTTATATAGATGGTATAGTGTCTACCTATAAATAATTACTTATGTCAAAGGGTTACAAACAATTTCATGGTATTGAATATAAAGATACCTTTTCACCAGTTATGATGATAAAGTCTATTTGAATTTTTCTAACCATAAAAACTCATTATGATTATGTGATATATAAAATGGATGTAAAAATTTCATTCCTTAATAACAATTTAATTGAGGACATGTATATGATATATATCGAGGGTTTTGAAGTTTCAAATGAGAATGATAAGGTTTTCAAGTTACAACGGTCCATTTATGAACTAAAGTAAGCTTCTAGGAGTTAGAATATCTGGTTTGATAATATAATCAAAGAGTTTGGTTTCATCAAGAATGTATATGGTTATTATGTATAGAATAAATGTTTTGGTAGTATATTAATATTTCTAATATTGTATGTAGATGACATACTAATTATTGGAAATGACTTCCCAACACTTCACTCTATGAACATGTCATGAACCAGCTCGGATACCCTGGTACCCTGATGCCTGAGCTGACATAGACATGTCCTGGAGGTTGATCCCAATCCCCATGGGTTAGTTACTAGAACCTAACATCATACAAGATCAAAGAGGGAACAAATTTACTATAAAATATAGGAATAAAAAAGGTATAAGCCAGTATTTTCAACACTCCAAAAGGATAAATTACCCAAAAGAAAATAGGTATAAGAAAACCCAAAGTAGTACATCATAAAGTAATTAATATATAACAAGATAAAACTCAAACATCACATGCAAGAAGTGGATAAAATATCCACTGGTCACCTCCAACACCCCAAACCCGAAGATTCAAGAATGTTTTCCTCCTCTAAGTGGTTCTTTACTTTTGCTCAGACATGGTATAAGAAAATATACAAATGTTTAAGGAAAAGGTAGGGTGTGATCTATAAATACTAGTATGGTCTCACTAAGTGTTCCATAATTAATACCATAAAAATTTACCATTTAGGATATCAAATAAAAAAATACAATGCATGGAATTTCATTTTGCATATTTAAAACCAAAACATGCTTTCATTTCTAATAGATGACCTGTATATCAAGAAAACATTAAATTGTGATTAAATGAAAATTTTAATTAAAATATTTTATATAAATAAATTGAAATGAATAAAATAGTTCAATATATCATAGGCATGTATATAAAATCAAATAACTCATAGAACCATGGTCAAATGCACCATGTTACATTAGTTATTGGATATAGGATCCCCACACACATCATCAGTGACCTCAAATCAATATCCACTCCCATTTAAGGTAAAATTACCATCATAAAGTCCCAATTAAGGTCAAATTAATATCATTCACTCCCAGTTAAGTGAAAATTACTATTATCCACCCCCACTTAAAAGAAAATTAGAGGCTGAACTTGGTTTAGTTGGTGTTTTCATCATAAATCCAGTGCTAGGGGATCAAGATCCCAGCGTGCTTATTCCATCCACTAATTAACTACACAATCTCCCATGTGCTTCAATAAATAAATCAATCAAACTGACAATCAATAATTTTAAAACATTTTAAAATACAATTTTATTTTTTAACATGTCTTTTCCATTTCAAAAAAAAATCATCAGTTTTCATCATTTCATTACATTTAAAAACATCTTTCAATTTAATTTTATTTATCAAGATCAAAATTAAATCATTTTTATCAAAATTATTTCCAAAACAAGCCATCATTTTTCAAAAATTCATCACATAATTTTAATTCCATTGAAATTGGGGTTTTTCTCAATTTTGATACCCATTTCAAATCAAGGATAAAATCACAACAATTACATGTTTTTAAATATTTTAAAAACTAATTTAAATTTTAATCAAGGTATTAAAGGTTTAAATAATATGGAAAATAATTATGGAACTACCTACCTTTAAATCAAAGATCTAGAAATAAACTCCCTTAATGGGACTCGACAATGAAGATAAAGTCACTGAAGATCTAGGAACACAACCTAGAATCAAGATCCAATAAAATATAGTTTAGAATAATCCAATATGTGATGATCCATTAAACTCTAAGGATGAAATAGGGAGATATTGAAATAAACTATTAAAGAAGATATCCAATTACCCATAGGAGGTCAAATGAGATCAACCACATTTCTATCCACCGGAGAAAGGGTTTGGAGGATTCAAAATCGCTTCTTGAGAGCCTTTAAAGCCAAGGAAAATGTTTAGGGTCAATTAAGGATTGAAATAGGGTTGAACTACGGGGTTCATGGTTTTAAATTTAATTTTTTGGATTAATTAAATCTCACATGCATAGTTTTATGGAGAGGGTCACATGGTTAGACAAATTGTGTTCCCTAACCATGTGCCCCTACTATCTAGGGTGCACAGTTTGGATAACTGTTCCCCAACTATGAAAAAGTACATTGCCTAAGGCCACATGGTTTTGAGGGTTTGGATTTATGGTTTGGAAAAAGCATTCACCCCTTCAGAGAACCATCTAAGGGTGCAAGGTTTGCTGGGAAAATCGTATAGTTTTACTTAACCATGAACCAACCATGCTTCCATAACACACAGACCAAAGGTATCATCATCCCATGAAGTAAGTTTTTAGAAAAATCAGAAATCCTAACCAGATGACCAATCACAGATAAATTTTTCTCAAAATCAAGATCCTCCCAACTCAATACATGATATGGGTCAGAAAGATACTTCTGAAGCAATGATACAAGGAACACATTATGTATCGACATCAGTTGTGGTGGAAGTGATAATTGGTAAGCCACTTTCCCTACCTACACAAAAACCTAAAAAGGTCTAAAAAACTATGGATAATGTTTACCTTTCCTCTCAAGAAGTAGATGCCCCAACTGAAGTGAAACTCTCAAGAAAACTTGATAATTAGTAAGCCACTTTCCCCACCTACAAAACAATATAAAAAGGTCTCAAAAACCACGGATAAAGTTTACCTTTCCTCTCAAGAATTAGATGCCCCAACCAAAGTGAAACTCTTAAGAAAACTTGATCATCAAAAAATAACATCAATGGTCTACAATAATGATCAGCATAAGACTTATATAGGCTTTGTGCTGCCAATATTCTCTAACAAATCAACTGAATATTTTTTGTCATCTCTTGAACTAGACTCATCCCAACTAAGAAATTTTCACCAATCTTCAACTAACACAATAGAGATTTACATGGCCTGGTATACAAGGACTCAAAAGGATCCATTCTGATCATAGACCGGTAACTATTTTTATAATAAAATTCAACCAATATCATATGGTTATCCCAAGATCCACCAAAATCTAGAATGCAAGTAAAAATAATGTATTCAAGAATCTATATAGCCTTATCTGTTTGGAAATCCATAAAAGGATGATATGTTGTACTCAAACGAACCTGAGATATCATTATCTTTTGAAGTCATCTCCAAAAATAATAGGTAAAACAGGGATCTATTTATGAGACTATAGCATATGGAACTCTATGCAATCAAACAATATCTTTCACATAGGAATTTAGAAACTCCTCAATTTTTTTATATCATGAATGGGTATAAAGTGATCTAATTTCATCATCGTATCAATCACAACCCATATCACATTCTTCTTTTTAGGGATACATGGAAACCCAACCACAAAGTCCATTGATATCTCATACCACTTCCAATTAAGCACTAGAATGGTGAAGTAAAATTGAAGGTCACTGGTGCTCATCCTTAACCTGCTAATAGGTATAACAACATGAAACAAGGTTAGTGATGTCATATATCATACTTGGACACCAAAATCGTCACTGTATGTCATAGAACATATTTGTGGTTTCGGGGTGCACCACCCATTGAGAGTTATGGAAATACCTCATCATAGATTTTTCTCATGGTCAAAGGCATAAAAACAATTCCAAAAACATAGGATGCCCTCAGAAGATAACATCCACTCACCAATGGTCTCCCCACCATAGAGTCCCTCATGCCATGAAATTCATCATCAAGTTGTTAATCCTGAAGAATATTCTCAAGAAGAGAGGAGTTCATCTGAACACTTTCTAAGCCAACCTTAGTATCTTCCTCTTTTACTCCTAAATGAAATTTTGAAAAATGATCCATCAAGTTCCACTCTTTTGATGATTCTTTCATGACCTAGGTCAGAAGTTTCCTGCTCAAAGCATCAGCATCAACATTTTCTTTCCTTGGGGTATAAGAAATGTTGAAATCAAAATACTCCAGGTACTCCACCCAATGACTCTAATAGAGATTCAAATATTTTTTAGAAAAGATATAACTCAGGCTCTTGTGGTCAGAATATATATTAAACCTTTCTTTGAAAAGGTAATTTCACCAAATCTTAATCACATGTATCGCAGTTGTGAGTTTAAGGTCATGGATTGCATAATTATTCTCATGTGGCATAAGATATCGAGAACCATAGGATACCACATGATCACCCTGCATAAGAACAGAACCCAAACCCAAACCTGATGTGTCACATAATTCCATATAGCTCTACCTAGCCTCTGTAAGAGTCAATACTAGCACATAAGTCAAAATAAATTTCAACTCAACAAAAGAACTCTTACATTTATCATCCCAAGTGAACTTCACCCCCTTATGAGTGAGATCGATCATCGGAGAAGCCAAATTTGAGAAATCATTTATAGACTGGTGATAATACCCCAATAAACCCAAGAATCTCTGAATCTAAAAAACATTACATGGTTGTTCCCATGTCATAATAGTGTTCACCTTTTCAAGGTAAAATGAGATACCATGTTCTGAGACCACGTATCCCAAGAACTTCACTTCCCTAATCTGGAAATCACATTTTGATAGCTTGGAATAGATTTTATGATTTATAAATATTTCCATAACTTCTCTTAGATGATGAACATGATCCTCCCAGACTAAGAGTAAACTAGGATGTCATCCAAAAAGACCACCACAAATGTATCAAGATACTCATGGAATATTTTTTTCATCAAATCCATAAATACTATATAAGCATTGGTTAGATTAAATGGCATGAAAAGATACTCATAATAAACATACCTTCTCCTAAAGGCAGCCTTCTGAATGTCAAATACTTTTATTATCAAATGGTGATAACCAAATAAAATATTAATCTTTGAGAACAACTTTTCCCCCTTTAAAATAGTCAAATAGATCATCAATATATGTAAATGGATACTTTTTATTTATCATAACTTGTTTGAGCTTATGGTAATCAACACAAATGTGAATTGTTCCATTATCTTTTTTAGAAAATAGAATAGGCGTCACCCAAGTTGACACACTCAGGCATATAAATCCTTCCTAAAGAAAGTCATACAAATGAATCTTCAACTCTTTCATTTCAACTAGTTACATATGGTAAGAAGAAATATATACCAGTTAAGTACCAAAAACTAAATAAATATAAAAATATACCTATATTAGTAGTGTAAAACCAGAGAAATTGGAAGGAAACACATCGATAAACTCAATGAAAACTGGTGGGAGTTCATTACTCAAGGATTACCACTCCAAATAAAAAGTAAACACTGATATTACTTTCCCCAACTCTAGATAATATTGTTCAACTCTACTTGACCCCAGGTCCCATTATCCCTGAAAGATACCGCACACCCCATCAAGCACAGTAAAGGAGACCCAGTGAAGATAATATTCAATTCAAGCCTTATTAGTAATAAGTCAGTACATCATGAAGATGACATCAAGAGATTTCATGTTGAGAACCAGAATATCCCATACAAGTTAAATCTATGATAAAAAGAAAACACAAGTAGGATGATAGAGACCCAAATCTCTCTTCATTCCAAGGTTTTTATTAATATCCATCACATAAGATAAAATCTCCATCAGAAGATTTATTTGGTTCACAATATGAGTTGATATAAATGAATGAGATACACCAGTATCAAATAAAGAAATCACTAAAGATGAATATATAGTGATGGTACCTCTCACAGTTGTTAGACCTATATTATTTTCCTTTGAATAATGTTCCACTATATGAAGAAGCTTCATTCCAAATACCTATAGATAAAACCCCTTAGATATTTAAGCAACTGATTTAACTATAATACTTTTAGGTATTGATGAGATCATTCCACTACATGGAGTAGAAAAGAAATAGAATAATTTCTATATGTTACCTAAGCAACCACAAGAACTATAGATCTTTGGGTCCTTGGTATAAACATGTCTCAAAAGCCCAATCTTTCTACACTAGAAGCAAGTAAAAGGGCCTCTACCAAACACTGCAGGAGGTCTAGAGGATTCTTGTTGTATAGAAACATCATGAGACTCATCATGATTCCTTTTTTCCTTTGAAGTAAATAATATAACTACCACTAGGAGAAAAAGTAACTCCCATCAACCCTGAATTGCCATCCAGATCAAGATCAACCATCAGTACCCTATCTAGAATGTCGGCATAAGAAGAGAGCTTCAATAATAATACTTGTGAATAAATATCAGGTCAGACACCCATATCAAACTATCAATTATTCATCTTCTCATTCAATACAATCTGAAGTGAAAATTGTACAAGCTCAGCAAAGCGATTTGCAAACTCTGTCACAGTTCTGTCAACCTGTTTGAGTCTAAGAAAATTTATAGCCTTAGACAACACCATAGACTTTGGATAGAACTAATTAGTAAAAATAACCCTAAAGTCCTTCCACTCTAAACCCTCGTGTTTATTCTCCATTACCATCGAATCCCACCATCTTCTACTAGGACCCTCTAGCTTAAAGGTGGCACATTTTACCTTAATTGAATCAAGTGTTTCCAAGAAATAAAATAGAAGCACTATATTTCTTAACAAATCCTCAGCCTCCTGAGAATCATTAAAGCCTTGGAATGTTAGTGGATTCTGGTGAATAAAATCTAGATCACTATATAGAGATTCATACTTTTGAGGTTCTATAACTGGAGCCTGAATAGGAATGGGTGAAGATGCTTGTCCTGGATCTTAGACAGCACACACAATAATCTCAATAAGATTTTGGTCCATTGGAGGATCTACTCATTGTGGTTCACCAACAGCTTCCTCTTAAATCCTATTCACACGTCTTCTCGAAGGAATGATGCTACACATCATCAACATACAACACTAAAGACATAAAAATATTACTAAGATCAATAACTCAAATAAGAGCAATGAGAATGTTAATCTAATCAGATAATATATCAATATTTGGATTTCACCATACCCAAATAAAAAATCAGGTAAAAGACTAGAATCAGATCAAATTATTCCTCAAAGATGTCTTTCCCCAAATAGTTATAGTGACATAAGGCTCATTATGATGAGAGATAGCCAGTAACTTCCTCATAACTACCTCCTAAGTCCTGACAAGACATCCCAAATAACATACCAAAATCAAGGAAATATGCTTAACCTGCAACTATGATACCAATTTTTCTTTAACCACCACAGATTCCCTAGTTCCCTGGTATTCGAACCAATACTAACATGTCCTAAAGGTCATTCCCAAAACCCACAGATTGGTGACTAGCACCTGGCATCATACAAGATAAAAGAGGGAATGAATTTACCACAAAACAGTGGAAGACAAAAGGTACAAGTCAATATGGTCAACACTCCAAAAGGAGAATATACCAAAAAGAAAATAGGAATAACAAAATCCAAATTATTATATCATAAATTACTCAATTTATAACAAGATAAAACATAAACATCCCATGCAACAAGTGGATAACATCTCCACTGGTCACCTCTATCACCCCAATCCCAAAGGATTAAGAACATATGCCTCCTCCAAGATATTATTTCTCTTTGTTCATACCTCTAATAATAAAATCTATAAATTACTGAAGGAAAAGGTAGGGTGTGATCTGTAAATACTAGTAGGGTATCACCAAGTGTTCCATAATTAATACCATAACAATTTACCATTTATACTATCAAATAAAATAAGACAAGGCATGGAAATTCATTTTTCATATTTAAAACAAAAACATACTTTCATTTCAAATAGATGAAGATATATCAATACAAATTTCAAATAGTCTTAAATGAACATTTCATTTAAAATAGTTGGCATGAATTAGTTGGCATGAATAAAATACTTCAATATATCAGAGGCATGTATATCAAATCAAATAACTCATAACACTATAGTAAAATGCCCCGTAGTACATTAGTTACCGGCTATAAGATCATCACACATCTCATCAATGATCTTAACTCAATATCCACTCCCACTTAAGGTAAAATTTCTATCATTAAATCCCACTTAAGGTTAAATTACTACCATACACTCCCACTTAAGGGAAAATTACTATCATCCACTCCCACCTAAGGGTAAATTACAATTCAAACTTGGTTTATTTAGTGTTTTCATCATAAATTTAGTGCTATGGAATCAAGATCCTGGTGTGCTTGTCCCAACCACCTAATAACTACCTAGGGTCCCATGTGATCCACTCATTCAGTCAATCAAATTGTCAATAAATCATTTTAAAACAATTTAATATACAACTTCCCAATTTTAGTTTTCAACATTCCATTTCCATTTCAAAACTAAATCATCAGTTTTCATCATTTCATCCCATTTAAAAATATATTTCAATTTAATCCTATTTCTCAAGATCAAAATTAAATCATTTTCAAAAAAACAATTTCCAAAACAAGCCATCATTTTTCTCAAATTCACCCCACAATTTCAATTCCATTGAAATTGGGTTTTTTCTTAATTTCTATACCCATTTCAAATCAAGGATCAAATCACCACAATTCCATGTTTTTAAATCATTTAAAACTCATTTAAATTTAATCAAGAAATTTAAGGTTTCAATCATAGGGAAAATAATTATGGAACCACCTACCATTAAATCAAAAATACATAAATCAACTCCTATAATGGGACTCTCCAACAAAAATGAAGACACGAAAAATCCAGTAACACAACCTATAATCAAGATCCAATCAAACAGGGTTTAGATCCATCCAATATGTGATGATCCATAAAAATCTAAGAAGGAAGGAGGGAGAGATAATAAGAAACTATTAGACAAGCAATTCACTTACCTAGAGGATATTTAATGAGATAAACCAAGCTTCAATCTATTAAGTAAAAGGTTTATAAGAAAAAAAACCACTTCTTTAGAGCCTTCAAAGCCAATGAAAACATTTAGAGTTGAGTGGGTGTTGAATTAAGGTTAAACTTGGGGGTTTGGGATCTTAAGATTAATTTTTAGATTAATTAAATATGGAGTGCATGGTTTCTTGTGGATGTATGCATTGTTAGAAAAACTATGTTCCCTAACCATATGCCTCTATTTTCTGGGGTGCACGGTTTGTCTAATCATGTTCCAATTTTGAAAAAAAAAACTACCGAAGGCCACGTGGTTTGGAGGTTCTTTCCATATAGTTTGGACAAACCATATACCCCCTCCAGATCACCATTAAAGGATGTATGATTTTCTAGGCCAAACCACATGGTTTTCCCTAACTATGAACCAACTATGTACATCCCAAATGGATTCCAAAAATTTTCAAATTTCACCCAAAAAACCTGAAACAAGACACAACCAAAGAATGATCAAAACTAGGGTCAATAAGTGAGGGGATGTTATAGAATATGTTGTTGGATAAATGTTTCTCAATGAAATATATGGGTGGAGAAAATTTCATAATCAGTATAAGGATCTATAGATATGGATCTAAGAAGTTTCTTGGACGGAGTTTGAACACATATATTGTAAAATTGTTAAATAAATTTAACATGGGGAACTACAATAATAGGTATTTACTAGTGTTTCATGGAATGAATCTTAGGAAGATTTGGGATCCTTATAAAGAGTTAGACATGATGGATAAAATGCCTTATGCGTCTTCCATAGGATCTATCATACATGTCATGTTATGTACTCATCATGATGTCTCATGTGTTTTAAGCATAACAAGTGGATAAAAATCCAATCCTAGATTGATTCATTGGATTTTTGTAAATAATATCCTTAAGTACTTGAGAATGACTAAGTATGTGTTCTTGTTCTTTAGAGGAGAGGATGGGATCTATGTAAAGGGTTACATAGATGTCAGTTTCTGATCTAATAATGATGATATGCAATCTCAATCTAGATTGGTGTTTTGACTAAATAGTAGAGAAATTATTTGGAAGAGTTCCAAACAGACCAACATTTAGGACTTGAAAATAGAGGTAGAATAAATCATTGTATTATATTCTTTGATAGAATCTATTTGGATCAAGAAGTTTATTTCTGAACTTGGAGTGGTTCCTAGAATAGAGGGATAAATTAAGATATATTGTGACAGAAATGGTGATATTACCCAATATAAGGAACCTTAGTCTCATCAAATAAAAAAATACATCCTTTATAAATACCATATCATATGGTAAATCATTGAGAGGGGATATATAAAGATTGATTGGTTGGCTATATAGGAGAATGTAGAATATCCATTTACGAAACCATTACCATGGTAACAACATGAGTTTAATATATAATCTATAGTTGTTAGACTCATTATAGATTAGTTGTAATGATTTTTAATATATCATGTTACTATAATAAAGGAAAACTCTAATTATAATTCATTCATGGGTGTTGTAATTTTATTTTACATGAATAGTCAAATTATAATATCCCTCAAAGTATGAATTTGAATTATCTCTAACTGATGATCATTGCGGAGTATTATGGTTTGTAATGGTATGATAATGCTAGCATGAATAGAATATTGTATCCATTGAAAAGAGTTATATATGATATAAAAAGGTAATAATTATAGTATTATTACTTGGATTGATCTGCTAAAGTATATCTCATGGAATGTCATACAGTCATCGATATACTTGGGGGTGTATGCTTATTATGAATCCTTTTTACCTAAGTTTAGCAAGATACCTAACATAATAACCCTCATACTTTGATACCCTACTTATGAAAGTCTACATAATGACTTAGTTAATATGAGTTTGGTTGGGTATTTTTATAACAACCCTGCTTTTTTTATTACACAATTAAACATAATTTATTACATAAACTTCACTTGATACAACATAGAAGATTGAGAGGTCTAGTGTCTTTGGGGCTTAGGATCATTACATAACAAATTAAAACATGAAATACAACATATTTATTGAAAAATTCCTTTACATGACCACTAAATTACCTTGTACTTAGTATTTCATGGGATAACCTGAGGACATGCATAAGAAAAGGGTGAGCTATAAAGCCCAGTAAGGGAATAATCATGGAATAACATGAGGAGTAAAATACATGTTAGATAATAGGCATATCAATAGAGAACAAGAGAAGCATAAACATAAAGGCATGGTAAATCATGATAATCATAACATTGAAATGTGGCAACAACACTTAACATGGAATGAGCATGATCCAAGGCTCATTGCACATGGAGCATGAGTAAATCCTCATTGCATATGAAGCATGAGTAAAACCTCATTTCACTTGAATTAGCATGATTCAACAACCATTTCACATGACGTATCATGATACTATACTTTTTGGGAGCTTGGGGCACCTTGGGAGGATAATATAGAGAATAGGGCAGAGTTTGGACTAACTCCAAAGGCTTTGAGTGAGGAGGAAGTGGTAGCTTGGGTGGGTTTATATAGGAAAGGTGAAGGAATTCTTTATTATTTAGGTTTGGGACCCTCACATTAAACTAATACAAACCACAAACCAACACATGGTTTTTGCCCATGGTTTTGGAAAAAGGGAAGTGTAAAAAAATATTTTATAAGGCCAAAGTCCTAAATTCTTAAAATAATGGGGTAGCTTATGTGGAGGTGAGTCACACTCCCAAAGAAAACAATTTAAAAAGACAAGATGTTTAATAAATCTTGAATGGTTCATTAATGATTTGTAAAATAAGTCAAACAAACCCAAAATCACATTATTTTAATGTTAAAACATATATTGGCCGAACATAATGCTTATAGTATTTTATTACATCGTTATTGGGTCATTATTATGTCATAAAACACATTATATATTTAAACGGTATTTAATGTTTACCCAAAAATTTGACTATCTCAGAAAATTATGAAAAATTTACCATTGGATAATTTCGACATCCAGATTCCAGAAATAATATTCATTTTATCTAAATAATTTTCTAAATATGTTAGTTTTCACTTTTAAAATAAAAAATGATATTTATCAAAAATTCATGGGTTTTGACAAAAATGGCTTTCAAACCTTAATAAAAATTACAATTACATTCATAAAATTATAAGATAATTTATATTTAATAAAAATTAATTTAATATTATTATTATTTTATTAAAATATTATTTAATTCAAAAATCAATTAATTCATCAAAATAGATTTCTTAGTTGAACATTAACTAAAAATACTATTTGTGCTTTAAAAACTATTTACAAGGTAACAATAATAAAATTAAAGTATATTCATTATTATATACAAAAATAATGTACATAACCATAGTACTAAGGTCTTGTTACATAACCCCTTATAACACCTGCATAATACTGAAGAGTAAGGCGTGTGATGGTGAAAGACTCTTGGGGTGGCTCGGATAACATTGCTCAGGTGGTAATCTCTATCAACTTACACTTATCTCGTAGGCAGTCCTGCTCAAGCTTAACATATTCAAGATTGGCTTGGGCTTGGTCGAGAGTGAATCCCAAAGATACAACCTCCTTTCAGAGCTCTAACAAATGGGCTTCGTATGGGGCGCGTCTACTGGATGTGGTCATCACTTCCTTTGTCTGAGTAAATTTGGATTTGTTAAAACCCTATATTTATACTAATCATGTGATCACTTTTCAATGGATATATTAGCAACGGTCACAATTCTTAAAATAAAACCAAATAAGTCAATATTTTATATAAACATTTGACATAAAGAAACATTTAATTAGATCAAGAGGGATTTCCATTAATAAAAGTTTGGGTCGTCACAATATCCCCCCCTTAAGAAATTTCGCCCTCGAAATTTCCTTTTACCACACTAAAACATATGTGGGTAACTCTGATTTATCATTTCCTCTGATTCCCATGTCACTTCTTCAAACTTTTTGTTTCTCCACAACACCTTGATGAGGGGCATTATCTTATTTCATAGAACGTTTTCTCTACGATCTAAGATCTTCACTAGTTTCTACTCATAAGAAAGACCATCCTCTAGCTATACCACCTCTAAAGAGAGTACATGTGAAGGGTCTAGTATGTACTTCCTTAAGAGGGATACATGAAAGACTACATGTATTTTGTTCGTGGTAGGTGGAAGTTCTAGTCGATAGGCCACAGGCCCGACCCGATCAAAAATCTCGAAGGGGCCGATGTACCTTGGACTTAACTTCCCTTTATTACCAAACCTCATGACCTTCTTACACGTAGATATTCATAGAAATACTATGTCTCCAACTTTAAACTCAAGGTATCGTCGATGGTTATCTACATAACTCTTCTGTCGACTCTAGGCTGCCTTGATATGCTTTTGAATGGTTTTCACATTCCCCATCATTTCTTCGACCATTTCTGGTCCAAGAAACTTACACTCACCGACCTCATCCCAATACGCTGGTGTTCTACACCTTTTCCCATAAAGGGCTTAATATGGTGCCATTTAGATGCTCGAGTGGAAACTGTTATTATAAGAGAACTCATCCATAGGAAGATGTTGATCTCATCCTCCTTTAAAGTCCATTGAGCATACTCTCAACATGTCCTCAAGTGTTTGAATTCTCCACTCAGATTGTCCATCATTTTGAGGATGATAGGCCGTACTGAAGTTCAGTTCAGTATTCATAGCATGTTGAAGACTCTTCCAAAACTTGGAGGTAAATCTTGGATCTCGATCGAACACAATAGATAGTGGTACTCTATGCATTCTTAAAACTTCCTTGATATATATCTGTGCCAGTTGATCCAATGAGAAATCCTCCCAAATAGTAATGAAGTGTGCAGCCTTTTTAAGATGATCCACAACAACCCAGATTGCATTGTTGCCTTTGGATGTCTTCAAAAGTCCAGTGACAAAGTCCATGGTGATGTTCTCCCATTTCCATTCTGGTATAGGAAATGGTTGCATCATCCCTTTAGACTTCTGCCTCTCTTCCTTCACTTGCTAACACACCAGGCACTTTAATGTATATTCAGCGATCTCCTTCTTCATATTATCCCACCAATAATGCTCTCAGATATCTCAATACATCTTTGTGTTTCCTAAGTGAATAGTGAAATTTGAACTATGTGCATCATCCAAAAGTTCCTTCTTCATCTCCAAACTTGATGGAACACATAGTATTTTCCCAAATCTCACAATTCCTTCTTCATTAACATTAAACTCTGAGGATTTCCCTTTTCTGATAGCTTACACTTTTTCCTGAATTCTCACATCATCCTTTTGAGAATCCTTTAACCTTTCCAAAAGTGACGGTTGAGCAATAATTTGTGAAAATATTGATGATGTTCCCTTCTTTATGATTCCCATGTCCATATTCATCAAATCTAAGAAGATTGGATCCTTTTCAATTCTCATAAATGATAGAATTGTTGGGTCCTTTCTACTTACGGCATCTACCACCTTGTTCTCTTTCCTAGGGTGGTAATGGATTGAGTAGTCATAGTCTTTGATCAGATCTAACCATATTCATTGGTGCATGTTCAACTCTTTCTATCTGAATATATACTTGAGGATTTTGTGGTCCGTATATATTTCACACTTCTCCCCAAAGAGATAATGCCTCCAAATTTTCAAAGCGAAGATCACTACAGCCAACTCGAGGTTATGTGTTGGATAGTTCTGTTCATGAACTTTCAATTTCCTTGAAGCATAGGCAATGAATTTTTAATTTTTTATCAACACACATCCCAGTCCCTTCTTCGAAGCATCACTGAATACCACAAATTTTTTTCACTTATGGGTAAAGTGAGCATGGGTGTAGTGGTAAGCCTTATTTTCAACTCCTTAAGGCTTTCTTCGCATTAATCACTCCAAAAAAACTCTACTCTATTCCGAGTTAGCTTGGAAATAGGGTTGGACAATCATGAGAAATTTCTCACAAATAATCGATAATATCCATCTAATCCCAAAAAGCTACGGTTATCTGTTATCAATGTTGGCCTCAGTCATCCCTCAATTGCATCTATTTTGGAGGGATCCACAGATATCCCACTACTTATGATGATATTGCCCAAGAATGAGACCTCCTTTGTAGTACCCCTGATTTATGGTACGTAACCCTTTCTTGATGCTTTTAATGGTTATAAAGTTAAGGGTGACGAATGGGAGAGTCGGGATAACTTGGAATGAGTTTTGGGGAAAAAAAGAAGTCGCACGGGGGGTGCACGGTTTGTCTAAACTGTGCGGCCAAACCGTCCGGAGTTGATTTTGGAGGCAGTAGATTCCGCATGGGCGGTGCACAGTTTGTCTAACCGTGCAGTCAAATCATGCGAGAAGGGTGGAAGAGGCAGTATCAAACACATGATTAGCGTACGGTTTGTCAAACCATGCGAACTAACTATACGGCCACTTAAACGAGATCCTATAAAAGTGTATCTCACGTGTTTTTTCCTCTAAGTGGCTCATTTTTCCTCCTAAACGGCCCTAACTCGGGATTTTGGTTCTCCTAAGGTTAAAGAGGGTTCTCCCATCATTCTGTAGGTGATCCAAAGGCTTCTCTTGATGAATCGAAGTTAGATTCTTGACGTATGTGATCGTTCTCCTTCGTTCTTGATCGTTTTCTCAGATCTACTTAGATCTAATTCTCCTCTTCTCTCAGTTTCTTAGATCTATGCTCTTTATGGGTAGATATAAGTGTGTGGATGCCAAATATGATGAGATTTGGTCTTGGTTATGTTAGGAGAAGAGATCTAAGGAGGATCCTTGGTGAATTGGCCCAGTTTTTTTGTGTGTTCTTTGTTTTTTAGGGTTTTCATCAAAACCTTTAAGGTAGGTGGCTTCACTCTCAATTCTTCTTTCTTATAACTTGAAGGCTTAGTTCAAATTTATTAAATTTATTGGTTTTAATTGTGAAATTGTGGTGAAAAGCATGTTATAAACCTTCTTTAGTGATAAATTATGGGTTTTGGTGGAATTGTGGGAATTGAAAGAATGGTTTGTGCAAAGTGTTTTGGTTTCTTGATTTTAAAATGGTAATTTTAAAATATGGCTTTACTGGATTTTGAAAATGGTTTATGGGGAAAAGGTTTTCAATAAAAGGGTTGTTTTATTGAAATGGTTTTGGCATGGCTAGAATGGTGTGGTTTTTGGGTGTATTGGGTGTGTGCGTTCATATTGCATTTAAAAGTCTTGGTTGAAATATGACCTTGTGCTCGGTGCCAAAAGTGTAATGGCACATGGGGAATAATTACCTTTTGACGACTTGGTAGATCAACGAGAGACCACTCATGAGTATGGAACTGTCATAATGATGCATGCATAGTTGATTTCACAGGTTGTGAAATGGTTGGTTGTGTGGATTTGTAAAATGGAGTGGTTATGCCATAGTGGAAATGTGAATTTGATTGGAAACTTTTCTTGGTTGCTTTTCTTGAGAAAGATGGTTTTTTTGGAAAATGGTTTTTGTTGGAAAATGGCCTTGACATGGAACTTGTTATATTGTGAATTGTTTTGGAATTGTTTTATATAAATTGTTTTATATAAATGTGCTAACATGTTTAATACTAGAGGCATGGGTTGGGAATTCATCGGGGAAAACCTACTGAGTTTCATTACTCACCCCCTGCTTTGGCATGTTGGTGCTTTTTCAGATATCATATACCGGGATGTTGGCAAAGGTAAAGTGTCATATTTTTATAGCACTACTTTGTGATGCTGGGCTGGTTCTTGATGTTAGAGCCTGGAGCTTGTGGAGCATGGAGATGGGTTGTCATCTTGTAGTATTTGGGGATGTCTGTCCACTGTTTACTCTGATTTATTGTTGGTTTCTTTTGTGGTACTCTTAGTTGGTTTATGATAAAATAAATGGTTG
Organism: Viscum album; assembly: GCA_963277665.1. Lineage (NCBI taxonomy): Eukaryota > Viridiplantae > Streptophyta > Magnoliopsida > Santalales > Viscaceae > Viscum > Viscum album. Next base: position 1,191,667,863 of record OY728123.1, on the reverse strand, counting down.
AGTTGTCTTATTTTTTATCATGCATCATTTAGTTGATTAGTTTGGTTACGTTTGTTAGTTCTGTGGTATGTTCTAAAAAAGAAAATTGTCCCCCATTTTTTTTGAAACCCTTTGGCATTTATTGCCAGCCTTTAGTGCCTTGGGGATGTCGCTTATGGCCTCGTAATGACTCGTTGAGCTCTCAAGCCAATGAGAATTGGTGGGTCATTACAAATGGTATCAGCTTGTTCGGTCCTTGCCTAAAAAGTGTTCATCGTTGTTCTTGGTCTTGGAGTGGAAATTCCTTCTTTTCTATTCCTTGGGTGGTAATATTAGACAGGAGTAGGATTGTCGGAACTTTAAATTTATAGCATAAAAGGACGTAGCTAACCCGTTTATGCTGAACTTCAAGTTATCAGGGTGTTGGGTACATAGGTGTTTGGATACACTTCTAGAATGTTGGAAATCTCATTGTCATGGGTTTATCCAATGAGAAGCACATGACATGCATTGTAGTGGAATGACTTCCCACTATGATTGCATATCTCATTGTGAGGAATGAGTAAGGACTTTGTGTAAGGTGCCAATTTTTGAAAAAAATGCAGAAATTGTTTTCAACTGAAAGACTTTGAAAACAGGGTATTTGGTGTATTTTGAAAATGGTCTAATTTTCAAAAAGCATGTGGGATGTTTTCAAGAATGGTTGAACATGGGAAAAAGTTGTTTTGAAAACAATGTGGTGATAGTTGATGTGATATAATTTTAAATGTTAAGCCTTCAGTTGCTAGGAAGTGAGACTAACGGAGTGTGTTGTTTGTATAGAAAATGGCACCTGTTAGGAATCGTAGAAACCAACCCGAAGAAGATGCGGAGAATGTGGTTGCACCTGAACCACGTGTGAACCAAGAGCTGGTTCAGAGTATCATTCAAGCATTCTAGGTTGTGGACACGGTGAATTTGAGGGATGAGTCAAGGAATGTAGACCATTCTGTCATGTTCCAGAAGTAGAATTCACCCATCTTTCGGGGTGATTCTGAACTAGAAAGGGCAGAGGTGTGGCTCAGTAGGATGAATCGTATCTTTGATTTCATCGGCATGCCAGCAGAACTGAAAGTAAAGTTGGCGACATATATGTTGGAGGATCTTGCATGATAGTGGTGGGAGCTAGTGGTGCAGACTAAGGTGGATCAAGGCCTGGGCTGGGAGGAATTTGAGAAATTGTTCAATAACCAATTCTATCCTCACACGTTCAAGATCTAGAGGACAATGAACATTTTCAACCTGAAACAGGAGAATCTCTCTATCATGTAATATGCGGGTAAATTCATGAATTTAGTGCTCTTTGCACTGAAAGTTGCTGCAAGTGCGTCACTGAAGGCACACATCTTTGAATCAGGGTTGAGACAGGAGATTCGCTCGAAGATAGATGTGCTTTGTATTACGGATTATACGGAAATGGTAAACAAAGCAACAGTAGCTACAAGAGACATCTCGGTAGTTATGGGAGGAGGAAGTATGATGATACCCATGGGAACGGGTGGGAACTCTAATGCTGGGAACAAGCAGAAGAGGGACACCTACTTCCAAGGTGGGAGTGCGAATCAGAATCAGACGGCTGGATCGGTGAATCTTCCTCCACTACCCATGATGAAAATCGGGTGTTTTCAATGTGGCTCAACTGATCACATAAAGCGAGATTGTACGGTGCAACCTAGACAATTTCACAATTGCAAGCAGATGGGGCATCTACAACGCTATTGTAGAAATACTCCGAGGTCGGGTTCATGTGACACTTCTCAGGCGTCGCAAGCATCCTATGCTTCGACATGACGAGGACAGCAGAGTCAGTCTCATCAGTATAACAGATCTATCCATGGTGATTCTCGAAATACCATGACCCATCAACCAAGGCAATATCAGTAAGGCAACAAGGATAATAGTGCAGCGATGAAGAAATTGTATGGATTTGATAAGATGATTGTTGATAATCATGCTAGACCATCAACAGTAAGAGGTACGATTCTTTTGAATTCTACCTTTGTGCAAGTTTTTTTTGATACTGGTGCATCACATTCCTTCATTGCTTCTCATGCTGTTGACTTTCTATGTTTAAAACGGGAAATGATTCCTTCTGTGATAAAACTTCAAACTCCTCTCGGTGAAAGAGAATGTACAGCCTTTTGTGTAGAGAATGTTCTATAACTATTGATGGAGCTGAGTTGAAATGGGATTTCTCTATACTGGAGATGGATGTCTATGATATAATCCTGGTTATGGATTGGTTGATAGAGTTCAAGGCTCACATCGATGGTTATAATAGAATAGTCAGCTTCGCGACTCAGGATGGTGTCGATCATCTCTTTAGAGAAGAAAGAGTGGTGAAGGAAGATGCAACGAGCTTTTTGGCACCAGTAGTGGCAATGATCTCTTACTAGTTGGCTGCATTAAACTTGTAATCCATGGAAGAGATCCTGAATAACAGTTTTCCAGTAGTCGTGGATCAATTTCCTGATATTTTTCCTAAAAACTTCTCAAGGTTACCACCTGTAAGAGAAGTGGAGTTTACGATTGATCTCCTTCCGGGGACCAGTCATATATCACTTCCATCTTATAGGATGGCACCAACGGAGTTAAAGGAATTTAAAGTGCAGTTGGAAGAACTATAAAACAAAGGTTTTATTCGGCCAAGCATGTCTCTGTGGGCAGCACCAGTTTTTTTGTAAAGAAAGCAGATGGAACTTTGAGGCTATGTGTGGATTATCGTAAACTTAACCAAGTTACGATAGAGAATAAATATCCACTTCCATGCATTTATGACCTATGTGATCAATTGAGGGGAGCTCAGTTGTTCTCTAAGATTGACTTGCGATCAGGATATCACTAGTTGTGAGTTTGGAAGGAGGATATTCTGAAGACGGCCTTTAGAAGAAGATATGGCCACTATGAATATGTATCCATGCCTTTTGGTCATACAAATGCACCAGAAGTCTTTATGGCGCTGATGAATTGGATATTTCAGCAATATCTGGATTCTTTTGTTGTGGTGTTTGTGGACGACATATTGGTGTATTCAAGAACAAGGGCTGAGCATGAGCAACACTTGGCGATAGTGTTGGAAATCTTGAGAGACCATCAGTTGTATTCCAAATTATCAAAGTGAGATTTTTGGATACAAGAGGTACGCTTTCTAGGACATGTTTTTTCTGATAAAGGTGTTTTAATAGATCCATAAAAGATAGAAGTTGTTATTTCTTGGCAACTGCCGAAGAATGTCTTTGAAATACAAAGTTTTCTTGGTCTAGCTGGTTATTACCGACGCTTTGTCAGTGACTTCTCATGACTAGCTTCTCTTATGACAGGATTGAAAAAGAAGAACAGTGCTTTTCAATGGATTGAAGAATGTCAGATATCTTTTCAAGAGTTGAAAGTTCTCCTTACATCAGCACTGGTATTAATTTTTCCGGAATTAGGACAGGGGTATGTGGTGTATTTTGATGATTCGGGAACAAGGTTGGGTTGTGTTCTCATGCAAGGAGACCATGTTATTTCTTATGGTTCAAGGAAGTTGAGGGTGCATGAGAAGAACTACCCAACACATGATTTGGAGTTGGCTGCAGTCGTCCATGCTTTAAAAACATGGAGACATTATCTCTTTGGTGAGAAATTTACTGTGTTTACAGATCACAAAAGCCTGAAACACATTTTCTCACAACGAGATTTGAATCTGAGGCAGAGAAGATAGATGGAGTATCTTCAAATGTTTGAATTTTACTTGATGTATACACCGGGTAAGGGAAATTCGGTGGGTGATGCATTAAGAAGAAAGTCATATGCTTAGTTGGTGAAAGAAGTTTCAGACGAATGGCGGTTGATGTTAGTCTTAGCCGACATGCATGTGGAATGTGAAGACCGAGGTGATGTTGCGGTTTTCTTTCCAATTGCACTTCTTCCTGATTTGGTGGAGATAGTAAAGGAGGAACAGGCATCCGATGTAGACTGTGTTGCAATGAGTTCAAAACTCAATGGTGGGGAGACCATTGAGGGATGGAAGTTGGATGGGAGTTCAGTTTTACAGTTTTGAGATTGGATGGTTGTACCTTTAACTGCTCAGGAACAACTCCTTCATGCTTACCACCATTCGAGATGGGTTGTACATCCGGGTACACAAAATATGTATAAGGCATTGAAGGCATAGTTTTGGTGGAGCGGCATGAAAAGGAAGGTAGCTGAATTTGCTTTAAGGTGTTTAACTTGTTAGCAAGTTAAAGCAGAACATCAGCAGCCAGCGAGTATGTTTCAGTCTTTACCTATCCCAGTGTGGAAATGGGATCAGATAGCAATGGATTTTGTTACAGGTCTTCCAAGAACGGTCAGGAAACACAATGCCATTTGGGTGATAGTGGATCTTCTAACCAAGTAGGCCCATTTTATCCCTATTCGTGAAACTCATATGGGGGAAGATCTTTCAAAAATCTATATCCAAGAAGTGGTAAAGAGACATGGAATACCAGTTTCAATCGTGTCAGATAGAGTTCTGAGGTTCACATCTCATTTCAGGCGATCCTTACATAAATACCTAGGAACTCAATTGAATATGAGTACGGCATATCATCCTCAAAGAGATTTACAATCCGAAAAAGATGATATAGACATTGAAAGACATGTTGTGGGATTTTTTAATGGATTTTGGTGGCTTGTGGGAGGAGCATATACCCTTAGTGGAGTTTTCATACAATAACAGTTATCAGGCCTCGATACACATGGATATGTTTAAAGCATTGTATGGTCGTCCTTGTCGTTCTCCATTTTGTTGGGTGGAAATGGGTGAAACTTCACTAGTCAGGCCAAGCCTTGTCCAAGAGAAAACAGAGAATATCCAGTTGATTAGGAAGAGGATGGAGATGGCTCAGAGTCATAAGAAATCTTAATCGGATCATCACTGAAGACCGTTGTCGTTTGCGGTGAGTGATCATGTATTTTTGAGAATCTCTCCAAGGCTTGGACATCATCGTTTTGGGAAACAGGTAAAGTTATCTCCTCGATATATAATCCCTTTTGAGATAATGGAATGGGTTGGCGAGGTGGCGTATCGGTTCGCATTACCACCATGGTTCATTGCAGTGCATAATGTGTTCCTTGTATCTCAGCTGAAGAAGTATCAGCCTGATCCTGACCATGTGATCAGATGGGATCAAGTTGATCTAGATCCAGATGCTTCATTGGTACATATCCCGGTGCAGATTGTGGATAGGCAGGATAAAGTCTTGAGAGGAAAAAGCATCGATCTAGTGAGGGTTTTGTGGCAACATGGTCAGATTCAAGAAGAGACTTGGGAATGCAAGAAAGAAATGAAAGAGCAGTGGCAAGAACTCTTTCAGGAAAGCGATGGTTTTCTACTTTTCAGGGATGGAAAGGCCAATGGTGGGGAGAATGTAGTACCCCCGGTTTCTGGTATGTAACCCTTTCTTGATGCTTTTAATGGTTATAAAGTTAAGGGTGATTAATGGGAGATTCCAGAGAACTTGGAATGAGTTTTGGGGAAAAAAGGGAAGTCACAATGGGGGCGCATGGTTTGTCTAAACCGTGCGGCCAAACTGTGTGGAGTTGGTTTTGGAGGCAGTAGCTTCCGCATGGGCGGCGCACGGTTTATCTAACCGTGTGGCCAAATCGTGCGATAAGTGTGGTAGAGGCAGTATCTAACGCACGGTTAGCGCACGGTTTGTCAAACCGTGCGAACTAACCGTGCAGCCACTTAAACGAGATCCTATAAAAGTGGATCTCATGCGTTTTTGCCTCTAAGTGGTTCATTTTTCCTCCTAAGAAACCCTAACTCGGGATTTTGGTTCTCCTAAGGTCAAATAGGGTTCTCCCATCATTCCAGAGGTTATATGAAGTCTTCTCTTGGCTAATCGAAGCCGGATTCTTGAGGTATGTGACCGTTCTCCTTCGTTCTTGATCGTTTTCTCAGATCTACTTAGATCTACTTCTCCTCTTCTCTCGGTTTCTTAGATCTACACCCGTTATGGGTATATCTAAGTGTGTGGATGCGAAATATGATGATATTTGGTCTTGTTTGTGTTAGGAGAAGAGATCTAAGGAGGATCCTTGGTGAATCGGCCCGGTTTTCTTGTGTGTTCTTCATTTGTTAGGGTTTTCGTCAAAACCTTTGAGGTAGGTGGCTTCACTCTCGATTCCTCTTTCTTAGAACTTGAAGGGTTCATTCAAATTGATTAAATTTCTTGGTTTTAATTGTGAAATTGTGGTGCAAACCATGTTATAAATCTTCTTTAGTGATGAAGTATGGGTTTTGGTGGAATTGTGGGAATTGAAAGAATGGTTTGTGCAAAGTGTTTTGGTTTCTTGATTTTAAAATGGTGATTTTAAAATATGGCTTTACTGGAATTTGAAAATGGTTTGTGGGAAAAAGGTTTTCAATAAAAGGTTTTTTTTAATTGAAATGGTTTTGGCATGGCTGGAATGGTGTGGTTTTTGGGCATATTGTGTGTGTGCGTTCATATTGCATTTAAGAGGCTTGGTTGAAATATGACCTTGTGCTCAGTTCCAAAAGTGTAATGGAAAATGGGGAATAATTACATTGTGATAACTTGGTAGATTGACGAGAGACTGCTCATGAGTATGGAACTGTCATAACGATGCATTCATAGTTGATTTCACGGGTTGTGAAATGGTTGGTTGTGTGGATTTGTGAAATGGAGTGGTTATGACAAAGTGGAAATGTGAATTTGATTGGAAACTTTGTTTGGTTTATTTTCTTGAGAAATATGGTTTTGTTGGAAAATGGTTTTTGTTGGAAAATTTCCTTGACATAGAACTTGTTATATTGTGAACTGTTTTGGAATTGTTTTATATAAATTGTTTTATATAAATGTGCTAACATGTTTTATCCTAGAGTCATGGGTTGGGAAGTCATCGGGGAAAACCCACTGAGTTTCATTACTCACCCCATGCTTTGGCACATTGGTGCTTTTTCAGATGTCATATATCAGGATGTTAGAAAAGGTAAAGTGTCACATGTTTATAGCACTACTTCGTGATGTTGGGCTGGTTATTGATGTTGGAGCTTGGAGCTTGTGGAGCATGGTGATGGGTTGTCATCTTTTAGTCTTTGGGGATGTCGTTCCACTTTTTACTCTTATTTATTGTTGGTTTCTGTTGTGGTACTCTTAGTTGATTTATGATAAAATAAATGGTTGAGTTATCTTAGTTTTTATCATACATCATTTAGTTGATTATTTTGGTTACGTTTGTTAGTTATGTGGTATGTTCTAAAAGTTTAAATCATCCCCCATTTGTTTTGAAACCATTTGGAATTTATTGCCAGTCTTTGGTACCTTGGGGGTGTCGCTTAAGGCCTAGTAATGACTCGTTGAGCTCTCAAGCCAATGAGAATTGGTGGGTCATTACAAATGGTATCAGCTTGTTTGGTCCTTTCCGAACAAGTGGTCATCGATGTTCTTGGTCTTGGAGTGGAAATTCATTCTTGTCTATTCCTTAGGTGGTCATCTTAGACAGGAGTAAGATTGTCAGAACTTGAAATGTATAGCATAAAAGGATGTAGCTACCCCTTTTATACTGAACTTCAAGTTACCATGGTGTTGGGTACATAAGTGTTTTGGATACACTTCTAGAATGTTGGAAATCTCATTGTCATGGGTTTATCCAATGAGAAGCGCATGACGTGCATTGTAGAGGAATTACTTCCCACTATGATTGCATATCTCATTGTGAGGAATGAGTAAGGACTCTATGTAAGGTGCCAATTTTTGAAAAAAATGCAGAATTTTTTTTCAACTAAAAGACTTTGAAAATAGGGTATTTGGTGTATTTTGAAAATGGTCTAATTTTCAAAATGCGTGTGGGATGTTTTCAAAAATGGTTGAACATGGGAAAATTTTGTTTTGAAAAACAATGTGGTGATATTTGATGTGATAGAATTTGAAATTATAGGCCTTAAGTTTCTAGGAAGTGAGACTAACGGAGTGCATTGTTTGTATAGAAAATGGCACCTATTATGTGTCATAGAAAGCAACCCGAAGAAGCTGCGGAGAATGTGGTTGCACCTGAACCACATGTGAACCAAAAGCTGGTTCAGAGTATCGTTCAAGTGTTCCAGGCTGTGGACACGGGGAATAGGTGGGATGAGTCAAGGCATGTAGAACATTCCGTCCAGTTCCAGAAGCAGAATCCACCCATCTTTCGGGGTGATTCTAAACCAGAAAGGGTGGTGGTGTGGCTCAGTAGGATGAATCATATCTTTGATTTCATCGGCACATCAGCAAAACTGAAAGTAAAGTTGGAGACGTATAAGCTAGAGTATCTTGCATGATAGTGGTGGGAGCTAGTGGTGCAGACTAAGGTGGATCAAGGCCTGGGCTGGGAGGAATTTGAGGACTTGTTCAATAAACAATTCTATCCTCACACGTTCAAGATCCAGAGGACAACAAAATTTTTCAGCCTGAAGTAGTAGAATCTCTCTCTCATGGAATATGAGGCTAAATTCATGAATTTAGTGCAATTTTCACCGAAAGTTTCTATAAGTGCATCGCTGAAGGCACGCATCTTTGAATCAGGGTTACAACAGGAGATTCGCTCGAAGATAGTTGTGCTCTGTATTACGAATTATACGGAAATGGTAAAAAGAGAAAAAGTATCTGAAAGAGACATCTCTGGAGTTATGGGAGGAGGAAGTATGATGATTCCCATGGTAACAGGTGGGAACTCTAATGCTGGAAACAAGCAGAAGAGTGACACCTACTTCCAAGGTGGGAGTGTGAATCAGAATCGTATGGTTGGATTGGTGAATCTTCCTCCACGGCCCATGATGAAAGTCGGGTGTTTTCAATGTGTCTCGACTGATCACATAAAGATAGATTGTATGGTGTAACCTTGAAAATGTCACAATTGCAAGAAGATGGGGCATCTACAGCGCTATTGTATAAATACTCTGAGGTCGGGTGCACGTGACACTTCCCAGGCATCGCAAGCATCGTATGCATCGACAAGACGAGGACAGCAGAGTCAGTCTCATCAGCATAACAGAGCTATCCATGGTGATTCTTGAAATACCATGACTCCTCAACCAGGGCAATCTCAGCAAGGCAACAAGGAGAATAGTGCAGCGACGAAGCAATTGTATGGAGCTAAGCAGATGATTGTTGATGATCACGCTGGACCATCAATAGTAAGAGGTACAATTCTTTTGAATTCTACCTTTGTGCAAGTGTTGTTTGATATTGGTGCATCACATTCCTTCATTGTTTCTCATGTTTTTTACTTGCTATGTTTAAAACTGAAATGATGCCTTCTGTGATAAAACTTCAAACTCCTATTGGTGACAGAGAATGTACAGCCTTCATGTGTAGAGCATGTTCTATAAATGTTGATGGAGCTGAGATGAAATGGGATTTCTCTATGCTAGAGATGGATGTCTATGATATAATCCTGAGTATGGATTGGTTGATAGAGTTCGGGGCTCACATTGAATGTTATAATAGAACAATCATCTTCGCGACTCAGGATGGCGTCGAGCATCTTTTAGAGAAGAAAGAGTGGTGAAGGCAGGTGCAACGAGCTTTTTGGCACCAGTAGTGGAAATGATCTCTTACCAGTTGGCTGTGTTAAACTTGGAATCGATGGACGAGATCCTGAATAATAGTTTTCTAGTAGTCGTGGATCAATTTCCTAATGTTTTTCCTGAAAACTTCTTAGGGTTAACACCTGTAAGAGAAGTGGAGTTTACGATTGATCTCCTTACGGGGACCAGTCTTATCTCACTTCCATCTTATAGGATGGCACCAATAGATTTAAAGGAATTTAAAGTGCAGTTGGAAGAACTGGAAAACAAAGGTTTTATTCAGCCAAGCGTGTCTCCGTGGGAAGCACAAGTTTTGTTTGTAAAGAAATTATATGGAACTTTAAGGCTATGTGTGGATTATCGTAAACTTAACCAAGTTACAATAAAGAATAAATATCCACTTCCATGCATTGATGACCTGTTTGATCAATTGAAGGGAGCTCAGTGGTTCTCCAAGATTGAATTGCGGTCATGATATCACTAGTTGTGAGTTTAGAAGGAGGATATTCCAAAGACCGCCTTCAGAAGAAGATATGGCCACTATGAATATGTATTCATGCCTTTTGGTCTTACAAATTCACCAGTAGTCTTTATGGCGCTGATGAATAGGATATTTCAGCGATATCTAGATTCTTTTGTTGTGGTGTTTTTGGATGACATATTGGTGTATTCAAGAACAAGGGCTGAGCATGAGCAACACTTGGCGATAGTGTTGGAAATCTTGAGAGACCATCAGTTGTATGTAAAATTATCAAAGTGCAATTTTTGGATACAAGAGTTATGCTTTCTGGGCCGTTTTGTTTCTGAGAAAGGTGTTTCAGTGGATCCAAAAAAGATAGAAGCTGTTATTTCTTGGTGACCGCCGAAGAATGTCTTTGAAATACAAAGTTTTCTTGGTCTAGCTGGTTATTACCGACGCTTTGTCCGTGAATTATCATGACTAGCTTCACCGATTACAGCATTGACAAAGAAGAACAATGCATTTCAATGGACTAAATAATGTCAGAGATCTTTTCAAGAGTTGAAATTTCTCCTTACATCAGCACCCATCTTAATTTTTCCGGAATCAGGACAGGGGTATGTGGTGTATTGTGATGCTTTGGGAACAGGGTTGGGTTGTGTTCTCATGCAAGGAGACCATGTTGTTGCTTATGGTTCAAGGCAATTGAGGGTGCATGAGAAGAACTACCCAAAACACAATTTGGAGTTGGTTGTAGTCGTCCATTCTTTGAAAACATGGAGACATTATCTCTTTGGGGAGAAATTTATTGTGTTTACAGATCACAAAAGATTGAAACACATTTTCTCATAACGAGATTTGAATATGAGGCAGTGGAGATGGATGGGTTATCTTCAAATGTTTGACTTTGACTTGATGTATACACCAGGTGAGGGCAATTCGGTGGCTGATGCATTAAGAAGAAATTCATATGCTCAGTTGGTGAAAGAAGTTTTAGACCAATGGCAATTGATGTTGGTCTTAGCCGACATGCATGTGGAATGTGAAGACAGAGGTGATGTTGCGGTTTTCTTTCCAGTTGTTCTTGTTACTGATTTGGTGGAGATAGTAAAGGAGGTATAGGTATCTGATGTAGACTGTGTTGCAATGAGTTCAAAACTCAATGGTGGGGAGACCATTGAGGGATGGAAGCTGGATGGGAGTTCAGTTTTACGATTTCAAGATCGGATGGTTGTACCTTTAACTGTTCAGGAACAACTCCTTCATTCTTACCACCATTCAATATGGGTTGTACATCTAGGTACATAAAAGATGTATAAGGTGTTGAAGGCATAGTTTTGGTGGAGCGGCATGAAATGGAAGGTAGCTGAATTTGCTTCAAGGTGTTTAACTTGTCAGCAAGTTAAAATCGAACATCAGCAGCCAGCAAGTATATTACAGTCTTTACCTATCCCAGTGTGGAAATGGGATCAGATTTCAATGTATTTTGTTACATGTCTTCCAAGAACAGTCAGGAAACATGATGCCATTTGGGTGATAGTGGATTGTCTAACCAAGTCGGCCCATTTTATCCCTATTTGTGAAACTCATACGGGGGAAGATCTTTCAAAAATATATATCCGATAAGTGGTAAAGAGAAATGGAATAACAGTTTCAATCATGTCAGATAGAGATCTGAGGTTCACATCTTGTTTCTAGCAATCCTTACAGAAATCCCTAGTAACTCAGTTGAATATGAGTACGGCGTATCATCCTCAAACAGATGGATAATACGAAAAGATGATACAGACATTGGAAGACATGTTGTGGGATTGTGTAATGTATTTTTGTGTCTCATGGGAGGATTATATACCCTTAGTTAAGTTCTCATACAATAACAGTTATCAGGCCTCGATACACATGGCTCCGTTTGAATCATTGTATGGGCGTCCTTGCTGTTCTCCACTTTGTTGGGTGGAAATGGGTGAAACGTCACTAGTCGAGCCCAGCCTTTTCCAAGAGACAATATAGAAGATCCTATTGATTAGGAAGAGGATGGAGACAGCTCAGAGTCATCGGAAATCTTATGCGGATCATCACCGAAGACCATTGTCATTTACGGTGAGTGATCATGTCTTTTTGAAAATCTCTCCAAGGCTTGGACATCGTCGTTTTGGGAAACAGGGCAAGTTATCTCCTCGATATATAGGCCCTTTTGAGATACTGGAATGGGTTGGTGAGGTGGCTTATCAATTGGCATTACCACCATGGTTCATTGAAGTTCATAATGTGTTCCATGTATCTCAGCTGAAGAAGTATCATCCTGATCCTAACCATGTGATCAGATGGGATCACGTTGACCTAAAGCCAGATGCTTAATTGGTACATATCCCGGTGCGGATTGTGGATAGGCAGGATAAAGTCTTGCGAGGAAAAAACATCGGTCCAGTGCGGGTTTTGTGGAAACATGGTCAGATTTAGGAAGAGACTTGGGAGCACGAGAAAGAAATGAAAGAGCAGTGGCCAGAACTCTTTCTGGCAAGCGATGGTTTTCTACTTTCTGGGGATGGAAAGGCCAATGGTGGGGAGAATTTAGTACCCTCGGTTTCTGGTATGTAACCCTTTCTTGATGCTTTTAATGGTTATAAATTTAAGGGTGATGAATGGGATAGTCAGGAGAACTTGGAATGAGTTTTGGGGCAAAAAGGGAAGTCGCACGGGGGGCGCACGGTTTGTCTAAACTGTGCGGCCAAACCGTGCGGAGTTGGTTTTGGATGTAGTAGCTTCCGTATGGGTGGCGCATGTTTTGTCTAACCGTGTGGCCAAATCATGCGGGAAGGGTGGCAGAGGCAGTAGCTAACGCACAGTTATCGCACGGTTTGTCAAATCGTGCGAACTAACCGTGCAGCCACTTAAACGAGATCCTATAAAAGTGGATATCACGCGTTTTTTCCTCTAAGTGGTTCATTTTTCCTCCTAAGTGGCCCTAACTCAGGATTTTGGTTCTCCTAAGGTCAAAGAGGGTTCTCTCATCATTTCAGAGGTGATCTGAAGGCTTCTCTTGATGAATCGAAGCTGGATTCTTGAGGTATGTGATTGTTCTCCTTCGTTCTTGATCGTTTTCTCAGATCTACTTAGATCTACTTCTCCTCTTCTCTCGGTTTCTTAGATATATGCCTGTTATGGGTATATCTAAGTGTGTGGATGCCAAATATGATGATATTTGGTCTTGGTTGTGTTAGGAGAAGAGATTTAAGGAGGATCCTTAGTGAAACAGCCTGGTTTTCTTATGCGTTCTTTGTTTGTTAGGGTTTTCGTCAAAACCTTTGAGGTAGGTGGCTTAACTCTCGATTCCTCTTTCTTATAACTTGAAGGCTTAGTTCAAATTTATTAAATTTATTGGTTTTAATTGTGAAATTTTGGTTCAAAGCATGTTATAAATCTTCTTTAGTGGTGAATTATGGGTTTTGGTTGAATTGTGGGAATTGAAAGAATGGTTTGTGCAAAGTGTTTTGGTTTCTTTATTTTAAAATGGTGGTTTTAAAATATGGATTTTCTGGATTTGGAAATTGGTTTGCTGGAAAAAGGTTTTCAATAAAAGGGTTGTTTTATTGAAATGGTTTTGGCATGGCTGGAATGGTGTGGTTTTTGGGCGTACTGGGTGTGTGCATTCATATTGCATTTATGAGGCTTGGTTGAAATATGACCTTTTGCTCGGTGCCAAAAGTGTAATGGCACATGGGGAATAATTACCTTGCGACGACTTGGTAGATCGACGAGAGACCTCTCATGAGTATGGAACTGTCAAAACGATGCATGCATAATTGATTTCACGGGTTGTGAAATGGTTGGTTGTGTGGATTTGTGAAATGGAGTGGTTATGCCAAAGTGGAAATGTGAATTTGATTGGAAACTTTCCTTGGTTAATTTTCTTGAGAAAGATGGTTTTGTTGGAAAATGGTTTTTGTTAGAAAATGGCCTTGACATGGAACTTGTTATATTGTGAACTATTTTGGAATTGTTTTATATAAATTTTTTTATATAAATGTGCTAACATGTTTTATCCTAGAGGCATGGGTTGGGAAGTCATCGGGGAAAACCTAGTGAGTTTCATTACTCACCCCCTACTTTGGCACTTTGGTGCTTTTGCATATTTCATATACCGGGATGTTGGCAAAGGTAAAGTGTCACATGTTTATAGCACTACTTCGTGATGCTGGGCTGGTTCTTGATGTTGGAGCTTGGAGCTTGTGGAGCATGGAGATTGGTTGTCATCTTGTAGTATTTGGGGATGTCTTTCCATTGTTTACTCTGATTTATTGTTGGTTTCTGTTGTGGTACTCTTAGTTGGTTTATGATAAAATAAATGGTTGAGTTGTCTTAGTTTTTATCATACATAATTTAGTTGATTAGTTTGGTTACGGTTGTTAGTTTTGTGGTATGTTCTAAAAGGGTAAATCGTCCCCCATTTGTTTTAAAACCCTTCGGCATTTATTGACAGCCTTTGGCACCTTGGGGATGTCTCTTAATGCCTAGTAATGACTCGTTGAGCTCTCAATCCAATGAGAATTGGTGGTTCATTACATCCTTCAACTAGAACTCACAATTGTTATACTTTGCATAGAGATTCTCCTTCTGCAAGGTCTCTAGTACAGTTCTTAGATGCTCCTCATGATCCTCCTTGGTTTTGGAGTATATTAGAATATCATCTATAAAGACTACCACAAATTTGTCGAGGTAATCTCTAAAGACTCTATTCATCAAGTCTATAAAGATTTTCGGAGCATTAGTGAGTCCAAAAGTCATTACTATGAATTCATTGTGCCCGTATCTTGTATGAAAAGCAGTCTTGGGGATATCTTCCTTCTTCACCCTTACTTGATAATTTCCTGACCGTAAATCCACCTTGGAGAAGTATTGTGCTTCACACAACTGATCAAACAAGTCATCAATTTGTGGGAGAGAATACTTGTTCTTTATCATGATTTTGTTAAGCTCATGATAATCGATGCAAAGGTTCATTGACCCATCCTTCTTCTTGACGAAGAGGACTAGTGAACCCCATAGTGAAGCACTTGGGCATATAAACCCTTTATCCAGATTCTCCTCTTCATATCCTCAAGCTCTACAACAGCCATTCTATACGGAGTCTTGGATATTGGAAATGCCCCAGGTATAAGATCAATTTATAATTTAACATCTCTTCTAGGAGGAAGACCAGGAAATTCCTCGGGAAACACTTCAGTGAATTCCCTCATAATAGGCATGTCTTCTAGGATGGTTGCCTCCTTAGACTCAATCATTTGAGCCAGATATTCATGATCATGGGGCAGTAATATCTACACTTGAGATGATGGAGCTAAAGAAGTTTCATCTTCCTCCTTGCACTTGTAAAGAATCGGGGGTCGATTCTCCACATGGAGAGTGATTTCCCTCTCACGGAAATTTATGTTGGATCTATAAGGAAAGACAATACATGCCAAGAATTGAATCAAATTCCGCCAGAGGGAGTATTACGAGGTTCACCAGAAAGTTCAATCCATAGATTATGACAGGGGAGGAGTTATATTCATGGGATGAAATGATTGCCCCATTTTCCGTACTCACCAACATCTTCACTTCCATGATTTGTGGTGGTGCTAGAATTGTTCTACTAAACTTTTGAGATATAAAATAATGTGTATAACCTGAATCAAAAATTATGTTCACTATTCTTGAATGAATAACTAGTTTACATGTCACCACTTCGTTTTCTGGGTTCACTTCGGCAGTAGTGATGGCAAAATCTTTCCCTTGCTGCCTTGGAGGTTGTTGGTTTCCTCTGAAGACCCTTGGCTTAGGGAACTAATTTGCAAGATGCCCTGGTTATTTTTAGTTGTAGCAATGAACCACGCGTTGAGGTTCAAACGAGCGTTCCTCTCCTCTATCACAGCCACGGGTCTTTCTTTCCGACAGTTAACAGCTAGGTTCCCTTCTCTTCCACACCTAAAGCATTTCCTTGTTCCCTTCAGGCAGTTTCTAGGGTTCTTCTTTCAACACCTTTGGCATGTGAGGTGCTGGATCTTCTTAGAACCATTGGATTTATCCATCAGACCACCATCATTGAATTTCACCTTACGCTTCTTATCCCTATGATACCCCTGAGATTCTCTAGTCTTCATTTCGACCTTGAGGGAACATCGGACAATTTCCTCATAGCTGTCGAAGTCACAGATCGCCAGTGCTTTCTGAAGGCTAGGTTTCAGCCTACCAAAGAAGCAGTCAACCTTACATTCGGGGGTAATGATAAAGCCAGAAGTGTATCGTGCAAGCCTTGTGAAGTTTCCCACATACTCTCCAATAGATTCGTTGTCTTTTTTGCTTGAGTTCAAGGAAGTACCTTTCCATCTTAAGTTGGAGGGTGCGTGGAAAATATTTATCGAAAAACATATTCCGAAAATCCTTCCATTCCAATGCCTCGATATCCTCCTCAGGCTTCGTATTTTTTATCAACATCCACCATTGATCATCTTCACCCTTCATACGATAAGCATCCAGGAGAACCTTCTCTTGTTCAAAACATTGAATTATGGAGAATATCTTTTCAATGGATTTGATCCATTGTTCAGCGATTGATGGGTCATATGATCCACTAAAAGTAGGAGGCTTTTATCTCATGAAGCTCTCGATAGCGACTTGTTCTTTCTTAGGGGTGGTTGAACGTTCCTCTTGAACTATGTTTCTATTCAAATCTTGAGTTAGCTAAAAGAAAAGTGTGACAAAGTTCATAATTCCCGCTCCCATTGGATTGGGAATCTCATTAGTACAGTCATCACATTGATCTTCACATCGGTTGTTAGCTCGAGTCCTCCTAATATCATCCATTGGATGGAATAAAAGGAAATTTAGGGGTAACACATAAAGGGTAATACAAGGACAAAACTGATGACTTATAAATAACTTTTATTTCCTTAACATATGAATCTATTGGCTTCAGTCTATGTTATCCATGATCTACTTTCTAACATTTATTCTTTGGGCATTTTTTTGTCCCTTGATAATGGTTCATACTAATCTTGTGAATTTACCAAATCATATCCCTCAGGAGTGTCGTAACCAAGAATGCAGCAAGGCCTGCTGTTGTACACCATTTCTCATTCAAGTCTATCTCAAAGTGGTGTTTTCAGGTTTTACCCCTAGGATACATCTATGTCAGAGCTGCTCTACCTTCTCGTATCTAGACAGAGATGTATTTTCTTGATAAACCACTTACTCAATACCCACCAAAACTTAGGGATGTTTTTATTACACTCAGTCTTGTCTCTAAGGCTTTACTAGGGTTTTCTAATCCTAATCCCAAAAATAACTAAGCCTATCCTCTGATACCAAATATAACAACCCTCCTTTTTTTATTACACAATTAAACATAATTTATTACATAAACTTCACTTGATACAACATAGAAGATCGAGAGGTATAGTGTCTTTGGGGATTAGGATCATTACATAACAACTTAAAACATGAAATACAACATCTTTATTGAAAAATTTCTTTACATGACCACTACATTCCCTCGTACTTAGCATTACATGGGATAACCTGAGGACATGCATAAGAAAACGGTGAGCTATAAATCCCAGTAAGATAATAATCATGGAATAACATAAGGAGTAAAATACATGCTAGAAAATATTCATATCAATAAATAACAAGAGAAGCATAAACATAAAGGCATGGTAAATCATGATAATCAAAACATGGAAATGTGGCAACAACACTTAACATGGAATTAGCATGAGCCAAGGCTCATTGCACATAGAGCATGAGTAAATCATAATTGCACATGAAGCACGAGTAAAACCTCGTTTCACTTTAATTATCATGATTCAACACCCATTTCACATGACGTATCATGATATTATACTTTACCCAATGCATTTGAGTACTATAAGGGAGTACCCTTCTTAAACATTTCATTTCATGCATAAGTGTGCCACATGGATCATAAAACATAGAATCATTCAACATAATCTTTTATTATATGATAAATGAATGTGGAATACATACATGAAACTATTTAAACAATATGTAAATGTTCATAAAAGTGAATACCCTTGATAGATAAATGGGCATGGTATTCACTACACAATGGCATTGGCTTGGAAAATCAGTGCAATTTCGGCAGCGTAACGGCGTGATGTAAGAATTCATAAAAATGGTTGATGAGAGAGAAATTGGTGTCTCATCATATTTACAAGAAATGTAAAGTAAGGGGGTAATATATATACATGTCCCAAAAAAATAATGGAAATTAGATTCATGATACAAAATAATTGCTTGAATGTAAATGAGGAGAGAGAAATTCCTTTCGGAATTTCGACATAGTAACGGGTGTACATGGGAGGAATTTAATGAGAGAGAAAGGGGTCTCCCATCATTAAAAAATAAATAGGACAGTATGGGGGAGGTAATAAACTATACCCCAACATTTATAATTTAAATTAAAAGTGTATAACAATTTAAAGAATATTGGACAAAAATGAGAAATGAAGAAAAAACCCTTACTTGGAAGTATGCTTCCAAAGGCTTGAGAGAGGCTTTAGAGAGGCTTCTTGGGAGCTTGAGGCACCTTGGTAGGATTCTATAGAGAGGAGGGAAGAGGTTGGACGAACTCCAAAGGCTTTGAGTGAATAGGAAGTGGGAGCTTGTGTGGGTTTATATAGGAAAGGTGAGGAAATTCTTTATTATTTAGGTTTGGGACCCTCACATTAAAATAATCCAAACCACAAACCATCACATGGTTTTTGACCATAGTTTTTGGAAAAGGTAAGTGTAAAACAATATTTTATAAGTTCAAAGTCCTAAATTCTTAAAATAATGGGGTTGCTTATGTGGAGGTGAGTCACACTCCCAAGGAAAACAATTTAAAAAGACAAGATGTTTAATAAGTCTTCAAGGGTCCATTAATGATTTGTAAAATAAGTCAAACAAACCCAAAATTAAATTATTTTAATGGTAAAACATATATTGGCAGAACATAAGGCTTATAGTATTTTATTACATCACTATTGGGTCATTATGATGTCATAAAACACATTATATATTTAAAAGGTATTTAATTTTTACCTAAAATTTTGATTGTCTCAGAAAATTATGAAAAATTCACCATTGGATAATTTCAACATCCAGATTCTAGAAATAATATTCATTTTATATAAATAATTTTCTAAATAATTTAATTTTCACTTTTAAAATAAAAATCGATATTTATAAAAAAATCATGGGTTTTGACAAAAATGGGTTTCAAACCTTAATAAAAATTACAATTACATTCATAAAATTATACAATCATTTATATTTAATAAAAATTAATTTAATAATAATAATATTTTATTAAAATATTATTTAATTCAAAAATCCATTAATTCATCAAAATAGATTTCTTAGTTGAACATTAACTAAAAATATTATTTGTACTTTAAAAACTATTTACAAGGTAACAATAATAAAATGAAAGTATATTCATTATTATATACAAAAATAATGTACATAACCATATTAATAAAGTCTTATTACATAACCCCTTATAACACCCACATAAGACCGAAGAGTACGGTGTGCAATGGTGACAGACTCTTGGGGTGGCTCAGATAACATTGCTCGGGTGGTAATCTCTATCAACTTCCACTTTTCTCATAGGCGATCCCACTCGAGCTTAACATATTCAAGATCGTCTTGGGTTTGGTCAAGAGCGAATCCTAAAGATACAACCTCCTTTCCGAGCTCTGACAAATGGGATTCGTATGGGGCACATCTACTGAATGAGGCCATCGCTTCCTTTTTCTGAGTAAATTTGGATTTGTTAAAACCCTATATTTATACTAATCATGTGATCACTGTTCAATGGCTATATTAGCAACAGTCACAATTCTTAAAATAAAACCAAATAAGTTGACATTTTATATAAACATTTTACATAAAGAGACATTTAATTAGATTAAGAGGGATTTCCATTAATGAAAGTTTGGGTTGTTACAATTTTCTAATCATATCATCAATTGGAGCACAACCAAGATGGGATTTTTCCACTTATATGAAAATTTAAATACATCTTGACCTTGATTGAATTATACTAAGGAAATTAATGTCTGTGATTAGTTATTTCACATATGATATTTTCAACTAATTGGATAAGTGACATGTGATGTACTTATTACATAGATGAATGAAATGTGATTTGTTCATCAACTAAATTAGTCTTTTTCATAGAATCAAGAAATGATGAGAGACCAATACTAAATTGACATGTTTTGTGTCTATAAGTCACTCAATATCATAGAAATAGGTATTATATGGGTATAAATATGATGTATATGATACATCTTGTGGTGGAAATTTTTAAATAGATATATGAGTATACTTGATGGAGATCACACTAGACCACTTAGTTGCTTGAGTAGTACTAATGCTTTGCTAGAAGCTACTCCTTGCTTACACCTTTGAAATTATTTATTTTTTAGTTTTTTTATTGTTGTTAAGGCCTATAGGGTCACACTATTAGGCTCTTGTATAAGGATAGAATTTTGGAATTTTTTTTGTTTAAAATGAAGAGTGTTTGACGAAAAAACATGTCCAAAAGGATATGGATGGATTCATAAAGAGTTGTGAAGTTTTTCATAAAGTACTTATGGGATTTTAGTACAAGTGGGAGATTGTTTGATGTTCACTAAAATTTATATACATGGGATTCATGTATGAATTCATATGATACATGATATATATATATATATTTAATGGTTTATTTATCATTTGTAGACCATTATGAATGGATTCAAGTATTTTCATTAAATTCATTGAAAACATTCAATGAATAATACCCCAATAGTTAGAAATGCATACGATTCATTTGATATGCCTTGGTATTTGTCTATATAAGATTATGTTATCCTCTACAATTGGGTGTTGTGTGTTATTCAATTTGATTGAGCCTCCACTAACTCCCTTCCTCCCGAAACTCCATTTATCTCATTTGAGAAGGCACTGGAACCCCTTCAAATTTTAGGTTTCCTTATGATACGATTGTGGATCCATTGGTTGGTGTATCACCTCAGAGGTAGGGTGATTTCGTTCACTACTCCTCATGATCTCCCTCAAGCACACTCTATCTAAGGATGAATATGGAAGCCACTACAACTCACATTTTCCAGGTACATTGATTTTCTCATTATTTACATGTTGATTTCTTGAAGATAGATTGCTTGTATTATTTCATTGTATTCTATCATAAATGGTCATTATAGGATCATGAAAATCCCATAACATTATTGTTAAGTGCCATATAAATATCTTGAATGAAGTTTTAAAACTAAACTACTTCTTTATTTGCAGTATAATCCATTATATACATGGAATTTGTTGTAGAATCGATTACAAATAGCTAATTTGAACTCTTCCAACTCAAAAATCCTTCATTGAGACTGAAGAAATATCCTGAATGTAAATTCAGATCATTATAATCTATTTGGAAAAAGGAATCATTATATCCTTTGATGACTAGTTTCTTGTCTCCTCTGTATACCAATAACATATTCTTATTATGCCTTATATACTTAAGGATAGCCTTAAAAAGGTACTAATGTTGTTCTCCTATATTATCTTGATATCTACCACCATGTTTAAAGTGTATGAAACATAAATATTAGTATATAACGTGGCATACATGATATATCCTATCGCATATTCATATGGGATCCTACTCCTTCTCCCTCTCTCTTATTGTGTCTAAGGACACATTTTCTTGGAGAGATGTATATCGTGTGACATTAGAAAAAATCCCCTCTTGGATTATTCCATGCTAAATCTATTTAGTATCTTTTCAATGTATTTACTTTGACTTATTCTAATTATAATTTTGTATATATTAAGTATGGTCTTGATTCCAATGATATATGCTACTTCACCTAAGTCCTTCATAGACAATCACTTGTTTAATTGTTCTTTAAATAACTGTAAGGATAGTATGTTATTTCCAATAAGTAATATGTTATCAATATATAGTATTATAAATATGCATACACTCCCATTAATATTCTTTTAATTCATATTTTTTAAACCAAAATATATTATGGCTTCATTAAACCAAATTTTTCATTACCTAAATTCTTACTTTAACCTATAAATTGATCTCTGTAACTTTTATATATTATTGGAATTTTTTGGAGTCACAAACCTTTCAGGTTATGTCATATAGACATATTCCTGAAGGTTTTTATCAAGGAAATATATTTTTACATCCATATATCAAATATCATAGTCATGGAAGGCTACTATGGAAATTATAATTCTGATGTATTTAAACATAGAAAGTGGAGAAAATGTTTTTTCTTAGTTAATTCCTTTATAATATTTAAACTCTTTAGCCACTAGTCTTTCTGTATAGGTACTTACTTTATATTCCATTTCTATTTTACTCTTGAATACCCATTTTCATCTAATGAGCTTTACATCAACTGGTGTATCGACTAGAACCAATACTTGGTTATGATACATAGAATCCATCTCAGAATTCATGGATTATTTATATCTTGTATCTTCTGAGCTCTATACTGCCTCCATGTATGAAATAGTGTCATTATTTTCAACCAATAATGATTCACCATATTAGGTGACTATAAAACCATATTTTTCTAGTTCTATTACCTCTATGGTGCTCCTACATAGTACTTTTGTTTTAGGAACAAAATCTCTCATAAAGACCTATGAAATATGTTCCTGCACTAACTCTAGTGTATCTTGAGAATCAACTCTATCGAAGTCAATATTTCTCCCATTATCTTTCTTGATTATGTTCTACCACTCAATAAGAATGTATTGTCTTGCAATGGTCAAATACCTTTAATAGGGTTTGTATAGATAGTATCCCCTTATTTCTTTGGGATACCTTATAAAGATATACTTTGTGCCTCAGGGTGATAGTTTTTGTTAGAGTTATCCTTAACAAATGCATTAAAACCCCATTAATGGGTATATGACAACACATATTTATTTTCATACATTAACTCATATAGTATCCCATTTTTCACCTTAGTGCTACCCAGTTTAGAATGTGTGTTGTTGCATGTGATTCATATATCCAAAAGTATAATGGAATACTTTCATATTTCATCATCAACCTTACCAGGTCAACAATGGTATAGTCCCTTATTTCACTGATAACATTCCATTTTGGTGTATAAGGAGGGGTGAGTTGGGATAGAATCTCACAAACCCATATAAATTTGATGAATTCTTGGTTAAGATACTCACCACCTCGATCAGATCAAATCTTATTTATCCTCTCACCTAGTTTATATCTACTTAATTATTTAAATATTTTAATTTCTTAAAAGATTCATACTTATACCTCATCAAGTATACATGTATAAATCTACTTAAGTCATCAGTATAATTAATGAAACAAGAATTCCCACCTCTAGATTATACTATAAATAGTCCACACACATCATTGTGTACCAATTCTAGAATCTTTATAGCTCTTTAACCTTTTCCACCATAAAGTGGCTTGGTCATTTTCCTTATAAATAAGAATGATATCTTTCAAGTGGTTTTATCTCAAAATATTCTAAGTAACCATATTAATAAATATTTTTTAAATTCTTCTCATTTACATGAATATGATGATGATGCCATATATAGGTGTGAAATGATTCATGATAACTCGATTCATTATCAATTTACAATAATTAGTTTTCATAATTTAATACATAAATACTTTTATTTAAATGTGTCACACCATAAAATATGTTGTATTTATAAAAGAAGTATTTTTTATTTATGAACTTGAAAATAAAACCATATGTATCTTGGTATTATATAGAAATTATGTTCTTAGTAATAGTTGGTATATAATAAAAATATTATAAAATCAAGATCATCCTAGTTTTAAATATAAGGTAGTATTGTCTAATTCCTAGAAAATCCATCATTGCACCATTGATAGCACATAAATCCACCTATCCTCTATAAATAATTTTTAATCTACTTGGTTCCTACATTTAAATATAGATGTAAGAACCAAAATATGTATCTAATTCCCAATGTGTAGATATAGAAATATTACACTCAATAATGAATGCACCTAATTCTTTCCCTTACTTATTTAACTAAGGGTAGTTCTTTTTCCAGTGGTCTGGATTACCACATACAAAACATACTATATCCTTTTCCTTTTCCTGTATTAGGATATTCCCTTTCTTAGGAGGATGATGATCAGGATCCTTATAATTGTAATAAGTCTTGGGTGAATTTTCCTTATTCTTCCTTTTCTTATTCACTATAAGTATAATGGGCTTTTTATTCCTCATGTCCTTATCAACTTGTCTAATGGGGGTAAGGTGTTATGAAAGACTCTTCTCACTATTGTTAAAATTATAATTAAGAATAAAACTGAAGAGAAACTTAGGTAGTGATGATAAAATGAGATCTGTGAACATCTCATTAGAGATCTTAAATCCCAATATGTCCAAGTGTTCAATGTAGCCAATCATATTAACTATGTGAGGCTCAGTTGGCACTAAATCTGCAATCTTTCATGTGAAAAGTTCATTGGATATCTCATATCTCTCTTATATTTCCATATCTTAATAAAGATCATGAAATTGAGATATAATGATATAAACATCCATATCCTTATGTTGCTTTAAAATATCACTGTACCTGGATGATAGCATGAAACATTGTAAAATTTTGGTGTCACCCAAATGTTTTATATAGAGAGATAGTTTTTCCTCACTAGACACTTTTCTAGGTTCCTCAGGAAAAGGGTTTTCTAGCCCATATAATTTTCATTTATGGTGTAGTATAACATATAGGTTCCTATAACATTCCTATAAATTCACATCAGTGAGAAGGTTATCCATATCAAATATGGATTTTAATGATATATTCAAATTCATATGGGTTTCCATCTCTATAATAAAATAAGTATATAATCTTAGTAATTTATATGGATTATAAAATTAGACAATAAATTTAATTTAATTTATTAATCTCCAACTATTTTATTAAACCATAATATCCCCCACCATTAGTTTTGAAATACCCTATCGCATAGATATACTAGTGGAAAGGATTCATATTCCTATTGTCATAACCTTGATAGAGGTCTGACAAGATACTCAAAGGTATTTAGGTGGGCATAACTTGTCAACTGCATCAACTTACAACTCCTTGATTCATTGAGTGGACTCTCTAATCCTAAAATCCTAGATTAGTATTTTCTTAATACTTTTACTACTAGTTTCACCAAGTCTTCTAGAGGTGATAAACCCTTAATGAAAGCTAGTTTAAGTCGATCTAAAACTCAAAATAGAGATTCCATGATAATTGAAAGTGACCTAACAGAGGTTGGTAAATCACTTTGAATTATGGTTTGATTTCTACCCAAGTAATGGAAGGTTATCCCATGTTTTTTAATTAATTTATTTGATGATTTAAACATCCATAAATAATTAACCATGAAACTGATAGAAATAAAATAAATAAATTGGAATGAATATGATATTATCTAATGGTTGGTTTATCTATCATGTGATAAACCAACTCTTTCCCCTAGGGAATTAAATCTTAGAACCAAGCATGATTCATGGTGATATATTCCACTTATGCTCTTGTGTACCTCCTAGATTGGTTTTGTCTTGGCTTTGAACTTGAACCACCTCCACTCGCTTGGAAGCTCCATCCATTGCATAATTTTAATCACACATAGGTGATGGGAATCAAATGATTGGATTATGGGGTTTACATAAAAGAAACTATGGGAAAACAGTTCCTTAAATAGTGAGAGGGGAGGAATGAATCATAGGTCATTGTTTAATTTAATAAATTATTACAAAAACCATCCAATAATAAATAAAATAAACCAATCACATAAAAGGTTTGGTATAAGATCATGGTTTTCCACATATCATGAAAAAAATATGAAAAAGTGAACTAGTTATCATTCAATTCAATTTTCTATTTAATATTAAGATAAACACTCTTGAATTAATTAAATTAATTAATTAATTAATTAATCAATTCTCTATATCTTAATGGCCATTCAAACCCTCTTTGAGATGCCCATTATAAATGAAACATGGAAAATAAATGGTTTGACTAGTATTTATAGATAATTATATGGAAATAATTGATAATTTATTAATTATTAAAACCTTATTACATATTCAACACATAAGATTAAAATAATGTAATTTGGTTTTTACTGATGAAATTAATTATTCTTTATGTAATTTAATTTAATTATTTACTGGGTGACTACACTAAGTGTACTAACAGGCTACACATAATGTTCATTACTTGACATATATCCATGATAAATGTTTGAGGACTCATCATATATCTCAATCAGGTTACACAACATGTACTAACAAGTTTCACATCATGTATTCCACTTACCATGTATCCACATAACCCTCCTGTAGACTCAACATATTCTTTGGATGTAGGAAATAATGATTCACAAAGCATGTATTCTAGTTACACATTTTTTATCTCATTAATGATACATCTTGTTAATATCATGTAGTGTATGTCGTGTATTTGACAACATGGTTGGTGTGAATTTCACTGCTAAACCATGTTGACTACATAGCGTGTACACCAACTACACAACATCTGGTATGACATGTTGTGTTTCAGGCTATCCCGATCAATACATGGAATAAATTAAATGCACCATTTGTTATTATTTCCTGATATTTCATGTGTCCCATGAAACATCCAGGTGTAGTGAACATAGGTGCATTACATGTACTTTTAGTCACACACTGTGTATCCTTGTCTACCGGTTAGAATCCCCAACACCTTTAGATAACATCTCTGATTGTTCTTCATTTTTTCTTAATCTATTTAAGATGATATAAAACTTAAAAAAAGAAAATTAATTTATTGAAAACATGTTAATTAAACTCTAGATTTAAATAATAAATAAACTAGAAGTAAAAAACTAATAATAATTACATATAATCAATCAAATAATAATAAATGATTGTAAATTGGCATGTTATCACTCTAATACCACTTGAAGGTTTTGGGTGTAGCAGAAGCACCTATTGGGCATAGCCAATTTGAATTTTAATCATGATAAATGAATAATTCATGATATACATGAAGAAGAACATCATGAAAAATGAAATAAAATTGAATATTAATTAACTTATTAATCCCTTAACCAAAATATAGGATCATCATGAATAATTTATAATTAATTTATAGATATATTTAAAATTATCTTGATCTTGCAATTATTTATTTGTTGATGAATCAGAAGACCACTCTTATCATATTATCATTGTTGCAACAAAATCAAGGGTAAATTATTCATATTTATGATCCATGTGTGCTTCATGAACCTCCAACCATCGTAGTAGAATTCTATAGGTACTAGCATAGATGAATCGAATGCTTGATATTGTCGTTGTTTATCACAACTGAATCCTTCTAGGAGAGAAGAATTTATTCTGGTGAAGGAAAAAAGATTCTATATGTTCTTTAAAGTGTTATAGGGAGAGATATCTCTAGGTATTGATATAATCATCTCTAGAATTCATTGTGCACAATGATGGAATGGAGTTTAGGCTTGAAAAAAAGTGATAACCGGGTTTATATAGTGCCACAATCATACAATAATAATTGTGCAAGTGTCCTTATTATTTTATTAATTATCATCAAACCCCATGTCTAAATAATAAAATAATAATATTTACTTAACATTCTCTAAACTAAAGGATAAAATAAAAATTATTTTCTTGAATAAATAAATTAATATTTATTCAAATAATATTTAATAATACGCTTCTCACCAACCCATAAAAGTTGGTCTACCAATTTTCTTCAATATTTATCAGGCATTGAATAATTTCTATTTATTTAATTAAATAAATGTCACTGCGTTATTTTCTAATAAATATATAAATATTATATTTACCTAATTTTTGAATAAATATTTATTAAATATTCATGTAACCAAATAAATAAATATTTTGTTACCTTGTAAATAATCCATAATTAATAAATATTTTATATCACATAGTTAAATAAATAATTACTTGATGAATAAATATTTATTAAATATTCAACTCATATATATATATATATATTATTGAATAAATTGTGATTGAATATTTGTGATCGAACTAACATGAATAATTATTAAACCACATACATGAATAGTATTTATCCAATATGTTAAATTCATACGAAATTTTACTGAGGTTATGAATACACTTAGTGTGTGATCCTCTAGGCCCTTTTTATGGTGGCATTAGGTTAGGTGACCTAAATTCCAAGGTTAACATCTAACAACACACCAAAGATCCCATAGAGAAAGAAGTTAATATCGCATCAACATGTAATATCCTATGAACATACACTATGTAATGTAATCTATTTATCTCAATATCTATAATCAAGATGGTTTCATGCTAGTGTCATCAACCTATGTGTTTGATGTCTCTTTCTTTGAATTTTTAGAAATGAACTTTCTAACAACACCGTTGTGTGAATGGACTTAATCAAGAAGTTAAATTCCTATTAAAGGGTCTGAGATATCAACTTTAATTAAAGAACATAAGGGATAAATCATTTCTCACATTATTCATTAATACAACATCACTCATGACACACCCAACACATCCTACCTCACTGCAAGTATATGTCATCACAGTTTTCATCAATACATCAAAGTACACAACTCATGATATGCATTGATAATAATCTTAAAGTTTAAGGTTCATTTCACATGTTCGTGGATAGGAATATATAATGATGCATATAAATATAGATTTCCTATTGGTGGGTCATGTTCTTATGATCCCATGCACTAAATATTACCAAGGTATTATACCATGAAATAGTTTCAAAATTCCTATGAGCCTCCACCCCTAATAACTTGTATCATTTGTGTCATGTCTAATGATATCATACAACTATATAACTTTTGTTAAAGAATATTTTTGTTGCACTTTTAGGTTCTCATCATAGTGGGAAACTTATATGACCTTTTTTTGTAATAAGAATCCTTAGTAAATTATCAAATACTATGTCACATAGAAGAATAATCATGATGTAATAAGAGTTGGTTTCGGGCACAGTGGAAGCACTTATCGGGATCGATCCTGACTCAGTAATTATCAAATTCTAGGGATCATTCACATATTGTAAAATACATAAACATCATGACCAAAAAAAATTCCAAAGAATATTTGACAAAGAAGGTCACTGAAACTAAGAGAAGATCATTTCACATTAAATTTATTATTAATTTAAATAGATCATAAGAAAGAATGCCTTAATCTTGAGATCATTCTTTAATGAATGTTTTGATCATAAAAAACCCTTTTTGGTCAACCATTATTTCTCTTATAGGATTCAAGTGTATAATACCTATATTAGTAATCCACATGTGATCTTATGATCTTTGAACAATTATAATAAATTGTCGAGTGATAGCGTGGAGTATCGATCATCTTATCATGTTTGTATTGATTACTGTGGCGATTCCTTCAGCTTAAAGAATATTAATTGCACTCTTGTTCTTTATAATGATGGAGGAATAAGGATAATATTTATATAACTCTTAATTCTTGAGAGAGACATCTATATTTTTTTCATAATGATTCTCAATTTTGATCAATCTCTATACAATAGACATAATTTCCTATTTATAGAGATAACGCTAGTGTTAAAATATTATTTAATTGCACAATGGTCCTTAAATAACATATTAAACCTTATATAACCCCATTCCATGTAATTATATTATTATTATTATTTTCTCATGATGATCAATAACTGGAACAGTGATAAATATTATTTTACCAGCTTACTTATTAATACTTATAACTAGATACAATCTTGGTCTACTAGTCCTCCTCAACATTTATCAAATACCTGAATAAATATTTATTCATTAATTAAATAAATAATACTTATCCATATAATTAAATAATTACCATATGAATAAATTTTTATTTAACTTATGTGATCAATAAATCCGGAATAAAATTATTTCTTAGTCTTGAGAATAATATTTATTCCAATAATTGAATTCAAATCAAATTTAATTGAGATCAAAAAAACACTGAGTGTGTAACCCTTTAGGTTTATTTCTCATTGGAATTAGGCAGGCTTGCATAAAATCCATGATTAAAATCTAATAATTGGTCAAGTCACCCCAAGTGAAAGAATTTAATATCACAACATTGATAACCACACATGAGCTCTCACTATGTAATATAATCTCTTTATCATGATATATTATCAAGAAGATTACACACCCATGTCATCAACCTATATAATTGATTCATATTTCTTTGACTATCTAAAATAAACTCATCATTACATCATATCCATGGAATTTAATGTAATGGTTCTATTTCAATCAAAGGGTTGAGTATCAATTTCCATAAATATGTAAGGGGCAAATCCTTCCTCAACTTGTTCATTAATAGCATTTTATTATTGACGCACCCAACATACCCTAATTCCAGAGAACATGTGGTGTCATGGTTTTGGTTAGTACATAAATTTACATGAGTCATGACATGCATTAATAATAATAATAAATTCTAAGTATCACTAAACATGTTCACATATAAGAATATCTAATGACATATAAACATATAGAATTCCTATAGGCAGACATGTTCTCATAATCTCTCATCTTGGAAATTACCAAGTGTGAACATCATGAGATGAAGTATCATATTCTTATGAGTAATTTCACCTAAAATTCAACATTTTATGTATCCTATCATAGAATTTTATCCAACTATATAACAAGGTTTAATAATATCATCATGGCATTGTAAGGTTCTCATTATAATAGGGAAATGTTATGACCTTTTCAATGCAACATATACTTTGGGAAAATTATTACATTAAATTCAAGAATAACTATAAATGATATGTAATAAGTTTTTTAATTAATATTCACTTATTTCAATATAAATGTAATCCAAAGTACACACAGTTAGTTCTAGGACATCATCTCTAATAGACTCTCACTTGGACTAGATCCAACTATGAATGAATTTCAATCAACTAGTTCTCATGTGATGATCATGTTTCTACTGAGTTAGTAATTTAGTAAATGGTTCTTCCAAGTTATCTTCCATGGAGACACTATTCAGTACAACTTCACCTCTCTAAGAAAAATCCCTTCATGGATGATGCTTCTGAAGTATGTGTTATGTCTACTGATGTGACCTTGGCTCCTTTAAAAGATCCACCATTGTGGTATTATCATAATATAATGTGATGGTATATTTACTTCTAAGAACCATGTAAATATTTTGATGAAGTTTCATATCCAATTGGTTTCTTTATCTACCTCTGAAGTGGAAATATACTCAGACTCTACTATAGAATCGGTGACTACTACCTTCTTTGAGTTCTTCTAGCTCACAGAACCTCCATTGTGAGTGAATATGTATCCCAACTATGATTTCAAATTGTCTTGATATATTTAGAAACAAGCATATAAATATAACCTAATGACTATATCCTCATATCCTATATAGAACAGGAATATATCCTTAGTTCACCTTAGATACTTAAGGATAGTTTTGTCTGTTATCCAATGGTAGTAACCTGGGTTAGCTTGATATCTTCCTACCATACTTAAGACGTATGTTACATCTAGCCTAGTATATTTCATAACATAAATGACATACCCAATATATGACACATATGGAATAAATTCCATCTTATACCTCTCCTCATGTGTATGAGAGAACATTTTCTTAGAAAGACGAATTTCATGTGACACTAGTAACAATACCCTCTTGGATTGTTTCATACTGAATCTTTTCAGTATCTTTTTAATATATGTACTTTGACTTAGAATAATAAGCATCTTGGATATATCATGATGGATATTAATCCCATGAATATATGTTTCTTCATCTAATTCATTCATGGAGAAACATGTTTTCAACAAGGCATTACATATTGTAAGACTGGTATTTCATTTTCAATGAGTTGTATTTCATTGGCATAAACTATTAGGAAAATAACTGCACTCCCACTAAACTATTTATAGACACGGGGCTTGCATTCATTTTTTATGAAACCAAATTCTATTATGGATTCATCAAAACTAATGTTCCATGACTTGGATTTTTAGTTTAATTCATAAATAGATCTTTGTAACTTGTATACCTTATTGGAATCCTTTGGATTCACAAACTCTCTTGGTTGTGTCATATAGACATATTCTAGAAGGTTCCCATTAAAGATGGGTATTATGACATCCATCTACCAAATCTTGTAGTCATGGTAAGATACTATTACAAGTATAATTCTGATGAATTCGGAATAGAAAATGGTGAAAAGGTTTTTTCATAGTCTATGACTTGATGTTGTTTTAACCCTTTTACAAATTAACATTCCTTATAAGTATTGACTTGTCCATACATGTTCAGTTTCTTCTTGAATAACTATTTACAACAAATAATCTTTACATCCACTAGAGGATCTATAAAACCCCAAACATTGTTTTGATACATGGAATCCATTTCAAAATCCATATCTTCTTTCCACTTGGAAACTTTTATGCCACTTACTGATTCCTTATAGGTTATAGGATCATTATTGTCAACTAATAATGAGTTTTCATCCTTAGTGACTAGAAAAACATATATTTTTGGTTCTCTAACCTCTCTTGTACTCATACGAAGTACTTGTGTATTTGAAACTTTCTCTTCCACAATAATTTTTGGAATGTTTTCCTATGCCAACTCTTGTGTACGTTGATATTGGACTTCATTAAAGTATCTATCACTCCCATTATCTATTTTATATATGTGATCCCTCTAAAATAATATGGTATGTCTTTCCATAATTACTTTTTTGTCTAAAGTGTCTTATAAGTAATATCCTCTTGTTTTATTAAGTTATCCTATAAAGTTACACTTTTTTCTTAAAGATTAAAGTTCATTACTTGAAGAGGACTTAACAAATGCTTCAAAATACCACACTTGTAAATTCAACAACACATATTTTCTTCCACACCAAAGTTCATATAGAATATCATTTATCACTTTAGTCAGTACTTGGTTTAGTATATGTGTTGTTGTATGTAATGTGTATCCCTAAAAGGATAATAGAAGACTCACATGACTCATAATTTAACTCACCATGTATAATAGGGTGTAGTTACTCCTTTCTCTTACACCATTCCAATGTGTTATAGAATGAGAAGTAAGTTGGTATAAAATCTCAAAATCCTATAAATAATCAACGATGTCTTGATTAAGATATTCTCTGCTATGGTCTGAGTATAAATTCTTAACCTTCTTACTAAGTTGGTTCTCAACTTTATTCTTATATTCCTTAAATATGTTAAAGGAATATGACTTATACCTCATTAAGTAGACATGAAAATATCTACTATAATCATCAATAAAAGTTATGAAGTGCGAGTACTTATCCCTTTCTTTAACTAGAAATGGTCCGCACACATTGATATGAACTAATTCAAGTATATCTTTAGCTATTTCACCTTTTCTACTAAATAATCATTTGGTCATTTTTTCTTGTAAACATGTGTGACATACACCAAGTGGTTTTAGTTCAAATGAATCCAAATATACATCTTGGTGTAATTTGGTCAAATAATTTTCATTTACATGACCTAGTTGGTTATTCCATATTTGAGTGTGGTATGAGTCATGTGAACTATTTTTGTTATCAATTATCACTACTTGGTTCATGTAATACAACACATAAAGACCATTATTTAAACATTTATTACCATAAGAAATGTTTTCTTTATAAAATATGCTATATTTATTTCAAAATTTGAAAATAAATCCATATGTATCAAGTATAGACACATAAATAACATTTTTTGTGACTTATTAAAAATAATAAAAATATTTTAAAACCAAGATAATTCATGTCCGAAACATGAGGTAGTAGTCCCCAATAGCCATAACAATAATTTTGGATACATTGGATACTTGTAGATCTACCTCCCCTCGAGTAATATTCTATAATCTATATGGTTCCTGTATTTGGATATATATGTGAGAACCACATGTTGAATCTAATACCCAATTTTTATAAAAAGATAAATTACACTTAATAACAAATGAACCTAAAGATTACCCTTAATTCTTTGTCTGGTTATAGTATTTCTTCCAATGACCATTCTTTCCACGTGCAGAATAAATAACATCATGTTCCCTTATTTATCCCTAGATCCTTCTCTTCTTGTAAAGGTATTGTAAAGATGATTTAGAATTAGATTTTTTCTTGGAGATCTTTTCTTGGCCTTTCCCTCTATTCACCATGAGGATATTAGTATTTTTTCACTTCATATCTTTATTAACTTGGCGAAGTAGAGTGATAATAATTGGGAAATACTTCTCTATGTATTTAATATTAAAATTAATAATAAATATAGAGAATCTCTAAGGGAGTTATGAAAGAATGAGACCAGTGTTCATTTCTTCAAATAGATTAAACCATATAACCTCTAGGAACTCAATGTAGCCAATTATTTTGACTTTTTTAGGCCCATATGGCATACCTTCTCAAAATTTTCTCTGAAAGAGAACCTTTCATATCTAAAACCATTCATGCCTTGCTCTCTCATGATAAAAACCAAGGAGATTTTAGAGTATGCTATAAGCATAAAAATATTCACATTAATTCATGAGTTATTTAGACATGGGTGAAAAACATTAAACATTGAAAATCAACTACATAAATCAGGTGTTTATCATAGATAAACAACTCCTTGTCACTCGCCACTTTTACAGGAATATAAAGCATTGAGGATTATAACATGTAATACTTCCATCCATGGTGAAACACTACCCAAATGTGTCTGAACTATTCTTGGAAGTTATTATTGGTTAGAAGATGGTATTTCTATAGAATTGATCATAGTAAAAAATTGGTTGAAAACTTTTCATTATTATATAATAAAATATTAGATTATTAGTATTTCACTTGATTATAATCTATGTGAGATGTAATAATTTTTAATTGTATTAAGACTCCCACTATTTTATCAAGTCCTGGCCTCCCTCACCATTGGGATTGAAATTTTTAGTTTCATGGACATTCTAGTGGAAAGGACCCATATTCCCATTCTCATAACCTAATAAAGGGAATTTTTAATTACTTAAAAGTATTTAGGAAGTTAGGTCTTTTACAACTATTGTAATGGCCCAGACCCTCATGGTCCATCCCTTTTCCAAATTCTGTATCCTAAGGGTGGCGTCTCGGTGGTAGGACATCATTTCGGCATCTCACCGATCAGTGTGACATGGTCGGCGTGTCACTGATTGGTGCGACCGATCGGTGTGCAACCGGTCGGTGTGACACGATCGGTGTGTCACCGGTCGGTGCGAATAATCGGTGTGCGACCGATCGGTGTGACACGATTGGTGTGTCACCGATCGGTGCGACCGATCAGTGTGACACGATCGGTGCGACACGATGGGTGTGTCACCTATCGGTGTGACACGATCAGTGTGTCACTGATCGATGCGACAAGATCGGTGTATCACTGATCGGTGTGACACGAATGGTGTTTCACCTATCAATGTCTCACCGATCGGTGTGACACGATCGATGTGACACGATCGGCGTGTCACTGGTCGGTGTGACATGATCGGTGTGTCACCGATCGGTGCGACATGATCAGTGTCACACAGCCTTGTTGAGTTTTTCTTCTACAGTTTTTTCCGTAATGCTACTTTTAAACCTTTTTAACCTTTTGGAAGTGGTTCAAGGCCGTTTTTAGCCCCATAATCAATGTTTAAATTCCTAAGAGTGGGGCGGCCCTCAGCGGACCCAGCTGTGTGTCTGTGTAATTTTCCCCTCTATTTATATAAAATCCTTTAAAGTAACAGCTGTTACCACCAATTTTCGATGAGAGTTATTAAATAACAATTAATCCTGTTGTATGTAACCTCCCAACCGCATGGTAAAACCATGATCCGCCTTTAAAACTGCCGAATATCTTGATATCTAGTAACATTGGGGCTCATCTTTATATTGCACTAGCTTTCCTCCTTTTCTTCTTCTTGGACAGGTTCGTTCTTCCCTTGGAGTGTTTGGAGTCCCCTTCCCAAGGCAAGTGGTGTGCATGTCCTGGAGCCCTTACTACTTGTACTTGGAGTCCCAGACGCTCCTCCCCTGCAAGTTGTGCATCCCCAGTTCTTGGCGTATCGAGAGAGACATCGATCTTTGATCATCTGGGTAAAGTTTTT
This sequence comes from Viscum album, assembly GCA_963277665.1. Taxonomy (NCBI): domain Eukaryota; kingdom Viridiplantae; phylum Streptophyta; class Magnoliopsida; order Santalales; family Viscaceae; genus Viscum; species Viscum album. The sequence continues at coordinate 1,191,631,583 of OY728123.1, read as the reverse complement.
CCTTCATCTCTCTTACTGTGTATCATGCGGGGTGGGTATGATATTGTTTCTATGGGGATGGATGAATCCAAACTTTAAATGAAGATAATAAACGGACCCTTAAATAAATGATGTGGGTGAGATCGGTGTTTTTTTGTATTTCTTATTCTTAATTATGTGTTGTGAATTGTACAAGCTCATGCCCATTGAAAATCATGGTCGTTGGTGGTTTTTCCTTGTGTGCTAATAAACATATGTGCTTCCGGATATTTACATGATTAAATGACTGTAACATGGAAATTGGTTAATCACCTAAACTCGGTTGGTTAAATGGATTCCTAGTGAACATCAAACCTTGTGTGGTCCCCCCCCCCCGTTTAACCAACAGAAAGAAGAACCTAATGAATGATGTGCTTGAATCTGGAAGTTTCCCTACTCCGTTTCGGTATTAGGTGTGTTGTTCTACTAGATTCTTATGGGGTGATGTGGATGGGGATGGTATCCTCTATTATGGAATTATTGTTGGTTGTGAATCTAAATCCTTGTGGGGTTGTATCTCGAGGCTTGGTTTGGTTCCAGTACTTTGAGGGATATCACAAATCCCTTTGTTGTTGTTGTGACTTTACAAGAGAACCGGGTGTGAATGCTTAAATTGATGTTTGGGTGTTTCTCTTTCTCTGGCATGTGGTTATGCCTGTTAGTTGCCCAGTAGAGTAGAATTTACTTAAATGGGATCACTCGAACATGAAATCAAGAATAGGGTCAATGGGAAATTGTTTTCCAGGATGAGTGGTGACATGGTTGTGGGTTCAGTGCTTCTTGTGAATGAATAGTAACGAGGGTGTTTGTGCTTAAGTTAGTTTTGGAACTCCTAGGTTGGGCTGAGTGCTTGTTATATATTATATAATTTTAGTTCTTATGTTTCTTATTCGCGCCCCACCCAAGTTGAGCACCTAGTTCCGAACACCCCCATTTCATCGGGGAAGGTGTTTTTCCAAACACTCCTATGAGTGGTTGGTTATTAGCTCTTTTTCTTCTCCCTTTCCCTAATATCCCAAGACTCATCGGGTAGGTTGTGATGGCCTGAGGTCCATTATATCCCAAGATTGTTCGGGCAAGGTAGTTGTGGTGGTTGCCCAGGTGTGTGCGAGTAGGTTGTTTCCCAAGTGTCTTCGGGATGAGGCCCAGGTGTCTTCAGGCGTGGCAGTAGTTGTTCTGGACCAGGTGTTTGCGGGCATGGTTACACGTGGTTGTTGTGGCCGAGGTGTGTGCGGGCGGGGTGTGGCAGTGGGACTGCAGTGAGAATGGCGAGAGAGGTTCGATGTGTAGGATGTCTTCAATAACTAGTGGGGAAGTGATGTGGGGTACCCCAAACATTGATGTGTTATTACTATTATATTTCTTGACTTGTGTTATTTGGGGAGCATTCCTTGGTGAGGATTAGGTGGTTAGTTTTCATTACTAGGTGTTTCGGTTATCTCTTTCCTCATGGGGAATTATAATTCCTCTCCACTTGTGAACGAGAGATTTTGGTTTTCCCTATTGAGTATACTTGTATGCTCACCATGCATATATAAAAATGTTTTCAGGTTTCCAGGAGGACTTCAGGGATCTTGCAGGGTCGTACTAGTTCAGACGTTGGGATAGTTAATCTTGCTATTTTTCTTTATTTTGGTACTTCCTTTTTGGGGTTTTCTTTCACTTTTGTATCATTTAATTTTGGAACATGCATATGAGAATGGTTTGTTTTGGCTTTACCTGTACTTCCACATTTGGTGTTGTTGGGATTTACTATCTTATCTCTCGATCCTATTAAATAAAAAAGGGTAATACCTTCCATATTGTGTGTTATTCTATAACCTTGGTGCTAGTTGCCACTCCTTTCTAGGACATATTGAAGGTGGGTCTCGGGGGTCATTATCTTTCCTTCAACTTGAAGAAGGAAGGGTCTGGAAACCTGTTGTTCCTTCTCTCATCTTGGTGAAGGCGGTTCGTGAAAACTATAATCTTGTATCTCCTTGATCCATTGAGTGGGCTCCCTAATCCAGAATGTAATGAACTGACCCATTAAGGCCTGACTAGCCAGTGGAAGGTCAATCTGTCACAACCCAAAGCCCACCTCCAATAGTCTTGGATCTATAGACAAGCACTTATAAGGCATAATATAAAATGGTAGGATTTACCTTAATGTACATGTATTCACACACCCAACCATCTCCATGCAATTGTGCAAAGGAATAAAAAAAATATTGTAACATCTAGAGTACAATCATGCATGACATAACCTCTAGAAAATACATCAGATTATGGTAGAGTAAAAACAAAATGTAAAGGGGAAAAATAAATGACCAACCAAGAATGAATTCCCAACCTGACAATAACTAGAATAAAAGGAAACTGAGAGAGCTTCGTTCCTGATATCCAAGTACAACCACCGTACATATTCTATGCACCTAGGTATCACTATGCACAAATGATGTCACCACAAAACTATTCATCATATGTATAAGACACAACACATGTGGGAAAATACCATGCATGGGTGAGTACATACATACCCAGTAGGATGCCCCAAAAACCACAAAGGGAGTAATAAAAAGGTACAATAAAGGTTATCTCAACCCATAAAAAGAGGTAAATGAACTCCATCATAGATATATACACTCAAAAATAAACCCTAATGAGAGAGAAAGGGGATCTTCATCTCTATAGTCCAGCCTAGGATGATGAGTCTTCTTGCAGTTCCAAATGTCCATCACTGATTCCCAACATCTTGTGTAACCATCTGAGAAATCCATGTGGAGGACCCACACCTCTCCACCTCTCCACTTCCCAAGGAGGTACAATCTCTAATAGAGGACCCACGCCTTAGTATGATATGGGTTTACACTCAATATAAAGGGGAATTTTTCTTTAGTATGATAATGGGTACCACTCAATAGATAGAGGAATCATGCCCTGGTGCGATAGGGGGTACCACTTAGTGAATGGAGGAATCATGTCCTAGTGCTTTAGGGGGTGCCACTCGGTAGATAGAGGACCAGAACCCTGGTTTTTCAGGAAGATGCCACTAAATATATAGATATTAGTATTGGGGAACCATTCCATCATGTGATAGGGGGTTTTCAACCCCATAATCTCTCACATAATTCTGCCCTAATCACTACTATCATTGAGCATCTCTTGAAGAATCATTATACTCAGAACACCTCACATCATATCTTGCATGCCACAACTAAGGAAACCATCACGTTCTAAGTGAAAAACACTCAGGATAGGATACTTGTGAGCCAAAATATAATTCTTGAATGAGGAGATATGAGAGGAAAAATAATCTAGGGGAACTACATGGTGTGTATGGGGTCCACATAGCATGTGACTTCACCTCACTACCCAGTTGTGTTCTTCCCTAGACATGGATTGGAAATCCATTTCACACTAAATGATGTGTACTAGTGGTAAATGGTGTGTCTAATCTACCTAGGTACTACTAAAACTCTTCCAGTTATTCCCTTGTACATTGGCCCATGCATGTGTATATAATCGTGTTTGGGTATCCTGGCTATGTTAGAGTACACAATCGTACCTGGGTACTCTGGCTATTCCTATGTACTTTGTCATGTCCATCCCCATGTACTCCTAGAGTATACACCAATCCACAAATATAGGGTCATATGGCATGTGGTGGGTCCATATGGCATGTGATATTTTTCGTTGCCCGAAACTCTAGCCGCCGCAACCAAGGGACTACATGGTGTGTGTTTCAAGACTACACGTTGTGTAGTCAGATTTTTCACAAAAATCCAAGAAAGATTATACTCTTTTCTGCACCATTACCACCATTTTTTCTACCATAAATCACATTGGGGGTCCTATATATATATTTATCTTTGTCTAATATTTTTTCCGTGGCCAGATTTTAGCCACCCAAACCCTGCACGACTCCTTATCATCATCACTGTAATATTCTTGTTGTCTCTCGGAATCCTGAATCCATGAGGCCTCACTAATAACCTTTAGGTCATCCTGATCCACCCTAAAATATATAATTCATTTTTTTTTTGTCAAACTATCACGAATCATGGGGTTTGATCGTTATCGAACCTGTGATGACCCAAACCCTCACGGTCCATCCCTTTTCTAAATTCCAGATCCTGAGGGTGACGTCTCGGTGGTAGGACGTCATTTTGGTGTGTGACCGATTGGTGTGCGACCAATCGGCGTGCGACCGATTGGTGTCACCCAGCCTTGTCGGGTTTCTCTTCTATAGTTTTTCCCATAACGCCTCTTCTGGGCCTTTTTTTAACCCTTTTCAAGTGGTTCAAATCCATTTAAATCCCATAATTAATACCAAAAAAATCTAGAGGAACCTCCCAAATGGGGGATATTAAATAAAAATTATTCTCGTCATGTGTAACCACCCAACCGCGTAGGGAACCACGATCCGAATTTAAAGCCATTCAAAACCACATATCCCGTAACAACGGGATATTATTATATATCGCACGGGAATTTATTCTTCCTTCTTCTTCCTCTTGGATGGATTCCTTTTCTTCTTAGTGCGTTTGGAGTTCCCAACGTCCCTCCCCTACAAGTCGCACTTTTCCCCTGTTCTTGGCGCGTGGAGAAGAACTTCGAGCTTTGATCAATCAAGTAGGGTTTTACTCCATCTTTCCTTACTGTGAATCATGTGGGGTGGGTATGATTTTGTTTCTATAGGGATTTATGAAACCAAACTTAATGAAGATAATGAACAGACCTTAAAGAGTGATGGGGGTGTGATCGATGTTCTGTTGTACTCTTTATGTTGATATGTGTTGTGAACTATATGGGCTTGTGCTCCCTGAAAATCATGTTCGTTGGTGGTATTTCCTTGCATCCTAATAAACCCTTGTCTTTTGTGATGACTAAATAACTGGAACATGGAAATTGGTTAGTCACCTAAACTCATTTGGGTTAAATGGATGTTCAGTAAAACAAGAACCCCTGTGTGACCACCCCGGTTGACAAACAAAAAGAAGAACCTAATGAATGATGTGCTTGAATATGGAAGTTTCCCACTCTGTTTGGTGGTAGGTGTGTTGTTTTTCTTGGTTCTTATGAGAAGGTCTGGATAGGGATGGGATCCTCAGTTATCATACGGTTGTTGGTTGTGAATCTGAAGTTGTATGGTTGCTCTGTTATGACACGAACTTGGGTGGGATCCTCTATTGTTGAGAAACTGTTGGTTCCTGGTTTTGGGGACATGGGGTTGTGTCTCGGGGTTTGTTTTGTTTCTAGTACTTTGAGGGATCTCACTTATCCTTTTGTTGTTGTGACTTCAAAAGAGAACCGGTTGTGAATGCTTAAAATTGTTGTTTGGTTGTTTCTATTTTTCTAGCTTGTGGTTATTCCTGTTAGTTCCCTAGTAGTGTAGAATCCACCTAAATGAGATTGCTTAAACATGTAAGCAAGAATAGTTTAAAGGGTTATTGGTTTTGGGAATGAGTTGTGACTCGGCCGTGAGTGTTGTGTTGTTCTTTTATGAATAAATAGTAACAAGGGTGTTTGTGCTTAGATTTTGGAACCCTAGGTTTGGATTAGTGCTTGTTACCTATACATATATCTGTAGCTTTTACGTTTTTTATTCGCACCCCACCCAAGTTGAGCACTTAGTGTCGAACACCCCATTTCATGGGGGGGTTTTTTTCCCAACACTCCTCTGAGTGGCTGGTTATTGGCTCCTTTTATGCTCCCTTTATCGAATAGCCAAAGACTCTTTAGGCAGGATGTGATGGCTTGAAGTCCATTGTTAGCCCAAGAATCTTCGAGCAGGTTAGTTTTGGTGGTTGGCCCAGGTGTTTGCAGGCAGGTTGTTTCCCAAGTGTCTTTGGGATGAGTCCCAGGTATTTTCGGGTGTGGTAGTAGTTGTTTTGGCCCAGGTGTCTTCGAGTGTGGCAGTAGTTATTCTAACCTAGGTGTTTGTGGGTGTGGTTATGTATGGCGGTTGTGGCCTAGGTGTCTGCGGGAGGGATGTGCGGTTGTGGCCCAGGTGTCTGCGGGCGGGATGTGTGGTTGTGGCCCAGGTGTGTGCGGGCGGGTGTGGCAGTGGGACTGTGGTGAGAATGGCGGGATTGGTTCGATGCATAGGATGTTTTCAATAACCAGTGGGAAAGTGGTGCGGGGTACCCAAACATCGATGTGATATTACTATACATTACTTGACTTGCATTATTTGGGGAGTGTGCCTTGGTGAGGCTTAGGTGGATAGTTTTCCTTGCTAGGTGCTTGGTTGTCTCTTTTCTCACAGGGCATTAGAATTCCTCCCCACTTGTGCACAAGAGTCTTTGGTTTACCCTACTGAGTATACTCGTATTCTCACCCTACATATATAAAACTTCTTTCAGGTTTCCAAGAGGACTTCAGGGATCGTGCGGGACCGTACTAGCTCGTACCTTGGGGCAGTTTCTGTTGTCATTTTCCTTTTCTTGGTACCTTACCTTTGGAGTTCTTGTGGCTTGTATCTTTTACTTTTAAACATGCATATGGGAATGGTTTACTTTCAGCTTTACCTTTACTTTCAACTTTGGTGTTGTGGGAGTTGATATCTTATCTCCTGATCCTATAAAAAAAAGGGTAATTCCTTCCATATTGTGTGTGATTATATACCCTTGGTGCTGGTCACCACTCTGGGAGCCATCAAAGGCGGGTCTCAGGGGTCATTATCTCTCCTTTAACTTAAATAAGGAAGGGTCTGGCAATCTACTGTCCCTTCTCTCCTTTTTGGTGAAGGTGGGTCGTGACAGAATGGTATCTGAGGAGAGGTTGAGAGATAGGATGGAGTCTAAAGTTAGGAATAGTGAGGATTGCATGGGGTGGTAGGGAAATAGTGTTGGGTGACCTTGGTGCGTGAATTAGGCCAGGGAAGACTGGCTAGGACATGGGATTTTAGGGCCCCTCGTGATCCGATGCAAGGACTCTGGACCTACCTAATGACCAAGTGAGGCTACACTGATTGTAGAGTAGAGACCCTAGGAAAGGTACATACATCATAATGACTTGTGTTCTTATGTTTCATGGGTATCTTGGGAATTCAAAAATAAATAAAGAAGTCAAATAAAATTTAAGAACAATATTCTACACTACTCAGGCTTAGACATTCCTTGTTTACCTTGTAGCTATGGAACCTGGGAGACGACCATGAGTAGTGTGGGTGATCAAGTCCCAGGAGGTTGACTTGGATGATCGGCAGAGGACCGACCGAGAGGAGGAGGATGATCAGCGGCAGAAGACGCTTCGAGCCTTTCAGCAACAGACCCTCGGGAAGTACGAGGGCAGCATCTCAGACGTGGATACAGAGAGCTGTATAGAGGAGCTGGTGATAGCCTTCAGCTTGATCCAGGCTCCAACAGAGTACTGGGTTCCTCTGGCTGTAAGCCAGATGCATGGAGTAGCATGTCAGTGGTGGATGCTTTATCTTGGGGAGAAGAGGGAGACCGAGGTGACGTGGGCAGACTTCGAGAAGAAGTTTCGGGCTAAATTACTCTCTTCCACGATGAAGGCCGAGAAGAGGCAGGAGATAATCTCCCTCCAGAAGGGGATTATGTTAGTGAGAGAGTTGGGGATCAAGTTCAAGGATCTCCTTCGCCTCACCCCGGACCTCCTTCCAGATGAGGAGTCTCGGGAAAGACGTTTAGAGGAGGCACTCAGACCTTCTCTTCAGTATGTTGTTACTCCCTTCACCCTACCGCCATAATTAGAGGTGCAAAAGAAGGCCGAAGTGGTAGAGAGGATGCACACACTAGGAGGTGTGTCACGAGAGAGGATCCAGTTGGGCTCATCAAAGGGTAAGGTCTTCAGCAGTAGGCCTCTAGCATCAGGACCCTCTAGGTTTTGACCAGTAGGGAGTAGGCCTCAGCAGTTCCAGTTCCGACCTTCCAGCCCTCGCCCTTTTATTTTGGGCCCAAGGCTGAGATGCTTCATCTGTGGAAGCCAACGGAACCTTCGGAATCAGTGCCCGGATAGAGTACGGTATGGTGGGGGTGGACAGGTCCATCACCCACCTCAGCAGCAGCAGTTCCCAGCTAGGCCCTTTCAGCAGAAGCAGCAGGGGCAGCAGGCTCCCACTCCGCTGAGGGCAGACATTATAGGAGGAGGTCAACCCTAGGGTGATCCTTAGGGACCTCGACTTGGGCGTGGTCAGGGAGGTAGCCAACAGCTGAGAGGCAGAGGATATGGGTGTGGGAAGTTGCACGCTGCAGAGGCAGCAGTTCCAGTAGGTCCAGAGGTCATTCGAGGTATGATCAGCTTGTTTAGTACCCTTGCATATGCCTTGTTTGATACAGGAGCTCTGCGCTCCTTTGTTACACCCAGTCTGGCCCATGCTCTGGGTTTAGACGTTGAGAGACTTCTAGTGCCCCTAGTTCTGAGCACACCAGTCAGAGGTCAGACCGACTTGATGTACGTGTGTCGAGGATAAAGATTTATGATAGGGCCACATCAGTCAATCAGGGATCTTCTACTATTACAGATATAGTCATACGATGTCATCCTAGGTATTGATTGGTTGTTCTCTGTATGTGTTGTCATTGACTGCTTCTGGGGAAGGGTTGTGTTTTCAGACTTGGGTGGTTGACGGGTGACTTTCATTGGCGAGTGGAGTTTCCAGGGGAGCAGCAAGCGATGAGAACCCCTCCTCTCCTTATTAGCTGACCTATCAGTGGAGTCAGTGGATGCGGAGATGGTGGAAGTTCTAGGGGTCTTTAGTGAGTTTATTTACATCTTCCATGAGGAGGTGATGACTCTACCCCCTCGACGTGACATTGAGTTTGGGATAGACTTGCAACCTGGTGCTCATTCGATTTCGATGGCTCCCTACCAGATGTCACCTTCGGAGCTATGGGAGTTGCGGATTCAGATTGACGATCTGATGAAGAAGGGTTTTGTTTGACCAAGTGCATTTCCATGGGTTTCTCCAGTCCTATTTGCCAAGAAGGCGGATGGTGGTCTCAGGATTTTCATAGACTACCGAAGACTGAACTAGGTAATGGTCAAGAACCGTTACCCCCTCCCAAGGATAGACGATCTCTTTGACTAGCTGAAGGGAGCAGGTTGGTTCTCTAAGATTTAACTACAGTTAGGATACCACCAGCTAAGGGTGAGGGAGGGTGACATCTCAAAGACTGCCTTCAGGTGCAGATATGGGCACTTCGAGTTTGTAGTCATGTCGTTCGGTGTTATGAACACTCCAGCTATGTTCATGGGGCTCATGAAATCCATCTTATGGGAGTACCTGGATTGGTTCATAGTCATATTTATTAACGACATCTTGAACTACTCAATATCATAGGAGGATCACGCTAATCACTTGAGAATGGTTTTAGAGGTCCTCTGACAGCACCAACTCTATAGGAAGTTGTCCAAGTGCAAGTTCTGGATGCGAGAAGTGTACTTCCTTGGGCACATGGTGTCCGAGCAGGGGATAGATGTGGACCCATAGAAGGTCGAGACGGTTGTTTCTTGGGCAGCACCCAAGAACATGGTGGAGGTTCATAGTTTTCTCAGGCTTGCAGGTTACTACCGGAGATTCTTGCCCAACTTCTCCCGATTTACATCACCTTTGACATCTTTGACGAAGAAGGATCGAGCTTTCATATGGGATGGGCAGTGCGAGGCAGCCTTCATCCATCTAAAGGAGAAGTTGGTTAGTGCCCTGGTGCTGAGGTTTCCAGAATAAGGGGCAACGTATGAGGTGTTCTGTGATGCTTCAGGTCAAGGCCTCAGATGTGTGTTGATGCAACAGCAAGGGGTAATATCCTATGGGTCTAGGTAGTTACGTCCCCATGAGCGTAAATATACCACCCATGATCTGGAGCTTGTAGCGGTCATGTTCGCACTAAAGTTGCGGTGGCACTACCTCATCGGGGAGCACTTCGTGGTCTTCTCCGATCACAAGAGCATGAAGTATGTCTTCTCCCAGCGGGACCTGAACTTATGGTAGTAAAGGTGGATGGAATTCCTTCAAGACTACGACTTTGAGATTTCATACACCTCAGGAAAGGGGAATGTGGTGGCTGATTCCTTGAGTAAGAAGTCGCAGAAATATACGGTCCGAGAGTCGAAAGATTCTTGGAAGGCAATGGAAGAGTTGGATGCCCTACACCTGGATGAAAGGGTGGAAGGTGGAAGAGGTTTCCTGTATCAGATGATAGTGCAATATTATTTACTGCAGCAGGTGGAGGAGTCTCAGTGGGGAGACTCAGAAAGCGAAGTGGTGCATGACCAGGTTAACCAAGGTGATGCTCTGGAAGGGTGGACGGAGGATGGTCAGAATCAGGTGCTTTTCCGAGGAATGTTGTTTGTTCCAGAGGCGATGTGTGAGAGAGTTCTTGGTGAGTTCCAAAACTCACCCCTCGCAGTGTACCCAGGAGTTTCCAAGATGTAACAGGGCCTAAGGAGACAGTTTTGGTGGCCTGGGGTAAAACAGGCAGTAGTAGAGTTCATGTCCAGATGCCTAGTGTGATAGTAGGTGAAGGTTGAACACCGTGTTCCATGCGATTTACTGCAGCCTTTGGATGTCCCCGAGTGGAAGTGGGATAACATCTCGATGGATTTTTTTCACAGGACTACCCAAGGTTCAAGGAGTCTGCAACACTATCTGGGTAGTGGTGGACCAGTTGAATAAATCGGCTCACTTTCTAGCGATCAAGGAGTCGAGTGCAGTGGATGCCTTAGCACGAAGGTACATGGATGAGGTGGTGAGATTTCATGGAGTTCCGAGTTCTATAGTCTCGGATAGGGATGCATGGTTTACCTCACGAGTCTGGAGGGGATTGCAGTATTCTTTTGGCACCCAGCTACGTCTTAGCACTGCTTTCCATCCCCAAATAGATGGACAGACAGAGCACACCATCCAGACATTGGAGGATATGCTACGAGCATGTATTATGGATTTTGGGGGATTATGGGTGCGACACTTTCCTCTGGTAGAGTTTTCCTGCAATAATAGGTATCACTCTAATATTGTCATGGCTCCATTTGAAGCCTTGTATGGGAGGCCATGTCGCTCACCCGTGTGCTGGACGGAGGTTGGGGAAGTAGGTTTTCTTGGCCCGTAAGTGGTGAAAAGCACGACAGAGAAGGTACATCTTATACGGGAGAGGATTAAGGTGGCTCGGGACTGGTAGAAGTCATATGCCGATAATATGAGGAGACCCTTGGAGTTCGGGGTTAGGTACCACGTGTTCTTGAAGGTCTCACCTCGGCGTGGGAAGATGAGGTTCAATAGGGGAAGTAAGCTTTCTCCCAGGTTTTTTGGACCCTTCCAGGTGTTGCAGCGGGTCAGTGAGGTGGCTTACAAGCTTACATTTCCACCACAGCTACAAAGAGTGCACGATGTCTTCCATGTGTCCCAGCTTCATCGGTATATGCAAGACGACTCACACGTCCTTGACAGGGGAGAGCTAGATATCAAAGATGATGCAACATTTGTGGAGCGACTAGTGATGATCGAGGATCATGAGGAGAGGGTGCTTTGTGGATGAACCATTCCTCTAGTTCATGTGTTGTGGAGGCATGGCGGTCTTGAGTAAAGTACCTGGGAACGGGAGATGCAGATGCACGCCCAGTACCCAGAGCTATTTTGAGTATTTTTGTTTGTTGTACTTGGTTGTGATGGGACACTTTACCTTGTTAACTATGGAATATATGGTTTTCCTTATTACCTAGATGCATGTGAAAAATCCTGACTACGGGAGGGGAGAACCTGATCCCCAATCAAGACGCATTAAGGTGGATGCGATTAAACCCGTGCGGACGAGTCATTGCCACCCAAAGTGAATAGTATCTTGACATGGAGAAAGAAACTCCCTAACCCGTATGACTGGACAGATTGAACCTTAAATATTGCATGGTTTCTTAAGGAGTAAAGGTGTTCCCATGTGTTGGAGAGGTTCAATCCTGAGAGGTATCTTCCGGGGTGGTTGTTCGGACCCCCCCCCCCTCCTTTCTTCAGGTCTGGTTTTAAATTCTCGAGGGTGAGAATTCTTTGAGAGGTATCTGATGTGATGACCCAGACCCTCATGGTCCATCCCTTTACCAAATTTTGGATCCTAAGGGTGACGTCTCGGTGGTAGGATGTCATTTCATTGTGCGACCGATTGGAGTGTGACTGATCGGCGTGCGACCGATCGGTGTCACCCAGCCTTGTCGGGTTTCTCTTCTATAGTTTTTCCCGTAACGCCTCTTTTAGGCCTTTTTTTAACCCTTTTCAAGTGGTTCAAAGGCATTTAAATCCCATAATTAATACCCAAAAAAATCCTAAGGAACCTCCCCAATGGGGGATATTAAATAACAATTAATATCGTCATGTGTAACCACCCAACCGCGTGGGGAACCACGATCTGAATATAAAGCCATTCAAAACCCCATATCTCGTAACAACGGGATCTTATCTATATATCGCATGGGAATTTCTTCTTCCTTTTTCTTCCTCTTAGATGGATTCCTTTTATTCTTAGTTCGTTTGGATTTCCCGATGTCCCTCCCTTGCAAGTCGTTCTTTTCCCCTATTCTTGGTGCATGGAGAAGAACTTCGAGCTTTGATCAATCAAGTAGGGTTTTCATCTGTCTTTTTTTATTGTGCATCATACGGGGTGGGTATGCTTTTGTTTCTATGGTGATTGATGAAACCAAACTTAACGAATATAATTAATGGACCTTAAATAATGATGGGGGTGTGATCAATGTTCTGTTATACTCTTTATGTTGATATGTGTTGTGAACTGTATGGGCTTGTGCTTACTAAAAATCATGGTTGTTGGTGGTCTTTCCTTGCGTCCTAATAAACCCTTGTCTTTTGTGATGACTAAATAACTGTAACATGGAAATTGGTTAGTCACCTAAACTCAGTTTGTTTAAATGGATGTTCAGTAAAACAAGAACCCCTATGTGACCACCCCGGTTAACAAACAGAAAGAATAACCTAATGAATGATGTGCTTGAACCTGGAAGTTTCCCACTCTGTTTGGTGGTAGTTGTGTTGTTCTTCTTGGTGCTTATGAGAAGGTGTGGATTGGGATGGGATCCTCAGTTATCGTACGGTTATTGGTTGTGAATCTGAATTTGTGTGGTTTCTCTGTTGTGACACGAACTTGGGTGGGATCCTCTATTGTTGAGAAACTGTTGGTTCCTGGTTTTGGGGACATGGGGATGTGTCTCGGGGTTTGTTTTGTTTCTAGTACTTAGAGGGATCTCACTTATCCCTTTTGTGAGGTTTTCTTTGGTTCTAGTACTTTGAGGGATCTCAGTTATCCCTTTTGTGAGGTTTTCTTTGGTTCCAGTACTTTGAGGGATCTCACTTATCCCTTTGTTGTTGTGACTTCAAAAGAGAACCGGGTGTGAATGCTTAAAATTGTTGTTTGGATGTTTCTCTTTTCCTAGATTGTGGTTATTCCTGTTAGTTTCCCAATAGTGTAGAATCCACCTAAATGAGATCACTTGAACATGTAAGAAAGAATGGTTTAAAGGGGTATTGGTTTTGGGAATGAGTTGTGACTCGGTCGTGAGTGTTGTTCTATTCTTTTATGAATGAATAGTAATAAGGGTGTTTGTGCTTAGATTTTGGAACCCTAGGTCAGGATGAGTGATTTTTTCCTATACATATATCTGTATCTTTTACGTTTATTATTCGCACCCCACCCAAGTTGAGCACTTAGTGCCGAACACCCCATTTCATGGGGGAGGGTGTTTTTTTCAACACTCCTCTGAGTGGATGGTTATTGGCTCCTTTTCTGCTCCCTTTCCCAAATATCCCAAGACTCTTCGGGCAGGCTTTGATGGCCTGAAGTCTATTGTTAGCCCAAGAATCTTTAGGCAGGGTAGTTGTGGTGGTTGGCCCAGGTGTTTGCGGGCAGGTTGTTTCCCAAGTGTCTTCGGGATGAGGCCCAGGTGTTTTCGGGCGTGGCAATAGTTGTTCTGGCCCAGGTGTCTTTGGGCGTAACTTAGGTGTTTGTGGGTGTGTTTATTCTTGGCGGTTATGGCTCAGGTGTCTGTGGGCGGGATGTGCGGTTGTGGACCAGGTGTGTGCGGGTGGGTGTGGCAGTGGGACTGCGGTGAGAATGGTGGGATTGGTTCGATGGATATGATGTCTTCAATAACCGGTGGGAAAGTGGTGTGGGGTACCCAAACATCGATGTGCTATTACTATACATTACTTGACTTGAGTTATTTGGGGAGTGTGACTTGGTGAGGCTTGGGTGGATAGTTTTCCTTGCTAGGTGCTTGGTTGTCTCTTTTCTCAAAGGGAATTAGAATGCCACCCCACTTGTGCATGAGAGTCTTTGGTTTACCCTACTGATTGTACTCATATGCTCACCCTACGTATATAAAACCACTTTCTGATTTCTAGGAGGACTTCTCGGATCATGTGGGACCGTACTATCTTGGACCTTGGGGAATTTTCTATTGTCGTTTTCCTTTTCTTGGTACTTTACCTTTGGAGTTCTTGTGGCTTGTATCTTTTACTTTTGAACATGCATATGGGAATGGTTTACTTTCAAATTTGGTGTTGTTGGAGTTGTTATCTTATCTCCTGATCCTATAAAGATAAAAAGGGTAATGCCTTCCATCTTGTGTGTGATTCTATAACCTTGGTGCTGGTCACCACTCCGGGACCCAACGAAGGCGGGTCTCGGGGGTCATTATCTCTCCTTCAACTTAAAGGAAAAAGGGTCTGGAAATCTGTTATCCCTTCTCTCCTTTTTGGTGAAGGTGGGTCGTGACAGAACCAGCCCAAAAATGTCAAATCATAACCCCATGGGGCCAATGGTGAAGAACATGATGAATAGAGGGGGAAACATGTAAGAAAAGTGAATCCATTGTTTTCCAAGAGTTCTTGGAAAATGATCACATAATTGGGGTATCCAAGGTGATAACAGGTGAAATGGAAGAATTATATCAGATAACTATGAACAATAAATTGTGGGGCTCATGCAAAGAATAAATAAATCATAGATAAAGGAAAGAAGATAATGATCCATGTTCAATCTTTTAATAAAAATAGAAGAAACCATAAATTGTGGGACCTACATCAATTTAGGATTGATCGTTGGTGAAGAAAATGTTCTCCAGAGATGAAGAAGACCTATTGTGTTTGTTGCCTCTCGATCCACCACGATCCAAACTCCTGTTGTCCTCCGATTTGATCCGCCAATAAAGAATGCATAATAATTCTCTCAAATCCTCCCAGGGTTATGCAGTTAACCCTGGTGATTTTTTATAATTTTTTATTTATAGAGGATTATATTTAGTTCATTTAATATAAAATAAATAAAATACTTATTTATTTTAATTAACTACACCCACCAATGACTGCTTTCCTTAGAACATCTGATGTCGATCAACCGTAGGTCGTGGATAGGGTAAACCCTATATTATAGAATCAACTATGGTCTTACATTTTCTATCTAAGGTCTAGAGTAATGGGAAAACTAAGAAACACTAAAATAGTGCATGATTGTGCATTAAAATATATTAATATTTTTAATATATTAATTATGGGGTCTTGAGACAGCCAAACACCTGTTGACTCCAAGAATAAATCTAGATATATACATATAAATATTCAAAGGATAGATCCAATAAATTCAGAGTTGGTACATTCTCCCCTCCTTCAAATATTTTCACCTCAAAAAGTACAAGCTAAATGATAATGTGGGGATACTGATCCCACATCTGGATCTCACGCTTCCAGGATCCCTTTTGCATGCCCTTGTGCTACCAAAGAATGTTAAATAAAGGAATGGTTCGTTCTCACAGGATCCCCTCCTTTTGATACTCAATCGTATTCGGGTACTCTATGAAGGTGGCTCCATCCTTGATGTCCAGCTCTCCCCATTTAATAGAATTCATAGGGTTATGCATGTATCTCCTCATCTATGAGACATGGAATATTTCATGTACCCAATCCAACTACAGGGGAAGGTCTAGGTAGTAAGCAACCTCTCCAACCCTCACTACTAGAAAACAGGGTTTCCGTAACGCCACCCTTTATCAGGGCTAAAAAAAGCACTGATAAAGGGGGCGCCTTTATTAGCGCTAAAAAAAAGTGCTGATAAAGGGGCACTTTTAACGGTGCTAAAAAAAGTGATGTTAAAAGTGACCCTTTATCAGTGCTTTTTCTAGTGCTGATAAAGGACCCCCCTTTATCAGCGCTTTTTTTAGCACTGATAAAGGGGACCCCTTTATCAATGCTTTTTTTAGTAGCACTGATAAAGGGGGGGCTTTATCAGTGCTTTTTCCTAGCACTGATAAATTTTATGTTTCAAAAAAAATCATGAAAAAAATATATTGTTATATGATTATAGTTATATTGATATAAATATAATATATATTTTTTTAAATATGTTTTAGATAAGTATAAATAGACTATTAAATTTAATATATAATAAATTTAGTAAAAATGGCATTAAAATATTTTAAAAAATATTATTAATTAATAATTTGATAATTATCATCGATTAATAATCATTTAATAACAATTTTAAGACACAAAAAATCAAAAAAAAATAAAAGATCTAAAATAAGTTGAAAATGTAACTCAAACTCCAAACGGCCATAACTTTTGATCTGGGTGTCCGTTTGAGCTCTACAGCATATAAAATCAAAGTCTACGATGAGCTCTACATGCTAATGAACTAAGGAAACCTTCTGTCGCATTTTTCAAGGCCAAAAAAGTCTTAGAAGGCCTCCAAAACTGAGTTTTTAGTCAGGATACCCCGATTTGTTAACATTCAAATAGGTATAACTTCTGATTCGGATGTCCGTTAGGCCTATACCACATATCATATCAAATATTGTTTCATTTTCTTCGATTTGACTAGTTGTGGAGTTGAAACATGCTTTTGGATTAGAAGTTATGGTCATTTTAACATTCTATGGCTTTTCAAATACACATATATATGTATTTATTCGTAAATATATATGTGTGTGAGTGTGTGTGTTTGTGTCTGTGCGTGTGTGTATGTTGTATATATGTATGTATGTAATTATTTATTTATTTATAAACACACATAAAAACATATTTTATAAATTTATTTAAAACTAATATTATAAATATATATTAATATACAAATAAATATACGGATAAAAAATTATAACTAAAAATATATATATAAATAAATATAAATATATATTAATATACAAATGAATATATATATATACAAATATATGAATAAATATATATGTATTAATATAACTAAATATATTAATATTAATATGAATCTATATTAATATATGAATAAATATAACTATAAATGTATATATATTAATATATGAATAAATATATATATATATATTAATACATGAATAAATATATGTGTATTAATATAACTAAATATATTTATATTAATATGAATCTATATTAATATACGAATAAATATAACTATATATATATAAATAAATAGATATATCATTAAATAGAGAAAAAAACAAAATGTCTTAGTGGTAAAGGTGCAGGCGCGCAAGGGGGAGGTCGCGGGTTTGAGTTTGGGTGGAATCAAGGAGGTTCCCGCGTGTGGGGGATGTGCGGGAAGGGCAGCGCGGGAGAGTGTTAGGCTGGGGGTCCACCTAGCGATGATAAAGGCAGGGTCAAGCACTGTTAAAAGCTCTCCCCCCCCCCCCCCCGCATTATATAATTACTTTATTTTTTTATTTATTTTTTTGACTTTTATCAGTGCTTTTTAAAAGCACTGATAAAAGTCCCCTTTTATTAGTGATTTTTATTAGCACTGATAAAAGGGGTCTTTATCAGTACTTTTCTGAGTGCTGATAAAAGGTACCCCCCCCTATCTTCACCTTGATTAACATCAATTTTTTTAGCGCTGTTAATGCACTTTTCTAGCGCTGATAAAGGCCATATTTGTAGTAGTGCCTCTATATGATCTCAAAAATCTTGATGAACATCAGGTATAGATTTCCACCCTAGTTGAACCTATATAATCATCATTATGGGGAGACTCTCTGGAAAACATGGTCTCCCTTATCAAACTCCAAGGGAATATGATATTGATCTTCATAATATTTATGTCTGCCTAGGGCTAGCCTCATATGCTCATAGATCACCTAAATATTCTCCATCGTTTCATGTATTATCTCTGGCCCAAATAGAGATGTCTCAACAATATCAGTTCAATATAAGGGTGGCCTGTAAGTTCTCCCATAAAGGACCTCTAAAGGTTTCATGATAATAGTAGAGTAATAGCTATTATATAAGATAACTCCACCAATGGAAAGTGATCCTACCAACTCTAGATAAAGTCCATCATGTAGGCTCGAAAAATATCCTCTAACACCTGAATAGTTTTCTTAGTCTTCCCATATATATAGGGGTGTGATATTGTAATCACCCTCAACTAGGTCCTTAAATCCTCCTATAAGCCTCTCTATAGCCATGATGTAAACCACACATCATGTTCAGAGACAATTATCGAGGGTAACCCATGGAGTCATATGATCTCCCATATATAAAACTACCCCAAAATATCCACTAAACTCTACTCTCTGATGTAAATAAAGTGTGTCAACTTGGTAAGTTTTAGAACTATCACCTATATGACATCATGGCCTCTCTCTATCTGTGAAATATTTTTCATGAAGTCCATAGATATGTCATCCCATTTCCAATATGATCTCAAGAGGTTGTGTCAAACCTACCAGAACTTAGTGCTCAAACTTCACCTGCTGACATATGAGAGACTAAGAGATTAAATCGGTGTCACTTTGTCTCATACCATCCCACTAAAATTGTTACTAAAGGTCCTTGTACATATTTTCCATAATGGGATGTACATCCAAGGGAAAAGTGTGAAACTCTCTCATCACCTCCTCCTGCAACATGACTGGAACCACCATTAATCCTTGAAAAAGGATGGAGTGATCCCCTCCTTTAGAAAAATAATCTAGTGAATATCCTAATGATACATGTTCATATAGAACCTCATAGTATATCTCTCCCAAATTAGCCTATCTCATGTGTTGAAGTAGTGGAGGAATCACCACCATCGATTGAAGAAACTTTTCACCCCTCTCCTCCACCAAATTCGGCTGCAAAGAAGCTAACTGCCCAGACACCTCCTCTACCAAGAGAGAATGGGAATTACTTCTAAGGGAATCTTCCACCACATTTCCCTTCCCAGGAGTATATATTATCTAAAATTAATAGTCCTATAGGAACTCTAAAAAATGTTTTTATCTTGGGTTAATATCTCTCTAAGTGAAGATGTACCTAATACTTTGGTGGTTGGAGTAAACAATAAAACTTTTACCCAAAATATAGTGCATCCACATCATCATATATAAGACTACTAGTTCCAAATCTAGGTTTTGAGTATCATAGTTCTTCTCATGGGGTCTAAATCACCTTGAACCAAATGTGATCATTACCTGCCTCTACATAAACACGCAATTGATACCATCTACAGAGGCATCACAAAACACCATTTACTCCACATCCTCCTCTGGTAGTCTCAACATAGGATAATTGGTCAACCTCAACCTCCATTCATAGAAGGATCTTTGACACTACTCATTCAAGATAAAAGGATACCCTTTCCATGTCAAGTCATTCAAAGGGGCTTAAATCTTAGAAAATCCTACCACAAACCTCTTGTAGTACCCTTCCAAGCCAAGAAAACTCTGCACCTCCAACACGCTCTTGGGTGGATCCCAAAAAAATACTATATAAATATTCACCAGGTCCATAGATAAATCATGATCAATAATGAAATGACCCAAAAAGTGAACCTCATGTATCCAAAAGTGGCACTACGAGAGCTTACCATAAATTTGGTTCTATCGGAGTAAGACTAGGACTATCCTCAAAGGCTTTGCATTCTCCTCCTCTGACATATATTAAATGAGCATGTCATCTATGAAGATAACCACAAATTGGTCCAATTATGACTAAAAGATCTGGTTCATCAAATCCATAAACACTGTGGGTAATTCATTAGGCCTAAATGCATCACCATGAACTCGTAGTGTCTGTAGTGACATTGAAATGTCGTCTTTAGAATATCAGCCTAGTGAACTCTCAACTAGTGGTAGTCAGACCTGAGATCAATCTTCAAGAACTAATTCTCACCCCACAACTGGTCAAAGAGTCCGTAAATCCTCAAAAATTGGTACTTTTTCTTTATCGTTACCTATTTCAAATGATGACAATCAATACAAAGCCTCAATATCTCAGCTGGCTTTTTCATGAAAAAAAACTAGAACATCCCAAGGGAACATGTTGGGTCTAATAAAACCCTTCTCTCGAAGGTCCTCTAACTACACCTTAGGCTCTCGGAGCTCTATGGGGATATCATATATTCTACATAAGATATCATTGTAGTCCTAGGGTGCATGTTAATGAAAAATTCCATCTCTCGCATTGATCTAGTCCCTGAACGTCCTCGGGGAAAATGTCTATAAAGTCCTCCACTATCAAAGGAATCAATATACCTAAAGAAATCACTACACCAAGGTCTAAGATCACCAAATAATGGGTTATATTTTTCAACTTCTAACTTGAAACACCCACTCACTCAACTTTGATATCTCTCCCACCCACAAAGGAGAATCTCACCCTATTTGTATAAAGGCATCTAACCCGCCTACAATAATATAAAATCTAGGACCAGACTATGGAAAACCATTCCATACCCAGTATGAAATCATAAGGTTTAATTTTGAATAAAAATATGTCTCATGAGAATTTATCTTCATCGAGAACCATCTATTATTTTCAGTAGATAAGAAATATTGAAGAAGCATTCCCTATAGGAATCTATATCCAAAGTTGTTGGGATAAAGACTCAAATGGAAGATTTAGATCTTGTAACAGGTATTAGGAGATAAAGGAATTACTCATGCCTATGTCTATCAATACTAGATAAATATTAGAATAAACACATATCATACCCCGGATCATCTTTTGTAGAGTTTGGTCATATCCCTTCCTAGATAACAACTGCCTGCGACCCTGACCTCCAACTCTTTGAGTCTAGAATATTCCACTTAATGGTGGTGGTGGGAGTAGCTTGTAGTATCTTCCTCCACCAACATATCCCCCCTATAGAGCACAACATTCTCCTCTTCTAATACTATGTCCCTAGGGACACCATGGTTTCACCTCATAGATCCCTAATCACAATGATGTATCTATCATGGCAGTACATATCCTACCTTCCTACCCTCCTCAACTTGATAGGTTGGGAAATCATGAGCCATGTGACCTTTTAGATCACATACATAACATATCCCCTCTTCGGGATGACTAAGGCCTCTATGAAAACCCTACACTATATGTCCATGTGACTAACTCTGACCATGAGGAGGTCTCCTACACCAAGAACCTACTGACCAATGCCTGCTAGCTGATATAGATGACTCTGCCCGATGGTGCCCATTTCTAGATCTAGTTTCCTTAAATCCCTTTGATAGGAATCTCTATGTCACTAGGGCCCCCTCTAGCACTCCAGTATAAGCAGGAATGAACAGGGGGACCACACTGGCATTGATGTCTCTACAGAGACCCTGCTCAAAATTTCATTCCTAGAAGTAGGCATCCCACCCCATATTTAGGGAGTTTCACATAAGGTTGAAAAACCTTGTGACATGCTCAAAAAACTATCATACTACCCCATTGTCATGAAATAATCTCCTAGATATGAATTGAGCACAAGAATGATGGGTAATACTCCTCACGAAACAAATATTAGAATTTTGACCGTGAGAGAATCGTCTCATCACGAGTATACATGACTAGACTCCACCACAACTCTGCTTCTCCATGGAAAATACTAGTTTCCAGCACAACCATATGATCAGTCAGGGTTCACAAGAGCCTGAAGACTCAGATCACCATTTCAATCCAATCCTTCACTGCCTAGGGATCTGTACCTCCACTAAACCTCAACGGTCTTTGATGATGGAACTCGCAGAGAAAGTTGATCCTACACACATCATCATTATAAATTGTTGGTACTATATAATACTCGATAGGTGGGGCATTTCTCTCTAACCACTTGGAGGAAACATCTCATGATATAGCCCCTAAACTGAGGCATTATCACTCATTGTATTTTCATCATGATCTTGAATCAGTAACCTGGATAGTTGTCTTTGTGGAGGCATCCTGAAAGTGATCAAGACATACCACAATTAGATGAGCATATATATATGGGTATCAGACTCAAGAATGGTATTCAAAGGACTCAATACTATATAATGTATGTACCAATACTCCCTGCAACCAATGTCTTGGTATGTTTTATTGAAAAGTAGGTAGTCAGAGTCCTGGTGAATTGATACATCATTCGCCACACCAACACTGGGTTCTCTTTCCTGAAAGCTACACTCAATACACTCATACACTATTACCCTAAGTCTCAACCAATTCCTAATAATGGGAAAACTCCAAACACCATCCCAAGTAATTAACTACTCTAATACTACTATATAACAACCCAACCCACCGGGGCCTGCCAAGTCAGTGGAAGGTTGAGCCGTCATAACCCCAAGACCACCTTTAATAGGCTAGGGTCTAGAAACAAGAACTAAGAATGCATAATATAAAATAGTAGATTTTATCCTAATGTACCTATATGAACACACCTAACCATCTCCATGTAATAATATAGAGGAATAATAAAAAGACTGTAACATATAGATTAAAATTGTGAATGCAATAACCTCTAAGGGATACATTAGAGTACAATAGATTAAAACTAAAATGTAAAGGTAAAAAATGAATGCCCAACTAGAAATGAAGTCTCATCATGAAAAAAACTAGAATAAAGGTAAACTAAGATAGCTTGTCTCATAAACTCCAAGTCTAACCACATTACATAGTCTATTCACCCAGGTTTCACTATACTCTACCAATGTCACTATCAAACTATCCATTTTCTGCATAAGACAGGGCATGTGTGGGAAAATCCCATATATGGGTGAGTATATGAATACCTAGTAGGACATCCCAAAAATCAAAAAGGGAGTAATATAAAGATACATCAAAGATCATGTCAACCCATAACAAGAGGGAAACGAAACCCATCATAGATATATATACTAAAAAACCATATGTGAGAGGAAGTGGACCTCCATATTTATATCCTAGACTAGGATAATGAGTTTTATTGCAGTTCTAAAGGTCTATCACCGATGCATATCATCTCATGTGTATGTTTGAGAAATCTATGTGGAGGACTCACACCTTGCCAATATTCTATAGCATGAGGGGAACAACATCTAATAGAGGGATCACGGCTTGGTATGATAATGGGGTGCCACTAAATAGATAGAGGACTCATTCCTTAGTATGATAATGGGGTTCCACTTAATAGATAGAGGACCCATGCCCTATTGTGATAGGGGATACCACTCAGTGAACGAAGGACCCATGCCCTAGTGTGTCAAGGGGGTTCCACTCGGTAGGTAGAGGACCCGAACCCTGGTCTATCAGAAGGATACTGCTCAATAGATAGATAGGAATATAGGGGACCTACGCCCTGGTGTGATAAGGGGTTTCCAACACTGGAATCTCTCACATGATCCTGCCTTGATCACTACTATCGTTGAGCATTACTTAAAGAAGTATCATGCTTGGAACACCTCACATTGTATCCTTCATGATAAAACTAAGGACATTATTGAATTCTATGAAGAAAAAAACTTAATATAGACTACTCATGGACTAAAATATGAGTCCTAAAGAAGAAGATATGAGAGGAAGAAGATTTTGTGGGAACTACATGGCGTGTATGGGGGTCCACAAAATATGTGCCGCCACCTTTCTTCCTGGAGTTGTTCTTCCCTAGATATGGATTGGAAAGTTATCTCACACTACAGATCATGTCTCAGTCACTAGAGGCCTACCCATGCTCTCCTGATTGTGCCCATGTACATTGGCATGTGCTCATGTACATGGTCATGTTTGGGTATCCTGGTTGTGTTTGATTATACATTCATTCCCATGTACTTTGGTTGTGATCATATGTCTAGTTGTTTTCGTTTCCATGTAATCCTGGAGTACACGTTGAGCCGCCAACAAAGGGTCACATGGCGTATGGTGGGTCCATATGATGTGTGATATTTTTATTCATCTGAAACCCTATTTTCTACATCCATGGGACTACATGACATGTTTTCATGGAATACACACCATGTAGTTAATTTTTTTATAAAAAAATGATAAAATATCTATTCACTTTTCCACACCGTCTTCATCACTATTTCCACTACAAATCACACAGGGGTCCCAAATATAGAGTCATCCATGCATAATTCATCGTTGTTGGATGGATTCCAGCCACCCAAACCCCACATAGCTCCTTCCCATCATCGTCGTAATCTTATTTTTGTTACACCATATCCTGAATCCATGGAAGCCTCACCCAAAACCCATAAATCATCCTAATATATCCTCAAATTGGTAATATGTTCATCATTCATAAAACCAAAATGAATATGGGGGTTCAATCACACTCAAACCTACCCTAAAAATGTTGAACCATAACCCCATGGGCCAACGGTGAAGAATGTGATGAACAGAGGGGGGAAATCACATAAGCAAAATGAACCAATTATTAGCCAAGAATTCTTGGACAATGATCATATAATCAGGGTATCTAGGGTGATAACAGATGAAATGGAAGAATTATATCAGACAACTATGACCAATAAATTGAGGGGCTCATGAAAAGAACAAATAAATCGCAAATCAAGAAAAGAAGTTGAGGATCCATGGTCAATATTTTAATCAAAAGGGTGGAAACCATGAATGGAAATCCATACCTTGATTTAGGAATTATCATTGGTGAAGAACACATTCTTTTCTAATGAATAAAACCTACTATGTTCACTGCCTCTCTGTAACGCCCCGACCCCAGTGACCCAGAGTCAGTGCATTATTACATAACATTGGTATGATCTCAAGAAAGATCAAATCTTGAAAGACCGATTGGTTTAGTAGCCTTGGAAACACTAGATATATTCATAAAGTTTTACATTACATCATAAAAATGAAAACTACAACAATATAGTCTCCATATTCCACACTCATATCCCCACATACTATCCCTGCAGGTCATTCATAAATTACTTCTTCACATCCAAGGAAAAATAAAACATAGAAAAGGGGTGAGCTAAAATGCCCAGTAAGGATAACAATATAGCGGAAACTTTCATAAATAAGAATAAACATTTAAGGCAATGTATAACTTAAAACAAAAGCCTTTTAAACTTGAACTTAAACATAGTATGGAAAAAATAAAATGAAATAATGCCATTTACTTATTCACATGGATATTCTACTAATTGAATAATCACATGCAATATCAATAACCACTTTCATAATGATGGAATGCATAATGCCGGACTATCATAACCACATAGCCAAGGCCTCGTGCCAAGAATACAAATAAGATTTTGTCAAGGCCTTGTGCCAAGAAACTATTTTGTCTCATGAGACCTACCGATGCATCGAGGAGATATAGCGGGCTCCACCCGTCACATATTAAGTCCAATGCATTCCCATATGAAAAGGTTTAAACATAACATAAACATTCGTATTAAAACTAGCATATGAAATGTCAATACTTTCACCATAAAATATGAACGGTATAAAAATAGCACATCCCCAGTCAAACATATCACAAAACCTTCAATACAATATAGAAGTTTTGTATCATAATAAATCAACTTCAAATAAGCGTAAAATCCATCAAAGGATGTTGACATAGATGAAATCAAAACTCTTTTTAGAGAAATACCTCTTTCTATTTTGAAATCATTTAAGAGTCATATATTTAAGAAATAAAACATTTTCTTTGAAAATATTCTTATAAGCTTGTAAGGGAAGCTTCGACGATTTTATAACGGCGGAAAATAACCGCATCTGCCGTATAAGTTAAAAAACATTCTTACCTTAATTCTGTCGAAAAGGTTAAAAAGCACCTTGTTTGGAAAACGACAGAAAGATTACTTTATAAACCACTTATAAAAAGTCAAAAAAGGGTATAAATGACTTTAACCCATATTCTTGTAAATAGTAAAAATGTTTTGAAATACATTTTTAAGAAACATGGATGTAGATGATAAAGAGATCCCAATAGATTATTACGTATAAACAACTTCGGATAATGAAGAGATTGTGAAATAAACCCTTAAATTGTGCTTTTTATTTGGTTGGGGTATGTTAACCTCCTGTATAATGGTTAAATAATTGTTATTAAATTATACAAGAATCATATAAATTAATATGATATCATATATGATCTTTTAACATTGATTTGTTAATAATATCTTAGTATTATTGTTGTTTTGGGTGTTAACTTACTAGTTTTCTTTTATATGTTTTGTTACGTAAGACACGTTTGTAATGGATAGGTTGTATCTTAATCATATCCAGAATGATATCAAGTCCTTAGATACTATTATTAATCATCAAATGAGAATTATACTTGAATGGATATGATGGAGAATGAATCTCATCGCGTTCGTGGAGACAGTAGTCCGTACGTACGCACGAGCGACAATATCATTATTTTGATATTAAAATAATATATAATTGGATGTTATATCATATATACAGAATCATTATCATTTTAAATTTATTATTTACATGAATTACACATCATTATTATACCCATCCAAATAATAATTCATTGAATAACAATTACACCACGACGTGGAGACGGTAAGCTGTACGTACGCACGTATGGTGACATGTTATTCAAAGGATGGATAGAATATTGAATATGGTTGTACCATATTTATAATAACATCACAGTATATACATGATACTGGAGTTATTATTTTATAATGGTAACAACAAAGGAAGAGGAAGTGGAAGAAGAAAGGAACTTGAAAAGGGGTGGTGAAAACATTACCTCTTCTTCGGGTTATTCCTTTTGATTTGATCAAAAGGGCTCTTTAGCATGGCTTTCTGATCAAACTAAGGCCTCTAGGTTGTAGTGAGGGAAGTTTAGAGAGTATTTGGGTAGAGTTTGGCCAAAAAAAAGGCTTTGAAGGTGTGAAGTAATGAGAAGTAGGAGTGCCCTTTTATAAGAGGGGTGAGGGGCACCTTTGGAAAAGCTAGAAATATTAATTTATAATAAATTCATATTCGGTTTATAATGGCTCCAAAGTTGATTATTTAAATTTTAAGGTGGGTATGGGTAGAAAACCACTCAACCAATATAATTTAGACAGGTTTGGGTTACTATATTAACCTTATCTTTAAGTATTAACTCTTAGTTAATTAGTTTCACTTTTACAATGTCTCTTTGTATTTTTATATTATATGGTTAATAAACTTACCATATACATCCATGAGACCCCCAAGTGGTCCATTAATGATACACCTATCATTATATAATTCTCTTGTCCAAACATTAGATTTTTAGGAATTTAATATCAATTAATAATATAATATTTGTTTTAAAAACTCTTTTATGTCAATTTTGACACTATTCAATAGTTGATTTTTTTGAAACTTATAACAGAATTATTACTTCAAAAAAAGTCAATTAAATAACTCCTAATATGTCATATTATCCTAGAAAATTATTTTAATTCACTAAAAGTCTCAAATTATATTTATTTGGGTATTTATAATATCAATTATTTTAATTTTTCACTATTATGGTAATTACTGCATCATCATTGTGTCATAAATAAATTAAATTATTTAATGTCTAAAAATTATAAATAAAATATCATTATGTAGGAAATCTTTTTATCTTTCTAATTAATATTTAAAATAGAATTTATCTTATGTATAACTCTATATTAAAAATGTTTTAGTAAATAAACTTTGATTTTAACTCTTTTAACTCTTCTTTGAATTAAATAATAATAAATGTCTTAATCTAATCCAAGTGGATAATATTTTATTCCTAAGGTTGTTTTTGGTTGAGATACACTTGTCCAATAGAATTAGGACATGTGTTAGGGTAATATTAATATCATTTTTACCCTTAATTACCCTATTTACTTTTAACTGTGGTAAATAAAAGTAAAAAGTTACTATTCACCAAAAATTATTTTCATCTCATTGAACCAGATTTTACTTCTTGATATTAACCGTGTCTCTCGGATTTTTGAAATTCCATTCACAGAAGTGGTAAAATTAAGTTTTATGAAAAATTCAGTTTTTTAACTACCACTTAGTAGTTTCACTATTCATCAAAAATTGAAGTTTTTCAGAACAATGCCAAAATTTCACCCTAAGCTATAATTGATATTCTGAATTCAAAAATGATGTCTATTTTAAAAAATTTCAAACATATAAGTTGCATTAATTAATTTTATAATTAATTCCCGTTGTCACAACAAATAGCGTGTTTTTAAGAAATAATATATACCAAAAGATTGACAATTGTTTAGGTCCAATTTCAAAGTGAAATTAATTCTAATGAACACCATTGGATAAAATGGTAAAAATATATTATAATTATACTTTAAAACCACTCAATAATATAATTTATCACTATAAATTATTTTGATTAAAAAAGTTATTTTTAAGTATTTTTCACTATTCATAAAAATTGGAAGTTCTCAGAAAAATACCAGAAATTCATCTTAGGATAATTTTGATATTCCGAAACCAAAAATGAAGTCCATTTTGAAATATAAAATATATATAATTTCAAAAAGTAGGTATTACTATTCATAACGGCTAGTTTGATTGGTTGTGGTGTGTTAGAACTCGATGTTGCATACAACACACGCTATCGCATTATTCAAAGAGAAGTGTACCATAAAAGCTTGGGGTGTTACATTCTCCCCTCCTTCAAATAATTTCGTCCTCGAAATTTCTAGAATACTACCGCATGAAAAGACTCAGGTGGTTCTTCATCATAAGTTCCTCGGGTTCCCACATTTCCTCTTCCATCTTATGGTTTCTCCACAAAACTTTTACCAGACGCGTCGTCCGGTTTCTCAGTACTTGTTCTCTCGTATCAAGAATCCTGACGGGCTCTTCACAATAAGACAGATCGGGTTCCAGTTCTAATTCCTCATAGGTGAGTACATGCGTTGGGTCAGGCATGTATTTCCTCAATAGAGATACGTGGAACACATCATGAACTTTGGAGAGACTTGGCAGCATTGCCAATTGGTAAGCTACAGCCCCAATTCGTTCTAGAATTTCGAAAGGTCCGATGTACCTAGGACTCAATTTACCTTTCTTACCAAAATGTATGACTCCCTTCCATGGAGATACCATCAGGAAAACATGATCACCGACTTGAAACTCCAAATCCTTCCTTCGATTATCGGCATAGCTATTTTTCCTACTTTGAGCTGCTTTGATGTGATTTTGGATTACCTTCACCTTTTCCATCATTTCCTCCACCAGTTCTGGACCTACAAGTTTTCTTTCACCAACGTCATCCCAACAGGTTGGTGTGCGACATCTCTTTTCGTATAACGCTTCATATGGTGCAATCTGAATACTCTAATGGAAGCTATTGTTATAGGAAAATTCTACCAAAGGTAAATATTGATCCCACATACCCTGAAAGTCAAGTGAACAAGATCTCAGCATGTCTTCTAAGGTTTGAATAGTCCGTTCTGATTGTCCGTCTGTCTGAGGGTGGTAGGAAGTGCTCAAATGAAGTTCAGTATCCAGGGATTTCTGAAGACTCTTCCATAATCTTGAAGTAAAATGGGGATCACGATCAGAAACAATTGATAGGGGTACTCCATGAAGTCTCACAACTTTATTAATATATAGTCTTGCTAGACGTTCCAGTGGTAGATCTTCTCTTATAGCAAGAAAATGTGCTGACTTGGTAAGATGATCAACAATAACCCATATTGCATCATTCCTTCTATGAGTCTTTGGTAGTCCCATGACAAAGTCCATCGTAATATTATCCCATTTCCACTCAGGTATGGGAAGAGGTTGCAATACTCCACCAGGCTATTGCCTTCCAGCTTTCACTTGTTGACAAACCATACATCTTGACACAAAATCGGCAATCTCCCTCTTCATGTTGTCCCACCAAAAATGTTCCTTCAAATCTTTATACATTTTGGTGATCCCAGGGTGTATAGAGAAATTGGAACTATGAGCATCATCCAGCAATTCCCTTTTTAGATCAGGTATATTGGGAACACAAAGCCTCTTCCCGAATTTCAAAATTCCATCTTCATACACAAAATCTCTCAATATCCCATCATTCACATCTTTAATCTTCTTTTTAAATTCTCCATCATCAGTCTGAGAACTCTTAATCCTTTCTAGTAAAGATGGCTTGGCAACCATTCGAAAAGGCATTGATGTTTCACCTTCCCTGGTTATTCCCATGTCCATCTTCACTAGATCTATGAAAATTGGATCCCTTTCAATTCTCATCATGTTCAAAACTCCATGGTCTTTTCTGCTCAAAGCATCTTCCACCTTGTTTGCTTTCCCCAGGTGGTAGTGTATCGTACAATCATAATCCTTGAGTAATTCAAGCCATCTCCTTTGCCTCGTGTTGAGTTCTTTTTGTGAGAAAATATACTTCAAACTCTTGTGATCAGTATAAATCTCACATTTTTCACCATAGAGGTAGTGCCTTCATATCTTCAAAGCAAAGATCACAGCTGCTAACTCGAGATCATGAGTAGGATAGTTTTGTTCATGAATTTTCAACTGTCGTGATGCATAGGCAATAACCCTATCATTCTGCATAAGGACACAACCAAGTCCTTTCTTTGATGCATCACTATAAATAACAAACCCATCATTCCCCGATGGTAGAGTCAATGTAGGATCATTGACTAATATTCTCTTCAGTTCTTCAAAACATTCTTCACACTCTTTTGTCCAAACAAATTTAACCCCTTTACATGTGAGCTTCGTTAATGGGTTAGCCAATCGGGTAAAATTCTGGACGAAACGTTGATAATAACCTGCTAAACCAATAAAACTATGTACCTCAGTTATACTTGTAGGTGCTGGCCATTCTTGGATTTCCTTGGTCTTAGAAGGATCAACAAAGATTCCATATTTAGAGACAATATGGCCAAGAAAATAAATCTCCGGAAGCCAGAATTCACACTTGCTAAACTTCCCATATAATTCATGTCTTCTCAGAGTCTTCAAGATAATGTGCAAGTGATTTTCATGATCTTCGTAGCTTTTTGAGTGTACCAAGATATCATCAATAAATACCACAACAAATTCATCGAGATGTTCCTTGAAAACTCTATTCATCAGATCCATGAATACAGAGGGTGCATTAGTCAATCCAAAAGGTATTACTGTAAACTCATAATGCCCGTACCTGGTTCGAAATGCTATCTTCAGAATTTCTTCCTTCTTCACACACAACTGATGGTATCAAGATCGAAGGTCAGTATTTGAAAAGTATTGATCTCCATGCAGTTGGTCAAATAAATCATCAATGCGAGGTAGGGGATACTTATTCTTTATTGTTATAGCATTGATCTCCCTGTAGTCAATACATAACCTCATGGATCCATCTTTCTTTTTAACAAAAAGAACAGGGGCTCCCCATGGAGAAACACTAGGGAGAATAAATCCCTTATTACTCAATTCCTCTAGTTGTTTCTTTAGTTCAACTAATTCTACAGTGGCCATTCTATAAGGGGTCTTTGATATAGGCCTTGATCTAGGAATTAAATCAATGGAAAACTCAACTTCTCGTTCTGGAGGATGTCCAGGTAAATCTTTCGGAAATATATCTAAATATTCTTTCACAAAAGGTACATCCTCTATTTGAACATTCATTTCCTCACCCACAGTTATTTCATTCTCTTCCTCCTCAATAATTGAATTTAGTTGAGCTACTGGGGGTGGATCTAGATAAGAATTAGGCGGTGACGATTCTGCTCTAAAGATAAGGTGTTCCTTATCATCATCATCAAGAATCATAACCTCTTTATTCTTACAATAAATCGTCGCATCATAGTCCAAAAGCCAGTCCATACCGAGGATTATATCAAACTCAATCATAGGTATGACGATGAGATCAGCAGATAAAGAACATTTATGTGCTCTAATGGGGACTGACTCACAAAACTTTGTTTCAGTGATACTTCCCTTAGGAGTTTTAACTGACAACTCCCTTGTTAAATCAAATTTGAAATATCTAATTTTCTTAAAAAACTGGGAAGATATGAAACAATGCAATGATCCATAATCAAATAATGCATTTTCTAAACTTGAGGAAACCATTAAATTACCTGCCACCACGTCTTTCAGAGCTTCTACCATAGCAGTAGTGATAGCATAAGCTTGGCCTTGATCCCTTGGAATTTTATGAGGTAAGTTCCCCTGAAGCTTAGGACATTCATTTTCATAATTCCCCATTTCCCTACAATTGTATCACTGAACATTGGTAGTTTCCTTCTTCCCTTTGCAATCACGAGCTTGGTGGCCTTTTTCACCACACTTGTAACAGACTCTCGTTCCCTTCAAGCAAGTACCGGGGTGTTTCTTCCCACATTTACCACAGGATGGATATTCAACATTTCCCTTCTTCCGCTTATTTCCATTCCCAGATTGATCAGCAGGTCTCTTCTTCTCTTGATTTGCTTTAAATTTATAAGACTTAGAGAATTCCTTTTCGGTCTTGATAGCACATGAGACAATGTCTTCGTACGACGAGAAGTATTGTGATACTAATGCTCGATGGAGAAATGGTTTCAACCCATCAAAGAAACGATCAATATTACTTCTTGTGTTACGTATATAATCTCCATCATACCTTGATAACCTTGTAAAGTTATCCTCATACTTTGTGACATTCTCATCCTCCTTTTGTCTCAGACTCAGAAACCGCCTTTCCATATCTTCTCGATGGTCGTGAGGAAAGTATTTTTCTAAAAATAGATCTTTGAACTCCCTCCATTCTATATTTTATAATTCATCATCTTCCTTCGTATTTTGAATCAATGACCACCATTGATCAGCATCTCTAGTGAGGCGGTAAACTTCCATGATAACTTTTTCCCTTTCACTACTCCCCAAAGCCTGAAATATTTTCTCTATGGAAAATATCCATTGCTCAGCTACTAAGGGATTTGTACTCCCATTGAATGTTGGTGGTTGTTGCCTCATGAAGCGATCTAACATTGATCCTCCACACTATGGATCAGGGTGCTCCATACGGGTAAGGTTATTATTCATAAACTGAGTTAGTTGTCCCAGTATGGTGATTAGCTGATCGGCACCAGTTGCATCACCAGCTCCACTATAATTATCTTGAGCAGGAGGGAAATCCCTACATGGAGTGTGTGTATTGATACGATTTCCATTTCTTCCACTAGGCGCCATTTCTAAACAATGGTATAAACTAGATTAGTTTATGAATCAAAATACATAATCCCATACTTATAAAACACTTAACATAAATTGAACTATTTATGGATATAATCCATAATCATAAGAATTTTTTCTTTGAGGAATCATATACTCATAAACCCTTCATAATGATTTGTAAATAAAATGAGAGTTATCCTAAGCATATCCCCTGGGAGTGTCATAACCAAGAGTGCAGCAAGGCCCATTGTCGTGCACCAGTTCTCGTTCGAGTCTAGCTCAAAGCGGTGTTTTCGGGTTTTACCCCTAGGTACATCTGTGCCAGAGCCACCTCTACCTGCTCGTATCTAGACAGGGATGTATTTCTCAGAAAACTCACAAAATCTCTACAATAGCAAAATTCTAGGAAGTTCTTCTATACTAATCCTCAAATTCCATCTTAAATCTATGTGCTCTAATCAGAGTTTATCTAAATCTATCTTCCAAGGTTTGTACTAAACTTCCTCTGATACCAACTGTAACACCCCGACCCCAGTGACCCAGAGTCGGTGCATTATTTCATAACATTGGCATGATCTCAAGAAAGATTAAATCTCGAAAGACCGATTGTTTTAGTAGCCTTGGAAATACTAGATATATTCATAAAGTTTTACATTACATCATAAAAATGAAAACTACAACAATATAGTCTCCATATTCCACACTCATATCCCCACATACTATCCCTGTAGGTCATTCATAAATTACTTCTTCACATCTTGGGAAAAATAAAACAAATAAAAGGGGTGAGCTCAAATGCCCAGTAAGGATAACAATATAGCGGAAACTTTCATAAATAAGAATAAACATTTAAGGCAATGTATAACTTAAAACAAAAGCCTTTTAAACTTGAACTTAAACATAGTATGGAAAAAATAAAATGAAATAATGCCATTTACTTATTCACATGGATATTCTACTAATCAAATAATCACATACAATATCAATAACCACTTTCATAATGATGGAATGCATAATTCCAGACTATCATAACCACATAGCCAAGGCCTCATGCCAAGAAAACAAATAAGATTTTGTCAAGGCCTTGTTCCAAGACACTGGTTTGTCTCATGAGACCTACCGATTCATCGAGGAGCTATAGCGGGCTCCACCCATCACATATTAAGTCCAATGCATTCCCATATGAAAAGGTTTAAACATAACATAAACATTCGTATTAAAACTAGCATACGAAATGTCAATACTTTCACTATAAACTATGAACGGTATAAAAATAGCACATCCACAGTCAAAAATATCACAAAAACTTCAATACAATATAGAAGTTTTGTATCATAATAAATCAACTTCAAATAAGCGTAAAATCCATCAAAGGATGTTGACATAGATGAAATCAAAACTCTTTTTAGAGAAATATCTATTTCAATTTTGAAATCATTTAAGAGTCATATATTTATGAAATAAAAATTTTTATTTGAAAATATTATTATAATCTTATAAGGCAAGCTTCGACGATTTTATAATGGCAGAAAATAACCGCACCCACCGTATAAGTTAAAAAAAACATTCTTACCTTAATTCTGTCGAAAAGGTTAAAAAGCACCTTGTTTGGAAAATGAAGGAAAGATTCCTTTATAAACCACTTATAAAAAGTAAAACAAGGGTATAAATGACTTTAACCCATATTCTTGTAAATATTAAAAATGTTTTGAAATACATTTTTAAGAAACATGGATGTGGATGATAAAGAGATCCCAGTAGATTATTACGTATAAACAACCTCGGATAATGAAGAGATTGTGAAATAAACCCTTACCTTGTGATTTTTCTTTGGTTGGGGTAGGTTAACCTCCTATATAATGGTGAAATAATTGTTATTAAATTATAAAATAATCGTATACATTAATATGATATCATATATGATCTTTTAACATTGATTTGTTAATAATATCTTAGTATTATCGTTGTTTCGGGTGTTAACTTACTCGTTTTCTTTTATATGTTTTGTTACGTAAGCCATGTTTGTAATGGATAGGTTGTATCTTAATCATATCCAGAATTATATCAAGTCCTTAGATACTATTATTAATCATAAAATGAGAATTATACTTTAATGGATACGATGGAGAATGAATCTCATCGCTTTCGTGGAGACGGTAGTCCGTACGTACGCACGAGCAACAATATCATTCTTTTGATATTAAAATAATATATAATTGGATGGTATATCATATATACAGAATCATTATCATGTTACATTTATTATTTACATGAATTACACATCATTATTATACCCATCCAAATAATAATTCATTGAATAACAATTACACCACGACGTGGAGACGGTAAGTCGTACGTACGCACGTATGGTGACATGTTATTCAAAGGATGGATAGAATACTGAATATGGTTGTAAAATAATTATAATAACATCACAGTATATACATGATACTGGATTTATTATTTTATAATGGTAACAACAAAGGAAGAGGAAGTGTAAGAAGAAAGGAACTTGAAAAGGGGTGGTGAAAACATTACCTCTTCTTCGGGTTCTTCCTTTTTATTTGATCAAAAGGGATCCTTAGGATGGATTTCTGATCAAACTAAGGCCTCTATGTTGTATTGAGGGAAGTTGAGAGAGTATTTGGGAAGATTTTGGCCGAACCAAAAGGCTTTGAAGGTGTGAATTAATGAGAAGTAGGAGTGCCCTTTTATAAGAGGGGTGAGGGGCACCTTTGGAAAAGCAAGAAATATTAATTTATAATAAATTCATATTCGGTTTATAATGGCTCAAAAGTTTATTCTTTAAATTTTAAGGTGGTTATGGGTCTAAAACCACTCAACCAATAGAATTTAGACAGGTTTGAGTTACTATATTAACCTTATCTTTAAGTATTAACTCTTAGTTAATTAATTTCACTTTTACAATGTCTCTTTGTATTTTTATATTATCTGGTTAATAAACATACCATATACATCCAATATACCCCCAAGTGGTCCATTAATTATACACCTATCATTATATAAGTCTCTTGTCCGAACCTTAGATTTTTAGGAATTTAATATCAATTAATAATATAATATTTTTTTTAAAAACTCTTTTATGTCAATTTTGACACTATTCAATAGTTGATTTTTGTGAAACTTATAAAAGAATTATTACTTCTAAAAAAGTCAATTAAATCAATACTAATATGTCATATTATCCTATAAAATTAGTTTAATTCATTAAAAGTCTCAAATTATATTTATTTGGGTATTTATAATATCAATTATTTTAATTTTTCACTATTATGGTAATTATTGCATCATCATTGTGTCATAAATAAATTAAATTATTTAATATCTAAAAATTATAAATAAAATATCATTATGTGTGAAATCGTTTTATCTTTCTAATGAATATTTACAATCGAATTTATCTTATGTATAACCCTATATTAAAAATGTTTTAGTAAATAAACTTTGATTTTAACTCTTTTAACTCTTCTTTGAATTAAATAATAATAAATGTCCTAATCTAATCCAAGTGGATAATATTTTATTCCTAAGTTTGTTTTTGGTCGATATAAACTTGTCCAATAGAATTAGAACATGTTTTAGGGTAATATTAATATCATTTTTACCCTTAATTACCCTATTTACTTTTAACTGTGGTAAATAAAAGTAAAAAGTTTCTATTCACCAAAAATTACTTTCATCTCATTGAACCACATTTTACTTTTTGATATTAATCGTGTCTCTAGGATTTTAGAAATTCCATTCACAGAAGAGGTAAAATTAAGTTTTATGAAAAATTCAGTTTTTTAACTACCACTTAGTAGTTTCACTATTCATCAAAAATTGAAGTTTTTCAGAACAATGCCAAAATTTCACCCTAAGCTATAATTGATATTCCGAATTCAAAAATTATGTCTATTTTAAAAAATTCCAAACATATAAGTTTCATTAATTAATTTTATAATCAATTCCCACTTTCACAACAAATAGCGTGTTTTATAAAACAATATATACCAAAAGATTGACAATTGTTTAGGTCCAATTTCAAAGTGAAATTAATTCTAATGAACACCATTGGATAAAATGGTAAAAATATATTCTAATTATAATTTAAAACCACTCAATAATATAATTTATCACTATAAATTATTTTGATTAAAAAAGTTGTTTTTAAGTATTTTTCACTATTCATAAAAATCGGAAGTTCTCCGAAAAATACCAAAAATTCATCTTAGGATAATTTCGATATTCCGAAAACAAAAATGAAGTCCATTTTGAAATATAAAATATATATAATTTCAAAAAGTAGGTATTAATATTCATAATGTCTAGTTTGATTGGTTGTGGTGTGTTAGAACTCGATGTTGCGTACAACACACGTTATCGCATTATTCAAAGAGAAGCGTATCGTAGAAGCTTGGGGTGTTACACTCTCGATCCACCACGATCTAAACTCTCATCATCCTCTGATGTGACCTGTCAATGAAGAATTCCTAATCCTCCTCTCATATCCTCCAAGGGTTATGTAGCTAACTCTGATGATTTTTTATAATTGGGTA
This sequence comes from Viscum album, assembly GCA_963277665.1. Lineage (NCBI taxonomy): Eukaryota > Viridiplantae > Streptophyta > Magnoliopsida > Santalales > Viscaceae > Viscum > Viscum album. The sequence goes on along the minus strand of OY728123.1, from coordinate 1,191,593,744 downwards.
TTTATAGAGAATTATATTTAAGTTATTTAATATAAAATAAATAAATAAATTATTTATTTTAATTAAACTCACCCTCCAATTAGTGTTGTCCTAGGAATGTTCGATGTTGACCAACCTTAGGTCATGACTAGGGTAAACCCCATGTTCAAAAACCATCCATGGTCTCAAATTTTCCATTTGAGGTCATGAGCAACAGGAAAACCAATAAACACTAAAATGATGTTTGCATGTGCATTAAAATATATTAATATTTTAAATATATTAATTTTAGGGTCCCAAGACACCCAAAAACCATACTGACTTCTATGATAAATCTAGATATATATATATATATATATATATGTATTTTTGTGTGTGTGTGTGTGTGGAAATATTCAAAGGAAAAATCCAATAAAATCAAAGTTGTTTTACAGAAACCCTTACTCAGGTTTCCAAAACACTTGAATATAAGTTACATCAAGTCTATCAAGGGATAATCCTCATGATGTAAAATGGTTAAGTTAACCCAAAACTTTTATAATAACTCTCTGATAAAAGTAAGTGCCCCAACAAGGTTTGGTCAAACACTTATTACTATGGTTTCACTATTAATAAAGTAATGTAAGGCTTATTCTGACTCAATATTAAGTCGAGGGACTTTATTTATTATGAATAATGATTTATTGTTTTATACTTTACATGTATTGTTGATATTAAGTGGATTTTATTTAAGGTATTAACCACATTATGATAAAACATGTATGCATAATCTAATTATTTTAATTTAATCTTTTTATATTAGTTTATTTATTTATGTGATTGCAATATTGCATCCATAAAATAAATCATGCATAAGATAGAAGTAAAATAAATAAATAAATTGAAAAATAATTTATCTTATCTAATGTTTGATTTATTAAACAAACAATAAATCAATTTATGACTCTAAGAGAAAAATTTCTTATACCAGTCTTGGCATAAGTTGCAGTTTTCCACTTGTACACCTATGTAACAGCTAGGTTGGGTTTATCTTGGCTTATCCTTGAACCACCTCCATGCACCTTGAGATTATAAGTTTATTACATATGTTTTATAACTCACATGTAGGTGAGAGGAACCAAATGATTAATTGAAGGTAATTACATAAAACAACCTTGGACACACATGTACTGTATAATAAAGGAGGGAAAGACGACACATGGGCCATAAAATTTAATTTAATAATAAATAATTATAAAACCATATAATAAATTAAATTAAATTAAACCAAAACATACATAGTTCTGGTTAAATCTCATGATCATTCATACACATGCACTGATTATGCATTTAAAATAACTAGTTAGTGTTCATTTCAATTCATTCTTCGAGAACATAAAACACGCTCAAATTAATCCGATTAATTATATTACTAATAAATTAATTTATTTTATTTTATTTAATAAAATAATCATGAGATTCACATATGTTGTTATTTTAAATAAAATAAATTATTTTATTTTATTTAAAAATCAATAAAATTAGTACACAGATATGTACTTGGAAGAAACTTGGTGAATACCTGTCTAAACTACTCAGTATGGTTCTTGTTGTATATAATGAATTAATATGACATATTGTGTAAATGGAATGTTTCATAAATTCATGGTGTGTACTTTCAAATTAATTACACATGAAACATGTGAATATTACATTATTTTTGCAATTTAATATGTTAAGTCTTTAGTATATAATGATTACACATGATTCATAGTTTCAAATATTTCACTAAATTAATAAAGCATTTAATATAATATAAAACCTAAAGACCAGTGTGTACTATCAAATTAATGAAACACAAAACTCATTTTGATGAGGTTTAATGGATTAATTAATTAAATTTAATATTTATATATAAATAAGTAAAGTACACGATGTGTGCATGTTGTCCACGTGGTGTGTACTTAACTTTACTAGATATATGTATTACATTCCTAGGGACTCAATGCGTATTTATTACATATGTTTATGACGTACGTGACATATGTAATGGATAAAAAATGTGTGATTCAATTTATATGACTGATAGCCTATACGCATTGCATATTAAATACACACGGTGTATTAATTATGCAACGCATCTTGACCCTATGTTTTCCACCTTGAAAACACATAGACTATACAGTGTGTAGGAAATCTACATGGTGTGTGGTCTGGAAAAGTCATGTTACACATTGGATGGTCAACACACAATGCATTTGAATACACGTAGCATATATTCATTGCATGACAACCCAGATTCCATGTGTGTGTCCTAGTGTAATGAACAAGGATACACGATATGTGACAAAGGATTACACATCATGTAACCTTGTATTATCCATCAAGAATTCCCATAATATCCAAATGTGTTGTTCATATGTATTCTTCATTAATTATCAACCATCCTTGGTTACGTGAGCAAAAACCAAAGAGGAGGAAGGTGATATTTCGATGACAGGTCAATAACAAATTAAAACTTGAAATGAAATTCTACTTTCAAATTCATAATGATAAAAATCTAAAAAATAATTATAAATTTGTATGTAATCACTATAATACCATGGTACTACTTATCAGGGCCGGTCCTGACTCATCAATTTTTGGATTTTATGAATCATACACATATCATACTAGATTTAAATGCCATAAATAAATAAATTTTTCCAATGAATATTTGAAAAAGAAGGTCATAAGAACCAATATATTATCTTTTAAAATTAAATTTATAATTAATTTAAATAAATCAAAATAAATAATGCCTTGGTCTTGATATATTTCTCTAATGAAGGTATCGATCATCTAAAATCATTTTCAGTTAGCTGTTATTACTCTTGTAGGATACAAGTGTAAAATCCATCTAGAGATGATCCACACGTGCTCCTATGATCTTTGAATAACTTTGATAGATTTTCTGGTGCTAGCTTGATGGATTGTAACATTCTGTTACATTTTATTAGGTATTTCTTAACTCTTATTGTGTTTCTATTTTTATTTGGGATCATTTCAAGCTTTTTGAGGATGGATATATTTTTTTAGGGAAAAAGGAATAAATTTTAGGTATGTATGTTTGTTTGAATTAATGAAGTCTAGGTATAAATTTGTTAATGGTTTCAAAGGGTTTCCTTTTGGTTCTAGGGTGAGTTAAAGGTTGTTTGGGTGTTTCTGTAGGCTTCTATTTTGGGGTGTTGGTTGCAGAAAGAATTTACATCATAAATATTTTATTTATGAAATAGATTTTCTACCAACCACAAACTATGAAAAAGACTTACGGTGAAAAAATATTTACACTATAAATAATTAAATTACACTATAAATTTGTCGATCAGGATTTTTAACCTAAGGCGAAGCCTTTTTTATATATGTGAAACTTCACGCATTTATGCCATAAACACTTGATTTATGACATAAATACCTCATGCCTAGAGGTTTTAATTGTGTATCACACCTAATATATTTAGGAATTTTGTAGGAGCTTCTCCTAATAAACCTAGGCTTCTTCCCATGCGTGGTGATTGATTTCTTCCCTTTCAGATGTCTCGTTTTATCATTTGATCCCTGATAAGTTCCCTCGATTTGGTTTTCTCCATCTCTCCCTACCCTTATTTGTAAGTGATATGATCTCATGTTGTCAGTTTAATTGAAGTTTTATCTTGCTTTTTTTATCTAGGATTTTCTTATTGGTCTCATTTTCCTTCATTCTTCGTTGGATTTTTCATATTGCGATGCTGATTTGATCACTGATTAAAGGTAGGTTGTTCCATATAATTTTGTTGAAACATTAAATTGATTAATTGAATTTAAATGAGTTTTTAAATGATTTAAGAACTTTTATTTTATATTATTGGTGGATTATTTTGAAAAAGGCATGGGGATTGTGAAAAACCCCAAATTTCAATGGAATTTAAATTGTTGGGTGAATTTGAGAAAATTGATGGATTGATTTGGAAAAATTAATTTAATGAAGTGATTTAATATAGATTAAATTGAAATATGGTTTTAAAATGCATTAATTGATGAAAACCTACGATTTTGTTTTGAAATGTGAAAGGCATGTTGAAAACTGAAAGTGGGCAATTTTATTTTGAACTGATTTGAAATGATTGGTTTTCCCATGATTGATTAATTGATTGACTGAAGAAAAAGTAATCTTGGGTAGTTAATGAGTAATTTGGACAAGTATATAGGGATCATACCCCCTAGAACTAGATTTATGATGAAAATACTAACATAAACATATTGAAACATTATTTTTTTCCCTGATGGGGAGTTGAGTCCCGATAGCCTGGTTTGTGGGATGTGTGCACACATTAAGCTAAGATAACTGATGAGTAGTTTGAGGAACCTATTACTAGGAACTAACATACCATAGGTCTTAAATCATTTTGTTATGATATACCAAATTTGATGATTAAATGCCATTTATTTATAGAACTATTTTATTCATGCCAACTACTTTATATGATTGTTTTAAATAAAATGTTCAATTAAGCCTATTTTGATATATCTGCCATATTTTTTTGAATTAAAAGTATTTTTTGTTGAAAATTATTTAATTTCTAAATTGAAATAATTTTAATTTTAATTTTTAGGGGATTAATTATGGAACACTTGGCAAGACCCTATTAGGATTTATATTTCACACACTACTTTTTCCTTTGGATGTTTGTATATTATCTTATGCTAGGTTCAGGAAAAGAAAAATCACAAATTGAAGGAAGTGGATGTTCTTGATGCTTGGGAATCAGAGTGATAGAGGTTACTGGTGGATATGTGATCTAATCTTTTCATGGTTTATCTTTGAGCTTTATCTTGTAAGATGTGGTGTCTTTTGATGATATACCATTTGGGTATTGTTTTACCTTCTTGTTTATAGTAATTTATACCTTTAATGTGTTGATCATACTAAATTTCATTGTTATCTTCTACTATTTTATGGAAAAAATCATTCCCTCTTTATCTATGTATCATGAAAAGTGTTAGTCACTAGTCCATGGGGATTAGGAATTCCCTTCAGTCCATATCAAAGTTGGATTGGGTATTGGGGTACCAGGGTATCCAAGATGGATTATTGAAAATTGGTATCAAAGGTGTATGTTATTCATATTTCCTTGATTTTAATAAGCATCTGGGTTTTCCTGGTAGATAGAAGGTAGAATTTATGGGATTTAGGAGGTAGTTGCAATAGAGTTCCTCTCCATCTCTCATCATAACAATCCTTAAGTCACTATGGGTGCTTAGGAAAAGTATATTGAGGAATTTTTTGATCTATTTTATATAATTTTCCCTAATTTTGATCTAAGTTTTTTGAAAAAATAATCTTGAATTATGTTTTATAGAATTGATATTCATATAAATCTTGTGTGATTTGATAATCTATGTATCCTTGATAATGCTTTTAGTTTTTTATGTTGATTTCGCGTATCACCATGAATCCAAGAAGATGTTTGAATAGGAAAATTAAGGGAAGATACCGGTGAACCATAGTATATGAATCCTCTATTTGACCCAAGACTTATTGAGATATAGATGTGTGTTTTCCAAGCTTCAGGACAGGTTCCTGTACTCATTTGCGTTCATGATATGGTAGTGTAACCTCAAAGGGATGAATCTAGAGATCGTGATTAAGAGTTTCTTCATAAAAAACCACCAGATTTTTCAAGGTTTGAATGATCCTTAAGTGGTGTAGGGTTGTTTGAAAAATATTGAACTACTTTTTGAGTTACTGGAAACACCAGAATCTATAAAGGTGAAATGTGCTGACTTTAAGCTTAAGGGGTCTAGCAAGAGATGGTGGGATATAATGTTGATGGTGAAGAAGCATGAGGTATTGAAGTGGAAAGAATTTATAATTATTTCCAATGATTAGTTATATCTAGAGTTTATGTTCTTGGTGAATTCCATGAAGTTTCTCAACCTCTACCAGGGTGAAAGGACCATGACATAGTATGTGAACCATTTTATTGAGCTTGTCTAGTTTTCTCTTAAGGTAGTGACTAATGAGAAGATGAAGGAATGACTATTTGAGATGGTTATTTGTTATGATATATGATTATAGGTTTTTTTGTTGAATTTTATTTCATATATTGATGTTCTAGATAAAGTATTGATGGTTGATCTTGACCAAGTTGGTAAGTCAGGGTTGAAGTGAGTTAATTTTTCTCTCAATAGTAGTTTTGTGAGTTAATTTGAATGAAATAGGTAGCATAATGATTCTCGCGGTGGTTCTTAGTAGAAAGTGTTGTCCAAACCTCTTGTAATGCCTGGTAGTTTCCCTTTTACTTTCTTCTAGTGTGGAAAGTTTGGTCATTCGAGATAGGTTTGTACTAAGGCACCCAAGATTTGTAGTTCATGCTCTCACTCAGGACACCTACGGATGTTTTCCATTTATTTTCTACTTCACATAGTGTCATAGGATCATCATCACTAAAAATTACTATGTTGTAATCATATGATTCAATAAATAAGGGGTTCCAGCCACAAGCGTTCAAAATGAATCTTTTTCACACAGTGAAAGAGTATCTAAAGGAAGATGATGTGGGTCTAGAAACAATGAGAGGTACTATCACTATAACTTCATATTTAGTGACTACTTTATTTGATACTGGTGAATATCACTCATTTATATTGACTTGAGTTGTGAATTTTTTGAATCTTCTTACTAAACATTTTTCTTATATGATAGATATCACTACACCCCTCAGTTTGAAGAGGGAGTAGGGTCTTCGATGTTCTTCTTGTGTTTTCTCTTTATTAGATATTGATCTTACCTAAAGTTTTTTGTTTATCGACATGAAACAGCTTGAAATTATTTTCAGGATGGGTTTTCTAATTTATCATAAGGCCCATATTGACTATTAACTTCGATAGGTCTCCTTTACTATGCCCGATGGGGTGTGTCGTGTTTTTCAGGGAGAATGGGACCCATGGTTGAGTAGTGTCAGACCTCATTTTTTGGATTTGGTCAGGGTAATATCTGTTTTTGGTTTCAAATTGGAGTGATAATCTTTTAGTGATAATCTCCTTCCATTTTTCATTGAGTTTCCCGATGTTTTTCCTCCTGATTTCTCTATCTTTCCATTGATAAGAGGGGTGGATTTTTCTATTGATTTGATACATGGTACTCAGTGAGTGTCTATTATTTCTTACCATATGAAATTAGGGAGTTGGAAGAGTTGAAATATCATTTGGATGACCTTCTAGAGAAAGGTTTCATACACTCGAGTGTGTCACCTTGGGTAGCACATGTTCTCTTTGCAAAGAAATATGATGGGACACTTTTCCTTTTTTTATTATTGGAAAACTAATTGAGTTATGGTGAAGAATAAGTATTTTTAACCATGGATTAATTATTTTTTTGACTATTTGAAAGTATTTAAGTGGTTTTCAAAGATTAATCTTTGATCTAATTATCACCAGTTAATAATAAAATAATCTAACATTTAGAATATATCCTTCAAGAGTAGGTATGAACATTATGTGTATCTTTTTATACCATTTGGTACAACCATTTCTCCTTTAATTTTTATGGAATTTATGAATAGGACATTTCATGAGTACCTTGACTCATTCATGGTGGTATTTTTGGATGGCATCCTAGTTTACTCTCAGGCTTAGGAGGACCATGTGTTTCATTTTAGAGAAGATCTAGAAACTTTGAGTAATCATTGACTTAATGCTAAGTTATTGAAATTTTATTTCTAGATTCAAGAAGTAAATTTCCTAGGACACGTGGTCTCAAAACATGGTATTTCAGCTGATCTTGATAAGGTGAAAGCTATTATGATATAGGAGAAACTATGTAATGTTTTTAAGATTTAGAGATTCTTGGGTTTAGTAGAATATTACCATATATTTTTCATAGATTTATTGAATTTAGATTCTCCAATGACCACTATCACTCTAAAAGGAGTGAAGTTTTTTTTTATGAGAAATTTTAGAGTTATTTTGTTGAGCCAAAATTTATTTTCACTTATGCACTAGTGTTGAATCTTTCATAGTCCATATGGGGATATGTGGTCTTCTATGATGCATTAGGTTAGGTTTTGGGTTGTTTTCTTATGCAGGGTGATCACGTGGTAGCCTGTAACACCCCAAGCTTCCACGGTACGCTTCTCTTTGAATAATACAGTAGCGTGTTTTGTACACAACTTCGAGTTCTAACACACACCACAACCAATAAAAGTAGTCGTTTTGAATATTAATACCTACTTTTTGAAATTTTATAAATTTTACCTTTCAAAATGGACTTCATTTTTGGATTTGAAATATCGAATTTAGCCTAGGGTGAAATTTTAGAACTTTTCGGATAACTTTTATATTTTGATGAATAGTGAAAATTACTAAATTTTAATTAAAAACAACTTTTTTAATCAAAATAATTAATAGTGATAAATTATACTATTGAGTGGTTTTAAAGTATAATTAGAATATAATTTTACCATTTTATCCAATGGTGGTCATTAGAATTAATTTCACTTTGAAATTGGACATAAACAATTGTCAATCTTTTGATTGATATTGTTTCTTAAAAACACGCTATTTGTTTTAACAACGGGAATTAATTATAAAATGAAACTTATATGTTTGGAATTTTTTAAAATAGACACCATTTTTGAATTCAAAATATCAATTATATCTTAGGGTGAATTTTTGGTATTGTTCTGAGAAACTTCAATTTTTTATGAATAGTGAACCACTAAGTGGTAGTTAAAAAAACTAATTTTTCGTTTAAATGAAACTTTACCACTTCTGTGATTTGATTTTCAAAAATCCGACATACATGGTTGTCATTAGTAAGTAAAATGTGGTTCAATGGGATTAAAATAATTTTTGGTGAATAGTAACTTTTAAGTTTTATTAATCACAATTAAAGGTAATTAGTGTAATTTAAGGTAAATATTATGTTATAATAATATGAAATTACCTTTACACTTGTCCTAAACTTATTGGATGAGTCATGGCCGACTAAGACAATCCATGGGTCAACTTGGGAGCCCTATGGAGCCACTTGGGTAAGAAAATGACATTAATAACTTTTTATTTAAAGTAAAAATAAAATTATCACAAACATGTGTTGTTTTACTAAAACAATTATTATATGGGGTTATATAAGTTAACTTTTTAACTATAAATATTCATTGGAAATATAAAAATATTTCTTACATCATGGTAATTTTTTTATAATTTTTAGACATTAAATAAATTAAATATTTTATAACACCATGATGATGCAACGATTACCTCATTAATTAACGATTTAAATAAAATGAAAAGATAATGTAAAATATAAGCCTTACACTTATCAAAAACCTATTGGATGAGTATATTTCGAACCCTTATCACCTTATCCTCTAAATATATAATTTTGGGATCTTTGAAATCTGAAAATCACTTCATAAATATGTAACATTTCATGACATTCCAAGAGTGCCCTCCTCTCCTCTTATAAAAGGCCCCCAGCTCTACCACCTTACTCACACCATCAAAGCCATTTGGCTCGGCCAAACTCTACCCAAATACTCTCTAAACTTCCCTCTATTACTCCTAGAAGCCTCACTTTGGGCATAAGTCTTCCCAAGGAAGCCTTTGGCTCAAATCAAAAAGAGTTACCCGATTTTAACGTAATGTCTTCTATTATGTTCTTTTGTTTTATTTTAATTCTCCAACCCCTTAAACTCTTTTTATTCCTTTATTTTGTAACAAAACAGTATCTAAAATATAATATGATGTTGTTATGATAAGTATTTTATTTACACTTACACACACCTTCATCTAATGGTTAAAGAACATACTGTTTCTGTGGGTGGCGAATTACTTCCTCATGAAACGATGATTGTTCAATCTTCTTTTAACACCTCTCATGGTGGCCATTATGATGACAATATTTTCATATATGATATATATATTATGTTTATTTTTTCCTTATGCTTCTGTATTTCTCATTTATGGCATACCTTTATGATTTTCATTATGGGTAAACGCGATAATTTCATTTTAGGAAGTGCGGACTATCGCCCCCTCAAAGTGATTTGAAACGTTAATGTCATATGTGGGATGTATGAGGGATGGAGTAAATGATATTATATATGATATTATACTGGAATTATAATGCACCTTTATATCATTATGATTTCATTCCATTAAATACGAAATAGAAATGAAAGTAGTGTTCATGAGTACGTACGGATTACCGTCTCCATGAACGGTGCATTTCATTTCTTACCTCTAAATGTTACGTAATATTATGAATGAATGTATATACTGGATATATATTATAGATATGATATCTACATCATGAATATAATTCTACATATAATGGATATTTTACCTCATGAAAAACTTGTAATTATAAGAAGTTTATTTTTTACTCAAGTACCAAAGATCGACAAAATGACCGTTATTAACATAAATAATTACATAATGTTCATAACATGGTAATAAGTGATATAAAAGGAATAATATAATTTAAAAAGGTTCTTAAGAAATTATAAATTAACTCTAGTTTATTATTCAGGGGGTTAAAGAACGGTCGAGTCAAGTCGGACAAGAGGTAAGGACTTCGTCTCAATCTCCTTTCATTGAGGAATATTTTGTTTTATACACAACTTCCTTTTATATGGTGTATAAAACCTTTTGACTTTTATGTTTATTTAAAAGGAATATTTTTATACGAAGAATTTTACTAAATGACAAAAAGGATTGTTTTTTTTTTTTGTCGTACGTATGCGACAACAACAACTTCTCCGCCGTCGTGACCATTATTTGAGTTTCGGCTTCCTCTACAAGCCATAACTTTTTTTTAATGAAAAATAAATACCAAGATTTAATTTTCTTTCATTTTGGTATTGAAAATGGTTTTGAAAGTGTTTTTATTATATCAATGTGTTGTATTGATATCTTGTTATTGAAATGTGGAAATGTTATGTTACCTTGATACATGTTTTATGTGATACGATTATGTTATGGTTTATGATATGTTTAAACCTGTTCATATGAGGAATGCATTAGACTTAATAAGTGACAGGTGGAGCCCACTATAGCTTCTCGATGCATCGGTAGGTCTCTTGAGACAAACTAGTGTCTTGGCACAAGTCCTTGAAAAAATCTTATTTGTAGTCTTGGCACGAGGCCTTGGCTATGTGGTTATGATAGTCTGGCATTATGCATTCCATCATTATGAAAGTGGTTATTGATATTGCATGTGATTATTTGACTAGTAGAATATCCATGTGAATAAGTAAATGGAATTATTTCATTTTATTTTTTCCATATTATTCTGAAGTTCAAGTTTAAAAGGCTTTTGTTTTAGTTATACATTTCCTTAAATGTTAATGTTTATTTATGAAAGCTTCCGCTATATTGTTATCCTTACTGAGCATCTGAGCTCACCCCTTTCAATGTTTTAATTTTTCCAGGATGTGATGAAGTATATTATGAATGACCTGTAGGGATAGTATGAGGGGATATGAAGACAGGATGTTTTTTTTAGTTTTGTTTTACTTTATGATGTAATGTAAGACTTATGAATGTATCTAGTGTTTCCAAGGCTACTAAACTAATCGGTCTTTTGAGACTTGATCTTTTGTGATCATGACAATGTTACGCAATAATACACCGACTTTGGGTAACTAGGGTCGGGGCATTACAGTTAGTATCAGAGGCAGTTTAGTACTAACCTTGGAAGCTATATTTAGATAAACTCTGGTTGGAGCACATAGCCCAAAGATATAATTTGAGGATTAGTATAGAAGAACTTCCTAGAATTTTGGTATTATAAAGATTTTGTGAGTTTTTCGAGCAATACATCCCTGTGTGGATACGAGTAGGTAGAGGCGGCTCTGGCACAGATGTACCTAGGGGTAAAACCTGAAAACACCGCTTTGACCTAGACTCGAACGGGAACTGGTGCACGATAACGGGCCTTGTTGCACTCTTGGTTACGACACTCCTGGGGGATATGCTTAGGATAATTCTCATTTTCTTTAAAAACAATTATGAAGGGTTTATGAGTATATACTTCCTCAAAGAAAACATTTTTATGATTATAGTTCAATTTATTTTAAGTGTTTTACAAGTATGGAATTATGTATTTTGATTCATAAACTAATCTAGTTTATGCCATTGTTTAGAAATGGTGCCTAGTAGGAGGAATGGAAACCGTATCAATGCACACACTCCATGTAGGGATTTCCCTCCTTCTCAAGATAATTATTGTGGAGCTGGATATACAGCTGGTGCTGATCAACTTATCACCATACTGAGATAACTCACTCAGGTTATGAATAATAACCTTACTCGTATGGAGCACCCTGGTCCGCAACGTGGAGGATCAATGTTAGACCACTTCATGAGGCAAAAACCACCAAAATTTAATGGGGGTACAAATCCATTAGTATTTGAGCAATGGATAAACTCCTTAGAGAAAATATTCCATGCCTTGGGGAGTAGCGAAATGGAGAAGGTTGTCATGGCAGTTTACCGCCTCACTGGAGATGTCGATCAATGGTGGTCGTTGATTCAAAACACAAAGGAAGATGAATAAGTATCAAGTATGTAATGGAGGGAGTTTAAGGAAATTTTCTTAGAAAAATACTTTCCACATGACCATCGAGTAGATTTGGAAAGTCAATTTCTGAGTCTGAGGCAGAAGGAGGATGAGAATGTCGCAAAGTATAAGGCTAACTTTACAAGGTTAGTGAGGCATGATCTAGATTATATATGTAACCCAAGAAGTAATATTGATCATTTATTTGATGGGTTAAAACCATTTCTTCATCAAGCATTAGTCTCACAAACCTTCTCGTCGTACGAAGATATTGTCTCGTGTGCTATCAAGATTGAAAAGGAATTCTCTAAGTCTTATGACTTTAAAGAAAAGTAAGAGAAGAAGAGATATTCTGATCAATCTAGAAATGGAAATAAGGGGAAGAAGGGAAAAGTTGAATATCAGTCCTGCAGCAAATATGGGAAGAAACACCCCGGTACTTGCTTGAAGGGAATGGGAGTCTGTTACAAGTGTGGCGAAAAAGGCCACCAAGCTCATGATTTCAAGGGAAAGAGAGTTACTGTCAATATGGAATGCTATAATTGTAGAGAGATGGGAAATTATGCAAATGAATGTTCTAAGCATCAAGGGAACTTACCTTATAAGAGGTCAAGGGATCAAGGCCAAGCTTATGCTATCACTACTGCTGAGGTTGAAGCTCCGAAAGATGTGGTGGTAGGTAATTTAATGGTTTCCTCAAGTTTAGCAAATGCATTATTTGATTCTAGATCATCGCATTGTTTCATATCTTCCTAGTTTTCTAAGAAAATTAGATATTTCCAATTTGATTTAATAAGATAATTGTTAGTCAAAACTCCTAAGGGAAGTATCATTGCAACAAAGTTTTGTGAATCAGTCCCCATTAGAGCATATAAATGTTCTTTATCCACTGATCTCATTGTCATAACTATGATTGAGTTTGATATAATCCTCGGTATGGATTGGCTTTAGGACTATGATGCAAAGATTTATTGTAAGAAGAAGGAGGTTACGATTTTTGATGATGATGATAAGGAACACTTTATCTTTAAAGAAGAATCGCCACCACCTAATTCTTATTTAGATCCACCCCCAGTAGCTCAACTAAATTCAATTATTGGGGAGGAAGAGAATGAAATGACTGAGGGCGAGGAAAGGAATGTTCAAATAGAGGATGTACCTATTGTGAAAGAATATGTAGATGTGTTTCCGAAAGATTTACATGGACATCCTCTAGAACGAGAAGTTGAGTTTTCCATTGATTTAATTCCTGGATCAAGGCCTATATCGAAGACCCCTTATAGAATGGCCACCATGGAATTAGTTGAACTAAAGAAACAACTAGAGGAATTGAGTAATAAGGGATTTATTCTCCCTAGTGTTTCTCCATGGGGATCCCCTGTCCTTTTTGTTAAGAAGAAAGATGGAACTATGAGGTTGTGTGTTGACTACAGGGAGATCAATGCTATAACAATAAAGAAAAAGTATCACATACCTCACATTGATGATTTATTTGACCAACTTCATGGAGCTCAATACTTTTCAAAGATTGACCTTCGATCTGGATACCATCAGTTGTGTGTGAATAAGGAAGACATTCCTAAGACAGCATTTCGAACAAGGTACGGGCATTATGAGTTTACAGTAATGCCTTTTGGATTGACTAATTCACCCTCTGTATTCATGGATCTAATGAATAGAGTTTCAAGGAATATCTTGATGATTTTGTGGTGGTATTTATTGATGATATCTTAGTATACTCCAAAAGCTACGAAGATCATGAAAATCACTTGCGCATTATCTTGAAGACTCTTAGAAGGCATGAATTATATGGGAAGTTTAGTAAGTGTGAATTCTGGATTCAGGAGATTTCTTTTCTTGGCCATATTGTCTCTAAGGATGGAATTTCCATTGATCCTTCTAAGACCAAGGCAATCCAAGAATGGCCAGCACTGATGAGTATAAATGAGGTACACTGTTTTATTAGTTTGGCAGGTTATTATCGATGTTTTGTCCAGAATTTTGCCTGATTGGCTAACCCATTAATGAAGCTCACACGTAAAGGGGTTAAATTTCTCTGGACAAAAGTGTTTGAAGAATATTTTGAAGAACTGAAGAGAATATTAGTCAATGCTCTTATATTTACTCTACCATCAGGGAATGATGGGTTCGTTATTTATAGTGATGCATCAATGAAAGGACTTGGTTGTGTCCTTATCCAGAATGATAGGGTTATTTCCTATACATCACGACAGCTAAAAATTCATGAGTAGAACTATCCTACTCATGATCTTGAGTTAGCGGCTGTAATCTTTGCCTTGAAGATATGGAGACATTATCTCTATGGTGAAAAATGTGATATATATATCGATCACAAGAGTTAGAAATATATTTTCTCACAAAAAGAACTCAACATGAGGCAAAGGCGATGGATTGAACTACTCAAGGATTATGATTGCACGATACACTACCACTCGGGGAAGGAAAATAAGGTTGTAGATGCTTTGAGTAGAAAAGATCATGGAGTTTTGAACATGATGAGAATGAAAAGGGATCCTATTTTCATGGATCTAGTAAAGATGGATATGAGAATCACCATGGAGGGTGAAACATCAAAACTTTTTCAAATGGTTGTTAAACCATCTTTACTAGAAAGGATAAAGTGTTCTCAGGCCAATGATGAAGAGTTGAAAAAGAAGATTAAAGCTGTGAATGATGGGTGATTGAGTGACTTTGTTTATGAAGATGGAATTTTGAAATTTGGGAGGAGACTTTGTGTTCCTGATATACCTGATTTAAAGAGGGAATTGTTGGATGATTCTCATAGTTCCAATTTCTCTATACACCCTGGGAGCACTAAAATGTATAGAGATTTAAAGGGACATTTTTGGTGGGACAACATGAAGAGGGAGATTGCTGATTTTGTGTCAAGATGTATGGTTTGTCAACAAGTGAAAGCTGGAAGGCAACTGCCTGGTGGAGTATTGCAACCTCTTCCCATACCTGAGTGGAAATGGGATAATATTACGATGGATTTTTTCATGGGACTACCAAAGACTCCTAGAAGAAATGATGCAATATGGGTCATTGTTGATCGTCTCATGAAGTCAACACATTTTCTTGCTATAAGAGAAGATCTACCACTTGAACGTATAGCAAGACTATATATTAATGAAGTTGTGAGAATTCATGGAGTACCCATGTCGATTGTCTCGGATCGTGATCCCCGTTTTACATCAAGATTATGGAAAAGTATTCAGAAGGCCTTGGATATTGAAATTCATTTGAGCACTGCTTACCACCCTCAAACAGATGGACAATCAGAATGAACTATTCAAACCTTAGAAGACATGTTGAGATCATGATCACTTGACTTTCAGGGTATGTGGGGTCAATATTTACCTCTGGTAGAATTTTCCTATAACAATAGTTTCCATTCAAGTATTCAGATGGCACCATATGAAGCTTTATACGGAAAGAGATGTCGCACACCAACCTGTTGGGATGACATTGGTGAAAGAAAACTTTTAGGCCCAGAACTGGTGGAGGAAATGATGGAAAAGGTGAAGGTAATCCAAAACCACATCAAAGCAGCTCAAATTAGGTAGAAGAGATATGCTGACAACCGAAGGAAGGATTTGGAATTTCAGGTAGGATATCATGTTTTCTTGAAGGTATCTCCATGGAAGGGAGTTATACATTTCGGTAAGAAGGGTAAATTGAGTCCCAAGTACATCGGACCCTTTGAAATTCTAGAACGAATTTGGGTTGTAGCTTACCGTTTGGCAATGCCGCCAAGTCTCTCCAAAGTTCACGTTGTATTCCACGTATCACTCTTGAGAAAATGTGTGTCTGACCCAACGTATGTACTCACCTATAAGGAATTAGAACTGGAACCCGATCTGTCTTATTGCGAAGAGCCTATCAGGGTTCTTGATATAAGAGAACAAGTGCTGAGAAACCAGACGACTCGTTTGGTAAAAGTTATATGGAGAAACCATAAGATGGAGGAGGCAACGTGGGAACCCGAGGAACTTATGATGAAGAATCTCCCAAGTCTTTTTATACAGTGATATTATATGAAATTTCAAGGATGAAATTATTTAAAGAAGGGGAGAATGTAAAACCCCAAGCTTCCATGGTACGCTTCTCTTTGAATAATACAGTAGTGTGTGTTGTACGCAACTTTGAGTTCTAACACACACCACAACCAATCAAAGTAACTGTTATGAATAGTAAAACCTACTTTTTGAAATTTTATAAATTTTATCTTTCAAAATGGTTTGGATTTGGAATATCGAATTTAGCCTAGTGTGAAATTTTGGAACTTTTCAGATAACTTTTATATTTTGATGAATAGTCAAAATTACTAAATTTTAATTAAAAACAACTTTTTTAATAAAAATAATTAATAGTGATAAATTATACTATTGATTGGTTTTAAATTATAATTAGAATATAATTTTTCCATTTTATCCAATGGTGGTCATTAGAATTAATTTCACTTTGAAATTGGACATAAACAATTGTCAATCTTTTGATTGATATTGTTTCTTAAAAACACGCTATTTGTTTTGACAAGGGGAATTAATTATAAAATGAAACTTATATGTTTGTAATTTTGTAAAATAGACACCATTTTTGAATTCATAATATCAATTATAGCTTAGGGTGAATTTTTGGTATTGTTCTGAGAAACTTGAATTTTTTTGGAATAGTGAAACCACTAAGTGGTAGTTAAAAAAACTAATTTTTCGTTTAAATGAAAATTTACCACTTCTGTGATTTGATTTTCAAAAATCCAACATATATGGTTGTCATTAGGAAGTAAAATTTGGTTTAATGGGATTAAAATAATTTTTTTGTGAAAAGTAACTTTTAAGTTTTATTAATCGCGATTAAAGGTAATTAGTGTAATTTAAGGTAAATATAATATTATAATAATATGAAATTACCTTTACACTTGTCCTACACTTATTGGATGAGTCATGGAAGACCAATACAATCCATGGGTCAACTTGGGGGCCCCATGGATCCACTTGGGTAAGAAAATGACATTAATAACTTTTTATTTAAAGTAAAAATAAAATTGTCACAAACATGTGTTGTTTTACTAAAACAATTATTACATGGGGTTATATAAGTTAACTTTTTTACTATAAATATTCATTGGAAATATAAAACTATTTCCTACATCATGGTAATTTTTTTATAATTTTTAGACATTAAATAAATTAAATATTTTATAACACCATGATGATGCAACGATTACCTCATTAATTAACGATTTAAATAAAATGAAAATATATCTAAGACTTAAACTTGTAAAAAACCTATTGGATGAATATATTTCGAACCCTTATCACCTTATCCTATAAATATATAATTTTGGGACCTTTGAAATCCGAAAATCACTTCATAATAATGTAACATTTCATGACTTTCCAAGAGTTCCCATCTCTCCTCTTATAAAAAGCCCCCACCTCTACCACCTTATTCACATCATCAAAGCCATTTGGCTCAGCCAAACTCTGCCCAAATACTATCTAAACTTCCCTATATTACTCCTATAATCCTCACTTTGGGCAGAAGTCTTCCCAAGGAATCCTTTGGCTCAAATCAAAAAGAGTTACCCGATTTTAAGGTAATGTCTTATCTTGTGTTCTTTTGTTTTATTTTGCTTCTCCAACCCCTTAAACTCTTTTTATTCCTTTATTTTGTAATAAAACCAGTATCTAAAATATACTAGGATGTTTTTATGATAAGGATTTGATTTACACTTACACACACCTTCATCTAATGGTTAAAGAACATATTGTTTCTGTGGGTGGTGAATTACTGCCTCACGAAATGATGATTGTTCAATCTTCTTTTAACACCAATCATGGTGGACATTATGATGACACTATTTTCATATATGATATATATATTATTTTTATGTTTTCCTTATTCTTCTGTATTTCTCATTTATGGCATACCTTTATGATTTTCATTATGGGTAAACGCGATAATTTCATTTTAGGAAGTGCGGACTATCGCCCCCTCAAAGTGATTTGAATCGTTAATGCCATATGTGGGAAGTATAAGGGATGGAGTAAATGATATTATATATGATATTATACTGGAATTATAATAAACCTTTATATTATTATGATTTCATTCCATTAAATATGAAATAGAAATGAAAGTAGCGTTCATGCGTACGTACAGCTTACCGTCTCCATGAACGGTGCATTTCATTTCTTACCTCTAAATGTTACGTAATATTATGAATGAATGTATATACTGGATATATATGATAGATATGATATCTACATCATGAATATAATTCTGGATATAATGTATATTTTACCGCATGAACAACTTGTAATTATAAGAAGTTTATTTTTGACTCAAGTACCAAAGATCGAAAAAACGACCGTTATTAACATAAATAATTACATAATGTTCATAACACGGTAATAAGTGATATAAAAGGAATAATATACTTTAAAAAGGTTCTTAAAAAATTATAAATTAACTCTAGTTTATTATTCAGGGGGTTAAAGAACGGTCGAGTCAAGTCAGACAAGAGGTAAGGACTTCATCTCAATCTCCTTTCATTGAGGCATATTTTGTTTTATACACAACTTCCTTTTATACGCTATATAAACCCCTTTGAATTTTACGTTTATTCAAAAGGAATCTTTTTATACGAATAATTTTACTAAATGAAAAAAAGGAATGTTTTTTTTGTCGTACGTATGCGGCGACAACGACTTCTCCGCCGCCGTGACCATTATTTGAGTTTCGGCTTCCTCTACAAGCCATAACTTTTTTTTAAATGAAAAATAAATACCAAGATTTAATTTTATTTTATTTTGGTATTGAAAATGGTTTTGAAAGTGTTTTTATTATATCAATGTGTTGTATTGATATCTTGTGATTGAACTTTGGAAATGTTATGTTACCTTGATGCATGTTTTATGTGATATGATTATGTTATGGTTTATGATATGTTTAAACCTATTCATATGAGGAATGCATTGGACTTAATAAGTGACGGGTGGAGCCCGCTATAGCTCCTCGATGCATCGGTAGTTCTCTTGAGACAAACTAGTATCTTGGAATGATGCCTTGACAAAATCTTATTTGTAGTCTTGGCACGAGGCCTTGGCTATGTGGTTATGATAGTCTGGCATTATGCATTCCATCATTATGAAAGTGGTTATTGATATTGCATGTGAGTATTAGACTAGTAGAATATCCATGTGAATAAGTAATTGTAATTATTTCATTTTATTTTTTCCATATTATGCTGAATTTCAAGTTTAAAAGGCTTTTTTTTAGTTATACACTGCCTTAAATGTTAATGTTTATTTATGAAAGCTTCTGCTATATTGTTATCCTTACTGAGAATCTGAGCTAACCCCTTTCAATGTTTTAATTTTTCCAGGATGTGATGAAGTATATTATGAATGACCTGCAGGGATAGTATGAGGGGATATGAAGACATGATGTTTTTTTAGTTTTGTTTTACTTTATGATGTAATGTAAGACTTATGAATGTATCTAGTGTTTCCAAGGCTACTAAACTAATCGGTCTTTCGAGACTTGATCTTTTGTGATCATGCCAATGTTACGCAATAATGCACCGACTCTGGGTAACTGGGGTCGGGGAGTCACATAGCCTATGGTTCTATTCATCTTAGGCTACATGAGAAGAATTATCCAACACATAATATCAAACTTGTGGTTGTGATGAATTCTATTAAGAGTTAGTGAAATTATATTTCTGGTGAGAGTTTTACCGTCTTTTCTAACCACAAAAATCTTAAGTTACATATTCTATCAAAAATATTTGAATCTCTAATAGATACATTGGGTGGATTACCTATAGACTTTTGTTTTCAACATTTCCTACACCCTTGGTAAGGGGAATGTCATTACTGATGCTTTGATCTAAAAAAATCAGACCCAGGCTGTTAAATAATCATTAGAAGAGTGTAATATGATGGATCACTTTTCTCTATTGCACTTAGGTGTCCGAGAAAATCATTATGAGGTTGTTTTGGTGAGCATGTAGTTGATCTCCTATCTTATTGAGATAATTCTTCAGGAATATAAATTTGATAACAAATTATGTGCCATTAGGGACTCTCTTTATAATGGAGATACCATTGGTGAATGTTTTTTCTCTCCAAAGGGTGTCCTATGTTTCCGAAATTGGTATGTTGTACCTTTTCCTATGATAAAGGTCATGGTGGTGGACTACTATAGTTCCCAATGGTTTATGCACTCTGAAACTAAAAATATGTTCTATGATATGTTGTGAAAATTCTAGTGGTCGAGTATAAAGTGGGACATTGCTAAATTTTTATCTTGTTGTTATACCTACCAATAGGTAAAATCCAAGCACCAGAGACCTTCAGGTTTTCTTTATCCACTTCCAGTGTCGACTTGGAAGTGGGATGATATTTCCATGGACTTTGTGGTTGGGTTGTCATGAACCCCTTGAGGTAAGAATGCTATATGGGTTATGGTTGATAGTCTAACAAAATAGTATCACTTTATATCCATTTAATATACAAATAAGGATGAGTACTTAGGACATATCTACATGCAGGAGATTATCAGATTGTATAGAGTTCCATATACTATAGTCACTAATTAGGATCCCTATTTCACATTCCACTTCTAGGGAGGTCTCCATGAGGGCATGGGAACCTAGTTACATTTGAGTATGTCATATCATCAGTAGACAAATGGCTATAAAAAATGATCTATACAAATTCCTAAGGAAATGTTAGGTGATTGTGTTCTTGACTTTGGTGGATCTTGGGAAGACTAGTATAGTTGATTTTTCTTATAATAACAGTTACCAGTCATCTATTAGGATGTATCACTTTGTGGACTTGTATGGAAGGCCATGTAAATATATGATGTGTCTATTGAAGATTGGAAAATTTTCTTTGGTTAGATTGATTTTGGTCTAAGAAACAACAATGAGGATTCAATTGATTTGTTAATGGATGTTGATGGCACAGAGCTGGTATAAATCCTATGTTAATCATCATCGACAATCATTGGAGTTTTATATTTTTGACCAGGTGTTTTTGAGATTTTCACCTCAATTGGGTCACTGACAACTTTATAAATAAGGAAATATTACACTTAGGTCTCTAGGTCCTTTTGATATTTTTTAAAGAGTTGGGAAAGTTCCCTACCATTTGGAACTTCCAATAAAGTTTTCTTTGATCCACATTGTGTTTCATGTATTGTAGCTTCAAAAGCATCGTTATGACCCTTATCATGTTTTGATCTAGGAGGACATTGACATTAAGCCTGATTTATCTATGATTAAGAATCCAGTAAGGATTTTTGACTCTAATACAAAGGTTCTTCAGGGGAAGATGATACCTTTGTTATATGTTCTATGGAAGCATGGATTTGATTTGCATTAGATGTGGGAGTGTGAGGCACTGATGAGGGATCATTGGCCTCATCTCTTTGGCATGGATACTTCTTTATAGGATTTATGGTGATATAAAGTGCTTAGGGTGGGGAGTTTGTAACATCTCATTACCTTTTATCAGGTACTTCTTGACTCTTGTTTTGCTTAACTTTTTGTTTAGGAGCATTTCGAGCTTTTTGAGGATGGGTAGTTTTTTTAGGGAAAATGACCTAAAGTTTTGGGATGTATATTTTTTTAATTAATAGAGTCTAGGTATAAATGTGTTAAGGGTTTTAAAGAGTCCCCTTTTGGGTTTGGGGTGAGTTTGAGATCGTTTGGGTGTTTTGGGGGGCTTCTTTTTTTGGGCACTGACTTTACAAAGAATTTACACCGTAAATATTTTATTTATGACATAAATTTTTTACTATACATAAACCATGAAAATAACTTATGGAATAAAATGATTTACACTGTAAATAATGAACTTAGGTGTAAATTCATTGATTGGGTTTTTTTAACCCATGGTGATGCCTTTTTTGGCGTATGTGAAAATTGGTGAATTTACACTTTAAACCCTTGATTTAAGATATAAATGCCTTATTCCCAATGTTTTTAATTGTGTTTCATTCCTAGTTTGTTTAGTCATTTTATAGGTGCTCTTCCCAAGAACCCTGGGATTCCTCTCATGCATAGTGAGTGATTTTTTACCTTTCAGATGTCTCATTTTTTCGTTTGATCTCTGATGAGTTCCCTCACTTTGTTTTATCCTTATCTAAGATACCCCTCTCTAAAAGTGGTATGATCTTGTGTTTTCAATTGAATCATAGTTTTATCTTGATGTTTTGTATCTAGGATTTCTTTATTGGTCTCCTTCACCTTTGTTCTTTATTGGAATTTTCTTGATGCAGATGTTGATTTGATCATTGATTAAAGGTAGGTGGTTCCATATAATTTTTCCCTAAAAATGAAGCCTTAAATTGATTAATTGAATTTAAATGAGTTTTTAAATTATTTAAAAACCCTAATTTTAGATGATTTATGGATGATTTTGAAAATTTCATGGAGATTGTGAAAACCCCCCTAATTTCAATGGAATTATAATTGTTGGGTAGATTTGAGAAAATTTATGGATTGATTTGGAAAATTTGATTTGATGAAATGATTTGATATGGATTAAATTTAAAGATGATTTAAAGAGGTATGAATTGATGAAAATCTATGATTTAGTTTTGAAATGAGAAAGACGTGTTGAAAACTGCAAGTAGGCAATTATATTTTGAACTGATTTGAAATGATTGACTTGCCCATGATTGATTGATTAAATGACTAAAACACATGTTAGATTGGGTAGTTAGTGGGTAATTAGGATAAGGACACTAAGATATGAATCCCTAGCACTGAATTAATGATGAAAACTCTGATATAAAAATACTGGGACATTATTTTTTCCCCTATGGGGAGTTGATTTCTAGTGGTCTAAGTCGTGGGATGTGTGCACACATTGAGCCAAGATCACTGATGAGTAGTGTGAGGATCCTATTACCAGAAACTAATATACTGCAAGGATTGATAAATGTTTCTATGGTATTCCTGATTTGATGATTACATACCATTGATTTATAGAACTATTTTATTCATTCTAACTTCTTTATATATATGTTTTATGTAAAATGTTCAATTAATTCTATTTTGATAAATCTACCATATTTTTTTGAATTAAATGCATGTTTTGTTAAAAATATATGAATTTCATGCCATTTATTATTTTATTAAAATTTAAATAATTTTTAGTTTAATTTTTGAGGGATTTATTATGGAACACTTGTTGAGACTCTTCTAGGATTTATAGCTCGCACCCTACCATTGCCTTTAGGTGTTTGTGTATTATCTTATATGAGGCATGGGAAAAGGAAAAGTGTCACTTGTGGGTGGTGGATGTTCTTGATCCTTGGGAATTTGAGTGATGGAGGTGACTGGTTTATATGTGATCCACTTGTTTCATAGGTTTATCTTTGATATTTATCTTGGTAGACATAGTGTCGTTTGATAATGTACCATTTGGGTATTGTTTTACCAGCTTGTTTCTGGTACTTTCTACCTTTGGAGTGTTGTAAATACTAACTTTTATTGTCATATTCTGATGGTTTTTATTATAAAAATAATTCCCTCTTTATCCATGTATGATTTCAAGTGCTAGTCACCAACCTGTGGTGATTGGGAACTCCCTTCATGTCATGTTAGAGCCAGCTCGAGTATCAGGGTACCAGGTGTTGGTACTAGGGCACACAGTGAAAGCCGGTGGGTTAAGGATTTAAAATTTTTCATCACTGGAGTAACACAAATTCATCTTCTCTGGTTATATGAGTCTTGGTATAGGTATAAGGATCTCCCGTAAATTTAATAATCCCAAAAATGAAATGAAGGTTTACCTCATTCGAATCAGTGGTGCATTCAACTGAAACTTGAAGCCAGTAATCATTGTTAAAAGGATATAAGATTGAACCCCTTTAGATAATCCACACACACTTCAAGAATTTATGTGTATGTATATCATTATATTTTAGGTGTTAGTGTGGATATTTAATGATTCCTTCAATGTCACAATGATCACCTCGATCCCATCCTTTCGATCCGTGAAGGCATTCTTTGATCTATCACTCGAATGGAGATTTTCTCTATTTGGGATGTTGAAGGAGAGAGATTATCTCAATTATATTGGAATTAATATCCATGGAATTAGAGTCTCTCTTTTTCTTATATAGTGGGAGGATCAAATACCAGAAAAGGGTTCCCCGGCTCCCAGAAATAAAATTCCCACTAAATAAGCAGTAAATGACATGTTATGACGAAAAAACTATGTAAAAATGTCATTTATATTTGTATCACATAATTTTAATATATAATAAATATATTACATGATAAATCTGAGTCATTAACTTGACACTTATTCCTGTGACATTAAACAAACCTTGAATATTAAAATAATATCCGTTCGTATAATATTTTTCCATGTATTCACTAAATACCTTTTGAATGATTTCAATAAATAAATTAAAACTAATTATTCTATACTTGAATAATAATTAATTTCTTTATTCGTTATTGTTCATTAATACTTGGACAACTCTCAGACCCTATGGTGGGTCCCACCATATTTTATACACTTATTCAACAGAATATGGTAGACTCTTGAATACATTATTGCGTGTGACCCTCTAGGACCTTATTTAGATAGAAATGAATGTTATTCATAGACCAAGAGAGGAGTTTAGAAACCCATAAAGTCCCCTAAGTGTAACACCCCAAAATCTATGAAATATATTAT
The DNA here is from genome assembly GCA_963277665.1 of Viscum album. Taxonomy (NCBI): domain Eukaryota; kingdom Viridiplantae; phylum Streptophyta; class Magnoliopsida; order Santalales; family Viscaceae; genus Viscum; species Viscum album. Next base: position 1,191,568,463 of record OY728123.1, on the reverse strand, counting down.
TTGATTAAATTTAATTTCTTCGATATCTTGCTCCACATGAAACATTGAGTTCTAATGAACTGCAATTATGACTTAGTCATTAAACTTGGTAGTATGAATAGGAATAACCAAATTTTAAATATTAAGTATAATGGTTTTATATAAAGAAAACATATTTATAAAAAATCACTTAATTTTCGGTAAAGCCTTTATATGTTTGGAAAATACTATTTTCTCGAAAAATGCTTTTATTGCTTTTTTTGAACAAATAATAAAAGTAATTTTTGAAATTTTTTGAAAATTTATTTTAAAAAATGAACTTAATTTTTTTAATCAACATTTAAAAATTATATTAGGGTGAATTTTTGGGATTTTTTTGAAAAGATTAATTTTTTGATGAATAGTGAAAATACTGGTTTTTATTAAAAATCGTCTTTTCATTTAAAGAATTTATATGGTTGAATTTTGTTTTAAAATGGTTTTAAAAGTAAAATTAGTTTAATTATATTATAATTAAACCAATATAGGTCATTAGAATCAATTTTATATTGAATTATGATATAAAAACTTTTTAAGCTTTTGAAACTTTTCTCTTTGAAAATCTGCTTTTTATCGCATCTATGTGGTTAATTTTAAATTAAATTTTTTCACTTCTATGTATTAAATTTGAAAAAATTAATTCCATATTTTTAATAATCATAATTAATATTATCTAATAATTTCAACTTAAATTTTTACCATAATGAATAGTAAAAATAGTAAAAATTAATTATCACGGTTAAGGTAAAAATAGGTTTATCAGGGTGTTAATATGTAAAAATAAGGGTTTAAAATGACCCAATACTTTTATAATTTATACTATATGGTCATATGTCAACCTTATACCTTTTAAGGTTCTAAAATGGTCCATTTTGGATCCATGTATCATGAGAAATATGTGGCTGGAAATCTTTCTTTTCAAAAATTTCAAGTGTTTCCTCTCCACAAAATGAATTATTTTATTAGATGAAGAAAATGACAATAGTAAAAAAGATGTGTGAGTAGAACCCAACCTAATAAAACAAAACCATGGATTATTGAGGTCTAAAAAATGGAGGTCAAGATAGTCTCCTTGAACGATGTTCACACACTCAGGGGGAGAGAGTCCATACTATAAAATGGAATAAGGACATCATCATGTATGTACCTCGATGTGAGAAAATCTATCACTTTGTTTCCTTCTCTTCAAGTATGGTGAAAGATATTCTTGGTATCATTAAGGGATTTGAAATGCTATATATGGTAAGAAATGGACCTGGGGACTGTGGTGAGCTTTCTGAGAGAATTGAAAATAATTTTGGAGTCTATCTCAATCTCTGAGAGAAAAATACTCCTAGATATGTAGAATTGAATTCCCTGGAGGTGATCCCAAACCTCTTCTTGAATATAATCCCCTATCCCAAAGTTTTCCTTGAAGTTTGAAACAATAAAACCATATTATTCCTAGAAAATACCCCCCTCATGACACCCAACAAGCATGATCCATCAGTATTTAACTTTATCCCAACTACTGGGGGATTCCAATACACCCAACGACCTTTGAGATTGGTTTTGAGTCTAGCTGGTTGATGATTAGAGAAGTTAAGAAAATTCCTCAAAGAAGAAGCTTCTTCCCATTTTTTTAATAAGCTTTCCCAGATCAAAGATTAACCACCTTGTTTTTGCAATCAATATTGTCCTAGAACATGAAATTCTCTCATGACGAGACCTATTCCTTGACTCCCAAATGCACCAACACCCTACTGAAAAAATTGCTGCTCTTGCCTTTCGATCGACGCTGTTTCTATCCACCCATTTAAACCACCATTTTAAAAATTAATCAACATGGAAAATATAGAGAGAGACCCCTGAAAATTTCCCCACTGCTTTCCACACTGCGTTAGCCCACTCACTCTAGAATAATAAATGTGTTTTCATCTCAATGTAGGAGCACTGAAAATAGAGACATTTTGAAACAATGTTAATCCCTTTCCTGCATACCTCTGCATCAGTTGGAATGGAATGATTCCTCAAACTCCAAAGGAGAAAGTTTTATTTTTTGGATAAATATTTTCACCAAATAAATTCACCCCAAGCATCCCAGGCCAGAGACTTTGAGAGCATCGCTTTGTAAGCCTTTAACATGAAGGAACCTGTAGATGAGGCTTTCAAGAAACATGTATCATGTTCTTCAAAGAGATAAATCAGATAAAAAATAGATATTTGGTCCTTATTGATCACTTTATATATGAAATCAGGATACTCACTGGCTTGATGGAATAGAATATGCGAAGTCGTACAACCTATAAATCCAAGCATATTTCCTGCCCAGTTATCATACCAGAAACTTAAATCTCCTCACCCAACGATCCAGTGTAAATTTCACTTGATATATTTTATATGCACTTGGATGGTTTTCTAAATAGTCAATACATTATTCTTCATATTCTCTTGTATGTCCCCATATCTTACGGTGATTAACCTTGCCCACAATGTGCGTCTTTCAACCGCCTCCCAGGACAGCATGTCATGTAGGCAATTCATCATATTAGAAATGCTATTAAATCTAATACCACCCTCCTCTATATATAGCTCCATTCTAGACCAATAATACCAATGGAACCTTCCTTCTATAAGGTAATACCAAATAAATTAATTAAATAGATTCTCTATATTTTTAATCATGGATTTAGGAACTTTGAGGACCAATAAAATGTGCATGTGGATTGAATAAAGTAGAATATTCACAAGCGTAATCCTTCCTCCAAATGATAGGAATTGATTCTTCCATTTGTTGATCCAATAAGTGATATTTTCCACCACCTTATCCAAGTGATTGATCCACAGCCTCCCAACTGTGATAGGAGCACCTAAGTATTCCATCAGAAGACATTTTTTCTGGATACCTATGATGGATTTGATTCTATTAACACGGCACTTCGGGTAGTGCCTCAAAATAAAAATACTTCTTTTATCCTGATTAACAATCTTCCCACTATATTTACAGTAGTATTCAAGAATATTATTGAAACCCCGAATGGATTTGGAGCTACCGTTAAGAGAAACCACCATGTCGTCAGCAAACATCAAATGGGACACACCTTGAAAGGGGGCCCTGCACCTGAAGGGATGGATCATCCCCTCTTTAATTTTGGCATTGATTAATCTTATTAGAGTATCTTGGGTTAATATAAATAAGATTTGGGACAATGGGTCACCTTGTCTCAGCCCTCAAACATACTTGAAAAAACCTTTTGTCCTGCCCAAGAAACATATAGAGAACCAAGAAGGGCAAAAACATTTGAAAAGAAGATATGTAGCCTAAGATAAAAATCCCATGCATTTCATAACCATTAAGATAAAACCCCAATCAATATTTTCATACAATTTTTTCATATCCACTTTGAAAATTATATTTGAACATTGATATTTTTTATTGATGTCCTCAATCTTCTCTTGTTCTAGCCCTATAGCACCCTGAATGGATATGCCCCTTAAAAAGCCATGTTGGTCCTATGAAACCCAAGTAGGGAGGTGATTAGTAAGTCTCCTATTAATAACACTTTCTAGTACCTTATAGGAGAATTTTCACATACTTAAAGTCCTGAAATGACATAAAGAAGAAGGGTCTTTGACCTTGGGAACCAATACTAGGGTGGTAGCACTAGTCACCTGGGGAAGACTTACCCCTCTAAAGAAGTCTTTAACTGCATCAATCAAGTATTTTTTAACAATGATCTAGATTTACACATAAAAAGAACCTAGAAAACCTTATATCCCTGGAGTGCTCTCCGGATTGAGCCTCGAAACTGCTTCCCAATTTTCTTTTTCCCCGTGAATGGATTCAATAAATTTATTGTTCTACTCTAACACCACTCTAGGGATATAATCAAAAATAGAATCTTGACCTCGAGGAGTCCCAAAATATATGTAAGGATTATGGACTTTAAGAAAGTAATGTAAATTGGCTTCATCCATACCTCTGACCACCTCAATGTCACTAGTGAAGGACCCATCTTCAAGGAGAATGTTGGGACAAGTGTTTCATATCCCAGACTTATAAAAATCCACTCACTCTCATATTCTTTCCACACTTCCAAAAACCCATTGGTTTGAAAAATTATATTCCCAAATAACTTCCATAATTCCCTTAAATCATCTTAAAAGTCTTTTTTGGTTATAAATACAACCTAGGAAGGATTTTGGTGTAAACCAAAAGAAGTTGTTTGAAGAACAGGTAACGTCCTTAACCGAGATTTTATCTTTTTTATTACTCCACCTACTTAAAATATTATTAAAAAATGATGATATAATAATATTATTATATTAAATATAATGATATTTTTTTTCTATTAAGTTAATTATATACAACCATTTCCTCCCCCTCAAATGGGAAATTAAATCATTGATCCTGTGTACGGCGGACTACCGCCTCACGAACCGATGAAATTCATTTTCCATCACTGCTTCTCAAGGATGGATATAATGATTTATCTAATGTTTATATATTATATTTATTATATAATATTACCTATTTAATTATAATATCATATATAAATTCTTACTTTCCATTCTATAGAGAATATGATAACGTCGTTCGTGTGTACGTAGGACTACTGTCTCGCGAAGCGATGTGATTAATTTTTCAATAACGCTTTGCATGGAAGGTAATAAGGATAAAATTAATAAATATATATGATATATATGACATTAAATGATTATTTAAAGTTAATATATTATTTATCGTTCTTTCATTTCATATTTTAAAATATGGAAACAACATTCATGTCTATGTACGGTCTACTGTCTCCATGAATGGTGTATTTCATTTTATATCTCTAAATTTTATGGATTACTATAAATACATATATACTGAATATATATGATATTTATATCATTTTTAAAATTTTGAATATTATTTAACCATTATCAAAGTAAAAGGATTTAAAATACTAAACCAAAACATACACACAAAAAAGAAGCAGTTATTACCCAAAACGGGATTTTAACAATGAATTGTTGATAAATAGGTAATAAAAAATCATAATTAAATAATATATGGTATGATACATGTGATTATGGTTATTTAATATATTTAAAATAAACTTATCTTTATTATATAAGAGTTTTTGATTTTTACTAAGGAATTTGATACTTGAGGTAGGGGATTTTTGTCTCAAAATTGCCTTCATTAGGAAATAAGATATGTTATGAACCTATATTCTTTTATGAGGTGTATATACTACCCTTTGACATGTTATATAATGAATATCATTATTTTCATAATATTTAAAGTTTTATTTTATTTTTATCTTTAATGGGGCTTATGATTCAAAAGATACCAAAGTGGTAAAGATTTTATAGTATAATATCATCATTTATCAGGATTGTTTATGGTTATGCTTCTAATGATGAAAACATATGATATATATCTCAATAAACTCATGTATTTTATTATTTATTAGTTATTTCTTAAGAATACATGTTTTCATTTCATTTTTCTCTTTTTAAGTACTCAAGGGATCAAAAATATTTTTTTAAGAAAAATCTATTTTATTTCCCTCTTCAGTCGAAAATGATTTTTCTTTCATATCATTGTTTTCAAAAAAATGTTTTAAATATGTTTTTAAAAATATATTAATATTTTTTAAATCCATTTCTACACTTTTTTTACTTTTCACAAAAAAAATTAAAAGTAATCTTCTTATCATTTTCTGAATGAGGTGCTTTTGACTTTTACTAAAAATGTGAAAGTAATATTTGTTTTAAAGTGTGTAACATGAATGAAATTTTATGTAACAATGATTGTTCAATGTTTTAAAGATTCAATTATATGTTTAAAATATTATTTTAAAATAAAATGTTTTCTTTAATATTTTGGATGTTTTTAGATTTTAAATAAGTTTTTTAAAAATAGAAAGGATATTTTCCTCAAGAATGTTTTAATGGTTTTTTTAATAGAATTTCTATTCATAAATGGAAAAAACATTGGTGTTTCTTATATTTTATTAGGGATATAATCCAATTTTACAATCCTTATTATTTCTCTGTATGGTTTGTGATTATGATTAAAATATGTTTATGAAACCCATTTCTTTTCCATGGGTTATGCTATGATTAAATTTATATGAAACCCATTTTATTTCCATGGGTTATGCTATGATGTAATTCTTATGAAACCAATTTATTTAATGGGTTATTATATGATTAATTTTTATGATCTTATGGAACACATTTTTATGATTTTCATTATGTGATGGTTGGGACCTATATCTCCCTCCAGTGCATTAGGTAAATATTGAAATCTCATAAGATAGAAAGGACTGAAATAGGGAGTGAACTTAGTTCAGTAAGGGACTTTGTCCACTATGATAGTCTTGGGTGTAAACCTTGACGACTATGATGGTTTGGGGAGTGAACTAATTCTACAATGATAAGTTTGCAAATGATCCTTGACTTCTGTGGAAATGATTTTTAATTATTATGTTTATGACACAATTCCATGTATTATACAATTGTTATTCTCTCATAGATCATGTTCTTTGATTCCTTTATGATTCATGTATTATGAACTACCAATATTTATGCTATGACCCAATATTGTGATCTTTTATATGCAAGGTATGGTTTTAAAATGTTATTATCATGTTCTCATACCCTTCTAATCATGTTATGTTTACTTATCTCCCTTTTTTACCCTTACCGAGCATCCAAGATTACCCTCTCTTATGTTTATTTTCCCAAGGTTATGAAGAAATGTATTGTGTATGATTTTTCTAAGAAGGGTGTTAGTTATGAAAAAATAGTGGGAGATTGTGTGGATCACCTATTAACTAGTTTTTTATGTTTCTAAGTTTCCAAATGCACTACACCTTTATGATCCTTGGGTATATGTTGGTGCAATGTAATCAATGTTTATAAAAAAAGATATAATATTTATGCATGAAAAGCCTGAGTCGTTACAGTTCGTATCATAGGATAGGTTTAGTTAACCTTTGGAAATTATGATAAGAAAACTTTATTAAAAACCCTTAGGATAATCCTAAGTATATGGTAACATCCTAAAGTTTTGGTAATGAATATATTATATGGTTTACCTATAAATACATACTTTTATGGATACTACAACTGGATTTTCTTCTTGCACAGATGTACATAGGGGTAAAAACTCTAAAAATGCATGTTAGGCTTGACTCGAGTGTTACTGGGTACATGAAAAAGGGCCTTACTACATACCTAGTTTGACGTTACTATGGTATATTCTTTGGTTAATTTATATTTTCTTTACGAACCATCTGAAAGGATTTAAATAAATAATGACCATGAATAACCAAGGTTAAACCTTAGATGTTATGGATTTAAAAATGTGTCTTGATTTAGACATCTTATAAATGATTTTTCATAACTATGTGTTTTCCCATTATAATTATTGTTACTCACACCATGATTTTTGGTTTTAGTTAATGGCCAGAACTTGAAGGAACCATGTTAATACTGAATTCAATAGAAAATACAATGATCTTTATCCTGATAAACTGAATTTTATGAAATCTATAATGAAAAATACCATTGATATGGTCACAAAAATTTCTCAAGATATGAATCACATTGAAATTATAATCAATAAAAGGAGGAAACAAAATTATGTTTAGTCCTTCATGAGGTAATGTCCACTATCTTTTTATGGTTCTATTGATTATATAGTTTCTGAACAATGGATCAATACCACTAAAAATATATTTTCTATTCTTTGGTTTTTGAAACATGAAAAAGTCATTTTGGTTGTCTATCATTTGGAAGGGGAATCGAATCAATGGTGGACTCTCATCAATAATACGAGGAAAAAAGATGAAATTGACTCCATGGAGTGGGATAATTTTAAAAGCTTATTTTTTAATAAGTGCTTCACTTTCATTCATCATATAAAAATAGAGAAGTAATTAATTGAGATAAAATAGAAGGATGATGAATCATTTGGTACCTATGAGGAAAATTTTACATGAATTGCAAGGTATTATTCTCAAATTATCATCTAACCTAAAAGTAAGGTTGATTGATTCCTTTGTGAATTAAAACCAAGTCTTTGAAGGGATTTATCCATAAGGGACTTCAATATTTATGAAGAAATCATTCGATGTTCTCTCATGGTGGAAATGAATATGGGATTTACCCATTAATCACATGGTTTTGATAATAAAAGAAATATGAAGTTTGAGGGAAACACTAAGAACTATGGAGATAAGAAGATGAGTTTTCCTTCATACTTGAAGTGTGGTGGGAAATATAGAGGAAACTATCTTAAGGGGACTAGTAAATGTTTTAAGTGTGGAAGGGAATTTCATTAGGAAATCAAATGTTGAAGTGATGGGAAGAATTTAACTAATGATGTTAATAGAGATAAAGCTCCACATAATGCACCACCCACACTCCAATTTTTCAAATACAAGGAGTATGGACACTATGATAAACAATACCCAAATTCAAAGGTTAATGATGATGATCAACGTCAGCAACCTCTTCAGCCGAGGGACAAGTGGAAGTCTCATGTGATCATTATTTTTTATGATGGGTGTGATAACGACATGGTGAAATGTACACTTACCATTTACTCTAGAACTAATAATGTCTTATTTAACTCTATATTTACCCATTATTTTATATCTGAAGAATTTAAGAAGGGTATCATGATGCTACCAACACGCTTAGATGTAAAATTAGTAGTGAAAACCTCTAATTATATGACGATCGTATCTCAAGTATATGATTTAAATATTATTGAAGTTTTTGGGAATGTGATCCCTGCAAATCTTATCATTCTTCCTCTAGTTGAATTTGATGTTATCTTAGGAATGAACTAGTTTTATCTACATAAATCCCATATCAATTGTTGAGGAATTAAATTCATGTTTGATATTCCAAACCAACCTATGATCGTCTATAAGTGTGACCCGATTTGTGGCATGGACCGAAGGGCATTCCCGATCCCCACGGTCTGGAAACTAGTGTCAGGAATCAAATAAATCACTATGAGAAAAAAATCCAGACAGACCAGGATCAAATGAATAATTGTCCATTCAAAATCACTAACAAAAATTGAATCTCAATGAATATACAAACTGATCTATATACAACAGCTAAAAGAAAAAACTAGAACTAAATAAACAACTAAAATTATACCATGCTAATAAAATCTTCATGTGACCTCTTGGTCACCACAAAATGATCTACTCCAAGAGAAACTGAATCAGAAACCTGTATATCCACTTAGTTTTACCAACACTGAATAGTATAAGTAGGGTGTGAGCTTAAACAACTCAGTAGGAAACCACCATGAAATCCATACATATACTTTCCTAAAAGAGTCTAAAAGCACTAGTTTTAAAATACACATATGAAAATAGGTTTTAAACATTTTGAAGAAACAACCATAGGTTTCATTTTTCCCAAAACAACACATGTCACATTCCCATTTTCAAAACATCTTTACCATTTTAGAAACCAAATTCTAAACATGAATCAAGAACAAGTGATATAAGACTATATTGAAAACTAAATCAAGAGATTCCAAATAGGTAACCAAGTTTAATAGAAAAATAAACAATCAAAAATAGATAGTAACCATTTTCTTTTCCTAAAAATTACTAGAGTGATCCCTGTACATACTCGAATTAGACTCATGTACCGGAGTATGGTGCAGCTCCATAGTCAATAATCAACTGGCCACTATAAACTATCCAATCAGTGGCACATCCTACCAAGCCCTATCATGTCAAGGGTGTATTAACCCATCTAATTAGTTTTGATAAGAAATCATCACTCGACCCTCTAAAATATTCCTAGGGTCCCATAGTTATAGTACTTTGTGGAAGGAGAGGCCCTCACATGTGCGACTCGCCTTACCTACCACAATTGCACTTCCCTAACCCAATCACCAACACCACCCACTGTGATAACCCATATATTTGGAAATCCTCTATAGGGGTTCCCATTTTATAACAAGTCATTCACAAGTTCCAAATGGGCCATAAAATCACTTAAGAATCAAAACATTTCTCAAAATACTTCTCAAAACATTCTAAGATGCCAATTAGGAATTTACACTTCCAAAACCACAATTTATTTCCAAAAAATTATAAAATGAAAATCAGTACTTCAACACTAAAAATTCCAATAATTTTTAAAAATTATTCCTAACCATTTATAAAATAACATAAAACACTACTTTCAAGTTCAAAATTCCAAATGGACCTTTACATTTCAAATATGATTCCATTACCAACACCACTTCAACCCAAAACGAAAGTACACAACATACTTAAATATTCCAAATGGGACATCATATCATTTATAGAACAAACATATCCTTTAAAGTACTAAATGTTCCATAACTTTGAATGAAATATTTAAAACCATGTTCAGTCCACTTTAAGACCATGATCCATTTAGAAAACATGAAGGATTAAGGAGAATTGAGAAAAAGGGGAAGAGGGAAGTCTGAGTGTTTTGAAAACCAAGTTTATTATAAAAAAAATTAGTCCAAGACCATTATAATTTGTGTACCCATCCAATGGAACACTTTGAGTATCCATGAAACCACCAAAAAATCATTTAAAAAGGAACACCACTTGTTCTCCCACTAATGCAACAAGCCACACACAAATTCCAAGTCATAAAGATAACATATAAGGCTCATATAACAATTAAACCAATCCAAAAAAAACCTAACCAAATCAAAAAACATACTCAATATAACAAAATTCATTTAAAAAGACCAACTGGCATTTCATCAAACACATCATGTGGATACATTTATAAGTGTAATGAAATAACCACCTTGAAGACCATTTTTACCGAATTCTACCAACACAAAAACACCACAAAAAACTAAAAAAACATTACAAGCATGAAAAACACGTTTATAAATTAACTAGTAATTCTCAATCATCAAATAGAATATTTTAGAATGGAAATGGATAGAAACACCTACCTCAATGAAGTGCAGATACGATGAAAATTCAAGGGAAGGAAGAACTGAATCTAAAGAACTACCCACACACCCTAGATCCAAAGAAAGAAAACCCAAAATATCAATCCTAGCCACTAGGCTTCTTCCAAAAAAGAACATACCAAAGAAGGACCAAGAAATAGAGAGAGGGGAAGAGGAAAAGGAGAAAAATGGCTAAAAATCCTAAGAAACTCACCTTAGAATCTTGGAGGAGCAACAGAGGAGGGAGTAAAACCAAAGGGAGAGGGGTTTTGGTACCCCTTCATGTGAAAAAAAAATAGAAAGAGGGAGGGAGCTCAATTTGGGGTAAAAATATGGAAGGATGGATTGGGGATTTTAAGATTTTAAAAATATCGGTCGTTTGCACAGTTTGGCCGCATGGTTTGCAAAAATTGTGCTCAAATTGTGCAATCACCACTATCAAAGTGAAAATAACCTCACACGTGGTTTCCACACAGTTTCCCAAAATGTGTGAAACTCATTCACCCTACCCATAGACCCCAAAACAAGTCACACGGTTACCTAGGAAAAGCTATATGGTTTTCCCAAACTGTGCACTAACCATGCATGGGCCAAAAACTCACCTGAGACTTCCAAAATTAGAAAATTTAAACTGGGGATAAACCTAAACCTCAACCGAAAAGATACAAATATGAGAAAAGAATAAAATAAAATAATTCCAAATGTTTGAGTGTAAAAATTATCCCCACCACAAACACTTTCTTCCCCCATAAAGTCACCCAGCTGAAAGATAAACAAAACTTGGTCCCAAAACCAAAACAAGCCAAACAAAACCAAAAAACTTGGGGTGACATTTCACTTCACAAGTCACACCCAAACGATTACAAAAGAAAATACAACATGATAATAATGGTAGAACACAAGAGGGTTCTCCCCACCATAATAACTCAACTACCACCTTGGCACGACCTTGGACCTTCCCAATAAGGGAAATCCTAACACAACTAACTCAAACTTCTTTGTACGAGCTAGAAAAAACCACCAGAACTAGAAAATTATCACACCATACAAAACCCCCAACACAAGGGGATAGAACCATGAAAATAATTAGGAACAAATATAAATCCCAAATATAGGCTACAATCATTGATTTCCATAAAAATAGATATCTATAAACAAGCGTAACAGAAACTAAAACCAAAACTAACCTATACAATGTTTGAGAACACCTAATAAATAATAACCAATTTGAGACTCACATTCAAATAAACATAACTACTCAGATTATGATAGAACAAGGTCATCACACTTTTAAAATGAAATGATGAACTTACAATCCCATAAAAACTAAAAAATAGAAACTTTACATTTCCCCACCACAACATAGGAGAAAAAACCTATGCCAAGGTTCCCCACACACCCTTGGAAATTTATGACTGCATGTGAGCTTCACTCTGAGGATTATAGTTGGAGACCTGATGGATGAAGCATCTACTACCTCATAGCCAGGAGTTTACATCCTCTGATCAAAACTTCTTTGGGAAACACCTCCTATAAAACTTTTCCAGTTGAGCCAAATGGACATAGTGATATTGAGTCTTTGGAGGATTATCGCACGATAGCTTAGAATTCCCAAACTGGCCGCATTAGAAGAACACAAGAGAATGTCCTGATGAACTGGAGGCCAGGACCAATGAAGGAAACTCCAAAAAGATAGGTCCTATGGTATGCACTCCTTTTCAGATGGGGAACCTTCACAAGAAATGAGAGACATCAGATTTCCAACTGCTTGCACTCTGGAAACCAACTTAGTTAAAAATGATTCATCCACCAACTTCTTAAAACATACTTCACCGGATGAGAGGAATTTTTTCAAGATCTCTGGATGAAGACCCGAAATGAAAATAGGATATTTCAAATGATCCTCTAACATCGCCTCTAGAGAGAAGGAAACCAACTCTTAAAAGTGGTCAGCATAATATTTCACTAACCGCTAGCCCTGTTGAACATCCCGCAACTCCACTGCCTTCCTTATCGTCACCTCCTCAGGTATGAAACTTTGGAAAAAATTAGTCTTACAGATTTCCCAATTCATCCCAACTTGAAACAATGATGGGACAATCATCTTCCCTTCGTCCAAAGATGGACCCTCAAACAAACCCAGAATAGTCTGGACTCTAATGTCTTTATAATTTCTCAATGATGTAAAGACACACTCAACTTCCTGAAGCCACTCTACTACCTTTAATGGACCTCGATCACCATGATATATGGGAAACAACTGATAAGAACCAAAAACAGAGAAAGTCACACTAGAAATTTTGGGGACCTTTCTAGGAGGCATATTATGAACAACATATGGATCACAAAATTAGGTTCAACATCAACCTAAAACTTCAACCAAAAATAACATCTCAAACCAAAACAACAGTATCACAAGCCAAACAGACTCAAGAACAATCAAAATTATATTTTTAAAATCCACCCTTTTCCACTTCAATTTTCATAAACTCCTTCTTCCAAGGCCACTTTTCACAAAAAAACCCACTTTTCAAGCAAGGAAATTTTTTGAAATCATTTTCTCATTCAAATCCATTTTATAAAAACCAAATCAAACTTTAATTTAAAATACTCACCCATGGAATCCTATGAACCATCACATATGTGTTCATACCACTTATAATTACACCATCCATAAACATGTTCCAACATGCACTTCCCATACATACCCACACATATGCAAACGTCCATAAGGAGTACCAAGGGTCACAAAAACCATCTCATCATCAAACCCAAACATCCAACCAAACTTTATAAAATTCCAAATTGCCTTCTCTTTTAAAACCCAATCTTGCTCATCTTAAAACATTTGAAAGAAAAAAATTCCATTTCAAAAACCATTTTCATTTTAAAATATAACTTATAACCATAGAAACCAAAAACAAAACACAACTCACACCAAACTATTGGAATGAGGAACTAGTATACATACCTAACTAAGAAACATGGTTAGTGGGTCATACCCCAAGTAGGCATTAACAACTAAGAAGACCTTGAACTATGCACTTGGACTCCATAGGGGTCACTACTTCATGTGAGATCATAAAATGATACCAGTTCACCTCCATTGTCTTTCCTTAATCCAAAACAAAGAAAAAAGACTCAAATCCCGAACTACTAATAGCAACTCAAGGATTAGAATGAGCAAGGGTTCATGATGTCCTTCTCGTACCTACCTATCGAGTCCTGGAAGTCCTAATATCAAACTAAATAACACACCAAATAATAAGAGCTTTCTCTAATATCATTTTTTCATAAACCAATTTGGAGTTTCATCCAAACTGACACCTGACCAGGTCCTTGGCATGGACTGAAGGGTGTTACAGATCCCCACAGTTAGAAACTAGTACTGAGCATCAAATAAATCACTATGGGAATGATTTTTCTCAAATAGACCAGGATAAAATGAATAATTTAATTCATAGAAGCACTAAAAATAACTAAATCTCAATGAATATACAAACTGATCTAGATACAACAGCTAAAAGAAAAAACTGGAACTGAATACACAACTAATAATAGACCATGCCAACAAAATATCCTTGTGACCTCTTGGTCACCACCAACCACCAACTGACCTGCTCCAAGAGAAACCTACACCTAGAACCTGAACCTGAACAAACACTCAAGTATATTGACATCTAATGGTACAATTAAGGTGTGATATTAAATAGATTAGTGGGAAACCACCACATAATCCATACATTTCCTTTCTCAAAACAGTCCAAAAAAAGTAGTTTGAAAATACACATATGAAAATAGGTTTAAAACATTTTTAATAAAAAACCACAGATTTCATTTTTTTCCAAAAAAAACATGCCACATTCCCATTTTCAAAATAGATTTACCATTTTAGAAACCAAATTCTAAACATGAATCCATAATAAGTAATACATGACTATACTGAAAACTAAATCAATAGATACCAAACAGGGAACCAAGTGTAACATAAAAATAAAAAAGCACAAATAGATAGTAACCATGGGAGTTTCCTAAACATCCCTAGAGAGATACATTGATGTACTCGAATTATACTCACATATCGGCGTATAGTGAAGCTCCATAGTCAATAACCAACTGGACGCTCTAAACTATCCAATTCAGTGGCATGTCCCGCCAAGACCTATTAAGTCAAGGGTATACCAAACCGTATAATTGGGGTCGATAAGTAATTGTCACTTTATCCTCTTAAATATTCCAAGGATTTCCATGGTAATAATACTTGGTGAAAGGAGATTCCCTCGTGCGTGTGACTCACCTTACCATCTGCCACCACACTTGCCTACCCCAATCACTGACACCACCCACTACGATAACCCATATCTTCAGAAATCCTCCATAGGGGTGCCCATTTTATAAAAAGTTGTTCACAAGTTCCAACCGAGTCATTACATCACTTAAGATTCAAAAAAATTCTCAAAATATACTAAGATTACAATTGGGAATTTATGCTTCCAAAACCATAATTTATTTACAAAACATTATAAAGTATCAACTGGGCCTTCAACACTACCAATTACAATACTTTTTAAAAATGATTCTAAAACATTTAAAAAATGACATAAAACACTACTTTCAAGTTCACAATGCCAAATGGGCCTTTACATTTCAAATCTAATTCCATTTCCAACACCACTTCAAACCAAAATGAAAATACACAACATACTTAAAGATGCCAAATGGGCTCCCTTATCATTTAAAAACCAACCATCTTCTCCAAAGTACCAAACAAGACATAAATTTTAATGCAACATTTAAAACCATGTTTAATCCACTTTGATACCATGATCCATTTATAAAACATGAAGAATTAAGGATAATTGAGAAAAATGGGAAGAGATAAGTTTGAGTGTTTTGAAAATCGAGTTTATTATGAAAAATATTTGTTCAAGACCATTACCATTTGTGTACCAATCCATATGTGCACTCCGTGCACACATGGATGTTTCCAAATCCAATATAACACTTTGATTATCCATGAAACCACCCAAAAACCATTTTAAAAGGAACACCACTTGTTCTCCCACTAATGAAACATGCCACACACAAATTCCAAGCCATAAAAATCACATATAAGGATCATATAACAATTAACCCAAGCCAATAAAACCTAACCAAATCCAAAAACATGCTCAATATACCAAAATACATTTAAAAATACTAAATGAAATTTTATCAAACACATCATGTGCATACATTTATAAGCATAATGAAAGAACCACCTTGAAAACCATTTTTACCAAATTATACCAACGCGAAAACACCACAAAAAACCAAAAAACACATTATAATCATGAAAAACACGTTTATAAATTAACTAGGAAATCTCAAGAATAAAATAGAATGTGTAGAAAAGGAAATGGATGAAATCACCTACCACAACGGAGTGTGAATGCGATGAAACTTCAAGGGAAGGAAGAACTGAGTCCAAAGAACAACCTGCACACCCTAGATTCAAATAAATACAACCCAAAATATCAACCTTATCCTCAATAGTTCATAAAAACAATAACCCACCAAATAAAAACCAATAAATTGAGATATGAGAAGAGGAATAGGAGAAAAAATGGCCAAAAACCCTAAGAAACTCACCTTGGAAGCTTATAGGAGCATCAAAGGAGGGAGGAGAACCAAAGGGATATGGGTTTTGGGACCCCTTCATGCACCAAAAATGAGAAATGGGTAGGGGGGTCAATTTTGGGTAAAATTATGGGAAGATAGATTAGGGATTTAAAGATTTTAAAAGTCTAGGCCACTCACACGGTTTGGTCGCATGGTTTGCTAAACTGTGTGCAAGCTGTGCGGTTTCCATTATCAGAATGTACAAAAACTCATACACGGTCGCTACATAGTTTCCCAAATCATTCTCAACTCATGTTCCTTACCCCTAGACTTCAAAACAAGTCACACAGTTACTTGGAAAAAGCCGTACAGTTTACCCAAATCGTGTGCTAATCATGCACAGGCCAAAAAACCCACCTGTAACTTCCAAAATTAGAAAATTTAAACTGGGTATCAACCCAAACCTCAACCAAAAATATAAAAAGATAATAAAACAATAAAATAAAATAATTCCAAAGGTTTGGGTGTGAAAAAGACATGGTGAAAGGTACACTTACCATTCACTCTAGAAATACTAATGTTTTATTTAACTATAGATCTACCCATTATTCTATAACTGAAGAATTTTATAAGGGTATCAAGATTCCATATACATGATTAGATGTAAAATTATTAGTTAAAACACCTAATTATATAATGATCACATCTCAATTATATGATTCCACTCTGATTGAATCTTATGGGAATGTGATTCCTGTAAATCTTTTCATTCTTCCTCAGGTTAAATTTGATGTTATCTTAGGCATGGAATGGTTTTCTCTACATAAATACCACATCAATTTTCAATAAATTGAAGTCGTGTTTGATATTCCAAAACAACTTATGATCTTCTATCAATGAAATGATTAATATAAACTTCTAATGAAAATCACATCCATTGTATGGGTTTATATTCCTATTCAAAGGGGGTGTTTGTATCAAATGGTTGGGGAGAAACTCATCATTGATGATATTACTATTATGTGGTAGTTTTTTAATGTATTTCTATAAGATTCCCTAGTCTTCCACCAAATCATGAATTTTTTTTCAATAGAACTCATACCCGGTGCCACACCTATTTTATAGAATGGCCTTGATTGAGTTGTAAGAATTGAATAAGAAACTCCAGGAGAATATTGACAAGGGATTCATTCATAAAAGTGTGTCACGTTAGGGTGAACCCATTCTCTTTATCAAAAAGATATATGGAATGATGTGAATTTTCATTGATTATCTGGATCTAAACAAAAACACAATCAAGAACAAGTATCCTCCACCCCATATTAATTACTTATTTGATCAAATTCATGGAGCTAGATAATTTTATAAGATTGAACTTCATTTTTTATATCATCAATTGAGGGTAAAGAATTAGGATATACCCAAGGAAACATTTCATACAAGGTATAGACACTATGAGTATATAGTGATGCCATTTGTTTTTACTAATTCACCCATTGTCTTCATGGATTTTATGATTAGAGTCATTAGAGGTTATCGTGATCAATTTGTGGTAGTCTTTATAAATGATATTATTATATATTTAAAGAGTAAGTAAGAACATAAATATCACTTGATAATTATATTGAAGACCCTGAGGAAGGATAGGTTGTATGAAAAGTGTGAATTTTTTCTAAAAAAGGTTTTATTTTTGGGTCATATAATCTCAAGAGAGGGTATATCGGTGGATCCATAAAAAATATAGGCTATTGAATATTAGACCAGACCAACCATAGTGACTAATATCTATAGTTTTCTTGGTTTGGCTAGATATTATTTATGGTTTTTGTATAATTTATCATGACTATCTAATACACTCACTAAGTTAACTCGAAAGGCATCCAAGTTCCTTTTGATGGATAAATGCAAGGAAAATTTAAAGGAACTGAAGAGAATATTAGTCAATGTGCTTATGCTTATATTACCCTATAATGGATAAGGGTTTATAATCTTTATTGATACATCTACTAAGGGATTTAGATGTGTTATTATATAGAATGACATGGTTATAGCTCATGCCTCACGATAATTCAAGGTTCATGATAAAAATTATCCAACTCATGATTTGGAGTTAGTTGTGGTAATTTTTTCACTAAAGATATGAAGTAATTATATTTGAGGGGAAAATTGTGATATATATACTGATCATAAAATTTTAAATTATATATTCACATAGAAGGATTTGAACATGTTCCAGAGGAGATGGTTAGAGTTGATTAAAGATTATGACTACTCAATACATTACCACCCTGGGAAAAATAATAAGGTGGTCAATGCTTTGATTTGAAAGGATTATTCTAGTTTATCTATGATAAGGATCATAAAAGATCCAATATTTTTAGATTTGAAAAATGTGGATCTAGAAATCCTGGAGGAAGGGGAGAAATATTATCTTTCTCAAATGAATGGTCATCCATCTATCCAAGTGAAGATTAAAGAGGCATAGGAGGATGATATAGAGCTATAGAAAAAGGTGAGAAATTTTTATGAGTTTAACCTTGATAGTGATGGAATGATAAGGTTCAAGAACTATGTATATGTTCCACCCATACCATATTTGAAGGATTTGTTAGAGTAGGCTCATAGTTCTTTGTTTTTTATTCATCCTAGAAGTAAGAAGATATATAGATATTTGAAGGAGTATTTTTGTGGGATGGAATAAAGAGAGATATCATAGAGTTTGTATCTCAATTCTTGGTATGTCAACAAGTTAAAGTTTAGAGACAAAATTCTAAGTGGATATTACATCCATTATCCATACCAGAATGGAAATGAGAAAACATCACCATGGTTTTTTTCTTCGGTCTCCCCCTAAACATATAAAGGGAATAATGTTATATGGTTTGTATTCAATCGCCTTAAAAATTAAACACACTTTATTACTATCAGAGAATATTTCTATCTGGACCAGATTTCTAGGATATATATTAAGGAAGTGGTAAGGTTTCATAGAGTACCACATTACATTGTGTCTGATCAGTATCCAAGGTTTACCTCGAAGTTATAGTGAAGTCTTTAGCAAGCTCTTAATATAAAGTTTAGTTTCAACACTGCATATCATCCTCATATATATGGTCAATCTGAGAGAAAAATTTAAATCCTATAGGATATGTTGAGATCGTGTTCTTTGTATTTAAAATGTGGTTGGTATCAACACCTTTCTCTAGTTGAGTTTTCATACAATAATATCTTTTACATGAGTATTCAGATGGATCCTTAGGAATCCCTCTATGGAAAGAAGTGTATATATCCAATATGCTAGAATAAAGTTAGAGAAAGAAAGGTATCGGGACCTTAGATAGCTAAATAAATGGAAAATAAGGTTATATTCATTTGACAACACATAAGGGTGGTAAAAAGTATATAGGAAAATTTTTGTTGATAATCGTTGGTGTGATCTGTAATTTGAATTTGGTGACAAGGTGAATCTAATAATTTCTCCATAGAAGAAGGTTATGATATTTGGGAAGAAATAAAAACTAAGCTCTAGGTATATTGGTCCCTTTGAAATGTTTTATCATATCAGGATAGTAGCATGTCAGTTGGAACTTCCACCAAACCTCTCTCAAGTCCATGATGTGTTCCATGTATCTCGCCTAAATAAGTACATACTATTAGAACTAAGTTTACAAGAAGTTGTTTTTGGAAGATGGAAGTTTTTTATTTTGAATTTGTTGTCTTTTTTCCAAATAATAAAAAGAATAAAATAAATCATCTCACTTTGTAAAATTTTTTGATCAGACTCACAATTGTAATTAGAAGATCGGACACAAAAAAGATGAAGAAAGTTCATCATATTAAGAAGAATTTTTCTAAAAGAAAAGGTTCATCGGACTCACCTTGAATCTGAAATGAAGTTTCAATTGTAATGAACAAGATAGTCAGATTATACATGGATAAGATATAAATATGAAGATGCTTTGTTGATCTTTTAGTTATCATAAATCATAAGTAATCTATGAAAATATATTATGCAATCCTTATGAAGGAAAGGGTTATAACAAGTTCTTCCTATTGTATTGAGGATCTAATTATAAATAAAGAAGTTATTGGAAGTATGGAAAGTCATAATACTTCCCAATATAAGTCAGACGATGCTATGTCGCTCTTAAACATTCTCAAATTCATGAGGAATTCATGATACAAGTAGAAGTTTTTAGAAGAAGAATATTTGTGAAGTTAAAGATTTATAGTCCCAGTATATCGATGTAAGATCACTAGATGCATAATTGTTATAAGGTTGGAATGTTTTTATTCGGAACATGATAAGATGAAGATGTTGGTTTTCAGTCAGACCAATAATATACAAGATCAAAATATTTAGACAAAGAATTTTTCATTAATTGTAATCATAAAATGAAATAATTTTCTGAAGTTGAAGCTACTGACACTAATTCATCAGACGTAGTGTTCCACCGATCATCAGAGTGATACTGTCGCTGATCATCGGATGCAGTGATGTTTTCAAAAGCTAATAGGAGGTACAATTTGTTTAGTTGGAAGTTTTTGGGACCGATTCAAGTGAATAAATTCATAGATCTATCAACAATATAGTCAACCATTATTATCAAAAAGAATTTTTGGTTGTTTTCAATTGGTTTAAGCGAAAAGAAAATAACTCTGATATTTTTTCATCAATTGGGTTAAGAGTCATCATAATGGAACTAACACTGATTATGAGAGTGAAGTAGAGATCAATCCATTAGATGTAGGCTGACACCAATAACATCATCGAATTCAAGATCATCAGTCTAAGGTAAAGAAGAAAAATAAGAACTACTTAATGTAGTTATGAAAGATTTTTCAAGGGGAGCTTGAAGTTTGAAGAGTTTAAAGAATTTTTTTTCAAAGAAGTTTGAATCTGATGTTGAAGTGATTTCTAAGGAATTACTGACATCTTTATAAGTTTCCACTATGTTTATGGAAAAATAAAGGTGACTTAATTCTAATGAAGTAGAAACAATGTTTTTATATAATGGTTTTAATGTTTTATAGTTATCATTTTTTATAGATCATCAGAATGAGCATATTTATTTTTAGTTGGTACAGAGCATCAGAATGGGAAGTTTGTTTTCAGTTGGCTCTAAGAATCATAATTAGAGACATGTATGTTTTATATATTTCATTTTTTATGAAATAATGTAATGAAAAATATGTTGTCTTCATCATAATGGGAAAATCATAATGGTAATCAAAATCTAACTAAAGATTGTGAAGCAATTCTGAAGAGAGTTAAAGTTGTGAGAATATTTGATAAGGTTAGAGAAGAAATAAGAAGATTTGAGTAGCATTAAATAAGTCAAAGATGTATCCTAAATATAAGAAAAAATTATGTTTCGGAAAATTTAGTTGAGTGGGAAAACATTTTGTAATCCTACCTAAACCACTTTTGAAACACCTATAAATAGAGGGAAGTGTATTCTAATTTTAACTGATGGGATTATTGTTCATTGGTGAAGAGAGAAGGAGGGTTTCTGAAAGTTTTTATAAAGAAGAAGTTTTTGGATTAATCATTCATGAGAAAGTTTTTCAGACAGAAGAAGAAGGAGAAAGATCGTATTCAAAGTTTTTGGATCGGCTTAAGCATTCGATCTGGGTTTTTTGGACTGAGATAGAAGTAGATCAGAATTATTTCAGTAGTATTCTAGCACAGTTATATTATCAAACTAAGTAATTGGATTGAATAATTGGACTGAATATCAGACCAAGTACCATTATGAAATCTAAATAAGTTCTTACCTACTAATAGTTAGGAAAGTGAAGAAATGTTTTAAAGATCATATTTGTGAAATTTGAAAAGGAAGCATAGTAACATGTTTTGAATCATCTGTTGAAAGTTTTTTTAACTTGTTACACAAAATTTTATTGCATCATTTCAGGTTACTTTAAACACATGCACTGTTGTAGTGAACATAGTTCTACATAAGTGTAAGGTCATATCCTACTTTTTGTATCCACCCAAAAATATTGTTTTATAGTTGATTTTGTGGTATTTAATTGTTTCTAAACCATAACAAAGATGTATCTACTCTTGTTGAGTAGTGAACCTTGTAAATTCTTGTGTTCCTGTGGATGTGGTATTGTTTTGTTTTTAGAAAAGTCGTAACTATTTAACAAGAGGATAGGTTTGTTTCAAAGGAAGGAAACTTAAAATAAAAAAGATATAAATGATTCATCCCCTCCCCCTCTCAGTGATACTTATATCCTAGCTGGGTAATCTCAATTAGTATCAGAGAAAAGGTTCCCTTCATTTACTCTTTGCTGAAGTTTTTAAAAGAGAAGTTGTGATAGAGAATCTGAATTTTGTGAACAGTAAGGGGATTCTGATCTTCGATGGTAAGAATTATCACATATGAAAAGATAGAATGTTTCCTTATCTTATGTCTCTTAGGTATGATGTTATTGAAGCTATAATGGATGGATTTCCTCCTATTAATGAAAAATTTCCTCTGACATCTATTGACAAGAATAATCTTGAGAATGATGGAAGATCTAAGAATTCTTTACTCTCATCACTTTCTGAAAGTGATTTTTTAATATGAAAGGGTGTTTCCACTACTAAAAGTATCTAGGGTAAGATTAAGAACATTTATGAAGGTAATACAAAGGTGAAGACGACCAAGTTACAAATCTAGAGGCTGAAGTATGAAGATCTCAAGATGGGTGAGTATGAATCTATTGGTGAATTCTTTACTAGGTTGAATTACATTGTTATTACTATTATATTTCTTGGTGAAATTTTGTAATATTATACTATTATTGAAAAGATTTTGAGCATTTTTCCTAAAAAAATTGATCCCAAATTTTCCTCATTGAAAGATAGAGATCCAAAAACATTGTCTCTAGATGATTTTCATAGTACTTTCATTACATAGGAAATGAGAATGGAGAAACCTATGAAATTAAAAACAAAAGTTAATAGAGAAATTTTCATTAAGGCTTCCAAGAAAGGTAATTCTAAGAAGTTTCTTGAAGAAGAAGAAGAAGAAGTTCCTGGCTCTAACTCTAAAAATTAGGTGTGTAAAAATCTCAATGAATTTTTATCCTTATTTTCTAAAAATTTGAAAATAGGTATAATAAATTATAAATGGAAAAATCCCTTAAAATTCTTTGAATGTGGGGTCATTGAGAAATTTGTGGCTAATTATCCTTGAAGAAAGAAAAAAGTGGATAATTATGAATATGATAAAAGGAAGAGAAGATTGTGGAAGAAACAAGGTGATAAGGATAAATCTTGTTCCAAAGGGAAAGATGGAAAGTTATCCAAATCCAAAAGGAGAATATTTTTTTATAAAGATTATGAAGAAGAATATAGTGAAGATAAATCCAAAAAGTATACTAAAATTAGAGATAATACTTTCATTGAAACAGTTAACAATGAAGAGTTTGGAAGTGGTAATTCTGAAGAAGAAGAAACTCAATTAGAATTTCATCTAAATGAATAATTAAAATAATTTCAGAGAAATATTGGGAGGCTTGAAAAAAAAATCATGAAGTTAAAAAAATGAAAAAAATTCTAAAAATAATCAAAAAAAAATCCTGATGAGAAAGTTAATATGCTAAAATAGATTGATTATTTGAATAAATCTATAGAGAAAGAAATTAATCTTAATGAACATCTAGAAGTAAATATGAAAGAAAAAGATGAAGAGTTGGAACTTGTCCAAAAAAACTTTCTAAAGCTGAACAGAGGGTTAAAAGTTTCAATAACTCTATTTCTAGAGTTTATGAAATATTTGGAAAGGATCAACCTGAGAAGTATCAAAAGTTAACTTCAAAGGTTGAGAATAAAGTTAAAATTATCTCTGAGAAGAAGAATGTTGTGAAATTTATATATGTGGCCAAAACCAACAAAGTGGAGAAGTCAAAATTTTCTAAAAATTCTAAGTCCAAAAAAATTTCTATTACTTCTAGTTCTGATAAGGCTGAAAGTAAAACCGAGATAAAAGGAAGATTCTAGTTGATAACAGAAAGGTTGGTGGTCAACAACGTTCTAATAAGAAATATGATAAGGTTGCTGAGAAACATGATCACAACTCTGATCAGTATGGAAGTTTCAGAGGAAAATAATATTTATATGGATACTACTGGTATTTTTGTGGATTCAGGCACATGAAAAATATGTTTTGGTTTAATCAACAACATTACTATTCCATGAATTACAAAAGAAAAAGTTTGAGGGGGAGTCAATCCTCTCAAAGGAAGAAATATGAGAAGTATATTTTGAAGAAACCTGAGAAGGTTAGTGTGAAAACTAAAAATAGGTTCCAACCTTTGGAAACTATTTTTAAAATATGTAAAAAACCTAGATACCTTGAAAAGGAATATCTTTTTTTATTACTAACACAAAAAAATATTTTTAACAACTCTTAGAAGCCGGATGTGAAGAAAGACAAAAGGAAAGAAAAAGTTCTTATTTTGGAAACCACTCTCAAAGCTATAAAAGGAGAATGAACTTGGATAATGGATAGTTGGTGTTCTTATAATATGATAAGAGATTTTAAATTTTTTAAGAATGTAAAATATTTCAAATAAAGAACGATTACATTTGGAAATGATGAATCTCTCCTAATCAAAGGTGCTGGATCATCCGTCATTAGAGAAGAAAAGTTTAAATCCAAGAAAAATTTGTTTTTTGATGGCCTGAAACACAACTTGCTAAGTGTTTCAAAAATCTTTAATAAAGGAAAAAAAGTTATCTTCAGAAAATATGGGTTTTTTATGAAAAGTGAGGAATATGGAAAGATAGTTACAAGAGGACAGCGTAAAAAAGAAAACTTATTCCATGTTGGTGAATTTAAAAACTCTTGTTACATCGTCATGGTGGAAGAGAATCAGTTATTTCATAAAAGGTTTAGAAACATGGGTCATAGAAACATGAGAAAGTTATCAAAGTGAGACAGTGTCCATGGAATTCTTGATATGTAAAGAAGAAGATATTGGTATTTTACAATTTTTCAAAAAAGGAAAAATTACAAACTTTGTGCATAAGAAAGTTGAAATTTGTTTAAAACAGCCCCTGGAACTTATTCATTATAATATTTGTGGCATAATGAGAAAAATATAAGCTCACATATATAATTACCTCATTACTTTTATTGATGACTTTACTCACATTACTTGTGTTATGTATATGAAACATAAATTAGATACTCTAAAGATATTTAAAAGTTTTAGCAGGAAGGTTGAGAAGGAATTTGAGTATTCTATAAATAATTTGAGAACAAAAAATGGTGTTAAATAAAAAAATGAAGAGATTGAATGTTATCTTTAAAAGCATGGAATTCAACATGAGTTTAGTACACCATAAAACCCTCAACAAAATGGTTTTTCTAAAAGGAAAAAATAGAAGTTTGGTTAAAATGGGGGTGGACTATGTTACTTGAATGTAGTCTCTCTCATTACTTTTATAGGAAATACTTGATCACTACTATGTATATTCAAAACCGATGTTTCTACATTCTAAGTTCTGATATGACTTCACATGAAATGTTTTTTGAAAAAACTCCAAGTTTGAAACACCTAAGATTTTTTGGGAGTCCATGTATCATAAAGAATAAATGTGGAAACCTTGGAAAGTTTGAACAAAGAGGTAAAGATGGAATTTTTCTTAGCTATCCTCTAAAAAGAAGAGGATATAGATGTTTAAAAAAATAAATATAAATATTAATTGATTCTATTGATGTGAAAGTTATTGAAAAAGATGGGTAAGATGCTAAAAAAACTCATACTGATAAGGAAGATAAACAGGATAAAATAATGTCTAATAAAAATCCTAATAAGGATGCTGAAAATTATAATCATACTCAAGAAGAAGAATCGAAGTCATTTGTTTCTAGTGATGAGGAATAATCTCGAAAATCTCATCTTAGGCTGAAGAAGCAAGTGGAAACTCAAAACATAATTGGTGATCAACATCAAAAGGTTCAAACAATAAGAACATCAAAAACTATCACACATACATACTTGTATTAAAAAGTTGATCTGAAAGATTTAAATGAATCTTTTGAGCATCCAAAATGGGTTTAGGCTATGAATAAAGAGCTGGATCAGATAAAAAAGAATGATACTTGGGAACTCATACCTAAAACAGATGACAAAAGTGTTATTGGTACAAAGTGGGTTTTCCAGAATAAGCTAAATGAAGATGGTGAAGTGATAAGAAATAAATCAATATTAGTGTGAAAAGGTTACTCAATTATTGAAGGCATTGATTTTAATGAAACTTTTACTTTGGGGGAAAGGTTAGAAATAATCATAATCTTTCTTGATATTGCTTCATAAATAAGTTACAAAAATTCTCAAATGGATGTTAAGTCTACATTTCTGAATAAGAATCTTGATGAAGAATTAGATATTGAACAACCATGTGCCTTTGTTGTCGGGAAGGATTAAAGCTATGTGTGCAAGTTAAAGAAATATTTTTATGGACTAAAGCAATAATTGAGGTCATGGTACTTCAAATTGGATACATGCTTAAGAAATATGAGTTTTAAGAAAGGAATAGTTGATATTAATCTCTACATTAAATAAATTCATGAGTTATCCCTCATTGTAATTATTTATATTTATGACATTATCTTTGTTGTGAATGATGAAAGAACTTGTGAAATGTTTACTAGAGATATGAAAAAGTTATTTGAAATGTATATGCTGGGTGAAATGAAATAATTTCTTAGGTTAAAAATCTCAAAAAATAAGAATTGCATTTTTCTTTCTCAAGAAAAGTATGCTAAGGAGCTTATTAAAAAGTTTGGTGTGGAAAATTCAAAACTATTTTCCACACTAATTTCAGTGGTAACCAAGTTAACTAAATATAGTAAAGGCAAGGAAGTTGACTCTAAAAAGTTTTGGAAGTTGATTGGAAGTTTGTTGTATTTGACTACCCAAGACCCAACATTATTTATGTTATTACCTTATGTGAAAGGTTTCATAGTGATCCAAAATAATCACATCTATTGGCTAGAAAAATAATTCTTAGTTATATCAAAGGCACAACAAATTTCAGAATTAAGTGTGATAGATCAGAATTTATTGACTTGTTTGGGTATTCAGATTCAGATTGGGTAGTAAATTTTTATGATAGAAGATACACATATAGTGTAGTTTTCTTTTTGGGGAAGAGTTGTGTTAGTTGACATACAAAGAAATATAATTCAGTAACTTTTAGCATAGTTGAAGCTGAGTATGTTTCTTCCACTCAAGCTACTACCCAACTTATGTGGATGAATACTTAGTTGGAAGACTTACTTGTTGAATTAAAGTTACCCTTTCTCTTGGGTTGTAATAATAAAAGTTCTATAAACCTCGCCATAAATCTGGTATGACATTCTCATTCAAAAAATATTGATATAAAATACCACTTCATCAAATATCATGTAGAGAAGAATGAATTAAAGTTGGAGCATGTTCCTACATCGGAACAAGTTATTAAAATTTTCATAAAACCTTTACCGAAGAAATATTTTTATAAATTGAGGTTGAACATGGGCATCCAAACTCTTTCTCATCAAGGTTGAGGTATATATTTTTCCTCTATCTTATCTAGTCTTTTGATAGTGATGTTAAGGGGATAATTGTTTCATAAATATACCCATTGATGTGTGCTAAACCTTTTAAGGAAGAATGTATGTAGGTGGTTGTGGGTAAGTTTTGAATCCATCATGTAAGTGTGTAAACTATTATAACTATTTTTTGGAGTGGTTATAGTAAAATTTTGTTTTCAAGAAATTAGAATAAGTGAAGAAAGATGTGAAGAAAAACTGAATATGTTTCATGAGTCGCTACTTTTGGACAGCATGACTTTATTGTCAATTATTCTTGTTTCCTACAATGATTTATCTTGAATAGGCTTATAATTGTTGATAATTAATCCATAGCTTGATTTTATAAAGTTTGGTGATTTATGAACCTTGGTTGAAAACAAAATCAAAATGGGAATATTGTTAAGAACAAGTTGATAAAAAGTTATTTTTGGAAGCTGGAAGTTATTTGTTTTGAATATATTGTATTTTTTAATCAAATAATAAAATAAATTGCATCACTTTATAAAATTTAGTTATTTAACTCACAATCGTAATAAGAAGATCAGATATAAAAATCTGAAGAAATTCTATCAGATTAAGAAGAAGTTTTCTAAAATAAAAGGTTCTTCAGACTCACCTCAAGTCTGAAATGAAGTTTCAATCGTAATGAGGAAGATAATCAGAGTATACAAGGATCCGATAAAAATCTAGAAATTCTTTACTGATATTTGATTTATCATAAATCATTGGTAATCTATAAAAACTTATGATGAATGCCTTAATAAAGAAAAGGAGAGAACAAGTGTTTCCAATCATATTGAGGATAGGATTAGAAAGAAATAAGTTATTGGAGGGATGGGAAGTCATAATACTTCCCAATGTAAGTTATATAATGATATACTGATCTTAAACATTCTAAAATTCATGTGAAATTTATGATAAATATATAAATTTATAGAAGAAGAAGGTTTGTGAAGTAAAAGATTCCCAGTCCCAGTATATCGATGTGAGATCACCAGATGCAGAATTTTCAGAAGGATGGAATTTTTTTGTTCAAAACATGAGAAGACAAAGATAATGGTTTTCAGTCAGACCAATAACACAATATATAAATATTCATAGAAATAAGTTGATTTGAATCATAATTAAAAAAGTAAATAAGTTTCTAAAGTTGAATTTGCTGATAGTGGTTCATCATGTGCGGTGTGCCACTGATCATAGGAGTGATACTGACACCGATCATCAGATGCAGTGATGTTTGAAAAAGATAATCAGAGGTATAATTTGTTTAGTTGGAAATTTTTGAGACTGATGCTAGTGAAATAATTCAAATATTGTTCAACAATATAGTCAACCATTTTCATCAATATGAATTTTTTGTTGTTTTCAATTTTTTTTAAATAAAATAAAAGAAATTTAATATGTTTTCATTAATTGGGTCAAGAGTCATCAAACTGACACTGACACCAATTATCAAAGTAAAGTAAAGATTGATCCATAAGATGCAAGATGACACTAATAAAATCATCAGACATCAAATCATTTGTCTAAGGAAAATAAAAGGGAGAACTACTTAATGTAGTTATGAAATATTTGTCATTGGGAGCTTGAAGTTGGGATAGTTTAGAGAATTTATTTATCAACGAAGTTTGAATTTGATGATGAAGTGATTATTGAGGAAGTGCTAACATATTTAGAAGTTTCCACTATGTTTATGGAAAAAGAAAGTTGACTAAAGTATAATAAAGTAGAAATAATTTTTTGATAGAATGGTTTCAATGTTTTATAGTTATCAATTGGTATGGAGCATTGGAACAAGAATATTTATTTTTAGTTGGTACGAAGCATCAGAATAAGAATTTTTTTTCAGTTGGCTCTGAGAATCATAATGAGTGTTTCATATCTTTTATTTGGTATGGAGCAACATGATGAAGAATCTATTATCTTCATCATAATTGGAAAATTAGAATGGAAATCAGAATCAGACTGATGATTGTGAAGAAAGTCTAAAATGAGTTGAAGTTGTGATAAGATTTGAGAATGTTCAAGAAGAAATGATAAGATTTTATAATAATTGAAGAATTCTAATTTTTATCAAAAATAAAAAGAAAATTTATGTTTTGGAAAATTTGGTTGAGCGGGAAAACATTTTGGAATCCCACCTAAACCACTTTTAGAACACCTAAAAATATAAAGAAGTACATTATACTTTTAATTGAAGGAAGTATTGTTCATGGGTGAAGAGAGAAGTTATAGTGATGAAAGTTTTTATAGAGAATAAATTTCTGGATTGATCATTCCGAAGGAATTTTTTCAGACAGAAGAAAAAGAAGAAAGATTGTATTCAGAGTTTTCGGATTGGCCTGACCAATCAGACTGGGTTTTCTTAACTAAGACAGAAGTAGTTCAGAATTGTTTCAGTGGTATTCTGGTAGATTTATATTATTAGATTGAGTAATTGAACTAGAAAATAGAACTAGATATTATAATGGGTCCATTATGAAGTCCAGATAAATTCTTACCTGCTACTGGGTAGGAAATTTAAGAAATTTTTTTAAGATTATATTTGTGAAAGTTGACAAGGTAGCACAGTAACATGTTTTTAAGTATATGGTGAAAGTTTCTAAATTTTTTTCCCAAAATTGTATTATATAATTTTGTAATACTTGAAGCACATGCACTGTTGTATTGAACATAGTATTGCACAAGTTTAAGGGCATATCCTTCCTATTGTATCCACCCAAAATGATTTTTTCTAGTGGATTGTGTGGTATTGGATTGTTTCTAAACCATACCAAGAACGTAGCTAATCTTTTTGAGTAGTGAACCTTGTAAATTATTATGTTCCTATAGATGTGTGATTATTTTCTTTTTATAAAATTCATAACTCTTTAATAGTATGTTAAGTTTGTTTCAAAATTAATGAAACTTAAAAATAAAAATATATCATTGATTCACCCCCCCCCCCCCAGTGATTCTTAGATCCTAGTTAGGTAATCTCACATACCTGACCCTTCACATGTACTAAACTTAGAGTTCGTACCACTAGAGTATGAAATTTTTTATGAGGAACAACTGATGGAGATTTTGGATCATACAAATAATTTTTTTCAAAACAAGACCACTCAATTGGTCAAAGTTTTTTGGTGAAACCACCAGTTTGAGGAAGCTATGTGGGAAGATGAGGATGTAATGAGGTAGATACATCCTCATTTGTTTGTACTAAAATAATAGAATTTCAAGGATGAAATTAATTTTAAGGGGTTTAGAATATAATACCTTGAGATTTTATGATATATTTTTTTTGTTAAATTTAATTTATTTGGTAGTTTGTGCTACACGCAACACTGAGTTCTAACAAACTGAAATATGATATTTATATTACTATTTAACATGGTCGTTATGACCAAACCATTAAACTTGATGGTATGAATAGGAATGACCTCATTTAAAATATTATTTATAATGTTTTTATAAAAATAAAACATATTGATAAAAAAGTACTTAATTTTTTGTAAATTCTTTATATGTTTCAAAAATATTATTTTCTCAAAAAATGATTTTATTGATTTTTGTGAACAAATAAAAAAAGTAATTTTTGAAAATATTATAAAATTTATTTGAAAAAATGAAATTCATTTTTTTAGTCAAAATATAAAAATTATCTTAAGATGAATTTTTTGTAGATTTATGAAAAGATTAATTTTTTTATGAATAGCGAAAAATACTGGTTTTTATTGAAATTTACCTTTTTATTTAAAGAATTTATATGGTTAAATTTTGTTTTAAAATGGTTTTAAAATTAAAATAATTTAAATTTTATTATAATTAAATCAATATAGGTTATTTTAATCAATTTCATATTGAGTTTTGTTATAAAAACTTTTGAAACTTTTCTCTTTGGAAACCCACTTTTTCATCACATTTATGGGTTTAATTTTAAATTAAATTTTGCCGCTTATGTGAATAGAATTTGGAAAAAGAAATTCCATATTTTGAATCAGTATAATTAATATTATCTAATAAGTTCAACTTAATTTTTAACCATAATTAATACTAAAAATAGTAAAAATTAATTACCTTGGTTGAGGTAAAAATGGGTTTATCGGGTGTTAAACTAAAAATATGAGGGTTAAAAATGACCCAAAACATATATAATTCATAATTAATGGTATATTTATACCTTATATATTCTAAGGGTCAAAAATGATCCATTTTGCATCATTTTTCATGATAAAATCATGGTTGAAATTCTTTATTTTCAAAAATTCCAAGTGTGTCCTCTCCCCCACTTATAAAAGGCCACCCACTCTCCTCTCCTTTACACAATTTCAAAACCCATTGATTCGAAAAATACCTACAAAAATAACTTCTCTAATTACCTTAACTAATCCTATAATCCTTTTTTTAGTTATAAATCTCACCTGGTAAGGATTTTGGTTCAAACCAAAAGAAGTTGTCCAAAGAAGATGTAACGTCCTTAACCGAGAGTTTTCTTTTATTTCTTCCTCTAACTTATTAAAATATTATTAAAACATTATGATATAATAAACTCATTATATTATATATACTAATATGTTATTATGTTAAGTTCATGACCTGCAACCATTTCCTCATCCATCAAATGGGAAATGAAACTATTGATCGTGTGTATAGCAGACTATCGCCTCACAAACTGATGAAATTTGTTTTTCATAACTAATTCTCATGGATGGATATAATGATGTATCTAATGTTTATATATGATATTTATGATATAATAATAATTTTTTAATTATAATATCATATATTCCTTTTTTTACTTTCCACTCCGTAGAGAATATGATAATGTCATTCTTGTGTGTTGTAGATTACCATCTTGCAAAGCAATGTGATTTGTTTTTCACTAACACTTTGCATAGAAAGTAATAAGTATAAAATTAATAAATATATGTGATATATATATTAAATAAAAATTATTATTTAATTTAATATATTATTTATCTTTCTTTCATTTCATTCATTAAAAGATGGAAACAATATTCATGCGTACGTACAACCTACCGTCTCCATGAACGGTGTATTTTATTTTATTTATATAACTTTTATGGATTACTATAAATAAATATAAACTATATATATATGATATTTATATAATTTTTAAATTTTTTGAGATCATTGAACCATGATCAAAGTAAACAGATTGAAAATATCAAACCAAAACATACATGAAAAATGAAATAGTTATTACCTGAAACTTGATTTTAACAAGGATTTATTGATAAATAGGTAATAAAAATTCATAAGTAAATCATATATGGTATTATACATATTATTATGTTTCTTTAATATATGTATAATAAAGTTATATTTATTATACAAGAGGTTCGAATATGTATGAAGGAAGTTGAGACTTAAGGTAAGGTATTTTTGTTTCAAATTACCTTTTTTTGGACATAAGATACGTTATGCACCTATATTATATTCATGATATAAGTTTAATTTGATTTTTATCTTTATTAGTTATTATGATTCAAAATATACCAAAGTGGTAAAGATTTTATGTCACAATCTCATCGTTTATCAGGATTTTTTATGATTATATTTCTAATTATGAAACCTTATGATATATCTCTCAAGAAACTCATGTATTTTCTTTTAATATAGTTATTTCTTGAGAATACATGTTTTTATTTCATTTTCATCTTTTTAGGTACTCAAGGGATTAAAAATATGTTTTTTTAAGAAAAATAAATTTTATTTCTCTCTTCAGTCGAAAATGATTTTTCTTCCATATCTATGTTATCAAAAAAATGTTTTAAATTTTTTTTAAAAATATCATAAGATTGTTTAAAGTAATTTATAACCTTGTTTTAATTTTCATAAAATTATTTAAAAGTAATATTATTATCCTTTTCTAAATGATTTTCTTTTGAATGTTTCTGAAAATGTGAAAGGAATCTTTGTTTTAAAGTGTATGGAATGAATAGAATTTTTCACTGTCATGACCACTCAATGTTTTAAAGATTCCATTACAGGTTTAAAATATTATTTTAAAATGAAATATTTTATTTAATATTTGGGATGTTTTTTTATTTTAAATAAGTTTCAAAATGGAAAGGATGTTTTCCGCAATAATGTTTTAATGATTTTTTATGGAATTTCTATTCATCAATGACAACAACCTTTTGTGTTGCTTATGTTTTATTGGTTGAGATAATTTAGAAATATCCTCATATTATATTAAAAATAACTCACTTTAGATTAATTTCTAATATAAAATGAATTTATATTAATTTAATAGATTGGGAGTTTCCAAAAGTACCCCTCACCTCAATTATAAAAGGGCACCTCCTCCCTCACTTACTTACATCACTTTTAGCCTTATATCTTGACCAAAAACTACCCAAATAATCTTAAAACTTCTATAAAATCATCCTATAAGACTATATTCAGGAAAAAATCAAACCAAGGAAGGAATTTGGTACAAACCAAAAGAAGTTTTCTGAATAAAAGGTAATGTTATTCAACGATCACTTTAGTTTTATTTCTTTCCTCACTCCTTAATTTATTATTATTTCATGCTTGTATAATAACATTAGTATCCTAAATATACTGAGATGTTTTTTTTAATATTCAAACCTACACCTACACACACTTCCATCAAATGGGTAATGAATTTATCTTTTATGTACAGTGAACTACCGCCTCATGGAATGATATCGTTCATTTTTCCTTTACCAACTCTCATGAATGGTCATTATGATGGACACGCTATTTTTATATGATATATATTTTATATATTTTATCTTATTACTACTTTAATTTTTATATAACACATGCTTTCATTCTTTCTATTTTTTGTAAATACGATAACATCGTTTGTG
Organism: Viscum album; assembly: GCA_963277665.1. NCBI lineage: Eukaryota > Viridiplantae > Streptophyta > Magnoliopsida > Santalales > Viscaceae > Viscum > Viscum album. Next base: position 1,191,533,448 of record OY728123.1, on the reverse strand, counting down.
GAAGGAAGTGTGGACTATCGCCTCCTCAAAGTGACGTGATTCATTCACACTATACATGGAACATATAAAGGATGGTTTAATAAAAATATATGATATATATGACATATATATGATAATATAATTATAATATAAATATATATAATTTTATTTTCATTCTTTTTATATGAAAAAGAAATGAAAGTAGCATTCATGTGTACGTACAACCAACTGTCTCCATGAACGTTGCATTTCATTTCCTATATCTAAATATTATGGATTATTATAAATACATATATATTGGATATATATGATATTTAAATAATGTTTTACATTTTTTAGATGATTAAATCATGATATTCATAATAGTAACAACAAATAACATGTCAAAACTTACTCGAGAAACTATGCAATTAACACCCTAAATAGTGAAAATAATGAAAGATTACTAAAAAATAGGTAATAAGATATTATAAGAGTATCATATATGATATAATAAATATTAATATGGTTATGTAATAAGTTATTAACATTATTTAAACAATTATACAGGAGGTTAAAGTATGTCCTTCCAAAAGGAAATGCAAGGTAAGGGATCTTTGTCTCACTTTTATTTATGTGGGACACATGCCTTATACACTGCTTATTTATTTTGTGTAGTGGATATACCACATGTGAATTTAATTTATGGGTATTATTATAAATATTATGGTATTTTAATATACATATAATTTTCTTTCTTTAATGATCATACGATTCTACTGATTGTAAAGTGATATGTGTTTATTTCACAATATCATCATTATTCGGGATTATTTTTGTTTAAGTCTCCACTGGGGAAATTTATCTTCCATGTTAATATTTTATAAAAAAAATAAAAAAAAAATTTAATATTATCCAATGATTATTTAATTTTATTTTTACTCATTTTAAATTTCTACAAAAATCTTTAAAATGAATCTTCCTGTTGTTTTCCAAAATAAGGTGCTTTATAACTCTTATTACAAAATTAAAAGGAATTTTTTTTAACTTATATGACATGAATTGAATTTTATTATATAATTACACACTAATGTTTTGAATCTTCATTTATAATTTTACAAGTTTATTTTAAAAGAAAATATTTTCTTTTAAAAATTTGTGGCCTTTTAATTAAATAATTACAAAGTGGTCAGGGATTTTTATCTCATTTTTATTTTTGTAAGATATGATTTATTCACCGCTTATTTATTTTGTGCAATGTGATTCCCCTTTGATATATAATATCATTAATCTATTTATCTTAATGGTATTCAATGTTTCATTTAATAATTATTTAGTTTTATGGGGCTTATGATTCAAATATTTCAAAGAGGTGTGGGACACTTTGATTTAAATATATTTTTTTTAAATCGATTATTTGATATATGAGGAATGATTTAGACTGGTATGGAATGGTTTGGGGAATATTTAATATAATACCTATGGTTTGGCGATCAATTAATACAAGCTCCTCGATTCATTAGTAGTCTCATGAGATGAAATCAGTTGGAAACAAACTCTTCGAGTTTGTTTCCAAGTAAAATAGATAGGTTTCTACCCACAGACATAAATCATCTTGTGAAATGTCTTGATGGTAGTGGTTCATGTTTTATATACATTATGTCCAATAATTAAGCATTACCTTTATTGATAATTCGTTTATTATTATTATCCATGAGATTATTACGTCGATGAATCAATGGATGCATTTCATTCTCGGTTTATTGATTAAATGGCATGTGTTTCAGTTTCTTGCCTTTCTATATTGAGTATGTCATATCTAGTTTATTTTAATGGAATGTTTTATCAGTTATTTACCTTGACATGTTGATTTACACTCATCAATTCATTATTACTTCTGCTTTACTTACCCTTACTAAGAATTTGTCTCACCCTTTTATTTTTTTCTATTTTCCTCAGGTTATGAAGATGAAATTTTTAAATGAGTTCAAGGATACAAATTATTTTTCCTTTGTTATGTTTTATATTTTACCAATGTAATAAGGGAACCATTTATGTATGTAGTTCTTTAAGACTACTAAATTGATCAGTCCTTTGGGATTTTATTTCTTATAATCATGCCAATATAATAAAATAATGTACCGGCTCTAGGATTCTAGGGTTGGGGAATTACAGCTGGTATCAAAGGAATTTTAGTAGAAACCTTGGCAACTATATTTAGGAAAAATAGATTAGAGAACATAACTATGATACAGAATTTGAGGATAAGTATATGAGAACATACTAAAGTTTTAGTTAGATAGAGATTATATGGTTTTCCTAGCAATACATCTATGTTTGGATACTATAAGTGGATGTGGTTCTAGCACATATATACCTAGGGGTAATAACTCTGAAAAGGTGCATCGGACCTAACTCGATCATAACCCAGTACACGATAAAGGGCCTTATTATGCACCTAGTTTGTCACTCCCAGTGGATATGCTTAGGGTAAATCACATTTTTTGCAATCCATTATGAAGTATTTGAATAGATGATGACAATGAATGACCTAGGATAAACCTTAGACCAAGGAATAACCTAGGTTGAAATAAAATGGATGATGTATTTATGTATTGAGGTTGTACCTAAAAAACATAGTTAAAATGCTATTTTGTGATTAACCTTATTTCAAATATGTCCACTATATTTATTTTTCAAGTTATATTCATATGGTTTTAGAAAAAGGATAACTTGTATATCGGGTGGAAACCCGTCGTTTCTGGTAAGGCTGTGGGGTTTGAACCCACAACCGAAGGGTGAAAACGGTGTAATGCCTACCACTAGCCTATGTGAAGTCCTGGTTAGCATGTTTTTTTAGTTATTTAAAATTTCTCATGGATAAAGGTTGTTTTTATTTTAGGGACATTTTTTATCAAATAGATAACATTGGTATTGGAAAATGATTTGGTGATTAAGTGATTAATGTTATTTTGGAAGAATTTAACTATTTTGGAAATCCTATAAGATTAAGGTAAACAAAATGAATTGTATTTTGGAGTAAAATATGATTTTATTGTGGACTTATAGTGATTCGGGTTATTTATGGAAATGATTATCAAACCTTATAGATTATGAGATTTATGAAATTAAGTTATTGGTATAAGATATTAAAAGTGATTTATGTTATTTGGAAGACTATACGATCAAATACTTTTGATTTTTGGGTTTTAATATTAGTATAGAATATTTTTTAGGAAGGATGGTTATTTATTGAATGATCTATGCTAAAATTTGGGGTTTTACTATTGAATTTTGGATATTATTTTTAGGAAATTGTCTTATCTTATCCTAACCATTTTGGTTTTGGTTAATGTATAATGATAAAAGGAATATATAGTTATACTTTTTTGGATTTTTTGATCCTTATATGTTTATTTTAAATCCTAAGGCCTAAAAAAAATCACCTTAAATACTCATCGTTTAGAGAAAAAGATGAGTTTCTGGTGGAAATTGATTAAAGGATAAAACTCTACTTGTAAAGTAATTATGTTTTCTTATGTTCTTATTTTATGAAGTAAATGAATTATTAAACTCTAGGGAAAAGATCTTTAACCAAAAAAGTTATTCTATTACCTTCTTTTATAATGAATCAAATGGTCCCTTAGATCATCGTAGATTTATAGCTTTGTGATTGTTAAATTTCTTTTGACCATGTTCTCTATCACTCTTTATCAGAACTCGATGGTTATATTTATCTTACATGTCCATGTTTTACTATATGTAACCCTAGTATGTGTTATCTCCAATTAACTTTGTACTTCCCTTTATTTTAAAGTGGAGGTCTCGTTAATCATTTTTTTGATGTGAGATTTCAACAAAGATATTTTGAAAAGTCAAACCCCTAGATTTTGATCTCGAGTTCAAATTGTGAGGATGAAATTTATTGAAGGAGTGGATAATATAACACCCCAACATTTTATAGTATGTATCATCTTAAATAAATTCAATTTCTTCAGTAGCATACATTTCATGTAACATCAAGCATAAACGGACCATGATTAAAATTATTATTTAAAATGAAATTATAACCTAGTCATTAAATTGGATGGAATGAATAATATTAAAAAAATTATGAAATTTATATATTATATATTTAATCAAATGTTTTTACATTCATCCAAATGATTTTTTAGGCATGAGATAAGAATGAATTCAATTTTATGCATTAAAAGAATATATTTTTCTAAATGTAATTTTACCACCTTTTAATGGAGAACCTATTTTAAATCCATTTTTTGAAAATTTTATATATTTTATTTGAAAAAATAAACTTATTTTAATGTGTAATATAAAAATTTACTTTGGTTTAATTTTTTATATTTTTCTAACAAGTTTCATGTTTTGATGAATAGTGATAAAATATTTCATTTTAATTGAAAATATCTTTTTCTTCTAATTAATTTATCATGTTAAATTATATATTTGAATGGTTTAAAAGTATAATTAGATCAACTTTTTATAATTTAATACAATTAAGGTCATTGGAATCAATTTCACATTGAAATTAGATATAAAAACTTTGTGAACTTTTAAACATTTTTACTTTAAAAACTCATTTTCTCATTCTATTAACGAGATTAATTTTTAATTAATTTTTGAAATTTATATATTTTTAATTTTGGAAAATGGATTTCATATGTGTAATAAATGTTTCCAAATTATGTAAATAGGTTACTTTTATTTTTTGCACATTATGAATAGTAACTTTAGTAATTTTTTTATTACCGCGGTTAAGGGTAAATCAAGTAATTAAAGTTAAAAATTATATAATAAATATTATAAAATTACCCTAACACTTTTCCTAATTTTATTTTATGATTTTTTTTGACTAAAATCATCATTGTTCCAAAATTATAACCTTTTTAAGCTACTTGGATAAATTTAATCATTTTTTTAGTATTTTATTCTAAGGGAAGTCTAATATGTCACACTCATATTTTTAAGAAGTATTACATTTTTTATATATGGTTATTAAGAAGTTGTCTTCAAATATAAATATTAATTTGAAATATAAAAGATTAATATTCATCATTATAATTTATTTTTAATTTTTAGGGAATAAAAAATCAAATTAAAGGTTTTCACAATGATTATGTAGTAATTGTTTAATTAATGGACATATCAAATAAATGTTTTTAAAAATATTAAAATAAATACAATTTTATACAATTGATATCATCCAAGAATTTTATATATTAACTATAAATATTAAATATGCATTAATTTTTTTTTTTTTTTGAGGTTATCTTGTGTATTTATATTTTTTAAAAAGTCAAGAAATGAATAGTGTCAAAATTGACATTAATGATATTTTAAAATAAATAATATTTTATTAAATGATATAAAATTTATAAAAATCTAAAATTAGGCTAAATGATTGTTATAAAGCTTAAAATGTTATTTGTTACTCATATATGGTCTATTTGATATTTTATAGTAACTATATTAACCATTAAAGAGGAAATATTTAAGTTGTCACAATAAGAGTTAAAGGGTTTAACTAAGGGTTAAAGCTAAAAGATAAGGGTAATAATGTGACCTAAACTAGTATAAAAATTATTTTTTTAGATTATTTTCACCCATAATAATCTTATATTATAAATAACTCACTTTTTATTCATTTTTAATATAAAATTAATTTATTTTAATTTAATATATTGAGAGTTTCCAAAAGCACCTCTCACCTCAATTATAAAAGGGAACCTCCTCCCTCACTTCATCACACCACTTTGAGCCTTATAGATCGACCAAAACCTGACCAAATAATCTCCAAACTTTACTTACCTCATCATATAAGTCTAAATTTGGGCATAAATAAAACCAATAAATGAATTTGGTATAAACCAAAAGGAGTTACCTAAATAAAAGGTAACGTTCTTCAATGATCACTTTTTTTATTTCTTTCCCCACTCTTTCATTTCTTATTATTAGATTCTTATATAATAAAATAAATATCCTTAATATATTGATTTTTTTATGTTAAGGTTTTTACCTACACCTACACACACTTCCATCAAATGGGTAATGAATTTACCATTCATGTACGGCGAACTACCGCCACGTGGAACGATGTCGGTTGTTTTTCCTTTACCACCTCTCATGAATGGTAATTATGATGGGAATGATGTTTTTATATGATATTTATTATATTTATAAGGCCCCAGCCTTAAACCTTAATTAATATTGAATTAAATGAATAATTCACATTGAGGATCTTTTCAGGTTTAGAGTTTTAGAGAATTAGAACATAACTATTACATCTCAAAAGATTACAAAGTAGACACTTCTACTAAGTTGCCATAAAAAAACTCTTAAAAAGAAACATGTCTAGTTCCATGTCTTATATAGCATGACATTCCCTTGATCCCATCCTTGACCTTATTCCACTTTAAGTCCTGTGAAAAACATTTCGAAAAAAACTTGGGGTGAGCATAAAAAGCTCAGTAAGGGATACACAAAGAATGAAAACTGTTACTTTTTCAAACATCAAGTAAACCATGTATACTCTAAAAAAGTAATACCTTCACTATCATGAAGTAGTAAAAACTCTTCACTGAATAAAGTATCATTACTTACCTTTTTGTAACCAAAGGATTACCATAAAACCCATATAAATAACACATAGCATATATAAAGGTAACTTGGGACATAAACATTCTTAAGTGGAATAACCATACGATCGACTTCCACACATATCACTTAATGGAATAGCCATACGGCCAATTTCCATACATACTTAATAGAATAGCCATACGGCCGACTTCCATACCCAATGCATTGGAGGTTATAACGTAACCACCCGTCCTGGTATTCACGGAACCACCCGTCATATGGTTTATAACGTAACCACCCATTAAAATGTCCAAGTACCAATATAAAATCATAAAACATAAAACCAATATAAAGGAATGATAACATTTCCACATCACAATATATCATAATAGAATCCTTTATCAAAACCATTTTCAATACCAAAATACATAAAAGAGTATATGGTATTTATTTTATTTTAAAAACATTACGGCTTGTTGAGGAAGCCAAAGACCAAATAATACTCGCGGCGGCGGAAAAGGTCGTTGTCACCGCGTACGTTAAAAAAAACATTCCTTTTTATTGTTTAGTAAAATGATTCGTAGAAAAAGATTCCTTTTGTATAAAAGTATAAGTCAATGGGGTTTATACACCGTATAAAAGAATGTTGTGTATAAAACGAAATATTCCTCAATGAAAGGAGGTTGAGACGAAGTCCCTTACCTTGGGTCCGACTTGATCGTTCTTTAACGTCCTGAATAATAAACTTGAGTTAATTTCTACTTGATTAAGAACCTTTTTAAAGTTCATTATTCCTTTTATATCACTTATTTCCATGTTATAAACATTATGTAACCATTTAAGTTAATAATGTTTGTTTTGTCGATATTTGGTTCTTAAGTCGAAAGTGGACTTCTTACAATTACATGTTGTTCGTGTGGTCAAAGGTTATTTATATCCAGAATGACATTCCTGATTTGGATATCATATATATCATATATATCCAGCATATAAATGTATTTATAATATTACATAATCATTTAGAGGTAAGAAATGAAATGCACCATTCATGGAGACGGTAAGCCGTACGTACGCATAAACGCTACTTTCATTTCTTTGTCATATTAATGGAATTAAAACTAAATGAGAGGTATGTATATTTTAATTCCAGAATTATATTCATAATTTAGATATACCATTAATTATATATATCTATTATATACATGTACTTTTAATAGTATATTACATTTGGGGATAAGAAATGAAATGCACCGTTCATGGAGACGGTAAGCCGTACATACGCATGAACGCTACTTTCATTTCTATCTCATACTTTAATGGAAAGAAATAATAATGATATATAGGTATATTATAATTCCAGTATAACATCATATATAATAACTTTAAATCCATCCTTTACACGTCCCACATATGGCATTGACGAATCACATCACTTTGAGGAGGCGGTAGTCCGCACTTCCTTAAATGAAGATATCGTGTTTACCCATAATGGAAACCATAAAGGTATGCCCAAAATGAAAAACACAGAAGCTTAAAGAAAACATAAACATATTATATATCATATATAAATATAGTTAAATCTTAATGGCCACCTTTTAAGGTGTTAAAGGAATGTTGAACAATCATCGTTTCGGGAGGCATAAATTCACCATCCACAGAAACAGTATGTTCTTTAACCATTAGATGAAGGTGTGTGTAAGTGTAGCTCGAATACCTCTTATAACAACATCCTAGTATATTGAAGATACTTTAGTTGTTACAAAAGAAATAAATAAAAAGAGTTTAGGGGTTTGGAGAAGCAAAATAATACAAAAGGACTCAAGTGAAGACATTACCTCAAAATCGGGTAACTCCCTTTGGTTTGAGCTCAAAGGCTTCCTTGGGAAGACTTATGCCCAAATGGAGGCTTCAAGGAGTAAGATAAGGAAGTGGAGAGACAAAATGTTCAGGGGTTGGCCGAGCCAAAGGCTTTGGGAGTGTGGGTAAGGTGGTAGAGGTGGGGGCCTTTTATAAGAGGAGAGGAGGGGCACTTTTGGAAAGTAAAGAAATATTACTTTATTTGAAAATGTGTTTCGGTTTTAAAAGGTCCCACATTGATATAATTCGTGTATAAGGTGATAAGGGTTCTAAATACACTCATCCAATAAGTTTTGGACATGTGTAGTTCATATATTTTACATTATCTTTCTATTTTATTTAAATCGTCAAATAATGATGTCATCGCTGCATCATTATTATGTCATAAATAATTTAATTTATTTAATGTCTAAAAATTATAAAAAAACTACTATGATGTATGAAATCTTTTTAGATTTCCAATTAATATTTATAATCAAAAATCTGACTTGTATAACCCCATTTAAAAATTGTTTTAGTAAAACATATCATGTTTGTGCCATTTTTTACATTAACATTAAATAAAAGGTATTTATGTCATTTTCCAACCAAAGTGGCTCCATGGGGTCCCCAAGTTGACCCATGGCTTGTCTTGGTCGTCCATGACACATACAATGAGGGTAGGACATGTGTCAAGGTATTTTCATTTTATTATAATATCATTTTTTCCTTAAATTGCACTAATTACCTCTAATCGCGATTAAAAACTTAATAAGTTACTATTCACCAAAAAATTATTTTAATCTCATTGAACCACATTTTACTTCTTAGTGACAACCATGTATGTCGGATTTTTGAAATTCAATACACAAAGGTGGCAAAATTTCATTTAAATGGAAAATCAGTTTTTATAAGTACCACTTAGTGATTTCACTATTCATCAAAAATTGAAGTTTTTCAGAAAAATTCCAAAAATTCACCCTAAGCTATATTTGATATTCCGAATTCAAAAATGAAGTCCATTTTACAAAATTCAAAACATATAAGTCAAATTAATTAATTTAATAATTAATTCCCGTTGTCATGACAAATAGCGTGTTTTTGTGAAACAATAAGTATCAAAAGATTGACACTAGTTTAAGTCTGATTTCAAAGTGAAATTAATTCCAACGACCACTATTGGATTTAATGGTAAAAATATTTTCTAATTTCACTTTAAAACCAATTCAAATAATAATCTAATCATATAAATAAATTAGATCAAAAAGAGGTTTTGAATTAAAATACAACATTTACAATATTCATTAAAAAAAATGAACTTTATCGGAAAGATACCAAAAATTTACACAAAGTAAATTTTGATGTCCCGATTCTAAAGAAGAATTATATTTGGTCCAATAGAATTTATAAGATTGATCAAAACTATATTTAATGATGGTTCGCCGTCAAAAGGTGATAAGTGAACCCTTAGTGAAAATTAGGGTATAAATGCCTAAAATTGAATTCTTTCCGAATTTTAAGCCTTTATCTTTTATTGGGTAAATATAAAAACATTTAAAAACATATATAATCATATTTTAGTTATTTCTATCCATTCCCGCCAGTACAACGGCTACATGTTAACTACCATTTAAAATAATATTATTATATTACTAGTGTGCAACGTAAGATTTCAATGAAACTCATCGTTGCGTATCGAGTACGCTATCGAATGTAGAAACCCCTTTTAATTAAAATTAATATTTATTTCGTAAATATTAATTAATATGAAAATTCTTTATTCTTTATTTACCTGGGATGTTACAATATTTATTTTATATTAATACCAATTTAATTTTTATATAACATATACCTTCATGCTTTTAATTTGTGTAAATATAATAACATCGTTTGTGGAAGTGTGGACTACTGCCTCCTCAAAGCGATGTGATTCGTTCACACTATACATGGAAAGTATAAAGGGTGGTTTTAATAAAAATATGTGATATATTTAGAATATATATGATATTTTAATTATAATATACATATATATAATTTACTTTTCATTATTTTTATATGGAAAAGAAATGAAGGTATAGTTCGTGCGTACGTATGGCCTACCGTCTCCATGAACGGTGCATTTCATTTCCTATCACCAAGTATTATGGATTATTATAAATACATATATAATGGATATATATGGTATTTAAATCATGTTTTACATTATTTATATGATTAAATCATTGTCTATGTAATAGTAACAACAAATAACATGTCAAAACTTACTCGAGAAACTAGGCAATTAACACCCAAAATAGTGAAAATAATGAAAGATTACTAACAAACAGGTAATAAAATATTACAAGAGGATAATATATGATATCATAAATATTAATCTGATTATTTATTAAGTTATTAACATTATTAAAACCATTATATAGGTTGTTAAATGATGTTCACCCAAAAGGAAATGCAAGGTAAGGGATCTTTGTCTCACTTTTATTTCTGTGGGATACATGCCTTATACACTACTTATTTATTTTGTGTGGTGTATATACCACCCATGAATGTATTTAATGAGTATTATTATGAATATTATGGTATTTTAATATCCATATATTTTCTTTCTTTCATGGGCATAAAATTATACCAATTTTAAAGTGATGTGTATTTATTTCACAATCTCGTCGTTATTCGGGATTGTTTTTGTTTAAGTCTCCACTGGGGAATATTTATCTTCCATGTTAGTGTTTTCTAAAAATGTTTTTACTATTATAAAATGATTATTTAATTTCATTTTAACCCCTTTTTTACTTTCTACAAAATTATTTAAATGGAATCTTCTTTTTTTTTCTAAAACAAGGTACTTTATGAATTTTCTTACAAAAGTAAAAGAAATGTTTTTTTAACTTATACGGCATGAACAAAATTTTTTGTTGGAATGAAATTATAATGTTTTGAATATTAATTTACAAGTTTACAAGGTTCTTTTAAAATAAAATATTTTTTTATAAATGCACAGCCTTTTAAATAAATGATTACAAAGTGGTAATGGATTTTCATCTCAATTTTATTTTTATGAGATATGCTTTAGTCACCACTTATTTTTTTTGTACAGTGTACTGCCTCTTTGATATATAATATCATGAATATCTTTATATTCATGGTATTCAATATTTCATTTTATAATTATTTAGTTTTATAGGTATTATGATTCAAATATTTCAAAGTGGTATGGGACACTTTGATTTAAAGATATATTTTTTAAATTGATTATTTGATATATGAGGAATGCTTTGAATTGGTATGAAATGGGTTAGGGCCCATTTAATGTAATATTTTTGGACTTGGGACCAGTTAATTCAATCCTCTCGATGCATTGGTAGTCTCATGAGATGGAATCAATTGGAAACAAACCCTTAGAGTTTGTTTCTATAAAGAATATATGGTTTTTTACCCACACACTTAAACCAACTTGTGAAAGGTCTTGATTGTAGTGGTTCATGTGTTAGATACATGAAATCCAATAATTAGGCATTTCCTTTATTTACAATTCATTTATTATTATTATCTGTGATATTATTACATCGATGAATATATGGATACATTTCATTCTCAAATTATTGATTAAATGGAATGTGTTTCAATTTCTCACCTTTTCATATTGAGAATGTCTTATCTAGTTTATTTGAATGTCATGTGTTATCAGTTATTTAACTTTCCATGTTTATTTACTCTCATCAATTCATTATTTCTTCTACTTTACTTACCCTTACTGAGCATTTGAGCTCGTACTTTTATTTTTTATATTTTTCCAGGTTATGAAGATGAAATTTTTGAATGAGTTTAGGGATGAAAATTATTTTACTTTATTATGTTTTATGTTTTACCAATGTAATAAGGGTACTATTTATGTATCTAGTTATTAAAGACTACAAAACTGATTAGTCCTTCAAGATTTTATTCCTTGTAATCATGTCAATGTAATAAAATAATGCAGCGGCTTCGGGATTCTAGTGTCAGGGCGTTGCAAAAAAATTCCATGAAATTTAATTTGAACATGTTTCTTAGAGTACTATTTCATTTCCATATGTAATAACCTTATTTGTATGTCTTTAGGCTGAGATATGCCTCATTTGCTGAGGTGGGTTCCATTCTACTAGCCAAAAAAAAAATTTAAATTGATTGATTTTTTTGGGCCTATTGAAGTTCGAATGATCTTGAGGTTTAAAATAATAAGTTGAATCCCATGAACAAAAGAAACCTAAAAAAAGAATAACTCCATTTGGATAAATATTGTAAAATTTATGATCGAATTACAGAAGTGATAAAAATATGTTAAAATTCCATAATTAAGAAATTTTTACATTTTAACCCAAAACTCACCAAAAATATAAAAATGATGCAAATCAGCTCAAATTGTTAAATTGTAAATGATTAAATCATTGAAAAATCATATGAAAAATAATGAAAATATTGGCTCTATTAATTCCCCCACACTTAGAAATTGGACTCCCAGAAAAGTAATCATCAAAATCAAATTAAAGAAAATTCAAAAACATATACCCATGAGATACACCAATCTAACAACAAGAAACAAAAGATATAATGCCTCCCCAAAAACCATTATTTAAAGATCTACATTCAGATAAATAAATACATTTCAACTTTATTTCTCCTTCCATTTACACAAGACACCTACCTCACATGAATTTTCTCTCATCTTAAAAATGTTAATTTTCAACAAGGATTTTATCATCCAAACTCATACAAGAGTCACCATAGACTTAGTAAATCCCAACATATCCACCTGATGCAAGTCAAGGAAATGTGTTTATCATGAGGACTTTTCATGTTTTTTCAATGGATTTCTTTTGGTATGATTTATATATCAAAAATTCTAAGGCTAAATTATGAGGGTTTAGATATTTTTGAAGAAAAATTTCATGATTCTAGTTTTCACTCAAGTATGGTCTCCTCCTTACTCCACTTAGTATAAAATCATCTCTAAAATAATATAAAAATGTGTTTTATTAATAGCCCATACATTCTCTACTTCTTAATCTTTATCATATTAAATTATTCCCAAAATTTCAAAAAAATCTTCAAAAGATCTTGAAGCTCTAGAAAGGAAAATCTTCTTTTAACCTAAAAGATCCAGAAGGGAACAAATTTCAACAAAATAAATTTTTTAGCAACAAAAAAATCTCTTAATTATTTTATTTTACACCCAAATTAGTTCCAAATTATGTATCACAACATAAGATAGCTTCCCCCACACTTGAGCTCAACTAGATCATGAAATTTCACTTTAAGAATAGGTTGGATGAGGGAAATTGGCATGTAATGTGGCTAACCTAATAGTTTTTTCATAGATTCTAAGGGATACATAGATTAAATATACAAGTAATTACATAATAAAAATTATTCCCTTGAAAAGTGGTAATTTAAAACTAAAAAAATCTCAATCATTTAAAACACAAGTACCTCAAACCCTCAAGTTTTTATAGAAATAAATCAAATTATAGTTAAGTAAAGCATGGTTTGGTTCTCTCAAGAAGTGAGGTGGATGTAAATAATATGAAAAAAAGGTTCAGAAGAATCAAAATAAAGTGATTTCAAAGATAAAGATGGTGAGATGTGGAATGGGATTCAAAAAGCAGAGGAATTTTCATGAAATTCCAAAAGATTTGAACTTGAAACAAAGTCATTTTATACATTAATTTAAGCTCAGATTCATGGGATAAATTGTTTCACTCACTTAAATGGGTTTCAAAAATGAAAAAAATAACAATTTGATCACATAGGTTTCAAAAACACACAAAAAATGAAAAGGAGAAAAAAAAATTGAAAACACGCAATTGTTTTTAGAAAAAATAAGAAAAAATCATAAACTACAATGGTTCCCTCCCCCCATACTTAAATTATGAAATGTCTCAATTCATTAAAGTAGATATAACATGTAATAAATTTTTAATTCAATCATAGTAAACAAGTTTTAAGGATAGGTATAACCTGACTTATTGGAATTACAATATTGAGTTAATCTCATAAATGTTTCACACTAAAAACCTATTACCAAAAGAAGAAAAGAACACATAATAAATTTATTGGAAGAAAATAAAATTAGAATATAAGGATAGATCTTGGTTTAATCTCACAAGTGGTCCCTAGGTTTTGAATGCCTTCAGATGGGCAGTTCTAGTAGGTTATCCTCAATCTGATGGTGGGTGGAATTTCTTTGAGATAAACCACCATCACTTCTTCTTTATAACATGCGCTTCTTCCTTTTTGTTAAGTACTCTATAGATGGAGTATAGAAAAACCACCCCTATGGTAATGGGATACAACTTTCATGGTGGGGTAAGATAAATAATGATTCCCCCTCTTTCTTGGTTGACACTTGCATAACCTCTTCTTCATTTTCCAGTTCATTATTTAGGTATGCTGCATCAAAAGAATATTCAAAGGGAAAGTTAGAGTTTAATTTTATTTGAATAAAATTAAAACATTAAGATTCAATATCAAATTATTCCTTTTAATGTAGTCAACTTGTGTCTCAATTTCCTCCATCAAAGTCATTTTTATATCTTCTTGTACTCCCTCCAATAAATGTTTAAAATGTTTGGGGAGCTTCATATGTTCCTCATTGGGTACATCTTCTTTTTCATTATCTTCTTCCAAGGAAAAAAATAATTTGACTAAATCTTAAAATTTAAAATAAGGGGAGGTAATATTCAATTCATCTTTAATAAAATCAAAATGAAAATAGTTTATAAAAATATTATCTCCCTTAAGTGTCTTGACTTCAATTTCTTTCTTAGCGAAAAAGTGATTTTTGGAGTTAAATTTCATTGGAAAAAGTTATGTGGTCAGACTCTTCCATATTTTCTTCAAATTTAACAACTTTAGTGGTTTATTATCCTTCTAAATCTAGGGATATATACAAAGGTGTTGGTTCTTATAATTTTTCAAGAACTAGGAGATCATATTGCACCTCATATTCATTCCATAAGTCATCAAAATATTGTTGATCTCCCATGTGTACTTTAGAAAAAAATATTCTTCATCAATCCCCTTAAACATTAGTTGAGTATGGCCAAATGAATCTTCTTTGAATTACATCAAGGTCTCCTTAGGTTTTTCAACAACAAAGATGAGTGGGGAATCCACTTCCACCACTGGATCGGGTTTAGGTTTGGGTTTCTCTTGGGATGTGTGGAAATATTCAATTAGCCATTCCATTTTTATCTCTAGGTCCTCTATTTCTTATAAAGGTCCATGCAATTGGGATTTTTTTTAAATTTATTCTTCTTATTTAACCTGTGGAATTTCTTTAAAAATATTTCTAGGAAACAAGGAAGACTCTTTTTGTACCTCGACTATTTCTTGATAAAATTCTAGGAAGTACTCATGGAGTTTAATTAATTATTCAGCCAATCCCTCTAACACTAGCTATTCGAGGTTCACTTTAATGTCCTGGATGAGATCCTTGAATTTCTCCTCAATGAAAATTTTTCTCCAAGCACCATTGATCTATTTAGTAAATAAAGAAACGCTATCCTATGTAGACCAATGTGGGTTAAATATTTTTTTTTATTTTTTTAACTTTAAAATAGATGAATATTTATAATTAGATTGTTGGAATTTCCTCCTCGATAACAGTGCCAAGTTTTGACACATGACTGTCATGGGGTGTGAAAAAAACACTCATTTTCTAAGTTAAAATTTAGTGCAGTGGTTAACCTAGGTTTTCTTCATATATGAGCACTCAATAATCAAGTTTGACACTTTGAATTAGAGGTAAAATGGTTTTTTGACATTATTTGATTTTGAAAATAAACGATAGCAATGAAACAAAATAAAGAAATTAAGAAATTTATTGAATAAAATGATAAAGAGAGTGATTGAAAACTTTTATATGATTAGGGTGATCAGGTTAGGTCCAGTTTTCCAATTTCAATGTTATCCTAGTTCCAATTTATCCAATCCTCTTATACAAATCTAATTAAAGTGAGATTATATGATCGCTTCATACCAATCCCTTATCCAAATAGTGATGTTGAGAGTAAACCTTTACAGGATCTCATATCATTCTACCCTCCTTCCTATGTGTGATGGAGTTATAATAAATAAAATCAATTGGCTTAGTCAATATCCAATTGGGTCTTGTTTGTCCCAAATAATCAAGAATATCCACTACCTCTCTCACAAGTACTAACGATCATCGAGTACTTAACCACTAAGCTCTAGTCTATTACATAATATATAAATTAAAACCTGGTATAGGGAGATCACTACGGGAAAAAGGGGTTTTTGCGACGGGTTATTTACGATGGGGATAAATCCCTTCACAAATAGTCCCGTTAGAAACTTATTTGCGATGGGGGCATTTTCCCGTCGCAAATAACTACTTATTTGCGACGAGGAAAGTTCACCCATCGCAAAAGGTTTGGCACGCAATGCACACCAAACCGCGGGAAAGTTATTTGCGATGGGGGGGTTACCACCCGTCACAAATAACCGACGGCGGTAAAAAATATTTGCGACAGGAATATACACCTATCGCAAATAGTATGTCGGCAGGTTATTATTTACGACGGGTCTCATCGCAAATAACTATTTAACCGTTTACCGTGATAAATGCGGGCTAACGTATTTGTGATGAGAATCGTCGCAAATAATACTATTTGCAATGGGTATACCATCGCAAATAGTCCCGTCGCAAAAAAGCTAACCTATAAATACCCCCATCTGTTTTTTTTCATTAATTCTCAAACTCTATCTTCTACTTCTCTCAAAACTCTATTTTTAGAGTTCACGGATTCTTAAGTTTAATTTTTATTTCCGGAGTTGATATTGAAGTCTTCAACAACTATCAGAGATCAACCTCAGATCAATTTTAAAGGTATTTATGTTCATTTTAATTTAATATTTATTTTAAATTTTTTATTAGTTTTAATTATTCTTAATTAGTTGTAATTTAATTATGTTTAGATTGTTTTGTTATTTAATAAATTTAAATTATTAGTATTCATTGTTCATAGTTAATGGTAATTAGGAATAATTAATAATAATTAGAAATAATTAATAATAAATAGGAATAATTGATAATAATTAGTCATAATTAGGAATAATTATTAATAATTAGTCATAATTAAGAATAAATACTAATAATTAGTAATAAATACTAATAATTAGGAATAAATAGTAATAATTAGTAATAATTAGTAATAATTTAGAATAATTAAGAATAATTAAGAAACAATTACGAACAATTAAGAAAAATAAGAAAAAATACGAATAATTACTAATAATTACTAATAATTACTAATAATTATTAATAAACCTCCCCCATGCACGCATTAACCTTTACAACTAAGCCATTTCATTTTTTTATACATTTAAGGATCTATCTATTGATATATAGTTATATTTATTCGTATATTAATATAGATTTATATTAATATAAATATATTTGGTTATATGAATAAATATATATATATATTTATTTATTTATTTATTTATTCATATATTAATATATATATTTATTTGTATATTAATATATATTTATATCTATTTATATATATATATATGTAGTTATAAATTTTTATTCGTATATTTATTTATATATTAATATATATTTATAAACTTAGTTTTAAATAAATTTATAAAACATGTTTTTTTATGTGTATTTATAAATAAATAAATACATACATACATACATATATACAATACACACACACACACATATATATATATATATATGTATAGTTATGAATGAATACATAGAAATGAGGGGGTGAAAATCCATCGAGAATGTTAAAACGGCTATAACTTCTAATCCGTAAGTCTCTTTCAACTCCATAACCAGTCAAATCGAATAACATGAAATGATCTTCGATATAATATGTGGTACAGGCCAAACGAACATCCGGATCAGAAGTTATAGCCGTTTGAATGTTAAAACGACCATAACTTCTAATCCAAGAGTCTGTTTCAGCTTTACAATCAGTCAAATCGAATAACATGAAATGATCTTCAATATGATATATGGTATAGGTTTATCGGACATCGGGATCAGAAGTTATAGCTGTCTGAATGGTAAAAAACCAGGGTACCCCGACTAAAAACTCAGTTTTGGAGGCCTTCTGGGCCTTTTTTGGCCTCAAAAAAACTTTGCATGGGTTTTACCCATCATAAGAATGTATAGCTCGTCGCAGGCTTCTATTTGATATGTTGTAGAGCTCAAACGGAGTCCCGGATCAAAATTTATGGACGTTTGAAGTTTGGTTTTCATTTTCAACTTATTTTTGATCTTTCATAAATTTTTTTATTTTTTTTATATTCAAAGAGTTATTAAATGACTATTAATTGATAAAAATTACATAATTACTAATTAAAAATATTTTTTAATTTATTTTATAATCCTCTTTTATTAAATATCTTATAAATTAATATTATATTTCCATAGATCCTTTCAAAAACATATTTATAAAATAAATATTATATTTATATCAATATAAATATATTAATATATTTAAATATTAATATATAACTTTTTAAATTTTTTTAAATTTTTTTATTATTATTTGCGACGGGGATATATTCACGTCGCAAATAAGTATTTGCGATGGACCCGTCGCAAATAGTCTCTTCGAAGAAACTATTTGCGATGGGAAAAGGGTCTGTCGCAAATACTTTGTTACGATGGGCCCGTCGCAAAAAAAAAAAATTTAAAAACCATAAATCTATTTGCGATGGTCCCATTTTCCGTCGTAACTAAATTTTTTTGCGACAGGCCCGTCACAAAAAAATTTAGTTGCGACGCCGTTTTCCACAATGGGTCATTTGAGACGGGATCCCGTCGCAAAAGGCCATTTGTGACAGGATCCCGTCGCAAATGACCCATCGCAAATACCTGTATTTCTAGTAGTGGATAATGACCATTGAAAAAATTAAAATAAAAAATAAAATCTAAAACTAAATATGATCATACTTGATAATAAAAACCACTATTATAAATTGAAATCAACTTCACATAAGATAGAAAGTATTTTATACCGTGATTTTTATGAACTCGAGCATTATAAAAATAAAACCACACCCTTCCCTAATCACTTAGAAGTTTACCCTTCAATGTAAAGGGTATTCATGAAGAAGGGGTAAGAGGGAGACATTAAAAATCTAAGAATAACAATAGAGGGAAAAGGAAAAGTAGAAAATTTCTCCTCCAAAATCTATCTACCGAAATTTTTCTTTGTTTCTTCCCACCAAAAACTCAAAAATCACCAAGGATTCTTCTTAAAAGTTGTTCAAAATTTCATTTCCATCATCCCTAAAAATTTTAATTAATTTTTACATGTTTAAAAATGTTATGTTTGAATTACTCAATCACACTTTTTATAGGATAAAGAGGACCTTAATTTTCCAACACTTTACACATTTAATGGATACCTTAATGGTCTAATTTCTCTAATAAATTTAATGTGAACATGAATAGTGGAGTCATATTTCATTTCTATCTAGAATCACATTATTTTGAGGTCTGTAGGTCGAGATATGCCTCATTTACTATGGTGGGGTCCATTTTGTCAGCCAGAAATATTTTTCAACTTGGTTTATTTGTTTGAGCCTATTGAATTTCAAATAGGCCCTAGGTTCAGAAGAATAAGTTGAATCCCATGAAAAATATAATCTTAAAAAATAATCACTCCATTTGAATTGATATTGTAAAAGTTATTCTCAAAATATAGAAGTGATAAAAATATGTTAAAATTACAGAATTAAGAAATTTTCACATTTTAGCCAAAAATTCACCAAAAATCCAAAAATGATGCAAATTAGATCAAACTGTTAAATTGGAAGGTATTAAATAATTTAAAAACATATGAAAAATAATTGAAATATTAGCTCTATAACTATGATGTAATGCTTATGAAGTCCATTTATTTTAATGGGTTCTGATATAATGAATATTTTATGATCTTATGGCATACATTTGTATGATTTTCATTATGTGGGGAGTAAAAATTATATATCCTTAAAATTCATTAGGTAAAGATTGAAATTTCATAAGATAAAGAGAACTAAAATGAGGAGTTAACCTAGTTCATTAAGGGACTTTGACCACTATAATAGTCATTGGAGTGAACCTTGACTACTTTTATGGTTTGAAGAGTGAACCCATTCTAGTATGATAGACTTTTCAATGAGCCTTTTCTAATATGGAAATGATTTTTTATGCTTATGTGTATGCCATAATTCCATGTATTATGAAATTGTTATGCTCTAATGGCTCATTTTCTTTGATTATATTATGATTCATGTCTTATGAACTGTCAATCTTTATTTCATGGCCTAAGATTATGATCTTTGATATGTAGGTTATGGTTTTATAATTTTATTCTCATGTTCTCATACCCTTATGCTCATGTAATGTTTATATATCTCCATTTTTTACCCTTATTGAGCAGTTTAGTTCACCCTCTCTTATGTTTCTTTTCCCCAAGTCATAAAGAAATGTATTGTGTATGATTTTTCTAAGAAGGGTTCTAGTTATGAATAACTTAGTGGGATATGATGTAGTTCACCTATTAACCCATTTTTTATATTTACAAGTTTCTAAAGGTATTATACCTTTATGATCCTCAGGCGTGTGCTTGTGTAATGTAATGAATGTTCATCAAATAATATGTAATATCTATATATGAAAATCCTAGGTTGTTACACTAAGGAGATAAGGATAATTCATAGCAATGAAAACCATCATATGAACATGCATTGTGTAATATAATCTATTTATCTTGCAATATCTCATAAAGTAAGATGCACTGGTTGTGTCATCATCTATTCTTACTTTGTTATTTTTTGATCTAACTGGATAGACTTACCTTCGACTACCTTGGCCAAGTATTTATGAAGGTATTACCATCCTGATCAAATAGACCCGTGATATCACTTCCTCAACTTGGAAGAAATAAATTCTATAATTACCATTAAACCAATGTTATACTACCAATGATGCACCCAACACAAGCTACCTCACCACGACTTCAATGTCATGGTTTTTTCCTTGTATCAAAGTATGCAATCAAATGTTACACATTGATAATGATCTCAAGTCAGGAGACTAATACACATGTTCATAGATAGGAACGACCAATGACATCTGAAAAATGTGGTGTTCATATTGGTTTGTTTGTCCTCATGATATCACCTACTAGAGATCGCCAAGTTCAAACTTCATGAGAAGAAATATCAATGCTTATGAGCCCTAAAAACTGATAGTCAAACTGTTGTACCTCTCGAACCCCTCGTGGTTTTATTTTCATGATCACAATCACCCTCTTGTTTATCTAATCCTCTTTCAAGTATTTTTGTTGATAGGCACAAGGTTGCCAAGAAGTTGGCCCAAGAAAGAATCTCAAAGTGGACTGAATTGCAGTCCACCGGCCAACCGGTGTGATAGCACCGGCCAGCCGGTGGACCTGGCAGAGGCATTGCCCACTGCCAGGTTCTACCGGTCAGCCGGTGGCTCTGTCACCGGCCAGCCGGTGGCAACCTGATGCAACAGTGTGAGCTACTGTCTCTCCACCGGCCAGCCGGTGGCTCCTCCACCGGTCAGCTGGTGGAGCCCGGACCAAATTTCTTCTCCTCTGCCAAGGCACCGGCCAGCCGGTGGACCTGCACCGGCCAGCCGGTAGCCCAGTCAAACTAGCCGTTGGCTTTGACCAGTCAACCCTCTTTTGGCCTCCAACGGCTCCGAAGACCTTTACAACGGCTCCGAAGACTCCCCAAGGGTTCCATGCCTATAAATAAAGTCCAAGGAAGCCCCGGACACTAACCGGATTATATACAAAGCCCCGGACACCAACCGGATCATATACAAATCCCACGGACACGTTGTTCATCATTTGGCGAACCTCCGGCGGACTTCCTTCAAGGAACCCACCTTGCTCCAACAACTTCCACATCCAAGGAGCTCCTTCAAAGAAGCTTGGAAGCGGCCTTCAACATCTCCAATCAATCAAAGGCGCCCAAGACTTCCTCAAATACGGTTTTTCTTGTTTATATATTTTGAGCTTAAAATTGGGTTTGTGCCTACAAACCCCAAACTTTTCTCATCCCCTCTTTCTTTTGGGTTTCACATCACCATTAAGGTGTGAAGAGGTTGTCAAGCTTTCCTTTAAATAGCTTGAGACATAGGTGATCTATCCTTCACCTGTAATAAGGATAGTGGGTTCTTGCTCAACCATCAAAAGCAAGTGGGTTCTTGCTTAACCACCAAAAGCAAGCTGTAATAGGTCCTAGTGCTACCTCAAAGCCTAGTGGGTTTCTTGCTAAAACCATTGAAAAGCAAGCGGTAGGAATCTCTCAACGGTTTAGTTGGGAGCGGAGACGTAGGCCGGGTTTTGGCCGAACTCCGTTAACAATTTCTTGTGTGATTGCCTCTTTTATTTTCCGCTGCACATACTTTGATTTCACTTTGATTTTAAATTGTTAATCATTTTTTAAAAAGGCAATTCACCCCCCCCCCCCTCTTGCCATCCTTCCCGTTTTTCTCCACCTAACAATTGGTATCAGAGGGAAATTTGAGTAATACCCTCACCGGTTTCTAATTTAAGATCCATTGTGATGGCATCAACCTCTTTCGCCCCCGAAGGCTTTTCTTTGGGTCGTGCTCCATTTTTTGATGGAACCGACTATAATTATTGGAAAACCCGCATGACCACTTTTTTAAGAAGCATAGGATATCCTATTTACAAAATTGTCATGCAAGGTTATTCTTTGTCTTCCCCCGACGAATCCAAATGGACCCCCGCCGATATTAAGAATTTTGAGCTTGATGGCAAAGCCATGAATGCTCTTCATTGCGGGTTAGATAGAAATGAATTTAATCGTGTTTCTACTTGCTCATCTTCACATGAAATTTGGAAGCTTTTAGAAGTGACCCATGAAGGCACTAATAAAGTCAAAGATACTAGATTAGATATGTATAGACAAGACTTTGAATCTTTTTCAATGCATCCAAATGAGTCTATTTCTGAAATGTTTACACGCTTCACTGACATTTGCAATGGTAGAAAATCTCTTGGTGATGATGTTTCAACTGAAGCAATGGTCAAGAAGATTCTATGGGTCCTTCCGAGCTCATGGGCACCTAAGGTGACGGCTATCCAAGAAGCTAAGGATGTAAAGAACATGTCGGTCGAAGAGCTCATCGGATCCCTAATGACGTACGAAATCACAATGAGGAGGCAAGCTCAAAAGGAGGGCACACCAATCAAGACACCAAAGAACATCGCCCTCAAGGTACAAAAAGAAGTAAGCTCCTCCTCCTCATCATCATCTTCATCTTCTTCATCATCAAGCGGCGACTTGGAAATGGAGAATCTCGCCCGCCAAATGCACAAATTTATGAAGAAGCACAAGAAGAAGAAGAAATCCCGCAAGCACCGAAAGCAAGAACCCACCGCAAGATCCGAGCCCAAGGTAAAATGCTACGGGTGCGGTGAAAAGGGCCATTACAAGCCCGATTGCCCACTCAACAAGAAACGGGCCACGCAAAAGGAAAAAGGAAAGAAAAAGGTCCTTAAGGCGACATGGAGTGACACCTCATCATCCTCCTCCTCCTCCTCCTCAAGCGACCAAGGTACAAAATGCCTAATGGCAAAACATGAGGTATCATCATCCTCTTCCTCTTCTTCCTCCTCTAGTTCTTCTAATTCTTTTAATCATTTATCATATGAAGAACTCCAACATGTGCGAGACCAACTTGAAAATGGTTTTCATGAACTCTCTTCAAAATTTGTTGCTTTAAAAAAGAATTTCAAAAAGCTTTCCTCCGAAAAAGACCAACTTCTCAAAGAGAAGGAGGAACTCTCCCTAAAAATACAAAATTTCCCAAATGTTGATTCTTTGGAATCAACCATTAAGGACCTTAGAGAATCCCTAGCCAAGTTTACCCAAGGTGAACAAAATTTGTCCAAACTCTTAGGTTCTCAACGAGTATCTAGAACCACCAATGGACTTGGCTACACCAATATAGCTTCCTCCTCCCATGCACCCACTGTTTTTGTAAGGGGGATCTCTAGTTTTAAATTTTTCAATTATTGTAAAAAACCTGGGCACCTAATTTATGAATGCGATTGCAAAAATGCCCGTTATGGTATGCCTAAATCTATTTAATTTTCGGACAAATTTTATAGGAGAAGACCCACCATGAAACAAATTTGGATTGAAAAATCTCTTTTGGCAAGTCTCTCCGGGCCAAAATTAGTTTCGGTTCCAAAACCCTTTCCCCGATGATTTTTTTTGTTTTATTTAGGGGGAGAAAGTTTCTTTATTTGTTTTCAAACTTTCAATTCAAACTGTTATTCAATCTTTCAATTTCAAAACTTTCAATTCATTTTTTAATTTAAACTTTCAATTCAAACTTTCATTTCAAATTTCTTCAATTGTCATTTCAAAACTTTCAATTCAAACTGTTATTCAAATTTTCATTTCAATTTCAAAAATCTCAATTGATTTTTCAAATCTCAAATCTTGTTTTTCAAATCTCTTTTCCCTCAATCAAGTTTTATGCCCCGTGCTATTTTGATAATCACAAAGGGGGAGAATTTCTTGATTGATTGGGGGAGAATCCTTTTGATCATGGTTAGCATTTACTTTATTTATTCTTAAAGCATGCCTTTAATTTTTGTATGTTACATTGTTTGTTTTGGTGATTGTGATCATCAAAATAGGGGGAGATTGTTGTACCTCTCGAACCCCTCGTGGTTTTATTTTCATGATCACAATCACCCTCTTGTTTATCTAATCCTCTTTCAAGTATTTTTGTTGATAGGCACAAGGTTTCCAAGAAGTTGGCCCAAGAAAGAATCTCAAAGTGGACTGAATTGCAGTCCACCGGCCAACCGGTGTGATAGCACCGGCCAGTCGGTGGACCTGGCAGAGGCATTTCCCACTGCCAGGTTCCACCGGTCAGCCGGTGGCTCTGTCACCGGCCAGCCGGTGGCAACCTGATGCAACAGTGTGAGCTACTGTCTCCCCACCGGCCAGCCGGTGGCTCCTCCACCGGTCAGCCGGTGGAGCCCGGACCAAATTTCTTCTCCTCTGCCAAGGCACCGGCCAGCCGGTGGACCTGCACCGGCCAGCCGGTAGCCCAGTCAAACTAGCCGTTGGCTTTGACCAGTCAACCCTCTTTTGGACTCCAACGGCTCCGAAGACCTTTACAATGGCTCCGAAGACTCCCCAAGGGTTCCATGCCTATAAATAAAGGCCAAGGAAGCCCCGGACACTAACCGGATTATATACAAAGCCCCGGACACCAACCGGATCATATACAAAGCCCACGGACACGTTGTTCATCATTTGGCGAACCTCCGGCGGACTTCCTTCAAGGAACCCACCTTGCTCCAACAACTTCCACATCCAAGGAGCTCCTTCAAAGAAGCTTGGAAGCGGCCTTCAACATCTCCAATCAATCAAAGGCGCCCAAGACTTCCTCAAATACGGTTTTTCTTGTTTATATATTTTGAGCTTAAAATTGGGTTTGTGCCTACAAACCCCAAACTTTTCTCATCCCCTCTTTCTTTTGGGTTTCACATCACCATTAAGGTGTGAAGAGGTTGTCAAGCTTTCCTTTAAATAGCTTGAGACATAGGTGAGCTATCCTTCACCTGTAAGAAGGATAGTGGGTTCTTGTTCAACCATCAAAAGCAAGTGGGTTCTTGCTTAACCACCAAAAGCAAGCTGTAATAGGTCCTAGTGCTACCTCAAAGCCTAGTGGGTTTCTTGCTAAAACCATTGAAAAGCAAGCGGTAGGAATCTCTCAACGGTTTAGTTGGGAGCGGAGACGTAGGCCGGGTTTTGGCCGAACTCCGTTAACAATTTCTTGTGTGATTGCCTCTTTTATTTTCCGCTGCACATACTTTGATTTCACTTTGATTTTAAATTGTTAATCATTTTTTAAAAAGGAAATTCACCCCCCCTCTTTCCATCATTCCCGTTTTTCTCCACCCATCACAAACATCAACTGTGTCTAGTTAGTATGATTTATCTAAACCATAGGACATGTGTTTAATATTAATGTCATGGTATCTCAAGGTTCTCATTATATACTGGGAACTACTATGACTTTTGATACAATAAATAATTTATGGACATTACCATTTAAATAATAGATATAGAAATATCAACACTGTTATGATAATTATACATCAGGCATAACTCAATACATGCATGATATGGTAATCTAAAAGTAATGATAAATTTGGGTCTAGGGAACCCACTTTTACAACACTCCCACTTGCACTAGAGCTAACTTTATAACCATCCTTATTAGATCTCACATGATAATATCATGTTTCTGTTGAGTTATAGATTTAGTCATGGGCCTGCCACGTTTCCACTGTGTGAAAATTATACTATCTGCAACTTTACCTCCTTGAGTAAGACTTCTCAAGAGATGATATCCCTAAGTATATCCATTTTTTTCACTATCAAAACATGAAATATTGACTAGTACTAGTGATAGAATTATCATCTCGATAAAAAATTATATACTAGGTGTGATTCTAAGAACTAGAAAAAAAATGAGTGCATATTTTTAAACTGCTTCTTTAGCTACCTCATAAGCTTTAACGTACTCATTATTTTTAGATATGGATACCACTAGCTTAAATGAGCTTCTATTTCACATTACCTTAACCTAACTATGATATTATATCTTATCAATCTAAAGGAAGACTAGTTTATGTCTCCTTATAACTAGTATTTATTCCTATCCACATACTAGGAACATATCCCTTATACCTCCTCAAGTACAATTAGATACTTCTAACTACTTCCCATGCAGTTATCCTAGATATAACTGATATTTATCTTCCATAAAGCTTATATCGGCAATATCATTTATTATACATATCATGTAATGTGTGATTGATCCATCATGGAAGCATATGGAATTCAACCCACCACATTAATCTCCACCTAAGTCCTATACATGTCTACTTGGAGAGATTTATGCCATGTGACATTGGTAACAATTCTCTCTCAAATAGTTTCAACTTGTATTTTATCAATACCATGTTAATACATGTATTTTTACTTGGTTTAAGAAACCTTTAGATCTACCCCAATAGATCTATTTCCCTAGAACTTTGGTTGCTACTTTAAGTCAATATCTAAAGAGATTATTTCATTATAGTCTTGAATAACTATAAGACCAATAGTTGTTTTCCATATTTTAACAAACATATTTTACTTGGAAAATATTGATGCTCCCACTAACCTCTTGCAGACACATGGAAAAAATTCATTCCAAATGAATATTCTATGATCTTACTACTCAATCTAATTATAAACTAGATTTAAATAACTTACACCCCTTATTAGCATTATATGGTTTCACCATCCCTTTCTGTTTGCATTATATAGACACCTTCCATAATTGGGGGTCTTAACATCCAATTCTCAATAAAATGATCATAGAAAGTAGCTATGAAAAGTAAAATTTTAATGGATTTAGGTATAATGAATTGGTGTTACCAATTAATCCATATTGGTACTGTGCTTATACCATTCATATATAGTTTCACTTAAATACCCGCTATAGTATTAAAAATAATAATCCCCTTTTCTTTGATACATTGAATCCATTATTGAATTTTAATTGAACTTTTCAATCTTAGATTATTATCATTTACTGCTTACTTGTAAGATTCATTGTTCTCAATGAATAATGTATCACCAGTTGCAGTGGATAAAAAACCATTACAATGGTTTTATTCTTCCTATGTAGTATGGTTTTATTCTTCATATGCAGTATGGTTTTCAATGGTTTTACTTTTCCATGCACTCTTGTGGAACTTGTTCCTATGTCAACTATTTTTTCATATTTAGAAATGATTAAACCCATGTTAATTTTTCTCTCACTATCTTGAATAGAGATGTTCACTCTTTTATATAAATATAGTCTAGCACTTGACTATAAATTTTTTATCTTAGGGATTTATGTAATATCCTTATAACTTTAGGATATTTATTGAGATGCATTTTGTGTTTTTCTTAATGCAATTTTATTTATATCCATAAATAAACTCTTTGAATCCAAACACATGTTATTATGATATAATGGATTTCCATCATACTATAGCTCATGTGATATCTATTTTTTATGATAGTTGGCATGTGGTTATGGGATAATGTCTTTATTTTCAAAGCATCGCTTGAAATATAATGGAAGTTTCTACAATGATTATTAGTCTCAACATTGATACTCATTTTACTTACATCATGGATCTGATGTGTATAAGGAAATGTGAATTTAGGAATTACTTTGTGATGTATTTTAATGATCAATTTCAACATGTAAGACTCATCATAGATCCCCTTACTAACACCATAACTTTTATGTGTATAAGGAAATGTGAATTTAGGAATTACTTCACGCTACATTACAATGATCGGTGAATGTTTGATCAAAATATTCTTCAACACATGGGCCCAAATCTACTCATATATTCTAACCATGCATATTACATACTTCACTTTTACATTCTTTAAAACACTTACAGGAATCTTATAAAGTATAGTTACCATTAACTGACCTTTGGAATCGTTCACGCTCTCTAGCTGAACTAATTCTGAAAGATTTGTGACTTACCTTTATTTGTAAAGTTTTCTTTATCCAAAACTAAGTATGTAAGTGTGCTGATAATACCTAAGGTATTTAACTCCAAAGATTCTAAAAACCATACTGTGTATATCCTTAAAAAACTACTTGGTTTTTCTAGACAAAGTATTTTCTTATCACAATTAGGTTTTTTTATTTTTTTTATATTCATCATGTATTGTCGGTGATTCATATAATACTGAACTATTAGTTGAGTATTATACACCACAAACAACATTCATTCCAAAAAAGGAATAATTTAATCTTATGTTCAATGAACATGTGAGATTAATATTTTGGTAACACTTAACAAAAATTCAACTAGAATTATGTACCTGGTAATTATAAGTTGTGTGGTTCTCACCGCTAACTTAACAACCATCCTTTATTAGATTATTGGAGAACACACCTTACTTATTGAAATTTTTCTACACTTTCTTGGTTATTATATTTCAATACACATATGTGATAGGCATATTGTATTTAATGCCTAATAATTATGTCAGAAACATCATAAATAATGATGAATATACCTGAATAAGATGTGAATTCTTGCTTCTTTAATTAATTTCATTACATTTATCTTCTATAGAATTATCTCGTGACATGAAAAGCAAGTAAACTCATATTTAATACCTATTTTCTTTGAAGGAAATTATGAAGGTGCCTTTGGAATCACTCTTTCCATTAGCCTTTTTTTCTTTTCTTTCAACCCATTCATAGTAAGAACTAAAGATTATACTTTCTCTAAGTTCTTATTTACTTGGAGAACCTTTACCTAAAAGGTAATGAAGTTTTTTCTCCATACTGCTCAGTTTTGTGATATTAAAGGAAAATGGAGCAATTTGGTGAAAAAGATATAGGAAAGGGATGTATTTAAAGATAATGATCCATCTTTCAATTTATACATAGCCAGTGTAATCATCACTCATTCATATCTCACTTCACTTTCTCCTTGTAATCTTCTCAGAGATGATACAACATGTGAAATCATCTATGTATTGATGTTGTGTCCATAACTCAAATCGGATATTGATGATAGCATTATGACATAACTATCATATGCATCATACATGAGTCCCCTATAAGAATTTTTCTCACTCTTGCTTCCAAAGTTAGAACGATGGGTATTGGGGACTCTAGCACCTTGAATTTCCTATATCCTAGTGCTTTGCCCAAGTGCCAATACTACTCTTGGAAAATAATCCTAGTTTGGACATATTCTTTTTCTAATAGTTATCATAGTGTACTTGTGGTATTAAGTTCCATTTTTTATAAAAACAAAATCAAGAAGATTAGTACTTTTATCCTAATTATTGATTGAACATTATCGATTGATTTAATCATCAAATGTCTCGCACTATTTTATCGAACTCTAATAGCCCTCACTATTAAACTCAGAATACTATGTCTCTTGAGTATTCTAGTGGAAATAATCCATGAAACCTCCCCTATTAGTCTAAAAGCGTTGGTTACTCCACTACCTAGAGAGTTTTAAGGTAAGAACTAGACTGACCAACCACATTGAATCGTTGCTCCTTGGTCTGTTAAGTGAAGTCCCGACTTCTAAAAATCATAAACATGATTTACTCAATGTTTGCCTCTAAAGTTGAAACAAATTATTTTTTTATACTCCTTTGATACCAAATTTAGTTAAGTCAACCCATAACTCTCATAATAAATCCTTGGTAGTAGGAGTCACCCTTAATTTTGGTTGACGGGCAACCTGTACACCCATTTTTGTCCAAATTTAAGCAACGGAATACATTTGCGACTTAATATTTTTTAAGGACTTTTTAATATTTTAATCAAATGTAATCCCTTTATATTAAATATTTTCATACTGTATTTTCACACTCTCAACTGAACATACATTAATAGAATACATTCATCGCATATTTATGCATTTTTCTCTATTTATTATTTTATGTGTTTTCCACAGACATGAAAATACATAAAAGAATAAACAATGCATAAAGGAAATAAATTATCTGACTAGTATTATGAATATAATATTTATTAATATATTTAAACTTAATGGATCAACCGTGACCTAGAGTAATCATACCTAGGTCAGTTCTTGACTCATGATACAGCTCACTCTTGGTCCACTGTTTTCACTTCACGTCTTGTATACCACCCCGTCTTAGCATGGTCCACATCTTACAGAGTCATTGTACAAATATACTCATGCACAAGAAAGAGGATCTCAAGACATGAAAAAAAACATACATAAAACCTGATGGATGCACATACCCTTGTACATATTTAAATGAAGAAGAAAATGCACAGACCATCATAAAGCATAATTAAATGTTCAAAACATCCACTACTAAAAAACTAGATTTATCCAGCTATAGGGTTTCAACAACACTTTCTAAAATCCCTGTTAAAAAACCCATTTCTCAGTGCTATAAAAATCATTGTTAAAGGGGGTCTTTAATAGCACTAAAAAAGCACTGTTAAAGGGGGGCCTTTATCAGCACTTGTAAAAAACCACTGATAAAAGCCCCCTTTATTAACACTGGTAAAAAAGCACTGATAAAATGAGAATTTATCAGTGATTATAAAAAAGTTCTAATAAAAGGTTGGTATTTATCAATGATTTTTTATAAGTGTTGATAAAGACCCCCCCCCCCATCAATGTTTTTTTACTAGTGCTCATAAATGGAATATTTCCAAAAAAGTCATTAACGGACACCCCTAGAAAAAATTATGACCGTTTAGAGGACTTTTGGGCCTTTTATCCATAATAGAGGTGATATAGGGTTCTCATTTTTCACTAAGGAATATATCTCATCACAAGATTAAATTTTATGTGTGGTAGAGGAAAAACAAACACCCGATTTAGAAGTTATCGCTGTTTGAAAGGCCATCGAATGTGAAAAACCCTAAAAACCCTGAAAAAATCACAACTTTCAATTCATGAGTCCATTTTAGCTCCATAACTAGTCAAATAAAAGCTTATTAAATGATATAAACCCACATGAGATTTAAATCATGTGATAATCAAAGGAATAAAATATATTACAGTTTTAAAAAAGTCAGAAATCGAACTCAAACTTCATACAAACATAACTTTTGATCTGAGTGTCTATTTGGGCTCTATCACGTGTCAAATTGAATTCTGCGATGAGATATATCCCATAGATGGTCTCAAACTAATTTTAAAGAGATTTTTCTAGATTTTCAACCCCCCAAAAGGCCCATAAGGCCTCCAAAACTGAGTTTTTAGTCACAAACCCCGGTTTCTTAAAAATTAAATGGCTATAACTTCTGATCTGAGTGTCTGTTCAGACTGTACCGCATATAATATTAAATATCATTTCATGATATTTGATTTTACTAGTTTTGGAGCTAAAATATATTCCTTGATTAGAAGTTATGGTCATTTT
This sequence comes from Viscum album, assembly GCA_963277665.1. Taxonomy (NCBI): domain Eukaryota; kingdom Viridiplantae; phylum Streptophyta; class Magnoliopsida; order Santalales; family Viscaceae; genus Viscum; species Viscum album. The sequence continues at coordinate 1,191,501,006 of OY728123.1, read as the reverse complement.
AGGGTTTTTAGGGGGTTTAGGGTTTTCAGAGTTTCTTAATGTTTTTATGTGTTTTAAGGGTTTTTAGAGTTAATATCCATTTTAAAAATATATATATAAATAAATATTAATATATATATATAAATACATATATAAATATATATATATATAAACATATGTATAAAAAAATATAACAAAATATATATAAATATATAGATATATCATAAAATGTAAAACAAAACAATATAAGGAAGTGGAAAAGGTGTTGGTGTATAAGCTGGAGGTCCCAAGTTCAAAACTCATTGGAGGTACGGGTACGTGAAAAAGTGATGATAAAGGGGTGGGAGGAGCACTGATAAAGTGGACGGGGGGTACTAATAAAGAGGGGGTGGCATGAAAAATAATTATACCGTTTATCAGTGGGGCCTTTATCAGCGCTGTTAAAGGGGGCCTTTAATGGTACTAAAAAAACGCTGATAAAGGTGTCCTTTAACATCACTAAAAAATAAATGATAAAGGCCCCCTTTATTGGTGATAAAAAAGCACTGATAAAGGCCCCCTTTATCAACACTTTTTACGAGCGCTATTAAAGCTAACCTTTAACATCACTTACATTATCAGTGCTTCTATAGCACTGATAAAGCCCTTTTACTATTATTGTTAAAGGCCTGATTTGCAGTAGTGATTGCATGTACTTGTAATAAATGATTAAATAAAATAAAAACAGATATACACGATCAATCACTTCTCAATACCAATCAATGGGTAAAATATATATGCAATAAAATTAAATTGAAATAAATTTAAGTTTGAGAGAATTTAATAAATTAAATGAATTATTTAAATTCAAATAAATTAATTTAATTCGATCTCATAATTAATTTAATTTTTTTATTCCAAAATTAAATTAATTACTTCATTTAATTTTAAAATTAATTTAATTTTTCAAAATTTTAAAATTATTATTTTTAAATTCAAAATATTAATAATTAATATTGGATATTTAAATTTTTCATTAGGCCTTAAAACTTGTTGAGTCATGTTGCAGGTCAGGTCGAACCCACGTAGGCCCGTTTCAGGCCTGATAGACCCCGTGCAGGGCTATTCTAGTCCAAAAAAACCCGCTATAACTCGTTTTGAGGCGATTTAGGTCCAATGGGACCCACATGAGGCCAAGCTTGTGGTTGGGAAACTCGAACAAGGGAAGGGGACTACCAGAGGGGGATGAATCGTGTGTCGCAAGGTGCTCTACATGGGGGTTCTTATAGGAGGGACGAATGCGGCTAGAGTCGTCGTCGGGCCTACGGTGGGAACCTAGAATGGAGAGTGGGGTGAGATCTAACCGATAGACACTAGTTTTGGGTTTGGTGTGGCATACAGCTTGGTGACGACCAGACCGAGCAGTGACTGACTTCAGAAAATGGGACGATAGCGATGGGGACTGCAGATGGAAGAGGCACCGATGTCAGCTCGGGCTGGAGGAGATGATTTTGGCAAGGCACAGCAGCGGCTAGGTGGGAGAGACAGTGGGATCCTGTGCACGTTGCGGGGTAGCTATCTAGGGAGGAGAGGTCCGAAAAGCTTCCAATGGAATTTTTTGTGTCAAAATTTAAAAAAAAAATTATTGTATCTCTCTATCTCCCCATATTTACATGTTTTTTTTGCTTTCCATCATCAATGGGTATCTCTCCTTTATTACTTTTCTATTTTTTTATTGTTACTATAGAAAAATCAATAAAAACACCAGCTAAACCATTTATTATATAGGTCATGTCACCTACCACCCAAAGGTTTCCCTTTTATTATTATTATTTTTTAATCATGTTTCCAACAATACCCCTTAAAAAAGTCATTTAACCTTATTTTAAAGACTTTTTTGTGTGTTTAGCATGGGTCAAGCCACCCCCTTTTCCCATTCCCACATTTCTATAGCCAATGTGTTAGGAAATTGAAATATATCAACCTTGGTTTTTATTACAAAATTAAACATAATTTATTGCATGAAATTTCACTTAAGACAACTCTGAGGATCGAGAGGTCCAGTGTCTTGGGAAATTAGGAACATTATATAACAAATTAAAACATAAAATACAACATCTTTATTTCAAACTTCTTTGGCATGACTAACTCATTCCTTCCTACTTAATACTCTATGGGATAACCTAAGGACATACATAAGAAATAGGTGAGCTATAAAGCCCAGTAAGGGAGTAAAAAGGCATAACATGAAAATAAAATACATGTTAGGCACTGTAGCAGTACTGGAGCAGTACTATAGCAGTTACTATAGCGGGGACTGTAGTAGTACTATAGTAGGTACTATAGCGGACTGTAGCAGGTACTGTAGCGGGAATTATAACAAGTATTTTTTGGCACTATAGTAGCCGGGACTATTCCCCCGTTTGGGCCTTTGGGCCACCAATTTGGTCCCTAAGTCCTTTAAGGCCTTCGGGCCATCCAGGTCTTCAGTTCAGTAAGGAATCTGGTCCACCTCAAGGCCTTTGGGTCACCTTAAGTGTAGATACAAACTAGACAACCTACAAGGAACAAGCTCCAGAAAGAGGATGAGTAAGGAGCTTTAACCACAGCAGAAGCTAAACAGATTGCAAGAATGACAGGGTATGGAACCTTCCATCGGTACAAGCCTGTTCATTCATAGGAAAGCCTAGCCAAATATCCATGCAAAGGTGGAGAGCTGATTTCATGATGAAGATGCTGGGGAGGAGCAGTTCCAAGTAGTTAGTCTGGTTTGTATGTAATGTTTGAAGCCTACGGGCAATGAATTCCTCTAAGGACTATAGGACATGTAATACTTACACCTACGAGCCTTGTAAGGGTTACACCTCACCCCTTGAAAGGTTTATTATCATAAATCAATAAAAAATGAAGGCCTTAGGGACATTATAGGAGATGGAAATGTGGCAACAACATACAACATGATATCAGCATGAGCCAAGGCTCATTGCACATGGATTATCATGAGTAAACCCTAATTGTACATGAATTAGCATGATTAAACCCTTATTAAACATGAAGTATCATTATACTAAATATTACCTAATACATTGGAGCTCTATCAGGGCACACCCTTCATAAACATTTCAAACTCGTGCTTAAGTGTGCCACATAGATCATATAACATGGATTCAATCAACATCATCATTTATTCCATGATAAAGGAATGTGGAATACATACATGAAAGTATATAATCAATAAGTATATGTTTATAAATGCGAATACCCTTTATAGATAAATGGGCACGGTATTCACTACATGATGATTTTGGCATGGAAAATCGCGGCGTAATTTTGGCAGCATAACGGCATCATATAAAAATTCATAAATTGGGTTGATGAGAGAAAAAGGGGTCACTAATCATTTATAAATGAAATATATAGTAAAGGTATCATGTAAAATAATATACCAACATATTTAATTGAATTTAGATGCATAATATAGAAGAAAATGCTTGAATGGAAATAATAAGAGAGAAATCCTTCACGGAATTTTGGCATAGTAACAGGTGTACATAGAAGACATTAATGAGAGATAAATGGGTATCTCATCATTAAAATATAATTAGGGTAGTATGGGGGAGGTTCTAAATCATACCCCAACATTTTTAATTGAAAATAAAATAGTATAACAACCTAAATAAACTTGGATAAAAATGATAAAGGAAGGAAAGTGAAGATCCCTTACTTGAGTGTGTGACTTCAAAAGATTGAATAGGGGATTATTTAGAGCTTGGGGTTCCTTGGGAGGATTATAGAGAGGGGATAATAAATTAGGGACGTGATCCAATGATTTTAAGTGAAGAGAAGTGGGATCTTGGGTGGGTTTATATAGGAAATGAGAGGGGAATTCATTAATATTTCACAAGCTTGGGTTTTGGAATCTATATAATTAAATATTAAAAACCACAAACCTTACCATAGTTTTTGCCCATGTTTTTTTTCAAATAGGAGTGAAAAACATTATTTTATAAGTTCAATAGCTAAACATATTAAAATATTTTCCTTCCTTATGTGAAGGTGAGTCACACCCTCAAGGAAATGAATTTAAAATCATAAAATATATTATACACTTTGGAGGATTCACTCTGCATTGTAAAATAAGTCAAATAAATATAAAATCATATTATTTTAATTTTAAAACATATATTTGGCTGATAATACCCATTATATTATTTATTACATCATTTTGGGGGTCATTATGATGTCATAAAACACATATTTTATTTATATGGTATTTAATTTTTACCCAAAAATTTAACTGTCTCAAAAAATTATGAAAAATTAACCTTTGGATAATTTTGAAATTATAATTCCAAAAATAATATTCATTTTATCTGAATAATTTTCTAAATATTTTAATTTTAACTTTTAAAATGAAAACATACATTTATTGAAAATTCACTGGTTTTGACAAAAATAGTTTTCAAACCATAATAAAAATTAAATTTGACTTCATAAAAATTATATACTCATTTATTATTAATAAAATTGATTTGATAATAATATTTTATTAAAATATTAATTATTTAAAAAATTTATTAATTTCTTAAAATAAATTATTTAAAAATACACTTTCTATTTTATCGTATAAAAAAAATTAACTATTATCAAATTGATTACCTAATAATTTACAGATAAGGAATTCACATAATCATCATTTATAAGAATTGTTTTTATAATATTATTAATAAAAACCTTAGTTTAATATAATAATGTATATATTTCTCAAAATTACCATTTTTACCTGAAAAAATAAATTATCAAATTCATCATTTATTAAGAAAGACTGTTCTCATAAAGGAATTGATGTAATAATACTTTTATTTATAAAAAAGGATTACACAATAAGTAACTAATACCTTATAACACCCACGTAAGACCTAAGACTAAGGTGTGTGATGGTGATAGACTCTTGGGGCGGCTCAGATAAAATCTCCTAGGTAGTAATCTCTATTAACTTGAACTTCTCCCATAGGTGATTCCTTTCAAGCTTAACATGTTGAAGCTCAGCTTGGGCTTGGTCAAGAGTGAAGCCCAGTGATGCTACCTCCTTTCTGAACTCCGAAAAATGAGCTTCGTACGACCCGAGTCTACTGGATGAGGTCATCCTCTCCTTTTTCTACGTCGAAATGATTTTTTTAAAACCTTATAATTATATCAATTGTGTGATCACTATTCAATGACTATATTATCAATGGTAATGATACTTAACGGTCATTTAAACCCGATAATAAAAAAAATAATGCATGTATTTTCTATATCCATAAGTAATTAAAAGAAAGGGATTTTTATTCATAAAATATTGGGTCGTTACAACATTCCCCCTTAAGAAATTTCTCCCTTGAAATTTCCATTTCCCACACTAAAATAGATGAGGGTAACTCTATCTCATCACTTCCTCTAGTTCCCATGTTGGTTCTTCAAACTTGTGCTTTCTTCACAACACCATGATGAGGGGCATCATCTTATTTTGTAGAACTTTTTCTCAGTGATCTAAGATCTTAACCATCTTCTCTTCATAGGATAGGTCATTCTCTAATGGTACCACCTCTATATTGAGTACATGCAATGGTTCAGGTATGTAATTCCTCAAGAATGATACATGGAATATATCATGTACTTGAGATAGGTATGGTGGGAGTTCTAGTCAATAGGTCACTACTCCAATGCGATCAAGGATCTAGAAAGGGACGATGTACCTTGGAATAAGATTTACCTTCTTCTAAAATATCATAACTCTATTTTGTGGTGATATGTAGAGGAATAGTATGTCCCCAACATCAATTTCTAGGTCTCATCGGTGATTTTTAGCATAGATATTTTTTTAACTCTGAGCAGCTTTAATGTGATGTTGGATAGTCTTAACCTTCTCCACCATTTCTTCGAACATTTATGGACCTAGAAGTTTTTTCTCCCCAAATTCATCCCAATATGTCGATGTTCTTAACCTCTTCCCATAAATAGATTCATAAGGAGACATTTGGATGCTTGATTTGAAACTATTGTTGTAAGAGAACTCCATAAAAGAAAGATTTTGGTCTCATCTACCTTTGAAGTTCATTGAGCAAGCTCTCAACATGTCCTCAAGTTTCTGGATAGTCCATTCAGATTGGCCATCACTTTGAGGATGATAAGTTGTACTAAAGTTCAACTCAGTATCTAGAGCGTGTTGGAGACTCTTTCAGAACATAAAGGTGAATCTTGGATCTCGATCAGATACAATCAATAGTGGTACTCCATGAAGCCTTACCACTTCTCTGATGTATATATTTATGCCAGTTAATCTAATGAAAAATCCTCTCAAATTTCAATGAAGTGTGCAGTCTTTGTAAGACGATCCACAACAACCTAGATTGCATTGTTTCCTTTGGATGTATTCAAAAGTCTGGTGACAAAGTCTTTGGTGATATTTTCTCATTTCCATGTTGGTATGGGTAATGGTTGCATCATCCCCTTATACTTCTACCTCTCATCCTTCATTTGCTGACATACCAGGCACTTTGATGTATACTCAGCGATCTCCTTGTTCATGGTATCCTACCAATAATGATCTCAGATATCTCAATACATCTTTGTGTTTCTTAGGTGAATAGAGAAATTTGAACTATGTACATCATCCAAAAGTTATTTCTTTAACTCTAAATTTTATAGAACACATAGTCTTGACCTAAATCTCAAAATTCCTTCTTCATTAACATTAAACTCTTAGGATTTCCCTTTTTTAATAGTTTCCACTTTCTTCTGAATTCCCACATCATCCTTTTGAGCATCCTTTAACCTTTCCAAAAGAGACGGTTGAGAAATAATTTGTGAAAGGATTGATGATGTTCCCTTATTTGTGATTCCCATTTCCATATTTATCAAATCTAAGAAGATTGGATCCTTTTCAATTTCCATAAATGAAATAGTTTTTGGATCCTTTTTACTTAGAGTGTCTTTCACTTTATTTTCTTTTCCCAGATGGTAGTGAATTGATCAGTCATAGTCTTTGATCAGTTCTAACCATCTTCATTGGCACATATTCAACTTTTTCTATGTGAATATATACTTGAGGCTTTTTTGATCCATATATATTTCACACTTTTCCCCAATGAGGTAATGTCGCCAATTTTTCAAAGAGAATATCACTGTATCCAACTCCAGATCATGTATTAGATATTTATGATCATGAACTTTCAATTTTCTTAAAGCATAGGTAATGAATTTTTCATTTTGTATCAACACATATCTCATTCCCTTCTTTGAAGCATCACTTAATACCATGAAAAGTTCTCAACTTGTGGGTAGTATGATCATGGGTGCAATGATAAGCCGCATTTTTAACTCCTTTAAGATCTATTCATATTCATCATTCCAACCAAACTTGACCCCCTTCTGAGTTATCTTGGTAATAGGGTTTTAAAATCATGATAAATTTCTCACAAATCATCAATAATATCTAGCTAACCTAAGGAATCTACGAATATCTATCACATATGTTGGTCTCGGTCATCCCTCAATTGCATTTTTCTTAGAGGGATCCACAAATATCTCATTTCTTATGATGATATGCCCCAAGAATGAGACTTACTTCAAAAAAAACTCACACTTCGTGTACTTTACATAGAGATTATCCCTTCTCAAAGTCTCTAGTACAGTGTATAGATTCTCCTCATACTCCTTGGTTTTGGAGTATATTAGAATATATTCTATAAAGACTACCAAAAAAATTGAGGTAATCTCTAAAGTCTTTATTCATCAAGTCTGTGAAGATTTATAGAGCATTAGTGAGTTCTAAAGGCATTACTATGAATTCATAGTGCCTATACCTTGTACAAAAAGTAGTCTTGGGGATATCCTCCTTCTTCACCCTTACTTGGTAATATCCCGACTGCAGATCCACCTTGGAAAAGTATTGTGATCCACGTAGCTGATCAAACAAGTCATCAATTTGTGGTAAAGGATACTTGTTCTTTATCATGATTTTGTTGATCTTGTGATAATCAATCCAAAGGCGCATTTACCCATCCTTCTTCTTGATGAAGAGGACTAGTGCACCCCATGGTGAAGCACTTGGGAATATAAACCCTTTATTCAGATTCTCATGTATTTGTTTCTTTAGATCCTCGACCTCCACAATAGTCATTCTATACGGATTCTTGGATATTATAAATGACCTAGGTATAAGATCAATCAATAATTAAACATCTCTTCTAGGAGGAAGACCAAAAAATTCCTTGGGAAACACATCAGCAAATTCCCTCAAAAAAGGCATGTCCTCGAGGATGGTTCCTTCCTTAGACTCAATCATCTGAGTAAGATACACATGCTCATAGGGCAGTAATATCCACATTTTAGATGATGGTTCTAAATACGATTTATCCTCCTCCTTGCACTTGTACATAATTGGGGTTCGATTCGTCATATGGAGAGTGATTTTCCTCTCACAGGAATTTATGTTGGCTCTATATAGTGAAATCCAATCCATACTAATAATTGCATTAAATTCTACCAGAGGGAGTATGATGAGGTTAGATGGAAAGTTTAATCCACATATTTTGATAGGGAAGGAGTTATATTCATGGGATTTAATAATTTCCCCATTTTTCATTCTCACTTTCATCTCAAATTCCATGATTTTTTGTGGTGTTTGGATTGTTCTACTAAAATTTTGGGATATAAAATAATTTGTAAAACCAGAATCAAAAAGTACATTCACTATTATTGAATGAATATCTTGCATACTTGTCACCACTTCATTGTCGAGATTCATTTCGGTAGTATTGATGGAAACATATTTCCCTTACTACCTTTGAGGTTGTTGGTTGCCTCTGAAAACCCTTAGATTAGGGCACTGGTTCGCAAAGTTCCATGATTATTTGCAGTTGTAGCAATAATAATGTGTTGAGGGTCGAACGGAGTGTTCATATCTATTACAGCAGTGGGTATTTCTTGTTGGAAATTATTGACCAGGTTCCCTTATCTTCCACACCTAAAGTATTTCCTCATCCCCTTCAGGCAATTTCTAGGGTGCTTCTTTCCGTACCTTTGGCAAGTGGGGTGCTGGAATTTCTTAGCACCGTTGGATTTATCAATTAGACTGCCAGAATTAAATCCCACTTTCCGCTTCTTATCCCCATGATACCCCTAAGATTTCCCAAACTCTATTTAGACTTTTAGGGAACATCGGACAATTTCCTCATAGCTATCTATGTCACGGATCACTAGGGATTTCCGTAGGCTAGGTTTTATCCCACCAAAGAAATGGTTAACCTTGCATTCAGGGGTAATGAAAAAGTTGGAGGAGTATCGTGCAAGCCTTGTGAAGTGTGCCTCATATGCTTTGATGGATTCTTCGTCTTTTTTCTTGAGGTTAAGGAAGTCCATTTCCATCTTAAGTCGGAGGGTTCGAGGAAAATATTTATCGAAAAACATTTTCCAGAAATCCTTCCATTCCAACACCTCAACCTCTTCCTCAGGCTTCATATTTTTGATCAATGTCCACCATTGATCAGCTTCACCCTCTATACGATAAGCATCCAAAATAACCTTCTCTTATTCAGAACATTGAAGGTTGGAGAAGATCTTCTCAATGGAGTTGATTCATTGTTCGGCGATTGAGGGATCAAATGATCCATTGAAAGTAAGTGGAATTTGTCTCATGAAGCTCTCAAATGTAGCTTGTTCTTTATTAGGGGGGTTGGACATTCCTCTTAACCCATGTTTCTATTCAAAACATTAGTTAACTGAGAGAGTATCGTGACAAAGTTTTCAATTCCCGCTCCCATCGTATTGGGCATCTCATTATAATATTCATCACATTGATCTTTGCATCGATTGTTAGCTTGAGTCCTCTTATTATCAGTCATTGGAAAGAATAAAAGGAAAGTTAGGGGTAATTATTTTAAACTATTAAACACATAAATGGGAATCTAATGATAAAAAGGGATAACTTATAAATTACATTGATTTCCTTAACTTATGAATTTATAGGCTTTAATCTAAGTTATCCATGATCTATTTCCTAACATATATTCTTAGGGGTATTTTTTCCCTTAATAATGGTTTGTACTAAGCTTATTAATTTACCAAATCATATCCCTTGGGAGTGTCGAACCAAGAGTGCAGCAAGGCCCATTGTCGTGCACCAGTTCTCATTCGATTCTAGCTCAAAGTGATGTTTTTGAGCTTTACCCCTAGATACATCTGTGTCAAATCCACCTCTACTTGTTCGTATCCAGATAGGGATGTATTTTCTTGATAAACCACTTAATATATACTCACCAAAATATAGGTATTCTTTTCTTAAACTTAGTCTTATCCCTAAGGCTTTAACTAGGTTTTTCCAATCCTAATCCCAAAAATAACTAAACCTATCCTTTGATACCAACTATAACAACCCTACTTTTTATTGCACACTTAAACATGATTGATTACATAAACTTGCACTTAAGACAGATCTAATTATAGAGAGGTCTCGTGTCTTGGGAAATTAATAACATTACATAACAACTTAAAACATGAAATACAACATCTTTATTTCAAACTTCTTTGACATGACCAACTCATTCCTTCATACATAACACTGCATGGGATAACCTGAGGACATACATAAGAAAAGGGTGAGATATAAAAATCAGTAAGGGAGTAAACAATACATAACATGAATAATATAATACATGTTAGGAAATAGGAATATCAATGGATCATAAGATAAATATGAACATAAATCCATGATATAGAATGATTATCATAACATGGAAATGTGGCAACAACATACAACATGGTGTTAACATGAGCCAAGGCTCATTGTACATAGATTAGCATGATTAAAATGAATTATCATGAGTAAAATATCATTATACATGGATTATCATGATAATAAACATTACTCAATGCATTGGATCACTATTAGGGCACACCCTTCATAAACATTTCAATATCATGCTTAAGTGTGCCACATAGATCATATAACATAGATCCATTCAACACCATCATTTATTCCAAGATAAAGGAATTTAGAATACATAAATGAAATTATATAATAAATAATTATATGTGAATAAAGTTGAATACCCTTGATAGAGAAATGGTCATGGTATTCACTACATGATGATTTTGGCATGGAAAATCACAGTGCAATTTCGGCAACATAACAACGTCATATAGAAATTCATAAATTGGGTTAGTGAGATATAAAGGGGTACCTAATCATTTATACATGAAATATATAGTAAGGGGATCATGAAACATAATATCCCAACATATGTAATAGAATTTATATGCATAATATAGAATAAAATTCTTGAATGAAAATAAAAAGAGAGAAACCTCTCACGGAATTTCGACATGGTAACGGGTGTACACGGAAGGAATTAATGAGAGAGAAATAGGCCTCTCATCATTAAAAAATAAGGTGGGAAGTATGGGGGAGGTTCAAAATCATACCCCAATATTTTTAATTTAAAATAAAAGGGTATAACAACCTAAAGAAACTTGGATAAAAATGATAAAGGAAGGAAAGTGGGGATCCCTTACTTGAGTGTGTGACTTCAAAAGCCTGAAGAGGGGATTATTGAGAGCTTGGAGAACCTTGGGAGGATTGTAGATATGTGAGGACAGATTATTAATTTTCTCCAAGTATTTTGAGTGAAGAGAAGTGGGATCTTGGGTGGATTTATATAGGAAATGAGAGGGGAATTCTTTAATATTTCACAAACTTAGGTTTTGGAATCTATATAATTAAATATTCAAAACCAAAAACATTATCATGGTTTTTGACCATGGTTTTTTCCAAAGAAGAGTGGAAAATATTATTTTATAAATCCAATTACTGATTATATTAAAATATTATCCTTGCTTATGTAGAGGTGAGTCACACCCTCAAGGAAATGAATTTAAAATCATAAAATATATTATACACTTTGGAGGATTCAATAAGGTATTATAAAATAATTCAAATAAATCTAAAATAACATTATTTTAATGTAAAAAAGATATATTTTGCCTAGAATACCCATTATAGTATTTATTACATCATTTTGGGGTCATTATGATGTCATAAAACACATATTTTATTTATACGGTATTTAATTTTTACCCAAAAATTTGACTACCTTAAAAAATTATGAAAAATTCACCATTGGATAATTTCAATGTTCTGATTCCAAAAAAAATATTCATTTTATCTAAATAATTTTCTAAATATGTGAATTTCTATTTTTAAAATGAAAACCGATATTAATTGAAAATTCATGGGTTTTGACAAAAACAGTTTTCAAACCTTAATAAAAATTAAATTTGGATTAATAAAAATTATATACTCATTTATTATTAATAAAAGTAATTTTATAATAATATTTTATTAAAATATTAATTATTTAAAAAATAAATTTATTTATTAAAATAAATTTTTTAAAAATACACATTTTGTTTTATCATATAAAAATGTAACTCTTATCAAATTGATTACCTAATCATTTACAGATAAGGAATTGATATAATCATCATTTATAAGATTTTTTTTATAATATTATTAATAAAACCCATAGTTTAATATATTAATGTATATATTTCTCAAAAGTTCCATTTTTTCTAAAAAATAAATTTATCAAATTCATCATTTTTAAGAAATATTATTCTCATAAAGGAATTGATAGAATAATACTTTTATTCATAAAAAGGTATTACACAATAATTAACTAATACCTTATTACATAACCCCTTATAACACCTGCATAAGACCTAAGGGTAAGGTGTGTGATGGTGAAAGACTCTTAGGGTGGCTCAGATAACATCGTCCGGGTGGTAATCTATATTAACTTGAACTTCTCCCATAGGCAATTTTGTTCATGCTTAATGTGTTGAATCTCAACTCAGGCTTGGTCAAGAGTGAATCCTAGTGATGTTACCTCCTTTCCAAGCTCTAAAAAATGAGCTTTGTACGACCTGAGACTACTGGATGAGGACATCCTCTCCTTTTTCTATGTCAAAGAGATTTTCTTAAAACCTTATACTTACATAAGTTGTTTTATAACGTTTCAATGGCTATATTATCAATGGTAATGATACTTAACAGTCATTTAAACCTAATAATAAAAAAAGAGTGCATGTGTTTTCTATATTCGTAAGTTATTAAAATAAAGTAAATTTTATTCATAAAAGATCAGGTTGTTGCATGAAATTTATATATATATATATTATAAATCAATCTAACTTTTATTCCTCACCCAGTGGTAGTATTGGTCATCGGCCAGTACTATTCCTCTGACTGGTCTTTGGACAGAACTTGGCCGAAAATAAGTGACCTTTAGAAATATCCACTAAAAGTCAGAAAAGGGTAAAATTAAAACATATATAAAATAAATGTTTCAATTTCAATAACCAAAAACAAACCGCAAATGATTTGTATTAAAAAATTTGGATGGTCGTAACCTGGTCATTCGAGATTGGATCAATGTGTGGTCAGTTTCGTTGGGATCAAAATAATTCCATATATGTAATTTAAATCAAATCAATTTTTTATTGCCTTTAGAAAATAACATGATCGCTCTAATACCAATTGTTGATATCAGGGCGTGCAGCGGAAGCTGGTGGGCTAAGGATTTAAAAAAATTCATTATCAGAGTGATGAAAATTTATCGTCCCTAATGATTTGAGCTCTAGTACAGGTATGAGGATCTCACGTGAATTTAAGAATCACAAAAATTAAATGAATTTTTATCTCACTCGAATCGATGGTGTGTTCAACTACAGCTTGACACCGTCGATTGTTGCTCAAAAGATCTGATCTTGAACCCCTTTAGATCATCCACACACACTTCAAGAATCTATGTGTACACCAATCATTAAATTTTAGGTTCTATCATGGAGCTCTGATGATTCCTTTGATGTCACAACAATCACCTCGATCTTGTCCCTTCGATCCGTGAACGCATTCTTGGATCGATCGCTCGAACGACAACTTTATCTCTCTAGGATGTGGGTGGAGAGAGATGCTCTCAATTCCATTGGAATGAATAGTAATTTAATGAGAGTATCTCTTCTGATTATATAGTGGGAGGCTCAAATAGCTAAAAAGGGTTCCCCAGCCCCCAAAAATAAAACACACACTAAATAAGCAGTAAATGACACGTTATGACAAACTAAATGCATCATAGTGTCATTTATATTTTATCACATACTTATAATATATAATAAATATATTATGTGATAAACCTGAGTCATTAACTCATCTCGTAATTCCCATAATATAAAACAAACCTTGAATATTAAAATAATATTTGTTCGTATAATAATTTTTCATGTATTCATTAAATATATTGTGAATACTTTTAATAAATAAATTAAACTTAATTATTATGTACTCAAATAATAATGAATTTATTTATTCATTGGTGATTATTAATACTTGGCCAACTCTTAAACCCCTTTGTGGGGCCCACCATGTCCTATTCACCTATTCACTAAAATAGGGCAGACTCTTGAATACGCTATTGTGTGTTACCCTTCAGGATTTTATCTCGATAGTAGTGAATACTATTCATAGAGAAAGAGTAGATTCTAGCATCCCATCAAGGCCCCTAAGGAGATAAGAAGAATTCATAGAAACGACAATCATCCTACAAACATGCACTGTGTCATATAATCTATTTGTCTCATGATATCTCATAAAGTTGGATGGGCATCTTTTTTCATCATCCATTCTTTCTTTATTATTTATTGATATAACTGTACAGGCTTACCATTGACTACTTTGGTCAAACATTTATAAAGGTTTTACCATATTGATCAACTAGGTCCAAGATATCACTTCCTCAACTTGGAAGAAAAATAATTCCATCTCGACCATACCACAAATGACGCACCCAACACAAGCTACCTCACAACGACTTAGATGTCATAGTTTTGTCTTCATCAAAGTATGTGATCAGATGGTTCGCTTTGATAATCATATCAATCTAAGAGAAACTACTACAAATTTAACCATTAACGACTTCCATCCAACCGCTTTTGGCAGTCGTGGTTGGCCCATCGCTAAAGGGAATTAGCGACTGCCAAAGGCAGTCATTATAGGCACTCCTCTAATGATTTTGGTATTAGTCACTAGGAATAACATTAGCTACCACTTTGGAGATTGCTAATTCCCCCCAGTAAAATAAAATAGGTAGGGACTGTCATAGGTGGTCACTATCCCGGATATTTTTTTTTAAAAAAAATACAGTTTTACAATCCCCAAATAACTAAAACAAAAAAAAAACAGCTGCCAAAAAAACAACAACAAAATAGGAATCCTAACAAAACCAACAATAAAAATAGCTATATATCTCTTTAAATCTTCTATCTCAATCAACATACTAATAAGATACAAAAAAACAATTAAACAAAGAAAATACAAATTAATATAATGTGGGTGTTTCATCTTCATATATGACTTTTGATACTCCCTTGGGAAAGATAATTGAACATACCCAAAAGTGTTCATCTTATGCTCTAATACTGGGTGTAGGGAGCCTAGGGAATATAAAGGAGAGTATGGACTACATTAACATGAACACTCAACTAATCCTGTATAAAATTCTCTTAAGGGTAAATAAGAAGTCAATATTGAGAACTTAACCAATAATGGGGAATTTATGGGTAAAATATTGATTGATTTAGTTGATGAAGACACCATACCTCCAATTAAGGAGTCCCATGTCCTTTTTAAGACTTTAGAGAAGAGTGAATAGATCCCTTTAAAGGATATGGATACCTATAAACATATTGATTTTCAAGGTACAATTGGCCAAGTGATGGGGTTTTATACTATAGAGATAAATAAAGAGGCACCTAATGTTTCAAATAATTAAAAGATAATTGAAAATGTCAATATTAAGGATAAAAACACTCAAAGTGGCACCAAAGGGGTGACCTACCTTTTACCCCAACAGTTAGGAAAAAAGATAAATCGGAAGGGCTCTATGGGTTGCAATAAGCCACATTCAAGTGAAAAAAATTCAAAATCCAAACATAGTAAAAAAAGAATGTTATTTTTGGAATCTTTAGGGAATTAACAACTTAGTAACTATTATTACTCTCAAAACCCTCATTATAAACAATCATCCTCTAATGATAGAGATTGTTCAACCTATGGATCAACTGAAATCATTCCAAGGATTGAATTTTAGGGCATTGGGTTGTGATATTGTGGTGATAAATCAACACTCTACATATGTGGAAACTATATAGGTTATTGTGTCTAATAAAGTGATTGGATTCATTGTCATTTATATCAGTCAGTAGATGATATCTAGTAAAGTCACTTTTAAATGTAACTCTATTTATGAATATTTAATTTATTCTTTGAATAATTATCAAGTTATGAGGTTACTTTGGTTGTAAATTAGGAATCTCAAATCCACCATATGTGAGTAAAGGTGGACAATGAGGAATAAATCATGTTAAGTTACATATTAAAATCCCTTTCTTAGTAAAATCTAATAAATCATATGTTTATCAATGCTAAATTAGTGTTAAAACAGAGTAATCCTTCTTAATTATTCTAAAAAGTGATAATGAAGGGAAATTATTTCTCCATGATTTATTTTATTGAAATCTATTCTCTTTAGATTACTTTTGATAAAGGTATTGTTGGATAGATGGTGATATAGTAACAATCGGGCTGTGTTTAATCGAACATGTGATCCTATGTTGTTTATTTGTTGTTGAAGATTTCCATATTATTCAAGCTCACTACTTGGTGGAAAAATTGTATGTTCATTGTTTGACCAGTGATGGTAGTGGGTTAATCATGAATAGAGTTTTTTAATTGTTTTTTTCACTAAAAGTGATTAATATGGTGGGTCATTTACATCATTGAATTTTTGTAATGACATAATAAGGTAGAAAGTATCAGTTCTACATTGATCCAATTTTTTAGTAAGTATTTGATTATAGAATGTGTTTTTGTTGTTTCTTTGATCTTTGGTTCTACTGTGTTTTGACTTAGAGTGAATGACCAGTCGTTTCCACTTTTTTATTTGTGGTGGTTTTTCAATGTTCTAGTTTTAAGGCTCTGGGCTTCTCACTAGGGATTCCAATGTGGTAATGGGTTTGGATGAAAGGATTGGTGAACTAGATCTAGATATTCCCATCTGAGAATTCAAGGAGTGTATAGACTCTCAATATTTATTAGAAGTTTCTTTGAATGGTAAAAAATACACCAGGTACAAAAAAAGTAGCTAACAAGGTAGTGACTAGTAAGCTTGATAGAATCTTTGTCATGTATCCTTTGGGAACCTCTAGGATTTGGTAGTTCTTAATATGAATTATTTAAATGTTATTTTGGGAATGAATTGATTAACCAAGTTTCATTCTTGTACTGACTTTTATAGTAGAAGAGTGTTCATTTCATTACCTGTTTATTTCCAATACACATTCCATGGAGAGTGGGAGTTCTAGGATTCCGAATAAATCCCTAATTAGGGATACGTAGAAGTGATCATAGTTGAGAATAATTTCCTTATTCTTAGAGTATTTTATGCTAAAGAGAAACAAGCCTTGCATCCCATAGTGTAATTATATCCTAGTCTTATCCAAGATGATTTTTTAGGACTCCCTCCAAATAGGAAATTGGAACTTAAAGAGTTGAAAGTCTTATATCCTGTGGTGGAAGATCCTCTATCACAACCCTCCTGGATTTGTTGGTTTGGTTGTTTTGAACCAACACTATGTCTACTAAGTGGAATTACTACTCTTTAACCAACTGCCTTGGTACAATAAATAATCCATGAGAATTAATGGGCCTCTAACCTAGTGTAATCAACTACTCTTTACTCTTATCAAACTTCGAACCTTAAAAAGTTGCAGAATATTTAGTAATTAGTGGACTGCATCTTACCACAATAGACTTATGAATTGAAGTAGTCACCCTCATGAAATGGTATTTATAGATAAAACCAAGGCCCACATTTCCACCTCTAATAAATGTAGTTTCAGTATTGATTTTAATAAAATTCTTGGGTTGAAAACTCCAAACATTCTCAACACCTTCCCTTAAATTATTCCCCAAAAGAGAAAAACCTTTAATTTGACTAGCACAAAGTTCCAAGAAATTATGCACCCATTGAATCCAAATTTTATTAGGTAATATATTTTAATTAAAATTTAATTTATTATAGTGCATCAAAACCCTCCAATCCAAGGAACAAGTCTCAAAAAATACATCTGATGTTTGTGAGGACACCCAAGCATTAAGAACCTATATTTCCATTATCGAATGAGCCAAAACAAGTGTGATGAGCTTCCTCCATTTATCCCATAACAAACTCATAAAAGGGAAACATAAATAAAGAATGCACCACTAACTACACATGGACCTGATAGAGAATACAAGAATTATCCAACATGACATGCCTTCATTGTATAAAATCTCTTGTGGGTAACATATTATAACAAAGATTCCATAAAAAAACTTGGGAAAGAGGCTTAAATTTTATGAAACCTTCTAAAAGTTATCTCTAGGTAGATGGAAACCATTCATCACTAACACATATCATGTCTTTACCAAATACACTCCATCATTGGAGTACATCCAAAATAACTGATTTTTATACAGCTGCTAACAAGTAGGAATTGGTGGAATAATATCCTGATCTCGATCGTTAAATAATTTATTCACAGTCTCTAAGTTCCAGCCTAAAATATCATCTAGCATTAGATCCCAAACAATAGAAACCTCTCAACCATGCTTGATATCAGATGAGAGAAACCCATTACCCACCTTAGAAAACCAAGGGTCATTGAAAATTTTAATCCCATTACCATTAGAAACTTTTTGTCTTCCATAAAAATTTATTTATATCCCTAAAGATACTAAAGAAATTTAGAATGTGGGATGAGATGGGAAATTAGAAAATCATAGGCTAAAAAATACTTAGCCTTCAAAACATTCACACATAAATAATAAAAAGTGGAAAATAACCTCCAACATTGCTTTGAAAGGAGTGAAAAATTAAACTTATTTAAGTTTCTAAATCCCAGTCTCCTAGTTCTCTTAGTCTACCAAAGAGAGTACCATGAATCCTAATCTTACTTTTTTCTACCATCAACACTACCCCATCAAAAAATAGAGATAGATGAATGAATATGATCAACTAGGGTTTCTAACAATTTATATAAATACACTAAATACAATGGAATCAATCGAGTAATAGATTTTATCAAAATCTCTTTGCATGTCTTTAAAATATTTTTCTCTGGCCATGCATGACCACTGAACTAAATATACCCTTCTTGGATATACAAAAGATAGTAGGAAGACCAAAATATTTATTATACATTTCCCTACTTGGTCAAATTTCATTTTAATGAAAATTTAATTTTCATTTGTGAATTTACTAAAAACAAAAAAAAACAAAATGAAACAGTCAATTTGAACAAGAAACCAGAAAGATAAAACAAAACACACCTCTTGAATCTGATACGTCATGAGGGACCATGGTTTCTACCTCCATCTGGTGTGGTAGGGGCCTACAACAAATAAATATTATGAATATAATAATAATTAATGTAATAAAAAATAAATAAATAAATTTATTATAAACCTTAATTGTAGGATCCCTTTCACCATCACCCTAGTGAATATACTCCTACAGTACTCTAACCTCAACTAACAACTACGTATTTACCTCCACAGAAGCACGCATAAGTGCTTGTAAATCTATCACCTATTGTGGAATCTCAACAAAAATAGGAGCCATATTCTTAGCATGTGAAACTAAATAATTAGGAATACTCATTCCATATGTCAAGCTAAAACCATGTCTATCACGACCAATAATGTGATGGAATATCTCATCTCTTATCATGGAAAGTTATCATTGTCATTGGTCCTCTAACAGTTATACGAATTCAACCTCAAATTGATCATGTGTAATATATAAATAAATATATGTATGTATATACAGATGTATTTAAGTATTGATAATTAGTATAAGAACTTGTTATAAGAGTTACAACCTCCAGATCATTTTGATCACAAGTCGTCATCCACACTGACATTTTATCATTCAATGCACCTTGCTCTTGTAACTATATAAAAATAAGATATAAATATAGAACACAAACCCATATTAAATAATAAATTTAAAAATTTAACAATAAATACATCATGTCAAATCTGGGACATGTGACGAGTCCCAATCCTGTGAGGTGGTCCTTTCAATACATGATACTCAGAATGACGTAATGCCACCTCCTAAATTCAATTAATTAAAATTTAAAATATATAAAATGTTACACATTATTTGAAATATATAAACCAAAATAAATAGACTCACCATTATAGCCTCAGTTTACTAATATGAAAATAACTTCTGCTACTGAGACGAGAGAATGCCTCTCGAGACTCAATCCAGAATGTCTAGGGCACCCACATTTGGTACCCAGTTCTCCCTCTTAACTCTCCTTTTATGATATTTCCACATTTTATGACATTTGACCATACACACTAGATGAAACTCATTGGGAAACACTCTCATATTATTCTATTTAAGAAAAAAATATTACAAATATTAGTGTTTTTTAAACATATCTAAGAAACTAAAATGGCCCTCTTATGAGAACTTCCCTTTATAGTTGATCTAATGTATCATGGGGGAATGAAGCTCAGTTATGTGAATTCAGTGAAAATATATGTGGTTCGTATATGACATGACCCAACTGGTGAATAAATGTAGGGGCACACACTCCCACAGAATGGTATGTCTCATCAAATGATATGTCAAGGGTCGTGTCAGAATTCCATGATAAAATACCATGACCAAGGCCTCTCCTACGAGAGGAATAAGTGTTCGTGCCTGATCTTATTGAAAAAAAACCATACATAATTAGACATATGTGAAAATATATGTTTAACTCTTAATTAAAAAAATAAAAACACATTTACATTCATATATACCAAGGATTCATTGTTTATTATTGTGCCATATAATGTGAACTACAAAGGACTCATGTACTTCTTATTTATTGCACACATATTTCATCAAATATAAAGGAGTGGATGGATCAAAACACATGTTTAGGAAAAGATATTATATTTCATTATTTCATAACCTTGAACTCCCATATAAAGGCTAAAGATATGATAATTATTCATTTGATTCATTAACAATGAAAAATTAATAAAGGTTGAGTTTCTTAACACCGAGAAATAAAATGTGTTGAATGTTTCTTTCCACTACCAACAATTAAATATCATCACTATAATATATTGGACAAGAGGAATATGTATGAATGAAAATAAAATATGATTTCATATATCATAAATAGAGGCATAAAACTTCTACAAGTAGAATATTTATAGACTATATAATAAGAAGGGGTTGAAAATAAAATATGATTTCACTATCCATTCATAAATAGAGACATAAAGAGAGGCATGTGATTGCACTGTCCATAAAGAGAGGCATGAAAATAAAATATGATTTCATTGTCTATTCATTATCCATTCATAAAGAGAGACATAAAGAGGGGCATATGATTTCACTATCCATTCATTGTCTATTCATAAAGAGAGGCATAAAGAGAGACATGTGATTTCATTGTCCATAAAGAGAGGAATGAAAATAAAATATGATTTTACTATCCATTCATTCCACTTCATCCATCATTCATCCATCCATTTATCTAGGAAGGTCTACTTCTAAGGAAGGATATTATAGTTCAATCATGAAGGATATTGGTTTTAAATAGTCTATGAGGACAACACTTTTGGTTAAGTATGTAGTTGTTAATATTCTATAGAAGAGGGTTGAACCTTTTTCATTTGGTCATGGACCTTCCAAATCAGTTTCTTTTAATATGGGATTATCTAATCTAAATCAGATGGGAAATCCAAGTTTATTTTTTTCCTCAACTCAGCCCACTTTTAAGAATATTAGTGACTTTACTCAACCAATTGATAGAAATGTGAGATGTAAGGTATCCACTGGTAATTTATTTGACATGATCAATCAAAAATATCTTTTTTGAAGTAAGATTTTAGATTATAAAAAAAAATTAAGACTATCATTCTGGTGAAAGTGGCTTCTATCATTGATGATGTATTTAAATAGGACAACACAAATGATCAAGATAACCAGTGGAAACATATTAAAACTTATAGGAGAGGTTAATGAACTAGTGGTTAGGGAGGTCATTTGGCTAACCACAACGTGAGTCTTTACTCTCATACTTGGTTTTAGGGGATATTTAGACTAATTTAAAGGATTTGGATTTTTGTTTTGATAATTTTATTACTTGGTAGACTCTTGTTTCTATTTTAGTGAGATGCCTTGACTTTGGACTAAGGCATATCTAGATTGGTTTGTATTTAAGGCAGACACATGGTGATACCTAAGCCTGATATTTTTTGTTGTTGTTGATAATATGTTGTGGATAATTGTTTTAATGTCATGGAAGGGGGACACTACTAACAGAGAATTGGGATTTGTGACATATACACTAATCTCTATGAATATTAGTCATTTTTTATGCATTTGATTATGTGGAGGACCGCTACACATTTTGTTTAATTGGTGGTATTATTAAGTGGGGTTGAAGGAGAGGGATGTTAATTTTGATGGTCGTGGTGTGTTCCAACAAAGTTATTCTGAGGAGGAACTTCATGAAGTCATGTCACTGGGGATCAATCCAACTTCAGAGAACCATTTGGAGTTTGATTCAGTCAAAACTTTTGTTCTTCATGGGTAGTTGGATGATAACCAAAAGGTAGTGGAAGTTTTTGGCCACTTGAAATGGGACCTGGGTATCCAGATTCAGATGCAGACCCCTAGAGATGAAGAGAAACAGGTTTCTGGTTTAGTGGACTCAGGGCTAGAGGTAGTTTTCTTTGGTAAGGGTCAGATTGCTTCGGTAGGTGATCCTCTAGATGAGAAGGTCCAGGTTGATAATTGTGTTGAGACAGATCCGGCTGGAATAGAACTACAAGAGGGGTTTTCTCTAGATGAGGCAGTCTATCCAAACTCTATTGACAAAGGATTGAAATTAAATTCTGTTTCTGAGGAGAAGGTATGCCTTCCAGAATCGCAACAAGGAACAGGGGGGGTCAGATGAGGTGAGTGTTTTGGGTTCCATGGACCCAAACACTTTAATATCAAAGGTCCCATCCTGCTTGAAGTTTGTGTTCTCTAGAATGAAGGCATCCTCTGAGGTTAAAGAGGGAAGAGAGAAGTCATCAAGTAGGCTGATCCCCATCAAGGAAGCCCCAGTGCTAAATCTGGGCAACTTCTTTGAAGGATTGGATGTCCAAGACCCGTTTCAGATTCAAGATGAGTTTGAATTAGGTGATTACAGTTATAGCTAATAGTCAGTGGAAATTTTGGAATTAATTCAAGGGAAAGTACTCCATAGTCCAAGAAAGAAGAAATGAAAAAAGGGTAATTGAGACTTAGGTAAATGCATTGTGGCCAAGGGTAAAAAATCAAAGGGTTTCAAAGAGTATTCTTAATTTCCAAAACTAATGGAAACAAGGTTGGACAAGAATGGTGTAATAAAGGAAGTATAGGCCCTCTAAAATAAGAAAAATGGAGTTCAGAATCAAGACCAAGATAATGAGGAAAAAGTGGAAGGTACCAAGGAGGAAGGTGAGGAAAGCAGGGAAGGTAAGTATCTATCTCTTATTATAAATTCAAATGAGGATATTCCCTTAGATCCATTCCAGTTGAAGGCCACAGAGGAAGAGAAGGACATAATTCTGGAAATACTCCCTTGGGTGGAAGTTAATGAGGAGCAAGAGGCTTGGATCAGTAAACAAGATAAAATCATGGCATGAGGTTTCAATGAGGGGAGGATTAATGTTGAGGAGTATTATCACACATGGGACAAGATGGCTAGCCACTTTGAAGATCTACTTCAAGAGGACCTGAACATGAAGGTGCATTCTCTTTTCTAGAAGCTCTACAAGGTAAGTGACTCTAGCAATTTCATCCCTGTTTTTAATGATTTTTTAATTTCTTACGACATTTAACTTACTTTGTAAATCTGTTTTTGGTTTCTCACTTTTCCACAAAAGTGTTTTTGGAATACAAAATTAAACTTAGTATATGGAGTTGAAGTGTGATGAAGAGGATTTGAGTGTTTAGTGTAGTTTTTTGAGTCCAATCTTCATTAGTTTATATCTATGTTCACTGATATATATAGGTTCAAAGTGTATAGGTGGTTTTTTATGATGTTTCATTCTACATGGGGTTATGTTAGGGATGATTAGAAGATAGAATATTTGGGATTTGGATTTTTATAGTTATTAGAATGACGGGTTCTATAGGCCTATTTATATTGATGATGGGATAGAAAGATATGGACATCTAGTACCATTCAAAAAGGTAGAAATGAAAATAAACTAACGATAGAACATTGTTCTTACAGGAAAAGCTCCATTTCATATGTGAAATTGGAAATTTAAATATTTACAGAATATTTATTATGAAATAAGATTAAAAATTAGATAAACAATGAGAAACATATTAAAATAATCATAAACATTTAAAAATAATAATAATTAATGAATAAAAAGAATAATTAGTATAAACAATTATGCTCTCTTCACTATGGTGCTTCCAAGAAATAAATTTTTTTATTAAATATATATTGGTGAGAAAAAATGGGATGCAATAACACATCTAAAAACAAAACTGAAAATGTGTTATTATATTAACATTAGGGTTCAAATAATTCTTTCCAATTAACATTTTATGACCCAAGACTTGTACATTTGATGAAATTAATTCTTAGTGAAACTTTTTATTGTAAGAAATTACTTGAAGTGGAGTAGTCTCTCAGTTGTGGGGGGACATGGTTAACATATTTTTGTTATTATTTTCTTATCATAGTTTACATATATTTTATGGTTTTCTGTGTTTTATTATATAAATATTATAAGAATTTTTGTTTTTGTATTTTTCTAAAAAATAATTCCTTTAATTATTTTTACTCTAATTCGTGTCATTTTTCATGCATGTATATATCAAAGATAGAGACAATAAATACACAAAAAAATAGTTAAACAGTTCATAAAAAGTTAAATAATTAAAAAAAGGTTTTAAATCGAAGAGTGAGAAAACAATCATGTCTTTCATTAAACATGAAAATTGATAGTTTCTCCTCCAATGGTCTATATAACCTAATGAATATCTTCTTCACATTGAACTATGGTCTGTTGATCAAGCTGTTGTGAAATAAAGGCAACAGTCTCAGGTTCATCTCATTCAAATAAAAACACTCCTCGCCTTGACATTTTCATAACAACTTTACAATTTGGATTAGATAGAAAGGTAATGATGAAAACTTGTTTTGCTTGTGATGTCAAAATGAAAGGTTCATTACTAACTCATTCATCATTGTATAACATGTTGTTAAAATTCACCAATGTAAAATAATATTGATCGACTTTACTTCCACCAACTGGATCAACCCAATTACACTTTAACAATATGTATTCAAACATGTGTGTGTATACAACTTCAATTCTATCTTTAAATTGACCATGGTAATAACCAAAATCAAAATATGGGAAACCAATGCCATTGTTTTGTGTTTCTTATTTTTCATCGACATATTTAATGTGAAATCGAAAACTATTAGCATCTAAATCTTTGTAATGACAAGCCGTTATAGATGGACCCTTAGCTAGTTGGTTAAATTCTTCAGTTAGTGTAGGGTCACCTAACTCCCATAGGTTATGGACCTATATATTTCACAGATTTCAATAAAAAGTTATATATAAATAAATTAGTATTATACTTCAATCATAATGAAATCCTATTTATACATACAAAATCCTTGAACCAATCATGAAATGATGTATAATGGGGCTTTTGAATTTGATAATCACTCACATGAGTCATATCTTATTTTAGTTCATTAATGTGTTTCCTTCAAATGATGACGTCATGTTTAAATGATTAACTTTATATATGCAAACATAACATGTAAAAGTTAAATAATAAAAGTGATGAGGCACTTTCTGCATTAATGGTGCAACTGATGGAGTATTGAACAAGATATATCGATGAGCTTATATCCACTCGATGTTGTCCATATCAAATATAGATCCTTCTCCAACTAGACTATAATGAATCTGAGAGGTCTTATCTAATTTTGTTTCAACATCCATAAGACATTCTACACAAAAATTAGTACACTCATCCATCAAATAATCATTGACTATCGATGCCTCCAAACAAGCTCTGTTATGTGCGAATCATTTTAATGTATTCATATACCTCTCAATAGGATACATCCACCTGAATTGCATTGGACTAGTAATCATTAATTCATTGGTTAGGTGCACTATCAAGTGAACCATAACATCAGAAAATGAGGGTTAAAAATATTTTATCCATGTGAGAAAACGTAAGTACAATTCTGTCCTATAAAATTTTTAAATCACTCATTCATTGATTTCTTAAAAAAATTTGTCTAAAAAAATTACCTATCCCAATCAATGGTTGAACAACATTGGGCAATAAATGGTCATGAATTGTGATTGGAATCAATTGTTGAAGTAGTATGTGATTTTCATGACTTTTCAACCCTTATAATGCCCTACTCATCACATTCACACACTTTGAAATATTAGAAGAGTAACCATTAGGCTCTTTGAGCATCTTCAAAATGGAAAGAAATGTCACTTTCTCTTTTTTACTCATCACATATTATACAACTGAAATGCATGCCTTATTTCCCACACCCAACTATAAATGAAATTGTTTCCTTAAAACCATTTCTTCCAAATCACACCATGCATTGACACAGTCCTTTGATTTTCCATGGACACCTAGAATGGTCCGCAATATATTATCACAAACATTTTTTTTCAACGTGCATGATGTCCATATTATGCCTTAGAATGTTAGTTTTGCAGTAAGGGAGATTAAAAAATACTTTTCTTCTTCCAATTGTGACTATGTTGTTTACTCACACCATGAATATTGGTTAATGGATGAGCCAACAAATCTTAAAATCCATATATCATGTGGATGTTTTATTCCTATATCTGTGATAATATTTCTACTCTTGTCATGATCTTTGGTGTTGGGTTGAATTCCCTAGAACTGTTAAATTCCACTCTATCCTTTCTGAACTTGTGTTGAGGAGGAAGAAAACGTTTATAACCCATGTATGTCCATTTTTTACAATGTTTAATCCATGTAGAATTTTTACTTTTATTGTATTAAGGGGAAAAAATTCCCTTCTATACTCCAACCTGACAAATTTGCATAAGTCGGGAAGTCATTGATTGTCCATAATAAAGCATCCTACAGTTTAAACATTTTATTCATTTCACGGTCGTAATTCATCACACCATCACCCCAAAATTCATTCAACTCATCAATCAATGGTTGAAGGTAAACATCAATCTTATCCTTAGGATTTCTGGGTCCATCAATAAGAGTGGAAAGTAATAGAGATTTTTTTTCATACAAATCCACGAAGGAAGATTATATGGAACCAACACCACATGCCATGTGTTATGAGTTTCACCAACCATAGGCCATAATGGATTGGAATCGTCTGCTATAAACCCCAATCAGACATTACGACTATCTTTAGCAAAGTCAGGGTATCTCTGACCGAAATCCTTCCATGCAAGAGAGTATGTCAGGTGGGTTAACATATCATTTTCCTTATTTCTTTCCACATGTCATCTTGTTAATTTAGAAACTTTAGATGACATAAATAATCTTTTCAACCTTGACTTTAGAGGAAAGTAACACATTTAATTTATGGAAATTGGTTTCCCCTATTTCGTAGTCTGAATTTGATGAGTCTGATTTCCCCCGTTATCTTTCCACATGGAAGAGTCACGGACCGTATAATTATCCAAATGGGTAGTTTCCTTTCTAAACAGCATATAGTTGTTTTCAAATGAATATATGGTCTCATTTGTGAAACTTAAGTTCTATTTCAACTTGAAAGCATCGTAATACGGCTCAAGAATCTTAGCATTAATAAGAATTAGTTTTTTTAATAACACCAATAGCATGTTGAATGATGTATCAGACCACTAATTCAAAGTCTTCAAGTACTACAACTACATTATAAATGAAAATTTACTATAAGCAGTACACCCAGAATATAATTTAGTTTACGCATCATCAATTATTTCATAAAACCTCAATAAATCACGATCTATACTAGAGTGCAGATTGATATCATTGGTCTCAACATTCCAAATGTCTTCAGGATCCAACTCACATACTATTTCAGTAAGCATTTCATGCATCAGATTAGTCATCCTCACATCAATATCCATCTAAATTGTTTCTATGTGATGATAATGAATATATTCTTTCCCATGATGAGTCTAACTCTTATAATTTTTTATAAACCCATTCAATAATAGGTGCTCCCTCTCAGTATCTCATATGAATTGATATTTGTTTTCACATTTTCTACATGAACAACTAATATAGTCACTTTGAAATCCTCTAGTGGGATAAATAAATGGCATAATGCCTTCAATGTATTCTCTAGATGTTCTATTTGGAAGATCAATCCAACTCTTATCCATATTTTTATTTGTACAACAAGTAGTAACATTTACACAATACTTCATATTTCATGCACTTCTAGAATTTCATATCACAAAATATATTTTAAATAAAGACTAACCAATTGCATGTGGACTTCAATTCATACTCATCCAAAACAAGAAAACAATTCAAAAATTACATGATCATTGCATTGTATTTAATTAATTATACATTTTATTTTTTTAAGTCTTATTTTATACATTACTAAATATTTTGTAGAGAGGTGCATATAAAACATGTCTGGATAAAAAAATATTTTTAAGAGAAATAAAATGTTAATTAAATGAATATATAAAATAAAAATCAACTAAGATATATTTTTTTATAAAATAAGAGTTTTTTTAACTTGTTAATTGATAAGGAAATCATAATAGCCAATTAAAGGACAAGTAAATATAAAGACAATATTTAGTCTCAATTATAATATATGAATAAGCTTTCAAAATCGGTATTTTTTTAATAATAGAAGAACTGAAAATAAATATATTATGTCGTAGACTCCATTAGGTCTATCCCATTCAGTTAGTCCTCACAACTCAAACCTTAAACCCCGAACATGCCATCCCAATGAATTCAAGGTGTCATCCTCATCATCCCACTACTTCACTATTAACCCATTTCTTGTTTTTTTAAACATCCATATACGATGATATTATCAATCATTATCTAGAGTGCTTGAAATCATTTTAATTAAATTTCATAAAATTATAAATATATAAACTAATCTGACTTTATGAATAAAAATATTATTCATTCGGTGGTCCAAGATAAAATGAAGGGTCGTTAGTTATAATTTACATTTCATGATAAACAAAAAAAATTATCATAATAAGTTAACAATAGTTTACTGATTCAAATTGAGAGAATTGTGATAGAAAATAATACTTATAGATCGGCCCTAATTAATCAAGTATACAAGATATAAGATTATAATATGTTAATAAATTGAAAATAGTACACACCAAAATAATGTATCACTCATTTGTATCAACTCCATGATTCTTTTTCTTCAAAAAATGGTTGATCAAAACTCATAAGTGAAGGAAAAATGAAGGATTATTAATCTCTTTCTTGAAAATCTTACACCAAATAGTATATCACTTAATGGTGAAACAATTTATATACAACTCAAGATAACACTACTGGAAAACAAAGTTATATCCACGGTTTTGGAAAAACTGTGGCTATAGGTCGCCCCTATAGGCATGTGAAAAAAAATCATGGGAAGAACCTGTACCCACAATTTTTGAAGAACCATGGGTATAGTTTTCACGGAGGAAAAAAATTTGCGGGAAGGACCTGTACCCACAGTTCTCCAAAAATCTTGGGTATAGGTTAACCCTTTACCCACGGTTTTTGTAAACTGTTGCAATAGGTTTCGTGAGGAAAAAAATTGTGGGAAGAACATATACCCATGGTTTGGTATAGGTTGACCCATTTTTCCCATAATAATGATAATAATAATAAATAATTTATAATATATATATATATATATATTAATATAAGAACACGAAATGTGTTATAGGATAGTGGTAAAGTTGTTGGAGCATAGGTGAAAGGTGTTGGGATCAATTCCCAATGGAGGATTTTTTTAATAAAGGACTTATACCATTGTTTAACTAAATCATGGGTATAGGTTGGCCCATTATTTTTGCATAATGATAAAAATAATAATAAATATATTAATATATATATATATATATATATGAATATAATAATACAAGATGTGTTATAGGATGGTGGTAAAGATGTTGGAGTGTAGGCAGAAGGTTCTAGGGTAAAATCCCAGCGGAGGATTTTTTTTTTAATAACCATGGCTATATGTGTTTCCATTGAAATTTCCTACACCAATGGTTTAAGAACTGTGGGTATAATTTTATCCAGATGGATTAAGCAACCATGATTCATAGAACCATGGTTATAGCTTATACCCATGATTTTTTGGGTTATACCCACGATTTTGAACTGTGGGTGTAGGTAAAGATTCTAGCAGTGTAAGATTATGGATCATTCGTCGACTAAAATAAATGATTCAATATATCATGTATCATTCAAATAAAAGCCACTATTTAATTTTCATAAATGTGCATTATACGAAGCATCAATGCATCAATCCATATGCGGGTTAACCATTGATACATTAAGGTGTAAAATTGATACATTAAATTGTTTGTATCTAATAAATCTAGCAGAAGTCTGTTATTTCCAAATAACTTTCCATACATATGAGAGTGAATTTAATTTTATCAAACAAAATGTATAATATTTTAGTTTAATGGAATTACTAATTGTGTATGTTCATCCCTTGTTTATGTGTTTTACTTGAGTAAAATATAAAATCAAGGGATCTCTACTGGAAAAACGGCCTATACCCACGGTTCAAAACCGTGGGTATAGCCCCCAAAACCGTGGGTATAGCCTATACCCACGATTTTGGGAACCGTGGGCTAGAACGACGTCGGTATAGGTCCCCAGCCTTACCCATGGTTTTCCAAAACCATGGGTATAGGTGTCCTACCACCGTGTCACCGAAACATAGCCAATTGCCACGGTGTCAATGACTTTTACCCACGGTTTCAAAACCGTGGGTATAGGTCCTAAAATAATGCAGGCGCCAAGTTTCGATCCCGTAACCTCTTCGCTGCAAACACCGCGTCTAACCACTACCCTAACATCACCTATATGTATATATATATATATATTTAGTTAAATATAGTTATAAAAACCGTGGGTATAGAGGGAAGAACCGTGGGTATAGAGGGAAGAACCGTGGGTATAGGTTTCCCGCCAAAACAAATTTCCTTCCCGCGAAAAAAAAAATTCTCGCGTACACAAAAGTGACCTATACCCACGCTTTTTTATAACTGTGGGTATAGGTATTTTAGCCCAGACCTATCCACACGGTTTTCCCCAAAACTGTGGGGATAGGTACCCCTATCCCCACGGTTTTGGGAAACCATGGGTATAGGTCACTTTTCAGGACCTATCCCCACAATTTTGGAAAACTGTGGGGATAGACCCCCCTATACCCACGGTTTTGGAAAACCGTGGGTATAGGTCTTGAAAAGTCACCTATACCCACGGTTTTCCAAAACTGTGGGTATAGGGGGGTCTATCCCCATGGTTTTGGGGAAAACCGTGGCGATAGGTCCATTTTTCAGTAGTGGATACATGTGCTTAATATATATTATCATTGAACTAAAATCTTGAACTTTTCACTTTAAAACTGAAAATTATCTTATATATAAGGAAATTTATTTTATAATGACGGAGTAACACAAATATTTAAGGAAT
The DNA here is from genome assembly GCA_963277665.1 of Viscum album. Taxonomy (NCBI): domain Eukaryota; kingdom Viridiplantae; phylum Streptophyta; class Magnoliopsida; order Santalales; family Viscaceae; genus Viscum; species Viscum album. The sequence goes on along the minus strand of OY728123.1, from coordinate 1,191,469,159 downwards.
AACTGTCATTACCACTCTTGTCATCTATAAAAAATTCCAATGAGCCTACAAGTATGAAACATTAACCTAGTTAAAAACTGGTAACATAAAAGATGAAAAAACATATCACAAAATAACAAAAAAAATTGATAAATTATAATTATAATTTTAAAAATGTACTTAGACCATTTTGGGTAAATCACATGTTGGATTTATATACTTTTTATTCCCACGACTCAAAGTTTAATCAATAGTTATTGTATATAATTTTCTTCACTATACAAGTTTTTTTCTCTTGGTATAGATTATATAAAGTGGGTTTAAACTTATGTGGGAGTGATAATTATGAAAATTCACTTTTGATCATTTGAGAAAATTGCATGTCTGATTGATATATACCTTATTTCTATAGGTCATAGATGAATCATTGATCGTTGTTCTAAATTTTGGTAATAATCAAGTTCATGTGCTCGGTTTTGATCTTTTGATGCTTGTTTATAGAACTTAAATGAATTGTAATTGTAAAAATGAATATTAAATAATTTTGGGAAAACCACTTTCTAAATTGATGTATGGTTTCTTCCCACAAGTCAAAAAATAATTGATTATTGTTCTTCTAAATTTTTGTGATAATTTGACTCATTTTCTTAGTTTAGATCATATGACACATTTTCTGAATGTTAAATTGACTTGTAATCCAAAAAAATCACTTTAGATCATTCCAAGAAAATCAAATATCATATTAATGTATAATTTATTCCTAAAGGTCTCAAATGAACTAATAATATGTGTTTCTATATAGCCATTAGTCAATAAAATCGGGTAGGGTTACCTAAACTGCAACGGGGATTGGTGTTGACCGACCAAACACAATACACGTTATGATTGATGAATAACAAAAATCGATATACTGCATTATGATAAGAAAAAAAATTAATATAAGAAAACGAGGATAAACAACAGTGAAGTTGTGAAATAATGCTCACCTAAACTACGAGAACCTTGGGTCAATACACGAAGAAGCTGCAACAGAACATCGAGCAGGGAGAAGAATGTCGAGAGAGGAATCCATATACTGCAGGAACCCTAGGTGAATACACAGAGAGACGCTAGAGGCGTAGGCGGGGGCGGGGTGGATGTAGAGGTCGGGCGAGGTGTGAGGGAGGGGTGGTAGTGAGGGCGGATGGGCAACGATAACGGCTCTAGGGTGTAGGCGGGGGAGCGGGTGGGGGCAGAGGCCGGGCGAGGCATGAGGGAGGGGCAGAAGTGAGGGTGGATGGGCGACGACAACGTCTCCAGGGCATAGGCGAGGGCAGAGGTGGAGGCTGGGTGAGACGCAGGGGAGGGGCGATGGTGGTGAGGGCCGATGGGTGATGACAGCAGCTTCGGGCATGGGCAGAGGTGGGGGTGGGGGCAGAGGCTGGACAAGTCACGAGGGAGGGGCGGTGATGAGGGCGGATGGGAAACGACAACAGCTCTGAAGCGTAGGTGGGGGGCGGGGGTGGGGGTGGAGGTCGGGCGAGGTGTGAGGAAGGGGCGACGGTGAGGGCGGATTGGTGACGACATCGGCTTTGGAGCATAGGCGGCGACAGAGGCTAGTCGAGGTGCAGGGGAGGGGCGATAGTGAGGGCGGATGGGTAGGGACAGCGGTTCTGGGTGCGACGGCGGTGATGGGCGAGGCGCGGGGGGGAGGGAGTCGAGGAAGAGAAAGGCAGAGGCGAGGATGGGGAGGGGAGTTAGGGAGAGGGAGGAAGTCGGAGGCAAAGGCGAAGAGGGGTGTCGGGGAGGGATAGAACATGCGCGACAAGGGAGAGGACGAGTGGCGATGAAGGGCTGAGTTTTGTTGAGGGGGAGGGTTGTGCACGAGGGGTGGGTGGGGGTGATAGATACTCTTTTTTAAGGCTAGCGACCGCAAATGGCAGTCAGCGGTTTCATGGGGCTCAAAAGTTTTGATTTATAGTAGTGAGGTCAATACACATGTTCGTAGATAGGAACAATCAATGACACCTAAAACATGTGGTGTTTCTATTAGAGAATTTGTCCTCATGATCTCACCTACTATAGATCACTAAATAAGAACTTCATGAGAATAAGTCTCAGTGTTTATGAGATCCAAACACCTAATAGTCAAACATCAACTATGTTTCAATCGGTGTGATGTATATAGACCACATGACATATGTTTAAAATCAATGTCATGGTATCTTGAGATTCTCATTACAGTGTGGGGACTGCTATAACATTTTGATATGATAAATAATCTATGAAAATTACTGTTTAAATAGTGGATGCGGGAATATTGACACTATCAAGTGTACATCGGGCATAACTCACTCCATGCATGATATGATAATATGAAAGTACTGATAAAGTTGGATCTAGGGCACCCACTTTTACAACACCAGGGTATCGAAACTGGTTCCTGGCATGGATCGATCGTCTTGTAGTGTTTGTCTCGATCGCTGTGACGATTTCTTTAAACTTGAAGAATCATCCTTGCACTCTCGTTCGTAAGATGACAGAGGAAGAATGAGAATCACTAGAGCGTTCTCCAGTCTTGAGAGGGGGTTCTATATGTTGTTGTGCACAACGATTCTCGATTTCGATCAATCTCTATACAATAGACATAATAGTCTATTTACAGAGTTAAAGTTATAATTAAAATATTATTTAATTGCATAACGACTCTTAAATAATATATTAAATCTTGTATGGAATCATGCCATGTAGTAATAATAATATTATTAATTTTTCTTGAAATGTGTTAATTGACGCAACGATAAATATTACTTTACCAGCTTTCAAATTAATATTTATTATCGGACACAATCTTGGTTTGTTGGTCCTCCTCATCATTTTATCAAATATCTGAATAAATATTTATCCATTCATTAAATAAATATTATATATCTTCATAATTGAATAACTACCCTGTGAATAGATACTTATTTAACTTATGCGATCAATAAATCTTGAATAAAATAATTCATCAGTCTTGAGGATAACATTTATTTCAATAAATAAATTCAAATATAATTTAATTGAGATCGATAAAAACACTTAGTACGTGACCCTCAATGTTTTTTTTTTCGGCATTATGCGTGTTTGCCTAAAGTCCAAAATCATTGTTTGACACGGGTCAAGACACCCAAGATAAATAAGTTAATGTTTTAACATCGACAGTAATTCGCGGCGACTCACAATGTGATATAATCTATTTATCACAATACTTCACCGAACAGGTTGCATACCCATGACATCAACTTATATTCTTGATACGCCTTTCTTTGACTATATGAAATAAACTTATCGCTACACCATGACTGTAGAATTTAATGCGACAATTTTACTTAAATCAAGGGGCCGAGATATCAACTTCTATAAATATGAAAAAAAACAAATCTTTCATCAGCTTGTTCATTAGTAACACATGTCATTCATGACACACCAAACACACCCTGCTTCTCGTGAACATATGACATCACAATTTTGGTTAGTACATCAAAGTGCGTGAGTCATGATGCATGTTAATAATAATTTTAAAGTTTAAGGATCATTACACATGCTCGTATATAAAATTATATGATGACACATGAACATGCAAAATTTCTACAGGCAGGTTTGTTCTTATAATCTTCTATCTTGGAGACGACCAAATGCGAACTTTATGAGATAAAATATCATCTGTTTATGGGTACTCTCACTTGACATTCAACATTCTATGTGTCCCATCATAGACTGTTATCTGATCACAAAACAAAATTTAAGAATATCATCATGACATTTTAAGGTTTTCATCACAGTGATGATCTACTGTGTCCTTTTCAATGCGATATATACTCCAGAATAATTATTACATCAAAGTCACACAGAACTATGAATGATATGTAATAAGACATTTTAAATAACATTCATTTTTTTGAATATACATGCAATCCAAAGTAAACACGGCTAGTTTTAAGACACCAACTCAAACAATAATTTTTTTTATTCAAATACATGGATACAAGTACTTAAAAAATACTTAGAAGTTGATTTTAGGGCAACAACTTTAATAATACTTTTTAAAATATATCAATAAATTTATTTTTTAAAAACTTCTTAATGTCGATATTGTGTGTTGTATTATGTGACAACATAATTGATCAATAATAACCATTGTTAATATATTTTGTGATATGCTCGTCATCACTAGTGTTTTTTTTACAACGACGTTTTAGTGATGACGTGTGGTATGTGTAACAACGGGTGTAATTGTAATGACCATCGTAAGTAATGCCAAGATATACTTGCAAATAAATAATGACAATTCAATACCATAATATGCAAATAAATAGTTTGGTAAAACATAATTTGATATTATATATTAGATTAACAATGTGATATATCTACAGTATTTACTAAACCTGGGTTCTTCCAGCCTTATGTGTCACCACCGCAGCAAGCCACGTCACCCAAAACAATTTCTTCTTCCCCATTATACCCCCAAAGCCTCGCGCCTGACCTCCTAATTCCTTCGCCTCCGCCCGTAGACACACCTCCCAGAATCGATTAGGGTTTCCGCAGTCATTGATTCCCTCCCTCTCCTCTCGTATTCTGTCTTCATCCTCAACCTAGGCGTGACTCCTTCGTCGTTGAATCTCACCACCAGTGCTCCATTCCCCTCATCGGCGCCAGTTTTCCTTCAACACCATCCTCGATGCCATCTAGGGTTACCTACACTTGCGACTCCGCCCCCGCTCACGCAAACTCACCACCTCTCATGCAACCGCGAACCTGCTCGGGAAATACCTTCAAAGAACCTAGGGTTTTTTCATCAGCATTCACGCCATATGCATCCACGTCGCCTAACTTATTTCCATCCTCCCTCCCATATCGCGACGATCCTCCAACCCAATTCCATTACCCCCTGCGCTTCCTCATTCTTACCTACCTGTTAAGGTTTCTCTTCCTCCGACTTATCCTAAGGTAACGCCTCCCTCCTCAAATCTCTCCGCCTGAATTGCCTATTTCACATTCGTCTTAGCATCCTCCTCTTTCTGCTACGCTTCCAGCCTCTCCACCTGCCGCGTCTTCATTTGCTTCGCTTCCATGCGTCTGAATTTTTTATCAGCATCGACCAGGTGCTCCTTCTATGTTTATCACCACTCTTTATATATCCAATCCCCACCCCTTCCACTCTTTACATCCACTTTCATCTCGCACGGTATGTTGTTACTATCGTCTCCCTTAAAAATACCTTATGTTCATGATATTTTTCGCCTATATCTATGGTAACCCTACATTTACAGGGGAGGATGATCTACGCACCGCAAAACTTCCTTGGGGTCAGTATTTTAGTTCCTTGTAGCTGTAGTAGCCACTAAAAAAGTCATTTTATTGTACTATTTTGTTCCAATTTACCATTACAATTCCATTACCTTTGAATCCTTGTAATATTTTTAAATGCATTTGGTTGCCCCTTCTAAATTTGAAGGAGTTTAGGTAATCAAGTATAGGTCTGAATGTGTTCAATGTATGATGGTTAAGTATATTCATATAAATCATGTTTTAAATTTTAGCAAACGCAGTTACTGTTCGCCATATTATCATTTTGTGTTTCTCTCATCTGCAGATGTGACCTTCCAACTTAGGTTCAATCAATATATTAAATGTATATTAATACCCATCTCGCTAACACGAGACCACCAAATCTTACTTACATGACAAATGCATCCTTATCACCTTTAATGGCATTTCTTTTGTTTATCATTGAAGCCAAAAATCCACTGAATTTTCATGTGATTATAAATATTGTGAGAATTCATTTTGTTTTGTCAATTCCTTGAAGGATGACATTCGTGATGGAAAATCGATCTTCTGAGGCAAAAAACAGCATTGATGGTAATGCTTTTTTATGCATCCTTGATTTCTTTTTTCCTTTTGATGTTTATTTTCCAATGTAACTCTGTGTTGATTGTACGTTTTTCAGCTCATGTCTGATTAGATCTTTGATTGTGTTTGGTGTCATGAATGAATGAAACATTTTATAGCCGGGTTGTAGGTATGGGCTTTCATGGATCTTTGCATGCCTGAAGATATGTGTCACCAATTTGAATTAGAATTATAAGGTGATTATTCCTATTTATAATTTATATGCATCGGTTTTATTGAACTACATTATGAAAAAAATCACCTCCATAGAGAAATATAGGGATTTTTTAAAATCTGGAAATCAAAAAATCCTATTACTCAAGTATGAAATTCCTTCAAACAACAACAATAGATTTCTGTTTTCTTGTCACAATGCATACTACTCATTTGATTATAAATATTCCGAGAGTTCATTTTGTTTTATCAATTCCTTGAAGGATGAAATTAGTGATTGAAAATCAAGCTTTACACGCAAAAAAACAGCATTGGTGGTAATTCTTTTTTATACAGCCTTGATTTCTTTTTTCCTTTTGGCGTTTCTTTTCCTATGCAACTCTGTGTTGATGGAAACTTTTTCAGATCATGTATGATTAGAGTTTTGTTTCCGTTTGCTATCATGAAATAGAGAAACCATGAGACCGTTACCTAGAATAAACCTCCTTGCATTCATTGACACGTTGATAATACATCATTATTCTTTTTTTTCAATGGCAATGATTTTTATATTGTTTTGAGTGTTTCAGATTATGTTACATAGACCAATTTTCATAGAATGAAATATGAGATGTGGATGTGTTTAGTATGAGCAAGGGCAGGGGTTGATATAATTGGTTTGCTCTTGGTTATTTTAATTAGTGCTACATTAATGTATTTTTAGTATGTTTATATGCATGGTCTAGATGTTCTTTTAATATATAAAAATACTTTAAAACTACTTATTGTGTTGTATTTTTCTATTAAATTAATAATTGTATGTAACTTTTGGGGTACAAACATTTTGTAACATTTTTTAAATGTTTCATACTCATGATTAAATCATCCATACTCAATTAATATAAAGATCTCCATTGTCAATCATGATCAAAAACATGAAGGTGAATTATGATGCAGCATTCTCTGTTTCTGCCATCTTTATTTGTCTATTAGAGAGTTGTATGTGATTTGAGTACCTATGGAATTGGAGGTTTGTGGAAATTTTTTATTCGATCTTGATAATGAAATAATTTTTTGTAATATTTGTCTTTACTGCATGCATCTTTAAATTTTTTTTAATTATATAATATGTTTCTTATAGTATCCCTAGAAATCAATTACAGAGTGGGGGAGTTCCTCTAAAGAGCATGCAACCAGTTCCTACATTAATTAGTTCAAGTTATCTAGGGTGAGATTAATTTTAATGTTTAATTTTGTTATTACTCAATAAAAAACTTTGCTGGTGTTTTTTATATTGAAACATAATTTTTTTTCGGGAATTCTATATTGTTATTCAACCAAGTATTTGTTGTGAAACTACGATATTTTGTTATGTTTTTTGATGGGTTGATTCTCAAAGACGGTTTTCTATACAAGAAAGTATCCATTGAGAAAATAAACTATTGGGTGTAAATCCTTCATCGGAGGAGCTTGAAAATTTTCACCACTATATAAATGAGTATTCTGAACAAGAAGAATTGATAACATGGATTTTTGGTGAAAAAATAAAAAACCATAGTCATGTAATTAGTTTTAAATGTGATAATGTTTTTGGGAAAGCCAAAGAAACATCAAATCCCGATATAGATGGATTTGGTGTGCATACTTTCTTATTCATTGAGAATGTCATGGCCTATTTCATTTCACCATTTTGGTGTGCATGATTCTTTCCGTTGGTTTTTTGAAGCAGTATTATCTGGCCAACCTTATTAAAGTGTCGTGAAATATTTGCAAAAATTTTCTACTAACCTGTTCTAGGTCTGATCCTAGAGTCAGGGGTATCAAATAAAGGTATGTTATCATGGTAATGTAGGAATTTGGAACTCAATCGATGGTTAATTTATAAGGTGCACATGATGAAATTTTTTCTTGCACACCTTGACATTGCTGGTCTATTTTCAAAATAAAGTATTCTCAATCAGTATGAATATCGTTTAAGATTACCATATATATGCTACTAACTTGGCACTATTGTTTCTCATCTTTGAACAACAATCTAACTGTTTACATAAGTTATTTCAATTATAGAACTAGCAGGTTAATCAAGCAACATGACTTCTATGAATGATGTAGATATCAAGAAGGAATCAACAACTGTATCAGTGGTTTTGTAAGTTTAACTCATTCCACTAGAAAATGTATTTAGGTTGTGTTCACTATTACTGCCTCTCCATTACTCTTTAGTTCTTTATCTTTCCATTGATTTTTTCTGACATATCCTTTGATTTTTAGAAACCTGGTGGAATAATTTCTCTTATGGATGAAGCCTGGTAAGCAAGCAACCTCCAAAAATTACTTCCTTCATTTCAAACCATTCTGATAATGTGAGACATTTAAAGATCATAATTATTATACAAACTTCTTTACATTATTTTCATCCATGAAATGGATTTTTAGGTGCAGGAAGATTCATGTTTGTTTGTATTTTTTTTCATATATTTCTAATCTGGAAATATTATTTGATTTCTTTACCTCTATAATATCATTGTTGCTCCGTCACCTGTATTCCATTGTAAGAAATCTGTTCCAGTGAAACCCATTTTGGTATTAATATTTTCTTCTTCATACTAAACATGTGTCCCTAAACACTTCTTATTGCATTATAGTGACATCTGATATGTTCCCCCCTTCTCGGTTCACTTAACCTTGAAGTTGCTCGATGACTCGTCTTAATCCTACGGTATGCTTCCAACTCTAAAATTCCTCTATTGTTAATATAGATTCAAACCTGTATACATATGTTTTCTCTGTCCAACGCTTTCAGCTGTTAATTATTCTTTGAACTTCATTTAATTGTTTTCATCTATTACGTTGATGTCAAGTGAAGAATAAGGATAGTTAATGTTCAATTTTCCCATTCCATTATTTTTGTTACCATATCTAATTTAATTATCTCCATAATTTCATCTCTAATAAAGTTGTGTCCATACACACTTCTTATTGCATTACAGTGACATGTGACATGTTCCCTCCTTCTCAGTTCACTTACCCTAGATTCTGGTTGATGACTCATCTTATTCCGACGGTATGTTTCCAACTGTTAAATCCCTATATTATTAATATAGATTCAAATCTGTATACATATGTTTTCTCTATCCAACGCTTTCGGTTGATGAGTATTCTTTCAACTTCATTAAATTGTTTTCATCTATTAAGTTGATGTCAACTGACAATAATAAGGATAGTTTATGCTCATTTTCCTCATTCCATTATATTTGTTACCATATGTCATTTCATTACCTCCATAATTTCATCTCTAATAAAGTTGTCTTCAAGTCGTCACTAAAAAAAGCAAAGTATTCTTAGAAATACACTACACTACCAGAATTTTATCCTTTTGTTGATAAATAAATTCATAGTTTAGAAATATTAAGATTACTTTTCATGAGTTATATTGAACTATTCTAAGAACCTATTCTGTAGTCAATCGACATGTAGAACTGCTGGATAATTTCACACATGGAGAACTTCTGGATCATTTCAGATACGACGCAATTGGAAATGGAATTTCGAGATGGGTACTTCTATAATTTTAACTTTTACATTCTTCTACCAGAATTTCTGCCTTTATGCTGTTATAAAATTCACCCATGTTTTCTGCGAAAATTTGATTCTGTGTATACATCTTATGTGTCATTAGCATACGATTTTACAGTTCAACCTTGAATGTGTCTATTACTCAGGTTATCTTTAATGAGTACTAATTTAATTCCATTAACATTAAAAAAATTGCAATATTTCAGTGGATGTAGTGTATTATATGTATTACAAACTATCCCTTCAGGCCTGAAAATATGCAGGTTATAATTTAAATTACAAGTACATGTTTCTAAATATTCTGGTTTTAACAGATGTACAGTGCCATAACAGAACATACACTTCCTGTTTTTTATATTTTAGTTTTTGAACTAATTCCATGGATGGAATGTGATATAATGACATAATTCATCACAATTTTTTGAAATTGTGGTGATAAAACTATCTCTATGGAATCTGGGAAAATAAGACAAATCCCAAATGAGCTACGTAAGAGAAACATTTAACCCATTTTGTTATGATAATTTCATTTCAATGAATGTTGATTGTATTCTAAAATGAATTTAATAGCATGGATTTCATCAATCTTCTCATGTTCACTTTGGGTTATAATCATGTTATTGAAAAACATAATGACTGAACATTTAATTAGAGATGAAATTATTTCTATGAGACCTGCAAGTTATATAAATGGTTCTGGGCATTTTATTCTTGAATTGATTGATATATGATCTGAAAGTTATATGAATATTGGGAGTTGACTAGATGATTTAGAATTTCCATATGCTGTTTCAAGGTTACATCATTCCTTTCTCTAATTTTTTTAATGCTATATCTATTTTTGGTTTAAAAATTTTAGGCATACAGCAAACACAAAAGAAAAAACCAAATTTGTGGAACCATGATGTAGGACCCCGGGACACCCTGAGAGGGGAGGGGTGAATCAGGGTGTCAACTTTTTCTTCTTAAAGTTATGGATCTTGTTCCCACGTTGGTGGGAACTACTTAAACCCGTATGATGGATATGATCAGCAATGAAACATTCACATACAAAGAGATAACACAACAATTTTACTTGGTTCACCACTAAGGGCTACGTCCAAGGAGCATACGCCAACAAGTTGTCGGTCGTACCAAATTCCACTAATCTTCACTAGTTGTGGATTACAATGGTTCGGTAACAGTCACACTGTCTCAGGCTCACTGCCTTTACAAAAGGTTCAGGGATAGCTCACTACGTCCCTCGGGTCGCTCCCGTTGACTCCCCCTGGCTCACTACCATTGGTGAAGTCTCACTCAGTTTATAGACGTGAAGGTCTCTTCAATAGATGTGCATTGAAGTTCTTTATCTCCTGTTTAGCATGAGACTTTGCTTGCATTAGGGTTCAGAGTTGATGCCCTTTTTAGTTCAATCCTTCTTCTTTAGTGCAATGACTGAATGCACTAGATCTTTCTTCTTCTATTCCTTTGATTCTCACTACTAACACCTGAGTGTATTGATATATTCCCCTCTTTCTGTGCAGATCTGAGTTTAGTTGCACGGTCCGTTCTTCTTCTCTTCGCAAAGCACAATGAGGATGTTAAACACCAGTCATGTGTGTGCAGTACCACTTCTCTTCATAAAACCAAATGGTTTACTGTTCTTCCATCTTCGCAAAGCAGATTTGAGAGTGCTAAGCACCTGTCAAAGGCCTACGGGACCCCCAAATTTTCGCGCACCCTTCCCGGTTCCTTGCGCGTAAAATTTAAACCTTGCGCGTAAAAATAACTTTTGGCGCGTAAAAGGCTTTCCGCGCAACTCTTCTTTTTCGTGCAAATCTTCCCTTTTTCGCGCAACACCTTCTTTTTCGCGCAACCCTTCTTCTTTTCGCGCACCACTCTATACCTTAGTTTTTCCGCGCATCAGAGCTCGAGATTTTTCTAAGTGTCGAGCCTCTCCGAATGAGAGGGGATCACCTCATATTTATAGGTGTTTTTGATCCTGCGCGTAAAACCCCTTCTTGCGCGTAAAACTGTCTCTCAGTTCTTTGAGTTACGCGCATCTTCCATTTATTCTCGCGCACCGCCTTGGTTTTTCGTGCATCTCATTACTTCTACATTTTTCATCATTCTGAACAGGAATCCTCTCTTGCGTGTAAGACTTCAAACCCACATTTTGCGCACAACCAACTTTACGTGCAGCAGTTTGATTTTCCGCGCACATGGTGCGAACATCTCCGATTTTTCGCACGCCTCTTGCCTTTGCCGATTTTCGGTATTTCCGATTTGATACGCTGATTGCGCGAAAAATTCACCCAGCTATTCTGCGCACAACATTTTTCGCGCACATTCCCATTTTTCCGCGCACAGCTCTGGTTTTTCGCGCAGCCCATGCCTTTACCATTTTCAACGTTCTGATTCTGAAACACTGTTTGTGCGAAAAACTTCGCTCCACTTATTTCGCGCACCACGCTGTTTTTCGCGCCCAACTCAAGAATTTCGCGCACAATCCTTATTTTCCGCGCAGCCCATGCCTTTGCCATTTTTCACCAATCTGATTTAGAAACACTATTTGCGTGAAAAACTATTTCGCGCATCCCGCTGTTTTCCGCGCCCAACTTAAGTATTTCGCGCAAGCCTCTTATATTTCGCGCACCACTTCCTTTTTGTGCGAACCGCCTTTTGCAGACAATTCATGTCTTCATTTTCCGATTTTGAGGCCCAAAAATTTGGCAAACACTGGGAAATAGCGCCACTTTGTATCTGCTCTTTTTGTACCGCCTCCAGATCATCCATTCCTTTGTCGACGTTCTCTGACCAAACATGGATCATTAATCACATCCCTTGAACTCGACATACCACCATGGAATCTCATTTGTCAGCAAATTTGTATGTCATTTGTTTGTTTTGTCAACAAGCACGATCACCTAAAAAACACTTCTTCTCAGTGATCTGTATCTTTCAGCAACTCTTCTGCTTTCATCACAAACTCCACTATCGTGATATGTATTCCTTGAAGGAACAACTTTAGCATCATCATCTTCTATGACAATGTGACGTGCATGGCCATCTCAGAATTCCAATCACTTGCACATTGTCTTCTTCTTCAAACATCATTATCCTCATATGGATTATCCCTCACTTCTTCATTGTTGTAAACAATGTGTCACCTTTGACACATGTTCTTTGAACTTATGATCAGTACAACAATCATCTGAATTTCCATTCCTCCATTTCATTGGAGTACTTCTTGATCTCCTTCATTTTGATCTTCATCGACAACTATTGACAACAAATACAACCTTATACACAAAGTGGTTCCAACACATGATTCGGGTTTTAACTCTAAATATTTAAATTTAATATGTGTATTGATTTCTGTATGTTTTACATACATTTAAAATATCTGTTGGGATTACATTTCTATATTGTATTTCAATTTATTGACTGGAGTTCTAGGAATGCAGTGTTTCATATACTTTTTGAATTGTATATTTGTTTTAAATATTGTCTATTTTCCTTGCATGTAGTACTATCTCCATGGGAGATATGATTTGGTCACATTCGACAACCAGTTGAAGCAAGCCGGCCTAGACCTTCATCTCATAATCACGACTTCTTTCTGCGCCGAGTGGAATTTGGGGTAATTTTTCAATTATTTTGTATGTAAAACATATTACTGTGTTTGAATTCAAGAACTTTAACTGTATTTAATTCTTTGAAATTCATAGTGCTTTCCCTTTTTGGTTGAAATATTACTGTGTTAGAAGCAAGCACTCCAAGATGTTCATATCATAATCAGTCCTTAGGTCTATGCCATGTGTTATGTCAGGTGATTCTAAAGGTTTCTTCTATTTGTTTTTCTAATCTTAAAAGTGAATATGCGCCCAGCATAAATAGCACTATGCAGTCTTTGGACATCATCGTATCGGTGTTTCATCGTGTTTCTTTTAATGATTCGTTAGTGTCAATTTTTTTATTGTAATGGGACATTGGTTAACTGAGAAAAGTCTATTTTAAGCCATCATTTGGGTGAGATCTTCAAAATATTTATATCCACTAAATTATAAAGTGAGGTTGTCGAGTTTATCTAACACATATTATTGAAAACTCTTGTAAGTAATTATTATTCTGATGCTTTTAGTGTTTCCCATTGCATTACACCTCAAGAGGGTAGCACTTTTCTATTTCTATTTAAATGTTTCTTTTAAATTACATCCCTTTCTATGACGTGGTGTTTTCATTATCAAATGATCCTCCTTCATCTTGACTATATTGTTAATATCTTGAATGTATATATCTTACCAGTTATTCTTGAGGATTCTATTTGTCATTATTTTAGTCAATGATGTGAATTTTTTATATCCTTCAGTTGTTCAGTATTATTACTCATGTCAGAGCATCCTTAGCCCCTATTTTCATTTCATGCTAGGTAGGTCAAGAGTCATTTAGATCCATAACAATATCATACTACAGAGGAGCAACTGGGGCACTTCTGGTTTATGACATAACCAGATAGGGGTATCTCTATGTCGGCATAAGAGAGTTCGATATTGAGCGGTGTTATCACGAACTGTTGGCTCGTCTTATCCAATATATTAATTGTTTTTTACTCCAATTTATACTCTCAAATTCAATCTTCGTGTTGTCTGTAAGCAGTGGTATGGTTACCTTTGATGGTTTTATATTTTTATGTTTTCATTTGTTGTCTCCTGATTGCAGTTAAATTCTTGTATCATGAATCCATACAAAATCCTTTTCTTTATTTTTTTATTTGATCTGGCATGAGACATTTAAACACCTTGCAAGATGGCTGGAGGATGCCCGTCAACATGTGAATCCCAACATGGCGATCATGATAAAAGGGAATAAATGTGATGTTGCTCATCGCGGTCAACAAAGAAGGATATCATTTTGCAATGTAACATGGGATTCTGTTCTTCGAGGCTTCGGCAAGAACAACACAAAATGTTTAGTAGGTATGATCGCCTTGAGTTGATACACTAAACTGTTTTACGCTAGATTAGTGTTTTCTTGCAGGCCTTCTTCCGAACTACTGCAAAGATTCTTCAGAATATTCAGGAAGGTGTGTTTGATTTATCCAATGAGGTAAGAAGCACAAACCATTTACCTTATACATTAAATTTCAAACCTATTATATTTCATCTACTGATTACGTTATTTATTTTTTCAATAGGTCAACATGGATATGAATTTAAAAATGAAGATTCAACTCCACAGGTTGCTAATTTGGATTCTCCAACTTCGGCTTGTGATTTTTAAAGACAAATTTGATGATGATTTTTTATTCATTTTTCAGTTGTTGGGTTAGCTAACATTCAGCTCTTTATCAGTATCTTATAACTCATATTTCAAGTACTTTTTGAGTGTGTAAATGATATATTTTCCACTGTCCATTCCTTACTATCCAATGCTATCTTTATCCATGTTTTTTTGAGTTATAATTATTCATTCATGTTGTGATTTATTATTTATTTGGAATAATAAAACTAGAATTTCATAATGTCTTCTTCTTGGACCCTACAAATTATAATAGTGGAATGATTCTTCTTTTCATTGTCTGTTCTTGTGATGTTTATTCATATCCAATCCTTTGTTTTTTTATTTTCAAAATTTGAATTATCCATTTGAATTAATTTTTTCATTGATATCATTGATATCTCCATCTTGAACACTTAACAAAAAATATTTATTCCTGATTAATTTTACTAAATATTGTCATTTCTATGATGTCTCAAAAATTTCTCTACCCCACCAGTATTCTAATATCATGTTCCACTTATTTGTGATTTAAATATATACAATATTAATGTTCATTATTAACTTTTAATAATAGTTTTCTCATACTCAATGTAAGCATTTATTTATAGAGGCGTGCGTATGCACGGGCGATATACTAGTTAGATTATATTTACGGTCGCGGGTCCCGGGCTGGTTTTCTTCCTGGAGTGTGCTGTACATAATTTTTTTTAATAATGTGATATATTTTAATAGATACGGCACAATCTACCTGTTTAAGAAGTCAAATAACAAGTCACCATCTTCTTCATCATTGCAATATTTTATAGAAAACATATTCCGTAAGGAGGCCGGCGCCCTGTCACTTTGAACCCTTGCAACCTGCCGCGTCCTCTCTCGCTGCGGGAGCCAGCCGTCAACGACCCATCCAAGACTGCCCTGGGGGGCGAAATTCCCCAGCCTAATTTATTGGTTGGTCTCTTCCCCTTTCTCGCAAGTGGTTGAAATTAATCTGGAGTTTTATGTGCCAGTGTTGTTCTTTCAGTACCGTTCTCTCATATCGCATGACTTTTTCGTTTCTCGAGCCAATTTTCACTTGTTTTCAATTTCACTAACAAACAAGTTCGATTTGACTGTGTGCATGCGTACTTTTATTTATCCTAAAATCCTTCAGAGGTACTGTCTCCGCTGGTGCGGCCGATTCTCTTTTTGTGGTGGACGATGATGATTGCAACGCCTCCCCCGACCTTCCGAACTGTAACCATACCCTACTCTGACCTCAAAGTATGCCCCACTCTCCTTCCACTCCTCCGTTATATCTCAAAAAAATTATCTAGAAAAAGTTATGGCTAACCGCGAACTCTGTTAACAGGACAAGAGTGCCGACTTATCTTTGAAGATCGAAGAAGGTTTCGGGCCGAAGGGATTGGGAATATTGTCCGTCAAAGATGTGAGAATATCTGTATCTCGAAGTCCATGTTGGCTATCCATCCTCTGTGGGTTTATTCTTTGTCAGATGCGTTGAACCTTGGAGTTTCATGATCAAATTTTATGTTATTGGGTTAACATTATTTGCTTGGTTCATTTAAATACCTGATAATCTCAAGCATCGATGTACACAGTTTTTGGTCGTGGTGATATTGACAGGGGGGAAAAGGGTAATATACCTTTTTATGGAAAGTTACCTTTTAATTTTTCTAATTAAAGATGAAAAGCGGATTTAGTCGAGGGCAAGGAGGGCAGTAGGTTTATCCGGTGACTTGCTCGGTTTATTAATCAATTATGAATGTGATTATTGTTGGAAGTCTCATGTGGGGATGCGGTGATGATTGTTGGGAAAGAATCCCAAGGGTGATGTGATGTAATCGTGTAGTTTGTGATTCCTCCGACGAGATCCGGAGAGTGAATAAAGAAAGGCCCCCCTTCTCCCGTGGATGTAGGCTTCAAGCCGAACCACATTAATCTTGTGTTGCTCCGTTTTGCTCCTTATTTTGTGTGTTTCTGTTGCCACGCACCTCCGCTGCGTTCCTTACAAGTGGTATCAGAGGGAGTCAGAGCGAGGGAGTTCGAAACGGCGAGGTGACGACGAGTTTTCCGGTGACCGGAAAATTGAAAGTGGTCAGAAAATTTTTCCGAGCCCAGATCCGTGAAGAGGACGACGAGACGAGTCCAATGGCGCAAACAACGTTGAAAACAGAGTTTAAACGAAGGAGATAAACTCGGTCAAAGTTTGGTCAAAATCGCGGGTGAACGGTAACCCCGTGCCGAAGAAGATGGTACTGTTCACGCCATCGGCAAAAATTCCGGCGAGATTCCGACAGCTGCTCCGGTGTGCCACGCCAGCGTCACGTCATCACCACGTCAGCAGACAATCTGAATTGTTGAATTTGTTTTGGCGATATATTGGCTAATCGGTGTCCGATTTCGACGATCCAAGAGTCGATTCCGACTATTTCAATCGTTTCGGACGCATCCGTGCAGTTAGTTTTTCAAAATTCACACTCCATCAGGTGGTTTCAGAAGGATGCGATATCGACGGTGGTGATCATGTTTTGCGACAATTACGATGACTGGTGGCAGTGCACTACCAGAATTTGAGATCGAGAAGTTCGATGGTCGGAACAATTTCGGATTGTGGCAAAGCAAAATGAAAGATATTATTGTGCAGCAGGCCATGATCGGACTGTTGATCGGAGAAAAGCCCGAGACAACCAGTAAAGATGATTGGGAAGAGCTCGAGATCCTGGTCGTCAGCACAATTCGATTGTGTCTGACGAATGAGGTAAAATACTCGGTGTTGGACGAGACCTTACCGAAGGAGATCTGGAAGAAGTTGGAGCAGCGGTGTATGACCAAGTCGCTCACCAACAAATTATTCCTGAAGAAGAAATTGTACAGTTGCGCATGGACGAGGGAACGAATTTGTTGGATCACACCAATGAATTCAACAAAATCCTGACACAGTTATTAGGGCTCGGTGTGAAGGTTGGAGAGGTGGATAAAACACTTTTGCTTTTATCATTACTACCAAGCTCATTTGATGGGCTTGTGACTGCATTGCTTGTGGGGAAAGAAACATTGAAGCTGGACGAGGTAATGACGTCACTTCAAGATTCGGAGGCATTCCGAAGACCTGTGATGCATTCAGACGAGCAAATCATGGTGATGCGAGATGATCAGCGTGGGAGGAGCCGATATTGGAAGTCAGGAGGTAAAAAATGGCGGCCAAAATCCAAGGGGCGTGATCCTAGTGAAATCACGTGTTTTTGATGCGAGAAAAAGGGTCACTATAAAAGTGACTGTGGAGAGTGCAAACGGTACGTTGCTGGGAAAGAGAAAGTTGAAGAGAAGGATGCGAACATCACAGAATTATCGGCAGATGATGAAGTCTACGTGACAACGGGAAACTCGTACTCAGATGAGAGAGTTGAACGAGGAGAAGTGCAGTGTTATTACTGCAAAAGATACGGGTACATGAAGCAGGAATGCCGATTTTTAAGAAGGAAGAACGAGCGGGCTCAAAATCTAAAAGAAGATGGATGAGTCCTGGATTTGGGGAGCTCGACACACATTTGTACGATGAAAGGTGCGTTTCATACCTTTCAGCAGGTGCGAGATTCGGTAAGACTTGGTGATGGGTCAACATGTGAGGTTCGAGGAGTCGGGACGGTGAAATTGAAGACACTCGATGGAGGAGTACGTAAACTAGATGACGTGAAATTCATTCCGAGGATGAGACAGAACTTGGTATCATTAAGTAGGCTCGATGCGAGAGGATAAAAGATTTCAATTGCGGGTGGAGTGTTGGAAGTCTCACGTGGGGATACGGCGATACTTACTGGGAAAGAATCCCAAGGCTGTTGTGATGTAATCGTGTAGTTTGTGATTCCTCCGACGAGATCCAGAGAGAGTGAATAAAGAAAGGCCCCCCTTCTCCCGTGGATGCAGGCTTCAAGCCGAACCGCGTTAATCTTGTGTTGCTCCGTTTTGCTTCTCATTTTGTGTGTTTCTGTTGCCACGCACCTCCGGTGCGCCCCTTAAAATTATTGACTTTCTTATTTAAATCAAGGTGGTTTATTAATAGAAAATCAGTCTTTGCCAACCTTAAGTCATTTTTATGCGAAGTGGGATCCCAGAGTCTAATTTATAATGACATTTTTTTTGTTCGATGTACTTTACAGCCACTTTTTTTTTTTTAAATAATTCCCTCTATACTTTATACGGTGCATCTATTGGTCCAAGTTTGATAGTGCTTGAGTCCCAAAGTCCTTTTATCAGTGGCATCTTTGTTGTTGGTAATGCAAGCATGTTGGAAAGGCTGCTGGAACATAATGTGCCAGGCTGTCTGTTTACCTACAGAGACAGAATGTGAAAGCTGCTGATTGATAGCCATGCATTACTGTAGGATAGAGGCCTATAATATGTAATCACTGTTACCATGATATATTTTCTGTTCCTAAATCGAGTACACTGTGTGTCTTGAATATCTTTACATTTCAAATTTCTTTACTGGTATTCTTGCTGCGTGAGACAGGTCACTTTTAAATCATCATTTTCATTCCTGAATTTGAACTTTATTTCATCATAGGTTCCTGAATTTCCTTCATTGCGTCAAAACCTTCTTCATCTTTCACATAGGTATAAATCGTTAAATATATTTTCCTTAATTTTCTAGTGCCAAAATCTCTTAGTAATAATTATAGGATTTCCTATTATTTTTCTCTTATTTATCTTCCTCACTCATTTATCTCTATATCTTAGGTTCGCTAGTTTGCCAGAAGAGGTGAAGATGGAACTTGAGGATCCTAATAGCAGGTCTTTCATACGGTGTTTTTGTTTCACGAAACTTCATGATATTTTTTGTTACTTGTTAATGTATGGTGCTGAACTGCCCAATGCCATCACTATACTATTAAAAAAAATAAAAATATATAACCATTTCACAAAAAAGTACGGAAACCGGTTAAAAACGATAAATTTATAGAATTTTTTGTGAGCTTTTTTTTAAAATTCCCCTAATTCAATTTCCACGTAAAAAATTTATCCTTCAAGCATTGCCCGAAACATGTTTTTCATAATTGTCGATTAAGGGAAAAAAATTCTCTTGTGAATGATTGAAGATTGCCTTTGGAAAAAAAAAATGATAAAATCAATTGTTTTTTTTATATTTTGGACCATGCAAAGTTCCTATTTTTCCCCTTATAATTCATACCTGGGTAGTGCATTATTTTATCGTTCATATAGAAGAATTAGGTCTAAAAGCCATGAGCCACACCTCTTTAATGGGGCCAAAAATCTTTATTTATAAAGAAAAATAAAGAGATACAAAACTTAAGATAAATGAGAGATACAAATCTCCTTGTTGCAAATTTATATATACACATTCTATAAGGGGACTGTCTATTTCTTGTGCTATTAATTTTTAGATCTGATATTTATTTTAAGCATTCACTTGGTCAACACTCTGTTTTAAAATGGATTGAAATTGATTTATGCACTAGGTACAACTTTGGCTGGAGTCATGGAAAGGAGAAGCTTGAATCTGGAAGACCTGGTGAGCTTTCTAGATCTTAAATTCAAGGGCACAAATTTACCCACACATCTAACAATACCAAAATGTATATTAACAAAGTAACGGGCAGATGACCTTGGTAGCAGTTTTCAAGTGCATTAGCTTAAGCAAACTGTCAATACAGTACCCCTTCCATCAATATGCCTTACCCATTGTAGTTTGGGAGTTCTGTGCATGGGCTGTTGCTTCTCAAGCTACTTTCCAAAATATTTGAACACAAATTTGGTATATTTTTATGACTCTGTATTAGTAAGCATGTTTGTTCGGACTCTAGCCTGACAATGGCCGCACAGAAGAAATAGGTAAAAGAAACAGTGTATCGCTGTATTGGAACTAGCATAATAGGGTTACAGTAGGAAAGTAGAAGGAGAAAGAGGTAGAAGAAGACGCTCCGCAGAAGACCACTTCCTGGAGTGCCAAGGCCAATCCTCCCAAGGACCGTACTGCCCCTAGGCCGATCCTATCCCCCACCTACTGCCAACAATCCTATTTAATATACCCCACCCGCTACAACCTGCCCCCAACCAACTAAAAAATGATATGACCACAATGCCCCTAGGCAGTTATGCACTTCTACCTGCCACACACACACAACCCTCATACGGACTACCCTCAACCCCACAATCCTAACATTACCTCCCTCTTGAAAAGTCACCTTGTCCCTAAGGTCTCCAAACACAACTTGATCTCTTCCACTGGAATGGTGGGCCCCTGTTGAAGTTGGCAGCGCACAAGTTCCAGCACTCTGTTTGAGTGCTTTGCATGTCACTGTGATTGCATTTTTTGAAAATTCAAGCCGTATTCCAGATCAGTAAGTACTGATGCAACAACCACTTCTTCCTAGGAATACGACTTTAGAGGAAGTTCCTGTAACGAACTGACTTGAGCCGAACCGACCCGTCACCCAAGTCGGCCCGTCACACGGCCCGAAGCACGTTCCCGATCGCCACGGGCCGACGACAAGCACAAGGCATAACCAACAATCTCTTGGGAACAGTTTCGCCCATGGTAACTCATCCATAAAACGGGACGACCACACCAACCACATCAGAGTTAACAATACATGAAGTAACATCCAGAGTACGCATATAAGCCAAAGAAAATACCATAAGCCAAAGCACACATTATCAAAAAAAACATGTCATAACATGACATATATATATATATATATATATATATATATATGTTTGTATATGTATACATGGTATCTCAAGTTAAAACCTAAAACTCAAAAGAATGGGATCAAAGCCAAACAAGGCCCAACAATACCAAATCATACCTCCCAATGGGTACAACGTCCCAAAATGGCTGCACATGAGCCAACTCCATGAGACCACGTCTCCTCCACAAAACATCGAACAACAGTAATCATGAAGAACTACCCAGTTACATGGTGCCCTTTCCTTTACTCGTGTCCTGCAAAACGAAATCTACATACGCCCAAACACCCCTTTTGTGATAACTTGTACAAGTTGATTAGAGGTGTGAACATGACTCGAATGAAATGACAATCAACCTCAGTATGGTTTGTCTGGTCATGAAAGACTGAATTTGTGGCAATCTTGACATCAGCTTGATTGTCACCTCAAATGTGTGCTGGTTTCTTGGCAATATACCCAATCTCTTAAAGAATTTGTTGTGCCCAAATAATCTCTGCAGTCACATATGCCAAGGCACGATACTCCGACTCTGCACTTGATTGGGAGATAACTGTCCCTTCTTGCTTCGCCATGAGATCAAATTTCCTCCAACAAATAGTGCAGAAGAGAGATATCTAGCACAATCTACATCACAAAATGCCTCTATCTGTATGCTCATGATCAGAATATAGAAAACCTAAACCTGGTTCTTTTTTCACATATCTAACAATGCGAAAAACAACCTCCCACTGCGTTTTTGTTTGAGATTCCATAAATCGACTCACTTTGCTTCCCAATATCGGGTTGAGTGATCGTCAAGTAGTTAAGCTTCCAAACAAGTCGTCTATATCTGTCGGGCGATGAAAACATCTCATTGTCAGTATGAAGTGACATTTCTCCAGGTTCGAAGGTTGAGTCAACCGAGTAAACTCAAGTCATGCCAGTCTCCTGCAGTAGATCAAGAAAATACTTAGAAAAATTCATTTGTTACATTTATAGACCTCAATTCCCAAGAAATATCGCAGTGGACTCAAATCTTTTGTTTGAAAATTTTGATGAATAAAAGACTTGAGCTGACCAATGCTAGCGACATCACTGTCAGTAATAACATTGTTATCCACATAGACCACTAAAAGAATGCTTCCTGCTGCAGATTGATGATAGAAAACAGAAATCCTTAATGCTTTGAGTGCCAAAGCTAAGTATAACAGTGCTAAAACGGCTGAACCAAGCACGCGGCGACTGCTTGAGTCCATACAGCAATCGACGAAAGCGACATACCTTGGAGGACTCCCCCTGAGCAACAAATCTAAGTGACTACTCCATATAAACTTCTTCATTAAGAACACCATGAAGAAAAACATTTTTAACATCCAATCGATGGAGAGGTCAGCGAGAGGGCAGAAAGAGACGAATGAACGAAGAACCTATAAATAGGGCAAATCAGCTTGCACTTAAATAGCGCAACCGATATCAAACCAGACAAGGAACGACACAAAAGGAATCGAGAACTCACCGATGCAGATCCAACGAGACGAGCGACGCTTGAATTCGATATCAGGCGGAGACGATCTCTCGATTCCAAGAATAGTCGCCAAAGAGGGCTTCAAAGGGATGAGTTTGGTTGCGGGAGGTAAATGAAAATTATGCTCGAGTTAATAGAAATTTTAAGGGCGAAATTGTAATTTTACCCAATTTACAGGGTCGCACGGTTTGACTGTACGGTTTGCCAAACCGTGCGCCAACTGTGCACGCTTTGCTGTAGGGAGGGGCACCCCGCACGGTTTGACTAACCGTGCGCAAACTGTGCAAAACTTCACTGTCATGCGAGCTCCTTCCGCTTGCTGTCCAAGTCTAGCACAGTTAGTCAGACCGTGCATACCGCCCCGCATGGTTTGTACTAACCACGCGCCAGCCTTTTTCACCCCAAGAGTTGGGTTCCGGGCTCTGAATCAGCCCTAGACACCCCTGATACTTCCATGACCCTCAAAGGACATTTATATCAGGCCATATTTAAGCATTTAAGCTGAAAACTGGTTGAAAGTAAAGGATCTGTACCTCAAGGAAGAACCGGGTTTATACATTCAGCAACACTGTTTTGTTGAGGTGTGTCAGGACAATAAGTCTATTGGATAATGCCGTGGTCATCTAGAAAAAACTGAAACGGTCTAGATAAATATTCATGACCATTGTTAGAACAGAAACATTTAAGTTTAGCGAAAAACTGGGTGGTGATTTTTTGATAATAGGAGCGAAACACGATAAAGATTTCAGAACGATTTTTCAATAAATGGACCCAAGTCATCTGTGAAAAACCGTCGATGAAAGTGACAAAATATCGATAACTCAGTTCAGATGGATCAGGACTGGCCCCCAGATATCAGAATGAACTAAATGAAATGGAGTGGATGCAAGGGGAATTGCTCGGGGAACATAGGTGATTCGGTTATGCTTTGCGTAGTGACAAAATTCACATTCAAAAGGAAGAAGAGGACCAGGTCTGGAAAAAGTTTTTGAAGAATGGGGGCAGATGGATGACCAAAGCGATAGCGAAGCTAGAGGGCATGATCAGATGTGGCAAGACAGGCGAGAGCTGTGATCGAGTCAAGCACATACACATCACTCTGAAAACATCCATTACCGAATAGTGAATTAAGGCCCAAGGCACAACATGCTCAACATATCGAACAAGGCATAATAAGAGTGAACATAACATTATCATCATATATAACCGTATAAATGGAGAATGGGCATAACACATTTCATCACATCAAACGTGAAACTAATCAGATGCATAAGCATATAAACCAACCCGATATGAGTAAGTGCACCTAGGGCTTTAACTATAAGGGTCGAATGTGAGTGAGTCTAAACAAAGTATGCTAGTCGACTAAACAAAGTGGAAAGCTCTCACGGTCTCCCCCAGGCCCAACTCCAAGAGCTTTCACGGTCCCTTGACAACCAAGATGGAAGCTCTCACATTCTTCCTACCCAAAGGGGTGTCATGGTTCCTTTGAAACCAAAATGGAAGCTCTCAAGGTTTTCCTCCCTGAAGGCTCTCAAGGTTTCTCGTACAACCCCTCGCTCACACCCCGATTAACCCACGTGCTACTCAATGCCAACATAATCACGCCAATCCATGAAAAGCCATTTCATAAGCTGATTTCATAAACAAATATGCCCATTTTATCAAAACACCTTTCCCACGGTAAAATCATTTCTAAAACCTTTTTAGAAATCCATTCAATACCATATAACGTCTTTGAGCCATTTCGTCAAACACTTGGAGTGCATCCACTCCCATTTGGAAAATACTCTTTAAACATCCGATTGCCAATTCAAATCAAGAATCATGCCAAACATGGTATAAACCTCAATCAAAAAAGCATTTGAAAGGCAATCAAACAAACATAAGCCAAGGACGATTCATAATTTAAAGGCAAGCTATGACAAACGCTCTTAAATAGAGACACGTACCTCAAAATCGGTTCCAACTTTGTCGCCTTCGACGACAATCGCCCGAAATATGAAGATCAAAGCCTCACACACCTAAGCCACAAGAAAACAAACAAAAACCCTCATCACATACCCTAGATTGGTTCCAACCTTGTCGCCTTCGACGACAATCGCCTGAAATATGAAGATCAAAGCCTCACACACCTAAGCCACAAGAAAACAAACCAAAACCCTCATCACATACCCTAGATTCGTCCGACACCCCTTCTATCACACATCTCCATGAAAATGGAGGAACAAGGAGGGGAAAAGGAAGAAGAAACCATGAAGAAAGGGGCTTACCTCAAGCCAAACACCCTTGAATCTAATAAGAGGAAACCACCACCAAAGGAGAGGGAAAGCTTCAAGGCCAAGGAGGAGGAGTTGCACACGACAATGAATGGAAATCAGGGCCAAAGGGTATAAAAATCGTCAAGGGAAAAATGATAAAATACCAATTTTTAAGTGACCTGGACAAACCACACATTTTGACCGCATGGTTAGGCAAACCGTGCGGGGCTACCGTCTCCCCAAAATCCAAGACGCACAGTTTCTCCTAGGTGTCGCACAGTTTGACAAACCGTGGTCAGACCATGCGAAACCCCACTTTCATCCTCTGCAGCCCCCTTGCACGGTTAACCACATGGTTAGACAAACCATGCGCTAACCACGTGCCTTGACCTGTCTTTCCAAAAACCCCCGTTTCGACCTCCAACACCTGGGAATTGCAAAGCCAAACCAAACGATAATTAAAACTCAAAATTAGACGTACGAGTGACTCGACATGCGTCACAAACTCCCCACCATGCTACTTTTTGCCCCCAAAAGTCCTCAGGCATCCTCGGAGGAAAACAGGTGAGGCCACTGCTCCCTCACCAAAGCTTCCACGCTCCTATGTCTCGTGGCTATCACCACCACGCTGCAATAGCACACAGACCAACGAGA
Organism: Viscum album; assembly: GCA_963277665.1. Taxonomy (NCBI): domain Eukaryota; kingdom Viridiplantae; phylum Streptophyta; class Magnoliopsida; order Santalales; family Viscaceae; genus Viscum; species Viscum album. The sequence goes on along the minus strand of OY728123.1, from coordinate 1,191,443,149 downwards.
CCGACTTACCATGGAGCACCTTGTTATGAAAATCCAAAAAACGAACAAGCTGCTCCACTACTGTGGTATAAGGCTTAAATTCCAAATCTTCCCGCTCTAACACATGAGTGGTATCTCTTCAACTGAGAAACGTGGAAGCCGTCATGGATTGAGATTAGACGTGGTGACAACTCCAACCGATAGGCCACCTTCCCAAGACGCTCCACAACATGAAACGACCTGGTTATCGCCACCACGCTGCAAGAGCACACAGACCAACGAGATCGACTTACCATGGAGCACCTTGTTATGAAAATCCAAAAAACGAATAGGGTGCTCCACTACTGTGGTGTAAGGCTCAAATTCCAAATCTTCCCACTCTAACACATGAGATGAGTCCGAGTGGTATCTCTTCAACTGAGAAACGTGGAAGACGTCATGGATTGAGGTCAGACGCGGTGACAACTCCAACCGATAGGCCACCTTCCCAAGACGCTCTGCAACATGAAATGACCCGACATAGCGCGTCACCAACTTTCCTTAAGCGACGATGCCCTAATCAAATTGATACCCGAAGAAACACTTGATCACCAACCTGAAACTCCAATGTGTGACGACAACGACAGGCATACGACTTCTGGCGATTCTGGGCCGTCGATAACCGTTTCTGAATCAACCGAACTGTCTCGGCCGTCTCTTGGATGAGATTTGGTTCTACCAAGGAATGCTCACCCACCTCAGCAACACAACAAGGATTGGCACGACCGTCCATATAACGCCTCAAACGGGGCCATCTTGTTCGAGGCCTGATAACTGTTATTATAAGCAAACTCGGTCAATGACTGGTGCCTTTCTCACGAACCTTCGAAATCAAGCACAAACGCCCGCAACATAATCCTTGAGAGTTTGGATGGTCCGCTCAGATTGACCATCTGTCCGCGGGCAATACGCGATGCTCAACTATCGTTGAGGGCACTCTGTGAAACTGAACCACCTCTCGAACATACAAGCGTTCGAGGTCCTCTACCTTTGTCGACCCCCTGAAGGGAAAAAATGGGCTGATTTCGTCAGACGATCGACGACCATATGACATCTTTTCCACTTGGAGTACGAGGTAGTCCGGTCACGAAATCCATAGAGATCTCGTCCCACTTCCACACTGGAATGGGAAGTGGTTGCAACAACCCGACTGACCTTTGATGTTCCTCTTTGATCCTTTGTCAGGTCAAGCGTTTGGAAACGAAATCCGCGACTGCACGTCTCATCCCCGACCACCAATATCGGCCTCTCAAGGTATAAAACATCTTGGTTGCCTCAGGGTGAACGATTTAACTGGAATGATGCGCCTCTCGCATCACCTCCTGCCTCAAGCTCAAAGGAACAACTGACCACTTCCTAAAAAGGAGAGAACATCGGGAGACTGAGACCGATTACCTGAGGTCTCCCCACCATTTAAAGCACTTCTTATTTGCTGGCACTCGGGGTCGAATACCTGCTCACTCTTAACTCGATCGATGAGAGGGGGTGTAACCCGTACACTGGCCAAGAACACTTGCTCTCCATCCTCATGCGCCTTTAGACTCGGATCAACAAGCAAACACATCAGATCTCACTCATCTGCCGATTCCCGAACTGCCTGCACTATAAGCTTCCTGCTCAACGCGTCAACGGCCGCATTCCCCTTCCTGGGTGTATAAACAATATCAAAATCAAACGTCTGAAGGTACTCCACCCAACGTCTCTGTATGAAGGTTCAGGTCCCTCTGAGTTAAAATGTACTTCAGGCTTTTATGATCCGAATATACTGTAAAACGCTTCCCGAAGAGGTAGCGTCGCCACATTATCAATGCGTGCATCACTGCTACTAATTCCAGGGCATGGGTGGGATAATTTCGTTCATGTGGGTGTAGCTGCTGCGAGCCATAAACCACCACATGATCATCTTGCATCAACACACATCCTAAACCCACACCAAAAGCATCACAATACATGACATAATCTCTCCTAGGCTCGGGAAAAATCAAAACTGGCGCGGATGTCAGATGGGCCTGCAACTGCTCAAAAGCACTTTGACACTTCTCATTTCACTCAAACTTCACCCCTTTCCTGGTTATGATGGTCAAGGGAGAAGCCAACCTGGAGAAGTCCTGAATGAAGTGTCTATAATACCCAGCCAATCTCAGAAATCTACGGATCTCGAAAACATTCTTTGGCTGCTCCCAAGACATGACTGCTCGAATTTTCTTTGGATCCACTGAAACTCCTGACTCGGAAATCACGTAGCCCAAAAACTTTACCTCCCAAATCCAAAACTGTCACTTTGACATCATGATATATAGACAGTGCTCCCTCAAGACACCCAAAACAACCCCTAGATAGTCAACATGCTCCTCCCGCGTCTTGGAATACACCAAGATGTCGTCCACATACACGACCACGGAGGAGTTCAAAAAGTGGTGGAAGATCAGGTTCATTAACGCCATGAAAACTGCAGGAGCATTGGTAAACTCAAATGGCATAACCAAATACTCAAAATGTTCATACCGGCTTCGAAAGGCGGTCTTTGGAACTTCCTCTTCCCGGACCCTCAATTGGTGGTACCCGAATCCAAGGCCGATCTTTGAAAACCATCAGGCCCCTCTGAGTTAATCAAAGAGATCATCAATCATGGACAAGTATTTATTTTTCACGGTCACTTGGTTAAGCTTACAATAGTCTATGCAAAGTCGGAGGCTTCCGTTCGCCTTCTTCACAAATAACACTGGCGAAGCCCTCGATGGCACGTTGGGACGGATAAATCTCTTGCCCTCAAGGTTCTCTTGCTGAACTTTCAACTCTTTTAGCTCAGCCGGAGCCTTTCGATAAGACGACAAGGAAATCGGGTTCGTCTTGGGGAGTAGATCAATAGTAAACTCGACCTCTCGTTGGGGCGACAACTCCGAAAATTCCTCTGGAAACACATCTGGGTACCTGTCTGCGACCACTGGGAGTTCACCCACTTAACTCTGCTCAATAGCATAGTGAAACAACCTGGACAACTGGCACAAGATCAACCCCAACCCCGAAACAACTGGTCCTACCCTCCCTGTCGCGGATCCCACTCACCTTGAAAAACGTATGTGCTCTCGTCAGAAGTACGGAACTGGACCCTGTGGTGATAACAATCCACTAGCGCCTTGAAGCTGATCAACCAATCCATGCCGATATTAAGGTCGAAAACGCTCAGGTCCATAACAAGGAAGTCCCAGACGACCTCCACGTCTGCTTTCAAAACACGACGCTCGGGGCTTTTCAAACCTTGCTCCTCCTTCCTACCCAACGAGGTTAGCAAATCCATAACACATGACAACAACTGAGTTCGCATACCGAAGGCATTGATTAGTTTCAGCGAAATGAAGAAATGGGATGCGCCAATATCAAAATAAATGATGCCATAAAAGAAGCAATAAACACCGTACCTCTCATGGTTGATGACCTGAAATTTAAGTCCTCTGGCACCACCTCTACTGCATAGAGCTGCCCTGGCTTAGACCCGCCCTGTGACTTATTCCCTCTGTGAGAATCTCCCTTACTACGAGGGCGAGATCCTACACCCTTGGAAGCCTCTTTCCACAACTGAGAGCCCTTCGAAAAAGTAGAGCCTACACCGCTCCCTCACGAAGCCAACTGACAGAAGCACTGGAAGTGATCCAAACGTCCTCATTGGCGGCATGCCCTCAGAGTCTCTCTGCAACTAGGCCTGGTATATCCACCCTCCCCGCACTGGTAACAGATGACTAGCTTATGCCCTGAAGAAGCCACAAGAGCTAATCCCAACGATGGACACTTTTGCCTTTGCCCCGAGGCTCATCCCCCTTCTGCTTCTGTCCTGACAAAGAACTTTGGCTTCCGCCCACTGAAAGAACACCACTGAGACCTGTCTTGCCAGTCAAGTCAACCTCTGCCATGACTGCCTTATCAACCACCTCTGAATAGGTTGGTGGACAGAGAAGAATAAGCATAGTCCTGATCTTTGGCCTCAAGCCCATCTCAAAACGCCAAGCCTTAAGGTCCTCGTTCGCGAGGAGATTCAGAGAGGCTTGCACGAATTCGGTAAATCGGGCGGCATACTCCATCACCGAATGATCCCCTTGCTCCAATTTCAGGAACTCACGGGCCTTCGCCGCCCTCAAAGTCTTTGGATAGAATTGTCGGTTGAAAGCCACCGTGAAAGTGGTTCATCTGATATCCTCGTGCCTCCTCGAGAGCATCTGATAGGAATCAGTTGGAAGAGAGAAATATACCAGTAGTTTCTATTAGCTTTTGCGTACGGAATTACAGTAGAATTAGAGAAGAAGAAGAAAATGGAGAAGAAATGAAAAGAAGGAGATCTCCTGGAAGGCGCTGCTTGCCCGAGCTGAGGCCTATACCCTGGTATCTTCCGGCGGAAGATCAATTCCAAAATACAATTTGTCTACCCCCACCTCTTTTCCTCTGTCATGACAGTGGAAAGTACAACATTGCCCTTATTTAATCCCTTCTACAACTGCCCCCAACAACTACTTATGGCAATTACTAGACTGCCCCTCACCGGTTATTACTCACCCCTTTCCCACCCTTAGGCAAGGTAGCAGCTCGAGCTGTACCCCTACTCAGCAGGTGCTGAGCTGCACCCATACGCCGCACCCCTGTTCCCTTACGCACAACAACATCACAACTTTAGGCATCCTTATGCAACAATACCCCAACAACAAGACCATTCCTTACTCCCCATCCAACCCAGCAACCCCTCTCTCACTGGTCTGCGCTTCCAGACCTCCTTATCATTCCCACCATCTTGAATAACCACCTTGCCCTTGAGGTGAAAATCTGGTTGAGCTTCTTGGAAAAGGATTGTTAGTGCCAAGCCTCCCACTGCAGCCCCACTCACAACCTCCACTTCTTCCTTAGCATTAATATTAGGAACCCAATGATACACTTTCCGATGCAGTGTGGACCCTAACATCTGCATCGACTGCCTTCAACTTGTAGCTCCCTTCTCTAGCTGGGAGTGCTACCAGTACACAAGCAGCTTTGTCCGCTTGAGTAGTTCCACGTTCTCCTGGAACCGGTCGAGTCCGTCCTTTCTGCAAAGTCAACTAGCCATGGAACTTGTTCACGCGCTTCTCCTCCTATACTGTACCAGTACCCTTGCTCTCGCCAATTCCCTTCATCGCACCAACCATCAGCGTAGCAGAAGCAGACTTTGGTTGCTTTGCCTCATCGACAAGCTCCATTGCGTGTACAGCTGCACTGCAGAACTATTCTGCACCCGTTCTGCAGCTGCATTGCGTGTGCAGCTCAACAGGTGTCGGCACTTGTTCTGGCACATCCCGCAACTTCTCTCGCCATTTTCCTTTGTCACACCGACCAGCAGCGTAGCGGAAGCAGGCTTTGGTTGCTTTGCCTTCTCGGCAAGTTCCATTGTGTGTACAGCTGCACTGCAGAATTGTTCTGCACCCTTTCTGCAGCTGCATTGTGTATGCAGCTCAACAGGTGTCGACACTTGTCCCGGTACATTCCGCAACTTCTCACGTGACTCCTCCTCAACACATGAAAACAGTCCAGTTTGCTCATGAAGTTCAGAGATATTAGTCTTAGCTTGAGTAGTTGCAGTCTCCTCTTCTTTTGTTGCTGCACTGCCAAATCCCCCGTGCAACTTTCCTTTGAATTGCATTTCTTATTCGGTGCCAACAAGAAACTCCAAACTCAAGCTGGTCTTTGCATACTCAATTCGGTCATCGATACCTTCATCTGTTCGGGGGTTTGTCAGTTCGAGAAATATGCCTCAGTTCTTGTGATCCGAGTCTCGAGATCATCTCCAGAAAAATCTGGCATGATCTCCTCCTGACTCCTGGCCAGCCTGGCCAAATTCGCCCAAATTGCCCGCATTTGTTCCTCCATGTGTGTGCGTAGCCGGTTGTTGTGTCAGCTCACTGCTGCGATTCCTCTACCGTCGAAAAAGATCTGCCGCTGGAGTCTGTTTCTTCCCCTGCTGTGAGTTACGTTCCACCTCAGCTGTAGCGGCTGTGTAGCGTTTTTTTCCATTGCTGCGTGAACGAACAACTGCAACGTCCTCCAACACTATTTGAACCTGAAAATTATGCAGTCTTCCGATCAAGAACCTCTGGTACTGTCAAACCAAAGATTGTTGCGTCCAGAAAATTGCTGCTGTTTGAAGTTCTTGTCCGTCGTAGGTCGTTTTCCACTGCAGCGTTTTGAATTCCTGAAACTGCTGCGTGGCTATTTGCAGTGTCAAGAACCAGCTGCGACTCCAACTTCATTCGTACCAAATCCTTTGATCAAGAACCTCTCTCTTCAAGAATCTCTCTCTCTAGAAACTCTCTCAATGAAAGCACCGATTGATAGGAATCAATTGGGAGAGAGAAAGAAATCAGTAGTTTCTATTAGCTTCCGCGTACTGAATTACAGTAGAATTGGGGAAGAAGAAGAAAATGAAGAAGAAATGAGAAGGAGATCTTCTGGAAGGTGCTGTTTCCCTGAGCCGAGGCCTAATCCCCTGGTATCTTCCAGCAGAAGATCAATTCCAAAATACAATTTGTCTACCCCCACCTATTTTCATCTGCCCTATTTATTAACCCCAACCAGCCCCAACAACCATGGCAGTGGAAAGTACAACACTGCCCTTATTTAATCCCATCTACAACTGCCCCCAACAACTACTTATGACAATTACTAGACTGCCCCTGGACGATTATTACTCACCCCCTTCCCACCCTTGGCAAGGTAGCAACTGGAGCTGTACCCCTACCCAGCAGGTGCTGAGCTGCACCCATACGTAGCACCCCTGTTCCCTTATGCCCAACATCATCACAGCCTTAGGCATCCTTATACAACAACACCCCAGCAACAAGACCGTTCCTTACTCCCCATCCAACCCAACAACCCCTCTCTTGCTCGCCTGCGCTTCCATTGCTCCTCCCTATCAGCACCATGACAATCACCACTTCCTGCCTGGTCCTTCCAACACACACGTGGCGTAGCTCACTATAGAGGTTTCAGGGGTCTTCAGAAACTCAAAGATTCGCTCGATACTATCCAACCACTCCTCGGGCTCATTGGGTCCCTTGTTGCCACAGAACACCGGTGGATTCTACCTCGTAAACTCCTGAGCATGGTCCACTATTCATGTCTGCTCCCAACCACCCACTTGACCTAAGGATTGGATCGTACAAATCACTGACTCCACCAAAGACGGATCAAGAGGAGGGTTCGCTTGTGGGGTGTTCTCCACATCACCCTCTCTGCACCTGGATGGGGTTCTTTTGGGAGGCATTGTCTATAAGACACAAAACATAAGCTTCATAAAGCCCGATTCAATTTCAAACCACATCAAAAGAACCAAAAGAAACCCTCATCATGGGTAGCAATAAGTAACACCTGTATCACAAGTAACTCCAAACGCCAAAGGAGGAAAAACATCAAAATTTACAAGTATTTCCCACAGTGCACGGTTTGGCCGTACGATTAGGCAAACCATGCGCCAATCGTGCGAGTGTCGCTGGAGTTGGCAGACAAGGCTGCACGGGTTGCGCGCAGTTACTACTAAACGAGCACACTAACCGCGCACTTTCTCCAGACCTCCCCGTTTCACCTCCAAAATTCAAAATGACCCCAGGCTTGCCTTGGGACTCAACACCAACCGGGAAATACCTCAAAATCTCATCATAACGACCCATGATCGAGCTTAAAACATAACCACAATCCCGGACTACCCATGGCGACTTGAGGTTCGATACAAGAGTTGACCAGACACTCCCCCATTTCTACCTCTTGAGTCCCGACGACTCTAGCTCCGGTCTACCACTGACTCCCAAACGACAACAACTCCGACAACATTTTGTAATGAATTGGCTTGGGTCGACCCGACCCCTCTCCCGGGCCCGACGCCCCTATTTTCAGTCTACCATTGACTCCCAAATGACAACAACTCTGATACCATTTTGTAATGAACTGACTTGGGTCGACCCGACCCGACCCGTCTCTCAAGCCGGCCTGTCGTGTGGCTCAAAGCGCATTCCCGATCGCCACGGGCGGAGGATAAGCATCGGGCATAACCAACAATCTCTTTGGAACGGTTTTGCCCATGGTAAACTGGCATGGCCCATCCATAAAACGAGACGACCACACCAACCACATCAGAGTCAACGATACATAAAGTAACATCTAGAGTACGCATATAAGACAACCTGATACCATAAGCCGAAGTACACATCATCAACAAAACATGCCATAACAAGACACACACATGCGCGCACACACACAGAGATCTCAAGTCACACACCCACACACACAAATCTCAATTCAAAACCGATCAAAGCCAAACAAGGCCCAATATTAACAAATCATACATACCGACGGGTACAACATCTCAAAACTACAGACACACACAGATCTCAAGTCAAAACCGATCAAAGCTAAACAAGGCCCAACATTACCAAATCACACACACACACACAAAACCAAACAAGACCCAACATTACAAAATCATACATACCAACAGGTACAACATCCCAAAACTACACACACACACAGATCTCAAGTCAAAACCGATCAAAGCCAAACAAGGCCCAACATTACCAAATCACACACACAGATCTCAAGTCACACACACACAAAACCACTCCACATGAGCAAACTCCATGAGACAACGAGTACAAAACTACTCCAAATCATACATACCAAAGGCCCAAAACTACTCCACATGAGCCGACTCCATGAGACAACCACACACACACAGATCTCAAGTCAAAATCGATCAAAGCCCCAAAACCACACACACACAGAGATCTGAAGTCAAAACCGATCAAAGCCAAATGAGGCCCAACATTACCAAATCACACACACACACACACAAATCTCAAGTCACACACACACACAGATCTCAAGTCAAAACCGATCAAAGCCAAACAAGGCTCAACATTACCAAATCATACATACCAACGGGTACAAAATCCCAAACCTACACACACACACACAAATCTCAAGTCAAAACCGATCAAAGCCAAACAAGGCTCAACATTACCAAATCATACATACCAACGGGTACAACATCCCAAAACTACTCCACATGAGCCGACTCCATGAAATGACCTCTATAAAACATTCAAGCGATGGTAATCCCCCTAGGTACATGGTGCCCTTGCCTTTACCTGTGTCCTGCAAAATGAAATCTACATACGTCCACAGACATATGTAGGGTGTGAGGCACAAAGCCCAGTAGGATATCACCATGAATCTATTTAAAGCTTTTACCCATGCAAACCAATAAACTAGTTGAAACACATTTCAAAACTAAACCACTTTGAAAACGTGCTATTTTCAAACAACCTTTTAAAATCCCTTTGGTTTTCCATTTCCAATAAAACATGTTTTCTAAAACATTACTCAACATGGCTCAAATAGAGAAATAGGCCCATGACACAACATGCTCAACATATCCAACAAGGCAGGATAAGGGTGAGCATAACATTATCATCATATAGCCATATAAATAGAGAATGGGCATAACGCGTCTCATCACATCAAACATGGCACTAATCAAATGCATAAGCATATAAACCAACCTGGCATGAGTACATGCACTTAAGGCTCTAACCATAAGGGTCGAATGTGAGTGAGTCTAAACAAAGTATGCTAGCCGGCTAAACAAAGTGGAAGCTCTCACGGTCTTCCTCGGGTCCAACTCCAAGAGCTTTCACGGTCTCTCGACAACCAAGATGAAAGGTCTCATGGTCTTCCTACCCAAAAGCTCTCACAGCCCCTTGGAAACCAAAATGGAAACTCTAATGGGCTTCCTCCCGGGAAGGCTCTCACGGTCCTTCGGACAACCCCCCCCCCCCGTAAACCCGTGTGCTACATAATCACGCCAATCCATGAAAAAACATTTCACAAGTCAACCGTGAAGGGCTATTGTCTCCCCAAAATCAAAGCTGCACGATTTCTCCCGGGTGTCGCACGATTTGAAAAACCGTGCGAAACCCAACAGTCACCCTTTGTGGCCCCCTCGCACGGTTAAACAAACCGTGTGCTAACTGTGCGGCTTGGTCTGTCTTCCCTAAAACCCTTATTTCGACCCCCGACACCAGGGAACTCCAAGGCAAAACCAAACGATAAACAAAACTCAAAATTAGATGTACCAGTGACCTGACGGGTGTCACAATTCCTGACTGAGGGAATGAGGAAGACGGACCATGAAGCGCTGGGAGCTTATTTGATACAGCTTGCCTCGGTTTTTGACACCCAGTGCGGTTTTTTCTTGCAATGTCAAGAAGGCTGGAACCCAGCCTTGCCACGAGCCCAGTGACATCGTGCACTGATCTTGAGACAGCTCCAAGGAGGTCGTGCTTTCCTACTCCCCTAATTAGTGACTTAAGGAAGATCATTGAGTCTCGACATAAATTCTTTTATAACACCTGTCATGTTTGGAGCAACGGTCATTTGCTGCATTTCTTTTTTTGCAACACCATGATCAACAAATCTATGTGCAACAATACCCTTACGTGCAGATCTACTAAACTGATTAACAACGTCGCTCGCAACATAAATTGTATTACTAAGAAGACCAGTGGTTCCACACTCCAAGCCTGCAATGATTCCTACAGGACTCTGCCAAAAGTTGCTTGTTGGAACTTAGAGAATATCTTTAATTTCTGTTGGAGTTTGTATCCCACATCGGACTTATGGTCTGATGTGGTCTTTAGTATTCATTATAAAATAACCTCAAGACCTCTCTTAGAGAGGGACCTTGGAGATTGAGTCTCCACTCTCATACTTTAACATGGTATCAGATGAGATTTTCTAAACCTCAAGGCCTCCTTTAGAGAGACACCTTGGGTATTGGGTCCTCACCTTTTTTACTTTTAACATGGTATCAAAGGGGGTTTAATCCAACCCGAGCCCTCCTATTTTTTTTGCTCTCTCGTCTAGGGTTCCAGCATTTTTCCCCTGGGGGGCGGCGGCCTCAATGGCCAGAGAGCCCTAATCCGCCGTCGTCCCTCCCTCCATGGCCGGTCCTCCCTCCTGTGGGTGCTTCCTGTCTCGCCTTCCCAGCGCTGTCCCTGATCTGTTCTGCCCCGCCCCACCTGCGGATTCCCTGATCTGTCTGGTCCCACCCTCCCTTATGCCCGGTGGTGCTCTCCTTACCGAGGCTCTGTGCGCCAGCTCCGTTGGCACCTCCAACCCTCTCCATCCCTGCGCACGATTCCTCCACAGCAGCGCTCTGACGAATCCCGTCCACTGCGTGGCATTGCTTCCCTCGCGCGACCCTCTATCCTGCTCGAGCGACACCCTCCCTGCGACACCCCCTACGCGCGACGACCTCCTTTCCTGTCGCCCCTCCCTTTGCAGTGACGACTCATTTCCGGGACGCGACTCCCTCTTGTGCTCCCTCCCTGCGCGCTGCCCTCCCGCAGGCACCTCCCGCTGCGACACCTCCTGGTCGGCGACTCCTGTGTGTACGACGGACCAGGCAGCCTCCCCTCTCCGAGATCCGTCCAGATCCGGCCGGATCCCGTCCGATGCGCGCACCTCCTCCCGACGACTCTCTTTGTGTGACGACACACGTCCAGGTGCGACCTCTCCTTTCCGACGATCTCCTTCTCATCGGACTCCCGCGTTAGCTCATCCCGTGTCGGCGACTCCTGTGCGCCGCCCATCCATCCCTACGCTCCATCCTCCGCGGCCTTCCTGGTGCGGTTCCCCCCCGACGCCAATACCGCCTTCTCTTGCGGAACCCTCCAGGTCGACAGTCCTCTCGCACAACGACCCCCTCGGTCGACCGTCCTCTCACGTAGTGACCCTTCTGTAACGACAACTGCGTCGGCTCATCCCGCATCGACGACTCCAGTGCGCCGCCCATCCATCCGTGTGCGCCGTCCTCTGCGGCCCTCCAGGCGCCCCCCCCCCTCCCCGACGCCAGTACCGCCTTCTCCTACGGAACCCTCCCGGCGTTACTCTCGAGGTCGACAATCCTCTCGCACAACGACCCCCCCTGGTCGACCGTCCTCTCACGCGGCGACCTTTCCGCAATGACAACACCTCTCCTGCTTCCCTATACGCGCCGGTGGGTTCCAGGCGCTCCCCAAATCCGATTCGTCTCCCCTGTTCGCCACCCCTCCAGCAGGTGGCCCTCCTCCCTGCACGATGACATTTTCTGCTCTGTTTTTTGTTGCTTTTTTTGCCGGATCTCTTGCTGCCCAGGCTCCTGCATTTTCTCCGACATCTTTTCTGAAGAATTCACCTTCCGCTCTATCGTCCGGCACCGCCAATGCGGTATTCCCGACGCTTCGACAACCGGCCCCGCCTATGCGGACTTCCCGACGCTTCCTCGCCCGACACTGCCAGTGCGGTATTCTCGGCGCCTTGATGACCGACCCCGCCAGTGCGGCTTTCCCGACGCTTTATTGACCGGCTAGCCAGTGCGGCTTTCCCGGCGCTTTATTGATCGGCCAGCTAGTGCGGCTTTCCCGACGTCCTGTCGACCGACCTTGCTTGCACGGTTCTTCTGTTGCGCCTTGACATCTTTCAAGGCCATCTTCATTCATTAATCTTTTTAATCTCAAGGGGAGTTGCGATCTTGAGGGGGGAGCTGCAAGCGCACATGATTTCTTTTATGTTTTGTCTTGTTTGGTAATCAAGGTGGGTATGTCCAGTTTGAGGGGGAGTGTTTGTAGGTCTGTTGATTTTTTTGTTTTTCTGTATGTGTTCAAGCTAGGTACTCCTAGTTTGAGGGGGAGTGTTGGAGTCTGTATCCAACATCAGACTTATGGTTTGATGTGGTTTTTAGTATTCATTATAAAATAATCTCAAGGCCTCTCTTAGAGAGAGACCTTGGGGATTGGGTCTCCACTCTTATACTTTAACAATTCCTAATCCCAGACTCCTTGCAAATCGTATAAGTTCATAAGTTGAGATTATATTTGTCCATTTTTTAACCATCTTTAAGTAAGATTTTCCAGCAAGTACACAAACAGTTTCATAGCTATGCAAAGATAGATTTAGTAGATCATCCATCAAAAAAATTGGAAGGTCTGAAAGATTGCAACTCATGCGAAAAGGGTGGTAACCATTATAGCATCAGATTCCAATTTCCATGCCTGCCTTTGAATTGTCTACTCATCATATTCCAAGCTTCCATAGTTTCCCAAAGCATCCATAATTCCAATATGCGGTATCAATAGGATGCTATCATCCGACTTTTCCTCTAAAAAGTACTGACAGACAACATGTTTTTTTCCAGCAGCCCTCTCCCTAAATTCAGGGCTGCCGACTTTCGGCAAACAAGACAGACTGCCTTGCAATGAAAAATCCGGGTGCAAGAGAATCACCTTAAAGTGCTCTTTTCCTTTTCAAGGATCAGAATGAATTTTAGCTGCACTTATTTTGAGATGGTCATCCAGTACATGCTCAACATGCAGTTGTAAGAGGTCACTTGTAAACTTCCCTTCCCTTGGAATATGCTAGTTGGGACTTGACAATAATTTGACAGCTGAATAATCTTTCGTGCACATCCGCCCCTCTAAGGCTGCGGGATCAGGATGGTGAAGTGTGCACCTATATTGGTCAATAGGATAATAGAAAACTAGGCTCCCAAGAAGAGACTGATGAAGATGTCCACCAGCTTCACTGACCTCACTGCACACTCCAACCAGCTCCAAGTGAGTTACTGACACCTTGTCGGCAGGCTTCAGTACCACTGTGCTTCCAGCAGCCAGTGCAGGTGCCTCAATCCCAACAGCCTTACTCCCTCCATTTTAACTGCATTAGGATCATGATGAAACACCTTTCGGTGCAGTGGTTCATGTGCTTCTATGTCCTCATTTCGGTCCCCTGCAACCCAAGTGTCACCAACCTGGTTCAATCTTTTGAATCTCACCCCTGTTGTAGCCTTCCTCCAAGTGCCGCTCTTCCAGTTTTCGTTTGGCCCATCTAAGAATCCTTTGTGGTATTTGGACAAACTTTTGTCGCACTGCTACAGCGTCAAACTCCATTATATACTCAGCAGCTTTGCGAGACTCGTCATCCAAACCTCGTTTAGTAGCATCGTGGGTGTTACTCCCAACAGCAGTGACCATGCTATGAACTTCCGGAAGCCGAACATCCTGAGATACAAATTGTGGACCGTGAACAAGTTTTTCCTCCTCGGCATAATCTACCTGCTCACTACCCTATCTTTCACTGCTATTTGTTCCACTACCTCTTCTACACATTCCACAAGTACTGTACCGGACTCTTAAGCTGTCTCTGCATATTGACTGTCCTGTTGGACTAAACTCCTCCTGGCCATGCTCTTCATGATTCATGCTAATAAAAGTGCAGTGTATTACCTTGTCACCAAAAGTAGAAGTCGAAGTGGTTTTCTCCGTACTTTGGCACACTAGTGCAACTGGCGGTATGCTCGGACTCGTCCCTTTTGTAGCTAGAAATTCCAAAGTGCCATGACTACTCTATTGTACAAACAACTTGGCAAGTTCACGCACTTGTTCCCGCTAGGACTGTCGTTGCTCAGAGTACAACACATGCACGGAGGGCTTTTACAGATGTTAGTAGTTCTTGCATCTCAGCTGCCTGTGCATGGAACAACCGCTCTAGCTCTGAATCCTCTACAACAACTCCATCAACCATTCTAGTAGGTGCACGAGAAAATCTACATCGATCATCCCGAACTGCCATACCGCAACAACCGCGAATGGTCCTACAATGAATGTATCGACGCCTCTGCCTCTTGTTGTGCAACACAACAATCGTAAAAAATTATCGCAACTTCCACTCGATGTTCAGCACTCAAGCTACACCACATGACAAACGTTTTGGCGTCACGACTTCCTTCCAACGTTCGGCCAGCTCCGAACGTCCTCTCTGCGCATCAATCGCGTCTCTCAGCCGTCTTCCTCTCTCCTCAAGTTCGTCGCACCACGATCAACCGTTCTCAATGAAAGCACCAATTTGTTAGGACTCTAGCCTAAACATGGTCACACAGAAGAAATAGGTAAAATGAACACTTCATCGCTATATTAGAACTAGCAGAATAGGGTTACAGTGGGAGGAAGACGAAGAAGCTCCGCAGAAGACCACTTCCCGGAGTGCCAAAGCCAATCCTCCCAAGGACCATACCTCCCAGCTGCTAAGCGAATTGAATCCAAATAACATCCCATCCCCCACCTACTGCCAACAATCCTATTTAATATCCCCCACCCGCTATAACCTACTCCCAACCAATTAATAAACAAAATGACCACACTGCCCCTAGGCAATTATGAACTTCTACCCGCCACACACACACAACCCTTATACAGACTACCCTCAACCCCACAATCCTAACAATGTTAATGTGAAATAACTACATTTGTGTGTTTTGAGTGCTTTGTGGGATATTTGGATTTAGGTGTAAATTGCGTATCTTATGAGTGGAGTGATGAGGTGATGTCTTGTGTATTAGTGCGATAGATTTCTTCATATGGGCAATGGCC
Organism: Viscum album; assembly: GCA_963277665.1. Lineage (NCBI taxonomy): Eukaryota > Viridiplantae > Streptophyta > Magnoliopsida > Santalales > Viscaceae > Viscum > Viscum album. The sequence goes on along the minus strand of OY728123.1, from coordinate 1,191,427,661 downwards.
CAGGTTTCTACCTTTTCATACTTTGCTCCATGTTTGTGTTTTTAGTTGATGTTCCATTCACATCAAAACCCCCTTTTGTTTTTTATTTTTTCTCACTTTTATGCAGATATTTTGAAAGGCTCTTATTATGCAAATCCAGTACTGGATATACCAACATTCGAAAGTTCACTCATCCAACGGTAATATAGTTGAAACTTATACCTTTGCTCTTGACTTGTTATTTTGTTTGTCATGCATGGCTTTGCTGCATGTATAAATATTTTGTTTATTAGATTTTGTTTCAGCAATTATTGCCCTGGTTTTCTTGCAGTTGAATGATTTTGATGAATTACAAGTTTTATGATGATATATTATCGGTTATCTATTTAATTAGTTGTTTGTAAATCGTAGCCTCAGCTCTGGTTTGAGTTTGCACTCAACTGTTGAGAGTCTGTGAACTTGAGGTCGATTCATCTTTTTGATGCTAAGTGAGGGGTTGTGAAACTTTCATGTTCTGGCTGTTAATGAGAAGTGGTCTAAGTCCTAAATTTGTTAAGCTTGGAGGCGGACCATTATTTTTTTTCGAAAAGTTCTTGATTTTAGAAGAGAAGAATTGGCCATCGGTTAGTGAAGATAGTACAGAATATTTTTTTTTACAAATCATAAACTTTGAGAACTTTAGTAGGTCTAGGACGGTCTTGAAGCATGGTCATTTGTAAATTCTTTAATAATTTTTAGGGGTTTTGTAAATATTTATCCTTTCAATCATAATGACACAGTTCAAGTGGTTTGATTCATGCACTAACAACTAATATGCAGAGATTGCTGTTATTGTTAAGGTTTGTTACTCTTATTTTATAGGCAGGATTTGGTGGCTTCACTGTTTTATTTTTGTCTGTTCTGTCTTGTCTGTAATCTGTCTTTCTTTTAAAAAGATACATTCTTTTATAGAAAATATTACGACAGAGAAGATGGGTTTTGAAGGGTAGAGAGCATTGAACAAATAATACTTAGACCAAAAAGGAAAAGCCTCTTTGGCAGGCTGTCACCAGTATCAAGAACCCCAGCATGTGACTTTTTTATCAACTGACATGGCTGGGATTGAATCCTAGGTTGTTATTTATTGTATTTGAAGTTACTCTGTTATGATCATTTTAGTTTTTCATGCGCTTGTTCTTTTTATACTCGCAAAGCCTAATCTTCAATGTACAACTTATTATTGTTGCTTGGGTTCTAGGTATCCATCATATTGTGGACAAAATATATGGCCTCGTGATGCTTTCCCTGAACTTGAAGTGGGTATGATTGTTTTGAACTGTTGTATTCATATGAAAATCTTTGTGCCTGCTGAACATGTGTTTGTCACTCTGCAGCTTTTAAAGCTCTTGGGAAACTCATGCTGGATATAGGTTTGATGTTGGCCTATCACTGTGATCGATATGGTAAATTGCTTGACTGCCTTTTATGGCACTTTTGGTAATTTGGGATTTCGTAGGCCTAGTTTGCTAATAATTTGAATTAATACATGAGCATGCTTGTCAGGGAGTAATTTTGGTCAAGGAAAGTGAATTGGAATAGGAAAATGATGTTTTAATTTCTGGCAGACAACATTATGATATATAAATTACCACCATATCGCTCTCCTGCGCATTCTCATTCCAAATCAAGATGAATGTTGGACTAGGTAACCTCAAGAATGAGATTCAATTTTGAAGGTGTTGGGGGTCGGATATGAATAAATTGGCCGGGGGGGGGGGGTGGAATTGCCCTTGAAAACATAGAAGGAAAACAATCCAAGATTAAAAATTTCTCTTTAAAAGATTGAAGAATAAACAAAAGAATCAAAGTAGAAAGCGCAACGATATAATTATATATAATAATAAAAGCGGAAGAATAAACGAAGAGCGATTCGTTTGAGCGATTTGAAAATAAAACAACCAATGGTGAAAAGGAGGAAGAAAAGTGATGGATTACCTTATGAAAAACCCGTTACATTGCGGTCTCTAATCTCACTAAATGATAAGAAATAGAGAGAAGGTGAGAGAGAGAAAGATTACAAATGTGAGTAAGGGGTTATACAACAAACCAAGGCTCATGAGAAGAGAGAGAGGAGCACAAAAGAAGGAATAGATGAATGAAGCTCGATGGCGCTCGATGACAGTCGATGAAGATCATGCCTTAGGATGGTGCCCTTTGATGATGTTCAATTCCCACGGACGATGATCGCTTGTACTTCTTTGGGAATTGGAGAAAGGATGAAACTTTGAAGCTTTTTAGGATTAGGGAGCCGTTGAAGATCGAGAAGCGTTTTGCTTGAGTTGCACAACGATTGGATAAAGAATCAAGCCTCCCAAAGCCTCCAAAAGCATCAGTAATGTTCTGGAATCCTTTGGGAGTCATTAAGTCTAAGTCGTCTAGGTTCAATGAACTTTTACCACAATAAATGCTTTTCTTGGATTTGTTGGCTTGCCACCACTGGGTACCCGGTAGCCTCCACTGAGTAGCTGATGGCCTACCTGGAGCTGCACCCATTCTGCCTGCTGCCACCAGTTATCCGGTAGCCTCCACCGGGTAGCTGGTGGGCCTTCTGCAGCATTGAAGGTTCCGCCATATGCTCTCTACTAGCTGGTGTTGCTCTGTTGCAACATCCTTGAAAGAGGACCTTTAAGCTTGTTTTGAGGCGGTCTTCGGCCGAATGCCTTCCTACCATTAAGACTCAACAAAAACACCAGAAATACACTAGAAACAACTTCAAACAAGTTAGAAATAAATTAAAGTGTTGTGATCATTAAAATGAAAGCACGGCGGGAGTCAACAATCTCTTCCTTTTTGATGATTATAAACACTTGAAATAGAATTCAAGACAAGAGAGAAAAACATAAAAGGAAGAAGTTTACCAAATAAACGTGAAACCAAGTCTTCCCCTTTGTGAAACTTTGAAACAAAGTCCCCCCTTGATGAAACACCATTTGAAACGTTCTTTTATCTTTTACTTCCATAACAAACTAACCCCCCATCAAAAACTTTCTCCCCTTTTAAGATTATCAAAAAGGAACTTTCAAAGTAAGAGAGTTCAAAGGGATAGGATAAGATAATGGAAAAGAAATTCAAAACAACCTTTACACAAGATTTAACTTCTCCTTGAGAAAAGAAAGACATTAAAGGACGGGGATGGAGAGACATGCTTCATTAATATAAAGAGATAAAACAATTAAGCTCAAGAAGTCATGTAAAAAGATATTTAAAGAATTTATAAGGATTTGCAAAGAATTAGAGATCATGCCAAAAGATAGAGAATTAAAACATGCCTTAAAGAAAGGATATTTCAAGATTGTTCATGCTTTATCATAAGATAGAAATTAACAACATTATTAGAGAAGAGAGAGGATAAAAGAGTGAAAAGATCATCAAAACAAGAAACTATGTCCCCCCTAAGTAAAACAAGTAGAGCAGATAACAAGATTGAAAGAAGTAAAACATTTAAGATGAAATGAAAATAAAACAAAGATCACATCATCTCAAAAATGTAAAGAAAAGAGAGAAACTCAAGAATTAAGAGAATTTGAAAATTTGAAAGAGATAAGAAAAGAAAATTTGAAAAAGAAGTGGAAAAGAAATTAATAAATTTTTAAACACTTTTAATTTCCATAACTCCTTAAATAACATAATAATTAGAAAGAGTGAAAAGTTTATAAGAACAAAGAAAACAGGAAAAAAAGAAAGAAGTAAAATTTGAAAAGAAAAGAAAATCTAAAAAGATATCCTCTGATTTTGAGAAATAAAACATAGATGAGAGGAGACTTTAAAATTAGATTTTCAAGTGAGAACTTAAAATAAAAAGAACGAAGAACCTTATTCGTATGAAGATCAATGTTGATGTCCAAAGCCTTTTCGGGAAGTAAAGAGCTAGGCTTCCTTTCACTTGGAGCAGAAAACATTAAACTCAAGGTGGAAAAAGCTGATCAATCACTTCAAGGTGTCGAAAACACCACATTTATTGAGAAACCACCATAGGATTGATCAATTAAAGTCTGGTGGCAAAGCCCTGTGATAAATCATTTAAAGGAGCCTTTTGGTACCCTTGAGGGTCTGACAATGTTAGCTAATAAAGAATTTGAAGGTGAAACAATTTTGGTTTCACTAAGATTGACTAATAAGGATTTGAGAACCCAAACTTGCTTAGATTTTTTGAGAAAGATTAGATGAAAGATGGACTGATTTAGGCCTTCCATATCTAGTGTTTTTTTGTCTTTAATTCTCCTTTTGTAGACTGGGCATTCCGATCTTATATGCCCCTGTGTGTTGTATTCATAGCACGCCATCATTGGGACTTCGATTTGATCTTGCTCTTAGTTTGTTGGAAGGATTTCTTCTTTTTCTTCAGCTTGTTCAATTTCTTCAATCTTCTCGTCAAACGTTCAATCTCACTTTCATTATCAAAGCCGTTTTTCGGAAGATTCATCATCTTTGATCTCTTTAAAGGCTAGGTTCTTTTGGTTTGCTTGGCTTCTAATGTTTCTTTTACGACTTGTCTTCTCATAACTATCTTATATGTCATGAGAAAACCCATGAGTTCCTTAACTGCCATATTTTTTATGTCTTTGGCTTCTTGGATCGTAGAAGCCCAACTACTCGGTAAAACCCAAAAGATTTTCTTGATCAAAGTTTTTGTAGAAAGAGTCACCAAGAGCTTTTCGATCATTACAAATATCAGTAAATCGAGTCAACAACTCAGTGATAGATTCGCTAGGATGCATATAGAAACTTTCAATGTCTTGTCTAAATATATCTAAACGGGCATCTTTGACTTTGTTTGTTCTTCACGAGTTACTTCTTGTTAGACCTGATTATTTATCGGGTTGAGTGTCTTTTTGAGTCCCACATTTGGTTTGTCCAACTTATAATTAGTCCTCATCTATTTATAAAAGAATCTCTCTGCCTCTCATTGAGTTAGGGACTTGTACATACGTACATGGTATCAAAGTAAGGTTACATCCAATAACATTCCATCCGCTGCTCCTCCACGGCAGCCCCCCCTCGTGCGGTAATCCTTGCGTTCCCCATGACCGGCCTCGCCAGTGCGCCAGCCCCGCCGACCCCTCTCCTCTCGCCGCTCGGCTTGTGCGCCCCCTCACGGGCCCCGTCCACGCGGTTCCGTTCCCGCACCCCGACTCCAACCCCTCCTGTGCGGAATCCTCGGAAGCCCCCTCCCTGTGCATGACGACATCAGGCGGCCCCCTCCCTGCGCGTGACGACACCCGACGCCCCCCTCTCTGCGCGCGACGACACAGGTAGACTTCTCCCTGTGCGCGCGAAGGCCCACCCGAAAGCCCCCTCCCCGCGCGCGACGACACTAGGCAGACCTCTCCCTGTGCGTGCGACGACCACTAGGCGACCCCCTATCTATGCGTGATGACACCAGACAGACTCCTCCCTGCACGTGCGACGACCCCCCTTTCTGCGCGCAGCGACACCTGGCAGCCGCGTCGCCTCCTGCGGTTTTCCCGCGCCCCTCTTCAACGAGCCCTCCTCCGTTGCGTCCCATCGTTAGCCCTCGTCGGCTACTCCGTGACTCCCAACGCACCATCATCCAACCCCGCCTCTTCAACGCTCCATCGATCGGCCTCGTCGGCGCAGTTTCCTTGCGCCTCATAGCCGGCTTGTTGTTCTTGTCCCTGCAAGGCTCTCTCTATTCTTCTTCCTATGGCAGAATCCACTGTCCTTGCTCAGTTGATCACCGATTCCACTCGTCTTGTCGATGAGCGCCTTGATTCAATGAACTTCTTTGTCTGGCGGAAGACAATCCTTATGTCTCTCACCGGCTTGGACCTTGACTCCCACCTGGATACTCTTCCCCCACCTCAATCAGATTCGAAGTATAGGGTTTGAATGCTTGCCGATAGCAAAATTTTCGCCTTGCTTGTCAATTCAATGGACCGATCCGTGAAAGTTGTCACTCAGACGACAAACACGGTTAAGGAACTCTGGGATTCCTTAACCCTCATGTATTTCGAAACAATTTGGCTCTGGTGTCGGACGTTCTTTACCACCTGTGCATTATCTGCCTACACCACCGTCCGTTTTCGGGCTATTTCGTCGAGTGGAAAGCCTTCCGAGATGAGTTACTTGAGTTGTGACCCATTCCTCAAACACCTGAGGCAGTATTGGCCCAGCGCGACCAATTATGTCTCTTCAGCCTTCTTCATGGCCTTGATTCCGAATATGCAACAATTGCCACAGAGATGTTGGCCGACCCCTCCTCTCTTGAGATTCTATTGGTGTATCATCGTCTTGGCAAAGCTCATTCGGTAATTTCCCCACCTACTCACAGTACAGATCCCACTGCCCTCTTGGGTCGTGGCAGCGGACGTTTTTCAGGTACTTATGGACGTGGCCGTGGTGAGGGTTGTAATTGTCCGTTATGTCAGCACTGTGGCAAACTCGACCATCTCATCGATCGGTGCTGGGTTCTTCATGGACGCCCGAATCAGCCGCCTTAACAAGTTCAAACTGATGTCATTGATACTTCCTCATCAACTTTTGTTCTCCCACACACGTTGAACCTCTCTATGGATGAGCTTCAACTTATATATACTCATCGGGCCGCTTTGCTATCTGGTTCTTCTTCAGCTTCTATTGCTCAAATCGGTGACCCCACTGCTTGTGTCATTCGTCGCCCACCTGCCTGGATGTTGGATTCAGATGCTTTCGATCATCTCATGGGTGATGCAGATATGTTATCTACGTACTGTCGGTATACTGGCCCCACATCCATTACTGTTGCCGATAGATCCACTATCCATATTGCGGGATTTGACACATGCTCATTGAATTCCTTTATTCACCCTCCTTCTGTGGCACATGTTCCTCGAAGTCCTTTTAATCTTCTTTCCATTAGTAAGCTCATAAAGGACTTCAACTGCAATGCTATTTTCTTACCATCCGATGATGTGTTTTAGGAGCGGTCGACGAATTGAGAACCTGGTAGAGGTCATCTTCGTGACAGGGTGTACATGTTCGATGACCCGACATCTGTAGCCCGCTCAACACTCTGCTCGTGCTTTGGATCTTCATTCTTGATTGAGACATCCACCTGCCTCCACCCTTCATCAACTTTATCCTTCGTTTAGTCCGCAATTTTCTTTTCATTACGAGTCCTATAAGTTTGCGAAACATCATCGCATATGTTATATTCCTTGTTTGGTAGCAAGGGCCTCCAAACCATTTGATTTTGTCCATTCAGATGTATGGGGTCCCTGCGTGGTCCCGAGTTAGTTAGGGTATCAATATTATGTATCCTTTATTGATGACTTCTCGTGTATGACATGGTTTTACCTTTTTCGTGATCGTTATGAGGTGTTTACTACTTTTCAGGCCTTTTATCATGAAATTCATACTCAGTTCTCCACCTCCATTAAATGTCTCCGTTCGGACAATGTACAAGAATATTTATCCACTTCCTTTCATCAGTTTCTCAAGGATAAAAACATCATTCATCAGACATCCTGCCCCGATACAGCACAACAGAATGGAGTGCCCGAGTGTAAACATTGTCATATTCTAGAGACTACTCGTGCCCTCTTATTCCATATGCAGGTGATTCTTTTTTGGGGATGCTATCCTTACTGCTATATAACTCATAAATTGCCTTCTTCTATCCTTTAGGGGAGACTCTTTTTTGGGCTTTGTTCTCCTCTCTCCTTGCTCATCCGCTTCCACTCCGTGTGTTTGAGTGTCTTTGTTATGTACATGACACTCGTCCAAACCTCTCAAAATTTTCTTCCAAATCCCTCCGCTGTATCTTCCTCGGATATTCCCGCACTCAGTGCGTCTACCGATGTTTCTCTCCAGACCTACGCCGTTATATCATCTTTGCTGATGCATCTTTTGTTGAGAGCTCTCTATTCTCTCCTTCTCAGCCATACATCACTATCGATGATTGTCTTCCTCTAACCATCCATCCACCTTTGCCTCACGTTTTCCACTTTGCTAATCACTGGTTTGGCATCGTCTACGCTCGTCGCCCATCGAATGTGCCCCCCGTCCAGGTTGAGAAAACCACCTCCCCAGCTTCGTCCGACGCTCTCCGACAACAGACGACTTGCCCATTGCATTGTGGAAATGTACTCGTTCTTTGCTAGAATACTCCTCTTTGCACATTTTCATACAGAGGCCTTTCTGCTCTGGAGGTGATATCTATTCCTCGCACGGTTGGCGACGCCAAATCTCACTCTGGGTGGCTTCAAGCAACGCGGGATGAGTTCAGGCTCTGGACGACAATCATACCTGGGATCTGGTCCCCCTTCGGGCAAATAAATAGGTGTTCGACAACAAATGGATTTATACAGTCCGTCTAAATGCAGATGACATTCTTCATCGCCTTAAATCCAGACTTGTGGCAAAAGATTTTACTCAGACATATGGTGTCGATTATGTTGATACATTCTCTCCGGTTGCGAGGATGATATCTGTTCGATTATCCTTTCGATTATCCATCTCTCTTGCTGCTGCTCATCATTGGCCTCTTCATCAACTTGATGTCAAAAATGTCTTTCTACATTTTTTTCTTGAAGAAGAGGTATATCTGCAACAACCCCCCGACTTCTGTGTCTCAGGAGCCAATTCTCATGTTTGTCGGCTTTGTCGTTCTCTTTATGGACTCAAGCAGTCTCCTTGTGCATGGTTTGGAAGATTCTGCACAGTCGTCACTACATTTGGCCTATCTAAGAGTATGAAAGACCACACTGTTTTCTACCGCACGACGTCTTTTGGGTGCATCCTGCTGGTTGTTTATGTTGATGATATCATTATCACTGGGAGCGACTGAAATGACATCGTCCATCTAAAGGTGTATCTTCAACAACAATTTCAAACCAAAGATCTGGGGTCTCTGACATATTTTCTTGGCATTGAAGTCTCCCGTTCTCCGAACACCATCTTTCTTTCCCAGCGGAAATATGCTTTGGATATCTTACAGGATGCTGATTTGTCTCAGGTAACTACCGTTGATACTACTCTTGAACCCGGAGAAATGTCTATATGATAGCACGAACCCATATTCTCACCCGGAGAGGTACCGTCGTCTGGTGGGCAAACTCAATTATCTTACCATGAGTCGTCCGAATATTGCATGCGATGTCAGCAAAGTTAGCTAATTCATGGAACATCCGACGAAGTCTCAATGAGATGCTGTCATTCAGATTGTCAAGTACATCAAGAAAGATCCTGCCCGTGGTCTTTGTTATTCACATCACGATCATCTAAATATTGAGGCCTTTTGTGATGCTGACTATGCTGGTTGTTTGGCTATCCGAAAGTCTACTTCTGGGTTTGCCGTGTTCCTCGCATGTAACCTTATCTCATGGCGAAGCAAGAAACAGACTGTCGTCTCCAGATCCAGTGCTGAATCTGAATACTGAGCGATGACCACCGTCACTACTGAGATTCTTTGGTTTCGTCATCTTCTCCAGAAGATTGGTTTTCTGCCACAGACTTCTGTTCATGTTTGGTGTGATAATCAGGCAATCACGAAGATTGCTTCCAATCCAGTCTTCCATGAACGCACGAAGCATATTGATGTGAACTGCCACTTTCTTGGCCATCACCTAGAGCAACACCATGTCAGTTTTAGCCACATCCCAACGACAGATTAGCTTGAGGGGGAGTGTTAGACCCGGTTAATTGTATTTACCGAGTTAAGTGTCTTTTTTATCACATAACTTTTCATTACATGATACAAACCGAGGGTCTTTTAAAGTTTAGTTTCTTGGAAATAAGGTATTTAATGCATGAAACTTCAAACATTCTTCTAAGTCCACTTGAAGACACCTTCATGGGTTCACCCTAAGTTACTTTTACTGCATTTCATAACTTGGGGACATACATCAAATGAAAGGGGGGTGAGCATGAAGCCCAGTAAGGGAGTGAAAAACATTTAACATGTGATCACGAGGAATGTCAATAAGAACATGAGGCATGATGACAAAGCATGAGCAAGAGACATTGTAATAATAAGAACCTGAACCATAACATGGAAATGTGGCTACAACATTTAAATGAGACATTCATAATCATATCATCAAGGTTTATCACCAATGTATCATGAATAAAAATTACTAAGGTTATTCACAAAGGTATCGTAAAACATGTCATCTCTTAAGATTAAATTATTTACCCAATGCATTGAACGCTATTAGGGCGCACCTTTCATATGTCATAATTTGTGTTAATTGATTCATCATCCTCATGAAGTTTTCCATCATAGCTTCCTTCGGAACGTTGTCAGTGCATCGTCCGTTGCACTCATCATTTACGCGGTTCCTCCTATTTCCTGACATTTTTCTAAAAAAAGAAAATGAGAAAAGTGTTACTTTTACGAATCCTATAATTCTTTAGGGATTTTATTTCTTAAAACATAACGCTTAAACTTGTTATTAATCACCTCTAATAACAACTACATTTTCTATATATCCTTCAAAATGGTTCATAACTAGCTTGTGATTAACCAAACATATCCCTCGAGGGTGTCAAATTAGGAGTGCAGCAAGACCCGTTGTCGTGCACCAGTTCCCGTTCGAGTCTAGCTCAAAGTGGTTTTTTCGGGTGTTATCCCTAGATATATCTGTGTTAGAGCCACATCCACTTTGTATCCAGATAGAGATTTCTTTGCTTAAAAACCACTTACTTAATAGTTCACCAAAATACCAGGATGTTTTCCTATATTTAGACTTGTTTCTAGGGTTTTCCCTAAAGTTTTCAAATCCTAATTTCCACAAATAACCAAACCATCATTTGATACCAACTATGACATCCCGCCTTTTTATAACTTAACTTTTCATCACATGGGTACCAAGGATCTTTTAAAGTTTAGTTTCTTGGAAATATGGTACATAATGCATGAAAACTTAAATACATTCTTCTAAGTTCACTTGAAGACACCTTCATGGGTTCACCTTGAGTTACTTTTACTGCATCTCATAACCTGAGGACATACGTCAAAGGAAAGGGGAAGAATGAATCCCAGTAAGGGAGTAAGCAAGGAAAACATTTAGCATGTGATCATGAACAATGTCAATAAGAACACGAGGCATTATGATAAGGCACGAGTAAGAGAAATTTCGTTATAATAAGAACATGAACCATAACATGGAAATGAGACTACAACATTTAAATGAGACATTCATAAGCATATCACCAATGTTTATCACTAAGATGTCAAAAATAAAAATTACCAAGGTTATTCACCAAGGTATCGTAAATGTTAGAATGGAGAACCCCCTCGCCTCCTTACCTCAAAGTGAGGCGGAGGCGTTCTTTTATAATAAATGAGAAACTCCACATCGGACCACAAGTCCGATGTGGGATACAGACTCTAACACTCCCCCTCAAGCTAGGTGTACCTAGCTTGGACACATAATGAAAAGAAAACAATAAAACAGACGCTAGCACTCCCCCTCAAGCTGGACATACCCAGCTTGATTACAAAACATGACGAAAACAAAAAGAACGCTGCAAAGGTTGCTGCTCCCCCTCACGATCGAAGCTCCCCCGCAAGATGATGGATGGAAGATGATGCGGGCGCAGCAGATGACCACTCAGACCGGCCGGTTGACGGAACGCCAGGAATGCCGCACTAGTGGGGCCGGTCGATGAAACGCCGGGAAATCCAATCTAGCACCGGGAAACCCGCATTTGCGGGGCCGGCGACGGGAGGCGGGGATTCCGCAGAATTGTTGCGGGACTGGCGGCGCCAACGGGGACCGAATCCTAGGTGGTCGAGCTGCTGCGCTAGCGAAAGGATGTGCCGGCGGAGAGAGATGCGGCTGTCGGGAGGTGCCGGGAGATGCCGGCGAGGCGGGGATGCCGCAGGAGGAGGCCAGCAAGGGTGCAGGAGACCGGGAGACAGCGCTGGAAACCCGAGGAGGCCCCCTGCGTGGAGCGGCCAGCACGGGTGGAGGCCGGTTGCTGGCCGGAACAGTCCGGATCTGCCCGGATCTGCCCGGAACAGTCCGGAAATCGCCGGAACTGGCCGGAAATCTCTGGATCAGGCCGGAGCCGGCCGGAGTAGCCTGGATCTGGCCGGAAATCACCGGATCCGGCCGGATTCGGCCGGAGCTGTCCGGATCTGGCCGCCGGACAGCAGCAGGCGAGGTCGCCGGGGAGGGGTCGCCGGAGAGGGGGATGCCGCCGGGAGCCGAGAGAGGCGAGCGCGCGGGAGCAGAGGGAGGCGCGGGAGGCCACAGGATGCAGGGGCGAGCCGGGAGTCGGGTCGCGCCGGGGAGCCGCGTCGCGCCGGGGAGCCGCGCAGGGAGGAGGAGTGCGTCGGGAGGGAAGAGATCCGCCGGGAGGGCCGTCGCGTGCAGTGGAGGTCCGGCGACGGGATGGGCCGTGCGGGTGATGGCGTCGGGAGCCGTGGGGAGCCGCGGGGAGAGGGCGCGGGCGCCGGGCGAAGTCCGGCAGGGACGAGGGCGCACCGCGGGAGGACGGCGGCGGGATGCGCGCGCAGGAGAGGAGCAGCGGGAGGAGCCGGGAGCCGGGGAGCCGCGTCGCGCCGAGGGCGAGCCGCCGGGGAAGAGGCCTGGCCGAGGCCTCGGGAGGGAGGGGTGAGCCGCCGGGAAATCGCGCAGGGCAGAGGCGGAGGGGCGGCGGCGGTAACCCTACGGGGCTTTGAGGCCGCCGCCCCCCGGACGGGAAAACCCTAAGGAAGGGGGAAAAAGAAAGAAAGAAAGAAAAAATGAGAGGGAGGAATCAAACCTCCTCTGATACCATGTTAGAATGAGGAACCCCCTCGCCTCCTTACCTCAAAGTGAGGCGGAGGCGTTCTTTTATAATAAATGAGAAACTCCACATCGGACCACAAGTCCGATGTGGGATACAGACTCTAACAGTAAAAATGTCATTTCTGGAGATTAAATTCTTTACCCAATGCATTGGAGCGCTATCAGGACGCATATTTCATATGTCTTAATCTCATGTGAGCCATATAGATCATAATAAATCATTTCATTAATAACCCGTGGAGAATAAAGAACGAGTTTCTTATAAAAAATATTGGCATACAAAAGAGCTTAAAGACATGATTATTATGTCATTTTTAACCCACAAAATGAAATCTGGGTTTTATATATGTAAATCCTCGAATCAAAGTCATTTTTAAATCTAGTTGAATACCCATTGAAAATATACGAGGTGTGGGTATTCAAATAAAAAGGAAAAGAGAATTTCTCATGTAAAAGAGGAAAATTTGGGAAGAAAATTCGATAACATAACTGATATAGAACATGGTTTTAGAAAAGGGAAAAATGAGAGGGGATAAGAGTTTCCCATTCATAAAAAACTATTATTACATTAATGAGATAATAAAAAGGGGACATATAAATTTAGTTTGATATTTAGAAGACATGCCACATGAAAAGGGAACTTGAATGGAAAGAGAATTGAAGATTTTCCTTACCTTGAAGAGTTACTCCTAAGTCTCGAGGATTGGAACCTTGAGGGCTTGAGGACACCTTGGAGGGACTCCTTGGGAGACAAAATCACCAGAACTTCGTGGAGGATGAATTGAGAGTGAAAGGAAATGGAGGAATGAGTGGGTATTTATAGGAGAAGTAGAAGAATTGTTTAATAATTTCCAAATATAGGTCTTGGAAAACTAAGTTGTGGAAAATGCAAAACCATTGGCTTACCCATGGTTTTTGCTCATATTTTTGGACATTTGGGTCACATTTTATGCTATTTTTAAATATAAAAATTCTTATTTATTTAAAAATAGCAGTTTCGCGCAGTCAAGTTTCTGACGCTTATAAAAAGTTTCCTAGGACATTATTGAATTATTTTATCATTTATATTTTGATAAAAGTGTTTTAAAAGACTATTTGATTCAAACAAATATTATTCAGAATATTTGAGTTTATTATAAAAATTGTATATATTTTCTAGAAAAATGCAATTATGTTTTATTTGCGTCTAAAAATCAAATTATCAAATTAATCTAAAATTAAACATATATTTTATTAAGAAAAACTATTCTTAAGAGGAATTGGTGGAATAAACATTTTATTTATTCAAAGGAATTTACAATAAGGTCTGGACACGTAACCCCCTTATTTCACCCGCATACGTCCTAAGGGTAATGTGTGCGTTGGTGGTAGTTTCATGGGGTGGCTCAGCTAATATCGTCCGAGTGGCAATCTCCATTAACTTGAACTTCTTCCGTACGCGATTTCGGTGGCGATCTCCACTAACTTGAACTTCTCCCGTAAGCAATTTCGTTCAAGCCTCACTTGTTGAAGTTAGGCTTGTGTTTGGTCAAGGGCGAACCCCAATGACACTACCTCCCTCCCAAGTTCGGACAAATGAGCTTCAAACGACATGACTCTACCGGTTGAGGCCATCAATTCTTTTTTTTTTTGTATCAATCATCCTTTGTCCCCAAGGGTATAGTTTCTAACGGTCATATTGACCAACGATCATATAACGGTCAAATCCCAACGATCACATTTTCCTTTATACCCTATAAATACCACTTTATTTTTTCACTCAAAATTAACTACAATTTCTCTTAAGGTTATATTATCATTTTCATAAGATGTTGATTGGTTTACTCATACTTTGTTTTATTGCTATAGCGTTTCTGTGGGCGTGATGATTCTAGTAAATTGGGGCGATCCATACTTTCTCATTTTAGCTATTTTATTTTATATTTTTTGTCTAGTTGTAATGTTTGATATTTTAATTGGTTTCATAGCTCACTAATGTAATGATCTTTATTAATGAGGTAAAATTTTGTTGGTTTCTTTTATTTTGCATGTGTATAATATTATATAACATGTAACAAATATTTATTCAGAAAACAAATATCATTTAGAAAGTCTGGGTCGTTATTAATTATAATTATTACCATAAAAAAATGGAGCCCGACCCAAAGAGTGTCCTTCTGGAGCACCATAAGCGTTTTGAAAATCCGTTTTGAAAAAAGAATGTTTCTTGAAAAATCAATTAAAGATTTGGAAAATAAAACAAGCTTTGAAAGAATTTTAAAAACAAAGCAATAAAGCAGATCAAGAATCATTTGATACCAAATGTGGGCCGGAGATTGATAGGAATCAATTTGGAGGGAGGGAAAATCAGTAGATACTTTAATTAGCAGCAGTAGGAAATACTGAACAAAGAAGGAATAGAAAAAAAATAGAAGAAAGAAGGAATCCTCTGGGAGCCGTTGCTCTCAGAGGCCTACGGCCTAACCCACCGTACTACCAAGCTGCACTCCTGCAAAATACCTAACTATCCCCCCCTAGGCCCCCAACAACATTTATAGAGTATTTCCCATCTAGCTGGAAGATTCTAGAAATCATTCCTCTAAACAGCTGGCAACCTCTATTCCAGTTAATTATTACTCTTGTAATTACAACTCTACCCCTGGAGTTATTAATGACTCCTACCCTAACAATTCCCAGCAGCCCTAAACACCTACAACAAGACCCCCCTGCACTGCAACCCACGATTTTATCATTTCCACCCGCTTGAAGATTCATCCTGTCCTCATGGTGAGAAATACTTTATGTAATTCTGGGAACGGGAATAGGACAACCTTGCAGGAATATATTTTCCACGGTGCAGGCTCTGCCTAGGCTGTAGACTTCCAGCCTCTTGTGCCACACACATACAAGCGGTCCATCCTCGGCCAATCTCCTTCCGGTGCATTGACAATCGATTCCCAGCTTCGACAGCTACCTTTAACAGCTGTTAAACTCCCTCTTATAGTCTGCCAAGCAGCTCGATTTTCTTGACATGCGTTCTCAACATCATCAGCGTCCGTTTGGTACCGCTCACCCAGCCCGAGCGAAACGACCATCTATAGCTTCTTTTCAGTCTGAACCAGAAATTCCAGCCATATACTTCCGTCCATCAATCTTCTCGAAATGCTACTGGCTGTGGACAACATATTAGTGTCTACAGTTATTCACCAATAGATTTCGCACCTCTCGCTGTTGCTTCAGTCTACAATCGTCATGCATACATTGTTGAGTAGGGAACTCTACACGTGCCTGTGCTTGCGCGGGCGCATTCTGCAGCTCCTCATGCTGCAACTATACAAGGCTGATATCTACCAGTTTCTCCTCAGCACATGACACCAGTCTAGTTTGCACCTGAAGATGGGAGAAATTAGTCTCAGCATGAGTAGTCACAGCCTCTGTTTCCTCCTCTGCCGCACTTCCATCCACTGTTGTGACCTTCCGAATGTCTTCTTCCTCAGCTTCTTGACTAGAACTCTCCGCTTGGCATTTCACGAGCTGTGCCATCTCAGCCATTCTCAAACTGCTGCTGCCTTCATCTTCCACTTAAAGTTTTCCTTTGTTTTGTACACAACCAGTTCTCTCATTATGATTCCTTTCACTTTGATTTAGCTGACCCAGCGTCGTCGTTAACGCCTGCATCTATCGCTGAAATTCTGACCTCATCTCCAGAACTGTCTTCTCCAAACTCTCTTGTCGTCGGACTCCATTTTGCAATTCTGATACTGTCATTTCCAGCTGTGCAACTCGACTCTCCATCCGAGTGGACGAACCAGGTTCTGCTTTGTCTGGCGCGCCTACCTCAACTATCACGAGTTGCGTTTCTCCTCAGCTGCTGCGTCCTTTTCCTCTGTTGTGTCTTGCGACCACAATACCTGAAGCTATTGCGTTTGCTGTGAGGATCAAGTCGCAAGTCGGTTTCCACTGCTGCACTGGTTTCTGCTGCTGCTTCTGCTACAATTGGACCGATAAAGATCCTCCGGTACTATCGAAACAGACATTGCTGCGTCCAGAATTTGCTGCTGCGTTGGCGTCGTCGGCTTCTCCTATGGTTTCTCTCTCTAGAAAACTTTCAACGAGAGCATCAATTGGTAGGAATCAATTTGGAGAGAGAAAAATCAGTAGATACTTCAATTAGCAGCAACAGGAAATACAGAACAAAGAAGAAATAGAAGAAAAATAGACGAAGAAAGAAGGAATCCTCCGGGAACTGTTGCCCTCAGAGGCATGTGGCCTAACACATCGTACTACCAAGTTGCACTCCAACAAAATACCTACCTACCTCCCCCTAGGCCCCCATATAACATTTATAGAGTATTTCCCAGCCAGCTGGAAGATTCTAGAAATCATTCCTCTAAACAGCTGACAACCTCTATTCCAGCTAATTATTACTCTTGTAATCACAACTCTGCCCATGGAGTTATTAATGAATCCTACCCTAACAACTCCTAACAGCCCTAAGCACCTACAGAAAAACCTCCCCCTGTGCTGCAGCCCGCGATTCTATCAGAGATGAATAAAATGGCAAGAGGGGTGTGAATTGTCTTTAAAAAATTAGAGGAACACAATCCAAGTTTAAAAACTTCTTTTTAAAAGATCGAAGAAATATACAAAAGAATCAAAATGGAAAGGGCAATGATATGATTATATATAATAATAAAAGCGGAAGAAGAAACGAAAGAGATTCGATTAATCGATTTGAAAATAAAACGTTTAAGCGATTCAAATAGAAAAATGATTAAGCGAATATGCGTTAATTGATGGATTATATAATTGATTAAATGAATGAAAGAAAGCGATACATAATTGAAATTGCAGAAAGTAAATAGACAAGACACACTTTGATAACGAAGTTCGGTAATAACACTTAGAGGTGCCCCTACGTCTCCTCCCCTCAAGAAGACTTGAAAGGGTATATAACCCCTTGATTTTAACGGGAATTAAGAACCAAACCCTTGCTTTTGAACCGGAAAAACAAGAAACCAAGAAACCTTTGTTTTAGCGGGAACCAAGAACCAATCTCTTGCTTTTGAACGGAGCGATACATAATTGAAATTGCAGAAAGTAAATAGACAAGACACACTTTGATAACGAAGTTCGGTAATAACACTTAGAGGTGCCCCTACGTCTCCTCCCCTCAAGAAGACTTGAAAGGGTATATAACCCCTTGATTTTAACGGGAATTAAGAACCAAACCCTTGCTTTTGAACCGGAAAAACAAGAAACCAAGAAACCTTTGTTTTAGCGGGAACCAAGAACCAATCTCTTGCTTTTGAACGGAGAAGCAAGAAACCAAAAGATCCCTTGGTTTGAACCAAAACCAATAACTAATGATGAAAAGGAGGAAGAAAAGAGATGGTTTACAATGTGGTCTCTACTCTCACTAAATGCTAAGAAATAGAGAGAAGGTGAGAGAAAGAAAGTGATTTCAAATGGGTGCCAAGGGGGTTATCAAACAAAGAAACAACGACTCATGAGAAGAGAGAGAGGATGAGCACAAAAGAAGGAATAGATCGATGAAGCTCAATGGTGCTCGATGATAGTCGATGAAGATCACGCCTTAGGATGATGCCATTTGATGCCCTTCGATGACGTTCAATTCCCATGATTGCTTGAACTTCTTCGGGAACTGGAGAAAGTATGTAATTTTGAAGCTTTTTATGATTAGGGAGCTGTTGAAGATCGAGAAGCTTTTCGCTTGAGTTGCACAACGATTTGATGAAGAATCAAGCCTCCGAAAGCCTCTTTTTATTTGCTCCAAAAGCATCGGTAATGTTCCGGAATCTTTCGGGAGTCATTAAGTCGAAGTCATCCAGGTTCGATGAATTTTTACTACAATAAATGCTTTTCTCGGATTTGCTGGCTTGCCGCCATCAGGTACCCGGTAGCCTCCACTGGGTAGCCAGTGGGCCTTCTGCAGCATTGGAGATTCTGCCATATGCTACCGGCTAGCCGGTGCTGCCCTGCTGCAACATCCTTGAAAGGGGACCTTTAAGCTTGTTTTGAGGCGGTCTTCGGGCCGGATGCCTTCCTGCCATTAAGACTTAACAAAAACACCATAAATACACTAGAAGCAACATCAAACAAGTTAGAGACAAATTAATGTGTTGTGATCATTAAAACAAAATCACGACAGGAGTCAACATGTGTTTCCATGTTTGGTGTTGGAGGAACCTTGATTTTTTTTTTTGTGGTAGACCTGAATGACATTTGGGCTTTATACTGGCTGCTGTATTTTTTTTGATAACCATCATGAACAGAATTTGTTCTCATTGGACTTGCTATTAAGTTGAACTTCAATAGGTACTAGGTTGACTTGTTACCTCCCAAGTGGCTCAGATAAAAAAATTAACATTAGTTTATATTATTCTTATTATTAGATGAAAAATAATTACAAGCTTAGTTGGTTACTAGGTTATCTAGTAGTAGGGTTGTTTTGGGTTCTTTTTGCTGAAAAATGCGCCTCTTCTCAAAAAAAAAAAAAAATCTTTATTCTTTGAAATTAAATTGATTTCTTAAAGAGCCACACATGAGGTTAGCTTGAGTGACTTGAAAGGCTTGGATGGCATGAAAGATGTGATGAGTTTGAAGTAATTTCAATGGCTTGTTCTAGAGACCGGCTTGAGAGCACTCGTGTTGTCTACTTCAGGGCCTCAGCACATCAAAATTTGGACCTATGTGCTTCATTGATTAATTCCTTTTAGGTTTTGTTGGTGTTGACTGTTGATGAACACTTTGGCAGTTTACAAGGGGATGCAAATGCATGAAGATGAAGGTCTTGCACCAATAATCCGTCGCTCCCGATGTCACAAAGGCCGCCTTCTTTATTATTTTCCATCACTGCAGAGGTGATTTCTCCTTAATGGAAGGCCCTTTAATATCTGAATAGCATCCAAGTTTTTTGACCAGTTATGACGATTTCAATTTTCATAAATTTTCGTTCATTGGAATGCAACTTTGAGAATTATGTTTTCTATTTGGCACAGTTAAAAAAATAAGGCAAAAATATCATTTCCATTGGAGGTTTATTTCGTGGTGGTATAGGTAGCCTTATTGTTTTGTGATTATTATTTATCAATATGATAGCAGGTGCACCATTTATTTACTATGCGCAACAGATGATTTTTTTTTCCTTTCAAACTGCACAATTTGTGCCATGGATATGAGCCAACAATGTTTCCCAAGTCCATGGGTTAATCTTTTATGGAGTTTCAGTATGATTTGTTAGATAAAAGCCTTAAATGTTCTGTTTACAGTCTTGAATAATAGAATATATGGGTGAAAGTAACAATGTTTGTTATGCCTTCACGTGCAGCAATTTCAGCAATGATTGTGACTCTATGTCATCTTGGTGTGGATGGCATACAGACCATGGTTGCCTCACAGGTAAATAAGCTTGTCTCAACGTCCTACTGCATGTTTTTTTTTCCTGGCAGGGCCAGACAAAACCTTATAGTTGGTAATTTCTCTTAGGAATTTTATCAGCATGTTCTCGTTCTTTGAAAGGTTGAATCTTTGCTGTCAGTATTTTTCTGCAGCTATTACAAATTTTATAGCTTCATAGTTAGCATTCTGTTGAGCTTTCTTAACTAGTTAATTTCTGTTTTCTTCCTTTTAATCCGTATTTTTTGATTAAATAGCCAACTCCTCCAGTGTTTTACTAGTTCATTCCCTTTTTGTGTGTTTGTTTAAGCAAACAGCTCTGTTGTTCGCTCCCGTTTACAAGTTTGGCCTTATCATCCTTTGTGACATAAAATTACTGTTGGGATGGAAGGTCAAGAAAATATTGAGTCTGCTGCAGTAACAGTGGAAAATTTATATATTTATTATGAAATATGATAATTGAGACCATATGCCTCTCGTTGACAGTTTTTTGACATTTGGTTTATTTTGAAGAGAAAGGGTATCCTGAATAATGCACATGTTTGTCATTGAAAATTGTTCTCCTCTATGAATTTAATATTCAAGTTTCTAGTTTGTTTTGGAATGCTTCTCCTCGGGTAGGATCATATTGTTCATAATTATCTCTTCAAATTTAAGTTTTATAGGTTTTATTGTTCATTATAAAGTGCCTAATTTTTTCATGAATTAATTATTTAGGTCTTACCCGTGGCATGTTTATGAGACATGGTACAGAAGCATCTTGCCCCGATGGTGCTGCTGGCCTTTACATTAGAACAAGAACTGGTGATATAGTTAAGGTATATGATTTTGTTTTTGAGAATTCTGTGTGAAGGTTTATTGAAATTTTGAATCATTTCTAATGATTAGGTATTCACAATTACTTGTTTCAATAATTCTTCTTGCGTATTGCAGCCTAAATCTTTCACAAATCTTGATGCTTCATGCCATTTAAATAACAATGCATTGTCTGGGTTTCATTACTATCGTGGCCGGTTTCAAAGCTCGAATTTGAACTTGTTGTTATAAGCAAAATCAATTAGCTGCTCACTTTATAATAGAACCAAGGAAATAAACTGCTGTCCACTTGAGTGTGTTATTAAATGAGGGTAAGCAGTTTAGGAGAGTTAATGAAAAATGAGGTGAATATATTGCTCTTTGATGCATATTTTAGTCAACATTTTTCATTGCTATGACGCATAATGATTAGATGAAGTTCTAGATTGAAACCTTATGTGTTACCAATGGATTCCTTATACTTTTCATTGAAGGAATCCATCGCTACATTCACATATTGCTCTTCACTAACTAGGAATTGGCCATCATCATGACTATATTCACTGTTTTTTTTGGTCTCAAATTGCATCAGGTTGTCTTTGAGGAAGATGAAATAGCATATCAAATTGGCGAAACAACTGAAATTCTCTCAAGTGGCCATCTATGTGCCACTCCACATTGTGTCCGGGTAGCTTTTCAATTTCTAACATATTTCAGGGTTTTCAAATACTTTGTAGTATAGCATGCATGCTTCGGTCATTATCTCATTTGCTTTTGTTATTTTCAGTTCAATCTTCACTTTAGCTTTATTAGATTGTTTTTCTTCAGGCATTGATGATGTTTGTGACAAAATGAAGAATGGAAAAAATCTATTTTTTTTCTCTCATTTTGCTTAGTTTTCCACTGTTAAAATGGTGATGGCATCTATTTTGGTTCGCTGGCTTTTTTAAGGCACCCAAGGGAGAGGAGGCTTATGGTCTAGAACGTTCAACATTTGCATTATTCATGCAGCCTGACTGGTATGTTCTATCCTAGCTGCTATTCAAATGATTATTTTAATGTTTTCAAGAGTAATATAATGCTCTCTCTCCTTGCGTTGTGTTCCGCGTTGGTGGATGTAATCGACCTATTATAATGCTCTTCTCCTATTTTTGGGCCTCATTTGGTTTACAAAATCATCTGAAATGGAATGAAATAGAATGAAATTTGATACATTTTAGAAAAAAATATGTTTGTTATGTCATGAATGAACAGAGTGACAGATAAAATTAAATAAATTTATTAAATATTATACGAAAATCAGCAGAACAATTATTTTAATTAATTAATAAATTTGTTAAATGACTGATTATTTGTAATGAAATAATTGTTATTATTAACAAGTAAATTAACTAATTTTGTTAATATATTGATAATTAATGATTTTTTAATATTTTAAAAAAGCTGTACCTGTCTCCCCCCCCCCCTCTTATTCTTGATGCTAATTATTCTTGATACCGAGAATGAAATTTCTGCCACTGGTGTCAGTCCTCATTCCTGCATTTGATGGAATACCTCTTGTTCTTGTTACTAATTAGTACTAAGAATGAGCATGGCTGCCCATTGTAGTATCAAACCACAGTTAAAATGAAACATTTCCCGTTTCCTATAGGCTGATGCAAAGAAAATTGTTGGGATTTTAAGAATTCTTACTGCCTGTATTTTGGGAAGTCAAGTTTGGGCATGTTTAAAATCATGCGAATGCTATGGATGAATTTAACTGGAAACATGATAAAACTTTTTTGGGCTATATTATAATGCCGAAGTGCATTAACAAGATTGTTTCATTGTCAATGAAATTTCTGCCACTGGTGTCAGTCCTCATTCCTGCATTTGATGAAATACCTCTTGTTCTTGTTACTAATTAGTACTAAGAATGAGCATGGCTGCCCATTGAAGTATCAAACCACAGTTAAAATGAAAACATTTCCTGTTTCCTATGGGTTGATGCAAAGAAAATTGTTGGGATTTTAAAAATTCTTATTGCCTGTATTTTGGGAAGTTAAGTTTGGGCATGTTTAAAATCATGCGAATGCTATGGATGAATTTAACTGAAAACGTGATAAAACTTTTTCGGCTATATTATAATGCCGAAGTGCATTAACAAGATTTTTTCATTGTCAATGGAGCTATATTATATTAACCAGATTGTTTCATTGTCAATGGAGCTTATTATAAAGACCCTTAAAGCTCGACGGTTGTATTGTACGCTGAGTAAAATTTTTGGGGTAGATTATAATATCATTGAAGTTTTTGGAATATAAACATCATATTTGCATACATGCATTTATTTTCATGCTAAACTTCATCTTTTATTGTTGGTAAGCCCCATCTTTAGTGTTAATGATCGAATGCCATGGTTGCCTGTCGTATGTGCTATATTATGAATTATGTTACCTGTGGAATGTAAAATGTAAAAAACTGAAAGATGCTATGATCTTTTTTTGCATGCAAATTATTGATTTAATCTCATAGAATTAGAAAGTTTGATAGTGAATTTTGTTGTGCAGGGATGAAAAACTCAATTTCCCCGAGGAAGTACATATTCATGAGCAGGTGTGAAATGTTTGATTTAATTTTTATAAATGTTTAACTGTTTTCAATTACATAATATAATATATATTTGAAAATATTTTTTAAAAATGGAAGCATGTTTGCCAAATGGTGATTTGGCCTTACCATCATGTCAATTTTGTTCCTCAATTAGGATGGGTTAATTTAAAATTTATTTAATTTTATGGTTGTAAATCATATTGATGGGAGCCTGCTCCTGTTGTGTGGTTTCAGTTGATAAAATCTCATGGTGCTCTTACTTTCGGAGAGTACTCAGAGAAGCTTCTTGACAAGTACTACCACCTCAAAGCGTAAGAGCCTGTCCGTTACGGTCCCGTAATCATTGGGTACTGATTCAAATCAAGCGTGCAATTGGAGCACGGTTGCTGTTCGCCGAGGGTAAGTGTAAATACATATTTCATTAAACATGATATGAAAGAGTAGATTCGAAGGGTAATTCCATTTATTTAAAAAATCTGTTAAAATTCCTTTCATTTTATTATAAACTAGCATCCCCCCAACCACCCACCCCCACCCGTACCTCCACAGGCAGAATGATAAAAAAATGCATTTCAATCTTTGTTCTTTTTGTTAGGCAGACGCCTTCAATAACCGTCCCACCCCACCTCATTGCACTGCTTATAAATGAGCAGTGGATTATTCTTTGATGGGAGAGTTGAGAAACGTACAGTATATTCTTTAAAATAGTCTTATGTGAGATAGTCTTATGTGAGATTGAAATGTGAATACCTCATGAAAAGATCCATGCAAGCTTTGAAATAGTTTGAAAGAGATTACTAAAATGGATACAATTGCTAGCTAAAAGCGTTAAATCTACTTTTTATCAGCGCTGGAACGCTGATAAAGGTATCTTTTTTTAGATAGTAATCTGGAAGTTTAGTCAAACACGGTTTTTCTAAAAAAAATGACATTTAAACATTGGTTAAATTTGATTTTTGTTAGATTTAATGAATATATATGACATGATAATGAATTTTTATTGAAGATAATTTACAAAAAAACCACCATAAAATAAAATACCAGTATATTAATGGTACTAATGTTTTTATTTTAATGTTTTAATTTAATTTTAGGAAGAATTATTTCATTTTTGCTTGGAAAGAGGTTCTTTCTAAGATCTTTGATGAATGAAATGCTTTATGTTTCTAAGATTATTAAAGGTCCATTGATTAGAATTATGATGTGTATATGATTGTATCACAATTAAAGTATTGTGGTGTGGGGGCTATAGATGTTGATATTCTTGAAATGTTTTTTATTTATTTCACATAACACTACATTAATATTGCTTGTGAGGGCATGTAAAATATTTTGATCTCATATTACCATTATTATATGTAGTAGAGAAAACCAATGAGATTTTGATTAAAAATAATCATCTGTCCTACTGGTTTTGTAGTAGCATTTTTTGAACCAAATGTTACATTTCATGAAAATAATCACCGAGTAGGACGAAATCGATGATGTGATTCTTATGATTGATGTGGGTTTGTGGGTTTGGTGATAGGTGTGGCAGAGGACGTGGTTATAACTATGGGCACGGTGAAAACAAATATCAAAAACAAAGAAATATCAGTCCAAGCATTATGTGGAGTTGAAGATTTCTGCCATAGGTGTGGTTCTAAGAGACATTGATTCTGAGTCTATCAAGCCCCACCCATTCATTCAATTGCATTTTTTTATTTTCGGAAAATAAACTTTTAATGTTGGGAACGCAAACATTACGGGAAACCAAAACACCACAAAGAATTCTGATGAAACATTCAAAAACCAAAAAACAATTATGTAAGACACAAAGCCTGCCCCCATTAGATTCAAAATTCAAAAAAAAATCACACTTCAGTGCACTTAACCTCATGCTGTCCGTGAACCTTTACACTCAAGAACCAAACATCACCCACATCATCAGTGAGGAACCACTGGAAGCCAGACCAAACATCATTGAACATACTGAAAACGAAGAAACCTAAAAACTCAAATTCTAAATCAACCACCAAGTAGAACCACCCATTGTCAAGTAGAACCAACAACATAAATGTCAAATTATCTCTATAAGCTCTATAAAGCGTCCCTTAGAAGAACGAATCAAGTTTTGTAGGAGGAGAATTTTACTGAGAATCATAAGCCATCAAATGAATAATTTCATTTTATAATTTAGAAAATTTCTATTAATTATAATAAATAATTTGTGGTGTTTGTTGTGTTGCTTTGTATTTTTGATGTTGTAATATTTAAATTTTAGTGTTTTTATTAATATATTTGTCTTTACTTTGAAGCTTCTAAAATAGATTGTGAACAAAACAAATATTTGCATACTAGATAGTTAACAACATGCATGATTCTTAAAAATAAAAAATATTTTTCTATCAATAAATCAAAGATCAATTTGGAATACTATAATAGGTCATGTTGATCTGATAGAAAAGACTGCTAAAACAAGTTTTTCTTTATGTAATGGGATAAAGTTCTTTATAATATATGCTTTGTTTTCCCCAAAGCTCAAAAGAATCTTGTTATGCTTCAATGATTTATAGCAGGATGGGCATGATCCCTTAATTATATCTAAGATATCAAAGTATATGTGCATTACCATTAATAAATTTGCTTAGTCATGTATTAGAAAACTATCAATGTTATCATCTAGATTACATTATACATATATAAGTTAAATCAAAACACATATGGTAGTAAAGAATGTGCCACGAATCGTTAATTTGTTGCATGATTGATTAGGTTATCCTTGTTTAGAAACGATATGAAAAATAATTGAAAATTCTCATGAATAAAGCTGATTGCGAGATCATTACTACCTAAAACTATGGTTGAAATGCCCACATTTCTTGAATGAATTCAAGATGATATGTGGACCAATTCATCTATCATGTGAGCCATTTAAATATTTTATGGCGGTCACACATTTGCTTGCTCTTAATGCGTAATGTAGCATCAAATAATTAAATTGACATCACAATTCCCTGATTATGTTATCAAGAAAGCAAGACTTGACAATGATGACAAATTTTTCTCAAGATTTGAATGATTATTGTATGACAATGAGGATTGTTGTAGCGCATTGCTCATTTGCATATACAAAATGGTTTGGTTGAATCACTGAAAGAACACCTCCAACTTATTGCTAGACCATTGAAAATGAGAACAAAGTTGTCGAGCTCTGTATGGGGCCATGCAATATTGCATGCTTCAACATTAATTTGCATCAAACCAAATACATATAATAAGCACTCTCCACTCTAACTAGCATTTGGTGAAGAACCTGACATCTCCCATTTAAGAATTTTTGGTTGTGCATTATATGTATTGATTGCTTCCCCACAACGTAAAAAAATGAGTCCTCAAAAGGGGTTGAAAATATATGTGGGGGATATGACTTCCCATCCATCATCAACTATTTTGAACCTCAAACCAGTGATGCATTTACATGTTTTGCTGATTATCACTCCAATGAAGAAGTGTTCCCAAAATTTAAATATTTTCATATTTTGTGGCACATGATATTGAGAATAGAGACCATGAACCAAGGTTTATTATAGAATGTAAAAAACAACCCGATTGAAATAAATGGAAAGTGGCAATGCAAGCTGTCACGACTCGTCCTCGGGGCCCGTGCCGTGACTACCCCAAGCCCGCCTTTCATAGGCCAGGGGCTGGCGACTAGCACCAATGGTGAAAATCCCGATAACAGGGAAAACATTGCCTTTATAAAAGTAAACAAAACACCACAAAGTACAAGCGGAAGTAAAATACTAAGTACAAAGAGAAGTGCTGAAAGGTAAATGAGCCAGAATACAAACCCAAATGAAAGTACAACTATAACTGAACAAAGTACAACAGAAAAATCAACAGCTGGAAGAACGGAAGCGGCTCCTGGGTCGTCCTCCTCGGATCCTACCTGAAGGGTAGGTACAGATGACGCAGCTCCTGGATCGTCCACCACGGATCCTACCTGAAGGGTAGGTACAGATAGCCTCCACAACGCTCTCGCCCGTCAACCTCCTTCGTGTGTCGTCTCGTCGCGAAGTCCACCTCCGGATACTGACTCGTCGTGTAGTCCACCTCCGGGTACCGTCCAGTCCTCGAACACTCGGCCTCTGTCAGCACTGCTGTCGTCTGCAACCAACACAACAAGCTGCGAGCATAGCCCGTGCAGGGGTGAGTATAACGATACTCAGTAGGGACCCCAAGACCCTCAAGGTCTCACTAAAACCAACAAGGATAACCACAAAGAAGATCTCAACAGATAACCTCTACTTAGGTATATGCCCATTCATATACCTAAGTTATCAAGTAACCCATCTCAATCATGAGGAAACACAAGTGTTATGAAATCAACGGATAACCACTACTCAGGTATATGTCCATACATATACCTAAGTTATCAAGTAACCCATCTCAATCATGAGGAAACACAAAGGTCATAGACTCAGCTCAAACCAGGATTTTCATTATTGAAACCGTAACTGCTGAAGAGCTCCGTCTCTGGAGTGTACAGTGGTCCTGTCACGACTCCGAGGTACTGCTCACTAACCTAAGACTGCTGAGGTACCTCTCCTGTCGAGTACTGTGGGCCTGCTGCTACAACCAAGCGCTTCCCACCATGGGTCTGCCGCTACAACCAAGCGCTCCCCCTCATAGCCTCAAGAGGCACTCCTTCTGTTGAGTACCGCGGGTCTGCCGCTACAACCAAGCGCTCATCCGCTGTGGGTCTACCGCTACAACCAAGCGCTCCCCCTCATAGCCTCCAGAGGTACTCCTTCTGTTGAGTACCGCGGGTCTGCCGCTACAACCAAGCGCTCATCCGCCGTGGGTCTGCCGCTACAACCAAGCACTCCCCACTGGGCTATCCGAAACACACCGAGTTGATCGGTCAAGCAGTCGTCAGGTCTCAACCAGCTACACGGTCTCCGTACTTCGCAAGCTCGTCTCCAGGAGGGTCCGCTCCACGAGCTACTGGTCGATACTACAAGTATCACAAGTTCCACGAAGGAGTATCTCAAAGGACCGCCTCGTCATAGGGGTCTCAACGCAACAGACGGCGCGTCAATCGGACGCCCAGTCTGTGAGTTATTGACCTTTTCGTCCCAGGGGCCCGGTTGGTTTCGTGAGCGAACCAACCCGGCCGTAACTCAACTGTACCCTGAACTCTCATAGGGTATACTCATAGGGACCGTTTCTCAACGAGATCACCAACGCCGCTGACGGTTCGTCAAACGGACGTCTGGTCTGAAAGATAACAGCTTTCCCTTTCCAAGGGCCCGGTTGGATTTCGGGTACAAACCAACCCGGCCACTTTCCAACAGCAACCAAAACTCGGGCGAAGTATGCCAAAAGTTTCGCCTAATCAAGAGGAATTCAACGAGTCAGACGGCGCGTCAATCGGACGCCCGGTCTGTGATTTATTGGCTTTTTCGTTCCAGGGGCCCGGTTGGTTTCGTGAGCGAACCAACCCGACCGCACTCCGACGACATCCAAACCTCGAGCGGAGTAAGCCAAAAGATCCGTCTCACTTGGAGGAATCCATCAAGGTCGACGGCACGTCAAACGGACGTCCGGAGCTCAAGATATAAGCGTTTCCGCTCCGAGGGCCCGGTTGGTTTCGTATCCAAACCAACCCGGCCGAACCCAAGGTATTCCGAAACCTTGAGTGCGATATACCGAAATGACCGTCTCGATCCAAGGATCGCTACGCAACTGACGGTACGTCGATCGGAGGTCCTTAGCCCAAGATATGAGCAAAAGACCAAAGAGGGTCCGAAAACGGGGGGTCTGGGCCCGGACCGACCCGGTTTGGTGCGACCCGGCCCGGCCTGGGCGCGACCCGGCTCGACGGGTCGGCTCGGCCCGGCCGAGCGGCCGAGCAAAGGAACCGCGACCCCCGCGCGGGGGCCGTTCCGCAGCACCCGGACGCGGCATGCCGGTCGCGTCTCGCCTCCAGGTTCTGTGCGGCCGCGGAACCGCCTCGCCGCCGCGGCGGGTTTTGCCGGCAGCGCGCCGGGCGCCGCCGCCGCCTGGCGACCGGCCGCCGGCGCCGCCGCGCCGGCGTGGGATTCCGCGGACCACCGGACGCGCTCCGGTGGTCCGTTTTACGTGCGGTCTTCGCCAGTGGTCCTCCCGGGACCCAACCTTCACTGCAAGGCCCTCAAATCGCCCTTGCGGCCCCGTTTGTCGTCGTCCGCCGTTCCGCACACTAAGAACGAGAAAGAATGCGGTGGTTCGGACTTGTTCGTTGGTCCGCACCCACCGCATTAGCGGTTTGAAACAACACCATAATATTTCCCATCAATTTGATAAACCCCGAACCGCAATAATAATCCACGGACCAACTTGTTAATTAGTTGGTCCGCGTTCAAGCCTTGAAGGGAAACAAACATGGAGTATTATCATTCTCAAAACAACCCCTACCTCAAAGTCGTCGTCGGACGCGAGTTCGTCGCGGAATTGACCGTCGCGGAAGAAAAGGATCGTCGCGTCGTGGAAGGGCGTCGCGTCGTCGCGGAAGGGCGTCGCGTCGTCGCGGAAGGGCGTCGCGTCGTCGCGGAAGGGCGTCGCGTCGACGATCTCCGAGGGTTAAAGAAACACACGGATTTAATTATAACAATTAAATCCATGTTGAGGATAGAAACCACAAAGAAATTAAAAGGACCGCAAACTCTTACCTCAACGGACGATTGAAGATTTGACGCGGAAGAAGCGTCGCGGAGGGGGAATCGTCGGCGTCACATCGTCGATCTCCGGGGGGCCTGGCGTTCTTCGCGTTCTTCGCGAAGGAGGAGGAAGATCTTTAGAGATTCTCCAAAGGTTTAACACAACATTCAAGAAGAAGGTGCGTTGGCCTTACTTTATTAACATGCCAACAAATTGAAAACGTGATAAGAAACAAACAAAATTAATTCATAGAATTAATTTCAATGAATAAACCGCCCAAATTAATAGGAGCGTTTAATTGTTTAAGAAACGCCCCGGTTGACTTTCATTAAAAAGGGTTTTCGCGGGTGCGTTACTTAGCGGAAAAGAAACGGTGGGGCTCGTGCGGGCCCCACCTCACAAATATCCTACCAAGAGGGTAGGATATTTTGAATTGTACCCTATCCGCTTTAACTCAGCTTAAGCAGCTTTAAGTGGCTTTCAAGTGGCTTTAAGTGAAATAAAATAAAGTTTGTCGTACCACATTATTTTATTTCTTAACTTAAAGCCCAAAAATTAAAAACCACACTCGAGCAAACACAACTCCGGAAGAGGCATTTCTAAGCAAATACCGGCGCTGCGATTCCATCGGTGCCCTCGGAATTCGATTCCGAGCACCGGTTCAAAAGTTAGAAAAACCCGCTCGTTCGTTCACTGAACGTACCCGAGCTAAACTTCAGAAAATGATTCCGGGCACACCGGGCCTCGGAATTAGGCGCCGTCAGAAACTGCGTTCTTGTAAAATCCCAAAGAAAATTTAGAAAAAATTTCCCTTGAAATTTCCGGGTCTTTACACAAGCTGAATTAAATTCACTTAATAGACAAAGGGTTTTTGGACATATGTGTTGGGATTTGTGAAGTTTGTTCAGTTTCCCGGAAAGAGTTTTTCAGATGGAGTTTTTTGAAGGATCGTTTTTTAAAATGAGGTTTCTATCAGTGGTTGAAGTTTGACTGATGCATTATGTTCTGATGTTCTGTTGGAAGTATCAAGATAGTTTTTTCGATACTTGGGCAGCACACATGTTCATTGGTTGTCACCGATCAATATGAAGGTGTAACAATGTATTGGGGGTTGCTTCGATCAAAGGAATGACAACCATGAATCTTGGAGGGCGGTGGAACCGGTTTACCTAGAGAAGACCTCTATAAATATGAGGTGGGACCATCTACCAAGAGATATAATTTATAGATTTTAAGAAATCATCAGAAGGAGACTTCGGCTGAGTAGGATTTTCGAGAGTGAGAGTGTTTTGCAATCTCTTGCACTTTCATTTATCATAGTGATTTCAGTGTCTCCAGTGGATGTAGGACTTTTGTTCGAACCACGTAATTCCCGCGTGTGCTTCCGTTTCTCTTTTTCACATATGCAATTATCTGTGTGTGGTTGATTTCATGTGGCGATTAGGTTGTATAATTCGTAATTTCGGAACACAGAGTCAAGGTAGATGCGAAGACTTACAAAAGGCATTTGAAAGGACGTTCTTCCGAATTGCTGCTTTGAGGGTTCTTCCAAATATGGCTTCCCTACAAATGGTATCGAAAGGTTTTGTCTCAGTTGTACACACCTAACAACAGGCAGAATGACATTAGATGAACGAAAGATCCAGATTGAAAAGTTTGATGGGACAAACTTCAGATTTTTCTAGATGCAGTCGGAAGATCTTCGGATATAGACAGATCTTGATGTTCCATTATATAGAGAATGTCCAAAGGAAAAATGAAAATGGGAGCGGTTAGATAGGAAGACTCTAGCCTTGGTAAGAATGTCTCTTGCACAGGACGTGGGTTTTAACATTCATGAGAAGAAAAACACTAATGAAGTTATGAGAACGTTTACTGATATGTATGAGAAACCAACGACACTCAACAAAGTCTTTATGATGCGACGATTATTCAGCTTGAGGCTATCGAAAGGATGACCAGTAGCAGATCATGTGAATTATTTCAACATGATCTGAGGACAGCTCGAATCAGTGAAGGTTTCTTTCAAGGACAATGTACGGGCGTTACTTCTTTTATATTTACTTCCGGAAAGTTGAGATGTTATGGTGATAGTGTGAGTAATTCAAGTGGCAAGAAAAGCCTTGTATTTGATGAAATTCAAAATTTAACTCTTAACGAGGAATTGAGGCGGAAGGGTGTCTAAGTACCCTCTGAAAGTGCTCTCAATGTTGGCGGATGAGGATGGTTACCTCGACAAAAGGATCATCAGAAGAAGTCGGAGTAGATCGAGTGGTCAAGGCCCTACTTGGCTTTGTGGAAAGAAGAGACATATTAAGAAGGTTTGTAGAAATCAGGAGTCCATTGGAAGAGATTCAAGTCTCGAAAGCACAAATTCTGTCAATACAACAAAAGGTGGTAACAGTTTTTTACTGAGTGTGAATATTCCAGAAGAATTTTGAGTTATTGACTCGGGTGCATCTTTCCATTCAACTGGTGAGTGGGGGTGCATGGTAGACTGTATCCGAAAGCTTGGGCAAAGTACATCTAGCAAATGATGAAGCCTTAGAGATAGTTGGAAAAGGAAATGTCAACATTCGAATGAAGAATAGTGGTGTCTTGAAACCGAAAGATGTTAAGACACATTCAAGGTCTCCAGAAGAATCTCATATAAGTCAGACAACTTGATGAAGCTGGTTTCAGAACCACCTTTGCAAATGGAGAGGATCCATGGTGATTGCTCGTTGGGGTGAAGAATGGAACCCTATGCTTCACTGAAAGAAAAGATGAATTTGTAATGATTAGAAGCACTTCTTCGAAAGATCCAGAAGTATAACACTGTAGATAGGCAACCTCAGTGAGAGGAATATGAAAGTTCTAGCAGCAAAGAGCATACTTATACTCAATCACATGAATTTCAGAAGATGTGAGAGTTGTATGCTGGGGAAATAAAAGAAGGCGTCCTTCAATTTGGGCGGACCAAAACCTAGGAATTGGAAGTTGGAAATTGTTCATTCTGATGTTTGGGGACCTGCCCCTATGAATTCCAAAGAAGGGTCTTTGTACTTTGTAATTTTTACTGATGGTGACACTCTAATGGTTGTGGTCTACTTCCTAAAGAATAAATCTGATGTTTTTCAAGATTTTATTCGGTCGAAAGCTTTGGCCGAAAAAGAGTGCGATCAGAAGCTAAAGTGTCTCCGAACAGACAATAGTGGAGAGTACACTGAACATAACTTCTGAAACTTTTTTTTCGGAAGAAGGGAGTCGGGCATGAGAAGATGGTTCTCAGAATTCCACAATAGAATGAAGTTGCTGAAAGAATAAATAGGACTCTGCAAATGAAAGCTCAGTGTATGAGACTTCATTCTGGAATGCCAAAGGGAATTTGGTCAGAAGCTATAAACACGAAAACTTACTTGATCAACATAAGTCCAAGTTCAGCTATGGGATAAAAACTCCCAAAAGAACTTTGGTTTGGTAAATGATTGGAAGTAAACCATCTCATAACTTTTGGAAGTGTTACATATGTTCATGTTGATGCCAAGGATGAAGATAAGTTGGAGGCTAAATCCAATGTGTTTTTTCTTATTGGATATGGTGATGAGAACTTTGGATATTATTTATGGGATGATAATAAGAAACAAATCATCCAAAGTAGAGATGTTGTTTTCGATGAGGAAATTCTATGGAAACATCATAACTTGGTAGAAAAAGAAGTTGAGGAAAATTCCACTGTTGAAATTCAAGTTGATTGGAATGAGATTACCAGAAGGAATTCAAAAAAAAAGATCAAAAAGTTTTGAAGGTATTGAGACTCGTGAGAGAGTACCAGAAACTATAGTTTTAGAAGGAAGATCAGTACTATGTTTTACAGAATAACTAATTCAGTTGAGGAGATCAACTAGATTTAGGAAATTGCTTCAAAGGTTTGGAGTTGATTTGAACTTTCTTCTTTTAACAAATGCTGGTGAACCGAAATGTCTGGAAGATGCAACTACCCTCAATGACTCGGAGCAGTGGGAGTTGGCCATGAAGGAGGAAATGAATTCCTTGAAGCTCAACAAAATATGAGAGTTGGATGAACTTTTGTAAGGAAAGTGAGCTCTAAAGAACAAATGTGTTTTCCATCTGAAGGAATAAACTGATGAAAGTGGAGGTACAAAGCACGACTGGTGGTGAAAGGTTTCTAAAAAAAGGAATTGAATTTTTAGAGATTTTCTCACTGGTTTTCACGCACACTACTATCTAGATGGTGCTGAGCATTGTTTCCTCAAATAATTCACACTTGGAGCAGATGGATGTTAAGAGAACCTTTCTTCATGGTGATTCAGATGAGGTGATCTACATGGTTCAACCCAAGGGTTATGAAGATTATCAGAAGGGTAAACTAGTTTTTAAGTTGAAAAGAAGTCTCCATGACTTGAAGAAAGCCCCTTGACAATGGAATCCGAAGTCTGATACTTTCATGCTTGAAGAAAGTTTCACTCGGTGTGATTCTGATCACTATTGCTATCAGAAGCAATGAAATGATGAAAAATTCATTATACTGATCTTGTATGTGGACAACATGTTTCTTTCGGGACCATAAATTCAACAGATTGAGAAGTTGAAGAGAAAATTGTCCGGAAGGTTTGAGATGAATGATCTTGGACATGCTTAAGAAAGTTTTGGGGATGAAAATTGTGAGGGATAGGAATGCCGAATTTTTTATGTTATTCCAGAAGGAATACATTCAGAAGGTCGTTAAAAGATTCAGAATGACTGAATGTAAACCTGTCTCAACTCCTCTTGTCAAACACTTCAAACTTTCAAAGACACAAACACCACCATCATCAGAAGAAGTCTGAAACATGGAAAAGGTGCCTTATGCTTCAGCCGTCAGAAGTTTGATGTATGCAATGATCTGCACATGACCTAACATTCCCTTTGCAATGCAATTTGTGAGTCGTTTCATGTTAAATATCATAAGGAGGCATTGAGAGGATATGAAATGGATTATGTGATATCTAAAAAATTCAAAAGATGCAACGTTATGCTTTGGTGATGATGATCCATTAAAGGGTTTTGTGGATGCAAATTTTACTAGAGACATGAATTCTTAAAAGAGCACGATTGGTTTTGTTTTCACTTCCGGAAGGACGACAATCAGTTGGATGTCTCGACTATTGCATGTGGTTACTTTGTTAACAACAGAAGCAGAGTATGTTGTTGTTACAAAAGTAGGAAATGAGTTTGGCTGGTTGATGCAATTTTTGAAGGAGCTCGGGAAAGAATTAGGAGGAATGTTGTTCTGTGATAGTCCTAAAGTGTCATTCACCTTTTTAAGAATCTCATTTTTCATGCAAGGAAAAAACACATCTACTTGAAATTCTATTTCATCTGGAATTTGCTGAAAGATAGAGTGTTGGAACTTTAAAGGTGCTTGGAATGAAGAATCTTACAAATATGTTTGCAAATAAGTTAGTTCAAAAAAGTTTGAGGCAACACCGCACCTCAGTTGGACTTGGATGAACATAAGGAGATGGAGAACACTGCATGCATCAGAAAGAGTGAACTTTGATGAATGCGGAAGGTGGTCAAAATCTTTGAAGCAATCTTCAAGTATGAGATTGTTGGGATTTGTGAAGTCTCTTCAATTTCCTGGAAAGAGTTTTCCAGAAGGATATTTATGAAAGGATCATTTTTCAGAATGAGGTTTTTTCTAGTGGATGGAGTTTGACTAATGCATGTTGTTCCAATGTTATGTTGGTAGCATCAAAAGGATAGTTTTTTCGATACTTGGGTAGCACGCATATTCACCGATTGTCACCGGTCAATCTAAAGGTGTAATAATGTATCATAGGTTTCCTCGATCAACAAAAGGACAATCACGAATCTCGAAGGCAGTGGAACCGATTTATTAGGAGAAGACCTTTATAAATATGAGGTGGGGACAACTGCTGAGATATATAGTTTACAAATTAAGAAGTCATCGGAAGGAGACTTCGGCTGAGTAGGAGTTGTGAGAGTGAGAGTGTTTTGTAATCTCTTACACTTTCATTTATCATAGTGATGTTTTCTCCAATGGATGTAAGACTTTTGTTCGAACCATGTAATTCTTGTGTGTGCTTCCGTTTCTCTTTTTCCCTTATGCAATTATGTGTGCATGGTTGATTTCATGTGGTGATTAGGTTGTATAATTCCTAGTTCTGAAACATGGAGTCTAGGGAGCTGTGAAGACTTATGGAAGGAAGACATTCATAAGGATGTTCTTCCGAATTGCTGATGTGAGGGTTCTTCCAGACCAGGCTTCCCTATATCATGCTCACACCAGAAGTAGTGAAGCATGTTGGATATAAATTATTTTTTGTGTGTGACGTACGAGAAAAATGATATTGTAATATACAAAGTTAGTCTTGTCGTACAAAGTTTTTCCTAGAGACTGGAATTGATTATGCGGTGACATATTCTCTTGTTATGGATGCTATTACTTTTTGGTATCAGATCAATATTTCAGTAGCTGAAAAGGATAATATGAATCTTATGGATGTTGTTACAACTTATTTATATGGGTCACTTGATAATAGTATATATATGAGAATCCCCGAAGGATTCAAAAACACCCAAAAAATAGAATCAAAACCTAAAGGTCTATATTTAATAAAATTATAGAATTTCTTTTATGGATTAAAACAATCTGGGCTATGTGGTATAATCAGTTGAGCGAATATTTGTTAAATAAATGGTATATAAATGAACCTATATGCTGATGTGTTTTTATTCAAAAACGTTTGGACATGTAATCATTGATGTTTATGTTGATTTAAATATCATCGGGTATTAGGGATCTGAGTATGAGAGAGAGAGAGAGAGAGAGAGTAAAAGAAAACCGTAATATAATTGTATTGATAGTAGTTGCTGGAGTTATAGAGTAGGCATAGGAGAACTTGTTGAAAAAGACACAGAATAAGAAATATGATGGAGGAAGGAGATGATCTCCACAGAAGACCACTTCTGAAGAGCTGAGTTGTATCCTCTCAAGGACCAGCTCCCCCACCAGAAAGTAGCTGTGATGCCTAAAAATGAATATGTGTTCTCACTACTAGAAATTTGGGTTATAGCCACGGTTTGAAACTGTGGTTATAAGCCCAAAAACCGTGGTTATAGGTTATAGCCACGGTTCAATGAACTGTGGTTGGTATTGACGTGGCTATAGGCCTTGGCCTATAGCCACAGTTTGAAACCGTGGCTAAAACCCTATGGCCACGATTTCAACTATGGCTAAAAGCTTATTTCCATGGTTTGAACCATGGCAGAAGCTTAAGCCACACATTGCCTATAGCCACTGTTTGGAACTGTGGCTATAGGTCTTTAGCCACAGTTTGAAACCGTGGCTAAATCCCTTCCCATTTCATAAACCCCCCCTCTACAGCCCCCACCCCCACCCCCTTGCAGCAGCCCACCACTCCCCTTCCTGGACAGCCCCCCCACACTCCCCTTACAGCAGCCCCCACCCCCCTTATAGCAGCCCACCACTCCCCCTCCTGGAACCCCCCCCCACCCCTTGCAGCAGCCCACCACCCCACTTGCAGCAACCCCCACCCCCTTGCAGCATCCCACCACTCCCCTTCCTAGACAGCCCCACACCCCCTTGCAGCAGCTCCCACCCCACTTGCAGTAGCCCCCACCCCCTTGCAGCATCCCATCACTCCCCTTCCTGGACAACCCCCCCACACTCCCCTTGCAGCAGCCCCACCCCCATGCAGCAGCCCCCCTTGCCGCAGCCCACCACTCCCCTTCCTGTACAACACCCCCTAGACACCCCCCTTGGACACCCCCCTGGACACCCCCTGGACACCCCCTGGACCCCCCCTGGACACCCCCCACTGGACACCCCCTAGACACCCCCCACTGGACACTCCCCTTGGACACCCCATGGACCCCCTCAGACCCCCCCTGGACCCCCCCCGGACACCCTCCACTGGACCCCCCCTGGACACCCCCACCCCCTGGACACCCCCCTTGGACCCCCCTGGACACCCCCTACTAGACACCCCCTGGACCCCCCCCCCCCCCGGGACACCCCCCCTTGGACACCCCCAAGACACCCCCCACTGGACACCCCCCCCGGACCCCCCACATCCCTGGACACCCCCATGCATGCATATACATGCATATTAAGAAAAGGAAAGAAGAAAAAGAAAAAAAGGAAAACTGTAAACTGAGAGAATGTATAAAATATTTTTTCTAAAAAAATATAAAGGTACGGGATTCAAAAGTGCATACTTGGGGATCGACTATCCAACCATGATACAGAGTAATATCCAGAAGATCGAATATTGCACACTCAGGAGTAAACTCAAAATCATCAATTCTACAAGCATGGTGTATGCCAAGTCAATTTGATTAAAGACACAACAAATGGTTACTGATGTCTTGCAAAAAATGGTATAAAATAACCATTACCTCCTGAATTTTATATCACGTCAATCCCGGTTGTAAGTTATGGAAGCAAATCAATTGCATCAGCTATGTTTTGTTGCTGTTCTCTGCATAACATGCATCCCTATCCTGTATACCAATATAATTCATCAAAATCAACAAATGATTGAAAAGGAAAAGCCATCAGGAATCCAAAAAAGAAGAATCCAAACTCTCTTTTGAGCTCTTTCACCTACATGTATTACTGGATAACCCCTCCCCCTGCACCCCTCCTGGACAACACCCCCCCAGACACCCCCTTGGACACCCCCCTGGACCCCCCTAGACACCCTCCACTGGACCCCCACCCCTGGACACCCCCACCCCCTAGACACCCCCATGCATGCATATACATGCATATTAAGAAAAGGCAAGAAGAAAAAGGTAAAAGGAAAACTGTAAACTGAGAGAATGTATAAAATATTTTTTCTAAAAAAATATAAAGGTACAGGATTCAAAAGTGCATATTTGGGGATCAACTATCCAACCATGATACGGAGTAATGTCCAGAAGATCGAATATTGCACACTCAGGAGTAAACACGAAATCATCAATTCGGCGAGCATGGTGTATGCCAAGTCAATTTGATTAAAAACACAACAAATGGTTACTAATGTCTTGCAAAAAATGGTATAAAATAAACCATTACCTCCTAAATTTTATATTCACATCAATCCCTCTTGCAAGTCGTGGATGCAAATCAATTGCATCAGCTATGTTTTCTTGCTGGTTCTCTGCATATCATGCATCCCTATCCTGTATACCAATACAAGTCATCAAAATCAACAAATGATCGAAATGGAAAAGCCATCAAAAAGCCAAAAACAGGAAGCCAAACTATCTTTTGAAGAGGATTTAAAATGACTTAAAAAACCCCAACTTCTAGTTACTTGATTGTTAAATCAATACTATGTGTTTTTTATTTATGATGAGATTATAATTTTAGTGGTTGTTGTTATAATACCATTAGATTAATTTTCTACTATTTATTAATTTTATTGTTAGATATGATATAGTGATTGTTTTATTATTAATACATTTACCTTTATTTTTCTCTAATTGTTTGGGTATATTGGATCTTTATATTTTCAATATATAAAATACTTGGGGTGGACATAAAATTGTTAGTTTTTTTAAACTAATATTCACCCCTTGTAATGTGAATATAATCAATTTTTTGGGATAAGATTTGGTATCAAAGTAGGTCTCTATGTTTGAGACCGAGCTTGACGTAATCATTCTAAATATTCATTACTTTATCATATTTTTGATCATATCAAATTCCTTGCACTAACCTATAGTGGAGAATGTATTTTCCTTTTTTTTATGGTGGAAGGATTCCATGACGAATATATTGAAAATCTTAATCATAAAAGATCACCCATAGTTGATGGAAATGATTGTGAGTACTAGTGAGATTTGATGGAAACATTAATTATTTGTATTGTGAGTGAAGTCCCAAGAAGCACTCAAAATGATATGGAAATTGTGGTTATATTGTACAACATTGATGATCGTATGACTTATAATGTCATATGAAAATGTTGTTCATAAGCCTTTTCATTTATAAGATCAAAGGGGGGTCACTTAGTGGTGACTTGGTCATTACACCACTTGCCTACTTGGGCAATTCCATCTTAAAAGTCTAACAACACTTAAAGGGTGTTTTGGTTCAAACAAACATTTTAATAAAAAGAGGGCAACCCCCTACAGGGATATAAAAAGGGTCAAGTACAATGTGTGCTTTACGACTAACAATGATATCAAGTTTAAGGAAAAAATCAATGCAATAATGTCAAGCAAGGTATACCACTGTGAGTTTTTGCAGACAACACACATCTGTTAGAGGGGTTTTATTACAAAACCATGACTTGTTTATAAAAAAAAAACAATTATCTTAACTAACACTTATTCAAGAATTGAAATTTAATATAAGCAGAATTAAGAAGGCACCTAAATGAAATTTAAAACATTCTTGAATTAAAGAGGCTAGGAGAGGGACCCTACCTCAAAGGATCCAAGCCACACTCAGCGCTTGACACTTTTATCAATGACAACTCTAAGCTGCTTCATCCATACTCCTGGCATATGCACCTTTTCATATACATAAGGACGCCCTAACCCCTATGTATGTGTCCGCATGGCTATATATACTCACATGTATAAGCCTGTTATCACCCACACACGTATGCATTTTCCATATATATACATAAGCACACCTAGTCCCTTATATGTAATCGCGTTGCCATGGGCATATATACATATAATGGGAGAACTTATTATATATATGCTTATGCATAAGCGGTGAGTCGCCTTTGACTCTGGTTGCCGCAACACACACGAACGGGTCTCGGGAGACTTCAACAAAATGCCAGTGATCTGATGAATCGTCATTAATTGAACCTAAAAATTGAAGTGGGAGGAACATGAATAGTGAGAACGGCAATAATAGAACAGGTGATGATGGTTACAACATCAACACTTGAAGTGAATGTTTCCTCTCTAATGAGGAGCCAACATATCATGCAGTTTCAATTCATGCAATAGGGATGTGGAACATCCAATTTAACATCATACGTCAATGAAATTAAACATGAAATTTACATTTTACACAATTATAACATAATCATATGTAATACATGTACACCACATTATGGTTTCTAAAATGGAAAACAAGCATTAAGACAAACATAACATAGTTTATAAAACATCATTCTTTTCTAGATATATTAGAGATAGGTGAAACCACTTTTATGTTATGTGGGATGAGCATTTTCTTGGTTTTCTAATACCTATCAAAACAAGTCTCTAACTATTGTATGGGTGGTAACTAGGGAGTATTAATAAAATTCTAGGTAATAGACCATGTATAGTATTTTTCATAGACAATACATACCTAGTACAACTTTTCTTAAATAGAAACTTCTGACATGTAACTAACACTACAGATGCAGAAAATAAATTAGAAAAGGAAGATGAATGGGAGAAACTTCCAACTCAAAGCAAGACAAACACATAACATGAAACTAAAATGAAAGAAAAAGAGTCACATACCTTAGTTGGTAAGCTCCATGATAGCAGTGACTATATCCCCATCGACAGATTTTAGATCCATCACAGCCTTGACCTTGTAGACT
This sequence comes from Viscum album, assembly GCA_963277665.1. NCBI lineage: Eukaryota > Viridiplantae > Streptophyta > Magnoliopsida > Santalales > Viscaceae > Viscum > Viscum album. The sequence goes on along the minus strand of OY728123.1, from coordinate 1,191,385,855 downwards.
CCATCCCGTGTCATCACCAACTCAATGTCCTTAGTTTGTAAGCTCCATGCTCGGGATTGCATTAAAAAAATTGTAAATGAATATAAATTAGAAACATAGTCATGATATCTGAGAATACCCCCCCACTGCACACCCCCTACCCCTTCCCCTGCACACCCCCTACACCCTCTCCTGCACTCCCCCTACCCCTTGCCACCAGCACACCACCCTGCCCCCTGTACACACCCCTACACACCCACACCCCCTACACATCCACACCCCCCTGCCCCCTTCACACCCCCTGCCCCTACCCCCTGCACACCCCACACTGCCCCTGCCCTACCCCCTCCCCTACACACCCCTTCCCCTACCACACCCCCTCCCCTACCCCTTCCCCCTCCCCCTCCCCTGCACCCCCTGCCCCCTTCCCCCTGCACACCCCCTACACCCCCACACCCCCACACCCCCACACACCTGCCCCCTTCACACCCCCTACACCCCCACACCCCCCACACCCCCCACACCCACACCCCCTGCACACCCCCTGCCCCTACCCCCTACAAACCCCACACTTCCCCTTGCACCCCCTACCCCTGCCCCCAGCACACCCCCTTCCCCCTGCACACCCACACCCACACCCCTTCCCCCTACCCCCTGCACACCACCTTTTCCCTTGCACCCCCACCCCCTCCCCCCGCCCCTGTACCCCCTGCACACCTGCACACCCCTTGCACCCTAAAACAGTATACACCACAACATCTACCAAACACTAACATCATTATATGGTAGAATTAAATGTATAAACCAAGAATAAAATTTACATCTAAAATGTACCTCAATATCAGTATCACCAAAACCATCACGACCCTCATCATCTCCTTTAGAAATACCAACATCATTATCTCCTCCTCTCAGACCACCATCATCATCAACATCTGCATTGGCATATGCACCTAAATCAATGACAGGAGTAGAATAATCCTCATAAACCAAACGCAAATAAGTGAGAACACATTTAATTAATTAAAACATAAAAATCTTATCACTAAAATCAACAAATCAATACAGATTTATTTTACTCATAGAAAATCATACAAAATGTGAAAATATAGCAATTCCAAGGATTTTAATGGAATTGGAGGGAATAAAACAATGAATTACATATAAAAATTTATGAAATTTCTAGTTCGATCACTCCCACACACTTAGTTTATTGAACTGCAAGATGATGCATTGTCTATTGGACTTCCTAAAAATGAGAAACACCTCATGAATATGAAGTTCACATCCCTATCAGTTAATCCAACAAAAAAATTTCAGATAGTTTAAATTTTATAAACCTACACCGTCATTTGGCTATAACAATTCCTATTAATATAGTGATTATAGTCAACTACTCTCATAAAACTCAAAAAAATTGAACATTTCCAAGCCTTGAGTTCCAAGCTATGTTTACTTGTTTTAAGCCACAAAAATCATTCTTAAAAATGCACAATTTATCATCATCATCATTTATTTGAAATCTACATAGTTGACCAATTTAAACATCCTTAAAAAAACTCCAATGAGAAAAGAATACTTTTTATTATATACATTAGATATACCTTTATATTCTCTATATAACTATGGTAAGAAACAATTTGATAACCTCAATACAATCAATTGGTGAAAATATTTTATCTACAACCACCCTATCAATCAATGAATATCCCTTTCACAAAATTCTGACTATGAATTTTATAACTTCTCTATTTTCATTAAGCATATTTTTGAATACTTGTTTAGTGAATATGATATTTTCATCAATTGTTTGTGGAACAAATTTCTACGTGTCATTATTTTCTGTCTAATTTAACTCCCCATTCATATCTTTAATCCAATTTTAATCATTGGATGATTAATCAAATCTTTTTTACTCAAATAAATATAAGAGGGAATTTCTTTTAATTATATACATCCTCCTTGTTTATACTACAACATATTTGTCTCCCAAAATGTTCTCTTCATCAATATGTTTAGTTCTAGTAAATCAAATACGTCCACAACAATCAACAATTTCTATATATCAGAAATTTCAATCAAGAATCATCAACATATATCAATAACACAAATTCATGTTCTGCTCATATGATTCACCTATTTTAAATTAAATTACTTTAGTTTAATTAGTTATTTTGATTATGTTAATCCATACGATCCTCTTAATAAAGAAAAAGTATTACTAATTACACAATTTAAAATAATAATAATAGATAAGTTTTGAATCCCTTACCTCAAATGATGCTTCAAAAAATCACAACACGAGAGCAAGGAATGAAGAATGATCACACTGCCAAGAACATGAAGATGCTTATAATATGTACAAAAAAACTCTAGTTGAATACAAAACCTAAACACACCAAATGATAAGGAATCCAAATACCATATAATCCCTAAGAAGATAAAATAAGAAGGAATAGAGAATAAAAGTAGAGGAAATCACCTTGGATCTCAATGAGATCGATCACCTGAAGCTGACAAATAAAGAGGAGGGTCGTAGATCAGGGGAGGATGGAGGAGGAGGGTGCCGCCGTGAGAGGAGAGTCGCGGATCGGGGGAGGATGGAGGAGGGGGACACCGTGAGAGGAGGGTCTCCGTGAGAGGAGGGTCACCGTGAGGAGGATCATCATCAAGGAAGGATGGAGGAGGATCCTGACGCGGGTAGAAGGTCGACGCAGGGGAGGATGGAGGAGGAGCCTGGGGAAGCCCGATGGATTTTGTAAAAAAAACTGAGGAAAAATTTTAGCCACGGTTTTTTAATTAAACTGTGGATAAAAATAGGCTATAGCTATAGACCTATAAAACCGTGGCTATAGGTCCGTGGCTATAGCCCAAATTTCTAGTAGTGTCTCCTGGAGACAACCTCTCCCATACTTAAAACCCCTACCCATCACCTAACAACCCAAAAACCCCAACAACTTCCCATTTCATATTAATATATTACCCATGACAACTTATTAATTCTCCAATAACCCAACCCTCGACACTCTTACGCCACCCAAATTGCCTACTCTTACGTAACACCATTCAACCCCATTGTACACGCTTACGCTAACAACCCCCTACATTCCTAACAATTCTCCCCCACTTAAAATACAGATTGTTCTTGAGGTGGGACTTTATAAACATTATTTGACATTCAAGATTGGATGAAGGCACTGGAGGCTCTAACATCTTCTTCCCAAAAGCCACGCCACCACACTTTCTTATCGTAAGGCTTTCCAAAGAACTTCCAGTATTCTTATTAAATATGAGCTGAAGGACACACAATTATTTCAAAATGTGAAAATCCTGATGTAGAGCACATAAGGGAAGAATCAACAAACACTACAACCCTCCTAAAAACCACTCGACTTATTCTTATCTAACCACAGAGAAGAAAAATGAAAGCATCTGAAAAAATAGAGCCATCTGAGTCTATAATCATCCTAGCTAAAGATTTGTCTGTCATCTCCACTAACAACACCACTTACTCAAAGAAAAACAACATCAAATGTATCTCAGCTACAGCAAAAAGGAAGCTTCACCCTCCTTAAAATCATTTAGGGAAAGGATGGGAGTTCTCACAGATAACACTATTGTCTATAGATCTTAACTAGAGAAAATCAGCTGAATTAACATCATCCACAACCAATAATAACTGCTGGTGAGTTTCTACTGTGACCCCAATAAAGGCTCTACAAAAGTGCTCACCAGATTTCCAGAAAGGTGAGTTATCTGTCACATGATTTTGAGATAGGAATGTGAGATCCACTGGGAGCGTCTGAAATGAACTTCCCCCCATCCATAAAATCTGGATGAGCATAGACTTTTCCTCTTCCAATATTCCAAATAGATATATAAATACTTAAAACAAAGTTGTCTTCAACAATTTCGTAGTGAAAAATCCCGAGGGATAGCAAAGAGTATTTCAATTTTACACTTGACCGTCGAAACACATGAAAATTTTCCCCTATTAATGAGCCCAATCTTAGAACAATGTTTATTCTCTTCATATTTTAAAATGATGTTTGTTCCTTTTCCATGATAAGATCCAATCTGTTGGTTTTCATCCAACAAATAAGACATTAGGAACAAATCTTGAAGTTTGGTAACCTCATCCTAGCTATTGTCACACTTCAAGCACTCACATCAAGTCTTTCTCCAAACACTGGTGTCTATAACAAGGTGTTGTTCCAAAAAAAGTGGCGCCACTGACTGGACAGTTGCTTGATTCATAATCCAAAAGACCCTATCACTGTCAGCGTGTAGTGTAATCGAAGAACTCCGGGAAGGTGGTGCTCTTGGTGGTGGCTTTGGTGATGGAATTAGTATAAATGAAACTTCATTTACTAGTTCCCCTTCAATTGCAACAAAAATAGTGGTCTTTCCCACCTTTAGCTAATGTAACAGACTCCTTCCTAGGAAAAGTAGTTGCAACCATGTTTCCTTCTTCACATGAACAACAAGCCAATGTTGTATCAAAATTTGAATCATCCTCAAATGATATTGAATGATGATGAAATCTGAAACCATTTACATCCAAACAAAAAAACACCATTTTAATCCCAAACATCTTCAAGTACCTGAAATCTCTTTACAATCTAAGCAACAATAGAGGACTTAGTTTTTCTTCTGTAATCCCACACATCCTGCAATGAAAGGAATAAGTGGGTATTACTGTCATGATTCCCAGACCTCTACTCAGTAATTCCATCAATGTAAATTTTCCACAGCTTCTAGTGCTGCTTCCATTTGGAAATTCACCACAAGGTGTGACAAAACCATTATTTACCACAACTTCCACTACAAAATCAGCTTCGACCCCAACAAATTCGACTCCTGTAAAAGCAGGTAGCCCGACTTGCCTGGGGATAATTTGTTCACCCTTCCAGAAGTCGCTACCTCCCGTGTTCCGATCTTTCGCGTGACATACATCACCAAGAGATTCATCCTCTACCTCACTATTTTCTTCACAACCCAAGCTTGGAAAGGAAAGGCATTTTTCCCTTCACTAAAGATGGTAGATGGGGCTTCCACCTCCATACCTTTCCACTCCTAAATAGCTGGTATAACTCCCAGTCTCGATACATTTGTAGTCAATGGTTCTAAATACAAACCTAGAAAAATATCCTCCTTCATTTCATTCCTTCCCTATTCATTCTCACGAGAACTCAAATTAGTCAATTCCTCTTTAAGATGTTCTATCCTGGAACTATATTTCTCAATCAGCTCACTGCCACCATTCCCCTCCATGACATGATCCACTTCCTCAAAAAATTTTACAACTTCTTCCAAGGCACCCCTCAGTTTTCTAGCTAGAGTAGGATCATATGGGATCAGGATTCCACCAAAATTGTTGTCATTATTTGATTTCCCACTCCCACTTCCGCTCAAAAACTCTACAGAAACTTTAATTTATTTTTCAGATTCCATTCCTCGAACCATTTGCAACTTCATCTCCCTTATTTGTGCCCCCAAAGTCTATAACTCCTTGCCACTTCAAAACCTTTCCACGAGCGCTGGTTTCAGCTACTCCCATTCAGGTCTAGGATTTCCACTCACCCAAGACAAGAACTAAAGTAATTCTGAGTATTCCATGCTTAACTACACCCAATATATTTTCATCTTCCTGAATTCAATGAAATTGGAAGTACACTTCTGCTTTGGCAATCCAACCTCGAGGATCCTCTCCTGAAAAATATGTCTTCCCAACTCTTTCCATCACACTTCCCATATCCACAACCAGAGTCCGCAAGGTCATCTTCTGCTCTACTATATCCCACTAATGAGGTAAGAAGTTCATAAATTCACCTTTCTTCATACTACTTACCAAAAACAACTTCATTACTACTAAAAAGCAACAAACGACTACTCCATACAACTATCACACTTCTTTATGCTTGTTATAATCCTCCACACAATGCGCACAATAGGTTCCCCAACAACGAACATGAATCATAGTAGATCACACAACAAGAAGTATCTAGATGTGAGAGAAATATCTTGAAAACTCCCCCTTGGCGACATAAAGGTTTTTTACTTTCACACAGTGTTCAACACCACTGTTCACCGCTATTTTCCAGCTCTATTCGTCACAACAATGATCCACCTCTCCTTAAAGCATGTGTGTATCCCTCTTGAGATCTCACTGCACAACCACAAATGTCTCCCTCCCATGATTGCGGCACTCAACCACCTAATGATCATGTTTTCCAACTGCGATCACATTATTCAGTGATTGATCCTCTTACTACAACGATCATCCTCTTTTGCGAGTTCCCCAATGGAGTTTCTAATCATCAGGACTCTGAGTATGTGTGAGAGATAGAAAGTAAAAGAAAACCATAATATCACTGTATTGATAGTAGATGCTGGAGTTACAGGGTAGGTTGATGAGAAGTTGAAAAAAAAGACATAGCAAAAGAAAGAAGGTGGAGGAAGAAGAGGATCTTCACATAAGACCACTTCCGAAGAGCCCAACTATATCCTCCCAAGGACCCACTCCCACCAAAAACCAGTTATAATGCCTAAAAATGAATTCATTTTCCCCCTGGAGACAACCTCTCCCATATTTAAAACCCCTACCCATCACCTGAAAACCCAACCACCCCAACAAATTCCCATTACATATTACTATATTACCCTGAAAACTTATTAATTCTCCAACAACAACCCATCCCCTGGTACCCTTATGCCACCCAAACTACCTAACCTTACGTAGAACCATCCAACCCCCTTGTACACCCTTACACTGACATCCCCTACATTCCTAAAAATTCTCCCCCACTTAAAATTCATCTTGTCCTCACGGTGGGCCTTCATAAACACTGTTTGAACTTCAAGATTGGATGAAGGCGCTGGAGGCTCCAATATATTCTTCCCAAAAAAGCCACGCCACCACATTGTCTTGAAAACTCAAACGCAATGACCGTTCTTACTGCAATGCTTTCCAAAGAACTTCCATTTATCTCATGAAATATGAGCCAAAAAACAAAATTATTTTAAATGTGAAAATCCTATTGTAGAGAACATAAGGGAAGAATCAAAAACATTGCAACCCTCCTGGAAACCACTAGAATTATACTTATCTAACCATGGAGAAGAAAAATAAAAGCATCCGGAGAAAAGAAAAGAGCCGTCTGAGCCTATAATCATTCCATCCAAGGACTTGTCTATCATCTCCACCAATAACTTAACCACCACTTCCTAAAAGAAAAACACCATCAAATGTGTCTTAGCTATAAAAAAAGGACGCTTCGCCCTCCCTAAAATAATTTAGGGAAAGGATAGGAGTTCCCGCAGATAACACTATTGTATATAGATCTAAACTGGAGAAAATCAGCTGAATTAACATCATCCACAACCAACAAGAACTACTGGTGAGTTTATACTGTGACACCAACACTGGCTTTACCAAAGCGCTAACTATATCTCCAGAAAAGTGAGTTATCTATCACCCGATTTTGAGATAGGAATGTGAGATCCACATGGAGCGTCTGAAGCCGAACTTTCCCCCCATCTATAAAATCTGGATGAACATAGACTTTTCCTATTCCACTATTCCAAATAGATATATAAGAACTTAAACTAAAGTTGTCTTCAAAAATTATATACTGAAAAATCCTGAGGGACAACAAATAGTATTTCAATTTTACACATGATTTTCAAAACACATGAAGATGTTTCCCCCTTGTTAATGAGCCCCAACTTGGAATAATGTTTATTTTATTCATATTTTAAAATGGTGGTTGTTCCTTTTTCATGAAAAGATCTGATCTGTAGGTTTTCATCCAACAAAGAAGACATTAGGAACACCTCTAGAAGTTCAATAACCTCATCCCAGCTATTTTCACACTTCAAGTACTCAAATTGATTCTTTCACCAAACACTAGTGTCTGTAACAAGAGGTTGTTCCAACAAAAGTGGAGCCACTGACTGGACTACTTCTTGAGTCATAAGACAAAACACCTTGTCACTGTTAGTGTGCAGTGTAATTGAAGAACTCTGGGAAGGTGGTGTCCTTAATGGCAGCTTTGGTGATGGACTAAGCAGAAATGCAACTTTATTTATTATTTCTCCCTCCATTACAACAAAAATAGTGGTCTTCCTGGACTTTATCCAATGTAACAGACTCCTTTATAGGAAAAGTAGTTGCAACCATGTTTCCTTCTTCACATGAACTGCAAACCAATGTTATATCAAGATTTGAATTGTCCTCAAATTATATTTACTGAAATCTCCTTGTAATATAAGAAACAATAGATGACTTTTCCATTCTTCTGAAATTCCACACATCTTGTACTAAAAGGAATTAGTGGGTATTACTGTCGTGATTCCCAAACTGCTACCCAATAGTTCCATCAATGTAAATTTTCCACACATTCTAATGCTGCTTTTAGAAATTCACCACAATGTGCAACAAAACCATCACTTACCACAATTTCCACTACAAAACTAGCTTCGACCCCAAAAAATTTGACTCCTACAAAAGTAGGAAACTCGACTTGCCTGGGGATAATTTTTTCACCCTTCCAGAAGTCATTACCTTATGTGTTTCTATCTTTCACGAGATGCACATCACCAAGAGCTTCGTCCTCTGACTCAGTATGTTATTCACAACCCAATCTTGGAAAGGTAAAGCGTTTTCCCCCTTTGCTAAAAGTTATAGATGAGACTTCTGCCTCCATACCTTACCACTTTTGAACAACTGGTTTAACTCCCAGTCTCGATATGTCCATAGTCATCAGTTCTAAACTCAAACCTGGAACAATCTCCTCCTTCATGTCATGCCTTCCCAATTCATTCTCACTAGGAATCAAATTAGTCAATTCCTCTTGAAGATGTTCTATCCTAGAAACAGGAAGCTCCCCCAACTCACTGTCACCATTCCCCTCTATCATGGAATGATCCACTTCCTCAACAAATTGTACATCTTTCTTTGAGACACCCCTCAGTTTTGCAGCTAGAGTAGGATCGTTTGTGATTAGGATTTTGTAAAAACCATTGTCATTCTATGATTTACCACTCCAACTTTTTCTTAGAATCTCAATGAAAGACTTAATTTTTTTTCAGGTTTTTTCCAAAATCTACAGCTCCTTGCAGCTCCCAAACCTTTCCATGAGCGCTGGATTCAGCCGATCCCATTTCGATCTAGGATTTCTACTCATCCAAGATAAGAACCAAATTAATTCCGAGTACTCAATGCTTAACTACAACCAATGTATTTTCATGTCTTCTTGAATTTGATGAAACTGGAAGTAAACTTCCGCTTTGGAAATCCAACCTAGAGGATCCTCTCCTAAAAAAATATGGTAGCTCAACTCTTTCTAAAACCCTTCCTATATTGACAACCAGAGTTCGCAAGATCCGCTGTTGCTCTACAATATCCCAATGAAAAGGGTGGATGTTTGTACGTCCGCCTTGCTTTAACCGACTAACCATGAACATCTTCACTACTACTAAGAAGCAACGAACGACTGCTCCACCCATTTCCACATTTTATTTAGATGGAGAGGTGCCTAAGGGTAAAACCCAAGAAGCAGGCGAGGGATTGGGGTGCCCACTTGAGGAAGAGGCGGTTCAGTTAGATGGAGATGTGCCTAAGGGTAAAAGTGGAAATGTAGCAAGGAGAAGCAGTTAGAGTAGGGTGGGGGGAAGATGGAGTGGTTATAAGAGGAGTGGGGCATGCCTGAATTGAGGGGGGATCTTTTTCTCTTTCTATTTCATATGACCTGGGGCTTGGGAAGGAATATCTTGTGTGAAACGAATTCCCGTATGTACTTTTTCCCTCTGTTTCTCATCCTTCTCCATTTTTACACTGTAATTCTACTTTCTTCAAGTGGAAACTAGTTCAACAAAGCCTATTCTACTATTCATCATGTGAGGTCTTTGTCAGACCACTCCACACATTTTCCACATTTCATATGGCTAGTTCCAATCCTCTACACAATGTGCGCAGTAGGTTCCCCATTAGTGAACACAACTCACAGTAGATCACATATCAAGAAGTAGGTAGATGTGAGAGAAAAATATCCTACAAACTCCACCTTGGTGACATAAATGTTTTTTGACTTCCACACAATTTTCAACACCACTGTTCACAGCTATCATCCAGATCCGTTTGTCATAACAATGATCCACCTCTCCTCACAACATGTGTGTCTCCCTCCTATGATCGCACTGTACAACCATAAATGTCTCCCTCCCATGATCGTGCCACTCAACCACATAATGATTTCATTTTATAGTTACGATCGCGTTCTCTTATGATCGCTCCTCTCACTACGACGATCGTCCTCTCCCGTGAGTAACATAGTCACCAAATGTTAGGAATCTTAAGTATGTGCGAGAGTGATAAAGTAAAAGAAAACTGTAATATCACTGTATTGATAGTATCCACTGGAGTTACAAGTTGACAGAGAATAAGTTGATGAAAAAGACATAGAACATGAAAGAAGATGGAGGAGGAGGAGGATCTCCATAGAAGACCACTTTCGAAGAGCCCAACTATATCCTCCCAAGGACTAGATCTCACCAACAACCAACTATAATGCCTAAAAATGAATATATATTCTATTGGAGACAACCTCTACTATATTTAAAACCCCTACCCATCAATTGAAAACCCAACCACTCCAAACAATTCCCATTACATATTACTGTATTACCCCTGGAAACTTATTAATTCTCCAACAATAGCCCAACTCCTGGTACCCTTACACCACCCAAACTACCTACCCTTATATAGAACCATCCAACCCCCTTGTACACCTTTACACCAATAGGCTCCTACATTCCTAACAATTATCTCCCACTTAAAACCCACCTCGTCCTCAAGGTGGGCCTTTATAAACACTATTTTACCTTTAAGATTGGATGAAGGCGCTGGAGGCTCCAACATCTTCTTCCCAAAAGTGACACCATCACACTATCTTGAAAACCCAATTTCAATGACCTTTTATTATTGCAATGATTTCCAAATAACTTCCACTTTTCTCATTAAATATGAGCTTAAGGATACACAATTTTGTCAAATGTGAAAATCCTACTGCAGAGAATGTAAGGGAAGAATCAACAACACTACAACCCTCCTTCCAACCACTCGGATTCTACTTATCTTACCATGGAGAAGAAAAGTGAAAGTATCCAGAGAAAATAAAAGAGCCAGCTGAGTCTATAATCATTCCAACTAAGGAATTTTATGTTATCTCCACCAACAACTTAACCACAACTTCCTCAAAGAAAAAAAACATCAAATGTGTCTCAACCGCAAAAAAAAAAGGAAGCTTCACCATCGCCAAAAGCAATTAGGGAAAGGATAAAAGTTCCTAAAGATTATACCATTGTCTAAAAATCTCAACTAGGGAAAATATGGATGAACATAGACTTTTACTCTTCCAATATTTCAAATAGACATATCAGTAATTAAACCAAAGTTTCCTTCAACAATTCCGCAATGAAAAATACCGAGGGACAACAGAGTATTTCAATTTTACACTTGAATGTCGAAACACATGAAGATTTTTCCCTTGTTAATGAGACCCAACTTAGAACAATGTTTATTCTCTTCATATTTTAAAATGGTGTTTGTTACTTTTCCACGATAATATATGATCTGTAGGTTTTCAATCAACAAAGAAGACATTAGGAACACCTCCAGAAGTTAGACAACCTCATCCAAGATATTGTAACACTTCAAGTACCAAAATTGAGTCTTTATCCAAACACTAGTGTCTGTAACAAGATGTTGTTCCAAAACAAGTGGATCCATTGATTGGAAAGATGCTTGAGTCATAATTCAAAACACCTTGTCACTTTTAGTGTGCAGTGTAATCGGATAACTCTGGGAAGGCAGCGCCCTTGGCGATGGCTTTGATGATGGACTAAGTAGAAATGAAACTTTATTTACTATTTCCCCTTCCATCACAACAAAAACAATGGTCTTCCCAGCTTCATCCAAACGTAATAGACTCCTTCCTAGGCAAAGTAGCTGCAACCATGTTTCCTTCCTCACATGAACCGCAATCCAATGCTGTATCAAAATTTGAATCATCCTCAAATTCTATTGACTGATTATGAAATTTGTATCCATTTTCATCCAAACACAAAACCACCATTTCAGTCCCAAACATCTCCAAGTACCTAAAATCTCCTTACAATCTAAGTAACATTAGAGGAGTTAGCTGTTCTTATGCAACCCTACACATCTTGTTCTGAAAGGAATCAGTGGGTATTACTGTTGTGATGCCCAGACTACTACTTAGTAATTCCATCAATGTAAATTTTCCACAGCTTCTAATGTTGCTTTTTTTTGGAAATTCACCACCATGTGCGACAAAAACATCATTAACCATAACTTCCACTACAAAACTAGCTTCGACCTCAACAAATTTGACTGCTGAAAAAGCATACAGCCCAACTTGCTTGGGGATAATTTTTTCGCCCTTCCAAAATTTGTTGCCTCCGGTGTTCCGATATTTATTGAGACTCACATCACCAAGAGATTCATCCTACACCTCTCTATGTTCTTCACAACCCATGCTTGGAAAGGTAAGGAATTTTCCCCTTCGTTAAAAGTGGTGGATAAGATTTCTGCCTCTATACCTTGCCACTCCTAAATAGTTGGTATAACTCCCAATCCCGATATGTCTGCAGTCAATGATTATGAACACAAACCTAAAACAAGCTCCTCCTTCATCTCATGTCTTCCCTATTCATTCTTGTTAGAACTCAAATCAGTCAATTCCTCTTCAGGATATTCCAACCTGGAACCAGGTTTCTCCACCATCTCATTGCCTCCATTCTCCTACATCGTGACATGATCCGCTTCCTCAACAAATTATACAACTTCCTCCAAGACACCCCTCAGTTCGTCAGCTAGAGTATGATCATTTGAGATCAAGGTTCAGCCAAAACTGTTATTGTTTTCTGATTTCCTGCTCCCACTTCCACTCAGAAACTCATTGGGAAACCTTAATTTGTTTTTTTAGATTATGTTCCCCGCACTATTCGTAACTTTATCTCCCTTTATTTGTACCCCCAAAGTCTGCACCTCCTTATCTCTCCCAAACCTTTCAATGAGCGCCAAACTCAAATGCTCCCATTATGATCCAGGATTTTCAATAAGGTAAGACAAGAACCAAAGTAACGTCGAGTACTCCTTGCTTAACTGTGCCCAATGTATTTTCATGTATTCAAAAATTCGATGAAATTGGAAGTACACTTCTTCTTTGGTGATCCAAACTAGAGGATCCTCTCCTAAAAAATATGGTAGCTCAACTCTCTCTATCAAACTTCTCATATTGAAAACTAGAGTCCACAAGGTCTACTATTACTCCATTATAGCCCACTGACATGGAGGGAAGTTCATACGTTCACCTTTCTTCAACCGACCAACCATGAACAACTCCACTACTATTGAGAAGAAAAAAACAACCATTACACATAACTTCCACACTTTATTCAGCTAGTTCTGATCCTCTAAAAAATGCATGCAGTAGGTTCCCCAACAACAAACACTACTCACAGTAGATCGTACAACAAGTGGGTAGATATGAGAGAAAAATAACTTTCAAACTCCACCATGATGACATAAATGTTTTCCGACTTCCATATAGTATTCAACACCACTATTCACCACTATCGTCTATCTTTGTTCATCAAAACAATGATCTACCTCTCCCCACAACATGTGTGTCTCCCTACTGCGATTTCCTTGCACAACCACAAATGCATCCCTCCTGTGATCATAACACTCAACCACCTAATGATCATGTTTTCCAGCCGCAATCATGTTTTCAAGTGATCGATCCTCTCACCTCAATGATCACCCTCTCCTGTGAGTTCCCTAGTGGAGTCATCAGATGTTAGGACTCTGAGTATGTGAGTGAGAGAGAGAGAGAGTAAAAGAAAACTGTAATATCACTGTATTGATAGCAGCTGCTGGAGTTATAGAGTAGGAAGATGAGAAGTTGATGAAAAAGATGTATAAAAAGAAAGAAGATGAAGGAAGAAGAGGATCTATGCAGAATACCACTTTCAAAGATCCCATCTGTATCCTCCCAAGGAACATCTCTCACCAGCAACCAGCTGTAATGCCTAAAAATGAATCAGTGTTCCCCTAGAGACAACCTCTCCCATATTTAAAATCTCTACCAATCACCTGGAAACCCAACCATCCCAATAACTTCCCATTACATATTACTATATTACCCCCAGTGGCTTATTAATTCTCCAACAATAGCCCACCCCCGGTACCCTTACACCACTAAAACTGCCTACCCTTACGTAGCACTATCCAACCCCCCTTGTACACCCTTACATTGACAACCCCCTACATTCCTAACACTGGGAACCCCTGAATAGATCCATGAAACAATGAGGAAAAATTGTTGTAATTAATACAAAAACAGTGGGTATAGTGTACATCTATGGTCATGTAATAAATTTCACATTTTTAAAGGACCCGAAGGTCTTATTTCAAGTTCGTGGACGTCTTGTTATTATGAGGTAAATAGTTTTTAGGAGGAACCATATGTAATAAATACTCAATATGCATATATAATATAGAAAACAAACCTTTCACGAAGAAATTACCCAAAAAATGAAAAAACCCCTTCAATTAAAATTGCAAAGCACCAAAAATCCAAATGAAGATCCCTTAAAAAATATCTAGTAGCTTGATCCATAAAATCTAGTTAAAAAAACACAAAATCTCATTGATTGAATGATTAATTATCATAAAATTGAATAGAAAATAAATACCCATTGATTGAAAAACATCTTAATCACATTTGAAAAACTTGGTGAGAAAACTATACTTAAATTATCCAAGAAAAGCTGAACTAGGGTTAAATAAATATCATATTGGAGTGGTCACTCACGAATGATAGATTTATAAAAAACACAATTATGAAAAAAGACACATAAAATTAGATTTACATATACCTACTTGTTACACTAATGGCACAACATGATCCTACAACCGAAATAAGATGATGAAAAAAATCCAAGTACTTTTAATATTGTGGCCAGCACTAACAGCTTTAGGCTGCTCTCCATTACTGGAATTCCCTGCACTACTTCCAAGTTGGACCTCAAGCATAAAGGTGAAAAACTTCACCTTTAATGACTCAGGTGACTCAAGGAAACTAAATTTTCATTCAATTTTTTCCACATCCACTTTTATGCTTTGAGAGGATCTGCTTGACCGAAAAAGAGAGGATGATTCAACTTCTGAAACTTAAGAAGAAAGTCTATGGGTTGATCAACTAGAGGATCTGCTAATGGTGAAATACCCATGTCCACACTTCGAATATCCATTGAATATTGTGTGGGCGTACACCAGCAAAAAAGAAAACCAAGAACCCAATAAAACTAATCCATCAGCCAAGACTCACCACAAACAAACACCGAACACATAAAGGAAACCAACTTAATGGATTCCCAAAACATTTTTCAAAATAACCCACTAACCATTATTTCAAACCAACTAATCGATAAGAACTCAAAATTGAAACACCATTCAAACAAAAAGAGTTCCCAAAATCAAAACACCTTGCAAGAAACATTCCCAAATCATAAGGAGACACACCACACAACTACTGGTTATCGAAACATCACATCTTCATTTAAAATCATTTTTGGAAATAAAACATGCTTGGTGGGTTTCACACCCACCAATGGTATTCCATGGAGCCTCACACATTCATATTATCATGCCAAATCAGGCACCCATTACCTCATGTAAACTTCCACATGTATTCATGCACGTGATCAGTCATGGAAATACCAAAGGTCAAAACAAAACATTCAACCCACATATTCAACTTCTCAATCCACTTCCTATTTTTATAAATTTATAAAACTTATCAAAATATCACTAACCAATAAATCAAAAACCAATTTCAAACTCCACACATCAATCCATTTTCATTTCAAACTCCACACATCAATCCCTTTTCATTCTTTCTTAAAATAAGATCCCATTTCAAAAAAAATTTCAGCAAGATAACAAATCCTATTCCATCAAAAACCATTTGATTAAAACTCATTTCTTCTTATTTGAAATAAATTTCCCAATCCTTTTTTAAAAAATATTTATATTTCCCAACAAACAATTGTGATAAACATCATGTTTTGATTATGGAAATCCAATCTTGATAAAATCATCCCCATTTATTCAAAAATCATTTTATAAAAATACACTTTTCTAAATATTCCTTCAAAATGATATTGAAAATCCATTTTCTACCTTCCCAAAACCAAACCATTACATTTTAAAATCCAGTTTTCACAATTCCAAAACAAGGGTTTTCAAAACAATTTTTTCAGAACCCAATAAGACACAAAACAATTTACAAGGGGAAACTAGTGTTGATGGGTGACTTATCCATATGGTTGGAGGCCATAAGAAAATCTCACCATCATCACAAAGATTATTCTAGAACCATGTCCCTGGATACACATGACTTGCCAGGCCCTGAGACCACTGGCCCAACTCCAATTTCATTTCCCAAACACAAACAACCCACAAGAACTAAAGAAACCAAAAGAAACCTAACTTCCCATGGAAACTCAAGGTTCAGTCCAGAAAGTGTTTAACAAACACTCCCCAAAACCTACACACCAAGCTCCAACAATCCTACTCCATCTAACTTGACATCCCAAATAACATAGGTTGCTTTTAAAGAAAGGTCCTCTAAAGAGTTTGATATGCTCTGATACCATTTTGTCACGGACCAACCCAAATCGATCCTAAATTGGTCACCCGAGCCGATCTGAGACAAGGAATGAAGGGCGTTCTTGATCCCCAAAGTTTGGAAACTAGTTCCTGGGTACCAACATTATGCTTTGGGAATGATTTTACTCATTTATATAATCATAAACATCCAACAATAATAAACAAAACCTAAATGAATAATCATAACCAAACGAGGTACATCAATTTTTAGATTTCAAGGTTTATAACTTTAAAAAAAACCCAAAGGTACTACAAAAGAATGGAAAAAAAAAATCTGTCCCAAAAACCTCCATGCAACAAGAGGAACGTCATCCTCAATCCACCACCACCACCACCTACAATAAGAGAAACACTAGAACCAGATCCACCAACATCACCACGACACATCTTGCCTTTACCTGGTTCATACATAACAAAGTATACATACAGCCAAAGGTGTATACAGGGTGTTATCAAAAACCTAGTAGGATTCCACCCAAAAGAAAAGATTCCATGCTATAACATTAGAAGACAAATTAATATGTACATATATACAAAATCCTTTGAAACATTTTCAAGAAAACATTTTAAGAAAAACCATTCTTAAAGAAAAACTTTCAAGGGAAAACCATTTATCAAAAAACCTACCTTAAAATGAAATATACACAAGGTCCACCATGTGTTGATGGATGGAACCACATCACATAAGCATCATGTCATAATAGATCACCATGGGTAAATCCCTATAGGTAACTAGCACAAGTGAGAACCTAGAAACCTTGTACCTCAGTGAAACATGATATAACAACCATAACCCACAACGTCCTCATGCATGAGCCACTAGAGGAGAATGAACACCAAGGTCTAGTGGTCTCCAATCACCATCATAGTTTAGTTAGTGTTGTAATATTCAATCCTGCTAAGTGAATCTGGGTCTTTCCACTTCTGAGTTAACTGGCATCGAACCACTAGAAGAATCTGGGTTTCCACTTCTGAATCACTAGCATACTAGTTCTAGTTTTCCCACCTAGGTACTTGGGATTCCATTTGTGCTTAATTACTCATTTCACATGTCACACAAGTTATCACTTTCACATACACATGAAAATAATTATAATCACATCGGGAATCACCACTTTCACAAATCATCACATGGAAACCACTATTTCTATAAATAAACCACTTTCCATTTTACACACACCAAAACCATTTGAAAAAAAATCAACAACACTTTCACAATATATGAAATCCATTTGGAAACATTACAAAAAAAACACATAATCAATTTAACCATTTCCATGGGAAAATCTCCTTTTAAATCTTCACATAAATGAATTTCACTTTAAAATATGCTTCCCATCATTTATATAGTTAACAAGTCACATTAAAAGTGCATAACAAAGAAGCCATCATGCCATAAAAATCCATTACTTTTAAAAAATACACTTTCAATAAATTCTCACCTTAAGTGATTTTATAAACACATTTCACACCTTTCAAACAAAACATGAAACACTTCCACAAAGCACTACAATAAGGCACACACAAAAACATAACCATTTTCCTTAATAAAATCCATTTCCATTTCCTAAACACGTCAAAACTTTTCAAAAATATGATTCACACCACAAAAATAACCCATAGTTTACATATAATTAATCAAGAATTCAAGTTAAACTTATCCAATAATGTAAATGCATTGAACCACCTACCTCACACTTGGAAACTTTTAGAAATTGGTGCGAAACTGTAACTGTACCACCACAAGACCCTATAAAGGGAAGATTCAATAATAATCATCATTATGTCCCCAAAAAACACAAGATTAAACCCTATTTTGGTCAACAACTCCACTAGAAATTTAGAACTCAAGAAAGAGGGTAGAAGAACCCTAGAAAGATGGTTACATCAAGAGGATATGGGCTTACTTGATGTTTCCTTGAAGTTTTGAGGTCAAAACCACCCAAGGAATGATGCCCAAGAAGACTAGGAAAGCTTGGAAGAGGCTTCCATGGAAAAAATCCCTAGTGGGGTGGATGGGAGGATAATTAGGGTTAAATCCTGAGAGGACAGAAAGGTAATTTTTAAATTTTTAATGACTTGGACAAGGCGCACGGTTTTCCTGCACAGTTTTTCAAATCGTGCGGAAACCATGCATCCCCCTTTGTTCAAGAGGAAGGAGTCTCACGATTACTCCACACGGTTTGACAAACTGTGCGACAACTGTGTAGTTTCCCACTGTCCAAAAATGACACTTGGCAGTACGGTTTCCTGGGCTAGGCACATGGTTTCCCCTTACCATGCACAAACCGTACACCACCTGATGCCAAGCCAAAATTTTCAATTTTTCATCAAATTGTTTTGGGGGAAATTGAGAATTAACCAAGGGAAATAACTTAAAAAAATTAATACCTCAAAACAAAATCACAGATGTGACAATTCTCCCCACCATGAAAAGTTTATGCCCCTAGAAAGTCATTCCAAGATTTGATCCAGAAACAAAACCCGATACTCCTCCACAACTCAAGGAAATTCCTAAAAAAAATAAAATGAGGAGAAATTAAGAACACCACGAATGTAAACATAGATTCATATGATTTAACTAGGGAGGCCATAGTGG
The DNA here is from genome assembly GCA_963277665.1 of Viscum album. Classification (NCBI taxonomy): domain Eukaryota; kingdom Viridiplantae; phylum Streptophyta; class Magnoliopsida; order Santalales; family Viscaceae; genus Viscum; species Viscum album. The sequence goes on along the minus strand of OY728123.1, from coordinate 1,191,366,515 downwards.
ACTCCCCACCATACACCTTCTTCTCCTAGAAAGCCACAACATCTCTAGTTGATCGATCAAAAGAAAAGAGATCATCACAACCGCATATTAAAACCTCTCAATCCAATAACACCAAAGACATTACCAAAAAAAACTCATACCTCTTACCAGAAACAAAAAAATAAACCCAAACCACTTCTTGAAGAATGTTGGAAACTCAGAACACAACTTTTTTGATTCTTGACTCAAACAAGACCGTTGGGTGCGCTTCAAAATCCCCAAATTTACTTGGAAGTAAAACTCAGTGATAACATCTCCAAATGAAGGTTATCAATGCAAAGATACACTAGATAATGAATTGGATTATCAAAATGGGAGGCCTGAATGGATTCCCTACCATGAAAAACCAACTAACGACACCAACACTAGAAGAAACCAGAACGAAGTCTAGGGTAGGTCTTTCCACCATTTAAAATAACAACCAGCTTAGACCAACTAGCAAGAATCAATTCTGGGAAACCCGACATAGACCAAACCCCAACCACAAGGGGATCGATGAAAGAAACTCCAAACCATAGAAAGAACCTCATGATTTACCACCCCCACAGGACGTGACCATCTCCAGATGAGCACAAACCAAATCCAAAACTGATTCACAAGGATGATCTCACAAGGACAACCAAATGGATATTCACACTCGAAAAGGCACAACCACTAAAATTACATGAAGATAAAACTACAAAGTTTTTTGTATCAAGGAGGAACTTACAACAAGGAAAACCACAAAAAGATACCTTAAACTACCCAAACCTAAACGTCAGAGACCAGAACTGTGTCATGGTTCTCCACGCCCTAGGTGGTTTCTTGACTGGGTGAAAAGCCTCACTTCGGAACCTATGACTAGAGCCATATGCATCGACTACCCCGCAGTTAGGAGCTGGTAGTCTCCGGTCAGAACTCCTTCTTTTTGGTTTCATGAGAGACCACACAATAATTTAGGGAGAATAAAAAAACAACACCCCACAAGGATCACTTTCTCCAACATGGAACTTTCACCAAGATAGGGACTTAGAAGATGCACACACATTATCCTCTTTAACCTTGAATGAGAAACTATAGAAACAATATTCCCACATAACACACCTCTGTTTAAAACTGAAAAATTCAGAATTTTAGAAAGAAAAACACACTCCCATTAAAACAGAATATCTCAAAATATTATACAACATACACTTTTACACTTTTTAAAGAAAGTACAACACCACAAAATACCACCAGACATGACCATTATAACCAAAGAAGAATTACAAAGAAAAGGACTTTAAACTAATCCCCAAACAACGCACTACTCTTGCAAATGGGCAGATGCGTTTTTCATAGCGGGGGACCTAACACCACGACACTTCCTAGAAACACCCCGAAAGAACTGTTTCAAGTGACCTAGCCATCCATAGGAATAGATGGTCTTTGGATCATTTAGACATGAAAACTCCCTACGAATAGACTTGCTACACTAATGACACAACAAGATCTTACACACGAAAGAAGGTGATGAAAAAAATATAAGTCCATTTAATATTGTGGCTAGCACCAAAATATTTAGGCCACTCTCCATTACTGGAATTACCTCCACCACTTCCAAGATGGACCTCAAGCATACATGTGGAAAACTTCACCTTTAACGACTCAGGTGACTCAAAGAAACTAAAGTTTCATTCAATTTTTTCTGCATCTACTCTTCCGCTTAGAGAGGATCCGCCTGAACAAAAAATAGAGGAGGATTCAACTTTCAAAACTCACGAAGAAATTCTATGGGTTGATCAACTAGAGGGTATTTCGATGATGAACCACCCATGGCCACACTTCAAATATCCATCGAATCTTGTGGGGAAATACACTAGCCAACAAGAAAATCAAGAACCCAATTAAACTAATCCATCGACCAAGACTCACCACAAAAAAACATCAAAAAAAAAAACAAAGGAAACTAAATCAAAGGCTTCCCATTTTTTTTCAAAAGAACCCACTAACCATTATTTCAAACCAACTCATTGATAAGAACTCAAACTTGAAACACCATTCAAACAAGAAGAGTTCCCAAACTCAAAACACCTCACAAGAAACATTCCAAAATCACAAGGAGACACACCACACAACTACTGGTTATCAAAACATCGCATTTTATTTTAAAATCATTTTTGGAAATACAATAAGCTTTGTGGGTTGCACACTCACCAATGGTATTCCATGGATCCTGACACATGCATATTCTCATTCCAAACTGGGCACCCATTACATCATGTCAATTTCCACACATATCCATGCATGTGGTCACTCATGGAAATACCAAAGGTAAAAAAAAACTTTTCCACTTTCCAAAACAAAACATTCAACCAATATCTTCAAATCCTCATTCTTCTTCCAATTTTTAAAAATTCATAAAACTTTTCAAAATATCACTTACCACCAAATCAAAAACCCATTTTCAAACTCCACACATCAATCCCTTTTAATTATTTCTCAAAATAAAATCCAATTTCAAAACATTCTCAGCAGTATAAAAAATCCCATTCCATCAAAAACCATTTGATTAAAACTCATTTCTTCTTATTTGAAAAAAATTACCAAAGCCTGATCTAAAACAGATTTTTGGTTCCCAACAAACAATTTTGATAAACATCAGGTTTTGATTATGTAAATCCAATCTTAGAAAACTCATCCCCATTTAATTCAAAAACCATTTTTTATAAAAATACACTTTTCTAAATATTCCTTCCAAATGATTGTGAAAACTTATTTTCTACCTTCCCAAAACCAAACCATTACCATTTTAAAATCTAGTTTTCACAATTCCAAAACGATGGTTTTCAAAACCTTTTTTTCAAAACCCAAGAATACACAAAACAATTCACAAGGGAAAACTAGTGTCTATGGGTGACTTGGCCATATGGTTGGTGGCCATACGCCGATCGCACCATCATCACAAAGAGTATTCTAGAACCATGTCCCTGGATCCACATGACTTGTGAGGCCCTGAAAGATCACTAAGACCATTGACCCAACTTCAATTTCATTTCCTAAACACAAACAAACCACAAGAACCAAAGAAACCAAAATAAACCTAACTTCCCATAGAAACTAAAGGTTCAATCCAGAAAGTATTGGCTATACAGCCCCCTGACCTACACCACAAGTGCCAAAAGTCCTACTCTATATACCTTGACATCTCAAATAACATAGGGTGCTCCGAAAGCAAGGTCCTATAAAGAGTTTTATATGCTCTGATACTATTTTTTCACAAACCAACCCGGGTCGACCCTGAACTGGTCACCCGAGCCGATCCGAGACACAAAAATTTTCAGATTTCAAGGTTTAAAACTTTAAACAAAACCCAAGGGTAATAAAATAGAATGGGAAAAAAAATCTATCCCAAAAACCTCCATGAAACAAGAGAAACTTTATCCTCAAGCTGCCACCACCAACACCTACAACAACAGTAACACTAGCAACCAGATTCACTAACATCACCATGACACATCTTGCCTTTACCAGGGTTATACATAACAAAGTCTACATACACTAAAAGATGTATGTAGGATGTGATAAAAATCTTAGTAGTATTCCAACCAAAATAAAATATTCCATGCTATAACATTAGAATACAAATTAACATGCACATTTATACAAAAGCCTTTGAAACATTTTCAAGAATTTTTTTAAGAAAAACCATTCTCAAGGAAACACTTTCAAGGGGAAACCATTTATCAACATACTTGATTTAAAATAAAATATACACAAGGTACAACATATACTAACGGATGACACCACATCACATAAGCATCATGTCATAACAGAGCACCATGGGTAAATCCCTATTGGTAACTAGCACAAGTGAGACCCTAGAAACCTCCTACCTCGATGAAACATGGTATAGAAACCATAACCCACAGCGTCCTCATGCACGATCCCTAGAGGGGAATGCATCCCAAGGTCTAGTGGTCTCCAATAATCATCATAGTTTATTTAGTGTTGTAATCATCAATCCTTCTAAGTGAATCCAGGTCTTTCTACTTCCAGTCAACTAGAATCAATCCACTAGAAGAATCTGAGCTTTTCACTTCCAAATCACTAACATACTACTTTTAGTTTTCCTACCTAGGTACCTAAGATTCCCTTTGTTCTCAATTCCTCATTTCTCATGTCACACAAATTATCACTTTCAAATACACATTCCAAGCATTATAATCACATCATGAATAACATATTTCACAAATCATCACATGGAAACCACCATTTCTATAAATGAAACACATTCCATTTTACACACACCAAAACCAATTGAAAATACATTTCTCAACACTTTCAAAATCCATGTAATCCATTTAGAAACATTAAAAGAAAAACACATAATCAATTTAACCATTTCTATAGGCCAATCCCCTTTCAAATCTTCACATAAACCATTTACTTTAAAAAACTCTTACCATCATTTACATAGTTCATAATTCATATTAAAAGTGAAAAAAAAGAAAAAACCCATCATGCCATAAAAATCCATTCCTGTTGAGAAATCCACTTTCAATACATTCACACCTTACGTGTTTTTTTAAAAAAAACGCACCTTTCAAACAAACCATAAAACACTTCCACGAAACACCACAATAAGGCACACAAAAACACATAGCCATTTTCCTTTATAAAATCCATTTCCATTGCATAAGCATGTCAAACCTTTTCAAAAACATGATTCATACCACAAAATAACCCATAAAACACATATAATTAATCAAGCAAGAAAGTTAAACTCATCCAATAATGTAAAATCATGAAAACACCTACCTCACACTTGGAAACTTCTAAAAATTGGTGCGAAACCGCAACACCACCACCACAATACCCTATAAAGGAAATATTCAACAACAATCATCATTATCTCCCCCAAAAAACCAACATTAAACCCTATTTAGGTCAAAAAACCCATTGAAAATTCGGAACTCAAGAAAAATGGGGGAAGAATCCTAGAAAGATTGAGAAATCAATAAGAGAAAGGCTTACTTGATGTTTCCTTGAAGTTATGAGGTCAAAAACACCCAAGGAATGATGGTCAAGAAGCCTTGGAAAGATTAGAGGAGGCTTCCATGGTCAAAAATCCTGAGTGGGGCGGATAGGAGGAGAATTAGGGTTAAATCCCAAAAGGTTATAAAGTTAATTTTCAATTTTTTAACGACTTAGACAAGGTGCATAGTTTTACCACATGATTTTCCTAACTGTACGACAACCATATGTCTCCCTCTATCCAATAAGAATAATCTGTATGGTTACCCCACACGATTTGACAAACCATTTGACAACTGTACAGTTTCACACTATCCAAAAATGATACTTGGCCACATGGTTTCTTGGATTAGGCATAGGGTTTCCCCTAACCGTGCACAAACCATGCACCACCTGCTCCCAAGCCAAAATTTTCCGTTTTTCATTGAAAAAATTTGGGGAAACTAAGAATTAACCAAGGGATAGAACTTAAACATAGGAATACCTCAAACAAAATCACAGATGTGATATCCTACCTCACCCAAACTTGACTTTAATCTTGGTTGATACACATTTGATACTTGAAACACCTATTCCCTTGGATTCCATTTTTGAAGTCCATGTTTTGATGGGTGTAAGTGAGGATTGGTGGAGGATTTATTTGAAACTTGACATCCTCACTATAGATATAAATGGAAGACTTAGGAAGCTTCCAATATTCATCAATTCGATCCAAGAGAGATCCTTTGTACCTAGGAAGAGAGGCTTAAAACTTCCTTGTATGAAGAGAGAGTTGTAGAGAGGGAGTTTTATAAATATTCTTTCAAGCTGAAATAAAGAACGATTTTCCCTCCATTCTTATTTCTATGCGATGTAAGAATCACAATAAGTAGTATCAGATCCACCAATGTTGAAATGATAGTGAGTATAGGATATTTTCCATTGGTTATAAAATTCAAGATACTTAGATTCATATTTTAAAGGATGATTCTGAAAGTTTGTGTCAAGATGATTCCAATGGAACAAATGACATAAAAAATAGAGCTAAAACGAGATCTATAGAGGCGATCAAAGTTCGGGTTAAACTCATGTTATATAGTACCCCCCTTATTAGAGAAGAAGTTACCATTCCTGCATCAATGAATTTACAATAATTTTTTAATAGCTTCTCCGATGTGGAATGTTATTATTCAATATCGACCATTAACACTGACTGTGTGTCTTACAGTTTGAATTTTTTTATCAAAGAAGGTGAAAACCGGGGAAAGGAGGAAAAAAAACATCATGGAGGCCTAAAATGGTGAAGCCCAAGAGAATAACCTCTAATAAAATCCTTACAATATATAGGTAAAGAACTCAATCTTGAGTTGGTAATAAATTACACATCCTAGACTCCTTTGGAAGCAAGACAGTGCACCAAGTAATTCGCCTCATGCCAAGTGTACAAGATCTCCATTCATGGTTAAAGCATCCATCTATAGGTTCTGATGGTATATGTAATGCTCCAGTGGCATGGGAACCACACCAAAAGGTACAAAACAATTAATATTGAATCAAATTAAATTGCAGAAATAGTAATATTCTTAAAGGAGAAAAGGGTTAAACTAGAAAGTAATGCTCGATCCTTGATGATCAGTGAATTACACTTACTATAAAAAGATGAAAAATCCAAGAGGACCGAGCCCCTAAAGTCACATACAAGACCACCACCGTGCATGATGCCTTTTATATTGGAGCCATCCGAGTTTCAATTTGATGCCACGATTGGTTGATTTACATCACAACCAGCAACCCGAGCCTTTCCTGGGAGTTGTAGCATTCAGGTGAGGCATGATGGTAGGCCAATTCCTAGTGACAAATGAAGGTGGATCGATCCTGCAAAGAAGTTGTAGATGGTAGGCCAATTCCTAGTGACCAATGAAGTTGAAAATGATTCCAACACATCTCAAATAACTTTTGGATCATTTTAATGAAGTATCAAAACAATCTGAATGTTTTTGCTCATTTTTGAGTACGTCAGTTATCTTTTTTACTAAAAAGTCATTTTAAACTAGAAATACACACTTTTGACTCATTCAGATCACATCATATATTGGTTTGATGTGAAACTGATTCCAACACCTCACAAATGAATTATAAATTGTTTTCCTAAATTATCAAGAAAATCCAAGCGTGTTTGATTAGTTTTCAGTGAGTGACTCTTTTTGAACTAAAATATTGATTTTAAACTGGTAATAGACACTTAAAGTCATATCGAGCACATAATGTATTGGATTGAGGTGAGGTTGATTCATACATGTCAAAAATGATTTATGGATTATTATTGTAAATTATCAAAACAATCTGAATGCATCTGGTCGGTTTTGAGTAAGTTATTTGTCCATTTTACTAAAATTGATGTCAATTTTAAATAAAAATACACACTTTGGGTCATAACGGTCACATTGTGGGTCAGATTGAGGTGTGGATGATTCCTACACATCTCAAATGGATTATTGATTTTTTTTTAACAAAGTATCAAAATAATTCCAATTCATTTTCTCAGTTTTGAGTATGTCAGTTGTCTTTTTTACTAAAATGTCATTTTAAAATGAAAACACACACTTTTGAATCATTCCAATAACATCATGTATCATTTTTATGTGAAAATTATTCCTACACATAAAAAATGACTTATTAATCATTTTACTAAATTATTAATAAAATATGAGCGTGTTTGACTAGTTTTCAATGAGTATCACTTTTTGAACTAAAATGTCAATTTTAAACTGATAACGGAAACTTTCAGTCATACCAGACACATCATGTATTAGATTGAGATGTGTATGATCCCTACACATCAAAAATGACTTATGTATCATTTTATTAAAGTATCAAAACAATCTGAATGCATTTTCTTGGTTTTGAGTAGGCCATTTGTCCATTTTACTAAAATCAATGTTAATTTTAAATAAAAATACACATTTTGAGTCATATAGGTCACACCGTGGGTCATATTGAGGTGAAAATGATTCCTAAATGTCAAAAATGACTTATGAATCATTTTTATAAAGTATAAATATAATCCTAATGCATTTTCTCGATTTTGATAAAACCAATTGTCTTTTTTACTAAAATGTCATTTTAAACTGGAAACACACACTTGTAACTTATTCCGATCACATCGTGTATTGATTTGATGTGACAACGATTCCTACACATCATAAATAACTTATGAATCATTTTATAAATTATCAATAAAATCTGAGCACATTTGATCAATTTTCAAGAAGTGACACTTTTTGAACTAAAATGTCGATTTTAAACTGATAATGGACACTTTTAGTCATACCGAGCACATAATGTATCATATTGAGGTGTGGATGATCCCTACACATCAAAAAATGACTTATGGATACTTTTTCATAAAGTATCAAAACAATATGAATGCATTTTCTTGATTTTGTGTTGGTTGGTTGTCCATTTTACTAAAATTGATGCCAATTTTAAATAAAAGTACGCACTTTGAGTCATACCAGTCACACCTTGAGTCTGATTAAGGTGCATTTGATTCTTACATGTCTCAAATGACTTATGGATCATTTTCCTAAAGTATAAAAACAATATTAACGTGTTTTATTGGTTTTTAGTATGTCAGTTGTCTTTTTTTTTACTAAAATATCATTCTAAACTGTAAACACACACTTTGACTCATTCTGATCGCATTGTATATCGGTTTGATGTGAAAAAAATTCCTACATGTCAAAAATGACTTATAAATCATGTAATGAATTATCAAGAAAATCCAAGTGAGTTTGATTTATTTTCATTGAGTGAAACTTTTTGAACTAAAATATCAATTTTAAACTGATAATGAACACATTGAGTCATACCGGGCACATCATGTATTAGATTGAGGTGCAGCTAATTCCTACACATCAAAAATGAATTATGGATCTTTGTCTTAAATTATAAAAATAATATGAATATGTTTTCATGGTTTTGAGTATGTTAGCTGTCTATTTTAGTAAAATTAATGTCAATTTTAAATAGAAAGTGTACTTGGAGTCATACTAGTCACAACATGTGTCGGATTGAGGTGCTACTAATTTTTACAAATTACAAAGTCTCAAAGTAATCATAAATTTCAATGTTACCATGATATCCATTGAATTTATTTGTCGAACTATCAACACTCACTAGTGGAAAAGGTTTTTCCACATCATTTTTTTTATATTTTGATGTCGGTTTTTAACCGACATCTATAAAGGTGACGTTAAAAATAGAAGTTCCAGCATCAGTTTTTATAAAATAGACATCTAAAAATCAATTAAAAGTCTAGTTAGAGGCATTTTCAATGTAGTTTTTTATAAAAACTAGCACCAAAACTCATCCTCTGGGGGTCTTCGGCGTTGGTTTCATAAAAACCAACGTTGAAATTCAGGCCATGGGGGTCTTTGGCGTTGGTTTTTATAAAAATAGACACCACAATTCAGGCCTCGGTGGTATTTAGTGTTAGTTTTTATATAAACTTATTCCGAAAGTTGATCTCCATTAGTCTTCAGCGTTGGTTTAAAAAAACAGATGTTAAATATAAAAAAATATATTTCACATCAATTTTAGTAAAAATCAACGTGAAAACTTAAAAAAATTTAGTTTTTTAATGTACTTGGTTTCCCAATATTTGATTTTACTGGTCATGGAGATAAAATAGACTTGCAGATCAATAGTTATGGTCGTCTTAAGTTGCACCTCTTTAAGTTTCGATAGATACAACTCGCTTAAAAAAATGAGAAAAAAGAACTAAAAATTACATACACTAAATGAAAACAACAAATAATAAACGTAAAGATTCAATATAATTTCAATTATTTTATTGGTTTCCTTAAAATTGATATTTTTTTTTGTTGAATATCTTTTTTTAAGGATGAACTCACATGGTAATGAAAACAGTGATCAATAAAATGATGATTGGTAAGGAATTTTGCACCTCAGTTGATGAATCTCAAGTGGAAGTTTTATATTTGTATCTCAATCAGAAGAATTCTTCATCATCATAAAAAAATTATCAATATTTTTAGTGATAAGGAAAACAATAATAATGAAATTAAATGATGAGAATAAATACCATGCACAAATAATCGATTGAATAAGTGTTAAAATTTTGATTCGAGCGAAGATGTTGAAAATGTTGAAAGAAAGAGAATAATGATTTATATATTGAAAATGAAAATATTTATGATGGTGATGTATTAAAATTTAGTCAGGATTTTGAAAATTGTTATGTGCATTATGAAAAAATTAAAATATTGAACCCACATATTTGAAATTTTTACTTTTAACATTGGTTTTTACAAAAAAACTACGTTAAAAGTCTTTTAATGTTCAAATTTTGATGTCCATAACTTTTGATCTGTAAGTACATTTTAGCTCCATGACCAGTCAAATAAAAACTTAGGAAATTATCTAAATCTTGGTAAACAATTTTGATTTCAGTTTTTTAAGGATGTAAAAAGAGACTTTTAAAATTTGTTTTTCAAAAAATCGATGTTAAAAGTCTTTTAATATTTAACTTTTGATGTCCATAACTTTTGATCTGTAGATTCTTTTTTTCTCCATAACCAGTCAAATCGAAACTTTGAAAATTATCTAAATGTTCGTAAAAATTTTTGACATTGTTTTTTTGAAAATAAATTTAAAAAGTTACTTTTAACATTGTTTTATGAAAAAACAAACGTTAAAAGTCCTCTTGGTAGACTTTTAACACCGGTCTTTAATAATCGACATCAAAATACCGATGTTACAAAATATTTTTATACTAGTGATTGGATTCGCAGAATCAAAAAAACCTCCTTTACTTGAAAAAAATAATTTTCTTGTATAAGAAAACAATTATTAAATTATTAATACTAAAAATAAATAAATTAAACATAAATATGAAATAATAAATCAATTATATTGAAACTGATTTTACTGTGTAAACATCAAAATTAACTCTATGATTGAGAAATGGAGATAACTTGAAGGAAAGTGATAAATTTCAATATTGTAGGGGTGAAATGTTTTGAGGGAGAAGAAGCTTGTACAAGTTTTGGTGCAAAAAGGTATGAAAGATGAACAGATCACCCTGACTTGAACAAAAGAATCCACATGTATAAAAAAAATTATTATGTGAGTAATACCAAAAATAAATAAATTAAACATAAATATGAAACAATACATTAACATCAAGATTACCTCTATGATTGAGAATATATAGCGTCGTTTCTCTTACTACAAAGGTAGTGAAGGGAACTTAAAGAAAAGTGATAAATGAAACACTATAGGGGTGAAAAGGTTTTGAGGGAGAAGAAGTCCGTGGAAGTTTTGGTATAGAAAGATATGAAATATGGACAGACCACCCAAACTCGAACAAAAGAATCCACTTATATAAGAAAACAATTATTATGCAAGTAATAATAAAAATAAATAAATTAAACATAAATATAAAAAAATAAATTAATTCTACAGAAAATGATTTTACTATGAAAACATCAAGATTACCTCTATGATTGAGCAGAGATAACATCGTTTCTCTTCCTGCAAAGACATGACCGATGAAAAAGAATCTTCTAAAATAAATGAACTCTACAAGGAATAATGAAAATTAAATCAGCATTCTATTATATAATTTTTTGGTAAAATAGAGAAAGTATATCGTAACATTACCTTTACATATTTATAAAGGGTTTACTTCATAATAGTTTGTTCTTCTGAGGGATTAGTAGCATCATCATGTGATATTTTCTACATGAGTAGTCAAACATTTAATTTAGATTATGTTATTGCAGTATAGAATATATAATATTATGATAAAAAACATAGTATATTAAAAAACACTTTTACCTTCTTATTGAACTCCTTTTTTAAAGGTTTCATGAATTTGGTTCCTCTATTGAGAATCCAAATCCCCTCTTTGTGGTCCCTCTAACGTACAAGACATTTTCTATATTGGGACCAACATTAAGTGATTGTGATCTCCCAATAAAATGGTTTCCCTCAATTGATTTTTCATCTGACCTAACATTTGTATTAGTCACTAGTATGACAATCGAACAATTCTTGTTTGTTATACTAGAGACATAAAATACTTTCATTTCTTATGATTCCATTATGAATGACTCATATTTCCACCCTTCCATACTGAAATTCACCTTCACAAAGCCCATTTCATCAACTTTCACTACAATGATATTGTCAACCCATTTGCAATGGAAAACCGACACTTGAAATATTGAATAATCCAACTCGTATATCTGTTTGATAATTCCAAAATATGACATATTTTCATAAATTGGATTTTTATCCTTGGAACCAGATATGTGCATCACTTCAACCACAAGTGTAACACCACTTTTTTTCATCATAATATAGTCATCATGTTCTTTTATATAGAATTTATAACCATTTATTACAAAATTAGTGTAAGATATAACATTTGCATTCAGTAATCTAGCTATCCATTGAAGTCATTCGATAATTAAATTCATATTTTCAAATAACTCCTTATAAATTTGATCTCAGAACCATCCTATAAACTATTGATTATTTGTATTTGATATCCATCCTTCATCCTTAATGGATTCAAATATATAAGAATTTTTTTTGTGGGCTTCAATGTATGGATCAATATATTCATTGTTATGTAAAATGTAAAGGTTTGCTTTCTCCTACTCTATCAAGGTAACTATAACAACATCTCTTCCAGAAATCCCTTCACCTATAAGGTGTTTTCTGTGATGATACTTTGAGAGACCGATGCTGTCAACATCTGATAGTTAATATATACAAAATTAAATAGCTTCTTCAAAAGTATATCGTTATGCAATACAAACTTTTGGATGACTTCGATTCTTGACACAACCTTTAAAAATATTCATATACTGTTCAATGGGGTACATCCATCTATAATGGACATGACCACATAGTTGAACCTCTCTAACCAAGTGAACCATCATTTGGACCATTATATAAAAGAATGACGGTGGAAATAATATCTCTAATTAATATAATATAACTAAAACCTCCTTATTCATGATGGGAAACTTCGATGGGTCTATAAATTTAATGCATATTACTTTAAAAAAGAAACATAGTTTGGTTAATGTATATCATAAATTTTGAGTAAAAATGAAATAGAAAGCAATAAAAATTGAATCTTGCATCAAAACATGACAATAATGTGATTTTAGTCCTTGTAACTTAAAATTAGTCATTGACATGACATTCTTGATATTTGATGAATACCCTATGGAACTTTTACACTATTAAAGAAAATGAAAAATTGAAATTTTTCCTGTCTGGATAGAGTGTAAACTACTGGAGGAAGAAAATCCTACCTTTTACCCTTCACTAGTGCTAACTCTTCCCTTATCCCCATTTAAATCAAGTCTAACCTAGCCTTGATGCCATATTTCATTTTTCTAGGAATATTTAGTAATGTTCCAATAATACTATCAAATACATTTTTTTTCTACATGCATGTCATCAAGAAAATTTATGACATACAAACAATTCCAATACGGTAATTCAAAGACAATTGATCTATTCTTCCAATATTATTTTTTAATATTTTTTTGAAAATAGTTTACTGAAAGCAATGTAAATATCTTTTACTTTATTGTATAGTTAATCACCCGTTATTGCAGACGGTTTTGTACCTTGTTCGATATTCCCATCGAATGATGTTTTCCAGGATCGGTATTTATATCGTCGAGGTAAAAATTTATGATTTCCTAAAAACACAGTCTTTGAGGAATGTTTCAAATGAACTGATTATGGGTGTTTTTCACAAATGGAACACCCCGATATTATTTTAATGCCATAGCCTGATAAATTTCCATAAGTGGGGAAGTCATTTATCATTTCGTACAACATTGAACTCAATGTGAATTATTCACTTCTATGAGAATAATACATTGTAACACTTGTATCCCACATCAATTTTAGATCTTCGATCAATGGATCCAAATAGACATCAATATCATTACCGGGTTGTCTTGGTCCATATATAACCAGAGACAACATAATGCATTTTCACTTCATGCATAACCATGGAGGCAAGTTATAATTTACCAACATTATGAGCCATGTGTTGTGCGTATTACTCTATAAACCAAAAGGATTTATTCCATCTATAGATAACGCAAGACGAAAGTTTCTCAGCTCATTTCCAAATTCAGGATACTCGTAATCAATTTTCTTCCACTAAGAAGAATCTGCTGGATAATGTTGGTTGCCATCTTTAATTCTATTATCTTCATGCCATGTAAATTGTCTCTTGGTTTCTTAACATCCATATAGTCTTCTAAACCATTTAATTATAGGAAATTACCATACAGATTTTGAAGGAATTGATTCATTTTTCTTGTATCGATCTACGCCACACTTAGGGAATTTTATGAGTGATTCACAGTCCTTAAGAAACAATATGAAATCATTTGGATAAGTATGATTTTTGTAGAGATCATTCCCATTAAATGTAATATTCGTTTAGCATCATATATTCGGCATGGTAGTTCATCTTCTTTTGGCAGTATATCATTCAGGATACTAAGTAGTTTTGTAAAGCTGATGTCACTTCATCCATTGCCAGATTTCAAATTATATAACTTCAATACAACTGAAAATGTTATGTATTTAGTAAAACCAGTATACAATGATTTTTTGGCATGAATATTTAACTCCTCAAACAAATTTGGACAATCATGAAGGTCATGTTCAATTGTCATTGTCATTTCTTCCATGTGATCTTCATGATCCTTTACACTGGTATTCATATCAAATGATCCATAAACCGCAATATCATCTCAATCAGTTTCCACATTTAGTTTTCCCCATGTTTAGTCCAATATTTATAGCTATAATATATTCTATAAAAAATAAAATGGCCTTATAACTCTTTTGGACCAATTTTTCTAGAATAACAACAACGTAAACATGGACAAAGGATTTGAGAATGGTCATATTCATGCTCTCTTGAAAAATTGATGAACTCTTTAACTTCATATTTATTATATTTTTTCAAACGATTAGTGTGTATCTGTTTTTGATTCATATCCACCCCATTGGATTCATAAAATATTAATTTTTTACAATAAATAAATAAATACACATAAGATATTAATTATCAAAGGCCAAAGTTATAGACAATTCTAATAAGGGAAACTCAACATTTGATTATTTGAAATAATTTTAGTATGTTAAAGAAAATGAGTAATTTAATTTAATAAAAGAATTAATCCACTATGGCAGGTGTTAACCTATGAATTCATTCAAAGGTTAAATTTATATACAACTCATCTTCATCAACTCATATCTCGAACATTTATCATTCCATTTTTTTGTTTGACAAATCCTTCATCTCTTGTGGACATACACCTATATTGCTTGAAATACTCTAAGCAGTATTCATCCATGGGATGAATAATTCTCAGAGTAATACAAGAAATATAAAAGAGATAGGGGATGAGTTTCAAGAAACAAATTACAATAATGGATGTTAGGTAGATGAAGTTGACGAGGACAAAAATTGTCTGTAAAATAGATGGGGGATGAGTCTCAAGCAACAAACTGCAATAATAACTATTATTTTACACAAATCAAGTCTTTATTAAATCCCCTAAAAAAATGAAAATATAATACATGGAATTAAGGAGTAATAAGATACCCAAATATGATAAACAAGAATAATAAACTCTCACTCAATCAATTAGAAGAGATAAAAATGTATTGATCAAACATTTTAATAAATAAAGAGTTATTTCATATACATGGATAGTAATCAGATATTCCTTGGGGTGGAACCAATACATGTAGACCTAAAATGATGAATACCTAAAAATATTTTATAATATATAGAATTTGATAACTTTCATTATATTTTTTTTGGAACAAGTGATGTAGCAACCTAAGGAATTATTACATTTAAAATTAATGGTATATCAAATATTTAAAAACATCTAAAGACTCTTGGGATGTCATATCACCACACCGACCCATGCCAAGGATTATAGGAAGGTCATCACATAATATCTACCAATATAAAGGATTCTAGGGAGGACATCTAATATGCATTGACCCATCCTTGAGATTCTAGGGAGTTCCACAAAGAAGTTGAGATAAAGTAATAATACACATCAACAAGATATATCACAAACAAGGGATAAAGACACACTGACCCTTGAAATGTATATCCCATACACATTTAAACATATATATAACATGGAATTTATAATACACATAATTTCAAAAACAAATGCACATTTAAACATATTTTTTAATGAAAATAAATATAATCCCTTCCTAATTTGGAAATATAGAACCATAATTTGTGAATAAATAATTAAAAAATTACCTTTACATTATAAGTTATGAAAACACATATAAATAGATAGAAAGATATATATTTACACACACACACATATATTTATATATGTATATATATCTTTATAAAATAAAATAAAATTTATAAAAATATATATAACCCTTACAGTAGAGTATCACAACATAGTGAAATATATACAACCCCATGCTAATTTTGAAAATAGAGAGTCATTGAAAATAAATAAATATGTTATCACCCTTAATAAGGTTTCTATTAAAATAAAACAAAACAATTCTAAGAAAATAAATTTTTAAGGAAAAACCCTTACACTAGAATATTAAAACATAATTTAAATAAATAAATTCCCTTACATGAATTGCATAAAATCAACTTCTGTTGCTGCTTCACACCATCACCAGACATAGAAATAGATTTCTAAATCAATTTGCTTGTTTGTTTAATGTTTTTATATCTAAAACTTCCAATGTTTATACAGTGGCATAAATATTTATTTAATTGGTTTATCTGCGGACCAGAGGTGATTCTCTAATATTTAAAAATAGTTAAAAAATTAAGCTTGCAGAGCAAGATGGGGTATAAATGTAGACAATGAAGCAAATTGATTCAAAAAAACAATTTAAAAAGACCAAAATAGGATGTCCAAATTAGTAGTCAAGCAAATAATGAATCATATAAAAAGAAAAATAATATAAAATGACCAAAGCACAAATAACTGATGACATCGTCGAAGAAGAAATCAAAAATAAAACAACAAATATAGAAAGAAAATCAGAACCTACAAAGAAAACACAGTCCTACCTCGCTAGGTTGAAGAAAATCCAAGACCCTCAGATCTGGATCTTGATATTTTCTTCAGAAACCCTAACTGCAAGTGAACACCAGATGTCAAATGATGTTCAGGAAACTGGAGGTAGTGGGTTTGTGTGATTTGGGTGAGTTTGTGTGATTCGAGATTCGATTCACCGGGGAGGAGCACCGATAATGGGTAGCTTCCGTAGAAAGCTTCTGATATCGCAATGAGTCTGCAACTGGTTAGGTTTTTTAAATAGATCGAGACACTTTTATCAATGCTTTAAAAAAAGCACCGTAAAAGAATTCGTTTATCACCACTTAAGTAATAAGTGCTGATAAATGATTTATAATTGTAATTATAAATATTTTTTTTAAATATATATATATATATACTTAATAAATAAAAATAAAAATAAATATAGTAAATATATTCCTTATTTAAATATATTTATTATAATTTTATAATTATTTAAATATATAATTACATAAATATTTTTAAAAAATAACATTTATATCATTATATATATTTATATCATTATATATATATAATAAATTTATATAAATATAAATATGGTAAATATATTTATTATTTAAGTAAATTTATTATAAATTTAATAATTATTTAAATATATATAATTATTCATTTATAATTATATAAATACTTTTTAAAAAAATATTTATTTATTTATAATTATAAATATATAATTTTATAAATATAGTATGTACATTTATAATATAGTGTGTACATTTATAAATATAGTATGTACATTTATAAATATATTTAATTTTAAATATTTTTTTACAATTTTTTTTAACATTATTAATGAATATCTAATTTTAAGTGCATGCATGTTAAAAATGGGTGAAATTGAATAAATTAAAAATAAGTACACTTTAACAATATTAAAAAATGGATAAGTTTTGTATGTGTGTATTGTATATAAAAATGAATTAATTTTGTATATGTGAAATCAATATAACACACATTTGATCTATGTTAAATTTAAAAACCAAAAGATATTCAATTATATGTTCATTACTCTATGCAATTAGTTAGTATTTTCAATTCATATTAATTTTTAATTATAAACCATTATTCACAAAATATATGACTATTTAATATAAAATGCATAAATATTTTGTAATATATAAATAATATTTATATACATTAATATATATCTATATATTTAATATATACTATTTATTAACATCATCAATAATAAGCTAATTAATAAAATGTTTAGTATTTTTTTCAATTTACTTATTTTTAATTTTAATTTGTTTAATTTTCATCTTGCATATATCTATATATTTAATACATAATATTTATTAGTATTTATAATTTATATATAGTATAATAAATTTATCCATTTTTATCAATAATTATTTAATTAATATAATTTTTAATTTTTTTAATAAACTCATTTTTTATTTTGTATTTATTGAATTATTTTATTTTATTTATTCATACCTTTATCAGCACTAAAAAATCACTGATAAAGGATTCCTTTATAAGCTATAAAAATACAGCACTGATAAAGGGTACCTTTTGTCAACGCTAAAAATAAAGCACTAATAAAGGGTACCCTTTATCAACGCTAAAAATAAAGCGCTAATAAAAGGTTCCCTTTATCAACACTAAAAATAGTGTTGATAAAGGGTTAAATTTATTAGCATTTTATTTAATTCTTATAAAGATGCCATTTATTAGCGTTTTTTTTCTAACAGTGATAAATTCCAATGCTATTAAATGCCTGTTTTTTAGTAGGGAAAAATATTTGGATCCACAAGTGATATTATGAAAATATAAGTAAAGGAAATGATTTGATCATATCCCGATCAATTAGAGTCTATTTTTGATAATCTATGGGTTTATTCCACCATTTTTACCATTCTAGATGCAATAATAAACATCATATTTTCAAATTCTACTTCAATTTTTAGTTAATTGAAATAAAATAGAGGGACCATCCATGAGAGGGATGATCAAGTTGACTTCATCAAACTACTCCATTTGGTAGTCTCAAATGAAATACATTCTTAATGTTAAGGACCTCTTTAACCTAATTGAGAACAAGAGAGTGAACCCCTATACCAACAAGGAAGCTGAGTGAAAGAAGATGAACAAGAAGACAATTAGTCAAATCTGGTAATGGACCGATCATAGCATCTACCACCACATTGCTTAAGAGATTGATGTGTACAAACTTTGGATGAATTTGGAAAATACATACCAGTAAAATACCACTCAAAAAATGATTATATTATTAAATTAGTTGATGAATCTTAACCTACATAGTGGAAACTCTATAGACAAACATACCAATGAGTTTCAGAGCCTAGTTAATCAATTGGTGGTTGTAGGTAAGACCCTGGCTGATGAAGATCAAGAAAACCACCTACTTTAGACACTTACCAATAACATGAACATACTGATGGTCTACCTAAGCAACTTGGTGCTCGAAGTAAAACTTACCATGGTAATGGTAACAAATACACTGTTCAATGAGGAGGCCCAAAGGAAGGATGTGAGTTACAACTAGACGAAAGATCTCATCCTAGAGAAGAGAAGGAGACAACAAGGAGGTGGTCAAGGGAAAGGAATCAAGAGTAAAGTAAGGTCCAAAGATAACATGATTCCAATATATAAATGTTACCATTGTGACAAGGATGGAAACATGAAGAATAACTATCAAAAGTTACTATAAGATAAGGTCTAAGGTAGAAACCGACAAAGAAGAAATAGAGACACACACATGAAATTTATTGGAGAAGTTTCACTTTTCTCCAAAGATAAAGAGAATAATTTCTTTCACACATCAATCCAAGACACAAAATGGGTGGTCAATAATCTAGAATCATACCACATCACACCACATCATGAGTATTTCTTGACTATAAAGCAAGTGACTTTGGAATGAGTGATATCCAGGTCATGATGAATGTTGCATACATAATCACTCTCAAGGATGTTTGATTTATTTTAAGCCTTTGACTCAACCTGTTATTAGGGATAAAATTTAATAGAAAAGTTTATGACAACATTTCTAACAATGAAACATATAATATAATGAAAGGATCTATAATCATCACACGAGGACACATATGCAGTATGTTGTACAAAACTCATGTGAAGATATATGCAGATAGCTTCAACATGATAGAAAAAGAGGAATCATCCAATCTATGGAATTAGAGACTTGATAACTTGAGTTAAATAAGGTTATAAACCCCAACTAATAAGAAGTACAACAATGTTGTAAATTAAGCATCACTAGGTCCTTACAACTACTGTTTATATGGGAAGCAACACAAATTTTAATTCAGTACTACTTCATTGAGGAGATAAATGTTACTGTATCTGATGCACTCTGATGTATGAAGCCCCATTGAGGTGGAATCATTGGGAGGTAACAAATATTTCCCAACCTTTATTGATGATTCATATCAGAAGGTGTGGGTGTTATTCTTACAGATGAAGGACCAAGTACTAGATTACTTCAAGATTTTATATTCCATGGTGAAGCATGAAACCAGAAGAAAGATAAAGTGTCTTCATTCAGAAAATAGAGGGGAGTTCACATCTTGGGAGTTTGATTCCTATTATAGGATTCAAGGCATTCAACATGAGATGATGGTCCCATACATCCCATAACATAATGGAGTTACAAAAATAATGAATAGAGCCATTATGGAGAAGGTTAGAAGAATAATGAGTTTGACTAAGCTGCTTAATCCATTCCGGGAAGAATTTGTTCGAGTTTCATGCAACCTCATCAACAAATCACCATTAATCCCTTTGAATTTAAATATTCCATAGAATAAATGGTCTTGTAAACACCCCTATTACTCTCATTTATGAGTATTTGGATGTTCAAAATTTTTACATGTATCCAAATAGCTCAGGAATAATCTATATAGGAGATTTAATCCATACATCTTCATTGGATATGAATATGAGAAGTTTAGATACTAGATTTGGGACTCAAAGGAGAAAAAATGATCATAAGTAGAGATGTCACGTCCAGTGAGAACTAGATGATCATTGAAATTCAAAATCCTAGAATGTCTCAAAGAGAAATTGTTAATGAATCAATTTCCAATCCAACACCTATACCATCACCACCTTCCACTAAAGAGGAGGTGGTGCAAGAATACCCATCAAAAACTGACTAGGAGGCGGTGTAGGAGGATATTGAGCACAAAGACACTCAATAATTTCCATAGAAAGTTATAGAATTGTCATAGGATCTAGGAGATGGTGTGCCCCATGAACCTAGAATTTTACTAGTTTGAAGTTTTACATAAGGAATGATTCCATTAATAAAATATTTAGTGTTAGAGTACCTATTGCTGACTGATGAGGAGGATCCATAGGGATATCAAAAATTAGTATCTCATCCTAAAAAAAATCTAGTGGATTCATACAATGAATTATGAGATAGAGTTATTGACATAGAACTAGACACATGATTTGGTGGAACTACTCTAAGGTAAGAAGAAACTAACAAATAAATGAGTTTTTATACTGAATAAGGATGATAAAGAAAGGAGGTTAAACACAAATCTTGGTTAGTGATCAAAGGATTACTTAAAAATAAAGGAGTTTGATTTTATGTGATCTTTTCACCCGTGATAAAGGAAGCTTCAATCCAAGTCATTTTCAGATTGGTGGATAGCTTGGACCTAAAACTTGAGAAGATGAATGTAGAGATAACTTTTCTTTATGGTGACATCACTATAGAGATCTAAATGAATAATTCTAAAGGTTTTGAGGTTTTTACACAAGGAAAACTCATGTGTAAATTGAATAAGAGATTTTATAGACTGAAGAAATCTCCTAGACAGTGATATAAGAAGTTTGACTCATTCATGGTGAGTCATGGCTACAATCAGACACATACAGACCAATTTGTTTAATTCTACAAATTTCTAGGATGGTAACTTCATTGTTCTCCTACTTTATGTTGATAACATATCAATCATTGGGAATGATGTAGTGAAGATATACCAATTAAAGGAAGGGTTATCCAAGTATTTTGATATGAAATACTTGGGAGTTGATCAATAAATTTTGGGGATGCATATCATTCATGATAGGAAGAAGATATTTTTATGTCCATCTCAGGAGAAGTATATTGATTTTGTTTTGAAACATTTCAACATAGAGAAAGCCAAATCAGCAAGAGTTCCTCTTCCCAATCATTTGAAGTTGATCAAGAGTTCAAGTCCATCATCTAAATAATAAAACAATGTGATGAAGATGATAATATAATTCTTGGTGGTTATAAGTTTGATGTATTCTATGGTGTGTACAGGGATAGACATTTCCCATGTAGTGTAGGTTGTAAAATAATTTATCTTTAATTATAGGAATTGTAACTAAGATGTAGTCAAGTGGATTATGAGTCATCTTAAAGGAATATCAAAATGATGTTTGTACTATAGGTGAGATCATACACTCTTGAAGGTCTATAAAAATACAAATATGGATATAGATCATAAAAATAAGTAGTATACATCAATATAAATCTATACATTTTTATAAAGACTTGTATCATGGCAGTCAAGGATACAAAAGTGGGTCACTTTATCCATGATTGAAGAAAAGTACATTGCTGTTATAGAGGATGGAAAGGTGATGCTATGGTTAAAGAATTTTTTAGATGATATTTGATTCAACCAGAATGAGTACATGGATCATTGTGATCATCAAAGTGCTTTGGACATGAGAAATAACTCCATGTACCATTCCTAGATAAAGTGAATCGACATTCACTATCATTGGACACATGAGGTGATAGATCAACAATTACTGAGACTTGTGAAGATCCACAAAAACCAAAACCCTATAGATATGGTGAAAAAGGTGGTAGTTTAAGAGAATATTAACCATTTCAAATAATCTGGTGGATTGTATTCGGGGAGGGGGATTGATGGAGTTGTCTAACTAACATGTTTTAAGGGCCCATTCACCCATCTCACCCAAACTTGACTTCCATCTTAGAGACTATACATTCTACATGTGTATCACCTGTTCCCCTAGCTTCCATGTTTGAAGTACAAGATTTTGTGGGTGTCAATGGGGATTGGTGGAGGGGTTCTATAAATGAACTTCTAGGAAGCTTACAATATTCATTAATTCGATCAATAAATATCCTTTGTATCTAGGAAGAGAGTCTTAAGAAATCCTTGTATAGAAAAATAGGTACAGAGAAGGATTTTTTTTAAATCTTTGTTCAAGTTGAACTAATGGTTGGTTTCTCCCTCCCTTATCCATGATATGAGATTCAAAACATACCCACGAGGAGAGTAATATAATTTATCGGGAAACCTAGCTGGGAAATAGATATGTGAGGGAGAGAAATGATGAAAAAATTATGTCAATGCATAGATATTGGGTATCCCACTGGAGGATGAACCCGACGAGAGGATAAACCTAGGATGAGTATACTGTTGTAGGACGATTAAAGGATATTAGGGATCTAAAATCAAATTAAAGGGAATGATTTGGGAGTGTGGGGATAAAAATTCAGAGGTGGCCTAATATGAGAATGTCAATGAAGATCGATGCCATGACATGGGGATCATAAATCAGAAGAGATAAGAAGATCGAGGAGGGAGGATGATAAGAAAATACAAAGGATCACAAATCATAAGTGGGGGATATTAATAAGGGGGACTAATGTAAGAATTAGGTAGAGCTAGAGATTGCAAGGTGACATCAAAGGTAAAGGTGAGGAGGTAGATGCGGTGGTTGAAGAGAGAAGTGTGGTAGATGGACTGGAAATAGAGGTGTGGCATCAAAGGCATAGTCGAGGAGGTGGAGAACCATAATCAGAGGCTAAAATGGGGAGGAATATTGGGATTGAGATTAAAATAATTATGATAGAAATTAGGGACTCACATCATCTCCAATTATAGTTTTTAATAGATATTCTAATAAATTTCTTAGATAGTGACACATGGATAAGTTAACTGTCAAACTTTCAATCGAGGTATGGGGTACACCAATATTTTGGATATTGGGGAAAGTTTTCCCTTTTCTCTCCAACACCCTAACATAAAGGTGCAAAGCGATGATTCTTTTCCTCTTACAATCACAACAATTCTAGTGATTCTCTGTCTTCTTCCTCAACTTTTGATTGTGAAAGGCTTTGTGCTCCTCATTTGGTACTTCTTAATGATCCATTTAGGAACTAATGTGTTTCCCCCACCTCCCCAATGAGAAGACATGGTTTTTCTCCCTTGACAAGTGTGATGATTATGATGACTCTTCATATTCTTCCCTGAAATTTGATTGTATTAGTATTTTAAAAAAAGTATTTGTGTTATTTATCTTGTACTGCTCATTTTCCATAAACTCCAACATGAAGGTGCAATTTTTCTCCCTCACAAAGTGTAGTGATTCCAGTGATTCTTTATCTTTTTCCTCGATATCCGATTTTACTAGTATTTAAAAATAAAGGCTTTATATTCTTTATCTAACACTTCTCAACAATTCATTAAGCCACTTTTGCATTTCCCCCCAACCCCATATCATTTTATAAATAGTAATTTATGACATGAGAAGGTGGATTATCTATTTATAGTTAAAGTTTTAGTGAAATTATAGATAGAATTTATACTGATATTATCACTGGAATTTGTAGTGCCATTGGAAAGTTCCACCAAACTTTTATAGAGTTTATTAATTGAAAAATTTAGTTAAAATTTCATTGGAACTTCCATACATTTCAAATAAAACTTCCATTAGACATTTAATCTCTATTATTATTTGAAGTTCCACTGGAAGGATACCTAAAATAGTCATTAAAACCAATACTGTAATTTATGGTATCCCCACCAACACATTCTATGCACATTGCATTGAAATTTATGGTAGTTTGAGAGAGGGAACTGATTAGTTGTATCCCCATAATAATTTCTTACATTTACACTGAAACTTATAATGGATATTTCTTTTATCCTATTATAAGAAGTTATAATGGAAGGTTACATAAAATAGTCACCAAAATTGGCATTGTAATTTATGGTATCCCCACAAACACATGTTATTCACATTTCACTAATATTTATGGTGGTTTGTGAGAGGGAATTTCTCAGTTGTTTACCCACTGGAACATCCTTACATTTACACAAAAAATTATACTAGATATTTCAGATCTCTTATTCTAGGATGTTCCAGTGGAAGGGCACCTAAAATAGTCATTGAAACTAGAACTATAATTTATATTATCCCCACAAACACATTTTATGAATATTACACTGAAATTGTTGGTGGTTTGAGAGAGGTAATTGCTTGGTTGTTTCCCTACTATAAATTCTTTACATTTCCATTGAAACATCCATTATATATTTTGGTTCTCCTCTTCTAGGAAGTTTTAGTGGAATATCATGTAAAATATTCACTCAAACCAACACTATAATTTATGGTATCCCTACCAACACATGTTATGAACATTACATTGAAATTTCTCATGGTTTGAGAGATGTAATTTCTTATTTGTTTCCCCTTTGAAACTTCCACTAAATATTTTAGTCCACTTATTCTAGGAAGTTCTAGTGGAAGGCCACCTAAATTAGTCACTAAAACTAGCACTTTAACTTATGGAATCCCCACTAATACATGTTATGCACATTATACTGAAATTTATAGTGGTTTGAGAGAGGGAATTTCTTGGTTACTTCTCCACTGGATCTTTTTTGCATTTACATTGAAACTTTCACTAGATATTTTTGTTCTCTTATTCTAGGAAGTTTTAGTATAAGGATATCTAAAATTTTTACTAAAATGAGAAATGTAATTTATAGTATCCCCACCAAATTTTTTTATGAACATTGCACTAAAATTTAAAATGGTTTGAGAGAGGAAATTTCTTGGTTGTATCACTATTGTAATTTCCTTTCATTTTTCACTAAAAATTCCACTAGATATTTCAGTTATCTTATTATAGAATGTTCTAGTGGACGACCACCTAAAATTGTCACTAAAACTAGAATTATAATTTATAGTATCCCCACTAACACATGTTATGCACATGGAACTAAAATTTCTAGTGGTTTGAGATATAGAATTTATTATTTGTTTACCTATTGGAAATTCATTTCATTTCCACTGAAAATTCCATTGGATGTTTCAATGCTCTTATTTTAGGAATTTCTAGTGGAAATACACCCAAAATATTCACTAAAACTAACATGATAATTTATGGTATCCCTACCAACACATGTTATGTACATTGTACTGAAATTTCTGGTGGGTTGAGAGAGGGAATCACTTAGTTATTTTCCATTGAAACTTCCTTAAATTTTCACTAAAACTTCCACTAGATATTTTAGTTATATTATTATAAATTTTCACTAAAATTTTCTATATAAAAATTTCATGTGTACAAAATTTTAGATCAAATATTACAGCATTACAATAACTTGTATAAAAAATTCAACCAAATTTGAAAGAGGGTTATATAGATGCAATGTGAGATTGTCCCTTTTGAGATATGTTTAATGATTTTCTATCTAACAATTTCTCAACATTGTATTGTAAAAAATATAATAGCTCCATTCTCTATGTTCTAGATAGATATGATTCATCAATAGATAGATTCTAAATTAGTGGCGCTAAAGCATGATTTTGTGAAGGTGATGTAAAAAAGGATATTTGGGATAACTAAATCAGGATTTAAATGAGAGAGTGATATACATTAAGTCAAATAAATTCACCTTTATATATAAATATATTTGGAAATTTTGTAAGAATTCCCACATAAAAGGCAATAAAAATAGAAATTCTAGAATCTGTTACAGGGGATGAATATAATGACCATGTTGACACAACTACACTCCTCTATTTGTATTCACTTGCCACTATTTTTTTTCCTATTATAGGTTCTTACTTAATTTGGGGATTCATTAAATTTATGGATAGTTCGATAGATTTGTGAACACTAAAATGGTCTTGTTTAATCCACCAATAGTTGAAGAATTTTGTCAAAGAATTTTACAACCACCTTTATAATCTTTTTAGGTTCATTGTGTCATTGTTGATATGGATTGAAATTTATTTTATATTCTATCCTAAACTTAATTGTCTAAATACCTATGATTTTACTATAGAATTGATATTTTGAAATCAATTAATTCATTAAAGGAAATGAGAAGAGTGATAATCCAAATTTTACAAAATTGACCTTGGTAGATTTGGATGAAACAATAAAGAAGCAACTCAGGGGTCAAAAAATTGAATCTGATAGGAAAATTCTTCCAATTTTAGTATTATTTTCATGATTCTATAAACAAACACAGTGTGAAGGTGTACACAAATAATGCAGGGAGAAAACATCTACTATAGAATGTGGTATTGTATTTTAAGATATTGAGAAGGATGAGAAAGACCGATTATAAGTCCTTGAAGTAGAAAATGGAATGCTGAAAAGAAAACTTGAAAATATGGAATCCAAGGTTAGCATAAAAGAAAATAAAAAAAACTAAACCAGTTGATGTCTGGAAATAACAAGAAAGAGGTAGATAGATTTTACCCTGAATCATAAGAGGTTATTAAAAAATAAGATAACCAGTAGATGAGAACCATTGGAAAGGATGGAGAAGAAATAATGGCAGTTGACTTTCAGACACCCAACTATGAAGAGAGAGTAAACCCTATAGTTAACAAATAAAGACAAACATGATATCCCAAGGAAATAGGGATCAAAGATAAGGATACCATGCCTTAATTATAGAATAATTTCAAATATTTAGGTATAAAGAGTATGTAAAAACAAAAACTATGGAGAAAGATAATGAATAATAAATGCCTCCAACAACCAATAACACAACTGGGAAGGCTAAACCAGAAACTCAGTGGATGATATCATTAATTAGAAATATGAAATTGAGGACTATAAAATAATATAATTTTTACTTGACATATTTTTATGAAATAAGAAGAACAAGAATAACAACAATAAAAAAATTAGAAATAATTGCAGAAGTAGTTGGGTGAAAATAAATCACCAACATACCCAGTGTTATAGGGAAATTAAAAAAGAAAAGGGTTGTTTTTGGTTAGTTTTTCATACCAAAATGGGTTAGGAAAATGAAATTTCTCAAGAAATTAGTCTATGATCATATTTAAAAGATTTTGGATTTGGATCCTAACATGTATGCTGTTGGGATCTAACAGAATGTATGCACCCTAATTGGGGAGGGGGAGCGGGTGAATCAAACACCCAATTAAAACTTTTATTTTGTTCATAGTTTATACATTATTATGGTTCATCATTCCTTTCATGTATTGAATATGTTTGGGAGTATGAAAAAAAGGTACAAAGAGTTTCATTGGAAGAAATTTTCTCTCTTATGAACAAAATAATGATGAAAAAAAGAGCAAGTATTTTAGCTAAGAAAAATTATTATAAAATAAATTCCACTTACTGTCTATAATTTAATTCAAATCCTCCACTCATTTTCAATGATGGTATTTAATAGATACATATTATCAACTAATAAAAAACAAGCGTTAAATGGGGAAAATATGTAGAATTTTCCCAAATGATTCCACATTCATTTTCAGTGCTTCTATAGTGAGTATACTATTGTATACATTCCCAAAGTTTCAAATGTTATATTGATTTTTTTTCTAAATTTATTAATTTTTACAGGGAATTATTTCAGATAAAAATGAGAATTTGGTACCAATATTAATAGAGAAACTAATAAAAGTTACACTCCTATTAAACCAAATTTTTTTATCCCCATCAACACTGTAAATGTATAATGTGCACTATTGGGTTTTAATGTGTAGAGAAAATAATTCAGATACTAAAACTCTATTTACCCTTAGTTGGATGGTGTTGGACGTGATATTTATCAAAATAATGCCTTAGTAATGATATATTTTCTTCTCTTTGACATGAAATAAACTTTTAAATTAAACAATTGAGAATTTCTACTTAATTTTATACATTTTTTCACACTTATAGGATAAATTTATTGAGAAAATCATTAAGAAATGAAAACCTAATTAATTATAGAATATAGATTCAATTATCATTATAGAATAAAACCCTCAAAAAAGTGACAAAATAATAGACCATGAAATAAAATTTTACTACCTTGTGGAGAAGATGGAAACAAATCAAACATATAATAATAACCTAACATAGGGATAAGTTTATGAACTGTAACTTTATATGGAACACTCCTTCCTTTCCAACCCTTAAAATAGATGGTAAGAAACTTCTTCTAAAAATAGGAGGAACCTATTGGATTCAATGCTACCAATATGGAAAAAAATTAAATACATTGGTTTATGAGTGTGGGATTAAAGTATAAAAATTATAGAAAGACATTTATAGTTTTATTTTTTTATTAGTAGTGTTATTTTTTTTTGAATTCCAGTACTAATTTTGTTTAAACATGAAGTGGAATGAAATGTGTTGTTAATATATTTGGCCTGAAATAATGACCAATCTGGTCTTCAACTTCCCGTTTCATACATAAAAATTATTTAAGTAAAACCAAAACATCATGCACATAATAAATCAAAAAATATATAATTAAAAAAATATAACATTTTAAAATGGTTGTTGGATGCATTACAATTAAAAAGTTTTCATAAAAGCATCACACAAATCAAATAAATCTAACAAATGTGATCTAATATCAGTTAGTATTCCAATTATGCAGTAGTATACCTCCAAATTTGAAGTTCAAAATTAATTGAAAGGTCTTGCTGCATCATAGAAATAATGAAATTTAATTAAAAAAATTATATAGAGGGGAGATTCTACTATTGAAATTATATTTAAATGCGTTTTTGTAACTGTATTAGTTAAAATTAATTTTCCTTGATCTTGAAGTCCCTACATTTAAATAAAAATGATTTCTGATACCATATTACTACATTAATTGAGTACTCTTAGAAATAAAATACCACATAAAATGAAAACACATCAACATCATAACACTGAAATTATTCTTCTTTTTATTCAATTGTCTCCACTTTCAGCTTCTAGTTTCTAAAAAAATGTTTGAATCTATAACCCCCTTTCTAGTTTTGTTCTCTTTTGAAGGTAGTCTTCCTTATAACCGTGGAATAAGTGTCATAACCAACAACCATATATGTTCATATATTTATGGAAGTCAACTCTTTTTCAAAATTACTAAAATTTGAAAAGGAAATGTCATAACTTGCATCTATCTCACAAGAAACAATTATCAACTTCTTTCCCATTAATGCCAATTCATTGTACTATTTTTCTATAAATATCTTTTTATATACATCTAAATTAATACATAATTCTTACGATATTTGAATAATTATAGATGTTCATGTACAACACCCCAAAATATACTCTCCAGGCAGTGATCTCACATCAAGTCAATCATTTTTTTTAAAAAGGAAACAAAGATACCAAACCGACTCAAATTTTTAACCTAATCATTGAAAAAATATATTGGAAGAATCATATAAAACCAACCATTATAATGAAATAACTAAATTGAACTCCACTTTCATCATATGATATCAAAAAAAAACACACCAATCATTTGGCATTCATATTGAAATAAATAAAATATCATAAGTGTATACCTGTTAGAAACCTTACACATCGATTCATGGTAAGAGTAAAGATTTGAAGGAAACTTCTCCCACTTATTAAATTCATCATTTTTTCCTGATATAATTTTTATCTAAATATCACTCAAACCGCTTTAAGAAATCAACAATAATAAACTTGTGATGAATGTAATATTTAAGTAGTCCATTAAAACTTTCACTTAACTGAGTTCTATGAATACCCAATGTTAAAGAATATTTCAAAAATCAATTTGACCACTTATATTTAAACACAAATACATCATCTAACCACTATGGTTTTCCATCATGATATTCTGATATTAGATAATATCACTTCTGATCAAACTTCTGTACATCATGGTAATGGAACATACACTTATTAAATATAGTAAAAAAACTTAGATCCTTATTTTATCCAGTTACTTAAATGATTAATGAAATTTTTCATCAAATGAAACATAAAAATTCAATGTCGAGTTCTGAGTAAAACTTTCAAAATAGTTTTTTCCATTACTGCATATTGAATATTAAGTAAAGTTTAGGGAGCTTTCTTATGATGCAACTCTAATTTTTTTGAAACATCCAACAAAAGGAAATCACAATTACATCATATAACAAAGTTTCCCACAAAACTACAATCTCACGATGATGATTTAATCCCAAAAAGAAACTTAAGGCCCTATAATATTTATTAGTGGTGAAAGTGGGGTAAAATACAACATCTCTCAACAAATAATATTTTTTATTCATCTTTGGCTCATCCTAGAATTTATTTGTAATTTGATTAGTCAAATAAAATTTTGTAGTGTAGAAAAACAATGGATTGTACTAAAATTATCTTTATAATTACTTTAACATGAAACTTTCATCCCCATGAACCAATTACCTTTACTTCTTTGACCACAAAAATTCTATTGACCCACATGTGTGTATTCAACACTTTCTCAACCACATACAATAGATATTTCCAATGAGAAATAATCATTTGGTTTGATACCAGCTAAAATATTCACATATAACTCGGTTGCTTATGTTTTTGTTATTTTTATTTGTGGCCTCATTATATGAGTTGATTCAGGATTGTGAAAGGGATGATTATTATCTTCCATAAATACATAACATGCATATTTTCCACAAGATAATAAAAGGAACCCCATTCGAGCAAGGAAACCTATACGTGTCTCTGCATGATAAAATTTCACCATGATGTCACATTTTTAATCATTTATATAACCTTCATTATCACATGCATGAAGGCATGATGTGATAACTAATTTATCATTTCTCATTTTATTTGAGTACTATCGGTGTACATTGAACCCATTTATTCCTCCATCTTTAACATAGAAACAATGTACACCCTTAATTGATTTGAAAATCATCCCTAAAAATGGATTAATACTAGATGAACCTTTGGATAATGATTTGATGAATTTTCTCTTAGAAGTTGTGAATGTAAGAACTTCCTCTATTTTGTTTTAAGATTTAGTACAATTTTCTTTTTCAAAAAGAATTAATAAATCTAAAAAGGAAGAACATTAGATATAAGAAATGGTATAATTAGTTAAGAATGGTAAATTTATTGGATTTAATGTTGAAAAATAATGTGTTTTTATATTTGGAAAGATATTACGTGTGACATGTAGTTGAATAGAGAATTTTTGAGTGAAGCTCATTGTTCCCCATTTTTTGTTCATCTTGGTAGTAATAAGATGTACAAAGACATTAGAGAGTATTACTGGTGTAAAGGAATGAAAAGAGATATTTCTAACTTTACTATGAAATGTTTGACTTGTCAACAAGTTAAATAAGAATGAAAATTACCAAAAGGGATACTTCTTCATTTTCCAATACCAGAGTAGAAATGGAAAAATATATCCATGGATTTTATTATAGGATTACCAAATTCTTATCAAGGTGATAATTTAATTTGGTTTACTATTGACAGATTAACTAAATTTGTAAATTTCTTTACCATTAGAGATACTATGTCTTTATATCAACTTTATTGACTGTACCTCAAGGATATATTCAGGTTACATGGAGTTCCTCTATGCATCACATCTCACTATGATCCCAGGTTCACTTAAAATTTTTAGAAAGGACTTAAAAAGTCATTGGGTACTGAATTAAATTTTATCACATATTTTCATCACCATTCAGATGGATAGTTAGAATAAATGATTAAGACTGTGGAAGTCCTAATTCATTCCTTTTCAATAGATTACCAGGGAAGTTGGGATCAAAATCTTTCATTGGTTGAGTTTTCTTCTAATAAAAGCTTTCATTCTAGTATAAATATGGTGACTTTTGGTTATTTATATAGAAAGAGGTGCTAAAAATCCACTTTTTGGGATAAATTAGAATAAATGAAGTTATTAGGACCATATTTGGTTTAAAAAATTGTTGATAAGGTATACATGATTCAGAAATACATGAGGATATCTCAGAGCAGGTAGAAAATTTATGTGGATAATTGAAGAAAGGATATTTCTTTTGAGGTAAGTGATCGTATTTTTATTAAAGTATATCCTTGTAAAAGTGTTATGTGTTTTGGTAAAAAGAGGAAATTAATCCCACATTTATGGAATCCCACCTTTTTAATACACAACTTTACATAGCATTTTAAAAACAAAGGATCTTTTAAAGTTTTGTGTCTTGGAAATAAGGTACATAATACATGAAAAATTAAAACATTATTATATTAAATGTAAAGGTATTAATTAAGGTTTTTCCTAGGTAAATTTATTATATCCCATAACCTGGGGACATACATCAAAGGAAAGGGTGAGTAGAAGGCCCAGTAAGGGTAAACAAGGGAAACGATTTACTTGTGATCTTGAGGAATATCAACAAGAAATTAAAGAAATACATAAAGTCATGAGTAATGGAAAAAGAGGAATATAATAAAATAAAATGAATAATAGCTTTTAAATTTTTCTACAACATTTAATTTGGTATTTCATAAGATTATATCCAAGTATTATCACCGAGGTGTCATAAAAATTACCAAGGTTATTCACCAAGTTATCGTAACACTTATCATCTCTAGAGATTAAATTATTTATCCAATGCATTGGATCAATATCAGAGAAAAATTTCATATGTTTTAATTAATGTGAGACACATATATCATAATAAAACATCTCATAAATAAACCATGGATAATAAAAGAGATGGGTTTCATATCAAAATCATGATGTTTTAAAAAGTGCTTAAAAACTTAATGTTTTTGTCATTTTAAACCCACAGAAAAGGAAGGAATGTTTCATGTATGTTAATACCAGAATTAAAATAGATAATTTTTAAATCTATGTGAATATCTATAAAGAATATATAGGCTTAGTTATTCACAAAAATAAAATAAAAAAATTTCTTGATAAAAAGATAGAAATTTTGAGATGGAAATCCGGCAGCATAACGGGTATGAAACATGGTTTTAGAAAATATTAAAAGGAGAGGAGAAAAGGTTATACTATTCATAAATGAATATTAATATAGTAAAGGGATATAATAAAATGTATATAATAATATTATACAAAAACTTGATAGACATACCACATAAAAAGAGAACTTAAAAGGAAAAGAGAAGTTGAGATTTCCCTTACCTTGAAGAGTGGCTCCTAATACTCGAAGATCGGAACCTTGGTGGCTTGAGGAAACCTTGTATGTAATCCTTGTGAGGTAATAATATCATAGATTCATGGATAATGATTTTATAATTAAAGGAAACGAATGAATGGGTGGGTATTTATAGAAAAACTGAGGGAGTTTTTTATTAATTTTTGAGGACACCTCGGTAATGGTAATTGAAAAAACATGGGTTTGACCATGGTATTTTCCTATGATATTAGCCAATTGGGAAAATTATTGAGTTAATTTAACATATATGAGTCTAAAATAATTTTAAATTAATTATTACATCATTATGACAAAGCTATGATGTCATTAAACTTACCGAAAAACTTAAAATGTATTTTTTACTATTCATGAAAAACTGAAGTATTTTATAAAATTCTCATAAATTCACCCTAACCTAAAATTAAAATTCTAGATTAAAAAAAACTCTATTTTATGAAAATTATTTTCAAAAAATGAGAAATTTAATTTTTAAGTAAAATCATTATTTACTCAAAAAATACAAATTCCAAAATTATAATTAATTTTATAACACTTTGAAAAAAATAAATAAGGTTCTATAAAATTAAATTATAATCATAAGACAATAAAATATTAATTTATGATTCTATTTTTATGAAAATAAATTTTCTTTTAAATCATTATATTAATTTTAAATTTGTAAATAATCATTTATGTTTTATAAATATACTAATACTTAACTAATAATTTATAAAACATCTATTTAATTATACTATGATATAATTATATCACATTACCATTTAAGATTACCAAATTATATTTATACTTCCTTATGTGTGGTTACTATTCTATTGGTCATATTACTACTCATAAGGTTAATATTACTATTCTAAAGGGTCAAGTTATTATTCACCAAAAAATCAAGTTGATCCTATCAGACTCTAAATATCTTACTGATTAAAACCATGTATGTATGTTTTTTGAAAATAATTTCAAAAAATCAATTATTTAATTTATAATAATTATTTAAATTAAAAATATATCATTTTTCATTATTCATATATGAAACTTCTTAGAAAAATACTAAAAATTCACCTTAGATTAATTTTGACATTTGAAATTCAAAAATGATGTTTATTTTACCATGATAATTATCTAATTATGAGAAATATCTAAAAAGAAAAAATTTGACTTGTAAAATCAATTTATCAAATTTGTCTCAATTAAACATATATTTTATTAAGAAAAACTATTCTTAAAACGGAAATGATGAAATAAAATTTTTATTAAAATAAAGGGATTACAATTTAAGTGACTAAAGCCTTGAAACAAAACCACTTATAACACCCGTACACGACCTAAGGGTAAGGTTTGAGATGGTGATATACTCTTGGGGTGCCTCAGATAACATCGCCCGATTGGTAATCTCCACTAAATTGAAGTTCTCTCGTATGCGATTTTTTTCAAACTTAACATGTTAAAGATTGACTTGGGATTGGTTCAGAGTGAATCCTAGTGACAATACCTCCTTCCCAAGCTCCAATAAATGTTCTTCATATAACACAATTCTATTGGATGAGGCCATTGACTCTTCTTTTTTTATTAATTAACTATTATCATTTCTATTTATGAACAATAATCATAACATTAAAAGTATAGTTTCCAACAGTCTTGTTGACCAACAATAATAATCAACCAACAATCAAAATTAACCAATGGTCATATAATAATCAAAACCTGATGGTTACATTAAAATATACTTACTTAATTTTTAAAGGGAAAAGGTTTTGTTGAGTACAAAAAAATGACACACATTATCCAAAAACAATTATTATTAAAAAATTTCAGGTCGTTACAACAATTTATTGGACCATATGAAATCTTGGAGAAAATTTCTTAATTAATATCAGATTATTAGTATCGTATAGGTGATATAGTTGAATGAATAAATGGAGTTTGTTCATATGTTATAAAATGATATAATTTTTAGTGGTTTCTGTATATTTTCTTTCATTTGATTTTTGTTGTTGTTTATACACAATTTGAATATAAATATAAATATAATTTCACATGATAAATATATTATTGAATAATGAGACGATGATATACCACATGTAATAATTTTTAAAGGTGTTAAGTTAAACATGTGCATAATATTAGAAAATTTAGTTCTGCTTAGCACTATTATATTATATTTATGATTGTGGTATTTTTTATCATAAATGAATTGATAAATTCAAGTCGGTTAAATGGAAAAGTGTTTTCTAGGGTTACATTTTGGTTAGTGGTATGTTGTGATGGAAAGTGAATTATATTTTTTAAATGTAATATTTTATAATCCATAATTAAAATTACATTTAGTTTCTTTTTGAATATGAGTGGGTTTAGAGTATACATAGGATAAACATATTTTAAAAAATAATAAGTGTTAGGTTTTAATTATGTTAGATTTGATAAAACATGGATTATATATAATCTTGATCAATTATTATGTATTAAACATGCTATAATAGAAATATTTAAGTGATTATCATGTTTTGTTATTCGATTAATAAATTTTATGCTTATGATTCTAGATTTGTTATAGCTTTTATATATGTAATTGACATTTTATTTTTAGTTGAAATGGTTCATAATATATATATGTTGATAGGATAAATATATTATTCAAGTTATTTTAGTATAATAATACACAAATATGGTTTTAATAATATTTATATTGTAAAATGAACAAATACACGTTTATAAATAATTTTTTTTCTAGACATTAGAATTTTAGAAAATGGAATTTTTTTGTGACTTTTATTTAGAAAGTATTTATTTTTACCTTTGTATACATTTTTTATTGATTGTTTAACTAATTTTTTTTGTTTACTTTTCTAATAATTTGATCTCTAGAATAATTGTTTTTGAAAATTATTATATTAAATGTAATATGTAACTAATTTTTTTTGTTAAATTTTGGTAAATGTTGTCTTATAATATTTTCTTTGAATAATAACTTGATATTATTTGAAATTATTTTTAATATAACTCTGAATGTATGAATACAATATTTTTCTAAAATAAATACATGTGTGGATGTGATAAAAATAATTTTTATCATATATTAGAATATGATGGGTGTTTTGTATGGGCTATGTATGGTATGTTATAATGTGGGTTACTATATAAATGTTAGTAATTCATTAAGGGATAGGGTGAGGGTGATGTGACATTTTTGTTGTTGTTTGTTCTTCTTTATGGTTTTTCCGAAGTGAGGCTTAATTAATGTATTATAGTACCCATTGTGTGGTTCTTTCCTAAGGGAACCAATTATGTTAAGACTTCCCCATATTTCAAATTCACTTCCTAAGAAAATGGATATGTTATACCCATTTCATGATTTGGATTCAATAAGTACATGTGATGGTTATCACTGAGGGATAGTCTTGTATGCTAGAGGTCTTAGGTCTAATCTCATGGTACCTGTGATGTGGTTATTTCCAGATAGAGATAAATAATTTTTTATGCTCCCATGATTCAAATTCTAACCTCTTATTAGTAAAATGATATGAATTCCAGGGAACAACCATGGTATAAACTTATGGTATGATTAGTATAATTTACTGATATGTAATGAAGTTGGTACATTTGATTATTATGGTGTTTTGGTTAGTACACAATGCCTTGAATTACATGTGTATTTTTAGTGTTACTATTTTGAATATATACTCAAATATATGTGTTTTTGTATAATTCAGGGTCCCTATTAGTATTTACTTGTTTATTTTTATACTCACACCCTACACATGAACCTAAGTAGATATAGAGCTCTTATATTTGAGATACAAGTGAGGTAAAAGAACTAGTAAAATAGATTAGAGTCAGTTTAGCTCAGTGGGGATGAGTTGAAATTCTCATGGTAGTGTTAGAGACCTTTTAATAGTTTGAGGTGATATTTGAAATTTTAAATTAAGATGTGGTAATTTAAATTTTTTTAAGGCGACAACTGTCATCCTCACCAGCTTTATCTCCAAAATAGTTATTATTGAATTTTGTTTATTGAGACTCATACCCCATCTCTTATATGTTTCTTAAAATACTCTAAGTAGTAGTCATCCAAAATGATCACTGGTACCCAATATGGGATGACTACTATTTAGATTAGTTCAAGAAACATAGGTGAAGATAGAGTTAAATAGAATGAAGATGATGTTAAATTCAATTAACCATTTCCTTTAAAATGGATGCATGCTAATCATTTTACAAAAGAGTATGAATATGGAGTTAAAGAGTTCATTAAGTTTTCAATAGACCATACATGTGACCCTTCTCAAATCCTTTCTTCATGTTTATGTTATTTTTATTCAAAAAAATTAAATGTTTGACTACTCATGCAGACAATGTCTTCTTCATATGATGATGTTACCAATCCTGAAGAAGATCAGACTATTGGTGATGAAACTACAAAATTATTAGGGGATTAACAATATGTTGATGAAAAACAACAACAATTCAACATCATAGAGTTGAATAAAATTATCAATGCAAGAAGTTAGGGTATAAAATTTGAGTTTGGTTGGAATCAATGTAACCAAACTATTGAACCCAACAATTCAATATTCATTAGTTATGTTGGGGTCACAACGAGTATGAATGTACTGATTGATATTGATTCATGGCACCATGTCCAACCTGTAATGAAGGAAATTATTTGGAAATATATAATGGTAATGTTATGATATACTTTCTCTATTTTACCAAAAAATTATATAATGAAACATTGATTTAATTTTCATTATTCCATATAGAGTTTATTTATTTTAGAATATTTCCATAATATATTTGTATTAATGTTCATTTTAAAATCCCATAGAGGATTTTGAACTCTTCTTACAAAGTTACATTATAGGGATTCTGAGGGGAAAGTAAATCTCCACGCACTAGTTAGTTATGAACACATTATAAAGCATGAAATATGGTATTCTTTTATTAATCTTCATAATGATAAATCATTTCTAGTGCATTTTAGTCAATAATATATTATTAGAAATTATATATTTTATCCAACTTGATTCAAAATTGTTAATTTATGAAACAAAAAAAGAGTGCTAAAAATAAATAATGTGCATCAAAAGCAATGTAACTGTATCACAAAGTAAAGATGGGGTAAACTTCATTATAAAATAAATTGGTATGTATTTTAAATCAATAATTAAAGTTTAGTTATGTGATATGAAACAACATATGTTTCTTTATTTATATGCAGATTGATGAATCAAAATCTAAAGCCACTACCATCCCACATCATGTGCTATGGATGAAGGATCGTGTAAATAAAGAGGGTAAACTAGTTGACAAAAACACAAAAAAAGTATGGGAAAGTTTGACATAATTATAATTCATTATGATTTATAATAGTGTCACATAAAAATATCTATTTATGTTCATAATTTTTTTATATAGTTTAGACACAAGAATCATCAGTGGCCGTACCAGAATAAAAACTACTTTTAGTAGCTTTGAAGTAGTCAAAACAATATGGACGCATTATAGGATTAGGTTTTGGAGTATCTCCTTGAACATATTTCAAGAATATAAAACCACATGAAGATACATATAATATGGTGAGATGATTGCAGACACAAATAGACTCACTGAAAGAAATTATTGTTCGGTATAGTTTGGTAGACCAATGTATGAGAAATGATCAAAGAGAACCGATGATGGAACAAAGATCCAGACATGAACTAAATGATCCAACTAGATTTGAAGCTAGTCATTCCCCCAACCATATACCTTACCCGAGTTAATCAATTTTTTTAATTACTCTTTCTCTTAAATGTGAATCAAATAACTTCTAATAACTTTATATTACTAAAATTATGTAGGGTATATTTGTATGTTATTTTTATCTATCCATACCCATGAACCATCTTGTTGAGATGGATACAATGTATAATATCCCAGGAGACAAGATACACCATAAGACCCCCCAAAAGATCACATGAGAGTGGGGATTGAGGTATCTCATGAGCCGACAGCTGAGTTGCCTCTTCCACTTGATGATCCAGATATTGCAATAGTCAATGATGCTATTGGATATTTTATAGCATGGTCATATAATATTATAAAGATACATGAGGTATGTCTTTAACAAATTTTTTCATATGAAAAACCTATAATGGTTGATGATAAAATTTCTGAAGTGTGGTATGATATTACAGATGGATAAAGTGATAAAATCTAGTGAATCAACCAAGAAATAAAAATGAAATTCTGAGATGTTAGGACTAAGCTGATGATAAAGGTGATAATTTTCATGTGTTGTCTTTTTTTGTCAAGAAATATATTGAGGAAAGGAATAAATAAATTCACTTCAATTTGTTTATGGTAAAAATATTATTGAGGTTTGTTTTCTAAAAGAATACGACTCATGTTTTCAAAAGAATCATACTCACTGTGAAAGTACATCTTAATGAGAAGAAAATTCTTGGAAGGGATGGTTCTGATTGGACTCGACTTAGGTCTGGAATGAAAGTGAATACATCATGATGAAAGTAAATGGTTATCGACATCACTCTGGATCCGATATGGGAGATGTAGTTGTTTTGGTGAAAAATAAGAGTCTCTACGACTATGATGAATTATTTGTGACAATGATTTTCCAATTTGTATTTCTCATAAATCATAAGTAAGTGGTAAAACTTATGAATAAAGCTTTATTAAAGAAATGGGGAGTGAAAGAGACACAATCAATTGTTTTTCATATTGATCAGGTCTGGAAATAAAGATTGAAGAGGTGGTACTGAGTGAAGAGATGGTGCCGATTTACTATAACATCTGATTTTACATTAAACAGGATATAAAATTTTCATACCCAAGTTGATCATACTCATACTTATGTGGAATATTAGTGTATCTAGAAATGATCATACCCAGACCAATTGTATTTAGAAAAGATAGTACTCGAGATGAGAAGAAAAGACAGAAGCTGGAATGAATGGAAAGTTTCAATACTTTCCATATAAAGTCTAATGATGATAAAGTTGTTCTCAAATGAATTTAAAGTCATAAAGGATGTCATGATACAAGAATAAAATTGTGCATGAAGTTTTTTTTTTCAAGTGGGTCAAGAGAAGATAAGGGGAGAATGAGATCAATAATGTAGTCAACCATTTCAAAAGGGTTGAATTACTTTGTAGGTTTCCAACTAGGTCAAGATAAGAGGAGAAGATGAATTTTTGAATCTCAAGTGGATTAAGAGAAAAAGAGAAGGATATTTCTAAATGAATTTTCAAGGGGTATTTGTAAATTCAAATGAAATATTTTGATTCAAATTGATTCTAATAATTGTATTCAGCAAATCAGAATGGTATCCATTTTTTATACACTTTCTTTGACAATTGGTACCAAGATTTTTATTGAATAAATCAGATTGGTAAAACCAAACTCAGTAATTGAAATAGGTTTGGTGATTCAAATGAAGATCCAAAGAAGGAGATAAAGTTTGAAGAATAATTGAGAATCTTAAAGAATAGTTGACAAATTCAAAATTCACTCAAGATTTTAGGGGAAATTGAAATTTGGGTGAATTTGTGTGAGCGGAAAATATTTTTGGATCCCCCCTAAAGCATCATTTGGGTAACCTATAAAAGAAGATAAATACACTGTACTTTTTAGATGATGAATTACTATTCACCATAGTAGGGAGAGAATTTTTGAGTTTTAGAGAGAAGAATAAGTCTTTGTACCAATATTTTGTTGAAAAGGTTTTGATGGAGAAGTGAAATTTGTATTCAGATGATCATCGTATTGGGATGGATTAATTAGTTTCAGGATTTTTGTATTGGGTTTCTTGGACCAAGGAATAATTTTAGTGGGTTTTATCATAATTAAGAATTGAAGTGGTGTCAATTTATTTCTATTGTATTCTATTAGAAAATTGGACTGGAAGTATTGTTTTGGAAGAATCATACTCAGAGAAATTTGACTAGGAGAATCGGTCCTAGGAAAATCAGATTGAGTTTTCATAATAAATTCCAAGAGGTTCTTACCTTTATTCTGGGTAAGGAATTGAAGAATTTTATTTCAATTGAATACATTTTTTGAATTGAAAATAATCACAGGTAACATGAGTTGTTACACAAATGTTATTTTACCCTATTTGTGCTAAGAGAGTGCACATGCACTATTGGGATTTTTTCATAGTTCTACATGAGTGTAAGGGTATATCCTACTCATTGTAATCCAAGGATTTATTTCTAGTGAATTGTATGGTATTGGATCATTTCCAAAACATACTATAGACGTAGCTATTCTAATTGAACAGTGAACCTTGTAAATCTTTGTGTTCCTGTGGATGTGTATTGGATTTGTTTTCATCAAGGAATTGAAATCTGTAATAGGAGGAGAAGGTTTTTTCAATTGAAAAGAAACATAAAAGAAAAAGAGCATCACTGATTCACCCCTCCCCCTCTCAGTGATACAAATACACTGACTAGGATCTTTCATGAGCGTACCTTCTCCCCACAAGTTCTAGAGAAACATTTATTATCATTAAAACTTCATGCATAGACCACATTTAAAGATGAAAATATTTCTTACATTCCATATGAAAAATAAATATATGGAACTTTCATAATAAACGTAATTTATCTCAAGACTATAAATGATATTCTC
This sequence comes from Viscum album, assembly GCA_963277665.1. Taxonomy (NCBI): domain Eukaryota; kingdom Viridiplantae; phylum Streptophyta; class Magnoliopsida; order Santalales; family Viscaceae; genus Viscum; species Viscum album. The sequence goes on along the minus strand of OY728123.1, from coordinate 1,191,323,496 downwards.
AATCATGAATGTCTGGATATCTTAGTTGTGAATACATATATAAGGTACATTTTCATAATACATCTATCTAAATAGTGAGCTAATATGTTTAATAAAGTTAATAACTATTCATATTTTTTACAGGATTTTATATCACTACTATATAAAGGGTTAATCGTATGAAGCATGATTTGGATTCATTAATCCTTGTATCATTTCTACAAAAAAGTTACTTTGGATAAGGAAGAATTTGAGAAGAAAATATATGAGTTAATTGAAATGTTTGATAAAAAATATCATACAACTGACTCTTTTTGATTCATATAATTAAAAAATAAAACTCTATAATATAATCACATAAAATATATTTTTAATTTTTTCATTACTTATTTGTTTTTGATTTTTTAGGTAACACTGGATGCTGATCACAGTCAATTTGGATACCCCAAATATTTATTTTTTGGATCCAATGCATGGATATCTAACCAACCAACCACACATGATATGTATTGTGAATTTTTAATACACTTAAATCAACATTTTATAGATAAAATTCAAATTATATGTTTTAGTTTGTGTTTTAACAAGAATTTTTTTATGATAGGACGCTGACTAAATATAGGCTAAATCATGGAATGGAATCGTTATCTGAAGAGATAAAGCCTATGGATTATTATAAATGGAAAAAATTATTGTGTATATAGAAATATTTAACTATAAAAACATTTCAAAACAATTTAATTATTTTTTTCTATGCTTATGCAGTGTTTGAAGCAAGATAATGTCATTGATTATGGATATTATGTTTTCAAATTTTTGAGAGAGATCATAAATCATGAAAAGACCAGAATCCCCCAACAGGTAATTTCCAAATGTAATTAAAATTTTATTTAATATATTTCATAATAATTTATTTGTATATATTTTCTCATTACTATCAAGATTTTAGACAACCTTCACACTCAAAATAAGAAGTAAATTTATTTAGAGATGAGTGAGAAATGTACATGTTTTTAGAATGTTTTACGATAAAAAATTTGGTGATTAACTACTATGTTTGTGATCTCGTATGATTTAAAACCTTAGAAATATATTTGTTTGCAAAACATTAGTGACATAGTGATTATATATTATTTTTTATTTGTTTGTCAAGGATAATTATAATGAAGTAAATAAATTTGTTTAGAAGAGCTGACCTGTAAAAAATAAAATTGTTGGGAAATGGTGGAGGAAAAGGTGAAGGTGGAGGTGGAGGTAGAGTCAGAGTTGGAGACTGAGGTAGAGGAGGAGGCGAAGGAATAGACCAAGGCAGAGGAGGAGATGAAGCATTGGATTGCAAATAATAAAATTGTTAGGAAATAAAGTAGAATGAGGATCATACCAAGATTGTTCTTGAGAATAATTTTTGAAAAGTTCACACAACACTTTTCAATTAAGATAAGATCCATTGTGCAAGTGTTTTAGGTTGATTATTGAATTTTTTTTCACCACTTGTTTAAGTGATTTTAAAGAAGAATTTAAGTGGAGGATTTTTTTAGAAAAAAACACCACTTATTTTTTAAAACTAATTATCATAGGATAAAATTTATATTATCACATTCAAAGTAATATAAAATATTACTAAAGTATGAAATAAACCCCTCACTAATAATAAATTGAACAAAAAAAATACAGTTTCTTACCCATGACTTCTCTACCCTACAAATAAAGGGTCTTAGTAGTGGATCCAATAGTCACTTGGGAGTCATACAACACCAATCAAATAATTAAATATCTATATAATCCAACTTAAATATTTGAATAAATATGTTTTTAATCAATCACTGAATCCAGTAGATGTATGAGATAAATATTTGTGGAAAACCAACATTGAGAGATCATAGTCATCGAGGCAGGTTGGTGTCAAAGGAAACATGAAATTAAATGAAAAGAAATTTACTTATGAAGAAATACCTAAAAATGAAAACCCCCCTTCAAATGAAATCATAAAGCTCCAAAAATACAAATGAACACCCCTTTGAAAAAGAAGTCAGTAGCTTGATCTGAAACCTCTAAAAAAATAAATAAATACAAAATTTCATCGATTGAATCATGAATTTTCTGAAAAGAACAATACATTGGTTTCAATTTGGTGGGTGGTGGAATTATTTGGTCTATTTGATCATAAATTAGATTCATGATATAATATCATAAATTCTTGTGAAATCCATACAAGTAAAATTATTTCTGCATGTGCACATTCATTATATAAATTGATCCATGTTTATAATCTCATTAATAAAAAACTCACCATCATTATCAATAAAAAATACATGAGAATATGGATATTACCATTTTAATGAACAAATAATTATGATGTTATTTTATAGTTTATCATCACCCAAAATATTGAAAAGGATATACCAATATACAACACAATACAAGAAGAATTAATGAATGCACTAGATTTTAGTGTCATTTGGATTCTATAAAGGGATATACTGAAGTTTAATACTGTAAAAAAGGTGTAAAAAAATTACAATAGAGTTTACTGTCCTATGAAAATACATAATGGGTCACACTGAAGTTTTTTACATCAAAGAAGGTAAATGGTTTATCATGGAGTTTTTACTCTATATGATAGTGAAAGGGTAAGATATTTTTTTTATGTTCCATAAAAACTCATATGTAAATTTTTATTTTAATTAAATCAATTAATACTGATAGGTTTACACTAATGGTTAATGTTTTCTAGGAATAAAAGACTTCGTCAACAAGGATGATTCACTCTTGTTCTATGATCATGCACTCAACAAAGATGATTCACTCATGATGATGTAATTTTATTTTTATTCTCCAATGCATTCAACATTATGGGTTATGAAACTAAAATATTGTTAGACGAACTAGAGTGTTGAATGCACTATAGGATAAAAAGACACATTGGAATCAACAATACATGATGTACCCAATATGACTCAAATTGCGCAGCTTTAACTTAAAATTAAAATTTTATTAATATACTATTTCATATTTATGTTTAATTTATGTCTTTATAATATTACTAACATAAGAATTGTTTTATTATACAGTTTAATTATTTTTCTCGAGTTGGGGTGGTTTGTTTGAAGTTTCTCATGCTCATAAGAGATTGGACTTTGATTCTGAAACTAAGATAACCAAAACAAGGAAATGGGTTAACAATGTATACAACCATTATGAAAATTTGGATTCTTACTAATTATTTAGTTAATTTATTCACCATTTTTTCTACCATTTTAAGTTAAATTCCTTATCATTTTTATTCTTATATTTTTTTTCACATATATTTTGGGAAGCCATATTTTCCTTCAATCATATGCAACAAGACAGAAAAGAGAGAACATTTTTTTAGATGAGGCATTTTAGGTAGCATGGTGTTTCTTCTTCTATCCAAATGGAACATTTCTTTCTTTTATATCTTAGTGTAGATGGTTTAAAGAAAAACAAACATCACATAATCAATCAGTCGCACCTCAATCCAATACATGGTGTGTCCGGTATGACTCAAATGATATGTTTTTTAGTTTATAATTTAAATTTTAGTTCAAAACATAAATCACATACTTAAAACTAATCAAACACATTAATATTGTTTTGATACTTTAGGAAAAAAATACATATTTCATTTGGGACATGTATGCATTAATCATACCTCAATCAGACACATGGTGTGACCGTAAATACTCCAAATGCGTCTTTTTATTTAAAATTGACATTAATTTTAGTAAAAAAGACAACTGACATACTCAAAACTGAGTAAACACATTAATATTGTTTTGATAATTTAGTAAAATAATCCATAAATAATTTGTGATATTTTTGAATTAGACGTACCTTAATCTGATACACGATGTGCCCAGTATGACTCAAAGTCTCCATTATCAATTTAAAATTGATATTTTAGTTCAAAAAGTGTCACTCACTAAAAAAATAAGAAAATGCACTTGGATTTTCTTGATAATTTAAAAATATGATTCATAATTAATTTTTTATGTGTATAAGTATCATATCAAACCCACACACAATGTGACCAATATGACTAAAAGTGCGTGTTTCCAATTTAAAATGACATTTTAGTAAAAACTATAAGTGGCATAATCAAAACTGATAAAATAGATTTTTATTGTTTTTATACTTTAGGAAAATGATCCATAATCCATTTAGTATGTGTATGAATCATCCTCACCTCAATCTGACACATGGTGTGACCAATATGACTCAAAGTGTGTCTTTTTATTTAAAATTGACATCAATTTTAGTAAAAAATATAACTAACATACTCAAAACCAATAAAAATTATTATTATTGTTTCAATACTTTAGAAAAATGATCCAAAATTCATTTGTGACATGTAGGAATCATCCTCACCTAAATCTGATGCATGATGTTCCCGGTATGACTAAAAGTCTCTATTATCAATTTAAAATTGACATTTTAATTCAAAAAGTGTCACTCATTAAAAATTGAGAAAATGAGATCATATTTTCTTGATAATTTAGGAAAAATATTCATAATTTATTTTTTATATGTAGGTATCATTCTCATATCAAACCCACACATGATATGACTAGTATGACTAAAAGTGTATGTTTCTAGTTTAAAATGACATTTTAGTAAAAACCACAAGTGGTATACTCAAAACTAATAAAAAAAATTTGGATTGTTTTGATACTTTATTAAAACAATCCATAATTCATTTGGGATGTGTATAAATCAATCTCACCTCAATATAATGCATGGTGTGATAGGTATGACTCCAAGTGTGTCTTTTTATTTAAAATTAACATCAATTTTAGTAAAAAAGAAAAATGACATATTAAAAACCAAGAAAAACATTTGGATTGTTTTTATAATTTAGGAAAATGATCTATAAGTAATTTTTAATGTGTAAAAATCAACCAAACCTCAATCTGATACATGATGTTCCCAGTATGACTCAAAGTCTCCATTATCAATTTAAAATCAACATTATTTCCAAAAGTGTCACTAACTAAAAACAAATAAACATGCTTGGATTGTATTAATAATTTATAAAGAATATTCATAATTTATTTGTGACATATTGGAATTAGTCACACATCAAACCCACACATGATGTGACCGACATGACTCAAAGTGCATGTTTTTAGTTTAAAATGACATTTTAGTGAAAAAATAATGTTCCATACTCAAAACTAAGCAATAACATTTGTACTATTTTAATACTTTAGAAAAAATGATCCATAATTCATTTGGGATGTGTATAAATCAGCTGAACTTCAATCCGATGCATGGTGTGACCATTATGACTCCAATTTCTTCTTTTTATTTAAAATTGATATCAGTTTTAGTTAAAAAAAGACAACTAACATACTCAAAACCAAGAAAACACATTTGGATTGTTTTGATAATTTAGGAAAATGATCCATAAGTAATTTCTTATATGTATTAATTAGCCTTACCTCATTCCGATGCATGATATTCCCGATTTGAATCAAAGTCTCCGTTATCAATTTAGAATTGATATTTTAGTTTAAAAAGTGTCACTCATTAAAAACTAAGAAAACACACTCAAGTTGTATTGATAATTAATGAAAACAATTCATAATTCATTTTTTATGTGTAGGAATCAGTCTCATGTCAAACCCACACATGATGTGACCAGTATGACTCAAAGTGCATGTTTCTAGTTTAAAATGACATTTTAATAAAAAACACAAGTGATGTAATCAAAACAAAGAAAAAAAATTCATATTATTTTTATACTTTTGGAAAATGATCCATAAATCATTTGGTATGTGTAGGAATTATCCAAACCTAAATCTGACACATGTTGTGATTGATATGACTTTAAGTGTTTCAATATATACGGGTCATCTTAGTTTAAAACGCGCATCACATCGCCAAAACCAAGAAAATGATCCTAGATTGTTTTCTCATCATTCTATATGATATTACTTAATTAATTTCTTTATAATTTTTATCTTATACCTATTTACTTAATTTTTAAAGAGGTAATTCTTGAAGATGAATAATAAATGGTCTGACGTGAAAGAATCAACCACAACTCAATTTGATACATAGTTTTTTTGGTATATGAATAAAAGTTTAATTTAAAATTAACACTTTCTATTTAATTAATTAATTAATTTTATTACTAACATAATAATCATTTTCTTATATAGGAACATTTTTTTTCTTGAGCAGGGTTGGTTTTTTCTTTTATACAGGTGCATTCTTTCACTTTATAATATAGTTTTTTCTTGTATTTGTGTTAATTTCATTTAAATTATATATCTATATCTGATTTTTCTAATTTATAGTACTATTTATAGTGCTATAGCGTGCTGTTACAGCACACCATAGTATGTCCTGTTTTGGGTTCTACGGTGTGCTGTAACATCATACTACAATATGCCCTTTTATCATTACTACTTAATATCCTAATAAAGGAATACTTTATTAGAACTGATAACGGGGTTCTTTATCAGTGAAAAAAATAAGTTCTAATAAATTTTTTCCTTTATGAGCACTTTTATAAGCACTGATAAAGGTTCCCTTTATTAGTGCTTTTGAAAGTGATGATAAAGGGCCCATTTGTTAGCACTTTTCTAACAATGATAAAGGCCTAGGGATTTTAACCATACTATGGTAGTCATTGATTTTTTATCACTGATAAAGGTATATTCTAGCACTATTAAAAGACTCTTTAGTATTAGTTCATGGATCAAAAATACCAGCATCCTCTGATTGAAGTGATGGACATATAGCTGACATATATTTCAAGAACTGTTTGATGACAAGTTTACCTCTTCACACTCCTATATAGTCATTTTTTGACCTCAAATTCTTTTGAACGAGAATTTTTTAGCTCAGTAGTGTGAGAGGTTTGAGATGTCCTTGATGAGGGCCAATACCTAGTGGGTATGATGTTTTTCCTAGGTTAGCATCAGACTCTCCACTGATGCTCCTCACATAATACCTATCTCAAATGATCATTTGGCCCAAAGTTTTCATCTTATTTGTCATATAGGGCCTCTAAGATACACTATTAAAATTATAAAAAAGATATTTAATTATCAATTACGTATCAAAATTTGAAATATCAATAAAAATACTTATAATATTTTCTTGTGTCTATGAATTTACATCACTTCCAACCTTTTTATTCCCACTCAACAAAAATAAATTTGTTTAAGGAACACAACCTTCAATGACCAATGCCACTTGCTGAAAATGTCATTCCATACAATATTGTTTTTGTAATTTTATTGAAAAAGGAAAATCAAAAGGAGTACAAAAAGAAGGATAAGACCAGAAGGAGCTCTCCCCCTGAAGGAAAGCCTATGGAGGTCTGAAGTAGTGTAACCCGGGGGCATCCCCTTTTATGAAATCAATCCCCATGGATTTAATACTACCAAACGTATGAAGAAACACATCCTCCATGCCGAGGTACCCCACTGAAGCTAGGCAGTCCGCCACCTTGTTCCCCTCCCTCCAGGTATGTCGTATACTAATGGTACTATTGAGAATACTTTTGTATTTCCTGATATTATATCATATCGGACAAGGTGTGACCCCAAACCCTTTCAAGGAATCATGGACAACCAAGGAGTCTGTTTCAACTTCAGAGATGCCCAGCCCATGCTGCCTACACAGGGTGAGGCCAGTGAGCATAGCCATTGCCTCCACTTGGAGAGAGGATCCCTGCCCCAACCTGGCTGAGAAACCTAAATAAACAGACCCAAAAGCATCCCGCACCACTCCTCCACCATGCATGTACCTCAGAATATAAGAACCATCTGCATTGAGTTTCAAGACACCCGAAGGTTTGTTCCATCTAACCTAGTTTCCAGACCTGATACTGGAAGCCACATTCATCCTGGACTGAAAATGATGGATCGAGGGAACCTCTTTCCAACCCTTCACTACCTTATTCCAATCCAACATGAGGTTTTTTTCTCAGACAATTATAACAAGGACAGTCATTGTCCATCCCTCATGCTTCATCTTGTTTCGTGCCTTCCAAATACACCAACACCCTACATGCAGCAACACCGAGCGGGCCACCTTCTCCACCCCGCCTCTCTCAGTGTCATGAAACCAGTCCTCCAAGAAGGAAATAATATCACCATATGGAGTACGAACCACCGAAAATTCCCTCAGAGCGTTCCAAACCTCAATATCCCATTCACTGCCGAAGAAAAGATGAGTAGCGCTCTCCTCTATATGCGCCCTACAACAACACATGCATTTGGATGCCATTTGGATTCCACACCTACAAATATTATCATCAGTAGGCAGCCCTCTATTTCGAAGCCTCTATGTGAGAAAGTTATATTTAGTAGGAATTCTTTCCACCCAAATAATCTCATCCCATCCCCCAGGCTGCACCGATCCATGCACCACACCCCTGAAACTCTTTGATGAGAACATACCCGAGGTAGAAGTGGTGAAGACACATATGTCATCTTAGGAGTTCATCACAATACGCTGGAAACTCTCTCTTTGACTGTTATCTAGAACCGCAGAGATGAATGATGGGAAGAGACTCGCTTCCCTGAATGTGATATTTGTGTCCAGGTATCCAGGAAATGCCAGTACACCGCCCCCCCAGTCCTGGTGCCAGAAAGATAGATCACCTCTCCCAACCAACCAATGCGCAAAAGGGATAAGGATCTCAACAATCGGCCCAACTGTCGACCATAGGGTAGAGTGACCCCTATCCACCGATCCACGAAACCCTGATGAGTGAGATTTCATGGTTATGCCCCAGATATTACGTCATTCCAGCATGCTCCATGCAAGCCTTTCTTGCATATAGAAAATGGTATCACTTAGGTTACTCACACTGATCCCCCCCTTAACCCATAGGTTTCGCCATTCTGGTCACCCAATGTTTCTTCCCTCCTGCGTATGGGTCCCATATGAAGGAGACGAGGATCCTATCGATGGAGCTGATCACCCCCTTAGGAACCTCTCTAGATGAGAGACCGTGGATGGGGGAAGCCATCAAGATGCTGTTCACCAGGGAGATACTCCCTCCAAAAGATAAGAATTTATTTTTCCAGTTCAGCACTCTCTCCGTGATCCTAGAGAGGAGAGCGTCGAAGTCCCGAATCCAAAGTCTCCCCGATGAAAGAGGCGTGTTGAGGTAAGTCATAGGGAAATACCCCTTCTATATGCCCAAACACCTACTGAACGACTCCACCCTCTCAATCGTGCACCTGTTGGAGATGAAGAAATCGCTCTTACCTTTGTTGATGCTCTGCCCGCTCCAACTGCAGTATCTGTCCAGGACCTCACTTAAACATCGCAGGGATCTACTTTTCCCATTCAGAAAGAGGATGGTATCATCGGAAAACATTATCTAGGAGATAGATGGAGCCTTTAACCGACACCGGTATGGGAGAATTCCACTGTTATTGATACTCCTTCAGATGATCCGGCTCAACACATCCTGAGTGAGGATGAACAACGTAGCCGGTATTGGGTCCCCTTACCTAAGGCCTCGGGTAGACTTGAAGAAACCAAATGTTTTTCCCATAAATGAAACCAAAAACCACGCAGCACTGAAGCAACTGAAGAGGATATCCACGTTCCCGGAGTTGAGGCCAAAGCATGCCAAGACTCTGTTAATAAATCTCCATTCGACTCGGTCTTAAGCCTTGTTCATATCCAGTTTGATGACCACATTTGATGTCATTAACCATCTCCTGCGCTAAGGAAACCGCCTCTTGGATAGAGCAAACCTTGGTCATTAGGTTCATTTTTTAGTTAGGTTGTTTGGTAATTTGGTCATTTGGTCATTTGGTGATTTGGTCATTTGGAAATTTGGGAATTTGGCCTATTCCATTTATCAATTTGGATATTTTTCCAATTCTATTTGTGTTACATTATTTGGTTGTTCAGTTGGGCCATTTGTCCATTTGACCATTTAGGAATTTAGATATTTTTCCAATTGGGCATCTGACCAATTGGCCATTTGTCCATTTGGCCAATTTTCCATTTGAGAATTTGGTAATTTGGGTATTTGGGCATTTTTCCAATTGGTAAATTTTCCATTTGACCATTTTTCCATTTGGCCATTTGGGAATTTGGCCATTTGGGCATTTAGGTAATTGGAAAATTGGGAAATTGGCCACTTCAAATGGCCAAATATCAATTTGACCATTTTTTCATTTGATTATTTGGCCATTTGGGAAATTAGGAAATTGGGAAATTGAGCAATTGGGAAATTGGGAAATTGGGAAATTGAAAAAATGGGCAATTGGACATTTATCCATTTGAGATTTTGGGAATTTGGGAATTTGGGAATTTTTCCATTTTTCCATTTTTCCATTTGGCCATTTGTCCATTTGGTCATTTGGAAATTTGGTCATTTTTCCATTTGGATATTTTTTCATTTGGTCATTTGGTAATTTGGTCATATAGTCATTCATTCATTTAGTAATTTGACCATTTGGTCCTTTATCCATTTGATTATTTGATTATTTTTCCATTTGGTCATTTTGTTTATAAAAAAATAGATTAAAATAGTTTCACCAGAACAACATTATTGTTTAAAATATCCAATTTTTTTTGACAAAACAATCTCCAAAATTACATTACAAAAAGTAATCATTTCAAAATACCCACCCCTTTTCAAAACTAATTTTCATTCAAATAATAATTTTAGAAAATAGTTTTATTTATTAAAAAGTAACTAGTTAAAGGTATTCAACCCATGCCAATACCCTTTCCCCATTTTAAAATAAAAAATCATAAAAAATATCTCCTTAGTTTAAAGGGGAATTTCTGGCCTTATATTAAAGGGATTCATGAGAAGAAAAATTCAATTTTAGCATGAAAATATAACTAAATGGGGAATTTATAACCTTTTAGAATATTCTATTTTAGTTTACTCTCAACATTAAAAATATTGAATCCTATATAATAATGATATCCCCCAAAATTTTAACTTTATCAAATAAATCCATTATACTTAAGTAACAATATAAATATAGATATTATTTCTATTCATATTAAAGTACTTATCACCTCTCATTATTGGATATAATAGTGCCCCCAAAGTGTGAAAATATGTCCTAAAATATTTATTCTTTTTTTTTCAGAGTATCCTAAAAACAAAAATTCAATACAATTAATATAAATTAAATTTTCAATGAAAACCATTAAATATTAAGAATACCTTAAACTCATTAATCTTCCAATATGCGATCATTTCTTGATATTTTGTTTTTGGATAGTTAGGGAATATTTGTACACCCACTAAATAGAAACCGACACTACAATTCCAACCAATATATAACTCGTGCTTATATGATCACCAAACTCCCCAATATCCATAAACCGTTTGACTTTAGCAGCTTCACTATAAGGAAAGTTAAACTGATGCTACTACAGACATGTTAATTAATATAAATAAAACAATAATATAGATATAAATTTAACAAATTATCCTACCCATATCTCCAACCATGATTTCTACTTGATTTCATTACTGATATTCATCCATGAGACTGGTTGCACTATAATTATATCATTGTACTTGGATAAAGTTCCCATAAAAAATCTACAATTCTTGTAATTTTTACCTATCATTTGATTGTATTTATTTTAATCCACTATTATTTGTGTTTGGTGATTCCAGGATTCATGTATACGGGTGCGCCCCCATTGCCTATTATAAGATCCCACTAAATAAGATAAAAGGAAAAAAATAAGAATTAATTCATATTATAACATGATAAATGATGTGATATAATTTGACATGATTATAATAAAAAAACATGATGTAGGTTACTCATTAGGTCCTGATGGATTAATGGGATATCCTTAATCCATAGCCTATGAAGGATGTGCCTATTCCAATGCATTCACTAGGTCATCTACATGTACTGGAGTTGAAGCCGAAGGAACATAATCATTATATCACGGATGAATAGTAGAAATAGAGGTGATATAAACATGGTAGGATAATGATAAACAGGCTAGGGATACATAATATGATATAGATATGGTATAAGTGGTAATTTCCCTAGATGTGGCGTATACATGGTATGAGAAGAAGAGTCTAAATGTCATGATGATGGAGGCATGGGTGGGAACATCCCTAAAGGCTCAAGTGGGGGATGAAAATGTGTAGTATATGGGGTGTTCATTGACAGGTTAGGGTGTGAATGGGTATGATGGGTACTCCGTGTAGCTCTAGGAGCACCCCCTCTTGGACCCATACTAGTAGGATGAGCAGGAGTCAACTTTTCTCAACTGTATGTCCCTATTTTTTTATAAAGAATAAGAGCATGAAATTAATTTTAATATAGAAGTAAAATATTATAATTATTATACTCACTAAGGAAACTATATGAGGAAACCCTAGCTCACACATCTATCGATCATTATCAAATAATCTCTTCCTTTAACTTCTTTAATATATTTCATAATATGCATAATAATGAAATGCACATTTTTTAGAAACATTTTTTAAAAATTATACATACAACTTAGAATTCAAAGAAGTGATAAACAATATCATAACATGTTTTAGAAAGTATAATTTAAAACCAAGTTATACATTTTTTAAAAACCCATTTTAAACCCATTTTTCTAATTAAAATAAATATAATTGAATTTAATGAAAAAAATAATAATAAAAAAGTATCATTCTAAACTGAAATAAAATTAAAGTAATTATAGTAGTATCAAACTAAGAAACACACATCACGGTAAACTAATTTAACTGTGAACATATATGGTTGCTTCTATATATTACCCACCACTACTTTAGTTTCAACATCCACTCTCACAATGTGACAATTTGAGTAATCAAATATAGTATTTTGGTTAACACCAATGGAGGCATCGATGGTGTCAATTTCATCCCCACCACTATGAAAAATATGTCTTGGGACTTCAATAATGACACCGTAATCATGTCTCAAATGATATTTCAAATAAAACAATTGTTTTTAAATTAATGCCAAAATACATGGTTCATCAGTATCTAGGAATTCATGTCAATAAATTTGAATCCACAGTCATCAATAAATGTACCATTTCATGTCATTGAATTAAACCATATACATTTTATCACAGTGACTCGACCATGTGATTAGTAATCCAATAACAATATTTTCTCAACAAGTCCATAATAAGACACAATTTTATATCAAGGCCTACTATTTGATACACCATAATAATAATAATATATTATTGCAGCTAACATAATTCCATCATGTTATGTTCTCATTTTCACCACTTGATCAGTTGTAACAAATTTACACCCATTGATTATTAAATATTTTCATTCACAAACTAAAGAATTGGGTACAAAAGCCAACAATACTAATTCTTGAGATAACGAGTCAACATGTAAACTCAATACTTGAAATATATTTGAATAATACAATTAAATGGATATCTATATTTTAAGTTAATTAATGAAATGGTAATACCTTTGATTTTAACCAAGCAATAAAATCTTTACTATGTAAAGACTCTCTCCTTCTCAAAGGGAAATATTGATGAAATCTACTAATAATTTGTTTTTTTACATAAATAAAACAATAATAAAAGTTTAAGGTATATGTGAAATGACATAGTATGAGATAAAATATAAATATTCAAATTAATTACTTGATATAGTCATTGAAAAAACCACTGTTAAACAAGACTGTGTGATGTACCATATCACACTCTTCAAGGCTCAATGTAGATAATGTATATGACCCAGGAATTCCTCCAGTTTTGGGAAGAGATGGAAATGAGGGATAAATTTTCTCATAATGTTCATATTTATTTCTCATTGCCTGGTTATTTCTTGTGCTCACATTAGATAAATACATTGATAAAAAATCCATACATTCTTGAGCCAAATAACCTCTCATAATGGAACCTTTAGGATGATTATTTTTGTGAACATAATATTTCATTGTGCACATATTTCTTTGAGTATGATACATCCATAAAAAAGAAATGGGTTCCCGAAGAAGTGTTTTGGTTGGAAGATGAATTTTTAAATGCAGAATGTAAGTGAAAAATTATTGAGGAAGTATTTTACAACTCACAAAAAATTAATGGTGCCTCTTACTTCATTTTTATCAAGAAAGACTTGGATAAACATTTAGCACATGGGTCTCTAAAAAATTGAATAATTAAATCAACTTTACCCTTACATTATTGGATAATAAATTCTATATTTCTATTCGAATTAATTCATATAAAAGGATGTTATAATCATGATTTTTTAGTGATTTTAGTTTCAACTCCCTTCCATTGAATCATTTAGATATGTTTCTGGAATAAACATCAGGAAACTTGATATTCTCCAACACTTCCAAAAATTTATTTTTCTCTAAAGGTGTCATCACATAAGAAGTATAAGGATATTTCCATTTGTTTTCACTAATACGTATAGGATGTAGTTCTGGTTGAATACCCCAATCCAACAAGTCCCAATGAGATCATAAGTCATCTTTGGTCTTCCCCTTTATATTTAGTATAATTTAAAGAAAAATTTCACATATATTTTTCTCAATGTGAATTATGTATAAACAATGATGTAACAAATTGGTAGAACAATATGGTAACTCAAAAATATAATTATCTTTTTCCAATTTTAAGTGGATTTAGTGTCAATATTGTTCATCTTTTTATATTTCAACTGACCTTTCCCTAATGAAAAACTAAAATCCTTCAATTCATTAATCACATTAACGACTGACATATATTGAGGTGGCTCTTCAGTGTCAACATTATTATCAAAACTTCATTAATTCTTCCTATATTGATTATCCATAGGTAATAATTATTGATGCATTATGGAACTAAAACTACAATGATATTTAAGTCTTATAATCTGTCTATTATTCATACAAATAGGACATGATAGTTTTCCCTTCGTGATCCAACCAGAAATCATTTCATAATAAGGGAAATCATGTATAGTCTATAGAAGGGAATAACGCATCTGAAATATATTTTTAAAGAATAATTGAGTGTTCACACACCCATATCCCAAAGTTGCATCAACTCCCTTATTAAAGGTTGTTAGTAAATATCTATATCATTTCTAGGATCAAAAGGTCCAATTATTAGTATACTTAATAAAGTGAAATATTTTTTCATACACATCCACAAATAAAGATTATAAACCTAAATAAAAACTATCCACGTGATGTGAGAAGTAAGCATCTAACCAAACGGATTAAAACCATCACAAGATAAACCCAACCAAACATTACACACCTTAGATGAAAAATCATGATGTTGTGCATAAAATTACTACCATTCTAATCCATATACATGATGAACCAACTCATCATTATCTTTAATTATCTGAACTTAATGCCAACACACATTGGTTGAAATTTCTGCATACATGAATAGATTTTGAAGCCTAGAAATCAATGTAAAGTGACACATGACTTTTTATGAAACACAAGATGGTGTTCAATATAAATTTTCCTTCCATAGAGATATACCACATTATTTACAGTCATTAAGGTCTGATATTTACTCCCAAAATAAACTCTAATCTTTTGGACAAGCGTGAATTTTATTAGTAGAAAATCCAACTTCTTAATTAAATTCCATGCCTTATAATGATTTGAGGGAATATATAAACCATCATGAAACAAGTCCTTTAAAAAAGGTGATAATATAATCAATTAAAATATTAGAAATTCCATAAATGGTTTTTCCATGATATACCAACATTAAAAATTCCAACTTTGTTATTTTAGTACATTCCTAATATACATGAGTTCTGGCATCATCCATTATTTTTTTCACTCTCTTAATATCATCATCTTTATTATTTTCCTCATTTTTATTGATATCATTGTCTTCTTTCATTGGAATACTATCTCTCTCGTGATGATGCACAAATGGAAACCTATCAAATATCAAATTATCCATACCACTTCTTTCTTCCCATCCATGAATAGTATAAGATTATCTCATCTCTTTATTATGATACCAAACACAATAGTTTATTTAAAATCAAAATTTTTTCATATAGTACTTAAATTCTTCCTAACTTAACTGTGGTATTCCAATATAATTATAACATAGAAACTATATACAAACTCTATCTAAAGCATTGTAAAATGAAAAATCTAAAAAAATATCTAAATTATTTTGAGAATCGGTTGAAATCCAATAGGTATGATAAATAAATATTCTATCCATTTATTATAGGGAAAAATGTTATATTAAAATTAATAATATAAATAATAATGAAAAAATTCATTACAACCAATTTTAATATGAAATTAATCAAAGAATTATAATAGCTTGAAAAACAATGAATAAGTGAAACAAAATATGCTATAAGTGATGCCTAAAAATAACAAACCATACAAAGTATAAGACATGTAATGAGAAATAACTATTACACAATACAATTAAAAACATATGTATTTATGAAATAATTGTTTTTAAAACTTCCATATTTTGAATATGACATTAATCCAATTAAATACACTAGTCTCTATGATGGAAAACATTTAATGAAGAATAAAAACAATGTGTCATCCAACATCAAAACCAAAAAAACACAGTATAATAATATCAAGGAAATTATACCATAATTTATATAAATGTAAATAATCACCCAATCATAATATCATAGAAACCATGATTTATAAAATAAAAAAATATATCCAAAATGTAATAAAGGATATAGAAACCCAAAGTTGTATGATATATGAATTAGGAAAGTGTATATGTATTTAAGACATATTTAATCCAATCATATTGGGAAAGGGGAAATTGTATGGAGTCATAACACCATGATCCTATCCCATATAAAGTAAGTAAATCAAAATACCAATCGCTTCTTTCAAAACCTACTCATCACAAGCTACGATACCATATTAGGGGATCTATCATAGAAATATATCCCCATTTATACTCTTAAGAATAGGTAAATAAACATGAAAATTTCTACTATACTGACTATAATGCTATAATGATACAAAGTTCAAATACAAATTAAAAGTATAGTGTGGTGGAAATTAAATAACACTAATAGGAAACCAAATTGAATACAATGCATGATGCAATTGGATATTATAGAATACCACTATGAATATAAATAAATAATGAGTCAAATTATAAGAAAAAACCAATAAATAATCATAGAAACCCAAAAAAGTTACATGTATTGGAATAAATAACAATTAAGGAATACTAGCAGAAAAATGTTAATTTCTTATCTAGAGTGGTATTCTCATTTTAAAATATAATTAAGGATAACATTTATTCATGAAAGGATTTTATTTAAGGTTAACATTACTTATATTATTAAAAAACAATGAAAATAGATTTTACATGATGTTATATTTTAATTTATGAAGCATTTAATTTGGGGAAGATCTATCAAGACTAAATAATTAATCCATTTCATTTAACTTTATGAAACCCATCCATTACTTCACCAATAATGAAACCTCTTAATTTAGGTAAAGTGTGGTTAGATGGTGTTTAATTCATTTAATGTGTAGTGTAAATAAATGGATAACTACTCAATATATGATAAATGAACTAAGGAATTATTCTTAACAAAGAACTAAGTTATACTCAACAGTTAATAAAAATAGGTTAAACTAATGTTTATATCATTAAATTTTTCTTAAAGAAATAAATTCTCATGTAAAAAATTTATCAATGGAAACCATGTTTCATAAAATCAATATGATCTAACAAGCTTTCAATTCTAACTTATATAATTATTTCATGACATTTACCAAATACTTTTATAAATATTTGTACATAATAATGGTTTTAAAATTCTTAAACATTTGAAATATAATTAATTATTTATTTAAATGAATATTTTATCATTTATTCATGTCTAAATTATAATAATGAATTCTAAGAAACATGATTGAAAAGTAATTTAAATAAAATATTTAATTTCTGAAGAACCAACCTTTATTGATAAAGTAATATTCTAGATTTACTTATAATAGTATAATCATGTACATCATCGCACAATTATTTATTTTTGGGTTAAAACAATACAATAAATAGTTTAACCATTGTTCATAATATATCAAATTAAATTTAAATAATTAAATCCCATAACTCAAGGATAATAAAAAATAATATTAACACTTTTAGTTAACTTAAATATGATTTATAACATTAAAAATATCCAAATCCCTATAATATTCCACCAAAAGAATCTCAAATTTAAGAAAAATTTATAAGAATCCATAGGATTGTTTTTAAAATGAATAAATTATAATTAAAACATTAATTATAGGAATTTAATAGACTATATTTGATCTCTATTAGACTATAGATTTTAAAAAACGATGATATAAGTGATATCAACATGCTTTAGTAGAATCACACGCATAAATAAAAATAAAAATAATAGCCATCAGAAGAGAAAAATGATTAAAACTCACTAATTTGATGTAAAAGAATATTATAATAAAAAAATTATTTAATTGAGGGATAATTTTGGATAAAAAAACTGGCCATCGCTTGGGTGAGCGAAGAAGAAAGAAAAGAGGGAAGGAAATCTTACCTCTCAAAGTTCGCAATAAAAAAATGCTAAAAATGAGGAATAGGAGATGACTGATGGGGGAATTATTACCTGATAAGGTGAGGGGGAGGCCAAGGATTGTATTAGGGGAGGGGTTGTTAGGTATCATTGATGAGGAAGTAAGGGGGAGGCTGATATGTTAATCCTACATACCCATAATTTTCAAACAATAGTAGGTATAACTCAACCCATACCAACAATTTTTTAACACTATGGGTATAGATTTTACCAAGAACTCTATACCCATGGTTTATCTAAACCATGGGTATATATTAATGGGGATAGACCCATTTTCTAGTAGTTTTTTTAAAAACATGGATATAAAAGAAAAATGATTTTCAATCGAAGAGAGAAATAAAATTGATTCTTATTAAAAAAATATTTTTGATCCCTTGAGTACTTAAAAAGTGGAAAATGAAAGGAAAAGTGTATTATAAATAAATAACTAGATTATAATAAATTACTTGAGTTTATTGAGATATTTATCATTGGAAACATAATCATAAACAATCCTGATAAATGATGACATTGTAACATAATTTTTTACCACTTTGGTATCTTTTGAATCATAAAAACCATTAAAGATCCATATAAAATAAAAAATTAAATATAATTAAAATAATTATATTCATTATATAACAATTAAAATTTCAGTATATACACTTCATAAAATAATATAGGTGCATAACATATCTTATGTCCCAAAGAAGGCAATTTGAGAAAAAAATCCCTTACCTTAAGTCTTGACTTCCTTCATACATGTTCAAACCTCATGTATAATTAATATAAGTTTATTATATATATATATATTAAATAAACTTAATCATATTTATCATACCATATATTATTTACTTATGACTTTTTATTACCTATTTATCAATAATTCCTTGTTAAAATCACATTTCGGGTGATAACTACTTCGTTTTTCATGCATGTTTTTGTTCGATATTTTTGATTATTTTAATTTTATAATAGTAACATAATCTACATAATTTTAAAAATTATATAAATATAATATATATTAATTATATATGTATTTATATTAATCCATAAAATTTATAGATATAAAATGAAATACACCGTTCATGGAGATGGTAAGCCGTACGTATGCTTGGAAACTGTTTCCATCTTTTAACCGATAAAATGAAAGAAAGGTAAAAAATATATTAAATTTATAGAATAATTTTTATGTCATATATATAATATATATTTATTAATTTTATTTTTATTACCTTTCATAAAAAGATTTAGTGAAAAACAAATCACATCGCTTCGCGAGGTGGTAGTCCATTGTACACATGAACGACATTATCGTATTATCTATGGAATGAAAATTAAGAAGGTATATATGAAATTATAATTAAATAAATATTATTATATCATAAATATAATATATAAATATTATATAGATCATTATATATATTCTTAAGAAGCGGTGATGGAAAATTAATTTCATCGGTTCGTGAGGCAGTAGTCCTCTGT
This sequence comes from Viscum album, assembly GCA_963277665.1. Taxonomy (NCBI): domain Eukaryota; kingdom Viridiplantae; phylum Streptophyta; class Magnoliopsida; order Santalales; family Viscaceae; genus Viscum; species Viscum album. Next base: position 1,191,303,473 of record OY728123.1, on the reverse strand, counting down.
ACACACGATCAACGATTTCATTTCCCATTTGAGGGAGAAGAAAATGGTTATAGGTTATTACATTAACAAAAAAATATCATAATATTTAATATACTGAGATTATTATATTATCATGGTATAATAATATTTTAATTAGGTGGAGGAATAAATAAAATAAAATGATCAGTTAAGGACATTACCTCTTCTTTGGAAAAATTCTTTTGGTTTGCGCCAGAATCATTGCTAGGTTGGATTTATAACCAAAAAAGGATTATAGAATGAGGTAAGGGAAGTAGAGAATTTATTGTTATAGGTATTTTATTAACCAATGGGTTTTTGAATTGTATAAATGAGAGGATAGAGGGTGGCCTTTTTCAAGTGGAGAAGATGACACAGTTGAATTTTTTGAAAAGAAAGAATTCCACCCATGTTTTTCTCATGAAAAAAGCTCCAAAATGGAAAATTTTCAAAAAATATAAGATATAAGGTCTAAATAGTCCAATAAATTACTAATTATACAAGTTTTTGGTTATTTTTAACACATATAGTTTTAGATGAACCCCCTGATAAACCTATTTTTACCTTAACCATGGTAATTAATTTTTACTATTTTTAATATTATTTTTAGTAAAAAATTAAGTTTATATTATTAGATAATATTAATTATTCTAATTAAAAACATAGAATTCATATTTTTTCTAATTATATATATAACTAAAAAATATAATTTAAAATTAAACCCACAGACACGATAAAAAAAACACTTTTATAAAGAGAAAAGTTTTAAATTTTTTAAAAGTTTTTATGTCAAAATTCAACATGAAATTGATTAAAGTAAACTATATTGGTTTAATTATAATATAATTGAATTAATTTTACTTTTAAATCAATTTTAAACAAAATTTATCCTTATAAATTCTTTAAATGAAAAGGCAGTTTTCAATAAAACCCAGTATTTTTCATTATTCATCAAAAAATTAAACATTTTAGAAAAATCATAAAAAATCACCCTAAGATAATTTTGAAATATTGATTTAAAAAATTAATTTAATTTTCTAAAATAAATTTTCTAAAATTTTCAAAAATTAATTTTATTATTTTTTCATAAAAAGCAATAAACATTTTTTTTGAGAAAATAGTATTTTCAAAACATTTAAAGACTACAAAAAATTGAGTACATTTTTATCAATATGTTTTATTTTATAAAAACATTATAATTAATATTTAAAATTATTTTATTCCTATTTATACCACTAAGTGTAATTACTAGGTCATATAGACCATGTTAAATAGTTATATAAATAGTATACTATGGTTTGTTAGAAATCTGTGTTGCGTGTAATGCAAGCTATTGAAGAAATTAAATTTAATAGAAAAAATATTTCATAAAATATCAAGGTGATAAATTACAACACCCTTAAAATTAATTTCTCCCTAAATATTTCATCACTTTGGTAAAAATAATTGAGGATACGTTTGCCTCATTACATCCTCAGGTTCCCAGGTATCTTCCTTAAACTGGTGGTTTCTCCACAAAACTTTGATCAAGTGAGTGGTATTGTTTAAAATAAATTTCTCGGTATAATATAGAATCTATACTAGTTATTCAAAATAAGAAATATCATGCTCCAATGGTACGTACTCTGAGTTTAGTACATGTGAAGGGTCAGATATGTGCTTCCTTAGGATAGATACATATAGTACATCATGGAATTAAGATATGTTTGGTGGAAGCACCAACTGATAGGATATCATCTAAATATGATCAATAATTTCAAAGGGACCAATATACCTAAATATCATTTTCCCTTAATTCCTGAATCTCATAACCTTTTTCTATTGATAAATTCTTAGAAACTCTTTATCACTAATTTAAAATTCCAGATCACACCATTGATTATCAACACAACTTTTCTTTTTAATTTATGCCGACCTTATGTGTTTTCAAATAGCTCTAACCTTCTTGGTCAATTATTCAAAATATGAGGTCCCAATAGCTTTATTTTTGCAACTTAATTCCATCATGTTGGATCTCTACACCTCTTTCTATACAGGGCTTTATAAGGAGCCATATGAATACTCATGAAAAATCTATTATTGTATGAAAACTCAACCAGAGGAAGGTGTTGATCCCAAAAAAAATTTAAAACCAAAGAATAAGATTTCAACATATCCTCTAGGGTTTGAATTTTTCTCTTAGATTGACCATCTGTCTAGGGATGATATACAATTTTTAAACTCAACTCTATATCAAGAGATTTCTGAAGACTTCTCCAAAACATTTAGGTAAACCTCAAATCCTAATCAGACACAATGGAATGTGCTAATCCAAGAAACCTTACCACTTCCTTAATTTATATCCTAGAAGGATAATCCAAAGATAAATCTTCTCTAATATCTATTAAGTGTGTTGAATTTGTAAGGTGATTGAATACAACCCATATAGAATTATTACCTTTAGATGTTTTAGGGATCCCAATGACAAAATCCATGGTGAAGTTTTCTCATTTCCATTCCAGTATGGGTAATGGATGTAAAAATCCCTTAGATTTTTGTCTCTCAACCTTAAATTTCTGACATACCAAGCACCAAGATACAAAATATTTAATATTTCTCTTCATTCCATCCTACCCGAAATACTCTTTCAAATCTTTATACATCTTCATACCTCTAATATGAATAGAGAATGAAGAAATATGAGCCTCCTCTAACAACTCCTTTAAATATGTTATGGGTAGAACACATAAATATTTACTAAACTTATCATTCTATCATAATCAAGGTTAAATTCAGGAACATTTCTCACATTCTTCTTCATCTCTATATCATCCTTCTGTACCTCTTTAATATTCACTTGGATAGATGTCCGAACATTCACTTGATAAAGATATAATTTATCCCCTTCATTTAGGATTTCCAGACCCATTATTCTAAAATAAAAAAATATTAGATCTTTTGTGATCCTCATCATAGATAAAGAAAGCGTAATCCTTTTGACTCAAAACATCGACCACCTTGTTTTCTTTCCCATGGTAGTAATGTATTGAGAAGTCATAATCTTTAATCATCTCTAACAATATCCTCCGGAACATGTTCAAATAATTCTATATGAATATATACTTAAAACTTTTCTGATCAATATATACATCACTCTTTTCCCCATAAAAATAATATCTCCATATATTTAATTCAAAAATTTCCACATCTAACTTCAAATCACGAGTTGGGTAATTTTTCTCATGAACATTCAATTGTTATGAGTCATAATCTATAACCATATCAATATGTATAATAACACATCTCAATACCTTCTTGTATTCATCACTAAGTATTACAAACCCTTCTCCACTATAGGGTAATGTCAGCATAGATGAAATGAATAATCTTCTATTCAATTCCTTGAAAATTTCCCCACATTCATCTTTCCAAAGGAACTTAACTCCCTTATGAGTTAATTTGGTGCATGGATTAGATAGTCATGATAATTTCTCCAAAAACCATCAATAATATCCATCCAAACCAAGAAAAATTTGAATCTCAATCACTATAGTAGGTCTGGGCCAACATTCAATATCCTCTATCTTTAAAGGATTCACTGATATACCCTATGTTGAGATTATATGACCCAAAATTTAACATTTTGTAGCAAAAATTCACACTTTTAAAATTTTTCATTCAAATTATCATTCCTATATTTAGTAAAATTATCAAGTGTTCTTCATAATATTTATTTATCTTTGAATAGATAATAATATCATTTATAAATACTACCACAAACTAATCAATGTAATATCTAAAAACTCTATTCATAAAATCCACAAAGATAGCGGGGAAATTTGTAAGACAAAATGGAATCACTATAGACTCATAGTATCCATACCTTGTATGGAATGTTGTCTTGTGTATATCCTAATTTTAGAAACTCAATTGTTGATATCCAAAATAATGGTCAATATTAGAAAAGTATTGATATATACATAATTGATCAAATAAGTCATCAATAAGGGGTAGATGATACTTGTTCTTGATTGTGATCTTATTCAACTTCCAATAATTAAGGAAAATATTAATAATTTCATATTTATTTTTGAAAAAGATAATAGGAGCACTCAAAGGTGAAACACTTGTCCAAATGGATCTCTTGTCAATATTCTTATGGATTTGATTATTTAATTCCTATAACTAAATGGGATCCATTCTATAGGGAGACTTTGAAATAGGTGTGGAAGTAGGTGTGATTTCTATTTAAAAATAAACTTCACTTTTCAGTGGAATACTGGGAAACTACCCAAAAAATACATAAAAAACTCCCAAACAATAGGAATATCACATATGTTGAGTTTCTCCCTAACCATCTAATATAAATGTCCATTTTTAAATTGGAATCAAAACCCATAAAATGGATACAATTTCCATTGAAAGTTCATATTTATCATCAAAATGATAGATGATCATAGTTTGGTTTGGAATTTAAAATGTGACTTCCATTCCTTGACAATTGATGTAATATTTACGTAAATAAATCCACTCCATGTCTAAGATAACATTAAATTAAACTATAGGTAGAATGAAAATATTTTCAGGAAGAAAATTCCCACAAACTTCAATCAGATAGGAATCATATACTTGAGATGTGATCATCATACCATTAGGGGTTTTCACTTCTAATTATACATCTAACCATGTGGATGGTATCTTGATACCATTAGAAAAATATTTATATATAAAATAATCTGTATATCTAGAGTTAAATTAAATATTAGCAGTTCTAGATTTGATAATAAGTGTATCTTTTAAAATGTCTTTATTTCAGCCCTCATCAGATCTAATGATTGCATTTATCTCCCCCTCTCCATCGAATTAATAGGTTAATGACATCGATCATCATCATTAACCTTCTAATTTGGTCACTGGTTATCATAGTACCCATACTCCCTGTATTTAAAACACTGGAGTTTGGGAGGTACATTCTATGGAGGTTTCTCTCTATTCACATCATTATTTAACTTATTCCCATCACTTTGAAAATTGATTTTCTGATGAAATTCCCTTCCACAATTAAAAAATTTACCAGTACCATTAATACGATTTCCTCCATGTTTTATACCACACTTTAAGCATTAATAAAAGATAATTTTCTTCACTCCATGGTTATTAGTGTTTCCCTTGAACTCTATCTTTATTTTCTTATCAAAACCATGTGATTGATGGGTAAATCCAATATCCATTTCCACCTTGAGAGAAAATAAAATGATTTCTTCATAGACATTGAAGTACCTTATGGATAAATCCCTTTTAAGACTTGGTTTTAATCCACTAAAGAATCAATCAACCTTACTTTTAGGTTGGATGATAATTACAGAAACATACCTCGCAAGTCTTGTAAAATTTTATTCATAGGTACCAACATATTCATCATCCTTTCACTTTATCTCAATGAATTAATGAGTTATTTTCATATAAATAATGTGAAGGAATTAATTATTAAAAAATAATCTCTTAAAATCATCCCTCTATATGGATTAAATTTCATCTTATTTCCTATTATTCTTAATGGGAGTCCATCATTGATCCTATTCACCTTCCAAATAATAGACAACCAAAATTACTTTTTCATGTTCCACACACTGGATAATGAGAAATATATATTTAGTGGTACAAATCCATTTCTTAGCAAATAGAAGATTAGAAGAACCACTAAAAGATGGAGGAGGTTTCTAAATTAAGGATACAAAAAAATATTTTTCCATAATTTTATTTGGATGTTTAGCATGATTTACAGCTTGAGAAAGTTGTGTGAAAATAATAATGAGATTTTTTATTCCATCTCCCACAACATTCATCTTATCAGGAGAAAAATTATTACATTTTCCATTTCATTCATCATTAACAACATTCCTTTTAGTTCCAACCATTGACTAAAACAAAAAATCATAGTGTGAGCAATAATAATCATAATGGGAAAACACATAGTCATGAAAAAATATTTATAGGATGTCTAAATCAAGTAAAATTCTTTTAAATCCATGAAACATAAGTTTTAACTTTGGTTATTAATGATCATAATCTATTCAAATCCTTCATTATGGTTTGTAAATAAAATGTAAATTAACTAAAGAATATCCCTTGAGAGTGTCAAACTAGGTGTGCAGTAAGGCCCATTTTCTTATACTAGGTAACGCTCGAGTCAAGTTAGACAAGTCTTTTTTTTGAGTTTTTACTCCTAGGTACATCTGTATTAGAACCAAACCCACTTTTAGTATCGATACATGGATTTATTTCTAGTTAAACCACAAAATATATTCCTTAGAAAAACATTAGGATGTTACCATATACTTATGCTTATACTAAGGGTTTTCACTAAAGTTTTATTATCCTAGTTTCCAATGGTTAACTAAACATATCCTATAATACCAACTATAATGACTTGATATTTTTATACATAGATATTATATATTTTTTTTATTAAAATTCATTTCATTACATAAATACACACTCAAGGATTGTAAAGTTATAGTTCCTTTGGAAGCTTGTAAACATAAAAATTGGTTCATAGGAGAACTAAGTTATCTCCCAATAAGTTCTTTAGAACTAAAACCCTTATTATAAAAATCATACACAGTAAATTTCTTTATAAACTGGGTAAAAACATAAGGGATGGTGAGATCATATTCTTAGTGAGGGTAAACAAAAAAGATATATAAATATAATATGAGCAGAAGGGCATGATAACATGAGCATAACATTTAAAAAATATACCCTGCATAAAAAATATCATAATCTTGGGTGATGTCATAAATATTGGTAGTTCATAAGACATAAATCACAAGTTAATCAAAGAACATGAGCCATGAGATCATAAAAATTTCATAATACATGAAATTGTGGAATATATATAAGAATAGAAAATCATTTCAATAGTAGTTAAGGATTATTTCCAAGTCTATCATAGTGTAATGGGTTTACTCTCTAAGCCAACCTAGTAGTAAATGTTAACTCCCAAGACTATCAAAGTGGACAAAGTCCCTTAATGAAATGGGTTCAATCCCTATTCTAGTCCTGTTTATCTCATGAGATTTCAATCTTTACCCAATTCATTATAGGGATATATAGGTCCCAAATGTCACATAATGGAAATAATAAAAATTCATTACACAATATTATAAAATATTAATCATATCAAAACCTATTAAAATAAATGGATTTCATAAGCATTACATTATAGAATAACCCATGGAAAATAAATAGGTTTTATATAAATTTTATCATAGCATAACCCATGGAAATTAAATGGGTTTTATAAATATCTCTTCATAAAAATCATAAACCATATAGAAAAAGAATAAGTATGGTATAATCAGATCATATACCTAGTAAAATATAATAAAAATCAAATTTTCTTTCTTTTATGAATAGTTATTCTATAAAAAATAATAATTTAAACATCATTGAGGAAAATATTCTTTCCATTTTGAAAAAACTTCATTAAAATATAAAAAATACCAAATATTAATGAAAAAAATTTCTTTGAAAATAATCGTAGAAACTTATGACGGAAGATTTAAAACATTTAGTGTCCATGGTGGTAGAAAATTACATTCATTCCATACACATTAAAACAAATATTCTTTTCACATTTTTTGGTAAAAGTCAAAAGCTCCTCGTTTAGAAAAAGATGAAAAGATTCCTTTTAACTTTTTTTTTCAAAAAGTAAAACAAAGGTATAAATTAATTTAAAAAATCTTAATATATTTTTAAAAATACCTTTAAAACATTTTTTTTTGAAAACATGGATATGGAAGAAAAATAATTTTCAACCGAAAAAAGAAATAAAATCAATTTTTCTTAAAAAAAATATCTTTGATCCATTGAGTACTTAAAAAGAGGAAAATAAAATTAAAACATGTATTATAATTAAATAATTATAAGAGAAGAAAATAAATGAGTTTATTGAGATATATATCATCATGTTTCATCATTTTAAACATAATAATAAATAATCCCAACAAATGATGATACTGTAACATAAAATATTTACCACTTTGGCATATTTTGAATCGTAAGCAACATTAAAGTTAAAAATTAAATAAAACTTAAAATATCATTAAAATAATGATATTCATGATATAAAATGTCAAAGAGTAGTATATAAACCTTATAAAATAAGATAGGATTACAACATATCTTATGTCCCAAAGAAGGCAATTTGATACAAAAATTCCTTATAATAAGTCCCGAATTCCTTCATACACATTAAAACCACATGTATAATAAATATAATTTTATTATACATATATTTTAGAACCATAATAATATGTATCATAAAAACATGAATTACTTATGAATTTTTATTACCTATTTATCAATAATTCCTTGTTAAAATCACATTTCAGTTAATAACTGCTTTGTTTTTCATGTATGTTTTGGGTTGGTATTTTGGATAATTTTACATTGATCATGGATATATCATCTATAGAATGTTAAAAATTATATAAATATAATATATATTCATTATATATATTTATTTATATTAATCCATAAAATTTAGAGATATAAAATGAAATACATTGTTCATGGAGATAGTAGGTCGGGCGTATGCATGAACACTATTTCCATCTTTTATCAGATGAAATGAAATAAATTTAAATAATATATTAACTTTATAAAATATTTTTTTTCACATATATCACATATATTTATTAATTTTATTCTTATTACTTTCTATGAAAAGCGTTAGGAAAAAAAATCACATCGCTTTGCGAGGAAGTAGTCCTCAGTGCACAAGAACGACGTTATCATATTCTCTATAGAATGGAAATTAAGAAAGTACGTATGATATTATAAATAAATAAGTATTATTATATCATAAATATTATATATAATTATTATATACATAATTTTATCCATCCATGGGAAGCGGTTATGGAAAACAAATTTTGTCAGTTTGTGAGGTGGTGGTCCATTGTACACTCGATCAATGATTTCATTTTCCATTTAAGGGATGAGGAAATGGATGTAGGTCATGCCCTTAATATAAAATAATATAATTATATTTAAAATAATTAGGTTATTATATCATTATGTTTTAATAATATTTTAAGTATGTTTAGTAAGAAATAAAATAAAACGCTCAGTTAAGGGCCTTACCATTTTTTGGAAAATTTCTCTTGGATTTCCCCAAAAGCATTACTAGGTGGGATTTATGACCAAAAAAGGATTATAGTATGATTTAATGGAATTTGGTAAGTTATTTGGGACTTTATTTTCTAAAAAATGGTTTTTTAAGGGTGTAAAGAAGAGGAGAGGGGGTGGCCTTTTATAAGTGGGGGAGAGGACACACTTGGAATTTTTGAAAAGAAAGAATTCCAATCACATTTTGCTCTTACCAAAAGGCTCCAAAATAGACTATTTTAAAAAATTAGAAGATATAAGATCATAATATTACTATAAAGTAGGAATTATATAATTTTTGGGTCATTTTAACCCTTATTCTTTTAGTTTAACCCCCTGGTAAACTCACTTTTACCTTAACCGCTGTATTTAATATTTACTATTTTCATTATTAATAATGATAAAAAATTAATTTGAAACTATTATATAATATTAATTTTTATTATTTAAAATATGGAATTATTTTTTACAAATTCCATTAACATAATTGGAAAACTTTAATTTAAAATTAAATTTGAATATGTGACAAAAAAATTGTTTTTTAAAGAGAAAAGTTTCAAAAATTTAAAAAGTTTTTATATAAAAATTCAATATAAAATTGATTCAAATTACCTATATTAGTTTAATTATAATAAAATTAAACTAATTCTAATTTTAATGCAATTTTAAGACAAAATTTATCCTTATAAATTCTTTAAACAAAAAGGTAGTTTTCAATAAAAACGAGTATTTTTCACTATTCATCAAAAAAGTAATATTTTTAGGAAAATCCCAAAAATTTGCCCTATGATAATCTTGACAGGTTTATTAAAAAAATGAAGTACATTTTTTCAAATAATTTTTCTGAATGTTTCAAAAATTAATTTTATTATTTGTTCACAGAAAGAAATAAAATCATTTTTTTGAGAAAATGAAAATTTCAAAACATATAATGAATTTACCAAAAATTAAGTACTTTTTTATCAATATGTTTACTTTATATAAAAACATGATAATTAATATTTAAAATTTGGTTATTTCTATTCACATCACTAAGTTTAATGTCTTGTCCATAACGAACCTGTTAAATAGTAATATAAATAGTATATTATGGTTCATTAGAACTCAATGTTGCATATAGTGTAAACTATTGAATAAATTAAATTTAATCAAAAAAATATTTCACAAAATATCAGGGTGATACATTAATTCAACATATGTTTTTATGAATTTAATGAGTAAAGTGTTCAAGTAATATCTTGGTAATTTTGTTACAATATTCATTGACGACATCTTGGTGTATTCTAAAATCTACAAGGACCATGAAAATCACTTGAAGATCATTCTTGAGACTCATAGAGGAAAAGAGTTATATGGAAAATTTAGCAAGTGTGAATTTTGGATACACAAAGTTTATTTTATAGACTATATTGTCTCCAATGATATAATCTCAATTGATCTTGCAAAGAAAATGGTAGTTAAATAATGACCTACACCAACAAACATAACTGAGGTATGTAGTGTCATTGGTTTACTAGGTTTCTATAGGCAATTTGTTCAAAGTATTTCCCGATTGGATAAATAATTAACCAATATTACACGTAAAGAGGTTAAGTTCATATAGATAAAGGAATGAGAATAATGTTTTGAATAATTTAAAAGGATATTGTTCAATGATATTTTTTTCACTCTACCACTAGAAAATGATTGATTTGTGATATATAGTGATGAATTGAAGAAGGTACTTGGTTACATCCTTATACAGAATGATAAAGTTATTACCTATGAATCATGTAATTTAAAGGCTCATGAAAAGAAATATTCAAATCATGATCCTTAGTTGGAACCTACAATCTTTTATTTGAAGATATGAAGACATTATCTAAATGGTGAAAGATATGAGATATAAACAGACCATAAGAGCATAAAAAATATCTTTTTATAGAAAGGACTCAATATGAGGTAAAGAATATGACTCAAGATACTCAATGTAACGACCTCAAAATTTATGAATAAAATTACCTATATTTTAATGTCTTCTACCCTTGGACTTATAAAATAATGTTTTCCACTCTCCTTGGCTAGAAACCATGAAAAAAACCATGATTTGGTTTGTGGTTTTGAATATTTTAGTGTGTAGTGTCCAAAACTTAAACAATAAATAATTCCCCCTACTTTCCTATATAAACCCACAAAATCACCCATTAATATTCACTCAAACTCCTTGAATCTCATCCTCACTCTTCTCTCCACTTCTTATAGTCCTCCCAAGGTGCCCCCAAACTACTAATAAGCCTCTCCCAAGCCATTAAGATCACACATCCAAGTATCATTCCTTTCTCATTTTTTTTCAAGTTTTCTTATATTATTATACCCTTTTATTTTTCAATTAAAAATGATCGGGTATGTTTTCTCACCTTCCCCATACTTCCCTTATTATGTTTTAATTATGATAGTCCCATTTCACTCTCATTAATCCCTCCCATGTACACCCGTTACCATGTTGAAATTTCATAAGGGATTTCTCTCTCCTCATTTCTATTCAAGGATTTATCTTATATTATACATATAAAATTCCATTTAATATCTTTAGATATTATGATCCATGATCCCATTACTACCCATTTCATGCCTAATTTATTATATACCCCTTTCACTCTCATCAAACCATTTTATGAATCCCCATGTGATTTCATTATGTTGCTGAAATCACACTGCGATTTTCCATGCCAAAATCATCCTGTAGTGAATACCATGAACATTTATATATCAATGAAATTCACCTTTATGCACATATACTTATTGATTATATACTTTAATATATTTATTCCACATTCCTTTATCATATAATAAATGATTATGTTGAATGAATCCATGTTATATGATCTATGTGGCACACTTAAGCATGAGATTAAAATGTTCATGAAGGGTGTTCCCTAATAGCTATCCAATGAATTGTGTTATGTTTAGTATCATGATACCTAATTTTGGGACAAAGTTTTACCTAATTTCTTTTAGAAAATTTTTCCACCATTTTGGGATAGGGTTTTACTATATTCCTGTATGTTTATGATACAATATTTTAAGTTGTTGCCACATTTCCTTGTTATGACAATCATGCTATATCAAAACTTTATGTTCATGTTTTTATTTTTCTCCATTTATATACCTATTTCCTAACATGTATTGTATTCTTAATTTTATTACTTGTTTAATTCATTACTAGTCTTTATAGATCATCCTTTTCTTATGTATGTCCTCAGGTTATCCCATGCAATGCTAAGTACGAAGGAATGTTGTGTTCATGTAAAAGAAGTTTTCAACAAAGATGTTGTATTTTATGTCTTAAGTTGTCATGTAATGTTCCTAAGCCCCAAAGACACTAGACCTATTGATCTTCTAGGCTGTATTAAGTGCAAGTTTATGTAATAAAAAATATTTAAATGTGTAATAAATACCAAGGCTGTTGTAGTTGGTATCAAAGGGAAGGTTTAGTTATTTTTGGGATTCAGATTAGAAAACCCTAGTGAAAGCCTTAGGGATAAGATTAAGTATAATAAAAACATCCCTAAATTTTGGTGAGTGTATATTAAGTGGTTTATCAAGAAAATACATCCCTATCTGGATATGAACAAATAGAGTTGTCTCTGTCATAGATGTATCTAGAGGTAAAACCCCCAAAAAAACTTTGAGCTAGACTCAAATAGGAACTGGTGCACGAAAATGGGCCTTGCTTCACTCTTGGTTCGAAACTCCTAGGGGATATGATTTGGTAAATTCATAATATTAGTATGAAACATTATTAAGGGATCAAGAAAAAAATATCCCATATTTAGGAAATAGATTATGGATAATTTTGATTCAATCCTATAAATTCACAAGTTAAAGAAATAAATATAATTTATAAGTTATCCATTTTTTTCATTGGATTCCACTATATGTGTTTAATAGTTTAAAATAATTACACCTAAATTTCCTTTTATTCTATCCAATAGCCGATAGTAGGATGAATTGAGTTAACACCCGATGTGAAGATCAATGTGATGACTATTCTGATGAGATTCCCAATATAATGGGTGTGGGAATTGAAAAATTTGTCATGATACTCTCTCAGTTAACTCAAGTTTTAAATAAAAACATGGGTTGAGAGAAACTTCCAATACCCCCTAATAAATAACAAGTCACAATCAAGAGCTTCATGAGAAAAAGGCCTCCTACTTTCAATGGATCATCTAATCCCTTAATCACCGAACAATGGATCAACTCCATTGAGAAGATATTATTCATCCTTCAATGTTCCAAACAAGAGAAGGTTCTTTTAGATTCTTATCATATTGAGGGTGAAGATGATCAATGATGTACATTGATCAGAAATACGAATCCTGAGGAAGATATTGAGGAAATGGAATGAAAGTATTTCCATAAAATGTTTTTTGATAAATATTTTTCCCACAACCTCTGTATTAAGATGGAAAGAGATTTCCTTGAACTCAAGAAAAATGATGATGAATCTATTGGAGAATATGAGAAAAAATTCTCCAAAATTTCGTGATACGGCTCTGGTTTTGTCGTTACCCCCAAATTCAAGGTTGACCACTTCTTTTATGGGCTAAAACCTAGGCTATGGAAATCCCTAGTGATCCAAAAATTTGATAGTTGTGATGAGATTTTCTGACATGCCCTCAAAGTTGAAATAGAGATCGGAGAATCTCAGGTGTATCACGAGGATAAGAAGAGGAAAGTGGACATTAATCCTGGTGGTCTGATGGATAAATCCAATGGTACTAAGAAATTCCAGAATCCCACTTTCCAAAGGTGTGGAAAGAAGCTCCCTAGAAATTTCCTGAAGGTGACGAGGAAATGTTTTAGGTGTGGGAAGGAAGGTCACCAAGCCAGCGATTTCCAATAAGAAAAACCCGCTAATGTGATAGAGGAAATGAATTATCTATTTTTTCCTCAATGTATTGTTCATTGCTACAACTACAAAGAACTAGGGAACATTAAAAACCACAGCCCTAAGGCAAGGGTTTTCAGAGGCAACCAACAACCTCTAAGGTAGTAAGAGCGAGCTTTTTCTATCACTACTGCCGAAGTAAATCCCAAAAACAAAGTGGTGATAGGTATGCTAGTTATTCATTTAAGAATAGAAAATATACTTTTTGATTCTGCTTCTAAATATTCTTTTATATCCATAAAGTTTAGTAGAACAATCCAAACACCACAAAAAATCATGGAAGTAGAGATGTTAGTGAGAATGGAAAATGGGAAAATTATAAAATCCCATGCATATAACTCCTCCCCTATCATAATTTGTGGATTGAAATTCTTGGACAACCTCATCATACTTTCCATGGTGGAATTTGATGCAATTCTTAGCATGAATTGAATTTCCCTATATAAATCCAACATAAATTTTCATGAGAGGAAAATCACTCTCTATATGGTGAATCGAACCTTGATTATATACAAGTGAAAGGAGGAGGATGAATCTTCTTTAGCACCATCATCTCAAGTATAGATATTACTTCCCTATGGGCACACATATCTTTCTTATATGATTGAGTCTAAGTAAGGAACCATCCTTAAAGACATGCCTATTATGAGGTAATTCATTAATGTGTTTCCCAAGGAATTGTCTAGTCTTCCTCCTAGAAGAGATGTCAAATTATCAATTGATATTATACCTGGGGAATTACCAATATCCAAGAATCCATATAGAATGACTGTTGTAGAGCATGAGGAGATAAAGAAACAACCACAAGAGAATTTGGATAAAGGGTTTATACACCCAAGTGCTTCACCATGGGGTGCACAAGTCCTCTTCGTCAAGAAGAAGTATGGGTCAATGTTCCTTTTCAATGATTATTGTGAGCTAAAAAAATCATGATAAAAAAGTATCCTTTTCCAAGAATTTATGACTTGTTCGATTAGCTACATGGATCATAATACTTATCCAAGGTGGATTTGCGATTGGGATATTACCAAGTAAGGGTGAAGAAGGAGGATATCCCCAAGAATTCTTTTCGTACAAGGTGTGAGCACTATGAATTCATAGTAATACCTTTAAGAATCATAAATGCTCCAGAAATATTCATGGACATGATGAATAGAGTCTTTAGATATTACATTGACAAATTTGTGGCAGTATTTATAAATGATATTATAATATACTCTAAAACCAAGGAAGATCATGAGGAGAATCTAATAACTATACTAGAGACCTTATGAAAGGATCAGATCTATGAAAAGTATATCAAGTGTGAGTTATGGTTGAAGGAAGTATCATTCTTGTGGCATATCATCACATGTGATGATATATCTATGGATCCTTCCAAAACAAAAGCAATTGAGGGATAGCTGAGGCTGTCATCTGTGAAAAATATCTATAGCTTCCTGAGGTTAGCTAGATATTATTGTCGATTTGTGAGATATTTCTCGTGATTGTCAAACCCTCTTACCAAGCTAACTCATAAGGGAGTCAAGTTTATTGGAATGATGAATGTGAAGAATGATTTATGGAGTTGAATAAGAGGCTTATCACTGCCCTGTGCTCACACTACCCACAATTGGGGATCTTCTTTTAATCTTCAGTGATTATTTGAAGAAGGGCACGAGCTGTGTGTTGATATAGAATGAAAAAGTCATCGCCTATGCCTCTAGGTAGTTGAAAATTCATGAGAAAATCTATCCCACACATGATCTATAGTAGGAAAATTTGATCTTTGCATTGAAAATCTGGTGGCATTATCTCTTTTAGGAAAAGTGTGAAATATATACAGATCAAAAAAGTCTTAAATATATATTCACATTGAAAGAGTTGAATATGCTCCAATGAATATGGTTAGATCTCATCAAGTATTACGAATGCTCAATCCATTACCACCCAAGGAAAGTGAACAAGGTTGCAAATGCTCTAAGTATAAAGGACCCAGTGATTCTATCATTGATGAGAATTGAGAAAGATCCAATCTTCTTAGATTTAATGAAGATGGACATTAGAATCATAAAGAAGGGAACATCATCAATCCTTTCACAAATGATTGCTCAACCATCTATTTTGGAAAGGTTAAAGTATGCTAAAAAAGATGATGTGGGAATTTAGAAGAAAGTGGAAGCTATCAAAATAGAAAATTTCTTAGTGTTCAATGTTAATGAAGAAAGAATTGTGATATTTGTGTCAAGAATATGTGTTCCATCAAATCTATAGTTAAAGAAAGAAATTTTGGATGATGCACATAGTTAGAATTTCTCCATTCACCCAGGAGACACAAATATGTATCAGGATCTCCAAGAGAATTATTGATAGGATAACATGAATATGGAGATCATCGAATATTGATCAAAGTTCCTGGTATGTCAACAATTGAAGGATGAGAGGCAGAAGTCTAAGGGGATGATGCAACCATTACCCATACCAACATGAAAATGAGAGAACATCACCATGGACTTTTTCACCAAACTTTCAAAGACTTCCAAAGGAAACAACACTATCTGGGTTTTTGTGGATCTTCTTATAAATACTGCACAATCCATTTCAATTTGATAGGATTTCTCACTAGATCAACTGGCATAAATATACATTAGAGAATTGGTAAGGCTGCATGGAGTAACACTATTGACTATGTCTGATCAAGATCCAAGATTCACCTCTAAGTTCTTAAAGAGTCTCTAATATGCTATAGACACTGATTTGAACTTCATCAGGGCCTATCACCCTCAAACTGATGTCCAATTTTAATGGACTATCCAAAAAATTGAGGACATGTTGGGAGCTTTCTCAATGAACTTCAAAGGTGGATGGGACCAAAATATTCCTTCGGTGGAGTTCTCTTACAACAATAGTTTCCACTAAAGCATCCAAATGAATCCTTATGAAGCCCTTTATGGGAAGATGTGTAGAACACCAACATGTTGGGATGAAGTTGAAAAAAAACTTCTAGGTTCGAAAATGGTTGAAGAAATGGTGTAGAAGGTTAAGACCATCCAGTAGCACATTAAAGTTTCTCAGAGTCGACAAAAGAGCTATGATGAAAATCGTCAATGAGACCTAGAGTTTGATGTTGGAGGCATTGTATTCCTCCACATATCTCTATGGAAGAGAGTTATGAGATTTGGGGAGAAGGGAAATCTTAGTCCAAGGTATATCAGACCTTTTGATATCCTTTATCAAATCAGAGTAGTGGCCTATCGAATAATAATCCCACTGAACCTATCTCAAATACATGATGTATTTCATGTATCACTCTTGAGGAAGTACATACCTGACCCATCACATGCACTCAATCCAGAGGTGGTACCATTGGAGAATAACCTCTCCTATGAAGAGAATCTAGTGAAGATATTATATTGTAGAGAAAAAGTTCTAAAAAATAAGATGATGTGCCTCATCAAGGTGTTGTGGAAAAAACAAAAGTTTGAAGAAGTAATGTGGGAACCAAAGGAAGTGATGAGGCAGAGTTACCCTCATTTGTTTTAGTATGGGAAAAGGAAATTTTGAGAGAGAAATTTCTTAAGGGGGGAAGGTTATAACGACCTAAAAATTTATGAATAAAATTCCTTTTATTTTAATTTCTTCGGCCCTTGGCCTTATAAAATAATGTTTTCCACTCCACTTGGTCAGAAACCATAGGAAAAAACCATGGGTTGGTTTGTGGTTTTGAATATTTTAGTGTGTAGTGTAAAAAACCTAAATAATAAATAATTCCCCCTTATTTCCTATATAAACCTACCCAAGAACCCATTCCTCATCACTCAAACTTCTTGAATCTCTTCCTCACTATACTTCACACTCCCTAGAGTCCTCCCAAGGCATCCCCAAGATCCAAAGATTCCTTATATTATTATACCCTTTTATTTTTCAATTAAAAATGATGGGGTATGTTTTCGAACTTCCCCATGTGATGTTGTTATGCTGCCTAAATTGCACTGCGATTTTCCATGCCAAAATCACCATGTAGTGAATACCATGCCCATTTCTCTATCACGGGTATTCATCTTTATGCACATATAATTATTTATTATAGACTTTCACATATTTATTACACATTCCTTTATCATTTAATAAATGATGATGTTGAACAAATCCATTTTATTTGATCTACGTGGTATACTTAAGCATGAGATTAAAATGTTCATGAAGGGTGAGACCAGATAGCACTCCAATGCATTGGTTAATGTTTAGTATCATGATAATTCATGTTGAGACATGGGTTTACCTAATTCCTTTTTGAAAATTTTCCACTATATTAGTATAGGGGTTTACTTGTTTCCTTTATGTTTATGATTCCATGTTTTAAGTTGTTTCCACATTTCCATGTTATGATAATCATGCTATATCATGCCTTTATGTTCATGATTCTCTTGTGCTCCATTGATATTAATATTTCCTAACATGTATTCTATTATTCATGTTATTCCTTGTTTACTCCCTTACTAGGATTTATAACTCACCCTTTTCTTATGTATGCCCTCAGGTAATACCATGCAATGCTAAGTATTAAATAATGTTGTGGTCATGTAATTTTTTTTTCAATAAAGATGTTTTATTTTATGTCTTAAATTTTCATGTAATGTTTCTAAGACCCAAAGACACTAGAACTCTAAATATTATGGGTTTTATTAAGTGCATGTTTATGTAATAAAGCATGTTTAAATGTGTAATAAATATCTAGATTATTATACTCAAGGATTATGATTTATCAATATGCTACCACCCATGGAAGGAAAATAATATAGATGATGCACTAAGCAGGAAAGATCATGGATTTTTTCCTAAAACTAGGATTTAAAGGAATCAAATATTCATAGAAATAGTAAATATGGATGTGGGGATTATTAATGAAGGGGATAAATAAATAATTTTTCAAATTATTACAAAATAATATTTATTAGAATAGATAAAAATTTCTCAATCTAATTATGAGATTTTTTAGAATAAAATTAAATATGTAAATGGTGGGAAATGGAATACTTCATATGTGAAGATGATGTTTTAAAATTTGGAAAGAGACTATGTGTTACATTCATACCTGAGTTGAATAGGGAATTATTGGATGATGATTATAGATTTAATTTCTATATACAACCTAGTAGCACCAATATATATATAGGGATTTGAAGGAACATTTTTGGTGGGATAATATGAAGTGGGAAGTTGCTAATTATATATC
Organism: Viscum album; assembly: GCA_963277665.1. Lineage (NCBI taxonomy): Eukaryota > Viridiplantae > Streptophyta > Magnoliopsida > Santalales > Viscaceae > Viscum > Viscum album. The sequence continues at coordinate 1,191,284,175 of OY728123.1, read as the reverse complement.
AAGATGCTTGGTTTGTCAATAGGTGAAGGTTGAGAGATAGAATCCTAGAGGAGTCATGAAACCTATACCTATTGCTTTGTGAAAATGGGATAAAATTACTATGGAATTCATCACTGTATTACTAAAGAGTCATAGAAATAATGATATAATACGGGTTATTGTTAATTGCCTTGAAAAATATGTGCATTTTTTTGATATAAGATAAGATTTACCTCTTGATGACCTTGAAGACTATATATTAATGAAGTTTTAAGACTTCATGATGCAAATATTTCAATTATCTCTGATTTTGATCCCTTATTTACATCAAAATTCTATAAAAGTTTTTATAAGGCTCTTGATACTGAACATTATTTGAGCACCGCCTACCATCCTCAAAATGATGGGCACACCAAAAGTACTATTCAAATATTAGAAGGCATGTTGAGATCATGATAAATTGACTTTAAAGGTATATTGGATTAGTATTTACCTTTGGTATAGTTTATCTATAATAATTGTTTCTATTCAATCATTCAAATGGAGTCGTATGAAGCATTATATGGCAATAGATGTCTTACTCTAACTTGTTGGGATGAATTTGGTGAAAGTAAACTTGTAGGACCAAAAATTTATGAGGAGAAAAAGAAAAATTTAAATACTATACACACTCATATTAAAGCTTCTAAAATTAGAAAAAATAGTTATTCTAATAACCAATGGAAGGATTTGGAATTTCAAGTGGGCGATCACATTTTCTTGAAAGCATCTCAATGGAAGAGTATTATAAGGTTCGGTAAGAAACATAAACTAATATATAGGTATATCAGAACATTTTAAATTATAGAAATAATTTGAGAGATAGATTACCATTTGGAAATGAAACCAATTCTCTCTAAAGTACATGATGTGTTCTATATATAATCGTTAAGGAAGTACATGCCCAACCTGATTCATGTGCTCACCTTTGAAGAAATAGAATGAAAATTCGATCTATCTTACTATGAAGAAACCATCTAGATGCCTGACACTAGAGAGTAAGTATTTAGGAATCAAATGCCTATATTTTTGTAAAAATAATAAAATGGGGGAATAAATGTGGGAACCAGAGGATGTAATGAAAAAGAAACACCCTAATTTGTTTAGATGGTAATATTCATGAAAATTTTGAGGAAGAATTTTTTTAGTAGGGAAGAATGTAACATACAATCTTCAATTATAGTAAGTGAACATTATATTTTGATAAAACTAAAAAACAATAAACATTTTAATATTTAAAGTAACAAAAATTCTAATTTTATAGGATGAATATCGATTTTGAACTTAATAGGTCAAAATAATCCAAGAATTAATTTTTGAAAATTTCCCTTAGAAATAAGATTTTATGAATAATAAAAAATGTAGTATTTAAATATTACTCCCTTTATTTGTAATAATGTTTTGTGACATTAAAAATTTATTTAATATCAATTTGATATAAATAAAGATAATATCATTTAAAGGTAAACATATATATTTTAAAGAAAACTATTTTTTTCATAAAATTGTTTAAAAAAAGGAATAATGTCTATCTATTTTAATTAATTTAAATATTATTTAATAAAAAATTATTTAAATGAAATTTATATTATATATATATATATATGGATTTAAATTTTTATAATGTTTATTACTAGTCATATAGTTAATGTTAGATCATCTTATGCTTGAAAAAATGCATTTCTTGAAAAACCATTTTTTTACATGTTTTGTGAGTTTATTTTTGAATTAAAATATGAAAATTTCAGGAATTGAATTTGATAAAATGTATTACATATTTTTAGTAAGAATAATTAATAATATTTAATATATTCAACTTAATTTTTGGTCATAATGAATATTAAAAATAGTAAAAATTAATTAAAACAGTTAATGTTAAAATGGGTTTATTGAGGGATTAATCTATAATGATAATTGTCAAAATGACCTAAAAAATTTCTTAAACCAAAATTTATGGTTTTATTCTGAACATAAAATTATTAAAATAAAATATTATCTATTTTTCGATCCATATTTCCAATAAAGTGACTTGAAATTATTATAAAACTTTGAAAAATTACAAGTTTGCACTCACCTCAATTATAAAAGGGCACCTCCTCCCCTCAATTATTCAAACCTATTAAACCATATAAATTGACCAAAACATAAAAAAATATCTCCCAAATATACTTATCCATATTAAATATCTACTAGTATTCCCAAAAGACCAACCCTTGGGTTCTTAATAAGATATCCAAAGGAGTTTTTTCTAAGCAAAGGTAATCATCCTCGCCAAGATTTTTATTTATACTTATTATTTTAACACATTAAATTATGTATTAAAAAATAAAATATCAGAAAAAAATTATATACCATATAATTATATGTTATTATATTTATGGAAAAATATTTATCCATATTATTCTCCATCAAATAAGAAACAAAACCATTGCCTGTGTGAAAGACAGACTACCACCTCACGAATCGATGCAATTTTTTTTCCATTGACAACCCACATGGATAGTCATAATGATGGAAATAATGAATATATATAATAATTATGAGATAATATTTATTCTTTAAAATTAATATATCATCCACTTTCTTACCCTTTCATCAATTAAGTAAATGATAATGTCGCTCGTGCCTACATATGACCTACCGTCTCCACAAAACGACGCGATTCATTTTCAATGTAAAACTAAATAATAATATTAAAAATTAATCTAATGAATAAATATGATATTTATAAAATTAATATCATTATAGAGATTATGAAAATATATCTTATTCTAAGGAACCAGAACTTTAATGGAAAACAAGTATGATAAAATAAGGCAGTTAACACCCGAAACAATAGTAATAATGAAAGATTGTTAACGAAAGAGTGATAAGATATTATAAAATTATAAAATATGATATTAAAAACTAAATATGGTTCTTTTATAAATTAATAAAATGTTTAAAACCATTATACATGAGGTTAAATCTTGTTCAACTAATGGGAATTGTGAGGTAAAGGAATTTCGTCTCAATTTCCACTCCATTAAGACATATTGGATATTATGAACCTATTTAATTTTACATGGAATATGTATTACCCCTTTGATATATTTAAAAAGAATACACATTTATTAATGATTATTAATTTTTAAATTCAATTTTATTATTTCAATAGGTTACAATTTAAAAGTTACCAAAGATATTAGGATTTATTTTGCAATCACATTTTTTTAGGATTGCCTTAATTTTTATTTAAGGAATCTTATAATCCATCCTTCATAAAATACATATATTTACATATCATATGAATATTTAAGGAGTTACCATATTTTATTTCAACCTTTCCTGCCTTTTTTACTTGAATCAAGAAAATAAATATTTAAAAGGAAAATTGATTTTATTTCTTTTTTTATCGGGTATATTTTTCTTCCTTATTTTTGAAAATTGTTTTAAAGAATTAATTTTTATTACATAAATTATTTATGAAGAAAATTTTAATTTATAATTTAATTTTTAAAAAGGTATTAAATAAATATTTCTAATGTTTTCCAAAAGGTTCATTTTTAAATTTCTTTAAAAAAAATCAAAAGGAATGTTTTTTAATATATACAGCATCAATGGACTTTCCCAACACCATAACAATTTTTTTAATATTTAGATTAATATATATGTTTTTAATGGTTTTAAAAATAAAATAATTACAAAATATTATTTTAATATTTCACTTCCATTTTCCTTTATTCTTCAAAAGACATGATTTTATTTCAAAACCTATGTTTCCAATGAATCAATGGTCATATCTTATATCTTATTAATTTTGTGATCCTTAACTTTATCATGAAATATTTACTTGATTATTATCATTGAAAATTAAATTTATCTTAAATATATATATTCTTTATATCATGAATATGATTATTTCCTAAATTATATACCATTTTTACATAAATTGTTTTACTGTGAAAGTTATTTGATTATCTAAGGAAAATATTGATAATTCCATTTTCTTTACTCAATACATATATTTATTGATAAGGAGTATTTTTTATGAATTTAATTGACCATTTGATATATTAGGAATGCATTAGACATGCAGTGACAGGTGGGGACTGGTTATAGGAAACCCCTTGATGCATCGCCACGTCTCATTAGACAAATCTATGGGCCAAATTAAATGGAGTTTTGGTGTATTCTTACCCATCAAATAAAATATATTGGTATAAGGTCTTGATGGTATATATATCATGATATCTGAGACCGTGATGTCCAATATTAATCATTTTCTTCATTGAGAATTCAGTTATTATTATCTGTAAAATTATTTCACTGATATTATCCATAGATGCGTTTCGTGTTCACTTTATTGATTAAATGAAATGTGTTTTTAGTTATTTATCTTTTCATATTGATTAAAACTTATTAAATAATGATATATTTTGTTATATGTAACCCTAAATAAGTATTTTAGCTCACCCTTGTATTGTTTCCTTTCCCCAGGATATGAAAATTAATTCTTTGAATGAGTTCAAGGATCCCAAATATTGTCTATTACTATGATTTATATTTTATTCCCAATGTAAAATGGTATCATGTAAGTATATATATCTTCAAGACCACTAAACTGATTGGTCCTTTGGTATTATTTCATTTATATCTATTCTAATATAATAAATTTCACCCTAACTCTAGGTTATTGGAGTCTGGGGTTTTATAATATTTTTTAAGAAAGTAGATGAAAATAATAATTTTTGGTAAGTGAAATGTTATATTTTTGATGTTTTTTATATTAATGAATATATTAATGATTTATTTATTCTTAAATTAAAAAAAATGAGGAGATATTATTAGGATATCCAACCCAAAAACATATACCCTCATAATTTATCTTGTGGAGGGTTTAGATTATTTGAAGAACAAATGATGGTTGAAAATTTTCAAAAAAATAGAGATAAGTATTTAGGATCTGCAGAGGTTAGCCCTCCTTCCCACCAAATAGACATGAAAAATGTAAGAGGTCCTAAATGAGAAAAAGGGAGAGTATCTCATGGAATAGTTGAGGGCTATAACTGATAGGATTGTAAGAAGTTATTTAATTTATCTACGTTATTTAATTTAATTAAAATCTTGATATATTGTGATTCACTAATGATTTTTGAAATATTCTATATAGGATTATCTTGAGGATAAGATCACACAGTGGACCTCCATACATGAGTCTAGTAAGGATATTTTAGCTACTTAATTGTGAAATCTCAAACACCCAGTTTATGTATGAGGATACATGGTGGGTGTATCAGTAAAAAAAGAGTTAGTTTGTTTTGAATCTTATTCAAAGGAGGATGTATATAAAATAAAAATAGAATCTTTAGAAATTAAATTTTAGGAGGTTGGTGATAAAATAGAGGATATGATCAAATATTTGGTACAATTTATCTTGCATACATATAAATATTGTTTTAAGTTGTAGATACCACTCCTCCACCTCCGCCTACAGATCCCACTCCCCCACCTCCGCCTGCTTATCCAACTCCTACACTTACTCCTCCACAACTTCCTATCTATTACGTGTTATATATTTAGGATGATCAGAATAATATTATTTAATATGATATGATATATTTTATTTTGGATACTTTCAATAGATAGAGATGGACCTGGTTAGGGTCATCGTGTAAGATATTATAGATAGATCATTAAGAGTACCATTTCCTACATATGAAGTCACTACAGTTAGAAAAAGTATCATCTATTTTTTATTTTATCCATTTATAAATGATTGAAAAATTACCACTGAGGTATTATATTGGTGTTATATTTTTTTAACATTTTAAAATTTATATATTTATCTATTTTTATAAGAATATAAATGTAAAGACATACTATATAGACAACAATAAGTAAAAGATACCATGAATTCAGATACTACTTCTTTTGGGCTTAACAGATTATCAAAATATTCATCTTTGTTATTGGAAGTTTATGAGATTATAATAGATACTAAATTTAGTGGTCATAAAATAACTATGATGATTTTAAAGAGAGATATCATGGAGCTTGTAACTGAATATTTTCTAGGAATTAAAATGATGAAAATATTTTCCATGTAATCTGATTATCATATATATATTTCGGTGATTTAAATTTATTTAAACCTAAAATTTATGTTTTTTTTGTATTAGGTATATTTATACAATTTTTATTTATTATTATAAGAAATCTGTATATGGATTTTTGGACCCAAAATTTATTTCACCAGTAGCGATGATAATGAAAGATACAAAAATAAAAATATATATTGGTGAAAGATTTCAAAATAATGAAATTAAGTGTCAGACACTTCCTTATCCTCAAGAGTATGAAATATATATTTCATAAAGTTTTATATCTCTTAACTAAATAAACACTCACATTATTTTTTTTTATATTAGTGCCCATTTTATGTTGTGTGTTTTTTCCCAAAAATAAGACAACTTACTAGTTATGCTCTATACATGGTGACATGTGAGAAAATTTTTGCACAATATTGAACACATAAGTTTGATTATTTGAATATTTATATATTATAATAAATTTTAATTTTAACTTATAAATATTATTTCCAAAGAGGGTATGGGATTACTTTAGAGAGACAATAGGAAAGAGGAGTGTAAATATCAAATATGTAAAATCAAAGGTGACTTCTCATTTATAATTACTACATTATGGATGTAAGAACTTAAAATCTTATTTTGAATTAAAAAATTCATTTGAAACAAAATTTTGATATTCAAGGAGTAATGGAATGTGGATATTATATTCTAAAATTTATGTTTGAAAAAATTTCAATTGGGATAGTTACAAAATTCAACAAGGTTAAATTTTATTATAACATTTTCTTTAATTTATCTTATTATTATATTGAGAATGCATGTTAAATGATTTATTTTTAATTTGTATCTTTTTGATGAACCCAACGCTTATAATAAACAAGGGATAAATCACGTACAATGAGAATGGATGGATTATTTTATAGTTTTGATTGAGTTTTAGTATATTTTTAATATATATTGAAAAGTTAATCTGACTTGAATTTGTGATGGTGTTTTCTGATTTTGATGCTATTATTTTCTATTTATGGTTCTCCTGTTGTACTACCAGGCTCTTATATTTAAAATTAATTTTAAAAAATCATTTTTCATATCTATTACAAAATATCTGACATTAAAAAGAGTTTATCACATCAGTTATTTTAAATAACTAATGTGATAAATGGTATTTAACATCAATTTTTATATAACCAACATGAATGAACCTTCAGATTCTATAATTTTAGGAAAGTTTCTATGATATTTTTTTATAAACCAATGAGAAAAACATATTTATGACATCTCTTTTAATAACTTCACAAGGTAACTAATGTTAAAACCCCAAAAAAATGACACAAAAAACCCTTTTTTCACTAGTGAAACAACTTATTAGATATGTAATAACACTTATCACTCACACACCTAGTGAGGATACCCAATCTAAACATTCATTTATTATAAATTATTTCCATAATGAAAACATTATATTTTATATTAAACTCAGCATCCATAGAATATAGAGGTTTAGTTTCTTTGAAGACTAGCTACATAAGTAACTTATTTTACAATGCTTTTGAATATTTCCCCATAATTTCATCAAAATTAGGTCTTTTTATAAATATATCATGAGTTAAAATCATCCTCATGCTCTAGGAAATAGAAAAATAATAAATGAGTGAGATCAAATGACCAGTATGAGAGGAATAAACATATCATTATGTTACCCAAGGTGAGATAAAAAGCATATGAGAAAACATAAACATGAGAGAAATATCTGATTAAAAGAACATGGAATCACAAAAAAATAGTTCATATGGCCTGATAGGAGAACAAGTAATCCTATATGATCAAACATATACCATGGTATAAAGACTAGGAAACATTATACTGAAATCATTGACTAGGGAGCATAGCATAGTTGCATATAAAAGGTGAATGGCACAAACATAAGAATAGAAACACAATATTGTGGATTAGACATCACTTACTCTATCCTATAGTGGATTAGGCATCATAAACTATTTACTACATAAGATCCTACATGATAACTTGTTTTCCATTTTGGATTGAGCATCAACAATTCTTTCACCATTATCTCATGAGATATAAATCTTTACCCAATGCAATGGAGGGATATATAGGGCGCACCCATCACTTAAAGATTAACTATTAATAAGTGTGCCACAAGAAAAAATCTAATCATAACATCATTAAAACCTAGGAATAATAATGGTTTTAACATTAAATTTCAAAAGGTATCATATAAATAACCATATAAAGCATATCAATTGATACCAAATTCAATAACAAAAAATTTTAACTTCATAAAATCATTTAGAGTGTGATTTATAAAGCATTACATCATAGAAAATAGATACCTTTTTAGAAAAGAGGGAAAATGAATCAAAATAATAAAAGAGAGTAACAAATATTATCTTTAAAAGGAAATTATAAAGATCACATGAGTTGATACATATTTTTATTTCAAAAAAAGAAAGGAGAACATTGGCGGTAAGTGAAAACATAAAATTGAAAGAGAATAAATTTATAAGAAATCAACACTTAAGAGGATAAGAATTATTCAAAACATATTATAATTTTATGTAAAAGAATATCATTCATGGAAGGGGATTTTAATTAAGAAATCATTTTCCCCAGAGAGATAAAAATGTACTTTATATGTAAAAGGAGATCATTTAATATATGGAACATTGAATTTTAAAGTTCCAAATAAAGCTGTAGAACTCAAAAAAATATATTTAAGTTACCGAAGTGTTGTCCTTCTCTAGTTTTAATGCTAAAAAATCTTACATAATTATGATTTATTGAATTAAATTATGTTGAACTTTGGTTAATTATAATTCTGAAGTCTCTAATCTCAGTGTTTTCATCATAAGACATACTTATAGTTTTTTGGTTAAGTATAAGTCACCGAATGGTATGAGTCACCGATAAGAAAATAAGATACCGATACTTGTCCTATATATATAAAATTCACTGACCCCAGAATCACCAATACATGAGTGACCAACATCTGTAAGCTACCGATATAGCTACACAATATTTGTTCTAAGTCTGAGCTACTAATTGCTGAGCTACCAATAACCGAGCTACAGAAAACTGGTCTACCGATAGCCGAGTTACCGACAGCTGATCTAACGATAGTCAAGCTACCAAAAAACTAAACTACCAACAAATTGAACTACTAATGAATTACCTACCAACAGAAATGACCTATCGACAGAAATGAGCTACCGATAGAATGTGTTACCGATAGACTGACCTACAGACAGTCTGAGATGTCGATTGTCTAATATTCCGAAAAACTAAGTCACCGATGATCTTTCTAAAATTAGAATTTATTTACAACAGTCATATTATGCTATTTAATGCCATTGAATTTATTAATGATCTTTTCCAGATAAAATTAACGATGTTGTTAGTGTACAGTACGAGGTACAAGAAAAACCTCATGATAAGGATCATGATCTTTGTCAAATCTACAGTGTATAAAAGAAATCATCTAGGAAAAAATAAATAGAGACAATATTAGTGAATATGATGTTTCTCGACTGTGGAACAAACTAGATCAAACTGCTGTGCATACAAGGAAGGATTTGCTTTGAGTCAAAGTACCAACATCCTTCCAGCAAAAAACCCTAGTGAAGAGAATATCTAAGGAGCATATCACCTCACTGGAATCTAGAACACAAAGCTTCTATGAAAATCTATTTTAGTGTATGATAGCTACATATCATATCACTAAGATCATTCTAAACCTTTTCTCATAATTACTTCTCTATTGTGTACATATTAATTACATTTTGAGTAGTGTGTGTATCTGTATTGTAAATAGACACTATCTCCTAATCCCAACTAGAATATACTCATATATCGTCACAAAACCTTTATATTTTTCACTCCCACAAATAAAAATGGAATAGGTCTCTGTTTAAACTATTTATTTGTACACTCCCACAAAAACTGTGGAAGAGGTATAGTGACCTGGATAGTTTGTATAATTTTGTTACCTCAATCTAGGGGGTGGATAAAGATTATTTAATATAAACTGCTTGGCTGTAGGTGATCACCAAGTGAAGAGGATTAAGTCTCATCTTGATATTGAACCTATTATTTACTTTTTCTATGTGATTTCAAGTTTTGTTTTCTCTATTATCTTTACTATTTTAGAAAACTTAACTTAACTTTGATAGTTAATCTTAGATAGTGTTTATATTAGAATTTGTTTTAGTAAACTAATTTCAAAAGTTAAGATAATAAAGTATATTGTTTTAACTGAGAACTAATCAATCTCTGATAAATCTTTTGAATAAAAAAAACTTTTATAAATCTGCTACTTTGGTTAATTGGGCTGTTTTATTTTGAAATTGGGGGATTTTTAAACAATATTTTTTAGACAGAAATTTTTATAATAAATCAATTCACCCCCTCTTGAGTGTCCTACTTTGACCAACACAAAGTCAATTAAAATTAATCTTGATTCCCAAGGAATTTATTCAACCTCCTGTATCATAAATATAAACATATTAATTACTTATTAAATAACCTTATTCATATATATTTCCATTTATATCTTTAATATTAAATAATTCTCATAATGTATTAGATTTTTATGGATGAGTGTTGATCGATTATACTAATTTTATAACAGAGATATAAGAATTTATTATTTTACAAAATTTAATCATTAAAAACCCATTAAAGGTACTGAAATTGATGTTTTATAATTTATTATAATGTTATAATTCCCTTAAATGAGAATTTTATTTCGTTTTGTGAAAGAGAATTCAGTGCTGAACTAGTTTCATGTTATTTATTGGTATCAATAGATTACCTTATATTTATATTTAATTAATTTGATTTTTCATACTCATATATACTATATATATTTACTAATTATAAACTAAAACCATCCATGAAGGTGGTATAGAAAAATGGAATGCATCGTTCCCTAGAGACAATGGTCCACACATACGCATGGATGATGATTTCATTTTTTAAAGAACAAGAGAAAGGATAAATATGGTTATTTATTTAAAACTCTTAAAAATGTCATATATATTATAATTATTTATTAAATTACCCTTTTATACCATCAATTTTATGTGTTGATTGAAAATAAATTATGTTTATTCATGGAGGCGGTAGTCTTCACATACGCATGACTGACATTTTCATTTTTCTTAATGGAAAAGGGATGGGTGGTTAATGCTTGTTCCATAATTATAATAATATATCAGTATACTAGTGATAATAATGTTATAATTTTAAGTCATTGTAATGAAATTTTGGGAAGAATAAGTTCATATGAATAAATAAAAAAGAGAAAGGAGCGATTAGAAATCTATACCTCATTACTCAGATTATATACTTTATGAAGGGGATAAACCTTTGAGGAATGGTATTTTGAGAATGAAATAACCTATTTAATGCAGATAATTTTTTTGAGAATATATTTGCGAATATTTTGGTCTAAAATTAGTGGATTTTTGTGTGAAGATAAGTGAGGAGATGTGATCCCCTTTTATAAGTGAAAAGGGATGAAAAATTTTAAATAATTATTTTTTTTAATAATGGATAGTCAATCTCAAGAAAAGTGGCTAGAAAATTAATAAATAATTGATAGAAGTGATAATTTTGAGAAATTCCACAAACACACATTACCACACATGTTTAAAACATGTTTGAAGTCATTTACAATTTGATTTTTACTTTTACCATTTTTAATTTTACCACGGTAACTAGTTTTTACCTAAATAAATTATCCTTTATACTTAAAAATAAAATATTCATTTTTATATAATTTGGACCCATTTATTTTAAATTTTAATTTAATCTAATTTAATTAATTTTCTAAAAGTTATAAAAATTAATTTTAAAATAAAAAGTATATTATGTTTAAAAAAATTCTTGATAAAATTATTACTTAAATTCTGAAAAATAAAATATAGGTTTATAAATTAGAATAAATATTTTTAAATTTAAAATATAACCTATAAAATTTATATTTTTTCTAGAAAAGGGATTCACAAATTTCCAAATCATTCTTCTAAACTAATAATGCTATAAAAGGCATGATATTTGAAAAAAATAGTATATTGGACTATTGAACTAAATATATATATATATATATTTAGAATAATATAAAAAATTCATTATAAGATATTATTCCCATGATAAATACAAAAATGATGTTAATTTTTTCAAATTAACATCCTAAAATTTATTAATTTTATTTTTAATTAAAACATAAATTATATTGATTTTTTTATAGGAAAATGAATTTTGGTATATTTTCTAATATTCTTCTAGTTTACTATAAATTAATAATTAAACTAGTTTTAATTATTTAATAATACCAAAATATATTATACTTGAAAAATGAAAATTTTATGAAAAATATTTTCTTATTTTCTTATCTGCACTAGTTGTGTTGATTTTAAAAGTGATATATATATATATATATATATATATATTTGTGTTTGTGTATTCATAATTTCGTTACCATTTTTTATACCTTCCAATTATATAGCTACCTAAAAATGGTCTATATTTATTTTGTTTTTATGTTATGTGTGGATAAAGCTATTGAACATGGTATTTATTCAAGGAGGAATATTTTACTGAAACTAAGATCATTACATTATAACCTCCTTAAAAAGAATTTCACCCTTGAAATTTTATTACATGGAAGAAACCCAGTGAGGGTACTTTTATCTTATTAAATCCTCACATTACCATATATAATCCTCAAACTTATTATTTTTCAATAGAAATTTGACTAAACGAGTGGTATTTTTTCTCATAAACTTGTATCTTTGATCCAAGACTTCTATAGGTTTTTATTTATATTAAAGGTATTATTATAGTTATAAAACATCCATACTTAGTACATGTGATGGATACGGAATGTACTTCCTCAAAAGCAATACATGAAACACATCATTCATTTGAGAGAGGTGTGGATGGAGTGCTAAGTGATAGACTATGACCCTAACATGAGAAAGGATCTTGAAGGGACCTATGTATCTAGGGCTCAGTTTCCCTTTCTTCTTAAATATCATAACTCACTCCTATAGAGATATTTAAAGCAACAATATTTCACTAACTTCAAACTCTATATCTCATTGATGATTATCTATATAAATCTTCTATTTACTTTTTTTTTCATATTTCATATTCCACTGAATGGTTTGAAACTTCTATATCTTTTTTGGACAAGGTAAGGACCTATCAGCTTCCTCCCTCTAACTTCATCCCAACATGTTAGAGTCCTACATATCTTCCCATAATGATCCTCATATAGTTCCATATGAATTCAATAATGGAAACTATTTTTATATGAGAACTCTACCTGAGAGAGGTGTTGATCCCAACATCCTTGGATATCTATATAATAAGATTTTATCATATCCTATAGAGTTTTAATGGTCCTTTTAGATGGATAATTTGTCTAAGGATAATAAGAAGTGCTGAAACTCATCTTTATCTCCAATTATTTCTGAATACTTCTCTAGAATATCAAAGAAAACCTCAAATCTAGATTAAATATAAGGGATAGTGGTATTCCATGAAGCCTCACCACTTTCCTTATGTATATATTGGAAATTTGGTCAATGGAGGAATATTTTTTGATTCCAATAAAATACACTAACTTCATAAGGTGATCAACTAAAAACCTAATAAAATTATTATCATGAACCATCCTAGGTAGACCTTGAACCGATCACCCGATCCGGCCCACGACATGGCCCGAGGGGCGTTCCTGATCCCCATGGGCTGGAAACTACTTTCGGGCATCAAAACTAAACAAGTGAGAACAATTTGGACCGTAAATGAAAGACAAAAAAAATAAATAAATAAAGACAGATAATAAAATGAAAAATAGTAGCGGAAAGAAAAAAATAAAGTTGTACATACTTCCATGTGACCTTACAGATCACCACCGACCTCAAACCAGCATCGCAATATGGAGATCGAATCCAAGCAAGGTGCTTCACAAGAAGCTAAAAACAAAGATAAAACTATAGGCGTGAGTATTAAAACTCAATAAGAATGCCCAAAAAATCTATTCTCATATTCCTTTCCTTTAAATAAAAGATCCATCAATTTAAAGTTTGAGATATAATGTATAAAACTAGGTTTTTAAAAATTTTCTTCTCAAAAAAATCATGGTCCATTTCCATTTTTAAATTAGAAACTAGATTCTCCTTTTAAGAAGCAAGCATTGGTATTTTAAAGAAGGCGATGTTTACATTAAAAAGGGAGGAATGAAGTGTAAAACATTTTCAAAACCTTTTTCCACAAACACTTGAAACCATTTTATCACCCTTTGCAAGAAGCTACACTTTGCAAGTAAACAAGATCAACAAGCATACAACACGAGCAATGGAGAAACACCACACAAGAGCAACCAATCATTATATGCATCTCAACCATCTACCGCTAAATACTAATAAGTACCATACAACATGAGAGAACCTAGGATCTCGTGAATAATCTAGAACAAACTATACATGTGACTTATCCCGAAGGCATTCCCTACCTAATGATTTCATAATTCCAAAACACCCGATTGTCACCCAACCTAGCCTGATAGAGGGGCCCAATCCCATATGAATGATAAAAAAATAACCCCTGTTATGGGCCACTATTCAGTGCGTAATCTAAACTAGTGCCAAAATAATTCACTAAAAATTTGTTCGCTATGCTAGGTTCCCATGTCAACATGTATAAAAAAAGGGTGATCCAATCGATGCCAAACAATCATCAAATCCGATAGAGTTATTTATATATATAAACACACAACATACATCACCTGATTCACCCCAAGGAATATGTACCTCTCCTTTCAACCATTTGATCATAGGGGAGTCCTACATGGAGGACCTACCATAACATATAACTCAACTAAAGAAATGGGACCACATCCAAGGAATTTTTCTTGAGATAACTAGTTTTACAAAAGTTCCATTAGGTCCTCACATGATTTTTTAAAGACAAACCATTTCTTAAAGAATCACACGCACACCACTTTGAAAACTAGTAACACACTTGGAAATGAATTTAAGAAACCCAAATCACCATTCTAAATTCAAAATACATTTATAAAGGCCAAAGGGGTTTTTCAACAAACAATTGATGTGAAACTCAACCCAAATATTTAATGAAATAAATAAAAAGAGATAAACCACTTCAATTCAAGACAAAATTTTTTACTAACAATTATATATCAATAATTAATATGAAAACTAGCTTCGAAATGGATGAAATAAATGATTCTTAAATTTAAAGGTCAATGCATAGGGATGCCTACCTCATAGTGGAACCAAACCGAACATTCATCCCTTGGCGCTTTCTAACTAATATTTTTTTTCTTTCCCATTGAGCATATGCATCTTCACATACATATAAGGACACCTAGACCCTATGCACACACTCGTATGGACATGAACTTGTGTGAGGGGATCCTTACATATATTCTTATATGCATATACCCGTATCCACTCACCTACATATTCATTTTCATATATATACATTGTCACACCTAGACCCATAAATTTATACTCACTTCTATGGGTGAATATACACATAATGGGGGAACCTATATATATACACTTACCTATACATACGTAGGTGAGTTGCCTTAGACTCGGTGACTCAAAACCACTAAGAAGTGACCGACACACCTTAATTAAAAATAAACATGAATCCATAAACATCATAATACCATAAAATAAAATTAAGTCAAACAAAAGAACCCAGATATGATTCATAAACCAACAAAAACTTTTAATAAATACAATGTTAAAGGAGGAAAATATTTTTAAACTAAGAAGTGCCAAACATGCCTTTAAGTTTTTCACACCCTGAACACATTTACCAAAATAAATTCAAAAACCATTTTCCCAAACAATGTGGAATCTCATTTTCATTAATCATTTTCCAAATGGGCCTTTTCAACCACTTACAAAAAACTGTTTCAAGGACAACTGGGCCAAACATCAAGGAACACACTCGAAAACATTTCTAAAACACTAGAAGCACCACTTATTTTATTTTTTTAGAAAACATGAAACCATTTTAGGTAAAATAGAAAAAATGGTAGAAGTGGAGTTCTTGAAGGAGAATTTGTTCTAGAGTGCCCTTTTCATTTTATTGCACACCCATGTGTACACTTGGTGCACCCATGGGTGTACCATCATCCAATGACATCCTGTAAATTCCATGGAAAGATCCAAACCATTTTTAAAACTATCACTTTCTTTTCAAACACAAATAATCAATTAAAACTCATTCCAAAAGTATATATGAACATTTTAGAAACCAATAAATCTTTCTCAAACAACTTACAAATCACACCATAAAAATCACTATACTTAAAATAAAATCCCCAATTACAACCCAACCATTTTAACACAATAATTATAAGGGAAAACAACACACAAATCATCAAAAATCACTATTAAGGACCAATTAACATTTAACCACACACAATTGGCATAAGAAAACATAGGCATAAGCAAGAAAATACTTCAAATACTATATTTAAAAAATTCTACTATCATAAAAACACA
This sequence comes from Viscum album, assembly GCA_963277665.1. NCBI lineage: Eukaryota > Viridiplantae > Streptophyta > Magnoliopsida > Santalales > Viscaceae > Viscum > Viscum album. The sequence continues at coordinate 1,191,267,512 of OY728123.1, read as the reverse complement.
AAAATAAGTTAACCAAAGCCATTATAGTGGGCCAAAAATAATAATTAGATTCAACCAACATTATATGGATTGAATATGAATGAGAATAGATGGAAACACCTACCTTAGAGGTGTGTGAATGCAACAACGCATTAATAGAAGGGAAAACAAGGCCCCAAAGACCAACCGCACACCCTGAGAACAAAGGAGAGGTCAAAAATCAGTTTACCCAAAACCCTAGGGTTAGGATGGATCAAACAGGGTGATGAATAGGAGGGAAAACACCGAAATGAGGGAGGCAGAAGAAGAAGAGGGATTACCTCGATGATTCGATCACAAAAACGGGGGAGATTCAGTGATTTCACTAGAGAAGAGAGGGCCTTGAGGGATGGGAGGCATACGTCCAGGGGGGGGGGGGTAGGTGCATCCCACTTAATATACAAGAAGATAATAAAGGATATGTAAATAAGAGAAAAAATAATTAAAAGAAAAAAATGAAATAAAGAAAAAGAAAAAAGGAAAAAAAATATAAAACTTAATTAATAATAAACTTACTAATAATAATAATAATAACATTAATAATAATAATAATTATAATGTTAATATTAATATTAATAATAAAATAATAATAATATTCAAAATAATAATATGAATATTATTATTATTAATATTAAACATTATTTTAACTTTATTTTTTTCTCATTTTATCTTATCTTCATTTTATTTTATTTTTCTTTGAATTTTTTTTATTTTTAGATGTAGAGCATGCCGCATGGTTTGGACACACGGTCTGTTTGGACATCCTCCAACTATGCATAGGACCAAAACTCACCTGAAAGGTGTGTCCAAAGTTGGGGTGTGACAATTCTCCCCACAAAAAACACTTTCTTCCCATAAAAAGTCACCAAGTCAAAAGATAACCAATGCTTAAGTCTGTGCCCATACAGAACCGAAAGAAAAATCAAGAACCTCAGGTTGATGATTCCCTCCAAAAGTCAGAATCGATCGATCACGAAGAAACCATGACATGAAACGAGGGAAGAACAAGGGAGGGTTCTCCCTACCACAAGAACTCGACTGACACAGAAACTTTTAAACCCACACACACCACCTTGAGAAGGGTCTAACGCGGGAACTACCAACCTGAACTTACCAACTTCTCCACATGAGTTGAACATGACCACTGAGACTTAAACGAAAAACTCTACAAGGCCAACCATCATACTAGGTCACCAGAATAAGGAACTCCCTATAACAACACTACTGGAACTAAGAATTATCCACATTAATCTAAAACTCCAAACAAATCCAATCCCCTTAGTATGAGAAAGGCAACTCCTCCCCTAAAACCTTTAACTCTCGACCAAAGAAAAAAACAACCAACAATCACATCTTCAAATGATCACTAATAAAACCAGGACCAAACCAAACAAGGGACAAATACACTTTTAAGAAAAACAAACAATTCTAGAGGCCACATTCAGAAGAACACAACTACTATGATCATGAAAGAATAAATTCATCGTACTATGACCACAAAAGATGAACTTACAACAGTAGGAAAACAAGAAAAATGAAACCCTAAATGTCTCTATTCCAAGACAAAAGATAAAGAACCAAGACAAGGTATCACATGCCTCTGACACCATGACTGTGCACGAGCTTCATCCCGAGACCTGATGCTGGGGCTCTGATGGTTGGAGCATCCTATTCCTCACACTTGGACACTAGCATCCCCCAATCAAAAATCCTTCCTCTAATGAAACTTCTCAAAGAACTTTACTTGGTGACCGAAATGGCCACAATGATGGAAAGGATTTAGAGGGATGTGGTAAGGTGGCTTGGAGTGCCTGAACTAGCCATATCGATGGAGCATCATAAAGTGGTCTAATGAACTAGAAGCCGACACTGATGAAAGTGATTCTTCATAAACAAGTTCCTCTGGTAAACCCCACTCGCTAGATGAGGAATCCTCATTAATGATGAGAGGTTCTAGATTTTCTAAGCACTTGCACTCTGGATGCCAACTCCTTAAAGCAGCCGACACAGGCCTTCACCAACCACTGTCCTTATTAACTACAGACAATCTCTTACCTCTTTTCACCTTCACCTCTTCAGGTATGATCCATTGGATAAATACGGACTTCAAAACCTCCCACATCATCCCAAATCCATCTGTGATGGGTCATTCACCTTCGCTGGTCCAAGTATGGACCCTCCACTAAACACAAGACAATACGAACTCTAATAAATTCGGGAGTCCCCAACCACCTGAAAACATGATCTACTCCCCTCAAACCACTTTAATGCCTAAAAAAACCCCTAACTCCTTGAAGGAAAAGAAAAAATTAATAGAGAATAGAATTGGGCATGACTCATTAACAACTTATGAGAAATTTTTTGGGTGACATATTTAGAAAAACATGAAAAAAACAAGCCAAAAATCAACATACAATAAAATCATAACCAAAAGAAAATATCATGTCAAACAACTATCTCACACGCCAAACACCACAAACACAACTTAGAAAATCAATTTTCAAAAATCACCATTTCATTTAAATTTCAAAACCACCTTATTTCAAGGATACTTTCTAGACACAAAATCAACCTTTCACAAAACAAAACCCACATTCTAAAACAAAAACGAATTTCCGGAATCAATTTCATCTTCCAAAAAATAATTTTAGAAAAACAAGGACAAGACTTTGGTTTAAAATAAACACCCATGGAATACCATAAACTGTTACATGTGTGTCCATCCATTCCACTCATGTCATCCAGGAAGAAGTGCCCCCATGCACTTTCTTCACATACCCAAACACATGTAATTATCCATAAAGGACACCAGGGGTCACACCCAATCCATTTTTTATAAATTCCAAAAATGTTTCAAATTTTCAAACTGAAATGATTTAAATTTTAAAACCCAATTTACCAACTTAAGTCATTTAAAATAAATCATTTTCATTTCTAAAGTCCTTTCTATTTTTAAAAAAACACTTATACCAACCAAAACCAAACCGAACCACAACTTGCACCAAACTATAAAATGAGGAACTAGTAGTCATGCTTAACCCAACGAAATGGTAGTGAGTCATGCCCCAAGTAAGTATCAACAACTAGGAGGAGCTTAAACTATGCACTCGAACTCCATATGGGTCACTACTCCATGTGAAATCACAACGTAACATCGACTTGCCTTCGTTGTCATCCCTCAACCAAAAGGAAGACAACAAACTCAATTTCCTAACTATCCCTAGTAACTCAAGGATTGTTATGAGATACAATGATTAAGAACCAAACCACAACCTACCTCCTGAGTCCCGATGGTCTTAATATCTATCTACTAGACTCCCAAAATAACAGGAACCTCCATATGATACCAAATGTAACAACTGGGTCCCGGTGACAGCTCATACACCCCAAATTTAACATGGCCATCAAGTCTTGGCTAGCCAGATACCACCAGTTTCCCCATAGACATGTGGTCCCCACCCTGGGGCCCACCCATGTGCCCGAATAGGTTATCTGACTAATGAAAATCCCCACAGAAAAATACTTGTCTTTTCTAGTGTGCTTTGTCCTCACTCACACACACCTTAGAAAATTTCCAAAAGGTCACCTATCCTGATCACTACTCCCGGCTAAGCATGATTAAATGTGGAGTTCTAATCAAGTAGGCTCCCAAAATGGAAGGTGTACCTTTTTGACATGAGTTTTATCATTTATTCATTTAAAACTTTATCATTTGGGGGTGTTACATTCGATCCCCCTTTAGAGCACAACATACTCATTATGAACCCTACATCTCAACCCAGGAAGTGCATCACACTTAAGGCCAGGTACCACCTATGACACTATTTTTTCAAGAACCATCCCAGGTTGACCTTGAACAGGTCACCTGAGTCTGCCTGCAACATGGCCCGAGGGGAGTTTCTGATTCCCTCGGGCTAATAACTAGTGCTGGGCATCAAAACTAAACAAGTGAGAATGATTTGGCCCATAAATGAAAGATAAGAAAATAAATAAATACTGATAATAAAATAAAAACTACCAGTGAAAGGAAAAAAATAAATATGTACATACCTACATGTGACCCTACAGGTCACCATCGATCTCAAACCAACATCACACTATAGAGACCGAATCCAATAAAGGCGTAAACCCCAAAGCTAAAAACAAAGATAAAACTATAGGCATGAGTATTAAAACTCAGTAGGTGTTCCCAAACAATCTATACTCATATACCTTTCTTTTAAATAAAATATCCATCAATTTTAAGTTTGAGATACAATATATAAAACTAGGTTTTTACACATTTTCTTCTTAAAAAAAATCACAGTCCATTACCTTTTTTCAATTAGAACCTAGATTCCCTTTTTAAGAAGGAGGCATTGGAATATTAAAGGCAACGATGTTTACATTAAAAAGAGAGGAAGGAAGTGTAAAACATTTTTGAAACCTTTTTCCATAAAACTTGAAAACATTTTATCACCCTTTTCAAGAAGCTAGACTATGCAAGGAAACAAGATCAACAAGAATACAACACGTGTAATGGAGAAACACCACACAAGAGAAACCAATCAGAATATTCATCTCAATAATCTGCCACAAAATAATACTGAGTAACAGAAAACATGAGAGAACCTAAAAGCTTGTGAATAATATAGAACATAATATACATGTGACTCATCCTGAAGGTGTTCCCTACTCGATGATGTCATAATTCCCAAACACTCGATCATCAACTTACCTGGCCTGAATAAGGGCCCCAATACTATAACAATGATAAAAAATAACCCCCCTGCTATGGGCCACTAGCCAGTATTTAATCTAAACTAGTGAAAAAATAATTCACCAAAAATTCACTTGCTATGCTAGGTTCCCCTATCAACATGTATAACAAAAAGGGTGATCCAACCGATTCCAACTGAGAATCAAATCACATAGACTTATATATATATAAACACAAAACATGCATCAATTGAGTCAACCCAAGGAATATGTGCCTTGCCTTTCAACCATTTGATCACAGGGGAGTCCTACACTACAGAACTCCCCTAACATACAACTCTACCAAAGCAAACGGACCACATCAAAGGAGAGTTTTCTTGAGATAAATAGTTTTACAAAAGTGCCAACCAGGCCTCACATGATTTTCAAAAGCCAAACCATTTCTTAAATAATCACATGCACACCACTTTGAAAACCAAGAACACACTTGGAACCCCATTTAAGAAACCCAAATCACTATTCTAAAATTTGAAATACATTTATAAAGGCCAAAAGGGTATTTCAATAAACAATTGTTTTTAAAACTCAACCCAACTATTTAATGAAATACATCACAATAGATAAACCACTTCAATTCAAGACATAAAATTTTACTAACAATTATATATCAATATTTATTATAAAAACTAGGTGAGAAAAGTAAGAAATAAATGATTCTTAAATTTAAAGGTCAATGGATAGGGAAGTCTACTTCAGAGTGGAACCAAACCAAACATGCATCCCTTGGAACTTTATAACTAAGATTTGTTGCTCCCCCATTGATCATATGCATATTCACATAAATATAAGGTCACCTGGCCCTTATGCACACACTCTTATGGACATGAATGTGTTCAAGGGGATCCTTACATATATGATTATATTCATATACCCATCTCCACTCACCTACATATTCATTTACATATATATACATAGTTAAACCTAGCCCCATAAATTTATATTCACTGCCATGGATGAATATAAACATAATGGGGGAACCTATATATATATATGCTTACTTATGCATACACAGGCGAGTCACCTTAGACCCAACGACTTGAAAACACCAAGCAGTGACCAACAAGCCTTAATTAAAAATAAATAGTAATACATAAACATCATAATAACCTAAAATAAAATTAATTCATACAAAGGAACCCATATATGATTTAGAAACCAACAAATTTTTTAATAAATACAATGTTTAAGGAAGAAAATATTTTTAAAGTAGTACCAAATGGGACTTTAAGTTTTTCACACCCCGAACACATTTACGAAAAGAAATTCAAAAACCATTTTTACAAACAATGTGGAATCTCATTTTCTTTAATAATTTACCAAATTAGACTTTTAAACCACTTACCAAAACCTATTTCAAGGCCAACCAGGTCAAACATCAAGGAACACACTCAGAAACATTTCTAAAACATTAGAAACACCACTTCTCTATTTTTTGGAGAACATGAAACCATTTTAGGGAAAGTAGAAAAAAGGGGAGATGTGGAGTTCTTGAAGGATAATTTGTTCTACAGTTCTATTTTCATTTTATTGCACACCCATGTGTGAAATTGGTGTGACCATGGGTGTACTATCATCCAATGGCACCCTCTAAATTCCATGGAAAGATCCAAACCATTTTTAAAACTATCACTTTATTTTCAAACCCAACTCATCAATTCCAACTAATTCCAAAAGTACAAATGAACATTTTAGAAACCAATAAATCTTTCTCAAACAACTTACAAATCACAAAATAAAAATCACTATGCTTCACATAAAAGCCCGAATTAAAACCCATCTATTTCAATAAAATTATTATAAGGGAAAACAACACACAAATCATCTAACCTCGCTATAAAAGACCAATTAACATTTAACCACACACAATTGGCATAAGTAAACATAGGAATAAGCAAGAAAATACTTCAAAATATATTTTTAAAAAATTATACTATCACAAAAACACCAATATAAGTTAACTAAATCCATTATAATGGTGAGAATAATGCAAAAATAATAATAATTAGATATGCCAAACATTATATGGATTGAATCGGAATGGGAAGAGATAGAAACACCTACCTAAAAGGTGTGTTAATGAAACAACACTTCAAAAGAAGGGAAAACAAGGCCCCACAGGCCAACCACACCCTAAAAACAAGGGAGAAGTCAAAAATCAGTTTACCCAAAACCCTAGGGTTAGGATGGACCAAACAGGGTGACACAAATGAGTTAAAATGCTAAAATGAGGGAGGAGGAAGAATAAGAGGGATTACCTCGACGAACCAACCACAAAACCGATGGAGACTAGGTGATTTTACTGGAGAAGAGAGGACCGTGAGGGAGGAGAGGCGTGGATCCAAGGGAGAGGGGATGCTCATCCCACACAATGCACAAGAAGAGAAGAGGGGAGAAATAAAGAATAGAAAAAAAAATAAATAAAATAGAAAAACAAAATAAAGAAAAATAAAAAGGGAAAAAACAAATATAAAACTTAATTAATAATAAAATTACTACTAATAATAATAAAATTATTAATACTAATAATAATAATATTAATAATATTAATAATAACATAATTATAACAACAACAACAACAACAAAAACAAGAATAATAATAATAATAATAATATTCAAAATAATAATATGAATATTATTATTATTAATATTAAACATTAATTTAACTTTATAATTTTTCTCATTTTATCTTATCTTAATTTTATTTTATTTATCTTTTAAATTTATTATTATTATTTTTAGATGCAGAGTGGGCCACATGGTTTGGCCACATGATTTGCCAGGCCATGAGCCAACCATGTGCAGGCCAAAAACTCACCCGAAATGTGTTTCCAAAGTTGGGGTGTGACAATTATGTCCTTTAGAAATTTTGGGGAGTCCTATAAAGAAATCTATGGTAACATTTTCCTATTTCCATATTGGTATGGGTAATAGTTGCAACATACCATTATAATTTTTTCATTCCACCTTAAATCACTGGTATACCAAGCATCCATATACGTATTTTAGAATTTATCTCTTCATGATATCCCAACAAAAGTTTTTTTTATGTCTCTATACATCTTCATACTTATTGGATGAATAGAAAAAGATGATGTAACACCCTGACCCTAGAATCCCAGAGTTAGTGCATTATTTTATTACATTGGTATGATTACAAGGAATCAAATCCTAAAGGACTAATAAGTTTAGCAGCCTTGTAAATCCAAATTACATACATAATACCCATAATACATTTAAAAATTAAAATAAAACATGATACATAATAAAAATAAATAAACTGCATCCTTGAAAGTTTATTCAAAGTTTTATTCTTCATAACTTGGGGAAAGAAAACATAATAAGGGTGAGCTCAAATAATTAGTAAGGGTAAGTAAAGTAGAATAAATAATAAATGAATGAGAATAAATTAACAAGGAAAGGTAAATAACTGATAATATATTATATTCAAATAACTATATAAGAAAAATTCAATATGGAAAGGTAAGAAAATAAAACATAATACATTACTCAATGAACTGAAAATGAAATGTATCCATAGATATGTCAATGAAAAATCTCATGGATGAATAATAACTGAAATATACATGAATGAAATGATTAATTATTGGTATTCATGTATAAGGCACATGAAAACGTATACCATTAAGACATTTCACAAGATGGTTAAAACTACAGATAGAAACCCATTTAATTTGGCCAACTTATTTATCTCATGAGAACCTATCGATTCATCAAGGGGATATATAAATTATAATCCCCACCCTTCATTACCACTCCAAATAATTCCTCATATAAATTAATCAAAATAAATAATATGCCTTGTCAAATATCCATATTGAATAAATAATACATATTTATCAATAATTCCCCAGTTAATCAAATATCTTTCAAAGTGAACACCATATGTAAAAATGATATACCGTTTAAGCAATACTAATATCAATTGTATGATAATATGGATATTCGAGTAATTTTCTAATAAAAAATGATTAAAATTAAGTGATTTTTTAAGATAAAATTAACAATCACAAAAGGAAGTGAGATATCAAAGATAATAATTAATAATATTCTTTAGAAGAATAATATTTAAACATTCCAAAAGTGTCCCTTACCACTTTGAAAAATTTAAATCATAATCCATATGAATAAATAATATTAAATGAAACTTATATTATCCTAATAGTAAGGATATTCATGATATAACATGTCAAAAGGTAGTATATACACCAAATAAAAGTGAATTGGTGTATAAAACAAATAAGCCTCAATGAAATATAAATGGAGATGAAATTCCCTTACCTTAACCTTCCTTTTTGCTGAGTGGTATTTATTCTCCTATATAGTGGTTTAAAATATGTTAATAACATATAAAATAACCATAATCATGTTTATAATATCATAAATCATATTCTTATAATATCTTATTACCTGTTTGTTAACAATCTTTCATTATTTTCACTATTTCGGGTGTTAATTGCCTAGTTTTCTCAAGTATGTTTTGACTTGTTATTTTTTTCTTATTAAACTGATCATGGTTTCATCATCTCTATAATGTAAACCATTATTTAATTATTATATATATTAATTACATATTTATTTATAATAATCTATAAAGTTTATAGATAAGAAATGAAATGCACCGTTCATGGAGATGGTTGGCTATATGTACGCATGAACGATGCTTTTATATTTTTTTTCATATTAAAATATTGAACTGTAAATGATAAATATGTATATTATAATTCCATTATAATATCTATGTAATATATTTTACATAGTTTTATTAAAATTATATTTAATACATTCCATGTATAGTGTGAACAAATCACATCGCCTTGAGGATGCAGTAATCCACACTTCTACAAACGAAGTTATCATATAAATGGAAAGTATAGAGTAATGTGTTATAAAAGAATTAAATAAGAATATATACATAATATATACCATATATATCATATATAAACATAGTTTACATCATAATTCCCACCATGAGAGGCGCTAACAGAAAAATGAATAATCATCGTTTTGTGAGGAAGTAGTTCGTCGTACACATAAAAAACATGTTATTTACACATTATATGGAAGTGTTTGTAAAATTAGATAAAAAAATTAACATAAAAAATATTATTATATTTAGGATAATATTTTTTATATAATCATAGAATAAGAATATTTTAGGTGGACAAGAATGGAAATCAAACTAAAGATCTTGAGGAAAGATGTTAACTCTTAGTCGGGTAACTTCTTTTGGTTTATACTAAAATGATTCCTTGTATGGATTTATGTCAAATTGAAGGATTATATAATTATGGTAGGGATGTTGAGGAGATATTTGGGTAGATATTGGCCGATCCAAAGTGCCTTTATAGGTGTGAGGAAGTGGGTGGAGAGGAGGATTTTTTATAGTGGTTTAAAATATGTTAATAAATTATAACATAATCGTATTTATGCTTATAACATCATCTTCTTATAATATCTTATTACTCTATTTTTAATAATCTTTCATTATTTTCACTATTTTTGATGTTAATTACCTAGTTTTCTCAAGTATTTTTTGACTTGTTATTTGTTTTTCCTATTAATTAGATCAATATTTAATCATAAATATAATTTAAACCATGATTTAATTATCATATATATTCATTATATATATGTATTTATAATAATCTATAAATTTTGGATATAAGAAATGAAATGCACCGTTTATGGAGACGGTATGCCGTACGTATGCATGAACGCTACTTTCATTTCTTTTTTATATTAAAAGAATGAAGAGTAAATGATAAATATGTTTATCATAATCTCAGTATCATATATATTTCATATAATTTATATATTTTTATTAAAAACATCCTTAATAGGTTCCATTTATAGCATGAACAAATCACATCGCTTTGAGGAGGTAGTAGTCCACACTTCCACAAATGATGTTAATGTATTTACAGAAAATTGAAAGTATAGAGATATGTGTTATAAAATAATTAAATAAGAATAGATACATAATATATATCATATATATCATATATAAATATAGTTTCCATAATAATTCCCACTATGATAGGCGGTAACAGAAAAATGAACAATCATCGTTTTGTGAGGTGGTAGTTCGCCATACATATAAATAATATGTTCCTTACAAATTAGACAGAAGTGTGTGTAAGTGTATATCTAACCATTATATAAAAATATATTATTATATTTAGGATAATAGTGTTTTTATATAACCATATAATAAGGATATTTTAGGGAGTTTAGAATGGAAATGAAACTAAAGATCTTGAGGAAAGATGTTACCTTTAATCGAGTAACTTCATTTGGTTTGTACCAAAAGGGTTACTTGGATGGATTTATGCAGAAGAGTAGGCTTCTAGAAATATGTGAGAGATTTTTAGGATCTATTTTTTCAGATCTTGAATGATCAAAAGTGTCTTGAGAGGTGTGATGAAGTGGGAGGATATGCGACCATTTTATAGTGGAGGAGGAGTGACACTCTTGTAATATTTTGACAAAGGAATTACATACAAATTTTTCACATTAAATGTGACTCCAATAATGGATCCAATTAGATAAAAGGTATTATAGGATCTAAATATGTCCATACAATGGATATTAGACAAGTTTTTAGGTCATTTGGGCCCTTAAGATTAAGGTTTAGTCGCTTATTAAGCTTAATTTTACCTTAATTGTTGTAATTAATTTTAATTAATTTCACTAATATTTTGGGTTAAAAACTGAGTTGAAATTATTATAAATTATAATTTTTTTATTCCAAATATATAATTAATTTTTCCAAATTCTAATCATAGAATTTTAATAAATTAATTTAAATTTAATGCCACAGACAGGACGACAATACGAGTTTTTAGGGAAAATGTTCAAATGTTTGCTATGTTTTTATAGTAAATTTAAAATTTAAAATGATTATAATGACCTAAATTATATTAATTGATAAAAATATTATCTAATTAAACTTTAAAACCAATTTAATCTTATAAATAATTTAGATGAAAAGCGGTTTTGAATTAAATTTCAGTACTTTTCACTATTCATTAAAAAATGTAACTTCACACAAAAATACTAAAAATTCACTCTAAGATAATTTTTATGTTTATATTACAAATATAAAGTTTTTTTACATATTAAATTTATTAAAGGGTCAATAATTGGATTTAAAATGGGTTCTCCATCAAAAGGTCACAAAACCACCTTTATAAAAATATTATATTTTATGTGTTATATTGGGTTTGTTCTTATCTTATGTCTATCAAATATATTATATGAGTTTCAAAATATTTGGTTGGATATATAATAAATAAATTTACTATATTAAATCTCTAAAATAGTTATAATTTAATCGACTATGAAAAATTTGACTAAGTAGTGTTTTGTTTGAAATAGGTGTTGTGTGTATTGCAAAGCTATAAACAAAATATAAAGAAAAATATGGTAAGGTCTTGGGGTTCTACTGATGAGATATTTAAATCATAAAAAATTTACTTATTCAATTATAGTTTTTATGGGACACATATTCAATTTACAATCCTTATAAATCCATATTTTAACTCCATAATATTCCCTGCCTTTTTTTTTATTTTTCCACATCATATTTTTGGGATACATTTGATATTTTCATGAATAGATGGTTGGGAAGTCATTTAGGAAAGATAGGAATTATCACATTCCCTTATGGATTCAATATCCATCCTTTGAAAATCCATGAGTAGTTTGTATTATTCAATCCTCATCATGGATAGGGTAGTATGATCATTTCTTCTCAGAGCATCAACTACCTTATTTTCCTTCCCAGGTTGGTAATCTACTAAGTAGTCATAATATTTTATCAATTAAAACTATCTACTTTGGACCATATTCAAATACTTATATTTTAATACATATTTAAAGCTATTGTGATTATTATATATTACACACATTTCTCTATAGAGATAATGTCATTAAATATTTAATTCAAATATCATTACCGCTAGCTCCAAATATTGCATTGGGTAATTTTTCTCATGAGTCTTTAATTGCTGGAGGCATAAAAAATTATCTTATAATTCTACATGAGGACATAAACCAAACCCTTTTTAAGGAATCACTATATATTACAAAACATTCCTCACTGAAAGGTAATGTAAGTATAGGAGTAGTGACTAACCTATTTTCTAGTTCCTTGAAACATTCTTCACATTCCTCTATACAAAGGAATTTCACACCCTTTTATGTTAACATAGTCAGTGGATTTTATAGCCATGCTAAATTTTTCACAAAGCATCAATAATATCCTACTAGCCTAAGAAAAATATAGATATCATTTATAGTGTTCAGTCTGGTCCATTACTCAATAAATTCCATCTTTAATGGATCTACTAGCACACCCTTACTTGTGATTATATATCCCAATAATAAAACTTTCTATAACCAGAATTCAATCTTTTTAAATTTGGCATACATTCTATCATTTATCAAGGTATTTAACACAATATTAAAATTATCTTTATGATCTTCATTTCTCTTTGAGTTTATAATAATATCCTATATAAAAACATCCATGAATTTATCAAGGTATTCTCTAAAGACACTATTCATTAGATCCATGAAGATGACATAATAATTAATCATTCTGAATGGAATAAATATAAAATATAACTTTACATATATCATTTAGAAAGTTGTTTTAGGAAATACCCTCCCTTATGACCCTTAACCAATGATATCCAGATCGAAATTCAATGTTCAAGAAGTACTGATCTCCCCTGATTTGATTGAATAAGTCATAAATATAGAAAAAATGATATTTATTTTCAACTATGATCTTGATAAGGTCATGATAGTCAATGAAATAATTCATTGACCCATATTTATTCTTTATAAAGAGTACTGGTTGTCTCCCTAGTGAAGAAATGGGGTAGATAAAACCACTGTACAAATTCTCCTTTAGTTTCTTCTTTAATTACTCCAATTCAATAGAATCCACCTTATATAGACTCTTAGAGATATGCATAGATCCATGTATAAGTTCAAACAAGAACTCAACCTCACACTCTAGGAAGAACAAAAAGTTCATATAAGAATACATCAGTATATTATAATATAATGGGAATGTCATCAATACTAACTTCATCTGTGATCATTTGAGATAGAAATCCCTCATTACTGGGTATTAGAACCCATATTATAGAATTTTATTCTATGGGTAGATCATACTTATATTTATACTTGATTATAAAGACCCAAACTTAAAAAATTTCATAATATTGAGTTTTAGTCATGAAATTATATTCTTATACATTGATTATCTTCTCAGTTTTATAGTTTTAGAGAATTAGAACATAATACATACATAAAATCCCATAATCATACAAGAGGATACTACTAAAACAGCATCCACTTTTTCCAAAATATAACACTTTTAAAATAAAACATGATTTAATTTTCTTGATAAAAATATTCATAACATTTATCTTGACTCCATACTTTCTCTTACCCATCCTTATACCTTGTGAAAAACATTTTAAAACTTGTGATGAATATAAAAATCTTAGTAAGGGATATAAAGAAATAAATTGTTAGTCAAGTGATAATATAAAAACCAATAAAATACTTTACATAAAAACTTATTAACATGAATAGAAACATAATGCATTTGACTTGGGACATATTTACCATATCACTCTTACATTAACCCTTACACATGGAATACACATTTCAATAAACTTCCATCTTCTGAGTACCCAATGCATTGGAGAGCTATAATGGGGCTCACCCGTCAAATCTTGAGCTATAATGGGCTCAACCCAACACATCTTGATCTATAATGGGAATCAACCCATTATATTTTGAGATATAATGGGATAAGCCCAAAATAAACTATTTATTAGGAATATATAATAAATAAATCATGTGATAAATCATTTAAACACTTTAGAAAAACACATTCACATTTTCAAAATACTATTTTTCTATAAAATAAATTAACTTTTAAAATATAAAAACCATGCACATAATAATAAAATAATATTATTAAAAAATAAATATTAAAACATATAATATAAAAATCATAGAAATAAATCATCATGAAATCATAATTAACTGCTCATGCCATATAAAAAACAATATTTTTTAATTTCACAAAAAAACATTTAAAAAGGGTTTTAAAAGGAAAGTCCCTTACCTCAGGTTTGACTTCCTTAAAATGTGTTAAAAACTCCTGTATAATGGTTTGAATAGTTTTAATAATATATTAAATAACTAAAATCATGTTATAATACTTTACATTATCTGATTATAACATTTTTTACCCATTTATTAACAATATTTTGTTATTTTTTTTGTTTTGGGTGTGTTCTTCTTAGGGTTTCCAGGTTCGGTTTATTAATGGTATTGATTATAGAAATAAAATGATAAATAGAAAGTGATAACATATATATAATTAATTTTAAACATTTAAATTATAATTTAACCTTTCCATGTTTTTGGAAAAAGGGAAACGAAAAATCATCATCCACGAAGGTGGTGAATTAACACACCACAGATGATGATTTTGTTATTTATGGAAAAAAAGATGAGAGATTTTATGATGCATATACTATAAACACAACACCAATATAGTATATATGTGAAACTGGAGTTATCATAAAACATTAGACAAGAGGTGGGGATAAGTTATATGTGAAAAAGAAATTAAAAGAGAAGAAAAATGAATCTTACTTCTTGAAAATTTCTCCTTGAGAACCTCTTTAAGGATCTTGAAAGTGGTCTTTTTGTGTGACCAGGAGCTCAATAATATGTAAAGGGATGAGGAGTAAGTAATTTAACAGATTTTATCCAAAAAATATGGCTTTAGGTGATGAAAATTTGTGAAGGAGGGAGCCTCCTTTTATAATTGAGGTGATGGGTAACATAGAAATAACTCAAATTATGAAAATATAATAATTTTTATAGGGATTAAGACATCCAAAAAGGAATAAAAAGAAATGGGATTACATTATAAAAGTATTCTAATAATTTTTGGACTTTTTTAGTAATTTTTTTATTTTTAAAAAATTTAATAAAATATTGTATTCATGGAAGACATTTTTTTCAAATTTAAAACTATTCACAATCATGACTTTAAACACATCAAAAAAGTTTTAAATTAGTATATAATTTTTTTTATTATATCTTATACTTATCATATTAATCTAGATGATTATTTAATTATATTAAAAATATAAATTATATTTATTTTACTATTTTTAATATCGTTAAATTGATTGATTTATTAATCAAATAATTACTGCATCATAATTGTTCAAGCTATTAAGGTAATTATTTATTGCCTAAAAATTAAAAATAAAATTTCCTAAAAAATTTAATTTTATTATATCTCCAAATACTATTCATGTTCAAAAAACACTTCTAGAAAACCTCATATAATAATATTATACAAATTGATAATTATAGTGTGAACAAGATGTCTTTCTTTTTAATAAAATAATATAAAGGGACTAATGTGATCCTTATAGGTCAAAAATTTCCCCAATTACAATGAAAAAATTATAATGGTATTTATTTCATCATATAAAAAGTTTTATAAAAATTTGTGTAATTTAATAATTCTTATAATTTTAATAAAAACATTTTATTTATTTTTCTTATGCTTGCACAAGTACTGCATCAGTGTTATGCATTAATGTTAATCATTTCATATATAGAAATTAAAATAAATTACCATCATGAAAATAAATAAATTAGGATCAAAATAATCACTTATATTCATTAAATATTTATATTTAATTATATCCATGATAAGTAAAATTCTTTAATTTGTTAAATTGAATTTTCTTTGAATAAAATACTATAAATGCATTAACATCATCCAAGTGGCACAAAGTTATCCTAAAATCGACCCATGGATGACTTTGTTAAAAAATACTCATAAAATAAAATTAATACAAGTGTTAGTGTAATTTTATAATACTTATAATATTATTTTAACCCTTAATTACTGGATTTACCCTTAACTACGATAAAAAAACCTAAAGTTACTATTCACTGACAATTAAATTTTTCCTATTTGACCACAAATTTCATATGAATTAAAACCAAATATGTATATTTTTAAAAATTAAATTTAATTAATTTGTAAAATTTAATTTAAAATTTATCTCATTGACAGATTGAGAAAACGAGTTTTTAAAATAAAAACATTCAAAAGTTCATAAAATTTTTATATCCAATTTCAATATGAAATTGATTTCAATGAACTAAATTGGATTAAATAATAAAAACTTTATTTAATTATACCTTAAATCAAATTAAAAGGATAATATAACTTTATAAATAAATTAGACAAAAATTAGTTTTGAAATAAAATGTAGCATTTTTTTACTATTCATTAAAAATTAATTTTTTTCAGAAAATTATCAAAAAAATATTACAAAGATAATTTCAACATGATGAATTCAAAAATTAAATTATTTTTCTCAAATTAAAATTATATAATTCTAATATTATTGTTTTCAATAAATAACTATATAATAAATTATTTATTTTAAGAATTACTATTTAAATAAAAAAACTAATAATTATAAAAAAATATTATATAAATACTTGGGTTGTTAAATTCTCCCCCCATTTTTAAATTTCATACGTGCAATTTTTATTTACTTATAAAAAAATAAGGATACTCGTCCATCATAGCATTTTTAGATTCCTATGTTGCTTCTTCTACCTTGTAGTTTCTCCACAAAAGATTAACTTGGTAAGTTACCTTGTTATGTAAAACTTGCTCTCAGCGATCAAGAATCTGAACAAGTTTCTCTTCATAAGAAAGGTTCTCTTCCAGCTGAACAAATTCTTGGCTCAAAACATGAGATGGATCTGACATATATTTTATTAATATCGAAACATGAAGAATATTGTGTACCTGAGATAAACTTGGTGGAAAATATAATCGGTAGGTGACTGGTCCAACTTTTTATAGAATTTCATAAGGTCCAATGAACCATGGACTTGGCTTTCCTTTTTTACCAAAATGCATAACACTTTTCCAAGGATATATTTTACAGAAAACATGATCATATACCTCGAATGAAAGGTTTTTTCTCCTATTATCTGCATAAATTTTCTGCCAGATCTGAGTTGTCCTCATGTGTTACTGTATCATTTGAACTTTTTTTTGCTATTTACTCTACTAATTATGGTCCAATAAACTTCATTTCCCTAAATTAATCCCAAAATGATGGAGTTCAACACCACTTCACAAAGAATTTTTCAAAAGGTTCCATCTGTATACTGGAATGAAAAATGTTATTATAAGAAAAATTAACTAAATAAAGAGATTGATCCCAAATTACTTGGTAATCCATTGAACAAGATCGTAGCATGTAATCCAATGTATGAATTATTTGTTTTTACTATCCATATGATTGAAGATGAAAATCTATAATGAAATTTAATTCTATTCCCAACATCTTATGAAGTCCTTTCCAAAGGTTAGAAGTAAACCTGAGATCACAATCAGATACAATGGAGAGAGGCACTCCATGTAACATGACTATATCCTTTAGATACAATCGAGAAAGTTGATCTAGGGATAGGTTGAATCAAATAGGATGAAAATGATAAGATTTAGTTAAATGATCAATAATAACCCAGATTTCATTATTAACTCAAGATGTCTTTGGTAGTCCCACCATGAAGTCCATGGATTTTTTCATTTCCACTATTTTACTGGAAAAGGATGAAACATCCCCTTTGGTAACTACCACTCTAATTTAACCTGTTGACATGTCAAACATTTCACGGTAAAATTTACAACACTCTTTTCATTCCATCCCACCAGTAATACTCCCAAAGATCCCTATACATCTTAGTGCTTCTAGGATGAACTAAAAAAGGATAACTATGAGCATTACAAAACAATTATTTATTTATATGAGAATCAAAAGGAACAAATAATATCTTCCCAAATCTCAAAACACAATACTTATCAATGTTAAACTCATGAAACTTACCCTTTTGAACTAATTATTCCTTTTTATGCCACTCGCAATATTCCTTCTGAGCATGATTTATTCTGTTTAATAGAGATGAATGCACTAACACCTGAAACAAAATTGAGGTATTTCCTACACTAATAACTTCCAAGATAAAATTTATCAAATCATTCACCAAGGGGTCATATTCTAAACTTATTATGGTTAATCTAGCATTATTTTTTTTAATCAAGGCATCAAACACTCTGTTTTCTTTTCTAGGATGGTAATGGATTTTTAAATCATAATAATTTATTAGTTCTAGCCATCTTATATGTATCATGTTCAATTAATTATAAGAAAATATATTCTTAGAACTTTTATGGTAAGTATATATTTCACATTTTACTTCTTACAAATGATGCATCCAAATTTTTAATGAATAAACAACAACAGCTAATTCCAAATCATGTGTAGGGTAATTTAACTCATGAGGTTTCAACTGATGTGAAGCTTAAGAAATTACCTGATCATTATACATTATCACACAACCAAGTCCATTCAAAGAAGCATAAATGTAGATGACAAATTCACCACTTATGGAAGGTAGGTTCAGAACCGAAGCATTCACCAATCTTCTTTTCAATTCCTGAAAACAATCATCACATTATTTTATCCATATGAATTAACTCCTTTTAGAGTTAACTTGGTTAGTGGGATAGATCACCATGAAATTTTTTCAAAAAAACTCTGGTAATATCCTACCAAACCAAGAAAACTATGAATATTGGTTATATTTTTGGGTCTTGGTCATTCTTCAACAACTTTTTTTAGCCGGATCAACAGTTATGGAATCTTTATAAACAATGTGACTAATGAAATAAATCTATTACAAACAAAATTCACACTTGTTGAATTTTTCATAATTTTTTTAGGTTTTAAAAACAATCCTTATATGTTTTTCATACTCCTATTTACTTTTATAATATACCAAAATGTCATCAATAAACACAACCATAAACTTATCTAAGAACTCATGAAATATTCTATTGATAATATCCATGAATACAACATGTGAATTAGTTAACCCAAATGACATAACAAAAAATTCATAATTCCCATATATAGTATGGAATATAGTATTTGGGATGTCTAATTCCTTTAATTTCAATTGATGATACCCCAACCTTAGTTCAACCTTTTAAAAATACTATGCTCCTAGGAGACGATCAAACAAATCATTGATATGAGGAAAATGATATTTTTTCTTAAAAGTGATTTTATTAAAGGATCTATAATCAATGAAAATTCTCATTAAACCATATTTATTTTTTTTAAAAAATATAGGATCACCCCATGGTGAAGTACTGGGTCAGACGAAGCCTTTATCTAATAATTCTGGCAGTTGATTTTTCAAATCTAAAAGTTCCATTTGATCTATTTGATAATGGGGTTTAGAAATTGGATTAGCGTTGGGAATTAAGTCAATAGTAAACTCAACATCTCGATAAGGAACAACACCATAAAAATTATCAATAAATACCTCAAGATACTCATTTACCACTAGCATATCATTAATATGAATTGTTACCTTATTTTTAAACAATGTTTGAAAGATAAAATTCATTTACATATTTTAATAATTTCTTCACTTCTCGATATGTTATCAATGGTATGGGTTAATTCTTATAAAAAATTAAAACTCTTTCTAAAAAACAACTTCTTTTTCTCTAAAATCTATCTTAGCATGATAAAATGAAAGCCATTCCATATCCAGAATAACATAAAACTCTACTAGAGGAAATACAATAATGTTTGTAGGTAAAATATTTCCACAGATAAAGATAGGTAGATTCTTATAATTTCTTTTTGACATAATATATCCTCCAGGTGTTTTTATCATGAGTTCTAGATTTATTTCATGATGTGGAATTTCCAATTTAGCAAAAAAGTTCTCATAATTAAAGAAACGTGTAGACCTTTAATCAAATACATTTGTAAAATCTATAAAAATAAGAAATGTAACTAACACTACCTCATTTGATAGCTCAACATATGCTAAAGTGGTTGAAAAGGATTTTTCTACAACCTTCTGCTTTCAAACTTACTGATTTCCTGCCTAAGTGACTAGCTTCAGACACACATTAGCAAAATGACCCAATTCCATACAATTAAAGCATCTCACCATCGGCTTCTCATTAATTTTTGGATCATTTTACTTGCACTCATGAGACATGTTTCTAAACATTGTATATTGGTATCATTTACCAGAATTTACAAGACATTCTATAGGATGATTTTTACCACACTTTTCACAAGAAGGGAAATTGATTTTTTACCTCCATATTTCTTTGATGAATTCTTCCCCAAATCCTACCAACCCGACTCCTTCTTATTCTTTTCACCACATGGCACATACATTTCAACAAACTCCATCTCAAATTTTTTATCACAATAAAAAAGTTTCTCATACCTTTTAAAATCTCATGAAGTAAAATCTCTTCATAAAAATGGTTTAAAACCAGAGTTGAATATATTAATTTATTAACAAAGTCCCAAGTAAAATATGGTACATACATGGACAATTTTGTGAAATTAGATTCATATTTTTCCACAGAATCATCATTTTATGCTTTATTTCCAAGAATTGTTTCTCCATTCTAAGTTGAATAGTTTTAGGAAAATATTTTTCCAAAAAAAGACTCTTAAAACCATCCCATTTGAGATTGCAAAGATAAAATATTTCTCTAATATTCTTAACTAAAGGCCACCATTTATCAAAATCACCTTCAAAATGGTAAATTTATGGTATTAAATTTTGTAATTTTGAACATCCCATGACATCAAATATATTTTCTAGAGCATTGATCTATCCTTCGGCTATCACTGGATCTATGGTTCCACTGAATGCTGGAGGATGTTGCCTCATAAAATGATCCATAGTAGACATGTTTCTTCCTAGTAGACCGGGTTCCTATCTATCATTGATAACAATACTGTTTATCTCATGATTCAACTAATCCATTACCATCAAAAACTTCTTAGTTCCTATTCCCACCATTTCAGGCTACATATTTGGAAGGATATCATTATGGCAGTGCCTTTCTACTTTAGCTTCTCTGTTTATTCTATGAAAAATCATTCTGAATAAAAATATCTTAGATGAAGAAACATGATAATTTTTAAATGTTATATCATTTCAAATCAAGCATAAGGTAAAAATCATTTATGGTAATATATTAACATCATACCAACCCCCTAAAGTTATTTAAGCCAACCTATGATACCAACTATATGGACCTAGCCTTAAAAAATTTCATAATCTTTAGTTTCAGTCAAGACTTTATATTATTACATATTTATGATATTTTTAGGTTTATAGTTTTTGATATTTAGGACATAATATATACATAACATCCCATAATCATACAAGAGTATACTACTAAAACAATATCCACCTTTTCCAAAATATAAAACTTTTAAAATAAAACATAATTTATTATTCATGATAAAAATATTCATAAAATTCATCTTGAATTCATCCTTTCTATTACCCATAATTATACCCTATGAAAAACATTTGAAAACTTGGGATGATCATAAAAATCTCAGTAAGGGATATAAAGAAAGAAATCTTTAGTCAAGTGATAACATAAAAACCAATAAAACCCATTACATAAAAACTTATTAACATGCATAGAAACATCATACAGTTTACTTGGGACATATTTACCATATCACTATTACATTAACCCTTATACATGGAATAACCATTTCGTTCAACTTCCATCTCTAGAGTACCCAATTCAATAGAGAGCTATAATGGGGCTCTCCCGTCATATCTTGAGCTATAATGGGATCAACTCAACATATCTTGAGCTATAATGGGCATCGAAATTTCATATATTGAGATATAATGGTATCAACCTAACATAAACTATGTAATGGAACATTTAATGAATGAATCACTTGATAACTCATTTAAAAACTTGATAAAACACATTGATATTTTCAAAATACTCTTTTTCTATAAAACAATTCACTTTTAAAATATAAAAAACGTTCACATAATAATAAACTAATATTTTTCAAAAATAACTATTAAAAAATTTAATGTAAACATAATATAAATAAATCATCATGAAATTAGAAGAAACCACTCATACCATTTAAAAACAATCCTTTTTAATTTCACAAAAAAAGACATTTAAAAAGGGTTTTAAAAAGAAAGTCCCTTACCTCAGGTTCATCTTCATTATAAAATATTCAAACCTAATGTATAATGGATTAAATAGTGTTATTAATATATTAAATAAATAAAATCATTTTATAATACTTTAAATTGTTTTCTTTTAATATTTCTACCCATTTATTGACAATATTTTGTTATTTTCATTGTTTTAGGTGCGTTCTTTTCATGGTCTCCATGGTCAGTTTATTAATGGTATTCCTTGTAAAAATGAAATAATAAACCCAAAGTGATAATATATATTTATTAAATTTTAAACATTTATATTTTAATTTAACATTACCATGGTTTTAGAAAAATGAAAAGGAAAAATCATTGTCCATGGAAAGCGGTGAATTAACGCACCACGAACGACGATTTTGTTATTTATAAAATAAAGAAGAAGATGAGAGATTTTATGATGCATATACAATAAAAAAATAATCTAGTATATATGTGATAATTTAGTTGTCATGAAATAATGTAAAAGAGGTGGGGTTAAGGTATAAGTGAAAAATAAATTAAAAGAGAAGAAAAATGAATTTTACTTCTTGAAAATTCCTTCTTGAGAACTTCTTTAAGGCTCTTGGAAGTGGTATTTTGTGAAACTAGGAGCTCAATAATGTATAAAGGGATTAGGAGGAGATAATTTTTTAGATTTTAGCTGAAAAATATAGCTTGAGGTGATGAAAATTTGTGAAGCAGGAAGCCTCCTTTTATAATTTAGGTGATAGGTAAATATGGATTACTCAAATTATTAAAATATAATAATTTTTTATAGATTTTAAGATATAAAAAAGGCCTAAAAATAAATAGGATTAAGTTTTATAAATAATATTATAATATTTGTACTTTTTCAATCATTTTGTGATTTTTAAATAATTTAATAAAATATTTTATTCCTGGAAAAACAATTTTGTGAAATTTAAAACTATTCATAATCATGACTTTAAACACATCAAAAAGGTTTCAAATTAGAATATTTTTTATTATATCTTATAATTAACATATTAATCTAGTAAATTCTTTAATTATATTAAAAATATCAAATTATATTTATTTTATTATTTTTTAGTATTTTGAAATTGATTTATAAATTAATAAAATAATTAATGTGTCATAATTGTTCAAGCCATTAAGATAATTATTTATTTCCTAAAAATTACAAATAAAAATCATGAAAAATATAATTTGATTAAATATACAAATAATATTATTTTTTGAAAAAAATTTCTAGAAAACCTCATATAAAAATATTATACAAATTGAAAATTATAGTGTGAACATGTTGTCTTTCTTTTTAATAAAATAATATAAAGGAAATAATGTGATCCTTGTGGATCCAAAATGTCCCCAATTTGAATAAAAACATGATAATGGTCGTTATTTTCTTATATAAAACCTTTAACCAATTTTTTTATCATTTAATAATTATTATAATTTTAATAAAAACATTTTATTTATTTTTCTTATGCTTGCACAAGCACCACATTAGTATTGCACATGCATTAATGCTAATTATTTCAAATATAAAAAATTAAAAATAAATTACCAACATGAAAATAAATAAATTAGGTTCAAAATGATAACTTTTATTTGTTCAATATGTATAATTACTTATGTCCATGATAAGGAAAATTCTTTAATTTCTTAAATTGGATTTTCTTTGAATAAAATACTATAAATGCATTAAAATCATCCAAGTGGCTCAAATTTATCCTAAAATTGACCCATGTATGACTTTGGTCTAAAAATACTCATCCAATGAAATTATTACAAGTGTTAGAGTAATTTTATAATACTTATAATATTATTTTATCCCTTAATTACTCAATTTACCCTTAATTACGATAAAAAAACTAAAGTTACTATTAACAAAAATTAAAATTTTCCTATTAGACCAAAAAGTTCATGTGAATTGAAATCATGTATTTCTATTTTTTAAAATTAAATTAATAGAATCATTTAAATTTAATTAAAAATTTATCTCATTGACATTTTGAGAAAATGGGGTTTTAAAGTAAAAATGTTCAAAAGTTCATAAAGTTTTTATATCCAATTTAAATGTGAAATTGATTCAAATGAACTAAATTGGATTAATTGATAAAAAAATGATTTAATTATACCTTAAAACCAATTAAAATAATAATCTAACTTTATAAAAAAATTAGACAAAAAGTAGTTTTGAAATAAAATGTAGTGTTTTTTACTATTCATTAAAAATTAAACTTTTTCAAAAAATTCTAAAAAATTCATACAAAGATAATTTGAACATGATGAATTAAAAAATGAAATTAGTTTTTAAAAATTAAAATTATATAATTTTAAAATTAATATTTTAAATAAATAACCATATAATAAATTATTTATTTTAAGAATTACTATTTAAATAAAAAATACTAATAATTATAAAAAAAATATTTTATAAGTACCTAGGTTATTACATTGAGAATAGGTTGAGTTAGGATATGAAATAAGATCTCATTAAACCAAACATTTATATAGGAGCTATCTAGAGATATCCAATCTATACCCAATATTATATAAAATTCAACTAAGGTAAGAATAATTAGATCTTCAAGAAGTATCTTCCCAGAAATTTTGATAAGTGATAATTCATATATATTATATGTGATCATTGTGCCACTAGTTTTTTTCATAAATAGTTAAATATCCAAATATTTAGGTGAATATTCAATATTATTAAAAAACTTTTGTGATATAAAAGAATATAAAGAACCAGAATCAAATAAGGCATTCACAGTTCTATAATAGAGAATAAGTGTACCTCACATCATTTATTATCGAGATCCACCTTAGTGGTAGTGTTTTCATATGCTCTCCCTTATTCCCTAGGATTGAGATGTTTCTTGGGGTTGTTCTCTTCATTATATTTAGGGTAAGGTAATTAATTCACATAATTCCCAAAATCCTTTCATTTGAAACATTGAAGAGTGGGAAGGGAATTATCAGGGAATTATTCTCTTCTATTGGACTTTTTGCATCCTTTTATCATTCACGAGCTTGATAGAAAACTCTACCACATTTGAAATATCCTTATGACCCTATTAGAAAATTTATCGGGTGTTTCTTCCCATATTTATTTCATGAATGGTATAGATACCCAAGCCTTTTACACATGTTATTTCATGATTTTTGACATAAATATCCAATAAGTACAACCTAAATATCGTGAGGCCTAGTGTATTTAGAAGACTAGGTTTAAAATGCATCAAAAACAAACTATAACATGAAATCATTATTTTTCTCTCCATACTGAACATGTAAATCCATTTGATCTCTGAAAACTATAGAGGATAAAATAAATGAAAGGTATGAGATAAAATGCTCAGTAAAGGAATAATAATGGTAAAGAAATATAACATGCGAGTCAATGGTATAACATGATATCATAAAAGAGGAGGCTCATGAGTAATAAAATGGAATCATAAAATAAAGAACATGGTATCATAATATCATAGAAATATAGGAAATGTGGAAGAAATAAAAAAATGACATAATAATAAGAATATTCTAATTGCCAATTCAACATGACATGGTGGACAAAGTCCCACAGTAGATCAGGTTTACACCCTAAATTCCATACATAATGTCTCCTGAGAAAAATATATTTAACCAATGAATTGGAGTTCTATATGGGTACACCCATCATAAAATGTTCATGATTGTGTGTTAAAAAAAATTAAATTAAACATAATACATAAAAATAATAATTACCAATGGAAATAAAACATGTTCCATTATCTTTCCTCATATCATAATTAAAGGAAATTTCATAATGAAGAAATTTGAGAAATGAACATAATTAATGTATTACCCCATAATAGAAATATAGAATAATATAGGTATATATGGGAGAGACATATATATAGAAGTTAGAAGCATACCATAACTTTAAATTGAGATAAAAAGTGAGTTAGAGAGATAATGGTCATAACCTGCAGAAAGGGGTGGATTAGAGAGATCCCTTACCTGGAGTCAGAATCGTCACACATGTTCTTTATATTCATGAATAATAAACTTATATTAATTATTTACTTTATTAATAACCTTTTTAAAAATTTTTATTCTTTTTTATTTTATTTATTATTATGTTATATTCAATTACCTAATCATTTAGGTTCATGTCATACTTTTTGACAATATTTGGCACATATATATCCAAAATCACTCTTGTAAGTTTACTAAGGTAAATGAGATTATTATTTAATAATATATATAATAATAATAATTAAATAATTATATTTTTAATACATTAATTTTAATTTTAAAACCAACCATGAAATATGGTTAAAAAAATGAACTATGTTACAATCACGAAGACGGTAGGCCATATGTACGCATGCGTAACGTTTCCATTTTTCAATGATCATGATGGAAATAAGGTAATAGTTATTTTATATTCCCATAATTATCATTTTATAAGAAATATAATATTATTTATTTAAATATACTTATATATGTCATCTATGTGATGCGGTATTGAAAAATGAATCACATTGCTTTGTGGAGGTGGTAATGAACACATGTGCACGAACGACATTATCATCTTTTAATGAATGGAATGGTAAGAAAATATATGATATATTAATTTATAAAAAATATAATTATTTAATTAATATCATAAATATATACATTAAATCTATCATTATAAATAACTGCGAGAGGTGATGATGGAAAAAATTACATCAGTTTGTGAGGTGGTACTCTACCGTATACATGAACGATGGTTTCATTTACCATTTGATGGATGAGAAGATGAATTTAGGTAATTAAATTAATAAAATAACATATAATTATATGGTATATATTTATTTTATTATATTATAATGGTTGAATAAGATTTTAATGAGGTGGAAGAATAAATAAAACCAAAACGGTCGGTTAAGAACAATACCTCTTCATTAAAAAAACTTATTTAGGTTTGCACCAAAAGCCTTAATAGAAGGGTTTTACAAAAAAAAAGTATTATAGGATGTGGTAATGGAATTAAAGAAGGTATTTGGTCAGTTCTTGTCCAATCAAAAAGGCTTTTGAAGTGTGGATAGGAGAGAAGAGGAGGTGTCCTTTTTTAAGTGGGGGAGAAGACCCACTTGAAATTTTTGAAAAGAATATGATATATAAATGTATTATTCACACTAAATGGATCCAAAATGGACTATTATTTAATATTATATAATATAGTATAAAAATATAGACAAATCATTGAATTTATACAAGTTTTTGGGTCATTTTAACCCTTATATATTTAGTTTAACCCCAAAAAACCTATTTTAACCTTAACTGTGGTAATAATTTTTTACTATTTTTACTATTAATTAAGACAAAAAATAAAGTTGAACTTATTATAACATTTTAATAATTATTATTAAAAATATTTAATACATTTTATCAAATTAAATTCATATAATTGGAAAATTTTAAATTTAAATTAAACCTGCAAAACACGAGAAAAGTGTTTTTTCAAGAAAATAAATGTTTCAAGTAATATATAATCTTATATTAACTCTATGACTAGAAATCATAATTATATGAATTTAAATTAATATAAATTTAATTTAAATATTTTATTATAATGTGTTATTTTAATTAATTAAAATGGATAAACTTTATGCACTTAAAAAACAGTTTTTAGAAAATTGCATTTTTAAGAATAAAAACAAAATTATACCAAAATCATAAAAATTGATGATTCAAATGAAATTAATTATATTATTATAAATAAAATGGTTTATATGTCACTTTAACACAAAATCCAAAATATAATGGTACATTTAAATTACTTGATCGAGTGAAAATAAATGACAGTATTTGGAAAATCGTTAATTTTCACCATTCAATGAAAATCAATCATTTCAGAAAATCCCAAAAATTCACCCTATGTATAACACCCCAAACCCCATTATCTTAGAGCTTGTGATAAAACATGTTGTGTAATTTTTTTTATAAAATGAAACTGAATAATTACACCCCACATTACACAAATGTGGACCTTTTATTAGT
The DNA here is from genome assembly GCA_963277665.1 of Viscum album. Lineage (NCBI taxonomy): Eukaryota > Viridiplantae > Streptophyta > Magnoliopsida > Santalales > Viscaceae > Viscum > Viscum album. The sequence goes on along the minus strand of OY728123.1, from coordinate 1,191,238,523 downwards.
CTCAGTTCTAGAGAATAGACACACCTTAAACTTTTACCAGAGTTGTATAGGAATAAAATAAAATGAATAGAAAGACACTACATGGATAACTCTATGATCAAAGAAAATGACACCAGAAACTCTACTGATCTCATGAAAAATAATTTAAAGAAATGGGTGAGCATTAAATATACCCAGTGAGGGGTTTAAAACCTACCACAAATCCTTATAAATTATTATTTTAAAAATATTTTTGTAATTAAATTTATAAATACCATTTTGAAAATATTATTTGAGATTAAATATGCCTTAAAAATACTATATCACTTTAGATAATACTTATGTTCAAAAATTCTTTAACCATATTCTAATTTTATTCTGAAAAAAGTACGAAAAATTCTAAAAACAAAACACTATTATGAGGCCATTTGAATATTTGAAGGCTATCTTAGGCCTACCCACTTAATGAAGGATGGGTTCACTCCTCAATTACCTTCCATATTTACAAAGTTCAAATTCCGGATTTTCTAAAAACAGTTTAATCTTTCTTTAATTGTATATATTTTCACTAGGGTTTTTAATTTTTAAAACATGTCACTACATTAAAATACACATTCACACTTATATATATATAAGTATGTATATATATAAATATTAACTTTCATTACAAATCACTTGTGATTTTGGTTACAACCAAAAATCCTACCATAACCATTTGCATAAATTGTCCATGTATTCAAACTTTCTTTCAAATGATACCTTTTACATCTATACAAATAGTTGATCATAAAAATATTTATTTTTCACACATAAAACTATAAATAATAAAACATTTAAAGAAATACATTTGATTAATGATCTCAGAAGTAAATTTTAATTTGAAATTATGATTATGAATGCAGGGTATTTCATTATGCATAATCACATGGCCATGACTATATGCTAATGCGACATCCTTATTTTCAATATAGCATGATGACATGCTATGAAAATTTTTTAGAAACATGAAAATAAAATTATAAACATGTTAGTTAAACATTTCATCCTCATCTACATACATATAATACACCCATTTTCAAAATTCATTTACACACACATATATATATTACATAACTTGTATAATATATTTTTATATATTGCACCCACTTAAATCAATTTGAAGTAATTAGTCATAGAGTTTGAAAATTAATACTTATATATATATATGCATGACAAACAAAAAATGAGATTACATACATATATTTATATATATGTGTCATGAATTTAAATTCGAAAAATATAAATTTGTGAATCACTTAGTATAAAACATGAAATTTGAGATATATATCTATAATAAATTCATCTAAAAAAATTATAAATTCATTAATTGAAGGTTTTAAAATAAAAGTAATCACTTCGGAATATAAAAACTTTATAATATAATTCCTTAAAATAGAACATAATTATAAGTAAATAAATTTTTAATAAGAAGTTAAACTCTTAGTACCAGAAAATTAAAAATAAATTTTAAAACAACCAAATTTTCTAAATATAAGTTAGATAATTATAAATCCATGTCATAATTTATAAGATGACCCCTTACTGAATTTGATTCAAAATTGAGAATAAAAATTTATTAATTAATTTAATACACCCTTACACAGAAATATTTTTGCAATATTATTCCCGTTACCTCATGAATTTGAATGAGAAGAACTTCTACACGACACTCGAGCACACTATAAGAATGAAAAATGCGCAAGTGGTGTAGAACTAAAAAAAATTAGTAGAGAGACCACTCACGTTCAACAAAGTAACATCACTTTATAACTCAAATTCAAAGTTTATTTATATAAATCTTTAACAGAAGTTTGTTGGAGAAGCTTAACACATAAAAAAAGAATATAGTTTGAGGTTTGGTCTACACCAAAAAGCAGAAGTGTCTGCTTTTTTTCAATCAAAAAAGATTATATATGTATTATATGCTTCATGTTGGAAATTAAATCAGAGAATTATAATTTGAAAATATAAAAATGATAAAGTCATGGAAATTATAAAACATAGTTTGATTGAATAACATATCCAAGCTTACTGTAGAAGGAAAACCAAAATGATTTACAAAGATCTCAAAACAGCGACACAAAATAATTTTCAAATAAGACTATATAAAACAATGATGCATTTGAAAAAGTAGATTAAATTCAAATAATATTCACATATGAACAAAACCAAAAATGACAGTAAAAGGTAATGCTAACACCAAAATCCAAAGATATCCGATGAACATGACTAAAGAAGATAAATCAGAAAACAAAAAAACACCTACCTCAATAGGTTGAAGAAAATAAAAATCAAAACCCTAATCCTACCTCTATCCACCCTTAATGACCTCCAATATGCATGGATCATAAACACCAGTGACTGAAATCCCTAACCGCAGATGGAAACCTGACGACATCGCTCAGTCCTTCTCTGACCGAGCATCAAAAACATGATGAGATATCTAACTACACTCGACAGCCTACATCAACCACCATAACAGTAATTGAAACCCCCCTGCATTGGCCTCAACCTCAATGTAGATATCTCTTAGTGGTGTGGCACAACGCGACACACCTTGATGCTTGATCGCATCGCCTACGAACCCTATGTGTGGTCAACCTCACTGACGGAAAACTCTTAAACCTGATTTTTCCATTTTTGTATTATTGTTCATTTCTCATTTTAATGGTTTACTATTATTATCATTTATTTAATTAAATACAATATATATATATATATATGTATCTAATTTGATTTGTAAATTGAATTATAAGTTTTTATTATTTATCTATTATTTTAAAATATCTATAGTTCGGATAAATAAATTCATACTTTTCAAAACAATTTTGATAATTTATATTTTAAATATTTCATATATAAATTTTATAGATCAAAATAATAATTACTTATACATTTTTATAAATGAAATCAAATTTAATTATTCTTATTTTTTATCCATGTTTGAAAATGTTTTATAAGTGTAAAATTCTAATCATAATGTTACTTAAAAAAATAAATTTATGTTTTAGTAATTAATTTGAAATTATAATTTCTATAATTAAATATTATTTCATGTCAATAATTTAATAATTAATGAAATTTGTTTTATTGAAACAAATTTTAACTATTGTTAAATAACGTTTTGATTAAATAAATAATGTAATATTTTAAACCAAGAAGAACAAATTTAAAATAGATTTGAAAACTATAAATAATAAGTACATAAGTATTAACTTATAATAAATTTAACTAAAGCACTTAATTTCAATTTTTAAAGTAAAATATCTCAAAAATATTATTTGTTTGTCTTAATTATAATTTAATTCATATAAGAAAATATTTTTACAATAATACTATGTTTACAATTTATGGGCTATTACACTAAGTTAATTTTAATATTTTAATTTTAAAATAAATTTCATTTTATTAAATACATTTTCTAAAATTTCATGAAATTAATTATAATACTTTCTCATAAAATTAAGAAAAATAATTTTTGAAGAAAACATATTTTTTGAAGAATAAAATATTTATTAAAAATTGAGTAATTTTTTCTAAGAATTTATCAATACATTTATACCGAGTATAAAATTTATATATATTTTATAAATTAGTTAGTCCTATTCATACCCACTAATTTAATATCTAGGTTACAAAATTCATATTTAAATAATCATGGTTTGTTTAAGCTTGGTGTTGCGTATCATATATGCTATCGAACATAGTTTTTTTTTAAAATATCAGTGTATTACATTATCCCCCCTTAAGAAATTTCACCCTTAAAATTTCATATTACATAATAAAGTGAAAATATGTGAGGGTACTTATGATTTATAAATATGGATTCATCCAGCTCCCAAGATGCCTCTTCATATTTATGGTTCTACCATACTACTTTGACCAGGTGAGTTGTCTTGTTGCATAAAACTTTATCTATATGGTCCAAGAACTTTAACTTATAGTCCTTATAATAGAGATCATTTTTTAGCTATACCACCTATGAATTTAGTATACATGAGAAATATAGTATATAATTTCTCAATAGGGATATATAGAATACATCATATACTTTAGAATAGGTTAGTGGGAGTGATAGTCGATAAGCCAAAACTCCAATGCAATTGAGAATATCAAAGGGGCCGATGTACCTAGGTTTTAAAATTAACTTATTCCAAAATATCATGACTCTCTTATATATAGATATGTATAGAAACACTTTATCCCTGACCTCAATCTCTAGGTCTCATCGATGATTATCAATAAAGCTCTTCTGTTGACTCTGAGAAGTATTGATGTGTTGTGAAATAGTCTTGACATTTTCTATAATTTCCTCAAATATTTTAGGTCCCAATAGAATTAATTCACCAAATTCATCCCAAAATGAAGGTGTTTTACATATCTTCCTATAAATAGATTCATAAGGATCCATTTTGATGTTTGAGTGAAAGCTATCATATTATGACAACTTGACCAAGGGAAGATGTTAACCCCATCCTCATTTGAATTCCATCAAGAATGATCTAAGCATCTCTTCTAGTGTCTGAATAGTCCACTTAGATTGGATATCATTTTTGGGGGTGATAAGCTGTACTGAATTAAAACTCAGTATTTAGAGAATGTTGGAGACACTTATAGAACTTGGAGGTAAATTTCAGATCTCGGTCAAATAATATCGATAGTGGTGTTCTTTTTAGCCTCACCATCTCTATGATGTATATTATTGAAAGTCGATAAAGTGAGAATTCCTATAAAATTGAAATGAATTGAGGATTCTTTTAAGGCGATCCACCATAACCCATATGAAATTATTTCCTCTTGATGTCTTTGGAAAACTAGTGATAATGTCTATGGTGATGTTTTACCATTTCTATATATTTATGGGTAATGGTTTCATAATCCCCTTAGACTTTTTTCTTTTATCCTTTACTTACTAACAAACAAGACAATTTAATGTATATTATGCGATAACCTTATTCATATTTTCCCACCAATAGTTCTCTATAAGATCTTAATATATCTTCATGCTCCCTGGGTGGATAGAAAAGGTCTAGTTATGTTCATCATTCAATAACTCTTTCTTTATCTTAGGATTATATGGTACACATATTCATGATCCAAATATTTTAACTCCTTATTCATAAATTTTTAACTCTAAGGATTTACCTTTTCTTATTGATTCCACCTTATTCTAAATTTCCATATAATCTCTTTGAGAATCCTTTATCTTCTCCAGAAGGTATTGTTGAGCAATCATTTGAGAAATAAATGATGATGTTCTTACTTCATGATTCCAATGTCAATCATTTTAAAATATAATAAGATTGGATAATTCTCAATTATCATCAGTGGTAAGGTTTATAGATCCTTTCTACTTAGATAATATTCCAATATGTTTTCTTTTCCAAGATATTAATGGATTTAGAATTCATAGTCTTTTATTATATTTTACCATCTTCACTAGCACATATTAATCTCCTTCTATGTGAATATATATTCAAGGATATTATGATCTGGATATATTTCACACTTATCTCCATAGATATAATATTTCTATATTTTCAATGAAAAGATCACTCTATCAAAATTTAGATCACGTGTTAGGTAGTTCTGTTCATAAAAATTCAATTTCCTTGAGACATAGGCTATCACTTTATTATTATGCATTAGTACACATCCCAAGACCTTCTTTGAAGAATCACTATATACCATAAAAATTTCCCCACTTGGGATCAATGTGAGGACTAGTGTAGTGATAAGACTATTTTTCAAATACTTAATCCTCTCTTCACATTCAATGGTCTAGAAAAACTCTACCCCTTTCAAGTTATCTTTATTAGCAGGCTTGATAATCATGAGAAGTTTCTCAAAAATCTTTGGAAATATCCTACTATTCCAAGGAAACTATGGGTCTTTATTATAGATTTTGGTTTGGTACACTCCTAAACTTCAATATTATTATAGGTGTCTATATATATATATCCCTTTTTTGGTGATAATATTCCCTAATAATGATACTTCCTTCATCTAGAACTCACATTTACTGTACTTTTCATATAGCTTTTCTTTTCAAAAAGTCTTTAGCAGAATATTCAAATGCTTCTCATGATCCTTCTTGATTTTAGAGTATATCATAATATCATCTATAAAAACTACCATAAATTTTTTGAGGTAATATCTAAAGACTATATTCATTAAGTCCATAAAGATTTTGGGAGCATTAGTGAGCCTTAAAGGAATCACTATGAACTCATAGTTTCCATACCTAGTTCAGAAGGGAATTTTTGAAATATCTTCCTTCACCTTTAATTGGTGATATCCCAACTGAAGATACACACTAGAGAAATAATTGGACCAATGTAGTTGATTGAATAAGTTATATATCAATTGTAGGGGATACTTGTCCTTTTATTTTTTATTTTTTTGAGTTTATAGTAATCAATGCATATTCATATTGAACCATCACTATTCCTAAAAAAGAGGATCGACACACCCCATGGTGAAGCACTCAGACATATAAAAACCTTTTTTTAGATTCTCTTATAAATTAACTTTCAACTCTTCCAACTCAACGGTGGCCATTTTGTAAGGAGTCTTCCATATGGGTATAGATCCAAGTATAAGTTTGATTGAGAACTAAACCATTTTTCCAGGAGGAAGAATAAACAAATCTTTAGGGAATACATCAGTATAATCCACCCCAAGGGGAATTTATTTAAGCATGATTTTTTATTTGTATTAATCATTTGGGCTAGACATTATTAATCATAATTTAATAATATATATTATTTAATAGAATATTTTAGGGGAGATTCATCATCCTCCTGACACTTTTATAGAATCAATGAATTACTTGGGACATGAAGAGTGATCTCCCTCTCTCAATAGTTGATGTTGGATTTATATAATGTCAACTAATCCATGACCAATATAGAATCAAACTTCACTAATGGAATTAATATGATATTTTCTAGAAGATTTAGTCCAAAAACATTGAATAGGGAGGAGTTATATGATTTTGATGAAACAGTTAATCCGTTTTATGTTCTCACAGATAGAACAACCCCCATGTTTTGAGGTGGTGTTTGAATATTTATAATAAAAATTAATGATATGAAAGAATGTGTAGAATCATAATAAAAAATTATGCTTTGTATTATTGAATGAATAAACAACATACTTATCACCACATTATTTTCACGATCCACCTCAGTAGTAGTGATAACATATTCCCTTCCTTACTCTCTAGGCCTTTGAGTTTATTATTATTGATTGTCTCTAACAACCCTTATCTTATGGAATTGTATTACCTAATTCCCACATTCCTTGTAGTTGAAAAATTGTACCACATGATAAGTGCTCATCTAAAACTTATTTTCTTCTTTTGTATTAATGAGATTATTAATTTCCCTTTTCTACAAATTAACATGATGACCCTCTTTTCCACAATTGAAATATCTCCCAGTTCCATTTAGGTAGTTTTTGGGATACTTCTTCCCAAAATTTTGATAAATGGGATGTTGGATTTTCTTTCTTCCATGGGATTTATCCATTGATCCTCTTAAAGAAAAATCCATTTTAATCTTTTTATCTCCAGGCCCATGAGACCACTGAGAGTCTCCAATATCTATCTTGACCTTGAGTGAATAAAAAAAATCTCTTCATAACTATAAAAGGCTCAAATATTTAAATATTTTCATAGATATAGATTTAATCCACTAAATAAACAGTACATCTTACTTTTGGTGTTGATGAAAAAGCTTAAGGAAGACTGTGAAATCCTTGTGAAGTTTTCCCCATACACCTTGATACACTCATCTTATTTTTTTACTTAAGTATGAGAAAATACCTCCCCATTTTAAGATTAAGAGTTCAGGGAAATAGTTATTGAAAAATATTTTATTTATGTCTCCCCATTACCTGGAATCAATATCCTATTTGATATTTTTCTTCTTGATCAGAGTCCACCACTGATCAACTTCCTCCTATATATGATAAATGACTAACAAAATAATATCTTGTTCTGATCATTAGAGGATAAATAAAATCTTCTCAATTTAGTTATTCCATTGTTCTACTATGAGGGGATCAAAATATTCACTAAATATAGGAGGAATTTTTTTGCATAAAATACTCTAATATAAATTTATCATTCTTTGGATAAGGATGATGTTTTGTATGATTCAAGTTATTATTTATAACTTGAGATATTTGAGTCAGTACTTACATGAAGTTCTCTACTCCCACTCATATAAGGTTGGACACATAATTAGGAAAATCATCACATTTTTGGTATAGTTTCTATTATTTCCCACCATTAACTAAAAAATTAAAAAAAACAATATGAGAATATATTAACTAATAAACATACAATAGGGAAACATATATACTTAGAAGGAAAAACTTATAAATGATAAGTATATTCTAATTTTTGAGTCTCTAGGTTTTAATATAGGTTATACATGGAATGTTTCCTATTAGATTTTCTAACCTAATAATTTTTAAGTCCTTCATAATGGTTCATAAAGATTTTGTGAATTTATAAAGCATATCTCCTGAGAGTTTCAAACCAGGTGTAAAAAAATTCCCCCTTTTCATACATCAGGTGATGATTGAGTCAAAGACAAATGTTCCATTTTCATAGTTATTATCCTTAGGAAAATCTATGTTATAGCCACATCCACTTATAATATCCAGAAAGGGATGTAATTTCTTAGAATCCACTTGATCTAAATTCACCAAAATTCCAAGATATTTTCATATACTTAGAATTATCCCTAAGGTTATCACTAAAGTATTCTAGTCTTAATCCCCAAAAAATAATTATACCATGATCTGATACTAACTATAGTGATACAATACCTTTACATATATTATTAAATTATTTTTAACATAAATATTTAATAAGTGCAACCCAAAGATCACGAAGCATAATGTATTTGGAATATTAGGTTCATAATACATCAAAAGGAAACTAAAACATGACATAATTATTTTATTTGAAATAATGAAATACTAAATACATTTGAGATCCTAAAACTACATAGGATAACCTCTAAAAATAAATAAAAGAAAGGGTCGATCTAAAATTCTTAGAAAGGGAATAAACATGATAAGATAACAAAACATGTGATTCAAAGGTACAACATGATATCATAAAAAGATAAGGCTCATGATTAATCACATGGAATAATAACATAAATAAAATAGAATTATAAGATCATAATAATATAGAAAATGTGGAAGTGATAGAAATCATAACTTAATAATAAGATAAGGCTAACTTACAATACAATATCACATGGTGGGCCAAGTCCTATAGTGGATTGGGTTTAGTCCCTAAATCATGCACAAAATGTCTCATGAGAAAAAATATTTACCCAATTAATTAGAGAAATATCTTGGTGAACCCATCATAAAAATTTCATGATTATGTGTTCTATAAAAATTAAATCAATCATAATTCATAAACATAATAATTACACTTGAAAAAAAGGGTTCCATAATCTTGCATCATATCATAATCAAAAGAAATTTCATAACGAAGGCATTTGAGAAATGAAAATAAGGTACATATTACAAAATAAAATAAAGAGATAAAAATATAAGTATATATGTTAGATAAATATATATAAAATTTTTAAGTATAACAAAACTTTTAATATAGAGATAAAGTGAGTTAGAGAAAGAATGGTCAAAACTCTAAGAAAAGGGTGGTTTAGAGAGATCACTTACCTTAAGTCTGAATCATCACACACGTTCTTTATCTTCATGAATAATAAAATTATGTTAATTATTTAATTTTTTAAGAAACTTTTTCAAGTTTATTATTTTATTTATTTTATTTATTATCACATTATATTCAATTACTTAATCATTTTGATTCGTGTTAGATATTTTGATGATATTCAGATCATATATCCAAAATCACTTTGGTATGTTGAATGAGGTCAAAGATATTATTATTTAATCATATAAAAAATTATAATCATGAAATAATTATCATTTTTATACATCAATTTTACTTTTAAAACCAACCATGAAACATGGTTATAAAAAATGAACTATGATACAATCATAGTGATAGTAGGACATACCTACGCATGAGTAACATTTCCATTTCTCAATGATCATTATTGAAAGAAGGTAAGTGTTATTTTATCTTTCCATAATTATAATTATATTATAGATATAATATTATTTCTTTAAATACACTTATATATACCATCCATGTGATGTGGTAATAAAAAATGAATCACGTCGCTTCGTGTGGGTTGTAATCCACACGTGCGCACGAACGATGTTATAATATTTTAATGAATGGAAACGTAAGAAAATATATGATATATTAATTTATAATAATGATAAATATTTCATTAATATCATATATATACATTAAATCTATCATCATAAACATCCATGGGAGGCGATGATGGAAAACAAATTACATCGGTTTATGTGGCAGTAGTCCAATGTACACATGAATGATGGTTTCATTTATCATTTGATGGAAGAGTATATGAATTTAGATTATTACATTAAAATAATAACATATCATTATATGGGATATAATTATTATATTATATCATAATGGGTGAATAATATTTTAAATAGGTGGAAGAAGAAATAAAACAAAAACGCTCGGTTAAGAACGATACCTCTTCTTTTGACAACCTCTTTAGGTTTGCACCAAAATCCTTACTTGGAGGGTTTTATAATAAAAAAAATATTATAAGATGTATAAAAGGAAGTATTTAATGGATTTGGTAAGGTATTTTCTGAAACTAATTGTTTTTTAAGTGTGTACATAAGAGGATAAGAGGTGTCATTTTGTAAGTGGGGGAGAGGACCCACTTGGATTTTTGAAAAGAATAAAATATATAAATGAATTATTCATATAAAATGGATCCAAAATGGACCATAAAAGAATATTAGATGATATAGGGTCTAAATATGGCCATAAAATAGAAATTATAAAGGTTTTGGGTCATTTTATCCCTTATATATTTAGTTTAACCCCCAGTAAACTTGTTTTAACCTTAACTGTGATAATAATTTTTTACTATTTTTACTTTTCATTATGACCAAAAATTAAGTTGAATTTATTACCCAATATTAATTATTATTATTAAAAATATATAATACATTTTATTAAATTCAATTTATATAATTTTAAAAATTTAATTTAAAATTAAACCTGCAAACAGCGATGAAAATCAGTTTTTAAGGAAAATGCATTTTTCAAGCAATAGATGTTCTTATATTAAATCTATGACTAGAAATCATCCTTATATGAATTTAAATTAATATAAATAGATATATAATATATAAATTTAATTTAAATATTTCCTTATTTGGGGTCATTTTAATTAATTAAAGTGTATAACTTTATGCACTTAAAAATAGTTTTGAGAAAACCACGTTTTGAGCATAAAAATAAACTTATACCAAAATCATGAAAATTGATGATTCAAATGAAATGAAATTAGATTATTCAAAATAAAATGTTTCATATTTAAATTTAATTACAAATAAAAAATATAATGATACTTTTCAATTACTTTATTTAATGAAAAGAAATGATAATATTTGAAAATTGGTAATTTTTACAATTCACTGAAAAATCAATCATTTCAGATTAATCCTAAAATTTTACCCCAAGTAAATTTAATATAATGGTTTGAAAAATTATTTTGATTTTTTGAAATAAATTTTCTTTAATATTTTCTCACAAAATAATTAAAAATATTTTTTTAAGAAAACATGTTTTTTGAAGAATAAAATGTATTTATTAAAAATTGAGTGTTTTTTACAAATAAATTATCCAAAAATTTATATTGAGTAGAAAATTTATATATATTTCAAAAATTATTTAATCCTATTCATACCTTATATTTCAATAGATAGGTTATAATGATCATATTTAAATAATCATGGTTCTTTTAGGATCGGTGTTTCATGTCTTATATTCCATTAAACATTGTTTTATTTTTAAAATATTGGAGTGTTACAAATGAGATTGAATCTTATTTAATTAATAATATTTTTCATATGAGTTCCCCAGAAACTCCATATTTTGTTTCTCATATCTGGATTAATGATAGTCTCCATCTTCCATCACCACCTTATATGCACATCAAACAATCCATTCATAGATACCAAAGCCTCTTATAGATAGTTCCCTTTGAAGAATTGATTTAAGGCCACTAAATAATCATTTGATATTAATCTTGAGATCTATAAAAAATATATAGGAATACCTAAAAATTCTTTTAAATTTTACTTCATAAATTCTAATTTATTCATCATCCATATTTTTCAACTCTAATAATTTAATCTCCATCTCAGTGCGAAGAGTTTAAGAGAAGTTCTTAAAAAACACTTTCTTAAACTCTTCCCATGCCATAGATTCTACTTCATATTATTCTATTGTATTCGTAATCAGAGTATACCATTGGTGAGCCAATCCTTCCATATGATATATATCCATAACAAACTTTTCATGTTCTGATCAATAGAGAAAAGAAAATATATTTTCCATCACATTGATCCATTTATATTTAGTAAGTAGATTAGAAGAGTCACTGAAAGAGGGTGTATGTTACCACATGATAGAATCAATATAAAGAAGATACATACTTGGTGTATTTGGGAGATCAATATGATTTTCATTATTATTCATATCTTGTGAGATTTGGGTGAAAATTTCTGCGAGGTTTTGTGCTCTAGCCCTCATTCTATTGGGTTTTTCATTGGAGAATCCTTCACATTGTACCTAAAACCCATTGTTAATTCTGTTCCTTTTGGTTCCAACCATCTTTAAAATCATAATGGGTTAACATGAGTGACAAAAATTTAAAATTATATGGGTATTATCATAAAAATAACATATAAGGGATTCAACCTTAAAACATTTTACCCTTTTACAATATCATGCTAGATTGTAATTCTTTTAGTTCAACCTATATCAATCTTAGTTTAACCTAGGTTTCATAAAGTTGGTTTATATTATACTTCTAAACCTAATCCATTAAAGTAACCAATAAATAAATCCTTAATAGTGGTTTGTAAATATTACATGATCAACAAAAGTATATACCCTAGGAATTTCTAGATAGATTTGTAGTCTTAGGCCCACTCATCATGTATTAGAGCGATGATTGAGTCAATGCTCAATCGATTCATTTTTGGGTGATTACCCTAGGTACATATATAATATAGTCATATCCAATTTACATTGTCTATATAGGGATTTATTGTAAGTAAAACCACAAACTCAATACTTTAAAAAGATTTCAATATATCATCATATATTTAGACTCATCTCTAGGGTTTTTACTATGGTTCTCTAACCTTGATACCAAAGGTAACTAAACTAATCTCTAAAAATAATAAAAACCTATATCTAATACCAACTGAGGTGTCCCAGGATAAACATGCATTTATTCTATATCATTTCCATAATTAAAACATTACATTACATAATAAAATCAACATCCCAAGAATAGATAGGTTTGTTATATTTGGAGACTAGCTGTATAAGCAACTTATTTTACAATTCTTGTGAGCATTTCCCCATAATTTCATCATAATAGGTATTATTTTAAACATATTTCAAGTTAAAATCATCCTCATACCCTAGAAAATAGAAAAATAACAAATGAGTAAGCTCAAATCCCTGTTAAGGGAGACATAAACCTGTCAATATATTACCCAAGGTGAAATCATAAGAATATGATAAAACAAAATTAGGAGAGAAATATCAATTTAAAAGAACATGGAATCATAAAAATAGTTCATATGGAATTATAGGAGAATAAGTAATCCCATATGATCAAATATATAACTTGACATGAAGACTATAAAGAATTGAGACATAAATAATGAGATAGGGAGAATAACATAGTCACATATAAAAGGAGTGTGGAACCAATATAATCATAGAAACAAAACATTATTTATTGGGAACCAGCACCTATTTCCTATAGTGTATCAGGCATCATAACCTGTTTCCCATATCGGATCATACATCACAACCTGTTTTCCATTTTAGATTGACTGTCACTACTCATTTCACCATTATCTCATGAGATTTAAAGATTTACCCATTGAATTTTAGGGATATATAGGGCCCAACCATCACTTAAATATTAAACATACATATGTGTGACATAAGAAAACATCTAATCATTACATCATTAATACTCAGGAATAAGAATGCATTTTACATTACATTTCAAAATATATATCAAAAATAAAACATAAACCAGATCAATTTATACTAAATTCAATCACCCAAAAGATGAAATTCATAAAATCATTTATAATTTGATTTATAAAACACACAATCATATAAAGTGGTTACATTTTTATATAAATAGGAAAACAAAACCCAAATCATAAAATAAAGTAACACAAATTATCTTTAAAAGAAAATTATGAAGATAAAATGAATTGAACATATTTGGATTTCAAAATAAGAAAAGGATAAAATTTCAAGTAAGAGATAAAATGAAATTTAAAGAAATATTCATTTAATACAAATCAGAACTTAAGAGTATGAGAATTATTTAAAACATATTATAATTTAATAGATAAGAAAATCATTCATGGAAGGGGATTTGAATTAAGAACTCATTTCCCCCAAAAAGATAAAAGTGGAAATCATATATACAAGGATATCATTGAATATAGGTAACCTTTAATTTAAAAATAAAGTACATAACTAAAAGAAATATCATTGAATATAAGGAACAATGAAGGTCAAAGTTTAAAAGAAACTGAATAACATCATGGAAAATAGACCTAATATGTGATAAAGAGGAAAAAATCCAAATCATAAAATAGAGTGAAAATATTATATTTAAAAAAATTATTAATATCACATTAATTTATACATATTTTTATTTTAAAATAAAAAATTAAAGCATTGGTGATAGGTGAAAAAATGGATTTGAAATAAAGATTCATTTAAGATAAATCAACACTTAAGAGGATGAGATTTTATCAAAACATATTATAATTTTATGGAAATTAAAATCATTAATAGAGTGGTATTTTAATTAAGAAATAGTTTTCCCAAAATATATAAAATTTTAAATCATATGAAAAATGATATTATTGAATATAGTGAATATTAAAGGTTAAATTTCCAAAGAAACTACATAACTCAAAGAAAGGGATGTGAGTTACCAAAAAACCTTATCTTTACTCTTGATTCCAAAAGAAGTTATTAAAACTCCTATAACATAAATATAAAAATATTAATTACCTATTTAATATCAATATTTATATAAATTTATATTTATATCCTTAATTTAAAATAATTATCTTCATGTATTAGTTTTTTATAGATAAATGTTTACCATTTGTACTAGTTTTGTAATAACAATTCCATAATTTTTTATTTTCCTAAATTTTATCATTATTTTTTTAAAATTACTATATTTAATTTTATATAATGACTTATAATGTTATTGTAGACGCCGGAAAATTCCGTTGTTCCCAAACAAAGCTCCGGATGCGGAAAGCGAGGTCATATTTGGAATCGGAAGCATGTTTCGGAGGGCCCGGAGGGCTTGCGCGGAATTTTGGAGGCCCGCGCGCAAAGTTGATGAGCCGCGCGAAAACCTCCCGGGATGCGCGCAAAGCGCTGGGACGGCACGCAATTTTGCGCGACAGTGGCCCGCGCGACTCCCCTTGCGCACCGGGCCCGATTCCGCGCCCGTGAAGAGAATTCCGCGCCCGCGAACCGGATTCCGCGCCCGGGGTTGCCTATAAATATAAGGCGACCCCCGACGTTTTGAAGGTTGCCAGAATTCGAAAGGTCTCTCATGCGCGCAATCCAACCCCTTCCGCGCGCAATACCGATCTTCAGGTAACCTCTTTTCTTTCGCGCAAGAAAGCCTCGGGGTTCGCCTTCGCGTGCAATCCCTTTGGATCCTTTCCTTTGAATAACGCTTCACTCAAAGGCATTTGCGCGCAAAAGAAGCCTCTTGCGCGCAATTGCCCCCAGGTGCGCGCAATCCAGCCCGATTGCGCGCACCCCCCATTTTCAAAGTGGCCATTCATTAAAGAATGAGCCGTTGCCCCCGTGCACTATCCGAAGCCCGGTGTGCGCAATCTCTTTCATTCGCACGCGAAGTGCTGGCCCAATTGCGCGTCAGCCCCCCCATTTGCGCGCCGACCCGCGGTATTGCGTGCAAAGCTCCTCTTTTGCGCGCAAACCGCCAGGGTCGCCCCCTTTGACCCCCTTTGGGTACCCGCCTGCGTGGCGCCCGATGACCCTCATCCCGGGTGCCCGCACCGTGCGTCGTCTTCCCGTGCGGCCCCCTTAGGCTTGCGCGAAGTGACACGGACCTATCGGTGGCTCATACGTCCTGCACGACGTTAAACTGCATACGTCCTGCACGACGTTAAACTGCATACGTCCTGCACGACGTTAAACTGCATACGTCCTGCACGACGTTAAACTGCATTCGTCCCAGCCACAAGACGTTAAACTGTACGCTATTCGTCCTCAACACATGATGTTAAACTGTACTTCATCTGGCAAGACGTTAAACCGTCCGCATCACCCGATCCCGTGCCCCGCACGCAGGGTCCTCCCGTTTTGGATGTGGCCCCCACCCGCTCGTCTCTGCAGGGATGTCGGGATTGGAGTGGCCTTCACCCACGGGGGTAGAGTGTTACAAACAGAACGAACTACGTGGACTTTGATCCCTGTCTTCTAAACAGGGTACGTAGGAAGCCTCTTCGAGGTTCAAGCCCGCCACCTGGTCGTCCCGGTCGTATTTACGTCGGTTCGTCCATCAGTGAACCCCTCCCGGGTTCACACTTGCGTTGATTCACCTATGAATCCGCCTCTGTGGGGGACTGCACATGTGTATCTCCATTATGCTTCCCCACTGCCTCGATCTCTTTGTGAGTCGGCAAGACAACGTCCAGCATGACGTGAAATTGTGATCCACCCGGCCGTCCCATCCCCCTCTGTGCGAGGTGGTTCAGTTCAATCCTTATCCAGGCAGCCTCGATCTCTTCGTGAGTCGGCTTGCCAACATCCAGCATGACGTAAAACTGTGATCCACCCGGCCGTTCCATCCCCCTCTGTGCGAGGTGGTTCGGTTCAATCCTCCGCCCGGCGGCCTCAACCTCTTCGTGAGTCGGCTTGCCGACGTCCAGCATGACGTTAAACTGTATATCCTAACTACGCTGACTTTGATCCGCGCTACCGCGCGGTACGTAGGAAGCCCCTACGGGGTCCAAGCTCTCCACTCCATCATCCACCCTGATCCTTACCCGGGCCGCCACATCCCGGTGGGGTCATGCCATTTCATGCCACTCCACTTCACTTGGGAAGCCGCCCATGTGCTGGACCCAGCGTCGGAGGTTCCCCGCAAGGGGTTCTGTCATCTGATCCACTTCTCGTGTTGATCAGTCCGATGTCGTCCCCGTTGGACGTTAAACTCGCGGCATACCCCGTGTTAAACATGGGAAGCTGAGGAAAACCTCAGGTAACACAGTTCCCCGCACCTAGCGCGGGATGCCTTAGGCCATCATGCCTTCGAGAAGCCCTATTAGGGACAGAAGGCAGACATGTAGAGGCGCAGTGTCAAGACACGCCCCCAGCACCCAGAGCTACCCGATCTCCTCACCGCAGGTTGCTGCCCCGACCAGACTCCTTGGAGCGTCCGGGCGGAAGCAGCGTAATTAACCGGTGTCCATGGAGACATGGCGCCGGGAACGAGATTCACGAACATTCTTAAATCTATGAGGGAGACCCGGATTAGGCGACGAGTTCCGAGGAGACGTCCACGGAAGGAGGAGCCGACATCCCATCATCCCGGTTTCGATTAAGGAGCAGACGCCCCTGAATAAGGGACGGATGCCGCCCGCCCTTGGAAAGCGGGACTGCGGGGCCACAAGCCGCGCGCGCCCATCCCCTCGGGTCGACGGGTGCATGCGCGAATGCGTCCTGGCGGAACAGCGTAACCCGACGCACATCCGCACCGAAACAGAAAAATGGTGAACCCAACGTGAACTGGCGGCCGACTGGTACTTGGTGAACCTGACGTTGAAGAACACCAGGTGGACCTCCCTAGTGTCCCCGGTCGTCGCCACCGTCGGAGGAGCCGCAACAACAGGAGTCGCCGGGGAACAGCAGTTGGTACCTCTAGCCAAGCCGTGCACGCCACTGAGACCAGGCAGCAGGCTCAAAACCGAGCTCAGCATGCGCAGCCCCCCCATCCGGGGATGACGGATTCGCCTCCACCACTGTTTGTGGTATGGGACCAGGCAGAACCGCCTCAGCCGCGTCGCGATCAGCTCCGCCCTGCCACGAGTCCATCCCGGCCTCCTGACCCCAGTACGGTGACCATTTCTCGGGCTTCAACCAATGAACATCGAGATGCGCCAAGTACCAGCCGGCCGCCAGTTCAACCGGCAAGGCCCGTCATGCCTCCAACCGCAGAGCAACCTCCTGCAACCAGGGGCTCGCGCTTGGCCAAAAAGTATGATGTCCTGAAGCACTTGGCCGACATCCCGGTGAGACTCTCCATCCTTGAGGCTCTGCGCATGTCATCTGAGATGCGTGAGGCACTCGCTGAAGCCCTGAAGAGCCCCCTCCAGTTTTAGACAGAGGTTGCGGCTGCAGAGGCCTTTCACACCGAAACGATTGAGGACGCCGAATGTCAGGCAGTTATCTCATTTTCTGGTAAGGATGAAGACCCTCCTATACAGGGGCACATTCGTCCGCTGTATGTTACCGGCCAGTTCAATGGCCTTGAAGTCCGACGCT
Source organism: Viscum album (assembly GCA_963277665.1). Taxonomy (NCBI): domain Eukaryota; kingdom Viridiplantae; phylum Streptophyta; class Magnoliopsida; order Santalales; family Viscaceae; genus Viscum; species Viscum album. The sequence continues at coordinate 1,191,219,730 of OY728123.1, read as the reverse complement.
GTCTTGTCGACACGGGGTCCGGGATTAACCTGATTCCAACTCGGACGCTCCGGAGATTGGGGTTGTCTGAGGATGACTTGATCCCCTCCGACCTCAGGATCCAGGGGTACGACCGCACCGAGCAAACTCCGGTCGGCAAGATACGTTTGAAGACCCAGTTCGGTGACTTGGTTGCCAACACCGAATTCATGGTAGTCTCTCAAGACACTGCGTACAACGCATTGATGGGCAGGCCATGGCTCCACCTTCATGCGGCGGTTCCCTCGTCATACCACCAATGCCTCAAATACTCCCTTAACGGTCGAGTAGGCGTGCTTCAAGGAGATGCCTCTCCTTTTGCCTCATGTGAAGCCCGCTATCTGGATGCGGACTATTACAAGAGCAAGGATAAGCAGATCCTGGCAGGTGAGGTCGAGCCTGTCGCTCTTGAAAGTGATCCCTGGGCAAGTTTGGATGACGCTTACGTCCTCCCGATTCAACGGTTGGACGTAGCCATGGTCTCGACGGCCTGTGAATCTCCTGATGAGATGACCGCGACCGCCCATGCCAGCACCAGCGGCCCAGCAGGATCTGGTAGCCCCAATGTAGTTTCCAACGCAGTCTCTCCCGTGGACGATCCCTCCCCGAGTGGAGAGGACGTGGAAGATGCACCCCCAGCCTTTGAGGAGGGCGTCTCCGCCACGGTCGATGAGTTAGTACAAGTGAACCTTGGAACCGAAGCAGATCCAAGACCCACATTGGTCAGTGCCGCCATGCCCTCTGAGGAGTGGCAGCAGTACGTGGATTTTCTCAGGCAGCACCGTGATGTGTTCGCTTGGGGCTATGACGAGATGCCAGGGCTAGATCCTCAGGTAGCCGTCCACCGCCTTGGTCTCCCGGCGAACCATCGCGGGTTCAAGCAGCCTCCCAGGAAGATGCACCCATTCCACGGTGCCATGATTGAGGCCGAAGTTGACAAGCTTATCAAAGCCAACTTCGTGAGGGAAGTCCATTACCCCAAATGGCTGGCCAACATTGTGCCGGTCAGGAAGAAGAACGGGCAGATTAGAGTCTGCATCGACTTCCTCGATCTCAACCGCCACTGTCCGAAGGATGATTTTCCCCTTCCAGTGACAGATCTGTTGATTGACGCCAAGGCAGGGTTCCAAGCCCTCTCCTTTATGGATGGATACTCCGGATACAACCAAATTCGGATGGCCCCTGAGGATGAGGAGTTCACTGCCTTCAGGGCCCCCCAAGGTACCTTTTGTTATCGGGTCATGCCTTTCGACCTGAAGAATGAAGGTGCCACCTATCAACGGGCGATGCACCGCATATTCAAGACAATCCTCGGCACACTGGTGGAATGCTACGTCGACAACTTGGTGGTCAAATCACGCCGGCGTCAGGACCATCTCAAAGATCTTGAGAAAGTGTTCGGCTTCCTCCAGTCACGCTGCCTGAAGATGAACCCGTTGAAGTGTGCCTTCGGGGTCACCTCCGGAAAGTTCCTTGGATTTGTGGTAAGATACCGGGGTATTGAGATCGACCCAGAGAAGATCAGGGCGATTAGCCAGATGCCTCCCCCAGGTAACATCCAGGAACTGCAAGGGTTCCAAGGCCACTTAGCCTATATACGCCGATTCATCGCGAATCTGGCCGGCAAGTGTAAGCCCTTTTCTCGGCTCATGAAGAAAGGTGCCACCTATGTATGGGATAAAGAGTGTCAGACCGCTTTCGAGGAAATCAAGCAGTACCTGCTTCAACCTCCGGTCCTGATGCCGCCTGTATCCGGGAAGCCGCTGGTCCTTTATGTGACCGCCCTGGAACGGTCCCTGGGTGCCCTTCTCGCCCAGAAGAACAACGAGGGAACAGAGAATAGCCTCTATTACCTCAGTCGCATGCTCCTCGATGCGGAAGTTAGGTATTCCCCCATCGAGAAGAGCTGCCTGGCGCTCGTATTTGCCGTACAGAAATTACGGCACTACTTGCAGCACCATGAGGTACAGTTGGTTTCTCGGGTAGACCCGTTGAAATATATCCTGAGCCGGCCTATGTTGACTGGCCGTCTAGCGCAGTGGGCTGTGATTCTCCAGCAATTCGACATCAGGTATGTGTCTCAGAAGGCCATCAAAGGGCAAGCATTGGCAGACTTTCTGGCTGCTCACCCAACCTCCGCAGATCAGCCGCTGGATCTAGGTTTTCCTGATGAGGCCATCCTCTCGGTCGATCGAGCCGGTCCATGCTGGCAGATGCACTTTGACGGTGCCTCCCGGAGCCCCACCGGTAGAAGACTCGATAATCCTAAGCTCAACAGAGTGGGCTTGGGTATCGTCTTCATTACCCCGGAGCAGGCCGTACTGCCATACTCTTTCCTGTTGTCAGAGGGCTGTACCAACAATGAGGCGGAATACCATGCCCTCATCACCGGCCTCGAGTTAGCTCTCGAGATCGACGTGCCCCATCTGTGCGTGAAAGGGGACTCCGAGCTAGTTGTTAAGCAGATCAATGGCGACTATGTTGTCAGGAAGCCGGAACTTGTGCCATTACTGGAGTGCACCCTCCTTCTGATGGCCCAGTTCCCTTCTCGGCCAGAAATTGTCCATATTCCCCGGTCGCAGAACGGTCGAGCAGATGCTTTGGCCAGCCTTGCTGCGTCACTTGCGGAGCCTGAACAGGATAACCTGACCGTCCGCGTGACGCACCGCAGGCTCATCGCTCCCGTTATCCCGGAGGGAGATCGCGGCCCGTCGGTAAGTAATCTCACCACGGTTGCCCCTACGCCCGGAGCCCCGAGTACCCCAGATATGGCAGTCGAACCAGCCCCTGATTGGAGGGCACCTTTGGTTGAGTACCTCCAACATGGCATTCTCCCGCCGGATCGGGCCGAGCGCGAGCGAGTTCGACGCCGCGCATCGCAGTTTGTCCTCCAGAGCAGTCCCGACCTGGAGCAGATCCTCTATAGACGCAGATTTGATGGTGTTCTCCTCCGTTGCCTTCAGGGAGTTGAGATCCCACGAGTCATGCAAGAGGTTCATGCTGGTTCATGCGGTGCCCATCAGACTGGGCCGAAGCTGTCCCACCAGATTCGGAGGTTGGGATACTTCTGGCCCTCCATGATCCATGACTGCATCGAGTATGCCAGGAGGTGCCATGCGTGCCAGGTTCATGCGAACTTTGTGCATCGGCCGCCGGAGCCTCTCCATACCACCAGGTATTCTTGGCCCTTTGCAGTCTGGGGGATGGACGTTGTGGGACCTTACCCGCCGGCGACGGCTCGCCAGTGCTGGTTCATTCTGACCGCCACGGACTTCTTCTCCAAATGGGCAGAGGCGATTCCGCTTAGAGAGGTCAAATCCTGTTCGATCGCTGACTTCGTGACCTCCAACATCATTTATCGATTTGGAGTGCCTCACGCTATCCTCACGGATAACGGAACCAATTTCCGAGCAGCCGAGTTGAAGAAGTTGTACGCCAAGTACAACATTCGCTCGAACCATACATCTCGCTATCATGCACAGGCGAATGGACAGATCGAGGCGTTTAACAAGACCCTCTCTAACATTCTGCAAAAAATGGTTGGTCAGAACAAGAAGAGTTGGCCGGACAAGCTCCCCAACGCCCTCTGGGATTATCGGACGACGACTCTCAATTCCACCCAGATGACCCCTTATTCCCTGGTGTATGGAGCTGAGGCCGTCCTGCCCATCGAGATCCAGTTACCATCCTTGCGCACTGCGGTCTACGACCAGCAAGCGCCGGACAGAGCTGCTGAAGCCCGTCTAGTCGAGTTGGAAGCACTGGATGAGAATAGACTTCGCGCCTTGCACAACTTGGAGAGGCATCAAAGCAGAATGGCTCGAGCTTTCAATAAGAAGGTTCGCCTCCGCTCCTTCCTGCAGGGTGACCTAGTGCTAGCCCTAAGAGCGCCAATGATCCCCGGCAGGAAGCCACCCAAGTTGGAGCCCAAGTGGGAGGGACCTCTTGTCGTCCACAAAGTTTATCCCAATGGCGCGTACTCCCTAGCGACTATGGATGGTGAGCGTGTCACTCCTCCCACCAACGCTAGGTTCCTCAAGCAGTACTTTGTCTGAGTGTACCACGTCCTGCACGACGTTAAACTACATACGTCCAAGCTGCACGACGTTAAACTGCCCAGCACATCGTCCGCGCGGCAAGACGTTAAACTGCCAAGCATCTTCGTCCAAGCTACAAGACGTTAAACTGTTTAGCATTCGTCCAACACGACGTTAAACTGTACTACGTCCGAGCTACAAGACGTTAAACTGTTCAGCATTCGTCCTGCATGACGTTAAACTGCCTCTCAAGAACTACGTGCGGCTTGATTCCCATCCTTATGGGATACGTAGGACCGCCTGAACATTCATGTTTCAGGCCCAGCCCCATCCTTCGGGAATTTCCATCCCACCTCGGGCCCTTGGCCCAGTTGCCTCTGGGTATGTGGCGTATGGTGTGAACGTGGGGCTATGCCCTCATTCACGTCGGTTTGCTCGCCACGCTGTACGCCCCCCACGTTTGGGGATGCCTTCTGCTCCCCCCTTTTTCTCTCTTTTCGTCCTGCATGACGTTAAACTGCACTTCAAGAACTACGTGCGGCTTGATTCCCATCCTTATGGGATACATAGGACCGCCTGGATGCTTGTGTCTCAGGTCCAGCCCCGTCTCTTGGTTGATCACGGGGATCTACCGTCTTTTGGTTGCTTTCAGGGTGAGTCCTCCGACCCTTTCCGGTGATCTGTTAACATGTTTTGGGTACTTTGGTCTATGACCCGTAGTATCGGATGCAATCCCGGCAAGTCCCGTGTTGCTTGTCGGGCCGCGCGCTTCCTCTTGTTCGAGCCTTCACTCAAAGGGATCCTCGTTAGCGGTTTGGGTACGATGCCTCAGTGCTCTCCTACCGCTCCGGGTCGATTTACCGGCGGGTCCTGGGCCGCAAATCGATATGAATCCTGCGATTGAGCGGTTGATGCTCGTTTGCTTGCCCAGTTCTAGGCTGACGCGATCGAATGTTGTGTTGCGAATATGGTCAGTGACATCCTTGATCGCTATGTCGGCTCTTTTAGGCTCCGAACATTGGTTGCACGGTCCTCATCACACTCCGCCTTTGTGCGTTGTAGTGGAATCTCGACACTCTCTTCATACTGACCTTCAGTACACCTTTACACGTTAGGCAGGCCAACCAGGGTAATGGTGTCTGTCGAGGCTCCCACGATCTGAGCACCAAGGATATATGCTGATGTCCTCCCTAAGGGCCGTGTATAGCTGGACCCTCGTCCCCATAAGGAGGAAGGAGTCGCCCGAACAATCACGTTTTGGGCCCAGTATATCTGGAGGCTAGCATCTCTGCCCCTCGGGTGATGGACATACGCAGGCCCCTATCCCAGGATCCTTCTTCTGGAATCGTGCGTGACCACAGGGCTGGGTATGTTCCCACCTCCGCTGAGTCCGCCGTCTCGCGATAAGCGGATTCCTCCATGGTCCGAACCACACGACCTTAAACTGTGTTGTCTGGTCCTACCACACGACCGTAAACTGTGATCGTCTTGGCCGCCCGAAGAGAAATGGCACTGCATCGTGATGTTCTCCTCAGGGGACACTCACGTTGGGCACTGGTTAATAACCACGCCATTCATCAATGCCTTTCATGGCTTGATTATTGTGGCGACGCCAGAGATTCCTTAATCACAGGCATGTCGCTGCACAAAGAAAAACCATCCATCTTTAAGGACAAACAAGAAATATCAAATACCGCTTCTTCTGTGTGCGAGGGTCAGACCCGCACCCTTCCCCACGCTGGTGCCCGATTGTGTTGCGCCGCGCTTCAAGAACTACGTGTGGCTTGATTCCCATCCTCATGGGATACGTAGGAACGCCCGGATGTTTGAAACTTCGGGTCCAGCCCCCCACCTCTCAAAGATTCCCCCCTTCTCTGGGGAATACGCCGCCTTCAGGCCACCCTCAAGGCATGTCCCTCGACCCCTTGCAGTGGTCCACTGGTGTCAAGAGTACTCTGGTTTATTGCCAGGAGGGTCCGGTTCAGCTTGGTCAGGTTCCTTTCATTTTCAGGCTTCGTGCTCCCTTTCATTCAGACCCATCGCCTATGCCCTGGGTGGAGCCCCCGTGAACGGTTTGGACACAATGCCTCAGTGCTCTCCCACCGACTCGGGCTGGTGCCCCCAATGGCCTCAGGCAGCAAATCGATATGAATCCTGCGATTGAGCAGTCGATGCTCGTTTGCTGCCTCATTCCATCAACGGTTAGTGCGATATTGATGCTGATTTTCCGCCACGGTCGGCAGTACTCCCATATCGTTACGCCGGTGCCCCCAGTCCTTGAGTGAATGGCCGCATGATTCACATCACATTTTCCACCCCCCATTCTGACCAGGCAAAATCTCGACACTCTTGACACTATTCCCCAGTGCATCTTCGCATATCCAGGGGATAGGACCACGATGCGGCGTACTTTGAGGTTCTTATGGTCCGAGCTCTAAGACCTTAAACTAAGATCTACCCTTATGGTCCGAGCTCTAAGACCTTAAACTAAGATCTACCCCTATGGTCCGAGCTCTAAGACCTTAAACTAAGATCTACCCCTATGGTCCAAGCTCTACGACCTTAAACTAAGATCTCCCCAAATGGGATTCTACGTCCTGCATGACATTAAACTGCACTCGCAGAACTACGTATGGCTTGATCTCCAGCCTGATGGAGTACGTAGGAACGCCCGGGCATTTCAACTCGGGTCCAGCCTCAGGGATCGCTAAGTCCCGCCCCTCCTCGTCGCCGGCCGTCTGGCCTGACTTCGGGTAGAGTGGTGCAGTTGTGATATTCTCCCCGATCCAGCTCGGGATGCCCCATTGCAGTGATGGGAAGCGACAATTTCCTCATTAAAAAGGTTCTGTCTGAGAATTGGGGTGATTCACGACCAGGTTAGTGCATCCGCCTAATACGCTTTCCCCACGGTGGCGCAATTTTGAGAGAGTTGGATTCTATCCGAACAAATCGTCACTTTGCCCCACGCTTCGCATGCCCTGTTGATCTGGATTTCCACCCTTGTGCCTGAAGGAACCCCCAAAGCGGCATTGATGATGACATGTGATCCGCCTCCTGCAATATGGATGATGACCTTCGGTCCGTCTATCGCAGTAGTATGGTCGATTGATCCATTGTCCGCTTGCCGTCTTGGGCATTTCCTGGAAGGCCAACCGTTGTGGATTTCTGAATTCGGGACACGCGATTCACCCTTTCTCATTTCCCTATGTTCGGATAAAATCTCAACGCCCCTAGCATTGTCCCGCTCATGTGTCGAAACAAGTTGGGGGGATAATACATTGATTAGGTCTGAGGTCTCCTTTCCTAGGAATGACCTCCATCTTTTCTCTAGAAATCCGGGCCCAATTACGGATGCCTGAAGCTTGGTTAACGCTCCCGCGAGACAATGAATTGTGGTCGAGCATGTTAAGCCAAAGGATGCAGATAAATATGGTGATTCATACAAATGGATCAAAATATTGAGTAGCGGAAGCAAATGTTTTGGGAATGGAAAAACAAAGCCCCTAGGGATTAGCGTGCTGGATAAGTCTTTCTAACGCCGCTACCCTTTGGCTGGCGGCCTCCAGAGCTGCTTCTCGCTCTCTGCGTGCCCTCTCCTCGTCGGCGGTCGCAGCACGCAGTTCGTCGATTCTGGCCTGTGCACGCTCCCGCTCGACTTGGATTGTGACCATCTGTTGGCCCGCCTCCGTCAGCTGTACCTGGGCGTCAACCAGCTGGGCTGCTAGTTGCTCCACAAGCTCGGTGCACGTTGTGACGAAGACCTCCTTCTCTGCCGCCTGCTCTTCGAGACGCCGGACTTCTTGCTCCGCCATGAGGAGCGCCCGCGTGCTCTTCGACATGTCCCGACATTGTGCGACGTCGGCACGCCGGCGGCTCTCGCGCATATTTTCGGCCATGAAATCACGGACCGTCAGATGGAGGCGTTGAGCATCAGCTACCCCGGCACACAGGAAGCGCAGCCAGGTTTGGAGTGACCCCATGCGCCCCAGCCACTCCGATGGGTCTCGCTTGAGGAAGCGCTGGATGCACTTCCACCCCCTTCGGTGCGCTATCCGGCTCTCCTCGACCGCCTCCGCGTCTGAGTCGTCCATCTCCTCGGGTTCGGCAGGCCGGTAGGCAGGGAAGGCAGCCAGCAGGTCTGCTGCAGGGTCCGCCCCTGGGATTTCCTCATGGGGAGTAGGTTCCCCAACATCTGGGCGACCTTCTTCTCTCTCCCCAGCAGCGTTGACACCCTCGTCAGCCCCCGACCTCTCTCTGATGTCAGCACCGCCGACGTCCGTAGCCCCTTGATCAGCAGTTGGTGGGGCCGGCTCGGTGTGGGAAGTCTGTTCCGGAGCAGGCGGCATGTCTGCCACCGGTCCACTCGTGGATGGCCCGGGTTCGGCAACCCGACGAGCCTCCAGTGTTGAGATCACTGCGCAGGGCATGCCGTGGTTAGTCACGGATCATCAATGGCAAGCACCAGCAGTAAAGTAAGGAGACTTACGGGAGTTCAGAGCATCATCTTCTGCTGCCCCGGCCGCCGCAGGAACAGTTGCAGCAGGGGACCCTTCCGCGCTTGTCAATTCGATAATGGGTGCCTGGCCCCCGCCTTGTCCTGCTGGCGCCTCTCCTACTCCCGCTGGGGACGCCTGACCAACATCCGTGTGCTCCTGAGAAAGGTGGAAAAATGGGTTAGAAGCTGCATAAGCAGGTTGAGTAGGGATAGAAGCGGACCTCGAGGAGCTCAGTGACATCAACATTGTCAGATCCGGCCACCTCGCCGCTCTCCCGTGGGCTCCCCTGATGGGATCTTCCCTCGGAGCCTTCATCCTCCCCCATCTCCTCCTCTTCCTCGGAGTCGTTGCTACTGTCATCTTCCGCCGGCGACATCTGTTCTGGAGCGGGCTCTAGACCGAGCATCACCTTCACCAGAAGGGATGGCTCCGCACGCTGACCAAGTTGGCGCGCGTACTCGTCCATGGCCGTCAGATACGCATACTGCCGGTTGAAGTCCACCCTGTCAGCGATATGGAGGCGCCCGACCTCTGGCAGATAGATTCCTTCTCTAAGTATCTTTCGCCAGATGGCGTCGGTCCCTAGTGACTGCCGCAGGGTCATCCAGGCCGACCACAGCGCCGGGAAGACTGCATCATGGGAGGGTTCGAGCAAGCGCCTTACCTGCTTCCCGGGCCGCTCCCCGACCGCCGCATGTGCCCCCTCTCTGGGCGCTAAAGTCGTGGCGGCAGCTTGCGATGTGCCCGCCGCCGAAGTTCCTGCCCGCGCCGGCTCCGCTGCTTGGCGCGCCTCCGTTCTCCCCCGTGTGGCGGCGCCTCGCCTCCTTCCTTGACGCCCGGTCTCCGCACGGGTGACCTCGAGCCGCCGAACTGGCTTCCGTAGAAGCCCCTCGGGGTACGCAATGGCCCAGTGTTCGGCGTACTCGGTTGCCAAGCCTGCGTCGACCCCGGTAGGAGGGAGAGTGATGACGTCGCCAGAGCCAAAGGCGACGAACATCAGCCACATCTGGAGAAGGACGCCAGGGTTCGTCTCCTCCTGGACAGTAGTGAATACCCTCTTCGGCATCCGTTGAAGGCACCCGAACTGCCTGGCGAACCGGGTTGGCACGTAGGGCTCGCAGATCACCTTCCCGTCGATCCGAGCCACGAGCACCCCGCCCCGCATGTTCAGGAAGTACTCGTGCTGCTCTAGCGGACCCTGCCCGTTGTCGATCATCTGGCCAACGAGAGCGGGGAACGGGCTGAAGTTGAAATTGGCATGATTGCCAATCCGAATCCTCACGCCCTCCTCACTTAGGGTCATCGGAGCGACCCCCACAATGTTCAGCAGGGAGGGTCGCAGGCCGTTGCCCGGAGGAATGATGGCGTTCGGAAACGTGTACCCACCAAGGTGAGCAGCCACCCAGCCGTGGAAGAATTGGAAGGGCACACAGATCCTTCGTGGCGACCCCCCTCGTGAGATGCGTCCCAGGATGGCGTACAGCTTAGCCAACACTGGGACCCCGAGGTTGTATCTTTTGTTGGCGGCCATAGCGCCCGCCATCGCCAGTGTCGCCGGGCGAACGCCCATCCTCGCGTCCCGCACTGGCAGGAGCCACCCACTCAGAAAGGCGGCCAGGAACGCCGCGTACCTGACATTTGGGTCCCGGGCCTCGATGACGCGGTACCCCCATGAGCGGTAGTCGCCCGTCTCCAGGACCCGCCAGTACGACCCGTTCCGGCTCCTCTGAGCCGCGGTCGGGCACCGCTTCCCCCTGCCTGGCATCTTGACCGCCGGGTCATGCTCCAAGAACTGGCCGAACCACTCCTTGTAGGCTATATCCTTCTGGAAGTCCTTGATCCCGAGCCGCTGCGTAGCCAGGTCAAGCAGATGCCAGGTCAGAATGGGAGTCCGTGACCTGTCTTCCCAGGTGTTCTTCGGAGGCAGGAACTCGTCGTACTGGTAACCCTCCAGCGGGATACCTCCGATGCAGTGGATATCCCAGAGACCGATGCTGACCTCCCCATGGTGAAGATGGAAGGTGTTGGTATCCGGGGACCAACGGGTGAAGAGCTCCGGCCCGAGCTCGGACTGCTGGTAGAAGTGGAACTGCGACGTCCACACCGCCTCAAACAGGCCGATGTACCGCAGCTCCTCCGCGAAGTGATCGCAGGTGTGACGTACCCAGAACGCCCAGGCCCACTCACTGGTGAAGTTTCCCCCAGACCGCAAGTCCCAGTCCTTCAGCCAGCCCTTGGTGTCATCGGTGACACTCTGGAGATATATGCTCGAGTAGAGGGCTGGAGAGTTCTCCGCAGTAGGCTCACTTCCGACGATGGTTCGCGTCCTCGGGTTCAGGACATAGACGTCTAAGTGTCGGGTCTCCCTGGCAGGATTCCCATTGTTGGTGATGTTATAGCGGGGAAGCTCGTCCTCCCGAGTCACCCAGGTCCGTGGCGCATCAACCTCGAACCCTGGCACCGGAACCTCATCTAGGATGCCGAAGTTCCAGAGCGGCAGGTTGTCCGACAGTGGATATGTCTTCTGGGCCGGCGTCAGCAAGTCGAACAAGGATTGATTGTTGGAAACAATCTCCTTGGCTCCGTAGACCTCCTCGTTCGTCGCCATCTCAGCTCTGCGAGTGGCGTCATTTCCCTCATTTCCTTGATTCGCGGCCATCTCAGAAGCTCCGGGAGTCGTGCGGGTAAAGGGATGAAGCGTGCGGGATCGGACGAGGCTGGTAGAGAAGTTTGAGAGTTGGCGCGCAATCCTAGTGGACGGCGCGCAATCGGGAAGTCCGTCGCGTAAAACCCCGGGTGTTCGCGCAAAAGCAGGCCGAATTCCGGACAGGTTTGCGCGACGAGCGGGTGAATTCCGCGCCGGAAAGGGCAATTTCACGCACGAGTGCTCGAATGATTATCACGCGGAAGGCCAGTGTACGGTGCGGGGGACCCAGGGCCCCTATTTATAGGCAAGGCCGGGGTCCTCGCTGCGCGGAAAGCGCTTGGCGCGACTGCAGCGGCGAATTTCGCGCCCGACGCCCTTTTTGCGCGCCACAGTCCCGCGCCACCCAGGACTTCGGCAATCCGGCCTCTCCCTCGGAACCCGATCGTTGCGCCCCCTCGCCGATCAGATTCCGAGGGGGGGCTTTTGTAGACGCCGGAAAAGTCTGTTGTTCCCAAACAAAGCTCCGGATGCGGAAAGCGAGGTCATATTTGGAATCAGAAGCATGTTTCGGAGGGCCCGGAGGGCTTGCGCGGAATTTTGGAGGCCCGCGCGCAAAGTTGATGAGCCGCGTGCAAACCTCCCGGGATGCGCGCAAAGCGCTGGGACGGCGCGCAATTTTGCGCGACAGTGGCCCGCGCGACTCCCCTTGCGCGCCGGGCCCGATTCCGCGCCCGCGAAGAGAATTCCGCGCCCGTGAACCGGATTCCGCACCCGGGGTTGCCTATAAATATAAGGCGACCCCCGACGTTTTGAAGGTTGCCAGAATTCGAAAGGTCTCTCGTGCGCGCAATCCAACCCCTTCCGCACGCAATGCCGATCTTTAGGTAACCTCTTTTCTTTCGCGCAAGAAAGCCTCGGGGTTCGCCTTCGCGCGCAATCACTTTGGCTCCTTTCCTTTGAATAACGCTTCACTCAAAGGCATTTGCGCGCAAAAGAAGCCTCTTGCGCGCAATTGCCCCCGGGTGCGTGCAATCCAGCCCGATTGCGCGCACCCCCCATTTTCAAAGTGGCCATTCATTAAAGAATGAGCCGTTGCCCTCGTGCGCTATCTGAAGCCCGGTGTGCGCAATCTCTTTCATTCGCGCGCGAAGTGCTGGCCCAATTGCGCGCCAGCCCGCCCATTTGCGCGCAGACCCGCGGTATTGCGCGCAAAGCTCCTCTTTTGCGCGCAAACCGCCAGGGTCGCCCCCTTTGACCCCCTTTGGGTACCCGCCTGCGTGGCGCCCGATGACCCTCATCCCGGGTGCCCGCACCGTGCGTCGTCTTCCCGTGCGGCCCCCTTAGGCTTGCGCGAAGTGACACGGACCTATCGGCGGCTCATACGTCCTGCACGACGTTAAACTGCATACGTCCTGCACGACGTTAAACTGCATACGTCCTGCACGACGTTAAACTGCATACGTCCTGCACGACGTTAAACTGCATTCGTCCCAGCCACAAGACGTTAAACTGTACGCTATTCGTCCTCAACACATGACGTTAAACTGTACTTCGTCCGGCAAGACTTTAAACCGTCTGCATCACCCGATCCCGTGCCCCGCACGTAGGGTCCTCCCGGTTTGGATGTGGCCCCCACCCGCTCGTCTCTGCAGGGATGTCGGGATTGGAGTGGCCTTCACCCACGGGGGTAGAGTGTTACAAACCGAACGAACTACGTGGACTTTGATCCCTGTCTTCTAAACAGGGTACGTAGGAAGCCTCTTCGAGGTTCAAGCCCGCCACCTGGTCGTCCCGGTCGTATTTACGTCGGTTCGTCCATCAGTGAATCCCTCCCGGGTTCACACTTGCGTTGATTCACCTATGAATCCGCCTCTGTGGGGGACTGCACGTGTGTATCTCCATTGTGCTTCCCCACTGCCTCGATATCTTTGTGAGTCGGCAAGCCAACGTCCAGCATGACGTGAAACTGTGATCCACCCGGCCGTCCCATCCCCCTCTGTGCGAGGTGGTTCGGTTCAATCCTTATCCAGGCAGCCTCGATCTCTTCGTGAGTCGGCTTGCCAACGTCCAGCATGACGTAAAACTGTGATCCACCCGGCCGTTCCATCCCCCTCTGTGCGAGGTGGTTCGGTTCAATCCTCCGCCCGGCGGCCTCGACCTCTTCGTGAGTCGGCTTGCCGACGTCCAGCATGACGTTAAACTGTATATCCGAACTACGCTGGCTTTGATCCGCGCTACCGCGCGGTACGTAGGAAGCCCCTACGGGGTCCAAGCTCTCCACTCCATCATCCACCCTGATCCTTACCCGGGCCGCCACATCCCGGTGGGGTCATGCCATTTCATGCCACTCCACTTCACTCGGGAAGCCGCCCATGTGCTGGCCCCAGCGTCGGAGGTTCCCCGCAAGGGGTTCTGTCATCTGATCCACTTCTCGTGTTGATCAGTCCGATGCCGTCCCCGTTGGACGTTAAACTCGCGGCATACCCCGTGTTAAACATGGGAAGCTGAGGAAAACCTCAGGTAACACAGTTCCCCGCACCCAGCGCAGGATGCCTCAGTCCATCATGCCTTCGAGAAGCCCTATTAGGGACAGAAGGCAGACATGCAGAGGCGCAGTGTCAAGACACGCCCCCAGCACCCAGAGCTACCCGATCTCCTCACTGCAGGTTGCTGCCCCGACCAGACTCCTTGGAGCGTCTGGGCGGAAGCAGCGTAATTAACCGGTGTCCATGGAGACATGGCGCCGGGAACGAGATTCACGGACATTCTTAAATCTATGAGGGAGACCCGGATTAGGCGACGAGTTCCGAGGAGACGTCCACGGAAGGAGGAGCCGACATCCCATCATCCCGGTTTCGATCAAGGAGCAGACGCCCCTGAATAAGGGACGGATGCCGCCCACCCTTGGAAAGCGGGACTGTGGGGCCACAAGCCGCGCGCGCCCATCCCCTCGGGTCGACGGGTGCATGCGCGAACGCGTCCTGGCGGAACAGCGTAACCCGACGCACATCCGCACCGAAACAGTTATAATTCCATTACATGAGAGTTTTTTTATGTTTCTTGAAATAGAATTCGATGACAAACTAGTTTCATGTTATTTATCAATATCAATAAATTACCTTATATAAATAATTCATTATTTTTTATATAAATATTAATATTAATGATATATAATAATAATATATATCATATATATTCATAAATAATAATATAAAACTATCCATGAAGGTGTTAGATAAAAAATAAATCATCATTCCATAGAGGTTGTTGTCTGTACATACGCATGGATGATGATTTCATTTTTCAAGGAACACGAGAAAAGATAAGTATGTTTCTTTATTTAAGACTATTAAAAATGTCATATATATCATAGTTATTTATTGAATTAACCTTTTATACCATCCATGTTAGGTGGTTAAGGAAACCGAAACATGTTTATTCATGGAGTCGGTAGTCTGTACAAACACACGATTCACATTTTTATTTTTCTTAATGGAAAAAGGAAGGGTGGTTAATGATTATACCATATTTATAATAAAATATCAAAATACTATTGATACATATGTTATCATTTTAAAATGGTGTAATGGAATTTGAGGAATAATAAGTGTATATAAATAAATAGAAAAGTGAAAAGAGTAGTTAGAAAATTATACCTTGCTACTTGGATTATCTCCTTTACGAAGGGAGTTAATCTTTTGAGGGATGATATTTTGAGAATAAAAGAACATATTTAAGGTATTTATGAGTGTTGTGTATATTTATTGGTAGATTTTTTACAAAATTAGGGGGTTTTTGTGTGAGTGTAAGTAAGGAGAGGAGAACAACTTTTATAAGTGAAAAGGGATGACATTTTTGTAAATACCCATAACTTTTTTGGGGATCAATGTTGATACATGAAGAGAGAAACCCAAATCTTGAGTGGAACCCTACAAAAAATTCGAGATACTTCACAAACATGGTTTATGGATGATCGACTGTGAACATCGATCCTTGCTCAAATGAAGTCACAACTCTTGATTAGTGCATTAACCCTACACATTTTCATCACCGTGGACTACCAGAGATTTCATTCTGAACAAATGAGGTAACTATTATTACACCTAATCCTTAGTTTTTTATTTTTGGGAAGTTCTTTAATCACAGACCATCGTTGAGATTTTTACGAACCTCACTAGAATCCATCAGCTTTACGAGTTTCCATATCGGCCTATTAAACTCATTAAATGTTGTTTTTTCCTTGCTTCTAAAAAGGAAATTTACCATCTATGGGAGAAATGAGCATGGTTTTTTGGGTATGTTTCCATGAAGGTTCTTAAATGGACACTATATTTTGACCCCCAATCTAAGTCTCCCATTGTACCAATTTGGATTGACTTCTTGAGATTACCACTGCATTTGTTTAAACAAACTACTTTGTTCCCGATATCCATGATCATTAGTAATCCATTCAAGCTGGATTAGGTGACAAAGAATCTTTCAAGACTATATGTCACTAGAATTTATAGGGAAATTGATGTCTCTAAGGATACACCTTCTCAAATTTGGATCTAAAATGGAGATTTTGGTTTCTTTCAAGAGGTTTTTTATGAAAGACTTCCAAATTACTGTCATGTTTTCCTCAAGATTGGGAATTCTTCAAGAGATTGTGGGAAGAAGACCACACTTTCTAAGGCCTTAAAAGACACTTGGGATGAAAAATCCAAGAATAATTCAAAATTAGGGTCTAATATTAATAGTATGGTTCTGTTTGGTCCCTTTGGGATAGATAAGGAAGGAAATAAGACCAATATAAGTAAGGATATTTTGGGTAAGATTGAACAACCCTCTAAAAATAAGGGAATGTTTAGAACTACTGATACCATCAAAAGTATTAGCATTTCCCCTTCTTATCTACTGGTGGAGACGAAGAATAATTTTTAATCACATGATACACGAGATAAAGGATAATAGGATATATTTTACTTTAGTTCATTACAGGAGGATGAGGATCAAATGTGTCAAATTGAGGAAGCATACCCCAAATCACATGCTAGGAAAGGAGAAAAAAATGATGGTGGATTCTGATGGTTACATTACTCAAAATTACAAAAAACTAGGAAACGTAGGGATTAATCTAATATTGAAATAAAAAAAGTTACAAGATAACTTGAAGCCTCTAGGAAGGAAATCACTGTGCCTCCAAAACAACCATTTGTTGCTGAACCAGTTGTAATAACTGAATTAGAAGAGGAGGAGTACGATCTAAATAATGATCATGTGTGCATAGATTCCTATAAGATTGAGGATGATGTGAGTGATGCAGTTGATGCATGAATGGATTAATAGAATGAAATTATCTTCCAAATATATATAAATGTTAAAATTTCAATTGAGATGTATCTTAAAATCATAAAGCACATGTTTAAAATAATGGTTTATGAGTTTAAAAAGGATCTTGATTTTATGTTTTGAGACATTCCTTGGGAATGATTTATTGCTTAAATTTTTCTTGCTGGGGTTCTTTGTATTTTAATTTACTGCTTGGCATTTCTTTTCTTTTCTTTTTCTTAAGATATGTTCTGTTTATGGTCGGTTTTTTTGTCACCTATTATTTGGGTGTCCTGATACACTCAACATCAGATCTTTTGCATCCCTTGGGTTTCATTGCTTAGGATATGGTTTTTCTCTCTTCTTCAAGTCTGTTCAAAAGTCCATTGAATCTGTTCGGCATTTGAGCCAAGAAACTTTAGCCTTAAGTGATATTTTTTGTATGGAATAATGGAACTTAAAATTCAGTAATGGGCTATTGGATGCCTACACAACCATGTTTGGGTGTGCTGTATGAATAATGGATACAAGTAAGATTGATTACATAATAGTTTTTGAGAATTATATTACATGGTATATTCTAAGTTGGAACCTTTCACTGATCATCATGTACTACTACTTTGGACAGTGATGTGAATGATGAAATTAAAGAAATGATGGTCCTCTTACTTGGAAGCTTTATGATACAACCACTTATTGGTTTTCATTTGCAAACACTGGTTTCTGTGATTTAAGGTCTTTTTCAAGTTGTAACTAAACCTTTTAACTTACAATCTCAATTATATAATATCATGAAGGACATACATCAAGTCAATAGAGATTTAAAGTTTTTGAGGTAGGCTCTGGCTACCGAATGGAGGCCTGATGGTGCATCAACATAGTATATCCCTATATAGAATTCATGGAATGGTTGATGAGGGGTTTTCTTGATCATTCTATCCTACTTGAGCTTTTTTTTTCTTTTTTCCTTATGTTGTTAGTTTATACTTCTCTCAATACCTACTGGTGTAAGTTCTTTTTTTGCCTTGTGTTTTTACTTCTACTCTTGTTTTTTAATAAAGTAATTTGGGGAATGAATTTGGTGACTAATTCATGTCACCACTTTTATAAAAAACCCATAACTTTTTAATAATAGAAATTAAATCTTAAGAAATAAGTCTAAAAAATTGAGAAATAATAGAGAGAATATTCTATAAGTATGATCAATTCCATAACCAAACATTACAAAACATGTTTAAAAAACATTTTAAGCCATTCAATCTTAGATTTATATTTTTACCATTTTATCTTTTAACTCAGTAACTAGTTTTTACCTAAATAAATTTTCCTCTATGATTAAAAATAAAATAGTAATTTTTATGTAATTTGGAACCACTAATTCCAAATTTTAAATTAATTTAAATAAATTTACTCTTTAAAAGTGAAAAAAATTAATTTTAAAATAATAAATATATAATATATTAAAAACAAATTCTTGAGAAAAACATTACTTAAGTTCTAAAATATTAAATATATGTTTGTAAACTAGAATCAATATTTTAAAATTTATAATATAACCTATAAATGCATATTTTTTCTAGAAAAATGGTTTCATAAATTTCTAACTCATTATTATAAACTAATATTTTCATAAAAGGTATGATATTTGTGAAAATATATATTGAATTGTTCACCTAAAAATCAATTTTTTAAAGAAAAATATAAAAAAAACCATAAACTAATATTTTCATAATAAATCCAAAAATGAATTTAACTTGTTCAGATTAACATCATAAAGTTTATAAATTATTTTTTTAATTAAAAACATGAAATATAGAGAAAAAATATTTTTATAGGAAAAAAAATCTTGGTATATTATCTATTCCTATTCCCTTTTCCTATAAATTACCAATTAAACAAGTATTAATCATTTATTCATACCAAAATATATAATACTTAAAAAAAATATAATTTTAGAAAAAAGATATTATTATTTGATTAGATTCTCTTATTGATTCGATATGAAAAGTAAACTATATATATGTCATAATTTTTTTACCAGTCTTTATACCTGCTAATTCTACAACTACATTACAAAAGTTCATATTTGTTTGGTTTCAATGTTTCATATGGATTAATTTATCAAACATATAATTTATTTAAGGAGAAATATTTTAGTAAAAATTGGGTCATTACACAAAGTGCCTAACTATATAAAAATTTCATCACGGGATCCCAATTTTCCATTTTTCTATCATTTTAGAGGACTTACATTTCTATATTTTGAGTTGGATCCCTATGGTGTTATTTTCCAAAAAAGTATAACCTACATTGGTTCAATTTTAAAAATATTATTTCCTCATTTTATAATTACATTTCCATAAAGAAATTTTCTATCAAACTCATTTTCTATTTCCAAAATAGAATTTCCATTTAAAAAGAAATCCCATATTCACTCAAAATCATGAAAATTTAGAAATTTCATAATTCATGAAATCCTAAAAACTTCCACTTGTCCAAGATAAGGGTGAATATTTATTTAGGTTGAAATTTATTGAATCATCTTATTAAAACATTCCCTTACCACAATATTCATATCCTTATTAATTAGGGTGATCACCACATAAATTGTTTTCTAGATATCTCATCGACATGTTTTAACTATAGAAAATGGGTTTTTGATTTTAATTTTATATTTTGGGTATTTATTATTTTAAGTTCCCTATGGTTGTACCCTTAACTAAGTCTGCATTTGAGTACCTTGATCCAACACATTTTCTATTAGGAAGAACTTTATGCAGCTCTATGACCTTGATATAGAATATGTGGAGGACCTTAACATAGTTGTGAAGTACCTTAACATAGTTCTTTGTAATTTAGGCTGAACTTTATATAATTCTACTTTACTCTTATGTAGCCTTTGAAATCTTTATAGGTACCCCTACATAATGCTCACCCATAGAATTTACCTTAACACAACTCCCTTGGATACTCTTATATAGTCTATATAATGTGAGAATGACCTTTATATAGGTATTTTATGAACTTTACATAACTCTTTGCAATGTCCAAGGTTTTACATTTACATATGCTACTTTTCACCTTGATGTAGTGTATGTTTCATGTTGAGAGACCTTGAAGCAACTCTTCAAGATCAGGCCATGGTATAGCATTATATCCTCAAGGGTTTCACCATTAATTTCCTCATTACCATTATAAAGAATTCAATTTTCTACTAGGTTAACCTTACCCAAATGGAATAAAACTTACATAGAGAAAGTCTTTTTAATTTCTATAATTCAACCTATAACCCATGAAAATAGTAACTTCTGTGTATTCTTGTCCCCGTTTAATGTCAAAATGATTTAAATATTAAAAAATTAGAATTAAAATATCATTATCATTTTGATCTTAAAATTCAAAAATTAATATATTTCTTGTTTAATTAATAAAAAAATGAATAAATAACTTAAAAACCATGATTTTATCTATTTAAAAAATTAATTTTATATTCTCAAATGTAACACAAATCAATTAATTACCTAGGTTATTAATCAATTAGGGGTTAATTACCAATAAAAAGTAGTTAAAAATTGGTAAATATTAGATATAATTAGATTTACATGTGGGATTAAATCAATGATGTTATTATGGGAGATTAAATTGGTTTTCATGTAATATTAACATAAACTGCAACTACATTCATGATATTAACTTAGAACCTAAGTGATTTGTTTACTTTAAAGAAGATAAACCCTGATACTTTGTGACTTGTGACATTACTCTATGAATTATTGCATGCATGGTAAGACTTTTAACTTTTAATGAGAGGTATGTTTCATGACCGATGAGGCTGCAATAAAATAAAGTGTAAGTATGAATAGATAGTGGGAAACTAAAGAGTCGCAATGTGTTTTTTGTATCCAATGGTGAAGAATTGTGTTTGGGTTATTTTTAGAAAATATTAATGGTTTATACTTGAGAATATGAATATGGTATGTCTGATCTATCATTACATGAATATGTAAGAGTCATAAAAGGAAATAAATGAGTTTTATATAGTTATGTTGTGAATGATAATGTTGCACTGTGGTGTCTATATCTACAAAAGATAAGAGAACCAATTATCTCCTATATTTTTGATTTTATTGGAGATATATTTTAAAAAATATAGGGTGGTTTTCCACTGGATTTTTAATGATATTTTTGAGGAGTTTGAGATGGATATAAATGGGAATGTATATAGAGATATGATAAGATTAAAATTTATATTTTTCCTATAAATTAAGGTTGATGTTGCACACATGGAAATAATAATTCTAAGAGGATCGCTACTGGAATATTTGACTAGAGGTTATAAGGATTGAGGTTATGGTTAGTTTTGATAAGTTTTATTCAACTCTATTATGTTTATCATGATGATGTATTTTTTTTTGTGTTAAATTTTTTAATTAAGGGGAATTGAATATTAAATTTTATTTTTTTATGGTAGTTTTGTTTCATTTTTTTATTCAATAATTTTTAAATATATTTTATTCTTTCTTTAAAGAATGACTATTTTTTATTTATTAAGGGAATTATTTTTAATAAATTAACTAATTAATTTAATTTATGCATGACCATTATGTGAGTTTGGGTGATTATATTTAAATATGGTTTTGGATCACCTGATTATTAAATAAACCAATGTATTTAACCATAATAAAAGGGAAGTTTAGTAATTAAAGAATGAATTACTGACCAAGGGTTCATTTTGATCTAATTATAAAAATTAATTTACTATCCTTTATATATTTTTATCTTTTAATATATAATAATAATGAATTTATAAAAGTTTAGTGCACTTTTCATTCATATTTATTTCAAATAAATTTTAGATTTTTTAAGTTTTTTAATCATTCATATTGAATTTTAAAATTGAATTTTTATTACTAATTACTTGTCTCTTTGTGTTCAACCTCGGGCTAGCTACTTACTATGACTTAATAGTTAGTAGTTAGAAAGAGTATTTATAAATTTTTCAAAACTTGACACCTTTTTAGAATTAATGATTCCCATTGGACGTCAATTCATTACCACATAACAAGTCAAATAATTTTAATCTCAACACCATGGCTTCATAGTGTTCTTATTGGTTCCAAGATATCAGGTGTCTAAAATATAAATATGTCATCATAGAGAAGGTGTGTGTTTGAAGGGTGAGATCCTGCATCCCCATGAATTGAATGTTTATTATATTAAAAAATGGAATACATGACATAATAAAAATATAATTAAGTGGTAGTTAAAATGGATCATCAAAGGGGTTTAACAATAATTATTAAAAAAATATAAAAATATAAACAATAATTATGGCCAACTATAATTGTTAATGATAACATTTATTTTAATATATATATATATATAAAACCATTTATTATGGGAATAAGTTAAAACTATATTCCATATAAAAAATTAATTTGAAATACCCTCAATAGAATCAGAAAAAAAGACACTTTAATACCGGCATTACCAAGCTCTATTGAATCCATGTAGATGAACCTACAATATTGGAACACCAAACTCAATTAAAGAACCTTGTAAACCCATATAAAAATGGTTTCACACATAAATGAGAACCAATGAAAACCCAAAACCCATAAACATTCCCATAATCAAACCACATACCCAGGCCAAACCTGTGACATGTAAAAACAGCAAAAAAAAAACCATTTGATTCAAGGAGCACTTATAAAATCTGAAAAGTAACATCATCAATTAGTGGAACCATCAAACCAAAGTATCTATTTAAATTAATAAGTTCCAACCACCATAAATCCAAAACCACTACCACTCCTCCATTAGTGAGTTGGTTAATACCAAGAAGAAATCAATGACCATGAATTATTACTTGTGATGAATTCCAACTTCAAGAATGTTGAAAACTAGAAGCATTGATTAAAAAAAGAGTGAGAAAACTGATAAAAATACCATTTAAATCCAACATAATCCTCCCATTATGTCTATCCCACAATAAAAACACCCATAAAAAATTAAAATACACTAATTATATGGACAAAAATGTATTTGAGGCCATTTTTCATATGACGACTAGCAGAGACCGAACTATATATAATCCAGTAGATGTATCACATATCTGATTTAGATATGAGGGGATATAATTATAATCCATATATAAATTAATAGTCCCATAAATACAGGAACTCAAGAATACATATTAAACCAAAGTACTAAATACAAGATCCTATGAGATATCACCCAGTTGAATACCCAATTAGACACATATGAGCCACTTCTTAGCCACACCATATATGAATTAATTTGATCTCATGAAACATCCCTTGGATATAAATTGGGAATGAAAAAAATCCCCAACCAAAACACCAAAAATATCAGAAAACCCAAAATAACAATTGAAGCACTTAGGATCAATGATCATACATATTTCCAACAATATTTATTAATAAAAGGAAGAGAGGAAAAAAATCCTTAACCAAGAAAAATTAACGCATGAGAAATATAATATGAATAATGTTGATAAGAATTATGTCTAAAAATCAATTTCATCACCTCAACTTGGAAACAAGTAATAAGAAAAACCTAAAGCACTAAATAGATATTTATAAATGAAACTATTATTGGTATACAAAAAAATAACCATTTCTCCATAACTATTCCATCTCCAAACCACCACCAAACTCAAAGTTTCATGGATATGAAACTTATATCCCTATTAAAAATACAACCATTGAGTAGATGAAACCAATATTAAATATCAATTATAAGTGATTCCATAATCATGAATCAATAGAGCCCCAAATCAGAAACCTAGTTGTAATCTCCCAGTTTGTTCAACCTGAAGATTGACCAAACTAAAAATTCCACATGTTCTAAAGCATTACTCCCTATATTTTCGAGATTTTTTAATATAAATAAGAGTATAATAAACTAAATGGGGAGAATATAACCTCTAGTATAATCACAATGATAAAAAACAACAATAGAAACATCCAAAATAAGAATCACATTAGTGTGAAAAATATGAAATTATAGTGGAAAGTAAATGATAATAATAACATAGTCATTCCATAACAAATTTATCTCATGTATGAATATATTCATTTAATATATGTAATATTACCCAATTATTAATCATAAATAGTATAGTATAAACTAAAAATAAAAGACATGGAGACTCGACCACTATCTTTGGTCTTGCCTCAAACTTGTCTCCATAATCTTTCTAAGCTCTCCCAATTCATTAACCTATACACTCAGGCCATCTCCCAAAACTTCATAATAGAAATAAGGTATACACACACACACACACCAAAAAGATCAAGTAAGGTGTGATCATAACCCTTAAAAAGACTCTATGATTTTTTTCCCTAATAAAAACATAAAATAAAAAAATTATTTTACTGAATGAAAATTAAGCAGTAAAAATCACATAAAAACTCAATTAGATACTCTAGGATTCACTCTAATGGTCGACACATTCCTGATTCAGCCAATGCTATGATGGTATGATGCTCTCATAGTATAATCACCACTAGAGGGTGAATTATCTATCACCATTCATTCCATTAGTCAAGGTGAATGATATATGATTAAATCATATCTAAGTTAAATGATACATATTTAATCCAAAATTATGTTAAATGATGCATCGCCTGGTGAATGATGGATCACTATATAATATGTAAAATAATGCATCACCATGTGAATTATGGATCACCATACATAATAAGGTGAATGATATATCACCTAGTGCACGATATATCACCACACATGATAGGTTGAATAATATATCTCTTAGAGTATGATGTATCACCACACACTATAAGGTGAACATGATATCTCCATGTGAACTATATATCACCACCATGATAGGAAGAATGAGATATCACCTGGTGAATGATGTATCACCACACACTATAGGATGATTGATACATTTAATGGTGAATGATGTATCACTACACACTATGGGATGAATGATATCTTTCCTGGTGAATGATGTATCACCAAACATTACAGGTATAACAAGATATTTTCTAGTGAATGATGTATCAACACACATAATAGGGAAAATAAGTATTTATTAAGGTTAATGATGCATCATCCCATATTATAGGATGATCATGATATCACTTGGTGAATGATGTATCACCACACATGATTGGGTGAATGAGGTATCACCGTTATTACTATCTAAGGTTTATAAATTACCATCAGTATACCAACCAAGGTACATGATATTTTAACACATAATAAATATAGATTGAATAAAATTTCACCATAAGTAATACAATAATATAGGTGAATGAATTTTTAACACAATTAATAAAAAAATAAGGCGTTAATGAATTATCACTGCACACATAATCATCAACATAATAACAATATAACCAAGGTGAATAAGTTGTCATACTAAGAGTCGGTTCAACCAAACTCAAGGTACTCACTAAGAAACTCATTTACTTGACATTTTCTACCTAATAAACCTTCAATATGCATGTAATACCTCAACATGGAAAAGGAGATATTACAATTTTCTATCTCACAAGTATTATACCATCATGGTCACTCATGAAACTAAAATCCCATATCAATTATACATCACCACCTAGCCTAACCTTTATGTGATTTACCATTATAAAAGAATAAAAAAAGGTTCCATATAGGTCTCACAACATGCTATGGATAGGGTTACCTCTCATAGTTCAATTACCTATGTGTCAAGTCACTTCCTTCGGTAACATGACCAGTGTCATACATGTGTTCAATATATTGATCATAAGTAACCTATCAAAATCTAGACATAACATACTCATAACTCATCAAGTGGAATAAATTTATTTGGTTTTATACTTAGTCACTCTAATAGACCACCAATACCCATACCCTATATATCCATACCCATTGTTGAGTCATAAA
The DNA here is from genome assembly GCA_963277665.1 of Viscum album. NCBI lineage: Eukaryota > Viridiplantae > Streptophyta > Magnoliopsida > Santalales > Viscaceae > Viscum > Viscum album. Next base: position 1,191,194,306 of record OY728123.1, on the reverse strand, counting down.
CTCACTTTGTATTTAGTTTTGAAAATAATATTACACTCATGTTATAATCTAGTTTAATTTGAAGTTTTTTTGTGAAGAATGAATTTATGGTGACAATAAATTTTAGAGGTTTTTTTCATGAAAATATAGATATCTGAGTTATTGTTCAAGACTATATTCACTTGATTAATGACTACTATAACAGTGTTAGTATAACTTCATTAAAATATGTAAAGATATGCTGAGTTAATTAGATGATGATGAAGAATATTTTGATGTAATTTTAAATGATATAAACTAATTTAAATTATGATAATTTGAGGTTTTTATATAAATTTAACAATAGATTCAAGGACCATAAGAAAAAGGAACACACATTCTGATATTAAAATCACTTGAAGTCTATAACAACTTATGGTCATAAGAGAACTTTTGATTGTATTTTATCTTTGAGTATTTCTTCTAGGAGTTCACTTGAGAGGATTTAATTGTAAATATCTTATTATTTTCTTTTTAATCATTGTGTATTTGATAGTTCTAGGCTAAGAGATTTAAATTGGAAGATATAGGTTCTATTATGTGGAAAAAGATCTTCCGATCAGTTGATTGAGGGATTATAAGGTGGAAGATAGAGTGTCTGAGTTTAGGACATCGATACATTTTAAAGTGTTTATATCTAGGAATTATAGGGATAAAAAGATATAACTTTTTATAGGTTTATAGTTGATGATACCTTGAATAAGGTCTATGTACTATCCTTCTGCTTTGGTTAAAAGTGTTGTTTATTAAAATCCTTTAAGGGGTACTTGATTTTTTAATTAGTACTCTATGTTTTTTTATTTACTTTGTGATAACTACTTAGTATAGTTGTTAATATTTACATAGTTATTTTACCTTTTTTTAAAACAATGTTAATTTCTATTACATGTTTAAATTTTTACTATAATAATTTGTGGGCTAATCAGAACTTTATGTTTCTAGTGGTTTTAATCTTGAGGTGAAAAAAAATTACAGTTGTGTTTTTAAACTAAAATCCATCCCCATTTTGTAGTTTCTTACCCCTTTATATCTAGGAAAATACTTGGTATCAAAGCACATCTCTACATTTGAGCCTATGTTTGACCTTATTATTTATATTTTTATTTGTTTATTATAGTTGGATTCTCAGTTTTCTTACAATAATGTGTTTAGGATGTAATAATTTTTTTGTCTTATGATATATGTAAACATATCTATTCTATCAAAAATTTTAATCCTAATAAACCTTCTATTTTTGATGGTAATGATTATGAGTACTGGAGAGATCAGATAGAAAAATTTGTTATCAATACTAGTGTAGAAAATTATATTATTCTTATAAGAAGCTATAAAGTTACAGATAAAGAAGTCATTTATTTTTCAAGAGAGGAGAAAAATGAATTTCATTTGAATTTTCAAGTTCAAAATACTTTAATTTTATTAATAAAATAAAATATATATTTTCAAGTTTCATATTTTCAAACATATTGTGGTATTTTGAAAAAGTATGAAGTAACACACTTCAAAACATTAAAATTCCTTAAAACTAAATGAGTCATGTTAAAATCATATTAGCAAGCATTTGATTTATTACATGGTAAAGGTGTATCTCAAATGTATTAATAGATGATGAAAATAATTAATATTTTACAATTTCTTAGATAGAAAGAGTTACAAGATAATCAATTTGTAGAGAAATTTTTTGATACTATACCTAAAGAGTGGGATTAAAAAAGAAAAACTGTTGATAATATAAAACAAATCACTAAGATAATTTTGGATGATATCATAGGAAATCTAATGCAATATGAAAGTATATTGAAAATAGATACTGATAAGGAAAAGAATAAAAATGTAGTTTCTTTTTCATCAAATTTTGGAGATTTAAATTCTGGAGGAAATATATCAAGGAATTATATTATATCTTCTAAAGATGATAATTGTTCAACAATTATAAAGGATGAGTTTTCATATACAGAGAGAAATATTCTTAGGAGTGAAAATTTTTATATAGATTTCAGAAACAATAAATTAGAAAATATTAATAAGAAATATTCATCAGAACCTATCTACTATGAGTGAAAAAAACCAAGTCATATAAAACAAAATTGTAAAGATTTTAAGAGAATGGATAAAAAATCTTTAAGGAATTATTCTAAAATAAGAGATAACAAAAGTTTGAAATCACTAGACACATGGAGTGATACTTAATAAGATTCTACTTCTGTCAATTCATTGGAAGATAAATATGACAACATGAAAATCATAGGATTTTATGCTAATGTTACAAAGTTTTAAAAATGATTCATGGGTAAAATGATTGCTGAGGTACTAAAAATATTACTATTAGTGATAATTATCCTTACTATATTAATAATGAGACTCATGATGAATGTTTTTTGATTGTGATGATGATAATATAGTTTAAACTAGAAAATAATTAAAAGATTATATTTCTAAATTTGAGGAGTTATATTGGACTCAGGGTTCAAGTGGTTGGGAATAAGACCGAGCTATATAAATCTACGAATAAGATTACAAAGGTAGATTATAAGTTAAATACCATCAATAATAAATACTCAAAATTTAAGAGTGAATTTGATAAACTCACTTGTGAGTCTAAAGGGAAAATTTTATTATTAACTAAACATAAGAAGATTTATAAAAAGTGAAAATGATAATACAAAGGTTGTTTCATAATTAGAAAAATATAGAGAAAATATTTTAAAGATAACTTATTAATTAAGATGAAAAAATCATTATTAAATCACTAGAATATCATTCAAAGTCATTTTATTGTAATATGATAATTCTTGAGAAGAAATTTAAGTTAACTGAAGATAAGAATGAAATTATCAAGATTAAATATGAAGTTCAAGATTTAAATAAACTCTTGAAAATTTTTACAACTAGATAAAAATATTTTGAAAATATTTATAGTCAGTTGAAACCTAAAAGGTCTAATTTTTAACTTGGGAGTAAGTCCACCATTAGGTATAATTATCATTCAAATTAATTTTTACTAATCCAAACACCTTTATGCTCATTATGTTAGAGAGGAGGGAATTAGAAGATAATTTTTTCTATAAATAAAGTTTAGTCATTTAGAAGAACGTAAGCCTTTTTTTAACAGAAATGGATACCTATGATCACCATAGAGTTGAAAAAATATGAGTTCCTAAAGTTCTATTCACAAACACTTTTGGACCAAATGAGGTCTATCTTTTGAAGAAGTGATTTTCAAAAACTTGAAAATATTACATACTAGTATTTTAACTATTATATTTTGCACCCAATAACCTTTATTTAGATTTATTAGAATTTTCCATTTCATATATTTTGTAAATTTTTGTATATTATTTTTTTTAATTTGTTAAACTCAATTATTTAGGGGTAGTTTCTCTTTTTTTGGATATATTTTTATTTCATCATAGTTCTTAATTTTTATTTTTATTTTTAATATATGATATGAAATATTTAAATTAAATTTTTCTTGAAACATATTTGTAAGAAGAAGATCACACCATTAATTTGGTAGATAACTTATTAAAAGTTTTATTATGTTTAATCTTGTAATTTTTAGGTTATCTTTAACTAAAGTTGTAATTATACATGTATCTCTATTATTTTACAATAATCCCAATTCTCTATTAAATTTTATACAAATTTATATTATGATAATTCTTATGAATCATGAATTATAAATTTGAACTTCTGTAACAACCCAAGATTTTAAAAGTGGAAAATCATGTCTGATAGCTTATAAAATATGAATAAAAAAGATTAGAATATAATGCAACACCTTGATACATTATATGATATATTTATTTTTAAAAAAATTTAATCTTTTTGATAGCTTATGAAGAATATAACCCCGAGTCTAAATGAACTGTAATATAGTAGACCATTATAACATAGATGTTAAGTTGGAAGGTATTAATATGACTAAATAAATTATGAAAATTATATGGTTTAAAAATTTATAAATTAAATTGAATTTTTATATGTTGATTATAAATAAAATAAGAACCATTTGGAAGAAAAACAAATGTTTTCTGAAAAAATTTATTTTTATAAAAGGTAGTTTAATCGCACTTTGCACACATAATTTAAAATTAAATTTTATCACGTTTTAAAAATGTATTTGAAAATTTAAACATCAGTTTTTAAATCTAAATTTCAAAATTATATTTGGGTAATTTTTTTATAATTTTTTGAAAATATTAATTTTTTGAAAAGATTAATTTTTTGATGAATAATGAAAAATACATTTTTTTTATTAAAAACTACCATTTCTTTTAAATAATTAAAAAAGTTAAATTAAAATTAAAATTTATTTTAAAGTAAAATTAGATAAATTATATTAAAATGTGACTTATTTAGTTCATTTGAATCAATTTTATATTTAATTATGATTAAAAAAACTTTTTAAACTTCTGAAAGTTTTTATTTGGAAAAACTATTTTTTCGACGCGTTTGTGGGTTTAATTTTAAATTGATTTTTGGAAAATATGTGAATTGAATTTGGAAAAAAATGGATTCAATATTTGGAATCATAATAATTTATATTTTATAATAAGTCTAGCTTTATTTTTACCATAATTAATAGTGAAAACAATAAAAATTAATTACCATAGATAAGGTGAAAACGAGTTTATCGGGGGTTAAATTAAGAAGATAAGTTTTAAAATGACATATAAACTTGTATAATTACCATTTTATGGATATATTTAGACCTCATTACCTATAATGTTCTATAATAACCAATTTTAGAGTCATGTGTCATGATATAAATGTATGTATCACTTTATCTTTTCAAAAATTTCATGTTTGTTCTCTCCCCACCTTATAAAAGGCCACTTCCTCACCTATCCTCTTCACGCATAAAAAACCATTTTTTCAGATAATAAATACTCAAATACCTTACATAATCATCTCAAAAAAATAGTATAGGACTTGGTTTGATCATAAATCTAACCTATGATGGCTTTTGAAACAAACCTAAAGTGGTCATCCAAAGAAGAGGTAATGTTCTTAAACACACATTTTTATTTTATTTCTAATTACACATCCTTAAAATATTATTAAATCATGATAATATAAAAACGACTATATATAAAAAATACTAAAATGTTATTATGTTAATGTAATAACATATATCAATCTCCACTTCCATCAAATGGAAAATGAAACCGTCAAAACATGTGTATGACAGACCACTGCCTCACGAATTATTGTAATTATTTTTTCATAAACACATTTCAAGGATAGATATAATGTTTTATTTAACATATTTATATTATATTTATGAAATTATTATGATTTTTTTAATTATGATATCACATATACGTTCTTACTCTCTATTTTGTGGGGGGATACGGTAACGTCCCTTGTGTTTATGGTAGACTACAGCCTCATGATGTGATGTGATTTGTTTATTTACTTACATTTTACATGGAAGGTAGTAAGTATAAAGTTAATTAATATATGTTATATTTATTAGCTAAAAATACTTATGGAAATATAATATCACATATAACTTCTTTACCTTCCAATTCATTGGAAAACAATAACGTCGCTCGTGCGTATATGTGAACTACTACCGCCACATAGTAACGTGAATTATTTTTCATTTTATTTATACATGGATGGTAATAAGGATGTATTTTATTAATTTACCGGATATATATGGAATAATAAAAATTCTTTAAATGTGAATTAATATTTATTTTCTTTATTTCCATCAGTCAAAAAATGGAAACAACATTCATGTGTACATACAACATATTATCTTCATGAATAGTGTAATCCATTTTATATATCTAAATTTTACAGATTTATATAATTACATATATAATGAATATATATGATATTTAAATCATGGTTAACATTCTAGATATTATGGAACCATGATCTAAATAAAAGGACTGAAATTATCGAACCAAAATATACATGAAAAACGAAGCAATTATCACCAGAAATAGTGTTTTTAACTAAGAAATGTTAATGAATGGGTAATAAAATACTATAATTAAATCATATATGATATTAAATATATGATTATAGTTCAGTAATATATTTATAAAATAACTATATTTATTATACAAGAGCTTCTAACATGTACGAATGAAGTCTGACCTAAGGTAAGGGTTTCTCGTCTCACTTTAACTTCCATAAGACATATGTCATATTCACTAATTATTATTTGGGTTGGTGTATATATTTCCACATTTTATATGTTATATAATAAATATATTTCCCATAATATAATTTAAAGTTTAATTTGAAGTTATTTATTTTTTGGGGCTTATGATTCAAAAGTTACAATGGTGGTAAGGTTTTATTTCACAATCTCATCATTATTTAGGATTACTTATGTTTAAGTCTACCTTGGGGTAATTATATGATATTTTTATCTGAAACTAAATCTATTTTACTATCCTATAGTTATTAATGAACTTTTTAAAGTAATAAAACCATTTTTATCTCTTTTGTACTTAAAAATAATTGATAATTTTTTTTAATAAAATACAATATTATTTCTCTCTTCGGTCGAAAATAATTTTCATCTAAATATATGTTTTCTAAAAAGGTTTTTAATTTTTTTAACATTATAAAAATTATTTAATATTTTTTTTACCCATGTTTTAGTTTTTAAAAAATATTTTTAAATGAATATTCATGTCATTTTCCAAACAAGGCCTATTTGGATTTTACCCAAAATGTGAAATGAATCTTTGTTTTAATGTGTACGGAATGTACATAATTTCTCTCTATCATGGCCACTAATTTTTTTGGATCTTACTTTACAATTTTAAAAGTTTATTTTAAAATATAATGTTTTCCATAATTTTTGGATTTTAAAAGTGATTTTGTAAGTGAAAAGGATATTTTACTTAATAATGTTTTAATGGAATTATTATGGTAGTTTGATTCATCAATGACAACAACCCTCATTTTACTTATGATAAATTAGTAATATATTGTTATGATACCATAATTATTATTATTCCAGATGGTTTATGATCAATTCGAATAGGGATATACCTGTTTGATACCATTTCTATTACTCTGGATGGTTTATGATTATGTTTATTGATTGGGGATGATTATTAACATTTCATATGCTAACTTTTCAATTAAAATTTTTTATATTGATTATGATTCACCCATTTAATATAAGTATTGAGTTGAAATTAATGAGTGATGAGTGGGGACCTCTCTAGCCTTTTAATTCATCGGTAGGCCTCCCGAGTCAAACTAGATTCAATATTTTTTTTGAGGCCTTACCCATTTGTGTAAGATTTCTTGGCATTAGGCCTTGACGATGTGGTTATGATGCCAAAAATTATGCATGCCCTCATTATGTGATTATTTATTTATTTCCATATGATTATTTGATTAGTTATAATATCCATGGATAAGTTTCAAGATCATGTGATTATTTATATGGATTTATTTGATCATCATTTATTCCCGCCATATTATACTTAAGTAATTGAATAAATTTAATGCATTTTAATGTTTTAACTTTCTAAATTGATTATAAATTATTTATTTATTATAGATTATTCTCTATACATACCCTTAATAATAAATAAATATCACCTCTTTTTTATGTTTCCTTTCCCCAGGATGCTAGAAAGTGTCTTATGATTGATAAACAAGGATATGATAAAGGGAATAATGGTGTCATCAATGAAAATACCATGTTATATTTTATATTTTCAATTGTTATATGAGATTAAAGTATTTATTTAGTTTACCAAGACTACTAAACTATCCAGTACTTCAGGATAAAATACATTATATATAGGGCCAATATAATAAACAATCAACCAACTCTAGGCTAATGGGGTTATGGTCTTTATAGTTGGTATCAAAGGAAAGTTTAGGAGAAAATTTTTGAACTATACTTAGGAAAACATATATTAGATTACATATACCTATGAATGAAATTGTGGATAATTCAAGTATTAGATAACATCTTAAAGTTTTGGTAAAGTAGAGATTACATGGTTTACCTAGAAATACATCAATGTCCAGATACTACAAGTGGACATGGTTCTAGAAAAAATGTACCTAGGGATAATAAATATAAAAAGGTGCATTTGGAATGACTTGAGTGTTACCTAGTACATGACAGTGGGCCTTACTGTAAACCATGTTTGATACTCTCAAGGGATATTATTTAGTTAATTCATATTTTCTTTAGGAACCATTATAAAAGATTTGAATAGATGATGAACATGCGTGAACTAAGTTAAAACTAATGTGTTATATTTTGAAAATAAGTTTTCATGATTTTTTATACTATAAATTATTCTTCATGACTATGTTATTTCCCACTATGATTAGTGTTTCTCACACTATGCTTTTTGGTTTTAGTCAATGGATGAAACCAGAAGGAACTCGGTTAATGTTGAATGTGATAGAAAATGTGTTGATGAGAAACCAAATAGGATGATGAATAGAGTGAATTATATTGTGATTTTTCATAATCAGTTATCATGATATATGATTAAAAACGTGCTCCTTAACAAATTTTTAGACTCACCAGAGAAGGGAATGATAGAGTTCACCAAGAGCTTGGGTGGTAGAGACCATAGAGGAAAGAAGATTCAGTTTCTTATATTTTGAGAACATGGGAAGAAACACCTAAGTTAATGTATTATAGGAACAACAAGATGTTTTGTGTGTTGAAAATAAGGACACAAAACAAGTAATTGCGGAGGAAAACTGAAAAGTTTGGTTAACACAATGAATGATAATAATTGTCTCCCTAAGGTATCATTGATGGATGAATGTTTTAAATGTGGAAAGTATGGGCATTATGAAAGTCAATGTCCTAGGGGGAAATCTCTTGAAGATAATTATCAAGGATTTATGTGTAATAGTTATACTTTTGATGATTAAGAGACTATATATGACATATGAAAGGAAGGAATTATGAACAAATAAGATGATGAAAAAAAGTTAATGATTTGAGAATAAAGTGGAATGATTAAAGTGATTGTGTATTTGGATTAAATTATTTTATTTTAGAATTATTTTATTAATTATATTCTTTTTATATTAATAATAAAAAGTATAAGGATTATATTGTAGTGTTTTTCTAAAAGGATTTGAAGATACATGTTGAATGGTACCTAGAAAAGTGATTTAGTGGCAAGTTTATCTTTTTGGAAAACACATGATTGAGGTAAGATAAACCTTAAAATGTGATCTATGTTTAGATAATAATGATAAATATATGTTTATAGGATATTATTGGTGACCTTGAAATTGATTAGTAATTTGATAGTTAATGTTATCTTTATTGGAGTTTACTGCATGTTTGGAATTATAAAATATACTCGGCAACCTGAGATTTTTATTTTTAAAAGAATGCATATTTTAATTAATGTTTTATTGTTATAAAGGTATTGACACATTTTAAACATGACATTAAGATCCACTTTATATTTTTTTGGGAATATAATGAAGATTAGTCACCTTCCTTCGAAATATTTAGACTTTGAATTTTTTCAAACATATTTTGGAGGAGTCTTAAGGTTAACTATTTATATAATGTATTAATTTAAAATTTGGTGTTATCATTGAGGTTTTAGAAATTAATATATTATATTGGGTAATTTGTGACAACAATATTGTTTTTGGAAAATATTTATAGAGAGACAAAAAAATTTGTCACTCTTTTATGGATCTTATGATCCATTAAAAGTTAATTTTAGTACTTCAGGCATAAAAAAATTCAACTTGGAAATTCATTTCTTGGAGTAATAAATGAAGTGTAAATTGATATAATCATAAACAAATGGTTAAATTATGATTTAAAATATATTAAGTAATTATATTTTCTGGTGTCCTCTACCTTGATAATTAATGAATTCATCAAGTTTAGGAAAATGATCCTGAAACAAAAAAGTTTTCCTATTAATTTCATATTTGATGAATAAAATAAAATTTTAAATAAAAATAGATTTATGGAGTTTAGGTAATTAAATTTATATTAATAATTCATTTTATTATGATCAATGATCTCTATTACTCTCTATAATTATTTACAATTTTATTCTATGTCTATATCTTTACTTCCCACTAGTGTTTTCTTACATGGAAACCCAATAACGTGTTATTATATATGACCTTTGTAATTACCTTTCTATATTATAAATAGAGTATTTTATTAATCCTTTTTATATTTTGGGATTTCATAAAAGGTATTTTCAAATGTCAAACCCTTGATTATTGAGTTTAAGATTAAATTACGAGGATACAATTTATTTAAGGGGGGTAAAATGTAACACCCTTAGATTTTAAAAGAGTAACATCATGTTTGATAGAATATATGACACAAAACACCAATATTATAAGATAATGTAATGCCTTGAGACTTTATGATATATTTCTTTTTAAATAAATTCAATCTCTTTAATAGCTTGCAAAACACACAACCTCGACTCTAAATGAACCATAATTTAGTAGACCAATAAAACTTAGTCGTTAAGTAGGTGGGTATGAATAAGACTAAATAAATTATAAAAATGATATGGTTTAAACATATATAAAATAAATTCAATGTTTATCTATTAATTATAAATATAATAATAATAATTCGAAATAAAAATATTTTTTTATGAAAAACTGTATTTTTCTAAAAGGTGGTTTAGACGCACTTTGCGCGCATAATTTAAAATTATTTTTACTAATTTTAGATTTTTTTTTAAAAATAAAATATTTTTTGAAATATACATGAAAAAATTATATTTAGGTGAATTTTTGAGAATTTTTTGAAAAGATTATTTTTTTATAAATAGTGAAAAATATTGGTTTTTATTGAAAACTACCTTTTCGTTCAAATTATTTAAAAAGTTAAATTATATATTAAATTGATTATAAATTAAATTTAGATCAATTATATTAAAATTTAACTAATTTAGGTCATTTTAATCAATTTCATATTGAATAATGATATTAAAACATTTTAAAATTTTCAATGTTTTTCTTTGGAAAAACTGTTTCTTCGATGCATATGTAGGTTTAATTTTAAATTAAATTAGTAAAATTATATGAATTAAATTTATAAAAATGGATCCCATATTTTTAATAATCATAATTTATAGTATATAATAACTTCAACTTAAATTTTTACCATAATTAATAGTGAAAATAGTAAAAATTAGTTACCACGATTAAGATGAAAATGAGTTTACTGTGGGGGGGGGGGGGTTAAACTAAGAAGATAAGTATTAAAATGACCTATAAACTTGTCCAATTACAATTATATGTAAATATTTATACCTTTTCACCTATAAGGTTCTATAATGATCCATCTTAGAGGATTTTGGATTGAGAAAAATGTGGGTATCACTTTATCTTTTCAAACATTCAAAGTGTGTCATATACCCCACTTATAAAAGGGCACCCCATCTCCTCTCCTATTTGCGCTTAAAAAAATTTTTGGACAAGACCTACAAAAATACCCAACTTAATCCTATAAAAACATCATAAAATCCTTTTTTATCATAAATCCAACCTTAGAAGGCTTTTGATGAAAACCTAAAGAGGTTCTCTGAAGAAGAGGTAACATTATTTAATGAGCGTTTTTATTTTATTTATTCTTAAACCTCCTTATAAAATTATTCAAAAAATGATAATAAAATAAAAATAGTATAAAAAATATACTAATATATTTTTATTTTAATTTAATATCTAATATGGATATCTAATTCCATTATATAGAGAACAAAACCATAGATCTTGTGTATGGAGGACTACAACCTCGCGAACCAATGTAATTCATTTTACATAACCACCTTGAAAGTATGGATATAATGATTGATTTAACATATTTATATGATATTTATTACATTTTTATACTTACATAATTATTATATGATATATACCATATTACTTTTCATTCCATGGGGGGATGCGATGACGTCGCTCGTGTGTACAGTGGACTACCGCCTTACGAATTTATGTGATTCATTTTTTCTCTCAGGATTTACATTGAATGCCATAAGTATAAAGATAAAAAATATATTTTATATTTATTACCTAAACATACTTATGGAATTATAATATCACCTATAACTTCTTTACATTCCAATCCATTGGAAACAATAATGTTGCTCATACGTACCAGTGGGCTACCGCCTCCACACAGCGATATGAACTGTTTTTCATTTTATTTGTACATGGATTGTAATAGGAATGTAATTTATTTATATAAATAATATATATGAAACAATAATTATTTTTTAAATGTTAATTAATATTTATTTTCTTTTTATTCTATTCATCAAGAAAAAATGTAAATACTGTTCATGCGTACGTACAACTTACCATCTCCATGAATGATGTAATCCATTTTCTATATATAAAATTTATATATTACTATAATTAAATATATAATGAATATATATTATATTTAAATAATTTTTAACATTTAAGAGATTTTGGAACCATGATTAAAGTAAAAGGACCAAAATTACTAAACCAAAACATACATGAAAAATGAAGCAATTATCACCTGAAACACTGATTTTAACAAAGAAATGTTAATAAACGAGTGATAAAAGACCATAATTAAATAATATTTTGTATTTAATATATGAATATTATTATATAATATATTTATAATAAACCTATATTTATTATACAGGAGGTTCTAACACATATGAAGGAAATCAGACCTAAGGTAAGGGTTTCTCATCTCACTTTTACTTCTAGAGGCATATATCATATTCACCACATATTCCTTTAGTGATGTGTATATAATTAACCCTTTTATATGTTATATCATGAATATATTTCTATTAATTATATTTAAAGTTTCATTTTATGTTATTTATTTCATGGGGCCTATGATTCAAAAGTTACTAAAGTGGTAAAGGTTTATTTCATAATCTCATCATTATTCTAGATTTTTTATTTATAAGTATTTCTTGGAGGAATTATTTGATATTTATATATTAAAATAAATCTATTTTATTCCAATATTTTTATTTATGAAAATTTTAAAGTAATATCACCATTTTTTACTCTATTAAGTACTTAAAATTATTGAGAAAATTCTTTTAAGATAATCCAATTTTATTTCTCTCTTCGATCAAATTTTTTTTCATACAAATCCATGTTCTCTAAAAAAAGTTTTAATTTTTTTTCAAAATTATCCAAGTGAGTTATTAAGTATATTTTTACCTTTTTTTACTTTTTACATAATTTTTTGAAAGGAATATTCACATCTTTTTTCAAACAAGGCATATTTGGATTTTACAGAAAATGTGAAAGGGATATTTGTTTTAACATGTACGACATGTATAGAATTTTACTCCATCATGACCAATAATTCTCTAAGATTAATTTAAAAAATTTCAAAGTTATTTTCAAATAAAATGTTTTTCTTAATTTTTTGTTTTTTAAAACTGATTTTCAAAGTAAAAATGATATTTTTCTAACAAATTTTTAATAGAATTTTAACAATATTTTGATTCCTCAATTAAAAAAAACCTCATTTTAATTTTGATACATTAAGAATATGTTCTTATGATATCATCATTATTATGGTTTTAGATAGTTATGATCATTTTTATTGGGGATGTATCAGTTTGATACTATTTATATTACTCTAAATGGTTTATGATTATGTTTATTGGTTGGGGTAATTTTCAACATTTGATATGATAGATTTTAAATATGAATGATTTAGGTTGATTATGATTCACTCCTTTCATATGAGGAATGAATTATACTTAATAAGTCATGTGTGGGGCCCATTATATCCCCTTAATGCATTAGTATAACTCATGAGACAAACTAACTTGGGTATTTGGTTGAGACCTGACCCATTTATGTAAGATGTCTTGGAATGAGGCCTTGATAGTATGGTTATGATGCTTAGAATTATGAATTACCTTATTATGATATTTGTTATTAATATAAATGTGATTATTATATTAGATAGAATATCCATGGATAATTTTCAAGATCATGTGATTATTTTTATGAAATTATTTGATAATAATTTAGTCTTTCCATATTTTTCTCAAGTAATTGGTTGAATGTCATTCCATTCAGTCATTTAACTTTACATATTTATTATTCCTTATTTATTCATGATATATTCCACTTTAAATATACCCTTACTAATCATTATATCTCACCCATTTATTATGTTTCTTTTCCCCAAGATGCCAAAAACTGTCTTATGATTGGCATACAAGGATATTATTAAGGGAATAATGGAGTATTAAAAGAAAATAATGTGTTGTATTTTATGTTTCCAATTTTAATATGATATTAAATTATGTATATTTTTTTACTAATAATAATAAACTATTCGGTCCTTTAAGATGAGATACCTTGGATCTAGTGCCTATGTAATAAATAATCTATTGACTCTGGGATACTAGGGCTAGGTTCATTTCAACTTTAATGTTTTAAAATAAAATATTTTTGAAATTTTTGAAATTATCTTCTTTGGTATTAGTTTTTAAGGATCATAGAATGAGTTTTTTTCCGATTCAAGATCAGTGGATATGGAATTTTCTACAAATAATCCTATAATACTAGAGTGTTTTGTTTTTATTTATTTCATAACACTACACTTTTTCAATTATTTATTTTTGAATATCTATTAATTTTATGTTTTTTGTATTTAATATTCTTGAGAAGTCACTGAAGAGAAATATTTATGGAAAGGTTGGTTGATTTTTTATGGTATGACTAGTAAAAATAATTATTAAAATAAGTTTTTTTAAGGCTAGTATGATATTCTATTAATATAATAATTACATGAAATATTCTATCTATATTTTTTCATGAGTTTTATAGTACAATTTTTTTTTGATATTGGTGAAGTTAAAAAAATCAATTTTTTGGAGAAGAAACTGATGGCTCCATGATCTCCCGGTGGGCTCCCTTGAGAGTTATCCTCCACTTACTAGGGTTTCAACCCCTTAGAAAATAAGAATCATATTCCAGAATCTATATCCTTCTTATCCCTTTCCCCTTAGTTCTGCTTATTCTACATCCTGTTCTTTTGATTTCTCCTCCAGTTCTCCTTTTCATATGGGATTCTCTTCTTTAAAGACCTCTGTTCTTAGTGCGCTTCTTCATTAGTGAGTGGACCTTATTCTATCCTCCTTATCTCTCCTACATTGGTTATCCTCCCATGGTTTATAATTAATGTTATTACCATCTCTAGGCTTGTGTATTCAATTTCCAGGCCTTCGACTATGAACCATGACTTCTCTTCCAACTAGATCCTCTATTTTAGACCCCATTTTTGGTACTATTCATCATTCTTCTCGGTGGTTTTAGATATGATGTTGGATCATAGTGGTCGCTTGCTGATGAGATCCTTTCCTAGTTATTTATATATTATTCTAATTTCTTCAGGTTTTGGATTGCTAGTTTTTTTTCATCCCTGATACCGACGACTTCGATTGGTGTTCGTGTTTTTTATCAGGGGATTGGTGCTTTTTTTTTATGGTTTTGTTCATGTTGGATGGTTTTTTTGTTCTATATTCCTAAAATGTGCATCTTGATATCATGAAACTCATCCTCTCAACACTTACCTAGCTTCAAGGTCCACCACTCCCATCTGAGTCAGACTTGTGCGATGGTTCTGATTGAGGCTTTGGGAGGTGTTGTTCTAGTGGATGACAACATTCCCAGAGGGTGGTGGTTCTATTTCCCTTTATTATTGTTCAAGGTGACACTTTTTCATTGATGATAGTGGTTCTAATTTCTAGGTTTGGTTATCTCACCTTGTTAATCTAGTGTGTCAGTTGGTCTTGGATGTTTTCAATCAATAATGGTGGTGGTTCCGATGGTATTGGGGTTTTTTTCAACGATGGTGGTTTGTGTCTCCAGTCTCTGGTGAGAAGTTTATCCCATGGTGATCATTGTTCGCGTTGTTGTGTGTCAAGAGTGCTATCTTAGGTCAATGATCAATGATGGATGTGCGACGAACGGTGTGTCTTGAGACTGATGGATGTTCTAGTGTTTTTGGCCAATATATTTCGTGGTGTGTTGTTCGGGGCACAATTTTATTTGAATTTTGATTTTTGAACTATTTATGGATGATGAGTTGAGCTTGTTCTTTTAATTTTCAAAATGTTTTTATTCGTGAGTAGTGTTGATGTTGAATATTGTCTATTAGTTTGTTTTTTGGTTTTATTTTTTAGGTTTCACACTGAACCTTAAAAATTGTTTTTAGAAAATAAAAAAATATGTATTTTGAGGAAGAAAATAAAGTTATTAGTTAGTGGTTTTGAGATTATTATTTCTATAAAAGAGTCTGTAGGTATTATAGGGTTACCTCTAGAGGGTGAATCTTTATATGTTTCTCATAAAATTCTATAGATTTCAGCTTCTTTTGTCAAGTCTAAAGTGCGAGATAACCTCTTTCTAATGAAGGGAAAAGTTCACCAAGTGAATCATTCATTTATTGAAGGTTTGATTGTATTTTAGTGGATTTAATCCTTTATTTATATAAGAAAAGGTGATAAAGATACAATTAAGACTAAATATGTTTATCTCTATTATATTATCTCTATAATATGGGAAATTTAAAAATGGTTAAGTTTGTATGGGATTAGATTGAATTCGTATATTCTGGTATTGTAAAGATAAAAAATTTATCCCATGAAATAATTTTTAACAAAGTTCTTGTTATATTATTTTTATGGGAATGAGTTTATAGCCTTAGTATTTCTAATAAAGTAAAAGATATTTCTCTTAAAATAGAAATTATCTTCAAAATGAAGATATTTTATATTCTAATAGAAACAAAGATTATCAATAGAGGTTTAGAAGTTTTACCTCAAAAGAAAGTTATAAAAGGATAGAAAAAAAAATTTAAAATAAAAAGATCAAGGAACAAAAATTTATAGTTCTAGAAATTCCTTAATTTCATAAAAAGAGAATAATTGGTGAATATTTTAGTGCTCTATTTGAAAATCATAAGGCTCAAGTATCTTCTGTTAAATTATTTTTGATGAAAAGGATATATTTATCAGAAAAATATACTAAAGATGGAAAAGAAAAAACATCCAAAGTTGTTCCATCTTTATTAGAAAGATTTTTAATTCCCACAACTTTAGGAACCTTAATCCCTAGTGAAATTTTGGTTATTACTGAAGTTTATGATAAATCCTCTTTATCTAATGAAGTTTCATGTAAAAACATTCTAAAAAGTTATTTATAATACTCTTCTTACTTTTAAATATCAAGTGGATCATCAGAATATGAAACCACTATCTATGATAATGTTGTGAAAACATCATAGGTTAATTATCTTGATAAAGAACAGAAAAAGTGACTGAAAGTATCTAATCAAGATGGTTCTCAAGATCAAATATTTAAGGAAGGTCAATAATAAAAACTAGTGAATTTAGTGATTTTTTCTATTTTAGGAAATTAAATTTCAGTTAAAAGTATTATTGAAGAATAAGAATAATCCTTAAATAAAGGTTCTTTAGAACTTAATTCCAGAAGTGAGTAGAATGAATAACATCAAGAAGTTATCATTAATTGGTTACAAAAAATGTGGAATATTATTTTAATAATACCAAATATTGATTCAAAGATGAATTAGATGAATGAAATTATGACATAAATTTAGTCTTCTTAAACTTTGTGTCTAATTTTGGATCAACATACGAAATTAAATTCCAAACAAATTCTTTTCAAAGAAGTCTATGAAGGTTATTTCTAAGATTTTTATAAAGTTTTTAAGTACAAAAAGATTCATGATAAGAAAATAAAGTGTACATTAGTGTTTAATGGAAATAAGATAAAAGAGTTTGATGAATTGGAAATTTCTTATAGAAATCAAAATCAAAGAGTTAAATTTATTGAGTAGAAATTAAGAAAAGATAAACAAAAGATAGAAAACTAGAACATATAAATTTCATCATTAATAGAAGTTTTAGAAAAGAATAAAATGGAATAGGGTTCTTGATATCTTCATTAGAAAATAATGAAATAAGGAAATTAAGGATTGAGTAGAAAAATATTAAATCTCATTAAAATTATCAAAATTTCAAATCTCTGTTCATGTTGTAAATTCAAATTTAATTATCTTGGTGAAAAAAGTTTATGATTGATTCAATTTCCTTTTATGTTTCTGTTTTCATTGCTTAAAACATCTCAATTTCTATAGTGTACATGTTTATTATTTTTTTTCTTGGATATTTGTTTCTCCATCACTCTAATAGTTGAAATTATGTTACATAGATATATTCATATTTTCTAATGTATGAATTTTTTTATTTTATATAGTTAATGATCCAAAAAGGTGTTTATTTATTATTTTCAAGACTTTAAATAAAAATTATGTGGGGAAAATTTCCATAAATTCCATATCCTTTTGAAAAGATATTTTTTTTAAATTTAAGAGAATTTACATTTTATAGGTAATTTTTTAAAAATTTCAATTTATTCTTCTATCTTTTTGAAAATAAAAAATAGTGAGAAATTTGAAAAACTAAATAATACAAAGGAGTTTAAAAAAAATTAAAAATATGATTATTGAATAATTATATCATAAATAGGAGAAATGTTAAATTTTTTTATAATTATGTTGTTAAAGGGGAGATACAAAGTTTTACAAAGGGGGATAAATTTTAGAAAAATCAACTTAATGAGAAGTTTGAAAAATTTACATTATTTTACAAAGGGGGAATATTTCATTAATTAATAAAAATGAAGTTTATTTTAAATATTTAACTCGAGTTTTTTATTTTTAAAAGGGGGATATTTTTGATTTATAGACTCACTTTTTCTTTAGTTTTGAAAACCACATTACACATATGTTTTAATCTAGTTTAACTTTATGTTTTTGGTTAATCATTCTTGGCATGAAAAATGAATTTTCATTAACCTTAAATTTAAATGGTTTTATTATGAAAATAAAAAGATATGAGTTATTTTTCTAGGTTACATTCACCAAATTTATGATCACTATAGTGATGCAGGACTAACTTCATCGTAATATATGAATCCATGCTGAGTTCATCAGATAATAATGAAGAAGCTACCAATACAATTATAATTGATCAGAAACAAAGTAGATTCTAGACATTAGAGGTTTTCCTATAAATTAAAACAAAACTTTAAGGACTATAACAAGGACTACACTTTTTGATCTTGTAATATCTTGAAGTATAAAATAGGTTATTATTATGAGAGATCTTCTTGTTTCATTTACTTGACTATTTATTCTAAGAGTTTATTTAAGATTATTCTATTATAAAGACCTTGGAATTTCTTTTGTAATGGATTTATTTTTGATCCTTTGAGATTAAGGGATTCTAATAAGAATATATAGCTTTTGGTATTTGGAAGTAGAGTGGACAATCTTATTAATCAAGGGCTTCCCAGGTGGAATACTATGTATCCATGGTTAGGAAATTGATACCTTTTGTCGAGGTTTACATTGAGGGATTATATGGATAGGAAGATAGAACTTTTGATAGGTTTGA
Source organism: Viscum album (assembly GCA_963277665.1). Lineage (NCBI taxonomy): Eukaryota > Viridiplantae > Streptophyta > Magnoliopsida > Santalales > Viscaceae > Viscum > Viscum album. Next base: position 1,191,174,810 of record OY728123.1, on the reverse strand, counting down.
AGTTGAGTATACCTTGAATCAAGTATACAGATTCTCCTTTCACTTTGTATGAAAAAAGTTTAATAATATCCTTTAAGGGGTACCTAATTTGTTAATAAGTGTTCCTTATTTTTTTATTTCCATTGTGCTTACTACTTTTAATAGTTGTTAGTATTCCCACTTTTCTTATAACTTTTTTGAAAATTTATAAATTTTCAACAATCTTAATCTCTAATATGTGTATACATTTTTACTCTGATAATTTATGGGTTAATTAGAACTTTTTTTAGTGATTTTACTCTTAAGGCGGGCCAAAATAATAGTTGTTTTTTAAAAAAAAATTCACCCCTATTGTAGTTTTCTACACTTATATATCTAGAAAAACACCCATTTCATACTAAATAATCACTTCTAGGTATTTCTCTAGATGAGTTCTACATATCTAAAATGATACCTCTATAGGTCACTCAATCCATAACTTTATGATGGATTCCCTCTTATTTTTCAGTTTCATTTTTTGAAATCTTTCATGTGGTCGGAATATACATCGATGGTTATGAACTCCCTACATAATAATAGAGGAAATTATATGATCTAAACAAATTCACCTAGTCTTTACCCTCATAAGGGAAACTATTAATTTATTCAATTCAGGTCACACACTCACTTACCCACTGTAACGACCCAAAGTTTTTCAATAGAAATTCCCTTCTCATAAGTATGTCATAAAATCACATGAAAACACAAAATAATAAACTAATCTGTTCTAAGTGACCTTTAAACATAAGTTTGACACTTCTGTGTTTGGAATTTCAAAAATCCGGCATACACGGTTATAATTAGTAAGTTATTTAGAGTCCAATAAGAAAAACTTAATTTTTTGTGAATAGTAACCCACCCTAATGAATAGTAACATACCCTTATTAATAGTGATATACCCTAATGAATAGTAACCTCACCTATGATAGTATAAAAATAATATTCAAGTTGGAAGTACGATATACCTATATTTTAGAATAAGTTAATGAATATTTTAAAACTAGTTTTGATAATAAATTATTATTTTAATTAAATATTAAAATAATCACATTTAGAAAATTATTTTTGAAAAATGGACTTCATTTTATGATTCTACACATTGAAAAATGGTTAGGGTGAATTTTTGGGATTTTTTTGAAATACTTAAATTTTTTATGAATAGTAAAATACGATAATTTACAATAAATGCTAAATAAGGAATTTATTGATTCATTGATGATGTTATGATAATGTAATCCAACTTGGTTCAGGATCACATGATAAAATTTCTATTCTTGGTCATGGAATACTTACTTTCTTTGTCTTGTGAAGAAATAATAAATTAACGATTATAATATTATGAAATCCCTCCTCTCCTCCACTATAAAACCCCCCTTCACTCCCCCTTCTCTTCACTCCTATCAAGACTAGTTCCTTGCCAATATTCTACCCAAATCTCTCCCCAATATCCTCCCCCACGTCCAAAAGCTCCTAGCCTCTTCAAAATACCAAAACCTCTCTTCTTAAGAGGTTCTCAAAGGAGGAAGTCTCAAGAGGTAAATTCCTCTTCCCAATTCCTTCTTTTCTTTTAAGTTCTTTTCTTTTTATTTCCTTCCTCACCTACATTCACCATAATAGTATGATAAATCTAGTAACATACATGTACTATAATTTTTTAATTCTAATGATATATTTCATTATCTTCTCTCTTTCCCCCACCCTTTTATTTTAAAGAAATAGAAGTACCGTTTGAGATGTGCTAATTTAGCACATTCAAGGACAACGGTTTATCAATTTCTATTATTATATTTAATTATGGTGATTAAACCATTTGAGTTATGGTTGAACCAGATTATTATATATTTAATATAACCTTTTTTTATTTCTTTATTCTTTTTTGTACAAATGGTATTAAGTTACAAAGCAAAACATGTTCTTTGTAATCAAATCCACTGATTAACAAAAACGGTTATCACTAAGGTTATATATATAATAATTCAACTTCAATCTAAGTAAACTAATTAAAATTAAGAATATGTAATCTACTGGATGTGAAATAAATAATATAACTTCAATTCTGGACAACCACTTTCATCTTACTTATAATCCAAACTTGAATATAAGTGAACCGATCTTTTAAAGCCAAGTAAATAAACGAGCCCGAACAATGAAATTGAACCTTATAACTAATAAAAAAGGATTTTAATGAACTAAAAAGGGTTATAATAAATAAATTAAATATATAAGAGGTTATGTAATTATTAATTAATAAGCCTAATTTTTTTTACTCCGGTCTTTAATAACAAGTGGAGAACACCAACTGATTTAAGGTAAGGGATCCTCTCCTTTTCACTCTTAGTCAAGATTGTTCTCTATGCTATGCCTTTTTTTTTGTAATAAAAAGTGATGGGGTATATTTCCTCACCTCCCCATCCTTCCATAATGTTTTATAATTGATGAGAAACCCCTTACCTCTCTCATCAAGCTCTCTTAGTTACACCTGATACCATGCTGATAAACCGTAATGGATTCTACCCGAACTTCCTTTATTCTTTCAGGTTACTCTATATTTCTTTTTTTCCAAAATGTAGCTGTATTTTCTTTTTATGTAAACTTATAAATTCTGTTTATATGATCCATATTCATGTTCCAATATCCATTTATCATTCTCTTTCAGGGATATACATGCTTTTAAGTGAATCCCTCCTTAATACTTCCCAATAAGTACACTCGTTTTAAAGGAACTTCCCGAACTTTTACCCAATTTCAAGTGAACTATATCCTCTTTTTTAAGACACCATTATCCTTATAAAATCAGTATTATTATTATGAAAACATTCTTGGTTCGATTCTGATTTTATATAAAAGAATTTCCCATTTACAATTTTAAAAGCTCTATAGTATTTTCCTTAAAATCGCACAAAATGTTTTAATGCTAATGTTTCTAAAATACATTTCTTATATGTAGTCACTTCTATTTGTTACCACCTACTAGGTTATATGCTTATATTACCTTATGAACATCCATGTATGTTCTAATCCCTTTCTTTCATGGACACTTTCATGATAAACTCACTGGTTATGCTTTATGTCATGATTGTGGTACCAAATTCTCTCCATGGGTAACCTTATGTTCATGTATGGTTGATTATGCATGATTATTTATGTGGAAAGAATATTTACGTGGAAAGAATATTTATGTGTCAAGAATATTCATGAAAATTTTGAGATGGGTGCGCCCAGATAGCGCTCCAATGCATTTGGTAAGGTTAAGTCTCATGAGATGCGATGTGAAACGGGATTGGCGGTTTGCCTTGACCCGTACTGAAATGGGTAACAAGATTGGTGGTTAGCCTTGACCCATACTAAATAAATGTTTTATGATTCTTCCACATTTATATGATTCCATGTTTATATGATTATATGATATTATTTCATATGTTCCATGTTTTGGATATCAATATGGCATGCCTCCTAACTCATGTGCTTAAGATGTATCCTTATGTTCATTCCCTTACTAAGATTTTCAGTTCATCCCTTTGTTCATGTGTTCCCCAGGGTACTCTATGCAGATGTAAGGGATCAAAGGAAGTTAGGATCTCATTATGGAGATTAAATAATGAAGTGTTTTTCCCCATGTTTTATGTTTTATGTACCTAGTCTTCCAAGACACGAGACTTAATGATCCTTGGCTTGTACTCTGATGATTAATTATGATTAAAATCATGAAATGTTATATGTAAAAGGATTGGGTTTCTATATTTTGTATCAGAGGGAGGTCTAGTCATTTTTGGAGATTAGGAATAGAGCACCTTAGTGAGAACCTTAAGAATGAGATTAAGTATAAGAAAACATTCCAGAATTTTGGTGAGTATTGAGTAAGTGGTTTATCAAGAAAATACATCCCTGTTAAGATACTATCCGGTAGAGGTGGCTCTAGAATAAATGTATCTAGGGGTAAGACCTAAAAACACCGCTTTGACCTAGACTCGAATGAGAACTAGTGCACGAAAATGGGCCTTTCTGCACTCTTGGTTACGACACTCCTGGGGGATATGATTTGGTAGATTCACGAGCTTTGTACAAACTGTTACTAAGGGACAAAAAGAATCCCATAAGAATATATGTTAAGAAATAGATCGAGGATAACCTAGATATAAACCCAAGGAATCACAAGTCAGGATATACTTATTCTTTATAAGTTTATACCTTTATCTTCAAAGTTTCCTTTTTATGATCAATAGCTAAGTATTCAAGACCTCTAATTATATGTTATTTTTCTTAGTTAATGGTGGGAAATTGAAGAACACATCCCAACAACCAATGTGATAGGAAATGTGATGATTGCCCTAATGATATGCCTGATGTGATGTAAGCGGGTGCTCAAAACTTCATGGCAGAACTTGCTCAGCTGGTTCAAGTTATGAATAATAACTTGAATTTGGTGGAACATCCTACTCCTACAAGGAAATAACAAGTTGTCATAGAATCCATCATTCGGAAATGGCCTCCCATGTTTAGCATATCTTCTGATCCCCTCCTCGCAGAACAATGGATTAACTCCATTGAAAAGATTTTCTCTATCCTCTAGTGCTCGGAAGAAGAGAAAGTTGTACTAGCGGTTTATCATTTCGATGGGGAAGCTGATCAGTGATGGACACTGATCAAGAATACAATATCTCAAGAAGAAATTGATTCCATAGATTGGGAGGAATTCAAGAGGATGTTTTTCAACAAATATTTTCCTTGAACCCTCCGTCTCAAGATGGAAACAGAGTTCCTTGGACTCAAGAAGAAGAAAGATGAGACCATTGGGGCGTATGAAGCAAACTTTACAAGGTTTGTAAGGTACACCTCTGGATTTTTCATGAACACCGAAATCAAGGTGGATTGCTTCTTTAGCGGACTAAAGCCGAGTCTATGAAAATAGTTGGCGATTCGAGACTTCGAAAATTATGAGTACATTGTCTGTTGTGCCCTCAAGGTGGAAATAGAGATTGGAGACTCTCAGTGGTCTCGTGGGCCCAGTGACAAGAAGTGAAAAATGGATAACTACATGGGTGATTCATCAAACAAATCCCATGATGTAAAGAAGACTCACTTTCCCCTTTGCAAAAATTGTGGGAAGAAGCATCTTGGTGACTGTATCAAGGGAACTAGAATTTCTTCAAATGCGGAAAGTTTGGTCATCTATCCAAGAACTTCCAAAGAGATATAAAAAATTCTACTAATGTTGAAGAATAAAGGAAGGTTCGGATCAACACTCAGCCTGTAGTGCGGTGTTACAACTATAAGGAGCTTGGGCATTATACGAACAATTTCCCTAAGCCGAGGGTTATCGGAGGCAATAAACAACAACCTCCAAGGAAACAAGGAAGGGCTTATGCTATCACTACTACTGAGGTGGATCCTAAAAATGATGTGGTGACAGGTACACTTGTTATTCATTCAAGAATAGAGAACTTACTATTTGATTCTAGTTCTACGCATTCTTTCATATCTTGAAAGTTTAGTAGAACTATTCAAACACCACCTCAAAATTTGGAGGAAAAGTTATCTGTGAGAACATCGAATGGGGAAATTATTGTATCCATGGTTTATAACTCCTCCCCAGTTAAAATTTATGGACATAAACTCCCAAAAAATATTGTCATACTTTCTGTAGTGGAGTTCAACGCTATCTTGGGCATGGATTGGCTATATTTGTACAAGTCTAACATAAATTGTTAGGAAAGGGAGATCACTTTTCACATCCTGAAGCATCCTATAATTCTTTACAAGTGTAAGGAGAAAGATGAGTCTACTTTAGAATCTTTGTATCAAGTTTGGATACTAATTACTTGTGAGAAAGCATATCTAGCTCAAATGATTGGGACAAAGGATATAATCATGCTTAAATAAATGCCCATCGTGAGGGATTACACTGATGTATTCCCTGAAGAGTTGCCTGATCTTCCTACTGACTGAGAGGTTGAGTTCTTAATTGAACTTATCCTCAGATCTCTTCCAATAACAAAGAAACCTTACAGAATGGCCACCATAGAGCTGGAAGAGCTGAAGAAGCCGTTACAAGAGAATATGGAGAATGGTTTTATACACCCGAGTGCTTCATTGTGGGGTGATCCAGTCCTCTTTGTCAAAAGGAAGGATGGATCAATGTTCCTCTACATTTATTATCATGAGCTCAATAAAATAATGATAAAGAAAAAGTATCCCCTTCCACAGATATATGAACTGTTCGACCAGCTTCGTGGGGCCAGTTATTTCTCTAAGGTGGACCTTCAGTCGGGATATCACCAACTAAAGGTGAGGAAGGAAGATATTCCCAAGAATTCCTTTCGAATGAGGTATGAACACTATGTGTACATAGTGATTCCCTTTAGACTCATTAATGCTCCAACAAATTTCATGGATTTAATGAATAGAGTCTTTAGAGATTACCTCAATAAATTTGTGGTGGTCTTTATTGATGATATTTTGATATACTCCAAGAGCAAGGAGGAACATGAGGATTATTTGGAAATTATTTTAAAGACTTTTTGAAGGGATAAGTTGTATGAAAAGTATAGTAATTGTTAGTTATGGATTGAGGAAGTATCATTATTGGGGCACGTTATCACTATGAAAGGGATATCTGTGGACCCTTCCAAGATGAAGGCAATTGGAGAGTGGTCGAGGCAAACTTCTGCAATAGATATCCACAGATTTTTGGGTATAGATGGGTATTATCTACGATTTGTGAAGAACTTTTCATGATTGTAAAACCCAATTACCAAGATAACACGGAAGGGAGTAAAGTTTGTCTGGACACAGGAATTTGAAGACTATTTCAAGGAGTTGAAAAAGAGGCTTATCACTGCGCCAGTACTCACACTCCCTTCAAGTAGAGAACTCTTTGTGGTGTATAGAGATTCTTATAAGAAATTATTAGGCTGCGTGATAATGAAAAATGATAAATTGATAGCCTATTCCTCAAGGAATCTGAAAATCCATGAGCAAAACTATCCTATGTATGATTTGGAGTTAGCGGCTGTGATCTTTGCTTTGAAAATCTGGTGGCATTATCTCTATGGGAAAAAATGTGAGATATATACTGACCACAAAAGTCTCAAATATATATTCACACTGAAAGATCTTAATATATGCCAGTGAAGATGGATAGAGCTCATCAAAGATTATGACTTCTCAATACACTACTATCCCGGTAAGGAAAACAAGGTGGAATATGCTCTAAGTATAAAGGATCCTACATCTTTATCAATAATGAGAATTGAAAAGGATCTGATCTTCTTAGATTTGAAAAGGATGGAAATGGGAATCATTAAGGAAGGAAAATAATAAATCCTTTCACAAATTATTTCTCAAACATCCCCCTTGTAGAAAATAAAGGATGCACAAAGAAGGGATGTGGAAATTCAGAAAAGGGTGGAAGCTATCAAAAATGGGAAATCCTCTGATTTCAAAATTGATGAGGAAGGAGTTGTAATATTTGGGACACGATTATGTGTACCATCTGATCCAGAGATAAAGAAGGATCTATTGAGTGATGCACATAGCTCGACCTTCTCTATCCACCTAGGGATCACAAAGATGTATTAGGATCTCTGAGAAAACTTTTGGTGGGACAATATGAAAAGGGATATTTCTGAATATACATCAAAGTGCCTCGTATATCAGCAAGTGAAGGCTAAGAGACAAAAGTATAAGGGGATGATACAACCACTACCCATACCAGTATGGAAGTGGGAGAACATTACCATGGACTTTGTCATTGGAATTCCAAATACATATAGAGAAAACAATGCTATATGGGTTGTTGTGGATCATCTTACAAAGACACCTCACTTTATCACGGTTCAAGAGGACTTATCATTAGATCAAATTGCACAAATTTACATCAAATAAGTGGTAAGGCTACATGGAGTACCACTATATATTGTATCTGATTGTGATTCGAGGTTCACCATGATGTTCTGGAAAATTCTCCAACATGATCTAAGCTCTAAACTGAACTTCAATACGGCTTATCATCCTTTAACTGATGGCCAATCTGAGCAAACTATTTAGACACTGGAAGACATGTAGAGAGCGTGTTCTATGGAATTCAAAGGAGTATGGGACCAGCATCTTCTATTGGTTGAATTCTCCTACAATAATAGTTTCCACTCAAGCATCCGAATGGCACCGTATGAATCCCTTTATGGGAAAAGGTGCAAAACACTGGTGTGTTGGGATGAAGTTAGTGAGCGTAAGCTTCTAGGACCTAAAATGGTTGAAGAAATGGCGGAGAAGGTGAAAATCATTCAGCAGCATATCAAGGAAGCCCAAAGTTGACAGAAGAGTTATGCAGATAACCGTCAATGAGACCTTGAGTTCAAAGTTAGAGACATAGTATTTCTACGCATATCCCCATGGAAGAAGGTCACGAGGTTTGGTAAGAAAGAGAAGTTAAGTCCCAGGTACATCAACCCCTTCATGATCCTTGATCGAGTCGGAGCTGTGGCCTATCGAATGGCACTTACACCTACCATGTCGAAATTACATTATTTCTTTCATGTATCCCTCTTAAGTAAGTACATACCAGACCCTTCACATGTACTATCTTTAGAGTTGGTATAGTTGGAGGATGATCTATCTTACGAGGAGCAACCAGTGAAGATCTTGGTTCTTAGAGACAAAGTTCTACACAACAAGACTACTCATCTGGTCAATGTACTATAGAGAAAACATAAGTATAGAGAGGCAACATGGGAACTAGAGGAAGTAATGAAGGAAAATCATCCACACCTATTTTTAACTTAGAATTTAAAACAAAATTTCGAGGGATAAATTTCATAAGAGGGGAAGAATGTAACGACCCAATGTTTTTCAATGGAAATTCCCTTATCATAAGTATGTCATAAAATCACATGAAAACAAAACATAATGAACTACTCAGTGCTAAGTGACCTTTAAACATAAGTTTGACACTTTTGTGTTTGGAATTTCAAAAATTCGGCATACACTGTTGTAATCAGTAAGTTATTTGGAGTCCGATAAGAAAAACTTAATTTTTCATGAATAGTAACCTACACTAATGAATAGTAACATACCCTTATGAATAGTGATATACCCTAATGAATAGTAACCTCACATATGATAGTATAAAAAAATATTCAAGTTAGAAGTACGATATACCTATATTTTAGAATAAGTTAATGAATGTTTTAAAACTGGTTTTGATAATAAATTATTTTTTTAATTAAATATTAAAATAATCATATTTAGAAAATTATTTTTGAAAAATGGACTTCATTTTCGGATTCTACACGTCGAAAAATGGTTAGGGTGAATTTTTGGGATTTTTCTGAAATACTTGAATTTTTGATGAATAGTAAAATACGATAATTTATAATAAATGCTAAATAAGGGATTTATTGAGTCATTGATGATGTTCTGATGATGTAATCCCAATTGGTTAGGGATCACATGATAAAATTACTATTATTGGTCATGTAATACTTACTATTCTTTTTCTTGTGAAGAAATAATAAATTAATGATTATAATATTATGAAATCCCTCCTCTCCTCCACTATAAAAACCCCCCTTCACTCCCCCTTCTCTTAACTCCTCTCAAGCCTAGTGACTTGCCAATATTATGCCCAAATCTCTCCCCATGCTCCTCCCCCAAGTCCAAAAGCTCCTAGACTCTTCAAAATACCAAAACCTCTCCCCTTAAGATGTTCTCAAAGGAGGAAGTCTCAAGAGGTAAATTCCTCTTCCCAATTCCTTCTTTTCTTTTAAGTTCTTTTCTTTTTTATTTCTTTACTCACCTCCCTTCACCATAATAGTATGATAAATATAGTAACATAAATGTACTGGAATTTTTTCATGCTAATGGTATAATTCATTATCTTCTCTACTTTCCCCACCCTTTTATTTGAAAGAAATAAAAGCACCATTTGAGATGTGCTAATTTAGCACATTCAAGGACAACGATTTATCAATTTCTATTATTATCTTTAATTATGGTCATGAAACCATTTGAGTTATGGTTGAACCATATTATTATATACATAATATAACCTATTTTTATTTCTTTATTCTTTTTTGTACAAATGGTATTAAGTTATAAAGCAAAACATGTTCTTTGTAATCAAATCCACTGATTAACAAAAACAGTTATCACTAAGGTTATATATATAATAATTCGAATTCACTATAAGTAACATAATTAAAATTAAAACCATGTAATATAATTTATGTGAAATAAATAATACAACTTCAATTATGGACAACCACTTTCATCTTACTTATAATCTAAACTTGAATATAAGTGAACCGATCTTTTAATGCCAAGTAAATAAACGCTTCCGAACAATGAAATTGAACCTTATAACTAATAAAAAAGGATTTAAATGAACTAAAAAGGGTTATAATAAATAAAATTAAATATATAAGAGGTTATGGACTTATTAATTAATAAGCCTAATTTTTTTTATTCAGGTCTTTAATAACTAGTGGAGAACACCAACAGATTTAAGGTAAGGGATCCTCTCTTTTTCACTCTTAGTCAAGATTGTTCTCTATGATATTCCTTTTTGTGTAATACCAAGTTATGGGGTATATTTCCTCACCTTACCATCCTTCTATAATGTTTTGTAAGTGATGATAAACCCCTTAAATCTCTCACCAATCTCTCTTAGTTACACCTGATACCATGCCGATAAACCGTAATGGATTCTACCCGAACTTCCTTTATTCCTTCGGGTTACTCTATCTTTATTTTTTTCCAAAATGTAGTTTTATTTTATATTTATTTAAATTATAAAATCTATTTATATGATCTATAATCATGTTCCAAGATCCATCTATCATTCTCTTTCAGGGATATACATTCTTTTAAGTGAATCCCTCCTCAATACATCCCAATAAGCACACTCGTTTTAAAGGAACTTCCTGAACTTTTACCCAATTTAAAGTGCACTCTATCCTCTATTTTAAGAAACCATTGTCTTTATAAAATCAGTATTTTTATTATGAAAACCTTTTTTTTCTATTCTGATTTTATATAAAAGAATTTCTCCTTTACTATTTTAAAATCTCTATAGTATTTTCCTTAAAACCGCACAAAATGTTTTAATGCTAATAATTCTAAAATACAATTCTTATATGTATTAACTTCTATTTGTTACCACCTACTAGGTTATATGCCTATATTACATTATGAACGTCCATGTATGTTCTAATCCCATTATTTCATGGACACTTTCATGATAAACTCATTGGTTATGATTTATGTCATGATTGTGGTACCCAATTCTCTCCATGGGTAACCTTATGTTTATGTATGGTTGATTATGTATGATTATTTATGTGGAAAGAATATTTATATAGAAATAATATTCATGAAAAAGTTGAGATGGGTGTGCCCATATAGCACTATAATGCATTGGGTAAGGTTAAGTCTCATGAGATGCGATGTGAAACATGATTTGCGGTTAGCCTTAACCCGTACTGAAATGAGAAACGAGATTAACGGTTAGCCTTGACCCGTACCAAAGAAATGTTTTATAATTCTGCCACAGTTATATGATTCCATATTTATATGATTATATGATATTATTTCATATGTTTCATGTAATGGATATCAATATGTCATGCCTTCTAACTAATGTGCTTAAGATATATCCTTATATTCATTCCCTTACTGGGATTTTTAGCTCATCCCTTTATTCATGTGTTCCCCAGGGTACCCTATGCAAATGTAAGGGATCAAAGGAAGTTAGGATCTCATTATAGAGATTAAATAAAGAAGTGTTTTTCCCCATTTTTTATGTTTTATGTACCTAGTATTCCAAGACACTAGACTTAACGATCCTTAGCTTGTACTCTGATGATTAATTATGCTTAAAAACATGAAATGTTATATGTAAAAGGTTGAGGTCACTATACCCACACTAAAATTTCACATAATATATTCACAACCATATAATTAAGTAATATTAGGTTTCACTTACCTCTATAGTGAAGTTATCCTTTTAAGCATCGCTCTATCTTTATCTTGAAAATTTTCAAATTCCATCATTGACCTCAACCTCTAACTCATCTAAGATGCCAAACACTAATTGTAAAAACTAATAGTTAATTTACCAAATTAATCTATAATTATTTAATTAGGAATAAATTAAGGGATAAATCACTATATGATGTTACAATTCAATTCACTCAAACAACAGGGTTTGGTTCACACTCAACACACCCTCGATTCCATTTACAACAAAATCCTTAATAAATACCACAAAATAATTAACCAATTAAATTACAATTTATAATAAAACCAATGAATAATAGGGAAGTGTATTACCTCAGATGAAACTACATGAAGCCATACATGTTCATATTTCTTGAGCCACTTCTAACCAATATGAGAAAAAATACCATCACTAAGTCTTGAGTCCACTATGCTTTAGTGGAAACAAACATAAATACCTAATTCCAAAATGTTGGAATAATATAAAAAGGAAATGAGGAATAATAGGATGAAATAGGAGGATAAACCTACATAAAAATACTAATGAAACCCCTCTAGAACCACTCAACATCCCATGGGATAAGAAAGAGGAGAAAGGGGAGGAGAGGTGAAGCTCCCCTCCCCTCGACTATTCTAGTAAGAACGTCCCCAAATGGGGTGTTCAAATAGAGGAAAATGACTATTCTTTATATTTTAAAAAAACCAACCTGGGTTCTATTAGGTACCCAGTCCCCCATCAGTTACTTGGTGTAGGAAACTGGACACTTAATGGCTCAATCTAGGTAGAAGGTCCTCCAGGTACCTGGTGCCACCCAACCGGGTATCCGATGGCTCACTACATCCACTAAACTAATTTTTTTCCATTATCTAAACCCATAAAACTCACTTTGGTCCTCCTTCACTCAATTTACCACCAAAAAAACCATCCATTCAATATTTTAAACATTCTCACCAATGATAATTCTTGATCTAAATTAATAAAGTAAAAATTTCCTTTGTTATACCCTTAAAGAAATTCAACTTTTATCCTAATCCATCAATACCATAAGATAAATGTTATTGTAAACTCCCCAACATAACACTGCTCATCCCTGAAAAGTCTTCATATGCATTTATCATAGATTACATTGATCACTGATACCAAATGCATGCTCAAATTTATGATATTCTGATGGTTATTATCATGTTAATACCCACCCAAACCATAAAAATACTTTAATCCTAGGCACTTCCTACTCTAACCCATAATGAATGTTATTAATCACATAAATAATGTACATTGATCCTTATCTGAGTCATCATGATCAATATTGTGATAAATGTTTTATCTAATACCTCACCATAAGGGTTTTAATTTAAAAAACAATGACACATGCATCATGACACTAACTACTTTCACCAACCCCATGATGATTCTTTAAGACTGATAGTATTTTTGAATTCTTAATTCACCAATATCATACACTAGTGGTTAATGTCACTAGTTTAAACTAGAGCATCCTCCACCTGAATATTCACCTAATCACCTCTTAACCATTCTCATCAAAAACCATATCCTCACATCCTAGACTATACTCATAACATGAAGCACCATTCCACTACACTAGCCATGGTACTTCCCTAGAAGCATCAAAATTCTACAAAAACTAGTTTTATTAATGGTTCTTCCCAAAATTCATACTTGGTAATTGCCTCATACCATAACCCAAAACTCATGATCTCTAGTTACCAAACATTTATCTAATCATCATCAACAAATACCAATATATGGTTATATTTAATTTTATAAACATAACTTGACCACTAGAATCCAAGAATTGATACAAAACCTCATCTTACCTCAGGTTGGTTCTACCAACATGTCAACATCATAGTTTACCAAGATTATCCTAAAATGATCATTTCATACTTAGACACTCTATGGTGAGCTCCCCACCATAAAATTTCTCTCATTATTGATCTATGGGAATTACAATACCTGAAATATATAATCATTTAGGCACTGGAACTCATGATCCCTACTCATCATATCCAACTAGACCCATTCCATGATCCATGCTCTAGGGTTTATGACATCACAATTCTACACACCACCGTTTCTACATCGCACCACTGATATGCTTCCATGAGACTCAATCTTGATGGATATAACTCAAGGTCCCCGACCTTACTCACTAATACATGAAAGTTTCATCTAAAATAGATGAAAACCACACATATATCTGTCTAGTAATTCACCATATCATCAGTTCCCAACTCACCATAGTTGAGGCTCCCTCCCAATTCCATAGTGCTCAGGCTGAGTCACTCGACTCCTCAACAATTAAAAAGACCCATAAGTAACCCCATCATGTTTGAAAACCATAAATAGGTCACTGTTCATCACTATAATGAGTTGGAAATCTTGGTACCATCATACATCTCAGAACCCTTTGGTTATTTTATCATCAAACCACTGAGACCATATCCCTTACACTAGTTGTACCTTGATCCACCAGTCCTCATTGGCCAGTCCATATTCAACCAATTCTAGAGAATCCGCTACTCTCCTCATGCTTGAAAAATTTATATAATTGTAATATCCTTTAGTTATTCCTAAATCAGACCAAGGTGACCAAAACCTCTCCATGGGGTATCTCATACTAGATTACACCCAAGTGGGATCATCCAACAAGTCACACTAGAATCCCATGACCTAGGTATAAAAAGATGAAGAACTAAGTAAACCTAGACCCATAACCAAATATAAGCACTTATCAAGGTCTTAAACCCCATATAGGTCTTAAAAAAACATTCTGGTTTTGTTGAAATTACATACTAGGAAGTATCTCTCTTGAAATTATCATGTATTTATAAATACCATTTTGAATTATTCCATAAAACCATGTGACTCCCACCACCTGAATCTTTATACCTCACATGTTTTCTAAATATTTCCATTTCACATAAACCAAATGATATTGAAGTATTATCATCCCTAATATACTATCTAGATAACCATTCCATGATTGATCTTTGGTTACTTGATCTCACAAGCCTCATATGTTGAGAAAACACCCACTCTCTTATTCTTAATTCAAGAGAGTACTCAACATGCCACTCACAATGATGCCTAACTTCCCTAATTTTCTAACTATTTCATATCAAAGTAGGAATAAATGTTAGTTACACCCTATAACACCCTAATATTTTAGAAAATATTTATCTTTAAATAATTTTATTTCTTTTATATCTTGAGTTACACCAACACCAAGTTAAACCAACCACAATATACTATTAAAATATTATGTGATCATTATAACCAAACCGTTAAAATTGGAAAGTATAAATAAAATTAAATAATTTATGTAATAAATATAAAGGTTATACTAAATATTTTTTTTTTAATTATTAGGAAATAACCGCTCACTTTTTATTAAATCTATTTTATTCTAAAAAAATAAATTTTCTTCAAAAAATAGTTTTTATTATTTTTTTGAGAAAATACTATAAATAAATTATAAAAATTTTAGAAATTATATTTTATAAAAATGATATCATTTTTTAATTCATCATTTCAAAATTATATTAGGATGAATTATTTAGAATTTTCTGAAAAGTATGATGTTTCAATGAATAGTGAAAAAGTACAAATTTTCATTGAAAATTGTATTTGCATTTTAAGCATGTACAAAGTTATATTTTTTTATAAAATTATTTCAAAGTAAAATTAGTTCTATTAAATTTTAAAAAAATACAATTAAGTTCATTGGAATCAATTTTATGTTTTAATTTGGTATATTTTTTTGTACCTAAAAAATGCATTTTCTTGAAAAACAATTTTTACACGCACAATGTGTTTTTAACTTAATTAATTAAATTGATCAATTTTGGGGAATTAATTTATTTAAATTTATATATTATATATTAAATAAAAATTATTAATAAAAATCTAATATTTTTCTGGGCATGAGATTAAAATAAATTCAGTTTTATGCTTTAAACCTATATATTTTTTCTAAAAAGAGGTCTTCATCGCATTCTGCACACTTATTTTAAAATTAATTGATAACCCTTATAGGTATTTAATTTGTTAAAATATATTCCATATTTTTAATCATTATGTTTAAATTTGGTAAATAAGCCCTTTTTTAATTTTTGGTCAATACGAATAATAATCGTGGTAAAATTTATCATCTTGGTAAATGTTAAATCAGATTAATCTAGGTTAAAACTAAGTTATAAGGCCATAATTTTTCATCCTAATTCTTTTTGAATAAATTTAATTATAACCTTATCAACTTAGTCTTTAAATTTATTAGTTTAATGGAAAATTTTCCATGAAAATGGTTTATATATTATTTAAATAAAAGAAAGTTACAAAATATCCATCTCTTAGTTTTAAATATCCTTTATGTGTTCACAAAGGTATAAAAACTTATTGTGAATAAATATTAAATTAATTTTGTACATAATAAAATTATATTCATGATGGTAATTTATTTATAAATTTTAGGTATTATATAATTATCTTAAATTCTTACACAACAACAAAACAATATTTACTCAATTAATGGAAATATAAAGTAAATGATTTTGAAAATAATAAATGTGATATAATTTGTGTAAGTTATAGTGTTTCAATAATTTTATCAGTAAATATGATAAATTAGTGTTGTTTTACAAGATTATATTTGAATTATAACTTTTTAGTTATGTATTTTAAGTCAAATAAAATGAATAGTGTCAAAATTGATAATAATGATAATTTATCAAATAATAATTTATTAAATTATTAAATATTATAAGAAAACTAAAATAAGAAAAATTGGATATTATATGGTCTAAAATTTTATAAATTTTCCATTTATGGGTTAATTTTTACCTTATAAATAAAAATTACAACCATTTAATATTGAAAAAGTTGTTACTGTAGTTAAAATTAAAATTGGTTAACTAAGGGTTAATAAAAATGATAAGGCTTAAAATAATACCAACAATTTTATAAATTCTATTGGTTAATGGTAATAAAACCCTATAATACCTTATCTTAAAATACCCATCAATTTTGAGTCATTTTTCTTGAAAATGAATTTATTATAATTTAATATTTTTAGAAATTCCAAAAGTGGTCCTCACATAAATTATGAAAGGGAACTTTCTTCCTCACTTATTTACAACACATCAAGCCTTATATATTGATATAAATATAAAAATTACTCTTATAAACTTACCTATACACATTTTATAGGTTATATTATTTCCAAAAGTCCAACCCCACTTTAGAGGATATATAAAGGATCTGTTTCAAAGAAGTGGTAACTACCTTTACCGATCAATTTGTTTTCTACTATTATTTACCTTCTATAAATATATGTTATTTATAATAAATTAATAAATTAATTTTAAAATATATGCTTAAATGTTATTATTATTATTAAAAAACCATTATACACCCTCTTTCCCATCAATCGATAAGTGAAAGTATCACTTGTGCATACGTACGACTTACCATCTCCACGCAACGATACAATTCATTTTTCATCACCATATTTTATAGATTGGTAGTATTATGGTTTTAATTATTATATATGATATTTATTAAATAATTATACTTCTATAATTATAATATCACATATACCTACTTACCATCCAATCCTTAGGAAATGATAACACTATTCATACGTACGTGTGGACCACCACCTTCACGAAGTAATGCGATTCATTTTTAATTTATATTTTAATTTGATGGTAATGAGGATAAATTTGATGAATATATATTATATATGATATAATAATTATCCTATAAAGTTTAATTAATATTCACTTTTTTTCCATTCATCAAAAAATGAAAATAACGTTCATGCGTACGTATGACCTACCGTCACTATAAATCATGTAATTGATTTTTTATATCTACTTTTATGAATGAATATAAAAATATATATAGTGAATATGTATAGTTTTTATATAATTAGTCAAAATATAGAGATTATGGAACCATGATCAAAATACAATGACCAAAACTACTAAACAAGGACGTACATGAAAAACGAAGCAGATGTCACCCGTAACAGTATTTAAAAAAAGTGATAAAACATTGGTGATAAAAGGTTATAAGTAAATAATATATGGTATGATATATATGATTAAAGTTGTTTAATATATTTATAAGAAATATATATTTATTATATATGAGGTTACAATGTGTATTAAGGAAGTTGGGCCTAAGGTAATGGATTTTCGTCTCACTTTTATTTATACAGGACACATGACTTATACACCACTTATTTATTTTTTGAGGTGTATATACTGACCATGAATATATTTTATGATTATTATAATACAAAATTATGGTATATTCATATCCATATAATGTTTTTATAATTATTTTTCTGATGATGAAATATTATGATATACATATTAGGAAACTCATGGATTTTATTATCCTATGGTTATTTATTAAGAATAGATTTTCCACTCATTTTCTTCATATTAAGTACTCGGGATACTGAAAATGTGTTTTTAAGGAAAATCTACTTCATTTATATATTTGGTTGAAAAACATTTTTCTTTCATGTCCACTTTTTCTAAAAATAATTTAAAGAAGGATTTTACTATTCTACTTTGATTTTTTAAATTCAATTTTACCCATGTTTTAATTTTTTTAAAGGGTTTTAAAATGAATCTTATTATTCTTTTTCCACTGACCTATTTTTTTACTTATTTACAAAAATGTTAAAGAAATGTTTTTTAACTTATACAACATGAATAAAATTTCATACTACCATGAATAATCAATTATTTTAAGCTTCTTTTACAAGTTTCTATGGTTATTTTCAATTAAAATGTTTTCCATAATATATTAAAAAATTTTAGGCTTTTAAGAAATTATTTCAAAATGAAAATGATATTTTCCTCAAGAATGTTTTAATGATATTTTGATTCGTCAATGAAAAAAACCTTCAATGTTTCTTATGATTTACTGGGAATATAATCTAGGGATACCATCCTTATTTTTTCTATGGATGGTTTATTTTTATGATGGAATGATTTTTATGAGACCTATTCTTTTTCCATGGGTTATACTATGATGAAATGTTTATGAAAACCATTTATTTTCATAGGTTATGAGATGATGAATTTTTTATAATATCATGAAACACATATATATGATTTTTATTATGTGATTAGTGGGACCTATATCTCAATCCAATGAATTGATTATATATTTATATCTCATGAGATAATCAGTACTGATATGGGGAGTAGACCTAGTTATGTAAGGGATTATGTCCACTATGATAGTCTTGGGAGTTAACCTTGACTAGTATGATAGTTTGGGGAGTGAACCCATTCCACTATAATAGCCTTGGAAATGATCCTTGAATAGAAATTAAATGATTTTACATGCTTATGTTTATTACAAAAAACATTTTCTTATGTATGTGTTAAGATTTCATAGTTCATGTTCTTTGATTACCTTATGATTTATATCTTATGAAATACCAATATTTATTCTATAACTTAAGATTATTATCTTTGATATACAGGGAATGATTTTCAAATGTTAATATCATTTCATTATACCATTATTCTCATGTTATTATTATGCGATCATTGATATCTCCTCTTTTTACCCTTACCGAGCATCAAATCTCACCCTTTTCTTATATTTCCTCTCCCCAGGTTATAAATAAAGGTATTAAGTATGATATTTATAAAAAGGATATTAGTTATGAGGAAATAAGTTTAAGATGATATAGATATTTTATGAACCAATTGTTTATGTTTCCAAGTTTCCAAAGACACTAGACCTAAACTATTCTGTAATGGATTGAAATATTATGTAATGAGTATTCAGCTATTAAGAAGTAATATCTATGTATAAAAATTATGGGTCGTTATAGTTGCTATCAAATAACGTTTTAGTTAAACTTTGGAAACTAGGATGATAAAAATTTAGTGATAACCCTAGGGATAAGTATAAGTATGGGATAACATCCTAAGGTTTTGGTAATGATCATGGATGACCTAGGTTAAACCTAAGGTGTCATAGATTTGAAAGGAGGTTTCATGATTTAGACATTCTATAAATGATTTTTCATGATTCCTCACTATGACTATTGTTTCTCACACTATGTATTTTGGTTTTAATCAATGCATATAACCAGGAGGATTCGTGTTAACACTGATGGATAATGGAATGATTTACCTCATGAGAAACCAATTGAAATAGGAGTTGGAATGTGAAATTTTGTGATTATGAATAATCAGTTATCTTGTTATATGATTAAAAATATAAACTTTTTTGAGTTTCTTAACACACCTATGAAGAGAAATTTGGAATTTCATTAATACTGTGGAGGAAATAAGATTAAGCTTTTAACATGTCTAGAATGTGGGAAGAAGCACTCAATTGAATGCCTTAGAGGAATGGGAAGATGTTTTGAATATGGAAAAGAAGGGAACAAAGTAATTAATTTTTGAGTAAAAATGAAAATATTAGTTAATTTAATGGATGGGAATAATGGTCTCCCTAAGGTATCCTTAATGGTTTAATGTTTTAAATGTAGAAAGTAAGGGAATGATGAAAATGTATGTCCTATAGGGAAATTTCAAGAGAAGAACAATAAGGTTGTACGAGTAATGGTTTTACCGATGATGATGAATAGACTACCGATGACATATAAAAGGCATGGGATACTTTTATAGTATTACTAATATAAAATTAAGTGTTGGTCGGAGTGGATACTCAAGAGGGGGGTGAATTGAGTTCCAATTAAAATTTCTATTAAAATATTGTCTAGTTAAAAACCCCCGATTTATAAAACAAGTTAAATTGTAGTGAATTTATATAGATTGTAAATGTTCACTTAGCTTCTCAAATATTGATTAGGTCTCATTAGTTTAACCACAAGATCAAACTAACTTTTAAAACTAATCTATTGATTTACAATAAGTGTAAACACTTGCTAATTTAACTATCAAAGTATCTTCAAAATAGTTTTGTATTTCAAAGTAATAGCAGCAGAATAAATAAGATATATGTAGTATACTATAAACTTAAATTAAAGATGCACAACATGTAAAACAAGAGGTTCAGTCTCAAGATGAGACTTAGTACTCTTAAATATATATATAAATTTGATCCACACCCTGGATCGGGGTTAACAACAGTTTAAAAAACTGTCCAGGCCACGCAGGGACCTCTACCACTATTCTACGTGGGAAACAAAGCAAAGACTAGGTCACACAAGGACCTCTTCCACAGTTGACATGGGTAAATAGGAGTTAAGAGAATTTGAGTGAGGATTTTGATATCCTCCAGTTCAGTGCAGGAGACAGTGTGTGTAAAAGATATACAGAGTACACCACACTACTCGAAAGTTAATAAATAAATCACGTAGAGAAGATAGATGAGAGTTTAGAAAGCTCTAGTGATTATCAATGTAGCTCTGGACTCGTTGGATTCAGCAGGAATTATTCTAAGTCCTTCTCTAGTTTTTCTATTGAAAAACAGAGTGTTGTAGTTCATCTTGTCTCCTTCAGGAGTGAGAAAGGTCTCTTGATTCATCGTGTGTTCTTCAGAAGTATTGGATTGCACTCATGAGAGTTCTATGAAGGTCTTGAAATCTCATTCTTGTTCAGGATTGTCCTTCTTGTTCAGCACAATTCTCTCGGGTGTATGTAAGTTCTTCGTGTTGTATGTTCACACTTTCACGTCACTACTTGCACTTGTTGCTTTCATGTGTATTGCATTTAAATATTTCTTATATTCCACGAGTTCTGGCAGTAGGAATGATTCCCTTTTCATAGGTACGAGATACGGTTTCCTGACATGCCAACAACTATCATTAAATAACATTAATTGCATTAAAAAATCAAATATGACCGTTAGCATTATTTAAATAATATTGACAAAAACTTAAGAAACGATGTCACAGTGATTAAGTAAATTGTGTCTTCTTCACGGTGTGTGGTTCATGGTTTATCCTTCACGGTGTGTCCTTCACGGTGTCTGGTCACAGTGTCTGGTCACGGTGAGTCCTTCACAGTGTCTGGGTCACGGTGTCTGGGTCACGATGAGTCCTTCACGGTGTCTAGGTCACGGTGAGTCCTTCACGGTGTCTGGGTCACGGTGAGTCCTTCACGGTGTCTGGGTCATGGTGAGTCCTTCACGGTGTCTCCATACTTAGACAAATATCTATATTTGGACTTAGACAGTAATATGTAGAACATGGATTAAGTTTAATCACGAGAGAGTAAAAGAGCTTAAATCATAAATATAAAGGTGTGATAATATATGTGAGAATTGTGATCATGCATGAGACTTGTAAATAATAAAGAGAGTAATTAACATCATAAGATTTGTTATCATTAAAACATGATGTGTAGTTATTATTGTGATTGAAGATCATTAGCAAGATGTGAAATAAAGATTGAGATTAATTAATAGTAATAAGATTTGTGATCATTAAAACCTGATTAACACATGAGGAGTCCAGCAATCTCCCCCTTTTTGATGATCACAAATCATATATAGGCAGAATATAAATGACATGTAATATTAAAGATACTAGCATAGAAAAAACATTATAGAACGGAAACTTGTAGTTTTTCTCCCCCATTTATGCTAATATAGAACTGGTACATGTAGTTTTTCTCCCCCTTTTGGGATTATAAAAAAGTAGAGAGAATGAAATGAAACACTGCATTTGGCATTAAACAAAGGGTTTATAATACAATGAAACATGAAACAACAAAAGTCATCCCATCAAAAAGAAAAACAGTCCTCGGACTCTTCAGGGATCCACTTTGTCTTTGCCTTTATCAGCAGCAGGAGATGGTGCTGAAGTAGAAGAAGGCATAGATGTGGTAGACAATGAGGGTAAGGGTAGACCTTAAAAAATAGATGGAGCCAAAGTAGGAGCAGTAGAAGATCTAGGCTGTGGTTGGTCAAGAATGACTGGCCGGATCCGAGAAAGATCTTGGCTAACTATCATGGCAGTTGAGGCTAAGGCAGGTAGACCAGGTCTAAGGGGTGCAGCAGTTGGAGCAACTATAGCAGTACTCTGCACATGAAGATACAACTTCAAAATATTGATGAAATTAGTAATTATTTCACCACCATATTTTATATCCTTTTCAAAATCATCCTTATTCTCCAGAAATCTATCCAACAATCTGGTGAACTCTATAAGTTTCTGAACTTGAGCTTTAAAAGCTTGAGTCACCGGAGGGATTCTCAAATTTTCCACAAGATATCTAAAGTGATCTGTCATATCACTTTTAGTGAAAATCCAGGAGAGATACAAATCTATTTTCTTGGTGATCTCTTGTTGAGCATCATTGGCTATCTTAGAATGAATCCTAACCAAGTCCAATGCTATATCACTATTCTTAATCACTTCTGACAAAGAAGATAGATCCAAGACACTGAAGGCATTCTGAAATTATTCCTTTATTATGGATCTCAGCATAGAATCATCCAAAGAAGGTGTGGAGATCTGACCAGAAGCAGGTGAAGCCTTGATAGTTTCAGTTAGAACTTTGAGCTGTTTCAGAACTTTTTGCAGGCATCCAGTGTATTCATCTTTAAGCTTATTCAGATTTTCCACAAGTTCTCTCATGCGTTCTAGCATTTTGATGTGTCTTTTTCCAATATTTTCATCAAAAGATAGTAGGTATGGATGAACTTGAGAAATAATCTCCCTAGAAAGGAGGGAATCAGAAGACTCAGGAGAAACAGAAATAGGTTCAGGGGCGGAAACAAGAGCAGGCTCTGATCTCAAAGATAACTCATTCTGCAGACTTGCTACCATGCTTTTCAGATTTGCAACATCAGCACTCGACAGCTTATTCTCTACTCTGACTTCTTGAATTTCTCGGATCATCCTTGGTTGAATATGCAAGATAATATTTTCCAAGAGAATTGATGCATCTTCTTGACTTAACTGAGTCATTGGGCGAGGTTGAGTGGAGACAATTTTCTTAACTCCAGCTAACAAAGTCTCTCTAAAAACTTTCAGATCATCTTTGGTCACAAAGGAGTGATGCTGAGGTAAGGATGGAGGTAAAGGTAGTGGTTCAGATTCTGGTTGAGGTTCAGAGTCATCTTCAGACTCAGATTCTGATTCAGATTGAGGTTGGGGCTCTGGTTCTGGTTCTGGATGCGCTAAGGACTTTAGTTGAAATAGAGAAGAAAGAACCATTCTAGTTGCAGTCACTTTCTATGACTCATTCACATCATAAAAGCTTGGGAACTCATACCAAGAGTACACAGAAAAAGTGTTAGAAGGTTGAGAAGATTTAGCAGATCCAGCTTCCACAATATCAAGGTTTTGAGGTTCCTCCCCCTCAACTTGTGCTTCCCTTTCAGGTTCTTGAGGTTCAAGAACATGGAAAAGATCCACAGGATCATCCCTAATCTCTTCAGAAAACTCTTTTCTTTCCAGCTGAAAGGAAATTTCCATCCTTTCTTCAGTAGATGGAATAATATCAGGAACCGATTGTTCCACAGGATGAGCTTCCAGACTTGCTTCTTTCTTAACAGAAAGATTCTCTTCAACAAGATCTGCCTCTAAGGTTTCTTGCTATTCTGAAACAAGAAAAACCAATTTCCTTGCAGCATTAGGATGAGCTTATTACTCATGAAGAACAACTGAAGGATCCACAGTCCTTTCCTTTTCAACAACAACTTCCTCTCCTTGAGGTATTTTAGGTTCTTCTCTAGGTGATACTCTAGCTGTTACATCTTCTTGTTCTTCTTCTTCTAAAAACTCAGCCACTTCATCTGGTTCCAAACCAGGATTAGCTAGGTTCTTAGGCCTTCTTGGATAGTCAACAGGATTAAACTTTTTATACAGTTGATCACTATCCTCAACCCACTACTTTTTCCAGGGATTCCAGCTAATCTTCATCATTCTGATGATAGGCATGGATAGGAAGTAATCAAGGTCCTCTAATTTTTCTTCATTCAGTCCAACCATCCCTTTTGCAACTAACATAGCTGAAATCATCCTTGAATAAAACAGGGAGGTGGATTTGGAAGTTACTTTGATCAGTTCACAGATATGGTTGATAACATACTTACACAGATTGATCTTATGACCATTCTTCAACAGGAAAATCAGGAATACATCTTGATACTTCATCACAGCAAAATCCCCTTTTCTTGGACTAACCAAATTCTGAAAAAACTTGAACAGAAGTCCTGTCTCCCCATCTAGTTCAGAAGCTATGGCCCTTCACTTGGTGCGATTTCCAGTTATACTTTCCAAAGCAGTCTCCAGGTCAAAGATGTCGGTTGTTGGAGGAGGGTATCTCTGGTAATCTTCAAAAACTCCTTCATGTGGAATTCTTAGGCATGCATCCCACAACCTTTAAGAGAAAGAGCACTTCTGACCATCAATCTAGCTGGTCACCATAAATCTTTCTCCAAAATCAAAAGAGAACTTCACATACTGATAGAATTGAGATACAAGACTTGGGTAAATCGGTCTATTCTGTCCAGTGAACCATTCAAGCCATCCTTGTTCTCTTAAAACTTTCAAAACTAAAGATATGCTAGACAACAACCATTCAGGGCAAACCTCTTTTTCAGGTACAACTGTATGGCTTACCAAGTTTGGGTTTAGAGGTCCTTCGGGATCTATCCTTAGTATCCTCTTTTTTTTTTATTAGAGAGACGCTTCTCAGACGAGGGTGAAGATGGACGCTTCATCCTTGGCATTCACTGAAGGTTCAGGAGAGAGGGAAGAGAAGGTTCAGGAGAGAGTTCAGGTAAGGAATCGAATGAAACCCTTAAGTTTTATCATTTGTGAATGTCAAACGTCATAAAAACAAAAATGCGGGAAATCAAATAGCGGTGAAATAAAAATTACCACGATACGGGTTAAAATAATAATAAACATAATTCTCACGGTGAGACCGTGAGTAGGTATTACGGTGAGACAGAAAACTAGTCATCACGGTGAGACAGTTTATAGTCATCACGGTGAGACAGTGACCATCCTGTGCAGTCACGGTGAGACAGTGAGCTGACAGACTGTGAGCATAAAACAGTAACTTAGAAACAGTAAGTATGAAACCGTAAAGTAAAGTACAGTAAAGTATTAAACGTTAAGATCGGTAGGATATTTACTTGTGGTTAATCATACCAAGATCATGTATGATGTAGTCTAATCTTTTAGAATTTAATGGTTTAGTGAATATATCAGCTAGTTGATATTCAGTACCAATGAATTCCAAAGTGATATCACCTTTTTGATAATGATCCCTCAAAAAGTGATGTCTTACATCAGTATGTTTTGTCCAAGAATGAGAAAAAAGATTTTTAGAAATATTAAGAGCACTTGTGTTGTCACAATTTATTGGGAAATGTCTGAATTGATATCCATAGTCTAGTAACATGTGTTTCATCTACAAAATTTGTGCACAACAACTTCCAGCAGCTATGTATTCAGCTTCTGCAGTTGCTAATGCAACAGAATTTTGTTTCTTACTACACCATGATACTAGTGACTTTCCTAAAAGATGACATGTTCTAGAGGTGATTTTTCTATCTAACTTACATCCAGAAAAATAAAAATCAGAATAACTAACTAATTCAAATGATTTTCCTTTGGGATAGAACATTCCTAAATTGGGAGTATTCTTGAGGTATTTGAAAATTCTCTTTACATCATTTAAATGCAACTCTTTAGGGTTTGCTTGAAAATGAGCACACATACACACACTAAACATAATATCATGATAACTAGAAGTCAGGTAGAGTAGACTTCCAATCATTCCTCTATAAGTGGTTTGATCAACAGATTTACCATTTTCATCAAGATCCATCTTATAGGTGGTACTCATGGGAGTGTCACTACTTTTTGTGCTCTCCAATCCAAAACGTTTTAAAAGATATCTAGTATATTTACTTTGAGTTATAATAATTCCATCATCATTTTGAAAGATTTTAAAACCAAGAAAGAATTTAAGTTCACCCATTAAACTCATTTCAAATTCATTTTGCATCATTTTAGAAAAATCAGTACATAATGTAGTTTTTGAAGATCCAAAAATAATATCATCTACATAAATTTGTACAACTAAAACATCTTTAGAAATTCATTTTATAAATAGAGTAGGATCAGCTATTCCTTTTGTAAAACCTTTAGAAATTAGAAAAGTACTTAATCTATCATACCAATCTCTTGGATCTTGCTTTAAACCATATAAATATTTTGATAGTTTGAAAATATGATTTGGAAAATGAGGGTTTGAAAATCCAGGTGGTTGTTCAACAAAAACATCCTTAGCAATATATCCATTTAAGAATGAACTCTTGACATCCATTTGATATAGTTTGAAATTTAGATGTGCATCATAAGCAAGTAAAATCCTAATAGCTTCTAATCTGGATACTGGAGAAAAAGTCTCCTTATAGTCAATACCTTCTTCTTGACTATAGCCTTGTGCAACTAGCCTAGCTTTATTTCTAACTATGTTTCTGGATTCATCTACTTTATTTCTAAACACCCATTTTGTGCCTATTGTGAAAATGTCTTTAGGTCTTTCAACAAGATTCCAAACTTTATTTCTTTCAAACTAATTGTGTTCTTCTTGCATAGAAATTACCCAAAATTTATCATTAATAAAATCATCAATATTTTTTGGTTCAAGCTGTGACAAGAAGGCTTGATGTTCAACTTGATTTCTAAGAGAAGCTCTAGTCTGTGTCCCTCTATCAAGATTTCCTACAACATCATCTAAAGGATGATTCTTTAGAATTCTAGTTGATCTAGTAAAGGTAGGACTAGAAAATTTAGGTTCATCAACAGGTTGGGAATCAACATAAGTAGGTTCTAGAAAATTTCCAGAACTGGTTGTCTCTATAGCAGGTTAATTTGATTTGTCATTAAGGTCCAGAACAGATAAATCTTCTTCAAGATTTTCAAGAGAGATTTTAGGCTCATGTGGATCAGTTTCATCAAACTTGACGTGAACAGATTATTCCACACACTTGGTTCTCTTATTGAAAACTCTATAGGCTTTACTAGAAATAGAATAACCTAGGAAAATTCCTTCATCACTCTTGGATGAAAACTTGTCAAGATTATCTTTGGTATTAAGAATAAAGACTTTGCAGCCAAAGACTCCGAAATAGTTAACCCTAGGTTTCCTATGGTTCCACAACTCATAAGGGGTCTTCTTAAGAATAGGTCTGATCCAGACTCTATTGATAATATAACAAGCTGTATTCACATCTTCATCCCAAAAGTAAATAGGAATGTCATACTCATTTAGCATGGTTCTGGAAATTTCTTGTAGGGTTCTATTACTTCTTTCTACTACACCATTTTGCTGAGGTGTACTAGGGGCAGAAAAGTTATGACTATAGCCATTGTGTGAGCAATATGATTCAAATTCATGATTCTCAAACTCATGGCCATGATCACTTCTTAGAGTTTTAATCTTAAGTCCACTAAGGTTCTCTACAGATTTGGAGTATTTAATAAAGTAAGAACAAGATTCACTTTTGTGAGCTAAGAAGTATACCCAAGTATATCTAGAAAAGTAATCTACTAAGACATAGACATAGTGCTTCCCATTTAAGCTAGAAACTCTAGATGGTCCAAAAAAATCCATGTGAACCAACTTGAGAGGTTAATAAGTTGAGACTTCTTTCTTTGGTTTGAAAGAGATTTTGTGTTGCTTTCCATTTTGACAGGGATTACAAACTTTGTCATTTGGAAACTCAAGTTTGGGTAGGTCTCTCACTAAGTTCTTCCTAGTAAGTTTTCTAAGTGAATGTATATTGTAGTGTCCTAATCTTCTGTGCCAAAGACAAGAATATTTATTAAAAGAATTTAAACAAGTAATATTTTGCATGGATAAAGAATTTAAATCAACAGCATAAACATTTTCATTTCACAGGGCAGAAAATACTAAAGAATTTTTATAATTAAAAACATTGCAAGAATCATTTTCAAATTAAACATTAAAACCATCATCACATAACTGAGAAATACTTAACAGATTATATTTAAGTCCATAAAAAAATAAAACTTTAGAAATTAATACTGAGTTAGTGTTACCAATCTGGCCTAAGCCGATGAGTTTACCTTTAGAATTATCACCAAAGGTGACAAAGCCTCCACCAATTCTGACTAAGCTTTTAAAGAATGAGAATTCTCCTGACATATGTCTTGAAAATGTACTATCCAAGTACCAAGTCTTCCTACAGGAGCTCTTTAAGAAGGTTCCCTACAAAACTGATTTAGATAGGAAATGATTTTGGTACCCAGATTTTCTTGGGTCTAGACAGGTTAGCTAACAAAACTTTAGGTACCCAAATTTATCTTATGGGTCTCATAAAATTTTTAGAATCAAAAGATTTTTAAAGATAAACCTTATTAGATACGTAACTATGAATATAACTAGTTGAAGCATATAAATGTCTAGAACTAGAACTAGCAGTATTCTATCCAAATTTAGGAATAAATCTATTCTTAGTAATCTGTCTCTATCCAGGTTTGTAGCCTATTCTAGTAGTGTATTTTGGTGCAAATTTCTTTCCTAGAATTTGAGTTAGTGTATCCTTTCCATTTGTGAACTTCTCTAAATACTTTCTAAGTTTCTCATTAGACATTTTCAGTTCAGTGTTCTCCCTTAACAGTTGAGCATTTTTCTCTTTTTCAATAGTAAATTCAGTTTTAGAAGTAGTAGTGAGAGCATGATATTTCTTTAATGATTTGTATTTATCCTTAAGTTCATTGCATGTCTCTTCAAGAATATTATAATATTCAAACAATTCCTCACTAGTCATGTTTTCAGAATCAGAATCAGATTCTGCACTATCTTCAGAATAATAAGAATTTAAAGCAGGAGTATCTAAGGTTACCTCAAATGTGTTTGTCATAAAACACATGTTTTCCTTATTTCTGGTTTCAGTCTCAGAAGCTTCAGATTCATTGGAGCTATCCTCAGAAGCTCTCTAAGTAGCCTTCATAGACTTTTTTTACTTACTATCCTTGTAATCATATTTATTCTTGAATTTGAGCTTTGGGCAGTCTTCTTTAATATGTCCTTTTCTTTTGCACTCATAACAGACAACTTCATCACTTTTATCTGGATTTTTCCAATCCTTATTCCAATGTCCCTTATTCTCATATTTTCCTTTGTAATTTGATTTTTTGAAAAAATTCTTCTTCCTATAAAATTTCTTAAACCTTTTGGCTATCTGAGCCCTTTCAGCATCACTATCAGAGTCTGAATTTTCACTGGTTGAACTGTCAGTAGGTAATTGAGCTTTATCTTTGTCCTTGCTCTTTGAAGCAGTAGTCTTGAAAGCCACTGATTTTCTCTTAGGTTCATCATCTTCCTCTTTATTCACCTTGAGTTCTTCCTCATACAACATAATCTTACCAATGAGTTCTTTGACAGGTAGAGTAGCAATGTCACATGACTCTCTGATTGAGACAGAGGTGCATCTCCATTGTTCTGGTAAACATCTCAGAATCCTTATAATTTGTTCCTTTACTGGAACAACTTTACCAAGTTAACTCATTGTATTGACTATCTCATTAAACCTGAGATACATGTCAGAAATAGGTTCATCAATTTTCATTTTAAAATTATCATATTTAATAGTATAAGTATTTAATCTCATTTCTTTAACATTGGTTGTTCCTTCATGAGAAACACCCAAAGTATCCCAAATTTCAAAAGCAGTTTTACAAGCAGAAATTCTGTTAAACTCTTCATCTCCTAAAGCACAGTACAAGGCATTCATAGCTTTACAATTATTATTGTAAGCAGTCTTTGTAGGTTCATCCCAAGTGGATCTAACAGTAGTGGGAAGTTTATATTCTGATTCTATGGCAGTCCAAATATCAAAACCCATGATCTCTAAATGAATTTTCATTTTAAGTTTCCACTGAGCATAGTTTGTACCATTGAAGAAAGGTGGCCTGTTAGTAGCATCACCCTCTAGTCTATTATCCATAATGAGATTTTAGAAAGATAATTTAAAGAGATAAAAATTTAGAACTAACAGAAATTTAATATATTTAAAGATGCAACTAAAATCACAGTTGAAAAACAGAGTATTTCAAAAATCTTTGAACAAAAACTAACCCTTTGATATCAAATGTTGGTTGGAGTGGACACTCAAGCGGGGGGTGAGTTGAGTTCCAATTAAAATTTCTGTTAAAATATTGTCCAGTTAAAAACCCCTGATTTATAATACAAGTTAAACTGTAGTGAATTTATATAGATTGTAAATGTTCACTTAGCTTGTCAAAGATTGATTAGGTCTCAGTTAGTTTAACCCCAAGATCAAACTAACTTTTGAAACTAATCTATTGATTTACAATAAGTGTAAACACTTGCTAATTTAACTATCAAAGTAGCTTCAAAATAGTTTTGTATTTCAAAGTAATAGCAGTGGAATAAATAAGATATATTTAGTATACTTTAAACTTAAATTAAAGATGCACAACATGTAAAACAAGAGGTTCAGTCTCAAGCCGAGACTTAGTCCTGTCAAATATATATATAAATTTGATCCACACCCTGGATCGGGGTTAAAAACAGTTTAAAAAACTGTCCAGGCCACGCAGGGACCTCTACCACTGTTCTATGTGGGAAACAAAGCAAAGACCAGGTCACACAAGGACCTCTTCCACAGTTGACATGGGTAAACAAGAGTTAAGAGAATTTGAGTGAGGATTTTGATATCCTCCAGTTCAGTGCAGGAGACAGTGTGTGTAAAAGATATACAGAGTACACCACACTGCTCGAAAGTTAATAAATAAATCACATAGAGAAGATATATGAGAGTTTAGAAAGATCTAGTGATTATCAATGTAGCTCTGGACTCGTTGGATTCAGCAGAAATGCTTCTGAGTCCTTCTCTGGTTTTTCTGTTGAAAAACAGTGTGTCGTAGTTCAGCTTGTCTTCTTCAGGAGTGAGAAAGGTCTCTTGATTCGTCGTGTGTTCTTCAGCAGTATTGGATTGCACTCATGAGAGTTTTCTGAAGGTCTTTCAATATTCTTCTTATTCAGGATTGTCCTTCTTGTTCAGCACAGTGCTCTCGGGTGTATGTAAGTTCTTCATGTTGTATGTTCACACTTTCACGTCACTACTTGCGCTTGTTGCTTTCACGTGTACTGCATTTCAATCTTTCTTATATTCCACAATTTCTGGCAGTAGGAATGATTCCCTTTTCATAGGTACGAGATACGGTTTCCTGACATGCCAACAACTATGATTAAATAACATTAATTGCATTAAAAACATCAAATATGACCGTTAGCATTATTTAAATAATATTGAAAAAAATTTAAGAAATGGTGTCACAGTGATTAAGTTTTTTTAAAGGATGGGGCTGAAGCCTCATTTTTATTATTAAATCAAAGCAAATACCTCTTTTAACTGGGTAGAGGGAAACCCATTACATAGCCCGAAGGGCCAGTGGGCTTGTAGCCCATAACATAGCCCTTAGGCCCAAATTTTTGGCCCAATTCACATTCTGTGAATAGTAACCTGCCTGCTACAGTACCGCCACCACTACAGTGCCCTGCCGCCGCTACAGTACCCACTGATGAACAGTGCCACCGCTGATACAGTACCATTACAGTACTGCTACAGTCCCTGTGCCCAATGGGTTTTGAACCCCCATTTTTCATGTAGGATTATGGGGTGCTTACCACTAAGACAAACCCCAACTACACAGTGATTAATTAAACG
Source organism: Viscum album (assembly GCA_963277665.1). Taxonomy (NCBI): domain Eukaryota; kingdom Viridiplantae; phylum Streptophyta; class Magnoliopsida; order Santalales; family Viscaceae; genus Viscum; species Viscum album. The sequence goes on along the minus strand of OY728123.1, from coordinate 1,191,142,076 downwards.
ATGTCTTCTTCACGGTGTGTGGTTCACAGTTTGTCCTTCACGGTGTGTCCTTTACGGTGTATGGTCACGATTTCTGGTCACGGTGAGTCCTTCACGGTGTCTGGGTCACGGTGTCTGGGTCACGGTGAGTCCTTCACGGTGTCTAGGTCACGGTGAGTCTTTCACGGTGTCTGGGTCACGATGAGTCTTTCACGGTGTCTCCATACTTAGAAAAATATCTGTATTTGGACTTTGACAGTAATATACAGAACATGGATTAAGTTTAATCACAAGATAGTAAAAGAGCTTGAATCTTAAATATAAAGGTGTGATAATATATGTGAGAATTGTGATCATGCATGAGACTTGTAAACAATAAAGAGAATAATTAACATCATAAGATTTGTTATCATTAAAACATGATGTATAGTTATTATTGAGATTGAAGATCATTAGAAAGATGTGCAATGAAGATTGAGATTTATTGATAGTAATAATATTTGTGATCATTAAAACATGATTAACACATGAGGAGTCCAACAATAAGAATCATGATTAAATTTATGTTCACGAATCTTAAGGCATGGTTCATATTTCATATTATAGGAAAGAAGTATCATGGAATATGGTGATGAAACCTAGTTAATGTTTTAAGAAGGAAGTGGTATGATTGAAGTGTTTGTATATTTGGATTCAAGTTCTATGTTGTATAAGTTTTATACTAATTATTTTTTGGTTATAAAATAATTAAACATCTAGATATTATTTTTTAGTAGTTTTATTTAAGGATTTTAAAATATATTTTGAGTGGTACTAATAAACAAGAAATGTGATTTAGTGGTAAGCTGATATTTTTGGATAACACATGATTAAAGGAAAAGATAAACCTTAATATGTGTCTGATGTTGAGCTAATAATTTTTAATTCAGATAAATAGATGATTGAAATTGATAGTATTGGTAACCTTGAAAATGGTTGGTGATTTAATAAAAGTGATTTAGATAATATTTTATATTTTTTATTGAATTTTTGTATTTATAAAATATATTCAATAGTTATGAACTTATTTAAAGAATAAGGATTGTGTTAATTTTGAAAAAATATATGATTTCATGTGAGGTTAAAATAAATGTTATGGATTTCATCATGGGTTTATAAGTTTAAGGTTGATCGTAGGTTCAAAGGCATCATCACCCCTTTTAATTTTTTATGTGATGAAATTTTGATACTCTATTGAGGTTTAAATACCATTTAGAATTAGTATATGATTTTATGATAAGTTAATTTTGGACTATTTGATAGTGGGATATAGATAATATTTATGGTTGAAAAGTGATTCCTTGAAAAGGTGATATTTTTAAAGATATTTATAGTCAAATCAAGGATTACCTTTTAGATTAGTATCTAAATTTGATTCATGATATTTTGGTGAGGTTCACTAAGTTACAAGATTATGTAGTAATTTATCAGGCTGATTAATGATATTTGGGAGATGTTTTATTGGGTTGAGTTATATATAAAATTTAGGTTTAACATGTGATTTAACTTTAAAAATTAATTGGGAATAATACAATTAAAATTTTAGATATGTAAGCTAAAAGGTATGATATCACCATTTTGATTTTAAAATATTCTTTAATGTTGAGGTTATTAAGGTTATTTGGGTTGTAGGTTTAAGATCCCATATTTTTCAGGTACTTTTCTCTCTAAGTTCCTTTTGTTTGAACCTTAATGGACCAACCTTATTCAGATATGGAGATCGTTTGTTATAGAAAATGACCTAAAGTTCATGGATGTATGATTTTTTGAATTAATGGAGTCCTGTTATAAATGAGTTAGGTGTTAAAAATGGGTTTAGGGTGAGTTGTGATGATTTTAAGGGAAAATGTGATGAAAATCAATTGTAGAACATTTACACATCATGTAAGGGTATTGCACATCGTGTAATTTTTCGTGGGTTTTAAATAAATAATTCCTAGGTGACATATTTTTGTGTGTAAATATTTAAAAATCATTTCAAGATGTTTAATAGTATTACACGTCTTAGAAATTCCAGACCTACAATTTTAAACAATGTGTGCTGCTGAATTCTCAATTGTATTCAGCTATATCTCTCATCCTTTGACCTTAGGATCCTTTTGACAATTTTGGAGGATCCCAGATAGATCTTAATATTTCTCAACCTTCGTTATTAGTGAAAAAAAATATGGATTGAATATTTTCACCACTAGGTATCTTCTTTCTTCTCGTTGAGATCTATATCTCTTTTATACTCCTCCTTTTGAATAAAAGAAGCATGTTTACCCACTATTGGATTTAGATATGATATTATATTGTTATACCTTGACACATTTGATCTTGAATTTTTTATTTCAATCCAAATTATTTTCTTCATTGTGTTCTTGACTGATTCGCTTCAAATTGAGGATTCTTCCATTGGTGAGTGTTTTCAACAAATTGAGGTAGGTGGTTTAATTTTCAAGTCCCATAGTTGTGATTTTGATTTAGTGTATAAAAAATTACAGATTTGTTATATTTTTTTGAATAATTGAATTTCTTAAATAGGATTAATTAATTTGGTGATTTAATTACTTATAGGAATATAAAATTGATGGTTTTAGGAATAATTAACAATGGAAATTGATTGTGTGATATTGATGAGTAAATCAAATAATTAATTGGGAATTAATTATGAGATGTAGTAATTGTGAGTTTGGAGAATTAATTTGTTAATTAATCTATTGAATATTGATATTATGAAAGTAATAATTAATTATTGAATTAATTAATGGGTGGTTGATATATATGTGTAATATTATGTTATTATTATATATGTAAATGGTGAATAATAACATGGACATTCAGTCACGTATTATGAATTACAACATGATCATTCAACTATGTATTGTAAAATGGTGAAAGGTAACATGGACATTCGGCAAAGCATTATGAATGGTAATAAGTTAATTTAAATATGTATTGTAAAATAGTGAATGGTAACATGGATATTCAGCCAAGGAATAAAGAATGGTAACATAATCATTCAATTTTGAGTATTAATGAATGGTAACATGGTCATTTATTTGTGATAATTAATGAATCATAACATGGTCATTCATTTATGAAATAATAAATGGTAACATGGTCATTATGGTGTGTGAATCAATGAATGGTAACATGGAAATTCAAACATGGGATATCCCTTGGGGATAGTACAAAATATAGAATGGGCCAAAGCACGCATTGAGATATGGGTGTCCATGGGAACCTAAGGTTTTTGTGGTTAAAAAAATATTAATTAGTAATGTAATAACTATTTATTATGCATTGTAATTATTTCTTTATAGAGATGCATGCACTATTATCTGACTAAATATTATTTTAGACAACATTGGTGGTGTCCTACTAAGTTGTACTCACACCCTATTCGGGCTTCCAAATTAGTAATTGAATAGACTTTATTTTTGTATGATATGTTAAGAGAAGATGCCCTGTGTTAGATGTCTAGTTTGGGGATGGAGCTTGGATGAGGGAACCAGATATGGTTCTGGACCCACTTAGGAGTCATTGGTGTATTTATTTTTTATTTTCATTTTAGACACTTGACACATACTTTAGCATGGCTTGATTCTTTTTTAGTTGGATATCGTATTTCCTATTTTTTTGTCACAAGATCTTGATATTTCTTATTGAAATATATTGCTTCTAATATTGGTTATTATTTCCACGGGTGTATTACTCTGATCAAATAGGGTATAGTCTCCCCATGAATGAATTATCAGACCCTTGATTCTTGTCAGAAACCTCTATTATATGGTGATGTGCACTTGAGGTCATGTGACCGAGCGACTCGGGGCACGAACATGTGGCACTTGAGCCTGGATGTTACAAAATTGTATTAGAGGAGTTTTATTTTCACTTTCTTTTGTCTTACTATTTGTGAAAGGTAGAAAAGAGACTTGGAAGAGTTTCACCTTGGTAATCAGCTCTTTCATAGCAGTTTCAAACTCATGTATGAGGGAAACACCAAGTACTCATAGTGGGATTGTCTTTATTGTTGTTTATTGTTACAGTTTAATATTATTTCACTTTGAGTGGAACACTTATTGTGTGATGTAATAATTTTTTAAATTTCTTTATGAGAATTGAATTATGGCCAGAATGGCATGAGATTTTAGTTTACATTCATTGTTTTAGGCACTCAGTATTATTTTGTGACATGCATCACTTTATGCACTTATGTGAAAATGGGTTTTTGGTAAGTTGTTAAACTTGAACTGTTTTCTTGGATTATGAAATTGAATTGAAAATGGTAACTAATATAAAATTGGAAATGGTAAAATGATCTAATAATGTGAATAAATGGGTTTATAAATGAGAAACCTGAACTATGAGAAATTTTTTACCCTTTTAACTAGGATCTAGGTGTAGGATGGTTAAGGGTAGGGTTAGCACCTCGGTTTTGACTGCGTGATGAGATGTGGGGAAAATACTTGTTCTGACCTATTGTGTTTTTTCTCTTATGTAAATATGTTAATGTTTTCAAATATGTATTAAGGTGAATCTTTGGAATTGTAGAGTTATACCTAAAAGATGAATCTTATTTATTGGATGACTGGAAGACATGGTCATGGATTATCCTCCAGTGGTGGAACCTAAAGCATCAATAGTACCAGGTGAAGAAGTAGGGGAGAAGTTCTAAGAGAAATTTGGTTGCTTCATGAAGTTCATGGAAGGAGACCTAGGGTGGGTTGTTAAAATCATGTCTGATCTAAGGATAGAGTTATAGTTACATCATCCTTCACCTTTTACTAGAGAGTTTGGACCTAAATGAGATGAGTTCTAGGTTGAGTCCATCGAGATGATACTTCACCATTTAGAGACTCCTATTGAAAAAAGGGTCAATTTGGTTGCTTATATGCTACAAGGATTAGTGAATCATTGGTCGGATATTCAGGAATGGGCTGGATAGTCTGATGGAAAGTTATGGAAGTACTTTTTGGAGAGGCTCTAGAAACACTTCTATCCAGAGACGTTGAGGCAAGAGAAAGTAGCCAAATTAATGATATTGACTTAGAGGATCATGTTTGTGATGGATTATTCTAGATGCTTTATAGACCTGTAGTGATTTTCTCTAGAGTTGATATGAGATGATACAGCTCTAGAAAGATGCTTTCGGGATAGACTTATGTGTGAAATTAAGTCCCACGTTAACCTTTTTAGGTTAAAGAAGTTTTCTGAGGTGATCGATTAGGCTCTCATAGCCGAGGGGAACCTAAATGAGGCTTCTTACACTAGAATTTCTTTTTCCTACCAGATGATCAGGAGGTGTGACTTCTGAAAGTAGGAAGTTCCATTATGACAACTTTAGTCAAAGTAATGTAAAGAATACTACAGAGACAAGAGGTTCAGTTACACAAGATGTTACAAGAGTGATTTGTTATCAGTGTGGTAGCCTAGTGTATTATCTTAGGTATTTTCCACATCCACCAGTAGAGTGATGTTCTTGTAGAAATATGGGAAATCTGTAGAAGTTCTGTAGGACTCCAAGATAGAATATTAGTGAGGGTGTATCTAGACAAGGTCAAAATGAGGGAAGGGGACCTTCTACACCGTATCAAGATAGCACCTAGAGATCTATTAGATAAGGTAGTAAAGGTAGAGGAAGATGTGATTATAGGAAAGGGAATCCATATCAGAATAGTGGTGAGACTCAAGGGAGTATGATAGAATCACAAGGGAGATAGGTAGGATGACTACATGAAGTGCAACCTATACTTATAGATAGCAAGGTTGGACTGTTAATAGTGAGAAGTTCAATTCTGGTAGATTCTACATTATCTAGTTCCTTATTTGATACTAGTGTCTTTAATTCCTTTATATCTACAAAAATTGTTAATGGTTTGAGTATGGAGGTTGAGTTTCTAAGAGGGACTATGAATATAGATAAACCATTGGGAGTTCATTCTAGATACATAAGTCTGTTCAAGGGATGTTCTCTCAAAATTGAGGAATATGAATTTATGTGGGATATATATATTCTTGACATATCAAGATTTGACCTAATTATGGTTATGGACTGTCTCGATTCATATCTATCCCATATATATTGTTACCGAAGGAGAGTGACCTTTATGTATCCTAAAAGTGACCATCATATTCACCATGGGGAGTGTGATATCTAGGAGGGCCGAGCATGGACAATTACTCAGCAACTAGGAGAGTTCATAGCCTAGGTTTCTAGTTTATTTATGGATGATAGGGGATTATAGCATGACACATTTTTACATGTAGTGGAGTAGTTTTAGGATGTGTTTCCTGAATACTTATTAGGACTTATACTTGGGAGAGATGTAGAATTCTTAATTGATATCATTCTAGGGGATGATCTAGTATATATTCCACCATATAGAATGTCCCTGATAGAGATTTAATATCGCATGAATCAACTGGAGGAGTTAGAGGATAAGGGGTTTATCCGTCTGACTACATCGCCTTGGGGATCACCCATGTTGTTTTCAAATAAGTTTGATGGGAGTTTGTGCTTGTGTGTTGATTACTAGAAGTTGAACTAGATAAATATGAAGAACTGATATCCTCTTCCATCTATCAATGATCTGTTTGACTAGTTGAAAGGATCTTATGTGTTATCAAAGATTGACTTGAGATCAGGGTTCCATTAGTTGAGACTTCAAACTTCTAATATATTAAGGACTTATTTCAGGTGTAGGTATGGACTTTTTTATTTTTTTGTATTTTTTTTGGTTTGAAAAACACACCAGAAATTTTTATGGACTTGATGAGGAAAATATTTCATCCATATCTGGATTAGTTTGTGGTGGTGTTTTGGGACGACATTTTGGTGTACTCTAAGACTGATGATGATCATTCCCAGCATCTTGACATCATTCTGAGTACACTGAGAGAGTATCAGTTATATGTCAAGCTATCAAAGTTCCAGTTTTGGATCGACCATGTACACTTCTTAGGATACATCATCTTAGAAGAATGTGTTTTAGTGGACCCAGAGAAGGTTTAGGTAATTATTCCTTGGGATAAGCCCAAGAATGTGTTCGATAACTATAGACTTATAGGGTTAGCTGAATATTATGATAGATTCATCTAGGACTTTTCATGTTTGGGAGCACCACTTTTAGGATTGACCAAGAAGGGGGTAAAGTTCTAATGGACGAAATCTTGATAGAATGCCATCCAGAGTTAAAGAAGCACTTTACATCCACACCGATCTTGATCCTACTTGAGATAGGTGAGGAGTATACAATGTATTGTGATGTTTATGGAATTGGGATTGGAGCTGTGTTGATGAATAGAGATTGAGTTGTGGAGTATGGGTCTTGGAAGCTAAGGACTCATGAAAAAAACTACCCTATACAGGATGTTAAGTTGGAAGTAGTGGTTTATTCTCTGAAGTTTTAGAAGCAATATCTATTGGTTGAAATTTGTATGGTGGTTATCGATCACATGATCCCAAGGTACATCGTTTCTTAATGAAATTTGAATCTTCAGTAATAGAGATGGTTTGAATATATGCAGTATTTTGATTTTGATTTGGTATATATACATGGAAAAGGAAACAACGTTGGTGATTATTTAAGTAGGAAGACTCAGACCTAGATAGTTTAAAAGTCTAGTGTTGAGTGGATGATGATGGATTTACTAACTGAGATGCATGTGGTGGTTTAGGAGAACCAAGAATAGATGACTCTTTTATCAATTACAGTGGAGTCTATGATTTTGAGTCAGATCTGAGATAAGAAGTATGAGGATCTAGAATGTTTGTCTATGAGAGGAAACCTTGAAGGTGGGAAGTCACCTTTAGATTGGAGCATATATGAGGATAAGATCATCTATGTTAGGAATTTAGTTTTTGTGCCTATGAGAATGCGATAGGAGTTCATGTAGGAATTTCATGCCTCAAAATGGGTAGTAAATTCAGATGTGTCCAAAATATAACATGACCAACAACAAAAATTATGGTGTTCTAGAATTAAAAAATAGATAGCAGGGTTCATGACACGATGTTAAACATGTAAGCAGGAGAAGTTAGAGCATCAATGAGTTATAGGTATTCTTCAGTCATTACAAATTTTAGAGTGGAATTAGGATAATGTGGACATGGATTTTGAGGTGGGTCTTCTGAAGAAACAATGGAAGAATGCTTCTATCTGTTTTTTTGTGGATCAAATGATAAAAATAGCACATTTATTTCCTATATAAGAGGATTTCACAATAGTGCAGTTGGAAGTTTTGTATGTGTGGGAGATAATCTATATATATAGGGTGCCACAGACAATAGTTTCATATCGTGATTCACATTTCACTTCCCATTTCTAGAAGGTTTTGTAGAAATTTCTTGGTACATATGTATTATTAACTACAACTTTCCATCCACAGACATATGGGAAGTCAAATCGTACTATACAGGCACTTGAGTATATATTATGAGCATCTGTTCTTGAATTTGGAGTATCTTGGGATAAACAGTGGGATTTAGTAGCGTTTTCCTATAACATTAGTAATCAAGATACTATACAGATCAAACCATATGAATCTCTTTATGGTAGGACATGTAGAATATCATGATGATGAATAGAGGATGGTGAGTTAGAGTTTCTAGGACCAAGTCTCATGCAAGATATGTCAAAATAGGTTCATATAATTTGAAAACATATAGCTATGGCTCAAAGTAGGAAGAAGATATATGATGAAAAATGGAGATGGCCCTAGGGTGATCGTGTATTACTTTGGATGTTGCCTAGGTTGGATCACCATACAATGGATAGGCAGTGAAATTTGGTTCCTAGGTTTTTTGGAGCTTTTGAGGTAGTGGAGAGAATCAGGTTGGTGGCATAACGATTGGATTTTCGATAGAAATATAGCGCTATGCATGGTGTTTTACATGTATCCCAGCTTTTGAAGTGTCATACTGACCCTTCTCATGTGATCTAGGTATAGGATGTTGATCTTGAGATAGAAACTTCCTTTGAGTATCATCTGGTGCATGTATTGGATCATAGTGAGAAAGGTATGTGGGGAAAGAATATGTCGGTAGTTTGTTTATTGTAGAAATATGGTCATATACAAGTGGAAACTTGGGAAATAGAATCCAATATGTGGTCTCAGTGGCCCAATATTTTTGACTTGAAATCTTATATATGCTTGAAAATACAACTTGAGGGTGACCTATTATAATGTGGGGAGATTGTAAGATCCCATATTTTTCAAGTACTTTTCTCACTAAGTTCCTTTCAGTTGAACCTTAGTGGCTTAGTTTTGTTCAAAGATGGAGAAACTTTGTTTTAGATTATAACTTAAATTTTAGGTATGTATGATTGTTTGAATTAACAGAGTCCTAGTATAGATGAGTTAAGTTTCAAAAATGGATTCAGGGTGAGTTGAGAGGTTTTGAAGGGAAAATGGGTTGAAACTCAATTGAATAACATTTACACATCGTGTAAGGGTATTACACAACTTGTAATTGTTCATGGGTTTTAAATAAATAAATTTGATGTGATGATTTTTTTGGTGGAAACCTTTAAAAATCATTTCATGATGTGAAACTGGATTACATGTTGTGTAAATACCCGACCTCAAACTTTAAACAAGTTGTGTGGCTAAATTCTTAATTTTTTAGCTTCAGTTCTCATCCTTTGACCCTATGATCCTTTTTATGATTTTAGAGTCTCCTGGAGAGATCCCAAGCTTTCTCAACCTCCTTTATTGATGAATAAAAAGACTGATTGAATATTTGCACCATCAGGTATGTTCTTTCTTCTCATTGATATCTATATCTATCTTATGATCATCTTTATAGATAAAAGAAGGATGTTTAAACACTATTGGATTTAGATCTATATCTAATATTGTTATACCTTAATTCATTTGTTCTTGAATTCAGGATTTGGATCTAAATTATGTTCTTTTTTTGTATTCTTTACTGATCCACTTCAAATTGGGTATTATTCTGTTAGCGAGCGTTGTCAAAAAATTGATATAGGTGGTCTAATGTTCAAATACCATAGTCATGATTTTGATTTAGTACATGAAAAATTGTATATTTTCTGTATTTTTTGAGAAATTTAATAACCTAAATAGAATTAATTAATTTAGTGAATTAATTATTTATAGGAATGTGAAATTGTGAGATTTGGAAATTATTAACAATAGAAATTGATTATGTGATATTTATTATTGAATCAGATAATTAATTGGGAATTAGTTATGAGATGTTGGAATTGTGAGTTCGAAGAATTAATTGGTGAATTAATTTATTAAATATTGATATTGTGAAAGTAATAATTAATTATTTAATTAATTAATGTGTGTTCGAGAAATATGTGTAATATTGTGTTATTATCATATATGTAAATGGTGAATAGTAACGTGGACATTCAACCAAGTATTATGAATGGTAAAATGTTCACTCAATTATGTATTATAAAATGGTGAATGGTAACATGGACATTCAGCAAAGTATTATGAATAGTAACATGCTCATTCAATTATGTATTGTAAAATGGTGAATGGTATCATGGAAATTTGGCCAAGGAATATAGAATGGAAACATGGTCATTCTATTGTGAGAATTAATGAATGGTAACATGGTAATTCATTTGTGATAATTAATGAATTGTAACATGGTCATTCATTTTTGAAATAAGGAATTGTAACATGGTCATTTTTCTTTGTAAATTAATCAATGGTAACATAGTCATTCATTTGTGAAAATAAGAATGGTAACATATAAATTTAAACATAGGATATCCCTCAGAGATAGTTTATACTACAACATGGGCCGATGTAGGTATTGAAATATAGGTGTCTGGGGGAAACCGAGGTTTATGTGGTTAAAAGAATATTAATTGATAATGAGATAACTATTTAATTATTAATTGTAATTATTTTTTTTATAAAATAGCATGCACTATTATCTGACTGGATATTTTTTTAGACACTGCTGGTGGTGGCCTAATGAGTTGTGCTCACACCCTATTTGGGATGTCTGATCGGTACCTAAATAGACTTTATTTTTGTAGGATAGGTTAAGAGTAGAGGACCTGTGTTAGATGGCCAGTTTTAGGATGGAGTTTGGATGAGGGATCCAGATGAGGTTCAGGAATCACTTGGTAGTAGTTGGTGTCTTTATTTTCTATTTGTATTTTAGACACTTGACACATAATTTATCATGGATTTCTTCTATTTTAGTTGAATATTTCATTTTATGTTTTTCTTATCATGATATATTGATATTACTTATTGAAATATATTTCTTTCACTACTGGTTATTATTTTCACTGCTGTATTACTCTGATCAAAGATGGTATAGTCTCTCTATGAATGACTTATCATAACCTCGCTGCTAGTTAACATCATGTGAAATACAAAGAGGTGCGCTGGAGGTCATGTGACCGATCGTCTTGAGGAATTGACATGTGGCACCTGGTCTGGGACATTATAGTAGTATTATTTATAAAATGATCTATGTGGAACCTTTTTTTATTTTAAAATATTTTTTTGTTAAATTTATTATTTTAAGGTTTATTTATTTTGAGAATTATCTTAACTTGTTATTAATAATTTTTGGTTTTGGTTAATTCCTAAATATTTGAGGAATGAATTTCTATATTTTTTTATACATTAGAAGTTGATTTTAGTTTTGTAGTCATAAAATTTTTATCTCGAATCCTCTTCTCTTAGAGAAAAAAATAAGAATGTGCAAGAAATTGATTAAAAGATGAAATTATACTTTTCAAGAGAGTATATTTCTTTATTTTCTTATTCTATATGGTAAATGAATTCCTAAAATCTAGTAAAAAGATCTTAAGAAAAAAAATTCATATAACCTTCAATTCTGATGAATTGATGGTCTTTTAACCCCTCGCTGATTTATGACTTTTTGGTTGTTAACTTTCTCCAGACCATGTTATCTATTACTATATATTAATCCTTAGGAATTATATTTTTCTTATATGTACATATTTTCAATTCCCACTGATGTTATCCTATTTTGAAATTTAGTTTTTTTGTGACCTTCATAACTCCCTTTCTATCTTTTTAAGGGGAAGTTTTATTAACCCTTTTTATGATGTGGGTTTCCAACAAAGGAATCGTCAAATATCAAACTTTTGATTACCAAGAAAAAGTTTAAGTTATGAGGATTCAATTTATTAAGGGGGGATGGAATCTACCACACAAAATTTTATGAAATATTTCTATTTAAATTATTTTATTTATTTTATAGCTTGATTTACATGCAACATCGTGTTTAAATGAACCACGATATGCTATTAAAATATTATGTGACTGTTATAAACTAGACATTAAAATTGGTGGATATGAATATGATTAAATACTCTATAAAATAAATATAAAGTTTCAATAAATATTAATGTATTGATTAATTATTAGGAAAAAAGAAATCAATTTTTATGAAAGTAATTTTATTCTTCAAACAAAAAACATATTTTCTTCAAAAATGGTTATTATTATTATTTTTGATAAAAATAAAACAATTAATTTTTGTAACTTTTATAAATTAAATTTTACTAAAAAGATATAATTTTTGAATTTATCATGTAAAAATTAGCTTAAGATGATTTTTTGATAATTTTATGAAATGTATGATTTTTCAATGAATATTAAAAAAATATTTTTTTTATTGAAAACTATATTTTCATTTCAATAATGTAAAAAGATCCATTTTATTATAAAATGGTTTCAATTTAAAATTATTTATATTAAATTTTAAAAAATCTAATTAATTTTATTAAAATTAATTTTTTGTTTTAATTTGGTATGAAATCATTTTTGTATGTAAAAAATGTATTTTCTTGGAAAACTACTTTTATTCATGTGATATATTTTAACATAATAAATTAACTTGATCACAATTGGTGAATTATTTTATTTAAATTTATATATTATATACTCAATAAAATATTTTAACATTAATATAATATTTTTTACGCATAAGATATGAATAAATTTGGTTTTATGCTTAAAAATTGTATTTTTTTTCTTCTAAAAAGCGATTTTCTTCACATTTTTCACATTTATTTTAAAATTAATTGTTTCTAATTATGGGTGTGGAGTTTTATAAAATGAATTCCATATTTTGAATCAATATTTTTAAATTTTTTAAATAATCGTTTTTTATTTTTGGTCAATATGAAAAATAACTGCGGTAAAATTTTTCACCTTAGTAAACGATAAATCATGTTAATCTAGGTTAAAAGTAAGTGATAAGTCTATAATTTTTCATGAAAATTATTATTGTATGAATTGAATTATAAAATTATCACCTTAGGACCTGTTGGGAAAAAATCCCTCAAGGTATCATTGAAGCATTTTTGAGGTGATTGTGTTTGTTGACAAAGTGGACATCTGAGTTCTGATTGTTGACAAAGCAAAACAATGACATACAAATTTGTTGACAAAGAGGATTTCATGGTGGAATGTCGAGTTCAAGAGCTGAGGTCAACGATCCATGTTTGATTCAAGAACGTCAATAAAAGTAATGGATGATCTGGAGGCGGTACAAAAGATCAGATACAAGGTGGCGCCGTTTTCCATTGTTTGCCAAATTTTTGGGCCTGAAAATCAGAAAATGAAGAAAAGTGTTTTTGGAAAAGGGACTTGCGCACCGAGGACTTGGAGAATAGTAAACTTGCGCGCCATATGTTTTTCAAGATCAGAAGATCAAAATATGGAAAAGGAAGTAGGTTCGCGCAAGTTTGGGAGTTGGTCGCGCAAGTGTCTAAAAGGAGAGAAGACTTGCGTGCCGAGATTGGGTCGCGCAGGTGACTTGCGTGCCGTTGCGTAGGGTGGTCAGATTGCCTATAAATACTGGACCACCCCTCCTCATTTTTCACCGGAGTTCAAAACGAGAGCTCCCGTCGCGTAGGTGTGGTGGTCGCGCAAGTGGTGTGTGTGGTCGCGCAGGTGGGACTTGCGCGCCAGTGGTTGAAGTTGTGCGCCGGTGTTAGAAGTTGCACGCCGGTTGGCAGTTACGCGCCAATATTGGTTTGGGCGTAAAAGGAAGAGAGTCGCGCAAGTTTGGAGTTAAGGAAGCTTGAGTCGCGCAAGTGTCTGAGGAGGACTTGCGCGCCCGTTGTGACTTGCGCGCCGATACTTGCGCATTGAGGTTGACTTGCGAGCCAAGTAAGGTTTGTTCCAGCAGTGTTTTTCGGGCTGCGTGGAAGCTGGAAGTTTGCCCGATACCTTCGGTGCAAAGAGATATTCATCTACGGGTGAAAGTTGTACTTCAACAGAGCATCTACACACAGAGGAAGATGCATTCTTTCATGCAAATGAAGAGACCTACAGGTCTATAAACTGTGAGTGGATCCCTTCTGGAGTAGTGAGCTTAGGAAGAGGAAGTAGGTGATCCTCTCCACCGGCAGTGAGCCAGAGAGAGATAAACAGGGAGTGACCCTTGGGAAAGCAGTGAGCTAACCCTAAATATTGTAAAGGCAGTGAGCCTAGGCATAGAAGTGATCTAGCCCGAACATTGTAATCCACAGCTAGTGAAGTCTAGTGGAATTTGGTACGAACCGACAACTTGTCGGCGTATGCTCCTTGGACGTAGCCCTTAGCGGTGAACCAAGTAAAAATCTCTATGTCTGTCTGCTTACTTCCCTGCATTGCATTCAAATCATCATCATCAGGTAAATGAGACAAGTGATCACAGTAACCACACAAGTGCAAACAAAGTGACCCTTGTAACAAAGAGGTCAAGATCCAGTGGGGCAGAAAGAACTTTGAAAAAGAATATCCATACCCTGATTCACCCCCCCTCTCAGGGTATATAGGCCCCTATTGGCCCTAACAATTGGTATCAGAGGGACTGGTTGCTTTTATCAGATTTGTTTGAACTTGGTGTATCGATCTGTGTAGTTGAAGATATTGTTTGTGCTTATCTCGGTCTACCATGGGAAAAAGAAAATCTTCAAAGAAGAATCAGAAGTCAGGTGGTATCCCTCAGTGTGGAAGTGTTTTTGGAAAAAGTGTGATTCAACTAAAAGAATCAAACAGCTTACTGAAGGAATCATGCAGTGAACAGAAAAATGATTTGGATAAATCATACCACAAAAATACTTACTCAGTCAATGATGCTGATGGAATGAGTGAAGAACCTGACTTTCCGAGTGACGTTGGAACCAATGACGGTGAAGAAGAAGAAATTGAAGGAAGAATTGATATGCGAGCTGAGTTGGAGGATGCTCTTGAAGAGATAGATGTTTAGAGGGCCAAAACCAAGAAAGCTAACAAAATTGTTCGCGATGCCAAACTCTATATGCAGCAGCAAGAAGAAGAGAAGTCTGAGCTGATGGAAGAAATTGAGAAACTCAAGTTATCAACATCAGAGAACTCAGAATCAGTTAGTAAGTATAAGCTGAAGGTTGAAGAACAGAAAAGAGAGATCGATGACCTGAACAAAAAGGTGGAATTTGTCCATGGGGCTAAAGAATTGGATCATAAATCCACTGAGGAAATTAAATATAAAGGCATTCGGATCCATGATCTGGAAACTGAGATCAACAAGCTAAGAGGCTTAAATCAAAGGCTTATTGATATAGTTACTGACCTAACAGAGAAGAATGATTCTCAAGGTGAGCAACTACAAAAGCTGTCTAAAATGAAAGGAAAACAAAAGGCTGGTGATTATGAAGAGAATCAAGAGTCCGATGAAGTTCGGAATCTGAAATCCAAGAGTGATGATTTGGCTACACAACTATCTGAACTAGTTCAGAAGCATCAAAGACTACAGTAAGAGAATGCATGTTGCTCTGATTCTGTTGCTCAAGAAAAATTGAAGGTAAAGGAGCAAAATGACATGGTTGATGAGTTGAAGCATGAACTGGAAGATGAGATGAGTAGAGGGAAGCTTCTCAAGGAAGAAAATGATGTCAAACTTGAATAAAGGGATATGAAGATTCAAAAGTTGGAAGAGGAGCTAAAATCAATGAAGAAGGAAATGGAGAAAGGCAATGCTGAAGGAAATCCTAGAATGAAGGATGCCTTGCACCTATTATTTGATTATCCTTCAGCAGGTGATGATAAAATAAAGTCCAAATATGCTGCATCAGAGGAGAAGCATGAAAGGATTGTATCTTCCCAAAGGTCATCCTTTTTGGGAAAATCTGGAATTGGATATGATAATCCCACTCCTATGGCTGATAAGAAAAATGTAGTGAAAAATTCCAAAGGTAAGAAAAATCCTGTAGGTGCTGGAGATAGGCCTATGAGGATAGTTTCAAGGAGTGATGATATGTGCTATTTCTGCGGAGTTCATGGCCACACATCAAGCTTCTGTACAGAGGCTCTGGAGTACATCTCAGGCTGTGAAAATAGAAACTTCAATAAATCTAAGAACATGAAGAGGTACAATGACAAATCAGAGAGAAGAGTCTCTCAGAGGAAAGCATATGTTAGATGCTATTACTGCGGAAGAATGGGACACACAATGAGTACGTGTCAGGAAGCTCAGGAGCCTAATATCAAAAGAAGAACTCAAGGTGCATCAACATCTCAGCAGAGAGATGATGAAATGAGGTATGCCTTTGAGGTAAAATGTTTTATATGTTCTCACTATGGGCACATGGCGAGACATTGCAGTAATAAGAAAGCAGGAAAGGGAAAGGAACAAGAAAAAAGATCTCCACCACAGGAAGTGTACAAGAAAGAAGCCTGTACTGGGAGACAAAGTGGTAAGGAGAAGAATAGGCTTAGAGCCTCGGGGAAGTCACATGGAGCTGAACGAAAGGTGTATCAGTCACCTCCTCTATCGTACTCACAACAGCTCTCAAGGAGAGAATGTGAACAAACCTGGAAGATTAAGGGAAGATCTACTCCAGTTGTGATAAAGAAGAATGAACGTTCAGTGGAGGACCCACCACCAATGCAAAATAGGGTGGCGACTCATAAATCTGATAAAAGGCAGATAAGCAAAGAATGCATTGCAAAATTCGCCCCGCAACGAGAAGTGGAAGAAAATGGCAGATCCCTAAAATGGACAAAGAAGACAGGGAAGATGATAATAAAGGAGATTCCTGCACCGAGAAACAATCAAGGGAGATGGAATTTCGGTAGAACATCAAAGATCGAAATGTGTACCAGTGGGTCTAAACCCTAGATTGTGAGAAAGGCCAAGTCTGCAGAATCTTCATATCAGAAAAAGGCTCAGAATGTGAGCAAAGAATGCCTAGTCATATGGCCAGAACAGTTGAAGTTGACTAGGCAGTTGGAGGAAGCAAGAAAGGAGTGTGATGCGCTCCAAGAAAGAATCAAAGGGTTGATCCATCAGGATCAACCATCATCCTCATATTGAGGATTCTAGAAGAAATCCCCTCTCCCTATGTATATAAATGCTATTAACTGATGATTGATGTGTTTCAGGATTTAGGGAGATACGATCCAAGGGGAAGTGGCATCTAATATGACAACCCTGCTTTTTATTACAACTTAAACATGCTTTATTACATAAAACTTCACTTGATACAACAAAGAAGATCGAGAGGTTTAGTGTCTTTGGGGCTTAGGATCATTACATAAAAACTTTAAACTTGAAATACAACATCCTTATTGAAAACTTCCTTTACATGACCACTACATTCCTTCGTACTTAGCATTGCATGGGATAACCTGAGGACATGCATAAGAAAAGGGTGAGCTATAAAGCCCAGTAAGGGAGTACACAATGAATAACATGAGGAGTACAATACATGTTAGGAAATAGGCATATCAATAGAGCATAAGAGAGACATGAACATAAAGGCATGATAAAGCATGATAATCATAACATGGAAATGTGGCAACAACACTTAACATTGAATTAGCATGAGCCAAGGCTCATTGCACATGGAGCATGAGTAAACCCTCATTGCACTTGAAGCACGAGTAAACCCTCGTTGCACTTGAATTAGCATGAGTCAACACTCATTGAACATGACGTATCATGATACTATACTTTACCCAATGCATTGGAGCGCTATCAGGGCGCACCCTTCTTAAACATTTCATTTCATGCATAAGTGTGCCACATGGATCATAAAACATGGGTTCATAAAACATAATAATTTATTCCACGATAAAGGAATGTGGAATTCATACATGAAACTTTACAATCAATAAGTAAATGTGCATAAAGGTGAATACCCTTGATGGAGAAATGGGCATGGTATTCACTACACAATGATATTGGCTTAGAAAATCGGTGTGATTTCGGCAGCGTAACAGCGTGACATAAGAATTCATAAAAAAGGCTGATGAGAGAGAAAGGGGTTCCTCATCATATTTAAATGTAATGGATAGTAAGAAGGTCATATAGATACATGTCCCAACAATTGAAAATGAATTTAGATTCATGATACAAAAGTATTGCTTGAATATAAAAGAGGGAAAAAAGGTTCCTTTCGGAATTTCGACATAGTAACGGGTGTACATGAGAGGCATTTAATGAGAGAGAAAGGGGTATCCCATCATTCAAACAATAAGAGGGAAGTATGGGAGAGGTGCGAAACCATACCCCAACATTCATAAATGAAATTAAAAGGGCAATACAACTTAAAGAGAATTGACAAAAATGAGAAAGGAAGAAAAACCCTTACTTGGAAGTGTGCTTCCAAAGGCTAGAGAGAGGCTTGTGAGAGGCTTCTTGGGAGCTTGGGGCACCTTGAGAGGATTCTAGAGAGAGTAGGGCAGAGGTTGGACGAACTTCAAGGGCTTTGGGTGAGGAGGAAGTGGGAGCTTGGGTGGGTTTATATAGGAAAGGTGAGATAATTCTTTATTATTTAGGTTTGGGACCCCTTATATTAAAATAATCCAAACCACAAACCATCCCATGGTATTTGCCCATGGTATCTGGAAAAGGAAAGAGGAAAACAATATTTTACAAGGCCAAGGTCCGAACTTATTAAAAAAATTAGGGTTGCTTATGTGGAGGTGAGTCACACTCCCATGAAAATTAATTTAAAAAGGCAAAGTGTTGAATAAGTCTTGAGGGCTCCATTAATGCTTTGAAAAGTGAGTCAAACAAACCCAAAACCTCATTATTTTAATGATAAAACACATATTGGCCGAACATAAGGATTATGGTATTTTATTACATCACCATTGGGTCATTATGATGTCATAAAACACATTATATATTTAAATGGTATTTAATTTTTACCCAAAAATTTGACTGTCTCAAAAAATTATGAAAAATTCACCGTTGGATAATTTCGACGTCCTGATTCCAAAAATAATATTTATTTTATCTAAATAATTTCCTAAATATGTGAATTTTCACTTTTAAAATAAAAACCGACATTTATAAAAAATTCACGGGTTTTGACAGAAATGGCTTTCAAACCTTAATAAAAATTTTAATTGCATTCATAAAATTATAAGATAATTTATATTCAATAAAAATTAATTTAATATTAATAATAATATTTTATTAAAATATTATTTAATTCAAAAATACTTTAATTTAATAAAATATAATTCTTAATTAAATAATAACTAAAAACACCGTTTGTACTTTAAAAACTAATTACAATGTATCAAAAATGACTAGAAATTATATTCATTATTATATACAAAAATAATGTACATGAACATGGTGCTACTTATTTGTTACATAACCCCTTAAAATAGCCGCATAAGACCTAAGGGTAAGGTGTGCGATGGTGACAGACTCTTGGGGTTGCTCGGATAACATCGCTCGAGTGGTAATCTCTATCAACTTCCATTTTTCCCGTAGACGATCACGTTCGAGCTTGACTTGATGAAGCTCAGCTTGGGCTTGGTCAAGGGCAAAGCCCAAAGACACCACCTCCTTTCCGAGCTCCGACAAATGGGTTTCGTAAGGGGCAATTCTACTGGATGAGGCCATCGCTTCCTTTGTCTGAGTAGAAAATTGGTTCGTTAAAGCCTTATATTTAAACTACCCAGATGATCACTGTTCAACGGCTATAAAAGTAACGGTCACAAATCTTAACGTTAAACTAAAGAAGTTGACATCTTATAAAAACATAAAGAAAAATTTAACTGGATCAAGAGGGATTTTCCATTAATGAAATTTTGGGTCGTTACAACATTCCCCCCTTAAGAAATTTCGCCCTCGAAATTTTCCTTTTCCCACACTAAAACAAATGTGGGTAACTTAGCTTCATCATATCCTCCGACTCCCAAGTTGCTTCTTCAAACTTGTGGTTTCTCCACAACACCTTGACAAGGGGCATTGTCTTATTTTGTAGAACTTTTTCTCTACGATCCAAGATCTTCACTGGTTTCTCCTCATAAGAAAGATCATCTTCTAATTGTACCACCTCAGAAGAGAGTACATGTGAAGGGTCTGGTATGTACTTCCTTAAGAGGGATACATGGAAGACATCATGCACCTTGGCCATAGTAGGTGGAAGTGCTAGTCGATAGGCCACATCCCCAACACGATCAAGAATCTCGAAGGGGCCGATGTACCTTGGACTTAACTTCCCTTTCTTTCCAAACCTCATGACCTTCTTCCACGGAGATATGCGTAAAAACACCATGTCTCCGACTTTAAACTCAAGGTCTCATCGACGATTATCTGCATAACTCTTCTGTCTACTTTGGGCTGCCTTGATATGCTGCTGAATGGTTTTCACCTTCTCCACCATTTCTTCGACCATTTCTGGTCCAAGCAGCTTACGTTCACCGACCTCATCCCAACATGCCGGTGTTCTACACCTTTTCCCATACAGGGCTTCATATGGTGCCATTTGGATGCTCGAGTGGAAACTATTATTATAATAGAACTCAACTAGAGGAAGATGTTGATCCCATCCTCCTTTAAAGTCCATTGAGCACACTCTCAACATATCCTCAAGTGTTTGGATAGTCCGCTCGGATTGGCCATCAGTTTGAGGATGATAGGCCGTACTGAAGTTCAGTTCAGTATTCAGAGCATGTTTAAGACTCTTCCAAAACTTAGAGGTAAATCTTGGATCTCGTTCAGACACAATAGACAGTGGTACTCCATGCAACCGTACCACTTCCCTGATATATATCTGTGCCAGTTGATCCAAAGAGAAATCCTCTCGAATAGCAATGAAGTGTGAATTCTTTGTAAGACGATCCACAATAACCCAGATTGCATTGTTGCTTTTGGATGTCCTTGGAAGTCCAGTGACGAAGTCCATGGTGATGTTCTCCCATTTCCATTCTGGTATGGGCAATGGTTGCATCATCCCCTTAGACTTATGCCTCTCTGCCTTCACTTGCTGACACACCAGGCACTTTGATGTATATTCAGCGATCTCCTTATTCATATTATCCCACCAAAAGTTTTCTCGGAGATCTCGATACATCTTTGTGCTCCCTGGGTGAATAGAGAAATTTGAACTATGTGCATCATCCAAAAGTTCCTTCTTCAGCTCCGAACTTGATGGGACACATAGTCTTTTCCCAAACCGCACAATTCCTTCTTCATTAACATTAAACTCTGAGGATTTTCCCTTTTTGATAGCTTCCACTTTTTCTTGGATTCTCGCATCATCCTTTTGAGCATCCTTTAACCTTTCCAAAAGATATGGTTGAGCAATCATTTGTGAAAGGATTGATGATGTTCCCTTCTTTATGATTCCCACGTCCATCTTCATCAAGTCTAAGAAGATTGGATCCTTCTCAATTCTCATCATTGATAGAATTGCTGGATCCTTTCTACTTAGGGCATCTGCCACCTTGTTCTCCTTCCCAGGGTGGTAATGTATTGAACAGTCATAATCCTTTATGAGCTCTATCCATCTTCTCTGGCGCATATTAAGCTCTTTCTGTGTGAATATATATTTAAGACTCTTATGGTCAGTATATATCTCGCATTTCTCTCCATAGAGATAATGCCGCCAGATTTTCAAGGCAAAGATCACCACCGCCAACTCCAGATCATGCGTTGGATAGTTTCGCTCATGGATTTTCAACTGTCTTGAGGCATAGGATATCACTTTATCATTCTGCATCAGCACACATCCTAAGCCCTTCTTCGAAGCATCACTGAATACCACAAAAAGCTCCCCACTTGTGGGTAAAGTGAGCACAAGTGCAGTGATAAGCCTCCTTTTCAACTCCTTGAAGCTTTCTTCACATTAATCACTCCAAGAAAACTTTACTCCCTTTAGAGTTAGCTTGGTAAGAGGGTTGGACAATCGTGAGAAGTTTCTCACAAATTGTCGATAATATCCAGCTAACCCCAAGAAGCTATGGATATCAGTTACCGATGTTGGCCTCGGCCATCCCTCAATTGCATCTGTTTTGGAGGGGTCTACAGATATCCCATTGCTTGTGATGATATGGCCCAAGAATGAGACCTCCTTCAACCAGAACTCACACTTGCTGTACTTGGCATAGAGCTTCTCCTTGCGCAAAGTCTCCAGTACAGTTCTTAAATGCTCCTCATGGTCCTCCTTGGTTTTGGAGTATATTAGAATATCATCTATAAATACTACCACAAATTTATCTAGGTAATCTATAAAGACTCTATTCATCAAGTCCATGAATATTGCTGGAGCATTGGTGAGTCCAAAAGGCATTACTATGAATTCATAGTGCCCGTACCTTGTACGAAAAGCAGTCTTGGGGATATCTTCCTTCTTCACCCTTACTTGATAATATCCCGACCGTAAGTCGACCTTGGAGAAGTATTGTGCTCCACGAAGCTGATCAAAAAAGTCATCGATTCTTGGGAGAGGATACTTGTTCTTTATCGTGATTTTGTTAAGTTCACGATAATCGATGCAAAGCCGCATTGACCCATCCTTCTTCTTGACGAAGAGGACTGGTGCACCCCATGGTGATGCACTTGGGCGTATAAACCCTTTATCCAGATTCTCTTGTAGTTGTTTCTTCAGTTCTTCAAGATCAACCACAGCCATTCTATATGGAGTCTTGGATATTGGTAGTGCCCCAGGTATAAGTTCAATTGAGAACTCAACATCTCTTCTTGGAGGAAGACTAGGAAGTTCCTCGGGAAATACTTCAGCGAATTCCCTCTCAATAGGAATTTCTTCAAGGGTGGTTTCTTCCTTGGACTCAATCATCTGAGCCAGATATGCGTGCTCATAAGGCAGTAATATCCATGCTTGAGATGATAGAGCTAAAGGAGATTCATCTTCCTCCTGACACTTGTAAAGAATCGGGGGTCGATTCTCCATATGGAGTGTGATTTCCCTCTCCCGAAAATTTATGTTGGCTCTATATAAGGAAAGCCAATCCATGCCAAGAATTGCATCAAATTCCACCAAAGGGAGTATGACGAGGTTCGCCGGGAAATTCAATCCACAGATTATAACAGGGGAGGACTTATACTCATGGGATGCAATGATTGCCCCATTTGCCGTACTCACCGACATCTTTACTTCCATGATTTTTGGTGGTGCAGGGATTGTTCTACTAAACTTTTGAGATATAAAAGAATGCGTAGAACCTGAATCAAAAAGTACGTTCGCTATTCTTGAATGAATAACTAGCGTACCTGTCACCACTTCGTTGTCGGGGTTCACTTCGGCAGAAGTGATGGCAAAAGCTCTTCCTTGCTGTCTTGGAGGTTGTTGATTGCCTCCGATAACCCTTGGATTAGGGCACTGATTCGCAAAATGACCCGATTATTTGCATTTGAAGCATTAAACAACGCGTTGAGGTTCGAACGGAGCGTTCCTCCCCTCCGTCGCAGCCGCGGGTCCTTCTTGTTGACAGTTAACAGCTAGGTGCCCTTCTCTTCCACACTTGAAGCATTTTCTTGTCCCCCTAAGGCAATTTCCAGGGTGCTTTTTTCCACACTTTTGGCAAGTGGGGTGCTGGAATTTCTTAGCGCCGTTGGATTTATCCATCGGACCACCAGCATTGAAGTCCACCTTCTGCTTCTTGTCCCCATGATACCCCTGTGATTCTCCGATCTCCATTTCAACCTTGAGGGCACATCGGACAATTTCCTCATAGCTGTCGAAGTCACGGATCTCTAATGCTTTCCGTAAGCTAGGCTTCAGCCCACCAAAGAAGCGGTCAACCTTGCATTCGGGGGTAACGACAAAGCCGGAAGCGTATCGTGCAAGCCTTGTGAAGTTTGCCTCGTATGCTCCCACAGATTCCTCATCTTTCTGCTTGAGGGAAAGGAAGTCCCTTTCCATCTTAAGACGGAGGGTGCGTGGAAAATATTTATCGAAAAACATCTTCCGGAATAACTTCCATTCCAAAGCCTCGATCTCCTCCTCAGGCTTCGTATTTTTGATCAACGTCCACCATTGATCAGCTTCACCCTCCATACGATAAGCCGCCATGAGAACCTTCTCTTTTTCAGAGCATTGGAGGATGGAGAATATCTTTTCAATGGAGTTGATCCATTGTTCAGAAATCGTGGGATCAGATGATCCACTAAAAGTAGGAGGCCTTTGTCTCATGAAGCTTTCAATAGCGACTTGTTCTTTCTTAGGGGGGGTTGAACGTTCCTCTTGACCAGTGTTTCTATTCAAAACTTGAGTTAGCTAAGAGAGAAGCGTGACAAAGTTCGCGATTCCCGCTCCCATTGGATTGGGCATCTCATAAGTACAATCATCACACTGATCTTCACAACGGTTGTTAGCCCGAGTTCTCCTATTACCGGCCATTGGCTGGAATAAAAGGAAAGTTAGGGGTAACACATAAAGGGTAATCCAAAGACAAAAGTTGATGACTTATAAATAAACTTTAATCTCTTTAACTCATGAGTCTATAGGATTCAATCCAGGCTTTTCATGATCTTCCTTCTAACATATATCCTTAGGGGCATTTTTCCCTTAATAAGGGTTCATACTAAGATTGTGAATTTATCAAAACATATCCCCCGGGAGTGTCGTAACCAAGAGTGGAGCAAGACCCGTTGTCGTGCACCAGTTCCCATTCGAGTCTAGCTCAAAGCGGTGTTTTCGGGTTTTACCCCTAGGATACATCTGTGCCAGAGCCGCCTCTACCTGCTCGTATCTAGACAGGGATGTATTTGTTTGATAAACCACTTACTTAGTATTTACCAAAACTTAGGGATGTTTTTATTATGATTAGTCTTGTATCTAAGGCTTTACTAGGGTTTCCTAATCCCAAAAATAACTAAACCTATCCTTTGATACCAACTATGACAACCCTGCTTTTTATTACAACTTAAACATGCTTTATTACATAAAAATTCACTTGATACAACAAAGAAGATCGAGAGGTTTAGTGTCTTTGGGGATTAGGATCATTACATAAAAACTTTAAACTTGAAATACAACATCCTTATTGAAAACTTCCTTTACATGACCACTACATTCCTTCGTACTTAGCATTGCATGGGATAACCTGAGGACATGCATAAGAAAAGGGTGAGCTATAAAGCCCAGTAAGGGAGTACACAATGAATAACATGAGGAGTAAAATACATGTTAGTCAATAGGCATATCAATAGAGCATAAGAGAGACATGAACATAAAGGCATGATAAAGCATGATAATCATAACATGGAAATGTGGCAACAACACTTAACATTGAATTAGCATGAGCCAAGGCTCATTGCACATGGAGCATGAGTAAACCCTCATTGCACTTGAAGCACAAGTAAACCCTCATTGCACTTGAATTAGCATGAGTCAACACTCATTGCACATGACGTATCATGATACTATACTTTACCCAATGCATTGGAGCACTATCAGGGCGCACCCTTCTTAAACATTTCATTTCATGCATAAGTGTGCCACATGGATCATAAAACATGGGTTCATAAAACATAATCATTTATTCCACGATAAAGGAATGTGGAATTCATACATGAAACTTTACAATCAATAAGTAAATGTGCATAAAGGTGAATACCCTTGATGGAGAAATGGGCATGGTATTCACTACACAATGATATTGGCTTAGAAAATCGGTGTGATTTCGGCAGCGTAACGGCTTGACATAAGAATTCATAAAAAAGGCTGATGAGAGAGAAAGGGGTTCCTCATCATATTTACATGTAATTGATAGTAAGAAGGTCATATAGATACATGTCCCAACAATTGAAAAGGAATTTAGATTTATGATACAAAAGTATTGCTTGAATATAAAAGAGGAAAAAAAAGGTTCCTTTCGGAATTTCGGCATAATAACGGGTGTACATGGGAGGCATTTAATGAGAGAGAAAGGGGTCTCCCATCATTCAAACAATAGGAGGGCAGTATGGGAGAGGTGAGAAACCATACCCCAACATTCATAAATGAAATTAAAATGGCAATACAACTTAAAGAAAATTGACAAAAATGAGAAAGGAAGAAAAACCCTTACTTGGAAGTGTGCTTCCAAAGGCTAGAGAGAGGCTTGTGAGAGGATTCTTGGGAGCTCGGGGCACCTTGAGAGGATTCTAGAGAGAGTAGGGCAGAGGTTGGACGAACTTCAAGGGCTTTGGGTGAGGAGGAAGTGGGAGCTTGGGTGGGTTTATATAGGAAAGGTGAGAGAATTCTTTATTATTTAGGTTTGGGACCCCTTATATTAAAATAATCCAAACCACAAACCAT
This sequence comes from Viscum album, assembly GCA_963277665.1. Lineage (NCBI taxonomy): Eukaryota > Viridiplantae > Streptophyta > Magnoliopsida > Santalales > Viscaceae > Viscum > Viscum album. The sequence continues at coordinate 1,191,115,551 of OY728123.1, read as the reverse complement.
CTCATGGTATTTGCCCATGGTTTCTGGAAAAGGAAAGAGGAAAACAATATTTTACAAGGCCAAGGTCCGAACTTATTTAAAAAATTAGGGTTGCTTATGTGGAGGTGAGTCACACTCCCATGGAAATTAATTTAAAAAGGCAAAGTGTTGAATAAGTCTTGAGGGCTCCATTAATGCTTTGAAAAGTGAGTCAAACAAACCCAAAACCTCATTATTTTAATGATAAAACACATATTGGCCTAACATAAGGATTATGGTATTTTATTACATCACCATTGGGTCATTATGATGTCATAAAACACATTATATATTTAAATGGTATTTAATTTTTACCCAAAAATTTGACTGTCTCAGAAAATTATGAAAAATTCACCGTTGGATAATTTCGACGTCCTGATTCCAAAAATAATATTTATTTTATCTAAATAATTTTCTAAATATGTGAATTTTCACTTTTAAAATAAAAACCGACATTTATAAAAAATTCACGGGTTTTGACAGAAATGGCTTTCAAACCTTAATAAAAATTTTAATTGCATTCATAAAATTATAAGATCATTTATATTTAATAAAAATTAATTTAATATTAATAATAATATTTTATTAAAATATTATTTAATTCAAAAATCCTTTAATTTAATAAAATATAATTCTTAATTAAATAATAATTAAAAACACCGTTTGTACTTTAAAAACTAATTACAATGTATCAAAAATGACTAGAAATTATATTCATTATTATATACAAAAATAATGTACATGAACATGGTGCTACTTATTTGTTACATAACCCCTTAAAATAGCCGCATAAGACCTAAGGGTAAGGTGTGCGATGGTGACAGACTCTTGGGGTTGCTCGGATAACATCGCTCGAGTGGTAATCTCTATCAACTTCCATTTTTCCCGTAGACGATCACGTTCGAGCTTGAATTGATGAAGCTCAGCTTGGGCTTGGTCAAGGGAAAAGCCCAAAGACGCCACCTCCTTTCCGATCTCCGACAAATGGGCTTCGTAAGGGGCAATTCTACTGGATGAGGCCATCGCTTCCTTTGTCTGAGTAGAAAATTGGTTCGTTAAAGCCTTATATTTAAACTACCCAGATGATCACTGTTCAACGACTATAAAAGTAACGGTCACAAATCTTAACGTTAAACTAAAGAAGTTGACATCTTATAAAAACATAAAGAAACATTTAACTGGATCAAGAGGGATTTTCCATTAATGAAATTTTGGGTCGTTACATCTAAGGATGCGAAGTAAAGATCTGTTATGCTCTACAGGTTAAATTGATTCAAATCAGGAACCAGGGATGAAGAAGAATAGATGCAACTGAGCACAATTAAAAGTGATTGTGTTATTAGCTTTATCTCTTGTTTCCTACACCGAGTTCCAACTCAGTAGGCCTAGAGATTTTGTTAATGGCTCAATGAGGAGTGCCAGATTAGTATAAATGTTGCACGTGAGGAAGAATGGTTATGGGTCTCTACCATTGGGCCTAACAGATATGAGTGTTGTGTAACATAGGGGGAGCATTCAACAACAAAATCAGATGCCAGATCCATCAAGGAAACAATTGGATGACCCAGCTCAAGTGTTGTCTATCGAGAGAAGACATACTATGAGAGAAGCAACAGTGATCAAGCATTTCATGTTTATTTATTTTGATCTAACATTGTGATATCAGCTGACTGCTTTCAGGATACCAAGAAGCTGCGAGAGAAAATCAAAGGTGTGTCAACAAAATCAGAGAAAAGTAGCTGAAAGAAATGAATCCACTGAAAAATGAGTCAGTGAGCAATTTCTTGACGAAAGTGTTGAGGAAGAAAGCAACACAGGGGGAGAAGAAGTGGCTGAGAATTGACTCAGAAGAATATACTGATGATGAGTACAAGGAAGTAAAATCCTTATCTGCACAAAAGACAAAGTATCGAGATGAAATTGACAGGCAGAATATCATCAGTGATCAGTGAGCTCCAGTTCAGAAAAGCAGAATGAAATCACTATAGCAGACATCATTACTATCATAGGTTGAGTCAAAATGATTTGATGATGCAACTGATGAAGATAACTGGGTTTAGACCATGAATGAAGAGCTAAATCAGATTGAGAAGAATCAATCATGGGAGATTGTTTCGAGGCCAGCAGACAAGAATGTCATCGGGACTAAATGGGTCTATCGCAACAAGATGAATGAAGATGGAACAGTGATTCAGAACAAAGCACGACTAGTGTGCAAGGGATACTCCCAGATAGAGGGAATAGATGTTGATGAGACATTTGCACCGGTTGCAAGGCTAGAGACAATCAGATTATTTTTGGCCATAGCAGTGCAAAGAAAGTTCAAAGTGTTCGAGATGGATGTCAAATCCGCATTCTTGAATGGGGTTCTGGAAGAAGAGGTGTATATTGAGCAGCCAGATGGTTTTCTCATTCATGAGGATGAGAACAAAGTTTGCAGGCTGAAAAAGGCTTTGTATGGGCTGAAACAAGCACCAAGGGCATGGTACTCAAGGCTTGATCAGTACTTGAAGAAGCTTGGTTTCCAGCGTGGAGGAGTTGACTACAACCTCTATTTCAGCAATGATAGTAATCAAAGGATGATGGTGCTAGTGTATGTCGATGACATAATCTTTGGCGGATCAGATGAAGCTCAGTGCAGACAGTTTTCCGAATTCATGAAAAATGAGTTTGAAATGTCAATGATTGGAGAGCTAACATTTTTCCTTGGTCTACAGGTGACACAAGGAAGGAATGGAACTTTCATTTCTCAATCCAAATATGCCAAGGAGGTTCTAAGAAGGTTTGGAATGGATAATTCCAAGGAAATGCAGACTCTGGTTGCTACCCGGATGAAATTATCAAAAGATGAGGATGGAAAGGCAGTTAATATCACAGAATACAGGCAAATCATTGGAAGTCTGTTGTACTTAACCGCAACAAGGCCTGATATTGTTTTCGCCACATGCCAAGAAGCTAGATATCAGAGTAATCCCAAGGAAAGTCACATGCTTGTAGTGAAAAGAATACTTCGGTATATCAAGGGCACAGTGGACTTCGGGCTGACATATAACGACAAGTCTCAGACAGAATTATTGGGATATACTGATGCAGACTGGGCCGGTTCAGCATATGACAGGAAATCAACATCTGGAGGTGCATTTTATCTTGGCGGACTATGTATTGCTTGGTTGAGCAAGAAGTAGGATTGCATTTCATTAAGCACCGCAGAAGCTGAGTATATTGCAGCCACTCAAGCATGCACACAGTTATTGTGGATGAAGCAGTAGCTTGAAGATATGGGAGTTGAAGTGAAGTCTCCTATCGGAATCCGGTGTGACAACTCAAGTGCTATAAATCTTAGCAAAAATCCTGTCCATCATTCCAGGACAAAGCACATTGAGATCAAGTATCATTTCATCAAGGAGAAGGTTGAGCAGGGCATCGTGAAGTTGGAGTATGTGCCTACAGAGCTACAGGTTGCAGACATTCTGACAAAGGCCTTACCCAAGGAAGCTTTTGAGAGGCATCGACTGGATCTGGGAGTTCAGTCGATTCCTCGCACTTAAAATAGTGTGGATGTGGGACCCCCCCTCTCCCCGAGGTATGATGTGTTTTTCCCTAATATGATGATTTGTTCTCTACTCTGTTACAGACTGCAAAGGACTTCCTTTGGGTTTGTTGACAAAGGGGGAGAAGATCGTGATTGTTCAAGGGGGAGACAATGTGGAGATTTGATAAATCATGAATGATATGGGGAGAAGCTGACAGGTGGAGCAGCCAGATAGGGGGAGTTGAAGCTAGTTGAACGTGCTTAGCCAGAGCTTAGCTTGGACAACACAACAAATATGGATAAAGAGGTGTTGAAGCAGTGAGCAGAAAGGGGGAGCGTATTAAATCTGACGATGCTAGAAGTGATCGATCAAAGAATAGATATCACGATAGCTGAGGATCGTGATAAAAGCAGAAGAGTGGTGTTGGAAAGTGGTGAGACTATTTCCAAACCAAAAATTGGTCTTCCAACAAATCCATCAACAATTGGTATCAGTTTAGTACAAATTGGTATTATTTTGGTGTCAACAGTGGATGTCAGAGATAAAGTGATTCATTGATGAACTTTTCATTTACTCTTGTTTCTCACGCCGAGCAGTGCTCATGTGGGCTTAGAGTATGTGTTGAGTAAATCCTTGATCGCTATCAGAATTGAAATGAGGCGAATGGAGGCTGAAGAATCAACGACGTATCTTTGTTTTGGAAGAGTTGTCAACAAACCCAAAGGGGGAGATTGTTGGGCAAAAATCCCTCAAGGTATCATTGAAGCATTTTTGAGGTGATTGTGTTTGTTGACAAAGTGGACATCTGAGTTGTGATTGTTGACAAAGCAAAACAATGACATACAAATTTGTTGACAAAGAGGATTTCATGGTGGAATGTTGAGTTCAAGAGCTGAGGTCAACGATCCATGTTTGATTCAAGAACGCCGATAAAAGTAATGGATGATCTGGAGGTGGTACAAAAGATCAGATACAAGGTGGCGCCGTTTTCTAGTGTTTGCCAAATTTTTGGGCCTGAAAATCAGAAAATGAAGAAAAGTGTTTTTGGAAAAGGGACTTGCGCGCCGAGGACTTGGAGAATAGTAAACTTGTGCGCCATATGTTTTTCAAGATCAGAAGATCAAAATATGGCAAAGGAAGTAGGTTCGCGCAAGTTTGGGAGTTGGTCGCGCAAGTGTCTAAAAGGAGAGAAGACTTGCGTGCCGAGATTGGGTCGCGCAGGTGACTTGCGCGCCGTCGCGCAGGGTGGTCAGATTTCCTATAAATACTGGACCACCCCTCCTCATTTTTCACCGGAGTTCAAAACGAGAGCTCCCGTCGCGCAGGTGTGGTGGTCGCGCAAGTGGTGTGTGTGGTCGCGCAGGTGGGACTTGCGCGCCAGTGGTTGAAGTTGTGCGCCGGTGTTAGAAGTTGCGCGCCGGTTGGCAGTTACGCGCCAATATTGGTTTGGGCGTAAAAGGAAGAGAGTCGCGCAAGTTTGGAGTTAAGGAAGCTTGAGTCGCACAAGTGTCTGAGGAGGACTTGCGCGCCCGTTGTGACTTGCGCGCCGATACTTGCGCGTCGAGGTTGACTTGCGCGCCAAGTAAGGTTTGTTCCAGCAGTGTTTTTCGGGCTGCGTGGAAGCTGGAAGTTTTCTCGATACCTTCGGTGCAAAGAGATATTCATCTACGGGTGAAAGTTGTACTTCAACAGAGCATCTACACACAGAGGAAGATGCATTCTTTCATGCAAATGAAGAGACCTACAGGTCTATAAATTGTGAGTGGATCCCTTCTGGAGCAGTGAGCTTAGGAAGAGGAAGTAGGTGATCCTCCCCACCGGCAGTGAGCCAGAGAGAGAGAAACAGGGAGTGACCCTTGGGAAAGCAGTGATCTGACCCTAAACATTGTAAAGGCAGTGAGCCTGGGCATAGAAGTGATCTAGCCCGAACATTGTAGTCCACAGCTAGTGAAGTCTAGTGGAATTTGGTACGAACCGACAACTTGTCGGCGTATGCTCCTTGGACGTAGCCCTTAGCGGTGAACCAAGTAAAAATCTCTGTGTCTGTCTGCTTACTTCCCTACATTGCATTCAAAGCATCATCATCAGGTAAATGAGACAAGTGATCACAGTAACCACACAAGTGCAAACAAAGTGACCCTTGTAACAAAGAGGTCAAGATCCAGTGGGGCAGAAATAACTTTGAAAAAGAATATCCATACCCTGATTCACCCCCCCTCTCAGGGTATATAGGCCCCTATTGGCCCTAACAGGACCTAAATTTATTATTTTAATGGATACTTTCCCATGAAAATTATTTATATGTTATTTAAGTCAAAGAAAGTTTCAAAATGTCTCTCTCTTAATTTTAAATATCCTTTATGTGTTCACATTGGAAAAAAACTAGTTATGAATAAATATTAATATTAATTTTGGGAATAATTAAATTATATTCATGATTTTAATTTATTTATAATTTTTAGGAATTATATAATTACCTTAAATGTTTCCACAACACCAAAACATTATTTATTCAATTAGTGGATAAATAAAATAAATGATTTTTAAAATATTAATATTTATTTAATTTGATTAATTTATATTCATACAATAATTTTATTTGTAACTTTGATATAATATTTTTGTTTCAAAATATTATATTATAATTTGACCTTCTCTTTATGTATTTTTATTCAAATTAAATAAATATTTTTAGAGTTGACAATAATGATATTTTATCAAAATAATATTTTATTAAATTATTTTAAAATCATAAAAATATTTAAATAAGGAAAGGTGAATATTATATGGTTTAAAATTTCATAACTTGTCCATTTATGGTCAATTTTTTACCTTATAACTAAAAATTACAACCCTTTAATATTGAAAAGGTTGTTACCGTAGTTTAAATTAAAATTTGTTAAATAAGGATTAATTAAAATTATAAGGTTTAAAATAACACCTAAACATGTATAAATTATATTGGTTGATAGTATTAAAAAACTATCCTAACTTATATTTTAATAATTTTCTATTTTTGGAATTTTACTCAAGAATTAATTTATTGTAATGTAATCTTTTGAGAAATTCCAAATGTAACCCTCACCTCAATTATAAAAGGAAACTCCTTCCTCACTTAGTTACAACTATTTTATCCTTATATATCTAAAACAATATATAAATTTCACTTATAAACTTTCTTATCCACATTATAGTGGTTATGATAATCCCAAAAGTCCAACCTTCGATCACTTTATAGGAGATCTAAATGAGTCATGTCAAAGAAGAGGTAATTGCCTTATCCAATCACTTTATTTTTTACTATTATTTACCTCCTATAAATATATGGTATTTATCCTAAAATAATATCTTAATTATCATAAATATGATTAATTTTTTTAATTATTTTTAAAACACTATTATACACCCTCTTTCCCATAAAATGAGAAGTGAATTATCATTTGTGTGTACGTACGACTTACCATCTCCATGTAGCGATACAATTAATTTTTCACCACCATTTTTTGGATGGTTATTATGATGGGTTTAATGTTTATATTTTATATTTATGAAATAATTATACTTCTAAAATTATTATATCATATCTACCTACTTACCATAGAATCATTGGGAAATGATAACGTCAAAGGTGCGTACGTGTGGACTACCACCTCCACAAAGCGATGCAATTTATTTTTATTAATATTTTATGTGTATAGAAATGAGGAATAATTTGATTAATATATATGATATAATAATTATACTATAAATTTTAATTAATAATAACCTTTCTTTCTTTCAATTTGTTGAAAAATGAAAACAATGTTCATGCATACGTACAACCAACCCTCCCCATGAACGGTGTAATTCGTTTTTCTATATATAATATTACCAATGACCAAAAATAAGTATATAATGAATATTAATTATATTTATATAATTATTATAATTATGGATTATATGGAACCATGATCAAAATACAAGGACTAAAACTACTAAACTAGAACATACATGAAAAACAAAGAAGATATCACCCAGAACAATTATTTTAATAAAGAAGGGTAAACAAAAGGGTGATAAAGGGTTATAAGTAAATAATATATGGTATGATATAAATTATTATGGTTATATAATATTATTATAATAAATATATATTTATTATAAAATAGGATCCAATAGATACAAAGAAATTCATACCTAAGATAATGGATTTTTGTCTCACTTCTATTTCTGTGGGACACATGCCTTACACACCACTTTTTTATTTTGTGGGGTGTATATACTTCCCATGAATTTATTTTATGATTATTATCCTAAAAATTATGGTATATACATATCTATATAAGTTTATTTCTTTCATGGGGATTATTATTCAAAAGTTACCAAAGTGGTAAGGGATTCATGTTAATCTCATTGTTTATCAGGATTGTTATGATTATGCTTTTTATGTGGAAATATTATGATTTAAATTTTATGAAACTAGTGTATTTTATTATAATATGGTTATTTATTGATAATATATGTGTTCCTTTCATTATACTCATCTTAAGTACTCAAAATACCAAAAATTTATTTTTATGGAAAGTCGACTTTATTTCTCCCTTCAGTGGAAATTTTTTTTCCTACCATATCCATTTTTTATAAAAACTATTTAAAGAAGGATTTTAATATTATAATATTATTTTTTAAATAATTTTTTACCCATGTTTTATTTTTAAAATGGTTTTAAAAGGAACATTCTTTCAATTTTCAAAACGATGTATGTTTTTTTAGTTTTTTAAAAAACCTTGAAAATAATGTTTTCAACTTATACAACATGAACATAATTCCCCATCATGAAGACCAGTAAATGTTTTAAAGATTAATTTAAAATATTTCATGGTTATTTTCAAAGATTTTTTTCCAGAATATTTTTATATACATTTTTAATGAGTGATTTCAAAATGGAAAGCTTATTCTCTATAAGAATATTTTAATGATCTTTTGAATCATCAAAGAAAATAGAATAATTTTTTCTTATGATATAATGGGAATATGATCTATGTATACCATCATTATTATTTATTTGGATGGATTATGTTTATTATGGTATTTTTTTTTGAGAATGGTTCCTTTTCCATGGGTTATACTATTATGAAATGTTTATAAAACCCATTTCATTTCATGGGTTCCAAGATGATGAATATTTTATGATATTGTAGAACACATATGTATGATTTTTATTATGTGATTGGTGGGACATATATCTCCCTCCAATTAATTGGGTAAATATTTATATCTCATGAGATAAACATGATTGAAATGGGGAGTGAACCCATTATAGTAAGGGACTATGTCTACTGTGATAGTATTAGGAGTGAACCTTAAATAAAATGATGGTTTGGGGAGTGAACCCATTACACTATGATAGCCTTGTAAATGACCTTGACTACTAAGTAAATGATTTTTTATTCTTATGTGTATATCGATAGTCAATGTCTTATGCCTATGTTAAGCTTTCATTGCTTATTTTATTTGGTTTCCTTATGATTAATGTCTTATGAGCTACCAATATTTATGCCATAACTTAATATTATAATATTTGATATGTAGGTTATGGTTTTCAAACATTTAGATCATGTATTTATACCCTTATGCTCATGTTATGCTTATGTGATCATTGATATCTCCCTTGTTTACCCTTACTGAGCATCCGAGCTCACCCCTTTATTATGTTTCTTTTCCCTAGGTTATGAATAAAAATACTAAGTATGGTATGTCTAAAAATGGTTCTTGTTATTAATAAATGAGTGGAATAATATGTAGATAATTTATGAACTATTTTTTTATGTTTATAAGTTTCCAAAGATACTATACCCAAACATTTATAACATGGATTGAAATGTTATATAATAAATATTCATCTATTAAGATGTAATATCTATGTATGAAAATATATTTCTCTATATATCATGAAATATAACATGACTCGTTCCATCATGAGTCATATCCCATCAGTCCTAGGTTCAAATTCTTAATCAAAAAACAGACTATATGTCATTTTCATGTCAGATGCATTCCTCACACAAAGCTCTATCTATGCTTTTGCTCCCAGATACAAAATAGTATCACCCTAAACACACCTATACTATATAATCAATCACACCTTCTATGCATAAATCCATAATATAAATCATCTTCCTATACTTTTATCTCTAAGTCATCCACAAGCTCAAACCGACCCTTTACTCACAAGGGATACTCTCATATATCACAACCCATTTCAAGATTAAATAGGGATAAAGATTCAACTACACATATAATAATATACTTGATATGATCTTGAGTAAAACTCATCACTACCAGGCTCTCCAAATTAGTCTATAGAATATATTTCATATACTTCACACTTCGCAAAGAAACTTCCATGCTTCAGTTTTAATTGTCTCAAGGTAACTCATAAGACATATCCCTACCCTAGTGATATTATTAATATTAGGTGTTCCCGTACCCATACTAAACTACCCACTCTAGATTCATTATCAAACTCATATTCCCAAAAAATAAAGGAATGGAAACAATAAACAACACACCTCACCCTGCCACAGACACCCTAGAATATAAAGGTTTTATATCACTCGAGATCGACTCTGATCCAACTTACCCAATACCTAGACACATATATAATAAACATAGATTACCATAACCTGTCATCATATATATAATAATAAACAAATACCATGGTTCAGTTGAATAGAAAAATGAGAAGTTATATGGGAATACATCATATAAGTTATTGTGGAAACTTTATATAATGAAATTCTTCTCATAATTAGATTTTCAAATATATTATTATACAAATTTATGTGAATCCTACATGCTAGATATGATGCATTGAAACATGCCTATTTTCACCCTGAGATAAGATAAAAATAAAAAATAAATAATTAAAAAATCACATGAGTCATAAAATAATCAATTATAATTGTAAAACTCAAGTATAATAACCCGGAATTCTTGGAAACTTGGATTTCAAATCATGAAGGTATTGTCCATACACAAGCATAAGTTTTCTCCCAAATTTTCAACTAGTCTTATCTTCATCTACCATATCCCAAATAGTATAAAATGAAAAAAGGGTTCTAATATCACTTTGTAATTTCCTAACCAACTTGAATAGTGACCAAAATGACAATACTACATAACCATAGGCATGAATCCCCATACATCAGAGGTTGATGACTAGCAACATGGGTTTGATAAACCACATGAGTAGATTATATTGTATAGCACCATTATAATGATAATAAAAAAATAATAGAAACATATATAATATTAACCACATTAGTGTGTGGAATATGGAATTATATAGGAAATAAAACTATAACAATAACATATCCATGATATAATATATGCATCTCATATATAAAAACAATCATAGAACAAATAAAATATCACCCATTGATTGATTATAAACATTACAAGATAAACTAAAAATAAAATGCACAGATACATAATCACTACATAGGTACTTTCCTTAGACTGAACTACATAATCCCACCGAGATTTCCTAGCTCAAAAACCTATACTCAGTCCATCTCCCAAACTTGTATACCACACATAAGGTCTATATAATCACCAAGGTTCTTGTGCATGGTTTGAGAAAAATACTCTGTTTTTCACCACCAACAATGTCCCTAATGAGAACTAAAATATATGTATGTGAATTTACTAAATTAAAATTAATTCTTAAACATTATATGGGTACACTAGTTGAACCATTGGGAAATTTAGGAGTCACCCAAATAATCGACACATACCTTCTTTGACTAGTCTCAAGATGAGATGATGCTATCATAGTCTGAGCAGCACTGGAGGGGGAAAGATCCATCACCACTCATTCCATTAGTCAAAGTGAATGATATATCACCAAATAATATCTAAGGTAAATGATACATCATCAAAGCAATATATAGGAAAACAATGTATCACATAGTGCGATGGATAACTATATACGACATGGAAAATGATGGATCATCATACAATATAAATTTAAACAATGTATCACTACACAAATCACAATCAATCATAAGGAAACATCACTATACTCATCATAATTAGGGTGAATTATATATCTCTTGGTTAATGATGTATCAACACACACAATAGAATAAATGAGATATCTTATGGTAAATAATATATTACAACACTTGATAGGGATAACGATACATTTCTTATTCAATGATGTATCACCACACACCTTAGGGAGAACAAGATATCACCCAGTGAATGATATATTACCACACATGAAATAGAAAATGATATATCGCTGGGTGAATGACATATCACCACACATTATAGGGTGAACGAGATATCGCCTAGTGAATAGTGTATCACCACACATTATAGGTAGAATGAGATATCGCTTAGTGAACAATGTATCACAATACATGATAAAAAAATGAGATATCTCATGGTGAACAAATGATGTATCAGTACACATGATATAGATAATTACATATCTCCCTGGTGAATTATGTATCACCAAAAATTATAGGGTTAATGAGATATATCCCGATGAATGATGTATCACCACACAAGACATGGAGAACGAGGTATTTCCATCATTACTATCTAAGGAGAATGATCTAATACTAGTATAGAAACTAACATACTTGATATTTCAACACATAATAAATATAGGGTGAATAATCTATCAATATAAGAAATACAATAATAGGGGTGAATGAGTTTCCAATGTAAGAATCATAATAGAAATGGGTGAATGAATTATCACCACACAGTTGAGCATCAACATTACAAAAACATAAATACAGTAAAAGAGTTATCACTATAAGTATTAGTTAAACATAACCCAAGGTACATACTAGGAAACTCACATTACATACCTTTTACCCATAAGATACCTTAGAAAATCCAAAACTCTCTTGGTACAACTAAGGATCTATTATAACTAATCATCTCATAAGGGTCATTCCATTATGGGAAATCATCATAATAAATTCCAATATCAAGAATATTTCACCACCTAGACTAACCAGTACATTATTTCTTACTATCAAGTAATATGAAAAGGTTCCATAAAAGGCTCACAACATGTTAAATACAAGGTCACCTATCATGGATCCATTCCCTAAGTTTTAAGTCACATCCCTAGGAAATATGATCATAGATGACCATGTGTTCAAAAAATATGGTGTATAGAACCTATTATGATCTAGATATCACATAATCGTCACTCATTAAGTAGAAGAACCTAATTTGGTTTTGTGATGGGTCAATATCATAGACTTTAAATACCCATACCTTGTATGGACACACCCATATTATCCTAAAGGCTCACCACTAGAAATGTTCCTAGGTGAGTGTTATGAAGGACTTGTCATAGGTCCAATCAAATAATATTTAAGAACTCCTAGAATATTTCCTAGTGGATGACCAGAGTCATATCTAAGGAACCAAGCCAAACACTCATCATTATTCCACTGTAAATTTTTTATATTTTTTATATTTTTTTTCTAGGAATAAAAATAGGAAAATAAAGGGGGGGGGTTGTTTTTGGTGTGTGAAGAAAGAATGTAAAGTAATTAAAATTATTGGAGAAATAAGAGAACTAGTGGTGATATTTTGGTTAGATTTCCACTTTATACCATCATCAAAATAAAATGTGTAGGATCCATTATCAATATTTCTTGATGAGAAGATCCAATACCTTAGATCCCACACCCTTTAATTGAGTTAAATATTAAAGTCCCATATAATATAACCATAGTACATAAACCCTTAATTTATATGTGAGAGAGGTATCTACCTAGAAAATATTAATAAAATCACAAAACCTTAGGGCACACTTAAAGGAAACTCCCAAATGGGGAAGTTATATCTTATTATGATGAAATAACTAATAATTGATTCCATATCACAAGCCTGTGACAACATGAAACTTAACTACTCAACCCATAACATTACATTATATATTTAATGAGTTGATCATAGTTAAAAATTATGTAAAAAATGTAAGAAGAAATATAATGAAAAGAACTAACAAAAGAATGATGACCACCAATACTTCATCCATCTAATCCACTATAAATCTAGAATAAATGCAATAAAAGGAGGACCTTTGACAAAAAAAGTGATTAATAATTAAAATATCTCTCTTCTATTGGGTTAACCAATCATGTGGTGTTAGTTATCCATGGAGATGATAAAAAGTGTAAAAGTAGTAAGAAATAAATAGAAAGAGAAAATAAATCTAAGATATATTTGGAATATATAGATATAAAATCCCCTTTATCTTCACCTTTTTCCTCTTATAAATAGTTAATTCCTTTGATATCCATAATTGTGGAAAGATTGTTCACTGTGTTTGTTCCACATGGTAGGGTACCAGCCTGAGCAGTGTCATTAGTTCCACATGGGAGTGATTAGATTATAAATTTATACTTAACCCAAAAAGAACTAATATGAAGGTATGCTGAATAGTGTAAGTAAAGGGTTGAACCCATATGGAGGTGATGATAATGGATTTTGACCTAGGTATTAGAATATAGAATAAATTCATCATGATAATTTTATGAGGTTGGGTTTTTTGATAAGAAATTTTATTAGATAGTATTTGATGGAAGAAGGGTTCATAAATTTTTTTATAGAGAACATGAAAATGATATCCCTAAATTTAACAATGGTAGGTCTATTATATTAGACCATATAACAATTCAATATTCACCAATTTAGGTTCAGTTAGGAAAAATATATCTACCTAATTTAATGACCACTATTTTTTCTATAGGTAGTTGTCAGCCTAGATGCATTAGGTGTAACTATGAAGGTGGAAAATAAATCAAACTATTTGTCCAGGATTGGTTTATTCCAATCAGGTTAGGATCCTTCCCTTAAAATTCCATGGATATGGTTCATGAAAGATAATGAAATATTATTTTATTATTAACATAATTTCCTATATAATAAATTACCCAAGATTTGATTTATATATTCATTGAAGAGTTTCTTCCCCTACTCTTGACCCCTAATCATAAAAGTATTAGCCGCACATGGTGATAGAATAATTAACCATACTTAATAGGATAATAATAATTGTAATGGACATTTAAATGAATAAATGATTAAATAAACAATTATAAATGAAACCACTTACTTGAATTGAGAAGAATTAATCACAAAACAATTGGATTTGATCATAACAAAAGGTTAAAATCAATAAAGACAGTAAAAAATTCCTTTGAATGAGAGTAAAAAAGAAGGATGAAAGTAAAAAATGAAAGTAAAATGAGATAAAAGTATGTAAATGAGCTTATAAATTGAATTTAAAAGAAAAGATTATAAATCCAGGGGTCCCTTGGAATACAAATAGGCTGAGTCACTTACGATGTAAATGTATTTTACGGCATAAGTATTTATGAGTTTCCCTATACCTGAAATTTTTACACCATAAGTAATAGTATTAAAATGTTAATTACAAATTCCTAGTATCTGATATTTCATATATCTATCATTTATGGAATGAATTAAATCATGGGACCTTTAGGAAGTTTTACTGTATGAAGAGACTGATGGTTTTATGAAATAAGTCTTCCTCTTGAATCATATGTTTTCTTTATCTAGATACTTTTACAGATTGAAAAAAATTACTACTTGGGTCTATGGCTTGAAAAAATATGTATTTGAGGATTTTACACCATAAATAATGGATTTATTATGTAAAGTTTATATAATTAATTCATTTCAATATCAAAAACTCTATAGCATAATCAGTTCCAATTTCCTACAAAACCAAATAGAAAACCACAACAACATAGTATGAAACATGTTTAAAGTGAAACGAATTGAATCCAAATTGTATATATGAATTTATATTATCAAATTACCCCATACATGAACATTTTATTATCCTCAAGGAAAAGGAATCTCAATAAGAATATCAAAGGAAGAAATTTTTATAGGAAACATGAATTACAACCATGAAAATTAAACCAAGTGTTAGAAGAAAGGTGATAGTCGTCCAAAATAATCCATAAACATTTAATCATTCATTCCTCATGGTTAAGTTATTTATTTAAATCCCTTCTTCCTTTAATTTAAATTTCTTAACTATTCATTAGAAAGCTAAACCCATGTTTCATTTTATTTTACCATGAATTTTTTTATCACCACTCAAGGTAAAATAAAAATGGAGTTATGCTCATACCCTAAATAACTACTCCTAACCATATTATTTAATTAGATATAACATCTCCACTTCATAAAGACAAATCACATAATTAATCATGAGTACTTAAACATTATGGTTCAAATGACATTTATGTTGAGGGAAGGTGGGTAGATAATAAAAATATAGATAAAAATGAGGGTTAAATGTAATTTATTATGCATGATAATTAAGAATAGTCTGAAAAATAACCTCCTCTATAAAGTAGTACCACATAACCCAATATCAAAGTAGGTCCATTAATATTCCATGAAAGTATAATATAGGTACCCTACTTCTTTATTTTTTTCAGAATTCATGTTTAGGAAAGATCTCACATCCACCACCTAACCATATAGGATCTATCATGAGATTAAACAGTCTGATAATGGTAATTTTGACCTTCCTAATACAAAACCAATATTTTTATCTTTTATTTTTTTAGAAACAAGATAGTCATGAAGGTATATCCTAAGTAATCATGGACCACATATTGTAAATTATGTGAAAACACCAACACACATCCACTCAGTAGTAATAATCACATTTCCATTAGAAATTACCATCTATCACACACTTATTCAAATGAAAATAATGAAAAAAACAAAGATTAGGGTATGAAGGGATAAAATGGGCTCGAAACTTGGATCAATCCTAACAAGGACATTCATTGAAACTACGTGAAAAATAGAGATAATTTAAATATAGGTATCAGGAAAAATGGGCTCAATCAATTGAAATGATTAAATCATTTTAAAAGTGCTTCTATATAGTCATATCCTTGATAAGATAAGAATTCAAGTTCTAATAGGTTTACATGTCCCAAGTGTCTTTTAAGAAATATTCTCAAAAAATAATGGAAAAAATTAGGTTTAGAATCCTCTCAAGAATGGGAATACATATAAAAAGCTAAATCACAAAGGGTATAATATCCAGTAATAATTCAATCAATAACATTTTTAGGAATTTTGGATACAATTTATAATACTCAAATAAGAAATCATGCTAAAATTAGAAGCAATAATAAATAATGGATTCTAATAATTTCCATTTAAAGTTTCACTTTTATTTACATGAGATTAATAATATTTCAAGTTAAAGAACACTTAAAATGAAACATTTCTCTTAAACTAATGAGAACAAGAAATAATTTTTGTGTACATGCAATAATTCTCAAGAATAATCCCCAACCACACTTAAACTTTTCAGTGTATGCACTGTATTAGGAAGTGATTTGGGATATATAAAAATGAAAAAAATTGAATGGTAAGAAGTAAATGAAGGTTGGGAATTGAGATCTTCTTAAAATTAATTTCATTCCATGGGGTAAAATGTTTTATGATGATTTTAATCCAGAATAATTAAAACAATGTTAGAGAAAAAAACATACCTGCACTATTGAAATGATTAGTTCATAACATATAGCCAATATGAAAGTAGAAAATGGGTAGGTTCATATAAGGGTCAAAATTAATATTATCTCAAATAAATGCATTGACCAGAGTATAAATATGTGCTTGAATGAAAAACTAGTAGAAAATACCTAGAAATAAAAAAAATGACAAAAACAAACACAACTAAGATAGAAAATATCAGACTATGGGTTTACTCCCATAAAGTGCTAACTATGAATTCATCAGTCTGATGGAAGGACAAGGATAAAATGGAGAATTCTATAGGATTAACAGTCCTCATCCACTTGTGGGAACTATAGGTAGTGTCTTCAAGCTCCAATTGTCACTTCATAAGATTCACCACCTCATAAATTGATGGAATAAACTTCTCATATAGAAATTAAAGAATACATGCATATCCTATGTGGATCTCTTAGGGTAAAATTGTATGTGGGAATACCTCATGGGTGAAGGAAATTGATATTATAGAATCAGAGTCAAAGGGGATAGAGGAATCAAATGAGTGTGGAATGACATAGTTTTATTCATGATAAATGATGAATAAGTAAGAAGAACATAAAGAGAATTTTTTTTATTACTTATATAATGTCAAGTAGAATATACAAAGAGGGTAAGGGAATATGATGAATAAAAAATATACCCATAAGAAGAAAAATATGTGGTATCGAGAAAAAATATAAGAAGAGAAATTATAATCTATGAAAGCAGCATTAGTGGCCACCTCCCTAGTGATGATTGGTTTCAGTTGTATTGAAATGTCTATATCCATGATAGAGGTAGTGGCTGGTGGATCAACCACTATAATAGGTATCATGGTGCCTGAAGCAACCTCGGTCACCACTAGTGGTACTAGTTTAAATGTAAGAGGAGGTGAGGTTCCAATATACATATATGACATCTGTCAAAAAGGTGAATCAATGAATAAAACCTTAGGTGGAATCACTATAGTAGGGACCTTTCCCAATTGAGAATTCTTTGCTAGAAATTCCCACTAATCAGTTGGATCAGTGATCTCAAGAGGAAGCTCGATCAGGGTGGCTGCTATTGCTAGAGTGGTAGAGATAGGATTAGAGATATTTTTGGGCCCAACGATATTAGGGTGGGGGTGAGTGCATATAACATGGGTGGAGAAGAGAAAAGAATATCCAAGGCCCTAGTAAAGGGGATATATATGCACTGGAATATGTTGCACTTGTTCTCCATAATATAATAGAGTACCCCCTATATTATTTTAACCACATTGTAAGGGTGATGAAGTACGAATCTAACTAGGAAGAATAGGAAGCCTTGGTCCTATTATGAGAAGTTAGATTGACATGCATAGAAGGGTATGCTGACGGAGTAAGAACAGGTACCTCATTAGTGGACTTGGAATAACCAGATTCCAAATCATAATGATCACCCACCTTCTAGGGAAACCCCATATTATAGAGTATAACAAGATTTATTGAATGTATATTTCTGTGTGATGAGAGGGGATGGAAGGTATTAAAAATTACCAAGTTACTAGCTAGATGTATGATCAATTTCCATCCCATAAGAGTGGCAGGTCTCCTCTTGGCTTGACCCTCATAATGAAAAGTGAAATTGTGGTCCATGTTCACCGTTTGGTATCTCATGGTGGTTCAAAGAATGGAAACCTCAGTCTATGTGACAAACTTATGAAAGTCTCCCCATGCTATCCCAACATAGTGTAATTCATGACAGATGATCCTCAAAGTGGCACTCTTCAGCTGGGTGATCTTCATTGTAGGATGATCATGGATTCTTGCTTGGTCATGGGCTATCACCACTTAGCTCTTAAAGGTTTCAGAATTGTTTAGATCTAGGTGTAGGGTTTCATAAACTGAATTGGTAGAAAAATTAGATTAATATATTCCTAATACAACTATAAACTCAACCAAAATTATCTCTAAGTCCCTAATACCCAACCTGAAGAAGACATGAATGAAATCTAGCTAGAGTGTAGCTAGGAACTCAAGGAATATCTCCAAGTTTTTCTTCTATCGTACCTCAATTATATGAGAGAGGTGTATCTAGTGGAGGGTCTCTATGATATCATTATCTCGGATAATATTCTATAGGATAGAAAAATCCATTGTTTTTTTGGTATGCATAACTTGTTCTATAAATGGTCTAATAGAACATAATGCTCTAGGTCTAAAAAATGTTGGAATGGGTGAAGATGAGTAGGTTGGGAAATATCCTGGGAATGATGTGATGAAAAATGTGAGGCATAATATTATGGGTAGGAATGATAGGTGGTATCCATCAGTGGTGGTAGCGGTGGAGAAGTAGCATGGGTTAGATGCTTGGATGTAGGAGGTATCATGCCCTGGCTTGCATGACTGATTGGGATCCTGGAGGGTGTATGTCATCCAACTCCCATTGTGCATTCCATGGGTGGTCAAGTGGGTTAGAGGAGGTGAAAATGGGGAAGTAGGGGAAGGTTATGGATGTGTGTATGGGTTTGAAGAATAAGGGTGGATTGTTAGTGTAGATAGATGAGGGAGTTATGATAGGGTAATGAGGAAGCCAAGTGGATGTGTGTTTAAGGGAATAAGGTAGTTGGAGAGGGGTGGAATCCATTACTCTAAAACCTAGATTTATTAGTTAAATAGGTGGTCTGAGAAACTCACAACATATTTTTAGAAATTATGATGTATGTTTTGTGAGTATAAACTTTTAAAAACATTGAATTTTATTGGAAAAAATATGGTTTTATGCCGTAAATATATATATTTTTTGAATTTTAGCACTCATCCATCAGCATAAAACCAATGAAACTTCAATAATCCTAATATACCAGAATAACAAATCCTAGGGTTCCTCACACTCAACACTTAATTTAAATATTAGAGCGATAAATCCCCTCAAATAAAGTGAACTTGAAATATAGGACACACTCTTCTAGAAATAAATTAGGGTAAATCTTCAATAATTTTCCATTAACCTTAAAGGGTGGTTTATCTCCTCATCAAATTTCTATAGTTCTATAAGGATATACTTTAAAAAAATTTAACAATCTTGACCATCAAGATTTAAAATTTCTATGGAATAGTTTTAATCATGAATTCAACAAAAGGACCTTGTTCCCCAGTCTAAATATCATTCATGTGATATGTCGTTCATTCCATTGTTTTGTGTTTTATTTATAAATTTTTAAATTATTATAGGTGTCCCTTAAGATTCATTCAAGATCATATAATTTTAATAATATTTTCTTCCTATATTTATGAGGATCCTAGTTTATTTTTTTAATTTTCTAGAATGAGCAGTGTTCTAATTCAATAGGAAGGTGATGTGTTTTCCAAAGAAAATTCTGAAAGGAGTAGTGTCGATGGGTATTTTTTAAGCTATTTGATATGCTTAAAGTGTTTCATCAAGTTTTTTACTCCAATCCTTTTGATCTATGTTCACTATTTTCTCAATATTTTTTTTATTTATCAATTGGAAAGTTCCAATTGGGAGATACTTTGTGGGTGATAAGTTGTGATGGTATTATACTGAACTCCATATTTTTATAGTATCCCTATCATGGAATGATTATTTAAGTTCATTACCTAATAATTTATAAGTAATCAGGGAATTCCAAATTTAAAAAAAGATGTTTTTATTTAAAATTTTCATTAAACTTTTTCCATAATAAAAGTGGCATCTTCAGTATCTACGCACTTTGAAACATAGTCAAAATAGACAAAGATATATAAATTTCCATAGAATTGGTAAAGGAGACCGAAAATTCTATCTCCAGAAATTTTATATTTCTATATATAATATTTGATTCTATGGAATCTCATTCCATTTACTAATTATTCTTATTCGTTGGCACCGATCACAACTTTACATAAATCTTCTTGCATCTTGATGAAGAGTGGGCTAAAAAATCCACTTTGAATATTTTTGGTAAAGGTGAGATTAGGATCATAGTTTCATATAATGGGAAAAGCATGAAATAATTCTAGAACACTCATATCTTCCTCTTATGTGATTCAACATCACATTAATCCATTAGTACATTTCTTAAATCGAATTGGTTCATCCTAGTAATAATGCAACACATCTGACACAAATTTCTTCTTCTGATGATAAGAGATATGTGGGTATAAGATCCCATTATCCAAATAATTTTCTATGTCAAAAAATCATAGTTTATATTTCACATCCATAGAGAAAATTGTATCATCAATGAATTCATCCAAAATTTCCAACTCTTCATCACATTCAACATTTGGTAGCTATATCATAGAAAAGTGGTCAGTAATGATGTTTTCCTTCCATTTTTTATCTTTAATAGAGATGTTAAACTATTATAGTAGTAGGATGCACCATATAAACCTTGGTTTTACAACCTTTTTATTTATAATATATTTTAATTATTCATGATCAGTGAAGATAATGACCTTCGAGAGCATGAGGTACGATCTAAATTTACCGAACGTGAAAAACACCATAAGAAGCCCTTTCTCTGTAGTAGTGTAATTAATTTGGGAATCATTGAGGGTATAGAAGACATAGTATATGGGTAAAAAAGTATGCTAAATAATATGTACTAATCAATTCCCACAACAAAGTCACTCACATCACACATCAGTTCAAAAAACATTTCCTAACTAGGAAAAATAATAATAGATCTACTACCATGTTATTCTGAAAAGTGTCAAAGTATTATTTACAATCATCATTGAATTCAAATGGGATACATTTGGAATGTATATGTAAATGTATGAGATATTTTTGTGAGTTATTTTATAAATAAATGATATAATCCTACATGTCCCATAAAACCCCTTATACCCTTCAGAGTGGTGGGTTTGGGTAAAATTTTTATTACTTTGATCTTAGAAGGATCAACTTCTATGAAATTATATAAAATCATATTACATTGGACTATTACTTCTTGTACCATAAACTGATTTTTTTCCAATAAGGTAAAATAAGTTTTTCTTCACAGCACCGCAACATGGGCTCTAAATTTATTAAACACACCTCAAAGGATCATCTATAAATGAAAAAATCATCTATAAAGATCTCCAAAACATCCTCCACCATATTGTGAAAGATATGAATAATGTACCATTGGAACTTTTTAGTCACATTACATAGTATAAAAGAAATTATTTTATTGGAAAGAGTTTTGAATGGACATGTGAATATTGTATTTGAATGATCATCCATGTCAATAGGGATTTGATTATACTCAAAATATCCATCCAGGAAGCAATAGAATTCATACATGTCTAATCTCTCCTGAATCTGAACCATAAAAAATAGAGGGAAATGATCTTTTTTTGTGGCCATGTTTAGGTTTCTATAATAAATTTAGTCTCTCCATCCAATAAATATATTAGCGGGTATCAATTCATCATCAAATATTTTATTATTTTAAGGCCACCCTTATTTGGAACCACTTTTAGAGAGATTACCCATTAGATATATGATATAGAGAAAATGATACCATCATCTAGAAGTTTAAAAAATTCCTTTTTAATCACATATTTTATAGGTGGGTTGAGTCTCCTTTGTAGTTAGAATTTGGGTTTTTACTCTTCTTCTAGTAGGATTTTTTGTGTGCAGATCATGGGGCTAATTCCCATGATATCATCCACTCTCTAAGGTAGTGAACTCTTATACCTCTTAAACAATTTTATCAATTTATCATATTTTTTGGATTTAGTTTTGAGCTAGTGATGACTAACATTGTCTTTTTAGTCCCTAATAATGATTATTTAACAATTCTCAGGAGAGAATTTAGTTCCAACATTGGTGGCATAATGATGGAAGGTGTGAACTATGGGATGGACTCTCTTGTAATAGGTTATATTTATTACATCTCTTCATATTCAATACTATCCTATTCATCAAATAACTATGCCTCATTTTCATATTCAAGATCCAAAATTTCATCTTCTTAATCAGTTAGGAAAATAGTTTGACATTCAATTGTGTCTTCACTTTTCTCAGATGCTTTTACCAGATCAAAAACCACTTGTTCTTCACCGAATCAGAATATAAGTCTGCCTTGGTTCACATTGATCAACTCTTTACTGGTATAGAGAAATGGTACCCCTATAATTATGGGGACATCACTTTATTACTCCATGTATAAAATGATAAAATCATAAGAAAATATAAACAAACCAAATTTTAATATGATGTCCTCGAGATATCCCCATGCATGTTTTAATAGATCTATCAGCAATATGAAGTTCTACCAATGTCAACTTAACTTCCTCCATACTTAATCACTATAAGACACTTATCAACATGATATTTATGATTTCAACAAGATTACATAAATAATTTTTAAAATTGATTGATCCCATAGTACATGGGATTAAGTAACTACCAGGGTATCTCATTTTTCTGGAAGTTTCTATTGAACAACTAAAATGAATTATTCATTAAAAGAAACAATGCCTAAGTCTTCCATATTTTTCTTATTGGAGAGAAACTATTTAATAATTTGGAATATGCTGACATCCATGTAATGAATTCAGCAAAAATAATATGTATATAGAGTAATTTAAACATTTATATATTTTTTTTGTATTGGAACTATATCTTCCCTTATCGAATCTACTCAAGATATGGAAGTGGGTGTTTCTATGGTGGTGGTTCCACATAAATTTCCTAATCAATTGGATGATTTAAGTCTTCATTTTTTTGTTCTTATTTGAAATTTTGTTTTTCTATAACATTTTCATTATTTTATTTTTCATCTATTATTTCATTTAGAGTTGGGTCTTATTTCCTCTTTTTATTTTCCATAAAGGTTGTTGAAAATTAATCTATTTTCCACTTCTAAGAACAAAAAATCTATCCACCTTTCATGGATGTGTATCAGTGTTACTAGGTAGTGTACCTATTAGTTGATTGGAAAGGGTTTTGGAAATTTTTACAACTTGATATTCTAAATTATGGAGGATAACCTTTTCATTCTGTATTTATGTTTCATGTGTGGTTATTTACTGATCTATTTTTTAACAAAATTTTTGAGAAGTTTTTTTAGTTGGATTATTGAGGTGGGCCTGCTTATGCATACCTAATCTGAGATTAGTGTTGATATTGTTGTTGTGGTGAAAACTGATGAGCCATAGGGGGAAACATTTTTTGAGGTAATGGTTTTTTTGGGAGAGGATATTGGTTTTGAGGTGGATACGCAGGTTGTCTTTTATTTCTTGGTGGATCTTGACCAATCCTTTATTGATAATAACCTTGATTAGGCTATTTTTATTTTATGGGTATTTGATTGTAATAGGGTTTCTAGTGCTGTTATAGTTGTTGATTGTAATTAAAATAATTTAAATCTTGACTCCAATCCTCTTATATTATTAATTGATATTCCTGGTATGGGTTTGGTCCTCCACACATCTCATATGCTTGGATTTACATAATAGGGTAAGTGGTGGTAATTCTGGTTGGGGAAATTAGAATTTTTCCAGTTTTATATTGAGAGCTTCGACTTAGGCTAAAATGTAGGTGATTTCTTATACTTGGTGAAACCCATGGATTAGAGGTGATATATCACTTTTATAAGGGCTAGAATTGTGTGAGAGTTTTTCTAAAATGGATCACCCTACTTTGGGTGTTTTTAGAATGAGTCCTCCATCAGTGGAAACATATACCATGGTGTGAGTGGCTGGTTGTAAGCCATGGTAAAGGGTTTGAAGTTTCATCCATACATCAATCCAATAGTGAGTGAATTTTCATTTCATTTCCTTAAAATTTAACCAATCCTCCCATACTAATTCACAATCTATTTGAGTGATGTTTTGAATGTCACTTTTCAGATTCTAGGTTTATATTGGTAGAAAATGTTTATCTAAGAACATATTAGGCAGTTAATCCTATGTATTGATTGATTCAGAAATTCGGATCTTTATATAATCCTTTTCATTTTCATGTAATGAGAAATTAAAAACCCTATGTAAAATGGAATCTTAAGATACACCTTGGTTTATGAAGGTGTTATAGACTTTGAGAAAATTTTATAGACTCAAGTGTGGATCCTGTTTCTGAAGTTCATTGAATTGAACCATGTTTTGAATCATGTAAATTATGCCTAGTTTTATTTCAAAAGTATGTTCATGGATGAGAGAGTGGAAGAAACTTGGTGAAAACCAATAATTAATGGAAAAATATAGTCCATAATGGCGTTATTTGGCAGTACAGGTTGCACTCTCTACCGTTCAAGTGGACCAAATGGAGATTTCTATTTATTAAGAGAAGCAATACTATTACGCTTCACTATGTTTTAATAATGGAATGTAAAAAATATATCGCTTGACTTCAAGATCAAAAGGAAGAAAATATTGAGTTTCTAGACTCCTTGAATGAGTCAAATAAGCCTGGTTAATGCACTAAAAACATAACATGGATTATGAAACTAATCTATGTGAAAATATTGTAAAAATAAATGAGAAAGATAAGTGTTGTGAGGTAATCCTAGGTCTTTACTGGAGGTCACCATACCAAAAAACTCCCCAGAAATGACACCAAAATTTGACCATCCTGATCAGCATTGTTAGTTCCACATGAGCATTATCATATTATAAATATATACTTAACCCAATTAGAACTACTATAAAGGTGTGAAAAATAGTATAATTCTAGGGTCAAACACATATATAGGTCATGGAATTATATTGTGACATAGGTATTAGAACCTATAATGGATTCCTCATGATAATTATATGAGGTTTTTTTTAGGATAATAGAATTTATTATACTACAGTTGATATAATAAGGTTTCATGATCAATTTAATGGAGTATGTGAAAATTATATCCCTATATATAAAAATTAAAAGAATATTGTCTTAGACCTCGTAACTATTAAAGATGTGGTTTTCAGTCTAGATGAATTAGGTGAAACTATAAAGGTGGAAAATAAATCAATCTATTGTTCCTAGTTTGGTTCATTCTAATTATGTTAGGGTCCCTCCCTAATAATTCCTTGAATCTAGTTCATGTATAGAATGAAATATGATTTTATTATTAACCTAATTTACTATCCAATAAATTACTCTAGATTTTATTTAAATATTCATTAAAGAGCTTCTATACCTACTCTCTATCCCTAACCTTAGACGGATTAGCCACACATTGAGATATAAGAATTAAACATACTGAATAGAAGAAGCACAATTGATATGATTATTTAAAAAAAGAAAAAATTATCAACCAACCACTTACTTAAATAAATAATAAGAAAGCACATAATAATTGGATTTGATCACTGCACAAGTTTTAGATCAATGAAGATAGTCAAAACTTCCTTCTAATGAGAGTATAAAAAAGTAAAAACAAGAAAGTATAATGAGAGAGAAATTGGTAAATGAGCTTAAAAATTGAACATAAAAATGAAGATACTAAATATAGGGGTTCCTATAATATAAATAGGCTGGAACACTTACAACATAAATATATTTTACACCTTAATTATTCATGATTTTCCCTATATTTGGAACTTTACACTATAAATTTTCATATTACAACATGAATGACACCTTCTCAATTTCTGATATTTTATATATCCATGATTTATCACTTGAATTGAATCATGGGATCTTTAATAAGTTTTAATATAGGAATATCCTAATGTTTTCATTGTGTAAATATTCCTCTTGCTTCATAAGTTTTCTTTATATACAGTGTTTTCATCTTGAAATAGATTTACGACTTGGGTTATTATCTTTCTAGAATATGTGTTTGAGGATTTTATTTTATAAATCATGGATTTATTATATAAAATATCTATAATTTAAGAATTTCAGAAGCATAACCTCCACTGAATAATCAACTCCAATTTCTTGTAAAACCCAATCAAAAATCAAAACAACAAAGTGTAAAATATGTTCAAAGAAATTGGATAGTAAATTAGGCTAATAATAAAATCATATTTATATTCAATAGAGTATATGACACAACAAAATAGTGTAAAACATGTTCAAATAAATTGGGGGGAATGAAGGGGATAAAGTGGAGGAGAGTTGTAGTATCCCCTAACCTTGAATTTTTTGGGAAGGACAACTTCGAGTGGGGTGTTCGGTAACACCCTGAGATTTTAAAAGAGGAAAATTATATTAAATAGAGTATATAACACTAAAAAATGATCTAATATGAAAATATAATGCCCTAATAATTTATTATATATTTATTTTTAAATAAATTCAAATTTATTCAGCATCTTGCGTAACACAAAACATCGGGTTTGAACAAAACACAATACTCTATTGAAATATTAATATTTAAACATGACCATTATAACATAGATGTTCAGATAGAGGGTATGAATAATAATAAATAAATTATAAAAATAATATGGTTTAAACATTTATAAAAAAATTTAATGGTTATCTATGTATTATAAATAAAATAATAACCATTTGAAAGAAAAAAGAATTGTTTTTTGAAAAACCATATCTTTCTAAAAGACGGTTTATTCATGATTTATGAACATAATTTAAAATTAATTTTTACCACTTTTATAAAATTTATTTTATAAAATAATATTTATTTTTGAAATTTACATGTTTAAATTATTATTGTGTGATTTTTTTTGGATTTTTTTGAAAATATAATTTTTTTTTATAAATAGTGAAAAATACTATTTTTTATTGAAAACTGCTTTTCATTTAAATTGTTTGAAAGTTAACTTAAATTTTAAATTGGTTTTAATTTAAAAATTGTCTAATTAAATTATTATTTAACTAATTTATTTCATTATAATCAATATAATATTTAATTTTGATATTAAAACATTCTATACTTATGAGAATTTTCTCTTTGGAAAACTTCTCCTTGGTCACGTCTATGGTTTAATTTTAAATTGAATTCTACCACTTATGTATATTAAATTTGAAAAAATGGATTCCATATTTGGAATAATAATAATTTATATTATCTAATATGATTAACTTAATTTTTTACCATAATGAATAGTGAAAACTTTAAAAATTAATTATCACGATCATGGTAAAAATGGGTTTATTAGGTGTTAATGTAAGAAGATAAAGATTAAAATGATCTCAAAATTGTTCAAAAACCATTTTATGGCCATATTTTGACCCTCTAATCTATAATGTTATATAATGAACCATTATTTATTTTTATTTCATGATAAAAATATGGGCATCACTTTATCTTTAAAAAAACCATGTGTCCACTACCCCACTTATAAAAGGCCTCCCACTCTCCTTCCATCTTCACACTTCCAAAACTATTTATTTCATCCCATAACTGATAAAATACCTTACTTAATTCCATCAACACATTATAGATGTCTTATTTTTATTATTAATCCCTCATAATAAGGCTTTTGTTATAAACCTAAAGAGGGTCTCCAAAGAAGAGGGAAAATTCTTAAACGTGCATATTTGTTTTATTTATTATTAAAAATACATAAAACATTATTCAAATATTAGTCTATAATAAAAAATATATACTATATATTTATATATTATTATGTTAATGGAATAACTCATATCCATCTCCACTTCCATCACATGGGAAATGAAATCATCGATCATGTGTATGACAGACTACCGTCTCACAAATTGATGTAATTCATTTTATATTACCAACATTAAAATATGAATATAATGAAATAATTAACATATTTATATGATATTTATAAACTTATTATACTTATATAATTATTATATCACATATACCATCTTACTTTCCATTCTGTGGGGGATACGATAATGCCTCTCATGTGTAAAGCGGACTAACACCTCACGAAGTGTTGTGATTCGCTTTTCACTTATGATTTAAATTAAAGGTATTAAGGTTAAAGTTAATGAAAATATATGATATTTATGATATAATTTTTTTATAAATATAACATCACATATAACTTCTTACCATTAAATCTGTTGGAAAATAATAATGTCACACATGCATATATGTAGACTATTGCCTCAACACAATAATGTGAAATGTTTTTCATTTTTTTACATAGATTTTAATTAGTATGTATTTTATTAATATAAATTATATATATAACATAGTAATTATTATGGAAATATTAATTAATATTTATTTTCCTTTCATTTAAATTCTCTAGAAAAATAGAAATAATATTCATGCGTTTATATGGCCTACCGTCTCCATGAACAGTGTAATCCATTTTAAGTCTCTAAATTTAATAGATTAATCTAAATACATATACAATGAATATATATGATATTTATACCGTGGTTAAATTCTGGAGATGATGTAACCATGATATAATTAAAAGGACCAAAATTACCAAACTAAAACAAACATGAAAAACGAAGCAATTATCACTCGAAATAGTGATTTTAACAAAGAATTGATAATAAACAGGTGATAAAAAATAAAAGTAAATAATATATAGTATTAGATATATTATTATGGTTCTATATTAAATTTATAATAAACCAATATTTATTGTATTTGATGTTTGGACACATACAAAGTATATCGAACCCAAGGTAAGGATTTTTCATCTCACTTTTACTTCTATGAGACATTTGTCGTATTTACTTATTATTTATTTTATGTGGTTTATATACTACCACTTTGATATGTTATATCATGGATATATTTATATTAATGGTATTTAAAGTTTCATTTGATATTATTTTTTATGGTACTTACGATTTAGATGTTACCAAAGCAGAAAGAGTTTATTTCATAATCTCATAATTATTCAGGATTATTTTTATATAAGTCCTATTAAGGGAATTATTTTATATTTCATTATTAAACTCAGTATATTTTATTACCCTTGGTTTTTCATGAAAATTTTCAAGTAATATTACTATTTCCCCAATATTTAGTACTTTTTTAAAGAAAATTTGACATTATTTCTCTCTTCAATCAAAAATCATTTTTTCATCAAAATCCGCATTTTCTAAAAATGTTTTCAAAAATGTTTTTAACCTTTTAAAAATGATTTATTAAAGAAATTTTTACCTATTTTGACTTTTTACAGAATGTTTCTAAAGGAATCTTCATGTTGTCTTCATAACAATTCTCATTTGGGTTTTATGAAAATTTGAAAGGAATATTTGTTTTAACATGTATAAAATGAATGAAATTTTCCACCACTATGAACACTAATTTTTTTAAAGATAATTCCTTTTCACAAAATACCAAAGCACAAATATTATAAAGTAAAGAGTTTACATAAGTCTAAAATATGGAGATCATCAAATCAGGTAATATCTTGATTTAAACCCATGTTGGTCAAACCATCTACAACCATGTTTGATTAACGGTAAGCATGAGTGTTGATGTGGTTGATATCGAGAAGCGAACAAGTTCAGTCCATCCAACGGGTAGTAATCATCCATGCAATACGTGTTATTCCCTTCTAAATCTCTTGTATAATGGTATTTGAATCACTTTCAATCTTGATATTGTTCTAACTAAAAATCTTAAAGAAGGAAATAACATGTATCAAAATCATCACTTTAGCCTCAAGAGAGGAGGCAATACCACATATACCCATGAAACATCCAAGGATCTGACCAAGGTGATTCCTGAAGATATAACCACAACTTAAAGGTCCCATATTTCCTTTGGAGGCACCATCTATATTTACTTTAATCTATCCAAGAAGAAGAGATCTCTAGAACTCTTCCAAAGTATGATGAGGTTGGCAGAAATTCCCAATAATTTTAAGACATTATAGGATTCCAAAGTCATGTATAGTGTTTTTTCAATGTCCCTTTTGCATCAAATTATTTTCACGTGTGGCAACAAGGATCCGCATCCGACCTGAATTTTGATTGAATGAGTAATTGTTATGAATAATATCATTCTGTTCATATCAGATCACATGATGGAGCTCAAAAATTGAAGCAAGAAAAAGGTTCTTAATTTTCTAAGAAACTTCCATTTCTCAACATTTCTTATGTTGAGATTTGATGGAGTCAAGAATCACCATCTACAATAAAAAATGTCAAGAATATAGTTCCAAAGATAAGAAGTAGTAACACAAGAAATAAAAATATGGTTAGCATATTATCTATGTTGATTGTATAGATTTCATTTATAACAGAGTTAGATTCTAAAAGACTGAAGGCAACTTGTTTCCCTCGGAATCCGGGGATGACTGCCTTGATGGGAGGTTCAAACGTTCCGATCGGTTTCTAATGGGTTTTTTCGTAGAACCAGAAATATCCAATGATTCCACATCCATTCGGACCTACTTTCCAAAGGTAGGTGCTCATTAGTTTGTGGACTGATGAGGCTTAGGAATTTGCATTGGTCCAGAGGATGGGAGGTCAGACTCATCACACCTTTTTGAGGGGAATTATTGTCTACTCCATGACTCTCTTTATAGATTTAAGTTATGTTCATGAATCCTTATTACATTACCAAGTATAAAATGAGATTTCCTTCAGATCTGACAATAAATTATTAAATATGTAGGAAATTTAGAGAATCTTTTGTATGTATTCGATGTTCTTCATCGATAGAGAATCATCTGTATTTATTAGAGATTCTTGGTCAATGGTACCTTTTGAAACATTTATATAGAAGTCTCTTGGTCATTATGATGACCATACTGGTTTTAAAGCCACTCAGTGGGGCACTTGAAGTTTATTTTCATTCAGAAGGACATGGATTATTTTAGAGTTGGGATTGACCCCGTAGACAGGCTAACTACGTATCCTTTATTTAGAAAAGGAATCAGAACCCACGTAGCTCGAGTAAGGGAGTATGATGTTTATGATTGATGGCTCAAAGAAGGATGTCACAATTACTTTTACACTCTAAGCTCACGTGAGTCATGATCGGTGTGAGAAACAAGAGGTATTGGTAAAAATTAGACAATTTGTGCCATGAAAGATGCAATCATATGAAATAATGTGGGGATTATGTATGTATGAATGCCCAGATAAATGAAGGTTAGGATTCACTTTAAGGAAGAAATCCAGGAACAGGGTCCATAAAGGTATATGTGCTTCATGGAGATTTTGAATACTCTAACTTAGGGCTTACTCCTGAAAAGGAATCCCAGATCAAAGGTAAATTAGGACTGGTTAAGAGAAATTAAGATTGGGGCTTACTCTTAAGGAGGATTCCCAGATTTGAGACTGGGGATTACTCCTGAAAAGGAGTCCCAGGTTAAGGGAATTATGGTTTGGGGCTTACTCCTGAGGAGGATGCCCAAATAAGGGGACTCGGGCTTACTCTTGAAGAGGATGCCCAAAAATTGAGAGACTTGGGGCTTACTCCTAAAGAGGATGCCCAAATTTGGGAACTTTAAGAATTGGGGCTTACTCCTAAGGAAGATGCCCATATTTGAGACTGGGGCTTACTCCTGAAAAGGAAGCCCAGGTTAGGGGATCTGGGGATTACTCCTAAGAGGATGCCCAAAAATTAAGGGACTTGGGGCTTACTCCTAAAGAGGATGCCCATATTTGAGACGGGGGCTTACTCCTGAAAAGGAAGCCCAGGTTAGAGGATCTGGGGCTTACTCCTAAGAGGATGCCCAAAAATTAAGGGACTTGGGGCTTACTCCTAAAGAGGATGCCCAGATTAGAGGACTTATGACTGGGGATTATTCCTAAAAAGGAGACCCAGGTTAAGGATTCTCTCATCTTAAAGGATGAGGTTGAATGAATGAACTCTCAATCTTTAGTTACATAAAGATATGTAAATCACTAGGTTTTGAGAGATATTCCACATAATTCCTTTCAGATAAGGAAGTCAAATCAAGAAATCATGCCATAAATGGATTTGAAGAGTGTCTTGAAGACTGAATCTTTAATAGGAAATGTGTAATGGCTTAAGAGGGGTGAAAATGGGCAAGAAAGGCACCCAAAAAGGCAGGGGCGCGCAAGTCCTGGCAGGCACGCAGGTACTGCGTGGGCGTGCAAGTCCTGGTCGCACAGGTCCTGGTCGCGCAGGTATGCCTGCGCGACACATGGTGTACTTGCACGATGTTTAACCAGCAGGGTAATACTTGAGTGACTTTAGGTTAAGTCCTTTAGAATCTTCTTGAGGTTCTTCCAGGAGAGAGGCGCGCAGGTTCTATTGAAGGAGTAAGGCGGCGTGCAAGTGTGGCCATTTCCCTTAAGGGCTGGCCACCTAGGTGTGCAAGTGTTGATGAGTTTCAACACTTAGGCCTTCCTCCCCTTCTTTAGATCTTCCGTTCTAGGTAAGAAATTACCTTAGAAGTGTTCCGGAAGCTTTGAGAAGAGACTAGGGCACCGGGAGCTCAAATCTGGGTTTCTGGAAAAAATCCCCTCGAAATGGGGGGCCCACAGGGTCTATTTATAGGCAGGAGAAGACCCCGGGCGGTTATCATTTAGGGAGCGCAAGTCACTTTCATGACCAACATCGGTGCACAAGTGTACTTGCGTGACCATTGAGGCGCAAAAGTAGACTTGCACGACCATTGTAGAACTTGCGCGACCTTTGCGTAATGTTCTTCCTCTTCCTTCCTTTGTCAATTATTGATATTTGGTCAAAGGATGAATCTTATTTGTTCAAGGTATTTCCCTTTTTATTCATTTAGACTCTGTGATGGAAAGGAGCGTCAACAAATGTCCCCCCTCAGAGTTGGATCCGTAGAGAAAAGAGGATTTGACTCTGAGGTGAGAAGAAATAATAAATCTGGCAGTTTAATGTCATGCATGTCGAACATAAAGAGGCTAATGTTTAAGGTCGAAATAGCTTTGACCAAAATGGATTAGAA
The DNA here is from genome assembly GCA_963277665.1 of Viscum album. Lineage (NCBI taxonomy): Eukaryota > Viridiplantae > Streptophyta > Magnoliopsida > Santalales > Viscaceae > Viscum > Viscum album. The sequence goes on along the minus strand of OY728123.1, from coordinate 1,191,081,713 downwards.
TTGACTCAATTCCTTGACAACTCATCTGAAAACATAGTACCATACTCAAGTATGAGGGAAAATATGTAAGCTATGACTTAAGAATATTTGAATCTGAGGAATGATATGAAAAAGAGCTAAAAGGCATTATAAGAAGTAGTTTCCAAGAATGAAGTTACCATTATTTAACAACCCCGTTAGGGGGTTTAATTATGCAGGTCCACCTTAGGGAATTGGCTACATAGTTAAATAAAATAGTATCTTTTGGCTAACAAGTCTGTTATGTAGACTGTTTATGCAATGCCACCTATGGGAACGTGCTGCATAGTCAGGAAAAAGAGCTCTTAGAAATTTACTTTCCTAGTGCTAAAAGCCAGTGAAAGTTTATGGAGATTCAAATCTTCCAAAGTATAGAGTTTTCTATATGGAAATAGGTACTTAAATATGGAGAAAATATTTCCAAACAAAATTATCGAAGAACTGGATGAATATCACTCCTAAGAAGGTCTGACCTAAACGTAGGGAAGAAGAATATAAACCATAGACTTGAATACTTTCAGGTCATGAAAAAGGATATGGTACAAATATGTTAAGGATGGCTATTTTTGTGGATCCCTACATACTGTCATTTAAGACAAATAAGGACAAAAGAGGAATTCTTCCAAAGAATGAATTTACCAATATCCGGAAAACCCGTTAGGGGGTTGAATTATGCAGGGCCACCTAAGGGCATTGGCTGCATAGTCAAATAATAGTATCTTTTGTCTAACAAGTCTGTTATGTTGACTGTTTATACATGGCCGCATATGGGCACGTGCTGCATAGTCAGACAAAAGAACTCTCAGAAGTTTGAAATTTTTGTGACTAGAAGTCAGGAAAAGGGTTATGGGGATCTAAAAATATTTAAGGTTAGGATTATAACACATAAATATGGGTATTGTTCAATGTGTACAGAGATACATAGATCAATGTTAACCATAATCATGTTGTGGCTGGGTCCTGAATTGAAATGTTGGACTTCACTACGTACCCCATAAGGATGAGAATCAATCCATATGTAGTTCTTAAACTACAGTTTAACATCATGTGGGACAAAAGGATTAGAGATCTTAGTTTAGGGTCATAGAGCTTGGACCATTGTAAGAAATACATAGTGTGAGTTTTCATGGGGACTTTTCACTGAATTTGAGGGACACTCGAACGTTCCTACGTATCCCATAAGGATGGGAATCAAGACCACGTAGTTCTAGAACTACCCTTTGTACAAATTTGGTTCGTACATGTGAAGGGTGAAAGGGGACTTTAGTGCAATGATGGTTTAACCCAAGATAAAAGGTTTGGGCATTACCATGTATGTACGTAGTCTTTGAAATTAAACATGATTGAAAAAATCAATTAATATAATGATTCCCTCTCAGGTGGGGGTATCAAAGAAATTTGTAGTTTATTGTCATACTGGACAAAATTGTTGTATAGTTTAACGTCGTATAACAAGGACGAAAGTGAACCAATGTAAATATATTGATTCTAAGGGTGGTTTCACGAATTATCATCATATGAGATAGAGATGAATTGACGTGAAGAGATTGGTTTTGGGCTTGAACCTTGGGAGGTTTCCTACATACCCAGCCTAGAAGGAAAGGATCAAAGTCCATGTAGTTCAATTAAAGAATGAATTAATGATCAAGTTGTTCTTGGGAACAATGACCTAAAAAAATTATGTTAGGACTTACACATGGTTAGCGGCCCAGAGAGAGTGTTATGGTTGAGGTTTTCTCTAAGCTCACGTGAGTCATACTCAGTATGAGAAACAAGAGGTAACAACAACCTTAATGATGCATAGTTTAATGTCATATAGGACATATAAAGGGACTATGCAGTTTAAAGTCTTGCAGTTATGACTATTGGTGCTGCACATTTTAGTGTCATGTAGCAGGGAAAAAATACAGTTTAATGTCATGTAGGACGTATCACGAACTTTCTGTATAGTTTAACATCATGTAGTTAGGACGATGGGGACAATAGAGTTTAACGTCATGTTGGATGAAAGGGGGGGACTTTTTAGTTTAATGTCATGCAGTGAGGACAAAAGAGTGCACCATTTTAACGTCATGTTGGACGCATTGGGGATTTTTTCCACAGTTTAATGTCATGTTGGACGAATAAAGGACGATACAGTTTAGCGTCATGTTGGACGAATGTGCGAATAGTTTAAGGTCATATGCATGGACCGTGGATAGTGCAGTTTAATGTCATGCTGGACGGTGGTGTAGTTTAAGGTCATACAGGACCTTTGATGATTATGTAGTTTAACGTCTTTCTGGACGTAAGGGAATTTTATACAGTTTAGTGTCATGTAGTTAGGATATCATAGTTTAACGTCTTACTGGATGCAAGGGACTTGAAAATGGTTTAGGGTTATATGCATGGACCGTTTATGATGGAGTTTAAGGCCATACAAGACCTAGTTGCAGTTTAAGGTCATACTGGACCATTTAGGGAACTTTTTCACAGTTTAACGTCATGTGGGACGAAAGTAAAAATAGTTTAAGGTCATATGTATGGACCGTTTCTGTATAGTTTAACGTCATATAACAAGGAAGAATTGGTGACGCATAGTTTAGTGTCATGTTTCGGGGACAAAGTACAGTTTAATGTCATGTAGGACGAATGTAAGGACTTTTGTATAGTTTAGCGTCATGTAGCTAGGACGATGAAGGTGACACAGTTTAACGTCATGTTGGACATATGTGAAAATAGTTTAGGGTCATATGCTTGGACCGTTGCTGTATATTTTAACGTCATATAGCAAGGATGATCTGGTGCCATACAGTTTAGTGTCATGTTGCGGGGACAATGAAGGACTTTGCAGTTTATACAAAATACTTCTTCAAAAATCTGGCATATGGATCTGTTAATTGAATCATATTAACAGAACCAAATATTAACTCTTCGTCTGATGAAGACTCTACCTGATTAGCCTGTTTAGGCTATGCCGTTTGGTGGGGCGGTGCCTGTGGCTTTGAAGTAGATGGCATGAAGTCCACCAAAGTCAGAGACAACTTAGGCTTTGACACATACTCATCTTCTTTTGATTCTTTTTCTTTCTTTGAATCATGCTGTTTCTTTGAGGACTTTCCCTCTGATGAAGAGGGTTTTTCCGCAATATTCATGGCATAAGACACAATTGGTTTCCTTAATTGTGTTCGAAAAATAGCATGAGTTCAATTGATTGTCTTTCTGACCATCCAATCATCATAATTTTGTGCATTTTTTCTTTTGACTTCCTGCCATTCATCTTCCTCCTCTGGAACTGTTGCAGTGACACATGCTACCTGGGCTGAGGAGCCTTTCAATGTGACCTATCCCGAGTCGACCATCTTTTGCAGGAGGTCTTTGAAGAAAAAACACTCCTGGATGGGATGCCGCAATATTTGATGAAAAGGGAAATAATTAGGATAGTCTTCATCTACTTTCTTATTTGGCCTCTTGGGTATTGTCAATTAAACCAAATTGTTTTCCAGAGCCGAAATGAAATAACCAGGAACTTGTTCATTTCGGAAAGAATATGTTTTTCTCTTCATATCCTCAAATTGTTTTCGTCTTTGATCTTTTTGATCATCTGGACGAAAAGACCTTTGTTGTTGGCGTTCAGAAGGTGGAGCCCTTCGAGAAGATGAAGGTTTTGAGGTAGAAATAGGTACAGGTGCTTGTTTAATCATAACTGTAGCAGTTTCAACTTTACCCATTCTCCTTCCTGGAGCTGATGGAATTACGCGATATTTAGCCTTAGCCTGTATAAGGGAATCTTCAATCTGCTGAGCGATTGAAGTAAGGTCTCAAAACCCTCCTGTGTATTTCACAGGGATTAATGGCGTGCATAATTCGTCATGCATATTTGCCACACAGATTGGCAAAAATTCTTCTTGAGGGAGTTCTAAACTCAAGGAATATGTTAATCCCTTCCATCGAGCAATGAAATCAGAGACCCTTTCATTCTCCCTTTGCTTACAGTTTGTAAGATTGAAAACTGTTGTCTTTGGAAAAGTTGAGCTAAACTGAAGGAGGAATTTTTGGCAAAGATCCTCTCATCCGGTAATTGACCGAGATTGCAAGATTGTATACCAAAAAAAATCTGGTCCTTGCAAGGTTCGCACGAAGCATCTGAGTTTCACTGCTTCTTTCTGCTCTGAAGTTCCCATAATAGGATCGCAACAAGACACGTAATGCGTCAAATGATGTTCATGATCGCCTGATCCATTGAAAATAGGAAATACAGGATTCCCAAAACTGGATGGAGGAGAAATTGAATCTACCCATTCAGGGTAAACTTTCTTTTCTGGTTGAACTTGTGCACGTTTCCCTTCCATAGTTTCTAACCGAGCTATTAATGACTCAATAATAGTTATTAACTTTTGAGAAACATCCGGTTGAACTTGGACTTGGGTAAGTGTAATGACTGGAGCTTGGACAGATGTGGCGATTGGTGCTGCAACTGATCGTAGCACTGCCAACTTTGTTGCACTTGACCCATAGGATTAGACCTGTGAGGGTGTAATGATAAAGGAGGATATTCTTGATCCATATCAGTAGCTGCAACAAATTTCTTTGGATGACTGACTCCAACATGCTTAAGAAGAAGACTACTCTGAAGTAGTTCTGTATTCAACCTTCTTAATTCTTTCATTTCTTCCTCTTGTTGTGCAAACCTCTGCTCTAGTGAGAGTGATTGACCTTCTCCAGAGGAAGGATATGTAACCTGGTTCTTTCCCTTCCCTTTGCTGGATCCTTTTTGGAGAGGGGGAAGTGGGTTACTCAAAGGATTACCTAAGTTCTGAGTAATCCTTTGACTTCGTGTACACACACCTTCTTCATTTGTGTCGGTTGGTACATCTTCTTGAGCAGGAACCTCTTCATCTGAGTCCCCTGAGTGAGCCTCATCTAGTGGATCAGTAACAATGGCATTGATGACATTTATTGATGCATAACTCATCGCATCCCTTCTATCATCATTTCTGTGATATTGTCTTCTTCCATGTCTTTGATGAGACATTTCATTTTGTTGATTCAATCCCTCAAGAACTTCTTGATGAACCGTAATTTGGAGGGAATCCCCTGACAATTTGGTTCTTCATTCCTCTTGAGGTTTCTTCCCCAATCGAGAAAAGACCAACTTTCTCTGAGGAGGGGATTGATGATTTGAAAAAGTCCCCAGTCCAGTGGACTGGGGTTGTTCCTGTTGTCCTCGTTCAACTCCCAGAATCCTTTTTGTTGATTCCGAGGGTTGGTTTAAAAGAGTCCCCAGTCTAGAGAGATGGGGTGGTTCTTAACATGCTATGTCTGAGACTTTCTTGAAAGTCCTCCTGATCTTGGGAACCTTAATCCAAAAATTAGCTGGATGCATTAACATGTATCAGCTTTTATCACCCAGTTCAAAAGACCGTTGGATGATTTCCGACACTTCTGTCACTTGGTGATGTGCTTGCTCCAAATGAGAGGCCTATTCAATATTCTTGTTTGCTTGATGTAAGAGTAATTCAACAACTTGTTCTCTGTATTCTTGATTTTGAGAGGAACTAGTTGAAGCCTGTTCTTGGGCAAGCTTTTGATTACAAACAAAGCCCATTGACTATGGATGGCCATGGGCAATAACATTGCATGAGACCATTTTCGGGGGGTTTTGCTGACTGGAGAGCATCGTGAAATGCAGTGCTCCATGAACATCCCATCCTCTGACACGAATACCAGATGGTGCATTGGCAATTAACTGATGCAATCTTCTTAGTGTTCCAAGGCATGAACGTTGAAGGGATCTCTGCTGCTTTTCAGCCTTCGGATATCGAGAGACTGATAGAGATGCCAAATCATTCTAACGTTGTAACCCTTCTATTATCTTAAAATGATTTTCATATTCATCATAAGATAATACTTTCTTTTTCAACTGACAAATAGTTTTCTATATGTTGAGACGAATATCATGAATTTCATCTTCTGCTAACATTTCTGGAATATTATACTGAGAGTTAGCCAGAGGCCAAAACATGACTGGCACTTCAACTTTCTCCAGTTGTTTTCTCATATTCAGCATTTCCTCTTTATCATTTGATGAAGATTCTTCTACTTGATTTGACTAGAGTTGGTGTTTCCTTGTTGCTTCATTGGATTCAACATGATTGGTAGAGAAATCATTGATCAAACTAGAAGATGCATGACTTAGGGGTGGTTCATAGAATGACCTACACCCTAGGCTATCTTCTGATTGATAAAGTATTTCACCTGCTAGCGATAAAGCTTCAGACATGACTGGTTTCCAATTTTCAAGTGACTCAAGATAAGAGGGATTTCTCGGCACTACATTGTCCACTGGAGCATTTTCCGGGCAATGTGCATCACTACTGCGGAGAGGACTTTCACAGCAAAATTCATCATCATGGGGAGGACCACCATAATGGGTTACAACAAAAGATGAGATCTATTACTCCTTGGTCTTCTGACCACAGAGAGGGTTCTTGTGGCTCTCATCTGAAGATGAAACTTCGAGATTGACTGAATTGTCATGAAGCAAGCCTTCATGAGGAAGTGTCTGTTGAAGACCTTCGGAATTAATGTTCCCATTATTGGGAACTGAGGGAGTAGAATCTTGAATTCCAACAGATAATTATCTGAGGGCTTCAAGAACTCCAGCATCGATCAAGGACTTGTTACAGATTGGCTCTTGATCTCCTGACTGTGGTGGATGGGTCTTTTTCTTAGACACCTTCTTACTCGCCTTAGAAACCACTTGTTGACGAAAGTGGCTGCTCTGAGCAGGTGTATGTGCCTGATCAGGAAAGATGGCCAGGTTAGGCTGACGATCTCCTCTCAAATCAGGTGTATGTTCCTGACTTGGTTGCCCGTATGATATGGGGGAGTATGCCCCATAACCCTCTTGGACTGGAACAGATGTGTGTGTCTATTCCAGAGTGAATTGTTGATGTATCACTCCACTGGTAGGGGTAGATTTATGTGTCTTTCCCTGAGATGCTACTGAAGTTGTTATAATATCCTGGCAGGCATCCAAAATATGAGCAGAGATTTGCTTCTTCTCTTTCACCATTGATAGAATATTCTTGGTGACTTCAGCTACCGGAACGAGAATATACGTCCATTCCGGGCTTGGAGCAGGTGTATGTGCCTGCTCCTGTCCTCCTTTTCCTGTCAGCGAATCCTGACAATACTCAAGTGTGGGGGAAGAGAGTTGAGTCTGCCTCCTATTTTTTGTCGGGGATTTCCGACTAACTTCTCCAAATGCTACCAAGTGAAACTGTTGGTATGCTTGATTAATACTAGCAGGTGTATGTTCCTGCTGATTTCACTTCGCCAAACATGGTTGACGAGATCCATCATATTTAGTCAGACGAGTCTGCTAACTAGATGATGATGTATAAATAGGTGTATGTTCCTGCCTATAGTACTCCGCCAGAATTTCCTGGTGGGATTAGCGTGATGCTTCCAGACGAGTCTGCTGGATAACGGAATTAAAACGGGCAGGTGTATGTGCCTGCTCATTGCTTGCCACCAAGTTAGGTTGGTGGACTTCTCCGGAGATGGCAGAGAGGAGAACCTACTCACTGTTGACCGGATTCTGCCTCTGGTGGATTGTCTTGCTTGGTCGGGTTCAAGGAACCTGAGCCGAACGCCTGGAGTCGGTACCCTCATCATGTTGAGGGCGCACTGCCGCACAAGTCTGGCGGCGATTGTTGGTGGGAGCCCTCAGGAAGGACTCCTGTATGTTTGAATTAAGGTCCTGAGGGACCTTCTCATTCACCTCCCCAGAATAAGGGAGCTAATGGTGATTGCGTTCCGGGGATAACGACCAGAAACGGTTGGAGACGGTAGTCAGCACCGCCTGCTTCTTGATCACTGGTCATCGTTGTCCGGACGACTGATGTGATTTATTTACTTGGAGGTCTTGTCGGGCAGCCTCCAGAGTTGGGATGGTACCGTGTTGACGGTACTCCTTAACCAATGCGTTTGATACCCAGTGTTGAAGATGCTGAGTAGGTGATATCATCCTAAGAGCGGACGACGATCCAGCAGGAGTAGCAGCAATGGCATTTATAGCAGCAATATTCACAGGTGTGAACTTGAGAGCAGCCATTCTAGAAATGCAAAAGATCTTGGAAAAAGAGTGCCTATTTGATATAACAAACGTAATCAAGATAAATTCAGCCACTACATCTTTTGGATGAGCACATATGTCAATGATTGTTTTTGTTGTCCCTCTCATTGAGTTTTAAATAGGGGCCTAACAAATAGGTAAAACATCATTTTAACTTGGTTAAGGATTCACGTCGGGTTCACCATTTTTGTTTCCCTCGGAATCCGGGGATGACCACCTTGATGGGAGGTTTAAACGTTCTGATCGGTTTCTAACGGGTTTGTTTGTAGAACCGGAAACATCCAATGATTCCACATCCATTCGGACCTACTTTCCAAAGGTAGGTGCTCATTAGTTTGTGGACTGATGAGGCTTAGGAATTTGCATTGGTCGAGAGGATGAGAGGTTGGACTCATCACACCTTTTTTAGGGGAATTATTGTCTACTCCAGGACTCTCTTTATAGATTTAAGTTATGTTCATGAATCCTTATTACATTACTAAGTATAAAATGATCTTTCCTTCAGATCTGACAATCAATGATTAAATATGTAGGAAATTTAGAGAATCTTTTGTATGTATTCGAGGTTCTTCATCGATAGGGAATCATCTATATTTATTAGATATTCTTGGTCAATGGTACGTTTTGATACATTTATATAGAAGTCTCTTGGTCATTATGATGACCATAATGGTTTTAAAGCCACTCAGTGGGGCACTTGAAGTTTATTGTCATTCAGAAGGACATGGATTATTTTAGAGTTGGGATCGAACCCGTAGATGGGCAAACTACGTATCCTTTGTTTAGAAAAGGAATCAAAACCCACGTAGTTCGAGTAAGGGAGTATGATGTTTATGATTGATGGCTCAAAGAAGTATGTCACAATTAATTTTACACTCTAAGCTCACGTGAGTCATGCACGGTGTGAGAAACAAGAGGTATTGGTAAAAATTAGATAATTTTTGCCATGAAAGATGCAATCATATGAAATAATGTGGGGATTATGTATGTATGACTGCCTAGATAAATGAAGGTTAGGATTCACTTTATGGAAGAAATCCAGGAACAGGGTCCATAAAGGTATATGTGATTCATGGAGATTTTGAATACTCTAACTTGGGGCTTACTCCTGAAAAGGAATCCCAAATCAAAGGTAAATTAGGACTGGTTAAAAGAAATTAAGACTGGGGCTTACTCTTAAGGAGGATGCCCAAATTTGAGACTGGGGATTACTCCTGAAAAGGAGGCCCAGGTTAAGGGAATTATGGTTTGGGGCTTACTCATAAGGAGGATGCCCAAATTAGGGGACTGGGGCTTACTTCTGAAGAGGATGCTCAAAAATTGAGAGACTTGGGGCTTACTCCTAAAGAGGATTCCCAGATTTGGGAACTTTAAGAATTGGGGCTTACTCCTAAGGAAGATGCCCATATTTGAGACCGGGGCTTACTCCTGAAAAGGAATCCCATGTTAGGGGATATAGGGCTTACTTCTAAGAGGATGCCCAAAAATTAAGGGACTTGGGGCTTACTCCTAAAGAGGATGCCCATATTTGAGACTGGGGCTTACTCCTGAAAAGGAAGCCCTGGTTAGAGGATCTGGGGCTTACTCCTAAGAGGATGCCCAAAAATTAAGGGACTTGGGGCTTACTCCTAAAGAGGATGCCTAGATTAGAGGACTTATGATTGAGGATTATTCCTAAAAAGGAGACCCAGGTTAAGGATTCTCTCATCTTAAAGGATGAGGTTGAATGAATGAACTCTCAATCTTTAGTGACATAAAGATATGTAAATCACTAGGTTTTGAGAGATATTCCACAGAATTCCTTTCAGATAAGGAATTCAAATCAAGAAATCATTCCATAAATGGATTTGAAGAGTGTCTTGAAGACTGAATCTTGAATAGGAAAGGTGTAATGGCTTAAGAGGGGTGAAAATGGGCAAGAAAGGCACCCAAAAAGGAAGGGGTGCACAAGTCCTGGCAGGCACGCAAGTACTGCGTGGGTGCGCAAGTCCTGGTCACGCAGGTCCTAGTCGCGCAGGTATGCCTACGCGACACATGGTGTACTTGCACGATGTTTAACCAGTAGGGTAATACTTGAGCGACTTTAGGTTAAGGCCTTTAGAATCCTCTTGAGGTTCTTCCAGGAGAGGGGCACACGGGTTCTATTGAAGGAGTAAGGCGGCGCGCAAGTGTGGCCATTTCCCTTAAGGGCTGGCCACCTAGGCACGCAAGTGTTGATGAGTTTCAACACTTAGGCCTTCCTCCCCCTCTTTAGATCTTCCGTTCTAGGTAAGAAATTACCTTAGAAGTGTTCTGGAAGCTTTGAGAAGTGACTAGGGCACCGGGAGCTCAAATCTGGGTTTCTGGAAAAAAATCCTCTCGAAATGGGGGGCCCACAGGGTCTATTTGTAGGTAGGAGAAGACCCCGGGCGGTTATAATTTAGGGCATGCAAGTCACCTGCACGACCAAAATCGGCGCACAAGTCACTTGCACGACCAACATCGGCGCGCAAGTGTACTTGTGCAACCATTAAGGCGTGCAAGTATACTTCCGCAACCATTGTAGAACTTGCGCGACCTTTGTGCAATGTTCTTCCTCTTCCTTCCTTTGTCAATTATTGATATTTTTTCAAAGGATGAATATTCTTTGGTCAAGGTATTTCCCTTTTCATCCATTTAGACTCTGTGACAGAAAGGAGAATCAACACAACTATCTGTGGGGACTCTATTGTGAGCAAGATTTCAGATAATATTGAATCTTGAAGGATTCATCAAAGGATTGTTAAAATGTTTTATCCAACTGAAATTTCTTTTAGAATTACAAAAATAATGATTATAATAATTTTTGAGTTAAACATACAATTATGAGAAGGCTCCCAAATTAAGAAATCATCAGTGTTTAAGAAAGGGTAGTTGTCAATGACATTCGTAATAGTTTTAGGGAGATGCTCATGTTGAGATATTAGCATATCTCTAATTGAGCAGTTGGTAATCAGGGGTATGATCGAGAGGGATCATATAAATTAAGGTCTTTCCAGTCTAGTTACCCAATAAGAAATTCATAGACGAAGCCCTAGAAACCATCCATCTTGAATTATTCATAATTTTAGAGAAATATTGATTGTTGTATGAACAAATAAAAGAGTTAAGGAAATTTGAATTTCTCTTCTTAAGTTTTTCAAGAAATATTTTTTTGAGGAAAGAAATAGAATTATAAGTTTTATGAAGAAAGTTTTAAGTGAGTCTGGCTTGAAAGGATTAATTAAAGTACTCAATATTTTTAATGACGATGCCACCTTTCTCAATAGGCTTGCAACAATTTGACCAGGGGACAGTCTTAAGTTTTCTTTCTAGAGTGATACCAGTCCAAATAAATGTTTTTATTGAGGTGTTCATTTTTTTGATTAGACCAACTGGCTATTTATAGACCATCATGGAGTAAACCATCTTAGAAACAATAGTGGATTTTACTAGGCATGTCTTACCTTCCATGGAAAGATATTTTCTTTTGTAAGAAGAAATATTGTTAAGAACTTGGTCAACTATGGTAGAAAAGTGGAAATATTTGGGTCTACCCCAAAAAAAATGGGAACACCAAGATAAGTAAAAGAGAGAGAGCCTTCTTTCAGACCTAAGTCATTGATAATGTTACATTTCCTACTAGGAGAAAAGTTATTTCCAAATAATATGCATGCTTTGTTCTAACTAATGGTTTGATCAGAAACTTATTCATAGTGAGAGAGAGAATTTTTTATGTTTATAATGTTTCTTTTATCACATTGAAGGAAAAGGATGGTGTTGTCGACATATAAAAGGTGGGTGGGAGCATTCACGTTCCTAGAAAAATAAATTGGACTCAATTTATTCTGATCCACCAAATGGGTGAGTAGGAGACCAAGACATTCTTATACAACTAAGAAGATAATGGTAGAGAGGGGGTAAAATTTCTTAACACCTTTGGTGTATTTGAAATAGCCCTTGGAAAAACTGTTGAACAATATGGAAATAGATGCTAAATTGAGCATGGTTCTGATTATAGTGATAAATTTATCACTAAAACCAAAAACATGAAGAAATTTGAAGATAAAGTTCCATTACATGGTATGAAAATATTTTCTAATATCAAGTTTAATAGAAATATTACCTCCTATATTCACTTTTTTCAAGTTATTGACACATTTAGAGACAATATAGATACAGTCTTGAATGGATCAACCCTTGATAAATCCAAATTGGTTCTATGAGACAATCTTGTCTGTGTTAGTTGAAAGTCTATTGGAAATGATTTTAGTGATGATTTTATAAAGAGTTTTAATGAGAGAAATCAGTCTTAACAAATGAATATTAGAGGAATTATCCACTTTTGGAATTAAGGAAAGAAACTAAGCATTAAGAGAATAAGGAAGGACACCATTGGAAAAAATATATTTCACAATCTTGTAGACATCAACATGTATGACGTCCCAATAATGTTGGAAGAAACCATTATTGAAACCATCAGGCCCCAGATCACTATTGGGATTTAAACTAAAGACAATGTCTTTAATTTCATGATCAAGAGTAGTATTGAGAAGGAAAGTGTTGTCCTTATCAGTGAACACCATCATAATGACCTCAGGAAGGAGGTCTTTGTTATTATCAGGATCATTGAATATAGATTCATAGTAAGAGACAAGATGACGAGAAATTCCATATATATTATCTAGAATCTTATCACCATATTTTAAAAAGGCTGTTGTTTTTCAAACCTTCCTAATTCTTTGAAGAGAGTTATATAACTTAGTATTTATGTCACCATCTGATAACCATTTAACTTTAAAAGATTGTTTCCTCATATTTTCTTTAAAATTGATCAAAGAGTTGAGTTTTACCACAAGGTTAATTTCCTCAGTCAGATCAATATTGAAATCAAAACAAGTGTTATTGTTTTTTAGTTCATTGAGCTATTCCTCAAGAAGAAGAATGTCATTGTTAATTTGTTTGGATTTGGATATGGACCAATCTTTGAGTCTATTTGAGGTATTTTAAGTTGACAGTATAGGAAAATTAATCATTGTTGTGATACATAGAAGACTAGTAGTGTTTGATGATATTAGTGCAATCAACAATAAAAACACACACATTATTATATATGAAAGGTAACGAGGGTTTGATGTATTTAATGGAGACATTGACTAGAATGGGATGATGGTCATAGTTTAGCTTGTGAAGGGTGGTGCTGGAGATAGTGTCTCGTTTATCTAAATTATGGAAATTCGTGAAGGATCGACCCAACTTGGAGGTAACCACCTTATTGTGATTCCTTATATACCAAGTAAATTTCTCACTAGTGAGATTAATTTCAATTAGGTTATTTTCTTTAATCTAAGTTTTAAATTCTCTCATAGAAATAGTAACAAGAGACAAACCAATTTTTTTTCTTGAGCTGAGTATAGCATTAAAGTCTCTAATAAAAAACCAAGGAGCGTTAATATTGGAACCTAGATATGAAAGGTCCTTAAACAAAGACCTCCTTTATTGGTATATATTCTTATCATAAAAAAAGAGTAGAATAAACATGTGCCATAAATAATAAAGTTTCATGTAATGATTTTCTCAGAAGAATTAAATATACTAACATTCTGTAAATAAGAGTGCAAAAAAATTCAGAGAGATTAAACATTAGAGGTATTTTTTATTACACCTATAAAAGAGTAACTATGCTGGCACAAATGAGAGTACTTGGAAGAAAAATTAATTTTTGGATTAGAAATAGAAAACAACATAAGTTTATGAGTTTCAACCATCCTTTTTAGAAAATTAAACATGTCAGAGTTGGAAATGCCTTGACAATTCCAACAAATAATCTTCATTTAAACCTGAATTTGGAGTTTGAAATCACTTTTTTGGTTCCCTGAACCTTTATTTATAGAAGATATTATAACGTTTTGGGCAATTTTGTTGTTAGTGATCTATTTCTGCTTACTTTTAGAGATGGCAGGAGGGCTGTTTGGATTCCCTGCCTTAACATTATCCTTGGGAGAGTCATTCATTGAGGCATTCAGATTTGAATCCTTAGATTAATTATCACTAACATCCATAGGATTATAATTTTTTTTAGAAAACAGATTTCTAGGATACTCATAACTAACAATGATAATAATAATTTGAGAACCATCTATATAAAGGTTTCTAGAAATAGGGGCAGATGTACCTAAACCCTTGGGAGAAGTTGTGTCTTATTGTAGAATATTCCAAGTATTTGAAGGATTTACCTGATTTTCCTCCACACAAAATGTATAAGTAACATTCAATGGGGGGGGGGTATTTCGTTATGTAAAGCTCCCAAAGCCGATGGTGTGAGAGGGCACTACATCTATTTAGTTGGATACACTGTATCCTTCAAAACTTGGGTAAGAGGATCCTTCTTTTCCTGCAGTTGTTTAGTGCCCTGTACTGAGAGTGTAGATTCCTATACATGTTTATAATTGAGATTCATAGGCCTCATGATCTTGGAGCCAGAATCATTACTCTTATTATTAATATTGGCATGTTCCTTCTTACTTCTAGGTTTATTAGGAGGAATGGTAGGATTACATGGATCAACATTATTCGTGGGAGGGTCATTCAAATAGGAATTCAGTTTTAAAGCCACAAAGTTTTTAATACTAACCTCAAAATTATCATAATTTTGTTAGTAAGTAGGATTTCAGGAGTTTTAGTACTAATAGTGTTATCAAGAATTTGAGAACCATCTAAAGAATGAATGAAATAAATAGGGGGAGGTGTACCTGAGTCTTTTATCTTGTTGTTGATTTAATTATTCACACCTAGTGTAGAAATATAATTCAAGAGGGAGGGTCTCTAGATCTGGATAGTGTCTATATCCAAGAGTGTGTGTTAATACCAAACTTTCTCAGTAAGTAACAGAGTTCAATCATCCATGTGAATAGTTTCAGTGCATGTGCTGAAAGAAGTGCATGGCATTTTCTCAGGTGGAGACATTGTATCCCTTCTACCCAGTGTAACAGGTTCATTTTTTGGCATCTGGAAAGTACCTAGAAATAAAGATGTGGCTTCCTCTGTAGGTTTACTATTGGGTCTCATAGGTCTTGTGGTCATGCAGCCAAATTCATTACCTTTGATGGAATTAGAACATGATACATTCTCAGAGTACTTGCAAGTACCAGATTCTATCATCTCAGTTTCTTGATTGGAGAGCTTAATGGTATCCATAGAGTTATTATTTATTCGAATAGGTGTTGTTCCTTAGTGTATATATCTTTCTATTCATCTACATATTCCCAGAAGACACCTGAATTTTCCCCTAAGTGTGCCAAGTTAAGTGTTTTTTTCACCCAGATTTCAGTTTTCTTTTTATACGTTTCAGGTATGTCCACCATGGGGGACTTATCTATCCTATTTTTCCTAATTTCCTTCTATTAATTCTCACTTGTCTGATTTAATTATTTCCTAACCACCCTAAAATTAGATATTGAGTGCCCAATGATCTTAAAAATCTCAAAAAATACATTTTTTCTCTTATACTCTATTATGATTTTAGTTTTATAATCATTTGCATTGAAACTAATTGTATTGGGAATCTTTGAATACAAATTAATTTCCACCATCACTCTTGACAAGTGACCAATTCAGCATTTAAGGTTCTTTGATCAATTTTAAGATGAGATATGATGTAAGAAACAATATCATTCAATATTTTGGGGTTCTAAAAAACCAATTCTTGAAAGTATGTTTGAGATGTCTGGAATTATGTGTTACCGTATTATGAGATCTATAATTGATTTTCATGTGATTATTCGATTATTTAAAATATACATGGATAGTTTTCAAGCTTGTGTGATTATTTATATAGATTTATTTGATCATTATTTATTTCTACCATATTATGTTCAGTTTATTGATTAAACGAGATGTGTTTCGGTTGTTTATCTTTCTTTATTGATTATGATTAATTATTCATGATATATTTCATTGTAAACTTACCCTTACTTAGCATCTAAGATCCCCCCTTTGTTATTTTTTATTTTCCCAAGGATAACAGGAAGTATTTTGTGATTTATATGTAGGGATAATCTATGTGAAATAATAAATTCTCAAAATAAAACACTTTTATATTTTCTGTTTTCAAATGTATGTGAAATTCAAGTATGTATCTAGTTTACCAAGACTAATAAACTATTAGGTACTTAAAGATATGAGACCTTGTATCTAGTTATAATGTAATAAATTAACCACATACTTTAGGATACTGGGATCAGGGTATCTATAGTTGGTATCAAAGGAAGTTTAGTAGGAACCTTGGGAACTAGATTTAAGAAAACATAGATTAGGGAACATAACCCTCAGATAGAAATTAAGGATAACTATAAAATTCATCCTAATGTTTTAGTAAGGTAGATATTATGTGGTTTTTATTAGTAATACATCAATGTATGGATACTAAAAGAGGATTATGAAATAGATGTACCTAGGGGTAATAACTCTGAAAAAAGTGCATTGAGATTGAATCTAACGTTACCTAGTACATGAAAATAGGCCTTACTGTTCACGTGGTTTGAAACTTATCGAGCATATGATTGGTTTATTTCACATTTCAATGCAAACCATTATGAAGGATTTGAAAACATTTTTATGATTTATAAATTTTACCAAAGAAAAAATGATCATGATTATAAGATTATCCATGCATAAACTTTTCAATTTATATTAAGTGTTTAACTATTTTTAGGATTATAAATTATGATACATAATGTTATAATTTAATCAATTATATTACATTGTTTACAAATGGATCTTATTAGAAGGAATATGAACCATATCAATGATCCAAGGAGTAATAATGATCATTTCCATGATGATATTAAGCCAATATTTTGAAGGGAACTAGTCTCCCAAATATTCTCAACATACAATAACATAATTTCATATGCTATAAAGATATAGAAATAATTCTATAAGTAGTATGGATTTTAAGGGAAAAAAAATAAAAATAGTATGATATAGAAAAATATGGATAAAGGGAAGAAGGAAAAGAAGGATTTCTCCCCATGTGATAATTGTTGAAATAAACACCTCGATACTTTCTTTAAGGTAATGATAGTTTTCTACGAGTGTGAAAAGAAAGACCACAATGCTTGTTATTTCAAGGGAGATAAATAAATTTCCAATTTTTAATTATTTAAATGTAAGGATACGGGGAACTATGAAAATGAATGTCACAATCATTAAGGGAATATACCCCAAAAGAACCTATCAGATCAAGGTCAATATTATGTTATTGATACAACCAAAGTAGAATAACAGAGTGCTTGAATTTGGATTCAGGAAATATACTTTATAAGTATTTTATCAATGATTTTATCATTTTAATAATAATAAAATGTATAAGTATTGAAATAAAGTACCTTTTCTTTAAGGATTCAAAATCATATGATGAATAGTGCTGATAAACAAGAAAAGTGATTCAATTGAAAGATGACCTTTTTTTAAAACCCATTATTGAGGGAAGATAACCCATAATATGTTCTTGATGTTTAAATAATAATGATAAATATATTATTAAGGGATAATATTAATGAAATTGAATTTGGTTAGTGATTGTATGGTTTATATTATTTTTTATTGAGTTTACTATATGTATATATTTATGGAATATATTTGATAATATGATATTTTACTTTTGGAAGAATTCGTGTTTTCATTAAGGTTTTATGGTGATCAAGGTATTCACCTATTTTTAATGTGATATTAAGATCCACTTTATATTTTTGGGGAATATAATTTTTATTTAGTGATATTCCTTAAAAAAATTAGACTTTTAATTTGTATAGACATATTTTAGATGATTATGAAGTTTAACTATATATGGAATGGATAATGTTTAACTTTGGGTGTCATTGGATAACTTGGGCTAACCATTTTAGTTGTGGATAATATCTATAGATAGAAGTAATGACTTTTCAATACAATGATAAGTTAAATGTGCTTCAGGCATGAAAAATAATTTTGGATATTCATTTATTAGAGTAATAAATGAAGTGATAATTTATCAAAGAAAAACCAAAGGATGAAATTATGCCTGTGAAATATAAATATATCAAGTAAGTATATTTTCATATGTTCTCAGTCTATATGGGGAAGGAATTTCACAACTCTATGAAAAGGATATTGAAAAAAAATGTTATCCCCATACCTTCATTTCTATTGAACCAATGGTATTTTTATCCTTTGTAGATTTTTGTCTTTGTGGTTATTAAATTTTCAAGGTAATTCAATTAATTTTTATCAATGATATCTACCATTATCTATAATTATTTATGATTTTCTTCCATTTCCACATCTTCACTTTCCACCAATGTTCTTCTATATAGAAACCTAGTATCTATTATTTTAGATGACCTTCATAATTTCCTTAATCTATTATCATGAGTAAGTTTTATTAACCCGTTTTATGATGTGAGGTTTTAATAAATTTATTTTCAAATGTCAAAACCTTGAATATCGAGATCATGATTAAATAGCGATGACATAATTTATTTAAGGGGGTAGAATGTAACACCCCGAGATCTTAAAAGAGGAACATCATATTCGATAGTTTATATGACATGAAACAATGAGATTATATTATAATGTAACAACCCAATACTTTAAGATATACTTATTTTTAAATAAATTCAATTTTTTGGAAGCTTTCATAACATGAAACACTAGGTTTGAATGAAACGTGATACTCTATTAAAATATTATTATTTAAACACGAC
Source organism: Viscum album (assembly GCA_963277665.1). Lineage (NCBI taxonomy): Eukaryota > Viridiplantae > Streptophyta > Magnoliopsida > Santalales > Viscaceae > Viscum > Viscum album. Next base: position 1,191,062,831 of record OY728123.1, on the reverse strand, counting down.
CATTATAACCTCACCATTAAGATCAAATGTATGAATAATAATAACTATGTTATGAAAATTATATGGTTTACACATGTATCAAATAAATTCAATGGATATATAGTTATTATAAATAAAATAAGAATCATTTGAAAGAAAAAGAATTTTTTTTAAAAAAAATTTTATTTTTCTAAAAGTTCGTTTATTCATGATTTGCGTACATAATTTAAAATTAGATTTTTAACTATTTTAGAAATTGTATTTGAAAATATAAACTTAATTTTTGAGATCTACATGCAAAAAATATATTTGGGTGAATTTTTTGTATTTTTATGAAAATACTAATTTTTGGGTGAATAGTGAAAATATTGATTTTTATTAAAAACCAATTTTTTATTTAAACTATTTAAAAAGATAAATTATATTTTAAATTGGGTTTAAAGAATAAATTATTCAATTATATTATACTATATCTTACTAAGGTCATTGTAATCAATTTCGTATTGAATTTTGATATTAAAATATTATATACTTATGATAATTGTCTCTTTGGAAGAAATATTTTTTACCATATATGAAATTTAATTTTAAATTGAAATATACTAGTTATATGAATTGAATTTAGAAAAAAGGATTCCGTATTTTTAAATATAATAATTAATATTATCTAATAAGGTTAAATTAATTTTTTACTATAATTTATAGTGAAAAAAATAAAAAATAATTACTGTGATCAACATAAAAATGGGTTTACTAGGAGTTAAACTATGAATATAAGGGTTAAAAACCCAATTTTATGGAAATATTTAGAACCTATAATATATAAAGTAATATTATTACACATCTTAGATGATTTTTACACGAGAAAAATGTGGGAATCACTTTATCTTTTCAAAAATTACATATATGTCCTCTCCTCCCCTATTAATAATTCCAAAAACCCTTTGATTTGGAAAATAGATGACCAAATACCTAAAATAATCCCATAAACACATAATATAGGCCTCAGTTTGATTATTAATCCCTCCTAATAAGTCTTTAGGTATAAACCCAAAGAAACTCTCTGAAAAAGAGTTAAAATTATTAAACGGTCATATTTGTTTTATTTTTATTAAACATCCTTAAAATCTTATTAAAATATGATAAAATAATAACACCAGTATAACCTATATAATAATATTTTATTATGTAAATTTAATAACCCATATAAGTCTCCACTTCCATCAAATGGGAAATGAAACTGTCGATCGTGTGTACAGAAGACTACTGCCTCACGAACTGATGTAATTTGTTTTCCATCACCACCTTTCAAGTATGGATATAATGATGTATTTAAAAAATATATATGACTTTTATTAAATTATTAAAATTTTGGAATTATTATATCACATATACCTTCTAACTTTCCATTCTGTGGGGGACACGATAACATCGCTCGCGTGTACAGCGGACTACCGCCTCGTGATGAGATGTGAAATGTTTTTCAATTATTCTTTACATGAAAGGTAGTAAGGTTAAATTTAATGAATATATTTGATATTTATTATATAACCATAATTATGTAAATATAATATCACATATAACTTTTTACCCCCCAATCCTTTGAAAAATAATAATGTTGCTTGTGCATATGTATTGATTACTACCTCCATGTAGCAATGTGAAATGTTTTTCATTTTATTTTTACATGGATTTTAATAAGAAATTATTTGATTAATATAAATTATATATATGAAATTATTATTATTATTTAAATATTAATTAATATTTATTTTCCTTTCATTCTATCTGTCAAGAAAAATGGAAATAATGTTCACACATACATACAACCTATCGTCTCCATGAATGTTGTAATACATTTTCTATCTATGAATTTAATAGATTACTATAAATAAATATATAATGAGTATATATGATATTTATATCATGGTTAAAAATATTGATATGATGTAACCATGATCAAATTAAAAGTAACAAAATTACCAAACAAAAATATACATGAAAAATGAAGAAATTATCACCCGAAACAGTAATTTTAAAAAAGAATTGTTAAGAAATGGGTGATAAATAACTATAAGTAAATTATATATGGTATTATATATATATATATATTATTATGGTTCCACAATATATTTATAATAATCTATATTTATTATACAAGAGTATTATACACATACTAAGGAAGTTAATATAGAGGTAAGGGTTTCTGGTATCACTTTTACTTCCATGAGACACATGTTATATTCACCACTTAGTTATTTTTTATGATGTATATACTACCAATTTTATATAATATATAAAGAAATATATTTATATTCATGGTATTTAAAGTTTCATTTGATGTTATTTTTTTATGGGGCTTATGATTCAGAAGTTACCAATGTATTAAGGGTTTATTTCAAAATCTCATCATTATTAGTGATTATTTTTGTATAAGTCTTCCTTGGAGGAATTATTTGATATTTCTATATTAAACTCAATATATTTTATTCTCCTCTGTTCATGATTTTTTTCAATTAATATTACCATTTTACCACTCTTTGGAACTTAAAATGACTGATAAAATGTTCTAAAGAAAATCCGACTTTATTTATCTCTTCAGCTAAAAATCCATTTTCACCAAAATTTATATTTTCTATTTATTTAAAAAATATTTTTAACCTTTTAAAAAATATTCATCAAATACACTTTAAACTATTTTTTACTTTTAAAAATGTTTTGAAAGTAATATTCATTTCGTTTTCAAAACAAGACTGGTTTATCTTTTACTAAAATTTGAAAGAAATATTTGCTTTAACGAGTATGACATGAACATAATTTTACACCATTATGAAAATAAATGTTTTGAATATTATTTTAAAAGTTTTAAAAGGTTATTTGTAAATAAATTTATTTTTAAAATGTTTTTTTAATTTTTATTAAGAAGTGATTTTCAAAGTGAAAAAGATATTTTCCTCAAGAATGTTTTTAATGAACTTTTTATGATATTTATATTCATCAAAGAAATCAACCATTTATTTTAATTATGATACACTAGGGATATTTTGTATTTATATAATCCGTATTATTTACTTATATGATTTATCATTAGGTTTACTGAGGATGCAAAATTTTATTTCTATTCACCATATTATTCTGGATGGTTTATGATTATGTTTATTTGATTGGGGTAAGTATTAAAATTTTATATGTTATTTTTTCAATAAGAATGTTTATATTGATTATGTTTCACCCCTTTAATATGAGGAATGAATTAGACTTATTAATTTATGGGTTAGCCCCAGTTATAGATAACCCTTTGATGCATCGATGGGTCTAATGCGACAAATTAGTTGACCAAATTAGACGGGTTCTACTAATAAATTAAAAATATATTGTGAAACATCTTAAATTTATGTTTCATATGTTTGAAATCATGCATTCTATTAGTATGGGATCAATTTATTGATTTCTATATGATTATTAAATTCGTTATAATATGAATGGATAAGTTTCAAGCTCATCTAATTATTTATATGGATTTATTAAATCATCATTTATTTCTACTATATTATATTAGTTTATGGATTAAATGGAATGTGTTTTAGTTATTTTCCTTTCTATATTGATTATTATTATTTATTTATGATGTATTATGTTGTATGCTTACCCTTTTTGATTATTTTATGGTACCACTTTCTTATGTTTTATTTTTCCTACGATACCAGGTAGTGTGTTGTGATTTATATGTAGAGATACACTATGATTAATAATGGAATTCTCAAAGAAAAAACATTATGTATTTTATATTCTCAAATGTATTTGAAAATAAAGTATGTATCTAGTTTACCAATAAAAATAAACTATTCGGTCTTTTAGGATGTAATACCTTCTATATATTGCCGATGTAATAAAGCAACCACCGACTTTGGTTTACTAGGGTCTGGGTATTTACATGTTCAAATAGGGAAAAATTTTCTAATTTAAAAATATTAAAATAAAACCAAAACAGGTGGCACCTGGTACCTAGTATAGGGAACCAAACACCCGGTGGCCCTTTCTAGAGAGAAGGTCCTCTATGACCTCCACCAATTACCCAATACAACTCAACTAGGTACTCAATGGCTTGATATATCCACCAACCAATATGTTTCTATTCCAAGAACCACCAAAACATTCTATAGACTTATTTTAACTGATAGAACACAGAAACACCTATTAAATATTTAAAATACATATATGAATTCTAATTCTTGATCCAAATTGATAAAGTCAAAACAGTCCTTGTTTCACCCTTAATGAAACATGAATTCTCTTTGATTACATTGAAACCCTATGATATGAGTTATTACACTAGTTTTGAAGGCCTAACCATAATTAAGGCCTTAAGAAATGACATTGGAATTTGAATTGGGGGTGATTAAAGGGGTGTGAAGAAGAAATAAACAAAATTAAGGAGGTATCAACCATAATAGAGGAAACCATAAAGTGATTATATTCACCTCAATTAAGGATTCCATAATAAGAAATATATAGAATAAAGAAAAAAATATAAGTGAAGAAGAATATAGAGAGAGAAAATAAGGTGACACCTAGAGAAACACAAAAATGGTGGTGGAAAGTGGCTTCCCTATAAGACACACTGGTTACCAGGGTTCCCCCTCTCTCTAAATTATGCTCACAACATCTCTCATTGATTTAAAAACAATGAAAACTCAATATTTTATATTTATAAGTTTTATAAAAAAATTAAAAAAAATAATTTAAAGAATATTTTTTTTAAATATGTATAAAATTAAACTCAAAACAAGGTGAATTAATATTTTATTTCAATAAAATAATTTGAAACATAATTGAATTTAGAAATCATATGTAATGCAATATAAAGAATAAAATACAGAAAAAATATGACAATTTGTTTAAATGGTATTTAATATATATATATATATATTATTATATATAAATAATATATTTTATTAAAAATGTTACTTTTAATCATTACAAGAATATTTGATATAAAATTCACATGCAATTTATTCTTACAATGACATGTCCCAGGAATGAAAAGTGACAAACATTTGGACTGGTGAATCAATGTGATAAAAGAACTTTCCTAAAATTCTAAAAAAAATTCACATATCAATTAAAGCATAGGATATCAAAAGTATTCAAATATACAATATATAGAGATATAGTAAGAACAACACACAACATAAGTTATATACAAATTTAACTAACTCTTTTTATAAGGTGTTAATGTAATGGGTGCTTATAATTTATGATCTTACTTTACATATCATCATTTTATTACCACCAAATTATAGAGGATGTAGATTAAGAATACAGTCCTAAACTTGTATAAGTAATCACTAATAAATTTAGATAATAGAGCTCAAATATGAGTTTGAATGATGATGATCTATCTTATTCAGTACTCCTAAAGTGTCTCAAATGTTGGATTAATTGTAAACCATATTATACTCCCCAACCATGGAAAAAATATTTGAAAATGTTTTCAATAATTTTTTTTGACCACCTAGAAGTTTCATCACATTAACTCTGAGATAAAAAAATCATCATTTATATAATGTTTGTCAAACCATGATATAGTGATGAGTACCACGATGTGGTTTTTTATGGCTAATGATAGATCTAAAAACCATGGCAACAATACTTATCTTCTATAAATTTAAGAGGTTTTTTTTACTTTCTATAAGTATATCTTTGTCCAAGAAAAATACATGGTCATCATGGTACATTATGTAGTGCTTTATCTCTAATACCATGATCAATGTACCATGATCTTTTTTCCTTAAAACCATTACATAACCTCTTAAATAATGTTATGTTTTCATTGGGCATGGAATCCATAGATTTTAACAAAAATCTAATTAAACTAAAATAGAAAAACATTGGGTTTTCTTGATGTATTGATATGGTTTCAGAACTATTAAATTTTATTCACCTCATGGTTGAAAAAATAAATCCACCCTTTAAACTCTAGGAACCACACCACTAGTTATAATATTTTTTATTCAAAACTGTAACATAATGATCATATCCACGGTGATAATTTCTTCCTCACAGTGAGAAAAAAATCTACCAAAATGACAAAATAATTATGGTTAATAAAACAATTTTTTCCCTTAATTTCCACTCAATATATTTTCTAAAACACTAACCATGATGTATTTTACTAAACACCATGACATGTTTCATGACCCCTTTCAAATTCTTCATTCATTTGAATCCAATTAATTACCAATGAATCTATACTCAATCCATAAACATGTTGAAAATAAATAAAACAATAAATCTCTATAAAATTACATGAATGATCATCTCAAGAAACTATCCATAACAAGATCTTAATTTGATAATTATTTAAATAGAACATGACCAAATAGATTAATGGTTTTAAGTTCTTGAAAAATCTTGGTGTAAATATCGATATTATGTCGAAAAAGTCTTAAATGAGGGCTTATCAACTCCCTCACTATCAACAATATTCATAAGGGATATTCCATCACCAACTTTGTATTTTTCAACAATATGATTTGAGTTCCAAATAAAAATTCCTCTACCAACTAATCTTCAAGAATCCCCCTAAAAGTAAACTCCATTTGAATTTTTTCTTCCCCTTAGTCAACTACCTAAGTGATTTGTAATTATCCCCATTTTCTAGAAAATTTACATAATTACACCACCCCATTATCAAAAAAGAAATGTAATGAAATAGGGAAAATAAAATAATAAACTCATAGAGATTTTTGGGAGATAATTAACTCCAAAAAGCACTCTTAAGCATTAGAAGGAATCATATATTAAGGGATTTGTCAAGATATCCTAAAATTTATCCTATATTGAAATATAATTTAGTTGAGCTCAACAAGTACCATCCTCTCCTCGATGAAATGTTATTTGATATCAATATAATTTTACATTGAATGTTTCACTATGATCTTTGAAAAATTGAGTACACTTTGGTCATCACACCAAATTATCAATCGATATATGACTTGTACTCTCATGTTTTCAAGATTTAAATTTAGCAAAATCATTTTATTTTTTAGCTTGTGATGTTGAAACATGCTCAAATTCCATTTTTATTCAAGTTTAAAAAAAACTTCTTAGATTTCTATGAATCACACCATCTTGAAATGAATATTTTACCTCCATAAGTATAGTTATAATCTCCCACATCACATACCAATTTATATTAGAAAAACCATAAAGATTTTAAGATTTATCTTTATCATACCTTAATCCATACTCAAGAGTTACTTTTATATATCTCAAGATATTATTCTCATCTATAATATGTGACTCCTTCAAGTTTCCTTTGAATATATCACAAAATGTTACAGAACATATAATATCCAATCATGGTATTTTCAAGTAAAGTATGATCTAAATAAATACTCAAATATCATTTTTCACATCAATTTATTTATTTTCAGTTATTTTTCTCTTATATTATTGTCCAATATTTCCCCCTATGTTCCCCTTAAATTTTAAATAAAATTTACAAGTTTTGGGTGGACAGAACAGACCGCACAGTTTACTAAACCGTGCGGACAAATGGTGAAAAGTGTCCAGCTAATTAAAAAAATTATATTATTCCAATTTTTTCCTTCCAGGATTAACCCTAGGGCACCCCTTTCATCCCCCATTCGACCCTTACATCCATGGAAGGTTACCAAGATCCCTCAAATTATTTTGGAACCCAATTTTGAAGGGGTTTTTTGGTGGTAGAACTTCAAGATTCTTAAATTAAGTTAATTCCTCTCTTGTTACTTCCATTTCATTAGGGTTTCTCCCCTCTTTATTGAAGTTCCAAATTTACATAAAATAGGGTTTCATACCTAGGGTTTAATTTTTGGTTTCTTGGTTCAATATTGTGGATTAGGTTTCATTTTTCATCTCCCTGTGGTGCAACGGTGGTGCGGTTAAATTCTTGCACAAATATTTGGGGTTATTGACATCTACGGTAGGTGATTCCATGTTTAATAATTCTTTGATGAGTTATATTTTCTTTCTTGTCCTTCTTAGAATGTTTCTTACCTATTTTTTGTGGTATGGAAATTTTTTTTGGTGGAATTGGTTAAGCGTTGGATTCTAAAGATGCATTTTTTCTTGAAATTGTGTGTTTTTCATGTGTAACCCATGTGGTATCATTTGAGGTCTTTTTATGACATATGAAAGTGGTTTATTAAATGTTTATAGGGATTAAAATTCTATTTTGTTATGGTATTGGGGTAAATTTGTCCATGAAATAGGGTTTTTGAATGGATTTTGTGTGCAAGGATTTGTTTTAATTCTTGAAATTGTTTTATGAAAATTTTGAATGGTTTATTGAGTTACACAAAAGGTGAAAAGACATTTTGGGTACTGTTTTATGTCTGTATTATTTAGAAATGGTATTTTTATGTGAAAATTTTATTTTATAACATTTTGAATATGTTTGAACACAAAGGGGGAAACTTGGGTATCTATGTGGGTGGACTAGGACTAGTTTGCTAGTGATCTGTTAGTGGAATCGTCCCAGTTTCACATAGCAAGATTGAAATTGAAAATAATAACTAAACTTTGATGATGTTTGGGGACCACTAGGCCATTGTTTTTTTCCTTCCAAGTGGCTCTTTCACTAGAAGGTTATTGGTTATGGTTACTTTTACACCGAGGTAAGATGTACCTCAGGCCCCCCAGCTAGCTAGTGCCTAAGGGTGTTACTGTGACTAGTGCTTATTGGATATATTGTACTTTCCATCAAAATATGGTGCGTTTTGTTGGAAAATTCATTATAATGTATTTTTTATTTAAAATTTTACATTATTTAAAGTTTCCCTCTTGAAAACTATCTTCATTTAAATTTAAAACTTTTATAAATTCTTATAGCATTTCCTGTTAATAAAAAATTTCATGATTTTTTGTCTAAAAATGTTTATCACATAGAATATTTTTGGGTGGAATACTATTGGTATTATGCACACACATTACTTAAACATTTGGGTGTAAGTATACTTGGTAATGTTTTACACATGTAAGGGCAAGGTCTTTGGGGATAGTGGTTTGGGTTGTTAGCTTCCTTACTCGGTGCGGTGTTGTGGAGATGGCTTGAGGGGGATGTCCCCTTGTTGTGTGGTGGTTTTTGAGTAGGAATTTCTTCTCCTTTTTAGTTCTTTCCCACTTGGTATTTGTTTACAAATATGTAATTTAATTCTGAATTTTTTTTCAGACTCGTTTGGTGTGAATTTTTAGATTCAATTTATTTATTATTCTTAGTTGTTTAATGTTTCTAAACTCATGTAAATTATTACCAAACGTTTGTTTATGATTCTTGGGAACTTGTTCCAACCTATAGCGATAAGGAACACCCCTCAGGACTTTACATAGACCGGTTCGGGTGCCGGTTTGGATCGTGACCAAATATGGTTTGTGAAAAAATGGTATCAGATCATGGTTAAGATCTTTGGGTCATATTATTTGGGGATTTTTCTAGTTAGAAAAGTGTTAAGACTATCAGGGATCAGATTTATTAATGTGATTAGGGTTCTTGGCCTACACCTCTCGTGAAAGACCTTAATTTTCCATGGGATGTTGTGACAGACCTCTCGTGGGACGTGCGGGTTGCAGACTGCATGTGGACATTGGGTGTGGGGGGGGGGTATTTTTTTATTTCATTATTGTGATGATTTTGGTTTATTTATATTTAATTTTGTTGCTGAAATTTTTCATAAATTTTGTGCTAATGATTTCTTTTGTGACTATATATTTTTGTAGAAACATGCCTCCCTGAAAAGCTCTCATTCACCCACATGAGGAAGTTAGAGAGAGTTCTCCCTCACTGATTGATTAAAGGTTGGTAGAAGCTGTAGTACAGGTTATCCGGGCTCTAGGGCGGGGAGCGGGTCCTGCTACTACTCTAAATAGAGAAGATGATTTTGTTCTTATGAAGGAAAAATCTTAGGAGTTTCTCAAGAACAAGCCTCCTACTTTTTGGGGAAATGCCCAGCCACATAAACTAGAGGAGTGGATACAGAAGATCAAGAGGATGTTTGAGTTCCCTAACACACCTGAGGAGGTCCGAATGAAGTGTTCCTCATTTTTTATAGAAGGTCCCAGTCATAGGTGGTGGGAATCAATGCTTTAAGTTGGGAAGCATGAGTAGATGAGATGGAAGGATTTCAAGACCATCTTTAACGAGTAATATTGTCTCAAGGTTCTGGCCTATGTCATATCCTGTGAGTTTAAGGATCTTTCCCAAGGATATCGTTCAGTGATAGAGTATGCTAACTATTTTTCTGAGCTAGTGCAGTACATGCATGAGATTATTTATAATGAATCTTGAAACCTCAAAATTTTGATAAGGGGCTGAAACCAGAAATTTACTCTCAAGTTTCCTTGTTCAAGCTGGGAACTTATGATGAGGTGGTCGATCATTATTACATGGTCAAGATTGATCATAAAATAAAGTCTAGTTTCTCTGGGGCAGTATCAGTGATTGGAAGTGATAGTTCATGGGATAAGAAAAGGAAGAAAGAGGAGCAGGGAAAGAAGGGAGATGGTAGTCCAAGTCATCATCACAGGAAGTTTTCATATGTGGATTCTAATGCATGGTCCATTGTGTGTCACTAGTGCGAGAGTCCAGGGAAAACTTGAATTGTATGTACATGTTCTCTAAGGCCTTGTTATCAGTGTGTAACTATAGGGTACTTGTAGTGATTTTTGAAGGTGGAATGTACACTCTAGAGTGGGGAAGGATCTGTGGCTTCTAGGGGGTGTCAGTTTAGTCGGAGCCATCTAGGATGATGGGATCTTGGTTTGGTGGACATGGTGGTAGGTCCACATTATCTTTAGGGTAGATCTAGTTCAGGGCAGAGCCACATGCTAGTGGCCATTCTCAGGTAGAGATGTGGCATCTTCATGTTGGGGATTAGGCACCAGCGAGATTAGATGTTGGGCCTTCAACAGTTTGAGGTACCATCTTGATTGCATATTATTGATCTATTGTTATATTTTATACTGGTGATAATATTTCATTTATCTCTTACTGCATTGTGAACCTGCTGAATTTTCTAACCAAGTTGTTCTCTGTTGCGATGGAGTTGGTGACGTCATTGGGTAAGAATGAGAAGTAAGGTCTCAGGTGCCCATCGTGTGTGCTTTCTGTGTCATGGGTTGATATAGAGTGGGACCTCCTGGTCTTGGATATAGATATTTTTTATGTAATCATTATCATGTATTGGTTGGCACATTTCTAAGAATATATCGATTGCTATAGGTGGCAGGTTAGTTTCATGGCACTTGATGGGAGTCCTTAGGTTTTTCTTGTGGAATGGGATCCTCGGTCAGGTCATGTGGGACCTACACTCCAAGAATTAGGAAAACATTTCTTCCATTTATCATCACTCATACTATAGTAATATGGTCATTTTCATGAGGGTGGATTACCTCATGTAGTGGATGTGTTCTCAGAGGTATTTCCAGATGATTTGTCAGGCTTTACCTTGGAGCGAGATGTCAATTTCTCAATTGATTTGGATTTGGAAACATAGATGATATATATCCCCTCATATATTATGTCCCCCACCGAGTTGAGGTAACTAAAAATACATCTGGATGATTTGGAATCCAAAGAATTAATTTTCCCGAGCGTCACTCCTTAGGTCACTACTATTCTTTTTGCAAAGAAGGTTGATGGGTCCCTCATGTTGTGCATCGACTACCGGAAGATGAATAAGGTAACCATAAAAAAATCATTTTCCCTGAATAGATAACATGTTTGATCTGTTGAAGGGGGAAAAATGGTTTTCCACGATAGACTTGCGTTTGGGTTACCACCAAGTCAGGGTGAGAGAGGCAGATATCTCAAAGACAACCTTATGAAGCATGTACGACCACTTTGTGTACTTGGTCATGCATTTCAGATCGACCAATGCTCCAACTGTCTTTTATAGAACTAATGAATAGGGTGTTCCACCAATATCTAGAATATTTCATTTTGGTATTTTTGGATGACATCCTCGTTTACTCTGGATCCAAGGAAGAGCATGAACATCATTTTTGGATCGTATTGGGCACTCTATGGGATCATTGCCTTTATGAAAAGTTGTCTAAGTTCACTTTATATATTATATAGGTGAATTTTCTAGGTCATGTTATCCTATAACAGGGGATTTTAGTGGACCCTGAGAAGATCAGTGTAGATATTTCATGGGATCCGCTGAAGAATGTGTTTGAGGTCATAAGTTTCCTCAGCTAGGAAGGTTACTACAGGTGGTTTGTTCAAGATTTTAATTGACTTGCTTCTCCCCTAATTGTGCTCACATAGAATGGTTTGAATCCTTAATGAGGCCCAAAATTATAGGAATCCTTCAATTATTTGAAGTGGTGGTTGACTACCTCCACCCCCATGTTGATCTCTCTAGAATATGGAAAGTGTTATGTGGTGTATTGTGACGCTTCAGGTATGGGTATCAGGTGTGTGCCTATACAGGGTGATCATGTGGTGGTATATGGTTCTCGCCAACTCCGACCGCATGAAAAGAATTACTCGACCTATGACTTTGAGTTATTATTGGTGATGTATGCTTTGAATACTTGGTGTCACTAACTATTTGGGGAGAAGTTTGTGGTCTACTATAATAATAAGATATTGAACTATATCTTCTCATATAAGGATATCAATTTGAGGCTGTTTATCTGGATCAAATATCTGTAGGGGTTTGACTTTTATATTGTCTATACCCCGGGAAAGGGTAATGTGGTAGCTGATGCCTTAAGCAGGAAACTGTCGGTGCAATATTTGAGGAAGTCCAATGATGAGTGTACTTTGATGGGTCTTTTTCCCAAATTCATGCAGAGACCAAGGAGAATAATGGTGGTACTTTTATGGAAAGGGTGCAGTTGAATCCTTCTCTTTTAGAGCTAATTCATCTAGAACATATTAGTGATGAGATATGTCTGTAGTTGATATAGTTTCTTCATGGTGGTGAGACATCTTTTGATTGTTCTTTGTCTCCAAAGGACATCTTATGCTTCAAGGGCTATTCAGTGGTGCCATTGTCTCTCAGGAAGGTGGTGATGCAGAATAGCTACCAATCTCAGTGTTCTTATAACGCCCCAAAACTTGTTTCTTATGTAATAGTAATATTAAGGTTTTATTTTGTTATCCGAACAAAGTAAAAATTTCAAAGTAAATATTATCACACTTTTTTTAAAGAATAATTTAAAAATAGCTTTTTTTTATCAAACATAATTTATTCTTATCAAATAATTATTTAATATAATAAAGATATTAATATATATAATATAGCTAATTTATTGTTTAGTTCCAAAATGTGATATGTATGTATGTATATATATATACATATGTATACTAGTTTTGAATTATATGAAATTATGATATAAAACAAATACTATTTTTAAATTATAATTTTATATTAAGGTTATAAATGATATTGAAAATTATTATTTTAACATATTTTAATGATATTATTTTGTAAAGGTGTACTATTTTAATTATGTATAAAATTATTTAATTTATGACTAATTATATGGGATTTATAAATTTTTCGATAATATGATATGTACATAATTATTATATTATAATTTTTTTATTAAATTTTCATAACATTATTAACATTGTGAATTTTTTTAATAAAATTATAAATATATAACCATTTTAATAGAATTATTAGCATTGTATAAACTATGACAATACATTTTCAATTATCAATTTAATTTATAACATTATAAGAATATAACATAAAATATACCAATAAATGTTTTATAAAGTAATTTAATAATAATAACTTTTACTTTTTAATGTATTGATGAAATACGTCTAATAGATTATTAATTTTGTTTAACTTTTTTTAAAGTTATTGATTTTATAATTTATGATAATAATAGAGTCATGATATAACAAAATAAGAATAATAATATAATAGTAACAATATTATAATAGTAATAAAGGAATAAATCCGATAAAAAAAGAGAGATTCCCATAACGAGTTTTGGGGGAGTCCACATTTGAGGGTGTCGCACCGCAATGAGGAGGAGAGGAAGAGTCAGGCGAACGCCGTTAGTTTCAGCAGGCCATGGTCGGGGTGCGTCATGCATGGGGGTGGCTTCAAGTAGGTCTGGTGTCATTCATTTTCTTGGAGAGGAGTCAGATTGAAGTCCCCACGTCATGTGGTTGGGGTGCTTTGTTTATGATCGGAGGAGCTGGGGTTGAGGCCGCGCATCGTTTGGTGTCATGCTCAGAGGTCTATCACTATCGCAGCTATAGTCGATACCTAGATCCAGATTTAAATACTTCGAGCAAGTCTATTGTTCTTCGGTCTTTGATCTACATGTGGTAGGTGTTTTGTTGTTGTCTTCCTCCTACTCTCTATTTTGAATATCTATATACAGGTTTGGATTTGTGGAAATTTGTTTTACCTTTTATAAAATCTAGTTTTTCATCGTATACCCATTCACTGTCAATTTTTCTACTCACCTGTAAACTATGTATCAATTATTTTTGCTGAAACGATTTGAATGGATTTGGTAGGCATATGTCATTTCCACTGCATTTTATATTCATAGGTAATTATTTTGCAAATGAAGAATTTTGTCCATGATATATGTCTTGTAGCAATTTTCTTGCCTTTATTCTTTTTTCCTTGGTGTGTGTGTGTATAGTTGAAAAAATATCCTTATAATTATTCATTGTGAATTTTCAATGGAGCAAAAACCATTTCTATTAGTCCGATGAGAGCAAGGGTGTGTTCTTTGATGCTGCAACTGCTGCACATAACTACATTTCAAGTAAGGGTTCAATACACATTGTCTTCCTTTTTCAAACTTGAATATATACACTAGTATATATTATATATATATATATATACATTCATATAGTTTTATTCGACCCAGTTTTAAATCTGCTGAGTTTTGATTTACAATGATGTTTTAGAATGTGATGGGTGGAAATTATTTTCAATTTCGGTATTTGATTTTCAAATTGGTAATGAGCTAAGAATTATCAAATTTTTCTTATTTATTTTAATTTATACAAGTCATGTTTCATTTAAGGTTTCATAAGAGATGGTTTGATTTTATCCTCTATGAAGTTTAGTTTCAAAGTTAAATTGCAAGGGACTAATTTTCTTAACTTTCTATTCACAGTTTAATTGATGAAATAAATATTAAAAGTGTGTGATATAAAATTATATGAGTTTTTAAATACCACAAATTGTAAGGAATAAATTTATTTACAATTATGAATTCTGTTTTGAGAATTTAATGTAAGGGAAGACTGTTAAATTTCAAATATTTATTTTATATACATAATTGAAATGGTTCCCTACTACAAATAAATTAATAAGATTATATATATTTTATGAAACAGATTTTATTGTGTAAGGGTGCATGAAAATTATTTAGATTAAATTATGTAAGAGATGTTTATTTATTTATTATAATTTTATTCTCTATTTTCGAGTTCTGTATATGAGGAGAATCATTTTTTTTTCAAACATATATTTTTTTGAAATGTATTTAGGTTATAATTAATCAATTTATTATTGTCAAATTTAAATCCATGTCAAATATATATAAGTACATAAATATAGGTGTGTGGTCACAAGATTTTCTTCACCATACAAATATATTTATATAAGTGTTTGATTCTAAACTCAATGACTATTTTCTTCAAAGTGATGTAAGTGGGTGTTACATGTAAATATTATATATATATATGGTTATATATATGCACCTATAAGCCTTAACCATAACCCAAATTAATTGGCCTTAAACAAAATTTGGTGGTTAAAGTATGTTTATTATATGTTTAATTAAATTCTCATGAATGCATGAATTACATTAAAAAATTGTTGCACTGCAAATCAATTGGCCTTATATGCTACGAAGCATAAGGCATGTCCATTTATTAAGACATGACTGTTTATCAGTACGTTCTTGTGTACAAATGACATCTGTCTTAATTTAAAATTAGTCATTTTAAACTATAAATATTTATTTCCATAAATCAAGGATTTTGAAAATTATGGAACTATCATTTTATGTGGTAACCCCATCCATTCATTACTTGTGTGTTTTAAATTAATATCACATGAGCAAAGAATGTTTACTAGTTTATGCATGTATTTGGGAAAATTATTATCTAAATAATAACTGACATATTATGATTTAGTTTATTGTCATTTCCATTTATCAGCGCATGAATATAGCATTAATAATACCTATCCAAAGTTATAAACATGAATTCTAATTCATTGAAAGTTTATAGAAGAGTTTTAAAGTTATTAATTTATGTGATAAATCAAAAAATTTATTATTTATCACTTATGATAATTTATGAAATAAGAATTATTCAAGGTGGTATGGGACACTTTGAATAATATAAAATTCTAAATTAAATTATTCAAGGTGGTATGGGAGACTTTGAATAATGTGAAATAAGGAAACATGAAATATGTGAGACCTAAAATGATAAGTAATAAGTAATTTTACTAAATAAGAGTGGTATCTGCCCTTTGATTTAGAGAGACGAGGAATGAATTGGACTTAGTATGTGGTAGGTGGGCCCCACTATAGCCCCTCTATGCATCGGTGGGTCTCATGAGACAAACTATAGTCATGACACAAGGACTTGAAAAAATGAATACTTATGGTCCTGGCATGAGGCCTAGACAGTATGGTTATGATGTCCACCATATGCACTTTCCTCATTATGGCTATGAAATTTAATCAACTAGAATAATATTCGACTAGTAGAATACTCTTGGTTAAAGAGCTTATATTTATGAGAATCATAAGAAGTTAATGTTATGACATTGTAATTATGCAGTACTTAGAGATTATTTAACCAGTGTATATCTCACAGTAGTAAAGGATGAAATTTTAGTTATTATTTTAAGCACAAATCTGATCTTGTAGTTATTAATTTTGTACCTGCACATTCACATGTCATACTTATAAAAGTTATAATGTCTTACACTTAAAATTATGAAAGAGAATACCTATAATTGAATCATGTTACCTTGTAATTATGTTAGTATTATTTTAATTTTTCACTTATATTTCTTAGACAATTGTTATGGTATGTTACATGTGTTACAACATTTTTAAGAAAAATTTTTATGTAAATTTTTAAATATTGTTTTCAAAAGTTATATTGGTTTATTATTTTAGGTTTTAAAACCCATTACTGGGCATTATTATGCTCACCCTAAGTTTTTAAATGAAAATTTTTAGGTATTAGTTTTTAGCTGAAGAATCTTGACAGAAGTGCCTGGTTTCTTAGATCCGGAACCGAATTTGATCCTCTATATGGGGCATGATGTGTAATATATCAGTGTATGTTTTCTGTTAAAAGTTACACATCATTTTATGAAGGCACCGACTCTGGGTATTCTAGGGTCGGGTCCTCAGAGTTGGTATCATATGATTCAGTTTAGATAACTCTGGAAAACTAGAACTGAACAAAGAAAAATTTACTTAAGAAATACTAAGAATGATGTTTTCTTAATTTTTAGATGGAAAAAAAGTACTAGTCTTTTTTCTCTTACAACAGAATTATTAGAGATAATAGTGGTAAAATAATGTGTATAAAACTACAAGACTTTTGAAAATATTCTTTTATCATGCAAAACCCTCTACCAAGTATCCAACTCTCCTCATGCATTCCAACTTCACCAAGGAGCAGGTTTCGTCTATTACCAAATAATGAATGCTCAATTCCTGTTCTATGCACAACAAGGGAAATACTTTTAGGGTATATTTAAATGTTTTACCCTAGCCAATAATTTCTTTTCTCTTGAGGACTTTGAGGAGGTTTCACAAGGGGGTGACCTCCGGGCAGTATATCTATGTCAAATTTTGACCTACGGTCTCTGTGTTCAAGAGACGGACTTTGAAGTTCTTAAGGAAGAGCCTAATCATTTTCATTATCAGTATCAAGTTCATACCGATGTTTTTAATCTTGATACCTGACATGATTCTCTCAATATGAACTTTAGATGTCCACATGCGTATGATCCTAGTTGCACACATTGCATATGGGCCAATGAGATAAAAGAATTTAGAACCGCTTTGGGAATCCATTTATCTGAGAAATGGGGAAATCCCCAACATCGGTGGAATCTTTGAGGAATCATCTTAGAGGATTTCAGGAAATCCATACTAGTGTTTTGTGAGAGGTCCAAGGTATTATGTGATATCATGAGTTTTATAAATCATGTCTAAGTGGATGATGTTGTGTTCTTTGCTTTGATATTCTTTTTATATAAAACAATGACTCTGTTAAAATAGATTTTCCATACTGGAGGCATACATTTTAAAATTTTCAGACAGAGGACATGAGTTCACCAACTAATATTTTATCTCTTCCTACCGAACTATTAGAGATTATAATCATCAAGACATGCTCCAAGGAGTACCATCCCTATGCCAGCTTATGTCTGACTTATAAACAACTCCATCGGGTGTCAAACTGCCCAAAAATTCTCCATCTTTACCAAGGAAGTAATCTTGTCTTTTACCATATAAAAATTGCAGAATTTGCATCATATAGGTAAAGAGGGAAGTTTCATGAAGCTATTTTTCTGTGTTTCACTTTGGCTGATAACTACCGATCTTTAGGTAAATTTATAGAAGCTACTTTGGATGGTGACTATCAAGAGGCCTACCTATTATAGGTCTTGAGTTTTAGTATTGTTAGGTCCACTAGGCTAGATACCCTGAGAGGGGGTGAATCAGGGTATGACATATTAAAAAAACTACCCCTTTTGATCTTGTTTTGTTGTTAGACAAAACCCTCTTCTCTCTCCTTCCTGATTCAGAGTATGAGAAAACTATAAAGCATGCACAGGACACAATGATTTTTACTTGGTTCACCCTCACTAGGATACATCCAAGGAGCATACACTGGCAGTGTGCCGATGTATCAATTCCATTATAAGCGCAATGTTGTTTACAAGTTCGAAGCGAACTCACTGTCCCTCCTAGTTTACAACCACTCACAATTTGAGAACTCACTTCTCTCTCAACTGAAGTGAGCTCACTGCTTCTTCAGAAGATCCACTCACAGTTTATAGACCTGTAGGTCTCTTTATTTTCATGAAAGAATGCATTATCAACTGTTGATAGGTGCTCTATTAAAGTTCAAAGTTCATCCACTGATGAATACCCCTTTGCCTCTAAACACTGAGCAATTCATTTGGAAAATACCTTCGAAAAGCACCCTACTTCGCAAGGCTCCCAATTTCACAAAGCTCAAACAAGCCTTCATGAATCTCCTGCCTTTTCGCGAATCACTCTCGCGAAGCTCAATCCTTCATAATTCTTAGGCCTTCACAGAGCTCCTGCCTCTTCGTGAAGCATACTCCTTAAAGCACATGGCCTCGCGAAGTGTACTTCCTTTCGTGAATCTAGATTAGCCGTTGTGAATCACCTCTCTTTCGCGAAGAACACTACATTCGCAAACCACCTTCTTGAATCGAGAGAAAAAATATTTTCTTAGAAAACTCTCTACTTCTCTCGAGGGGGTTGACCTCTAATTATAGGAAATTACACCGACCGTCGACCCTTCCGCATGAAGTCATCGCCATGTCATCGCCAATCGCAAAGCTCCGAAATTTCTACCATAATTCTCTCAAAATCGCGAAGCACCTCAGCAATTCTTGGATCCCGGAGCTTGTCGTAATCACAGAGCGTTCCGTCAATTACCTTGTGTCGCCACCGCGAAGCTCCCTCGCATTTCCTTTCAACACTGTCATTCGTGAAGCTTGTTGTAAATGCGAAGCATCACCGTCAAAATTTTTCTGGTCTTCGTGAAATCCAATCCATGAAGCCTATCTTCATGAAACTCATGCCTTTTCCATATTTAAATAAGATCTTAAAGGATATCCTCTTTTCGTGATGCTCAACAAACTCCAAATTTTAGAGCCAAAATTTTGGAAAACATTGGGAAACAACGCCTCCTTTTACTTCTCTTTTGTACTGCCTCCAGATCATTCATTCCTTTTTCATTTTTCTTTGTCAACATGGATTGTCAACAATTTCTATAGAACTCAACAATTCTCCATGGAAACCTGCTTTTTCAATAAACACAATCAACCCAAAAATACTTCAATGTTAGCTTGAGAGATTTTTTCCCAACAAGTATGTATGGGGAACTCTATGACATCAATATTTTCAAGCACGGTGTGGTGTGAGGGAATTATAGGGATTTGGTCCACTCTATAATCTTTGACCTCCACAGTTATTATTTCACTCTATGGAAGGTCGAGTGCTTTAGGCACAGATTCGACCCTAGCTATTCACAGTGTGTCTGGGCCAAGGAAACCGAGCAGTTGAATACTACCTTAGGAATCCACCTGAGGTCGTTATCACCCTACCATCGGTGATGTTCCAGATAAAGGGACCTTGCGAGTGATGTGCGCCTGGTGTTAGTGTGGTTGTGTATGAGGATTTTAGAATTGCGAGGATGCAATTATTTATAGGGGGATAATCTAACGCACCAAAACTTGTTTCTCATGTAATATTAATATTGAGGTTTTATTTTGTTAACTGAACAAAGTACAAATTTCAAAGTAAATATTATCGCTCTTTTTTTAAATAATAATTTAAAAATAATTTTCTTATCAAACATAATTTATTCTTATCAAATAATTATTTAATATAATAATGATACTAACATATATAATATATCTAATTTATTATTTAGTTTGAAAATGTGATATGTATGTATATATATATATATACATATGTATAATAGTTTTGAATTATATGAAATTATGGTATAAAACCAATACTATTATAAAATTATAATTTTATATTGAGGTTATAAATGATATTGAAAATTATTTTTTTAACATATTTTAAAAATATTATTTTGTAAAGGTGTAATATTTTAATTATGGAAAAAATTATTTAATTTATGAATAATTATATGGGATTTATAAATTTTTTAAAAAATATGATATATACATAATTATTAGATTATAAATTTTTTTATTAATGTTTCATAACATTATTAACATTGTGAAATTTATCAAATAAAATTATAAATATATAACTATTTTAATAGAGTGATTAAAATTGTACAAAATATGATAATACATTTTAAATTGTCAATTTAATTTATAACATTATAAGAAAATAACATGAAATATACAAATAATTGTTTTATAAAGGGGTTTAATTATAATAGCTTTTACTTTTTAAAGTGTTGATAAAAATAAGTCTAATAGATTATTGATTTTGTTGAAATTTTGAATTTTTTTAAAGTTATTGATAATATAACATATGATAATAATAGAGTAAGGATATAATGAAATAATAATAATAATATAATAGTAACAATATTATAATATTAATAAAGGAATAAATCAGATAAAAAAGGAAGATTCCTATAACGCGTTTTGGGGGAGTCCGCGTTTGAGGGTGTCACGCCGCGATGAGGAGGAGAGGGAGAGTCGAACGGATGTTGTTAGTTTTCGCAAGCCATGTTTGTGGTGTGTCGTGCATGGGGGTGGATTCAAGTAGGTCTAGTGGTATTATTTTTCATGGAGAGGAGTCGGGTCAAAGTCCCCACGTTGTGTGGTCGGTATGGCATCCTGTCTTTTTATTACATAACTTTTCATTACATTTTACTAACAGAGGATCTTTAAAGTCTAGTATCTTGGAAATCAGGAACATAAAATATAGAAACAACATAAAACATTATTCTAAACCACTTGTAAGTCTTCATTATAGATTCATCCTATGTACAATTATTGCATCTCATATTCTAGAGACATACATAAAAAAAAGGGTGAGCAGAAGGCCGAGTAAGTGGTAAACAAGGGAATCAGTTTACTTGTGATATCCATAAGAACTTGATGAAAAATATGAAGACATGGGCAATGGAGAAAAAGACATATCATAATAAAAATAACATGAATCATAACTTAAAAATGTGGCTACAACATTTCATTTAGACATTCATGAACATATCACTAAGTTTTATCCCTGAGGTGTCATAAAAAATTACCAAGGTTATTCACCAAGGTATCGTGAAACATGTCATCTCTAAAGATTAATTTATTTACCAATGCATTGGAGCGCTATCAGAGAGAACCCTTAATTTGTCTTTAATTTCATGTGAGACACATATATCATAATCAAACATTTCATAAATAACCCATGGAGAATAAAAGAAATGGGTTTCATTTCAAGATCGTGATGTTTTAAAAGTTATTAAAAATAAGATCATTATGTCATTTATAACCCATAAAAAGGGAGTGAGGCTTATATGTATATAAATTCAAGAATCAAATATATCATCTTTATATATTTATGAACGCCCAAAAAAACTAAATAGGTCTGGGTATTCACATAAATAAAACCGGAGAATTTATGGAGAGAAAGAGATAGAAATTTTGAGGTGAAAATTTCTATAGCACAATGACTATATAACATGGTTTTAGAAAACATTTAAAAGAGATGGGAAAAGGGTAAAAAACTCATAAATAATTTATAATATAGTATGATTACATAATAAGAACATGGTATGGATATTTTAATGACATGCCACATGAAAAGAAAACATGAAAGAAAAGAGAAGATGTGATTTCTTTTACGAGAAATTCGGCAGCCTAACGACATCACTTAAAAATTAAAAAAACAAATTGACGAGAGTGGAAAGGGTCGCTCAAAAATTAGACATAAAATGGACACTACTGAGAACATATAAGAACATACCCTCAACATAAGGAGATGTAAACTAGAAGACAGAACATAAAGGAAGTCGTGGCTTAAAAGAGGAGGGTGAAAGATTCCCTTACCTTGAAGAGTAACTTTGAAAGATTGAAGTTTGGGACCTTAGGAGGCTTGAAGGAACCTTGGGAGGACTTCTTGGGAGTTAAAGAGACTAGAAATTTTTTGTGGAGGATTTGGGAATGAAATTAACGAGGTAATGGCTTGCTATTTATAGGAGAAGTGAGGGAACAAATCATTAATTTCCAAGGGACACCTCATCGGTGGTATTGGAAAAACCACTAGCTTGCCCATGGTATTTTCCCATGATATTGGCCACATGGGACACCTAATAGAATATCTTACTATTCATAAGTCAACCAGAATGATTACATAATTATTACATTTTTAATTATGTCATTAAACACCCGAAACTCAAAACAGTATTTTTACTATTCACCGAAAATTCAACTGTTTCAGAAAAATCCCCAAAATTCACATTAACCTAATATCAATGCTCTAAATTTAAAAATGAACACCATTTTATGAAAATAATTTTCTAATTATGAGATCTTTAATTTTGAAGTAAAACTACTATTCACTAAAAATTTAACTGTTTCAAACAAATCCCCAAAATTCACCTTAACCTAATATCAATGCTTTGAATTCAAAAATGATTATGAAAATAATTTTCTAAATATATTTAATTTAATTTTTAAATAAAAACACTATTCACCTGAAAAAACTAATACATAACTAATAATTTCTGAAATAGTTATTTACTTATTTTATTGAATCATATTACCTAATCAAGGTGCCTAAATTATATTAATACTTTATTAAGTGAGTTTACTATTCCATTTGGTCACATTACTATTCCTAAATGAAAATTTACTATTCATAATTTACTATTCACCAAAAATTAAGTTGATCTTATTAGACTCTAAATTTTTTACTGAACACAACTACAGAAGAGCCTTTTTTGAAAATCATTTCACATTATTAATTATTTAAGGTTTACATAAATATTTTAAAATATCCCTTTTTTCCAAAATTCATCAATAATATACATCCTATATTTATTCGGACATTTGAAATTCACAAAATTTACCATAAGAAGAAAAAAAATTATTTATATCAAAGGATTACCCAAAGCAGCTAAGGTCTCGTTACATAGCCCATTATAATACCAGCATAGGACCTAAGTGTAAGGTGTGCTAAGGTGATATAATCTTAGGGCGGCTCAACCAACATTTCCCTAGTAGTGACCTCTATCAGCTTGAACTTATCTCATAGGAGATTCCGTTGAAGCTTCAAATGATGAAGTTCGGCTTGGGCTTGGTTCAGAGTAAAGCCCAGTGGTTCTTCCTCCTTCCCAAGTTCCTTCAAATGGGATTTGAATGGCCCAATTCTACTGGATGAGGCCATCGAATCTTCTTTCTTTATTAATTAACCAAAATTAATTGTATTTAGAAAGAAAAATTGTAATGTTGAGAGTTTAGCTTCCAACGATCATATTGACCAATAGTCATATAGCAGTCAAAACCCAAAAATATCATTTAATTATACTCACTTCATTAATTAAATAATATAGTTTTGTTGAGTATAAAATAAAATAACACACAAAATTAGGAAACAAAAATTATGCAAAATTTTGGGTCATTACATTCTTCCCCCCTTAAGAAATTTTGTCCCTGAAATTTTAACTCGTACACTAAGAAGATAAAAGGTGTGGGTACTTCTGCCTCATAGACTCCTCTGTTTCCCACGTGGCTTCTTCGAATTTGTGGTTTCTCCACAGCACCTTGACAAGGTGGGTAGTCTTGTTGTGTAGAACCTTGTATCTACGATCCAAGATCTCCACCGGCTGCTCCTAATAAGAGAGGTCATGTTCTAGTTGTACCACCTCTGAATTTAGTACATGTGAAGGGTCAGGTATGTACTTCCTCAAGAGGGATACCTGGAAGACATCATGAACTTGTGTTAGATTTGGAGGAAGTGCAAGCCGATAGGCCAGTGCTCCTACGTGATCAAGGATTTCATAGGGGTCAATGTACCTAGGGTTGAGGTTCCCTTTATTCCAAAACCTCATGAAACTCTTCCAAGGTGAAATTCGAAGAAAGATTTGTCACCAACATCAAACACCAAGTCCCTTCGACGGCTTCTTACATAGCTCTTTTGCCGACTCTGAGCAACCTTAATGCGTTGTTGGATGGCATGGAATTTTTCTGTCATCTCTTTCACAAGATCATGCCCAATAAGCTTTATCTCACCATCTTCATGCCAACACATGGGAGTTCTACATCGCTTCCCATATAGAGCTTAATAGGGTTCCATTTGAATGCTAAAATGGAAGCTATTGTTGTAAGAGAACTCAACTAAAGGGAGATGTTGATCCCATCCACCATTAAATTCCATTGATCATGTTCTCAGCATGTACTCAAGTGTTTGAATAGTTCTTTTATATTGTCCATCAGTTTGGGGGTGATAGACCGTACTGAAATTCAATTCATTGCTCAGATCATGTTGAGGACTTCTCTAGAATTTTGATGTGAACCTTGGAACTCCATTAAATATGATAGAAAGTGGAACTCTATGAAACCTTACCACTTCCTTCACGTAAATCCTGGAAAGTTAATCAAGAGATAAATCTTCCCGAATAGAGATAAAATGGGCAGTCTTGGTGTGATAGTCCAGAATAACCCATATCACATTGTTTCCTTTGGAAGTTCTTGGGAGACCAGTGACGAGTCCCATAATGATATTGTCTCACTTCCTTACTGGTATGGGTAGTGGTTGCAATACCCCTTTAGGAAGTTGTCGCTCTACCTTCACTTGATAACATACCAGGAACCTTGAAGTGTAGTAAGCTATCTCCATTTTCATATTATCCCACCAAAAATTATCACGAAGGTCCCTATACATTTTTGTGCTTCTAGGATGTATATAGAAAGTAAAACTATGGGATTCATCCATCATCTCCTTCTTTATTTCTAGAATAGATGGAATACATAGTCTTGTACGAAATTTCAGTACACCTTCTTGATCAATATTGAACTCAGCAAACTTCCCATCCTTCACAGCTTCAAACTTATTCTATAACAAAGGATCTTCTTTATGAGATTTATTGATATTATCTAGTAATTATGGGTGAGAAATAATTTGGGTTAGGGTTGATGATGTCTCTTCTCTTATAATTCCCATGTCCATATTTACTAGTTCATTGATCAAAGGATCTTTTTGAATCCTCATCATGGAAAGAACAACTGGGTCTTTCCTGCTTAATGCATCGACAACTTTGTTTGTTCTTCCGAGGTGATAATGAATTGAACAATCATAGTCATTAAGAATTTCCAACCATCTCCTTTGTCTCATGTTCAATTCCTTTTGTGTGAAAATATAATTCAAACGTTGATGGTCTGTGTATATATCACATTTCTCCCCATAAAGATAGTTCCTCCATATCTTCAGAGAAAAAACGACCATAGCCCGCTCTAGATCATGCGTAGGATAATTCTGATCAAGATTCTTCAACTGTCGAGATTCATAAGCAATTAATTTGTCATTTTTCAGGAGGACACACCCAATCCCTTTGAGAGATGCATCGCTAAAAATAACAAATCCTTCTCCACTTGAGGGCAGAGTTAACACAGGTGCAATAACCAATCTCTTCTTCAACTCTTGAAAAATTTCCTCACACTCCTTTGTCTAGATGAACTTGACCCCTTTTTAAGTTAACTTGGTTAATTGATTAGAAAGTTGTGATTTTTTTTTCAAAAACCTCCTATAATATCTTGATAATCTAAGGAAACTTCGAATCTCAGTTATTATTGTAGATTGAGTCCACTCCTCTACAACGTTTTTCTTTGCATGGTCAACTGTGATTCTTTCATTGGTAACAATGTGCCCTAAGAAAGAAACTTGTTGTAACCATAATTCACATTTTCTGAACTTTCCAAAAAGACTCTCCTTCCATAGAGTTTTTAAAATAACCTTTAGATGATCTTCATGCTCCTCATGACTTTTGGAATATATCATAATATCATTAATAAAAACTACCAAAAAGTTATCAAGGTAGTCCTTAAGACTTTATTCATCAAAGCCATAAAAATAGTAGGTGCATTAGTCTATCTGAAGGGCATAACAACAAACTCATAATGCTCATATATTGATCAGAAGGTAGTTTTTGGAATATCTTCTTTCTTTACCCTCAATTAATGATAACTAGATCAAAGATCAATCTTAGAGAATAATTGAGCCCCACAAAGTTGGTCAAATAAGTCATCACTTCTTGGAAGAGGGTATTTGTTTTTCACTATGATCCCATTCAGTTCTCTATTATCAATGCAAAGCCACATTGATCTATCCTTCTTCTTCACAAAGAGAACTAGAGCTCCCCAAGGAGACACACTCGGTCAGATAAACCCCTTCTCAAAAAGATCTTGGAGTTGTTTCTTTAATTCATCTAGCTCCACATTTTCCATCCTCTTTGATATTGGATGCGATCTAGGTACAAGTTCAACAGAGAACTCTACCTCTCTTTCTGGGGGAGGTCTAGGCAACTCCTCAGGAAATACATCAACGTATTCTTGGACGATGGGGACATTTTCTATCCTTAAACTCTCATATACTTCTTCTTCACCGATAAACTCCATAAAGAATGATATAGGGGCTTCTTCTAGACAAAGATCAGGTTGATATATCTCTCCTTAGAAGATAACTGTAGGTTTTCCATTCAAGACTACTGATATTTCCTTGCTCCTGCATTTTATCTTAGCATTATACTTTGAGTGCCAGTCCATCCCAAGTATAATGTCGAATTCTAGAATGGGAATGACTACTAGATTTGTGATAATATTTTTCTCACTAAAGTAAATACTAGAGTTTCTAAACACTGATGATGCTTGGATAATCCCACCAGGAGTCTTGACTGATAACTATACTTTTAGAAAATCGGGGGTTGATTCAAAATTAATTACAAACTTGGAGGAAATAAAGGAATGCATAGAACCAGAATCAAATAAATTAATTGCTAGATTTAAGATAACAAAAAGAGTACCTTCTACCACATCATTCGGAGCTTCAACTTCAGCTATCATGATATTAAAAGCACAACCTTGCTCCCTTGGCCTTTGTTGAGGCTGATGGGGGTTCCCCTCCACTGCCCTCGGATTTGGACAGTGATTGGAAAAGTGCCCAAGTTTTCCACACTTAAAACACTGGACATCAGGTAGGGACTGTACCATCTTCCCCTTTTCCTTAGTGTTTGGAAGTTGAGGTTTCACCTCACTATGACAATTCCTCATCATATGGTCATCTCCTCCACACTTGTAGAACTTCCTGCTCTTGAGCAGGCAGTTCCTCGAATGCTTCTTACCGCATTTATTACACGTGGAATGATGCACTTGCTTTCCTCCTCTTCCCTGATAAAAGGTCCTTCCTAAGATGGGATCCATTTATCTCTTCTTATTGTTTGATTTATGAGTCCACTACATCTCACCAAACTCCAGCTCAACTTTCATCGCACTTCGCACGATCTCCTCATAGCTATCATAGTCTCGGTTGGCTAGATTCTTCTACAGATGAGGTCTTAGTCCACCAAATAATCTATCAACCTTACCACCAGGATCCATGAAAAAGATAGAGTTGTAACGTGAAAGCCTTGTGAAGTTCATCTCATAGCTTCCTACAGATTCATTCTCCTTCTGCTTCAGCTAGAGAAACTCTTTCTCTATTCTTTTTCTCATGGAA
Organism: Viscum album; assembly: GCA_963277665.1. Lineage (NCBI taxonomy): Eukaryota > Viridiplantae > Streptophyta > Magnoliopsida > Santalales > Viscaceae > Viscum > Viscum album. Next base: position 1,191,034,373 of record OY728123.1, on the reverse strand, counting down.
CGAGTGAAATAATTACTGAAGAAAATTCCTATGAACTCTTCCCACTCCATAGCTTCAACCTTTACTCTTTGCCTCATGTTTTTAATCATTTCCCTCTAATGATAAAATTCTCCTTCTAAGTGATAGACAGCCAGGGTGACCTTATCTTGCTCTGAACAGTGGAGCATAGAAAAGATCTTCTCAATGGTGCTGATCCACTGCTCAGAAATCAATGGGTCAGTAGATCCACTGAAGTTTGGTGGTCATTAACGCATAAAGGGCTCAACAGAATGTTGTTCCCTTCGCGATGAGATCATTCTCTTAACTTGATTCAAGTTATTTCCCATAACTTGAGTAATTTGGTTCATCATTCGCATGAATGTTTCCATTTCGACTTCCATCTGAGGGTCGTCAGTGTATGGTCCATTGCGATCACAATTTTCACGGTTCCTCCTATTGCCCATCATTTTCTAAAAGAATAAAAACTTAGTGAGAAACTTATTTCATTTAAGAATCTTTTAACTATAAAGGATTTTATTTCTTAAAACTTCATGCTTAAACAATTACATTTCTCTATAATTCCTTCATAATGATTCATAAAAAGCTTACGATTAACTAAACATATCCCCCCGGGAATGTCGTAACCAAGAGTGTAGTAAGGCCCATTGTTGTTCATCAGTTCTTGTTCGAGTCTAGATCAATTTGGTGTTTTCAAGTTTTACCCCTATGTATATCTGTTTCAGAGCTGCCTCTACCTGCTCATATCCAAATAGGGATGTATTTGTTTGATAAACCACTTACTCAATACTAACCAAAATACAAGGAATTATTTCTATATTTAAACTTTTCTATAGGGTTCTTCCTAAAGTTTTCCTATCCTAATTTCCATAAATAACTAAACTATCCTTTGATACCAACTATGGCATCCCGCTTTTTTATTACATAACTTTTCGTTACATTTTACAAATAGAGGATCTTTAAAGTCTAGTGTCTTGGAAATCAGGAACATAAAACATGAAAATGACATAAAACATTCTTCTAAACCACTTTTAAGGTTTCATCATAGGTTCATCTTATGTACAATTACTTCATCTCATATCCTGGAGACAAACATCAAAGTAAAGGGTGAGCAGAAGGCCCAATAAGGGGTAAACAAGGGAATCAGTTTACTTGTGATATCAATAAGAACTTGATGAAAAATATGAAGACATGGGAAATGGAAAAAGATTCATATCATAATAAAAAGAACATGAATCATAACTTGAATATGTCGCTAAAAAATTTCATTTATACATTCATGAACATATCACCAATGTTTATCCCCGAGGTGTCATAAAAATTACCAAGGTTATTCACCAAGGTATCGTGAAACTTGTCATCTCTAGAGATTAATTTATTTACCCAATGCATTGGATTTCTATCAGGGTGTGCCCTTAATATGTATTTACTTTCATGTTATCCACATATATCATAATAAATTATTTCATAAATAACCCATGGAGAATACAATAAATGGGTTTCATTTCAAGATCGTGACGTTTTAAACTTCTTAAAAATAAGATCATTATGTCATTTATAACCCATGGAAAAGGAGTGAGGGTTATATGTATGTCAATTACAGAATCAAATTTATAATATTTATATATTTAGGAACACCCAATGAAATGAAATAGTTTTGGGTATTCACATAAATAAAACAAAATAATTTCTGGAGAGAAAGAGATAGAAATTTTGAGGCAAAAATTTCTGCAGCACAACGACTATATAACATGGTTTTAGAAAACATTGAAAAGAGATAAGACAAGGGTCACACATTCATAAATAATTCATAATACAATATGGGTATGTAATAAGATCATGGTATGGATATTTTAATGACATTCCACGTGAAAAGGAAACATGAATGAAAAGAGAAGATACGATTTATTTTACGAGAAATTCGGCAGCCTAACGACGTCACTTAAAAATTCAGAAAACAAATTGATGAGAGCAGAAATGGTCTCTCAAAAATTAAACATGAAATGGAAAGTAATGAGAACATATAAGAACATACCCACAACATAAATATATGGAAACTAGAAGACACAACATAAAGGAAGTCATGGCTTAATAGGGGAGGGTGAAAGATTCCCTTACCTTGAAGAGTAACTTCAAAATCTTGAAGGTCGGGACCTTGGGAGGCTTGAGGGAACTTTGGGAGGACTCCTTGGGATTTAAAGAGACCAAATATTTATTGGGGATCATTTTGAAATTAAATGAATGAAGGAATGGTTTGGTATTTGTAGGAGAAGTGAAGGAACAAATCGTTAATTTCCAAGGGACACCTTATCGGTGGTATTGGAAAACAATTGACTTTCCCATGGTATTTTCTCATGTTATTGGCCACCTGGGACACCTCAAAGAATATATTACTATTCATAAGTCGACTAGAATGATTACATAATTATTACATCCTTAATGATTTCATTAAACACCCAAAATTCAAAACATTATTTTTACTATTCACCAAAAATTCAACTGTTTCAGAAAAATCCCCAAAATTCACCTTAACCTAATATCGATGCTCTGAATTCAAAATTTAACTCCATTTTATGAAAATAATTTTATAATTATGATATATTTAATTTTTAAGTAAAAACGTTATTCACTGAAAATTCAACTGTTTCATAAAACTCCCCAAAATTCACCTTAACATAATATTGATGCTCTGAATTAAAAAATGCACTCCATTTTATGAAAATAATTTTCTTAATATTTTTAATTTAATTTTTAAATAAAAACACTATTCACTTGAAAAAACTAATTCTTAACTAATAATTTATGAAACAATTATTTTCTTATTTTATTGAATCATATTACCTAATCAAGGTTCCTAAATTATATTAATACTTTATTAAATGAGTTTACTATTCCATTTGGTCACATTACTATTCATAAGCGCAAAATCACTATTCATAATTTACTATTCACCAAAAATTAAGTTAATCTTATTTGACTCTAAATTTCTTACTGAACACAACTGTAGAAGACCATTTTTTAAAAATCATTACACATTATTAATTATTTAAGTATTACATAAATATTTTAAAATATCCCTTTTTTCCAAAATTCATCAATAATATACATCCTATATTTATCCGAACATTTGAAATTCACAAACATTACCATAAGAAGAAATAAAAAAATTTATTTATATCAAAGGATTACACAAAGCAGCTAAGGTCTCGTTACATAGCCCCTTATAATACCAGTATAGGACCTAAGTTTAAGGTGTGCTAAGGTGATAGAATCATGAGGCAACTCGACCAACATTGCCCAAGTAGTGACCTCTATCATCTTGAACTTATCCCGTAGGCGATTCTGTTCAAGCTTCACATGATGATGTTCGGATTGGGCTTGGTCTAGAGCAAAGCAAAATGGTGCTACCTTCTTCCTAAGTTCCTTTAGATGGGCTTCAAACGGTCCGAGTCTACTGGATGAGGCCATCGAATCTTCTTTATGTATTAATTAATGAAGATCACTTGTATTTATAAACAAAAATTGTAATGTTAAGAGTTTATCTTCCAATGGTCATATTGACCAATGGTCATATAACAGTCAAAATCCAATATTCTCATTTAATTATAATCAATTAATTAAAGATTATAGTTTTGTTGAGTATAAAATAAAATAACACACAAAATTAGGAAACAAAAATTATTCAAAATTTTGGGTCGTTACAGCCGGGGTGCTCTGTTTTGGACCAGAGGAGCTGGGGTTGAGGTCGCGCATCAGTCGGTGTCAAGATTGAAAGTTCATCGTTGTCATAGCTAAAGTCGAGACCTAGATCCAGATCTAAAGACTTCGAGAAAGTCTATTGTCCTTCAGTCTTTAGTCTACGTGTGGTAGTTGTTTCATTGTTGTCTTCATCCTACTCTATTTTTTTGAAGATCTATAGATAGGTTTGGATTTGTGGAAATCTATTCTCCCTTTGATAAACTTGGGTTTTTTTCATCGTATGCCCATTCATTGTCAAGTATTCTATTCACCTGTAGACTATGGATTAATTATTTTTACTGAAACGATTTGAATGTATTTGGTTGATATATGTCATTTTCCACTAAATTTTATATTCATATGTCACTGTTTTGTAGATGAATAATTTTGTCCGTGATAGATGTCTTGTAGGAATTTTCTTTCCTTTATGCCTTTTCCTCAGTGTGTGTGTGTGTGTCATTGAAAAAATGGCCTTATAAGTCCTCATTGTGCATTTTGGATGGAGAAAAAACCATTTCTGCTAGTCCGGTGAGAGTGAGGGTGTGTGCTTCGATGCTGCAACTGTTGCGCATGACTACATTTCAAGGAAGGGTTCAATACACATTGTATTCATTTTGCAAACTTAAATATACACACTAGTATATATTATATATATACATTCATAATGTTTTATTCCACCCAATTTTAAATCTTCTAAGTGTTGATTTACAATGATGTTTTAGAATGTGATGGGTGAAAATTATTTTCAATTACGGTATTTGATTTTCAAATTGGTAATGATATGAGAATTATCAAATTTGTCTTATTTATTTTAATTTATAAAAGTCATGTTTCATTTAAGGTTGTGTAAGATATGGTTTTATTTTATCCTCTATGAAGTTTAGTTTCAAAGTTAAATTGTAAGGGACTAATTTTCTTAAATTTCTATTCACATTTTGATTGATGCAATAAATATTGAAAGTGTGTGATATAAAATTTTAAGAGTTTAGAAATACGACAAATTGTAAGGAATAAATTTATTTACAATTATGAATTGTTTTTTGAAATTTTTTTATAAGGGAAGACTGTTAAATTTCAAATATTTATTTTATTTATGTAATTGAAATGGTTCCCTTCATTTTGTGTAACACCTCAAGCCTCCACGGTACGCTTCTATTTGAATAATACAGTAGCGTGTGTTGTACGCAACAACAAGTTCTAACACACACCACAACCAATCAAACTAGCCGTTATGAATAGTAATACCCACTTTTTTAAATTTTATAAATTTTATCTTTCAAAATAGACTTCATTTTTGGATTCGGAATATCGAAATTAGCTTAGTGTAAATTTTTGGTATTTTTATGAAAACTTTCAATTTTTGATGAATAGTGAAAAACACTAAGTTATAGTTTAAAACCGAATTTTTATTTAAATATTTATTTACTTTATTTAAATTTATTTTAGGTCATAATAAATACATAATACCCATATAAGTTCAATTTAATTCATTGGAGTAAGTTTATAATAATTTTAGATACATAAAAATTTTATTGAACTTTTCACCCTCTTTTACACACCTCATAGGAGAATTTGTAAATTCACATAAAACATAATTTTACTACTTCTGGGAGTTGAATTTTGAAAATCCGAGAGACACAGTTAATATAAATGAGTAAAATGTGGATCAATAAGATAAAAATATTTTTTGGTGAATAGTAACTTTTTACTTTTATTTACCACATTTAAAAGTAAATAGGGTAATTAAGGGTAAAAATGATATTATTATTACCCTAACACATGTCCTAATTCTATTGGATAAGTATAATTCGAACAAAAACAACCTTAGGAATAAATTATTAACCTCTTTGGTCCACTTGGATTAGATTAGGACATTTATTATTATTTAATTCAAAGAAGAGTTGAAAGAGTTAAAATCAAAGTTTAATAACTAAAACATTTTTAATATAGGGTTAAACATAAGATAAATTTGACTATAAATATTAATTAGATATATAAAAATATTTTCTACATAATGGTATTTTATTTATATTTTTTAGACATTAAATAAATTAATTTATTAATGACATAATGATGATGCAGTAATTACCTAATTAATGAAATATTAAACTAATTGATATTATAAATATCCAAATAAATGTAATTTGATACTTTTTTTGAATTACACTAATTTTATAAGGTAATATGACATGTTAGGGTTGGTTATATGATTTTTTTGGAAGTAATAATGTTGTTATAAATTTAGAAAAAACAAAATACCAAATAGTGTCAAAATTGACATAAAAGAGTTTTTTAAAAAAATATTATATTATTAATTGATATTATATTTATTAAAATCTAAGTTTCGGCCAAAGGAAGTATATAATGATATTTGTATCATTAATTAACCACTTGGGGTTTTCTTGGAAGTATATAGTAATTTTATTAACCATATAATATAAAAATACAAAGAGACATGGTAAATGTCAAACTATTTAACTAAGAGTTAAATATAAAAGTTAAGGTTAATATAGTGACCCAAAACTGTCTAAAACCTATTGGTTGAGTGGTTTTCGAACCATCCCCACATCAGATTTAAAATAATCCACTTTTAAGCCTTTAGAAACCAAAAATGATTTTATTATAAAATAATATTTTAAGTTTTTCCTAAGGTTCCCCTCACCTCTCTTATAAAAGGGCACTTCCCCTTCTCTCAAATTCACACCTTCAAAGACATTTGTATCAGAAAAAATCTTCCAAAATACCCTCTCAACTTCACTAACTTCATCCTATAGGCCCTCCTTTGGTCAGAAATCCAACTTAATGATCCCTTTTGATCAAATCAAAAGGAAGAACCCGAAGAAGATGTAATAATTTCAGCACCCTCTTTCAAGTTCTTTTCTTCTTCCACTTATTCTTTATTTGTTATTTCCATTATAAAATAATAACTACAGTATCTTATATATACTGTGATGTTATTATAAATATGTTACATCCATATTCATTATTCTATCCATCCTTTGAATGACATGTCACCATACGTGCGTACGTATGGATTACCGTCTCCACGTCGTGGTGTAATTGTTATTCAATACATTATTATTTGGATGGGTATAATAATGATGAGTAATTCATTTAAATAATAAATATAACATGATAATTATTCTGTATATATGATATAACATCCAATTATATATTATTTTAATATCAAAATAATGATATTGTCGCTCGTGCGTACATACGGATTACCGTCTTCACGAACGCAATGAGATTCATTCCCCATCATATCCATTCAAGACTAAATTTCAGTTTATGATTAAAAATAATGTTTAGAGTCATGATATCATTATATATATGAATAAGATACATCCCATATATAACAAATATGACTCACATAACAAATAATACAAATGAAAACGAATATGTTGACACCCGAAACGACGATAATACTAAGATATTATTAACAAAACAATGTTAAAAGATCATATATGATATCATATTAATGTATATTATTATTTTATAATTTAATAAGAATTATTTCACCATTATACAAGAGGTTAACCTACCCTCTAACAAGGACAAATTACAAATTAAGGGGTTTCTTATCTCACTCTTAATTCTGTGAGATTTCCATTTTTCGCCACTTATTTATTGGATGTGGTGTATTGTGTGCTTCCCATGATTGTATTCATTGTGTAATATAATTTAATTTGTGTATATTTACATCATAATTGTATGATCCTTCTTTAATGGGTGTATGTTTTGTACGTTACCAAATCAATAAGGGAATTTGAAATTTCAATTTCCACTCATTCGACTTTACGCATACTTCATTGATTATTTTACTCCAAGATTATGTGTGGAATCACTATTCATTTGATTATGTCATAATTTCCACTCCCCTTTCTGTGGATATACATTTGATACACATAATCACTCCATTTATAAATTCTCAAGTCATCGATATGAACTTGATAAGAGTAATTTTAACTCAATCTCCATTTATTGAGTTAAACATCTAATTAATTGTTGTTGTTTTTACAAGAATATGTGTGAATGTCCTCTGATTGTTTTACACTTAATATCCAATCATATTGAGTGTATTTATATTTTTCACACATAATTATGTCATTGATTTATCCTTAGCCTAAGGATACGGTCTTTATAAGATATTTCATCTAAATTTACATTCCATTGAGACTCCTTTGTTGTTATACACCAATTCACTTTTATATGGTGTATATAATGTACTTTGACATAGTATATCATGAATCCATTTATTCTCATGATATTATAAAGTTTTTATTACCTCAATTATTTGTATTTAAGTGTCTCTCTTTTGGTTAGGAAGTATAACTAAAATATCATTTTAAATGTTTTAAATATTTATTATTCTAAATCTTTCTCATTAATGTCCATGTTTTAAAATTTGTTTTAAGGATTTGTTTATATGGACATTGAAGTTTTAAAATTAAAATTCCTTTCAAAAGTTTCAAAGTGGTATGGGACACTTTGATTCAAAAATCTATTTTTAAATGACTTCTTGACAAATAGTGCAACTTTTAAATATTTTCAAGAAGAAGGGGATATTTCTCTCAATAGTTTGATGATTATTTTAATCTATGTCAATATCCTTCATTATTATTGATTGAGGTAAATATATTAAAATACAATATTCCACATTGTATTGAATGAGTTATGTTTGAATGTGGATGTGCCATTTTTATACCATTTAGGGTTTGTGAAGAAAGTATTGACATTTTGTATGCTAGTTTTAATCCAAATGTTTATGTTATGTTTCAAAATTTTCATATGAGGAATGCATTAGACTTAGTAAGTAACAAATAGAGACCGATATAGCTCCTCGATGCATCGGTAGGTCTCATGAGACAAACTAGTGTCTTGGCACAAGTCCTTGACAAAATCTTATTTTTAGTCTTGGCATAAGGCCTTGACTATGTGGTTATGATAGTATGGCATTATGAATTCCATCATTATGAAAGTGGTTACTGATATTACATATGATTATTTGACAAGTAGAATATCCACATGAATAAGTAAATGTAATTATTTGATTTTATGTTTTCCATATTATGCTGAAGTTCAAGTTTAAAAGGCTTTTGTTCTAGTCTTATAGATTACCTTAAATATTTATGCTTATTTATGAAAGTTTTTACTATAATGTTATCCTTACTGAGCATCTGAGATCACCCCTTTCTATGTTTTATTTTTCCCAGGATGCAAAGAAGTATATTATGTCTGACCTCCCGGGATAGTCTATGGGATCTCAATGTTGTCTATGGAAACAATGTTGTTGTAGTTTACCATTTTATGATTTAATGTAAAACTTTTGAATATATCTATTACTTCCAAGGCTACTAAACTAATCATTATTTCGAGACATGATATTTTATAATCATGCCAATGATACGTAATAATGCACCGACTCTGGGCATCTAGGGTCAGGGAATTATAGTTGGTATCAGAGTAAGTTTAGTACAAACCTTGGAAACTAGATTTAGATAAACTCTGATTAGAGCACATAGCCCTAAGATAGAATTTGAGGATTAGTATAGAGGAACTTCCTAAAATTTTGGTATTTTAGTGATTTTGTGAGTTTTCCAAGCAATACATCCCTGTCTAGATACGAGCAGGTAGAGGCGGCTCTGGCATAGATGTTCCTTAGGGTAAAACCTGAAAACACCGCTTTGAGCTAGACTCTAAGGGGAACTAGTGCACAAAAATGGGTCTTGCTACACTCTTAGTTACAACACTCCCAAGGGATATGCTTAGGATAATTTACAGTTTCTTTACGAACCAATTTGAAGTATTTTAATATAAGATGAGAATAAATGGCCTGCGTTAATCCTAAGTTGTTTTAAATTGAAAACAAGGTGTCCTGATATTCTCTAAATGATTTTATGACTATTATTACTCACACAATGCTTTCTGGTTTTAGGTAATGGATGGATTCCAAGGAATTCACAGTAACTTTGAGAATGATGTACAAGGTGGGAATGATGGTGGAAGTGAGAAAAAAATGGAATGTTGATAGGCGTAAAAGATATCGTGTTCAGGCCAAATCAGTTTTCCAAAAATATGATCAACAACATATATATTAACCTACTCTCAGACTCAACAAAGAAGAGAAAGTTGATAAATGATAAGAGCTCCAATAGTGGAGACCATGGAGAAAAGAATCCTTAATTTCCATCATGCAGGAAATGTGGAAGGAGACACCCAGGAAATTATCTCAATGGAACAAAGAAATTGTTTACGTTTGGGAAAGATGGGAATAAAGTAAAGAATTGTCGAGGAAAAATGAAGAGTACAATGGAAGAAAATAAAAATGATCCTAAGATTCCAATTATGGTCATTTTTTGTAAATGTAAGGGACCTTGGCATCACCCAAGTCAATGAACTATTCTATAGGATAACCTATTGGTCAAGGAAGAACCTATGTGGAAATAAATGGATGAAAAAATGTTTAAAGGTATTGGTGCTCTTTGTTGTTGAGATTACTTTGGATGAATTTTCTCTTATATTTGTAACCCTGCAATTTATCATGTGAAAATGATATTTAAGGAAGAATTATATTTTCTCTTGTGGATATAGTTATAAATAACCATTTGGTTTTATATGATCATTGGGTTTGAGGAAATTACAAGTTATTATATTTTGGGATGAAAATAAAAGGTATGAGATAACATTTGTGGTTAAATTATGTTATGGTTATTTTGAGTAATTTATCTCATTTTGGTAATGTTATAAAATATAGTTTTTGAAAAAGGACAACACGCATACCGTGTGACAAACCGTCATGCCAGATAAAGTTGTGGGAATCAAACCCATAACCAGAGTGCGATTGGGATTTATCACCTACCACTGGACTATGTGAAGACCCTTGTTAGTGTGACTAATTATTTTTAGTTAAATGATTTTATTGATCAATAATATGTTGATTTGGGATCTTATTTCTCATCAAATGAATACCCTTAGTATAGGTAAATGATTTGGTGATTAAGTGATAAATGTTATTTTGGAAGACGTTTTCTTTCTTGGGAACACTATATGCCTAAGGAAAATAGAATACTATGGGATTTCATTTGAGGATCAATGGTGTATTTTTATCCATGTTTTTATTGTGTATTTATAGTGATTTGGGTTATTTATGGAAATGATTAACCTATAATAGAGAATATGTGATTAGGTTAATTACTTTTAAGTATGTGACTTTAAGAGTAGTTGATGTTATTTGGAGATACAATTTAACGTGGAAGACTACATAACCAAATTCTTCTTAGTTTTGGGTTTCAATATTAGTTTGGATTATATTGAAGGATTTTAAGGACAATTTTTTATTGAATGGTATTTATTTAACTTTGGGGTATTGTTGGTTTAATTTTAGAAATTAAAATTAGTGTTTCTTTTTATAAAGGAATGTCCTTTTGGGGGATCATCATATCTTGTACTAACCATTTTGGTTTTGATTAATCTCTAAATACAAGGTAAATATATAGTTTATCCTTTGTGGATCATGTGATTTTCTAGAAGTTTATTCTAGCTCTTCGGGTGTGATCAAGTCTTCTTGAATACTTATCGATTAAAAAATGAGTTAGTGGTAGAAATTTATTAAAGAATGAAACTCTACTTAAAAAGTAAATATATATCTTTATGTTCTTAGTCAATCTCATAAATAAATTCCTCATATTTATGTAATGTAACTTAAAACAAAAAAAATTGTCCGTTTACTTTTCCTACTGGGAAACTAATAACCATTTGTCACATCACAAGTTTGTGATTTTCTTGTTGTTAACTTTCTCCTGATCATGTTTTATATCCCTCTCTATCAGAACTTGACACTTAGTTTATCTTCCATAACCATTTTTTCCTACATGGAATCCTAGTATGGGTTATCTTGGATGACCTTTGTACTTCACTTTCTTTATTTTAAAGTGATAGTTTAATTGACTCTTTTTTCGATGTGGGACTTTAAATTATACTCCCAAGACCAATTTTAAAAATTGAAAGGATGCAATTTATTGAAGGAAGGAATAATGTAACACCCCAAGCTTCCATGATACACTTCTCTTTGAATAATACAGTAGCGTGTGTTGTACGCAACTATGAGTTCTAACACACACCACAACCAATCAAACTAGCCGTTATGAATAGTAATACCCACTTTTTGAAATTTTATAAATTTTATATTTCAAAATAGACTTCATTTTTTGATTCGGAATATCAAAATTATCTTAGGGTAAATTTTTGGTATTTTTCTAAAAACATTCAATTTTTTGATGAATAGTGAAAAACACTGAGTTATAGTTTAAAACCGAATTTTTATTTAAATAATTATTTATTTTATTTAAATTTATTTTAGGTCAAAATAGATACATAATACACATATAAGTTCAATGTAATTTATTGGAGTCAGTTTATAATAATTTTAGATATATAAAAATTTTATTGAACTTTTCACCCTCTTTTACCCACCACCTAGGAGAATTTGTAAATTCACATAAAACATAATTTTACCACTTATGATAGTTGAATTTTGAAAATCAGAGAGACACGGTTAATATCAAGGAGTAAAATTTGGTTCAATAAGATAAAACTAATTTTTGGTGAATAGTAACTTTTTACTTTTATTTACCACGGTTAAAAGTAAATAGGGTAATTAAGGGTAAAAATGATATTATTATTACCCTAACGCATGTCCTAATTATATTTTATAAGTATAATTAGACCAAAAACAACCTTAGGAATAAAATATGAACCTCTTTGGTCAACTTGGATTAGATTAGGACATTTATTATTATTTAATTCAAAGAAGAGTTAAAAGAGTTAAAATCAAAGTTTAATAACTAAAACATTTTTAATATAGGGTTAAACATAAGATAAATTCGACTATAAATATTAATTAGAAATATAAAACTATTTACTACATAATGGTATTTTATTTATATTTTTTATACATTAAATAATTTAATTTATTAATGACACAATGATGATGTAGTAAATACCTAATTAATGAAATATTAAACTAATTGATATTATAAATATCCAAATAAATGTGATTTGATACTTTTTATGAATTACACTAATTTTCTATGTTAATATGACATATTAGGGTTGGTTATATGAATTTTGTTTGAAGTAATAATGTTGTTATAAATTTAGCAAAAACAAAATACCAAATAGTGTCAAAATTTACATAAAAGAGTTTTTTAAAAATATATTATATTATTAATTGATATTCAATTTATAAAAATATAAGGTTTGGAAAAATGACTTATATAATTATATTTGTATCATTAATAAACCAATTGGGGTTTTCTTGGAAGTTTATAGTATGTTTATTAACCATATAATGTAAAAATACAAAGAGACATGGTAAATGTCAAACTATTTAACTAAGAGTTAAATCTAAAAGTTAAGGTTAATATGGTGACCCAAACCTGTCTAAAACATATTGGTTGAGTGTTTTTTGACCCATACCCACATTATATTATACATAATCCACTTTTGAGCCTTTAGAAACCGAAAATAATTTTATTATAAAATAATATTTTAAGTTTTTTCTAAGGTGCCCCTCACCCCTCTTATAAAAGGGCATTTTCCATTCTCTCAAATTCACACCTTCAAAGACATTTGGCTCGGCCAAAATCTTCCCAAATGCCCTCTCAACTTCCCTCAATTAATCATATAGGCCCTAATTTGGTCAGAAATCCAACTTAAGGATCCCTTTTGATCAAATCAAAAGGAAGAACCCCAAGAAGAGGTAATAATTTCACCACCCTCTTTCAAGTTCTTTTCTTCTTCCACTTATTCTTTATTTGTTATTTCCATTCTAAAATAATAACTCCAGTATATTCTATATAATCTGATGTTATTATAAATATGGTACATCCATATTCATTATTCTATTCATCCTTTCAATGACATGTCACCATACGTGCGTACGTATGGATTACCGTCTCCACATCGGGGTGTAATTGTTATTCAGTACATTATTATTTGTATGGGTATAATAATGATGTTTAATTAATGTAAATAATAAATATAACATGATAATTATTCTTTATATATTATATAACATCCAATTATATATTATTTTAATATCAAAATAATGATATTGTCGCTCGTGCGTACGTACGGATCACCGTCTCCACGAACACAATGAGATTCATTCCGCATCATATTCATTCAAGACTAAATTTAAGTTTATGATTAAAAATAATGTTTAGAGGCATGAAATAATTCTGGATATGAATAAGACACATCCCATCTATAAAAAATATGACTCACATAACAAATAGTATAAAGGAAAACGAATCTGTTAACACCCGAAACGACGATAATACTAAGATATTATTAACAAAGCAATGTTAAAAGATCATATATGATATCATATTAATGTATATGATTATTTTATAATTTAATAAAAATTATTTCACCATTATACAGGATTTTAACCTACCATCTACCAAGGAAAAAGTACAAAGTAAGGGGTTTCTTATCTCACTCTTAATTCTGTGAGATTTCCATTGCTCACCACTTATTTATTGGATGTGGTGTATTGTGTACTGCCAATGATTGTATTCATTGTGTAATATACTTTAATTTGTGGATATTTCTATCATAATTGTATGATCCTTATTTCATGGGTGTATGTTTCGTACATTACCAAATCAATAAGGGAATTTGAAATTTCAATTTCCACTCATTCGGCTTTACACATACTTCATTGATTATTTTACTCCAAGATTATGTGTGGAATCACTATTCATTTGATTATGTCATAATTTCCACTTGCCTTTCTATGGATATACTTTTTATACACATAATCACTCTATTTATAAATTCTCAAGTCATTGATATGAACTTGATAAGAGTAATTTTAACTCAATATCCATTTATTGAGTTAAACATCTAATTCATTGGTGTTGTTTTTACAAGAATATGTGTGAATGTCCTCTGATTGTTTTACACTGAATATCCCATCATATTGAGTGTATTTAAATTTTTCACACATAATTATGTCGTTTATTTATCCTTATCCTAAGGATAAGGTCTTTATAAGATGTTTTATCTCAATTTACATTCCATTGAGACTCCTTTGTTATTATACACCAATTCACTTTTATATGGTGTATATAATGTACTTTGACATAGTATATCATGAATCCCTTTATTATCATGATATTATAAAGTTTTGATTACCTAAATTATTTGTATTAAATTGTCTCTCTTTTGGTTAGGAACTCTAAATAAAATATCATTTTAAATGTTTTAAAGATTTATTATTCTAAATCTTTCTCATTAATGTCCATGTTTTAAAAATGGTTTTAAGGATTTCTTTATATGGACATTGAAGTTTTAAAATTAAAATTCCTTTCAAAACTTTCAAAGTGGTATGGGACACATTGATTCAAAAATCTATTTTTAAACGACTTCTTGACAAATAGTGCGACTTTTAAATATTTTCAAGAAAAAGGGGATATTTATCTCAATAGTTTGATGGTTATTTTAATATATGTAAATATCCTTCATTATTCCCAATTGAGGTTAATCTATTATAATAAAATATTCCACATTTTATTGAATGAGTTATGTTTGACTACGGATGTGTTATTTTTATACCATTCATGGTTTGTGAAGAAAGTATTGAAATTTTGTATACTAGTTTTAATACGAATTTTTATGTTATGTTTCAAACTTTCCATATGAGGAATGCATTGGACTTAGTAAGTGAGAGGTGGAGCCCACTATAGCTCCTCGATGCATTGGTAGGTCTCATGAGACAAACTAGTGTCTTGGCACAAGGCCTTGACAAAATCTTATTTGTAGTCTTGGCACAAGGCCTTGAATATGTGGTTATGATAGTTTGGCATTATGTATTCCATCATTATGAAAGTGGTTATTGATATTACATGTGATTATTTGACTAGTAGAATATCCATGTGAATAAGTAAATGGAATTTTTTTATTTTATCTTTTCCATATTATGTTGAAGTTCTAGTTTAAAAGGCTTTTTTTCTAGTCTTATACACTGCCTTAAATGTTTATGCTTATTTATGAAAGTTTTCACTATAATGTTATCCTTACTGAGCATCTGAGCTCACCCCTTTCTATGTTTTTTTCCTAGGATGAAAAGAAGTATATTATGACTGACCACTAGGGATAGTCTATGGGATCTCAATGTTTTCTATAGAAATAATGTTGTTGTAGTTTACCATTTTATGATGTAATGTAAACCATATGAATGTATCTAGTACTTCCAAGGCTACTAAACTAATCAGTATTTCGAGACTTGATCTTTTATGATCATGCCAATGATACATAACAATGCACCGACTCTGGGCTTATGGGGTCGGGGAGTTACATTTTGTCCTATTGAAAATCAATTAAGAAGATTATATATAATTTATGAAAGAGATTTTATTGTGTAAGGGTGCATGAAAATTATTTAGATTAAATTATACAAGATATGTTTATTTATTTATTCTAATTTTATTCTCTATTATCTGGTTATATATATGAGGAGAATCGTTTATTTTTTTCAAACATATATTTTTTTGAAATGTATTTAGGTTATAATTAATCAATTTATGATTGTAAAATTTAAATTCATGACAAATATATATAAGTACATAAATATAGGCGTGTGGTCACAAGATTTTCTTCACCATAAAAATATATTTATATAAGTATTTGATAGTAAAATCGATGACTATTTGCTTCAAAGCAATGTAAGTGGGTGTGACATGTGCATATTATATACATATATATGGTTATATGTATGCACCTCTAAGCCTTAACCATAACCCAAATTAATTGGCCTAAAACAAACTTTAGTGGTTAAAGTATGTTTATGATATGTTTAATTAAATTCTCATGAATACATGCATTACATAAAACAATTTTTACACTGCAAATCAATTGGAATTATATGCTACGAAGCATAAGGCATGGCCATTTATTAAGACATGACCATTTATCAGCACATGCTTGTGTACAAATGAAATCTATCTTAATTTGAAATTATTCATTTTAAAATATAAATATTAATTTCCATGAATCAAGGATTTTTTAAAATTAAGGAACTGTCATTTTATTTGGTAACCCTATCCATTCATTACTTTTGTGTTTTAAATTAATATCACATGCACAAAGAATATTTACTAGTTTATGTATATCATTGGGAAAATTATAATCTAAATAATAACTATCATATTATGATTTAATCCATTGTCATTTCCATTTATCAGCGCATGAATTGAGCATAAATAATACCTATATAAGGTTATAAATGTGTATTCTAATACATTTAAAGTTTATGGAAGTGCTGTAAAGTTATTAATTTATATGATAAATTGGACAATTTAATATTTATAACTTATTATAATTTATGAAATAAGAATTATTCAAGGTGGTATGCGAAACTTTGAATAATATGAAATGCTAAATTAAATTATTCAATGTGGTATGGGACACTTTGAATAATTTAAAATAAGGAAACAAGAAATACGTGACACTTAAAATGATAAGTAATAAGTAATTTTACTAAATTAGAGTGGTATGTGAAATTTGATTTAGAGATATGAGGAATGCATTGAACTTAGTATGTGGTGGGTGGGGCCCGGTATAGCCCCTCGATGCATCGGTAGGTCTCATGAGAAAAACTACGGTCATGGAACAAGGCCTTGACAAAATGATTATTTATGGTCCTGGAAAAAGGCCTGGATGGTATGGTTATGATGTCCAGCATATGAATTTTCCTTATTATGGCTATGAAATATAATCAACCAGAAGAATATTCGACTAGTAGAATACTCTTGGTTAGAGAGATTATGTTTATGAGAATCAGAAGAAGTAAATGTTATGGAATAGTAATTATGCAGTAGTCAAATATTATTTACCTGTGTATATCTCACAGTAGTAAAGGAAGAAATTGTAGTTATTATTTTAAGTGCAACTCTGATCTTTAGTTATTAATTTTGTACCTGCACATTCACATATGATACGTATAAAATTTATAATTTCATTCACTTATAATTATAAATGAGAATACCTATAATTGAATCATGTTCCCTTGTAATTCTATTGGTATGCTTTTAATTGTGCACTTATATTTCTTAGACAATTATTACGGCTTGTTACATGTGTTACAACATTTTTAAGAAATTTTTTTATGGAAATTTTTAAATAATGTTTTCAAATTTTATATTGTTTTATTATGTTATTTTTTAAAACCCCTTACTATGCATTTGTATGCTCACCCTACGTTTTTAAATAAAAATTTTCAGGTATCAGTTTTTAGCTAAAGAAGCTTGACAGAAGTGCCTGGTTTCTCAGAACCTGAACCAAATTCTATCCTCTGTATGAGACATGATGTGTAATTTATCAGTGCATGTTTTTTGTTAAACATTTTACATCATGTTATGAAGGCACAAACTCTGGGTATTCTGGTGCTGGGTCCTCATAGTTTTGTTTATCCTGGTGCTACCAAAATTTATTATGATGTCTGATGGTAGTTCTGGTGTCCAGGTATGAGACGGGACACAGATGACTTCATGTCGAGATTCTATACATGTCAGCAGGTGAAGGATGAACATCAGAGGCCCTATGGTTTGCTTTAGTCATTACTCATTCCTACATGGAAGTGGAATGAGGTCACCATGTATTTCATTATTGGTTTACCTCGTACACCTTGGGGTAAGAACGTTATTTGGGTAGTGATTGATCATCTTTCCAAATTAGCTCACTTCATTCTGATCTGAGATATAGCTAAAGTGGATAATCTATCCTGATTTTATATTTAGCGGGTATTAAGGATTCATGGTGTCCCATCAGAAGTTGCCTCAAATAGATACCAATGTTTTACCTCTTGGTTTTGGGAAGGACTTCAGAAGGATTTGGGGTCTCAGATTAAAATGATCATAACATACCATCATCAAACAGATGGCCAGACAAAGTGGGCAAATCAAATTATAGAAGACATGCTCCATACATGTGTCTTGGTCTATGGAGGTTCGTGGGATATCCATTTGGGATTGGTCGAGCTTTCTTATAATAATAATTATCAATCCTCTATTTGAATGGATCCTTTTTAGGTTCTCTTTAGTTGGCCTTGTGAGTCCCCTTCGTGTTGGGATGAGGTAGGTGAGACCTCACTGTTGGGGCTGAGCCTTGTGCAAGAGACATCTAAGAAGGTCAAGTTGATCAAGAAGAAGTTATTAACATCTCATAATTTCCACAAATATTATGTTGACCAGAGGCATCATGATCTTTAGTATTCTATGATTGATTGGGTATTCTTGAAGGTGTCCCCTTGTTTGGTCCATCATCATTTGGAAAACCAAGGAAAGATGACGTCAAGGTATGTTAGCACTTTTGAGATCATCGAGTGGATTAGAAAGGTGGAATATAGGTTATCCTTTCCTTCTTAGTTGACATATATTAACGATGAATTCCATTTCTCCAAATTGAATAAGTACAACAAAGATCCATACCACACGCTCGGTTGGGAAGAGTTGGAAATAGAGCTCGATTTATCGATGTTTGAGTGACCAGTGCAAATAGTGGATTCCCAAGAGAAGGTGATTTGGGAAAATTATATTCCATTGTTCTTGTTCCTCTATTATCATGGTAATTATGTGCATGAGAATTGGGAGTGGAATTCGTGGGTTGAGAAAGATTACCCATTCTTGTTTTCTGATCAATGTTAGGTTGACTTTCCAGGGTGGAAAGTTTTTCATAGTGGGGAGAATTTTCACATAAATGTACTTATTTTCATGTGTTTTTCTATTATATTATTTACCTATCTTTCCCACCTAGGTTCCTCCTAGTTTATCCTTGAATTTTTAATAAAATTTACAAGTTTTTGGTGGACAGAATAAGACGCGCGATTTGGCCGCACGATTTTCTAAATCATGCAGACAAATCTTGCACAATGTCCATCTCATTAAAAAAAATTATGTTATTCTAATTTTTCCCTTCCTAGATTAATCCTAGTGTGACCCTTTTCCTCTATTCTACCCTTAAAACTATTTAAGGCTCCCAATCTCTTTTGGAACCCAATTTTGAAGGGGGTTTTGGTGTTTGAACTTCAATATTCTTAAATTAAGTGAATTCCTCTCTTGTTCCTTCCATTTCCTTAGGGTTTATCCCCTTATTGAAGTTCCAAATTTCCAGAAACTAGGGTTTCATACCTAGGGTTTAATTTTGTGTTTCTTGGTTCAATATTGTGGATTTGGGTTTCTTTTCACCCCCTTGTGGAGCGGCAGTGGTGCGGTGGAATTTTCACACAAATATTTGGGGTTTTTGACATCTAAGGTAGGTCCTTCCATATGTAATAATTCTATGATGAGTTAGATTTGATTTATTGACCTTCCTAGCATGTTTCTTACCTATTTTTGTGGTGTGAAAATCATTTTTGATTTAATTGGTCAATAATTGGATTCTAAAGTTTCATTTTTTCTTGAAATTGTGTTTTTTTCATGAGTAACTCATGTGGTATCATTTGAGGGCATTTTATAACATATAAAAGTGGTTTATTAAATGTTTATAGGGATATTAATTCTATTTTGGTGTGTTATTAGGGTTAATTTGGCCTTGAAAGATGGGTTTTGAATGAATTTTGTGGGCAAGGCTTGTTTTTACTTCTTGAAATTGTTTTATGAAAATTTTAAATGGTTTATTGAGTTACACAAAAGGTAAAAAGACATGTTGGGTACTATTTGGTGAGTGTATTATTTATAAATGGTATTATTATGTGAAAATTGAATTTTATAACATGTTGAACTTGTTTGAGCATAAAGGGGTAAACCCGTGTATCTAGGTGGGTGGACTAGGACTAGTATGGTAATGATACGGTAGTGGCCTCGTCTGAGTTTCACTTAGAAAGATTGACGTTGACAACACTAACTAAACTTTGATGATGTTTGAAGACCGCTAGTCCATTGAGTTTTCCACTCATAATGGATCATGCATGAGAAGGTTAGTGGTTATGATTAATTTTACACCAAGATATTATGTACCGAGGTCCCCACAACTAGCTATTAATTAAATAAATGACATGTTGGAACTGTGCAAGCATTTTAGGTAATTATATAATCACTAAAAATTAGAAATAAATTATCATGATAAAAATAAATCATCAATCTTCTAAAATAATATTTAGGGCCTAATATAAGTTATATTTATCACTATCTTAAAATATTATAGATATTAAAATAATCAAAGTGGCATTTTTTGACTCTGTATATCACTTAAGTATTATAAAAGAAAAAATCATGTCCAAATAGAAACAAAAGGTCACATATTGCTGCATGAATGTCCTAAAGGCCTTATTTTTTATTGATTTTTGATAATCCCCCTTTCAAGTGATGAGGTAGAACCCTTACAAGGCCCACAGGCTTAAATATTACATTGCCTATAGGCTTGGAGACATTACAAGACTCATAGGTCTTAATGAAATTATACAGACTATGACAACTTGAAACTAACCCTCCCCAGCATCTTCATTGTGATTAGCTCTCTACTATTTCATAGTTGTTTAGCTAGTTGTCCCGTGCAAAGATTCACAAGCCCGGTACCGATGGAAAATTTCATACCCTCTCATTATTTAAAATCTGTTATCCCTGCTCTAGTGAATTCTCTTACTCTTAAATCCTATTCTGGAACTGGTTCCTTTTATAATTTGTATGGGAATCTGCATATTAGGTGGCCCAAAGGCCTTGAGGTGGCCCTAAGGCCTTAAAGTTGGCCTGAAAGCCTTACTGACCTGAAGGCCTGGGTGGCCCGAAGGCCTTAAGGACTCCAAGCCCAAACTGGTGGCCCAAGGTGAATAGTTCTAGATGCTACAGTACTGAACAATACCTACTACAGTGCCCGCACAGTACTAGTACAGTACCTTCTAAAATACTACTACAGTACATAGAATTATGCCTTCACCTGGTTTTGAATATGGGTCTCGTGGATGCACTTAGAGAGACCTCACCAACTGGGCTGAGGCTCATGTGAAAAATGTGTGTAAGGTTAGGGGGGCAGACCCCAGAGTGCACCGCACTTTCCCCAGCTAGGCAGATGAATTTGAATCGCCCTGTTCATAATACACGCAATTTCTGAGTTTGGCGGGACTCAATCCTAAGCTAGTTCCCACAGAGAGCGAGGGGTACCACCATCAGGTACCACTCGGCTAGCACCCAATGGGAGAAAGGTTGTATATTCGACATTTAAATGTTATGGATGAGTTATATTAATCAAATAAAATCCATTCAAGTGTTACAATCATCTTTTAGTCCATATTATATTATTTCTAACCTAAATTACCCAATTTACCCTTATTGTGGTGATAATTATTCACTATGATTAGTAGTCATAATGAAAAAAAATTGAACTCTTGATTCTTAATATTGAAACCATTTTTCAAATTTCAAGTTAAATAAATTGAAAAAATTAATTTAATATTAAAACACAAAACACAATGAAAAATATATTTTCCAAAAAATTATTTTTAAGTATAAAAATGTTTTTATACCAAATTAAAGTATAAAATTAATTCCAAAGATAATAACTGAATTATTAATAATATAATTGAACTAATTTATCTTTAAAATTATTTTAAAAAATGTAACTCAGTAAATTCATGAAAAAAATATGGGTTTCAATAAAATCAATACTTTTCACTATTCATTGAAAAATAAAACTTTTCAAAAAAATCACAATACCTCACACTAAGATAATTTTCATATAATTATTTAAAAAATTCATTTAATTTTATCAAATAAATTTTATAAATGTAAAAAAATAATGATTTCATTTTCTCACTGAAAGCAATAAAAATCATTTTTAAAGAAAAAATATTTTTGAAGAATAAAATTACTTTAATAATAAATTGAGTGTTTGTTTCCTAATAATTAATTAATAAATTTGTATTGAATATAACCTTTATAAATATTTCATAATGTGGTTATTCCTATTCATACAAACCAATTCAATGGCTAGGTTATTATGGTTATATTTAAATAATAATATATCATGGTTCATTTAGGCTTGGTGTTGTGTGTTTTATACATTATTGAACAAAGTGTTATTAAAAACTCATGATATTACATTTATGGTTGGACCATATATGGTGAAAGATATAATTAAATGTGTGTAGATTATTGAAGATCACATTATTACCTATCAAATTAGAAAATAATTATTTTTAGATCAATTTAAAAGACCATTGGTGTTCTTTTATTAGAGAGGTATATTATCAGTTGGCACTACATCTACAGTTATAGAGGATTTTTGAAATTTTTCATATGTATATGTTTTTGATGTTTCATCATGGTCCTATACATTTTTTGTATTTTGGTGATGTTTATATCAAATAGGATATGAATTTTAGTAAGTATCTAGTGGAAACTCTAGATCATAGAGTGAATGTTCTACATGCATGATTTATTCCTTTACTATCAGTTTCTTGGAAGCATGGTAGAGTAAATAAGAGTTATTGTAAAAGGGAACACAAAATGTGAGTGAAATATCTTGAGTTATTTTTATGTTTTTCTTATTTTATTTTGATTTGGAACCTTGTTGAAATGATAAAGGTTTAAGTAATAATAATTCTTATGAGATTATTTATTTCTTATGGTTATGGTATACGATTATCCAAGATAAAAAAATTAAAGGAGTTCTATAATATAAATACCTATATTTTTTTAAGAGTTTGAAAATTTATTTAAAATGTTCTATCTTTTTTTACTTTGAAGGGTAATATGGTAATTTTTTGTTCTCTAAAGAATTTTTTTATCATAACATAGGATTTGGTATAAGATATTTATCCTTGGGTATAAATTTGGTAATTTTATATGGTGGATGAAACCTTGAGTTTAAGACATATTTTGATGGAATTGATTAATTTATATATATATTTAATTCATTCATTTTTAATGAATTGATTTTATAAATAAATTATTTGACATATGTGTAAATTATTGACATAGAATTATTAAAGGAATCATTGGATGGATATTTTTATTAGTCTATGATGAAACTGAGGGTCTAGTTAAAATATTTATGTTGGTTTATGAAATGGAAAATTCAATGGAGGTTATAAAAATTTTAGTAGACATTCATGTCATTATTTTTTAGTTGAATGGACCTTTAAATCTCCTATTTGATATATTTTATATCAGGAACTTTTCTCTAGTTTATCTATTCTCCCAAAAAATATATCTATAGAATATTTATGTTATGAAATATCAAGAGATTGGTGGATAGAGAATGATAATAAATGAATAATAAATGACTATTAGGGATTGATGATCATTGGGGAATTAAGGTAGGTGAGTTAATATTATTAACTTTTTTTTTAATTTATATGAATCTATCATTCCATTTTTAGACAATTATGAGTGAATAATTCTTGATAATTGTTGGTCCCATATAATTAAGATACCTTGATAGGGGGTGAATCATTGTATATTGAATTAAAACATCCCTTCCCAATGTTATTGTTTCTTGATCAAGAAAAAATCACTTTTCTACCTCTAGTGAATATGAAAGAAATAAGTCATAAGATAGATATGCAATAATTTTTACTTGGTTAACTTACAATAGGTAATGTCTAAAGAGAATAAATTTGGTGATGTTTTGGAGAATTAAAGTCCCCTAAATACGCTATCTATTCATTAAAATTTTGGAGAGGTCTCGCTGACTATCTAGGTTAACAACTATCACAAAGATAAATAACTTATTAATATCCTCATGTAAAAATAATGCATTCATCCTCCAAATACACCTTGATCATCCATGAACAAAGAATGACAATTTTTATAAAATTATTGTATCAATTTTCCCCATCCTTCATCCAATTGATATATCTCTATGATCTTTTCATTTGATGAACCCCCATATATCCTTTTTTTCATTTCAAAAATAGTTTGTAATTACTCTTTAAAATTAAGTCATTAAATCTTTTCTCATTCCTCATTTCTATTCAGGAATTTATCTTATCTAATATTTAATAAAGTCACCAAATTACCCTTAATTAATATATTCATGTGACATTGAAATTATAGTGAAAATCATTCCACTTTAGTCTTCCAAATCCGAGTCAAACTCATTCAATTATAATTTTTTAATACCACCCAAAAATATGAATTTTGAAATAGATATAATAATGTAAACTTGACCCACCACAACATAGATGGATTCACCACAATTTCCCCTCTTATTATTCAAACATTGAATATAAAAAAATCCACATAAAGAACTTAATATACACTAAAAAAATTAAATTTTACCATATTTTTAATCTTTATACCTGACCTCCACTATAGAGAAGAGCACTACAGACCCTGACATAGATGATTCCCAAGAAAAAAAAACTTATTTCACATCATCCAAAATGTCTTATTTACCATTTTTAAAACAAATATATAAAACCTAATGTGCAAAATTTCTTCAATCATTCCAAAGTATAAAATAGATACCCATTTTTATTAATCATACTTGGGACCACAATTAATATTTAGACACCTATTTAGAGACTCCCTATTTCCTCTTGCAATTTGTTTTAGAGACCTTGGTCATTATTATGCTAATTTCAATACTTATCAATCCATTTACTTTTGAATTAAACAAAAATGATGTTCACATCAGACATCAAAATTTATTTCCTTTCCATTTTCCCATTCTTTCCACAGTTATCACCATGAGTGTTTTGTCCTTCCTCATAGTAAAATATGAATTTTTACAATACAATGTTCTATTAAATGGAAGAAAACATATTGTATTACTTATTTTATAAATAAATTAAATCACCACAAGGACATATCTAGTATTATAGAAATTTTGGAATCTCATGGTCACCACCAGGATGTGTTCCTCACTATACTATGAAAAAAACAAGAATTATATAAAAAACTTCAACTATATTTAACCCAAACTCCCTCTAAGTATTTAAAATCTCAATGTAAATATTCTTCATGAAAATTCTGAGTATTTTAGATGATATCCACCATTATTTTTCAATAAACGAAACCCAAAAATGTGTGGGATTATTTTTTTCTAACAATCTCCCCCTTTGGGTTTGTTGAAATCACTTCATAACTTCAATTCTATTTTCGAAAACACCCCCATATAGTTTAACCTGAATATTAAAATTTCATATTCACTTATTACCTAATCATTCACTCTATAATCCCACATGAGTCATAATATTTAGCTTAATATAGAGTAAAATAAACATTTACCCATAGATACACTTTGTTGATCTTTAAGCCTTTTACACCACTTATTGTCAACTCAAGGAAAACAACCCCAGGAGACCACTCATTACTTCACAAACCAAACTTTGAAACTAATTGTTATAATGTAAATACTAAATCAAAAACTTCAATAAAATTTTCCACATATTTTAAAAAACAATCACTCTCTCACAACATATCAAAGAAAAATTCCCCTTATATCAAAAAAGGATAATGACATCCCATTTTTAATAAATTCTAATCTTATATATCCAAATTTTTTAATTAACCCAAAGATCAATTATATATAATTTTAAAATAGAGGAATAAGATTACTCAATCAATTCATGAGTGAAAATATTTCCTTTCCATAAACAACTTGATGATACCACTTATTTGTCATATGAATGAAATGAAAAACACCTTAGGGGAGTGTGGGTAAAAATAATTTATGTAGATGGATTTGGTTAAACTATATGAGAAAAATGATTTATTTAAAAAAATAATTTGGATATAGACTTTATCATGATTTTCACTACTTGAGTTTGTGTCGACACATACATCAATATCACCAACCCTTTCTCAACTTTCTACTTTATAAAGTGATATTTGATCTTCAAATGGTTTTTCATTGAATTATGGATAGTATTATTTCTTAGATTAATATAACTAAAGTTATCACACTAGATTTCAATAAGGTATTTAACCTAAATTCTAATATCCTCATGTTGTTTCTTTACCCAATTTTTTTTACATGCCTATATTTTTGAAATGTGTTCAAAATTATCAATTTTCTGTGATTTAAAATTTTTATTCTTTATTAATAAAAAAATATAAAAAAAATTAATAAAAAATGTATTGACCAATGTTGAGTTACAATCATTCAATAATATAGATCAATCCATATCTGTAAATCCCAATAACTCTTATTATGATGTTTTATTATAAAAAATAAAAAACCATCATGCCTTAGACATACTGTAGTATTCTCTCTACTACTTTCAAGTGAATTTATTTAGGACTAATTTGGTACATTGGTGATTGAAAAATGGTAAAAACAATGTCAAGTGTTATCCCTATTAAATAAAATATTCTTTTGATGATTTTACTATACTTTGTAAAGTTGACCGACTTGTTATTATTGTCCCTTAAAAACTTCATTTAGGCGGAAAATGATATTTTTATATCCTTTTAATACTTAATTTAAGACCTTTTGAGTACTTATTTGGAATATTTTTATTGATAAATTAATTTTCCAATCTTTCTATAAATTACCTATAAACTAAGGAAAAAAATTTAGTTTTCCTATCATCAATATTTTGAATTTTCACCTCATGAATTTGACAAACTATTTTCATTTTTCCTCATTCAATCCTACAATAATTGTTTCATAATCATAAATTATATCCTTTATCCTGTGATCATTCTCTTTCTTGACCTATAGGTTATGATAAACTATTTCAATTTGGAATCAAAGATATCTCAAGTATTGATCAAGCTTAGAATACCGAGCCATTTTTGCTTTATTATACCCATAAAACACCTTCTTCAATTGACAAAAAAATTCATCTTCATGAATAATAAAATCATCCATATACTTGATGTACACTTATTTTTCAAGAAATCCATTTAGGAATATTGGTTTGACATAGATATGGAAAATATCAAATAATTTTTTCACTGCTATGACCAAGAATTACCAAATTTTTTCAAACTTATACATAGGATAATTTTTATATCCAAATTGATTCCTACAATCCAGAAATATCCTTTTCACACTGGTCATTTATTTTCTCAAATAATCTTCTATTAATCATTAAGTTTTCTATAGAAAACCACCTGGTTCTTTTAACATTTTTTGTTTTACGGCCTTTCAAGAACTTCCCAAGTCTAATTCATCTCATTTTTTTACGATCTTTATTCAACTCCTCAACCTAAATATCATATTTAGTAGATACACTAAATTTTTTGTATATACTTATGATAAGAGTGAATGTTTTTATAGAGTAATCATCCTTTGAGTTTACACTAGAGTTTTCTAGTCACTAATAATGTTTTTTCATTTATTTCATCTCAGATTCTTATCATACATATAGCTATCAATATTGCTTCATCAAGATCATTATCAGTGTATTATTTAGACTCATCACATGGCCCTTGTTCTACCCTTATCTTCTTAACTAGACATAAATTTTACCCATAATTTTTTTCACTACTTTGTTAAACAAATATGTTCATTTTCCACCATAATGGAATATTTTATTTCAAAATAATTCCAATATGTTTGTTAAAATATTTTTACACATTGATTTTCGATAAAAAAAGAATAAATATTCCTCTATCTCTATGAGATTTTAACTTCAAGTGGTTCTTCTACTTATTTAAAATAAATAACTTACTTTTAATGATTTGAAATTAATTTAATGTTTTATTATTCTTGTATTGTATCTCATATAAATTCATTTATTCACTATGAAATAATAAGGCTCTTATAGTGATATAGATTGATGTTAATAATTCTTCCTTAAAAAACTTCTCTGGTAGGTCTTTCTCAATTAACATTGTTTGAGACATGTTATTGATGATCTGGTTCCCCCTCTCAACTACAACATTTTGTTAAGGATTACTAACTAATATTACTTGGTTATTTATCTCATGCTTCTTGATAAAATCCTTAACTTAGTTTTTGGTAAACTCTATGCCATTATTAGTCTAAAATTTTAAAATTTTCTAGTCCAAACATATTCTCCACCAATCTCTAAAATTGTGTAATGAAATTAAACATGTCAGACTTATGGTTGGTAACCATTAACCATATAATCATACTATAATAATTAATTAATAACACATAATAACTATTATGATTAATTATTGATGATGATATAATCCCATAAACATTGATGTGAACCAACTCCTATAATCACATCAAATTTTTTATCTTTCAACTTATAATACTTTGGATTGATCTTTACCTTTTGGAAAACATCAAATATATGAGTATAATCAGGTGTAAGTTTCTTGATATCACATGATCCATTAAGTTTTACTAAATCTTTCACGGAATTTTGGATCAAGTGGCTAAGAGATTTTTACCACAATTTCATGATGAAACCTAGGATACCCCTGGTCCTGGTAGCTATGATGGCTAATGAAATGGTTTGAAGTGAATTCTTGATTTCTATAAGGAAAAAAATAGTGTTTGAGAATCAAAATGTAGAATGGTGGGAATTATTTCACCTAGTAAAACAATATTAAACATGAAATTTCCACTCAAAAGTCTAGTATAAAAGCTTCATAAGTCATATGATCACATGTATAAAATAACTAGTTTCATAATAAATAAAACCAAATGAGGCATAAGAATAAAATAAAACTCATAAATAAAGAAAAAATTTAATAAATATAACTAATTCATCCCAACATCATCCAAAATCAACTTTAAAATACTATACTGAAATAAGACTAAAGAAACTAAAGAAAATAAATTTGAAGTATCTCAGTGCAATAGAAAAAAATAACAAATAAAAATATGGAACACAACCACCCATATACAGTGTCCAATTGAATCATCTTTACTTACTACCTCTAACATAGATGAACCAAAATCCAAGAACCATATATTATATCTAAGTGGAACCTATACCAAACCAGTAGTGTAATAAGTATGAGGAAAAATGACTAGTTTGTATCCTTACCACACCATATGAATAACCTTTAAATGTAAATCTATTTCATGATAGTTTTAAATAAAATATAAAGGCATGATTTTCTATTTTTAAGAATACAATAAAAATGTTCCCATTAACAAAACCCATTCTTTCATGATAACTAAATTTAATATTTTCAAAGAGAAACATACCTTTAATATTTTCATAAAACCTTCCATTTTAAATTTCAGGAAACAATTCTAAATTTCACTTTGAAAGAACTCATGTTATAGAGAAGAAATAAAAATAATATTAAATTTATAAACACTACTTTCAAATCAAATAGTAAAAAAATGAGTGAAATGTGAAAATTATTTTTAACGAAAAAATATTAGCGATAATGAGAACCAACATAAATACTAAAAAATATAGTAAGGGATCAGTTTGGAATAACCATAAATCAACCATCATACAAATAGTATAATCTAGATCACCATGGGAATACTTAGAATCTAAAGGGAAAGTATAAGAAAAAACAAAAATTAAATCTATCCAATTGGTTCCTGATGTGATTTAATATCCCAAACACTCAGTTTTACCATTAATGGCATGAACAAAGGAAACAATGCCCTAATAAATCCATGATCCTAACTTGGGGTCACTAACTATAGTGGAATCCTTAACAAGGGTAACATGTGTACTTCGAGTTCTAACCTAGCTACTTGAGGCTTCCCATACTGACCACACAGGATTATAATTTTTGAAATTAAAACTTTTCCCTTCACTATTTTAAAGCCCTAAAATATACTTTCTCCTCAACCAATCCTCACATGATTCATAGTCACAACCCCCTAGTTTTTACTTCCCCTCATTTATTTCTCCACTCTTCTAGGTGATTCTATGTAGTTATTTCATGATTTGAGTTTGGAACTTTAATTTAAGGCCTCTCCTCCTATTCTATCTCCCTATCCTATTATTTTATTCTTTACTCGTCACTATTACATCTCTTGGTAAAACTGTATGGTAAGTTTTGATCTTTTTATTATGATTTCTTTGTGTTTAGGGAACGTAATTCACATTCGAGCTCTATTCATTCCATATTTTATGTTCCGAACCATTTTTATTTTATTTGAGGTGGGTTTTTCCCATGTCCTAACTTTTAATTGTATAACCATTGATTTATTGAGTTTGAAATTATTTTTTTAATATTCTAATGATATTATTAAATGTTTTTAAGAAATATTTGAAATGAAAATAATGTTTTAGATGATTTTTATTTCAATAAAGAGGAATTATCAATTTTGGGAAAATTTTAAAATCTATTTTACTAAATTGAGTATACCAGTTTTTGAATAAATGTCCAAAATAGACTTTATGAATGAATTCTATGATTTTAAATTGTGTTTTACTCTTCAAAGTGAATTTTTGACTGGTTAAATAGTTTTACTTGGCATCTCATGATTTACTTAAAATGATAAATACTGATAAAATGTTTCAAGAATTGTTTTAAATATTGGATTTTTAAAACAAATTGACTCTTTTTGGGTTATGGGGTGAATTGAAGAGTGATGTTTGATATTTTAAGAGTTTTAGGAATAAGAGGATTTTTTTCATAAATTTATATAAAGTTTAGTTTCAAAATTACTTTTTAAAAATTTTTCTTTTTTACAAATGAACTTTTAAATGTTTTTAAAGGGTTTTATAATCCTAAGAATATTTTAAGAAGTCTTATTTTCACTTTTAAATGGTTTTCAAAATTCTTGAGTGTGTGGAAATATTTTTATGTTCCTATAATGTTTTTTCAGCTATGGGTGGTTTTGATGTATGTGGTGATTAGGTGATGGATGAAAAGGGGTTTCTTATTATGAGTTCATTTGAGGTGAGAGTGAGTCATTATTAAGATTTTTTATACTTACATTGATCATTGATTACTTTTTTATCACCATAATTAGGTTTGTTCATGGGATCCCAGGTGGCTAAGCGAGAATTCTAGAGTTATTTTACACTATATATTTTTATTCCACTAGTTTCACCACTATTTTGGAATAAAACTAGATTGGGTGTGCCTATAATGAAGGTTGGGTGGAGGATAGTTGGGTGGATTTCATATAGAATGCAACATAGGTTAGAAAGTTGGTCCATGCTTGGTAAATCCTAGGACTGTCTCACTTTAGGACCTAGGGTGGATCCCATGACACCAATTCCTTGGTTTATGGTTTGATATATGGGATTTCTTTGACTTTATTTTATATCCCTGATTGATTAACTTGTGTTGAACCCTTGATTTATTTTTTTATTTCTTGTTATTATTTTATTTGGTGATGTGGTTCCATTTGGTTGATCTTTTTATTCATGAAATTTCTACTGGGTTTCAAAATCATTTTTTGGGAATATTTTTTATAAAAAGTGTTCTTAATGAGAAAGATATTTTTTCTAAGGTGTGTTTGTTTTTAAAGGAAAGTTTTTATAGTGAAAATTTCTATTTTAATAAAAAAATAAGGGTTTTTAAATAAATTATAGAGTTTTATAATATTTGGTGAACTTAAAGATTAAAATCCTATTTTTATATTATTTTTAAAACTTTCTTTAAATGTATTTATCATTAAACATTAGTACTGCAGCATGGTGGGTGGTGACCTATTGATCTTGTGTATGCTCACACCTATTATATTTCAGTTTTAGTTCATTAGTTCAACTCATGTCCATTCGGGGGTTTGTTTGAAGTTGTTATTAGATGGAGACCTATTTTCATGTTGATGTTAGTCGGTTACTTTGTTTTATTTATTTTTCTCTATCATGTTAACCAAATCAACCACTATTAGTTTATTTTGTTTTTTATATTTCTTTCCACTAATGGGTGGTGAATTATATATGTGGAGTTATAGATGTTTAATTAAAGGTGTGTTTGTGTGTGAGGGATACAAAGGTGACTTACATGATTAGTTTTGTTCTAAATTTTTTAAACTATTTATATTGTTTCCTCTATAATGATTTGTCTTGTCATGTATGTCCGAATAATGGATGGGTCATGCCAGAATTTTTGTTGAATTCCTACTACTTATTTAATGTGTTTTTGGAGAAACCATTACCATTGCATGTATATTGATTACGTAACACTAGATTCCATACCATGGGGATCAAGAATTTATCTTGTTCGTAATGAAGAGTTAGATCAGGTTTCAATTCAGGTGGAAACCCGATCTAGTTCATTGAAAATGGTATTAGAAACTAGGTTATTAAGAGGGACTAGGTTTAACTATAACCTTTTTAAATTGGGTGGTAATGGTAGTTTTTTATAGTGTGTCTAAAACATGATAGGTAAGTTTAGGAGAGAGTCTAGATAACACTTTTCCATTCAGATAGATGAGTTTCCAAGTGTAGTTCAGGACCAAGTCTTGGATTTTGATTTCAGTTTTGATCATTTTGATGTCTTTTATAGAGAAATTATGTTTTAATTTATAATTGTTTTCTATTGACTTGTGAGTTATCTCTAGATTAGGGTTATATTGTAGGAAGATTTGGAGTTACGCGACTATCCCACATGGTCTATCCAACAGTGTGGAGTCCATGTGGATAGTTTTATAAACTTCGCAAAACCCAAAAACAGTATTAAATATCATTTTAGACTTATTTTTTACCTATTTCGATTCATCAATCATACAAAAGTGAATTTTTAATGGTTTTAATGGAATTAAATAGGGTTTTGATGATGTTTAGTGTTAATGAAGTAAATTTGATGTGGGTTTTTATGCTATTTTTTAGCCATGATTAGAAATATTAAAGGTTTGTGTTGGGAGGAAAAGAGAGTTTTATATTTTATAGAATATTTTTGGTTTCAAAATTTGTTTTAGAGGGTTTTTTAAAAGGGTTTATTGTTTCATAAAATATTTTTGATAAAGGTTTTTGTTTTATTATGGGTTTTGAAAAAATATTTTGGAATGAAAGTGATTTATTATAGAAATAATTTAATGTGAGTATATTTAATTTAAAAATGATTTAAAATGTTTATAAAAATATGAAATGGTTTTTTTATCAAGTGTAGTTTTTAAAAAATTTATATCAAAATTTTCTGGTTTTAAAAAGTAAATGTAGGGTTTATTGTGTGTGAGTGATGTGTTGTATTTTAGTGTGATCTATGTCTTAGATGTTTACCTTTGTAATGCAACCGTTTGGTGTAAATTGTGATGCATGAATTAAATTTGATCATGCCTCCTATTTTTTATGTATTCCTCTGAGAATGTTCAAGGAAAACAATAAAATACTTCTCTATTATAATGATCCTCTTAAAAATTTCCTTACCATTTAGAGGAGATTTATTATATTCTGATCTCTACACAGAATCTGAATATAGTGGTAGATTGGGAATTTTTTTTTATTCAACCCTATCTCTAGACTTCTTGTATTAAAAACTACCTTATTTCAGTAGGTATTAAGGTTCATTTGGGTTAGTGGTGTGATTATAAATAGTTAAGAGAAATCATAAATTCACTTAACACTCCTATATATTCATGAGTGAGAGATATTGTGATCAGGTTTTTAGGTTTGAGTTGATATATCATAAGAAGTCTCAAGTTTGTTCTTGTTTTTTTGGATTTTTTTTCTAAGGATGTGAATTTTATTGAAGCTTTTAAGCTATTTTTGGTTAGGTTTTTCCTTTGGGACCTCATTGATCAATTCTTATGGAATGTTGGTTACCTTGTAGTATAATTTGTGTTTGGTTGTGGAGAATTTTCTTGCGGTTAGTTTGTGTGTTATTTGTGTGGCGAGGTTGGGATATCTATGGAGGGACATGGGAAGAATTCAAGGATTGTAATTGGGTCATTAGGGTGTGGATGGAACCAATTTGGGTTGTATAATAGTTCATTTTTGTTCTTATATTTATTAGGTTTACTATGAGATGGTTTGAAATTATTGAGTCCCTAAATCTCCCTTCTATATAGTGAATCAAGGTTAATTCCCACATCACTATTTGGGTTTGGATGTGATCTTTTTAGACATGGTGAATTTTATTTTGGCCTTTGTAATGACCCGAACTTTTTAATAATATTTTTTTCCTAATTTTGTTTGTAATTTTATTTTATACTCAACAAAACTATATCCTTTAATTAATGAAGTGATTATAATTAAATGAGATTGTTGGGTTTTGACTCTCATATGATCAGTGGTCAATATGACCATTGGAAACTAAAATCTTAACGTTACAATTATTGTCTATAAATTCAAATGATCTTGGTTAGTTAATACAGAAAGAAGAGTCGATGGCATCATCCAGTAGACTCAAGCCATATGAAGCCCATCTGTCAGAGCTTGGGAATGAGGTAGCATCACTGGGCTTTGCTTTGGACCAAGCCCAAGACTAACTTCAACATGTGATGATTGAATAAAATCACTTAAGGGAGAATTTCAAGATAATATAAATCACCACTCAAGCAATGTTGTCCGAACCACCCCAAGATTCTATCACTATAACACACCTTACACTTAGGTCATATGCAGGTGTTATAAGGGGCTATGTAACTAAGCCTTAGTTACTTTCTATAATCCTTTTATATAAATATAATTTTTACTTCTTATTATGGTAGAATTTGGGAATTTAAAATGTCTAGATAAATATAGGATGAATTTATAGAAGTTCCATATTATGAATGAATTTTGGAAAAAAGTGGTATTTTAAAATATTTTTGTATTCTTTAAATAATTAATAAGGTGAATTTATTTTCAAAAAATGGTCTTCTACAGTTGTGTTTAGTAATAAATTTAGAGTCTAATAAGATCAACTTATTTTTAGTGAATAGTAAAGTATGAATAGTAACATACCCGTATGAATAGTAATGAATATTAATGAATAGTAAATCGACCAAAAAATGGACACTTCACCCATGAATGTATGAATACATTTTAGATATCTTAAAAGTGAAAAAACAATCAAAGTATAAGTTTTGGTATTTTTGTATGTCATAAATATTTTATTTACAATTTTATAATTAATTTAATAATTTAAAATGGAAATTTATTTTCATAAAATGTAATCATATATTGTTACTTTATTGGATTATGGTTATACAATAATTTTATGGGACCTTGATTACTTTCTTAAGGTGTTACAAATGGATTTATAGTTTTAAAGTTGTATTATTGGAATAAATAATGATTTTATTTAAAAATTAAATTTAAAAAATTTAGAAAATTATTTTCATAAAATGGAGTTTATTTTTGAATTCAGAGCATTGGTATTAGGTTAGATTGAATTTTTGGTATTTTTTGGAAATAGTTGATTTTTCGGTGAATAGTAAAAATACAGTTTTGAGTTTCGGGTGTTTAATGACATCATTGATGATGTAATCATGATGTAATCATTCTGGTCGACTTATTAATAGTAATATATGCAATGAGGCATCCCAAGTGGCCAATACCATGTGAAAATACTATAGGAAAGCCCATGGTTTTGCAAATACCACCGATTAGGTGTCCCTTGGAAATTATTTAAATATTCCCTCAATTTTCCTATAAATACCAAGATATTCCCTCATTCATTTCATTCCAAAATCACTCTAAACGAATTTATAATATTTCTACCTCCCAATGAGTCCTCCCAAGGTTCCCTCAATCCCCCCATGTCCCAACATTCAATCTTTCGAAGTTACTCTTCAAGGTAAGGGAACCTTCCACCGTCCTTTTTTAGTCATGATTTCCTTTAAGTTATGTCTTCCAGTTTCCATCTTCTTATGTGGGGGTATGTTCTTATATATTCTTATTACTATCCATTTCATGTAAAAATTATGAGAGACCCTTTATTCTCTCATCAATCTAATTTCTGAATTTTTAAGTGACGCTGTTAGGCTGCCAGATTTTCGTAAAAGAAATCACATCTTCTCTTTTCCTTCAAGTTTCATTTTCATATGGTATTTCATTAAAATATCCCTAAAATGATATTATTTCTTTTTATTCTGTAAATATACTTTATAATTATTTATTTATGAGTGGGTTAATTTTTTCCCCTCTCTTTTCAATATTTTCTAAGACCATGTTATATAGCCGTTATGCTAGAGAAATTTCATCTCAAAATTTCTCTCTCTTTCTCTCAAGAAATTATCTTGTTTTATTTATGTGAATAACCATACCTATTTCGTTTATATGAGTCTTAATAAAGAAATAAAAATGATATATTTGATTCTGTAATTGACATACATATAACCCACACTCCCTTTCCATGGGTTATAAATGACATAATGATCAAGTTTTTTAAGAACTTTTAAAACATCGTGATTTTGAAATGAAACCCATTTATTTTATTCTCCATGGGTTATTTATGAAATTTTTGATTATGATCTATGTTTATTACATGAAATTGAATACATATTAAGGTTTTTCCCTTATATTACTTCAATTCATTGGGTAAATAATTTAATCTCTATAGATGACAAGCTTCAAGGTACCTTGGTGAATAACCTTGTTAATTTTTCTGACACCTTGGGATAAACCTTGGTGATATGTTCATGAATGTCTAAATTAAATGTTGTAGCTACATATTCAATTTTTTATTCATGATATTTTTATTATGATATGCCTCTTTTTCTATTGCTCATGTCTTATTATTTTCATCAAATTCTTATTGATATCACAAGTAAACTGATTCCCTTTCTTCTTTTACTGGGCCTTCAGTTCACCCTTTCCTTTGATGTATGTCTACAGGTTATGATATGCAGTAATTTTACATAGTATAAACTTTTCAAGAAGATTTTCAATATTATTTAAAATATTGTTTTAAGCTTTTATGTTTTATTGTTCCTGATTTCCAAGACACTAGACTTTAAAGATCCTCTGTTTGTAAAATGTAATGAAAAGTTATATAATAAAAAGGTGAGATGCCATAGGGTGTGTAGATGCTTCTTTGGGTTCTTTCTCTCTTAGATATTGATCAGTTTCTTATTTTTGTTTTGTGGAGAAAGTTAATTTGTGGTGTTGATTTCCATTTTTTTAGTTATTAACTTTTTATCTCCTAGTTTATATGGATTCTAAATGATTGGGAGACCCACGATCATTTTTCCTTCTCTTTGATCACTAGGGAATCTAGTTTAGGTCATCCTATGCTTAGATAGGTCTCATGATTTTGGTAGATTATTTTTATTTTTTTGTTATTTTGGATGGATAATTTGGATAAGGAATCGTATTGAGTGGTTCTATTTTGTTTGATCCATCCTTAGTCCCCCCACCCACCCACCTCATAAACTAAAGTGGACTGGAATTTCTTTTTCTAATTCCTTCTACTTTGACTGGGAAATTTATGGGGGAGGAAAATATCATGGTGGGGATAATTTTTAAACCAATATGTGTAAGTGGTCTTTTATTTTATATTATTTCCTGTTATCATGGGTTATTTTAAGTTTCTGTAATTTTGGGGATTGGAATTTAAATTATTTGGAACTTTTTTTGGTGTAGAATGGTTAACCCACATGGTTAAGAGTAATTATGCGACAATTTTATGTGTTTGGACTATAAATCAAGAGTTTAGTTTTCACAATATTTATAAGGTTTTTATAACCATGTGGTGTACTCTATGGAATTTTGTGAAATTTATAGGGGATTCTAATCGCATATTCAAGGTTGGTTCATGGTTTACTAAACTGTTCATCCAAACTGTAAAGGTCACTCAGGTTTTTAATTTTTTAAATAATAATTTTTCTATTCCATATTTTAATGCCATAAAAAATGATTTATCATCCACCACACCTCACACTACACCCATATATGACACCCATATTAGTTTCTCTTTACCCACTCCAAATTATCCTTCCCTCTTTGTGATTCTTGGTGGTTCCTTCATGATTCATGGTAAGAACTTTAAGGTAACTCTTCTCCTCTTATTCTCTTTCCCTATCCTATTTTTTTCTTTTTTTCATTATTTTTCCCTCTCTTAGTCAAATCCTAGAATAATGGTTGACCATTTTCTATGTGATTTATTTGTCTTTAAGTCTTGTAATTCATCATTCAATCTCTTTTCATTATATATTTTATTTTATAGACCATTCGCCTTTGATTCAAGGTAAGTTTTCCACAAATCCAAAATTTTAATTTTAGAACAATTCATTGATTGAGTTTTAAATTTATGCTTTAATTTTTTGATGATAGTATTAATTGGTTTTAATAATTATTTAAAATTAAAATAAAAGTTTACTTTATTTTCATTTCAATGAAGAGGACTTTTCGATTTGGGAACATTTTAAAAAACTATTTTACTAAACCGTGCACACCATGTGTTTGAGAAATTTCCCAAATGTCCTTTATGACTGAATTATGAGATTTTAAAACGTGTCCCGATATTTAAAGAAAATTATAAAATGGTTAAATAGTTTTACTTGGTATTTCAAGTGATACTCAAAATTATATGTATTGATAAAAGTTTTAAGAATTTTTTTAAATAAAGTGGGAGGTTTAAAAGTGTGTTGACCTTATTTAGGTCATATGGTGAACTGAAGAGTGATGTTTGATATTTTAATATTTTTAATAAAAATATTAGTTGTTTCCTAAATTTATTTCATGTGTTGTTTAAAAATAAATATGTTAATAATTTTATTCTATATGAACGAACTTTGAATTGTTATGAAGGAGGCTTAGCATCCCAAGCATATTTTAGGAAGGGATATTTAAAATTTTTAAATGGTTTTAGAAATGTGTGAGTGTATGGAAATCACTTTATACTATTATAATTGTTTCCCTTTATGGTTGGTGTTTGATATATGTGGTGGTTGGGTGATAGATGAAAATGGGTTATTTGTTTTACGGGTGATGGAGTTGATG
The DNA here is from genome assembly GCA_963277665.1 of Viscum album. NCBI lineage: Eukaryota > Viridiplantae > Streptophyta > Magnoliopsida > Santalales > Viscaceae > Viscum > Viscum album. The sequence continues at coordinate 1,190,994,964 of OY728123.1, read as the reverse complement.
GTGAGTTATTATTTTTCTTTATGATTCTTGTATTGATTTCTTATTATTATTTTGTTCACCTTTAGTATGTTCAGTCATGGTGAATCTAGTGGCTAAGTGGTAAGTTTATAATTATAATACACTAGATATTTTCACATTATTAGAATCCCCTCTACTTTTAAATAGGAACAGATGAGGTGTGCCTCTGATGAAGGATAGGTATAGGATAATTGGGTGGATTTTATTAGGATGAAACATAGTATGGAAGCTTGTTTTGTGTTCGTTAAATTCTAATATTATCTCAATTTATAACCTATGGTAGATCCAATGACACCCATTACTTTTTTGGTGGTTTAATGTATGGGATTTCTTTGACTTACTATTATATTCCCTAATTGATTGACTCATGTGGCACCCTTTGTTAATTTATTTTATTTTTTTTATTTAATTTGGTGATGTGGTTCCATTTGGTTGATATTTTTCTTGATGTAGCATTTTTTTCTTTCCAAATAGTTTTTGGGGGATGTTTTCTTTTAAACAGTTCTGAAATAAAAATGGATTTTTTAAAGGCATGCATGTTTTCAAAGGAAAGTTTTTATAGTGATCATATTCATTTAAAAAAAGATAAAAGGAATGTTTTTTAAATATATTATGGAGTTTTATTAGATTTGTAACACTTAAAGATAAAAATATTATTTTTATATTTTATTTCAAACTAGATTGAAATGGATTTATCATTAAAGGTTAGGCTTGAAATAAAGAGGGTGTGACCTGCTGAGGTTTTATATGCTCACACCTATTATATTTTTTTTTTAGTACATCTCTTGTTCACTCATGTAGACTATTTGGTATCAAGATTGGATGGTGACTTATGGTCATGTAGAGGTTAGTAAGTTACTTTATTTTATTTAGTTTTTTTATATCGTCCAAATAAACCACTTTGGTTTCTCCTATCTTGTTATATTTATTTTACTTAATGGGTGGTGAATTATTTATGTGGAGTTATTTATATTGAATTAAATAATATTTTGTGTGTGATGGAGTTAGAGGTGAGGTATGGTATTTATTTTGTTCTTAATTTTTTGAATATGTTTTACTCTTTATTTTGTGTTTATTTTTTTGGCATGTACATTTTACTTACGAGCGAGTTATGCTGGAATTTTTGGTGAACCTAAACTACTTATTTAATTTATTTTATTTGGGTGGAACCATTCACATTGCATATAAATTGATTCTCTTAAACTAGTTTCCAACCCATGGGAATCAGGAATTCCCCTCGATCCAAGTAAAGATCTGGATCAGGTGCTAGTTCAGATGGCAGGCTAGGCTAGTTTGGTACAACTCTAAATCTTCTACTTAGGGTTGCATCATGGCATGCCCCCTATCCCGACTAAAGGTGTGACGAATTCCCCCTAAAAACTTGAATTTAACGTAGTATAAAAAACTTACACATCATAAGTATCATTATGCATGGTCACAGGGCAACCTCACCTTTTCATGGGATTACCCTCCCTTCACATGATTTCTCATAAACAAAAAAACCTTATATATTCTCACTATGTGGTGACCCTAGTCCATAATGTGATTTTTCATTAATGATGAAAAATAATGGAAAATATATATATAAGGATTTTAAATACTTACATATCATCACATTATGATTACCCTGGGATATGGAATGAACTTTCCTTCACTCACTTTCTCAAAAAGTCAAAAACCTTACATATCATCATGATGTGGCTCCCTTAGGACATCACGTGATCTATCACTCATTATGAAAAATAATTGAAAAGTTAAGATAAGGATTTAAAATCCTTATATATCATCATTCTATGATTCCCCTAGGCCACATAATGATCCTCAATCATCCCCAATAATTCATACCAGCCTTCCACATCTTGAATCACCTTTTCCATGATGTGACCTTCAACTAGCCCAAAATTATAGAACCGTAAAAAACTGAAAACTCAAAAAAAGGGTAAAAGGAAATAAAAATAATAATAAATAAAATAATAAGAATAAGTAGGGTTAGGGTGTGACAATTCTCCCCATCATAACAATTTCATCCCCTAGAAATTTATCTAAATTTGAAAAGAAGAATTGATCAAAGGGAAGAATTGATCCAATTTCACATTAAAGAAACAACTCCAAAATTAAATTATTCTAGATACTCACCAAGATTATTCTTAAAAAATTAATCCAAGACAATCCCCAAATAAAATTAATGGTTGTAACTAAAAAACAGTAACTTTATTGTTAATATGAAGGTTGAGTGTAAAACACACACCCAACTCTCATGTAAATAAGAAAACTAAAGAAACACTAGATCCAAATAGTTTAAAAAACTCAAGGAAATAAAGAGGAAATCATTCATGGTTCTCTCCCTTCCATATTAGGAATTATATTAGTAGACCAGTTATTAAAAAATAATTTATTAATCTAAAAGAAACATCAAGGTAAAAATTCTTAACACAGTAGAGATTTTCTATAAAATTTCAACCAACAGGGTTCCTACATCACTCAGATGAGAAACCATCAGCAATATAGACAATTTTTATATGTCATCGCCAATTATTCAAAAATAATGAACTAGAGTACTCCCTGTAATAGGTTTTAAATATTCCATAAAAATTAAAATTCAAGAATGTTATTACCTAAAATAAGAAAAATTGGATAAATCAAATAATAAAATAAAAACATAATAGGAAGTATCTAAAATAGTCATTACATCAGTATCATGTTTATAAAGTTATGCCTAGGGATCCTTCTAAGGGTAATATCTTGATTTTATACTTTTATATGAAACTGTTATAAAATATCATTATAGATTACATAGATAGACATAACTACGGAAGGTATTAGAATCTCTATAGCATGAATGTTTCTTATAACCTATATTTTCACATTGATGGTGCACTAGGGACCTAATCATGGAAGAATCCCATGTAAAGAAATAGGGTAGCCTCTTGATTAAACCACCCATCTGATCAGACTTTACTTGTTTCCCTTTTACTCTTTGGAAATATCTTTTTCCACCCCTATGAATGGAATAAATGTAAACCACCTTAGGCATAAGTGATAAATAGATCTAAACCCTGATGGCATTCTTCACTACCTCTACATAAGAGATTAATAATAACAAATAAACTTTCAATTAATGGTTGGAACAAAGAACTCTTTTAGAATAATGATCTTTTAAAGAATCATCCAAGGATATCTCAGGTAGATAAGGTACTAATTCAACAAAACTATGAGAGTAATCCATAACCAACTAGTCATTTTTATTAAGGCAATATAATTCTATATCCTTATACACTTTAATAGTTTTAGGGAAGTATTATTGTATAAATAATGCCTCAAAACCTTCCCATAATAGGTTATATTGTGCATTTTTTAAATAATGGACTTCTACCCCATCAAACTTGGACCCTTGAGTATAAAGGCAACTAAATTAATCTTAAGAGTTCTTAGGATTTCATGGATGTTGAAGTTTTCTCAATATTTTCTAGCCACTCTTATTCTTCATGGGAATTTTTATTCCCATAGAAAAATGGAGGGATCAAGTTCTAAAACTTTATAACATAGTCTCTATAATGATTTATAGGAGTTAGAACATTACACTCATTAGTTGGATATAATCATGCTCATCAATTAAAATTCAGTGGTGTGATGCTGCTCTCGGGATAAAGGAAAGAAAACCCTAACACTGCTGATCAAGGGTTCCAAGATGAGAGAACATTCGCAGATGTGGTCGTGGGTAGAATTCCTTATGCAGACTCGAAGTCCTCTGGCAACCTTGCTCCAAAATCATATAGACACAGAGGTCTATCGGCAATTTCTTTCTCTAAAGATGAGGTACTGGATCTCGCTTCGGACCTCCGATTTTTTCTTGTAGGTCATTTTATCAAAAATCGCCCTTCTCTGTTCTTCTTACGCAAAACTCTTGAGAACATTGGCTTTACAAACTTTCACATTGGTCTTCTGAATTCTTTGCATGTCATGTTTCACTTTACCTAGGATTATGATTATTATAGATTTTGGATTTGAGGCTCATGGTCCTTTGGGGGGTCTTCTATGAAGGTCTATAAGTGGTCTCTGGATTTTGAAATTGGATTCGAGCCCCCTATTGTTCCTATCTGGATCGGGTTCCCAGGGTTACCTCTGCATTTGTTCAAGCAACGTGCTCTTTCGAAAATTGCTAGTATTTTTGGAAATCTGATTAGATTAGACACTGCTACCTTTAATCTATCTAGACCCTCAGTAGAAAGTATTTGCACTGAGGTTGACATCTCGCGTGATCTGCCATCCCGATTCTGGCTTCAAAATGGAGAGAAAGGATTCATTCAAGAAGTAGTATTTGAAAATGTTCCTCCCTACTGTAAGTGCTGCTATAAAATTGGTCATTCTATGGAGGAATGTGAGTCTCAAAGATTGGAACCCCATCAACCTCATTGAAAATCAGTTTGGGTGGAAAATCTGGTTCAAAAAGGATCTCAGATGCTCTTAAATCAGGGCCTGTTGATGACACCTTGAAAAAAACTATGGATATCTCGGGGACTTATAATGAGATATTAGCACCTAGGGACAATTTTCCTCCTAGGAGCGATCAAGATAATACTCCTATAGAAAAGGGTGAGCATCTAACCAAAGAGACTTCACCCATAGTTGTGGTTTCTAGTATTCCTCATAGTCCCTCCCCTCCTCTTGAGGTAGTGTCGAATGTGAAAATGAATGATGACACTCAGGAGGATGATGATAATGAGAGGTGCAATGCTTATGAAATTAATGATTCACCAAATGAAGAGGAAGAAAAATCTACTCACATTGAGGCAGATTTTCTAAGAACCATGGCTAAGAAATGTAAAAGGCCAATAGTGGATGCAGATGGGTTCATTACCCCCAATCCCAAAAAAAATGAGGAAACGTAGGGATTATTCCCAAGTTAAAAGAGCTATAGTTACTCAATCCATGGATGTTTCAAGAAGGGAAGTTTCTACTGATCCTTATAGAAGGGAAACCAATGAATCCACTCAAGTTAAACCTTGTAGTGAGATTTCAATTGAAGTGATTTCATCCCCTAACATATCTCATCATGTTGAGGTCCCACAACAGTATGGAGGGGTAGAAAAGTAGGATGTACCTTGTTGTTAAGACCCTGAATCTTCGAAAAAACTACGCGATGAAATCTTATATAAATCTTTTCGAAAAGGGTAGATCTCAAAGAACACTTACCTTATGGTTAAGCATGATACCTTCAATGAAAGATTGAAGAGGAAGTTTCAAAAAACTCCTTAATTCATCTTTGACGTTTTATTGGCCTCTGCATTACAGGATTTGGTATTTTCTAATTGTTGTAGATGATTTTGTTTTTACTGGTGCTTACTGAATTTGACTGTTTTAATGATTGGGCTATCATGATCACTTGATGGTTTTTGAATCTGTTTCAAAGTTTTCTTTCATGTCTATATTTGAGAATCTTAGAGCTTCTATACTTCTATTTGCACCATTTTTATGTGGTTTGGTGAACTCTTTTTCCACTCTCTGGAGGTTTCTGATGTCTTCAACCACAAGTATGTCTTTTTTCTGTTTGATGGTTGTGGAAAGGAAGCTTTGGAAGCAAAATGGCTTCATTATAGCTCTGATCGGATTTTTTTTTATCTGGCTTGGACAACATACTAGAGGACATGGGCTTTATCTTGCTTTAATTGTTGTATTTGCTGTGTTGATATCTGGTTTGATCACTTAGCAGTGGATGGAACTCTATTTTGACCTTATGTTTTATCTTTTTAACCCACTGTCTGTTTCTTTTTCCTCTGCTCCTCATGTCTTCTAGCAGTTCATGCTGACTGCAGGGGAGAAGGCTCGAGTTGTTCTAATTTCTCCAATAGGATAGATCTCTGAATTTCTGTATGGACTGCATATTTGAAGATTCATCTTTGAAAGATACAATTGACTGGTGATTCTTCTGAGATTTCTTCAAGAATAGTTTTATTTTGAGTGTGTTTTTTTTGTAACCCCTTTAAATCCCTGCTGGTGTAAGTTGTTTACACCTCGAGGTTGTGTTGTTCTTCTTTTTTGAATTTAATAAATTTCATAGGCTACATGAATTGGGAAACCAATTCATGTCACCAATTTTCTTAAAAAACTCATTAGCTGGAGTAGATAGATAGACCTTGAACAACTGGAGGGTTTACTTATGGAGAACCACTCGTAGTTCACCATTAGAGTTTAATAGAGACTAGGTGGGGGTATACTTTATAATTATAAGAGTCACAAAACATAATTAATAGAAGCCTCAATATTTAAAACTTTATAAATCTAAAAATAAACCAAAGAATCAATCTTAAAACATCCTGAAACCAATTTATTCAATAGAAATACCTAACATTTACTTACCTAAAATTCAAAAAAAGAGAAACAACCAAATTTATCTAATGAAATCACCTTAATTACCCCTTGTTAATAATTTAAAACATTAATAATCAACCATTTAAAGAATTTATAAACCAAAACCCTTAATAAATCTTAAAAACATCATACCAAATTCCACATCAAAGTTTCCAAAACAGTTTTAATTCAACACTAGAAAGAAATTTGTAAAACCACATGAATAAGCTAAATTCACCCAAGTTAAATTGAATCATAAATCCATAAATAAAACCTCAATTCATATTAAATATTAAATATAATATAATAAGGATAACCAATATCATAGGGAACCATAATATCAAAAATTAAAATAATAACTAATGTGTGCGATTTGGAAACACGATCTTGTGGCCTGTGTAGTAACTATGTGAAGTCCATCGTAAGTTACCTTGAATGAGTTTTTTGATCAGGGCATGGATTACTAGACTATTCATAGTAGCCTTACAACCCCATTATTCTTCCCATTTTCAATCCAAAGAATGGAGTTTCTTAAAATAAGTTATAAAATCTCAGATTAAAACATGAATGACCATATAAGGACTCACATCTCAACAATAATTTAGAAAAAAGATTGAATTAAATATAGAGATCACTAATACAAAATATACAGTATACAATACTAACCTTTATTATCATTTTATTTGTAGCACAAATAAAGGGTGAAATTTATCAGAACATTTTCTAGCACTGATAAAGGTCTCAATCACATGTACGAGCCCCACATCAAAATAGAAGATGTCTGGATGCTTCTTAATATACGATTATTCTTCATCCTAATACCAAAAGTCTGCAACAAGGATGGGCTCCTGCATTCATTCTCCAACACATCCATATAGGCTTATGGGCCCACACAGTCCTTGGACCACTAAAATGCATGGATGATTGTTGCCTATCAACTGGTCAAGGTTCCGGTGCTCTGCTAATGTGTATAACAACACTCGGGTCGAATCCTCAGAGATGATACTTTTGTATATTCAGTTGTTTTTAGTTAATTGTATTTTGATTGGGGGGTTTTTTTGTAGAGCTTATGAAATAATTTATGGATTATTTTTTATTTAAAAAATTGATAAAGATTTGGGTGAGTTCATTATTAGAGATTTAATCTTATGATATCCTTGATCTTTGCTTTATATTGCATTAAATTAATACCCACTTCACAAGATGATTTTGATCGGAATTTCCAAGTGTTAAAGCTTTAATACAAGCCATAAATTAACTTAGTTTTCTAATAATTACCATTAATTATTTATGTTAGTGTATTTGTGGTTCCAATAATCCATGGAATCCACATATTAAACAAAACATGTCATTAATCCATGACATATAAAGGTCAACATACACAGTATTAACTCAAAGAATACTCATCGAGCAAAGGCTCTCAATCACTTAATATCCCAAAATTATAACTCACCCCAATGGTAGATTTACTCATCCATTTAAATTATTAGTAATATGGTTATAATGATTATGATGATAAATTAATAATAGAAGGAAAATAAAGGGATAATAAAAGAGTGGTGCGTTGAACACACACACAAACAATAATGAGAATTAAGAACAGAATTTTGATTGAATGAGGAAGAAAAATAAGAGAAGGGGTTTCAAATTTATTTCAAATATTTTAATATAATTAATATTTAAGAATAGAGGGTGGATGATTAAAATAGAATATGAAGAAGAAACTTTCACTAAAACAGAATTACAAAAACAACACTTATGAGATTACAAATGAAGAAAAACACAAAAGTGAGTGAAATCAAAGAGAGGAGGAAAGGTATCTCAAGTGAAAACTTGATTATGGAAGGTCCTCCTAATACTTTTTAAAGGATTTGGTCATTCAAATTGATGGTCCTCTATTCTGAAATTCCAACCCCTTGCAAGGAGAGGAGGGGGATGTATTTATAGCCCAAAGAAGTGGACTGTTTGCATTCCCAATATGTCCCTCCACTTGGATTGACGATTTGGACATCCAGACAGCCAAATATCGAGATATCTCCTTCTTAAAAGTTTAAGATAATAATTTTTTTCGACCTCTCTAAAAATTTGGTGTCATTTGGAATTAAGGATCCAAAGTTATTGTTGTTTTATTAAACAAAGTTAAACTGTCCATTTCAATCCATGATTTTTCAATGTCCAAAATGTGAATGGATTTTTGAATAGTAAGATGCCTTCAAATCCGAATTATTTCTTCAAAAAATTCGTTCGAATATATCTCTTATTTCACACTGAAAAATTTCATCTTTATTTTATGACTAGATCAGGAGATATTTTATTAATACTATACTTATTTTAATTCCCATCTAGAATGGTGGGTTGTACTTCAAATCTTCATTTGAGCCCATTGATCTTAGAGTTGGGCCCTGAAATTTTTAGCCATGATTATTTTGGATAACAACTAACACATGGTGGAGTTTCACAAAATATGGGCTTCAGGAGTGAGACTAGTAACTCAATCATTCTGGCTGGTCCAGTTACTTCACAAATTCTTTGGGTCATCTTGTGTGGTCCATATGAGCCTTAAAATGGACGAATTGGAACATGATTCCTTCTAATTAAATGTGAGAAATTGAATAAGTAATCCTAAAAAATAAGAAACAAAAAATTTTAATAAGTAGGGTGATAGTTATAAATAAAATAGTAAACTGAATCAATTGGACTACTTCTAAAAATGCTCAAAAATTATACTTAGTATTAAAACATTAATATTTCACACAAATTATGAAAATTTCATATAAAATAAGTAAAGGGAGAATATAATAATCCATGAAAATATTAATAACATCAACTCCCCCACACTTATTTTTGTGCATGTCCTCATGTGCAACAAATATAAAAACATGAAAAAATCATTTTCACTCACCATAAAATATTAAAATTTTGTTTTCTCCAATCAGGGGATGTTTATACAATTTCACTCATCCATTTTGAATTCCACAGAATGTTGTTACAGAAACAATTTTAAAAAACTAATTCATTTTTTCATGCTCAAATTTAAAAATGGAAAATGTGGACACTCAAAACTCACACCTCTCAAGATGATAAAATTCATTTGTGGAGGTTCACTATTTCACCAACCAAAAGTGAAAATCTTAGATTTTGAAAGAGATATCAGCTTATAATACATATCCAAAGTGAAAAAGAATCAAGATGTATTTTTAAGAGGTTTTTCTGTGGCTATGGGATGGTAGGAATATAATATTCAAGAGAGAGAAAAAGAGGGTTAAAACACCAACATAGAAAAAGCAATGCACATTTTTTTTAAATAAAACATGGAAGGAAATGAAAGCACATATTTAAAAGGGAATGATTGTGTAAATAAAGACATAATAGAGGAAGAAAATATGAAGGTAATGAGAAGATAGAATATTTACAAAACACAAAACTTCTCCCAATAAGAATATAATGCAAGTATTCTTTTTTTTTGTTTTCCTTTCTTTTCTTTGTTTTTTTGAAAGTTGACCTTGAAACAGATCTCACACTCATATCCCAACCCATGTTTGATCTCCTAAAGACACTAATTTTCATAGTTATAACAAGATCAAAGTTTAAGGAAGAGTTAATTTTTACCTACCCAAGACACAACCCATTTTTTCATTTTTTTTTATTTTTTCATCATTTTTTTTGAACACTTGTCAATAAAATTTACAAAATTCCATAAATGGAAGTACATTACATTCCCCAAAACACACTGAATGACAACCTCTCCCCCACACTGAAATGGATTCTTTCCATCAAGCAGGTGATAGCTCGTTGAAAATCAATAATAGGGTACCCAAACAATGAAATCCATTCCCTCCCACACTTAAATCTCAACAAATTATGCAATGAAAATACATGTTTATATTGGTTTGGAAAAGGTATTGGGCTTGTGATGTGGATATCAAAGAAAATTTTTTCATAGGATCGAAGGGGCTAACAAAAGGAGGATTAATTTAAGGGAAATGGGAGGCTATTTAGCTATTGTGATTCTCATGTGGTTCAAAAAATGCCTCTATCATATTAATGCACACTAAGGTAGGAAATTCAGCTCGAAGGTCCAAAAACTCAAGACTCACAAATGGTGGTGAAAACACACATTTTTAAAAGATGGCCATAGGTGGCCTTGGCATGAAATCAAATGTTTTTCCTCACGGTTTGGGAAAATAATTTTCCAAATCAAAAATTGAGAAATCAAAATTTTGTTAATTTTGACACAAAATTTTTTATCCAAAGTCATGATGAAAATAAAAAAAATTGAGATGAAAACATGTCTGTTAACTCCCCAAAATGGTTGGAAAAAATTTCAAAACTCGATGGTGAGTAAGCATGACTCTTGATTTTTTTGTATTTTTTTTAAGTGATTTTTTTTTGTATTTTTTTTGTTTTTTAGGTTTTTATTTTTGTTTTTTATAAATATACACCCACACAAAAGAGAAAGTGAAAAAAAGGTTTTGAAAAAGAAAGTGGTAAAAAATTAAAGAGAGAGGAAGAAGAATAAAGTGGTAGAGAGAGGAAGAGATAGAGAGAGAGTTAAAGGGAAAGAGGTGCCCCCTGGTTTGGATTTGGTGGGTCGCCATCTCCATCTAGTGGTTGGTTGACTGGAGAAGTTGGGGATCCAGTGGAAGTCAATGATGATCTAGGATTGTGTGTCCTCTCATGTTGATGCTTTAACCTATGTCCATTAACTGTGAATGTCCTTTTGGAATAGGGGTCTTGGACTTGCCCTTCACCAAATGGGTAAATGTTAGTAATAACAAAAGGACCTTCCCAACGAGAATTAAACTTACCTGGGTGAAGACGAAATCTATAATTGAAGAGCATTACCTTTTCCCCTTCATGAAATACTTTTCTCAGGATGTGTTTATCATGGAGTGCCTTGGATTTTTCTTTGTAGAGGTTAGAATTCTCATAAGAATCAAGTCAAAGCTCCTCCAGTTCATCCAATTGCAACAATATTTGTTCACTGTATTTTTCAAGATCAAAATTAAAACTTTTCACTACCCAAAATGACTTATGTTGTATTTAAACTGTAAAATGACATTATTTACCAAAAACTAGCCTAAAATGAGACATCCCAATGGGTGTTTTATAGGCAATTCAATAATCTCAAAGTGCTACACCAAGTCTTTCAGGCCAGTCTTTTCTGGTGGGTTTTAAAATTCTCTCAAGCACTCTTTTCACTTATCTATTAGAAATTTCAGCCATGCCATTTGTTTGGGGGTGATATTCAGTTGAATTTTTATATACAACCATATTCTTTTTCAAAATAGATTCCATGGTTCTATTACAGAAATGGGTTCCTAAGTCACTGATCAAGGCACGAGGCATGCCAAATCTATGGAAGATGTGTGTCTTTAGGAACTCACTAATAGTATGTGAATCATCCTTTATAGTGGGTTTGGCCTCGACCCACCTAGAAACATAATCAATTACAATAAGGATGTATGATAATCTATTTGAAGGGTGAAATGTTCCCAAGAAATCGATACCCCAAACATCAAAGATCTCACAAAAAATTAAAGGATTTTGGGGCATTTCATTTCTCTTAGAAATTGTGCCAAACTTTTGGCAAGTGGGACATGATTAACAGAACTCATGTGAGTCCTTGAAGAGTGAAGGTCAGAAGAATCAAGAGTCTAGGACGTTTTGGAGGTCCTTTGTGGTCCAAAGTGACCACCACTAGGCATTGAGTGACAGAATTCTAAGATAGAGGAATGTTCATCTTTATCAACACATCTCCTAATTACCATGTCTGCCCTAATTTTCAAAAGTTTATTTTCTTCCCAAAAATAGTGTTTTGAATCAATTTTCAACTTCATTTTCTGTTCTTTTGAAAAAAATTCAGGAAAAACACCAGAAACTAGGTAATTTACAATTGGGGCATACCATGGTATTTTTGGAGTGAGAGATGAAAGGTGCTTATTGTGTAATTCAGAATCGATGATTTTAGAATGAGAAGAATTAGAAATTTTACTCAAGTAGTCAGCCACAGGGTTTTCTTTTCCTGGTCTATCTTTTATTTCAAGGTAAAACTCTTGGAGAATTAGTATCCATCTTATTAGCCTCGGTTTGGAATCACTTTTCCTAAGTAAGAACTTTATAGCAGAATGGTATGTGAAGATGATGATTTTGGAACCTAAGAGATAGGGAAGAAATTTATCTAAGGCAAAAACAACTACTAAAATTTCTTTTTCAGTGACAGTTTAGTGAGATTGAGTTTCATACAATGTTTTTGAGGCATAATAGATGACATGAGGACGTTTTTCTCTTCTTTGACCAAGAACAGCCCCAACAACTCTATCAGAAGCATCACAAATCAACTCAAAGGGTAAGGACCAATCTGGGGGTTGGATTATCAGGGTAGACGTAAGAGAAGTTTTTAGTTCAATGAAGGATCTCTTGAAAACCTCATTGAAATGGAAAGTGACATCATTTTGGAGCAACCGAGTGAGTGGGAGGGAAATTTTACTGAAGTTATGGATGAATCTCTAATAGAAACTGGCATGACCGAGAAATGAACGGATTTCTTGAACAAATTTGGGTTGAGGAAGTGATTGGATCACTTCAATTTTGGTAGGATCTACTTAAATACCATATTTGGAAACTATGTTCCCTAGAACAATTCCATTTTCAACCATGAAGTGACATTTTTTAAAATTTAACACAAGGTTACACTTAACACACTTTTAGAGGACTAGAGAGAGTGAATTCAAACAAGATTCAAATGACTCACCATAAATGGTGAAGTCATCAATGAAGACTTCCATGCAGTGTTCAATGAATTTAGAAAATATACTCATCATACACCTCTGGAATGTTGCAGTAGCATTGAAAAGTTGAAAAGGAATTCTTCTATATGCATATGTTCCAAAGGGGCATGTGAAAGTAGTCTTTTCTTGGTCCTGAGTTGCGATTGGGATTTGGAAGTAGTCGGTGTATCCATTTTAGAAAGTAGTAGTGTGACTTTATAGCTAATAGTTCCATCATTTTATCAAGGAATGGAAGAGGGTATTAATCTTTTCTTGTTTCAACATTCAATTTCCTATAGTTGATGCACACACGCTATTTGGTTTTCACTCGAGTTGTGACTACCTCTCCATGTTCATTTGTGACGATAGTTATCCCACCCTTCTTAGGTACAACTTGAATTTCACTAACCCATTCACTATCAGAAATTGGGTAGATAATACCAGCTTGAAGAATCTTGGTGATCTCTTCCCTAACTACCTCAAGGATGAGTGGATTGAGTCTTCTTTGTGGTTTTCTAATTGGTTTGGATGATTCCTCAAGATGGATTTGATGCTTGAAAAGAGTAGGTTTGATTCCTGGTATGTCATCTAGGGTCTAACCTAGGGCCTTTTTTTTCCTCTAACACCTAAAATTTTTTGGACTCCTCAGTTTCGGTAAGTGAAGAAGAGATAATTACAGGATAATAGTGATCATAGAAAAGGAATGCATATTTCAGGTGTTCAGGAAGAGGTTTCAGATCAGTATCATCTTTTATTTGTGGGTTAGAAAAATCAGGAATGGAGGAAGGGACTTCAGTTTCTTCAAATTCATTCTCCTTAATACTTTCCAAGGTGGAGTAGTAGAGATCATAGTTTATGTGATATTCAAGAGAGTTTTCAAGTTCCTATAGATTGATGGAGTCTATGAATGAGAAGTCCACATCAACTTCACCATTTATGACTTGGTTAATCATGGTGTAGATTTCACAAGATCCTTTTTCATTAGAACATGAAGAACATGGTGGATTTGGGTTCAATTGACTCTTAGAAGTGTCCTGATAAGCATGGATTGAGAATGTAGAGTGATCCATATATGGGTATCACATGGCTTGTAAAATGTTGAACTTGACCAGTTGGTCACCGAATTCCATGGATAAGATGCCTGAATGGACATCAATCTTGGTTCTCGCAGTCATGAGGAATGGTCTTCCTAGAATTAGGGGAGATCGAGAAGAGTTATTCTCACTTTCCATGTCAAGGACATAGAAATCAGTAGGGAAGATAAGATCATTGACTCGGACAAGGAAATCCTCAATTATTCCCTCAGGACTGGCTGTTCTTAGATTGGATAACTGAATGACAACACCCGTTGGATGTAAGGGACCTATACCAAGGTTGGAGAAGATATATTTGGGCATGACATTAATTGAGGCACCTAAGTCTATGAGTGCATCATCAAAGCTGGAACTTCAAATTCGTCATGGGACCGTAAAGGTCCCTGGATCCTTGCACTTTATGGGAATAGGCTACTGGGTGGAAACATTTTAGAAGGTCCTAAGTTGCCTCTTGTGGGTACATAACTCATTTAGAAACTTATCATACTTAGGAATTTTTTTTATGGCATCTAAGAGGGGAATGTTGACTACAACACGTCTAAACATGTTGAGCATTTCAGGATCGGTTTCAAAGGACTTATTTGGCTTATAAATGACTTGAGGAAAAGGAATTAGGTTCCTAAGTGGAATTTAAGGAGATTAGGTAATTGTTTCAGGTTCCTTTTCAATTTTCTTTTTCTTTTAATTTCTAGGTCAACATTCAAAGGAGGGTTGGAGGACTTATCTTGAGGCATATCAATTTGCTTTCCTGGTATAAGTGCAATTGAACTTACATTACCCTTAGGGTTGGGTAATGGTTGAGTTGGGAGTTGGGAAGAATTGGATGGTTGTTGCTGACTAAGGTGGGATGAAAGTTGACCAATTTGGCTTTCAATGTTCTTGAGGCTTGAACGGTTGAAGGAGGCAAGATCTTCCACTACACTTTCCCATGGTTTCTTAGAAGAAGGGGCTTGTACTGTATTGGGATTACCTAGATTTTGGTTCTTTGGAAAGCGATTGTATTGGTTTTGGAATTGGGAAGGCTCACTAGGATAATGGAATCCAGGAGGAGGATTGTTCCTTTGAGGATGAGGAACAAAAGGATAAGGTTGTTGGGAGTTACCAACGCCTTGACCGTATTGAAACTAGTTTAGGTTTTGAGGAGGGAATTGAGGGGGATGAGATATGGGATTACCATACCTAAGGCCTTGGTTATAGGAAGAAGATAAGTACTTAGAGTGAGGTTGGTTGAAGTTTCTAACAAACTGACCTAATAGTTGAGGGTTGGTGTTCTGATGAGCATATGCTGCATTGAGCTCCATTGGTCCAGATGATTCAGATTGATCCTCTTGAAGTTTTGTACATGTGTCTATTAGATGATATGAAGATTTGTAGATTCCATAGTTTTTGACAGGTCCATGAAACATTGATTGTGAAGAAGATGAGGTTGGGGATTTGGTAGCCACAGCTAGTTATCGCACATGACCTGTAAGTTCACTCATCCACTCAGTCATCTTGTTCGGCTCAATTGATTGATTATATTGGGATTGTTTTACTTGAGCATGTTCTTGAGTATGGAATTGTTGTGTGTTTTCAGCCATGTTACATATAAGATCTCTTGCTGCTGTAGGAGTTTTATCAACAAGATCACCGCCACTTGCAGCATCAATGAGAGTTCTCTCCATAGCCAATAACACCTCATAGAAGTATTCAATCAAGAGTTGGTCAGGAATTTGGTGGTGTGGGCCGGTTTCATCAAGCTTTTTGAACCTCTCCCAGTATTCATGGAGTGATTCACTTTGGAACTAATGGATACCACTTATTTCCTTTCGGATAGAAGCAGTACGATAAGCAGGAAATAATTTCTATAAGAAGATTCTCTTCATGTCATTCCATGTGGTTATGGAACCCAGAGGAAGGTATTAGAGCCATGAATTAATAGTGTCATCTAGGGAGAAAGGGAATTCTCAAAGTTTTATTTTTTCCTCAGAAACCCCTTGAGGCTTCATGGTAGAGCACACTACTTGGAACTCTTTAAGGTGGAGATGTGGATCCTCACCAGATAGCTCGTGGAAATGAGGCAGAAGATGAATCAAACCCGATTTGAGTTCAAAGTCAGCCTCTATGTTTGGATATTTAATACCAAGAGGTTGTTAATTCATATTAGGGGAAGAAAGTTCTTTAAGTTTTTGTTCCCTAGGATTGGCCATATCTAATTCAATTGGTTGGACAAGGAGTGGTTCTTGAATTATTTGATTATCTCTTATGTTACTCCTAAGTTGGCGAAGTGTTCGCTCAATTTTAGGGTCAAACAAATCTGAGGGATTTTTTGGGAGGCTATGAGGCATTTATAATGATGTTGGAAGAAAAAATAATACGGGTTTTTCTTTGTTTGTTTTATGTTTATGATTTTTATGAGAAGACGGATTTTTCTTTGTGTTTTTTTTCAATTTTTTTTAAACTTTGGTTTTTTTGGGTTTTTTTACAATAACCAGAAACTAATGACTACGTAAAGCACCATCCTCGGAAACGACACCATTTGAAATGCAAGACCTATTTTCGCCTATCGACTGGTCAAGGTTCTAGTGCTCTGCTAATGTTTATAGTAACACTTGGGTCGAATCCTCGGCGATAATACTTTTTTATAGTCAGTTGTTTTTAGTTAATTATATTTTGATTGGGGAGTTTGTTTGCAGATCTTATGAAATAATTTATGGATTATGTTTGATTTAAAAAATTGATAAATATTGGGGTGAGTTCATTATTGGTGATTTAATCTTATGATATCCTTGAGCTTTGCTTTATATTGCATTAAATTAATACCCACTTCACAAGATGATTTTGATCGGAATTCCCAAGTGTTAAAGCTTTAATCCAAGTCGTAACTTAACTTAGGTTTCTAATAATTACCATCAATTGTTTATGGTAGTGTATTTGTGGTTCCAATAATCCATATAATCCACATATTAAAAAAAACATGTCATTAATCCATGACATATAAAGTTCAACATACACAAAATTAACTCAAAGAATACTCATCGAGAAAAGTCTCTCAATCACTTAATATCCCAAAATTATAACTCACCCCAATGGTATATTTACTCAGACATTTAAATTATTAGTAATCTTGTTATAATGATTATGATGATAAATTAATAAGATAAGGAAAAGAAAGGGATAAGAAAAGAGTGGTGCGTCGAACACACACACAAACGATAATGAGAATTAAGAACAGAATTTTGATTGAATGAGGAAGCAAAATAAGGGAAGGGGTTTCAACTTTATTTCAAATATTTTAAGAGAATTAATATTTAAGAACATATGGTGGATGATTAAATCAGAATGTAAAGAAGAAACTTTCACTAAAACAGAATTACAAAAACAACACTTACGATATTACAAATGAAGAAAAACACAAAAGCGAGTGAAATCAAAGAGATAAGGAAAGGAATATTAAGTGAAAACTTGATTATGGAAGGTTCTACCAAGCCTTTGTCAAGGATTTGGTCATGCCAATTAATTCTCCTCTCTTCTTAAATGCCAACCCCTTGCAAGGAGAGGAGAGGGATGTATTTATAGCCCAAGGAAGTGGACTGTTTGCATTCCCAATCTGTCCCTCCACTTGGCTTGACAATTTGGACATCCAAAAATCCAAATCTCGAGATATCTCCTTATTCAAAGTTTAAGATAATAATGTGGAAAGACCTCTCTCAAATTTTGGAGTCATTTGGACTTAAGGAGCCAAAGTTATGGCCCATTTATTAAACAAAGTTAAACTATCCATTTCAATCCATGATTTTTCATTGGCCAAAATGTGAATGGATTTTGGAATAGTAAGATGCCTTAAAATATGAATTCTTTATTCATCAAAGTCAGCCGAATAAATCACCTATTTTACACTACAAAATTTCAGCTTTATTTGATGACTAGATCAGGAGATATTTCATTAATACTATACTGATTTTAATTCCCGACCAGAATGGTGGCTGGGCTTTAAAACTTCATTTGGGCCCCTTGTTCTTAGAGTTGGGCCCTGAAATTTTTACCCATGATTATTTTGGATAATCCTGAACACATGGTGGATTTTCACAAAACATGGGCTTCGGGAGTGAGACCAGTAACTCAATCATCATGGCTGGTCCAGTTTCTTCACAAATTCTTTGGGTCATCTTGTGTGGTCCATATGAGCCTTCAAATGGCCGAATTGGCCCATGATTCCTTCTAATGAAATGTGGTAAATTGAATAAGGAATCCTAAAAAAACACACAATTTTAATCAGTAGGGTGAGAGTTATAAATAAAATAGTAAACTAACTCAATTAGACTAGTTCTAAAAATGCTCAAAAATTATACTTAGTATTAAAACATTAATATTTCACACAAATTATGCACATTTCATATAAAATAAGTAAAGGGAGTATATAATAAGTCATGAAAATATTAATAACATCACCCACCCTATACATGGGTCAGATTTTATAGGACCCAGCCCATCAGCCTCCCCTCATCTGGGCTTATACAAGGCTCGACCCACCTGTAGACCAATTTTTTTTATTATAAACCATTAAAAATAAAAAAAATACAAGAATTAAAAATATTAAAAAATAGAAATAATAAAAAAATAGAAATTATTAAATTAAAAAAATTAATTAAATAATTATTAATAACTTTAATGTATACATATATATAAATGATAGATATTAATAAATAATATATATTAAATATATATATATATATAATGAATAAATTACAAAATTATTTAAAAAATTATTAATGAAACAATTATTACTAAAAATAAATATATTTAATATATATATATATATATATTAATTATAAATAGTAATAAATAACATATATAAAATATAAAAAATTGAAATGAACAAAATGTAATAATTAAAAACATACTAATGTATTATTCATTTTTGATGGTTTTTATACATAATTATTCATTAATATTTTTAATATGGAAATATAATCATATATATTTCTATATATTTATATATATCAATATATATAATATTTACTAAAATATGATTTATATATTACAAAATATTTATGCTTACATTAAATAAGTCATATATTTTTTGAAAAATGGTTTATAATTTAAAAATAATATTAATTAAAAATATCGACTGATTGTATTGAGTAATAGAAATTTAATAGAATGTCATTTTATTTTTCAATTTAACATATATCAAACATGTGTTACATTTATTTCAAACATACATATATTTAATTAATGCATTTTTATATACAACACACACATACATAACATTTCTGTAATTTATTCAATTTTTAATATTCATTTTAGAATTATATTTATTAACATAATATATTTAATACATATTATGTTTCTAATCGGTAAATTTTATCATTTTTAATATTTTTATTCAATATATATTATTTATTACTTTTTAATATTTTTTTGAATATATTCATTTTTAATATTATTTAATTTTTTTTAATATTATTTAATCATTAATAATTCTAATTTTTTAAAATGTTTTTGAAACTTAATCATTTTCAATTTTTCATTTCTCAACATGTTTGTAATTTTATCCATATTTCAATATTTATTTATAAATTTTTATTTATTAACATTTAATGTTTTTACATGGTTGTATTTTATATAATTAATATGTATTCATTAACATATATAAATATTATTTTTAAATTTTTTAAATTATCTATATAATTAATAACAATTATTCATTTTTAAAATTTATTCATTATTCTTATTATTTATTTCATTAACAGATGCTGCATATATTTTTTTTGAAATGGTGGGGCTCAATGACCCCTTTAATGAAATAAAAAACAAGTATAGGGTAGGAATAATGGAACAAAAAAATCAGGCATGATTGTCCAAAAACATTCAATTAGGTAACTCTAGATCGAGTGCTCATGCTATGGTGTGAGGAGCACCAACCCCAGTTGTGAAGATGTTGTCCTCTTCTCCATGTTTTGACCTGCAGCCATGGTTTTCCACCATCGTTTGGAAGTATGACGTCAACAACATCTATCTCCTCATTTATATTTATATTTATATAATTTATTAAATATATCTATAAATATTTAAATACATATAATGATATAAATATGTTTATAATTTTATAAAAACATTTATAAATATATTTAAAAATATATTTATTTTTAATTATAATTATAAATATTTATCAACGCTAAAGTTTTATCACTGATAAAGATATATTTTTTCAGTGTTTCTTTATCTTTGATGAAGATATATCATTATCAGTGTTAAAAAAGTGCTGATAAAAGATATCTTTATCAGCGCTAAAATTTTAGCGCTCATAAAGATGACATTATCAGTACTAAACAAGCACTAATAAAACCCTCATCAGTCTTTTAAAAATAACCCCAACCAAACCAATTTTAGTCACACTGTTCAAAATCTCACAAGATTCTAGAGATTTTACCACTCCTCAACCTTCTATCAGACGAATCAAGCCACAAATCGAAGGTATGTTTTTTTCTCTTCCCCTCCCTTTGCTTGATTTTTTGGGTTCAGCAGTTCATGCTAGTGCAATGTTATATTCGCTAGGGGTCTCATGGTTTCATGTTTAGGATCACTATTGATTAAGTCGCCACCATCATTTATCCTCCTATGATGGTTCTTTGTTTGTAGGTCTTTGTGTACCTGATTTTATCCTATTATGGCTCTCATAGGTCCTTCTCGATTCACATATTATGTTTTGGTTTGTTGTTGTAAACCCACTCCACAACCATTAGTTTCCTCCTGGTCTTAGTGTCAACCCATTCTAAGTTATATCTAGCACTACCCTATATAGGTCCTCATCCACTTATCCATTTCCTAGTATTTCTATAGTAGAGCATGTCCACTACCTCACGGTGGAAGAGCATATTGCCTATGGGTTTCTTAAGGTTGAAATATATTTTAATAAATATTTCATATACTCTATCTTAGACCAAATTTCAATAATTTTTTATTTTTATCTACTAACACTCAATGAATAAAATTTACTATTACATATTTAGAAAAGATACTTTTATTTATCCTTTAATTTGAAATTTTTTACCATTATATATTATATTTTTATTAAATTTATGTTTTTTAAAATAAAATATTTTTTGATTTTACAGATTTATATAAGACTATTGTTTTAATTTCAATATTATAAATGATAAAGATATTTTAGGTAGGTATGACTAAGTTTATTTGGTTTTTAATTTTAATGAAGTCCAAATCCTCTCTCAAAAATTAAGAGAAGTTACAGATGGTAATTTTTAAAAAGATGGTTTTAGATTTATAAAATTTATTTTGTTATAGATTGTTTTAAGATTTATTTCTAGAAATTGATTTTAATATATATATATATATATATATGAAATTCAATTTTTTATGAAAAAACACAAAGTGAATTAATTATAGTATTTCTTACTTTCAAGGATAAAAACATGAATTACATTAACATATTTATTTTTAAATAAGGGAGACTAAAGTGGTCAGAATTATTTTTGAGTCATATAAATGAATTTTAGGTAGTTTTATAAAAGATATAATGTATTGAAAAATTACTAATATCATGATTATTTTCAAACTACTAAAATTTAATATAACTTTTCAACAGAAAGAGAAGGGAGAATAAAGAAGAAATAATCTTTTTACTTTTTTGAAACATTGATGATTATATTAATGAATTTTTTAGACATTCGCTTTTAATACATACATATTCTCTTGAAGAATAATCATAATCTAAAAAATATGGATTCAACTCTATGTTTTCAATGGTATTAAACATCATACATATTTTTTATTTCTTTTTAAGTGCTCACTTCTATTGAAAAGTGTAATAGATAATGTTTCAATTACTTTTAATGATCTATTATATCTCTAATAAATATATCTAAAAACCATTTATAATATTTTTAATGGATATCATAGTAAAATATCTAGGAACCTCGTACATATTTTCATCTTATTGCACTAAGTTGTGAGATCGCATGGAAAATGATCTAAATTAATATCATCAAGATTACATTGGGTGTTGATGGAGTTTACAAGGTGATATTATTTATATCAATGAACCACTATAAAAACCAATTTTTCATAATATTTATTTACATTTTATTTGTTTTATAATCTAAATAAAAGATAAAGGATGAAACCAAACCAACATGAATAAGGGAGTTGTTGTTTTAAAAAAAAATTAAATCACTCAATTCACCCCACTATACCCCCCGCTTGAGTCTTTTTCTATAATAGTGTTCGAAAAATATTTCAGTTGTGAAATAGTATATAATCATAGAGAAAGTTTATAATTAATAGTATTTATAGGTAGAAGAATATTAAGAATATAAGGAGAGGTATGGAAATATCATGATTTAAGTCTATGCTTGGTAAAGACTCGCTTTTTATTAAAGTTTAAACTCTATATCAGTGTTTGTGAGGGAGAAAATTACATAGGTTAGGAAAAAAATTATTTTAGAAGATTTAATGGCTAATCACTACTCATTTGTAATATATATAGTGATACTATTAGACTGTGTGAAAATGGGTTTTATATAATCATTACAATGATATAGCTACCCATTTTGAGTGGTGAACCATTTTAAAATAAACTATGGGTTAACATTAAATTTTTTAGATATGTAAAGAAAAATTTGTAAGAGGACATTATATAGAATAAATTATAGTTAATGAAATAATATTTATTAATTAAATCAATTAACTAATTAGAAAAACTATTATGGGTTATATAGTCAACTGCTAATGAATCATCCTTCCAATAAGATATAGACTCATCGGTATTAAAATTTAATAGGAAGATTCAAATAAAAATAGATATTGGTCAACCTTGAAAGGAATGATATCCCTTTAATGGGACGTATAAAAATATTTTTATTTACTATATGATGTTTATAAATTAATCTATAAAATAAAATAAGAAAATCATAGGTGTGTATAGAGAAATAAATATAGTGAGGAAATGTAATTTGTTTAATATTTATAATTTTGGTCTGAGACTCAAAAAATATATAAATTAAAGTTTAGGATGTTTTAAGATATATATAACCACCCCATTTCTAACATATTAATGTAACATTTTTAGAATAGTATGGAACATCTATTCATATAAAAAGTTATATAAATCTGGTGGAATATATATAAGGAATAAAATAAAATAAAAAAATATGAACAAGATAAATTAAAATCTATAACAAATTAACTAGGATATGTATATCATCGTGTATAAAAAATGACCAATTTAGTTATAACAATATTTTTTTTAATATCAACATTATAAATTTATAAAACGGTTGACTAATGTGGGAATGAAATGGAAAATTTTATCTTCTTAGAAATGTTATAGTTAATAAAAAAGTAAATATCATTGATATTAATACTATAATAACTTTTATTTTATCCAAATTTATTTTTATAAATTAATTGGTGAGATGACATGTGATTTTGAGGCCCGATGTTCCTGGAATAAGTTGTTGAATAATGTTATGTTTTTAATAAAGCACCTGGGTGACTTTTCTTTAAAACTATAATAAATATTAAAAGGTTTTCTGGATCAAAATTTTGAGGGAAGAATTGAGTTCATAAGAGAGACTTTACCTTAGGTAGGTCCTAACACTGACCAATACGGGTCAGCCATGAAAGTTAGATTTTGGATGAAAACATTGTTAGAATATTTAATAAAAATATTTTATTTTGAAGCAATGTTAGTTTTCTTTTTAATGTTTCCTATTTTCAGGAATCTAGGGTTATGACATAATCCTATAAATCATCTAAGGAAAGTAGAAGGAGATACCTTCATTGAACATCGATGGATTGGAAAAAAAAGATCGAAGAATCTCAGATTTGACGGATCAACAAATGACAGAAATTCAGCTTCACCCTTCATCAACAACCAATCAAAATTCTAATTAGGGATTTGTTTCTTTGTGGTTCATTCCCCATTATTAAATTTGATGATGAACATGGACCAACCCATGAACCTGTTGATCTGTAGTTTGATCATTATTACGGGATGAATAATTTATGTTGGTTTATTATCAGGGATGATTCTGTTAGAAATTCATTTTATTTCCTCC
This sequence comes from Viscum album, assembly GCA_963277665.1. Lineage (NCBI taxonomy): Eukaryota > Viridiplantae > Streptophyta > Magnoliopsida > Santalales > Viscaceae > Viscum > Viscum album. The sequence continues at coordinate 1,190,970,673 of OY728123.1, read as the reverse complement.
CTGTTCTTCATTCTAACCTAAAAGGATGGAGGCCGACATGAACAAGGACAAGATCCATTCTTTGGGAGTTCTTGTGATTTTATCACTACCCATAATATTTCTACATTCCTCGTTCTTTGTGAAATATGAATAGGGGATCGTTTCGCCTTTGATCTGTGGCATGACGATCCAAGATTGGGGATCTGACACCACAACGACATCACAGAGGTGTGACGGTGAAGGAACGATTTGAATCACTAGAGGTGGAAGTTTATAGGGGCGCAAGGTGGTTCCTGGATCAATGGCTCCAGTCGACTTCATGTGGAGCGCGAGTCGGACACCCGGTCGCTGGCAGCAAAGGTTGCATGCGGCCCGATGGGGGGCCGGACCAAGCGAAGTGCAAGGAAAATGGTATGGAATTGGAGTAGGAGGTTTCAGTACAAGAGACACTACATGGGATCCCGCAGTGGTGGAGTCCACTAGCAGTGATTGGGGATGTGACAGTGAGGATCCACATACGTGGTTGGTTCTACGTGGAGCCCGCGACAGTGGAGGCCGCGGGGGAGACTAGGGACATGGTGGTTGTTTGCGTTGATTGTGGCGGCGTCACATTGACAAGAAGCACATGATTATGTCGACCGCATGAGGGAGAAGGGGGATGACCCACACATAGTGTGATAGGTTGGATAGACTGAGCCTCTCTAGTTGGTTGGGTCCAGCGGCCCAATGGGCCGGGTCCAACAACCCATCGGGCCAAATTGGGCCCAACAAGTGAGGATGGATCGGTCCCATTGGGTCGGGCCAAACCAGACCAGGCCCATTGGGATGATTCGGGTCGCGTCAGTCATACCGGGCTGGGTCGGGTCATCTGGACTAGTTTGTGTCATACGTTTTCACTAAAAGGTCGTAACTTTCAAACTGAAGGTCTGTTTGACGAGCCGTCTATGGTGTAGTGACCCTTGAGAAGAATAAGACCTTTTGAGATAGGTTGGTGGTTTTTTATCCTATACCAGCATAGGATTATATTTTCCCTTGGTTCCTTCTTTGAGGGTTCAGTATAGTATCATGTCCACATCACTGGATAGTAGTCCCCTCTAGAGGCCATGTCCCAAATAGAGTTATGGTATCCCTCCTTGGGACTGGAGCGGTCCTCTATCACCGTTAATGGAGTTTTGTGTGAATTTACTTGAATAACGAGTGTAGGTAAATAGCCCTCTATCTATTGGGCTGTATCGATAGGTTTGTTGGTGTTCTTTGAGAAGGATCTCTTATGTTACGATCCACATTAGTAGGTTTGTTTGTATTATCTGAGAAGGATCCTCTATACTGCAGGTTAATATATATTGGGTTGTTGTTATTCTCTGGAAATGACCCCCTCTCTATATATTATGATATTTAACCAGTGTATTTTTGCTTGGGTGAAGCCAAAATTAGAGGGACATCTTTTTAAGAGTCTCTGATGACATCATGGCTCGAGGAGTGAGTTCTCCCAGAACAAGCATGCCTCAAGCATAATCATGTGGCTGATGATTGGTTGTGACTTACCTATTTGATTTGTGACTAGTCATGAGTATATATGGATATCATTGGTATATGTGTTACAGACATATAATGGTGTAGAGATGACTGTACTTCTTTTATTTTTTGTGGTATACTTCATATATTGCTTTGTGGTATTCCTTTGAGATTTTAGGGTGTCCTACTGTGTATTGTTTTACTCACCCCTACATAGGCTTTTCCCACACGTGTTGTGTCTTGTGTAGATGATCGGCGCTTTGATGGATTCCTAGGTGGACTGGGAAAAGGTGGTTATTAGAGAGATTATAAGGACAGGGTGTGATTATAAGACTTCAGACAACTATCCTACACCTACCATTTAGGTAGGGTTTTCTACAGATGAGTTTCAAGAACTTGTGCTTTCACTTTTACAGACTATTTCTTTTTATGGGATTGTATTCTGGGCTTGTTTACTGTCTAGTTTTCTATTGTTGTACTACGTGGTTGGTATCTTGGTGTATTCATGCATCCTCTACTTAGTGTTTTTACATTTCATTGTTTTGGGATTGGAGATGTGTGTGTGTGTACTGGTAATTAGGAAAATGCCCCCCATTTGTGGGATATGTATACTCAGTGCTAGTCAAAATACCCTCTCCTACTCGAGGTAGGCTTGGGGTGGTCATGGAATAGGACCCTTTGTTATGGGTCGTGACAAATTAGTATCATGGGAGGTCAGTTCTAGTTATGTAATGGGATTCTGTGAGGTTGGTTTGGGGAAACAGTGTTAAGTGTTTTGAGTTTGACTTTCAGGACAAGGACTCCAGTGTTAGTGCGGCAGCTGGCGTATCCATACACCAAGAATCTAGACACCTTCTTCTCAACTCAATACATGAAATCACTAATTATAGGGAATTAATGGTACATGTATCATATAAGAATGGGTTTTTTTCCTTGTCCTTCTTGAGTCAACTCTCCAGATATACTCAATTGACCATGGCCCATCTTTTTTTATTTCAGGATTCCACCATGCAAACATCTATCTAGGATTCCATTACATGATCATGGGTATGATATTCCCAGTGATGAGGTGTCATTACATGAACCTATACTGGAGATATCACCTATGGGTGGTTTACTAGTGATACCACCACCCTTCGAGCAAGAGTTACTACCATCCTTACTAGTTTAGGATGCACACAGTCGAAGTTAATTTTATGAATTTCATAGGTAGAAACCTCATAGGTTTTGGGGTGAGAAAGACCCCTAGGTAGCTAAGGATTGGTTGTAAGAAGTTACACATGTCTTCTACCTTGTGAGGACACCTTTCGACCAGATGGCGGTCCTAGTCGCGAGTCTTCTTCAGGACTCATTGGGGCGATAGTGGATCTTAGTGACCTAGACACATGATGAGGTGACTCTCTCTTGGGTAGACTTCGAGTGTCTCTTTATAGAGAATTTCTTTCCTACTATGTTGTGATCAGTGCGCATCTAGGATCTCTTGCATCTGCATCAGGGCAGTCATACCATGGCAGAGTACTCAGTGAGGTTTACCGATCTTTCTCGGTAAACCACAGATATGGTGTGGGACCCATTAATCAAGGCTCATACCATAGATAAGGGGTTATTCTAGGAGATCAAGGAATACATTATATCCCTTACCATTCCTACATATGCTAGAGTACTGGAGTGAGCTCTACAAGTGGAGAGTTTTCTAGCGGTGTAGACACCAATTGTGGGAGCTACTAGCCGGCACCAAGTAGCCGAGTCTTTGTCAGTAGGTAGTTGATGGGAGTCACAGGGACCCAAGTAGGCTAATCACTTTAGGAGATGACCCTGGGATACTAGTTCAGTAGTGTAGGTCTCCCAGGGAAGCTTGAGTTATCCAAGAGACAAACTGTGTTATGCATGCGGCGGTTAGGGGAATATGGAATGAGATTGCCCGACCGAACGTACAACTGGTCAGGGGACAGATGAGGGACCATCAAGGGAGAGTAATATACATGATAAGGGTGTTCTAGAGGGCGTAGTATGTTGTAGAGGAGAAATTATAGAATTAGGAGGTGGTAAGAGGTTTGACGTGTTACCACCACCACCCCTAGGTGGTACACACCAGGCTCAGGGAGATGGTGGATAGGGATGAGAACAACTATAGGTAATGGAGGCTTATGACCACGGTGCTCGAGGTTTGATTAGAGGTATGATCTATATAATTTCCACCCTAGATTTTGTTTTAATAGACACAGGTTCTGGTCATTATTTTCTTACCATAGACCTTCTTCGGGGATCAGAGATTCTGGTTGAACCATTGACTCAACCCTTATGCTTAGAGACTCCTATGGGAGAGGATTCGATGATTACACATTGGTGATGATAGTGTGACATTACTCTTTGAGGTGAGAGTTTTTTTTTTGTAATTTCATAATAGTGGCGTTGATTCCTTACGACATCATTCTCGGTATAGACTAGTTTTCTATAGTTCATGCTTAGATTGACTGTTTTAGGCGCAGAGTGTGCTGTGTCCGCAGTGATGGAACCAGGTTTTCCTTTTTTGGTGAAAAGAAAACAAATTCATTGTAGGATGGACTCAATCATAGGAGGGTGCATTCGATTACTCATAAGTTGTTTAGCTTCACCCTTGGTGTAATGGATAGAAGGAGTCCTTAGTTTCATGTAGTGGTGGTGGAGTATGAGGGCATATTTCCTGAGGATTTCCCCGGATTACCTCCCCATGGGGAGGTATACTTCTACATTGATCTATACCCTAGGATGGAACTGATATCAACCTATCCATATCAGATGTATCCTTCAAAGCTTCGTGAGTTAAGGGTATAGTTGGAGGAACTACAGAGGAAGGGCTTCGTGAGAGCCAGGGTTTCACCCAGGGTGGCCCCAGTTTTGTTTTCCAAGAAGGAATAAAAGAAATTGAGGCTATGTGTAAACTTATGGTACCTAAATGAGGTGACCATGAAGAATAGATACCCACTACTGAGGATATATGACCTCTTTTAACATCTTAAGGGAGTGATGTGGTTCTCTAAGATTGACCTCAGATCTAGGCATCACCAACTTCATATAAAAGATGAGGATATACCAAATACAACCTTCAGATGTTGGTACATCTACTATGAGTACTTAGTGATGATGTTTGGTGGTATGAACATCCTAGTAGTGTTCATGGGACTCATGAATAGGATCTTCCATCCTTACATAGACCAGTTTTGGGGGGTCTTCATTGATGACATCCTAGTGTACTTAACATCTGAGGAGGAGCACGTGATACACTTGAATATGGTCTTGGACACACTATAAGAGAAACAAATTTATGGGAAGCTCTTTAAGTGTCAGTTCTAGATTCAATAGGTCCACTTTCCATGACAATTCATTTTAGAGATTGGAGTTATAGTAGATATGGTGAAGATTGAGGCAATGCTATCTTGGGATGCACCCAAGAGTGTTACCGATGTGTGGAGTTTCCTAGGATTGTCTGGGTACTATTGGAGGGTTGTACCAAACTTTTCTAGAGTAGATTCGCCTTTAGAATATTTTATGTGGAAGGGGAATCTTTTCTTGTGTAAATAGAAGTGCCAGCAGTGCTTTCAAGAGCTGAGGTAGAGGTTGATGAGTGCTCCCATTTTGAGATTTCTAGAGGAGGGTGTCAGGTATGTAGTGTTATGTGAATCATCGAGGACTGGGATTGGATGTCTCCTAATGTAGGGGGGAAATAGTGATTGCCTATGGTTCATTCCAATTGAGATAGAATGAGAAGAACTATGCAACCCATGATCTTGAGCTAGCAGTGGTATTTTTCACATTGAATAAGTGGAGACACTACCTGATAGTAGAGAGGTTTATTGTCTACACTAACCACAAGAGTATCATGTCTATCTTCTCTCTGAATGACCTGAACTTGAGATAGAGGTGATGGATAAAGTTACTCCAGGGTTACAAATTTTAGATTTTCTATACTCTTGGGAAAGGGAATGTGGTGGCATAATCTCTCAGTAGAAGATCTATCTTGGAGATTCTAATCAAGTCATCATAGTAGTTGGTCATGTTAAAAATATCCGTTGTGGATGGAGATGGAGAAGCTTACCTTCAGTAGATTGTTGTAACTCCTACACTCTTACAGAGTGTCAGGGAAAAACATCTTGGAGATATTGACTACAAAACTTGATGTGCTCGGTTTTCTACAAGGTATACCCTTGATGGATATTCGATAATTGGGGAGCACATCATTCTTTTTAGAGGGTGCATAGTTGTACCAATGATGTTGTGGGAGGAGTTTATGAGAGAGAGTTCCACACATTCCCTTAGGTGGTACATTCGGGTGTAGTGAAGATGTAGGAAGACCTATAACATTAGTTCTAGTGGTCAGGGATGAAGAAGGCCAAGGTAGAGTTTGTTTCTTAACTCCTCACTTGCCAGTAAGTGAAGGCTGGGCACCAGGTTCTAGTGGGCTTAACCCAACCCTTTGAGGTTCAAAAGTGGAAGTGGGATGGTATATCGATGGATTTCATGACGAGTTTACCATGCACATATAGGGGACAAGACACCATCATATTTATCATTGACCGTCTCACCCAATCGGACCACTTATTACTAATCCGGGAGTAGGGTTCTGTAGATAGATTGAGATGCCTCTACATGCATGAGATAGTTCTGCTTCACAGAGTTCCATCGATGATCATTTCCGATTGTGATGCTTGTTTCAAATCCTGGTTATGGAAGGGATTGTAGGAGGAATTTGGGACTCAATTTCACTTGAGCATAGTGTTCTATCCCCATACGGATGGCCAGACAGAGATAAACATTTAGGTTCTAGAGAGAATACTATGGGCTTGCATGTTAAGTTTTTGGGATTAGAGATATGTTTGTGTGTACAGGTGCATAGGAAAATGCCTCACATTTGTGGGATATTCCTACTCAGTGCTAGTCTCTAGCCCCTCACCTATCTGAGGTAGGCTTAGGGTAGTCATGGAACAATCCCCTCTAGGACATTTCATGAAACCTACATGAATAATTAATATGATATATGTTAATGATGCTAAATTATATGAATAGAAACAAAGACAATGTGTTCAATCATTATATAAATTTATGGACTCTGATAAATAACTAGAAGTTAGTGGGTTATAGTAAAAATATATATTTTTGTATTCCTATAACACATGGTTCATAATAATATACAAAAAATGAGATTTTCATGGAATCCAACTTCAATTATTTCTTCAATTAGAGTTTCATTCATTGGTTTCATGAAAATTAAATATCCTTGACCATGTGTCAAAATCCAATGATTACATGACCTTGTATGTTTTCAATAAATATATTTTTATACAAATTTAGAAATTCAGGTCATAATTAAATAGAATGAAAGATATAATAATTTCTAAGGGAAGTATTCCATCCAATAATAAATAATTTTTTTTCCAACATATTTATTATTAATTATTATATTAATATATTCCTATAAGTGATTCAATTGAGTAAGAAATCCATTTTAGTAACATTGTTTATAAGATAATTTATAATATTACATGAAATAATGATTTAAAATCCCTTGATTTATGATGTAAAGTGTATAAAAACATGGTAAATGGGAATAAATTAGAGAGGAAATATTTATGCTTGAAGTAGACACCTATCATTGGTAAGATGTCATAGTTAAAGGAAAGAAGGATCAAGGGTTGACTAATAATTGTTAGTTTTCAAATGTCCCATATGATTTCAATTACTTATTGTTTTTTATGGATCCTTGAATTAATTACACATGACATTTTTTCACTAACAGGTGACGCTAACCTAACCTTTACCAATAATCTAAATCTCCACTCATACTATCAATGAAACACCACCTGTCCCACCACATACCAATTGAAGAAATGAATAAACATCAACTCCTCCCACATGTTGGACTCCCACCTATAAAGGCTATAGAATTGGTCCTAGAATTACCGTATTTTCCCACACAACATCAAATCAAGAACCTATACCAATAGCCACATGTTTACCCCAGGTTTTTTATTTTCATGTCACCCTTGTGTAAAATGATAACTTGTTAGGAATCATAACTAATAACATTCTAATGGTGGGTTATACTTATTAGAATTATATATAACTTTATCCTTTTATTAGGAATATATTATGTGTATTTATTTATTTTTTGTAAAAAAATGAATATCTGAGGAACCTAATAGGATGAATATGAATAAAAAATGGATTCATGATAATTTTATAAAAAAATATTGTGATTATAGAGTTAAAGATTCATCAAGTTTGTGATATATCATGCATACAAACCTTCTCAAATCCTTTATCTATGTTTATGTTGTTGTTTTTCAAGACAAATTAGTCCTAAAGAGTTAGAAGAACATTTGATTTTTCACAGAATAGATCAGATATATAAATTTTGGACTAAATATTGGGTAAAACTAAACATGAACATCAATTGGAATGATATTATGGTTTATGAGTCATCTTTTATGAATACGAGTTTAAATAATGATGGATATAGTATGGAAGAAATGAAAATAAAAATTGAAGATAGCCTTCTTGATTGCACAAAGTTGTTTAGTAAGTTAAATATACGTGATAAGAAACCATTGTATACTAGATGTACTAAATACAAAACATTGTTATATGTATTGAAGCTATATAATTTCAAATCTATAAATGGATGGAGCAACACCATCTTTACAGAACTATATGGTCTCCTAAATGATGTTATACTAGAAGAAAATGGACATCCTTGTCGAACATATAATGATAAATGAATTCTATGTTCAATGGTAATGATATATAAAAAATTAATTCTTGTCAAAATGATTGCATATTGTTTTGTAAGGACCATGAATCACTCATAAAATTCCCTAAGTGTGGTGTAGATCTATACAAGAAAGATGAATCAAGTCCTTTGAAATAAATACGGTAATTTCTTATCACTTCACAATTTAGAAGGCTATATGAATTTCAGGAAACCATGAGAAAATTGAAATGGCATATAGATACAAGAATTAAATATAGAAAACTACCTCATCGAGCAGACTCTCATGGGTAAAAGAAAATTGATTGTGAGTATCATGAATTTAGAAATGATATAAGAAACTTTTATCTTACATTATCTAAAAATGGAATAAATTATTTTGGTGTATATAGAATACTCATAGTATATGTCCAGTCATTTTGGTAAATTATAAATTTCCTCTATGGTTACGTATGAAGTGTAAATACATTATATTATCTCTACTTACATCTTGACCAAAACATATTGATAATGATATTGATTTCTATTTGGCTCCATTAACCAGAGATCTATAATTGATGTGGAATATAGGTGCTACAATGTATTATTCTCACAAAAGTGAAAAGTACTATTTAGATCCATGTTGTACATTATGATAAATGAAATTCTGGTTTATGAAAAAAAAAGGCTATAACATTAAAGTAATATTGGGTTATTTCATTTGTGAAGAATGTGAACACTTAGTTAAGTTATAACAGTCATAGAAGACTCTATTTTTAATACATAGAAAAATTTTATCTCATTGACATGAATACCAATATTATAAGATAGCATTCGATGAGAATATTGAACAAGCTACAACACCATCTCCACTAAAAAGTGATCAAATGTTTGATAAAGTAGTATATATTAACACTGGTTTTGTAATAAATGGTTATATGTTCCATAAAAAAGAACATTATTAATTTAGTATGATAAAATATAGTGGATTTACACTTATGTTAGAAGCGATGCACACATATGGTCCCAAGGATAGAAATCCAATTTATGAAAATATATCATATTTCATCATTATTGAATAGATATATGAGTTGGATTATACCACATTTGAATTGCTAATTTTCCATTTCAAATTGGTTGACAACATGACTGTAGTGAAATTTAATGAAATGGAATTTGTGAAGGTGAATTTCAATGTAGATGGGGGAAAAGATGAGATATTCATAATGGTATCACAAGTAGTGAAAGTATTTTTATTTCTCAGATCCAACAAATAAGAATTAGTCGATTATCTTACTAGTGACTAAAACAATTATAGGGTGAGATGAAAATGTAATTGAGGTTTAACCTTTCATTGGTAGATCACAATCACTTCATGGTAGTCCCAATGTATACAATTTCTTATATGTTATATGGTACCAGAGATTGGATTTGGATTCTTTATAGAGGAACCAAATACCTTCAACCTTTAAAAAATAAAAATAGTTCAATGAGAGGGTTAATGTGTTTTTTAATATACTATATTTTCCTCGTTATATTATGTTTTCTATATTATATTAACATAATCTAAATTAAATTTTTGACTACTTGTGTAGACAATGTCTTCTGTACATGATGTTGTTACCAATCTTGGGGAAGAAAAGATGATTGATGTTGAATATACCTAATTATTAGTGGATCAAAATCATGTTTATGAAAAAAAAATAACAACATAGTATCACAATGTTGACTAAAATTATCAAGGAATTAAGTAAGGGTATAAAATTTGAGGTTGGATAGAATAAACATGGACAACCAATTGACCCCAACATGTCATTATACATTAGTTATGTTGGGGTCACAACAAGGATTAATGTGATGATTGATATAGATTTGTGGCATCATGTCCATCCTATAATGAGGGAAACCCTTTGGGAATATATAAAGGTAATTTTACGTTATACCTTCTCTATTTTATTGAAAAATTATATAATGGAGCGTTAATTTAATTTTCATTATTTTTTGTAGATTTTGTTTATTTTAGATGATTTTTGGAAGAAATATGTCTTAATGGTCATTGGAAAATCCCATAGAGGCTTTCAGACTCTTCTTACCAAGTTTCATCTTAGGGATACTGAGAGAAAAATATATTCCCAGACACGAGTAACTTATGCACACAATATAAATCAGGAAACATGGAATGTTTTGATCAGTAGTTATAATGATAAATCATTGTAGGTGCATTGTAGTTGATAATTTGTTATTTTATATTATTTATATTATCCAAATTGGTTCAAATTTGTTAATTTATGAAATATTAAAGGATTGCTAAAAATAAATAAGATGCCTAAAAACTAATGTGCCCCAGTCATAAAGAATGGATAGGGAATTTTTCACTAGAAAAGAAATTAGTATGTATTTTAAATCAATAATAAAAGTTTTATGTGATATGAAACAACTTATGTTTCATTGTTTATATGAAGACTAATTAATAAAAATCTAAATACACTTCCATCCCACATCATGTGTTATGGAAGGAGTCCCACATAAATAAGGAGGGTAAACTAGTTGATGACAACATAAAAATGGTATGGGAAACATGTATAAGTATGACATAATATTAATTCATTATAATTTATAAAAATATTATATAAAAATATCTATTTATTTTTATATGTTTTTTATATGGTTTAAACATAATAAACAGAAGTGACTATAATAGAAGAAAAACTACTTTCAGTAGCTTTGAAGCTTCCAGAACAATATGGTGATGTAATTAATTTATGTTTTGGAGTGTCTCATTGAACATATTTTGGGAAGAAAAAACCAAAAAAGATACATATATGATGATGAAAGGATTACAAGAAAAAATAGATGATTTGAAATATATTATTGTCCATCCCAGTTTGGAAAACCAATATATTTTAAAGGATCAAATAGAACTAGTAGTGGAACAAAGATCATCACATAAACAACCAAATGACCCTACAATATTTGAGGCTAGTCATTAACTTCAATTTCATACCTTACCGAAGGTATTAGATTTTTCATTTCTCTTTCTCCTAAATGTGAATGAAACAACTTCTGATAACTTTATATTACTAAAATTCTATAGGGTAAAGTTGTATGTGATTTCTATCTATCAACACCCATGCACTACCTTGTTGTGAGGGGTATGGTGTATAATATCCTGAGAGACATGTTACAAAACAAATAACTCCAAAAATATCACATTATATTGGGGATTAAGGTAGCTCAATATCCGATTGGGGAGTTACATATTCCACTTGATGATCTGGATATTAAAATGGTCAATGATTCTATTGGAACATTCATAGCATGGATGTATAATCTTATAAAGATACATGAAGTATATCCTTAACAAATTTTTCAAATAAAAAACCTATAACAGTTGATAAAAAAAGTTATTTAGTGAGGTATAGTATTAAAGACATATAAAACAGTGGGGAAACAGAAGTTTGAATCAATAAAATATAATTAATCGACTGAGAAAATAAAAATACCTTCCTGGATTTCCTTCCCCCTACCAGTTCCAATACAACATATATTATCATTACAAATTCATGAATACACCACATTCAAAGATGGATATGTTCCTTATATTCCATATGAAAAATAAATATTTGGAATTTTCATTACAGACGCGGTTGGGATCAAGAGTATAAATGAGATTATAAAGTTTGAATGGTTGGGAGTCTCAATTATAAATAAATACATAAGGTACATTTTCATATTACATATGTCCAAAAAATTGTCTAATTTGTTCATTAATGTTAATAACTATTTAAATTTTCTAAATTAATTTATATTACTACTATATGAAGGAAAATATTATGAATAATGATTTAGATTCATTAATCCCAATATCATTTCTATGGATGAAATTAAACTAGATTCTAAATAAATTGATAATAAAAAATATGAGATAAATAATAAATTTAGGAAGAAAATAAAAAATGACAGACTCTTTTTGATTCCAACAATACAGGGGTAAAACTATACAATCTAGTCAAATAAAATATATTTGTATTTTTTCATTATTTACTTATTTTTTAGGAAGCACATGATGGATATCACAATCAATATCGATACCACAAATATTTATTATTTATATTCAATGTATGGATATCCATCAAAACAAACACACATGATGTGTATTGTGAATTTTTAATGCACTGCAATAAACATTTTATAGATAAAATTTGAATTTTATGTTTCATTTTGTGTTTTAAAAAAATTATTATGATAGGTTGATCACTAAATATAGGATAAATCAGGGTATAAATTCTTTGAATGAATATAATAATCCTATAGATTACTTAAAATGGAAACAAATTAAAAAATATATAGAAATATTTAACTATCAGAACATATTTCAAATAAATTTACCTATTTTTCTCAATGTTCTTGTAGTTTCCAAAGCAATATAATAGCAATTATTGTGGATATTATGTTTTCATATTTATGAAAGATATCATAAACCATAAAAAATCTAGCATCCTAAAATAGTTAATTTTTTAAAGTAATTACAATTTCATTAAAATTATTTCTCAATCATTTGTTTTCTATATTTTCTCAGTACTACTAATATTTTTGACAATCTATGTACTCAAAAGAAGAATTAAATTTATTTAGAGATGAGTGGGAAGTATACATGGTGACAAATGTTTTTATGAAATTATTTTTAGGTGATTACCTACTATTTTTGTGATATAGTATGGGATATGACCTTAGAAATATATTTGAGGTGTAAAGAATTAGTATTAGAATGATTATATATTATTTTTGATTTATTTCTAAAGGAAATTTATAATGGAGGAAATCAATTTTTTTAGAAATGTATGGGAAGAATATATGGTGTCAGAATATATACAAACATCATAAAGAGGTGACTTCCTACTACTTATTTAGTTAATTTTCTCAACATTTTATCTATTTTTTAGTTAATTTCCTTATCATTTTTATTTGAAAATTATTTTATTACATTTACACATTAGTTCAATACACATTTCACATGCTCAAAACTGAGTAAATGAGCTCATATTGTTTTCAAAATTTAATAAAATGATCCAAAATACATTTTTCACATGTTGGAATTAACTGCATGCTAATTTGACACACAATGTGGTTGGTATGATCCTAATTATGTGTTTTCAATATAAAAGTGGCATTTTAGTTTAAAACACACATCACATTTCTAAAACCGAGTAAATGATCTCATATTGTTTTCAAAATTTAGAAACACCATCCATAATTAATTTTTTATGTGTGGGAATTGACCACACATCATTGTTACACCCTATGTGGTTGTTATGACTTGGAGTACATTTTTTCAATATAAAAGTATCATTTTAGTTTAAAACACACATAAAATAATTAAAATTGAGAAAATGAGCTCATATTATTTTAAAAATTTTGGAACATGATCCATAATTCATTTTTCAAGTGTAGTAATTGACTACATATCAATCTGACACATGATGTGGTTGATATGACACAAAGTTCATGTTTTCAATATAAAAGTTCCATTTTAGTTTAAAACACAAATCAAATAGAAAAAATAGAGAAAAAATGCTTATACTCTTTTTAAATTTTAGAAAAAATATCCATAATATATTTCTAACATATAAGAATCAATCACATGTCAATCTAACACATGATGTGGTTCGTATGACTTGAAGTGTGTGTTTCAATATAGAAGGGTCATTTTAGTGTAAAATGTGTATCACATAGCCAAAACTAGAAAAAAGAGCTCTGGTTGTTTCCAAACTCTTAGAAAATGATTCATTATATATTTTTACATGTTGGAATTAACCTCACATCAATATGACACATGATGTGGTTGTTATGTCTCAAAGTTGGTTTTTTCAATATAAAAGTTTCATTATAGTTTAAAAATGCATATCACGTAGAAAAAACCAATAAAATGAGATCAGGTTATTTTCAAATTTTCAGAAAATGATACATAATATATTTATGATGTGTAGGAATTAAACTCATGTCAATATGACACAAGATATGGTCAGTATGACTCAAAGGGCGTGTTTTTAATATAGAAGTGTCATTTTAGTTTAAAATGTGTATCACAAATCCAAACCAAGAAAACAATATCATATTTTTTTAAAATTTTAAGATAATGATACATAATATATTTCTAATATATATTAATTTACCACACATCAATATGACACATGATGTTGCCATCATGTCTCAAAGTGTGGGTTTTCCATATAAAAGTGTCATTTTATTTTACATGGCATATCACATAGCCAAAACAAAGAAAATAGGAAAATATTGTTTTTATATTTTATTAAAATGATCCATAATATATTTATGATATATAGGAATTAAGATCATATAAATATAACACATAATGTGGTTAGTATGATTCGAAGTGCGTGTTTTCAACATAAAAGTGTCATTTTAGATTAAAACGCATATCAAGTAGAAAAAACCATGAAAATGAGCTCATATTGTTTTCAAAATTTAGGAAAAAAATCTATAACATATTTTTTACATGTATGAATTGAACACACATAAATACAACAAATGATATGTTTGATATGACTCAAATTGTTTGTTTTCAATATAAGTGTAATTTTAGTATAAAACACACTTCACATAGTCAAAATTGAGAAAAAAAGATTATATGTTTTCAAATTTTATGAAAATAATCCATAATATAAATTTGATGTGTAAGAATTTATTGCGCATCAATTTGACACATGATGTTTTCGGTATGACTCAAAGTGTGTGTTTTCAATATAAAAGTGACATTTTAGTTTAAAATGCGTATCACATAGCCCAAACCAATAAAAAGAGATAATATTATTTTAAAATTTTAGTAAAATTATCCATAATATATTTACGATATTTAATAATTAACCACATGTGAATATGACACATAATGTGTTCAGTATGACTCAAAGTACATTCTTTTAATATAGAAGTATCATTTTAGTATAAAACCAGTATCATAGAGCTAAAACCATGAAAACGAGATAGGATTACTTTCAAACTTTAGTAAAATTATCCATAATATATTTCGAACATGTATGAATTAACCTCACATCAATCTGACACATGATGTGGTTGGTATGACTTGAACTGTGTGTTTTCAATATAAAAGTGTCATTTTAGTTTAAAACACATATCACATATCCAAAACCAAGAAAAAGGGCTTGGATTGTTTTCAAATTTTATAAAAACAATCTATAATTCATTTTTGATGTGTAGTAATCAACCACACATTAATATGTCACATAATGTGGTCAGTATGACCAAAATTACATGTTTTCAATATAAGTTTCATTTTAGTTTAAAATGAATCTCACATAGAAAAAAAAAAGAAAACAAGTTCAGATTGTTTTTAAACCTTTGGAAAATGATCCATAATATATTTTTTATATGTAAGAATCAACTTAACATCAATCTGACAAATGATAAACTGATAATATCATTAATATATATAGTAATTAACAATATAATATATCATATGTTGATTACAAATCATTAAAATTATAATTTTTATATTTTTTATTTAATTTTATTAAAATAAAAATTGATTTTATTATAGGGATATAATTTTATATAGAGTCCAATCATTGAAAGGAGTCTTCTAGTTTTGATTTTGTATATGGGTTGTAATTTTTTTTGGTTAATTGTAAATATGTTATACATAAATTTTGTATTGAAATGATAGTGTAATGTGTTATTTGTATTAAAATCATTTTTAGTATATATTTTTATTCCTTTTCATGTATTCAAATTGGTTTTAATTTTATGGGGTAGCTGTATGGCTTTTTTCGGGTTGCAGATGTGTAGAAACTGAAATGGCCTTTATAAGTGCTAGATGAAGTGCTGATAAAGGGTCCCTTTATCATCACGAGTAAAGGGTCTCTTAAAACCAATAAATGGACTTTTTATCATTTCTAAATGATTCATTGATAAATACACCATTTATCATCACTTTTTCTAACATTGATAAAGGTTGTGGGATTTTAATACCACTTAGATTGTCATCACATTTAATCATCGATAAAGATCATTTTTAGCATTGTTAAAAGTTCTTTTTTTGTAGTAGTGGATATCTCAAACCCACTGATAACTCAAGGATCAATAAAAAAAGTGTTGTTCATACACTTACTAATACCCACCACTTAGGATCCAACATTTATATCTACTATATATCACAACTCTTGAAACAAATTGGGATTTGATAACATTTTTTCACAAACAAACCCCAGATATTCCTGATCTAGATACCCAATCCAATCCTTTAAACGACCTAAAACACATTCTTGATCTCCATGGGCTGGAAATTAGAGCTTGGTTATAAAAATATACATTAAGGGGATCAATTTCATAATATAAAACAAGATTAAACATAGAACTCCTAATTGTAAGCCTGATGTGATGAATCAGAAAGTTGAATGATCACATATATAAAATAATTAGTTTCATAATAAAAAAATAAAATGAGGAATAATAATAATATAGAACTCATTAACCAAGAAATAATCGAATAAATAAGACCAATATATCCCAAAATCATATAAATTCAATTATATAATACAAGATTGATATAATATTAAAGAAACTAATGAATGGAAATCCAAAGTGGATTGATACATTAGAAGAATAAAATAAAAAATTAAAATCAAGTTCCACAATCACCCATATCCATGTGATTAGTTTATATTCTTCAATTACCACCTCCAACAAACCCGAACTGAAATCCAAATATTGCCTTTTATATCTAAGTGGAACTTATATATAACCTGTAATGTAATAGGTGTGAGTGAAAAGGCCTAATAAGTAAGCTATCCACACCCCTTGCATGACATTTAAAATTAAATCACTTCTATCTAGTTTTAAATACAATATAAATCTAAGATTTTCATTTTTTAAAATAAAACAATCCATAAGAGGCCATTACCAAAACCCATCATTTCATGATAACTAAATTTCATATTTTCAAAGAAAAACATACTATTGATATTTTCATAAAAACATGGTATTTGAAAATGGTAAAATAGATATAAAGTTTATTTAGAAAATACCAAGGTTATAGATAATAATGTAAAATAATTCTTACTTTTTAAACTCCCCTTCCAATTCAAATATACAAAACATGAGTGGAATGTGTACATAATTTTTAAAGGAAAAACATTAGAGATAATAATAACCAACATAAATACCAAAAAAATGGTAGTAAGTGATCAATTTATAATAACTATAAATAAACCCTCAAAATAATAGTATAATAAAGATCATTATAGGAATACTTAGAAGTTTAGGGTATAATATATGATAAAAAAATGTAATCCATTTAATTGGAACTTGATGTAATTTAATAGGCCAAAAAAATTATCCTTCCTAGATCAAATAAGGTGAAAAATATCCTTGTAAGGGTGTAATTCTAACTTGGTCCACTATATAGCGAAGAATGATAAACGATTATAGTATATGTGTTGATATTTCCAACCTATCCTTATATGTATACCATGATATAAAATTCAGGCGCACAATCAATATAGATCATGATTAAATAATGGAAATAACAACAATCATAACCCACATTTACCTCTGATCACCATTCATATAAGTAACCCCATTTTAATCAAGTACAAAAATATAATAAACATGTCCCTTTATAATACTATATTTTAAAACCAAATCAATGAAATAGTCTCAAAAATTAAAACCAACTCTAGAAGAACTAAATGAACCCTTTGTTTAAAAAAAATCTAAAAAAATTTTATGTTCCCTTCCACATAAATTAGTTGAAACTCAAAAAACCCCTTTAATTATCAAATTTGTTTTAAAATATCCTCTAAAATATTTTAATAAACAGTGGATGTTTATAGTTTTATGAAAACAATTACTTAATCATGTATTTGAATTTATATTTCTATTAGGCCTAAAAGGGGATTAGATACTCTAAGAGGTTGGATGAATCTGGGTATGGATATTCTTTTTGAAATTATTCCTGCCCACTTGATCTAGAACTCTTTATTATAAGGGTATCTTCATTTTATATTTAATATTTATTTTGATCTTATCCTTTCAAAAATTATCTGATAATGATTCATATAAAGTAAATCAATAAAGAAAACATAGGGACACACTAATTTTTACTTGGTTTTCCACTATGGGCCCATCCAAGGAGCGTGCACCCAAAAGTATATTGGTGTACCAAAATCACTAAGCTCACTGCTTGTTGTTTTAGACAAGGTCACTTCTACCTGGTCTCACTTACCTTAAAATGTTCAGAGTGTACTCACTATCTCTCCTAGTTTAAACTAATCACGATTGGAAATTTCACTACTCTCTCAACAAAAGTGTGTTCATTACTCCTTCAAATGATTCTCCTTTTGATCACTTGAATTAGTATGTTTTACACCTCATTTGGTTCATTAATAAGTTCCACTTTTATCCACTTGATGAATAACACTTTACCAAATATTTATTGGGAAATCCCTTCTATTTTTCATGAGATTTTCTTTTTCAAAAATCCTCTTTCTAACCATCGCGAAACTACCCAATTATTCATAATAATATCCTACTTTCACGATGAACCCAGCTTTCATGAAGTTCACTATTTCATGAAGCTCAAATATACTTCAATAATAATATTCCTTTTGTAAAACTCACTTATCCTACATTAAGAACATTCCTTTAAAAAATCTTACTTATCCTTCTCAAAGAACATTCCTTTAGTGAAGCTTGATTAGCCTTCTTGAAGAACACGCCATTCATAAATCTCACTTAACCTTTACAAAGCACATTCCTTTTAAGATTCTCACTTAGACTTCATGAATTTAGAGACTTTTTATTTTTTTTAGGGATTTATTTATTTCAAATGAGGAGTAGACTCTTATTTATATATGTAGCCTTCCCTTTATTATTCTTTCAACCTCTCCACCACCTTTTCATGGAGATTTCTGTTCTTGTTCATGAACCTTCATATCATTGAGAATCATTAATGAATTTTTTCCCAAGATTCTTATAGTTTTATATATTATCAACTTTCCATATCACATTTAGGATCCTTAAAACATTTGTGAACCATCATGATTTTGTGAAGCTATAAATATTCACAAAACCCATGACTTTGATATATATATAAAGAGGAAGTCCTAGATATTAACTTTTATGAATCTTGATTCATCTACCAAATTTTGGACCCCAAAAATTTGGAATCCAATAAAAAATGGTTCCACCTTGTATATGTAATTTTCTACACTGCCTATAGAAAATCCATTCCTTTGGATTGAATATTTTTCAAAAAACCTTGTAAACAATCTCTCTCAAACTCCATAACTATCCTTAGAAACCTGCTTTATCAAAAAACACAGTCAACCCAAAAACACTACAAATTTACCATGAGGTATTTTTTCACAAAAATTTCTATACATGGAATAACATACCTTATACTCATAAGGTAACTTCCATTAAAAATCAACAGCTAATTTAGGCTCAGACAGAAGAAATCAATGAATCTATTCAAAACTCCAAAAATAGGGTGTAAACATCCATAACCTATGTAATACCATGATACAATAATAGAAAATAAGAGAGAATCAAATAGGCACTATTGGAAATATGATCTATACCAATGGTTTTGGGAAAACCGTTGGTATAGTTCACTAATTTGGACCTATACCAACGGTTTGGCCAAAACCGTTGGTATAGGTCACTTATATGGACCTATACCAATAGTTTTGGGAAAACTGTTGGTATAGGTAACTAATTTGGAGCTATACCAATTGTTTTGAGCAAACCGTTGGTATAGTTCAGTAATTTGGACCTATACCAATGGTTTGGACAAAAATGTTGGTATAGGTCCATTATAGAGACCTTATACCAAGGGTTTTGGCCAAACCGTCGGTATAGGTCCACCCAATACCAATGGTTTTTAAAAAACTATTGGTAAAGGTCCCAAAATCAAAGAACCTACACCAACAATTCTCAAAACTATTGGTATATTTCTATACCAACAGTTTTGAGAACCATTGGTATATGTACATGTATTTTTAATGGAATCTTCTTACAGAGGACATTAAATAAATAAAAATTTAAAATAATTATGATAATACATATATATATTTATGAAATTATGTTCACAAAAGTAATTTAGATTAGTGGTTAGGTCGTTAAATCACAAACGGGAGGTGCTGGGATCAAAACCAATCAGACGATTGTTTTTTGAATTACATATACCAACGGTTTTATGGAACCGTTGGTATAGATTTTCATATTACCTATACCAACGGTTTTGAAAACCATTGGTATATGTCTATACCAATAGTTTTCCCTAAACCATTAGTATAGACCTATCTCCACGGCTTACTTGGAAACGGTTCTCCAAAACGTTGGTATAGATCATATTTCTAGTAGTGAGGAATGATATAATCACTTTAATCTATCATTTGGATTATATGTAACTAAAATCAAGAAAAAAATGAGATAGAACACACATTGTAATAGAAATGGTTTTTAGAAAGTGGAGGAGAAGACATGTGTTACTAAAATAAATGAGAAAACTTCATTTATTATCCTTTAATATTAAAACCATTTATTTAATTAATTTTATAAAACTACCCAGTTCTTAATTCATGGCATGAACATGGAGGTCATGATGTGGATCACCTATCCCAAGTAGAACCAACAATCACATGCCCTAGCCATCAAGTTGTGTCCACACTCCTTGATGTCACAAAACATCTTCTTGGGCTAGCCTCATAGAGTGACCTTTCCCATGACACACACATTGCATTGCAACTAATCTCACTTGAATCTTGATAAAATTGTGACTCCAGTTCCCAATGTTACATCATGATGTGACTTATTTCCCCTCCAAAATAAAATTTCAAAAAATAAAAGACCTTACACATAATCTAAATCTGTATACATGTTCATAACATGACCTCCCCTAATCATAGTGCAACCCTCCCTTCACTAGATTTCTCACAAATTCATAAAACCTTCATATCATCACTTTATGTCACCCATAGTCCATAGTGTAATTTTTCACTCCCTATGAAAAATAATGGAAAAATCATATATAAGGATTTCAAATCATTGCGCATCATCACCCTATGATGTCCCTAGAGTAAATCATGATCCTTTATCATCCCAAACATTTCAAACCATCCTTCCAACCCATGAATCCCCTTGGATATGACGTGTCCTTTAGCCATACCAAAACTATATAATTGAAAAAACACTAAAAACTCATGAAAAATAAATAAATAAATAAAAGGAGATATAAATCAATAAATTAAAAACAATAATAAGGATAAGTGTAGTCTGGGTGTGACACAAAACTTGTTCATTCTCTCCTTGGATATAAATCACAAGTCTTCTTCTCCACTTATGAGATAGATATTCACATTCATGAAATTTTCCTATAATTTTGATTCATGTACCTTTGATTCACCTTCATATATATTGAGAAAAAAATTCAACATGGCATGTGAAAATTTATATGACATCACCTTCATGTATATTTCATTGGATAAATATCTCGTCCACCCAAAATTTTATCTCTTTATAATCAACATCTAATTATTTAAAATCAATTTCTAATAAATCTAAAATTTCAATTTTGACCATAATTCTATGTATGATAGTCATATACACATCCATTACCAATGGTCATAAGTAGTGTTTCATTTAATTTTTCTAAAGTTGAAAGTTGTTTCTATCATATATTGGAACTCTTTTATGATTGAAAATAACTTCCATGGATTAAAAAGAGAGATATCACCTTTAAGACTAAACCTAGGTGTTGATACCACTTAGTGGTCTAAAAAATGGAAGATACCCTGAAGGGGGTTTAATTTGGGTATGTAAAATTAAAACAACCCTTCCCAATGAACTAATTTTACTGTTAAGAAAAACTCTATTCTATCCATAATAGTGGAAAATAATAAAATAAATCATAAAATATATACATAATCATTTTACTTTTTTTACCCATACTGAGTTGCATCCAAGGAGTATAAACCCAATGATGTGAATATGTACTAAATATCAATTAAGTTATTACTTATTCATTAAAAATTAATATTTATCTTAGTGTACCTCTTGTTTATAACCCTCACAAATATTGTGAAATCACTTCACTATTTTCATAGAAATAATACACCACTCCTCCAAAGGATACCTTCATCATCCATGAACCATGAAAGGGAATTACACTAATATTTATGTGGAAATATTCCCCTCTATTATCCACTTGATGAATCTATATGATATCCCAATTAATTGAACCCCCCAAACCTCCCTTTTTTATTTCCAAATAATTATATAATTCCACACTAAAATAGATTCTATAAATCTATTTTTCTTCATGTTTTTGTTTTGGAATATATATTCTCTAGTCTTGAATAAATACACTAAATTTTCCTTGATTAATTTCTTCATATTACTTCAAAATTATGGGGAAAATTAATTCACATGATTCTTGAAAAACTATGTTAAACTCATTAAATTTTGATACCTTAACACCTCTAAAAATATATGAATTTTGAAATAGATATTTTAGATGCAACTCAACCCACCATGATAGAGTCTACTTCACTATGGTGTGGCCTCCTCCTTTTTAGAATTTTAATCCAAAAACATCAATCTTAAATCTTTATATACACTATAAATCTTGTTACTTCTATCTTTTAAATCATCATAACTATCCTCCACCATAGTGAAGAACACTCTAAACCATAGCATATATGATTCCAATGTGAAATTCATTGCACCACACTATCCAAAAATGACTTGTTTGCCATTTAATTAAGAAATATAAAAAATACAATGTGAAAATATCATCCACCACATTTAATTTTACTCTGGATACTACTTTTTATTAATCATACATCAGACCATAATGGAAAGTATTATTCCCAATTAAAGACTATGTGTTTCCAATAATTATTTCTATAAGAGGTCACAGTCATCATTATACCCATTTTGAGACTTATAATTCCATTTCTATCTGAATTATACAACCATGATGTTCACCCTATGAAAAAAATGGCTCACCTTGCTATTTTTATTTTCTCATCATGCTCACCGCCATGACAATTTTTTCCTTCCTTGTGGTATACATTAATTTTATACACCAAAATAGTCTCTTATATGGCATAACATCTCTAGGATTTATTATTTTTAGAAAAAAAATCAAATCACCCTGAGGACCTCTCTAGTATTAAAAACATTTTGGAATATCATGGTCATCACCACAAAATGGTCGTCATTTTTTCATGACATAAACCAGATCTCTATTCCAAACATCAACTATCTTCAGACCAAATATTCACCAAGTTATCCAATGCACCAAGTGATTATTATCTATGAATATTATGAGTATTTAAAAAGATATTCATCATGATTTTTTAATAAAAACAACACAAAAATTCTTGAGAGGATTGTTTCAAATAATAATCTAAGATAAATATTATATTTATAAAATGATAATATGAATATGGTTGAATTATATTGGGGGTTATTTAATATAAATATGATTTTTTGATATGAAGAATTAAAGGTAGGGAAATTGAATAATCGATAAATAATTATTTAAATGGATGGATATATATTCAATGATTATAAAAATTTGGTGGTTATTGAATTGTAGTGGATTAATGGTGAAACTTAACATTATAAAATAAATTTTTAAAAATATCTAAAGAATAAGGATTATGTTGTTATATTTTTTATGATAATTTTTAGTGATGATAATTTTTTATGATTGATATATTGATATTTTGTTATGTTCTTGTGATGAAACTATACAATGAATATTGAATTTTTTTTGAAACATCCTTAAGAGGTTTGGGGATTACTTTTATGATATTTAACATGAGGGAGTGTCTGTGTGGATTTATGACACTTTTTATAAAGTTTACCCAAAACATTAATGATACTTATACAAGGTTTATGATAGGGTGGTTCTAAATCGAGATGGGGGTTATGTCACTTTTTGTGAAGTTTATATATATTATGATTTATTAGTAGACTAAGGGGAATTTATGTGAATTTAGGACATCAGTGGTTTCATGGGGAATGTTCCACATACTGGTAAAAATAAACATTCATGCAATAAGTTACATGGGTGCAATTTAGTTTTCATATTTTCCATGCCACTTAATTATGGGGGTCATTCCACTTAAGAATGGGGGTCCTGCCACTTAGACATAGTGTTCATTACAAATCTAGAATAGGGTCATTCCACATGTTTTTATCCTTTCACTTATCATATTATTTATTATGGAGATTATTTAATGAGTTGGTGGTAATGGTAATGTATGAATATCCTATAAACCCTTAGATAAAATTTTGTTTTTTTCTTAGATTGGGGTGTGATCATGTAACGGTGTTGATAAATAATGAGTCCTTTTTTAGAATGTTTTTTATATGATATGGATAGTGAAAATTTGTGGAACTTTTAATAAATTATATATAAGTAATTTTAGTGATATTATTATTTAATTACTAGGGTTTAGATTGTGTAGACATAGGTGGGAGTGTGGTTCAAACACAATATATGATATTTAATCCCTATGACG
Organism: Viscum album; assembly: GCA_963277665.1. NCBI lineage: Eukaryota > Viridiplantae > Streptophyta > Magnoliopsida > Santalales > Viscaceae > Viscum > Viscum album. The sequence continues at coordinate 1,190,945,881 of OY728123.1, read as the reverse complement.
TATATGTATGTTTATATATGTTTGGCCTAGGTGGGATATATAATTCAGGGTGGGATTCTGAATCCATTTATGATCCATGATGGAAATTATATATATGATGTAACAATATTATGATGGTTATGTAAAATATAGTGGTAGATTGATATTTATGGATATAATTATATATATTGATAATGGGAGAGTCCCTAAAGGTCAACACCTAGAAAAAGTGAGAATCCTTGTGGTTGGGCATCTGCCTAACCATTATAATATAAAGGTGGTGTGTTGATGGTGATGATGTTAATATGTAGTCATGACATGATGGTTGTAATTTAGTTTGATTTGGAGAGAGTCCTAAAGGTTGAAAAATAAAAATATTGATAGTTCATATGAATGGATATCTTCCCAACTATTATAATGCAGTAAAGATGGGTTATATTGGTTGTTGAAACAATACCTAAAATAACCTGATCAATCTTCAATGATCAAGGAATAAGGGATTAAAAAGAATAAAATACATATAATTTTTTTGTAGTGACTCCATCATATTATTTTATGGATAATATTTTATGAAAATCAAGATACGAATATCTAAACATTCCTTCCACTATAAGTGATCCATGGGACCTTAAATCTCGGTTTTGTGCTTGAATACTCTCATATGTTCAAAGGGGTGTTAGCAAATTTATTGTGAATTGATAAACTACATACAAAGGAGAAGATATATTGGGATTGTAATTTATATAATTATGGTAACCCAATAATAGATTTATATCATCCTTTAATTTCCATACTGACGCTCTTCATTTAATAAAGAGTGTCTTCCATCTCAAACACATTGGGTGTCATATCATATAACCCATGAAATCCAAGTTTAATCCAAACAATGGATTATAAATTGATGAAAACTATACAAGATGGATATTTTAGTGTAAATTTATCTCCTACATGAAAGCATTATGCATGTTTTATTATACAACTGGAAAAAATGATTCATCCATATCATCTATGATGATATCCATGATATGGATATCGTTGCCTGTGATCTTAGTGTACCTTAATATATGATAAACATTATTTAGGTGTAAATCCAAAAATCTTTCACTTACACATAAATCCTATGATATCTTAATATAAAACGTTAACAACTCTTTCAATTTCATTTAAAACTTTTTTGGATATGGTTTATCAAACTCTCTTCATTTTAGAATATTTTTTTTCCAAAACATAATCCTTATCCAAAGTACTAAATATGTGACCCTTAAGACCTTAATAACATTGAAATAAAATATTAAATATCCATTTCATTGATGTATCCAAATATAATCTTCTAAAAAGGCATCCATAAAACCTTGTGTTCATATGAATAGGAAAATTCCTAAGGGAATTTTAATTTTTGATTTAGTGGATGGTTCTTTTGTGTAATAGAGTTCAAAATGGGATTTCTAAGGTTTATATAACCTAAAAGGGTGTTTTTTATATGGATTTTAGGGATAGATGATGAACCATGGGGTTCAAGATACCATTGGAGGAGGAGGAGGAGGATGGAGTTCAACTAGGGATCTACATAGGGATTTCACACTTTGAATCCAAGGTTCACATTATGAATGGTTGAAACATGGGGAAACCCATAAGCCAAAGATGAATGGTGTGACCTTTGGATTCATGCCATGAAACCCTTATTTATATTTTTTTAAGGGGTTCAGCCCCCTGTTTCTTGGGTTGACGGGCGTACTTAGGAGGCCGATGGATTGGGCTCCCCCCTTCTTATTCCCACCATTATTAGTTTTTTTAGTCAATTTCACAATGGATGGTAGTTAAGATCTTCATAATATCCTTATTATCTTATTTCTCCTTCATCACACAGATTTAGGAATTGTTTTGGTTTAGGTAAAAATGGATATTTCACCCAAGAATGTTGAAATTTCCCAATTATGATGTGGCGTTCATGCATCCTAAATAAAAGACACCCTGATATGTCTTTCACCTACAATATTTCATTTTTTGATGTGAGGTACAATTCGCGATAAATTTATTTTGGTTCTCCAATTATTTTGGGTAAATTTTTCTAAAGTATCAGGTTTATAAATTATGGGTTTTTCATGGTGTAGGTTCGGGTTCAAGTTAGGAGTGGACCACACCCCGTTTTTTGGGGTTTTGATATGATAGGATGACCCAGTGAGTTTTTTGAATTTATAATGATTTAGATAAATTAAATAAATATTTATAATTATTTATAATTATTTATTTATGATTTTATGGTTGATATAGGTGATTTTGTGATGGATTGGTCATGGATAGAGTTAGTAAAAGGCTTGGACAAGCTTTGGAACCAAGATTTTGAGATAAGGATTGAATGGAAAATATTTGGGATGAGGTGGGTGTTCCTCAGTACCTGCACTTTGGAATTATGTAATTAATTTAGGACATGTGTGACGAGACATCTTTCCACCAGGGGTTATAAACTTTTTGTAAAAATGAACTATTTAATTTAAGTTCTTCAATTTAAATTAAATGAAAATTTGATTGAAATTGTTAAATATATGTAAAATGATGGAAATTAAAGAGAAAGTGCTCCAAGGACACTAAGTACCTTATGCACTGGCTTGAAACTCTATTAATCAATGTTCTAGTCCTAGACTAAGAAGTTAACATAAAGTTATGAAACCTCTAAGAGGTAATTTTTCTATACTTGAGAAGGAAATACCTAGTATTCCAAGTAAAAACCCTTGATACATGTGTGGCCAAGGTGGATAGACAGTAGGCAAAGTGGACTTGGGTTAGGATGATTTGATTGATCTGGAGTGATTTGAGAGATAGATATGGTGCATGATCCATACCTTGGTACTATATCCAATGTGGTGCACCATAAATTCCTATGAGGCTATTAATTACCATTAAAAATTCCAAAGGACTAATTTACTTTGAGAATCAAGTTTAGAACTAATAGACCAATTAAGATGGAGGATCTAGTGTGGAATGTCTCTATTATAGTTATAAATTAGGGGACCCTTGTGGTTTCCCCTTAATTAAATGACCTTGAGTTGGTTTATGTGTCTATATGTAGAGTTGTTATCATGTGTCATATAGAACCCATACTGAATTTGTGAGTCTGAGGGTCTATGGACTGTGTGATGGGTGTGGGCATTTGACCAGCCCTTATTATGATTTTATTAAACTATTTTTTTATGATTTTTGATTACCTAGGAATCCTAGGAATCAATTTTTGGACTTATAACTATTTTGATTTACTATTATTCCCAATAATCAACTAATGAGATGGATGAGGCTATGGGATGTATGTTATGTTCATGATTCGTTGTCATGGTATATTGGGGAGATATTACTTAGTTGGATAGAATGAAGTGATTTGGTTAATGTGATAATGGATTAAAAGAGGTGTAAACTATGCTCTAACATCAAATTATGTGTGGACATATATATATGAATTCTTGATATGGTATGGGTTCCTCTAATATAATGATACAATTTTTAATTCCTGAGTTTTAGGAGTTTTAATGAAGATACTAGCACACTATTTTGAATGCTCGTGATGATTAGGAATTGAATAGAGGTATGAGGTGTTGGGTGGGAATATTTCTCCATATAAGGATATTGGAAATATCAAGGGTTATTTTTGTATCCCCTCAATTGATTCCTAGGATACACCCTAGGATCGAGTAGATGAACCGCATATGGTTTGGGTGAAGAGCTGTGAGAAATTAGGTGCCCAAGAGATTGATCATGGGATCTAAGGAAGGTATTCCATTTTATTTAATATGTATCATAGGAATCAATCATACCAAGATGTATAGGATTTACTATGGTTTCCCCCTCCTAGGAATTAGTCATCGATCTAACATTTAGAAATCCTAGTTACTACCTTGGGATTTAGCCTAAGGAATTCCTGGTGATGCCCTAGGGTCCACACTTATCATGATGTAGGTATGAGCCTAAGATACCTAGTGAGAGGATAAAGGTTCCCCTAATGTGATAATCAATCTCAGAGACACTTTGTCACTAGATAAGGAAAATAAATTCAATTGGGGTCACAAACCTGATTATCGATGATGGATTCAAGCTTGGCTCGGGTTATATGTGTACACCCTAGGGGTGGTTGAGATACAATTTTGTATGGTCATCATAAAGTTCTCAAAAAAATTACATAATTGGTTTGAGGTAGATATTGTGGTTGTATTATTTATTTATTTTATCTTAGAATTTTATTTATTATTTTGATTATATCACATCTAAACTTCACGGCATTTCCAATTATGTATGGGACTGCATTGGTGGTGTCCTATTGAGTTATATACTCACACCCTACTCAAGCGTCCATAGTACTTGGGTCATAAAGAATTTCTCACATGGTTATTTTAGGAATAAGTAGGTTTTATGCCCATGTTTAGGATGATAATGTTTTAAGTTGGAGCGGTTTGGATATGATTGGATCTTGAACTGTGGTATGGATCATTGATGTAGTAGGGCCTATTTTTTTAACTTATTTGGTTTTTATTTATGTGTCCTACCTAGGGGTGGTTGGTTTTATGTATGGCATGGATATTATGTCCCTTATTGTATATCATGCATTATTGTTGGATGCTTATTTACTCTTTCTATATACTTATATGTGTATAGTTCTTTATTATTTACTTATGATTGTACACTCTTATATGGGGGTATAGTCTCCACATATTACCTTCTTAGACCCCCTATAGCACCATGAAATTATAAAAGAACATTATTTTAGACATAATATGTGACACTCAACACCAATTTTAAATAATCCATTAAATATATTTCTTTAAATTTAATCTCTTCAATAGCATTCATTATAAGAAACACTGAGATTAAACGAACAACAATATACTCTTAAAATATTATTATTTATTATGGATGTTATAACCTAGTCGTCAAATTTGCAGGTATAAATATAACTAACTAAATTATGAAAATTATATGTTTTACACATGTATAAATAAATTAAATGGTTATCAATTGATTATAAATAAAAAATAATTTGAAATAAAAAGAAATGATTTTCTAAAAAACTGTATTTTTTCTAAAAGTTGTTTTATCAAGTTTTACACTTTTGCTTTTAAATTAATTTTTACCAATTTTTTAAAATATATTTCAAAAAATTAACTTTATTTTCTAAATTATCATTTCAAAATTATCTTAAAGTGGTTTTTTGAGAATTTTATGAAAAGATTATTTTTTTATGAATAGTGAAAAATATGAGTTTTATTGAAATTTGTCTTTTTGTTTAAAGCATTTAAAATTTCCCTAACACTTTGTTGAAGATGTGGGGTAAAAACTAAAATTTTATATATGAAGCATCGTCCTTTTCCACTAAGGACAATTACAATGAGGCTAACTGCTCTAAATCCTCTTCCAACACCTGTGAGAAAGATCTCCTACTGAGAGAATCTGCTTCCACATTTCCATTTATAGGAGTATAGACTATCTCAAAGTCATAATTATGGAAGAAATATTTCCATTTACACTATATCAAGTTAAGATCCTTATGAGAGAATATATACATGAGTCTCTTGTGGTTAGAGTAGATGATAACCCACTTATCCATATAGTAGTGTCGCTATGTCTTCAGGGAGAAGACTGTCGCTGCCAACTCAAGGTCATAGTCTAAATAGTATTTCTCATGAGTTAAAAAAATTTGAGACCCATAGGTGATCTCCACCCACCTTTACATAAAACACAACCAAGTCCAATCCCCGAGGAATCATATAACCCTACATACTCAATGACCTCCTCTGGAAATATGAAGATAGGGGTACTCATCAACCTCTACCTTATATCCTAAAAAGTCTACTAACATCTTTTTGTCCATATAAAAGGATTCCCTTTCTGGGTCAAAGTAGCCAAAGGTATCGATATCCTGGAGAAATCAAGAATGAATCTTCTGTAGTATCCTATCAACCTAAGGTACCTCCACACCTCTATTAAGATATTGGGTGGATACTAAGCTAAAAATGACTTAACCATCACTGGGTCCACTGCTACACCATCATTTGAGATGAAATTTACCAAAAAGTGTTCCTCATAAATCCAAAACTAAAAATTTGACATATTTATATAAATTTTGTGTTCTTGAATTATGTTTAGAACCATCCTCAAGTTTCTTTCCTGATCCTCCTTGAATTTCAAGTACACTAGAATATCATCAATAAAGACCACCAAAAACCAGTTTAAGTAAGGTCGAAAGATCTTTTTCATGAGTCCCATGAGAAGAATTTGGAAATTCATCACACTGAAGGACATCACTAAATACTCAAAGCGCCTATAGAAACATCATAATGTCTTCTTCAGTACATTCTCATCTCATACTCACATTTGTTGATAGCCTAATCTAAGGTCAATCTTTGAGAACCATTGTTACCCTCTAAACTGATCGAAGAGGTCATCAATCCTCATTAGTGGATACTTATTATTCCTGTTCATCTAGTTCAGGCATTGATAATCCACACACAATCTCAAAATTTTATCTTCCATCTTTGTGAAAAAAAATTGGGTTACCCAGGTGGAAACATTGTGTCTCACAAAGCATTTCCTTTGTAATCCCTACAACACCATCGTCAACTCTCGAAGCTCTATAGAATCCATCTGATATACTTATGTAGATATCAATGCCATTCTAGGGTTTAATTAAATTAATAATTCCATTTCTTAGTGGGGAGTTAATCCTGACATGTTCTTAAGAAATAATTCCATGTAATCCACTACCATAGTAGAAAACTAGTAACCCATAACACCCACTACTCCAAGAGTCATGTTATCCAAATGGTGATTAATTGGATTGGATCTCATAAATATGATCCAATACAACACTCCCTAGGTTTACTTCTTATCCAAAAAGGAAAACCTTGATCTACCCCCAAGGATACACCACATACTCTTCTTGATACAATCAATCTAGGAATGAACTGTGGATAGCCATTTCATACCTAAGATAAAATTGTAAGGCCTCATCACTTCTACAAAGAGATCCCATATGAGGCTCTTTCCTCCAAGCGTTCGGTCACACCATCAGTAAAAGTGTGTTATCATTGAGTAACCTCTGGTTAGAGCTACCAAGAATAAGGGTCAAGCCAAGGGCTCAATCAAAATATCTATGTCTCAAACCAGTGAAGTGGAAAGGAAAGAGTGGCCCAAACCTGTGTCTATCATTACTTTATATAAGGTTAAAAAGACATATATTGTACCTATAATCATGTTGGTAGCCTCAGGGTTGTATTCCTACACTACCTTTAGTTGTCCTCTCCCCTATCCACTAGCTCCCAGACCCTACCGCAAACCACCTACGGGTGGTGGTGGTAATAGGTAAAACTGCCTTCCACCACATGTTTCTCTACCTACTCCTCTACCACATCCACCACCCTACAAAACTATTTTATTTTTCTACTTCCACTGTCTAGTTGTTCCATTGATTTTCTCCCTATCATATATACAATAGGTTGTAAAATTCCAGGAAAGATTCCACTAACTATCACATGAGAAGCATCACCTCTCCCTTCGATAAATCAATACATCATAAGATCCCTGAACCACCAATCCTCTGTCATGGGATCACCTCCTAAATTTTCTCACATTCCCATATCCCTAAGATTATCTTCGAATACCAGCTTCCAGGGTATATACTCCTATGTTCCCACTACCAAAACCCACTATCATTGTCTTCTGTACCAAGAATATTACCCCAACTAAATCATGCTCAATCACTCCAGCATAGGTGGAAATGAAAATTGATATCACTAAATCCATGATATCTTGGAATAATTTGTGCTTGATTTTTTATGATATAAATATTTAATCTCTCACCATATCTAAGGATTATCATGAGAAATTAGTAAACCTTGTTGAATAATATGTGATGATAATACTTCCCTAATATAAATATAGAAGCTCCAGGATATGAACTGATCACAATATTTATGGATAAAACTCATCCATAAAGAGTTGATAAAAGTTTGACTAGGAGAGAGCTACCTCATTGTGTGACTAAGTCACTAGACTCCACCATCGCCCAGTGAATCCTTGAATAAGACTCACTATGAGGACTTACATTTGATCTGTAGAAATACTCACAAGTTTTAAAACTATAGAAACTACCTATATACAGTCCCCAGCTACCTGGATGTATCATTTTACCTAAACCCTATAAGTTCATTCCTTTTGAAACTCGTATAGTTTACTCAGTCTGCATACATCATAAACTAGTACTACAGGCAATATTTGTTGCTCTACAGGTGGTGGAATAACTACAAACCCACCCATAAGTACTGTCTTCTATATGGGTCCATATACCACAACCTCATTACTCAAAAGGTTATCCTCATGATCATGTTGTAGAATCCTGGTTTTCTATATTCATGGAGGCATCCTGAAATAAACAACACACACTGTGATCAATGTGTATATCTAGGGATGTGACTCAATAAGTACATGGAAACCACAACTAATTCATATATAATTCATGTACCAATTTTTCCATACAACCATTGTCTACATGTATTGAGTTAATAAGTAGGTTATTCAAGTTCTGGTGAATGGATACGTCATCCAACGCCCCAACATTATTGTCCCTAAACTAAAAGCTACTACTTGAAACGCGTAACTTTGTTTCCAAAAATACCAATCCAATCTCAAATCTAGATAAAAATATATTCTCTGGCCCTAAGTTATAGCTTGTCTCTGATACCACTCGGTCATGACCTGACCAACTGAATCTGCCTATCCAGTGATAAGATGAGTGTACTTGTACACACACACACACACATCTACGATCCCATACAATGTTGATAAAGAAGAAATACCTGGTACCATAAATGTATTCATAACACTTATCCTACATCATAGTATAAAAATAATTACTATAAATCTATAAAGGGTCCAAATATAATCCCAACTGAAACTGAAAAGTATTCCAACCTACTTGGAAGGAGGGTACTACTATCAAATGAAACACCGGTATACACCTCAGTCTATCTATCCTAGAACTATGATATGCATGATCATGATCCTCCCAGGACTCTGTCAAAAGGTAAATCATTTTAATAAAACACAACACATTTGGAAAGATCCCATGTGGGGGTGAATATAACAATACCTAGTAGGACACCCAAAAATAAATAATCATAAAGAATTGAGAGTAGTCACCTCATTACAACAATACAAAAAACAAAACCTGGATATAATCATAACAGATAACTGATATCAAGTGGTCTCAACCAATACTTCCAAGCACAAGATACTTCTTGAGGCTTTAAGGTAACACTCATTCTGGGATAACTCACTCCATGATCCATGTTATCACTGGTGACACTCATCCAAGAGGTCATGATCATTGGGCCCTACAACTTAATTTCTCACTAAATATATGGTGATCTCATCATCCAAGAAGGGGACCACACCCACAACCACTAGGAGGAACCACAAACCCTATTGGATCTACCTTACAGATAGGGGGTTGATTCCTTATGCATGATGGTCACACTGATATTACAAACTCTTCCTAGAAATGATAGATGATCTCACCCTGGTCCCATAAGTGTATGCACTGAACTCTATCTAAAACTAAACCCATAGAGTGGATCATAATCCTATTTCAATGATGTAATCTCAAATTGTACTCTCATGTAAATGGGCCCAATAATCTCACTCAACTTTTCCTATTCTAAAATGAGGAAACAAAGTTCTTCAAAAACACTCAATGAGAGTACACAACATTTACTAGGGGTATATTGTGTGTCTTTCCAACCTATAGTTTACCCCTATATCATTGTACCACACGGAATGTAAACCACACAATACATGCTGTGTACTTTTAGATTACATGATGCCTAGAGGTCAGCTGGATCTATACTCATTCCATATTTTTAGGCTTGTGTATTTCAAGTCATTCTTGTGTACAGATGGCCATGTCTAAGTACATGGCTCAGTTTGTGTAGTATGTACTCATTCGAGTACATGTATTTGTCCATGTACTCAACTTGTGTCAGTTTATCCTATGAGATATATGGAATTCTTCTAGATAGAGGTCACACAATTTGTGGTTGGGACCACATGGTGTGTGATCATTAATTTTTTGCAGAAAGCATATTGCTGCAACTGGGGGTCCCGTAGTGCGTCAAATTCTGTAAAACGCACCATGTAGCATGAGTTTCATAGAAACCCATGGATTCCTTTATGAATATTTTAGATCTACTTATATTGACATTGATCTAATATAGAAATGTGGATCTATGGTCAGATGACCCTCTCCATCACCATTCATCGGAAACTGGTATTTGATCTACTCTAAAATCACCATGTTGAGTTGCACCATTACTGCACCAGGTCACTGTTGTGCATCAACTTGGAAAATGGAAATCGTCAGTCCAATCCAAAAACAACTAAGAACTTTCACCATTATTTAACCTCAATCATAACCTTGATCATTAACTGCACCCACGATATTGATCCATTATGCTGAAGAAATATCATGCAATGATCAGATATTGGATATTCATTGAACCAATGGATGAAGAAATTTTCCATGATGAATGTGTGAATAAATGGGGGAGAAAACCATAAACCGTAATTATAGAAAACCATGATTAACATACATGTACATTACATAATTTTAGATGAATATCTAGTACATTGAAAAAATAAATTCCCAAAGACCATAATAGTTTACTGTCTTTAGAAACATGGAAAAAAAATCTTCTATCCTGGTGAAATATCTTCCACATATACCAAAAATATCTACACCATTAGTACTTCAACCTAAAACCTTTCTTCGTAACCTGGGGAGAGGAAACATAGGAAAGTGTTGAGCACAGATACTTAGTAAGGGTAAATAAAGAAAATGTGTAAGCATAACATGAACAAAAGGGTATAGAATATGATCATAACATCTGAAGGACATACCCTACATATCAGAGATCATAATAAAGATTTTAAATTTATAAGACATGAATCATAAGGAAATAATAAACATAATCCATGAGAGAATAACATAGGAAAAAACATGGGATTGTGGAAAACACATATAAAAACCCTAAGTCAAGGTGACCTACCAAGACCTTTGTAACAAGCTAGGCTTGGGTTAATCACCCATGTACCATCTTCGATCTTGGGATCCCCCCCCCCCCCATGTACCCTCTTGTTTCGGGATTAGGATGTCCTCCTGTGTGCCCTCTTGTTTCAAGATTTGGATGTTCTCTAATGTTCCCTCTTGTTGTGGGCTTGAGATGTCCTCCTGTGTACCCTCTTATTTTAGGATTGGTATTTCCTACTATGTTCTCTCTTGTTTTGGTCTTGGGATGTCCTTCTGTGTACCCTCTTGTTCCAGGATTGGGATGTTCTCCCATATTCCCTCTTGTTTTGAGAATGTTCTCCCATGTTCTCTCTTATTTTGGGCTTGGGGTGTCCTCCCATGTGCCCTTTGATATCATAAAACATTTATCAATAACCAAGTCATTTGAGGGGGATATAGGTCTCACCCATATCATAATAGAATCATTCATACATGTTTCACAAGATAATAAAACATTCAGCATATCATGACCCATAAAAATATATAGGTTTTATAAACATAAAATCATAACGCTTGAAATGAAATGGGGATCATTAATATTTCATCAAATCATAACCTATTAAAAAGAGATATGTTTTATAACCATTTCATCAGATAATAACCCATGAAAATAAGTGTGATTCATAAACATGGAACCCCTGTAAAAGAAAAGGATTTCATAAAAATATAACCCATGGAAGAGAAATGGGTTTCATAAAGACCTTGAATTTAAGAATAACCCATTCATATAAAGGATATGAATGGAACCTTTAGATCATTTCCTAGAAAGTCATGATTAACATCAACATATGTCATCTTATATGGAAGATAATTTTGAAACATATTTTAAAAATGATTCTTGAGGAAAATATAATTTATTTTTTGAAATTTTTTTTTTTGAAATTTTTTTTTGAAAATTTATTTTTAATACATAAAACCATTTAAAAATATTTTTCTTAGAAAATACCTTCAAAACATATAAAGAAGGCATGAAATCATTTTAAAAACCTTTTTTCCTTGGAAACTTATAAAAGAAGTTTCAAAAAAAATTAAAAACCTTTTTATTTTAAAACACTTTGAAAACTTATCAAAAGAGCTTGAAAATGTTTTTAAACCCATTTTACTTGAAAACTTATAAAAGAATCTTGAAAAAAAATTGAAGACCATTTTTCATGAAACTTTGATTTCTGATAGAAGAAAGGGTAAAGTTGGGATTTCCTTAAAAACACTTTCTTAACTATCATATGTATCAAAGAGTAGAATATGGAACAAATACATGAGTATATCATGAAATAACATAGTATAAGGAATCTCCTAAAAATTATTGAGATATAGATCATAACATACCATTAAAGGAATCATAATATAAAAAATCTCAAAAAATAATGAAATTGTCTCAATAAACTCTTAAAACCTGGTATTTTGGGTTTGTAATATCTATGTAAGGAAAATAAATTACATGAATCACCTAATATAATGAAAATATTTAGATTCATTTTTTAAAATGTTGGGATCAAAGCCTCATTTTTATTATTAAAGCAAAGAAAATTCTTCTTTAAACTGGGTAGAGAGAGACCCATTACATATCCTAAAGGCCCAGTGGGTATATTGAAAATATTTAGATTCATGATATTTCATGAAAATGGAAATATATTCACCTCAAAAAAGAGTTTGGGTGTATAATAAAACATGAGTCTCAAAGAATGCGAATTGAGACAAAACATTTTACTGATTTGGTAACTTTTTAAAGTTAAACCCCGTGAAAGAAAGATCATAAAAAGGGAATGTGAATACCCATAAATTTAATTAAAATATAAAAATAATAAAATCATGGTCATTACATACACCACACAAAATGAAATATTGGTCAACATTGCTTGTATCTCACAGAAATTAAAAGTGAGATGAAATCCCCTTACCTTGTGTCTTAACTCTCTCCGTACTCATATAATATTCCTATGTAATAAATATAAGTTTATTATAAATATTTTAAATAATAATATTATTATACATAATACCATATATGGTTTGATTATGACCTTATATTACCTTCTTTTTAATGATCCTATGTTAAAGTTTCACTTTTGGTAAAAATCGCTTTGTTCTTCGCATGTGTCTTAATTTGTTACATCTTTGGTCCTTATAATTATATCATAATTAAATAATTTAAACCATGATATAAATATAAGTTATATAAAATATATTTTTTTATAATAATCTATATAATATAGGAGTATGAAATGGAATACACCGTTCATGGAGATGGAAAGTTATACGTACACATGAACGATGTTTCTGTCTTTATTGTCATATTGAAATAAAGTATGTAAATGAAATATATGTATATATATGTATATATATATATATAACTATTATTATATTATCATTAATATATCATATAATTTCATTAAACTCATCTTTAATACATTCCATGTGGTGTGTGAATGAATCACATCGCTTTGAGGGGGTGGTAGTCCACACTTCCTCAAATAAGATTATCGTATTACCAGGAAATGTAAAGTAAAGAGATGTGTGTTGTAAAATGAATAAAGAAGCATAAATACATATTAAATATAATATATTACATATAAAAACATAGTTTACATCATAATGTCCACCATGATTGGTGGTAAAGGAGAAATGAATAATCGTCGTTTCGTGAGGCAGTAGTTCGCCATACACAGAAACAGTATGTTCAATATCCATTAGATCGAGGTGTGTGTAATTTTGGGTTGAACCCTTTTAATAAAAACATACTAGTATATTTATGATACTGTTTTTGTCACAAAATAACTAAATAAATATATTTTAGTGGGTGAAGTAGGAAAATAATTGAAAGGAGCTTGAGAGAAGACATTGCCTCTTAATCGAGTAACTCCTTATGGTTTATGCCAAAAGACTTCTTTGAGAGTATTTCTTACAAAGGTATAGTTAAGGTATAAGATGTGATATTTTATAGGCTATTTGGTCATATCTTTTATGAACTTAAAAAGTTTTATAGGTATGATTAATAGGTAGAGGTGGTGGCCTTTATGGGGAAGGAAAAGGACTCACTTGGAATTTTTAGAAACAAGTTAGGTGTGCACATGTTATTACCTAAAAAAAGTCAAAAAAATCAACCAAAATAAATAATGGAAGGTTTATGGATGTAATATAGACATAAAATTGTTTTTTAACAAAACTTTTTGTCATTTGGGCCCTTAATTTTAAGGTTTCATCCCTAATTAAACTTAATTTGGCCTTAATTGCTGTGATTAATTTTAATCACTTTCACTAATCATTTTGATAAAAAATTAAATTGGCCTTATTAGAATATAAATATTAGATGGAATAATATGGTGTATTTTTTATTTTTTAAATTCAATTCACATAAGTGTAAAATTAATATTAATGTTAATCCCGGGGATGGGATGAAATAACAGGGTTTTAAAGTAGAAAATTGTTTAAACGTTTGTTAAGATTTTTTATTTAGTTTCAAAGTGAAATTATTTATAATTAATTAAATTGTATTAATAGATGTAATATTTATCTAATTTTACCATAAAAAATATTTATAATATCATTTAACATTAATAATTAATTAAAAAAATGTAGTTTTTAACTAAAAACGGTATTTTTCATTATTCATCAAAAAATGAAGTTTCTCTGAAAAATCACAAAAAATAACCCTAGGATAATTTCAAAATTTTGAATTCAAAAATGAATTTTATTTTAAAAAAAATGAATTTCTAAATATGTCTAAAATTTATTTCATTATTAAAATAGTTTTATTCAATAATGAAATATTTTTAACATAAAAGGACTTTACCAAAAATATTTTCTTTTATTATCAATATGTTTTATTTATATAAATAGATTATAAACAATATTTTACAAGTGTTTATTAAAATTAATATAACTAAGTTTAATGGTTAGGTTATAATTATATCATTTAAATTATATATATATATATATATATATATATATATTTCATAGAAACTCAGTGTTGCATGCATTGTACACCAAGTCGGTGTTGCATATAATGTACTACAAGTTGTATGTCAAGTTGGTTTTTCGTGTAACATTTTCCAAGTTGGTGTTTTGTGAAATGTGCACCAAGTCGGTGTTGTAGGTAGTGCAATATAATTCGGTATTGCGTGTAGTGCAAGTCAAGTCAGTATTGCATATAACGCAAGCCAAGTCGATATTGTATATGAAAGGAATGATTGACTTAGTGATTTAATATATATATATATATATATAAACAAATATTTTCAATGTCACGTGAATTGAAAAATATCTAAATGATAAGTTAATTTGAAAAAAAATATATCACAAAAACTTGGGGTGTTACATTCTACCCCCCTTGAAATGAATTTCGCCCTCAAAATTCTTCTGGGTTATCAAAGATTTAATATTTTAAAGTTTTGTTCCTAGAAACCCACATCGTAAAAATGGATACTAAATATTCCCTTAAAAAGGGAAATTTGGAACCATAACGATTACCCAAAGTAACATATAACTAGGTTTCCACATAGGAGAACATAGGTTGGGAGTGAATATTGGACATGGAGGAAAACCGTAAATATTTATAGGGAGTGATTGGGGTCATCAATTAAAAACAAGTGAATGATAAAAGGAAATTTTAGGGTCTAAAATTCATAAACCTATGATGATTTAGAAGGACATCAACTCAAAAAAATTAAGGTATTAGAATAATAATTTTTTTTGATCACTTTCAAAATGTTGAGTAATTCTTTATAAATTTCTATAAACAAAATTCCATTCTTGAGTTGTGGTTTGAATGATTTTTAATACATCCATTACCTCATGTAATGAATTTGTAGAAATTAACATTGATGAATAAAGCACTAAAATACACTTTTAATGGATCTTAAGGCCCATAAAAGAATAAAAAGTATAACTATTTATCTCTTAAAAAAATAAACATGTATTAATATATATAAATAAAAAGTAACACTACTGGTTCATCAAAAAGATTTATTCAACAAAAATAATTATACATTAACCAAGACATCGCATAGGCTAGTGGTAGGCATGAAATCCTTATCTTCCTTCGATCATGGGTTCAAGACCCACGGCCTTTCCGGATTTGATTAGTTGTCACCCAACATACATTATGTCCTTTTTTGAAACCACACTAATATAATATATAATATGGGCATCCTTGAAAAAAGAATAATCACTAATTATCCTTTTAAACATGGTTTTCAACATAAATTAGTGCACAAATACTTTCTTTGAAGTTTAACTTAAACTTTTCATGAACGATTATCCTTATAACCCTTATCAAAGATGAAAAATCCAAAACTTTCGAAAGATGGTCATGAAAATAGATTAACATCAATTCCCCTATATATTAAAAAGTATATCTTGGTTTTCACATTCCAAACATGTGAATACCTTCATCGTATATTCCCTTGAAACATGGTAACAACCTTAATTACCACAAATCATCATGGAAATCATTCATGCTTCCTTATTCCAATGATTACTAGATATATCTTTTAAATCCAAGAAGTTTTCAAATTCATCCTTGATAACATATATCAATTTTTCAATAAACAAGTCCAGGGTAATATATACCATACAATTTACTTATTTATATCCAACATATCTTCATCCAAACATCATTATCTCAATGTCAGACATTAATTAAGGGTTACCTTATCTTAATCAAAATATCACTCTTCCATGAAATAACTTTTCTAAATCTTGTTTTCTATTCAAAATTTCCTTTTAAATCCTTAAAGAAAACTTATACTAAAAATAAATACACATCTCATGATTCATATAACATAATCATTGAATTCCAAAATACTTCATTAATACAACTTTATTCTTAAACCATTACTCAGGCTTCATCAACTTATTACTTAATGCCTATTTCCTAGAATATAAAATATGAACCATGTCTTAAGGTTCCTCAACCTCAATCCAATCATGATTCTTATGATTAATGTAATCAATAGTGGAAGAACATTGCATACCTTTCACATGTCATTTGTGGTATATTCATTATTAGTATAAAAACCATCACTTCTTCCAGTTTTCTGATTCTCTTCACAATCCTTCTACAGAGGAAATCAATTTTCATAATTACCATAATTTTTACATATAAAGCAGTCATAAACTGATAATACCTTAGGAAGGCCAGCATTCTCTTCCATTCTGTTAACCAAACTCTTCATTTTTCTCATGCAGTCACTTGATTTGTGTCCTTTTCCATAATAAAAACATCTTCTTGTTCCTCTAAGACATTCACTTAGGTGATTATTTTCACATTCTTGAAAAAAAGGAAAATTAACCCTCTTTCCTCCATGGTTTTTATTACCCTAACTCCCAGTGAACTCCTTATTTCTCTTCCTTGGTGAGTCTGAGAGTTGGTTCAGGTAAACACTATTAATCATGTTCTGTGAAAAATGATTAGGCTTGATCACAACATATTTCACTCTAGTGATCATCCCACTTGAATTATCATCAGTAAATCATCCATCACATTCAACATTAATCCAGTTCCTTCTATTTCCCTCCATTGACTAAAACCAGAAGCATAGTGTGAGCATTACTTATCATAGTAGAAAACCATATAGTCATGAAAATAATTACTTATAGGATATCTAAATCATGTCACCTTACATAATCTAGGACAGACAAGTTTCATCCCAGGTTATTCATTGGAAACTTATATTTAAATCCTTAATAATTGTTTATTAAGAGTTTTTTAATTCCCAAATCATATCCCCTAAGAGTGTCAAACCATGTGTGTAGTAAGGCCCATTGTCACGTACCAGATTACCCTGAGTCAAGCTTGTAACATCTTGTCAGAGTTGGTACCCCTAGGTATATTTGTGCCAAATACACATCCACTTATAGTATCTATTCATGGATGTATTTTTAGAAAACCACTCATTTTATCCTTTACCAAAATTCCAGGACATTTTCCTAAATGTTAACTCATCCTTATGCTTAACCTTAGAAACACCCTATAAATATCCTTAGAAATAAACCTAGGGATATCACTAAGGTTTTCTCATCCTAGTTTACAAAGGTTGACTAAACCTTTCATTTGATACAAAATATAGTGAAACAGGCTTAACATACATAGATATTACATCATTTTAGACAAATATTTAGTACATTTCAAAAAGGCATGCATGAGTATCATAATAGTTTAGTGTCTTTGGAAACTTGGAAAAAAATCTTCTATCCTGCTGAAATATCTTCAAAATCTTCCATAAATATATACACTATTAGAAATTATATTTAAAATCTTTCTTCATAACCTAGGGAGAGGAAACATAAGAAAGGGGTGAGAACAGATGCTCAGTATGGGTAAATAAATAAAATATGCAAGCATAACATGAACAAAAGGGTATGAAACATGAACATAACATTTGAAGGTCATATCCTGCATATCAAAGATCATAATAAAGATTGAAAATTTATAAGAAATTAATCATAAGACAATAATAAACATAATACATGAGAGAATAACATAGGAATAAAACATGGGATTGTGGAAAACACATATAAAACCCCTAAGTCAAGGTGACCTACCAAGAGCTTTGTAACATGTTAGGCTTGGTTTAATAACCTATGTACCTGCTTCGGGATTAGGATTCCCTCCCATGTACCCTATTGTTTTGGGATTGGGATATCTTCCCATATACCCTATTGTTTTTTTATTGGTATGTTCTTCCTTATTCCCTCTTGTTGTTGGTTTAGTATGTCTTATCGTGTACCCTCTTGTTTCAGGATTGGGATGTTCACCCATGTCCCATATTTTTTTTGGGATTGGGATGTCCTCCTATGTACCCTCTTATTTTGGTATTGGGAGGTTCTCCCATGTTTCCTCTTGTTTTAGTATTGGGATGTTCTCCCATTTTCTCTCTTATTTTGGGCTTGGGATGTCCTCTCATGTACCCTTTTATCTCATAAAACATTTATCACTAACCAATTCATTAGAGGGAGATATAGGTCCAAACCATCTCATAATAAAATCATTCATACATGCACCACAAGATAATAAAACATTCATCATATCGTGACCCATAAAAAGACATAGGCTTTATAAACATCAAATCATAACCCATGAAATGAAATAGGTATCATTAATATTTCATCACATAATAATCTATGAAAAATAGATAGGTTTTTATAACCATTTCATCAAAGCATAACCTGTGAAAAGAAGTGAGGTTCATAAACATAGAAATCATAGAAAAGAAACCTATTTCATAAAAATATAACCCGTGGAAGAGAAATGGGTTTTATAAATACCATGACTTTAAGCATAACCCATTCATATAAAGGATATGAATTTAATCTTTATAACATTTTCTTAGAAAGGCATGAGTAACATCAACGTACAACATCTTAGATGGTAAATAATTTTGAAACATATTTCAAAAACATTTCTTGAGGAAAATATAAATTCTTTTTTGAAAAAGAATTTTTAATACATAAAACCATTTAAAAATATTTTTCTTAGAAAATACCTTGAAAACTTATAATGAAGTAATGGAATCATTTTGAAAAACTATTTCCTTGAAAACTTATAAAATAATATTCAAAATATTTTAAAAAAAAATTTGAAATTTTTTTGAAGACTTATAAAAAGAGTTTTAAATTTTTTTGAAAACCATTGTACTTGAAAATTTATAAAATAATCTTGAAAAAATTTTGAAAACCATTTTCCTTGAAACTTATATTTTTGAACGAAGAAAGGTTAAAGTTAGAATTTCCTAAAAAAACACTTTCTTAATTATATTATGTACCAAAGAGTAGAATATGGCACTGATTCATGATAATATCATGAAATAACATAGGAGAATGAAAATCATGAATATTCTTGAGATATTGATCATAACATTCCATTAAAGGAATCATAAACATAAAAAATATTGAAAATCAATGATATTGTCTCAATAGACTCTTATAAATTGGTATCTTGGGTTCATACTCTCCATGTAAGGAAATTAAATTACGTGAAGTACATAATATAATGAAAATATTTAGATTAATGATATTTCCTGAAAAATGGAAATATATACACCTCAAAAAAGAGCTTAGGTGCATAACAAAACACAAGTCTCAAAGAAGATAAATTAAGACAAAACATTTTACCGATTTGGAAACTTTTGAAAGTTAAACCCCATAAAAGAAGGAACATAAAATGGGAATGTGAATACCCATAAATTTAAGTACAAAATATATAGAATAAAATCATGTTCAGTACATAAACCACACAAATGGGAAGAGTGGAAAACATAGATTGTATCTCATAGAAATTAAAAGTGAGATGAAATACCCTTACCTTGTGTGTCTTGACTCTCTTCGTACTCATACAAGATTCTTATATAATAAATATAAGTTTATTCTAAATATTTTACAGAATAATATTCTTATACATAATACCATATATATTTTTTATTATGACCTTGCATTACCCACTTGTTAACGATCTTATGTTAAAGTTTCACTTCGGGTAAAATTTTCATTGTTCTTTGCATGTGCCTTAACTTGTTACATATTTGGTCCTTATACTTATATCATGATTACATAATGTAAACCATGATATAAATAGAAGGTATATACATTATAAGTCTTTTATAATAATCTATATAATATAGGAGTATGAAATTTAATACACTATTCATGGAGACGGTAATCCATACGTACATATGAACGTTGTTTCCATATTTATTGTAGTATTGAAAGAAAGTATGTAAATAACACACACACACACACACGTGCACATATATATATATATATATATGTATGTATGTATATGTATGAAAGTATGTATGTATATATATTATTACAGTATCATTACTATATCACATATATCATATAATTTCATTAAACTCATCCTTAATACATTCCATGTGGTGTGTGAATGAATCACATCACTTTGAGGGGGAAGTAGTCCACACTTCCTCGAATGAGATTATCATATTAACACCAAATGGAAAGTAAAAAAGTTGTGTGTTGTAAAAGGAATAAATAAGATTAAATACATATTAAATATAATATATAACATATATAAACAGAGTGTCATGATAATGGCCACCATGATTGGTGATAAAGGATAAATGAACAATCATTATTTTGTGAGGGAGTAGTTTGTTGTACACAGAAACAGTATGTCCAACATCCATTAGATGGAGGTGTGTGTAAGTGTGCATAGAAAAATTTTCATAACAAAATAATAGTATATATTGGATAATATTTTTTCCCACAATAATGAAATAAAGATATTGGAGGGGTGAAGAAGGAAAATAATGGAAAGGGGCTTGAGAGAAGATGTTACCTCTTAATCAGGAAACTCTTTATGGTTTATGTCAAAAGGCATCCTTGAGAGTATTTCTTCACAAAGGGAGACTTCAAGTTATAATGGAGGACTTTTGGGAGGATATTTGGGAATATATTGTCTTAACTTAAAAGGTTTGAGAGGTGTGAATAAAGGGTAGAGGTGGTGGCCTTTTATGGGGAAGAAAAAGGACTCACTTGGAATTTTTAAAAACAAGTTAGGTGTGCACATTTTATTACCTAAAAAATTCAAAAAAAACCAAAAAAACTCAATAATGGAAGATTTTTAGAAGAACTATATATATATAATGGGTTACATGCAAGTTTTTTAGTCATTTGGCCTCTTAATTTTAAGATTTAGTCCCAAATTAAGCTTAATTTTCCCTTAACTATTGTGATTAATTTTAATCACTTTTACTAATCATTTTGGTCAAGAATTAATTTTGTCTTATTAGAATATAAATATCAGATGGAAAAAAATGTTTTATTTTTGATTTTTGAAATTCAATTCATAGAAACAACAAAATTATGATTAGTGTTAATCCCGCAAACGAGACGAAATAACGGTGGTTTAAAGTAGGAAAAGTTCAAAAGTTTGTTAATATTTTATATTCAATTTCAAATTGAAATTGATTATAATGAATTAAAATGTATTAATAGATGTAATATTTATATAATGTGACATTAAAAAGTATTTATAATATCATTTATTACTATTAATTATTTAAAAAATGTAGTTTTTAACTAAAAAGAAGTATTTTTTTCCCTATTCATCAAAAAATGAAGTTTCGCAAATAAATACAAAAAATTCACCCTGGGATAATTTTGAAATTCTAAATTTAAAAATGAATTTTATTTTGTCAAATTAAATTTATAAATGTGTATAAATTTTATTTTATTATAAAAACTGGTTCATTCAAGAAAACAATATTTTAAACCTAAAAGGACTTTGCCAAAAATATTTTCTTTCATGATCAATAAGTTTTATTTATATAAATAGATTATAAAAAATATTTGACAAGTATTTAGTACTATTACTATAACTAGTTTTAATGGTTAGGTTATAATTATCTCATTTAAATTATATATATAAAAAGATATTTCATAAAAATTTAGTGTTGCGTGCATTATACGCCAAGTCAGTGTTGTGTGGATTGTACTCTAAGTCATATTCCAAGCTGTTGTTGCATGTAACATATGACAAGTTGGTGTTTTGAGTAACGTACACCAAGTTGGTGTTGTGGGTTGTTCAAGCCAAGTTGTTATTTCATGTAGCACAATCCAAGTCAGTATTGCGAGTAGCACAAGCCAAGTCAGTATTGCATGTGAACGGAATATTTGACTTAGTGTTTTAATATAAATATATATATATATATAGAACTATTTTCAGTGTCACATGAAATAAAAAATATAAAAATGATAAGTTAATTTGAAAAAATATATTTCAAAAAAACTCGTTGTGTTACAATAATCATGAGGAATGAACCTTGGGCTATTTTCATTTTGGACTTGATCCATTTTTATAGAATAGACTAATTAAGAGGAATGATAAACAATGAACAAATAAATCAATCATAAAATAAATAAGCCATTGATGTGTGAATCTATTCTTGTTTTTGGAATTGATTCTTGCTCGACATGGGATAAACAAATGAGATGAGTCCACATAAATCAAATTTCCTACCTCAGTTTTTTTCAATCACTAATGAAGAATGATCATGTGTAATATTAATTGGTGATATCTATGAACTCTTTTGGCATAGACGATCCCTGCGGTATCAATTTGATCTTCTGATATGTTGTTATCTCCTAATGATCTCCAAAAATTCCTCTCTAGGTCTCCATGGATATGAAGATAACGCTGAGACTTACCCTTAAATGGGTATTTATAGAGGAAGAATTTGGGGAATGTAAATTTAACAATAAATAAATTAAATTTATTTATTTATTTATTATCCTCCCACAACCATGATCACCCCAAGCATCTGATGTGTTGTAATGATATGTCATGCCTAAGGTAGAACTCATGCTCTGAACTAAAAATGGAAGCCTCAGATATTCGATTTGAGCCTCCGTTCAGGAGTTATTTAACTTTTTCAAGAAAAAATTATGTTCATGAAATTAATATATTTAATATTTTTTAAATATTAATTCTAGGATCACTGGGAATCATAATCTCACTTCGTCTCAGCTCATGGCTCTGAAAATATTACTAAATATATTTCAAATATTTATATAGAAAAAAACCAAGATATTACATAAAATCCATACCTAAATCACGTTCTTACAACCCTCCCAACATCACATAGGTCTTGGATTAATCATAAATCCAATCTAAAAATTATTTACATATATACCTAAAGATGTTGTTCAAAGAAGAGGTAAAGTTCCTAACCATGTGTTTTTATTTTACTTATACTTATAACTCTCTAAAATCTTCTCCAAATTTGAAAAAAATAATAACAAAAATATCTTATATATACTTCAATTTTATTATGTTAATGGAATAACCTATATGTATCTCCTCTTCCATCAAATGGGATACAAAACTATAGATCTTGTGTACGGAGGACTACCACCTCATGAACCAATGTAATTCATTTTCCATCACCACCTCTCACAGCTGAATATGATGATGGAATTTACATATTTATATTATATTTATGACATTAATATACTTATTATATTATAATATCACATATATATTCTTACCTTCTAATCCGTTTGAAAACAATAATGTTGCTCATGTATATATGTGGACTACTGCTTCAACATAGCGATATCAAATGTTTTTCATTTTATTTTGAAATGAATGATAATGAGGATATATTTAATGAATATATGTGATATATTTTATATTATAGTGATTTTTTAAAGGTGAAAAATTATTTATATTTCTTTTTTTTCATCTATTGGAAAAATAAAAACATCGCTCATGTGTACGTACGACCTATTGTCTCCAACAACGGTGTAACTAATTTTCCTATCTCTAAATTTTATGGAATTTTATAAATATTATATAATGATTATATATTATATTTATATCAAGTTTAAAATTCTGTATATTATAGAAACATGATCAGTGTAAAAGGACTGAAATTACCGAACCAAAATGTACATAAAAATGAAGCAATTATCGCACAAAATAGTGATTTTACATCAAAATTGTTAACAAATAGGTCATAAAAGAGTATAAGTAAATCATATATGGTATGAAATATATTATTATGGTTATTTAATAGATTTATAATAAATCTATATTTATTATACATGAGTTATGGACATGTGTGAAGGAATTCAGACTTGAGGTAAGGGTTTCTCATCTCACTTTTACTTCCATGATACTTATATAATATTCACCACTTATTTCTTCTTTTTTGTGTATATAATAACCCATTGATATGTTATATCATGACTCTATTTACCTTAATGGTATTTAAAATTTCATTTGAATTAATTTATTCTATGGGTCTTATAATCCAAGAGTTACCAAAGTGGTAAGGGTTTATTTCTCAATATCATCATCATTCAAGATTGTTTATGTTTAAGTATCCCATGGGGAAATTATTCGGTATTTCTATATTAAATACAATATATTTTATTCTACTAAAATTATTTATGAAATTTTTAAGTAATAGTATAAATTTCCTCTCCTTGGTTGTTAAAATAATTGCGAAAATATTTTTAATAAAATTCAACATTATTTCCCTCGTCAGTTGAAAATCCTTTTTCTTCCATATCCATGTTTTCTAAAAATGATTTAAAAAATGTTCCTAATATTATCCTATTATTTTTTTAAAATAAATTTTTAACCATGACTGCATTTTTATAAAAAAATGAATCTTATTTTCATTTTCCAAAAAATGTAATTTTTAATTCTTTTACCATAAATGTGAAAGAAATCTTTATTTTAACATAATCCTCATGTGCAGATGTTCCCACCATCATGACCACTCGTTTAATTTAATATTCCTTTACAAGTTTACAATTCTATTTTCAAATAAATTTTTTTACCTAATATTTTGGAAATTGTTAGATTTTAAAAGTGATTTTTAAAGTGAAAATGATATTTTTCTCAAATATTTTTTTAATGAAATTTTTATTGTATTTATATTCATCAATAACAAAATCCATAATTTTACCCTATTCTATATTATTAATATGTTGTAATTATACCATCCTTGTTATTTATCTAGATGTTTTATGATTAGTTTGACTAAGATGTATTATTTTGATATATTTTTCTATATTACTCAGGATGGTTTATGATTATGTTTATTGATTGGGGAAATTATTAACATTTCATATACTAGTTTCCAATATAAATTTTTTTGTTTATTATGTTATTGATTGGGAAAATTATTAACATTTTATATGCTAGTTTTTCAATATGGATTATTATGTGATTATGTTTCTCTCCTTTCATATGAAAAATGAATTGGACTTAGAAAGTGATGGGTGGAGGCTACTATAGTACCTAGATGCATTAATAGGTCTCATGAGTCAAACTAGCTTGGTTTTTGGCTAAATACTTACCCATTTATGTAATATTTCTTGGAATGAGTCATTGATAGTATGTTTATGATGTATGAAATTATGAATTCCCTTATTATTATATTATTTATTGATGTTCCATGTGATTATTAAATTAGTTAGAATATCCATGGTTAAGTTTCAAGATAATGTGATTATTTATATGGAATTATTTTATTATCATTTATTCCCACCATATTATGCTCATGTAATTTATTGAATGACATATGTTTCAGTTATTTACCTTCCCATATTCATTATTCCTTATTTATTCATGATATCTTCCATTGTATGCATATCATTATTGAGCATTTGATATCACTCATTTATTATGTTTCCTTTCCCCAAGATGCTAGGAAATGTTTTATGATTGATATACAGGTACAAGCTAGAGGTAATAAATATGATCAAAAAGAAAATACTATGTTTTATTTTATTTTTTCAGTTATAATAGGTGATTTAAGTATGTATTTAGTTTACCAAGATTTCTAAACTATTCGGTTCTTTAGGATACGATTTCTTGTATCTTATGTCAATATAATAAAGTAATCACTAACTATGGGCTACAAGGTTTAGGGTATTTATAGTTGTAATCATATGAAGTTTAGTAGAAACATTAAGAACTATATTTAGGAAAACATATATTAGGGAACATAAACCTATGATTGGCTTTGAGGATAAGTATAAAAACATCCTAAAGTTTTTGTGAGGACGAGATTATGAGGTTTTTTCCCTTGAATTACATTCCCATATGGATACTATAAGTGTACATGGTTATAAAACAATTATACCTAGGGGAAATAACTCTAAAAATGTCACATTATGATTTGACTCAATTTTCACATGGGGAATGATAATGGGCCTTACTATGCACCTGGTTTGAAACTCCTAGGGAATATGATTGGGATAATTTAAATTTTATTCACAAACCAGTATAAAGTATTTGAATATATTTCTATGATTTTAAAACTTTCCCAAATAAACCATGTTTATGATTATGTGATTAGATATCCATGAATTTTTAAATGTATGTTAAGTATTTAAATAGTCTTGGGATTATAAATTATGTTTCATAATGTTATGATGTAATATAGTGTATGAAATTTCTTAGAAATGGTGCCTAGGGGAAGGAATGGGAACCATATCAATACACATAATCCATATAGGGACTTACCTCCTGGGAAATATAACGAAGTTGGAGCTAGAGATGTAGTTGAAACTGATCTAATTATAACCTTATTAGGGAAGCTGACTCGGGTTATGAGTAATAAAATTTTCTATATTAAGTATATTATTGATCCACCACACAGTGTAATAATGTTAGACCACTTCATGAATCACGTCCATCATTCAATGGGACTGAGAATCTATTTTAGATGAGCAATGGATAAGTTCCTTAGAGAAAATATTTCTTTCTCTTGGATGTAATGAAAAGGATAAGGTTTTCAGGTAATTTTATCATCTCTCAATGGGTACAGATCAATGGTGTTTATTAATTCAAAACACTAAGGATGATGAGAAAATGTAAAATATGGAATGAAAGGATTTTAAGGAACTTTTCTTGTAAAAATATTTCCCTTGTAGTTAATAATAGGATATGGGGGGACAATTCTTGAGTCTAAGACAAAAGGAATATGAATATATTTCTATGTATGAATAAAAATTTATAAGGTTATAAAGTAATGTTTCAGACTATGTATGTAATCCGAATAACATGATTAACTATTTATTTTATGGGTTAAATCCAATCATTTTAAGGGAACTAGTCTCCCAAACATTCTCATCATATGAGGACATAGTATCATGTTCTATCAATACAAATAAAGAATTATCCAAGATTTATGGATTAGATGGGATGAAAAAAAATATGAGGATGGTAGAGAAAAAAGTGGATAAGGGGAAGAATAGAAATAAGTATTTTACCACATGTGATAATTTCAGAAAGAAACACTCTGGTACTTTCCTAAAGGGAATGGGATTTTTCTATAAGTGTGGATAGAAAGTACAATATGATCGTGATTTAAAGCATAAGAATGAAGTTTCCAATGTGCAATGATTCAACTATAAGGATATAGGACACTATGTGAATGATTTTCCCAAGTGTTAAGAGAATTTTCCCTAGAAAAGGCCTTGGGATCAAGTTCAATATTATGCTATTAATATATCCAAAGTGGAATTATTAAAGTTCTTGTGTATTTGGATTCAAGAATTATGTTGTATAAATATTTTTACCAATGGTGTTTTGGTTTCAATAATCATTAAACATCTAAGGATTTTGTTAATTTTGGAAGCATATATGTCTTAATTTACATAAGAGTTATGGATACCTTCATGGGATTATGAGATTTAGGTTGATCGTAAGTTCAATGTCTTAAACACCCCTCTTTTTAGGCTTTATGTGATGGAAATTTATCAAGATTAAGGATATTTTTAAAGACATTTATGAAAATAAAACCCATTGGTTTAGTATATTTCTACGGAAAAAATTATTTAAGGAATAATGCCTTTACATTTTTTGGACATAAGATTAAAGGTATTGATAACCTTTAGGGTCAATATTATCACTAATGGTAAGGTAATAATTGCTAATTAATATTATTTGATTTTGTGGACAAAATAATTCATATATAAAACCCTTGTGGTTATAAAATGATTTGATAAAAAATTTAATTTTTTAGGATATTCATCATATTTTGTAGAATAATATAGGAATTATATTAATATGGTTTTATAAATAGAACAAACCACATTTTGGTTGATAACCTGTCATATCTATTAAGGTCATGGGGCTTGAACCCACAACTAAAGGCTGAAAAGGGTGTATCACCCACCACTGGCCTACATGATGTACTTATTAGTTAGACATTTTTTATATAAATTAATTAATGTATTATATTTTATTACTTGTACTACCCATTTTGGTTTTGGTCAATATTTATAGACATACAAAATGAATTTCCATTCTTTTATAGATCTTATGATCCAGTAAAAGTTAATTTTAGTGCTTCAAGAGTTAAAAAATCATCTTGGATTTTCATTTCTTAGAGTAAGAAATAAAGTGTAAATTTATTTAAGTATTACCAAAGGATGAAATTGTTAGTATATTTTCTGGTTTTCTCTATCATGATATTAAAAGGATCCATCAACTCTAGGAAAATAATCATGAAAAAAAATGTTATCCTATTACCTTCATATTCGATGAATAAATATTTTTTCAAACATAAAAAATTTATGGTTTTGTGTTTATAAACATTTTATTGATCATTCACTTTATTATGATCAATTATCTCTATCACCATACACAATTATTTATACTTTTCTTCTATGTCCATATTTTCACTTCTCACTAATGTTATCCTATATGGAAACCTAGTTATGTGTTTTTTCATATAACTTTTGTATTTCCCTTTTCCTATTTTAATAGGAATTTTTTTAACCCTTTTTATGATGTGGTTTTTCAAAAAATATATTTTTAGATGGAAATCCCTTGATCTCTGAGTGTAATTTCAAATTATGAGAACATTATTTATAGAAGGTTGGGAGAATCTAACACCCCAAGATTTTAAAAGAAGAAAATTATGATCAATAGAGTATGTGACGTGTGAATCAAAGCTTTAAATACCCAAAAAATATACTTATTTAAATTTAATATCTTTTATTTCTTTTTTTACACTCAACACTAAGTTTAAACAAATTGTAATATATTATTAAAATATTATTATTTACTATGACTATTATAACCTAACTATTAAATCCGAGGGTATGGAAAGGAATAACTAAATTATAAAAATTATATGGTTTAAAAATGTATATATAATTTTAATGGTTATCAATTTATAATAAATAAAATTAATAATAATTTGAAAAAAAAATGTTTTTCTAAAAAAAATTATTTTTTCTAAAAGCAGTTTTATCGAGTTTTCCACACTTATTTTTAAATTAATTTTTAATAATTTTATAAAGTTTATTTTACATGTTTAACTTATTTTTTTAAATTACCATTTCAAAATTATCTTAGATCAGTTTTTTATAATTTTTTGAAAATATTAATTTTTTAATGAATAGTGAAAAATATTTGTTTTTATTGACAACTGCCATTTCATTTTAAGAATTTAAAAGTTACATTTTGATTTAAAATATGTTTTAAAAGTAAAATTGGTTAAATTATATTATAATAAATACAATTTGGGCCATCATAATCAATTTCATATTGAATTTTGATATTGAAACATTCTATACTTATAAAAAAATTCTTTTGAAAAATCGTGATTTCATCGCATCTATAGAATATTTTTTAAATTAAGTTATACCACTTCTATGAATTTAATTTGTAAAAATGGATTCCATAATTGGAAATAGAATAAATAATATTATATAATTAGTTCAGTTTATTTTTTTCATAATGAATAGTAAAAATAGTAAAATAATGATGATGATTATTAAGGTTAAAACGGGTTTAATAGAGGGTTAAACTGAATGATAAGGGTTAAAATAACATATAAACTTATATAATTTCTATTAGACAACCATATTTAGACCTTATATCATCCATGGTTCAAGAATTATCCATTTTGAGCCTTGTGACATGTGAAAAACATGCATATCACTTTTTCTTTTAAAAAATTCCAATTGTGTCCTCTCCACCACTTATAAAAGGCCATACCCTCTCCTCCCCTCTTCACACTCCCAAAGCCTTTTGGTTCATAAAATTTCATGACCAGAACCATTTAGTCCCACCTATCCAGTGATAAGCTAATTTTGGATTCCCTGATCTCTCCTTCAATAGGCTTGGGGTTGGCAACCGGCACCAAGTATGCATATCCCACAAATGGTTGGCATTGGCCTACTACATATGTACACATGGACACATATCCAAACTCATAAAATGCTGATAAAGTATAAAAAAATTATACCATAAATGCATGAATAAAATCTATCTAACATCAAAGTATGACAATAAGTACTGGAAGTGATAAAGGGTCCAAATACAATCCCAACCAAAACAACAAAGGAGTCCATCCTTCTCAGAAGGAGGAGACTAATTTAAAATGAAACATCAGTTTACTCCTCAGTTTTTATATCCTGGAACTATGATCCCCATGATCCTGGTCCTCCCAATACTCTAACAAAAGGTCACTCATCTAAAAAATACATGACATGTTCAGGCAGATTCCATGCAAGTGTGAGTATAACAATACCCAATAGGACACCTCTAAATCACTAAGCATAATGCATCAAGAGTTGTCATCTCCTAACAGAAATAAAATAATAAAACCCAGAAATATTCATAATAGAAAACTAGTCTCAAGAGGTCTCAACCAATACTACTATCCATAGGATACTACTCATTGCTTCAAGGTAATGCTTGTTCCATGAGAACTCGCCCCATGATCCATGCTATCACCGGTGACGCCCCATCCAAGAGGTCATGATTGTTGGCCCCTACCCAATAAGTACTCACTAGATATTTTATGATCTCATCATCCAGGTGGGGGATCACACCCAGGGCCACTACAGGACACCACAAACACTACCAGATCTTCCTTTTAAATAGGGGAGTTATTCCTTTTTCTTAGTGGTCACGCTGATACCACAAACCCCACCTAGAAATGATTGGGGATCCCACCCTAGTCCCATAGGTTGATGCACTAAACTCTATTTGAAACTGAACCCATCGAGGGTATCACAATCATATTCTAAGGAATTTATCCCACATAGAAAGAGGGTAATAAATTTCACTCAACTGGTCATGGTCTAAACAGAGGAAATCAAGGGTTCCAAACAACCTCATATGGATTACACGACATGTACTAGTGGTACATGAAATGTCTTTCCAAACATTGGTCTTCTCGTGTATCACCACATCACACAAAATGTAAACCTTGAAATACATGGTGTGTACTCCTAGGGTACACTACATGTAGAGGTCAACCGGATATCTACTTGTGTCATGTGTCCATGCCTATTTACTTTGAGTTATGACAGTGTACACCTGGTTGTTTTTGAGTACATAGCTCTGTCCCTGTACTCTAGTCATGTATGAGTACATGTCTTAGCCAGTGTACTTAACCTGTTCCATATATCCTTTGAGATTCACAACATTCCACCATCTATAGGTCACATGGTGTGTGGTAGGGACCATATGGAATGTAATCCTTAACCTTTTTTTGAAACCCTAGTACTACAGTTGGGGGTCCCACATGGCATGTAATTCCAGATTACATGCTGTATAACACAGGTTTTCAAAAAAACCATGGATTTCTTCACATGTCTTCTGGATCTGATATCACCATGGTCAATCTCAATAGAAAATGAGTATTTAGGGTCAGTCGACCCTCAACATCAATGTTCATCAGAAACCTAGCTTTAAACCTCTCAGAAATATCCATGTCGAGCTGCACCATTTCCACACCATACTTTCATCATGCGTCAGCTAAGAAAATGTAAATCATCATTTTGATCCTAACCCTCCTACAATCATCCTCTATTGTCAAAACTTGATCCTAACCTTGATCATAAACCAAATTCACAGTATCAATATGTTGTTCTAAATAATGGTCACACAATGATCAGATATCAGTTATTCATTTAATTGTGGGACAAAGAAACTTTCTACATTGAATATTCCAAGAAATGTGGGTGAAAACCATAAACCATAAACATAAGGAACAAACCTCAGCCTTTTTCATTTTTTCCTCGATCTGTTGTTATAGAATAGATGAAAAAAAATGAATAAGCAACAACAAACAAATAAATCAACCAAAAAATAAATCAATCATTGATGCATTAATCAATTCTTGTTTGTGGAATTGATTCATGTTAGAAATGGGATAAACAAATGGGATAAATCCATATAAATCAAATTTCCTACCTCAAGTTCGTATTAGTCACTGATAAAGAATGATCCCATATCATAGTCATTATCAAGATCCATGAACTCTATTGGTGTAGATGATCCTTACAGTATCAATTTGATCCTCTAATCCATTTTTGTCCACCAATAATCACCAATGGTTACTCTCTAGGTATCTAGGGTTATAAAGCTAACCTTGAGACTTATCTATAAATGGGTATTTATAGAGGAAGAATATAGGTCATGGAAATTTAATAATAAATAAATTAAATTAATTAATTAATTTATGATCTACCCATGACAATTCTCAACCCAAGTGCCTGACGTGCTTCAATGTTATGTCATTATTAGGGTAAAACTCAAACTTTGAACTCAATGAAAGACTCATATTTCTAATTTGAGCCTTTATTCTATAGTTATTCCAATTTTTATTAAAAAATATTTTCACATGATATTAATATATTTAATATTTTTAAAATATCAATTTTTGGATCACTAGGCCTTAGAATCTCACATTGTATCATCCCCTATATCCAAAATTATTACTATATATATTAAATTATTTACATGAAAAAAATAAGGCATTACATTCTCCCCACTTTAGTTATTTTCATCCCAAAAATCAAAAATTACTACCCAAAAAATGTGGGTATTATTCTCGCATCTAGGTCTCGCACTCCTAAGTTCTATCCTAAAGATTCTCATATTACCACTGAACAAGAACTAAGGTAATCTCTCACTCATGGATTATCCTCCTCTACTAATCCTCGATCTCCACTGGGTACTCCATAAAGTTATATCCATCCTCAACGTCTAACTCTCCCCACAAGATAACATGTGATAGTTCATGCATGTACCTCCTCATCTATGATACATGCAATATGTCGTGTACCGAATCCAAATTTTATGGTAGAGTGAAGAGGTACTCTACCTCACTGACTAATCGTAGTATCTATAAAGGGATAATGAACCTCTAAGATAACTTTCCACCCCAAAATCTTTGTACTCTACATCAAGGTGAGTCCCTCAAGAACACATGTTCTCCCTCCTATAACTACAAAGGATTACATATCTATTCCTCAGAGGAACTGTGACAGCTCTATGTAGTACTCATCCACTCATGGATAACCTTCACCTTCTCTTTCATAGATCGCACCAACTATGGGCCCATTAATTTTTACTCACTTGGATTAAACTAACATTGTGGTGACCTACAATGTTTAATGTACAAGGCATATAATGGTACCATACCAATGGTGTAATGGTATTTATTATTGTGTGTAAACTCTACCAAGGGTAGGTGATCTTCCCAAATATGTCTAAAGTCCAACAAGGAAGCATGTATCATTTCCTCAAGAACTTGAATGGTTCGCTCAGTTAGGTAGTCATCCTAGGGGTGAAATTTCATGCTCAAATACAACAGAGTCCCAAATTCCTCCTACAATCCTCTCCATATTTATGATATAAAGTGAGCATCATGGAATGAAATTATCACCGAGGGAACTCTATGTATCAAGACTTTCTCCTACATGTAAAGTAATCCCAAGCTCTCTAGTGAACTCTGATATTAGATAATTAGAAAGTGGGATGAATTGGTATGTCATTCTATGACCACCTAGATGGAATTGTGTCCTCTATACATATGTGTTAACCCCATAACAAAGTCTATAGATATACCATCCCACTTCTAATCGGTCACATCAGGGGGTTTGGCTAAACCTGCTGGGACCTATTACTCAACCTTTATCTACTGAAAAGTGATACATCCAGAGAAAAACTATGCTACACCTTTCATTATAACTAGCCACGAGAACTAAATTTAGAGGTCTTGGTAAATCTTTTCTACAACTAGATGTATCTCTAAAGGAGGTGTATCATACTCCCTCAACACCTCATATTACAAATCCACTGATACTATAGTCCACCCTTTGAAAATGATTATATGCTCTGAACCTTTATAAAATCCATTAGGATAACATCTGGTGAATATATTAGTATGTAAGGTCTCATAGTTGGTATCTCCATGTTGATATTACCTAACACACTAGAGAAGAGATGGGGTAATAACCATGACTATATATATGAAGCATCATCCTTTTACACTAAGGAAAACTACAATAAGGAAAACTACTCTTAATCCCCAACTAACAACTCTGAGAAATATCTCTTGCTGAGAGCATCTGCTACCACATTCTCATTCCTAAGAGTATAGAATCTCTCAAATTCATAATCCTAGAGGAACTCCAGCCATATCCTATATATAAATTTAAGATCCTTCTAAGATAAGATATACTTGAGGATATTATGTTCAGAGTGGAAGATAAACCACTTACCCATAAGGTATTGTTATCATATCATTAGGGAGAAGACAACCGATACAAACTCAAGTTCATGGTCTAAATAGTTCTACTCATGCAATCAAAACTTTCAAGACCCATAGGTGATCACTACCTATATCTGCATCAGTACACAACCAAGTCCAGTCCCTAATGTATCATAGAACACTGCATACTCAAAACCCTACTCTAGAAATATCAAGATGGGGGGCACTCGTCAACCTATACCTTAACTCCTAAAACTTCTACTAGAACATCCCTATCCATATGAAAGGATTATCCTTCTGGGTCAAAGTAGAAAATGGTGTTTATATTCTAGATAAATTGGGCACTAAACAATAGTAGTGTCCTTCCAACCTAAGGTAGATTCATACCTTCTGCACGCTCTTGGGTGGGTCCCAAGATAACACTACCTCAACCTTCACTGGGTCCACTGCTACACCATTATTTGAGATGAAATGTCTTGGAAAATAGACCTCCTAAATCTAGAACTAACACTTAGAGAGTTTTACATAAAGATGATTCTCTCAAATTATGTTTACAACCATCCCTAATTTTCTTGTATTCTCCTCCTCATATGAAAAGTACACTAGTATATCATCGATAAAGACCACAAAAAAATCAGTCTAATAAAGGATAAAATATCATGTTCCTGTGTTCCAAGAACACATCTAGTTAATTTTTCACACTAAAGGTAATCACCAAGTACTCATAGTGACTATAGCTATATCGGAATGTCATCTTCAGTACATCCTCATCATGTACTCACAACCTATGATAGCCTGATCTAAGTTCAATCTTTGATAACTATTGTGCCCCTCTAAATATATCAAAGAGGACTTGAATCCTTGGTAGTGGATACTTATTCTTCATAATCAACTGGTTCAGGTGTTGATAATCCACACACAACCTTAAACTTCTATCTTCCTTCTTAGTCAAAAAAATTAGGGTTTTCTAGGGAGAAACATTGGGTCTCAAAAAGAACTTCCTTTGCAAGTCCCGCAATACCACCCTCAGATCTCAAATATCTATAGGATTCATCTGATATACTGGAAAAAATTATCAGGTTCATACCGAGGTGTAAGTCAATATATAAGTCTATCTCTTAGTAGGGAGGTAAGCAAAGCATGTCTGCAGGGTATACTTACACATACTCTGCCACCATAGTAGGGAACTAGTAACCCATAGCATCCACTACTCCAAGAGTCATGTTGTTGGGAAAACATCCCTCGAGGTAACATTAAAGAATTTTTGAGGTATTTGTGTTTGTTGAAAAAGTTAGTGTGTTTGTTGAAAAATAGGATTTTTATGGAGATTTTTTTAGTTCCAGATATATTGTTGACAACCTATGTTGAAAAAGAACCATGAAAAAGTAATGGTCGATCTGGAGGAAGTACAAAAAGAACAGATATAAGGTGGTGTCATTTTCCAGTGCTTTCCAAATTTTTGGGCCTCAAAATTGGTAAATGGGAAAACATGTTTTTGGAAAAGGAAAGTGTGTGCAAGATTAAAGGTGGTTTGGAAACTTGCGCATAAAGAATGTTTTGGGATGAGAATGTCAAAAAATAGAAAGGGCATAAATTTCTCCAAATATTTGGAAATGTGAGAGAAAGATGAGGTTTAGTGAAAGAAACATGCCTACCCAATGTGACGTCAAATGGGGTTTTTTTCACTTGAAGAGGATCTTGCGCGACACGGTGAATCTTCTAATCAGGGGTTGGAAACGCCTATAAATAAGAAGTGACCCCCCTCATTCGAAGAAGATCAACACTTAGAGAGAATTAGAGCTTTGTATTTCATAAGAATTTTGAGAAAATGGAGTTCCAAAAAAGATTTTGAGTTGCATGCAAGATAAGAAAGTTTCACATAAGATTTGGGTTGCGCGTAAGATTGAAGTTACGTGCAAGGTATGTTTCGCAACAAAAGTGTAATATTGTATGCAAGGCATTAAAGTTGCATGCAATACACAGTAAGGGTTTCACGAAAGATTTGAAGTTACCCGGTAATATTTTGGTAAAGTTGTATTCATCAGTGGATGAAAGTGGGGCATCAATAGAGCATCTACATATAGTGAAGGATGCATTCATTTGTGAAAATGAAGGGACATACAATTCTATAAACTGTGAGTGGATATTTTGGAGAATCAGTGAGTACACTTCAGTTGAGTGAGTAGAGAGATTTCAAATATTGA
The DNA here is from genome assembly GCA_963277665.1 of Viscum album. Lineage (NCBI taxonomy): Eukaryota > Viridiplantae > Streptophyta > Magnoliopsida > Santalales > Viscaceae > Viscum > Viscum album. The sequence continues at coordinate 1,190,908,595 of OY728123.1, read as the reverse complement.
TTAGTTGTACACTAGGAGGGACAGTGAGTTTGCTTCGAACTTTGTAAACAGAAGTGCGCTTTTAGTAGATTTAGTACATCGGAACATCATCAATGTATGCTCCTTAGAAGTATCCCAGTAAGGGTGAACCAAGTAAAATTATTGTGTCTTGTGATTTATTTAATATTTTTTCATAATCTACAATATTAAGGAGAGAGAAGAGTGTTTTGTCTAACAAAGAAACAATATTAGTAAGGGTAGCTATTTTAATCTATCATACTCTAATTCACCCCTCCCCTATTAGGGTATCTAACCTAGTGGACCTAACAAATGCTAGAAAAATAATGAGTAATTGGTTACATTATCATATGTATGATATCATTATACTCTTCATGTGTTTCTTTCTCATCCAAAAAGGAAAATCTAGATCCATCCCCAAGGATACACAGCATCCTCTTCCTGAAATAGTCAATTTGGGCATGAATTGTGGATAGCCATTCCATACCTAAGATATAGTTATGAGCCCTAATCACTGCTACTAAGAGATTTAATATGAGGCTCTTTCCTATAATAATCATGCCACTCTATCAGTAGAACTTTGTGATCTATTAGTCACCTTAGGTCAGAGTCTCCAAACATAAGGGTCAAGATAAGGGCTCAACCGGAATATCTAAGTCTCAATCCAGATAAGTGGTAAAGAAAGATTGGATCTCACCTATGTCTATCATTAATTTAGATAAGGTAAAAAATTCACATATTATACCTAAAATCTTGTTAGTAGCCTTAGGTTTATAGGCCTCCACTACCTATAGTGTACCCATCCCCCCTATCTACCAGCTTCCATAGCCTGTCACAGACCACCTAAGGGTGGTGGTGGTAATTGGTTAAACCGCCTTCCACCTTCTAATACCCCACCTACTCCTCTACCATGTCTATTACCCTAAAAAATTCCTTGCTCTTAATATTTCATATGTATAAGAATTCTATTGATCGTCTACATGTTAGTTGTATGACATGTTGAAAAATCCAATGAAATATGCTCTTGACTATCTTATAAGAAGAATCACCTCTCCATCAGTTGACTCAAGACATCCTAAGTTCCTTGAACCACCTATCATATATACTAGGATCACATCCTGAATTGTCTCACATTACCAGATCCATGAGAATACCCTTATCTACCAGCTTCTAGGGTCACTGCTCTGGCGTACCCACTACCAACACTCACTATTAGTGTCTTCTCTACCAAGAAGATCTCCATAACTAAATATCTCTTAAGAACTACAACATTAGTGAAAATAAAAATATATATAACCAAAGCCCTAATATATTGGAATAATATCTGGTTAAAGGTTCATGCTCTAAATAATGGATCTCACACCATATCCATGGAGTATCATGAGAAATCAGTAAACATTATTGAATTATCTATGATAGTCATACTTCCCTAATGTAAATTCATAATATTTTAGATATTCCCTAATTTAAATGTGTCCAGATAAAAATATTTCCTAAAGATATGATTAAATTCTAACCATGGGAGAGTTATCTCGTCATGTGATTGAGTCACCAGACTCCACCATCACCGAGTGAATCCCTAAAGAAGACTCACTGTGAGGACTTCCATCTGATTGTAAGGAATCCTCATAAGGTAGAAAACTCTAGAAACTACCTCTAGACAATCCTTAGCTACTTGGGGGGATCTATATTTATATAATACCTATGAGGTCACTTCCTCTGAAACTCATATAGTACACTCCTTTTGTATGCATCCTTGGTCACTGCTATAAGAACTGTCTACTGCTCTATGGGTGGTGGAATAACTAGAAACCAATATAGAGGTACTATCTCTTATACAATCCCATATATTATAACCACATTACTTGATATATTTTCATCATGATCACATTGCAGAATCTTAGTTGTCTATCTTTACAGAGGTTTCCTGAAATAAAAAAGACATGCCATGTTCAATGAGTATATCTAGTGAGATGAATTAATAAGTACATGGACACTAAAACCCATTCCTATATTATTCATGTACCAATGTTTTTACTTTCTACCAGTGTCTACATGTACTGATTCAAAAAGTATGTTTTTTAGAGTCCTAGTGAATGGATACATCAGCCACTACAGCAATACTAGAGTCTATGGCTGAAAAATTGAACACGAAACACTTAACTTTATTTCAAAAAATCCTAAAAAATCTCACAACTAGATAAAAATCCATGATCTGGTGTATAACCTGGATTTGGTACCACTCTATCATGACCCGACCCACCAGGTCTTCCTAGTTTGTGATAAGATGAGTGAACTTGTATACATCTACACATCTCCAAGATCATACAATGTTGATAAAGTAGAAACAATTGATATCATAAATGTATGAATAACATCTATCCCATATCAGAGTATGAAAATAAATATTGCAAAGAAATAAAGGGTCTAAATATAATCCCAAACAAAAAACTAAAAAGGAGTCCAACCTGATCATAAGGAGGGTACTACTGTAAAATGTAACACCAATATACACCTCGGTCTATCTAGCTCGAAACTATACTATGCCTGCTTTTATTCCTCCCAAGACTCCATCAAAATATAGATCATCTTCATAAAACATGACACATGTGGGAAGATCCCATACAGGGTTGAGTATAAAAATACATAGCATGAAACCAAAAAAATCACTAATCATAAAGAATAAATAGTATTTAGGTCATAACAACAATAGAATAAACAAAACCCAGATATACACAAAGTAGAAAACCATTATCATGTGGTCTCAACCAATATTGCCAGCCACAGGATACTGCTTTAGGCTTTAAGGTAATACTCATTCTGGGATAACTCACTCCATGATCCATGTTATCACTTATGAAACTCATCTAAGAGGTCATGATCATTGGGCCCCACCCAATAAGTACTCACTATATCTCTGATGATCTCATCATCCAGGTAGGGGATCACACCCAGGGCCATTGGGGGACACTATAAACCCTACTAGATATTCCTTCTATATTGGGGATTGATTCCCCATACATGGTGGTTACTCTGATACCACGAACCCCACCTATAAATGATAGAGTATCCCACTCTGGTCCCACATGGGGATAAACTAAACTCTATCTAAAACTGAACCCTTTGAGGGGATCAAAATCCAATGCCAAGGATGTAATTCCACACTTTACCCTCTGTTTCGCACGGAATCCGGGGATGACCTCCTGGAAGGGAGATTCAAACGTTCCGATCGGTTTCTAACGGGTTTGTTCGTAGAACCGGAAACATCCAATGATTCCACATCCGCTTGGACCTACTTTCCAAAGGCAGGCGCTCATTAGCTTGTGGGCTAATGAGGCTTAGGAATTTGCATTGGTCGAGAGGATGGGAGGTCGGACTCATCACACCTTTTTGAGGGGAATTATTGCCTACTTCGGGACTCTCTTTATAGATTTAAGTTATGTTCGTGAATCCTTATTACATTACCAAGTATAAAATGAGCTTTCCTTTAGTTTTAACAATCAATGATTAAATATGCAAGAAATTTAGAGAATCTTTTATATGTATTCGAGGTTCTTCATCAATATAGAATCATCTATATTTGTTTAGAGATTCTTGGTCAATGGCATCCTTCAAAACATTTATATAGAAGTCTCTTGGTCATTTTGATGACCAGGCTGGTTTTAAAGCCACTCAGTGGGGCACTTGAAGTTTATCGTCATTCAGAAGGACATAGATTATTTCAAAGTTGGGATCGAACCCATAAATGGGCTACCTACGTATCCTTTGTTTTGGAAAAGGAATCAGAACCCACGTAGTTCGAGAAATGGAGTATGATGTTTATGATTGATGGCTCAAAGATGAATGTCATAATTACTTTTATACTCTAAGCTCACGTGAGTCATGCTCGGTGTGAGAAACAAGAGGTATTTAGTAAAATTTAGACAATTGTGCCATGAAAGATGCAATCATAAGAATTTGTTTGGGGTTTATGTATGGATGACTGCCCAGACAGATGAATGTTTAGGATTTACTTTTAGGGAGAAAATCCATGAACAGGGTCCACAAAGTTATATGTGCTTTATGGAGATTTGAATACTCTAATCTTGGGGCTTATTCCTAAGGAGAATGCCCAAGTTAGGAGGGGACTTATGATTGGGTTTTATTCCTGAAAAGGGAACCCAAATCAAAGGTAATTTATGACTGGTTAAGAGAAGTTTTAGGGGACTTGGGGCTTATTCCTGAAAAGGAATCCCAAGGTTATGACTGAGTCTTATTCCTGAAAAGGAGACCCAGGTTAGGGATTAAGGTTTGGGGCTTACTCCTGAGGAGGATGCCCAAGATTAAAGGACTTGATTGGGGCTTATTCTTAAGAAAGATGCCCAGATCAAAGGTTTTATAACTGGGGATTATTCCTGAAAAGGAGACCCAGGTTAAGATTCTCTCATCTTAAAGGATGAGGTTGAATGAATGAACTCTCAATCTTTGGTGACATAAAGATGTTTAAATCACTAGGTTTTGAGAGATATTTCACAGAATTCCTTTCAGATAAGGATGTCAAATCAAGAAATCATGCCATAAATGGCTTTGAAGAGTATCTTGAAGACTGAATCTTGAATAGGAAGGGTGAAATGGCTTAAGAGGGGTAAAAATGGGCAAGATGGGCATCCAAAAAGATAGGGGCGCGCAAGTCTTGAAAGGCGCGCAAGTCCTGCGGCAGCGCGCAAGTATTGGTCGCGCAAGTATACTTGCGCGACATGAGGGGTACTTGCGCGATTTTCAACCAGTATTGAAATGCTTGAGCGACTCTTTATTAAACCCTTTACCATCCTCTTGAGGTTCTTCCAGAAGAGGGACGCGCAAGTTATATTGAAGGAATTAAGTAGGCGCGCAAGTGTTTGATAAGTTTCAACACTTAGGCCTTCCTTTTTCTCTTTAGATCTTCCGTTCTAGGTAAGAAATTACCTTATAAGTGTTCCGGAAGCTTTGAGAAGAGACTTGGGCGTCGGGAGCTTCAATCCGAGTTTCTGAAAAAAGATCCTCCCAAATGGGGGGCCCACAGGGTCTATTTATAGGCAAAAGAAGGCCTTGGGCGGTTACCGAGCGGTTATCACTTAGGTAGTGCAAGTCACTTGCACGACCATAAGGCATCGCGCAAGTAGACTTGCACGACCACTAGGCAGCGTGCAAGTACTTGCATGACCACTAGGCGGCGCGCAAGTGTACTTGCGCGACCATGAGGTAACTTGCGCGGCCTATGGGCAATGTTCTCCTTGTTCATCCCTTTGTCGATTTTTGATGTTTCTTCAAAGGATGAATCACATTGAGCTCAGATATTCCCCTTTTCCGGTCTTTAGATTCTGTGATGAAAGGAGCGTCAACAAAAGTCCCCCCTCAGAGTTGGATCCGGAAAGAAATGAGGATTTGACTCTGAGGAAATCGAATACATCCAAAGGAAAAGGGGGCGCGCAAGTCTTCAGGGCACAGAAGGAAGCGCGCAAGTGTGCTGGAACTTGACTTTTATTCAGAGTTCCTTTGTCTTTTGTGGGCAGTTTAAAGTCATGCATGCCGGACATAAAGGGGCTAATGTTTAAGGTCGAAATAGCTTTGACCGAAATGGATTAGAATGGATTCAATTCCTTGACAATTTATCTGAAAACATATTTACCATACTCATGTATGAGGGAAAAAATGTAAACTATGGCTTAAAAATATTTGAATCTGAGGAATGATATGAAAAAGAGCTAAATAGCATTAGAAGAATTAGTTTTCAAGAATGAAGTTACTATTATTTAACAAAACCCGTTAGGAGGTTGAAATATGCAGGGCCACCTATGGGCGTTGGCTGCATAGTCAAATAAAATAGCATCTTTTGGCTGACAAGTCTGTTATGTAGACTATTTATGCAAGGCCACCTATGGGCACGTGCTGCATAGTAAGGCAAAAGAACTCCCAAAAATTTACTTTCCTAGTGCTAAAAGCCAGTGAAAGTTTATGGAGATTCAAATTTTCTAAAGCATAGAGTTTGTTGTATGGAAAGAGGTACTTGAATATGGAGAAGATATTTCCAAACAAGAATATCGAAGAACTGGATGAATATCACTCCTACGAAGGTCTGACCCAAATGTAGGGAAGAAGAATAAACCATAGACTTGAATACTTTCAGATCATGAAAAAGGATATGGGACAAATACGTTAAGGATGGCTATTTTTGCGGATCCCTACATACTGCCGTTTAAGACAAATAAGGACAAAAGAGGCATTCTTCCCAAGAATGAAGTTACTATTATTTAACAAACCCGTTAGGGGGTTGAAAACATGCAGGGCCACCTATGGGCATTGGCTGCATGGTCAAATAAATAGCATCTTTTGGCTGACAAGTCTTTTATGTGGACTGTTTATGCAAGGCCGCCTATGGGCACGTGCTGCATAGTCAGGAAAAAGAATTCTCAGAAGTTTGACATTTTTGTGACTAGAAGTCATGAAAAGGTTTATGAAGATCTGAAAATATTTAAGGTTAGGATATACATAAAGATGGGTATTTTCCAATGTATATAGAGATACATAGGTCAATGAAAACCATAATCATGTTGTGGCTGGGTCTTGAATTGAAACTTGGACTTCACTACGTATCTCATAAGAATGAGAATCAAGCCATACGTAGTTCTTGAAATGCAGTTTAACGTCGTGCAGGACGAAAGTATGAGTAATCTTATTTTAGGGTCATAGAATTCGGACCATAATAATGAATACACAGTGTGTGTTTTCATGAGGACTTTTCAGCCAAGGGACTGAAAGTGAAATTTGGGGTTAGGCCCAAAAGACTTGGGACTGGATTCGAGGGACACTCGAATGTTCCTACGAATCCCATAAGGATGGGAATCAAGTCCACGTAGTTCTAGAACTACCCTTTGTACAAATTTGGTTCGTACATGTGAAGGGTGAAAGGGGACTTTAGTGCAATGATGGTTTAACCTAAGATAAAAAGTTCAGGCATTACCATGTATGCACGTAAAAAATGAAAACCATGATTGAAAAATCAATGTCAATAATAGTTCTCTTTCAAATGAGGAAATCAAAGAATATTGTAGTTTATTGTCATACCGGACAGAAGTGTTGTATAGTTTAACGTCATATAACAAGGACGAAAGTTAATCAATGTAAAGATATTGATTCCAAGGGAGGTTTCACAAATCATCATCATATGAGATGGTGGTGAAACGATGTGAAGAGATTGTTTTTTGGGCTTGAACCCTGGGAGGTTGCCTACATACCCATCCTGGAGGGCAAGGATCAAAGTCCGTGTAGTTCGATTAAAGAATGAATTAATGATCAAGTTGTTCTTGGGGACAATGATCTAAAAAAAATGTTGTTGGGACTTACACATGGTTAGTGGCCCAAAGGGAGTGTTATGGTTGATGTTCGCTCTAAGCTCACGTGAGTCATACTCGGTGTGAGAAACAAGAGGTAATAACAACCTTAACGCTGCACAGTTTAGTGTCATGTAGCAGGGACAAAATAACAGTTTTAATGTCATGTAGGACATATCAAGGACTTTCTGTACAGTTTAGCGTCATGTAGTTAGGACGATGGGGACAATACAGTTTAACGTCATATTGGACGAAAGGGGGATTGTGCAGTTTTAATGTCATGCTGGACTTTTGATGATTATATAGTTTAACGTCTTTCCGGACGTGAGGGACTTTTATATAGTTTAGCGTCATGTAGTTAGGACGTCACAGTTTAACGTCTTGCTGGACATAAGGGATTTGAAAATAGTTTATGGTCATATACATGGACCAGGGATGATGCAGTTTAAGGTCATGCTGGACGGTTTAGGGAAATTTTTCATAGTTTAATGTCGTGTGGGACGAAGTTGCAGTTTAAAGTCATACTGGACCATTGCTGTATAGTTTAACGTCATATAGCAAGGACGAACTGGTGCTGTACAGTTTAAAGTCATGTAGCTAGGACTAAGGTGAACCAATATGAGGATATCAGTTCTGGGGACTTTTTACAGTTTATCGTCATGCTGGACGTATTATAGTTTAATGTCATCTCGGACAGAAGTGTGACACAGTTTAATGTCATGTTGGACGAAGTTGTAGTTTAAGGTCATACTGGACCATTGCTGTATGAACCAAATGTAAGAGTCTTGGTTCTGGGAACAATATTTTGTGTTTATACAAAATACTTCTTCAGAAATCTGGCATTAGTTGGAGTCGTGATGTGTTCTCCATCCATTGAGATTAGAGAATACGCTCCATTCGAGTAGACCTTATGTATTGAATAAGGTCCTTCCCATTTTGGTTCAAGCTTGGGAGGTTTCTTTCCTGGTATCATTGGTGTTTTAAGAACCAATACCAATTCTCCCTGAATGAATGAACGAAGACGAACTATTTTGTTAAAAGCTCGTGCTATCCGATTTTGATAGATTTCCAAGTGGTGCAAAGTTCACAATCTCTTCTCATCTAACTGTTCTAATTCATTCAAACGCTTTTGGGATTGCTCATCTGTCTATAACTGATCACAAATGGCTATTCTGAGTGAGGGAAATTGAACTTCAATTGGCAAGACTGCTTCTGTTCCATATACCAATGAATATGGAGTAGACCGCGTTGCATTGCGAGTGGTAGTCCGATAAGCCCATAAAGCATGAAAGAGTTTATCAGGCCATGACCTCTTATCTTTATCTACCATCTTTTGCAGTATATTTGAAAGAGTCTTGTTGAAGGCCTCTATCTGGCCATTAGCCGCTGCATGATATCGAGATGAATGGTTGGACTTAATGTTGTATTCTTGATACAATCTCTTTACCTCAGAAGAACAGAAGTTGGTGCCGTTGTCCGTCAATATGGTATGAGGGACACCAAATCTAGTAATGATGTTAGACTTGATGAAGCTAACAATGCATTTAGAACTGAATTCTTTGAGAGGTACTGCCTCTTCCCATTTGGAAAAGAAATCAGTAGCAGTAAGAATGTACTTAAACTGCTTGGCCGTAGCTGAAGGGTAAGGTCCCACCACATCCATTCCCCATGTGGAAAATGGCCATGAGTATTTAGCTGTATGAAGCAACTCTGGAGGTTGATGAATGAAGTTGGCATATACTTGTCATGAATGACACTTCTTTGTGAAATTAACACAATCTTGTATCATTGAAGGCCAGAAGTATCCAAGCCTTCGAATTTGATCAGACAATCTTTGTCCAGACTGGTGGGCACCACAGACTCCTGCATGCACTTCTTTTATGACAGCCATTGTCTCTTCACCATCAATACATCTGAAGAGAACTCCATCAAAACCACGTTTGTAGAGAATTTTCTCGAGGTGGTTTGGACCATCGTAAAGAGTAAAATTGACCACACGTCGCCGAATTTGTTCTTTCTCGGCTCTATCAGGTGGAAGTGTTCCATTTTGAAGGTATTCCTTGATAGGTGACATCCATCCTGTAGTATGACCATACGGTTCAGGAATGGGACTAATTTCATTAATTTCCTCTGTTCTGACTTGAACATAAGGTGAAATTGCACGACGGTGGGCAATACCGATGGTTGTTTTGTCCCGATTTGGATCTGCTAAAGCTGTGGCTATATTAGCCAGTGCATCAGCTTGAGCATTTTGTGATCTTGGGACATAAGAAAATGTCGGTTCTGAAGGGAATTCCGACATTAACTCTCTGACGTAATCATACAAAGGGATTAATTCTTCTTTTCTGATGGCATAATCCCCATTGACTTGTTTGATTACCAGGTCTGAATCACCTTTCACCTTTAAGTGATTCACTTGTGCTTGAAGTGCTAACTCCAAGCCTGCAATGAGAGCTTGGTATTCAGCTTCATTATTGGTACCACCTTCCCACAACAAAAAGGAATAAGGTAACATTGCCTTATCTGGAGAAATGAGCACAATTCCTAAACCAACTTTTTTGAATTTAGGATTTTCCATTTTCTTCCCTGTTGGACTTCTAGAAGAACCATCAAAATACATTTCCCATGTTTGAGGACTCTCTTGAATAGAAAAAACTTCCTCATCAGGGAGTTCGATATCTGAATACGTGTCTTCCACTGAAGGGTGTTCAGCTAGGAAATCAGCCAGAGCTTGGCCCTTAATTGCCTTTTGAGACACATACTGGATGTCGAACTGCTGTAGAATAACCGCCCACCTTGCCAGACGTCCTGTAAGCATTGGACGACTAAGGATGAATTTGAGTGGATTATTACGAGATACCAATTGGACCTCGTGATGTTGCAGGTAGTGTCTCAGTTTCTGAACTACAAAGATTAATGCTAGGCAGCACTTTTCAATACTCGAATACCGGGTTTCTGCTTCAAGCATAGTTCTACTGAGATAGTAGAGACTATTTTCATTCCCAGCATCATTCTTTTGAGCGAGAAAGGCACCCAATGATCGCTCTAAAGCTGTCACATAGAGGATAAGAGGCCTACCCTCAACAGGTGGCATGAGTACTGGTGGACTCAAAAGGTATTTCTTGAGAACATCAAATGCTTCTTGACATTCTTCAGTCCACTGGTAAGTGACTCCTTTCTTCAATAATTTGGAAAAGGGTAAACTTTTGCCTGCCAAATTGGCGATAAAACGCCAAATATAGGCTAAGTGTCCTTGAAGTCCTCTTAATTATTTCAAATTCTGAGGAGGTGACATACCAAGGATTGATTTGGTCTTCTCAGGATCGGCTTCAATACCACTATGGCGTACAACAAAGCCGAGGAATTTTCCTGAGGTTACCCCAAAAGCACATTTTAAGGGGTTCATCTTCAAATTATGTTGTCGAAGCTTGTGGAATATGACTTCTAAATCAGCCAAGTGATCAAAACGTTGTTTGGATTTAACCACCAAATCATCTACATAGCATTCAACAAATTTCCCTAGAAAAGGTTTGAAGATACAATGCATGGCGCGTTGATATGTTGCACCTGCATTCTTTAAACCAAAGGGCATCACCCGGTAACAAAACACACCTTGAGGAGCTCTGAAGGCTGTATATTCCTCATCTTCTGGGGCCATTCGGATCTGATTATATCCAGAATATCCATCCATGAAAGAAAGTACTTCATAGCCAGCCGTTGCATCAATTAAGAGTTCTGTAATCGGAACTGGAAAATCATCTTTAGGACAATACCGATTAAGATCTCTGAAATCGATGCAAACCCTAATTTGTCCGTTCTTCTTCTTTACAGGGACAATATTAGCCAACCACTTGGGATATTGAACTTCTCTGACGAAGTTAGCTTTGATAAGCTTATCCACTTCAGCCTCGATTTTGGAAGCATAGGTTGGGTGTGTTCTTCTCGCGGCTTGCTTGAATCCTCGATGTTCTTTTGGCAAACCCAAATGATGGGTGGCAACATCAGGATCAAGGCCAGGCATCTCTGTATAATTCCAAGCAAAAATATCTTTATTTTGCTTTAGAAAAGAAATATACATCTCTTGTTCTTCAAGGGTCATGGCCGCACTAATTAAAGTGGGGCGTGGATCTTTCTCTGTACCCAGATTTACTTCTCTGAGTTCATCCACAGTGGTAGAGATACCCTCTTCAAATGCTGGAGGAGCATCTCTAAGATCTTCCTCTTCCTCTTCATTATGTGTTATTTCTTCCACTTCTACTTGAAAAGTAGATGAAACAACGAAATTCTCATGACCATAAGAGATGTCGAAATTTTCACATTTTGAAGAAAAAGCTTCCATTTCCGACCCTATTGATGAAAAAGGGTCTTCTTTGGGAAATAAAGAGGGGATGATGGATTGAGAATCGACATCAATATTCACCTCTGGTGTTGCTATAACTTCTTCTGGCCTGATTAGCGAAGTATAGACTTGTTGGATTTCAGCAGATGAAATGAAAACGTCACCACTCATGCTTTCATCACTGCTTGGTAAGTTACCAATTTCTCTCATGTTGTCTGGCTCGATTGCCATAATTGACATTGTGGATCTTTCCATAAGAGTATTTTGATTTGGGCCTATTTTGTCAATTCGACTGATAGGTAACACATAATCTGTACTCACATGTGAAAATGGATTTATTGGAATTTTTTCCAAACCATATGGAGCATTAACTTTGGTAATTTCCTTCATTGTAGATTTTTCTCTTCCCTTCATGTGATAAAATTCCGCCTCAATGTATTGAGACTCACATGTCTTGAAAGGGGCCTTATCACCATACAATGTTCCAACTTGACCATCGAAACAGTATTTGAGACATTGATGGTATGATGACGGAATAGCTGCATGCTGATGTAGCCAGGGTCTTCCAAGCAAGATATTGAAAGCTGAGTCTTGATCAACAATCATGAAATCTGAATTGGAAACAAGATATCCAAACTGAGTTCTGAGCGTAACTTCTCCCAGTGGTTCTTGTTCATTTTTATCATATCCTTGCAACATCATGGTAGAAGGAGATAAATCAGATTCCGTGAGGCCCAATCGACGAAGTGTGCGAATGGGCATGAGGTTGACTCCTGAACCATTGTCAATAAAAGCTCTTCGAACATCTATACCATTGACTTTGCCAGATAGGTAAAAAGGTTTTATGTGCCCATGCACAACATCATCTTCATCTTTATCAGTAAAAGATATCACTGTATGGCATTCTGCAGGATTATTCTCTATGTGATAAATTTCAGCTACAGCAATTTCAGCTTCAAACTCCTAAGGACTTGACAAAGCTTCGATGAGTGCTTCCCGAAGATCTCTTGATAGATTCAAAGCATCCAAAATTGATAATTTGGCTGGTACTTGGGCCAAGTGTTTCAATATATCATACTTTTGATCTAGAGGCCTGCGTTTCCCAATAGGAATATGTGGTTTAGCAGGTACCTTGGAAGCAGATGCTTTGGAAGCTGATGCATCTTGTATTAGAGTTGGCAACATCTTTGGTTTTGGAAAATTAGACTGATTAGATCCATTTACTTGCTGAGATAAAGAAGATGGAACCTTTAATCGGTCTTCCAAAATAACTGTGCCGAAGCTGAGTTGGCCATTGGCAGAAGAACTTGCTTGTTCATTTTGAGCTCGCTGAAGGGCTCTACCACGAGTTTCTGCTGCATATACAGTGCTAGCAGGGGTAGAATTAGAGTAGTGGCTTCGGAAAGATCCATGTCTTCCCCTATATCCTGAACCTCTAGAACTTCCTCGGGTTCCTTTATTTGATACAGGGAATTCAGGCTCATCAAGACTGGAATATGAATCTGTTAATTGAATCATATTAACAGAACCAAAGATTAACTCTTCGTCTGATAAAGACTCTGCCTGGTTAGCCTGTTTAGGCTGTGCCGTTTGGTGGGACGGTGCCCGTGGCTTTGAAGTAGATGGCATGAAATCTGCCAGAGTCAAAGACAATTTAGGCTTTGATACATACTCATCTTCTCCTGATTCCTCTTTCTTCTTTGAATTGCGCTGCCCTTTTGAGGATTTGTCCTTTGATGGAGGCTTTACTGCAGCTTTTGTAGGAGACACAATTGGCTTCTTCAATTGTGTTCGCAAAATGGAATGGGTCCGATTGATTGTCTTTCTGACCATCCAATCATCATATTTTTTCACAGTTTTGCTTTTGACTTCCTGCCACTCGCCTCCTTCCTCTGGATCTGTAGCGGTAATACACACTACATGAGCTGAAGAACCCTTCAATTTGACTTGTCCCAAGTCGACCATCTTTTGTAGGAGGTCTTTAAAGACAAAACACTCCTGGATGGGATGTCCCAACATTTGATGAAAGGGACAATAATTGGGACGGTCTTCATCTCCTTCCTTGTTTGGTCTCTTCGGCACTGGTAATTGAACCAAATTATTTTCCAGAGCTGAAATGAAGTAACCAGGAACTTGCTCACTTCGGAAAGAGTATGTTTTACTCTTCATATCCTCAAATTGTTTTCGTCGTTGATCTTTTTGATCATTTGGACGAAACAGCCTTTGTTGTTGGTGTTCAGGAGGTGGAGCCCTTCGAGAAGATGAAGGTTTTGAAGTAGAAATAGGTACAGATGCCTGTTTAAGCATAACTGTAGCAGTTTCTGCTTTACCCATTCTTCTTCCTGGAGCTGATGGAATTACACGAGATTTAACCTTAGCCTGTATAAGGGAATCTTCAATCTGTTGAGCGATTGAAGTAAGGTCTCGAAACCCTCCTGTGTATTTCACAGGGATCAATGGCGTGCGTAATTCGTCATGCAAATTTGCCACACAGATTGGCAACAATTCCTCCTGAGGGAGTGATAAACTCAAGGAATACGTTAATCCCTTCCAACGAGCAATGAAATCAGAGACTCTTTCATTCTCCCTTTGCTTGCAGTTTGTAAGATCGAAAACTGTCGTTTTTGGCAAAGTTGAGCTAAACTGAAGAAGGAATTTTTGACGAAGATCCTCCCATCCGATGACTGACCGGGATTGCAAGCTTGTATACCAGACAAAAGCTGGTCCTTGCAAGGTTCGCACGAAGCATCTGAGTTTCACTGCTTCTTGTTGCTCTGGAGTTCCCATCATAGGATCACAACAAGACACATAATGCGTCAAATGTTGTTCAGGGTCGCCTGATCCATTGAAAGTAGGGAAAATAGGGTTTCCAAAACTGGATGGAGGAGAAATTGAATCTACCCATTCAGGGTAAACTTTCTTTTCAGGTTGAACTTTCACCCGTTTCCCTTCCATAGTTTCTAACCGAGCTGTTAATGACTCAATAGTAGTTATTAATTTTTGAGAAACGTCAGGTTGAACTTGGTTTTGGGTAGGTGCAATGAATGGAGCTTGGACAGCCGTGGAGGTTGGTGCTGCAACTAATGGTAGTGCTGCCAACCGTTGTTGCGTTTGACCCGTAGGATTAGATCTCTGTGGGTGTACTGATAAAGGAGGATATTCCTGATCCATCTCAGTAGTTACAACAAATTCCTTCGGCTGTCGGACTTCAGCATTCTTAAGAAGAAGACTATTCTGGAGTAGTTCTGCATTCAACCTTCTTAATTCTTTCATTTCTTCCTCCTGTTGTGCAAACCTTTGCTCTAATGAGAGCGATTGACCTCCTTCAGAGGAAGGGTGAGAAGTAACCTGATTCTTTCCTTTCCCCTTATTGGATCCTTTTCGGAGAGGGGGAAGTGGGTTACTTGAAGGAATACCCAGATTTTGGGTAAGCCTTTGATTACGTGTGCGCACACCTTCTTCATTTAGGTCTGTGTGCGCAACTTCTTGAACAGGAACCTCTTCGTCTGATCCCTCTGATTGAGCCTCATCTGGTGAATCAGCAACAACGGCATTGATGACATTAATGGATGCATATTGCATGGAATCCTTTCTATCAGCATTTCTGTGATATTGTCTCCTTCTATGTCCATGATGAGACATAGCATTCCGTTGACTTGATCCCTCAGGAATTTCTTGGAGAACCGTCACTTGGAGAGAATCTCCGGATATCTTGGCTCTTCGTTCCTCTTGAGGCTTATTCCCTAATCGAGAGAATACTGACTTTCTCTGAGGGAGGGATTGAAGATTTGAAAAAGTCCCCAGTCCGGTGGACTGGGGGTGTTCCTGTTGCTTCCGCTCAACTCCTCGAATCCCATTCGTTGACTCTGAGGGTTGGGTTAGAGAAGTCCCCAGTCTAGCAAGTTGGGGTGTCTCTTGACATGCTATGTCTGAGATCTTCTTGAAATCTCTCTTGATCTTGCGAATCTTAGTTCGGAAATTAGCTGGATGCATTAACCTGTATCCACTTTTATCACCTGGTTCAACAGACCGTTGGATGATTTCCGAAACTTCTATCATTTGATGACGTGTTTGCTCCAGACGAGAGGCTTGCGCAATATTCTCGCCTGCTTGATGTAGGAGCAATTCAACAACCTGTTCTCTATATACTTGATTTTGAGAGGAACTAGTTGAAGCTTGCTCTCGAGCAAACTTTTGATTATGAACAAAGCCCATTGACTGTGACCGGCCATGGGAAATAACATTGCATGAGACCATTTTCGGCGGGCTTTGCTGACCAGAAAGCACTGTGAAATGTAGTGCTCCGTGAACACCCCATCCTCTGATATGAACATTAGATGGGGCATTGGAAATTAACTGACGCAATCTTCTTAGTGCGCCAAGGCATGAACGTTGAAGGGTTCTCTGTTGCTTTTCAGCCTTCGGATACCGAGAGACTGATAGAGATGCCAAATCAATCTGGCGTTGTAACCCTTCTATTATCTTAAGATGATTTTCATATTCATCGTAAGATAATACCTTCTTCTTTAATTGACAAAGAGTTTTCCATATGTTGAGACGAATATCATGGATTCCATCATCCATCAACATCTTTGGAATGTCATACTGGGAATCAGCCAAAGGCCAAAACATGACTGGTACTTCACCTTTTGCCAGTTTTTTCCTCATGTTCATCATTTCCTCTTTATCATTAAATGAAGATTCTTCTACCTGTTTGGACCAGAGTTGGTGTTTCCTTGTTGCTTCATCGGATTCAACAAGATTGGTAGAGAAATCACTATTCATGCTAGAAGATGAATGACCCAGGGAAGGTTCGGAGAATAACCTGAACCCCAGGCTATCTTCTGATGGAGAAAGAGTTTCACCTGCCGATAGTAAAGCATCAGACATGACTGGTTTTATGTTTGCAAGTGCCTCGAGATAGGAGGGCTTTCTCGTCACTACATTGCCTTCTGGAGAATTTTCGAGACAATGTGAATCACTACTGCGGAGAGGACTTTCGCAGTGAAGTTCATCACCATGAGGAGGACCTTCATGATGGGTTACAGCAAAAGATGAAATCTCTTGCTCCTTGGCCTTCTGACCACACATAGGGTTCCTGTGGCTCTCATCTGAAGAAGAAACTCCAAGATTGACCAAATTTTCATGAAGCAAGCCTTCATGAGGAAGTGTCTGTTGAAGACCTTCAAAATTAATTTTCCTGTTATTGGGAACTGAGGGAGTAGAATCTTGAATTCCGACAGATAAATGTCTGAGGGCTTCAAGAACTCCAGCATCGAGCAAGGCTTGGTTACAGATTGGACTTTGATCTCCTGACTGTGTTGGGCGGATCTTTTTCTTAGATGCCTTCTTACTCGCTTTAGAAACCACTTGATGACGAAAGTGATTGCTCTGAGCAGGTGTATGTGCCTGATCAGGAAAGATGGTCAGGTTAGGCTGACGATCATCGCTCAAATCAGGTGTATGTGCCTGACTTGGTTGTCCGTATGATATGGGGGAGTATGCCCCATAACCCTCTTGGACTAGAACAGATGTGTGTGTCTGTTCCGGAGTGAATTGTGGATGTGTCACTCCACTGCTAGGGATAGATTTATGTGTCTGTCCCTGAGATGATGCTGAAGCTGTTATGATATCCTGGCAAGCATCCAGAATATGAGCAGGAATTTGCTTCTGCTCTTTCACCATTGACAAAATATGTTTGGTGACTTCAGCCGCCGGAACAGGGATATACGTCCATTCCGGGCTTGGAGTAGGTGTATGTGCCTGCTCCTGTCCTCCTTTTCCTGTCAGTGAATCCTGACAGTACTCAAGTGTGGAGGCAGAGAGTTTAGTCTGCCTCCTGTTTGTCATCGGGGCTTTCCGACTGACTTCTCTGTGCGCTACCAAGCGAGACTGTTGGTAGGCTTGATTAGTATTAGCAGGTGTATGTGCCTGCTGATTACACTTCTCCAAACGCGGTTGACGAGATCCATCATATGTAGTCAGACGAGCCTGCTGACTAACTGCTGATGTATAAGCAGGTGTATGTTCCTGCCTATGGTACTCCACCGGAATTGCCTGGCGGGATCGGCTTGATGCTGCCAGACGAGTCTGCTGGACAGCGGGATTAAAACGAACAGGTGTGTATGCCTGCTCGTTATTTGCCACCAAGTTAGGTTAGTGGACTTCTCCGGAGATGGCAGGGATGACAACCTGCCTATTGTTAACCGGATTCCGTCTCTGGCGGTTCATCTTGCTTGCTCGGGTTCGAGGAACCTGAGCTGAATGCCTGGAGTCGGTACCCTCATCATGTTGAGGGCGCACTACCGCACGATTCTGGCGGCGATTGTTGATGGGAGCCCTTGAGAAGGACTCCTGTCTTTTTGAATTAAGGTCCTGCGGGACCTTCTCATTCACTTCCTCGGAGTAAGGGAGTGAATGGAAACTGCGTTCCGGGGATAACGACCCGAAACGGTTAGAGACGGTAGTCAGCACCGCCTATTTCTTGATTGCTGGTCGCCGTTGTCCGGATGACCAGGTAGAATTGTTAACTTGGAGGGCTTGACGAGCGGCCTCCATAGTTGGGATAGTACCGTTGCGACGGTACTCCTTAACCAGTGCATTAGAAACACAGCGTTGAAGACGCTGAGTTGGTGATGTCATCCTCAGAGCGGATGACGTTCCAGCAGGAGTAGCAGCATTGGTTTTCACAGCAGCAGACCTTACAGTAGAGGTGTTCACAGCAGCAGTATTCACAGGGGTGAATTTAAGGAAAGCCATTTCTGCAGAAGATCTTGAGAAAAGAGTGCCTTTTCCATGTAACAGACATAATCAAGATGAATCCGGCTACTGCATCTTTTGGATGAGCACATGTCAATGATTGCTTTGTTGGCCCAAGGGGCCTAACAAATAAGAAGAACATCACTTTCACTTGGTTAAGGATTCACGTCGGGTTCACCATTTTTGTTTCGCACGGAATCCGGGGATGACCTCCTGGACGGGAGATTCAAACGTTCTGATCGGTTTCTAACGGGTTTGTTCGTAGAACCGGAAACATCCAATGATTCCACATCCGCTTGGACCTACTTTCCAAAGGCAGGCGCTCATTAGCTTGTGGGCTAATGAGGCTTAGGAATTTGCATTGGTCGAGAGGATGGGAGGTCGGACTCATCACACCTTTTTGAGGGGAATTATTGCCTACTCCGGGACTCTCTTTATAGATTTAAGTTATGTTCGTGAATCCTTATTACATTACCAAGTATAAAATGAGCTTTCCTTTAGTTTTAACAATCAATGATTAAATATGCAATAAATTTAGAGAATCTTTTATATGTATTCGAGGTTCTTCATCAATATAGAATCATCTATATTTGTTTAGAGATTCTTGGTCAATGGCATCCTTCAAAACATTTATATAGAAGTCTCTTGGTCATTTTGATGACCAGGCTGGTTTTAAAGCCACTCAGTGGGGCACTTGAAGTTTATCGTCATTCAGAAGGACATATATTATTTCAAAGTTGGGATCGAACCCATAAATGGGCTACCTACGTATCCTTTGTTTTGGAAAAGGAATCAGAACCCACGTAGTTCGAGAAATGGAGTATGATGTTTATGATTGATGGCTCAAAGATGAATTTCATAATTACTTTTATACTCTAAGCTCACGTGAGTCATGCTCGGTGTGAGAAACAAGAGGTATTTAGTAAAATTTAGACAATTGTGCCATGAAAGATGCAATAATAAGAATTTGTTTGGGGTTTATGTATGGATGACTGCCCAGACAGATGAATGTTTAGGATTTACTTTTAGGGAGAACATCCATGAACAGGGTCCACAAAGTTATATGTGCTTTATGGAGATTTGAATACTCTAATCTTGGGGCTTATTCCTAAGGAGAATGCCCAAGTTAGGAGGGGACTTATGATTGGGTTTTATTCCTGAAAAGGGAACCCAAATCAAATGTAATTTATGACTGGTTAAGAGAAGTTTTAGGGGACTTGGGGCTTATTCCTGAAAAGGAAGCCCAAGGTTATGACTGAGTCTTATTCCTGAAAAGGAGACCCAGGTTAGGGATTAAGGTTTGGGGCTTACTCCTGAGGAGGATGCCCAAGATTAAAGGACTTGATTGGGGCTTATTCTTAAGAAAGATGCCCAGATCAAAGGTTTTATAACTGGGGATTATTCCTGAAAAGGAGACCCAGGTTAAGATTCTCTCATCTTAAAGGATGAGGTTGAATGAATGAACTCTCAATCTTTGGTGACATAAAGATGTTTAAATCACTAGGTTTTGAGAGATATTTCACAGAATTCCTTTCAGATAAGGATGTCAAATCAAGAAATCATGCCATAAATGGCTTTGAAGAGTATCTTGAAGACTGAATCTTGAATAGGAAGGGTGAAATGGCTTAAGAGGGGTAAAAATGGGCAAGATGGGCATCCAAAAAGATAGGGGCGCGCAAGTCTTGAAAGGCGCGCAAGTCCTGCGGCGGCGCGCAAGTATTGGTCGCGCAAGTATACTTGCGCGACATGAGGGGTACTTGCGCGATTTTCAACCAGTATTGAAATGCTTGAGCGACTCTTTATTAAACCCTTTACCATCCTCTTGAGGTTCTTCCAGAAGAGGGACGCGCAAGTTATATTGAAGGAATTAAGTAGGCGCGCAAGTGTTTGATAAGTTTCAACACTTAGGCCTTCCTTTTTCTCTTTAGATCTTCCGTTCTAGGTAAGAAATTACCTTAGAAGTGTTCCGGAAGCTTTGAGAAGAGACTTGGGCGTCGGGAGCTTCAATCCGAGTTTCTGGAAAAAGATCCTCCCAAATGGGGGGCCCACAGGGTCTATTTATAGGCAAAAGAAGGCCCTGGGCGGTTACCGAGCGGTTATCACTTAGGTAGCGCAAGTCACTTGCACGACCATAAGGCATCGCGCAAGTAGACTTGCACGACCACTAGGCAGCGTGCAAGTACTTGCATGACCACTAGGCGGCGCGCAAGTGTACTTGCGCGACCATGAGGTAACTTGCGCGGCCTATGGGCAATGTTCTCCTTGTTCATCCCTTTGTCGATTTTTGATGTTTCTTCAAAGGATGAATCACATTGAGCTCAGATATTCCCCTTTTCCGGTCTTTAGATTCTGTGATGAAAGGAGCATCAACACCCTCATAGAAAGGGACCAGGAAATAACACTCAACTAATCATGGTATAAAATAAGGAAACAAGGGGTTCCAAAAACCCTTAAAGGGAGTACACGACATGTACTAGAGGTATACTATGTGTCATTCCAACCTCCGGTATACCCATGTATTTCCATCTCACATGGAATGTAAACCTTACAATACATGGTGTGTCCTCATAGAGTACACAATGCATAGAGGTTGATCGGATCTCTACCAATGTTTTCCATTTGTGCCTATGTACATTGAGTTGTTCCCAGGTACACTTGGCCATGTCTGAGTACATGAATCAACCTATGTGTTCTGGTCATTTCTAGGTATATAAATTAGCATGTATGCTCAACCTGTTCACATTTATTCTATGAGATACACAGTATTCTGCTAGGAAGAGGTCACATAGTGTGTGTTAGGGACCACACAGTGTGTGGTCATTCATTTTTTGCAGAAACCCTAGCACCGTAGCTGGGGTTCCCATACAACATGTAATTTTGTACTATACACAATGTAATGTAGGTTTTCTAGAAACTCACGACTTCCATTACACATCATCTAGATCTACTACCACTAGTTTCAATCTCACCAAGAAATGTGTATTTTTGGTTAACCAACCCTTTTCATATTTGTTCATCAGAAACCAAGCTTTGATCTGTTCATAAATCTCTATGTTAAGTCACACCATTTTCGCACCATGCTACCATCATGCATCAACCGAGAAAATAGAAATTTTCAGTTTGATCCCGAACCTCCAATAATCATCCTCCATTATCACACCTCAATCTTATACTTGATCATGAACTAAATAAGAAGTATCGATCCATTTCATCAAAGAATTATTGCATAATTATCTTATACCAGGTATCCATCAAATCACGAGATGAATAAATTTCATATGAAGAACATGTGAAGAAATAGGGGAGAAAACCATAAACCATAAACATGAAGAATGAACATTGTCCTTTGTTCATTTATTCATTGATCCTTTGTCATTAAATATATGAATTAAAAGGAATAAGCAACAATGAACAAATAAATTAACCATAAAATAAATCAACCTTCCATGTGTGAATCAATTCTTGTTTGTGGAATTGTTCCACATTCGACATGGGATAAAAAATGGGTTCAATATATAAAAATAAAATGTCCTGTCTCAAGTTTGGATTAGTCACTAATGAATAATTATCTTGTGTATTAGTCATTGGAGAGATTTGTTAACTCTATTTTCATATATGATCCTTTTGGTATCAATCTAATCCTCTGATATGTTTTTTTCTGCCAACAATCTCCAATGGTTCCTCTCTATATCTCTAGGGTTATATAGATAACACTGAGACTTAACCTTAAAAGGGTATTTATAGAGGAATAGTCTGTGACATTGAAATTTAAAAATAAATAAATTAAATTTATTTATTTATTTATTATCTTCCCACATCCACACTTAACCAAGTCATCTGACACGCTTTGATGTTATGTCTTACCTAGGGTAATACTCATGCTCTGAACTCAGCTGCAGCTTCAGATTTCCAATATGAGCCTCAATTTGGGATTTATTCCAATTTTTTAGGAAAAGTTAATGTACATGATATGAAAATGTTTAATATTTTTAAAATATCAATTCTAGGTTCATCGGGCCTCAGAATCTCACGTCATCTCAGCACTTGGATCTAAAACTATTACTAGATATATTTCAAATCTTTACATAGAATAAACTAAGAAATTATATCTAATACCTTCCCAAATATCTTACTTAGATCCCTCCCAACATCCTTGAGTCCTTGTATTTATCATAAATCCAATCTAGGAAGGCTTTAGGTATAAACCTAAAGGGGTTTTTCGAAGAAAAGGTAAAGTTCCAAACCATGAAATTTTGTTTTTCTTATTCTTCTAACTCCCTCAAATATTCTAAAAATATGATAAAATAATAATACCAATATATCCTATATACGTAGATGATATTTTTTTAATGTAATAATCTATATCCATATCCTCTTCTATCAAATGGGAAACAAAATTGTCAATCGTGTGTGTGACGGACTACAGCCTCATGAATTGATGTAATTAGTTTTCCATCATCACCTCTCACGAATGGATATAATGATGTAATTAACATATTTATATTAAATTTATTGAATTAATATTTTTTTGAAATTATAATATCACATGTAACTTCTTACCTTCTAACCCATTGGAAAATAATAACGTCGCTCAGGTGTACTTTTGGACTACCGCTTCCACGTAGCGATGTGAAATGTTTTCCATTTTATTTTGAAATGGATCATATTAAGGGTATATTTAAGGAATATATATGATATATTTAATATAATAATGGTTTTATAAAGGTGAAATACTAGTTAATTTTCTTTTATTCCATCTTTGGGAAAAATTGAAACACCATTCATGATTTTATACAACCTATTGTCTCCATGAATGGTGTAACTAATTACCCCATCTCTAAATTTTTTGGAATTTTATAAATACTATTATAATGATTATATATAATATTTATATGATGTTTAAAATTCTGGATATAATGGATCCATGATCAAAGTAAAATGAATTAAATTATCAAACCAAAATATACATGAAAAATGAAGCAATTATCACCCAAAATAGTGATTTTAACAAAGAATTATGACCAAACAGGTCATAAAAGACTATAAGTAAATCATATCTGGTATGAAATATATGATTACGATTCTATAACATATTTATAAAAAATATATATTTATTATACATGGGGTATGGTCATGTATGAATGAAATCAGACTTGAGGTAAGGGTCTCTCGTCTTACTTTTACTTCCATGATACATATATCATATTCACCACTTTTTCCCTTTTTGGTGTATATAATACCCCATTTATATGTTATATAATGAATCTATTTATATTAATGGTATCTAAATTTTCATTTTAAGTTATTTCTTTCATGGTTCTTACAATCCAAGAGTTAGCAAAGTGGTAACGATTTATTTCACAATCTCATGATCATTCGGGATTGTTTATATTTAAGCCTCCCTCAGAGAAATTGTTTAGTATTTTTATCTTAAACCCAATATATTTTCCTCTCATATTATTATTCATTAAATTTTCAAGAAATAATATGATTTTTTCATCTTTGATATTTAAAACAATTGAAAAAATATTTTTAAGAAAATTCAACCTTATTTCCCTCATCGGTCGAAAATACTTTTTCTTCCATATCCATGTTTTCTAAAAAAATAATTTTTTTTAATATTATACTATTATTTTTTGAATTAATTTTTAACCATTATTGTATTTTTATAAAAAAACTAAAAGGAATATTATTATCATTTTTCAAAAGGGTACTTTTTACTTTTTACTAGCAATATGAAAGGAAACTTTGTTTTAACATACTCAACTTGTAAGGATGTTCGCACACCACTCATTTTTTTGAATATTCCTTTACAATTTTACAAGGATATTTGAAAATAAAAAATTTTC
Organism: Viscum album; assembly: GCA_963277665.1. NCBI lineage: Eukaryota > Viridiplantae > Streptophyta > Magnoliopsida > Santalales > Viscaceae > Viscum > Viscum album. The sequence goes on along the minus strand of OY728123.1, from coordinate 1,190,884,302 downwards.
CCTAATATTTTTGAAATTGTTAGTTTTTAAAATTTATTTTCAAAGTTAAAATGACATTTTCCTTGAGAATTTTTTTGATAGAATTTTTATTGTATTCCTATTCATAAATAACAAAAACCATCATTTTACTTTATGATTAACTTGGAATATGTTATAGTGATACCATCCTTATTATTTATCAGGATGGTTTATGATTATTTTGATTGGGATATACTATTTTGATAAAATTATCTATATTACTCTAGATTTTTTTTTATTATCATTATTTATTAGGGAAACTATTAACATTTCATATACTAGTTTCCAATATGCATGTTTATATTGATTATTTTTATTGATTGGGTAAATTATTAACATTTAATATGATAGTTTTTCAATATGAATGATTATTTGATTATGTTTCCCCCATTTTATATGAGGAATACATTGGACTTTGTAAGTGAGGGGTAGGGCCAGCTATAGTCCCTTGATGCATCAGTAGGTCTCATGAGAAAAACTATCTTGGGTTTTGGCTGAGGCCTTACCCATTTATGTAAGATTTCTTAGCATGAGGCCTTGATGATATGGTTATAATGTTCATCATTGTGAATTTTCTCATTATTATATTAGTTATTGATGTTCCATGTGATTATTTGATTAGTTATAATATCCATAGTAAATTTTCAAGCTCATGTAATTATTTATATGGCATTATTTGATCACCTTTTATTCTTACCATAATATAATAAAGTAATTTATTGAATGGAATGTGTTTAAATTATTTACCATTTTATATTGGTTTATTACTTATTTATTAAAGATAGTTTCCATTGTACACATACCCTAACTAATCATTAGAGCTCTCCCCTTTCTTATGTTTCCTTTCCCCATGTTTCTAGGAAATGTTTTATGATTGATATGCAGGTCGATGATAGAGGGAATAAAGATGATCTCAAAGAAAATACAATGTTGAATTTTATGTTTTATTTACCTTACTATTTGGGACATGGTAGTCAGAAGATATAGGAATGTATTGGATTATGTGATGGATATTGGATTAGTGATTTATAGACACCTTCACCAGTAAGAAGTCTAGGTTGACATGGGTTCGAGATAGATATTATAGATTTTTTATGTTGCATTTTATATGATTTTCAACTCAAGTAATTCATAGAATGTTTATATTTATGATTTATATTATATATTTTTTGTGTCTTGTCCCATTGTAAAGAGACTGATTATGGATTTGACTCTTAGATCATGAAGTAAAGAAGTGTCTCATGCATCATGAGTTGGCGCATAGGATTCAAATGATATGTAGGAACCTAATAGTGTTATTTTTATAATTTATGATAGGTTATGTTATTTATTGTGTTAACACCTACTCGTAGGAAGTTTTACATATAAGTACTTGGTGTAATTAATCTTAGCTGGACCTACATGAACATATATATATTATTCTGATGGTAGGTCATCTAGATTTATGGTGAGACACTTGTTAATAATGATGGAATAGTACATTGTTGTATGGGATGTGAGGTGACCCAAGTAGGTCAGTGGGGCATGTGGTGCCGTAGTGGAAACCACAAGTGGGTTGCTGTTACTTGGGTTTCATTTCTTAATGTGTCAATGAAAACCAATATGGATTTTCCCTACATATCTTGGAATGTCACTCTACTTAACCAAACCAAGTAATGATGGTTCACTGGATAAAGAAAACCATATAGAAATGTTAGTTGATTGTACCTTATAGGTTTGTTTATTTAAAGTACTAGTAACAAACTATATGGTGTTTTACTATATATCTTCTAATGGAATTAAATCTAATCAAACCTCATATTTATGTTTTTGGGTATGGATCATTAAAGGAAGATGTCAGTAGAGTGGGTATGTTTGTGTGATGTGATCAAATGATCCAATACTTAATGTTATAATAACAACCTATATAGTGTTTTCCCATATAGCTTAGAATGTAATTATACTTAACAGATCCAAAGGTTATGGTTTCCATTGGTATAGACTATCTAGGGTGATGTTGTTGGTTGTGATGGTGGTGTCCTGAGTTGGGATTCTCAAGGGAACAATCTCATAAGAAAATTCTTAGTGAGAATCAATGCCCTCATAGGCATTTTTTCATGATATGTTATTTTAAATTTTTATGGGACCCTAGAGTAGGAGTTTTTATATATGTTTCCTTGGAATTTAAAATAGTAATAGGAGGTTACCTGTGACATCCGACCTTGTGATATATGGTTGGACTAGGTTGGAGACCTAGATACCTTGATATGTGACTCGATGTTTAGTGAGTTGGAGATTTTGTGACGATTGAGGGAAACACATGAGAGGGTTATCCCATGTTTTTTGGTTCCTTTAAAATAAGAATCATGGTTACATGCTATATTTTTAGATCAATTAATAGAATGTATAATCAAGTTTATAGAAAATTATTGGTTATTCCATGGGATGTGAAATACATATAGTGTCGTGGTAAACAGGTTGGTGTTAAGGGAAGGTCTATTTAGTTACCTAACTAGGCTATTATAGATGCATTTTAATATGAGGTGAGATCATGGGTGGATGATCATGACTAATAATGTAACTAGGTGGCAGCTAACCACGTGATTTACTTCAACATGGTAGAAACATCATGCTTTTAGATAGATCCTATAGGATATTCTTGTCTTGATGAGTTGACATGTTGTGAAGCATGGTCAACCTAGTTTGGTGATGTGACCCATGAAAGTGTGAGTCGGGTTTTTTTGTGTTTGGGTAGTACTGAAGTATAAAACCATTCATTTTTATATGAAATAAAGTAATTTCACATGTTGTTTATGTGTGGTATTATTTAAATTAGAATCGGTAGCGGTTTTGTACTCACTAAGGGATGATGGGTTCTGATGGTATATTTTGTTCATAGATTAGGAGGATAAATGTGTGTGCATAGATGGAACTTGTTGATGTGGTGATCTAGGAGTGTTATTAGGTAATATATATGGTTGGGAGTGCACCATTCATTGTTTTAGGTAGTAACCCTCATTACGATTGGAATTTTGGTGGTTTCAATGTATGAACTTTCCATGAGGCAGGAATAGGTTTTAATTAGTGGTTTGAGTATGTGATCAGGTATAAGAAAGGCAATCACATTCTATCACTTCATGTGGTATTTGATATAGTGTGATCCATGATGGAATAACCATTTATTGGTAGGTTCATGGTTGTGATAAGACTATTCATTGGATGGTCGATGAAAGTAACTGAATCGGGTTTTATCTAGTCCCATGGAAAATACCATATTTTTGGTTTAGATGAGGTAATGTAAGGATTTAGTACATTATAAAAATTTTCAATATGATTTGGGTGTTATTTGAGTGTGATTAGTGGTATGAGACAATATTTGTGAAAAGATTCAGGGGGTGAATCATGTGATGAACTATTTTGTGAAATGTTTCAAGGGGTGAAACATATGAGAAAAAGTAGTAAAGGTTTATTTTGGGGTGAAAACTTATAAATAAAGGAGATTTTATTTTATTTCTTTTGATACAAGTTAGTTACTTTAGTGGGGTCATTAGTGGAAAATTATGGATAGAATATAGGAGTTTATTCTGAGGACCTGTCAGTAGGTACAACCAAGTGGTTTCAAATGAAGTCGGTTAGAGGTGGTCTGATCATTTCTTGTGCTTGGGGTTGGACATGAGAAGAGTAAAACCATGTTGTAGAATTGTGTGGGAAGAATTTATTGGGATGGTGGACTACTAGGAATATTTTTTTATTAGGAGATTTAAAATTGTGGGGAGCACTATTATTTGGAATCAGCCTTGGAAAGTAGACACTTGTAGTGGGGAGCACCATAATCCAGGTGATGAGTTGGATGATACATGATGGGGTTTCAATAGAGATGAGTGTGCTCATATTTATCTTGGTGTTTGATTCGGTTAGTCAGTGGGTGAATCATCTTTTAATTAAAGGTGTGTATGGTGTTTAAAGTTTCACAATAGAAGTACGTCGGGCATTCATGGATCAAACGCAAAATGTTTTTCATGAGTTAGCGACCTATGAATGTTTAGAGAGACTTCTCAGGGATGATAATTTTTATAGTGGGTATATTATAAAGATCTTTGTTTTAATAAGTTGAAAAATTCCTAAGGGAATATGAATTTTCAATTTATTAGATAGTTTGTTTTACGGATCAAAACTCAGAATGGGATTCAAAGGGTTTGGTAAACTCAAAAAGGTGTTTTCAGATGGGTTTCAAGGCTTTGGTGATAACCTAGGGGTTATGGAGACTATTGGAGGAGGAATGAGAGATTGGAGTGTATCTAAGAATCTATTACAAGGATTTCATTCCATTAATTCTAGATTCATAGTGTGATTAGTTGAAACATGAAGAAAACCCTTACCTTGAAGATTCATGGTCTTCATATGGGATTCACACCATGAAACCCTTATTTCTGGGTTTTTAAGGGGGTTTTCCCTGCTTTTTCTTATGTTTATGGGTGCATGTGCGAGGATGAAATTCGGGGATCCTCCCCCTTCTTCTTCCCTCTATTATTGGGAATTTATAAGTCAATTTCTCAGTGAATCATAGGTATGAGATTTCTTATCTCATTCCAATCTTATTTATCCTTCACTGCACTGATTTTGATGTTGTTTCATTTTAGGTTTAAAATGAATAATTTACCGAAGAATGATGAAATCACCCGATTTTATTTGGTATTTCCTGAAGCCTAGATAGAGGACATCCTTAGATCAATTTTTTCCTTTTTTCATTCATCATTTGATGTGATATGTGTTTCATGGTGAATTTATTTGGGTTTTCCTATGATTTAGGGTAAATTTGGAATTTTAATCATGTTTATGAGTTAGGTATTTTTTGTAGAGTAGGTTCAAGTGCATGTCAAGAGTGGACCACACAATGTTTCAAGTAGTTCCAACATGCCTAGATGACCCGATGAGTTTTCAGCATTTATACCTATTTTTATAAATGAAATAATTAATTATAATTGTTTATAATTAAATATTTATAATGTTATGGTTGAGGTAGCTACTCGAGATATGGATCAGGATTGGACAGAGTTTTGATGAGGCTTGGATGCGATTAGGTAGTGAGATGTTGGAATTGAAATTAAATTGAAAAGCTTCATGATGAGGTACATATTCCTTGGTACTTTCCCTATAGAATTATTGAATTTATTTATGATGTGTGTGATGTGTGGTCGTGCCATTGAGAATGATGGCCATTTTAGTAAAAATGAACTATTTAATTTATTTTTTTTTAAAATTTAAATTAAATGGTAATTTAATTTATATTGTTAAATATATGTAAAATTTCAGGAATAAAATAGAAAAATTTCCAAGGCCACTATTGTCCTTGGGAACTGGCTTGACACCTTGGTTGTTGATGCCTAAGGCTCAAACTAAGAAGTTACCAAGACTCCAGGACACCTCCAAGAGATAGTGTGTCATAACTTTAGATGGATTCCCCTATTAGACCAAGTAAGAACCCTTGATATGTGTGTAACCTAGGTGGGTAGGCCATAGGTAAAGTGGACTTGGGTTGAGATGCATTGATTGATCTGGAGTGACCTGATTCGTATAAATGGAACATTATCCATATCTCGAGACTATCTATAGTTTGGCATACCCTAGATGCATGTGAGGCTATTAAATGATTTTAATGATATTGAGGGATTTATTTTCATCGATAATTGGGTGTAATCCTAATAGACCATTTGTGAGAGAGGATCCTGAGTGGGATGCCTCTATTATAGTAATAACCTAGGGGGCATGGGTTCCCCTTCATTAGATGGCCCTAAGTGGGTGTGTGTAGCTATGGATAGATATAGTGAAGGGTGTCACCAAGAACCCGTATCAAACCTATGATCCCAAGGGGTTATGGACCATGTGTCATGTGTGTCCATTCATCTAGCAATTTTTATGTTTTTATTAAATTATTTTATTATTATATATGATTTACCAGGATGAATGGGAATCATCCATTTGTAGTAGCACTATCAGGATTTATCATGATGTTGGGGAATCACCTGATTAGGTAGATAATGTCCTAGGATACCTATTATAATTGGGATCTAGTCTCATGGTATATTGGGGGAGGATACCTAGCTCAACTATAATCCAATGATTTTTTTTATGTGAGAGTGGATTGCTAGTGGTGGTACCCAGGATCCAGTATCAAATCATGTGCGGCCATGTATATGGGAATTCCCAAGATGGCAGCAGTAGCCACACAAGGGAGATTCACCTCCTTCCTAGGCTTTAATCTCATTTATCCATCCAAACTTCTTATTCCTCACTATTAGTAATGTTTTATACAAAATGGTAAACTCCTCATTCTACTTCCTTCCTTTCTTGGTTTATCTCGCCATCTTTTGTGTTATTTTTTTGTGAGATCATATACCCTATTTTCAAGTCTTTTGATCATATTTCCATTTTATTCCTTTCTATCTCATTTTAAAGGCTAGAAATGGATGAGGGTTCATATACCAACCTATGGTAGGTGGTCGATTTTTTTCCCCAAAAATCCATGTTGTATTTATCATGTGTCATTTTTCTGTGCACTAGACTCTTCGATATCACCTCCACAAAGTCTAATTAATTAAATTAAATATTACTCTCATGTGTATAGAGACCATAGCTACCCATGAATCAATTTCATGGGATTATTACCTCTACATGATCCACACATATGCGTGTTCCCCTCTTTGAAGGATTAATAGCCTTATTTCTTGGAACTAAAATTCGATTACATTTATCTTTGGTGTGTGAATCACCTCAAAAATACATGTATTGGATTGTGTTTGTGCTAAAATAGAGGATAACCCATGTGTTTAATCCCTTATTCCCTATGACATAGCTTATTTTATTTGAATTAAATGAATTTTACAACTTGAATAAAGTGTTGAGATTGCAATGCCTTGTTAAATGGTATAAATTTTTGATAGCTAAACCATACCTTCACTTTAGATGAGGAAAATACAAGGGTCTTGAATTAAGTATGCCTTGATTAGAAATTTAGTGCTTTATAAATAGATTTGAAAATGAATATTAATTCTCTAATATAAATACTTGTATCCTTTATAGGATTACTTGGACGGGCTCAGTGGGTGGATCACTTACTCAATCATGAGAAATACTAGTTCCCTAGGGGGGTTTCCTTGGATGGGCTCAGTGAGAAATATGGTTGTACCATGCCACAAGTGATACTTGGTCCCCTATGTGGTATAACTGGGATGATCTTATAGGGTTATGTCTTTACACCATGTTGATACTGACACTTGGGTTCCTTTTATGGATTTCCTTAGATGAACACTTATGATGATGGGTATTTATAGTGCTCCTGGAGTGATACTTGGGTTCTTTTTTACTGATCACCATGGATGATCTCAAGATTCCATTTATTAGATTCTAAATATTCCTTGTAATAAAACCTTGAATTCTAGTTATAATTCCCTAGACCCAACTTCCAAGACAAAGAGAATGCTTGGGTTCAACCCATGTTTATACTTGAATTTTTTAGGGTAAGTTATGTTTTCCATACATGTATACTAGTATACTTTCAAAGTATCTATAAACATTACCCATGTACTATATCTGTATAGATTGACTTTAATTTAGAGATATCTAGATTAGGCCGAAGCAGGTAGTGTTGGTCAGACATCCATAAGGAACTCTATCCGAAGTGATTTATTTATTTATTTATTGTTATACTTTTCTTATTTACCTCCACACTACTCATTTTATATGAAAAGACTAGATAGTTATAGACACCATTGGTGGTGTCCTATGGAGTATATCTCACACCCTGTTCATAACTCCTATAGTACCTGAATATACTTCATTACTACAGGTGTATACAAAGGGAAGAGTCTAGTTTCTTATGTTTGATTTTCTACACTGGGATGGGGTATGGGATCAGAGGACCAAGCCTATGCTAATGATGCTATTGGAGGCATATTTTGGTCTTTTGTTCTTTTATTTAGCATGTTTTATGTGCATGTACCCATTTATAATATAATCATGAGTTTATAGTCTCCCCACCATAAAATCATATACCCTTACTGTTAGTTGGAATCCTCAAGCATATGATGAGGAACTCTTGAGGTCATGTGTCCAACTGACTCGGGGCACTACTTAGTGGATTCCGGGTCGGGATGCAAAAAAGTGGTATCAGATTGGTCTTTTACTTTTGTATTACTATTTGGGTATTATATAGGATACTAGTAATGTGTCATAATTTGGTAATGATCCTATGATTAGGAATTCTAACCCATGTATAGGGGAAACCCAAAGTACCTAGTATGGGTTATTGTTGTTTTGGTTTCTTCTTGTTACAGTTGTACTAATTTCATTGTTGGGTGATGCACACATTTTGTGACATTATTATTTCTGATATTATTATTATGGATTTTATTTTTCCTTCACTTGATATGGAAATGACGTATCTTCTCATGCATCATTATAGGAACTTGAGGATTCACATGACTTTCATTATATCATGCCATGTTTATATTACTGCATGAATTGTTTGTATTTCCTATGATTGTTGTAAGTTCCTCGATTATTATATATGAAAATGTGATAATTTCACTTGCAGGGATAACATAATTGTAACACCACAAAATTCTAAAGTACAACTTTGTATTCAATAGTGTTTATGATATGAAAAACCAAGTGTAAAAAGGGAATATATTAACCCGATACAATACAATATTAAATAAATATAATATATTCTATATCTTGTAATGTATGAAACACTAAGTTATATTTCATCACACACAAGAGAGACCTTCCTTGATAGGATTCATTACACATAAGATTGACCTTCCTCGGTAGATTGTGTTACAAGCAAGACCGAGTTTCACCAAATAACAATGTATTATTAAAATATTATTATTTAATATGATGTGATATAACCTAGTCATTATGTAAGTGATTATGAATATTATTAACTAAATTATGAAAATTTATATGTTATATAAATATAAAATTAATCCATTGGTCACCAATTAATGTTAAATGAAAACAATAACCAATTGGATATAAAATGAAATATTATTATTTTTATGCTTACAAATGAGTTTTGTATTAATTAACATAATTAATTACCATTATTGAATTATTTTAATTAAATATATATGTTATATATTAAATAAAACATTTTTTATATTCATCCATTAGGTTTGATAGTCATAAGATAATAACAAATCCAATTTCACACATAAAAACATATATTTTTATAAAGGCAATTTTACTGCCTTTTAATGGAAAACTCATTTTAAATATGAATTTTAAAAATTTAATAGATTTAATAGGTCAATATAAACTTTATATTTAAATTAAAAACATAAAAATTATGTTAGGGTGATGTTTTGATATTTTTCAGAAACATATCATTTTTTAATGAATAATTAAAAATGCTGAATTTTAATTCAAAAATACTTTTTCATATAATTTTTTTATAAGGATAATTAATATTTTAAATTGGTTTTAAAATTTAATTAGATAATATTTTTATAAATTAATCCAATTTAGGACATTGGAATCAATTTCACTTTGAAATTGATTATAAAAACATAGCAAACTTTTGGACGTTTTTACTTTAAAAACTTGCATTGTTGTCCCGCCTACGGGATTAAATTTAAATAAATTTATGCCCCTTATATGATTAGAATTTGGGAAAATGGATTTAATATTTAGAATCAGGATAATTTATAATTTATAATAATACCAACTTTGTTTTTTACTAAAAATATTAGCGAAAGTGATTAAAATTAATTACAACGATAAAGGTAAAATTAAGATTAATAAGGGACCAAACCTTAACCTTGAGGCCCAAAAAGATCAATAATATTGTCCAAGAGTTATTTTATGGCCATATATCTACCCAATACTCTCTTTTATATAAATTATACCATTATTGTACCCACTTTTAATATGAAAAATGTGGGACAAATTCCTTTTTCAAAATATTACAAGAGTGCCACTACTCCTTCATTATAAAAGACCACCACTTCTCCCCATTACTCACACCTATTAAACCACTTAGGTTCATAAAATATCTGAAAAATTAACTTACAAAAATCCCTCATCTCAAACTTTAACCCTCCCTTTGATAATTAATCCTTCCTTGGAATCCCTTTGGTATAATCTAAAAGGAGTTACCTGATTTTTAAAGTAGCGCTTTCAAACAATATCTTTTCTTTCACTTACTTTTACACCACATCAAATATTATTCTTACATGTTAATATAATAAAAATAGTATAATAAATATACTGATATTTTTTTATGTTAATGGTTAAACCTGAACTCACACACACTTACATCTAATTGGTAAGGAACATACTTTTTAAGTGTATGGTGAATTACCACCTCACGAAACGATAATTGTTCATTTTTCCTATTACCACCTCTCATGGTGTCCATTATTATAGATGATATTTTTATATATTATATATATTATATATATGATATATTTATACTTATTTAATCCTTTTATAACGCATACCTTTAATACTTTCCATTTTGCGTTAATATGATAACATTGTTTGGGGAAGTGTGGACTACCGCCCCCTCGAAGCGATGTGATTAGTTCACACTATAAATGGATCATGTTAAGGATAATTTTAATAAATATATATGAAATAGGGTAATTTATTTAAGATATAAATGTATATAAATGTCATTTACTTTTCATTATTTTAAAATAAGACAATGAAATGAAGGTTGTGTTCATGTGTATGTACGGACAACCATCTCCATGAATGGTGCGTTTCATTTATTATCGCCAAACAATATAGATTATTATAGATACATATATAATGGATATATATGATATTAAAATTATGGTTTAAATTCTATAGATTATGAAACCATGATATATTTAATAATAAAAACAAATAACAAGTTAAAACATACTGGACAAACTAGGAAATTAACACTCGAAATAGTTAAAATAATAAAAGGTTATTAACAAACAGGTCATAAGATATTATAATAGGATCATATATGATATCATAAGTATTAATATGGTTTTGTAATAATTTATTTACATGTTTAAAACTATTATAAAAGATTTTAAAGGGCATATACCTAAAAGGAAACGTGAGGTAAGGGATTCTTGTCTCATTTTCTTTCCATGAGGCATAATTAATGTTTGTACACCTAATTTATTTTATATGGTGTATATACTAACCATTTTAATATGTAATATCATGAAAAAATATATCTTAATGGTATTTTTAGTTTCAAATTTAATTATATCTTTTAAGGGGATTTGAGTTAAAAGTTACCAGGTGGAATAGAATTACATAACTCAATTTCTTTTCATTGAGTTATATTACTTCCTAGTTGTTGTTAATATTATATTATTGTGTGTGTAATCACTTTTTACTATCTATTTTGGTATTTACACATCCCTTATGTGTATTTATAGTTGATACACATAATCTACTCATTTATTGATCCTCACTTTGATGTTATATCATTTTCAAGGGTTTATTTCACAATCTCATTTTATTTAAGATTTTTTTCACTTGAATTTACATTCAAGGAAATTATTGGGTAATTATTAAATAAACCCTTTAATTTGAATATCCATTAGTTATTCATGACCTTTATCAAGTATTAGTACCATTTTCCCCACTCTTTAGTAATCAAATGTTTTAGAAAACATTTTATGAAAACCCGACTTCATTTTTCTATTTAGTTAGTGAACCCATTTTCTTTTAAAAATCATGCCTTATAAAAAAAATTTAAAAAAAATTACCATTTATAAAACGGTCCCTTTTTCATTTATTAATGTTTTCAAATAAATATTCTTGTCTCTTTATGAACAAGTAATTTTTCTAACACTTTTTACCTTGAAAAATGAATGTTTCTTTTTTATATTGTACGATATGTAAGGATTTATTTGTTGTCATATATTTGGAGCTTCCTTTACAAGTTTAAAATGTTTATTTTAAAAAAATATTTTTAAAATTTATTTTTAAATAAAAAAAATTTCAAAAGTTTTTGCAAAGAAAATATATTTTCCTCAAGAATATTTTTTTAATTTATTTGTATATTTCATCAATTAAAACACCCCTCAATTTTTACTCTACTTGGGATATTTTGTATTGATACCATCCATATCATTTATCTAGATAGTTTTCAATTGATTTGGACAAGGAAAGTATTTATATTCAATTCATTGACTTCCTTGTTAGTCCCCTGGATATATTCAATTTCATATGATCATTGAGCATTAAATTTACCCTAATTATCTATATAATTTATCATAGATATTACTACTGCCTAAACTATATTCCATTTTACATACGGTTTTTACTTTTACAGTTATTTGATCAACTAATAAATTATTGATAAATCTATATTTCTTATTCAATACAGTTATTTGATAAGGCATATTATTTATTTTGATTATTAAATTTGAGGAATAAATTGAACTGGAAATGATGGGTGGCACCCAGACTTTATATATCCCCTCGATGCATCGACAGGTTCTCATGAGACAAATAAGTTATGAAAATTTATTGGGTTTCTACCCATAATTTAAACCTTCTTTTGAAAGGTAATGATAGTATAGGTTTTCATGTACCTGATACATGATGTCCAATAATTATGTATTTCCCTTATTTAGACTCCGTTATTATTATCCATGAGATTTTTCATCGATATATCTATGGACGCATTTCATTCTCAGTTTATTGATTAATGGAAAGTGTTTCAGTCTCTCACCTTAACATTTTTACTCTTCCTTATCTATTTATTTGGATGGAATTTATTTCCATTTATTATCTTTTCATATTATTTATAATTTCAGTTTATTAATTACATGTCATGTGTGTTCAATTATTTTCCTTTATATATTAATTTATTCTCATTGATTCATTCTCACTTCTACTGTGATCTACTTAACCTTACTGAGCATTTGAGCTCACCCTTATTTTTCTTCCTCTCCCCAAGAATATAATAAGTGTAATAAGAAAGCTTTGAAAGGATAATATATATAGAATAAATTTTTTAACCTAGAAAGAAAAAGGATAAGAAAAAAATTATGTTATAATTAGTGTATTATTTTGTAATAAAAGACTCGTGTATGTATCTGGTTTACCAAGACTACTAAAATCTTCAATCCTTCGGGGCTTGATTCACTATAATAATTCCAATGTAATTAATAAAAGACACCGACTCTGGTATTTTGGGGTTGGGTCACTATAGTTGGTATCAAAGGGAGGTTTAGTAGCAACCTTTGGAACTAGATTTAATAAAACATAGGTTAGAGAACATAACCCTAAGGTATAATTTGAGGATAAGAATATAAGAACATCCTAGTATTTGGTTAAAGTAGATATTATGTGGGTCTTCTTAGAAATACATTCATGTATGGATACTATAAGTAGAAGTGGTTTTGGCACAGATATAGCTAAGAGTAATACCTAAGAGTAATAGTTATGACAAGGTGTTACAAGTATGACTCAGGGTAACCAGGTACATGACAATAGTCCTTACTACGAACTTGGTTTCACACCCCCAACGAATAATATTAGGATAATCCACATTTTCTTTACAAAGCATTATGAAGAATTTGAATGTATAATGAAAAATAATTATCAAGGTTAAACCTAATGTGTTTTAGATTTAAAAATAAGGTGTCATGGTTTAGATATATTATAAATGATTTTGTACTTTTCTCACTATAACTATTATTGCTCACACTATTCATTTTGGTTTTATTAAATGGTTGGAACCCAAAAGATTCAAGCTAAAATCGAACATGAAGGAAAAGGTAGTGAAAATGAGCAACCAAATGAGTTGTTGAAAGGAGTGAAGGATATCATGTTTATGCCAAATCAATTTTCCTAAAATATTATTAACAATATATACCTTTACCAACTCCTGAACACACCAAATAAGAGAAGGATGGAGGTTTCTAAGAGCTTGAGTGGTGGAGACCGTAATGAAAAGAATGATCGATTTCTGACATGTGAAAAGTGTGGAAGGAGTAACCCAGGAAAGTGTCTCAATGGAATAAGGAAATTATTTATGTGTGGGAAAGAAGGACATAAAGAAAATGATTTCAAGGAAAAATAAAGAGTACGATGGAAGGAAATTAAACTCATCCTAAGGATCCATTTGTGGTCTGTTTCCTTAAATTTGGGGAACCTAGGCATTACCCAAGTCAATGAACACTCTTAAAGGATAAACCATATATCATGGAAGGATATATGTAGTAAATAAATTGATTAAATAGTTATGTATTGAGTATGTATTGAAAACCATAGTTAAGAGTCTATTTAATGATTAAATTTCAAGGATGTCCATAAGATTTATTTTAGAAATTATATTAATATGGTTTTAGAAAAGGACAACCAGTATTTTGGGTGAAAAACTATCAAGTACATCAAGGTCACAGGTCTTGATCCCATGAACTAATGAAGATAAGGGTTTCACACCAACCACTAACCTACACAATTTATTTGTTAATTTTCCATTGTTTTTAGTAAAACAATTTGACGAATAAATGTTAATGATCAACCAGTAATATCACTTTTAAGGATTAAAGATTAATATGTTAACCATATTTATTTTGGAAGATATTTAGAGGAAAATAGTTAGATTTTTTACTCTTTTGTAGGCCTTGTGATCCTTTAAAAGTTTCTTTTAGTGTTTCAGGCATAAAAAATTCATTATGGGTAATTAATTTCTCATATTAAAGGGATGAATTAAAATTTAGTCAAAGCACAACCAAAATTTAGTATTGTTCATATGAAATTTAAAGCAATGAAGTAAAAAATATTCCCTTATATTCTTGTTCAATAAAATAATTACCTAACATTAGTAAAAATGACTTCAAACTAAAATGTTTTCCTAATACCATAATTTATGTTGAACTGATGTTCTCTTAAATCATTAGATATTTATGGGTTTGAGGCCCTAAAATTTCTATTGATCATTCACTTATTTTTAATTAATGACCTCATTAAATCCTTATAAATATTTATGTTTTTCTTCCAAGTATTTATTTTCACTTTCTACTAATGTTCTATTACTTAGAGGCCTAGTTAAATGGTAGTCCATGTGACCTTTGTACTTTTCATTCTCTCTTTTCAAGAGGATGTTTTACAAACCCTTCTCATGATGTGTGATTTAAATGTTGGAAATATCAAAAATATATTTCCAATATCGATTTTAAATTGTGAGGATTCAATTTAATTAAGGTGGGGAGAATGAAACACCTCAAAATTCTAAAGTACATCTTTTTATTCAATAATGTTTATAACATGCAACACCAAGTGTAAAAAGGGAATATATTAACCTAATACATTATAATATTAAATAAATATATTATATTATATATCTTGTAATATACACAAAACTAAGTTATATTGCATCACATGAAAGAGAAATATTCCTTGATTGGTTGTGTTACACGCAATAATGACCTTCCTCGATAGCTTGTGTTGCACGCAACACCGAGTTTCACCAAATAACTATGTATTATTAAAATATTATTATTTAATATGATCTGATATAACCTAGTTATTATGTTAGAATTTATGAATATTATTAACTAACTTGTGAGACATTATGGTTTATATAAATATAAAACGAATTTATTTGTTACAAATTAATGAAAAATGAAAATAAGAACCAATTGGATATAAAAAGACATTATTATTTTTATGCTTCAAAAAGAGTTTTGTCTTAATAAATATAATTAATTACAATTATTTAATTATTTTAATGAAATATATATTTTATATATTCAATAAAATATTTTTGGTATTCATCCATTAGTTTTTATAGGCATAAGATAAGAACAAACTCAATTTCACACATAAGAACCTATATTTTTATAAAAGTAATTTTACCACCTTTTAATGGAAAATCCATTTCAAATATGAATTTTGACACTTTAATTGATTTAATATGTCAAAATAAACTTCATATTTAAAATAAAAACATAAAAATTAGGTTATTATGAATGTTTTATATTTTTCGAAAACATGTCATTTTTTAATGAATAGTTAAAAATACTGAATTTTAATTCAAAACTACTTTTTCATCTAATTAATTTAAAAGATGAAATCATATTTTAAATTTGTTTTAAAGTTTATTTAGATAATATTTTTATAAATTAATCCAATTTAGGTCATTGGAATAAATTTCAATTTTAAATTGATTATAAAAATATAGCAAACTTTTGGACCTTTTTACTTTAAAAACCCGCATTGTCATCCCGCACGCGGGATTAAATTTAAATCAATTTATGCCACTTCTATGATTGAAATTTGGGAAAATGGATTAAATATTTTTAATAATCATAATTTATAATATCTAATAAGACCATTTTTTTGTACAAGAAAATATTAGTGAAAGTTATTAAAATTAATTACAACGATTAAGGTTAAATTAAGATTAATGAGGGACTAAACATTAACCTTAAGGCTCAAAACGACCTATAAACTGTTCCAAGAGATATTTTATGGAAATATATTTACCTTATACTATATTTTATCTAAATTGAACCATTATTGGATCCACTTTCAACATGAAAAATGTGGGAAGAATTCCTTTATTTAAATATTACAAAAGTAACACTCCTTCACTATAAAAGGCCATCAATTCTCCTCATTTCTCACACATCTCAAAACAATTAGGTTCGGTCAATATCTACCCAATTAACATCTCAAAATCCATACCCTTTACCTAGAATCATCCCTTTTGGCTGTAATCCTTCCAAGGAATCCCTTTGGTATAAACTAAAAGGAGTTACCTAATTTTTAAGGTAGTGCTTTCTAATGATCTATTTTCTTTCATTTACTTTTCCACCACCACAAATCCTATTATTACATATTCATATAAAAACACTAGTATAATCAATATACTTATATGTTTTTATATTAAGGGTTCTTCCTACACTCACACACGGTTCCATTTAATGGGTAACGAACATATTGTTTACGTGTATGGGGAACTACTACCTCACAAAATGATGATTATTTATTTTCCCTATTACCACCTATCATGGTGGACATTATGATGAAAAAACTATTTATATATTATATATATATAATATTTATTATGTATTTATACATATTCAATAATTTTATAACACATACCTTTAATACTTTCTATTTTGTGTTAATATGATAACATCGTTTGAAGAAGTGTGGACTACCGCCCCCTCAAAGCGATGTGATTCCATCACACTATAAATGGAACATATTAAGGATAATTTTAATAAAAATATATGAAATATATTAAATAAATAGTTTATTGGAATTATAATATACATGTATATACATATCATTTACTTTTCATTATTTTAAAATACAATAATGAAATGAAGGTAGTATTCATGCGTACGTACGGACTACCATCTCTAAGAACGGTGCATTTCATTTGTTATCTCCAATCATTATATATTATTATATATACATATATACTATATATATATGATATTAATATCATGTTTTACATTATATATGTGATGAAACTGTGATATATTTAATAAGAACAATAAATAACAAGTTAAAACATGCTTGACAAACTAGGCAATTAACACCTAAAATAGTTAAAATAATGAAAGGTTATTTAAAAATGGGTAATAAAATATTATATATGGATCATATATGATATCATAATTATTAATATGGTTTTTTAATAAGTTAGTAACATGTTTAAAACTACTATACAGGAGGTTAAAGGATGTATACCTGAAAGGAAACACAAGGTAAGGGATTCTTGTCTCATTTTCTTTCCATGATGCATACTTAATTTTTGTACACATAATTTATTTTATATGGTTTATATACTTCCCATTTTTATTTTTAATATCATGAAAAATTTTATATTCGTGGTATTTTTAGTTTTAACTTTAATTATTTCTTTTAAGGGTATTTGAGTTAAAAGTTACCAAGTGGAATAGAATTGCATAACTCAATTTAATTTCATTAAGTTATATTACTTCCTCATTGTCATTAATATTCTAAGATTATGTTTATAATCACTTTTTAATATCTATTTTTTTATTTCCACTTTCCTTATGTGGATTTACAGTTGATACACATAATCTACTCTTTGATTGATTCTCACTTCGATGTTATATTCTTTTCCAGGGTTATTTCACAATCTCATTTTATTTGAGATTATTTGTACTTGAATTTCCATTAGTGGAAATTATTTGATAATTTTTTAATAAAACCTTTAATTTTAATCTCATATGGTTATTCATGAACTTTATCAATTATTAGTACCTTTTTCTACTCTTTGGTACTCAAATGTTTTAGAAAATGTTTTATTAAAACATGAATTAATTTATCATGGATATTAATATTTCCTAAACTATATACCATTTTACATATAGTGTTTACTTTGACAGTTATCTGATTGACTATGGAATTATTGATAAATAGGTATTTCTCATTCAATACGGTTATTTGATAAGGCATATAATTTATTTTAATTATCCAATACGAGGAATACTTTGGACTGGAAATAAAATGTGGGCCCTGGACATTATATAAGACCTAGATGTATTTATAGGTTCTCATAAGACAAATAAGTTGTGAAAATTTATTGGGTTTCTACCTTTAATTTAAACTATCTTATGAAAGGTCTTGATGGTAAAGGTTTTCATGTGCCTAAGACATGATGTCCAATAATTAAACATTTCCTTCATTTAGACTCATTTATTATTATCCATGAGATTTTGGATTGATATATTTATGGATTCATTTCATTCTCAGTTTATTTATTAATAGAATGCATTTCAGTTTATCACCTTACCATATTTACTTTTCCTTATCTTGTTATTTAAATGTAATGTGTTTTCATTTATTATATTTCCATATTATTTATCATTTCAGTTTATTAATTACATGTAATGTGTGTTTAATTATTTACATTTCCATATTAATTTATTCTCATTGATTCGTTATTGATTCTGTTTTTTTACTTAACCTTACTAAGCATTTGAGCTCGCCCTTATTTTTTTCCTCTCCCCAAGAATCCAAGAATTGTACTAAGTAAGCTTTGTAAGGATAATATATATGGAATAAATTTTTTAACCTTGAAAGGAAAAGGAGAGGAAAAAATTTATGTTTTAATTGTTATATTCTTCTATAATAAAATAATCATGTATGTATCTAGTTTACCAAGACTACTAAACTCTTCAGTCCTTAGAGGCTTTATTACTTATAATTATGCTAATGTAATTGATAGAAGACATTGGATCTAGGCTTTTGGGGTCAGGTCACTATAGTTGGTATCAAATAAACTTTTATTAGAAACCTTCGTAACTAGATTAATGAAAAAATAGGTTAGAGAACATGACCCTTAGGTATAATTTGAGTATAAGTATAGAATAACATCTTATAATTTTGTTAAGGTAGATATTATGTGGGTATTCCTAGAAATACATACTTCTCTGGATACTATAAGTGGACATTGTTCTAGCATAGATGTACCTAGGGGTAATAGGTCTGATAAGGTGTTACAAGACTAACTTGGGGTAACCTGGTGCATGACAACGGGTCTTACTACACACCTAGTTTGACACTCCTGGGGGATATGCTTAGGATAATCCATGTTTTCTTCACAAACCATTATGAATAATTTTAAAGGATAATGAAAAATAATGATCAAGGTTAAACCTAAGGTGTTTAATATTTAAAAATAAAGTGACATGATTTAGATATCTTATAAATGATTATATACTTTTTTCACTATGACTATTTTTGATCACACTATTCTTACCGGGTTTTAGTCAATGGATGGAACCTGAAATATTCAAATTAACATCAAACATGAAGGAAAAGGTGGTTAAAACGAGCAACAAAATGAGTTGTTGAAAGGAGTGAAGGATATTTTGTTTATTCCAAATAAGTTTTCCAGAAATATGAATAACAATATATACCCTTACCAACTCCTGAACACACCAAAGAAGAGAAGGATGTGGGTTTCTAAGAGCTCGAGTGGTGGAGATCGTAAAGAAAAGAAGACTTGATTTTTGAAAAGTGATATGTGTGGAAGAAGACACCTAGGAAAGTGTCTCAATGTAATAAGGAAATTCTTTATATGTGTGAAATAAGGAAATAAAGAAAAGGATCATCGAGAAAAAATGAAGAGTATAATATAAGGAAATGAAACTCATCCTAAGGATCCATTTGTGGTTTATTGCCTTAAATGTGGGGAACCTGGGCATTACCTGAGTCAATTACCACTCTTAAAGAAGAAATCTTAGATTATAGAAGGATGTATTTATGAAATAAATGGATGAAATGGTTAGGTATTTAGGATATCTGGGAAAGTGGAAGAGGGGGAGAGGATGCTCCTGTCAAACCCATCGAACCTTGAGGATCTACTTGCCCTAAACTATTCATGTATTTTGAATATCTACTTATATCTCCCAATTCAGTATGAGGTTTTAAAGAAATATCTTTCTACAAGGATAGGAAAATAAACTTGTGTGGGTGATTCAACGGTTCTCTCTTCATTCGATGGCTTCTCGAGAGGAACTTTGGCATCGATTTCATACAGGGCCTCATAACGAATCATCTAGAAGGATTACATTGCACATGTTTTTGCCTCAAATGCTGCCATCTCAAAGAGAATTGAGTTGTAAAAACACTCGATCATCACTCAAATTTCATTAATAAAAGGTATAAAACCATGTAAAATCCTTGATCTAGTTTCTCGCTTATCTTCAATTTGGAGATTTGTTTATTTCAAGTGTGTATCACTTGGGCGTGGATTCTATCATATCTTATTACCCTCTACGGAACTGAAATGGCAGGCTTGGAGTACAGGTACAATCAGTCTTAGTCTAGGATTACTAAATTTTCATGAATGGAAGATCAACTTTAATCTAAATGACTTCAAGGACACTTGTGCACAGGTTTGGATCAAAATTCATGGCCTAAATTGGGTTTTATGGCATCCTGAAATACTCTTTGATATTTCATCTGCAGTTGGAATCCTAATTAAAATGGACAATGCCACTGAACAGGTTAGCTTTGGTCACTTTTCTAGAGTTTTAGTAAAAGTGGATTTTAATTCAACCTTGATTGATAAAGTAATTCTCTCTACTCCAAATGATGCCATTAATCTAAAAATTGAGTTTGAGAATACTCCTCCATTTTGTGACAACTTACAGATTATTGGACACTCAAAAAATATGTGCAGGGCGTAAATTATTTGCACCAATTTCCAGATTAAGGGACATGATGTGAAGAACTGTAGGAAGAAAGGAACTAGTGGGATTTATCAAAAAAAAGATGGCCAGATTAGACTCAATGTTGAAAATGATACTGGACACACTTCAAACATTTTGAATTTAAATTCTTTGGAGGAACAATCCTTAGTTGATGATGGGTAATCTCATCTAACCTCACATCTTATCATTTTGAAGGATGGATGCCCAGATCCTCTCTCACTGGATCATAAAGATAAATCCAACATTCAAGTTAATGAAAAATACATTCATTCAAGAGCTGACATTACAGAAGACAATCATCTTCTTGTTGGTGGTTTTTATTTTAAGGATGCCTTGAATAGGGGATTGCGAGATGAACAAGATAGTGAAGAATCTGATGATATTTAGGATTTTAGGGAGGATTATGAACAGTATCAAGAGGACGCTAACTTTTGGAAAGAGAAACTACTGGTTTCTTCAAAAATCTATAAAGGGAAAGTAAAATTTGATGTTGCTTCCTCCTTCAAACCCAAGAGCAAATGTAGTTTTGTACCTATTTTGGGACATATTGAGTCTATTTTCTCTATTAATCTGGCCTCCTCACTTCCTATTGTAGGCCAATATGCTGCTACAAAGGTTGTTTCAATGAGCAGGTTAGTAAGAGAGGGTTATAGTGAGAATCATGTGACTCCTTTGTCTCATGACGTTGGGTCTCTTAAGGTTCTTGTGTTTGCAACTGTCCACAATTAACCTACCAAGGTTAATCCTAATATACATGGATGAAAGATTTTAGAGAGTAATTAACAACCCTATACCTCTTCTAATAAGATTTTTCTTACTTTTTCCCATGGGTGTGATGCTGGTCTTACTCCATCCAGCACTATGAATTCTAAATCTGCTTCCCTGTGTGCTGCTACACCGCATAACCATATAGTTATTTCCAATGACACGGTACAACCTACTGCACAAGTAGTTGTCTCTTATGTCAAACAGGAAAATATCCCCATCTTTCAGGATTATCATGATGCAATGGTGACCCCCATTACTTCGAACATTTCCAAAGAGTCCCAAGTGAAAAAAATCTCACACACAGGTTGTCTGCTCTCACAATATGAGCAAATCAAAAGCTTCTGCTTTCTTTGATATCCATGGACAGTAAGTAAGGCCAAATATAAAGGTTGATACTCACAATTATTTTGAGCTACTTGCTTCAGGAAGTAGTGAATAGGAGGGAAAAAATGATGATTGTGGTGGAATGAATGAAGAAACAGATGTTTTTTACGCTGGATTTTCATATGATAGAGGTGGACCCTAGTCACAGGCCAAAACATGGAGTAGAGGTTGACTCCCTCAAGGAAGAGGTGGATGCTCTTCATACCATAGCATGAACACCCGATCACGGGCTTCTTAGTTTTTAGTTATTTTGGTATGTTGTTTTCTTTATGGGTTTTCACCTCCTTTGTACTTGTTTTAATTTTAATTAAGGGTCCTATAAGCATCACCTTTAAAAAAAGTTAGGTATTTATGATATATTGGAAACCATAGTTAAGAGTCTATTTAATGATTAAATTTCAAGGATGTCCATTAGATTTATTTTTGAAAATTATGTTAATATGGTTTTAGAAAAGGACAATTTGCATGTCAGGTGACAAACTATCAAGTTTGGGGCCATAGGTCTTGAACCCATTACTAAAGGACAAAAATGGTTTCACACCAACCGCTGACCAACACAATGTCCTAGTTAATTTTTCATTGTTTTTATTTAAACAATTTTATGAATAAATGTTAACAAATAACCAATAATATCACTTTTGAAGATTATATATTAATCTATTAACCATATTGATTTTGAAAGATAGTTATAGACAAATATTTAGATTTTTCACTCTTTTATATTCCTTACGGTCCTTTAAAAGTTTATTTTAGTGCCTTGGGAAAAAAATTCATTATTGGTAATTAATTTATGGGAGTAAAGGGAGGAATTAAAATTTGATCAAAGCACAACCAAAATTTAGGATTATTCATATGAAATTGAAACTTGTCAAGTAAGAATATGTTCTTATATTCTTCATCATTAAAAGAATTAACCAACGTTAGTAAATCGACTTTGAAATAAAATGTTGTCATAATGCCTTAATTTTTATTGAATTGATGGTATCTTAAATCATCAAAGTTTTATGTCTTTGAGGCCCTCCACTTTATATTTATCATTCACTTGTTTGTGATTGATTACCTCATTCACTATTTATAAATACTTACTCTTTTCCTCAAATTACATATTTTCACTTTCCACTAATGTTCTCCTACTTAGAGACCTAGTTACAAGGTATCCCATGTGACCTTTGTATATCCAATTCTCTCTTTTCTAGAGGATATTTTACAAACCCTTCTCATGATGTGGGATTTCAATATAGGAAATATCAAACAATATATTACCAAGATTGAGTTTAAATTGTGATAATGTAATTTAATTAAGGTGGGGAGAATGTAACACCCCAAAATTCTAAATTACAACTTTGTATTCAATGGTGTTTATGACACACAACACTGAGTGTAAAAAGGGAATATATTAACCTGATACATTACAATATTAAAAAATATATAATATATTCTATAGATTGTAATGTACACAACACTAGATTATATTACATTTCATGCAAGAGGGACATTCCTTAATAGGTTTCACTACACACAAGAGCAACCTTCCTCAATAGCTTGTGTTACATGCAATACCGAGTTTCACCAAATAACAATGTATTATTAAAATATTATTATCTAATATGATATAATATAACATAGCTATTATGTTATTGGTTATTAATATTATTAAATATCTTATGAAAATCTATGGTTTATAAAAATATAAAAATGAATTCAATGGTTACCAATTAATGAGAAATGAAAATAAGAACCGATTGGATATAAAAAAGAAATATTATTATTTTTATGCTTCTAAAGGAGTTTTTTCTCAACAAACATAATTAATTTCAATTATTGAATGATATTAATGGAATATATATATGTGATATATTGAATCAAATATTTTTTATATTCATCCATTAGGTTTGATAGGCATAAGGTAAGAATAAACACAATTTCACACATAAAGACCTATATTGTTATAAAGGCAATTTTACCACCTTTTAATGGTGAACCCATTTTAAATATTAATTTTGAAACTTTAATTGATTTAATATGTAAAAATAAAATTCATATTTGAAATTGAAAGATTAAAATTATGTTAGGCCGAATTTTTTATATTTTTCGAAAACATATCATTTTTTAATGAACAGTTAAAAATATGGAATTTTAATTCAAAACTAATTTTTCATCTAATTTACTTATAAGATTAAATCCTATTTTAAATTGGTTTTAAAGTTTAATTAGATAATATTTTTATAAATTAATCCAATTTAGGTCATTTTAATTAGTTTTACTTTGAAATTTATTGTAAAAACATAGCAAACTTTCATACGTTTTTTTCTTTAAAAGCTTGCATTGTCGTCCCGCCTACAAGATTAAATTTAAATAAATTTCTTCCACTTATATGATTATAATTTTGTAAAATTGATTAAATGTTTTTAATAATCATAATTTATAATTTATAACAATACTAACTTTGTTTTTGACCAAAAAAAATAGTGAAAGTTATTAAAATTAATGGTAATGATTGAGGTTAAATTAAGATTAATAAGGGACTAAACCTTAACCTTAATGCCCAAAAAGACCTATAAATTTTTCCAAGATCTATTGGATGTCCATATATCTACCCTATAATCTATTTTATTAAAATTTTACCATTATTGGATCCACTTGAAACATGAGAAACGTGGGAATAATTCCTTTGTCAAAATATTACAAGAGTGTCGCTCCTCCTTCACTATAAAAGGCCACCAATTCTCCTCATTCCTCACACGTCTCAAAACACATAGGTTCATCCAGGATCTTTCCAATTAAATTTCCATAATCCATACCCTCAACCTTGAATCATCCATTTGGGAAGTAATCCTTCCAAGGAATCCCTATGGTATAAACCAAAAATAGTTACCCAGTTTTTAAGGTAGTTCTTTCCAACGATCTCTTAACTTTAAATTACTTTTCCACCACCTCAAATATTATTCTTACATGTTAATATAATAACACCAGTATCCTAAATATACATAGATGTTTTTATATTAATTTTTATACCTAAAATCACACACACTTCCATATAATGGCTAACGAACATATTATTTATGTGTACGGAAAACTACCGCCTCACGAAATGATGATTGTTCATTTTTCCTATTATCACCTTTCATGATGGTAATTATGATGGAAAATATATTTATATATGATATATATTATATTTATTATTTCTTTATACTTATTTAATCCTTTTATAAAACATACCTTTAATACTTTCCATTTTTCCTTAATACGATACCATCGTTTGAGGAAGTGTGGACTACCACCCCCTCGAAATGATGGATTCATTCACACTATACATGGAACATATTAAGGATAATTTTAGTAAACATATTTGAAATATATTACATAAATTGGTTAATTTAATTATAATATACATGTATATATAACATTTACTTTTCATTCTTTTAAAATACAACAATTAAATGAAAGAAGCATTCATGCATACGTACAGACTACCGTCTCCATGAACAGTGCATTTCATTTATTATCTCCAAACATTATAGATTATTATAGATATATATATAATAGATACATATGATATTAACATAATGTTTTAAATTATATAGATTATGAAACCATGATATATTTAATAAGAACAACAAATAAAAAGTTAAAACATACTCAACAAACTAGGAAATTAACACTTGAAATAGTTAAAATAATGAAAGGTTATTAACAAATGGGTAATAAGATATTATAAAAGGATAATATATGATATCATAATTATTAATATGGTTCTATAATAATTTAGTAACATTTTTAAAACTATTATACATGAGGTTAAAGGACGTTAACCTGAAAGGAAACACAAGGTAAGAGGTTCTTATCTCATTTTCTTTCCATGGGGCATACTTAATTTTTTTACACCTAATTTATTTTTTATGGGGTATATAATTCCAATTTTGATATATAATATCATGAAAAAATCTTTCATCATGATATTTTTAGTTTTAACTTGAATTATTTCTTTTAAGGGTATTTGTGTTAAAAGTTACCAAGTGGAATAGAATTGAATATCTCAATTCCTTTTTATTGAGTTATATCACTTCCTCATTATCATTAATATTTTAAGATTATGTGTGTAATAAAGTTTTACTATCTATTGTTTTATTAATACTTCCATTAGGTGTATTTATAGCTGATACACATGATATACTCTTTGATTGATTCTCACTTTGTCGTTAAATCCTTTTCAAAGGTTTATTTAACAATCTCATTTTATTCGAGATTGTTTGTACTTGAATTTCCATTCGAGGAAATTATTGGATAATTTTTAAATAAAACCTTTAATTTTAATATCCTATAGTTATTCATGACCTTTATCAAGTATTAGTAATTTTTTTCCACTCTTTGGTACTCAGATGTTTTAGAAAATATTTTATGAAAACCCGACTTTATTTCTCTATTTAGTTAGAGAACCTATTTTCTTCTAAAAATCATTTATTCTAAAAAGGTTTTCAAATTTTTTTTTACCATTTAAAAAAGTTATTTTTTTTAAAAAAATACCTTTTTTTTCATTTATGAATTTTCTTAAAGGAATCTTCTTGTCTCTTTCCGAACAAGGCATTTTTCTAATCGTTTTTACTTTGTAAAAATAATTTTTCTTTCTACCTCATATAAAATGTACAAATTTATATGCCATCATATATTTTAGATAATCCTTTTCAAGTTTAAAAGGTTTATTTTTTAAATTAAATTTTTTTTAAATATTATTTTCAAATAAACATATTTTCAAAAGGTTTTACAAATAAAATGACGTTTTCATCAAGAATAGTTTTTTAAGTTATTCTTTTATTTCATCAATGACAAAAATCCTTTATTTTTACTCCACTTGGGATATTTTGTATTGATACCATATATATCCTTTATCCAAATGGTTCTCAATTGATTTTTTCAAGGAAAGTATTTACATTCACTTATTTGACTTTCTTATTAGTCCCATTGAAATATTCATTTTCATTAGATCATTTCACATTGAATTGTAGGATCGAAATAATGATGTAGATGCTCAATATACAAGAGTGGGGGTGAATTGTACACATTAAAAATTTCCTTTAACAAAGGAAAGAGCTAAGTTTAACAAAATTAAACTAACAAAATTCACAACACCTCTAACACCAATTGAAAAATTGGAATAAGGAATTAAGTTTTAAACTTCAAGTTCTATGTAATTGCTTAAAACTGGAAAGAGATTCTGAAAGTAGGTTTCGAAAATATGGATCCGAAAATTGAAACTTAACTAAAGATTACAATATGAGATTCTACCTTAAAGCGTATAGAATCTAAATGAAACAAAGTACAAGTAGGGAAGTATAAGAAAGTTATACTTTCCTTACAATACAATGTGCAGCGGAAACAAACAAGTAGTAAAACTAAAAGTAACAAGATATAAGTCTTTTAACCCAAAGAGAAGGGTATCCAACAACCTTGGATAAAGGTCCCTTGATTTATACTTTCAAGAAAGTCTATCTTACCCACACCAATGTAAGCCCTCGATATGAATATCAAAATCTATGTCTTGCTATCCCCACAAGCCCTCAACTTCAAGGTAGTTGGAACCTCGGTCTTCCTCAGCAAGGAAGCCCTCGAACTTCAAGGTAGTCAGAACCTCTGTCTTCCTATCCCCAGAAGTCCTCAAATGTAATCACCAACATTCGGAGTCGCACGAATCAAAAACTGAAAGAGCGGTTCAGTACGCACAAGGCATGAAAAGCTTTCTCTCTCTAGAAATCACCTTAGCAGTGTGTGGTATCTAGATCGATCAACTTCTATGTCATTGTGAGATCTTTCAAATGAGCTCCTATTTATAGGCAAGGTCGGCCTCCTTTCTAACGGTCATATTTTCCTTAAAAATCGGAGGGACCTGTACACATGTAACTTAACCAATGGTTAGTTTATAACAGAATAGATGACATCGTTTTATAACAAAACAAGCATAACAGAATGTACGACATCGTTTTAAGTCTAACACAAAAGTTCGGAGTGAAGGTTTGGAGTGTAAACAAAATGTTAAAGAGTAGACAAATTATAAAAGAGTAAGCAAAATGAAAGTTCGGAGTCTAACAAAAAATAATATTCGGAGTCTAAATAAATTCAGAGTGTATAAAGCAAAGATGATCAGATTCTGTTTAATAGGTGAATTCGGAATGAGAATTCGTCATCAGAATTCGTAATGAGAATTCGTCATCAGAATTCGCCATTAGATTTTGATGTCAAACTTCATGAGAGTTCGTATCCAGAATTCAGAGTAGAACTTTATTAGAGTTCATATCCAAAATTCGGAGTGGAACTTCATTACAGTTCTCATCCAGAATTCGGAGCCTAAAACAGAATGCTTCATATAAATGTTTTAAATGATTCCGAGAATATAAAAATTAATCCGATTCTTATACTTAAGAAATATATGGATATAGATAAGGAAAATATGATAAGGATAATTTTTCTTACAAAAGAGATCTTCCTTATAAAAGTGACTTTCCTTATAAAAGCAATTTTCTTTATAAAAGTGATTTTCCTTAAAGATAAGGTGTTTGTGATTTTCAAAACAAGAAGGAATAGAAAAGTCATAAGGAAAACCTTATTGACTCAACAATCTCCCCCTTTTTGGAAAGCACAAATATCCTTATGAAAAAGAAAGTCTAAGAATAAAGAAAACATTAAGGCTTATCTCCCTTTGCTTATGGATGTTGATGAATACGACTAACTCCCCCTTAGGCTTTAAAACTCTAAGGATCGTATTCTAGATTTCTGGAAGGATATTTCATTAAGAATAATAATGTCTTCTTTAATGAAAAACTCCCCCTTGGATAAACTCTATTAGAGTTCTTTTTCTTTCTCACCCTTTGTTAAGGTTCTTTTTCCTTTTCCCCCTTTGTTAGGGTTCTTTTCCTTCTCCCCCTTTGTAATTTTCAAAAAGAATTCGAGGGAATGTAAAATATAACAAAGTACCTGAAAAATTAGTAGCAACAACAAAAGAGACGAGCAAGCACAATTTTCATTAAGTTTGAAAGTTCAAAAACACGGAAGTTAAAATACAACAAAAGATCGGATTTGTCTATTTTGGATCTTTTTCCTTCGCCATGAGACCCTTAAGAATAGTCTTTATCTTCTTCAAGTCTTTATGGTCTTCCTCAGCTTTCTTCTCTAACACAACTATTCTTGCACTTTGAGCTTCAATATTTTCTTCCTCAGCTTTAAGATTTTCTTCCTGAGCCTTCAATATTTGTTCTTGCTTTAATAACTTCTCTTCAAACTCAATCCGATGATCCCTTTCATACCTCCAGTTTTGAGCAACAGAATTCAGCTTCCCATTCAGATCTCTGTCTTCTTGAATCTTGGAATTCTTCTCAGCTGTCAACTTTTCTTCAAAGGACGAAGTAAGTTCATTTAGCTTCCTGTATTCTATCTCAAAAGCATCCTTAACATTATCTTGGAATTCATCAAAGAGCCTCATATCTTCTACAGTTTTCCTCGACCAACTAGTCATTCTTTTACAAGACCTTTTGTGGGATTCATAATCGACAAAAAAAGTTTTGAAATGAGCCTCCATCTCAACACATTTGTCCATAACCATGGATACGGAGTCTGTTTTCTGATTCAAAGAATGTTGAAGCATCTGGCATCTTGAATCAATACTTGAGAAGGTCGGAATAGAACCCACTAACTTCTTTAATGACTGAACAACAAAGTCATGCCCCAACGAAGATGACTCCGAATCTGAGACTTTTCTTGGAGAATTTTCTTCTTCAATTTTCTCAAGCTTTCTCTTTGAAGAACTACCAACTTCCCTTCTATTTACAGCCACTGAGCTCGGGGTATCAACAATGATTTGCTTTCCCTTGTCCTTTTTTGGAATGGAGTCCTATTCTGGAGTTCTCTTTTCACTGTCAGACACTTGAACAACATTTTCTTCATCATCAATAACTTTTTGAGCACCATCCTCTACATTCTCCATTTGAGAAATATCATGTAGAAGTTGTTCTTCCTCTGCATGATAAGCTACTTCTTGTTCTCATTTCTCCTCATCCTTCCCTGGAGTGACTAACTTAGATGATTCACCTTCTGATGTTCGGAGTGACAAATGTTCCAAAGGTGTCCCCTTATAATCGTCTACTTGCTTCAAAATATCTCTGGTCTCACCACTACATTTAGCAACTGCTTCTTCCTCTTCCACTTGCTCAATTTGCTCAACTTCCTCAACAGGCTTAGCAACTGCCTCTTCTGGAGTGACATAGTTTCTTCCTAGAGTCTCAGGTAGAGATTCCAAAGAAAAATATCTCGGAACGGGAATGTTTGTGGAAACCATCTCATTAAACTTAAACAAAGTATGAGCTACCTCAGCTTCAGACATCTTCTTCTTAAGCTTCTTTCTTTCATTTTTTTTCTAGCTCATCCGCTGTTTTTTCCTTCAAGGCCTTAGCCTCCACAGGATCCAAGCCAAACTGAGGCTCCCCTTGCACTCTCTTCTCTTTGATTTCCCTCCACTTAGCAACTACCTCATCAGGATAAGATTTCTTATTCTTCAGTTTTGGAGGGGCGGAATGAACTTCCTTAGATTTGGGATTCCCTGCTTCAACTTCAACTTCTTTCAACTTTATCTTTTTCACTGGCTTAGAAGATTCAGGTTCAGCAACTTTTGGAATCGTTTCTTCTTGAACTGGCATATCAAAGAACTGACCAGTCTTCTTGTCGAAGGCAACATCCATCCTTTTGAGGGTACCATCACTCACCAACATAATTTTGCAAACTCTTGGCTTAGACTTTCAAGCCTCCTTGAAAGACTCAAGGCACCGAACTATTAACTTCGAGATGATTTCTGGATACATTATGATCTGAGCTCTCAGATTCCCTTTCTTAACATTGTCAATGGTAATAAGAATGTGTTTCATCAGATTAAACTTCCTTAGATTTATCAGAAAATCTAGAATTTAGATCTTGATCTTCTTAAAACTGTCTTTGTCACCTTTTCTCGGTACGATAAAGCCTTGTACCCATAATTCTAGAATCCGAAAATTTGTAGACAGAGTAGCAATCTTTGAAGCCTTATCATCTTCCAGTCCGAGAGTTTCCAATGCCTTTTCCTTGTTGAAGCTTCCTTTTGAATCTGGTAAAACATGAAAGATGAACTCGGCTTCTCCTTCATAGGTCAGCCCTACCAAGATAGCTGCCTTGACATAAGAAATCTTATAAGTCTTTCCATAAGACTTAAGCGAAAATTTCTCCCTGTTATTTTCCTTAAATAAGGAAATCGTCTCATAGAACTCTAAAAGCAACTCCGAATATACTTCATCTTGATTTTCGGGCTTAGACATAGCAACATATTCCCATTTGTTAAGCTTTATGTTCTTGGATATAAGAGAATCATATTTTTTGAAGAAATCAGGATGAACCAACATTTCTCTATATACTAACCACTTGGAAATCATCTTAGAGGTTGACATGTCTTGAGAAGCTGCTTCCACAGACATTCGGATCTGAAAACTTCTGAGAAGTTCGGAACAGAGAATGCTGAAGATCGGAATGGCCTTAAAATGGAGAGGCAGAGCTTCGGGATGCTGGAGCTTGAAAAACCGATGTGGGACAACCATTTGGGGTCCCCTTTATATAGGCAATGATATAACGGTTCATCTTTCTCGGTTGATCGAACGGTTGTAAGAACTGAAATCAGATCTGACGGTTGAAAACCAATTCTCAAGAAAACTTGAATCCGATCTTTTGAGGTTTTTATTAAAACAAATATTTAAGAAAACTTATAAACCGAAAAAAAAATATAAGAAAATATCAGCAAGTAAAGTATGATTACGAAAACTTGATTAAGGGAATCATACCTTTCGAATTGGATTAGGAGGATTATTCGTAATGGGTAATACTCTTCTTCTTGAAGAAAAAAAAGTTAACTATGAAAAATCATTACTACAAAAAAAAATGTTCGCAAAACTCACTAAGAAAAACTCAACAATGAAAATGTAAAAAAAACATTACAAGATTTTTAGCATGAAAAATTCATTACAAAAGTTTGAATACGAAACGCTCATTATGAAAGTCTCGGTATGAAAATTGCGTTACGGAAACACCAGTATGAAATTTTCCATTTTGAAAGTTTTCAATACAAAAATTTCTATTCCAGAAGTTTTCTATATGAAAATATCCATTCTAGAAAATTTAAGTTCCAGAAATTCCCATTCCAGAAATGTTAGTTCCGAAAAGTTTGAAAAATTAACTTTGGAAAAAAAATTAGTTACTCTAACAATCAAATGTTCTCCCCCTATGAAAAAGAGTTTATTTCTGTAAGGATACTTTTTCAACGGAAAGTTAATTAAGAAAGATTACCTTACAGTTATCATTCCTAACCTCTGTTTAATGTATTCAAATCTATCAGAAGAAAAATATTTTGTGAAAATATCAGCAAGTTGATCTTGCGTTCCTATAAACTGAAGAAGGATATCTCCTTTTAGTGTGTGATCCCTAAGAAAGTGATGCCTAATATCTATGTGTTTTGCATGTGAGTGATGTGCAGGGTTCTTACTTAAGGCAATGACACTTGTATTATCGCACAAAATTTGAGTTTTAGTAAAACTCAAGCCATAGTCTGTGAGTGTGTGTTGCATCCACAATACTTGAGCACAATAACTTCCAGCTACTACATATTCGGCTTTAGCAGTGGAAAGTGATACAGAATGTTGCTTCTTGCAGGACCAAGAAACTAATGAATCTCCTAAGAAATGACAAGTCTCGGATGTACTCTTTCTATCCATTCTACATCCACCAAAGTTAGCATCAGAAAATATTTTTAGAACAAAATCATTTCCAGAAGTATAAAATAATCCTAGATGCATGGTTCCCTTAAGTTAGTGAAAAAATATTTTTACTGCCTTTAAGTGAGATTCCTTAGGATTGGATTGATATCTTGAACATAAGCATACTAAGAACATTAAGTCTGTTCGAATAGCTATTAAGTAAAGTAAACTTCCTATCATACCTCTAAAATATGTTTGATCTACTGGTTTCCCAACTTCATCAAGATCTAAAGAGTTTGAGGTACCAATGGGAGTACTTATACTCTTAGTGTTGTCATAACCATACTTTTTTAGAAGATCTTTAATATACTTATGTTGAGATATATAGATTCCTTCTAGTTTTTGAGAAATTTGAAAAACAAGTAAAAAAGTTAACTCACCAATCATACTCATTTCAAACTCATATTTCATTAGACTTGCAAAAGAGTCGGTTAAATATTACTGAGTTGAACCAAATATAATATCATCAACATAAATTTAAACAATCAAAACATTTTTATTATCTTTATTTATAAAAACGGTTGTATCTGCATTTCCCTTAACATAGTTATTTTGAAGCAAAAATCCAGTGAGTCTATCATACCATGCTCGTGGGGCCTGTTTAAGACCATACAGAGCTTTGGTAAGTCTAAAAACATGATCAGGATGTTTTGTATCTTCAAAGCCAGGAGGTTGTTCAACAAAAACTTCCTCTTGGATAACTATTAAGAAAATCACATTTCACATCCATTTGAAAAAGTTTAAAATTAAATAATGCTGCAAAGGCTAGTAGAATACAGATAGATTCAAGTCTAGCTACTGGAGCATAGGTTTATTCATAGTCTATTCCCTCTTGCTGATTATAGCCTTTAGCAACAAGTCTATCTTTATTTCTTACTATGACTCCATTTTCATCACATTTGTTTCTGAAGACCCGCTTTACTCCAATAATAGAAGTTTCATTAGGTCTTTCAACCAAAGTCCAGACTTTATTCCTTTCAAATTCATTTAGTTCATATTGCATGGATTTGATCCAATCATCATCACCTAAAGATTCATCAGTGCTTTTTGGTTCTAATTGGGAAAGAAATGCTAGATGTTCTACTTCATTTCTTAAGGAACTTCTAGTCCTTACTGGTTGATTTACATCACCAATGATACTATCACCGGGATGATTCTTAAGAAACACCTGATTTGGGTTTTGAAAATCTCGTCCATCAACATAGGGTAGAAAGTCTTTTGGGGTAAATGTTTCGGAAGTATTTTCTTGAAAATTTTCCTTATCAGAAGGATATTCTATCAAAGGTTGACAATCAGTTTTTGAAAACACATCCGAGGATGTAGACTGGGATGGTTTAAAAACAAAAGGATTAGACTCAATGAATTTTACATGTACTGTTTCTTCAACAGTACAAGTATTTTTATTAAAAACTCTATAAGCCTTAGAAGTTGGGGAATAACCTAAGAAAATTCCCTCATCGGATTTTGGTGCGAATTTATGTAAGTTATCTTTAGTATTCAAAATGAATACTTTGCAACCAAAAACCTTGAAGTATGATAGTCTTAGTTTTCTACCATTCCATAACTCATAAGGAGTTTTATTAAGAAAAGGTCTAATCAAAACTCGATTTATAGTATAGCAAGCAGTACTTACAGCTTCAGCCCAGAAATGTCTAGCTATAGAATATTCACTCAACATGGTTCTAGTTATCTCTTGAAGAATTCTATTTCTTCTATCAACTACACTATTCTGCTGAGGAGTTCTAGGTGTTGAAAACTTGTGAGTAATACCTTTTCTACTACAAAAAGTTTCAAAATCAAAATTTTGAAATTCTCCTCCATGATCACTATGAATAGTTTTCAATGGAAGGTTTTTCTCATTTTTAACTTGAGCTCTAAAACTTTTGAAATAAGAAAAAGCTTCAGACTTATTTGCTAGAAAATAAACCCAAGTAAATCTTGTGTAATCATCAACTAGAACAAACACATAGTATTTGCCTCCAATACTTCCAGTTTGTGTTGGACCAAAAAGATCCATGTGCACTAACTGTAATGCATTGGTTGTTGAGAATTCACCGATTGATTTAAAACTAGATTTATGTTGCTTTCCATATTGACAAGGATCAAAAACTTTAGAAGAATCAAATCTAAGCTCTGGTAGATCCTTAAATAGTTTCTTCTTAGAGAGTTTACATAGGTTTCTAAGGTTACAGTGACCTAGTCTTCTATGCCATAACCAGGAATGATCTTCCATTGCACTTAGGAAAGGTAAATCTTGGCTCCTGAGATCTTCTAAATTTAATGTGTAAACATTCTCATGCCTATTGGCTGAGAGAATAAATTCTTCCTTGGAATTGTGAACTAAGCACTTATCATTCCTAAAATTCACAAGGTAACCTTCATCACATAACTGACTTATGCTAATGAGGTTGTGCTTAAGACCCTTAACAAAAAGAACATTTGAAATCAAAGTTTTACCTAGAAGAACAATATTACCAATACCAAAAATATCTCTCTTAGCATTATCTCCGAAAGTTACCTTTCCTCCTTTCGTTTTGATAATCTTTTCAAAATAGCTTTTGTTACCAGTCATGTGCCGGGAACATCCATTATCCATGTACCATGTGTTGCTGCTAGTACTCTCTTTATTTTCCTGAAATCAATAAGAGAATTAGACTTTCGGAATCCAAACTTGTTTGGATACGAGATTTCTAGATAACAAAATTTTAGGTACCCACATCTTCTTAGAGAAATAAGCTTTGTGAAATCCTAGAGATTGGGTTTTGTTTGAGGAACAATTATTTGCCCAGTGACCACCACATTGACACTTGGTACAAAATGGGGCACTTTGAGGAACAAAATAATTTTTACTAAAAATTGGTTTTTCATGGGTATAACCAAATCCAGATTTATTTCTTAAAGGTCGTATTTGGGAATACATTTTATCAAAATTTTCCTTACCATGGGTAAAGTTTGATAAACACTTCTTTAAGGAAAAAATTTCAGACTTGAGTTTTATAACCAAGTTTTTATCCTCAAAATCATTAGTTTTAGAACTAGAGCTAGGCTCGAAAACATTTTTCTTAGAAATTACTTTTTCTAACTCTTTAGAAAGTTTGTTCTTCTCAGAACTTACTTCATCAAGATTTTTTGATATACTTTCAAAATCATCATTTTTTCAATCAAGATCTTTAGAAAGATTTGATATTTCTTTCGTAAGAATAGAATTCCTAAAGTTTTCCTTATCAAGTTCTTTATTGAGTTTGGAATTCTCAATTTCAATAAGTTCAGAAAACCTAGAAACTTCTTCATAAGTAGGTAAAGTATTGTCTTCATCAGAAGAGGATTCTTAATCAGAAGAGTTATAATACTTACTATCATTAGAATTTAAATAATCATTGGTCAATGATTCATCATTTCGTACCTTAGCCATAAAACAATGATTGTCAATAGGTAGTCTGGCTATAAGACCAATATTCTTCTGTCCTGAAGGTTCATAATCAGAGGATTCATCTGAAGAATCACCACCAATGGCACTCTAGGTGTCATTAGCTTTTAGAACTTTCTTATCTTTGGCTTTATAATACTTCTTTCTATTCCTGTCTGAATACCTTTCTTTCCTTTCTTTCTTTTTAAGAAAAGGGAAATCTGGTCTAATATGTCCAACTCTCTTGCATTCATAACATGTGACTTCTCCATCTTTCTTATCTTTCCTTTCCTTTTTCTTATACTTGGATTGGAAATTTCTCTGACCAGCTATCTTGTTCTTCCTTCGAGCAAGATTTGCTAACTCATTTTCATATACTTCACTCTCACTAGATTCATATTGGAAAATAACTTTCTTAGACTTGTATCTGGTTACCCTCTCTGGAGTCTTAGCTTTCATTTGATTTGATGTTGTTGTAAAAGCAACAGTACCATTTCCATTTTTCTTCTTGATATTGTCAGAATCTCTCTTCATTCTTGTTTCATGTTGGAGAAGAGTTCCAAATAGCTCATCAAGAGAAATTTGAGTGACCTTCCTGTTCTCATCTATATCAGTTCTCTTGGATTCCCACTCATTGGGCATAATATCAATTATCTTATCCACAAGTTCTTCATCATCTAACCCTTTCTCTCCCATAGACTATAAATTGTTGACTATAGTCATGAATCTCTGTTGAACTTTACAAATTGGTTCACCAAAAGGAAAATTGAATCCATGGTATTCAGCTCTAAGCATAGCTCTCCTAGTCTCAATCACCTTTGAAGTTCCAAAGTTTGTAACCTCTAACTTCTTCCATATACAATTAGCTACTTCACAAGAAGAAAATTGGCTATATATATTTCTAGTCATTGAACAAAGTAAGGTATTGCGTACCTTATAATTGAGTTGATACTCTTGCTTTTCCTGGTTAGTGAAAGTTCTAACTTCCTTATCAGGAATTTTATAATCTCCAGTAAGCATAAAAAAGTTGTCCACTCCATTATTGATAACAAAAGTCTTCATTCGATCTCTCCAGTACTCATAGTCATTACCATAAAAGATTATTGGTCTTGTAGGATTTAGATTATCAATGGAGACAACATTAACTCCTTCCATACTTAAAATAACCTTCGGCACACAAACTTATTAGTAGAAAAAGTTCATAATAACAAAGTTCGGAATGACAAAGTTCAGAATGAAAAAGTTTCAGAATGAAAAAGTTTGGAATGACAAAGAACTTTCTAAGAAAGTATGAAGAATAAAGGAAAATGAACAAGAAAAACTTATACGTGAGTATAAGTATTTCAGAGACCTCCTTTGATACCAATTGTAGGATCAAAATAATGATGTAGATGCTCAATATATAAGAGGGGGGGTGAATTGTACACTTTAAAATTTTCCTTTAACAAAAGAAAGAGCTAAGTTTAACAAAATTAAACTAAGAAAATTCACAACACCTCTAACACCAATTGAAAAATCGTAATAAGGAATGAAGTTATAAACTTCAAGTTCTGTGTACTTGCTTAAAACTAGAAAGAGATTCCGAAAGTAGGTTCCGGAAATATGGATCTGGAAATTGAAACTTAACTAAAGATTACAATATGAGATTCTACCTTAAAGCGTATAGAATCTAAATGAAACAGAGTAAAAGTAGGTAAGTATAAGAAAGTTATACTTTCCTTACAATACAATGTGCAGAAGAAACAAACAAGTAGTAAAACTACAAGTAACAAGATATAAGTCTTTTAACCCAAAGAGAAGGGTATCCAACAACCTTGGATAAAGGTCCCTTGATTTATACTTTCAAGCAAGTTTGTCTTACCCACACTAGGGTAATCCCTCAATATGAATATCGGAATCTCTGTCTTGCTATCCCCGCAAGCCCTCAACTTCAAGGTAGTTGGAACCTCTGTCTTCCTCAGCAAGGAAGCCCTCGAACTTCAAGGTAGTTGGCACCTCTGTCTTCCTATCCCCGGAAGTCCTCTAATGTAATCACCAACATTCAGAGTCACACTAAGCAAAAATTGAACGATCGGTTCAGTACGCACAAGGCATGAAAAGATTTCTCTCTCTAGAAATCACCTTAGCAGCATGTGGTCTCTAGATTGATCAACTTCTATGTCGTTGTGAGCTCTTTCAAATGAGCTCCTATTTATAGGCAAGGTTGGCCTCTTTTCCAACGGTCATATTTTCCTTAAAAATCGGAGGGACCTGTACACGTGTAACTTAACCAACGATTAGTTTATAACAGAATAGATGACATAGTTTTATAACATAACAAGTGTAACAGAATGTACGACATCGTTTTAAGTCTAACACAAAAGTTCGGAGTGAAGGTTCGGAGTATAAACAAAATGTCAAAGAGTATACAAATTATAAAATTGTAAGCAAAATGAAAGTTTGGAGTCTAACAAAAAATAATATTCGAAGTCTAAATAAATTCGGAGTGTATAAAGCAAAGATGATCAGATTCTGTTTAATAGGTGAATTCGGAATGAGAATTCATCATCAGAATTCGTAATGAGAATTCATCATCAGAATTCGTCATTAGATTTTGATGTTGAACTTCATGAGAGTTTGTATCCAGAATTCGGAGTGGAACTTCATTATAGTTCTCATCCAGAATTCAGAATCTAAAACAGAATGCTTCATATCAAAGTTTTAAACGATTCCGAGAATATAGAAATGAATCTAATTCTTATACTTAAGAAATATATGGATATAGATAATGAAAATATGATAAGGATAATTTTTCTTACAAAAGTGATCTTCCTTATAAAAGCAACTTTCCTTATAAAATCAATTTTCCTTATAAAATCGATTTTCCTTAAAGATAAGGTGTTTGTGATTTTCAAAATAAGAAGGAATGGAAAATTCATAAGGAAAACCTTATTGACTCAACATGAATTTAACCTAATTATCTATATCATTTATCATTGATATTAATATTTCCTAAACCATATAACATTTTAAATGTGGTGTTTAATTTGAAATTTATTTGATTAACTAGGGAATTATTGATAAATCTGTATTTCTTGTTCAATATGGTTATTTGATTAGGCATATTATTTATTTTGATTATTCAATATGAGGAATGATTTGGACTAGAAATGTTGGGTGGGGCTTGAACTTTATATAGCCCCTCGATGCATCGATAGGTTTTCATGAGAAAAATAAGTTTCGCAAATTGATTGGGTTTCTACCCTTAATTTAAACCATCTTGTGAAAGGACTTGATAGTATATGTTTTCATGTGCCTAAGACATGACACCCAATAATTAAGTATTTCTCTCATTTAGACTTGGTTATTGTAATCAATGAGATTTTTCATCGATATATCTATCTATGTCTTTAATTCTTAGTTTATTTATTTTATCGTGTGTTTCAGTTTATCACCTTTCCATTTACTTTTCATTATCTAGTTATTTTAATGGAATGTGTTTTCATTTATTATCTTGACATATTATTTATCTTTTCAGTTTATTTATTACATGGAATGTGTGTTTATTTATTTAACTTTCCATATTAATTTATTCTCATTGATTAATTATTGCTTCTATTATGCTTTACTTAACCTTACTGATCATTTGATCTCACCTTTATTTTGTTTGCTCTCCCCAAGAATCCAGGAATTTTACTAAGAAATATTTGCAAGGATAAAATATATGGAATAAAGTTTTTAACCTAGAAAGGAAAAGGAGAATAAAAAAATTATGTATTAATTAGTGTATTCTTTTGTAATAAAATACTCATGTATGTATCTAGTTTACCAATACTACTAAACTCTTCAATCCTTTGGGGATT
The DNA here is from genome assembly GCA_963277665.1 of Viscum album. NCBI lineage: Eukaryota > Viridiplantae > Streptophyta > Magnoliopsida > Santalales > Viscaceae > Viscum > Viscum album. Next base: position 1,190,843,870 of record OY728123.1, on the reverse strand, counting down.
GATTCCTTGTAATAATTCCAATGTAATTGATTGCAGACACCAACTTCAGGATTTTGGGGTTAGGTTGCTAAAATAATTGGATTAATTAAATTTTTTACATCAATCTAAATGGTTTTCCCCATATAGATTGATAATGAAACCTTAATTAACTAATTATGCCACATTTTATCCATGAACCACTGGTTCTATGGGCGGAAAATTAGTTGATTTGGTTTATTGAATTCCAATTTTAATTTATGAATCGTGTACTTCTATAAATCGGGAATGGTGATTCAACTAATCAAATCATTTTATATGAATTGTTACATCCTGATACTGGATGTAAAGGTCAGGTTGCAGTTACATGACATGCCCACTGCAATTTATAAAGAGTTTGGAACTTTATAAATTGGAAATGGTGGAACATATAACTAGAATATAATATATATGTGTGTGTGTGTGTGTGTGTCTGTGTGTGTAAAATAGTATAGAGTTAAATGAAGTTAATATTTTGAATGGGTAATCCAATTTCAAAGTAAAGGGTGTTTTCCTCTATACCTTTAAATTGAAACTCCATATATCAAAACATATTCTATGTCATATGAGACCTTGACCATGAACCAGCCTTAGTAGTGGGAAGTAGGAAGTGTCTCCTATAACATCAGTGATCCTTTTTATCACCTAGACCTGAAAATAGGTGTCACAACCCGACCCTACATGGGCTCGAGCTGAAACTACCCCACGACCGCCTCCATAGGCCAGGGGCTGGCGACCAGTGCCGAAGGCTAAACAACTCAGGGAGGCCTTTGCCTAAGTACCTGTACACACACACGCTTCCCACTCAATACAAAAGTGCAGAGTAAAAAAGAAAAGTAAAGTACCAACTACTATAAATAAACCACAAAGTGCATCGACCTCTAAACAGTACAAAGAAAGTGCTGAATGTAAACTGAAAAGAAAAGGGTAAAAACATGTGCCCAACCAGAAAAGTTCCAAAACCCGGCAATAGGTAAACAAAACTAAACATCTGGGAGAGTCCCACACCTAGAACCCGACTACGACCACCGCACGCGGTCCAAGCTCCGGAACTCCTAAGCTCTGCTGAAGTCATGACCAGCTTGTCCGTCGTCTGCAAGGGCACACCAAGTGCGGGCAAAGCCCAAGCAGGGGTGAGTATAAAAATACTTAGTAGGATTCCTCAAAGGATCGAGGGAGCAACAAAGGAGCTACTGAAGAGGTGATGAGTAGATCGAACAGGTAAAAGTAAAGGAGAACAACCAAGAGTGCAGTAAAGAGTACAGATCAACCCAACAAGAGGAAGAAAGTATACTCATCCAAATGCAAGGAGCTAGAAACGGTGAGAAGATAAAATTCTCATCGAGTCTTTGCTTCCTATAGCAGGAGAGTAGACTCCTCCAACCATAAGAAGCTAGACACGGAAATCACGTGCCATACCTCACGCGTCTTCGCCTCCCCTGGAAAGAGAGTAACCAAAACCCAAGAAGTGGGTATTGGAACAAGGTATACAAATATATATAATCTGTCAAGAAAACCGAACCAGATTGTAAGGGGATCTCCGTCCTGTAGATCAGCCCAAGAAATTGAGTAGCCAACAGTCCTATAAGTAAACACCATCGATGCCCAGTATCCATACGCCTACCCCGAACTACAATTCAAGGGGCTCAAATCACTGCACCTTGACACTATCCGTTTTGGGCGGCACTGACTCGCCCGCATGGTTTTAGGTCGCGTCACAAGGACGTGTCTCAGTGAGGAAAGTGCCCCTCGTACTTGAGAGTTCTGGGGGAGCGTCAAGTCACGCCTTGTCACTATCACACAGTCGAGAGGTCTTCTCAAAGTCGACGGGTTCCCGCTGCCCAGTCCCGCAAAAGGGTAATCCGCTGGAGGGAGACCCGGAACTACTCTGGTCATCCCTGCTGGATGGTACCCCACTGGCCATCCCTGCTGGGTGGTACCTCACTGGCTATCCTTGCTAGATGGTACACTACTGTCCATCCCTGTTGGGTGGTACCTCACTGGCCATCCTTTCTAGATGGTACACCACTGGTAACTGGAATACGTAGAGGGAAACATGTCACGATAGATCGTGGAAGGAAGATATGATCTCGATACACAGCTTGGGAGTCTACGTCCAGGGCTCACTGGGGGCTCCTTACCCTACTAGAAACAACCTCCTGGGTAGAGGATTGGGGTCCGTGTAATGTGTTGGTCACCCCTATACCCAAAGACTTCTACCAGGGTACACGAAGGGATGTGAGGATCTCCCTAGGCCTCTCAGTGTGATCATGCTCCGATCTGCAGAGTCACTGTCGAAGCGGACTGAGACAAATCACTCTAGAAAGTATGAAAACACCCACAATATACGAACACACATAGTCGTAAATGATGTCGTAGTCCGGTAAAGGTACCCAACACTGAAAAACCTCTTAGATGAAAGAACAGGGGAACCAAAACAACTCTACCAGTCAAACCATCGAGAACAAAACCAGGGGACCCACTCAACCCTGCTGGTCGAAACCATCGAGAACAGGACCAGGGAGACCCACTCAACCCTGCTGGTCTAAATGCTGCTAACAGAAGGGCTCTCTGCATCGTGAGAGTTCAAAGGTACATAAAGTAGAATACATCGTGAACATGGGGCCCACACGATGTGTGGACCCAGCTCATCTCCAAACCAAGAACATTCTCAGGTACAAACAACAACATGCACCTCCAAGAATTCCCATATACTCCCAGAGTATACCACATTTCCAGCACAAGGGCTATCATGCACATGGCACCCAAAGTCAATGCAAAAAGGCGTAAACACAGCTTCGCCAACCTGCTTCCTCCATGACCCTAGCATGGCCAACCACATCTCTTCAAACATCAACTTCACTCACACGGGAGTGAACGTGATCACACGCCAAGAGTTCCCTACAAAAACCGCAGGAAGAACCACCATCGATACACCTTTCATGCTTCCACATTTAATGAGATCTTGAAAGAGATTCCGCACATCCAAACGGATCGTACCGTTATAATCCTAACAGAAAAACATGCGAGATAGACAATTTACTCACCTCCAACGGATATCTGACGGAAAAGTCATTCAACACATCTTTACGCCCGAACGGCATCCCGTGGTCCTGAGCCTCAGCCCTAAAAACAGTCGGGTGAATCACACCATTGTGATCCCCTCGGGAAAACACGTCAAATTGACCACTCACTTGAGTGCAACAGATATCTGGAGAAAAATATGTATTCCGCCACACCGCACATGAGCGGTGCTTCATGGGACCTGCATCCCAGTCCCGAAGTGCAACAAACGGATTGCACCATTGCGATCCTCTTGAAAAAGTACACAATATTGACTATCCACTTGTCCGAATCAGACACCCGGTGAAGAAGATGGAAATCACCACCAACTCCCAAAACGGGCCTCATGGGGCCCACACCATCGTGCAAAATTAAAGTGGACAGATTGCACCAATGCAATGCCCTCGGAAAAACACCCAAAATCTACTGCCCGCACGCCCCGAATGGACGTCCGATGAAAAAGTTGCTAAACGCTGCTCGCAGCTTAAAAGACGGGTCGTGGGTCCCATGCCTCAGCTTCGGTTTCAACCCCCGAAAACACACTAGAAAACTTCTTCTCAATTCCAGGGTCTCAATGCTGCTGACAGTGCTCAATTCTAACTTCGGATGCGTCTGTGCTGCCCCAAACAAGAATTCCCAAAAAAAATATCAAACCACTTAAAGGCGTGACGCGCCACCGAGGCCCTCGTCTCAAGGATTAAAAATTCCCAAGACCATCTCAAAATGTTTGCCTCGTTTCAAGGAACGCGTAGCCGCTGATGGCACACAAATTCGACACTCGGTTAGAATTTTATGGGTGTTTTAAATTTCCACGGACGAAACGAGGTGGGTCGGGCCGGTTCGGCCGGCCCACCCTGTCAAAACCGGACCGCGGTTCACCGCATGGGCTGGCCTGCCTCGCCCGAACCGGCTTGAGCCAGTCTGGCTCCCTTTCCATGGCGACCCGCCCTTTGTGGGTCACAATCTTCCATCCATGGTCGCTGACCCCGGTCTCCCCTCGTGTGCACCGACCAGCCGACAGTCGGCCGGTCTTCCTCGCCCGACCCCACTCGCCTGCGGCCACCGCCCGTCATCGCCCGGACCTCCACACGCAGGATCCCCCTCCGCTACAGCTCGCCCGGACCGCCTCGCTGCCCGCTCGCGCCGACACCCTCGACCCTACGGCCTGGAGCCGCTGCCTAGAGCACCGCCGGAGGCCACTGCCTGGACCTGCGCCGCTACCTCCTGAGGATGTCGCGCCGCCGCTCGAACTCACCGAAGAACCCAAACAACCTCCAAAACCTGAATTCTTCGTCGGACGATGGTGATCGCCTCGGAACTCGGATTTTAAATCAGAAAGATGCGTCATAGAGTTCAGAAAAAGTACTTCACAAATATGGGCTTTTCTTGAAGATCAGACAGCATTTCGACACTATAACTCAACTTGAAAGAAGGGTTCAGAAATTATAATGCAAAAATGAAATCTCCTACCTGCAGGGGCGTAGCCTGATGCTTCACGGTTGATCTGCACATCGCCAGAACCGCAACCGCCTTGAAGAGAAGGGCTTGAGGAGAGGGGAGGGTTGGAGGAGCTTCTTACTCCAGAGAAAAAATGGGGGAGAGGGGAGAGGTGTTATGTTTAAATAAAGAAAATTAATTAAAAAAAGTTTAATTAATTTAAAACCCCCAAAATGACCTGCATCTGAAACCTCCGGCATGGTCAAGATTAAGCTTCCCCTAGGGTAAACACCACTTACCGAGCACAACAGAATTATCGGAATTTTAATCTGAGGCCCCGTTCAAAATTTATAGAACTCAATGATCGAGGCTGATAAATTACGAAAACACCCCTGGTAGCATTTTTCACATAAGACCTGCGCCCACGAAATTTACACCCCTCCTAGGGTAAATGGCACATTCTGGACTCAACAGTGCCCTCGGTTTTTCCATCTGAGAAACTATTTAAGAGATACTTGAGTTTAACCATTAAATGAATAAATTAATTATTTTATTTATCCGTTTAACGTTCCAGTAACGGGCGAGGGGTCCCAACGTCCCGCGCCGACATGCTTTATGTCATTCATAGGGTAAACACCCCATTTCAGACCCATCCATACTCTCAAATTTAGGATCTGAATTACCATTTAGGAGTTATTACATTTATTTGGCATGCCCAGTGTGAACGCACTGAAAATTTAATTCCAGCCACACCGGGGCTCAGAATCGTACGTCGTCTGAAGGTGCTGCTCTGGAATAACCTCAATAAAAATTCCAAAGTCTTTTATAGAAAAAACCGGATTCTTACATCATTCCCTCCTTCAAGATTTTCGTCCCTGAAAATCAAAACCAAGGAACAACTCAGGGTACTAAGCCCACACTTGGCTCTTCTGTACCCAGAAGAACTCTTGCACAGTCCTACGTCACCGCACACATACCAAAGGATTTGATCTGCTCACGCGAGGCCTGCCCTTGCCGGTGGCGTGCATAGGAGCACACACACTTCTTCTCAGGTGAGTCACGTGGGAGATGTCATGCACCCACTCCCGACCTTGGGGTTTGTGCAAGGCTGTAGGGAACCTCACCATCCCTTTGCATGGTCTCAAACGTCCCGAAGGATCTTGGGGGTAGCTCACCTCCCTGACTGAACCCCTACATCACACGCCACGACTGGAATCACCGTTTGGACCTGGGACGAAGCCCGGTGATTCCCTCCTTCATAATATCCATATGGTGAAACACCTAAGGATATCTAGTCACGCAAGGTTTCATAGTCAATGTCCCATGACCCAGACTCTATTACACGCTTGGAGAGCGAAGGAGTCGACACCATTGACTAAAGAAAAAAAGGTCCCATTCTTTTTACCTTACCAACACAGGGTTACACCGAGGCCCCACTCCACCCTGATAACAACTCAAACAAGGAGCAGGGAGAAAAGAATTTCACACATAGAGCCTAAAAATTCTACTGTAAAAAGTAGAAGAGCTGTAGAGAGTACCTATTATCACCTCAAGCTCTGCAGGATCATAGACATCCAAAGCTCGTGGTTGTCCGTGGTCCCAAATATCAGCTCCCAGAGCCTGACGTGGACCACTTGGTGGTGATGGGAAGATCTCATAAAGTCATCCGCAAATACCAGTTTCCCCTGCTCCTCTACTAGCACCATCTCTCTAGGCGCTACTCTGATCACAGTGCTGCCTCTACTGCAGTGGTGCACCTGTTGCCTGACCGATGTTCTCAGCGTGCCTGGTCGAGCAGTCTCGTGCTAGGTGACCTTGCTTGTTTCAAGCATTGCATCGGCGCTCTTCGGTCTACCCTGGTGCCCTTTGGCGCCATTGTGGTGTACAACCACAGCCCTGAGTCTGATTATCAGAAAGCCACCTGTGTCGAGGTTCTATCACCCGACGCCCACTAGTTGTGTCATACGTCTCGTCTCTATCGAGCCTGCTGCCACCACCAACTATAGAGCATGACAGGAAGATCTCTATCACCAGCGCCTTCTCTAGCACCCCGGCATATGTGGAAATACCCAAGGTTACTATGATAACATGAATCTCTTTACAAAGATCCTTCTCGAACTTCCACGCTCAGAAGTTTTCGTCGTGAACCAAGTCCAGGTAAAAGCATTCATGGTCTGCGAAACTAATCACATACTCAGTCACTGTAATCCCTTCCTGCCAAAACTATAGGAGCTCCTGGATCTGAATAGAGTGCAGGCAGGAGGGGTAAAACTCCTCATGAAACAGCAGCTAAAAGTCACCCAATGAAAGTGACGACTCATCAAGAAACTAAGTCACCAGACTCCACCAATGCCCATATACTCCGTGGAAAAGGTTGGCGGCCAAATCCACCATAAGATCTGTCGGCGTTTGCACAAGCCTGAAGAGGTGAACCACTTTCTCGAGCCAAACCTCTACTGCCTAAGGTTCTGGCTCACCACTAAACCTCAGTGGTCTCTGACACTGGAACTCATGAAGCACGCTCAACCTGCGCTCAAGCTTAGTCTTCTCTGCTGAAGCTGTTTGCTGCTCACTAGGTGGGGGGTGCTACTACCGTCCCATCTGGAGAAAGGGACTCGCATGATGGGTATTGTGATGAGGCCTCATAGCTCATAGGGTTGTCGTTAGGAACCAAAGCTGGTATCCTGGCTGGCTGTCTTCACAGAGACATCCTTAATGTTATCAAAGATTCCCGCGATCAGATGAGCATATAAGTATATCACAACAACAACAATGGAGAGATGACTCAAGAAGGATAGTCAAGACTCAATCCTATGTGATGCACAAACCAATTTCCCTACAATGAGTGTATCATCATGCCGAGTCGACAAGCTGGTTATCAGGGTCCTGGTGAATGGATATGTCGGCCGCCGCACCATCACTGGACTCTCTAGCCTGAGAGCCGCTCTCGAGACACGTCAACACTATTGCCCTAGATTCCAACCAATTCCTTTTTAGGGGTGTCCAAATAACGTCAACACTGGCCTGAGAGCTGCTCTCATCATGCCGAGTCGAGAGGTCTTCTCAAAGTCGATGGGTTCCCGCTGCCCAGCCCCGCAAAAGGGTAATCTGCGGGAGGGAGACCCAGAACCACTTTGGCCATCCCTACTGGATGGTACCCCACTGGCCATCCTTGTTGGATGGTACCTCACTAGCCATCCCTGATGGATGGTACACCACTGGCCATCCCTGCTAGATGGTACCTCACTAGTCATACTTGTTGGATGGTACACCACTAGTAACTGGAACACATAGAGGGAAACACATCACGATAGATCATGGAAGGAAGATATGATCTCGATACATAGCTAGGGATTCTACGCCCAGGGCTCACTGGGGGCTCCTTACCCTACTGGAAACAACCTCCTGGGTAGAGGATCGGGGCTTATGTAATGTATTGGTAACCCCTATACCTAAAGAACTCTACCAGGGTACACAAAGGGACATGAGGATCTCGCCAGGCCTCTCAGGGTGATCATGCTCCGATCTACTTAGTCACTGTCGAAGCGGACCGAGACAAATCACTCCAAAAAGTGGGAAAACACCCACACTATATGAACTCGCATAGTCATAAACGATGTCGCAGTACGGTGAAAGAGACCCAACACTAAAAACCCCTTCAACTGAAAGAACAGGGGAACCAAAACAAATCTACCAGTCAAACCATTGAGAACAGAACCAGGGGACCCACTCAACCATGCTGGTCGAAACCATTGAGAATAGGACCAGGGGAACCCACTCAACCCTGTTGGTCTAAACACTGCTAACAGAAGGGCTCTCTACATCATGAGAGGTCAAAGGTACGTAAAGTAGAACACAACGTGCACATGGGGCCCATAAGATGTGTGGCCCCAGCTCATCTCCAAACCAAGCACAAACATTCCCAGGTACAAACAACAACATGCACCTCCAAGCATTCTCGTATACTCCCAGAGTATACCACATTGCCAGCCCAAGGGCTATCATGCACACGACACCCAAAGTCAACATAAAAAGGCATAAACACAGTTTCTCCAACCTTCTTCCTCCATGGCCCTAGCATGGCCAACCATATCTCTTCAAACATCAACTTCACTCACCCAGGAGTGAACGCAATCACACACCAAGGGTTCCCTACAAACACCGCAGGAAGAACCACCACAGGTACACCTTTCATGCTTCCATATTTAATGAGATCTCGAAAGAGACTATGCACATACAAACAGATCATAAAATTGTAATCCTCACAGAAAAATATGAGAGATAGACTATTTAATCACCTCCAACGTATATCTAACAGAAAAGTCGTTCAACACTGCTTTACGCCCGAACGGCATCCCGTGGCCTCAAGTCTCGGCCCTAAAAACAGTCAGGTGCATCTCACTATTGCGATCCCCTCGGAAAAACTCGTCAAATTGACCGCTCACTTGAGTGCAACAGATATCTGGAGAAAAAGATGTATTCCGCCGCACTGCACACGAGCGGTGCTTCATGGAACCCGTATCCCGGTCCCGAAGCACAACAAACGGATCACATCGTTGCGATCCTCTAGAAAAAGTACACATGATTAACAGTCCAATTGTCTGAATCAGACAACCGGTGAAGAAGATGGAAATCACCGCCAACTCCTAAAACGGGCCTCATGGGGCCCGCACCATTGTACAGAATTAAAGCGGGCAGATTGCACCAATGCAATGCCCTCAGAAAAACACCCAAAATCGATTAATCGCACGCCCCGAACAGACGTCTAATTAAAAAGTTTCTAAATATTGATCGCAGATTAAAAGACAGGTCATGGGGCCCATGCCTCAGCTTCGGTTTTAATGCCCAAAAATACACTGGAAAACTTCGTCTCAACACTAGGGTCTCAATGCCGTTGACGGCGCTCAATTTGGACTTCGGATGCGTCTGTACCACCCCAAACAAGAATCCCCAAAAAAACGTCAAACCCCTTAAAGGCATGATGCACCACTGAGGGCCCCATCTCGGGGATTAAAAATTCCCGAGACCATCTCAAAATGTTTTCCTCGCTTCAAGGAACATGTCTCCATTGACGGAACACAAATCCAACACTCAGTCGGAATTTTATGGGTGTTTCAAATTTCCATGGACGAAACGAGGTGGGTCGGGCCGTTTCGACTGGCCCACCCTATCCGAACTGGCCCGCGGTTCACCGCACGGGCCGGCCTACCTCACCCAGACCGGCTTGAGTAGGTCTGGCTCCCTTTCCATAGCGACCTTCCCTTTTCCGGTCACGGTCTACCATCCAGGTTCGCTGACCCCGGTCTCCCCTCGTGTGCACCGACCGGCCGACAGTCGACCAGTCTTCCTCTCCTGACCCCGCTCTCCCGTGGCCACTGCCCAACATCGCTCGGACCTCCACACGCAGGCTCCCCCTCCGCTACAGCTCGCTCGGACCACCTCGTTGCCCACTCGCGCCGACGCCCTTGACCCCACGGCCTGGAGCCGCCGCCAAGAGCACCGCTGGAGGCTGCCGCCTGGACCTGCACCGCCGCCTGAGCTCGGGCGGCCACCTCCTGAGGATGCTGTGTTGTCGCCGACCGCCGCTTGAACCTGCGGGAGAACCCAAACAACCTCCAAAACCATCATTCTTCGTCGGACGACTGCGATCTCCTCGGAACTCGGATTTTAAATCCAAAAGATGTTTCGGAGAGCTCAAAAAAAGTACTTCACAAATATGGGCTTTTCTTGAAGATCAAACAGCATTTCAACACTATAATTGAACTTGAAATAAGGGTTAGGAAATTAAAACGCAAAAACGAAATCTCTTACCTGTAGGGGCGTAGCCCGATGCTTTACGGTTGATCTGCACCTCGCTGGAACCGCAACCGCCTTGAAGAGAAGGGCATGAGGAGAGGGGAGGGCTAGAGGAGTTTCTTCTGCCAGAGAGAAAATGGGGGAGAGGGGAGAGGTGTTATGTTTAAATAAAGAAAATTAATTAAAAAAGGTTTAATTAATTTAAAACCTCCAAAATGACCCACATCTGAAACCTCCGGCACAGTCAAGATTAAGCTTCCCCTAGGGTAAATACCACCTCCCAAGTGCAACAATAGTCTCGGAATTTTAATCCAAGGCCCCGTTCAAAAGTTATAGAACTCAACGACCGAGGCCTCTAAATTACGAAAACACCCCTGGTGGCATTTTTCACAGAAGACCCGCGCCTGCGAAAGTTACACCCCTCCTAGGGTAAATGGCATGTTCCGGAATCAATGATGCCCTCGGTTTTCCCATTTGAGCAACCATTTAAGAGATACTTGAGTTTAACCATTAAATGAATAAATTAATTATTTTATTTATCCATTTAACATTCCAGTAATGGGTGAGGGGTCCCAACGCTCTGTGCCGGCATGCTTTATGTCGTTCCTAGGGTAAAAATCCCATTTCAGACCCATCCATACTCTCAGATTTAGGATCTGAATTACCATTTACGAGTTATTCCATTTATTTGGCATGCCTAGTGTAAACACACTAAAAATTTAATTCTAGCTACACTGGGGCTTGAAATCGCACGCCGTCTGAAGGTTCTGCTCTCGAATAACCTCAAGAAAAATTCCAAAGTATTTTATTTCAAAAACCGGGTTCTTACAATAGGAGTAGGACAAGAGGTTTGACTCATTTATAGGAAGGTTTTGTACTTTTACTCTTATATTTTCGTTAATCCTATCTACTGTTAAATCTTATTTGAGATATGTTTTTATAAATTATATATTTATAACACTATGACGTACTCGAGTCATGCTTCAAGAGGGTAGTGATGACCATGCTCCAGAGTTGGTGGGCCCTGAGCCACCAGTATTACCTCTTGTCATGCCACCTGAGGAACCTCTTTATCTTCCACCACTAGGAACCAATGCTCAATTTAACGATAGTCTCTTTTGATTTATGCAGTCCATATAGGGAGATCCACAACCTACCCCTACTATGGAATAGTTTTTGTGAGAATTTCAACAGTAGAATCCTACCACCTTCTTGGGGGATGGAAGTCATTAGGATGTTGAGTTGTGGATAGAGGCTATGTTATATATCATTGAGTACTTAGAGATGCCTCCAGAGCAAAGGGTCAATCTCACCACCTATATTCTACATGACTCCATTAAAAGTTGGTGGGATATCATCTCTCAAGCTGGTCATCATCAGGGTATGATTTGGGTAGACCTTCATACAATCATCTATGACTACTTCTTTCCACATACATTGAGGTTGGACTGTGCTAGAGATTTTATGCACCTACAACAAGGTGTGATGTCAGTGATGGATTACTCTACTCATTTCACTGAGCTTCAAAGTTTTCCATCAACATTATACAATGATGAGTTGATGACTATGAGGTGGTTTGAGGATGCACTTATGAATGGAATATAATCATAGGTAAATGTATTTTAGTTGAACACAATTTCATATATAGTTAAATAGTATCTCATCACTGAGTAGAACCAAAGGGAATCTGGCAGTGTGATTCAGTTCAATTCAGATTTGATGTAGGGAGGCAATTCATATAGCAGAAGGAAACGTTTTTTGAGATTTCTCATGGGGGAAGTGCCACTCAGATGACACATATTGATAGTTATGTGGTGTGTCACCAGTGTGGTAGAATAGTCTATAATAAGCCCCGGTTTATGAGGAGCACAATCAAGTGTCGATCTTGTGGAAGGATGGTTCATCTTCAACATTTTTTCTGAATCTTCCCTTTATTTCATAGTGAAAAGGGATCTATACTTACACTAATTTCAAGTAAAGGATCAGTAGAACCACATCAGTTATGGATATGTTCTAAAACTATCTCCTCAAGCTGAGGAGGTGGTCATGTCCGAGGTAGTCCGATCTCAGAGGTTCAGTGTCAGCAGAGCAGACCTGCCCAGGTTAGTCAAGTTGTATCTATTTAGTGCAGCCTAAACCTAAGAAACAGATTCTAGAGATTTCTAAAATTTGTGGTACTATCCTAGTAGCATATAATTTATTATATTATTTATTTGATACATGTGATTTTCACTCTTTTATATCTAAGAAATTATGGAAGTTATGGGCTTAGAAATGGAATACTTTTTTGGTATGATGATTCTCGACACACCATTAGGGGTTTGATTAGAGAGTATATGCCAATGAAGGGATTTCCCACTTGAGGTGGGCGGATATCTATTCCACTTGAATATTTTTATCCTTGAGGTGACAGGCTTCAACTTCATTATTTATATGGACCGGTTGGTTATATAGTACAATCGTGTTGATTTCTATCTTTGAATGGTGTCTTTTACATCTCCTGAGGACTGAACCTATTTTCATAAGGGTGAATGGGATGCCCAATCAAGTCGAAATAGACCTGAGCATCATGGGTAGGGTATATTGATGTCCTATATGTATAGTCTCTTTATGAGTGAGTAGGCAATGTGATGTATGGAATTTCCTCCTATGGTGAATCATTTTAGGGATTTTTTCCCTGATGACTTCTCTAGATTACCTCATATGAGATAGGTAGAGTTAGTCATCTATATTGTTCCAAGAGTGGAACCAGTGTCTATTTCTCCCTATATGATGGAGCCTACAGAGCTCTAGGAACTCAAAAATTAATTCGAGGACTTGGAAGCAAAGGGTTTTATAGGACCCATTACTTCTCCATGGGGTTCACCTATCCTTTTCACCGTGAAAGATTATGGTACTCTTAGATTGTTCATGGATTATCATCGATTGAACCATATTATGGTTAAGAACTAGTATCTAGTTCCCTATATATATGACCTCTTTGACCATCTCTTAGGAGCGATAGTTTTCTCCAAGATCAACTTGAGGTCGGGCTACTATCAGGTGCATGTTAGACTGACATGAATACCCCAAAAAATATTATAGAGTATATATGACTTGTATGAGTATCTAGATATGTATTTTGGCCTTAAAAATGATCCATCATTTTTCATAGCTTTGATGAATCGGGTTTTCCACCCGTAGTTGGATTCTTTTGTGGTAGTCTTTGTGGACAACATCTTAGTGTATTCTCATACCTGACATGACTATGTCAAACATATTGATATCAGGATGAACACATTAAGAGAGAAATAGGTATATGATAATATCACTAAATTAAACTTTTAATTGATAGTGTTCACTTCTTGGGTCATACCATTTTAGTGGTAGGAGTATCTGTTGAACCAGAGAAGGTGAGCATCATAGTTTCCTAGGAGCCACACAAGAATGTCTTTCACATATGTAGTTTCTTGGGACTATTTGGATACTATAATCATTTCATTTAGGACTTATCATGCCTAGGAGCAACCCTCATGGGATTAAATAAAATGTGTGTTAAGTTTTTATGGTCTAATGCTAGTGAAGTATCCTTTCAAGAGTTTAAAGAGAGACTGACTTCATCATCGATCTTTGAGCTGTGAAAAAATCTATACAATTTATTGTGATGTATCTAGAATCAGGCTTGGAGAAATTATAATGTAGGTATATTGAGTTATAGCATATGGATCTTTCCAGTTGAGACCTCATGAGCAGAATTACCCTACACACGACCACGAGCCGGCATATGTGGTTCATTCTTTGTGTTATTAGAGGAATTATCTATTTGGAGAACTGTTCAATATTTAAATGGCCTATAAAAGTCTCAAATACATTTCCACATAGGTTTATTTGAATCTCATGAAGTGAAGGTGGGTATAATACCTTTATCTATTTGATTTTGAGCTCACTTATACACCTGGGAAAGGAAATGTTGTGGCTAATGCCCTGAGCCTAAAGACTCAGACACATGCCATCCAAGAGGTAAGTTATGAGTGGCAGTTGATGGACCTGTTTTCTGAGATGCACCTGGAGGTTTGGGAATATCATGGGCAGCCTGTTTTAGTAGCTTTGGATGTGGAATCCTTCCTTATGGAATGGGTAAATATGAGATATATTTTTTTATCCCAATGGTCTAGTCCTGAGGAAAAGTGTCTCAGGTGAGGACCCACTGCCTAGTTGGGTTATTGATGAGAATGATATACTTCACTTTCACGGACGTGTATTGGTCTCTAAAGACATACAAAAAGAGTTGATGTGGGAATATCATGCCTCTGTTTTAGAATTAAGACATAGGATTACCAAGATGAACTGATACATACATCGTCAATATTGGTGGTTTGGTATAAAGAGGAATATTATAGGTTTTATCACTCGGTGTTCCACCTATCAGTAGGTAAAGGCGGGGCACCAAAAACATACTAGAAATCTATAGCCTATATTAATTCTTAAGTGGAAATAGGATGATGTTACTATAGATTTTGAGATTGGTTTTCCGAGATCACCTCATGGCGGTGATGCATTATCGGTGATTTTCAACAGGTTGACTAAGGTCACACACTTCCTACCTATCCAAGAGACCTTATTAATTTATGACCTCAAAAGTATTTATATTCAAGATATTGTATGCCTTCGTGGTGATCCCCATTCTATCATATCATATTGAGATGCTTGGTTTACATCGTGGATCTGGAAGGGGTTATATATAGTACTGGGTTTGTGGGTGATCTTGAGTACAACATATCACCCTCAGACCAAAGGGAAGTCCGAGAAGATAATAAGTGTCACTACTAGAAAAACAGGCTACATCCACAGATCTATAGCCATGGTTTTAAAACTGTGGCTATAGGTGGATACGGCCACAGTTATGTGGCCTAGAGCCATGGTTTTAAAACTTTCGCTATAGGTATTTTTTTCATGGGATATAGCCACAGTTTTTAAAACCATGGCTATATCCCACACCTATAGCCACAGTTATGTGGCCTATATCCATGGTTTTCAAAACCGTAGTTATACGCCTTTTTTTGAAGGGCAGTAGCCAAGGTTTTGAAAACCATTTCTATGGGTCTCCTGCCCTTACGCGAGAGAAAAAATTTCCCACCAAAAAAATGGTGGGAAGAACTATTAACATGGTTTTTTAGGATATTACCACGGTTTTTAATAATATATATAACATATTATGTAGATATATACACAAAATCCTTGGTGGTGTAGTGGTTAGGGTACTAGAACATGAAGGGAAGTGTTGGTGCCAAAATTCAGGACAAAGAAGAGGCCCAAAGAAGGCCCCAAAGAACTGCCTCATGAAGCCCCTTCACAGAGTTCACCCAGCACCGCGGCCACCGCAAAGTAAGGAGGTAGGATGCTTCGTGAACAGATTTGATGATCATGAGCCCACCGCGAATCCATGAGGTGGGACACTCCATGAACGGATCTGACGTTCGTGAGCCCGTCATGAAGCAATGAGGTGGGATGCTCTACGACTGCACTTGATTGTAGGATCAAAATAATAATGTAGATGCTCAAAATACAAGAGGGGGGTGAATTGTACACTTTAAAAATTCCTTTGGAACCTTTAAAGTTGGTTACGGATAACTATGTTTTCCTTAGACAAGGAAAGTTCTAAGTTTAACAAATTTAAACTAAGCAAATTCACAACACCTCTAACACCAAATGGAGAATTAGAACTAAGGTTTACAATATGAGATTCTACCTTAAAGCGTATAGAACCTGAACTTATCAGAGTACAAGTTTAAGGAAATATATGAAGGTTATACTTTCCTTACAATACAATATGCAGCGGAAACAAACAAGTAGTAAAACTACAAGTAACAAGATATAATTCTTTTAACCCAAAGATAAGGGTATCCAACAACCTTGGATAAAGGTCCCTTGATTTATACTTTCAAGCAAGTCTGTCTTACCCACACCAGGGTAAGCCCTCGATACGAAGATCGGAATCTCTGTCTTTCTATCCCCACAAGCCCTCAACTTCAAGGTAGTTGGAACCTCTGTCTTCCTCATCAAGGAAGCCCTCAAACTTCAAGGAAGTTGGCACCTCTGTCTTCCTATCCCCAGAAGTCCTCGAATGTAATCACTAACATTCGGAGTCGCACGAAGCAATCTCAACGAGCAGTTCAGTACACACAAGGCATGAAGAGCTTCTCTCTCTAGAAATCACCTTAACAACGTGTGGTCTCTATATCGATCAACTTCATCTTTTAGCTCTTTCAAAAGATCTCCTATTTATAGGAAAATTTCCAACGGTCGACTCCCTCCTCCAATGGTCATATTTTCCATGAAATTCAGAGGGACCTGTACACGTGTAACTCAACCAATGGTTAGTTTCAAACAGAATAGACGACATCATTTAATAACTAATCAAGTAAAACTGAATTCACTACATCGTTTTGTAATTAAGTGTTTGTAAGTAAAAACCATACTAAGTTCGGAGTGTAAGCAGATTAAAAGTTCAGAGTCTAACCAAAATGAAATTCGGAGTCTATGTTAAGAAATGATCGAATTCTGTTTTTTAGGAATTCGGAGTCTGATTTCACCAGAGATCGGAATCTGAACTTGCAAAGTTCAAAGTCGAACTATTAAAAGTTCGGAGTCGAACTACTTAAGAGTTTTGAGTTGAACTTTATAAGAGTTCAGAGTCAAACTATTTAAGAGTTCAGAGTCTAACTACTTAAGAGTTCGGAGTCAAACTTTATAAGAGTTCGGAGTCGAACTACTTAAGAGTTCAGAGTCGAACTTTATAAGAGTTCAGAGTCGAACTACTTAAGAGTTCGGAGTCGAACTACTTAAGAGTTCGGAGTCAAACTACTTAAGAGTTCGGAGTCAAACTTTATAAGAGTTCGGAGTCGAACTACTTAAGAGTTCGGAGTCGAACTACTTAAGAGTTCGGAGTCGAACTCATGAAAGTTCGTATCCATAATTCGGAGTGGAAATTTATTATAGTTCACAACCAGAATTCGGATCCTAGAAATAGAATACTCTAATACTTGTCATTATATGATTCTGGGATTTTGGTTAACAATCCGGGTTTTTTCTTTAAGAAAAATATTGCTATGTATAAGAAACTCTAGGTTAGGGTAAATTCCCTTATGGAAGAAAATTTTCCTTATGAAGGTAAAACATACATTTGCTTAAGTATAAGGTGTTTGTGATTTTCAAAACAATAAGGAATGGAAAAGTCATAAGAAAAACCTTATTGACTCAACATTGACGTTTGCGACCCACCACGAAGCAACCTAGTCCCTCTTCACGCTGCATGATCTTCGCTCTGTATTGCCTCTCGCCTATAAATACCAAGCTCCCCCGGAGCCCAAAAAAGGGACAATCCGACCTTTTGGCTTCCCATCTCCCAAATCGCGAAGCATCCTTCTACTCTGCAAATCATGAGTTGTGCAAGGTACTTCAACTTCACTAAGTGCCTCCCATTTGTCTTGTTTTGATCCCCTCTTTCGAGAGGGATTCCTTTCACGAAGCCTAAGGGATTTCACGAAGGAAGGGGATCCCCAAGGGGACCAGGGTCATCGTAGAGCATTTATGCTTCGCGAAACACCCTTCATGTACACATGATCCACATGCTAAGGCAAGGTCACTGTACTTCATGAAGCACATTGCTTCCCGACACCTTGCTTCACGAGGAACCTTTGCTCCATGAGGCAGTGCTTTGTGAATGCCGTTCCACTTCACGAAGAACCTCCCATATGCACCTCTACCCCATTCTAAGGCTAAGGCACCCCACTTCGTGAAGAACACCCCTTTGTAAGTTCCCTCCGCCACGCGGAGCAACAGATCTTCACAAGGCCCTCGCCTATGGACCCCTCTGCTTGGCAATTCCTTTTCCTGTGCGACCCTCCAGGTTTGCACGATGTGAATTCAATGTCCCCTGGGCGATACCACCCATTGTGTTGCTTTGCCCAATTCTTCTTCGCATAGGCACACTAATGGCTATTGCTTCTTCGCATAGCCACACTAATGTGGACCCCTCTATGGTTTGCTCCATGACACCCCCTCACCACGGCATTGTCGGTTCCTTCCTTCCCCACAAGGATCTGAGGTTACTAGTTATGTAAGTTATAGGGGTGTGGAGAACACCCACCTCGTCTGAGCTGCAGGGCGTTAAACTACCAAGCACCATCGTCCACATCACATGATGTTAAACTGTGACCTGGCCCCATGCCTCGCACGTGGGGTGCCCCCACCTTGGACATTCTCCACGCCCCCTGGTCTCTATAGGGGATGATACCCTCCTTATGGGAGTGGCATTTGTTTTTGGAGGAAGGGCATCCACCTTGGTGTAAGTCCCTAGCCCTTCTTGCAGGAGGTAGCATCTCTACTCCTCCTCACTTCCTCAGTGCCAAGGACCAAGAGGGGAGATGGGGACAGGGGTTCTTGTCACCCTTTCCCTCTCCCACTGGGCTTTGTTGCCATCAAGATTCCATCTTGGAGTAAGTCCTGATCTTTCTCTCCCTGGGCCACTCCATGCGTAATCCCCACCCCACTTCTTGAGGACGCACCTTTCACGACGTGGTTGTCAGGCATTTGTTACCTCTTGTTTCTCACACCGAGCATGACTCGCGTGGGCTTAGAGTAAGCATTGACCATGACATCACCCTCATCCTGTGTGACATTAAACTGTATTTCGCAACTCGAAATATGGGTACTTTGATCCATGTCAAGGCATGGTACGTAGGAAGCCTCCATGAGGTTCAAGCCTCAATCCATCCTGAACTATAGGGACTTTGATCCATGTCAAGGCATGGTACGTAGGAAGAATCCATGAGGTTCAAGCCCCAATCCATCCCAAACTACGAGGACTCTGATCCATGTCAAGGCATGGTACATAGGAAGCCTCTACGAGGTTCAATCCCCAATCCATCCCGAACTATGGGAACTTTTATCCATGTCAAGGCATGGTACGTAGGAAGCTTCTACGAAGTTCAAGCCCCAATCCATTGGACCTCAGGTCCTCCTTCATGTCGGTTCACCCACACCAACCCAAACTATGGGGACATTGATCCATGTCAAGGCATGGTATGTAGGAATCCTCCATGAGGTTCAAGCCCCAATCCATCCCGAACTATGAGGACTTTGATCCATGTCAAGGCATGGTACGTAGGAATCCTCCACGAGGTTAAAGCCCTAATCCATCCCAAACTATGGGGACTTTGACCCATGTCAAGGCATGGTACGTAGGAAGCCTTAACGAGGTTCAATCCCACCACCTGGTCATTCCAACCATATCGGTTCACCAACAACCTAGGCAGCCTAGAGTGTAAGCCCCACACCATATAAACTACATGTTCTTTGATCCTTACTAAGTTAAGGTACGTAGGAAGCCTCCACGAGGTTCAAGCCCAACATCCATCCATTTCGGCTCATTTCACGTCGGTTCGTCCCCGTCCTGCATGACGTTAAACTATAGACCCCATTCAGTGGTAAGCCGTTATGACCCCATTCAGCGGCAAGCCGCATCAGATAAACTACGCGGACATTGATTCCCTACCACGAGGATACGTAGGAAGCCTCTTCGAGGCTCAAGCCCAAAACTGTAGTCATCTTCATGATGGTATCATCCCATTCACCATCCCTATCAACTGCTCCATCATCTATCCTGATCCTTACCCGGGCTGCTACATCCCGGTGGGATCATGCCATTCCATTCCCCATTCCATCTGAAAGCATTCGGGAGGCCGCCCATGTGATGGACCCAATATCAGTGTTCCCTCTAGGGGGTTCCTCCATCTGATACACTCTAGTCAGTGTTCTGATCAGCCCGGTCTGTCTCTGCTGAACGTTAAACTTTCGGCATACCCTGTGTTAAACATGGGTAGCTGAGGAAAACCTCAGATACATGCCCATGGAATATGATTCCCCACGTTTTATGTGGGATGCTTCGGGACTTCGTACCCTCAAGAAGCCCTATAATAAGGGACAGAAGACAGACACGCCAATCCCCCAGCATCCAGACATGCTAGTGATGCCCCCAACGTGACTACACCCCTAATCGAAGGTTTCTTCCCTGACTGGACCCTTTGGAGTGTCCTGACAGAAGCAGCAAAATTAACTGGAGTCCATGAAGATATGGCACCGGGAAGAGTTTCACGAACAACGTATTAAATCTATGAGGGATACATGGACTAGGTGACAAGGAATCCATGGAAGGGAGAACCAACATCCCATCATCCTATTTCGATCAAGGAGAAAATGTCCCTGAATAAGGAACAGATGTTAGCTGCCTTTGGAAAGTGGGAATGTGGGGTAACAAATCCTCACCTGTCACACTCTAGTGGATGGATGCGTGTGCCCTGACGAAAGCGTCGGAAACAGAGATGGTGAACCCTATTTTAAGGACTTCTCCTTAATATAGAGATTAGTAGTGCTCGGGGAATCAACAGATTGATGTGTCACCAGATCTAGCTATCCAGCGTCGGGTCCCACCAAGAAAATAGCGGGCCTGGCGTGAAACTCACCAGAAGTTGGGGTAGTAGAACGTTGGACATCCCGTTCTATAACGTTGTCAGCGTGGATCCCTCTTATCAGTCATGGAAGACGGGATGGCGTTGGGGAATTGGTCGTCGATTCCTTTTTCCTTTCAGCACTAACGAGTTCATCTTTCTACTTATTAGGAATCAGGTTGATGCTATAGGAACACATTCACCACCCGCCCGCCTACACAGGGGCTGGGGAAACGCTAGCACAGCCGCTCTACATGGCTTCACCACTTCCGCAATAGATTTTTCATCCACGATTGTGGGGCGCCCACGCCCCATCTCCCCATTGGAAGTTATCCAGCGAAGGGTAATTAACGACCGTGTACATCGTTATGAGGAGGAGGGAATAATTCCAACCCAAGATATGGCCCGCCTGGACCTAGAGGCATTCAGGCCCTACCGTCACGCCACCCCCAAGGGCCGCGCAGGGAGCCACTGCTCCCCACCCCAACATTCAATCATTTTGAGAGCCTGTACCTAGAGCTCTTTGACGACTCCCTACCTTACGCTGATGAGGTGGGTGACGTCCGGCCTGGCCCGGTCAGAGTCCCAATCTAGGGGCTACCAGCAAGGGATCCCACCCGGTAGCGTCAGTGCCACCGTCCGGCCTTACCAGAGGAGGAGCAGGTAAGCTATGCACCTACACCACCAGCTCCAGTTCATCCGACCCGACGCCAGCGTCAGGCACGAGCTGAGGAGGACACACGCCATGGGGTGCCAATGTTGACATCTACTGTGTCTTGAGCCACCACCGATGCATATCAGAAATTCCTTGTACACACTGAGCAGGGGATCTTATACGCCCAACTGGGATCGAGGCCCCAACCGCCCCACGGGTAGGCTAGGTCGACTCTTCTGGTCGCAAGCATGAGCAGGGGTAGTCGTGAACCAACCTATAGTGATGCCACCCCGTACGTAGGTCCTCCCCATACCACTACCACATAGAGCGTGGGCCTTCCCTGCTCTGAGGCTCAGCATGGAGGTATGCTCCATGCTGCCCCCAATCCGAATAAAGGTCTGCCCCGCGGTAGTGATGTTCAGTACGGGAGCCTCTCTCGTGCCCATCACACTGGGTATGGAGTCCTTCCTCCTTCCCCCAACTGTTGATATAGAGACATTACCTATACAGTCTCTCTCCAGCATGGGGTTCCTCCCTACATCCTCTCCACAATTGGCAAAGGTCCTCCTCACCCCGGCAAGCAGAGGGGTGAAGGCCAGCCTCGCTCCACCCGCACTAAGAATGGAGGTCCTCCCCATGATCCTTCCAGTTCCAGTGGAGTTTTTTCCTGCTTTGGTGCTGCTCATGGAGGTCCTCCTCATGTCCCCTTCGACATTTTTTCTAGTTCTCCTCACACCCCGGATTTCTTGGGTGGAAACCCTCTCTACCCTAGCACCAGCATGTCCAAAGGGCCACATGTCAGAAATCATCCCTTTCCCGAGGAGCCACCCAAGGGTAGGAAGGTAGGCCGTCGCTGACACAAGAATAATCCTAGGAAGGCCGGGATAGAGATCAAACCAGTCTTCTTCTTAGACTCTGAAGTGGAGTGCAACTCAGCTCAGGAACCCTCCCCTCGCTCATCCGAGTCCAGGGTTGGGGCGGGGACGAGGCGCATCATCTTGGTGCTCCCGAAATGCGAGGTCTATAGGATTCCCACTTCCCTTCGTAGGTTCATCCAGGAGAATGAAAATATGGTGACCCTGTAGGTTACGGTCGTGCAGTCACCACCATCATCACCAGAAGCGCTTTCTACCCCCACAAGAGATCACGAAGAGCTATTCTGGGGACCAATGGTGGGCGAGAAGCAGTGCAACCCACCACCGGCAGCCCTAGACCCTAAGCCAGGAATGGCGGTCGTCAGCCCCTCCTATCGCAATGTAGCGGCTAGTTCGCTACACTCCTTGAAGGACATCCCAAGAATCAACGCCCAGTCAACTTGTTTGCTATATTCTCCACTGGCCGACCTGTCGTTCCAGTGGTCTGCCTCAGTACCACTGTCAGTTCCTCAACCACCCCCAGTTGGCAAGTGGGGAAATCAAGGTCCAGACCCTGAATTTGAGCTGAGGAGCTTATGGAGCATCCTTGCAGCGGACCACTTCCCCGAGAAGTTCTGGACCATAGAAGCACGGGATTTCTACATACACGAGTCCCTCACCCCAGAGAAAGTTGATTATTTCTGCTACACCCTCTGGGCAATGAATTTCAGTCTCTATCATCAGCATGTGGTTTATCCAAGGATCCAAGCACATTTTGAAGACATCGGTGAGCAGTTTCTTCTAGACGATCTGGCCGCATTCCCTGTGGCCCAGCGTCCCGAGTCACCAGGCCGGTGCGAGGCCCTCCACCAGCAATGTGTTCAGAGTATCAAGGTACTCTGCAAAATTATCAGGGAGGCTACCCCTCAGGTGAAAATTCATGGTTGGCGGAAGTATGTTTCCCTCCTCTTCAACTCTATCCAGCAGCATCCTGACTCGCTATGTGATATTGAGGACATGCCCCCAATAAGGGTCATGGTCAACATGGCTGACATAGTGGACATGGAGGACGAGATGGAGTTTCTCAGAGACTTACCCCCGGAGGGTGTTCCACCACTTTTGGACCCATCAGGGAGGATTACTCATCAGTAGAGGAACCTACTAGGTCTCCCTGTGCCCACTGAGGCATTGGTACTCAGCCGGAATGCTGGAAAGGGAAAAGATCATGTCGGAGCTGTCAAGCACTCCGACCTGTCCTCCTTAGTGCAGAAGACGGAGGAGGACCCCGAGAAGTCCACGTTGTGCCAAGAACTTGCTGAGAAGAATAGTTTGGTCGAGGAACTTCTGGCT
Organism: Viscum album; assembly: GCA_963277665.1. Taxonomy (NCBI): domain Eukaryota; kingdom Viridiplantae; phylum Streptophyta; class Magnoliopsida; order Santalales; family Viscaceae; genus Viscum; species Viscum album. Next base: position 1,190,820,213 of record OY728123.1, on the reverse strand, counting down.
GAACGCATTGCATAGTGACGACCCGACTACGGTGATTCTAGGTCGGGGCAGCAGGGGTAGGAACAACTAATCCTTGGCAAGCTGCCCCGAGGCAACCCTAATCATGCCACATTTGTTGATAGGGTGGAAGATGAAGCTCACAGCAAGAGAGAGCTGTATGTCTCGCAAAACCCTCCTGAACGGTATGGCAATCTAAGGAACCCCGCTCGGGCTCCTCTGGTAGCCCCAAGGTTCGCTCCACCATTCACTCCACGAGCAGCTGAACTTGTCTACCACATTGAAGAGCCCGACTAAGTGTTTATGGTTAGGGACCCCCGTCAAGACAAAGACCCATGTCCAGATGATCCAATGGAAGCACTCATTGCCCACCTAGAGACATTGGAAACGCAGAAGGTGGCGATCCCACTAGATGAAAAGCCATACCCGACATGGGTGGATTATATGTCGGCACCTCTAGGTTTCTAGAATCCCACCTTCTCCCCCCTTCAACAGGACGGGGGACCCGCCGCAGCATCTGTCTCACTTAAACTCAAGGTGTGGGCCCATGTTGGGGACTCCAGCACAGCAGGAGGCCACCAAGCTCCACTGTTTCGTTCAGACACTGGAGGGGCCGACATTCATATGGTACAGCCAGCTCTCCATCAGATCTGTGACCATCTTAGAGGACCTTCACAGGAAGTTACTCTACTAGTTCAGATCTACCACTTGGAAGACAAGCATCGCAAACCTCTTCAAGTGAAAACAAAGGCCTGATGAGTGAATCGCAGACTTTATCACCCGGTGGAAGGGGCTCACATACTCCCTCGACATGCCACTGACTCAGGAGCAATTACTGATGATGTGCATAGGGAACGTCAAGACAGAACTGGTTCTTTCTCTGATCACCCAGAACTACCTTGGAGGATTACAAGACTTCTCTAATAAGGCCTAGTGCCTGGAGGAAGACCCACAACAGGCCAGCCTGGCACGTCCGTTTCCCCCTGTGATTCCAGCGAGGAGAGCTTCCAGGGCCAAGCCCGCCGCAGTGGCTCAAATAGAATCCCCCAGACAGTTTGATTCACTACTAGTGGCACCATCCCCATAGCCTTGCAGAGGCCCTCCCCCTCAGGCATAGCATCAGGCTCCACAGCATCCTCAGAATCGGTAGGTGCCCCCACGTAATGCGCCCCCACCACCCAGGCGGGAAAATCAGGGTCCACCTCCTTGACAGGACCCTCCGAACCCTCATCAGGGCCAGGCTCCAAGGGCTCCCTATCCGGAAAGAAGACACCATACTTACTCATTCAGCGAGAATCAGGTCCCTAGTTACTTCCGTAGCACCCTGGAGAAATGGATTGTACGCTTGCCTGAGTGCATAAGGCCGACGGAGGAAAATCTCCCCGACCACCCCAACTACTACCCCTATCATCGGATTCTGGGGCACACCCTCAAGAAGTGATATGTGTTTAAGGACTGGCTCTAAGACCAGGTTGATAACAACATAGTCAGGCTGGGTCCAGCCCCGTCACAAGTAGCGGGTGTCTTTGTGAGGTCGGACAGTGGTAGCGACAGTGAAGGCGAGTGGCAGCAGGTTTCTAACCACGAATCCCAGAATTACGATGACTAGATGGCTCGAAAAACAGTTTTTTGCACCCATGGAATCATTTGGGCACGCCTGAATCAGTCAGAGCCTTCAGAAGCAGCGACCACCACCTCTGCATCATCATCTCATCCGGACTCTTCCCAGAAGAGCAAGCATCAGCGACGCGAGAAGAAGCAACGTGCCCCGCCAATGCCATCGTCATCCCACACTCTCGGAAAATTCATGCCCCCTGAGATGGGTATTCCCCCCAAAATCTGCCCAATGGTGGATGATTATTTGAGTGAAAGTCAAGGGTATTCTTTGGTTAATACCGTCGAGTTGGTAAACCCCTATATGACTCCTGACGAGGGGGAACTCTAGGCGAACCTCCCCAACATCCCCAGTCGACACCAATGTCGGAAAAGCCACAGCTATATGGGTCTTTGAGGCACATCAGTCGGTACCTCTATCCAGGCCATGCATGCCACAGAGACCAGACAATAGGCTCAGCGCAGAGCTCAGCACTTGCAGCCTCTTCATTCAGTGTCGTCAGGACCGTATCCACCACCTTTTGTGCTAATAGATCAGGCAGAGCCACTTCGTCCACTTCGCGGCCATCTTCGCCCCGCTACAGGCCGATATCAGTCATCCGTACCTCATCTAGTAGCTACTATTCAGGCTTCGACCAGTGAGTAGTAGGATATGCCTAGCACCGTCCAGTCGTCAGTCCAGCTGGTAGGGCCCTCCATGTCTCCAATCGCAGAGCAGCCTCCTGTAAGCAGAAGTTCGCACCTGGCATGAAAGTACGATGTCCTCAAGCACCTCGTCGGCATCTCATCAAGGATTTCCATCCTTGAAGCCCTCCTCTTGTCATCAGATATGTGTGATGCCCTTGTTGAGGCTTTAAGGATCCCCCTCCAGTTTAAGACAGAGGTGGCAGCTGCAGAAGCCTTTTATACTGAAGCAGTTGAGAACGCTGAATGCCAGGCCATCATTTCGTTTTCTGGAGAAGATAAATAATCTCCTATACAGGGGCACATCTTCCCACTGTACATCACTAGACAATTTAATGGTGTGGAGGTTCTCCATTGTCTCATTGACACCGGCTCCGGGATCAACCTTATCCCGATATAGACATTGCCAAAGCAAGGGTTATCCGAGGATGACCTGACTCTTGCTGATTTAAGGATTCAGAGATATGACAGGATAGAGCAGACCCCAGTCGACAAGATCCATTTGAAGTCCCAGTTTGGTGGCCTAGTTTCCAGTACTGAATTCATGGTCATCTCCCAGGACACCGCGTAGAATGCATTGATGGGAAGACCATGGCTCCATCTGCACGAGGTGGTCCCCTAGTCATATCACCAGTGCCTCAAGTACTCCCTAAATGGTCGATTAAGAGTACTCCAAGGTGATGCATCTCCTTTTGCTTCTTGTGAAGCCCGTTATCTAGACGCTGACTATTACAAGAGAAAGGATAAGAAGATTCTGGAATGTGAGGTTGAGCCGACCATGGTCACAAGTGACCCATGGGTCGGTTTGGATGACGCCTAAGTCTTCCCAATCCATCGATTAGAGGTCACGACCCCTAACACAGGGCAATGCTTTGTTATCTCTGGTACAAGAGGAAGGCATATTCCCAGGTCCAAGTGATAGTGGAAAATTACCTCATACTCTTACACAAACCAGGCTCAGGTGATCCCGAAACCTCCTACCCCCATACCATACCGGGATGTCCGCCCCATGGCCACATCGATATATCGTACGTGTCTGTTTCACCAGGTTGGGATCAACCTGCTCAAGCCAACATTCCACTATTGCTTTGATATCATCAAGCATGGCCCCTTGGGCCGAAGGCTCGATGGGATTCGATCGACTACCTTCGTCGCTATGGTCTCAGTGGCGCATGAATATCCTGATATGCGATCTACTGCTATCCAGGCTAGTACCAGCCTCCCGTCAGGTTCTTCTGTCCCAGGGGAAGCTCCACCCACTAGGAATCCATCCTCTACAAGTAAAGAAGAGGATCTGGAGGATGCTCCCCCTGCCTTTGAAGAAGGCATCTCTACCACGGTCGATGAACTGGTACAGGTGAACCTTGGTAGTGAGGCGAATCCGAAACCCACATTGATCAGTGTCGCCATGTCCCTTGAGGAGCAGCAGTGGTACTTGGACTTCCTTAAACAGCACCGTGATGTGTTTTCCTGGAGTTACAAAGAGATTCCAGGATTAGATCCTCAGGTAGTTATCCACCGCCTCAGTCTCCAGACAAACCATCGTGGGTTAAAACAACCTCCCAGAAAGATGCACCCTTTTCACAGTGCCATGGTCAAGGCCGAAGTTGAAAAGATCATCAGGCCTAACTTCTTCAAGGAGGTCCAGTACCCCAAGTGGCTAGTGACCGTGCTGTCGTGACACGTCAAATTGATTATATTTTTAAGGTTGATTTATAGTCTAGGGAATACCCTAGGTCATCTCTCAAGGAGCGTTGTTAGGTTTAGAGTGTGTATTTTTAATAAAAATGACTAAGAGAGGGGGTGGTTTTGAAAACAGTTTAAAACAATGACTTAGTTGAAATAGCCTAAAAATGAGTGACCAAGTGGGTTTTGAGAAATATGAGATAAAAGGGTCGATTTGATTTCACTACACACATATCAAGTTCATTGTTCATAGAGGTTCATCTCAGGTTTAGAGTAATTCTTTGGTTGGAGTTAATTGGAATCCTGATTAATTCCTAAGCTTTTATTTCAATGCTTAAAGGACCCAACCTTGACGTAACAATCGTATTGTCAAGGTCCAGTACTTATGCATGGAATAAGAGCTTCCAAAGAATATTGAAATCTCAATAAGGTGGTTATGAAAATGATTCTTGTGATTTCCAATCGGAACAACACAAGTCACGCACTCAAAACCTCACACCGATCGGTTAGAAATTAAGAGCATATCACTCACATGTATCAAATCAAGCATTCAAATCTGAAATAAAATAAGATAAATGGAATGAAATGTTTTAACACCCAAATTACTCCAAACTAGTAGCTAATGTATGCATCGGAACTCCCTTGACATGTGTGTATCTCCCTCACAACGAACACCCAACTTTTAGCTCGACATCGGGAGGAGGAGGAAGCTCGGGTTGAACTCCTTCTTCATTGTTGATCCCCCTATGAGGATAGGGGCCTCCAGAACCTCCAAGGTTATTAGAAGACTCTTCTAGGACTCCAAATTGTCAGCACTTCACTCCTTGTCCGAACTTACAAATGAGGAGCCCAAGGTGCCCTTTTATAGGAAATGTGGGAGGTGGTTTTGGCCACACAGATTTCATAAATCCACTTTCACGACACGTTTTAGCCTTCAGACAGTCTTATATCGCTTTTTAGAAAATAGAAAAGTTATATCCCTACCTCTTTACTGTCTCCACCGAAAGTTTGGGACCTTTTGGACAACTATAGATCAAGATATTGATAAAATACAGAACACCTCATTTGACTTGGTCCAAATTCGGTGGCTTGGACAGATCAGTTTGGATGGGCCCCATGAAATTCGAATCAGGATTGGGTTCCTTAATATGAAATGTATAATATTGAATTTTGGACAGGCCCACAAAATTTCAGCCCATTTGGATGCACGTATTTTGTTTAATATGAAAAACAGTGGACAGATGTCCATGGATCCATGCAATTTTGGCCCATTTTTCTTTCACTTCATCAAGGGCCCTCCAAATCACCTCCACCTACATTGTAATTTTCAAAACACGTATCATTGACCTATTTAAAAGTGATAAACACAAAATTATTGAATCAAACATGAAGCACAATTTGATAATATTTTTATAATTTTTAATACAAAATATGTTTAGCACAGCGATGTAAGGGTGAAAATGAAACAGTGAATCGTGGTACGATCACACCCCCACACCTAAACATTTGCACTCCTGGGAAATGTCACATATCCAAATACAATGATGCATATATATATATATTTACAACATCATGAAGATTTATCATTTGAGGTAATTTTATTTAAAGTAAATTGATCAATGCACGAATCACACCAAGGAGTTCTTCCTAGTGAAAATAGAAAAGGATGTCTCATAAATCATATCATAGCAAAATTCAAAAAGGTTCATGATACCCAATTGAGAAAGGAATTCAGAAGTAAATCATGACACTAACTCTTCATGTGTGTGTGTGAAAACCATTCCATTCTATTCTTTCCACTTGCTATCCAATAAATATATGTTATTTTAACATTTTTCAGCTTAAATGATTTTGTCACCGAACCTGTCCTACATCCTTTGAAATCATATTTCAAGACCCACTCATTTAAGAATTCCCAGAAGTCAACCCATAAGCTCCCGACCTAGATATCCCCATATGTTGCACATTTCATCACTCCCCTCATTTTTTTTGAAGTTGCAATTGGAACAAATCTCACACTCATCTCTCAACCCTTGTTTGATCTCCTCACGACACTAATTGCAATAGTTATAACAAGATCAAAGGTTGAGGAGGAGTGGTTTTTGACCTACCCAAGACACACACAAAAAATTTTGAGGGCGTACAACAGTCGGACATTAGGTACACACGCATAGGTCAATCTGGTACAGTAATGAAACATATCGGATAAGGAACGAACGTATGGAAATATCATTTAAAGCTGAAAAATATTAACCCAACATATATTTACCTTATATTAAGTAAGAAATAATCACACTTTGTGGTTTGGTGCAAATTTTTTTGGAGATATTAGCAACAGAGTTTTCCCAAAAACTACTCACACAATGGGCATCAATCATCTCAAAGGTTTCACATAGATACGACCATTTATATCATTGACAGAAAACCAATTCACTAAAAATCACTCCCTGATGTTAAATTCATACAAATATTCTTTTTAGCCTTCATTATGATATTTTTACTTTCCCCACTTTATGGTCTCCACATCATGGAATTTCGAAATTGTTGATGGGGAAAAATAAAAATACCATAAAGAAGGCCAAAAAGAGAAAACAAAAAGAGAAAATGGTGAAAAATACTAACTAACCCAGGAATGTATCCACCCCCCACACCTAGAGAATGCAGTTTCCTCACTGTAATAAAAGAGAATGTAGGAAGGAAGGATAAAACCTGGTGAGTGTTATTCATAGACCGCTTCTTGAACATGGAGTTCCTCCATTGGGGACTCCGGAATGGCTTCATGGAAGTGCTTCAGTCGCTGCCCATTGACAGTGAAGGTTTTCTTGGTGTCTTCATTTTGAACTTGGACAACACCAAATGGATAGACATTAGTAACAATGTAAGGTCCAAACCAACAGAAACGAAGCTTATCAGGGTGCAAATTCAGCCTTGCATTATAGACGAGGACCTTCTGCCTGATGTGGAATTGATGATGAAGGATGAGATGGTCGTGGGCAGCCTTGGTTCGCTCTTTATAAATTCGAGAGTTCTCATATGAATCTCTTCTCATTTCCTCCAACTCCTGAATCTGCAACTTCCTTTAAATACCTGCACCAGAAAGATTATAATTTCATTGTTTAATAGCCCAGTAGGCCTGGTGCTCTACCTCAACAGGGAGGTGAAAACTCTTCCCAAAAACTAGCCGATATGGTGACATGCCAATTGGAGTTTTGAATGCAGTACGGTAAGCCCATAACGAATCATCGAGTCTAAGAATCCAGTCTTTTCTGTTTGGCTGAACCATTTTCTCAAGAATCTATTTTACCTCTCTATTTGATAATTCAGATTGACCATTTGTTTGTGGGTGATAAGAAGTAGACACTTGATGCCCAACCCCATACCTGCGCAAAAGAGATTGCATTGTGCGGTTGCAGAAATGAGAACCCTGATCACTGATGATAAACCTAGGTAATCCAAACCTACAGAATATTTGGGTTCTCAAAAATTCCACAACTGTCTTGGAATCATCTGTCCTCGTGGCTCGTGCCTCTACCCACTTTGAAACATAATCCACTGCCAGAAGAATGTAAAGGTTCCCAAATGAATTGGGGAATGGTCCCATAAAGTCAATGCGCCAAACATCAAAAATGTCATGGAAGAGTAAGGGTTGTTGGGGCATCTCATTTCTTTTAGAGACATTCCCCATTATTTGACAGTGAGGACAATATTTACAGAATTCATGGGCATCCCTAAACAATGTGGGCCAAAAGAGACCAGAATCTAAGACCTTGCGAGCAGTCCATTGGGGACCAAAGTGGCCCCCACAAGCAAGTGTGTGGCAGAAACTAAGGACAGACTGAAACTCACTATCGGGAACACAACACCTAATAACTTGATCACTACATGTGCGCCATAGGTAGGGGTCATCCCAAATGTACCAACGAGACTCATGTTTTAGATGGTCGGCCTGGTTTTTGGTGAAATCAGTAGGAATGCAAGACGCTACCAAATAATTTACAATTTCAGCATACCAAGGAATAGCATCTTGCACTCGGTATAATTGCTCATCAGGAAACAATTCATTTATGGGAATACAGGGGGATGAGTCAATGTCCGAGGGTGGGAGAATCCGACTGATATGGTTAGAAACCACATTCTCTGCTCCTTTTTTATCCCTAATTTCTAGATCAAATTCCTAAAGAAGAAGCATCCAACGAATGAGACATGGTTTGGCTTCTAGTTTCTTTAGTAGATATCGGAGGGCTGCATGGTCTGAGAACACAACGACTTTGGACCCTAGAAGGTATGAACTAAATTTATCCAAGGCAAACACAATGGCAAGAAATTCTTTTTCAGTTGTGCTGTAGTTTACTTGGGCAGGGTCCAGAGTACGTGAGGCATAAGCTATAACATGTGGATCTCGGTTGACCCTTTGTGATAATACTACCCCAACTGTATAGTTAGAGGCATCACACATGAGCTCAAATGGTAAATCCCATCGAGGTGGTTGGATTACCGGGGGTGACATGAGACTCCATTTTAACTTATTGAAAGCTTCCTCACATTTTTTATCAAAAACAATTTCTTTTTCTTTTTGGAGTAATCGGGAGAGGGGGAGTGCAATTTTACTAAATTCATGAATGAAACAACGATAAAATCCAGCATGACCCAGGAAAGACCGCACATACCAAACATTTTTAGGGAATGGTAGGGAGGAAATGATATCTACTTTTGATTTTTCCACTTGGATACCTTCCCCAGAAATGACATGTCCCAAAACTATGCCTTGTCACACCATGAAATGGCATTTCTCATAATTTAATACGAGATTCTTTTCAATACAGCGACATAGGACAGAAGAAAGACTACTCAAACATTCATCAAAAGAGGATCCATAAACAGTAAAATCATCCATAAAAACCTCCATGAAATTCTCCAGGTAATCCAAAAAAATACTAACCATACATCGTTGGAAAGTACCTGGAGCATTGCACAGACCAAATGGCATCCTTCTATAAGCAAATGTACCAAAGGGGAAATTAAAGGTTGTCTTTTCCTGATCCTCAGGGGAAATATGGATCTGAAAGTATCCAGAATACCCATCAAGGAAACAATAATGGGACTTCTCTGCTAACCTCTCTAGCATCTGGTCAATGAATGGCAATGGGAAATGGTCCTTCCTAGTGTGTTGGTTTAGTCGGTGATAGTCTATACAGACACGCCAACTATTCTGCACACGAGTTGGAACCAATTCATTGTTTTCATTTTTAACTACAGTAAGGCCAGTTTTTTTAGGAACTACTTGAACAGGACTGACCCATTGGCTGTCAGAGATAGGGCAAATGATTCCAGCAGCCAACAATTTTGTTACTTCTTTTTTAAGAACATCAAGTAGGTTTGGGTTCAGTTGACGTTGTGACTGCCTCACTGGTTTAGCCTCATCATTTAATAAAATATGATGTGTACAAATTGATGGGCTAATGCTAGGAATGTTAGCAAGTGTCCATCCCAAATCTTGTTTATACTTCCTCAAAAGATCAATTAGTTGCAATTCATGCTCAGGAAGGAGTGAACTAGCAATGATGACGGGCAACTTGTTTCCATTCTCAAGATATGAGTATTTTAAATCTTGTGGCAGTTGTTTCAGTTCCAATTCTGGGGGATTTTGGATTGAAGGAAGTGTGTGTGAAAGTGAGAAGTCACTGATCTCATCTAACTACTCAATGGTAACATCCTCAGATGAGGAATGAGCTTTTACAAGATTAGCAGTATCATCGATGGTCATGTGATCCTATGTGTTCAAGAAATCATCAATTAAAAAACATGCATGACATATCTCTAGACCACTACAACAATCAATACATGATTCATTTCCAAGAATTTCTATCAAAGAGGAAAATTCAGAAAGGGGATCAGGGGAAACAAATGAATTTATTTTAGGGGAAGGGAGTACATCAATTGAATTTACCGAGAGAGAGGAATGCTCTTCTGAGGGGTGCTTCATGGAATCAAGGATGTTGAAATGGACTATGTCACCACCAAATTCCATAGATAATGTACCATTATGGACATTAATTATGGCTTTGGAAGTTTTCAAGAAAGGTCTCCCCAATATAATTGGGGCATGTCCATTCATCCTATCATCTTCCATTTTTAGCACATAAAAATCAGCAGGAAATATTAAATTTTGAACCCTCACAAGAACATCCTCTAGCACACCAGAGGGGTGTGCCATACTCTGATTTGATAGCTGAATGACAATACCAGTGGGCTTCAGTTCACCAACCTGCAAAGAAGAGTATATGGAGTGAGGCATCACATTAATAGAAGCACCCAAATCAAGCATAGCATTGGAGAAAGAATACTCCCCTATGGTGCACGGAATCGAGAATGTTCCAGGATCATTTCACTTGGTGGGAATTGATGGCTCTATCAATGCTGAAACATTCCTCCCCATGCTCACCTTCTCATCACCATGAATCCTCCTTCGGTGTGTACACATCTCCTTCAGAAACTTTGCATATCTCAGAATTTGCTTGACGGCATCAATCAATGGAATGTTAACCTGCACTTTTTTGAAAGTCTCCAAGATTTATTTATCAAGTTCAGTTTCTTTTTGTTTCCTAGTTTGGGCAGACCTTTGAGTAAATGGAAGAGGAATGGTTGGGATAGGTGGCTCATCAACAACCACAGTCTTTCCTTTGGAAGGGCTTCTCCTAGGAAAAGGGTTTTCTTCTCTTGGACCATTTTCAGCAGTTGGGATGGTGGTTTCCTTTGGATGGTAGGACTCTAATGGAGGGGTCATTTGGCTTTTGAGTTGTGTCCCACTCCTAAGGGTGATGGCACTAACATTTCCTTTATCCCTAGGGTTTACTACTGGTTGAGATGGTAGTTTACCCGACCCATGACTTTGGATTTCCCCCACCGAGTTGGCAAGTTGGCCTAGTTGGGTCTTTAGGTCTTGTATGGCTACTTGTGTGGTTTGTTGGAATTGGATATTATTGGCATCCATTTGCTTCATCATATCTTCTAGGCTAGGCTCGGTTTTTGGAGGGGGTGGTTGGAATGGCCTTTGGGGTGGTTGAGGATTTCTGGGTGGTGGTGGATGACTACTCTGACCCTGTTGGTTCCATTGCTGTTGAGGTTGGTTTGAATACCCCCCTTGCCTATAGGCTTGGTTGTCCTTCCACCCTTGGTTGTATGGATAGTATGGTTCTTTCCTAAAGGGTTGGTTAAAGGGGCGTCCTGGAAATATTACCTCACAACTCTCTGAAGTTTCTCTCAATTGAGGACATTGGTCAGAATAGTGGGTGTTAGAAGAGCAGATTCCACAATGGATGGGAGGAGGAGATTGATATTTCCCTTGGGAGAGAGCTATTTGTCGTAGAAGGGTACTTACCTCTTCGAACTTCGTGTCCACCTTCTTCTCAAACTCAGTACTTTGCACCTCATGGACACCTCGAATGGGAACATTGGACCGTGTACCGAATTGTTGAGTGTTCTATTCCATGTTCTCAATGAGGGTTCTTGCAGAAATTGGGGTCTTATCTACCATGCACCACCTGTAGCAGCATCAATCATATTTCGATCAATAGGAATCAAACCTTCATAAAAATATTGAATTAAAAGTTGATCACTTATTTGGTGGTGTGGGAAACTTGAACATAACCTTTTAAAGCGTTCCCAATATTCATGTAATGTTTCCCCTTGAGATTGTCTTATACCACATATTTCTTTCCTTATAGTTGCAGTTTGAGAGGCTGGGAAGTATTTTTCAAGAAAAAGGCATTTCATGTCTGCCCAGCCCCTAATTTGTGAATTGACATAGTATAACCAATCTTTTGCAGTGTCTTCTAATGAAAATGGGAATGCCCTAAGATTCACTTGTTATCCATCCACATTATCAGGTTTTGAGGTTGAACACACAGTATGAAATTCTTTTAAATGCTTATGTGGATCTTCTCCAGGCAGTCCATGAAATCTTGGTAATAAATGAATTAAACCAGATTTTAGTTCAAAATTGGGTGCCTCGCCTTGTAATTGAATATAAGTGGGTTGGATATCAACATCAGGTGAGGTTAGTTCTTTTAGTGTTCTATTATTTTCAGACATGTTATACAAGTTATGTTCAATTTTAACTTTGGTTTCAGTAGAAGAAGAAGGATCAAGAATAATTTTAAGATTTGATGTCTCCTCCTTCAAAGTGTGGTCTTGTATGTCTCGGTTTCGTTGATGTAGGATCTTCTCTGGTTCGGGTTCGAAATTTTGTAGGTCTCCCAGAGTAGAACGTGTCATACAAAGAACCTACACAATAAATAAATTATAACACAAAAATAAATTCAAAGGTAGAAGATAAAACAAACAAATATTCACAAAAATTACAAAAAAATTATCAAAAACACGCACAAAAAACCAAAGCGCTCCCCGGAAACGGTGCCAAAATTTGACAGTGCTGTCGTGACACGTCAAATTGATTATATTTTTAAGGTTGATTTATAGTCTAGGGAAGACCCTAGGTCGTCTCTCAAGGAGCGTTGTTAGGTTTAGAGTGTGTATTTTTAATAAAAATGACTAAGAGAGGGGGTGGTTTTGAAAACAGTTTAAAACAATGACTTAGTTGAAATAGCCTAAAAAATGAGTGACCAAGTGGGTTTTGAGAAATATGAGATAAAAGGGTCGATGTGATTTCACTACACACATATCAAGTTCACTGTTCATAGAGGTTCATCTCAGGTTTAGAGTAATTCTTTGGTTGGAGTTAATTGGAATCCGGATTAATTCCTAAGCTTTTATTTCAATGCTTAAAGGACCCAACCTTGAAGTAACAATCGTATTGTCAAGGTCCAGTACTTATGCATGGAATAAGAGCTTCCAAAGCATATTTAAATCTCAATAAGGTGGGTATGAAAAGGATTCTTGTGATTTCCAATCGGAACAACACAATTCATGCACTCAAAACCTCACACCGATCGGTTAGAAATTAAGAGCATATCACTCACATGTATCAAATCAAGCATTAAAATATGAAATAAAATAAGATACATGGAATGAAATGTTTTAACACCCAAATTAATCCAAACAAGTAGCTAATGTATGCATCGGAACTCCCTTGACATGTGTGTAGCTCCCTCACAACGAACACCCAACTTTTAGCTCGACATCGGGAGGAGGAGGAAGCTCGGGTTGAACTCCTTCTTCATTGTTGATCCTCCTATGAGGATAGGGGCCTCCAGAACCTCCAAGGTGATTAGAAGAATCTTCTAGGACTCCAAATTAGCATCACTTCACTCCTTGACTGAACTTACAAATGAGGAGCCCAAGGTGCCCTTTTATAGGAAATGTGGGAGGTGGTTTTGGGCACACAGATTTCATAAATCCACTTTCACGATATGTTTCGGCCTTTAGACAGACTTATATCGCTTTGGAGAAAATATAAAAGTTGTATCCCTACCTCTTGACTGTCTCCACCGAAATTTTGGCACTGTTTGGACAACTAGAGCTCAATATATTGATAAAATACAGAACACCACATTTGACTTGGTCCAAATTCGGTGTCTTGGACAGATCAGTTCGGATGGGCCCCATTCAAGCCGAATCAGGATTGGGTTCCTTAATATGAAATATATCATATTAAATTTTGGACAGGTCCACAAAATTTCAGCCCATTTGGATGCACGGATTTCGTTTAATATGCAAAACATTGGACAAATATCCATGGATCCATGCAATTTTGGCCCATTTTTCTTTCACTTCATCAAGGGCCCTCCAAATCACCTCCACCTACATTGTAATTTTCAAAACACGTATCATTGACCTATTTAAAAGTGATAAACACAAAATTATTGAATAAAACATGAAGCAAAATTTGATAATATTTTTATAATTTTTAATACAAAATATGTTTAGCACAGCGATGTAAGGGTGAAAATGAAACAGTGAATCGTGGTACGATCAGCTAGCCAACATTGTGCCGGTCAGGAAGAAGAACGGGCAGATCAGAGTCTGTATCGACTTCCGCGATCTCAACCGCCATTTCCCAAAGGATTATTTTCCCCTTCCAGTGACAGAATTGTTGATTTATGCCATGACCGGGTTCCAATCCCTCTCTTTCATGGATGGTTAATCTGGGTATAATTAAATCCAGATGTCCCCAAAGGAGGAGGATTCCACCACTTTCAGGGCGCCCCAAGGTACTTTCTGTTACCAGGTTATGCCCTTCGGCCTGAAGAATGTAGGTGCCACCTATCAGTGGGTCATGCACCGAATATTCAAGCTAATCCTCAGGACATTGGTGGAATGCTATGTGGTTGATCTGTTGGTGAAGTCTCACCAGCGCCAGGACCATCTCAAGGACCTTGAGAAAGTGTTCGGCTTCCTCTGCTCCTGCCACTTGAAGATGGACCCGTTGAAGTGTGCCTTCGGGGTCACCTCCGGGAAGTTTATTAGATTTATTTTCAGGTACCGAGGCATCGAGATCAACTTAGAGAAGATCAAGTCAATTATCCAGATTCCTCCCCCGAGAAATATTTGGGAGCTTCGAGGTTTCCAAGTCCACTTAGCCTACATACGCCGATTCATTGCGAATCTGGATGGAAAGTGTAAGCCCTTTTCTCGGCTAATGAAGAAAGGATCTACCTATGAATGGGATGACGAGTGCCAGACCGCATTCGAGAAAATTAACCAGTACTTTATCCAACCTCCATTCTTCATGCCCCCCGTCTCTAGGATGCCACTAGTCCTGTACATGACTTCCCTGAAATGATCTCTCGATGCCATTCTCGCTCAGAAGAACAATGAGGGGACAAAAAACAGTCTCTACTACCTCATACGTATGATCATAGATACGGAGACCAGATAATCCACCATCAAGAAGAGATGCCTTTTATTGGTATTCGCAGTACAGAAATTTTGACACTACCTACAACACCATGAGGTATAGCTGGTATCTTGGGTAGACTCGCTGAAGTACATTCTGAACTGCCCCATGTTGACCGGTCGTCTAGCACGGTGGGTGGTAATCCTCCAGCAGTTCGACATCAGGTTCGTGCCCCAGAAGGCTATCAAGGGACAGGCATTGGCAGACTTCCTGGATTCCCATCCAACCTATGCGGACCAGTCCTTGTACTTGGATTTTCCCAACGAGGTGATCCTCTCGGTAGATCATGCCATCCCGTGTTGGCAGATGCACTTCGACGGTGCCTCCCGAAGCCCCACTGGTAGGAGGCTCAATGATCCTTGACTCAACAGAGTGGGTCTGGGTATCGTCTTCATTACCCCAGCACAAGTCATTCGGCCGTACTCATTCCTGTTATCAGAAGGCTGCACCAACAACGAGGTAGAGTATCGGGATCTTATCACTGGCCTCGAGTTGGATCTTGAGATTGATATACCCTATTTGCATGTGAAAGGGGATTCCAAACTAGTCATCAAGCAAGTCAACGACAGATATGTCGTCAGGAAGCCAGAGCTCGTACCATTTTTGGAACGCACCCTCTAGCTAATGGCCCAGTTCCCTTCTCGACCAGAGGTTACCCATGTCCCTTGGTCACAGAATGGTCGAGCGGACACTTTGGCCAGCCCGGATGCATCACTTGAAGATCCCTAAAAGGATTATTTGATTATACATGTGGCACACTAGAGATTCATTGCCCCCGTCACCTTAGAGGATGACGACGGCCTACGGGTAAGCCATCTTACCGCCGGATCCTCCACGTCAGGACCACTAGGCTCTTCAGATGCAGTGGTTGAAGCGAATCCTAACTGGAGAGCCCCTTTTGTCGAGTATCTTCAAAATTGTAATCTCCCACCAAACTGGTCCAAGCACGATCGAATCCGACGTCGCGCGCTGCAGTTTACCCTCCAGAGTGGTCCCAGTCTTGAGCAGATCCTCTACAAGCACGGCTTTGATGGTGTTCTATTCTATTGCATCCAAGGAGTCGAGATTTCTCAGGTAATGCATGAGGTTCATGCCAGTTCCTGTGGTGCCCATCAGGCTGGGCCAAAGCTATGCCATCAAATTCTGAGGCTGGGGTACTTCTGGCCCTCTATGATCCATGATTGTATCGAGTTCTCCAAGAGATGTCATGCATGCCAAGTTCATGCTAACTTCCTGCATTGGCCTCCAGAACATCTCCACTCCACCAAGTACTCTTGGCCATTTGTTGTGTGGGGACTCGACTTCATGGGACTATATCCACCGGCGACAGCTCGCCAATGCAGGTTCATCCTGACTGCCACAGATTTCTTTTCCAAGTGGGCGAAGGCAATTCTGATCAAGGAAGTCAAGGCTTGTTCTATCGTTGAATTCATGAGTTCCAATATCAGCCACCGGTTGGGAGTCCCTCACGTTGTCCTCACCGATAACGACACCAAATTCCGAGCAGCCAAGCTGAAGAAATTTTACACCAAGTACGACATCCGGTCAAACCATTCCTCCCAGTATCACGCACATGCGAATGGGCAGATCGAGGCATTCAACAAAAACCTCTTGAAC
Organism: Viscum album; assembly: GCA_963277665.1. Taxonomy (NCBI): domain Eukaryota; kingdom Viridiplantae; phylum Streptophyta; class Magnoliopsida; order Santalales; family Viscaceae; genus Viscum; species Viscum album. Next base: position 1,190,803,760 of record OY728123.1, on the reverse strand, counting down.
ATTCTGTAGAAAATGGTTGTTCAGAACAAGAAAAGTTGACCGGATAAGCTCCCCAACGCCCTCTGGACTATCGGATGATGACTCGTAACTCCACCCAGGTGACCCCATATTCCCTGGTGTATGGGGCTGAGGCAGTCCTACCCATCGAGATCTAGCTGCCTTCGTTACACACTGCGGTCTATGACCAGCAGGCGCCAGATAAGGTGGCCAAAATCCATCTAGCTGAATTGGAAGCACTTGAAAAGAATAGGATTTGTGCCCTGCACAATCTGGAAAGGCATCATAATAAGATGGCTAGATCCTTTAATAATAAGGTTTGCCTCCTCTCTTTTCTGCAAGGCGACCTAGTATTGGACCTCTGAGCACCAATGATCACTGGCAGGAAACCACCCAAGTTGAAGCCCAAATGGGAAGGACCTTACATAGTCCATAGGGTTTACCCCAATGGAGCATACTCCCTGATAACCATGGATGGTGAGTGTATAACTCCTCCCACCAATGCCAAGTTCCTCAAGAAATACTTTTCCTGAGTCTGATGGTCCTGCACGACCTTAAACATTCGGTCCCGTATGACCCTAAACTACTTGCTGGTCCTGCATGACCTTAAACTACCGGTCCCACATGACCCTAAACTGCATGTTGGTCCTGTACGACATTAAACTGCTGGTCCCGCATGACCCTAAACTGCGTGCTGGTCCTGTATGACCTCAAACTGCACACCAGTCCTGCACGACTTTAAACTGTGCATCATCCAGCATGATGCTAAACTGTGTTTTAAGAACTACGTATGGTTTGATTCTCATATTTATGGAATACGTAGGAATGCTCAGACACCTCATCTGGAGCCCATCCCTGAGTTCTTCTCTTTGACTATCCCCCCTGGTTATAGTTATCTTGGAGGATCCTTACATGATATGGTGAAGGCTTCCTTATCCCTACTCATACCAGGATTGTAATGGTTGCACCATACACCCACTCCCTGTTCTTTTATCCTCCCACATCCTCACCGCATGATGTTAAACAGCATGGCCTTCAAGAACTACGTATGGATTGATTCCTATCCTCATGGGTTATGTAGGAATGCCCAGACATTTCATCTATTGGCCCAACCCAAACCCCAGAATCTTCCCCTCAGGTTAAGACATATGGTGGGGTGCAGACTCTTGCCCCAACTCATGTCAAGATAACCTCGATCCGGATATACATCCTGCTCCTTGGATACTTTCACCTCTTTTAGATATGGGTACAACTATGCTTCACCCACTCCTTTGATTGGGACTCCATCACCTTCCCTGTTCGGAAGGGACCCTGAATGGTATGGATGTTAGGCCTAAGGGCTCTCCTACCATTATGGACCAATTCCCTCGAGGATTTTGAGCAACAAGCCGATACAAGTCCTGAATTTCAAATATGGTCAGTGGTTGATGCTTATTTTTTGCTCCCATTTCAGGTCACTATAGGGACGCTGTGTTTTGAACATGGTCAATAGTTATCCTAGATCGTTAGGACCACCCCAAGATGTCCCAAACATCGACTGTAGTGGTTTATTCTGCTCCATTGTATCTCCAAGTGATGAACTCCTATCGAGCAAGGCCCGGCCTCAGGCCCCTTGGCCTTCTCGGGCCCCTGGCCCTCGTCCTCACTGCAAGACGTTAAACTACAAACTGGTCGGGCCTCCCTAACCAAGGCCCAGCCTCAGGCCCCTTGGCCTTCTCGAGCCCTCGTCCCTCGTCCTCACTACAAGATGTTAAACTGAAAATTGGTCGGGCCTTCCTGACTGAGGCCCGGCCTCAGGCCCCTTGTCCTTCTCGGGCCCCTGGACCTCGTCCTCACTACAAGATGTTAAACTGAAAATTGGTCAGGCCTTCTTGACCGAGGCCCAACCTCAGGCCCCTTGGCCTTCTCAGGCCCCTGACCCTCGTCCTCACTGCAAAGCGTTAAACAGAAAACTGGTCGGGCCTTCTTGACCGATGCCCAACCTCAGGCCCCTTGGCCTTCTCGGGCCCCCGGACCTCGTCCTCACTACAAGACGTTAAAATGAAAATTGGCCAGGCCTTCCTAACCGAGGCCCAGCCTCAGGCCCCTTGGCCTTCTTGGGCCCTCGACCCTCTTCCTCACATCAAGATGTTAAACTGCAAACTGTTCGGGCCTTTCTGACCGAGGTTCAGCCTCATGCCCCCTGGCCTTTTTGGGCCCCCATCCCAAGTTCTCTCTTCTAGGATTATGACCCCATTCATGTCGGGTTACTTACCATGCCATACACCCCCTCGTTAGGGAAGCTTACCCCTAGGTGCCTTCAAGAACTACGTGTGGCTTGATTCCCATCCTCATGGGATACGTAGGACTGCTCGAATGTCTAGACTTCGAGTCCAATCCCATCTCCCAGAAATCTCCCTTTCACATTGTCCCCTTAGCCTACCCTTCCATGGGGAGGTGATTATATGGCATGGAATGGTATTATGTCCTTGTTCACGTCAGGCTTGTAGCAACCATGCCATGTGCCTCTCCCTCCTAAGCACCCTCGTCAACCCTTTTTAGTGGTTCATCAATGTGCCTAAGGGTACTCTGGTTTAGTACCTGGAATGTCGGACTCTGCTCAGACATGTTTCCACCCACTTTTCAGGCTTTTTGTTCCCCTTCATTAGGGATTCTATCACCTTTCACACCTGGAAGGGCCCCTGAATGGTACGGATGCTAGGCCTAATGGCCCTCCTACCATTACGGGCCAATGTCCTTGAGGTTCGTGGACAACAAGCCGATATAAATCCCGCGTTTTGAATATGTTCAGCGGTCGATGCTCATTTTTTGTTCCCATATCAGGCTAACATGATATGAATATTTTGTTTAGAACATGGTTAATAGTTATCCTCCATCGTCATGCCAATCCCATTAAGCCCAAAATGTCGGTTACATGATTCACATCCTTCTCCACCTCATCATGTCCAAGTAGAACTTCGAAACTCTTAGTACTATTCCTCAGTGTGCATATGTGCGTTAGGAGGACCAAAGCCGCAATAGGGGCGTCATTTGGGGGTCCACACCAATCTCCCTTTGGCGTGCATTCTAGGTATTGTAATAGACATCATCCTCCCTTATTTCCCACACCGATTTTAACTCACGTGGGCTTAGGGATCGGGTTGAGGCCTGCACTTACTTGGAGGGTTTTCACTCCATCCATGGTCTGAGCTATAAGACCTTAAACTAAGATCTATTCCAGAAATATGTGTGGTTTGATTCCCATTCTTATGGGATATGTAGGAACACCCAGACGTCTCATTTTCGGATCCAGCTTAGTTGGGAGAAAGTTTCTCCTGCCCCTTACCTTCCTACCTCTATTCAGGCCCCTTGGCCAGAGGCTCCTTTCTAGGAATTGTGTATGGTGTGGTGTGGGATTATTTCCTCATTCATGTCGGGTATGTTGTATCACATCATGAGCATTCCTTCATGTCCAAGCCATATGACTTTAAACTATGCCGCCTAGTCCTATCATATGACCCTAAACTGTGACATTATTGTCCTGGCCGCACGAAGAAAAACGAAACTGCATCATGATGTCCTCACTCGAGGGGACACCATGTTGGGTATTGGCCACACGCCATGTCATTTGTCAATGCCTACTATGACTTGATTCGTGTGACGATGTCAGGGCCTGCTACCCTAGGCCCGTCGCTTCATAAAAAAACTCACCTTAAAGGATAAACAAGATTTATCAAATACTGCTTCTCTTAGTATGAGGGTCACGCCCGCACACCCCTTTTATCCCTGGAATTGGTACCTTACTGTTCCACCTCTTATAACTATGTGCAGATTGATCCCTGTCTTCATGGGGTAAGTAGGAACATCCATGCACCTTGCCTCGGGCCCAACTCAACTCTTGTTTTCGGTCCCTCGACCTGAAACCCCTCCAAGGAACACATGGTGGTCAGAACCCCCAGTTCCCATTCACGTCGGGTTTTTGTAATCACCCCACCACGTGTCTCTCACATTTCCCACCATCCATGGTCCAAGTTCTATGACCCTAAACTAATATCTCTCCATGGGAAGGGACTTGATTCCTTCTATCTAATACGTCTCATTTCCGTATTCAGATGCGTTTTGACAAAGAGCCCGAAGTGTGGGATTTTCATGGATACATTCTCCTCGTTCCATGCCTAATCTTCATGAGCTCTCTATTTGGATCCTCATTATCTTCCATATCTGAAGGGACCACCTAACGTCCTGGTCCCATGCCGTATTGGCTCACCTACCATCCTGGGCCAATGCCCCTAAGGATCTCTGATGACATTTGTGACAGGTCCTGTGTTTCGAACATGGTCAACGGTCAACCCTCATTTGTCTGTCCCCATTCCAGGATAACATGATGTGGATGCTGCATTTCTTCCATGGTCAACAGTTATCCTCTATCATCACGCCACCATCATTGTGGTCCAGATTTCCAGTTTCATGATTCACACATTTCCACTTCCTCATGTTTAAGTGGAATTCCTACATACTCATCTTTATCTCTTCGCGTGTCTAGGTGTGATACATAGAAGGGTTAGCATCATTGGGTAGGCATTTACTGAGCGTCCCCTTTCCCTAACATGTTTCTTCCTATGTCGGGGAGTCCCACCACTGCTTGTTTCCCACATCAAGCATGACTCATGTGGGCTTAGTAGTTTTGGTAGGATGTGCACCGGCGCAGCCAGGCTTCTCATCATCCCGCATGACATTAAATTGTGCTTCTAGAACTACGTATGGATTGATTCACATCCTCATGTGATATATAGAGACACCCCAGTATTTACCTAGGGTCCAGCCCCATGAATCATAAATCATGTTCCTCCTCATTTCCATCCCCTGGCCTGACCCCTTATGGGGAACCGTGTAACTGCAACTTTTCCCTGAACAAGTTCGGGATGCCCCAAGATGACATTGGGAAGCAACGGCTCCCTCATCAGAGAGGCCCTGCCTGAAAGAAGGAATGATCCATGATCAAACCGATACATCCATCTAGTTTGCTTCTACCACAGTGGCATAATTTCAAGAGTGTTGGATTCTGTTTGAACAAAACCTCACTCTACATTCCACACTTTGTGTGCCCCTTATCCATACCCTCGTCCTCTTTCACGTCTAGAGTAACCCCCTAACAGTATGGATGCTTAGCCTATGGCCCACCTATTTTCCTAGGACAATGTTCCGGAAGACTAACAGATGACATTTTGAGTCTGGTTCCATGTTTCGAACATGGTCAATGGTTGACCCTCATTTGCTATCCCCACTCCAGGCTAATGCAATAAGAATGTTTTGTTTTGAATACGGTCAATAGTTATTCTTTATTATAATGCCACCCCAAAAATGTTCTGAATCCTGGGTATCGTGATTCACGCCTCCCATTCCCATCTGTTTGGATCGATTTCAGCGCCCCTGGCGTTACCCCGTTTGTGCACAAGAGCACACTAAGAAGATGGTAATTCAGTTGTTCTGAGATCTTAATTCTCCAGTCAGGTATCTCCCATCTCCTCTCGAAAATCCGGACTGGTTTTCCGAACCCTAGATGCCCAAAGCTTGGTTTTCACTCCTATGTTTGGATGGGGTGATAAGGTGGTCAACCCTTGTTTCTCACATCGGTCCTGACCCACATGAGCTTAGGGAATGATCATTGGATGCTCTGCGAACTCCATAAGGATGCAATAAACTAATCTAAACAACGGAACTCATGCATGATACGACATTCAAACAATCAAAGCATGAAAGTAAGTTTAAGGTTTTGTAATCATTATAGTACCCGGGGGTTGACTCCCCCCATGGATGGATTCACCTCGTCAAAGGAACATTGCAGCTCTGCCACCCTCCGGCTGGTGGCGTCCAGGAGTTTATACCACTTGTTTACCTCCCGATCCTCCTCGATAGAAAGAGGGAAAAGTTCACTGGCCACAACCCGAGCCTGCTCCACACCAGTCCGGATAATGACCATCTCTTCAGAGGCTCGCTTCATTCCCTCCTTGGCCTCTACCAGCTCGGCTTTCAGCCATGAGACAGGCTCTAATTGCACCTCAAGAGAAGCATAATACTCATCTGCCTGGGCCTTCAACCATTCAACCTCATTTTTGGCATCCTGGAGCCTCTTGATGTTCACCTCCTTCCTCCGCTTCCATCCTACGACGAGGCCATGGTCATACTCCTGAATCTTTTCCGCCATAATATCTCGGATGAGCATGTGAGGGTGCTGGGCATCCACTCCCCCAACACATAGTTCGAGTAGCCGCAAGTGAAGTCTATCCATCTCATCAAACCATAAAGCTTGGGGGTGTTATTAATGAAGTGCATGATCAGCTTTCCCAATCAGAGGTGGAATATTTTGTTGTCCTCCTTGTCAAAGGCTATCTCATCCCAGTGGACGCGATTGGCAGGATCGTATGCAGGGAATGCCCCCATGAACTCCTCGGTCGGGTCCACATATGGCATTGGATCAAGCATGGTGGGGCCAGGACTATCTTGTTGATCCTCATCATCAGATCCCACCTTGATAATCTCAGGCACTGTCCCACTGGCATCCCCACCAGTGATCAGGAGTACTACAGTCCGGTCAGGCTAGATGTCCACCTCCATGACCCTTGGCATGCCCCTGGGAAGGGCGCTGCCAGAAGCCCCGACCAACTTCACCGCATCAGCCTAGGCTAATTGAAGGACTATACACACAAAAAAAGGGGACATGGATGTCAGTAAACCTGGTCAGGGGATGGAATTTTTGAATTCGGTAGGGAAGACTTACAGAGGTCAAATCCCTGGTCTCACTCCCAGGCTGATGTCGTTGGAACCCCGAGACATGGCCCCTCATATATGGTTGGTAGGTCTAGAGAATCTGTGGGGCCTCAAGTGTCCTAGACCCACTAGACACGAAAGTTCATGCAGCCACGAGCGTGGATCCTAAAGGTTCCACGTCAGCACCCACTGAGGGGAGAGAACAAGGTCTATGCACAAGGTCCTCCTGCACAATGCAGACGCTAATAAGGAATCCAGAGTAACCTAAGGGAAGACTCTGAAGAATGAACTTTGGATTTTACCTTGAGGACCTCTGTGAAATCTTTGAGATCTGAGGAATGATCGCCGACCTCACCTCCTCTGGTGGACTCTCTCTACCAGCCTCGTCTCCCCAGGAGGACTCTTCTGATTCTTCCAGTAGAGGGAAGCATTCCCTCAGGTTAGCAACTGACAGTTGCGGAGGGACTGTACGACCCATCATCACCCTGACTCGGTCTGTCATCGAGTGCAGGGCACCCCGAGAATGGATAAAGTCCTCCAGCTCGGCCATGTATTGCTCCGCCTCTGCCTGGGATACTGCAAAACTGGATCTAATGGGGCCAATCCCTGGAAATTCCATCCTGAGTCAGTTAAGGTGCTGCCATAACTCAGATGGGCCAAGGAATTGATGGTTGACATCCTAGATGTCCCAGGCCTCTGGAAAGACAGCATTCTACGGCATGTCAATATGGCACAGCTATTTCCCCATAGCCTGAGTAGAAATCCTGCGGAATCCCCTCAGTGGCCGCCCCTCTGGATGAATTTATTCTCCTAGGACCACTGGATCTGTTGCCGCTGTCGGATCTACTACCACTACTTCCCCCTCAACTGGTGCGGGTGTTGCAGCCACAACAGCCCTTCCATGGTGGGATGCCCTTGCCACCTTTCGGCCTTGGCCCCAAAATCAGGGAAGCTCACCCTCACCGGCCAGGATGGTTGGCCACTTCAACATCTCCCTGGGATAGGCCACCTCCCAGCTCTGGGAATATTCCTTTACTAGCCCAAGGATAGTGGTCGGTGGAAGCAGTACATTCTGCATCTTATTGTCTTCACGTGTGAACATGAGCCACATCTGCCTCATCAGACACTGGTGCTCCTCATAGCACACCCCCAGGTAGACCTGTGGGGTCATCCTCTATAGGCACCAAAATTTCCTTGCAAACCAGTTTGGGGTGTATGGCTTGCAGTGACACTCACGGTCCACCCTAGCCACCAAGATTCCACCTCGAAAGGCCATGAGATGGGCCTGATGCACTTCTATTCCCCGACCATCGTCAGTGAATTCCCCTGTCGGCAATGGGAATAGGTGGAAATTGAATTCCTCCACCCTCCACACCCGGTTCAGAACTGATGGTGCGGTCAGCTTGGTTAGAAAGATCCCCGCAATTTTCAATATCGAGGGACGGAAGTTCAAACCTGGAGGTGAGATGGGGTTCAGATATTCATAGATCCCCCTAATGTGCGTCTCCACCCACCCGTATAGGAGATGGAACGGCCCGCATACCCTTTGTGACATTTTCCCATCGCTGATGTGCCACATCATTTTTTACAACTTGGAAAGCATCAGGATCCCTAGTTTGACCCGACCTCCTATTGCCAATGAGGACACCATGATGACAGTGCTTGGCCGCACTCCCATGTTTGTATCCCTCACCGGAAGAATCCAACCACAGATGAGAGCTGCGATGAATGCCGCCAACCTGACTATTGGTTGTTGTTCAGTGCTGACACTGAACCCCCAGGTCTTCCACTGGCTATTCTACAACAGCCACCAGTATGAGTTTTCCTTACTTCGGGCACCCTTTGGGAAAGTTCGAGGCCTCACCAGGAACTGATGATCTATCAGGAAGTTTAGAAACTTCTTGAATAAATGCTTGAAGTGAACATCCCTCACCGCCTCCTTATCCTCCTCGGGCACGAGCACCATCAATTCCATCGCCATACATGGCATCTGCTCTAGATCCTCCCACGCACCCATATCCAGGATGAATTCGTCATACATCGCCCCTAGTATCGAGACCCCCGATGAACGTCCCATAGGCTGATGCCGACCTCCCCGTGATGTAGGGGGGAGGTATTGGTCCCCGATGACTACTGGATCAATAGCACTGGCATTAGATGCTTCGGCTGGTAGATATGGAACTGGGAAGCCCGAGCTGCCTCATACAGGCCCACTCTTCTCAGCTCCACTCTAAACTCCTCGCACGAAGCACCTACCCAGTAGGCCCAATACCAATCGTCTGTAAAGTTCCTGCCCTGGCGCAGGTCTCATTCCTCGGACCACCCCTTATTCGGGTTCCCCAGCACCACCTTGAGGATGGTTTGATATAGAAGAGGGGACGTTTCTGGCTACAATTCCTTCCCGTCGACATTGTTCAAATGATTGTATAAGAAGTCGACGATGACTGGTGTGAAGTCCTCTTGAGCATGACCATCGGGCTCCCTGAACTACTAGTGCTGGCATGGCGTACTCCGAAACCAGTAAGCTGGCTCTTCCCTACTTACCTTAGGGATGAAGACGTAATCCCTCAGCCTGAAGGCGTATAAGGGCAACCTCCTACATAGCGGGTAGTTCTTCTGGCTCTCCGAAAATAGCTCCACCAATGAACTATGGTCTAAGTGGCTCCGGACTAACTCTCCTAGCCCCAGAATGTTCGCCATTTCATCCCTCCAGGCAGCATCTGCAAGGACCCCCTGGGCAGCTTCTTAGTGGGCCATTCAGTTTTGGAACTTGGACGTTTTTTTGGTTGGATCGCGAAGCTCATCTGTGGAGCACGTTCGCAAAGTTCACTTGTGAAGACTGTTCGCGGAGCGCTGCCTAGGCGTTCAAAGTCGGATTGCGGAGCGCAAACACAGATTCGAGGACTCATTGTGCACCATGAAGACTCGATTCATAGAGAACACTCACAGAGTACGCTGAGCTTCACAAATCGAGAGCGCAGGAAGAAAAAATCGCAAAGAAGGGAAAGGATAAAAGAGAGGGCACACCTCCTATTTATAGGCGATGGCCTTCGAAGCTTTGCGGTGCGTCCAGTTCGCATGGAGATTTGCAGCGCGCTTGGCCTGCACGTTCCCCATCCACCTTGTGAGCCTTCTTCACGAGTCAGCACCGCGAACAGATGAGGATTTTGGTGATTTCCCTCAAACTTAGACCCTTGATCTCTCCGCGGATCCAAGTTTGAGGGGGGGAATTTGTTGGTGCCAAAATTCGGGACAAAGAAGAGGCCCAAAGAAGGCCCCAAAGAACTGCCTCACAAAGCCCCTTCGCAGAGTTCACCCAGCACCACAGCTGCCGCGAAGCAAGGAGGCGGGACGCTCCACAAATGGATTTGACATTCGCGATCCCTCCGTGAATCCATGAGGTGGGATGCTCCGTGAATGGAGTTGATGTTCGCGAGCCCACCGTGAAGCAATGAGGTGGGATGCTCCACAACCGCACTTGATGTTCATGACCCGCTACGAAGCAACCTAGTCCCTCTTCACACCATGTGACCTCCGCTCCGTGGCGCCTCTTGCCTCTAAATACCGGGCTCCCCCTGAGCCCAAAAAAGGTATAATCTGACCTTTCAGATTCCCATATCCCGAATCGCGAAGCATACTTATGCTATGCGAACCATGAGCTGTGTGAGGTACTTCCGCTTTGCGAAGTTCCTCCCGTTTGTCACGTTTTGATCCCCCCTTTCGAGAGGGATGCCTTTCACGAAGCCTAAGGGATTTCTCGAAGGAAGGGGATCCCCAAGGGTACCCGGGTCATTGCGGAGCATTTATGCTTTGCAAAACACCATTCATGTACACATGATCCACATGCTAAGGCAGGGTCACTATAATTTATGAAGCACATTGCTTCCCGACACCTTGCTTCGTGAGGCACCTTTGCTCCGTGAGGCAGTGCTCCATGAATGCCTCTCCACTTTGCGAATCACCTTCCACATGCACCTTCGCCCCATTCTAAGGCTAAGACACCCCACTTTTCGAAGCACACCTCTTCACAAGTTCCCTCCGCCACGCGGAGCAACAGAGCTTTACAAGGCCCTCGCCTATGGACCCCTCTGCTTGGTAATTCCTTTTCTCGTGCAACCCTCTAGGTTTGCACAATGTGACTTCAAATCCCCCTGGATGATACCACCTGTTGCGTTGCTTCGCCTAATTCTTCTTCGCATAGGCATACTAATGGCTATTTCTTCTTCACATAGCCACACTAACGTGGACCCCTCGATGGTTCTCTCCATGACACCCCCTCACCACAGCATTTCTGGTGCCTTCCCTCCCACAAGGAGTAGAGGGTACCTGTTATGTAAGTCCTAGGGGTGTGGAGCACACCCACCTCGTCCGAGCTGCAGGATGTTAAACTGCCAAGCACCATCTTCCCCAGCACATGATGTTAAACTGTGACCTGGCCCCGTGCCTCGCACGTGGGGCGCCCCCACCTTGGACATTCTCCATGCCACCTGGTCTCCATAGGGGATGATACCCTCCTTATGGAAGTGGCTTTTGTTCATGGGGGAAGGTAATCCACCTTGGTGTAAGCCCCTATCCCTTATTGCAGGAGGTAGAATCCCTACTCCTCCTCACTTCCTTGGTGCCAAGGACCAAGAGGGGAGATGGGGATAGGGGTTCTTGTCACCCTTTCCCCCTCCCGCTAGGATTTTTCTCTATCAGGCCTCCATCTTGGAGTAAGTCCCAATCTTTCTTTCCCTGGGCCGCTCTATGCGTAAGCCCCACCCCACTTCCTGCAGAAGCACCTTTCACGACGTGGTCGTCCGGTCTTTACTGCCTCTTGTTTCTCACACTGAGCATGACTCACGTGAGCTTAGAGTAAGCATCAACCATGACATCGCCCTCGTCCCGCATGACGTTAAATTGTATTCTCAACCCGAACTACGGGGACTTTGATCCATGTCAAGGCATGGTACGTAGGAAGCCTCCATGAAGTTCAAGCCCCAATCCATCCTGAACTACGGGGACTTTGATCCATGTCAATGCATGGTACGTAGGAAGCCTCCACGAGGCTCAAGCCCCAATCCATCCCGAACTACAGGGACTTTGATCCATGATAAGGCATGGTATGTAGGAAGCCTCCATGAGGTTCAAGCCCCAATCCATCCCGAACTATGGGGACTTTGATCCATGTCAAGGCATGGTACGTAGGAAGCCTCCACGAGGTTCAAACCTCAATCCATTAGACCCCAGGTCCTCCTTCACGTCAGTTCACCCACGCCAACCCAAACTACGGGGACTTTGATCCATGTCAAGGAATGATATGTAGAAAGCCTCCATGAGGTTCAAGCCCCAATCCATCCCGAACTACGGGGTCTTTGATCCATGTCAAGGCATGGTATGTAGGAAGCCTCCATGAGGTTCAAGCCCTAATCTATTCCGAACTACGGGGACTTTGACCCATGTCAAGGCATGGTACATAGGAAGCCTCCATGAGGTTCAAGCCCACCTCTCAGTCATTCCAACCATGTCGGTTCACCAACACCCTAGGCAACCTAGAGTGTAAGCCCATCACCATCTGAACTACGTGGTATTTGATCCTTGCTAAGGTAAGGTACGTAGGAATCCTCCATGAGGTTCAAGCCCAACATCCATCCGTTCTTGCTCATTTCACGTCAGTTCACCCCCATCCTGCATGAAGTTAAACTGTAGACCCCATTCAGCGGTAAGTCGTTGTGACCCTATTCAACAGAAAGTCGCGTCAGATAAACTACAGGGACTTTGATTCCCTACCACGGGGATACGTAGGAAGCCTCTTCGAGGCTCAAGCTCAAAACTTCCATCATATTCATGATGGTCTCATCCCATTCACCATCCCCATCAACAGCTCCATTATTCATCTTGATCCTTACCCAGACCACCACATCCTGGTGGGATCATGCCATTCCATTCCCCATTCTGTTTGAAAGCATTCGAAAGGTTTCTCATGTGATGGACCCAATAACAGTGTTCCCTCCAGGGGGTTCCTCCGTCTGATCCACTCTAGTCGGTGTTCTAATCAGCCCGATCCATCTCCACTGGACATTAAACTTGCGGCATACCCTGTGTTAAACATGGGAAGCTGAGGAAAACCTCAGATACATGCCCATGGCATAAGATTCCCCACGTTAGATGTGGGATTCCTTGGGCCTCCACACCCTAGAGAAGCCCTATAATAAGGGACAGAAGATAGACACGCCAATCCCCCAGCATCCATACATGCCAGTGATGCCCCCAACGTGACTACTCCCCTAACCAAAGGTTTCTGCCCTGACTGGACCCTTTGTAATGTCCTGATAGAAGCAACGTAATTAACTAGTGTCCATGAAGATATGGCACTGGGAAGAGTTTCATGAACAATGTATTAAATCTATGAGGGAGACCCGAACTAGGTGACAAGTTCTGAGGAGGAATCCACGGAAGGAAGAACTGACATCCCATCATCCTGTTTCGATCAAAGAGCAAACGTCCCTGAAAAAGGAATGGATGTCGCCCACCCGAAACCACCGTCATCTTCACAATGGTCTCATCCCATTCACCATCCCCATCAACTGATCCATCATCCATCCTGATCCTTACCCGGGCCACCAAATCCTGATGGGATCAGGCCATTCCATTCCATGTTCCATCTGAAAGCATTCGGGAGGCCGCCCATGTGATGGCCCCAATATCGGTGTTCCCTCCAGGGGGTTCCTCCTTTTGATCCACTCTAGTTAGTGTTCTGATCATCCCGATCCGTCTCTGTTGGACGTTAAACTTGTGGCAGACCCTATGTTAAATATGGGAAGCTGAGGAAAATCTCAGATACATGCCCATGGCATATGATTCCCCACGTTCGATGTGGGATTCCTCAGGCCTCTGCGCCCTCGAGAAGCCCTATAATAAGGGATATAAGACAGACACGCCAATCCCCCAGCGTCCAGAAATGCCAGTGATTTCCCCAATGTGACTACTCCCCTAACCAAAGGTTTCTGCATGGACCGGACCCTTTTGAATGTCCTGACAGAAGCAGCGTAATTAACTGGCGTCCATGAAGATATAACACCAGGAAGAGTTTCACGAACAATGCATTAAATCTATGAGGGATACCCAGACTAGGTGACGAGTTCTGAGGAGGAATCCATGAAAGGAAGAACCGACATCCCATCATCCGGTTTCGATCAAGGAGAAAACGTCCCTAAATAAGGAACAGATGTCGCTCGCCTTTGGAAAGTGGGAATACGGGGTAACAAAGTCACGCCTGTCGCACTCAAGCAGACGGACACACGCGCCCCGATGAAAGCGTCAAAAACAGGAAGGTACTGGGATCAAATCTGGCTAGGTACACATTATTTTTAGGCTATTGTCACTGTTTTCTTAGGCTATAGCTAGGGTTAAAACTGTGGAAATAGGGCCCTATTTCCACATTTAAAACCGTGGTCATAGTTCAACTACCATGGTTGACAACGGAGACACCTATTTCCATGGTTTTTAAAACCGTGGCAATATTCCACCTATAGCCATGGTTAAAATTGTGGCAATAAGTCAGACTCTACTGCCACTGCAATAACACCCACGGTTGGGAAAAACCGTGGTCGTAGCCTATGGCCATGGTTTTGGGCCTTATTGCCACGATTTTAAACTATTGAAATAGCCTTTTTTCTATTTGTGTGTGCTATAGTACATGCTCCGAGCAAGTGTCCTTGATTTTGGAGGCTCTTGGGATAAACACTTACCTCTCTTTGAGTTTTCCTATAATAAAATTTTTCAGGCCTCTATTCAGATGGATCCCTATAAGGCCCTTTATGGTAGGGCGTTTCATTCACCCATGTGCTAGTTAGAGGCAGGTGAGGTAGCACCACTGGGCCCTCGTATTTTTAGGGGACTTCAGAGAAGGTACAACTGATTCAGAAGTGTATGGCTACATCTTGATTCAGGTATAAGTCTTATACCGATCGTCACCGTCGACTTATGGAGTTCGAGTTGGGACATCGAGTCTTTCTACGAGTTTCACCTGGATTGGGTCTTAGACAGATTCATACAAAAGGAAATCTATCACCTTGTTATGTTGTTCCTTTTGAGATCATAGAGAGATTTGGTTTATTAGACTATTAGTTGGCTTTACCTCAGAGGTACCAGGTCATGCACAATGTCCTCCATGCATCACATCTTCATTATTATTACTCTAACCCGCCACATTCATTTGATCCTAAGGATACTGAGATAGAGGTAGATGTGTCCTTTGAGGATCATCAGATACATCTCGTTGATCGAATAATGAAGGCTCTCTGAGTCAGGTCAGTTCCTCTAGTCTGGGTATTATAGCAAGATGGTCGTGTACCAGACGAGACCAGGGAGAGAGAGGCGTATGTGCTTAGTGGTCAGGAATTTTCTTAGACAATTCTTTACCACCCTCATAAGGGAAACTTAGGGATTAATTTTTTTAAAGAGGGGGGGTTGTAATGTCTTGAATTTTTAGTAAGGTAAGAATTATTTTAAATTCGGTCAAAACCTCGTTGGGTTTTATTTTTGGATTATACCATAGTGACCATGCCTTTAGGCCGGTTGGTTTACTTCTAGGGAGAAAGTAGAAGGAGGTATGGAGACTAACTTTAATCTAAATACACGACGTGTATTGGTTTGGATAGACCACTTGCACATTGTGAATTGGTTTTTCCCGAGAGGGGGGAAACCCAAGCATTACATGACATGTATTATATATACACAACATAAAAAATACATGATGTGTATATATAATACACGTTGTGTAATTGTTGTGTCTTGTTTTTAAAGGGGAAGAACCCTTATTCCGACAGAACACCACTCTCCTTTCTCTTATCATATCCATTCACAGGAGATTCACCTCTCACTTAGTCTTTGATCATGTTTCTCTGTTTGAGCTCTATTTTCCTCATCGTCTGTCATGTTGGATCTACAATGGAAATCTCCTCATTCCTCTTTCTTCCTTTTCTGGTTTATCTCTCTATCTCATATACCTTATTTTTAGGGATTTTGTTTGTATTGTCATTTTCTTCCATTATAGCTCATTTTAAAGGCCGACAACGGATGAGGGATCATATACCAACCTACGATAAGTGGTCTACTTCTTTTCCCTAAAAGTCATGTTGTATTGATCATGCATCGTTGTGTCGTGCACCAGAATCCTCCAGTGTCGCATCCACAAAGTCTAATTCATTAAATTATATGTTACTCTCATGTGTAGAGGGACCCTAGCTGCCCAAGAATCAATGTCGTGGGGTGATTACCTCGACATGAGCCACCCCTATGGGTGTAACCCATATTAAAGGCTTAAGATCCTTATGTGTTGGAACCAAAATTTGATTTCCTTTATCTCGAATGTTTGAATCACAGCATAATAAAAATATTGGATTGTGTTTGAGATAAAATAGAGGATATTCCATGTGTTTAGGACCTTACGCCTTATTCCATATCTTATTTTATTTGAATTAAATGAATTTTCCAGCTTGACTAAAGTGTTGAGATTGCAGTGCCTTGTTAAATGGTATGAGTTCATGATAGCTAAACTATTCCTTCACTTCAACCAAGGACAATACAAAGGGTCTCAACTTAAGGACACCTTGGATGAGAGTGTCATGCTTTATAATTAGACTTGAAAATTAATCTTAATGTATCAAGAGTGATACTTGGTTCTTTTATAAGATGCCTTGGATGGGCTAATGGGCAGATCACTTACTCACCCATGAGCGATACTGGTTCCCTAGGGTAGTTACCTTGGATGGGATTAGTGAACAATATGGTTATACCATGAAACGAGCGATACTTGGTCCCCTATGTGGTATAACTGGGACAGGCTCAAAGGGTTATGTCTTTACACCATGCCAAGAGTGATACTTGGGATTCCTTTTAAAGGTCATCTTTGATGAACTCTTACGGTGTTGGGTATTTATAGTGCTCCTAGAGAGATACTTGGGTTCCTTTTTATAGATATCTTTGAATGGTCTCAGGATTCCATTTATTAGATTATAAAGTGTTGACCTCACCTATTTTGATAATCCCAATTATGCTTTCATATGTTTTGATAATACCAATTCATGTTTATCTATACTCAAATTCTCTCAATATAGGATATTCTGTTTATCAAGATGATAATAATATTAAACTAATCCTTGAGATATGTTAATAAATGGTTATCTATGTTTATATAAGTTATAAATTAATTCTAACTCAATTGGATGTGTTTTGCATAAAACAGATAAGTGTTTCACTAATCTGTGTATAGCTACTGATAAAGAGCTACCGGTACTCAATCTACCGATAGACTTAGTCTACTGATAGATAGAGTCACCGATACACTAAGGTCACTGATATAAACAGAGCTACCGATAAGTAGATACCAAGTCTACCGATAGAACAGACTAGAGTTACCGAGCTACTGATATGAAGAAGTCTACCGATAGAACCAGTTCATAGACAGTTACCGATAGAGTAAGTCTACCGATACAAGTGAAAATAGCTACCGATGCAAGGAGCTACTGATCTACTGATACAAGTATAGAGTCACCGATACATTGATCTACCGATAGAGTAAGTCTATTGATAGAGGGAGTTACTGATACCTAGAGCTACCGACACAAACAGCTACCGATGCAAGTTCAAAGAAGCTACCGATGGAAGGACTGCTACACAAAATCCACCATACACGTCTACCAAAAGAAGGATACTAATGATTGACCAACCAGTCAAGCTCTATACCCTCAATACTATTTATTTATTAAGATAATGGTTACATTTGATGTTTTTAATGCAGTTAATGTTATTTAATGATCTCTGTTACCATGTTAGGGAACCGTACCTAGTTCCCATTCAAAAGGTTATCATTCCTTTTTTCTGGAGCTGAAAGATATAAAAAGGAAGATAAAGACCTAGCTGAAACGTGGGGGTGTCGTCATGATGAAACAGCAAGAACCAAGGAACTAAGAAGACACACAAAGAGTGAAAAAGAAAAAGGATCATTATCATTCAAATGTGGTTCATTCACACAAGGCTACATCCATACTCCAAGAATCCTGGATATACTTGAAGCCACTCTTCTGAATGAAACCACAAGCTGCATCTTGAGTGAAGAACTACCACAAACACTTCATTCACTCAAGCTGACAAGCTGAAACAAGAACCAAAGAAGAAAACAACACTCTGTTTTCTAAGCAGAAACCAGAGAAGGACTCAGAAGCTTGTTTGACCAACCAAACGAGTCCAGAGTTGCACTGCCAATAACTAAAAGCTCTTCTAAACTAATTCTCACTTACTTTAGTGATTCTTTCATTTACCTTTTGAGAACTGTGTGTACCCTATTTATTTTACACACACACTGTCTCCTGAGCTAAATTGGAGGATTCTTAAACCCTCACTCAAACTCTATAACTCTTTTGTTTCCCACTGTGGATAGTGGTAGAGGTCAAGTAAGACATGGACAACTATGATCTGTTGTTTGTTTCCCACGAATAATTGTGGTAGAGGTCTCAGTACCTGGACAGTGTGCTCACTGTTGTTTACCCCGATCCAGGGTGTGGATCAATTTATATAAATTGTTGAGAGGACTAAGTATCGGCTTGAGGCAGAACCTCTTGGTTAATCCTGCTGTGCATTTTAGTTTAAGTCATAATTATACTATATATATATTTCATATTCCACTGCAGTTACTTTGAAATACAAAATTATTTTAAAGCTACTTTGATAGTTAAATTAGCAAATGTTTATACTTATTGTAAACCAGTAAGTTAGTTTCAAAAGTTAATTTAATCTTCATATTAAGTTAACTGAGACCTAATCAATCTTTGTGAAACTGACTGAAAATTTACACTGTATAAATTCACTACAGTTTAACTTTGATTTTTAATTGGGGGATTTTAAGAGAAATATTTTTAATAGAAATTTTAATTGGAACTCAATTCACCCCCCTCTTGAGTATCCACTCTGACCAACATTTGGTATCAGAGGTTTGTTTATTAACACAAATTTTCAAAACATTCTATTTTTCAACTATGATTTTAGTTGCATCTTTAAAGATCTTAAATTTCGGTTAGTTCTAAATTTTATCTTTGTAAAACTATTCTCTAAAATGTAGTTATGTAAAATAGACTTGAGGGTGCTGCTACTAATCGGCCTCCTTTCTTCAATGGAACCAACTATGCCCAATGGAAACTGAAAATGAAAATACATTTAGAGAGTATGGGTTTTGATATCTGGACTGCTATAGAATCTCAATATAAAATTCTAGAAACTGAAAGAACAACTTGGGATGAACCTATAAAGACTGCTTACAATAATAATTGTAAAGCTATGAATTCCTTGTACTGTGCTTTAAGAGATCTTCTTGCAAAACTACTTATGAAATATGGGATACTTTGGGTGTTTCTCATGAAGGAACAACCAATGTTAAAGAAATGAGATTAAATACTTATACTATTAAATATGATAATTTTAAAATGAAGACTGATGAACCTATTTTTGATATGTATCTCAGGTTTAATCAGATAGTCAATACAATGAGTTCACTTGGAAATGTTGTTCTAACAAAGGAACAAATCATGAGAATCTTGATATGTCTACCAGATTGATGGAGGGGAACTTCTGTTTCAATTAGAGAATAATGTGACATTGGATCTCTCCCTGTAAAAGATCTTATTGGTAAATTAATGATGTATGAGGAAGAACTTAAGGTAAATAAAAAAGAATATGATGAACCCAAGAGAAAATCCGTGGCATTCAACTCTACTGCTTCAAAGAACAGAGACAAGGAGAAAATGCATGCACCTACTGAAAGTTCAACCAGTGAAGATTCTGATTCAGACAGTGATGTTGAAATGGCTCAAATAGCCAGGAGATTAAATAAGTTTTATAGGAAGAAGTTCTTTATAAAATCTAACTACAAAGGAAAGTATGACAACAAGGGTCATTGGAAGAAGGATTGGAAGAAATCTGATAAGGAAGATGATATAGTCTACTATGAGTGCAAGAGGAAAGGACACATCAAGGCTAACTGTCCAAAATTAAAATTCAAAAAGAAATATTATTATAAGGACAAGAAGTACAAGAAATCTATGAAAGAAACCTAGAGTGCTTCGGAGGACAGCACAAGTGAATCTAAAGTTTCTGATTCTGAAAATAATCGTGCCAACATGTAATTCATGACTAATACCTCTAAGGTACCTGTTTCCCCTGTTCTAAATGATTATTATTCTAGAAATAATAGTGATTCAGACAATGATAAAAATATATCTAAGGATGAATTGTTTGAATATTGTAATATGCTGGAAGAAACTTGTAATGAACTTAAGGACAAGTATAAGTCATTAAAGAAACAACATGATCTCACTATCAATGTTAAATCTGCCTTTGATATAGAAAAAGAAAAGAATGCTCAACTATTAAAGGAAAATACTGAATTGAAAATGTCTAATGAGAAACATAGAAAGGACTTAGAAAAGTTCACAAAGGGAAAAGATACACTTACTCAAAAATTAGGCAAACAAGTTGCACCTAAATACACTACTTGTTTGGGATACCAACCTGGACAGAGGCAGTTCACTAAAACTCGATTTATTCCTAAGTCTGGACAAAATTCTGCTTATTTCATTTTTGGAAATTCCTATGCTTTAACTAGTTATTCATATGGTTACAGATCAAATAAAGTTTATCTTTCAAAATCTATTGATTCTGTAAATTATATGAGACCCATAAGACAAATATGGGTACCTAAAGCTTTGATTTCTAACCTTTCTGAACCCAAGAAGATCTAGGTACCAAAATCATTTTCTATCTAAATCTATTTTGTAGGAAACCTGCTTGAAGAGTTCTTACAAAAAGTTATGGTACTTGGATAATGGATGTTCAATACATATGTCTGGAGATTACTTATGCTTCAAAATTCTATTCAAGGTTGATGGAGGCTATGTCACCTTTGGTGATAATTATAAAGGAAAAGTCATTGGCCTAGGCCAGATTGGTAACACTGATTCATTTTTTATCTCTAAAGTTTTATTTGTTGATGGACTTAAATAAAATCCTTTAAGTATTGCTCAATTATGTGATGATGGCTTTAATGTGAAATTTGAAAATGATTTTTTTAATGTTTTTAACTCTAAAAATGTTTTAGTATTTTCTGCTTTAAGAAATGAAAATGTTTATGTTGTTGATCTGAATTCTTTATTCAAACAAAATGTTACTTGTTTAAATGCTTTTCATAAAGAATCTTGGTTGTGGCACAGAAGATTAGGACACTGAAACATCTATTCACTTAGAAAATTGACTAGGAAGAACTTAGTTAGATACCTACCTAAACTTGAATTCCCAAATGACAAAGTTTGTAATCCCTATCAAAAGGGAAAGAAACATGAAGTTTCTTTTAAATCAAAGAAAGAAGTGTCAACTTCTCAACCTCTCGAGTTGGTTCACATGGACTTGTTTGGACCTTCTAGAGTTTCTAGTTTAAATGGGAAGCACTATGTCTATGTCCTAGTAGATGACTTTTCTAGATATACTTGGGTATACTTATTAGCTCACAAAAGTGAAGCTTGTTCTTACTTTGTTAAATACTCCAAATCTGTAGAAAATCTTAGTGGACTTAAGATTAAAACTTTGAGAAGTGATCATGGTCGTGAGTTTGAAAATCAAGAGTTTGAATCTTATTTCTCACACAATGGCTATAGTCACAACTTTTATACTCCTAGGACACCTCAGCAGAATCGTGTAGTAGAAAGAAGGAATAGAACCCTTCAAGAAATAGCTAGAACCATGCTTAACGAGTATAACCTACCTGTTTACTTTTGGGCTGAAGCTATGAATACAGCTTGCTATATTATTAATAGAGTCTTAATTAGACCAGTTCTTAAGAAAACCCCATATGAGTTATGGAATAATATAAAACCCAAAGTTAGTTACTTCAGATTATTTGGCTGTAAAGTTTTTATTCTTAATACAAAGGATAATCTGGACAAGTTTTCTTCTAAAAGTGATGAAGGAATTTTTCTTGGTTATTCTTTAACTAGTAAATCCTATAGAGTCTTTAATAAAAGAACCAAATGTGTGGAAGAATATTTTCACATCAAGTTTTATGAAACTAATCCACATGATCCTAAAACCTCTCTTGAAAATCTTGAAGAAGATTTGAGTGTTATGGACCTTAATGATAAATCTAAAGAACTTGCTGAAAAAACATCCAGTTCTGGACATATTCTAGAATCTGCTTCTATAGAACCCGAACTTGGAGATGAACCTGAAATTTCTAGTCCTACCTTTACTAGATCAACAACGATTCTAAAGAATCGTCCTTTGGATGCTGTTGTTGGTAATCTTGATAGAGGGACACAGACTAGAGCTTCTCTAAGAAACTAGGTTGAACATCAAGCCTTTCTTTCACATCTAGAACCTAAAAATGTCAATGATGCAATCAATGATGAATTTTGGGTAATGGCTATGAAAGAAGAGTTAAATCAATTTGAAATAAACAAAGTCTCAGAATTAGTTGATAGACCCAAGGATACTTTGACAATAGGCACAAAATGGGTTTTTAGAAACAAATTTGATGAATCAGGAAACATAGTTAGAAATAAAGCTAGACTAGTTGCACAAGGATATAGTCAAGAGGAAGGTATAGTCTATGAGGAAACCTTTGCACCTGTAGCCATATTAGAATCCATTAGAATTCTACTTGCCTATGCTTCTCATCTGAATTTCAAGTTATATCAAATGGATGTCAAAAGTTCTTTTCTAAATAGTTTTATAATTGAAGATGTTTTTGTTAAACAACCACCTGGATTTACTAATCCTCATTTTCCAAATCAAGTTTTTAATCTTTCTAAAGCTTTATATGGTTTAAAACAAGCTCCAAGAGCTTGGTATGATAGACTTAGTAATTTTCTTATTTCAAAAAGTTTTACTAAAGGGATTTCTGATCCAAATATTTTTATTAAAATAATTTTTAAAGATGTTTTAATAGTTCAAATCTATGTTGATGATATTATTTTTGGATCTTTTAAACACTCCTTATATACTGATTTTTTCAAAGAGTATGCAAAATGAATTTGAAATGAGTTTAATGGGAGAACTTAAATATTTTCTTGGATTTCAAGTGTTTCAAAATGAAAAAGGTATTATTTTGAATCAAAGTAAATATACAAAGGATCTTTTAAAACGTTTTGATTTGGATAGTATTAAGGAAAGTGAAACTCCCATGAGTACAGTCTGTAAATTGGATGCAGATGAAACTGGGAAACCAGTGGATCAAACCAATTACATAGGTATGATTGGAAGCTTACTTTACCTTACTACTAGTCGACCAGATATTATGTTTAGTGTATATATGTGTGCAAGATTTCAAGCTAATCCAAAAGAATCTCACTTACTTGCTGTTAAACGAATTTTTAAGTATCTTAAACATACTGTAAAATTAGGTTTGTTTTACCCAAAAGGAAAATCCTTTGAGTTAATGAGTTATTCAGATGCTGACTTTACTGGTTGCAAGTTGGATAGAAAAATCACATCTGGAACATGTCATTTATTGGGAAAATCCTTAGTATCTTGGTGTGGTAAGAAGAAGAATTTTGTTGCATTATCCACTACCGAAGAAGAGTACATAGATGCGGGTAGTTGTTGTTCACAAATTCTGTGGATGAAACACACTCTTTTGGGATATGGATATGACTTTAAGCATGTTTCAATAAATTGTGACAACACTAGTGCAATAAAAATCTCAAAGAACCTTGTATCTCACTCTAGGACCAAACACATTGTTGTATGGGACCACTTCTTGAGATATCATTACCAAAAGGGTGATATTACTCTTGAATTTATTGGTACTGAACATCAATTAGCTGACGTTTTCACCAAAACTTTGAGTTCGGATAGGTTAAGTTACATTAGACATGAATTAGGTATGATTAACCTTGATCAGTAGCTACCTCACTGATAAATCCTCACCGATAAATCCTCACCAATAAATCCTCACCGATAAATCATCACCGAGAAATCCTCACCGATAAATCCTCACCGATAAATTCTCACTGATGTAAACCCTACCGATGAGTGCGTTGTTTTAAATTTTGTCTGTCACCAGAATCTGAATCATTTTTACTTTATTTCATTTAATTTATTTATTTTATGATTCCTAAATGATAAAAACAAAGTCCAAACTACTTCTCAATCCACTGAGCCTCAAACCCTTTACCCTTAAACCTTAACTCCCGAATATTTTGAGAACCCTAAATCCCTCGAATCCGTGATGGAAAAAACCAAAATCCATTCTGTTAGAGATGTTTCCGACGAGCCTAAGGAAAAGAAGTAGAGGTCCGAATCAGAATCAAGTGGTAGTGTTGGAAGAAATAGGTCGGGTAGGCGACCAGTGAATCCTCATTTACAGAATAAAGTTATTGTGATTGAAAAGGAACTCTGTGTGGAATGGCTGCTGCCTAGCAAGTCGTTAGTGCTAGAAGTACTTGAAGATCAAAAATGGGTAGATTTTTTTTCGAACAACAATGGTCCCTACTATCCGAAGCTAGTGAAATAGTTTTATGACTATGTAATCTTTGAGAAATCTGAAAATGAGAATCGAGTAACTTTTTATGTGAATGGAAAGGAGATATCTTTCTCATCTGTTGAATGGGATGAATTCTTGAAGGTTCCGCATGAAGGTGTATCTGGTTTTGTCTCAAAATCTATGCCACCTACAAGTGATATTTTCGACTATGAGACTGCTTTGGAAGAGCTTACTGGTGATGGAAATCAAAGACAAGTAGTAGCTGCAGAAATGTATGGAGAGAACAGATTGTTGTTCAAATTTGTTCAGCATGTCTTAATACCGAGGAGAGGAGACTTTGCTAATTTAAGATATCAAGATATCTATCTCTTGCATCTTCTAAGACATTGTGTGAAAGTAAATCTGTGCATATTGGTGATGTTTCAAATGTAAGACATGACAAGACTGAAATCAAATACTAATGCCTTATTCTTTGCTAAGTTGATCTCTGTGATTATCAAGGTAAAAGGGGTAGCTGGGTCTCAAGATGAGACAGTGGTGGTAAGGAACAATTTTTTTATTACATATACGGTTTGAAAATACATGAAAATAAATTGGAACCCTTGGATAGGAGGATGTGTTAATGATGACAAGAAGGTGTATGATAAGTTCAATCATGTGGATCATCCTTCAAGACCAAAGGATGTGAGGGATCCAGGTTTGGGATCTGATGAAGAAGAGCTAGAATACAACGATGATTCAGAAGAAGAAGAGTCCTCTGCTGATGAAGTAGGAGACCCTGACTTACCTCCTATCCCAACTCCTAAATATCTAGTTCAACATAAATCAGATAAGGAAGAATTTGTTGTAGAGAATGAAGAAGATACTCATGAAAGTGAAGCATCTCTATCAGCTGATTTGAGCCTTATTCTAGTGATTGGACAATATTTAGTGTCTTCTATGGATTCAAATGAAGTTGACATACCCTTGCCTAGTTTGGAAGACCCTCCAGCTATTGCAGAGAAAGAATTAATAGTATAAGATTCTCCTGAAAAAGGAAGACCTGCTGAGAATGCTGCTGAGAATGATATTGTTTTACTTGAGGATTCACCAGTTAAGGGGGAGCATCAAACCAAGTTTGGAAGTGTTACAGTGGCTGTTGATATTGAGGACTGGGCAGAAGACCCGGGTTTTGTTGTTTGTGGTTTAGACTATCATGATTCTGAGAATGAAGCATCTCTAAATAGACCAAAAATCGTTTATGATGTTGAGACTAAGTTGCTACCTAAATATGTGGTCAGAATGCATGACCTGGATACTTTAAAGAAGAATCTTAAGGATAGTTTTTTGGAAGAGGTAAAGAGGATGGAAGTTTCTCTAGTCTCTTCAGTTCAATCAATCATGACTGACTCAGTAGTCAGTTTAGCATCTGAAAGAGCATCTGTTGCAGTTGCACCTGCTGATATGATCACTAGGGCTGATCTAAAATCCTTAAAGGATGAGCTGAATGAGTCTTTTAATGCCCTAGTTGCTGAGATGAAGCATTGTTTTGCTAAAGATATGAGGATGTTGGAAAGATCTTTTGAACTCTCTCTAGGTTGTAATTTGTCAACCTTAATGGTTGAAATAGTGGAAGAAGTTAAAGACTTCCAGACTCAAGTATCTAGGATGGAAGAAGATCTTGAAGCTTTAAAGAATTTGGTTATCTCTTTGGACTCCTACATGAGCTCAAAATCCCAAGCAGACAAGGACTTAGCCTATGTCAAGAGTGTGGTAAGCTAGATGGTTTCAGTATTCGAAGGTTTTAAAACCTC
This sequence comes from Viscum album, assembly GCA_963277665.1. NCBI lineage: Eukaryota > Viridiplantae > Streptophyta > Magnoliopsida > Santalales > Viscaceae > Viscum > Viscum album. The sequence goes on along the minus strand of OY728123.1, from coordinate 1,190,777,714 downwards.
CATGGAAGATCATGTTAAAACCCAGGATTATCAAGTTCAAAATATTATTAGTGGGTTGACTAAGAACTTCCAAGGAAATAATAACCTTCTCTGTTGGTTCTATTGCATCTAAACCTTCAGAAGATTTGAATCAGATTCGAGCTATGATGAAGGAGGAGCTTGGTTCAGCTTCAACCAGTGGATTTGTGGACTCATCTGATCTAAGCAAAGTTATGATTTCTACTAGAGATTCAGCTCAAGAAATAATGAAGATAGTCCAAGACTATATGAGAGAAGCTTCTTCCTCTCATAAAGAAGTGAAAGATAAAGTAGAATCCTATTTACAAAAGATTTACACGAAGAACCAAATGACCAGTCACTTCAAGCTTTTGATAGAGAATATGAAGTTGCCTCCTGTCAATCAAGACTTCAGAGAACAAGTTAGCAAGCTAATGGAATTGACTCCAGTGTTGGACAAATTCATGGAGAACAAGGATGACTTCATATCTTCTATAGAGAGAGGAGGAGGAATAATTATGGATTTCAGAAATCTATTGCTGCCTTTTCTGCATATTGATGCTAGGCCAGTGATTGTCCCTCCTACTTTATCAGCCTCTGCCTCTACTGCTTCTCCAGTTCAGATGACTCCTGTCTAAGCAATTTGAAGCCGCACACCTATGATCACTCAAAGATCTCCTCAGTACAGACTAAGAACAGTTTCTGTGGCTCAGCCTCCAATGATCATTTCTGAAATTCCTAAGCCTTCACATGCATCCCCATCACCTGAATCCTCTTCTAAACCAAAAGTAAAATATCACATTGAGGATGTGGATTGATCAAGTGGATAATATGTTTGATAGGAATCCCTTGTATTTTGTGTTTTGTCTATGTACCTTCTTGCAACATTTAATACAAGTGGCTTTCTTATATTTTCTCATTTTGTTCCTCTTCTCTTTGTTATTTCCCACTTTTTGATTATCACAAAGGGGGAGAAATATTTTACCAAGATTCTAAAAAGGGGGAGAAATATTCTATAAGTATAAAAGAGGGATAAATATTCACCCAGGGGGAGAAGTATTAAAGGGAGAATAAATGATCGGGAGAAAATATCAAAGGGGGGGAAATTTTCTCTAAGGAAGAGATATCAGGCTTTGCCCCTTTGATACCATTACATTTAGTTCTCCGATACCATTTCATTTAACTCTCTGATACCACTAAATTTTACCTCTAATATCATTGAATTTACTTAATTCTTTGATACTATTACATATAATTCTATCTCTGATAAATTATGTTCTAAAACATACTGTTTTCTCTGAGAAAATTGAATTTAATGATATATCCTCTGATACAATTATTCACTTTTTTAAAATGATAATATCATAAATTGTGATTATCAAAAAGGGTGATATTGTTGACCACACCTGTTTTGATAATCCCAATTATGTTTTCATATGTTTTGATAATCCCAATTAATGTTTATCTATACTCAAATTCTCTCAATATAGGATATTTTGTTTATCAAGATGATAATAATATTAAACTAATCCTTGAGATGTGTTAATTAATGGTCATCTATGTTTATATAAGTTATAAATTAATTCTAACTCAATTGGATGTGTTTTGCATAAAACAGATAAGTGTTTCACTAATCTGCGTATAGCTACTGATAAAGAGCTACCGGTACTCAGTCTACCGATAGACTTAGTCTATTGATAGATAGAGTCACCAATACACTAAGGTCACTGATATAAACAGAGCTACCGGTAAGCAGATACCAAGTCTACCGATAGAATAGACTAGAGCTATCGGGCTACCGATATGAAGAAGTCTACCGATAGAACCAGTTCACAGACAGTTACCGATATAGTAAGTCTACCGATACAAGTGAAAACAGCTACCGATGCAAGGAGCTACTGATCTACCGATACAATTACAGATTCACTGATACATTGAGCTACCGATAGAGTAAGTCTACCGATAGAGGGAGTTACTGATACCTAGAGCTACCGACACAAAGAGCTACCGATGCAAGTTCAAAGAAGCTACTGATAGAAGGACTGCTACACAAAATCCACTGTACACATCTACCAATAGAAGGCTACTAATGATTGACCAACCAGTCAAACTCTATACTCTCAATACTATTTATTTTTTAAGCTAACGGTTAAATTTGATGTTTTTAATGCAGTTAATGTTATTTAATGATCTCTGTTGCCATGTCAGGGAACCGTACCTAGTACCCATGAAAAAGGTGATCATTCCTTTTTTCCAGAGCTGAAAGCTATAAAAAGGAAGATAAAGACCTAGCTGAAAGGTGGGGGTGTCGTCATGATGAAATAGAAAGAACCAAGGAATTAAGAAGGCACACAAAGAGTGAAAAAGAAAAAGGCTCATCATCATTCAAACGTGGTGCATTCACACAAGGCTACATCCATACTCCAAGAGTCTTGGATATACTTGAAGCCACTCTTTTAAGGAAACCACAAGCTACATCTTGAGTGAAGAACTACCACAAACACTTCATGCACTCAAGCTGACAAGCTGAACCAAGAACCAAAGAAGAAAACGACACTCTGTTTTTTGATCAGAAACCAGAGAAGGACTCAGAAGCTTGTTTGACCAACCAAACGAGTCCAGAGCTGCACTTCCAATCACTAAAAGCACTTTTAAACTCATTCTCACTTACTTTAGTGATTATTTCATTTACTTTTCAAGAAGTGTGTGTACCCTGTTTATTTTACACACACACTGTCTCTTGAGCTAAACTGGAGGATTCTTAAATCATCACTCAAACTCCATAACTCTTTTGTTTCCCACTGTGGATAGTGATAGAGGTCGAGTAAGACCTGGATAGCTGTGAGATGTTGTTTGTTTCCCACGAAGAAATATGGTAGAGGTCTCAGTACCTGGACAGTGTGCTCACTGTTTTTTACCCCGATCCAGGGTGTGGATCAATTTATATAAATTGTTGAGAGGACTAAGTCTCGGCTTGAGACTGAACCTCTTGGTTAATTCTGCTGTGCATTTTAGTTTAAGTCATAAGTATACTATATATATGTTTCATATTCTGCTGTTGTTACTTTGAAATACAAAATTATTTTAAAGCTACTTTGATAGTTAAATTAGCAAGTGTTTATACTTATTGTAAACCAGTAAGTTAGTTTCAAAAGTTAATTTAATCTTTAGATTAAGTTAACTAAGACCTAATCAATCTTTGAGAAACTGACTGAACATTTACACTCTATATAAATTCACTACAGTTTAAATTTGATTTTTAATTGGGGGATTTTAAGAGAAATATTTTAAACAAAAATTTTAATTGGAACTCAATTCACCCCCCCTCTTGAGTATCCACTCCGACCAACATAAATATTCCTTGTAATAAAAGATTGAATGTTGGTCTACGCTTGTCGTTGATTGAAGTTATATGCGTCCCAAATTAATTACCCATTCTTAGAACTTTAGTATAGCATAAGTTTGGGGTCGATACACAGGGAACCATGGAATGCATGAATTAAATTGATTTAATACTTAGTTTAGGTGAAGTATGCAAATTTTAGAAACGATTGGGTTGATTTTGGGTTTTGATTGAAACTAAATTCATTTACTTTGAAGAATGGATACAGTATGAAAGAAAACAACAGGTAAATTTAAAGAGTTCTTAGAAATGGAAAGAAAAGATGTGTCGGGGCTGTGGTGAATAAGGAGTTCTTATGCAGATTGTTTAAATGGTTGTGTTGTTCATAATAATTCAATCATTCAGGATTTCATTTTGTTACAAGATTTCCTTGGTCCGGTTCCTCTTGTTCGGAATTAGAGCAGCTGACTCCTTGGTCTGGTAGTCAGTGTCCTTAATTATTTATTACGTCCAGCCATTATTTGAATCGGTGAAAACCTTCCAATGTTCATGGATGTTTTCACCGTTACTGTTATTTTGTATCTCTAAGAATCCTTCCCTTGGTTCGGCTAAGAATTCTCAGTTATATTAGACAGTGGTTTAAGAAGAGTAAGAAGAATTACAATGATTCAAACACAACTATATAAAACAATATACAAATTATGATCCCATTATCCACATCCCCAACACAAGGGGTTTAGTTACACATAGAATTTAGGAGAGAAATGACACACGTGATACCTGACGGATTCATCGTGTAGGCGTTGTGGTAGAGTATCGGAAGGAGGAACGACAGAGTGATGACAGTAGCTTCGGGAATGGTGATAGTAGAGCTTCTATTTCCTCTCAATCGTTTTGAACTCCCTAAATCAGTAGGCTAAGGCCTCATTTTATAAAAAAATAAACTACACGGCGTGTATAGAAAGTACACGCCGTGTACTTTTCTTCAACGCGTTTTGGCGCCATTTTCTCTGCTGGAAGGTGGTCGAGCATGCCGTTTTTGACTTTTGAACAAGGATCCGCCTGCAAGTTGAGTGTACACGGCGTGTAGCGCCACCATACATGGCGTGTAGTATCAAAGTTTTGGCTGCCAGCCCCTTCTAGAACAGTAGACACGACGTGTAAATTTCAAACCTGCCGTGTCTTCATCAACGACCACATGGGCGTGTGGACTTTTCTTCGGCAACCACCACTTCTAGAAAGTAGTACATGGCGTGTAGTGCTGCCACACATGGCGTGTATCTTCTACCTAGTGACATGGGCGTGTACTCCCTCCTTCGGTCCGTGTACCTGCCTGAATGTACACGGCGTGTATAAAAGTACACACCGTGTAGTTTCAAAATTTTCACATGCATCCCTTGATTCGTGTATTTAGCCAAAAAGCTCCTGAAAGTAAACAGAATCACCAAAATCAAATAATATGTTCATAAAACAATAGATATTTGATGAAAACATGTTTTTATCTTCAATTATATATATGGAAAATGTATACACAAATTGGGTGCATCAAATTCTCCCACACTTAGTCTTTTGCTTTCCCTCAAGAAAAATCTCAAAATCTAATTAAGAGAGCCTATACTTTAAAAGGAAGGCATTTAATTAATCAAACGTATAACTGATAAATTTATTGAGGAAAAATTCTAAAAGGTATAAAAAAATTCAATTCATAAGATATTAAAACCATGCCTCATATATAATTTAATTAACTACTATCATACTCTTTCAACACATTTTTCAACCTTTCAAAAATAAACATGCCACTTGATGACTTAGCTTACCAGTTAAAATCACACACCACACTCAAGATGTTTTTTATCAAAGTTATGCTCAATCCAAGGCATATACACTCTATCCATAGGTTTGAAAGATATCTTGTTCTCTACTTCAGAAAAATTGAATTAAAAAAATCATGAGGGCTTTATCAATAAGGTTCAGATGTTTCTGTGGCTAAGGGTTGGTAGGTTCAGATGTGAAAATAAATTCTGAGGTTTGAAAAAGGATGGCTAATTCCTTTAAACAACATTGCATGATATTCAAAGTAAAGCTCACTTCAAATACATCCTTCAAAAGCTCAGTCAAATTCTTTTGTAATCATCACCAACTTCCTTAGGTAAGTAGGGTTTATGGGAAAATAAGCATAAGGTCCCCTTGTTGTTTGTTTGTTGTTGTTTTTTTTTACAACAAAACACAAGGGCATCCCTTATGAATACAATGAGTAGATGTTTGGAACCCATTCTGCCCCAAATAATCAAGAGGCACTCCCCCACACTTTATTTCATGGATGTACACAAAAATATTCCATGTATTGCCAACTCCCTCTTTAAAGATTAAATGAATAATCATGCAAAGTTTAAAAAGAAATAGGATAGGAAGGGAAATAGGCTTGTAATTTGGCTTCCTATAAATGTTGTTCATGGATTATATGGTCTTAAAGAAGATTAAATATAGGGTAGGTCTCAAGATAAAGGGGTTGAAACAATCTAATGCCTCAATCATGTTAAAGTAATTCAAAAATTTCTTCATGTTTCGAAAAGAAAAACTTGAAAATTCTGGTAGTGATGCATATCCTAATAATCTCTCAAGAAAGAGGGTATTAGAAAAGAAATATGAAAAATGGTTTAGAATACCTCTCAGGAGTGGAAAAATAATAAAGGGACAATCAGGTCATGACATGCATATAAATGATTAGCCTAATTAATGTAATTTAATCAAGGATGAAAGGTTGTAATTGAAACTATATCAGCAATCATTTTAAAATACTTAAAAACTAAAAAGCATGTAACCTTTCCAAAAGTTCCTACTGATAACTCTAGCATTTATAAGACTGATTAACCAAAATTTCTTTACATTTTCAAATATAGAGTCTAATAATGATGTCTCCTAGGTTAGTTTAAGGGCAAAGACTAAGGTGAAATATATAGATTCACCCCCACACTTAATACTGCACATGGTCCACCAAGTGCAACAGCAAGGTAAAGGGTGGCCAACAGGGAGAAATGGGGGACAAAATGAGGGAAAGCAGTGGAAGAAGTAAATCCAAAAAGAAAGAAAACATAAATGTAAAAATACACCCCTCGTTAAAAGTGATGCCCAAGGCGCTCCATGTCCGTACCTGTGACTGTCGAGAAAAAAGAAAACTACAAACATGCATAACATCACAGCACAGAAAATGACAGAAGAGATATATAAAGGAAAATGTCACTATCATGGGGTCGCCTTAGGGGAGGCATCATCCGGTACAGAATCGGCCGGTAGAGACGGCGCAGGAGGCATGGAATGGTGAGGCACTGACATGGCATCGAGAAGGGTAGCTGAAGAAGTAGGAGTCGCAGGTGCTAGACTCGGGATCGGAAGCTCAGCAGCAGGCCCTGGCCCAGCAGAAGTGGCAGCAGTAGAGATCACCATAGTCATCAGAACGGAATCGGTGGCTGGCGCAGGAGACGGCGGTGGAGCAGCAGCAGAAGGGCCAGGAATGGAGGCAGAGGCTGGTGGCTGAGGCAGTGGAACACCAAGATGCTGAGCAAGATGCACCAACCGATGCTCCATCCGGTCCTGGCAGCCGTCCAGACAAATCAAATGTCGTGCAATGGTGTCCTGGCTACTGATGATACGGGCCAACTTCTGCTCCATCGTGGCTAGGTGGAGGTAAAGGGTTAGATCGACCGAGGGTGCGGAGGTAGGTGGGATGGGGGATGGGACAGAAGAAGGAAGGTCAGAAGAAGTGGGGTCAGTAGGAGGTGGGTGCGGTGGAGAAGCTGGAAGGGGTGGGGAAGGAGGAGCGGGGTCAGCAGCTGGGGTAGGGTTAGCAGGTGGGGCAGGGTGAGCAGGTGGTGGGGCTCGAGCCAGAGCAAGGATGTAGGCACCCCCCTGCTTCCGGACCAATCCCATGCGAATGAGCATGAGGAAGTCCATCCACTGGGGTGAACCTATCAAGTCATGAGGTAATGAGGGCTTGAATACCCCAAAGTGGTGGGCAAGACGGGTGGTGTAAAACTCGCCATTCAGGTTGCCCTAACGGCCGGTAAACATGGAGTGGAAATAGGAGGCGGCCAGATAGGGGAGGTCTGGGTAGGCGTGCCGGATGACACAGGTAAGAAGCTTCATGTCACGGCTGGTCACAACCCCCATATCCTCATGGCGGGGGAAAAGGATGGCGCTGAAGCACCAGTGGGTGAAGCGAAGGACAGGGTTGACTATAAGAGTGCACTTCTGGGAAGTGGGGGAGTATCGGTGGTCAGGCCCAGCGATCTCCCGCCACATGGAAATAAGGTCAGAGCGCTCTGGCCGGGTCAAGTCAGAAACAGGGGGTGGTGTGCTAGGATGGGGGTAGAAGCCGCACCCTCGGCCAAACTTTGTCATCGTCAGAGAAAAAACATCGACTGCCTAGCCGGAATCAAACTACTGGCACCGCATCGCCAGGTGTCTCCCGGTACTCTGCTCCATCGAACTCAAAGGAGGCCACAAACTCCAAAAATAAATCTTGGAACACAGGAGTGCTGACCTGGAAAATCTCGAGGAGTGTGGTGTGCCCGAGAAGTACCTCCAACTCCTCCAAAATACCGAGCCGTTGTGGAATGTTGTTGTCAAGGTACCAACCGCTCAATGGTATCGGCCGACGAGAGAAGCGTCGGATCATGTCGTATGCGAGGTTGGTGACTGGGAATATCATGTAGGGATAGGGAGAACCTGCAGGTCCTGGCCCAGGTGCTGGTGCAGCAACAGCATCTGGCTCTGGAGGTGGATCCTCCGAAAAAGAAGGTGGCTCGGTGGAAGGTGTGCTCGAAGAGGGACCATCTACTGAGGATGAGGGTACAGGGAAAGTGGAAGCTGGTGCAGCAGAAGTAGGCCTAGCCTCATCTAAAGGTGTGAGTGGCGGCAGAATGGCCAACATAGGGAGCTTAAATACCGGAGCATCGGGGTCCGACTGCGTAGGTGGTCGGAGTCGGATCTGACGATAGTTGGGCCCCTCGCCCTTGGTGATGGAGGCTGGCCGCTTCCCGCGGGAAGGATCACGATCTTCCATACCCTGAAATAGAAAGAAAAAGAAAACAAAACAAAAGAAAAATAAAAACAAAGAAAATGTGAGAAAACTAGAAAATAAAAGTACACGGCATGTACTCCATAGTACACGGCGTGTAGTCAGAAATGGAGAGTATCCCGTGTTCTCTGGAAATACACGCCGAGGGTGGAAAGAGACCATATAATAGGACACGGTGTGTACCGAACATACACGTCGTGTTCACATCAAAGTGCAGGTGTTCGTGTAATAAAAAGGACACGGACATGTTGCTATTAGTTCAAAGAAAACAATACACGTCGTGTAAGTACAAACCACGACGTGTATTGCACATGAAGAACATGGCCATGTAGAGGGGGAGACACGGGCTGGCTACAGATATAAAGGACACGGCGTGTACCGAACAGACATGTCGTGTTCTGGAACATGGGGTGACAGGCCGTGTTATGCGCCACACACGAAGGGGCCCAAGGAAATGGTCTACACGGTGTGTACCGAACATACACACCGTGTAGATTCAAATTTAGAAATATTTTGTGTGTGTCCATGTACATATGTACACGGCGTGTGTTCTTCATATCGTGGTCGTGTACAGGCGGAATCCGAATGGTCAGCCGATCCGATTAACACCCTAAACGATTCTAAAAACTTGAAATAGAGGGTGCAGAACGGCGTACCTAGACTGAGGATCACAATGTGAGAAGAATCAGAAGGTGAAACGCCCCAAATTGACGGATCTGACAAGGGGGGGTTCGGGTGGCGTTCGAGAGAAGAAACGGGAAGAGGGGAGGAAATTGGGATGGCCGTGCGACACGGCCTCAAGCCGGGTACCCCGTTGCTTATATAGCCTCGGTACACGACGTGTAGTTTTGGTACACGCCGTGTATCCCAATTTTTTTTGTGTCTTATATAAATGAATATAATTATTATAGTAAACTATATAATAATTATTATTAATAATTAAAAATAGATATATCTACAAATTGTATTATACATAAACCTATACATGACGTATATCGGGAAATACACGCTGTGTATTTTAAAATAAGAAAAAGAGTAGTACAACCTTTGGTCTGGTGCTTGGGGCAGGATTCGAACTAGCGATCAGCCGATTCGAACGGACGCCCTCACCCACTGGAGCAAAGGTTGTTCTGCTGTTCATATTTATTTTATATATATATTTATTCTATACGTCCTATACACACAAAAAGAAAGAAAAGCACGATGTGTGGTTTTTATTTAGGAAAGGATGGGGGTGAAGCGGGGAGATTAGCGCGATTCGAAATCGGGTCTTGTGAACCTGGTGCCGAGACTTTGCCAATCCTCCAACTTCACCCGCATGTAATTTCTTTTTTTTAAATGGTTTTCATTTATATTTGAAAAATCATGGCGCACACGGAGTATATAGGAGTACACGTCGTGTGGTTTTATTAAAAGAACAAATGATGTAAATGGGACGGTTGGTTGGATTCGAACCCGAGTCTTTTGAAACCGGATTACGATTCTATCCAACCGGTCCATCCCCATCATGGGTTTTATTAAACACATTTATATATATATATATATATTGAAAATACCACACATGTCGTGTAATTAAAAGGAGGAACCCTGTGCCGAAGGTAGGTCAGGAGGATTCGAACCGAGGACGGCTCGAATAAACTCTAGTGACTTTTCCATCGGCACCGACATCATCTCTGGTCAGTTATTTGTTATTCTATAGATTTATACTATTAAGTTTACAAATTAAAAAGATAAGTGCACGCCGTGTATATAAGTGGGACACGGTGTGTAACCTCTGGGTTTCCTCCCAGGAAGCGCCTTTGTTTTAGGTCGTTGGCTCGACCTACTTACCTTGCTTACATGAGGAGTATAGTGGACAACGTTCCCACCACGTTATCTGTAGGATGGTAAGATTTCAAGCACTGCCTGTTTACCTTGAATGGTTGACCATCTTCTCCAGAAATTTCTACCGCTCTGTGATGGAATATGCGTATAACGTGGAATGGTCCCGACCAGCGTGACTTTAACTTCCCTGGAAATAAGCGAAGACGAGAATTAAAGAGAAGGACCTGATCACTGGGTTGGAAAGATTTTCGTGATATCATCCGGTCATGAATGGCTCTTGTCTTCTCCTTGTACAACTTGGAGTTCTCATATGCCTCTAACCGGATCTCATCTAGTTCCGAAAGTTGGAACTTCTGTTTCTCGTCAGCTGCCTTTAGATCAAAATTCAGGGCTTTGACAGCCCAGTAGGCTTTGTGTTCCAATTATACTGGCAAATGGCAGGGCTTTCCATAGACGAGGCGGAACTGGGACATTCCCAGTGGTGTTTTGAAAGCAGTCCGATATGCCCACAAGGCATCATCTAACTTCTTGGATGAGTCCTTCTGTGAAGTGTTCACTGTTTTTTCCAAGATCTGCTTGAGCTCACGATTGGAGAGCTCTACCTGTCCACTGGACTGGGGATGATATAGTGTCCCCATCTGATGCTTTACTCCATACTTTGACAGTATTCCTCTCATCAATGTGTTGTCAAAGTGGGTTCCTCTATCGCTAATCAGTACTCATGGAACTCAAAACCAGCTAAAAATATTTTTCTTCAAGAAATTTATGACTACCTTGGCTGTGTCGTGAGCTGTAGCAGTAGCTTCCACCCATTTGGAGACGTAGTCGATGCAGACCAGGATGTAAGTGTTTTCAAAAGATGAGGGAAAAGGACCCATGAAATCTATGCCCCAGACATCAAAAATCTCGACCTCCAGGATGGGGTACTGAGGTATCTCGGCTCTACGTCCCACATTACCTATCCTCTAGTACCGATCGCAACAGGAAACAAAGGCCCAGACATCTCTATGCATGGTGGGCTAGAAAAATCCATACTGCATGATCTTAGCTATGGTACGGTCCAGCCCATGATGTCCTCCTACTGGTGAGGTGTGACAGAACTCCAGGACACCATGAACTTCATTCTCTGGGATGCAACGGCGGATCACTCCATCTGCACAGGATCGAAATAGCAGAGGATCCTCCCAGAAGTACCTTTTCACATCAAAGAAAAATCTTTTCCTTTGCTGGAAGGAGAGGTCGGGGTGAACAATACCTGTAACCAGAAAATTAGTGATATCAGCATACCATGGTCGAGGTGTTTCACTGATCGAAAAGTGGTGCTCATCAGGAAAATCCTCCCTGATCTCCCGATCTTCTTCCTTCTCCAATTGAGGCAGCTCAAGGCAGGAGAGATGGTCAGCAATGAAGTTCTCACTCCCTTTCTTATCTCGGATCTCAAGATCAAATTCTTGTAGGAGGAGTACCCAGCGGATCAATCGGGGCTTCACATCTTTCTTGTTGAGTAGGTACTTTAGTGCTTCATGGTCAGTATAAACAATAACTTTAGACAACACTAAGTAAGAACGAAACCTGTCAAATGAAAAAACCACTGCGAGCATCTCCTTTTCTGTGGTGGTGTAGTTAATTTGTGCCTCGTTGAGCGTCCTGCTGGCATAATAGATAGGTCAGAAAATCCGGTCAAGTCGCTAGCCCAAGACTGCTCCCACTGCGTAGTCGCTCGCATCGCACATCACCTCAAATTGTTCCTCCCAGTTGGGAGAAATCATAATTGTAGCTTCCACAAGGCACTGCTTTAGATTCTCAAAAGATCTGACAAAATGGTCATCGAACTCAAATATGGCATCTTTGGTTAGAAGATTGGTGAGGGGTTGGGCTATTTTGGAGAAGTCACGGACAAACCGCCTGTAAAATCCTGCATGCCCCAGGAAGCTACGGATGGCGTGGACGGAAGTCAGTATTGGTAGTCGTGAAATGTCTTCAATCTTCGCCGGGTCCATCTCTATCTCCTTCGCTAAAATTCTGTGGCCAAGGACTATGCCACTTTGCACCATGAAATGACACTTTTCACAGTTCAAGACTAGGTTAGTGTGCTCACATCTTTCCAAAACAAGCTATAGGTGTCATAAACAAATGGTAAATGATTTTCCATAAACGGAAAAATCATCCATGAATACCTCCAGGATTCATTCCGCTATGTCATGGAAGATGGCCAGCATACAGTGTTGGAAGGTGGCGGGGGCATTACACATGCCGAAAGACATCCTTCGATAAGAAAATGTGTCGTAGGGGCAAGTGAATGTGCTCTTTTCATGATCCTCTGGAGCAATGGAGATTTGGTTGTAACCGGAAAAATCGTCAAGGAAGCAATAGAAGTTGTGCCCTGTTGGCCTCTCTAGCATTTTATCCATGAATGGAAAGGGGAAGTGATCCTTTCTTGTTTCATCGTTTAACTTCCGGTAATCCACACAGACTCGCCAGCCTGTGATAGTGCGTGTAGGGATGAGCTCATTCCTTTCATTTTAAATCACAGTGATACCCCCCTTTTTGGGTACCACTTAGAGATGACTCACCCACGGACTATCCGAGATGGGATAGATGATTCCTACATCCAATAATTTGATCACCTCCTTCTTTACAACTTCCTTCATGGGAGAATTCAAGCGTCGTTGTGGTTGCCGAGATTGCTTGGCACCCTCTTCAAGTAGCACCTTGTGAGTGAAAATGGTAGGGCTGATGCCCTTCAAATCAGCGATTGTCCACCCAATAGCATGCTTCTTCTATTTGAGAACCTGCAGAAGTGCATCTTACTGCTCCTGTGATAGTTCTACATTAAGTATAATAGGCAAAGTTTGATTGGGTCCTAAATACCCATACTTGAGAGAAGATGGAAGAGGCTTCAGTTCAAGTTCAGGTGCCTTTAAAATCGAAGGCACAAGGGGCTACACCTTGTCCCGTTCAAAACTACCAGGAACAACTGCACGCTGCCAATAGTGGTCACCCTGGCCTTCTATGAATTGCAAGTCTTCTGGCTCTTCTTCTAATAGAATATTTGGATCAGTTAAATTATTTGAAATAAGAGAACATACCAGTTCATCCCCTTTGTCGCTAAAATAATTAACCATGGTGGACACTGCATAACAGTCCTCATGATCTGGCAAGGAAGCATGTTTGACGGCTTTGAGGACGTTATAGGAAACTCTTTCATCACCTACCCAAAAAATAATCTCCCCTTGGTGCACATCGATCAGTACCTTCCCAGTTTCCAAGAAAGGTCTTCCAAGTATAAGAGGTGCTTCCTGGTTATCCCCCATGTTGAGGATGATGAAATCAGTAGGGAGAATCAGCCTAACCACATTGACCAGTACGTCCTCTAGTAGTCCCTTCAGGTGCTTGATGGATCGATTAGCAAGTTGAACGGCAATGCGGGTAGGCTTGAGCTCGTGGAGTCCCAGCTTCTTGAAAACTCTGAGGGGCATGAGGTTCATGCTGGCCCCTAAGTCGCAGAGGGCCTTCCCAAACTCACAGGATCCAATGGTACAAGGAATGGTGAAACTACCTGGATCTTGGAGTTTGGGAGGAATGGAATGTTGAACCACCGCGGAGCACTCCTTCATTAGTGCAATAACGCCCAAATCCTCCATCTTCCTCTTATTCGAGAGGATTTCCTTCATGAATTTGGCGTATGTTGGAATTTGTGTCAGGGACTCCGCAAATGGTATGTTGATATGTAGCTTCTTGAAAACATCCATGAATTTGATGAATTGATGGTCCATCTTCCTCTGCTTCAATCTTTCTGGAAAGGGTAAGGCAGGCTTGAATGGTTGGATTACTTCCTTTTCTTTATTTTGTAAAGCCTCCGTCTGCGGACTTTTGGATGAGGAGGGGTCGGTATTGGTACCTTTTTCATCAACAGTGGGTGTGGATGCACCTTGCTGTGATGATTGGTTCTGGTGGAGCTCTTTTCCACTCCGGAGCATGATAGCATTGGCCTCCTCCCTTGGGTTCTTTTCGGTGTTCCCTGGTAATGTACTGGGCTGCCTCCCTGAGAGTTGATTTTCCAGCTGGCCAATCTGATTCTCCAAGCCTCGAATCAAAGCATCCTGATTCTGGAACCGAGTATCAACAGTAGAAATGAATTTAGTCATCAGATCCTCTAACCTTGAGGTGTTCTCCTACTGAGGTAGTTGTTGAGCCGGTGGAGGAGGTGGATGCCGTGGCTGTTGTGGACGAGGGTTTTGATACCATTGTTGCTGATAAGGACCCTACTGGGGTTGTTGCGTCCTTTGGAATTGGTTCTGATATGGAGGTTGGTTGTAGTTGGGCGGTCGCTGGGGCGGAGGATTCTGTTGTTGTTGGCCCCAGCCTGTGGTCTGTTGATCTCGCCATGCTGAAATCTGGTATTGTTGGTACTGGTTGGGCCCTCGATTTTGGGCAACATAACTCATCTCACTCATTGAGGGGCCTCCAGCTGAACCCGGACATTCTCCCATGATGTGGTTATCACCACAGTCGCCACATGCTGGATGGTTCGCCGCATGAACTTGAGATGATCCTTTGAGGTTCAATGCGTCAATTTTCTTGGACATAGCGTCCAACTGAGCAGCTAACATAGTGGTAGTGTCAATGTTGTGTATACCTCACTTTTGAGTCCCCCGCTCGGAGTGCCACTAGAAGCTATTGGATGACATGTCTTCCAGTAGTTTGAATAGTTCTTCTGGGGACTTCTGCATCACCGTACCTCCAGCAGTAGCGTCCACCATGGACTTGGTATTCATGGTAAGTCCTCCATAGAAGGTCTAGACTTGCATCCAGAGTGGGAGTCCGTGATGGGGGCATTTTTGTAACATCTCCTTGAAGCGTTCACAGGACTCGTACAATGACTCAGAGTCATGTTGCTGGAAGTTATGAATCTCATTCTGGAGTGTCACCGTCTTGGATGGTGGGAAGTATTTGGACAGGAACGCCTGGGCTAGCTTGTCCCATGTGAGGATAGATCGTTGTGGCAACCCCTTAATCCAGTCCTTTGCCTTATCCCGTAGAGAAAAGGGGAATAGGCGAAGACAGATGGAGTCCTCAGACACACCATGGTACTGAAAGGTATCGCAGATCTCCAGAAAGTTGGATAGATGGGTGTTCGGGTCCTCACTGGCCAGGCCTCCAAATTGGACTATGTTCTGGATTAGCTGCATGATAGCAGGCTTGATCTCGAAGTGCTGGGCCTGGACTGGAGGACGAACGATGCCCGTATCAGCTCCGTGAATCGATGGAAGTTCGTACTTCATAAGGGTGCGTCTTGGAGGTTGTTGTTGATGGGGTAGAGCTTGCATTAACTGCTCCTTAGGGGAAAAGTATGGTCATGGGAAGATTTGTTGCGGCGGCCATTGGTAATCCCTTGGGAGGAATTCCATGAAGGCTCTAGGAGGTTGCTCAGGTTGACCAACAGTGGGAGGCTGCTGATCCTGGTACTGATGCTCAGTCGCAGCATCTACGGCTGGTGCTCCTTTTTCCTTGTTCGCCATGGGTTGTAGTTGATGGTTGTGAGTTTCTGTTCATGTACGCTGACGATGAAGCAAGGTCTGTTCGATTTCCGGGTCAAGCGGAACTAATTCCAAAGACTCGGCACTTCTGGATCGTGTAAAGCGTCGAAACATACACTTTAAGCTCTGCACAACACAAAAACGGAAACCAGGCGTAAAAGGGGAAAATAAAAAAAAGAAAATTTGAAATGGGATTAGAAAAGAGATTTTTGATAATTTTTGATTTTTATTTTCACTTAAATCAATTATTAACACAATTTAAATCTTAGCACTAAAACCAAACGATATCCCCGGCAACGGCGCCAAAATTTGGTATATGCTTGTCGTTGATTGAAGTTATATGTGTCCCAAATTAATTACTCATTCTTAGAACTTTAGTATAGCATAAGTTCAGGGTCGATCCATAGGGAACCATGGCATGCATGAATTCAATTGAGTTAATATTTAGTTTAGGTAAAGTATGCAAAATTTAGAAACGATTGGGTTGATTTTGGGTTTTGATTGAAACTAAATTGATTTACTTTGAAGAATGGATACAGTATGAAAGAAAACAATGGGTAAATTTAAAGAGTTCTTAGAAATAGAAAGAAAAGACGTGTTGGGGATGTGGTGAATAAGGAGTTCTTATGCAGATTGTTTAAATGGTTGTGTTGTTCATAATAATTAAATCATTCAGGATTTCATTTTGTTACAAGATTTCCTTGGTCTGGTTCCTCTTGTTTGGAATTAGAACAGCTGACTCCTTGGTCCGGTAGTCAATGTCCTTAATTCTTTATTACGTCCAGTCCACTATTTGAATTGGTGAAAACCTTCCAATGGTCATGGATGTTTTCACAGTTACTGTTCTTTTGTATCACTGAGAATCCTTCCCTTGGTCCGGTTAAGAATTCTCAGTTATATTAGACAGTGGTTTAAGAAGAGTAATAAGAATTACAACAATTCAAACACAACTATATAAAACAATATACAAATTATGATCCCATCATCCACAGCCCCAACACGAGGGGTTTAGTTACACATAGAATTTAGGAGAGAAACGACACACATGATACCTGACAGATTCATCGTGTAGGCATTGTGGTAGAGTATCGGAAGGAGGAACGACGGAGTGACGATAGTAGCTTCAGGAATGGTGATAGCAGAGCTTCTCTTTCCTCTCAATCGTTCTGAACTTCCTAAATCCGTAGACCAAGGCCTCATTTTATAGAAAAATAAAGTACATGACGTGTATAGAAAGTACACGCTGTGTACTTTTCTTCAACAGGTTTTGGTGCCATTTTCTCCGCTGGCAGGTGGCCGAGCACACCGTTTTTGACTTTTGAACACGGCGCCACCTGCAAGTTGAGTGTACACGGCGTGTAGCACCGCCATACATGGCGTGTAGTATCAAAAGTTTGGTCTCCAGCCCCTTCTAGAATAGAAGACATGGTGTGTAAAGTTCAAACACGTCGTGTCTTCATCAACGGCCACATGGGCGTGTGGACTTTTCTTCAGCAACCACCGCTTCTAGAAATTAGTACACGGCATGTAGCGCCGCCACACGCAGCGTGTATCTTCTTCCTAGTGACATGGGAGTGTACTCCATCCTTCGGTCCGTGTCCCTGCCTGGATGTACACGGCGTGTATAAAAGTACACGCCGTGTAGTTTCAAAATTTTCACATGCATCCCTTGATTCGTGTATTTATCCAGAAAGCTCCTGAAAGTAAACAGAATCACCAAAATCAAATAATATGATCATAAAACAACATATATTTGATGAAAACATGTTTTTATCTTCAATTATATATATGGAAAATGTATACAAAAATTGGGTGCATCAAATGCCAATTATAAATCCCTGGAGCCAACCCCCAAGCCAAAGAACATGCTTGGGTTCGGCCCATGTTTTTACTTAGACTTTCTGATGGCCAGTTATGTTTTCCATACATGTATCCCAGTAGACTTACAAAGTATCTATACACATTACCTATGTACTATATCTGTACAATTTGAATTTCATTAAGAGATATCCAGCTTAGGTCGAAGTAGGTAGTGTCGGTCGGACATCTATAAGGAACCCGATCCGAAGTGATTTTTTTATTGCTTTACTTTTTTTATTTACCTACACACTGCTCATTTTATATACACAAGCTGGATAATTTGAGATACCGTTGGTGGTGGCCTACTGAGTATATCTCAAACAATGTTCGGACCACCTATGGTACCCAAACAGACTTCATGACTACAGGTGTAGACAAAAGAAAGCGGCCAGTTTCTGATGTTTGATTTTTTGCATTAGGATTGGGCATAGGAGCAAAGGATTGAGCCTATTCTTGTGATGCTAGTGGAGGAAACTTTTGGTCTTTTGTTCTTTTGTTTATCATGTTGTATATGTCTATACCCCTATATCATGTGTACTTATCTTTTTGTGTATAGCATCGTGACATGGTCATCATTTTTTTATCTGATATTGATATAGCTCTCACCTATTTATTTATCTGGATGATTTATTATCTTGTTGCTGGTTATTTATTGTTGTTTTCATTGCTTACCATTATTATTTACCATTCTGGCTTACTCTGGTCATGAGGGTAAAGTCTCTCCACCATACCGTCATAGACCGTCATTGTTAGTCAGTAGCTTCTGGCGTACGAGGAGGCACGCTTGAGGTCATGTGGTCAACTGGCTCGAGGCACCGCTTAGTAGCTTCCGGGCTAGGATGCAACATATATAATACTAAATATCCATTTTATTTAAAATAAAAATGTATTAAAATTTATATACCTATAATATATATATATATATATATATATTGTGTGCATCTATATTAACAAACTGATATATATTATTTATATATTTTAATATATGTATATAAAAATTAATATATAATATATGTAAATAAATATAAATATGAATAATTATATTTATAAATACATGCATATATAGAATATATATATATATATATATATATTTATTTATTTATAAACACGCACACATAAAACATATTTTATAAATGTATTTAAAAATAATCATATAAATATATATTAATATAGGAATAAATATATGAATAAAAAATATAACTATATATATATATATCATAAATTAGAGAACAAAACAACATAGAGCAGTGGCAAGGATGCAGGCGCGTGAGGGTGAGGTCTTAGGTTCAAATCCAATGGGAGGCAACTTGGGTGTGGGCATCACCAAGCAGTGCTCTAGTGCTGATAAAGGGAAAAAAGAGGGCTAGATGAGCATTGAAAAAAATATGTGGGTAGTTTTTGAGCATTGATAAAATTGGGGGTGTCTTTTGTCGAATATCTATTTATTTAAAAAAAATTGACTATTAATAGTACTTTTTTTAGCGCTGATAAAGGCTCATTTATCAGTGTTATTAGAGAACTTTGATTAGCGCTTTTTTTAGCAATGATAAAAGGGATCTTTTAACAATGTTTTTTTAGTGCTGATATCAAAGAGACTTTATGAACACTTTTTTTTAACGTTGATAAAAATGACCTTTTAACGACACTTAGATCAACAACACGGATTAAAGGTTTTTCTATATTGTTGAAAGGGGGTTTTGTTGTAGTGATTCTCAAGCCCGCCGTACGCATGTGGCATTACACCTTCCATGACTTTTTTGACGATAAAAAAATAGATTTTGGGGTTTCCACAGGGCCAAATGGTGTATATATTTTTCACAAGTTTCGATTTGACATCCTGTGGAGCTCAAACAGGAACATGAATCAAAAGTTATGGTCGTTTGAAATTCAACCACTATTTTCAACTTTTCTCAAGATTGTTGTTAAATATATATTACTAGATAATAATTTTCAAAGTATTAATTAATATTAATTTTTAATTATTTTATAAACCATTTTTCACTAAATATATTATATGTTAAGTGTAAATACATATTTAATATAATATAAATCATATTTAAACAAATATTATATTTATATTTATGATTTTTTATTAATTTCATATTTATCAATGTTAATAAAAAGTTTGATAAAAGACGACATTACCACCGTTAAATAAAAGTGGTGATGAAGATGGCATTTTATCGTCACTTTTAGTTAACGTTGGTAAAAACACCCTTGTTTTTCTTAACGTTTATAAATGATAGTACCGAATAAACGTGAATTTGTAGTAGTGGGGGGGGGGGGAGTTGCAACTCAATCTCCTCGTTGCCGGCTTAATTGGAATCTCGTTGACGTTGGGTCATGAAAAATGTGTTTTGTGTTTATAAAAAAGTTATGCTTTGTGGTGTGTTTTGTTTATGCATAAATGTGATGCGTTGTTTTTATATAAATAATAAATTATTTAAAAATTTAATAAAACAAAAACTCAACAATATATAACATGTTCTTAAGGAAAATTTGGGGTAGGGGGCGTTTTTATTTTTTTTATGAAAATGGGTTACCCATTTTCTTTTTTAAGAAAATGGGTCAGTCTAGCGCCACTTGAATTGGCGCTAATGGAAAAAAAACGCCATAGCGCCACTTCAAGTGGTGCTAACCGGGAAACTAGTAATTATTGCTCAGTGCCACTTGAAGTGGCGCTAATACCTTTAGGATAAACGGATCAGTGCCACTTGAAGTGGCATTGATCCCTTATCTTTATGTCGATCAGCGCCACTTGAAGTGGCGCTGATCTCCTCCCACAACTATAAAACCCCCCCTCCCCCCTCCTCCTCTCCTCATTCCCTCCGCTCCACTCCTCTCCTCATTCTCCCTCTTCCCTCTCTTAATTCTCCCTCCTCCCTCTCCCTCATCCTCATCCAACCGAGGACCTTTTTGCAAATTTGAAGTTCTGCAAATTCGAGGTAAGTTTTTATTTACATTTCTTTAATATTTTAAATTGTTTATTTAATTATTTAGTTAATGTAATTAGATTATGGAATTTGTTTATTAATTTATTTGTTTACTTTATAGAATTAGTTTAAAACCTAATTATGTATTAGTAGTTAATAATTAATTATAATAGTGAATTAATTATTTTTAAGTAGCAAATTATTTAATTGTAATTTGTTATTTAATACATTCTAATTAGTTAATAGTAGTTAAATATTTGTAAGTAATTAAATAATTAATTGTAATTAGTTAATTAATCAATTTTAATTAGTTAATTAATAGTAAGTATTTAAGTAATTATAATTAGTTAATTGTAATTAGTAAGTAGTTAGTTTTAATTAGTTAATTGTAATTAGTAATTAGTTAAATGTAATGATTTTTAATTAGGTAATTAAGTAATTCTATTTAGTTAATTAATTATAATTAGCTACTTAATGATTTCTAATTAGCTAATTAATTAATTATAATTAGCTAATTAATGATTTCTAATTAGCTAATTAATGATTTCTAATTAGTTACTTAATTAATTATAATAGTTAGTTAATTAATTATAATTATTGAATTAATTAATTATAATTAGTGAATTAATTAATTCTAATTAGTGAATTAATTAATTATAATTAGGGAATTAATTAATTCTAATTAGTGAATTAATTAATTATAATTAGGGAATTAATTAATTCTAATTAGTGAAATAATTAATTCTAATTAGTGAAATAATTAATTCTAATTAGTGAAACAATTAATTCTAATTAGCTAATTAATGATTTCTAAGTAGCTAATTAATGATTTATAAGTAGCTAATTAATGATTTCTAAGTAGCTAATTAATGATTTCTAAGTAGCTAATTAATTAATTATAATTAGCTAATTAATTAATTGTAATTAGGGAATTAATTAATTGTAATTAGTGAATTAATTAATTATAATTAGGGAATTAATTAATTGTAATTAGTGAATTAATTAATTGTAATTAGTGAATTAATTAATTGTAATTAGTGAATTAATTAATTGTAATTAGTGAATTAATTAATTTTAATTAGCTAATTAATTAATTATCATTAGCTAATTAATGATGTCTATATAGTTAATTATTTCTAATTAGTTAATTATTTCTAATTAGTTAATTATTTCTAATTAGTTAATTAAGTAATTGTAATTATGTAGTTAATCAGTTGAACTTAATTAAGCAGTTCTAATTAAACCTAATTAATCAATTCTAATTTGGCTTAAATAATCAATTCTAATTTAACTTAATTAATCAAATCTAATTCAACTTAATTAATCAATTATAATTAATTAACTGTAATTAGTCAATTAATCATTTCTAATTTATTAATTAATGAATTCTAATTAGTTAATTAATCAATTATAATTAGTTTAGGTAATTATTTATAATTAGTTAATTAAGTAATTCTAATTAGTTAATTAATGAATTCAAATTATGTAGTTAATTAATTCAACTTAATTAATCAATTCTAATTCAACTTAATTAATCAATTCTAATTCAACATGATTAATCAATTCTAATTCAAATTAATTAATCAATTATATTTCAACTTAATTAATCAATTATATTTCAACTTAATTAATCAATTATAAGTCAACTTAATTAATCAATTCTAATTAATTAATTAAGTAATTTTAATTATGAAATTAATGAACACTAATTATGTAATTAATGAATACTAATTAGGTAATTAACTAAATTTAAGTAGGTAGTTAATTAAATCTACTTAGGTAGTTAATTAAATCTACTTAGGTAGTTAATTAAATCTACTTAAGTAGTTAATTAAATCTATTAAGGTAGTTAATTAAATCTACTTAGGTAGTTAATTAAATCTAATTAGGTAGTTAATTAAATCTAATTGAGTAATCAATGAAATCTAATTGGGTAGTCGATAAAATCCAATTGGGTAGTTAATGAAATCTAATTAGGTACATAATGAAATTAAAAAAGGTAGTTAATGAAATCTAATTAGTTAATTAATGAAGTATAACTAGCGAAGTAGTTTTAGTAATTAGCGAAGTAGTTTCAATAATTAGCAAAGTAGTTACAGTAATTAGTGAAGTAGTTACAATAATTAGCAAAGTAGTTATATTAATAATTGTTTATATAATATATATTTGCATTACATTCTAAGTATGATAATTTATTTAGTTTTTCATATACCTTGACCTCAGTTTGTAATTGTAGTTATGAACTTGAATTTAGTAGTTTAATATATTTTTTACATATTAAGTGTTAGAGTTGTCATGAACTGAAATTCTTGCTTGAGTAAAGTATCCCCGGATAGAGGGGCTTTGGGTCGGACCACCTACTTTCCTGGAGGCTTGCCTTGTCTAGGAAAGTGAATGGGGTTGGCTATCTGTCGCTCCGGGCTTATTCATGTTGAGTTTTTCAAGTTCAGATAACTCTATGCTTTTACATGACGTGTTCATGTACCTCATCCATATGATGGATTTGGATATGTATGAATATGTTTGACTTACTATTTTTGGGTCAATAACACAAACTTCTGGGTTGTGTAAAGCGATTTACACATCAATATGGTTTGAACATATTGATTTGGTGGAGGGACTAGGATTCCAACATAAATTACATAAATTCTAAAAGCATGCAGACATAATTAGATTGTTTGATCATATGTGATTAATAATGAAGGTTTATTTTAGATAAAAAATATGGCTGCTTATATTTATTGCAACGGAAAAATAATTGAGACAGAACAAGGATGTAGTTATAGTATATAACCAGAAGCTGTTGTAATGCTTGGAGACTGTACAACTTTGGGAACTCTTCAAAGGAAAATTCATCGAAAGTTGAAACTGGCGAGTAACCAAGTGATAGAATCTATCATACACACACATCTATAATATGTTGATAGATTTTGGCATGTGGCCTATCCGATAACTGATGATGAAGAATGGGAATACGTACTGTAATTGGTTAAGTTTCTACCAGCCAATCAAATGATGGAGTTGTATGTGACCATATCTACAATGGAGATCCCATCGACATTGGAAGTTGGGTCGTCACAATTTCATGAGACAATGTCATCTGCTCCTTTTAGAACACATCAAGAAGTTCCATCAGCATTGGTACCGTTATTTCCCTCGGCCACAATTTCAATAGATAGTCCCCCACATACTATAGATGCATTGGTTGATAATTTTGAGGACGATGACAATTTAGAAGAAGAAGATGAAGAGGAAGTTGAAGATGAAGAGGAAGCGCATGCGGAAGAACAGCCAGTGCCTACTCATGTGAGGTTTAACCGACCGTTGAACCACCCCCCACCATTGAGTTCATGGTCGATGGAAGGCATGAATTTCTTGCCAGAATTCAATTGGTCAATTATTACTCCTACTTCAGAATTTCCAGGAATAATTTGGGGCATAGATCGAGTGGAAGATGAAGGTGTTCTGTATATTGGAAGAGAGTTTGACAGTAAAGATGCAATGAAAAATGTGATAAAACAATATCACATTGATAGACATTACTCTTATGTTGTAGAAGAGTCAAAAAGATCTTATTATTTGATCCGTTGCGACAAATATGATTCGAACTGTCAAATGCGTATGTGAGCTATAATTGATAACACTTTTCACAGCTGGCACATCACAAGATTTACTCCACACACATGTGTAAACCCAAGCTTGTCACAGGAACATTCTTCATTAGATGTTGACATTGTTTCAACAGATATTGTTGAAATGATTAGATCTTGTCAAGATGTTCCTGTTGTTCTTGTGATGGAGTGAATCATGGAGAAAGAGAACTTCTCGTCATGGAGTTGGTTTCTTGCATGTCTTTGTGAGTTTGTTACGGGCGGGGAAGGGATCTACCTTATCTCAGATCGTCACCGTGGAATCAAAGAGGCAGTACAATCTGAGGGACTTTCATGGATACCACCTTATGCCCATCATCGATACTGTATTCGACACATTGCTAGCAATTTACGAAAGAGATTCAAGAATGAGTCGATGAAGAAAGCAATCTTGAAAATTGGTATGAAAATCATTTTTTGTATTAACAAATCCTATCATAGTTATGATCATTATTTGTTCAGATTTTTTCTTGTATGATAGCATACGAGCCTCAACAACAAAGAATGGAGGAGCGTCTTCAAGATATTCAAAGAGTTAATCTGGAAGTTTATTATTATATGATGCAAATTCCAAAACAAAAATGGTCGTTGGCATATGATGATGGGAGGAGATATGGTCATATGACTACCAACATCGTAGAATGCATAAATGGGGTTTTCAAGGGAGTTCGAAAATTACCAATCATAGGTAAATATGAATATTTAATTATATGTTGATCAGAAAAACATAATTATAATATACTATTAGTATAATGACTTAAATCTAAATTGTAGGTTTGGTACAAGAGACCTTCTATCATAGTGTCAAGTATTTTCTGGAATGGGGAAATCAAGCTGAAGAGGGCTTGAACAGAGGGATGCGTTATGGACACCATTTTCAACGCGATTTAGATACAGTTCTTCAGGAAGCTGCAACTTATCATGTCACCGCATTTAATCGTCCAGAGCAACGATTTGAGGTCACTGAGCCCAGTGATGTTGTGGCTTGTAGCAATGGTCAGATCCAAACTGTTTTACTGGAGAAGTGTTACTGTGAATGTGGAAAGTTTTAAGCATTGAGATATCCTTATGGCCATGTCATTGCAGCCTGTGGTTACGTACACGTATCTTGGGAGCAGTTTGTTGATCCAGTTTATCGACTTGACAGTATCAACTCATGCTACAATACTCCGTGGATGCCAATCGGAGAATATCAGAATTTTCAGCTCTCGGATGACACACCCACACTTCTACCGAACATCAATAGACTTCGACCTAAAGGGAGGACAAAGTCGACTTGTATTCGGAATGAGATGGATTGGCCTACTGAACAGGCACCTGGACGATGGTGCAGCATATGCCGCCATGAGGGTCATACGAAGACACGTTGACCTAGACACATAGGGCAATCATCTAATGGTTAAAATGATTTTTGTACTCCATCAGTTACTGTAAACATATTGTACGTGTAATCAATATTTTTCCATCGATGAGTTTTGAAAGAATTCATAGTGAATATATCATCATCATTTAAATAAGTGTTTGTTGTTTTAGAAAAATAAGAATAAATTTTAAAATATATAAAATATAAGATCGAGTATTTAACAAAATCTGAGAATTATCTAGAGTGAATAATAGTGAAGAATAAATTGAGGATATAACAGAATATGAGACTACTTGCCTAGAAAATGACAAATAAAGATATTCAAACATTATGCCCCTCTCATCCTTTTCTTCATAATTGTTAAATAGAGTGATGAACATAAATAATTGATATTCTTGAAAATTATTAAAACATTATGCCCCTCGTTTTCGACCATGAGAATGGGTTTTCTCCAAAAAAAACATTGATTCATTCCGCAACATTGGAAATTCCCCTCTTTAGTCGACCCAGTGAAGAACCAACTGTCATATATTCATTTGAAGGTCGTGAATATGTGACAGTTGGTTTTTTACTGGGTCGACTAAAGCTACGATGCAGAAGGAGGATGTTTTTTCATGTCAACCGTACATGGATCAAAGTTTTTTTCATGTTCCTTCTAAATGATGTTGACTGAGCATATTGAGTTGGAGAATCAATCCAAAACTTTATGTGTTGAGCATATCATTAATTCCTTTAATAATTTTGGTCAATTATTGTGACGTCGACATCTTTCAAAATCCAATGTCATCGTTGAATTTTGAAAGCATTCAAAGTGAATATATCATCAACTTTATATGTTGAACATATCATAAATTCCTTTATATATTGAACATATCCTAAATTACTTACATGATTCTTTCATATATTACATGATAAATTTCATACCTTAAATGATAAATGTGATGACTAACATGAAATTAATGTTTTACTATTTGTACAATCAGATGGAGCAGCCACTATTATCTGATCAGGAGACGCATGTGTCGCGTCTTGTGTTGGCGTGATGACCTGTTCGACAGTTTGCTGTTCGGAGAGCACATCATTTTCATCACGATGCGCCCCCGACAGCTATTTCTCCATATCTTAGACGTGTGGGATTTTATGGAGTCGCTATGTGTGACTTCAAGACTATTGATCATCATTTGATTGCAGAATTGGTTGAGAGATGGCAGCCAGAGACACACATTTTTCATCTTCCGGAGGGAGAGATGACCATTACTTTAGAGGACATTATCTACATGCTTGGTTTGCCCATCCATGGACAGGCAGTTACGGGTGCCACTAGTGGAAACTGGGCTGTCGTCATATAGCGACTATTAGGCATTGATGTCGTTGGCGTACGAGGTGACCTCGTGGGTTCGCGATTGCGCATGACATGGCTTGATGAGCATTTCACTGTCATTCCTGATGACGCAGACGAGGAGACGCTCATTAGGCATACACGTGCATATATTCTGCGACTACTCGGAGGCATGTTATGCTTCGACTACTCCACCCTTTTGGTACACATGATGTACCTCCCATTACTTGAGGATCTTGATCATACAGCTACATACAGTTGGGGATCCGCTATATTAGCACATCTGTACAGATCCCTTTGTACCAGTTGTCAGGCAGATGCACATCAGATTGCTGGTTGTATGGATTTAGTACAGATGTGGTCCTGGGAGCGTTTTCCACACATCACTCCTCGAGCTATCGCACCTCTTGCAGCAGAGCTATTTCAGGATTGTCCTCATGGACGATGGTATGTTTACTTCATTACTTTCATTTATTTAATACTTATGTTTTTTTTATCAACTTACTGTGTATTACTATTTTGTATCCAGGTGGAGTCAGCCTCAGAAGCATGCACACACACCGAGACATAGTGTGCACAACTTTCGACAGATATTCGATGCATTAGTGCCAACTGATGTAAGTCAAGCAGTAATTTTTTATATTTTTTTGTCACTATTTTAAGTTCTTACAATGTAATCCTACTAACATTATCTTGCTAATATGTCACTTACTTTTTGAGTTTATATTTCAGGTTTCATGGACTCCATATACAGGTTATGTCTATGCATCACTTCCACCATACTGCACAGCTATGATTAGAGATCGTGCTGCAATGGTGCCACTCATCCACTTCCATATCATTGAGTGGCACCAGCCCGATCGGGTCATGCGCCAGTTCAGTTATATACAGAATATCCCGATGGCACCAGGACAGCCAGAGGGGTTGCATTCGATTGTACTTACAGGTAGACAGTCGATGAACTGGCGGCAGTTTCATGCATCTCATATTGAGCTGTGGGACGCGCGTGCCCGATATGGTATTTCTCGATTTGGATATCTCACATCACAGTATCAGTTATCTGCCCAGGGGGATTAAGCAGATTGGTATTGACGTCATACCATCACGCATCTTACACGTCAGGGGATTGGCATTCAACAGATGGTAAACTTATTAAGATATATTATATTTGTTTAACTCTTTTATGGTATTAATTTGAATGACATTTCATTTTCAGACAGACAACATTGATCATCTTGAACATATCACACATCCTCCGGAGGAGGCATATATTAGACGTGATGTAGTTCATCGAGATGTGTTGGCTCTCTACGACCATCTTCGGATGATACGAGACAGTTTTTATGATGAGGAGCCACAGGTATATCCTGATCCATATCATCCAGCTGGAGCTCCTGAGGGTGAGGGTGATGATGTGCCTGCTGATGACGATGTATCGCCGCCACCGTCGCCAGCTGAGAGACGGAGACGAGGACCTCGGGAGGGGCAGAGGCGGCGAGATAGACATCCGAGAGCACCTCCTGCAGATGTGGAAGCACCACATAGAGATGATCCTGCCCAGCTTATTGATAAGGTTGCACAACAGGGAGACGTTTATAGACCACATCTATCATCTCCAATGACTACTATGGACTACGAGCTGGATCAGGTGACACGGCTTGTGGCAGCCCCCTCTCCTCCCGGCGAGGACTTCTTCAGTATGTCATTTCTACCATTTTTAGGAGCCTCGGGACCATATGGCTCAACGCATGATTATGGGCAGTCATCCACGTATGATTTTGGGCAGTCATCCATGCATGATTTTGGTCAGCCCTCTACACAGCATCATGAGGAGGCACTGGATGCACCAGAAGAAGAGGATCCCGTTGATAGGACACCGAAGCGACACGTACGTCGGACACGGGGAGGACGTGAGATTCAGACACCACGTTGTGGTACCGGGGGCATCGACGTTGATTTATTCAGATGCCATGATATATATGTTAAAAACCCTCTTTATATAGAGAAATGAATGTTATTTAGACATATAATTAGAAAATAAAATATATAGTATATACAAAATAATATAAATGAAACTTTAAACATTGATTAAACGTATAAGAAATACTCAAAAACAACATAAAACATGGATTAAACATATAATAAATAGTTGAAAACAAAAGGATTTTCCAAAAAATTGTTAGTGAAAAATAATATATAAGCTTTCAAAAGCGCCTACTTGAAACTTAAAAATGGTTCAAGTACGTGACTTTGAAAGACTATAAAATATATACTATGAAACGAATAAAAAACAGAAACTTTAAACATTGATTAAAAATATAATAAATAGTTGAAAACAAAAGGAATGTCAAGTACATGATTTTGGAAGACTATAAAATGAGGATACTATTATTACAATGAGCTGTTCTTATATGGTTATCCAGTATTTCAGTTTTTATTTATATTTTAGGCATACTTTATATTTGATATCATTCAAAGTCGACTTCTTGAAAGATATCATTAATTATTAAATTTAAAATAGAGAACTTTAAAAGCATATAAAATATACAGCATAAAATTAGATATCCAATTCACGGTAAGAAAGACCACAAGGTCCAAAAATGGCGTGTTTATGTGGAGGTTCTGGTATTTGTTGCAGTGAATTGGATATCAAAATCGATATTGGATATCAAGAAAGGTTGAAGCCGCCTTTCGTTTTGGGGGGAACACCACCACAATGTCTTACATGCAGCTTAAATGTTCAATTCAGTTTCATTAAATCTGGATAGCCCCTCATTTTTACCGAAATATCAGTCACATATCCAAATTAACCCCCCAATTCTGACGCCCCTGGTTTCATACCGTTCAACAAAGGAGAGACGTCCATGGTAAACCTCCTTCGTTGAACGGTATGAAACCAGGGGCGTCAGAATTGGGGGGTTAATTTGGATATGTGACTGATATTTCGGTAAAAATGAGGGGCTGTCCAGATTTAATGAAACTGAGTTGAACAGTTAAGCTGCATGTAAGACACGGTGGTGGTGTTCCCCCCAAAACGAAAGGCGACTTCAACCTTTCTTGATATCTAGTATCGATTTTGATATCCAATTCACTGCAACAAATGTCAGAACCTCCACATAAACACACCATTTTTTTGACCTTGTGGTCTTTTTTACCGTGAATTGGATATCTAATTTTATACTGTATATTTTATATGCTTTTAAAGTTCTCTGTTTTAAATTTAATAATTAATGATATCTTTCACTAACATTTTTTTTTAAATTCCTTTTGTTTTCAACTATTTATTATATGTTTCATCAATGTTTAAAGTTTCAGTTATATCCGTGTAATAGTTTATGTTTTATAGTCTTTCAAATTGAAAGCTTATAAATTATTTTTTATCAACATTTTTCATTAAATTCATTCTATTTTCAAATATTTATTATATGTTTAATCAATGATTAAAGTATAATTTATATCGGTGTTATAGTTTATCTATTATAGTCTTTCAAAGACAAGTATTTGAAACATTTTTAAGTTTCAAATAAGTGTTTCTGATTTCTTAAAAAATATTTCTCATCGACATTTTTTTATGAAATTCCTTTTGTTTTTAACTATTTGTTATATGTTTAAAATACAATTATTACAAATTATTATAAGTAATTATATTTGTAACTATTAAAAATTAATATAATTATAAGTTATTATAATTATAAATTAGTTATAAATAATTAATTGTCATTAATTAAATTACAAATTATTTATTATTAATATTTGATTATTACAAATTATTCTATCTTTATATATACATTATATATTTATTCTATTTATATTTATATAATTATAATAAATATATAATTATAATTATAAATATTATAAATATATACTTATAACTCTAAATATAATAAATATATAATTAAAATAAATAATTATTATAGGCATATATTAATTATAATTACATATTTTTTATAATTACATATTTATAATGTAAAAAATATATAATGTATATATATAGAATTATATACTTATATATATACATTATATATAATTAAAATTGCATATTTACAATGCAAAAATATATATGTAATGTATACATAAATATATAATTACATTTAATACATTTATTATATTTATTACATTTATAACTTTTATTATATTTATATAGTTATTATATTTTTGTATTTACTATATTTATAATTATATAATTATTATATTTTTGTTTTTACTATATTTATATATTTATTATTTTTATATATTTATCATAATTATTATATTTATAATTATAAATTTATTATAATTCTCTAATTAATATTATATTGAATATATAATAATTATAAATATAATAAATATAATAAATATAATAAATATAAAAATTATCTAATTATATTAAATGTAACATAATAAATTTAAAAAAATTAAAAAAAAACAAAAAAAAACAGTATAGTGCCACTTGAAGTGGCGTTATTCAATTCTTTGAATAGTGCCACTTGAAGTGGCGCATTTACCTAAATAATTTCTACCCTATTCCATTAAAAAAAATTAACCCCTCGGCTAGATTGGCCTGTTCTTAACTATGGGGCCGGTATTTTTGACAATAAAAAAAAAACCACATTTTCGCGTTGGAACTCCGGATAAACCTAAAAATTTGAACCCACAATTCCTTTGACGTTTTTTTGGTGCTACGAACATTCAAAGGTGCGGTGCCCATTCCTTCCAGCCCTTCCTGTTCAGAGTCTTCGGCGGAGTCTCCATTGGCGGACGGTCCCATCATCACAGAATATAGTGGTTCATGAACCCTGACAAATGATTATCAATTCAAACAACCCTCCCTCTATATATACAGAGGGAGGAGACGGCAGTGAACCGGACACCCAAAACCAGCACCTCTGCTCGTTTCTTTATGGAGTTTCCTTTCTTGACGCCTGCCTCCAGCCACCGCCGCCTGATCGGGCGCACCAAGGTCCCCAGCCGCCGTCGTCGCTGCGTGGAAACAGTGAAACACCACAAAACCAGACTGTACATACTGGGGCGCTGCCTCTCCATGCTCCTCTGCTGGCGCCTCCACCGCCATCGCTTCCCGGAGGACCTGCCCGTTCCCACCCGCAGGCGTCCATGATCGTTCGCGCCGTCTTCCGCCGGGAGGTCCCTGGAATATAAAGTCGACGCCGGGATGGAGGTCCCCATGAATTCGAAGCCCGGACCCCTGACGCCACAATTCTCATTCAAAAGGGGAAATGGGCGTCGTGATGATCATATAATTTTGCTCTGTAAACCCACCATAAATTGATTATGGGGATAACAGAATATGCCTGAAATACCGAAAGGTTTCAAAAGAACTCGATTCTCTGATTCTCCTCCTTAAATGAAATATCTGCACTCTACTCCCAGCTTAAACCCCCGTTGGTTTCCAAATCAGGGGTTTGCGTGTTCTATTGGAAGTCGTGCGTTGCCGTGAAGAGATGCGTGCGTCGTGGTTGGTTAGTTAAAGATGTTTTCATTTGATTTCACCACTGTGAATGTAGGACTCTAAGCCATAAATCTCATAGGTGAATGACATTAGGCCGTAAGGAAAGTAATCAAAATGTAGTGATAAATAAATTACCGGTAGCATGATTTCGAGTTTTCAAGTGAAGGAAATCTTTACATCCTGATGACGATTGTCACACCGCAACAGGTCCGAGTTAACCAGAATTTCCAGAATTGAAAGTTCCTGCCTTTGAGGGATTTTGTGAGACTTAAAATTCTGGAGGTTTGACTCAAAATTGGAGATCTTTTTTGGATGAATTTGACTATCATAATCAAAGAAAATTGAAGATCAATTGTAAGGTCAACTTGGAGATTATCTCAAAATTGAAGAGTTGTCTTTCTATACAAAGAGGGGAGGGGGATCATGGATCAAAGCAGAGGAATTCCAAATCTCATCTCTGGAAGAAAGAGAGAGAATATAAGAAGATCCTGGAGTCTATCCCACTAGAAGATTGTGGAGTTTCATCATGTGGATGATGGAGGAGTTGATTTCTACACCATCATTGATGTAACCTATATTCTTGATTCATGGAGATCAAGATAGATTCACTTGGAGGACCGGTGAGCTTTCAAAGTGGTTGAGAGTTGCAAGTAATCTACTTTTGAGGGTTGTAAATCTGGAGGGTCAATGAGACCGCACAAAATTGTAAAGAAATAAGCAATACGCTTATCAAATCCATTTTACATGTTTATGCTATTTTTATTAAAGACTAATTAGTCTAGAGTAGTTGGAAGAACACTTGATTTTTCATGGAATAGATCAAAGTTATAAATGTTGGCATAAACACGGAGAAAAAGTGAATGTAGCTAGTGGCTGGGATAGAACTGCGTGTTATGGATCATCTTATATGATTACAAGTGTCAAAAATGAAGAATACTCTATTGAGGATGTGATTACATATTTGAATGATGATGAAGATCGTATTAAGGAAATGACAAGGATAGTTGAAGATAAACTTTGTTATTGCCTAAAATTGTTTGAGAAGTTAAAGAGTGGTGAAAATACACCATTGCATGCTAGTTGCACTAAATATATAGCATTTTCAGCCATAGCTCATGAGTTGAGTGCTGAGATACCTATTCCACTTGATGATGATGATAATCATATGGTCGGACGAGCTGTTGGAACATTCGTAGCATGACCATCACATCTTGTAAAAACATATTGACAAGGAGGTATTCATTTCAAATTTGTTTTTCAAGACATTTAACAATTAATGAAAAAATATTTGAACCAATGAATGTTATTACAGATGGAAAAAGGGAAGGGGGTGAAATGAAAGATTGAATCAAAACCATATAAAGTATTGACCAACTAATCAAAAAGATTTTCTAAAAGCACATTTACCTCATCCGTTCTATATCCTCATTTACTATCATTGAATCTTCATATGGATACAAAGTTACAAAATGGTAGTAGTCACATAATTTATTTTGATGAAAATATATATGGAGTGGAATAGGAAGACTATATTGGTGTTGGGAATGTAAATGAAATCCTCAACTATGAATGGCTAGGAGACTCAGTGGTAGATGTATACATGAGGTATATTTTAATGATTTTATTTTCCAAAACATGATATACTATGTTAATTATGACTAAATACATTTCATATTTTTAGAAAATGTATATATCCATACTAATTTAAGGGATTTACCCATAAAAAATCGGACTTGTTAGTCCTCACACCACCTCTACAGAAAAAAATAGAATCCAAAAAAATGGATGAAATAGTGGAAAATTGGGTCAAATCGTTTGAAAGAAAACTTTTAGATGACAAACTCTTCTTAATACCAATGATTCAAGGGTAAAACTATACAATTTAATCATATCAAATATATTTTAATTTCTTTCATTACTTCTTCCTTTTTGTGTTTTTGGAAATATTGGATGCTCATTGCGGTCAATTTAGATACTCTAAAGATTTATTTCCTGGATTCACTGCATAGATACCCAATAAACCTACCACACATGATAGAATTTATCAATAAGTAATAAACTACACCCAATATTCTATAACTAAACTCCAAGTTATATAATTTATATTATCTTTTAATGAGTATTCTGTTATGATATGGCAGTGCATCAATATAGTGAAAATAAGGAATAAGGCCACGGGCTAAGCACAAACATGTTGAAAAGTTGTATGACTGGACAAGTATCAGGGTATATATAATAATATTACACTATCCAAACACATATGAAAACAAATTACTTATTTTTATCAATGTTTACACTGTGTCCGAAATAAACAAATGGAAAAGATTGTGGTTATTATGTTTGTAAATTTATGAGAGAGATCATATTCCATGAACAAACTAGCATCCTCAAAGAGGTATTTCAAAGATAATAATTATTTTATTTAAAATATTTATTAATCCTTTGTGTATTTATATTTTTCCAGTACTACTATGACTGTTGAAAAGACACATATTCACAAGATGATATAGATTTTCTTAGAAATGAATGGACAACATACCTGATAGAATGTACAAAAATTGCTTGAAGAAGTGACTTCCATAGAAGTAATGGATTGTTTCATATTTATATTTAATTTATTTATTTTTATTATTACTCATATAATAATTGTTTTCTTATATAGGTGGATTCCTTTATTCGAGTTGGGGGGGGGGGGTTGTTCGAAGCTGCTCATGCTCGTGAGAGATTGGGCTTTGAGGCTGCAACTGAGATAATGACAACAAAGGAATGAGTCAAGAATGTATACAAACATCATGAAAAGGTGAATTCATAATAATTATTTAATTAATTTTTTCATCATTTTTTCTACTATTTGTAAGTTAATTTCCTTATCATTTTTATCTAACACTTATTTAGTTTTTTCACAGATCTTTACGCTTTCCAATGATTTTCTTTATCGAGTTGCCAACACTTCATAGAGTCGATGTTATTTAGAAGAAAAAACTTTCTCGTTGAAAACCGGCAGATTGGAGAAAGATCAAGTGCTCATTGTGGTGACTTATCATGATATAATGGGAACATGAGCTTTATCCACTCCCTTGGCTTTCAACAACTAGAAAGGCTTTTCAACTAAGAACATTAATTCAATATGCAGTGTTGACAGTTTGACAAAGAAATACAATGGAAATTGTGATAAAATTGGTAGTTAAGGTTTGTTTCATGTCTTTGGGATGTGTAGGAATCATCTGCACCTCAATCTGACACATGGTGTGACAGATATGAATCTAAGTGCTTCTTTCTATTTAAAATTGACATAAATGTTAGTAAAAAAGACAACTGACATACTCAAAAACAAGAAAACCTATTCATATTGATTTGACACTTTAAGAAAATGGTCCACAATTCATTTATGACATGTAGGAATCAACCACACCTCAATCTGATACATGATGTGCCCGGTATGACTCAAAGTGTCTCTTTTATTTAAAATTGACATTAGTTTTAGTAAAAAGAACAAATGACATACTAAAAACTGAGAAAACATATTCGAATTATTTTGATACTTTAGAACAATGATCCATAATTCATTTTTGACATGTATGAATCAAACACACATTAATATTATGCACGGTGTGACTAGTATAATTCAAAGTGTCTCTATTTATTTAAAATTGACATCAATTTTAGTAAAAATAACAAGTGACATTCTGAAAACCCAGAAAACAAATTCAGATTGTTTTGATACTTTAAGAAAATGATCCATAAGTCATTTTTGACATGTAGGACTCAACATCACCTCAAACGGACACACAGTGTGACCGCTATAACACTAAGTGTGTCATTTTATTTGAAATTGACATTGATTTAATTAAAAAGAACAAATGACAAACTGAAAACTGATCAAGCGCATTTGGATTGTTTTGATACTTTTGGAAAATGATACATGATTCATTTTTGACGAGTTGGAATCAATTGTATCTCAATCTGACACACGGTGTGACTGGCATGACTAAAAGTTTCCATTATCATTTTAACATTGACATTTTAGTTCAAAAAATTTCACTCACTGAAAACCAAGAAAATACGCTTCAATTGTTTTGATGATTTAAGAAAATGATTCATAAGTCATTTGTGATGTGTATGAAGTAGTCTCACATCAAACTGATGCACGATGTGACCGATATGACTCAAAATGCATATTTCAAGTTTGAAATGACATTTTAGTAAAAAAACACAATTGACATACTAGAAACTGAGAAAACACATTCATATTGTTTTGATAATTTAGGAAAATGATCCATGAGTCATTTTTGACGTATAGGAGTCAACCAAACCTCAATCTGATGCACGGTGTGACCGCTATGACTCTAAGTGTGCCTTTTTATTTAAAATTGATATTAATTTAAGTAAAAAGGAACACGTGACATACTAAAAACCAAGAAAAAACATTTAGATTGTTTTGATACTTTAGAACAATGATCCATGAGTCATTTTTGACGTGTAGACATCAATTGCACCTCAACCCAACACACGGTGTGACTGGTATGACTAAAAATGTCCATTATCAGGTTAAAATTGACATTTTAGTTCAAAAAATTTCACTCACTGAAAACCAAGAAAATATGCTCCAATTGTCTTGATGATTTAAGAAAATGATTCATAAGTCATTTGTGATGTGTATGAAGTAGTCTCACATAAAACTGATGCACGATGTGACCGATATGACTCAAAATGCATGTTTCAAGTTTGAAATGACATTTTAGTAAAAAAACACAATTGACATACTAGAAACTGATAAAACACATTCATATTGTTTTGATAATTTAGAAAAATGATCCATGAGTCATTTTTGACGTATAGGAGTCAACCAAACCTCAATCTGATGCACGGTGTGACCGTTATAACTCTAAGTGTGCCTTTTTATTTAAAATTGATATTAATTTAAGTAAAAAGGAACAAGTGACATACTAAAAACCAAGAAAACACATTTAGATTGTTTTGATACTTTAGAACAATGATCCATGAGTCATTTTTGACGTGTAGAAATCAATTGCACCTCAACCCAACACACGGTGTGACTGTTATGACTAAAAATGTCCATTATCAGGTTAAAATTATCATTTTAGTTAAAAAAGTGTCACTCACTAAAAACCTAGAAAACACGCTCCAATTGTCTTAATAATTTAGGATAGTGATTCATAAGTCATTTTTGAGGTGTATGAAGTAGTCTCACGTCAAACCGACACATGATGCGACCAGTATGAATCAAAATGCGTGTTTCTATTTTGAAATAATATTTTAGTAAATAAACACAACTAGCATACTGAAAACCAAGAAAATGCATTCAAATTGTTTTGATAGTTTAGGAAAATGATCTATATGTCATTTGTGATGTTTATGAATCATGAATCTCAATATGATGTACGGTGTGACTGGTATAACTTAAAGTGTCTCTTTTTATTTAAAACTGACATTAATTTTAGTAAAAAGAACAAGTGACATAATGAAAACCGAGCAAACACATTCAGATCGTTTTGATAATTTAAAAAAACGATCCATGAGTCATTTCTGATGTGTATGAGTCAACCACACCTCAATCCAATGCACGATGTGACCTCTATGACTCTAAGTGTGTCTTTTTATTTAAAATTGAAATTAATTTAAATAAAAAGAACAAGTGACATACTAAAAACTGAGCAAACACATTCAGATTGTTTTGATACTTTAGGACAATGATTCATGAGTCATTTGTGATGTGTAGGAATCAACCACATCTCAATCCAATGCATGGTGTGACTGGTATGACTAAAAGTGTCTGTTATCAGTTTAAAATTGACATTTTAATTCAAAATGTGTCACTTACTGAAAATTAAGAATACGCACTCCGATTGTCTTGATAATTTAGGACAACGATTCTTAAGTCATTTTTGATGTGCATGAAACAGTCTCACATCAAACCGATGCACGATGCGACCAGTATGACTCATAATGCATGTTTCTAGTTTAAAATGACATTTTTGTAAAAAAAACAAAACTGACATATTGAAAATTGAGAAAATGCATTCGGATTGTTTTGAAATTTTAGAAAAACGATCCATTAGTAATTTGTGACAGGTATGAATCAACTAAATCTCAATCCGACACACGGTGTGACTGGTATAACTCCAAATGTGTCATTATTTAAAATTGACATTAATTTTAGTAAATGAACAAGTGGCATACTCAAAACCAAGTAAGCACATTCAGATTGTTTTGATATTTTAGGACAATGATTCATAACTTATTTGTGATTTGTAGGAATCAACTTCACCTCATTACGACACACGATGTGACTAATATAGGTCCAAATGTGTCTTTTTTATTAAAAATTGACATTTTATTAATGTATTCTTTTATATTAATGTTTAATTTATTTCTTTATAGTATTACTATCATAATATTTGTTTTCCTATATAGGTGGATTCTTTTTCTCGGGTTGAGATGATTTGTTCTAATACCATGGATGGACATTTTTGAGAGGGGATCGGGGGCGTCAAACGATGAAACATTAATATTTTTAAATGTTTGTTGGATAATTGTAAATGTAATCATATAAAACATTGTTTGAAATGTATATAGCTGTGTTTTTTTGTATTCATGATGTCAAATTTATTTCAATTAAATTATATATTTTGCATTGACAGTTTACATGTTTTTGCTGGGTGTGTTGTTATATTAACAACATACTATCGCAAGCTAGGCCTTTATCAGTGCTAATTCAAGCGTTGATAAAGGCCCCCCTTTATGAGCGTTATTTAAAGTGCAGATAAATGATCATCTTTATCAGCGCTGCGATTAACAATGCATTTTTAACACTGTTAAAAGTCTTTTTGTGCATTGTAAAAGAACATATCTATAATAGTGCGAGTTTTATCGGATCACACTAAGGATTAGCCTTCTCATACAGAGAGGCGAACCTTGTAAATCATTGTGCCTCTTGTGTCAGTGTGTTTGTTTGCGCCAGAAAAGAGAGGAGAGAGGGAATTTGAGAATCAATTCACCTTAACAAGTGAAAGAGGTTAAAAAATGAATACAAGGATAAAAGTAGACAATTGGTTATTGAAAAGGACAAATACTGATTCACCCTCCCTCTCAGTATCAATCATATCCCTTCTTGTATCCTTCAATATATATATATATATATGACATATAATGTCTGGGCCTACATATCATGTAAGGGTTCTCTCTCAACCCAATTAAAAAAAGGTTTATTTTCTTAACAAAAGGGGCATGACCCCAGCTTATTTCGTTGATATATGGAATATATAATAATAAAAAAATCATATGATAATTTCAAAAAGTTTAAAAGTTTAATTAATTCATTTAAACATTAAAGTTACTTATCTTTTAATATCGCAGGCAAAATAAATAAATATTTACTTCAAAATATTTTATTAGTGTTATTACTACCACTGATAAAATACAACTTTTATCAACGCTAAATAAAAATATGATAAATGTGTGGTCTTTATCATTGATAAAATAAGTACCGATAAAAGTGAAATTTTATCGGACATTATTTTTAGCGCTGATAAAAATTGTCTTTTATAAGCGTTTATAAGAAGTGTTGATAAAAGATAACACATTTTTTCCACAATTCTGTAGGTGTAAACTTTGATTTCTAAAACTAATGGAAACTATTTATAGAAGATGCCTGAACATTGAACCTCTATTCCTACATGAAATTCGCCAATCTAATCACTATTATGTTCTTGTCTAAGAATTAAATATGGTTATTTGTGAGAATTTCACTAATTCAAGATTCTAAAATGAAAAACTTTAGCAATAGGCTAATATCACTTACAATTAAGTCCATCATTTTAGGGGGATTGTTCTTAATATCACTTTATATTAACGATTCACATGGTGAGGTGTTTTATACGGAATGTTGCATGCACGTGTGGAATGGTGAGGTGGCGCGGTCTTCTTCCAGAGAGCCGTGGTAGGGGAAGCGTGCGGCGCAACTCGTCTACCCTCTTCTAGAGATCCCTTTGTCTGCTTTTGGCACAAATTGTTGGGCCGCTGGGCTCCGCGACCCCACGCACCGCACCCCTCCTCACTTTTATATACGAGTCTCAATGGGCGGATGGCCCATTGAGACTCGTATATAAATAGAGGAGACGGAGAGTACATAGAGCATCGGAACCGGCACCCAAAATTAACATCTCTGATCATTCCCACAGGTCGTTTATTTATGAAGATTCATTTCTTGACGCCTGCCGCCCGCCACCACCGCCTGATCGGGCGCACCACGGCCCCAAGCTTGCACCGTCGCTGCGTGGAAACAGTGAAACACCAGAAAACCAGACTGTACATACTGGGGCGATGCCTCTCCATGCTCCTCTGCTGGCGCCTCCACCGCCATCGCTTCCCGGAGGACCTGCCCGTTCCCACCCGCAGGCGTCCATGATCGTTCGCACCGTCTTCCGCCGGGAGGTCCCCGGAATATAAAGTCGACGCCGGGATGGTGGTCCCTGTAGGGATTTGGTTGTGAAGCGGAATAAAGAAATGCAACCAAACATGCAAGGATCGTGCTGGAGATATGTACCGATTAATGCAAGAACAATCAAAACAGAAATCAAATACAGAATTGTAAAATGAACAAGAGATTTACGTGCTTCGGTCCCGTTTGGGACCTACTGCACGGCAAGAACACCCCACACACACACGCATTTTATTAACTCTTAAAGAGGAAACAATTACAATGAACCGATTCAGTCGAACGGGTATGAGCAACAGGGATAACAGATCTGGAATCTCAAATAAAAGCGCAAGAAAGTATGTGATACTCACAACGCCGGGCTGTAAATCGCCCGGCCGTCCTGTTCTCTTCCAAATGACGCCGATGACGCCGGATCTGGTTCGAAGTACCTCGCGGCTGGCCGTCGAAGTGCTGTCGCCGAACGAATGGCCGTGACGGAGCTCCACCAGATGCGGTACACAGGCTGTGTGCCGCGAAGTCGGTTGCCGCCGAGGTAACCCTACACGGGCTCGAGAGCCAGGATCCAAGAACGTCGAGGAAGGCTTGGTATCGTCTCTAGGAAAATCAGCGCGAAGAAGATGTAACCCCCGAGTCAAAACAGAGGTGGTGAAACCCTCTGCATTCGACAGTTTTCGCGAAACGGCCAGAACTGAACGGCTGATTGAAACATTCTGTTCAAACAATCAGAACAGGTGGACGGCCCTGCTGAAAGGGGCGGCAAGGGAGATCAACAGCCAGAATGCAAGGGGCGACATCAAGTGGATTGCCAGCGTGGCAAAGGATGGTGCGGGAGAATAAAACAAATGGCAGGAGAAAAGTTAAACAAGAAGAGTTTATAAAACATCATTTATAAAACGAATTTAATGAAAAACATAATAATGAATTAAAACTCATTAATTCACAAAACTCCACCATTTTTAATTAAATTCAGGGATGTTCTTGCACCTAGGGCTACGGAACAGAAACCAAGTTCAAACTATCTAGGCAATATTTGAACTTTGATAAAATAACAGCTTTAGTCAAACTATCAGCTGGATTTTTATCAGTGTGTATCTTATTGACACACACGGTTCCTTGTTCTATCACATCTCTAATAAAGTGTAATCTAATGTCTATGTGTTTTGATTTACCATGGCAAACTAAATTTTTAGAAATATGTAATGCAGATTGACTATCAGAGAAAACATTAATAGTTAAATCAAAGAGCTTGAGTTCAGAAGACAAGACTTTAAGCCATAAGGCTTCCTTTACCGCCTCGGTGAGTGCTATGTACTCAGCCTCAGTGGTGGAGAGGGCAACAACAGACTGCATGTTGCACTTCCATGAGATAGCCCCACCGCAGGCAGTGAACACGTATCCAGTCAATGATTTTCTGGTGTCAATGTTACCTGCATAATCATCATCTACAAAGCCTACCAAAATGTTAGAAGTATCAACATTTTTACCAAAACATAAAGACAAATTAGATGAACATGATAAATATCTGAGAAGCCATTTGAGAGCATGCCAATGGGGCTTCCCAGGAGCGGCCATAAATCTGCTCAGGGTGCAGATGGAAAAAGCAATGTCAGGCCTGGTGCAAATCATAGAGTACATTATACTACCAACAATGCTAGCATATGGAATTTTAGACATAAATTGCACATCATCATCAGCAGTGGGTGCTTGTGTCAAAGACAATTTGAAGTGTTGAGCAAGAGGTACATTCACAGGTTTGAGAGATTCAAACATGTACCTCTTCAAGATCTTTAAAATGTAAGCATGCTGAGATAAGTAGAGCAATTTATTAGGTCTATCTCTGATGATTTCAACACCTAAAATCTGCTTAGCTGCACCTAAGTCTTTCATTTCAAAATTGCCTTTCAATTGGGATTTAATTGAAGTGATAAAACTCATATTCTTACATATGATAAGCATGTCATCTACGTAAAGCAGAAGGTAAATCATACAACCTTGAATAGACTTGAAGTAGACACAAGCATCATACTGGCTCCTGGTAAATTGGTTATTTAACATAAAGGAATCAAATTTCTTGTACCATTGTCTTGATGCCTGTTTTAAACCATACAGGGACTTATTCAAAAGACAAAATTGGTTGGAATTGAATTCCTTTGAATAACCATCATGAGGTTTCATATAGAGTTTTTCATTCAAATCCCCATGCAAGAAGGCAGTTTTAACATCAAGTTGCTCGATGTGCAGATCGAGATAGGCAGCGAAGGCTAATAAGAGCCGAATAGAAGAGTGTTTGACAACGGGGGAAAAAATCTCAGCATAGTCGATTCCCTCTCTCTGAAGAAATCCTTTGGCGACTAGCCTAGCTTTAAACCTCACTTTATTTCCCTCTGTGTTGTCTTCCTTTCTCTTATAAATCCACTTGGACCCAATCACTTTAGCATTCACAGGCTTGTGAACAACAGTCCAAGTGTGATTTTTCTTTAGAGATTGCATCTCTTCATTCATAGCTATGATCCAATGCTTTGAATCCTTATCTTTTAGAGCTTGCCTATACGATTGAGGATCATCATCGATGAGATCCTGGGCCACATGAAAAGCAAATGATGCCATATCATACTGGCTAAACCGAGCAGGAGGTCTAGAGACTCTCCTTTGTCTATCTCGGGTTAACTGATAATCTTGATGATCGGTGGAAGGTCCAGAGTCTGAGTCTGAACCGGAACTCATCTCAGAGTCAGCCGCATCAGTGGGCTGAGGAGGAGAAAGAATAGACTGAACATCAGTCTCAACATGAGTAGATGACTCATGTTCATCAGACTTATGAAAGTCTGGATCAGAACTATCAGGTGTGTCAATCCTGGTCTTAAGAGCAGAGGACTCATGAAAGACAACGTCTCTACTAATGATGCATCGTTGGTATCCCGGCTTATCCACCCAGAGTTTATATCCTTTAACTCCATCGGGATAACCAACAAAGATGCACTTGAGGGCTCTAGGCTCAAGTTTGTCAGTCTTGATGTGGGCATAGGCTGTACACCCAAAGACCCTTAAGTAGGAATATGATGGGGGCTTGCCGGTCCAGAGTTCTTCCAGAGTAATGAATTGATTCGCAGAGGAGGGACACCTGTTAATCAGGTGCACAGCAGTGCTTGTGGCCTCGGCCCAAAAGGATTTAGGGAGGCCGGAGTGAGAAAGCATGCTACGGACTCTTTCAAGGATAGTCCGATTCATCCTCTCTGCTAGGCCATTCTGTTGGGGAGTTTCCCTAAAAGTTCTGTGCCTCTTGATACCTTCAGACTCACAGTATTGAATGAACTCGGTGGACAGGTACTCAAGCCCATTATCCGTCCTCAAGGTCTTAACTCTTTTCCCAGTTTGATTCTCGACGGTGGCTCTCCAGGTTTTAAATGTTTGGAAAACATCAGATTTATTTTTGAGGATGTATACCCAAACTTTCCTGGAGTGATCGTCGATAAAAGTGACAAAATAGAAGCCTCCACCATGAGAGGAGGTCCTGGCCGGCCCCCACAAATCCGAATGGATATAATCAAGTGGGGCGGCCGCCTTGAAGGAGGATCTATTTAAGGTCACTCTTTTAGCCTTTCCCATCACACAATCTTCGCAAAATGGGAGATTCGCAGGTGTGATGTCATTCAGCAATCCTTGTTTGTTGAGTTCTTCAAGCCCTTTGGAGCTTACATGCCCCAGCCTTCTATGCCAGAGCACAGTGTTGTCAGTGTTTGTGGCATAAACACTACCCAACTGTCTTGAATGAGTCATGCCATTCAAGACATATAGACCATTCACAAGGGAACCTTTAATAATGGTTCACGATCCTTTTGATACTTTTATAGTACCAGATTCAGATCTAAAGGTATATCCCTTTTGATC
Source organism: Viscum album (assembly GCA_963277665.1). Classification (NCBI taxonomy): domain Eukaryota; kingdom Viridiplantae; phylum Streptophyta; class Magnoliopsida; order Santalales; family Viscaceae; genus Viscum; species Viscum album. Next base: position 1,190,732,993 of record OY728123.1, on the reverse strand, counting down.
TAGGACTCCTAGGGAGATCAAGTTTCGTTGCAAAATGGGGACCCACCTTACATCAAGTAAGGTGATGATGGAATGATCATCCAATTCTATCAGCACAGATCCTCTTCCCTCAACCTTGCATCTCTTGTTATTCCCTAATAGGACGTCCCCTTCCACTTTCTCGACCAGCTCTAAGAAGGACTCTCTATGGGGACACATATGAAAGGAGCAGCCGGAGTCAAGGACCCACTCGCGGTCGAGTGTATGGCTGGACACATTTAGAACTTCGGCTGTGTCATAACCGGAGTCAACAATAAGAGACTGGTCAGTGGGATGCGCGCGTTCTTGTTCTCTCTTAAGCTTCCTACACTCGGGCTTAATGTGCCCAGGCTTCCCACAATGGAAGCAAGTAACTTTTCTGTCTTTGTTATCATTGTTCTTTGTCTTTTGATCGTGCCTTGGTTCTTTTCTATTACTACTTTTGTCTCTGCTAAAATGTTTCTTTTTGTTTTTAACCTGAGGCCTTCCCCTAGTGAATAAACTCTCAGCCTCACCTTTGGCCTTAGGTTTTGAGTGAAGATCCTTAGATAGGATGGCGGACTTGACTTCTTCTAGAGTCAAGGAGTCACGACCATACATCATGGTCTCGACCAAAGTGCTGTAGCTATGGTCTAGAGAGATAAGGAGAATAATAGCTTGATCCTCGTCATCTACTGTGACATCTATATTAGCTAAGTCAAGCATGATTTTATTGAACTCGTCAAGATGGGCTTTCAAGGAAGAGCCCGGTCTCATCCTAAAGGTAAACATGCGGTGCTTCTTATAGAGCCTACCAACAAGGGAGGCAGTCATATAAAGCTTCTCTAACTTGAGCCAGATGCCGGCAGCAGTGGACTCAAAGGCCACTTCCCTAAGGACTTTATCTCCTAAGGACAGTAAAAGGGAACTATGGGCTTTGACTAGAGTGTCATTAGGGATGGGTTGGTGTTCGGTTACGGTTTGACCAGCTTCATTAACAGTTGTTATGGGTTTAGTTGGCCCGGACAGGGCATCAATGAGACCTTGTTGGACTAATAATGCCCTCATTTTAATACGCCATAAATTGAAGTCATTATCTCCATCAAACTTTTCGATTTCATACCTCATTGTAGACATATTTATAAACAGCGAGTTCGATGCCAAGTAATTGGGGACAACGAGAGCGTACGCCCCCAAAAGACCGGCCAATACTCACTAGAAATAAATTTGTACAATGTTTAGTGAAAAACGAAAACAAAATAATTTGATCAAGATGATGATTTCGGTCTTAAAAGGAATTGAAGACAACAATGTATACTGGAAGAATAAAACAGATACAAATGCGGAAAGAAACAGAAACCCAGTGTCAAAAAAAAAGGAAATTGTGGGTTGGATTAAACCAGAACCAGTAAACAGAATTTATACATGGCTGAAACAGAACACAGAAAGCGACAAATTAGCCAGATTTATGGACAGTACAGGGGGCTACCAAATTGTTGGTAGCCAGAAAAAAAAAATGCAATAACAAGAAACTGAATTTAAGACAGCCTATAGACAGTAGCAGTAATGCTTCGGGCAAGATTGTGAACAAACATTGAGCATAAAAAATACAGCAGACAAGGAGCAGTCATATACGAATCATACAGAAGCAAAGGAAATATACGACTGTAATTGCAGCTTAATCTTGCAGATATTACCGAGAAGCAAATATATGTAAACCAATTAACAAAAGGAACATATGTGTAATAACATCAAGGCAGATTGTGCACAAAAGGTAAATCAGGAAACACAGCAGCCAGATTGGCTCTGATACCACATGTAGGGATTTGGTTGTGAAGCGGAATAAAGAAATGCAACCAAACATGCAAGGATCGTGCTGGAGATATGTACCGATTAATGCAAGAACAATCAAAACAGAAATCAAATACAGAATTGTAAAATGAACAAGAGATTTACGTGCTTCGGTCCCGTTTGGGACCTACTGCACGACAAGAACACCCCACACACACACGCATTTTATTAACTCTTAAAGAGGAAACAATTACAATGAACCGATTCAGTCGAACGGGTATGAGCAACAGGGATAACAGATCTGGAATCTCAAATAAAAGCGCAAGAAAGTATGTGATACTCACAACGCCGGGCTGTAAATCGCCCGGCCGTCCTGTTCTCTTCCAAATGACGCCGATGACGCCGGATCTGGTTCGAAGTACCTCGCGGCTGGCCGTCGGAGTGCTGTCGCCGAACGAATGGTCGTGACGGAGCTCCACCAGATGCGGTACACAGGCTGTGTGCTGCGAAGTCGGTTGCCGCCGAGGTAACCCTGCACGGGCTCGAGAGCCAGGATCCAAGAACGTCGAGGAAGGCTTGGTATCGTCTCTAGGAAAATCAGCGCGAAGAAGATGTAACCCCCGAGTCAAAACAGAGGTGGTGAAACCCTCTGCATTCGACAGTTTTCGCGAAACGGCCAGAACTGAACGGCTGATTGAAACATTCTGTTCAAACAATCAGAACAGGTGGACGGCCCTGCTGAAAGGGGCGGCAAGGGAGATCAACGGCCAGAATGCAAGGGGCGACATCAAGTGGATTGCCAGCGTGGCAAAGGATGGTGCGGGAGAATAAAACAAATGGCAGGAGAAAAGTTAAACAAGCAGAGTTTATAAAACATCATTTATAAAACGAATTTAATGAAAAACATAATAATGAATTAAAACTCATTAATTCACAGTCCCCATGAATTCGAAGCCCGGACCCCTGACGCCACAATTCTCATTCAAAAGGGGAAATGGGCGTCGTGATGATCATATAATTTTGCTCTGTAAACCCACCATAAATTGATTATGGGGATAACAGAATATGCCTGAAATACCGAAAGGTTTCAAAAGAACTCGATTCTCTGATTCTCCTCCTTGAATGAAATATCTGCACTCTTAAACCCCTGTTGGTTTCCAAATAAGGGGTTTGTGTGTTATGTTAAGGAGAAGGTTGGGTGGATGTGATGTGATATATTGTCTTTTATTACCAACACATATTGTCAACACGAATCACATTCAAACTCAAATGAATTTAGGTGATTCGGATAAAGTGAAGGCTATTTGGAAGTTTGGAAGAGTTTGGAAGAAGATTGAAGCAGGAAATTGGCTCTTGAAAGGTGTTTTAGTGGAGTCAAAACAGATCATGCGGCAAGGTCAGGGATCATGCTATAATGTGTCTAGGTGAGAGTAACAATTGATGGAGTTACATAATGCATATGGTCATGCCGTGTTTTGATTGTGATGATGCTTGAGCTTGTCCTTTGTTAGCAACAAATCCCCAAGCATTTGTGGAGTTTTTTTTATACGTTTTCTGGGGAAAAAATTAAACGGTATAGGTTAATTTTTTTTCAAATACGCCACAAAGGCGGCATCGCCGATGCCGCCTTCACTCCCCCGCGCCGCTTTTGGCCCGGATCAATGACATGGCAAAGGCGGCAGGGAGGGGGGTGCCGCTTTTGCCTCAGCTCTCTATAAAAGGGCAACCTCACCTTCTCCTCACTCGATTTTCCCCTCATCTCTCATAAATCCACTCCTCTCTTAAAAATTCATTTTCCGTGCGGTTTTTTGCAAATCATCATTTAGAGGTATTTTTATTTATTTAATTTAATGTTTTTTATTTATTTAATTGAATTCTTTTTAGTTTTAAATATTTCATTTTTTTAATTAGTTTAGTCAGTTCTAAATATTTTGTTTATTAGGTTGTGTAATTAGTTATATATAGTTTGAAATAATTATTGTTAGTAGTATAGATTATGTATAAATTAAGTATAGATTAACTTAGGATTAAGTATTGTGAAATTTTGGTAGCATAAAAATTATGTGGTTATCTAAGCAATCAAATCTCTGTCTGGATACAAACAAGTGAATGTGGCTCTGGCACAAATGTACCTAGGAGTGAAAACTCCGACAAGGAGTTTCAGGCTTGACTCGGGGTATCCTGGTGCACGACAACAGATCTTGTTGCACTCCTGGTTTGACACTCCCGGGGGATATGCTTAAGATGATTCATATTTTCTTTATAAACTACTAAAATATCTAAGAAAAGAAAAATCAAATAAGTATATTTATTAATGATAAAATGATAATTATGATGTTATAGAATGAAATAAGGACAAAAGCATTAACGAATGAAAGTTATTATTAGTAATTAAATATGTTTAAGTAGTTTAATTGGTTATATATAATTTAGAAATAATACATATTATTAGTAATGACTAATTATAGATTAATTAATGATAACTTAGGATTAAAAATGAATACAAATGATTACTTGATTATAATTAACTAATGAATATAATATGATTAAGTATTAAAGAATAAATAATTAAAGAATAACTTAATAATGATTAACTAGTGATTAAAGAATGAATGATTAATTAAATTTATTATTAGTAATTAAAGATGTTATGTATTAAGTAGTTTAATTAATTATATATAGTTTAGAAATAATACTTATTATTAGTAATGATTAATTATAAATTAATTAATGATAACTTAGGATTAAAAATGAATACATGTGATTAGTTAATTATAATTAACTAATGAATATAATATTATTAAGGATTAAAGAATAAATAATTAAAGAATAAATAATTAAAGAATAACTTAATAATGATTAACTAGTGATTAAAATTTTATATAATGAAACATTACTAGCATATTTTAGGGTATAGAAAGGCATCCTAAAATTTCATTATAATAAATATTATATGGTCAACCATCATTGTTAATATTTGTTACACTCATAATTTTGATGAAAGAAGAATTATTGACGTAGAGAGTCATGTTTGCGTGTGTGTACTACTGTGGGGAGGTTATTCAAACTGAGCAAGGAGCTTTTTACAGTACACAACCAATAACGGTGGTTAGTACAACTGATTGTGTAACCATAAGTGACCTTCAAGAGAGAATTTGTGGCTCTTTAAATCTGGGACCTGATCAAGAGATCAAGTCTATGAGCTATAGACATTTGCAATTCCCAGCAACACTATGACATTTTGCTTGTCCATTGGTTGCTGATGCACAGTGGGTCCAAGAAATTAATTTATTTTCTCAATGGTCAGATGGTATCATGATGGAGTTATATGTTGATGTTTCTATTGTTCAACAACAACGTCCAGTTGTATGAAGACGTAGAATTACAAGAGTGGTCGAAGACAGTCCAACCCATGAAATTGAGCCTATTCCAAATGATGCAGCAAAAAAGAACAACCTAGATGATCTCTCGGATATACATGTCAATCCGACTTCCGATGAGGAGTTTCGTAATGATAGATTAGATGGTGACAATAGTGCTGATGAGGAGGGATCAATGGAAGTTAGTAAGGAGGTTTCGAGAAATACATTAGTTGTACATCAACTTCGACCTACAATAAATCATCCAGCACTCCTTTCATCTTGGTCATAAGTAATGAAACGTGTGCTTGAATTCGACAATAATGTTCTTACATTGGCAACTGAGTTCCCTGGAGTTGTACCAGATAGGTTTAGTGAGTTGGACAAAACCATATATGTTGGAAGGAATTTTCCAAGTAAAGATGCATTAAAAAGCATGCTAAAGAGATTTCACATTGAGAGACACTACAACTATATAGTTCGCGAATCATGTCATAGTAAATATTTCATATAGTGTGAGAAGTATGGGGATGATTGTAGATTTCTCTTAAGGGTGATTTTGGACATTACATTTGGAAGTTGGAGAATCTCAAAGATTGAGGCAGCTCATACTTGCATTCAGCCTAGCCTGACACAAGATCATACCTCATTGGATGCCGAATTTGTGTCATCTATTGTTGTTGAGATGATTAGGACATGTCAATATGTTCTGATAGCCCTTGTGCAAAATAGGATACAACATACATTTGGTTATAAGATTTCATATAATAAGGCATGGATGACGAAACAGAAGGCAATTGTGAAGGTCTATAGTGATTGGGATGACTCATATCGGGTGTTGCCGCAATTTCTAGTCATATTGAGGCATCATAACCAAGTTTTTTTTTCCATATTTATACAAACGAACATGTGTCTCACGATAACTGAATTGATCCATCTCGTGTTCAATTTCATCGGTTGTTCTGGGTATTCCTCCCCTGTATCTCCGCATTTGGTTTCAGAAAATAGTTTATTCAGATTGATGAAACGTTTCTATACGGAAAATAAAAGGGTGTATTGTTGATTGTGACAACCCAATATGGAAACTGTTCACCTCTTCCGCTTGCCTTTTCCATTGTAGAGAAAGAAAACTATGAATCATGGAGTTGGTTTCTGGTATGTATCAGTAACCATTTCACCAATATTCAGGGTGTTTCTTTGATACCTGATAGCCATCAGGAAATTAATGAGGCAATCACTGCGGATCCTGATACATGGAGATACCCAAATTCACATCATCAGTTCCGCATTAGACACATTTCTAGCAATGTGAAAAAAAAATTCCACAATGAACCAATGCAGAAGATAATCATGAGGCTTGGTACGCATTGTATTTGTTATTTTTTACTATTTCAACATAAATATAAAATCAAATTATGTGAAATATCATCTATTCGGTGTAGCATATGAATCAGATCAATGGTGGTTTGAAGAAAGTTTTGAACAAATCATCCAGGCTAATCAATAATTTTATGAATATATGATGTAGATTCTAAAAGAAAAATGGACATTGTCATATGATGGGGGAAGAGGTACGGACACATGACCAGAAACATTGCGGAGTGCATCAATGGTGTCTTCAAAGGGATTCACAAACTACCTATAACCTTTCTAGTTTATGAGACATTATATCGATGCGTGGAGTACTCTATTGATAGAAAAAAACTAGCATCAGATGGAATACATCAGGGGATAAGGTACGGAAAAAACATTAAACGAGAGATTGAAAAAAAATATTGAAGAAGCTTCTGGTTATCATGTCTTCCTTTTTTGATGAGAAGACTCTCGATTTGAAGTTCAAGAGCATTCAGATCCCATCAGAAATTTCATCGGTGAAAAAATAGTGGTATTACTGGAAACGAGGCAAAGTCAATGTGGAAACTTTTAGGCCATACGGTTTCTATGCACACACACCATCGCAGCATGTGCCTCTGTGAATATATCATGAGAATCATATGTTGATCCAGTGTACTGGATGGATACCATTGATAACTATTATGCTACACCATAGACACCTATTGGGGAGTATCGTTATTTTCTAATGCCCGAAGGCCAACCTATAGTGATACCTGACATCAATTGATTGTATCCTCATAGGATACCGAAGGCCGGTAGGATGCGTAATGAGACGGACTGGCCTCAAGAACAAGGGTAGATTTTGAGATGCACCATATGTCATAAAGAAGGTCATAACTGGAAACTATTCCCTAACATTGTTGGGTCGAGTTCATAGTATCAGCTAGAATGATGTATTGTCTTCATTGTGACATTCTCATATTATAAATTAAATTTTGTTATCTCTTCTTCTTTTTTCTTGGTTTTCTAAATCCCAAAACCCAAAAGTAGAACACTTAACCCAAAAACATATTTCCTAAACCTTAATATCAAAATTCTAAACCCTAAACCTTCAAACCTAAACCCTAACCTAAAAATCATAAACCTAAACCCTAAAACCTTACAAAAAACCAAAAACATAGATATATTCCCTTAAAGAATGTATCAATTAATAAAATTCTTACAAAGATATTTTCATTAATAAAATTCTATCACAACATAATTATTTCCATCTATTTTTTTCTCTTCTTTCCTCTTGTTATCTTTATTTAATTTAGAACCAAAAGACATGGAGAATTATATTTCTTTTGGTAAAAATAACTTCATAAAACAATGTGAATAATCATGTCATGTCTTGCATTATACAAGTCATAAAATTATCTTGACCATAACGTTATATTTAAATTTTACACTTATGACTCATTTCATTTGTTTATATGCAGATGGATGATACCATACTACTCACTGAACATCGTACCCATATTTCCCAGGATGTGTTAGAGGGTGGTGCGGATCGATCGATCAGGGTGCGTCGAGTGCACCATTTTCATCATAGGGAGCCTCCACCTGCCATTAGACTATATGTGCACCGTGCTGGATTCTATGGCCTTGCCGTATCAAATTTCACATTTGTAGACCATCACTTACTTGTTGCCCTCATTGAGAGGTAGAGACTAGAGACACACACATTCCACCTGCCTGAGGGAGAGATGACCATAACCCTCCATGATGTGGCAGTGCTTCTCGATCTTCATATCTAGGGGAGACCTATTATTGGACTCACTCACGCAGCTTGGCTAGACCCTGCTCAGTGCTTGTTAGGCGTTGACATTTTGTCTGACTGTAGGGATACAAATGGAGTGTCTATATCTATAGTTTGGTTGGGGTCGTAGATTCCACATTTACAGGATGATGATGATGAGAAGACTGGCATGCCTTATGCCTATGCAAATATATTACGGATCATTGGCGGGACCATGTGTACTGATCACTTTGGGATGCACGTGCACATGATGTATTTATCCTTACTATAGGACTTTGATCGGTCTGAGACGTACATCTAGGGATCAGTCTGCTTGGCATACACGTACAGAGAATTATGCAGGCTATCCCATAGAGACCGCGTAGTCTCAGGGGATGCGTCATCCTTATTCAGATGTGGGCATGAGAGCGCATCCCCGCATTCCGCCCTGAGCATGCTGGTCTTCCAGTCGAGATGGAGGTGCTGCATGACGCTCCACGTGAACACTAGTAAGATCAGTTATTTCTATTGTTTTCTTATGCTACTATGAGTTATTAACTTTAATTCCTCATTATTTTTCACTATCGATGATGTATTTTATAGGTGGTTTCAGCAACACATTTTTGATGCAGTTTTGAGATAGTATTTGGGCGTATATCAGCTTCAGTTGGACTGTATCTTACCTGATCAGGTATGTATATACAATCTATCACTTTCTAACATATTTAATAATAACATCAATTTTGGTTTTTAGTTAGGCATTTTTTTTAACAAAGTCACATGTCATTTCAGATTTCATGGCTTCCATACTTGAGTATTATGAACCAGTTGCCAGTATACAACACTGTTGGGCTTAAGGATGCTATGGTTGTAGTGCCCCTCATTCACTTCCATATTATTGAGTGGCAGCAGCCTGACAGAGTCATGCACCATTTTTTCTGTAATCAACCAATTCCATTGTCATCAAGATAGAAAGAGTGGCTTCATGGGATGAAGATGACTGGGAGGTAGGATGAGGATTGGCCCCAAGTACATGCCCGCTTTATCAACTACTGGCACAGACGTACATAGTTTTGTATTCAGGGTGTTCCTACGAATAGATTCTTTATTTCAGAGTAGGTTGAGTATGAACCATGGTATAGACTGAAGTATATACTGTATCTTACCCGACTCGACATAGATATGCAGAGGTTGGTAAGTCAATAAATTTTCATTAGTTTTTTTATTGAACTATTTTATAATTCAATTTGAATTTCTTTACAGGGCAGCCACACAGAGAAACTTGTTCGCATGAGTGATGAAGAGGAGGAGGGGGTCTTTAGCCGGGCATCTGTCCATGCTATAGTGCTAGAGGAGATTGCATCTTTTCATGTGCATTATGAGAGCATCTTCAAGCATCTGGCCCGGAGAGAGGATATTCCTACCCTAGAGGAACATTCTGCAGTTGTTGCTGGTGTTGAGGAGCCATGACCATGACGATGTAGACAGTGTCGTACTGCACTTAAGGCCTCACCTATTCCACAGGCAGAGGTCGACCCTCTAGTAGTCCAGGATCAGCTGATTCAAGATGTGCTTTAGCTGGCATGAGATCTGTCTTTCCTGACAGGATATCCACAGTTCTCTCTATCTTGGGTTCTAGATCCATCACATCCTTGGGGTCTAGATCCATCGCAACCTCGGGTTCCAGATCCATCGTAGTCTTGGGGTATAGCTCTATCGCAGGCTTGGTTCCCCACTGTGATGATGGTAGGTCCTTCTACCACCCTAGTGGGAGAAGGATCCAGAGGTCAGTATGAGATTCAGTTGACAGCTCCTCCCACTAACATAAAGATAGAGGATGCACCGGTCAACATTTAGTGCCCGAGGATCAACCCTCTCTAGGTCACCAGACTCCACTTTGCACTCGACGCAGACGTCCTATTTCCAGACCACCATGTGGGACAAAATCTCCTCACCATAGACATAGACATTGATTGTACATATTCATTTACATGTTTTATGTCTACTGAAATGAAAATACTATTATTAATATTATCTCTTCTTATATGTTTATCCAATATTTTAGTTTTCATTTATATTTTATGCACAGTTTATATTTGACAGCTTTCAAAGTTGACTGCTCGAAACATATAAATAATTAGTAAATTTCAAGTAAATAACTGTAAAAGATTAAAAAATCTACAGTATAAAAACAATGTAAATAAAATTTAAAAGATAGCCTAATCATCTAAAAAGTTGTTGAAAATAAAGAGTTTCATAAATAAAATAAATAAATGATAATGAAAATAATGTAAGAAAAGTAACTTATAAGTGAGAGTGAAAAGAATGAATGTTAAGGAGGATCCTAAGCCACCTACTTGACTTTGAAAGCCTATAAAATATAAACTATAAGACCCATATAAATAAAAATTAAAAATTCAACTACTTGTTATATTTTTAATCAATTTTTAAAATTCCATTCATATCGGTCTTATAGTTTATATTATATAGGCTATAAAAGTCACGTACTTGAATCATTTTTTAGTTTCAATTAGGTGGATTAAAAAGGTTATAAATGATTTTTCATCAACATTTTGTAAGAAATTATTTGTATTTTTGACTACTTGTTATATGTTTAGTCAATGTTTAAAATTTCATTCATATCGGTCTTATAGTTTATATTATATAGGCTAGAAAATGAACATACTTGAAACATTTTTAGGTTTCAAGTAGGTGAATTCGAAAGCTTATAAATTATTTTTCATCAATTTTTTTAAGAAATTATTTTTATTTTCAACTATTTGTTATATTTCTAACCAATTTTTAAAATTTCATTCATATCGATCTTATAGTTTATATTATATAGGATAATAAAGTCACATACTTGAAACATTTTTAGGTTTCAAGTAGGTGGATTCGAAAGCTTATAAATTATTTTTCATCAACATTTTTTAAGAAATTATTTATATTTTCAACTATTTATTATATGTCTAACCAATGTTTAAAATTTAATTCATATTGGTCTTATAGTTTATATTATATAGGCTATCAAAGGGATGTACTTGAAACATTTTTATGTTTCAAGTAGGTGGATTAGAAAGCTTATAAATTATTTTTCATCAACATTTTTTAAGAATTTTTTTTATTTCCGACTACTTGTTATATTTTTAAGCAATATTTAAAATTTTATTCATATCTTTATTATAGTTTATATTATATAGGCTAGCAAAGTTATGTACTTGAAACATTTTTAAGTTTCAAGTAGGTAGATTAGAAAGCTTATAAATTATTTTTCATCAATATTTTTTAAGAATTTATTTTTATTTTAGACTACTTGTTATATGTTTAATAAATGTTTAAAATTTTATTCATATCTGTATTATAGTTTATATTATATAGGATAGAAAAGTCACATACTTGAAACATTTTTAAGTTTCAAGTAGGTAGATTAAAAAGCTTATAAATTATTTTTTATCAACATTTTTTAAAAAATTATTTTTATTTTCAACTACTTATTGTATGTTTAATCAATGTTTAAAGTGTCATTCATTTCGGTCTTATAGTTTATATTTTTTAGTTTAGCAAAGTCACGTACTTGAATTAAATATAAATTATGTTGAAACATTAAGTTTAATATATATATATATATATAACCATAAAAACATAATAATAAAACATTAAAATTTTAAATATATAAAAAACGTGATTAAAATAGAAAAAAAATTATTATTTTAGGGAAAAGGCGGCATCGTCGATGCTGCCTTTAAGGTGTATTTTTAAAAATACTTTTAACCTAGGCCGTTTGATTTTTTTTTCAGAAAGCGTATAAAAAAACTCACATTTTTGTGTTGTGTTTGTTGACAAAATTGATTAAGAGGCTTACAAAAAGGTTTAATAAGTATTGAAGAGTTGATACCATGGATATTTTAGGTGATTTGAAGAAGCTGTGAAAGTTCAACCTATAGGATAGAGATCATGCCGCAACACTACGTGTCACGCCGCAATGTGTTTCACATAAGAGAGAGTGTTTTATGGATGAAAGAATGTTTTGTGTCATGAAGGATAAAGCCACACCATAGTTGTAATACATAAAAATAACTTTTTCTAAGAATGTGTCTCACATGTAATGATCTTTATGCAATGTAGATCCTATGAAAAAATTGTGCTTCACCATTTAAAGATGGAAGTGGTTAACGTCACAATTTTAAAGATTGCATCATGGAGGGTTCATTTACACCATGAAGAGAAGATCATATATTTTCATTGTTCTATTGGAAGTTATATGTTTCACTATGAAGATATGTATGTGTCATGGTTAGTTAGTTAAATATGTTTTCCTATTATTTTTCCACACTGTGAATATAGTAGTCTAATTTATAAATCTCATAGGTGAATGACATTATGCCGTAAAGAAGGTAATCGAAATGTAGTGATACCTAAATTCTGAGTACCCTGATTTTGAGTTTTCAAGTGAAGGAAATCATTACATCATAATGATGATTTTCAAACTGTAACAGGTTTGAGTCAAGAAAAATTTTCAAAATTCAAAGTTCCTATGTTTTAGGGATTTTTTGAGACTTAAATTGTGGAATTTTGACTCAAAATTGGAGATCCTTATTGGATGAACTTTCCTATCCCAATCAAAAAAAATTGAAGATACATTGTAAAGTCAACTTGGTGATTCTATCAAAATTGAAGAGATATATTTCTCTACAAAGAGGGAAGGAGGATAATTGATCAAAGAGGAGGAATTAGAGATCTATTATGGAAAGAAAAAGAGAGAATAAAACAAGATCCTAGATTCTATCTCACTAGAAGATTGTGGAGTTTCATCATGTGGATAAAGGAGGAGCAGATTGCTACATTATCATTGGTGCAACCTAATTTCTTGGTTCGTAGAGATCAAGACATATTTTCTAGGAGGAGTAGTGAGCTTTCTAAGTGGTTGAGAGTAGCGAGTAATCTACTTTTGAGGGTTGTAAATATAGGATGTCAATGAGACCACTCTGGATTCCCAATAAATAAGCAGTTCATTTAGTGGGTTTGGTACATCATCAAATTACCGTTGTATGCTCCTTGAACATAGTCCAATGTAGGTGAACGGAGTAAAAATTTCTCGTGTATCTCTTTACTTACTTTATAGATTTTTGTTCATTATTAGGGAGAGAAGATTTCCTATTAATAGTTGAAAAAGTTCATTGGCGAGAGTCATTTAAATAAAATCGACATACCCCGATTCACCCCCTCTTGGGGTATTTACCTTGTTTTGGACCAACCAGTGGTATCAAAATGGTTGGTTTTTAGTGGAAATTATCTCTTAGAATACATGGTAGTGATCATAAATCATAGGGGAATTTCAATCTTTGATGAAAATAATTTTCAATTATGAAAGAATCATATGCAAGATTATTTTCGATCATTGGGAATTGATATATATATATAATTTCCATACATTATATCAGTTGACAAGGAAAGTGAAGCATTATCATAGAAAGACCAAAGGATGCTAGATACCAATGCAAAATGAGTCAATGTGTTAGGATGATTTTTTTCTAACAAAATCTACACAAAGGTGATGTCATGTAAATCCTCACATTCTATGTGGGAAAATATTCTCAATATCCATAAAGGAAATTCCAAGGTACATGAAGCTAAATTGTAGGTTTTATGGAAAATGTATGAGGACTTGTGGATGCACCCAAATGAATTTGTTGATGCATTATTCAATCAGGTGAATGTAATCACTACTGGAAATAGCACCTATACCCACGGTTTCAAGAACCGCCGGCTGCAGTGCCGTCGCAATAGGGCTATACCCACGGTTTGCATAGAACTGTGGGTATATATGAAGAAAAATTCACATTACCCACATTTTAACAAATAGTAGGTATAGACATCTATACCCACGTTTTGAAAACCGTGGGTATACTAATTTAAATCTCCCCATATGTACCCACGGTTTGCAAACTGTGGGTATACTGAATTAAACTCCCAAAATGTACCCACGGTTTGGCAAACCGTGGGTATAGACTTGTTCCCCAGGGCGAGCAACTGCAACTCCACCTCCCTACCATTCTGCACCTACAGACATATCAATCCTGCCATTCAGATATATCAAAAATCAACAATAATATGAAAATACCTACTCTGGTATATCAATCCCAACATGAAAATACAATGGAAATTAGAGGACCTCGTCAAAGCATCTTGACTAAAAAACAGAGGAAGACTCACATTCTTACCCTAACTATAGAATGGGTGTATATTCCAATTCCCTACAAAGACGTTTCTTAGCAGATCCTAGAAATGATGGAATCTAGGACATCAATTCCTAAACATATCCTACAAACCTTCCAAAATGTGATCGCATCAGTGGAAATAGCTAGGAGTTAGGTCTAGTTCAGTTCAAGGATATGGTATGTGGTGATCTGATAATATTTCAAGTATTGAGTCCTTCATTTCATCCACTTGTCATCCAACCTCAAAACATCCTATTTCATTTCATTCAATAAATTAAGTGGAACCAAACAGGGCCTTATGGGAACACCAATTTAGTGTCTTCAATAAAACCAGTACAGTTGAAATAAAAGATGCTCACCTTCTTGGGCATCAAAAAATGAAGTAGGGTATCATATGATAAATAGCTTGGACAATTTTGGGAAGATCCCTTGCCTGGATTCATAGGGATAAAACTGAGAATTGAACATGAGAATTCAGCATGATATGAAAATCAACCCCCCCACCATAAATAAATTCCAAATGTTTGACCCCATTTGATGAAGGCATCCTTTATACAATTATCATATCACATATATACAGAGTTTAAAATCATCAGTGAAAATTACCACATTGGTGTGTATGACACTAGGTGAAACACAAAATACACTGATACTAGACTCAGCAGGCAGCCGCTTGTGGAGGACACTGCTAAACATGATCTGCAATGAAACAGTGACACTGTTTTGAATTTCATTGTTCAAAAAAACAGAATATCATGCAGATTAAAAAAAACAATTTCCCATCCCATTCAAACACTTTTCCTACTTTTTCTAAATGTTTAGAGTGAATTTGAGGGTTTATAAGGCCTTTAAATCATTGGACAGCCAAACACCGTACAACTGCATGTGCACCTATGCAAGCTTGCTGCTGGAGTATCCCACTAAACTGGTGAACTTCCTTTCACCAGAAATAAAATTCATATCTTTAGAGTCTACAAATCCAACATGATGTATCTATTGAAAGGAAGAGAAAAATTTATCTCAAACCCATAATTGTGGTGCAAAGAAAGCAGTAATGAAATGAAACACGGTCAAAAATCAGCTAATAAATCATGTAGATGTAACGAGTAAACGAGCAAAGCACTGAGACTGGACATGATCATAAAGTTTTTCACTTTCAATTTAAGAAGTAATATGTAAAAGACAATGAATTGTTCAGAAAAAAGAACTTACAACAGAATTCATGTTAACAATTCGACTTAGAGAAGCTCTAATAAGACATGGCAAGAGAAAAACTGTAAGTAATGCTGGAGCCAAATGATTCACTTGTATATGTTGCTCGTATCCATCCTATGAAAACTTCTGTTGTTCTAATTATAATAAAATGTTATCTCATGTTGAGTTATTTGTGTAAGATTCCTCAACCCTATCACAACCTGAACCCCTTTATGTCTAACCCAAACCTGTTTAACTCATGTCATGTCCAAATATCATGTCAAGTTAAAAATTGTCACCTCCAATTGAGGCAAACAGAAAATAATTTTAAAAAATCTAATACATAAATCAGATTCCACCATCAAATAGTATTGGCCTCCTACAATGAACATTAAAAACCTATGATCAAAGCACATGAAGGAATAATAAGTCATTTACCATTGGAATTCCCAAAGCCTTAAGATCCCCATCACCCATGTGTAACAGGGCTGCCATGTCAACCTAGAAAACATGAAAACATGAAAACATTAAAACAGAAAAGAAAGAATGTGTAGGCATGAGTTGAATTCAAAAGCTAAAATAAATAACCCTCACTTCCTCAGCTTTGAATGTGATTGAATATTTCCCCAGGCCAAGTGACCGCAAGAAACCATCCACCGACTCAGGCTACACCAAAACCACAGCTGATTAGAACAATCAGGCATGATGTTTCCAGATTGCTTATTGAGAAATTGCTTTTCTGCAACTTAAATGGTTTTCTTCTGAAATAAAATTTCAACTGCTACTTCAGAAACAAAACAAACAGAATTTATTTTTTCAAACTACTTATCATAGGTGATAAGTGATGTAAGCAGTTTTCAGTGAGTGTTGTCAGATGGAAACCTCAGTGAATAAACTAATGAGGATGGGGGAAAAGATGATACAATTTAGAAGAGTTTATCTATTAACTTGATCAAATGCATTTGTAAGTGATTCTTTGTAGCTACAATAATATAATACTCATCAAATGAACACAAATCCAACTTACCATAAAAAACAATGAAGTGAATCACATGTACCTGGTTTAAACATGCCCTAATGAGAATTCCAACATTACTTCCAAATTCAACACACAACTTCCAACAAGTACTCCATTAATATGATGATGAAAAGTCTATAACATAAAATTTCTCAAAAGAAAATAAAAAGTCATGTTATAAATTTAATTAACATGGAAAATAAAACTAATGGTTAACAATTAATAATGAAAATATTAACAACGTATTAATGTGCTTATGTTAGTTTATTTCTCCGACCAAGAGAACTAGATTAACCTAGGCAGAATCAATGGACTTGAACATAGAGAAGTTCGTGATTTTAGAACGATCTTTCAACCAATTTATTCGACTCGTTCATGAATGAAAGAGGTGGACATCTCTTGTTAAACATCATTTGAAATTGATATCTCGCTTCTATGTTTATTAAGTGTCTTTAAATATCATTTAAATTCTTGTTTTAAAATTCTGTTTGAACTGATATTTGCTTACAAATCACCAGGTTAACAATTAAGTAATGTCAGGCTCTTGCAGATCACTCGTGTTCCTTGTGGGATCGACCTTGGACTCTCGTTGTTCCCCCTGCCCAGCCCCTCCCCCTCCCTCCCCACTGCCCAACCCTCCCCCTCCCCCCTGCCTAGCCCTCCACCTGCCCATCCCTCCCCCTCCCCCCCTGCCCAGCCCCTCCCCCTCCCTCCCCACTGCCCAGCCCTCCCCCTCTCCCCTGCCCAACCCTCCACCTACCCAGCCCTCTCCCTCCCCCCTGCCCAGCCCCTCCCCCTCCCTCCCCACTGCCCAGCCCTCCCCCCTACCTAGCCCTCCCCCTGCCCAGCACCTCCCCCTCCCCCTCCCCCTCCCCTCCCCCCTGCCCAGCCCCTCCCCCTCCCTCCCCGCTGCCCAGCCCTCCCCCTGAATCTCCCTGCATGAAATATGTAGATGCATGACATGTTTTATTTGGATGCAGACCCAACCAGGTAAGGTACTGCAACTGTTAGAAAACATCCTAAAATTTTGATAAGGTACTACAACTCACTATATTACAGAACATATTATAACAGAAAACAAATCTAAAATTGGGTTTCCAACTAAATATGTTCCCTTAAGGTATGTTTATTTAAGGTAATACAACTCACTGTAATACAAAACAGATTATAACACAAGAAATACGAGTCAAACTCATGAAGAATGTGATTATCACTGTATCATTTACTGTTTGAGTTGTAAACAATATAAACTTCCATACATCCTATCATGTTGAAGAGTTAGTTGGGAAAAAAATACCTTCATCAATCCTCGCTGAGACATAAATGATACACATCTCTTAAGTTTCTTCTCCATGCTTGTAAATCGAAGGCATTCATTCCATTAGCCCATGCACATTCACCAATATTTCAGTTCATCGCTATGCTAGGATGAGAACAATCAAAGTATGTCTAGAAACTCTTAGACATGACCCACAAAAATCAATATACAGTGGAGTCAATAGTGAAAACATATCACCTGCATTCATATGTTGGATGAAAGGGAGGTTAACTCCATGATTTTACGACCAATAACCTGCATTCATATAGTGTGTAAATGCAAATGAAAAATGATGCATGGTAGGGAGGTTAATTCCACAATTTTAGGAAAGCATACATGTTGTAGAGATCTGGCACTTATTAGTGCAGGATTCCCTTGATCTCTTCATGTGTAGAGTGAGTCACCTGCAATATATAAATAAAAATAATCAATATTCATCTTAAAAGATGAAGTGCGTAATAACGTATGAAAAAGTATTATGTGAAGGGAAATACTGCAAATTGTCTAAGAGATTATTTCAACGATATTACGAGAACATACCTATTGCTGGGCGAGCAACACATCGGTCAAAATTTGATTGAAGTGGCTGCTCTGGGCGGTTTTGTTAACATCCACCTCACCCGTGCACTAGCTTTGTGTTTCCAGTGCACCCTTCAAGAACACTTTTAGCTTCCAGAATGTTGATTCACTCTGCATCCCACATACCAATTATGGACGGAAACAGAGAGGAAACAGAGCATTTGTGCTACAATGAATAGTCATAAATGTCAGGTTTAATGATAGCAACCAGAAGTGTTTACCTTCAACTGGAAGACAGTGCCCCATTGATGATTGTTCAGAAGGCGCTGAAGAAAGGTGATGTCCTGGGAGTGGTCGATCCTCTAATGTTCCATGGTAATCAACTAAATCAGCTGCAAATTCATTTCTGGGAGCACTTGAAGTCCTACTACATCATATTATGAAAATATGAGTCTAGGGTTAAATTGGATATTTGAGGATGCGGGTTGAGTAAAAAGAAAACTTGTCATGATATAAAAAATGGTGTGTTAAAACCATACCTTTAGTGACGGTGGATAAGTCGACACCGTGTCCAGCTCCTCCCCCTCCACACCTCCCCCTCACCCTCCTTCCCCATTGCCCAACCCCTCCCCCTCCCTCCCCACTGCCAAGCTCCTCCCCCTCCCCCTCCCTCCCCATTGCCCAGCCCCCCCTGCCCAGCCCCTCCCCCTCCCTCCCCACTGCCCAGCCCCCCATGCCCAGCCCCTCCCCACTGCCCAGCCCCCCCTGCCCAACCCCTCCCCCTCCCTCCCCACTTCCCAGCCCCCCCTGCCCAGCCCCTCCCCCTCCCTCCCCACTGCCCAGCCCCCCTGCCCAGCCCCTCCCCACCTGCCCAGCCCCTCCCCCTCCCTCCCCACTGCCCAGCCCCTCCCCCTCCCTCCCCACTACCCAGCCACCCTGCCCAACCCCTCCCCACCCTGCCCAGCCCCTCCCCCTCCCTCCCCACTGCCCATCCCCCCTGCCCAGCCCCTCCCCCTCCCTCCCCACTGCCCAACCCCCCTACCCATCCCCTCCCCACTGCCCAGCCCCCCCTGCCCAGCCCCTCCCCCTCCCTCACCACTACCCAGCCCCTCCCCCTCCCCACCTGCCCAGCCCCTCCCCCTCCCTCCCCACTAAACAGGCTTTTTCTTTTGTGTTTGGAGTCTTCCTAAAACACACAAAACCACATTAAAAAATTAGAGAAAGGAAAGCTGAAAACCACAAACAGCATATGAAACATCTAAATCAATTAGTCAGCTCCGAATATTCATATAACTATCAGATCACATACCAATAAATGCCTTTACGTTTAAATAAAAAGATCAGAAGCAACTAAACCTTCTCAACGCCTTAAATAGATGAGCTCTTCTGCTTAGAAGTGGAGGACACAGTCATACTCTCCTGATGAACATCCTCTGTATGTCAAGTATATGAAAAAGAGATTAAGTGAATATAGCCCCCTCCCCTCCTAGCCCTCCACTGCACCCCCCTCCCAACCTTCCCCTCCAAGCCCCCCCAACCCTCCACTGCAGCCCCCCATCCCAAACCTCCCCTCCAATGCTAAGGCCAAGATTATATGGAGAGATAATAATTAACACACCAAACCATAAAAACAACAATGGCATGTGAATATTACCTAAATAATTTTCAAATAACACCCCCGATGAAAACATAATCCAAAATGCATTTCATTGCATAAAGAAATTCACATACAAGCAGTCCACCAATACAAAAAAATTAAAAATCCAACACAAGTCTCTCTGCTAAGTCAAAAATAGAGGGGATTAATATCCCCCCATCACCATCATCATAATCCCCATGTCCATCATCATCATCAACAGCAGCAACATCATCAGCATCATCATCACCAACAGCAACATCATCATCATCATCATTAGCAATCTCATCACCAACAACAGCATCAACAATATCCTCGCCAGCTCTATCGCCACCACCGTCATCGCCACTAGGACCCTCATGGGAATCACCCAAGGCATTATGTAAAGAGCACATTGATGCCATACATGAATCAAAAGTGGCAGCAACCTTTGGTGGTAGTGACTGACTCAACATTGACATAGCTTTCATGAAATGTTCATTCATTAGCTTACTTTTTTCATGCTCCTCTAATACTATTTTCTTTGTCGCAGCTAATTCATCATGCGTACTTTCCAACTCAGAGGCCTTAGAGGCATTAGAGGAGTCCTATGATGACCAATACCTAGAGGGGGCAATGTTTTTTCCTGGTCTACAACGGACTCTTCCTGGATGCTCCACACCTAACACCTAACTCAAATGATCATTTGGCCCTAAGTTGTCATTTTACTCATCCATGGCCTCCAAGGAAGACTGTTGAAATTATACACATATTAAATTATGAATTTCGTATAAATGTTTGAAATATATATAAAAAAACTTACAATTTTTTTGTGTGTTTGTGAATTAACTACAGTTCCATCTTTTCTTTTCCTACTGAAGCAGAATAATTTGGCACGAGGTACAGGACCTTCAATGCCCCATTCAGCTTTCTGCATATGAGAAATGCACAAATTTGGATTACAACCATGTATGATAAATGCAAAAAATTGTATTGAACGTACCAGCCGCTTCTCATGATCGGGCATTGTAGTGTGCCCCAATGTGTGTAGATATATCATTTCATCTTTGTTTTTTTTGTTTTTCACTGACACTTCCTAAGAAACAAAAAACAATACAAGTAATAAGAATTAAATTTTATATAAAAACCATTAAATATGGGTAGTACCTTATACTTTTCAGACTTCCAATGTGCGATCATTTTTTGATATTGACTTTTTGGACAGTCAGGGTTTGTGGGTACACCCTCTAACTCAGTACCCTCTCTGCTCCTCCAACCAATATGTAACTCATACTTGTATGACCGCTAATACTCTCCAAGATCACTCAACCTAGAAGCTTTGGAAGATTCACCATTAGGAAAGTTAAATTGACTCTGCAACGAAAATGTTAAGTCATATAAATACATTACTAATATAAATATAAATTTATAAAATTTCCGTACCCATATCTACGCCCATGCCCTATCCTTGATGTCAGCACTGATATGTATCCATGAGACCGATTCCACCAGAATGATATCATGATATTTGGATAAATTAGCCATGAAACTTCTACAATCCTTAGCATTTTTACCTACCATTTTATTTTGAGGATTGTAATCCACTATAATCTGAGTTTCGCGATTCCAGGCATCCCGCATTCGAGTGCGCCCACATCGTCTACTAGAAGATCCCACTAAATAACATAAGAGGTGAAAAGAGAAGAGTTAAGTGACAATACAATAATACAAAAGTGAAATTCTATAATTTGAAACATTTATAATAAAAAAACCTGATGCAGGCTCCTGAATAGGCTGTGAGGCATCCGTGGACTGTGCTGGATCAGCATCCTCCGAAGGAAGTATCTATTCCAGAGCATGCTCCGGCTGATCTTCATGAATAGGAGTGGAAACTGAAGGAACAGACTTAATATGTGTATGATGGATGGTAGGAAAAGGAGGTGGCATAGACATGTCAGAATATGCATAGTAGGTTTGGGGATACATGAATGGATATGGAAATTGTGGAGGTGAGAACATCGGTCGAGTCGACGTGGACATGGAATGGGAAAAAGAGGGTAAATGAGATGATGACGACAGCATGTATGGGAATATCCCAGGGGTCTCAAGCGGAGGGCAGACATGTGTGGTAGATGGGATGCCTACTGATGGGTCAGTGTGGGGAGTGGTAAGACCGGAGCTCCTCCTAGGTCTAGGAGGATCCCTGATCGGTCCCATACTAGGAAGAGGAATCTATGAAGTTATATATCCCTAAAATAAATTTGATCAAAAATATGAACTTCATATTATATGTAACGAGGAAGATAAATATTAGAATTATTATACTCACTGAAGACAACTCACGCTCGCGTCTAACAGGATCAACATCAAATAATCTTTTCTTGCGAGCTTCTGTAGTTTTCTTCATAATCTGTATAAGAATTAAATAAATATTTTTTAGCAACAATTTTTAAAAATCATACATACAACTTAAAAGCCAAAGAATAAAAAAAATGTCATAACATGTTTCAGTAATGATAATTTACAACCAAGTTATACAATTTTTAAAACCACATTTTAAACCCAGTTTTCTGAATTGAAATAAATATAATTAAATGAAACGAAACCAAACAATACTAAAACAGACATATCATTCCAAAATAAAACTAAATTAAAGTAATTACATTCGTACCAACCTGAGAAACTCACGTCAAGGTAAACTGAATGAACTCTGAATATATATGGTTGCTTTTATATATTACCCTCCACTACCTCAGGTTCAACATCATCTCTCATAATGGGATAATTTGTGTCATCAAATACAATATTTTGGCTAACACCGATGGGGGCGTCAATGGTGACAATTTCATCCCCAGCATCATGAAAAATATGTCTTGGGATTACTTCATTAATGACACCGTAATCAGGTTTCAAATGATCTTTCACATAAAACACTTGTTTTTCCATTGATGCCAAAATGTATGGTTCATCGGTATGCAGGAATCAGCTCATGTCAATAACTCTAAATCCGCAATCATCAATAAATATACCATGTCACGTCATTGAATCAAACCATTTACATTTCATCATAGTGACTCAACCTTGAGAGTAGTAATCCAATAACAATATTTTCTCAACCAATCCATAATAATACACATCTTCATATCGAGGTCGACTATCTGATGCACTGGCATAACAATCTGTTCTAGCAGTTAACATAACGCCATCATGTTGTGTTCTCATTTTCACCGCTTTATCAATTGTAACAAATTTATATCCATTGATTATTAAAGATTTTCAGTCACGAACCAAATAATTGGGACCAAAAGCCAATGCTCTTAATTCTTGAGAAATGAAGTCAACAGGTAAACTCAATACCTGAAATACATATGAGTAATATAATTAAATATATATCTATATTTTAAGGTATATAATTTAATGGTCATACCTTTGATTTCAACCAAGCTAGGAACTCTTGGCTATGCATAGCCTCTCTCCTTCTCAACAGCAAAGACCGATGAACTCTACTTATAATTTGTTTATGTTCTCTACATAAAATGACAATAAAAGTATAAGGTATATGTGATATGATATCGTATGAGATAACATATTTATATTCAAATTACTTAATTAATATAGGCATCAAACAAACCACAATTAAACAAGACTGTACGATGTGCCATATTCCGCTCTTCAAATCTCAATGTAACCAATGTAGATAACCCGACAATTCCACCTGTTTGGGGAAGAGATGGAAACGAGGGCTGAATTTCCTCATACTTCTCATCTTCATTTCTCATTGGTCGATTATGTCTTGTGCTCACATCAGACAAATACATTGAACAAAAATCCATACATTCTTGGGCCAGATAACTCCTCACAATGGAACCTTCAGGATAATTCTTATTTCAGTCATATGATTTCAAAGTGAACATATTTCTTTCAGTGGGATACATCCACCGAAAAGCGACTGGTCCCCCAAGAAGTGTCTCAGTTGGAAGATGAACTGTTAAATGCAACATGCAAGTGAAAAAGGATGGAGGAAATTTTTTTTCCAACTCACACAGAATTAACGGATCCTCTTGCTGCATTTTTATCAACAATGATTTGGATAACCTTTTAGCACAAAGGTCTCTAAAAAAATGAGACAACCGAATCACTTCCACCCTTACATTATTGGATAGCAAATGCCGAATTTCTATTGGAATCAATTCATGAATCAGGATGTGATAATCATGAGTTTTTAGGGATTTCAATTTCAAATGTCTTCTGTTGACTCATTTAGATATGTTGCTGGAATAGCCATCTGGAACCTTGATATTCTCCAATATTGCCAGATATTGATCTTTCTCTGCCGGTTTCATCACATAAGAAGCACAGGGAACTTTCCATTTGTTTTCACCGATACAAACAGGATGTAGTTCTGGTCGAATACCCCAATCCAATAAATCCCGACGAGATCGGAGGTCATATTTGGTCTTCCCCTTAATATTCAAAAGAATTGCAAGAAAAATTTCACATATATTTTTCTCAATATGCATTACGTCTAAACAATTATGTAACAAATTAGTAGAACAATATGGAAACACAAAAAAAAATACTTCTCTTTTTCCAATTGTAAGTGACTTCAGTATCATCATTCTTCCTCTTTCGAGATTTCAACTGACCTTTCCCTAATGAAAAGCTGAAATCTTTCAATTCATCAAGCACATCACTTCCTGACATAAGTTGAGGTGGTTATTCAGTTTCAACATTATTATCAAACCTCCGACGATTCTTCCTGTATTTATGATCCATTGGCAAGAATCGGAGATGCCCCATGAAACTAAAACTACGATGATATTTAAGCCTTCTCGATCGTGTATTCGTCATAAAAACGGGACATGATAGTTTTTCCTTTGTGATCCACCCAGACATCATTTCATAGGAAGGGAAATCATTTATGGTCCATAGAAGGGAAGCACGCATCTGAAGCGTATTCTTTGAAGAAGCATCAAATGTCTGCACACCTAAATCCCAAAGTTGTTTCAACTCTTTTATTAAAGGCTGTAAGTAGACATCTATATCATTACCTGGATCCAAAGGTCCAAATATCAGTATACTCAAGAAAGTGAAAGGTTTTTTCATACACATCCACGGAGGAAGATTATAAAAATGAATAAAAACCGGCCACATGCTATGAGCAGTAAGCATCTGACCAAATGGATTAAAACCATCACATGATAGGCCCAATCTGACATTACGCACCTCAGCTGCAAAATCAGGATGTTGTGCATCAAATTTCCGCCATGCTAATCCATCTGCAGGATGGACCAGCTCATCATTACCTTTAATTCTCTCAACATCATTCCATCGCATATTGACTGAGATTTCTGGAGACATGAATAGATTTTGAAGTCTGGGAATTAATGGAAAGTGCCACATGACTTTTTGTGGCACACAAGATGGTGTTCCATCTGCATTTGTCTTCCATCGAGATGTACCATATTCTTTATAGTTATTACGGTCAGTTGTTTCCTCCAAATATAAACTGCAATCTTTCAGACAAGCATGGACTTTATTAGTAGCAAATACAAGCTGCTTAATTAACTTCCATGCCATGTAATGATTGGAGGGAATATCTGCACCATCAAGAAGCAAGTCCTTCAAAAATGTAATAATATAATCAATGGTAGTATTAGAAATCCCATACATGGTTTTTTCATGATATAACTGCATTAAAAATTCCAACTTGGTCATTTTAGTACATTCTTGATATACTGGAGTTTTGGCATCATCCAATAAATTTTTCACTCTCTCAACATCATCGTCTTCAACATTTTCCTCATGTGTACTGATATCATTGTCTTCTTGCACCAGCATGTTATCTCTCTCGGAATGATGCACATATGGAAACCGATCAAATATCAAATTCTCCATGTCACTTCATTCATTTCGTTTATGAACAGTCGAAGATTGACTCGTCTCTCCATAGTGAAACCAAACATTATAGTTAGCTTGAAATCAAAATTTTGTTAAATGGTAACTAACTTCTTCTCATCTTAACCATGGTCTTCCAACACAATTATAGCAGGGACACTGTATACAACCTCCATCTGACGCATTGTTAAATGAAAAATCTAAAAAATTCTCCAAATTACTTTGAAACTCGGTTGAAATCCGATCGGTACGATACATCCAGCTTTTATCCATTCTATAACAAGAAAAAAAATTATCATTCAATCAAAAATGTAAATCATATTTAAAAAATTCATTACAATCAATTTTATTATTAAATTAATCAATGCATATTAGTAGCTAGAAAAACATATTTAATGACAAGAGGAGTCCATGATTGAATAAGTAGGAAAAAAAGAAAAAAGGTATACCTTGAGATGTAAACTAAAGAAAAAAGTTAAAAAATTCACTCCCAAGTGGTCATTGATGGGGAATAAAAAAGAAAATTTCAATGTAAAATACTCCTTTATAGATATACAGGCGTTATACACATGGGAAGAAAATTTTATTCTAATAATATGAATTTATAATTTTATAGATTATTTGGTAGGGTTTATTTGATGGGGAATAAAACATTCAATGAAAATAGAGTAGTTATAACTTTAATGTTTTGGAATTAATATTGAAAAAATGTTTCAAGGTATCCTACAAATTTTGTACAACATGATGCTTACAAGATATAATTTTTATGGTTTCTATTGGAACATTGGAATATTTGTTCATATGGAAAAGATATGTTTTTTAAAATAGACATCATGATATACTTGGAAGTATTGAGAATCAATGTTTGGGGGTTTCAACCCCTTTAAAGGAATAAAAGTTATAAACGTATTGTAAATTCTATATAGAAATCACATAACATGTTTGATATTCTTGAATAAGTCTATAGAAGGTGTGACCATCCTATTAATGATGAAAATGAATGCCTCATAAATATACCATCCTAAAAATATTTGAGTTTTAATACTCAAAATCATCAAAAGAAGAATAGAAAAGTGAAGGAGAAATATTTAGTTGTTGAAGTTTCACCCAAAATATCCAAAGGGGAAAGTCCATGGATCTTGGAAAGTGGGTGTTCTGCTCACATGAGCTTTTTGGTTTTGAAAATTCTCAAAACAAACCACAAGACCAATTTATGTATCTCAATGGGTGTATAGGACATTATGCCTTGGGTTATTCGATAAGGTTATCATCCCCTATAAACTATCTCAGGTCATACTACAATGTCATCATTCCCCACTTCCGGACTCCATTAATGCCTCAAGGACTTCATTCCCTTCCATTTTTCATTCAAGACCCCACCATATTCATCATGAATCACATCTCAAATTCTCCCCCTATATAGGATTAATGAATTCATGAAGGATCCACTTTTAACTTTGATACAAGATAGTATAAGTCTACTATCCATACACACATATATATATACCCAAGTCATAGTAAGGAAACTTTTTATCTATATAGAGGCATAAGCATATCATTTTAAAAGAATTATCATGGTCTGTACACACACGCATGAGTATTTAATATCATACATTTTTATATAATTGAAAAATCATAACATGGTAAGAACTTCTTGCATTCAACATATTGAAGCCCAACATCAATGTTCACCACTTGAATCAATCTCACAAACCAAAGATCCATGGAAGCATCCCAAAATCACTACATGAGTATTCAAGGGTTATGATATATGATGAAGAACATGTTATGGGATGGGATCATTTTAGACCTATCCATCAAGATACTACAAAATTAAGAAATCTAGATGGATCTGAGAATGATCAAGATAAACCCTCTTTCCATATTTATTTTCCATGTAAATCTAGAAAGGATCACATTGGATATCATTGTAAATCCTAAACCTAGATAAGAAATCCGAGATCTATTTCCTTTACAAGGATAATAAATAATATCTAGAAATAATAAGAATAACAAAAAACAAATGATAAATTATATTTAAATCTCAAGGACTGATTAAATTCTATGTAAATGGTTTGGTTGATTGGCTTAAAAAATCATGCTCTAACCATGGGAAGTTCACTACCTATTCAAGTCACCTGCATGGTTTGGAGACATAGTTTTGTAAACCCTATGACAATCATGATGTTGATTATATTTATAGTTACATAGTTACCATGGAATTGTTTCCATGTTATCTCTAAAAGTACGCCTACCATATATCACCCACTACTCCTCTTCAATATGCTTAATAGTTACATTGGGGGACTACACTATTCCCTCTAACCATTATCACCATTAAATTCTTCAAACCCCCCCCCCCCCCAATCTCCCAAAATCTACCCAATACATCACCCAATAAATGTAATAACTCAAATAAACTCTTAATAAAGGCTAAAAATAAGGCATAATGCACCTAGAAAGTGAGTGGTTGTTCCATTATCCCCCTCTAATGACTTGTTGACCATAATATGTGTCTCTAGAGGTCTAAATCTAACAAGTAGGTTTAGTAATACTAAACATATGATTCCTTATCACATTTATCTTCTTTAATATGTATGTTCTTCCATAAAACCTTAACAAGAGGCTTTATCTTCCTTCATAGTTCCTTTATTCATCAATCAACAATCCATATTGGACCTTTCTCAAACAAATCATTTACCCCCAACACAAAATTCTCAATATCAATTACATTTGAAGGATAATTATTGAAATTTATAAGTAGGAATGCATGGGAAACATCATATATAATAGAAAATTGATGAATTTGATGATACCCGGAGGAGAGGGAGCCAAGAGGGGGGAGTGGGGGCATCGCCTGAGGTGGGGGCAGCAGGCGAAGGCCTGAATGTTGAGGCAGAGACGAAGTCCGGGAGGTCCAAGTCGAGAGCGGAGGCGGAGCCGGGAGGTAGGGTTGAAGTGGGGGGAGCGCGGCGGAGCTGGGACGCGGAGCCGGGAGGCGGATCCGAGAGGCAAAAAAGTATCTGATGAACCTAGACAAATGTCGCCCTCTATACACATCATGGAAATATCAAATGAAATGATATTTCTCCCCTTTATACAATAAACATAACACTATTTTTTTTTTGAGTTTTTGAAGTGTAAACATTTCGTGGATAGTTGCATAACTTTACATTGCACGACATAATTAATGGGAATAATACGATTCTATGTTTACCATACAAGTTAGGTATAACTTCACACCATAAAATTTTGTCCAGAAATCATTGTTTTACTCTGCATGGATGGGCCTATGGAAGTCAAACACATTGAATAAGTCATAATTTATGGGAAAAAATATTTTATTTGGGATATTATACTAGTTAAATTCTATAGTAAAGTGTTTTCATTTTAGCATTGAGGACAACATTGATGATCCTTGGGTGTTCACGTGTCATTTTTAAGGTTATGTCTAGTGTCAAACACCTTGTAAAGAATATCATATGCCCAAACTAGTTATCATTTCTATAGGATATGTCACCATTCCCCATGATTGAGTGAGAATGAATGATTAGGGTATAAAAGGACCCATGAAGAGACAAACCCACAAGCACTTCATATAATTTTATTACATGTATAGATTTCATGGTCTTATCAAGCCTTCTTAAATTAATCACACCCTCTATAATATCTTATCCATGTAATACCATCACTCCTAGTGATATTTTCCCTCATTTTGGGAGTCCCACATGGAGATATATATGATAGTTTTTATTCCCGCGATGATCGTTTTAGGGAACCTGATGGCTGAAGGATTATGTATAGTAATAGAGGATAACATGGTGCTAATTAGGGAGATCTTGTATCATAAGGATAGAAACTATTGTTTTAATTAGTTTTATGACCAGTAATAATATTTGTTAAATAATAAAATTGATAAATACGAATCTTACATGAAGAAAATAATGAACCCAAGAAATCCATAGGAAAATCATTCATAGATATTCTAAGTGAACATTTAAGGAATTTTGAACATTTGGACAAGAAGTTATCATAAATTTACACACTACAGTTTGCTGGGTTGATTTATTTCCCACTTTATCGACCATAATCGGTCAAAAATAATTTTTAATCTTTGGATAAATTTGTCTATACCCTAAGCAGAATGACATCTACAAAAAAAACATACAAGAAATTCTAGAAAAATGAGGGAAATTGAAGTGAAATGACTAGGGGAAATAAAAATCAGCCACTTATTCAATGAAAATCAGCTAGCAGAAATTGTGTAGTAAACTTGATGAGGCATTTGATATAAGAATCATTGATTAGTTTAAAAAGAATAAAAAATCAAGGAGAAAAAATTTCAAACCTAAATGGAATGAATCGGCAGGGACGTTGCCGGAGGAGAGGGATCCGACAGGGGGAAGGGGAACGTCACTGGAGCTGGAGGAAGGGAGGCGGAGGCCGAGACGTTGAGGTGGAGATAAAGGCCGGGAGGTTGAGGTCGGGAGCAGAGGTGGAGGCCGGAGAGGGTATGAGATGGCCGGGAACCGGTGGTCGGATGGCCGGGAGGCGGAGGTCGGAGAGGGGAGTAGAGGGTTGGGAGGCAGAGGTCGAATAGCTGGGAGGCAGTGGTCGGGGAGGGGAGGAGAGGGCTGGAGGAGGAGGTCAAGAACCTAGGGGAGGAGGAGAACCGATCGTGGAGCGTGAGAGTGAGGAGGAAATCCCGATGGGGGGGTGAAATTGTGCATTGAATACCAATGGTTTTAATAAAACCGTGGGTATTGATAAACAAAAAATGTCTATTCCCACGGTTTGATAAACCGTGGGAATAGTTTCGTGGGGATAAACCCCTTTTTTTCCAGTAGTGAATGGCAGAGGAAATGCATGGAATCAGAGAAAACCTAGATGACATCAAAATAATAGAGGATCCCAAGAAGATTTCCACCATGACTAAATTCAAAGGTCACAGTTCTCAAAGGCAATTATATAAAGGAAGTGCCACTAGATAGTTTTCATAGAACTCTTGTTTCATACAAGTTGATGAATAATGATAATGATTATTTGAAAAATAAGGGTACTTAGGAAGTATAATTCAAGGAAATGAAGAAATTATCATTGGAAGATCATCCTGAAGATAATTAAGTTGATGAGGTAATTCCTTTCCTTTTGTCTAACATAAAAAGGGGGAAAAGAAAATTCAAAGGAAAGCTTCCCCTCACTTTCATTGGGCATGGAAAGGTAAATCACCTCACTGCAAAGTGTCCCAAGAAGTTTCAAGATAACAATAAAGAAAAATTAGTCATAAAGAAATCATCAAAAATATGAAGTGAAACGTAAATCTTGGGCTCTACTGTGAAACCCGGGTTGACAATACATGCATCGACTAGTTCTAGATGTCTCTAATCTGGATGACAGGTATCATAGCTCTTACTAGTTCTAAAATATGTAACCAAGTCAACCAAAACCATAAAAATAAAAGGGAATCCATGGGGGCTCAATCCAGTATTCCCATCTAGTCATTTCATAAAGAATCCATGAAAGTCATCCATGAAATCCTCTTCTATACAAACCATGTGAATTTAAGGAAAACAACCTTGGAATTCTCTAAACTAAATCCACGAACCACATATCCAAAGCATTCAGAGTAACATGATTGACCAGAATCATAGACCACTCCCAAGGGATTATATCTCATATAATCAAACCAGATCTAGGGAGCTCATCCCACGACATTCACAAGGGTACCCCAAGGGAATCCATGACATACATTGATCAAATTCAATATATAAAACATCACTCGAATCCAAGGAGGAGCAGCTTCAAGGCATTCACATTGATGAATTGGTGAGGAATCTAAGGAAACTCATGAAATTCATTATCTTTGAACATTCTTTAATCCAAGTAGGTATCATCCAATTAAATTCAAGTGAGTCCCCAAATAGAATCCATGCTTACTCAAGGCATTCCACACATTTCATATTTGTAACTGGATCCAAAGGTTGGAACCCAAGGTATTCTACCCATTTTGTATCCATAACGGAATTCAAGGGATGGAACCCATGGAATTATATAATATAACAATTCCTTACATATTCAAATTAATTTATTCTTTCCATGGATTACCATTCAATTTGAGGATAAATATATAAGCCTCTTAAACCATTCTTCAAGTGTGCACGAGGAATTTAGAATTACTTGGTATTAAAGGTCATCTTAGTCACCATCATCCCATGTAAGGTCTCCCATGACATCCAAGGTCATCCCTCAGGTCAAACCATAAATTACGTAACTTTCTCAAAAATAGGTTGCTAAGGAATCTTTTACAATAGACCATTTAGGTCCCATAATCTAAGTAAAATAAACATCTCATTAGTTTGTCAGTCAAATAAACCCTTAATTCAAGGTTTTCATGTTCATTGAAAATATTGGGCCCTATTGAATATTCTAGGCTTCCGTTACTATGGTTCAACACATTAACCCAGGCACCCCTAGGGTCACCTCTATCATCACCCAATTCATTCCAAATAATTAAATATTATATTAACCCAAGTCTTGGCACTCATTGAGTAGCCACATTAATTCCAATTAATTTCTCAAGGTATGGCACATCTCAAGTGGTTTCCAAGGCCATAACCATCTCATCAATGGCATCCTCAGTGCTCGCAATAGGGTCTAAGAATTTAAAATAAGGTCACTTAACATTTCATATAATTTATTTCAAGTTCTTAGTAAGTTGCAACATCCCACATACCACGTAAATTATAAAAGTATCTAGACATTTTGGAAAAACTCATCAACCACCTATCTCATTAGAAAATATTATCTTTGTTTTCCAAAGGCTAAAAACTCTTCCAAGGCTAGCCCAAGCCCATTTAGCCTCACCCATGCCCGAAAAAACCCACATCAACCTATCAAGCTCCAGTATAATGTTAATAACTCAAAATTAATTAATTAAAACATTTATAATTTATTTAAACAATTTAAGTTAATAGAGTCATAATCACCATCTCACTCATCAGTGAGTCTGTCATGTTGGAATCAGGACCAACAACCCATGGGAGGTTTGCAATGGACCCCCCAACACTAACTCAGTTAAAATCCCTCTCATGCGGTTTTATTTACATAACTAATTTAATTTCACTTAAATACAGAAACCTAGGGAAAAAAATAGCAACATACCTTTTCAAATCATCAAGAAACCCAGTGCAGGAAGTGTTACATAATATTCTATAGGTTGTATTTACGGAAGACCCATAAAAATAGTATGATTTTCACCACACTTTGGTGGAATATCCAATGAATTCCTAAATTGGGTCTACAAGAAATTAGAATAAGGGAAGAAGAGGATCGAATAATACCAATGGAAGGTGTGACATACCCTTGATCACTGAGAGGAGCCACTATATACCACCTATCGAAAGAGATTGAAGAAAGGAACTGAGGGGAAGGGACCCCTAGTTCTTCCAGCCGAAGCAAGAGGGGGAGGAGGGGCTTCCCCCTCTTAACATTATATGGGGAAACATCATTTTACCCCTTAAAATCCCCACTATATAGCTAGTGGCTAGCTACAATTTTGAATGTAGCAACCACCCTAGCCTCTCCCAAGGATCCTCCAAGCCCTTGGGACTTCAGCTAAATCTCATTCCATATATAAAACATCTTTTCTAAGGTGTTTTAACTCTCAAAACTCCATTATGAGTCTCAATTCAAAATTCAATGCATCCTCTAATTCAAAATTCATTCAATTCCTCTAAAATTCTCAAGGACCACCATACACACAAGTTATTATAATCTCCTCAACATAACACTTTTCATCCCTGAGAATTTTTTTTGAACATTATATCATTGGTACCAACCTACATGGGTCTTCAATTCATGACTAACTCATCATGTCATGCTTTCAAATGCAAAATGAGTGTTCACAGATCAACTCCAAAACCAAGGATCCGTGTCTATTATAACATGAGTTTCCACTCATAACCACAACCAAAACATCAAGACGGTTCCTACCCACACACATTTACTCCAAGGTGGAATCATGTCACCACCCGAACAATCATTCGACTGAGGGTGCTCCCCACTATAGGACCCAATTCATTACATCCAAGTCTGTTATACAATGCCTCCCGCCATCATAATTTCCTATCGAAACAATATTATAGTTTCTCATTGAACCACTTGGTATGGTTTCTAACATAGAAAACCTCACATATGAGATAGTGTGGGTCAAACATCAATACCAAACCTAACTTCCCACTTTCAATCAAAAACAGGCATTCCTCTACCATCCATGCATAACAAAAGCACACAAGATCTTCTTAGAAAAGCCTCGTACAACTCCCAAAACATAATAATTGTATCCAAAATGAAATACCTGACACAGTTTTCATCCCACTGCATCAAATTACATACAAAACCAACAGTCAATCCTTCTCTGTCCTCCCTGTCTCGAAAATGTTTGACTTCTGCTAGCAGTGTATTACCAGAATACCTACTCCTAATTATCCTACCCTAAGAGACATTACATGATCATCCAAACATTCACATCAATGTCAACAAAAAAACTAACCTATTTTCCCCAATCATATTATTAATCAACTAAAACCATAATCATTCCTTGTTGCGAGCAATGATACAATCTTAACCTGGTCACACTCAGATCTCCTAAATTTATCTAGTACCTAAGGATGATTCTTGAACTCCACCTGATTTATAACTAAATTCATTCTTTTCACTTACCAAAGAAACCAATTGAACTCAGACCCATTTACCTACTGAAATCTCAATTCCAAAATGACCATCCAATAACTGATATATCATATCCTTGATCCCTCCCACTCTAGGATCGTATTACTACATATGAAATTCCACTCTCCACCATAGGAGCCTCATTATATTCACTTCACTTGATCATATCCAAACACCCAGTCCCACACTCTTTACATCCCTGAACACGATGACTGGAGACGACCAAACTCACTAATTTCTTGTCACCAAACTAAAACCCAAATCATCACCCATTCCTATCCCATGGGAATGTTATCCATGACTCCCATTGAGACTCAACCCATAATGAGGGTCATCACCCTCAATCGTCCATTGGAACACTTCCCACCACATGGATTTTCTTAACTCAATCCCCATGTAAAGAACCATAATTTCCACATATATATTTTTTAAATTATTTGGGATTATTATGAGTCTGTGAAAATTAACAACACGTGATTCCGAGGCCCAGAGAACCTAAAACAGAATTTTAAACTTTTTTAAGGTACATTCAGTAAATGTGCGAGCGGCGATTTCTATCTTTTGAACCAGTGCTCGGATTAAAAATCTAAGGGCACTGTTAAATTCGCACTGCTGAGATTCTCTTAGGTGAAGCTTAACTTTGACCGGAAAGGGTCAGATGAAAAAGTTAATTTTTGGACTTTACACAAATAATAATAAAATAACTCCATGAGTTATTTTATTTATTTTTGTAACCATAGAGAAATGGTGGAGGGACCACAGAGTTGGTAAGTCATTTTAATGAAGGTTATTTAATCACCAATTACACTTGGTTGTGTAACCGCACCGTCGGGAGATTAATGGGGTCATTAATTATTCATTAATGAACCACATAATTGTGCAGAGATTTGAACTCCTTTTCTTTTATTTAATCTAGTCATTGGTGTGGGTTTTGGGAACCCAAAAGAGAACTCTTGGAGAAGTGATGGTGACGTATTCCTCTAACGAAGACCAGAAAATTTGGCGACACCATTGAGGATTCGATCCGGAGATCGACGAATTCCAATGAACACCCTTCGAATGTGGGTTCTCCTTCCCTCATCTGCAGTGCCTTCCAATGAGTTCTAGGTAGGGGTTTTGTTTAAGAGTTTTTATGATTCATATACCCTTGATGATGTTGAACTCTTCCCATGATATAACGCTAACGCGGAGGGTGTGATCCAAACTGAATAAGGCATGGACCCTTTTCCGATCTTTTTATTGTTTTCGTTCTTCATGGACGACTGACCAATATGGCGGAAATCCAAAACCGAGGGCCAAGTAGTGATGGTAGCTTCACAGGAGGCCCGTAGGCATAGTCGGAAAAGAAAACGGACCTCCAGAGCTTCACCGGATGCCCGCAGAAGCTCTTTCGGCGCGGCGGCCGGCTCTCGCCGTCCACAAGGAGGGGGCAGTTCCCGAAGGCACCATGGTAGATAGGGAGAGGCCGGACAATGCCGACCACATTGACAGAAGTAGTGCACCGTGGAGGAGGTGTCGCGGCTCTAGCCGAGGAGGAGGTTTCGTGGCTCTAGCCGAAGAGGAGGTTTTGCGGATCTAGCCACGGAGGAGGTGCCACGGCTCCAACCAAGGCAGAGGTGGACCGTGTCCACAGGTCCCGCACAAGACCGGTCCACCAGACCGGTTAGCTGGAGGGGGCGGTCCCAGCCAAGCGCTGCCTGTTTGAAGAACCAAACGAATCGTAGTATGTTCAGAAGGGGAGAGGACCCCTGCGCCCATCCAGTGGGCCAGGTTGGTCCAGTGTCCCGATGGTCCGGGTCGGGTCGGGTCGGGTTGGGTCGGTCCGACCGGGTCGGACTGGACCCGAACCCACTTAGGCCCAGTTTTTCTTAAAGGGGCATATCTTCTAAACTAGAAATCCATTTGACGAATCGTCTATAGTGCTGGAACCCTTAGGACGAGCCAGTCCTTTTGAGATACTCCACTTGAGTTTTTAAAAAAATTGGAGTATGGCCAAGTTGGAACGAACCCAAATCCAACCAGGCCCTCGACACTAAAATGCATATAACTTATAGACTGGGCATCCAATTTAAGTTCCATCTATTGCGTTGAAACTCTTATGAAATGATAGTTCTTTGGGTAACTTCTTCATGGGACTTCGTGGTGGTTGGGATACGACTGGTGGATTGAGGAGCGGATCCTCCCATAATCAAGCATGCTAAGTGCAGAAATCCAGTGGCTGGCTATGACGTTATGAATGAATAGTGATCTTGTGTGGGTCATTACCTATCGATCATGTGTGGGTCAGCACTTAGAAATCCTGTGTGGTTCAATACCTATCAATCCTGTGTGGTTCAGCGCTCAACAATCCTGTGTGGGTCAGCGCCTATCAATCCTGTGTGGGTCAGTGCTCATCGATCCTGTGTGGGTCAACACCTAGCCATCCTGTGTGGGTCAGCATCTATTGATCCTGTGTGGGTCAGCAGTAGAGCCCCTCGATAGAATAAGATGAGCTATCTTTGCGAATAATAATTTGTACTTCTGTACTTAAGTTATACCTAGTTTGAGTTGTCTTTTACTTTGTACCTTGTGATTGAGATCATGCTTTGTGGTTTTTATTTTGTGGAATTATGAAAGACCTTCGGGGGTCTCGAGGTCCCTACTGAGTATTTTTATACTCACCCCTGCGCGGGCTTCACCTGCACCTTGTTCTGTCTTGTGCAGATGGCAGACAGCTTTGATAGAGACTTGGGATCCTGGACTAGACAGTGTACGGAGGAGACCAGTTGGCGTGGTGAGCCGCAGATACGATCTGTACCTACCCTTCAGGTAGGATCCTTGGAAGAAGACCTCAAGAACTATTTTTCCTTTTTTTTACTTTCTTTTCAGTTGGGCTTGTATATTTTTTCCCTTTACTTTCAGTACTTACTTTTAATTTCAGAAGTTATACTATGTGGTATGCTTTCGTTGTATACCTAGTTTGTGTGTGTACAAGTTTTAAGGCAATTACTTCCCATTTTAGGGATATTCCTTTCCAGTGCTAGTCACCAACCCCTAGCTTATGGAAGGTGAGTTTGGGGTAGTCCTAGAACGGGCCTCAGGGGACAGGTCATGATAAAGTAGTATCAAAGGGTGGTTAGTTCTACTAGAAGGACTAAGGGTCTATGTTTTTCAATGGAGCAATAGTGTTAAGTGTCTTGAGTTCGGGTTTTAGTTCAGGGAGTTCAGTTCTGGTGAGACGGCTGACGTATCCATACACCAAGACCCTAAATTATGATTTTTGACTTGGTGCATGAAACCATTGTTTTAGTGTATTTTGAAAATGTTGTTTTTCTTTTGATCACTTTGAGTCAATTCACTAGGTATAGCTTATTGACTGTGGCACACCTATTTATTTACAGGATGCCGACATATAGACAACCATCCAGGATTCCAGTGAGAGATCACAATGACCGCCCACTGAGCGATGAGGTGTCAGTGCAAGACCCTCTTACGGTGATAGCAACTTCGGGTGGTGTACCAGCAGCACCACTACCCATTGGGAGGTAAATACCACCAGCCCCACTAGCAAGCTGTACACACCAACTGAGCATGTTGCATGAGTTCCAGAGATAGAGGCCTCTAAGGTTTCAAGTTGAGATAGACTTGCATGCAGCCGAGTACTGGATGGAGGTTGTGGCACAATTTTTTCATTTGGTCGAGACATCAGCAGACTAGATGGTGATCCTTGCTGCTAGCCTCTTCCAGGGAACAACAGGGAGATAGTGGAGCCTGACGCTCCAGACACATGAGGAGGAGACAATTTATAGGTTGGAATTAGAGGTCCTCTTCAGGGCAGAGTTCATTCCAGAGACTCTATACTCTGTGCATATTCAGGAGCTCCTGCACTTATAGCAGGGTAGCCTGACAGTAGCCCAGTATTCAGTGAGATTCACTGACTTCTATCGCTACTCCAGTGACATGGTACGAGACCCTTTATTCAAGGCCCATACATTTGAGAAGGGTCTCCGATGGGAAATAAGAGAATCGATGATGTCTCTCAATATCTCGACACAGGAGGGAGTGCTAGAGCGAGCACTATTGGTGGAGAGCTTCCTAGCTGAGCAGGTACCAACAGTGAGAGCCACCACTAGATGACAGGTAGTCGAGTCACCTGCAGTAGGTAGTAGGCAGATGATGCAAAGTTCCAATTGTTCCAGGCCTTCTAGAGGGCGACCCTAGGATGTAGGGTCAGAAGTACGGAGCTCATGGGACAAAGGTGGTCAACAGAGGAGAAGATTGTGCTACACGTGCGGTGGGCAGGGTCACATGGATCACGACTACCTAAACCGTTGTATTGATGATCAGAAGATAGTCGAGGGAATGCCAATGTAGAGGCATAGATTTGAGTGGGGAGTTCCATAGGGCGGCGTATGTGTTATAGGATCTGGCTGTGTAGCAGGCAGTGGGCGGCGATTTGAGGTTCTACCGCCACCACCCCCAGGTGGTCCACCCCGACCACAGGGGTGAGATCAGCTTCAGGCTGCAGATGTCTGTGATCATGATGCTCCAGATATGATACGAGGTATGATCTATATCTACCCCACCCTAGCTATAGTACTTATAGACACAAGTGTCAGTCACTATTTCATTTCCACAGCTCTCGTTCAGAGCTCAGAGATTCCGATGGAGCTGTTGGCTTAATATTTATGTTTAGAGACTCTTAAGGGAGATGATTTGATGATTACACACTAGTGAAAGCAGTGTGATATTACTCTAGGAGGTGAGAGCTTTGATTGGGATCTTCTAGTAGCAATATCGAGGCCTTATGAAGTCATCTTGGGTATGGACTAGTTATCCACAGTCCATGCTTAGATCGACTGTTTTAGGCACAAAGTGTGGTGTGTCTATGAGGATGAGATCAAGTTTTCCTTCAACGGTGAGAAGGAAACATTTACAACACATGATGGACTTTCTTGTAGGAGGGTGCAGTCAATCACTCATAATTTGGATAGCTTCACCTTTGGTTTAGTGGATGAGAGGAGTCCAAGCTATCCTGTTGTGGTGGACCAGTATGTTGATGTCTTTCCTGATGATGTTTTGGGACTACCTCCTTATAGAGAGGTAGAATTTTACATTGATTTGTACCCCAGGACGACATTAATTTCTACACCAGCATATCGGATGGCTCCTGTGGAACTTCTTGAGTTAAGGGTACAATTGGAAGACTTGCGGAGAAAGGGGTTCGTAAGGCCTAGTGTTTTTCCATGGGCAGCCCCAATTGTTTTCACCAAGAAGGCATATGAGAGTTTGAGTCTTTCTGTGGACTATCGTCACCTGAACCAGGTGACCATGAAGACCAAATATCTTCTGTCATAGATTGATGATCTATTCGACCAGCTTAAGGGAGCACGATAGTTTTTGAAGATAAACCTCAGATTGGGCTATCATCAGCTCAGGGTACGGGTTAAGGACATACCGAAGATAGCCTTCAGATATCAATATGGTCACTACAAGTTCTTGGTGATGCCTTTCGGCATAACCAACACTCCAACAACGTTCATGGGACTCATGAA
The DNA here is from genome assembly GCA_963277665.1 of Viscum album. Lineage (NCBI taxonomy): Eukaryota > Viridiplantae > Streptophyta > Magnoliopsida > Santalales > Viscaceae > Viscum > Viscum album. The sequence continues at coordinate 1,190,692,687 of OY728123.1, read as the reverse complement.
CATAATCTTTCAGCCTTACCTCTATCACTTCATGGTGGTATTCATTGAAGACATCTTGGTATACTCAGCAAAAGAGGAGGAGCACACCACACATCTGGAGATAGTTCTGGATACACTCTGAGAGCACCAGCTTTATGGAAATATCTCAAAGTTCTAGTTCTGGATATGGGAAGTCCACTTTATAGGGCACATTATCTCAGCGGCTGGAGTTGCAGTGGATCCGGAAAAGATAGAGACATTGCTTTCTTGGGAGCCACCCAGGAGTGTGATTGAGGTGTGGAGTTTTCTAGGATTGGTTGGGTACTACCGAATATTTTTACCTGAATTTTCCAGAGTAGCAGCACCCTTCTCAGCTTTGATAAATAATGGGAAACCATTTTTTTGGACGGAGAGATGCCAACAGAGTTTCCAGGAGCTGAGGCGGAGACTGACGAGTTATATAGCATCCTTCCTTTTTATCACATAAACTTTCATTACATTCTACAAAACCGAGGATCTTTAAGGTTTAGTGTCTTGGAAACCAGGAACTTAAAACATGAAAACATAAAACATTCTTCTTAAACACTTGAAAGGCTTCTCCTCATGTTCATCCTAGGTTCATTACTTCATCTCATAACCTGGGGAAATACATCAAAAGAAAGGGTGAGCAGAAGGCCCAGTAATAGAAATAAGAGAACATTTTACATGTGAACTTGAGATACTTCAACAATGTCATGAAAAAGAACTTTAAGGCATGAGAAAGAAATCATGAGACATATCATAATAAAAATAACATTTTTCATAACTTGAAGATGTGGCTGAAAAATTTAATATAGACAATCATGAACATATCACCAAGGTCCATCCCCAAGGTGTCATTTGAAAATTACCAAGGTTATTCACCAAGATATCGTGAAAATTGTAATCTCTAGTGGTTACATCATTACCCAATTCATTGGAGTGCTATCAGGGTGCACCCTTAAATTTGCCTTTATTATCATTTGAGCCACATATATCATCATCAAACATTTCATAAATAACCCACATAGAATAAAATAAATGGGTTTCATTTCATAATCATAACGTTTTAAAAACTGCTTTAAAGACATGATCTTTACGTCACTTTAAACCCACAGAAAGGGAAAGCGGGTTTCATGTATGTAAATCCCAGAATTTAAAATAGAACACTTTGATATATATATGTGAATAACCATTTAGAAATAAGAGCATTTAGTATTCACTTAATAACATAAAATAATTTTGAGAAAAGAGAGAGGCATTTTGAGACAAAAATTCTGCAGCATAATGGCTACGTTTCGGGGTTTTAGAAAACATTGAAAAGAGAGGGGACATGGGTCAAACATTCATAAATGACTCATAAAATAGTAGAGGGGCATAATATGAAGGATATATGAACATGGTAATGAAATTTTAATGATGTACCATATAAAATGAAGAACATGAAAGGAAGACAAAAATAAGATTTCTCTTATGAAAATTCGGCAGCCTAACGACGTTACATAAACTTCAACAAAAAATGAATTGATGAGATCAAATAGGGTATCTCATCATATGAACATAAAATATCAGTATGATAGATATAGATATCATACCCCAATATAATAAAAAGGAACTTTCAAGACTTGACATGGAATTAGAACTTTGAAAAGGGAGAAAGGTGCAAGGACCACTTAAAAATTCAGCAGCCTAACGACGCCACTTAAACTTCAAAATACTGAATTGAAGAGATCAAATGGGGTATCTCATCACATGGTCATAAAAGATCAGTATGATAGATATAGAGATCATACCCCAACATAACAAAAAGGAACTTGAAAGAATTGACATGAAAGTAGAACTTCAAAACGAGAAGGGTGAAGAACCACTTAAAAATTCGGCAGCCTAACAGCGACACTTAAAACTTCAAAATACTGAATTGAAGAGATAAAATGGGGTCTCTCATCATATGATCATAAAAGATCAATATGATAAATTTAGAGATCATACCCTAACATAACAAAAAGGAACTTGAAATACATTACATGAAAATAGATCTTGAAAAATGAGAAGGGAGAAAGAATCTGTTACAAAAATTTCGGCAGCCTAACGACGCCACTTAAAACATCATAAAACGAAATAATGAGAGTAAGAGGGGACCTCTTATTGTGGGAACATGAAAAGGGCAGTAAGAGGAGTATAAAATAACACCCTTTAACATAAGAACATGGAGCATAAAATAAATTACATAAAAGAGATTTCTTGAAAAGAAAGAGAGAGATCAGATCCCTTACCTTAAAACGTAACTCTTAAAACTCAAAGGTTGGGACCTTGAAGGCTTGGGGGCACCTTGGGAGGACTCCTTGGGAGTTAAGGAGACCAGAACTTCGTTGGGGGAGAGTTGGGAGTGAAAAATAAAGGAGGAAAGGGTGGGTATTTATAGGGAAAGTGAGGGGACAAGGCATTAATGGCCAAGGGACACCTCAAAAGTGGTTTTCTCAAAAGCATGGGCCCTCCCATGGTACTTCCCATGAAGTTAGGCCACATGGGACCCCCACACAATAATTCATCCTCTTTAGTCGAACATCCCTTAAAATATCTCATGACATCATCATGACACAGTTATGATGTCATTAAACATATCGAAACCCTAAAACTGTATTTTTACTATTCATTGAAAATTCAACTTTCTCAGAATAATCCCAAAATTTCACCTTAACAAAATATCAATGCTATGATTTCAAAAATGAACTCCATTTTATAAAAATAATTTTCTAAATATTTTTAATTTATTTTTAAATAAAGACACTATTCACCGAAAATTCATTTTTTTCAGAAAAAACCCCAAAAATTACCATAACATAATATCGATGCTCTGAGTTCAAAAATAAAGTCCATTTTATAAAAATAATTTTCTTATTATTTTTAATTAAATTTTTAATTAAAAAACACTATTCACCCGAAAAAACTAATACGTGTCTAATAATTTATGAAACCGTTATTTGCCCATTTTATTGAATCTCATTACTTAATCAAGGTGTCTAAATTATATCAAAACTTTCTTTAAGTGAGATTACTAATCCATTTTGACACATTACTAATCCTAATCATAAAATCACTATTCATAATTTACTATTCATCAAAAATCAAGTTGATCTTATTAGACTCTAAATTTCTTACTGAACATAATTGTAGAAGACCATTTTTTGAAAATCATTACACATTTTTAATTATTTAAGGTTTACATAAACATTTTTTAAAATATCCTTTCTCTAAAATTCACCAAAAATATGCATACTATATTTATCCGGACATTTGAAAAGTCATAAACATCATCATAGGAAGAAATCCCAATTTTTATTTAAAACAAAAGATTATACAAGGCAGTTACGGTCTCCTTACATAGCCCCTTATCACACCAGCATAGGACCTTAGTGTAAGGTGTGCTAAGGTGAGAGAATCCGAGGGAGGCTCGGCTAACATCGCACGAGTAGTAATTCCTATCAGGTTGAAATTCTCGCGAAGTCGATTCCGTTATAGCTTCACACAATGAAGTTCGGATTGGGTTTGGTCCAGAGCAAAGCCCAGTGGTGCTACCTCTTTCCCAAGTTCTGTTAGATGGGCTTCGATCGGTCCAAGACTACTGGGTGAGGCCATCGAATCTTCTTTCTATAATAATTAACCAAGATTACTTGTATTTAGAGACAAAAATCAAAACATTTAGTTTACAGTGGTCATGTTGACCAATGGTCATATAACAGTCAAAACCCAACGGTCTCATTTTAATTATACCCATGTTATCAAATGAAAAAGTTTTTTCGAGTATAAAATAACACATAAAATTAGGAAACAAGATTTATTCAAAATTTCAGGTCGTTACAAGTTACCCCATCTTGAGGCTACCAAAAGAGGGAGTTGGGTATGTAGTCTACTGCAACGCATCAGGGTCCATAATATGATGTGTCCTTGTGTAGGAGAAAGTTGTGATCACCTACGGCTCACGAAAGTTGAGACATCATGTGCAGAACTATGCTACCCATGACTTGGAGTTAGTATCGGTGGTCTTTTCCTTGAATATGTGGAGACACTACTTGATGGGCGAATGGTTTACCATCTACTCTAATCACAAGAGTGTCAGGTATATCTTCTCACGAAAGGACGTGAACCCGAGATAGCAGTGATGGCTGGAGTTCCTCTAGGACTATGACTTTGAGATATTCTACACTCATGGGAAGGGGAATGTGGTGGTAGGCACACTCAGCAGGAGGTCTAGACTACAGTTGCTGAGTGAGGCGACAAAGCATCTAGCCGCATTGCAGATATCCTTCATGGATAGTAATGGAGCAGCTTACCAACAATATATAATAGTGACTCCCCCCACTCCTTCAGTGAGTTAGGGAGGCACAACTTTTGGACATTGACTGTGAGGCCTGACGTGCTCAGATATCTTCGGGACGAGATCCAAAAAGATTTTATAAAGGTGCGGAACAAGTAATCCTTTCCAGAGGATGCACCATAGTACCAGTGACGCTACGAGAGGAGGTATTGATGGAGTTACACACATCCCCTTTGGCGGTACGTCCTGGTGTAGTGAAGATGTACCAATACCTCCAATGTCAGTACTGGTGGCCAGGGATGAAGAAAGCAGTGTCAGAGTTCGTATCATGATGCCTCACTTGTTAGCAAGTGAAAGCCAAGCATCAGGTTCCAGCAGGCTAAGCATAGCCACTTGAGGTGCTAAAATGGAAGTGGGATGGTATCTCCATAGACTTCGTGACAGGGCTACCACGTATGTCTATGGGCCACGATTCTATCTGGGTGATCATTAGCTGACTCACCAATTCAGCTCATTTCCTACCCATCCAAGAGTAGGGATCGGTAGAGGTATTGAGATGCCTCTACGTACAAGATATTGTACGACTTCACGGGGTACTATCGATGATCGTATTAGATTGTGATGCTTGTTTTAATTCCCGATTGTGGAAGGGATTACAAGAGGTGTTTGGTAATCAGCTACGCTTGAACATAGCCTTTCATCCTCAAACAGATGGCCAGACAAAGATAATCATACATACACTTGAGGACATGCTTCGTGCTTGTGTCCTTGATTTTGACCATAGTTGGGAGGACCACCTACCACTGGTGGAGTTCACATACAATAATAGTTATCACTCCACCATCGAAAAGGCACCGTTTGAGGCCTTGTATGGGCGACCATGCAGATCACCTATATGCTGGAAAGACCCAGGGGAGTCATCACTTATGGGTCCAGTGTTGGTACGGGCTACCATTGAGAAGGTGCAAATCATCCAAGAGAGGATGAAGACTGCACAATGTAGGAAGAAGTCTTATGCTGACAGGAGATGAAGACCCTTAGAGTTCAAGGAGGGAGGTCATGTCTTCCTACGAGTTTCACCCCAATGAGGATTGTAAAGATTTGGCTAGGGTGGAAAGTTATATTCTAGGTTCATCAAAGCTTTCCAGATCCTCAGCAGAGTAGGCGAGGTGGCGTACTACCTAGCTCTTCCCCCACATATGCACTGGGTGTATAATGATTTCCATGTGTTGCAGTTGAGGAGGTACGGGAAAGATCCATAGCGCATTATCGACTGGGGTGAACTGGACATTGACAATAGGGTGACGTTCGTGGAGTTCCCGATGGAGATAGAGAATTGACAGGATTGGGTCCTTCGTGGGTGGTTGATTCCTCTGGTGCGAGTTCAGTGGCAGCATGAGAACCTCCAAGAGAGAACATGGGAGCAGGAGGCTCGAATACATGCTCAGTACCCCCATTTTTTTTCCTAGTTTTGTTGTGCCTTTCAGGGATGTAAATCCTTAAGGTGGGGAGGATGTAAAGACCTAGAATTTCCATATATATATTTTTAAATTATTTTGGATCATTATGAGTCTATGAAAATTGGCAGCACGTGATTCTGAGTCCCGAAGAGCCCATAACAGAGTTTTGAACTTTTTTTAAGATACGTTTAGTAAAAAAGCGAGCGATGATTTCTATCTTTTGAACCGATGCTCAAATTAAAAATCTGAGGGAATCGTTGAATTCACAGCATCAGGATTCGCTTAAGAGAATCTTAACTTCGACTGGAAAGGGTCGGATGAAAAAGTTAATTTTTAGAATTTACAAAAAACATAATAAAATAACTCCATGAGTTATTTTATTTATTTTTGTAACCGTTGAGTGACGGTGGCGGAACCACAAAGTTGGTCAGTCATTTTAATGAAGGTCGTTTAATGACCGGTTACACTGGGTTGTGTAACTACACCGTCAGGAGATTAATGGGTTCATTAATTATTCATTAATGAACCACATAATTGTGCGGAGAGTTGAACTCCTTTTATATTATTTAATATATTCGTTGGTGTGGGTTTTGGGAACCCACGGGAGAACTCTTGACAAAGTGTTGGCGACTTCTTCCTCCAATGAACAACAGAGAATTTGGTGATGCCATTGAGGATTTGATCCGGAGATCGAAGAACGCCAACGAACACCCTTTGAACGCGGGTTCTCCTTCCCTCATCTGTAGCACCTTACAATGAGTTCCAAGTAGGGGTTTTGTTTAATAGTTTTTATGATTCATCTACCCTTGATGATGTTGAACTCTTCACATGCTATAATGCTAATGTGGGGGGGGGGACAGGCCGAACCGAACAAGGCTCAGACCCTCCGTCGATCTCGGTATTGTTTATGTTCTTCGTGGACAACCGACCAATACAGAGGCAAGATGAAACCAGGGGCCACACAGTGATGGAAGCATCCTGGGAGGCCCATATGCATAGTCAGAAAAGAAAATGGACCTCCAGAGCTTCACTGGAGGCCCGCGAAAGCTCTGTCGGCGTGGCGACACCAGCGACCGAAGGAGGCGGTGACCGGTTCTCGTCAGCCGTGAGGAGATGGCGGTGCCTAAAGGTGTCGTAGCAGACTGGGGGCGGTATTCCGATGTTGACTGAATTGATGATGCTGGTGTGATGTGGCAGCACGCCACAGAGGAGGTGTTGTGGCTCCAGCCGCAGCGGAGGTGGATCACGTCCGCGGGTCCTGCACAAGACCGGTCCACTGAAATGGTCACCTGGAGGGGGCAGTGCCAGCCTGGCGCTGCCTGTTTGAAGAACCAAACACACCATAGTCCATTCGGGAGGGGAGCGGACCCCCGCACCCAGCAGGCGGGCCACTCCCAGCCAGCATGTTGGGTTGGTCCAGCGGCCTGACGGGCCTCACTCAGCCGGGTGGGTTGGTCTGGTCCTGTGGCCCAACAAGCCGAGCCCGTGGATAGCGGGCCAACCCCGCAGCCCAGTAGGTCAGACCGGGCTGGGCTTAGCCAGTTCAGATCGGGTCTGGTCGGGACGGACTGTACCTAAATCCACTTAGGATCAGTTTTTCTTAAAGGGACATATATTTGAAACTGAACGTCCGTTTGATGAAGCGTCTACGGTGCTAAAACCCTTAGTACGATGCGATCCTTTTGAGATAATCCACTTGAGTTTTGAAAATATTTGGAGTACGGCTAGGTTGGAATGAACCTGAATCCAACCGGTCCCTCGACACTAAAATGCCTATAACTTATAGACCCGACGTCCAATTAACGTGATGTCTGTTACGTTGAAATTATTATGAAATGTAGGTTCTTTGGGTTACTTCTTTGTGGGACTTCATGGCGATTGAGGTACGATCAATGACTTGAAGTGTGGATCCTCCCAGAATCAAGCGTGCTCAGTGCGGAAATCTAGTGGTTGGTTGTGACGTGAAGAATGAATAGTGATCCTATGTGGGTCAATACCTATAAATCCTATGTGGGTCAGTGCTCAGTGATCCTGTGTGGATCAGCACCTATCAATCTTATGTGCATCAGCGCTCAACGATCCTGTGTGGATCAGTGCCTATCAATCATGTGTGGGTCAGCGCTCAGCGATCCTGTGTGGGTTAGCGTGTAGCGATCCTGTGTGGGTCAGTATCTATCGATCCTGTGTGGGTCAGCAGCAGAGCCCTCAATAGAATAAGATGATCTAGATTTACAACTAATCATATGTACTTCTTTACTTAAGTTATACCTGGTTTGAGTTGTCTTTTTCTTTGTACCTTGTGATTGAGACCATGCTTTGTGGTTTTTCCTTTGTGGAATTCTGAGAGACCTTTAGGGGTCTCGGGGTCTATACTGAGTATTATTATACTCACCCCTGCACGGGCTTTTCCCACACCTTATTGTGTCTTTTTTAGATGAAGGGAATCTTTGATCAAGATTTGGGAGCCTGGACTAGACAGTGTACGTAGGTGACTGGTTGGCGTGGTGAGATGCAGAGATAATTTGTACCTACCCTTCAGGTAGGATCTTTGGCAGACGACCTTAGAAGTTGTTTTTCCTTTTTTTTTGTAATTTCTTTCTGGTTGGGCTTGTATATTATCCCCCTTTAATTTTAGTACTTACTTTTACTTTTATCAGTTATACTATGTGGTCTAATTTTGTTGTATACCTAGTCTATGTGTATACAGGTTTTGAGGCAATGCCTTCCCATTTTCGGGACATGCCTTTCCGGTGCTAGTCTCCAACCCCTGGCCTATGAAAGGAGGGCATGGGGTATTTACGACATGGGACCTGGGGGATGGGTCATGACACCTCAAGCACAACCCAACAAGTCATATCCCTGAGGAATGTGTGTCACTCTTCCCAATCCATTCTCAATCACTACATCAAACTTGTAATGCTTCCATCGAGGCCCTATTCAGACCGATCATGTCATCATACCCAATAAACCCAAGTTTCATAAATATCTATAGGGACACCTCACACCCCAGTATAATCCCTATCCTACTAGGCCCATGGGAAATTTCTTAGAACTCATCGGTCCTGATCTCACAATGGATGATCATCGATCCAAACTCTTTAGAAACCATTCATGACCAACGTAGGCTACCTGATCTCATTTAGACTTAACAAATGAACCCATTTCAAACATGTGGTCACCCACTAATCAGTGTCATTTCATCACCACATCACCTTCCCATGATCCCACCATGATCTAAGAGTTTGGGTGATTTAAAAGTGTTAAATTTTTTGGAAAACGTTGTTTTATTTTTAAAGTGTTGAGTTAACCCTTGTGATCTATATTTAAAAACACTTTTTTTAGCCTTGGTTAATTTTTATATCAACATTTTGGGGTGTTTAAAGATTTTAATATTTCCAAATTAGATAGATTATTTCAAAAGGGTTTATTTTTCCATTTGGATTGGATTTTGAAACTTGGTGTGTCTTTGAATGTTTTTCAATGGCTGTTTAAAGGGTAGTGTAAATTCCCATTTGAGTTTTAAAGGTTCTTTGATAAAATTACTCTAAAGAGTAGATTGGGATGGCTTTTATAAATGATAAAATGGCTTGGAATTTGAGGAATTTTTTGAAAAGAGAAGGCATGTTTGAAATTTTATAAATAATGAGTTTTCATAAAAGGTGTGATACCCTATTAAGCACCTTTGATTATTGTATGACCATTATGGCTTGTGATTCCATGTGGGGATGTTTATTATTGACCAGATAGTTTTATGGGACTTCTGGGGGTGTGGAAAGGTTTATTAGTGATGAACTAGTTTCTTTATCTCCAGTTGAAGTCCTTTTATTAATACAGGCTAGTAACGATGTCCATGAAACTAGAATCCTTTTAGGAACATTTAGGGGGTTTATATCTCTTCTTATATTGTATCCCATGATATTTATATTATTTTTTAGCATATATTTTCTTATCGTTTTCCCCATGTTGTGGGACTTGACATAGTGGCGCTTGACCGTGTGATTTCTTCCTTCTTTGTATGGTTTTCTTTTTAGATTTTTTGAAAAGGGATTATGAAAGTGTCATGACCCATCCCCTGGGGCCCGTGCCATGACTAACACAAGCCCGACTTCTATAGTCTAGGGGCTGGAGACTAGCATCGAAGGCCTATTCCCTAAAACTGGGAAGGCATTGCCTTTATAACCTGTAATCACATGCAACCAAGCACACAACAAGATACAAACTCAAGTAAACTAAATAGTAAACAGAGTGAGTGCAGTAAGTAAAAGGGGCCAGAATATAAGCCCAACTAGAAAGTACAAGGGAAACTGGAAAGTACAAGATGACTGATAGGTTAAAATCATCTCTTGGATCGTCCACCATGAATCCTACCTGAAGGGTAGGTACAGCTCACGAACGGTCGTCTCTGCGGTTCGCCTCGTCTAACACCCACCTCCAGTCTTGGTACTCTCATCCTTAGTCAGCACTGTCTGTCGTCTGCACCAAACACAATAGGGTGTGGTCATAGCCCATGCATGGGTGAGTATAATGATACTCAGTAAGGACCCCGAGACCCTCAAGGCCTCACAAAATCCACAAAGGATAAACTAAAAAGCATGAAGTCAATTGTCAACCCTACTTAGGTATATTCCCATACATATACCTAAGTTATCAAGTATACCCATCTCAATCATGAGGAAACACAGGGTCCAACTCAAAATCCCAAAGATCAATTGTTCCACAAAGGAAGGAATACCACGAAGGTAAGTACCACACAGGTATGCCACACAGAAGAATACCACCAAAGTATTACCATGAAGGAAAGTACCACTCAGGTACAGGCTCTGATCACACCGGGTATAACTAAAGTACAGCAGTAGAGATGATTAGATGTAACTACTGAATCATCTTACTCTATTAAGAGGCTCTGCTGCTGACCCACACCGGATCGTTCAGTGCTGACCCACACAGGATCGCTTGGTGCTGACCCACACAGGATCACTCGGTGCTGACCCACACAGGATCGCTCAGTGCTCACCTACATAGGATCGCTAGGTTCTGACCCACACAGGATTGCTCGGTACTGACTCACACAGGATCGTTATTCATTCTTCATGTCACGACCAACTACAGGGATCCCGCACTACGCTCGCTTTTCTCTAGGAGGGTCCGCTCCACAAGCCACTGGTCGATACTCCAACTGCCACGAATTCCCACAAAGAAGTATCTCAAAGGACCTCCACGTCATAGGGGTCTCAACGTAACAGACGGTGCATCAATAAGATGCTCGGTCTATAAGTTATTGGCCTTTTTGTCCTAAGGGCCTGATTGGATTCGTGCTCAATCCAACCCGACCGTACTCCAACTTTACCCAAATCATCAGTGGGGTATACTCAAGGGATTATCTCGCTCCAAGATTTCTAGCACCGCTGACAGTTCGTCAAACGGACGTCTTGTGCCAAAGTTATGGCCAAAAGAGCGTAAATGGGTCATAATGGGTCTGGGTCCGGTCCGACCCAGCCTGGGCCGACCCGGTTTGGGTCGACCCGACTCGACCCGTTGGGTCTGGCCCGACCCATGGTGTGGCCCGACCCGCACTGGGCAGCCCAGCCCACTGGGCGGTCTGGCAGGCCGCGAGGGCCGCGAGGGGCCACAGAGGGTCGTAGGGGGTCGTAGAGGTCGTGGGACACCGTGAGCGGTGCGAGGCCACGAGGTCCGTGAGGGCGGCCCGCGGCCGCAGGGGCCGCGAGGGAAGCGCGAGGCCTCGAGAGTCCACGGAGCGGTGGATGCCGTGGGTGGTGGAGCGCCACGGGGCGGCGGAGGCCATGGGCTGCGAGGGCGGCGCGGAGGCCGTGGGGCCGCGAGGGCAGCGCGAGGCCATGGGGGCCGCGGGTGTTGGAGCACCGCGGGGCGCGAAGGTCGTTGGGCGGTGGAGGTCGTGGGCCACGAGGGCAGTGCAGGGCCGTGGGGGCCACAGAGTGGCGGAGACTATAGGTGGTGGAGCACCGCGGGGCGCAGAGGCCACGAGGTGGCAGAGGCCGCGGCGCGGCGCGGTACCGTACCTGCGCTGGCAGCCATCTTGACCATCCGCCCTTCGTTCATCGCCTTCATCGTAGTTCTCGAGTTCCACAGGTGCCAACTGCCGACACCGGTCGCCGACACCATCGCTAAGATCACACAAAAGATCCACAAGATTTGTAGATGGGTCTAGCCATGTTTGTTTGGCCCATACCCTCCGTGTTAGGGCGGTATCATACGGCTCAAGGAAGATGATTCAATGTGAGAGGGAATTTAACATTGATCAAATTAAAACACACCCCTACCTCTTTTTTTTTGTTTACATCGATGAGGAGGGAAGAACATTCGTCGATTGAAGACATCCCACGTTGGAGGATTTACCGAGGAAGAAGTCAAAGTCGTGTGTTGACGTTCTTTGTCGGAGGAGCGTTCTTCGTTGGAGAAGTGTAATTCTACCAAAAGCTCTATCCTTCTCCTTTGCCAAAAACCTTCCCCACAATCCACCCAAAAATGAATTAGACAACATTATAGAATATGTTGGTATAATTTCAATTTGGCTTAATTAATTAATTGAGTTGGTATAATTAATTAATGGGGGTGGCACCATTAAAGTGGAGGGAGTTTAAGAGGTTTCCCCACATTTAAGAGGGAGTTCAAGGGGGTTTTAGTCCCAGGTGGTCCCCACCACCATAACCTCTCATGGGAGGTTTAGTTCTAGTGGTCCCCACCTCCATAACCTCTCACGAGAGGTTTAGTTCTGGTGGTCCCCACTTCTTAAAGCTTCCACATGGGAGGTTTCAACAAAAAGAAAAGAAAATAAAAGTTTGTTTTATTTTATTTCTATTTCCACGAAAAACCCAAAAATTCTATCTTTCACCCTCGACCTACTGCGGTCGAGGTGAAGCTCTCCTTAAGAAAATACCGGCACTACGAGTTCAACGGTGTCCTCAGATTTCAATTCCGAGCATCGATTCAAAAGTTAGAAAAACCTGCTCGCACGTTTACTGAACGTACCCGAATAAATGTTCAGAAATTCACTCTGAGCACTCCAGGCCTCAGAATCATGCGCCATCAATTTTTGCGGACTCGTAAAATTCCCATTTAATTAAAAAAAATTACACGGAATTTTCGGGTCTTTACAAAAAGGCTTTTAAAGAAGTAAAAAGGAAAGTATGTCCTAGAAGTATTTTCTAACTATTTTAATATTGAATTTTAAAAGTTTTCTCAAATGAGAAAAGTTAGAAAGGTTTGTATTTGAAACTCCATGAAAGTGTGAGTTTTTTAAATGGATTTTTAGGCCTCAATGATTAGTTTTATTGAAATGGTTGATTTTCAAATGTGTTTTAGAAAATTGTATGATAGTTGGAAACCTCTTTGTGTTTTGAAATGTTCATTTCAAAAATAGAAGTTTACTAAATAGTTTAAAGTAAAATTTTAAAAAGGTGATTTGACCAAGAGGTATTGTCCAAGTAAAAATGTTTTCCAAATAATTGTTTTCAATTAATTAAAATCTTAGAAAAAGGGTTTAAACACACTTTTATGTGTTACTACTTATTTAGTAAAACTTTATGGAAAATATTTATTTTTATAATGTATTTAAAACTAGATTTTTTAGGATGTAATAAGAAAGTGATATCTTAGATTTTTTAGGTTGTGGTGACCTACTGAACTTTTAGATCACTTATATATTTTATAGGTTCGGGTTTGTTATGCCTTGTTTCGCTTCCTTTGGATCTTCTAATAGAGAGATGTAGTTGGATAGGGACCCTAGCTGAACATCTTTTATGTATTAATTTTGTTAAATATTAATATTACTGAATCAAATATGATGGATATGAATAAAGACTGAATGAATTCTAATCGTATGACAAAAGAGTATGAAGATGGAGTGAAAGATTTCATCAAGTTTGCAAAAGATCATGCATATAACCCTTATCAAATCCATTTTACATGTTTATGCTATTTTTATTAAAGACTAATTAGTCTAGAGGAGTTGGAATAACACTTGATTTTTCATGGAATAGATCGAAGTTATAAATGTTGGCATAAACACGGAGAAAAAGTGAATGTAGCTAGTGGATGGGATAGAACTGCATGTTATGGATCATCTTATATGATTACAAGTGTCAAAAATGAAGAATACCCTATTGAGGATGTGATTACATATTTGAATGATGATGAAGATCGTATTAAGGAAATGACAACGATAGTTGAAGATAAACTTTGTGATTGCCTAAAATTGTTTGAGAAGTTAAAGAGTGGTGAAAATACACCATTGCATGCTAGTTTCACTAAATATATATCATTTTCAGCCATAGCTCAGGAGTTGAGTGTTGAGATACCTATTACACTTGATGATGATGATAATCATATGGTCGGACGAGCTGTTGGAACATTCGTAGCATGGCCATCACATCTTGTAAAAACATATTGACAAAGAGGTATTTATTTCAAATTCATTTTTCAAGACATTTAACAATTAATGAAAAAATATTTGAACCAATGAATATTATTACAGATGGAAAAAGGGAAGGGGGTGAAATGAAATATTGAATCAAAACCATATAAAGTATTGACCAACTAATCAAAAAGATTTTCTAAAAGCACATTTACCTCATCCATTCTATATCCTCATTTACTATCATTGAATCTTCATATGGATACAAAGTTACAAAATGGTAGTAGTCACATAATTTATTTTGATGAAAATATATATGGAGTGGAATAGGAAGACTATATTGGTGTTGGGAATGTAAATGAAATCCTCAACTATGAATGGATAGGAGCCTCAGTGGTAGATGTATACATGAGGTATATTTTAATGATTTTATTTTCCAAAAGATGATATACTATATTAATTATGACTAAATACATTTCATATTTTTAGAAAATTTATATATCCATACTAATTTAAGGGATTTACCCATAAAAAATTGGACTTGTTATTCCTCACACCACCTCTACAGAAAAAAATAGAATCCAAAAAAATGGATGAAATAGTGGAAAACTGGGTCAAATCGTTTGAAGGAAAACTTTTAGATGACAGACTCTTCTTAATACCAATGATTCAAGGGTAAACCTATACAATTTAATCATATCAAATATATTTTAATTTCTTTCATTACTTCTTCCTTTTTGTGTTTTTGGAAATATTGGATGCTCATTGCGGTCAATTTAGATACTCTAAAGATTTATTTTCTGGATTCACTGCATAGATACCCAATAAACCTACCACACATGATAGAATTTATCAATAAGTAATAAACTACACCCAATATTCTATAACTAAACTCCAAGTTATATAATTTATATTATCTTTTAATGAGTATTCTGTTATGATATGGCAGTGCATCAATATAGTGAAAATAAGGAATAAGGCCATGGGCTAAGCACAAACATGTTGAAAAGTTGTATTACTGGACAAGTATCAGGGTATATATAATAATATTACACTATCCAAACACATATGAAAACAAATTACTTATTTTTATCAATGTTTACACTGTGTCTGAAATAAACAAATGGAAAAGATTGTGGTTATTATGTTTGTAAATTTATGAGAGATATCATATTCCATGAACAAACTAGCATCCCCAAAGAGGTATTTCAAAGATAATAACTATTTTATTTAAAATATTTATTAATCCTTTGTGTATTTATATTTTTCCAGTACTACTATGACTGTTGAAAAGACACATATTCACAAGATGATATAGATTTTCTTAGAAATGAATGGACAACATACCTGATAGAATGTAAAAAAATTGCTTGAAGAAGTGACTTCCATAGAAGTAATGGATTGTTTCATATTTATATTTAATTTATTTATTTTTATTATTACTCATATAATAATTGTTTTCTTATACAGTTGGATTCCTTTATTCGAGTTGGGGGGGGTTGTTTGAAGCTGCTCATGCTCGTGAGAGATTGGGCTTTGAGGCTGCAACTGAGATAATGACAACAAAGGAATGGGTCAAGAATGTATACAAACATCATGAAAAGGTGAATTCATAATGATTATTTAATTAATTTTTTCATCATTTTTTCTACTATTTGTAAGTTAATTTCCTTATCATTTTTATCTAACACTTATTTAGTTTTTTCACAGATCTTTACGCTTTCCAATGCTTTTCTTTATCGAGTTGCCAACACTTCATAGAGTCGATGTTATTTAGAAGAAAAAACTTTCTCATTGAAAACCAGAAGAGTGGAGAAAGATCAAGTGCTCATTGTGGTGACTTATCATGATATAATGGGAACATGAGCTTTATCCACTCCCTTGGCTTTCAACAACTAGAAAGGCTTTTCAACTAAGAACATTAATTCAATATACAGTGTTGACAGTTTGACAAAGAAATACAATGGAAATTGTGATAAAATTGGTAGTTAAGGTTTGTTTCATGTCTTTGGGATGTGTAGGAATCATCTGCACCTCAATCTGACACAGGGTGTGACAGATATGAATCTAAGTGCTTCTTTCTATTTAAAATTGACATAAATGTTAGTAAAAAAGACAACTGACATACTCAAAAACAAGAAAACCTATTCATATTGATTTGACACTTTAAGAAAATGGTCCACAAGTCATTTATGACATGTAGGAATCAACCACACCTCAATCTGATACATGATGTTCCCAGTATGACTCAAAGTGTCTCTTTTATTTAAAATTGACATTAGTTTTAGTAAAAAGAACAAGTGACATACTAAAAACTGAGAAAACATATTCGAATTATTTTGATACTTTAGAAAAATGATCCATAATTCATTTTTGACGTGTATGAATCAAACACACATTAATATTATGCACGGTGTGACTAATATAATTCAAAATGTCTCTATTTATTTAAAATTGACATCAATTTTAGTAAAAATAACAAGTGACATTCTGAAAACCCAGAAAACAAATTCAGATTGTTTTGATAATTTAAGAAAATGATCCATAAGTCATTTTTGACATGTAGGACTCAACATCACCTCAAACGGACACACAGTGTGACTGCTATAACACTAAGTGTGTCATTTTATTTGAAATTGACATTGATTTAATTAAAAAGAACAAATGACAAACTGAAAACTGATCAAGCGCATTTGGATTGTTTTGATACTTTTGTAAAATGATACATGATTCATTTTTGACAAGTTGGAATCAACTGTACCTCAATCTGACACACAGTGTGACTGGTATGACTAAAAGTTTCCATTATCATTTTAAAATTGACATTTTAGTTCAAAACATTTCACTCACTGAAAACCAAGGAAATACGCTCCAATTGTCTTGATGATTTAAGAAAATGATTCATAAGTCATTTGTGATGTGTATGAAGTAGTCTCACATCAAACTGATGCACGATGTGACCGATATGACTCAAAATGCATGTTTCAAGTTTGAAATGACATTTTAGTAAAAAAACACAATTGACATACTAGAAACTAAGAAAACACATTCATATTGTTTTGATAATTTAGGAAAATGATCCATGAGTCATTTTTGACGTATAGGAGTCAACCAAACCTCAATCTGATGCACGGTGTGACCTCTATGACTCTAAGTGTGCCTTTTTATTTAAAATTGATATTAATTTAAGTAAAAAGGAACAAGTGACATACTAAAAACCAAGAAAAAACATTTAGATTGTTTTGATACTTTAGAACAATGATCCATGAGTCATTTTTGATGTGTAGAAATAAATTGCACCTCAACCCAACACACGGTGTGACTGGTATGACTAAAAATGTCCATTATCAGTTTAAAATTATCATTTTAGTTAAAAAAGTGCCACTCACTAAAAACCTAGAAAACATGCTCCAATTGTCTTAATAATTTAGGATAGTGATTCATAAGTCATTTTTGAGGTGTATGAAGTAGTCTCACGTCAAACCGACACATGATGCGACCAATATGACTCAAAATGCGTGTTTCTATTTTGAAATAATATTTTAGTAAATAAACACAACTAGCATACTGAAAACCAAGAAAACACATTCAAATTGTTTTGATAGTTTAGGAAAATGATCTATATGTCATTTGTGATGTTTATGAATCACGAATCTCAATATGATGTACGGTGTGACTGGTATAACTTAAAGTGTCTCTTTTTATTTAAAATTGACATTAATTTTAGTAAAAAGAACAAGTGACATAATGAAAACCAAGCAAACACATTCAGATCGTTTTGATAATTTAAGAAAACGATCCATGAGTTATTTCTGATGTGTATGAGTCAACCACACCTCAATCTAATGCACGATGTGACCTCTATGACTCTAAGTGTGTCTTTTTATTTAAAATTGAAATTAATTTAAATAAAAAGAACAAGTGACATACTAAAAACTGAGCAAACACATTCAGATTGTTTTGATACTTTAGGACAATGATTCATGAGTCATCTGTGATGTGTAGGAATCGACCACACCTCAATCCAATGCATGGTGTGACTGGTATGACTAAAAATGTCTGTTATCAGTTTAAAATTGACATTTTAATTCAAAACGTGCCACTTACTGAAAATCAAGAAAACACACTCCGATTGTCTTGATAATTTAGGACAACGATTCTTAAGTCATTTTTGATGTGCATGAAACAGTCTCACATCAAACCGATGCACGATGCGACCAGTATGACTCATAATGCATGTTTCTAGTTTAAAATGACATTTTTTGTAAAAAAAACAACACTGACATATTGAAAATTGAGAAAATGCATTCGGATTGTTTTGACATTTTAGAAAAACGATCCATTAGTAATTTGTGACAGGTATGAATCAACTAAATCTCAATCCGACACACGGTGTGACTGGTATAACTCCAAATGTGTCACTATTTAAAATTGACATTAATTTTAGTAAATAAACAAGTGACATACTCAAAACCAAGTAAGCACATTCAGATTGTTTTGATATTTTAGGACAATGATCCATAACTTATTTGTGATTTGTAGGAATCAAGCCCACCTCAATACGACACACGATGTGACTGATATAAGTCCAAATGTGTCTTTTTTATTAAAAATTGGCATTTTATTAATGTATTCTTTTATATTAATGTTTAATTTATTTCTTTACAGTATTACTATCATAATATTTGTTTTCCTATATAGGTGGATTCTTTTGCTCGGGTTGAGATGATTTGTTCTAATACCATGGATGGACATTTTTGAGAGGGGATTGGGGGCGTCAAATAATGAAACATTAATATTTTTAAATGTTTGTTGGATAATTGTAAATGCAATTATATAAAACATTGTTTGAAATGTATATAGCTGTGTTTTTTTTGTATTCATGATGTCAAATTTATTTCAATTAAATTATATATTTTGCATTGACAGTTTACATGTTTTTGCTGGGTGTGTTGTTATATTAACAACATACTGTCGCAAGCTAGGCCTTTATCAGTGCTAATTCAAGCGTTGATAAAGGCCCCCCTTTATGAGCGTTATTTAAAGCACAGATAAATGATCCTCTTTATCAGCGCTGCGATTAACAATGCATTTTTAACACTGTTAAAAGTCTTTTTGTGCATTGTAAAAGAACATATCTATAATAGTGCGAGTTTTATCGGATCACACTAAGGATTAGCCTTCTCATACAGAGAGGCGAACCTTGTAAATCATTGTGCCTCTTGTGTCAGTGTGTTTGTTTGCGCCAGAAAAGAGAGGAGAGAGGGAATTTGAGAATCAATTCACCTTAACAAGTGAAAGAGGTTAAAAAACGAATACAAGGATAAAAGTAGACAATTGGTTCTTGAAAAGGACAAATACTGATTCACCCTCCCTCTCAGTATCAATCATATCCCTTCTTGGATCCTTCAATATATATATATATATATATATATATATATATATGACATATAATGTCTGGGCCTACATATCATGTAAGGGTTCTCTCTCAACCCAATTAAAAAAAGGTTTATTTTCTTAACAAAAGGGGCGTGACCCCAGCTTATTTCGTTGATATATGGAATATATAATAATAAAAAAATCATATGATAATTTCAAAAAGTATAAAAGTTTAATTAATTCATTTAAACATTAAAGTTACTTATCTTTTAATATCGCAGGCAAAATAAATAAATATTTACTTCAAAATATTTTATTAGTGTTATTACTACCACTGATAAAATACAACTTTTATCAATGATAAATAAAAAATATGATAAATGTGTGGTCTTTATCATTGATAAAATAAGTACCGATAAAAGTGAAATTTTATCGGACATTATTTTTAGCGCTGATAAAAATTGTCTTTTATAAGCGCTTATAAGAAGTGTTGATAAAAAATAACACATTTTTTCCGCAATTCTGTAGGTGTAAACTTTGATTTCTAAAACTAATGGAAACTATTTATAGAAGATGCCTGAACATTAAACCTCTATTCCTACATGAAATTCGCCAATCTAATCACTATTATGTTCTTGTCTAAGAATTAAATATGGTTATTTGTGAGAATTTCACTAATTCAAGATTCAAAAATGAAAAACTTTAGCAATAGGTTAATATCACTTACAATTAAGTCCATCATTTTAGGGGGATTGTTCTTAATTTACTTTATATTAACGATTCGCATGGTGAGGTGTTTTATTCGGAAGGTTGCATGCACGTGTGGAATGGTGAGGTGGCGCAGTCTTCTTCTAGAGAGCCGTGGTAGGGGAAGCGTGCGGCGCAACTCGTCTACCCTCTTCTAGAGATCCCTTTGTCTGCTTTTGGCACAAATTGTAGGGCCGCTGGGCTCCGCGACCCCACGCACCGCACCCCTCCCCACTTTTATATACGACGAGTCTCAATGGGCGGACGGCCCCACCTCTTCACTGCCTATGGAGGTTCGTGAACACCGGCCATAGATCAACAAATCATACAAAACTCATCCGCCTTCACTTCTCTCTCTCTCTCTATCTCTTTATATATATATATATATATATATCAATGGAGGAGACGGAGAGTACATAGAGCATCGGACCTGGCACCCAAAACCAACATCTCTGATCATTCCCACAGGTCGTTTATTTATGAAGATTCATTTCTTGACGCCTGCCGCCCGCCACCACCGCCTGATCGGGCGCACCAAGGCCCCCAGCTTGCGCCGTCGCTGCGTAGAAACAGTGAAACACCAGAAAACCAGACTGTACATACTGGGGCGCTGCCTCTCCATGCTCCTCTGCTGGCGCCTCCACCGCCATCGCTTCCCGGAGGACCTGCCCGTTCCTAGCCGCAGCTGATGAAGGAGCTGGTGCAGAAGGGCGTGGGGGTTAAAGGGTGGGTGGCTGGATGGATTCGAAGGCCGGACCTGTGAGATGAACTCCCAGGATTCTTATGCAAAGGAGAGTGAGTGGCCTGGGGCGAGGTCTTGTGAAGACAATCCCTCATAAATTGTTTACTGTACGTGGGAGAAGAGGAAATGTCAATGAAAGAGGATGGTGATGCGTTTGTTTGAAAATATTGTGACTAGGATCTGTAGTTTTTTTTTTCATATGTTTTTTTATGGGTAGAACGAGAGATTGTCCAAAAGACAAACCACCTTTATTACATCAAAACAAAACTACATAGTCTGAAAAATGACTTTTTACCGTAGTATGTTTGCCAATAAGAGAAAACCTCATCGGGTACATCATCAAGTGTTGGGGCGCAGCGGAGGTGCGCGGTACCTCAAAAACACAGAACAGGAGCAACGGAGAAACACAAGAATTTTAACGTGGTTCGGTCATATGACCTACGTCCACGGGAGAAGGGGCCGGCTCTCTATTCACTCTTCTCCGTATCCAACTCTACGGAGGATCACCAATACACAAGGGTTACACACCACACACAGCTCACACACCCCACATATACACAGCAGGATTCTCCCTTTATAAAGAGGAAGCAAACATGATTTTTCAACAGTTGTTGGGTAGATCATCTACCCTTGAGATATCCTCCCTCCGCCTGCTGCCGTCCACCAAGTAGGCTGCCCACCATGGAAGAAGCTGCACGTCTACGAAGTCGGCTGCCGACAGAAGTTTCTTCTCCCGCTGAAAAAACACCACATATTGGGAGTGGCCCCCACATCAAGCCGGGTTAACTGAGGAGCAATCATCCCTTTACTTGCAATTCCATCATCTAAGTAATTTACTTCACAATATGCATGAGAGATGACGTAGTTCATTGAGGGGAGAGAGTCCATACAGTTGATCCATCTAGCAGTCACCTTTCATGAAAGGTGAATAACTCCATTTTATGATTCCTTGCACAACAGTGTTGGAATCACATTAAAGCCACAAATTCAAGTATCCTCACTGCTTTGCAATTTCCACCGCATTAATAATACCAAGCATTTCAACGAGGGATGTAGTGATGCCACAAGAACCAAAAGAAGCATCTCATTGCTACACTTTTATCAATTTTGAAAATCGCACCATATCCAAGACCTTGATTTCCCTTTGATGCTCCATCCGTGTTGCATTTGACCAACCCAGAGGTGAATTGATCAAGATAACTTCCAACATTCCAGATGAAGGGCGATAGTTACCTATAATGCCAAAACGCTTGAGACTACTGCAAACAAGACCTTTAATAGCGTTCAAAATAGACTTTAACAGCACTAAAAAAACATTGTTGTCCTAAGTGCAGTTAAAAGGGGGATCTTTTTTTCAGCCCTAAAAAACAAGTGCCGATAAAAGTCAAAAAAATTAATTTTGAAATTTTTTTTTTTGTAAATTCTTACAGACATTTTATCAGAGCTCAAAGACACCCACCCCTTTATCAATGCTATAATTTATTCCCTCAACAGCACGCTCCTGCCTCCCATTAGATTCGAACCCGAGACCTCCCACTCACATGGTTGGAGCTTTACCACTCCACCATATTGCTTTGTTTTCTATTTTATGATATATCTATTTATTTAAATATATATTAACTTATATTTTATTATTCATATATTTATTCTTATATTAATTTATATTTATATGATTTTTTAAATACATTTATAAAATATGTTTTTTGTGTGTGTATGTTTATAAGTAAGTAAATAAATAAATAAATAAATAAATAAATAAATAATACATACATACATATATGATGTAAGCGGGACCTTCAGGCCATCCAATGGTGGGCCTACGGGCCATGTAATGAACTTCATGCCCAATGGGCATTCAAGAAAAAAAACATTAATGTAATAAAGCGGCTGGTAAGGTATGTTATCCCTTAGGGGAACATGATCTACCTTTCCGACATGTGTGTGTGTGGTGTGTGTGTGTTTGATTGTAATTGTACCCCCAAACATCTAATATAATATGTATCAGTTTGTTAATACAGACACGCACACACACACACACACACACATTTATATAGGTAAAAAAATATTCATACTTTTTATTTTAACTACTAAAATGGATACTATTTTTTATTTAGATATGGTTTATATATTTAAAAAGATATTTTATATGTAAATATGTTTACATATTTATTTATAAAAATAAATTTTCATGTGTAAATATATACAAATATGTATATATGTGTATATACTTCATTATGAATAAAAGTACATTATGAAAAATGAAAAAATTCGAACATTATAATTTCCTTATGAGTGTAAGGCTTGAAAATAATTTGACTCTCCACCAAAAAAAGATAAGAATACCCCCTTAAACGATGTTGAAATTCCATCAAATGTTAAAAAACTAGGATACCCCGACTAAAAACTCAGTTTTAGAGGCCTTATGAGCCTTTTTTTGGCCTCAAGAAATGTTATTGAGGTTCCCCAAGTCATTCAGATGTAGATCTTTTTGAGAGCTTCAATTTGACATGTGGTAGACCTCAAATGGACACCCAGATCAAAAGTAATGATCGTTTGAAGTTCAAGTTACGTTTTCAATTTATTTTAGATTTTTTTTGTAACATCAAATTATTATTAAATGACTATTACTCGATAATAATTAACAAATTATTAATTATTATTTTTTAATTATTTTATAATTCATTTTTCACTAAATATCTCATATATTAAGCGTAAATGCGTATTTAGCCTTACATAAATCATATTTAATAAAATATTATATATATATATATATATATCAATATAAAAATATTTTAATGTTAATATATTATTTTTAATGATTTATAATTTTTTATGAAATTTACCCTTTATCAGCACTAGAGAAAAAGCACTGATAAAGACCCTTTATCAGTGCTACAAAAAAGCATCGATAAAGGGGGTATGTTTAACAACGCTGATAAAGAGGTTCCTTTATCAACACTTTTTTAGTGTTGTTAAAGGGCAACATTGTGTAAAACCAAATATGTGGTAGTGTTACAAGCACATTGAGATCATCATTTTAATTATCAGATTGACCACTTTGAATCTCATTTGCCTGCTTCACAATAGTAATAACTTCCTCCTGAGTTGATTGAAGGCAGAAAACAACCTTGCTATGAAGCAGATTATTTATGCTATCCATAAAGTGTGGATGAATTCCAAGCATGCCTCTATAAAAATATTCAACAACTGATTAGAAAGCGGCAGCTTAGTACAAGTGATCAAATGCTCTCGAATTCTTATTGTATAGGGAAAGAAGATTTCAAAAAAATGCAAAAGTTCTGTCCACAGGACAGTAGCCGTAACACAACATAAAAACATGTGGTCTATGTCCTCCCAGTTTTGGTTACAAAGTACACATCGAGATCATAGATTCATTCCGATACCCTACAAAAAATCATTAGTGGGTAACTTGTGGCACATTATCCTCCAAGCAAGGGAGAATTCGAAAGGAAGAATCCATCCCCCATTTAATAGGTTTAAAACCATTTCTAATGAGAAACACATAACTATATTTATGAATTTTATGAGTAAATGTTACAATGTACCAATAACCGTCACTTTACCATGTGCTCATTATATATCAGTTTTTATTAGGTCAAATACATAACTATCTCTTTAATATTTTCCTCCAAAAGGAGCATTGTTTATTTTTCCTAATAAAAAAAATCTAATTTATCATATTGTTCATAATAAAATGATTCTAATAACAATCCTTTTTTAGATGACTTTTTCATTTATATGACCAAAGTGATATTAACAAAGTTTAGTAGCATTTGAATGATTAACCTTGATCTTATTATTTTATTTGTTATAGATCATATTGTTGATATCTATAATGCATAAAGCAGTAATTTAGGAAAACATCAGAGGCACCACATTCAAATAAAATGAAAACTTTTTCTCTCAATTACATATTTGTAACCACACTTGTTCAATAAAAAGTTTGAAATGATATTTCTATTTATTCTAAATACATCACTACAACAAAAATCGGGTTTATCGGCGGTTTTGTGGCGGCGGTTCACAAAACCGCCGCTAAACGTTTTCGCCGAAAGGTTTCACGGAGGTTTTTAATAAACCACCGCAAAACCCGAAAATTAATTTAACAATCCCGACCCTTCCCTACCCCCCACCCCGATCGATCCCCCAAACCCCCGCGCCCTCCCTTCTTCCCCTAAACCCCCCGGCGACCCGCAACCCTCGACCCCCAACCGTCCGGCGACCCCCAACCGTCCGGCGA
The DNA here is from genome assembly GCA_963277665.1 of Viscum album. Classification (NCBI taxonomy): domain Eukaryota; kingdom Viridiplantae; phylum Streptophyta; class Magnoliopsida; order Santalales; family Viscaceae; genus Viscum; species Viscum album. The sequence continues at coordinate 1,190,667,394 of OY728123.1, read as the reverse complement.
TCCGCGACCTCCGGCGACCCCGCGACCTCCGTCTCCGGCGACCCCGCGACCTCCATCTCCGGCGACCCGTCTTTTCCAAGTATGTATCCATTTAACTAGGTTTGAAATATAGAAAATTTTGATAGAATTCACGCATGGTGATAATATTGAGAATGATTGGTAGGTGATCGTTTCATTGGAGGTTTGAACATGGATTCAATGATTTATGACACAATAGGTTAATATTGAATAGTTATATAAATCCTAGAGTACATAGGAGCATAGTTGAAAAGATTAAATGGGTGGTATTATGGAATAAAATTGAGATTATGGATTGTGTAGTGGGGATATTTCCTCCTTTACATGGTTGAAAAGAGGGAATGAGTGAGTTGTTATGGGACATGACTTGGTTATATGAAAAATGAATGTTTGGTAGTTTCCTTATGGAATGGAATATAGTTTTTAATCATGATCATGAAATGGGGTTTGATGGAATTAAAAAAGATCATGGGTAAATATTTAAAAAACAAGCCTTTTAATTAATGGTTAATGGTTGGAAAAAATATGGGTGATGGCTGCATGGTTTGTCATTAAATATGATTAATATAAAATATAAATAATGTAATATGGTTGGTGAAATGAATCTATAAATGGGATAAATGATGAGGCATGATGGTAAATTATTCATCTTTATTGTGGATCTTTGTATAAGATGTGGGGATGGTCATTGTGTTATAGTTGGCAGTGATGGTAATGTGAGGTAGTAGTAGTGTGGTGATTTTTACTAGCTATAGAAGTTCTATTTGTTTATTTATGTCTTATGTTGGTCTTGTGTGTGTCTATAAATATACTTAAATATTATTATTTTTGGTTTTTGAATACATCCCACTTGAGTTAGATACCCTTCTCGAATCCCAACAAGCTCTGGGTACTAGGTTGCTTCCCCTAACATTCGGGTTGGTGAGGGAATGGATGCATGCCTACTCCCCCATCCCCACTCTCCCTTCTAGTTTTAGAATTATCTTTGATGTATTGAGGTGGGTAAGATCATACTTCTAAAGTATATAGTGAAATAGAAGACCCTAATGGTTATTTATGTGAAGGTACATTACGTATTAGAAAACCCTTTGAGTTATTGATGATGATTATAAACTAGGTGCACTATAAGTCCCTATGGTGTATTGAGATAATGATATGATGTAAGTAAAATAGTGGACTATAAGTGGTATTTATGGGATGGGCTATTGTGGTGTTGATGTAAGGATATATATTAGAGGCTGTGCATGGTAGGTGGAGGGAATTGGGTTAATGTCCTTCATGATTTTGATTCCCAACAGTACTGGATTTGAGAAGTGTTGATGATATGTGATATGTGATAGAGGATATTGGCTAATGATGATGTTATGGATAAGGTTTGTGGTATGGTTGTAATATGAGATATAGTATTCTATGGAATAAATGTTAAAGATATTGGGAGAATATGACATTTGATATTAGGGTGCGATAGTGAAAAAAATAAGAAATTGGTTTTAGGGTGCCTTTGTGTCATATTCATCTGATATTATTTTACTATGCATGATTATGATAATTAGTAATCGAGTCTTAGTGAGTATTTTCAATAGTTGACCTACTAGGTGCTTACTAGTTATGTTGTTTGTTCAATGATGTGTTATTATACTCCTTTAACTTTTTCATTGGAGGTATTGTGTATAATCATACTAAGGATACATATTATGATAAACCCCATATATATAAAAAATTCAAGATTCCTAGGATATTTTTTGTGACTAAGTTGGGTCGTACTATCTTTGTGCTTGGTGTTTGTTGGGAAATCACTACCGTGGAGATTTATTTGGTATTTTTATCTTGGGGTTTTTATTTTTTTATGTATTCATTCTTTAAAGTATTATTGTTGATTTAAATTTATATATATATATATATATTATGATGTTGTTCAGTGTTATTCTTTTATTATTATTGGTACATATGATGGTAATTCCTCTCATCCTTATTTTTTATACCCCTATTCTAGTCATCAACCCAGGGCCTGTAGGAGGTTGGATATGGGGGTCACTCTCATCTTTAATTTAATTCTAGGAAGAGTTGCCATTGAGGTTGTGTATTGAATTGACCCGGGTAACCCTCAAACGTGGTAACTGACCCATTCTGTTACATACCCGAAGGTTATTCCCGATCCTCGTGGGTTGGAGGCAAGCACCAATGCATCAAAAAACACAACAAAGGGAAAAATTTATCCCAACATGATCAAACACATTGCATATATGTATACACAAAATGAAAAGGAATGTGGAATACTAAAGGAATATATATACCATAATAGTCAAAAGACAGTAGAAAAGAACAATTAAAAAAGTAGTCAACGTTTCGAAAACAAGTCTAACTAAATGGACTAAAACCAAAAACTACTCCATGAGATGGTGTGGATGAACTCCCTCCATCTCACCACCAGCTACCCAAAACCAGCTAACACAAACCTCACCACCTCACTTCAGCGCCTTTCCCTTCCCAGTATTGGAAGACATACAAATGTCTGCGTACCCCTAAGGAGGTGCACAAGGTGTGAGCTAACAGCCTCCATAGGATCCCACCCGGGTGTTCCATATCAAGCCTCTGTATAACTATTCATGTATTCTTATTTTAAATATAACATGGAATGATAAGCAGTAATGAAATTTTATAGAAAACATGGGTAAACATTTCCCTTTTTCCTAGTTCTAAACAAAAGTAGGTACAAAATGTATATCAATTATAACTCAGAAATCAAATCAGTACAAAATAAAATAAGCAGTAGAGGAATAAGTACCAAGGAACACTATAGTTTAGACTAGAAGAATACTTATACCATAATAAATCATGTGCACAATCCAATTCCTATAACACATGCCTAGGAAGAAGAGGAATACCCCATGAGTAAACCCCCTGAAAATGCTAATAGTTGTCCCCTAGAACAATGGGACTAGGAAACCAAGGAAATACCCATGAGAAAACCTCCTAATAATCACAAAACATGGACGATGGACTCAAGATAAACCTTCCACCTAAGCACCCAAGGTAACCTAAGTGCTCATTTTCATAAATCAATTTCAATATTTTAAAAGTACCCATTTCATTTTCATTTATCAAAAATCATGGAAAAACATTTGGATCAAAAACCCCTTCTTAAACAAATGAAAATAGTCATTCCAATTTGATAAATCAACTTATAAATTAAGAGAAATTAGGCTAATTATCATAGGCTAGAGATGGAACCACCTACCTCAAAGCTCAAGTCACACATTCCCGTAATGGGATCCACCAACAATGAAAACCCAATGATGAAAATGAAGGCCCTAGAATATAATAAAAACATTAATATTGATATAAATTAGAAAATAAGGGGTTGGTGGAAAGGGAAAACACCAAATACCTCAAGAACAGACATCCAATGCACCACAACTAACCAAGGAATGGCCTCCATAATGAGATCTCCCAAAGGATTTAGAAGAATACACAAAGATTCAAAAACTTAGGCCACCATATCTGATAATGTTACCCTATGGTGCCACCATTATCAAGAGAAACGAAGAATCAGAAATATTTCTTACCCAGAGAGATGTGCCACAACTATAATAAAAGATCCAATGTTGAATGGATCAATCTAGATGGAGCATAGTCTCCCAAAATAACCCGAGAAGATCTCTAGGTAGGGATCCAAGGGCCTGGAGAAAAGAACTGAAACCAAAATATCCACTCGCCTATTTTAAAAACTACACGAGGTCCATTTGATGATGTGTAATACTATTACCTTCTGTGAAATCCATGGTGTTCTAGTATGTTGAAAAATCCTACACCTTGAATTAAAAATCCATTATTTTAAAATTTACGATGTGAATCCACTCTTCCTGAGGTGCAAACTTTCACAGCATGAATACCATTTCATGACTTGTATCTAGTAATAGTTACACGGTGTGTAACCTAGTTATACAGTATGAAAGACTTTTGAATCATGTAGAAAAAGCTGGTTAAAGATGAAAGTACAACAAATATCTGACTTCACCATTTTAGGTATCTTACCAATTCCTTCCTAGTCCTTTACAGACAATGGGAAAAAGGAAAACCATGAAGAGGATAAAAAAATACCTGATAGATCAGTAATAGGATCTTACAAACTCCCCACTATAAATAATTTTTGTCCTCAATAAGTCATGTAAAAGATGTAATCCATGGAAAAATATGAGTTCACTGCTCCTTCATCAACGACTCATGTTCCCAATTCTCATGATAATTTGATCCTTGTTTCCATATAACCCTAACCAATAGAATAAAATTCCCACAAAATACTTTCACTTGAGAGTCAACAATCTCAATTGGTTTCTCCAAAATAGAAACATATGGCTCAAACTCAATTTCTTCCCAACTTAGAATGTGAGCGGGATCAGGATGGTATTTCCTGAGATGATACATGTGGAAAAAATCATGAATACCTATCATAACAACCAACAATGCTAATCGATAAGCAACCTATATGAGCTTATTAGTGACCTAAAATGGTCTAACTAATCTTAGATCCAACAAAAAAGAACAAATATCAATTCAAAAGGTCTAACATATCTCTTTCTCTAACTCAACGACACCCTCATGAGGAACTCATGGAAGGTACAACCATTTAATATATATGGATAATAGATATATGAATATTTTTCTTTGGTTTATGAGGATAAATGGGACAGAACCATTTAATTCTTCTAAAAAAAGTATCATCACTCAAAATAAAAGATCACTTGAACCATATGCTTATTATATAAATAAAAGGTACTTGATTATATGTAATGAAAAGATAATAATTTATAGTAATGTTGATAAAGACCAAAAAAATAAAACTCATCTTTTTAATGAATTAAATAATCCTTGTCCATCTTTGAAGAATAGGTAATCATGACTAAATAAATGGTTAATAGATGAAAAAACATTGAAATTAAGTGGGGGAATTATCATAATCTGTTATCACTGTGTTGGATCTAGTGAGAAGAATATTCATTGGCTTATAAACAAGTATCAACAACATTGTTCAAATTATGAAACTAAATATGGTAAAAAAATATTCCATATTATTTTTATTGATCTATAATATTGATAAGTGAAGGTAATGATTATTAAACATAATCCAATAAGGGGAAACTCTAGAAATGGGAACCCATGCATTGGTATTCTATATTAGTGATTTTGGATGGATGTTATAAATACCGACTGGTATCCCATTTCTAGATATGGAAAATAAAATAAAACATTTAATTGAGATGACCAAGCATGTGAGTATATGAGATGTTCAGGAAAGTTGTAGTATTTTTTGTGAGGGTGTGGAAGTAATATGAGTGGACCAATGTATCTTATTAATGTAGTGGGGATATAAATTTTTTGAGGCAACATAAATGTGTGATTGATAGTGTTATGATAATTGTGTAACCCGATATTCTTACTGCTCCTCAATGAGGTGTTCACGCTGTCTCCTAGGGACCAGACTTGTTTGGTTTGTCTGGGCATGCTAAGTAAGTGGTAAATGTGATCAATGAATCATCTTTATTATATTATGCATACTTTATGATCAATGGGTCATCTTTATTATATTATGATTCTGCAATCTTACATTATCGTATATTTTGTGTAGGCACATTGTGATATACATGGATAAAAGCTGGATCATATTACCGAGGAACACACCTCAGTATGTTAAGGGTTTGAATGAGTTTTTAGATTTTGCGATTTCTAATCAATCCGTTGAAGGGAGAATAAGATGTCCATGTCCTAAATGTAAATTTAGAACAAGGTTGAAGAGAGATGAAGTTTATGAACATTTAATACTGAAGCAATTCCCTGGTCAATATTTGTGTTGGAATTGGCATGGAGAATCGAACAATATAGAAAGATTGAGCACTGATGTTAATCCACAGAATGAGATCCCAAGTTCGTCGACAATGGAAAATGAAATGCAAAACCTCATAAATGATGCATTCGGCACTGCAAGACACCACTATCAGCATCAAAACATATCAGAACAACCAGAAGAGGGTGCTACAAATTGCAATGTGACAAGTGATGTTTTTGAGACTGTAACACAAGTAGATCAAGATTGGAACATATCATTGGATCCTCCTCTTGATTCTGTAGAGCCAAATGTAACAGAAAACTTCACTGAGAAAAATGTGTTTCATGATTTAGTTGACGATGGAAATCAAGAGTTGTATAGTGGGTGTTTGAAATATTCAAAGCTTTCATTTCTGCTAAAGTTGTACCATATCAAATGTCTATGTGGAATTACAAATAAGGCAATGTCCATGATATTGGAATTGATTCGTGATGCATTTCTTGAAGCAAAAATCCCAGAATATTTTTATAATATGAAAAAAGTTGTTAACAAGCTTGGTCTGAATTATATAAAAATACATGCGTGTCCTAATGATTGTATGCTTTATTGGGGAGAGGATTCAAGTAGACAGAATTGCAAGAAATGTTCTTCTTCTAGATGGAAGTCAAAGGGTGATGTTGGAAGTCTGACTGAACATAATTTCATGAAGAAGAAGAAAATGAACACACCTGCAAAGGTTTTGCGTTACTTTCCTTTGAAGTCGCGATTTCAAAGATTATTCATGTCATCAAAAACCGCCGAACACATGAAATGAAATTCTGTAGATAATAACAATGATGGGTTAATGAGACATCCACGAGATTCCAAATCATGGAAGACATTTGATTCATTACATCTAGATTTCTCAGTTGATCCTAGGAATGTTCGATTAGGATTGGCTGCCGATGGATTCAACCCATTTGGGACTTTGAGTACAAGTTATAGAATTTGGCCAGTTGTTTTGATCCCTTATAATCTACCTCCGTGGATGTGTATGCAACAATCATCTTTTATCATTTCAATGATTATTCCTGGAAAACAAATGCCTGGAAATGATATTGATGTATACTTGCAGCCTTTGATTGAAGAATTGCAGGAGTTATGGAGTAACGGTGTTGAGACATTTGATGTTTCTTCTAAAACAATGTTCAAAATGCATACTGCTTTACTATGGACCATTAGTGACTTCCTTGGGCTTGGGAATTTATCTGGTTGGAACACTTATACGGGTTTGGCTTTTCCCGTTTGTAACTTTGATTTTCATCCCAAACAGCTACCTCATAGTAGAAAATGGGGCTTCTTATGCCATCAAAGATTTCTCGATGCATCTCATAGATTTCGGCTGAACAAATCAAAATTTAATGGTTTCATTGATCATAGACCACCTCCAAAGTTGTTAACCGGTTCTGAAATATTGACACAGCTTGAAAATGTTGAAACAAAATTTGGGAAGGTTCATCATTTGAATGATAGCGGAAAACGGGTCCGAAGTGCATCATCAAGTGAAATCAGAACGCAAAAATGGAAGAAAAAAAGTATATTCTTCAAACTTTCGTATTGGGAATTTAATTTGTTGCGCCACAATCTTGATGTGATGCATATTGAGAAGAATGTATGTGATAATTTGATTTTCACATTACTTAATGAGCATGGAAAGTCGAAGGATCATCTTAATGCTCGCAAAGACTTACAAGTAATGAACATAAAACGCGATCTCTAGCCAGATGAGAATGAAAAGTATGCTCCGGCCATTTTCGCAATGAAAAATAGGGATAAAGATACGTTCCTTAGAATTTTAAAGAATGTGAAGGTATCTGATGGGTATTCGAGTAACATCTCGAGGTGTGTTGACTTGAAGAATCGTAAGTTACATGGATTGAAAAGTCACGATTTACATATTTTGTTACAGCAGTTACTACCATTGACATTGCGTACATTATTACCTGAAGAAGTTACTGCTGTTGTACTCCAATTCTGCACATTTTTCAGGCAATTATGTGAGAAATTTGTACATCCATTTCAGCTTGACAACCTCCAGGAGAGGTTTGTATTGACTCTTTGTGCAATGGAGATGATCTTTCCTCCATCGTTTTTACTATCATGATGCATTTAACTGTGCATTTGGTTGAAGAAGCTAAATTAGAAGGCCCCGTTCATTATCGATGGATGTATCCAATTGAGAGGTATTTTATTTATATGTTTTCCAGTTATGTAAACAATTTTTGACATTTAAATAAATGCATAATATTATTATTTTATTTCACAGATATCTTGGGCATTTGAAATCATACGTGAGAAATAAAGATCAACCAGAAGGCTCTATTGCTGAAGGCTATTTGGCCGAGGAATGTCTTACCATTTGTTCCAGGTATTTAGATGATATTGAGAAAAGATTTAATCGAGTTGGACATGTTGACGACACATCAAATCAATCTCAAATGCATCAGAAATAAAAAATATTTCTTGCTATTGGCCGATCAGTTGGGAGGACCTCAAATGTGACACTGACAGAATTGGAATTATTACAGGCACATAGATATATGCTACTGAATAGTGAAATTGCAGATCCATTTATTGAAGAGTTGAGGATACAAACAAAGAGACGAATGAGAGGCCGAACACGAAATGAGAAAGATATAACAAAAGCTGTGAATAAAGAGCTTGTAGAATGGTTTGCACGACGTGTAAGTTCATAAATATTGCAATAAATATGAATATTAGTTTGACGCATACAATTTGTAAATCTATTAAATTATATTTCTTTTTTCAGATCATGAATACTGATACTCGAGCAGACTTGTCAGAAGATTTGAATTTTCTTGCTAGTGGTCCTATAAAACAAGTTAGAAAGTTCGACGCTTATAATGTGAATGGATTTAGATTTCGTACAGTCGATCAAGAAGTGGATTTGAAAACACAGAATAGTGGTATATTTACATTTGCTGAAGTGGGATACTATGGAAAGCTATATGATATTATTTAATTAAACTACCATGGAAATTTTTTTGTTGTTTTATTCAAATGCAAATGGGTCGATATTATCAGAGGTGTTAAAAGAGATTCATTGCAATTTACTTCTGTGAACTTCTCTCGCTTGATGGATGTTGGTGATCGTGAAATACATGATCCATATATATTAGAATCGCAAGAAAAAATGGTATATTATGTGAATGATGTTGTGGATGAAGGGTGGAGTGTAGTTACTCACGTAATACAAAGAGATTTGTATGATATGGGTGATGAAGTGGAATATTTGACCTCTGAAATTGAATGTCATCAACAACAGGAAGCAGAATTATTTGTCCATCATGATATTGAAAATATTAGTCTTGCAAAGATGAATGAAGTGGATGAAGCAATGGAGCAGGAAACCGACATGATTGAAGGGAAAAATGATTGTATGTACAATTATTCATTCATGCAGCAACTACTTGTTTCGTTTCTGCAGTTATTTATTATCATTGTTATATATATTTTGTTTGTTAGTACTGGGAATCTATTATCATTTTTAATTTGTTTTTATGCATAATTTTTTTGAAATATATATTCTGAACTTAATTTTAGTTGATTAAATGACAGGAATGCCAAGGAGGAAGCGGTATAATATTTCTTCTAGTTCTGCGACGGATAACGGTCCATCTGGGTCACTCCCCACGACATCTGAGGCACCCACCCCCGCACTATCTCCCCTTTCACCATCTCTCACACCATCAGAGGGCCTCCCATTAGAGGCTGAGTCGTCAACTCCCCCTACAGGTGCCTCATCAGTTGGGCGGCGACATACCCCTTCCAGTTCATCCCGGACATACTGGAGGGTCACAATCATAGGTATAAATTTTAATTAAATAAATTTATTGCATTTTGTTTATACTAATTGTTTGCTCATTGAAGATGAAAAAAATGAAACCTTGGAGAAACACTTAAAAAGCTCAGATGTTTGGAACTTGAATGGCCAAAAGATAGTCGTGCCATTTGATTCTTATGGGGTCCCTACAGATGATGACGCGGGGTTACTTGGCCAGATTATATGTTAGTTGGCAGCGGAGCCCATTTCCCTTCCCATTTCCCTTCCCATTTCATATGATGATTGGAGACATATGCCTCCAAACTGAAAAAATGAAGTTTTCGATTCTCAAATAAAGGTAATTTTATTACATTATGGTTTAATTGAATGTCATGTTACTAATATGTTCAAAATGAATTTTTGTATACAGATGTTCTTCCACTTCACAGTTGCTGATGTGATAGCACGGAAGTGGACTTTGAAAAATCTTGGTAAAAAATGGAAAGATTTCAAATGGAGATTGTGGTGTGATGTCAACGATACTTTTTTGACATTGGAACAAATGTATGACAAGCTACCCAGTGGGGTACCGAAAGAGCAGTGGAAAGTTTTTGTCAATAGACATCGTGATGAGAAGTGGATGGTATTGAAATATATATTATTATATTATCCTCATTTTACATTAATACATGTATATGAAGAGGAGATGACATTGGATACATTACTGTTAAATTGTATTTTATTTATTTTAGGATCTCTCACGACAGAATGCATCAAATAGGGCGAAGCAAGTCATCCCTCACACAGTGGACTCAAAAAGCTTTTCTAGAAGCCGAATGTCATTGGTAATATTTTAAATAGTTTAAATATTTATAATACAATATTATCTATTTAATATATTGAATTTTTTATTTATCTTTGCTTAATGCAGTCACAGAATTTAGGGCACGAAGCCTCCCGGACTGAACTGTGGTTGGATGTTCACAGAAAATCAGATGGCTCCTTTGTTAATGAGCCTACCAAAGAAGTTGGGGTATGAAGTCAAATTTTTATTATAATAACTTATTATCATTTTTTACTGTGTTAATATGTATTGATATTTGATTTATAGGTAAAAATTAAAGAACTATGGGATTCCAATCCTGGGCAGTCCTACTCAGTCTCCCAAGATGACCCGGTTGCTCAAGTCCTTGGGAAGGAGCATCCTGGCAGAGTGCGTGGGATGGGTTTGGGACCCGTACCATCTGAGGTCTTTAACAGGCCATCAGGGATTCCAGCCGCATCTACTCCTGGTTATAGTCAGCCCATACCTGAAGATGCTCAGAGGGAGATTTATTCTCTACGAGCCACAGTTCAAGACCAAGGGGCTCAGATATCCGCTATGCAGAAAGTGTTGACTGATTTATATCAGCAGATGAGCAGATATGCCCCTAGTGGTAGTGCACCGAGTGGTGGTGAGCAGGTAAATCACAAAAAATCAAAATCATTTAGTTTGCAAACTTTTATTGGTTTTAAGTTTAATTTTAAATATGCAACAATATTGAATTTTCAATATAATGTTCTTACAGGTGGCAGCAGGAGATGGAGGTGGAGAGGGTGACGATGCATCATCGGACCATGAGTAGTATTGTTGATATGTTGAACAAATATGGGAAAGGTTGGTTTGTATATATAACATGTGTGGTGTATGGAACCTTTAAAAAACCATTGGTCTTGGAGGAGCTTCAGTGGCTAACCTTGAATGATCACAATAACCTCAGGTGGTAAAGAGAATGATGTGTTTGTTTCATTGGTTAGATGATCTATGGTAATAGGCTCTTTGATGTTTCTGTTGTAAATTCAGCATTGGGAATTGGACTCATTAGGGTGTTGCATGTCCAAACAGACATGTTGAATGGATATCACTAGATCAAGATGGTTTTCTGAGGCGATTTTCATGATCATTAATAGTTTTTATGAGGCACGTAACCACATCACATGAAAACCAATGCAACTCCCTTCCCATGAAGCTTCCCTCTTTTCTAACTTTTATTTTATGAACATATTGGGAGATTGTTAGATGACATGTCATATGATAAAAAAGAATAATCAGAGGGGTTTTAAATGATTAATTGGGCTATTTGATGGGGCTTCACATGACCAGGAACAGATCACATGAATTGCATAACCCCTTTGCATGATGTTCCTAGGGTCATGTGATCATGAGCCTCATTGAAGTTCACATGGTCCTTGTGACCTAGGTGATTAATCTATATGTATACATGCTAGAATTTTCTTTCCTTTGGGTATATATTAATACCTATGCTTTAGGAATTTCTTTGTTCCTAAAATATACAATGCTCATTTGGCTAGCGTCAAAAAATGCCCCCCCCACAAAAGTGATGTTCGAAGGAACAAGGACTCAGTTATGAGGTAGGAAATGACTTCATGAGTCTCTTATGCTTTCTCTGGTTGGAATTCAAAACATCTTTTGGTCTTCTATAAGTCCATTCATATTCCTTGAGGTTCCCTATAAATAGGGGGTGAGAGGCTGGTCATTTGACCGGTGGCATGAAGCTCCATAGCTCTCAAAACCTCCTCTCTCGTGCGATTGTTTTGCAAGACAACTTTGCATGACCTTACCACAAGAACCATACAAGAGACCTAATCATGTGATCATGTCACTTGACCTCTTTGTGTGATCACCTTGTCTAAATATCTCACTTAATCAATCCATGAACTAATCAATGGTAATTTATTTGAACTTTGATGCACACCCTTGGCCATTAGTCTATCTTATGTGATTCAGTTGTCTCTTGATGATTTTTTCATGATCTACTAATATTTATGTGATTCACGTGACCTTCACATGGTAACATGATTATATGTATTAAGAAAAATCATGTGATCAAAAGATGTTTTATGGGCTATGTGATTTTTGTGACCTAGAACGGATCATGTGGTCCACGTAATGTTTTCCATGTTATGCACTTATTTTGTTTGATTAGCACAACTGATTCTCTCTTAATGGTTATATATCTTCTAATATATTCTCTATTCTCTTTAAATATGTCCTCTATTTCTCAAATGTCTTCTTATGTGGTAGACTGGAGAGACCTTATTTCCTAGAACCATAATGTCAATCATCAATACAAAGTATTTTATAACAATGATGTTTTAAAGGTTCTTATTCTGACTGAACATCAAAATTATCCTCTATTGAACATACTACCTTTATATAGATTTGGACATCAGGATGATAGTTCTATTCTTCACCTGAATACAACCTTTAGTCTCACATGCTGTCACTCTCTGTTGACTATATTAAAATGATAGTTTCTGAGGATAGTCAGTTAATTGTGGCACCGTTCTTAGGGAAATATTATACATTTAAAAATTCACCATGGTTTCATATATTCATGATCTCACTCATCAATTGATTTCTCATATTTACTGAAACATGCTCATCTTCTCTCTAGAAAACAAAAAAAGTGGCTTGAGCTGAAAGTGTGATTTGCACCCTAGTGGCAATTTCTATGATGAATGGGCATGGCCATTTTGGGTTAGGTAGATCTGCACAAAATTCCCCTATCAATTGCATGCTATTCATCATTACGAGGAGACATATATTTTTTAGTTTATCATGTACCATAAACCATAATTCCATAGTGAGTTGATTAGTTGATGGTTTCTAGGAACCAAAACTATTTATCTAGCCCATGGTGAGGTAGAAATTGGCCTATGAAATATTTTTAAGCTTGGGGGAATACTTCTATTAGTGGAAACATATGATGAATTCCTTCCCGTTGAGAATGTTTGGGATGGAAATAAATAGACTCATACCTTAGCAGGCGACATTCTTTCCATTGTAAAGGAGAGGTAGAAAAAGGATTTATACTTGCATTTGATTATTTAATTCAATGATTGGATTAATATCTTCTTTTATGGAAGTGGGGCTCGGACATCTATCGTACGCCCTCATCTATGCCCTTCTCGACAAGTTTGGAATGTCATGGGATCATTTTGCGCTACTCTAGAAGCTAGAGGGTATGCCTCATGGGGCTACCAGGTGAGACTACATGTATCCCTAAGTCTTTGGTTAGCAGGATACTTGGCCATGTTTTTAAATGGAGGGCTCTTCTCTGTTGGGGATTCACATTTGGGAATCTAGGTCTTCATGTTGGTTATAGAAGCATGAATGGTAGAAGGGAAACCTCTCAACCTATCCATTCCAAAACTTTCTTATTTTTATTAGCATCATGGCCATTTTCAACAAGGTAATATACCTTATCAAATTAGTGACCCTTTTAAATTATTATTTTGTTGGATAGGTGATCATTTTTAACGTTATAAGCATCAGAATACTACCAAAATTTCTGATGCTCTATTCTGTCCCAGGATGCTAAATGTCTCTGGTGTTGAGGCGATGTATTTAGGTGATGAAAAGGTTATGAAATGATGTTTCCCATATTAGTAGTGATAGTTGATATATCATGCCTAGTTGTTGTTTGAGAATCCCATATGTCTTTCTGTAGAAGTTGATATGTGGTATGTTAATGCATGACCCCTTTGATATTATTAAATGATGTTTCACATATTAGTTACAAGAGGAATTGGCCATGTAATTGCTGTTAAGAATTTTATTTTTCTTAGAATTCTTGTTTGGTTTGTTTTTCAGGGCAGTGGTGCAGTATAAGCAGAAATGCTATTTTTTTTCGGGTCAGCATTTCGCGGCGGTTTTAACCGCCGCTAAAGTTTTACAACTTATACATTTAGCGGCGGTTTAAACCGCTGCTAAATGTTATCGGCAATACACTTAGCGGCGGTTAAAACCGCCGCGAAATCACGCCGGAATTAGCGGCGGTTTTAACCGCCGCTAAGTAGGCGCATGACACGCCTGAATTTCGCAGCGATTATAGCCGCTGCTAATTAAATAGCCCATAAAACCGCCGCTAAATTTACCAAAAACCGCCGCAAAATGATGTACTACGACGCTTTTCTTTGACCGCCGCGAAATGCATAAAACCGCCGCTAATAGATTGCCGACGCGCAGTTTAGCGGCGGTTTCTGTAAACCGCCGCCAAACCATATAGCGGCGGTTTAAACCGCCGCTAAGAGGAGGTTTTCTTGTAGTGCATGATGACAATTTTCTGATTCTAGAAGTAATCCACTAGGTAGGTGTATATCGTATCTACCTACTTCTAATTCAACTACGCTTTCACTATTATGACTAGATAATATACCCCTTTATAAACAATCTTTTATTTATTGAAACAGGCTGGGGTCAAGCCCCTTTTTTAAGAAAAATTAAAATGATACAGGGAAAGTAGGATGGTTTAAACCAAAATTTTCTTCAAAGGCATTACAAAACCATGATAGCCCACAAGGGCATAGAAAAAAGTTTAAAGTGATATTCATCTACCTCGACCTCGATAAGTACCTCAATCATGTGGGTGACGACCACACATTCATGTATTTTTCCTCTACCAAGGCTCTTGTTCCTCATTTGAGGATGATGTGGACCTTTGAACTTCAACACCCAGGGTGCATGATCCATTTATTCCATGAGTGGTCCCTAATGTCAATCTTGGGGTTAAAAAGAATTCTTCTTAATCCATCCAATGGACCGAAGGCTTTCAATTTTTTATTATTTTGATAAAAACCACTTTTAAGGGAAGAAGAGGGAACCCAAACAGGCTTCATGAACTTAAGACAAATCAAATCTAAAAGACAAAAGAGTAAAACCAAACTGACAATATAAAGGAGTTGCCCCTCCCCAACATTTGATCATGATAAAGCTCTCCACCGTTGTAGGGTGTTTAGCTAGAAAGTGTCATGTGTCAAAGTACAAACCCAATCCGATGGTTGATGCCATACCCTCTCACACAACCAAATATGTAAAACTATAAAAAGATGAATTGGTAGCTCTAAATCCTCATTTGGGACCTGTTCAGTGCGGTCAAGTCCAGTACTGACTTCCCACATTCGGGAACAAACAATACAAAAAAATAGAACATTTGCGACATTGTCAGCCTCCAAAAGCTGATAGAGGCGAAACCACCACAAGGAGCCGGCGATCGCACACCCTCACATCCCAAAATACCATGAAGACCACCACTCAGATTCAACCAAGAAAGAGCGGCGGAGTCTTAGAGTAAGAGCAGAGAAACAGGCGGCCAAAGCCGTTGACGTAGCTCAACTCCAAGACCTCCAAACGCCAACGACCGCCACCAAAATCAATCCAAACCAGCCGCATCGCATCTAATTAACGTCAAAATACTCAACCCTTCACATAAAAAATCCATCATCACGGAAAAACAGAGATCCATAGAAATCGAATCATAGTTATCCAACTCAGGACGCATCGGGACACCATCGACTGCCTATCCACACCTCCCAAAACCTCAATGAAACCACTGCATCAGATCTGACTGGGAAATCCATTGTGTAATCAAGAGGCCAGGACAGGGATAGGTGATCAAAACCACCAGACAATGGTAAGGAACAACCACGAGAAGCCACTAGAAGCATCAACACATAACAGGGCAGGGAAGCAGCGAAATTGGGGGAGGGCACCGACACGACGGAGGGTTAGGAAAACCAACGTCGCCGCTGAAGCCAAAGGCGACACCGATGCCCACCGGAACCGGACGACGACACCGCGCACGAGCCAGGCTGCAACTGAAGCCGACAGATCCTCACAAGCTGCCAATGAGCCTGATGAAGCCACACCGTAATGCATCTAAAGCTGGCGAAGCTACATCTGAAGCCGACGATGCCCACCAGAACCAGACGAATCCGCCGCACACGAGACATGCCGTAAATGAAGCCGAAAGATCCTCTCAACGAAGCTTATAGACCCTTGAAAGCTGTCTACGAAGCTGACGAAGCCGCACTGAATCGCCGACAAGCCGCAACTGAAGCCGATGAAGCCACATCCGAAACCGACGAGCTGCAGCAAAGCTGACGAAGCTGGACACCAGAAGATGAAGCCTCGCCCCCACTGATCGCCCACCGAGAGCCCTCACCCCAGGACCTGCACCGTACCAGCCGACCTCGCCAAACCCCCAGGCCATGCTGCCGCAGCCCCAAAACCCTAGCGCTCTCTCAAGAGAAGATCTCCCGAGAGTGCCCCTCCTCTCTCGTAGCCACACTTGGTATATATTATTAGAGATCCTTCCCACAAATATAAATGTTTTTAAGGGGAAAACCCACAAAGATATATGGTATAGAGGCATGATTTTCAAGATACTTTATTAATACTACTTACAGATTGTTTTACAGAAGACAAAGGTAAGAAGCCGGAGCATCCAGCTATGGCGGAGAGGGGGAGGAATCGTACCAGATTAGGAGAACCACCCAAAGGTGTCGATGATGGTGGCGTGAAGTGGGTCACTCAAATGAGTGGTGTGAAGTGGGTCGCTCCATGTTTATGAGTGCTATTGAACTCTGGAAAGTTATATTTTAGTGGAGTGAAATCTGAGAGAATTTGAATTTTGGGATTGTGATCAAGGGGGATAATATTTTTGGTGTTTATTGAGAGTTTAAATTGAGTTTTTTTAATATGGTATGATGGGTAAAAAACCCAGAGGAGGTTGTTATCAATTTTTATTAAAAGAATGAAGTTGGGTGGTGGATTCAAACTTCCACCAGACATAGATGTTGTGTCATTGGTAGCCAGTGGGTGAAGCAAATGTCATGAACCTTTGGTTTTTCCACCGAATAGCCATTGGGATCTCACCAAGTACTTAGTGAGACAGAAGGTGGTTTGTTCGATCCATCGAGTAATTAATGGTGCCCAAATCCATGTTTGTAAAGAATATAATATTGACCATTAGGGGTTTTATAATTAAAACCCCATAATGAGGGTTCTTATTACAAAAGTCCCACATAGAGGAAAGGACATCCCTTTCCCTACCATTCTTACATTTCTCTTTTACTGTCAATTTGAGGCAATCCTAGGTGTTTTGTTACATCAATACATAGTAGGATATACCTCTTCCTCGTTTTTTTCTTTTATTCCTACTTTTATTTTGATTTGACCAGACTCGAGATTGGATATGTGATTTAATTGGAGAATTATAAAATCACATTATAATGATGAGGATTTTTATTTTGATAACCAAAGGAGGCTTAGAATGTTGAAATTCATGGCTTTGATTTCAATTTCAGTATTTATAAGTTTCTTGATGTGTTATTTATTCAAATTGCATCTTTTTTTGGGAAATTACTGACTGTTTGGGTTAAGAGATTCGTGTATTTTGTTTATAAGAACACCAAGTCTATATCATGGGTTGTATGTGCCCTATTGGTTATGATATCAGTGTCATTGTACCACTTAGTGAGTTTTTATTGATTTATATCAATTATGGGGTTTTTACATAGTTTGAGCGACTAATGAAATTATGGGTCTTTTGATATAGAAGGGGATCGTGGGCAACAAGTATGAAAAGTATGATCTTAGATAAATGAATGAATGTCATTTGGGGTAGGTGACCTTTACTTGTCTGAGAATTTTTCATTGGTTTGTTTTTTGGATGATTATTATCATCTTGGTTGTGTGGCATCTTGAGTCACTCTAAAATGGGATAGGCCTCAATTGGTTTATATTCACGAAAAGATCACACATATTAACTAAACATTTTGTTTGTTAGTGACTTAGTTAAATGAAGATCATCACTCCACATTGCAACTCACATGAGTCATGTGATTTGGGGTTTTGGATGGAATTAATAAAATGAAATGGTTGACCTTTAGAAGAAATTTTAAAAGAGATCGATCTTTTAAAATGAAATTTCAATATAAAATAAAACTTGATTTTAAATAAGTTTTAAAATGTAATGTGGTTTAAAATAAATAGTTTCAAAGGAGTTTTTTCTATGATTTTAGCTGAGGTCCCTTGGTGTGTAAAGATGATGTACGATTCCTTTTAAATGGTTTATAAAAGAGGGGTTTAATGGGAATTTTAATAAATATAAAGAGATCATGTTTTGAGAAATGTTTTAGCCTTGTTAATCTCATGTGTATGGTGGAAAACTTTTAATATAATGTTTTCCTTGAGTGATTTATTTATTTATCATTAAATTGCATGAATTTTTGTTTTTTTTAATTTCACGATGACACATGATGGTGTAGTTTGACTGCTTGTGAAACCATCCCTTATCTGATAGGTTGGTTTGGATAGGATGCGTATCTAGTCCCTTTTTAGACTTATGTTTGTGGGACCTTTAGAGGTTCTCTTGGGGAGTATGAAAGATTCTAGGACTATGAGACATATAGGGTTTAATTGAGAGATGGGTGAGGATGTTCACCATTGATCTTATAGTAACTATTTCCATATTTTGAGATTTTCATGATACTATTTTTATTGATGATTGGGGATTTTTTTGGGGAGATTTTTCCAGTGCTATTTTGATAAAAAATGAAGGATAAGATCATGAGATAAGTGTGGAGTAAGTTCCCTCCAAAGTGTGGTTTTATTTTTTCCTTGGGTGTGAGAGAGAGATAGGGTATGTTTCCTAATAGGAAGGGATGATTTTATGAAATAAATTAAATATGAAGGTGAATTTTATGATGACCTTAGGGATCATGGTATAATCCTGATGGGGAAGAAATTTCGAGGACGACCATAAGAATCATGAGTGATCTCAAGAGGATCCCAAATTGTATTTTTTTGTGAGGTTTCATACAAAAAATGATGTTTTTAACAAGTTAATCATTTTTTTATCCTAGAAGCTCTCTATCCATAGGTAATATAGACATGGAAAGGTGGATAAAAATTATCTTGGCAAGAGAAGGAAGATGACATCAAGGAGAATAAAATTTCTTTATAGTGCCAATGTAAACTAGATATTCTCTAAAGATCCAACAATGATAAGACCATGTCCATGGAACATGATATTTTTTTACGTTTCTTATGATGTTTGATTTGAACTATCATTATGAACTTGTAGTGAAATACTAGAATATAGTGGGATCAACCTCTATGATGACATGTGATATGTGTGATAGATCAAAAGGAACTCTATGTGTAGTTTGACACAAATTGATCTGATAAAGGACTCATGATATTATAAAATGAATGAAATAAGATATTAGAATCCTATTATTTAATTATGGTTAGGCCCCAAACATTGTTTCCCCATTTTTTCATGTGATTATTGTTTAGTTTTATTTTATTGTTTGTGTAAGAATCCGGTTTTTGCAACAAAAGACTTTGGAATATTCTTGATGATATTCCAGAGCAGCGCCTTCAGACGGCGTGCGATTCCGAGCCCTGGAGTGGACGAAATTAAATTTTCAGTGCGTTCACACTGGAAACGCCAAATAAATGCAATAACTCCTAAAAGGAGTTCCGGACCAGGGATCCGACTATACGGACGGGTCCGGAATGGGGTGTTTACCCTAAGAACGACATAAAACTTATCGACGCGGGATGTTTGGACCCCTCGCCCGCTTCTGGAATGTTAAACGGATAAATTAATTAATTAATTTATTCGTTTAATGGTGAAATGCTAGTATCTCCTAAACGGTGGATCGTATTGGAAAACCGAGGGCACCGTTGAGTTTGGAGCGTGTCGTTTGCCCTAGGAGGGGTATAAGTTTCGCGGGCGCGGGCCGTTTGTGAAAAATGGCCCCAGGGGCGTTTTCGTAATTTAGCGGCTTCGGACGTTAAGTTTTATAACTTTTGAACGGGGTCTCGGAATAAAATTCCGAGACCACAGTTACGCTCAGAGCGTGGTTCTTAGCCTAGGGGAGGCTAAATCCCGACCCCGTCGGGAGTTCGGGTTCCGGGCTGTCGGGCGGGCGTTTAAGTGATTTGTACTTAAACACCCCCCTTCTTCTTCTTCCTCTTCTCCCTCAAACCCTCCTCCCCCTCCTTCACCTCCGGAGAGGCGATCTCCGGTGAGGCGAGCTCCGGAGAGGCGACTCCGGCAAGGTGCGGTGGTGCCGGCGGATCGACGCGAAGCTCCGGGCGAAGCCAAGAGAAGTAGGGTTATTTATTTGAGTTTTAATTCCCGACCCCCCCCCCCTTTGAACCCCGATTTTAGCGTTGATTTGTTGATTTCTATTCGAGAAAATCCCCTGGTAGTGTAGTACAAATTTTACCCTTCCCATCGCTTCTTTCGGAGTTGAAATCGAAGTTCGGAGGAACCCGCGACGCCTCGTCGAAGTTTACGGGTTTTTGATTTTGTTCCGGCCGGTTTTGGGGTGTTCCGGCGAGCCAGGGTGGCGGTCCGGCGAGCGGCAGGCGGTCCTGGCGGAGGTGGTGGCTTCGGCAGGCGGCGCATGCCGGGGCGGCGGTGGCGCGGATCGGCGCGGCGTCTGTCGGCGGTGCGAGGCAGGGCTCGCCGGGGGCGCGGGGGAGCGCCGGAGCGCGACGGGGAACCGGGGTCACGGCGCGCGACCCCACGGAGGAAGCACGACCCGCGTCGTGCAGGTCGTCGCGCGGAGACCGGACACAGTCGGTCGGCCGGGCGGACCGGCCGGTCCAGGCCGGTCCAGCCCCAGGGGCCTTGCCCCCTCGGTGTTCGGACACCCGTAATTCCCGCTACGGGTGTCTGTTTTGAGTACCTTCTGCGGCAGTGGATCTGTATTGACGAGACGGTCTTTTTGAGATGGTTTCGGGGATTTTTAATTCCCGAAACGAGGGGTCGCGGAGGCGCGACGCGTCATTAAGTGGTTTGACGTCTTTCCGGAAATCTTGTTTTGGACGGCGCGGACGCGTCCGTCGTCTGTTTTGAGCGCCGTCAGTGGCGTTGGGACCCTAGCATCGAGGTGGAGGTTTCAAGGGTGCTTTTGGGCGTTGAGGCCAAAGTTGAGGTGCGGGCCCCATGACCCGTCTTTCGAGCTGCGTGCAGCTAGTAGCAACGTTTTCCTCGGACGTCCGTTCGGGGCGTGCGAGCAGTCGATGTTGGGTGTTTTTCCGATGGGATTGCAACGGTGCAATCCACCCGCCCTAATTCGGCACGATGGTGCGGGGCCCACGAGGGCCGTTTGGGCGTCGACAGTGATTTTCCATCTTTATCACCGGACGACTGTTTTGGACAAGTGAATAATCCATTTCATGTACTTTTTCGAGAGGATCGCAATGGTGCAATCCGTTAATTGAGTTTCGGGACCGGGATGCGGGTCCCACGTGGCACCGCTTGGGTGCGGTGCGCCGGGATGCACCTTTTTCTCCGGATATCCGTTGCACTCAAGTGTGTAGTGCTTGTGACATGTTTTCCTGAGGGGATCGCAACGGTGCGATGCGCCCGACTGTTTTCGGGGCCGAGGCTCGGGATCACGGGACGCCGTTCGGGCGTGAGGCGGTGTTGGTGACTTTCCCGTTGGATATCCGTTGGAGGCGAGTAAGTAGTCGACCTCGCGTGTTTTTCCGCGAGGATTACAACAATGCAATCCGTTTGGTTGTTTAGAGCCTCTTGCACGATCTTGTTAAAAGTGGAAGCATGGAAGGTGCTCCAGTGGTGGTTCGCCCTACCTTGTTTGTAGTGAACCCTTGGCGTGTGATCGCGCACTCTGGGGAGAGTGGTATAAATGGCTCATAAGGTGTGGTTGGATGTGCCTCAACCGATGAGGTGGCATGTTGGAGTTGTTATGTCACGCCTTCGCATCGACGTTGGGTGCCGTGTGCACGATAGCCTATGGGCTGGAACGAGGTATACTCTGGGAGTATACGGGAGCGCTTGGAGGTACGTGTGGTTGTTTGTACCTAAGAATGTTTGTGCGCTCAGTTGGGGTTGACTTGGGGCCACACGTTGTGTGGGCCCCATGTGCGTACCGTGTTCTGCTTTGCATACTTCAACCCCTCGCGACGTAGAGGGTCCCTCTGTGTGTTGGGTTGACCAGCAGGGTTGAGTGGTCTCCCCCTGGTTTCTTTCTCGATGGATTGGCCGGTAGCGGTGCTAGTGACACACAGTGCTGGGGCAGACGCTGCACCTCTTTTAAGAGAGCTGTTCTGGAGTTGGGTGGTTGCGCGACACCCACTCCGTGTTCGGTCGGCCAGTGTTGTACCCTCCTGTAGAGATGACAGAGCGGTTCTGAGTTTTACCCTCCAGCGGGGCTGGGCAGTGGGTTACTCATCAACTTCCTTGGGCTTACCCTCCATTAGGGCTGGGCAGTGGGTTGCTCACTGACTTTTAGGGTCTACCCTCCAGCAGAGACTGGGTAGTGGGTCACCCGATGCTATTAGGGTCTACCCTCCAGCAGAGACTGGGCAGTGGGTCACCCGGCGACCTCTTAGGGTCTACCCTCCAGCAGGGTTGGGCAGTGGGTCACCCATCGTCTAGTTCCAGGTCTACCCTCCAGCAAGGCTGGGCAGTGGGTCGCATGTCGACTTATTCCAGGTCTACCCTCCAACGGGGCTGGGCAGTGGGTCGCCGGATGATGTGTTATGGTTTACCCTCTAGCAGGGCTGGGCAGTGAGTCACCCAGTGTCTTATTAAGGTCTACCCTCCAGCGGGGCTGGGCAGTGGGTCACCTGATGATGTATTAGGGTTTACCTTCTAGCAGGGCTGGGCAGGGGGTCACCCGATATCTGGTTATGAATTACCCTCCAGCAGGGCTAGGCAGTGGGGACACCGGTTGGCATTCCAGACTCAGTCCTCTCGACTAGGCTAGTCTGTGGCTTACCTCCGTGACTAACTGAGCGAGACCCTTGGTTATACGGGTCAGTGTTGTGACGGCTTGACTTTGAGGAGACCTCTCGACTGCGGGGCAATGACGAGTTGTGGTGTGACGTTCCCCCAGAACTCTCAAGTATGAGGGGCGCTTTCCCCACCGAGACGCGTTCTTGTGACGCGATCTAAAACTGTGCGAGCGAGTCAGTGCCGCCCAAAGATGATAGTGTCGAAGTGCGGTGATTGAGCCCCTTGGCTTGCGGTTCGGGGAAGACGTGCGGGATGCTGGGCATCGATGGTGTTACCTCTGGGACTGTTGGCTACACTTTTCTTGGGCTGAGCTACGGGATGGAGATCCCCTTACGACGTTGTTAGGGCTTCTCGACAGAGCATATGGATTTGCAAATACCATGTTTCGAGTACCCACTCCTTGGGTTTTGGCTACTCTCCTTCCAGGAGAGGCGAAGACGCGCGGGGTATGCCACGTGCTTTCCGCGTCTAGCTTCTCGTGGTTGGATGAGTCTACTCTCCTGCTATAGCCAACGAAAGCTCGATGAGAAGTGTATCTTCTCACCGTTCCTAGATCCTTGTGTTAGGATGAGTCTTCTATCTTTCTCTTGTTGGGTTGAGCTGTTACTTTTTACTGCACTCTTTTGTACTTATGTTCTACTCCCTGTTTTCTCTACTGCTCACCCTTCGGTACCTCCTTTTGTTGCTCCCTCGAGCCTTCAGGGTATCCTACTGAGTATTTTTATACTCACCCCTGCTTGGGCTTTGCCCGCACTTGGTGTGCCCTTGCAGACAACAGACAGGTGGAGCGTGACTTCAGTGGAGCGTAGGAGCTTGGGAGCTTAGACCGCGTGCGGTGGTCGTAGCCGGGTTCCAGGTGGGAGACCCGTCAGCTGTTTGTTTTTGTTTACCTGTTGCCGGGTTGTGGCACCTTTTCTGGTTGGGCGCGTGTTTTGTCCCTTTTTCCTTTTTAGCAATGTACTTTGTACTATTAGAGGTCGATGCACACTGTGGTATTATATATAGCAGTTTCCCTTTCCTTTTCTTGTCTTTACTTTTAATCTGCACTGTTGCATTGAGTTTGCAACGTGTGTGTGTACAGGTACTTAGGAAAAGGCCTCCCCGAGTTATTGTGCCTTCGGCGCTGGTCGCCAGCCCCTGGCCTATGGAGGCGGGCCTGGGGTAGTTGCGGCTCGAGCCTGGGTAGGGTCGGGTCGTGACAAAGTGGTATCAGAGGTGGTTCGTTCCTTGGGACGTTGTGCGGACGTCCCTAAAAGAGAAATTTGTTGGGATATAGGGCAACAGTGTTAACGTGTCTCGAGAGCGGCTCTCAGGCCAGGGAGTCCAGTGATGGTGCGGCGACCGACGTATCCATTCACCAGGACCTTGATAACCCGCTTGTCGACTCGGCATGCTGAGACACTTGTTGGAGGGAAATTTGTTTGTGCATCACATAGGAACGAGTCTTTGGCTGTCCTTCTTGAGTCAGCTCCCCATCGTTGCTGTTGGTATATACATATATGCTCATCTGACCGCGACACTCCTTGATAATATTTAGGATGTCTCCGCGTGGACAGCCAGCCAGGATATCATCTTTGTTCATGACGATGACCCTGTGAGCTACGAGGCCTTAGTCTAGGACCCATCACGTGAGCCCTTTTCTTCGGGTGGGCCGGTAGCAGTACCCCCACCTGTTGAGAAGCAGACAGTTTCAGCAGAGCAGGCTGAGCTTGAGTGCAGGTTGAGCGCGCTCCGTGAGTTCCAGCAGTAGGGACCGCTGAGGTTTAGTGGTGAGCCAGACCCTCAGGTAGCAGAGGTTTGGCTCGAGGCAGTGGTTTGCATTTTCAGGCTTGTGCAGACGCCAATAGATCAAAGAGTGGCTTTGGTAGCCAGCCTTTTTCGTGGAGTAGCTTGGCGTTGGTGGAGTCTGGTGACTCAGCTTCTTGACGAGTCGTCGCTTTTGTGGGGCGACTTTCAGTTGTTTCTCCATGAGGAGTTTTGCCCCTCCTGCTTGCACTCCGTTCGGATTTAGGAGCTCCTACAGTTTCAGCAGGGAGGGATGACGGTGGCCGAGTACGCGGCTAGTTTTGCAAACCGTGCACGCTTTACCCAGACTTGGTCTATGACGACAACTTCCGAGCGCGGAAGTTTGAGCAGGGTCTCCGCTGAGGGATTCGTGCTGTCATAGTACCCTTGGGAATTTCCACATATGCCGGGGTGCTAGAGCAGGCGCTGGTGACAGAGGGATTCCTGTCGCGTTCTAGCGTTGGTGGTGGCAGCAGGCACGTTGGAGCCGAGACGTCTGCCGCAGCTAGTGGGCGTCGGCAAGAAGAACCTCGTCGCAGGTGGCTTACTGACAAACGGACTCAGGGGAATGGTCGTACACCACAATGGAGCTGGAGGGCACCGGTGTAGCCCAGAGAGAGTCGGTGCTATGCTTGTGACGGGCGAGGTCACTTGGCACAAGACTGCCCGCCCCGAGTTGCTGGGAGCTTCGGGCAGGCAGCAGGAGCACCACCACGGTAGAGGCAGTGCCGTGATCGGAGTAGTACCCAGAGAGGAGGTGCTAGCAGAGGAGCGGGAGGAGCTGGTAGTGGGGGACGACTTTATGAGATCTCCCCATCAACACAAGGCGGTCCACGACAGGCTCCGGGAGTTGACAGTTGGGACCGAGGACAGCCGCGAGCTTTGGATGTCTACGATCCTACAGAGCATGGGATGGTGAGAGGTACCCCTTGCGACTCTTCTACTTCTTGCAGTAGAATTGGTAGACTCTGTGTGTGAAATGATTTTCTCCCGGCTCCTAGTTCGAGTTTTCATCAGGGTGGCATGGGGAGTCGGTGTAACCCTGTGTTGGAAGGTAAAAAGGCGTAGGACCTTTTCTTTAGTCGATAGTGTTGACTCTTTCGCCCTCCGAGCGTGTAAGAGAGTCTGGGTTACGAGAGCATCGACTGTGAAATCTTGTGTGACCAGATATCCTTGGGTGCATCACCATATGGATATTCTGAAGGAGGGAATCACCGGGCCTTGTTCCAGGTGCGGGCGGTGATCCTAGTCGCAGCGTGCGACGTAGAGGTTTGACCGGTGAGGTGAGCTACCCCCGAGAGCCTTCGGGCCGTTTGAAACTATGAAAAGGGATGGCAAGATTCCCTACTGCCTTGACCTAACCCCAAAGTCTGGAGTGGGTGCACGACATCGGCAAGGTCTGACCTCGCATGAACAGATCAATCCTTTGGTCTGTGTGCGGTGGCACAGAGCTGTGCGTGGGTTCTTCTGGGTATGGGAAAGCCAGGTGTGGGCTTAGTACCCCGTGTTGCTCCCTAGTTTTGCTTTTCGGGGACGAAAAGCTTGAAGGTTGGAATGATTTAAGAACCCATTTTTTGCTACTAAAGACTTTGGAATATTCTTGATGATATTACAGAGCAGTGCCTTTAGACGGCGTGCGATTCCGAGCCCCGGAGTGGCCGGAATTAAATTTTTAGTGCGTTCACACTGGAAACACCAAATAAATGCAATAACTCCTAAACAGAGTTCCGGATCAGAGATCCGAGTGTACGGACGGGTCCGGAATGGGGTTTTTACCCTAGGAACAACATAAAACTTGTCGGCGCGGGATGTTTGGACTCCACGCCTGCTTCTGGAATGTTAAACGGATTAATTAATTAATTAATTTATTCGTTTAATGGTGAAATGCTAGTATCTCCTAAACGGTGGCTCAGATTGGAAAAACGAGGGCACCGTTGAGTTTGGAGCGTGCCGTTTTCCCTAGGAGGGGTATAAGTTTCACGGGCGCGGGCCGTTTGTGAAAAATGGCCCCAGGGGCGTTTTCGTAATTTAGCGGCTTCGGACGTTAAGTTTTATAACTTTTGAATGGGGTATCGGAATAAAATTATGAGACCGCCGTTGCGCTCAGAGCGTGGTTCTTATCCTAGGGGAGGCTAAATCCCGACCCCGTCGGGAGTTCGGGTTTGGGGCTGTCGGGCGGGCGTTTAAGTGATTTGTACTTAAACACCCCCCCTTCTTCTTCTTCCTCTTCTCCCTCAAACCCTCCTCCCCCTCCTTCACCTCCGGCGAGGCGAGCTCCGGCGAGGCGAGCTCCGGCGAGGCGACTCTGGCAAGGTGCGGTGGTGCCTGCGGATCGACGCGAAGCTCCGGGCGAAGCCCAGCGAAGTAGGGTTATGTATTTGAGTTTTAATTCCCGAACCCCACCCCCTTTGAACCCCGATTTTAGCATTTATTTGTTGATTTATCTTCGAGAGAATTCCCTGGTAGTGTAGTACACATTTTACCCTTCCCATCGCTTCTTTCGGAGTTGAAATCGGAGTTCGGAGGAACCCGCGATGCCTCGTCGAAGTTTGCGGGTTTTTGATTTTGTTCCGGCCGGTTTTGGGGTGTTCCAGCGAGCCAGGGTGGCGGTCCGTCGAGCGGCAGGTGGTCCTATCGGAGGCGGTGGCTTCGGCAGGCGGCGCATGCCGGGGCGGCGGTGGCGCGGATCGGCGCGACGTCTGTCGGCGGTGCGAGGCAGGGCTCGCCGGGGGCGCGGGGGAGCGCCGGAGCGCGACGGGGAACCGGGGTCGCGGCGCGCGACCTCGCGGAGGAAGCACGACCCGCGTCGTGGGGGTCGTCGCGCGGAGACCGGACATAGCCGGTCGGCCGGGCGGTGGACCGGGTCCACCGCCGGCCCGCGAGGCCAAGCCGCGGGCCGGCCCAGGCCGGGCGGACTGGCCGGTCCAGGCCGGTCCAGCCCTAGGGGCCTTGCCCCCTCGGTGTTCGGACACCCGTAATTCCCGTTACGGGTGTCCGTTTTGAGTACCGTCTGTGGAAGTGGATCTGTATTGACGAGACGATCTTTTTGAGATGGTTTCGGGAATTTTTAATTCCCGAAACGAGGGGTCACAGAGGCGCGACGCGTCATTAAGTGCTTTGACGTCTTTCCGGATATCTTGTTTTGGACGGCGCGGACGCGTCCGACGTCCGTTTTGAGCGCCGTCAGTGGATTTGGGACCCTAGAATCGAGGCGGAGGTTTCCAGGGTGGTTTCGGGCATTGAGGCCAAAGTTGAGGCGCGACCCCCACGACCCGTCTTTCGAGCTGCGTGCAGCTAGTAGCAACGTTTTACTCGGACGTCCGTTCGGGGCGTGCGAGCAGTCGATGTTGGGTGTTTTTACTATGGGATTGCAACGGTGCAATCTGCCCGCCCTAATTCGGCACGATGGTGCGGGGCCCACGAGGGCCGTTTGGGCGTCGACGGTGATTTTCCATCTTTATCACCGGGCGACCATTTTGGACAAGTGAATAATCCATTTCGTGTACTTTTTCGAGAGGATCACAATGGTACGATCCGTTCGTTGAGTTTCGGGACCGGGATGCGGGTCCCACGTGGCACCGCTCGGGTGCAGTGCGTCGGGATGCACCTTTTTCTCCGGATATCCGTTGCACTCAAGTGTGTAGTGCTTGTGACGTGTTTTCCCGAGGGGATCACAATGGTGCGATGCGCCTGACTGTTTTCGGGGCCGAGGCTCGGGATCACGGGACGCCGTTTGGGTGTGAGGCGGTGTTGGTGACTTTCCCATCGGATATCCGTTGGAGGCGAGTAAGTAGTCGATCTCGCGTGTTTTTCCACGAGGATTACAACGATGCAATCCGTTTGGTTGTGCGGAGCCTATTGCGCAATCTTGTTAAAAGTGGAAGCATGGAAGGTGCTCCAGTGGTGGTTCGCCCTACCTTGTTTGTAGAGAACCCTTGGCGTGTGATCGCGCACTCTGGGTAGAGTGGTATAAATGGCTCATAATGTGTGGTTGGCTGTGCCTCAGCTGATGAGGTGGAATGTTGGAGTTGTTATGTCACGCCTTCGCGTTGACGTTGGGTGCCGTGTGTACGATAGCCTATGGGATGGAACGAGGTATACTCTGGGAGTATACGGGAGCGCTTGGAGGTACGTGTGGTTGTTTGTAACTAAGAATGTTTGTGCACTCAGTTGGGGTTGACTTGGGGCCACACGTTGTGTGGGACCCATGTGCGTGCCGTGTTCTGCTTTGCGTACTTCGACCCCTCGCGACGTAGAGGGTCCCTCTGTGTGTTGGGTTGACCAGCAAGGTTGAGTGGTCTCCCTCTGGTTCCGTTCTCGATGGATTGGCCGTTAGCGGTGCTAGTGACACCCAGTGCTGGGGCAGACGCTGCACCTCTTTTAAGAGAGCTGTTCTGGAGTTGGGTGGTTGCGTGACACCCACTCCGTGTTCGGTCGGCCAGTGTTGTACCCTCCTGTAGAGATGGCAGAGCGGTTCTGAGTTTTACCATCCAGCGGGGCTGGGCAGTGGGTTGCTCATCGACTTGCTCGGGCTTACCCTCCAGCAGGGCTGGGCAGTGGGTTGCTCACTGACTTTTAGGGTCCACCCTCCAGCAGAGACTGAGCAGTGGGTCACCTGATGCTATTAGGGTCTACCCTCCAGCAGAGACTGGGCAGTGGGTCACCCGATGACCTCTTAGGGTTTACCCTCCAGCAGGGCTGGGTAGTGGGTCACCCGTCGTCTATTTCCAGGTCTACCCTCCAGCAAGGCTGGGCAGTGGGTCACTTGTCGACTTATTCCAGGTCTACCCTCCAGCGGGGCTAGGAAGTGGGTCGCCGGATGATGTGTTATGGTTTACCCTCCAGCAGGGCTGGGCAGTGAGTCACCCAATGTCTTATTAAGGTCTACCCTCCAGCGGGGCTGGGCAGTGGGTCGCCTGATGATGTATTAGGGTTTACCCTCCAGCAGGGCTGGGCAGGGGGTCACCCGATATCTGGTTATGAATTACCCTCTAGCAGGGCTGGGTAGTGGGGACACCGGTTGGCATTCTAGACTCAGTCCTCTCGACTAGGCTAGTC
The DNA here is from genome assembly GCA_963277665.1 of Viscum album. NCBI lineage: Eukaryota > Viridiplantae > Streptophyta > Magnoliopsida > Santalales > Viscaceae > Viscum > Viscum album. Next base: position 1,190,637,255 of record OY728123.1, on the reverse strand, counting down.
TGTGGCTTACCTCCGTGATTACCAGAGCGGGACCCTTGGTTATACGGGTCAGTGTTGTGACAGCTTGACTTTGAGGAGACCTCTCGACTGCGGGGCAGTGACGAGTTGTGGTTTGACGTTCCCCCAGAACTCTCAAGTACGAGGGGCGCTTTCCCCACCGAGACGCGTTCTTGTGACGCGATCTAAAACCGTGCGGGCGAGTCAGTGCCGCCCAAAGCAGATAGTGTCGAAGTGCGGTGATTGAGACCCTTGGATTGTGGTTCGGGGCAGACGTGCAGGATGCTGGGCATCGATGGTGTTACCTATGGGACTGTTGGCTACACTTTTCTTGGGCTGAGCTACAGGACGGAGATCCCCTTACGACGTTGTTCGGGCTTCTCGACAGAGCATATGGATTTTTATATACCATGTTTCGAGTACCCACTCCTTGGGTTTTGGCTACTCTCTTTCCAGGAGAGGCGAAGACGCGCGGGGTATGCCACGTGCTTTCCGCGTCTAGCTTCTCGTGGTTGGATGAGTCTACTCTCCTGCTATAGGTAGTGAAAGCTCGACGAGAAGTGCATCTTCTCACCGTTCCTAGCTCCTTGTGTTAGGACGAGTCTTCTATCTTTCTCTTGTTGGGTTGAGTTGTTACTCTTTACTGCACTCTTTTGTACTTCTGTTCTACTCCCTGTTTTCTCTACTTCTCACCCTTCGGTACCTCCTTTTGTTGCTCCCTTGAGCCTTCGGGGCATCCTACTGAGTATTTTTATACTCACCCCTGCTTGGGATTTTCCCGCACTTGGTGTGCCCTTGCAGACGACGGACAGGTGGAGCGTGACTTCAGTGGAGCGTAGGAGTTTGGGAGCTTAGACCGCATGCGGTGGTCGTAGCCGGGTTCCAAGTGGGAGACCCGTCAGCTGTTTGTTTTTGTTTACCTGTTTCCGGGTTGTGGCACCTTTTCTGGTTGGGCACGTGTTTTGCCCCTTTTTCCTTTTTAGCACTGTACTTTGTACTATTAGAGGTCGATGCACACTGTGGTATTATATATAGCAGTTTCCCTTTCCTTTGCTTGTCTTTACTTTTACTCTGCACTGTTGCATTGAGTTTGCTGCGTGTGTGTGTACAGGTACTTAGGCAAAGGCCTCCCCGAGTTATTGTGCCTTCGGCGCTGGTCGCCAGCCCCTGGCCTATGGAGGCGGGCCTGGGGTAGTTGCGGCTCGAGCCCGGGTAGGGTCGGGTCGTGACAGTTTGAACCCTCTTTGGTTTCTAACTTTATTTTCATTATTATTCTGAAAATTATCTTATAATAATTGGGTCCTATTTGATTTAACTTGTTTTTATTTCTTATGAGGATCACTATTTCCAATGATATTTTTGGATTTTGGTTTTTGATGGACAATGGGATTATCAAGGGGTTATATGGGACATTATAATTTTAAAGAGTTAGCATGTTGTAGATGTGAGATATGATCTCTATATGATGTTTAGTGTGATGAGAGTGTGGTATTACAATATTTCTAGTGTGATAAGTGTACTAGTCTTTATCCTCTATAATAGGTAGTTTAGGGTTGGCTTGTAGGTGGGTAATTTGGGTGTATGAGTTTCTTCTACATCAGGATGGTATACTTGAACTATTTAATTATAAAATTATGAATTGGATATATGTTTTAGGTGGGATAAGTGGAACTAACTAATGAGCTTCACATGCAGTTACTTGACCACTAGCACTCAATGAGGTAAAGATAGAATGGTAAATCTTACTTGGTCGATAGACTCACCCATTAATTGTATAAATAACTTGGTATTCAGTGTTTGTGGGAAGATTTCATGTTTTGTGATAGTTTAGGTATCTTCTTGGAGTTGGATTTTTGGATTGGGTTCAGTAGTGTTATATAGGCTTAGGAGTTGACATGTGATATTGTCAGTGTTTGGTCCATATTACAGTGTATTTATTTAATTTAAAAGGGGGGTTACAGCTACCAACGACATCACACACACTTACAAATATATTCATTTAATTTATTATACTATATATATATATCGACTATAAGGATATAGAAGTTTTTTATTTATGGTTTTAATGTTATGCCTATTTAGTTTGTTAGATTACATGTGTATGGATATTCATATCATGTAGACTATTATTTAAAATTCTATACAGGACTATGAGATTCTATTGTGGATCCTGATTTTATTTTCCTATGGTTAATTTATCTGATTTATAGATGGGTTGTGCCAATTTTTTGATAGATTTGGACATGAACTTTGTGATTTATATTTTATTTTATTGCCTCCCCATGTTTAAATTGGACCCTTTTCACCAGTCAGCAACCTTTATCATATAGCGAGGTGAGAACGAAGCCTTGCGGTGTTATCTCATTAAGTTGTGTAGTATGTTCATTAGTTAAATGATGTTACAAAAAATAATTCAATTAACTTTATCTTGTAATTTAAATCTATTAGAGGTAGATATATCTTTTTAAAAATCATGAAATGAAAGTTGTGTGTGTGTCTGGTTAGCACAAGCATAACTAAAATCTAATTATCCAATTGATATTCAATTTTATAGTATACACTCTATATATGAGTGAGGTTTTGGTTTGACATTACGAATATAGAATGGATGGGGCTTAAGATGATTTGTATGGATTGAAAATGATATTTCTTCTCATTTTATCATGAATTATCATAATGAAATGTGTAGGTAATTATATATACACCTATTGGTGGTGTTGACTGAGGAAACTTTCTTAGGACGATTCAAGATTAATTAAGCACCAATAATAATTTATTCAATGTATTCTCAAATAAATTATTAATATAAATTTAATTAATCTAGATTAGAGGAGTTCTTATTTAATTTGATTTATTAATTAACTAATATTTTTCAATAAATATAGGGAAATGGTTTATGTTTTTTAGAATGGATACAAATATGTTTTTTTTAATAGAGGATTTTTATCAGAGTAATACAAATAAAACTATTTTTAAGATATTTTACATGAATTGACTGATAAAGTTGAAGGATTTTATGATTTTTTTAGTTTTGAGAAAACTAAGGAAATTGGTTTTGAAGTTGGATTAAAAAGGGTTATGACTGGAAATTTAGATATTTTTATTATGAATAGAAAAAGAGTCAGAGAAAATATCCTGGAGGTTAGAAGCTATGGACCCCCAGGACATACCTATTTACAATGTGGCTACAATCTAGTGAGAATGAAATGATGCTAAGATAATTAATCAGTACCTCTACTTGATCACCATTGGAATAAAAAAGGTCACTACAATATTTCCCCCACACCATGTATGGAGTATCTCCACTCTTTGGAAGAGCTTGTTTTTGAATGATCTAATGATATAAGTGGTGATCTAATGACTAAGGTAGAGACCCAAAAAATACCAATCCACCAAATTTGAGTCTGATTTAATATACATAACACAATTTTTTTTAAAAGAAAAAATAGGTAGATTGGTCAACAAAGCACACGATTCAGTAGGAAGAGAGTTTCATACTCTATAGAAATCTGATTAAGCTAGAATAATAGAACCCTAATAGTCTTGGATAATTCCTCCTCTGCACATGATATCATGAGCACATGATCTATTCAAGTTCAATTTGAGACCCTCTCTGGGTGATTTCCAGTGTATACAATGAGCATGTTCCTCTCTGTAGGTGTCTTTCTTAGACCAAATAAGGTAGGGGGTTTGGTTATTAATGTACCGAGGAAGAGACAAGATCTTGAAAAGAAAGGTGATGGATCAAAGGGTTTTGAAATGGGTGTTTGTATAGGGAAATGGATGTTTTAATTTTTTTTCTTCAGTTTTTTCAAAAAACTGAGAAAATTATTTTTCAATAAAGTTAATAATGAGGCCAAATATTTGGAATTTTTATGTTTTGAATATAAAAAACTAGTTTTCCAAGATGATGTTTGGTTTTATGTTATTTTTTATTTGAGTGGGTTTTAGGTGTGTAAATTAATTTGACCAGTTCTTAAAATGTAAAAATGGTTAGTTTATAGTTGGGTTGCTTAATTTAAAATAGGAGATGAAAATGGCCTGACTTATTTGATTTTGGGTGCTTTGACTGGGGTTTGATAATTAATATAAAAAATTGATTAATATTTAGGGGTTTTTAGAGGTGTGTAAAGAACCAGATTTTTTGTGTATTTTTTTTAAATACATGGGAATTTTTCGAGTCTGTGAAAACTGATGGCGCGTGATTCCGAGGCCCGATGTGCCTGGAATCAATTTCTAAATTTTTGTTCGGGTATATTCAGTAAACGTACGAGCGGGTTTTTATAACTTTTGAACTAGTGCTCGAAATTGAAATCCGAGGGCATCGTTGAACTTGCAGCGCCAGTATTCGCTTAAGAATATTTTCACCTCGATGGTAGTTGGTCAAGAATAAAAGTTAGTTTTTGGGTTTTCATGGAAAGTAATAAAATAAAGTGAGCTTCACTTTATTTTTATTTGATCCGCCATGTGGGTGTTTGGAGGTGGGTCCCACTGGATCTATAACCTCCTTGTAGAGGTTGGAAGTGGAGACCACCAGGCCATAACCTCCCATGACAGGTTATGGTGGTGGGGACCACCACGCCTCAAACTCCCATGTGAAGATTAATGTGGTGGGGACCACCCGAGACCACATAACCTCCAAATTTGAATAATAGAGGTGAGGACCACCTGACCCCTATTAAATGAGATGAGAGGAAAACCTTTCAACCCCCTCTTTAATGTGGAGGAGCCTCTTGAGCTTCCTCCACATTAAAGTTTCCAACACACCCAATTAACGGGGCTAAACTCCCCTATTAATGGCAGGAGCAAAAAACCTCTCAACTCCCCTCATTAATGAGGGAGAGTTTCTCAACAACCTCCCTCCTTTATGGTGCCACATTCCCTTTAATTAAATTGTGCCAACTCCCCTAATTAACTTGTTCCAATCCTCTACATTAATTAAGTGGAGCCAATTATTTTATTTCACCATTTTGAATTTTGTGCCAATGAAATAATAGATAAACCTATCTATTATTATTTTCTTTGGCATATTTGTGGAAACATGGGAGAAGAGGGAAGAACTCTCCCAATGAAGAACGAAGAACACCGGCCTTCTTCGACTTCTTCCTTAGAGCTTCTACCAACGTGAGACGTCTTCAACTGACCTGCCCTCCGCATCTTCATCAACGAGCCAATGTAGCTCGGGATTGGAAGCGTGAAACAGAAGAAGCGAATGATGATATTCTTCATCTACTTTCCGCGACTCCATCAACAAATGGTGAACGATGATCAATAGGGGTTTTTTACATGTTAATTCTTTGCTCGAATCTTCTTCAATGGTTGGAATGGAATTTTTTGCGGGTGAGTTGTTGTTTATCTTCTTACTTCTTGATGAGCCAATTGATACCACCCTAAACATGGAGGGTGAAAGCCTAACCAACATGGCCTGACCCCTCCACTGTTCTTGTTTGTGATGATCTTCAGCATAGAGATGAGGCGACGAAACAACGAAGGCGGCGACGACAAAGGCCACGCAACCCGGAACCTCCACAAACTGCGCCGCCCCCGCGGCGCTCTGGTGCTCCGGGCCGAACCATGGCCCTCTGAACAAGCCACATCGGCCGCACCGCCACTGGCCCATGCCACCCGGCTCCCAGCAGCACCGTCGCCAGCCCACACAACCTGGCTCCCGACCACCAGCCCACCTGGCCGCGCCCTACCCGGCCACCCGCCGGCCCGCCTGGCACCCTGCCCGACCGCCCTCCTGGCACCCTGCCCGACCGCCTGCCGGCCTGCCCGACCTCCCGCTGGCCCACCTGGCACCCTGCCCGTCCACCTTCCAGCCTACCCGGCTGCCCGCTGGCCCGCCCACCGGCCTGCCCGGTCGCCACCTGACCGAACCGTCGCCCTAGCCGCGTCGGCCTCCTGAGCCGGCCCGCAGTCCCTCTCGCGGCGCTCCGGGCCGAATCATCCATGAGCCCGGGCCGAACCACCCTTGCGGCCCACTGGGATGGGCCCAGCGGGCCGGGCCGAACCTAACAGGCTGGCCCGCCCAATGGGTCGGGCCAGACCCAATAGGTCTGACCGGACCCAGGCCCACCACGACCCTTTACTTTCTTTTGGCCATATCTTTGGCACCGAACATCCGTTTGACAAACCATCAGCAGCACTGGTTTTTTTTGGAGCGTGATGGTCCCTTTGAGTATACCCCACTGGATTTCGGGGTATAGTTGAGATACAGTCAGGTTGGATCGTGCACGATTCTAACCAGGACCCTGGGACTAAAAGGCTAATAACTCACAGACCGGGCGTCCGATTGACGCATCGTCTGTTGCATTGAGACCTCTATGAAATGGCAGACCTTTGAGATACTTATTCATGAGACTTCGTGGAAGATGGGCATCAAATAGTAGCTTGTGTAATGGATCTACCAAAGACAAGCGATCATTTATATGGGAACCTAGTAGCTGACTGAGACGTGACGACTGCTGACCGTTTGACTCGGAGTGACTCTACTGGCCTAGTGGGGAGCGCCTTGGTGTCGTGGCACACCCACAGTGGGGAGCGCCTTGGTGACACAGAAGACCCAAGGTACTTGATAGGAGGAGTACCTCAACAGGCTATGAGGGGGAGTGCCTCTGTGTGACGCGGCAGACCCATGGTGGGGAGCGCCTCTGTGTGACACGGCAGACCCACAATACTCAATAGGAGGAGTTCCTCAGCAGTCTAAGGTTAGTGGGAACCACCTTTGTGTGACGCGGAAAGCCCACTATACTCAATAGAGGAGGAGTTCTCCAGCAGCCGAGGGTTCAGTTTGATACTACCCCTAGAATAAAATCCTGGTTGAGCTGAGTCAATAAATTTTGTTTTTACCTCATGATTGAGATGGATTACTTGATAACTTTGGTATATGTATGGGAATATACCTAAGTGTGGTTATCTGTTTATTTCATACTTTTTGGTTTATCCTTGTTGGTTTTGTGAGACCTTGAGGGTCTCGGGGTCCCTACTGAGTATCATTATACTCACCCCTGCATGGGATATGCCCGAACCTCGTTGTGTTGGTTGCAGATGATGGAAAACGATGACCAAGGCCAAATGTTCCAAGACTGGACGATACTCGGAGGTGGACCACACAATGTGGTGGTACACAGAGGAGACAGAAGAACGTGGAGTGCTGTGGAGGCTATATGTACCTACCCTCTAGGTAGGAATCTCAGAGGACGACCCAACAACTATTTTACCCTTCTTCAGTTGTACTTGTACTTTTCTGTTGGGCTTGTATTTCGGTCTATCTACTTTTAGCACTCTTTTGTATACAGTTTTACTTAGTGTTTTTCTTCCATCTCTTACTCTTTTGTGTGCATTTACAGGTTATAAAGGAAATTCCTTCCTAGTTTTAGGGAATCACGCCTTTGGTACCAGTCGCCAATCCCTGGCCTATAGAAGACGAGCTTGGGGTAGTCACGACATGGGCCCTGGGGGATGGGTCGTGACAAATTGGTATCAGAGGGAGGTTCTACTAAAGAAATTAGGACTTTGATTCTTTTCTGTGAAGCAATAGTGTTAAGGGCAGTGAGTGTGATTTTCAGTTCAGGGAGTCCAGTGTTGGTGCAGAGGCTAACGTTTCCGTACACCAGGACCCTGACTACTGATTTCTGACTCAATGAACGAAAAAACTAATTGCGTTTGTGTTTTCAAAAGTTTTATTTAAGTCATCTCAACTAGGTCAGCTCACCAGGTATAATATTTTACCGTGTTGCATCTGTTTCTTTCAGGAGGCCTCCCCGCGGACGACCAGCTAGAGCCTCGAGAGTTGTACGCGTAGATATCCCACCAAGCGACAAGGCCTCGGTGTAGGGACATTTTCCAGTAGAGGCACTAACGGTACCACTCCCCGTTGGGCCATCGATGCTACCATCCCCAGCAGCAGACGATGCACGCCTCTTGAGCGCATTGCACGAGTTCCAACTCCAGAGGCCACCCAGGTTCAGGGGAGAGACGGACCCACAGGTGGCTGAGGATTGGATGGAGGCTGTGGTGAGAGTCTTTCGACTGGTAGGGACACCAGCAAGCCTCATGGCGATTCTTGCTACCAGTCTTCTACAGGCAGCAATGAGAAGATGGTGGAGCTTGATGCTCCAGGTCCACGGCGAGATGATGCTTCTCTGGTCAGACTTCGAGAGCCTGTTTCGGGCAGAGTTCGTCCCAGCAACTCTCCGCGCAGTGTGCATTCAGGAGCTACTTCATCTGTAGCAGGGCAGAATGACAGTGGCATAATACTCAGGGAGGTTCACTGACCTCTCGTGCTACTATACATATATGGTGTGAGACCTATTCTTCAGGGCTTGGACCTTTGAGCAAGGGCTCAAACGGGAAATCAGAGCTCTGATGATCTCACTCAGCATCCCGATGCAGGCGGGGGTGCTAGAGAGAGCCCTCCTAGTGGATAGTTTCCTTGCTGAGCAGTCTCCAGCAGTGAGACCCACCACTAGTTGACATGCAGTGAAGTTTTCTGCAGCTGGCAGTAGACAGATGTCGTAGAGGTCCAAGAGGACCAGACCCACAGGTGAATGACCACATGAAACATGATCGGTTGTGCGGGGCACCCGGAGCAGAGACATACATGCCAGGAGAGGGAAATGTTTTTCATGCATTGGGCAGGGTCAATGGATCTTGACTGTCCAACCCACTGTTCAGATGATCAGCAGACGGTCTCAGGACCGCCTAGAAAGAGACAGAGATTCGATCGAGGTGGTCCGCAGGGAGCAGGCAGACGTGGTAGAGGAGCTGTCCATGCAGCTGGTGGTGGATGGAATTTCGAGATGTTACCGCCACCACCACCAGGAGGTCCACCCCGACTGTAGGGAGCAGGTGGATAGGCGAGAGCTCAGCTCCAGGCAGTTGAGATTTATGATCACGGTGCTCTGAAGATGATTCTAGGTACGGTCTATGTCTGTTCCACCTTAGCTGCAGTTCTTATAGACACAGGTGCCAGTCACTCTTTCATTTCCACTACCCTCGTTCAGAGTTCGAAGATTCCAATGGAGCCGTTGGCTCGATCCTTACGGCTAGAGACTCCTACGGAAGCAGACTCAACAATTACGCACTAGTACCAGCAGTGTGAGCTTACTTTAGGAGGTGGGAGCTTCGGCTGAGATCTCTTAGTAGCGGCGTAGAGGCCTTACAACACCATCTTGGATATGGACTGGTTATCTACAGTCCATGATCAGATTGACTGTATTAGGCACAAAGTGCGGTGTGTCTGCACGGATGGGACCAGGTTTACCTTCAACGGGTAGAAGGGAGCCTTTGCAGCACATGACGAACTTACTCGGAGGAGGGTGTAGCCAATCACTCATCAGTTGGCCTGCCTTACCCTCAGAGTGGTGGATGTGGATAGTCTGAGCTATCTTGTAGTGGTGGACCAGTACGTGGATGTTTTCCCTGATGATGTCCCAGGTCTACCTCCTCACAGAGAGGTGGACTTCTACATTGACCTGTACCCCAGGACGACACCGATATCTACACCAGCGTATCGGATGGCTCCTGTGGAACTACGCGAGTTGCGGGTACAACTAGAGGACTTGTAGGGAAAGTGATTCTTCTAGCCCAGTGTTTCTCCCTGGGCAGCCCCGATTCTGTTCACCAAGAAGGTGGATAGGAGCTTGAGGCTTTGTGTCGAATACCGTCACCTGAACCAGGTGACCGTGAAGAACAAGTACCCACTCCCAAGGATTGACGACCTCTTTGATCAGCTGAAGGGAGCACGGTGTTTCTCGAAGATAGACCTTAGACCAGGCTATCACTATCTTAGAGTTCGAGATGAGGATGTGAAAAAGAAAAATTTTAGATGTCGGTATGGCCACTACAAGTTCTTGGTTATGCCTTTCAGCGTAACCAACACTCCAGCAGTGTTCATGGGACTCATGAAGAGGATTTTCCTGCCATACCTCAATCGCTTTGTCGTAGTCTTCATCGAAGACATTTTGATCTACTTGACTACTAAGGAGGAGCATGTCTACCATTTGCTGGTAGTACTGGACACACTCTGAGAGAACCAGATTTATTATAAGCTCTCGAAGTGCCAATTTTGGATCTGAGAGGTTCACTTATTGGGACACGTCATCTCAGAGGTTGGAGTTGCAGTGGATATAGTGAAGGTTGAGGTAGTACTAGCTTGGTATCCACCCAAGAGTGTGATGGCGGTACGAAGTTTCCTGGGTTTGGCTGGTTACTACTGGAGGTTTGTTCCAGACTTTTCCAGAGTTGAAGCACCACTATCAGCCTTGACAAAGAAGGGGAAACCCTTCGCGTGGTTAGAGAGATGCCAACATAGATTTCAGGAGTTGAGGTAGAGGCTGACTAGTTCCCCCATCTTGAGGCTTCCAGAGGAAGGTGTAGGGTACGTAGTCTACTGCGACGCATCAGGGACCGGACTCAGGAGTGTCCTGATGTAGGAGTGAGCAGTGATCATTTATGGTTCTTGGAAGCTAAGACAACATGAGAAGAACTACGCTACCAATGACCAGGAGTTAGCAGTAGTGGTCTTCGCCTTGAAGATGTGGCAACACTATCTGATGGGCGAATGTTTTACCGTGTACTCTGATCACAAGAGTCTCAGGTATATCTTCTCTCAGAAGGACCTGAACCTGAGATAGTGGCGATGGATTGAGTTCCTCCAGTACTATGACTTCGAGATAGTCTATACTCCTGGAAAGGGGAACGTTGTAGCAGATGCACTCAGCAAGAGCTCTGGTATACAACTGATAGGAGAGGTGACAGAGCAGCTTGCTGCCTTAAAGATATCCTTTGTGAATAGAGACAGAGCAACCTTTCTACAGTATCTAACAGTCACTCCCTCGCTTCTTCAGCGAGTCAGGGAGGAACAACATGGAGATGCTGACTGCGAGACACAACATGCTCAGATATCCATAAGGCAGGCACCTAATGGATTTTTTGAAGGTGGGGAGCAAGTCATCCTCTTCAGAGGACGTACTATGGTGCTAGTGTTACTTTAGGAGGAAGTGTTGAGGGAGTTCCACACATCCCCTTTAGCGGTACATCTAGAAGTGGAAAAGATGTACCGGGACCTTCGACGATAGTACTGGTGGCCAGGTATGAAGAAGGCAATAGTGGAGTTTGTCTCTCGATGCCTCACTTGTCAGCAAGTGAAGGCAGAGCACTAGGTACCAGTAGGTTTGGTTCAGCCTTTAGAGGTCCCAGAGTGGAAGTGGGATGGGATATCCATGGACTTCAAGACAGGACTTCCATGTACATCCAGGGGTCACGACTCGATTTGGGTGATCAATGACTGACTCACCAAGTCAGACCACTTCCTACCGATCAGAGAGAAGGGCTCAGTAGAGATCTTGGATGCCTCTATGTGCATGAGATTGTGTGGATACATGGATTACCTTCATCTATTGTCTCCGATCGTGATGAATGGTTTACTTCCCGGCTATGGAAGGGGTTGCATGAGGCTTTCGGGACACAGCTTCATTTGAGCACGGCCTTCCATCCTCAAACGGATGATCAGACTGAGCAGACCATTCAAACTCTCGAGGACATGCTCCGTGCATGCATCCTCGACTTCAGTCGTAGTTGGGAGGATCACTTACCTTTGGTGGATTTTGCATACAACAACAACTATCACTCCACCATTGGGATGACACATTTTGAGGTGTTGTACGAGTGACCTTGCAGATCACCCTTGTGCTAGACAGACCCAGGGGAGTCAGCACTGGTGGGACCAGAGATGGTACGGGATACCACAGAGAAGGTGCAGATCATCCAAGAGAGGATAAAGACTACACAGAGTATGCAGAAGTCGTATGCTGATAGGAGACAGAGGCCTATGGATTTTGAGGATGGTGACCACATCTTTTTACGGGTCTCACCTCGATGAGGACTACGTAGGTTTGGCCAAGGCGACAAGTTATCTCCGATATTCATCGGACCTTTCCAGGTCCTCAACAGAGTTGGCAAGGTGGATTACCACTTAGCTCTTCCACCTCAGTTGCACTGGGTGCACGACGTCTTCCACGTATCCCAACTGAGGAGACACGTGCACGACCCTTCTCACATCATCAAACATGGAGAGTTGGACATCGACGATGGGGAGACTTTTACGGAGGTTGTAGTGGAGATTGAGGATCGATAGGATCAGGTCCTATGTGGATGGTCTATACCTCTAGTGCGTGTTAGCTGGCAGCATGGGAACCTCCAAGAGAGAACATGGGAGAGGGAGGCTCAGATGCGTGCTCAGTACCCCCACTTGTTCCCTTAGTGCGAGTTATAGCTTATGGGGATGTAAATCCCTGAGGTGGGGATAATGTAAAGACCCGAAATTTCTGTGGATTTTTTTAAATACATGGGAATTTTATGAGTCCGCTAAAACTTACGGTGCGTGATTTCGAGGCTCAGTGTTTCCGGAATCAATTTCTGAAGTTTTGTTCGGGTACGTTCAGTAAACATATGAGTGGGTTTTTATAACTTTTGAACCGGTGCTCATAATTGAAATCTGAGGGCACAGTTGAACTCACAGTGCTGGTATTCTCTTAAGAAGAATTTCACCTCAACGGTAGTTGGTTGAGAATAAAAGTTAGTTTTTGGGTTTTCGTGGAACGTAATAAAATAAAGTGAGCTTCACTTTATTTTTATTTGAGCCGCCATGTGATTGTTTGGAGGTGGGTCCCATTGGATCTATAACTTCCTTGTGGAGGTTAGAAGTGGGGATCACCAAGCCATAACCTCCCATGAGAGGTTATGGTGGTGGGGACCACCACGCCTCAACCTCCCATGTGAGGATTAATGTGGTGGGGACCACCAGAGACCCCATAACCTCCAAATTTTAATAATAGGGATGGGGAACACCCGAACCCTATTAAATGAGAGGAGAGGAAAACCTCTCAACCCCCTCTTTAATGTGGAGGATCCTCTTGAGCTTCCTCCATATTAAAGTTTCCAACACACCCAATTAACAGGGCTTTACTCCCCTATTAATGGTGGGAGCGAAAAACCTCTCAACTCCCCTCATTAATGAGGGAGAATTTCTCCACACCCTCCCTCCTTTATGGTGCCACCTTCCCTTTAATTAAATTGTGCCAACTCCCCTAATTAACTTGTGCCAATCCTCCACATTAATTAGGTGGAGCCAATTATTTTATTTCACCATTTTGAATTCTGTGCCAACGAAATAATAGATAAACCTATCTATTATTATTTTCTTTGGAATCTTGGTGGAAACTTGGGAGAAGAAAGAAGAACTCTCCCAACGAAGAACGAAGAACGCCGACCTTCTTCAACTTCTTCCTCGGAGCTTCCACCAACGTGGGACATCTTCAACTGACCTACCCTCCACATCATCGTCAATGAGCCGACACAGCTCGAGATTGGAAGTGTGCAGTGGATGCGACGAACAATGATCTTCTTCATCTACTTTCCGTGACTCCGACCAAGCCACCCTGGCCGCACCGCCGCTGGCCCATGCCCCCCGGCTTCCGACCGCATCGCCACCGGCCCATGCCACCTGGATCCCGGTCATCGGCCCACCTGACCGCACCCTGGCCGACCGCCCGCCGGCCCACCTGGCACCCTGCCCGGCAGCCTGCCGGCCTGCCCGGCCGCCCACCTGGTGCCTTGCCTGGCTGCATGCCTGCCTACCTGGCCGCACGCTAGCCTGCTTGTCGGCCTGCCCAACCGCCTGCTGGCTTGTTCGGCTGCCTCCCGGCTGCCTGCTGGCCTGCCTGGTCACCACCCGACCGAACCGACACCCTGGCCACACCGACCTCCTGATCCGGCCCGTGGCCCCCCTCATGGTGCCCTAGCCGAACCGGCCCGGCTGCGCCCTCCGGGTCGAGCCGCACCGGACCGCACCCTCGCGACGCTCCGGGCCGAATCGGCCGCGAGCCCGGGCCAAACCACCATCGCAGCCTGCTGGGCGGGGCCTAGCAGGCCAGGCCGAACCTAACAGGCTGGCCTGCCCAATGGTTCGGGCCAGACCCAACAGGTATAACCGGGTCGACCTAGACCGGGTCGGCCCAGACTGGGTCGGGCTGTGTCAGTCCAACCACGACCCTTTACTTTCTTTTGGCCATATCCTTGGCACCAGATGTCTGTTTGACGAACCGTCAGCAACACTGGTTTTTCTTGGAGCGCAACGGTCCCTTTGAGTATACCGCACCAGAGTTCGGGGTATAGTTGAGAAACGGTTAGGTTGGATCGTGCATGAATCCAACAGGGCCCCTGGGACTAAAAGGATAATAAATCATAGACCGGGCATCCGATTGACGCGTCATCTGCTGTGTTGAGACCTATATGACATGGAGGACCTTTGAGATACTTCTTTGTGGGACTTCGTGGAAGATGGAGCATTGAACAGTATCTTGTGGAGCGGATCTACCAAAGACGAGCGAACATTTGTGCGGGAACCTAGTAGCTGGCTGAGGCCTGACGACTGCTGACCGTTTGACTCAGAGTGACTCTACTGGCCCAGTGGGGAGCACCTTGGTGTCACGGAAGACCCACAGTGGGGAGATCCTTGGTGACGTAGTAGACCCATAGTACTCGACAGGAGGAGTACCTCAGCAGGCTATGAGGGGGAGCGCCTATGTATGACACGACAGACCCACGGTGGGGAGCACCTCTGTGTGACATGACAGAACCACAATACTCGATAGGAGGAGTACATCAGCAGTCCAAGGTTAGTGGGGAAAACCACTGTTTGATGTGGCATGCCCACTGTACTCGATAGAGGAGGAGTTATCCACCATCTGAGGGTTCAGATTGATACTACACCTAGAATAAAATCCCGGTTGAGTTGAGTCAGTAACTTTTGTTTTTACCTCATTATTGAAATAGATTACTTGATAACTTAGGTATGTGTATGGGAATATACCTAAGTGGGATTATCTGTTGATTTCATACTTTTTAGTTTATCCTTGTTGGTTTTGTGAGACCTTGAGGGTCTCAGGGTCCTTACTGAGTATCGTTATACTCACCCCTGCACGAGCTATGCCCACATCTAATTGTATTGGTTGCAGATGACAAATAACTCTGACCGAGGCCGAGTGTTCTAGGACTCGATGATACCCAGAGGTGTACCACACGGCGTGGCGGTACACGGAGGAGACGAATGGACATGGATTGTTGTGGAGGCTATATGTACCTACCCTTCAGGTAGGAATCCCGGAGGACGACCCAACAACTATTTTACCCTTCTTCAATTGTACTTTTACTTTCCTGTTGGGCTTGTATTCCGGCCCCTCTACTTTTAGCACTCTTTTGTATATAGTTTTACTTAGTGTTTTGCTTCCAGCTCGTACTCTGTTGTGTGTGTTTACAGGTTTTAAAGGCAATGCCTTCCCAGTTTTAGGGAATTACACCTTTGGTGCTAGTCGCTATCCCTTGGCCTATGGAAGGCGGGCTTGGGGTAGTCACGACACGAGCCCTGGGGGACGGGTCGTGATAAGGTGGTTACTCAAACCATTATGAAATGTTTATTGTTATTTTTAAAAATAATATAGTAATGGTTTTATAAATCCATTGATATGTTTGAAATAAAAAATAATATTAATCATTTCACACATATTTTAATTAAATCACCACTAACAACTGAATATATAAATAGTCATTAAGAAATTGTTACTATTTTTTTTAAACAACCCCAACCCCCCACTTATCATGTTTCTTCTTATTACATTGATGAAAGTTCCTCAAAATCACTCCCTCTACACACCAAAACACTACCTCATGATATCTCACTCCTTGTAAAGATGAATGAAATTGACCAATCTTTGTCCATGCATGCACTTCCTGATAATAGTGACCTCCCACTCACCTATTACTGGTGTCAACCATCCACCCCTATTATTATGAGGATCATTTTTTACTATAGATCTATGAAAATTTTGAGAGCATCTTCCAATGAAATTATCTTATCATTTTTCTATTATTGTGCTTGGAAAAAAAAATGCTTGAATAGTTTGATGAAAACATTTATGGAATCTTCACTCAAATTTCACTATTTGATTATCTATTGGATATTTTAATCATTTTGTGATTATATTTGGAAGGAGTCTGGAAAAATAATTATATAATTCATTGTATCATTTTATAGATCCATTTTATAGCTATAATTGTCACACAAATTTTATATAATTGGATCCAAAATTTTTGTTGAATTATTTTTCCAGACACTTATTAAAGTATTTTTCTTATGAAATTTAAGTACATGTGTTTCTTCAAGAATAATAATAAGAACAAATTATTTTTTATACTATTTATCATAAGTGATAAGTGATATAAGAATACTTCAATACGTTTTGTCAAAATAGAATCTCGATTTGGGTATTTGAATAAATTATTTATACTATACCTTTAATCTTATTTATATTGTTTATCTATTATGTGTTTAACCCAAAAAATATTTATTTGGGAAGCATCACATGTTTTCATACACTTTTATCTTTAGATGATTTTTTAATGTAACACCCCAACCCTAGAATCCTAGATTCAGTTCATTATTTTAATACATTGGCATGATTACAAGGAATCGAATCCCAAAGGACCTATTAGTTAAGAAGTCTTGGAAAATAGATTACATACATGAACTTTACATTACAATTTCAAACATAAAATACAACATATACAATCCTTTGAGAACACCATTATTCTCCTAGATTAACCCTGTATATAAATCATAAAACACTTCTTGGTGTCCTGGGAAAATAAAACATAAGAAAGGGGTGAGTTCAGATGCTCAGTAAGGTTAAACAATAGAGTATACGCTTTCATAAATAATCATAAACTTTTAAGGAAAGTATAAAACCAAAACACAAGTTTTATAAACATAAAATTGAACATAATATAGAAATAATAAATCAAATAATACCATTTAAACATTAAAATATATATTCTACTAGTCGAATAATCACATGTAATATCAATAACTAATCTCATAATGAGGGAATAACTAATGTCAGACATCATAACCGTATCATCAAGGCCTCATGCCAAGACCATACATAACCATAACGTCAAGGCCTTATGCCAAGACACTAGTTTGTATCATAATACCTACCGATGCATCGTGGGGATATAGTAGGCTTCACCTATCACTTACTAAGTCCAATGAATTCCTCTTATTAAAGAGGTAAAACATAACATAAACATTCGTATTAAAACTAACATAAAAAATATTAATTATTTAACTATAAACCATGAAACGTATCTAAATAGAACATCCATAGTAAAATATATCATAAAACCTTCAATAAAATATGGAATATTTTATCATAATAAATCAACCTTAAGTAAGCATAAAATCCAACAAAGGATGTTTACATATATGAAAATAATCTAATAAATTCATTAAAACTCTTTGAGAGAAATATCATTTTTTTACTTTGAAATCATTTAGAAGATGCATAATTATAAAAAAAATAATTTATTTTGAAAATAAACTTGTAAGATTATAAGGAAATATTTAAAATGTTATGGCATCATAATGGTGTAAAATAGCATTTTCACCATATAAGTTAAAAAAACATTCTTTCCCTAATTTGTTGAGAAGGTTATAAAGTACCTCGTTTCGAAAATGATGGAAATATTCCTTTCAAAAGGTTTTATAAAATGTAAAACATGGGTAAAAATGTTTTTAAAAAATTGTGGATAATATTTTGAATTAAATTTTAAGAAACATGGACATGGATGATAAATATTTCCTAGTAGATACTTACATATAAACAACCTGAAATAATAATGAGATTGGGAAATTAACCCTTATATTGTGATTCCTTTTTGGGTGATGATACTTTAACCTCATGTATAATGGTTTGAAGAGTGTTACTAACTTATTATAGAACTATAATAATTTTTATAATATTATATATCATCATCTTATAATATATTATTACCCTCTTGTTAACAATCTTTCATTATTTTACTATTTTGAGTGTTAATTATCTAGTTTTCTCAAGTATGTTTTGACTTATTATTTGCTTATTATATTACTTAGATCATGATTTATTCATCTTCATAATATAAAATTCAACTTAATTATCTAATATATTGAGTACATAAGTGTTTAGAATAATCTTTAATTTTTGGAGATAAAAATTAAATTCAATATTCATGGAGACGGTAATCCGTACATACGCATGAATGCTACTTTCATTTATTTGTCATATTAAAATATTGAATAGTGAATGATAAATATATATATTATAATTCCATTATCATATCTATTTCATATACATTACATATATTTATTAAAATTATCCTTAATATATAACATGTATAGAGTTAATGAATCACATCACTTTAAGGGGGTGGTAGTCCACACTTCCACAAACGATGTTATTGTATATCCACAATATGGAAATCATGAAGGTATGTTTAATATAAAATTTACAGAATAAGAAATAAGTTATAATTTTAATATAAAAATATTATTAAACCAAAAAAATATTTTTAAGACCAGCCATGAAGGAGGTAATAGAAAAAGAAAAAAACAATATTCACGGAGTTGATTTACCGGCATAACTTGGACAACAATTTCATTTCTTTGAACAAGAGGATGTGAGAAATGACATGTATATGATATATTAAATTAGAAACATAAAACTCTAGTATAAAAATTATTCTATATTTATCATGCATTTATGGATGAATGATGTGAGTAGAAAGTAGAAAAAGAAAAGAAATTAAGAGAGGTACTTTGAGAAAATTACCTCTTGAATATCACCTCCTTGAAAGACCCTTGAGGGAATTAGATTTGGTCTTTTGGTGAGAGAAAAAACACAAGGACATGTGGAGAGTGAGTAGGGTAGGTTTGGGTAGATATTTTAGGAGCTACAAGGATTTTATGGTTTAAAAAGGGAGGTGAGGGGGTGGGATTTATACTTGAGGAGAGGTGGATTCAAGTGATTAAATTATTGATTATTCTATATTTAAAGCTAACCACATTGAGGTGGAATTAATTTAAATGAATTATAATTTAAATTAATGTTGTGTAGGATGGTAAGGGTCTATCAAAACCTCAACCAACAATTAAATTTTTCATGTTTTAGGTATATTCATCTTTTACCTTTTAACTTTAACCCTTGTCACAATTTTACCTATACAACAATAAATAATTTTTTTAACCATGGTAACCTTTTTATAACTAAAAATGAAATTACAGTTATAAACTAATTTTTAACTTCTAATTCCAAATATGGAATCCATTTTATCTAATTTAATTCAATTAATTAGTAAAATTATATTTAAAATTAATTCTGCAGACAAATCTAAAAACCGGGTTTTAAAAGTGAAATGTTCTAAAGTTGAAATAGATTTTATATCCAATTTTAATTTTAAATTGGTTTCAATAAACTAAATTGAATCAGATGATAAAATAATAGTATAATTACATTATAAAACCAAATAAAAGGATATTTTATCTATAAAAATAAACTAGAAGAAAAATTAGTTCTGAATTAAAATGCACTATTTTCCACTATTCATTAAAATATGAAAGTTATCAGAAAAACACAAAAAATTTGTCCAAACTAAATTTTTATGTCTCAATTCTAAATAAGAAGTTTATTTTGTAAAATTTAATATATAAAAGTTCCAAATATTGGATTTAAAAAGGGTTCACCACTAAAAGGCTCTAAAACTGCATTTTTTGAAAAATACTTCTTTTATTCAAAAAATTAAATCTTTTTTTATATCATGTATAGAAAATAAATAAGATGTATTTCAAAATTATATGGAATATATAAAATTTAAAATTTTGTTAATACTATTCATAACCACTAATTAAACATCTAGGTTATATATTATATTAAATAATAATATTTTATTAATATATTGTTGTTCGGTAAAACTGGGCCTTGCATATAACGCAAGACAACTAATTTTCTATATAGAATAAGATTAAAATAATGTTGTGTAAAAATAAAGAAAGAAAAAAATTAAATTTATTTATAAATTAAAATATTATAAAGTCTTGGGGTGTTACATTCTCTCCTCCTTCAATAAATGATGTCCTTACAATTTAAACTCAGGATCAAAAACTAGGGGTTAGAAAATTCAAAACATATTTTTTGAAATACCACATCGGAAAAAGGATTAATGATACCCCCACTTTAAAGTAAATAATAGTAAGTATTAAGGTCACTAGAGATAACACATACAAGGGTTCCATGTAGGAAAACATGAACATGAAAGAAAAATCTAACCATCATGTTCTGATGGAGAGTGATAGAGAATATAATGAGGAAAAATTTAATAATCACAAAGCTCTAAATATGTAATGATCTAAGAGATCATTTGATTCATCAAAAAAATTAATAGTATGGAATTTTTGGTTTCAAGATCCTTTCCCTTGGAATAATTATTAGGCACATATTTAATTGATTTCTTTCTATGTCATAATCATAATATCATCCTTTTTTTGTGTTTCAATCTATTTTCACTTCATCCATTACATAAGGAAATGAATGTTCAAAATGATTTTTTACACCTAAAGCACTTTTGATAAATTATAAGGCCTTTATGTATTTCCTTAATCCTTTAAATGTTTACTGAAACCAAAAAGGTTAGCCCAAAGTATCCAATAAATCATACTTTACCCTCAAACAATAATATTCAATGTTCAACTTACTCAATCACTACCTTAATATTTTTCCAAAATACTTCTGTCCAAATTAACAGTATAAAAGGGTCTCTAAATTTTGAAAATCAATCACAACATTATATTCCCCAAACAATGTAATGTAGATCATATTGGCACATACCAAATATTTGATCATCTGAAAAACCTTAATGAAAACATTCATGCCTCCAAATACTTAAAGAAGAGTTACTATAGTACAATCCTTATATATCACATTATACTTATAACCAAAATATAATAAAATATTTATTCAACACAAACATATTAATTATTCCACTTCAACCGTAGTAACAACATAAGATTGACCTTGATCCATTTTCTAATTCTGGGCTATATTTCCTTAAGTCTTTGGAAAATTGTTTTCATAATGTCCTATCTACTTAAAATTATAGAATTTCACATTTAAAACTTCTTTCTTTACCTTAAAATCATGAGTTTGGTGGAATTTTTTTACACACTTGTAACAAACTCCCATTCCCTTTAGGAAAGTACCATAGTGTTTCTTCCCAAAATTATCACATGTAGTAAAATACTTTTCCACCTTTTTTTATTTATCCATATCTTACTCCACTATTCTATTCTTATATTTCTTTACTTTAAAGTCATAAGACTTAAAGAATTTCTTTTCCGTCTTGATAGCACATGAGACTATATCTTTGTATGATGAGAAATATTGTGAGTCCAATGCCTGTCAAAGGAATGGTTTTAAACCATCAAAGAATCAATCAATCTTACTTTATAGGTTACATATGTAGTCTTTATCACACCTTTCTAACCTTGTGAAGTTTGTTTCATACTTTAAAACTTTATCATCCTCCTTCTACCCCAGACTCTGAAATTTCCTCTCTATATCTACTTGTAGATCACAAAGAAAGTATTTTTCTAGGAAAAGTTCTTTAAATTACCTCCATTCAATATTTTATACCTCTTTATCCTCTTTAATGTTTTTAATTAATTACCACTATTGATCTGTATCTCCAGATAGACAATATACCACCATAAAAACCTTTTCCCTTTCGTTACTCCCCAAAGAAATAAATATTTTCTCTAAGGAACTTATCTACTGCTCAGCTAAAAAAGGATTTGTATTCCTATTGAATGTTTAGGGTTGTTTCCTCATGAAGTGGTCTAACATTTATCCTCCATATTGTGGGTCAGGTTTCTCTATACAGGTACAATTATTATTCATAACTTGAGTCAGCTGTCCCAGTATGGTTATAATCTATTCAACACTAGTTTTATTACCAACTCCACTATCATTATCTTGCATAGGAGGGAAATCCCTACATATATTACGTACATTCATATATTTTTCATTCCTTACACTAGGAACCATTTATAAACAATAACATACACTAGATTAGATCATAACATAATGTATAATCATAGAACTAGTGAATCACATAACCTAAACTAAGAATTTAGGTATAACTAATATCTAAATCATAAACATGGTTTATTTGGGGACATATTTAATTTTAAATTTTTCATAATGGTTTGTAAATAAAATGTGAATTATCTGAAGCATATCCCCAGGGAGTGTCAAACTAGGTGCGTATTAAGGCCCGTTATCGTGTACCGGGTTACCCTGAGTCATGCCTAGAACACCTTGTCAGAGTTGTTACCCCTAGGTACATCTATGCTAGAACCACTTCCACTTGTTGTATCTAGATAGAGATGTATTTTCTAGGAATACCTACATAATCTATACATTACAAAAATTCTAGTATGTTCTTCTATACTTATCCTCAAAG
Source organism: Viscum album (assembly GCA_963277665.1). NCBI lineage: Eukaryota > Viridiplantae > Streptophyta > Magnoliopsida > Santalales > Viscaceae > Viscum > Viscum album. Next base: position 1,190,614,860 of record OY728123.1, on the reverse strand, counting down.
TCTATCTTAGGGTAATGTTACCTAATCTAAGTCTTATAAATCTAGTTTCCAAGGTTGTTTCCAAACATCCCTCTGATACCAACTACAACTCCCTGACCCCAGAATCCTAGAGCTAGTTCATTATTTTAATACATTGACACGATTAAAAGAAATCAAATCCTGAAGGACTGGTCAATTTATCATTCTTGGAAAATATATTACATAAATGAACTTTACATTAAAATTTCAAACATAAAATACAACATAGATAACCCTTTGAGAACAAAATTATTCTCCTAGATTAACCCTGAATATCATTCATAAAAGACTTCTTGGTATCTTGGGAAAATAAATCATAATAAAGGGGTGAGATTAGATGCTCATTAAGGTTAAACAATATAGTAGATGCTTTCATAAATAATCATAAACTCTTAAGGAAATTATAAAACCGAAACACAATCCTTATAAATAAAACTTGAACATAATATGGTAAGAATAAATAAAATAATGATATTTAAATATTCACATGGATATTCTACTAGTCTAATAATCACATGTAATATTAATAAATAATTTCATAATGAGGGAATTCATAATGTCAGACATTATAACCATACCATTAAGGCCTCGTTCCAAGACCATACATAACCATACCGTCAATGCCTTATGCCAAGAAACTAGTTTGTCTCATGAGACCTACCAATGCATCAAAGAGATATAGTGGCACCCACCCATGACTTACTAATTCTAATTCATTCCTCTTATAAAAGGGGTAAAACATAACATAAACATTCGTATTAAAACTATCATACAAAATGTTAATACTTTAACCATAGACCATGAATGGTATCAAAATAGCACATCCATAGTCAAATATATCATAAACCCTTCAACACAATATGAAAGATTGTATCATAATAAATAAACCTCAATTAAGAATAAAATCCAACAAAGTATGTTGATATAGATGAAAATAATATAATAAATTCATTAAAAGTTTTTGATAGAAATATCTATTTTTTTACTTTGAAATCATTTAGAAGTCGTACAATTATAAAAGAAAAAATTTCTTCTGAAAATAATCTTGTAAGATTGTAAGGAAATATTCAAAATATTAAGGTTTCATAATGGAGGAAAATAGCCTCTTGCACCATATAAGTTAAAAAAACATTCTTTCCTTAATTTGTCAAAAAGTTTATAATGTACCACATTTGGAAAATGATGGAAAGATTCCTTTCAAAATGTTTTATAAAAAGTAAAACATGGGTAAAAATTAATTTAAAAAATTGTGGTTAATATTTTGAATTAAATTTTAAGAAACATTTTCATGGATTATAAATATTCACCAATAGATACTTATATATAAACAACCTCGAATAATAATGAGATTGTAAAATTAACCCTTACCTTATGATTCCTTTTTGGGTGATCATCCTTTAACCTCGTGTATAATGGTTTTAAGAGTTTTAATAACTTATTATAGAACCATAATCATGTTTATAATATTACTAATCATCTTCTTATAATATATTATTACCCATTTGTTAACAATATTTCCTTATTTCACTATTTCAGGTGTTAATTCCCTAGTTTTCTCAAGTATGTTTTGACTTGTTATTCAATTCTTATATTACTTAGATCATGATTTAATAATATCTGGAATGTAAAACATGAATTAATTATCTTATATATTTAGTGCATATGTATTTAGAATAATATATAAAGTTTGTAGATATAAATGAAATTCAACGTTCATGGAGACGGTAAGTCGTACGTACGAATGAACGCTACTTTAACTTCTTTGTCATATTAAAATATTGAAAAGTGAATAATATATATATATATATTATAATTTAAGTATAATATATATTTCATATATGTTACATATATTTATTAAAATTATCCTTAATACATTCCATGTATAGCGTAAATGAATCACATCACTTTGAGGGTGTGGTAGTCCACACTTCCACAAATAATGTTATTGTATATCCACAATATGAAAAGCATGAAGGTATGATTAATATAAAATTTAAATAATATGAGATAGGTCATAATTTAAATAATAAAATATTATTTAACCATAACAATAGTTTTATGATTAGCCATGAAGGTGGTAATAGAAAAAGAACAAAAACAATATTCATGGAGTCGATTAACTAGCATAATTTAGACAATAATTTCGTTTCTTTGAATAAGAGGAGGTGAGAAATGACATGGATATGATATATTCCATTATAAAAATAAAACCAAAGTATATACATGATTTTGGAGTTATCATGCATTGATGGATTATGGAGGTGAGGAGAAAGTAGAAAAAGAAAAGAAATTAAGCGAGGTACTTTGAGAAAATTACCTCTTGAAAATCACCTCCTTGAAAAATCCTTAAGGGCATTGGATTTGGTCTTCTGGTGAGACCAATAGAACTTTGACGTGGGGAGATTGAGGAGGTGATGTTTGGGCAGATATTTTAGGAGCTAAAAATCTTTTTTGGTCGAAATGGGGAGGTGAAGGGGTGGTATTTATACTTGAGGAGAGGAGGGTTCAAGTGATTAAATTATTGATTATTTTATATTTAAAGCTAAACACATTGGGGTGGAAATAATTTCATAAAATTAGGATTTAAATTAATGTTTTGTATGATTTTAAGGGTCTATAAACACCTCAAACAACCATTAAATATTTCAATTTTTAGGTATGTTAAGCTTTTACCTTTTAACTTTAACCCCTGTCACAATTCTACCTATACAACGTTAAATAATTTTTTAACCATAGTAAATTGTTTATAAATAAAAATTAAATTGACCTTAAAACCTAATTTGGAATTTATTATTACAAATATGGAATCCATTTGACCAAATTCAATTCAAATATTTATTAAAATCAGATTTAAAATTTATTTCGTAGACAAATCTAAAAAGTAGGTTTTTAAAGTGAAATGTTCAAAAGTTGACATAGATTTTATATCCAATTTCAAACTGAAATTGGTTATAATTACCTAAATTTAATTAAATGATAAAATCATAATTTAATTACTCTATAAAACAAAATAAAAATAAAATCTATATTTATTAATAAATTAGATGAAAAGACAGTTTTTGAATTAAAATGCAGTATTTTTCACTATTCATTAAATTATGAAAGTTATCAGAAAAACACCAAATTTTTTTACAAAATAATTTTTTATTTCCCAATTCTAAATAAGAAGTTTATTTTTTTCAAATTTAATATATAAAATTATTAAATATTGGATTTAAAAAGGGTTAATCACTAATAGGCTATAAAACTACATTTAAAAAAAATACTTCTTTTATTAAAAAAATTGAATATTTTCTTATATCATGTATAGAAAATAAATAAGATATATTTTAAAATTATATGTAATATATAAAATTTAAAATGTGGTTAATACTATTCATAATCACTAATTTAACATCCATGTTATATATTATATTAAATAATAATATTTTATTAATATATTGTTGTTCGGTAAAATTGGGAATTGCGTGTAACACAATCCAACTAATTATTGTGTGTAGAATAAGATTAAAATAGTGTGATATAAAAATGAATAAATAAACAGAATTAAATTTATTTATAAATGAAAATATTATAAAGTCTCGGGGTTTTACATTTACTCTGTCATAAGTGAGGTTTTGAATAATAATAACAATATTTTTAATTGGAAAAATTAGAAGAAAAAAACTAAGGGAAATCCTAAGAATTTAATTTCGGTTTAGGACCATATAACTAATAATTTTTGTTAAAAATATTTCAATAATAATATGAATGTTAAAAGATAAAATTTTATCAATATGTATCATATCTTTAAGTTCAATTTTTTACTATCTGGTAGTGTGGTTGATCACATGTTGCTGATAATTTATTTATATTAGTTCTAATTCATGGTTTTATTTTTTATAGTGAGGTTTATTTAATAAATTATTTTTGAAATTATTTTTGATGGATAAATTAGTTTTCATATGAATGAATGTTTTTAAAGTGATCTCTCATATGATTGTAATTATATATATATATATATATATTATTTTACTGATGTCATGATTTTTTCACAATGATTTTATGAATTGATTGTACTTTTTTGACTAAATATTTATATCATTATTTTTAATGTATATGTCTAAGAGTGATAATCCAATATATATGAATAAAAGTTAGATCAATTAACCCTAAAACACGATTAGATATGCTAAGGGTTTGGAAGAATTTTTAGATTATGCAATTGAAAATAGGACAATGGATAAATGAATAAAATGTTAGTGCCCTGATTATAAATTTAGGGAAAGGTTGAATAGAAATAAAGTATATGAGAACTTGATATTGATAAAGTTTCTTTATTGATATTTATATTGGATTTGGCATGGATAATTTAATTTTATGGAAATTCAAAATAATGACTATGCTATTAATGAAACATAAAATGACATGCCAGAGGAGAATTCAGTTCATAACATGATAAATGAAACATTTGGATTTTTAGGTTACAATGACCCCAATTATAATAGATTTAATTAACTTGATCCTAGATATGTTAATGTTACTCATAACTTTATTGAGAAAATAAATGAGTTTTATGAATTAGTTGAAGATGGAAATAAATAATTTTATGAAGGATGTTCCAAGTATTAAAAGCTATATTTTCTAGTCAATTTATATCATATCAAGAGTCTCTAGAGAATTATTGACAAATAAATTCCCTTTATTTAGGAGTTACTTCATGATTCACTTAACAAGGCTAATATTCCCACATCATTCTATGATATGAAGAAAGTCATCAAAAAATTTGGTCTTGATTATATAAAAATACATGCATGTCCTAATGATTTCATTCTTTATTAGGGATAAGAATTTATTATATAATAATTAATAAGATTCTATACATGTATATGGAAATCAATGAGAAGTGGTGAGAGTATAAATGAATGTAACACTAGAAAGAAGTAGAAGAATAAAAATCCCAAAAATTTATTGAATTACTTTCCTCTAAAACCATTCTTTCAAATATTTTTCATGTTATCTAAAACCAAAAATGATATAATGTGGAATTCTTTCGAAAGTAACAATGATGGTCAGGTGATACCTTCAAAATATTCAACATCATGGAAGATGATTTATTCATTATATTTATATTTTCTTTAAGTCCCAATAATGTGTGTTTGGGATTGGCTTCTAGTGGTTTTAAACCTTTTGATACTTTACACACCAATTTTATAATATGGATAATTATTCTGAACCCTTACAATATACTACCCCAGATGTGATTGAAAAATACCTCTTTCATTGTTTCAATGATTATTACAGAAAATAAAATTCCTAGAAATTACATTGGTTTATACCTATATCCTCTAATAAAATAATTATAAGAATAATGGAATGATGGTGTGGAAAAATTTGATGAATCAACAAGACAAATGTTCAAAATTCTTGTTGATTTAATGTGCACAATTAGTAACTTTATTGGACTAGGAAACTTATTTGATTGGAATAATCATCCTAGTTTTAATTATATTATTTTTAATTATGATTTTGAACCATAATGATTACCTCATGGTAGAAAATTTCACCTCATGCATCATCATTATTTTCTTGATGCATATCAAAAATTCATGTTTTAAAATACATAATTAAATTGAAAAATTGAATTGAAAAATTCTCTAAAATTATTATTATGTTAATTTGTTTTTGTAAAATTAATGAATATAACTATAAAATGTGGGGAGTTGAAAGTGGGGGGGGGGGTGTGCAAGGTAAAATATATGATGTATTTAAAACATAATAGTGGAATAAAATGAGTGCATTTTCAAACTTCCTTTTTAGGAGTACAAATTTCTTAGTAATAATCTTGGAATAATGAATTTTGAGAAGAATGCATATGAAAATGTTATTTTTTACATTGTATGATGAGAAGGGTAAATTGAAGGATAATTTTAATGCTTGTAGGTACTTGTAAATAATGAAGATAAATCATAGTTTGTGATCAAATAAGGATGAGAAGCATCTTTTATTAGTTTTTTAATGGAAAATCATGAAAAAGATATATTCCTTCAAAATTTATATAATGTAAAATTGTTATATGGATATTCAAGTAACATTTCAAGGTGTTTTGACTTAAAAAAATGAAAGTTAAAAGGACTTAAATTTCACAACTCATATATTCTAATGGAGAGTTTTCTACCTTGGACATTACATAAAGTATTACCTAAAAAAGTAACAACAATTATAGTTGATTTGTGAACCTTATTCAAATAGATTTACAGAAAATATTTGAATCCAATGAAGACTGAAAAAAATTAGTAAATAATTATTATAAAACATTTTTATTTTTAGGTTATCCCCTATTCATCTTTCAATGTTATGATTCATTTAATTGTTTATTTTTTCAAGAAAGATACACTTGTTGGACTATGACATTATCATTATATGTATCTAATTGAGAGGTAACTTAATATTATTTTCATTTTCATTGATGAATTCAATTTTATGAAATCAATATATAAATTTTTTATATGATTCTTATATTTATTTCATTAGGTAATTAGGTAATTTGATATCCTACATGAGAAATAAACCTCAACCAAAAGACTTGATTACTAAAGGTTAGATAAACAAAGATTATATGACCTTATTTTCTAGGTACTTTGATGGAATTGAGATAGGATTAAATCATGGTATATGTTTTGTTGAAATATATAATAATTATGATTCCAAAAAACAGTCATCAGTTTGGGTCACTTTAGGTCGACCAATTGAAAATTCCTTAAATTTTACATAGACCAAATTAAAGTTATTAAATAAATATTGATATATGATACTCAATAGTCATATTGTAGATCCATTGATTGGATAATTGAGATTGAAAACAAAGTTTTGACTAAGGGGTAGAGCTTATAATGAGATTAAAATATTTTTTTTAATAAAGTGATTGTCGAATGGATTTCCCATCGAGTAAGTATATACTCATATTCATATTATCAATGAGATATTATTTAGTCCATGTTAAAAGTAATATATTGTATACTATTATGTATATCCTAAATTTATATGATTTATCTAATATGTTGAATGATTTATAGCTTTTGGATTGAGTCTCTTTATGACAGGCTCAGAGATTTGATATCTATAATATTATTGGATTTATTTTTTGTAAAATTTATCACATATAAGGATTAAAAACATATGATAATAATGAATTTACAATTTCATAGGTGTGATATTATGAAAGGATGATTTTTATCATCAAACTAAACTATCATGGTTAATTTTCAATAGTCTCATTCAAATGAAAGTAGGTCAACATTCACAAGGTTATAATAAAAGATTTATTAAATTTTACTTCTATTTAATTCTATCTCTTGATAAATACTTATTATTATGTTGACAATGATCCATTTATATTGGATATATAAGAAAATATGGTTTATTATGTGGATGATGAAGCACATGAAGGGTGGAGTGTTATTGTACACTTAAAATAGAAATACTTTTATGATATGAGCACTGAATTTCAATTGTTATTTTGTGTGAGTAAACCCCATTAATAATAAAATATTCAATATTTTTTCCTTGAAAATATTAAAATAATATAACTTTCAATGGAGGGTGAAAATAAAGAATTACTCTTAGCAATAGATCTTGATAATAATAAGGATAATGAAGATGAAGATAATTGAACGTATAATTTGGTAATGTAACTCTATTATACTTTCATATTTGTAAGAGTTTTCTTATTTTTAATGTATAAATGTTTTATGATCATAGAATATCATTATCTTAGAGTACACTATTGTACCATCACATATAATGGACCTAAGTCATTTCATTACACTAGAGACTGTTAGCAAGTCACCAGATCCTCTAGACTATGTTTCTAGTTCACCAACTGATAAAGCTATATATATATAGAGAGATAGTATTCGGTCGATCCTTTATCCATGGGATATTGGTGGGTTAACACAATTGGTTTGTAAGTTATTTAAAAAAACTATATATTTTTGTTAACTATTTATTGATTTTATTTCATTTCTGTATTCTAGAGGAAGACATGCATATTTTCTATGGAAATTTTTTGTCTTATAGCCCAAACTTTAAAGGTAAATTCGAATCCATGATAATTTAGTTATAGCTAAATTTCAAATAATTTTTGATTTTGAAGTAAATTAACCTATAAATGATTATGTGTTTTTTAGGGTTTCTTTTAATGATCAAGTAAATTATTTGTTATATTTAAGTTTATTTTCTAAAGGGAAATACAAGAAGCTTTAAAATTGTCTATAAATGTTTAAAAATGAATTTATAATTGAAATTATGTCATATATATATATCATATTAATTTGTCTTGTTATTATTAAAACTGACTTTAAGAAACATATTCATATACATTGGTTTTCATTTAAAACCCCATTTGAATTTTTAATGGTTTGATTTTGTTATTTAATTATTATGTTTTAAGAGATTTGTATTATTATTTATATTTATGTAATTCAATTTATGTTTTATTTATTTGTGTTTTAATTATATTAACATTAAGTGACTTAAATTAAGAGATTTTAGATATAGGTGTTTCAAATGGATATTTTTATCCTATAAAATATTCATGAAATACATTTTGATATTAACCAACATTTTTTAATTTTTAAGAGTAAATTTAAACTGATTAATGAATCTTTGTTTTGGAAATAAGTTTTTAGAAACTTAATTTTATTTGAAGATGATAGGTATAAATCTCCATGATATTTATTTTAATTAAAATGGTTTTTGGGTATATTTAAGACATAGTGAAATGTGTTTTTATCCGATAATTGTGTTCTTTTGAGTGTGTATTGAAAATTAGAAATTATTTTTATATTTTACTAGAATAAATTTATATTGGTTAATTATGTATTTTTTTTAAAATAACTATATTATTTTGAGTTATAAATTTTTAATATATTACCTTTGGTGGTTTAATTCTTTTTTGATTATGTTAATGCGGTTTTATTTATGTGAGTTTTTATTCTCTAGTTTTAAAAACTACTTTTATGTAGTTTTTGATGGTTGTATTTTTTTGGATTTGGGTTATATAATTATGTTAAAGCAGTTTCATTGAAATATGATTGGTTTATTTGGTTAAGGTTGAGTTTGGAATATATTTTTCTTTGGAATATTTTAAGTTAATTGTAACTTAGTTAATTTGACTCACTTTTTTATTTAAGTTAAAATTGTTGAGTTGAAAGTATATACTTTCCACTTTTCCTTTCTTTAGTTTTAATAATCACAAACACTTTCATAAAATCTTATTTTACTAACTTTATATATCCCAAGTATTTTAGAATGTTTTTTTGTAGAAAATGTCATTTTCTACCAAACATTGAAATAGTTTTAAATATAAATGAATATAAACTTTATATTAATTAATATGATCCATCCAATTGACTTAGACTCAGGTTTATCAGACTAAATGGTGTTCTATCTATTGGATTGGATAAGTATTTTGTCTATCAGACTAACTGAAGTCATATCCATCAAAATGAAAGTAGTTCAGATTTATCAAACTGACCATAGTTCAATTCATCAAATTGATAAACAATATTATAGTTCATCATATTGTGAGAATTTTATAATTGGAGTAATTAGAATTATTTCTATCAAACATAAATTATTATATAATTTTAATAGTTACACCAAAATGACATCATATGAAGTCATTTTGTTGACCTGTCAATTGAAGAACATTTTAGGCCCTTGCAACCAACAATGAGATTCATGAAAAATACAATCATTGGAGGAATGCCTATAAATAAGAGTGAATTCAAGGATATGGGAGCTAATGCATTTGAAACTCAATTTTTTTGAGATTTTTCTCTATCTAAACATCTTATTCTAATGAATTTTAATTTTTAAGAGAGTTGTAGTTCTAATGGATCCATGTGAGGGTTGTAAATTCCTCATGAAATTTTTCTTTTTTATTCGCTTATTTCAGTTGAGGTTTAGATTGATGTTTTTCAAGGATAGTAAGATAAGTGAGTTCGAACCAGTGGATCAATGGATTCCAAGTATAGAAAGATATAGCTAACAACGATTATCATATTGAGGGATTCTATAGTTTTAGAAGATAGAGTTATTCTAATATGTGCATTGAGGGATTTACTGGTAAAGAAAGACAAAACTTTACTATTAGGTTGAAAACAATATATATCTTAAGTCAGGATTAACAACCCTGATCTATTAGAAAATTTTTGGATTTGATACATACACTTTGATCAATAGATGGTTATTGAGTCTGATATTTTTAACTAAAGAGGTTTTGGGTTTTATTTTAGTTGAACGTTTTAAACTAAAATTCACCCCTCTTGTAGCTATTGTAAACTCTTATTATCCAATATAAATGTTTTTCTTTATTTAAAGTGTGTTTGTATTGTTAATCCATTTTGGTCCAAATATCCTCTATTCTTATTATGTTTCATGGTCTTTTTATTAAATTTTATGGTTTTTTATTGTCGGTGAAAAATTACAACAATATGGGGTGAGCCTTCTGACCCATGAGACTCTTTAAAAGTCAGTCCCGATGAATGCTAAATTTTCTATCATTATTAAAAATTATCATTGATTATATAATAATTTTTATTTATTGTGCTCATTTTTTATAATTTATATATTATTTTGTTTTAGTTGATATGAAAGTGATGTAATGGGTTTTATGTATGCTGAGCTTAGATATATCTATATAAGTGGTCATATGTAGTGGAGGTGGTGGAGAAATGGACATGTATGGTCTAAGGGTGGGTGTTTATGGAACTTAGATACATTTTTTATATAATAACAGAATTTATGATTATGGGTTTTGAATTTTTTTATGTATATATGTGTTTTTATATATTATCATTCTAAAAATGTTTTTAATGTTATTAATTAATTAATATTTATTTAAATTATAGTTATGTTTATATTGTTTTCATGTGTTGTGTATATTATTTATTTAAATTGTATTATTATAATAATAATAATTATTATTATTATTTTTCTATTTTAGAGGCATTATGGACAAGTCACTGCTAAATTCTTTAGCATCATTTGCATCATTTTTTAAAACATTACATTTATAGTGTTGGTTTGGTTAAACAACTTCTAAATCAAATATAAATATTTATGATATAAACCACCACTAATTCAATATAAAACTTTCAAAAATTATTAATGAATGAAACATGTATAAATTTCCACAAAATTAATCCAATCCACCACTAATTGATTTCCAATAATGAAATATCCATAGGTTTATAAAACCATTGATAATTTAATTAAAAATGGTTAATAATTCTGCTGATTGAAAAACAAAATGTTGGACTTATTTTACCATAGTAAGGCCATGTTTGTTATTTTTATTGTGATTGATTTTATTGATTTTTTTGATTAAGGGTTGAACATTTGGATGAATGATCAAGGATTGAGGTGATAGTGTTTTGAGTGGATCTTAAAAAATTGGGTGTGGATTGATAGTTATGCTGTTTGATTATACATATTATATTTTTACTAGGTGAATCTTATGATTAAGAGAACCATAAGGTTTTCTATAGTGGGATCTAATGGTGGGGAGAAACATAAATCTGTGATTTGATTGTACATTGGTGCTTTCAAAATAGTAGGTATATTGAAAAACTATTTTAGTGTCATAAGTTGGATTTTGATAAGTGTGAAAAAATATTACAGTTACATAATAAAATCATGATGAAAATATTAGGATAGAATGTGGTATATAATTTATGAGTTAGAAACCATGATAAGTCAATTAATTGAATAAAATTATCAATTCATCTATTATAGGATAGAAAATTTGATTTTATGAAGTTTATAACAACCCTATAGGTTTGGGTGTTATTGAAATTGGAAATTTAAGTATTTAGTGGAGTAAAACCTAAGAGAAATTTAATTTTAGGTTTTATATTGAGTGGGAGGAAGTTTTGGAAGTTCCTAGAGAGTTTAAAGAATTTTTTTATATGTTAATATGGGAGAAATGAAATGACCTAAATTTTCATAAAGGTAAAAATCATTGTTTTCCCAATTTAAATTCCTTATTTTATCCTAGTGAGTGTGGACTATGGCCTATGGGAGGTCTTATAAGAGTTTGGGGATTGTTCAGTGCCTAGATCTCCAAAAATTGGAGAGGCAGATTAAGCCACATGGTTAGTGCATGGTTAGCACTAACTATACAACTCAACTGTGCGAGGTTCATAGTGAACAGTAGGAGGTAACATGGTTTGACTTAACTGTGAAATCTAGGATACAAAACCATGAAATTTTTCTCAAGAAAATTAGGCTATTCATGGTTAGTAGAACCATTATCTTAGCCCATGCGGGGGGGGGGGGGGTCTTGGATAGTGATGTGTATATAGTTGGTGCATGGTTTGGTCAACAGTACAAACAAACTGTGAGACCTCTTAAATGAAATGTAATTTACTATTTTCACTTAAAAGTTTTAAAAATATGTTTCCCTATTTTTTTTTCTCCAATGGGTGTGCACATCTTTTCTTATCCCATGGAGCTCTCCCAATCATATGATAGGTTCATTGAAAATTTATTTATCTGATCTCTCTTTTCATCATCATCAGGTGAATTTGATCTACAATGGTAATATCTCTAATCCCCTTTCATGCATTCTTTATTTATCTTACCATCTCCTATGCTATTTTTGTGTGATATCATATTACCTATTTTTAGGTCACTGTTCTGTTCTTCTGATTTCTTCTATTCTACTTCAAACCTAATTTCAATATCAGACAAGGAGTCATCCACAAGCCTAAGGTATGTGGTCTATAAATTTTACCTAAACTTTTAGGTGTTTTATAGAATTTATCCCTTGTACGATACACTGTAATTTTCCACACATTTCCTAAAAATGCCTTCCCTATTTTCAATTTAATGAATCATTTTATAATACTCCCTTAGAGCCTTCTTGAATGGTTAAAGGATGTATACCTCATTATATTCCACCCAATTAGGTAAGCTAAATTAAATTCTCTCTTAAATGTAAATATTTAATTGACCAACCATATTTTAAGTAGTTTGTCTTAGATTTATAATGGATTTGAATTAAATAATTAATTAAATATCTTGATTAAATTATATGTAAGTGAGTGGAAAGACCACATCACATGTTATATATATCAGAAGTTAATTCTATAACTTATGATACCCTTGGTTAGATGGGGTTAAATGGATATAATGGATTTAAATATAAATTCCATATTATTAATATTATTAAGAGTATTCCATGGATATTGGATAATGAAAAATGATTAAGGGACTTATTGGGCATGGAGTTTCATGCTCCCTTACATTGGGTGATTGGCATGGTGTCTCACAATGTTTAATTTTATTTGGATTATGGGCATGAAGTTATACATTCTCTTATGTTGGGTGTTGGGCATGACGACTCACCCCACTATCTCAGGTGATGAGCATGAAGTCTCGTATTCATCTGAGATTTAGGGATTTTACCCTTTATTGGAGCCTATAGCTCATTAAATTAGTCATGGACACCTGAGTTATGCCCTGAGACCATCTATCACGTTGTATCCATGTATATACCTATATATTTCCTTATAAATATAGTGTATATACAAATATACATATTATATATGATTACTTATATATATATGAAAATGGTAAACTTATCAGACTTGTCTTGAGCTATGCCAAAGCAGGTAGAGTCTGCTAGGTGTCCTTTAGGAACCTAAGATGACTAGTATTTACTTTTTAGCATCTTTTAGTATCTATTATACTTTCACACTGCTATGCTATATAAAATGGATGTATTATTCTAAACCCAGTTGGCGATGACCTACTAAGTTTATCTCACACCCTACTCGGTCCTCCTTTGGTACCTAGGTAGAATTTATAACTACAAGTATGGATAATAGCAGGTGCCCTATTGTGGATTCTTGATCTTTTTTTCTTTTAGCATGGGAGCATGGAAGTAGAGGACCGATTGTATCCCCAAGATAATAGTGGAGATTTCTTTTGGTCTTTTTGTATTTTTATTTAGAATTTTGTATATGCTTGTACTCTATATACCTAATTTCCTCCATTTTGTACATAATCATGCCATGAAATAATTTTGTATTTGAATCATCATGTGTATTGATTATTATTACTACTTAGATGTTTCCTTTTCTACTATGATTTTTGGTATCAGTTTATCCAGTGCTATTAGTCATCTTACATGAATCTGATATTTATGATCTCTATTTATTTCCACTATTCTACTCTAATATGTGGGTATAGTCTCCCCACCATACCACCTTGGACTATCACTGCTATTTGTAAGCCTCTAGAATATGGGGAAGTGCGCTTGAGGCCATGGGAACCATAGGATCAGGACACCATTTTAGTGGATCCTAGGTTGGGATGTTACAAAGTTTTATTAGAGGAATTTTTCCTTTTATCTTACTATTTGGGTATTAAACATGAGACTAGGATATAATGGAATTTGGTAATGAGCCCGTGACTCAAAGTGGAAAACCCACATATAGGGGAAACAAAAATTTCCTAGGGTGGGATATTTCTATTCTAGATTTCACCTATTATATTTGATTCGATTTCACCATTGGGTGACACACATGATATGTGATGTTATTATTATTATAAGGATTTTGGATTTTATCATTGGCCTATTAAGGTAAGGAATTAGCATCTCATGAATCATTATAGAAACTTTACAACTTATATGCCATACATTCAACCATACCACGTTTAATTTCTACATTCATTGGATACTGCATATAGTTAGTGCCGTGATTATTATATATGTAAAATGTGATAAAGTTTATTACAATATGAAATAATTGGATTAATTAAACTGTATGAATCAATATAAATAGTGTTTTCCCATATAGATTGATTATGGAACCTTAATTGGCCAATTATATGATGTTGTGGGTCCTGGACCTACTGGTTCCATTGACTAAAACAACATTAGTTGATTTGATCACATGAATGACAATTGTAATTTACAGATCATATACGTCTATAAATTGGGAATGGTGATTCATTTAACAAAATCACCTTATATGAAATATTACATCCTGATACTATATGTAAAGTTTGGGTCACAGTTATATGATTCACCAATTGAGATTTATAAGACTGTGCCTTTTATTAATTGGGAATGGTGACACATTTAATTAGGATGTGATATATACATACATACATACATAAATACATACATAAATAAATAAATACATACATACATACATACATACATACATACATACATACATACATACATACATACATACATACATACATACATACATACATACATACATACATACATACATATATATAAAATAGTATGAACTTAAATGGAACCATACTTTTAAATTAAATTGTTTCCGCTAAATAAGGATTCCAATTTCAAATTAAAGGGTGTTTTCCAATATACCTTAAAAATGAAACTCTATATATTGGGACCTTAACTTGTGATATGATACCTATAACCAAACCCAAATTTAGTAGTAGGTAGTTGGGGGTTTCTTTTATGATTCCTATGGCCAGTTATGGCTTTACTTTATCACATAGACCTAGATTTTGGAGCAAACAGAGAGATGTGATTTTTTCCTAATAAGGATACAAACCTATCCTATTATTTATCTACGATCCTTTTCAATTGTAAATTTATCTTATGAGTCATGATTTTGACATTTTAGAATTATTCCACTATGACAGCCTCAAGTCATACACCATGAGGGTGGTGAAGACCATGCTCTGTAGTTGGTGGGCCCTAAGCTGCTAATGATACCTCCCGTAGTTCCACCTATGGAACCACATATAATTCTGAACATGAGAACATATGCCTAATTTTTAGAGGTTTATCTTCTTATGATCCAGTCTATGAAAGGAGTTTCTCGACTTTCTCCAACCATGTAAGAGTTGACTCTAGAATTCCAGTGGAAGAAACCTCCCACTTTCTCGGAGATGGAGGAATATATGCTAATGAGTCATGGATGGAGGCCATGATTTTTATATTCAAGAATCTAGAGAAGCCTATGGAGAGGAGGTTCAAAGTTGCAGCTTATATTTTATGTGATTCTTCCATGAGATAATGGGATGTCATTACCCAATAAGAATAGCATCAAGATTTGATCTGGAGGGGATTCTAGAAATTATTCTATGATTGTTTCTATCCACAAACCTTGAGGGATGACCAAGCTAGAGAGTTTTTGATTTTTTAGTAGAGATCTATTTCTATGATTTAATATTCTACCCGTTTAAACAAGTTGAAATGTTTTTCTCTGAACTTATCTGGTGATGAGATTATAACCATGAGGTGATTTGAGGATGGGTTGATATACACCATCCAATCAAAAGTTAATGTTTTCATATTGAACATTATTTTTGAAATCATAAACCAAGCCCTCATTACTGACTAGAATTTGAGGGAAGCTAATGGTGTGAGCCAGGGTAGTTTAGCACCAATACCTCATAGTGGTTATTTTAGAGGAATAAAGTTTCCCTTAGAGGTTGTTCATGAGGGAAGTGGTATTCAACCATCTCATACTGACAGTTTTGTTATATGTCACCAGTGAGGGAAACTGGGACACATGAAACCCCAGTGTATGAAAGATCCATTTGAGTATAGGGGATGAAGTATGATGGGTCATATTCAGCACTTATATAAGACCTTCCAACTAGTTCCTAATGAGAGAGGATCTATGCTGACCCCACATTATGTAGTGGGTCTAGTACTATCTCTCCAGGAAATAAGCTTGTAACATCCTAGCCCAAACACCACTAAACTTGTGCCCAGATTCAGTTCACTATAAGTCCTAAAGAAAGGCTCCTAAAATTCCAGAGGCTTCTGACTAGCAATGAGGGTATAAGGTGGAATTGTGAGGAGACTATACCCCCATATTAAAGTGTACGACTAGAAGTAAATAACAAAACATCATACACATCAGAGAAAGTGGAAGAATAAATAAACTGAATCTGATAAATTCTACAATAAAATGAAATATAGCAAGGGACCGAATAACCATTCCATACATAAAACATCGAATTCCCACTAGAACAATCACATATAAAAAATAAATTATTGAAAAATAGATACATCAGGACCTACTTTAAACTCCAGTCCCCAACACATACCCGATCGCTAGTACACTCTCAAGCTGTTATGGCCTGACCAACCAACTCCACAAGAGAATCCTACTCAACCATGAAATCTTGGGCCTTGGCCCTATCCATCGTGTATCCATGATCAAAATAAAGTTAGACATAAGTTTTATATGTATACTGATGTTCACATATTGGGGGTGAGAAATTAATCTTAGTAGGACACCCCAATGGCGAACCTATAAAATACAGCCATAAGTGCATTCTCATGAAATATGCTCATCCTAGCTGAATAATAATAGATACCTAGGTCCAAGACCTCAATTGACCATACTTGATTTGTCCAGTGTTGGGATGTTTCAAAGAACGTCTCAATGACCGTGAATCCTGAGAACCTACAAGCTCTATATCCCGGACAACCACAACCAAACCATAAAATTCTAGGGACCCATCCCATGATAGTCCTATCACCTAGGATACCAATCTAAGTCATCCCAAACCATGTCCTCATGAACCAAACATTATCTCATACCTGGTACCAAGACCCATATATCCCAAATACCACACAAAAGCACTACCAATCCTAGAACATTAGTCTAACCTCTATCTCATTTAACATAAATAATAATTCCTAAAGAATTAGTCCAATAACAATACCATAAATCCAAACCATTAGATTTTATACTGAACATCATCCTCTCAAACCTGTCACAAAACTCTATCTAGAAACAAACTATACATAACACCAGAGGTGCCTAGAGTGTAACGTCCCGGATCTAGGTTCCACAGCACGGGTGCCCCGGACCCGATTGGTCACATGACCTCAAGCGCATTTCCCCAAATTCCAGAGGCTACTGACTAGAAGTGAGGGCTGAGGTTTGATAGTGGGGAAACTATGCCCTCATTTGTCAAAGTGTATTGCAGCAGAAAAGATAAACAAAAAACAACATCGGAAGCAGTAATCAACATACAACTGAATGGATAACCGAAGTAAAAGAGAACCAGTAGTCATATATATATATATATATATATATATATATATATATATCAAGATGGAGCATGTCACTAGTCTATGAAAATAGCCAGAACTGGTTACACTGCAATAACATACAATACAATACAACTCAAGTACAAGGTACACCAAAAAGAAAACAAAACAGTGCAACAGGAGCTCAATAGCATCGCAAGCCTAAGCTCGGTCCCATGCTCTCCTAATCCTCTATAAAAATCATGTACCTATATAGGGACTCTTTCCCCTATCGACACCTACAACAATATATTTTATTTGGGCCGAAGACATGACCCAAATAGGGTGTGAGAAATAAATCCCAGTAGGCACCCACCAAAGGCCCGTGCCCAACTATCAGTGAAAATGTGCAACAATAGTGTGCAGTAGTAAAATGCAATAAAATAAGCAGTAATAAAAAGTAACTAAATCTACCAGTTATATTGAGATTTAGTATTCATTTAACCATTCCAAGCCTATGCTTTAACTTGGTAGGTATAACATATGAAAATCACCACGGTGAATATTCATGATAACATTGTCCTCAGACATACAAACCTTACCCTCAGGTAATCAGAGTCCCAACCCGTAGGTAATTGCCCACAGGCATAACAGATATTTCCCTCAAGTGTACGAAGTGTCACCCTCAGGCACAGAATCTACTGCCCACATGCATAAAAGGAGTTTCCCTCAAGCTAAACAGAACACTGCCCTCAGGCTAAATAGAACACTTCCCTTAGGCTAAATAGAACACTGCCCTCAGGATAAATAGAAAACTACCCTCATGCTAAATAGAACGCTACCCTTAGGCGCAAGTAACCGGGCCGATCCCAACAGATAATCAAGCAATTATATAAAATTCCTCTCAAGGAAATTTAAAACATGCTAAATTTTATGGTATACCCTCAGGTAACCTAGCCAAATGGCTAAACAGAGGAACGCACCCCAGGGTGGTCCTAGATCCAAGAAGTGATCCCAAACAACAGTTTAAACTTTTCATTAGATTATCTATACAATTATAGATATCTTTTCAGCAAAGGCCTCAGCCATACGATAGCCCAACATGGGTTTGTATCACAACGGTACACAAAAACGCACAGCAGTTGGATTTTAAACACCAGACCACCTACCTCGATTGCCCCTGATCGGTATACGTGAAAGTCGCCTCCCGAAAAGCATGAAAAAGGTGTAGATCAGAGATAAAAAACTACATGATCAACCTCAAATAACTTCCCATCGAGAAAGAATTGGTAAGAACATCTTAATGAGAAGGGAGGGCTTACCTGTGCGGTCCCAATGTGATCGACGGATACAGAATCGGGTTCCCAGTGTGCAGTCAGGAGATCCTCCAAGCTCCAGCCGTCTCTCCCGCTCTCCTCTGGCATTATAAGATTCCTATGTGAACGGAGGAGGTTACTTCACCTTTTTAAGAGAAAAAAACAAACTACACGGCGTGTACTCTCAATTACACGACGTGCACTTTTCATTTTTTTAAATTGTTCCTATGGTGGCCCCTCTCCAGCGCGGAACTACTCATCTGTCGACATGAGTACGTGGAGTGTAATACCTGAGTACACGGAATGTACTGTCGCTCAGCTGGCGGCTACCTTCACTGCCTTACTATTCACCTGCTGACTGACTACACGACATGTAAATACCCACTACACGGTGTGTAGTCAGTTTTTACACCTTTCATCGCTGACAGGGCTACATGCCCTATGTACTCATCCCACATGGCCAAAGTACACGACATGTGGAAATGTACATGGCACGTACCCACAAAATTGGGGATTTTCCCCATTTTCCTTATTTTCTCAAAAATACTTAAGGAAAAAGGAAAAAAAGAAACCCATACCTGAAAACAAGAACCAGGTTCTTACAAACTTCCCCACTTTAAGCAATTCATCCCTGAATTTCCCTCCCAAGGGTGGTGAAGATAAAGCTCAGAACAACTCTGGCCACTGAGCACGTACGTCGGTCTCCCACTCCCAGGTTTCGTCCTGCACTCGGCCATGCTGCCATAACTCCTGTATGAGAGGAACTGAACGGCCTCAGAGAACCTTCATGCTCCTATCA
This sequence comes from Viscum album, assembly GCA_963277665.1. Classification (NCBI taxonomy): domain Eukaryota; kingdom Viridiplantae; phylum Streptophyta; class Magnoliopsida; order Santalales; family Viscaceae; genus Viscum; species Viscum album. The sequence continues at coordinate 1,190,594,690 of OY728123.1, read as the reverse complement.
ACGATACGAATTAGATGCTCATCAAAGGACACATCGGCTTGAAGCTCAACCTCCTCGGCTGAAAAACGTGAGATGGGTCTGAGTGATAACGACACAACTAAGATACATGGAAGATGTCGTGCATGGACCAGTACCTCTGTGGTAACTGCAACCGATAGGCAACTGACCAGACTCTCTCCAGAATCTCAAACAACCCCACATACCTCGGTGAAAGTTTACCCTGTCTCCTGATCCGCCTGTGTCCCAACCTCAGTGAAACACGAAAAAACACCTGATCCCAGACCACGAACTCCAAGTGTCGTATGTGGCGATCATCATATGATTTCTGAAGATACTGTGTAGTAGCCATCCACTTCTGTATCAACTGGACCTGCTCTGAAGTCTCCTACACGAGACGTGATCCTAGTAAAGCTGCCTCACCTACCTCCAACCAGCACAAAGGTGATCCGCATGGCCTACCATATAAAGCCTCTTATGGTTCCATCTCAATAGTTGCCTGCAAAATATTATTATAGGCAAACTCGACCAGGGGTATATGCTTCTCCCAAGATCCCCCCAAGTCCAGGACGCATGCACACAACATGTCCTCAAGAACATGTATCGTACGCTCTGACTGGCCATTGATCTGAGGGTGGTAAGCTGTGCTCGGAAGCACTTGTGTACCCAGTACCCTCTGAAAACTCTTCTAGAAACAAGATGTAAAACGGGCGTCCCTATCTGAAATGATAGAACGAGGGACCCCATGAAGACGTATGACCTCTCGGATATACAGCATCCCGAGCTCGTCAACACCAAAGGTCTCCTTGATCGGAAAAAAGTGAGCTACCTTCGTGAGTCTATCCAAAACAACCCACAAAACATCATTGCCTTGAGGAGACCTCGGAAACCCGATCACGTAATCCATCGCAACATCATCACATTTCCATTCCAGAATGGATAACTGCTGTAATAGTCCAACTGGCCTCTGATGCTCCACCTTCTCCTGCTGACAGGTGGAACATATCGTAACAAAACCAGCTACTTATTTCTTCATACCCGACCACCAGTACTGACGTCTCAAGTCACGGTACATCTTGGTAACTCTGGGATGCACTACCCAAGATGAAGCATGAAACTCCCGCATCATCTCCTCACGTATATCCCCCAAAACCCATAATCATCCATGGAAACACAGTACCTCATCATCGCCTATTGCCCAACCAGGAGGAGGTTTCTCAGTTGCCACCGACTCCTGTATAACTAGGCCTTCTGAATCTGATAGTTGTCTCATCCCCACTCTATCCCGGAGGGTAGAATTCATAGCTAAGGAAGAAAGATAGGTTTTCCCCTGACTATTGTGCACCTCTAAATGCATCTCAAAGAACAAAGTCATAAGCTGCCACTCACCAATGGCCTCATGAACTGCATGTGTCTGAGTCTTCCTGCTCAGTGCATCAACAATTGCATTACCCTTACCAGGTGTATAGGCAAGCCCAAAGTCGAAGGACTGAAGGTATTCAACCCACCTTCACTATCTCAAGTTCAAGTCACGCTGGGTAAAGATATATTTAAGACTTTTATGGTCTGTAAACACCAAAAAATTCCCTCCCAAGAGATAATGTATCCAATAGCATAACACATGAACAATTGAATCCAACTCGAGGTCATGCGTTGGGTAATTCCTCTCATGTAGCCTCAAATGTGGAGATCCGTACACAACTACTCGATCGCCCTGCATTAACACTGCTCCCAGCCCAATACCTGATGCATCACAGTAGACTGTATAGCTCTTCCCTTGCTCTGGAAGTATCAGGATTGGTGCTGATGTCAACCTTCCCTTCAGCTTCTGAAAGGCTATCTCGCAAGCTTATGACCAAACGAACTTCACACCCTTCTTAGTCAAACCCGTCAACAACACTGATAAGTGGGAGAATTCCTCTATAAAGAACCTGTAATAACCAGCCAACCCTAAGAAACTTCGTATATCAAACAAGTTCTTAGGATGATCCCAAGAAACTATTTCTCTCACTTTCTCTAGGTCTACCGCAACTCCTGCCTTGAGATAATATGACCTAGGAAGTGTATCTGGTCAATCCAAAAGTGTCACTTTGAGAGCTTAGCATACAGCCTATGCTTTCTCATTGTACTCAATACAATCTCAAGATGGGTAGCATGGTCGTGTCGAGTGTGAGAGTACACCAAGATATCAACCACAAAGACTACCACAAAAGAGTCCATATAGGAGTGGAACACACGATTCATCAGATCCGTGAAAACTGCTGGTGCGTTAGTGAGTCCGAATGGAATTACCAAGTACTCATATAGACCATACCTACTCTTGAAGGATGTGACAGGTATATTATATGGTCTAACGCGCAATTGATGATATCCAGATCTCAAGTCAATATTTGAGAACACTCAATCTTCCTAAAGTTGATCAAAAAGATCATCAATCCTCGGTAAGGGATATTGGTTCTTAACCATCAGTTGGTTCAGCTTCCGATAATCCACACAGAGCCTGAGGGTACCATCCGCCCCCATGGAGAAGTACTGGGTCGGATGAAACCCTTTGACTGCAACTCCTCAAAATACCTATTGAGCTCCTGCAACTCAGGTGTAGCCATCCTATAAGGAGGAATGGACATCAGTGCCGCTCCTGGAACAAGATCAAAAGATAAATCTACCTCTTGATCCAGAGGTAGACCTAAAAAGTCATACGGGAATACATCCCTAAAACAATCAAATACGGGAGGGAAATCCTTCTGAGAAGTCCCCTGATCATCCAGATATAAACTCACAATCTGGGCTGTCACTCCACCTCACCCACGATGCTCGGGTCCAGCTCGGCTCGCCTGGACATCCCATTCTCCCTTGTATAGAAACTCTCAGCCCTCTGGTGACGTAAAACTCACCCTGCGACGATAGCAATCCACAAAGGCTCGGAAGGGTACCAACCAGTCTATCCCGAGAATGACATCATAAGCTGTCATCTCTAAGATATAGAGGTCCCATAGAAAGTGACACCCAACAACCTCAAGGGGGTACTCCTTGAACTGATGCACACCAGCCGTTATAGTCCCCAATGGAGTGTCTAGCGCCATAACACAAGAAGAAAAAGAAACACAGAGCCCAATTCTCTCCACAACGGGCACCGATATAAATCTATGTGTATCACCCCTATTGAAAAGTACTGTAGATCAAATAGAAGCTACTAAAATAGTACCTATGACAGTAGAAGGTCCAGGATCCTGATCTAGTTGGGTTTGTTGCACTGCATATGCCTGCCCAGTGCCGCGGCCCTATGACACAACCTAGCTACCATGAGTTGTCCCGCCCTGCTGTCTCTGAGATCCTGGTGTCTGGCTACCACGGCCACGACCACCATCTCTACCTACACGCCCTGATGTATTCTAGTTTCCCAACTGGTAAGAAGCTTCTGGTCCTGCTCTCGAAGTGGAGCCTGCACAGAACCCCTCTCACTATCCATTGGTAGAAACGCCCTACAAAATCACTACAGATGACCCATCTTGCCGCAAGCTCGGTACTCCACTGGGTCACGTGGACACTATGTCCTCTTATTCCCCTCTTTACTACACTGGTAGCACACGAACTGGACACCTCAAGTATTCCTATGGCTAGTACTGCCACCATGAGAGAAATCCATCTGCCTCTTCCTCTTACCGGCATAAATAGTACCAGAAACTGGTGCTGAACCGCCCTTGTCCACACCACTAGCTTCTCGCAGGTTTCGCTCAGTAATCAGTGCCTGGTTCACAATAGCATGCACTGTAGGAAACCTACAAACATTCACCAGTGCTCAAATGTCATATCGAATAACATCCTCAAAGCGTCTAGCCCTCAATATCTCATCACCCACCAGAACGGGTGAAAAACGCTGAAGCTCGGTGAAGCGAGTAGAATAATCCATCACTGACATGGCGCCCTGCTGTAGATTCATGAACTCTCGAGCTCTATCTTCCCTCAGCACCTCCGAGAAGAAGAATTCATATAAATCTTCCTGAAAATCTTCCCATTTCATGTCACGGTGATTCTCAGACTGGGAGGTAACATCCCACCATATCTTGGCGGAATCACGCAGCATATAAGTCGCGATCTTGACCCTCCACCCTGGAGGTGTCTCAAGATGCTCGAAAATAATTTTCATTGAATCCAGCCATGAATTCGTAGATTGTGGTCTGCCATCCCCTGAAAATGTATGTGGATGCTGCTTCTGGAATATACACGTCACCTCTGCCATAGATGGGGTAGCCTGCGGTGCTCCCTGAAAGGTCTGCATGAACTGCATGAAACCTTCACAGAACTACGCCTCTGTTCCTGTGTCCGGTATAACGGTTGGCATCACATCTGGAACTACTGGAGGATCCACTAGTATCCCATGGCCTACCATATCAGGAGTATAATCGTCTCCACTCTCTTGGCGAAAACTCTAGGCCATCTTGGTGTCATGACTCTACAAGATCAAACACACGCCATAGATCAAGTTTATCAAATACTGAAAACAAGGAGACCAAGAAGGGAACAGGAGAAAGAAAGCATTCAATATTTACAAAACTTGAATACATGACGTGTATTAATACTACACGACGTGTTGTCGCAATCCATTCACATGGGCGTGTACTCCAGCTAAAACTGGTCATGTAACACCCCAAACACATGGCGTGTCCTCGGACTACATGGAGTGTACTCAAATCCTCCTTCCCTGCTCGAGTCCTTCTACATGGCTAAGGCCACGGATCTCCTAAAACAAAACTACACGGCATGTACCATGGGCACACGACGTGTACTCGATAAGTTCTCACCGGCCCGTGTTGTTCGTGACACGACCTGTGTACCCAGGTCACACTACATGGAGTGTTTCAAAAAGACACAGTGTGTTCAAAGAATCCCCAGACCGACCCGTGTTGCTCACTACATGGACAGGTACATGACTGACACTACACGACGTGTCCCAGAAGACACGACATGTACTAGGAAAGATAACACCGACTCGTGTTTTTCGTGACACGGCTGGGTAGCTGGGTCAGACTACACCATGTGTTCAAGGTAGACATGACATGCATGGATTAAGGTTTCCTCCGTCTGTGTTGTTAGTTACACAAGCGAACACCGAGTCAAAACTGTACGGTGTGTACAACCGGTACATGAAGTGTTCCCCTAAGCCATTACCCACCCCGTGTCCCCGCCCACACGGTCCATGACATGGGAAGAGACTACACAGCGTGTACTGAGGGTACACAGTGTGTAATTAAAAAGTTTTTATTTCTTCCTGAACAGAAGAACACACGGAGTGTGTCCATAGAACTACACAGCGTGTATCCTGGGTTTTCCGGACAGTAAGCCTCATAAACTACTCTGGAGCCCATAAAAACACTGAAACCAACACCTAAGTGCCAAATTCCAATTCGTGAGGGCCCATACTCCCCACGAATCAAAGCTTTGCATCTTATACATGTTATAACATGTAAAACACGTTAATGATCCACCAAATTCCATTTATTGAGGGCCCATACTCCCCCAAAACCAAATTTTGGCGTTCATTATATTAGAAACTTCACACAACAATACCCTATCAAATAGCAGGTATGTATCAAAGTAGCTATCACAATAGCATGATTTTCTAGCACAACAACTATCACAACAACATGAAATTTCTAATGCACCTAGATGGAATGGAAGGAAGGCATGACATGTGATTCTATCATCTGCCTAAATGATGCATGAGATGGCATACACTTATATCATCAGGTTGCAACTAAATAGAACCCATGTATAATATATAAACAACACAATCACAAGTGCGTCACCCAACAGTGAAAATTAAATCAACTATAAAATTTGCAAAATCCGAAAAATTGCAATAAATGAGGTAGACTGGATTTTACCTATACACGGGTTAGCTACTCCCAGGCATAGCTTATTACTAACTACCATGTCTGTACTATCCTCAGACTAAGGCTCCAAACAGTAAGTCAAAGAAAAGAACCACCTTTGATACCACTTTGTAACATCCCGGATCTGGGTGCCACACCACGGGTGCCCTGAACCCAGTTGGTCACATGACCTCAAGCGCATCTACCCAAACGCCAGAGGCTGCCGACTAGTAGCGAGGTCCTGGGTCTGATAGTGGAGAAACTATGCCCTCATTTGTCAATGTGTAGCACAACGGAAAAGATAAACAACAAACAACAACGGAAGCAGTAATCAACATACAACTGAATGGATAACCGAAGTAAAAGAGAACCAACAGTCATATATATATATATATCAAGATGCAGCATGTCACTAGTCTATGAAAATAGCAAAAACAGGTTACACTGCAATACAATACAATATAATACAGCTCAAGTACAAGGTACAACAAAAAGAAAACAAAACAGTGCAACAGGAGCTCAGTAACATCGCAAGCCTAAGCTCGGTCCCATGCTCTCCTACTCCTCTACAACAATCATGTACCTGTATAGGGACCCTTTCCCCTATCTACACATGCAGCAATATAGACTGTTTGGGCCGAAGACATGACCCAAATAGGGTGTGAGAAATAAATCCCAGTAGGTACCCACCAAAGGCCCGTGCCCAACTATCAGTGAAAATGCGCAACAACAGTGTGCAGTAGTAAAATGCAATAAAATAAGCAATACTAAAAAGTAACTAACTCTACCAGTTATATTTACATTTAGTATTCATTTAAACATGCCAAGACTATGCTTTAACTTGGCAGGTATAACATATGAAAATCACCACGGTGAATATTCATGATAACATTGTCCTCAGACATACAAACCATACCCTCAGGTAATCAGAGCCCCAACCCGCAGGTAATTTCCCACAGACATAACATATATTTCCATCAGGTGTACGAAGTATCTCCCTCAGGCATAGAATCTACTGCCCACAGGCATGAAAGGAGTTGCCCCCCATGCTAAAAATAACACTACCCTCAGGCTAAGTAGAACACTGCCCTCAGGCACAAGTAACCAGGGCGAGCCCAATAGATAAGTAAGCAATTATATAAAATTCCTCTCAAGGTAATTTAAAACATGCTAAATTTTACGGTATACCCTCGGATAACCTATCCAAATGGATAAACAGAGGAATGCACCCCTGGGGTGGTCCTGGATCCAAGCAGTGATCCCAAACAACAGTTTAAACTTGTCATTAGATTATCTATACAATTCTATATATCTTTTCAGCAAAGGAATCAGCCATACGACACCCCAACATGGGTTCATAGAACAACGTTACACAAAAACACATATCAGTTAGATTTTAAACACCAGAACACCTACCTCGACCGGCCCTGATCGGTATACGTGAACGTCCCCTCCCGAAACACACGAGAAGATATGAGATAAAAAACTACACGCTCAACCTCAAATAACTTCCCCTTGGGAAATAATGGGTAAGAAGAGATTAAGGAGAAGGGATGGCTTACTTGTGTGGTCACAATGTGATCGACGGATATGGAATCGGGTTCTCGGTGTGCAGTTGGGAGATCCACCAAGCTCCGGCTATCTCTCCCGCTCTCTTCTGGCGTTCTAAGCTTCCTCTATGAACAGAGGAGGCTACTGCCTGTTTTAAGAAAAAAAAAAAACAAACTACACAGTGTGTACTCTCAAGTACACTACGTGTACTTTCCATTTTTTTAAACTGTTCCTCTGGTGGCCCCTCGCCAGCCCGACATTGCTCATCTATCAACATGAGTACACGGCGTGTAATACCATAGTACACGGTGTGTACTGTCGCTCAGCTAGCGGCTGCCTTCACCGCCTTACTATTCACCTGCCGACTGACTACATGGCGTGTAAATGCCCACTACATGGAGTGTAGTCGGTTTTTACACATTTCATCGCCGACAGGGTTACACGCCCTGTGTACTCACCCCACATGGCCAAAGTACATGTTGTTTGGAAAAGTACACGGTGTGTAACCACAAAATTTGGGATTTTTCTCCATTTTCCTTATTTTCTCAAAAAAAAAAACTTAAGGAAAAAGGAAAAGATAAAACACGTACCTGAAAACAAGAATCGGGTTCTTACATAGAGAATCATCCTAGCCCATCCCATAGAGGAGTAGTGTCAGTCCGACATCCTATTACACATGGAATGCTAATATCACCCAAATAATCAACCATGAAGTATAATATAAGTGTTCAGAGCCTCAGTCTGACACCATTTTTATACTATACCTCCTATGCCCGAAACATCAGTTCAGAACCAAACCACATACATGTGACATCACATCCACAATACTCAACATTATAAAACAATGTACTTGGAACCTCAGTGCAACACTCAAACCATAAAAAAACTATTGGTACTGATACGAAGCATCATTCTAACAATCTCAATCATGGATATCAGGAACCATACTTATGGAACATCTGTCTAGCTCTCTTAGCCATCACAACCCTTACTAGTAAATTGGGTTCGAAAATGTGGTAACCCAACCATATCAAAACACCCTGTGGGTGTAATCCAAGTCTCAACCTCAACAAACTAAAACATAATAAGTACTGGCTATACATCCATATTGGCTAGAAACATCTCACCCCCATAAACTCAAACATTATCTCGGGTCCCAAAGAAACACCCATAACCAACTACTTAGCACACACACCCACTTAGAGTCATCTTATTAACATGGAACATAATTAGTCCTCTAGGAACACGCATAAATAGAGGCATCCCTCCTTGGATCCTCAAGATTATCACTCAAGTGGAGGCATCCCCTCTCAAACCCTGGTAACAACTAAACTCTTGGGCCAAGACCTACCAAAAGAAACATCCTAAATCGACCCTCAGTGGCCTCCAAACAATCCTCAATCAAAAATATGACATCAAGGCATACAAAAGTGCACTCATTCCACACATGCATAACCACCATCCTGTGATGTCAACCAATCTCAAAGGCTCCAATGACCCTAATCCTAAAGGATAGGGTCTAAACCTCAACTTCCCTAACATTGATAAACCGGTCCCAATATGTAGGGATAAACCAAGATCTACCCATAAATACTACTCAATACTACCTCCCAAGATCCATCGAAGGAACATCAAGCAAAAAACCATGGCACGCTCAGGCCAGGCTAATCACCGCACTCAAAACCCTTCCTAATGACAGTTTCAAATTAGTATTTAGTGGCAGTTTCAAAAACCGTCGCTAAATGTTTTCCAAAAAAAATTTAATGTCAGTTTCTAAAACTGCCGCTAAATGTTTTTAAAATATTTTTTTAATATTTTTTGATATTTTTTCAATTTTTTTGAATTTTTAGTAGATTTTTTTTAAAAAACCCACCAAGAAATAATGGTAGTTTTTAAAACTACCACTAAATAAAATGTAAAAAATAAATAAAAAAATTTATGATTTATGGTTTATTATTTAATATCATATATGGTTTATTATTTATATTTTTAATTAATTATAATGTTTCAATTAATGAATATTTATAATTATTAGTTAATAATAATTTGAAAGTTAAAAAAAATGTTCAATAAGTTTAAAATCAGACTTCGACATCAATTGACTATAAATTTTGATCTTGTAGTCCATTTTAGCTCCACAACTAGTTAAATCTAAGCTTATGAAATGAGCTAAAACCACATTAGATTTAAATTTTTTAATAATTAAAAGAATAAAATTTATTATAGTTTCAAGAAAAGTAGAAAATATAACTTGATCTTAAAATGACCATAACTTTTTATCTGTGTGTCTGTTTGGGCTCTACCACATATTAAATCAAATCCAGTGATGATCTCTATGTCAAATTAATGAGGGGTATTGTGGTCACTATTTTTTGAGGTAAAAAAGGCCCCAAAGGCATATAAAACTGATTTTTTAGTTGGGGTACCCTAATTTTTTAACATTTGATTGATTTTCAGTATAGTTTAAGGGGGTATTTTTAACTTTTTTTTAGTAGAGACTGAATTTATTCATAGGGATTACATTAAAATTGACATTATGGTTTTGAAATATTACTGTTTTTCACAATATAGTTTTATTTATAATTAAATATATACATATTTTATTATATTTACTTATAATAAATCACTTGTATAAATAAATATTTACAAAGAAATTTATTTCTAAACATATAAACCAAATGAAAATAAATATTTTTTATTTATTTCATTTAAAATAAATAATTCTTGAATTTATTTACCTTATAAAAATGTATAAATTTATATATATATATACCTATGGAAGTAATGTTTATATATAAACATGTGTGTGTCAATACAAAAATCTATATTTATGTGTATACTATAATATATCTAAATAAACACACACACACACACACACAGATAAGTATTTGTGTATATTTATATCCATTTCAAAATATTTATACATATTTATGTTTATATATTTTTATATCATATATGTGTAGATATATATATAAATATATTTATATTTACTTGTGTTTATATATATATATATTAATATATAATTATATATCTGAGTCTATTTATATATATTTATGAAACATAAATGTATTTTTATATATATTTATGTTAATTTTATTATATGTATATATATTTATAGATATTTATATCCATTTAATATTTTATTATTTATTATTTATTAACTATTTATTTATTTAATATTGATTTACTTATTATTTATTTAATATTTAATTATTATTTACATATTTATTATTTATTTCGTATTTATTTATTTACTATTATTTATTATGTATATATTATTTATTATTCGTTTAATATTAATTTATTATTTAATATATATTATTTATTATTTATGTATTGTTTATTTATTAGTTATTTAATATCTATTTATTTAATACTTATTTATTAATTATCTATTTAATATTTAATTATTCTTTATTTATTACGTATTTATTATTTATTATTCATTTGATATTTATTTAATATTTATTATTTATGTATTATTTATTTATTTGTTATTTATTATTTATTATTTATTATTTATTATTATTTATTATCATTTATTTATTATTATCATTTATTTGTTGTTTATTTAATATTTAATTATTATTTCTTTATTACATATTTATTATTTATTTAATAATTATTTATATTATATTTATTATTTATCTATTATCTATTATTTATTAATTTGTTATTTTCATTACTTTTTTTTATATATTCATTATATATATTCGTTATTTATTATTATTTAATATCATTATTTTTTTATTTCTATATATATAAGTATATTACATACTGTTTACTCACCAGATAGGGAGCTTGTTGGAGTGGTAAAATAATTGTAGTATATCCAAGAGGCAAGGGGTCAAATCTCTGAGAGTATATAATTTCTAGATTTATGTGTGGCAGACATGGCATGCATGGAATATGCATGCATGGAATATACATGCATTGTAGGATAAATAATAATAAATAATAATAAATAATAATAAATAAATAATAAATAATAAGTAATAATTAATAAGTACTAATAAATAATAGTAAATAAATTAATCACGTAAATAAAAAATAAAAAAATAAAAAAATAAAAAAATAAAAAAAACCACCTCCATACGAAACACCGCCAAATAAAAAACCACCACACAAAAAGAAATGAAAAATTATTCCCTATATGCAAATACAAATCACTTTTAGAAAGTGTCTCACATCATTTAATGACTGTTTAAATTGCCACTAAATGCCAAAAAAACCACCGGGAAACACCATGTTTTTTATAGTTTTTACTCAGGACTCCCAACTGAAAACCCAACCCAGTTAAGGATTCTGAATACAAACCTCAAAGAAATCCTCCTACTCAACCACCATGGTCCAAAAATGTTAAGGATGGATTACTCATAAGTCCAATTCTATTTCTGAGGCACAAAAAACCTAAAAACCCTTAGAGGACAACCAATGATCATCACATGGCATGTATTCCCAAGCACACATAATGTTCTCCCATAGCCCCACATTGGCGTGTACTCTAGCCGAACTTGGTATGTATAACCCAAGTACAAGGTGTGTAAGTTAGGTACATGACATGTACCCTACATGGGTTACCTACCAGTGTACCTCACATGGCTTGGCTATGTGTCCCTGTCTTGCTATGTACTCACACACGACATGTCACCCACACGAGGTTTAGCTATTTACCTTACACGACCATGACCCACCTACATAGGTTATCTACCAATGAACTTGGCCACACGTCGAGGGACACTACTTAGTGTGTCCTACAAACTACACTCCATGTAGCCATCTTCTTATCTTCTTCCTTGAATAGGAAGAACACATAGCGTGTGTTCTTCAAACCAAACACTGTGTAGTCAGAGTTTCTGAATGGGAAACCATTTTGAACCTCCCAAAACCCCCTATTTTCCCCAATTAAGCATAAATCAACCCCCATGGGGTCCTTAGCAATCATAAATGGGCTTTAGAACTTTTAAAAAACTAATATATGGGTATCGAGGCATAAAAATAAAAAATCGGCCTACCTCATAGTGTAAACGTCAATGCTTTGGGTTCAAATCAGCTCTTAGAAGCTACCAGACCTCGATCCGATCCTAATCTACACCATGGATGAGGTCCAGAAGCACCTGCTTCTCGCCCTCCTAGTCTGGTGATCACACATGAGGGGGGATTCCTCACCCTACTACCATGTGTAGGAACCCCAAATTAGGGGGGGGGGGAGATGTGTTTTATTAATTTTATTAATTAATTAATTTAATTAATTAATAACCCATTTAACAGTCATCCCAAGTCTAGGAATCCGATGCCAGTTTATACCTCTCTAGGAAAAAATCCTTGTTCTAGACTCAACTGTGGAGTAATAATTTCAATTCTATGCCTTGTTCAAAATATATCACCACCCAAACTGACAAAAATAATTTAATATTTAATTAATTAAATATTAAATATTTCAACAAAACTAAAACTCTTATAATTCCAAAAAACTCCCATCCTAGGGTAAATTCCCTATTTTGGGACCAGTGGAGTGGTCTAAAAATTGTTTGAGATCATCTTCTAGGGGAAACAACCATTTTACCTTCATGAGCACCAGAAAAAAATTCAAAATTCTTATCAAATTTCAAAACCCAAAAAAACTCAGGTCTCTAAAACTTCCCCACTATAAAACTTCTCATCCTTGAGAATCCTAAATGGTATTATAACTACAAATCCTGACCCTAATTGATTTTCAACTCAAGATCTACTCGTTTCATGTTACTCGAAGACGCCAACTAGGTTTATCTTCACAACTCCTAAGAGAGGGTGTACAACCTATCAAATACCAAGATAACTCTTTCCACCATCAACAATCCAATAGGATAGTGCCTAACCACACCTTTCCGTCCCAATACATCACAACATAAATTTAAACCCATCATCAAACTTATGGTTCTCCCCACCATATATGTATCCTTACTATTTCCTCATAACCACACATATTTTACATGGAACATGCCCACATACATAATCAAACCTCAGAACTAGACATGACCATCTCGCTCCCACCAATGCGAAAAAAAGAAACATCTACTACCACCCATTCCTGGCATCCAATAACAACAACCCGCAATATTAATTGATATCTGGTCTGTCATAGTGAACTAACTCACAGATAGCTAATGGTGTGCACCCCACTATATGACTTCACACATACTCCTCCATGAGTGCAACCTCCTAGGATGCCCTTTATCAACCCAAGTAACCATATATATTGTATTTCATATAGATGATGCTCTCTTAGTATACTCAAGAGGATGTTAATATATTGGTCATGATCATCGCTAAACTGTGAGTATACTAATAAGTCGTTGATAAATACCACCAAAACCTCATCCACTCTAGAACATCACAGTTCTATCCCAAGTCTCGAGTCACCATGCCCAAAAGCCTTTCATCGCACCGAAAATGATTCTCATCCCACTCAAAACTACATACCAAACCCACATACCTTGGATATACACTTCTGTATCATCTGATCCACAAGACAAATGATATATATCATCAATGAAGATCATGTATCCAATATTACACTACCACATAACTATAAAACACTCTAGTGTAACCCAACCAGGAAACCTTATTCGACTCCAGAGAGTCACATCTCATGAAATATCTACTCACAATCCCTAACCATGAAAACTCAATCACTTCCTGTGCTCTCGATCCAACTCAAAGCCACTAGGCTCAACTCCCCTTTCACAACCATTTCCTATGATAGGAACATGAATGAACTTTCCCTCTCAAAAACAAAAGGCCAAAACACTAGAATGCAAATGAACTATTTGAAAAACAAAAGGAATCCAATGAACCTAAACCTAAAACCCAACTGCACCCTTCGTTCACCATTTTCAAGAGTCCAAAGCATCCATCTATGCCTCAAGTACCCCCAAATCACTCATAACTAAACCGACCCCTCTCACAGGTCACCCTTGAAAGTAAAATGACTATGACTCTATACTATAGAGTCACATTAAAAGGTCCACTTGGCTCTCCCACCTAGTCCTATCGATCAAGTCTCATGTTAATCCACTAGGTCTAACCACCTTGGTCTAAGACAACTCACAAACTTCCATAACTCACGGGGAATCAACATTCAGTCGTATCATGGTCACATGACATCGACAAGTAAAACCCCCCTATAGGATCCTGCACCATAAATGTGTCATATAAAAAAAAAATCCACAACTAGGATGTCCATCCTCTCTAAGAATCTGCACATTAGACCACTTCCTTGAGGACCCATAAATACAACCAACCTTAATAAAAACCACCCAAAAGGGGTTCAACGACCTTCTACTTGCACCATAATGACCCACTAGGGTCACTACACCAACCACACATAAGAACTACACCATCGTCCTCATTTATAAACACCTCATTGTAGATCCACCAAAACGATACATCATAAGGAATTCCATAAAATCACACACTACAAGGACTATAACATGAAAATACTATGTGTCAAACATAATGTATGATACTGATATTTACCCTACATGCCAAGAGTCAAAACCAAATCACATGCCTTTTTATAATAGGCAAAGAGCCTAAAATCCATTATAAACCATCAAATCCAAACAACATGTGTGTCTCTCAAAGTGAAAATCAAATACAATGGTGACATCACAAAATAAAACTATAATTCCAGTCCCTAGTAACCTGGAAATCCTACCAGAATAGGTGTTCATGATGCACCAACCTAGTATCCATCACAAGATCTGACACATTCCTATATCTCTAGTGTACTAAAACTCAAATAGTGAAATAATAGTAAAAAAATCCTATAATACAACTTTCTAACGTCCTGACCTAGATTCCACTAAATTGGTGCCCTGAGCCAATTCCCAACAATACCTTAAGCACACCTCCTCAAATTATAGAGGCTATAAAATAGAAGTAGGGGTCTATGGTGGAACTATGAGGAGAATATACCCCACATCAGAGTGCATAACTAGAATTAAATAACCAAATATCATACACATTAGTGAAAGTGAAAGAATATAAAAACTGAATTTGATACATTCTATAATAAAATGAAATATAGTAAAGGAACAAACATCTATTCCATATATAAAATATAGACCACCCACTAGGATGATCACATATATAAAATAAATAAGTGAAAATAGATACAACAAGCCCTACTTCCTTCTCAGGGCCACAACACATACCAGACCTCCAGTACCCTATCAAGCTGCTCTGACCTAACCGGTTGAATGCACATGTGAATCCTACTCAACCATGAAATTATGGGCTCAAATCTATCCATTTTGCATCCATGCTCAACCTAAAGGTAGGTATAATGTCTGCATGTACACTAAGGTGTATGTACAGGGGACGACAAATAAATCTCAGTAGGCCACCCCCAACAATGAACCTATAAACAACTTCCATAAGTGTATGTCCATGCAACATACTATGTATATCCAAATAATAATAGAAAAAAATGAAAATATAACCACCATCGATACCTAGGTAAAATACCATGATCAACCATAAATAATTTGGCCAATGTTGGGTTGTCTCTGGGAATGTCTCAATGATCTTGCATCCTGATAACCTATAGGCTTCAGATCCATTGTAGCCATAATAAAACCTGAAAATTCCAAGGATCCATCCTATGATGTCCTATCACCGAGGCTACTAATCTAAGTCATCCAAAAACATTTCCTCATGACCCAGAAATTCTTTCATACCTTGTATCTAGACCCATTTATCCCAAATACAACACAAAAGTACTACCAAGCCTAGAACATCAGTCTAACCTCTTTCTCATTTAACACAAATATTAATGACTAGAGCATTAGTTCATTACCAATACCATAAATCCAAGTCATCAGAGCTAATACTAAACATTGGAATCTCAAAACTATCACATAACCTAAAGGTAGTGTCCCAAACCTCCATCCAATAACCATATATACATAAAAGCAATGGCTCCTAGAGCATCATTTTGGCCCATCCCAAGGAGGAGGAGGATCAGTCCAATATCATATTCCACATGGAATTCAATAATCACCTAGAGCATAAGTATGATAGTCTAACCATGAAGTATACTATTAGTTCCCAAAGCCTCAATCTAAAACCATATCCATAGTATACCTCCTATTCCTAAAACATCAGTCCAACACCAAACCACATATATATGAAGTCACATCCACAATACTCAATAGTATAAAACAACATGACCAGAACCATGGTACACCACTAAAAAAATAAACAAAATATTATTACTAATATGGAGACTCAGTCTAACAATATCAATCATGGATATCTGAAACCATACTTATGGATTATATGTCCAGATCTCTCAACCATCACAACCCTTACTAGTAAACCGGGTTCCAAAACATGGCTACCCACCATATCAAATTTCCTCATGGGTGAAATACAAGTCTCAAACTCAAAAAACTAAAACATAATAATGAATTTATATACATTAATATTGTCCAACAACATCTTAGCCCCATTGGCTCATACATCATCCAGGGTCCCAAGGAAACACCCATAACCAACTACTTAGCACAAACACCCGATCAGGGTCATCCTATCAATGCATCCCATATTTGGACCTCTGGGACCACACATAAATAGTTTAATCCCTCCTTAGATCTTCATAATTAGGGATCAAGAGGATTCATCCCCTAACAAACCCTAGTAAAAACTAAACTCTTGGGCCAACCCCTATCACAAGAAACCTCCTCAAGTGACCCTCAGTGGCCTCCAACCAATCCTCGATCAAAAACATTTCAATAAGGAATTCAAAAGAGAACTCATGCCACAAGATCATTCTAAATTTCCAACCATGAAACATGATGATCACTTGATCATAAAACATCCCACAAGGGGATTATTCAAGAGTCCCTTAGACTCAACTCAACACCATAACAACACCCAGTCGTAACCACTATCCTACGATACCAACCAAGCCCAAAGGCTCTAATCCCCATGATCCTCAAGGATATGATCTAAACCTAAACTTCCCTTACATTGAGAAATTGGTTCCGATACATAGGGATAAAAAAGATATCCCCAAAGATACTACTCAATCCCACCTCCCGGGATCCATTTAAGGAACCTCAATAAAAATTCCATGGAACACTCAGGCCAGGGAAAACACTGATATCACAACACTTGCTCAAGCATCCTATCTCACAACCGAACCCACTGAAGGATTCTGAATCCAAACCTAAAGGAATTAATCCTACTAAACCACCGAGGACCAAAAAAACTCAATATAGACTACTCACAAGTCCAATTCTATTTCTGAGGCACAAAACACACAAAACACCTTAAAGGGTAACCAAGGAGCATCACACGACATGTATGCCTGAGCACATGGTGTGTGTTTCTATAACATCCCAAGAAAATATAGAATATTAAATTTTCATATTTATTGATATTTGTGGATTAAATATTAATTATACTTTAAAGGGGACTCTATGTTCGAAGGCGTACCCGATACACAACAATGAGTTTCTTTGAAATCTTACGTTGCACACTAATAATATAATATTATTATTTTAAATGGTAGTTAATGCCTAGCCGTTGTTTTGGTGGGAATGAATAGAACTAAATAAAATATGATGATACATGTTTTTTGAAATTTTTTACATTTATCCAATAAAATTTAGAGGCTTAAAATAAGTATAGAATTCGATTTTAAGCATAAATACTCTAATATTCACTAAAAGGTCGATTTACCGCCTTTTAATGGAGAACCCTCTTTAAATCTAGTTTTTGTCACTTTTATATGTTCTATTTGAAAAAATAAAATTCTTCTTTAGAATAGGGACACCAAAATTTACTTTGGATGAAATTTTAGTATTTTTCTAATAAAGTTCATTTTTTTTAATGAATAGTGAAAAATACTGTATTTTAATTCAAAAGTTCCTTTTAATATAATTTATTTATATGGTTATATTATCTTTTTAATTGGTTTTAAAGTGTAATTAGAATATATTTTTACCATTTTATCTAATATTGGTCATTGGAAGTAATTTCATTTTGAAATTGGACATAAACATGTGTCAATCTTTTGATAGTTATTATTTCTTAAAAACACGCTATTTGTTTTAACAGCGGGAATTAATTTTAAATTAATTTTTTGCACTTTTGTGTTTTGAATTTGGAAAAATGGATTCCATATTTGGAATCAGTAGGTCCAAATTGTTTAAATAGATAACTTTTATTTTTATTCATTTTAAATATTTTAGTAAATATTTTATTTACTATGATTAAAAGGTAAAAATAATAAATAAGGGTAAAATATAATATTATAATAATATTAAATTACCCTAACAAGTGTCCTAATCATATTTTCTGATACATATCCGACCATGGGAATCCTTGGATCGAATTTGGGACCTCATGGAGCCACATGGGAGTAATAATGACATTTTATATTAATTAATTTAAAGTAAAGACAAAAATGACAAAAACAAATATCTTTTAGTAAATAAATTTTTACATGGGGTTATAAAAATTATCTATTTGAAAATAAATATTCTTTGGAAAGATAAAAAGATTTCACAAATCATGGTATTTTTTTTATAATTTTTGGAAATAAAATAAAATAAATTATTTATGACACAATAATGATAAAATATTTACCTCATTAATAAATTATTTAAATAAACATGATTATAAATAATAAATAAATATCTAAAACCAGTCCAATTCTTATTGGATTATTTTATTTCAATGATGAGTCATCTTAACTTTGATATTAACTAATAGTTGAACTTTTAAAACAAAAAAATGAGGTTATAATAAAATAATTGTTTCAAACTTTCCTAAAGAGCCCCTCCTCTCCTTTATAAAAACCCCTCACTTCTAACCCATTTCTAACACTTCTCAAGCCTTTGGCTCGTAAAAAATCTGCTCAAGTAAGCTCCCAAGATCCCTCTATTCATCCTATAATCCTTACCTTAGGCCAAAAACACTTTAATAAACCTATTTGGTTCAAACCAAGGGGAGTTACCTGATTTAAAGGTAACATCTTCTCTTAAGTTCTTTTGTTTTATTTTACTTCTCCAACCCCTGAACACTTTTTACTCCCTTTTATAAAAACACCAATATGATCAATATACTAGGATGTTTTTATGATAAGGATTAGAACTACACTTACACACATCTCCATCTAATGGGTGAAGAACATACTGTTTCGGTGTATGGAAAACTAACGCCTCACGAAGTGATGGTTGTTCAATTATCTCCTACCACCTCTCATGGTGGCCATTATGATGAAACTGTATTTATATATGATATATATTATGTTTTCTTTTCTATATTCTTATGTAATTTTTATTTAAAAAAATACCTTTATGCCTTCCAATATGTGTAAACTTGATAATTTCATTTGAGGAAGTGCGGACTACCGCCCCTCAAGGTGATATGATTCGTTCATGAAATACATGGAATGTATAAATATGGAGTTAATGAAATTATTTAAAATATATATCATATGATATTATATTATAATTATAATATACCTATGTATCATTAAGTTTTCATTCCATTAGATATTTAATAGAAATGAAAGTAGTGTTCATGCGTACGTATGACTTACCGTCTCTATGAACAGTGCATTTTATTTATTATCTCCAAATGTTATGTACTATTATAAATATGTATATATACATATAAACTGGATATATATAATATATATAATATCTAAATCATTAATATCATTCTAGAGATAATGGAGTTTTGACCACATGGACAAATTGCAATTATAACAAGTTCATTTTTAACTCAAATCCCGAACATCGACAAAATTTCCGATATGAACTCAAATAATTAACTAACTATTATTTGAAAGGTAATAAGTGATATAAAATTAATTATAAACATTAAAAAGGTTACTAATCATGTATAAATTAACTTAATTTTATTATTCAGGAAGAACAAGGAACATACGAGTCAAGTCAGACACAAGGTAAGGGATTTCTTATCTCACTTTTAATTCCATGAGATTTCCATTATTCACCAATTATATATTACATGTGGTGTATTGTGTACTGAAATTATATATATATATATATTATCATTATTATATTTATATTCATGGTATTCTGTGATTCATTTGGTGGTTATTAACGTTTCTCATACGACTCGACTGATTACAACGTGGTAAGGGTTTTTTATCTCACTTTTTATTCCCTTGAGATTCACACTATATTAGCCAATATTTCCTTTTGTGTGGTGGATGTACTGCCCATGATTGTATTATTTGTGCAATATACTTTAATTTATGGGTATTTACAAATTCATTGTGTGATCTTTCTTTCATGGGCTGCATGTTTCGTAAGTTACCAAATCGAATTTCGGTAAGAAAACTTCTTAACCCAATTTCAATTTTTGGGTTAAACATCTACTTCTTGATTATGTCATGCTATGAATATGTGTGAATAAAATATGATTTTTTTACACTTGATATCCACTTATATTGGGTTTATTCATATTTGTCACACATAATTAGGTAATTGATTTGTCCTTAATCTAATGATACCGCCTTTATAAGGGATTTCGTCTCAATTTACATTTCCATTGAGACTTCATTGTTGATATGAACCAATTCACTATTATATGGTGTATATACTGTACTTTGTCATATTATATCATGAATACCTTTATTCTTTTGATATTATTAATTTTTAATTAAATGTTATTCCTCAATTATTTGTATTCTAAGAAATCTCATTTTGTTAAAAAAATCTTTAACTAAAATATCATTTTAAATGTTTTAAAGGTTTATTCTTCTAAATATTTCACATTATTGTCCATGTTTTAAAAATGGTTTTTAAGGATTTATTCATATGTACATGAATGTTTTGAAATTTAAATTTCTTTCAAAAGCTTCAAAGTGTTATGTGACACTTTGATTCAAAAATCTCTTTATTTAATATTTTAAATGGTTTTGAAAATGGTTTGATAAAAGATTTGATTTTGTAAATATTTTGAAATGATGTATTGTGATTGCAATGTGGAAATTTTATCTTTCCACATTCCTTTATCATGTAATAAATGATTATGTTTTATGAATCAATGTTTTATGATCCATGTGGCACACTTATGCATGAAATGAAATGTTTAAGAAGGGTGCACCCTTATAGCGCTCCAATGCATTGGGTAAAGTATAGTATCATGATACGTTATGTGCAATGGGTGTTGACTCATGATAATTCAATTGAAATGAGGGTTTACTCGTGCTTCATGTACAATGAGGGTTTACCCATGCTCTATGTGCAATGAGCCTTGCCTCATGCTAATTCCATGTTAAGAGTTTTTTCCACATTTCCATGTTATGATTATCATGATTTATCATGCCTTTATGTTTATGCTTATCTTATGCTATATTTATATGACTATTGTCTAACATGTATTTTATTTCTCATGTTATTCCATGTTTATTCCTTTACTGGGATTTATAGCTCACCCTTTTCCTATGAATGTCCTCAGGTTATCCCACACAATGATAAGTACAAGGGAATGTAGTGGTCATGTAAAAGAAGTTTTCAATAAATATGTTGCATGTTCCATGTTTTAAGTTGTTATATAATGATCCTAATCCCTGAAGACACTAGACCTCTCGATATTCCATGTTTTATCAAGTGAATTTCATGTAATAAATCAGTTTTTAAGTTTGTAATAAAAGTAGGGTTGTCATTGTTGGTATCAGAGGATAGGTTTAGTTATTTTTGGGATTAGGATTAGAAATCCCTAGTAAATACTTAGAGACAATACTAAGTATAATAATAACATCCCTATGTTTTGGTGGGTATTGAGTAAGTGGATTAACAAGAAAATACGTCCCTGTATGGATACGAGCAAAACTATCTTAATGTGTTAGGGATGAAAATGAAAGGTATAATAAAACCTTTAAGGTTAAAACATGTTAGGGTTATTTTTGAGTTTTATAAAAAGGAAAATACACAGACCGTGTGACAACCCGTCGCGTCGGACAAAGCTGCGAGAATTGAACCCACAACCATAGTGCGATTGGGATTTATCTCCTACCACTAGACTATGTGAAGTACCTGGTTAGTATGACTTATTATTTTAAGATAAATGGTTTTATGGATCAAGAATAAGTTGATTTTTGGAAGTTATGTTTTATCTAATGGATATCGTTAGTATAGAAAAATGATTTGGTGATTAAATGATAAATGTTATTTTGGAAGATGTTTTCTCTTTTGGAATACTATATGCCTAAGGAAGATAAAATACTACAAGATTTCAATTGTGGAGGAATGGTTGAATTTTTTTATAAGAATCTATGTATTTATTGTGGACATATGGTGATTTGGGTTATTTCTATAATATGATTAACCTACGCTAGAGAACATGTGATTAGGTTAATTAAACTTTAGTATGAGACTTTAAGAGTAGTCGATGATATTTGGAGATAAATGTTAAGATTTTTTGTGGAAGACTATGTGATTAAATCCTTCTATGTTTTGGGTTTCAATCTTATTTTGGAGTATTTTGAAGAATTTTACGGTTGATTGTGTATTGAATGGTCTTTCTGGAACTTTGGGTACCTTTTTTTGAATTTTAGAGATTAATAGTAGTATTTCTTTTTATAAAGGATTATCATTTTTGAGGATTATATGATCTCATACTAACCATTTTGGTTTTAGTTGATGTCTAAAGACAAGGGAAATATATAGTTATTATTTTGTGGATTATGTGATTCTCTAGAAGAAGATTCTTATGCTTTGATGTGACCAAGTCTTTTTGAATTCTCATTGATTGGAGAAAAGATTATTTTTTTGTAGAAACTTATTAAAGGAAGAAACTATACATGAAGGTAAGTATATTTCTTTATGTTTTTATTATATGTAGTAAATGAATTACTAAAATTATGAAAAATAATGTAAAACAAAAATTTTGTTGGTTTACGTTTCCTACTGGGTGATCAAATACCATTTAACACATCATAAGTTTGTGATTTTCTTTTGGTTAACTTTCTCCTAATCATGTTTTGTATCACTCTTCCTCAGAACATGACCGTTTGTTTTCTCTTACATATCCATGTTTTCCTACATGGAATAAAAGTATCGGTTAACTCAGGTGACCATTGTACTTATCTTTCTTTCTTATAAAGTGTTAGTTTTACTGACTCTTTTTTCGATGTGGGACTTTCAATGAAGTTTCCAAGCCCAATTTTAAATTTTTGAGGATGAAATTTCCAAAAGGAGGGAATAATGTAACATCCCAAGAAAATAAAGAATATTAAATTTTAATATTTATTAATATTTGTGAATTAAATATTAATTATACTTTAAAGGGTATGCTATGTTTGACGGCATAATCGATACGCAACAATGAGTTTCTTTGAAATCTTATGTTCCACACTAATAATATAATAATATTATTTTAAATGGTAGTTAATGCCTAGAAATTGTATTGGAGGGAATGAATAGAACTAACTAAAATACGATGATACATGTTTTTTGAACATTTTTACATTTATCTAATAAAATTTAGAGGCTTAAAATAAGTAAATAATTCAATTTTAAGCATAAATACTCTAATATTCATTAAAAGGTCGATTTACCGCCTTTTAATGGCGAACCCTCTTTAAATATATTTTTTGTCACTTTTATATGTTATATTTGACAAAATAAAATTCTTATTTAGAATCGGGACACCAAAATTTTCTTTGGATGAAATTTTGGTATTTTTCTAATAAAGTTCATTTTTTAATGAATAGTGAAAAATACTGTATTTTAATTCAAAAGTTACTTTTAATATAATTTATTTATATGGTTATATTATATTTTTAATTGGTTTTAAAGTTTAATTAGAATATATTTTTACCATTTAATCTAATTTTGGTCATTGGAAGTAATTTCATTTTGAAATTGGACATAAAGAGGTGTCAATCTTTTGATAGTTATTATTTCTTAAAAACACACTATTTGTTTTAACAACAGGAATTAATTTTAAATTAATTTCTGCCACTTCTATGTTTTGAATTTGGTGAAATTGATTCCATATTTGTAATCAGTAGATCCAAATTGTGTAAATAGGTAACTTTTATTTTTAGACATTTTAAATATTTACTTTAGTAAATATTTTATTTACCATGATTAAAAGGTAAAAATAATAAATAAGGGTAAAATATAATATTATAATAATATTAAATTACCCTAAAAAGGGTCCTAATCTTATTTTATGATACATATCCGACCATGGGAATCCTTGGATCGAATTTGGGATCCCATGGAGCCACATGGGAGTAATAATGACATTTTATATTAATTAATTTAAAGTAAAGACAAAAATGACAAAAACAAATATCTTTTAGTAAATAAATTTTTTCATGGGTTTATATAAGATATATATTCGACTATAAATATTATTTGGAAAGATAAAAATACTTCTTAAATCATGGTATTTGTTTTATAATTTTTGGACATCAAATAAATTAAATTATTTATGACACAATAATGATACAATATTTACCTCATTAATAAATTATTTAAATAAACATGATTATAAATATTAAAAAAATATCCAAAACTATTCCAATTCTTATTGGATTATTTTATTTCGACCATGATTCATCTTAAATTTTAGATTAACTAATATTTGACCTTTTGAAACCAAAAATGAGGTTATAATAAAATAATTGTTTTAAACTTTCCTAAAGAGCCCCTCCTCTCCCTTATAAAAAGCCCCCACTTCTAACCCATTTCTCACACTTCTCAAGCCTTTGGATCATGAAACCTCTACTCAAATAATCTCCCAAGATTCATCTATTCATCCTAGAATCCTCACCTTTGGTAGAAAACACTTCAAGAAACCCATTTGGTTCAAACCAAGGGGAGTTACCCGATTTAAAGGGAATGTCTTCTCTTAAGTTCTTTTGTTTTATTTTACTTCTACAACCCCTAAACACTTCTTATTCCTTTATTTTATAACAAAAACAGTATCCTAAATATACTAGTATGTTTTTATGAGAAGGATTTGATCTACAATTACACACACCTCTATCTAATGGGTGAAGATCATACTGTTTCTGTGGATGGAAAACTAACGCCTCACAAAGAGTTGATTGTTCAATTATATCTTACCGCCTCTCATGGTGGCCATTATGATGAAATTTTATTTATATATGATATATATTCTGTTTTTTTCTATATTCTTCTGTAATTTTTATTTACAAACATACCTTTATGCCTTCCAATATGTGTAAACATGATAATTTCATTTGAGGACGTGCGAACTACCGCCCCCTCAAGGTGATATGATTCGTTCATGACATACATGGAATGTATAAAGATGGATTTAATGAAATTATGTAACATATATATCATATGATATTATACTGGAATTATAGTATAACTATGTATCATTAAGTTTTCATTCCATTAAATATTTAATAGAAATGAAAGTAGTGTTCATGCGTACGTACGACCTACCGTCTCCATGAAAGGTGCATTTCATTTCTTATCTCCAAATGTTATGTACTATTATAAATATGTATATATATATATACACTGAATATATATAATATATATGATATCTAAATAATTAATATCATTCTGGAGATAATGGAGTTTTGACCACATGGACAAATTGTAATTATAACAAGTTCATTTTTAACTCAAATTCCGAATATCGACAAAATGTCTGATATGAACTAAAATAATTAAATAACTGTTAGTTGAAAGATAATAAGTGATATAAAAGTAATAATAAACATTAAAAGGTTATTAATCAAGTATAAATGAACTTAAGTTTATTATTCAGGAAGTACAAGGAACATACGAGTCAAGTTAGACACAAGGTAAGAGATTTCTTATCTCACTTTTAATTCCGTGAGATTTCCATTGTTCACCGCTTATATATTGCATGTTTGTGTATTGTGTACTGCCATTTGACATATATATTATCATTATTTTATTTATATTCATGGTATTATGTAATTCATTTTGTGGTTATTAACTTTTCTCATACGACTCAACTGATTACAACATGGTAAGGGTTTTTCATCTCACTTTTTATTCCCGTGAGATTCATGCTATATTAGCCACTATTTCCTTTTGTGTGGTGGATGTACTACCCATGATTGTATTATTTATGTAATATACATTAATTTATGGGTATTTACAAATTCATTGTGTGATATTTCTTTCATGGGGTGCATGTTTCATAAGCTACCAAATCGATAAGGGAACCTTTCATCCTCCTCTTTTTAAAAGACTTATTTTTGTTATGTCTTTTAATTTACATCTTATTATGTTGGGATATGTTATTATATATCCTTATTGATTTAAATTTAATTTCCATGTGATGGGATATCCTTTTCTCTCTCATCAACTTATTGTTGTACCTCTCGTACCCCTCGTGGTTTAATTTTCATGATCACAATCACTCTCTTATTTATCTAATCTTGTTTTAAGTGTTTTTGGATGATAGGCATGATTTCAGGTTGCCAAGGAATTGGGCCAAGAAAGCCAGAAGGCAAAAGTGGACTGATTTCAGTCCACCGGCCAACCAGTGGATGACCACCGGCCAGCCGGTGGAATCTTGACAGAAGGCATCCCCTCTGTCCAGACCACCGGCCAACCGGTGTCCCATCACCGGCCAGCCGGTGGAACCCAGACAGAAGGGACACCTACTGTCTCACCACCGGCCAACCGGTGGCCTCCTCACCGGCCAGCCGGTGGTGCCTGGGCAGAAGGCCTCTCCATTTTCCAAAGCACCGGCCAACCGGTGGCCAAGCACCAGTCAGCCGGTGGAGCCAGTCAAACTAGCCGTTGGGCTTTGACCAGCCTGCTCCCAACGGCTCCGAAGACTTTTCCAATGGCTCCGAAGACCCCGAACGGCCATATGAGGGTTCCCCCTCTATAAATAAAGGACTAGGAAGCCCCAGAACAAAGTGGAACAATAACAAAGCCAACGGAAGCCAACAGACACATTTTTCATCATTTGGCAAACCTCCGGCGGATTCCTTCAAGGAACCTCAATTGCTCCAACCCACTTCCACATCCAAGGAGCACCATCAAAGAAGCTTGGGAGCGCTCTTCATCATCTTCATCAATCCTTTGGCGCCCAAGGCTTCTCCTCTTACGGTTTTTCATTATTTATCTTTTTGAGCATCAATTTGGGTTTGTGCCTACAAACCCCTGTTTCTCTCATCTTCCTTTTGTTTGGGTTTTCACACCACCTTCAAGGTGTGAAGAGGTTAGTCAAGCCTTCCCTTTAAAAGGCTTGAGTCATAGGTGAGATAGCCTTCACCTGTAAGAAGGCTAGTGGGTTCTTGCTCAACCATTAAAAGCAAGCTGTAATAGGTTCTAGACTACCTTAAAGTCTAGTGGGTTTCTTGCTAAAACCATTAAAAAACAAGCGGTAGTAAATCTCTCAACGGTTGAGTTGGGAGCGGAGACATAGGCTTTGGTTTAATCCGAACTCCGTTATCAAGTTTTGTGTCTTGCCTCTTTTATTTCCGCTGCTCTTTTAACTTTGTTTTTAAATTGTTAATTATTTTTTAAAAGGCAATTCACCCCCCTCTTGCCATCACTCTCCGACCCAACACTTATTTTATGAATTTTAAAGTGACGTCGTTAGGCTGTCGAATTTCTGTAAGAAAACATCTTAACCCAATTTCAATTTTTGGGTTAAACACCTACTTCTTGATTATGTTCTGTTATGAATATGTGTGAATAAACTATGATTGTTTTACACTTAATATAAACTTATATTGGATGTATTTATATTTTTCACGCATAATTATGTAATTTATTTATCATTAATCTAATGATACCATCTTTATAAGGGATTTCGTCTCAATTTACATTTCCATTGAGATTTCATTGTTGATATGCAAAAATTCACTCTTATATGGTGTATATACTGTCATTTATCATATTATATCATGAATACCTTTAATATCATGATATTATTAAGTTCTGATTAAATTTTATTCCTCAATTATTTTTATTCTAGGAACTATCATTTTGTTAAAAACTCTTTAACTAAAATATCATTTTAAATGTTTTAAAGGTTTATTATTCTAAATATTTCAGATAATTGTCCATGTTTTAAAAATGGTTTTTAAGGATTTATTCATATGGACATGAATTTTTTGAAATTGATATTTCTTTCAAAAGCTTCAAAGTGGTATGGGACACTTTGATTAAAAAATCTCTTTATTTAATATTTTAAATGGTTTTGAAAATGGTTTGATAAAAGCTTTGATTTTGTCAATATTTTGAAATGATGTATTGTGATTACAATGTGGAAATTTTATCTTTCCACATTCCTTTATTGTGGAATAAATTATTATGTATTATGAATCAATGTTTTATGATCCATGTGGCACACTTATGCATGAAATGAAATGCTTAAGAAGGGTGTGCCCTTATAGTGCTCCAATGCATTTGGTAAAGTATAGTATCATGATATGTTATGTGAAATGGGTGTTGAATCTTGATAATTAAAGTGAAGTGAGGGTTTAATCGTGCTTCATGTGAAATGAGGGTTTACTCATGCTTTATGTGCAGTGAGCCTTGCCTCATGCTAATTCCATGTTAAGAGTTGTTGCCACATTTCCATGTTATGATTATCATGATTTATCATGAGTTTATATTAATGATTATCTTGTACTTTATTGATATGCCTATTATCTAACATGTATTATATTCCTCATGTTATTCCATGTTTATTACCTTACTGGGCTTTGTAGCTCACCCTTTTCTTATGCATGTCCTTAGGTTATCCCATGCAATGCTAAGTATAAGGTAATGTAGTGGTCATGTAAAGGAAGTTTTCAATAAAGATGTTTCATGTTCCATGTTTTAAGTTGTTATGTAATGATCATAAGCCCCAAATACACTAGACCTCTCAATCTTCCATGTTGTATCAAGTTAATTTCATGTAATAAATTAGGTTTTAAGTTTGTAATAAAAGTAGGGTTGTCATAGTTTCTATAGCGCCACATGGGCATGCACTCTAGCTAAAATTGGAATGTATAACCTGAGTACATGATGAGTAAATTAGGTAAACAACGTGTACCCTACATGGGTTACCTACCAGTGTAACTCACATGTCCTAGACATGTGTCCTTGTCTGGATGTATACTCACACACAACATGTCACCCACATGGGGTTTGGCTCTGTACCCTACACAACCATGTCCCCCTATATAGGTCATCTAGCCATGTACTTATCCACATGTCAAGTGGAACTAAACGATGTGTCCCATGAACTACACAATGTGTAGCTATCTTCTTCTCTTCTTCCCCAAATAGAAAGAACACATGACATGTTTTCTTCAAACCAAATGTTGTGTAGTTAGGGTTTTTGAATGGGAAACCCCTACAAACCTCCAAAAACCCATTTCCCCCAATTAAGCATAGATCAACCCCCATGGGGTCCTTAGTAATTATAATGTCTTTAAAAATAAAAAAAACTAATATCTGGGGATTTGGAAATAAAAATAAAAAACCAACATACCTCATGGCATAAATTCTTACACTTTGGTTTCAAATAACCTCTCAGAAGCTTTTGCACCTCGATCTAGTACCTAACTATGCCATGGAAGAAGTCCAGCGGCACATCCTTCGACCCCTCCTAGTTCAACCATAATGCAGGAGGGAGGATCCCCCCTCCTATTGTGTGTAGGGACCCCAAATGTGTGTGTGTGTGTGGGGGGGGGGGGGGTTATTAATTTAATTAATTATTTAATTACCCATTTAACAGTCATCCTGAGTCCCGAAACTCAAAGAGAGTGTATAATTCACCTAGAAAAGCCCCCATTTTGGACTCAACCATGGAGTCAGAATCTCAATATGTTTCTCTATTCAAAATATATCACCACCCAGACCCATATGAATAATTTAATACTTAATTAATTAAATATTAAATATTCATCAAAAACTCCAACCACTCGAAATTTCACCAAAATCCCATCCTAGGGTAAAATATCTACTCCAAGAACAAATGAGTGGTCAGAAAAATTGTTCAAGATCATATTCTAGAGGAAAATGACCATTTCCCCTCATGAATAAAAAAATTCTGCACAAATTTAAAAACCAAGAAAAACATGGGTCTCTACATAGCTGGAATACCACTGGCCGCTCAGGTCGAGGTGGTGGTCTGGGTAGGGGAAATCAGACTCATGATTCACATCACCATCAGGGAAGTCCTGGTTAGCATAATATGATTGTTTCTCGAGGCCATGCTATGATTCAGTTATATACAATACAACTTATGATGGAGGTGAAGAGCGTGATACCTTCCACTATTCGAGGTACTATTCTTATAGTCTCTAACATAGTGTCTTATTTATTTGACACTGGTGCATCACACTATTTTATATCTGTAGAATTTATGGAGAGTTTGTTCCTTGAGATAGATTACTCTTATGGAATGATGACACTCAATACCCCATAGGGTATTCGACCAGAGAGTGTTCTATGGTGCAAGGAGTGTCCCCTTGAGATAGGAAGTTACCTGTTCGTGTGGAATATTTTCATCCTCAACATGTTAGGGTTTTATATAATTATTGAGATGGATTGGTAGATTCCCTATCAATCCCCTATCAATTATTATCATTGGAGGGTGATATTTACATCACCAGAAAGAAGTAAGCATGTTCACAAGGGAGAATGGGATGTCCATGCGTATCGAGATGGACCTAAGAATAGAGGAAGGGTAGAGTGATAACCCATATCACTATTATCTTTTTGTATGTTCAAGAAATAAGACATATTGTTTTCCCTCCCTTGGAATATTGTTTCAGGGTCATCTTACATGATGAATTTTCTAGGCTACCTTTAGTGAGAAAGGTAGAATTCATAATTGAGCTAGTTCCAGGACTAGGACCCCACCCATTCATCCTTATAGGATGAAACCTACAAAGCTTCTAGAGATCAATAAGAAGTTTACGTACCTTGAAACTAAATGTTCTACCCAACCTAGGACCTCTCCATGGGGTTTACTGGTCATTTTTTTCCTTAAGGAGGATAGAACCCTTTTGATTTGAATGAATTACTAATAATTTAACCAGCTCATAGTTAAGAAATAGTATCCACTACCTAGAGTAGATGACCTATTTGATCATATTTTAGGATAGAGAGCGTTTTAAAATATTTATTTGAGGTCAAGATATCATCAAGTGTATTTCAGGCCTTCATGCATACCTCATAAATATTTTTGAAGCATGTATGGTCTTTATGAGTACTTGATAATGTTGTTTGGTCTCATGAACGTGCCCATTATTTTTATGGCTATGATGAATCATGTTTTTCACCAATATCTAGATTCATTAATGTTAGTCTCTGTGGAAAAAATCTTGGTGTATTATCTCACCTGATATGACCATTCCCAACATCTTGAGATCATGATGAATACACTGAGAGAGCTCCAACTTTACACAAAGTCTACCAAATTACAATTTTGGATCGACAATATACACTTATTGGGTCACATAATCTTGGATTAAGGTGTATCAATAGACCAAGATAAGGTGAGAGATATATATTCATAGGAGTATCATAAGAAATTTTTTGATATATGGAGTTTCATGGGTCTATCCAATTATTAAAGATTCTTTATATATGATTTCTCACACTTAGTAGGGCCCCTTACTGGATTGACTAAGAATGGTGTGAAATTCATATGTATAGAATCAAGTGAAAGATAATTTCAAGAGTTAATGGAAAGATATACTTTAGTGTCGATCCTGATCTTGGAAAATATGGGAAGATTCTACACCATTTATTATGATGCATCAAGAATCGAACAAGGATTAGTTCTAATGTAGGATAAGTGAGCCATATCTTGAATGTGTAGTCAATTATTATGGTTGGTATTTTAATCATACAATTGATAAATAATTATAAATATTCATATTTTCAGTCATATAATAGATCTATATCCATGTGGCTGATCAATTGTTAAAAGAATTCAGATTACCTATCTTATATTGGATCCATAGTAATGTGGTCAATATTATAGTAACTCTAATTTTTTTATACATTAAGTCAAGGATTATGATCACTATAATTTTCTTCATGTGGTTATTCAAGGCTTATAATCACTTAAATTTTTTAAATTTAGTATATATTTTATATATTCCATGTAATGGTTGAAGAAAACTTTCATAGTAGTAAAAAGATTATTAAAAAAATTTATATGGGTAAAATAAACATAGAAAAATAATTTAATAATTTAACAATTAAAGATACAAAAAACTTAAGCATATTCAATAACAAATGAAACAATGTTGTGATAAATTATAATTATGAAATATAGAGGCATGTTAATTATAAAAACATAAATAAAAAACTTCTCCAGGGAAACACTTTAACACCCTCTCCCATTAAACTAAAAAAACACACCAAGATGGCTTAAACTTCTGAGAAGAAACAAGGAAGTGGGTCTATAAAATTCAATGATCTTATAAATAATAACAATAAAAAAATAATGAAAAAAAAACAAAAACAATCATGATTATAACGATGATGAAAATGCCAAAAATTACTATTTTATCAAAATAATAATCAAATATAAAAAACATATCATTAACATAGTTTAATTTATTAATCATTAAATTTTATACTTATATAATTCATTTAATAATTTTGACTAGGATCATATAATTCTGGATATGAAAAATGATAGTTTATGAACATTTTTAATGAGTCATGATTAAAGAATCATGATTAATTGATCATGTTGTCAAACTGTGAAGATATAATTCTACAAAATATAGTGAGATATGATTTTCTACTCCATACTAAATGATTCAAAAAATCATGCATGAAAAATATTCCACTCTAAAATTAGTTAAAAAAATTTATTTTAATCCTAAATTTTAATAATAATAATTTATTTATTTTTATAATAAATACTAGTGCATTAAATACATTTCCACTAATAAAATAATTGAAGATAAAATAACTTTCCCTATAATAAAATATAAAGAAATCTATAATTATTATCAAATATATGTAGAATTTTCATTAAAAATGGATTTAAGTCATGGTTTTTATTGAGTATAGTGATGGATTTATCATTTATTATGATAAAAACAAGTGTTAAAGATTAATAATTATCTATATGTCATGAATAAAAAATCAAGATCATGATATTTAATATAATAAACTTGTTTAAAATATTTCATTTTCAAGAAGGGAATAGAGGAAATAAATCTATATATGAATGAGATGAGAACATGTACTATAATTATCATTTTATATATTGATGAATTATATTTTTTTAAGAGAAAATTGTTATTATTTCTAGTTTTATTAAATTAAATAAAGTGAATGTTTAAATGTACATATTTGATGAAATAAATTTCTTCTGGAAATACATGTTATGAAAAAAAAAATTAATATTTGTATCGCAAGAGAAATATAAAAAAGATTATTTATATATGTTTAGAATAAATATTTACAAATAAGTTTAAATACCTATGATAGTTTGTGTTAAAATTGTGTACAGATTATAAATGAAGAAACATGGGTCAAAACAAGAATAAAAAAGTTTATTGGGAGTTTTTCATATGCAATTGTGTCAAGACCGAACATAATAAATGATTTACTATAGTGTGACTGGTTTTAGATTAATATAAAAGAGTGTCATATGAAGGCTACTAAAATATTCCTAAGGTATTTCCATGTATTTTTAATTTATAAACTAATATTTAGTAGAGAATAAAAATGAACTTTGTGATTTGACTATAAATATTGGTTTAGAAATGTTGATGATAGGAAATAAAATTTAGTAATAGAATTTATTTTAAGGTGATTATGATTCAGATATAATTGAAAAAAGAAAAATTATATAATTTTAATAAATATATAAAATAAATATGTTTTATAAATTAATTAATACAAGAT
Source organism: Viscum album (assembly GCA_963277665.1). Classification (NCBI taxonomy): domain Eukaryota; kingdom Viridiplantae; phylum Streptophyta; class Magnoliopsida; order Santalales; family Viscaceae; genus Viscum; species Viscum album. The sequence continues at coordinate 1,190,560,375 of OY728123.1, read as the reverse complement.
ATTGTTTTAGATGTAAGAGTAGTATAAATACTCGATGGTATATGTGAAACTACCTCTATGAAATGCTAATCATTAAAAAGTTCCTTCAATCTATCCAAAAAAACCCACATCCAAAAATTGATATGTAAAATAATTTCAAAAAGAATAATATTGAAAATAGTGTTTTGAATCTTTATTGTTTTTGAAGAAAATTATAATTTTCTAATATATATACAAAATTCTATTATAAAGAACGAGTTTATTAAATGAGGATGAAATTGTGTATTCAACCTTTAGACTTGTGATTTTAGTAATAGGTTTATAATCCCCTTTAAATTAAATTTACAAACATTGGTTTTTAAATGATAGAGAATATATCATAATTTTTGGGAGAAATTAAATATAAATTAAAATTTTTAATTCATTAAAATAAAGAGAGTTGTAAAGTATTTTCAAAGAGAATAATAAATGTGGAAAGATCTTTTGTGAAATCATCCAAGTTATAATTGTTTTTTATTTTGAGGGTTATTTTTATTTTATTTTATTTTAAAATAGGGATAATACAACATAAATCTAGATATAAATAATACATAAAATCATTGCTAGAATCGATGAATACAAGGGGAATTATAAAACTATTATCTAAGGGAATAATCAATGTCATTAAATATTTAATAAATTTATGTTAATACTAATGGATATTTTTCAAGTGTTATCATTTAATTTTTTTAATAAAATTGAATTAAAAAATGAAATATAATTCCATATTTATAAGGAGAAAATATAAATTAATTTAAAAGTATGCTAAGTCGAATTAATTGATTAATTGAAAAAAGAAATTTAAGCTATTGAAAAATATTTATGGCATTTATAAAATAATCCAAAAGAAAAAGTCTGTTATTCCCATTACATGGGGATAAAATTAAATTCAAGTTTGTTACTACATTTAGAGAGTTTTTTATACCCATGAGGATCTTGGTTTGTTGATAAATAGGGTATCAAACTTAATTAATGGTTATGTGGTTATATTATATTTTTTATATATTTTTTTCAATAAGAATTGTATTGTATGATGTTAATGGATGAAACCAAACATGAATTATGTAAATGGAATAATTGGGATTCCAATGATGATTTTAAAATAAAAACATGTTTATGGGTTAAAAAAAAGGCTAAAATAATTTTGAGGCTCCCAAAATATTGTTAAAGAAAAGTAATTTTTTAACTATGTATAGTCTTCTTATAAAAAGTATTATAACATCCATATGGAAAGCTTGATTTATATTGAGTGTGTGAATTGTTAGTTTAAATACACTAAGTTCACAAATTAAATTTTTTTAGAACCTATTTCATTAATATAAAATATAAAACCAAATTGATAGTTAGATTGAAACAAAATTAAACAAAATTGATTCATTTATATATTTTTTAATCAACCATATTTTGTTAATTAAATAATAATTGACAATAAAATAAAGATAAACTAATTCATTATGGGAATAAAATATATTTTAAAAAATTTTCTATGACATGTAACAATATATCCTTCCACCTAGGAATTAATATTATTTTTATTGGAATATGACACTTAATTTAGTGTCAATGTGTTTATTAACACTTATTTGAATTTAAATAACATTATTTGGTGGCTCAATTGATCACCATATGAAAATTTCCTGGAAAGTATTAATTTTTTAATTAAAAAAGGTAAAAATTAAAAATTCACTTTTTGGGTGTTGTATTAGAAAATGGAATGTGCCATAATGTAATACCCAACACCCTACAATAGCAAGTAAACATTATATCCTAAACTATCACCCAATTCACACTCTAAAGAGACATTATCCTTAATCATATTTAAAATTTTATTTTCTAAATGTTATAATTTTATTTAAAAAAATATTTTTTTTAAATTCATCATAATGATATTATATTAATATTATTTTTGGGTTTTTCTAACAAAATTGATTTTTAAGTGAATAGTGCAACATACCGATTTTACTAATATTGTGAATTTTATGTCATTATTAGTGTATAAGTATGAAATAAAAATTTATGAAACCATTTTATTGAAACAATAAGTATTTTATAGTTTAAATTATACATTTTAAAATATAAAAACCAATGATGGATATTTTATAAATCATGTAATATATTTCTAAAAAAATGTTATACATTTTTCATGTTAAAATAGTTTTTAAAGAATTATAGAAAATGAATCATAAAAAAATTATTTAAAATTTAGAATAAATAGGTGAATATTATCTAATAAGAATCACTTTATTTTTAGGCATAATTAGTAAGTTTCATTAGATAAAAACTAGTTACTCCGAGAATAGATAAAATAGTAAAAGTAACAATTTAAGGGGTAAAGGGATTGGAATATGATAATAAATGTATAAAATTGAGTGTATGAGTTGAATCTTGAACATATATCTTCCCCAATCCATTATTTATTTTTTCTTGGGAAACAAAAAAATTTTAACATGTGATCCCTTTATATTAAGTTGAAATATTTACAAAAATGTATTTCTAACTATTTATAAAAGGGCCTCTCACCACCACTTAAAGGTACTCCAAAAAATGAAGTTTCATCTTAAGAACATACAATTTTTAATTCAACTATAATAATATTTCACTCTCTTGAAATTCTATTCACAATATATTTTCCTATTCTCTACCTTTCTAAGGAATCCTCAAAGAGAAACCAGAAGCTTCAGAGTAAGTTATATCTTTTTACTGACTTATTTTCCTTTTATATTTACATATAAAATTTATTTTTCCCAATATCATATGATGATTTTAGTATTTATATTATAATTAATTGTGTTATATTTTATAAATAAACAATAAATAAATTTTCCTTTACCTTAAGAAAAAAAACCGTCATTCGTGTATTGTGCGGACTACTGCCTCCATGACGCAATATGATTCATTTTTCTTAATGCCTTACTAGTTTGGATATAAGGATGGTATTATTTCATAAATATTATCTTCATGATATCAATAAGGTTCTGGTATAAAAAATATGAGATCCTACTAATGATATGATCAAGAAAATACCATCCTTAATTTAATCATTTTAAATAATCCCACTAAGAGGATAATATTTTCTTTTTTTAAAATTAGGGCCAAAGCCTATTTTTATTATTAAAGAAAAGAACTATTTTTATCTGGGTAGAGGGATACCAATTAAATATCCCATATATACAAGGAAAATTGTCCCATGAACATGGACTAAAGGCCTAGTGTAGCGTTATGCCGACATTATCCGGCTTACATCATGCCTATGCCACTACCTTCCCGTGTCATACCTACATCACTACCTGTGTTGTAAACCCCCCAAGTGGATTGCAAGTATTTGAACCTTTTTATCATTAATTTTTTTATATTACATTAATAATCAAGAAATAAGATCATTATGCTTATTTTATTAGGATATTACAACAAAACCACCTCACAATCATTTATTAAATCATGGCATTTTGATGTTTGGTTTGATTTAACCACCTAATTGAAAAATAATATTAATTTATATGATGATTGAATATGAGAATATAATCACTGATATAGTATGATATAAATGACAAAATGTTTTTTTTGTTTTTTAGATGTTATATTAATATTTAATTCATTAGTTAATAAAACACACTTCGATCATCAAGAACCATTGAAATATGATTTTTATCAATTACATATTCAAGTATAAAGACTAAAACACTCATGAATGAAATTTAAAACATTGAAAATAATTATAAATATCCCAAATAGTTTCTTTAATGATCTAGTGATGATAAAATTTGGAATAAGAATGAATACAGACACTATTATTATAAAATTAGTACACCCAATCCAAACTATAAACACCTGATGTGGAAAATCAATAGAATTAATATAGATAATGACTATTTATAAATATTACAAATGATAATGTATTATATTAAATTTCAAAATTAAGTTATTAATATAGCTATCGTTTTGACATAATAGGTTAAAGTACATTCATGGAAGTTAGGAAATTAGGTAAAGGTTTTACGTCTCAATTTCTTCTCTTTGAGATATGTTTTGTATTATGTATTAATATTCTTTTATTCGGTGTATATATTCTACCTATTCGAGTTTTTATTACATGAAATTAATTTATTCATGGTATTTTAAGATCAATTTTAGGTACACTATTTCAATATGTTATTATTGAATTTCTACCCAAGCCATATATGGGGGTTTTCCATCTCAATTTTCATTTTTTGAGATTAATGTTATAATCACAACCTATTTTAATTTGCGTGGTTCATAAATTTCCATGGAATATTTTTTTCCAATATTAACCATGAAATTTAAATTATTTTCATGAATTTATTATTATCCAACCCTCATATTATTTTGATTCAAGTGTTATTAAAATAATTGTAAAACTTAATATTTTCTTTGGTGGAAAATACATCCTATGTTTTAGAAAAGTAAAAGTGTGTATAATTTCCTATAAAATTCATCCATGTATAGAAACTAGAAAGTTGGTACAGATTTGGCATTGATTCACCTTGGGGTAATCACCCTACAAAGGTATAATTGATCCTTGAATCAAGTATCAACCTGTTACATGATGAGTGGGTGTAAGACTTCACAACTAGCACGACACTTTGAGGGGATAAACTTTGGCATGTTCACATACTATTAATGAATCTTGATGAAGTATTTTTTCTACCATTACCTTGGCCTCCTAAAAATTCAAACTATTTAACCAAATTAATATCTTTTATGGATAACCTGATACATTTTAAGTACCCTCTACACTATATTTCCTTTATAAGGGTACTTAATATTACTTTAATGATACCCTATATATTCTAAATTGATTAAGGTATTCTCTCCCAAACATACACATTATTATATTTAATAAGTATGTATTTTATTTATGTAATTATAATTATATAGATAGACAAGTTTTATTTAGTAATATGTTCTTCAAGTAATGTAATGAAAGGTATTAATGACATTTATGGTGAATTTATTGGAATTAACTAGGTGATGGGTGGGGCCTTGAATTATAAAGACCCTCAATGTATCAATAGGTATCACGAGAAAAAATAGTTTGGGTATTGGTGAATACCGCTTCCCATAATATGATAGTGTCTTGGATCAAGTCCTTGATCGTGATTTTTGATATCTTCCATTATGTATACCATTAGTATAAGTTCATTGATCATTGTTATCCATGTTTCATTTATTTTCATGGATATAGCATGCCCTTAGTTTTAGCTGGTCATGGAATCATGTTTTTCACTATTTCTTGCCATTTCACTTATTCAATTATTATGTTATGAATGTTTTCATTGTATTCTAATCTTTAATGTGAATTAGAGCTCACCCTTTTCTATTTTACTTTCCCCATAAAACCTAAATAAGGACTATGTGTAACTTTCAGGGTTGTGATGGAAGGGAAAATATTTTTCTCACAATATATTCATGTTTTATCTTATATAATTTAAAAATTCATTATGTATTTTTTTTTCAAAGCTACTAAACAACTAGATCCTTTGTGAACACTTTTATTTTTTAACAATAATGCAGTATAACTACTATCTATGGGTTTCCAGAGTCTGGGATATTATAATTGGTATAAAAGGAAGTTTAGTAGAAACCTTAGGGATAGATTTATATTTAAAAATTTATATTGAAAAAGAATTATTAAAAAACCATATATATTTATAGGGAACTCTCTAGAAAACATCATAGAAATTGTATTTTTCAATTCAATATCATGAGATAATTATGTGTATTCAATTATAAAAATATGATGAAAAACTGGAGGAATATGAACCGTATCAACACCCACCATCAATTCAAGGACATGCCCCCTAAATAAGTTAATGAAGTTGGAGTTGAGAAAAATAAGTTCATAAAAATTTTAGGGTAGTTTACCTAGGTTATTTAAAATGATCTCACCAGTATAGAGTGAACTATTGATCTGTAACATAGTGTAACTACGTTGGATCACTTCAAGTGATAATAGACTATAATTCAGTGGAAATACTAATTCATTGGTATCCAAATAATGGATCAAGATCCTAGAGAAGATATTAGTCTCTTTATAAAGTAGTGAAAAGGAAATAGTCATCATGGTAGTCTGTCTTATAAAGGGAGATATAAAACAACCATGGTTTCTAATTCAAAACACTAAAGAGGAAGATGAGATCAATTTCATGTAATGGGTAACTTTTAAAGATGTATTCTATGAAAAATAATTTCTTCATGTTCATGGAGAATAAATTGAAAAGAATTTACTCTATATTAAAATAATATAAGGAGGAAAATATGTTTTTGAATATGAGGCTAACCGTATTAGGTTATCTAGGCATGTTATGAGAAATGTAAGTTGACTAGAAAGAAGGATTAATCATTTCTTTAATAGTATAAAGCTAAGCCTTCAAAGGGAATTGGTCTCTGAGACCATTTATTTATATGAGGACATAGTCTCAAGAATAATTAATATAGAAAAATATTTATCTAGTAAGTATGTATTCAATAGAAATCAGGAGAACATGAGGATATTTGAGAATAATTGTAAGAAAAATGTGGAAAAGTGGAAGAAATGAAGTGTGTGATTTACCACATGTGATATCTATGGGAAGAAATAATATGGGGCTTGAAATAAGGGTAACAATGTTTGTTACATGTATATAGAAATAGTTTATCGATCTCAAAAATATAAGGGAAAGTAAAAATTTATTGGTATTCAATGTTTTAACTATAGGGAGAAGTTATTATAAAAATCAATACCCCAAATTTCAAGGGAATTTACCATTGAAAAGGAAAAGGGAGAAATTTTTTGTGATTATGAAAATTCAAGTATAATTTCATAATTACAAGGTGGTAGGTACTTTGATCCATTCCACAAAGTAAGATAATGTTTTATTTGATTTCGTATCTTCACACTATTTTATATCTTCCATATTTTCCAAAAACATTAGACACTTCCCTAGCACCATAGTAAGGGAGTTACCAATTAAGACACTAAGTTTTAATCTTATGGTAAGAAAAATGTGTTATGTAGTTCTAATTATGATGGATGAATATACCATATTTGAAATATTTTCTATTATACCTATTATTGACTTTGATATGATCCTTGGTATGTATTGTATTTCAAACTATAATGACAAAATTATTTCTAAGAGAAGGAGATTATGATTCAAGAATGTTAGGTGTAATATCTTATCTTTAGAGGAGAAAGTTAACTATCTAAATCATTTCTGGATCCTCCCCCAGTAGTACTACTTAATAAATTTCTCATTAAAATAAAAATCCAAGCATTATATATGGATGAGTAAGATATTGTAAAAATAGATGATGTATATGTGGTATAAAAATTCATTTATATTTTTCTAAAATAATTACTTGTTCATACACTAGAGCATAAAATTGAGTTCTCCATTGAACTCATTCTTGATGTAAAGATTATATTAAAAAATCTTTATAGAATGAAACCATTTAATTTAGTGGATTTAAATAAATAGTAGAAAGATTTGAATGATAATAGATTTATACTCCCTAGTGTTTCACCATGGAGATCCATTATTTTATTCATGAAAAAGAAATATGGGTCTATGAGACAATTAATAAAGTATAGAGAGATCAATTTCATTTATATAAAGAATAAGTATCCTTTTCCACACATTGATGACATATGTTTTCAACTTCAAGGAGAAAAATAAGTTTCAAATATATATCTTCACTCTGGGTATTATCAGCTAAGGGTGAAGAAGGATGATATACCAATGAAAACCTTTCAAATGAGTTATGTCCATTAATAGTTTATAGTAATGCATTTTAGATTGGATAATTCACTTTCCAAGTTTATAGGTCTAATGAATATAGTGTTCAAGGTGTATCTTGATAAATTTTTCATGGTATTCATTTACTATATCTTGATATACTATAAGATCAATAAGGAGTATGAGATATATTTTTAAATAATTATGGATCCCATTATAAAAAATTAATTATATAGAAAGTATTATAAGTGTTAATTATAACTCAATGAAGTTTTTTTCTTGGATATACTATCTCTAAGGATAGGATATCTACTGGCCCTTCAAATAAAAAGGAATTCAAATAATTTACTACACTAATGCACATAAATAAGATTTGATATTTTATAGTTTTAGTAAGTTACTATATATGGTTTTTTCAAGAATTTTCATGGTTACAAAATCTATTAACCAAGTTAACATATAATGGGGTTAAAAGAACATGGTAAAGAAAATATGAAGAATGTTTTGAAGATATGAATAAGAAACTGATTAATGAATTGGAATTAACTCTACTATTAGGTAAGGAAGGATTTTAAATATATAGTGATTCATTGAATAAGGGACTTGGTTGTATCCTTATACATAATTATGGGGTGATTTCCTATGCATCAAGGAAACTGAAAATCCATGAACTAAACTATACAAATTATATAATTGAGTTGGAAGCTGGAATATTTTCCTTAAAAATATAGAGGCACTACCTCAGGGATAAATATTCAATATATATACTAACCATAAGATTTTGAAGTATATATTATCTCATAAGGAACTCAAATTGAGGAAAATAATATGGTATGAACTACTAAAGGACCAATATTTCTTGATAAACTACTACCTTGGGAAGGAAAACATGGTGAATGATGTATTGAGTAGAAGGGACCATGGTATTCGAAACATGATGAGGATTAATAAGGATCAAATATATAGTGATTTAGTAAATATGGGTTTGGTGACTTTTAGGAAAGGGGATCCAATATTTCTTTTTTCCAATCAATTGATAAAATATTATTACCAGAAAAGATAGAGAAGTACCAGATGGGTGAAAATAAAGAACCAAGAATTAAATAAGTTAATGGGGGTAAATTTACATATTTATTCTATATTGATAGATTTTTAATATTTAGGAAGAGGTCAGGTGTTTCTTCCATACCATAGTTAAATAAGGAATTCCAGATGAAGCACATATCTCAAATTTTTATATACACACTTATAACACACATATGTATATGGATTTAAGAGAACAATTTTAGTTAGATTGTGTGAAGTGGGAAATTAAGACTATGTGTATAGAGGCTTAGTATGTCAGTAGGTGAAGGCTCAAATACAACATATTAAGGGTGATATAATACCTCTTCCTATACCTATATGGAAGTGGGACAATATTATAATTGACATTGTTACTAGAATCTTAATGCCTCAAACGAAGAATGATTCTATATAGTTTATCATTGTTATTCTTAAAAATTATACTCATTTCATAGAAATAAGAAAATATCTATTCCTTGAACACCTTTCCCATTTCTATATCAAAGAAATCACAAGGCTTTATGAGGAAAATATATCGATTTTATCTGATTGAGACCCTTGGTTTACATAAAAATATTAGAAGAGCCTTTAAGGGTATCTCAACAATGATATTCATTTATGTACCCCCTATCATCCCCATACTAATGGGAATTCTGAAAGGACTATCCATACTTTGGAATACATTATGAGATCATTTTCCATTAACTTTCAATGTATGTTAGATTAGTATCTATATTTGGTTGAACATCAATACAATAATAGCATTCATTCAAGAATATAGATTGCAATATATGAAGAATCATAGGGAAATATGTGTTTTACTCTAACCTATTGGGATGAATTTGGAGATAAAAAGTTAGTTTTCCTAGATCTCTTAAAGAAGACAACTATCAAATATTTAGGATCAAGTTAAATCATCCTATATTAGATAAAATATCTAAGCTGATAATTGAAGGAAATAATTGGAATTAAATTTTGGGATCATGTATTCTTGATTCTTTCACCATGGGAGTTGTAAGATTTTTTAAAAATAAGAAGTTTATCCCTATATACATCAGGTCTTTTGAAATACTAGAATGAATTTGGGTTGTAACTTATCAATTTGATATGCCTCCCAACCTTACTAAAATAAATTATGTCTTCTATGTTTTATTTATGAGGAAATACATGTTGGATCCAATGCATATCTCAAATATGAAGTAATAGAGTTTTATTTTTAATTGTCTTATAATGAAGAACTTGTACATATTCTTGACACCAAAGAGGAAGTGCTGTAAAATGAAAAAAATCGGTTGGTGAAAGTCCTATAGAGAAATCAAAAATTAGAAAAGGAAACTTGAGAGCCTAATGAATCTATGAGGAAGGAAAATACACACTTGTACAATAGCTAATATATACCCCAATTTTGTGGAAGAAATTATTTAAGCTTTTGAGAATGTAATACTCGAGACCCTACGTTAGTAGGTAAACACTATTTTCTAAACTATCACACAATGAACACTCTAAAGAGCATTTATTCATAAGTATATTTAAAAGTTTAATTTATAAATTTTATAATTTTTTTAAAAAAAATATCTTAATTTTTTTATTTTTCATAAATATGTTAGATTGAGATAGTTTTTTGGTATTTTTCTTAAATAATTGTTTTTATGTGAATAATACAATATAAATGTTTTACTAATACTATGCCTTTTATGTCATTATTTGTATATAATTATTCCGGATAAATTTATGAAACCCTTTTCTTTAAAAAATATTTATTTTTTATTAACATTAGATATTTTAATATATTAATTAAAATTTACAAACCCATGATTGTTATTTTAAAACTCATGTAATATTTTTCTCAAAAATTGTTTTAATATATTATTTATTTTTAATATTAAAATTAGTATTTTACACTCATGGAAATTGTATTAGAAAAAATTGATTTAAAATTTAAAATAAGTAATTATAAATTATCTAATAATCTTCACATGAATTTTGGGAATAAATATTATGATACCTTAGGTAAACATCAATTTCCATGGTAAAATATAAAATGGGAAAAGTAATAAGTCAAGGGGTAAAGAGATAAAAAAATGATAAAAACATGTATAAAATTGAGTGCATGCGAAATAGATTAACCTTATCTCTTCCCAACTCAATTATTTCCTATTTTTGGATCCACTTCACTTGTTTAGAAAGTGATCCCTTTATATTAATGTGAAATATTTTAAGAAATTTCATTCTCACCATTTATAAAAGGATCCTCTCACCACTCCTTCAAGGAATTCCTAAAAATTCAATTTTTACTAAAACCATACTTTTTTACTTCCCCCAGAATACTATTTCATCCTCTAGAGATTTTGATCAAAATACATGATCATAATCCCTTCCTTTCCAAGGAATCCTCTAAGAGAAACTCAAAATTCTTAATATAAGTTCAATCCTTTGTCTAATTACTTTTCCATTTAAAATTTAGCTTTCCCAATATATTATGAAGAATTAAGAATTTATAGTTTAATTAATGTTTTTATATTATGGGAATTAGAACTTATAAGATTTTCCCCATCCCTTTATAAAAGTGAAACCATCATTCATGTGTTGTGCAGATTACCGCCTCCATGATGCAACATGATTCATTTTCCTTCGCCACCTTACAAGTATATATCTAAGGATGTGATTAATGGGTGAATATGATTTTTATGATATCATTAAGGTTATTGTATGAAAATTTTCAAATCCTATTAATGATATAATCAATAAATGATCATCGTTAATTTAATCATTTAAAATAAGCATACTAAGAGGATAATTTTTTTCCAAATTATGTAATGTTTTCATTATTGTAATACAATGTTCCAAAGACCCAACTAAATAGTATTTTTATAGTACAATTTCATGTGTACAGTGAGATATGAATGATGTATACCTTCCATTATAGTGTATAAATTTCTACATCAATTATTTAAATGGTAATATATATAGATTAATTGTCATATCAAAAGGTTATAGTAGATCCCAGTCTATAATAAGAACCTTAAGATATAATGAAATTAATCTTACATATATTTCCCATGGTCTAGATACAATCATACTAATTGTACATAGTTGATGTATGACTATCAGGTGATGGGGGATAATAAGATTTAAGACTTATTCTCATGAAGTTTTCACTTGGTGATCTCTAATAGGTGAGATCATGAGGACAAAAACTCCAATAGGAAAACCACATGTTTGAGGTTTTATTGGTTTTCCCTATCTATATACATGTGTATTGGTCTCTAGACTTGAGATCATTATCAACATGTTCTAATTGAGCACGTGCTTTGATTCAAGGAAAAAACAATGATAATGAAATCATGGTGAGACATCTTGTGTTGGGTGCATAATTAGGTGTATGACATTGGTTGAATGACCAAGATTAAATTTTCTACTTTCGAATTGAAGAAGTAATATATCTCGGGCCTGGTTGATCAGAATGGTAGTACCTTTATAAATCTTTCACCAAGGTAGTCATATGTAAATTCATTCAGTTAGATATAAAAATAATAAAGCAATAAATTACGATGACACAAATGTGTTTCCTACTTTATGAGATATAGAAATAAAAAGTGATTATATCACACAATATGTGATTATAGGTTGGTTGTCATTACTAGGGTTATTACTTATATCTTTAGGGGCCTTGATGGGTTTCTAGACTCCACTATCGGTCTATAAATAGTATACACTACTATTGAGATAAGTACCTATAGGGTCACACATAATAGCATATTCGAGATTCTACCCTATTATAGTGAAATGGTAAATAGTACATGGTGGGCCCCACCCAAGGGTCCAATAATTGTCCAGTTTTTTCGATCACCATAAAATTAATAAATTCATTATTATTCAAGTAAAGAATAATTTGGTTGAATTTATTTATAAATTTTATTCACAAGTTATTAAGTGATTACATGAAAAATATTATATGAATGAATATTATTTTAATATTATTGGTTCTTTTAATATTAGCAGTAATTACGAGTTGAGTTAAATAACACAGTTTTATCATGTAATATATTAAATTATATATTACAGGGAAGTGATAAAATATAAATAATATTTATAATGTAGTTTAGTTCACCAAAATTATTTATTTATTATTATTTTATTGGATGTTAAATGTAGGAGGGATGGATAACCCTTTCCGGGTATTTGAAGCATCCACTATAAATTGTAGAAGAGAGGATCATTCCATATACTATTCATTCATTAAGAATCAGAGAATATATATATCCTCTCATTATTTTTAGATAGATAAGATCTCGATCTAGGTGATCAGATCGATTTTGCCTCCTTGTATCGAAGAAATGTTGATGCAGTGATCATCAGGATGTCAAAGAAATCATCAGATCACTTCTCTAGCACATGAAATTTGACGATCGATGATCCAAAAGATTTTTTGAGAATCTGTGGTCGATATAGAGGAATTATTATTTGGATCCTTAAAGAAACAATCACTGGTTATGAATGATAAAAGATAATGCTTCATTTTAAAACAATGTATTTGTTCAATTTAATTTTCTTCCTCAGTTTAATTTATGTGATATCCTCGACACTGTACTGGGGATTGAATCTCTAGAGAAAAAAGTTCTGTCATCCCAGTGATGAAAAATTAAAGTCCCTTACGTACCTGATTCCACTATGCAACTGGATACCTTTAATTGGTATCATTGGTATTTTTTTAATTTTTTGATCCATGAAAATTTAATTAGCATTAAGTTTAAGTAGAGAGATTTTAATCAGTGCCAATGGAACATACTGTGTGTTGATCCAATTTTGGATAGAAAAGTTATGGCCATCTAATTTTTTTTTAATATGGGTTATTTTAAGGGTTTTGGGTATTAAAATTTTAAGAATGATATATATATATATACATATATATGTATGTATGTATGTATGTATCATGTTCTTCTTTTTCTGGCATTTCTAGTGGTCTCACTAGTTAATTCCACTTTCTGGATGGATTCTGATCACTAAAAAACACCGACTAGTGGTGAATTGATAATTTGTGGAATCAAATTATATTTAAAATAATTATATTGTTTTTTAAAGGATATATTATCCTTTTTTTAGAAAATTAATATAAATACTTAAAGGGGACTATGGTGGAAAAATTTTAGGATGAGGTTGCTATATGTAATTTTCCACATATCAAAAAAAATATTCAATAAAACCATTTGTGGAGTGATTTGGATGGGTCAAGTTGATGATAAAAAATGTCAAAATCAAACATAATCTTCCACTAGAATCCAAGTGGGATCCTCCTATTGTCTCTCATGTTTGGCCGCATAGTTGAACTCCCCTGTGGGATCATCTATCACCTCTAGCCACATCTAATGGCTCACTCAACATGCAACACCCTCTCTAATGCAGTTTTCCCATGCCAAGATCCCTTTATCCACATCCAAACCATCCACCGAATGCCCCCGCCAGCATTTTTTGGTGTCCACCATTTTGCCATCCCACGCCAGCCATCCCACTGATCTTGTCTAACATTTCGGTCCCACCTTTGACCCAAGACACCATGAGCCGCAACAGAGCCATGCTCGTTATCTTCTATTGTCTGAACATCGAGATGCATCCCGAACTACCTCCTCCATTTATTGGAAAACCCCCTCGAAGCACCGTTGGCCTCCTTTGCTCCAAACAGGAAACCCATCCATGAGGTACCTCCCAAACCACCCTGCATACCCACGATCCATCTAGATCGGGCTCCTGATGGTTTCCTGTAGGTCCAGTTCGGACTCTGGTAGGTTTTTCCTGACTCGAATCAACCAGTAATTGGCTTAGGAGGGTATAACTGACCCATATTAAATCAGGGTGGGACTTCCTAGACCAGAACACCCTTTCAAGGGGTCTGCCTAGCCCAGAATGGACCAGCGCAGGTTTCCCAACCCAGATTGGCCCTACCGAGGTTTCGAGGCCTGGGTATATTTTAAATAATCAAAATTAATTATGTAAATTAATTTAATTTCATAATTAAATTAAATTAATTAAAATTAATTTTTTTTAAAATAAAATATTTTAATACTTCGAAAAATTAATTTAATTTTTTTATTAAATTAATTAATTAATTAATTAATTTTTTAGAATTAAAATTAAATTAATAGAGGATTGAATATAATTAATTTATTTGAATTAATTAATTTAATTTAATTTAATTATTTTCCTCATACTTAAATTATTGTAATTTAATTTTATCACACTTTTAATTTTACCTGATGACTAGTCTTGAGCACTAACCAAATATTTGTATGCATGTTATTTATTTATTTAATTATTTAATTGCATGTGATGATTGTAAAAAAATAAGACGGTCTGTGTATTGTCATTTTTTCAGTAAATATGTATAAGGGACTATTTTTCCAATTTATATGTTGTATATTGCAATCCCTAGACCCTCTCGACTATATGTGAGTATACATGTATAAATAACGATGGTGTTATAAGATGTATACCCACCACGATGAAGTAAAATCTAGACAAGATGTGAACACACTGGATAGGAGATGAGTTACATCATGAGTCAAGCTATAACTCAGGTATGAAACCCCAATAGGTCATGATGGATCCATTATTTCTAAAATGGATTAATCATAATTAGATGCTCAAGACCAGTCAGCTATAATTATTTCCTTTATGAATTGTTTCTTATTTTGTGTGTGTGCATGTTTACAGTGAGATCACGTAAAATAATAAATAATAAAAATTCATAAATAAATAATGGATGATTTTTCATTAATTTTCAGTTGCGAGAATGATAACATAGTATGAATTGATTAATATAAATGGAATACATTTTCCAAAAAAATATAAAAACCCTTAAATAAATATTAAGTCAAAAATTCCATCCATCATTTTAATTTGAATGCAACTAGTTATTTGGGGTTCATGGTTATCCCTTATTGAGGGTGCCACATATTACTGGGGAGTTCTTATGAGAATAATGAGTTAACTTAACTGGATTTGGCAGTAAATGAGTAATCATAGATAGCATGTTGCAAATTTTGAGGCAAGTGTTGAGTAAATCATTTTTTTGATTTTGTATGCTAGGAATTCACTCAACTGATCAATGAGCCACAAGTTAATGTGTTTGGTCAGTTAAAATCTTACCATAAACTCTCCAAGTAGTGTCATATCCATAGATTGAATACTATGCAGGGAAGTTTAATTATCCTTTCCACTATAATAATCAAGTGGAAAACTATTTTGATTCTAGTAAAGATGGTTCCTAGAATTCAATAAAATAGTGGGATATATTTAATGATTTAATTAATTAATAAATAATTTGTAAATCGGTAATCAAGATAAAAAGTATTAATCTACTAGTTCTATTTTTGTAGAAGAAGTCAAGTAATTTCAAAAGAACATTGAAATAATATTGGACAAAGTCAATGTACTATCCAAAATAAGTTTCCAAAGCGTAGTATAGGTACTTGCGCAGAATACAGTGATATAGGATATTCAAGTTTCTAGAGTCCCATATACCTGTTAAGACACCTTGGGAAGCGAGGGTGTAAAAATTACTTATAGGAGACTCATGTACGACACATATGATGGTTATTTCATATTGATGATGGTTATTTGTGGATACTACGTCAAGACATGGTTGATATTTCATGTAGTCTCATCTCTAAGAAGCTTGCGAGGAGAAAGTGAAGCAATGATATAAATAAGGTGATGACTACACTGGACATGTGTAAATTAAAATATGGATCATGATATTTCAATGGACCCCTTTCTCATATCATTTTCTCCTATTTAATCCAGTCTCATTTAATATTTCAAAATGAACAGTATAGAGTAAACTCTCCATTACCCTTTAGGTAAACATCTCTTAAGTAAATAATAACTTCAAATAAAGATTTGTCTTTAGTTATTATGAAAACAAGATGAAAGACAAGACAAAAAGGCCAATGTATTTTGTAACACCAAATTCATCTTCACAATGTTATTCATAGAAATTGGTATTAAATTGAAGGTTATTTTCTTTGAATATCCTGAAATAAATCTAAAGAAGATGAATGTAATTAAATAAATTAAAGAAGTAAGAAATCACTTCTTCTTTAGGTATATTCATCAATTTCATGTGATTCTATCTATTTTACTTCTTGGATATTGAATAAAATTTTTCTATCACATATTTTTATTTAAATACAATAACCAAGTAAGTTTATAAAAGTTACAAGAAGTAAGGTTTATTCTCTAAGTATCCAAGAAAGGGCATTTCCTTAGTCAGTGGTGAGAATAACATAACTTCTAATTTCCAAGTAAATGATTCTAGTTGAACATTTGTTAATAATTACCAAAATATGTATCCTATATTTCCTTTGGACACAAGGATAAATTATTATAATTCAGGAATGATTTTTTTTTGTGTTTTTTAATACTCAATCAATAGTTTAGTGATACATGAATCCTAGGTAATACATGATGAATATTAAATGCAAGAATTATATCCCTAGTTTTGAAAAAATAATTCTTTATCATGTAAAAATAAAAATGGATGTCAAGATATACCCAATATGGTATTTACACTCAATTTATCTAAACACCTTAGGTATTATCAATGTATATACTTATTTAGTTTGGAAAAACAAACCTTTAGAAATATAGGTATGCCAGAATGCTTTTGGAATTAGTTCATATAGAGATCGTGAACTATTACAAGAGTAAGCTAGTGGTTGATACACTTCATATGATTACTTAAATATTTAAGGAATGGGAAAGTGAAGTATGGTATATGCATGGTCATAAAATATAAGATGCTTTAGACAATCGTGCTGAAGAATATCTTGACAAAGAATTCATTGATCATTATAATATAGCATGGAGTAAATACTAAATGTGCATTACCTTATCCATTTAAAAGTTATGATTATGATAAGAAGGATATATGATTATTCTTACATGTTAACATTGATAACAAAATGTAGCATGGAGAAATTTCTAAACGCAAATTTCTTTATACACATAAGATTCATGATGTAAGTAAATGGAGTATAAATGTTGCAACTTATATTCATGGTAGATACTTCCATTATTTTTTAAGACATGCATCGCAAATAATAGTATTATCCCATAAACATTATCCAACTATCATGAATAATTGATATCATATAAGTTATTGCATGATGAAAATATATTATTTCATAAGCATGTGTGTTTAAATGAAAATAGTTTGTTGAAGATCTAAACAAACTTGCATAAAAAAAAGTGCATCTAAAGTAATTGTACTAAAAGTTTTTTTGGAAATTATAGAAATCCCTATGATAGAAAACTATAGTAAAGTGATATACTACATTTTTATAAAACAATGCACAACTCTACTTGAGATAGTGGGAGAAATATTTTCTTGAGTTTATTCAATGTTAGAGATAAATAAGTAGTTGGAATAGGAATGAGTTCCCCAAGAGGTGTGGAAGAAGGATGTTACAATGATACATATTATATAGGAAATTCAAAACTGTAGTTAAGGTTTTTTATTCACCAGAGCTAGTTATATGTTATTCAGTGATAATAATAATTCCTAAAAATAAGAATTATATTGGAATTAGATAAAATTAAAAAGACTAATTAAAATTCAATAATGGATTCCTTATGTCAAAGATCATGGGATTCTTATTTTGAATATTGCGGTGGGTATTCAAGTGAAACTATACATAGATGTTACAAGTGTGGTACAAATAAGACTCGATTGGTAATACCAAGTAGTTATGACTAAATCCATTATAATTTTACTTATCATAACTACATTATATGATAATTTTATTGATCATTAGATTTCAATACCACTAATCATGGAAGGTGTATATATAATGTAATTAGAAAGGGATGGTGACATCATAGAATGCCAATAATGGGTAAAGTTACTTAAATAGAGTTCATGATTAAAGTAAGAAACATGATCATAGAATATTCATTTGGAATTAATATTTTCTATATATATACAAGATTTTAGTGGAAGGGTTATTGTTTTACAAGTAAAATATTTTTGGTAACATATAGAAAACAACTATTGGTATTATAGTTAGTCAAGACCAGGATGAAAGTAAAACTCCAGTGATTGAATTAAAGTAGAAACCCAAGTTTTGGGGAACATAATCTACTGAGGTGGATCTAATAGTTTCTTAGACCTAGTAAATCATACATATATTGACATGGTATTGAAACATACAATTTGGAAAAATTCAAGATAGAATTGTTACCAGTTTTATATGGAATATATATCTCTAAGAAGAAATTCATAGGCATAAGAGGAGATTAAAGTGGTGAATTGAATTCCATACACTTTTGTGATGGACCGACCACATATTCTATAATATATACAAGACATGATATTATCAACATAAATTTTTTGATAAGAAAGTATCAGTTATATCCTAGAGAACTGAAAGGGAAGCAGTCAGAACTATAAAATTTTACTTGACAAGTATAAGAGATATATACCTGGTATGTGGAGAGGAAGGAATATTAGTTTTGAGTGGACACGAACTAGTCTTAATTGGATTAATTCGATCTAATATCAAATTAATTCTAAGGGAATGAGAAAGATAATATCATACAAGCCAGTGGTATCCAAATCTATAAATACTGAGTACGTTGCAACTTATGAGGTAGCTAAGAAGTGGTATATTATATGCAATGATTTGTTCCAGTTCTTAGAATCACACCTAGTAAGTAATGTTTTATCATTATGATAATTATATTACTGACACTAGACACAATTTCAATCTTAGAAAGTGTAAAAATGTATACAGTTGGGGTTTTCATCTCTTGAGGAGTCTTAATCAAGGAGGCAAGGCCACACATAGCAGAATAACCATGAAACAAAGTCATGGTAGACCCAGAAACTAATGTCATAACTCAGTAGAAACATGATCTTAATACTGTGAGAGCTAACAAGGGTGGTTAGAAAGTTGGTTATAGTTCAAGTGGGAGCGTTGTAATAGTGGGTGTCCCATACCCAACTAAATAGTATTTTTATATTACCATTTCATGTATACAGTGAGATTTTCATGATATACACTTACCATTATAGTGTATATATTTCTGCATCCACTATTTAAATGGTAATGTCTATAGATTAATTATCATATCAAAAGGTTATATAAGATCCAAAACTATAATTAGAACCTCACGATATTATGAAATTAATCTTACATATTTGTCCTATGGTCTAGATACATCAAACTAAATAAACACAGTTGATGTCTAACTATTAGGTGCTCGGGGATCATAATCATTGATTCTTCATATCATGAAGTTCGTAGTTGGTGATCTCTAGTATGTGAGATCATGTGGAAAGACCTACCAATAGTATCACCATTTTTTCAGGTTTCATTGGTTATTCCTATCTACAGACATGTGTATTGGAATCCTAACTTGAGATCATTATCAATGCGTTTCATGTGATCACATACTTGGATGCAAGGAAAAAAACATGATAATGAAATAATGGTGAGGTATCTTGTTTTGGGTGCATCATTGGTGGTATTATATTGGTTGAATAATCAAGATAAAATTTTTTTCTTCCAAATTGATGAAGTAATATATCTCAGTCCTAGTTGATCAAGATGGTAGTACCTTTATAAATCCTCGTCCAAGGTAGTTGGAGGTAAGTTCATCCAATTAGATCAAAAAATAATAAATCAATAAAGGATGATGACATGAGTGTGAGTCATGCTTTATGATATATTTAAAGACAAATATATTATATTACATAGTATGTGTTCATGGGTTGAGTGTCATTATTATGACTATTCCTTATCTCTTTAGGGACCTTGATGGGTTTTTAGTCTCCGCTTCTAGTATGTCAATAATATTCACTACTATAGAGATAAGGTCCTAGAGGGTCACACATAATAGTGTATTATATAATATTCCCTATTATGGTGAATAGGTAAATAGGAAAAAGTGGGACCCACCATAGGGTTTGAGAATTTTCTTATTTTATTGATCACTGTTGAATAAAAAAATTCATTATTATTCAATTAAGGAATAATTTGGTTGAATTTAATTATTAATATTATTCACAAGGAATTAAGTGAATACATGAATAATATTATATGAAAAAATATTTTTTTAATATTCAAGTTTTGTTTAATATTAGCGGGAATTATGAGTCAAGTTAAATGACTCAAGTTTATAACATAATGTATTTAATTATATATTACAATGAGGAGATAGGATATAAATAATATTTATGATTCGGTTTAGTTTTTCATAATTATTTATTTATTTCTATTTTAGTGGATGTTAAATGTATGGGGGAAGGGAACCCTCTTCAAGTATTTGAAGCATCCATTATAAACAAAAGAAGTGAGGTTCATTCCATGTAATTTTCATTCATTCAGAATCATAGACTCTCTATCCTCTTTCACTTTCTATATAGAAAAGTTATCAATCCAAGTGATCAGATCGAGTTCATCTCCCTGTATAAAATGAATGTTAATGTGGTGATCATCAGGACATCTAAGGCATCATTAGATCACCATGCTGGCACCTATAATTTTATGATCAATGACCCCATAGATTTTTGAAGAGCATGTGGATGATCTAGAGGGATTATGCTTTGTATCCTTTGAGTAATGGTCACTAACAACGAGTGATGGATGATCACACTTCATTTTTGAATAGAATATTTGTTTAGTTTAATTTTTATACTCAGTTTCATTCACACAAGATCCCCAGGACTATACTGGGGCACATATCATTGGATAAACAAGTTCTATCATCCTCGTGATGAAAAATTTAAAATCCTCATCCAACCATATTCCGCTATGTTCCATATTACCTTGATTAATATCATTTACTTATTCAACTACATTCTTCCAATTATGAAATATCAAACTAAAAAACACTAAATAAATCCATCATGCTTATATTATAATTATATTACAAAAACCCACCTCATAACCATTCATTAAATTAGGATCTGTTCATGTTTGGGTCAGTTTAACCACCTAATTGAACAATACTATGAATTTATAACACAAATGAATGAATATGGGAACGTAATTACAATTATAATATTATATAAATGAGTAAATAATTATTTTTTTGGTTCTATATATGTTATATCTATATTTAACTTTTTAATTAAGAAAACATACTTTGATCGCCAAGAATCACTGAAACTTGCTTATTATCGATTTCATCGTCAAGGATAAAGACTAAAATACTCATGAAAGGAATTTGAAACATCATAAATACATAAAAATGATCCCTAATAGAAACTTTAATGATACAGTTATGATAAAATTTTGAAGAATAATTAATATGGACACCACTATTATGAAACCAGTACAAATAAACAAAACCATAAACACCCAATGTGGGAAATTGATAAAATTCATATAGAGAATAACTATTTATGAAGAGTATAAATAAAAATGGATATGATTAATGTTTTTAAATAATTTAAATAGATAGATATATTTTTTATATAGGATCTTAAAGTATGTTTGTGGATGTCAATATAATAGGTAAGGGTTTTCCATCTCAAATTCCTCTCTTTGAGACATGTTTTGAATTATGCACATAATTTAATTTATGTGGTGTATATAAGATAATTTTTTTAGATGTTATATTATGTAATTAATTTATTAATGGTATTTTAAGATCAATTTTAATTCATATCTTTCAATTGGTTATGATTTAATTACTACCCCAACCATAAGTGGCAATTTTCCGTCTCAGTTTTCATTCTTTGAGTCTGATGTTATAATAACCATCTATTTTATTTTAAATGGTGCATACATTTTAATGGAAGACATTTTTACATATTTATTATGAGATTTATGGTATTTAAAAGTCTATATTATTACCCTTATCTCATATTTTTTTAATTCAAGAGTAACTAAAATCATTGTAAAAATGAATCATTTCAATGGCGGAAAACCCATCTTAAGTATTTTCTAAAGTAAAAGTGTGTGTAATTTCCTATAAAATACATATTTATATAGATAATATAAATTGGATATGGTTTTGTAATAGATGATTATATGGGAAATGAACCCAAAAATGGTAGGATGAGGTTTGGATCAATCATTACTTTGATACATGATGAGTGGGCCTAAGACTGCACACTTGGTGAGACACTCTCAGAGGATATGATTTGGAATATTCACACACTCTTAATGAACTAGGATGAATTATTTTTCCTACCATTTCCTTGTTCAACTAACAATTTAAAATACTGAACCCAATTTATATATTCTGTGGATAACCCGACACATTATAAGTACCCTCACCACTATATTTTATTAATATAGGTATTTTATGTTACTTTGATGATACCCCAGCTTCTAAGTTGTATAAGGTTTGATTTCCTAGAAATAAGCATTATTATAATGAACAAGGAAGTATTTAGTTTCTTTATTTTTCATTATGTAGATAACTAAATTTCATTCAGTAAGAGGTTCTTCATGGAATGGTATAAAAGGACTTGAGGACTCTTATAGTTAATGCATTGGACTTAATTAGGTAATAGGTGGGGACAAGAATTATATAGAACCTTGTTAAATAAACAAGTCTCATGATACAGAATAGTTTGGGTTTTGGTGTATTCCTATTACCATAATAGGATAGTGTCTTGGCACAAGGCTTAGGTAGAAAAATCTGATGTCCAACATTATGCATTTCATTAGCATGGTATCAATGATTATTATTATGTATGTTTTAATTTATTGTCATGGATATATAATGACCTGAGTTTTAGTTTATTATAGATTTATTATTTTCATTAATTCATACTGTATCACTTATTCAATTTTTATATTAGGAAATATTCAATTGTATGAAACTTATTACATAGCATCTGAGCTCACCATTATTTTTCTCCTTTCCTTTGGGAACTAAGAGGGGGAATCTATATCTTTTATTCCAAGACTAGTAAATGGTTATATCCTTTAGGAACTATTATATTTTGTATAAATAATTTCATATAACTAATATCTATAGAATTTTAGAGTCTAATATGTTACAATTAATTTTCGTAATGGGGTGTTTTCCTATAGAATCTCATAATCATTTCATCTGTGTTTAATTTCGTAGTGTAAAATCTATGATGGGTTGTATGATTTAATTTATATTCATTCGATAGAGGTATTGATATTTTGGGACTACTTTAAATATCATCCATTTTTTAATTTGTTAGAATTTATTAGGAATATTGATTTGTTTATGAGGACATGAATTTTTGTTGGTATATCTACAAGTTACTTTTCATATATACACATAGATACTAAAAATTCTTGGGGTCATCTCACTAGTTGGGATGATCATAGTAGGTATTTCTATACTAACCCCAGCTTACACACTTACATGTTTTTCACATTATTTCCAAAAAGATCAAGTAATTTAGAGGATGAATGATCATATAGCTTTGTGATAAGTGGGGTATTTAGATAGATGGTGGAGTAGAGATCTCTTCATGATAACCGCTCTCTTTTCATCAGCGAATAAGTTTACATCTATTAAAGATGAAAAATTATATCTAGTTGTTTATTATTATTAGTTTACCTTGTATCTAAAAGATTTATATATATATATATATTCATATGTTATATAATTCTTATTTTATGTTTCATTCACCTATAGTGTATGTGGATGTATTATAATAAGTGTTAAGTTATTTTTAGGTAATGTCTCCTGTGTTTTCCAAATACCTTAGTGTTGGTCATTAGCCCCTGGCCTAATGGATGTGAGATTAGGGAGTCCACATACTAATGAATCGGTATGTGGAATATGAAATGTACTATAAAACATGTAAATATTACTAACCATTACCAAAAAAATAAAATAAAAAACACCACAAAAATAAAATAAATTAATGAAAATAAAAAAAATATGTATAAATAAGTTCAATAGATAAAAAGGGTAAAGATAACTAAAGATCCCAATTGAGTGGTGATAAAGAATGATGAATTGATTAGTTTTATTTATTGTAAATAGATCAAATTATTAAAGTTAATATATAATAATGTTGGTTGAGTGGAAGAATATCTCAATGATTGGTAAATATTCCTCCCTTAACAATGGACATTGGTTGCTACTTCTTGAAGTTACTTGTGTAAAAATGTTCAAGGTTTTAACTTTACACATAATTATTCATGTTCTGGTCTAGTATTATATAACTAAAAATTAATAATGATGGATAAGGAATCATTTACAATAATAGGTTTAATTGTGATTGGGGTTCCATTTACGAAAGCTTAAGGAGTTTTGGTTAAATAAATACAAAGCTGGTTGAAATATTCAGAAACCAACCGTATATTATTAAGCATGAATACTAATGTGTCTGAAAAATAATGTATCATAGATAAATGTTTTAGAATTATGAAATGAATAAGTAATTAAAGTACCGATGAAGGTTTATAAAAGTAATCAAAACGAGTACTCAGATACTGAAAAGTGATTTTGAAATATTCTAGTAATTAGGAAATTTATTTAATTTTTTTTGTAATGACCCAAATTGTACTATATAGATTGGTTTTTTGGAGGTAAAATTATAATTAGACACACACACACACACACACACACACAAACACCTCAGACATAGGCTAGAATGGCGGGCTATATCCCCCTAAGGGGATAACCCACCCATCAAGCCTTATTTATTAAATACAAGAACTGTATGCTTAGTGGACATGAATCCCATTACATGGACCGTAGTTACAGTGGGCATGAAATCCCATTATATGGCCTATAGTCCCATAATTTTGACCCAAAAGGCCCATCTATGAATAGTTCTATTATAGTACCTGGGATGCTATGGTACTCGCTATAGTGCTGCCGCCGCTATAGTTCCTGCTACAATGCCGTCATTGCTACAGTTCCGCCACTACTACAGTGCTACTATAATGCCTTTATAGTGATTCTATAGTATTTATGCTCTATGGGTTATGAACCCCCTAACTTGATATAGTATTACAGGGTGCTTACCACTAAGCCAAACCCCAACTACATCCAAATTATACTATATAATTTTTCTTTTAAATAAAAATTGTGTTTATAGATTATTACACACACAATAGAAAAATAAAACAATCCAAGTCATATTAGATATTAAAATTATTATAGGAATAAAATCTATGGTAACTAATATGATTATAATCAATAATAAATGCTTACAAAATATGATTAATAATACTAAATGTCTAAATATGGTATTTTTTAACAGAAGTAGTTTTTCATTATACATTGTATTTTTATTTTAAAGAAATTTATATATCTTATAATTTTAATTTGAAGAAATTAAATTTAGTTTTTTATTAATAATATTAATATTATATTAGTATTAATTTTTAAGTTTTTTTCTAAAATAATTAATTTTTAAGTGAAAAGTGAAAATACCGATTTTACTAAAAACTATCAATTTAATATAATTATATTAACACAAGAATGAATTAAATATTTTTGATTTTTTGATATAAAAAATATATATATTAATAATTAAAATAAATAATTTTAAAAAACTATGTTCAATTTATTAAACTTATTTTTAATATTTTGATAAATCAAGTAAAACTTCACACTAAAAACATTTTTTATGCACTTACATGAAAAAATTGATTTTATATATTGTATAAATTAAATATAAGAAAATGGATTTCATATTTGAGATCAAAATATCCATATTATTTTATATATTCAATTTAATTTTGATTATAAAAATTAGATTACTATAATTAAAGTTAATGACCATGGAAATACTAAAACTGTTATTTTCAAAGAAATTTTTTATTAATATTGGATAAATTTTATATAATATAATACATGAATACATTAATAAAAATGAATATAATATAATTTTTAAACATATATATAAACACACTAAC
This sequence comes from Viscum album, assembly GCA_963277665.1. Classification (NCBI taxonomy): domain Eukaryota; kingdom Viridiplantae; phylum Streptophyta; class Magnoliopsida; order Santalales; family Viscaceae; genus Viscum; species Viscum album. The sequence goes on along the minus strand of OY728123.1, from coordinate 1,190,533,683 downwards.
ACTCATTCAATTTATAATCAATACTAAATGAGATTACAAATACTTAATGGTTATTTTTTTTCTATAAACATATTTTGTATATATTAAATATTTTAATTGAAAATATATTTTTATATTATTTTTAAATTTAATTATATTAAATAGTGGTTAAATTTAGGTTCATAATAACCAAATAGGTAAGTGTGGTTATTTTATATTTTTAGTAAAACATATATTACTTAGTTTAAAACTATTTGCTTGGGTTAAAAAGAAATATTGAAAACTGTATAATACCAATGAAAAATGTCTTAAAACATGTATTAAAATGATAATTAGAGTATTTTTAAACCTTATACAACTCTTATATCTATTATTTATCAATTTTGGGTCCTTTTTACTTTTCATAATATCATTTTATTATTGAAAAATAATGGGTTTAAGAAAAAGTGGACTTCTCTTCACTTATAAAAGATGTCACTTCCACCCCTTCATGTCACACCCATTACATAAAAATTATTATTGAAACTACATAATTTGTATCCTCATATAATACAATATCAATTTCATAAGAATTTGATCTAAATTATCTAACCTATTCTCTCTATTTCTAATAAAACTTTAAATTTAATGTCCAAGGTAGCAAAGTGAGTTTACTTAATACTTATCATTTAATTCTTTATATTTCTCTTCCAAACCAACCCTATGCATAGTAATATAATTAAATTTTTATAATTATTATACATAATTGTTATTATATTACTACAGAACCCTTATTTATTCCTTTTCATTAACTTATAAAAAAATACCTTTAGTCATGTGTTGTGCAGACTACCGCCTCCACAAAGTAACATTTTTCATTTTTCATCTCGATTTTCAATATTTATCCAAAACACATCAAGTATGATTAAAAAACTTTGAAAAAAATAAATAATATCATTATTATTCGGTTAAAATAATATTATACACTTCCTTAACCATACTCACCCATCAGTTTATACCAGAAATATTAGTTAGAGGCAAAGCCCCAAACCATTTACTAAAATAAAGGAAAAGTTCAAAAAACAAGTGCCACAGGACTAAAACAGAAGCTACATACCATCAAAATCCAACCCGTCACCACCTCCATGAACAAAGGCTTCATCCACATTCGCTAATTCCCATTTCAAGCTCTCACATTTCTTGATAACCTTTACATACTTTATCCTAAGATTCATCCATTCCAATGAGAGGAGTTCATTAGTAGTTTTCATACATTTATTAAATGACCTGGTGGACATCGACTTTGGCAGGTAAGAGTATTCCTTCCTCAGTCGTCTTCACGGCGATGCAAGCATATCCTCCTGGCTCCTAGACAACACCTTCTTCCCTCCCTGAACAATATAACTATATGGGGGCCTGACCATACCACTCTCATTTTCTTTGTCACTATTGGATAAATCCCCCCATTTACCGGGGATCCGCATATCTTGATAAGGATCAAGTCGGTTCTGATGGAGCTGAAAATTAGTGTCAATAACAGCTAAAAATTGTGGGTTTTCTATTAATTCATTGCCTTCACAAACCCCTTTTTCAATGATATCATTCACTGTAGCATCCTCCTGCAAAGTTCCCTGGGTCTCTATGTTTCCACCATCCTGCAAGACCTCCTCCACATCCTCCTACTCCAGCCTTTGAAACCCATTCCCTGTGGGGACTGTGGCCAGCACACCTTCATTACCATCAGCCCTACCCTTAATCTCAGCAACATAGACCTCTACAATTCCAATAGAAATCCTATCTTCACATCTATCAGACTTCAAATTTCCCATATCCCCAAGCCTCTGCTCCTCAGTCTGAACGACACCATTATTGTTTCCAGTCCACCGCCCTTCAGAACCAGGATCACCCTTACCGTCACCCCTGTCAATAGCCTACTTCACACCATCCCCCACCCTTAGATCATATTTGAGTTAGTCAAAGACTACATTGACCATCATATTAGAAGAGGCCACTGCCTTTACTCCCACTTCCACTACACCTCACTTCCCAGAATCAGATTCCCTACCATTAACCACACCGAGAAACTGACTCTGCCCCTCACCAATCATCACCTTCGGATCAAACCTCCTTTTTCTCCCTTCAGCATTACACTGCAACACATGATTCCCCAGATGATAACATTTCAAGCAGTATCTAACCTAGGACTCAAAAACCATAGTCTTCTTCCATCTAAACTCAGTTCCAACAGCAGTCCAAATCCAATCGACCGGGGGCTTCGACACGTCCACCTCAACACAGATGCACTAATTGATGGGATGAAATACAGTAGAGGTTAGAACATTAGAGCATAAGAAACAACCCAACATATTTCTAATCATACGAATAATTGAGGGATTTTGAAAGGGTAAAGGAAGATGAGGCAAAATTATCCATGTCGCGGTGGTGGGTGGGTCACGGTTCAAGCACAGATCGAATGACCCTTAAAGGAGGAATAACTTGCAACCAATGCAATGACAGGGAGTATTGGACCAGGCCCAGATCAAATCATCCTATGAGGCAAACTGAATCATAAGATTCCATGTATCAATAAGACCAACAATCGTGCGGTCCTACAGGTCCCGTTAGGCACATATGCACAATGATTCCTCAATAATACAAGGTTTCTTGTCTTAAATTTTCAACCCCCAAGACATACATCTTATTATACACCATGTTTTCTTTGGAATGTTGTATCTACTAAAACATTACTATTTTTTTATCATTATCCTCTCATTATTAATGGTATTTAAAGTTTATTTTTAAATCATATCCATTATGGAGTTTTTTTTCAAATTTTTTTAATGTTACAAGGGTTTTGATAACTCAATTTTATTTCATTCAGTTACAAGATTTCTTATTGTACCTTGTTGATCTATGTTTAATTTATTATAACTAATGAACACTTTATAATATATTTATTACTTATTTTTAGTTTTTTATCAATTATTTATTATTACTTCATTATAAAATTATTCTTACAAAAAATAATATGTTACTTCAATGGGTTTCTTGGTCTAAATTCCAATTTATTAATACATACTTCTTGTTTTGAAAAAAATTAATTTTATATGGTGTATATAATAACTATTTGTTACATTATATCATGAATTATATTTTATTAATGGTATTTTGAGTTAAATTTAATCCCCCATATCATTCAATGGTTTTCTATTTAAATGTTACTCAAGCTATAATAAATTTCTCGAATAAAATTCATTCACCTTGAGTAATAAATTATCTACTTGGTTATGATATAATAAGACCCTATTTATAATTCAATTTTTCATATTTATCTCAAAAATATTTATTTACTTGGAAATTTGCATTCATGAATTACACTCAAAATTAACTTATACTATTTTGGTGGATTAGCCACATGGAAATCTATCACTGCCTTTTTCTTTCCTAGTAATTGAATTTTTATGAATTTTCATCCAATGTTATTTAAATGGGAATACCCTATAATTAATTACATTTATTTAAGGGTGTTCACCTGGATTTATTATATCAATTTATTGGGGAAATTATTGACTTAACCATATACACTTTTTCTTAATACTGTAAAAACTATATGATTTATTATATTTATTGAAGGGTATTTACCTATAAAGTTACTAAATATCTTTGGATACCCATTTATTTTATATGAGTTATAATGTTATGATTATTTTAATAATTATGAGTGGTTTATTTATGTGATTCTATTTTAAAAGGATATAAAAACTATTTTCTTTCCCTTGGTTCATTATGTTATGTTAAATGATTGATTTCAAGTGGAAAAAATAAGTATGTATGAATGATGGATGAGGTCTTATATTTCCCTCCAATGCATTTTATTTAAGTTTATATCTCATGAGATAATCATTTGAAATTATATTTTAGTTTCTTTTAATCATGTTCAGTGATTTTTCAGATCATGAATGTAGTGTTTCACTATATTTTTTTCCATATTTCTAAGGTATCCAAATATTACGATCTTATGGATCATGTTTATTGAATAATGTTTCCAAATTCTTTTTATCCATGGATTTTTCATTATTCCATGATTTATGATCTATTATTTGTTGGTTATAAATTTATTATGTATTTGAATTATACCTATATGGGAATCTTATGCACACTTATGATATTTTATTTTTATAAATTATTTTTACCCTTACTCAGAATTTGAGATCGCCCCTTATATCTTCTTTCCCCATGTTATGAATATGCTTTTAACCTATAGGGATTATAAAATGAAATCTAGTATTGTTTGATTATAGAGAAATATTTATATGTTTTGTAAAATAAGCTCTCTATGTAACTAGTCCTAAAATTCTCTAAACCAAATGGTTCTCCATGTTATGTGAGATTATTGTGATATGTACTACTGATATAAAATTTATGAAAGTATATCTTGGAAAATCATGCATGGTATTAAAGTTAATTTGTAAAAGTATTAGTTTTTATCACCAAACCTAGGTGTGTAGCTCTAGGGAACCTCAATTTGTACTAATGGAGTGTTTAGTTATTTTAGGGATTATTTTAGTTATTTTTTATTAGGATAAGAGTAATTTAGTGAAAATACTATGGTTAAGAATAAAAGATAATTTTAAGTATAGGATAACATACAAAACTTTTGGAAATTTAGAGATTTTGAGGTTCTCTTAGAAATTACATTCATATATAGATATTAGAAAGTCAATGAAACTATGAAATATATACACCTAGGTTTAATCACCCTAAATAAGGCCAGTTGAACATTGAATAGATCTTAACTATAATTTATAAATAATGATCTTAATAATGCATACCTAGAAAGACACTTTCAAGTGATATGATTTGGTTAATTCACATTTTCTTTACGAAGATTTGAAAATAATTATCTTAGAAAATCTAATAGGGAATGAATTTGGATAATATATATTAAAATATAGTTATTCATGAGTTATGGTATATATTTATTGATATGTTATTTTATGGATAAAGGGAAATTAAAACTTTGAGATAATATATTTTAATAGTTTTCAAGAATATAATATTATAAGAAAGCTCATAATATTTTTTGGACAATTCTTTTTATGATTAGGCTAAGATGTATAAGAGAACCTAGATAAAAGAAAAATAGATTAAACTGAAAGTATAAATTGATGGAATTAAGTTCTAATTAGATAATAAATCTTAGAATTGAGTTTTTATATATATATTATCATTTAACCTGATTTTATTGATAGATTTTTTTGTTTTAGTATTTTTTTGAAACATGATCACATAAATGAAGCTGAGAAAGGTGTGTATCTAGAAACCACTATGTCTTATAACTAAAAAATAGAGCATAATTAAATGGTTGAGAATAATTTAATATGAATTTTATGATGGAAAAGGTTAGTTTCTTAGTCTTACCTACGGCAGTGAGGTTGATATCGTAATGGAAATTAAATCTTGATCAGTGAGTGATATTTATTGTTGGTATTCTAGGATATCCCAAAAGTTATGAGGATTAGGTGAAACATATAAGTATTTTTATATTATAGTTTTTAATGGTTTAAAAACATATACTAAATGGAATTAGTGACATTGTAAAGTTATTTTATGACAACGTTATATTTTTGGGCATTACTATTAAAGAACACCTGATTGTTGTATGGAAAACTCTTTAGTTTAACATATGCTTGATGTCGAGGTAATAACTGTTTGACTGATTTTTAGAAAAATGAGTTAGAAAGTATAAATTTAATTAAAATTTATTATTTATTTAATGAAAAAGTGAACCTTGATATTTTGGGTTAAGTTTATCTCATTTTTGGTAGTATGATATATATTGACTAGTGTGTGACATTATTAACTAGTCTTTAATAAATTTAATGGTTAATGAAAGAGTCAATTTTTTGAGGAATATATGATTTTTATATGGTGTAATATATTAAATATTAAAATTGATTTAGGAAAGGTATATTTTGGAGAATGTGTGATTAGATATATACATACTTCAGTATATGATTGTATGAATGAATAATTTTGTTTGAGTAAAGATAAGAAACTTGATATACCCTATGAGAGTAAGGTAGTTATAATAATCCGAATAATTTGTATGTTAAGAATACCCTCAACCACATTCATAAGTGAGTAATAGTTAAAATTATGAGATTATAATCTATTTAAAGGGGTAGAATATAACAATCTAAGATTTTTCTATATAATTTTTCCTTTAAATAAACATTGTGTTGAAAAATTTTCCACAAAAAACACTGAAATAAAACAATACAAGGCATATTAGATAATAAAATTATAACAATAAAAAAACTATGGTAAATAAAAATATTTTAATCATTTATAAATTCATGACAAATAGGGTTAAGAATACTTAATATTTTAAAGGGTGTTTTTCAATAAAAGTATTTTTTATATATATTATGTTTTTATTTAAAAACTAAATTTCTGTAGAATTATTAATTGGATGAAATAAATTCATTTATGGAATAAGAATGTTAATATTATCTTAGGATGAATTTTTCAAGTATTTCTAAAATAATTGATTTTTAGTGAACAATGAAAACACCAATTTTGTTAAAATAATATCAATTTTATGATATTATATTAACACAAGAGCGACTTAAAAGATTATTGAACCTTATATATATAATATATATGTATTTAATAAGTAATATAATTCATTTAAAAATAATACATTTAATTTATAAGACCCATTTTTAACATTTTGGAAACTCAAATAATATTTCACACTCAAAAATTTTTTTATGTACTTACATTAAAAATTAGATTTCATAACTTTTAGAAATAAAAAATAAAAAAATGGATATCAAATTTAGGATAAAAATTTCTTTATTATTCTGTAAATTCAATTTCATTTTGAAAAAAATGATATTTCTATGATTAAAGTTTATAACCACAATAATCATAAAACTATTATTTTCAAAGAATGAGAGGGCATAAAAATTTCCATCAGTACTGAGAACCATGAATCTATTCATTGGGAAATACTAGCTGATCAGCCATGTAAGTTAGGGAGCTAGGCGCCTTCAAATATGTAGATACAAGGGAGGGGTAGTTCCAAGTGTAATCAGATCTTGGGCCCTCATGGACATGTATTGAGACTTGTGCCTCTGGGCCATTAGGTCATGTATGAGCCTTATTTATTGGGATTTTGGGTCATTTAAGGGTTCCATATAACAACTATACCCTAGTTACCCAGAGTCGGTGCATTATTACATAACATTGGCATGATTACAAGAGATCAAGTCTCAAAAGACCGATTCATTTAGTAGCATTGGAAGTACTAGATACATACATAAGTTTAAAATTACATCCTGAAATAAAGAAAAAAAACATTGTGTCCCATTTGAAAACACTCAGATCCTTTGGCATATCCCTATAGGTTAATCATAATATACTTCTTCACATCATGGAAAAAATAAAACATAATAAAGGGGTGAGATCATATGCTCAGTAAGGATAACAATATAGCATAAACTATCATAAATAAGCATAAACATTTAAGGCAATGTATAAGACTAAAAAATAGGCCTTTTAAACTTAAACTTCAGTATAATATGGCAAAGATAAATAAAATAATGACATTTACTTATTCACATGGATATTATACTAGTTGAATAATCACATGTAATACCAATATCTAATTTCATAATGATGGAATGCATAATACACTACTAGAATTTTTACTTTTGGAGGCGGGAGACCTATAGCGGCCACCATTTGGCTGCCGATAATGCTATCAACAGCGACTGCCAAATGGCGGCCGCTACACATAATACCTAATTTTACCCCATTTCCCCTCCCGAACCCCCCCAATTACCCTCCCTGACCCCGCCCCCCGACCCCGCGACCCCGACCTCGGTGACCCCGCCCCCAGAGACCCCTCCCTGACCCCGCGACCCCAACCCCGGTGACCATCCCCGACCCCGGCGACCCCACCCCTCGCGACCCCGCTCCCGACGACCCCGCCCCCGGCCACCCCAACCCCCGGTGACCCCTGCGACCCTGACTCCCGGAGAGCCCCTGTGAGCCCCGACGACCCCTTGCTACCCCCAGCGACCTGACCCCCGGTGACCCCAACCCCCTGCGACCCCCGACGACCCCGACCCCATTCTGCGCCACCCGCAACCCCGACGACCCCCTGCGCCACCCGCAACCCCGCACTGCGCCACCCGCAACCCCGCGCTGCGCCACCTGCGACCCCGACAGCCTGCACTGCACCTTCAGACAATCCTTCCCCAACCCCGTGCTGCGCCACCCGTGACCCCGACATCCTGCGCTGCACCTTTGGACAGTCCTACCCCCTTCGTCCCCTCTCGGCCCCGCTGCATCCCTCCGGCGAGTCCTCACGTCCTGCCTCTGTCGGACCCTTCTGGTTCGTCATGCCCTGCCATGTAGAACCCTCCCACGCTTCGTCCATCTATTCCACCACTTTTGATTTCGGGCGTCGAACCCCTGTTGTCAAGTCGCTGCGCCATCATGAATCCGCAATCGAGTCGCACCCCGTTACCCGTGGTCGAGTCCTCTGCAGGTAATGTTTTTTATCCTTCAAATTTAGCTTTGAAGTCATAGGTTTTTAAATTTAATGATATGTGTTTATTTAAAATTTAAATAAGATATTTCACTTTTGATTTCTATTAAATAAAGATATGGATAAGAGTTGGATTGATATGCAAGGTATGTTTTCGGCTGAATATTTTGAGGGGATTAAGCAATTTATGGATTTCCCCAGTCATTGTTTGTAAAAATATTTATAAGTTGTATATGTATAAAAATTGATTGATTTAACTATAATTTCTTTTAATGTAGGCATGTCACAGGGTGGTCACAGTGGTTCACCTGATGTTGTCAGTATGCATGTTTTCAATTTTTTAAATTAATTGATTGTAATGTTCTGTGTATATTTCCCTAACTGTTTCTAAACATTAATTTATATTGTAATTGAATTATGAACTTATGTTTATCAGGATCTAGTACGTATTCTAGTAGACGCAGGGGTCCTGGTGGACATCGCAGTGATATTGGTGATCCAGATGAGGATGAACCCCATGCATGAGGTAATTTCATTTGTGTTGATGAATTATCTAGTATTTGTGGATGACATCTTTGTGCACTCCAAAACTGACTTGATCATACCCATATCTTGACATCATCCAGATTACACTTATTGAGAATCGACTATATGCCAAACTATATATATATATATCACTTTTTTATTGATTAGGTATAGTTAATGGGTCAAATAATCTTAGAGGAAGGTGTTTCAGTGGATGGAGAGAAAGTTCAGGCAGTTGTTTCTTGGGAGAAGCCCAAGAACTCTTTTGATATATGTAGCTTTCTAGGGTTCCTAGGATTCAATGTAATTATTATTCTTGACGTGTACGAGGAGACGACACGTCAATCAGATGTGCGGTTTGCGCACAACGACTCAATATGTGCTTTTTAAGTGTTGAGGGCGCTTTCGAAACACGCGTGGGGTGGTCCAAACCATCCGAACGACGTCGGATTGGCCTGAAATCGGATGACAACAACGGTTGAGTGAATTGTGAAGTGGTCGGGCAGACAGCACGCCAATCGGAGATGCCGTGTGCCCGCGGTGACTGAGAACGCACTTCTGGTGCCACAAACGGCCAAAACGGGCCTCAAACTGTCAAATTCAGAGCGTATGAAATCATATTTACCTGAAATCACAAGGGGAACACTGTAGTTATTATTCTTGACGTGTACGAGGATACAACACGTCAATCGGACGTGCGGTTTGCGCGCAATGGTTCAATATGCGCTTTTTAAGTGTTGGGCGCGCTTCTGAAACGCGCGTGGGGTGGTCCAAACTAGCCAAACGACGTCGGATTGGCCTGAAATCGGACGAAAAAAATGGGTGAGTAAATTGTGAAGTTGTCGGGCAGACGACACGCCAATCGGAGGTGTTGTGTGCCTGTGCTGACTGAGAATGCAATTCTGGTGCCATAAACAACCAAAATGGGCCTCAAACTATCAAATTCAGAGTGTACGACATCGGATTGACCTGAAATAATAGGGGGAATACTATAATTATTTTTCTTGATGTGTACGAGGAGACGACACATCAATTGGAAGTGCGGTTTTCACGCAACGGCTCAATATGCGCATTTTAAGTGTTGGGCGCGCTTCCAAAATGCGCGTGGGGTGGTCCAAATCGGCCAAACGACATCAGATTGGCTTGAAATCGGACGGAAACAATGAGTGAGTAAATTGTGAAGTGGTCGGGTAGACGGAACACCAATCGGAGGTGTCGTGTGCCCACGCTGACCGAGAACGCCCTTCTGGTGCCATAAACGGCCTTTAAGGGCCTCAAACTATCAAATTCAGAGCGTACGACATCGGATTGACCTAAAATCATAGGGGGAACACTGTAGTTATTATTCTTGACGTGTACGAGGATACGGAACATCAATCAGACATGCGGTTTGCACGCAACGGCTCAATATTCACTTTTTAAGTGTTGGGCGCGCTTCCGAAACGCGCGTGGGGTGGTCCAAACCAGCCGAACAACGTCGGATTGGCCTGAAATCGTACAACAACAACGGGTGAGTGTATTGTAAAGTGGTTGGGTATATGGTATGCCAATCGGAGGTACCGTGTGCCCGCGGTGACCGAGAACGCACTTCTGGTGCCATAAACGGCCAAAACGGGCCTCAAACTGTCAAATTCAGAGCGTACAACATCGGATTGACCTAAAATCACAAGGGGAACACTTTAATTATTATTCTTGATGTGTACGAGAAGACGGAACATCAATCGGACGTGTAGTTTGCGTGCAACGGATCAATATGCGCTTTTTAAGTGTTGGGCGCGTTTTCGAAACGTGCGTGGGGTGGTCCAAACCGGCCGAACGATGTCGGATTGGCCTGAAATCAGATGACAACAACGGGTGAGTGAATTTTGAAGTGGTCGGGTGGACAACACGCCAATCGGAGGTTCTGTGTGCCCGCGCTGACCGAGAACGCAATTCGGGTGCCACGAACGGCCAAAACGGGCCTCAAACTATCAAATTCAGAATGTACGACATCAGATTGACCTGAAATCACAGGGGGAACACTATAATTATTATTCTTGACGTTTAAGAGGATACAACACGTCAATCAGACGTGCGGTTTGCGCGCAATGGCTCAATATGCGTTTTTTAAGTGTTGGGCGCGCTTCCGAAACACGCGTGGGGTGGTCCAAACCGGCCGAACGACGTCGGATTGGCCTGAAATTGGACGAAATAATGGGTGAGTGAATTGTGAAGTGGTCGGGAAGACGGCACGCCAATCAGAGGTGTCGTGTGCCCGCGCTGACCGAGAACGCAATTCTGGTGCCATAAACGGCCAAAACGGGCCTCAAATTGTCAAATTCAGAGCGTACGACATCGGATTGACATGAAATCATAGGGGGAACATTTTAGTTATTATTATTGATGTGTACGAGGAGACGACATGTCAATCGGACGTGCGGTTTGCGCGCAACGGCTCAATATGTGCTTTTTAAGTGTTGGGCACGCTTTCGAAACGCGCGTGGGGTGGTCCAAACCGGCCGAACGACGTCGGATTGGCCTGAAATTGGACAAAAACAATGAGTGAGTGAATTTTGAAGTGTTCAGGCAGACGACGCACCAATCGGAGGTGCCGTGTGCCCACGCTGACCGAGAACGCAATTCTGGTGCCATAAACGGCCAAAACGGGTCTCAAACTGTCAAATTCAGAGCGTACGACATCAGATTGACCTGAAATCATTGGGTGTAACACTTTAGTTATTATTATTGACGTGTACGAGGAGACGACACGTCAATCGGACATGCGGTTTGTGCGCAACGACTCAATATGCACTTTTTAAGTGTTAGGCGCGTTTCCGAAACGCGCGTGGGGTGGTCCAAACCGGCCGAATGACGTCGGATTGGCCTGAAATCGGACGAAAAAAACAGGTGAGTGAATTGTGAATTGGTTGGGCAGACGACACGCCAATCGGAGGTGCCGTGTGCCCGCGGTGACCGAGAACGCAATTCTGGTGCCATAGACGGTCAAGACGGACCTCAAACTGTCAAATTCAGATCATACGACATCGGATTGACCTGAAATCATAGGGGAGCACTGTAATTATTATTCTTGACGTGTAAGAGGAGATGGAACGTTAATCGGACGTGTGTTTTGTGCGCAACGGCTCAATATGTGCTTTTTAAGTGTTGGGCGCGCTTCCGAAACGCGCGTGGGGTGGTTCAAACCAGCCGAACGATGTCGGATTGGCCTGAAATCAGACGAGAACAATGGGTGAGTGAATTGTGAAGTGGTCGGGCAGATGACATGCCAATCGGAGGTGTCGTGTGCCCGCGCTGACCAAGAACGCACTTCTGGTGCCATAAACGGCCAAAACGGGTCTCAAGCTGTCAAATTCAGAGCGTACGACATCGTATTGACCTGAAATCATAAGGGAACACTGTAATTATTATTATCGACGTCTAAGAGGAGACGAAACGTTAATCGGATGTGCGGTTTGACCACAACAACTCAATATGTAATTTTTAAGTGTTCGACGCGCTTCCGAAAGGCGCGTGGGGTGGTCCAAACTGGCCGAACGACGTCGGATTGGCCTGAAATTGGACGACAACAACGGGTGAGTGAATTGTGAAGTGGTCGGGCAGACGGAACACCAATAGGAGGTGCTGTGTGCCCGCGGTGACCGAGAACGCAATTCTGGCGCCATAAACGGCCAAAATGGACCTCAAACTGTCAAATTCAGAGTGTATGACATCAGATTGACCTAAAATTAGAGGGGTAACACTGTAGTTATTATTCTTGACATGTACGAGGAGACAGTACGTCAATCGGACGTGCGGTTTGCACGCAACGACTCAATATACGCTTTCTAAGTGTTGGGCGCACTTCCGAAACACGCGTGGGGTGGTCCAAACCGGCCGAACGATGTCGGATTGGCCTGAAATCGGACGAAAACAATGGGTGAGTGAAATTTGAAGTGGTCGGGTATACGGCACGCCAATCAAAGGTGTCGTGTGCCCGCGGTGACTGAGAACGCAATTTTGGTGCCATAAACGGCCAAAACGGACCTCAAACTGTCAAATTCAGAGCATACGACATCGGATTGACCTGAAATCACATGAGAACACTGTAATTATTATTATTAATGTGTACGAGGAGACGAAACATCAATCAGACATGTGGTTTGCGCGCAACGGCTCAATATGATCTTTTTAAGTGTTGAGTGTGCTTCCGAAACGCGCGTGGGGTGGTCCAAACAGGTCGAATGACGTCAGATTGGCCTGAAATCGGATGAAAACAACGGGTGAGTGAATTTTGAAGTGGTCGGGAAGACGGTATGCCAATTGGAGGTGCCGTGTGCCCGCGCTGACTGAGAACGCACTTCTTGTGCCATAAACGTCCAAAACGGGTCTCAAACTGTCTAATTCAGAGCGTACGACATCGGATTGACCTGAAATCATAGGGGAAAACTGTAATTATTATTCTTGATGTGTAAGAGGAGACTACACATTAATTAGACGTGTGGTTTGCACGTAACGGCTCAATATGCACTTTTTAAGTGTTGGACGCGCTTCTGAAAGGCGCATGGGGGTGGTCCAAACTGGCCAAACGACGTCGGATTGGCTTGAAATCAGACGATAACAACGGGTGAGTGAATTTTTAAGTGGTCGGGCAGACGGCATGCCAATCGGATGTGCCGTGTGCCCGCGGTGACTGAGAACGTACTTCTGGTGCCATAAACGGCCAAAACGGTCCTCAAACTGTCAAATTCAAAGCGTACGACATCGGATTGACATGAATTAGAGGGGGAACACTTTAGTTATTATTCTTGACATGTATGAGGAGACTACACGTCAATCAGATGTGCGGTTTGCACGCAACAGCTCAATATGCGCTTTTTAAGTGCTGGGCGCGCTTCTGAAACGCGCGTGGGGTGGTCCAAACCAGCCGAACGACGCCGGATTGTCCTGAAATCGGACGAAAACAACAGATGAGTGAATTGTGAAGTGTTCGGGTAGAAGGCATGCCAATCGGAGGTGCCGTGTGCCCACGGTGACCGAGAACGCACTTCTGGTGCTATAAACGGCCAAAACAGGCCTCAAACTGTCAAATTCAGAGCTTACGACATCAGATTGACCTGAAATCATAGGGGGAACACTATAATTATTATTCATGATATGTACGAGGAGAAAAAACATCAATCGGACGTGCGGTTTGTGCGTAACGGCTCAATATGCTCTTTTTAAGTGTTGTGCGCGCTTCCAAAACGCGCGTGGGGTGGTCCAAACCGGCCGAACGACGTCAGATTGGCTTGAAATCGGAAGACAACAACGGGTGAGTGAATTGTGAAGTGGTCGGGCAGACGACACGCTAATCAGAGATGTCGTGTGCCCGCGCTGACCGAGAACGCACTTCTGGTGCCATAAACGGCCTAAACAGGCCTCAAACATTCAAATTCAGAGCGTACAACATCAGATTGACCTAAAATCAGAGGGGAACACTGTAATTATTATTCTTGACGTGTACGAGGAGACAAAATGTAAATCGGACATGTGGTTTGCATGCAAAGGCTCAATATGCACTTTTTAAGTGTTGGACGAGCTTCTGAAAGGCGCGTGGGGTGGTACAAACCGGCCGAACGATTTTGGATTAGCCTGAAATCAGACGACAACAACAGGTCAGTGAATTTTGAAGTGTTCAGGTAGACGACACACCAATCGGAGGTGCCGTGTGCCCGCGCTGACCGAGAACGCAATTCTGGTGCCATAAACGGCCAAAACGGACCTCAAACTGTCAAATTCAGAGCATACGACATCGTATTGACCTGAAATCATAGGGGGAACACTGCAGTTATTATTATTGACGTGTATGAGGAGACAAAACGTCAATCGGACGCATGGTTTGTGCGCAACGGCTCAATATGCGCTTTTTAAGTGTTGGGCGCGCTTTCGAAACGCGCGTGGGGTGGTTCAAACCGTCCAAACGACGTCAGATTGGCCTGAAATAGGACGACAACAACGGGTGAGTGAATTTTGAAGTGGTTGGGTAGATGGAACACCAATCGGAGGTGCCGTGTGCCCGCGCTGACCGAGAACGCAATTCTGGTGCCATAAACGGCCAAAACAGACCTCAAACTGTCAAATTCAGAGCGTATGACATCAGATTGACCTAAAATCACAGGGGGAACACTTTAGTTATTATTATTGATGTGTATAAGGAGACAGAACGTCAATCAGACGTGATTTTTGTGCGCAATGGCTCAATATGCACTTTTTAAGTGTTGAGCGCGCTTCCGAAACGCGCGTGGGGTGGTCCAAACCGGCCGAACGACGTCAGATTGGCTTGAAATTGGACGACAACAATAGGTGAGTGAATTGTGAAGTTTTTGGGCAGACAAAATGCCAATAGGATGTTTCGTGTGCCCATGCTGACCGAGAACACACTTCTGGTGCCATAAACGGCCAAAACGGGCCTCAAACTATAAAATTCAGAGCGTACGACATCCGATTGACCTGAAATCAGAGGGGAACACTGTAATTATTATTCTTGATATGTACGAGGAGATTACATGTCAATCGAATGTACGGTTTTCATGCAACAGCTCAATATGCGCTTTTTAAGTGTTGGACGCGCTTCCGAAAGGCGCGTGGGGTGGTCCAAACCGGCCGAACGACGTCGGATTGGCCTGAAATCTGATGAAAACAATGAGTGAGTTAATTGTGAAGTGGTCGGGTAGACGGCATGCCAATAAGAGGTTTCATGTGCCCGCGGTGACCGAGAACGCACTTCTGGTGCCATAAACGGCCAAAACGGGCCTCAAATTGTCAAATTCAGAGCGTACGACATCGGATTGACTTGAAATCAGAGGGGGAACACTATAATTAGAACCATAGAATTAACAATTTTATATTTTTAAAACTATAATCAAAATTATGAATATATTTTGATAATCGTATACTTTCGATCTGTTATAGTAAGTTTGAATTGAAATATGTTAATTTGTTTCAATTATTTGTTTATAGGTTTTATTTGGTACTAATTTTATTATTAAATTTTGATATGAAGTCATATTTGATGAGGGTTGCGGAGCATGGAAGATGACGATGAGATTTATTTGGTATTCATAGTATTTTTTATATTTTTTTTAAAAAATTAAAAGCTATAGCGGCCGCCATTTGGCGGCCGCTATAGGCATGACCAACAACAGCCATTGTAGCCTGTGTTCGGGTCAGCTAAAGCGGCCGCCAAATGGCGGCCACTTTTGGTCCGCCCTACAGCGGCTGCCAAATGGTGGACGCTAGGTGGCCGCTATAGACCTTTAGCGACGTCTTTTGGTGGCCGCTAAAAGTCATTTTTTGTACTAGTGATATCAGACATCATAACCACAAAGTCAAGGCCTCATTCCAAGACTACAAATAAAAATTTATTCAAGGACTTGTTTCAATACATTAATTTTCCTCCTGATACCTACTGATTCATCAAGGGGCTATAGCGGGCCCCACCCATCACTTACTAAGTCTAATGCATTCCTCATATGAAAAGATTGAAACATAACATAAACATTCATATTAAAACTAGAATACAAAATGTTAATACTTTAACCATAAACCATGAATGGTATAAAAATATAACATCCACAGTCAAACATATCCCAAAACCTTCAATACAATATAGAGGATTGTATCATAATAAATCAACTTCAAACAAGCGTAAAATCCAACAAAGGATGTTGACATAGATGAAATCAAAACTATTTGATAGAAATATCTATTTCTATTTTAAAATCATTTAAAATTCATGTAATTAGAAAAGAAAACATTTATTTTGAAAATATTCTTATAAGCTTGTAAGGGAAGCTTTAAAGGTGTTATAATAGCAAAAAATAGCCGCACCCATTGTATAAGTTAAAAAAACATTCTTTCTTTAATTTTTTGAAAAGGTCATAAAGCACCTAGTTTGGAAAAAGATGGAAGGATTCCTTTACAACCAGTTTATAAAAATTAAAACAAGGGTGTAAATGAATTTGACCCATATTCAAAGAAATAGTAAAAAAAATTTCAAATAAATTTTTAAGAAACACAGATATGGATGATAAATAAGTCCCAGTAGATACTTACATATAATCAACCTCAGATAATGAAGAGATTGCAAAATTAACCCTTACCTTGTAATTTTCCCTAGTCGAGGGTACTTTAAAATCCTGTATAATAGTTAAATTATTTTTATTAAATTATACAAAAACCACATACATAAATATGATATCATATATGATATTCTAATATTTCTTAGTTAATAATATTTCAGTAGTATCATTGTTTCAGGTGTTAACTGATTCATTTTTATTTATATGTTTTGTTACATAAGTCATGTTTGTTATGGTTAGGATGTATTTTATTCACATACATAGTGATATTATGTTCTTAAACATTTTTTTTAATCATAAAATAAAAATTATTCTTGAATGGTTACGATGGGGAATGAATCTCATCGCGTTTGTGGAGACGGTAATCCGTACATATGCACGGGCAACAATATCATTATATTGATGGTGAAATAGTATGTAATTTGATGGTATATTACATATAAAAAATCATTAACATGTTATATTTATTATTTACATCAATTATACTCATTATTATACCCATCCAAATAATGAAGTGTTGAATAACAAACTATACCACGACACGGAGACAGTAAGCTGTACGTATGCACATATGGTGACTTTGTCATTCATAGGATGGATAGAATAATAAATATGATTGTACCATATTTATAATAACATCATAGTATGTAGAAGGTACTGGAGTTATTATTTTGGTATGGAAACAACAAAGAAAGAGGAAGTGGAAGAAGAAAAAAACTTTGAAAGAGGTGATGAAATTATTACTTCTTCTTCAGGTGCTTCCTTTTTGATTTGATCAAAATAGATCCTTAGGTTGGATTTCTGATCCTTTTAGGGCCTCTAGGATTAAGTGAGGGTAGTTGGGAAGATATTTGAACCATGGTTGGCCAAGCCAAATGGCTTTGGAGGTGTTATTTTGAGAGAAGGTAAGTACCCTTTTATAAGAGAGATGGGGGTCACTTTAGGAAAATCTTGAAGTATTATTTCATTATAAAATAATTTTCAGTTTATAATGAATAAAAATGGATTTATTTCAAGGATAAGGTGTGGATGGGTCAAACTAATCTCAAACAATATGTTTTAGACAAGTTTAGGTCACCATATTAACCTTATCTTTTAGATTTAACTCTTAGTTAAATAATTTAACTTTTACAATGTATTCTTGTATTTTTATATTACATGGTTAATAAAATTACTATAAAATGCCAAGAGAACCCTAATTGGTTCATTAATGACATATATATCATTATATAATTCCTTTTTCAAAACCTTATATTTTTAGGAATATTATATCATTTAATAATATAGTATTTGTTTAAAAAACTCATTTATGTCAATTTTGACACTATTTATATTTGGTTTTTTTGAAAATTAAAAAAACTTGATTACTTCGAAAAAAGTAAATTAAATCAATACTAAAATTTCATATTAACATATATAATTTGTGGAATGAATCAAAAGTCTCAATTTAAATTTATTTGGATATTTATAATATCAATTATTTTAATCTTTCATTAATAAGGTAATTACTGCATCAGCATTGTGTAATAAATAAATTTAATTATTTTGTGTCTAAAAATTATAAATAAAATACCATGATGTAGGAAATATTTTCATATTCTAATTAATATTTATAATATAATTTATATTATGTATAATCCTATATTAAAAATGTTTTATTTATTAAAATTTGAATTTAACACTTTTAGCTCTTCTTTAAATAAAATAATAATAAATGTTCTAATCTAATCCGAGTGGATCAAAGAGGATAATATTTTATTCCTAAGGTTTATTTTGGTTGAAAAAAACTTATCGAATAGAAGTAGGACATTTTTTAGGGTAATTATAATATCATTTTTACCTTTATTTACCCTATTTACTTTTAACCATGGTAAATAAAATTCAAAAGTTACTATTCATAAAAAATTATTTTCATCCTATTGAACCAAATTTTACTTACTGATGTTAACATTTTCTCTTGAATTTTTGAAATTCAATTCACAGAAGCAGTAAAATTACGTTTAATGAAAATTTGCAAATGTGTCTAGAAGGTGGGTAAAAGACGTTAAAAAGTTCAATAAAATTTTATATATATATTCTTTTTATAAAATGACTCCAAGGAATTAAATTGGACTAATATAGGTATTATGTATCTATTTTTACTTTAAAATAAATTAAAATTATTATTATTATTATTTAAATAAAATTTGGTTTTTAAACAATAACACAATGTTTTTCACTATTTATCAAAAATTGAATGTTTTTAGAAAAATACCAAAAATTCACCCTAGGATAATTTTGATATTCTGAATACAAAAATTAAGTCCATTTTGGAAAATAAAATTTATAACATTTCAAAAAGTGGGTATTACTATTCATAAATGTTTTTTAAACGGTTAGTTTGATTGGTCGTGGTGTGCTAGAACTTGAAGTTGCATACAAGGAAAGCTATTTTATTATTTAAAGATAATCATCCTATGAAAGCTTGGGTTGTTACATTCCACCTCAACCCTTAATAGAGGATAATACAAAAAATCAATAAAAATCAAAGTCCTTTAGAATTTCAGAGTAAATGACTTGAGTCATGTATAAAAATATATGTTAAAATGAGAAGTATAGGATTTCTCAACCTTATCACACCCTTAAAATACATTATTTCTCACTTTTGGGAACTTTTAACCTTGAATAGGACCATTCCATTTTTCAAAAATAATTGGTTTTCACAAATTTCTCATTCCTTCGCTTATTAAAACAGACACTTCCACCCCTTAATGCCACACCCCAATCAAAATTAACTTTTCATAATAAACATGCCTAAAACTCATGGAGGTATGAGGTGGTGAAGTCCATGGGATTCACCACTAAAAATGAGGTTATAATTATACAGGAGATACCTGGTACAATGATAGAGAATGAAACTTTCACTAGAGCTCCCTTTAATATCCATAATATCTGTCATAAAGTTCACTTCCCTCCTTGTGTGACTAACTTCCATGTCATGATCAATGAGAAGTTTGTAATTACTCATGTAATAGGATATATACCATGAAGTGTTTAAATTTTCATGAAGGAAACCAACAAGAAGTTTGTAATCAATATTCACATAAGATATATTTAAGTTTTATAGCCTTTACAAAAAAAATACAATTATACATTTCCCTTTTCACTACAATAAGGAAATTTCTTATTCCTTAAAAATAATTTCAATTAAATACCACTAGTCCCCTATAATTATACACAAATACACCCCCTATCATGTCTTCATGAACACATGATCCATCCACATTCATCTTATTCCCTGTACTAGGCAGCCCCTATCTATCCCATCACCCTAGGAGAGCCCTTCCACATACCACTATAGTCAAGAATTTCCTTAGTAGAACCCCTATTGGAATTTGATGTCTCTCTGCCTAGGATAAGAGTGATGATATCTTACAAAAGATATTTCACCTTTCATGCAATGACCATTACTTTGAATTTATTCATAAAAGTCTTCAATTTTTATCCTCCCACAATCCTATCTTAATTTCATAATCTTATAGTATCAATTATCTAACCTATGCCCTTAATTTCTAAGGAGACATTCAAGATATAGTTCAAGGTACCAAAGTGAGTATTACTTAATACTTATCCTTCTATTCTTAATCATTCTCTTCCAAAGATACCATAAAAATATAAATATAATGACCAAAGTATCCTTAGTATACTGAAGTGTTATTATTTTAATGTAAAACCCTTATTTATTCATTTTCACCCACTTATAAAAACAAAATAATGTTAACCGTGCATCATGCAGACTACCGCCTCTTTGAAGTAAAGTTTTTTTGTTCTTCATATTGATTTTCAATATTTTTCCAAAAAAGTTAAAATATAATTCACCAAATTTAAAACATCTAAATAATACCATTATTCTTCTTCTATAATGATATTTCATTATTCCTTAACCATGACACCCAACAAGTCATAACATGTTCTTATTTGGGTTGGTTTAACAACATTCATGAAAGAATCTATAAAAATCCATCATGGATAACTATGGGTAATTAAATAATAATAATATTATAATCTAATTATAAAATAATGATTTATTTTTTTTGGTAAATTTATATTATGTATTTTACTTAGTATTAAAATATCATTTTTATCGCTAAATTTAACAAAATAAACTGACACTAATAAAAGATTTGAACAAACATAAGAAAAAACAATATGATAAATAAAAAAATATAATACAAATTTTTCATTAGTAAAGTAAATATATATTAATGATCTTAATAATAAGGTATTAAATATACTTAATTTTATTATTCATGAATTTAAGTGCATGTGCAGAATGAATCAGGAATAATGTAATTGTTTCTTGTATCAATTTTTAATCCCTTGAGACATACTTGTTATTATACACCATGTTTTAATTGGAATGGTGTATCTACATCCTATTTAAAATATTATTTTTTTATCCTCTTTTTATTATTTTCATTTAATGTTTCATTTTAATTCATATCCATTAAAGGGTTTTTATTTGAAAGTTTCTAATGTCATAAGGGTTTTGCTAACTCAATTTCCTTCCATTGAGTTAGAATGATTCTTATTAAAGTATATTATATCATGTTTTATTCATTCTACCTAATGAATAATTTATAATCTATTAACTCCTTATTTTATAGGGATTTATAATTCTTTCATATAACTTCATTATCAAATGATTCTTACCTTGATGATTAAGTAACTTAAAAGGGTTTCTGGGTATAAATTTCTATTTCTTAAGACATACATATTATTATAAAAAAATTAAGTTTTATATTTTATATATAATATCTTTTTGTTATTTTATATCATTAATTATATTTTATTCATGGTATTTTGAGTTCAATTTCAATGCCCCTCTTATTCAAGGGTTTTTTATAAATGTTACTCAAGACATAACATATTTTCTAATTAAAATTGGTTCTCATTGAGTCAAAATTTTCTACTTAGTTATGATCTTATAATACCCTTTAATACTTCCATTTATCCTTTTTATCTCAAATTGGTTTATTTTATTTCTTAAATTACCCTGTAAATTATCTTATATTTTTAGGGGATAAAACTCATGGAAATATATTACTTACTTTTCTTTCCTGATCATTGAATGTTTATGAATTTTCATCCAGTGTCCTTCCTCTTGGAATACCCTATACTTCATTACTTTGATTCAAGTTTATTCACCTATATTACAAGAAACAATTGATTAAGGAAATTATCAACTTAACTATATACCCTTTACCTATCAATGTTAATACCACAAGCTCTATTATCATGATTTAAGGGTATTTACCTAGAAAGTTTCTAAATAACTTTGGATGCTCATTTATTTTCCATGTATTATCATGTTATGATCATTGATGGATTTAGGAATGATTACTTTATGTTATTCCATTTGAAATGGATATAAAAACCCATTTTACCTCAATGGGTTCTTTATGTTATGATGAATTATTGATTTCAATTAGAATATGTAATAATGGGTAAATGAATTGTGGGGTCCTATATTTCCCTCCAATTCATTGATTTAATGTTTATATCTAATGATATAAGTATTTGGGAGTAAATTTTAGCTTATTGTAAGCATATTAATTGATGGTAAGTTTGATGAAAGTAATGTTTCACTATACTCATATCTGAGCAATATTTCTATGGTATCCTAATGTTACACTCATTTTTACTAACTAATGTTTCTATATTCTTTTGATTCAAGAATTTTTCCTAATTCCATGATTTATAATCTATGATTTATTTGGAATAACATTATAATGTATCCTAATTATATCTATATGCTCATCTTATTTCCACTTATGATATTTGATTATTATCGTATATGTTTACCATTACTGAGCATTTGAGATGACCCCTTTTTTATGTTTTCTTTCCCTTAGTTACGAATATGAGTGTAACCTATAAGAAGTATACAAGGGTTTCCAGTATGTTTCTATTATGGATAAATGTTCCAAAGTTTTGTAAAATAATTTTTCTATATAACTGGTTCTCAATGACTCTAAATAAAAAATTTCTCTTAGTTATGTGAGATTATTGAAAGATATAATACTAATGTGAAATTTTTGAAAAGGTTAACTTGGATCATATCACTTGGTGTCAAAATTAATTTAAGAAACTATTTGTTTTTAGCATCAAAACTTGGAGTATGGGTCTAGGGTGCCTCAAGTTTTTTTTTGATCAAAAGTGAAGGTAGATTCATTGAGAATTCCTAAAGAGATTATGAATTGGTTTAAAGAATTCCTAAATTTTAGAGGAGCAGAAATTTGGATAATTCTTAAACTATATTATAATATATAAGATTAATCCATAAAATTTGATTTGGAACTTGGTAATGGAATGAGCTGTGTAAGTTCTCTAAAAATTTCATATATGTAATTTGTGATAAGAAGTGAATATTTAGAAAAGTACTTAGAATGAGCAAGAGTAATCTATGGAGCATGTATGATTTATTTTTAGAATCTAAACTTAAAAATAAATTTACACCTATAAAATATTTATTTCAGACATACAATTAGGTGCATAAGTGTCATCTAACATTTCATAACAATCATCAGAAAGATGAAAAGAATCAACATTAAGAGGGATACAGAGAAATGTAAGAGTCATATACTCTTATGAATGTATTTATGACTAAATATTTGGTAAATGGATGGATTAAAGATATTTTATAAGAGTAATTTACTCTTAAAAAATGTGTAACACATGCAACTTAAGAGTCCTTCAGTTAGCATAATTTCTGAGGATAAATAATTCCATAAGATAATTTCATAAGTCAAATATGTTACTACTAAAAATGATATTCAAAGAAATAACCATCAAAATAATTTATAATAATTTTGATTCACATAAAGGATATTATTTTCAAACTATAGAGAATAATTCCATGTTGTGAATCTGAGTTGAGTTATAAATTAGATTTTTTTAATTCTATTAAATGTAAGGAAGTCACCATAAGAGGAATATTTCTTTCCATGGTTCTTGATTGAGAAAGTGATGTAATGAGACATTTTCACCGCAATAGATGATTCCATGACTATGAAAAAATTTATGTGTAAATTCATATAGATGTAGATGTTGCTTGTAGTTTTTAGGGATATTTAAAGGAAGAATAATCATGGGTCTCTTATAAAATTAAATGATGGAATTAATCAAGATTAAATGAGTTTAATTTAGAATAAAATCTAGAGGATATTATTGACTAGATTGAAATTATATGTTAATAATGTATAAATAAAGGAGGCTTCAATAATTAAAATATAGAAGAAATATCGATGATGATTCTATGTACTTATTAATGATATAAAAAATAAGGAAAATAATGTGGCTATCATTTAGAACCCAATTCTGAACTCAAAAATTATAAATGAAGTATCTAAGAGAAGGAAACCTAACTATATATATGAAGTGAATAATTAATGCATCAAAGAAGTTGAAAAAGAAAAAAGAATAAGAAAGGAGTAAGGAGGAAGAAAATCTGTGTGTGCATTTTGTAAGGTATACATTGATAATTCTTAATACTTGAGAAGAAGGAAAAATTTAATGATGTTCTATTGAAGATATTATATTATTAGAATAATTAATATTGATTATGATGTTCTTATGATTATATAGAGGTATCCAAAAGCACACTAAATATATTTTTCACATAAGGGAATAAGAAGGGTCAAGAAATATTGGTAGGATCTAGTATAAATAAACTATTGGGGGACAATAATAGTTAAGAAATTGAAAAATATTCAGGATATTATTCAACAATTTTTAGGATAAATTATCCATTGTATTCATCCGTGTTCCTAATTTTTGAGATATATTCTATGTTTTTAGAATTTGTTTTATATAGTAAAAATATGTGTCTCGGTGGCATGTAAACAGAATAAAGAGTAAATTACCACATGAGGCTTTACCTTGTAAAAAACCTGTATTATTTTTTTTATTATCTATGTAACACCACAATCTTCCATGGTAAATTTCTCTTTGAATAATAAAATAGCTTGTGTTGTACACAACTTCGAGTTCTAGCACACCACGACCAATTAAACTTGTCGTTTAAAAAACAGTTATGAATAGTAATACCAACTTTTTGAAATATTATAAATTTTATTTTTCAAAATGGACTTTATTTTTGGATTCAGCATATCAAAATTATGTTAGGGTGAATTTTTGGTATTTTTCTGAAAACTTTCAATTTTTGATGAATAGTGAAAAACACTGCGTTATTGTTTAAAAACCAACTTTTATTTAAATAAAAATTATTTTTATTTAAATTTATTTTAAAGTCAAAATAGATACACAATACCTATATTTGTTCAATGTAATTCCTTGGAGTCATTTTATAATAAGATTAGATATATAAAATTTTATTGAACTTTTTAACGTCTTTTACCCACCTTCTAGGCACATTTGCAAATTTTCATAAAACATAATTTTACCACTTCTGTGAATTAAATTTTAAAAATATAGGAGACACGGTTGACATTAATAAGTAAAATCTGGTTCAATAGTATGAAAATAATTTTTGGTGAATAGTAACTTTTGAATTTTATTTACCACAGTTAAAAGTAAATACGATAATTAAAGATAAAAATGATATTATAATTACCCTAAAACATGTCCTAATTCTATTGGAAAAGTGTTTTTTCGACCGAAATAAATTTTAGGAATAAAATATGATCCTCATTGATCTAATTGGATTAGATTAGGATATTTATTATTATTTTATTTAAAGAATAGTTAAAAGTGTTAAATTCAAATTTTAATAACTAAAACATTTTTAATATAGGGTTATACATAAGATAAATTCAACTATAAATATTAATTAGAAATATAAAAATGTTTCATACATCATGGTATTTTATTTATAATTTTTATACATTAAATAGTTATATTTATTTATGACACAATGATGATGTAGTAATTACCTTATTAATGAAATATTAAAATAATTGATATTATAAATATAAAAATAAATGTAAATTGAGAATTTTGATGAATTAAAATAATTTTATAGGTTAATGTGACATTTTATGATTTATTTAATGTATTTTTATCTAAGTAATCAAGTTTTGTTGACTTTTATAAAAACCAAATACTAAATAGCGTCAAAATTGATATAAAAAAGTTTTTAAAACAAATACTATATTATTAAATGATATAATATACCTAAAAATATAAGGTTCTGATGAAGGACTTGTATAATGATTGATATGTCATTAATGAACCAATTGGGGTTCACTTGTAATTTTATAGTAATTTTATTAACCATTTAATTTAAAAATACAAAAAGACATTGTAAAAGTTAAACTATTTAACTAAGAGTTAAATCTAAAGCGTAAGGTTAATATGGTAACATAAACTTGTCTATAACCTATTAGTTGAGAGTATTTAGACCCATCCCCAACTTACACTTGAAATAAATCCATTTTGATCCATTATAAACCGAAAATTATTTTATAATAAAATAATATTTCAATCTTTTCCTAAAGTGACCCTCACCTTTCTTATAAAAGAGTACTTACCAGTCTCTCAAAATCACACCTCCAAAGCCATTTGGCATGGACAAAACCCACTAAAATATGTTTATAACTACCCTCAATTCAACTTATATTCCTTACTTTGATCATAAATCAAATCTAAGGACCCCTTTTGATCAAATCAAAAAAGGAAGCACCCGAATAAGTGGTAATAATTTCATCACCTCTTTCAAAGTTCCCTTCTTCTTACACTTCTATTTCTTTGTTGTTTCGATAAAAAAATAATAACTCCAGTACCTTCTACATACTTTTATGTTATTATAAATATGTTTTAACCATATTCATTATTCTATCCATCCTATGAATGACAAAGTGCCCATACATCCGTATGTACGACTTACCGTCTCCACGATGGGGTGTAGTTTGTTATTCAACACTTCATTATTCGGATGAGTATAATAATGATTATAATTGATGTAAATAATAAATATAACATTTTAATGATTCTTTATATGTAATATACCATCCAATTAAATATGATTTCACAATCAATAGAATGATATTGTCTCTTGTACGTACGTAGGGATTACCGTCTCCACGAATGCGATGAGATTAATTCTCCATCGTAACTATTCAAGAATAATTTTCATTTTATGATTAAAAATAATGTTTAAGAACTTAGTATAATTTTTAATATGAATCAAATACATCATACCCATAACAAAAATTAATTACATAACAAAACATATAAAGTAAAACGAATCATTTAACACCTGAAATAATGATACTACTGAAATATTATTAACAAAGCAATATTAGAAGTTCATATATGATATAATATTTATGTATGTGGTTATTGTATTATTTAATAATAATTATTTAAATATTATACAGGAGGTTAACATACCCTCTACTAAGGATAAGTACCAGGAAAGGGTTAATTTTACAATCTCTTGATTATCCGAGGCTGTTTATACGTAAGTATCTACTGGGACGTCTTTATCATCCACATCCATGTTTCTTAAAAATGTATTTCAATTTTTTTACTATTTCCTAGAATATGGGTTAAATTAATTTATACCATTTTTTGAGTTTTTATAAAATGTTTTTAAAGGAATATTTCTGTCGTTTTCCAAACAAGGCACTTTATGACCTTTTCGAAAAATTAAGGTAAGAATGTTTTTTAACTTATATGACGGGTGTAGAAATTTTCCACCATTATAACACCATAGAAGCTTCCCTTATAGGATTATAATAATATTCCAAAAATAAATATTTTCTTTTATAATTAATTGAATTTTAAATGACTTAAAAATAGAAAGAGATATTTCTCTCAAATAGTTTTGATTTCATCTATGTCAACATCCTTTGATCGATTTTACATTTGTTTGAAGTTTATTTATTATGATAAAATCTTCCATATTGAATTGAAGGTTTTATTATATGTTTGACTATATATGTGTTATGGTTTATGGTTAATATGTTAACATTTCATATTCTAGTTTTAATATGAATGTTTATGTTATGTTTCAATATTTTCATATGAGGAATGTATTGGGCTTAGTAAGTGACGGGTGGAGCCTGTTATAGCTCCTCGATGCATCGGTAGGTCTCATGAGATAGAATAGTGTCTTGGAATAAGTCCTTGAAAAAAATCTTATTTTTATTATTGGAACGAGGCCTTGACTATGTGGTTATGATGCCCAACATTATGCATTCTATCATTATGAAATTATCTATTGATATTAATTGTGATTATTGGACTAGTAGAATATCCATGAGAATAAGTAAATGGTACTATTTGGTTTATCTTTGACATATTATTCTGATGTTTAAGTTTAAAAGGATTGTGTTATAGTCTAATACATTTCCTTAAATGTTTATGCTTTTTTATGATAGTTTATGCTATATTGTTATCCTTACAGAGCATCTGAGCTCACATCTTTCTTATGTTTTCTTTTTCCCAGTATGTGAAGAAGTATATTATGATTAACTTGTAGGGATATTCCAAAGGATATGGGTGTGTTCAACAGTGACACAATATTTTTTTTCTTTATTTTAGGATGTAATGTAAAACTTATGTATATATCTAGTACTTCCAAGGATACTAAACTAATCAGTATTTAGAGACTTGATCTCTTATGATCATGCCAATGTTATGTAGTAATGCACCAACTCTGGGTAACTAGGGTTGGAGTATTATAGTTGGTATTAGAGGAAGTTTAGTACAAACCTTGGAAACTATATTTAGAAAATATCGAATTAGATAACATTACCCTAAGATAGACTTTGAGGATTAGTATAGAAGAAATTACTATAATTTTGTTAATGTAGATATTTTGTGAGTTTTCCAAGCAATACATACCTTCCTTGATACGAGAAGGTAGAGGCCGATCTGGTACAGATGTATCTAGGGGTAAAACTTGAAAACAACGCTTTGAGATAGACTCGAACGAGAACTAGTGCATGACAACAGGCTTTGCTGCACTCTTGGTTACGACACTCCCGGGGGATATGCTTAGGATAATTCACATTCTCTTTAAAAAACATTATGAAGGATTTATGAGTAAATACTTCTTTAAAGAGAACATTTTTTTATTATTATGGATTATATGCATAAAATTTTTAATTTAAGTTAGGTATTTTACTTGTTTGGAATTTTTTATTGAGATTCATGAAATAATCTAGTGTATTCCATTGTTTAGAAATGGCACCTAGTGGAAAGAATGGAAACCGTATCAACGCACGTAATCCATGTAAGGATTTACCTCCTACTCAAGATAGTTGTAGTGGAGCTGGTGATGCAATTGGTGCTGAACAGCTTATGACCATACTGGGAAAACTCACTCAGATTATGAATAATAACCTTACTCATATGTAGCACCCTGATCCAGAATGGGGAGGATCAATGTTAGACCGATTCATGAGGAAAAAACCACCAACATTAAATGGGTATAAAAATTTATTTGTAACTAAGAAATGGATAAGTTCCTTATAGAAAATATTTCATTCTTTGGGGAGTAGCGAAACTGAAAAAGTTCTCATGGAAGTTTATCGCCTCACATGAGATGTAGATCAATGGTGGTTATTAGTTCAAAACAAAAAGGAGGATAATGAATTATCATATATGGAATGGAGGGAGTTTAAAGTTCTTTTCTTATAAAAATACATTCCTCGTGAAAATCAAGTGGATATGGAAAGGAAATTTCTAAGTTTGAGGAAAAAAGAAGATGAGAATGTTGCAAAGTATGAGGATAACTTTACAAGGTTAGTAAGGCATGCTGCAAATTATATATGTAACCCAAGGAGTAAGATTGATCAATTATTTGATGGTTTAAAACCATTTCTCCATCAAGCATTAGTCTCACAATCCTTCTCATCATACAAAGACACAATCTCATGTGCTATCAAGAAAGAAAAGGAATTCTCTAAGTCTTACTACTTTAATGAAAAGTAAGAGAAGAAGAGATCTGTTTAACACTATGGAAATAAAAATAAGGGGAAGAAGGGAAAAGTTTAATTTTCATCCTGCATTAAATGTGGGAAGAAACACCCTGGTACTTGCTTGATGGGAATGTGAGTTTTTTACAAGCGTGGAGGAAAAGGCCACCAATATCATGATTGCAAGTGAAAGAAAGATTCTGTCAATGAAAAATGCTACAATTGTAGAGAAATGGGGCATTATGCAAATGAATGTCCTAATCGCTAATGAATATTACCTTAGAAAAGTCCAAAGGAGCAAGGCCAAGCTTATGCGATCACTACTACTGAGGTTGAAACTCCTAATGATGTGGTGGAAGGTACTTTAATCATTTCCTCAAATTTTTCTAATGATTTATTTGATTCTGGATCATCACATTCTTTCATATCTTCCCAGTTTTTTTAAGAAAATTATATATTTCCAATTTGATTTAACAATGGAGTTGTCAGTAAAAACTTGTAAGGGAAGTATCATTGTAACAAAGTTTTGTGAATCAGTTACCATTATGGCATATAAATGTGCTTTATCTTCTGATCTCATCATCATAACTGTGATTGAATTTGATATAATCCCCAGTATGGATTGTATTTTGTACCATGATGCGAAAATTTATTGTAAGAAGAAGGAGGTTACCATTTTTGATAATGATAAAGGATACATTATCTTTAGAGAAAAAAGCGTCACCATCTTATTCTCATCTAGATCCACCCCTAGTAGCTCTACTAAATTCAATTATTAGGGAGGAAGGGAGTGAAATAACTACGGGTGAGGAAAATAAATTTTCAAATAGAGGATGTACCTATTGTGCAAGGATATGTTGATGTGTTACCAGATGATTTACCCAGACATCATCCAGAATGAGAAATTGAGTTTTCCATTGATTTAATTCATGGTTCAAGGCCCATATCGAAGACCCCTTATATAATATCCACTGTGGAATTAGTTTAACTAAAGAAATAACTAGAGGAATTGAGTAATAAAGGATTTATTCTCCCTAGTGTTTCTCTATGAGAAGCCCCTGTTCTTTTTGTTAAGAAGAAATATGGATCTATGGGGTTGTGCATTGACTAAAGGGAGATCAATGCTATAATAATAAAGAACAAGAATCCCCTACCTCAGATTGATGATTTATCCGATCAACTTCATGGAGCTCAATATTTTTCAAAGATTGACCTTTGATCTGGATATCATTAGTTGTGTGTGAATAAGGAAGACATTTCGAAGATAGAATTTCGTACCAGGTATGGGCATTACAAGTTTACAATAATGAATTTTGGAATGACTAATGAACCCTCTATCTTCATGGATCTAATGAATAGAGTTTTCAAGGAATATTTTGATGACATTGTAGTGGTATTATTGATAAGATCTTGGTATACTCCAAAAGCTACGAAGATAATTAAAATCACTTGCGCACTATTCTAAGGACTCTTAGAAGAAATGAATTATATGAGAAGTTTAACAAGTGTTAATTCGGACTTCAAGAGTTTTCTTTTCTTGGAAACATTATCTCTAAGGATGTAATCTCTATTGATCCTTCTAAGAAAAGAGAAATACAATAATGTCCAACACCAATGAATATAATTGAGGTATATAGTTTTATTGGTTTAGCAAGTTATTATAGGCGTTTCGTCTAGAATTTTGCTGGATTGGATAACCCATTAACCAAGCTCACAGGTAAAGGGGTTAATTTTTTTTTAAACAAAAGAGTGTGAAGAATATTTTGAAGAACTGAAGATAAGATTAGTCAATTCTCTTTTCTTGACTCTACCATTGGGGCATGATGGGTTTGTTATTTATAGTGATTCTTAAAAGAAGGGACTTGGTTGTGTCCTTATGTAGAATGATAAAGTTATTTCCTATGTATCATGGAAACTAAAAATTCATGAACAAAACTATCCTCCTCATGATCTTGAGTTAGTAGCTATAATATTTTCTTTGAAGATATGGAGACACTATCTCTATGATGAAAAATGTGAGATATATACCGATCAAAAGAGTTTGAAGTATTTTTTCTCATAAAAATAACTCAACATGAGGTAAAGACGATGGCTTTAACTAATCAAGGATTATGATTACACTATACACTACCACCCAGGAAGGAAAATAAGGTGGTATATTCTTTGAGTAGAAAGGATCATGGATTTTTGAACAATATGAGAGTTGAAATGGATCCTATGTTCATAGATCTAGTAAATATGGATATAGGAATAATCATGGATGGTGAAACATCAATATATTTTCAAATGGTTTCCAAACCATATTTACTATAAAGGATAAAAAGTTCTCAGACTGACGATGACGAGTTTCAAAAGAAAATTAAAGCTGTGAATGATGGGAGATTGATTGACTTCATATATGAAGATGGAATTTTGAAATTTGGGTGGAGGATTTTTGTTCCCGATATACCTGATCTAAAAAGGGAATTGTTGGATGATGGTCATAGCTCTGATTGATCTATACACCCTAGTAGCTCTAAGATGTATAGATATTTGAAGGAACATTTTTGGTGGGATAACATGAAGAGGGATATTGATGATTATGTGTTAAGATGGATGGTTTTTTAAAAGGTTAAGGTTGGAAGACAACATCCTGGAGGAGTCTTGCTACCTCTTCCCACACCTGAGTGAAAATGGGATGATATTATGATGGATTTTGTCATGGGGCTACCAAATACTCCTAGAAGGAATGATACAATATGGGTCATTGTTGATCATCTTACCAAGTCATCACATTTGATTTATATAAGAGAATATTTACCACTTGAACATTTAGCAAGAATATATATTAATGAAGTTGTAATACTTTATAGACTACCCCTATCGATTGAATCTGATCATGATCCCCATTTCACATCAAGATTCTAGAAAAGTATTCAGAAATCCCTAGACACTGAACTTCATTTAAGCACTGCCTACCACCCTCAAACTAATGGACAATCAAAGCAGACTATTCAAACCTTAGAAGACATGTTGAGATCTTGATCACTTTAATTTCAAGGTACATTGGATCAATATTTACCTATGGTAGAATTTTTCTATAACAAAATCTTCCATTCAAGTATTCAAATGGCACCATATAAAACTTTATATATAAAGAGATGTCGCACACCAACTTTTTGGGATGATGTTGGTGAAAGAAAACTTGTAGGCCCAAAACTTGTTGAGGAAACAATGGAAAAGGTGAAGATTATCCATACCCACATCAAAGCAGCTCAAAGTAGGCAAAAGAGATATGCCGATAACTGAAGGAAGGATTTGGAATTTCAAGTAGTAGATCATGTTTTCTTGAATGTATCTCCATGGAAGGGTGTTATACAATTATGTAATAAGGGTAAATTAATTCCCAAGTACATCAGACCTTTTGAAATTTTAGAACAAATTGGAGATGTAGCTTACCATTTGGAAATGCCTCCAAGTCTCTCCAAATTTCATGATGTGTTCCATGTATCACTGTTGAGAAAATACATGCTTGACCCAACGCGTGTACTCACCTATAAAGAAATAGAACTGGAACCTGATCTATCTTATTGTAAAGATCTTGTCAAGATTCTTGATACCAAATAACAAGTGTTGAGAAACTGGATGACTCATCTGGTGAAAGTTCTATGGAGAAACTATAATATGGAAGAGGAAACGTGGGAACTTGAGGAACTTTTGATGAAGAACCAATTGAATCTTTTTATGCAGTAATATTCTAAAAATTTCGAGGATGAAACTATTTTAAATAGGGAATAATGTTACACCCCAAGCTTCCACGGTACACTTATCTTTGAATAATATAGTAGCTTGCGTTGTATGTAACTTTGAGTTCTAGCACACCACCACCAATCAAACTAGTTGTTTAAAAAATAGCTATGAATAGTAATACCCAATATTTGAAATTTTATAAATTTTATTTTTCAAAATGGACTTAATTTTTGGATTCGGAATATCAAAATTATCTTAGGGTGTTTTTTTATTTTTCTAAAAACTTTCAATTTTTAATGAATAGTGAAAAAAATTACGTTATTATCTAAAAACCGACTTTTATTTAAATAATAATTATTTTTATTTAAATTTATTTTAAAGTAAAATTATATACATAATACCTATATTATTCCAATTTAATTAATTGAAGTTATTTTATAATAAGATTAGATATATAAAATGTTATTGAACTTTTTACTGTATTTTACCCACCTTCTAGGCACATTTGAAAATTTGCATAAAACGTAATTTTACCGCTTATGTGAATTGAATTTCAAAAATCTTAGAGACACAGTTGACATCATTAAGTAAAATATGGTTCAAAATGATGAAAATAATTTTTCGCTAATAGTTACTTTTGAATTTTATTTACCACGGTTAAAAGTAAATGGGGTAATTAAAGGTACAAAAGATATTATAATTACTCTAACGCATGTACTAATTCTATTAGATAAGAGGTTTTAGACCAAAATCAAACTTATTAATAAAATATGATCCTATTTGATTCACTTGGATTATATTAGGACATTTATTATGATTTTATTTAAAGAAGAGTTAAAAGTGTTAAATTCAAATTTTAATAACTAAACAATTTTTAATATAGGGTTATACATAAGATAAATTCAATTATAAATATTCATTATAAATATAAAAAATTTCCTACATCATGGTATTTTATTTATAATTTTTATACATTAAATAATTAAATTTATTTATGACACAATGATGATGCATTAATTACCTTATTAATGAAATATTAAATTAATTGATATTATAAATATACAAGTAAATGTAAATTGAGACTTTTAATGCATTAAAATAATTTTATAGGTTAATATGAAATGTTAGTATTTATTTAATGTATTTTTTTTAATTAATAAAGTTTTTTTTGAATTTCGCAAAAACCAAATACTAAATAGTGTCAAAATTGACATAAATGAGTTTTTAAAACAAATAATATATTATTAAATGATATAATATTACTAAAAATATATGGTTCCACCAAAGGACTTATATAATGATATATATGTCATTAATGAACAAATTGGCATTCTCTTGGCATTTTATAGTAAGTTTATTAACCATGTAATATAAAAATACAAGAATACATTGTAAAAGTTAAACTATTTAACTAAGAGTAAAATCTAAAAGATAAGGTTAATATGGTAACCTAAACTTGTCTAAAACCTATTTGTTAAAAGGATTTCAAACCATACCCACATTATCCTCGAATTAAATTCATTTGGGGCCATTATAAAACGAAAATTATTTTATAATAAAATAATATTTCAAGCTTTTCCTAAAGTGACCCCACCTCTCTTATAAAAGGGTATTTCCCCTACTCTTAAAATAACTCCTCCAAAGCCATTTATCTCGGACAAACCCTGATAAAATATCTTCCCAACTACTCTCAATTCAACATAGAGGCATTAATTTGATCATAATTTCATCATATGGAGACCTTTTAATCAAATCTAAAAAGAATCACCCGAAGAAGAGGTAATAATTTCATCACCTCTTTCAAAGTTATTTTCTTCTTCCACATCGTCTTTCTTTGTTGTTTCCATACCAAAATAATAACTCTAGTAAATTATACATACTTTTATGTTATTATAAATATGGTATAACCATGTTAATTATTCTATCCATTCTATGAATGACAAAGTCACCATACGTGAGTACGTACGACTTACCGTCTCCACGTTGTGGTGTAGTTTTTTATTCAACACTTAATTATTTGGATGGGTATAATAATGAGTATAATTTATGTAAATAATAAATATTACTTGTTAATGATTTTTTATATTTAATATATCATCCAATTACATATTATTTCACCATCAATATAATGATATTGTCACTCATGCGTACGTACAGATTACCATCTCCACGAACGTGATAAGATTCACTCCCCATCGTAACCATAAAAGAATAATTTTAATTTTGTGATTAAAAATAATTATTAATAACATAATATAATTCTAGATATGAATCAAATACATCCTACCCATAACAAACATGACTTACATAACAAATCATATAAAGGAAAATGAATCAGTTAACACCCGAAACAATGATACTACTGAAATATTATTAAGAAAGAAAAATTATAAGATCATATATGATATCATATTTAGGTATGTTATTATTGTATAATTTAATAACAATGATTAAACTATTATACATGAGTTTAATATACCATAGACTAAGTAAAAGTACAAGGTAAGAGTTAATTTTACAATCTCTTCATTATTTGAGGTTGTTTATACGTAAGTATCTACTGGGACCTTTTTATCATCCACATCTGTGTTTCTTAAAAACATATTTCAAAACATTTTTACTATTTACTAGAATATGGGTTAAATTCATTTATATCCTTGTTTTACTTTTTATAATTTTTTAAAGGAATCTTTCCCTCATTTTCCAAACAATGTACTTTATGACCTTTTCGACAAATTAAGTTAAGAATGTTTTTTTAACTTATATGGTAGACGCAACTATTTTCCACCATTATGACACCTTCTAATATTCCCTTACAAGATTATAAAAATATTTTCAAAATAAATTTTTTCTTTTTTAATTACATGACTTTAAATTATTTTAAAATAGAAAGAGATATTTCTCTCAAATAGTTATGATTTCATCTATGTCAACATCATTTGATAAATTTTACACTTGTTTGCAGTTGATTTATTATGATAAAATCTTCCATCTTTTATTGAAGGTTTTGTGATATGTTTGACTGTGTATGTATTATTTTTATAACATTCATGGTTTATGGTTAAAGCATTAACATTTTGTATGTTAGTTTTAATACGAATGTTTATGTT
This sequence comes from Viscum album, assembly GCA_963277665.1. NCBI lineage: Eukaryota > Viridiplantae > Streptophyta > Magnoliopsida > Santalales > Viscaceae > Viscum > Viscum album. Next base: position 1,190,496,773 of record OY728123.1, on the reverse strand, counting down.
ATGGTTCAACCTTTTCATATGAGGAATGCATTGGACTTAGTAAGTGATGGGTGGAGCCTGTTATAGATCATCGATGCATCGATAGGTCTCATGAGACAAACTAGTGTCTTGGAAAAAGGCCTTGGAAAATCTTATTTGTAGTCTAGGCACAAGGCCTTGACTATGTGGTTATGATATCTGACATTATGTATTCCATTATTATGAAATTAGCTATTGATATTACATCTGATTATTCGACTAGTAGAATATCCATGTGAATAAGTAAATGGAATTATTTGATTTATCTTTTCCATACTATGCTGAATTTTAAGTTTAAAAGGCTTGTGTTTTAGTCTTATATATTGCCTTAAATGTTTATGTTTATTTATGATAGTTTCCGCTATATTGTTATCCTTACCAAGCATATGAGCTCACCCCTTTCTTATGTTTTCTTTTTCCTAGGATGTGAAGAAGTATATTATGATTAACCTGTAGGGATAGTCCCAAGAATATGAGTGTGTTCAAAGGGGACACAATGTTTTTTTCTTTATTTCATTATGTAATGTAAAACTTATGTATGTATCTAGTACTTCCATGGATACTAAACTAATAGGTATTTTGAGACTTGATCTATTGTGATCATGAAAATGTTATGTAATAATACACCGAATCTCAGGAACTAGGGTTGGGGTGTTAAACTCTACATAGATATGTTTAAGTTATTTTTGAGAGTGTATTAATAGATCCAAAATTATTAACTAAGATAGGGGATTAAATAAAAATAGGGAATAATAAAAACATGAAGTCAAATTTGTTAAAATCGGGGAACACTAACTCAACCCCTCTTAGTTATCTTTCATGCTCAGAGGAAATTTTATTTGGAATCAAAGATAATCCATGTTACCTCAAATTGAATTTAATATTTATTTCCCAATAGTTTTTATTAGATAGAATTGAAGTGAATATTTATAGAAAAGTTTGAAGATCCTTGGATGGAAAATTCAATTCTAATATATATTGACACAAAGAGTGGGTTTTTGAAAAATACTTTAAAGAATATGAAAAAATGCATTCAATGAATAATAGGAATATCTCTAAATAATATAAGGATACAACACTATTTTAAGGAAATCAAAGTGTTAGTTTAACTAATATTTTTTTGATAATAATCCTCTTGAAAATAAATATAATGTTGTGAAGTGTATGAGGGGAGTGATCCTATTGAATCAGTTATAGATATATTCTCTAATGTTTATGGTTATTTTAGGAGTGTTCCCATTAAAATTTTCACTTATATATTTGGTTTTATCAATGTATTTCTTGATCAAAAATCATAACAGGAACATGAATGCAATGAAATGGAGAATGCATATGGTTAAAAAGTCATAAATATGTAACACTCACACACAGTATTAATAATTACATTTTAGTTTCTCATAATCATATTCAATAATAGTGTCCCTCATGAATGTAATGTTTCTTTGTATTAATTTTTGTGTCACATTTCTAAGGTATCCCAATATTATTATCTCATGGATCATGCTTATCAACTAATGTTTACAAATTATTTTTATCCATGAACTTTTCATTAATCCATGAGTTTTATCTAAATTGTTTTTGGATATAAATTTATTATGTATCCTATTTATACCCATATTCTCATCTTATGATCACTTATGATATTTTATTTTTATCACTTTTTATTACCCTCACTTATTGTTTGATATCACCCCTTATATTTTTTACCTAGGTTATGAATATGAGTTTAACCTGTGGGAAGTCTAGAAGGGGGTCTAGTATCTTTTTATTATAGAGAAAAAATGATATATTTTATAAAATAAGATCCCTATGTAACTATTAATCAAATATACTAAACCAAAATGCTCTACAGGTTATGTGAGATTATTGAGAGATGTAATATTATGTGAGATTTATACAATGATATCATTTAACATCTTGCATGGAATCAAAGTTAATTTGTAAAAGGATATGTTCTTATCATCGAACCTAGGTGTTTTGGTATTGTTAACTTTAGTTGGTATCAAAAGAGTGATTAATTATTTTTAGGGATTATTTTATTTATTTTTTTAGGATAAGAGCATTTAGTTAGTAACCGAGTGTTAGTCTAAGGGATAAGTTTAAGTATACAATAAAATCCAAAGAATTTTGGTAAAGTAGAGATTGTGTGGTTCTCCTAGAAATTACATTTATGGCAGGATAATAGAAAGTCGATGTAGCTATGAAATATATGAACCTGGGGTTAATAAACATAAAAAAGAATGGTTGAACATTGAATTAGTATTTAATCTAATGCATGATGAATGAGCCTAAGACATAACACCTTGGAAGACCCTACTAAGAGATAGGATTTGGTTAATTATCATTCTCTTTATAAGGATTTGAAAATATATAGGTTAGAAAACCTATTTGGGAATGAATTTAAAATAAATGGATAAAAATATAGAGATTCGCGAGTTAACGTACATATTAATTGACCAGTGATTTTATGGATAAAGGGTAATTGGAACATTAATATCATATATTCTAATGATTTTAGTGATTATAATATTATAAGAAAGGTTAAGATAATTTTAGGATAGTTATTTTTAGGATTAGGATAAGATCTACAAGAGACCCTAACTCAATGGAAAATAGATTAAACTAAAAGTATCAATGGATAAAATTAAGGCTTCATTAGAGAATACATATTTACATTGAGTTTTTATATTTATATTATCATTTAGTCAGATTTTTTTTGATAACTATATTTTTTTTAATATTTTATTGAAATAGGATCACATAAATGAGGTTGAGAAAGGTATGTATCTAGAAACCACTATATCTTATAACTAAAAAAGGGAGGATACTTATATGGTTTAGAATCTTGTTTTATGACTTTAATAATGGACAAGGTGAGTTTCTAGTCTTAACTAAGGTAGTGAGATTGATATTTTAATGGAAATTAAATCTTTATTAGTGAGTGATATTTATCAATGATATTCCAAGATATTAAAAAATTTATGAATATTATGTAAAAAATATAAGGATCTGTCTATTAAAGTTTTGTTTTAGTGGTTTAGAAACATATATTAGATGTAATAATTAACATTGGTAAGTTATTTTTTGATAATATTTTCTTTTTGGGCATTACTATTTTAGAACACATGATTGATGCATGGACAACTATTAGATTTAATATATATATACTTTATGTTGAGGTCATAAAAGTTTTATTTTTTTTATAAAAACGAGTTAGATAGTGTTAATATCCTTAAAAATTATTATTGATTTAATGAAAAATTTATCCATTACATTTTTGGCAAAGTTTATCTCATTTTTTAGATTATGAAATATATTATATAGTGTGTGACTTTATCAACTAGACAATAATACATTTGAGGGTTAGTGGAAGAGTTTATTTTTAGGGGAGTGTATGATTTTGATATGGTGTAATATATTATAGATTCGAATGGTTTTGGGAAAGGTAAATTTTTGTGAATGTGTGATTTGGGTATATACATACTTTAGTATATGATTGTATGAATGATTAATGTTGTTTAATGAAAGATAAGTAACTTGATATACCATATGAGAGTAAGCTATATGTAATAACCTGAATTCTGAATATGTTATAAATACCCTAACCTACATTCATCCTTGAGTAATAATTGGAATTTCAATGATTTAATTTATTTAAGGGAGTAGAAGATAATTACCCAATATTTTTCTATATAGTTTTTCCTTTAAATAAACTATGTTTTGATAAGTTATTCCATACAAAACACCGAACTAAAACAATACAATAAATATTAAACAATAAAATTATAAAAATAATAAAACATATGTTAAATAAAAATACTGTAATCAATTATTAATTCATACAAAATAATACTAAGAATACTTGATGTTTTAAATGGTTTTTTCAACAAAACAATTTTTTCTCAATATACTGTATTTTTATTTAAAAACTAAATTTATAAATTTCATAATTTTTATTCAAATGAAATAAATTAATTTTTAGAATAATAATGTTCTTATTATCTTAGGATTAATGTTTTAGGTTATTCAAAAATAATTTTTTTTAGGTGAATAGAGAAAATACTGCTTTTCCTAAAAAATGTCAATTTTATGAAATTATCATAACAAAAGAGTGACTTAAATGTTTATAAAACATTATTTATATAAATTATATGTATTTATCAAGTAATAAAATATATTTTAAAATAATATTTTTTTGTTATAAGACCCATGTTTAACATTTTAGAAGCTCATGTAATATTACACACTAACAACTACTTTTATGGACTTACATTAAAAATTAGATTTCATCACAATTATAAATTAAATATAAAAAATGGATTTAACATTTTAGAACAAAATTTACATATTATTCTATAAATTCAATTTCATTTTGTAAAAAATGATATTGTTAAGATTAAAGTTAATAACCATGATAATGATAAAATTATTTTTTTCAAAAAAAATTTGTAATAATATCATGAAATTTTTATCTAATGAAATAAATTTATCACTTCTCCAAAATGAATCTAATATAATTTTTAAGCCTATATATAAACAGATTAACACTAATTCAATTTTAAATCAATAATAAATGTGATTAATAACACTTAATTCTAAAAAAACATTTTCTATAAAACCTTTTTTCTATATATTACACGCTCAAATTTAAAAGATAATTATATCTTATTTATAAGTTTAATTGAAATAAATATAGGTTATAATTATTCTCATAAAACCAAAAAATTTTAAGACGTTTTTTTATATTTTTAGTAAAACATATATTAATTTATTAAAAATGTGTCACCGAGGTAAAAATGAAAATGGTACAATATAAAAAGATAATGGTAAATGAATTAAATCAAGTATATAAGTGGTATTAAAATTAGTGGTATAGGCTTTATTAAACTTATAAAACCCCCACACACTATTATTTCTCACTTTGGACAATTTTACCCTTTAATATCTCCATCCCATTATTGAAAGATAATGGGTGTTCACAAAAGTGCCCATTTCTTCACTTATGAAAGGGAAACAATCCACCCCTTAATGTCATACCTCACTAAAAATAAATTTTTTATTAATAAATGACCATAAAACTTGTGTAGGTATTAATTGGTTAAGTAAAAGGGAGTCATAACTAGCATTGAGGTTAAAATAATGTGGGAGATATATGGTACTATGATACATAATGACACTTTTACTAGAACTCCCTTTATTGGCCAAATATTAGTAGTAAAGTTCCCTTCCCTCCATATGTGACTAACTTCCATTCCATGATCAATGGGGAGTCTTTACTTCCTCATGTAATAGGCTTGATATCATGAGGTGTTGAAGTTATCATGAAGGAAACCAACTATATGTTTATAATCAATATCCAAAATATATATATTGATGTTGTATAGACTTTACAAAAAAACACCATGATACATTTACCTTTTATCCATAGTAATGAAATTTCATGTTCCATAAAATATGTTGAAACCAAATACCACTGATCCACTACAATTATGTGCCAATACACCCCTCTCATGTCTCTATAGACACATGATCCATCCATATTAATCTCCACAACTTTATTTGGGGGCTCCCATTTAACCTACCAACCTAGGGTAGACATTCAACCTACTAATATAGACATGAAATTTCTTAGAAGAGTTCACCTAATGGAAGTTGATGTCTCCATACTTAGGATATGAGAATTGAGATTTTCCACCAAATATTTTACCCTTCATCATACACCCATTCCTTTAAATTTATTCCTAATACTCTTCTATTTTTATACTCCTAGAATTAAATCTCATTTTCATAATCATCTAGTGGTAATTTGTTAACATAATCCCTTAATTTATAAGGATAATTTAAAGATAAAGTTCAAGGAACCAAAGTGATTATTACTTAGTACATATATTTATATTATTAATCTTTATATTACAAACCTACCATAGAAATAGAAATATAATGACCACATTATGATTAGTATACTAAAGTGTTATTATATTAATGTAAAAAACCTTATTTTTTTTAACTCCATACACTTAAAAAACAAAATAGCGTTAGTCATGCATCGTGTGCACTATCACCTCTATGATGTAATGTTTTTTTGTTTCTCATCTTGATTTTAAATATTTATAGAAAAACACTTCAAATATAATTCACTATCTTAAAAACATCTAAATAATATCATTATTATCATGATTTAATGATATTATACACTTCCTTAACCATACTCACCCATCAAGTTATAGGCTGTTCTTATTTGGGTCGGTTTAACCACCTACATGAAAAATTATATAAAACTATTTCATGAATGAATATGGGTAAATTAATAATAATATTATTATTATAATTTAATTATAAAATCATGATTGGTTTAAATTTTTAGTATGGTTATATTTTTTATTTAACTTAGTATTAAAATATCATTTTCAACAACTAAATTTAAAAAAATAAACTAAAACTAGTAAAAGTTTCACACAAACATAAGAAAAATAAAGAAAATAAATAAATAACATATGATAATAACTAATACTTATTAAAATATATAAAATTAAATATCTTACTAATAAGGGATTTAATATACTTAATTTTATTATTCAGGAATTTAGGTGCCTGTGCAGAACGAATCAGAAACAAGGTAAGTGTTTCTTATCTCAATCTTGAATCCCTTGATACATAATTGTTATTATACACCATGTTTCCATTTAAATAGTGTATTTATCTCCTTATATCATTATATACTCATTATTCATGTTATTTAATGTTTAATTTGAATTTATATCCATTAAGGGGGTTTGATTCAAAAGTTTCTAACATTATAAGTTCTTTCCTAACTCAATTTACTTATATTGATTTAGAGGATTTGTTATTAAACTCTACTATTATATGTTTTATTCATTCTACATAGTGAATAATTTATAATGAACTTCCTCTTACTTTTATATGGTTTTAATTTTTTTTCTTATAACTTTATTATAAAATGATTCTAACCTTGATGATTAAGTAACTTGAAAGGTTTTGTTGGTATAAATTACTATTTATTGAGACATACTTATTTTTATTCCCTAATTTACATTTATATGTTTTATATACTAACTATTTTTTATATTATATCATGTATAATGTTTTATTCACATTAGTTTTAATTAAATTTAAACCCCACTCTCATTCAAGGGGTTTTATTTAAATTTCTATCAAGATTTAATAGATTTTCAGACTAAAATTCATTCTCCGTGAGTCATAAATTATCTACATAGTTATGATCTTACAATCCCCCTTTTATCATTCAATTTTTCCTTTTTTATCTCAATTTTTTTTATTTCCCTAGAAATTTATTTTCTTGAATTACACTATAAATTGTCTTATACTATTTTGGGGGATTCAACTCATGAAAACCCATTACGATGTTTTCTTTCCTGTTCATTGAATGTTTTTGATTTTTATCTAATTTCATTACTCTTGTAATACCCTATACTTCATTCCTTTTATTTAAGTTTTTTCACCTTGATGTCATGTATCAATTAATTGAGGAAATAATTAACTTATTTATATACCCTTTATCTATTGGTGTAATTACTACATTCTCTATTATTGTGATTAAAGGGTATTTACCTATAAAGTTTATGAATATCTTTTGATTGTTATTTATTTTTCATGGGTTATCGTGTTATGATTATTGATGATTATGAATGATTACATTATGTGATTCAATTTTTAATGGATATAAAACAAAATTTTCCTTTCATAGGTTCTTTTTGTTATGATGAATTATCAATTCAAGTAGAATATGTAATTATGGATAAATGAAGGGTGAGGTCCTATATTTCCATTAAATGTATTGATTTAAAGTTTATATCTCATGAGATAAGTATTCATGAGTACATTTTAGTTTCTTTTTAGTTTTGGAATTGATGGTGTGGATAATGAAAGTAATGTTTCTATACGCTAATGTTTGTGAAACATTTCTTTGGTGTCTTAATGTTCCCTCAAATTTATTGAATAATGTTTCTATATTCATTTTATTCATGAATTTTTCCTTATTATAGGATTTATAATCTATGATTTATTGGGTATAACATTCTTATGTATCCTGATTACAACCTTATGCACATATTATTCTCACTTATTATCTTTTACTGTTATCGAACATGTTTACCCTTACTTAACATTTGAGATCACACCTTTCTTATTTTTCCTTTCCTTTGGTTATGAATATGAGTGTAACCTATAGTAAGTTTAAAAGGGTGTATAGTAAGTTTCTATTATGGTGAACTGTTTAATTGTTTTTGTAAAATAATTTTTTTATGTAATCGTTCCTCAAAGACACTAAACCAAATGGTTATCTATGCTATGTGAGATTATTTAAATATGTAATAATAATGTGAAATTTATGCATGGTTAGCTTGGATCATATCACTCGTTATCAAAGTAAATTTATAAAAGTTTTTTTTTCATCCAACCATGGAATGTGGGTCTAGGGTCCCTAAAGTTTTGTGTTATTTTGAAGTGATTGAATATTCCTTGAGAATGACTAAACTGATTATGAATTGATTTGAATTATTAATAAAATTTATAGTTGGAGTGTAAATTTGGATAATTCTAGTACTACTTTATAATATGAAAGAGTCATCTATAAAATATGATATGAAATTTAATAAAGGAAATAACTACGTAAGATTCCTCTAAATGTTTCATATATATAGTTATTGAGAAGAACCAATGATTTGAAAAAGTACTTAGAATTCATAAGAGTTATCTAGATAGCTCTTAAGAGTTTTTTCCAGACTCAAAAAGTAAGAGTATATTTAATCTTATATGAGATTCATTTCAGACATACAATGAGGTGTATAAGTGTCATATGAAATTTTATAAGATTCATTAGTCAGTTGAAAATCAGCAATATTTCAAGGGACACAAAGAAACATAAGATTCATATAATATTATGAAATTGTTTTAGACTAAACATTTGGGAAAGGGAAGGTACTCACAATATTTCATAAGAGTAACTTACTCTTACAAAATGGGTAACACATAAAATTTAAGAGTCCTTAAGTTAGTATAAATTGTGAGGATAAATAATTGCATAGAATAATTTCAAATTAAAATATGTTGATGTTAAAAATATTTTTTAATCATATAAAAGTCATAATAATTTTAATTAATTGTGATTCACGTAAAATATATAATCTTCAAACTGTAGAGAATAATATCATGGTGTAAAGATAAGTTAAGTTATGAGTTTTATTTTTCAAATTTTGTTAATAAAAGGAAGTAACTCCATAAGAAATATTTATTACTATGATGATTTATTGGGAAAGTGATACAAATATATATTTTAACCGTAATAAATGATTCCATGACTATAAAAAAGATATTTTGTAAAGTCATTTAGATGTAGAGGTTTCTTGTGGGTTTTATAGAGATTTAAAGGAAAAATAATATTGAGTCTCTTAGAAAATTAAATAGAGATATTGATCAGTATTAAATGAGATTAAATGAGAATAAAATATAGAAGATATTATTGAATGGATTGAAATTATAAGATAATATTATATGAATCAAGGAGGTTTCCATAATTAAAAAATTGAAACAACATCAATGATAATTCTGTATAGGTATTAATGATAGAATAGTGAGAAAAAGAATGTGGATATCATTAAGAACCCAATACTGAAATAAAAAAGAGTAACTGAAGTATCTAAGAGAGGAAAACCTAAATCTATTTATAAAGAGAAGGATCAAAACTTCGAAGAATAAGAAGAAGAAAAAGAAGTATAATGGAAGATAAATGAAGATGATAATAGGTGTGTATATATTTTCAGGTATTAGTTGATCATTATGAAAGCTTGAGGAGAAGGATGAATTTCATGGAGTACTATTGAGGATATTCTTATAGTCAAAGACTTGATATTGAGGATAAAAATATTAAATTAATACAAAGGAATCTAGGAGAACACTAAATATATTTTTCACATAAGAGAAGAAGAAGAATCATGGAATATTGGGAGGATGTATTATAAATAAAATTGTTAGGAGATAATAATAGTTCAGAAATTAAAAAATAGTTAGAAGGTTATTCAATATTTTTTGGAAGATAGTTTTAATTGAATTAATATCTTCTCATGATTGTTAGTATAAAGTCTATTCTATTAGAATTTGTTTTATATAGTGAAAATATGTCTCTATGGGAGCCAAATAGAACGAGGAGTAGATTCTTACATTAGGGCTGAACGTTGTAAAAAACCAGTATGTTGTTGTTTTTTATTATCTTAATTATACATTGAAGTGATTTTTGAGGTTTTATTAATAGATATATAGTTATTAACTGAGATAAGGGATTAAATAAAAAAGGTAATAATCAAAATAGGATTACAAATTTGATAAAATAGGAGAACACTAATTTACCCCTCTTAGTGTTCTTTCATGGCTCACAGGGAGATGTAGTTAGTATCAAATCTAATCCATGTTACCTATTATTGGGTATAATATTTATTTCTCAATAGTTTTTATTAGATATAATGAATGTTCATATTTGGAGTATGTTTATAATATCCTCAGATAGAAAATTAAATTATCATATATGTTTATACGAAATGGGATGTTTTTACCAAAATCATAAAGAATATGAAAAAATAGTGGAAAAGAAGTATAGGAATATCTCTAAAGAATATAAGGATATACCACTATTTTAAGTCAATCAAAGTGTTAGTTCACCTAATAATTTTTTTGATAATAATTATCTTGAAGAATCAATATCATATTGTGAAGAGTATGAGGAGAGTGAGCCTATTGAATCAGTCAGAAATACCTACCCTAAATTTAATGTTTTTTTGAATATTGTTCCCATAAACATTTTCACTTATATATTTGGGGTTATCAAGTTATTTAATGTGTAAAAATCACAGTTGGAATAGGAAGCCAATGAAATGGAGAAAGCATTGGTTAAAAAGTCACAAAGATGTCACTCTCTAACTAAACTTATTCAAGTTCAGGAAAAATATTTATCCATTTTCAATGATTGTTTTTCTCTAGTTGAATAAGTCTTATAAAGGATTATTTGTGAGAATGTTTTTTTAAGAAATATTCTAGAAAATTTATCTATTAACCAGGAGATAAATAAAAAAATAAAGTTCATATAAGGAATTCAATTTTGGAAATCAAGGATGAATAAGTAAAAGAACTTAATAAATACTTATATGGGAAGTGTATTGTTCTTGAATATAATATTGTAAAATTGAATAAGTAATGTGAATATAGGGTGAAATAAATTTAAAACTAGAATAAATCTCTAAATTTTGAAATGTATTCTGTTAGAAATTAAGTTGATAAATTTGAAAAACACCCAAGAAAGATCTTCCCAAACTTCTGAGAAGAGAATTGCTTAAAAAATTATTTTTGATAAGTGTATTTTATTTAAAAAGACTCAAATTAGAGGAAAAAAGTTCATGAAATAATCTGTTGATCATCCCATAACAATCACTTCAAAAAAGATAACCCATGATCAAGATATTTATTTTTGTTCTAATGATATTTTATCTTCTTGTATATGTTTAAATTTAAAATCTTGACAAATATATGGTGATACAAGTTCTAATAAGTGCAAAATAACTTCATAGGTTGATTTGACCATGTGAAAGGGAATATTTCACCCAATAAAATATCAAAATAATGGGGTTTCTACAGAAAATAGCTTGAAATAGAATTTGGATAGATTGAAACTAAAGGGAAGAGAGAAACACTGATTGTACATTACTAGAGTTTCTGGAGGTTTGGGTATATGGCCATTGAATGTTAACATAATATGTAAATGTATGGGTATTATATAAGGGTTATATTATGGGGGAGTAGATGTAAAATACAAAATGAATCTTCTAGAATAAGGAATGACTCATAGAGATGAAAAAATATGTCATTCAAAAACCGTTTTGAATGTCCTAAGAAGTTTAATTAAAATTGAAACATGGGTATCCTTTGTACTTAGAATATTTGGTAAAATTCTACCAAACCCATTCATGTGTTGATGGGAATAAAACACCACAAAATAAGAATCTAAATAAAAATAAAATTAAGTCGGCCTTGGGATATAAACAAGTGGTTAAAGAGAATAATCCCAACAATAAATCAAAGAAAGATATCACACTGAACATTTAAGATATACTTATACTATGGTAGAAGAGTCTACATCATGGATCATTGAAAATTGAAAATGAACCCTAAGATTGACGAAAACAAGTAAGAATAAAAGAAAGAATCATTCCATGAAGAAAATAAGAAGTATTGGTCTAATGGAAGACATCATTAAAGAGGAATTTGAGAAGTTAAGAAAGTGGTGTAAGTAAAATATGGAAGAAAATATACATGGAAGGTGAAAAAAGGTGTTCACAACCCTCATAATTACATTACATTGATACCTAGGGAAAAAGAGATGTTGAAAAATAAATAAAAAGGAACTAGTATTCAAACTGTCAATAATTTTGTTATGAATAAAGTGTCCTCACACATGAATAATTTTGAGAATGAACCCAAGGATTACTCAAACATATATTCAACATACTAATAATTTTCCATAAAATGGAACAAGCACAAAACTGTACTAGTGACTTTCTTACTAAAGTACAAAATCTTCTTCTAAAAAAAATAAATCTTGAAAGAAAAAGTTTTATGAATTTAGAAATAAATCTCATCCCAAATTCTATCATTAAGATCTATTTATAACCTAATTTATTCCTATATATGTTTTTTTATAATTCTCTATGTAGGGAATTGAAGGCGATGAATAAAAAAGGATAATTAGATTATGTGATTTCTATACAACACAGTGAACTAACCGTCATGGATTTTTTTAATTATTATCACTATGAAAATTTTCAAATAGGGTTCTTTGAGTTCATTAATAATTAATATCAACCATGATTGGGTGTATCCATTAAGGAGGAGGATACATGATGATTAAGATATAATATGAACTTAATACATGTGAATATTGAATTCTAGAAAGTTCTCTTACAAAGATAATGTTGGAGGTATGACAACAAATTTCCTATCTTATTTTACATAGTATCATGATGTGGCATTATTTTAATGTATTTTTTTTCATATTTTCTATGTAATTTGAATTATTTTAATGATAAAATATGATTTTATTATAAATGTATTTTTTTTCATTTGGTATAAAAATAAAATCAATGTTTTTTTTCTCAAAAATTTTGAATTTTAAGGTTGAATAGATGGATGTTCTATTCTTTAACTTTATGTAATGTCTTGGAATTTCATGTATTTTTTTTAATTTAAATGGGATTTTTACAAGACAAGGATCTGAGATGACATGTAATTTCAAGACCCAGAGTGGCCAAAATGGATTTTTGAATTTTTTTTAAAGTTTATTAATTAAATGTGCAAGTGGGTTTTTCTATCTTTTAAACCAGTGCTCAGATCAAAAATCTAAGGGCACCTTTGAACTCATAATAGTGGGATTCACCTAGAAATGACTTAACTTCGACCGGTGTGGGTCAACTAGAAAAGTTATTTTTTTGGGATTTTTGAAGAAAAAGTTAAATAAAATAAATTTGATTTATTTGGTTTTTGTTTAAATTACAAATCATTACAACATAATGGATTTACACCTATGAATAACTGAAATGATATTTCATTAATGAAATAACATAATTACAATGCATCACGTCGGTAATAGAAAGGTGATTAACAACCCTTAATGGTTTGACAACAATCAATCATTGATGAGGTAGAGACGAAAGCTTTGGGCCTCTGGAGGATCACCGTCGATGAACAACTAACAACGATTTCCAACGATAACAGATCAAAAAATCGACGAATGGGATTCAGATCAAATGTGGTTGAATTGATGAATGAGATTCAGATCAAACGTGGATGAATGAAAACAACATGAATATGTTCTTCATCAGTGAAAAAACCAAATTGAGTTAGGGGTTTTTATTTGAACTTATCTTTCATAGTTCTTGGTTTTAAACGACAACTGTAGATCAACCCATAAACAAGTTTACCCCCGGATTTTCAATCTTGTCGGAGGGTATTTATTAGGTTTGACTCTAGGAGATTAATTTGTGTTTTGATCCCTCTAACCGGAATGGATCAAAGCCGAAACAAAAAATATTTGAAGATCATTCCTTGATTTATTTTTCCTTGTGGTCCTTCTCTCCTTACCCCCGCACGTGGACAAGACACAAAGTTGGTGCGATGACGATGGTGGTGGTTGGTCCAAAATGTGTGTGAGATATCTTCAATTAGATGATTTCTAGTGGAAAGGATCACAATTGATATTTGAGCCCTAAGAAATGAAGAACACGACCCGAGGGTTTCAGAACACCCTTCGGATCGAAGAATAGACCACAAAAGCACGTCCGATGATACGCTGAAAGTTTTTCTAGGCTACCGACATTGGTAGCCGCTCAGATGCTGCATGGAGGAAGTCTTGGACCCCAACCACGACATGAGTTTGACCCCGCAACTTTTCCATGGGTCTTGTCAAAAGAACCAGTCTGCTAGGTGGATTATTTGGAGTAGCTGTCCCAGCTGGCACCACCTGAGGAGAAAATAGACATGGAGTTTGCCACATCCAAGCCTAGGAAACTAACCCATCGTAGTGGTCTAGGCTGGTTCTGGTGGGATGGGCCGGGCCCATCTAGTCCAAGCTAGGCCCATTGGGTCGGGTCGGACCCAGACCCAACCGACCCTAGTTTCGCTAAAATGACCATAACTTCTAAACGGAGCGTCCGTTTGACGAGCCGTCTACGACATTGGTACCCTCGAGATGATATAGTCCTTTTGAGATACTCTAAGTGAGTTTTTGATCAAATTAGAGGATTCAATATTTGGTTTGAAGAGTAGGTTATCCTGGTATGAGAAAATTTTGGGCAGAATCGAGGTGATTCTTATGATGAGATGTTATGACATTTACTCCCTTTATGACTCAAGGTGTGGGTACTAATTATCATTTTAATTTGGTATAGGTTGGACTCCCCACATTTTTGGGTGAATTTTTTTTCCTTTGAGTGGTTTCCTCCAATAGTGTCACTCACTTATAGGATTAGGGAACAGGTTCTCAGAGAAGTTCATAAAGGAAGAGTCAGTACTCCACTGCCATTCTAGGGAGTGAGTCCTCTATCCTTAGAGTTTTTACTCTCCTATTAGTCTAGGTAATAATCCCTCCATACCAAATTCATATAGAGTAAGTACTCCCCTACCAGGTAGGGAGTGGTTCCTCTATTGTAGGAGTCAGTACTCCCCTAACGTACTAGTGTGTTGGTCCCCCGTAGAGAACAAACTAATAGAGTCGATACTTCCATTCCATACCAAGGCATGGATCCTCTAGAATAGAGTCAGTACTCCCTTAATTTATTAGGGTGCAGGTCCCCCATAGCAGATAAACTAATAGAGCCAATACTCCCCTATATTACCAGGGTGTGGTTCCTCTGGTCACCAAGTGGTACTCTCCTACCGGGTAGGGTGAAGGTCCTTGATTTTTGAATTTGTACTCCACTTTCAATTCAGGGTGTGGATCCTTTATGATTAGTACTCCCCTGGTAGAATCAGGGTGTGATTCCTCACTTACAGAGTCATACTCCCTTTTCTTCGAGTAGTGACGGGGAGCGAGTCCTCCATAGGAGTTGGAGCTCCCTCGACTGTAGGACACAATTACGAGGAGCTGGCCCCTCCACTTGATGTGATTGACACCTAGGTAGGATTTAATGCTCCCTATATGGACTGAGGCATGGGACACTCCTTTCAGGAGAGACTGAGGTATCTTAGGATAGACTAGGGGAGTGCTCCCTAAAACTTGCACAGTGATGAGGGGTGGGCCTCTTCACTTGGGTTTGCTTAGTCTTGTATCAGGTGCAAGTCTATGATGACTAGACATCCAGTTCTAGGAACTAGAGTTGGACCTAGTAGAATGTTCCTGATGTAGAAAATTTTCTTAGATATACCATTTGGAATGGTAGGATTGTACCCAATAGAGTGTATCTCTCTAACAGGTTCCATCAGGGATGGATGAGCTCATGGAGTGTGATATCCTAGTTTTTTTGTTACACTTTGAGCCTCTGTAAGAATCCTGGTACTAGATATATGGTTTTAACTTATGCTTCTTAGCGACTTAAACATGTATATATGGATGTTCATGGTATATATATGGGCATATACCCGAGTAGAGCTGACTGTGCATTCTTTTGTGGTTTTTATCTTGTGCTTTACATTTGTCATTTTAGGGTCCCCTATTGAGTATTGTATTAATCACCCCTGCAAGGGATTTCCCTTTACGTTTCAGGTATTGTGCAGATGGCTGCCGATTTGATGGTGTTTAGGGAGGACCCGGACCTAGTGGTGTTTTGTGAGATCATACAGACATAGTGTACTTATACATCATCAGGAAGCTACCCTTCACCTACCCTTCAGGTAGGCTTCCCAGTGGATGATCATTAGGGACTTGGATTTTTAATTTTTTTCTATCTTTATTTTGGTGGGATTGTATACCAGCCCAGGGTGCCACCCTATACTTTACATTCCACTTCACTCTGGTTGTGTTTTACTTAGAGGATTGCATGCATGGTTTTTTTGGATTTTAATTTATAGTACCTTTGGCTTGGAGTTGTGTGCGTGTGTATAGGTACTTGGAAAATACCTCTCATTTTCATGATAATGCCTTTGATGCTAGATTCCAGCCCCTGGCCTATGGGGGGCGGGCTTGGGGTAGTCGCATTATGTGCCTTGGGGGATGGGTCATGACAAATTGGTATCAGAGGTGGTCGGTTCTTCCTCAAAGAGTAAGGATCTATTGTTTTTGGTTTTAAGAAATAGTATTAAGTGTTTCAAGTTTGGAAATTAGGCCAAACACTCCAGTGTTCTTGTGGAATCCAACGTATCTATACACCAGGACTCTAGACGCCTGTTTTCCGACTCGGTACAGGGAAACACTGGTTGCGGGGGAAATAAAGGTTACATGTATCATGTTGGAATGGTTTTTCTTTCCATTTCCTTCTTGAGTCATCTATCTAGATATAATCTTTAACCATGGGTCATCTTGATATATTTTAGGATTCCACCACGATGAAATCCAGATAAGATTCTACAATGTGATTGTAATGATGATCCACCCCAAGTGGAGGCTTTAGTACAAGGCAATGAATCTGGCATTACCTCTCGGTGGTGCACCAGTGATGGAATCACCCATCGATCAATAGTTTCTACCGGTGCTACTAGTGGAGGATGCATGCAGGCTGAGTGCGCTACACAAGTTCCAGAGGCAAAGACCTCCCATGTTCTAAGGTGATACAGATCCTCTGGTATCTTAAGATTGGATTGAGGTGGTTACCTGAGTCTTTCTCTTAGTGAGGACACTACCCTACTAGATGGAAGTCCTAGATGAGATCCTTATATAGGGATCAATGGGATTCTGGTGGATCTTGGTGATCCAGATGCACGATGAGGCAACCCTAACCTGGATTGACTTTGAGCACCTCTTTAGGGGGGAGTTATTTAAGGCGACCTTATGCTCTGTGTGTATAAAAGAGCTGCTGCACCTACGACAGAGAAACATGACGGTAGTAGAGTTCTCATAGAGATTCATAGATCTTTCTCTCTACTCTACTTATATGGCGTGGGGCCCTTACTTCAGGGCCCAGACCTTCAAGAAGGGACTATGATAGGATATCAGGGTGTCGGTGATACCCATTAGCATTCCGACATATGCTATTGTTCTGGAGAAATCCATGGTGGTTGAGAGATACCTGGTGGAGGAGAAGATGGATGTGACCTACATTAGAGGTCAAGAGGTAGAGGCATCTATTGGAGTTAACAGATAATAGGTGACATGATCACATAGTAGGAGGAATACCCATACCCAAACACAGACACATGGGTCTGTGGCATAGGATCAGTGTGAATGAGAGTACCATCTATAGGAAAGGAATTTTTATGCTTGCAACGGCCGGGGGAATCTATCTAGGGATTGTCCGACCCGTCTTGCTAACGAGAGGGAGTCATCCGACAAACCTCCTTGGTAGAGACAATGCTTGGAACAAGGAGTTCCGCAAGATGGCAGGCAAGGCAGTGGAGCTGGATGAGAAACAGGAGGTGGGAGGTAGTTTGTAGCTTTTCCACCCCCCTAGGTGGTCCATGTTAGGCTTAGGGAGATAGAGGACATGGGAAAGTATAGCGACATGTGATCTTGGATTATGACCAAGAAGCTCTAGGATAAATTAGAGGTATGATCTATGTCTTTTATTTTGTATGATTTTTAAATATAAAAAAAATTCTAGTCATCCTTCTTTTTTATTCGTGAGTTCTTTTTGAGACTTTGAGGTTCTAGTTGGATCATGTAATTGAACCTCACACTTAGATACTCCTACTGAAGGAGACGCGTTGATCACACACCGACGCTGATAGTGTGACCTGACTCTTGGAGGTGAGAGTTGAGGTTGGGATCTCTTAGTTATGGTGTTGAGGCCTTACAACATCATTCTGGGTATGGACTACTACTATTCATACTTGGAATGACAATAATTGGAAAATTATGTGGTGTTTCCGTGATAATAAAGAAGAGTTTTCCCTTGCAGTGAAAGGAAAACCTAGGAAGCACATGTTGGACTCTCGCAAGGAGTCATCTTTTGGATCATTTTGTGGTGGAAGAGTTAGACCCCATGATGTTTCCATTGTATGAAATGGTTTTTTACCATCCATACATAGTTGAGATGCAACTAGTAAGTGTGGTAGTGTTCCAGTTTCAGCAAGTTGTGTGACCGCTGGAGGTTATAGACAGAGGCCCTAGTAAGACCCAAGTTCACTTGTGGACTACCCTATTTCATTCGTAAATACCCCTACATGTTTAACATCAAACTTGAATGCATAATGTTTGTAGAGGCTTTAGAATAGTTCATCCAGGGGTGGATGTGAACTATGGGTTTCTTTTTATATCTACATCAGGTTAGCGTGGAGGTGATCCGATAGACCCCATGACTACAAATGGATTAGAGTGCTTAGTGATTTTCTCATTTGTCGCAGCCAAAGAGACATGTCCCTGTTGTTTCATGATGTTGACATAAAAAATCTATACATGAAAGTGGTTGAATTCAATGGTTCCTTGAGGTGCGTTCTTATAAGCAACACATAATCCCTTAATGAACTCTGTTTTCTTCCCATCATTTTAGGCTTTTTACTTTTCAGGGATGAAAATCCTTAATGTGGAGAGATTGTAATGTCATGGAATTCCATGAATTATTTTTCAAATTCAAATGAGATTTTTACGAGACCTGGCTCCTAGACAATACGTAATTTTGAGACCCGGAGTGGATGGAATGGAATTTAAAACTTTTTTTAATGTTTATTAATTAAATTTGCAAGCGCGTTTTTCTTTCTTTTGAACCGATTGTCAGATCGAAAATTTAAGGGCATCTTTGAAGTTAGAATGATGAGATTTTAATAGAAAGGACTTATCTTCGACCCGTGTGGGTCGATTAGAAAAGTTATTTTTCAAGAATTTTGAAGAAAAAGTTAAATAAAATAAAATGGATTTATTTTATTTTTGTTTTAATTTGAAATCATTACAGCATAACATATTTCCACCCAAGAATAAATGAAATGATATTTCATTAATGAAACAATGTAATGATTCCACGTAGCATCAGTAACAGAATGGTGATTAACAACCATTAATGGTTTTATAATGATCAATTATTGACGAGGTAGAGAGGAAAGTTTTGAGTCTCTGGATGATTTCTATTGACGAACGAGGAATGAAGAATGACGATCGCCAGTGATATTGAATCAGTGAATTAACGAACAGGATTCAGATCAAACGTGGATGAATCGATGAATGGGATTCAGATCAAACATGGATAGACAATAATAACAAAAAGACATTATTCGTCAGTGAAAGAACTGAATCAAGGTAGGGGTTGTTTTTTAAATTTATCTTTCCCTATTCCTAGTTTTAAACAAAAATCGCGGTTCAACTGATGAACAAGTTGACCTGTGGATCATCGTTCTTGTGGGAGGTTATTTATTGGGTTTGACTCTGGGAGATTAATCTATGTTTTGATCCCTCTAATGGGAACATATCAAATCCAAAAAAATGGTTGAAGATCATTCCTTGATTTTTTTTACCTTGTGGTCCTTCTCTCCTTACCTCTGTGTGTGGACACAACACGAAGGTGGTGTGACGACGATGGTGGCGGTTGGGCCAAAGTGGTGTGTGAGATACCATCAATCAGATACTTTCCAGTGTAAAGGATAAAAATAGATATTTTATCCCTAGGTAGTGAGGAACATGACCCAAGGGTTCCGGAGCACCCTCCGGATCGAAAAACGGACCACCGGTGGGCGTCTGGTGGTCCGTGGAATGTTTTTCCGGGCCGCCGGCCATGCACCAGATGGCTGGGCAACACACTGTGATGGAGATGGTGGTAGCAGCTGCTCATCTGCCATGTAGATAAAGCTACAACCCCCATCTATGGCATGATTTGGACTCCACATCTTTCCACAGGTCTCCCTAGAAGAATAAGAATGCTACGCGGACCAGTTGGAGTAGCGACGCCAGCTGGCACTGCCTGAGGAGAAAAGGGATGTGGCCTTACTGCATCCGAGCTAATGAAACCAGCCCAACATAGCAGTACATACTAGTCCTGGTAGGTCGGTCTGAACCCATGGCCCAGTAGGCTAGGTCTAGTTGGTCCGACTAGGTTGGACCAGACCCGGACCCAACCGAACCCGTTTTTCTTAAACGACCATAACTTTTAAATAGATCATCTATTTGACCATCCATCTACGGCATTGGGACCCTTGGGACGAGATAGTTTCTTTGAGAAAATCTATGTGATTTTTTGAGGATGTTCAAGGATGAAATATTTGGGTTGAAGAGTAGTCTCTCCCGATACGAGTAGACTTTGGGTAGAATCAGGGTGATTCTTATGATGAGATGTTAGGACAATTACTCCCTTAATGACTCAAGGAGAGAGTGATACTTATCCCTCTACATTGTTAGAGATGGGTATCCCTATATTTTTGGGTGGGGGTTAATTTTCCTTTGATTTTTTTCCTCCAATAGTTTTACTCCCCTATAGGATTGAAGCACGAGTTGTCAGAGAAGTTTGTAAATGAAGAGACGGTACTCCCCTACTGTGCTAGGGAAAAATTCCTCTATTCTTGGAGTTAGTACTACCCTATTAGACTAGGTTTTGGGTCCTCCATACCTAACACATATAGAGTCGTTACTCCCCTACGAGGTAGGGATCAAGTCCTCTATTGTAGGAGTCAGTACTCCCCTAACGTACTAGGGTGCGGGTCATCATAGTGAACAAACTAATAGAGTCGGTACTACCCTTCCATGCCAGGGCACAAGTCCTCTTGCCTGGGTTCTGTAATCCCATAATGTACTAGGTTGCAGGTCCCTCAAAGTAAACAAACTGACATAGTCGGTACTCCCTATATTACCAAGGTGAAGGTCCTCTATTCACTGAGTGGTACTCCCCAACCAGGTAGGGTGCGGGTCCTCAATACACAAAGTTATACTCCCCTACCGATTTAGGGTGAAGTTCCTTCATGATTAGTACTCCCCTGGTGAAACTAGGTTGTGTATCCTCACTTGTAGAGTTTTACTCCCCCGTCTTCGAGTAGCGACGGGGAGCAAGTCCTACATAAGAGTTGGAGCTCCCTCGACTACAGGACCTAGTTACGAAGAGAGGCCCCATCCACTTGATTTGATCGATACCTAGGTAAGAGTTAGTGCTCCCTCGATAGAATGAGGCTCATAAAAATCCCTTAACGAGCAACTAAGGGATCGTAGGATAGACTATAGAAGTGCTCCTTAAAACTTGTGCAGTGGTGAGGGGTGAGCCTCTTCACTTTTATTTCCTTAGTCTTTCATCGGGCGCAAGGCTGTGATGACTAGACCTCTGGTGCTGGGCACTAGAGTCAGACCATGTAGAATGTTCCTGATGAAGCATTTTCTCTTGGACGTACCATTCAGAATGGTAGTATTGTACCCGATGGAGTGAATCTCTCGGATGGGTGCCATAAGGGATGGCTGAGCTCGTGGAGCGTGATCTCATGGTTTACATGTTATGATTTGATCCTCTGTGATAATCCTGGTACATGATATAATTTTGGACCTTATTCTTCTTAGTGACTGAAATGAGTACATCTGGATGTTCATGGTATATGTATGGGCATATACTCGAGTAGAGATAACTGTTCATTACTTTTTTGTTTTTCTCTTGTGCTTTACCTTTGTGGATTTAGGGTCCCCTACTGAGTATCATTTTACTCAACCTTGAACATGATTTTCCCGCAACTGTTATGTCTTGTGGAGATGATCAACACTTTGACATAGTCCAGGGAGGACCAGGACCTGGTGGTTTTTAGTGAGATCTAACAGATAGGGTGTACTTATATAGATTTAGGCAACTACCCTTCACATACCCTTCTGGTAGGCTTCTTGACGGACAATCTTTAGGGACTTGGAGTTTTAATTTTTTTCTATTTTTCTTTTGGTGGGCTTATATACCAGCCTGGGGTGCCACCCTGTACATTAATTTCCGTTGTACTCTGGTTGTGTTTTACTTAGTGGATTGCATGCATGGTTTTCTTGGTTTTTACTTTCGAGTACCTTTGGATGGGAGTTATGTACATGTGTACATGTACATGTAAAATGCCTCCAATTTGCAAGATAATGTCTTCAGTGCTAGTCGCTAGCCCCTAGAATTTGGGAGGCGAGCCTAAGGTAGTCATAGCATGGGCCCCAGGGGACGGTTCGTGACACTTTCAATTGTAGTTGAAGAAATTTTTGGTTGAATAATTCCCTAAAATATTACTCTTGAATGATCTTTGATAATTGTAGGTTTTTATAATTTTAATTTCAAAGTTCCCTGAATTTATAATGAATATATATTTTTGGAAAAAAATTGTGGTTTAAATATACTAATGTTTTGAAATTTCATTAAAAAATTCAAAAAATCATTATCTCCATATGTATTTGGCTGAGTAAGAAGTAGAAAAATCCAGGATAATTTTTTAAAAGGGGGTTTTCAATAATTTTTAGTAAAATGGATAGGGTTGATGATATTTTCAAAAAAGGGTCTAGAGAAGCATAAAACCCATTCATGCCAATTTGTTTATATTTATATTATCATTAATATAACATAATATTTATTATTAATATTAATTTTTCTTAATATTCCTTATAAATATTTGTTAAAATTTTCATTGATAAAAAGCATTAGCAGTTTGTTGATAAATTATATAATTATAAAAAATGAATTGTATAATTTATTTTTAGTTAATATTATATTATTATGTTATTAATTAATTAATAGTATTTTTTAATATTTATAAGATTTTAATTATAAATATTTGTTTAATTTTTTGTTGATATAATTATTATTAATATTTTAATATGTAATTTGTTTTAAAATATTAATTTTACTATTTGTTATTAATTAATATACTATAATTAATATCATTGTAGAATATATATATATTTTTATAATAATTTATATTAAAGAAATATATTTAAAAAATATTTTTATAATTAATAATTATGTTATTCTTAATATATTATATTTTATTATTAAAAAATTACTCATATAAGAAATAAGATAATATTTATTGTTAATATTAATTATACTTATAGAATTGGAAATAATAATAATATTACTATTTAATAACTAATTTAAGATGATTATTTATTATATTAATACGTTGTATTATAATCCATATTATATATAATAAATAATCATCTTAAATTTATTATTGAATATTATTAATATTTATTGAATTCGAAATAATAATATTAATAATATTTAATAATAAATTTAGGAATATTATTTATTATACATAATGAGGATTATAATACTAATTATTAATATGAATAAAAAATATTAATTTTTAGTATTACCAATATAGTTATTAATATTAATGTTTATTATTTATTGAAAATTATTTGTATAAATTTCCAATTATATAAAATAATTCATTTTTGAAACATAATGTAATATGTAAGTATGTTTTTAAATAAGGTATAAATAATGATTTAAAAAACATACAACATGTATCATCAATATAATATACATTTGTGGCCTAGATTCTCCTCTTTTCCATAACCAGGTGTATATATGATGTGTCCACACCATGTCTATCTATGTTTATTCTCTTGTGTACGCTGCTCCTATATATCTTTGTTGGAACCTGCCTCTACATCATTTAGTGTAGCGAGCGATGGATGTACAGTCCCGCTACCTATACCCTATCCTCCCTCAAAGGATAATGGATTCCATGGGATGGAACTATCACCAATATATGAAGAAGATGGATGATATACAACGGATGTCTTTGAATCATAGGGTAATTAAGTATGCAACATAGATTAGACAGCTTCTATATGTGTAAAAAAATTTGACATGGTAACAACTCATGTCCATTATAGTTCCATTGGATGTGGGTGTGGATCATATGTAGTATGAGATGGAGGAGCATCTAGCTGATCATGATAAACACCCTCCTTCTGTTCCACATTGGCATCCATAATTGGGTAGTCACCCCCTATCACAACTATATCAGGCTCAAAAACCTCAGTATCATGTGGAAGATCAAAGAAAATCCCATGATAAATCTCATCCATGGGAGAAACCAACTATATCACAGCTCTATGAAAATATTCCTAGTTAAATGAAAATCCCTCTACCAGATTAAATATGTAAAGGAGATTCATGATACGAGCATCTTGTGAAAACAAATTATGCTGTTAAGTAATGTTAATAAAAAAATCTATTTAATAGGGGAAGGAATAATTATTACCCAGACATGATAGCCCTTTTCATGTCGTGTGATAAATATGACTGGGGATTTAAAGTACTAGGGTACATATTCTAGCTAATCAAATAAATTTATACATAATGTGCCCACCCCTTGTAATCGGGATACGTGTTGTCTCTCACAGAGATCAATATATCTTTCATGATACCTCCTCTAAACAAAGTCTCACTTCCCTAACATATTCAGGAAATAAAGTGAAGGTAACTGACTGGGTGGTGTTGGAATGGGATGGTAGAATTTGAACTGCCTCATAACCCTTTCAGTATGACGCCACTCGACAATATGAAAATTAATCAAAGGAGCGATGTAGGAGTTGATAGTAAGAATCTTCATACAATATGATGGAAGACTCTAGATAATATCCTCAGTATATAGCTTCCATGAAATTTTAAAAAAATGAATAAAAAATTAATAAATAAAGACATGTAAAATATAGAATAATTATTTAACTATATAAACTAAAACCACTTACATAATCTGGCCGAAGACTGTCCAACATAAGTCTGTAAGCACAAACATCATGTCTAGATTTATCTAAATGTCGATGTTCCTGACTCCACATGTAGACAACATTTTTATAATTATATTTATTAATAAAAATTTATACATGTTATTTATACATTATAAGGAAGGAATAACCTACCATCATCCACACAGTGACTCTACAACAATATCAGTAAGAAATAGATCACACACATGTGGAGCTAATAAAGGGATGTTCTCTCATATCCACACATGTATAAGAATAAAAAATCCTATGATTTTCATCTCATCGATGTGACATGCACTTCATAGCACCCTATATGTTTATGCAAGATAAGAATACCCCCATCTATATCAAATTACCTGGTCCAAGGCGTCCAACAAAGGTAAATACATAAAATGTAAAAATTTAGTTGAATTATCAACAAATACCGTGCCACCGATTAGC
Source organism: Viscum album (assembly GCA_963277665.1). Classification (NCBI taxonomy): domain Eukaryota; kingdom Viridiplantae; phylum Streptophyta; class Magnoliopsida; order Santalales; family Viscaceae; genus Viscum; species Viscum album. The sequence goes on along the minus strand of OY728123.1, from coordinate 1,190,471,008 downwards.
CTCAAAATGAATGCACATGAAAATTAAAACATGGGGATCTCATTAGTATCCTCTGCTAGATGAGAGAAGTTCTAGTATATCCCTGGAATGTGTAATCTAATATTGACAATGGAACTTCCATCGTCATGGACCTCAATGCACAACAATCCATGAACTAGCTCAAACCAATCTTCTCGAAATCATCCTATCATAGCTGCACCATTGATGAAGAGGCCCAACATAATGGACACGTATTATAGTGTAATAGTTATCTCCCCCTCTATAAAATGGAATATATGTGTCTTTGGCCTCTATCTCTCTACGAGTGTATCAATGAGTTGATGATCAAAAAAGGTAAAGTCATGCATCAGAATTTCATATAACCTAACATGAAAAATATGGGGGATGATAGTAGGAGGTGGTGAAACATGATGGAAATGATGAGATATTCATACACTTGAAGGAGGCAGTATAAATCCCTCTAAAACCAACCATGAAACACGATTATCCTAGAATTTGAGCTGTGTAAGACCTTCCATTTGTATTATGATGTCATCGTTACTTTTTTATAGTTAATTCGATAAAATTTGTAATTTTTTTAAAAAACTACAACAAGAAAAATGAGGTTGACAATTAGCATGTATAATTCAGCATTATGATGAGAAAATAGGTAAAAAATATATTTGGTTGATTTTTTTGGTTTATTCTATGACTTTATTCTTTTATGGATATCCAATGGAGTTTAATTTATTCTAAATATTTTCACATAAATTGTTCGCGATGAAAAACCCAAATAGAATATGTTGTTTTATGATATATTCATTTTCATTTTCTATTTATTTTTTAGCAGTTCTAATATCACAAAATTCTTTATGATAGAATCGGGAAATGAAAAAAACCAGAGTTAAAATAGGTTAAAAATGGAGAAAGTTATAAATAAATGTATTCTTTAATGAAATGTCTAGATACGAAAAAAATATACACATTCTTGATAAAATACACAGACTCGATCATGGATGATGGGAAGTGGAGATCTGTCCTACCACTTGGGGACATATCTTAGGAGTATTCCCTTTTACATGAAAAAAATTGCATCATAGTCCCCCTCCCCATTATCAAGTACATACTATCTCATTTTTAATTTGAGTAGACTTTGGTCTTCCCTACGGGAGAAACCTGGTAATATCAAGAAAATAATTTTAAAAACTATAGAAATTTAAAAAATCTTAAATGAAAAAAACCGAATTACAAAACCTGGAAATATCAGGCATGAGAGACGAATGATCATCAGGTAATGTGATAGAATGAAAGTCACCAAAAGGAATCCAAGATTCACTATAATAGTTAATCATAGTGCTTATGTGATACATAGGGTCAACATAAGGCTCCCATGATATGTTTATCGATGCACAAGCTGTAACAAAATCTGTACAAAGATATCTCAATACCTAGAAGTTTTTGCAATCACAATACCTGTTATTAAACTTGACCACCAAAAATCAACCACTGTTTCATGTAACCCATTCATATAACTCTCATACCTAAAATGGAATTATACTAGGTTATATGTTAGAACATGCAATCCTTATGTGTCATATAATATTTGATCAATGGAAGTTCGTAAATGATTCGTAAAAGAAATCCATTTTCGATAATTTGATAGGATTGTTGGGACCATTCGACAAAGTAATTCGCACATCTATAAAATGTCTCTTGAACTAAACCTACGATCAACAGTTTTCACACACCCTTGAGGAAACCATTTTTTCACTCCACTATATTAGTGGACATATGACTATATCTTCTACAACCACTTATTCACTCCACTATATTAGTGATCATTTGACTATATCTTCTACCACCATCATATGCTAATAACCATTTATCCTTTGAAATTTTCATCATATATTCATACAGATATACATTATCCCTCATAATTTCCTCAAGATATTGATCAGACCTTTCTTGTTAGGGCTCATATGCTGAAACCATAAGAGAATAATGTATTTAAATGGAAATTATATTTTCATTAAAAAAATAGTTTAAAAAAACATACCCAACTTAATGATCTTCTTCTTGATAGCCTCAGATCTAAAATGACTATTCACATTACATACAATATATATAATTCAATAACGATGATAAGAATTCAATTCTCTATATAAAACACCATCACTATTAAGGGCCTCTATAATCACTCGATGATGATCAAATATCATACACACTCTCTGGTTTTGTGTGACATAAATGTGCATACATGCCAAAAACCAACCCTAGGATTTCAAATTATTCTTTTCAAAAATAGAAAATGTAAGTATTAGAGGAGCATGATTTCCATCATGTGTGGAAGAAATAACTAGAACACCTATATACTTTTCATAAAGAAAAGTTCCATAGACCTGAATGAATTTTTTATAATAGGGAAACACAATGATACATGTCCTGAATTCCCAAAATATCCTATTTTCATTCACCTTTGATTGATAAATTCAGTAATTTAGGGAGACATACTCAATAGAATTCAAATGATAAATAATATGATTGTTAAGAGACACCAATTTCATAATCTATGGAAACATTTCAAATGATTCCTCCCAATCAGCATACAATTTTATAATTTCATTTTTTTTCATTATAAGATTTTTCATATGATATCTTATAGTTAAAAATAGTTGTATTCATTCGTAAACAAGGGACATAAGAATTTCTAGAAATGTTCGGATCATCTCTATAATAATAGTTGATATAAAATCTGCATCAAGTGAAGAGTGATACTTCAATAATCTTGGATGTACACAAGTGCGTGGGCCTTCAAATTTGGTTATCTTCCAACATGAATAAAATTTATCATATATTAATCTTAATCGGAATTTTCATTCTGGACCATATTTTCACATCTAATGAGATTTTTTTCCTTCATATACTCATCAATAAAAAATGTGAAATGCTTCCCTATGTGTTATTTTTATCAAATTTTTCATGAAAACCTTAATTTTAAACTCATTTATGACATAGATGGTGTTATCAGTTGATGAAAATCTATTACCTATAATTCCAAGGAATTTAGTAGCCAGGTACATGGAAACTCAATCACAATTTTGTGCATACAACATTCCTTTGATTAAGTAAGTCAATACTGAAGGGTGATTATCACTAATTGGTGGATGCATATCGATCATAAGAACCTCAAAAGGTTCATTTCCCACATCACCATCACCCAAATAATGTCTTGATGCCTCAATAGATACTTAATCCTTAGATAAACTGTCATTCAATATATCAAGGGTACACACAGGAATATCCCATAAATTTCATTCCAAATTATGATAATCTTCTTCACAATTTGGTTCTATCATAAGAGTCATATAAGGAGGCAATAAATGAGAGTGTTTCAAAGGACCAACTTCTTATGAGCTTACAAAACATGGTTCTATAGTAGTAGGTTCCACCACATCAATATTAGAAATCACCACAAATCATTCCATTAGACCACTACTAAACAGTTTCCTAATTAAAAATGATGCATCCATTTAATCCTCATCATCGAACAGATGATACTCATTGTTCCCTAAACATTTAGGATATTGAAGATGTCGATATGTTATTGAATTAATTGATTGATCAACCCTAAATTTTAACCAACTAAATATATTCATGATAAATTTATCCAATTTAACAAAATGATGAATATTTTTTAATATTATATGTAGAAAACTATTACTAGAACCCTTCTTAGTAAAAATTACCTCATTGTTGCAATATATTTTCATAGTCATTATTACTTAGAAAAAAAAAATTAATAAAATATTATATACTACACCATGAAAATTTTAAATTATTTAAATTGGTTATGATTGAATAATTGACTTGATCTTGATAATTTTTCTATGGATTGGTTTATCATTATTTGATAAACCAACCAAAACCTAAGGCATATCCTTGAATGTCTATTAGATTAGATATCTACTACCATCGGTCTCATCTTAGGCATGGTGTAAAATTCCAGCTTCAAACAACAACAATTCTTATCGAACACCCATTTATTACAATGATACTCACATGCAAGTGAGGGGGTATAGAGGTTTTAAATACATAATTTTTTTAATCCTACATGTAGGTCCATACATACGTAGAGAAAAGGATGACACACATGTCATTAATGGGGAAAACAAAATTAAATTATTAAAAATTATATTACCGAAAAAAAACATGACATGCATTTTCAATCATACATTGGTCGGTCATATGAAGATAATCCAACTATTATAAATTAAATAATTAGATACAAAAAAATACGACATGTAATTTCAATCTTACATTAAATGGTTATCTCAATATCAATAAAAATTCTTTATTTCTAACATGTTTGTTTGAGATATTTATTATTTTCTAAATCTTGTCACTTTACATACTATATTTAATAAATAATATATATATATATATATCAATCTATATATATTTAGATTTTCACATAGATTTTTCACTGTTACCTGTGAAAAACTGTACCTAAAAACTTGATCGATATAAATAACCTCACTATTGAAGTACATTGATAGTGATATTATTATTAAATCAAATTCAATAAATTGCTATATATTTTTATACCACATCATCAAATGTTTTAGAAATTTTAATTACTTATGAATAAATTAATATGACTGGATCTTGAAACTTATTCTATTGATTAGTTTATCATTATCTAATAAACTAACCAAAACCTATGGGTGAAGACTAGAGTCTCTATTATTGAATATTTCATCATTCACCTGTCTCCTTTCAAAAAATAATGCCTCTTTTCAAACGCCTCTTATCGAAAACCTTTTTATTAAAAAGTTAATCACATGATAGTGAGGGGGTTTATGGGTATGAAATAATTAAAATATTTTAGGTGGAGACATAGGTACATATATAGGTGGAGAGGGATGACTTTCATCTCATCAATGCTAAAAATAAAATGCAATTATTTCAAATTATATAACCACATACACAAAAAAGACATGCAATTTCAATTTTTCATTGGTCAGCAATCTCAAGACCAATCATCACACAATAATATTAAATTTTTTTGGTATACTTATAACTTTCTACATATTATATAACTTTACCTATAACTAGATTTAATATATAATAAATATCTACACCTACTTTCCAAAATTTTAACTTTTCAATTTGTGTATGTATATATATATATATTTAATAATAAAATTTATTAAATTTAATTAAAAGTAATATAATTCACACTTACATAATAACCATTAAAATACCTTACACTTATTTTATTTTCAATTTTATAAAATTTCATATTTATATAAAATATTTTTTTCATTCTTCTTCTTTCCAAAATATAAGTAATTATATTTTATACATTATAACTTGAAAGAATAATTATTTATACTTAATATAATTTAAATTTATAATTATAAATTATTATTTATAGTAAATAAAAGTAATATAATTCACACTTACATAAAATCCATTAAAATATAATAAACTTATGTTATTTTCAATTTTATAAAATTACGTATGTATATATAATTTTTTGTCAGATTTCTTCTTTCCAAAATTTAAGTAATTATATTTCAAACTTTATTACTTGAAATAATCATTAATTATACTTAATATAATTTGAAATTATTATTTATAGTAATTTTTTATACCATTAACAAAAATAATAATATATATATTTTAATAAACTTAAATAAGTTACTTAATATAACTAATAAATTTTTAATAATAAATTTTTAATAAATTATATAGTTACCTATGTGTATTATGATTTAAATTTATGTAACTTTAAATATAACATATTTTATATATAGATAAATATATTAAAATCTGATTACTCACCATTTAAATTACAAAAATATATATATATTATAATATAAAATTATTTTCCTATATATAAATTACATTTTATACATAACATTTCAATTATACAAACACAATATTTAAATTTCTTAAATATTTTATATAAATTATATCATACAAGACAAAATAACTCATTAAAAAATTAAATCACACAAAATACACCAATTTATACATTAATACATTCACAAATCCATATATAAATAAATAAATCATACAAAAAAATAAAATGAAAACAAATACATAATTAAAAATTTAAATAGAAATTTTAAATGCTTAAAAACTAGAAATATATGTTGAGAAATAATTCCTAAAGGACTTCACAGAAATATCCCAAAGTGAAGAATAAAATTTGGAGGGGGAGGAAAAATCTTTTATAGAAATTGGGTTTCCATGAGGCATGAACCCCATTCATGCATCCTTTGTGAATTCAGTGAAGGACGTGTGAATGGGGTTCTCTCTTTTCTGAACCTTTTTTTAAAAATAATGACAACCCAATCCCTTTTAGTCAAAAACTTAATACCCATATAATTAAGTTATCCACACACAAAATATGTATACTAATAAATAATGGTTGAAGTTAAGAATCCCTTGATGAAAATAAATACGGATAGAGACTGAACCCCTTTGATTTTTTTAGTGCCACTGATTTTGAGAAAATATTATTGAAATAAAGAGTGAAATAAACCATCACCTATCCAACCAAGCCTGAGAAAATCAATTCCGATATTTTTTATTGATCTAAATGAGTTTTATATTTAAAATTCATGGCTAGATAAGGATCCAAGGGTGACAAGCTGGGTTCAAACTTATGATATTATCTAGGTGATTTCGAACATCTAAGGAATGATTATAGGAGTCATCTGAGCTTGGGATTTATATTGAGTTGAGGTCGTGGTTATGGAAGTCGATGAAGATCGTATAATGAGCTCAATGTGTAGAACATCAATTTTCCATTTTTCTACTTTTTGGATGGATTTGAAGATAATGGGTGGAGATTTAATACCCCAAAAGGTTACGGCTGTGGGAGTTGAGATTAGTGAATACAAGTTACTCAATCATTTTACTTTGAGCACATTACTTCTGATTATTATGACCCTAATGAGATTCCCCAGGTGAGGATTGGGTTAGCTAACCCAAGTGAAAACAATTGATTACCCGTTTTGAGCCTGATTGAATCATAACCAAGAGCCCAGTTGAAGTTAAATAAAATCAAATAGAAACATTGTATATATTTTGAATTTTATTTGGGATTAATTTATTCTAGGATTTCATCTTGGTTTATTTCTGTTTAAGTTGTTACTATGATAAACTTATGAGTACTTTGATGAACTGGTTAAACTGAACCAAGGGTGAGGCTAGGCATACTAGTTGATTGAAGTCAATATTGTGTAGGGAAATCTAAACTCATAATTATTAAGATAAAAACTTGAAAAGACTAAAATATAAGTTTTTAAGATATTTATTAGAGATAAGTTAAACAATTGATTTCATTTTAGGCAAGTGTTGGTTCTGTTAAAGGGTTATACTAAAGTTATACCAGCATTAACATAAGGCCAAATAATACCATATTTTTTTGGTGTGACTAAATGGAGGTGACATAAATTATAACTTTAGTAAGTGATATGGATGAAAGAAACAATAAAAAAGTATTATGGGAATCCAAGTTGTTTTTATAGAAAAACAATTATACACCAAACTAATTCGAGAGCGGAGAAGAATAATTCTTTTGGGAGGTGAGCATGAGCAAGGAGGTGAAAGATATTATTTTCGGATAAAGATATATAGATCAATGTCGATAATAGATTATGATCATAACTTGATATAGGAATATTCTTTCTTCCTGCTTCATCACTTTCATTATGTATGTATCATTTCTCTAGTATTTTCCTTTATTTTTGAAGATGAATTGTATCAAAATTATTGTGCAAATTTGAACAACTTATGTTTGTAAATTATTTCCATGCTTACAATTCAATTCTACTTAGCTGTTTTTCATTCTTCCTATCCTTTTTTTACTTCGATTCATCTATTGGATTAGTGTAGCCCGATCCGATTTGGATGATGTTGGGCCGAATGCTTGTGGTCCATACTATGTACCAGGTCGCAACTCCATGGGTTGAGCTCCGCGGTGAGCTATTTGGGGTTTGTAGGGGAATACGCCCCTTCTTTGGGGGTCTAGGGGGAAAAGGCCCCCATGCGAAATATTGGGGCACTGTATCAACTTTTAATGACTGTATTAGAGATGACTAGTCAACACTGATATGGAACTATATCAATGCAGAATTTTGCAAAAATACTACAGTAGATCGGACTTTGGAGACAATAGTACTGTAGATTTGTGGAATTCTAGCCACCAACCACTGTAGTGCCTTGAACTTGGGTGGCCATGGAACTATAGTGATGTATAATTGCAACCACCTTTCACTATAGCACAATAGAGTTTTTGTGTGGTTAGTGGAAGAGTGATTCATCTTCTTTATTATCCCATTTCAAGCTAGGGTTTATGTGTGTTAGAAACTATGAGATAATTCTGGTAAATTGTGCTCCTAGATATTTATAGTGGAGGGATTATGACTCTATGTGGATGTAGGTATCATTTTTCGAACCACGTAAATATATATGTTCTGTGTGACTCTTTCTTCTATCTTTTCTTCATATTCAAACCTACTCTGTCATTTGAAATTCCCATCATTTTCAGAACATAAAATTTTCTTTTTGTTGATATAAAAATAGTTGAAAATCACTTTTAGGATATTTTTAAATCACTTTACCTTTTATATACATTAATATATTGTGAAATTGTGATAAAAAATTGGGAAATCATGTTCACACAACAATGAATGTTGTTAATGACTCTTGATCTCCTCAATTTCACACAGCTGCATGAAAACTTATTTCTTGATAGAGATTGTGTTAAAGTTAGTGGAAGCTTCTACTCTTGATTGCGTGTTTCCACTTTTTGTAGTATGATTTTCCTGGTTACTTAAATCATTTCTCTTGAGAAAAACCTCTTCAATAGGCTATTTGACCCTGATTCCCTTTAAAATATTTTTCAGCATACTCCTACTTATAATATATCATAGGTTTAACAATTTTATTACCTCGCCTTCCCTCTCTACACATAGTTATTATTTAATTACTATTCCAACCACAATTTTGATTAGATTTGTTTTCTTTATTGATACATAGACATGTAACCTTCTATCGCTTGGGTTCAAACATGCTCACCACTACAATTTTTTCTACTTCTTTTTTAAAGAATTTTAATTATTTCAATGATAAAATTAGATTTTATTTTAAATTTATTTAATTTTAGTCATATGGTGTAAAAAATGTAATTCTATGATTTTTTATTAATATTTTTAATTTTTTAGGATGAATCAATTGAAGTTATCTTCTTAAATATCCAATTGTATTTGAAGATTTTGATGGTTTAATTATTCATTAAAATAATATTTTGAAATTATTTTTGATTATCAATGGTTTTTGGAATTTTAATGTCAATGTTTAATGTTTTTATAGTGAAAAATTTTTTTTAGAAAAAATTTTGGTTTAAATATACCGATGTTTGGAAATTTATTTAAAAAACTAGAAAAGTTTTATCACTATGAATAATTTTAATAATCATAAGTATAATTTTTATTTATGTTTTCATAATTATTTTAATCATTAGATTTTATTTTTTTACTTTACTAATATTCATCACTTCTGGAAGTAATATCTTTTTCATCATAATGCTTATACTGGTGATATCATCATAATATGTACACATAAAAAATTTAAAACTTTGAAGTCATCACCATAAGGCTTCAAGACTTTGTGAAATTCATGAGACCAAATTTTTTAAATGAAATGATGAAAGAATCCTTCAGGTGATGTTTGATTTGTAGTTAAAGAAGATGAGGTCTATTGAACCCTATGCTTCATCAAGGAGAATTTAATGAGTCCAAAGTGGTCAAATTCATGAAAGGAGGATAATATATGATAATAAATGTTGGTTGAAGCTAAGAAATATTTAATGACCAAAAAAATTGATCGAGACTGAATCATTTTGAGTATGTGATGTCACTAATCTTGATAGAGACTGAAACAAGGATAAAATTTGAGCTATGCCTATCTAAATACACCTGATGTAAATTTGATTTGAAGTTGTTGAAATAAGCTATGTGAGTTAGAGATTGAGAAATCCAGATTAGATGATAGGGTGAAGATCTAGGTTCAAACTCATTATGTTTTCCAGGTCATCCTGAATATTCATGATATGATTGAAGGATTCATCCAAGATCAAAATTTATATTGAGTTAAGGTTGTGGGTGGGGAAGTCGATGATGATCTCCGGAAGAGCTAGAATGTGCATATTATCAATCACCATTTTTTCTTGTATTATGGATTTTTAGAGAACATAGGGGGATTCAATACCCTAAAAGGATACTATTATAAGCACAAAGATTAGCGTATGTAAGGCACTCAAACTTTTGATTATGATAACATTATTTTTTATGATTTTTTACCCACTGTGTTGTGTTAGCTGAGGAATGGGTTAATAAAACCAAGAAAAAATAGTAGATTACCAGTTGTGAACTTGTGAGACTGATTCGACCTTGATGTAACCATACATGAGAACCCAATTTAAGCTAAATAAGAATGAATTTCAATATTGTGACTCTTATGTACTAGAATTGGGTTGAATTTGTGTTTGGAGATAATCATGGTTGATTTATCTTAAAGTCATGCTTGTGATGGAGGATTATGAGTGTCAAGATAAACATAGATGAACTGAACAAAGGTTGAGGCTGAGTATGATGGTTAAATGAAGTCAATATTTGGTAGGGATATCAAAATTCATTCTTCCAAAAATAAAAGATGCATTGAATTTAAATAGGAGTTACTGGGGTATTTAATGAAGAGTGGTGTAGTAATTAATCACATGTGTCTGCTAGGTGAAAGAGGTTGTTAAAGGGTTCTACTAAATCTACATTAGTATGGATAAAAACAAAAATAATACTCTCCTATTTTGGTGTTACGAAATAGAGGTGATGAAAATTTAATTTTTTTAGTGAGCTAGAAGAAAGAAAAATTTAAAAACTTATTTTGGTGATCCATATGGTTTTTATAGATGAAACCAACACATTGAATAATTTTGGAGTGGAAGATTGGAATTATATTCGGAAATTAAAAGGAGTTAGGGGGTGTGATCTTTTCCACAAGAGTAAATAAATATCATGGATGCTGAGGGAGAAGGATATGAACTCAATAGAGGAGGATTCTTTCATCTTAATTTTTCTATTACTTAATTTCTATATCACTTTTCTTATGATTTCGTTTTTTTAATATGAACAATACCTAAAATTTTAAGGGGATTTCGTTAGTTTCATTTTTATAATTTGTTTAATTTTCTTAATTATTTACTTATTAGATTATTTTGATTGTTCCTAAACTTCTTTACTTTGATTCATCTTTTGTTTTGACTGATGTAATGATAGTTTAAAATAACATCAAGGGTTTTTTAAATAACTTTACCTTCTAAAAACATTGACAGATTGAGTATTATGGATAATAAAACTGGAAAATCGTGTTTAAATGATAATTAATGATGTGAATGACTATCTTCTACCTCAATTTCTAATTTTTTATGAAATTTTTTGCTGATAGAGATCATTTTCAAGTCAATGGGATCATTCACTATTATAATAGAGTTTTGGTGCTTTTCATGGTACATTTTTCTTTATAGGTTGTGGAATTTCTCTTAAAAAACACATTTATGACAAGATGTATCACTTTACTTCCCTATCAAATATTTTTTACCATGCCCTTACTTCTAACATAGATTAGGTCTTATGATTTGTTTCCTCAAATTCACTATCTACACAATGTTCTTATTTTTCTCACCATTTTATCACCAATTTTGGGTATATTATGTTTATTTAATAATCTCGAGACATATCACCTTATTTCCCTTGGGTTTTACCTTGCTCACCACTAAACCAGTGTGAGTATGTGTTTATAAAATTTTATTTTGATGGTCTAAATAAAAAGTTATCAAAATTTTGTTCAGTTTTTTAGGAAAAATTATCGTAGAGTGCCTTAGGGATTTAAAACAAAAAAACAAAAACAAAAACAAAAAATAAATAAATATTATTTTTTTAAAATCGTTGTTGAAATGTACCACAAGCGATGAATATCAAATTTCACTATTTCTTATTTGTGTTTTTTCATTAAAATATTGTTTCTTTCTAATATAGGTTATTAGTGAAATTTATTATAATTTCCTCTTCTTGATTTCTTAGTTTTTTCATTTTCATATATATATTTTTTAGTTATTTTAATTTACTATAATTTTGTATTTTTTTGTGTTGGTTGAAATGGATCATTATAAGTAATGTGATCATCATAAAGTTATTTAATTTGTTTTTTTGGTTATTATAGGCATAGTTCTTGATAGTGTGTTTATAACTATCCATGGAAACCCGATCACTTTTAAAAAGCTATTGATTATTTTGAGCCCCAACTTGTATTTCATTTAGAATTAAAACAAATGATGTTTAATATTCTTTCTAAATTTTATGGATATAAAGAATCAAACAAATAGAGATTGGAATAATATTTATCTAAAATAAGGGAGTTAGGAAATCAAATATAAAATAGGGGAAATTTGAGTTTAGTGATGAATATAATGAATACAATGATCTTTAATATAATAGTGTAGTGGAAAGTGGGGATGAAATTAAGGAACAATCCATTAATTTAGAAGAATATGAGTTTTAAGAACAATTTTACAGGATTAACTTTAGAAATTGATAAAACAAACTATTAAAAATTTAATAAAGAAGATTATGATAATTAATAATTATTTTAAAAAGATTACCCCCATTGTTTTCTTAGTACCATGGCCTGAAAAGACATATTTCTATAGATTTTTTGAAAATATAATAGCTCAAGTTGAGGGAAAACATGTAAAATAATATTTAAAATTTAAAAATACTTTAACCTATTTTTTTGGCATGCTGATTATATAGAAAGAGTTTTGAGTGGGAAATATTGGGAAGAAAACGTAAATTTTGATAAAGTGAATACTTTAATTTCAGAATCTGTTCTAGAATAAGATATCTCTAGTTTTTTCAATTTGAATCCAATAAAATAATTCAATCATCCTGATGTTGAGGATAATGAAATTAAATATCAAGAGAATATAATTGATGATCACTCACTCCACTATCCTCTCACTTATGATTCCTTTAATTATTTTTTTAATAAAATGTAAATTAGTGTTGATTAACTTGGGGTAGATTGATTTATCCTATAATCAATTGCGTCTAATTTTCTAAGAGCTGAACAAGAATCCTTTCACTTAAAACATAACTATAATATTCAAATTATTTTTTATTAGTGGATTAAGTTATAGGTATTGAACTTGATGTTATAGCTGAGTGTACACAAGTTAGCTTAAGAATAAATATTTTTTCAAAGACAGATATTGATGCGTTTCTAGTTTTAGATGAGAAAACATTGAATAAAAATAATAATTGGATGAAATATGATTTTTTGGTTGAACAAAAATCGATTCTTCTTTAGTTTTCATTGATTTAATCATATAATTAGGGTGATGAATTTTATTTTGAAGTGGTAAATAATTTAGAAGAGAAATTACAATTTTTTGATAATTATTTAAAAACTAATCCTAACCCTTTTGGAAAACCTCTTCTTGAAAATATTTTTCAAACCTGAATTATTATAAAAATTTATTTTATGAGTTTTGAGGTTCTGGATGGGTAATACTATAGATAATATTATTTAATACCCTTATGAATGCCTTAGAAAATGATACATAAACTTGAAAACTACATTTTTTTGGATTTGAATAAAAAGTAGATGTGCTAAGGACTCTTGGCAATAATGATTTTGGTGATCTATTTTCTATTGATGAGCTCAAAGTGTACTTAGAAGAGGTTTATGGATTCAATTTGGTTAAACCAATTTCTAAAAATATTGAATCCACTAACTCAGTGTAATTTGGTGGTATCCATTCTATTTCATAGGGAGATTCCCTTGAGCAGTCATTTGACATCAAGAGGTATTTCCAAGGGGTCCTTTTATTTTCCAAAGAGGTCTATTATTTCTTGAAAGTCTATAAAACTTATTTTTATATAAAAATATTTGGTATATCAACATTTGGTGATATATGGACAAGAAACCACATACATCGAGTGACTATGTTTAGTTTACTAGTTATGTCTGACTGAAGACTACAAATATATCACTACATTGGAGTCCACTCATTGTTCAATATTTTTTTGTCTGTTTTAAAAAATACCCCTCCTATTTCTTATTCTTGCACATTTTACCTAATTACTCACCTTATTTCTAAATCTTAACATGGTACTTTAATGGAGAGTCCATGTGGAGTTTGAAGTTCTAATTGTGAGATCATGTTTTTTTTTGTGATAAATAAATAAAATCTGTCATGAGAGATTCTTTCTAAAGTTGATCATTTTGTTTTTAAAAATTTTAATAGTAAAATTTGTACTTATGTCCTTGATAATTGATTTTAATTATTTAATATATTATTGGATTAAAATTTTATGCATGTTTAATGAAATGAATTTATGGTAAGGGTAAATTTTATTTTAGGTTACTTCCCTAATTTGTAGGATTTCATAGAACTGGTTACTTGCTAAAAATTTCGAAAATAAATGATGGATTTTATTTGTTGTTGAATATCACTCTCATTGTCAACTGAAGTCAAGTTTGTTTAGCTTAATACTAACTGCATGTAGATTTTTTAATTTTGGAATAAAATTTATTATTTCAAACCATATTAAATCATTAATGTTTTAAAACATTTTGATCATAATTTACTCCATTTTTTATCATCCTAAAATTAATTTTCTTATACATAGAAAATCATATTGAATTAATTATTCAAACATGCTATTTTCTGAGTATCAATTACAAATTCATTTGATCTTCCCAATAAGAGTTAAATCATATGTATTTTTAAATTAAAAATTTATAACTACTGTTGAGTAAAATACAAAAATTTTTAGTTACATATTTGTTTTTTAATTTTCAAGGCCTAAGAGGAGATTATTTCTATATAAAATTTGATCCAACTTCCCTTAATCATTAAACACTGGTTACATTTTGTTTTGAATACTTAATTATTTTGATTTTTTCATTTTATAAGTGATAAATTTGGATAATCATATGGTTCACTAAAGTATTAAATAAGGTAATTATTTCACTAAACATTAATGGATTAATATTCTATATCAGGGTAGTTCCATTTTAAATTATGAACCTTATATTATTCTCATTAATTTATAAAATATGCTATTGTTTTTGTAAACTAAATTCTTAAAATAAGAATGTTTAAGGATTCTTTATCCATTATGGGATCACTTAATGTTTTTATTGTCTATTTCCATCTATTTTGATCTCTTTGTTTGTTTAAAATAAGATTATAAATGCCAATTTTGTATACATTTTTGAAAATAATTTCTTAACTTTAAATGTTTTATCATGAAAACTTCTTCTTTTGAACTGAAAAGGTGAAGTAGTAACTATTACAAAATCTTCATACTATAAATTTTCTTCTATTTATGTTTAGTGGAAAATATATTTTTAAATCTTATTATGACTCTTCAACATAAATTATCTTGCTGCTAAATTTATAAATTTTTGTGAACTATCATTTTCAAAATTGTGTCTCAAAATTTGAAGTTAAACACTGGGGACTATGTTGAATTTTATATGTGGGGGAGGGGTATTTTAAATGATATTGACTATATTTTAATGTTTCTCACGTAAAAATGCCTTAAAATTTCTCAAAATTGATTATTCTTGAGGTTTATTTACAACTTTTAGTGGTTGAACATTATATGAAATTTGAAGGATTAAATTTGATGAAGTTAGTTTTTTTAATTTATGTATTTAATTGAGTACATTTTATTTCCCTCTTGAAACAAATTATTTTGTGGAAATTTTGGGAGTATGACTTATAATTACCATCGAATTTGAACTTTTTGAGTTGAATTAAACTCATAATATATTCATCCAAATGGGATATAAAATGAAAATTCTAATTAAATTTTAAATTTTAATTCTTTATTTTTTTTACAGATGGATGAGTTAATTATTAATTATTTTTAATTATTATTCTCACCCATTCATTTGGTTGTTTTTATTTATTCTATATTAAATTATTTGTATCTATTTTACTATAGGTAAAAATAATTTAGGAAATTTAAGTTGAATAAAAATTTATGTGTGTTCAAATATTTTAATGTTTTTTAATTTCAATAATTTTTATAAAAATAGAAACCAAATTTTCATGAAAACTATTTCAATTTAAAAGCGAAATCACATTTACTACTTTAGAGAGTCCATGAAAGAAGATTCATTAGAAAACTAAATCTCTATGGAACTTTAGTTTCTTACGATTGAAATAACTTTTATTTCACATAATTTAAAAAATTGGTTCCTTGATGATAAGAAACATTTAAGCATGGAGGAATTTTATGTGGCATTATATTAATATATTTTTCCCTATATTTCCAAATAAATTTGAATTATTTTATGATTAAATGTTATTTTATTAAAAAATTATTAAATTCTGGTAATTTGGTGAAAAAAATTTAATCCGAAGAATTTTTTATTATGATTGTGATTTTTTTGCCTAAATCGATTGAAGTTATGTTATTTAAATTTAAGTTTCTCTTTCTGAATTTTTTAGGTTTACAATTCATTGAAATATTATTTTCGAATTATTTTTTATGCATTCAACTTTTTTAATTTTAATGTCATTGTTTCATGATTTTAGAATGAAATAATACTATTAGAATAAATTATGTTTTAAATGTGTTGAATTTTGGAAATTTATTTAAAACATTATCACATTTTTATCTCCATAAGTATTATCAATTATCGTTATTATTGTTTTTATGTTTCTGTAAGTCTTATAATCTTATGACTTTTTTTACCTTGCCAATACTTTAGTCTTCTGGAAATACTATCCTTTTCATTGTAAGGATTATGATGGGGGCATCATGGTAAGACTTCTTAAAATTGAATGTAAGACTTTGCAGTCTCCACCATAAGGTTTCTAGATGATGTGAAATTGAAGTTCCAAGGATCAAATAACAACTGGGGGGGGGGGGTTGAATCAATTGTTTAATTTTTTATAAGTTTCAAAACTTTAAGAAACATAACCCATGAAACCTATTAAGATTTATTTCCCTATAAACCTTTAGCAAGAAAATCAAGAATTTAAGAAAGGTAAATCAAGAAAGGCACATAAGATATACAAGGTTCGACATCAATAATAGAACCTACGTCCTTTCCATAACCACTCTCATGGGTCTATGGAAATCCATTATAATAAAGAAGTGAATACAACTTAGGCCAAATCCCATTAGACTCCTTTTATCTCCCAATAAGAAAGTTTATACTGACTCCCATCAGTTTACAATGTTTTCTTAAAGAAAGAAAGATCCAAACACAAGAATAAGAACTTTGTTGAAGATTATCCACAAATGATCACTCTGAATCTTCAGTCCAGTTTTCATGAATCCAATTTTCTAAAACCTGTCTTCTCAGTAAGGTAATAATGGTTCTGATTTCCTTCTGCTAAAAACTCAAGAAAAATTCTTCAAGATAGTTCCAATCTTCTTAGCAAGGTAAGATGATTCTGATTCTCTTCTTCTCAAATACTCAAAAAAAAATCCTTCAAGATGGTAGGAACTTTTCACTTTGAATTCTAAATCACTCTTCCTTTTCCGCATGTTTAAAGTTGAAAATGAGCGAATGATCTAAGAACATATTTTTAGGCAACTCAGAAAAAAAAGGTGGGAATATTGAAAATGTTTCCCACTTCCTCAAATCTCAAAAACTCTGTAAATATCTCACATTTAATCATCAATATTTGACTTCTTCAAATATCCTTAAATTTCTCTGAGATTTACCCAAAGTTGAAATTCAGGTTTTCCTTCTTGAACTCTTCATATATTTCTTAAAATGATAAAGCTAGATCTTGGTTCTGATTTTCTCAGAAACATTCTTAGAATTAAGGTTCTGAATTGTGTTGAAATTAAATTCCGAATTATATAGAAATCAGGTTCTGAATTGTTCAGAATTCAGGTTTCAAATTATGCAGAAATCAGGTTCCGAATTGTTCAGAAATCAGGTTCTAAATTACTCAGAAAGCAGGTTCCGAAATGTGCAGAAATCAAGTTCTAAATTATGCAGAAATCACTTTCCGAATTTTTTAGAAACCAGGTTCCAAATTACTCAAAAATCAGATTCGGAATTGTGTAGAAATAAGGTTCCAAATTATGCAGAAATCAGGTTCCAAATTGTTTAAAAGTTAGGTTTTAAATTACTCAAAAATCAGGTTATGAATTGTTTAGAAATCAAGTTCTGAATTTCCTAGAAATCAGTTTCCGAATTGTTCAAAAATCAGGTTTAGAATTACTTAGAAATCAGGTTTATAATTTTTCAAAAATTAGGTTCTGAATTACTCATATATTAGGTTCCAGTTTTCTTAGGAATCAGGTTATGAAAATAGGTTCTAGTTTTCAGGTTCAGAAACCAGGTTCTGGTTTTTTCAGAAATCATGTTCCGAAAATAGGTTCTGGTTTTCTTAGGAATCAGGTTCCGAAAATAGGTTCTGGTTTTCAGGTTCAGAAACTAGGTTATGGTTTTCTCTGGAATTAGATTCCAAAAATAGGTTCAGTTTTTCTCAGGAATCAAGTTCTGAAAACAAGTTTTGGTTTTCAGGTTCATAAAAATGGGTTCTGAATTTTTCATAGAATTTTTCTTAGTGAAAAATATCAAACCTCTTCAGCATTTCTTCAATAGCTTTTATCATGAAACATTTCATGATTTGTGAGAACTTTAATATCAGAAAAGCATCATCTGATTTGGTTAAGAAAGTTTGAGACACTTTTTTAACTTCTGACTTCTTATTCTTCAACAACATTTTCTTTAAGAAACACTTCAACAACTAGCATCTTCTTCAACAAAAAGATTATTTGTTAGCAAATACAAATATTTGTAAAAAAACACCACAAATGTTCTCTAATATCCCCCTTTGGATTTGTTGGCAACCCTTGTTAACAAATTTTCACCTCTAAAAAATTTCACATCTCTAGTTGTTAAACTTTACCAAAACATAACCTTTTTAAAAAAGAGAGTGTCCCGAAACCACAATATAGGATAAAGTAATGATTTTGAAGGATTTACATCCCTTAGTATCAAGAAAATTTTGTGGCCATGTAAGGATAAAATTCACCTTAATCAAACTCCCCCTCAAATTTTATGTTTATCTTTCTCACTTTTCTTTTCCTCTCTCATTTTTATTTCTCTCTTCCCCTTTATATGATAACCAAAAATTTAGATTCATAAAATAATGCCAAGTAAACATTATTAATTACTCTCCCCATTTTTCAACATAATCCAAAGTATGGTGGGGCAACTTCCTTATGAGTTTTAGGAAGTTACGGGAGGAGGATGAACATGGATTTTCATCCTTAGTTCAACAAACCTTTACTTTGACATTGCTTCTGTAAAAATATCAGCAATTTGATAATTTATTGAAATATATTCCATCAAGACTTCTCAAATAGAAACTTTCTCATTTAAAAAGTGATACTTTATATCAATGTGTTTTGATCTGGAATGATGAACAAGATTCTTAGAAAGATCAATGACACTTTTATTATCATAGAGTATCTTCAAAGGTTTAGAAAATTGCACTTTCAAATCTTACAGCTAAACCTTCATCCACATCATTTGAGTATAATCCTGAGTAGATCAAACAAATTCGGATTCAACTGTGATTAACGTTACTGAACTTTGTTTCTTACTTTTCCAACTCACACAACATTCCCCTAAGAAAAATGATCATCCTGATGTTGATTTTCTATCATTACAATCACCTGCCCAATCAGCATCAGAATAACCATGGAACTTTATCTCATTGTTTCTCTTGTATAAGAACCCATGTGAAGTAGTTCCTTTAACATATCTCAGAATCCTCTTAGCTGCCAAAATGTGTGATTCTTTTGGATTACTTTGATATTGGGAACATAGAGTCACATCATAAGAAATATCAGGCCTTGAAGTTGTAAGATAAATAAGTCTTCTTATCATCTTTCAAAAGTATTTATTATACACACTTTTCCCTGTTTCGTCTTTTCTAAACTTTATGCTCACTAAGATAGGATTTGAAACTTCTTTTTATTATTCCATCCCAAACTTCTTGAACAATTTCTTGGAATAATTTTCATGGGATAAGAAAATGTAGTTTTCTTGTTGTTGAACTTGTAATCCAAGGAAGAAAGTTAATTCTCCCAGTATTGACATTTCAAAATTTTTCTTCATCTCTTAAGAAAACTCTTCACAAAACTTTTCTTCATCTCCAACAAAAAATATATCATCCACATAAACAATTACAATTAAATTTCCGGAGTCAACATCTTTAACATACATGTTGCTATCAACCCTTCCTTTAGAAAAGTTCATATTTATCAAAGAATTATGAATCTTTGAATAATATGCTCGTGGAGATTTTTTCAGCCCATACAAGTATTTCTTCAATTTGAAAACTTTGTTTTCATCATCATCAAGTAAAAACCCACAAGGTTGTTCAATGTAAACTTCTTCCTCAATTTCACCATTGCTGATTTTACATCTATCTAATAATCCTTGTAATTCCGATGAGAAGCCACTGCAAGAAAATTTTGAATAGTTTCCAACCTTTCAACAGGGGAAAAAGTTTCATCAAAATCCACACCTTCCACCTATGCATATCCTTTACACACAAGTCCTTCTTTGTTTCTTGTAACTTCTCCATGATCATTCAATTTATTTCTGTAAACCCACTTGGTTCTGATAACTTTTTTATTTGATGGCCTTGAAAAAATTTCCCATGTTTCATTATTCTCAATTTGATCTAGTTCTTCATTCATAGCATCCACCCATTATTTATGTTGAATATCTTTTGAAACTGATTCTTTTTCAACTTTTGAGATAAGTGAAGTCTGATTTTATAATCTCAACTTCCTTCCTATTTTAACTGGAACCTTATGATTCCCAATAATATTTTTTAGATTCAACATGTTTTCGTAAGGTAAGAAAAATTACATTTCCTTTCCCAGCATCACTTTTTCCCCCATGTGGCTCATCTAAGTCACTTTCAATTTTGTGAGGATTCTCTGATTTATCTTCCTCAGTATTCTTAACAAATTTTGTGAAGGAACTTGGGTTTTCAATTACCTTCACATCATATGAGTCCAATAACTTCTATAAACGTTTCTTCGATCATTTTTAACTTATTCTATTTGGTGAATAACTCATAAACATTCCTTCTTCAGATTTCTCATCAAACTTTCCAATGTCGAATTTTTGATTTTGAGCAAGCATGGACTTCCAAAAACATTGAATTATTTCAATGAAGGTTTTTTTTATTATACAACATCTCATAAAGAGTCATGTTGGTTTCTAGTCTCAACAATAATATGTTTTGAACATGTACAATAGTACTAACAGCTTCTCTCCAAAAGAATTTTGAAATTTTTTATTTTGATAAGATACTTTTTCCCATTTCCACCAGGCTTCTATTCTTCCTTTATGATACTCCATTTTGTTGTGGAGTATAAGGAGATCTATATTGATGTTTGATAACATGATTCCTTAGATAAGTTTCAAAAGAATTTCTTGTGAATTCGGTTCCATTGTATGTTCTCTGCTTCTTTATGAAAACCCCCATTTGTTTCTCAACATATTTTCTAAAGAATTTTAACATTTCAATATCCTATGATTTAAGCTTCATGAACATGATATTTTTCATCCAAGTGAAATCATCAATAAAAGTGATAAAGTATAAATCTCATTTTGTTGATTGATGTATCATCATCCCACACAAATCAGAATGAATAAGCTCAAGTGGTTTGTTAGATTGAATCTAAAATATTTTATGAATTTTGTTAGCCATCTTTACTTTCTATCAAGTAATAAAGACATCTTCATTTCTTCTTTTCAGTTCAGGAAGATTCTAAAATGCATAAAATTTAGAAAGCTTACTCATGTTCTTCTTCCCAAGGTGACCAAGTCTTTGGTGCCACAACTTGTTTTCATCTTCAACAATCAAATAACAAGAGTTATTGGATTCTCCAATTTGAAAGAGATTCCCACTGGTTCTTTCTCTTTTTGTAATCACTTTTCCATTTTTTACACTTTTGATGATACAATAATCCTTTCAGAAGATAAATTCTTTTCCAACATCACAAAGTTGACTTACACTAAGTAAGTTATGTTTTAGCCCATAAACAAGCAATACTTCCTTAGATTTCAGTTTCTCTGATTTAATCTATGTCGTTCTGATTCCCTTAATTTTTAAGGAACTATCATTACCAAAAGTAACTGCTCCTCCATCATGACTTTCAACATGTTACAAGATTTTTATATTACCTATCATGTGTGAAGAAAAACCACTTTCAAGAATCCATGGTTTTTTCCACTTAATTACTTTTAAAGCTCTCTCAATAATAAAAGATCTCTCATCAACCTTCTTATTTTCAGCTTTCTTTTATTTCTTTTAAAAAGAAACTTGTTCTGGAAGGAGTGTCATACATATTTCAGCATGATGACCAGACTGATAACATCTTCCACAAACTTCTTCCAAACATTCAAATTGATTCTTTTTTGGAATGTTTCTGACATCTTGAGAATTTATCTTTTCAACTTTCTATGAGTACAGAAAGTTACTCATTCTTCTTTCACTATTCATTCCACTTTGCTCAAACCTTCTTCCAGGTAGAGATAAATTGTTCCAACAATTGTAAGATTTATCCCCATATATTCCGTAGCACCAACAATAGCCCTCAAATATTGATTTTCTATTAAATAATGATATTTATTTATAGAAACTTTGTTGAGGTTGATAACTTCTTTTAGCTCTATAAAACTCAGGATGTAGGCCATATCTTCTTTTGAGTGAGATTTCTACTTTTGTAGGATTGATAGGTTTGTCACATCCTTTCTACACCCAATATTTACTAATACTTTTTCAATAACCTAAATTGTTAGAAGAATAATATAAAACATTATTTTTGATAGGAGAAGATTTCACCCGATTGTCATGGTCATCCTTCTCAGCAATCTTGGAAGTCTTAGCTTTTGCTTCAGTGGCTTTGTTGAAGTTTTTGTTCCTCTTATTTAGGGTATTTTCGGACTCAATAACTTTTGATTACAACTTGTTGACCTCTTCTTCTTTAGTTTCCAGATTATTTCTAAGATCTTCAATCATCTTTCCCTGTTCAGTAATTCTAAGTTTGTAACTTAAAATTTCTTGAATGTATTCATCTTCTTTATTGGTGACATATTTACTTCCATCGTGAACTTCTTCATGATTCTTCTTCATCACATGAATTTATTTCTTGAGAGGTTTATTTTTCTCAAGACATACAAGAATTTCATATCTTATATGATATTCTCTGTAAGATTCTTCACCACCTTCTTCAATCTTTGAGGAAACATTTGTTTTCTCAAATTTTTCAATTAAGGTTATGAATCCTTATTTACTTTCATCTTCCAAGTAATTATTGTCAGATGATTCCGATTCAACCTTATTCCTCAATATAATTCTTTTATTTCTAGAAAACTTATTCTTTAATTTTTTAGAAGTCTTCTCTTATTTTTCATTCTTGTTATACTTCTTCCATCGAGGATTCTCATCAGAAACATCTTGATATTCTACAACTTTCTTCTTAGGGAAATTCATAGAAAATTTTCAGATTCCACCACACTCAAAACATTTGAGAGGATGTTTCCCTCCATACTTTCCTCTTCCTCTTAGATAGTTCTTGGATATGAGAGAGATGAAATTTTCATTCAAATATTCATATTCCTTATCATCAGACTCTCAAGGATCAACTTCATCATCATCTTTGATTTTCATCTTTCTCATATCTTCAAAATCCATTTAATCTTTCAAATTCTTCTTAAAGATTAGAGCTTTCCTCGTTTCATAAGCAACAAGAAAGTTATAAAGTTCATCAAGAGATAAATCATCCCTATCTTCTAATACTGAAATTTTAGAATCAAACTTATATGGAAAGTTTCTCATAATGTTTCTTCACAATTGTTGAGTCTTCAAAACATCTCCAAACCCCCTAATGTTTCAAACAATTTCACTCACTCTGGTGAAGTATTCATTAATTATTTATTCATCTCTCATTCTGATATCTTCATAATTACTATGCCAGATCTATAGCTTTGTTTCCATAACTTTAGTATTCCCTTCAAAAAACACTCTCAAGCTTGTCCCACATACTTTTGGAAGATTTAAGGTCCATCACCTTTTGATAAAAATTCTCTGATAAGGACATAAGGATTGCATTTCTTGACTTTCCATCAACTTCTATGTTCTTTTTATTAGTAGCTGTCATGGGGGAATCTTTCTCAATAGGGGAAAACTAAAAGTGGAAGCATCAATAATTTCCAAGCCAAAAGATAGGAGATAAGGAATCATCATATTTTCTATCCATAATATTTATTCGAATCGAATATAGGAACTCCTCAACTATTGATAGAATTGATATTATCCATGATAAGGATTCAACAAGGGAACTTACCTGTGATACCACTTGAAGTTGCAAGGATCAAATAAGAACTGAGAAGGGGGGGGGGGTCAATCAGTTGTTTAAATTTTTATAAGTTTCAAAACTTTAAGAAACATAACCATTAAAACCTATTAAGATTTATTTCCTTATCAAACTTTAGAAAGAAACTCAAGAATACAAGAAAGGTAAAGCATTAAAGGCACATAAGATATACAAGGTTCAACATCAATAAGAGAACTTTCTTTCCATAGTCACTCCCATGGGTATATAGAAATACACTATAACAAACAAGTGAATATAACTTGTGAAAACTCTCATTAGAAACCTTCTATCTCCCTATAGGAAAGATTATACATACTACCTTCAGTTTACTATGTTTTCTTAAAGAAAAAATGAGACAAACATATGAATAAAAACTTTTTTGAAGCTGCTCTAGAAATGCTCACTCTGAATCTTCAGTCCAGCTTTCTTGAATCTGGTTTTCTGAAACTAGACTTCTCAGCAAGGTAATAATGATTCCGATTTCATTCTGCTAAAAAATGAAGAAAAAATATTCAAGATAGTTCCGATATTCTTAGAAAGTTAAAATGATTCTGATTTTCTTCTTCTCAAACACTCAAAAAAAATTTCTTCAAGATGGTAGGAACTTTTCACTTTGAATTCTCCAGTCCTCCACCTTTTTTACGGGTGTAAAGTTGCAAATGAGCGAATGATCTGAGCAAAAATTTATAGGAAACTTAGAAAAAAAGGTGGGAATCTTGAAAATGTTTCCCGCTTCATCAAATCTCAAAAAATCTGCAAATATATCGCATTTAATCTTTAATCTTTGAATTTTTTAAATCTCCTTAAATTTCTCTGAGATTTATGTAAATTTTAAATTCAGGTTTTCCTTCTTGAACTCTTCAAATATTTCTCAGAATAATAAAGATGGATCATGGTTCTTATTTTCTCAAAAACATGCTCAGAAAATTAGGTTCCAAATTGTGTAGAAATTAGGTGTCAAATTATGTAGATATCAGGTTCCAAATTTTTTAGAAATCAGGTTCTTAATTATTTAGAATTCAGGTTCCAAATTGTTTAGAAATCAGGTTCCGAATTACTCAGAAACTAGGTTCCAAATTATTTAGAAATATGGTTTCAAATTATGAAAAAATAAGGTTCCGAATTGTTTAGGAATTAGGTTCTTAATTACTTAGAAATTAGGTTCTGAATTTTGTAGAAATCAGGTTCTAAATTATAAAAAAATCAGGTTCTGGATTGTTCAGAAATCAGGTTCTAAATTACTCAGAAATCAGGTTCCGAATTGTTCTGAAATCAGGTTCTGAATTTTTCATAAATCAGGTTCCGAATTGTTCATAAATCAGAATCTGAATTACTTAGAAATCGGGTTCTGAGTTGTTCAGAAATCAGGTTCCAAATTACTCCGATACCAGGTTCTGGTTTTCTTAGTAAATTGGTTCCAAAAATATGTTTTGGTTTTCAGGTTCAGAAACCAGGTTTTGGTTTTCTTAGGAATCAGGTTCCCAAAACAGGTTCTGGTTTTCTCAGGAATCAGGTTCCAAAAATAGGTTTTGTTTTTCAGGTTCAAAAAATAGGTTTTTGTTTTCTCAGGAATCAGGTTCTGAAAATAGGTTCTTGTTTTCTCAAGAATCAGGTTTCGAAAATAAGTTCGGGTTTTCTGGTTTAGAAAAACAGGTTTCTAATTTTTCTCAGAATTTTGATCTGTGAAAAGCATCAAACCTCTTCACCATTTCTTCAAAAACTTTTATCATGAAACATTTCATGATTTGTGTTAACTTTAGGATCAAAAAATCATCATCTAATTTGGTTAAGAAAGTTTGAGACACTTTCTTAACTTCTGACTTCTTATTCTTCAACAATATCATCTTTATGAAAAACTGCAACAACCGGTAACTTCAACTTTCTGTAACTCCAAAAATCTTCAACAAAAAGTTAATTTTTCAAAAAATAAAAAACTTTGTCTGAACAAAACACCACAAAGGTTATTCAGAAATTTATGGTTGAAATGTTTAAAAATGCAAGTGGGGTTAAATATTTAGGGTGAACATTGAATTTCAATTGAATAAAACATGGTAAATGTTTTCAAATTCAATGGGGACCACATATTTCAATGAAATTTTATAACACTACAAGATTTTATGATATACTTTTATTCAAATAAATTTAATTTCATCCAAATATTTCAATACACACCACCCTAATTATAAATGAATAAGAATATAATATACCATTATAAACTAGCCATCAAATTTGTTGAAGGAATATGAATAATATCTTTTGGAAAAAAATATGTATAATCATTTTAGATAAAGAAAAAATATTGAAAAATAAGTAATTAATTTTTAGTAATGTAAATATATGCTATGAAAATACATTTTTTCTCAGAAGTGGGTTATTTTACTTTTTGTGAGAATATAATATAATTAATTTATTCTAATTTTGTAAAATTTATTTTTCAAAATGAACTTCATTTTTCAAATCATCATATAAAAATTATCTTAGCGTGAAATTTTGGTATTTTTCTAAATATTTTGTTTTCCAGGGAATAGTGAAAAATATAGATTGTTTTAAAATTTTCATTTAATTTCATTGAAATGTTTCATTATTATTTTAATATTATCTTCGGTTAAGATATATAATATTGAAATTTTTTCAGTGAGGTACAACTCTTTTTAATTTCGATTTAATTCTTTTGTTTTGGAAAAATGTTAGTGCATAATGATGTCACAAGAGTTTTTTTGGTGGGGGTGTCAAGGGATTCCTCTGAGTACAAAGGATTGGTTTTTGGAAGAAGTAACTAGGAAAAATGGTTATTAGGAAATATTTATCCTAATACACACCATTTCTATAAATCGTGTGGGGGTTTTCATAAACTAGAAGTGGGATGCACAGTTAGATGAAACCTTGTAACCTAGACCGCACGCTTGTGCTGGGGGGGGGGGGTCTTAAATTTTTAAGAGAGGTTAAAATAATGGGTTTTACATAGTTTCCCAAACAATTCACATGAATTGTGTGAGGTACCTCTTTGGATAGTTAAGGGCATATGGTTGGAACACAGTTTGAACAACTATGTAACCAAATTATGAGACCCCTTATTTTTGTGTAAAATTAACAATTTTAATTTAATGGCTTATATGTTTGACACTCCTCTTCCCTTATCGATTTCTAGAAGATATAAGGTTCTTTCTTATCCTTTGAGATATCTTCTCCCATAAACTAGGTTCTTTGATATTTCATTTGTCCAGTGTCTGATTCGAGAGCAGTTCATCTCGTTGGATCTATGCTGATGAGTTCCCTATTCCTCTTGTGCCTTTCTTTATTTGTCTTCATATCAGTGATGCTATTTAGTTGAAAGATAATATTCTCTATTTCTAGAGTATTCATATGTTAATCCATTTTATTCTAATCCAGGTTGATTTAAGAGCCGATATTGGATGATTGTTCTACCCAAGGCATAAGGTAGGTGGTCTATAACTTTTCCCTCAATGTCTAGTTGTTTTATAGCTTGTTTTTATTATGCCACATCTTGAACCTTTTGTGTAGCTCCTAAATTAGTTTAATAATTTGGTTGAATTATTGTAAATTTGTTAGGTTTCCTACTTAGGATCATGTGATGGTTAGAGGTTGTCGACCTCAACCTAGACCACCCATGAGGTGTGTTTTTGTATCTTCCCAATGATATACCATCCCATTGGGTGTGTGTGAGATCTCCATCTTAGTGGGGGATTTAGTGAATTAAATGTGATTTTATGAGATGGTTCTTGCCTCCTTTGACATGTTATGAAATGATTTAAAATGTTTAAGAGGTTTAAATGGAAAATATGGAATTAGTTTGATGAACTCATGGATTGGGTATGAATATTAAATGAGTTATGAAATAATTAATGAGATGTTTATTATTATATTGTATTCTATAGAAATTTTTACTCCATAGATCTAGATTACTTTGGATTCTTAAGACATTTCTACTCCTGGGATCCAGTTTTCTCGGACCACCTTGAACATGTGCTGTAAAAATCATCCTTGGTCTCCACCCATTTATATAGAAAGTTTTATATAGATATTCTCCATAGACTCAATGAGGATGCCCTATTTATTTTATAACATGGATATGTCCAATATAGGGTTGACACTATATTACTTAGAATATGCTGTAGTGGATATTTTATCATGCTATATAGATGACCCTTGTTTATTATTACTTATTTATAGTGATCATTGGTAGGATAGAAAATATCACACTTAAATTTATCATTTTATTTCTATTATATATTTCATACTACTTCATATTATATACACAATATTGAATTTTTATAGACACCGTTGGTGGTGGTCTACTAAGTGTTATCTCAGACACTGTTTAGGATATCGTTGGGTACCCAGACAGATTTCATGGATGCTGGTAGGGACCAGGTCAAGCACCCTATTTACAATGATTGATTGATTATTCTTAGGAGTAGGGGAGCATAAGAACTGAGATATAATCATTTTTCTATCTGGAGATAGTTGCTTTTGGTATTTTTTAATTTTGATACATGTGTTGAAATGAACGAATTTTCCATGTATTTCCTTCCATTTTGTAAAGATACATGACATACTCATCTTGTAAATTATATTTCCTTTGGATTTGATGTAAATACCCCTAAAATTCAAGGAACTTTTTTTTTCTTAATTTTCTTTGGAATTTTACAAGAGCGCAGTTTCTGACGGCACCTGATTCCAAGGCCCGGTGTGCCCGGAATCATTTTCCGAAGTTTGGCTCGGGTACGTTCAGTGAACGAACGAGCGGGTTTTTCTAACTTTTGAACTGGTGCTCAGAATAGAATTCTGAGGGAACTGATGGAATCACAGCGCTGGTAATTGCTTAGAAATTCCTTTTCCAGAGTTGCGTTTTCTTGGGTGTGGTTTTAAGTTTTTGGGTTAAGTAAATGAATAAAATAAAATGGTGCGACCAATTTATTTTATTTTTAAGTTGTTTAACCTAAGCTAAGGGGTTAAAGTGGGACCCAAAATATCCTACACCACTAGGTAGAATATTTGTGGGGTGGGGCCCACACAAACCCCACTTTTTCAACCCCCTCCTTTAATTAAGTAACACATCTTCACCCCCCCTTTTTAATGAAGTCAACCCTTGCGTTTATTCTAGATAATAAACGCCTCATTAATTGGGCGGTTTAAAACTCCTCAATTAATTCAATTAATTGTTTGTTTCAATTCTTTTTGAAATTAAAACGTTGGCTTGTGTTAATAAAATAAGACAATTCTTATTTTATTAGAGGTTGGTTGTGCGAGAGGAATTGGGATAATTCTCTCAAGTCGTGAAGTTCTTCCTCCTCGATGAAGAATGCGAAGAACGCGAAGAACGCCGACCTTCGACAAAGGTCGAAAAGAACGCCGGATCCTCAGAGATCGACGACACGACGCCGACGAATCCTTTCTCCGCAATGCGATGATCCTCCTTCCGCGACACCTTCTTCAGTGACGGTTAATTCCGTGACGAATCATCGTTCATCGAATTCGACGAGGTAGGGATTTATTTTAATTGTTGTTCGTGAATTCTTCCATCGCCTTTCTTCATTAAAATTTGAGCTGCCTGATACCGCAATAACGAGAGGGGGTCAGACCGCACGAACACGGCCGACCCTCCTCTCCCCTTTGGTTGTTTGATGTTATTTGCGGCACGAGCAAGGCAACACGGTGCCGAAGCACCGCACGAGAAATATTAAAGAGAGGGGCAGAATCCCAGTGCCATCGCGCCACGCCGTTGAAGACGAACCAAAGACGTGGCGCCGTCGCACCACGCCGGAGAACCTTCAAGGAAACTCGAAGACACCGCGGCCAGAGCGGGGCCACGGTGGAGGGGCGTGGCGCCGTCGCGCCGCGTCGGACGGACCAAGGCCGCGGCTTAGGCCGCGGCGGAGCAGGGACCGGTGGCCGGTTCCGACCCGCCGACGTCAGAGCAGGGGGACCGGCCAGCGCCGGTCCCGTGGCGGCAGTAGCCGGCCGGTCAGGGGGGAAAACTGGGGGTTCGTAACCCCCGGTCGGCCAGCAGGTGCGGCCCCCACTTGGGGGCCGCAGGTTCACAACGCGGGGGGCAGCGCCCCCCCCCTTCACCACTTGGCCGTTATGTTCGAGCCGGGATACGCCAGCCAGGCCGGGCCATGCCCAAGCAGGCCGGACCCAGACCCGGTTCAGGCCGACCCTGGGGGTATCGAGCCGGGTCGGACTGGGCCCGAACCCCCTAATACCGGACCTCTTTCGGTCTTTTTCCCATAATTTGGGCTGCGGACCTCCGATCGACGCACCGTCAGCTGTGATGCAATCCTTGGATAGAGACAGTAATTTCTGTATATTAAACTCAACGTTTTGGAGAACTTTGGGTTCAGACAGGTTGGTTCGAACACGAAACTAACCGGGCCCTCAGAACGGAAACACTTATAACTTGAGGTCCGGACGTCCGATTGACGTGTCGTTGACTTTGATGGATTACTCTTAGTGAGACGGACCTTTTGGCTTACTTCGCTCGAGGTTTGGATGCATTTGGAGTATGGTCGGGTTGTTTTTGACTTAAAAAACAACCGGGCCCCTGAGACAAAAAATCCAATAACTCTCAGACCGGGCGTCTGATTGACGCGCCGTTTGTGTCATTGAGTTCCTTTTGACGATACAGAACTTTTGGATACATCATCTTCAGACTATGTGTCAGTTGATGTATCAGCCCCTCAGCTCGTGGAGTGGACCCTCCCCAACGAGCTTGCTGTGTGCGGGAACCCTAGAGTTGGCTACGACTGTGACGACGATAACGACTGTACAGAAATCCTCCGTGGATTCGACAACGACGACTACAACACTCAGCGATCCTACGTGGATCAGTGTTACCCATCCTGTGTGGGTCAGATCCTGTGTGGGTCAGTGCTCAGCGGTCCTGTGTGGGCAAGCGCCTATAGATCCTGTGTGGGTCCGATCCTGTGTGGGTCATTGTGGGGGTTAGTACCTATCGATCCTTTGTGGGTCATTGCGGGGGTTAGTACCTATCGATCCTGTGTGGGTCCGACGGCTTAGATGAATCAGTGGCTACATCTGATCATCTCTATCGTCATACGAAGAAGTATACCTGTGTGAGATGAATCTTGACTTGCTTTCCTATGTGGATTGTGTTATGCTGTCCAGTGTGGACGTGATCGAATTTGGGCTCGGATGTTGGAGCCGAACTAGAAATTGATGACTTAGGTATATGTATGTGTATATACCTAATTAGTGTCGCATGTTACTTCATGATTGTATCTTTCCTTTGTGGACTATCCTTTGTGGAATCTGGGAGACCTTCGGGGGTCTCGGGGTCCCTACTGAGTAGCTTATACTCACCCCTGCACGGGCTATGCCCGCACTACGTTGTGTTGGTTGCAGACGAAGGACTGCGCTGATTGCGGTTGAGGCTTGCGGAGCAGGATGGTACCTGGAGGTGGACCACTGGGCGGGATGTACTCGGAGCAGACGGGTGGACCCGAGGAGATGTGGAGACTATCTGTACCCACCCTTCAGGTGGTACTTCCAGTGGACAGCTCGACGTTGCAGCTTTACTTTCAGTTGCTATTTTCCCTTTCCATTTGTACTTTACTTTCAGTTTGAGTATGTATTCTGGCCCACTTACTTATCCGCACTTACTGTTTTACCCTGTTTTTACTTAGTATTTACTTCTTCTTGCTTGCTCTGTGGTGTTTGTTACTTTACAAAGGCAATGCCTTCCCTTTTTACCGGGAATTACGCCTTAGTTCTAGTCGCTAGCCCCTGGCCCATGGAAGGCGGGCTTGGGGTAGTCACGACACGGGCCCCGAGGATGGGTCGGGACAAATTGGTATCATAGGAGTTCGGTTCTACCGCAGAACTCCGGACTCTGATCTTTTTCTATGTGAAGCAATAGTGTTAAGAGTATTGAGTTTGGTTATCAGTCTAGAGAGTCCAGTGTTGGTGCGGCGGCCGACGTATTCGTACACCAGGACCCTGACTTATGATTTGTGACTTAATGCATGAAAACATTGATTGTATGTGTGTTTCAAGTTTTCTTTGTGATTACTTTGTGTCAACTCACCAGGTATACTGTTTGACCGTGGCACACCTGTTTCTTTTCAGGATGGCCCCACGATGGCAGCTAGCTAGGGTTCTGAGCGTTGTGCGTGACGACAACCCACCAAGCGACGAGGCCTCGGTACAGGGCCCTTTGACAGCAGAGGCACCGACGGTACCTCTACCTGCCGAGCCACCGATGCTACCATCCCCAGCCGCTGACGATGCACGTTGCCTTAGTGCACTGCACGAGTTCCAGTGTCAGCGACCGCCCAGGTTCCGCGGGGAGATGGACCCTCAAGCATCCGAGGATTGGCTGGAGGCAGTTGTACGAGTTTTTAGGTTAGTGAGGACACTAGCAGACCTCATAGTGATCCTCGCAGCGAGTCTCCTGCACGCGGCAAAAGGCAGATGGTGGAGCTTTATGCTCCAGGTGCACAACAAGGCATCTCTTCTCTAGATGAACATTGAGAGCCTCTTCTGCTCGGAGTTCGTCCCAACCACCCTCTGTGCGGTGCGCATCCAGGAGATTCTATAGCTGCGACAGGGCATCTTGACAATCACTCAGTACTCGGCGAGATTTACCGATCTCTCGCGCTATTCGACGGACATAGTACGAGACCCATTCTTCCGGGCCCAAACCTTTGAGTAGGGATTGAGGCATGAGATCAGGGAATCACTGATCTTCCTCAGCATACCGACGCAGACAGGGGTACTAGAGTGAGCCATTATCATTGAGAGATTTCTTGCTAAGTCTACATCAGCAGTGAGACCTACTACAGGGAGGCACGTAGCAGAGTCTTCTACAGCAGGTAGTCGACGGATGACTCATGGGTCCAGGCAAACCAGACCCTCAGGCAGACAACCTCAGGACACTAGCTCAGAGGTGCGGGGCACTCAGCGCAGAGCCAGTCTTTCGAGTGGAAGACAGTGCTACGCATGCGGCGGGCAGGGCCACATGGCTCGTGATTGGCCGACCCGCCGTACCGAGGAGCAACAAACGGTTGAGGGGCCACCCAGGTAGAGGCAGAGGGTCGACCGTAGCGGTCCGCCAGGAGCAGGCGAACGAGGCAGAGGAGCTGGACGAGCGGCAGGTGGTGGGCGACGCTTTGAGGCTCTACCACCCCCACCACCAGGTGGTCGACCCCGACCACCGGGAGATGGCAGGCAAAGACAGGCACAGATCTAGGCAGCGGAGGCCTACGACCACGGCGCGCCCGAGATGATTCGAGGTACTATCTGTTTCTATTCCACCCTTGCTGTAGTTCTTATATACATTGGATCTAGTTATTATTTCATAGCCGCTACCCTTGTTCGGAGCTCGGAGATTCCGACGGAGCCGTTGGCTCGATCCTTATGGCTAGAGACTCCTACGGGAGCAGACTCGATGATTACGCACTGGTGCCGGCAGTGTGAGATTACTCTAGGAGGTGAGATCTTCGGCTGGGATCTTCTTGTAGCAGCGTCGAGGCCTTACGACATCATCTTGGGAATGGATTAGTTATGTAAAATCCATGCTCAGATTGATTGTATTAGGCGCAAGGTGCGATGTGTACGCACCGACGGGAGAAGGTTCACCTTCAGTGGCGAGAAGAGAGCCTTCGTAGCACAGGATGGACTCACGCAGAGGAGAGGATAGCCCATCACTAATCAGTTGGCTAGCCTCATCCTAGGAGTAGTTGACGTGCGGAGTCCTGATTTTCCTGCAGTGGTGGATCAGTATGCGGACGTTTTCCCCGATGATGTCTCAGAGCAACCTCCTCGCAGAGAGGTAGACTTTTATATTGAACTGTACCCCGGGACAGTCCCGATATCCACCCCAGCATATTGGATGGCACCCGCCGAGCTTTGAGAGCTACAGGTACAGCTGGAGGACTTGCAGGGTAAGGGATTCATCCAACCTAATGTATCACCCTGAGCTTCCCCGATATTGTTCGCCAAGAAGGCGGACGGGAGCTTGCGACTGTGTGTCGACTATCTTCACCTGAACCAGGTGACAGTGTGGAACAAGTATCTGCTACTGAGGATCGACTACCTCTTCGATCAGCTCAAGGTAGCACGATGGTTCTCAAAGATAGACCTCAGGTCAGGCTATCATCAGCTCAGAGTTCGGGACGATGACGTGCATAAGACGACCTTCAGATGTCGGTATGGCCACTATGAGTTCTTGGTTATGCCATTCGTCATAAAAAATGCTCCAGTAGTGTTCATGGGACTCATGAACAGGATATTTCAGCCATACCTCAATCGATTTGTCGTGGTCTTCATTGATGACATTTTGATATACTCGACGACTGAGGAGGAGCACACCTACCACTAACGGGTTATACTAGACACACTCCGAGAGAACCAGCTTTATGGAAATCTCTCGAAGTGTCAGTTTTGGATACATGAGGTCCACTTCTTGGGAAACTTCATCTCTGAGGCGGGGGTTGCAGTGGATCCTAAGAAGATCGAGGCAGTGCTAGATTGGGAGCCACCCAGGAGTGTGACGAAGGTGTAGAGTTTCTTAGGACTAGCAGGATACTACCGGAGATTAGTGCCAGACTTCTCCAGAGTTGCGACACCACTCTCATCTTTGATGAAGAAGGGGAAACCCTTTGTGTGGTTAGACAGATGTCAGCAGAGCTTCCAGGAGCTAAGACAGAGATTGACCAGCGCGCCTATCTTGAGGCTACCGGAGGATGGAGTTGGGTACGTAGTTTACTGAGATGCATCAGGGACCAGACTCGGATGTGTCCTGATGCAGTAGCAGGCCGTGATCGCCTATGGATCACGTCAGTTGAGGCAGCATGAGCTGAACTATGCTACCCATGACCTGGAGCTAGCAGCAGTGGTCTTTGCTCTGAAGATGTGGTGACACTATCTGATGGGAGAGCACTTTACAGTCTATTATGAACATCAGAGTATCAGGTACATCTTCTCGCAGAAGGACCTGAACCTGAGACAGTGGCAATGGATCAAGTTCTTCCAGGACTATGACTTTGAGATAGTTTATACTCCTGGAAAGGGGAACGTGGTAGCCGATGCTCTCAGCAAGAGGACGAGCATTCAGCTACTTGGGGAGGTGACAGAGCAGCTAGCCGCTTTGTAGATATCCTTCGTGGATAGGGATGGAGCATCTTTCCTTCAGTCACTCACAGTCACTCCTCCACTACTGCAGTGGTTCAGAGAGGCACAGCGTGGGGACACTGACTGTGAGACGCGATGTGCGCAGATATCCTCAGGACAGGCACCTGATGGTTTCTCTTTAGGGGGAGAGCATGACATCCTTTTCATAGGACGTAACATGGTACCAGTTGCTTTATGGGAGGAGGTGCTGAGAGAGTTTCATAGTTACCCTTTGGCGGTACATCCTAGAGTGGCGAAGATGTACCAGGATCTCAGACGACAACACTGGTGGCCGGGTATGAAGAAGGTTGTGGCAGAGTTCGTTTCTTGATGCCTCACCTGCCAGCAGGTGAAGGCAGAGCACCAAGTACCATCAGGATTGGAACAACCCTTAGAGGTCTCGGAGTGGAAGTGGGACGGGATATCTATGGACTTCTTGACTGGACTTCCACGCACTTCCAGAGGTCACGACTCCATTTGGGTGATTGTCGACCGACTCACCAAGTCGTCTCACTTCTTACCTAGCAGAGAGCAGGGATCAGTGGAGATCTTTGGATGACTCTATGTTCAGGAGATTGTACGGCTTCACGGTGTGCCATCATCTATCATCTCCGATCGAGATGCTCGATTTACTTCCTGACTTTAAAAGTGGTTACAGGAGGCGTTCGGGATGCAGTTACATCTGAGCACCGCCTTTCACCCTCAGACGGATGGTCAGATGGAGAGGACCATTCAGACTCTCGAGGACATGCTCCGTGCATGTTTCCTCAACTTTGGTCGCAGTTGGGAGGACCACTTACCCTTGGTGGAGTTCGCGTACAACAACAGCTACCACTCCACCATCGGGATGGTACCTTATGAGGTGTTGTACGACCGAACTTACAGATCACCGTTGTGCTGGACATACCCTGGGGAGTCAGCACTTGTGGGACCAGAGATGGTCCAGGCCACGGTAGAGAAGGTCCAGGTCATCCAGGAGAGGATGAGGACAACTCAGAGACGACAGAAGTCTTATGCTGACAGGAGGCGGAGGCCACTAGAGTTCGAGGATGGTGACCACGTCTTCTTGCGGGTCTCACCTCGGCGTGGATTGCAGAGATTTGGATGAGACAGAAAGTTGTCTCCACACTTCATCGGACCATTCCAGGTCCTCACCAGGATAGGTGAGGTGGCTTATCAGTTGGCTCCACCACCTCAGTTGCACCGGGTGCATGACGTCTTCCACGTATCCCACCTGAGGAGATATGTGCACGACCAGACACATATCATTGACCATGGGGAGCTGGACATTGATGATGGGGTGACGTCTGAGGAGGTCCCGGTGGAGATCGAGGATCGATAGGAGCAGGTCCTACGTGGATGGTCGATTCCTCTAGTGCGCATCAGATGGCAGCACGAGAACCTCTAGGAGAGCACTTGGGAGCAGGAGGCTCAGATGCGTGCTCAGTACCCACATTTGTTTCCCTGGTTTTCGATGTATCTTTACAGGGACGTAAATCCATGAGGTGGGAGTGATGTAAAGACCCGTAAAATTCAAGTAATTTTTTTTCTTAATTTTCTTTGGAATTTTACAAGAGCACAGTTTCTGACGGAACCTAATTCCGAGGCCCGGTGTTCCCGGAATCATTTTCCGAAGTTTGGATCGGGTACGTTCAATGAACGAACGAGTGAGTTTTGCTAACTTTTGAACCAGTGCTCGGAATCAAATTCCAAGGGCACCGATGGAATCGCAGCACCAGTAATTTCTTAGAAACGCCTTTTCCGGAGTAGCGTTTTCTCGGGTGTGGTTTTATGTTTTCAGGTTAAGTAAATGAATAAAATAAAATGGTGCGACCAATTTATTTTATTTTTAAGTTTTTTAACCTAAGATAAGAGGTTAAAGTGGGACCCACAATATCCTACACCACTAGGTAGGATATTTGTTGGGTGGGGCCCACATGAACCCCACTTTTTCAACCCCCTCCTTTAATTAAGTAATGCACCCGCACCCCCCCTTTTTAATGAAGTCAACCCTTGCGTTTATTCTGGATAATAAATGCCTCATTAATTGGGAGGCTTAAAACTCCTCAATTAATTCAATTAATTGTTTTTTTCAATTCTTTTTGAAATTCAAACGTTGGCTTGTGTTAATAAAATAAGACAATTCTTATTTTATTAGAGGTTGGTTGTACGAGAGGAATTGGGAGAATTATCTCAATCCGTGAAGTTCTTCCTCCTCGATGAAGAACGTGAAGAACTTGAAGAACGTGAAGAACTCCAACCTCCGACGAAGGTCGACAAGAACGCCAGATCCTCGGAGATCGACGACGCGACGCCGACGAATCCTTTCTCCACGACGCGACGATCCTCCTTCCACGATGCCTTCTTCCACGACAGTTAATTCTACGATGAATCCTCGCTCATCGAATTCGACTAGGTAGGGATTTATTTTAATTGTTGTTCGTGAATTCTTTCGTCACCTTTCTTCATTACAATTTGAGTTTCCTGATATCGCAATAACGGGAGGGGGTCGGACCGCACGAACACGGCCAACCCTCCTCTCCCCTTTGGTTGTTTGATGTTATTTGCGGCATGAGCAAGGCAATGCGGTGCCGAAGCACCACACAAGAAATATTAAAGGGAGGGGAAAAAGTGCAGCGCTTTCGCGCCATGCCATTGAAGACGAACCAAAGATGTGACGCCATCGCGCCACACCGGAGAACCTCGAAGGAACCTTGAAGACACCGCGGACGGAGCGGGGCTGCGGTGGAGGGGCGCGGCGCCGTCGCGCCGCGTCAGACGGACCAAGGCCGCGGCTTAGGCCGCGGCGGAGCAGGGACCGGCGGTTGGTTCCGGGCCACCGGCGTCAGAGCTGGGGGACCGGCCAGCGCCGGTCTCGTGGCGGCAGCGGCCGGCCGGCCAGTGCGGGCCGGCCGGTCAGGGGGGAAAACCGGGGGTTCGTAACCCCCGATCGGCCAGCAGGTGCGGCCCCCCACCTGGGGGCCACGAGTTCACAATGCGGGGGCCAGCGCCCCCCCCCTTCACCGCTCGGCCGCGCCAGTGCACCGGGCCGGACCCGGACCTGGTGTGGGTCGACCCGGTTCGGGCCGACCGTAGGGGTATCGGGCCGGGTCGGACTGGGCCCAAACCCCCTAATACCGGACCTATTTCGGTATTTTGCCCATAACTTGGGCTGCGGACCTCCGATAGACGTAATGTTAGCTATGATGCGATCCTTGGATCGAGACGGTCATTTCGGTATATTACACTCAAGGTTTCGGAGAACTTTGGGTTCGACCGGGTTGGTTCGAACACGAAACCAACCGGGCCCTCGGAGCGGAAACGCTTATAACTTGAGCTCCGGACGTTCGATTGATGTGCCGTCGACTTTGATGGATTCCTCTTAGTGAGACAGACCTTTTGGCTTACTCCGATCGAGGTTTGGACGTAGTTGGAGTACGGTCAGGTTGGTTTTGACTTAAAAACCAACCAGGCACCTGGGACGAAAAAGCCAATAACTCTCAGACCGGGCGTCTGATTGACACGCTGTCTGCGTCATTGAGTTCCTATTGACGATACAAAACTTTTGGATACATAAACTTCGGACTATGTGTCAGTTGATGTATCATCCCCTCGGCTCGTGGAGCGGACCCTCCCGAACAAGCTTGCTGTGTGCGGGAACCCTATAGCTGGCTGCGGCTGCGACGACGATGAAGACTGTACAGAAATCCTCTGTGGATTCGACAGTGATGACTACAGCACTCAGCGATCCTACGTGGATCAGTGCTACCGATCCTGTGTGGGTTAGATCCTGTGTGGGTTAGCGCTCAGTGGTCCTATGTGGGCCAGCGCCTACAGATCCTGTGTGGGTCCGATCCTGTGTGGGTCATTGCGGGGGTTAGTACCTATCGATCCTTTGTGGGTCATTGTGGGGGTTAGTACCTATCAATCTTTTGTGGGTCATTGCGGGGGTTAGAACCTATCGATCCTGTGTGGGTCCGATGGATTAGATGAATCAGTGGCTACATCTGATCATCTCTATCGTCATACGAAGATGTATACCTGTGTGAGATGAATCTTAACTTGCTTTCCTATGTGGATTGTGTTGTGCTATCCTGTGTGGACGTGATCAAATTTGGGCTCGGTTGTTGGAGCCGAAATGGAAATTGATGACTTAGGTATATGTATGGGAATATACCTAAGTAGTGTTAGATGTTACTTCATGATTGTATCTTTCCTTTGTGGATTATCCATTGTGGATTCTGGGAGACCTTCGGGGGTCTCGGGGTCCCTACTGAGTAGCTTATACTCACCCCTGTACGGGCTATTCCCACACTACGTTGTGTTGGTTGTAGCCGATGGACAGCGCTGATCGCAGTTGAGGCTTGCGGAGTAGGACAATACCTAGAGGTGGACCACTGGGCGGGACGTACTCGGAGCGGACGGCTGGACCCGAGGAGCTGTGGAGGCTATCTTTACCCACCCTTCAGGTGGGACTTCTAGTGGACGGCTCGACGTTGCGGATTTACTTTCAGTTGTTGTTTTCCCTTTCTAGTTGTACTTTACTTTCAGTTTGGGTTTGTATTCTGGCCCACTTACTTTTCCACACTTACTATTGTACCCAGTTTTTACT
Source organism: Viscum album (assembly GCA_963277665.1). Taxonomy (NCBI): domain Eukaryota; kingdom Viridiplantae; phylum Streptophyta; class Magnoliopsida; order Santalales; family Viscaceae; genus Viscum; species Viscum album. The sequence continues at coordinate 1,190,430,733 of OY728123.1, read as the reverse complement.
TAGTGTTTACTTATGCTTGCTTGCTCTGTGGTGTTTGTTACTTTACAAAGGCAATGCCTTCTCTTTTTACTGGGAATTACGCATTGGAGCTAGTCGCCAGCCCCTGGCCTATGGAAGGCGGGCTTGGGGTAGTCGCGGAACGGGCCCCGAGGATGGGTCGTGACATTTGTTTAATTTTTACTTATGTCATATGGATGTTTTTCTTTTCCTTGTACTGATTTATATTATGTTTCCACCTTTTATTTATCTATAGAATCATTGTGAAACTATTATTATATGGGTACTATCATTTCATTGTACCACATTAGAAACTTTCTACTTGTAGGTAGACTCTGGTGTATGGGGATGCACACTTGAGGCCAAATGAACCCCTGGTTTGAAACCTCATTTAGTGGATCCCAGGTTGGGATGTTACAAAGTGGTATCAAATGGTTTCTTTTCATTACTTACTATTTTAAGACAATATACTGGAGTTTAGGAATGAATTTAAATCTTGTTACAAGCCATATCTATGAGTAGTTAACCCACATTCAGGATAATTACCAAGTTTCTTGGAATGAGGAATTTTTGTTCTAGAATGTTCCTATTAAAGTTGATTTTATTCCACCGTTGGGTGATGCACATGATATGTGATGTTATTATTACCATGATTGTGGAATTTAATTTTATCCTTAGTCTGATATGGAAAGTAATGATGGATCATGCATCATTTTATCACCTTATTGGATTCACATGCCACACATTTTCCATGACACATAGGATGCATTTCTTGACTACATGACATTTGTTATGTGTGCCTTGTGTTATAAAATTATTTTCTACTAAAATTTATTGATGTATACTAAGAAACATAATTGGTACTTATTGTGGCTTCCATAACCTAAATAGTGTTTTCCTACATAGACTACAAAAACCACCATAAGTATTCAATTATGAAATGTTGAGTCATGGACCATTGGTCACATGAGATGGAACATGTTATGGTTGGGATTAAATGGATGCCATGCTTCAATTTATAAGATTTATGTGACCTTATAAATTAGAAATTGTAATATATATGATCCAAACATTTAAATATAATTGTTATAAAAATATGGTATTAAATGATTATGAATTTTGAAATGGAAAGGTCACCATTAATTGGGGTTTCCAATTGCAATTGACAGTCCATATACTAGGACCAGTTTTGTGAAATAACGAGCTTGAGCCAGACCCGACCATAGTAGTGGGTAGTAGGAAGTGGATATGGTGTTATTTATAGTTGTTATTTTTATCCATTCTTGGATTTAGGTGAAAGTAGAGAGGGGTGTCTTGGTCATAGGAAGGCTTGTACAGGTCTTATGTTTATATTTGTGTTCTGGTTGTTACTAAATTTTTAATGAGGCATGAACCTAGAATTTATTGAGATATTCTATCATGAAGACCTCTATTTATGTGAAAAGTGGTTGGTGATGACTATACTTTAGAGGTGTTGGGCCGTGATCCTCCTGTAGAACCTAAACTAGTTCCACTTGCAACACCACCCGTTGTTCTTGATATGGGTGTTGATGCGTAGTTCTAAGAGGTTTTCCTGTGCTTAATGTAGTCTGTTTAGAGAGCCCCACAACCTTCCATGACTATGGCAGAGTTGATTCATGTGTTCCAGAAGTAGTATCCAACCACTTTTTCAAGGGATTATGGTCTACAAGATGCTGAGTTGTGGCTTGAGACTATTTTATCAAATTTTGAGCACTTGGAGACCCCTCTAGAGTAGAGTTTCAAGATCACAATGTATATGCTTTGAGGATATTCCAAGTGTTGGTGGGATGTCTCTAACCAAGATGATAGGCTTAAAGATATATTTGGGAGATATTTCAAATTTATCATTTCACTATCTCTTTCAAAAGTTTTTTAGAGATAAACGAACTAGAGAGTTTATGTATCTGAATTAGGATGCGATAACCGTTATGGAGTATTCAATTCTATTTATAGATCTTCATCATTTTGAGACTTTTGATATTGATGATGATCCATATTGGGAAAGATGCTTCAAGGAATGTCTTAATTATTCTAGTTCTATTCAATCACAGGTTAACATGATTCAAATGAATACTATATTTGAGATAATGAATAAGGTGCTTATTAATGAACATAACCTGAGGGAAGATGGGGGAACATAATAGGGTAGTGTAGCTTCTAAATCCAGTAGTTCAGTGATAGCTGGTTGAAAGTGATGTTTTGAGATTTCTCATGAGGGGAATACCAACCAAGGTGCAAGTGTTGGTATTTATATCTTCTACCATCAATGTGGAAGGTGGGGACACATGAATAACCAATGTGATAGAGACCCAGTCAAGTGTAGATCCTATGATAGGATGGACCAAATATAATGGTTCTATAGTACCTTTTATCTAATGGATTGTGACAGGGGGATTAATCCAACTCTAGGTTTAAGAGTGGTATTTAAAGCTCAACATACGTCTAGGAGATGGAGTAATTCAATTGATCAGGCTAAGGGGGTTGTTGTGGCCATGGTAGATAGAAAACAATTGTACCTCGAAAATAGAGTGGTACTTCTCAGTGTAGTACGACAGTATACAGAGTTCCCCCTTAAGATAGATGTGTATTTATTCTTATGAAATCTCATCATTCTCAAGATGATAGACTTTTATGTTATACTCATAATGGGTTGATTGGTTTCTTATCATACCCATGTCGATTGCTATTGCCATAGGGTATCCTTCACATCACTAGAGGGTGGTAGGTATATCCATAAAGGGGAGTGATATGTCTAGGTAGGTAGTGATAGACCAATGCATTGTGGGTTGTGTGGAATGATAGATCATATTGATAAACTTTAATTGGACGATCAAGTAATGCGACATGATGAATTACCTTTAGTAGTATATGGATTCATAGATGTATCCATGAATGAATTTTTTGGTTTAACTCCCACATGAGTTGTGAATTTATCTATTGAGTTAGTTCATGGATCTATAATAGTATCCATTACTCCATATAGGATTAACACTACTATCTACATGAGATTAAGATATAGTTATATGAGTTAGAAGAAAAGGGGTTTATATAAACTAATAATTCTCTGTGGGTTTCACCAATCCATTTTTCCAAAAAGGCAGACAAAACCCTTGTGATATTTATGGAATACCGAAAATTGAATGAGTTTATGGTTAAGAATAAGTACCCTTTACCCCATAACGATGACCTCTTTGATCATCTCTTAGGATATTGTTTTTTCTCAAAAAAAATTGTGGTTAGGTTATCTATAGGTATGTGTTAGGCTAAAAGATATACCTTACAGAACGTTTTATAGTAGTTATGCCCTTTATTAGTATTTGGTTATCATATCCAGTCTCAAAAAAGAACCAACAATTTTCATTGATTTGATGGATTGGTATTTCCACCCATTTTGGACTCTTTTATATTAGTTTTTTTTATATGACATCTTGGTGTATTATCATACTCAAGACAATCATTCCAAACACATTAAAATCATTCTGAATGACTTAGATAGAATGAGTTATATTCATAGCTCACAAAAATATCAGTTTTGGATAGATAAAGTTCACTTATCAGGTCACATAATCTCAGAGACAAGACTATATATGGACCTAGAGAAGGTGAGTGTTGTGGTTTCATAGGATAGTCGCAAGAACATCTTTCATATATAGAGTCTCTTGGGCTCAAATGGACATTATAGGAACTTCATTCAAGACTTTTCACATTTAGTTATGCTTTTTATGGGATTGAACAATAAGGGGTGAAATTTGTATGGCACGAGGTGTGTACAAAATATTTTTAGGAGCCTAATGAAATGTTTACTTCATTGCCAATCCTGATTCTTCCAGATCCTAGAATAATTAATACAATTTACTATGATACATCGGGCATCAGGTTGGTAGTTGTCATGAAGTAGGGGGATAGAGTCATGATGCATGGGTCACACCAGTTGAGACCTAATGAGAGGAGCTACCTGACATATGATCTCTAGTTAGTAGTCATAGTTCACAACTTATTTTTTTAGAAGCACTATTTGTTGGGAGATAATTTGTCTGGTGTACACATAATAAAAAATAATCACGTACATATTTATTTTTGTATAAGATAAAGCTTCAGCAGAGAAGGTGGATTGAGCATCTCCAGTCATTCAATTTTTAGCTAGTCTATATTCTTGGTAAAGGCAATGTGGAAGTGGATGATCTGAGTTAGAATACTTAGATATATGAAACTGAAGAGGTAAATAGTGAATGTAAACTGATGGAAATATTCTCTGAGATGAACTTGGTACTGTGGGATAGTTACAAGAAGACTATTCTATCATCCATGGTGGTGAATTCCACTATTCTAGATATTATGAGGATGATAAAACTATCATATTTTGAGGGACTAGTATTATGGGAGACCTTGAGAGGTGATGATATAACTCCTGATTGAGTAGTTGGTGAGGAAGTAATTCTATACAAACATGGTTACATTTGGGTTACAATAGACATATGTGAGGAGCTCATGTGAGAGTTTCATACCTCATCTTGGGAAGTAAATCCTGATATAACCAATATGTATCAAGACTTATGTTTCCATTATTGGTGGATGGGTATAAAATGAGAGGTAGCTAGATTTTTCACTAGGTGATCCACCTGTCATCCGGTTAAGGTGGAACACCAATGACTAGATGAGATCTTATAAAAGTTACCCATTCCTGATTAGAAATGGGATGATGTTGTAATGGGTTTAGTGAATGGGTTTCTGAGGTCACCTTGAGGTAGTGATAATGTATGGGTCATTATAGAAAGGATGTTAATGGTTTCCCACTTCCTTCCAATTAGGGAGATCTTCTTAGTAGATAATCTTGGAAGACTTTATATCCGTGATATTTCACACCTTCACAGGGTTCCTCATACCTTTGTATAAGATAGGGACACGTGGTTTACTTCTCAGTTTCAGAAAGGTTTACATAGGGTATTGGGTACACTCGTTCTTTTGAGTATGACATACCACACTTAGATTGATGGCTAGTCAGAGCGTAGAATACAAGTTCTATAAGACATTATTAGAGCATTAATATTTGATTTTAGGGGCCCTTGGGAGAGGTACATACCCCTGGTTGAATTTTCAAACAATAATAGATATCATATGAATATACAGATGAAACGTTATGAGGATTTGTATGGTAGTCCATGCCAATTACTTATTTGTTGGATAAATTTAAGAGAGTTAGCACTGCTTGGACCATGTCTCGTCTCAGAGACTTCAGATCATGTTAAACTAATTAGGAAACATATGGCTACATCACAGTCTAGAAAAAAATCCTATGACGATCACCGTTGATGACCTCTAGAGTTCGAGGTTGGGGATCTAGTATTTTTATGTATATCTCCAAGGCTAGGGAAAAGATGGATTCTAATATAGGATAATATTTCACCATGATATGTTGAGCCTTTCAAGATTCTGGAGAGAGTCGGGAAAGTATACTATTAGTTTTAGTTACCTTAGAGGTATTGAGTGATGAATGACTTTTTCTAGGTATCTCAGCTACATCCTAATCACTGAGACCCACCTCATACTCTTTAGTAGAATGAGGATGAGTTACAGGTATATGAGTCATTGGAGTAGAATTATATACATATCATTGAGCAGAGCATGGAAGATATTTGAGGAAGGTTGGTTCCTTTAGTTCAGGTGATATGGAAGCATGACTGTTTGTAGTATGAGATTTGGGAGAGAGAATAATATGTATGTGATTAGTAATCATAACTCTTTTCAGATACTTTACCACCCACAGAAGAGAAACCTGAGGATGAGTTAACTTAAGAGGGGATATTAAACGATACTGGGTTTTTCAACGAGGTATAAATATTTTTAATTTGAGTTTAATTCCTTGGTTATTAAAAAGCGTGAGTTCCTAATAAGGTAAAATGAGTTTTAGGGGGGGGGGGGGGTCCGGGGCTTGTTCGGAGACCAGAGGCTCAGTTTTTGGAAGAAGCAACTAGGATGCACGATTATTAGAAATCATGAAACCCAGGGCACACTGTTACTATTAACCATGTGAAGTGTTTAGGGAGAATAAGTGAGCCACCCAATTGGATGAAACAGTGAAACCTAGCCACACACCCACGTAGGGGATCTATAATTTTTACAAGAGGCAACAAGAATGGGTTAGGCATGGTTTCTCAAACTGTGTGCATGAACCATACAAGGTCCCTCCTTGGATAGTGAAGGGAGTATGGTCAGTTCATGGTTTGGAAATCTATGTGGCCAAAACATAAGACCCCTTATTTTTTTATTAAAATCACCAATTTTACCTTTATGTCTTATATTTTTAACACCCCTTTTCTGTTCTCTATTTCAAGTGGTCAGATGGTTCTTCTTCCTCCTTTGTGATTTCTCCTCCTATTACATGGTTTCTTTGATATTTCATCCATATAATGTCCGATTCAAGAGCCATTTGTATCATTGGATCTACAGTAATGTGTTATCTATTCATCCCGCACCTTTCTTCATATTGATGATTCTATTTTGGTTCATGCTAATATGCCCTATTTCTAGGGTATTAATCCATTCTTCCATTTTCAACCAACCTGGGTTGAGTTAGAAGCTGATATTGGAAGAGTGTTATACCATGGGAATAAGTTAGGTGGTCTATACCTTTTCCCTCAAATTATAGTTGTTTTATAGGTTGTTGTCATTGTTCCAAACACTAGACATTTTTGAATTTATACTAAATCAAACAAATTCCTTGATTAAATTATTATAACCTTATTAGGCTTCCCACTTGGCACCTTGTGATGGTTATAGGTTGTCAACCTCAACCTGAACCACCCATGAGGTGTGATTTTGTATCTATCCCGTGATATAACACTCTGTTGGGTGCGTGTGCGGTTGCATTCTTAGTAGAATATTTAATGAATTAAATGTGATTTTAGGAGAGGGAAACTACCTCCTTTGACATATTATTAGATGATTGAAAATGGTTAAATAATTAAAATGGAAAATGTGGAATGGGTTGGATGAACGCACGAATTGGGTATGAATATGAAATGAGTTATGAAATGATTAATGAGATGGGTATTTTATATTGGATTACATGGACATTTATACTCCATATACCTTGATTATATTGGACATCATTGACTTTTATACTCCATGGATATAGATTACTTCAGATGCACGAGACATTTCTACTTATGGGATCTAGGTTTCTTAGACTGCCTTAAACATGCTCCTTGGGCTCCACCTAAGTCTTTAATGAGTTTATATGGATATGCTTCATGGAATCGATGAAGATGAATTTTTAATTTTTTACCTTGGATCTATACCATGTAGGACTGACACTAGATTACTCGTTATAGGCTACAATGAATGTTTTATCATTCTTTACATATGGACCCTGTTTATTATTATTAGTTTATAGTGAGCCTTAGTATGATGGATAGTATGACACTTATATGTATAATTTTATTCTTATTATATAATTAAAACTACTTCATATTATATAAAAATTATGTATTTTTTAAGTAAACCATTGGAGGTGGCTTACTAAGTGTTATCTCACACATTTTTGGGCCACCACTGGGTACTCGAGCAGACTTATTAGATACAGATAGGGACTATGGAAAGATCCCATTTTATGATACTTGATTGATTATCCTTAGGAGAAGTGGAATATAGGACAAAGATATTCTCATGATTCTATCTAGAGATAGTCTCTTTTGGCATTTTTTATTTTGATACATGTACCATATTGGATGCATGTTTCCATATATTTCCTGCAATTTTGTATAGAAACTTGACATACTCTTTTTGTATATGATATTGCCTTTGGATTTGTTTATTTTTACTTCTATCATGTGGATGTTTATATTCTTATATAACTAATTTATTGTATGATTATACCTTTTATTTATCTATTTCACTGCTATGACACTCTGATTATAAGGGTATATTTTCCCCACTATACCACCATAGACCTTCGCTTATAGTCGTCGGTCTCCGGTGTATGGGGAGGCGTGCTTGAGGCCATGTGACCCACTAGACTGAGACACCATTTAGTGGATCCTAGGTTAGGCTATTACAATACAAGTCTCCATTAGTTTTAAATAATTTTATTAATTACAAAGGGACATCTTTTTACTTGATTTTTGTATCAATTCATTTTTGGGCTTAAAAAATCAATTTTTATAAAACTATTTTTCATTTTATTTTATGCATTAATATTAAAAATAATTTATATAACTTATAGAAATTAAATTTTATAAAATTTAATTAATATTTAGATTTATCATGTCAAATTTAGATTATGATGATTTTTTTTATATTTTTCTGAAGAAGTAAATTTTTTTGTGAATAGTAAAAAAATAGTTTTTATGAAATATTGTATCTCTTATGATATCACCAATATATAAATATGATATAAAAATATATTAAACTTATGAAATGAATAATTTATAATAATATAAAAAAAATATCATACAAAAACAATTCAAAATATATAAATTATAATTTATTTATTGGTAAATATGGAAAACATTTTTTGTGTCGATATAGTACTTGTACGAAACTGGAAGAGTAAAACTTGGTGTCCTAAATATAATTTTTGATAAAGAAGATGTATTTTATAAAAATTATTAATAAATATTAAGTATTTTTGATTATTCTGATTTTTAGATATGAATATTAAAGTTATATTACAAATGAAACATCCAAATTCTTATGCAATGCTTACGTAAGGATAAAAAAGTCATAATAACATATTAAATAAGTTTTCATGACTTATATGTGGGTAAATCTACATATTTAAGAATATAAAAGTTTATATTCAACTTAATTAATTTATTTTCATTATGATAATTTATTATTATTTTTAGTGATGGAATAACATCACTCACATAGTGCTTGTGAAAGTAGTGGAAAGATCAAAGTAAATAAATTTAAAAACAATAAAACTAATGTTTTTATGTTGAATTATGGTTACAAAATAGTTTTTTAATTAATAATAATTCAATATTGATGGTAAAAATTATTATATTAAAATTAAATATTTGTCTTGGAGTCTTTAAAGTCAAATTAAAATAATATTTCCAAAAATGACATTAATGATATTTTAATAAAGATAATATTTTAATAAGTTATTAAAAAATCATAAAAATCTTGAAAAGGACAAGAGTTATCATAAATGGTCTATAATTTCATCCCTTGTCCATTTATGAGAAATTTATTACCTTATGAGTAAAATTATAACCGTTTAAGATTGAAAAAATTATTATTGTGGTTAATGCTAAAATTGTTTAACAAAGTGGTTAAACCAAAAAATAATATTTAAAATACCACTTAAACTAGTAAAAAATATGTATATTTTTAATTTTTTTAAACCATATTTTATATTATCTTTTAAATTTTGTCCACTTGGTTCTACTTTGAAATGAAAATAAATTTATTATTTTTAAATCTTTTTATTGATTCCACGTGTGTTTTTTCGTTCACTATAAAAAGGAACCACTTATCCGATTTTTATACACCGCATAGAAAAAATTAGGATAAAAAACCCTAAAAAATATTCTAAACTTTATTATATAAGTTCTATATGTTCAATTCCTCTATAAAGATCAACCCTAGTTCACTTAATAAGAGATCTAAAGGATCTCTTTCAATGAAGATGTAATTATCTACACTGAGAAATTTCATTTTTATTCTTATTTTACAACCATAAATTATGTACTAATAATTAAAATATAGTAATACCAGTATCTATCATATGCCTAAATGTTATTATTTTGACGGCATAATATTTATCCATCTTCTTTTCCATCAAATGGAAAAAAACCGTCGCTTGTGTGTACGGTGGACTACTTACTCGTCAACCAATGTAATTTGGTTTCTGTTACCAACTATCATGTATTTTAATAATGGTGGAACTAATGAATATATATTAAACTTATGAAATAATTATCTTTTTACTATTATAATATGTCAAATACTTCCTTATCCTTCCATCTATTAAAAACTGATAACGTTGCCCATGCTAAGTACGACCTGTCATCTCCATGAAGTGATGTGATTCATTTTTCATGTATTTTTCTCATAGATTATTTTAAATATGTTTATAATGAATATTTATGATGTTTATATAATTAATAATATTTTTTAGATGATATTAAAATGATCAAGATACAAGGAAAATAATCACTTAGTCAAAAAATATATGAAAAATGAAATGGTTAACACCCGAAATGACGTTGACAATAAAAGATTAATATAAAATGGGTGATAAGATTTAAAAAACAAACCATATATGATAATATATATATGTTTATTTTATATAAGTATAATAAATATAAATTTATTATATAGGATGTTAAAAACACTTACAAGGAAAGTCTAAATCGAGCTAACAGATTTCATCTCAATTTCTACTCTATTGTGACATATTTGTTATTATAAACCAATTTATTTTTATGGGGTGTATATACTACCCATTTGATGTATTTAACATGAATATATATTTATTAATTATGATTAATGTTTTGGTTCATGTTTAATCTTGTAAGGGTTTACAATATAAAAGATACCAATGTGGTAATAATTTATTCTACAATCTCAATTTTTAGGATTATATTTATTTTAATTAAAAGAATATTATAATATATCATTCATAAACATCATATATTTTCTTATCATATATATATTTAAGGATTTTCCATATTTTGTTCAATTTTTTCTTCTATTTTGAACTTAAATCAATAAAATTATTTTTTAAATTAAAATCCAATATTATTTCTCATTTGATCGAGTATATTTTTCTTTGATGTCCGTATTTTTTCAGAATTGTTCTAAAAAATTAATTTTTATTTACTAAAATTATTTATAAAGTAAATTTTATAATATCCTTAACTTTTTACAAGGTTTTAAATGAATCGTTATAATGTTTTCTGAAAAATTCATTTTCAACATTCTTTTCGAAAAATGAAAAGGAATTTTTTTTAATGTATATAGATTTTACGGATATTTACACTACCATAACCATTTTATGATTTTTATATTATTCTATATGTTTTAAATGGTTTTAAAAATAAAACTATTTAATGAAAATTTAATTTAAACTGTATACTTTAATTTTATTCAATTATCCAAATGACTTGATTTAATTACCAAATATACTTTTCTTATGAGTTGAAGGTCAAATTGTATCACTTAATCATTTTATAATCATTAAAACTCTCTTGAAACATTCAATTTATTGTGATAATTTTTTATTAAGCATTAAATTTCTATTAAATATCCATATTATTTATATCATGGGTATAATTATATCCTAAACTGTACACCATTTAAACATAAGGTGTTTTATTACGATAGCTATGTTATTTACTGGGAAAATATTAATATTCTATATTCTTTAATCAATATGAATATTTTTTGATGAGGAATATTGTTTAAGAATTAAATTTCTCAGTCAATATATGCGGAATGAATTGGACATAATGTGATGGTTTGGGCATGATTATAGATAGCCCCTTAATGCATTGACATGTCTCCCGAGACAAACAAGTTAGAAAAAATTATTAAATGGGGTTTTGGTGTATACCAACCCATAAATTAAACTGTATTTACATAAGGACTTGATGGTAAATATATCATGATGTATAAGACCATGTCATCCAATATTAATCATTTCCTTCATTGATAATTAAGTTATTATTATCCATGATACTACTACATTGATATTATCTAAGGATACATTTTTTTCACATGTTATTGATTAAATGAAACATGTTTTAATTTATTTACCTATCTATATTGATTATGTCTTATTTATTCATGATATATTCTACTATACATAACCATTACTGAGTATCTAAGATCAATATTTATTTGTTTTACTTTTCCTAGGATATAAATAATGATTTTATGAATAATATAAAGGATGTGATAATGTTTTTCATGGTATGTTTGTTTTATATTTCCAATGTAATATGATAATAGTATATATATTTGGTTCTCCATGATGAATAAACTGATTGATAATTTGTGATGTGATCTCTTGTATGTTTTTCCAGTATAATAAATTTTACACTAACTCTGGGTTATTAGTGTTGGGGTTGTCACAAATCTTAAGTTGTGGTTGAAGAAGAAGATGCTAATTGAAACCTAAGATTCATCGAGGATATTTAACTATAGATAAAGTGGATGAAATATTGTGTATAATAAGAGTTCATTAATGAATGATTGTCAATGATAATACTTTTTTTGTGATAAAAAATATATATTGAGATCGAACCCATTTGAGTTTTTACTGCCAACAATCTTGAGTGAAGTTGACCAAAACAATGAGAGGAATTTATTTGTTCATATCCAATAGAGTTTTATGGAAATATAATTCAAACCTATTGAACCAAGTTTTGAAATTTTGAGATTGAGAAATTGATACTTGTTTAGGATCTAAGGTTGATGATCAGAGTTTGAACTCATGACATTGTCTTGTAAATTATAAAAATCCATGTGATTATTGAAGGAGTCAGCTAAGATTTATATTTACATTGATTTGAGGATATGTTTGGGGAATTAAATGAAGAATAATTGATTATGTAGTAAGTATTTATCATCAATAAATTTTATTTCTACATGTAGGATGGATGTGAACATAATGGATGGGGATTAATTACACCGAAAGGATATTGTTATGGTATTATAGGTTAGTGAATGTAAGGCACTAAACTATTTTCCTATGATTACATTACTTGTTATTATTGTGCACCTGCTTTTTTGTGTGGGTTGAATAATCATTCGAAGAACCAAAGTATGAATAGTTGATTACCAGTTGTAAACATTCAATCTTGATTCAAGAAAAATATGATAGTAAATGAGAACCTAGTTTATGTTGACTAATCTTGTATAACTATATTGTTTCTCATATGATCTAGAATTAGGATGAATATGTGGTTTTAGTTATTCATGGTTGATTTTTGTTGAAGACATGCCTATAATGGTGGTTTATGAGTACTTAGATTAACTTCTTTAAACTAAAACAAGGTTAAGGATGCTAATTTTAGTTTACTTAAGTCAATCATGTGTAAGGATATCCAAACTCATACTTTTGAAGATAACAACTAGAAAATATTAAATTAGAAGTTTATGAGATATTTAATAATGACTGGTGTAATAATTAATTGAACATGCTTGGATAGGGATAGAGGTTGTGAAAGGGTACTATTAAAGTAATATCAATAGTGGAAAAATGAAATATAATACAATCATATTTTGGTGTGACCAAATGGGGGTAATGGAAATTAAAACTTTAGTCAGGGAGAGGGATGAAAGAAATATTAAAAAAAATCTTATGGAAATCTATTTGTTTTTTACATATAAAACTAACACACAACACTAATTTAGGGGATGAGGATAATAGTTATTTTTAGAGAGTGAGAATGAGTTGATAGGAGTAATCTATACTATAAATAGAAATAGAGATCATGGATCATGAGAGAGTGGTCTCTAAACTCGACATATGAGGATTCTTTCTTCCTACTTCATCTCTTTCTTAATTTCTATATCATTTATCTCATGTTACCTATTCTTTTAGAATATGTACTATACCAAAATTATTGAGGTAATTTCATCAGTTTTAGTTTGTCAAATCTTTTCATGTTCTTGATTCTTTACTTCATAGTTGTTTTTTATACATGGGAATTTTACTTCGATTCTTTATTGGTTTTTGTTCATGAATCAGTGGTTTAAAATCACTTTAAGTCTATTTTGATATCACATTACAATCTTCAGAAATTGAAAAATTAATTACTAGGAATGGGAGAAATGAACATTCATGGTTACAAAATAGTGAATTTTGGGAATGAATCTTGATTATATAGCATCCTGAACCTAGTTATCCATCTCACGACCTATTCAATTTGTTATATGAACTCAAGTGCACCTCCCCAGACACCAAATGCTACCATATAACAACAAGGGTAAAAGGAATATAATATACAGACTATACCCTTTGGAATAGAGTGGTAATAACAACATAAATAAGATAAAACATCCACAATATAAAACTACAGAATATGATATATAAATACCAAGAAACTAAGTAATCATAAACAACCATGTCATTCCATACTGTATGTCAAACTAAAAGTTCTGTTGTAAGTCATAAAATTAAAGAAATAAAAAATCTATAATAAATATTAAAAAACCCAGATTGTAATACCCTGATATTTTATTATTATTTTTAAATAAATATAAATTCTCCACTAGCTTTTGTTACTTGCAACACCAAGTTTTATTGAACCACAATATACTATTTATATTATTACTTAAACACATCTGTTATAACTTATCTGTTAAATTTTTTGGTATGAATATAAATTACTCATTTTAAATATTAATATTAATGGTATTATAAAAATAAATAATTTTTATTGAAAAGTACATAATTTTTAGTTAAGTCTTTATATGCTTCAAAAATACCTTTTCCCAAAAAAATGATTTTTATTGATTTTTGTGGACAAATAACAAAAATTGTTTTTATAATTTTATAAAATTTATTTGAAAAAACTAAATTCAGTTTTAGAATAAAAAATCTAAAATTATATATGGGTTATTTTTTGGTATTTTTATGAGAATATTAATTTTTTGATAAATAGTGAAAAATATTTTTTTTATTGAAAACAATATTTTTTGTTTAAAGAATTTATAAGTTTCAATTTTGTTTTAAAATTGTTTAAAAAGTAACATAATCTCAATTATATTATAATTAATCCAATTTAGGTCATTATAATTAATTTCATAATGAATGATTATATATAAACTTTTTAAACTTTTGAAAATTTTCTCTTTGTAAAGCCACTTTTTCATCACATCTGTGAGATTAATCACAAATTAAATTCTACCAATTATATGATTTTAACTTGATAAAATAGATAAAATATTATAAATTATAATAATTTATTTTATATAATAATTTAAAATTAATTTATGTTCATTAATATTAATAATTTAAATAAAAATTAATTAGCGAAATTACGGTCAAAAAGGGGTTTTGCGCATTACATACGCTTTTGTTACAATTAATTTTACACATACATAGGATTTTAATTTAATAAATATTATTTAAAATTTATAATCATTGGGTGAAAATTATATAATAAGTATCATATTATTTTTATTCTTAAATGGTAAATTACCTAGGTAAATAAAACGATACAAGTTACCATAGTGAAAACTTAAATGTTAAAATGAATTAAACATAAAATATAATGAATTAAATTTATAAAACATTTGTTTATTTTGTTTTAGAGGTGTCCCTAAACCATAAAAACACTTTATTCCATTATTTATCAATTTTGGAGTCACTTTTGGTGAGAGGGATTTCCCATTGTGGATTTTTTTGGGTATTTACCAAAAAATGTCACTCCTCATCCATAATAAAAGGAAACCTCCTTCACTGACTTCCTCAAACATCTTAAACACTTTTTCTAGAAAAAACCTATAAAAACCATCCCCAATGTTCTTCCCAAAATACCAACCATAGGGTCCTTAATAAGAGACCCAAAAGATGTAGTCCTAAGAGAAGGTAATTGACTTCACAAATCTATTTCATTTTACTTCTTTTATCACCACCTTAAATCATAAATTAATAATTTCAATATTATAATACCGGTATCTAACATATAATAAGATGTTATTATGTTGATTTTATAACCAATATCCATATCCTCTTCCATAAAATGGGAAACAAAACGATCAATTATATGTTCGGAGGACTACCGCCTCAGGAACCGATGTAGTTCATTTTCCACCACCATCAATAATGGATATATATAATGATGTATTAAATGTTTATATATTATATTTATGATGTTAATATATTTTTGTAATTTTAATATATCTTATAAATTTTTACCTTATAACATGTTGGAAAATAATAACGTCGCTCATGTGTACAACAAACTATCGCCCCATGAACCATTGTGATGTGTTTTTCTTATTTACATTTTAATTGGATAGTAATGAGGATATATTTAATGAATATATATCATATTTTAACATAATTATACAATTTTATTTATTATATCATATATAACTTCTTAATTTCAATTTCATGGGGGATACGATAACATCACTCGTGTGTATAATGGACTACCGCCTCATGGAGTGATGTAATTTTTTTAATAACTCTTTAAATGAAATGTATTATGGATAAATTTAATGAATATATGTGAAATATTTGAAATATTAATGAATTTTTAAATTTGATATATTACTTATCTTTTTTACATCCTTCACGAAAATGGAAACAATGTTCACGAGTATGTACGACATACCATCTCCATGAATGATGTATTTCCTTTTCTATCCCAAAATTTTATGGATTACTATAAATACATATATAATGAATATATATGATATTTGTGTCATGTTTAAAAATATTTATATGATGGAACCATTATAAAATTAAAAGGATTGAAAATACCAAACCAAAACATGCATGAAAAAGGAAGCACTTATTACCCGAAATGTGATTTTAACAAGGTACAGTTAATAAACGGGTAATAAAAGGTCATAAGTAAATAATAAATTGTATGATACATATGATTATGGTTTTTTAATTTATTTATAAAAAAACCTATATTAATTATTCAATATTTTCAGATGTGTATGAAGGAAGTCAAGGTTTAAGGTAAGAGATTTCTAGTCTCTCCTTCATTTCCAGGAGACATATGCCATTTTCACTACTCGATTATTTTGGGTTGTGTATACACTGCAGATTTGATTGGTTATTTCATTAATATACTATTTTTCATTATATTTAATGTATCATTTTATGTTATTTATTAAAGGGGCTTACGATTCAAAATATTACCAAAGAGGTTGGTGATTTTTGTCTCAATTTTCCTTCTTTGAGACTTATGTTATATTTTTCACCTATCTTATTTTAAGTGGTGTATATACTCTCCCTTTTAAATTTTATATCATTAAAATCCTTCTATTAATTATATTTAATGTTTTATTTTATTTTATTCTTCACGAGGCTTATGATTCAAAAGTTACCAAAGTTGTTTGATGTTACAATCTCATTATTTAATGGGATTGTTTATGATTATGTTTTAAGTGATGAAATATTATGATTAATTTCTCAATAAACTCTTGAATTTTATTATAATATGGTTATTTATTTTGTATAATTTTTTACCTTCATTAAATTCTATTTAAGTACTCATGATTCCAAAAGTGTGTTTTAAAGAAAACTAACTTCATTTATCTCTTCGATCAAAAAATCTTTTTATTCCAAATAATTGTTTTCTAAATTTTTCTTAATAATGTTTTAATATCACTATATGATTTTTAAATTAATTTTTACACTTTTTGAATTTTAAAATAACATTATGAAAGGAATCATCATTTCATTTTCTAAAAAGGACCATTTATCTTTTACCAAAAATGTGAAAGGGATATTTGTTTTAACATGTATGACATAAACTATATTTCTCATAATCACAACTAATCAATGATTTAAATATTATTTCATATGTTTCCAATTTAATTTTAAAATAAATGGATTTTGAAATTGTTTCATGTTTTAAAAAGGGGTTTCGAAGTGAACATTTAATTTTCCTCAAGAAATGTTTTAAATAATCTTTAAATATTCCTTTATAATTTTCTAAGGTTATTTTACTAGAAATGGATTGAGATTTTTTTTGTGTTTTAAAAATAAATTTTCAATATGAAAATGTTATTTTCTTAAAGAAACGATTTAAATGATCTTTAAAGATTCCTTTATAAGTATACATGGTTATTTTAAAAGAAATGGTTTTTGAAAAGGTTTTATGTTTTAAAAAGTGTTTTTCTATGTGGAAAAGATATTTTCCACATGAAATGTTTTGAATGATATTTAAAGCTTCCTTTGTAATTTTATGGGGTTATTTTCAATAAAAGTGTTTTGAAAATATTTTATATTTTAAAAATTGTTTTTTTTAGTGGAAGGAAATTTTTTCTTAAATTGTTTTTATTATCTTTATATATTATTTTATATGTTTCCATTTTTATTTTTAAAGAAAAATATTTTGAAATTTTTTTATGTTTAAATTTTTTTTCGAAGTGATAAAGCTATTTTCCTCAAGAAACAATCCAAGTGATCTTTCAAAATCATTTTCCATATAAGATGAGATCCTTGGATATAATATATTATTTTTAGGGGAAATGATCCATGAATACCATTTTTATTAATTCTCTAAATGGTTTATGTTTATGATGAGAATTTGATTATGAAACCTGTTCCTTTTCCATGAGTTATGGTATGATAAAATGTTCACGAAACCCATTCCATTTTACATTTTCTGATATGATGAAGGTTTTACGATCTTGTGGAATACTTATGTATGGTTTTCATTATGTTATCGTTGTTATGTTATAGCCAAGGATGGTGGTTATGATATAACCAAATATGGTGGTTATGTTATAACCAAGGATGATGGTTACATTATAACCATGGATGGTGGTTATGTTATAACCAAGGATGATTGTTACCTTATAACCAAAGACGAGTGGGACCTATATCTCCCTCCAATGTATTGGTAATGATTGATATCTCATGAGATAAATATGACCAGAATGAGGAGTGAACCTAGTTTAGTAAGGGACTTTTTCTACTAAGATAGTCTTGATAGAGAACATTTACTACTGTGATTTTTTAGGGAGTGAACCCATTCCACTATTATAGTTTTAATAATGATCCTTTACTATTAAAAAAATTATTTTATAATCTTATATGTATTCCATAAATCTATGTTCTATTCGAATTTTATTCACTTATGTATCATGTAATTTGATTCCTTTATGATTCATGTATTATGAACTTCCAATATTTATGCCATGACAAAGGATTATAGTATTTGGTTTGTAGGGAATTTTTTAAATGTTTTACTCCTGTTATCAAACCCTTATTCTCATGTTTTGTTTATATATCTCCATTTTTAACCTTAATGAAAATATAATCTCACCCCTTTCTTATATTTTCGTTCCATAGGTTATGAAGAAAGGTATTATGTATGATATTTATAAGAAGGGTTCTAATTATGAAGAACCAAATGGGAGATAGTGTAGTTCACTTATGAACCAATTGTTTTTGTTTCCATGTTTCCAAATACACTATACCTTTATGATCATCAGGTGTGTGTTTGTGTAATGTAATGAATATTCATCTAAAAATATTTAATATCTATTTATGAAAATTCTAGGTTTATATAGTTAGTATCAGAGGCAAAAGAGTGATTTTGATCCTTGGGAACTCTCACACATGAATATTTGGTGAAGTGTTACACTCCAAAAAAGGGACTCATGAGGAAACTTATTTAATTTGGGATGGTAGTGTGTCCTATATAGGAGGTGTAGCCTCCCATATTGTGCTTTGATAGGTATCAATTATAGCATACTATTTGTGTCCATACTATTATTGTTTGCATTAATGGAAATGTTTTGTTAACCTTTAGAAACTAGGATGAGGAAACTTTAGTGATACCCATAGGGATATTTCTAAGGATAAGTTCAGGGATATGTCTAAGGATAAGTCTATGGAAATTTCAAAGTATTGGAAAATGTCCTGGAATTTTTGTAAAGGATAAATAGATTGGTTTTTAGGAAATTAAATCTATATCTGCATACTACAAGTGGATGTGGCTCTATAATAGAGGTACCTAGGAGTAATAAATTTGAAAACAGTGCATTGATTTAGACTCTAACATTACTTGGTGTATGAAAATGGGCCTTTCTACACACTTGTTTTGATACTCCTAGGGGAAATGAATTAGAAATTTTCAAACTCTTTGTGAACCATTATTAAGGATTTGAATAATGACTATAAATGAACTTGGTTAAGCCTAAAGTTTAGTAGACTGAGAATGAGGTATAATAATTTAGACATCATATAAATGATATTTCTTGATTATGTTATTTCTAACTATTATTATTATTTCTCACACTATGATTTTTTATTTTTTTCAATGGTGGTAACTAAAAGGAACTAGGATAACATTGAATGTTATAGACAATGTATTGATGAGAAACCAAATGGGATGATGAGTTGAGTGAAGGATATTATGAGGATGCCTAACCAGTTATAATGATATATGATTAAGGAATTTCACCTTAACCAACTCTCAGAACCACTAAAGAATAGAAATATGTAGTTAACTAATAGATTGGGTGGTGGGGAACATAGAGGAAAGAATTTTCAGTTTTCTATATGGTAATAATGTGGGAAGAATCACCCAAGTGAATTTATCAAAGGAAAAAAGAAGATGTTTTGAGTGTGGAAAATATGGGCATAAAGAAAGTAATTATTGAGGAAGACTAAAGATTTTGGTTAATTAAATGGATGTGAATAATTTTCTCTTTAATGTATCATCAATTGCTGAATGTTTTAAATGTAGAAAATATGGGAATTATGAAAATTGATGTCCAGGTGGAAAGCTCATGAAGTAAATCATCAATGTTGTATGAGTAATGGTTATACATCTAATGATGATGAGAATATGAATAAAATATAAATATATGGGAGTAGTATTTTTGTCCATCTCTCAGTCCTTTTGGCTATAAAATGTATGGGTTGTTTGAATAGTATTTTTAATGTTGAATATAAGAAGAATGATTAAATTGAGGTTGATAAATGTTATTACATGATTAATATTTCATATTATTGGAAAGAGGTATTAAGGAATAATATTATGAATCCTATTTAATTGTTTAATAATTAAGTGGAATGATTAAAGTGTTTATATATTGGAATTCAATAATTATGTTATATTAATCATGAAATATATAAGGATTGTTAATTATAACTTTTCTATAAGTATTTTTAAGGATATGTTGAATATTACTGATGACCTAGAAAAGTGATTTAATTGAAAGGAAATATTTTGCAGAAAACACATGATTGAAGAAAAACAATCGTTAATATGTTCCTGATGTTAAGATAATGTTGTTGGTATGAAGAGATTATGGATATAAATATTGTATGCTGGATGGTATTGATGAACTTGGAACTAATTAATTATTTTTTGACAAAGTGGTTTATGTCATCACTGACAGAGTTTACAAAATTACTGAATTTATGGAATATATTCAATAATTTGTGGTCTTATTCAAGTAATGAGAAATAATTTATGTTTTATGAGAATTATATTTATTACCATGTTTTAAGAAAATATATGACCAAGGTATTCACATATCTGGTATATGAAAATTAAGATCTACTTTATGATATTTGGGGGATTAATGTTAAGTATATTTTCATAAATTTGAGATTATTTGTAAATTTCAAATTTATTAAGGTTCATAAGGTTAAACATTTATTGAATGGTTTAAGTTGAACATCACATGAGGTTTCAGAGATTAATTTATTTCACCATATAAAAATTTATGTATATTATATAACATGTTCCAACCATTTTGTTTTTCATAAAAATTAGAGATATAATTAATGAATTATCTTTATTTTATGGCTATTATTATTTTATAGTGATTTAAGCATGAAAAATTCATATTTTAGAGTAAGATATTAAGTAGAAAATTTATCAAATCACAACCAAATGATAAATTTTTTCTAATGAAATTGAATGTAGTATAGTATATCTTCTCATGAATATTAAAAAACTTTAGGAAAAATGGTCTTGAAATTTTTTTATTCTGGTACCTTCATTTCTAATGAATTTATAACCTTTTAACTCATCATAGATATATGTCTTTTTTGCTTATTAAATTTTTTAGATCATTCACTTTCTAGTGATAAATGATCTCTATCACTCTCCATAATTATTTACACATTTCTTCCATGCCAATATATTCACTTACCACTAATTTTATCATATTTTGAAACCTATTAATGTGTTATTCAAGATGACCTTCATAACTTTTTCCCTCTTATCAAGAGGAAGTATCATTATCTATTTTAATATCATTGGTTTTCTATGAAGGATTTTTCAAATATCATTCCCACCGAGTAAAAATTAAAATTTTTAGGATGTAATTTTTTAAGGGGGTAGAATATAACACCCCTATATTTTATGAAATATTTTTTTCAACTAAATTTAAATTTTTTGATAGCTTATTTTACAAGATTTTTTTTATAAAACTATAATATACTATTTATATTATTACTTAAACATGATCATTATAACCTATCCATTAAACATGGTGATATGAATAGGAATAATCACCATTTAAATATTAGGTTTAATGGTTTTATATAAATAAAATAAATTTATATAAAAGTAATTAATTTTTAGTAACGTCTTTATATGCTTTGAAAATATATTTTCTCATAAAAATGATTTTTATTGTTTTTTGTGAACAAATACAAAAATTAAAAATTTACAAATTTAGAAAATTTATTTGGAAAAATTAGCATCAATTGTGAAATAAAAAATTTAAAATTATCCTACAGTGAATTTTTGGGATTTTTTGAATAGAATAATTTTTTGATGAATAGTGAAAATACTGGTTTTTATTTTAATCTACATTTTTTGTTTAAAGATTTTATAAGGCTCCCATTTGTTTTTAAAATGGTTCCAAAAGTAAAATTTTATCAATGAAATTATAAATAATCCAATATATTTCCTTTTAATAAATTTCATATTGAATCTTGATATAGAAACTTTTAAACTTTTGTAAATTCTCTTTGGAAAAATTATTTTTCATCACTTCTACGAAATTAATCTAAAATTAAATTATGACAATTATATGATTTTAATTTGTTAAAATGAATTATATATTGGAAATTATAATAATTTATATTATATAATAAGTTCTTATTAATTTATTTTGATAAATATTAATTAAGACAATAAAAATTAATTACCATGATTAATGTTAAAATGAGGTTTTTTCACATTACATGTGATTGTGTTAAAATTAATTTTCAAAAACATTTGATTTTATTTTAAAAAATGGATTTAATATTTTTAATTATTGGGTAAAAATTTTCTTTTGTGTAAAATTTTAATTTTATTCTTAAAGGGTACATTAACTAGGTAAATAAAAATATACAAGTACCCTAGTGAATACTTAAATAGTAAAATTAAATAAATTTAATGGTTATGGAATAAAATGTTTCAAAAATGTATTTTATTGGAGGTGTTTTTCAACCATATAATCCCTCTAATAAATTATTTATCAATTTTTGAGGCACTTTGGATGAGAGTGACATCCCATTTTTGAATTGTTTTGGGTATTTACAAATTTGTCACTACTCCCCATTATAAAAGGACACCTCCTACCCTCACTTATTACCACCTCTTAAGATATTTGTATCAACCAAACACAAAAAAAATACCTCCATATCATCCTTATCCATGTTATATAGCTAATTTTCATCCCAAAATACCAACCATAGGGTTCTTAATAAGAGATTCAAAGGAGGTTGTCCTAAGAGAATGTAATTGTATTCTCTAAGTTCTTTCTTTTTACTCCTCCTCTTACCACATTCATTTATGTCTTAATAATTTCAATATGATGACACCTATATCTTAAATATAATGATATTTTATTATTTTTATTTCATAACTTATATCTATATCTTCTTCCGTCAAATCGTGAACAAAACTGTTGATCAGGTGTATGACGGACTACTGTCTCGCAAACTGATGTAGCTCATTTTCCATCACCACCTATCAAAAATGGTTACAATGACTGATTAAATGTTTTTATATTATATTTATGATATTATTATAATTAATTAATTATAATAGTATATATAACTTTTTACCATCAAACACATTGTAAAACAATACCATCTCTCATGTGTAAGACAGACTACCACATCGTGAACTGATGTGATGTGTTTTTCCCGTTTACAATTTACATGGATGATAATAAGGATATATTAAATTAATATATATGATTTTTTAGCATAATTGAAATTACATATTTATGATATCACATACACCATCTTACTTTCTATTCTATTGGGGATATGATAAAGTTTCTCGTGTATACGGCGGAGTACCGCCTCACGAAGCGATGCAATATGTTTTTCACATAAAAATTAAATGAAAGGTAATGAGGATAAATTTAATGATTACATGTGATATATATGACATAATAATGACTCTATAAAGTTGATATATTATTTTTCTTCCTTTATTTCTATCCATCATGAAAATAGAGACAACGTTCTTGTGTACGTACGACCTACCATCTCTATGAATGATGTTTTTCATTTTCTATCACTAAATGTTATGGATTAATATAAATATGTTTATTTTGAATATATATGATATTTATATAATTTCTAAAATTCTTGATATTATGGAACCATGATAAAATTAAAATTATTTAAAATATCAAACCAAAATATACATGAAAAACAAAGAAGTTATTACCTGAAATGTGATTTTAACATGGAATTGTTAATAAATGGGTAATAAATGGCCATAATTAAATCATATATGGTATGATACATATTATTATGGTTTCTAAATATATTTATAATATAACTATATTTATTATATAGGATTTTCTAACATGTACGATGGAAGTTGAGACTTAATGGAAAATATTTATAGTCTATCTTTCATTTCTAGGAGACAAATGTCATATTCACCACTAAATTATATTGTATGGTGTATATACTACCCATTTAAAATGTTATACCATGAAGATAATTATATTAATTTTATTTAAGTATCATTTATTTTATTATTTAATGGGTCTTATGATTCAAAATATTACCAATATAGTAAGGGATCTTTGTCTCATTCTTCCTTCTTTGATTCATATGTTATCTTAGGATACTATATTCTTTTAAGAGGTGTATATAATTTACCTTTTACAATTTTTTATCATGAATACGATTATATTAATTATATTTAATGTTCATTTTTATGTAATTCTATAGGATTATTATAAATTAAAAGTTACCAAAGTGGTAAGTGTATGATGTTACAATCTCATTGTTTATTAAGATTGTTTATGATTATTCATTCAATGAGGAAATATTATTAAATATTTATCAATAAATTCATCTATATTATTATCCTTTATTTATTTATTTATAATATATATTTTTCAATACTTTTCCTCCCTTTATGTACTCAACATTGAAAAAGGTTTTTTTGATGAAAACCGACTTCATTTCTCTCTTCAGTTTAAAATCCTTTCCCCTCTATTTCCATGTATTCTATTTTTTTTGAAGAATGTTTTAATATTACTATATGATTTTCAAAGTCATTCTTACCATTTTTTATCTTTTAATTTTTTTGAAAGAAAAATTATTTTTTATTTTTGAAACAAGTGTTATTTTAATTTTACCAAAAATGTGAAAGGAATATTTGTTTCAACATATATGAAATGAATATTATTTCCCACTGTTATGATAAATAAATGATTTAAATCTCCGTTAATAAGTTTTCAATGTTATTTTCGATGAAAAGGGTTTTAATTTTTTTTATTTTTTCAAAATAGATTTTCAATGTGAAAATGTTATTTTCTTGAAGAAATGTTTTTAATGATCTTTAAAACTTATTTCATAAGTTTTAAATCTTATTTTCAAAGAAATGAATTTTTTAAAATGTTTTATGTTTTAGAAAGTGTTTTTCAAATTGAAAATTTTATTTTCCTCAATAAATGAATAAAATTATATTTAAATATTCCTTTATATGTCTCCAAGTTTATTTTCCTAGAAAATTATTTTGAAAATGTTTTGTGTTGTAAAAAGTGTTTTTCAATGTGGAAAGGGAATTTTTCTCACAAAATGTTTTAAATGGCCTTTAATAATTTCTTTATAATTTTCCTAGTTTATTTTCAACAAAACTTATTTTGAAAATGTTTTACAAATTGGAAAGGACATTTTTCTCATGAAATGTTTTAAATGATATTTGAAACTTCATTTAGAAGCTTCTAAGGTAATTTTAAAAGTTAATTATTTTGAATTTTTTTAAAGTGTTTTCAAAGAGGAAAGAATATTTTACTCATGAAATGTTTAACGTGATCTTTCAAAATCTTTTTCCATCTAAAATGAAATCCTTGGATGTAACTTATACTTTAATGGGGATATTGTATAAGGATTCAATTATTTTTCTTTATGTGATTGGTTTATGTTTATGATGGAAATTTGTTTATTAAATATTTTCCTTTTCCATGGTTTATGATATTATAAAATTCTTATGAAACCCATTTATTTTTATGGGATATGATATAATAAATGTGTTATGGTCTTATAGAACACTTATTTATGGTTTTCATTATGTGATGGTGGTTATATTATAACCAAAGAAGACAATTATGTTATATATAATTATGGTAGTTGTATTATAACGATGGACAATGGTTTCATTATAACTATGGATTATTTATATATTATAACCAAATATGGGTGAGACCTATATCTCCCTAAAATGAATTGGGTAATGATTGATATCGCATGAGATAAACATGACTATATTGAAGTGTGGACCTAGTTCAGTAATATAATTTGTCCACTATGATAGTATTGGGAGTGAACCTTGACTATAAATATAGTTTGGGGAGTAAACCCAATAAAATTTGATAATTTTGTTAGTGACCTTTAAATAATAATAAAATGATATTTTATGCTTATTCGTATTCCACAAATCCATGTTTTATTCCAATTTTAAGCTCTCATGGATCATATAATTTTATTAATTTATGATTTATATCTTATAAACTGCTAATATTTATTCCATGACTCATGATTATGATCATTTAAATGTGGTGTATGGATTTAAAATGTTATGTTCATGTTCTCATACCCTTATTCTCTTGTTATGTTTATATATCTCCCTTTTTACACTTAATGAGCATTAAAGTTCACCCATTTTTTATGTTTCCTTTACATAGGTTATGAAGAAAGTTATTATGTATGATATTTCTAGGAAGAGTGATAATTACAAAGATCTTAGTGGGAGATGATGTATTTCACTTATGAAACCGTTTTTTTGTTTTGCTATTTCCAAAGACACTATACCATTATAATCCTAAGGCATGTATTTGTGTAATGTAATCAATATTCATATAAAAACTTGTAATATATTTTTATGAAAATCATATGTTTCTATATTGATCATGTATCCATTCTCCAATCCCATATGACAAAACCAATCAAGAAGAGGGCCCCTTTCCCTTGTCCAGATCTATATCCATGATGTTTGGTTGGGTACCAAATGATGTCCCAATTAGTGTGTGAGTCAAAATCAGCAGGACAACACCCATAGTGTCTAAAAAATCCATTATAAATAAATGTTACATGACATTTTACGATAAATATTGGAATTTATTCATAAATTAATATAGAAAAAAAAAATAACCTACTGAATTTCAAGATCTGAGATGACACCCGGGGTCACTATTTTTGCATAATGTTAGATATCTTTATCAATTAATAGATTATCTTTCTTATAATTATTCACTCGTTCTTTTGTTAGATTCTATTATTTAGGATGAATCACCCATAACATAAACCGATAATCGTTGTCCCTTTCCCTTAGTCAATAAAGTAACTAAGAATCGCTCCCTTGAGCATCAAATATAATTACATCTCACCCTCATGTATCAAGTAGTCATGAATATATCCCCCAGCAGTTATGTACCCATGCATATAGACCACATATAGAATATATAATTAATTTATCCCTTATGTAGTATATAATCAGGCATCTAGATCTCAGGCGGTACATTGCCATGTATCGAGCCCCATGAGGTATGTGACCATAAACTTATACCTCACACATTAAACATAATCAAGAGTCATAATAAGACATAAATCCAAGAAATCAAATAATCATAAAACCAATAAACATTCCAAACATATTGTCATATTTCATATTTCAGAATTCATCAAATTACCAATTAAAATCCATTTATTCCATCAATCAAATTTAACCAATTATAAAAATGATGATAATAATTCATTACACATATCATTTAATCCAAGTTTCCCATTCACAATCCATTATATCAACATTCTAATTTGTTATCATGCCAGACTGATTTCATTCTAATTAACCAC
This sequence comes from Viscum album, assembly GCA_963277665.1. Lineage (NCBI taxonomy): Eukaryota > Viridiplantae > Streptophyta > Magnoliopsida > Santalales > Viscaceae > Viscum > Viscum album. The sequence continues at coordinate 1,190,402,718 of OY728123.1, read as the reverse complement.
TTTAAAGCCATTTTTTACTTTCTCAAGACAATTTTTATAATTACCAAGTTATTCCAGATCCATGTAAATCCAATTATATAAATAATTTATGAATCATCATAGGGATTTAAGTTCAATCAACCCATGTTCCTACCTAGGATCAAAATTTGGTTCACCTCTCCTGTCTCTGCAAGTTTTGGTCTCAATTCCAACATACCTAAGAATGTCCAAGGGAGGCCTTAGAATATATATTAATAAAATTCAGTGGTTTATAAATTATTTTAAGTAACACACATAATCTTATGATATTATCGAACTTATTGTATATATTATAAAATCCAAACATAATTTAGGGAGTTCTTCTAAACCACCCGCCACAAGAATGGAGAAGAAGTGAAACAACTATTGAGTACTGGATCAACTTGAAACACAAAAATACCCTATGAATATAAATTAAAACATGCCATCAAAGCTACAAGAAAAGGATATAAGAAGAAGAAAGAGGATTTCATCAAAGGATAGCGAGACTCTCTGATTTTGGATCACTATATTGATGAAAAAATTAAAGAACCAAGGAAGGGTATTGGAGAAGCCTAAAGAGTCTAATAGATCCTTAAAAATTAATAAAACATGAATTAGGGTCAAAGGAGGGTTAATAATATCTTAATAAAGGTTTTCTGGATAGAAATAAATTCAATCCCCTAGCTTATGTGGCCCATCCAAACACCACCATGTTTGTTGGCGAGCACCATCGATGAGATGATGGTGTTCGATGGGGTCATCCACATCATGGAAGACCCCATTAGCTAGCTAGTGGGATCCTATATCTTTACTAAGCTACTAGATATCCCATTTGATGGTCAGTTTTGTTATAGCCTCTCCTCAGATACACACCACCTCAAAGTTCCTGCTAGCTTGTGACCCTATGTTTACCAACACCATTGAGGGACCACCTTACACCAAAAAAATGTATCAAAATGGAATATAGATAGGAACAACTAAAATATAAAGATAAGTACAGCTAGAAAACTATGGGATCATAAAATCACCCGAATTTCTCAATATTCCATGAAAAATGTTTTCTCAGTAATGATTGTGTTCAAGTCTGTGGTAGATTTCACTCTTAGTGTTTGAAATTTTTGTGTTGTAATTTTCTTTGTAGGTTGAAACATTTTTCTTAAGAAACACCACTTCGGAAGGTTGTATTAGTTTTATTTCCTCTAAAATATTTTTTAGCATTCTTATTATTCTAACTAAGTTTTGGTTTAAAACTTATATTACCTCACCTTTATTCCATGTAAACTATACTTATTTCCTCACCATTATAGCCAATATTTTGAGTTTATTAGGAATATTTAATAATTTCAATAAATCAAAATATTCTTCTCTTGGGGTTGACATTACTCACCATTGTGCTAATGAGAAACTATTATTTTGATAATATAGATGACAATCTATCATATTACATCTATTTATTAAGGGGTAGTGCACATTAATCTTGAATGTGGGATAAAATTTTATGCACATGAATGTTCAAATGTGTTTATAGAAGTTTATTTTAGGAAATATATTTCTTGAAAAATGACTTAAACTATACATTGAAAGTGAAAACTAAGATTAGTATCTCATGCTAGATAGTTTATAGATAACATTGATGTCTAAGCTGATCACTGTTGTTTTTTTACACTAAGAAATGTTCACATAGATCTAGAGATGGTTAATTTATGGGTCATTTATATGAACATTTTGATCCCATAATTCTATCAATTATTAAATTATACTATAGATAGTAAATGGATAATTAAGGAGTGAACATGAATTTTTTGAAAATCATGAAAGGTTCATGAGATTAGTAGTACATTACCTCACACTTATACCTTTTTATTTATTATTAATAAGGGGGAGAATAAAATTTTATTTGGATTTAAAATGGTTATTGAAAAAAATCCAATGTTTTGTATTAATTGAAAAATTTAATGGTGATGAAGAAATATGAAATTATTGGTTATTTTTTTAAATATATCAAATAGGAATAAATTCAATATATGATGATTTTGATTGAGTGTAAGAAGATCCCAATGAATGGTAAAGATAATTCCCTAATAAATGGTAAATGGTAGATATTACTTGAAGTTTCTTTTAAAAACAAGTTCATGGTATCAACATTATATTTTATGATTGATGTATTGTTAATGAACTACATAATTGACATATTCTGATGAAGGTGAAGTAATCATGATCAATCATAGGTTTTAAATGAGTTTGAGTTATCGAATATTGAATCTTAAGGAGCAATTGTTAAATAAATACATAGATAGATGGAATATTGAGAACCCTTATATAGATTATTAATCATGAAGATAAATATATTTGATAAATCATATATATTGGATAAATGTAAGATAAGTTTGAAATTAAGGTGAAATTTAAGTGGTAATAAAGGTTTATTAAAGTAATAAAAATTAGTTTCCATATGATTTAAGGTGGTTTAAAAATATTTTTTCTAATTTCCAAAAATATTTAAAGTAGTTTTGAGAATATTTTAAGTGAATGTGGATTCCTTATGAATTAATAAAGAGATTATGAATTTATTTTAAGAATTATGGAATTATGGAGATGGATTAGAAATTTAGCTATTTCTAGAACCACATTATAATCTGTAAGGTTCATCCAGGATAGATGAGCTGAAATTTTATAATAGAATGATCTAGTTTAGATTCATATTAGCATTGTGTATGAGTAATATATGAATAGAAATACTGATTTTGAAAAGTAATATTAATGGATAATATTTAGCTAGAGAATGCTTAAGAGTCATTTCTAGTATATCACTAAGAAATATAAGAGTAAATTTACTACTATGTAAGGTTCATTCTGGGCCTATAAAAAGGTGTCAAAGAGTCATCTAAAATTTTGTAAGAGTCATAATTAGGGGATAATAAAAAACGATCTGATGGAAACATATAAATTTAAGAGGTAATTATTATTATAAATGTGTTTTTGAATAAAAATTTGGGAAAGGGAAGGGACCCATAGTGTTATGTTTTAGTAACCCACTCTTACAAAATAAGTAACAAAAGAATCATAAGAGTCCTTATAATAGAATAATTTTTGAGCAAGAATAATTTGATAAGATACTTTTAGATATTAAATATATCAATCTTGGAAATTCTCTTAAAATAAATAAACATTAAAATAATTAAAAGGAATCATGATTCAAGTTAAGAAGATGATCCTTATATGAGAGAGAAGAATGTCACATTGTGAAGATGAGTATAGTGAAGAATTAATAAATTGAAAATTCAATTAAATGATAGGTATTCACAATATAAATAAGATGCCATGTCATGTTTCCTAATCATAGAATACCCATAAAGAGAGATTCTCACCACAAAACATGATTCCATGGATGTGATTGAAGTTATTGTGTTAATTCATAAAGATGTGAAGGTTGCTTAGGGTTTTCATTGATGTTTAAAGGAAGAATAATCCCGAGCCACATGGAAAATTAAATGGGTATATTGAGTGGTATTAAAATTGGTTAAATAAGAATAAAAGATATTTAATTTTAATAACATGTTTTAAATGAAAATAAATTTTATAAAAGAAATCAAGGATATTTTTATAATATAAATATAGAAACTCTGATTAAGGTAATTATATGAAAGTATTAAAGGTAGTATAAGTAGGAGAAAAATGTTTATATCATTAAAAAATGATACAAAATAATAAATAGATAAATAAATGAATCAAAGAAAAAGGATGAAGAATTTGATGTGTGTGTGAATTCTCTCATGCATACATTGATCATTATGAGATATTGAGGAGAAATATGACTGGAATAATGCATTATTTTAGATATTCTACAATTTGAAGATGTAGTATTGAGGTGGAATATTGTATATTGATATGGAAGAATCCAAGAGTGCATTGAAGATATTATTTACATGTGAAAAGAAGAAGAATTGTGCAAGGACGACGAGATATAGTATAAATAAACCAATCAGTAGACAATAACAGTTAGAAGATGGTAAAATAGGTGAGATACTAATTATGATTTTTAGAAGATATCCCACACTAAATTCATCTATGTTTATGATTTTTAGGAGACAATGTTTATTATAATAACTTACATAATATAGATAAAATATGGGTATTAGTTATATTCAAGAACAACAATGATTAGATTACCATATTATTGTTGAACCTTATAAAAAACCGCATAATTTTATTTTTTGTACTATAAATTACATGTTATGGTGAGTATTGAAGGTGTATTAACAAATCAATATTTTTTACTAAAAAAATGATAAAATAAAAAAGGGGGGTAATGAAAAGAGAAATTTTAATTTGATAAAATATGGGAACACATTTTCTCCCACTCCTTAGTGTTTCTATATGGTCTACTAGGCACTTCAATAATAATTATAAAAATTAAATCCAACCTTTTTGTTAGTATTTTTTTTGTATAATAAATAAAATAAAAATAATGTTTTAAAAAAACTGAAACAAATTTAATATTATATCATCATTCAAAATATGACTTCATGAAATTTCTAAACATATATTTATATTAGTCTATCTAATATAATTTTAACAAAAAATTAATAAGGATTTTATTATTTTAAAATTTTAGCAATGAAAGATAATAATCAATTCTAGTTTCAAGGAATATTTTTATACTTTATTTATTGAAAAAAATTTATTTAAGAATAGTTTAGCCTCCATGGTAGGGGTTTTTTTTGTGAATAACATGAATAAATTCTTTTTACCTAATCATGAACTATAGTGGCATGTCCTTGGGTTGATCACACAAGGAATGACCTTACAAACACTATTCTTCAATTTTCACTATTATATTATAAATAATATACCACTATAAATTATTCCAATATAAATGGAGGGGGTTTTAAATTCCTTAAATATATAAATAAATGAAAATAGGACACAAATAAAAATACATGACACACAAATGTTAGAAGAAGAATATTTTTTCTCTTAGAAGTTTATAATAATCGAATCATTGTTATAAAATCGTAATCTAAATATTCAAGTAAATGTGTCATGTCATACCAAAAACTCCTTGTTTTAATTGTTATTAACCCAAACCTAAAACTATTCATGTGGGGAAATACACTTCCTAATTCCATCTAGCAGAACTCTTCTCTTACCAATAATATATAATCCAATCTCCAACATATGAATGACTTAAATAGTGAAGGGAATAGTGATTTATAATAAGGAAAAATAACTCAATGGTAGATGAAACATGGTGAATGTTTATCATAGTAAATTTAAAACCCATTAAAATTATTAAAAAATATTAAATAAATAAAAATTAAAGTGTAATTACTCAAGAAAAATTATACTTTTCCTCAAAAAATAGGGATGTTAGTTATCTATTTTCACGGAGAAGAGAGTTAATTGGAGGGAGAAAAAAAAATGATGAAAGAATATATGAAAATGATATAATTATTGAAACTAATATATATAAAAAGTATAGAAACAATTAAAACATAAATTCCTTACTTAGATAATGAAAAATGGAAAACTAAAATGAATATCACTCAAGAGGGAGTGGAGGTATAAATTTATAGGATGATAGGTGTCTTATTTTTATTCAAAAATCATTATTTAAAAAGTTGGCATATGTTTCCCCATTTAAATTTATAGATTTAGAAATGTGTTCTTATATAAAGTTTTTTTATTTTTCTTAGATTTTGAACAATTTTTTTATCTTCATTGGTCATTTGTACTAAAATTATTATAAGGTTACTTGGGAATTGATTTTTTCCTAAAGATTATTTAAATACCAATGTGCCAATTTATCATTAATTTATGACCTTGAAAGTTGAATAATATATAGAATAGATGGTTTAAGATACTCTTAATAGTAATTTTCTATATCCCCATGTGAAATTTGACTTTATTTGGACCGTCTATCTCTGATACATGGGATCATATTTAAAACTAATCAATATTAGGCACATATTTAAATAGAAAACTTGTGAGCTTTATTTGGGAATCAAATTATGGGATTAAAAATTTGGTTTTTTGAATGAAATGCAGCGCAAAATAATTTAACCATAAAAAAATTTTAAATTTTTTTGAAGTGTAAAAAAAATATAGATTAAATAAAAAAATGATTTAAACTACTTAAATAATAACAATTATCCCATTTTCATAGTGAAATTTAATTGATTATGAAAACCTAATAATTTTAAAATTAACCTAAAAATAAAATTTAAAGGGATTAAATAATTAAGATTATAGTATAAAATATATTATAATATTAGCTTAAATATTCCTTAACACATAACCATTTCACTCCTAGGAAATAATCTATAATAAGATCAAAACAAACTTCCCAAGTAATAAATTGAAACACCACCCAATTATTGAATCCAAAGGAAATATAATGCCTCATATATGAATCAAAATTCACTAAATCTTCAATAATCATAAAATTCCATTCAATCCCATGCTAATCTCCATGTTCATTTTTTAGATACCTCCCTATAAATGAATTTCTTTATCACTCAAGGATTTATAATGGAGTATTTCTCTCAATCCCATGGAATGATTGATCTTTATATGATTTATATATTCCAATTATCACCACTTAATAAAGTCATAAATGTAACATCCCAAATAAGTAATGAATAATAGATATTTTTATCTACGTCTATTAATGATTAAGATAGTGTTATAGAGGCTTAAAATGAAAATAAATACAATCTTATGCATGAAATACACTAATATTCTTAAAAGATTGTTTTACTGCCTTTTGATGGAAAACCATTTTTGAATCTATATTTTGACAATTTTATAAACTATGTTTGTCAAAATAAACTTATTCTTTATGATTGGGACATCAAAATTTACTTTGTGTGAATTTTTGGTATTTTTCTGACAATGTTCATTTTTTAATGAATAGTGAAAAATACTACATTTTACATCAAAACTGCTTTTTAATCTAATTTATTTATATGATTAGATTATATTTTTAATTGGTCTTAATGTGTAATATGAATATATTTTTACCATTTTATCCAATGGTGGTCATTGGAATCAATTTCACTTTGAAATTAGACTTAAACTGGTGTCAATCTTTTGATACTTATTGTTTTGTAAAAACACGCTATTTGCTCTGGCAGCGGGAATTAATTATTAAATTAATTAATTTGACTTATATGTATTGAATTTTTTAAAATAGACTTAATTTTTGAATTCAGAATATCAAATATAGCTTAGGGTGAATTTTTGGTAATTTTCTGAAAAACTTCAATTTTTGATGAATAGTGAAACCACTAAGTGGTAGTTAAAGAAACTGATTTTTCGTTTAAATGAAACTTTGCCACTTTTGTGTTATGAATTTCAAAAATCCGACATTCATGGTTGTCATTAATAAGTAAAATGTGGTTCAATGGGATTAAAATAATTTTTTGGTGAATAGTAACTTATTAAGTTTTTAATCGCGATTAGTGGTAATTAGGGTAGTTTAAGGTATAAACAATGCTTTAATAATCGGAAATGACCTAGACACATGTCCCAACCTTATTGGTTGTGTCATGGCCGACCAAGACAAGCCATGGGTCAACTTGGGGACCCCATGGAGACACTTTGGTTTGGAAATGACATAAATAACTTTTTATTAAATGTTAAAGTAAAAATGACACAAACAAGAGATGTTTTACGAAAACAAGTTTTACATGGGGTTATAAAGATCAGATTTTTCATTATAAATAGTCATTTGAAAGCTAAAAAGATTTCCTACATCATAGTTGTTTTTTTATAATTTTTAGACATTAAATAAATTAAATTATTTATGACATAATAATGATGCAGCGATGACATCATTATTTGACGATTTAAATAAAATGGAAAGATAATGTAAACTCTATGAACTACACATGTCCAAAACCCATTAGATGAGTGGATTTAGAACCCTTATCACCTTATCCATGAATTATATCAATGTGGGACCTTTTAAAACCGAAACACATTTTCAAATAAAGTAGTATTTCTTTACTTTCCAAAAGTGCCCCTCCTCTCCTCTTATAAAAGGCCCCCACCTCTACCTCATTTCACACACTCCACAAGCCTTTGGCTCGGCCAACCCCTGACCATTTACTCTCTCCACATCACTCCACTCATCTTAGAGGATTCCCTTTGGGCAGAATCCTTTCAAAGGAAGCCTTTAGGCTCAAATAAAAAGGAGTTACACTTTTAAAGGTAATTCATTCTCTCATGTTCATTTGTTTTATTTTGCTTCTCCAACCCCCTAAACTCTTTTTATTTACTTATTTTGTAACAACAACAGTATCTTCAATATACAAGTATGTTGTTATAATATTTATTTGAGCTACACTCTCACACAACTACATCAAATGGTTAAAGAACATACGGTTTCCGTGGATGGCGAAATTCTGCCTCCCGAAACGATGATTGGTCAACACTCATTTAACACCTTCAAAGGTGGCCATTATGATGTCACTATTTTTATATATGATATATAATATGTTTATGTTTTCCTTAATCTTCTGTTTTTTTCATTTTGGGCATACCTTTATGGTTTCCATTATGGGTAAACACGATATCTTCATTTTAGGAAGTGCGGACTACCGCCCCCTCAAAGTGATTTGATTCGTTAAATACCATATGTGGGACATATAAAGGATGGAACTATGATATTATATATGTTATTATACTGGAATTATAATATACTCTTATATCATTATGATTCCATTCCAGAAAATATGAAATAGAAATGGAAGTAGCGTTCATGCGTACGTACGGCTTACCGTCTCCATGAACGGTGCATTTCATTTCTTACCTCTAAATGTGATGTAATATTATAAATACACGTATATGATGAATATATATGATATATATGTTATCCAAATCATTAATATCATTCTGGATATAACGAACCTATGACCAAATTAACAACATGTATGTGTAAGAAGTCTATTTTGACTTGAGAACCAAATACCGACAAAATGAACATTATTAACTTAACTGATTACATGATGTTCATAACATGGTATAAAATGAATAATGAACTTGAAAAATATTCATAATAAAGTAGAGATTAACTCAAGTTTATTATTCAGGATATTAAATATCGGTCGGGTCATGTCGGATACGAGGTATGGGACCTCGTCTCAATCTCTTTTCTTTGAGGCATATTTTATTTTATACACAACTTTCTTTTATATGTTGTATAAACCTCTTTGACTTTTACATTTATTCAAAAGGAATCTTTTTTATACGAAGCGTTTAATAAACGACAAAAGGGAATGTTTTTGTCGTACGTATGCGGCGACAACGACTTCTCCGCCGTCGTGACCGTTATTTGAGTTTCGGCTTCCTCTACAAGCCATACCTTCTTATTAAAAGAAAAATAAATACCATGTTTTACTTTTCTTTTATTTTGGTATTGAAAATGGTTTTCATAATGTTTTTATATCAATGTGTTGTATTGATATCTCGTGATTGAAATGTGGAAATTTTATGTTTCCTTTATGCATGTTTTATGTGATATGATTATGTTATGGTTCTTGGGCATTATTATGAAGACGGGTGGTTCTGTGATAAACTAAGGGAGGGTGAGCCCGTTATAGCTCTCCAATGCATTGGGTAACGCGAAGGAGTGAAACGTTAAGGTTTCTCCGAAGAGATTTTAGGGAATATACTGTGATGGGTATTCCAAACGTAACCAAGAGGGTTACTCCCTACGTAAGAATGTTATGAATGCCTCAAGTTACCTTTATGTCTTATGATTTCTATGATTTATTCATGATTTTATGAGGTATTTTAAAGTGCCTATGTTTTATGGGTAAAGTATGATTTCATTCTTATGTATATATGAACTCATGTTTCCTTTCCATGTTTTTTTATAACCCATACTGAGTTTTTATGCTCATCCCAAGTTTTTGAAATGTTTTTCACAGGTCAAGGGAAAGGTACATGATAAGATGATAGAGTCAAGGATGTGTCAAGATATAATCCATGTTTTATTTTAAATGTGTTTCCATTGATGGGAATGAAGAATACTATCTTTATGTAACCACTTTGTTTATATGTGGAATGTAATGCAAGTTTTATGATCTAATTCTCTAAAACTCTAAACTTGAAAAGATCCTCAATGTGTAATCTTGTAATAACTCAAGATTAAGTAAGGTTTAAGGCTGGGGCCTTATAGTTGGTATCAGAGGTTGGTTTAGATAACTTTAGGAGTTAGAATTCTTTTAAATGATTATCCAAAAATATTTTTTTTCGAAATGATATAGCATTTAAAGATTACCATGTTGCTTTATCTAAGACATGTTTGTTCAGAATGGTTTTCCGTAGAGGAAACCGGGAAGCAATGCTAGGAAGGCATACAGAAGGAAATAACCTTCCGAATCAGCATCCAGAAATGGTCGGAATTGGAACTGAACAGTTTGTTGCAGTAATGGCGCAGTTGACTCAAGCGATAAATGGCGGTGGTATCCATGCACGAGATCAGCCAGAACAACCGCAGAGGAACATGTCAGTGGTGGAACATTTCATGAGGCAACATCCACCATCATTCAGAGGATCATCTGACCCTGTGCTAGCTGAAGGGTGGATTAAAGCACTGGAGAAGATTTTTGATGTCATGGGGTGTTTAGACAATCAAAAGGTTAGTCTTGCTATTTACCGTTTGGAGGGTGAAGCAGATCAGTGGTGGTCTATGGTTAAAAATATCAGGGACGCCGATGAGATTGATGCTCTCGACTGGGATGAATTCAAAGGTATGTTTCTTGAGAAGTATTTTCCTAAGGCTGTTCGACTTAGGATGGAAAAGCAATTTTTGGAATTGAGGCAAGAGGAAGACTCAGTGGCTGCCTATGAAGAAAGGTTCACTCGATTGGCAAGGTATGCTCCAAATTTTATCCAGGACCTTGATAGTAAAATCAATCATTTTTACTCAGGATTAAATCCAAAGTATAGAAGGGCATTAGCTTCTCGTGAGTTTAAAAGTTATGAAAAGCTTGTTCGATGTGCTGAGAAGGTGGAAATGGAGTTTGCCGATGACCAAGTGTTCTATAACAACCAGCAGAAGAAGAGACCGAGGTGGCAGGAGAAAGGTAAGAATTCTTCAAAAAAGTCTGATGGTAAGAGAACTAAGTTTCCAGTTTGTGATAAATGTGGCAAAAGGCATGCTGGGGAATGTCTTCTGAATTCTGGGAAGTGCTACCGATGTGGTAAGATGGGACATAAGGCTCGTGATTGCACTGAAAAGGATCAAGGTGAAGGTAAGAACAAATTTGATTTATAGTTAGTGAAATGTTATAAGTGCAATGAGATGGGTCACTATGCAAACGAGTGTCCAACAAAGAGCTTGAGTGATGGGAAGCAGTTAGACTACAAGAAGATAGGGGTGGTGAAATCCTTTGAAACTACTTCAGCAGATGTCGGGCCATCAAATGAAGTTGTATCAGGTACTTTGTTTGTTTTTTCAGATTATGCCAGTGTGTTGTTTGATTCGGGGTCTACACATTCTTTCATCTCTGAAACTTTTTCTAGTAAAATGGGAATACCATCTCAAGAAATGACTCCTGAACTTTTGGTAAAAACACCTGGGGGAATGTTGAGGCAAAAAGAATTTATAAGAATCTTCCTATCCTTATCTGTGGAAAGAACCTACTTGCAAACCTTATTGTTCTACCTCTAGTAGAGTTTGATGTTATCCTGGGTATGGATTGGCTCTCTATTTACCATGCTAAGATTGACTGTAGAGCTAAAGAAGTTTCTTTTCAGAAAGACTTTCAGTTTGTTTACAAGAATGAACCCTTACTTTTGATAATATATCAAGAGGCCGAGAAACTTTTAAAAGATGGAAATGAATGTTACCTTGCACACGTCGTTGAAAATAAAGGAACTGTTCAGATTAATGATGTGCCAATGGTAAATGAGTATCCTGATGTTTTTCCTGATGAGTTGCCTGGAATAATACCAGATTGGGAAGTTGAGTTTACTGTTGACTTAGTTCCTGATGCTAAGCCAATTTCAAAACCCCCTTATCGAATGGCACAAATTGAACTTTTAGAGTTGAAGGAGCAATTGCAAGATTTATTAGAGAAAGGTTTCATTAGACCTAGCACATCACCATGGGGTGCTCCTGTTTTATTTGTTAAAAAGAAAGATGGTTCTATGAGACTTTGCATTGATTATAGAGCCTTGAATAATATCACTGTTAAGAACAAATATCCTTTGCCTCATATCGATGATTTGTTTGATCAGCTCCAGGGAGCTCAGTTTTTTTCAAAGATTGACTTGAGATCGGGGTACCATCAGCTGAAGGTAAAGGAGGCAGATATTCCGAAGACCGCATTCCGTACGAGATATGGCCATTATGAATTTGTAGTAATGCCTTTTGGGCTAACCAATGCACCTGTTGTATTCATGGAATTAATGAATAGAATTTTCCATGAGTTCTTGGATAAGTTTGTGGTGGTTTTCATTGATGATATTTTGGTGTTTTCTAAAAGTAAAGAGGAGCATGAAAAACATTTAAGGGTTATCTTGCAAACCTTAAAAGAAAAGAAACTGTATGGGAAATTCAGCAAGTGTGAGTTTTGGTTGCAACAAATTTCTTTTCTTGGTCACATTGTTTCTAAAGATGGAATAACTGTTGATCCTGCAAAAACAAAAGTTGTGGAAGAATGGACAAGACCCACAAATGTAACCGAGATTTGTAGCTTCCTTGGTTTGGCGGGCTATTACCGAAGGTTTGTTAGAAATTTTTCACGGTTATCTAGTCCAATGACTAAGCTAACTCGGAAGGGTGTTAAGTTTATCTGGAGAAAAGAATGTGATGATTGTTTTCAGGAATTGAAAAGAAGATTGGTGAATGCTCCAGTTTTGGCACTACCTTCCAGGAATGGTGAGTTTGTTATATACAGTGATTCTTCATTGAAAGGACTTGGTTGCGTCCTAATGAAGAATGATCAGGTAATTGCTTATGCTTCACGACAGTTGAAAATTCATGAGGTAAATTACCCTACACATGATTTGGAATTAGCTGCTGTTGTTTTTGCTTTAAAAATTTGGAGGCATCATTTGTATGGAGTAAAGTGTGAAATATATACCGATCACAAAAGTTTAAAGTATATATTCACTCAGAAAGAGTTAAACATGAGACAAAGGAGATGGCTGGAATTAATCAAGGATTATGATTGTACAATTCATTACCATCCGGGAAAAGCAAATAAAGTGGCTGATGCTTTGAGTCGAAAAAGTAATGCTTCATTAACAATGTTGCGTTTGGAACGTGATCCTTTGGTTAAGTATTTGATGAACATTGGCATAGAAGTTGTTGGTGCAGGAAGTCCTTCTGTTTTGTTTCAGGTATCAGTTAGATCATCTCTATCAGATAGAATCAAGCAAGCACAGAAGCAGGACAGTGAGTTGCAGAAAAAGGTAGAGATGGTTCAGAAAGGTAAGTTGCCTGAATTCAACATTGATAATGATTGCGTTTTGAGATTTGGGAAGAGACTGTGTGTGCCTTGTGATTCACAGTTGAAGAGAGAGTTGTTATGTAAATCTCATAGTTCTCCGTTTTCAGTTCATCCGGGCAATACTAAGATGTATAGAGATCTGCGGGAGTATTACTGGTAGGATGGAATGAAAAGAGATATTGCTGATTTTACTGTGAAGTGTTTGACTTGTCAGCAGGTTAAAGCAGAGCGGTAGTTACCGAAAGGGATGCTTCAGCCTTTACCAGTGCCAGAGTGGAAATGGGAGAATATATCCATGGACTTTGTTGTTGGATTACCGAAGACATCTCGAGGTAATAATGCAATCTGGGTTATTGTTGATCGCTTGACCAAATCTGCTCATTTTCTTGCTATACGAGATACTTTCTCTCTTGATCAACTTTCCCGTTTGTATCTTAAAGAGATAGTCAGGTTACATGGAATTCCTCTCTCCACTGTGTCGGATCGTGATCCCAGGTTTACTTCTAACTTTTGGAAAGGCCTTCAGAAGTCGTTGGGTACTGAATTAAATTTTAGTACAGCTTTTCATCCTCAATCAGATGGGCAGTCAGAACGAACAATTCAGACATTGGAGGATATGCTACGAGCTTGTTCTATGGATTATCAGGGAAGTTGGGACCAACATCTTTATTTGGTTGAATTTTCATATAATAACAGTTTTCATTCCAGTATACAGATGGCACCATTTCAGGCATTATATGGGAAGCGGTGTCAAACTCCAGCTTTCTGGGATGAAGTGGGTGAAAGGAAGTTGATGGGACCAGAATTGGTAGAAGAGATGGCAGAAAAAGTTCAGCTGATTCAGAAACACATGAGAACATCTCAGAGCAGGCAGAAGAGTTATGCAGATAACCGGAGGAAGGATCTATCTTTAGAGGTAGGTGATCATGTTTTTCTCAAGGTTTATCCTTGGAAAAGTGTGATGAGATTTGGTAAGAAAGGAAAGTTGAGTCCAAGGTTCATTGGACCATATGAAATTCTGGAGAGAGTTGGATCAGTTGCATACCGAGTGGCTTTACCTCCGAGTTTATCTCAGGTACACAATGTTTTTCACATTTCGATGTTGAGAAAGTATATGCCAGATCCATCTCATGTTTTGAGTAATGAGGTAGTTCAGCTGGAAGAGAACTTATCTTATGAGGAACAACCGGTCCAGATTCTTGACCACAGGGATCAAGTGTTACGGAATAAGGTGATTAAGCAGGTAAAGGTTTTGTGGAAAAACCACATGATTGAAGAGGCAACATGGGAATCTGAAAATGCAATGAGGGATAAGTACCCCCATTTATTCGATAAGTAAATAAATTGCGGGGACACAATTTTCTAAAGGGGGGAAGGATGTAACATCCCAAATAAGTAATGAATAATAGATATTTTTATCTACGTCTATTAATGATTAAGATAGTGTTATAGAGGCTTAAAATGAAAATAAATACAATCTTATGCATAGAATACACTAATATTCTTAAAAGATTGTTTTACTGCCTTTTGATGGCAAACCATTTTTGAATCTATATTTTGACAATTTTATAAACTATGTTTGTCAAAATAAACTTATTCTTTATGATTGGGACATCAAAATTTACTTTGTGTGAATTTTTGGTATTTTTCTGACAAAGTTCATTTTTTAATGAATAGTGAAAAATACTACATTTTACATCAAAACTGCTTTTTAATCTAATTTATTTATATGATTAGATTATCTTTTGAATTGGTCTTAATGTGTAATATGAATATATTTTTACCATTTTATCCAATGGTGGTCATTGGAATCAATTTCACTTTGAAATTAGACTTAAACTGGTGTCAATCTTTTGATACTTATTGTTTTGTAAAAACACGCTATTTGCTCTGGCAGCGCGAATTAATTATTAAATTAATTAATTTGACTTATATGTATTGAATTTTGTAAAATAGACTTCATTTTTGAATTCGGAATATCAAATATAGCTTAGGGTGAATTTTTGGTAATTTTCTGAAAAACTTCAATTTTTGATGAATAGTGAAACCACTAAGTGGTAGTTAAAGAAACTGATTTTTCGTTTAAATGAAACTTTGCCACTTTTGTGTTATGAATTTCAAAAATCCGACATTCATGGTTGTCATTAAGAAGTAAAATGTGGTTCAATGGGATTAAAATAATTTTTTGGTGAATAGTAACTTATTAAGTTTTTAATCACGATTAGTGGTAATTAGGGTAGTTTAAGGTATAAATAATGCTTTAATAATAGGAAATGACCTAGACACATGTCCCAACCTTATTGGTTGTGTCATGGCCGACCAAGAAAAGCCATGGGTAAACTTGGGGACCCCATGGAGACACTTTGGTTTGGAAATGACATAAATAACTTTTTATTAAATGTTAAAGTAAAAATGACACAAACAAGAGATGTTTTACGAAAACAATTTTTACATGGGGTTATAAAGATCATATTTTTCATTATAAATAGTCATTTGAAAGATAAAAAAATTTACTACATCATAGTAGTTTTTTTATAATTTTTAGACATTAAATAAATTAAATTATTTATGACATAATAATGATGCAGCGATGACATCATTATTTGACGATTTAAATAAAATGGAAAGATAATGTAAAATCTATGAACTACACATGTCCAAAACCAATTGGATGAGTGTATTTCGAACCCTTATCACCTTATCCAAGAATTCTATCAATTTGGGACCTTTTAAAACCGAAACACATTTTCAAATAAAGTAGTATTTCTTTACTTTCCAAAAGTGCCCCTCCTCTCCTCTTATAAAAGGCCCCCACCTCTACCTCATTTCACACACTCCACAAGCCTTTGGCTCGGCCAACCCCTGACCATTTACTCTCTATACATCACTCTCCTCATCCTAGAGGATTCCCTTTGGGCAGAATCCTTTCAAAGGAAGCCTCTAGGCTCAAATCAAAAGGAGTTACACTTTTAAAGGTAATTCATTCTCTCATGTTCATTTGTTTTATTTTGCTTCTCCAACCCCCTAAACTCTTTTTATTTACTTATTTTGTAACAACAATAGTATATTAAATATACAAGGATGTTGTTATAATATTTATTTGAGCTACAATCTCACACAAATACATCAAATGGTTAAAGAACATACGGTTTCCGTGGATGGTGAAATTCTGCCTCCCGAAATGATGATTGTTCAACACTCATTTAACACCTTCAAAGGTGGCCATTATGATGTCACTATTTTTATATATGATATATAATATGTTTAAGTTTTCCTTAAGCTTCTGTTTTTTTCATTTTGGGCATACCTTTATGGTTTCCATTATGGGTAAACACGATATCTTCATTTTTGGAAGTGCGGACTACCGCCCCCTCAAAGTGATTTGATTCGTTAAATACCATATGTGGGACATATAAAGGATGGAACTATGATATTATATATGTTATTATACTGGAATTATAATATACTCTTATATCATTATGTTTCCATTCCAGAAAATATGAAATAGAAATGGAAGTAGCGTTCATGCGTACGTACGGCTTACCGTCTCCATGAACGGTGCATTTCATTTATTACCTCTAAATGTGATGTAATATTATAAATACATGTATATGATGAATATATATGATATATATGTTATCCAAATCATTAATATCATTCTGGATATAACGAACCTATGACCAAATTAACAACATGTAAGTGTAAGAAGTCTATTTTGACTTGAGAACCAAATACCGACAAAATGAACATTATTAACTTAACTGATTACATGATGTTCATAACATGGTATAAAAGGAATAATGAACTTGAAAAATATTCATAAGAAAGTAGAGATTAACTCAAGTTTATTATTCAGGATATTAAAGATCGGTCGGGTCAAGTCGGATACGAGGTATGGGACCTCGTCTCAATCTCCTTTCTTTGAGGCATATTTTATTTTATACACAACTTTCTTTTATACGTTGTATAAAACCCTTTGACTTTTACATTTATTCAAAAGGAATCTTTTTTATACGAAGCGTTTACTAAACGACAAAAGGGAATGTTTTTGTCGTACGTATGCGGCGACAACGACTTCTCCGCCGTCGTGACCGTTATTTGAGTTTCGGCTTCCTCTACAAGCCATACCTTCTTTTTAAAAGAAAAATAAATACCATGTTTTACTTTTCTTTTATTTTGGTATTGAAAATGGTTTTCATAATGTTTTTATATAAATGTGTTGTATTGATATCTCGTGATTGAAATGTGGAAATTTTATGTTTCCTTTATGCATGTTTTATGTGATATGATTATGTTATGGTTCTTGGGAATTATTATGAAGACGGGTGGTTCCGTGATAAACTAAGGGAAGGTGAGCCCGTTATAGCTCTCCAATGCATTGGGTAACACGAAGGAGTGAAACGTTAAGGTTTCTCTGAAGAGATTTTAGGGAATATACTGTGATGGGTATTTCAAACGTAACCAAGAGGGTTACTCCCTACGTAAGAATGTTATGAATGCCTCAAGTTACCTTTATGTCTTATGATTTCTATGATTTATTCATGATTTTATGAGGTATTTTAAAGTGTCTATGTTTTATGGGTAAAGTATGATTTCATTCTTATGTATATATGAACTCATGTTTCCTTTCCATGTTTTTTTTATAACCCATACTGAGTTTTTATGCTCATCCTAAGTTTTTGAAATGTTTTTCACAGGTCAAGGGAAAGGTACATGATAAGATGATAGAGTCAAGGATGTGTCAAGATATAATCCATGTTTTATTTTAAATGTTTTTCCATTGATGGGAATGAAGAATACTATCTTTATGTAACCACTTTGTTTATATGTGGAATGTGATGCAAGTTTTATGATCTAATTCTCTAAAACTCTAAACTTGAAAAGATCCTCAATGTGTAATCTTGTAATAACTCAAGATTAAGTAAGGTTTAAGGCTGGGGCCTTATAATAAATGTGCTCATAATGAGGTCCTTTACAGGTTTTATTCTACGGTTGAGTGTTGGTAGGTCTTAAATGTAAAAACATCAGAGGTGGAATGAGGTGGGGTAGGCTCTAAAGTGAAGTAAATAGATGAGAATAGTTTTTTATCAAGAATGGAGTGAACATTAATAACATTGTAAAAAGTAACCTTAAAGGACATATTTTTATTCCTTGGGAAGTATAGACTTGATTATTTCAGGAAAATTTTAATTTATTTTATATTCTATCATTTTAAAAGAATTTTTCCTTTATTTGATTGGGAATTTCTACTCCAGTTTGTGTTTTTGTGGGGAAGAGAAGCATCTTTTGGTCTTCAATATATGAGGAACTCACATCCTAGATTTGAAATATTATTTTGATCTACCCAATAAAAATTTCATCATTATTTTTTCCAATAAAATAATCAATAAATATGATAGTACTTTTAATTTCATCATAAAAATCATCAAATCAGCTCAACACAACCTACCCCCCCCCACACTTGAGTTAAATAAAAATAATGCATGTAACTACAATGGTGGGTTAGAAAAGGATAAATGGATTTTTATGTGGCTTCTTAATAATATATTTATTGGATATTAGGTTCTTAGGAATTTTCATATCAAAAGTAGGGTAAAATAAGAGTTGAATGTGAAATAGGGCTACAAAATGGTGCCTCAATCATACTTGAAAGATTCCAAGAACTCTCAAATCTTTAGAAAATAGAATAACGAAAAGTTATTGATAACAAAACAAGACTCAAGACTCTTAGGAAAATGATAAATGATAAGAATATGGTGAGAATGGTTATAAACCTCTTAATTTTGTCTAATATATCGAATTTGGATAATACAATCTCTGATGAGTTTCAAAATAAATTGAAATTCCTTAATAGAAAAATTGGAAATCAAAAAAATAATACATTCATCAATTATTTAAATTTTCAAATATTCAAATCAAGTAATGTTCCAAAAAAATCCCAGATGGTTTGAATTTTCCAAATCATTATATTAAGATAAATATTCTTGAATTCACACCAAAAATTAAAACAAAAAACAGAAATGAAAAAATTCAACCCAAACCCATGAAAACAATACACACAAAATTCTTACAAAAAGTTTAACAACCAACCAACACTTATTTAACTATTCGCCATTTAATCTCAAATAGAAAATAAAATTGACAAGTTCGGAAAAAAAAAGTGAAATAAAGTCACAAAATGAGTTTATTCTAGTTGTGGAAGCCTTTAGTTATGATCCTAATTGCTTCCATATTAGAATTGGAATGTAAGGAAAAAACATAACATAAGAAATGAAAATAAATAAGATAAGGAGACTGTAACATCCCAACCCAGCTTACCACTAAACCGATAGCCAGACCGATTCACCACATAGCCTCAAGCCCATTTCCCTAAACACCAGAGGATGCCGACTAACATCGAGGGCCTAGGGTGTGATAGTAGGGAAACTATTCCCTAATTAGCAGTGTGTAACACAGTGGAATAAATAGTAACAAATAGAAGAAGTAGTAAACAACATGTGATTGAAACAAAATAATGGAAGTCTGATAGATAAATATCCAAGTCCCAATAATAAATATGATAATGTAGCATGTTACATGTTCTAAGAAAGAATTCAAAGGATGATACACTGTAATCAATTAAAATACGATACTAAAGTACAGTAAAATAAAATGAGACTCAACAACATCACAAGCCAAGGCTTGGTCCCACGCTCTCTTTCTCTTAATAAAAAATCAAGTACCTAAAAAATGAGCCTTTCCCCTATCAAAACCTGCTACAATAAAGTATGTTTGGGCCCAAAAACATGACCCAAACATGGTATGAGAAATTAATCCCAGTAGGCAACCACTAAAGGTCTGTGCCAATCTGTCAGTGAGTATATGCAGTAGTTGTGTATAGTAAAGAAATGCAGTAAGTAGTACGCACTAAAAAGTAAACAACCCAACAAATATTGGTATTAATTTATAGAGTTTACTATATTCATTAGTAGTTTATTTACTTGAAGTATTTAAATTTTTGGAATCCGGCCTAATCCTAACATTACCCGTAGATAAGTAAGAACAACAGAAGTCTCAGAAGACCTTCTAACAAGTAAGTAAAGTATGAAATCATGATTTTGCTTTGACTTGGAAGACCTGTCACAATTACTTCCATTTAATCATTTAAGTATAACCTGAGTTCGTTCTTGAGATTCCTAAGTTGGAATTAAAGTATCACTACAGGTATAATTGTACTGACATCCTATGAGTCCATTCTCAGCGGTCCTACTAGGGAGACCGAGTATCACTCTCGATGTTGGTATAAGTTCAAGCGAGTCCGTCCTCTGTGGTCCTAATAGGGACCCCCAAGGAATCACTATATGTATAAGTTTATGTCAATTTAGTCCATCCTTAGCAGTCCTACTAGGGTGCCCAAGTGACACTAATGACATAACAACAAAAACCTCTCAAGTCTGTCCATGGCGTTCTATGCTAAACCAATGTATCAACCAAGGTACAATAGTCATGCGAGTCCGTTAATGGCGTTCTATGTTGAACCCATGTATCACCCAATTCAATTTACCATTTATTCATTTAAATTTCAATAAAACATTCCAAACCTACTTAACAAGAAAAAAACTACATATAAAATTGGCAAACACAATACCAAATCTATAATCAAAAGTTGACAACTCTAACACATTTTCAATTTCAGATATAATCATGTTCATTTAAACAACCCAAAAAGGGAAAAAAATCATGCCCATTTACATCCTTGGTGAAATATCCAAACTAGTTATATGAGGGAAACGCACCCACGGGGTGGCCGTTAACCAACCAAAAATGACAAACATGATTCAATTCATTGAATTCATTATCACAAAAACATTTAAATAATAAGAATGATCTATTTCCTTAAAAGTAAACACCAAATACATGGGTGTGTGACACAATGAAACAAATAAATACCTCAACAATTAACAAGATGCATGAGACCACCTACTTCGATGTCATATAACTAACATAATCTGACACCGACCCTTGAATCAAGCTAGAATGACGTAGATCTAAGAAAAGAGGTAAATCATTCAACCTTGAATAACTTCCTCAAGAATATAAATCATCAAGAATGGATCAAAGAGAATAAATATCTTACTAAGATGAATCCAACGAGACTGACGACACATGAATTGGGTTCTGGATGATGAAATTGGAGGAAGAAACGTTCTCATGGCTCCTTCTTCTTTACCCGGTAGCTCCTCTATCGAGAAGAAGATAAGATGAGGCTAATACCTATTTTAAGCTGAATTTTAGTACTACACGGTGTGTAAATCCATATACACAACGTGTATATCATTTTACTATTCACCAATTCGGAGACTTACTTTACACGTCCTGCACAGACCTTACCGACATGACTACACGGTGTGTACTTAGGAGTACACGGCGTGTAGTAGATTTCTCACCTCTCTTAGGAAAACAAAAGCACACACCATGCATCCCTATCCTACACAGCCAAACTGCACAACATGTACATAAGATTACACAATGTTTTCTACTAAAACTTAAGATTTTTCCAATTTTCCCTATTTTCTCAAAAACTACTTAAAGGAAACAGGAAGGTAGAAATAATACCTCATAAAAAGAATCAAGTTCATACAAACTTTCCCCTTAAAGCAATTCGTCCCCAAATTTCCATTGCAAGGGTGGTGAAGGAATGTCTGAGAATAACTTTGTCCATTGAGAATGTACGTTGGACTCCCTCTCCCAAGTCTCGTCCTGTACTCAGTCGTGCTTCCATAGCACCCGTATGAGAGGAACTGACCGGCCTTGGAGAACCTTCATTATCCTGTCAACTATATGAATTATATTCTCCTTAAAGGATGTATCAACCTAAATCTCAATCTCCTTGGGTTGAAAAATGTGAAATGGGTCTAAGTGATAGCAGTGTAACTGAGATATGTGGAAGACGTCGTGCATGGTTCAGTACCTTTGAGGCAATTGTAACTGATAGGCAACCAACCTGACTCACTACTAAATCTCAAATGGTCCAACATATCGCGGTGAGAGCTTACCCTATCTCCTGATCCACTTGTGTCCCAATCTCGGTGCAACACATAAGAAAACCTGATCTCCCACCTCAAACTCAAGAGGTCTTCTCCCTCGATTAGCATAAGATTTTTGACGAGATTGATCAATAACCATCTGTCTCTAAATCAAGTGAACCTTCTCAGTAGTCTCCTAGAAAAGATGAGGTCCCAACATAGCTGCATCTCTAGCCTCTAGCCAACATAGGGGTGATCGATATGGACCACCGTACAAAGACTCATATGGTGTCATTTGAATAGTATCCTAGAAGCTATTATTACAGGAGAACTCAACCAGAGGTATATGCTTCTCCCAAGAACCCCCAAATTCTAGGACACATGCATGCAACTTTTCCTCCAGCACCTGAATCGTGTGCTCTGACTGGACATCTATCTGAGGGTGGTAAGTTGTGCTCAGAAGAAACTATGTACCCAACGCCCTCTAAAAACCCTTCCAGAAAAAAGATGTAAAGTGGGTATACCTATCTGAGATGATAGAACGAGGAACCTCATGAAGTCACACCACCTCTCAAATATACATCTTTTCGAGTTCATTAACACAAAATGTCTCCTTGATCGATAATAAGTGATCAACCTTCTTAAACCTATCCACTATAACCCACACAACATCGTTGCCTCTAGGTGACCTCAGTAAACCCATCAAAAAATCCATCGTGACATCATATTATTTACACTCAGGAATGGATAGCTGCTGTAAAAGTACAGGCGGCCACTGATGTTCCACCTTCACCTGCTGACAGGTGGAACACCTCGTAACAAAACCTGTAAGAACCTGGTTCTTAGTTTTGAGGTACGGGTTTCTTATTTTTCCTTTTCCTTAACTGTTTTTGAGATAATATGGAAAATGGGGAAAAATCCGAAATTTTGGAACTACACGCTGTGTACTTTTTCCACACGCCGTGTACTTCTTGCCGTGTGGGGATGAGTACACGGGGCGTGTAGCCTTGTCGGCGACGAGGGGTGTAGGAACCGACTACACACCGTGTAGTGGTACTTACATGTCGTGTAGTCAGTCGGAAGGCCTAAACAGTAAGGAGGTGGAGTCGCCGCTAGCTGGACGACAGTACACACCGTGTACTTGGGAGTACATACTGTGTAGTCAGGTCGACGGATGAATAGTGTGGCGGTGTCGCCAGAGGAACAGTTAAATGAAGGAAGTACATGCCATGTACTCAGAAGTACACACCGTGTACTTTGTTTTTTCAGCTTAAAACTGGCAGTAGCCTCCTCTTTTGGAAGAGGAGGCATTTGAGCCGTTTTGGATCAAAGGAGGACGACCGAACCTTTGAAGATCCACCAGGTGTTCGTCTATAATCCGATTCGGCTTCAAACGATCTCGTTGGAACCGTACAGGTATGCCGTTTCTCCTCCTTAATCCGTTATTGACAATTCTTTTCTAAAGGAAAGTTATTTATGTTTGATGGGTTTTGTTCTTCGTCATATCTACACCGTTCTTGGGCGTTTCTGGAGTTGGCGTTCGGGTATAACGCTCGTTGGCGTATAAGGTAGGTGTCTTGGTGTAAATTTCCAACTGTCGTGCGTTTTTGTGCATTTTCGTGCCACAAACCCATATTGGGGTGTCGTGTGGCTGAGGCCGATGCTATATTTAATGCCTATAATTGCATAGGTGATTAAATTGTGATAATAAAATGCTGGTTATGATCATTTCTTGGATCCAGAACCACCCTGAGGGTGTGTTCCACTGTTTAGCCGTTTGGCCAGGATACCCGAGGGTATGCCTTTAATGTAGTAATTGTAGAATTTGCTTGAGAGGAATTTCTTGTTTACTGCATTTTGACATGTTGGGCATGGACTGATTACCTATTTAGCCTGAGGGCATTATTGTCATTAACCTGTGGGCATTTCATTATTTAGCCTGTGGGCCGTAGTTATTTCGGCCTGAGGGAAACTTCTTCCATGCCTGTGGGCAGCTGACTCTGTGCCTATGGGCGACACTACCTACACCTGAGGGAAAACTCTGTTATGCCTGAGGGCAGATTCTTGTGTTGGATACTCATTACCCGAGGGTAGGAGTTTACGTGTCTGAGGACACTTGTTGTTTACTAGAAATGCACTGTGGTGATTTCTTATATTAAATGGATTAAATGAATAATAAAATGGCAATATAACTGGTAGTTAGTTACTTTTGAGTACTGCTTACTTTATTTCATTTTACTACTACACACTATTGTTGCATGCTTACACGCAGTTGGGCAAGGGCCTTTGGTGGGTGCCTACTGAGATATATTTCTCACACCCTGTTTGGGTCACACTTTTCAGCCCAAACAGATTACGTTTCTGTAGGTGTAGATAGGGGCAAGAGTCCCTATACAGGTACTTGACTGTTGCTGAGGAGTATGGGGCATGGGACCGAGCCTAGGCTCACAATTCCACTTCCAACTATTTCTCTTGTTTTGTTGTACTCTGTATTTTTGCTGTACTGTATCGATGTATAACATGTTCTGGCTGTTTTCTTAGAACTAGTGACATGTTGCATATTTTGTATACTATTGGTTATATCATCTTCAGTTGTTCATTTTAGTTGTATATGGATTACTGATTTTGCTATTTGTTTTATGTTTTATTTAAATTCTGCTACGCTACACTTTAAAAAATGAGGGCATAGTTTCCCCACTATCAGACCTGGGCCCTCACTGCTAGTTGGCAGCCTCTGGTGTTTGGGGAAATGCACTTGAGGTCACATGGTGAACCAGGTTTGGGGCACCCGTTGCGTGACACCCAGGTTCGGGACGTTACAAAGTGGTATCAGAGGAGTTCTTTTCATTGAATTACTATTTGGAGTCGTATTCAGGGATAGGACGAACGGTAGTTGGTAATAAGCTGTGCCCGGGCATAGCTAACCCGTGTACAGGGAAAAGCCAGTCTACCTCGTATTTTGAAATTCTTTTGATTTGTCAAATTTTACAGTTGATTTGTGTTCACCGTCAGGTGACACACTTGGGATTGTGTTGTTTATATTTTATCCATGGGTTCTATTTAGTTGCAACCCAATGAGATGAGGGTATTCCATCTCATGCATCATATAGGCACATGCTAGATATCACATTCCATGCATAGTTTCCATGCCATGTAGGTGCATTAGAAATTCACATGTTGTTGTGATAGTTGTTGTGCTAGAAAAGCATGCTGTTGTGATAGCTTCTTGATAAATACCTGCTCCATAATAGGGAATTCTTTATGTGGCTTGTTTATAGAATAGACTCCAAACTTTGGTTTTTGGGGAGTATGGGCCCCCATTGACCAGAATATGGTGGATCATTGACTGTTTATTGGTTGTAGCACATATAAGATGTCAAACTTTGATTCGTGGGGAGTATGGCCCCCCATGGGTCGGAATTTGACACTTAGGTGTTGGTTTTAGTATTTTCTGGGTTTCGGAGAAGTTTCTGAGGCATACTGTCTGGAAACCCAGTATACACGCCGTGTATTATTTTTATACACGCCGTGTATGTTCTTCTGTTCGGGAAGAAAAATGAACCTTTTGAGTACACGCCATGTATCCTAAGTACACGCAGTGTAGTCTCTTCCCGTGTCACAAACCGTGTGGGCGGCGACATGGGGTAGAGAAAGGCTTGGGTAAAACACGCCGTGTACCGCATGTACACGTCGTGTAGTGTGACTCGGAGTCCGGCCGTGCAACTAACAAACACGGGTCGATGGACTCCTATACAGAACACACCATGTCAATGATGAACACGCCGTGTAGTGTTGACCCGGAGTCCGGCCGTGTAACTAACAACACGGGTCAATGAACTCCTGTACAGAACACGCCATGTCAATAACAAACACGCCGTGTAGTGTGACCTGGGGACTCGGCCATGTAACTAACAACACGGGACAATGTCACCTCTCCCTGAACATGCCGTGTACCTTTGGGACATGCCGTGTAGTCTTGTCCAAGGACAGACTGTGTGGTGTTAGCCGTGTGGCTGGGAAATGGGGTGTTGTACACACCGTGTATGGGTGTCACATGCTGTGTAGTTGTATTCCGAGTAGTTGGTCATGTCACAGATGACACGGGTAGTTTGGAAATAACACCATACATGCCATGTAGATTATTTACACGTCGTGTAGTTTTTGTTGAATGGAAGCCGTGTGGCTTAGCCATGTAGAAGGACCCGGGCAGGGGAACGGAAGTCAAGTACACGCCGTGTAGTCTTGTTTTGAAAATTTTTAATGCCTTCTTCTTCTTGTTTCCTTTGTGGTTACTTCATTTTTTCGGTCATAATAATCTTGAATCTAAGGCGTTCTTTTGACCCTCTAATGTCATGCCGCCAAGATGATCGCGAGTTGTTCGTCAGGAGAGCGACAACGATTATACTCTGGAGATGGTGGGCCATGGGATACTAGTTGATCCTCCAGCAGAGCCAGATTCGGTGCCAGCTGCTATACCGGACACAGGCGCAGAGGCACAATTCCGTGAAGGCTTTATGCAGTTTATGCAGAACTTTCAGGGAGCACCGCAGGATGCTACATCTATGGCCGAGTTGACGCGTGTCTTCCAGCAGCAGCATCTGCCTACGTTTTCAGAGGATGGCGAACCACAGGCTGCGGAGTCTTGGCTGGGGTCGATGCAGACTATTTTCGAGCATCTTGAGACGCCTCTAGGGTGGAGGGTCAAGCTTGTGACTTACATGCTGCGTGATTCCACCAAGAGGTGGTGGGATGTTACCACCCAGTCAGAGCATCACAAAGACATGGCGTGGGAAGATTTTCAGGCAGTCTTCTATGAATTCTTCTTTCCTGAGACACTGAGGTAGATAGAGCTCGAAAGTTCATGAATCTGCAGCATGGCGCTATGTCGGTGTTGGACTATTCTGCTCGCTTCACCGAGATTCAGCGTTTTGCACCCGTGCTGGTGGGTGATGAGACGCTCAGAGCCAGGCGTTTTGAGGATGGTCTTCGTTATGACATCCGAGAGCTGGTGAATGTTTTCAGGATGCCTTTAGTACACGCTATTGTGAACCAGGGGCTGATTACTGATAGGAACCTGTGGGAATCGAGTGGTGTGGGCCAGGGAGGTTCATCACCAGTTACTGGTATTATTTCTGTTGGAAAGAGGAAGAGACAGATGGACTTCTCTCAGGGCGGTAGTACCAGTCAGAAGAATGCTTCAGGTGGCCAGGTTATGTCCTACCAGTGTGGTAGAGAGGAGAACAAGAGACCGTAGTGTCCATGTGATCCAGTGGAGTTCCGAGCTTGCGGCAGGATGGGTCATCTGCAGCGCTTTTTCAGGGCGTTTCCACCAGTGGCTAGTGAGAGGGGTTCTGTGCAGACTCCGCGTGCGGGAGCAGGACCAGTAGCTTCTTACCAGTCAGGGAACTGGAATATGTCAGGGCATACAGGCAGAGATGGTGGTCGTGGCCGTGCTAGCCAGACACCAGGATCTTAGAGGCAATAGGGCGGGACAACTCAGGGTAGCCAGGCTGTGTCATAGGGCCGCGACACTGGGCAGGAATATGCAGTGCAACAGACCCAGCAAGAGCAGGATCCCAGACCTTCTACAGTCAGAGGTACTATTCTAGTAGCTTCTGTCTTGTCTTCAGTTCTTTTTGATATGGGTGCTACACATAGTTTCATATATGTACCCATTGTGGAGATCCTTGGGCTTGGTGTTTCTTGTTATTATGATATCATGACGCTAGACACTCCGTTGGGGACTAGCATGACTGGTGTGTGTTAGTGTAAGGAGTTCCCCCTTGAGGTTGGAGGGTGTCACTTCCTTTAGGACCTCTATGTCTTGGATATGAAGAACTATGATTTCATTCTTGGGATGGACTGGTTGGTTCCCTATCAAGCCTTTGTAGACTACTATCGTCGCAGGGGGCATTTCACGTCACCAGAGGGCGGAGAGTTTCTATACAAGGGAGAATGGGATGTTTAGGAAAGTCGAGCTAGACCAGAGTATCATGGGTGAGGTGGAGTCACAACCCAGATTGTGAGTTTATATCTGGATGACCAGGGGACTTGTCAGATGGATTTCCCTACAGTGGTTTATCATTTTAGGGATGTCTTCTCAGACGACTTTTCAGGTCTACCTCCAGAGCGAGAGGTGAATTTCTCTATTGAGCTAGTTCCAGGAGCAGCACCGGTGTCCATTCCTCCTTATAGGATGGCCAAGCCTGAGTTGCAGGATCTCAAGAGGTAGTTATAGGAGTTACAGTTGAAGGTTTTTATCCGACCTAGTACTTCTCTGTGGGGTTCGCCGGTCCTTTTCGCCATGAAGGCGGACGATACCCTCAGAATTTGCGTGGATTATCGGAAGCTGAACTAGTTGACGGTTAAGAACCGATATCCATTGTTGAGGGTAGATGATCTGTTTGATCAACTTCTTGGAGCACGAGTGTTCTCGAAGATCGACTTGAGATCGGGATATCATCAGCTGCGCGTGAGACCATCGGATATTCCGCTTATAGCTTTTCGGAGCAGATATGGTCTGTACGAGTATTTGGTTATGCCGTTTGGACTCACGAACGCGCCAGAAGTTTTCATGGATCTGATGAATTGTGTGTTCCATCCGTATCTTGATTATTTTGTGGTAGTATTTGTGGAAGACATCTTGGTGTACTCTCACACTCGACACGACCATGCCACCCATCTTGAGATTTTATTGAGTACACTGAGAGAGCATCGGCTATATGCTAAGCTCTCGAAGTTCCACTTTCGGATGGACCAGATTCACTTCCTGGGTCACAGTATCTCAGAGGCAGGAGTTGCAGTAGACCCAGAGAAGGTGAGAGCAGTAGTTTCCTGGGAACCGCCTAAGAACGTGTTTGAGATACAAAGATTCTTAGGGATGGATGGTTACTAAAAACGCTTCATACAAGACTTCTCCCACTTAGCAGTGCCGTTGAAGGGTCTGACTAAGAAGGGTGTGAAGTTCATTTGGTCGGAAGCTTGCGAGATAGCCTTTCAGGACCTGAAAGGAAGGTTGACATCAGCACCTATCCTAATACTCCCAGAGCAGGGGAAGAGCTATACAGTTTACTGTGATGCATCATGGATTGGGCTGGGAGTAGTTTTGATGTAGGGAAACCGAGTTATTGTGTATGAGTCTCGGCAGTTGAGGCCACATGAGAGTAATTACCCGACACATGATCTCGAGTTGGCTGCAGTTGTGCATGCGTTGCACTGTTGGAGACATTATCTATTGGGAGAGAATTTTGTGGTTTTCACCGACCACAAAAGCCTCAAGTATATCTTTACTCAGTGTGACCTGAATCTGAGGTAGAGAAGGTGGGTTGAGTACCTATAGTCCTTCGATTTTGAGCTTTCCTATACACCTGGTAAAGGTAATGCAGTAGCTGATGCACTGAGTAGGAAGACTCAGATACATGCAGTGCAGGAGGCCAGTGGTGAGTGGAAGCTCATGGCCTTATTCTTTGAGATGCATTTGGAGGTGAACAACAGTTAGGGGAAGACTTATCTTTCCTCGTTAGCTGTGACGTCTACCCTCCTGGATAGAGTGAGGATGATGAATCTATCGGATTTAGAAGGCCTAGTTCTACGGGAGTCAGTGGCAAGTGAGGACCCTCCTCCTAGGTGGACGATAGGCGATGATGAGGTTTTTTGTTTCAATGGATGTGTGTGGGTTCCAGGGGATATACGTGAGGAGCTGATGTGGGAGTTTCATGCTTCAGCTTGGGAAGTTCATCCCGGGGTTACCAAGATGTACCGTGACTTGAGGCATCAGTACTGGTGGCCGGGTATGAAGAGAGAGATAACTGGTTTTTTTACGAGGTGTTCCACCTGTCAGCAGGTGAAGGCGGAGCACCAGAGGCCAGCTGGGATGTTACAACAGTTACCCATTCTAGAGTGGAAGTGGGATGATGTCACGATGGATTTCGTGATGGGATTGCTGAGGTCACCTCGTGGCAATGACGCCGTGTGGGTTGTTATGGACAGACTCACGAAGGTAGATCACTTCTTGCCGATCAAGGAGACCTTCAGTGTAGATGAGCTCAGAAGGCTGTATATCCGAGAGATCGTACGTCTTCATGGGGTCCCTCGTTTTATCGTTTCTGATAGGGACGCCCGCTTTACATCTCATTTCTGGCAGAGTTTTCATAGGGCACTAGGTACTCAGGTGTTTCTGAGCACAGCATACCACCCTCAGACAGATGGCCAGTCAGAGCGTACGATACATGTGCTAGAGGACATGCTGCATGCATGCATCCTAGACTTTGGGGGCTCTTTGGAGAAGCATGTACCCTTAGTCGAGTTTGCCTATAAAAATAGTTTTCAGGAGACTATTGAGATGGCACCATACGAGGCTTTATATGGTAGGCCATGCCGATCACCTTTGTGCTGGTTAGAGGTAGGTGAGACAGCTTTACTGGGACCACAGCTCGTGCAGGAGACATCTGAGCAGGTCCAGTTGATTCGGAAGTGGATGGCTACCGCGTAGTCTCGTCAGAAATATTATGCTGATCGCCGTAGACAACCCTTGGAGTTTATGGTCGGGGATCAGGTTTTTCTACGTGTTTCACCAAGGCTGGGAAACAAGCGGATCAGGAGACAGGGTAAGCTTTCACCGAGGTATGTGGGGCCATTTGAGATTCTGGAGAGATTTGGGCTGGTTGCCTATCGGTTGCAGTTACTGCAGCGGTACCGAGCCATGCACAATGTCTTCCATGTGTCTCAGTTATGTCACTACCATTCAGAACCGTCTCACACCTTTCAACCATTGGAGGTTGAGCTTCAGCATGATGTGTACTTTGAGGACCATCTGATCCGTATCGTTGACAGGATCACAAAGGTTCTCCGAGTCCGGTCAGTTCCTCTCGTATGGGTGCAATGGCAGCATGGCCGAGTGTAGGACGATACCTGGGAGCGGGAGGCTAACGTACGTTCTCAGTGGCCAGAGCTGTTCTGAGCTTTATCTTCGCCACCCTAGGAAGGGAAATTCGGGGACGAATTGCTATAAGGGGGGAGGTTTGTAAGAACTCGGTTCTTAGTTTTGAGGTACATGTTTCTTCTTTTTCCTTTTCCTTAAGTGTTTTTGAGAAAATATGAAAAATGGGGAAAAATCCTAAATTTTGGAACTACACGCCGTGTAATTTTTCCACACGACGTGTACTTCTGGCCGTGTGGGGATGAGTACATGGGGCGTGTAGCCTTGTCGGCGACGAGGGGTGTAGGAACCGACTACACGCCGTGTAGTGGTACTTACACGCCGTGTAGACAGTCGACAAACCTAAACAGTAAGGCGGTGGAGTCGCTGCCAGCTGGGCGACAGTACATGCCGTGTACTCGGGAGTACATGCTATGTACTCATGTCGACGGATGAACAGTGTGGCGGTGCCGCCAGAGGTATAGTTAAATGAAGGAAGTACACACCGTTTACTCAGAAGTACACGCCGTGTACTTTGTTTTTTCGGCTTAAAACAGGTAGTAGCCTCCTCTTTTGGCATAGGAGGCATTTGACCCGTTTTGGAGCCAAGGAGGACGACCGAACCTTTGAAGATCTGTCGGGTTTTTTTCTGGGATCCGATTTGGCTTCAGATGATCTCGTTAGAACCATACGAGTAAGC
Source organism: Viscum album (assembly GCA_963277665.1). Taxonomy (NCBI): domain Eukaryota; kingdom Viridiplantae; phylum Streptophyta; class Magnoliopsida; order Santalales; family Viscaceae; genus Viscum; species Viscum album. The sequence continues at coordinate 1,190,370,627 of OY728123.1, read as the reverse complement.
CCTTTCTCCTCCTTAAATCGTTCTTTCCAATTCTTTTCTGAGGGAAATTTATTTACGTTTGAATGGGTTTTGTTCTTCGTCATATCTACTCCATTATTGGGCATTTCTAGAGTCAGCGTTTGGGTATAACGCTCGTTGGCGTATAAGGTAAGTGGCTTGGTGTAAATTTCCAACTGTCGTGCGTTTTTGTGCGTTTTCATGCCATGAACCCATATTGGGGTATCGTGTGGCTGAGGCCGATGCTATATTTAATGCCTAGAATTTCATAGGTGATTAAATTGTGATAATAAAATGCTGGTAGGGATCATTTCTTGGATCCGGAACCACCCCGGGGGTGTGTTCCACTGTTTAGCCGTTTGGCCAGGATACCCGAGGGAATGCCTTTAATGTAGTAATTATAGAATTTACTTGAGAGGAATTGCTTGTTTACTGCATTTTGACATGTTGGGCATGGCCTGGTTACCTGTTTAGCCTGAGGGCGTTATTATGATTAGCCTATGGGAATTTCACTATTTATCCTGTGAGCCGTAGTTATTCCCGGGTCCGGGATGTTACAAAACCATATACTTCTCTCTTCATTCTTGACCACCAGTACTAACGACGCAAGTCACGGTCCATCTTGGTGATTCCAAGATTCACTTCCCAAGTTGAAACATGAATCTCCCACATTAGTTCCTTTCATATATCCCCTAGAACCCACACACATCCATGGGAAAACAGAACTTCATCCTTGCCTATCATCCATCCCGGAGGAGGGTCCTCACCTGCCACACTCTCCCATAGAACTAGGCCTTCAGAATCTGCTAGCTTCCTCATCATCACTCTGTCTAGTAGGGTATAAGTAACATGAAAAGATGAAATATCAATCTACCCCTAACTATTGTGAACCTCTAAATGCATCTTAGAGAATAAATCCACTAGCTTCCACTCACCACTAGCCTCCTACGCTGCCTGTATCTGAGTCCTCCTACTCAGTATGTCAGCCACAATATTTTCTTTTCCAGGCGTATAGGTAAGCTCAAAGTCAAATGAATGAAGTTATTCCACCCACCATCCCTGTCTTAGATTTAAATCACGCTGATTGAAGATGTATTTGAGACTTTTGTGGTCCGTGTACACCACAACATTTTCTCCCAATAAATAATGTCTCCAACAGCCCAAATCATGAACAACTGCAGCCAAATGAAGATCATGCGTTGAGTAATTTCTCTCATGTGGACTGAAATTCCAAGACCTGTACACAACTAATCGATATACCTACATATGAACCACTCCCAGCCCAATACTTGATGCATCACAGTACATAGTGTAACTCTTTCTTGACTTTGGAAATATTAGTATCGACGATGAAGTCAATTGTCCCTTTAACTTATGAAAGGATATGTCATAAGAATCTAACCATTCAACTTCACACCTTTCTTAGTCAAGACCGTCATCAATGATGCTAAGCATGAGAAGTCCTATATAAAATACTTATAGTAACCTGACAGCCCCAAGAAACATCGTACCTCAAAAATGTTATTGGGCCGATCCCAGTAACTACTGCTCTCACCTTCTCTGGGTCCACTAATACTCCAGTCTCAGAGATTATGTGACCCAAGAAGTGAATCTGATCCATCCAGAAGTGGAATTTTGTGAGCTTATCATATAAATGATTCTCTCTCAGTGTATTAAAAATTATCTCATGGTGTTTGGCATGGTCATGTTGATTGTGAGAATACACCAAGATATCGTCCACAAAAACTACCACAAAGGAATCTATGTAAGGATAGAACACTCGGTTCATCAGCACCATGAAAACTGCTGGCATGTTCATGAGACCCAACTACATAACCAAGTACTCATAGAGACTGTACCTTCTAAAAAAAGATGTATGATGTAATTCTACAAGTTTAACACGTACCTGATGATATCCTGACCTCAAGTCAATCTCCTAGAAGATGATAAAATATGTCATCAATTTGTGGTATGGGATACCGATTCTTAACCGTCAACTGGTTCAGTTTCTGATAGTTCACACATAGCCTAAGGGTATCATCCATCATTTTTATGAAAAGGGCTAGGGAACCCCAAGGTGAAGTACTGGGTCAGATAAAACCTTTAGCCTCCAGATCTTCCAACTGCCTCTTGAGCTCTTGAAACTCCATCAAAACCATCCTGTAATGAGTAATGGATACCAGTGTATCTCCTAGAACTAGATCAACAGTGAACTCCACTTCTCTAACTGGAGGTAAGCCTGGGAGGTCGTCCAGGAAAACGTCCCTGAAATGACCAGCCACTGGAGGAAAATCTACCAAACATGTTCCCTGATCATCTAGAAATAAACTTGCAATTTGGGATATCATTCCGCCCATCCCATGATGCTTGGTTCTAGATCGGATCTATTGGACACCCCATTAACCCTTTTATAGAAAATATCCACTCTCTCGTGATGTAAAACTCACCCCGCGGTAATAGCAGTCAACAAAGGCCTGATAGGATACCATCCAATACATTCCAAGGATGAAATCAAACCACATAATCTACAAGATTTAGAGATCTCAAAAGAAGTGACACCAATCAAACTCAAGGGGACACTCCTTGCATAGACTCACACCTACTGTTCTAATCCCTAGTGGAGTGTCTAGCGTTATAAAATTTTTATAAGTATAAACACAAAGCCCAAGGATCTCCACAATAGGAACGAATAAAAAACTATGCATTTCACTAGTATCAAAAAGTGTAGAAGATAAAATAGAGGCAACTAGAATATTACCTATGATAGTAGAAGGTCTGGGATCGGGATCCTTTTGGGTCTATTGAAATGCATATGTTTGACTTGTACCATAGCCTTGTGACACAACCTAAATACCCCGAGCTGACCCACCCTTCTGTAGCTGAGATATAGGGGTCTTTTTTACCATGGACACACCCAACACCTTGTCCTACACGCCCTGACATATTCATGTTTCCAGACTAGTGAGAATCTACTAACCCTTCTCCTGTATATGGAGTCTGTACAGAACCTCTCTCACTAGCCACTGGTGGAAACTTCCTGCATAAGCACTGTAGATGGACCATCTTTCCACAATATCAACACTAAATTAGGTCCTTCAGGCACTGGGGCCTCAGATGTCCTAGCCTACTGCACTGGTATCATCTCACCTAACTACCAGAAGAAACGTTCTGGCTACTTCTATCCCCATGAGAAAACTCTATACGATGCTTCTTGCTTATCGTCGAGACAGTATCAGATCTTGGTGGTGAACCACCTTGCCTCACACCCCCAGCTTCCAATAGGTTGCACTCGGTAAAAAGTGCCTGATTTAAAATAGTAGAGACATAAGGCAACATGAATACATTCAACTAGGACCAGATGTCAAAATTGAGACCATCCTCAAATCATCTAGATTTTGATATTTCATCACCCCTCAGAATAGGTGAAAATTGCTGAAGCATAGTAAAATGGGATGAATAATAGATAACTAACTTTGTGCCCTTCTCCAGGTGCACGAACTCCTAGGCTTGGTCATCCCTCAGCGTCATGGGAAAATAATAATCATATAAGGCCATCTGAAAGATTTCCCATGTCATATCCCAATGACGGCCTGCATGATTGATAACATCCCATCATATCTTTGAAGAATCACACAACATATATGTCGTAAGCTTGAATATCCTCTCAAGAGGCATCTCCAGATTCTTGAAGATAGTCAGTATTGACTCCATCCATGATTCTACAGCCTGTGGTCCACCATCCCCTAAAAAATAGGTGGACGCTGCTGCTAGAATATATGTGTCATCTCTTCCATAGTTGGGGAAGCCTATGGTGCTCCCTGGAAAGTATACATGAACCTCAAAAGCCTTCTCAGAACTATTCATCTACACCCATGTCTGGTATAACGACTAGTGCCACAGCTGGGAAAACTGGGGGATCCATTGGTAGCCCATGGCCAACCACCTCCGGTGTATACTCACCGCCACTCTCATGGCACACTGCTCAAGGTCGTCGTGGTGGCATTGCTCTATAAATTCCAACACATCCACATCAACACAAGTTTAATGAAGGGAAAACTGCAACTCAGAAGTGAAAAGTGGGACAAAGAAGGAAAAAAACTCAAGTTTTTCAAAATAGAAGTACACGACGTGTATAACTCCTTACACAACATGTTCTACTAGGACTTTACATGGGCATGTAACTCTTCCCCGCATAGCCATGTAACACCCCGTATACATGGTGTGTACTTGAGTTTCCTTCCTACCCAGGTACATCTACATGGCTAGAAATACACGGTTCAATCGATGTAAGACTACATGGCGTGTTTAACCTAGACACGACGTGTACATTAAAATTTTCATCCACCCGTGTCGTTAGTCACACGGTCAGATACATGGTCGACATCTACACGGTGTGTACTCAAGGTACACAATGTGTTCTAGTAAAATTTTGACAACCCACGTTCCCTCCTCACATGAAAGGTTACATGGTCAGGCATTACATGACATGTACATAGGGTACACGATGTGTTCTTCTTAAATTTTTGAACACATTCTTCCTTGAACAAGAATAAAACACGATGTGTTTTAGGTGAGACTACAGACCATGTATACTAGGTTTTTCAGGATAGAAACTCCAAATTTCCTAGAAAACCCCTACTCTGCAAAACAACTAACCAACAAGATGCCAAATTATGATCCGTGAGGGCCCATACTCTCCATGAATCAATGTTTGGAACCCAAGAAGAACAAATCATAATGCAATTGTAGATAAAAAATATGTGTCATGATCCACCAAATTTCTGTCCAAGAGGGCCCATACTCTTCAGGAACCAATGTTTGGCATCCATTTAATCTAAACCACAGCATGTACCAATACACCTATCATAACAACATTCATAGATACCACATCATATATCACAACAACATGTGATAACTAATTCATCCTATATGGTATGGCAAATGAATGGCATGTGATTCTAACAAGTTTCTATATGATGCTTACAATGGAATACCCCCATCTCATCAGGTTTAAATAAAATAGAACCCCAATTTCATCAATAGTAATAGCAGAAATAAAGTGTGTCACCCAACAGTGAAGTCAAATCAACTGTAATAGATCAAAATCTAAAGATCACAAGTCAATTCGAGGAAATTTGGGTTTTCCCTATACATGGGTTAGCTACTCCCAAGAACAATTTATTACCAAATACCTTTTTACTCCCTATCCAGTCTATTGGATTCAAATAGTAAGTCAAAGAAGAAAGAAATCCTGTGATACCACTTTGTAATGTGCCAACTTAGCTTACCACTAAATCGATAGTCGGACCAGTTCACCACATAGCCTAAATCGCATTTCCCCAAATGATAGAGACTGCCAACTACAAATGAGAGCCTAGGGTGTGATAGTGGGGAAACTATTCCCTCATTGGGAGATTGTAACACATCAAAATAAATAGTAACAAATATTAGAAGTATTAAGAAACATGTGACTGAAACAAAACCACGGATGTATGATAGATAAATATCCAAGTCTCAACCATAAAAATGATAACGCAGCATGTTTCATGTTCTAAGAAAGTATCCAAAATAGGATACACTAAAATCAAGTATAGTGAAATACAAAAGTATAGTAAAAAAATGAGACTTAGCAGTATCACAAGCCAAGGCTTGGTCATATGCTCTCCTGCTCCTAAACAATAATCAAGTACCTGAAAAATGAGCCTTTCCTGAATCGACACCTATTGCAATAAATCTAATTTCGGCCCAAAAACATCACCCAAATAGGGTGTGAGAAATGAATCCTAGTAGGCAACCACCAAAGGTCTGTTCTAATCTGTTAGTGAGTATATGCAACAGTTGTGTATAGTAAATAAATGCAGTAAGTAGTATGCACTCAAAAGTAAACCACCCTATAAATAATGATGTTCAGTTATAGAGTTTAATATATTCATTAGTAGTTCAGTTACTATAAGTATTTAAATTTCGTAATCTAGCCTAATCCTAACTCCCCCCGTAGAAAAGTAAGAACAACATAATTCTCAGAAGACCTCCTAACAAGTAAGTAAAGTTTGAACTCAATCTCATGCTTTAACTTGGAAGACGTGTTACAATTCCTTCAATTTCATAATTTAAGTATAACATAAGTCTGTTATTGAGATTCCTATATTAGAATTCAAGTATCACTACAAGTATAATTCTACTGACATCCTACGAGTCTGTTCTCAACAGTCCTACTAGGGATCCCGAGTATCATTCTTGATGTTGGTATAAGTTCAAGTAAGTCTGTCCTCAATGGCCCTCCTAGGGATCCCCAAGGTATCCCTATATGTATAAGTTTATGTCAATTTAGTTCATCCCTAGCGGTCCTACTAGGGATCCCAAGTGTCACTAATGACATAACAACAAAAACCTCTTGAGCCAGTCTATGGAGTTCTAATATAAAACCATGTATCACCCAAGTTGCAAGGTACAATATTCATGAGAGTCTGTTCATGGCATTCTAATATTAACCCATGTATCACAAAATTATATTTACCATTTATCCATTTAAATTTCAATAAAACTTTCCAAACTTATTAATAATAAAAAATACTACATGGAAAAGAGGTAAACACAACCCCAAATCCATAATCAAAAGCTCACAATTCTAACATTGTTTCAATTTCAGATATAATCAAGTTTATTTAAAAAAACCCAAAAAGTAAAAAATAAAGCATGCCCATTAACATCCTTAGTGAAAGGGCTAAACTATTTTTTTGAGGGAAACACACCTGTGATGTGGTCCTTAACCAATAAACCATTCCAAACATGATTCAATTCATTGATTTCATCATCACAAAAACATTTTAATAATAATAAGGATCAATTTACTTTCATGGAAACACCCTATACATGGGTGCATGACACAACGACACATATAGACACCTCAAAAACTAAAAAGAGGCACAAGAACACCTACCTCAATGTTATATGAATAATATAATCCTACGCCGACCCTTGAATCAGCCTTGAATGATGTAGATATAAGAAAAGAGGTAAATCATTCAACCTTTAATAACTTCCTCAAGAACAAAAATCATCAAGAATGGCTCAAGGAGAAGAAATATATTTTCACGAGGAATCCAATGAGATCGACGAAACTTGAATGAGGTTCTGGATGACGAAACGGGAGGAGGAAATGTTCTCACAGCTCATTATTCTTCACCCGGTAGTTTCTCTGTCTAAAAAAGAGAAAACAAGGCTACTGCCCGTTTTAAGCAGAATTTTAGTAGTACACAGTTTGTAAATCCATATACACAACGTGTATGAATTTTTATTATTAACCAATTCATCGAATTACTTTATACACCCCACACTGACCTTTCTGACATGACTACACAACATTTACTTAGGAGTACACTGCGTGTAGTAGCTTTCCCATATCTCCCAAGCCAACAAAAGCACACACCATGTATCCCTATCTTACATGGCCAGACCACATGACATGTATATAGGATTACACAGTGTGTTCTACTAAAACATAACATTTTTACAATTTTCCCTAATTTCTCAAAAACAACTCAAAGGAAAAATGATGGTAGAAATAATACCTCATAAAAAAATCAGGTTCTTACAAAGATAATATTTTATTAATCCACCAAGTGGGTACTATATTTTTACTTACTTATTCTGAAAGTATCATAATTTTATCCCCAATCTAATGGTAGGTGTGGTTTAATGCTCATGAACAACCAAAACTACTTCTTTATAGTTCTATTCACTTTTAAATAGTTATAGGGGAACCCATAAATAGTGAAATTTAGGTTCATACCATTATAAACGATGTGAAACAATAATGTTGGTTTAATGAAAAGGAATGATACATCCTCCTTTACTTCAAACATAACTTATTTATCTTATTCCATATTCACTTTATCTAGGGTCGGATCATTTATAACTGTTGAATCTGAAAATTTAGTGACGGTAAAGTTAATGAAAATTTCAATTTTAATAGAATTTAATTAATAATAATTAATATTGATGTATTCTACTTCATGCAAATCTAATTAAAACTCAATATCTTCAGGAAATGACATTGGGAACTTGGTCATAACATATGAATATTCTTCACCATCCAACAACACCAATGTGTCAAACAAATATGAAAAATTAAAATAATGGGGGGGGGGTAGTAATCAATGAAGATTCAAAAAAATAAGAAAAAAAGAGTTTAATAATATATTATTTTTCTTAATTTGTTTGGATTGAATTTTATTTTCTTTAGTTAGAGACACTTGGAGTTGGGTTGTTGTGAACAACGGAAGGTAGTCAATCTCCTCCATCATTTCTTTAAATTTCACAACTTGGGTGTTGAATTATTCCAATTAATAATGGAGGTTGAGAGATATTGATTTTTTCATTTAAAATATGAGAGAATCAATTACCATTTCTTATTCTATAAGTTCAATCCAATATTCATCCAAATTATTTTAATCACCTATAAGTACATTAGTTGGAATGTATTCTATTTGATACTCCTCAAGAAATTATTGAGAAAGGTTGAATGAATATTTTGGATATTCCACAAATGCCACATCAGGTTCATTAACTAGTATAATAGGTGGAATGAGGTTTACTATATCTTCAAATTTTTTTCTCGTTGCTCCCACCATAAATATTTGACCTCATTATATGAAGTAGAATGAATCCAAATTTTTTGTTCACTTCATCCATTAATCTATATTTTTTTGTATTATCACTGGTATTGAATTTTACCTGATATATAAATTTTTATCAGGATAATTATATGAAATATCACCATAAAAATCTATCTTGAATCAAGAAATAAAATATATGAAATGCTATTTTATTTTTATTAATTATTGAATTTTATGTTATTTTATGCAAACTAGTGCATGTAAGTTGTTTTCATCAATAAAAATGATTCAAAAGTTATAATAAGTTATTTTTATTGAATCCCACATCAATAAAATCTTATTACCTAAGCATGAATTATAGTGGTATTACCTAGGGTTGATCTTAAAAGGAGGACATATACAAAAATTTTCATTCTATTGTCACTATTATATTCAAACTAATATAAAACTAAAATGTATTCTAATATTGGGGAGGGGTGAAATGAATAATATATATATGTAAAAAAAAATAGGAAACAAATAATAAGATAAGTCACACAAAAGTTATCTTAAGAAGATGGTTTCTCTTAGGATTTAAAAATAAATTTAATCATTATTATAAAATCCTAATGTAAATATTCTACTCAAAGTGACTTATCACACCATGCTCTCCTTGTTTTAATTTTTATTTCACAACTATGAGTACAATGCATGTGGGTAAATTCTCTTTTTAAATCCATATAGGAGAAATCTTCCCTAACCAACACCATCTAAGACAAAGTCCAATTTATGAATGACTCAAACAATGAAGGGAATGATTATTGATAACATAGAAAAATTTATCCATGATATATAAAATATGGAAAATTTTGACCATAATCAATTTAACCACCTTTTAAATTCATCGAATAATATAAATAAATAATCATGAAATCTTAAAAAATTAAGAAAAACTACTCCCTCCCTTGATCAACTACAAGGTTATTTACCAATTTTCATAGAGATGAGAATCACATGAAGGGAGAAATCTGAAAAGAGAAAAGAAAAGATAATAATGAGATAAGAAGAGAAAAAAATATATTTTATAATTTTATAAAACCATTATAGTAGAAAAATATTTCTTAGTTAATTAAAAATTGGAAATTAAAATGGCTAATTATTGAGTGGGAGTGGAAGTAAAATTTAGGATGTGGTGTGGATCACTTTTTCTAAAAAATATACCCTTAAAAAGATGGCATGTATGGATAAATATGGAAAAGTTTTGTTTTGGTAAATTTGTTCCATTATCTATTGGATTTAAACCTATTAAAATAGATCACCATTGGACATATATATCTTATGTTATGACATGTTTACTCAAGAAAACCATTATAGTCTGAAATTTATTTAAAGTTCTAATTTGACGATTGACCATATATTTATAACCATAAAATAAGTAAAGTTTCAAGTTTCTATAGTTGAATAAGTTATTCCACAACATGTTTTATATCTCTATGTGAAATTTCATCTTATTTGGACCACCCACATGTGAGATATATGATTAGTTTAAAATTCATCAAAAGTGGGCACATATTATAATTCCTAAATTGTGAGATTTATTTTAGAATTAAATTCTTAGACTCAAGATCATGTAATTTTAAATTAAATGCATCCCAATAAGTATATAATCCTTCCCAAAAGGAATTTCACATTTTGGATTAGTGTAAAAAAAAATTCAAGGTCGAAATGAAAATTACTATAAATAACTTAAAATTTGACAATTTCCCTAAAAATAAAAAATTAGTTAGATTAAAACACTCATCATTCCTAAGTAGTTTACTATTGGAATCCTGGGAAATCATCTATATTGTGGTCAAAACTAACTTCTCATGGAATAAATAGAAACACCACCCAATTATATCATTTAAAGGAAATATCTTATCACACATGTGGATAAAAATTCCATAAATCCTCAATAATAAAATTAAACTCAATACTATACTAATACCCATGTGAATTTCATACTTACCACCCTATAAATAAATTTCTCTCCCACTAATAGATTATGGATATAGATTTTTTCTCATTCCCAAAGAATACATGAACTCTATAGGATTTCTATCTTCTAGGTATCTCCACTTTAGAAAGTCATAAATGTGTCATTAATGAGGGATTTTTCATGGGTAGTTCTGTGGATGAGGGTTGTATAGTTTTACATGTAAAAACATCATAAATAGGATGAGGAAGTTTAGGCTCAAAAATAATGTAAATTCATGAAAATGACTTTTTCTCATGAACAAAGTGCTTATGAATCCCCTTCTATAAAGTAACATTTAATCACATATTTTTATTCCTTAGGTAGTCTAAACTTCACCATTTTAGAAATAATTTTATTTCTTCTATCTTCCCTTATTTCATCATTTTTTCTTTATTTTACATGTAATTGTAGCTCAAATTTATGTTTTTAGGGGAATAGATTCTTATTTTGGTATTTAAAATATGGTGAACTCCCAACCTAGAATTGTAATAATATTTTTGGCCACTCATCTATATTTACATTATGAAATTTTTTCAGTAATGTAGAAATAAACATGGAAGATATTTAAATTTTAGTATACAAAATGTCTTCAAATGAACTCAACATTACCAAACTTCCCCCACACTTGAGTTCAATATTTTTTTCATTTAAAATCTAGAGTAAATTGGAAAGGGGAAAATGGCTTATAATGTGACTTTATGAAAAGGTTTTTCATTGATATCAATGGATTAAAAAAGATTGGTTTAAAGGGTAGGCTAGAATAAGAGTTGAATCAAAATAGGGGATTTCAATAGGGGTTTTCAATAATACTTGACATATTCCCTAAACTTGAAAAAATTTAAAAAATAGTAAGAATACATTTTAGATCACAAAATATGAATTAAGACTCTCATGAAAATTGTAAATCTTAATAATAATCTAAAAGTGTTAGAAACCTCTTAGGTTGTGTAAGATATTAAATTTGGAGAGCAGAAGTAAAAATTTTTTCACCATAAATCCACACCACAATCCATATTTTTATTTTCATATGACACTTTTAATGGGTAAGTGTAAACCAAAACAACTCCACTCTGTTTCATATTCAACCACTACAAGATCCCACCCCTTGAAAATTCAAAAATCAAAATACTGATCAAAGATTTCCAAAATTCAAAATTCCAAAATATTATCATCACCAAACTCAAAACACGAGAGAACCCTCATCATGCTTCACCATTGGTCATGTCACTGCCAACCATCATTAACCACATCATTAGAGCCAAACCCTCCTCGCTGTCGAGGATTAAGCTGTCGACACCGCTCGCTCAAAACTCACATCCCAATGATCCTTGAATCCCACCGCGCTGCTCCAAATAGGAGATATTGGGGGAAACTCGGATCCAGAGCAGAGAAAAAGAGGGAAATTGAAGTTTGGAATAATGACAAGGATCACCTAGAACCTTCAATGCTGAAGAAATCCTTCACCGACGCTGCTGTCACATTCAACCACAAAACACCAACTGCACTGAATAACTCTCCGCACTGAATAGCTCTCCGCACCACCATTATCATGGCCATCAGACTTAGAACATGAGAAACTCTAGCTGCTCACCCTAACACACCATTCGCATCATCCCAAACCAATAGTACGTTTTTGATGTCCGAGATGACCACTGGAAACACCCCCCGTGGAAGTGATCCTCCACTGAGACCGGTGAGGCAATCGAGAAACTCTATAATGAAACCTTACAAAGACGGCCAACATCCAAAGCGAAAAACCAATAACAAGAAATAAATCATACCAAAAAGATCCTAAAAACTTACAAAAAATAACTAAATACACAAAAAGAACCATGAATTAAACCCTAGAGAAAATAGTAATGAAACCCTAGAAGACGGAGGAGATTCTTGTAAATCCACGGCTGCCGGATGCAAATCCCAAAAACTCGCTGAATCTGATGCTCCCAGTACGACCTGGAAAAGAGCCGCTGATCGTGAATTCAGATCGCATAATAGGTAGCTAGGGAAGAATCAATGCGCCATCACTGAAGCAAAAAAGAGAACAGAGCATGGAGAAAGGACCGAGGGAAGACCTGAGTAGAACAACCGTGAGAGATAACCATGAAAATAAACCCTAGTAGAACCATACTGAAAGAAGAATATAAGGCTGGGGGAAAAGAGTAGGGAAGTAACCCTAGTGGAGCGAGAAGGTAGGAGAGAGCCGAGATCTAGGGGATTGTGGAGCCATTTTTCACCTCGGGTTATTCCCATCAATCAATAATCATTAAATTAAATGATTAGAAATCAGAAAAAAAATTCATTCAATAATAATTTAAATCTATATATATTTAAATAATTTAATGTGAAAAAAATAAAAATATGTTTTTAATTTTTCAAAGAATTCTATTAATTTAAAGATTCCTAAAAACACACCCAAAATAAAATAGAAAACAAAAACATAAAATTTATAAAAAATAAAAAGAAACACACACAAAATTCCTAAAAAGTAGTTGGTATCCCCCCAAAAATATGATTTAACTACCTATCATTTAAGTTAAAAATTGAAAATAAAAAAATAAGGGCAGAAAAATGAAAGGGAATCAAAGACTCAAATTGATTTTATTTTCAAGGTGGAATCCTTGAGTTAAACTCTTAATTACATCTACTTTATACCTAGAATGACATGAAAAAAAATTCGGTAAAAAATTAAAAAAAAATATAAATAGAGAAGTAGTGTGGTTTAAAAACCCCAAGTGGGGTCTATATTTTTATTTCCCTTTGTTAGGAAGTTCTATAATTTTATACCCAATCTGAAGGTGGGTGTGGTTTCTTACTCATAAACTACCAAAACTTATTCTTTCCAAGGGTCTTCAATTCACATCAGTTATAGAGGAACCCATGGATAGATTAATTTAGTTCTGTCCCCATAGAAATGATATACAAATTGTATGGTGGGATAAGAAAAAATAATGGCCCCTTATTATTTTCTTCAACCATAATTTTTTTGGTTGCTTCAAAATTTACTTTGTCTATCTTCGGATCGTTTTTATCTACTGTATCAGAAATTTTAGTGTTGGGAGTGTCAATGAAATTTTCAAATTGAATAGAATTAAAATAATAAGAATCAATATAATAGTTTTTTCCTTCAATTAAAGTAGTTTGAAACTCAATCTGTTTTGGAAAGGCTATAGAGAACTGGGTATGCATAGGGGAATCCTCTTATTCATCAACATCCAAGGAAATCCATATACAATTTGAATTTAAAAAACTAAAACAATGGGAGGTAATAATCAATTTAAATTTAATAAAATAAAAAATAAAAGTGTTCAAGGAAAGATTATCTCACTTATTTAATAAATCGTCAATTTCCTTTTATTTGTTTGGGTCCACTTGGAGTTAGGTTTTTGTGAATGGAGTCAAGTAGTAAATATATTCCATAGTTTCTTCAAACTTCACCACTTAGGTGGTGTCTTATTATAAATGAGGTGGGAGGTAGAGAGGTACTGGATTTTCTATATTAAAGGTTGGATAATCACATAAGTTTTCATGTTTTATATAGTCTACCAAATATTTATCCAAATCATATTGATCTCCCACATATATATCAGCTATAATGTTTTCTTTAGGACCCTCCTCAAGAAATGTTTGAGAAAGGTGGAATGGATATTTTCGGTTTTCCCTAAATTCCTCCTCACATTCCCAAACTATGAATGTATGTGGAACAATATTTAAATCATATTTAATTTATTATTTCTATTTCTACCACCATAAAGGTTTGATCTCATTGTGATAAGTGGAAAGAATCTCCATTTTCATTTCATCCATTAAGAAAAAATTCATCTGTATTAGCAATAATAATCAATATTCTCTGATATAAAAATACACATTATGGAAAGAATATAAAATATCACTAAAAAATCCTTATTGACTTAATAAATGAATGTAATTGAATAATGTTCTATTTTTGTTTGTTTTTAAATATTAATATTTTTTTATGAAATGAATCATTTTCAAGTTATTATCTAGCTCATCAATGATGAAAAATTGATAAAAGGATATTTATCATGGATATCACTTAAATAAATTCTTATTACCTAAGAATTCATTATATAGGCATGAAATAGGGTTGGCCTCAAAAGGAGGCCACTTATAAACAATATTCTTATATTTTCACCCTTATATTCTAACTAATGTAAATCTATGAATTATAAAAATATAAAGGGTGTTTCAAAATTCATCTGATATATAAAAAAAATATGAAACAAATAAAAAAATACGAAAAAATGTTAGAAGAAGTAAACTGTATCTCTTTAGAGTTCATAGTAATGGAATTATTATTATAAAATCATAATATCAATATTTTAATCAATGTGTCCTGTTTCACTACACACTTCTTCTTTGAATTATTATTACCCCACACCGAAAACTCTATACATGGGGAAATACTATTCCTAAATTCATATAGTAAAAATCTTCACAAACTCACACTTTCTAATCCAAAGTCTAATGTATGAATTACTCAAATAGAGAAAGGAAGGTTTATTGATAATAAGGAGGAAGAACCTAATAGTAGAGAAAATGAGACAAAATTAATATAATTAATTTAAATACTATTGAAAGTCTTATAAAATAATAATGACATAATACTAAAAATGTAATAACTAAAGAAAATCTACTTCCTTCGTTGAAAAATAGTGTGGTTATATATCCGCGTTCATAGATGAGATTCACATGTATTTATAAAACATAAAAGAGAAAATTAACGATAATAATGGGACAAGAAGAAGAAATAATATTTATTAAAAGTTTTGAAAACTAATATAGAGAAAAAACAACATATATAATAAAAAATGGAAAACTAAAATGGATATCTATTGAGAGGGAGAGGAGGTACAATTTTTTAGGATGAGGGGTGGCTCATTTTCACTCAAAATTATTGACTTCAATTGTTAGCATGTGTTTTTCCATTAAAAGGAAGAATTTGGAAAAGTGGTCTTATAAAAATATTTTCCTATATATTTTGAATGTAGACTCATTAAATATCAGCTTCAATAGTTCTATGTAGAGAAATGTATGATTTAATTACTAAAGAAAATGATTCTAACATGGAGACTATTCAAATTCCAATGTGCCAATTTTTTATGAATTTATGACATTGAAAGAGATAGAATATAAAGAATCTACAGTTTAAGAAACTCTTCCTTTCCATTTTCTCTATCTCATAGAGAAATTTTATTTTATTAGACTATCCACTTGAGAGATATGGGTGCATATTTAAAATTCAACAAAACCAGGCACAAATTCTAATGCTCAAATTGCGATCTTTATTTGGGACAAACATTATTGGATTCATCCGTTGGTCATTTTGAATGAAAAGTATTCCAAAAATCTTATAATACTATAATAAATGAACTTTAAAGTTTTTATTAGTGTATAAAATATTCTGACTGAAATAAAAAATTGATTTAGAATACTTAAAAATCCTTAATTAGTCTATTTTCATAGTTAAGATCAATTTAATTTAAAATCCTAAAAATGTAAAAAATTCCTATAAAATAATATTTTGGAGGGATGAAAATATTAAAATTACAGTATAAAATACATGAAAATAATATCTTCATTATTCTCCCAAATTTAATCATTGCACTCTTAGGAAATCATTTATACTAAGGTCTAATCAAACATCACAAGTCATAAATAGAAACCCCACCCAATTATTGCAGGAAAAGGAAATATAATGGCTCATACATGGATAAGATTTTATAACTCCTTAACAAAAATAAAAATACATTGAGTACATTTATAATCCTCATGGTCATTTCATACCTACCTACCAATAAATGAATTCCTCTCTCACTCAAGTATTTTTTATTTAAATTTTTTATTATTTCCACGGAATGCATGATATCCATAGTATTTCTATCTTCCTAGTGTATCCACATCACAAAGTCATAAATGTGTAAATCATGATGTATTTTACTTGGATTTTTATATGGTTGGGGGTTGGCGGGTTTTAAATGTAATAATATTAAAGACATAATGAATAGGGTAAGGCTTTAAATTGAAGTAAATTCATGAAAACTATTTATCTCAAGAATTCTTTTCTCCTTAACCCCATTACAAAAAGTAACCTCATAAACCTATTTATCTTCTTTGGGAAGTCCACACTTGATCAAAAGTTTATTTCTTCCCTTATCCCTTATTTCAACAGCTATGTTTTCTTTATATTTTACGAATTTATACTAAAATTGTGTTTTTGAGGGGAAGAGAGGCGTCTTTTGGACTTTAAACAGTGGAGAAATCCCAGCCTAGATTTGTAATGGTATTTTGGGAGACCCATCCATCTTTATATATTGAGTTGATTCCCAGAAAAGAAGTAATAAATATGGCATCCCTTTCAATTTTAGCATAATTTTTTTTCTAGTTGGATAAACACAACCAAAATCCTATCACACTTAAGTTCAACAATAATTCTGCATTTAAAAACAAGAGATGGCTTTAATGGTGAAAATGGACTGTAACGTAGCTATCTAATTTTTTTTTCATGAATAATAGGTGATTAATAAATATTATATGTAAAGGTAGGCCAAAATGAGAGTTGAACATAAAAGGGGGATATCCAAATGGTGCCTCAATCATACTTAACACATTCATGATAATAAAGAAAAATAAATTTTTTGTGACTAGTTATTTGTGATGAACTAAAATAATGTAACAAATAATATGGTGAATTGTTTTTATGATAGATTTCAAATTTCATCAAAACACATAATTATTGCGATGGTTAATTTTAATGGAATAGGTATTCCGTCACAAAGTCCTTTGGTGAGACTTTGTGCGCTACGATGAGAATTAGTTATTTGTGATGGATTTCTATATCTATTATAAAAAAATGTTTGACAAAATATTATCTATGAAAGATTCATCACAAATAACCCACCGAAAAATTATTTGCGATGAATCCATCACAAATAACCTTGCCAATAACATATTTGTGACAAATCCATCAAAAAAGTATTTTTTGTTATGGATCCTTCATAAATACACTATTTCCATGTGTTTTTGTGAAGGAAAAAACCATAAAAAATAGGTTTTGATAGGCATGAATTTTTTTTGTTTGTGTTTTTTTAAGAAAAATATGTAGTCTATTATAAAAAACCGTCCCGAAATACACATTCCACCATAAAAAATAATGTCGGCTGAATTTTTATGACATGCATTCCATCTCAAAAAATATAACTATAAATAGATCTACACCCCTCTCATTCTCTCATTATCTAAGAGTTATCTCTCATTTTCTCTTTATCTTGGAGCTGATTCTCAGTGTTTATATCTTCAACGTAACAATTTCTATGTATTTTTTAAATTTTTTAAGTTTTATTTGTTTTTTTATGTTTAATTTTTTATTTATTTTTAGAAATAGATAATTAGTAAAATTTAGTATAAATTAATTAATAATAGTATAAATTAATAAAAATTAATAAAATTTATTCCCAATCTTCCACTAATTTATTTAATTATTAAAAAATTTGTGTAAATGAGTATAAATTAACTATTTTTTATGTTAATTAAAATTAGTTTTGATTAAGGAATATTAATAAAAATTTAACTAAATTAGTTTAAATTAGTTTAAATTTTGATAATTTAATAAATATTAGAATAAAATTGAATAAATTAATAAAAATTTATGAAAAACAATTTCTTAATTATTATGATATTGTATAAATTACTAAATATTAGTATTAATTTATAAGAAATAGTTTTAATTATTATAAATTAGTATAAATTAAAAAATATTTGTAAAATTAGTATAAATTAATAAATATTAGTGTAATTTAATAAAAACATGTTAAAATTATTTTAAATTAGTATGAATTAATAAAAATTAGTAAAAATAGTAAAAATTATTATAAATTAATAAATATTACCATGAATTATAATAAATTAATAATTGTTAGTAGAAATTAATAAAAATTAGCAAAAACTAGAAAAAATTTAAAAAAGATTATATATTAAAAAATTATCATAAATAAATAAAAATAAGTATAAATTTATTCAAAAAATAATATAAATTTATAAGAATTGTTTCAAATTATTATGAATTATTATAATTTAATAAATATTAGTATAAATATATAAAAAATAGTTTAAATTATTATAAATTAGTATAAAATAATAAATTTTATTATAAATAATTCGAAATTAGTAAATATTATCATAAATTATTAAAAATTAGAATAAATTAATAATAATTAGATTAAATTAATTAAAATTAATTGAAATTGTTATAAATTAGTATAAACAAATGAATATTAGTATAAATTAATAAAAAATGGTTTAAATTAGTCTATTTAGGTATAAGTTATTAAATATTTTTATAAATCAGAAAAAATTTGTAAATATTATTATTAGTTAGTATAAATTAATAAAAAATAGTATAAATTAATGAAATTAGTATAAATTAATAAAAATTAGTATAAATTTATAAAAATTAGTGTAAATTAATAAATAATTTTAAAATTAATAAAAAACATTATAAATTAATAAGAAGAATTTTAAATTATTATAAATTAGTATAAATTAATAAATAGTAGTATATAAGCTCAATTACATCCACCACCCTAAAACACTACACAAGGAAAGAAAACTATAATAAATACTTATTCCGAGGGACCTGGCCTCATGTCTTACCCATCACCCCCAAACCCAAACAACCCCACCACCCATAATGGTGTAATACCTATTTTTATAAATTACTAAAAATTGTGTAAATTAGTTTGAATCAGTATAAATAAATTAATATTATTATAAATTAATATAAATTAATAAATATAATTATAAATTAAAAATAATTAGTACAATTTAATTAAAATTTTAATAAATAAATAAAAATTAGTTTAATTTGTAACATACCGCTGTTTCTTCTAGAGATGGGGATGACCTCATTATTTAAGTTTCAAACTTTTCTAATCAGTTTATAATGGGTTTATTCGTAGAATCGAAAACATCCAATGATTCTATATC
Source organism: Viscum album (assembly GCA_963277665.1). Classification (NCBI taxonomy): domain Eukaryota; kingdom Viridiplantae; phylum Streptophyta; class Magnoliopsida; order Santalales; family Viscaceae; genus Viscum; species Viscum album. The sequence goes on along the minus strand of OY728123.1, from coordinate 1,190,351,013 downwards.
CATTTGGACATACTTTCCAAAGGGAGGCGCTCATTAGTTGTGGACCGATGAGGCTTAAGAATTTGCATTGGTCGAGAGGATGGGAGGTCAGGCTCACCACACCTTTTTGGGGGGAATTATTTCCTAATCCAGGACTCTCTCATAGATTTAAGTTATGTTCACGAATCCTTATTAATTCACCAAGTATGAAAATGATTTTTTCCTTTATATTTGACCTTCAATGATTGATATGTATGAGATTTAGAGAATATTTTTTATGTATTTGAGGTTCTTCGTCGATAGAGAATCATTCGTATGTATTGGAGATTCTTAGTCAATGGTATCCTTCAATAAATTATATAGAAATATCTTGGTCATTATGATGACCATACTGGTCTTAAAGTCACTTATTGGGGAACTTGAAGTTTATTGTCATTTATAAGGACAAGGATTATTTTAGAGTTGGGATCGTACCCGCAGATGGGCTACCTACGTATCCTTGTTAAAGAGGAATCAGAACCCACATAGTTTGGGAGTTAAGATATAGTTTAACGTCACATGGGACGAATGATAATTAATGGGTGATGGTCTTGAACCTTAGAAAGGCTTCATACATACTCTAATTTTAAGGAAGAGATCAAAGTACACATAGTTCGAGTAAGAAGTGTGGGGCTTACGTTGGATTAACATCCCTGAAGAGATGTGTCGTGGTTACTTTTACACTCTAAGCTCACGTGAGTCATGATCGGTGTGAGAAACAAGAGGTATCATTAAACCTGATGATTTGTGCCATGAAAGATGCGGTCACCAGAAATGATATAGGGCTTATGTATGTGTGACTGCCCAAGTAAATGAAGATCATGACTTAGTTCAGGAAAGAATCCCGGGAGTAGGGTCCATAAAGGTATTCGTGCTTTATAGAGATTTGGATACTCTAACTTGGGGCTTACTCCTGTTACTCCTGAGGAAGATGCCCAAATTAGGGGGGGGACTTGTGATTGGGTATTATTCCTGATAAGGAATCCCAAATCAAAAGAAAATAAGGTTGAAGCTTATTCCTGAGAAGGAGGCCCAATTAAAGGGAATTATGATTGGGACTTACTCCTAATAAGGAGGCCCAATTAAAGGGAATTATGATTGGGACTTACTCCTGAGAAGGAGGCCCAATTTAAGGATACTTGTAACTTGGTGCTTATTCCTGAGAAGGAGGCCCATAGTTAAAGGGGACTTGTAACTTGGGGCTTATTCCTGAGAATAAGGCCCAAAATTAAAGGGGACTTGGGGATTATTCCTAAGGAGGATTCCCATTAATAGGATCCATAAAGGTATTTGTGATTTATAGAGATTTAGATTCTTAATTTGGTACTTACTCCTAAGGAGGATTCCCATTACAAAGATTCTCAAATATTCTCTCATCTTAAGGGATGAGGTTGAATTAAGGGAACCTCTAAACGTAGTGATATAAAGTTATATAAATCACAAGGTTTTGAGAGATGTTCCACATAATTCCTTTCAGATAAGGAATCCAACAAAGGAACCATGCCATAAGTGGCTTTGAAGAGGGTTTTGAAGGCTAAATCTTTGAAGAGGAAAGGTGGATTTGAAGAAAGGAAGTGAATTGGAAGGAGGGGAACCCAAAATGAAGGCAGGCACGCCAGTCCTGGTTGGGCGCACTAGTCTTGGTTGGGCGCACAAGTCTTGGTCGCACTAGTATACTTGTGCTACATGAGTTCACTTGGGCGACAGAGAACCTATAGGGTAATACTTGGGTGAGACTTGGCTCAATCCCTTAGTATTATTTCTAGATGCTTTCAGAAGGGCGGCACGCAAGTTTCCATGAGAGGAAAAGGAGGCGCACAAGTGTATCCATTTCCCTTAAGGGCTGGACACTTAGGTGCACAAGTGTTAATGAGTTCTAACACTTAGGCCTTATTCTTCCTCTTTAGATCTTCCATTCTAGGTAAGAAATTATCTTAGAAGTGTTTGGAAGACTTCAATCAGAGACTAGGGTGACCAGAGATTAATTCTGAGTTTTGGAAAATCCGTCCTTGAAATGGGGGGCCCACAGGGGCTATTTATAGGCCACCTGAGTTTGGGTTAAAATTAAGGTTGGGCATGCAAGTGACCTGCGCGCCGTATATTTGGCGTGCAAGTGACTTGCGCGCCCAAAGTCTGGCACGCAAGTCACTTGCGCACCTTAGTCAAAAATGGCTATGGGACTTGACTTTGTCAAATTTTTGAAATTTCTTCAATGGGTGACCCTCTTTTTGCTTAAGGTATTTCCCTTTGTCATTCTTTAGACTCTGTGATGGAAAGGAGCATAAAAAAAAGTCCCCCCTCAGAGTTGGATCCAGAAAGAGGAAAGAGGATTTGACTCTGAGGTAAAGAAGAAACAAGAAATCTGGCAGTTTAAAGTTGAAGTGCATTCTGTTGCATTTGTTGTCAATGAGACATGAAGTTGTCTTGGAATGAATGGAAGTCAAGGAATGACAAGATGTGAATGCCAAAGGTTGTGATGGTGATGGTGAGGAATGGAGAATGACCATAGTACTAAGATGCATGTCACTTAGGAGATTCACTAAGTGACATAGGAGATGATGGTTTGAAACATTCTCTAAGTAAATCTGACGATTGTTGAGCTGTTCTTTAAGTTCATAGAACTTGTATCAAGATGATACAAAGTCACAACATGATTAGAAGACCATGCATTGTAGTGAAAATGCATGAGGAGTTGAAAGTGATCCATCCATAAGTTGTAAGTGGATGCAGTGAGCTGAAGAAGCCCATGCCAAGGGGGAGCAACCCAGAGGAAAAGAAGCAGCATCCACAGGTCCAGAGACATCTGTTTACTGCAAATAGATTTGGATTACTTGACAACATCTGGGATGGTTGCAAAAGTGGTCAAAGAGTTGATACATATCAATCTCCGAATGTATCCGAAGCTGGAATGAAGAGAAGATCACTGAACCTGGCTAAAAGGGAATCCTTGGAAAGCAAGAAGAAGAAAGCTGAAAAAGCTTCCAAGAAGATGTTGAAAAAGGAAGAGAAGTCCTTGGAGTCTAAGTCCAAGAAGGGTGAGTCATCCAGTAGGACCACCAAGAAGACATGCTTCTACTGTGGAAAGAAAGGTCATACCATGGATCTTTGCAAACAAGCCATGGAAATCAATAGAAGCCAACTGAACTCAAACAGACAATCAATCCAAAAGAAGCAGAAGGGATTGATTGAAAACAAGTTGCCTAAGAGAGTTAGCTTGACAACATCAAAGGAACCATGTGGAACTTCCAGAACTGAGGCCACACTTCCAAATGATTTACTAGTCATATGGCCAAATCAGTTGCAACTTGCCAGAGAACTACAAAGAGCTGAAGATGAAGCTCTGGCATTTGCTAAAGCAAAAGGGAAGAAAAATATTTCACATGAAGATGGGTTGAGATCCACACCAGCACAATCATCACTGAAGATCAAATGTGCAAGTGTGAAGACTGGTGAAAATGGGACATCTCGGTTGAGAGAATCCTCTCAACCTTGTTGTTCACATTGATGAACCAAGGAGGTTCCATCTTATTCCCTTATACTCTTGGTATATACATGTGCTAACATTCCAGGGAATTGAAGATGATGATAATTCTCATCTGGAGGATGGTTTGGATTGAATGGAGTGCACCCCTTGAGGGGGAGCCAATCTGGAGAAGATGGTATTCTAAGATTTAATATCATCTTGAGAAAAGTGAAGGTATTCCAATCATACTTTCATCCCTTGTTTCTTAATTGTATTCATCATGAAAATTAAGGGGGAGTATTGATTGAAGACAAATGGTTGAAAGGGGGAGCTTTATCTTTGCACCTGAACTTTCTAATGAGTTTTGTGAAGTTGTGCAGGATTTAGCAAATTCATTGTTATTTCTGATAAAATTTCAAACCCCTAAGCATGATCTCACATGTGTAGAGAATGCTGGACAGCATTGAGTACCTTGGTCATATCACTCTTGTTTTCTACACCGGGTTAGCCCAAGTAGACTTAGAGCTGATTTACTAAAGGTTCTTTGCTAAAGAGAACATGTGACATCATCCCTCTCCTAGTGTTTTTCAAGAAGATACTTTTCAATGGGAGGAAGATATTTCTGGAAGAGAACCACACCACACCTTTGCATTTGATTGCCAATAAGGGGGAGAAAATATTGGCACACATATTGACCCATTCATATGTGCTGAAGTGGTGTATTGACAACAAATACAAAGGGGGAGATTGAAGTGCATTCTGTTGCATTTGTTGTCAATGAGACATGAAGTTGTCTTGGAATGAATGGAAGTCAAGGAATGACAAGATGTGAATGCTAAAGGTTGTGATGGTGATGGTGAGGAATGGAGAATGACCATAGTACTAAGATGCATGTCACTTAGGAGATTCACTAAGTGACATAGGAGATGATGGTTTGAAACATTCTCTAAGTAAATCTGACGATTGTTGAGCTGTTCTTTAAGTTCATAGAACTTGTATCAAGATGATACAAAGTCACAACATGATTAGAAGACCATGCATTGTAGTGACAATGCATGAGGAGTTGAAAGTGATCCATCCATAATTTGTAAGTGGATGAAGTGGCTTAATGAAGTCCATGCACTATCACTTAGTGCATGTGAATCAGAAGATGTTCCAATTGATCTCTGATTAGATCAATGAAGTTTATTGAAGAAATATTTGATTCAGGAGGTCGGTTGAAGATGAAGAAACCTTTTGAATTCTATATCCTAAGTGAAGATTATATGTTGAGGAGGATTAAGGAATTCTTAAGAAGTAGAGAAGGGAAGAAATTGAGAAGAAGAATGAAAGGGCTTGATATGGCATTTTACATGGAGGACTTTGTTTTTTACAAAGTCTTATTCAAGACTTAGCCAAAAAAAAAAGGCCAGCCCGTGGACACCTTGAGGGTTCAACCCCAAGGCACATGTGGGCCTAAGGCGCCACGCCCAAGGGGGAACCCGTGGGGCGAGTCCAGGGCGGCAGGACGCACCCAAGACACCGCTAGGCGCCTGGGGCACGCCCGGAGGAGCGCGGCAGGGGCGCATGAGCGCACCCGCGAGTGTCACAGCGTGCATAGTGGGCGCCAGTGGCGCGCCCGCAGGGAGCATAGTGGGCGCAGAGCGCGCCCGCAGGGAGAACACGGTGCGGGGCGGCACCGTGGAGGGAGAGGTTCAATTGTGGAGTAGCGGAGAGCGGCAGGGTAATAAACCGCGGTAATTCCTCTCGCCGTTTCGATGTGGGACGCGGGATTTTCCCGCGGAAGAGATCCTGGCCGTCCGTCTCATCGCGCGCTTGATCTGCGCCACACGATCCATCCGTGGCGCCGTGATCTAATCCAGGCCGTTGAAGATCTGATCCGACGGCTCCCGGCTTATCTTCTACCCCGAGCTCGACCGAAGGTCACCCGCGAGCAGCGGCTGAACCAGAGCCCTCCGAGCACCAGTTTTCGAGTTCCCGGCCACCTCTGAAGGATCTAAGACCTCCATTGAGCTCGTCTCTCCACACCGAACACAACCATGCATTAAAATGAGCCTGCATGCAACGAGGGGAGAATTTCGGTTGAGGCCGAGGCAAGAGAAGCTGCCGAGGCCACGTGGTTGGTGTTTTTGCATGGGATGAGCCTAAACCGAAGGCTGTGCATGCGTTATGAGTCGCATGCACGTAGAGGAACAAAAAATAAAGGGAGCCCGCGTGAAACCGAGAATAAAAACAAGATTTGGAAATATTTTTGAAGATCCGAAGATCTCGGGAGTTTGAAGTTATTTCACGCGGATAGAACCGCCTCTCCTCTGCCTATATAAATGAGGCCGAGCCCTCGAGAATGTTTGCTGAAAAACTTGAAAGAAGTCCCGTGAGTGTGCCTCTGTGCCTCACGAAGTTTGGAGCCCCGCGCAACCCACTTGCGCGACGAAGCAGTCCGAAGCCACCCTTGGCTTCGTGAGTTCCTTTTGCGCACTCCTTGCGCGAAAGAAGAAGAAGGAGTTCCCTGCGCGTCTTTCTTTTGCGCGACAGGAAGTACCCGAGGCCGCAAGCACCTTGCGCGCCCTCGAGGTTTGTTGAGACCTGCGGGCCTTGTCCTTTGTTGAGGCTTGCGCGGCAGTGTTGAGGAGTAGAGGCCGCGGCTCATACCTTGTGCAGCTGTTGGAGAAGAAGTTGGCCGCGGCTCAAGTAGACCCTTGCGCGACTTCTTTAGTGTTCGGGTGGAATAGTGGAGGAAGGCCGAGCCCTTGCACCCTTTGAGTGCCAAGTGGAGAAGAAGAACCCGAGGCCAAGGCTTTGAGCCTTGTGTGCAAAAAGAATAAGAAGAGGCCGTAGCCCTTGTTGGGTGTGCACACTTGAAGATTAAAAGAGAAAGAAAAAATTGTGTGTGCAAAGGAAGTGAAAGGCCGTAGCCTTGTGTGGGTGAAGTGAAGATCACACCTCATTTGAGTGTGTGTGTGTGCAAATTGAAGAGGAACACCCTACGGGCATTTATTGTGTGCAAGAAGAGGAAGGTCACTACAAGTGTATGCTAAGTGAAGAATTTGTGTGTGCAAATTAAAGAAGTGGCCGAACCTAGTGTGTGCACTAAAAGTGTATACACATTAGAAGAAGAAGAAGGAGTTGACCCACACTAAAGTATAACACACTTTTAGTGTGTGAAAAATTTGAATATAGTGTGTGAAGATTGTGGAGAAGGTGTGTGCTATAATTGATTACACCCTTTGTGGGTCTACTGCACCAAGAAGAGGAAAGGAGGAGTGCATGCATGCATGCATGCACGTGCACACGTGAACAAAGCCAAATCAGTGGTGTGCATTTGAGTTGTCCAAGACCAGGACTGAGACTGGACCAGACCGAAGATAAAGATATCAATTGTCTGAGTATTCAGTAATTGGAGAGAGGCCAGGTCATCCTTAGAAGAAGGAGATAAATCCTGAGCAAGACGAGAAGACCTGTTCACCACAAGTGATCAGAAGAAGAGCAAGGCCAGCAGCCTTTATCCCAGGCTGCTGAAGATACTTGAAGAAGCTTAAAGTGAAGAAGAGCTACTCGTGTGACTCGAGGAGCCAGGAGAAGACCCTGTGGGACTCAGGGAGAAGAAGTCTTCAGTGGGATTCTGGAGCAGGCCAGTGGGACTCTGGTAACACTGTGGGACGCAGTATAAAGACCCTCCTGTGGGACTCAGGAGAGATACAGTGGGACTCTGTATCGACCATTGTAATTTTAACAGGTTATAATGGAGAATCCATGCTGAGAGAGCATGGCAAGGATGTAGGCCTTTGGTGCCGAACCTTGTAAATCCTTGTGTCCAGTGCCTTTACATTTACTGCATCATTCGTGGAAAGGTGAGAGATACAAGAAGAGTGGATCGAGGCTTTAACCAGCCATAGAGGTTTAATTGATTAAGAATCAATTAGTAAAAAGTTTTAAGGGATAACTGATTCACCCCCTCCCCCTCTCAGTGATTCACACTGATCTGGGCACTTCAAAAGTCATACATGTCAGACTATAAAAAAGGATAATGTTTAAAGGTCGAATATCTTTGATTGAATGGATTAAAATTGACTCAATTCCTTGATAATTTGTTTAAAAACATATTACCACATTCAAGTATGGGGGAACACATGTGAACTATGACCTAAGAAATTTTGAATCTGAGGGATGATATGAAAAAAGGGATAAATGGCATTAGAGGAAGTATTTCTTAAGAGTGAAGTTACCACTATTTGACAAACCTGTTAGGGGGTTGAATTATGCAGGGCCAGTTAAGGTCATTGGATGTATAGTCAAATAATAGCATATTTTGGCTGACAGGTCCATTATGTAGACTACTTATGCAAGGCCACCTAGGGGCATGTGCTGCATAGTCAGACAAAAGAACTCTCAGAAATTTTACTTTTCTGTTGCTAAAAAGCCAGTGGAAGTTTATGGAGATTCAAATTCTCCAAAGCATAGAGTTTTCTGTATGGAGAGGGGTACTTGAATATAGAGAGGATATTCCCAATCAATATTTTCAAAGAATTGGATGAATGTCACTCTTGCAATGGTTTGACCTAAACATAGGGAAGTGGAATATAATCCATAGAATTGAATACTTTTAGATCATGAAAAATAGTATGATACAAATATGTTAAGGATGACTATTTTGTTGCGGATCCCTACATGTTTTCGTTAAGACCATTAAAGACAAAATATGTTTTCCTCCCAAGAAATGAAATTACCACTATTTAACAAACCTATTAGGGGGTTGAATTATGCAGGTTCATTTAAGGGCATTGGATAAATTGTCAAATAATAGCATATTTTGGATGATAGTTCCATTATGTAGACTGCTTATGCAAGGCCGCCTAAGGGAACATGTTGCATAGTCAGGCAAAAGAATTCCTGGGTATCAAAAATTTTGTGACCATAAATCAAGAGAAGGGTTATGGAGATCTAGAAGTATTTAAGGTTAGGAGTATGACACATCAAAATGGGCATTGTCCAATGCATGAAGGAGATACACAGACCAATGCTAACCATAATCATGTTTTGGATGGGTCTTGAATTGAGATGCTGGACTTCACTACGTATCCCATAAGGATAGCAATCAAGCCATACGTAGTTCTTGAAATACAGTTTAATGTCAAGTGGGAGGAGAGTGTAGAAGATCTTAGTTTAAGGTCGTAGAGTTCAGACCATACTGAGGAATACACATTGTGTGTTTTATAAACCTGATGTGAATGAAGAACATGGTTTTCATACCACATTCATGTTTTCACAAGGGGACTTTTCAGCCAAGGGACAAAAAGTGGAATTTGGGGTTAGGCCCAGAGACTTGGGGTTGGGTTTGAGGGATTCTCGAACGTTCCTACATGTCCCATAAGGATGGTAATCATACCATATATAGTTCTTTAAATACCCTCTATACAGATTTGGTTCGTACATGTGAAGGGTGAAAGGGGACTTTAGTGCAATGATGGTTGGATCCAAGATTAATGGTTCAAGCATTTCCATGTATGCACGTAGACTTTGAAATATAACATGATTAGAGATCAATGTAAATAATGATTCCCTATCAGGTGAGGGTGTCAAAAAATGTTGTAGTTTATTGTCGTATAGGACAAAAGTGCGAATAGTTTAAGGTCATATGCATGGACCGGTGCTGCACAGTTTAGCATCATATAGCTAAGACGTATGGCTATGCAGTTTAATGTCTTACAATGAGGACAATGAGGGACTGTATAGTTTAACTTCATATAGTAAGGACGATGATGAACCAATGTGAAGATATTGGTTTTGGGGGGCTTCACGGATCAACATCGAATGAGATGGAGTTGAACCGATGTGAAGATGTTGGTTTTGGGATTGAACCTCAGGAGGTTGCCTACGTACCCAGCCTAGAAGGAAAGGATCAAAGTCCGTGTAGTTCAATTGAAAATGAATTGGTGATCGAGTTGTACTTGAGGACAACAACCTAAAAAATGGTGTTGGGACTTACACATGGTTAGTGGCCCAGAGAGGGTGTTATGGTTGAAACTTACTCTAAGCTCACATGAGTCATGCTCGGTGTGAGAAACAAGAGGTAGTAACAACCCTAAGGATGCACAGTTTAACATCATGTATGATGTATGCACCATTTAACTTCATGTAGGATGTATTTAGGGACTTTTTCAAAGTTTAAACGTCATGAAGGAAGAATATGTACAGTTTAACGTCATGTAGGATGACAAAGGGAACATAGTTTAACATCATGTTGGACGAATGAGGGGCTAAGCAGTTTAATGTCCTGTAGTAAGGACTAAAGGGACCATACAATTTAAAGTTTTGCAGTATGGACTAGGGGACTATGCAGTTTAAAGTCTTGCAGTAAGGACTAAAATAGTTTAAGGTCATATGCATGGACCAATTCTGCACAGTTTAGCGTCATGTAGCTAGGAAAACACAGTTTAACGTCATGTTTGGTGAATGAGCAACACAGTTTAACGTCATGTTGGGTGAATACGTACAGTTTAACATCATGTAGGATGAAACACATTTTAACATCATGTTGGACGAATACTTATAGTTTAACATCATGTTGGACGAATACGCACAGTTTAACGTCATGTAGGATAAAACACAGTTTAACGTCATTTTGGATGAATGCGTACAGTTTAACGTCATGTAGAACGAAACACAGTTTAACGTAATGTTGGACGAAACACAGTTTAACGTCATTTTGGATGAATGTGTACAGTTTAACGTCATGTTGGAAAAATACGTACAGTTTAACATCATGTAGGATGAAACACAATTTAACGTCATGTTGGACGAATGTGTACAGTTTAACATCATGTAGGATGAAACACAGTTTAAAGTCATGTTGGACGAATACGTATAGTTTAACGTCATATAGGACAAAACACAGTTTAATGTCATGTAGGACGAAACACAGTTTAACGTCATGTTGGATGAATGCATACAGTTTAACATCATGTTGGAAGAATGCGTACATTTTATCGTCATGTAGAACGAAACACAATTTAACATCATGTTGGACGAATACATATAGTTTAACGTAATTTAGGACAAAACATAGTTTAACATCATGTTGGATGAATGAGAAACACAGTTTAACATCATGTTGGATGAATGGGTTTTTATGTCACACAAAATACTTCTTCAAGAATCTTGCATTGGTTAGAGTCGTGATGAGTTCTCCATCCATTGAGATTAAATAATAAGCTCCATTGGAGTAGACCTTATGCATTGAATAAGGTCCTTCCCACTTTGGCTCAAGCTTTGGAGGCTTCTTCCCTGGTATCATTGGAGTTCTGAGGACTAATACTAATTCTACTTGAATGAATGAATGAAGACGAACTTTTTTTTGAAAGCTCATGCTATTCGATTCTGATAAACTTCCAAGTGGTGCAGGGTGCACAATATTTTTTCATCTAATCATTACAATTCATCCAATCACTTTTGAGATTGTTCATCTGTAGATGACTAATCAAAAACGTCTACTCTGAGTGAAGGTAATTGAACCTCAATAGGTAGGACTGCTTCTGTTTCATATACAAATGAATATGGAGTTGACCATGTAGCAGTGCAGGTGGTGGTCCGATAAGCCCATAAAGCATGAAAAAGTTTATTAGGCCATGATTTCTTATCTTTATCCACCATCTTTTGTAGTATGTTTGAAAGAGTCTTATTGAAGGCTTCTATTTGTCCATTGGCCGCTGCATGATACTGAGATTAATGGTTGGATTTGATGTTGTATTCTTGATACAACTTCCTTACCTCGGATAAACAGAAGTTGGTGCCATTGTCCATCAATATGGTATGAGGGACACCAAATCTAGTAATGATGTTAGAATTGATGAATCTAATATAGCTTTTAGAACTAACTTCTTTGAGAGGTATTTCCTCTACCCATTTGGAAAATAAGTCAGTAGTAGTAAGAATATTCTTAAACTACTTGGATGTAGCCGAAGGGTAAGGTCCTACTACATCCATTCCCCATGTGGAAAATGGCCATGATTATTTAGTTTTATGAAGACACTATGGGGGTTGCTGAATGAAATTGGCATATTCTTGACAAGAATGACACTTCTTAGTGAAATCAACACAATCTTGTATCATTGAAGTCCAGAAGTATCCAAGCCTTTGAACTTGATCAGACAGTCTATGTCCAGACTGGTGGGCACCACAGACTCCTGTATGTATTTCTTTCATGACAGCCATTGTCTCTTCACCATCAATAAATCTGAAGAGAATTCCATAAAAACCTCGTTTGTAGAGAATTTTTTGGCGATTTGGGCTATCATAAAGAGTAAAATTGACCACACGTCACCAGACTTGTTCTTTCCCGGTTCTATCAGGTGGGTGTGTTCCATTTTGAAGGTATTTCCTGATAGGTGTCATCCATCCTATAATATGACCATAAGGTTTAGAAATGGGACTAATTTCATTGATTTCCTCTGTACTGATTTGAACATAAGGTGAAACTATACAACACTGGGCAATACTGATGATTGTTTCGTCCCGATTTTGATCTGCCAGAGTAGTGGCTATATTAGCCAGTGCGTCAGCTTGAGCATTTTTTGATCGCAGGACATAAGAAAATGTCAATTCCAAAGGAAATTCCACCATTAAATCTCTGACGTAATCATATAAAGGGGTCAACTCTTCTTTTATGATGGCATAGTTCCCATTGACTTGTTTTATTACCAAGTCTGAATCACATTTAACCTTTATGTGATTCACCTGTGCCTGAAGCGCCAACTCCAATCTAGTGATGAGAGCTTGATATTCTGCTTCATTGTTTGTACTGCCTCCCAACAATAATAAGGAATATGGTATCACTACCTTTTCTGGGGAAATAATCACAATTCCTAACCCAACTTTGTTGAATTTAGGACAATCAAATTTCTTTCCTATTGGAATTCTGGAAGCACCATCAAAGTACATTTCCCATGTTTGAGGATTATCTTGAATAGAGAAGATTTCCTCATCAGGAAGTTCAATATATGAAGATATATCTTCTACTAAAGGATGTTTAGCAAGGAAATCAGCCAAAACTTGGCCCTTTATTACCTTTTGAGACATGTACTGGATATCAAACTACTGCAAAATAACTACCCACCTTACCAAATGTCCTGTAAGCATTGGACGACTAAGGATAAATTTGAGCGGGTTATTGTGAGATACCAATTGGACCTCATGATGTTGCAGGTAGTGTCTTAGTTTCTGAACTGCAAAGATTAATGCCAGGCATGACTTTTCAATACTTGAATATCGAGTTTTTTCCTCAAGCATAGTTCGAATGAGATAGTAAAGGTTGTTTTCATTCCTGGTATCATTCTTTTGGTCAAGGAAGGCACCCAATGATCACTCTAAAGCTATCAAATAGAGGATAAGTGGTCTTACTTCAATAGGTGGAATTAATACCATTGGAATCAAGAGATATTTCTTGAGGATATCAAATGTTTCTTGACATTCTTCAGTCCACTGGTAGGTGACTCCCTTATTCATTAATTTGGTGAAGGTTAAACATTTTCCTGCCAGATTAGCAATGAAACACCAAATATAGGCCAAGTGACTTTGAAGTCCTCTTAATTATTTTAAATTTTGAGGAGGTGACATCTTAAGGATTTATTTTTTCTTCTCAGGATCAACTTCGATACCATGATGGCGTACAATAAAGCTGAGAAATTTTCCTGAGGTTACCCCAATATCACATTTCAAGGGGTTCATCTTCAAATTGTGTGGTCGAAGTTTGTGGAATATGATTTCCAAATCATCCAAGTGATTAGAACATTGTCTTGATTTAACCACCAAATCATCCACATAACATTAAACAAATTTCCCTAAAAAGAGTTTGAAGATACGGTGCATGGCACATTGATATGTTGCACCTGTATTATTCAGAACAAAGGGAATTACCCGATAGTAAAATACACCTTGAGGGGCTCTGAAAGCTATAGATTCTTCATTTTCTAGAGCCATTCAGATTTGATTATACTCAGAATATCCATCCATGAAGGAAAAGTGCTTCATAGCCAGCTGTTGCATCAATTAGGAGTTCTGTGATTGGAACTGGAAAATCATCCTTGGGACAATACCGATTAAGATCTCTGAAATAAATGCAAACTCTAATTTGTCCATTCTTATTTTTCATAGGGAAAATATTAGCCAGCCATTTGGGATATTGAAATTCTATGATGAAGTTATCCTTGATAAGATTATCCACCTCAGCTTCAATTTTTGAGGCATAAGTTGGGTGTGTTATTCTTGCGGCTTGCTTGAATCCTCGATGTTCTTCTGGAAAACCCAAATGATGGGTAGAAACATCAGAATCAAGCCTTGACATTTCTGTATAATTACAAGAAAATATATCTTGATTTTTCTTTAAAAATAAAATATACATTTCTTTCTCTTCAAGAGTCATGGCTGCACTAATTAATGTCGGGCATGGATCTTCTTTTTTACCCAGATTTATTTCTCTGAGTTCATCCACTATGGTAGAGATACCTTCTTCAAATGCTGGAGGAGAATCTCTGAGATCTTCCTCTTCTTCATCAATATGTGCCACTTCTTTTGTTTCTACTTGCATAGTAGATGATGAAGCAGAATTTCCATGATCAGGAGAGAAGTTCAAATTTGAACATCTTGAAGAAGAGACTACCATTTCTGACCCTAATGATGATGAAAGGTCTTTCCGAGGTGATAGAGAGGAGATGATGGATTGAGAATCGAAATCATTATTTTCTTCTAGTATTGCTAAAACTTCTTCTGGACTGGTTGATGAAGTATTGAATTTCTATATTTCAGTCGATGAAATGAAGACATCTCCATTTGAGCTTTCATCATTGCCTGGTGAATTAGCAATTTCTCCCATGCAGTCTGGCTCAATTGTCGTAATTGACATTATGGAAGTTTCCATAAGAGTGTTTAGATTTGGGTCTATCTTGTCAATTTGACTGATAGACAACATATAATCTATACTCACATGTATGAATGGGTTTACTGGAACCTTTTCCAAACTATATGGAGCATTAGTTTTTGTAACCTCCTTTGTCGTGGATTTCTCATTCCCTTCCATGTGATAGAATTCTGCCTCATTGTATTGAGATTCACATGTTTTGAGTGGGTCTTTATCACCATAAAATGTCCCAATTTGACCATTGAAACAATATTTGAGACATTGATGGTATGATGAATGTATAGCCGCATGTTGATGTAGCCAAGGTCTTCCAAGCAAAATGTTGAAGGCTATGTCGTGACGAACAACCATGAAATATGAATTGGATACAAGGTCTCCAAACTGAGTTCTGAATGTAATCTCGCCCAGAGGTTCTTGTTCATTTTTATCATATCGCTGCAAAATAAAAGTAGAAGGAGATAAATTAGATTCGGTGAGGCCCAATCTACAAAGTTTACGAATAGGAATGAGATTGACTCTTGAGCCATTATCAATGAAAGCTCAACAGATATCTACATCATTGACCTTTCCAAATAAATACAAAGGTTTGATATGTCCATGCACAATATCATCTTCATCTTCATCTATAAAAGATATCACTACATGGAATTATGTAGGATCATTCTCTATATGGTAGACTTTAGCCGCAACAATTTCAGTTTTAATTCCTGAGGACTTGACAAAGCCTCAATGAGTGCCTCCCAAAGATCCTTTGATAGATTTATGGCATCCAGAATTGATAACTTGGTCAGTACTTGGGCCAAATGTTTCAATACATCATACTTTTGGTCCACAGGTATGCATTTCCCAATAGGAACATGTGGTTTCGCAGGTGCCTTAGAAGTTGATGCTTTGGAAGTAGACGCATCTTGTATCGGGGTAGGAGTTGGAAATATTCTTGGCTTTGGCAGATTAGACCGACTATGTCTATTTATTTGGTGAGAGGAAGAAGGTTTAACCTCTAACCAATCCTCCAAAATAACTATGTGAGGACCGAATATTCCATGTGTGGAAGAACTTTCCTATTCCTGTTGATCCCATTGAAGGGCCTTGCCACGAGTTTCGGCCACATATATAGTTCTGGCAGGGGTAAGATTGAAATAGTGGATTCTAGAATAGCCACGTCTTCCCCTGTATCCTAGACCTCTGTCTCTTCCTCTAATTCCTCTGTTTGATACAAGGAACTCGGGCTCATTAAGATCGAAATTGTGTCTAGCATAAGGATCTGTTAAGTGAATCATGTTAACAGAACTAAAGATCAACTCTTCATCTGATGAAGATTCTGGTTGATTATCCAGTTTAGGATGTACCGTTTGGTGCAGTGGTGCCCGTACTTTTGAAGTAGATGGCATAAAATCTTCCAGAGTCAAAGATAATTTAGGCTTTGACATGAACTCATCTTCTTCTGACTGTTCTTATTTCTTCTAATTATGCCACCTATTTGAAGATTTTCCTTTTGATAAAGGGGGTTTTACTGTGGCATTTATAGCATAAGACACAATTGTTTGATTCAATTGTGTTCGTAAAATGGCATGAGTTTGGTTGATCATTTTCCTGACCATCCAATCATCATATTTCTGCGCATTTTTTCTTTTGACTTCATGCCACTCACCTTCTTCCTCTGTATTAGTAGCAGTAACACATGCTACCTGGGCTGAAGAACCTTTCAGTTTTAGCTGTCCAGAGTTCAACATCTTTTGCAAGAGGTCTTTGAAGGCAAAACACTTCTGAATGGGATTCCCCAACATCTGATGAAATGGGAAATAGTTATGGAGGTCTTCATCTCCTTCCTTGTTCGGCCTTTTGGGCCTTGGCAACTGAACCAAATTATTTTTCAAAGTTGAGATGAAATAGCCAGGAATTTGTTCATTCCGGAAAGAATAAACTTTTTTCTTCAAATGTTCAAACAGTTTCTACCTTTGACCTCTTTGATCATTTTTATGAGGTGGCCATTGTTGTTGATGCTCAGGAGGTAGAGCCCTTCGACATGATAAAGGTTTTGAAGTGGAAGTTGGTATAAGTGATTGTTTAAGCGTAACTATAGCAATCTCTGCTTTCCCCATTCTATTTCCTGGAACTGATGGAATTACATGAGTTTTAGCCTTAGTCTTTGTAAGAGAGTCTTCAATCTTCTGAGAGATTGAAGTAAGGTCTCAAAACCCTCTTGTGTATTTCACAGGGATCAACAGTGTGCGTAATTCATCACACAAATTTTCCACACAGATGGGCAACAATTCTACTTGAGGGAGTGCTAAACTTAAGGAATATGTTAATCCCTTCCATAGATCAATAAAATCTAAAACTCTTTCATTTTCCCTTTGCTTACAATTTATAAGATCAAAAACTGTTGTCTTTGGAAACATTGAGCTGAATTGAAGAATGAATTTTTGACGGAGATCCTCCCACCCAGTAATTGACCAGGATTGAAGGCTTTTATACCAGACAAAAGTAGGTCCTTGTAATGACTGTACAAAAAACCTGAGCTTAACTACTTCTTGTTGTTGAGGAGTTCCCATCATAGGATCTCAACGAGAAAAAAATGTGTTACATGTTGTTTTGGATCTCCCGAACCATAAAAAATTGGGAATGTGGTACTCGCAAAATTTGATGGGGGAGGAATAGAATCAACCCATTCAGGGTAAGCTCTCTTCTCCGGTTGAACTGGTTCGTGTTTTCCTTCCATATCTTCCAACCAAGTTGTTAATGAATCAATGGTAGTCATTAATTTTTGAGAAACATCTGGTTGATCTTGGACCCGTGTAGGTTCAAGAACTGGAGTTTGGACAGGTGTGGCGACCGGTACTGTCACTAATGGTAGTACTGTCGGTTGTTGTCGCATACAACCCATATGATTAGTGCTGAGAGGGTGTGCTTGTAAATGGATATATTCTTGATCCATCCCAGTAGCTGCAACAAATTCTCTTGACTGACTAACTCCAGCACGCTTAGGAGGAAGACTATCTTGAAGTAGTTCTACATTTAACATCCTTAACTCCTTCATTTCTTCCTATTGATGTGTGAACCTTTCCTCTAATGAGAGTGATTGGCCTTCTCTAGATTTAGGGGTAACCTGAATTTTTCTTTTCCCCTTATTGGACGCCTTTATGAGTGGGGGAAGTTGGTTATTTGAAGGAATAACTAAATTCTGGGTAATCCTTTGATTCTGGGTACGCACACCTTCTTCATTTGTTTCAGTGCGTACAACCTCTTAAATAAGAACTTATTCATCTGATTCCCCTGAGTGAGCCTCATGTTCTGGGGGATCGGTGACAAAGGCATTGATGACATTTATCGATTCATAATGCATTACATCCCTTCTATTAGCGCTTCTGCGATACTATATTCTTCCATATCCTTTATGAGATATTGCCTTTTGTTTGGTTGATCCCTTAGAAACTTCTTGATGAACTGTAATTTGGATGGAATCTCCTGATAACTCAGCTCTGTGTTCCTCCTGTGGCTTCTTCCCTAATCGAGAGAATACTGACTTTTGCTGAGGAAGAGATTAGGAATTTGAAAAAGTCCCCAGTCCGGTGGATTGAGGTTGTTCCTGTTGTTCCTTCTCAACTCCTTGAATCCTATCTGTTGATCCCAAGGGTTGGATTAAAAGAGTCCTCAGTCTAGCAAGCTGAGGTGGCTCTTGAGCTACTACATCTAAGACTTTCTTAAAAAATCTCCTGATTTTGCAGACTTTAGTCTAGAAATTAACCAAATGCATCAACCTACATCCACTCAAATCACCTGGCTCAGATGACCGTTAGATTATTTCTGACACTTATATCACTTGATGATGTGCTTGCTCTAAACGAGAAGCATGTTAGATATTCTCATTTGGTTGATGCAAGAGTAATTCGACAACTTTTTCTTTATATTCATAACTTTGGGAAGAACTAGTTGAGGCCTGTTCTTGGGAAAAAATTTGATTACACACAAAACCAGGTATCTATGGCTAGCCATGGGTAATAACATTGCATGAGACCACTTTTGGCGGGCTTTGTTGATTGGAGAGTACAGTGAAATGCAGTTCTCCATGAACACCCCATCCCATGATATGAATACCAGATGGGGCATTGATAATTAACTGGAGAAATCTTTTCAACGTTCCAAGGCATGAACCCTGAAGGGCTCTCTGCTTCTTTTCAACTTTTGGATGTCGGGAAACTGAGAGAGATTCCAAATCAATTTGGTGTTGTAACCCTTCTATTATCTTAACATGATTTTCATATTCATCATAAGATAATATTTTCTTTTTTAATTGACTAATATCTTTCCACATGTTGAGACGAATATCATGAATACAATCTTCCATCAAAATTTCTGGAATATCATACTGAGAGTTATCCAAAGGCCAAAACATGACTGGTACTTCACCTTTCGCCAGTTGTTTTCTCAAATTCAGCACTTCCTCCTTATCATTTGATGAAGATTCTTCTACCTAACTAGACCAAAGCTGGTTCTTCTTTGTTGCTTTATCATATTCAACTAGATTAGTAGAGAATTAATTTCTCAAATTAGAAGATGAATGACCTAGGGGTGGTTCGGAGAATGACTTACGCCCCAATCTATCTTTTGATTGAGAAAGTATTTCACCTACTAGCGGTAAAGCATCAGACATGACTGGCTTCACATTTTCAAGTGCCTCAAGATAAGAGGGCTTTCTCATTACTACATTTTCCTTTGAAGAATTTTCCAGGAAATGTGAATTATTATTGCAGAGAGGACTTTAGTAGCTAAATTCATCATCATGGGGAGGAACACCATGGTGGGTTACAGTAAAAGATGAAACCTCTTGCTCCTTAGTCTTCTGGCCACACAGAGGGTTATTGTGGCTCTCATATGAAGATGATACTTCGAGATCGACCGAACTGTCATGAAGCAAGCCTTCATGAGGAAGTGTCTGATGAAGTCCTTCGGAATTATTGTTCCCACTATAGGGAAATTAGAGAGTATAATCTTGAGTTTCAACAGACAATTGTCTAAGTGCATCAAGAACTCCAGCATCGAGAAAGGCCTTATTATAGATTGGCTCTTGATTTCTCGACTGTTCTGGATGGGTATTTTTCTTAGACACCTTCTTACTCACTTTGGAAACCACTTGTTGACTAAAGTGGTTATTATGGGCAGGTGTATGTGCCTACTCAGGAGAAATGGTCAGGTTAGACTGATTATCTCTATTCAAATCGGATGTATGTGCCTGACTTGATTGTCCGTATGACATGGGGAAGTATGCCCCACAAACCTCTTGGATTGGGGAAGATGTGTGTATCTGTTCCGGAGTGATATGTTGATGAGTCACTCCACTGATAGGGACATATTTACAGTTCTTTCCCTACGATGAAGCTGAAGTTGTTATAAAATTATGACAGGCATCCAGAATATGGGTAAGGATTTTCTTCTGCTCTTTCACCATTGTCAGAATGTGCTTGGTTACTTCAGCTTCCAGAATGGTAATATACATCCATTCTATGCTTGGAGTAGGTGTGTATTCCTGCTCCTGTCCTCCTATTCATGTTAGTGAATTCTAACAGTACTCATGTGTGGAGGCTGAGAGTTGAGTCTGCTCCAAATTTGTCGTCGGAGCTTTCTGACTGACTTCTCCGAGTGCTACCAAACGAGACTATTGGCAGGCTTGATGAACATTGGCAGGTGTATGTGCCTAATGTGTATTCTTCATCAAGTATGGTTGATGAATTTCCTTCAATACTGGCAGACGAGACTGCAGACAGAATTGGTGATTGTAAACAGGTGTATGTTCCTGCTTATCAATTGCCACCATATTAAATTGGTGAGCTTCTTTGGGTGCAGTCAAATGAGCCTACTGACTGGTTGATGAATTATAAACAGGTTCATATGCCTTCCTATAATACTCTGCCAGAATTTCTTGGCAGTATTGGCGTGTTATTTCCAGATGAGTCTGTTGGGTAGTAATATCAGGACGGACGGGTGTATATGCCCGCTCATTGTTTGCCATCAAGTTGTCTTGATGGACATCTCCGGAGGGGGAAGAAGTAAGAACCTGCTCCCTGTTGACCATATTTCACCTCTGATGGTTCGTCTTGCGTGCTCGGGTCTGAGGAACCTGAGCCGAACCCCTAAAGGTGGTACCCTCATCATGTTGAGGGAGCACTACCACACGAGTCTGGAGGCGATTGTTGATGGGAGTCCTCAGGAAGTATTCCTGTCGTCTTGAACTGAGGCCTTGAGGGAACTCTTCATTCACCTCCCTGTAATATGGGATGGACTGGTGATTGCATTCTGGGGATAACGACCCGAAACGGTTGGAGACGATGGTTAGCACTGCCCGCTTCTTGATCACTGGTCGTTGCTGTCCAGACAACCAGGGTGAGTTATTAACTTGGAGGGCTTGTCGAGCAGCCTCTAGAGTTGGAATGGTACCATGTTGACGGTATTCCTTAACCAACGCATTCGAGACCCAGTGTTTCAGATGCTGAGTAGGTGATGTTGTCCTCAGAGCGGACGAAGATCCAGCAGGAGTAGTGACCAAAGCATTCACAGGTGTGAACTTTAAAGAATCCATTTCTGTAATGCAGAGAGATCTTGGAAAAGAGTGCCTGCTTGATATAACAGACATAATCAAGATAAGTTTTTCCAGACTACATCTTTTGGATGAGCACATATGTTATTTATTTCTTTGTTGGCCCTCACATTAAGTTAAATAGGGGCCTACCAAATAAGTAAAACATAATTTAACTTGGTTAAGTATTCAGGTCGGGTTCACCATTTTTTGTTTCTTATGGAGATGGGAATGACCTCGTTGTTTAAGGTTCAAACTTTTCCAATCGGTTTCTAATGGGTTTATTCGTAAAACCGGAAACATCCAATGCTTCTATATCCATTTGGACCTACTTTCCAATGGTAGGTTCTCATTAGTTGTGGATCGATGAGGCTTAAGAATTTTCATTGGTCGAGAGGATGGGAGGTCAGGCTCATCACACCTTTTGGGGGGGAATTATTGCCTACTCCGGGACTCTCTCATAGATTTAAGTTATGTTCACGAATCCTTATTAATTCACCAAGTATGAAAATGTGTTTTCCTTTAGATTTGTCAATCAATGATTGATATGTATGAGATTTAGAGAATCTTTTATATGTATTTGAGGTTCTTCATCGATAGAGAATCATTTGTATGTATTGGATATTCTTAGTCAATGGTATCCTTCAATACATTATATAGAAATCTCTTCGTAATTATGATGACCATACTAGTTTTAAATACACTCAGTGGGGCACTTGAAGTTTATTGTCATTCAGAAGGACATAGATTATTTCAGAGTTGGGATCGTAAATGCAGATGGGCTACCTACGTATCCTTGTTAAAGAAGAATCAGAACCCACATAGTTCGGGAATTAAGATATAGTTTAACGTTATATGGGACATATGAGAATTAATGGGTGATGGGCTTGAACCTTAGAAAGGCTTCCTACGTACTCTACTATTAAGGCAGAGATCAAAGTCCACGTATTTTGAGTAAGAAGTGTGGGGATTACATATGATTAACAGCCCAAAAGAGATGTGTTGTGGTTACTTTTACAATCTAAGCTCACGTGAGTCATGCTCGGTGTGAGAAACAAGAGGTATCAGTAAACCTGACGATTTGTGCCACAAAATATGCGGTCACTGGGAATGATTTTGGGCTTATGTATGTGTGACTTCCCAAGTAAATGAAGATCATGACTTAGTTCAGGAAAGAAGCCCGAGAGTAGGGTCCATAAAGGTATTTGTGCTTTATGGAGATTTGGATACTCTAAATCGGGGCTTACTCCTGAGGAAGATGCCCAAATTGGGGTGGGGGACTTGTGATTGGGTTTTATTCCTGAGAAGGAATCCCAAGTCAAAAGAAAATAAGGCTGAGGCTTATTCCTGATAAGGAGGCCCAATTAAAGGGAATTATGATTGGGACTTACTCCTGAGAAGGAGGCCCAATTAAAGGGAATTATGATTGGGACTTACTCCTGATAAGGAGGCCCAATTTAAGGAGACTTGTAACTTGGGGTTTATTCCTGAGAAGGAGCCCCAAAGTTAAAGGGTACTTGTAACTTGGGGCTTATTCTTGAGAAGGAGTCCCAAGTTTAAAGGGGACTTGGGGATTATTCATAAAGAGGATGCCCATTAACAGGATCCATAAAGGTATTTGTGCTTTATGGAGATTTATATTCTTAATTTGGGACTTACTCTTAAGGAGGATTCCGATTACAAAGATTCTCAAAGATTCTCTCATCTTAAGGGATGAGGTTGAATAAAGGGAACCTCTAACCGCAGTGATATAAAGTTATATAAATCACAAGGTTTTGAGAGATGTTCCACAAAATTCATTTCAGATAAAGAATCCAAAAAAAGAACCATGCCATAAGTGGCTTTGAAGAGGGTTTTGAAGGCTAAATCTTTGAAGAGGAAAGGTGGATTTGAAGAAAGGAAGTGAATTGGAAGGAGGGGCACCCAAAAATAATGCAGGAGCACCAGTCCTGGTGGGGTACGCAAGTCTAGGTCGGGAGCGCAAGTATTGGTCGCGAAAGTATACTTGCGTGACATGAGTTCACTTGGGTGATGTAGAACCTATAGGGTATTACTTGGGAAAGACTTGTCTCAAGCCCGTAGTATTATCCCTAGATGCTTCCAAAAGGGCACCGCGCAAGTTTCCATGAGAGGAAAAGGCAGCGCACAAGTGTATCCATTTCACTTAAGGGCTAGACACTTAGGCGCACAAGTTTTGATGAGTTTTAACACTTAGGCCTTACTCTTCCTCTTTATATCTTCCATTCTAGGTAAGAAATTACCTTAGAAGTGTTCTAAAGACTTGAAGCAGATACTAGGGTGACTAGAGCTTAATTCTGAGTTTTGGAAAATCTTTCCTTGAAATGGGGGGCCCCTAGGGGCTATTTATAGGCCACATGAGTATGGGTGAAAATTAAGGTTGGGCATGCAAGTGACCTTCGTGCCGCATATTTGGCACGCAAGTGACTTGTGCGCCCAAAGTTTGGCGCGCAAGTGACTTGCACGACTTAGTCCAAAATGGCTATTGGACTTGAATTTGTCAAATTTTTGACATTTCTTCAAAGGGTGACCCTCTTTTTGCTTAAAGTATTTCCCTTTGTCATTATTTAGGCTCTGTGATGGAAAGGAGTGTCAAAACCCTCCCCTCCTCATTGGCTATAGATGTGAAAGGTGATATTGGGCCTTAGGTGGAATCCCCAAGACACCACAGGCTGATAATAAATGACAAGGTCCTCATAAAAAATTGAGGGATGATTTCCCATTTAAAGATAAACATCCAAAGAAAGATAACCATAAAAATAAAACTTCTATATGATTCATGATTACAAAATACAACTGAATGTAAACCAAACCAAACCAAACTATATTAGAGTACAATTCGGAAACAATGACTATAAAAACCCAAAGACACAGAAGAAAAAACTCTTTAACTCCTAACCAGATCCAAGCTCCAACCCCACATGCCTAGAAAAAGGTATCAAGATACATCACTTATGAATTGGGATTACTTACCTTTACCTATGATTCAATACATAATATATAAAAATGCACCATTGTACCCAAGTAGGGGGTAAGTATAAAACTTAGTAAGATTTATCCAATTAATTCACAACTCACACCACTAGTATAGAACATGTTCAAAAAATTTATATTAAATAATTTATATAAAAACAGTTTCAAATAATTTCAAAAGTTCATATCAAAACCAAAGTCATTCCAAGGAAAATAATTTCACAACCATAGAACCATTTTCTCGAATCCATTTGGCATACCCATTCCATGATTCCACACACCCACACATGCATGCTTGGGTGATAGTTCCATAATCCCGAGTAGTCTCTCATCAATCTACCATGTTGTCACAAGTAAACCATTACCATATTCTCCAATGGTGCACACCCTTTCTATAAAGTCACATTAATTAAAATAAACTCATTCCAACCAAGTAATCCTAATTCTATGCCAAACCATGCATGACAATAAATTTCAATAAAACATTTATTTTATTGAAAAAATTTCAAAAAAATAATTCCATGTGAAAAAAACAAAGGGAATAATTTTAAAATCATCATTTTAAAATTAACATCTCTAGGATTTCCACAAAACCATCCAATTTCAACCATTTCACACAATCATCACTAAAGAGGTTTTACATCAAGAATTACACATCAATTTCACAATAAATTTCAATAATTTTAATCAATTTGAAACCAAACCTTCAAGTTATAATCAAGAAGAGTAGAGAGTAATTCCACCTACCTTGATACCATTTATGAAACCAAATAACAACACAACTTAAAAAACCTAGCTTGAAAATCCTAAAATCATCCTTAGATCTTGTTCGCATCAATAAAAAAAATCATATCTCATTATGATTGAAATTACACAACATGAAATTATCCCTAATAGACTAAATCCACGATTCAAAGAGAGACAATAAGAAGATATCTAAGGAAAAAAATAAAGAACATTCAATTAGAAACAAATTCAGCCTCCATTGCACTTAAATTCACCTAGGAATCACTCCAATATCAAAACTAAAGGTATAAAAAGCCTTGGGAGGGAGAGGAATTAAGGTTATGACCTATTTAGGGAACAAATGAGAGATTTTGGGGCTAAAATCAGTGACTTCTAGGATTTTTGGATCTAAATTTTCGTGGTTCATAGTTAGGTTGCACGATTAAGAAAACCTTGTGCCAACCATGCATGGGCCAATTCCTACAAACACACCTCACATGGTTGGATCATATGGTTAGACGAACCGTGTGCTAACCATGGTAAATCCCAATGTTCAACCTTGAATGGTTTCTCATGGGAAGCCGCATAGTTTGGCCAAATATTTTTCCTAACCATGCGCCTACCCAATGCACACAGTTTCATTTTCATTTTTTTCTGGAGGTGTTTCATGGTTTCTTTTTACCATGGTAAAAACATGAACCTCCATAAAACCCTCAAATGTTTGACCAAACACCTCCAAACCTCCTAAAAGTGAACCAAAACATTATATATAATTAAAATACATAAATAAATCATAAAATAACTAAACTAGTGGTGATACATTCTCTCCATAATTATTCTTTCCATTCCTAGAATGTAGAATACTCCCATTTAATTGGAAGACTTATGACCATTTCTCCAACATTTCCTTTTCACACTCCCACGTTTCCTCCATAATCTAACTATATTTCCAGAAAACTCACACTAGACTAATTTTCCCATGAAATAGTTTATCTTTACTATCCATAATCTACACTGTCACAAGAACCAACATAGAATCCAACTCTAGGTAAATGTGATCTCAGTGAATAACATGGTCAAGATCAGTTTGATACTTCTTCAATTGAGATTCATGAGACACAATATGCACTGAACTGAATGTTGGTGGAAAATTTAACTGACATTCCACCTCACCAACCCATTGAAGTATCTCAAAAGTGCCTATGTATTGAGGAGAAAAATTTACCTAATTCCCAAAATGACAATAACCAATACTTGGAGAGATTATAAAGAACACACGATTACTCACCTAGAATGACAATAGACATCGATGATGATCTGCATATGATTTTTGATAACTATGAGCCATCTCTATTCTCTTTATGATAAACTATATCTTTTCTGTTGTATCTTACACATGTATTGTTCTAACTAGTGATGTCTCACATGTTTTCACCCAACAAAGTAAAGAACGATAAAGTTTCCCATACAATTCTTGAAAGGGATCCATATATAAGAAGTCTTGATAACTTTTGTTAAACGATAACTCCACTTACAATATGTGCTCCTCCCACAAGACACCAAAATCAATTACACAAGCCCTAATCCTATCCTTAAACATTTTAATAGTTATTTTGGAATTTCCATCCATTAGAGGATGATAAGACATGATCATAGTCAACTGAGTCCTAAGGGATTGTTGTAAGGATTTACAAAAATTATTTGTGTTGGGAAATAATCACTGAAGGCATCATCTTGGAGTTTTTAGGGTGATTGTGTTTGTTGAAAAACCCATATGACCATGTTTCATTATGGTTTTTGTTGCCGAAGAAGATGTGCTTAAGGTTATATAGTTTCTTACCGAAGCAGATGTGCTTAAGGTTATATAGTTTCCTAGGGTTTTCCAAATTTTTGGGCCTCAAAATTGAGATTTTTGTTATGGAAGAGTAAATATTTCCACATAGCAACTATGCTATGAGGACTATAAAAGAGTTTTCAAATCGCAAAGGAGGTTTACAGAACACAAAGGACCTGAAAAGTTTGTAGATGAAGGTGGTTAATTAAGCCTACTGCAAAGGCCTATGTTCTATGCGAACCATAAAGTGCATTATGCTAATAAAATAGAAAAACCAGATTGTGGTAGGATATTTTTTTATAGGAAGATAATCATTTATGGTAGGATCAACATTTGTGGATTGAGGTGGTGATTTAAGGCTGTCTCAAAAGGTTTTCATTTGAGGAAGACATCAACCATCACAAAGGATAAAGATTCTATGAAGACAGCAAAACAAGTTTATGGTGAAGGATATAACTCATTAGAGTTTTGGGTATTTGTGATTAAAAGGTATTGAAAGATTTATTTTCTTATAAAAGTACCCTAATAACATCATTAGATAAAGAAATTTCATTAAAAATTATCATCTCTTTAAGGATTTGGTGAATTCTGAAGTGGTTCACGAGGAAAAAATTCCATGAAGAAAGTGTTTCAAAAGGGAGAAATTACATTAAGAAGAAAGAGTTTTGAGAGGGAGAATTATGAGAAGGAGAAATAGGTTCATAATGGAGGATTTCATGAAGGTATAATATTATAAGCTAAGGATAATAAAAAAGAACATGTTTTTATTTAAGTGAAGGTGGTCTACAAAGTATCAGTTGTCCGTGATGCATCAGTCGTCCATGAAGAAGTGGAAATCTATGAAGAAAATGTGGTATGTGAATCACTCATTCTATAAAATTAAAGGAAGTTAATTATGGATGAAAGATAGTTTTTAGTGGGTTCAAGGAATTTCTCTAAGGGACTAAAACAGTTTGCAAAAGAAATTTCTAAAAACTAACAGTACACATAAATGTAGATTTCATATACTGTGTGAAAATAGGACTATGTGGAACACTCATATATGTATTAAACAATTCTGATGTGATTCAAAAAAAACATTAGATTCCTTTATAGGCATAGTAAGCACACTTTAGTTGAGAGAGAATTGTTCTTTCAAATTGTGATTGGTTATAAACTAGGGGGACATTGAGTCTGCTCCGAAAATTTTAAGGGTAGTGATCCCATGTATTGAAGTGATCTAAGATCAAATATAATTTTTGTAGTGTGCCTTAGTAGATTTGGTACATTGTAACATTTACGTGGTATGCTCCTTGTATGTATCCCAATGAGGGTGAACCAAGTAAAATCGCTATGTCTCGTGCATGATTTCCATTCTAATCATACATTACTATGAGAAAGGGAGAGAAGAGAGTTTTTCTTAATGAATAATCTTGATCTGAAGGTGATTTTTTTAATCTATCATACCCTAATTCAACCCCTCTCATTGTGTTTAACCTATTTGGTATAACAATTGGTTTAATAAGAAAGGTTAATTTCAATGTTTCTCTTTAAGGGGTTCAATAGAGGTTGTAAATCATAAAAGGATTCTAATTTTCGATGGAATAAATTTTCAATTTTGGTATAATCAGATGTAGGACCACTTTGGATCCTTAGGAATGGATTTCTTTACAACAGTGTTGTGTGGTATTTTTTACAACGTGGACATAGGTGCTTTATCAGAAGATGACTAAAGGGAATAAGATGATAATGCAAAAAGAATCAATGCTTTAGGGGGAGGCTTATACAATGCAATGTATAAAAAGGTGATGTCCTGTAGGTCATCACATGATATGTGGGATAAATTGATAAATATTTATGATGGTGACTCATAAATTAGAAAAGAATAACTATAGGTTCTATAGAACAAGTATGATAATATAATAATGCAACCTTATGATCCTTTTTATACATTATTTGATTGAGTGAATGTCTTTACGGATGAAATGCATGGTATTAGAGTAATTATTGAAGATATAAATATTGTTAAGAACATCTTGAGAAAAAATAAACCTTGGTTCAATCCAAAAGTTTCAATATTGTAAGATAAATATCTGAAATAGATGACATTGGATTGATTATATATTACTCTTATCACATATGAGATTAGAAATGATGATAATGTTGTTGTGGAAAAGAAGAAGTCCAAAGAAGTGTAATTAAAAGCAATGAGGAAGCTCACTATTGAATATAGTTGGGAGGAATACAATTCAGATGAGGTCATGTCATTTCTCTCCTAAAATATTCAAAGAGGAATAATAATGTTAAAAGGGAAAATTCTATTTGCTTTCTTTTGATGTGGAAAGATTGGACATATTTTAGAAAAGTGTCCTAAGAATTTTCAAGATGATTATGAGGATGATGATGAAATTATCAGGAATAAGTATTCAACCAATGTAAAATGTTGGAAAAGTACCAAGAAAAGTTTCCTAAAAAATAATAATACAATTTCAAAAGAAAATGATAGTTTAGAATAATCTGAGGTAGAAGTGTGGGAGGACTACAATGATCATGAAGAAAATGATATTATGGTAGTTGTCATGAGTTCTCAAACAAGGAATGATATAGAAAATGAATAAGGATATGTCAAATAATGTTTTGAACATAATATTGAATTATAATCTACTATTGAGGATATTGATGTTTGGATAGTAAAAACAAAGATAGCCAACAAAGTGGTTTGTGATGCCAAACTCAATGTAAAAGTAGGAATAAGAGAAGTCAGAGCTGATGGAAGAAATTGAAAAGATTAAGTCATTAATTATAGTGAAACAAAAAATGTTTTGTGAGTATAAGATCAATATTGAGGAATAGAAATGGGTAATTTATGGTTTAAATAACACATAGAAATATAAAAGAAACCAAAATAAAGTACTTAAAGAGGAAGACATTGAATTGTAGAGAAGTTTAAAGAATCAATAAAAATTCTTGAGTCTCAGTAAGACATTAGGAAAATAGATCATTCAAAAAACAGAATAGATGGAAGTGGAGCATTAAGGTCTAGTATAATAGAATAAATAATCAAATCCAAATGATAAGTCTAGTATAGGGCTTGATCGAAAATAGAATGTAGTAATGGTTAAAATTAGACCAAAACCAGTCACTTAAAGATTGAAGATTTATTTGGGTATAAATCAAAACTAGTATATCCCTTGAAATTAGGAAAAAACTAGTGTTGTAGTAGTGAAAAACATTAATTCACCTTGTATTATATGTTATTTTCATGAAAAAATTGGATTCTCAAAAATTATTTGTTCCATAGATAAGAGGAACCAAAGGGAACATGAGAATAAGATACTTCCAAATAGAGATCAATATTATAGGATATCATTTGATGGTAACTATTGTGGGTGTAGAGGATTTGGGGACATGGAAATATATTTCCCATAAAAAATGTAGAGAAATGTTCCTAAACAGACTGATTATGGTCATAAGCAGCAGCTCAATGTATCATCAAATGAGATGAATAAAAAAATAAATTTTCAACACTACAAGATAAAAGTTTTCCATCATAATCTATGCAACATCAATAATACTAGTCAAATACATGGATAAATAAGAAAACAGAAAAATAATCTGTAGTTTTAGATATTTCTTTCAAAGCATCATAACACACTAGAATATGGATCATTGATATTTAACACACCTCCCATATGATAGGAAATAAGGAACTGGTGATAGGAACTAGATACAATAAGGAATGTATTATAAGATTTAGTAATATTGAAGGATTATAATTTATTGGCTCAAGAAAAGCCATATTTGGGGAAAACGACATGATACGTGAATATATATTGGTTATTGAAGGTCTCAGTCACAACTTTCTAAGTGTAAGTCAAATGCCTGACTCAGGGCATGCCATAATCTTTTCAAAAAAATCTTGTATCCTTAAGAAAAAAGTTGGTCCTATTATTTATTGCGAAATTTTATGAAGGGGGATATATATATTTTAAGAGGATAAGAATACATGTGCTTTTTTTCTAATAAACAAGAAAAAAATATATGGAATAAATTCATTTTTCATTTGATCCAAATTTCATTGGATGATCTATTGAAATGTGATGCTACTCAATACCTGCCTAGGTTATCACATGATCACAATCATACATGCGATTCTTGTCAACAAGGTAATATCATTATAAATACATATAAGGGAAATATAAAATGTCAACAAAGTTCTTGAGTTGGTGCATATTGATATGTGAATAACTATTTGACCATGATATATTGATGGGAGGAGATATTATATACTCTTAAATGATGATTTTAGCATAATGAGATGAGTTTCAGTCATCACTCACAAGTATGAAGTGTTTAGTTGCATAATAATTTATTGAAGGAATGTTAAAAAATTCTAGGTCAAAATATTCAGAATATATGAATAGACAATGGAACAAATTTCAAAAATAGTAAAGTAGAATATTATACCAAGAAGCCTGGGATAAGGCCCCAAGTTTCAATATTAAGAACTCTATAAAAAAATTGAATAATTGAGAGAATAAATAAAATAATCATAAAAAATTATAGAACTATTATCATTGATAAAGTCCTTCTGGAGATGTTTTGGAAATAATTAGTGATGAAATCAGTCTAAACATAAAATTGAGAATTATTATTTCCAAAAAAAGATATGACTTCATATGAGATATGGTTTTGAAAAAAACATTGTTAATGTAATTTATTTCTTTAGAGGTAAGTGTTTCATTCTAAATAAGGTGAAACATAAGAAATTTGAATCCTTTGGAGATGAAGGGATATTTATTAGCTACTAAAGAAAAATCCAAGAATATAAATGTTTCAGTAAGTGACTAGAAAAGGTAGTTGAAAGCAATGATGTAACTATAGTAGAGAATGAGTAGTAAATTTAGAAAATCCATGATCATTTTTATGAGGATAGTGGTAAAGAGATAAGCATCTCAGGGGAATTTCCAGTTCTAGAGGCTAATTTAGAAGAAGATTCAGATAATGAAAGGGATGAACACAAACTGGTATTTACACAAAGACTGAAGATTTGAGCCAAAATTGATAGGAAAAACACAATTGGTGATCATAAAATATCTATGAAGATTAAGAAGATGAAGACTATACAACAAGTATAATTCTTATCATAGGTAGAGCCTAAATGTTTTGAGGAAGAAGTTGGATATTAAAACTAGGTTCAGGATATTAATGAGGAACTAGAAAAAATTGAGAATAATTAGACATGATAAATTGTTTTGAGGCCAATTTTTAAGAATTTCATTTGGGCTAAAAGGGTCTCTCACAACAAGATGAATGAATATAGTTCAATAATTCAAAACAAAGTATGAATAGTGTGAAAATTGTACACCTAGATTGAGGGTTTCAATGTTGGTGAAACATTTTTTTTAAGGATAGAGACAATCAAATTATTCTTGGACATTATAGTGAAAAGAAAGGTCAATGTTTTCCAAATGGATGTAAAATCATCATTTATGAATAAATTTATAGAAGAATAAGTTCTTATTGACCATATATATGGTTTTTTACTTAATTAAGACGATAATTGAGTTTTTCAACTAATAAAGGAGCTATATGAGTTGAAGAAAGCACTATGTCCAAGGTATTCAAGGATCGATCAGTTTTTGAATAAGTTCGGTTTTCAGTGTGGTGTATTTGATTACAATATATATGTCAAAAATGATATTAATTAAAGGATTATGGTGCTATTTTATGTTGATAAAATAATATTTTGTGTTTAAGAATAATCTCAGTGAAAACAGTTCGAAGAATTCATGAAAAGTGAGTCTGAAATTTCAATCAATAGTGAAATGATGGTTTTCCTTTGTTTACAGGTGTCACAAGTAAGGAATGTCACATTTTATTTCACATTATAAATATGAAAGGATGTTTTGAGAAGATTTGGAATATATAATACCAAGAAGATGATGACTTTGGTGGCTACTGAGATGAAACTATCATGGAATGATGAAAGCAATGCAGTTAATGTGATATAATATAAGAAAATCATTGGAAGTATATTTTACTTGACAATGTAAAGAGATGATATTGTTTTTCCCACATTAAAAGTATAAAGATATAAAATAAATCCCAAATAAATCCATTTACTTGTAGTAAAAAGAATAATTCTGTATATTAAGAGGATAACGGATTTTAGTTTTCTATACAATGAAAAATATCAGCAATAGTTATTGGATTATTCAAATGAAAATCAGACTGGTTCAGCAGTTGACAAGAAATCAACGTTAGGTGGTGCATTCCATCTTGGATAATTTTATATTTCATTGATAATCAATAAAAAAAATTCCCTTCCTTTGAGAACTATAGAAGCTCAATATATTTTGGACGCTCAATATTTTATGTAATTATTGTGAATGAAACAACAACATGATGATATGGGAGTTCTAGTGAAGTCTCCAATCATAACACATTATTATAATTAAAGTGTTATAAATCTTAGAAAGAATCAATTCTATCACTAAAGTATAAATAACATTGAAATAAAGTATCATTTTATGAAGGAGAAGGTTGATTATGGGATTGTGAAGTTGGAGTGCATTACTATAGAACTACAGGTTATAGACATTCAAATAAAGGACTTACCCAAAGTTGAATTTGAGAGGCATTGATTGGATCTTGGAGTTTATTCAACTCCACGCACTTGAAAAAGTGTGTATGTGGGACCCCTTCTCCCCGATGTATGGTGTTTTTTCCCCAATTGCGGTTCCGGGGGTTAATATGGTTTGGGTGGATAATGTGCTGCCCATTAGACCTGAGGGAGTCAATCTGATTAGGGGAGACTCACTTGGGCTACATTATTTTATCCCTCCATAGGGAGGACTACATTTGTTGTTGTTGTTATGTGTGGGGTGTTATTTGAAATAAAAATCGTAATTTTGGTGGTGGGTATGGTGTGTTTTCCCTAATTTATTGATATTTGTTCTTTACCATGTGGTAGACCACAAATGACTGACCTTTGAGTTTGTTGAAAAAGGGGGAGATGTTGTGGCTATAAAAGGGGGAGCACATGTATTAATCAAGATATGGGAGAATTGAAAAAGGGTGAGTTTTAAATATAACAATGCTAAAGATGATATTTCAAAGATTATATATCACGATAGCTGGGTTTCATGTTGAAAATAGTTGAGTGGTTTTGGAATGAATTCATTGATGAAATTTTCATTATACTCTTGTTTTTCACACCGAACATGACTCATGTGTGCTTGGAGTATGTGTTAAGTAAATATTTGATTGATGTATGAATCACATAAAGAAGATTTTGGTAGATGATGGAAATATCTTTTAAGATGTATCAAATTTTGAAGAGTTGTTAACAAACCCATTGGGGAGATTGTTGGGAAAAAATACCCAAGGCATCATCTCTGTGTTTTTAGGGTGATTGTGTTTGTTGACAAATCTAGATGAATTTATTTTAGTATTGTTGGTGTTATTGAACCAAATGCATTTTATGTGATATATTTTCCTAATATTTTAAAAAAAATTAGGCCTCAAAATGGAGAGTTTGTTTTATAGAAAAGGAAATATTTCCTCATAGTTGTTGCACTATGAATACCAAAAAGGAGTTTGTGAACCACAAAGGTTGTTTGAAAACCACAATGTACCTAGACTCTTTATAAAAAAATATGGTGAATTAATCCTACCACAAAGTAATCTATGATATGGGAACCACAAAGTGTGATATATGAACTAAGTAGAAAAATAAGCTTACAAGAGGATTGTTATTTGTTGGAGGCACATTGTTCATGGGAGCCTCATCATTTGAAAATTGAGGCAGTGATTTATGTATTTTGAAAAGGGTTTTCATTTCCAGAATACATTATCTTCTGTAAAGGATAAAGGTGATATGAAGACCGCATTGAAAGTTCTAGGTAAAGGCTGTACCACATAAGAGTTTTGGGTATATGTGATTAGTAGGTTTTTTGGGATTTTATTTACTACATAAAGGAACCAAATCACATCATTATATAGAGAAAATGTGAATAGAAAGGATCATTAATGGAAGAATTCGGTGAAGTATAAAGAGGTTTATATGGGAATAATTTTGAGAAGGAATTGGTTTGTGAGGGAGTGATTCCACGAAGAAGAGAGTGGATCATGTGGGAGTATTATAAAAAGAAGAAAGAGGTTTGTGGGGGAGGACTCCATGAAGGTATAATCCATGAAGAGAAGGCATATTGTGAAGTACTGTTCATCCATGGTCTGAAGGTGTTCTATGAAGAGTCAATGGTTTGTGAGACATCATCTATCCACAAAGAAGAGGTAGTCTATGAAGAAAAGGTTTTCCATGAAGAACTTGTGCTACATGATGAAAACAATTCATGGAGGATGAAATATAGTTCACGATGGATGAAAATAACTTCATGAAGTGACTACAACAATTCACAAAATTAATTTCTATAAACTAACAGTACTCTTAGAAGAGGATTTCATCTACCAGGTGAAAACAACACTTCATGGAACACTCATATATATGTGAAACACTTCTGAGGTGATTCAGAACATCAACACATTTCTTTTGTATTCTCCTTGGATGTATCCTAGTGAGGCTGAACCAAGTAATATATTTGTTTCTTATGCATGATTTCATTTTTTCCATACATTTCTATGGGGAAGGGATATATGAGAGTTTTTTAACAATAAAGAATTATCCGAAGGCACTATATTTTAATCTCTCATACCCTGATTCATCCCCTACTCAAGGTATTTAAACTTGTTGGGATAACAATATGTAAACCTTGGATCTCAGTCTGATAAGATTGAGACTAAATAACCATTCCCCTTTACAATTTTTCACATATATATTTTTTACAAGTCATATACCATATGATATTAACAAATTGGGATAAAATGACCAAATTCAGGAGCTAATCCACTATCACCCATATGGAATCATGTTTTCGAACCATACATGGGTGTCTTATCACAAAATTCATGGATATATTCTACCATTTCCAAATTGGAATAGGTAAATATTGCAAAATGGTCGCTAGTCATTTTTGTTCCTCATTTACCTAATGATAGGTGAGATATCTTAGAACATACTCTTCCACTTACCTTTTCATTCCAAACCACCAAAACAATTATTTCAGTTTCTTATAAATCATTTGTATTTTAGGAAAAACAACCTATCTCGAATGGTGTTTTTCATGAAGAAGTTAATCCAAACAAGAAAAAGGTATGACCATCCGGTCTAGAAACCACAAAATTGATCTCCCATATATCTTTCATCCCCCAACAGTCTCCCCACCATTGAGTTTTGACTTCATAGAAACATATTCAGAATAAGATTTATGTTCCTCTTTAACCCTATCATCCAAATTAAGAATAAAAGAAATAAAAAGGAAAACTTCAACACTATCTCAGTCTTCACAATCAAAGAGAATGTAGGTTATCACTAATATAATCTCCCATTGATCTGAAGCCTCTATCACCAACTGAACATCCAAACTCCTACTTAATTAATCTCCCAGCAAATTACCTTTACTCGGTGAATACAATAAGTCATAGTGTAACATTTGAAGATAATATGTCTATCTTCTCCATGTCAGATTCAAATATATTTGTGAGAAAACGTGTTTCAAGTTATTATAGTCTATACACACTATAAATTTATCACCAAAGAGGTAATAAGACCAAGTATTCAAAGCATGGAATGCCAAAACTAATTCTTAATAATGTGTTGGGTAGTTCTTCTATTGAAACCATAATTTTAAGGAGCCATAAAAAATAACATGATCTCCTTGCATGATAAGAAACCCCATCCTAGATCTTGAAGCATCAAAATACACCACATATCCTTATCTTTATTCTAGAAATATCAATATCAATTCTAATGTAAGGAAAAATTTTATATCTTTAAAATACTTCAGACATTCGTCATTCCATTGGAAGGGAACATTTTTCATCATCAAAGTCGTAATTGGTGAAGGAAGTTATGAAAAGTCATAATAAAATCATCAGTAATAACTAGATAGGCCCAGAAAACTATGTATCTCAAAGAAATTATTTGGTGGCTTCTAAGAGATTAGAGCCTCTATCATTTCTGGAACCATAAAAATAACTTTTTATTAGATAATATGGCCAAGTAAATACACCTATTATATCAAAAAAATCACAGTTTGAAAGTTTGGTATACTGACTATGATCCCATTGGATACCCAACACTATCATAAAGTGTTTCTCATTCTCAACCTTTGTCCTTGAAAACACTAATATATTATCCATGAACACCACCACAAAAGAATATAGATACCTTTGAAATATCCAATTCATCAATACCATAAAGATAGATGGTGAATTTATAATACCAAAAGGCATAACCACATACTCACAATGCCCATATATACACCTAAAAGATGCCTTCAAAATATCCACCTCCTGAACCCACAATTGTTGATATCTCAAACACAATTCAATTTTGGAGAACCAATGGGATCCCCTAAATTGATAAAATAGGTCATCAAGGTGTGGAAGATAACCCTAATTATTCATCATATCATGTTTAAGATTACGATAATCCACATATAGCAGAAAAGATCCATATATATTTTAAACAAAATAAATTGATGCTTCCCATAGAGACATACTAGGATGAATAAAACCTTTTCTATCCATATCTTCCAATTGGACTTTCAATTCCCTTAATTATATTGGTTCCAACTATGAAGAATTTTTTTTGACAAGACTAGTCCTTGGTAACTGATCAATGATAAACTCCACTTCTCTTGTAGGTGTCCACCCTGATAAATTATCCAGAAAACATCAGGAAACTAATAAATAATTACTAGAAACCCACTATTCTCAATCTCCTGCATTGATTCCAAGGTCAAAGCTTTAAATTGGAATGAGATAGTTCCTACTACTAGTTCCAACAATCCCACTCCACTTGATTTCATATTTCTCTTTTCTTTTAAAGGGATGTTCAACACTATCATCAGTTGTAAAACATACCATTCATGTATAACAGTTGATGTGATATTTGAATGGTTTTAACCAATATATACCTAGGATGATTTCATAGACATAAATCTCAAGAATAGATAAATCCCAAATCAATTCAACCCCATCGATTATTATAGAACATTATTTTCACATAAAGTTTCGGCATTCTCTTTGGCCAAGATGATTTTTATGTTTCATTATGCAATGAATCATCTAAACATAAAAAACCATAGGATAAAAATCATGGGAATCAATAAATGAATGTGATTTTCCCATATCAAACAAAGAGTTCATAAGGGTTGAATTCAAAATAATCACACCTCTCATCATCACAGATCCCAATTGATCATCCACGATCATTTTCCTAGCTACATATAATTTATTACTCATTGCAGTTTGATATTTGTTACCCTTTTGAGATTATATTTATTGAGTAGTCTTGGTATTCATAGAATGACCATGTATTTATTGGTTTTGCTGATGAGTATTATTATGTTTCCCTCTTCCTGTTGAAGTATACAATTCCTAAGAAGAATGGAAGTTTTCTCTAACACTTGAAATTAGAGCACTATGAAAATAGCACTAAATATGCCCCATCTGATGAAATTGTGTAATTATCTAAGTTTTCTATAAAATATCCATTCATATGATCAAAATAACCACACTAAAGGAATCTAATATTACTCTTCGATTTAGGAAGAAGACTCACTAATCCTACAGTCCTATTTTGAGTCACGCCACAACCTTATAAATAAGTTTCCATATTTTCATGATTCCCAGTATTCAGGTTCTTAACAGTTCCCATATGTATCATCAAGGTTCTTACACCCACATTAACTAAGATGTATCTTTCTACCACCATCACGGTATTGACCATTTCTATGAAATTCATTATACAAAGCACAACAATATTTGAGTGAATTTCTCACCTCAAAACCAATTAAAAAATACTTTCTTTCAAGGATTCACTTGTAGAAAATATAAGTGAAAATTGAACTAAATTCAAAAATTTATCCACATACATTGTTACTCAGAGATTATCTTATTTAGAACTGAATAAATCCATCATTCTAGAAATTTGGAACGCATTAGGATAGAATTTATTGTTGAAAAATTCCTCAAAATCCTCTCATACAATGCCTTGGCGTAATTTAGCATGAAATAATAAATCCCACGAATATAATTCTATGTCCTCTAACATATACATCACTAAATTCAATTTCACCTCAGTTAGTGTGCCAAGGAAATAAAAGATTGAATTCATCCTATTTAGAAACACTTCTTCTTTCTTCAGCTCTAAATCAACCTAAAATATGGGTCGATTCTACATTTGGAACTGAATGGAATGATCTACTTGACCTGGTTCCTCCCTTCTATTCCATCTACCCATGACCTAAAAATACCGTAAAATAATTTGAACCAACTTTTGGTTCACCTATAGATTCGATGAAACCACATTATAAACAACCTCTTTCAGTTCATTTATAAGATGCCTACCTGGTGCCATTATCTATAACCAAAAGGAAACACCATTTAGTCCCACTCTATAGAAACTAAATCCCTAGAAATTTAAAATTTACAACATTATAAATATCACAACAAGGCTTTCCAAAATTCAATAATTTATATATTCAAATCGCTTTTGAAAATTCCACCATACATTTGAAAATAAATCCATTTCAAACTATTTCTAAAAATCAATAATTTTTCACCAAATCATAAACCATTACTCAAAATGAATTATGAAATCTTATTGGTTATTAATAATTGTCAATGCATGTCATGCTCTTATCATCATTCAATCCCATGATGATGAGATAACAACTCCAAGTAGCGTCTTAAAACACACATGTACCTAAATCCCTTGTAACTTGAAGATCAACATAAATATGTTAGCTATTATTTTTTATTCCCTAAATTTAAAGTTTTGATGATCCTACTAATTGATACAAACCCACATCATGGAATAAAAAAGAATGGATTTCAACTCTAGGACTGAAAAAACTGATACCTTTTGTTAGAAAAATATATTTAGACAAACCAAGACTGATACCATTTGTAACATCCCTCCCCTTACCCGTTGGCTTGGAAAGAGGCATAGGGTGTTACTAGACTTAGGTGACACCTTGAAGACTGTAAAGGCTAGAAATAAATGACATGGTCCCCCAAAAAAATTGGGGGATGATTTTACCTGTAAACATAAACATCCAAACATAGATAAAAATAACAATCTAACCTCTATATGATGAATGAGTATAAAATACAACTCAAACTAAACATGACAAAAAAAAACTATATCTGAGTACAATGCCGAGTCCAAGACTAAAAAATCTCAAAGACACTGAGTAAAATAACCTAGTAACTCCTGACCAGCTCCAAGATCCAAATCCACATGCCCAACCTAAGTTATCAAGACTAATCACTAAAAAATTGGGATACCTCTCCTTTACCTCCAACGGCCTGAAGGCCTTCATTTTTTATTGATTTTTGATAATCCACATTTCAAGGGGTGAGGTGGAACCCTTACAAGGCCCGTAGAAGTAAGTAATACATGGACCATAGGAATTAGAGGAATTCAATGCCCTTAGGCTTCAAACATTACATACAACCTAGACTAACTACTTCGAACTGCTCCTCCCCAGCATCTTCGTCATGAAATCAGCTCTCTACCTTTGCATGGCTGTTCGACTAGGCTTTCCCATGCATGCACAAGATAGTCCCTATGGCAAGTGCCATACCCTCTCATTCTTTCAATCTGTTTAGCTTCCGATATAGTTGAAGCTCCTTGATTATCCTCATTCTGAAGCTTGTTCCTTGTTGGTTGTCTGGTTTTCATCTGCACTTAAGGTGGCTCGAAGGCCTTTATGTGGCCCGAAGGCCTTACTGACCCGAAGGCCTGGGTGGCCTGAAGGCCTTAAAGGATTAAAGGACCAAATCAGTGGCTCGAAGGCCCAAATGGCAGAATATTCTCGACTGCTACAGTGCCAAACAGTACCTGCTATAGTTCCTGCTATAGTACCTACTACAGTGCTGGACAGTTCCTGCTACAGTACTGCTATAGTACTGATATAGTACCCTGGAAATTATCCCCCACCTGGACTAGATCCCCGGTCTCTTGGATGCACTTAAGGAGTCCTCACCAACCGGGCTGAGGCTCACGTGATATACCTTTTCTTTACCAATTTCTTGATATATAAAATCTCAAACACACCAAAATGTCCAAGTAGGGTGTGATTATAAAACTCAGTAGAATTTTCCCAATGGCTTCCCAACTCATGACACATGGATAGAACATGCTAGCATGATTTATATAAAACAATTAATATAAAAGTAGTTTAAAATAATTTCAAAAGTTTATATCAAAACCAAAGTAGTTCCAAGGAAAACAATTTCAAAACCATAAAACCTTTTTTTCAAATACATTTGGTATACCCATTCCATAAATCCACATACCCACACATGCATGCCTTGGTGATAGTTACATACTCATGAGCGGCCTCTCATCGATCTACCAAGTCGTCACAAGGTATGCATTACCAAGTGCCCCAATGAAACATGACCCTTCTACAAGGCCACATTAATTTAGATGATCACATTCAAACCAAGTAAACCAAATTCCATTCAAAACCAATCATGCCAATACATTTCAATAAAGCATTTATTTTATTGAAATCATTTCTTTAAAAAAAATTGATGTGGAAAAACCAAAGGGCATAATTTTAAAATCATCATTTTAAAATCAGTATCATAATGTTTTCCACAAAACCATCCAATTTACACCATTTCACAAAACCATCACTAAAGAGGTTATTCCATCGATAATGAAACATTAATTTCACAATCAATTTCAATAAATTCAATCAATCTGAAACCAAGACTTCAAGTTCTAATCTGGAGGAGTCGAGAGAGAAGCCACCTACCTCACAACCATTGGTGAAACCAATAAATGACACAACAACTTTGAAAACCCAACTTGAAACTCCTAAAACTATCATCAGATCTTGTTCAATTCAATTAGAACAATCATATATCATCATGATTGATATCCCACAACATGGATTTATCCCCAATAGACTAAATCCATGATTCTAAGAGAGGGAAGAAGAAGAAATATAAGGAAAAAAAATCAAAGAATGATCACTTACCAACAAATCCGTCCTCCAATGAACTTAGATTCTCATAGGATTCGGTCTTGGATCAAAGGAAAAGGTATCAACAGCCTTATAAGGGAGATGAATTTGGGTTATGACTTGTTTAAGGGAAAACAAGGGCTTAAGGGGATAAAATGAGTGAGATCCATGATTTTCATATCAAAATTTTCGTGGTGCGTGGTTAGGGAACACATTTAAGCCAACTATGTGCTAACCCATATATGAGCCACTTCCTCTAAAAACCTTCACAGAGTTGGATTTAATGGTTACAAAACCATGTGTCAACCAAGTTAAACCCCATTGTCCAGCCTTGTTCAGTTTCTCTAGGGAAGCCACACGGTTTGGCCTAACCGTGTGCCTAACCAAGCACCTACCCAGTGCCCGCTATTTAATTTTCACGGGTTCTTGAAGGTGTTTCAAAGTTTCTACTAATTGTTCTCAAACTGTGTACGTCCAAAAAACCCTCTAAAGTATACCAAAACACATCTGAACCTCCCTAAACATAACCTGAACATTATATATACTTAAAATACCTAAATAAAGGGTCACGTTTCTAAAACGGGGGGGGGGGGGAGGTGAAAAAATATAAATTATTATAACATAACAAATATTATAATAAATTAATAATAAATAACTTAAATTATTATAAATTAGTATAACATAATAAATATTTGTATAAATTAGTATGAATTAATAAATATTAGTATAAATAGGTATAATTTAATAAATATCCACATAAATTAATAAAAATTAGTATAAATTAAAATAATATTAAATTAAATTATTAAAAATTAGTAAAAATTAATAAATATTTTTTTAAACCAATAAAAATTATTATAAATTAATATTTTTTAAAATTATTATATTTTTTTATAAATTAATGAATATTAGTAAAAATTATCACAAATTAATTAAAGTAATATGAATTAAAACCAATAAGTATAAATTAATAAAAGATAGGTTAAGTTTTAAATATTGTCTACTTTATTGTAAATTAGAATAAATTAATAAATATTCTTATAAATTAATAAAAAATATTTTATATTATTTT
This sequence comes from Viscum album, assembly GCA_963277665.1. Lineage (NCBI taxonomy): Eukaryota > Viridiplantae > Streptophyta > Magnoliopsida > Santalales > Viscaceae > Viscum > Viscum album. The sequence goes on along the minus strand of OY728123.1, from coordinate 1,190,308,334 downwards.
AAATTAGTAAAAATTAATTAATATTTGCATAAATTTTTCTAAATTAATAAATATTAGTACATATTAATAAAAATCATTATATATTATTAAATAATTTTTTTAAATTATTAGAAATTAATATAATTACATTAATATCAATATAAATTATTATAAAATAGCTTAGATTATTATAAATTAGTATAAATTAATTAATATTAGTATAAATTAGTATAAATTATCATAAAGTCATCAATTAGTACAAATTATCAAAAATTACTAAAAAATTATAAAATGATATAATTTACAATAAGTTAATATAAATTAATATAAATTAATATAAATAAATAAAAATTAGTATTAATATGTCGGTAATTATTATAATTAATAAAAAATTAATATAAATGAGAAAAAAATAAATAAAAAGATTTATATATCATGTTAAATTTGTATAAATTAGTATAGATTAGCATAAATTTAATAAAATTAGTTTAAATTATTTTTTTATAAATTAGTAAAATAATATTTTAAATTAATATAAGTTTTGATAAATTAATAAATATTAGTATAAATTATTAAAAATGTAAGAAAATTAGTATAATTTAATAAATATTTGTTTAAATTTTTATGAATTAATAAATATTGTAAAATATTTGCATAAATTTTTCACTTATTATTAAAATTGAATTTTCTTTATAAATAAATATAAATTAATTAAAAATAAAATATATTTATAAATCTTATTATAAATTAATAAAAGTTAGTATAAATTTGATAAAATTAGTTTAAATTAATAATTTTTCTAAAAAATAGTGTGAATTATCAAAAAATTATTACTAATTATTATAATTAATTTTTTATTATAAATGATATTAAATTAAATAAAAAATTATTTATTAAGTAAAATTAGTATAAATTAATAAAATTTAATAATAATTTACCATACTTACAATGATTTTTAACGAGTTTTCACTAATTTTTTTTAAAAAGTATTAATTGTTAATAATTTATTTTAAGAATGTAAAATCTAAAAGAGTGTAATTAGAATAATATATTCTTAAAAATTCATATAATTAAATTATTAATTATTTATGATTTTTTAGATAATTATAGATTGAGGAAATAGACAACATTTTCTATTATGAGATCATGATTGGATAAATCGTCAAAAAACATTTAATGGTTCTGGTATAAATTCCATCTATATAGAAGTTATTGAATCATTTATATCATTTTCAATATCAAATTTAGAGATTTTTTTCATAATGAATAATTAAATGCTTGTGCAAGAAGTGTGATCTTGGAAGATATGAAACATTTTATATTGTTGGGTTCATCATTTACAGTTTGATTTTAAAAGTTATTATGTCTCTATGTGTCAACATGTTGAACATAATTCATAAGGAAATAAAAATTCATTTGTTGTGGAACCATCGTAATTTGAAAATTTAGTACATTATGCTACTGAACTATCTTTCTAAAGAGAAACACTAAATGAAAATTAAAATTCCAAATCAGAATTTTTTTTATTTTTTGGTTTGTTGAAATCTTTAGAGGAAAATTTATATCCTAGACACAGAATGATAAAATTTGAATCTATTAAACAATTTATGGATATTAAATATAATTTTTTAATCTCAAATTATTATTTTGATCAAATATTTTATTTTGTTAAATCATTTTTTCTTAAAGGGAATACACTGCCTAAAAATTTCTTTAAGAGAAAAAAGTTGTTTCATTGTTTGAGTTATAGTAATCAGATAATTCATGAATGTTCAAATGATTATATATTATATTATGGTGTCTATGAATCATTGGTTACTTTACCCACATTTGGAAAATCAAGGTATTTATAGGTATAATAAGAAAAGTATAGTTTTTTTTTTGTTAAATGGTTTAGGTTTTTTTCCAATTACATCTAGATTGCTATTTCTATTTATGTATCGTAGAGTAGTTTCATTGATGACATGAAAAAAATATAATTATTATTTTGATAAAATATTAAATTATTCTTGTGATTGTAATATTAGGAAAACATTGATCAGGTTCATCTATATCTTATTGTAGAGCCTTGTAATGTATGTTTAGGTCATTCTACTGATGGTTTTTATCCATTTGGATATTTCAAAATTCGATATTCTTATTGTACTATTTTCAAATCTCTATACAATTTTCCTCTTTGAATAATGATGATGGAACCATTTATATATATTTGTAATTTTAAATTCGAAGACATCTGAATAATAATATTGATTTTTATTTGAATCCCTTGATTTATGAGATAATTTTATTATGTAATGATGGTGTATGTACATATGATGTAGTTACATATTAGAGTTTTATACGTAAATCCACATTAATGTGGAAAATCATTTACTTTATCACATATTGTGTGTGTTGAAACCAATGGAATTGGATTGTATTTATTGTCAATAAAGGGTCAATATATGTTGGATATTTTAAGAGAAGATGAAGATGATAATCATGGATAATTAGTATTCTCCATTTCAATTATGATAAATAAAAGGAGGATATTATTGAACTCAATTGACTTGAATTGTATTTTTTCCAATAAAGGATCAAGATATGATTGATATTTTAATAGGGTATGGAGATGAGAAGCATGGAGAATAAATATTCTAAAAATAAATTATGATGATTGATTGAACTCATATTCAATATCAAAGGAATGTGCTCAGAATAAAACATTGCATACAACAAGTATAAGACCGTGTAATATTTTATTATTGTATGAGGAATTTAAAGAAGGCTATGTAAAGTGTATTTAAATATTACATGATGAATATTTTATATGGAATATGAGGAGGTGATGGAAAAAATATATATTTTGTATGAAGAAGAGTTAATTATATTATTTGACAATGGATTGGGATTTTAAAATATATTTAGAATTATTCTTAAACTATGATGGAATGTGGGACTTTAATAAAATTATGTCCAACCATGAGATAACCAAGTATTACCTAAACTACATATTATAACCTTGTGGTCAATCACATTGAAGGAAATCTACCTTTCCTTCCCACAATGGTAGGGGTGTTGGATTGGGCATGCATAGTGCCCCCCTAGAGTGCACATGCATGTTCATTTGAAGAATGCATAATACACATAGATGTGATCGTGGGATAGTGTGGTCCAGAGTGGACCATGATGCATGGTGGGTGTACTATTTCAGGGTTTTGACCCTCTTTCCATGGATCGTGAAATCTATGGAATGCATTATCATATTTAGTAGCACTAAACCATGATAAAGATCGATGTGATATGAGGGGTATGAGACAAAATTAATTCATCACTTAAATGATATAGATAAAATGTTTTCAGCTGATTAGATCACCCATGAACATCCAATTTACTTGAGATACTATCTCCTACATCCAACATCTCTATCAATATTATCTTTTTGGAGTATATGGGAGATCCACTAATGATCAAACCTGATTAAACCATGGGTTTTGAGGTCAAGAAGATGAGAAAATGAGATGAAGAAACTCCATACATGAAATCTACATCTTTCTTGCATGTGGAAATTCAAATAATATGATTTTAATTAATGAAAAATACATTTAGGAGGTTGTTCAGGAATCCACCATACATGGAAGTGTTTGAGCTTTAAAATGAGGAGTGACATGCTATCTATATTGCATGCACGTGAGGAGAAAATGAAAATTCACATAAGATAAGGCATCATTATCCCCATTATAATATATTTGAGTAACATTGATATATTTGTCTATTTTAATATGCATGACATGGTATATTTTTTTGGTGGCTTTATGTGGCATGAAAAATAGAGGATTAATGGTGTAGAATTTCCTATAAATATCAAGCACCCATGAACAAAATGAATTGTTGTGATTTTTGAGAGGATCTCAATTTTAAAAATAAAATATAGCACTGTAATATTCATACATGAAGGCTTCCATGAGGTACATAGGTTATAAAGAAGAAAGAGGTCCCACAACCTCTTGACATTTGACTCTCTCACTCACTAGGTTTGTAATGAACTAGTTATGAAAAACTACATTGGTTTGCATGAATCTCCTTGGATTCAAAAAGTATATTCAGTGATCTCACATAAAATGCATGTATATGAGAAGGATAAGATCCAATACCCACTTAAGATCAATTTCATGAAGTATTTGGTTCGCACAATAGTTTTCATGAAGGAATGAAATACCATAGACTATATTACATGATATTCAAATGAATTATGTGTATATTGTGTGTCTATAGTGACAGTGTTTCATGAAGTGAGATAGTACCACACTTTGGAGTAGTATAGTGTGTGTGGAAAAAGATGTGAGATAAAAACATAGTGGTTTTTTAATTTGTTATTTCCTAAAAATTCATAAATTTATTGTGGAGAATTACCTACATGTGAATTATTTCATAAAGTTTATATCATAAAATCTACATGAATGAAATGAAAAAAATAATGTTACCATAATTTTTTTGAGCTAAAGTGAATTATTTTAGTGAAGAAATGAAGAATACGAATTTCATATCATGAATAACTTTTTGTAGTTCCAATAAAACCAATGAGACTAGACATTCAACATATTGGAAATACAAATGAGTATCAAAATCTAAAAAAGTATGATAAATTTAGGTGAGAAAGGCCATAAATGATTCAAAATAATATCTGACATCTTGGATATGAAATGGAACAAGGTAAATGTGAACATTGCATCAATAGGAATAAGAAATTTAAGTCCTATTCACTCGAGGTTGTGAAGACCATTAAATAAATTGAGGGATTACTGTATTGAAAACTGGTGATTTTTTGGAGACATCTTAAATAATGGGATTTAGTTTAAAGAACACTGGTTGGATGCTAGTATAAAGATATTTTTGAGATATGATGCACAATAATAAATATTTATCAGGAATTATATGAATTTTTATGTTAGTAATTTCAGAATATTGTATTTACTTTTAGTCACTTTTCTTATTACTAATAGAAAATATGTGTCTCAGATCACCCCAAAAATTGTAACGATTTAATCACCCACATCAGGCGTGAACCTTTTAAAAAAATTATATGCATTTTATTGGTTCCATTTTTTTTATATGGGAGAGGTGAGACTCTAAATAATTATGGATCAAGATCTTAACTGACCGGAAATGTTGATTTGAAAAAAAGAAATTGTAAAAAGTATATCACCAATTCACCCCTCCTCCTATTAGTGATATATATGATCAGGGGCTATAATAATGTTATTATAGCATAAATTTCCATATAAAAAGATAAAAAATTTACTTAATACTAGTGATGAATAGTTTGAATTTAGTCTATAACAGTGGATCTTTGTTCTTTGATCGAAGGAACTATCATGGATGGAAGAACCGAATTATTCCCTATATTGTTTCACAAGAATTAATGTTATATATATATGGTAGAAAATATGGTTTTATCTTACTCAGAATATATTCTCCCATGAATCATGTATATAATAAAAATACTAAAGTATATTGAAATATAGAAATGATATTTTTTCATCCTTATTTGATAAAGTGTTCACTAAGGTTTTGAGACTAAAAATAGAAAAGGAGAAGTAGGATAAACTGAAGAATTTTTGATAAAGGAATGTGAATATAGAAGAATCCAAAATAAAAATATAAAGAGTTGGGTTTGAAGGTATTTGAATGGCTGATGATGATATTCGTAATGGCTACTTTAACAGAAAAAATTAGATAATAAGTCATATCAGGGATTTTTTAGATACATTGGAAGATTCATATATTTACAAAAAATTGATTCATACCTTTCTTAATAGTTTTTTACAAATATATATTTCTTGGAAGAAGTTAAATACTTATCTCTTGATGAGTTTCATAATACACTTCTCAATTATAAGATGAGTAATGATCCTATGTTCAAAAATAATTCTAAAAAGGAAATAAATTTCAAAGTAATGAAAAGTATAAAGTTAATGTAAAATACAAACGAACCATACTCAGATTCTAATGAGGATGTTTTAAATTATGTAGATTTAAAAATAATCATTTCCTTTATTTTCAAATGGATTATAAGTGGAAAGGTAATTTTTGAATGTTTTCTTCCTTTAAAGTTCTTTAATTTTGGTCAAATTAGGAAATTTTTATTTGATTTTTCAAATAAAGAATCTACTGATTTTGATAATTATGATTAATAAAAAATATTAAAATAATATATGAAGAAAACAAGAAAATTTGATAATTTAATGAAAAAAAAGTTCTCAAGGAAGTACAATAAAAATAAGATTAGTATGAGAGTTGATAAAGACTCCTCTACATGGATCAAATCAGAAGATGACGATTTAACTATAAATAATACATCCTTCATATTAGAGACACGAATATTCTTTATGTAGTGATAATAGATAATAAGAGAGCTAACACAATTAAATGATGATGTCTAAACCTGTATCATGTCATTATTAAAACACTCAACTCATGAAAATAATAAATCTACTGGAGAAAGATAAAAGAAATAAAAAAATGAGAATAATCTTATTGAAGATATCAAAACTTCCAAGGTGAAAATTTATGAATTGGATAAGATGTTTAAATATATCAATTTAACACTATCCTAAAAAGAATAATATTTTAATGATATATAGTTCATGTGTCTAAATGTATAAAACAACTTAAAGATCATGAGAGATGATTTTGATAAGGAAATGGATGTTGAAAAAGAGTCATCTAAATATTTCCTGAATATCAGTCCAAAGAATAAGTTTTGGTTATTTAGGATTATACTAGTGATGTGAAATCTATTTAATATATTGATATAGGTTCTATAATAAAAAATTATAAAAATATGGACCAATTATGATAGTGATAAATCCTATGAGTTGGGAAAATGATGTTCCCTAATACTGAAAAAAATTAATGGTATAAGTGTATCTAGATAGAGAGTAGATTATACCTAAAATAATAGTCATAATTATGTAAAATTATGTTTAAGAGGTTTCTTATAGTGTTTTAGAAAATTTGGGCACAAATCCTTCAACTGATGGTATAATATGTCACTTACAAAAAAATTGTTACACCTCAAAGGGGAGTAATTCGGGGAAGAAAAGAGGCATCTCTATGATAAAGATAAATTGTCTTAGAATACAGAGGTTTTTTTTGATAAATTAACCAATATATATACTCATAATAAACTTGATTTTATAATTAAAATATATGAAATATGTGACCAACAAGGTCATTATCCTAAAACATCCATGAAAAAAATCATATATAATTACTTCAAGATACCAAAGTAATGAATTATTTAGAAAGAGAAAAGTGATCTATTTTTTTTCAAAGTACTTTATATTAGAAAGGAAAATTAAAAGAAATAGAATAAAATTTATATGCTAAAAGAAGACAAGATTAACCCCCAAATTAATTTTAAAATAATATAAAGTTTTCAAGAGATCATATATAGGAAGATCATGAAATATTTTGTAGAGGATACAAAAAAACTAACAATAATGAAAAGAACAATGTGATTTTTCTACATACCAAAGAAGAAAAAAAAAATTGAAAATGAAATCATATGATGATGAATATGTTTTTTTGGAACATAATAGCATTAATAGAACAACCAAGACACTCTAAAATTCTCAAAAATGGAATGTTAAAGGAGGTTATAACATAAAGAGAACTAGAGCTGGATTGAAGAGAGTTTTTTGGGTTGAGAAAATATCATCCATGTTTCTTTAATTAAGAAGCATTGAATAACCTCATTAATACCTTATTCTTGTTTTTCTTAACTAACATGTAGGAAATTTAAGGATAATTGATTCTCATCATAGAGTTTATCAATTTCCTTGATGATAAATAGAGTGTATCCCTTAAAGGGGGGGGGGGGGGGTCACTGTTATTGAAGTATAACCATCACCCTAAAACAACTTCCTTAATCATGGAAAAATATTTCTCAAGGGAGAGTGATGGATAATTTATAAGTTTAATTATATGGGGAGTGATATCTTATGCACTTAAAATGTTTTGATGTGTTTTTTATGATTTGGGTAGGATTAATCAATTTTTTTTCAAATATACCATGAAATGAAGAATTTGAATAAGATTGAAGATGATATCATAGAAAAATATTCTTTAGAGACATTTTTTATGATTTGGTAAGATCCATCTTGTCTTCTATATTGGGTTAACCCATATAGAATTAAATTTTACTAATAGAAGACTATTTTATTTGGAATGAATGTGGTTCCATTCATTAAGGACAGATAAATATGAGTAAACATTGATAATTCAAGAATATAACCCCTAAATAAACCATTGTATTTATTTTCAATAAGTGGGAACATAAAAAGGAAGATATTTCACATATTTTCTTGGTGAATTATTAATGGTATTGAATAAAAATTCAAACGGGGAGATTGTTTAACCCATAGGACTTGAATTGTACTATTTTCAATAAAAGGTAAATATGTGTTAATAATTTTTAGAGGAGATGAATATGAGAATAATAGAGGATCACCATTACCTATATCAATTGTGATGAATTAAAAGGTGGATATTATTGAAACAAATATACTTTAATTGTATTTATTATCAATAAAGGGTCAATATGTGTAGAATATTTTAAGAGGAGATGAAGATGAGAATCATAGAGAATTAATATTCTCCATATCAATTATAATGATTGATTAAACCAGTATTCAAAGTAAAGAACATTCACTTATAAGAACACACTCTATAAAACAAGTGAAACATAATTAAATATTTTATTATCCCTTGAGGAATTAAAATAAGGTCATGTAAAAGGTATTTAAAATTTACATAAAGAATATTTGAGAAGCAAGAGCAGGAGGGAATGAATAAATATACTTTTCATGAGGAAGTATTAATAATCATATTTGAGAATGGATTCATATTATACTCTATACATTGAATTATTATAAGACTATGATGATGGGTGGGACTTTAACAAAATTTATGTCCATCTATGAGATAGTGAAGGATAACCTCAACCACATATGGGACCCAGGGGTCAGAAATGTGGATATAATCTACATTGCCATCACATAGTGGTAGATGTGTAAGAATTTTCATGCATAATGACCCAATAGATCATGAAAGAGTGTGTTCAAGTAACACACATAGCATGGACTAAGGTTCCAATAGGTCAGTGTTGGTCAACATGGTCCATGAGGTGTTGTGCGTGTAGTGTGTCTAGATTCCAACCCCAGTGTCCTCGACCAAGCATTAAAATGAACACAAAAATATATATGGTAGTGATGAAATTTTCTAATGATTAATGTGTGATGTCGGATATATGAAAATGATCACCCACAACATAAGTGATACGAATAAAATACTATCCGTATGATTAGACCTACCACTACTATTCGACTAACTTGAGAGATCATCTCATACTACATTTTCACTAATGGTCTTTTGTTCACTAGAGTACAGGGGTGAACCTCTGATGATCAAACCCAATGATTCTATGGCTATTATGAGGTCAAGAATCATAGGAGGTGATATGAAGAAACTCCATTCATGAAATACCCATATTTTATGCATGAATACATTCAAAGAATATTATTTGGATAAATGAAAATGAAGTTATAGGAAAATATTCATGTTTCACCCATACATGGAAGAGATCTATCTTTATTTTGAGGAGTGGAATAAAATCCATATCACATGCATGTGAGGAAGAAGAAAAAACTTGTGTTATATAATATTCCATTATTTTTGGAATAATATATTTGAGGAATTCCATTATCTTCGGTAAATTTAATATGTGTGACATGACATATTTTTTGGGTGGATTGGTGCGGCTTAAAAAATAGAGGAAAGGAGGTAGATACTTTCCTATAAATATCAGTCACCCAAGGATGAAGAGTTTTTCTAGGATATTTTATAGGCTCTATGTTTTCAATGAAAACATAACATCATGATACTCTTATTTGAAGGCTTTCTCAAATCACTTAGGTCTTGAAGAAGAAAGGGGACTCAAGGCCTTTTAACCTGGGACTCCTTCATTGAAGAGTTTCATGAATGACTAGTTCTATAAAACCAATTTCTTTTTCTTGAAAATCCATATAATCACACATGAAATTATGCGATCACATTTACGTATACATGAAACAAAAGAACCAAAGTGAACTTATTATCACTTCTGTGAAGTAGTTGGTTCACAAAAATATTATCATTAAGGAAAGAATCACCCTAGACTGAATTACACGATCTTCTCAGGTATTTCATGGATATTGTGTTTCTACATAGTGAATTTTGTATGAAGTGAGACAGTATATCACTTGTGGGTAGTATAGTGTGGGTGTGTAAAGAAAGAAGAAAAATAAATAGAAGTTTGAACATTTATTATTTAAAAATAATAAATAAAATGAGTTTGAAGAATTAAATGCATGTGAATTATTTCAGAAAGTGAATATTTTTAAATATACATGCATGAAATTATAAAATATTGTTACCCATATTCTTTTGAGCTGAAGTGAATTATTTTAGTGAAGTAAGGAAGAATAAAACTTGAATATCTTAAATACCATTATGTTTTTATATGAAACTTGTAAGACCAAAAATTTAGTGTATTGGAAGTATCAATGAGTATAAAAAGAAGAAAATTTCTAATAATTAAAGGTGATCAAGGTTTATAGTGATTTAAATGAATATCTTACTGATTGGAATTTAAAAAAATAAGACCGATATGAACACTACCTCAGTAGGAAGAAAAGGTTAATGAACTAGTCAATAGAGGTTATAAAAACCATTTAAGAACTAGAAGGATACCAATAAAAACAACCAGAGCTTTTTAGGGGATAGATCAATTAGTCAGAGTTGTTATTAACAACAATAGTGGGTTTCTAGTCAAAATATCCCATTAGGAAATGACCCATAGTAATCATTAGTGATCAGGAATTTTAGGATACTTTCTATACATGTACTCACATTTCGTATTACTAGTTGAGAATTTATGTATCATATCAACTTGAACATAGTAATGACATGGTCACCCATATCAAGATCAAAACATGTAAAAATAATCATGTTATTTTTAGTACTTCCATTTGTTTACATTTGAGAGAGGTGAGACTCTAATGAACTAGAGATTAAGATATTAATTAATTAAAAATGTTTATTTAAAAATAAGAAGTTGTAAAAAGTATATCACTAATTCACCCCGCCCTCACTCAGTGATATATTCAAACTTGGGATCTACAATATTATATCTAAATGGAGTAAACACAGTCTAAAATATTATCCATATTGGATAGATGAAATTAAATCTTGTTTTCTTTTTCATGTAAGAAAGATATGTTTTTTTACTTTCATAAAATATTTATTAATGAAGATCACCCATTTAAATGAAATTGGTGTAATTTTAAAAAAGTAAAAATTCATAGATACAAACCTCTAATAGTGATCTCAGGTATTTAGGTCAAATATATTATCTCTTCATTACCTTAAATTATGTTTGGACCAACTATAAAGCTACCAAAAATACTTTGTTTTGGGAGAGAACACAATTCTATAAAATGAATATTTTTTTAGAATCTATCATATTGGTCTAATTTAATGATTCTTCACATGTTAGATTTAATTCATATTGAAAATAAATATAGTGATAACATATTTTATTCCATGTTAGACAAACCTGGAAAGACCAAAGATACTTTAAAGGAATGATTAGATCTTGTAAAAATTTATATGCATCCTAAACATGAATTATTTGAATATGAGAGTTAAAAAAATTTAATGAATCTAATAGAAACTTATGATTTTTCTAAAGAAATTCATTTACTATTCAATCTATAGATTAGAGATTTGAGGTTAATAAATGTATATAAATTTAATATTTTTTAATTACATCATAAATAAGCTTATAGTTTGGTTAAAAATACATGATTTCCACATCATATTATAAATATTACCACCAATTAAACTTATAAGGATGTTGAATTATTCAATCTAGGAGGTGTTGAATGAAATAGCATATCTTTTTTAAGATATTTCAGTAGTAAAAATAAATTATTATGGACTAAATAAACTGAAAAAATATATTGTATATTTTTTTTAATTAGAGAAAATATGTCAACCAGCCTTCTTTAACAAAAAATAACATTTAACATTGCATTTTTTTATATGAATATAAATATGGAGGGCCAATAAAATTCCTATGTATGTAAATATTCGAGATATATATGAAAATATTAAAGAACAATGTACATAATAAAGAATATTTCAAAGGGTAAATTGTTAAAGCATACTCACATAAATAAATTTCATATTTTTTCTCTTATTATTTTAAATCAAAATTTTATTTAAAACATAATAGAATGGGTCTTAATAATGGAAATTTAAATTATTCCACAAACTATCAATTTTCAGTATTTACACATGCCTAAACATGGTTTTGGAGGTGATATTAAATGAAGGATTTCAGATGAAAATATATATAGATCTCATATATATATATTATACTTTAATTTGAATAAATGACACAATTTGTGTATTAAGTAATATTTTTGTACAAATATTTTTTAAAAATATTTTCCAAATGTAAATATATATGATTATTTTAGATTATATGAGGATGATATCAAAAAAATTCATATATATTACCCCTCATGCTCAATAAAAACATCGATTGTGTTTTTTTCTACTAGTTTCAGAGTCTTGTAAGATAAAGTGTTTATAATTGAACATAATAATTCAATTTTTCATTTTTATATAATTGGACATTTTTTATAATAATCTAGATATCAAAACTTAGGGAGAAATTTAATAGATGATTATGTTTAGTGACTAATTAACCATCTAAATTGCTCAAATATTATTATTCTTATGTATTTATTGTATTTATATTTCATTCAAGAGAATATGGTGAGTTACAGAATTCAATGAACAATGGTTTTTGTTTAGGAATATATCATCATAAATAAAGTGAATTTTACTTTTAAGGAATGATGGATGAAATAATTAAATTATATTATATGGGTTAAAATTACGTAACAAAATTTAAATTACATTATTTTGATTCTAATCAAGGGTTGTGTGTCTATCCATGACATAGAATTTTTGATATGGAATATAAAAGATTTCTGATAGGAAATAAACCTCTTTTTTTTGGAATACCAATAAATTCAAGATTATTATACAAATTATTATGAAAATTTGAGAGATTTAAATTATTTTTGAAGTGTAATGAAAATAAAATATCATGAAAATTAGTTTATGGAACACGAAATTGGTTTCATTGAAGTGAAATATATGAAATATTTTAAAGAAAAATCACTAAAAACATATCTTAATTAAATAGATAATGATATTGAAAATGTGACCATAAAATTAAAAGGTGATTGTGTTAATAATATTAATGATGTAACCAATTACTTTGATGTGACATGATATTATGGAATTGAGAATCATATGGAAGTCGATGATGATGAGGAGCAAGGTGAACATATTAACACTGATAAAACTAAAATTGTAGATGAATATGAAGATGAATAATATTAATGATGTATAATTTTTTAATAAATATTTATTATCTTATTATATTTGATATCTATATTAAAAATTCATTTTAGGTAACACATTTTCATCTAGTTAATTTATAAAAAAGATTTTATAATCTGTAAATTATTTAGTTTTTTTAGAATTTATATTTTGTTATGAATTTATTTATATGTTTAAATTGGATAAAAATTACCATGACTTGATTCGTTCCATGACTAAGGATCCATTACTCTATTATTTGCATCATGATTTGATATTTTGGGTTGTTCACATGATATCACATATTAGGAGGGGTAGGGGCCTTACATGATTGATCATTCTAGGTCTCGTTCTTGAGTAACATCTATCTATCAACTTTGATCCTCACTGGAGGAAGTATGTTATAAAAATTTTATTTGGTTTCCATTAAATTTAATTTAATTATTATTTATATTACTAATCACTCTTATTTTCATAGTTTTTATCATATATTTGTTAATCATACTAGTAATATTTTTAAAACTATTTTTCATCCCCACGACCGTCATGGGTTCAGATTCCTATAGAGTTTGGTTAACACATGTTTGTTTACTAATTGGTATGTAATAACAAATTCATGTTAATTTCAATATATAAATTTTTTATTTGAATAAATTATTAAATATTTTTTTGGTATTTGGTCTCTTATTGAAGGGATAACACTACTACAAAAATTGGGTTTGTCCAACGCTTGGGTTTTAAGAGCGCTAGCTAAAAGCACTATTAAAACACCCCTTTGTCATCATGAGAAAAATCGATGTTAAAAGGGGTATTTAACAAAACTTTTTTTAGAATTATTAAATTTATATTTAACAAATCTAAAAATGAAATATTAAGGTGAGATCTTTATTAGTTCTTGTAAAAAACACTGATAAAAGGTTCCTTTATCAGTACTTTTTAAAAAGAACTGATAAAGTGGGGCCTTTATTAGTGCTTCTTTACTAGTGATGTTAAAAGGTATATTTAAAAATATGTATATATTATTAAAAATAATATATTAATATATAAACATATTTATATTGATATAAATATAATATTTAATTTCTAAATATGTTTTAGATAAGGCTAAATAGGCATTTACACATAATATATAAGATATTTAGTGAAAAAAAAAATTAATAAAATAATTTAAAAGGTATTTTTAATAAATAATTTTCTAATTACTATAGAGTAATATTCATTAAATAATACTTTTAATATAAAAAATAAAAAATAAATAAAATATCTAAAATGATTTTAAAACATAACTCAAACTTCAAACAAACCTAAATTTTGATCCGGGTGTCTGTTTAGGATCTACCACATATAAAATCGAAGCATGAGAATATATCTATGCTACCCCAATTAGAAATACCCAGTCACTATTTTTTATGTCCAAACAAGGCCAACAAGGCCTCCAAAACTGATTTTTTAGTCGGGCATCCAAATTTTTTAACATTTGATAGTTTTTTAGCCTCGTTTAAGGGGGAATTCTTTCCATTTTTAGCGGGGACTGGATTTATTCGTAGGGATTACATTTATATTGATATTATGGATTTGAAATTTTATCAATTATCATAAGGTACTGTTATTTTTAATCAAATATTTGAAAATATACACATATTTTTTGTTGATTCACTTATAATTATTTAATTTTATAAATAAATAATTAACCATATTTACATATAAAATATATTTCTCAATATATAAACCTTATCTAAATATAAAATAATATCTATTTTATTTAAAAAAACCGTTTCAATATTTATATAACTATAAAATTAATATATATATATATATATAATATTTGTTTCGGTGTATTGACAGACAAATATATAATTATAAATATATTGTAATATATGTATATAAATATTAATATATAATATATGTAAATTAATATAAACATGTAAAATTATATTTATAGATGCACACACACACACAAACGGTATATTTATGTTTTCATGTATTTATAATCACACACAAAGACAAACACACACACAAACATATTTTTTATATTTATTTTTTTAAAAAATATAAATATATATATAAACAGGTACATAAATATTTATATAAATATATGGATTAAAAAATTAAGTGAAATATATATAAAATATATAAATATATCATAAAATGTAAAACAAAATAATATAGGGGAGTGGAAAAGGTTCTGGTGTATAAGCTGGAGGTCTCAAGTTCGAAAGTCACTAGAGGCAAGGGTGTACATGGGGGGGGATTATCTAAAGTGATGATAAAGGGGTTGGAGAAGCACTGATATGGGGGGGGGGGAGAACAAAAAAGTTTTATTAGTGGGGAATTTATCATCTTTTTTTAGTGTAATTAAGTGGGGCCTTTAACAGTTCCAAAAAAGTGTTGATCAATGTGTCCTTAAACAGTGATAAAACAAGCACTGATAAAGGCCTTATTTATCACTGCTTTTTTATTTCTATTAAATGGGACATTTATCAATGCTTTTTTACAATCACTTTTAAAGATAACCATTTTACATCGCTTATATTTTAGGTGATTCTATAGCGATGATATATCCATTTTACTAGTGTTGTTAAAAGCCCAATTTATAGTAGTGGCATGAGAGAATCTATTTGGGAGGCATGGGATTCTTGAATTCATTATCATTTTTGTCAATTTATACATGGGGTTTTGAGGAGATCCATGTAGAAAGAATATGTTATCTTATTTTATGAGTATTTTAGGCCTTATAAACCTAATTATGTCCTTGATTAGGCTTAAGAGGGATTGTGTACATAATATATTAGAGATACTTATGAGAGGAGATCTAGTTATGGTTTCTAGAATTGAGGTGTGATAGGATGTCACATGTATATTTGAGAGTTGTCCTTTTAGTATAAATCATATTCATTTGGTAAGTAATAATATATCATAATTTTATATATTTATATTTATTTTTATATTTAAAATTATATCTATTTAACAATGAAATATGCAGATGATAAAAACATTATTGAGTTTAATGTGTACAAGAATATGTAGATTGATATTATGGCATATGTTATTAGTGGAATATAATGAAATATTGTGGTTATTATTTATTAATAGTTTTTCAATTAACATAATATATATATTTTTATCTTCTTAATTTATATGAATACAGTTATAGGAGAGATATGAGATAGAGGGTTCCCATATTCATGAGAGTCAAGAAAAGATAGATGGTGGAGATGAGGGCTCATGTGAGTCACATTTTAATGAGGCTTCTTGGATATGGGTGATGAACAATGGACTTTAAAAAGGATGGTTGATTTATATACGTTCAAGATCAACCACAACTAGTTTTTATAGACATCGATGTGATGTTAGAAGATATATTAAAGTTATCATCATCATCATAATCATTTTCTAATGAAGAGTATGAGGTGAGGCTGTGAACTAAGGATGAGGTCATACAAAGATTTTCTAGAGAGTGGGAAGAGTAGTGATGATAGAGAGATCAAAAACATGTGGATGTGATAGAGTATATTCCATGGATCACATGTGGTTTAGGGATGGAGTTCTCTCCACAAACTAAAAAATATTTCATATCCATGCGAGATCTGATCACCCACCCATGTGATATTTTATGATGTATTATATGTGATAATATTTTTATGTTATATTTTAGTTTTAATTTAATAAAGAATGTGTTTTATTTTTATTTTTATTATAGACATTTTTTTTTTAATTTTATGATTATTTTTGAATGAAATATTATTTCATCACTAATGGATTCAATCCAAAATTAATTGTGGAAAAATAATAATCCATTGAAACTATTTATTTTTGACTGAATAACTTTGTAATAAAAAATAATTATTTGTGGAATATGAATATTTAAATCATAAAAAATTATTGGGATAAAATTATTTGAAACCAATTATAACAAATAATAATATTTTTAACATACTTAAAAATTATTTACTATTTTTGAGTGATTTCCATTGAATTATTTTTATTGAAATACATTACAAATGTTTTGTGAAAAAATTATTTTTTTGTGAGCATTAAATTTTTTGGTAAATATAAAAATAAAAAAATTTGGGTAATAAAACAAGGCTCAATATGCTCAAGAAATAAATAAATATAAAGAATATGTAAAAACATATAGAAACCACCCAACATGAGAATACAATTCAATTTGGAGTGCACATGAGTTTAACAATCAATTAAACTTACTTAAAATATGATTAAAAATAAAAAAATTCATTCAAAAATCATTTGAAACCCCATATATTAAAATTAAGTAATTTTCCAAAAATACTGAAATGTTTTTAATTTTCTAAAGAATTTGAGTGAGCTCAATATTCATTAAAACACACCAAAAATTAAAAAAGATGACAAACATGAAAAATTTATAAAAAATATGAAAACTAAAAACATATAAAATTAATATAAACATGTTGACATATGTAGAAACTTATGATTTTACTGCCTATCATTTACGCTAAAATAGAAAATAAAAAATTTAAGGGAAAAAGAAAAGTGAAGGAAATAAATTGAATGAGTTAATTTTTCAGAAAATATACTTGAGTAAATAAATTAATTCTTTCCACTTTAGAGCTATAATTTATAGGAAAAACTATCATAATAAATGAAAATAAAGAAATAAAAAAGAAAAATAGGAGATGAATTTAGTTTCAACCCTAAAGTGTATGAAGACCCTTGCCTTTATTACACATTAATTCATGATTTATTACATAAAAATACACATGATAAAACCCATAAGATCAAGAATACTAGAAAGTTTGGGTAATTATGAACAATATATAACAAATTAAAATAGTTTTGGGGGAAATTTTCATTATTGAAAAGTTCCTTAACATGCTCATAATATTCTATCATTCTTAAAACAACATGGGATAACCTGGGGAAATATGTAAGAAATGGGTGAGCTATAAATCCCAATAAGGGAATAAATAAATAATATTTGGAATAAATTATTACATGTTAATAAATAGTCATTTCAATAGGAGAAAAAAGGGATGAGAATCATAAATATGAACAATGATTCATGATATAGGATGATAACATAAAGGAAACATGGGGATATGTCAACAACATTAAACATGAAATCATAAACATAGGTCAAGGATAACCTCTAAGAAATCATAACCTGGTGAAAAAATTACCCTAATGGATTATTTTCAATCCCTAATCCAATAAATGATTTCTCATGAGACTAAAACATTACCCAATTTATTAGAGTTCTACATAATTTTAGGCACAAAAGTCGCTTTTATATCATGTATATGCGTAAGTGTGCCACATAGATTATATAACACTAGGATATATTTCATAAATTTAATCCCCAAGATCAAGGAGTGTGGGTTAAATACATATAATTACCTAATCAATGAATCATTGGTACAAGTTGGTTAATTCCCTTGAGTGGTAATTTGGGTGGATATTTAGGACATATTCATTTCGTATGAAAAATCATTGTGAAATTTCGGTAGCATAACGACAATACTTAAAGATTCATAAAAAGGTTTAATTAGAGTTAAAGGGGTCTCAAATAATTTTAATATCAAAAGGAAAGTAAAATGGATGTGAGAAAACATATATCAATATTAGGAATTGGAAATAAAACTGCATAAAATAAAGAAGTTGCTTGTTTAAAGAGGATAAGGAGAGGCCCCTTACTAATTTTTTCCATAGTAATAACTTAGGTAAATGATATAATGATATGGGATAAATGATATATCATTATTTGGATATAAATTTTATATTATTTGTATATTTTTAAGGTCAAGAAAACACAACCAATTGAGATTCAAAAGGTTGAATACAAAGAAAGTGATTAAATGGGAAAGAAAAGAAAGATGGCCCTTACCTTGGGTTGGTGATTCCAAAATCAAGGTAGGTGCTTCTTGGGAGATCAGGGGAAACTTAGGAGGACTCTATAGAGAGTAAATAAGATTAAGGACTCGATACAAGAGTTTTTAATGAAGATGAATGAGAGGTTGGTTGGGTTTATGTTGGAAAATATATAGGAGCTCTTTATTATTTCCCAAACATAGGTTTTACAACCTATAGAATAATGTAATCAAAACCACAAAACCTACCATGGGTTTTCCCAAGGTTTCTTTAAAAGGGGCATGGTTTTGTTTATTTTGTAATCAGAAGATAAAAAATCAATAATATATTACCCTTGGTGATGTGAAAGTGAGTCATGTTTATAAAGAATTTATTTTAAAACCTTAAAATATGATACCAGTTTTGGAGGATTAATTATATATTTATGATATTAATAAAATAACCTAAAATAAAATCATTTTAAAGGGGTAACTATATTTGGTCATGGATACCTTTTATAGAATTTATTACATCAAAATTGGGATTTTTTGATAGTATAATAGACATTGCATTTTATACCGTCTTTAATTATTATCCCAAAATTCGATTATCTCTTAAAATTCTTAAAAAATAACTATTGGATAATGTCAATATTATGATACCAAAAGTAATATTTTTTTATCCAATTAAATCTCTAAATTTTTTAATTTTTACTTTTAAATTAATAATTGACATTTATTGTGAAATGATAGGTTTTTTTGACAATAGTAGTTTTAGAACCCTTATAAAAAATTACATTTGACTTCATAAAAATTAAATTATCATTTATATTTTATAAAAATTATTTCATTTTTTTATTAAAATATAATTTGTTTTTAAAATTCATGAAATCATCAAAAATAATTTCTTAATTAAAATTGCATATTACACAATAATATAATTTTTATTTTTATTATATCAAAATAAAAATAATTTAAAAAGTAGCGATACTAATAATTAAATATTTTAATTATGCTATATAATATATATATTTATATTATCAATATCTTGATATATATCCCTTTTTTTACACTAGCAAACTCTCTAAGGGTATGGTTTGCGATAGTGAGACTTTCATGTGGGTTGTTTGGAATATTGGTTTTGTTCGTGATCTCTATAAGTTTGAAATTTTCCCATAAATGGTTTATCGCGTGCTTTAGTTGTTGGATATAGTCTTGTTATTGGTCAAGGGAAAATCCTTGTGATTATATCTCCCTTAGAATCTTTGATAAATGGGCTTCATAGGGTATGTTCTTACTCGTCATGCTATCACTTCCTTTATCTAAGTCAATTGGATTTATAAAGACCCTATATTTATAATAATCAAACAATCACTATTAAATAATTATATTATCGAATTATATGATTCTTAATTGTATTTTAAATTCAATTGGATATGATATTCCAAAAAAACAAATAAGTGCATATGTTTTCTATAACCATAATAAATAATGGGGAATTTAATTCAATTAAAAGTGAATTTTATTTATCAAAATTAGGGGTGTTACAATCTTACCCATTAAGAAATTTCACCCTCAGAATTTTCATTTCATAAAGTAAAATATATCAGATTAACTCTATTTCATCACCTATTTTAGTTTCCTTATTTCTTCTTCAAACATGTGGTTTCTCCACTACACTTTGACCAGGTGCATTGTCTTATTTCATCGAACTTTGTCACTATGATATAAGATCTTCACTAGATGATCCTCGTATGAAAGATCATTCTTCTATGGTACTACCTAGGGATTCAGAACATGTGAGGGTTCTGTTATGTGCTTCCTCAATGTGGATACATAGAACACATCCTTTACTTGAGATATGTTAAGTGGGAGTTCAAGTCAATATGCCACTATTCTGATGTGATCAAATATATAAAAGGGACCGATGTTTATTGGACCAATATTTACCTTATTTTCAAATATATAGGATTTATTCCATGGATATATGTGTAGGAATACCTTATCTCTAACCTCAACCTACAGCTATCACTAATGATTTTCAGTATATCTCTTCTATCGACTATAACCATCCAGGATGTGCTGCTAAATTGTTTTGAAATTTCCCCCATTTCCTTGACAATTTTGGATCCCAAAATCTTATGTTCACTAACTCCTTCCCAAAAAGTGTGCGTTATATATATTTTCCCATAAAGGGATTCTCATGTATATATTTTAATGCTTGATTGGAAACTATTATTGTATGAGAACTCAACCGAAAGAAGATGTTGTTCCCATCCTTCTTTTAATTCCATTCATCATGTTATCAATATATCATTAAGGTTTCAAATAGTATAATTATATTTTACTTCTGTTAGAGGGTGATAAGCCATGATGAAGTTTCTATCATTATTAAGAAAATTTTGACGATTCTTTTAGAACATGGAGGTAAATATTTGGTCTCAAATAGATACGATCAATAATGGTGTTACATGTAGCCTCACCACTACTCTAATTCATATCCTTATAATTTTATTGAGTGAGATGTCCTTTTATATTATACTGAATGGATAAGTATTTAAAATAAAATACACTACAACCCATACAACATTAATTCCTCTTGATGTCACTGGATGGTCAGTGACAAAGTCTATAGTTATGTTTTCCCATTTCCTTGTTTGTATGGGCAATAGTGGACTGATCCCCTTGTATTTTTCCTTTTAACCTTCACTTGTAGAAATAAAAGACACCTTGATGTATATTTTATGATCTTCTTCTTTATATTTCCCAACCAATAGTTATATCATAGATCTCGATGCATCTTTTTCTACTTGGATGGATGGAGTAGGTCGAGCATGTGAATCATCCACCATCTCATTTGTTAACTTAGGATTTGATGGTATACATAGTCATGACCAATATATTGAAAATCCTTCTTTACTAATTTTTAACTTTAAGGGTTTCCCTTTTATTATAGCTTCCAAATTCTTCATAATTTACACATCTTCTATTTGGTAATCCTTTATCTTATGTATAAGGGATGGTTGAACAATAAGTTTTGAAAGGATTGATGATGTTCCTTCTTTTATGATCCCTAGGTTCATACTCTAAAATTATAAGAAGATTGAATCCTTTTAAATTATCATCAATGATAAAATTTCTAGATCCTTTCAACTTAGAGCATATTACACATTATTTTCTTTCCCACGATGGTACTAGATTTAGCAGTTATATCCCATAACTAGCTCTAACCATCTTTGATGGTGCATATTCATCTCTTTCTCTGATAATATATATTTTATGCTCTTATGATCTGTATATATTTCACATTTTCCCCAAAGAGATAATGATGCCAGATTTTCAATATGAATATTACTGCAGCTAACTCCAAATAATGTGTTGTCTAGTTATATTCATGAACATTTAGTTTTATTTAGGAATATGAAATCACTTTATTATTCCGAATTAGTATACAATGCAATCCCTTCTTCAAAGAATCACTGTATACCATGAAAATTTCCCTAATTGTGGGTATCTTAATTACATGTGAATTGATTAAAATATATTTAAACTCCATGAAGCTCTCTTCAAATTCATTATTCTATAAAAATTTGACTCTATTATGAGTTATCTTGGTTAGAGGGTCTGACAGTTATGAGAAATATTTCTCAAATAGTCGGTAATACCTTGCAAGTCCAAGGAAAATATGGATATATGTCGCAAATGTTGGACTTAAACATCCTTCAATTTATTTTATCTTGTGAAGGTCCAATGATATCAATTTTCTATAAATGAAATGCCCTAGTAATGTTATATGATCTCTACCAAAGTTTGATTGAGAACTCAACCAATCATTTAGGAGGGAGACTAATAAATTATTTAGGAAACACATTAGCATATTCCCTTATAATGGGAATGTTTCCAAGAAGGTATTTTTCTTAGTTTCAATCATTTTAGATATGTATTATTTCTTTTAGGGAAATAATATTCATGCATGTGATGATGATATGAAAGAAGATTCATCATCCTCCTTGAACTTGTATAGAATCAAAGGGGGATTAATTGCATGAATGGGGAATTACTTATCGCAGAAATTTATTTTAGATTTATAAAAGGAAAAATATTCCATAAATATGATAACATCAAATTAAATTAAAGGGATATTGATAAAATTTTCAAGAAGAAAATTTCCCCAGACATTAACAAGTGAAACAATAATTAAAGAAGTTTTTTCTTGGTGATATAAAATCATTTCGATTTGTGTCTCCATGTTCTTTGAAAACCTACAAGATATGGTAATATGGAATGAATATAAATACAAAATTACATAAAAAAATATTGAGTAGATGTTACATGTAATTTAATCACCATGATCCATCTTAGCATATGACTTTCCTTGTTCCCTTGGAATTGGAGATTGTTAGTGCTCACCATGCTTTTCAGCCCTTGGAATGGAGAATTGTCTTGGATAATTCCAAACTTATCTAAATTTATGACATATAACTATGTATGGTACCTTAGATTGAACTTATTTTCTATTAATTTTGTTTTTCATTTTTCCATGGAAATTGGATACATTATTCCCTATCTTTCTACACATAAAACATATTTTAGTTCTTGTGTGACATTCTCCTTAGTGACTCTTTCCATATTGTTCTCATAAAGGAAATTGGGTCTCTTTTCCTTCATCACCTTTATCATATGAAATTACTTGAGAGGAAATCATCATATTATCTCAAATGTTTAATAATTTAACTATATACCAATTGTTAATCCTGATTTTGATAGCTGATTTGGAATAATAACAAGATGTCTTACCTGAGTTCCCATCATGTTAGGAATCTCATTTGGGCATTTATAAAATTTCCCGTCACATTGGTTGTTGACTCGTTTCCTCCCATTTCTATCCATTGGATAAAATAAATATAAAATTAGGGATGATTACTTCTAAACTATTTAACACATAAATAGAAAGCCAATAACATTTATGGGACCACTTATAAATGGAATTTATTCCCTTAAATTATGAATTTATAGGCTTTAATATAAATCATCCATGATATATTTTCTATCACAGACTCTTATGGGAATTTTTCCCTTAATAATGGTTCATAATAAGATTGTGGATTTACCAAATAATATCCCCTAGGAGTGTCAAACCAGGAGTGTAGAAAGGACCATTTTTAATGAAATAGGTGGTGATCAAGTCTAGTTTAATGTTCCCTTTTTGGTATTATTACCCATAAGTACCTCTATTCTAAATCCACATCCACTTGTAATATCTAAACAGGGATACATTTTCTTGGAAACCACTTACACTACACTTTACCAAAATTTTGAGATGTTTTATTATATTTAGTTTTATCCATAATGATTTTACAAGAGTTTCGTAATCTTAATCCCAAAAATAAATATACTTTACTCTATTACTAAATATGACAATTGTTTTCTTTATTACACTTTAATTCATGATTTATTACATAAGAATAGACATAATATGACCAATAAGATCGAGTATCCTTGTTTATTTGGGTAATTAGGTACATTATATATCAAATTAGAATATGAGGGGGGGGGGGGGGTACATTGAAATTATTGAAAACTTACTTAACATGTTCATAATATTCTATAGTTCTTAAAACTGCATGGGATAACCTGAGGACATACAAAAGAAAGGGGTATGAAATAAATACTAGTAAGGGAATAAATAATTAATAACCTAAAGAAATAATTAATTATTTGAAAAAAGGAAATTAAATTAGATATAAAAGGGGTGAGAGTCATAAATATAAACAACAAGTCATGTTATAACATGGGAACTTACTGGAAACATGGTAATGTGGAAATAACCTTAAACATGAAATCATAAACATAGGTTAAATATAACCACCAAAACATCCTAAAATGGCCTAAAAATTCCCATAGTTGATTAAGTTCACTCCATAATCCCATATATGATGTCTCATTAGACTGAAACATTTCCCAATTGATTGTAGCACTATATAATTTTGGGTTCACCCATCACTTTCATATCATGTGCATGCATAAGTGTTCTACATAGATCATACAACATAAGGATTTATTTCACAAATTTTAACCTTGTGATAATGGATTGTGGGTTAAATATATATATATGTACCAAATAAACTAATGATAGGTATATCTAGGTGAATAAAATTGAGTGGAAATATGGGTGGATATTCACAACACAATCCTTTAGCATGGAAAACCACAGCAAAATTTTAATAGCATAATGATAGTAGTAAACAGTTTATAAAATGTTTAATGAGAGTGAAAGGGGTCTCTAATCATTTGGATATTAAAATTAAATTAATGGGGATGTGTAAAAAAATATCCCAACATTAGAATTTTTAATTAAAATGCATAAAATAGAGAAGATGATTGAATAAATAGAAGAAGGAGAGAAACCCCTAGTAAATTTCAGAATAGTAAGGACTAATGTAAAGGATATAATGATAAGGGATAAATGATATCTAATTATTAATAAATAAATTAGGAAATATAGGTATATTTATAAGTTCATGAAAACATAACCAATTGATATTTAGATGGCTAAATAAAAAGACGATTCTTGGATAGAAAATAAGAGAAAGACATCCCATACATTGGGATGATGGTTCAATGTACATGGTTTTTGTTGTGATCTCAATGTGTTTGAACTTCTACCATAAAAAGTTTCACAAGTGATTTAGTTATCTGATTTCGGCTTGGGCTTAGTCAAAGGAAAATCTTAGTTATTTTATCTCCTTCAGAAGCTATGATAAATGCGCTTCATAGGGTTTGATCCTTCTATTTGTGGTCATCACTTCCTTTTCCAATGTCAATTGAATTTATCAAAACAATATATTTATATGAATCCTATGAACACTGTTCAATTTCTATTTTATCAATGATTATGATTATTAATGGTATTTTAAATTTTATAAGATATAGTATTCCAAAAAATAAGTTCATATGTTTTATATAAACATAATACATAATAGGGAATTCAGTTCAATCACAAAGGGAATTTTATGTATAATTGTTTGGGTTGTTACAAAGTACGTACTTTATTTTTACTACCTTTAATCATGTTTTCCATAAATTTATCACTAATGTGATAATGGATGTGGTTTCTTACCCATGTACCATGAAAGGTTTTTTTTTTCTATCCTCTTCACTTAATAGAAGTTGTTGAAGAACCCATGGATAGAGTATTTAAAGTAAATCCCCATACAAATTATGTTAGACTTGCATGGTGTGGGAAGGAAAATAAACGAGTCCTCTTCCTTTGATTCAGCAAAAAATATTTTATCACTTGAATATTAACTTCATCCAAGGAATTTCCATTTTTATCTATTGTATAAAAAATTTAACTGAATAGAAATTTAGTGAAATGTTCCATTTTAATATTATTTAATAAATAAATAACAATATATAATTCTTACCCATCAAGTAAAGCAGCTTGGAACTCAATATCTTTAGGGAATGACTCTAGTAACTTAGTCTTAGAAGGGGAATATTCTTATTTATCATAGTATAAGGACACTGATGAATTTTTTGATTCTAAAAACCTTAAATAATGGATGGTAATACTCAATTAAAGTTCAATAATAACATAAATAAAATTATTTATGGAAATACTATCTCCCTTAATTACCTTGGCTTTAATTTTATTTAATTTTTCAAATTCCACTTGGAGTTAGGTTGTTTTTAATAGAGAAATTTAGTCTATATCCTTCATATTTTCTTATAACACCACCACTTGGGTGGTGTATTATTACAAATAAAGAGGTAGGTATAGAAGTGATGATTTTTTATTTTCAAATATGGGAGAATCACATACCATTTTATCTTCTAAATTTTTTTCCCAATATTCATCCAAGTCATATTGATCTCCCACAAGTACATCAAATGAAATGTCTTCTTTTTGAACTAACTCAAGAAATAGTTGAAAAAGGTAAAATTGATCTTATATATATCCCCTCAAGACCTCATTAGGTACCATAACAATTAATTTAGGTGGAATTCATTTTACTTCATCGTTAATTTGTTCTTGTTATTTCACCCTCCATAGAGGTTTGATATCATTGTGAGAACTGGATTGAATATCCATTTTTGATATATTATTCCATTAATCAAAATTTATTTAGTATTATCACTTTTAATGAATCTTTCCAACTAGAAATATAATATCAAAAAAATAATATGAAATATCACCATAGAAATTCATCTTTAATCAAGGAATAACTAATATATAATGAAGTTATATTTTTTTCTGTTTTTTAATTTTATGATTTTTATGAAAATAACTACATAGATGTTATTATCATCCATGAAAATGAATCCAAATTGGAATGAGGGTATTTTTCTTGAATCCAACTTCAATAAATTCTTATTACCTATTAATTCACTATAGTGGTATAACTCAAGGTCGATCTCACAAGGAGGACACTTACAAAAACTATTTTTATATTGTCATTATTATATTATAACTAATATAAAACTATGAAATAAACTAATATAAAGGAGGATGAGAAATGAATATGATATATAAATAAATGAAAATATGTCATAAATAAGACAAATAAGATACACTAAGGGTAGAAAAGGAAGACTGTTCTTGGGAGTTTATAGTAATGGAATTTTTTTTATAAAATCATAATATAAATATTATACTAATTGTGGCATGTCAAAACACACTATACTTATTTATATTGTTATTACCATTACCAAGAACCTTTATTGTGTAAATATAATCTTCTTATAGACATATTGGAGAACTCTTCATTGACCAAAACTATATATGAAAAACTCTAATGTATGAATGAATCAAACATTGAAGGTAAGGAATATTAATAATAAGGAAGATGAATTTAATTTTATTTAAAATTAGGTGAACACTCATCCTAATAAATTTAACCACCATTGAAATTATTAAAATAGAATAACTAAATATTCATAAAAGTTCAATAATTCAAATAAAACTAAAATCTCCCTTAAACAATAATGAATTTAATCCCCCATTTTCAGTGATATGAGAATAAAATGGATGGAGAAAAAATAAAAAATAAAAAATTAGATAAGATTCAAAGAATAATAGATACTAATATATATTAAAAGTGTAGAAAAAAATTAGAAAATAAAAACCCAACATGTATTATGAAAGATGGAAGACTAAAATAAATAACCCTTGAGAGGGAGAGGATGTATAAATTTATAGGATGAGGGGTGGATAATTTATGTTTAAAAAGCTTCTAGAATGGTGTTGATCTATGTATTGAATGTTGATTCAATATGTTTTTATATTCATTTTCTATGAATATCCAAATTTATTATAGTATTAATCAATGATTTTTTTGGCATGGTGATGGTTTCAATTACAATATTTTGATTTCTAATACATTTATTACCTTAAAATAGGTAGAATATTGAACATATAAATTTTAAAAAACTATTCATATAAATGTTCTCTATTTTCATGTGTAATTTAAGTGCATTTAGACCATCTAGTCGTGATATATGAGCTCATATATAAATTTCATCAAAACTGGGCACATATTCCAATGTGTGATTTGTTTGCTATATTTGTGCCTTAAAACGTTGGATTCAATATCTAGTTCTTTTCAATGGAATTTCTCTCAGTAAAACTATAATTGTAAAAAAATCAAAAATTAAATTGGACTATAAAAATTTCTAGTAAAAATAGAAAATTGATTAAAAATACTTTAAAATTAATAACTCTATCATTTTCACAATTGAGAAACATTTATTTTAAAAACTTAAAAATGGTAAAATTACCTTAAATTAATAATTTTTATGGATTAAAACATTAAAATTATAGTATAAAATATTTGAAATCATTATCTTAATCAATCTATATAAAACCAAACCAAATAAAAAAATATTATACAACATTCTCTAAATGATTTTAACTAATTAAATTATTTAAATTAGTCCCATCATTATTTTTTTAATTATAATACATGTATAATTTTTTTGATGGTGTATGATGATTGTTTTATCGGATAAATCACAAAGGGGAAAATTTGTGAGTCATTTTATAAATAAATACCTCCAAATAGCATTGTTTTTTAATAAAAATACACATATACATTTTAGATTTTTTTTTATTTTATATATTTTTAGTAAAATTTAAATGTATTAAACATACAAAAAATGGTCAACAGCAAAATATGTATATACTAATTTAATGAAATAATCTTAATCCAATCACATCAGATCACAAACTTACTGGAGATATGACAATTAACATACCATGATATATAGCAGTAAAAATGAGGGGACTAAACAACCACTTTACATGTCCATAATAAAATTCCTATGGAAACATTAATTCTTTATTTACTAGAGTTTATTTCATAAACATCCTAACTTCAAACTAAAAAATATTTGGAATTTTACCTTGAAACGAAGAGTACTAAACTTCAAAAATATGTATTAATGAAAATCATCAACATAATTTTTTTCCAATATCATCAATAAATGTTTTACTAATATTATAAAAAAAATATTTAAATCTTAAATGAATATATTTGAATATAATAAAGTCAAAAATTATTTAAATAATATTTTTTTTTCAATAAACTAAGATTAATTTTCATGATGAATTTTTAGCAATCGATTATGACCCTCATATGTTCTTAAAGTTATAAGATTTAAATTCTTATGAATATATTTATTATTAAAGGGATATGAGAAAAAAATAACTAATTTAACAACTATGACAGAGATTTACTCATATCTAAGAAATATAATTACCATAATTTCTTCCCTTATTAGTTAAGATAAATTTAATTTATATTTAGAATATTTATTTTATTATTTTTTTTGAGTTCCTTTTTCAATATACTTCAAGGAACACTACAAAATTTCATGGTGATCTTTTATTTTATAACCTATTATAGTTATAATTTTAAATATTTTAATTTGAGAATTAATTAGTGACTATGAATTCATATTTAGAGTGATAATTGTATGTAATCATTATTATATATATTTCATTAGGTTTTTATATCCAACCATCTTCTTTACTTAAAAGGGAATAATTTATAGGAATAAAAAATTTTGAATCGAATTTTATTTAGTTGGTTGTCATAAGGGGTTTCTATTATTGGTTCCCATTATAAATTGTTTTAGGAACTATTAAATATTTATGTTTTTCTATTTTATTAGTTATTTTCTTTACATTCTTATTTTCAAGATATTTATCTATCATTTTATGAAATATTTTTTTTTAAGTTTTTATCTATTGGTCAATATAATATTTTCAACATAATAATCAAATTATCATAATATTTATTTTCCTCTATATTGAACATATGTGATATCTTAATCTAGTGGCCACTCAACTAGTACCCTAGCCTGGTCCACCACATGACGACATATGTGATTTCTAATACATCATAGGATACCAACTATCAATAGGGGTATAAGGAGGTATCGTAATGAGACCACCACCTCCAATCCATATTTTTATTTTATTGAAAGACACACTTCAAGTAAAAGTGGAAACCTTACAAAAACATTAATCGCCCGATTTCAAATTTCAAATTACAAGATTAAAACCTTTTCAAGATAAAGGAAAAGACTATCATCACCACATCGGACCATACCTAAAAATTACCAAAATCATGAAACCACTTAAAAGAAATCAGCTGGATTCAAAATTCTAAATATCAAAAGGCCATAATCACATCCACGATGACCGAGATGCCTCGGGACACGGATCCTCGAGCAGTGAGCCTCCTCGAGCAGCGCCCCTAACATCGAACCAACATATCATCACCATCATCTATATCGCGGGTGAGAAACCACCAGCAATCACCACCACAACTTCAATGTCGATGCAGAAGGAACCTTCACCCTTGCCGTCATCCAAACACCATGATGTCTTTATCCACGTCCGAAGACCATCGTCAACATCGTCACGCCATCGTCGCCCGTATCACCATTTATGGAAGAAATATTGAAAAATAAAGTGAACCACAAACAAAAAAAAGATCCATTGATGTTGATAAAGCCAAACCGAACATATCTATTGACGAAGAGGCTGAAAATAAGAACCAATCATGACTCTGGTCACACCTAGAAATGACCACCAACCCACCTCCCAAAACTTCTTAGGGCCACCGCACTGGCTCCGACTGTGAGAGGTGCAGAGGAACACGATGCCAAGGCAGGGATAATAGTGGCCAAAAAGGAAACTGAAAGAAGACTTCAAGCAGAATACAGCTTCACCAGGGAAATAACCTTTTATCTCCAACCCACGAACCCAAAACCTTATAGTTTTCACTGCTCCAGATCCGACTTGGATAGGAGGAGAGGAACGAGAGGCCAGAGTGGGGTATGAGCGGCAAAGGGAAATACATCAAGTAAAAACCACCAAAACAACTGAATACTCATCCATCTTTGATTATAGTATTCAATAGGTGCATCTCAGGCCCAAAAAAAATTAAAACCTACCATGAGGCCGTCTCTAGAAGACCTGCGTCGAAACAAGAAACTGTGCGAAGAATAGCCTTGGGTCGCATTGCATCAGATTTGCAACTCCACGTGAAGCCTCGCCACCATAGATGAACACAGGGACCATGAATCCCCCATAGCAACAACCTCAAGATGTAGATCCAATTCCTAGAACACACCACCACTAAAGAAGTCGAAGGGATGATGTCTGAAAAAGGGGCCAACTGCTGAAAGGATCAGAAGCACAGATGAAGAAGAGTTGAAATCCTAATCATGCCCGAGAGCTCTCGGCCGAAGCTGAGGTATCGTAATGAGACTATTCCACATATATTCGAGTCTTTAGTAATGTAAGAAATCATAGAGTATCATGAACCACACATTAAAATCAAAGTATGTAGACAAATTTAACATATAAACAAAAATAATATTGGGGTGGAACCTGCATATAGTCATATATACTTGATCACCAAATAATATGATCACATATAAAAAATAAAAAATAAATAAGAAACTGATGGGGCCAAAATCCCAATGCCATGTCTCATCTCATCCCAAGCTCCAAGTACAAGTTGAGCTATCCCACTCGATCAAAACTAAGCCTCTGCCTAAATAATGCCTGCAACTAAGTGATAGTCTGATAGGTTACTCAAGTGCAATGGTGGTATGATCAAGGTATGAGTACATCCCTTATTAGAGTACCACAAACATCATCCCTTATAAACTTGAAATTAAGTGATATGTTCATGTTAAAAAATGAGAATAAATAAACTATAATAAATAAATAAATAACAAATAAAATTACATGGTTTGGTGTAATTTTATAATATATTTGAGTACATATTCTAGAATATACCAACCAATATACCAAATACCATTTAGTTTTTGATCCTTGGGTTCATGACATTTATCGACCATACATACTTCATCTAGTGTTTTTTGTGTCTCTGATCACTTCAAAATAAGTCTCCAACTAGAAAAATATCATATTTTAATATATAACCTAGGAATCCCAAAACCTTAGGCTCAGAATGGTTAAAAATCATCACGAATAGTTGAAAAGTCAAACCCCAGGTATCTTAGGAATCTATCTGAACTCCATTCATATTGAATGGATCGTATTAGATTCCAAACATACTAGGTAATCCCTAAATCATAAGAATCTCTATGTAACCATGAAAAATAACTAGATCCCAAACATATCATGTATCCCAATTTTCATGTAATGTAATCAGGCTTGACTAGATAGATCCCTAGGGTAAACTAGAAATAACATAATAATAAACATAATAATAATAATTGTGATCACAATCCCAAAGATTGAATAGCTATATCCTATACTAGCTAGGCATAATATGGAACCTTTTCATCTATAGAACACCTTCTAGAATAAAGGTTGTACCACGATGTCTCTGGAATTATTCATATGGCTCAATAGTTGTATCTCAAGATACACACTAGAAATACATGGTGACATCAATGCAACTAATCTGTATCACATCATTTTCAAAATAGGCCCAAATCTGGATCCTAGGAAGAACCTTTGGGCATCCTTAATATCACCATTGAATCTCGTCAATCTCATTTGATGGGTCCTAGGCTGTATTTTTTGGAATTCATAGCTACATCAAAAGTAACTATGTAAAAGTATAAATAAAAGAGAGTAGTTTTATAAATTTATAAACCCAACACCACTTCCATAACCCCTCAAGATCACATGTTTGATTTTTTTTCTATGGTGAAACCTACTACTATTTCTACCCAAATCCCAGTATGCACCCACATTGGGTTGTTTAGTCCCCAGGGTACCCACTTGGGTTCTTTAGGTTATTACATAATAGAGGAACCCTACTAGGGCCCTTTGTCTCATTCAAGGCACTCAGGCCTAACCCATTTTATAAAGGATATATCACTCCTTAGTAGAGTTATTGTCATAACATGACCTCATAAGCCTCATGGGTAAGACTTTTAGGATATGGTCTCAGTATATGGTTCATAGTCCTTATCATGTAGTAATTTATGATAAGGTAGTCCCCTCACCCAACCCATCTAAAAATTTACAAATTTTTATCCACCTAGGTTAAACTCATCTCAAGGGTCCTCACCTGACCTACTGGGGACATCCATCTCTAGTCATGCTGCACCCTCTCTTAGAGATGTTCAAGTATCTATGTATCCTCTTAATCAAGGCCCTAAAAATCGATGTCTAAGACATTAATCTACCACACTAGGACTATAATAGCCCATCCACATAGTCTCTTTATTCTCATAGGATCATGGAGTTTAATAATTTGATTTAGATAAAACCATTTAAATTAACATAACAAATCAGAAATGGGAGAGACACCTTCTTATAGATGGTTCCACATGAAAATAAGCACACACACACACACACACACACACACATATATATATATATCATTAAATATTCCATAGGGCAACCAATAAGGACTGCCCACCACAATTCAATGCTTTATAATATTTTCCAAAGGCTACTAGTAAATCCCAAGGCCAATGCATGCTCCATTAGTTCCAATCCAAGATTGACCGACCAACCTGATCCCCTAAATCAATCCCAACATAAACAATTAATAAAATAAAATAAATTATAATTTACTATACCACTTATTAAAAGATGGATTAAACATTGAAAAATTACTAGTCATCTAATGATTGTAGGTTCATTGAGCATTGAGGTGTCGATTATCTCTGAAACACCCTTGAACCCAAACGAAGCCAAATCCCCAACTTAAACTAAAATTTAATCATTATTCTTTTTATAAATTTTAATGAAAAATGGAAAAAAATAAACAATTTATCATAAATTTGATGAAACAAAGAGAAGAGATAGGTTGACATCACCTTGAGGCATCCTCTTATAGGGCTATATAGAACACCTTTGAAATCAGGTGATTTTACCATTCTCTAGTGAAATCACAATTTCCATCCTAAACTGAAAAAGAGACCAATTAATACTAAAGGAAAAGGAAAATATATTAGGTAAGAATATGATTCATAACTCAATCCTTTTTTGGAAATACCAAAAGAATATTTCTAAAACCAAAGGGGAATAAAAGAGGGAAGGGGGGACACCCCCTACCATCTGAAGTAATGGGAAGACGAAGGGATGGGAATCCCCCCAATAAAACATGAGGTTGAAAATTTTTTGGTGGCTATTAAGAGGCTAGAAAATGGAATTCTGGTGGTAGCAGGATATAACCACCATGCAACCCATACACACCAGGAATCCTCTGATACTTTCCCAATCCCTATTATTACAATTAACCTTTATTCCTTATCCAAAATAGCTACTTTGAGGGGTCCCAACGTTTTGAATTAAATTTTAAATCCTGGTTAAATATTTGGACCAACCCCTAATTGGAATGTTCAAATTCCTCCATTAATTTTCTATCGGTATAAACATGGTGTCTCACAATCTCCCCACCACAAACCATCTTATCGCCTATATGTCTCTTCAAGCACACTAACATTATTATCGGCCTACTCATTTTGCTAAATCAAATTCAATGGTCACATTAAATTATTGAATTCTAATACAACCAATATCATGAAACTTTAATATAAGGTTCTTAACCCCTTAGAACATGATCCAACACTCGTATTCATTATCAAAAACCCTGATATGTCACTCCTTACAAATTTTCTATCTAAAGACACTCACATATCATCTTCTTATTTTTAATCTACTCTATGGTTCACCCTACTATAGAATTTATATTATAATAGATAATTATGATGTTATTGAACAACCATCATTAGAATTTCATATCAACGAATTCCTACAATGGTCCAACAACATGCTTGATGTGGTTTCCAAATTACCACACAAAAAATTACATGAGAAAATTATTTAAAAACTAGAACCCATTATCATTTCCAAAGTCATTGTTAAAATGGATGTGTGTCCACTATCCAAGAAAAACATGAGTACATCATCATTTCATAAAAAAAATCCATGGTTTTTAGCTCACCGCATTAAACTACACCTAAGAACAATGATTAGACATCCATTATATAACCTATTGTGACCCTAGCCTTTTATATATAAAATTACATGATTTTAAGAATATTTATACATCAGAGTACAAACTAAGGATCATAAAGTCTACTGTCTTGAAAGACTAGGTACATAATTAAACATTATAAAAAAACTTTTTATTTAAACTTCATAATGATCTACTATTTTCCATTGTGCTCATAAATCTGTATAGGGTAACTTAGGGATAACATGAATAAAGGGATGAACTAAAATCCTAGAAAGGGAATAACCATAAGAACAAATCATTAGCACATGGGATATAGGCATGACATGATGATATAAAAAGGAATATAACATATGGAATCACAACATATAAACATGGGATCATTTAAACATGGAATCATAGAAATGCGGCAGAAACATAAAACATGATTTACGATTCAAGGCTAAATACCAAGAACATTTCCTATAGTAGAAAAAACCATGGCTATCCACCAAGACCGTTGCACATAGTAACACAAGCCAAGGCTAACCGCCATGACCGTCACACATAATCATCTCGTGAGACTCAAATTTACCCAATGAATTAGAATTCTATCTGGGCACACCCATCTTACATTTCATTAATATGTTTTCCATATAAATAATCATATATAATGAATCTTACTTAAAAATATGTGTAACCCATGGAATGAATTTGGTACCACAATCATGACATAAAGCATAACCAATGGGCGTATCGTGAAAGTATCCATGAAAGAAATGAATTAGAAAATTCGTGGAAGCTCATACAGTAAAATAGGCATAAATCATGGTAAGCGATGTCAAATATAAGTGAAAAGATGTAAGAAATGTATTTGAAAATTGTTAGCATTAAAACATTTTTGTGACGTTTTAAGGAAAATAATATTGAGATTTTAAAATAGAAAAGATAAAAATCTTTTATATAAAGCCAGAAGTGAACCAATAAGGTTTTAATAATAAAAATACCAATTTTATATAAATAATGTTGTCTTAAAACATAGGATATATTGAACTTATAATTGGGTAAAAAATTGGGGAGTTCCCTTAAAATGAGTTTTCTTATTGGAAAGTATCGAGGAGAGAATCTCTTAAAAGAATGAGTATCCATGAAATAGAATGAAGGATGGATATTGAAACATGATTTTGGATCATATAAATATCATGTAGATGTTGTACATAAAAATAAAAATAGCTTCATTTGGGTCAAAATAATGATAGAGAAACCTGAAGGAATAAAAGCGGTTCAGGTAGAATTTCTTAGGGATTATCGGCATGGTATCAGGTGTACTTAAGAGTGATTAATGAGAGAGAAATGGGTTTCTTATCACTTATAAATCATGAGGGAAGTAATGGGGAGGTGAAGAATCATACCCCATTATTAGGTATTACACATAAAATGGAATATCATAGAGGAAATTCTGGAATAAAAGTGAAATAGAGAGGATCCCTTACCTTAAGTCCGTTGGTGTTCACCACTTGTTATTAATGACCTAAAGAAAAAAATTAGGTTTATTAATTAATAATTCCATAACCTCTTATATATGTAAAATATTTAATATAAACATTTTAAATTTTTTTCATGACCTTTTTTTGGGTTAAGTGGTTCAATTTCATTGTTCAGGTCTGTTTGTTTTCATGGTTTTCATGATGGATTTACTTATTTTCATGAATGGATAAACATTTAAGATGAAAGTGGTTGTCTAGAATTGAGTTTATATGAAATTAGTGATAATCCTAGAGATTAAATGGTTTTAAATTTAATTTTGTTACCTTGAGTGAATTCGAATCGTTAAATAAATAATTAATGACAAATGGTTGAATTAATTTTAGCGATTTTTCTCACAATTAACTTGTTTTGTATTATTATTTTACATCATGAGTTATTAAGGATTACAGAACATTAAATAAGATAAAATAAACACATAATTTTCTGGTTCAACCATATATATTGTTTAATGACTATAATTAAATATAGTAATAGAAATTGATAACCCGTCATCCTAGACTATACAAAATTAACACATCTCAAACAGTGTTTTCATTTCTTTCAAATAAAAGGTGGGGAAATGAGAGAAGATAATTAATTATACCATTAGAATAATATAATTATAATAAATTTATGTTACTGGAGTTATCAAACAATCTGGGTGAATGGAGGTGACGAAAGAAACATGAAAAGAAAAGAACGTAAAAGAAATAAAAGAATTGGAAAGAGGAATTTACCTCTTGATTTTATCTCTTTTGAGAACCTCTTAAAGGGAGAGGTTTTGGTATTTTGAAGAGACTAGGGGATGTTGTACATGGGGGAGGATCTTGGGATCATATTTGGGTAGGATATTGGCAAGACACAAGTCTTGAGAGTAGTGAAGAGAAGAGGGGGTGAGTGGGGTTTTTATAGTGGAGGAGAGGAGAGTTTTCATATTTTTTAATCACTACTTTATTAATATCCCTCAAGACCAGAAATAATGATGATTCCATGTCCAAAAATAGTAAATGGTTTATGTGAGTTTGAACCAAGGGTGGTGACATCATCCGTGATGCTAGTAATAGTATATTTAGCTTATATTGTATATATACGGTAAATTACCGTATTTTACTATTCATTAAAAAATTCTTGTATTTTAGAAAAATATCAAAAATTAACCATAACCATTTTTCAACATGTAGAATCCAAAAATGAAGTCCATTTTTCAAAAGTAATTTTCTAAATATGATAAATTTAATTATTAATTAAAATCATAATTTACTCAAAAAATAACGATTTTAAAACATTTATTTACTTACTCCAAAATATAGGTACATCATACTTCCACTTAAATCAAATTTATATATTATCATAGGTTAGTTTACTATTAATTAGGGTATATCCCTATTCATAAGGGTAAAATTACTATTCATAAGGTTTTGTTACTATTCACTAAAAATAAAGTTGGTCGTATTAGACTCCAAATAACTTACTGATTGCAATTGTGTATGTTAGATTTTTGAAATTCAAATCAAAGAGGTGACAAAATTTTGATTAAAGGTCACATAGTACTTAGTAGTTCATTGTGTTGTGATGTCATGTGATTATGGTACATATTTATAAGAAATGTATTTTCATTGATAAAACATTGGGTCGTTAGATTCTCCCCTAGTTATGAAATTTCACCCTTGAAATTTTGTTTTACATTCTAAGACATAAACAGGTGTAGGTAATTCTCCTTCGTTTCCTCCTCCAGTTCCCATGTGGCCTCTTCATACTTATAGTTTCACCATAGTACCTTCACCAGATGAGTTGTCTTGTTGTATAGAACTTTTCCTCTATAATACAAGATCTTCAATGGATGATACTCATAAGAACGATAATTCTCCAACTGTACCACTTCTAAAGAGAGTACATGTGAAGGATGTGGTTTGTACTTTATTAAGAGGGAGACATGGAAGACATCGTATACCTTCACCATTATAGGTGGAAGTGCGAGTTGATAGGCCAAAACTCTGACTCAATCAAGGATCTAGAAGGGTCCGATGTACCTGGGTCTTAACTTCCCTTTCTTTCCAAACCTCATGACCTTATTCCACAAAGATATAGGTAGAAATAGCATGTCTCCAACTTTGAAATCAAGGTCTCATCAATGATTATATTCATAACTCTTACGTAGACTTTGGGATGCCTTGATATTCTGTGGAATGGTTTTCACCTTCTCAACCATTTCTTCCACCATTTTATGTCTTAACAGCTTACACTCAATGACTTCATCCCAACACGCCGGTGTTTTTCACCTTTGCCCACAAAGGGCTTCATATTGTGCCATTTGGATGCTCTAGTGGAAACTATTTTTATAATAGAATTCAACCAGTGGGAGATATATGTACCGTCCTCCTTTGAAGCCCATATAACATGCTATTAACATATATTCTATTTTATGAATAGTTCACTCAGATTGGCCATCAGTTTGAGCACGATAGGTTGTACTAAAGTTTAGTTCAGTTCTTAGAGAATGATGGAGACTTTTCTAGAACTTTGAGGTGAATCTCAAATCATGATCGGATACAATAGATAGTGGTACTCCATGTAGCCTTACCAACTATATGATATATATCTGTGCAATTTGATCTAATGAGAAGTCCTATCGAATCATAATAAAGTGAGTTGTCTTTGTAATATGGTCCACAATGACCCATATAGCATAGTTTCCTCTCGATGCACTTGGAAGTCCAGTGACAAAGTCCATGGTGATGTTCTCCCACTTATATATTAGTTTGGATAGTGGTTGCATCATCCCCTTAGACATTTTCCTCTCAGCCTTCACTTACTGACATACTAGCCACTTTGTTTTATATTCAGCAATCTCCCTTTTCATATTGTCCTCCCAAATGTTTTCTCCGAGATCTTGATACATCTTTGTGCTCCCTATGTGAATAAATAAGGCTGAGTTATATGCATCATTAAAAATATCCTTATTTATCTATGGATCAAATGGTACACATAATCATCACCCAAATCTTACAACCCATTCATCATCAATCATAAACTCTGAGGATTTCCCATTTCTGATAGATTCCACCCTTTCCATAATTTCCACATCATGTCTTTGAGAGTCCTCTATTCTCTCCATGAGGGATGGTTGAGAAATAATTTTAGAATGGATTTGTGATGTTACTTCATTAATGATTCACATATCCATCCTCTGTAAATCGAAGAAGATCAGATCCTTTTCAATTCCCATCATTGATAAAGATGCATGATCCTTTTTACTTATATAATATTCCACCTTATTTTCCTTACCGAGATAGTAGTTGATTGAGTAGTCATAATCCTCGATGAGATCTATCCATCTTTGTTGGTTCATATTAATCTCTTCATATGTGAATATCTATTTGAGACTCTTTTGATCAGTATATATCTCACACTTCTCCCCATAGAGATAATGCTGTCAAATTTTTAATGCAAATATCACTACCTCCAACTCCAGATAATGCGTAGTATAGTTTTTATTTTGGAATTTCAGCTTCCTTGAGGTATAGGCTATCACTTTATCATTGTGCATTAGCACACAACCTAAGACCTCATTTGAAGAATCACTATACGCCACAAAGAGTTCTCCACTTGTTGGGAGTGTGAGTACTAGCACAGTGATAAGCCTATTCTTAAACTCCTTAAAATAGTCTTCACATTACTGAGTCTAGAAAAACATTAGTCCCTTGCATGTCAACTTGGTCATTGGGTTAAATGATCATGAAAAGTTCTTCACAAATCGTCGATAATACCTTTCTAGACTTAGAAATCTGTGGATCTCCATTACAGATGTTGGCTTGGGAAACTCTTTAAGTTTTTTTTATCTTGGAAGGGTCCACAGATATCCCTTTGATGGTGATAACATGCCCCAAGAATGATACTTCCTCCATCCAGAACTCACATTTACTATACTTTTCATATAGATTCTCCCTTCACAAAGTCTTTAACACAATATTCAAATACTCCTCTTGTTCCTCCTTGCTCTTAGAGTAAATCAATATATCATCAATAAAGACTACCACAATTTTGTAGAGGTAATCTCTAAAGACTCTATTCATTAAATATATGAAAATTTCTTGAGTTTTAGTGATTTTAAAAGGAATCACTATGAACTCATAGAGTCCATACTTTATTCAAAAGGAAGTCTTGAGAAAATTTTCCTTCCTCATCTTTAATTAGTGATATCCCGATCGAAGGTCCACCTTAGAGAAATAATTGGCCCCATGAAGCTGATAAAACAATTCATCTATCCATGGAAGGGGATACTTGTTCTTTATCATGATTTCATTGAGCTTATGATAATCAATGCAGAAGTGCATTGATCCATCCTTCTTATAGATGAAGAGGACTGGCACACTCTATGGTGAAGCACTAGGGTGTATAAAACACTTCCCTAGATTCTCATATAACTACTTCTTCAGCTCTTCTAGGTCTACTATAACCATTCTGTTAGGTGTCTTTAATACAAGTAGAGATCTAGGAATAAGTTCAATTAAGAACTCATCCTCTCGGTCAGGAGGAAGACCATGAAACTATTCAAGGAATACATTAGTGTAAACCCTCATAATGGGAATGTCTTTAAGAATGATTCTATCCTTTTCCTGAATCATTTGAGCTAGAAATTATTGTTCATAAGGAATTAATATCCACACCTGAGACAGTAATTCTAAATGAGATTCATCTTTCTCCTTACACTTGTAAAGAATTGGAGGATGCTTCGAGATGTGAAGAGTGATATCCCTTTCCCGATAGTTGATGTTAGATTTGTATAAAGATAGACAATCCCTCCCTAAGATAGTGTCAAACTCCACTAAAGGAATTATGTCAATATTTTCTGGTAGGTTAAGTCTACAAACATTAATTGGGGAGGAGTTATAAACCATGGAATCAATAATTTTCCCATTCACTATTCTCATAGATAACTTTTCCTCCAAATTTTTAGGTCGTGTTTGTACAGTTCTACTAAACATTCAAGATATGAAAGAATGCGTTGAACCAGAATCAAATAATAAATTATCTATTCTTGAATGAATAAATAGCATCCCTGTCACCACATCATTGTTCGGATCCACCTTAGTAGTAGTGATAGAATAAACTCTTCCTTGTTGCCTTGGAGGTTATTGTTGATTTCATTCGAAAACCCTTGGATTAGGGAAATTGTTTCCATAATGCCCATGCTCCTTGCAGTTGAAATAGTGCACCACTAGATGAGAATTGATATGAACCTTACATTATTATTACACATTAGAAGGATTTTTCATATCCCTTTGACAATTATTGGCTAGATTTCCTAGATTTCTACATTTTAAGCAATTACTATTTCCCTTTAGATAGTTCCTAGGATGATTCTTCCCATAACTTTTACAAGTGGGATATTTGGGCTTCTTTCTATCATGGGAATTTTTTGATGAATCACCCATGTTGTTTTCCATTTTCCCTTCTTGTCACCTGGCCCATGAGACCACAAAGAGTCTCCAATCTCCATTTCAACCTTAAGGGCACAACAAACAATATACTCATAACTGTCGAAGTCTTGGATCTCCAACACCTTCCATAGAATTAGATTTATCCCGATAAAGAAGAGACCCCCTTGCTATTAGTGTTCATGAAAAAACCAGAGGCATACCTTTCAATCATTGTAAAGTTTTCTTCATACGCCCCAATGGACTCATATTCCTTATATTTGAGGACAAGGAACTCTCTTTCTATTTTGAGATGGAGGGTTCATGGAAAATATTTATTGAAAAAAATCCTCTTGAATTACTCAAAATCTATGGAATCAATTTCCTCTTAGGAATTTTAATTCTTGATCAGTGTCCACCACTAATCAGCTTCCCCATCAAAATGATAGACCACTGGTAAAAATTTCTCTTCTTTAGAGCACTAGAGGATAGAGGATATCTTTTTAGTGGATTTAATCCACTATATCGCGAGGAGGGGATCAAAAGATCTGCTAAAAATGGGAGGCATTTTATACATGAAGGATTGTACAAAAACTTACTATTTTCTTGGAGGAGGATGGTATTCCACGCGATTCATGTTATTACTCATAACTTGAGATGGCTGACCAAGTACTGTCATGAAGTTTTGAGCACCCGTTCCCATCATATCAGGCATATCATTAGGGAAATCTTCACATTTCCTATCACATTGTTTGTTGGAACATATTATTCTATTTCCCTCTATTAAATAAGAAAAATAACGTACATTTAGATGGATTTAATACTTAGTTATTGAACATCAAAAGGAAAATTTTGAACATAAAAGGATAAACCTATAGAGGATAAGTATATCCTAACTTTTGATTTTTTAGGTATTAATATAGGTTATCTTTGATCTATTTCTTAACTTATATTCTTATGGAATTTTTTTATTCCCTAAATAATGGTTTTTACTAAGCTCATCAATTTACCAAAGAATATCCCCCAGGAGTGTCAAACAAAGAGTGCAGCAAGGCTCGTTGTCGTGTACCAGGATACCCCAGGCCAAGCCCAAAACTCCTTTTTGGAGTTTTAAATTCTAGGTACATCTATGCGAGATCTGCCTCTACCTATTTGTATCCATATAGGGACATATTTTCTTGATAAACCACTTACTCTATACTTACCAAAATTTAGGGATGTTTTCTTATATTTAATCTCATACTTAAGGTTCTCACTAACGTGCTCTATTCCTAATATCTAAAAATAACTAGACCATCCTCTAATACCAACTATAGAGACCCTATCCTTTTTCATATAACATTAAATAATTTTAAGCATAATTATACATTAGAGTACAAGCCAAGGATCATAAATTCTAGTGTCTTGGAAGACATGGTACATAATTCAACATTATAAAAACTACTTTTCATTTAAAATCCATATTGAGCTCCTATATTCCATTGTTCTCATAAATATGCATAGGATAACCTGGGGATAACATGAACAAAGGGATGTTATAAAAGCCAAGTAAAGGAACAACCATAAGATCAAATCATTAGCACATGGGATAGAAGGCATGACATGATGATATAAAAGGCATGTAACATATAGAATTACAACATATAAAAATGGGATCATTTAAACATGGAATCATAGAAATGTGGCAGAAACATAAAAAATTATTTTATTATGATTCAAGGATAACCACCAAAACCATTTCCCATAGTAGCACAAGCCAAGTCTAACCACCAAGACTGTTGCACATAATAGCACAATCCAAGAATAATTGCCAAGACTGTCACACATAATCATCTCATGAGACTCAACTTTACCCAATGAATTGGAGTGATATTTGGGCACATAAATATTAAATTTCATGAATCTGTTTTCCACATAAATAATCATATATAATCAATCTTACATAAACATAATTGTTTCCCATGGAATGAATTAGGTACCACAATCATGACATAAAGCATAAATAATGGGCGTATTGTGAATGTGTCC
This sequence comes from Viscum album, assembly GCA_963277665.1. Lineage (NCBI taxonomy): Eukaryota > Viridiplantae > Streptophyta > Magnoliopsida > Santalales > Viscaceae > Viscum > Viscum album. The sequence continues at coordinate 1,190,263,631 of OY728123.1, read as the reverse complement.
ATGAAAGAAAGGAATTAGAACATACATGGATGTTCATAAGGTAAAATAGGAATATATCATGGTAAGTTATGTTAAACATAAGTGACAACATGTAAGAAATATATTTTATAAATTTTATCATTAAAACATTTTTGTGCGGTTTTATGGAAAATACTATAGAGATTTTAAAATAGAAAAGGAAAAAATCCTTTATATAAATCCATAAGTGAACTAAGAAGGTTTTAATAATAAAAAGACTTATTTTATAAAGATAATGGTGGCTTAATAATGATGATACATGTCACTCGAAATTGGGTAAAAATTTGGGGAGTTCCCTTAAAATGAGTTTGCTTATTTGGAAGTATCGAGGAGGGAATCACTTAAAATCATGTATATCCCCGAAAGAGAATGAAGGATAGATCATTAAACATGAGTTTTGAGAATATACAAAAACATTTATAATTTGTACATAAAATTAAAGGACAACTTCATTTGGATAAAAATAAATTTAGAGCAACCTGAAGGAATAAAAGCGGTTCGGGTAGAATTCCTTATAGATTATCGACATGGTATCAGGTGTACTTAAGAGGTATTCATGAGAGAGAAATGAGTTTATCATAAATTATACATCATGAGGGAAGTAACAGGGGTTTGAATAATCATACCCCATGATTAGGGATTACACATAAAATGGAATAGCATTGAGGACATTCTTGAATAAAAGTGAAATGGAGATGATACCTTATCTTAAGTCCGTTGGTGTTCTCCACTTGTTATTAATGACCCGAATAAAAAAATTATGTTTATTAATTAATAATTCCATAACCTATTTTATATGTAAAAGATTTATTATAACCTTTTTAAGATCATTCATGACCCTTTTGAGGGGTTAATTGGTTCAATTTCATTGTTTGTGTTTGTTTGTTTTCTTGGTTTTCATAATGGATTTACTTATTTTCATGAACGGATAAACATGTAAGATGAAAGTGGTTGTCCAGAATTTAGGTTATATGAAATTAGTGAACATTTAGGAGATTACATGTTTGTAAATTTAATTTGGTTACTTAGAGGGAAGTCTAATCATTATATAAAACATTAATGAAACATGATTGAATTAATTTTAGTGATTTTTATCACTATTAATTTGTTTTGTATTATTATTTTTCATCATAATGGAATAATGATTACAGAACATTAAATAAGATAAAATACACATATAATAGTCTGGTTCAACCATAAAAATGGATTCATTACCAGAATTGAATATAGTAATATAAATTGATAACCTGTCGTCATTGATTGTGATAAATTAACACATCTAAAATGGAGTTTTCATTTCATTCAAATAAATGGCGAGGAATGGAGAGAAGACAATGAATTATACCATTAGAATAATATATTTCAAGTAAATTTATGTTACTGGAGTTATCATACCATTTGGGTAAAGGGAGGTGAGTAAAGAAATAAGAAAAGAAAAAAACTTAAAAGAAATAAATGAATTGGAAAGAGGGATTTACCTCTTGAGTTTATCTACTTTTATAACCTCTTAAGGGGATGGGTTTTCGTATTTTTAAGAGACTAGGTGATACTGGACGTGGGGAATGAGATTTTTAAGAGATTTTGGCAGATTATTGGCAAGGTACAAGGCTTAAGATGAGTGAAGAGAAGAGGGTAACATTACTATTCATAAGGGTATGTAATTATTCACCAAAAATAAAGTTATTCATATTATACTCCAAATAACTTATTTATCACAAGAATTTATGTTATATTTTATAAATTCAAATCAAAAAAGTGAAAAACTTATGTTTATATGTCACATAGTACTTATTTTTTTTATTATGTTGTGATTACATGTTATTATGTGACATATTTATAAGAAAATAATTACCACTGATAAAACATTGGGTCATTACATAACCTGTCTCACAAATTATATAATACCCACTGAAACATTCCCATAAAAACATGATGATGATTCCGTTTATCCTAGAGTAACCCCATTATCATTTTAATAGACCCATATAAGTCCCAACCTGAACTTCGGTGTGATTTAGTGGTTTAATTCTCAATTGACCAAATCCACCATCACACCCCAATTGTGAGAAATGACACATTTCTAGCGCGATCATGTTCAAACCATTTCAAAATTACCATAAAATCAAAGATAATGATCAGATTATATTAAATAACATGTATAAGTCTTTACCCAATATTACCTATAGAATCTAGTGAGAATCAGATTCATTCATCCACCAACATCAAAATGAAACAACACCCCCTAACAACCGATCCCTTTCATCTATGACAACTCTAGAACACAATTCATATCTCTATTACTGATTATATACTATCCACCATATGGGTGTCATTGTCATCACATGACTAGGTTAGAAATCTGATCCCCTACATCCCATTCCCTGTCTATCCCTGAGTTCTATGGCTCAATAGGATTCATGTAGCATCCTCATTTTAAAAAATCCTTTTTGGTTTAAATTAATAAGTCATATTATGTAAAAATATAAATTTTCCTAAAAAATATTACCCTAACCCATTTTTTTAGGGTTTATAGAAGGGTAAAATGGGTTTCCAAGCCTTTACATAAGGGTAGAGTGGTCTTTCTTGAGTTTCATATTGGAAATGACACTTTTTCTTATGCTATGAATGGGTATATTACTTTTTCTATGGCTTACATAAGGGTAATCCAGATTTTCCATAGGCTATGTAAGGGTAAGTTTAAGAAACAACTATTGTGTAGTGGTACCTACTACTATATAAGGAAAATACCCTATGTATATGAACTATGTTAGGGTAAATATATGTTTGTATAGGCTATATAATGTTAGTCCCTTTTGTATATGGGTTGTGTTAGGGTAAGTTTTATGTTGATTAAGGGTATACTTAGGTTTCTAAAGGATGTGTAAGGGTACCTTATAACTACATAAAGCTAATATGGAGTTCCTAGGGCAATATAAATGCAATTACACCCCTATATAAGGGTAAGGAACACTTTTAAAGGTTGTGTAAGGGTAACTTTAGAGTTTATTATGGGTATCATGAGTTCTCTTGAGTTGTATAAGGGTTAATTCTAGTTTATAAGGGTTACGAATGGGTATCCTAGAACCCTTATATAACAAATAAAATATATATAATCATAAAACCATGTTCACTTAACACTACACCCTTTTACGGAAAAATACTTTAAAAACCTTCTTTTATGTTTCTTCTTTCTAAAACGTTTTTATAAATCATTTTTTGTTAAATTTAATACCATAAATGATAGGAATTTAATCCATTAACTCATTTATAGATTTTAATTCCTTAGAAAATATTTTAAATACTCAACATTCATGATTTAAGTGAAGATAAATAAAATGATTACTTCAATTTATTGTGTTTAATGATGCAAACCTGTTTGAGGTTTTCCATCATGAAAAATATATAAAACATCATACATTTACTTTTGGTTATTCTCTTGAGTATGGGAAGCCTAGAACTTATTTTTCTTGGATATGAGATTTCTTCTTCAAGCGAACTTGGTTCCTCTTCTGGTTTTCAGGCATTAAAAAACACACACCCTCTATTTTTTTGTGAAATATTTAAAAGGGTTAATTTTCATGAGTTCTTTTCCTTTATCAATTTGAAAATAATATTTCCTAACATTTTTGGAGGAATTTAATAAATACTTGTTAAATGATAATAATCTTGAAATAATCAATAGATGATACAGAATAATTTTCATTTCAAACTCAAATTTTTCTAGAGATATATAATATTATCACAAGTTAAATTAAAATCATTCTTTGGGAAAGAAACCATTAAGAATATTCTATGTATTAAAATTATTATTTGGAAATTATCTAGGAGAGAGAAAGAATTAACACATGTATAAGTTTAATTATTCTCTAAAATAATTTTTAATTATCAAGAAGGGTAATATGGAATAATTTTGTTTATTTTTTATTATTTAAGAAAATGAATCTATTATCACATGTTCTGTTTTTATTTATATGAAAATAAAATATATATAATATGTTATAGGAATCCTCAGAGAGAGGTTTTAGATTATGAACACATGGGAGTAATTCAGGTTAAGTTTCAATGATGATCCTTGGCGTTCTTCATTGATGAGATTGAGGTAGAATGTCCTTAACTATCATGCAAGTCTTATATGGGTTATTGGAATGAGTTTTTGTGTGTTTGTGTTGCCCTGAGAAACCTATGTATGATGCTTGATCACATAATGTGTGTTTGTATCCTAAAACTATTCCTATGCTTCTTTAAAATAATTTTTTTGAAGATGATATTTCATGTCTTCACATGATGTTGATCTATCATATATTATACACGTTTTCATGTACTGTTGTTGTCTTTATAGTTCATGCAGGAGCATCCATATAGACAATCCCCATCTAAGAGGGATCTGTGTGGAATTGATCAACATGTACACGGATTATCCACCATAGTAATAGAAGCATCATATATATTTTTTGAACTATCCTAATGTGGAGGGGGATGGGTCAGAAAAGGCTAGTGATATTATTTCTGGCATGATGTCAAAGAAGGTATCGCTATTCTCCGAGGACCCGATATATATTTTGTAATTGGGTGATATATTTTTTTATAGATGGACCCTATTTATATTCATGTAATTAACCCTCATATCTTATGAAATTATGTTAAGTTTCGTTGGTGGTGTCTTACTAAGTCTTGTACTCACAACCTACTTAGAAATTTTAGTGAACTTATAGATTTCATGACTAGGGATTTAGTGAAGGGAAAAGGACATGTGGTAGAAGGTGATTTGGTAGAGAAGGATACTATTTACGTTTCTATATAGTCTTTGAGTAGTGTTTCTATAGTTTATTTTATTTTTTGGATTCACCTTTTACCTTGTATCTCTTTTTAGTTTTGGTTTATATATTGAGAATACAATATTTTTGTTGCATGGGTTATCATTTTTGTATAGGTTGTTTCTAATTTGATGATTATAAATTTATTATTTATTATTGATTATTGTAGTTTATTCTTTTTATATATTCTAATATTTATCTGATAATAAGTATATATTCTCCCCAATGATAGACTTATACCCTCACTGCTAGTCGGTAGCCACATGCATATGGGGAGGTGAACATGTGTTCATGTGGAACTCTACCTTAGACCCATTGGTTTAGGAAGAGGTTATAAAAATATGGTATCAAAGTACCATGATTCACTAACTTTTTTCATCTATTTTCCTTAGGTAAGGATAGGGTAGACCAAATATAGGAAGGTTGAGACTCGAGTAGGTGAACTATGTCAATGTTTGATCAACACAGTATAGTGGGCCTATGAGTATCTATAAGGTGTGGAATTTATGTTTTTTTTCATTTTGATTTTTCTATTGATTAAATTCACCATGAGTAATTCCCATGATGTTGATATATTGGTTTATTGAATTTGGTGTGTGTGTGTACATCATGTTCTTTATTTAGGTTCACATGCCATATATACATGTTTCTTATATTAGATAGATCCCAAAAAATTATAAACTTGTTGATATTATGATATGTGATTGGTGCATTATTTATTTAATCTTGTTGGATTCTATGATTTAGTGTATATGTGTGGCTATGAATAACATGTAGGTACCATAGACATGACATGGGGTTTGGGTAGTTTTTAGTGGTTTATACCTTATTATTATTGGTATCCTCTTAGGTTGGACCTTGTTTGGAACTTTTGTGTGTGGATATGTGGTTTTATGTTTCCTTGGTTAAGCAATTGACTTTCTCTAAGGTTGAATGAGAAAGAAAACAATAGATACTACTTGAGGATTAGAATTCTGTAGAGGGGGATAATTGTAACATCCTCATTTTTATAAAACCTTTTTGGTTTAAATTCATAAGTCTTATTATAGTATTTTTTTCCAAAAAATTACATGCTTACTCATGTGTTTTGAGGATAATGCAAGGGTAAAATGGGTTCCCAAGAATCTATGTAATGTTATAGTGGTTTTCCATGAGTTTTTTAAGGTTAAATACACATTTCCATAGGTTACAAAAGGGTAAATTCCTTTTTTATGACCTATGTAAGGATAATAATGAGTTTCCATAGGTTGTGTAAGGGTATGTTGAAGAAGAATCCATTCCATAAGGGTAATGGCCACTATGTAAGGGTAATCCCTAGTGTATATGAATTGCATAAGGGAAATGATTTATTTTTTAGGGGATACATAAGAGTAATACACTATGTATATGGGCTATGTAAGGGTTAGGTATGAGTTGCATAAGGGTTTCCTTAGGGTTCCAAAGGATAGATAAGGGTACATAGGTGATATCTAAAGGTAATCTAGAGAACTAATGGCCTTTAAAGGGTATGCATGCCGCTATTTAAGGGTAACCAAAAGTTTTTAATGGTTGCATATGGATAAATTTAGAGTTGTGTAAAGGTAACCTGAGTTCTCTTAAGCTGTGTAAGGGAAGATCCTAGTTTCTAAGGGTTAAATAAGGGTAATCAAATACCCTTATTCAACACAAAAGAGATTCATAAGTGTAAAACCATGTTACCCTTACACAACTCCCTTTTCATAAAAATACTTTAAAACATTAATTTATGTTTCTTATTCCCTAGAACAGATCTATAACTCATTTTTGATGATTTTAAATGCCATAAATCATAATAATTTATTCTACTGACTCATTTTAATTATTTAATTCATGAATAATTATTTTAAACACTCAACATTCAATATTCGAGTAAATACCAATTATTGGTTAATTTAAGTTTTATTTTTTAATACTAGGAACCTATACATGATTTTCATTTTTAGAATATGCATGAATATTTTTTCCTTCATTTTTGGTTATCCTATTGAGTCAATTAATCCTATGAATTATTCATCTAGGATCTAAAAGTATTCGTTGAATTAAATGGGTTATTCTTCTATTTTTTGGGCATGAAAATATTCTGTCTCTCCTATATTCGTGGTGGGGTGTTCAAAAGGGATAATTTTTAGGTATTCTTTCCGTTATTCAAATTTAAAATAGTTTTTCCTAATCTTTCCAGGGGAATTTAATAAATAATTATTAAATGATAATAATTGAGAAATTATTAATATATGGTAAAAAATAATTATCATTCTTAACTCAAATTATTTTAGAGAGATATAATTTTATCACATGTTAAATTATAATAATTTTTTTTGAGAAAGAAACTATTAAACAAATGTTATGGATTAAATAGATAATTTGGAAATTATCTAGGAGAGATAAAGTATTATCACCTGTAGAATTGTAAATATTTTCTAAAATATTATATAATTGTACATAAGGATAATATTAATTTATAATTTATATTATGGATTACTATGGAGAGATAATCTATTATAGAAAGTGGTGTTTTTGCTTCTTTTGTAAATAAAAATATATAATTAGTTTTAAGAATCCTTGGTGTGTGTATTGAGTTGAAAATAATTTGGATGTAATTCAAGTGACATTTCCTTCAAAAAAATCATATTTCTTCATCAATTATTCTTAGGTATAAATCCATTATCTTTCACACATTTCTTATATGAGTTATTTTCTTGATTTTTGGTATACATGTGTAACCCTGAGAAACCTATGGACGATTCTTGATCACATGAGGTGTGTGTGTGTAGCCACTACCCATGCATGTGTTTCTGAATATGGAATGTTCTTATGACGATGTTTCAAGACTTGATTCTAAGTTAATCTCTCATATTGTATACATATTTTCATGTACTATTGTTTTCTCAGTAGTTGATATAGGTGGAGCCATATGGGCCATCCAATTTTAAGAGGGATGTGTTAGAAATTGATTGGAATGTAAATGGAATATCTCCTAGGGGAGTGATGTTTAATATATAATTTTAAATTATACAAATGATATGACAGATGTTTCAGATATGAATAGTGATTTTCTATTTGATATGGTGCAGATGTAGGTAGATAGTATCGCTAAGGACCCAACATACATTTTTTACTTATGTGATATATATATTTCTATATATACACTCCATTTACATACATGTAATTCACTTTTATATATTATTCATTGATGTTAAGGTATTTTGGTGGTGTTCTACCGAGTCTTTTACTCACACCCTACTCAGGAATTTCTTCTCACATATAGATTTCATGACTAGGGGTCTAGAGAAGGAAAAAAGTCATATGGTGGATGGTGAGAAGGTATAATAGGAGGATGCAAACATTATTTGATGGAGTTTGAGTGTGATGTACGATGATTATTTTATTCACTGGATTTACCTTGTACCTTGTATCCTTACCTTGTTGTGGTTTATATATCTGGAATTTCATATTGTTTCTTAATGGGTTAGAGGTTTTGTATATGATGATTCTACTCCGATGGTTATTAATTTAATCATTATTAAGGATTTCTATTATCTATTATTTTTATCTACTCTAATGGTTACCTAATACTGAGGGTATAGAGTCCATACTGACCGACTTAAACAATCACTGGTAGTTGATATCCTCTTACATATAGGGAGACATACTTGTGGTCATGTGGAACTCTGGATTAGTACCAATGGTTTTGGTTTGGATGTTACATTCCAACCCACTTTTATAGGAACATACAATCAAAACACCATTTTCACCTATTACCAGGTTATAAGAATATCATCTATATCTTTTTCTGAATTTCAACTCATAATGAGGGTCAATACCCTCAATCAGCCACTAGTGAAATCTCTACTACATGGACTCACTTATGCTGTTCCTCTAGTGAAACATCAAAAGGATATATGTCTATTTTTATGTCTCTTCTCTAATTATACACTCATATATCACAAGAAACACCCATTTGGGATCAACCTTGATTAGCCATTCCATCACATCTGATCTATTATTGATGTCTCATATACCATTTAGGGACATTTATAATTTCACTATAAAAATTGAGAAACCATGTATAGATCATTTCATCAAGAACATGTATCCTTGACCCATACAAGTCATCTCACATATTTAAAGTTGAACAACATAATGCGTATCCCACATGTGATTTCATGATATAAAAAAAATGAACGGTACACTCATGTACTGAACCAAAAAATAAAACCCAACTCAAACTCCCATATTTTGTATCTTATTGTAAAAAATGATTGGAAAATCTCCACTTCATTCCATCCCATCAAGAAAACCACACAGTTATCAAGAACATGGTGCGATTCCAAATCCTTGAGCATTTACCCATTCTCATAATGTGCTTAGAAGCACATCATAGAACCCGAAGCACCCACCCATGCATCTTTAATCATGTAACAACTTAACCTAGGATAACATATCTTAATGGTTTCCTTAAAAAATAGGTATCAACTCACTAAACACTATGTCATAAACCAAGGTCTCTAGGCCCTCCCACCTAGCCCATAATCCTAGTTTCACTCATAAGTCACAACTCATGGGACAATCCTCACTACACATATATCAATTTCCCATGGTAACACACATTCCAACTACCCACTCAAGGGTCCCCATACACTGATAATTGACATCACATCATAAAACCACCATCCCACTAGGTGTGGAATTTCAACCAATGTACACCTATGTGGATGCTCCATTGAGAATCACGATCTCGTCGATTTACACCACTATAACCAATGGTATTATCATAGATGATCCTTATTAAGGAAAAAAATACAATGGATTGGATAAGTATAATTCCATTCCATGATATATGGGAAAACACCATATTGGTTATTAGTGTCACTTTATGTAACCAAACATGAATACTAACAACCCACATGGGGTTTCCCACTAAGGTATCACAAGAATTTCGGACCTCCTGGGGTCACTACATGTGCCAGACACTAAGGTACTATTTCATCATTAATGATCATCAAACTATAGATCCACATAAATTTCTATTAGAAGGAATAATATATACATGAAATCCGAAATGATTAGAATTAGACCAAATAATTATATAAGAAAATATTGTATGAATATTTATTGAAACTTTCAAAAAATTATCCTCTTGTAATTGATAATAATTACACATAGGTAGTCCAAATAAATTTAACATACCATGTTCCTAATATGATACAAGAAATGCCTATTTCCACTATGGTATAATATACAAATCTTAAATAGGTATTTTGCTAACAGGATAAGAGAAAAAAATCCATAATATCCCACAAATCCAAGAATCATATATATCACACATGATGAAAATAATTTCAACTATAAAATCACATACCAGGAACATCAATACCATCCCTAGAAACTTGGGATTATTACAAGAATAGGCATTCATGATGTAGTGGTATGATATCCATCATAGGACTTGATAGATTCCTTTATCTCCTGACTAACTTACTCCAAATATCCATATGAAATAAAGTATCTGATACAACTTTATAACATCCTGGTCTAGAGGCCACCTAACTAGTTCCATGGTCCAGTCAACAACATGACCTTAGGCCCACCTTTAAATATTCTAGAGGCTACCCACTAGTACCGGTAGTCTAAGGAGGTACTATAGGGAGAATACATCCCCATACTACAAATTCATGTATGTAATCAATGAGTATCATGCACCAAACATAACTATTAGAGTATGAAAACTAATAGAATATCTTAACAATATTAACATGAGAGAAGACATGCATACATTCACACAAACTCAATATCCAACTAGTATGATCACATATATGGAATAAAAAATAAATAAGAAACTCCTGAGGCCGTACTCCCAAATCTATATCTCACATCATCCCAAGATCCTTGTATACGCTGGGTTATCCCACTCAATCAAACCCGAAAATCTTCCCAACCTGTGAATGTAACCAAGATAGAGTTTTCTTAGGTACCCTAGTATAATAGAGGCCTGAGTTGGGTGTGAGTAAATTATTTAGTAGGGAAGTAGATATACAGACCTATATGAATTCGGAATACATATATATGTTCATGTGATATTGTTAGAATAAAAAAACATGTGACAATAAATAAAAAAACAACTAAATTTACCATCTTCAAAGTGATGATGAAATTTATTTGATCACATCTCATGGACCATGCCAACACATGTACCCAATACCATACAATTGTCAATCCTTGGGTCTGTGACCCCGAGTGACCATAGTTGCTTCATCTAGTATTGGAATGTCTCTGATAATGTGAATATACTATTCTAAAAACATATATACCAAATCCCAACATGTAACATAGAAATCCATAAACCCCAAGAACAAACAGAAAACAACTCATCCTGAATGGATCTATAGACAAACCCTAAGAATAATGGGTATCTCTCCAAACTCCATGCATAATTAATGTATCTAGGATAATTCCCAACATAATAAGAAATTACTAAATTAGAGTCATATAAATGTCATGTTACCTAGAAAATAGATCCTAGGAATCTAAAGAGTCGCAATCATAATTTAATGTCACCAGGATCAAATGGATAGATCATAGGGGTAAAATGAGAATAAAAAAATAATAAACATCATAATAATAATAGTGACCATAATCCAAATTCATAGATGGATTGATCCTATAGTTTCTTAGAATCCTAGGGATATGTGGCATCTAGGGAAACCCATATTGACCAAAGGTTGAATCCAAACACCCTAGGAATTTTTCACATGGATCAATAGTTGGATCCCATGATACACAATGGTAATTCTTGGTGATATAAATATATCCAAGATGTATCACATCAGCATCACATGAGACCTAATGATAGTTCCTATAAATCACCTATGGGTATCCCTGATATCACCATCACATCTCATCAAAACCATTGCTTGGGTTCCAAGAAGCACTAATTGGAATCCATAGCTATATAAATTGTTATTATGTGTAAGCATAAAAATAATGATGGATTGGACGAATTTCTAATCCCAACACCACTATTGAAACCCCTATGGATCACATGTTTAATATGGGTTTTGAGGAAGTAACTATTAAAATCTTTAACCACATCCCAATACACACCCAATAAAGGTTTTCCATTAAATGATATTCCCACTAGTGTCCCCTAGGTCATTATATAGGAGAGGTAATCTACTATGGGTCCCCAGTTTCAATCATGTCACTCGGGTCTAAACTATCTCATGGAGGATGTCTTACTCCTTGATAGAGTCATAGTCATAGCATAACCTTGTGGGCCTCATGGATAAACCTCACATCCTATAGTCTCGGGAGATGGATCATAGCCCAAAAAATGTCCCAATTCATACTAAGGTAGTCCACTCACCCAAAATATCTCTAAACCTCCCAAGGTCTATCCACATATGTGGAACTTATCTCAAGGGTCCTATCTTGACCAAGTGATGACATCCTTATCAAGTCACACTACACCATCTCTTGGAGGTGTCTAAGAGTTTAGACATCCTATTTGTCAAGGAATCAAACATTGAAAGCCAATGTGTCAAACCAGTGAACTCATTCTATAATGACCAGGTCACCTAGTATCTTTATCCTTGGGGGGATCATAGGACTTTACAATTTTAGTTTAATTTTAACCATTTAAATTATCCTAAATAATTTAGTAATAATAGGGCCACCAATTTATGAGTTAGGATTCAATCTCAAACACACACAAACACACACGACAACATCATCCCATATTCCATAGGGAGAAATCTGAGGACCAATTACCCAATTCTATGATTTCCAATATTTTCCAAAGGCCAAAAATACTTACAAGGCATGACCAAGCTCCACCAGGACCAAGACAATCTCATCCAATGTATACAAGCCACAAAATCATTCCCAACATCAACAATTAATTAATTATAACCAATTATAATTAATTATAACTTTTATTCAAAGATAGATCATATGATAAAAATAGACTAGGCATCCAACGATTTTTTTATCTTTAAGAAAAGGGGTGGCAACCATTCCCAAAACACCCCCGAACCGAAATCGTGCCAAATTCCCAAACTACACTCCCTATTCATTTATTAATTAATTTTAATTTTTAAATAAAACCAAATATAAATCCATATAATGATGTAACTTTGATGAAACTATGAACAATGACAGGTGGATGTAACCTTAGGAATTCCTCTCCCAAGGATACATTAAAACCCCTTTGAAATCGAGCGATTTCATCATTATATGGAGAAATATTTATTTTTGAATAAAACTAAAATAAAACTAAATTATAACTAAAGAGGAAATAAAAGAGAGTGGGGGAGGACATGATCCTGTACCTAGAAATTTCCAGTAAAAGTTTCCAAGAACGTCCATCAAACCAAAGGAGAAGAAAAGATAGAAGGGGGAGTTGACCCCCTTCCATGCACATGAAAAGGAAAAGGAAGGGAGGGGATTAACAATTAAAAAATTAGGGGGATGTAATCTCCCCCAACCTATTTAAATTCAATCTTCTAGTCAGAACTGGGCTAATAACATGTTGGTGTTCTTAGGCAGCCAACTAGGTCTTAGGCTTGCCCACCAACTTTCCCACTGCTAGCCCACAACTAACCACCTTAAAGCCCATACATCCTCAACTACCTATATGACATTACTGAACCCTATAGTTCCAATAAACCATCACTCAACATTGAAAATAACTCGTTTGAGGGGACCCAAACTTTATAATTTAATTCTTAATTCCACTTTAAGATTCATCCCCTTCACTAATTGAAAAGTTAAAATTCCATTGGAAATTTTATTCCCACATTGGAAAAGGGTATTATAATATACATTTTTATAATAACTATAAATAATTTATATTTATTTAAAAAATAATAATTTTATTCTTCAATTATTTTTAGGGACTTATTTTTTTAATAGTTCAATTGAACTCATCTTGAAATATATATATATATATATAAAACAACATTTGATATAAAAAATCATCATTTTAGTCTTTCCTTCAAATTCAATTTTTTAAGTCATATATTTTTAATTAGGTTCATAGGGAAACCTTATATTGTCATAGGACCCAAAAATACATAGCTCTATGGATCGATGGCCAAAAGGTGAATACACAGGTGAACCCTTCCTCGTTAGGTTATATCCCAAAACACCATAGAGATGGGAAACATTAATATTAAATAACACCATAAACGTCACACCTACAACACCCTATTATTCCATGGATATCTTGTCTTTTCTATAAATCTCCTATTCCATGGTTGATCTATCAATCACCAGGATGTGGTGTTCCTAATTTCATCAATACGCTCATCACCATTCTATGATTCCCCACCTTAATTCCCATTGCACTATAGTCCATCATCATGTGTTGTGGTTTCTTTCCTATACCATGTTTATCAACTATTAATTGTGGTTATAGAGACCAATACCTTACATATATAAAAATTACATCATTTTAGATGAATATTCATTACATTTCACAATAATGCATACCTAATGGCAAGAGTGGATTAGTGTCTTTGGGAAAATGGATATGTGAATGACTCAAACATAAACAATCTATATCATTTCAAATTTACTTATACATCTATAGAACCGTTATTAATCATAACATACTTATAACCTTTTTCCATAACCTATGGAAAGAAAACATAAGAAAAGGCGAGGTTATATTCTCAGTAAGGGTAAAAAAATAGATATCAATAAATGATCAAAAGTGAGAATAAGTAAGCATAAGGGTATAATAACATGAGATAAAAATTATAAAACCGTGAAAATAAAATCATATATCATAATAAAAAAACATGGAATAATGTTTTATTAATCAAAATATATAAGGAATAAGAGTGCAGAATTATCAATAATCAGTCATGAGATTATAGAACATATCATAAGAATTAGTAATAAGTTTGTAACATAAATAGATTTATATAAACTCATTTCATTAGTCAAGTTTCAATATGTGTATAATCATAGTATATTTGGTTCACTACTCATTCCATCATTTCTATAGTTGAGGTTCACTCCCAGGACTATCTTATTGATAGAGTACCTTACAGAACTGAGTTTACTCTCTATTCCAATCCTTATTATCCCATGAGATATCCATATTTACCCAATTAATTGGAGATATATATAATTTCAATACCACCCATCACATAATTAATACCACAAATATGTGTATCAAAAGATTATAAATCATTCATCATATCATCAAATCATAGCCTGTATAAAGGATACAAGTTTCATAAACATTTCATCATTATAATAATAAGCCATATAGAGAAAGAATAAAAATGAAAAAAGTGGATCATATCCTTAATAAAATCATAAGAATAATCAATGTATTTTTTTATAAATAAAAATAACTTTAAATGATCACTAGAACATTTGTTAAGGAAAATACACTTTTCCATTAAAATCATTTCTTAATAATCTAATTTTTTAAAAAATATGAATAAAAATATTTTTCAAAAAACTCCAAAGGAATAATATATAGAAATATTTAAATAAAATCAAATTTATAATGGTTGGAAAATTCATTCTTGCGTTGTACATTAAACAAAAAATTTATTTCAAATATTCAGTAAAAATACAAAAGTACTATGTTTGGAAGGACATAAAAAAATTATATTTAAACCCTGTCGAGGAATGTTAGATATAGTTAAAAATTAATTTAAATAATATTTTAAAAATAATAAAAACATCTTTGAAAACATTTAAAATATAATATGGACATGGAAGAAAAGATTCATGACCAATGAGAGAAAAATAGTCGATTTTCCATAAAACAATTCCTTCAGAATAATGATTGCATAAAGAGGGTAAAAATAAATGAAAATATGTAATAAATAGAAATAAACATAGGATAATAAAATACATAATATTTAGGATATATAGATCATAGAATTTTATCATTATAAAATCTTAAGCATAAATAATCCGTGTAAAAAATGAGATTGTAACATAAAACCCTTACCACTTTGGTAACTTTTCATTCACAACCCAATTAAGGAATAATGTTAAATGAAACTTCAAATAACCTTAAAATATTTTATTTCAATATGAAAATATAAAATGGGTATTATATGCACCACATTAAAGACATAAGTGGTCAATATGGCATATATATCACATACAATTTTGTAAGATGAGAAACCGATACCATATATTAGACTTGATTCAAAAGTTATATAAACTCATATATAATAAATTTAGATTCATTTTAATTCTATAAAAAATAATATTAATACATATTATATCATATACGTTCTAATTATTTCTTTTTAACACCCATTTATTAATAATTATATATTAAAGTCGTTATTTGGGGTGTTATCTACTTCATTTTTTAGGTATGTTTTAGTTCAGAAGATATAATACTTTCACATTGATCATGGTTATTACTTATAAATAAATTTAAACATGATATAGATTTCATATTTAATCATTATATACATATTTATGACCATTCATATAAATAATTGATGAAAAATTAATTATATTACTACGTAAAGATTATAGTCCTATGTACTCACGAGTGATGTTTCCATATTTCATTAGATGGAATGAATGAAAAGTAAAGGATAATTAACATTTATAGAATAATTATTATATAATAAATATCATTTATTTTCATTAAATATATCCTTTTTACAATACATGTAAATAAAAAATGATAAACAGATCACATCACTTTTTGGATGAGGCACTAGTAGAAATATAGGCTTCGATGTCTTGGTTTTAATGTTGGTTTTTTACAGAACTGATGTTGAAAGTTATGGGGGAATATTATAATTTTTTTTATAAAAAATATTTTTAAATCCCTCTCTTTAATATTTTAACATAGGATTTAAAAAATACGATGTTAAAAGACACCCAGTTATAATTTTAAAGTCGGTTTTATTAAAAAACAATGTTAAAAGTCATTAATTTTTTTAACATCAATTTTTATGAAATCCAATATTAAAATTTCTTAGAAAAATATTTCCTCTGGAAAAAACCCTCATTTTTTTCTCTGAATACTGCATATCTTTAGCGATGATGGTACCTGATAACACTCTATGACCCTCGATGACATTCGATCATCTGTTGAAATAAATTTTATTTAACTTTTAATATTATTTCTCCTCACTATTCCTTACTTAATACTTTTTTACAATACTTAAGCTACTCTATTTGATCCTAAAACATGGTCTTAGGTTTTTTTAGTTCTTCTTATCATCATTTTTTTCACTCGATTTTTTCAATATTTTATTGTTCATTATCTTACCTCCAACATCGATTGAGTTTATTGGAATTCAAGAGAAATTTATAATTATCTAAATCTAAAATTAGTAATTTATTTTTTTATTTTCAAAGATATATTAATTAATTATTTTCTATAAATTTTATTTATAAATTTATTTAATATTTATTAAATTTATTATCATATATATATAAATTCAAAATTTTAATAATGTTGTAATTTTTTTACGTTTATTAATTGATTCCAAATATAGTTTTTTTAATTTATATAAATTTTAATTAATATTCACATATGTTTGAACCATTGAGATTTATATAGTTCATATATCTCTTCACATACTCACACATATCAATAACAGGTATATTTTTCCAAAATCATAATTGACGTGTATATTCTTCCCATTAATTGTTACTTTAAATAATTAACATAATACCATATATAAACTTCACATACTCACATATATCAACAGTGAGTATGGGTTTATTTTACAAGAAAATTTAAATGTATAATTCAAAATATTAATCTGAATCCTGAATTCCAAAATCAATTAAAAATTTTAAACGAAATATTAATTATTACCATTATAGAGTCTTCAATAGTGTAATATACAAAATTTTATTATATTAATTACCAAGAGAAAAATTAATTGTTCAACCAAATTAATTTTAGAAAAATCACTTTCACTCATGATAGAACATAACACTTTGATGATCATGTTAACTACCACATGGAATAAACATTGTTCAATAACTTTTCAAGGAAGATATTTTATATTCAATGAAACCTATTTTCTCTTATTAATAAACACCACCTAAACTTATTTTCAATATTATCCCAAGTGTTTATCATAAGGTAGAATTTTAAAATTAACACTTAATGTAATATTTTTCTATTTTTAACATCCTAATTAATGAAACATAGTTCTTAATAATGATTAATAGACCATATGTCTTCCCGATTTCTTATAAAATAAAAATTAGTTAATATGTAATCATAATAGATGATAGTAGTTCCATCATTTTTTTCAAAAATGTAATTTATAAACCATGCATAACACCAATTTAAGCCTCAAATATTTTCATAAAAACTTAATTGAAAAATAAAAATTTGAAATTTCAGAATTATGTTTCTTTTTATAAGTTTAAAATAAAAAGTATTTCAAAAAACACTTAGAATTAAGAATTAATATTAAAAAAACCAGTATACAAATAGTCTTCACAATGAGCATAAATAAAAGGAATTAGTGACACATATTTATAGAAATTAGTTTTCAGAAAAGAAAATTCATCATTTATAACTGGAGTTAACTATGAATTTATTTAGTGAACCCCCAACAAATATTTTTTTAAATCATTTACATTTTGATTATATGTTTTTATGATTAAAATTTATCTATTTATATATATTTTTTATTTTTAAATATTTTTAAATATTTTCCTTTTATGTTGTGTTCATAGGTAATTAATAGATCATAATTAGATAAAATTACCAGTAATGACTAATTAATCAAAAAAATGAGTTTATGATTTCTTGGAATTTACTAAGGAGAGTCTTTAGAAATGATTTCATTTTTTTCTATGTGTGAAGTGTTCTAATATGAGAATGGTAAATTCCATATTAATCAAGATTCATCTCATTTTCTATGGTTTTAGATGTAATTATACATATTAGATCTGTAATGGTGAAAGAAAAAAATTAATATACAGTGTTGATGAAATTATTCAAAAAAGAGATAGAGGATCATATTGAAGAATTAATTCATTATGTAGTTTTAAAAACCATCAAGAGAACCACAACTATTATATGATTATATATATATTCTATGAATCAAATTTTCTTAGGATTCCCTAAATTTATAGTGTTATCAGCAGTTATTTGATTAGTTAACCTGAAATCAAGAAATGGGTGTGGTGATAAAATATTATTTTAATTACTTGAACTTTTAAAATAGTTTCTTATAGAAGGAAACAATATTATAGAATCCAATTATGAGTAATTTTTTTCACAATGTTATCGGGGTAAAAAAGGGAAAATATTTTCCCAAAGGATTGTGTCTTGTATAGTAATGAATAAGAATGTTTATTAAAGTTATATAAATCTGGTACAATATGATATAATATGGATAAAAATTGATATCTGATTCATTATTAGGTATCAAAATCAAACCTCCTTCAAATGAAATTTTGGTACCTTCCAATAATTCCTTGTTTGAAGCATCTATTAGAAAATTAAAATAATGAAAAACATATTTTTTATGAAATACAGATGAGTGCATCTTTGATGGTATCATACCTCACCCTATTGATTCACCATAGTGGAGGAGATTTGATAAAAATTTTCATGATTTTGGAAGTGAAGTTAGAAATATATTAATGGGATTGTGAAAAGATAGAATGCATCTATATCCGATCCTCAATATCCAACATTGTTCATGTCTTGTATTGTTTATATTTTACAAATTATCCCTATAGATATGTATGAATAGAAAATATGTAACGATAAGTTTTTTGTTTTTAGACCAAAATAGTTAGGAAATGATGTTGATGTTTATCTTTCACCATTGTTTGGTGATTTGATACTTATATGGGTGATAATTGTTACAATTTTTGATATATAAAAGAAAGAGTATTTTATTTTCCACGCTATGATAATGTTCAATATTAATTATTTTCCTTCTTATGGAATCTTATTTGAATATAGTGTTAAGAGACATAAATAATGTCCAATTTTTGAAGGAGAGACTTTATATTATCAATTTCAAAATAGGAGAAAGATAATATATATTGTAGATGAAATATTATTTCTAATTGATCATCCTTGTCATAGATTAAAAAAATTATTCAGAGGTTTACAAGAATATAATATCCCTGAAAAACAATGTTAGCTGAAGAATATTTCAACATGGTGAAAAATAATTTTATATTATAAAATAAAGGACAGTATGGTCATCAAAAAAATATCTGGTAGAAATAGTCTATCTTATTCAAACCCCCTTATTAGAAATTTTTAGATATAAAACATGACATTAATGTTATTCATGTAGTAAAAAACATATGTGATGGTTTGTTTGGAACATTATTGAAATTAAAAGTAATATAGAAAGATGTATTTCATGATAGATTGGACTTGATATTCATGGGAATACATTTGGAGTTAACTTCCACTATGAAAGGAAGAAGAACATATTTTCCTCCAACTTGTCGCACACTATGAATGAGTGAGAAGATAAATATTTTTTAGTGGCTACATGGAATTATGGTTCCCAATTGATATTTTTAAAGTGTGAATGCACATGACCCTCATCCCATTTGGCGAGGAATCCTTAAGTGCATCCAGGTGACTCGGGATCAAATCCAGGTGGAGGCTATTTTTTGGGTGTACTGTAGCAGTACTGTAGCAAGGAACTGTGCTGTAATGTAGTAGGTACTATAAAAGGCACTTTTTGGCACTGTAACAGCCAGGAATATTCCCCTGTTTGGGACTTCAGGCCACCAATTTGGTCCTTGAGTCCTTTAAGGCCTTCTGGCCACCCAAGCCTTCTGGTTAGTAAGGCCTTCGGGCCACCTCAAGGCCTTGAGGTGACCTTAAGTGTAGTTGCAAACCAGACAACCTATAAGGAAGAATCTTCAAAAGGAGGATGAGTAAGGAGCCTTCACTATAGAAGAAGCTAAACATATTGAAATAATGAGAGGGTATGGCCCCTGCCATTGAGACAAGTCTATGCATGCACATGAAAGACTAGCTGTACAACCTTGCAAAGGTGGAGATAAATTTTCACGATGAAGATGATAGGGAGGAGCAATTCCAAGTAGTTAGTCTGGGTTGTATGTAATTATTGAAGCCTACGGGTAATGAATTCCTCTATATCCTACGGGCCATGTAATACTTACTCCTACGGGAATTGTAAGGGTTCTACCTAACCCCTTGGAAGGTGGATTATAAAAAATCAATAAAAAATAAAGGACTTCATGCCATTGAAGGTAAACTGTGAATAATTTGGTATTAGTGAAGTATTTTAAATTAATAGGTATAAAATCTAATGACAGTCATGTTTTGATGGAAAAACTGCTACATATAGCAGTGCGTGGTATATTTTTGATACCTGTTAGAATCACTTTTATCATTTTATGTTATTTTTTGTAATACATTTATAGTAAATATTTTAATCCAAATTTGTTAGATGTGTTGGAGAATGAAGTTTCATTCATACATTGTCGATTAAAAATATATTTCCCACCTATGTTTTCTAATATAATAGTTTTTTAGGGGACTCATTTAGTGTGTGAGCTAAGAACATCTCAGACTATTTATTAATGATTGATGTGTCCTTTTGAAATATATGTGAAAATATTAAGGGGATATGTTAATAATCCATATCAAACGAAGGTCTCTATTGTTAAAAAATATATATCAAAAGAGGCGATTGAGTTCAATACTGGTTATTTATATGATATGAAGCATATTGGTCACCCTATATCTCAATATTTGACAGTTGATAGTGAAGGTAGAGGGATTCATAGCTTAAATATAAGGTTCATTCCTTATGATAAATTTACACTAAAAAATTTATGCATTTTGAAAGACATATATGATGTTTTACTATATATATCATCACATATTTTTGGATTAAAGGAATGATATTTGAAAAAAATGAAAATTGATTGTTGATTGAGTATAAAAAGACATTTGTTTAATGGTTTACAGAGAAATTCAATATAGATATATTTTCATCAGATATATTGAAATGGTTGGTAGGGGGACTATTCCTTAATGTGGTCACATGGTCTTTATTTAGCATAAATGGTTACACATTTTACATAAAAAATTAGGATGAAATGATTAATGCTTGGAAAAGTGGGGTAATGGACATCACAGAAGAATAGTATTTTTTGACATTAAAAGATAAAAACCCCATTTATTTAGTAATGAAATATTTTCAAGATCTTTGGGATAGAAGGAAAATTGATTATACTAAATTTATAGTAAAAGTGTTTATATAAGGCCCCGGCCTTAAACCTTACTTAATATTGAATTAAATGAATAATTCACATTGAGGATATTTTCAGGTTTAGAGTTTTAGAAAATTAGGTCATAACTATTACATCTCAAAATATTACAAAGTAGACACTTCTACTATGCTTCCATAAAATAAAAACTCTTAAAATGAAACATGTCTAGTTCCATGTTTTAGATAGCATGACTTTCCCTTGATCCCATCCTTGACCCTAATCCACATTAAGTCCTGTGAAAAACGTTTCAAAAAAACTTGGGGTGAGCATAAAAAGCTCAGTAAGGGATACACAAAGAATGGAAACTGTTAGTTTTTTAAACATCACGTAAACCATGTATACTTTATCAAAGTAATACCTTCACCTTCATGAAGTAGTAAAAACTCTTCACTGAATAAAATATCATTACTTACCCTTTTGTAACCAAAGGATTACCATAAAACCCATATAAATAAAACATAACATATAAAGGTAACTTGGGACATAAACATACTTAAGTGGAATAACCATAAGGTCGACTTCCACACATATCACTTAATAGAATAGCCATTCGGCCAACTTCCATACATACTTAATGGAATAGCAATACGACCGACTTCCATACCCAATGCATTGGAGGTTATAACATAACCACCCATCCTGGTATTCACGGCACCACCCGTCATATAGTTTATCGCGTAACCACCCGTCAAATGTCCAAGTACCAATATAAAATCATAAAACAAATATAATGGAAAGAAAACATTTCCACACTTTGATCACAATATATCACACAAATATATTGACATAACAAATCCATTATAAAAACCATTTTCAATACCAAAATACATAAAAGAGTATATGGTATTTATTTTATTTTAAAAACATTACGGCTTGTTGAGGAAGCCAAAGACCAAATAATACTCACGGCGGCGGAAAAGGTCATTGTCACCACGTACGTTAAAAAAAACATTCCTTTTTGTCGTTTAGTAAAACGCTTCGTAGAAAAATATTCCTTTTGCATAAAATTAAAAGTCAAAGGGGTTTATACACCGTATAAAAGAAAATTGTGTATAAAACGAAATATGCCTCAATGAAAGGAGATTGAGACGAAGTCCCTTACCTCGGGTCCAACTTGACTCGATCGTTCTTTAACGTCCTGAATAATAAACTTGAGTTAATTTATATTTTCTTAAGAACCTTTTTCAAGTTCATTATTCCTTTTATATCACTTATTTCCATGTTATAAACATTATGTAATCATTTAAGTTAATAATGTTTGTTTTGTCGATATTTGGTTCTTTAGTCGAAAGTGGACTTCTTACAGTTACATGTTGTTCGTGTGGTCAAAGGTTCTTTATATCCAGAATTAAATTACTGATTTGGATATAATATATATCATATATATCCAGAATATATATGTATTTATAATATTACATAATCATTTAGAGGTAAGAAATGAAATGCACCGTTCATGGAGATGGTAAGCCGTACGTACGCATGAACACTACTTCCATTTCTTTGTCATATTAATGGAATTAAAACTAAATGATAGGTATGTATATTTTAATTCCAGAATTATATTAATCATTTAGATGTATCATTCATCATATATATCGATTATATACATGTACTTATAATAGTACATTACATTTGGGGATAAGAAATGAAATGCACCGTTCATGGAGACGGTAAGCCGTACGTACGCACGAACGCTACTTTCATTTCTATCTCATACATTAATGGAAAGAAATAATAATGATATAGAGGTATATTATAATTCCAGTATAACATCATATAT
The DNA here is from genome assembly GCA_963277665.1 of Viscum album. Classification (NCBI taxonomy): domain Eukaryota; kingdom Viridiplantae; phylum Streptophyta; class Magnoliopsida; order Santalales; family Viscaceae; genus Viscum; species Viscum album. Next base: position 1,190,239,748 of record OY728123.1, on the reverse strand, counting down.
AATAACTTTAAATCCATCCTTTATACATCCCACATATGGCATTAACAAATCAAATCACTTTGAGGGGGCGGTAGTCCGCACTTCCTTAAATGAAGATATCACATTTACCTATAATGGAAACCATAAAGGTATGACCAAAATGAAAAATAAATAAGCTTAAGGAAAACATAAACATATTATATATCATATATAAATATAGTGTCATCTTAATGTCCACCTTTGAATGTGTTAAAAGAATGTTGAACAATCATCGTTTCAGGAGGTAGAAATTCGCCATCCACGGAAACAGTATGTTCTTTAACCATTAGATGTAGGTGTGTGTAAGTGTAGCTTGAATAATTATTATAAAAGAATCCTATTATATTGAAGATACTGGATTTGTTACAAAATAAATGAATAAAAAGAGTTTAGGGGGTTGGGGAAGCAAAATAAAACAAACGGACTCAAGTGAAGACATTACCTTAAAATCGGGTAACTCCCTTTGGTTTGAGCTCAATGGATTCCTTGGGAAGACTTCTGCCCAAAGTGATTCTTCAATGAGTAAGAGAGGGAATTGGAGAGACAAAATTGGTAGAGTTTGTCTGATCCAAAGGCTTTGGGAGTGTGGGAAAGTAGGTAGAGGTGGGGGCCTTTTATAAGAGGAGAGGAGGGTCACTCTTGTAAAGTTACAAAATGTTACTTTATTTTCAAAAGAGTTTAGGATTTTAAAGGTCCCACATTGATGTATTTCGAGGATAAGGTGATAAGGGTTCGAAATCCACTCATCCAATAGGTTTTGGACATGTTTAGCTCTTAGATATTACATTATCTTTCCATTTTATTTAAATCGTTAAATAATGAGGTCATCGCTGCATCATTATGATGTCATAAATAATTTAATTTATTTAATGTCTAAAAATTATAAAAAAATCCTATGATGTAGGAAATCTTTTTATATTTCCAATGACTATTTATAGTAAAAAATATGACTTGTATAACCCCATGTAAATTTTTTTTTAGTAAAACATCTCATGTTTGTGTCATTTTTAATTTAACATTAAATAAAAAGATATTTATGTCATTTTCCAACCAAAGTGGCTCCATGGGGTCCCAAAGTTTACCCATGGATTGTCTTGGTCGTCCATGACACATCCAATGAGGGTAGGACATGTGTCTAGGTCATTTAATTTTATTAAAACATTATTCTTACCTTAAACTACACAAATTACCTCTAATCGCGATTAAAAACTTAATAAGTTACTATTCACCAAAAAACTATTTTAATCCCATTGAACCACATTTTACTTCTTAATTACAACCATTTATATCAGATTTTTTAAATTCAAAACACAATGATGGCAAAATTTCATTTAAACGGAAAATCAGTTTTTATAAGTACCACTTAGTGGTTTCACTATTCATCAAAAATTGAAGTTTTTCAAAAAATTACCAAAAGTTCACCCTAAGCTATATTTGATATTCCGAATTCAAAAATGATTTCTATTTTACAAAATTCAGAACAAATAAGTTGCATTAATTAATTTAATAATTAATTCCCGCTGTCAAAACAAATAGCGTGTTTTTATGAAACAAAATGTATCAAAAGATTGACACTAGTTTAAGTCCAATTTCAAAGTGAAATTAATTCCAACGACCACTATTGGATTAAATGGTAAACATATATTCTAATTTAACTTTAAACCAATTAAAAAGATAATCTAATCATATAAATAAATTAGATTAAATAAGTTTTTGAATTAAAATACAACATTTTTCACTATTCATTAAAAATTGAACTTTTTTGGAAAAATACCAAAAATTTACGCAAAGTAAACGTTGATGTCCCGATTCTATAGAAGAATTTTATTTTGTCAAATATAACACATAAAATTGTCAAAAAGTGGATTTAAAAGAGGTTCACCATCAAAAGGCGGTTAATCGACCTTTTAAAGAATATTAGAATGTTTACGCTTAAAATTGGATTCATTTGCATTTTTTAACCCTCTAACATTTATTAGAAAAAGTAAAAATATTTGACAAACATATATAATCATTTTGTAGTTAGTTCTGTTCATTCTCGCCATTACAACGACTAGGCGTTAACTACTATTTAAAATAATAATATTTTTTTATTAGAGTGCAACGTAAGATTCCCAAGAAACTCGTTGTTGCGTGTTGGGTACGCCATCGAGCATAGCATCCCCTTTAAAGTAATATTAATATTTTATTCAAAAATATGGATAAATATAAAAATGTCATATTCTTTATTTACCCAGGGTGTTACATCCTTCCCCCCTTTTGGGAATTGCGTCCTCTCAATTTTAAAATTGATCTTGGAAACATCCTTGAAAGTCCCACATCAGAACAAGAGTTGGTAAAACAATCACTTTAAAATAAAGAAAGATAAGTACAGAGGTCACCCAAGTTAACCCATAATAAGATTCTGTGTAGGAAAACATGGACATGGAAGAAAAAGCAAAGGGTAATGTTCTTGAGGGAGAGTGATAGTAAACATGTCTAGGAGAAAGTTAACCATAAGAAAATCACAAACTTGTGATGGGTTAAACGGTATTCAATTCCCCAGTAGGAAAAGTTAATAGACAACATTTTTGTTTTAAGTTACTTTTTATTGAGGAATTTATTCATAAGGAAACATAATCACTTATCATGTTGACTTTCAACTTTTACTAGATTCCTTAATCAAACTCATATTTTTTCCAAAAGACGAGTATTTAGGAAGACTTGTTCGCATTAAGAGTATTATAATAAACTTCTAGAGAATCACCTAATCCACCAAAGAGAACTATATACTTCCCATGACTTTAGGCTTTAACCAAAACCAATACCAAAAAGGTTAGTACAAGGTCAGATAATCTAGAAAAGGATAACCCTTTAAAAAGAAAATCTATGCTTAATCTGCAAAATTTGTCCAACAAAACCCAAATAGTTCTTTATAACTATGTCCACAAAAGAACAGATTACTATTATTTGAATAAAAATTTTCATATATCAAACATCAGTGTTACACATACTATAAAAAGTCTTCTAATGTATCCCATCATCAAAAGACACTTAATACTCTTAAGAATTTCACCATAACTCTTGAAGCCCTTATATGTTGACTTCTTACTCATTCAACATTCTTCATGATCCATTAACCATTCCTTTCCAACTTATTCTGAAATACTTCTTTCCTACAAACAAAATCATGAATCATATCCTAAGATTCCAAAATAGAAAACAAAATTTATGAAATAATCCATACCTTTGATTGGTCATTGTCAGTTTCTTCATCCTCAATCGGAATGGAATTAGGTATTGGAAAACAAGTATTTGTATGATATTAGTGATCCCATTCACGAAACTTCTTCATAGGACATGTGTTTGCATAATGACCATGCACACCACATTTAAAACATTCAATTGATCCCTCAGAAAGAACTTATTTCCCTTTCCTCAAGTCAACAAGATGCTTCCTTTCTCCATAGTAGGTTCTTGCTTTATGACCTTCATTTCCACATCTATATCATATTTCTGGCCTTTTGAAACATTTTCCTAGGTGTTTCTTTCCACATCTATGACACATAGGTTTTTGAACACACTTACCTTTATGATTATTACCTGTAGTTCCGTAGGGATTTGTTTCTCGCATATATGATGCCTTATAGAAATCACCAAGGTTTAGGTGGTCAATCATGACTCCAGATAGTTGGATGAGGATAAACACAAGAGTTCTCATTGCAGCTCCTATATCATTCAGTTTCTCGCTCAGAAAACTGTCACAGTTTCCTTCATATCCACCGTTACCTTGGTGCCTGCTAGATCCAGCCATTTACTAAAACCAAGAAGGTCAGTGTGAGTATATCAACAAAACCATCATGTACTAAAGAGGAATATAAACACTAAGATATACTTACTAATTCACTTTATCTAAAAACTATGACTCTTCCTGAAATCCTAACCATTATGGTCATGTCACTTATGCTTAAAGAATACCCTAACCTCTAAAGTTATCTAAACCGACCTCTGATACCAACTATAAGGCCCTGGCCTTAAACCTTACTTAATATTTAATTAAATGAATAATTCACATTGAGGATCTTTTCAGGTTTAGAGTTTTAGAGAATTAGATCATAACTATTACATCTCAAAAGATTACAAAGCAGACACTTCTACTATGTTTCCATAAAATAAAAACTCTTAAAAAGAAACATGTCTAGTTCCATATTTTAGATAGCCTGACATTCCCTTGATCCCATCCTTTACCCTAATCCACATTAAGTCCTATAAAAAAAATTTCAAAAAAACTTGGGGTGATCATAAAAAGCTCAGTAAGGGATACACAAAGAATGGAAAATGTTAGTTTTTCAAACATCATGTAAACCATGTATACTTTATCAAAGTAATACCTTCACCTTCATGAAGTAGTAAAAACTCTTCACTGAATAAAATATCATTACTTACCCTTTTGTAACCGAAGGATTACCATAAAACCCATATAAAGAACACATAACATATAAAGGTAACTTGGGACATAAACATACTTAAGTGGAATAACCATAAGGTCGACTTCCACACATATCACTTAATGGAATAGCCATTCGGACAACTTCCATACATACTTAATGGAATATCCATACGGCCGAATTCCATACCCAATGCATTGGAGGTTATAACGTAACCGCCCGTCCTGGTATTCACGGAACCACCCGTCATATGGTTTATCACGTAACCACCCGTCAAATATCCAAGTACCAATATAAAATCATAAAATAAATATAATGGAAAGAAAACATTTCCACACTTTGATTACAATATATCATATAAATATATTGACATAAAAAATCCATTATAAAAACCATTTTCAATACCAAAATACATAAAAGATTATATGGTATTTATTTCATTTTAAAAACATTACGTCTTGTTGAGGAAGCCAAAGACCAAATAATACTCGCAGCGGCGGAAAAGGTCATTTTCATCGCGTACGTTAAAAAAAAATTCCTTTTTGTCATTTAGTAAAAAGCTTTGTAGAAAAATATTCCTTTTGTATAAAAGTAAAAGTCAAAGGGGTTTATACACCGTATAAAATAAAGTTCTGTATAAAACGAAATATGCCTCAATGAAAGGAGATTGAGATGAAGTCCCTTACCTCGGGTCCGACTTGACTCGATCGTTCTTTAACGTCCTGAATAATAAACTTGAGTTAATTTATATTTTCTTAAGAACCTTTTTCAAGTTAATTATTCCTTTTCTATCACTTATTTCCATGTTATAAACATTATTTAATCATTTAAGTTAATAATTTTTGTTTTGTCGATATTTGGTTCTTTAGTCGAAAGTGGACTTCTTACAATTACATGTTGTTCGTGTGGTCAAAGGTTCTTTATATCCAGAATGACATTACTGATTTGGATATCATATATATCATATTTATCCATCATATATATGTATTTATAATATTACATAATCATTTAGAGGTAAGAAATGAAATGCACCGTTCATGGAGACGGTAAGTCGTACATACGCATAAACGCTACTTCCATTTCTTTGTCATATTAATGGAATTAAAACTAAATGAGAGGTATGTATATTTTAATTCCAGAATTATATTCATCATTTAGATGTATCATTCATCATATATATCAATTATATACATGTACTTATAATAATACATTACATTTGGGGATAAGAAATGAAATGCACCGTTCATGGAGACGGTAAACCGTACGTACGCATGGACGCTACTTTCATTTCTATCTCATACATTAATGGAAAGAAATAATAATGATATAGAGTTATATTATAATTCCAGTATAACATCATATATAATAACTTTAAATCCATCCATTATACATCCCACATATGGCATTAACGAATCAAATCACTTTGAGGGGGCGGTAGTCCGCACTTCCTTAAATGAAGATATCACATTTACCCATAATGGAAACCATAAAGGTATGCCCAAAATGAAAAATACAGAAGCTTAAGGAAAATATAAACATATTATATATCATATATAAATATAGTGTCATCTTAATGGCCACCTTTGAAGGTGTTAAAAGAATGTTGAACAATCATCGTTTCGGGAGGCAGAAATTTTCCATCCACGTAAACAGTATGTTCTTTAACCATTAGATGTAGGTGTGTGTAAGTGTAGCTCGAATACTTCTTATAAAAACATCCTAGTATATTTAAGATACTGTAGTTGTTACAAAAGAAATGAATAAAAAGAGTTTATGGGGTTGGAGAAGCAAAATAAAACAAATGGACTCAAGTGAAGACATTACCTTAAAATCAGGTAACTCCCTTTGGTTTGAGCTCAAAGGCTTCCTTGGGAAGACTTCTGCCCAAATTGAGGCTTCAAGGACTAATAGAGGGAAGTGTAGAGACAAAATGGGTAGTGGTTTTCCGATCCAAAGGCTTTGGGAGTGTGGGTAAGGAGGTAGAGGTGGGGGCCTTTTATAAGAGGAGAGGAGGGGCACTCTTGTAAAGTTACAAAATGTTACTTTATTTTCAAAAGAGTTTCTGATTTTAAAGGTCCCACATTGATGTATTTCTAGGATAAGGTGATAAGGGTTATAAATCCACTCATCCAATAGGTTTTGTACATGTTTAGGTCTTAGATATTACATTATCTTTCCATTTTATTTAAATCGTTAAATAAGGAGGTCATCGCTGCATCATTTTGATGTCATAAATAATTTAATTTATTTAATGTCTAAAAATTATAAAAAAATACTATGATGTAGGAAATCTTTTTATATTTCCAATTACTATTTATAGTCAAAATTATGTCTTGTATAACCCCATGTAAAAATTGTTTTAGTAAAACATCTCATGTTTGTGTCATTTTTACTTTAACATTAAATAAAAAGATATTTATGTCATTTTACAACCAAAGTGGCTCCATGGGGTCCCCAAGTTGACCCATGGATTTTCATGGTCGGCCATGACACATCCAATGATGGTAGGACATGTGTCTAGGTCATTTCATTTTATTAAAACATTATTCTTACCTTAAACTACAATAATTACCTCTAATCGTGATTAAAAACTTAATAAGTTACTATTCACCAAAAAATTATTTTAATACCATTGAACCACATTTTACTTCTTAATGACAACCATGTATGTCGGATTTTTGAAATTCAAAACACAATGGTGGAAAAATTTCATTTAAACAGAAAATCAGTTTTTATAAGTACCACTTAGTGGTTTCACTATTCATCAAAAATTGAAGTTTTTCAGAAAATTACCAAAAGTTCACCCTAAGCTATATTTGATATTCCGAATTCAAAAATGATGTATATTTTACAAAATTCAGAAGATATAAGTTGCATTAATTAATTTAATAATTAATTCCTGCTGTCAAAACAAATAGAATGTTTTTAGGAAACAAAATGTATCAAAAGATTGACACTAGTTTAAGTCCGATTTCAAAGTGAAATTAATTCCAACGACCACTATTGGATTAAATGGTAAAAATATATTTTAATTTAACTTTAAAACCAATTCAAAAGATAATCTAATCATATAAATAAATTAGATTAAAAGAGGTTTTGAATTAAAATACAACATTTTTCACTATTCATTAAAAATTGAACTTTTTTGGAAAAATACCAAAAATTTACGCAAAGTAAACTTTGATGTCCCGATTATAAGGAATAATTTTATTTTGTCAAATATAACACATAAAATTTTCAAAAAGTGGATTTAAAATAGGTTCGCCATCAAAAGGCGGTTAATCGACCTTTTAAAGAATATTAGAATGTTTACGCTTAAAATTGGATTCATTTGAATTTTTTAACCCTCTAACATTTATTGTAAAATGTAAAAATATTTGACAAACATATATAATCATTTTGTTGTTAGTTCTGTTCATTCCCACCATTACAACGGCTAGGCATTAACTACTATTTAAAATAATATTATTTTATTATTAGAGTGCAACGTAAGATTCCCAAGAAACTCGTTGTTGCGTGTTGGGTATGCCATCGAGCATAGCATCCCCTTGAAAGTAATATTAATATTTTATTCACAAATATGGATAAATATAAAAATTTCATATTCTTTATTTACCTGGGGTGTTACAGTTTAAGTGTAATTGGGATGTTATTAATAGTGGTGTGAATCATTATAATTATGGATTTACACAAGTCGACTCGAAAATATTTTTTTGCAGAGAGGAACCATTTATCATGGTGGAAAATGAAAAAAAATATTTTATGTTATTGATCTTTAAAGTGACTAGTGGTCCATTGTTTTGAAATGGAAATACATTCATTTTCATGATAAGGATATAGAGGATGTTAGGGATTTGTGTGAGGTTTCTTCATTAATTACATGAATTCTGGATGATAAAAATGACTGAAATGTAGACATAGTCTATGTTATATGAAATTATCATACTGAAGGAATATGAAAAAAAACTAATTAATCTTATAATTATTCAGGTCAATATTTATAATCATGTTTACATTACCAACCTCTAAATTTTTTATGTTTTTTTTCTCTATTTGTTTTCATTTATAATTTGTTTTTTTAATTATAATGTCATTTGAATAAAGTTTTTTTGTAATTTTTTTTCATATTTTAATTTTTTTAGATATAAATTATTTTTTAAAAATTTAATCATGTTTAAATTATCAGTTTGTATATGATTTTATATGTTTCTCTTCAATATTATAGTGTTCTCCCTATTTCCTCTACCTCTGTGTGAGTTCTATAGAAATCAAGATCGATTTAGATCCAAAATTTTCAAGTTAATGCTTTTTTTATTTTTGAAGATAAATTAAATTTATATTATTATAATTATTTAATTTTAATCAAATATAGATACACATACTTCAATATAGGTAGAATGAATCATTCAAAATGACAGACATTGAGGAAGGGGGCTGATGTTTGTAAGTTTTTTCATTTAAATATATATATATTGTAATTTAATTAATTAATGCAATTAAACTTATATTTCTTAATATTATTTTAATCTCAACTTTTATCTAGAGAGGAATATACATAATGATAATAGTCACAGGATTACAAAATTTTCAAAACTTCCACTCACACGTGGAGATCAAAGAGTGATAATTAGCCTTGATGTTAACGCCCTCCCTACTGGAGCAAATTCCACATAGTTTAGAAGTTACAAGGCTATAATGATTTTTTGTAAGATTAATACTTTATATGAAAATTTGGGGATCGTTTACCAATTAAATAAATATATTTTATGGGGGTCCCTAATACTAAAATTTATAAACTTATTTATTATATTTTCTAATGGTTTTAATTTTGTATATTCTTAATATATTTTTATTAAATTACAAGTAATATTTTACATTCAAGAGAAAAAATGAATTAAAAATGGTTATCCTTTGTGGAAACAATATTGAGATATTTTATGACAATTTTTACTTCAACTAATTTTTTTAATAGTAAAAATGACAAATATACATGCCTTATGTATGATTCTATATATAGAGATACACAACATAAGTTTTTCTATAGTCAGTAGGATGAATCTTTTGTGGTTTGTTTTTATTCTTTTTAAAATTTATTTTTTTAATTTATTTTAAATAGATTATAACTCATTTAATTTTTCTTATATAACATGAATCTAGGAAAACTCCCCAAGAGATAAAGGCTCACAATCTATACCCTCAAACATTTTAATGAAGAGGGTATCCTTTATTAAAGGAATAAGTTATTACTGAAAAAATAGTTAGTTAGGATATGAGTGATGTAGAGGCTTTGAAAAAGTCCCAAACGACCCTCCATCTCCCACCACTCATAAAGAAAAGTGGAAAGGGAAGGAATATCAAAAAAGGGAAACTATATTTCCAATACAACAAAGGAAGTGCCTGATAATATTGTATGTAATTAATTGTTTCTTTTAATCAATATTAGTATTTAGTAAATTTATTTTAAAAATATTATATTTGAAAATATTATTTTAGGATTACCTTCAAGTGAAAATGACATAGGGGGCCTTTATCCCTCAGGGTAGGAAGGATATTATTATAGTTGATTTAGGAAATCAGGAACACCATGGCCATGTCCAAGGATATAAGGAGGGTGTCAGTTTTTGATGTTTTTGGCTGCACCTCTAGTGTGATATTGATGGGGGAAGAATATAGATAATAATTTATTCTTTTAAGGTCATGTTATGACACAAGAATGATTTGATAGAGGATAATATTAAATCATATGCATTTTCTATATTTTCAGAAATGTTGAGACAAATGCTACCAACATAGCCAGCTCAGCTAGTATAGTTACCTCAACCAGTATAGCTATCACAACTAGCATAGGCCACACAATATTCCTACCTAGATCTACCACCTCATCATTCATAACCAACTGCGTATTGTGAGTTTCTTATTGGGGATCCACATTCATGTATTGTAAGGCCCCAGATCTATGTGGATCGACCCTTTGCGTGTTTTGGAAGATCGAGGTGCTCAAAGAAGGCTCAGAGGAAGTCTAGAAGAGTTTGGTCTGAAGAAGATAGAAATAGGGGGATATATAAAGTAAACAAGGGGGACATGACATGTACCATTCGGGTTTTAGAAAATTAAAATATAGCATCAAGACGACACATTTTTAGCCTAATTCAACCTCAAGGTAGTACACGATGTGACAGGGAGGCATACATCTTGTACTACCCCACCACTAGGCATTTTAAAGATTCGTTGCCACTAAGGTTTTTCAAACCCTATGTCTTGAGTGCACTCCCTCTCGACCCTAGATAAACAGGATGCCTGCCTCTTCAATGTTTTGGGATTCCTTCATTTTGGATCATTTCCCCACTACCTTCTTTGATCCGTGTTCAATCAGAGGTATAATCTACTTCTATTATTTAGTTTTATTAAATCTTTATTCTCCCATTTCTCATTAACATGCTATGGAATTTTATCTTCATGTTTATAAGGGAGTTTCTTTTTGTTTTTTTTGATGTGGTTGTGCCATGACAAAGTGGATGTAGCTATTGCAAAAAGGTGATCATGACCTGTTGCTTTGATCCATTCTCAAGCGAAGAACGTCAAAACCCTTTTTAGGAAAGGTATTCATGGAATCTTTATTATTTTAAAATAAAATTATAGAGATATAATGTTTTATCCCACTGTATCACAATATAATTGACTAAATTAAATACTTTAACTAGATTAAATTAATTGGTTTAATCGCATGTAGTTGATTTGCACTGTGATAATGGTTTACCTCTTGATTTTATAGATAGTGTGATATCTATTATTTTCTTGTAAGCATGTTGTTCTTGATGAAATTGGTAAATGACGTAAAGTTGGAATTCAATGATAATTAATTGGATAAAGATAAAGAGGCATGTGATTGAATTCAGTTGTTGTTGTTGAAATTTGATGTTAATAAAATTGATGCAGATGTGCATGTATATTTCAGTTGGTTGTTAAACCTGAAGCATGTTGGTGATTTTTGTTTAAATACATGGAAAATTAATTGTTTAATTAATTTGTGGTAGAAATGATTGCTTTCATTTTAGTTTTCCCATAGTTGGAACCTACTAATAATGAATCATTTAATTCAAGATGGATTAAATAACTGGTTTTTTGATAAAAGATAATGAAAGGTATGGTTTTCAGTTACCCTATTTCTTGTAAGGTTGAGTGCCTTCTTATTTGGATCCATGAGAGCTCATTTTAGTTACATTGTAATTTATTGTAGCTTGTGATGAGTTATGATCCTCGATGGATGTTATGAGATGTGGGGGTTGGGAGGCCTAGTAGTTGTGGTAGCAGTTGATTCCTAGAGTGGCGAGATGCACCAGTTTATGCATGTGGGTGTCGGGGAGGACACTAGAGATGATGAAACAAGTTGTATGTGAATATTTTATGCTTGCTTAATCTTGTTGGTTGTTTATATGCTTTCCTTTCCCCACTACTTAAGGAATATGGTCTTTCTTACCCTCCTTCCAAAAGGGGAGAAGATGTGTGGGGTATTCCACGTGATTTATGTGTTTAGCTTCTCGAGGTAGGATGGGTCTACACTCTTGCTATAGGTGGAAAAGACTCAACGGGTAGTTCACATACTCACCATGTTGAGCCCCTTATGGTTGGTAGTTCAAAATGTTTTTTAGAAATCCTGGAAGTATGGGAAAGTGATGATGCTATTAATAAATGATTGAATAAATGATGTTAACCCATGGGGCTAGTGATTGCTGGGACACAATGCTGAGGTTTCAATTTTAAATAACAATGGACATTGGGTGTGATGATAATGAAATATAATGCGTAATTGATAATGGTTAATTAATGATTAAATAATTAATTAACGTAAAGTGAAATCGATAAAAATGGATAAAGTAATATAATCTTGATATTTAAATTCTTATGTGATTATAGGATACCTAGTATTATCAGTGGAAGCTGGGAGTCCAAGAGACATTAGCTGCAGTTGAGTCTATGTCTAGGTTATGTTCATAGTGTGGTTGTGAGCTAGAGTATATTATGTACTTTTTTTGTTTCTATACGCTACCAAACCCTTTCAGTTAGGGATACCAACACCCCCGGAATTATGATCCTTGAGGGCGTGTTTTCCCCAACATTATGGGGGGAAAATGGATGGATGACTGCCCCCTTTGGACCCACTCTCTTCTCTTTGAAGTTACATGTGCTGGTAGGCACAAGAGTTGGTTTTCTCTATATATGTGTGTAAAGGGTTGTAATGGCTTGTGATTTTTCACACACATATATTCTGTATATAGTTCCCTTTTTGCTACTATAGGTATTACGTGTATAGTATGTGGTGGCTTAAGGATCCTTACTTTGCGTATGGGTTGTAATGGCTTAAGGAATAATACTCGACATATAATACAAGTTATATGGGCTGTGGAGACTCCTGTAAACTACCTGGTAAGTTGTGGTTGTGTGGATGGTGTGGTGCTTCACCTAGGTTTCTATGGGAAAGTTTTTTGTTGGATGAGTTTCATGTGGTAGTACTCTCTTAGGTGTCTTCGGGCTGGCTTTTTTGGAGAGATATGGATTAGGATGTGCAATGTTGGGGCAAAGCGGAAAACCAGTGGGGAAGTGGTTGGGGGTACCCTTGATATGATTTATTATATTAGATACTCATGTATGCAATACATGGTGAGAGTATCCATGGTGAGGTTGGGAACTTAGTATATTTGTTTAGGTGACGAGTTATCTTTACTTGCTATTCACCGTGCTTTAGCATTATTTATTTATTTATTCACAAGCGGTTCTAGGGAGGTAACTACCGAGTATACTATAATACTCACCCTACATATATCTAAACTATTTTTCAGGTCACTTGGAGTAGGTTGGAGATCATACTGGTTACTACTAACTTGGGGTTACAAGATTTTTTCGTTATTTTTGGTCCCTCTTGTTTTTACTTTTGTACTTGCTGTTTTCCCTTTTAGTTGTAGTAGTTATTGCATGAAATTACATATGTATACTTGGGTTTTTATTTTATATTGTAGTCTGAATTGGATTTGGTTGGTGTGTGTCTTATCTCTAACTTCTGCATGCATTCTCTTAGAGGGTAATGCCTCCCATTTGTGTGTTTACTATACCCTCGGTGCAAGTCACCAATCCAAAGCCTACTGGAGACAGGACTCAGGGTCACTATCTTCCTTCACACATTGGAAACCCTGGAGGGGTACACCTTGTGGGGAGGTTGTCATGAAAAATTTGTATCATAGTAAGGTTGAGGGATAGAATGGAGTTTGGTGTTAGGCTTAGGGGAGGTTTCATGGGTTGGTAGGGCAACAATGTCAGTTCTGTTTAACAAGTGATGTAATCACTAGAGACTAGATGAGACATAGGCGTTTAGGACCCCCTGTGATCTAATGCATAAACGTTTATGTTTAAAGTGATTACTAAATGAGGTGATACTGGTTGCATGGTAGAGACCCATGAATTCATAATTCATCATACTTCTTTGTGTCAGTGTTTGAATGGGTAGAACTTGGGATAAGATAACCTAAAAAGAAAAAAAGAAAAAAATTAATTTCTTAATTTTGAGTCATCCATATTCAAGTTTTAGGTTCTCTAACTATTTTTTATTTTGTAGGTATGGATCCAGGTCGAAGTTCTCGTTAGATTCACAAAAAATATTCCCAACAGGCTACACCTACGAATCGCCACAAGGTAGAGGTTGATGACGATGACACTTAGAGGATGACACTCTGAGATTTTCAGAGCCAAAGTATATAGAAGTATGAGGGATACTTTTCTGATACAACCACAAAATTATGGTTAGAGGAGGTTCAGATAGCCTTTAGCTTGATCTGTTCTCGGAAGAAGCATTGGGTATCTTTGGTTGTGACGATCTTGCATAGGGTAGTGAGGCATTGGTGGTTATTCTTCCTTAGGGATCACATGGTGTCAGCGATATCATGGGAGGAGTTCCAAGAAAAGTTTAGAGTTGATTTTCTTTCTTTGACTACAAATGAATCTAGTCTCCAGAAGTTGCTTATCCTTTGATAGGAGATCTCTAGTGTGTGAGAGCTTGGAATCCGTTTTTGGAACCTTTTAAGATATGATTTGGACCTGTTTCCAAATGAGGAGGCCAGAGTGAGGCATCTCGAGGAGGCTTTGCATCCAGATATCCAGTGCTAGGTCACCCCATTTATGCTGAAGACATATATTTAGGTGCTCGCGAGGGTAGAGGTCATCGAGGGGACATTGTCCAGAACTGAATCCACATGAGAGGGGAGTCTTCAAGATTCCTCATGAAGTAGAGCTGTGGTCCATGGTTCTCAGTTTTCAGGGTAAAAGTGTTTCTGTTCAGATGGGGGTAGGTCTCAGTCATTAGCATCTCATTTATCTTAGGGTGGAAGCTCTCAGGCCTATTCCAAGGGATCAAACACTTGTTTTTTCATGTGGAGGCTGAGGTTATCAGCAGAAAGAGTGCCTGGCCTTTCATAGTGGTCAACGTGCACAAGGAGTTCCACTTCATGTTCCTCTATTGAGGTAGTTCCAGTCGAGGAAGTAGCAGTAGGTTGCACCATATTTGGATCAGTAGAGAGAAAATGGGGGTAGGCATAGTACAACCCCATGATTCTCCCCATCCTTATAGAGTAGAGAACGACCATAGTGGTGGTTTTCATCAGGGTCAGAGAGTCTGTGGAGCAGGTCGTGGTCAGCTTCATGCTTTAGCATTGCTAGCGCCAGGCAAGCCAGACGTTGTTTGAGGTACCCTTTGCCTATTTTCTACTTGAGTTTATGCCTTGTTTGATTCAGGAGAGACACAATCCTTCATATCACCTTCCGTTGTCCATGATTTGGGACTTTAGGTAGAGAGGCTTCCAGTGCCCTTGGCATTAACTATGCCAGTTGGAATATGAGCTGACTTGTTTGAAGTTTGTAGAGACTATGACCTCATGCTAGGGAAGCACCACTCTTGGGGAGATTTTCTATAGTTACAGATAAAACCATATGATGATATCTTGAGCATGGATTGGTTGTATTCAATTTAGGCTATCATGGATTTCTTTAAGAGATAGGTGGTGTTCTTCGATGCTGAAGGAGAACCAGCAGTGTTTGTTGGTGAGCGAGACCCTTGGAAGGGTCACAGGCATGCTACATCATTTTCATCCTGAATGCCTAAGCTGGTGGTAATTTCTTTGCAGGTTCAATAGTTGGTGTTTCCTAGGGTCATAGAAGAGTACCCCAATATCTTTATAGAAGAGGTATAGAATTACCCCCTCGATGATAGATCATGTTTGGGATCATGAAACATCTAGGAGAATCTCCTATACCTATGTCTCCATATAGGATGGACCCTTGTTAGTTACAGGATCTGTGTATATAGATTGATAGTCTATTACAGTGTGGTTTTGTTTGGCTGAGTGTGTCACTGTGGGGTACACCAGTTTTATTTGTGAAGAAGGCTAAGGACAACTTGCAGTTGTGTATTGATTATTGTTTCTTAAACAGTGTGATAGTGAAGAATAGCTATCCACTTCTATGGTTTGATGATTTATTTGATCAACTAAAGGGTGAATGTTGGTTCTTGAAGATCAACTTGTGATCAGGATATCATCATATTCATGTGAAGGATGAGGATATTCTAAAGAGTACTTTCTGTTGTCATCATGGGCATTATGAGTTCTTGGTGATACCGTTTGGTGTGGAACATTCTCCAGCTATGTTCATGGTGTTGATGAATGCTATTTTCTGTGAGTTCCTAGATAATTTCATTGTGGTTTTCATCGACAAAACCCTTGTGTAATCCTCATCTGAGGAGGATCATGTAGAGCATTTGCATGCTATTTTGGGAGTTCTTTGTCAATAACAGGTGATTGGGAAGTTATTGTAGTGTGAGTTTTGGGCTCGAGAATCTTGTTTCATGGGGAATATGGTGTCCTATTATAGATTATATGTGGATCCTTCAAAGAAATAAATAGTTGTGTATTGGGTAGTACCCAAGACAATGGAAGAGGTGCGAAGTTTCCTTGGTCTCGCAGGCTACTAAATGAGATTCTTGGCCAATTTCTCTCGGGCTACGACTCTTATGAAATCATTGACCAAGAATGATCAAGTGATTTTGTGGACTGATCAGTGTGAGGAATCTTTTTATTATCTTAAGGATATGTTGGTAAGTGCTTCGGTTCTTTGTCTCCCAACAGAGGGAGTTCAGTTTGACATATTCTGCGATTCTTCAAATCTTGGGTTAGGATGCGTTATGTTTCAGTACAGATCAATCATTTCTTATGGGTATTGGAAGTTGTGGCCCCATGAACGTAACTCTTCCATCCATGATCTTTAGGTGGAAAAAGTGGTGTTTTCTCTGATGTTTTGGAGACATTACCTCATTGGAAAGTGTTTTGTGGTTTTCACCAATCATAAGAGCCTAAGGTATGTTTTCTATCAGTGCGACTTGAAATTTTGGCAGCGTTGGTGGATAAAGTTCTTATAGGAATACAACTTCAAAATCTCATATACACCTGGAAAGGGGAATTTGGTAGCAGATGCATTGATCTGGAAGTCATGTAGTGATGTAGTGAGTGAAGTAGGTGATTCCTGGAGGGTGATGGAAGAACATTTAGAATTACATCTGGATATAAGAGAAAATGGATGTAGATGTATCCTTTTTCAGATGAAAATGTAGTCTATCTACTATAGCAGGTGGAAGAGACCCAGTTGGGGGATTTAGAGGTGGAGGTCTAGAGAGATTGAGTTGGTTGTGGCAAAGACCATGATGGTTGGTCTGAGGATGAACAACACTGAGTGTTGTATCAAGGAATGATTTTAATTCCTTCGGAAATGCATGAGATGGTTCTTAGAGGGTTCCATAGTTAACCTTTAGTGGTGAATATTGGAATGAAAAATATGTACTGAGATTTGAGGAGTCAGTTTTGGCGGCTTAGGTTGAAGCATGCAGTTGCTGAGTTTGTGTCTTAATGTTTGGTCTCCTAGAAGGTGAAGGATGAGAACCGTGTCCCTGGTGGTTTTCTCCAGCTGTTATATGTTCCTCAGCGGAAATGGAGGACATATCAATGTAATTTGTTACTAGTTTACCTCCAGCTCAGGGAGTCCATGAAACTATTTGGGTGGTAGTGGATCATTTAACGAAATCAGACCACTTCATAGTGATCAAGGAGTTGAGCTCAGTGGTGGTTTTGTTGAGGCAATATCTGGAGAAGGTGTTGATACTTCACAGAGTCTTGAGGATGATCATTTTCAATCAAGATCCTC
Organism: Viscum album; assembly: GCA_963277665.1. Lineage (NCBI taxonomy): Eukaryota > Viridiplantae > Streptophyta > Magnoliopsida > Santalales > Viscaceae > Viscum > Viscum album. The sequence goes on along the minus strand of OY728123.1, from coordinate 1,190,222,067 downwards.
ATTTTACCTATAATGTGTGGAGAGGTCTCTATCATGATTTCAGTTCTCTGCTATTCCTTAGAACTACATTCCATCCATAGACAGACAATCAAATAGAGTGGACCATACAGACTCTTGAAGTCATGTTGTGCTCATATGTCCTAGATTTTGGAGGTTCATGGACGAGGCACTTACCCTGGGTGGAGTTCTCTTACAACAATATTTTTCACACCACCATTTGTATGGATCCATTTAAATCCTAGTATGGAAGACCTTTCTATTTGATGTTGTGTTGGACTGGGGTCAGAGAGTTAGTAATTCTCAGGCCGGAACTGGTATAGAACATGACATAGATGGTTCAAGTGATTCGTGAGAGGATGAATGCATCATAGGATCATCATAAATCATATGACTATCAAAGGAGGAGACCATTAGTGTTTTATGTTGGGGATCATGTGTTTCTGAAGGTGACTCCCCATTGTGGGAAGTAAAGGTTTGGTCATGGTAGTAAGCTTTCTTCTCAGTTTTTGGGACTCTCAAGGTGTTGGATCATGTTAGTGCCATGGCATATCAGGTAGCACATTCCCCACACATGGGAAGAGTACATGATGTTTTTCATGTGTCACATCTACATCGTTATCTTCATGATGAGCCTCACACCATTTTTTGGGGAGAGATTTATGTTGAAAATGATGTGACCTTCGAGAAGCAGCATGTAGAGATCTAGGACTACAAGGAGAAGGTGTTGCAAGAGCATTCTATTCCATTGGTATATGTCTTGCAGCAGCATAATGGCATGGAGGAGAGTACCTGGGAACATGATTCGTAGATATGAACTCAGTATCATGAGATTTTTGATTTTTATCTCTTTCCTTGTAACGATGTTCGTTTTGTAGTTGTAGACCTTTCCTATCTATGAGATAACTTTTTTGTTTTTCTTGTTGTGGATTTCTCTCTTTGAGATGTATATCCCCCAAGAGAACATTTAGGATTTGGTTGTGGTTGTTATGAGGTGTAATGTTTTTTTGATGTGGTTGAGCCCCTGTGGTGTCGAGATCTATGAGGTGTATCTCATGGGGTGGTTGTTCGAACAACCCATTTTCTATTTCCTCTCTAGGTAGGTTTTGGATTCTCGAGAATGAGAATGTTTTGATAGTTATCTAACATAAGGTACCAGATCTGCATGGATCGACCCTTTGCGTGTTTTCAAAGACCAAAGTACTCAGAGAAGGCTCGGAGGAATTCTGGATGAGTTCAGTTGTGAGAATCTAGAAATAGGGGGATACACAATGTGACAAAGGGGGACATGATGTGTACCATTCAGGTTTCTGAAAAATAAAACAGAGCACTGAGACGACACATTTTTTAGCATAAGTCGACCTCAAGGTGGTACACAAGGCGATGGGGAGGTACACATCGTGTACTACCCCGTCGCAGGGTATTTTAATGACACCCATCCGCTCAGGTTTTTCAAACCCTACAGCTTGATCGCACCCCCTCCCAACCCCAAATGACCTAGATGCGTCCCTCTTCAATGTTTGGGGATTCTTTCAACATGGATTAGTTCCCTACTCCCTTGTTTGATTTTTCTTCAATACGAGGTTATATCTACCTCTGTTTTTTGGTTTTATTTGATCTGTCTTCTCCCATTTCTTTTCTCCATGCTATGGAATTTGATCTCCATGGTTATAAGAGAGTTTCTTTTGGTTGTTGTTGATGTGGTTGTGCGGTGAAATCATTGGGTGGATGTAGTTGTTGCAGGGAAGACCCTCGAGACCTATTTCGTTGATCCATTCTCGAGTGAAGAACATCCAAAACATTTTGAGGAAGGGGATTTGTGGCTTCTCAATTATTTTATGTGAAACTGTAGAGATAACATGTTTTGTCCCACTAGATCATAATGGAATTGATAAATTAAACACTTGAACTGAATTAAAATACTTGGTTTGATGGCATGTGGTTGTTTTGAACAGTGATTACGATTTGCCTCTTGATTTTCTAGATAGTGTGATAACAATGCTTTGATTGTTAGCATGTTGTTCTTGATGAAATTGGTAAAGAACGTAATGATGGAATTAATTAGCTAAAGATAAAGAGTTGTGTAAATGAATTCGGTTGTTGTTGTTGTAATTTTATGTTAATCAAATTTATATAGATGTTCATGTCTATTCCAGTTGGATATTAAACCTGAATCATGTTGGTGCATGTTGTTTAAAAGCATAAAAAATTCATTGTTTAATTAATTTGTAGTAGCTATGATAGATTGAAGTTTAGGTTTCCCATAGTTGGAACCTACTAACAATGAATTAGTTAATTCAAGATAGATTAAAGAACATGTCTTTTGAAAAAATATAATTCCTAGTAGGGTTCTGAATTACACTCTTTCTTGTAAGGTCAAGTGCCTTTTGCTTTGGATCCCAGAGAGATCATTGCATGTGAAGGAAAAATGCCATGTTTAGGGCCATGATCTCAGTTAATTTGTTATTTCTCACTTCTTGTGATGTGTTATGACCCTAGATGGATTTTTTGAGATGTGGGGGTAGGTAGGCCCATTGTTTGTGGTATAAAATGATGCTTAGAGTGGTGAGATGCATCAGTTTATGCATGTGGGAGTCGGGGATGACATTGGAGATGATGAAACAGGTTGAATATGAATGTTGGATACTTTCTGAATATTGTTGGTTTTTTATCTTCTTTACTTTCCCCACTACTCAAGGATTTTGGTCTAGATTAACCTCCTTCAAAAGGGAAGAAGACACACGGGGTATGCCACATGATTTACATCTTTAGATTTTTGAGGGAGTATGAGTCTACTCTCTTACTATAGGAGGAAAAGACTCGACGATTTGATCACCTACTCACCTTGTTTTTCCCATTGTGTTTGGTAGCATATATTTTTTTCTAAAATTCCTGGGAATATGGGATTTGATAATGCTATTAATAAATGATTGAATAAATTATGTTAAACCATGGGGTAGGATCTTTCTAGGATTCAATGTTGAGGTTACAATTTAAAGGAACATTGGACTTTGGGTGTGATGCTAATGAAATATAATGTGTAATTTATAATGGCTAATTAATGTTTAAAGAATTAAATAATGTAAAGTGAAACTGATAAAAAGGGATAAAGTAATCAAATGTAAATGGTTGTGTTCTTATAGGATACCTAGTATTATCAATGGAAGTCGGGAGTTCGAGAGATGTTAGCTGCAGTTGAGTCTAAGACAAGGTTATGACCATAGTTTGGTTGTGATCTATAGTATATTCTGTACTTTTAATGTTTCTATATGCTACCCCACCCTTTCAGTTATAGAAACTGACACCCCAGGGATTCTAAGCACTAGGGGGGAGTGTTTTCCCTAACATTCTTGTGGGAGGATGGATTGTTGACTACCCCATTTGGACCTACTTTCTTCTATTGATAGTTTCTTATATTGGTAGGAAAACAGTTTTTTCCCCATATATGTGTGTAAAGGGATGTAATGGATTGAAGTTATTCACACACATATATTCTGGATATATTTTCCTTTATGCTACTATAGGTACAACATATATAGGATGTGGGGGATTGAGGATCCTTACATGGTGTATGGGCTGTAATGGATTGAGGCATAATACCCAACTTATGATACACATTATGTGGGTTGTGGTGGCTCCCGAAAACTACATGGTCAATTTTGGTTGTGCGGATGGTGTGGTGCTTCGCCCAGGTTTTTGGGAGTAAGTTTTGTGTTATAAAAGGTGCTTGTGGTAGTGCTCTTCCATTTGTCTTCGGGCTGATCTTTTTAGAGAGCGATGGCTTAGGACGTGTGACATTGGGGAAAAGTGGACAACCAATGGGGAAGTGGTAGTGGGGTACCCTTGATATGATTTATTATATTATATACTCTTGTATACGATACTTGGTGAGAGTATCCATGGCAAGGCTAAGAACTTAGTATAAATGTTTAGGTGACGAGTTAGTTTCACATGTTTTTCTCTGTGCTTTAGCATGCTTTATTTACTTTTTCATGAGAGGATCTAGGGACGATCCTACTGAGTATACTGTTATACGCATCCTACATATATCAAGATTGTTTTTCAGGTCACTTGGTGCAGGTTGTAGATCGGGCTGGTTACTACTAGCTTGGGGTTACATGAGCTATTCAGGATTCATTGTCTCTACGGTTTTTACTTTCTTTTGGTACTTATAGTTTTCCCTTTCAGTTATAGTAGTTCTTTCATGACATAACATATGTGTACACTACGGGAAAAATGGTTAATAGCGACGGGGTATTTGCGATGGGAATTATTCTCGTCGCAAATATGTTTCGCAAAGGAGTATTTGCGACGGGCAACTATTCCCGTCGCAAATAATCTGTTATGTGCGACGGGTTTTTTTACCCGTCCCAAATAGTTTGGCGCGAAATGCACGCCAAACCGCGCGAAGTTTATTTGCGACGGGGATAGAACCCCGTCGCAAATAACTGACGGCGGTTAAAGACTATTTGCGACGGGACTACAGTCCCGTCGCAAATACCCAGGCGGCAGGAATTATTTGCGACGAGACCCGTCACAAATAACCGTTTTAATGCCGCCCATAATTAAATGTGGTCAGGGTTAGTTGTGACGGGGTTCTATCCCCGTCACAAATAATCGGCGGCGGTTAAAGACTATTTGCGAAGGGGCCCGTCGCAAATAACCGTTTTAATGCCGCCCATAATTAAATGCGGCCATGGTTATTTACGACGGAAATCCCGTCGCAAAAAAGCCCGTCGCAAATAAGTTAACCTATAAATACTGCCAACCATTACAATTTTCTCATTCTCAACTCTCAACCACTCTCAACCGTTCTAATTTTTCTCCGACTCTTTTACGATTTTTAGTTGTCAATTTTTTTTTTCAGACTTCGAGGATTCAGTAGGTGGTGTTCTACAATTACAGCGGCTCGACATTGACATCAAGTTTAAGGTTTTTATCTGAATTTTAATTTAATATTTATTTTATTTATTATATTTATTTAGTTTAAATTTTTAGATCTTTTTTCTGATTTCTAATTAGAAATAATTATGAATAAGTATTAATAATTAATAGTAATTAGAGACTATTAAACACTAATTAATTTAAAATAGTTAGCTGTAATTACAATTAATTAGCCGTAATTATGAAAAATTAAAATTAATTTGAATTAATTAATATTAATTATAAATAATTAACATTAATTAGTAATAATTTATAATAATTACCAATAATTAGTAATAATTACTAATAATTAGTAATAATTAATAAAAATTCCCAATATTCAATAATTGCCAATATTTGTCAATATTTTTTCCAATAATTACCAATATTTACCAATAATTGCAAATAATTGTCAACATTTACCAGTAATTAGGAATAATTACCACTAATTAAGAATAATTACCAATAATTAGGAATAATTACCAATAATTAGGAATAATTACCAATAATTAGGAATAATTACCAATAATTAGGATTAATTACCAATAATTAGGAATAATTACTAATAATTAGGAATAATTACCAAGAATTAGGAATAATTAACAATAGTTAGTATTAATTACCAATAATTACCAATAATTACCAATAATTACCAATAATTACCAATAATTAGTAATAATTCGTAATGATTACCAATAATTAGTAATGATTACCAATAATTACCAATAATTACCAATAATTAGAAATAATTTTCAATAATTAGTAATAATTACCAATAATTAGTAATAAATAGTAATAATTAGTAATAATTACCAATAATTAGGAATAATTAGTAATAATTACCAATAATTTCCAATAATTAGCAATAATTAGTAATAATTACCAATAATTAGTAATAATTACCAATAATTAGTAATAATTACCAATAATTAGTAATAATTACCAATAATTATCCATAATTAGTAATAATTACCAATAATTAGTAATAATTGGTAATAATTATCACTAATTATCAATAATTGGTAATAATTAGTAATAATTACCAATAATTAGTAACAATTAGAAATAATTACCAATAATTATCAATAATTAGTAATAATTAATAATAATTACCAATAATTACCAATAATTAGTAATAATTACCAATAATTAGTAATAATTAGTAATAATTACCAATAATTACCAATAATTACCAATAATTAGTAACAATTAGTAATAATTACCAATAATTAGTAATAATTACCAATAATTAGTAATAATTAGTAATAATTACCAATAATTACCAGTAATTACTAATAATTAGTAATAATTACCAATAATTAGTAATAATTACCAATAATTAGTAATAATTACCAATAATTAGTAATAATTAGAAATAATTACCAATAATTACCATTAATTAGAAATAATTACCAATAATTACCATTAATTAGTAATAATTACCAATAATTACCAATAATTAGTAATAATTGGTAATAATTACCAATAATTACCAGTAATTAGTAATAATTACCAATAATTAGAAATAATTATTAATAATTACTAATAATTTCTAATAATTACCAGTAATTACCAATAATTAGTAATAATTAGTAATAATTAGTAATAATTACCAATAATTAGTAATAATTACCAATAATTACCAATAATTACATATAATTAATAATAATTAGTAATAATTAGTAATAATTAGTAATAACTAGTAATAATTACTAATAATTAGTAATAATTACCAATAACTAGTAATAATTAACAATAATTTCCAATAACTAGTAATAATTACTAATAATTACAAATAATTACCAATAATTACCAATAATTATTAATAATTAGTAATAATTAGTAATAATTAGTAATAATTATCAATAATTACCAATAATTAATAATAATTTCCAATAATTACCAATAATTACCTATAATTACCAATAATTACCAATAATTACCAATAATTAGTAATAATTACCAATAATTAGTAATAATTCGTAATAATTAGGAATAATTACCAATAATTAGGAATAATTAGTCATATTTAGTAATACTTAGTAATAATTACCAATAATTGCCAATAGTGTCAATATTTACCAATAATTCCCAATACTTGTCAATATTTACCAATAATTCCCAATACTTGCCAATATTTACCAATAATTAGGAATAATTACTACTAATTAGGAATAATTAGGAATAGTTACCAATAATTAGGAATAATTACCAATAATTAGGAATAATTACCAATAATGAAGAATAATTACGAATAATTAGGAATAATTACCAATAATTAGGAATAATTACCAATAATTAGGAATAATTACCAATAATTACCAATAATTACCAATAATTACCAATAATTACCAATAATTAGGAATAGTTACCAATAATTAACATTAATTACCAATAATTAACAATAATTACCAATAATTAGGAATAATTACCAATAATTAGGAATAATTACCAATAATTACTAATAATTACCAAAAATTAGTAATAATTACCAATAATTAGTAATAATTACCAATAATTACCAATAATTACCAATATTTACCAATATTTACCAATATTTACCAATATTTACCAATATTTACCAATATTTACCAATATTTGCCAATATTTACCAATATTTACCAATATTTACCAATATTTACCGATATTTACCAATAATTACCAATAATTAGGAATAATTACCAATAATTAAGAATAATTACCAATAATTAGGAATAATAACATTATTATATTATTTGTATATTTTATTATTAATATTAAAATAATATAATTTTCTATATTATATACAATTCTCCTTTCATCTATGTGTTTTCTGTCTCCACATGTAATATTTGCATTCTTTTTCAAAATTATCAACCTACTCCCCAATGGAGAGGTGAAAGTGAATGAAAATATTACATGTGGAGACAGAATGTTAAACACACAAATGAGAGGAGAATTGTATATAATATAGAAAATTATATTATTTTAATATTAATAATAAAATATACTAATAATGTAATAATGTTATTATTATATAATTAATATTTATGAAAAAATAATATTAGTATTATTAAAATAATAAAAAATTTATATAATATTAAAATTATCAATATTTGTAACAGGTTTTGCTTTATTCTCAACATATTCAATTCTTAAAGGGTCAATTTTTAGGTCTATCTTAATAAAACGTTTGCGTCAGTCGTGTATGATGTAAACTCTATAATTATCCTTGCTTGAGTGTTTTTTCTAACAAATTATTCAAAACCAGTAATGCTTTTATATTTTATACAAAAATATGGATCAATGAGGTCATCAACAGTCATTATTAGATGACCGCATATGGATAAATCAACATAGAAATCCAAACGATTTTGGTTTAAATCCAGTATATATAGAGGGTGTGGAGACTTTTTTATCATTTGTGGCATCAAATACAGAATTTTTTTCAGAAGGAAAAATAAAATGCCCTTGTAGAAAATGTGCATTGAGAGCATTTGACACGTTTGACAAAGTGGGGGGACATCTCTTGCGTTTTGGTTTTCAACCAGATTATGTTTTTTGGTATCAACACGATGAACGCAGTTCCAGAGTAGGTGATACCAACTTGATTCCCGATCCATCCCGGTTTCAAGATTTAGTACATGATGTTGCAGGTTCATCTGTTCAACATACAGAAACTCTGGCTGATATAGCTTCAAATCCTGAGTTGGCACCGTCTGAATTTTATGAGTTGTTGAGGTCTGCTGAGAATGCATTATATCCTGGCTGCAAGATGAGCAAATTAGAAGTAGTTGAAAAATTTATGGCTATCAAATCAGATAACGGAATGTCAAACACCTATTTTGACCAAATATTTTCTTTGCTTAAAACACTGTTACCCGAAGGAAATGTTTTGCCTGCAAATTACTATGAGAGTAAGAGGTTGGTTCGAAATTTGGGACATACTTGTCAGAAGATTCATGCAAGTTCAAATGACTGCATTTTATATTCTGGAGAAAATGAGTCGTTGGATAGTTATCCCACATGTGGGCAAATGAGATATAAATAAGAGAAACATGGGAAGTCTGGTTTGATTCCTGTAAAATAGTTGAGATATTTTCCTCTTACATCTAGACTTTAACGTTCATTCATGTCTAAGAATACAGCGACAATGATGTCATGGCATAAAATGAATATTTCAACCGATAAAGGCTTAAATCATCCAGCTGATGGAGATTCATGGAAACATTTTGATAGAGTCCATCAATACTTTGCTTTAGAAGCTAGAAATGTTCGACTGGGCCTTTCCACTAATGGTTTCTGTCCGTTCGGATCTTATGGTAGTCAATATTCATGTTGGCCTGTTTTTTTAACTCCGTACAATTTACCTTCATGGATATTGATGAAGGAGCCATATATCATTTTGACTTTACTAATTCCAGGACATCCAAAGAAGAATATTGATGTTTATTTGAAACCATTGATTGATGATTTAAGTTTATTGTGGAGTACTTGTGTCAGTACATATGATGTTGCTACGAAACAGAATTTCATACTGAGAACAGCATTGATGTGGACAATTAGTGACTTCTCGACTTATGGGATGTTATCTGGCTGGAGTACACATGGTCAGAAATCATGTCCTTACTGTATGGGAGAGAACAAATCATTTATGCTCATTCATGGAAAGAAACCTTGTTATTTTGACTGTCATCGCAGATTTCTTCCAGCTGATCATCCTTTTCGCAGAAACAGATCTCATTTCAGAAATGGAATAGTTGAAAGGGAAGGACCTCCAAAAATGATATCAGGTTCGGAGTTAAAATCAGTTGTATTTTCATTACCTCCCATCACTTTTGGTCCCACAATAAACCAACAGAAAATTTCTATTTTTGGAAAATAAAACAATTGGATTAAACGTAGCATATTTTGGGATTTTCCATATTGGTCGGATTTGTTGGTCCGCCACATGTTGGATGTCATGCATATTGAGAAGAACTGTTTTGATAATTTGTTTCATACAGTTTTGGATACGCCAGGAAAGAGAAAAGACAATGTAAATGCACGTTTAGATCTTGCCCAAATTTGCAGGCGTCCAGAACTGGAACTGTTTGATAATGTCAGAACAGAAAGGTTACTGAAACCAAAAGTACCTTATACACTGTCTAAAGAAAACCGTTTATTATTTTGTCAGTGGATTAAAGATTTGAGACTTCCAGATGGCTGTGCTTCCAATTTGGGTAGATGTGTAAAGAATGGTCATATTACTGGATTAAAAAGTCATGATTTTCATGATATAATGGAAAGACTTCTACCCATTGGATTAAGAGGTCTGTTGAATTCTGTGATTCGGGATTCCATAATAGATATGTATCATTTTTTTCAAAAAATTTGTGCGGCTACATCAGATTATGATGCTCTTTGGAAACTTGAAGAAGATGTTGTTGTAATTATATGTAAATTGGAAAAATTATTTCTGCCGTCTTTCTTCGACTCAATGGAACATTTGATGTTACATTTTCCATATGAAGCCAAATGTGGAGGTCCAGTACAGTTTCGATGGATGCACCCATTTGAAAGATGCATGCAAAAATTAAAAAGAAAAGTATGTAACAAAGAATCTGTTGAAGGATCTATTGCAGAAGCTTATTTGCAAGAGGAAATATCTTTTTTCTGCTCCCACTATTTTGAATCTGAGTATCCTTCAAAACACAACCAAATGGGATGGAACGAGAGGAATATTGATGAAATAGACAATAAATTATCTGTTTTCAACCAGCCAGATCTTGGTTTTGGTGGAGTTTATGAATGCTAGATTTCGGATGATGAACATCACAGAGCTCATACGTATGTTCTGCTCAACTGTGGAGAGATGACATCAGTTGTACTATAAGTTTTTATATCACTTATTCTATCATTTATGTTACAGTAAATAACATTTTTTATAGGTTGTATGAAAATCATATCAAGAAACCAATTCCACAAATTACAACAGCTGCTCTCGAAGAACGCCAACAGAAAAATTTCTCTCAGTGGTTTCAAAAACTGGTAACATAAATTCTTTATCTTTTAGCAAATCATTAAATGTATAGTTTACTATATTGATAATTATTTCAAAAAATTTCAGGTGTCTAAACATGCTGATAAAATTGACAAACGACTGTTTATATTGAGTAACCCACATTCCAAACTTGTTAAAACATATAATGCATATGTGGTGAATGGATTTCGATTTCACACACATGCATATGGGGAATCAAAGAAAACAATGAACAATGGAGTTAGCTTGAGAGGATCTCATCATCGAGAAAATGAAGTTGACTTTTATGGCATACTTGATGAAATCATTGAACTCTGTTATCTTGGAAAACATTACATAACCATGTTCAAATGTCGGTGGTTGGATACAGAGAGAGGCGTGTGTGTTCATCCGACTCATGGAATCGTCGATATTAAATGTAAAAGTGTTCTCGTAGTAAATGAACCATTCTTATTGGATCAATAGGCACATCAAGTTTATTACGCAAAGTACCGTGCTATATCAAGAGACTTGACTGATTGGTGGAGTATAATAAAAATCAAAATTCGAGACAATCAGTTTAGTCAAAGTGAATGTGCTTTCACTGATATGCAAAGAATTGAAGTTTTTCAAGAGAGTACTCAAAATCAATCTTTTTACAAAGAGACATGAGTATCAATGACGACACCCCACATTTAAGAGTTGGTGATGACGATGATGTTAATGATGTCACATATGAATTTGAAATGGTAAGAGATGAAGCAACTGGAACTCGAATGGATAACGATGATGTTGAGGAGGAATATGAAGATGACATTGACATATATGAAGATGATGATGAAGATGAACACTGATAGAATTCCATGGTAGTTATATACAATAATAACCAATATATATGTATATATAATAGTAATTATCAATTATTTGCTAACAACATTAACATTTTCTGTTTCAGATGGACGATGACACATTTCGTGAGTTGGCGGATGCTGACCTGCCTTTCGATGCAGATGAGTTGCTGGCAGATGACCCTCAGCCTGCAGGCGCTCCAGGGAGTACGCGGAGGGGGCACGGTCTTGCACGATTGATGATTCCTGACCCCGTCTCTGAGCGACGTCCACGTCTTGGGTTTGATCCATGCACATGGAGGTGTGATAACCTGTGTGATAACCTATGGATTTGACTAAGATTTCATTAATCTATTCACATAATAAATGTTTATTATTTTCACAGTTTTCTGCATATAGCAGTTGGACAGGGAAGCGCTATTTTGTGCAACTATTTCTCTCAGCCTTGGACCACATGGGAGCAGATTCCCATTGATGTGCAGCAGGCCATGTTCAGCCATTGGTTGGTATATATGTAAATAAATAATTTTTATTTTGAAAATTATTTCATTTCTAACTTGATATTTTGATTTATTTTTAGGTTTTATGGTATCCGATTGAGGATACCATGCGTGACGCCATCCACGAGGCATGGGAGGTGGCCATGCGTGATCGCTTTCGTCAGTTTTTGCACAATTTAAGAAAAGCATCCATGAAGAAAGCAGGAGTGTCAGATTTTGACGAGTCATGTAGAGCACACCGACCAGAGTACATTTCATCCCATATATGGGATGGATTATGTGAACACTGGTTGAGTGATGCCTTTCAGAGGAGATCATCGGTGGGGAGGCAGAATCGGGGGAGACAGGAGGTGACTCATCGAGCTGGGAGTCATACTTTCAGTACTCATAGACAACATCTGGTACGTACATTATTTATAAATATTTTATATAACTATAAATATTAACAGTTTATTTTTTATTCTTATAGGCTGTGGAGCACCCCGATATTACGGAGTATGACGTATATCGGAGGATGTATAGTGATCCTGCTACTGGGGAGCTCAGAGGTGATCGCCAGCATCACATCCTGGTCAGTATTATTTGTTTTCAAGTTTAAAAATTAACTGCATATAATATATTCACAATTTTAATTTTAAATTGAAACTACATGAGTCATATGAGGCCGCAGCGTCACAGACCCGGCCTGAGAGTCAGGTCGAGTCATCAGATCAGACCATTGGCCATCAGTTTGATGAGCCGTCATGGATGTAGGCCACCCAGTATGCCTTCGAGAAGGGCCGGGGAGTTGGTATCAGCTCTCAACTGACTCCCGGAGATTATTATGGCAGTGCTGCGATGTCGGCGTCCAGCTCAAGAGGATCTCGTGCATCTTCTTCTGTTGTATAGTATGAGGATCAGTTACGATCTCAGACTGCACTGATAGAGAGTCTCCGACAGGAGTAGGAGCAGATGCGTCAGCAGCAGCAGCAGCATGAGGAGGAGCGTCGACGCCACCAGCAGCTGTACGAGGAGCAGAGGAGTCGGTGGCAGCAGCAGCAGCAGGAGCAGATGGAGTACATGCGCCGACTCACTCATGCTTTAGGGATGAAGTTTCCTCCACCAACATCTGCAGATCCCCCCCTCCCCTCCCCCCCTCCTTTAGATTAGAGTTTTTTTATGTTATAAAGTATGTTAAATCAAAATATGATTTTTTTTTCTATTCGTAGTTTCTTTCTCATTATAAAATATTAATAATATTATATTTTGAAATAACAATATTAATATGAATAATAATATTATTTATATTTTATAATATTAAATTATATATATATATTAAAATTTTATAATATTATAATTTAATTATATTTTTTTGTAATATTTGAATTATTTTAATATTTGAATGTAAAAAAATTCTATTATTTTTATATTAATTAAAATAAATTATTAATATTTTTTTATTTATGAATTATAATTCTAATATTATTATATTAATTAAAATCATTTATTAATATTCTATTATTTTTTATTTTTGAATTATAATTCTATTATTATTATATTAATTAAAATAATTTATTAATAATTTATTATTTTTATTTGTGAATTATAATTCTATTATTATATTAATTATAATCATTTATTAATATTTTATTATTTTTTATTTTTGAATTATAATTCTATTATTATTATATTAATTAAAATAATTTATTAATAATTTATTATTTTTATTTGTGAATTATAATTCTATTATTATATTAATTAAAGTCATTTATTAGTATTTTTTTATTTTTGAATTATAATTGGATTATTATTATATTAATTAAAATAATTTATTAATAATTTATAATTTATTATTTTTTTATAGTATTTGCGATGGGATACTATGCCCATCGCAAATAGTATTATTATTATATTCATTAAAATAATTTATTAATTTTTTTAATTTTTTTTAAAAAATAGTAATTGCGACGGGCCCGTCACAAATAGTATTTACGACGGGCCCGTCGCAATTATTATTTTAAAATGTTTTTACAAATATACAGACTAATATTTGCGATAGGAAGGATCACCATCACAAATAATACCTTTAGCGACGGGCCCGTCGCAAATAATTGTTGTTGCGACACCATTTTCCGCAACGGGCTATTTGCGACGGGCCCCCATCGCAAAAGACTATTAGCGACGGGATCCCGACGCAAATGCCCCGTCGCAAATGCCATTATTTCCAGTAGTGGTACTTGGGTTTTTATTTTAGATTGTTGTCTAACTTGGATTTGGTTGGTGTTTTTCGTATCTATTTTTTATGCATGTGTTCTCTTAGATGGTAATGCCTCCCATTTGTGTGTTTACTATACAATCGATGCTAGTCACCAACTCGGGGCCTACTGAAGGCGGGACTCGGGGGTCACTATCTTCCTTCTCACAATTCTGGCCCAGGAGGGGTACACCTTGTGGGGACTGTAGCCCACACATATTCACATGTGATACATTCATCTACCATATTATTTTAAATGAATAGAGAATGGTTTTCAAATCATCATAATAACATCTCAGTATATTTACAATTATATATTTTTCATGTTTTTATGGACACAATTTGTTTTATGAAGTAATAGGAAGAAATAAAACTAAAATAGCTAGGTGAAGATCTATACCACATATTTGAGAGACCTCATTTTGAATATTTCTTAGTCATTGAATAATATTTCATAGAATAATACCAGTAGATCTTGTATGGAGGTAAGGATTATATAAAGGTTTTTCAGTTTTTATTTTCTTATATTGGAGGCTCAAATGACCTAAATTATGGATAAAAAGTGGCGTCCTTTTATAAGTGAGGGGAGGGACACTCATGGAATTTTTTAATAGAGTTCAATTATTTAAGGTCACTTTGATGATAATGTGGCTCCAAATGAATTGTTAATCAAATATTGGATAATATAATGTTGAAATATTTTCAACCAATAATAAATCACAAGTTTGGGTGGAAATTGTACCCTTATCTCATGGTTTAACCCCCAGAAAACCCATTTTAACCATAACTATGGTAATAAAATTTTATTATTTCTATAGTTCATTGTGAACAAAAATTAAACATAACATAATAAATTATATTAATTATGATGATTAAAAATATGTAGTCCATTTTAACTAATTATATTTCTGTATTAAGTATAATTTAATTTTAATTAAGCACACAAATCGTAAAGAAAACTTATTTTCAAAAGATAAATTTTAGATGTAAAACTTAATCTACTTACATTACTTTTATATTAAAAACTATTAAATGAATTTTACAATTTTATATTTAATATATATTCGATAAATATCTTTAAAATCATTAATAAATAGCGATTAAATTAACATTTTATGATAAAAAACATTGCTCACATAAAAATGATTTTTTTAAAAAAATTTGTTTTTAAGAATGTAATTAATGTTATTAAAAAATTGAGTATATTGATAATTACTATGAAAATAAATTATATTATTTTCAATTAAAGGATAATTAGGTTAATTTAATATCAAATTTAAAATATAATGTGGAATTTACTTGAAATGAAATGACAATTTTTTACAAAAAATGGTAACTTTAACTATTTATTAAAAAATATATGTTTTTATAAAAATACTCAAAATTAACCATAAGATAATATTGACATGATGATTCATTTCCTTAAATAAAATTTCTAAAAATTTAATATGTTAATTATAAATTCTGGGTTAAAAAACGTCATAAAATTTATTTTTGAATAAATTTTTTTTTGAAACATAAAATGACATTACTAAAAATTGAATAATTATTTAATTTTCATTAATAAATAATTAAAAAATAATAAAAACCTTTATTCATACTTTTAATAAAGTGGTTATTACTATTAATACCTACCAATTTAACTTCTAGGTTATAAAAAATTACTATATTGTGGTTCATATAGTCTTGGGGTTGTGTGTTAAGAAAGTGATAGAATAATTCATATATTATTTCAAAGGAAATTTATATAAAATATTATGGTGTTTCAATATAACCTCATGAAAATGACATTATCCATTGAAATTCCTTCACACTTTTGAAAAATAATGAGGTTATATATGCTTAATCACATCCTCAGGTTCTCGTTTAGCTTCCTTAAATTTCTGATTCATCCAAAGAACATTAACCGGGTGAGTAGTCTAGTTCGATTGAAATCTATCATTATGATCCATGATTTATAAAAAAAAATATAGGAAAGACCATTTTCAATTGGTATAAACTTTAAGTTTATTACACGTGAAGTATCAGGTATGTACTTTCTCAAGAGAGATACATGGAACAAATCCTGAACGTGAGAGTGGTTTAGTGGGGGCACGAAGTGATAAGAAACCATCCCAGTACGATCCATTTTTTAAAAGGAATCATATATTTAGGGATAAAATTTACATTATTTTTGAATCACATAACCTTATTCTATGAGGAAATTCATAAGAAATCCTTATCACAAACATTAAATTTTAGATCACAATGATGATTTTCATCCTAACTCTTTTTTCTACTCTAAGCTACCATAATGTGTTGTTGAATGGTTTCAATATTCTTTATCATTTACTTAGCTATCTTTGGTCCCAAAAGATTTCTTTCTGAAACTTAATCCCAATATATTATATTCCTACACTTCTTTCTATAGAGGTCTTCATAATGAGTTCTCTATATTCTCTAGTGAAAGATGTTGTTATAAGAAAACTTGATTAGAGGAAGGAGTTGATCCAAACCACCTTTGAATTCTAGAGAACATGATCTCAACATATCCTCTAGGATTTGAGTTGTCCTCTTATACATCTCATTTATTTAAGGATGTTAAATAGTACTGAAATAGAACTCGGTATCAGGAGTTTGTTGAAGGCTTCTATAGAATTTCACAGTTAACCTTGAATCTTGATTGGATACAATCAAATATGATACCTTATGTAACCTTTCCACTTCCTTTATATATATCCTTGAAAGATGATATAGAGAGAAATATTCTATAATATCAATGAATTAAACTTAATTCTTAAGGTGGTAAAAAATAACCCAACTAAAATTATGACCTTTAAATGTTTTGGGAAGTATGAAAATGAAATCAATGTTGTTATTTCCAATTTCCATTCTAGAATTAGAAATGATTATAACATACCATTATACTTACATATCATAGCCTTAACTTCCTAATAGTATAATAAAGGAGATACACATTGTATAGTATCCATAGTCATGTGTTACCTCCATAAATACTCTTTCACATCTTTATAAATCTTTGAAATTCTATGATGAATAGGTAATGATAATCTAAGAGATTATTCTAATAGTACCTTCTTCAAGTCTAATATTAATAGGACTCAAACTTGATTGTTGAACCATATCATTTCATCACAATCAAGGTTAAACTCATGAAAATTTATCACCAAATTTTTTAACTCTACATCCTCATATTGTGCCTCTTTAATCTTTACAAGGATATATAGTTGAACATACGTTTGAGAAAGATAATATTTCTCCCATTCCTTCAAGATTTTTAGGTCCATCCTTTGAAAAAACCTAAATTTTGAATCTTTTGTGATCTTTATCATAGATATAATAGCATAATACTTTTGAATTAATGAAATAACCACCTTGTTTTCTTTATCATGATGGTAATGTATTGAGCAGTCATAATTTTTAAACAACTACAACCAATATATTTTGCACATATTCACATATTTTTGTGTGAATATACACTTTAAATTTTTTGATTAGTTGAGAAGTAACAATGTTATCCATAAATATAGTTCCTCTATATCTTTAATGAAAACATTACCTTTAATAACTCTAAATCAAGAGTTTGGTAATTATTATTATAAACCATCAATTTCTATGAGTCATAAGTTATCATCAGATCATTATTCATAATAAAGAACCTCCACCCATTTTTTTGCATCACTATAAATAAAAAACCCTTATCTACTATAGGGTAGTATGATAATATGTGAACTAAACAACCTTTTCTTCAATCCCTTCAACTTTTATACGCATTCAAAAGTACATAGTAACTTAACCCCCTTTTTAATTAACTTGGTGAGTAGATTAGATAGCCCTGAGAAATAATTCACAATGCATTAATAATATCCATTAAGTAAAAAAAACTATGTATCTAACTCCTAGTGGTTGATATTATACAATGTTAAATAACTTTCTTATTTGATGGATCCACCGATATACCATCGCATGAGACTATGTGACCCAAAAATGAATCTTTCTAAAGCCAAAATTCACTTTGGGTAAAATTTTCAAAAAAAAATTCCTTCCATAGGGACTTTATGAAAACTTTCAAGTTATATTAACGATATTACATTATCTTGTAATATATAAGAATATTTTCTATAAATATTAACACAAAATAATCAAGTTAATATCTAACGAATCTATTCATTAAATCTATGAATATAGTGGGGAAGGTAGTAAGACCAAATGGATTGAATATATATTCATACTGTTAATACCTTTAATAGAAGGATTTATTGGATATGTTTTCAATTTTTACTATCAAATAATAGTATCTAGATCAAAGATCAATCTCGGAAAAATATTTATCACATAATAATTGATCCAATAAATCATTTACAGAGGTAACATGATACTTATTTTTTATCATGATATTGTAAATTTACCGATAATTAATATAGAGTCACATTGATCCATATTTCATATAAAGAAAAGAATATGATATCGAATTTGTTATTTAGTTCGATGAATAAATACCCTATCTAGACATTCTAGGAGATACTTCTCGAGTTCTTGAAATTTAATTGGGGATATTCTATATTGAGTCTTTGGAATTAGTGTAGCACTAGGTATGAGTGCTATTGAAAACAAACCTGACATCATGATTCATAAGAAGACTAGGCATATCTTCTAAAAAGACATCAAAAAAATATTATACAATATTAATATATTCAATGTTGATTTTCTCCTAAATAATAATAGATAAACACCCCTAAAAAATAGGTATTATGACCCATAAAATTGATGTAATTACCATTGGAAGTTCATGTTCATCCTGACACCCACATACAATCATAGTTTGATTTAGAATATCAAAATTAATTTCACTAAACAATAAATTTGAATGATATATATTTAAAATAATCTAATCAAAGCTAAAAATAACATCAAATTCCACTAAAGTATGAATAAAAATGTTTTCATATGGAACATTATTAAAATCATCAATATGACATGCCCATATTTGGAGTGTTACTTTTTTATGATGAATCAATTCAGTTCTAGTTATATCATATTCCCTAAATTAATTTGTAAATCATCCTTTATAAAAGCTAATTGACTTGTAGAATTACCAAGTTCCCTAACCATATTACTTTGAAATAACATTTTTTCCATTGGATTTACTTCACATACCTCCACCAAACCCTTCATTTTTACTTGATATTTACTTTATTTTTTCCGTTATTTACCACAGATAAAAAATCATCTCATTCCTTTGAGATATTTCCCTGGGTACTTGTTCCCCCATTCTCAATATATAGGAAGTATAATCTTATTTTCTCCATGGTCATTATGAAACTAAAATTTTCTCTTATATGATGTGTTAAGAAACTCAACTATATTGACATTGTTAATCGTATAATGAGATATTTTATTTTAAATAGTCATAATTTTTTCACATTACAAACCTTGTTTCATTTGGTTTCTCATGAGGAACACCATTATATTATTCATCATGCTTAATATTAATATAGTTTCTTTGGGTTATAAATATTAACTAAAACCAAAAATCATTGAATGAGCTATAATTATCATATTTATAAATAAAATATTCATGAAAATAATTTATTGTATGTCTAAATAATAACTCCTCATTTTTAATCTATGACACGATAGGTTTATCTTAGGTCATCCATGGTCATTTTCTATCCAAATCCTTCATAATGGAACTTAAAGAAAATATGAATTAACATAAGAATATCCCATAAGAGTAACAACCTGAATGTTTAGTAAGGAACCATTCATAGTTAAATGATATTATGGTTGATATATACTAAAAAAAACTTTTCTAAATTATTAACCCTAAAATAATCTATGCTAAAACCACACTTTCTTATAGTACCCAGATATGGAAAAATTTCTAGAAAAAATAGAGTCCTTTGTTTACCATAAGTTGGGATATTTTTATATATTTAGGTTTATCCTAAGGGTTCTAACTAAATTTTCCTCATCATAGTTTCAAAAAGCTACCAAAAATTTACTCTGTTACCAATTATAACAACCCATATTTTTATACAAAAATATCATATAATTTTAGATGAATATTCAATGCATTTCATAATAATACAACTAGAGGACCCTATAGGTTTAGTGTATTTAGAAATGTGGATACTTAAAAAACATGAACATAAATTATCTACATAATTTTCCATTTAGTGTTTTATAACTAGAACCCTTATTATACATAACACACTTAAAACATTTATCTTTAACTTGGGGAATATAAACATAAGAAAATGTGAGCTTAGATTCTCATTAATGGTGAATTTAAGAGATATCAATAAATTATCATATGTGAGTATAATATAAGTATAATGGTATTATAAAATGAGATAAATATTAAAATAGCATACCAATCAATTCATATATCATAATAATGTAACATGGAATATGGTTTTATCAATAAAAACACATATAAAAAAAGAGTGTGGAATCATTAATAATAGGTCATAAGCCATGATAACATATCATAATCATAACACATATGTGTTTTTGGTACAAATAATCATAGAAAATAATTTCCTTATTCAAGAATCACATTCAGAACTATCATTGTGTATTGGGTTCACTCCCCATTCAATCATTTCCTTAGTCAAGGTTCACTCCCAATACTATCTTATTGGAAAAATTCCCTTAAAAAATAAGTTCATACCCAATAATGTCTTTATTATCTTCTGGGATATAAATATTTAACAAATTAATTATAGGTATATATAATTCTAGGCCCACCCATTGCATAATGAAAACCATACATAAGTGTGCAAGAAGATAATAAAAAATTCATTTTATCATCAAATCACAACCCCTATAAAGGATACAAGTTTCATAAATAATTCATAATAATAATAACTAACTATATATATATAATTAGTAAACATGGTAAAATTAGGTTATATCTGTATTAAATCATAAGAAAAATCAAATGATATTTTTATAGAAAAAACATTCAAAAGGTAACTAGAACATTTCTTAAGGAATATACCATTTTTAACTGAAATCAATTTTCTAGAATCTATAAATCCCAAAAAATATAAAGGAAAAAATTTTATTTGAAAATAATAAAGTAAACTTATAGATTTGTATTAAATTAAAATATTATTCATGATGGTGAGGAAATCCGTTCACATGGTGTATGTTAAAACAAAAATTCCTTTCACATTTTTAGTAAAAATACAAAAGTACCATGTTTTGAAAATGGTAAGAAAAATATTAATAAACCATTGTTAGTAAAATTAAATATAATTGAAATTTCATTTAAGTAATATTTTTTTTGTATTAATATCCTTCATGAAAACAATTTAAGGAATATATGTATATGGAATAAAATATTCTTAACTAAAGAGAGAAATAAAGTCAATTTCCCTTAAAAAATTAGTTTGGTCCCATGAGTACTTTAAG
This sequence comes from Viscum album, assembly GCA_963277665.1. Taxonomy (NCBI): domain Eukaryota; kingdom Viridiplantae; phylum Streptophyta; class Magnoliopsida; order Santalales; family Viscaceae; genus Viscum; species Viscum album. The sequence goes on along the minus strand of OY728123.1, from coordinate 1,190,200,164 downwards.
TGGGAAAAAAGAAATTAAAAAATGTAATAAATTGAAATATATCAAGGATATGAAAATAAATTATATTTTTCATAATTATATAATATAATTAAATCATTAAAAAACTTAAGTATAAAAAATCCTAGTGAAAACTAATATTGTAACATAAAACCCATATCAATGTGGAAACTTTTGAATCATAACACCATGAAGGAACAAATAAAAAAACGGAATTCCATGAAAATATTAGTATTAAAAATAAATAATATTAGTGGGTAAATATAAACACCACACTAAAGACATAAGTGGTGAATATGGCATATGTCTCATGGAAATAAAAGTGAGTTGCTAAACCCTTACCATATATCCAACTTGATTTGTAAGGGAACTAACCACCTATATAATAAATATAGATTTAGTATAATTATATAAATGTACCATATTAATACATATAATATCATATATTTTTTAATTATATCATTTCAATAACTGTTTAATAACAATTATTTCTTAAAGCTGTCATTTTAGGGTTTTAAGTGCTTCATTTTTCATGTATGTTTTAGTTTGGAAGTTATATTCCATGAACTTAGATCATGGATCCTCCATATCCAAAATATTAATCATGATATAAATATAATATATAATAATTAAATATATTTTCAATCCAATTTATATAAATAGGTTATGAAAAACTAATTACATAGGTGCAATACTTCCATCTCCCATTTGATTGAAAATAGATGGGTAGTGGTTATTACATCACCATAATAACATATCAATATATATATGCTACTACATTTATCATGTTCTTATTGATAAGGCATTTTTAGAAAATGTGTAAGAAGTAATAAAATTTTGAAAAATTTGGTAAAGATCTATAACTCTTATTTGAAAGACCTCCTTTTTGTTTCTCCTTTATATTTGAAGGATTGGTCTTAGGATAATAAAAGAATATCTAGGATGATGGGAGGTATTATAAAAATATTTACAATTTGTTATTTTATAATATTTAAGTCTTAAATGGTTTGAATAAGGGAGGATAATAGGTGACCTTTTATAAGTGAGGGGAGGGACACACATGAAATTTCCTAAACATTTTCAATGATTTAAGGTCACTTTCATGGGAAAATAGATCCAAATGGTCAATAATATTAAAGTTTAAATAACCTCAAAAAATTATAATTTTATATTTTTGAGTGGAAATACTACTCTCATATCATGGTTTAATCCCATAGTAAACCCGTTTTAACCCTAACCAGGGTAATAAAATATTTATCTTTTTACTATTCACTATGACACAAAATTAAGTTAACCCTATTAAATTATTTTAATTATTATGATTAAATATATGGAATAAATTTTAATATATTCAATTTATATAATTGGAATAATTTAATTTTAAATTTTCATGGAAACCACAAAAAAACCCCATTTTCAAAATAAAAAAAGAAGTTTTAAGTGTAAAACACAATTTACTTCCATTAATTATCATGTAAAAACCCTAACCAATGTTAAAATATTATATTTAATATTTAAAATATGAATTTAATTTAAAATATAAATCACACAAGAGGATTTCTTACAAACATGGTATGAACTGGTGATGCGCTTTTAATACCTTATTATGCATGATCTAGAAACATCGGTAACTTCTATTTCCTGGGAGCTCTTTAGGGATAAGAATGCCAAGAATCTCATGTTAAATTTTAACAACTATGTTTTTTTTCTTTCATGCTTGTTCTGGGTGATTCTGTGGTCTCTAAATTTTTCTATAAAAGTGTTTAATAATAAAAAATTATGTTTTAGTCAGTAAAAAAATGATAAAAACACCTTGCACACATAAATTCATTTTTTGGAAAATGAGTTTTAAGCCCAAAATTCAACTTATACCATATTTAAGTGTAATGAGGATTTATATGGAGTTAATTAGATTATTTATAATTAATTTTTTATTATGTTACTTTAGGACAAAAATAAATAGATAATAGTACATTTAATTGAAACTAATTGATAATTATTACAAAAAATTCTATTGTCACTATTCACTAAAAAAATAAATATTTTTATAAAAATCCAAAAAATCACCCTAAGATAATATTGATATGATGGTTTTAAAAATGATATATATTTACATATTTTTTTCTCCAAAAAATTTATATATTTTATAAAAAAAATTATGTTAAAAAATGCGATAAAAACCATTTTGAGAAAACATATTTTTGAACTATTAAATGAATTTATTGAAAATTGAGGAATTATTTATTAAAAATTTATCAATAAATTTTAATTAATAAAAAAAATTTACATATATTTGATAAATTGGATTTTATTATTCATACCTACCAATTTAATATCTATTTTATAATAGTTTACAATATTGCAATTCATATAGACTCGATATTTTGTGTAAGAAAAGCTATCGAATAATTTAGGTTTTATTTCAAGGGAAATACATATAATATCTTGTAGAATTACACTGGAGATGGAACACAAAAATTCCACCACATTTTTGGTTTCTAGATTTTGAACCCTGATTAATGTTAGATTACAAAGGAACCTTTCCCACTTGTCTAGGACCCCAAATACTATTTTATTCTTTCCAAATATAACTAATTGTAATGAAAATAAAATATTGAGATACATATTCCTACTAGTATCATATTGAATTATAAATACTACTAACCAATATCCTTTTATGAACATGTATGGGAGTATTATATATACAAAAAATAAACTTTTATAGTCAAAATACAATTAGAGTACTGGATGATATTTTATAAATACTATGAGATTATGAACAAATTACTAGAATTTTTTACAAATTAATCATATGAAATTTTTTGAGTGGAATTATAAAGAAAGAAATATTATATTGTGCATCAATTCCAAAAATATATTCAGTTATATATAATCATGAAAAATAATACACACTATTTGTATGATTACAGAGGTAACTAAAATTAAAACCAATAAAGTGATAGTGATGAAGAGAGTAACGACTTAGGTAAAATACTAGAGGTTTGAATTTTTTCCAGGATATTAAATTACATAATATATTTCTGAATTACAAGAATTTTCAATTGTCTCAATGACTTTAGTTAAAAGATATCATACATAAATCATTGAGAAGGTGATGAACATCCTAACGAGAGAGTGGGTGTCTAAGAGAATAATTATTAAAGATATATATGATACAAGAAAGATCAGGATAGATGAAAATATTAGTACATTATTGTAATAAGTGATCCATATCAAGTGTTGTGAAAAAGTATTTGGAATTTAAATCAATAAAAATAACTACTTATGTACCCTATAAAAAGTGTGACGACCATGGACTAAAAGTGAGTTTTCTTAGTTAACTAAAAATATGGTTCATATGTTATATTAATGAAGATTTAGAAATAAAAAATAAGAATGAAATTATAGTAATAAAACATTAAAAAATTTATAAATTAAAAAATAAATGAAATTATTTTTTTTTAAAATGAAAAATATTCATTCTTATATTGTCAGACCTAGACCAATAGGGCTCGAGCCAAAACTACCCATAGAACACCTCCAATAGGACAGTGAATAGAGAATATTGTGGTGTAGAAATATCTAACACATTGGAGGAATTATCCTAATGTACAAGTATACACGTAAAAATCTTCAAACTCGTACAATGATGAAATGTAAAACAACCGATAACCATGGTTTCATGCATCTATAATCCCACAAATCAGAGTATGATAATAAATTACTGAAAGTGATAAAGGAGACAAATATAATCGAAAAATAAAGTCCAAAAAGACTAACTTATTCAGAATGAATATACTGATATCAAATACAACCACCGAAACACACCTCAATGTATCTATCTCGCCAAGATCTGTGTGGTCCTTTCCCCTATAGGACTCTATCCAAAGTCAGATCATCTATATAAGACATGGAACTTTCGGGAAAATCCCATGAAAGGGTGTGTATAAAAATAACTATTATGAAATCCCAAAAAAAAATACATAGAATCAAGAATAGCCATATCATTACAAGGATATAAAAATAAATGTATAAAAACCCCAAATATACTTAGGAAGGAAACCAAACCTCTAGGTGGTCTCAAACAAACTACCATCCACATGATTCAACTAAAAGAATTGGTTGTTTAGGGAGAACCCACTCTATGATCCATTAAATCACTAGAGAAACTCATCTCAGAAGTCATGATCATTAGGAAATTCATAATAAAACTCACTGGTCTTTAAATATATCGATATAAAGATAAGGGATCACACCCAGGACCATTGGGGGAAAACACAAACCCAATTCAGATCAAACCACTTTGTAAGGGATCATATGCCAATGATACCATGAACCCTACTTATAAATCCTCTTAGATGGGGGACCAACTCCCTGTGTAAGGAGGTTATACCAATTCAAAAACCCCACATAGGGTATAATAAGGGATGATATAGGATCCCAATATATTCTCACTAAGGGACACCACAATATCTATATGAGACTCATCCTCCATATGGGATCACAATCTAGATTTTTGGATGCAATTATGCATTGTACCCTTGAGGGGATAAACCAAGAGAACATGCTCAACTAATACTATTCCAATAATAAAGAATTGAAGGGCTCTATACACCCTCAAAGGGGGTCCAAAGTGTGTATTGGGGGTGCCTGGAATGTCCAAAAAACCCTTGGTATACTCGTGTGGTGATTCCTCACAAGACATGCATAAATCCATATACACAACATGTACCAAAGGGTAGAAGGTGTGAAGAGATGTTTCAATACCCTGACTGTTCTTTCTATATGTGTTTGTGTACTCCTGACTTACTATTGTACCACCCCATATACCTGGATGTGTAACTATTAGTTCACCCCAGGTTACACACCAAGCCACTAGGGAGGAGTCAAATGACAATTGGTAGGGACCACATGATGCATGATCTTTGTCTTCTCCAGGGAAACCCTAGCACCATACAGGGGATCCCACATGATGTGTTTATCCAAAATTCATGTCGTCTAACCTGGGATTCACATAACCCATTCTTGGTTCACATGTCCCCAATATATGCTACCTCACTCATCAATTGTGCCCAAGAACTTCAGATTTGTGGTTGAATGACTTTTTTTACGGCCACTCACTAGATTCCGACCACCAAAACAGATTGTTAAATTGACCTACATTGTCTAAGTTTCCATGTTACCCTTAAGAAAATTAAATAACTATGGTCCAATCTCATTCCTCCATGAATCACCTATTTTAATCATCAATCCTTAAATTGTAGCCTCAACTACAAATCGTACCTAGGGTAATGAACTATTTTGCTGCATATTGGCAATGCAATGATCGAATACCAGGAATCTATCAAAAATTTGGTCAAAGAAAATACCAATGATGATTGAGTTAATAAACATGAGAGAAAGCCACAAACCAAAAAATGTGAGGAACTAACCCCATCCTTGGTTTATTATGTTTTGATCTATTGGTGAAGAATTAGACGAACGAAGAGGGAAAGAATCAATTAATAAATAAATCCACTGTAAAAAAATCAATTGTCGATGCATGAATTAATTCTTGTGCATGGAATTGATCCAAATTTTACTGAGATGAAATCAAATGAATAAAAAATACTACCTAGAGTATGGATCTATTTTTGACAAAAAAAATGGTCATATGTTGTTGTCATTGGTGAGATCCACGAACTATGATGGCTCAATGATTATCGATCTGATCTTGATCCAATGTGGTCATCCTAGATCTCCTCCAAAAGTTCTCTCTATTTAATTCTCTCATTTTTCAGGGTTATGTAGCTAACCCTAAATGTTTTTTCATAGTATCATATATATAAGAGATTATCATTCTAGGCTTTTAATTTAATAATAAAATAAATATAACTAATTTATTTAATTATTCATTCATGAAGGAAATCCAGGATAATTCCTGACTCCAACATAGATCATGTCATACATAGTGGAAATCTATTGGCCTCCATTTAATATTTTTACACCTTTTCAAAAAAAATCAGTCACATGATATTAATATTTTTAATATTTTTCAAAAATTAATTTTGTTCTCATAATTCCTATAAATCCCATTCAATCTCAAATTCTCACTCCAAATGTTTAATCTGTTTTGAATATGGTATAATTTTATGACATATGGGGTTTACTGCCAAATCTAAATTTCAAGAGATGTCATTGTATGATGAAATTTTCTCATATTTATCTATTGTTGATGAAAGAAGTATATGTATTCATACAGACAAAACGTAACAAGGTCACTAACTAGTGCAATACCATATGCATGATGTTCACAATTAGATATGCATGGTTAACACAATTGTCATTTTATTCCCGATCTGACCATTCTTCTCACGTGGGCAGGTCAAAGAGAGGATGGAATTATTTCATGGGAACCCTAATTAAATATGATCAAATATATTATTATTTTTAGTCTTGTCAGCATTTTTTCATAGGATATGAAAAATATAATTAACTAGCACATGAAAACCTAGTCATTTCATTATTTTAGAGTTTCATGTAAAGTTTTCCATTTTTGTTTGCGTATAGTGTGTAAAAAAATTTCCTGATATAAAATGGTCCAATAATTTTTTTTATTTGAGAGATTTGAGTTGGTTTCACAATTTTTGTTTTCATGTAGCGTGGAAGTAAAAATGGATTAATTGACAATAGCCCAATATTTTTGTTATTAGAGGGATTCATGTTGGGTTCATGATTTCTATTTTGATGGAGAAGATAAGAACACTTACTGCATTCGATTTGGCCCAATGATTGATTATGAGGGGTTCATTTCATGAAAAATCATTAACGTTGGGTCACCATTGTCATTCTTAATGATTACCTCATCCCTAACTGGGTATAGAGATACTTTTCCAAGGTAGGCAATCAATTTTGGTTTCCATCCCAATGAATCTTAGGGACTCACATTGTTCGAGAAGATGGAAGTTCTGGGTCATCTCACCCTTTTGGGGGTAATTATTTCCTACTTAAGGAATCTCTTATATTTTAAGGACATGTTTGAGATTCTCTTCTTAATTTTGATGCGGGATTGATTACCCTAACAAACCGATTATAGGTTAAGTATATTTTATGAAAAATAAAAGGGGGATCTTATTTTAGATTCCATATATATATATATATATATATATATATATATCTTGGGTTATTCACCCATTTCCCAATAATGAATAGATAATTACATGTTGAAGAAATATAATCGGGTACTATGGAATTTACTTTGTTTCAGAGAGGAATTTAATATTCTAATGAGGGGATTGATCCATTATGAGGAATCCCATGTCTTCTATTTATTATAGGAGTAAAAACACACATAGTTCTTTAAAACCATTTAAATTTAACTTTAGGTAGATTGGACATATTTTCAGGCCCATAGGCACCAAATACTTGAGCTTTAGTCTTGAGGATATGTACTAAGTATCCTGTTTATAGTAGGAATTATAGTTATCATAGTTCATTCACACCCTCGAGACTGGCCCCATGGTGGATATATTCATATGGAATGGGAGTTTACATTATTTCACTCATTGGGGATTACATACAGATATTTCCCTAGCTGTTGGAGATTCATGGTGTGGATTATGTGACTATTTCACCTCCCTAATCCCACAAGAGATATGATAAGTGTGAGAAACAAGGTATATCATGTAAAAAATATCACTGCACTTGGATACAGGACTTATGCACTGGGAAAACCCTTGGAATTTTTTTTATGGATCTCTGACCTTAGGGAGGCATTCTATATATCAAAGTTATGGCAGAAATCAAAGTCACCATAGTTCAATTGGTTTCTCAGTCTGTTGGGGGATGAGGTAGAGTTATCATCCAATGGGAACTATTGGGTACCTATAGTTGAAATGTCAGAGACATAGAGCGACTTAAACTGAAGTAGATGCCCATTTTAGTTCTATCTCAGGCCAAATAAATGTACCCTTTGTACCCTAGTTATGGAAATAATCACAGTTCTCATAGTTCAATGGATTGGGGCTTACATGTGGTGGTTTCCTATATAAGTGGGACAAATCGTATTATGTCATAGTTCATGGATTACACTCTGAGGTTTCCCACTTCCATATAGAGACATATGATTAAAATTATTTGATCATTTCAACTACCTAATATAATGTGATCTATTCTCATTATTAGAAAAAAGGGGTGGAAAATAATCATCCTCATTTCTTATAGATGCAAGACTTATGTATTTGGAAAATCCGTTGGAGGTTTTTTATGGATATTGGGCCTTAGAAAGGAATCCCACATATCCTGGTTGTGGTAGGGATCAGAGTCACCATAGTCCAATTTAGTCGGGTCTTACACACTGAGGATGGGTGATGTTATCAATTCATAGGATTCTCTATTGACCTGGCCTACTTGTCTTTCTGACATGCTTTGATTGTTTTCTCATCGTTCCTTGATTTTCTGCCTAAAATGTCATGGGATTCTACCTGAAATTCCCTTAGAAAATTGAATAATCTAATTTACTTATATGATGGATATCTCATATCATGGATGGTATGTTTGGGGTTCATCGCCTGATCAGGGTTTACTTGTATAAAACACATCACAAGACCAGACCAAATGATCCTAAAATCCATCACATGATCCTAGCTGAAACACATAGAGGGTGTCTCATGATTATTGTAACATGCCCTTATGTCATCATGAAATCTAGATAACATTCATGGAGTGCATCACGAGATTTAGTGAGACATGTTTGGAGGGTGACATATGATCCATGCTGACATGTCTGTAAGTCATCATGAGATTTGGTTTTTATTCATAGAGAGAATCATAATATTTGGTTGACATGACCAAGTGCTGCTGCAATACTTGTCTAACATGTGTTGGCATCATTATATGAGTCAGGTGACATATCTGAAGGATACTGCATGGTTTGGATGGCAAGATCGAAGGCCTTAATGTGACTTGGGTGGCATGCCTGAGGGGTACTATGTGACTTGATTTGACATGTCTAGAGGACTTTTCATAATCTAAATAGTATACCAAAGGAGCATCGTGAGATCCGAGTGACATGTAGTAGTGTTGTTTCATGTCTTGGGTGGTTTATGGGAAGCTCATGAGGATCGTCTTATATATTCTTCACACAAGTATCACATCCCTTAGTCTTTATTATAGCCTTTTGACATAAATGTCTTAGATTTATTTAGTATTATCTTGTTTTATGTCTCGCATGATTTAGAAGATATGTTGGATGTTCTCTACATGTCCTGCCAGAATTCCTTCACATGTTCTATGAGGGGTAACATGATGTGTTTATACATGTCATATGATCACTCTCGATGTTCCTAATATATTACATAATGGTAATATTTTCCTTTCATGATATCATCTACTCTGAGAAATGTTCTCTAGTTCTTAGATGCACTGATGCATCAAGATGTGAAAATCCAACCCCTTCCTTGATGTTGGGGTAGGGATTTATAGGCCTCTCAACCATTTTTTGTTTGCTTCATTTCACGGTGCATATCACGTGAATCATGTCTGGACTTAGTGGTGGTTTTTCACATCATCATCTCTTCTAGTTCCCACCACAAGTCATTCCAAGGGAATCTCATGTTTTTTAATGACCATTGGAACACCTCTTCAACACCTCCTTTATTCGATCATTTACAATTAATGAATTCTTATTGAAGCATGAATACATGTTTAAGAAATTTCATACTATCTGGATGAAACACCTAACTGACATCACGAGATCACAATGCCCATTAGAAGGCCTTTTTAGGATCATAGGTGACTTTTCTAGATCCTTTAATGAGATAAGGACAACTTGTTGAGGGGCCGTCATGAAATCTTGTTGTCATGTTGAAGGGTTCTGTGAGACTATTCTATTGACATCCTAGGAGTGTTGTGAGGGTTTTATGACCACAAGATAATCCCTTCATTTTTTCATTTATTTCTTTTTCTTATTTTAAAAATTTTTGGGATCTCACGAGGTTGCACGAGGGTTGTTGAAGACAATCACTCTATATCCTGGTGATGTGTCATGTGTGAGAGACATAAAAGCATTTCATGGACAAGACTATTTGTTTTCCCTCATGTAGCTAAAGGGGGAACATAAGGTTTTATTATAATTGTCCAAGGCCCTTCGCATGATGAGTATGACATGCCATCGAGCTTTCCCGAGATGAGGCAAACATGTCATTGGGTGATTTCGGTGTCTCATGGATTTATAGGGGCACATCGCATGATATTTTATGACCACAAAAGGCTTCCCTCCTTTTCCATATTCATTTCCTTTTCTTAATTTACAGAGTATGAGGATATTGTGAGTTTCATTGAATATTTTCATGGAAAATCATTCTTCTCATCGGTAATGTGTCGCATGAATTTTACTACCACAAGAGGAAACCCCATTTTGGATATTTTCCTCATATTTTTGAAGGACTTTAAAATGGTTTGTTAGGAATCCGCTTGTTGACAATTCATGTCTCTCGGGGTACCATTATAGAAACCACCTTATGACCATTGGTTATCCAATGTTCTTTGGAAAGAGTATGAATATTTTCTAAGGGAATTCAAGGGGCCTTTCATAGGTTATGAGGTGCATGTGACCATCTATATGACCTTCCAAAAGTCATTCGATCATGTTTTATCTACGTGTTCTCATGATCCATGTGATCTTGTCCACCATCTTCTTTATTTTTCTGTGCATAAAATAATACTCATATTTAGGTATTCTTTCCTTTGTTGATTTTTTGATGCTCATTTAGCGGGAACAAATAATCTTCAATTTATATTTAAGTGTAAATATAACAATTAATAATATTATAATATTGAACATAAGATTTTTTATTTATGTTTAGTTGGTAAATTTAGAACAACCAAAATGAAAGAGTAAATGAATGATTTGTAAGAGTAATGTTATAGATTCGTTATATGTGTAAGGGTTAACCCTTTTCATGATTTAAAAAAATTACAAAAACATAAGTTCAAAAATATTCTTAGGGTATGAGTAATAATCTAACATTGACTAAATTTATAAGACTATTATAGTTTTCTAACACCTCAATTTTATAAATTCCATATGATTGATTTTATCATAAAAAATGAGTAAGAATCTGCATCCATCTAACATATGGGTCATCTAATGTTTCAAATATCAGGGTGTAAAAGTAAACTAATACACTTTGTTAAGATTAAAAATTCCATCAGTAGGATTCATAAACATAGAAAATTCTCATAAACAAAATTTGATAGAATAAAAAAATGAATCATGAATAATAAATAAATAATTAATGATGAATAAATAAATAATAAATGAATAAAATTATTGATAATTACAAACCACAATCATATTAATAAAATATCATAATTTTTTGTAATAATAAAAATAGATTACATATTGAAGAGTGGATCTTGTAAAAATAAATCACAAAATAAATAAAAAAACACTCTCCCCCTTTTGTAATGATAAAAAAGGATAAGATAATTTAGTGTACATTGTAAAAACAAATAAAAGAAAATAATAAATATAATGTAACTATAAAAAAATAGAACATAAATATTTGGTTCATGAAAAAATATTCTCTCACCTTCAATAATTAAAATCCAACTAAAACATTATTTAATAAATAATCATGAATAGGAAAAAAAATATTCAACGAAATTATTAGTATTCCACTTAATATTCTAAGAGCCATGTAAAATTTTATTCTTTATAAGCTCATGAATAATAACCTAATTTATATGTGATATTAAACAATTATCAATACTCCACCTTAATTTAAGAATAATATTTTAAAGAAATAAAATTTAAAATCAAGGATACATGAGGAATGTTCAATAATATTCAAATTATAAATATAATTTTAATAAATTACATAAATAACTATAATTTTAATGCATTATAGTATAATGAAACATTTAATTACATGAAAAACAATGAATAACACTAACCCGAAAACTACGGAAAAATATATCAAAGTTATTGCAGGAAACGAAAATATATTGGAAGAATTAAATTTACAAATTCCTATTTCTCCATTCAATAACACCTTTTTTGAGGTGTTACTAGTGCATAAAACGGATTTTCAATACCATGATTTAAAAAAAGAATTAAATTAATTAATTTAAAACTCCCCTCCATGGTCACTTATTAAGGAAATAATTTTGCATCTTTTTAATTTTGAACTTGATTTTAGAAATTTATGAAGACAACCCAAGCTTCAATTTTAAGACTGAAAAAGTAAACCCATGTAAATATTGAAAAGTCATAAAATAAAAAAACAAAATATTTCTCATAAAGGATTTTCATCTAGATTGTCCATTAAATTTCTGTGTATTAGTTCCATTGGTCTATAAGTATCAATATACTCAATTAACATAAAGAAATATTTTTTTCTTTCTTGTTTGGTATATATCGCATTGCTAATTTTTATGAAACTTTAGGACAATAAAATTAAAAATCAAATTTTTTCTAAAAACTTCAACAATGAATATACATTACAATGTCAAAGTGTTATATTTAGAATACAATATTTATTAATTTTAGTATTCAAATAGCTTACACTTTTTCTACATAATTAATTAATATCAAAATTATTGATGTTTGATATCTAGTTTCTCTAAAAATAACCAATCTATTCTAAAAAAACATGCATTATTAAATAAGGAAATAAAATTAAATTTATCTCAAAGTTGATAAAAATTAATAAGATTACTCTTTGACCCTTAAACATATATTAATTTATTAATGGGGAAAAATGGATTCATAAAAGATCCACCTCTAATTATATTTCCTTTAATATTGACTCTAATGGTGATATAACCTCAATCAATATTTGATAATTAATGAAAATGTGTGAAACCACCACTGATTTGACTTGAGTATCCACAATCTATGTACCATTTTGAATTATAATTTTTATGTATCCTTTAATTAAAAAATACCATATAAACAAATGTTTTGGTACCAATACGCTTTTGGGTCCATCGATGCCAGCAACTAATGTTTTAGGGAGCCAAGTATGTTTATAGTGACCAAAAATTTCTAGCCTTAATTTTTGATATTTTTTTAAAAAGATAGATTTGATAAATGCCACTAATGTTATGGATTTTAAAGAAACAATCATTGGAATAATGACCAGTAATTTCATAGTAAAAACATTTAACTTTATACATTATTTTTCCAGTTGAACCAAGCACAAAAAAAATTTATATACAACATTGGTTTTCCCCCATTTCTTCAAATCCTAAATTTACCTTGATTTACATTATTATTTCCATGTATTTTTTTTAATATAAACCAATATATTAGTAAAATTATATCATCCAATTTTAAATAATAAAATTCTTCTAATAATTCAATACTTCTACTATCATGCAAAGTATAATAAGAAATATATTTATTGATTTTAGACTTTATTTCTAAAATTTATTTAGAAAAATCATTTTTCTCAGAAATAACTAAGTCTTAATATTTATTTAAATTATTATTATTTTTCAATAAAGTAGCTTATTTATCATTAAGTATAAAATAATTTTTATTAATATCATCAATGGAATAATTTTTACTACCAAAATTTACAAATTCAAATGATTATACCTCTTCAGTATGAGCCATAAGACATAGATTTACCTTTTGATTTAAATCCTTAGCTTCATAGTGAAAATGATATTCATTACTTATAACATTATAATATCTCTAAATAGATTTCAGAACATTATTTCCTTAAAATTTTAATATAATTTTTAATATTTCATTTAGGATTTTAGTTAAGGGATGTCATGCCAAACATGTCATATTTTAATATATTCATAGCATTTGATCTCATTTTCTTCATACTTATAGAATTTTTATTTTACCTTCTATTAAAACTTTTTGAGTCTTATATAAATTTTTATAAGTTCATCACCTGAATATAAAGTACTAGAATCTTCATCAGATGAATCATAATATGGATATAATTGAGTAGATACTTTAACTCCTGATTTTCATTGTTTACTAGATTATGACCATCAATTTCTACTTTCATTTCATATCTATATATCATAAATGATCCAATCAATGTTTTAATTTTTATCTCTTGGATAGATGTATATTTTATAGTTGATTCAAAACTTCAATATTATTTAATAGGAATAGCTCTAATAACTTTTAATTCTTGACCATGTTCTTATATATTAGTTCCAAAAATAGTAATTTCATTCACTGGTTCAAGGAGTTTTATATTCATGTTTTTAATGATTTCTCAATAAATCATCCAATAAGTATGAGACATAATTTTAGTATGATTGTTCCTTAATTATATAAAACTTCCAATTCCATCATAGATAAGAAAAATTGCCAACATGTCATAGGTAGTAGCACATTGAAAAAATACATTGAATTTATCTAGTAGTAATCCAAAAATGACATCATTCATAGATTTTTAATTTAAATCATGTACACATTCTTGAGTATAATTACAACATTCATGTTAACCAGCAAGAATATTATAGTGTTTCATCACATTTTTGTGAAATTTAAATCTATGATTTATCAAATATATTATGATTTTAGATATCCATTTATTATAATTGTCACTTTTTAAATAAGGATCTTTGATCACTGACATACTTTCTCTATGATCATCAATTACAATCAATATTTTTAGTTGGTTCCTTATCTCTATCTTTTTTGGTCCAAAAAATATTAATTTGAATAAAATTATCTAAAGACTCAAATTTCTAAAGTAGAAATACTAAGTGACCCACTTAGATAAAAACATTTTTCCTTGATGGAGTGAAGACAAAGACTCAAGAGGGGGAGTAATGAGTACTTGAAATAATTTCATAAAATTTTATGCTTCCCTATTTAAAGATATTAAATCAATCATTATATTTTTAATTGATTAATTTAATTGAATAAAAGTAAATAGAAGGATCACACCACGTTTTTATAGTGGTCTGGATCTATAAGAACTTCCCCTAGTCTACTCCACTAACACCTAATATCTTTTTGGTGATTTTATTCAAAACCTTTTCATATGGATCTCCCAACTAACTACAATAAGTTTTCACTTTTTTAAAATAATGCTTTAATGAGGCCTTCAAATCCTTAAATGGGGTCCTCAAAACTAAAAATAATTAGGTCACATATCACCAAGAGATAAATATAAATAGGAGACAATTAATCCACAACTGATTACAAGAATTTAAATTTAGGTATAAATATATGAGGGGTAGATTTTTATCCCAAATTCAATACACACTTAAAATATCTAGAAACTAACAATAGATGAATCTTACTTTAGTGAATAAGTCTTGAATATATAACTGCTCCAGATGATCCCCGATTTAGAAAATATCTAATAAGTGCACATCACTAAACTTAATATTTTCCACTTTATTTCTCCTTTCTAGTAGTAACAATAAGATAATAATTATAATAAATTGATTTTCATTCTATTCATTATATAGTGACATTAAATAACAGTATATTACTTACAATAATAATATATATATTTTTATTAGTATCTCAACTATCTTTGAAAAGACATGTGTATATATAATACAAGAATATTTATTATTTTTTTAGTCATATTCTCCTTCAATAATTCAAAAAAAATCGAGTCAATGAAATCCAAGAATTTTGATTTTTATAAATAATAGATGTTGTTTTATACTTAATATAGAATAAATCTAGAAATAATCATCAGTAAAAATATTTTAAACATATAAAAATATTACATAGATCTTACAATAACCAATGGGTCCTTGTAATAAGAAATATTAAAATATTTACAATAATATTCATTAATCACATAATAATCAATGTCCATAAATTATTCAAATATTTTAATTTGAATAAAAATTATCTTCTCTAATATATCATCTTTTGAGAAATTATCTAGTAATTTAGTTTTTAACTTCTAACATACAAATACCATAAGCTACATATCTTTTAAATTATTTCAATGGTTATATATCATAATTTACTATTCTTTTATAGGCTTTAATTTTAAATTTACTCTAGCTATCTTAAAAGTTAGATCTTATCTAGAATTAACTTTAATATTCTAAAAAGTTCAAATTGTAAGACTTGTTTATATATACTGAAAACTAAATATTAAGTTATCATAGAATTCCAATAATATTATTGAATGTCATGAGTTATCAACTACACATGTTTCTTCGTGATTTATAGTTTGTACGAGTATATTTTCTACTTGTTATATTGTACTGAATGAAAAGTATTGTTTCCTCTATTCTAATATAGTTAAAAAAATGACATGTTTTCCTATATATCATTATACTGTCATAAATTTGGATCACTAGTTATAAAACCTTATTCTTATATGTGTTATCTTATGATAAGATGAAATTTTATAGCAGGATATATAATTTATCTTCATGTTTCATGTTGAGTTATGTTTTCAAATATATATAGATTTTAGTAATGTGTTCTTCCAACTATGGTAGTTTTGAGTAATAATATCTGATAATCTATTAACACAATATCATGCTCTGTAATCATATTTAATTATCTCTAGTGTATGAAATAAGAATTAATGAAACAATTAATAATACTATAATTTAGAACGTAATAGTATTCTTATAGGTTCAATGACCAAATTTCAAACTCCCAAAACATAAGGGAAAAAGTATAATACTTATGTGTAATCTATTGGATTCACTATAATTATAAGGTTTATACCTTTTTAGGGTTTCCCTAATTTTTATAAATCATAAGAGTAAAAAAATATCTATGTAAGAGTAAACAAATCTAACTTCTATTGAATTTGTAATAGAGAAATAGTATTCTAAAATCACAATCTTAGAACTTCCTTATGAGTAATTTGTTCAAAATTTAACAGTTAACATAAGATTAAAATTATGCTTTCATATAATGTAAGGATCCTATAATTTTTAAAATATATAGGAAAACAAATTAAAATAATTCTTCTCTCTAACTTTAAAAATTCAATGCATATGAGTCTTGTACTTATAAATTTCCAAAACAAAAAAGTTAGAGTAATAAAATAATAATTAATGAATAATAAGAAATAATTTAATAAAAAAATTATTAATAAATAAATAATGAATTGATAATTTTAGTAATTTTCAAAATATAAATTGTAGAACATATCTACTCTACATTGTCTAGTGTCCCTAAGTTAAGACTTCACTCTATTTATAGTATTTTCCCTTTGGGTCAGACTAAGAATGAAAAAACTAATTATTTAGGATGTTGGATCATCAAGCATGCCAATTAGAAAATTTCAATTATCTTTTTTTCCTTAGTCTTCTTCATATCTATTGGGAATTCCCATGATTATTATTATGAATACTATTTATGGTAACTTTTGTAATGTTAATAATTTAAAATGGCTCATCATTTATAATTTTCATCAAAGTATAATTTTTATTTCTTAAATAGAATGGTGTCTATGTAAGGATATTAATTTCCCTCTTAGTAAATTACCATTTTAATTTTATTAAGTTAACGCCTTACATAAATTTTTTATAAAGTATGTGATTACCCTTCATTATTTTTTCCTTACTTTTTTTTCCAGTAATTAAAGTGTTTATTAAAATTATAGAAGATATTAACCATTTTAAATGTAAATTTTTTATTTGGATTTCATTAATCATTTGTTTATTTTAATTTAGGGTAATGTTTCTAAATCATATTTTAGTAATGTATGTTTAACTTTTTCTTCTAAAAGAAGGTTTTATTTATGGGAAACTCATATTATTTATTTTTTTTGGAAATAAAAACCATTTTTTTATCTTTAGTTCAAAGTGCCATTTTTTATTAATATTTAAAGTTTTTGCCTCGGGTGTGGGGATGATATATACTATGAATTATTTATAAACCTATATACATTACATATTTCGTATAATTACCACTTAGATGTAGCTGGTGATCTTTGGATTCTGGTTCTGGTATATTAGAGTAGTAGTGTAAATTTTATTTACATGATGCATTGAAATTGTTGGATTGGGTTTCCTTTTTTTGAATTTTTTGAAATTATTTTTAGTTTATATCTTTTTTATTGTTCCACTTTGGAACCGCATTACTTTAACACTTATTTTCTATAATTTTTACCCTATTAGGGTCCTAGTGTATACAAGTATAACTTTAATGATAATGGGATTTTTTTATACAAATAGTGGAATTTCTTATGGTATAATGAGTTTGTTTATAATCATTTATATTAATTAATTTGAAATTATTCTAGAAATTTATTTCATAAAAATTAATGATTCCTCAACATATAGAGTGACCATGTCAAACTTCTATATGGATTTATTTCAATTATTGTTTTATTAGGTGAAAGAATTCCCAATAGTGTATATCTTGTTGCATCAATACTATATCTTATCTCATGGTGATTGATAATGTAAACTGGTCCATGTGATAGACTATATTTGGTAATGTGGTTAGTTTAATTGGTTTGGTTCATGAAAATTATACTCATCCCACCCTCAAGGTACCAAGATAGTGCAGAACACCTTTTTCTAGCCTATTTATCCCCCAATGAATTGATACAAATAAACCGATTCCAACCATGGGTACTCCCCACCTTAGAAATCGCCTAACCTATCAGATTATGACCAAGTTTCCTGAAAGGATGATGGTATTGTACCTAACCATCACCTTATAACCACATTTTCTACTCACTAAGCATAACTTTATCACACATCATATTAGATGACCAAACATTAACCAACATGTATATGATCCTTTTAACACAACACACATTGTTCATTGGTACCCACCATACAAAATTAGAAACAAAATAGTCATAACATACCTCCAAACATCAATATATATCCAAATGACTCAAATAATATCAGATCAATCACGTGAAACTATCCTAAAATTCAACCTCTAGATACATTTCATCCCTATAAAGTCAAAGTCTATGAAATGAACAAGTAAGAATTTTATTTTTTTCAATTGTTAAATATGTTTTTGTTGAACTAATATTATTGTTGTGCTTGTAGGATCATTATCAATTCCTGATTTGGTATGTCCATATATTAACTAAGAAGTTATCATTCTCAAATGATAAGGTGTATTTGAGTATACATCATGAACAACCCTAGTGGCGAGGCTCAAGACAATGTAAAAAGTTAAATTTTATCTTTATTGTATTGATATTTAAGGAAATAAAGGAAAATTGTTGGTTTATATAGAAAAATATTCTACAAAATTTTGATGTCATTTTGAAGTGGCTTAGATTCTCATTAGATATTCTAAAGAAGTCCTGGAGATATTTTAATAAGTCATGAATTATAGATTTTGTATTGAAAAAGTAATAAATTCCATGATGGTATAATTGTAGTTAGATATTTGGACATTTTTCTTATCATAATAATTTAAGTGGTTTGTTGTAATTTTACCTAAGGTTAGAGAATGGAAAAGGTTTGGATCATATAACTTCATGTATTTAATATGAATTCATCATATAAATTGATTGAATAAAATGATATCATCATAATCCTTTGATTTGATCATATTAATTTGATGCATATCATAAGTCTTCATATCATATGACTTTGATAAATCACTTTAGGTGTAATCATATAACTTCATGAGTTTATAACTATATACCAGGATGAAAATATGTAATGGAATGATAAGTTATTATGAATTTAAATTTTCATATAAATTCATAGTTTCATATGAATTCATGAAATTTTATCTATGACTTCAATATTTAAAAAAATCTGAAATCGAGGCATAACTTCTATTGATAATACATGCATAAAACTGAAGGTGATGATTTGAGATAGAAGAAGATCCGATGAGGAAATATTTTTTGTGTCTATGATGAGATCCACATCACCATTGATAGATATGAAATGGAGGCATAACTGCCCTGTAGTGTTTTACCAATGGGTGTTTTGGTGACTGTAGTGAGATTATAATGTATCCATGAGAAATAGTTTGTTACAAAATTCCATGGTTATATTTGAGTGAATTTTTTGAGTTCCACTATGCAGAAGTAGGTTTCATATCATAGTTACATGACCATAGATATTTCAAATAATATAAATTATATGATTTCATAGATAATTAAATTAAGTAAATAGTTAAATATTTGGATTATTTTAATGAGTATCTTTGAAATATATTCATGTAAAGTTGAATGATAAATTAAATCATAATACTATTAGTATATTTAATTGATAATATCTCTCCTACATCAAAAGATCAAATATTTTCCATATTTGTAATATTAAAAATATTATTAAAATTGTTATTTTGTTGAATAAATATTATAGAGGTACCAAATAAGAATTGATAAATAATTGAGATGGATTACAGTCACTATGAGAAAGAATTCTAGGGAGTGAATGATGAGTCTGAAGCTATAGAGATATTCTATAAAAGAAGAAGACCAAATACCTGAGTATTCAAAATGAATAAAATAAGATATATCCTTTAATATATAGAGGTATATTTGAGACTATCAGTTTCTCAGAAGTTCATCCAAGGAGTACATAGGTATACCTTCTTATCTATCTGCTTGTGGATTCAGAACCTCATCAACGAGCATATAGATTTCTATGAGTAATACATGGGTTCATCTTTATTATATCATATTTTTTCTAAAGCTTTAATTTATTCTTCTGTATTATAGAATATAGAACACTCTAGAATCTATGTTGATATGATCTGACTACCCTTGGTTGTAGATTATTGCTGAAGATAGTGGATAAATTCCTAATTTGGGGAAATAAAGAATCAATACACGACATATGCCATTATAGACAGACCATATAAATATTATGATATACTCTATTTAATATTTCTTTTTCAAGTGGAGTGAGTTTGTGGGATTTTAATAATTTATTTCAGAAAAATAAGTTTTTAATAGGTTGGGTTAAGAGAATTCATAAAATAATACCATCAGACCTGGGCATAAAAATTATTCTGAGAGTAAAAGTGCAGGTTCCCTATAAAGATCCAAGAAGTTGATAGTTCTGGCAGTGAAGAATAAAACTCTTTGAATAGATGAGTTGTTCCACGATTTTATGGTCATAACTACAACATATAGAGTAATACGATACTTCCCTACCTCTTTTCTCTTGGCCTATAAGTGAGAGATGATATCATAGTTGTTTTTCACCCATTTTTGAAGGAGATACCATAAGAATTTATTAATAGAGAAATATTTATAATGAAGGAAAGAAAAAATTATATCTTTATTTGTCTTTAAGAAAATATGAACATGAAATTGATGGTAGTTCTTACTTATAAAGATATTTTTGAAAAAATGTGTTATAGTTATGAAGAAAATATCAATGTCAAGGAAGCCAAAATTTATGACTACAGGAGTAGGTCTAAAGACATAATGAAAAATGCTTATGACACCATTAAAGACATATTTACAGTATTCAAAGGGATTATTAGAAACATACAGGGTTTTGGTGAGAATCTGTAGGATTATATCCTTGATAAAAACTGATAAGTAATTTTATTGATTCTTTTGATCCAAAAATATCATCCATATAATATAGTAATGGTATGATAGTTAATGAGATATATAATACAATAATGTCATATGTGATGAGAAAAGAACTTCCTTTCATTAAGTAAAAAAATACGAGATGGCCTTTGAAGCAATGAGAAAGGGATAACAAAAATAAAATAAATTTATGTGTTAACATGAATCATATTATGATGGTGATGGTGATAAAGACTTCAACAACAAAAAAATTTCTCTTCTATTAAAGAGATTACAGATGTAAAAATTGAAAAGAAATTGTATTAAACTGTAAAGACTTTATAAATGTGATAACATTGGTTATATTGAAAAACATTCCCAAAATAAGTAGTTTGGATAATCTATATCATATGTGGAAGATGATAAGATAAAAACATTTAAAAAGTAAAAAATTAAAAAGAATAATTACAATAGAAAAAAGAATTATTATTAGAAATAAATAGAAATATTACTCATCTAGTAGTTCATATGATGAATTAAATTTATTTAATCATATTAATAATGGGTTTGTTTCATCAAGTAGTGATCATAATATAGAATAATGTTTATAACTTGATTAGTAGATGAATGGACATTTGGAATATTTTCTTTTGGAGATTACAAAGAATAATAAATGTAGGAGGAAGTTATTCAAGGATAAAAACAAGGTGCATAATGAAAAAGTTTATCTAGTCCGAAAAAAGGTAGCCTATGTTGATGAGATCAAGAAGAATGGTATTGTACAATCTAAAAAAGATAAGATTGTGAGTGATAAAAAGGAGAAACATGTCATGTTGGATGAAGATCTATCTAAGGCATAATAAATATGAAATTTCATTCAATATTAGCTAAATAAATAAATTTATATAAGACTTTACTATGTCCATTAAGATTAAAAGAGAATCTTATCAAGATATTATATTGAATAGTTCCAATACAGAAGAAATATTTGTACCTAAATATTAAAATGTTAAATCTATTATCTTTAATAGTGTTAGTGGTTAATAAAAAATAGAACATTTTTTTAATACAAAGGAAATTGAGAGGCAGTCTTCTATGTTAATGTAAAGGAAGAAAATTCCAACTATATCACTTCATATATGAAAAAAGGCTTCTGATATAGATGGATACCATAATTTTTTTGGATAGATTATTACTAATATAGAAGAAAAAATATTCAGTGATTCTACTAGTTTTATGGTGGGTATTGACACCAATCCTTCTCTTTCTAGTATCATATGTCATTTCTAGTTAAGAGGTAAGAACCATGGGTGATATTTAGAAACAAAATAAGAGTGAATTATCAAGGTAATTAAACTATAACTAGAATCTGGGGAGATTTATGAACTCATAATAAATTTGATATATTATATTATATGTGTGAAAAAAAACTTTTCAATGTTACATAGTTGAGGAGTTAAAGAAAATTTCACTTAGAAAAGTTCCCAATGGTGTAAAATTAAATTAAATTAAAAATTAATACAATTTGATTTCTTATAATACCAATAAACCTGATTAAATAAGATAATTATTGGTAGTTAGGTTTGACCAGTTGTAAATAGACAAGAAAATAGAGGAATAAAAAAATATAGGGCTAATGGGAAGTGGGTGATTTTCAGAAAAAGAGGTTGAACATCATGAGAATATATCCATAAGTGGTGATTTAAAAATTCAAAAGGAATTTTTTTAAAGTTATTGAAAACTCAACCTAGAATAGGGAATTTTATTACAAATATAATAGAATAAGAAGATCCAATGAGAAAGATGATTTAGGTCTAAGTAAATGAAGTTTCCTTAATTTAAGAGGAGAAGAATATTTTGTAAAAATGATGATAAGTCATAAATAGTAGATAATTTTACAATTTTTATAGGTTTATAACCAGAATGAAGGAACTTCATAATATGATATTGGATAAATAAAGTAGGATTCAAGCATGAGGGTAATATCTTAGATCAATTGTTTCTTTATAGGAAAAAATATATCCCTCTGTATACCATAAAACTTTTGTTTATTTTTACAAAAATTTATGTAATTTAATGAGTAAATTAAGTTTTTACTTACTTGATAGAAAATTAGTTTATCTTAATTGTGTTTTCTAACAAACATTGAGTGGATTTATTGAGTACATCCATTAAGGGGATAGAAAATGTGTTGATTTTTTCATGCAAAGAAACTATAAATTGTGGATGGTAGTAAAAAACTAGAGAAAATTGTATTCCCACCACACATTAAACCATTTTTTATCATATGTGTTGGTTTGTCAAAATCTGATAAAAATGGTGAGTCACATGTCATGAACTTGAAATTTTTATATATTTAATAATATGTGATGGATTAAATGTTTCTAGAAATTTATATTTTTTATAAACCCTTAAAATGAGATTATTCTCATGGTATCACATATGTGGAATTTTATGGTGATAATATCTAATCTTGGTTATATATCTCTTATATTCCACACTAGCTTTTTCCATGTAGACTTAGAGTATATTAAATAAAATCTCTTTAATGAGAGAATCATGTCATATCATTCTTTTATGAATTAGAAAAGGTCGTGATCTAGATATAAAAAGGGAATAAAGTGAAATAATAATACCCCTATATTTTTCTTTTCATTTATTTTAAATATGGCAGAGAATAAAGAATACATATAGATGCACATATTGAAATTGGTAATTATTTATTTTGAAAAAAAATCAAAGGGGAGATTTAAGTACCTATGTAATTTTTTTTAAATTAGCCAATATGTGTTTGGAAAAGGAATGCGACAATGATACTTTATGGGTTTTTATGGATTCATGAGTAGGAATTTCCATAAGTTGAGTTAAACACTCTCATTTTCAAATTAAAAGGTATATTTGAGGTTATAGCTTGAAAGACTCTAGTAGAGAGGATTAATATAAGGTGGAAAAATAAATGTGATGGCCAGTGTGATAATCTTCAAGGAAATAAAGGTAATATCTTAGAATATTTGGAAACAACATTTATAATGATTGGAAACTAATTTTTAAGTGATTGAGTTTATTTGGAGATGGGATAAAGAAGCTTTGGATTCATTTTAATCAGTCTATAATTATAGAGAAGATACAAAATAAATGGGAAGGTACCTGATCGTATGACTTCAATGGGATCATATTAATTTATGATGATCATAAGACATTGAGTGGTTCATATGACATTGAACTAAGTCTTGGAAATGGAAATGGATGGTATCATATGAAGTTTGAAATTTAATATGACTTCACCATACTGTTTGGTCAAATTGTATTACTTCATCATAATACTTTGATATAATAATAAGAGTTTGATAGTGATTGTAACTCTTTATATCATATAACATTAAGAACCAATATCAAACTTAAGTGTATGATTTTATGATCATATGACTTTATTCAAAGTAAAAAAACTCAAAAATAAATGAATATTTTATATCTATTAAACGTTTCATACGACTTCACAATTTTATATAACTTTTTGATATTTTTTATATGACTCCAGCACCAATAAAAATTATGATTTGTCTAATTCATGTGAAAAATAATGAGGATTTAAAAAATTTAAAATCTGATGAAGATGATAATTAAATAGTGTGATTCTTTTTCTCTAATCTTCATTGATTAAATTTCATGATCAATAAATTGAATAATGATCCTAGATGATGATAATAAAATAATTAAACTAGAGTTGAAACTATGAGATTGAAGAAGATCTTGAAAGAAAAAATGTCGATCTGTATGAGATAAGATCCATGCTAAATAAATGGGAACCATGATATAGGGATCAATAAAATAAAGGCACTTACATGTCGTAGTGTATAACCAATGGGTATTTTGGTGACCATAGTGAGATTATAAATTATCTATGGGAAATTGTATGTTAAAAATTTGCATGGTCATATTTTTGTGAATATATTCAGTTCAACACCACAGAAGTATGTTTCATGTCATAGCTCCTTGCACATTGAGATTTCAAATAAATTAAATTATTTAATTTCTTGGAGAATTAATGGAATGAAGTACAAAAATATTTGGGTGGTTTTAATGAGGATCGTTGATCGAGATTCAAGTAATGTTGAATAATAAATTAAATAAAAATTCTATTATTCAATTTAATTAATAAGACCTTTTATGTATCCAATGATTATGGGTTTTATATATTTTGATTATCGAACATATTATTCACAATGTTATTTTGGTGAATATATATTTTGCAGTTACCAAAGAATAATTGATTAATTATTGATAGAACATGTGATTGTTGTTTGAGTGAATTCTATAGAGAAAAGGATAAATCTAAATTTAGGGATATTTTATACTAAAGTAAAAAAAACACTCTCCTTGAGTAATCAAATGAAAGAGAAAACAAAAATAATTCAATATCTGGAAGGTGTTTTAAGGTTATCATTGTTATTGAAGTTCTTGAATAGTGTACATGTGAAGACATGATGATCCATCTGCTCAAGGTGGAAGACCATCATTAAGAGTTATAGATATTTATAGGATAAATATGGAGTTCTTCATTTGTTAGATTATTTTTTAGAAGTTTTTGTGTATTATATTAGATTATAGAATACATATTATAGGGTAATCTATGTTAATAAGACTATACTTCCCTTGTTTGATGAAAATTTTAGAAGATAGTGAATGAATCCATGTTTGTGGGGAATAATCATCCTAGAAAAGAGTGGGCTATTATAGATGAACCTCATAAATATGATTTTTTTCACTATTTTATATCACTTCATCATATGAAATGATATTATGAGGTATTACTAAGTGGATTAAGAACATTAAAAAGTTTAAGATATTGAGTTAAGATAATTCATAAAATAATACTACTAATTCACCCCCAGTGGTTAATTAACCAAGGTTATAACACTCTGTGTTGGACACTTCCCCCAGAGATAATAAACCGATCGTATACCATGGTATAAAAATAAAATAAACATTAGCTAAAACTTACCAACACTAATACAAATTCTATATTAGATACTTGAGTTTGATTTGATCTACAAACTCTGGTTGGATGTTAGATAATCTAAAAAAACTCTTCAAACGCCTCATCTACCTGAAATTATAATACTCATTATGTGGTTAATCAAATTGGGTTTGAGTATTTCATAACTTCTTACACTGGAAACATTTTGAAGATGAACCACTCCAAGGTGTAAAAAATAATCATATACTCTGATGACCAATGATATCTCAACTCGTACACCAATTCCTTCTTCCTAAAGCCCCACTACCTTCCACACATCATTACACCATCTATCTAGGTATATTGTTATTAGTCAAGTTATTCCCCACTATCAACACCCAGTTAACCACATTATAAAATGATGTCAACCGGAAAATGGTCACATGTACCTTTAAATCCTATTCACCACCATCCTAAAATATCTATACCTTTCCAATATCATCTCCCACTAATTTTAATGAAAATAATATAAATTTTTTTAACTTAGCATCATAATCTCTAACTAATGTATTCCCCTAAACCAAGCTCATTAACTTGTGGTCTTGATGCACCCTCAGCATCTAGGGAAAAGTTTTCTAAAGAACCACACCAAAAAAAGTTCATGATTTCCCCTCATCTATAGAAACTTACACATATATTTCCCACGAAAATTTCACTAGTCCCCAAAATATTTTTATTTCGAGATTAACCATCTACCCTAGGGTAATCTTAATTTGGTTAACTATAGTCTAAAATAGCTCAATATAGAATCTGGAAACCTAGGATCTACTCACCCACTATAATAATTAAGGATGATATTGAAGAAACTACCTCATCAAATTTGTCAAAGATGAATCAAATACTTAAGTACCTCTGTCAACAGTCTAGATAAATTAATCTACCTAATATTTATATAATTTTTATTTTACTTAAATATAAATGTCCCCAATATGTCATAGTTAATGAGAAAATCAAATTTATTGTACATTATGATATTTTTAGGATTAATTTGAAAATTACTTAAATACATTTTTCAGAGATAAAATTAATATTCTAAATTTTATTTCAAGGGTCAACCAATGATTTTTATGTTTTATTATTCCATCGGTGAAGTACAAAAAAGGAAGAGTAAGATCAAATCATCAATTAAAATTGATATAATCAATTAAAAATACATTTTAAAGATAATAGATCTTATATTATCTCCTTAGGGTATACCAAGAACATAACATAGCCATAGAGAAGATCCCAATAATGTGTTTTCATGACAACAAACCATGTACAACTCTTTCTACCATTATGTTTCATACCCAATGATACCTCATAGAGACTCCTGACATTATATTCAAGAGATAATGTTGTTGTTCATAAGGCCTATATAATTTGTTCCTATTAGATTTGGTGTACTAGAACTAGCTTCAATATAATTTATTATTACCTATATCCATGGTTTTGAATATTAATGAAATTATTTTCATACCTCTATTTTTGTTATACCGGTAATTAAATGTGGTAACTTCATTTTTGTACTAATCACACTAAGAGTTTGTAATTATTCCCCATTATGATGAGAAACTTGAACTTGAATGGTAGTATTCTTAGAAACAAATTCTATGGCTAGAATAAATTATTTGATCAAACAAATATGATATAGTCTCTCAAGGGTATAAATCTTATATTTTATTAATTCTTTTTCTCATGAAATGTGTCCATTATAATATTAAGAAAAGAGGTAATGAAAACATAACCATCTAGAAGAAAATTCAAATTTATAGGTTTCATTGGATGTTCTTTTCTGTGGAAATGTGTGCTGATAATTAGTTTTTAAGATTATTATTAATGTATATCATCTGTTTCATACTATAATTTATTGATGAAAACTGTGATTACATATGACCCCAAAGAGTAGAACTTGTTAGGTTCTTCCCATGTTATATTGCATTAATGAATAGTGTGTGAAAGGATTTTTCCCTTTTATTATTTAATAGAAGATCATGACTAAGGCTATTTTATAGGAATTAAAACTCATGATTGTGTCTATAGACATAGCATTCTATAGACAAGTTCATTTTTGGAAAGTTATGTATAGAGACATAAAGTCTATAGGTTGATGAAAACACTATAAAACCTTCTTAATTAGAGATATCAATATTAAGATTTATATTACACAATGATCATTCATATAAAGTTTTACATCATTATGACATTAAATTCTTTCTCTATGTGTTTCTTGGTGTATTTTTGGACACTAACATTAGAATTTTTGTTGTATTTCCTAGTATAACCTAGAAATATTCTAAAAGGTCCATACACTATATTTATTCAAAATATCAATTAAATTCTATTTAATTTTAACATAATAAATAAATATTATTCTCAAACATGGTTTAATAATTATTTGTGTCTGGTTAATCAAAAATATTTAGTCACCAGTTATTTGATAGAATATTTGTGAGTTGAATATTTAATAAATATTTATTCTATATTTTAGTAAATATAATATTGATCTATTTATTATAAAATAATGAGTGATATTTATTTTTTAAAATAAATAGTCATTATTCAAGTATTTTTAAATACCAATAAGGAATGACGGTCTTATTTAATAGTCTAGTAATAAATGATATATTAAATATTATTTGAATAAATGATTATTTATTTATGAAATAAATAATATTTATTTTATGATGATTTTGGTGCATGTTAAGTAAATAAAAATGTTATTATTATTTACACATGGATTTCACTAGGGATTAAGATGATAATTGTGGCCTATATGAAATTGTTAATTCTTTTACCCAAGTTCTATAAATATTTGGTTAAGTTATTTTTTAACCCCAGCCTATCCATTCTAATAATTATGAAAAAGAAATTAAAGATAATATTCTCATGACCTAGAGACATCTTCTCTTAAAACACTATCAAGAATAGAGAGAGATCCTTCTCCTCTACCCACTTAATTATAAAAAGGAAAAAATATCCATCCACCTTGAAGATATTTTTATTGTGATAATAACTGGATGACATAAATGTTTAATTATTTCTCACTAGAACAAGGGTATTTACATGAAAATGTTTGGAAATACATTAAGAACATGTGGATCACTGCTATAGGGATTCTACCCTTTAATTATCTTAATGAAATGATGGTATGCCAAGAATTGTTATACTGAATCATTCATGAAGAAAGAATTCCAAAGAAAATTAATTCCTTCACTACATAAAAAAAAATTTAAATTATATTTGATAATCCTATCCCATAGATTATAGGGTTTTAGTTTTTCTAGTTCAATAGATAAATCTTAAGAAGTTGATAAATTTCTATTTTAGGCATGGACCTAACCACTTTTGTTGTGCCCTAGAACCTACATGTGTTATTAGATTAGTCACACTATTAATTATTAATCATTGATCATTATATACATTTGTTGCTAGTTTTTTTAATTGCCCTTTAAATTATAATATTAAGATATCTTATTTTATTTTTCTCTCTCATATAACCAAGAACATGTTAAAACATATGATCATCATCCAAATAACCCATTGGTATGTGCTAAAAATTCTAGTCAGATATCATGTGATTCAACTTTATATAGGTTGAAGTAAAATGTCTTGTTCTCATGCTTAATACACCCAATAAAACCTAAAATTTAATTCAGAGTATCATGCACTGAATCGTATGTATCATTATTAAAACATCATGTGTTGACCAAGTGATTATGGAACATAGTTTTTTGAACTGTGTACCAAGTAACATTCTTATACATTTTGTAGTCCATGGATTTTTTAATGGAAAATCTGATGTGAAAACATGTCATGTATTTATTACATGATCCATGTAATAGATAACCACGTAACATGGAGGTCACAATATGTTTCACTCTAGTACACACCATGTACCAAATATTTTTTTCTCTTGATAAATCTATCCAACCCCAAGGCATGTGTCAAAAATAAAAATTTATTATAAATGGTTTATTACTAGAATGTGCATTCCATGTATCCTAACTATTTATACAGAAAATAAAACTAAGAAATAATTCAAATTAAACCTAATCAACTTGTATCAATGATTAACTTATTAACATCAAATGTCACGTGAGATGTTATATATATATATATATTAAATTCTAAATTAATTATTTTGTAATATTCAAAACTACATACCATGTATAGTCTTAATACATAGACAACTTCATGTATATTAAAATAATTAAATTTTATGTAAATGAAAATGTTTATATGTGTCATTTATTAACATTACACACCATCTAATTATGTGAAAAATGTGTATGTAATATACATTATGGGTAGATAATATATGACCACAATTCACACCGGGTACTACAGATGGTTACTCTTCATGTGGCATCAAATTACATGATTTTTACTTAGATAATTTTAAGTAAAAAAATTAATTTTTTTTACAATTATAATTGATAGGCATCTCAAGGAAGGTTTGGATAAAAAATAAGATAAGTTAGTTAATTAATTTGTAAATATAATTAATTGATATGACTTTGTTTTATCTTAATTAATAAAAATTTAAATTTATAATAGTTTATTATATAAATATTCATTTATTGTGTCCATGATCAGGTCCTTATACACACATGTGAATATAAATGATTTATTTTAATTTATTATTATTAATAAATTAAAATGATTTCTTGTATGTCAACCCATTCTATATAGTATGTAGGAACTACATTTCCATGGTTTCTTCAATGTAAATATCCTTAACCATTCCATTGCTTCCCCTCCATAGCATGTGAGTAAAAGAATATGTAGAGGATGAATCTAACAAAACAATATAGGCAATAAAAATATTGAGTCAAGTTGAAACTAACCCAATACATAAATGAAACATATGTGTAATGCTTCAACTAAAACTAGGTAATGGTTCAAGTATTTTATTTCCTCTAAAATCAAGGGTTTTTTTATAATCCTCTAGATAAACCAACTATTTGAAAAAGTGAATGATCATAACATTTTTTTCTGCGGCATGGTTTTTTATTTATGGATGATTTATCACAGTATATTAGTAAATGAACTAAGAGGAATGTGATATTGAATTAAAATAAAATTGGATAGTGTATAAATTTTATATTGAAAAGGTTTATCACTTGAGTAAAATACAATTAATATTAACAATGTAGTGCCCCTGTCCAGATTGACCACTAAGAGGGGAGAGGTGGATTAATGGTTTCCTTTTATTAACTACTTATTTATTTTCAATTTGACCTATCAAAATTGTTATGTATCATGATCCAATAAATATTATCTATCAATATCACCTTGTTTGTAGTATTAATAAATAAGGGAGAGAAGCCCACAATATTTACAAGTTTATGAAAAATCATACTCCTTGTCGCAAATAGTTATTCCCCTAGATACATATTCATCACTGTAAAAAATTGATTAAAATGATATGGATACAATAGAAATAATCTTTTTTCTTTCAGATCCAACCAAAATACATTCAGTTTCAACTAAAATAATTATGGTCCAACTCCAACTAAGGGACTCATTTTTCACCTAACTTCAACCATATGACTTCATTTTCGTCTGGAGCCATCTAGATGACTTCACCTTTATTGAAGGGTTGATCCACTATAGTAGGAAAATTGATCTTGCTCCATGTTGTATAAGATCTAACTTGATCATGTACTTATTAAAGTATCTTCAATATCATCTCACAAGTATATCCATCTTGGTAAAAAAAATTGATCACTTTTAATGACTAGTTGCCTCAATGAGACTATTATCTTGTCAGTTATTACTTCTACTAAAGTCCCAACCTCACTAATTTGTTTTCATGTTGTGTAAAAAAACATCACTTAAACTATCTCAACATAATTCCACTTCATAAATTAGTTATATTCAATCCAAAACCCTATCACATTCATTTATATTCTTTGATATCATTAGTATGCGAATATTATTTTTTTTGGTCTATCAATATCATTCCTTCAAGCTTCCATGTTCTAAAGTGTGTTTATCATGGGTTCTAAAATGGTTCTTCACATATACATTTCTTTTATAATTTCTTGAAGGCATTCACCACACCAAAATACCTTCACATAATCTATGTAAGTCTTACCTACATCCTTCCCGTAAAGAGTTAACATGATATCTTAAGGGAATTTCATATGTGCTTCACATGAAAAGATAACTGCATGTGGGTTCCTTCCAAATACCTTAACCTAATAAGTTTGTGTGCCCATGAGTTCCTTTTCATGGTAAGAGATGTTCATGGGTGTCTCCTACTTTTCATTGTGTAAAAAACTAGGCTATCAATGGGTTATTCTCACGATCGATCATGTAATAAAGAGTTTCTTCTCATAAGGGGTTTGTGTAACAAAAGGTGTTGTCTGTAGGTTCTTTCTCAAACCCTTCACAAGACTTGGATGGATTTCATGTTTTTTATTCACAAGATAATGGTTTCCCTTGGCATCTCCTTCTATTATTTTCATAAAAAGTGGTTCATGAAATAATTCTTTACATGATAAAATTATGTGGGATTATTCTCCTTTACGTTAATAAATCACTCATGTGCTCTATTTTCATGAGAGCTCAATTTTTTAAAAAAAAATAAATGTCTGTTGTGGCTTGGTTTATCTATACAGATCTCCTATTATATTCATGTCATGATGAATAATCATTAAATTCTCTTGGATCTCAACATATCACATGTATTTTGGATGTCCATAAGTCTCATCCTCATCATGATATGCCAAGAGATCATGTGATATTCATGACTACCTAGCATGATCAATTTGGTAATCATGTCATGCATCCATTAAAATATTATTATTAAAATAAATAATTCATCACTAATTATTGAAAAATAAAAAATATACTCATGATCAAATATACATTTATCTTTATGCAAAAACTTTATGGTAATCTTCTACTCTCATGACATCTACTTTTGATGGTTAATTAATTATTGTAATTAAATCATGTGATCTTATGGTATTCACGTGATGGAATCATGTGATTATCACTGGTTCTTGTGAAATTTTTATGTGATTTCCTTTTTTTGATAATTTATTCATCCCCATTCAAATCAATATATTCAAATCACGACATGAATTCAGGGAATCTATTTCATAAATGTGCTAAGTAATATGGATAATGTCTTATTATCTTGGCATGATAACACACAATGTCTAGTTTTCTTTATTAATGAAGGAAGAAACATCAATGTACGATGGTTAAATATGATGAGTAAAATTAAATATTTATAGCTTCGGAAATCTGACATTAGATATATACAAGATCAGATGGTGCTCATTAATTTAGTATTTTTAATAGACAGGTGAAAAATGGCCATATAAACACATCTTACATAAAAAATAAGCTATTTCAAGGATTAGGTATACCATTCAATCCTCACTACTACACTGTTAATTTTTCTTATTGGTGATCATCACCCATCACACCTTTCACCCACACCTAATGAGTCGCGGCTCACCTATGTAGGCCTAGATGAACTCTATGGGCCCTATAGATGGGCCCATCCATGCCTCTGGGCATGTGCCCATATGGGCCATATACTTAGGTCCCCCACACCTCTTCCGCTGTGTGTGGCCTTCTTTGGTGGGCTCTCCCTTGAGGGTTGACCTTTGGGCCCTTCTAACCGTGGTTAAGGACTAGACCTTGGAGGATTCAATGGTTGGCCCTTATTTTTAATAAGGTATCTATTAAAAATGATGCTTTTACGTATCTAAGTATATAATTAAAATTCAATCCATTCTCAAATATATCCTTAAAAAATTATTCATGCAAAAAATGTATGAATGTATTATTGAATGTTATCCTTCAAATCCTCATCCCCATGAAAAAAAATCATGGTATTCTTCTTCTATAAAATTGTACTAACAAATGTATGAAAAAATAGAAATTTCATTGTCTTCTTATTCACTGAAATTGTACAAAATAATGTGTCCTCCTTGACTTATATATTTTATATTAAGATCATTACAACAATCATCATTATTAACATTGAAAATTACTCAGGCATAGAATCCAATGAAATCATGTGAATCCATATTAATTTTTCAAGAATCACCACATTATCCAAACACACCAATCATATATTGACACATTATTGAAAAAAAGAAACATTTGGCCTTAAAATATCTTCCTTTGTATTTTTTTCAATATATCTTTACATATTTAAAATTCAATATGTCTATAAAAACTTTATCCCCTTTTTGGAAATAAATTAAAAAGGTTGAGTGGGGGTCTTCTCATCTCAATTTTCATCTAAAACATATTTTTATCAATTATATGAAAATTTAGAGTTTACTTATAAGAGATGAATTATCTCACTTGGTTTTCGTATAATATATCATTTTTTTAATCAAAGCTAAGTCTACGTGGGATTACATATAGTAGAAAACATGAGAGACACTACCAATGTTGTCTATATTGTTTATGAAAAACTATGCATGTGAAATCAAGCTCATAAATCCTCAATTCCCATTAAATGGATTAAAAATAATGAGATTCACTATTCACATGCTAAATCCTGCACACACAATTCAATAAACACATTAAGAAAGATCAAGTGAAAAATATACAGATCCACATTTGTGTCACCTTGGAATACATCAATCACTCCCACTTAATTGATATTATTAATAAAATTTTGAATGAGGGTTAAAAGTTTGAATGGTATACCTCATCTTCCGATTTTATAAATTTTTTAAGAAGTTCCACATTCACTCTATAGTGAATATTTAAAATCATTATCTCATCAATGATCCCAGTGAAGGGATGAATCCATAACTTTTGATTACCTAAATGATAGTATAAAAAGATTCATATATAAGGGAATAAGGAAATATATTTTGGTTTCTGAGAAATAAAATTCAGACTGAGAGATTCCTCTCAATCTATTCCATTATTTTCTACCAATTTTATCATGGGAAGATTTCTCTTTTTTTGAATTTCATTGATTTGACTATCTTCTATCTTTCATTTTTCTTATTTTTAGTCAACAACTTTTTGAAATCCACTTGTATGTATTTCCATTCTTCAACCTATAGATTACTTATCATAATTTTTATCCTTATTTTCTAAGAAAACTTTCTTTCTATTAACATTAACAAATTTCTTACCATCCTATAATTGTTTATCTATTTTCAATTAATTTATACAAACAACTAGAAAATATTTCATAATATTCTCAATCTTCTCAAAATCATTACATGAAATTTCATTAGTTTTATTTTCAAACTTATTCCCTTTAATAGAATAGAAAAATTATTCTTCTAAAAATGCTACGCATACCTCATCCTTGTTACCTTATAAGATACATATACCACAAGCTTCTTCTAGAATATCATATTTGTTTTGTGCAGATTGGTATGGTCCAAATATATTCACATGAAGTTTTCTCAAATATTTTGTCCTTAGATTATCATTTAAACTCCCATTTGATTCTTCGCTCATTTATGGTAAATACAGATTCTTCTAGAAAGGGTAGTCTTTCTGACCATGCTTACAACAACTCCAACAGAGGCCTTGAAACATTATTCTCTCTGATTAATTCCATATGAATTTAGATTTATGTTGTTGTTCTTAATTTTCAAACCAAACCGCGCTTTTCTTGGGGGTTGTGGAATTATTAGAATATTCTTCCCTTTCTTTACTGTGGAATATTTACTATCATTTTTCCCACATATCCTCATTTTTAGATTTAAAATCTGGACTATTATAAGTAATAGTTTAAATAGAATGATTGGATTCACTTTTACCTTCCTTCTCTCCCACATGAGAAGATTATTCCTTGATCTTATTAAATTTATGGAAATATTCAC
Organism: Viscum album; assembly: GCA_963277665.1. Classification (NCBI taxonomy): domain Eukaryota; kingdom Viridiplantae; phylum Streptophyta; class Magnoliopsida; order Santalales; family Viscaceae; genus Viscum; species Viscum album. The sequence continues at coordinate 1,190,163,913 of OY728123.1, read as the reverse complement.
TAGATTTATTCAAATAATGTTGAAATATGATTCATATGGATTTTCCCTAAAATAACACATCTTCTCTTGATGTGAAATTCTCTTCAAGGTCTCTTATCATCTTATCATTTTCAAAAAAAAAAAATTCTGCATCATGATCTCACTGAAAAAAGAAACTTATTTATTAATTACCTCCTCATTTTCTTCATCAACAGGAACCATTTATTTATTATTATTTTCAATAGTTTATTTCTTCTTTTCTTTCTCAATATTCATCTTTTATTTTTTGATATATTTCATATTTTCATTGCATAATTCTAATTATTCATTCATATTTCACTCCAGTTATATTATTTCTTCTTCATCATCACAAATACATGATGAATCATTTTTTTCTTTTTATGGGAAGGAAGGCAAATTAATTATTTAAACAAAAATTTGATGATGAATCTTTCTTATGATTCATAGTGATATTTATATTCTTACCACTATAGTGTTTCTTATTCTTCTTGTCCTATTTTTTTATGAAATCTTTCATCATCTAATTCTAATTCTTCAACCTTATTCTCTAAAGACTTCTTGAAAAAATGACCAAATCTATCATAATTTAAGAATTTTCTAGGTTGATTATTTTTTTCCTTTTTATTTTACCATCAAAAAACCGTTTTATATAAAGGAAAAAATGTGATTTAATTCATCATCATCCTTATCACTGTCAGAATCCTCTAATTATTTAGCCTCCTCTCATGTGACTTTTTCAACTCTCATGGCTTTAAAGTAAATTTAAATTTTTTATTTCCTCTTGAAATTAATAATTATCCTCATTTAATAATATATTATAATGTTTTATAGTTAATAGAGATACAAATCAACTCTTTTTTAGAGGGCTGATATCTTTGAATCAAAATGATCTGGAAAATTTCTCATCAGTTTTTTGAATATGATATAGGCAACAAGCTTATTGCCAAATCCTTTAATATTACTGACTATCCCATTAACTCTAGTTAAATATTCATGAATAATTTCTTTATCATTAATTTTAATTTCCTCAATAATAATCCTCAAAATATGTAGTTTGTCTTCCATGACTTTGTAATTTACTTCACAGCTACTTCTGAGTTTATCCTAGATCTCCTTAGCAGACTAGAGACCCATGAACATTGTTTAAACCATTTTTAGGGATATAAATATGGAATTTTGAGCCTTTAAATATAAATATATATTTCTATTATCAGAATTGTGTCCTGGTATCTTTATTATAAATAGTTGGAAAACCATTATTGTAATATTTCTCACTTCAAGGCCGAGTTATAAGAGATATGGTAGTGTCATATTAATATAACTATGATAATTATTCTCATAAAATGTTGGAACTCCTCAACTATTCACTTAAATAGCATTCTCTATATCTCAGAATTATTCTTGGATATTTAGAGGGAAACTACCTCTAATACCACTTGTAGTAACCCAGGCTGGATTGACCCCTAAAAGGGGAGGGTGAATTAGTGGTTTCTTTTTATGAATTTGTTTTTTATTTTCAATTAAACATCTATAAAATGTTAAGGTTATCAATCCACTCAATATTATCACTCAATATCTCCTTGTGTGTAGTATTAATATTATAGTGTAAGGAGAACAATTTTTTTAAAAGTTTTGGAAAACAATTAGTCTTTACTATAACTAGTTCCACCCCTAGTTATAGATTATTCACTCTCAAAAAAATGATTATAATTATATAAGTCCAATAGAGAGACTTTGTTTCCTTCCTAATCCAACAAAAATACTTACAATTTTTTCATATCATACTGAAATACTTCTCCTATAGCACTAACAGGGAAATTCCCTTTTCTCCTAACTTCAATAAGAATACTTCACTTTCTCCCTACACCAATAGGAATAATTTACATTTAATAAAGGATTTATCCATTATAGGATTATCTTTAACCATATTTCACTATCTTATAGGATATAAACAGATTTATTACATATTAATATGTCTTAAATAACCTCTAAAAATTATTTCATTATATATAATGACCAGTTGCCTCAGTGCAACTATCCTTAGGCTGATTCTCTGTCGTACTGAAGTCCGGACCTCACTAAGAAGAGTGAAATTTATGTACACAATATATTAACTTGCACTATCTCAACATAATTAAACTTCATGAAAGTGTTTCATTATAAAACCCCAAAACGTTACATTATATTTTTGTCAGAATAAATTTTATTGTATCGATATCTTGCGATGCATGCAACACTAGGTTTAAAAGACACAATTCCATCATGTTTTATGCACTTAAATTAAAAATTAGATTTTAACACTCTAGGAAAATTTATATGAAAAATAAAATTTATTTTTAAACTAAAAATATCATAATAATTTTCGGGTAAATTTTTATTATTTCTTTGAAAACTTTCATTTTTTTATGAATAATCAATAATAATGAATTTTTATTCTGAATTTCCTTTTAGTTTTAATTATTCATAATAATAAATTATATTTTAAATTGTTTTAAAAAAAAATTAGTTAATTTTTATACCAAATAATTCAATTTAGTTCATTGGGATCACTTTCATGTTAAAATTATATATAAAAACTTTTTAGACTTTTCAACATTTTCACTTTAAAAACCCAATTTCTCATCAAGTATATGGAATTAATTTTAAATTAAATTTTATCACTTATTTGAATAGAATTTTTAAAATTGGATTCAATATTAGGAATTATAATAATTTATAATTTCTAATAATTGCAATATAATTGTTTACCAAAATTAATAGTGAAAATAGTAAAAATTATTTACCATGGTTAAGGTAGAAATAGATTTAGAGGGTGGTTAAACTAGAATGATAAGAGTGAAAATAACCTAAAATATTATATTAATTTTATTGAATTATTTTATTCAGATATTTTATATAAAATTATATTAAATATTTTAATTCATTTCCAGACCCTTTGGAATATGAACCATAAAATAAATTAGGTAAATAAAAAGACAAAAAATTTACATCTCTTAATTTTAATATCTATAAAGAATTGGGATGTGGAAAACATAATATGTTTGGTTATATATACTATCTATAATTAAAAAATATTCTTTAAAAGTAACAACTTATTTTTATTTTTTCTAGATGAAATGATCAATTTAAATGATTAGGAAACGCTAATGTCGGGGTTGTTCAGTTAATAATTTAATCAGATAAATGATTCTAAAAATATTAAAAGTGAAGTAAATTGAATGAATTATTGTGTTAAATTATTATATTATATGAATATATATTGTTAAATAGGTGAGAAAAATTATTTTCTAATTCCATCAATGTGTTGATATTTTTAATTTAATTTAATTTAATAATATCAAAATTTACATTAATGTTATTTTAAAATATATTATATTTTATTATATGATTTAAAATTACTAAAAATAATATCTTATAAAAATTTATTTTTAAATGTTAATAAATATCTAATACGTTAAATTAATTTACCATTTTTTATTTTATAATGAATATATTGACCCCTAATTAATAAAAACCCTATTAGTATGGTTAAGGTTAAAGTGATATTTTTTTCACCTTACATACGCTTTTGTTAAAACTATTTTTCAAAACACATAATATTTTTATTTGATAAATATTATTTAATTATTATAATAAATATGTATAAATTATCAAATAATTACCAATTTATTTTATTCTTGATGGATAAATTACCTAGGTTAGAAAATTAGTCGCAGTAGTGAAAACAAAAATTGAAAAAATAAGTAAAATGAGAAGATAAGGAATAAGATTTTTAGAACATGTGTTTTATTTTATGGTGGAGGTATGTATCGAACATATAATACCATTTATCCTTTAATTCTAAATTATGACACCACATGATGTAATACTGACATCCTAATAGTGAATTCCTTTGAGTATTTATAATAATGTCACTCCACCACAACTATAAATAGGCACTCATTATCCCCCCTTATTTACACTTATAACGCCATTTGGATCATACAAAAAATACCCGAAACACTTCTAAATTTTCCTAAAATCATCATGTAAGCCTTATTTTGGTCATAAATCACCCATTTTTATTGTTTAGTTCAAAACTAATGAAGATACCCAAAGAAGAGTTAAGGTCCTGTAATGAGCATCTAAATTTTACTTATTACTACACCTCTATAAATTTTATTTTACCAAGATAATATAATAAACTCATAATATTTCATATATTTTTATTTTATCATAATAATGTCCTTAACTAAAACCATATCCACTTACCTCAAATGGGTTACGAAATCATCATTCATGTGTATGGCGGACTATGGCCTCACGAACCGATGTTGTTCATTTTTTTTCATTTCCTCCTCTCAAGGTTTGGTATGATGGTGAATATAATTTTATATATGATATTTATAACATATTTATACATACTAATTCAAAATATAAATATATATTTTTACCTTACATTCCATTGGAGATACGATAATGTTGCTTGTGTGCACGAAAAAATATTGCCCCGCGAAGCAATGTGATTCATCTTTCACGAATGCTTCACATGTAAGATGATAAAGATAATTTTAATATGATATAAATTATATAATTATGATATTAATTAAATATTTATAATTCCTTAAAGTTAATATATATCACTTTATTTATTTATTTTCATTCATGTAATGATGATAACATCATTCATATACGTGCGGAATATCACCTTCACGAAGCGATGTGACTCTATTTTTATCACCATAGCACTTGAATGATATATATAAGTATATAATATGGTATTAAGAATATTATGATAATTATTTAAAGAGAAAATATTATCTACCTCCTTTCATAAGGATCGGTGAAAAATGAAAATGTTAATCATACGTATGCACATCTTATCATCTCTATGATCGTAACATACTTCATTTTTCATAAACATAATTCATTGTTGATTTTAAAAGTATAATTAATGTATAAATATGATAATTATGTCATGATTATTACTATTTATATGATTAAACTCTATAATAAGTGAAATAATTATATCTTTAATGAAAAAACATGCATAATGAAACATGAAAACACATAAGACATTGAAAATAACAAATAATTATTCATAAAGATGTGATAAGATGTTATAAAAGTATTTTATATGATATTATAAATTTTAATATTGTTATGTTATATGTTAATAACTTTTTTAAAACCACTATATATGATTTTAAATAATTTACCACCCAAAGGAAGTGAGAGGTAATGGATTTTGTCTCAATTTATATTCCATTGTGACTTATATATTTATATACACCAATTCACTTTTATATGGTGTATATACTACCAATTTGACATATAATATAATGAATCATTAATAATTCATGGTATTTTAAGTTTCAAATTGAATTATTTCATCAAATGGGATTTAACATAAAATTTACCATGTGGTAAAATTTATTAAACAATCATAATTTCCTTTGTGATTGTTAACATTTTCTTAAAAAAATAAATTTTACATTGGAAATCTAATTTCTCTTAAATATATATATTATTTTATAATGGATATGATTATTTTATAACCTGTATATTTTTTTCATATGGTGTTTAATTTTTAAGTTATTTTATTAACTAGGGAAATATTGATAAATCTCTATCTATTTTTCACTACATATATTTGATGATAAGGCATATTTATTCATGAATAAAATTGAATATTCAATATATAAGTAATTACTTGGACTTGAATAACCCTAATTAATTATATCTGCTTGATACATTGGTAGTATCATGAGACAAATAATTTGGCCAAATTAAATTTTGTTTTTACCTATAGTTAAACCGCCTTGTGAAAGGTCTTGATGGTAGACGTGTAATGTACTTGAGTATTGATGTCTAATAATTAATAATATCATTTATTTGAAAATAAATTATCATTATAAATGATAATTTCTCTATGATAATTTCTATATATGCATTTCCTTTTTAGGTTATTAATTAAATAGAATGTGTTACGAGTTATTTTCCTTTCTATGTTGATTATCCCATATCTAGTTATTTAAATGGAATGTGTTCTAAGTTATTTACCATTCTATGTTGATTTTTATTATTTATTCATGATATATTACATTTTAAATAACCCTTACTGATCATTTGAGGTAACTCGTTTTTTTCTTTTTCTAGGGTATGAAGAATATATCTTTTAATGAGTTTTCGAGGATTCCTTTTATTTTTTGTTGTTATGTATTAGGTTATATTTCTTTTCAAAATGTAAAATTTGGTATCATATATGTATCTGGTTCTCCAAAACTACTAAACTAGTTACCCATTCAGGATTGAACCACTATATCTATGCTAATGTAATAAAGTAAGGAATCAGCTCCAGGATTTGGGGGTCGGGATCATTATAGTTCGTATCATATGAAGTTTAGTAGAATCCTTCTGAACTATATTTAGAGAAACATATATCAGGGAAAATAACCCTATGATAGAAATTTCAGATATGTATAGAATATAATGCTAAAGATTTTTCAAGGTAGAGATTATGTGATTTTTATTTGAAATAAATCCATGTCTGGATACTACAGGTGGACATGGTTCTAGAAGAGAGGTATCTAGGGGTAATAACTTCAAAAAAGGAGTATTGGGATTCACTTGAGCAATACCAAGTATATGAAAGTGATTCATACTATACACCTTTTTTATACTCTTAGGTTATAGTCTTAGGATAATCTATATTTTCATTAAAAACCATTATAAAGTATTTGAATGCAATGATATCCCCAAAAAACCAATGTTTATGATTCTGAGATCAACAATACCTAAATTTTAATTTATTCCAAGGGTTACACTATATTTTTAATTTTATATTGTGATTTAAAATTCATAATTTTATGAGGTAATATAGTATATTCCATTTTCTATAAATTAATCCTTTAAGGAATAAAGGTATCAATACTCATGGTCAATGTAGATATTTCTCTACTGAGGAAGCCAATGTATTTAGTTTTAGAAATGAGAAACTTTTGTCTATACTAGAGTATCTTAATGATGTTATGAAAAATTACCTTTTGAGGATAGAAAAACCTATTCTACATTGATATTATCTTATGATGGATCATTTTATGTTCTAGAATCCCCATACTTTGGTGGGACTACTAATCCAGTAGTAGCAAAAAAACGGATTAAGTCTTTTGAGAAGGTATTTATATCATTAAGATGTAGCGAAAAAGGAAAGGTTTGTGCTTATAGTTTATTTCCTCAAAGGCAATGTTGATCAACGGTGGTCATTGATCCAAAATACTAAGGAGTATGAAGAAATAGAACTTATGGAATGAAAATATTTTAAGTAGACAGTCTTCGACAAATACATCGCTCCCGATCAACAAATTTAGAATATAAAAATCCTTTGTTCAATGAAAAATGAGTAATAAATTGTTGTAGAGTATGAAACTACATTTACTAGGTTAGAAAGTTATGATATGGATTATATATACAAAAAAGTGAGGATTTACCAATTCATTGAATAGATTAGGCTAAGTCTTTTAAGGGTGCTTATCTCTCAAATTTTTTCTTAATATGATGAAATAGTTTTATTTTCTATCAATATAGATAAGGTAATCTCCATGTTTTATGGATTCTAAGGGATGAAATGGAAGAATATGGGGGAAATAAAAACAGATAAAGGTAATAGGGGAATGAAAGATTTGACCGAATGTGATAATTTTTGAATGAAACACTCAGGTACATACTTTAATGGAATGGGAATTCGGTATGAGTGTGAAGAAAATGTCCAACAAGATCATGATTTCAAGCTAATTAAATAAAATACTAATGTGAAATGATTACACTATGTGTATATAGGGAACTATGCAAATTAATTTCCCAAACTTCAAGGGAGTATACCACAACATAATCTAAGGGATCAAGGTCAATCCCATGTCATTGATATAAATAAAGTTGAATTATTAATGTGCTTGAGTATATGGATCCAAGAAAAATGTTCTAAAAGTATTTTATTGATGATATTATCATCATACTAATTATAAAATATATAATGATTTTGTTCTAGTACAATTTAATTATGTATTTGAGAGAATATGTCAAATGATACTGATGGAAAATAAAAATGATTTAGTGGTAATTCAATCTTCTGGTAAAACACTTGATTGAGGGATTTATAACCCTTAATATGTTCTTGATGTTTAGATAATGATTTTGGTATAACGATATGATTTATGTGGAGAAATTAGACTTGATATTACTAACTACCTTGTCACTTATTAATTATTTTTTGAAAGTGTGATTTATAATACCATTGATTGAGATAAAAGTGTTTTTGGATCCAATGAATACGTCCAATAAGCATTGTTTTAATTAATATATAAAGAAGAATGAATTTTTTTCAATATTTTTTTATTGTAATTTAGGTCATTAACATTTTTCAAGAAAATACATGATGAGGTATTTACATTTTTTGGTATGTGATGATTAAGGGAAACTTTATCTAGTATGAGGAATATAATTTTTATATAGTAACCTTCCTTCTAAATATTTTCAAAAAATAATTGGATAATACTTAAGGTTAACTATTTATAGAATGTATTATGTATATCTTCATGTGTTATTGGATAACTTTTTCTAATCATTTTAGTTTTTGGTAAAGAGAGTTGTAATATCTTTTTACTATTTTATAGATCATATGATCTGTTAAAAGGTAATTTTATTTATTCAATCCTAAAAATTAATTTTTGGATATTCATTTATTGGAATAAATTATAAATTAGAAATTTATTTAAGAATAACAAAAGTATGAAATTGTTCTTATAAAATTTAAATATATCAAGTATTTTTCATTATATTCTTAGACTATAAAATAATTTATCATCTTTTTGAAAAATAGATCTTAAAATAAGATGGTATCAAAATTCTATAATTTATGATGATATAAAACACCTTTTCACACTTATTGTGTTTACGGTTTTGTGTCTTTTGACCTTCTATGGATCACCTAATTTCTTATGATCAGTGATCTCTATCACTCTCTATTAATACATGGGAATTAGTATTCTATTCCATGTTCATGTTTTCATTTCCCACCTATCTTCTCCAACATGGAAACATAGTTATGGGATTACTCAAGTGAAATTCATACTTCCCTTTCTCTCTTAGTAAGGGTATTTTTTATTAACTCTTTTACTATGTGAAATTTTCAAAAAAGGAATTTTTAAATGTCACCCCATTGATTAACGAGATCAGGATTAAATTTTGAGGATACGATTTACTTATGGTGGGAAAAATTTAACAACCCAGAACATTATAATATATTTCTATTAGAATAAATTTAATTCTATTGATTGATTGAAATGCATGCGATAATAGGTTTAAAAAAAAGACAGTTTAGTCACTCTTTGCACACTTAAATTTAATATTAAATTTTAAAACTCCAAAAATTTATATGAAAACTGTACTTCATTTTTGAAATAACAATATCAAAATTATCTTAGGGTTAATTTTTGAAATTTTTATGAAAAAGTTATTTTTTTATTAATTGTAACAAATAATATATATTAATTGAAAATTTAATTTTCATTCAAATAATTTATAATGTTAAACTATATGTTCAATTGGTTTTAATGAAAAAATAGTTCAATTTTATTCTAATTAATAAAATTTATATCGTTGGGGTGATTATTTTATCGGATTTATATAACCTCAAATATTATCTTAATTTTTTTAATTAGTTATTTTTACCTTGGAAATAAATTTCCATAAAATATGTAAATTTAATTCCACTTGCATTTGAATATGACCCATATAATATTCTATATAAGGAAAAAGATGAAAAAGATATTCTTGCTTTTAATAATTATAAAGCATTAGGATATAGAAAAAACATCACATGTTTGGTTATAAATACTATTTTGAAATATGGATGAGTTTTTTATCATTATAATTTAATTTAATTTTTTCTAAGGTTAAATGATTTCTTTAAATGATTAAGAAACATGAACACATGCGATTGTTTAGTTAATAATTCAATTAAATGGATGATTCTAAAAATATTAAAAGTGATGTAAATTGATTAAATTATTATGTTCCATTATTTTTTTAGATTATTATATCATTTTAAATTTAAAAAAAAAATATATTCGAATTTCATAATTGTCTTGATATTTTTAAATTCAATTTAAATAATAACATCAAAATTTAAATTAATGATATTTTATGATAAATTATATTATATTAAATGTTTCAAAATTACTAAAACACATATCTTATACCAAGTTATTTTTAAATTTTAATATATATAAACTATTTTCCATTCATAGACCAATTTCTATTTCATAATTATTATACCCTAATTAGTAAATACTTTATTAGTGTGGTTAAGGTTAAAGTAGAGTTTTTTCACGTTGCAAGTGCTTGTGATAAAACTAATTTTCAACAAACACAATACATTAATGTGATAAATTTAATATAATAATTATAACATATTTTTTCAATTTATCTATTAAGTATCACTTTAATTTAGTCTTATTGATAATTTAACTAAGTTAGAAAACTAGTTATCGTAGTGAAAAATCAAAATGATAAAAATAAAAAAAACATAGAATTTAAGGTACGAAATGTTTAAAAAATTATTTTAATTGTGTTATGGAGGTATTAATAGACCATATTATCTCTAATAACCTTTAATTATAAATTTTGGAGCCACTTTATTTAATATTTACCTCCCAATATTGGATATTTTTCAGTATTAACAAGAATGTCACTCCTCCTCAACTATAAAAGATAACTCGCTCTCTCTAATTCTTCACAATTATAAAGCCATTTGGATCAGCCAAAACCTACCAAAATAACATCCCATATTCCCTTTCCTTATATTAGAAGCCTTATTTTGGTAAAAAATCTAACATTTTAAGATTTAGAGAAAAGATAATGAAAAGACCCGAAGACGATATAATGTTCTTCAACAAGTGTCTTTATTTGACTTCTTTATCCAATCCTTAAATTTTATTATAATAATATAATATAAGAACCCATGTATCTTACATATACTGGGATTATTTCATAAATTTTTTGACATAAAACCATCTCCACTTCTATAAAATAGGTTATGAAATCATTCGTGTGTATGATGGACTATAGCCTCACGAACCAATATTATTCCATTTTTCATTTACACCTCTCAAGGTTGGGTATGATGATGTTTATAAAGTATATATATGATATTTATAACATATTTATACCTATAATTTATCTATATCATATATATATATATATTTACCTTCTATGTTTTTGTTGATATGATAATGTTGCTTGTGTGTAAGATGGACTACCTCCTTGTGAAGCGATGTGATTCTTTTTTCACTAATTCTTCATTTTCAATATGATAAAGATAATTATAATGATAATTTTTGATATACATGACATAATTATGATATTTATTTCATGTTTATCAATATATAAAGATAATATATATCACTTTCTTTCTTTCTTTTACACTCACGTAAAGATGATAACATCGTTCGTGTAAACGTGGACTGCCGCCTTTATGAACCGATGTGACTCTATTTCCATCACCATGCCCCATGTATGATATATATAATTATAATATATGGTATTAATGATATTATAATATTTTTATAAATGAAAAATATTAATTACCTCCTTCCATAATGATAATTAAAAAATGGAAACATTACTCATGTGTATGTACGACCTGCCATCTTTATGATCATAACATACTAAATTTTTCAGAACCACCATTCATAATTGATATTAAAAGTATAACTGATGTATAAATAAGATTATTATATCATAATTATTATTATAGAGATTATTAAACTAAATAATATGTTAAATAACTAGATCTTCAATGATAAAACACACTTTAGAAAATAAGGAAATTAACACCCAAAACAATGAAAATATTGAATGATTATTAATGAAAAAGTGATAATATGATAAAAAGGATTATATATGATATTATAAATATTAATATTTTTCCCCTATAAGTTAATAACATGTCTAAAACCACTATACATATGTTCAAAAAACATATAATCAAAATTAAGTGTGAGGTAATTGATTTAATCTCAATTTAATTTCCATTGAAACTTATTTGTTGTTATCAACCAACTAACTTTTATGTGGGGTATATACTATCCCTTTGACATGTAATATCATAACTCAATAATTATTCATTGTATTTATTTTTTAATTTTAATTATTTCATCCAAGGTAACTTGACTTGAAAATTACCAAGTTGTAAAAGTTATTGAAAAATATCACTTTATTTTGAGATTGTCAATTTTATCTTAAAATAGTCACTTTCATGAAATCACTTTTCAATGTAAATTAAGTTTACATTAAAAATTCATATTAGTTCATGATGTACATGATTATTTACTAAACTGTATACCAATTTTTTACTTACAATTTTTAGTTTGAAAGTTATTTCATTAGCTCATGATATATTGATAAATTTGTATCTTCTACTCAATAAGTATATTTGATGATAAAGAATATTTATTAATGAATTAAATATATTATTTAATATATGAGGATTTATTTGGACCTACATACATGGTTGGTACTGATTTATGATATCCCCTCAATGCATTGGTAGTCTAATGATACAAATTAGTTGGCTAAATGAAATGTCGTTTTACCAGTAGTTTGAACCATCATATGAAAGGTATTGACTGTAGAGATATCATATTATAGAGATGTGATATCAAGTATTTAATAATTTCTTTTATTAGGAATTCATTTATTATTATCCAAGATATTTTATCTATGGTATTTTCTGTTGATGCATTTTATTCTCACCAAGTTGATTAAATGGAATGTGTTATCAGTTATTTACCTTAACATATTGATTATTCCTTTTCAAATTATTTCAATAGAATGTGTTGTTGGTTATTTGTCATTCTATTTTAATTATTCTTATTGATTCATGATATCTTTTGTTCTACTTCACTCGTACTGAGCATTTGATATCACTCTTAATTTTTTACCTTTCCTCATGATATGAAGAAGATATCTTTGAATGAGTTTTAAAGGATGTAGTTTATTTTAAATTGTTTTGAATTATTCTTTATATTCAATTACAAATTCAAAATAGGAATGATGTATGTATATAGTTCTATAAAACTACTCAATTGATCAGTCCTTTGGGATTTAACCCACTGTAAATATTCCAGTGTGATAAAGTAAGGCACTGGCTCTAGGATTCTAGGGTTAGGGTCATAACATGCATGAAATCTGACACCCTAGAAAAATGATTTATATTATTTATTATCATTGTTATGTGAATAATAGTTATGTTTTTGGTATCTAAATATCAATCCTTCAAGATTCTAATTTCCAAAGTGTGTTTTCTCAAATGGTTCTTCATATGTGCATGCCTTTGATAATCACAAACATAAATGCACTACTATTAATTTCCTTGTCATAGGGAAAGTAAGGATTTTCTACTTCCATTATTTGAATATTTTGAAAAATATGTTAAGGGATTAGTGTATGTTCTTTATATAAAAAGATAAATATTCATGGTTACCTTCCAAATACTTCTATGGGACAAGGTTGTGTGTTTTCAATTTTATTTGTGTGATAAAGATGTATAAAAGTTTATCCTCCATTACTTCACATAACTATGAATGATTTATGTGGTTTATTCTCAAGTTAATTCACATAAGAAATATTTTCTTGTCCTAAAGGTTTCATGAAATAGAAGGTGATGCCTATATGTTCTTTCTCAAACCCTGAATGATACCTAGATAGCTCGCAGGTTTCTTTTTCATGAGACAATGTTTTTTGGTAGCGTCTCCTCCTATCCTTTTCATAAACAGAGTGGTTTGATAGATTCTATTTTATGTGATGAAATCATTCTATCTTCTTCTCCTTCACATGAATGAATCACTCATGCACTATATTTTCATGGAAGATAATTTTTTTCCGCAAACTAACTCTTGGTCATGACTTTAGTTATATAGGCATCTATCCTTTGATTTCCATGCCATGCCGAATACACATTAAATATTCAAGTATCTTGGTGTATCTATTGTATTTTGAATTTCTTTAAGCCTCAAACTCATCATTATATTCTAAGGGGTCATGTGATCTACGTGACTACTTCAAAAGATCACTTCATTGATCAGGTGATGCCTTAGTGGACATTGAATTAATACACTAAATAATTAACCAATAATTTTGGAAAAATAAGGAAGATAATAAAAATACAAGATACGTTCATCTTCATGTGATAACTTCATGGTTTTCTTATATTCTAATTGAATATTTTTTATAGATCATTGATTGTATCCATTTATTTTTGTGATATTAATATCATCGCTTGATGGCATCATGTGATTTTCATTGGTTCTTACGATAGATTAATGTGATGTATTAATGCGATAAGTTGATCATCGTAGTCCAAATCAATTTCTTCAAATCATGACATTAAGGAAAGAAATTGATTTCATGCATGTTCTCAGTAATAAAAATCATGGCTCATTGTCTTGGATTGATAACACCCCACAACTGGTTGTCTTCGTTTATGTAGTAAGAAGCCTCGTTATACAAAGTTTGAAGATGATGGGTGAAATTGACTATGAAAAGCATATGAAATAAGATGGTTGATATCTTTATGATCAAATGATGCTATTTATTTCCATATTTTTCATATATGGGTGAACAGTGGTCACAAGAATGATTCCCAAGTTATATGGACACTATTTTAGGGCTTCGGTACATCATTCAATTTTCATTGCAACATATTTTTTTCCAGGATACGTGGGATCAACACCTGTCACACCATTCACCAATGCCACACGGGCCGCACCTCACCTAATAAGGCCCATCGATACAATTTGGTCCATGTACATAGGCACATCTACTCCTTTGGGCTTGTCTTAATGTGGGCCTTATATAGAGGACCTCCCACACCTCTATCTCCAAGTGCATCCTTCTTTGGGTGTATATCCCATAGTGGTTGTCCGTTAGTTCCCTCTAAATGTGGATGAGGTATGGCTCATGTGGGATTCTATGGTTGGAACTTATTTTTAAGAAGGCCACCATTAAAAATGATGCTTATAAATATCTAAGTAAATAATTGAACTTTAATCCATTCTCAAACATATCCATCAAAAATTCTTAATGCAATAAATATATCAATTTTTATTCACATCCTCGTCCTTATAAAATAAGTGATATTTCATTTTATTCTAATTCTCCAACATCATAATAAAAAAAGTGTGAAAAAATAGATATTGTATGGTATTCTTCTTCCCCGCCATTCTACTAATCAATTTTACTCCTTGATATATGTATTTGATATTAAGATCAGCCCAAAAATCATCACATTTAATATGGATAATTTCTTAAGCATGAAATACAAAGATATCAAGTGAATCTACTTCAATTTTCCTAGAATCTTTACTTTATCCAAACACACAAAAAACATATTAGTGCATTATTGAAAAAAATCCAATAATGAAAAATAATGTTGTAAGATAAGATGGTAAATACATTCATAAAGGGAAAAAATTCCATCAAACTATAAATTAAGTCAAAAATTCCTCCCACTACTCATATTTAAATCAATCCATAATACCTAGTTCTTGACCAACCTTAATTGGGTTGATTTCAATTATCATGTCATTTTTAATTTTTTCATCAACTTAACCTATTTTTATTAAGTATTGATCACCTCTACATGAAAAAGTAAATGAGTTGGTAAGTGTTGAGGAAATCCACGTTCAATATTTCAGTATTTGGGATTGCACTCAATAATTCAAGGAGTTGTGAGTTAAGGTGATAAATACCATAAAATAGATTTCCATGCCTCCATATGGGTTATTAGAATATAAATTTGGATCTTTCTAACTAGAATAAAAATTTGAAGTGATATTAGAAAAATAATGTTCAAGGTAATTGGTTTTCAATAAAATAATGGGAGAATAATAAGAAAATATAATTATATATTTAGTAATCCCAATAAAGTTCTAAAATTCTATATGTATTTTAGAAATATAAAGTTACATTAAATTAAACTTATCAAAATGATATATATTTTACAAAGATATTATAGTCACTAGATCAATTTTTTGGGAGTGTAAGAGACACTTTCGCATTATACAACTCCATGAGAATAAATTATATGTGTTAGAAACTCTTATTCTTAATCATCCTAGGGAAGAGGATAGTGAGGAGGAACACTCTCTCAATATCTACAAGAATTACCTAGATAATGTGGTAATTGTATAGTGCTTCATTCTAAAATATATTTTTTGTGACATCTTGAAGGAAAATGAGGAAATTGATATATATATATATATATATATATATATATATATATTCTTATTAGCTTCTTTAATTCAATCAAGATTAGGTGATACGAAAAGAATATGAGATCCCTAATTCACTATTCAAATGTAATCTTGGAGAGACAGTTTCATATGGGACTCATTTAGTCAAGTTCATTGAATATACTGAGTACATATACATTTTTAGGTTTAATATCCCATATGAGTTGTTCATAGATCTCATTTTACCCTTACTACCTAATTAATTCTCCAAAATTATTATTATTTTTAACATGATTAATACTAAGAAGTCTCCCTAAAAATTCCTTACCTTTATTCACCATGTTTATATGGATATAATGTATGGAAGACCAATAGTTCATATGTTGAATAAAATGAATAACAAGGAAAATAACCTTAATACTCACTCAAAATATAAGGATCGGATCACGGTCCTTCAATGAAAAGTAAGATTCAAATAAAGGTGATGGAAAAATATATAGTATTTTTTTAATATGGATAGTTCTGATTTATAAGAAGAACTACACCCAATTAAATAATCTAGGGGAAGATTAATTTGTGTTTATTATAAATTGAAATATTTCTATATCTACAAATTTAGTATTATATAGAGCTTATAGTAATCACATCTATATTAAAATATTAGAACCATGTATATTCTGAATCTAGAGGAGAGGATGATATTTGAGCGTCTAATAGAGCATGAATTTTTTCCTTGACAGTATAAGGCTATCACCTTCTGTTGCTAAAGGCGATGATCTTGTATTTTAAATAATGTTATTATAAAACCCTTGTTAACAAAAAATAATAATTTATGTATCCTTCCTTGATATATATTGATTTATTTTTAAATTTGGGAATAAAACCCATTTATTTTATCAAGATATCATATCTTATGTTATGGAGGTATTTATGTATTATATTATAGAAAACAACTATTCTAAATTGGTAATCAATCAAGTTCACATTATTAATCTCACCCCAATTGTGGGATCACCAACTTTTTCATGTAAACAAAAAGTGATTAACATAGCTCTATCAAGATGGCTATTTAGATTCATTAAACCTAAATTCTATTTATAGATGACTTACATTTTTATAAGGAAATATGACCAAACCACATTTGGGTGGTAAGGGTGAAAGGTCCATAGATATTATAGAATCAGTACACACTAATATGTTCATACCTTTTCTAGTGGAAGCTAGTGATGGGAATTCTTACATAATTACATTTATTTATGGATTGAGTAGACATGGAATTGTATACTTAATGAGATTTAAGTATGAATAATTTGATAAGATTAAATAATTCAAGAATGAGTCCTGAAAATATTCTATTATCCTTTTGGGTATTTGAGTTATAGGCTACCTCACACATTCTAAACCGAGTGACATCTGAATAGGAAAAAATAAATCAATAAGAAATGATGTATAAAAATAAATCCATGTTATCACATACACATGCATGGGGTTTCTATAAATTTGATAAGGCCAGTTCTGAAAAAAAAACTAGTGCCCTAAGTATTAAGTGTATCATTATAGTATATCCTTTGTAAATAAGATGATTTCACCTATACTTACCCTCATTAAATAAAGTCATTATGACATGAAAATCCATATATCTTGAGATTAATAATATCAATAATGGTGTAAATATTGACTTTGGTGAATTTTATGCTCAAGATACACAAGATTTATTAACGGAATAGATTCTATGTGTCCTCATGGAAGAAGTTTCCTATGAGACATATGTATAGTTTAGGATAACAATAGAGGTTAAATAACCAAAAGATATGTTTATCTAGTCAATAATGATGGTGAATAATTATTTTTGTACAATAATAATCCTATTTACTATAAAGATGTATAAATATATGAGAAGTGACAACATGGTAAGTATCCATTAATTCTATAATATATTCCATGTATCAAAATAAGGCATGGGTTCTAGTAATTCCTCTAGTTAATGTACAGAGAATTGGGTGAAAATTGTTATACAAGAATAAATTTTGATGAATGTATCAAATGATTAAATATCATCTAGGAATAAACTACAAACAAACCTTTTACTTAGTTCTTGTATTTAGTACATTATAATTATACTTTCTATAACAAAATTCATTGACTATGAGATTTAGAATATGGATTTCAAAATATAATTTCTTAATGGTAATTTTTAATAAGATGTATTTATGCACAAATAGATGGTTTGGTGACCCTAGGTAATTATAATAAGGTATGAAAGTTGTAGAGATCCATTTATGGATTGAAAAAATTATCCATATCATGGAACATTCGATTTGTTAAATCTATAAAAGAATTTTTATTTATAAACAATGAATGAGATCCATTTATTTAAAATCACTTTAATGGGATTGAAATCTTTCTTCTAGTAGTATATGTAGATTATATATTTCTTATTTGAAATACAATACTAATTTTATAGTGTGTTAAGGACTAATTAAGAAAGTGTTTATCTATGAAGGACTTCAGTGAAGTGGCCTATAATTTTGGGATCAAAATCATTAATGATGAACCAAGAGGTTTATTAGGCTATGTGAAGGTATGTATTTTGAACAATTACTGAAGATATTAAGTATAGAACAACCCAAGAAGGGATTGTTTCTAGTGTCACATGGTATATATCCTTCCAAAAAAAAATGTGTCCACATACATAATAGGAGAGAGATGATGAGTTGTATCCCATATTAATCTATGATATGATAGATCATGTATTCAATTTAATGTAATAGGATTGATGTTTCATGTTCCATGATCATGGTAGGAAGATATAAATGTGTTCTTGAAGAATTGTATTGGACTCCTATTAAGGTTATCCTTAAGTATCTGAGGTGGACTAAGGATATGTTACCAATTTATGAGGGATATAATGTGCTAGTCATCTGAGGATATACTGATGTTAGTTTCCAAATATATCTAAATACATAGCTATGATATGTCTTTAGTTTCTATTATGGGGTTGTGAGTTATAAGAGCCCAAAGCATCTAGTTTTCACTATAGATATACTGAGTATATTGCAACTTCTAATGTGACTAAAGAAGTAATATGGATATAAAACCTTTTAAAAGAGATTAATTTGGTTCCTATTAATAAATACGCTAATAATTTATATTTTGATAATACAATGGTGGTGTCCCCCACAAAGGAACTAAGGTCTCATCAAATTAAAGAGTGTGTACTTCAGAAGTATCACCTCTTGAGGGATGTTTCTCAAATGGGTGAGTTCATTCTGGGTATTGTTTCTATGGAGGATAACATGGTAGATACCTTGACAAAATATTTTTCTTAGTGTCAATATGAATACCGTGTCAGATCTGTAATATTAAGAGTTATTAGGAGTTATATCTTGTGAAAGTGGATGTATGATGGAGCAGGTTCTATAGAAAAAACTTTTATATACATTATGATTACCTTTATTCAAGGTTTTTAATATTATGGATGTTTTTATCACGTCATGATTGTTTTTTATGGGGAATTTTATGTGATAAATTCTTAAGAGTACAAGACACACTGAAAGGTTATAGTGGTTCCCAATTATGGTAAGAACCAAGAAGGGAAATGAAATTATTTATAAATACATGTTCTATGTATAGATAATATTTAATGATAGGATACATATAATATAAGATATCAAGGGTAAGAGGCTCATTAGATATTGAGACTTATTCTCATGATTTTTTTCATTGGTAATCTAAAAAATTTATGTTATGAGAACATCATCCTATAGTAAGAAATCCGTATTTATATTTTCCATTAAATATTCATATACACAAACATGTGAAATTATCCTTATACTTTAATATTATTATTAACATATATTATGAGTCACATTATTTTATGTATTAATGAAATACATGATGATATATGGTCACATTGGGGTAGGATGTATTGGGTACATCAATAGTGATATTTCAATAATGAATAAAGTGAGAAAGGGATCATTTCTTCTATTCTCTAATAAAATTTGATATCACCATCCCTTTTTTGGGAATATAACTACCTAATTAAGTTAACGTCCATGGAGTTTTATTGGCATATTAATTTCCATAATGTCAAAGAAATATATATTAAGAACATTGGATGATGACACTAGTATGAAACTAGATTTACTAGATTCCTCAAAATAAAGGGATTATATTATAATATATATAATCATATGGGATTTTTTTTTTGAAATATTAATTTATTTCTATATGGATGACACAATATTTTTCTATATGATAACCTTGGACTTTGGGTGGTATTGACTAATTCTAATAAGAAATAGTCCTAGAGGATCACACACTTAGGGTATTTAGAACATCAGTTAAATTCTATATCAATTTCGTATGTTCAATAAATACAATTATCAAACATGGTTTAATAATTATTCATGTTTGTATGACCACAAATATTAAATCTTGAGTTATTTGAGAGAAAATATGTTATTTAAATATTTACTAAATATTTATTCTTTATTTTACTAAATATGAAATTTATCTATTTATCAAAAAATAATTCTATGATATTTATTTAATTAAATAAATAGTAATTATTCAATGTTCGGAAAATATTGGGGTGAAATTTTGGGTTGAATTAACAATTTAGTAAGAAATGATATATTAAATTTTATTTGAATAAATTTTAGTATATTTCTTAAATAAATGATATTTATTTATCTTTGAGTTTAAAGAATATCATGTAAATAATAATATTATTATAATTATTTAAACAAGAGGTTCACTGATAATTTTTATAATAATAAGGGACTATATGAACCTATTTTTTCTCTAACCCCATGTATATAAATATCTAGTTGGGTCATTCACTAATTCTAGCCAAGCCATTCTATTTTTTTAACAAAATGACTTCTAGAGATAATCCTCTTTAGCCCTAGGGAGTTCTTATCCTAGAAAACTCTCAAGAATTAAGATCATTCCACCACCTCTATCCTCTTGAGTTTAGAAATAATAAAATAATAATTTCACATTGAAGAGATTCATTTGGAGAACAATAATGAAAGATGAAATATTTATATTCTTCTATGCTAGCACTTGGGTATTTCTACAACAACATTTGGATGTTCTCAAAAAATAGTTGGATCATCATTAAATGAATTATACCCTTGAATTCTCTTACTTTAATGATGATATGGAAAAAATAAGCCTACTGGATCTTCAGTGGGGATTTAAATCCAAAAAAAAAATTGTTTATATATATAATGTTATCATAGATTATTTTTTATGACCATGTTCCTTGGATTAAAGAGTTATATTTCATCTAGTTTTGAGGAGAAATCCAAATAAACTAATGAATTTTCATTGTTGGGTATGAGATTGACCACTTTTAATTTTCCCTATAACTTCTAGTTCCAACACTAACACAGTTTTTTTGTGGGATCTTGACAAAATTATAGTACCAATGAAAGAAAAGTTGGCTTCCTAATATTGAATTCTTGTGCCAAAAAATTATCACACCCTCATACACATTATGTTATCTGTCCAACACTCTTTGTTTTGTGAGACAATATTTTATGGTAATTTCGAATGACTCGGCAATGTAATCATAAGGAGTCCAAAAAATAGCCTCAAGATCAACAAGGACACTACACCCACTAGCTAATGAATCTTTATCCATCAATATGACACTATGTCATCACCTCAAATTAACTATCAATATTTTTCATAAAGAATAATTTTATAAGAAATTTATTCCCATGATCTAACACATGCTACATTTTATGTATAACATTTATTTAACCTATATAGTTCTAGGAGTATTTGTTCTACATTAGTGAGGATAAAAGGAGTTGTGTGGTTGATATGAATGACCTGAAAGGATTATCTGGGATACATGTATCATTTTACAAAGAAAATCAGGTAATTTAAAATTGATAAGCCCTTGTGGAAATAATACAAGTGGGATAATAGTTTAATTATTGCTGCTACATACATGGATTTCCAAGAGTAAAAAGTAAGGAAGAGTAATATTTGTATAAATATTAAGGTATTATCATTATTTATATGATTCTATCACATGGTATTAAAATATGGTATATAGTTTACTATAATTTTCTTTATTTTATTCTAATCTAATTGATTTTTTTTATTCTCATATGATTTCTCACTTTTCATAACCATGATATATCAATATCTTAGTATATTAATAGTATAACCTAAGGATAAATTCTCAAATAAAACCAAATGAATTTAGAATCTATAAAATTTATCATTTCCATCCACTATTTAAATACACAGTAATTTTAGGGATTTATGAAGTGAGGTAGGTGATTGGACTTTAAAAATCAAAATATTCAGCTTATTTATAAATATCACACACATTCAATATTACAGTACATGACTTAATGGTATATGGTGTAACCATGAGTTGAGTATTGTTTTTTCTTGTGATTCAAATTCACTAAGGTAGTAGTTAAAACATATTGGGTTGATGTGTGTGCCCATCTCATTGTTCTTGAAATAATCAGTGGGAACGGAACTAGATATTCCTTGGGAAATTTATCATTAACATGTTTTTTAAATAAGGGTGTGTTTTCATAAATTTTGGTATTGAAAATTGGTTAAAATTAGGCTATGTATTTTCAAGAGTCAATAAAAGTAACGAGATATCATCTATGGGTGTTTTTTTATTCCTAACAACATTTTGTGTGTATTGAATCTATATGTTTCAATTATGTTTTCATTCCACCATAAAAATCACCCACCCATTTTAGTTTTAATATTATTATTTAAATAATAATAAGTAACTAGAGGTTTTACATACAATTGTGGAACTACTCAAGAGAGTTTAACCTAGTCAACTACATAACTACATTCAATGTTTATAAATGTTAAAGTGGCACTAAACCATTCTACATGGTTTGAGACTATAAATTACATGTACCAGACTCTCCCTTAGCTAATTATCAAAAAAACTACTATAACTCAATAAGATACTTTACCCACCTTTTTACCTCTAAATATGTCTCATACTTATATCTTCCCTTAAGGGCCCCCACTAGTTCAAACCTCGATAGAACCTCATATCCCCCTCCTCATGGTCCATAGAGAATTTTGAGGTGGAATATCACTGGAAACCAATACCAATATCATTATATATAACATCTCAAATATCACTAATAGGGAAATTTTTAACAAGTATTATATCCCACTAGACTCTAAACTTCCCTACTCATACCTAGGTCTTGTAACATCTAGCCTAATTACCCCACATACCCATTTTAAGTTTTCGTACCACACATAGACCACACAAATATAGGTTCCACACACTAAAATATACCAAGAATCAATAACCCTATTTAGTTGAATTCGATTCTACTAAGAATCTATACAAGGAAACACCATATAGTCTATTTTTAAAACATTAAATAACTCAAGACCTTTCCAAAAATATAATAACAATCACAGATTGGAACTCACATTCTATATGAGCCTTATGAATTATGAATGATCCTTGAATGTCATCTCTTTCCTCTCACTGATAAAGGTAAGAATCCATAGATCAATATGCAGGATCTTGCACTTTAAATTCCCAAACGTAATTTGATCTGAGTAAAAAATTTAGAATCCAAATAAAATGACCTAAAATTGCAATTTTTGGTATTTGTGGTCATGGGTAGATTAAAAAAACATTTTATGCTTGAAGAATGAATACCACCTATGACTCTTTTCTTAGGGTCATACTTATACTAAGTATGTGGGGATACTAGTGGCATGGTTGTATAAGTAATAATTATAAGACTATACCTTGGTATATAAATTTAAAATAAAATGGAAGAAAAATAGATAACAGTCATTCATACAATTTTTTTTGCATGATAATAACCATTAAGAGCTAACTAAATCAGATGTATGTAACATATTATTTAAGAAATTATTTCTTATAATGTCATACAATTAATATAAAAGAAAATTAGATCACATGTGAGATGATTATATAAAAATATATCCAAAAGATCAAAAGAAATGGTATAATTTGGCCCAAAGGATCCACCCCACCCATCACCAAAACCCATAAAAATATCTCTCATGCATCCCTTGAAAATACATAATGTTAGACACTAGTCATAGGGTCATTTCCTATCCTTATATCATGAGACATATAGTATTCACATGTCTCAGAGGTCTTAGGAAGGATTTTAATATGAACTTAGTAGGTCACCACCAATGATACCGATAGATAATACACAAATATATATAATTTAATTAATATATAAAGGTAATGAAAGATATGAAATAACAACATCCTAATCAAATATTTACTCATCAAACAATGGAAGAGCATCCTACCTTCTTCATCTAGTTCCAAAGTGGGATAATGAACCCATGGTCAGTGCACATCTAAAGGTAGTCAATTCCCACCAACAAATTCCATTAAACTAAAATTACCATTGTAAATTCCTATTATCCTCACATTAATAACATATATTCCACGCCCCCCTTTCTATTTTTACCCTCTTAGTTCTAATTTAATCCATATATATGATGAGTATCTCACCAAAAAGGGTGAACAAAATCACCCCCCAATCTCATTGTCTCATCTACAACATATTCCTACACTCATTTGAAGATAAATATCCTAAAATTAAGCTACTCATATATAAAGTATACTTACAATAATCTAATTTCCAACACCAACCTATATCTCCCTATATGTGCACATGTAAATTAATATCCTCAATGCTGATATTGAGTTTCATAAACAATATCCTATAGCCACATATGATCAATGAACCTATAAGGACCCATATTTAAACATTATATAATTTTTAGATTTATATCAAGAATTAATTCTATTACATTTTTGGATCTTTACCATTTAGGGTTTTATAGGATTATTCTATCGCCATTACATAAAAAATATTGAATCATAAAGTGAACATATTTTCTAAATATCCATTTTTTTCACACAAAAATCTTTTTAGGTATATAGAAATTTTATTTCATGAAACATATTAAAAATGTTTATCTTGACTTTATCCTAATCACTACTCATCCTTAAAATGATATGAAAAAATTTTAAAACATGGTATAAGAACAAAAAACTCAATAACGATAATATAAAAATAAAGAAATAAAATTTTAGTCCATGAATACTTATAAAAAATTTTCTTTTTAAAAATAACATTTGGGATCAAAATAAACATGTTCATGCTCAATAAATCAACATCTCTACCTAAATATTTTTATAAAACATTTCATTAAAATTATTAAAGTAAAAAAAAATCATAAAGTTTTATTTGAAATCATGATAAAATCGTGAATTTTTATAAAAAAATTTACACATTTGACCCTTAAGAAGTAAAAGATACATTCATTTAAACAAAATATCATTAGATTTCCTTGTTAAAAAAAATGATGTTTTATAAAAAACATATCGAGTATAAATATATCATATAGGTATCTTGAGAAACAATTTCCTATATCACTATTACAAATGGAATAACCAATATAGTTAACTTCCATTATATCTCTCTAGAGAAAATAAATATTACTTAATGTATTGGAGGGATATAACAGACCCACCCATCCTTGGTTTATAATATAAACACCCGTCCTTGGTTTATAATATAACCACCCATCCTTGGTTTATAACATAAAAACTCATCATTGGCTTATAATGCAACCCATCCATATATTTTAAATAATGGAACCACTGATACTTCATTTATAATAGAACCACCCATCATTATAAGCAATTACCAAGAACCATAATAGTACCATAACACATGAAATATTTAATACTTATAAAAATATTCATTACACTCATATGAAAAACATTTCTAGTTATCAAAATATCTATTTCACTAAAACCATTTTTGAAAATACCCAAAATAAAGGAAAATAATTATTTTATTTTAATAAAAAATGTAATCTTATAAAGGAAACAAAAATATAAAATACAAGTTGTGGAATATGGAAAATCCATTAACTCTATCTAATTTAAAATAGAAAATTACTTTTTCCACATGTAAAATAAGTCAAAAAATTCTATATTAAATACAAAAAAGATTTCTTTTTAAGAAATTTGTAAGAAATAAAAAAGATACATAAAATAAACAATCTAATTAATTTAAGATAAATTGAATAAAGACTTAAAATAATTTTAATAATGTGTATAGGGATGTAAAATATTTAGAAAATAAATCATTGAAATATTTAAAATGAGGTTTTTAACATAAAGTGTCCCTTTCCTCGAGTCCGACTCATCATGTAAAAAAAATGAATTATTCAATAATAAAATAATGTTAATTATTTAATACACTAATAATTATTTTAAATTTTAATATTCCTTTTTATTTTAATTTATTCAATTTTATATTAAATTACATTGTAAATTATGTTCACATTGTGTGTTTTCACGATATTCAACTCATAAGTCCAAAATAACTTTGGTATGTTGAATATGGTTAAGAAGGTGGTTATTTCATCATATGAATAATAAAAATCATGAAATAATTATATCTTTTATATATCAATTATACTCCTTAAACAAACCATGAAATGTGGTTTTTAAAATTTAACTATTTTCAAATCATAGAGATGGAAGGTCATACGTACACATGAGTAACGTTTCTATTTTTCAGTGATTGAAAAAATTTAGGTGTTATTTTATAATTATATAATGATCATCATATCATATAATATCCTTAAATAAACTTATATATGTCATTAATGTGATGTGTCTATAAAAATGAATCACATCACTTCATGGAGGTGGTAATCTACACATACGCATGAATGACGCTACATTTTTTCAATGGATAGAAAGGTAAGAAAATAGATGATATATTCTATTTCCATAATGGATATCATACCAATTTTTCATATATATAAACCCAATAAATCATTAAAAAAATTAGTGAGAGACAGTGATGTAAAATTAATTACATTGGTTCTTGATGTTATAGTCTATTGTACACGCAAACGGCAGATTTGTTTCCCATTTGATGGAAGGGAATATGGATATTGGTTATTTTATTAACATAACAAAATATCAATATATGGAATATATTTTTTATTATTTAATCGTTTTTTAATATTATTTTAAGTATTTATAATAATAAATAAAACAAAAACAGTTGGTTAATGACTATACCTTTTCTTTGGAAAACATATTTTTTCTACACCTTAAATCCTATAAGGTTATTATTCCTATAAAAACAATACCTTTAAAATTTTGGTAAGTATTTTATGAAGTAATTTAGTTTGTGATTGGATGAACTAAAATTATTTTTATGTGAGAATAAAATAGGTGGAGAGGTTCCCTTTTATAAGTGTGGGGAGGACACTCTTGGAATTACTTGAAATATTAAATTAATAAAAATTAATTTTAATGGAAGAAATACTAAAAATTGATATAATTTCAATATAGGATGAGTATGGTTAAAAATAATATAATAAAATAACACTTTGTCAAGTTTAGGTTAGTTTTTTACATTTATCTCATTATTTTAACCTATGTTAACCCTTTTGACAATTACTGTGATAACAATGTTATTACTATTTAGTGGTCAATATAGTTACTATAAAAGAAATTTTTTTCCATAAATGGATCATATTTAGTATTTTTAAACATATACCAATAAATTGTCATAATATAGGATTTTTATTAATTTTTAACCATTTAATGAAATGTTATTATTTTTCAGATAACGTAGATGACATTTTTGGAACAACTCATTTAATTTGACATTAAAACCCACATTAAAGCAATGGAATTAAAATATAATACTTTCACACATCATTAGAATTTTATTATTTATACAAAAAATAAATTTAACATAATAATTAAATCAAATTCTATTACTTTTAAAATATTTATTAATCATTAATTTTATTTTTCTATTAATTGAATTATTACTATTTCAGTGTTATGGGAGAATTTATGGTAATTATTTCATCATTAATAATTATAAATAAATTAAAATGATAAAAAATATTTAAATTAAATATTTATAATCTAAAATAAGTTTTTTTATCTCTATAAAAAATATTATATATATTAAAAGTAAGAAAGTGACATTTTTTACATTATATTTTACTTAAGTATTATAACGGTCAAAATAAAATAAATATAGATCTAATCATCCATATTTATAAAAATTGTAACTTAAAAAGAAAAAATAAACTCATCCAATAGGATAAAGGAATTTTATAGGGTCATTTTTTAGACCTTGTCATACTGTTTTAAACCTCAATTACCCGATTTACCCTTACCATGGTGATAATTATTTACTACAGTTACTATTCATAATGATAAAAAATAATAGGAACATATTTTCCAAATTTGGTCCTCTTTATTAAAAATATAGGATCCATTTTTCAAGATTCATTTTATATAAGTGGCATAAATTAATTTCAAATTAAAACACAAAATGAAATGATAATTCGTTTTTCAGTAAATTTCCTTTTTAAGTATAAAATATTTTTCTACCAAAATCAACCATAAAATGGATTCCAATGAACTTAATTGAATTATTAATAATATTATAAATATATTTTTACTTTTAAAACATTATATAAAAATGAACTTTGTAAATTCACATATAAAAAATAGAGTTTTCAATAAAAATAATATTGGTCACTATTCATTGGAAAATTAACTTTTTCATAAATATTTGAAAAAATATATCTAAGATAATTTTGACATATTTATTTATAAAATTATATCCTTTTGTAAAATAAAATTTATAAAAATTGTAAAAATTAATTATAACATCCTCTCACCCAAAAAAGTAATAAAAACCATTTTTGAAGAAAATGAAATTTTGAAGAACAAAATGACTTTATTAAAAATGAGTTATTATATACTATGAATTAATTGATAAATTTGAATTTATTTTTAAATATATATATTATAATTTATTAATCATATTCATACCCACCAATTTAACAACTAGGTTTTAATGGCCATATTTATATAATAATATATTGTGGGTCATTTAAGCACAGTGTTATGTGTCATATATACTATCAAACATAATATATTCTTTTAAAATATATAGTGGATAAATTATACCCCCAAAATTTATAAATTTCATCCTCTAAATTTTAACTTATTCTTGGAAATAACAGTTTGGAAATTTTAGAATATATTTTTTGAAATCCCACATTATAAACAGGTTAATAAAACATCATTTTGAATAAAGATGGAAGGGAGGTATGAAGGTCATCTGGAGTAACTCACGCTATGTTTAAAAATAGAATGAAATTTGTGGGAAATTAAAATTTAGTAATGTATAATAAATATATTATCTAAATAATGATAGAGAGTGGTTAATATCGTTAATCAAAATAAAGTGAATAATCATGAAAAAGTTAATGACCATAAAATCATAAACCAAAAAGTTGTGAAAAAATATCGATTCATAAAATATGAATTTAATAGGATAAAAAATCATGATACTTTTCCATGATTTGAAGAATTCATTTACCATTTATACTCAAGAACATAAGGAATTTAACATACTTGATAAGTATAATTTCATTCTCTAATTTATTTCTACCACAAACTCATATTTTTGTCTAAATGATGAGTATTCCATATGAATTTTTTATGCTTGAAGTAATAAAATAAACATTTAATGGATCGCGTGATCCCAAAAATGATAAAAATCAAATCCTCCTATCTTTAGACATTAACCAAAACCAAAATGGTTTTCACATGATAATTATCAAAATTAATAAATCATCATATGAGGAAATATAACATTAATCAACAAAGCCTCAATAATAACACACAAAGATAAACATAGAACATTCAATAAATAATTATACTTAAAAAACTTCAAAATATTCCAAACTATTATTGAAACCCATAAATTAGAATAATTTGATAATATATTATTCCGAGATTAATTTAATATTTATCATATAGTAAAATCAATCACTTTTAATATCTCAAACCAAAAATTTATATAATCTCCATGATATGATAATAATTTCTATAAATAATATTAATCCTTGTAAATCCACAATAAGATCATACATACCTCCAAAATATAATATAAACTTTATTCCACAAATAAAATCCCATAATATTCTGGTTTCCTTAATCATATAATGTTGCACAAAATTATATTGATCTTATTTCAAAATAAAATTAATCACTAAAAAAACAAAAAACTTTTCAATCCTACTGTTTTCTATATGATAAAACATATGTTACCAAAATCAACATAGTTTTTATCTATCACATCAAATAAAAAACCAATGTCATAATAATCAGGACATCATGAAAGTCAGTGGTATACATTGCACCCTTGTCACCCATCAGTTGTTGGTTCAATCCCTATAGACTTTCTGGATGTGATGGGTTGTTTCATTTCCTTCTAGTTGTCATTTTACTAAATATTTATTTATATAATTCCTAGAATATTCCAAAAAATATTATTAACATCCTCAGAAATAACCTTAATATATTTAACATTAAAAAATGGTTTAACCTCAAAATTTATCACATAGCATTCATCTTTCATTCCCAAAAATTTAACAGATTTATTCTGAAATAATCCATCACATTAAAACTAAGGGTTAAATATACCTCAACTCAATAAAACATATCCTAAAATATCATTAGTTGCCTTAAAATCCCCGGAGTAAAAAACTCTAAAATGGGTTCCTATCTCATTGAACATGTGATCACCCTTAAACTTATAAACCCATAATGGTGTCTATAAATATAACATTAAATTGAAATTAAATTATCCTAATATCCAATATTATCTAAACCTTTTCCCCAATAATTTTTTTAATGTAACATCCTCAAACTTTACATAATCATGTGTTTTAAGTCAAGAATTTGTTTTTTTATATTTGAGGATCTTTACAGTTTAGAGTTTTAGTGGTCCATTCCCTCACACTTGTATAAATAAATATTTCATGAAAAATTGTACACTTCTAATTTGTATCCATTTTTCCCATAAAAAAAACTTTTATCATGTAATACTTATTATTTTCATGAAACATCTATAGAAATTTTATCTTGACCTAATCCTTATCTCTGGTCATCCTTAATACCTAGTGAAAAAAATATTAAAGCATGGGATGAACATAATAATTTTAGTATGCAAAATATGAAAAAAAGAAAGTGGTAAGTCCATGAATATTTATAAAAAATATATTTTTTAAAATAAATTTTAGTCTCATCATAAAAATTTTATTACTCAAGAAATCTAATTATATACCCAAATATTTTCAAATAAAAATTCACTATAGTTTTAAAGGAAAAAAATTAAAAATCATAAAGGTTTATTTGAAATCATGATAAATTCATAAAAACTTTTTAAAAAATTTATACCTTTCACCCTTATTAAGTGAAAAATATTTTCCTTTAAAAATAATTTCATTATTTTACCTTGTGAAGTCAAGGGGTTTCTATAAAAAACATAACAAGAATAAATAAATCATTTAGGTAACTTGGGACATCATTTTCCATATCACTCTTAAAAATAGAATAACCAATAAGATAAAAGTCCATCATAATTTTATAAAAAATATAATCACTAACCAATTCATTAGAGGGAAAAAATGGACATATCTATCGATAGTTTATAATTTAATCACATATCCTTGTTTGATAATGTAACCACTCACCCTTGGGTTATAACGGAACAACCCATCCATGGTTTATAATGGAAGCACACATAATTGGTTTATTATAAAACCAAAATTCAACATAAAAAATTCTTGATAACCAAATCAAAATAATAAAACATGAAATCTTATAAACATAAAAAATATTCTTTCCACCTATAAGAAAAAAATTTCCAAATATCGAAATATCCATTCGATTTAAATTACTTTTTGAAAATACCCAGAATAGTGAAAATGATTAACTTATTTTAATAAAAAAATAAATATTATAAAGGAATAAAAACATAAAATAATGGTTATGGTGGTGGGAAAATTAATTTATTTTCTATATATTAAAATATAACACTCCATTTTTCCTTTGAAAATAAAGTCTAAATGTTCTATATAAATTACGTAAAACTCCATTTTGAAAATTTTGTAAGATCATAAAAAGACACATAAAATAACCATTATAATAAATTTATTTCTATATTAATACATCAATTAATTAATTTTAATAATTTGTACATGGAATAAATATATTTAGAAATTAAGTATTTATAATATTTAAAATGAGGTTTTTAAAGCAGTGTCTCTTAACTTGAGTTTGACTTGTCATGTACATTATTTATTATCTTGAATAATAAACTAATGTTAATTATTTATTTATTAAGAGACAATTTCATGTATATTATTCATTTTTTTATTACTAATTTTATATTCAATTACTTAATCAGTTAAGTTGACATTTAAAATTTTGTTGACATTTAGCTTATAATTCCAAAATGAATTTGGCAAGTTGACTATGGTCAATAAGGTCATTATTTAATCATCTATAGAATTATAATAGCCATATAATTATAATTTTTATACAACAATTATAATTTTAATACTGATAGAGAGATATGGTTATGAAAATTGAAATGTATTCCAATCATGGAGACAGTAGCTCATAAGTACGCGTGAGATACATTTCCATTTTTTAAAATTCATGTCGGAAAGAGGGTAAGCGTTAATTTATATTTCCATAATTTGCATTATATCATAAATATAATATCATTTATTTAAATAAAATTATATATATTCTCTATTTAATGTGGTTAGGAAAAATGAATCGCATCACTTCGTGGAGGTGGCAATCAATATGTACGCATGAACGACCTTATCATTTATCAGTAGAAGGAAAGGTAATAAAATAGATGATATATTATATTAATATAAAGGTAATTAATTCATTAACATCACACACACATAGAGATATATATTCACATTAAACCCATCATTGTAACCAGTGGTGAGAGGTGGTGGTTGAAAATAAATTACATCAGTTCACGAGGCGAATATCCACTGTACACACGAATGACGGTTTTGTTTCCCATTTGATGGGAGATGGAATGGATATAGGTTATAAAATTAACATAAAAACATCTAAATATATGTAATATACCGTTTTTATTATTTTAATAAACTTAATATCATTTTATAGAGGTATACTAATATATAAAACTAAAACATTCAATTAATGACTAGACCACTTCTTCAAACATAATTATTTTTGTTAAACTATAAAACCTCTAATGATGGTATTATGAGAAAAACAAGACCTATATAACGTGGGTAGGGATGTTAGTAATGTACTTTTTTATGACTTGGATGAACTAAAAGGATTTTTACGTGTGAAGAAAAGAGGAGAAGAGGATCCCTTTTATATGTGAGGGGTTGAGACGCTTGGAATTACTTAAAATATTAAATTAAAATAACTTAATT
Organism: Viscum album; assembly: GCA_963277665.1. Lineage (NCBI taxonomy): Eukaryota > Viridiplantae > Streptophyta > Magnoliopsida > Santalales > Viscaceae > Viscum > Viscum album. The sequence goes on along the minus strand of OY728123.1, from coordinate 1,190,130,260 downwards.
TTCATAGAAAAAAGAATCCAATCAAATATAATTTGAATATAATACGAGTATGGTTTAGACTCATATCGTCTAATAAATTTTCTACATGTTTAGGATTGTTTCCTACCCTTATGTTTTTTAAACCCATGTTAACCCTTTTTGAAAATTATCACGATAACAAAGTTTTTACTATTTAAGTGTAAATATATTTAACATAAAATAAAAATTGTGTAGGATTTTAAGAATATATTATTTTAATATACCTAGAATAGGGGTAAATTGTAGTGTAAAAATTTTAAACAAATCAAAACACAGAACTACTTAAAGTAAATTTATCTAACTCAGCCTTCGTCTGATTATCAGTGTGAAGAATTGGAATCATAGTTCATCTGGTTAATGTCAAAGTATTATTTTTATAATATTTGAAGTCACAATGATAAAAAAATCTATAGAAATATATGTATAAATTCTGAATTTCTATAACACGCACAACATAATAAACACTTATAAAAACAAGCAATACAATAAAAAGTAATAGAAAAAATGACTTCAAAGCTATATTAAATTATTTAACACTTTTAGCCATGAGATTAACATAGAAAATAACCTTTACCAAATGTATCCCAATTTTTATACTTACTATAAATTTTGTTTTTATTTAGCAATAAATCCCTCGATATAATGATCAGAAAAAGATCTATCTTCTTATCTTCAAAATCCATCGATATAATGATCAATGTTTATCTTTCTAGCCCCGGAGGCCCTCGATCTGATGGATCAGATTCACCATATTCCTATCTCTAAAATCCTTCAATCCTAAAAATTATCAGATGTATAATTAAAATGAATTATTATAATGGAAATGACCTTGACAAGGATTCCTTAGAATAATAACTCTCTAAATATTATAATGACTAAGAATGAGATATTCACATAGATCGAACTTCATAAGACTTGAGTTGTGAATTATATCGGATTTAGATTCATAAAATGACCTAATATTTATATGTGAGTCTAAAATGGTCATATTTATGATTTATTTTTCAACATCCTCGAATAGATTACACTTGATATCTCACAATGTTCTAGAATAACGGAGTGTCCGACATCATTTTTTTAGCACTCTTACATTGCTAAAGGTATTCCTCACAATAGAAATAAGTTTAATATATTCCAATTAGAAACAGATGATAGTTTGATGAAAATCCTTATTATTTTTTAATAAAATAATTCTTATGAGGATCATTCTAATTTTTTTGTTACTAGAATCAGTCTAATGGTCATGTATTTTTTTAGTAAGATAGAAAAGAAAAAATTGTAACTCCTGGTCTGATTAAAGGTAAGTGTGATATATTGAACACATACTAAATATGATTATAATAATTAAGAATGATATTTTTATATTCATAATACATTTTATCTTTTTCTATTATTGATAAAAGATAAGGTTTTATACAAAAACATACTAAAATACATGGGATATAAAAATTTTGTAAACATGTTTTAAGAAAGTGTTTATGATTTCCAAAACTAAATTAATGGAAAAGTAATAAATAAAACTTATGACTCGACATATTGGTGTATAAATAGATAATATTTGGAATTTTTAAACATATATAAATCACTTTTAAAAATATTGTATTTTTATGAATTTTAAATCATTTAATAAAATATTATTTATTATAAAATAACTTTAATATAATTTTTTGAACTATTCATTTAGTTTGACAATGAAAATAGCATAAAAATAATTAAATTCAAATATAACCCTTTCACATTTCCTGAATATATTATATTTATCCACTAAATTCATAAAAGACAATAATTTATTCAAATTATATTAATTTTAATATTCTTAAAATTTAGGTATATTATTTTTCTATCAATTGAATAAATATGATGTCAGAATTGTTTAATAATTTAAAGTAATTATTTCAAAAATAAAAATTATAAATAAATTAACATGATAAGAAATAATAATCTATCTTTCAAATAAAAATTTATAACAAAAAATATGTTGTTTTTATTCCCATCACAATATATTATAGATATTAAAATCAAGAAAGTGTCTTTTTTGACTTTTTTACTTAAATATTAAAAAGTTAAAAATAAAATACATATAGAACCATGTGTCCATATTTTATAAAATTGGATGTAAATATTCTAAATACACTCTTATAATAGGAAAAAGTCATGTCTTGGTTCATTGTTATAAGGATTGGAACATTTATAAATGTAGTTCTTTTGTGATTAAATTAAATGCCCTATTATGTAATGTGGTTATAGAAAAAACATGTACTAATTTAGTTATTTTAGAGTTTTATAATTTATATCATCTCATATATAAAATACAATAAATAATAATAACAATATATAATGTAGTCGTTGTATAGTGATCATTTTATTAGTATATATTAAGGGTTATGATAAATTCCAATTATACTGAGGAAAGAAGAAATGGCCTCGACCTGTATGATCATGCCCTATGTATCCCATTTATCATAATTATAATAGAGATGGAATTATTGGTATTTTAACTTGAGAATGAAAAATTTTATATTCTATAACTAAAGCATCAGAGTAACTCATTTATAAAATAAGTTCAAGAACATCGAGATAATGGGTCAAACATTGTATGTCAACCCACCCTAAGAATATATCACCATTGCACACCTTACCCTTTGAGTGTTCACTGGTGTAATAAATGGATATGTACATATATCATAATATTATGAATTTTTATATTTTATTTTAATTAAATAATGATTATATTTATCCTTTTTTAATATCACTTCCAAAATTATTAAATACTGATTTGAAAAAAAAAGATTCTAATACAATGAAACAAAAAGTGTATTTTTAGGGAAATATATAGTTTTTATAAAAAAATATTTTTTATTAATTTAATAATTTTTGAAATAAATTATATTATAATGAAATATTTTTAAATTATTTTTATTAAATATAAAATATAAGTTAATTGTATAAAGTAATATGTAATTGTTAAAAAGGTCAGAAAACTATTATTATAAAAAAACTAATATTTTTAAATAAATTTATATTTTTATATAAATGTGTAAATTATCATATCAAAATAATTATTCTTATAAAATAAATAGTGTTCATGAGATTTTCACTTTGAAATTTTCCAATTGTGACTTTTTTATAATTTTCTGTGACAATCGACTTTTCTAGAGAAAAGTTAAATACAATATAAATATACGGAATTAATTGTGACATCATAATAGCCCAAAAGTGATGAAATTTATTCAATAAAAGGTATACAAGACCAAATATATATATATATATATATATATATATATATATATATCACCTTTAAAATAATTTTTTTGGTTATTTTGTTATTTTTATAAACCCTTAATGAATCCGCCAAACCCTATAATATATTTTAAGGTTTTAAAATCATTTCATTATAATCATGACTCACTTCCACATAACCAATGGTATTATTTTAATGATATCAGTTGTCTAAATTTTGAAATAATTAAAACCAATTCAATATGGAGGAAATTTTGGGAAACCCCCATGAAAAGTTTTGTGGTTTTTATTACTTAATCATATAGAGTTCAAATGTTATGTTTAGAAACTAATAAATAATTCCCCTCCCTTTTCCTATATAAACTTATTAAGACACCCATTAATATTCACTAAAAATATTTTGAGATTTATATTTATCTTCCCATATTTATCTATATCCCTGCTAAGGTTCCCCCTATATTTTAATAAACCCATCATAATCTTTAAGAATAACCCTCTGAAGGTAATGGATCCTCCCCTTCTCCTATTTATTCAGAAAAATCCTTTAAATTGTGTCATTTATTTTCAAATTATTCATGTTTTAATATTATTTTATATATCCATATTAAATACCTTATTAATTCCAAGTGAAGAGAGACCCATTTAACTCTAATTGATCCATTCTAGGAAACTTTATTTGTAGTAGTTATGTTGTAGAAATTTACATGTGATTTTCATTCTATAAAATTGTGTAGTAAATACTCATTCCCATTTATACTCAAGGGAATTCACCTATTTGTACCCCTCCTTCATTCATTGGGTACATCAATTTATATAACCAAAACTCTTTAATCATGCTATTACATGTGATAAAATATGTTCTTATGTTGAATGATATATGTTGCATATATGAGTGTGTACATATTATAATGGGTTCGCCCATATAGCAGTCGAATGCATTGGGTGAGGTTTTAGTCTCATGAGACTTTATGTATGGTATTAGGGAGTAAACCTAATCTATTATAGTAATCATACCACCATGTGATGTTTTCATATAATTTATCATTGACTTGTGTTAATTAAATTAATTTTGTTGTTTCTACATTCCCGTGTTTCATTTATGATATCATTATATATCATTACTTATTACTTCATGATTATGATTATGGCCCCTCTTATGTTACCTTGATATACCCCTTGGAATAAATGTACTGTATTAAATTATTCTATTCTTTGTTTATTCCCTTACTACGATTCATTTCTCACCCATTTCTTATGTACGTCCCCAGGTTATCCAACGTAATTTTAGAATTTCCAAGGAATATAAGAGCAGGTTTTAGTGATTTTCAATAATGATGTTTTATTTTTGTATCAAGTTATTATTTCATGTACCAAATTCCCCAAAAAAATGGGACTCGCGATCTTTTGGGACTTTATTTCGTGTACTTTTTATATAATAAATCAATAATTGAAGTGTATTAATGATATGGGTCATCATAGTTGGAAATAGAGAAAATAATATTTATTTTTACGATTAGAATTATAAAAATGTAGTGAAATCATTAAAAATAATAATAAACATATGACAGCATCCATAAATTTTGGTAAAGTATAGATTAACTAGTTTCCAATAAAATGCACCCATGTCTGGATTCTACATGTGGATGTGGCTAAGGCATAGATATATATAGGGGAAATAATACTGAAAAGGGTGAATTGAGTTAGACTCAATCATTACCTGGTGTATCCAAATAGGCATTTATATAATTCTAGTTTGACAATGCTAGGGGATATTATTTGGAAAATTTACAAGCTCTTTATGAACCACTATTAAGGAAAAAATGATAATAATATTTTATGTAAATAAATAGATCATAGATAATATATATTAATAAATAGACATTCATATGTTAATAAATATATGTCATTTGTGTGTTTAATAGTTTAACAATTATCATCCAATAGTCTATTATTATATGAAATAAATTATTTTAAATAGAATCAAATAGTGAAATGAAATCTCATAGTTCATGTTTATATGAATTCTTTCAAAACTATCAAGTTTACTTGAACTATTTAAATTCCACTGCAAATCATAGAAGTAGAGATATCAATAAAAATAGAAAATGGTGACATTTTGTCATACCAATAATATATACCATCCCCTGTCCATTTATGTTGGTTGAACTTCCATTCAAACCTTGTGATACTTCATTTAGTGGAATTTTATGTTATTTTGGGTATGGATTGGATTTCTTTATATAGAGACAACACAATTTTCTAAGAAAAATAAATCACCCTTTATATCATGAATCACATTCTAATTAAATACAAGTACAATGATGACGATGAATCTTCTTTGATAACATCATCTCAAAAATGGATATTATTGCCTTATGAGTAAGTTTATCTAGCTAAAATGATTGATAAAAAAGAAAATATTATCCTTGATGACATGACCATTATAAGGGAATTCATTGATGTACTTGCCAAATAATAGTATGGTATCCCTCATAAGCTAGTGGTTGAGTTCTAAATCAATCTTATACTTATACTAAGTAACATTTTTATTGATATTATCACCAGTAAAGGTATATATTTAGAACCTTCCAAAACATTATCATTTGAAGGATGACCCAAAAAAACCCCTGTGATGAATATACATGGTTTCCTTTGATTATCTGGGTATTATCATTGATATTTTAAAAAACATGACATTATTTTTATTCCAACTAACCAAGTTAACTCATAAGAAAGTAAAGTTTTTCTAGAATGAATACTGTGAGGAAATGTTTGGATATATGTAGAATAGGCTTATAACTACACATGTGCTCAAATTACCCACCAGTGGGGATGGATTTCAGATCTGTAAAGATGAACCCAAAAAATGAATTGGGTTATACACTCATTAAATTTGAATAATCAATAGCCTATGCCTCCATATAATTAATAATCCATGATAAGAACTACATAGTACGTGATGTATAATTGGATGAAGAGATCATTGAAATAAAGATTTTGTGACATTATCTCTATAGGGAGAACAATGACATATATACAGAACATAAAAACAACAAGTATATATTTACATAATATTTTATCAATGTGAACCAACGTATGTGGTTATAGAGGATCAAGGATTATGATTTTTCAATCCATTACAATCCTAGGAATGCAAACAATGTGGAATATGATCTGAGTATAAATGATCCTACAAATCTATCCTAGAGGGTGATTATAAGGGAAATAATATTAATGGACATGGAAAGGATGGATGTGGGAATAATAAAATGATATCCATCCTACCTTTCTAAAATAAATTTTCAACCATATATTCTTTATTAGATCAAGTAATACTAGAAAGGTGATGAGCTACTACAAAATAAGGTAGTGAATATTCTGATGTTCAGCTTTTCTAAAGATAGATTTATAATTTTGGCAACCTTTATATGTTTCCCATCAAAACAAAAAATAGAGAAATAAATTTTGGAAGATGCACATATATCATCCTTATTTATTCATCATGGAGGAACTAAGACTTATATAGATATTAAGAAAAACTTCTATTGGTATAACATAAAGAGTAAGATTATAAATTTTGTTTCTTGATGTTGGGTATTTCAACAACTAAATAAATAATAAAACAAGTTTATGTGTGTGATTAAATCATTTCCCACACCTGTATTGAAATAGAGAAACATAAAAATAGATTTCATCATAGTACTCCCTACAAACCCTGAGAACAATAACATCATTTGGGTGGTAGTGATTCACCTTACCTAGTTAGATCATCTCATAGGTATCAAAGAAGATTTATATCTTAAAAAACTCATAAATATTTATATAATGGTAGTGGTATCACTACATGGAGTTACACACTAAATTGTATCTGATTGAGATCTAGGATTTACAGTATGGTTTTGGAGAAGACTTTAGAAACTGTTGGATACAAAACTGAGACCCAAAACTGCTTATCACCCTAAAAAATATGGTCATTCTAAAAGGACCATTATAAATTTGGAGGATATATCAAGATAATTTTCAATGGATTTATGAGGATTTTGGGACCAACTCCTTCCCCTAGTGAAGTTATCACAAAACAATAAATCCCATTATAATATTCAAATGGAACCTTATGAGGATCTGCATGGGAAGAGTTTTCAGACTCTGACATAGTGGGATGAAGTTGAATATGGGAAGATAATGGGACCTGAACTTGTCAAATAAATGACATATAAAGTTCAAACCAATTAATATTTTATATAAAATCCACACAGTGTTGATAGATAATCATGTTATAAAATAATCTACATTATCTAGATTTTAAGTTTAAAGATAAAATTTTCCTTCATATATCACCATGGAAGAAATTTGTGAGGTTTGGGAAGAAGGAAAATATTAGTCTAAGTTATATCAGCCCCTTTGATATCAATGATTTCACTAGGGTGGTGGCCTATAAATTATCACTCTCACATAACCTATCTCAAGTACATGATGTGTTCCATATATTCATATTAATAAAGTTCATACCCAACCACTCACATATATAGAATCCAAAGGTGGACCATTAGAGAATGATCTTTCATTCGAGGAGCTATCGATGAAGACCTCAGACTATATAAACAAAGTTCTCCGAAACAAGATAACTCACTTGGTCAAAGTGTCATCATGGAACTACAAGTTTGAGGAAATGTATTAGGAATGATAAGAGTCAATGAAAAAAAAGTACCCTCACCTATTTTAGTGTATAAAATGAAAATTTTGAGGGTGAAATTTTTGAATGGTGGAAGAATGTAATGAGATAAACTTTTCTAAATGAAGTTCCTTTTGTTATTATATTTCATGTACTATTATATAATGTGGTCATAGAAAACACATGAAATACATTGGTTATTTTAGACCATTATAAGACATATCATGTTGGATTTAAATACCTTTAATCATAATAAAAATTGATAATATAGATTTTGTGTCATATTCATATGATTAGTATATATTAAGGGTTATAATAAAGTCCAACTGATATAGACAAAAGAAGTGATATCCTAGACCACTTTTATTTTACCCAATGAATCCCATTTATTAGAGATTTTTAGGGATATAACATAACTAGGATTATTCATTGACTGATCCCAAGACAATATTCAATAACTAAAGCATGATCGAAACCATTTACGAGATAAGTTCAATATTATTGAGATCATGGATCAAACAGTGTATGTCAAACCATCCTAATAAATGTTTACCATTACACATGTTAGCCTTAGGATGGTCACTGGTGTAATAAAGGAAAATATTTATAGATCCCAATAATATGAATTTTTATACTTTCTTTTAATTAAATAATTATTATATTTATCCCTTTTTTATATAACATTTTAAATTATTAAATAATGAATTTGATAAAAATTATATTCTAATATGATGAAAATAAAAATTATAATTTTTTTGAAATATATAGTTTATATATAGATACTGTTTTGATTAATTTAATATTTTTTTGAAATAAATTATAATCTAATAAAATAGTTTTATTAAATATAAATGATAGTATAATTTTATAAAGTCAAATGTAAGGGTTATAACACTATTATTGTCCAAAAAACTGGTATTTTCAAATAAATGGTTGTTTTTATTGTAAATTATTATATTTAAAATTTTATTTTGATAAAATAAGTATTTTTTTGGAAATTATAATGTAATAATTATCCAGCATTGATTTTTTTATTAATTTTTTGAGATAGTCAAATTTTCAAGTAAAAATTAAATATGATATAAACATATTTTATGTATTATAACATCATAATGACCTAAAAGTGATTTAATATATTCCATAAAAGGAACCCTTAACCAAATATATATTTTAACTTTATAATTATTTGTTTTATGTTATTTTAATATTTTTATAAAACATTAATGAATCCTCTAAAACCTATATTATATTTTCATGTTTTATAATCAATTATTTTTAAACATAACTCACTTCTATATCACCAAGTGTATTATTTTAATAATATGTTTTCTTAAAATTTTAAAATAATTAAAACCACTTCACTTTAGCAGAAAATATGGGGAAAATACTTGGGAAGGTTTTTGGTTTTGATTAATTTATCATATAGATCCCAAAACCTAGGTTTGGAAATTAATTGATAATTCTCCTCACTTTTTATATATAAACCCACCTAAATTTTTTTAATAATATATAAAAGTCCTTATATAATGTAATTAATCTACCCCTCCCTCTCTATATCCCACCCAAGGTTCCCCTAGGCTCTTAAAAAGCCCCTCCTTTTCATTAAAAAGCACCCTCTCAAGGTAAGGGATCCTCTCCTCCTCTTTATTCTAGAAACTTTTTTAGATGATGTTTTTTTCCAATTATTAATATTAGAATATGATTTTTTTTTATATCCCTATTACTGGATTTATGATGTCCAAGTGATGAGATACCCCTTTCACTATCATTAATCACTTAAATGAGATTTTAATTACAACCGTTGTGATGCTGAAATTTCCCTGTGACTTTTCATGCCAAATAATTATGATGTGAATAGTAATCCCCATTTCTACTCAAGGGTATTCATCTAGATGTAAGTATACTTAATTTATTTTGAATTCCATATATATAAATCACACTCCTTAATCATGGTATTAATGTTTCTAAAATATTTCCTTAGGTTGAATGATTTATGTGGCACACATGAGCTTGTACATATTGTGATGGGTGCACCCCAATAGCATTATAATACATTTGGTAATATTTTAGTAACATGAAATGTCATGTATGGGATTATGGAGTAAACCTAATCTATTATGGGTATATTTCCACCATGTGATGTTTTCATAGATGTCATCCATGACTTATTTTAATGGCATGCTTTATGTAGTCACCACATTCTCATGATGCCTTTATGCTTTCATGATATATCATGCCAAATTAGTTTAAGATTATGATTCTCACCCTTATTATATTACCCTGATATACCCATTTTATCACATATACTACTTTACATTATGATATTCTTTGTTTATTACCTTAATGGTCTTTGTTTCTCAACAATTTCTTATGTCCATCCCCAGGTTAACCCATCCATTTTTAGAAGATCCAAGGAATATAAGAGTGTGTTTTGGAGATTTTCAATTATGATTTTGTTTTTTATAACAATTTTTTATGTATTATACCAAATTCAAAAAAGAAACTAGGCATTATTATATTTTGGGATTGTATTATGTGTACTTTTATATTAAAAATCATGAAATAAATTGCATTAAATATATGGGTCATCAGAGTTGGAACCAGAGAAAAGTATTGTTATTTTTGGGATTATGATTATAAAACTCTTGTGAAATCCTTTGGGATAATACTAAAAATAGTATAACACCCCTAAATTTTAGTAAAGTATAGAGTATTTATTTTCCAAAAAAAAATCACCCCTATTTGGATTCTACAGGTGTATGCGGTTGTGGCTGTAACATCCCAGGTAAATAAAGAATATAATATTTTCATATTTATTAATATTTGATTATAAAATATTAATTTTACTTTATAGGGGATTCTATTTTCGATGGCGTACCCAATACAAAACAACGGAGTTCATTGAAATCTTACATTGCAAACAATGTTGGGTCATACTGAAAAATAGTAATATAATATTATTTTAAATGATAGTTAATGCCTAGCTATTGTATTAATAGTAATGGAAAGTAATAACTAAAATATGAATATACATGTTTCTTAAATGTTTTTACATTTATCCAATAAATTTTAGAGACTTGAAATTAGAAAAAAGCTGATTTTAAGCATAAATACTCTAATATTCATTAAAAGGTTGATTTACCACCTTTTGATGGAGAACCCTCTTTAAATCCAGTCTTGGTAACTTTTATATGTTCTATTTGAAAAATTAAAATTATTCTTTAGAACTAGGATATCAAAATTTTCTTTGGGTAAATTTTTGGTATTTTCTTGATAAAATAAAGTTTAATGAATAGTGAAAAATAATGTATTTTAATTCAAAACTGCCTTTTAATATAATTTATTTATAAGGTTATATTATATTTTTAATTGGTTTTAAAGTTTAATTTGAATCATTTTTTATCATTTAATCCAATTTTGGTTATTGTAAGTAATTTCACTTTGAAATTGTGGATAAACAAGTGTCAATCTTTTGATAATTATTATTTCTTAAAAACATGCTTTTTGTTTTGACAGTGGGAATTAATTTTAAATTAATTTCTACCACTTCTGTGTTTTGAATTTGAAAAAATTGATTCCATATTTGTAATTTGTATTTCCAAATTTTATAAATAGGTAACTTTTTTTATACATTATGAATATTTACATCAGTAAAAAATTTATTTACCGTGGTTAAGGGATAAATCTGGTAAATAAGGGTGATAAAATAATATTATAATAATATTAAATTACCCTAATATGTATCTTAATCCAATTGGTTGTTACATTTCCGACCATGGAAATCCTTGGGTCGATATTGGGACCCCATGGAGCCACTTGGGAGTGATAATGACACTTTATATTCATTAATTTAAAGTAAAGACAAAAATGACTTAAACATATATCTTTTAGTAAATAAATTCTTACATAGGGTTATATAATTTATCTCTTCGACTATAAATATTCATTTTAAGGATAAAAATATTTCCTACATCATGATATTTTTTTTATAATTTTTAGACATCAAAAAAATAAAATTATTTATGACACAATAATGATGCAGTGTTTACCTCATTAATGAATGATTTAAATTAATAAGATTATAAAGATTAAAATAATATCCAAAACCTATCCAATTCTTATTGGATGATTTCATTTCGAACACAGGTCATCTTAAATTCAAATTTAATGAGTTTTGGACCTTTTGAAACCGAAAATAATTATATAATAAAATAATATTTTTAAACATTCCTAAAGAACCCCTCCTCCCCCTTATAAAAAGCCCTCACTTTTAACCCATTACTCACACTTCTCAAGCCCCTTGGCTTGTCCAACATCTAACCAATTGAGCTCCCTACATCGCCTTCCTCCTCCAATAATTATTCCCTTAGGCAAAAGGCAATTCAATTATACCTTTTTTTCAAACCAAAGGGAGATACCCAATTTAAAGATAACGGCTTCTCTTAAGTTATTTTGTTTTATTTTACTTATCAAACCCCCTAAACTCTTTTTATTTCTTTATTTTATAAAAAAAGTATCCTAAATATACTATGCTGTTTTTTATTACAATGATTCAATCTACTCTTACCCACACCTTCGTCTAATGGGTAAAGAACATATTGTTTCTCTGGACGTCAAACTACTGCCTCACAAAACGATGATTCTTCAATATTCTCCTACCACCTCTTATGGTGTACATTAAAATTGAAATGTATTTATATGTCACATATATTATATTTATATTATTTCCATGATTCAGTATTTTTCATTTATATAATACCTTTATGGTTTTCCATAGTGGGTAAATACGATAATTTCATTTGAGAAAGTGCGGACTACCGCCCCCTCAAAGTGATATGACTTGTTCATGACATATGTGGAAAGTATAAAGGATGGATTTAATGAAATTATATAAGATATTATACTGTAATTATAATATAACTATGTATTCATTATGTTTTTATTCCAATAAATATGAAATAGAAATGAAAGTGGCATTCATGCATACGTACGACTTACCGTCTCCATGAATGGTGAATTTCATTTCTTATCTCCAAATGATATGTACTATTATAAATAAAAATATATATTGAATATATATGATATATATGATATCTAAATCATGAATGTTATTATGAAGATAATGGAATTTCGACCACATGGACAATTTATAATTATAACAAGTTCATTTCTAACTCAAGTTCAGAACATCGACAAAATGTCTGATATGAACTCAAATAATTAACTAATTATTATAGCATGGTAAAAATTTATATAAAAGGAATAATAAAATTTAAAAATGTTCTTAATAAATTATAAATTAACTACAGTTTATTATTCAGGAGATTAAAGAATGATCGAGTCAAGTCGAACTCAATGTAAGGGACTTCATCTCAAGCTCCTTTCGATGAGGCATATTTTGTTTTATACACAACTTCATTTTATATAGTGAATAAACACATTTGAAATTTTATTTCATTAAAAGGGAATCATTTTTATATGAGGCGTTTTACTAAACAAAAAAAAGGAATGTTTCTTTTTAACGTAAGAGACGACAACGTCCTTTTCCTCCGCTGCGAGTATTATTTGATCTTTGACTTCCTTAACAATCCGAAATATTTTTCAAATGAAAATAAATACCATATACTATTTTATGTATTTTGGTATTGAAAATGGTTTTGATAATGGATTTTTTATGTCAATATATTTAAATGATATATTATGATTGAAATGTGGAAATGTTACCTTTCCTTTATAGTTGTTTTATGTGTTATGAATATGTTATGGTTATTGCGAATTGTTATGTATATGGGTGGTTGCATGATAAACCTATTGCGGGTGATCCTGAGACAGCTCTCAAATGGATTGGGTAATGTGATGGAGGTAAACTTTAATGTTTCTCTAAAGAGTTTTAGGGAATATAGTGTGATGGGTATTCCAAATGTAACTCCCTACGTAACTGTGAAAGATACAATGTAAGTATGTTATGTATTCCACAATATACCTCTATGATTTATGATTTCTATGTATATTTTCAAAATCTAATGATTTCATTAGGTATGTTAAAGAGCTTATGTGATGTATGTATTGATGATATAATGTTTTCTTTCTTTGTTTTATAACCCTTACTACACTTTTTATACTCATTCTATGTTTTTGAAATGTTTTTCATAAGACTTAAAGATGAATAGGGTCAAGGATTGGATCAAGGGAAAGTCATGCTGTCTAAAACATGGAACTAGACATGACTATTTTTTTTTCAAGAGTTTTATTTTATGAAAAGAATGGAAACTGAGTATAATTGTCTACTTTGTTATTTTTGAGATGTAATTTAATAGTTATGGCCTAATTCTCTAAAAATATAAACCTAAAAAGATACTCAATGTTAATTATTCATTTAATTTAATATTATGTAGTGATTTAAGGTCGAGTCGTTATAGTGGCGTAGATGTACATAAGGGTAATAACCATGAAAAGGGTGCATTGATTTGGAATTGATTGTTACCTGGTGTACAAAGTAGGCCATGATACACACCTAGTTTGAAACTCCTGAAGGATATGATTCGGTAAATTCAAAAGCTCCTTATAAACCATTATTATAGGAAAAAAATGTGCCCAACATTTTATGTTATGATATATATCATGGGAAACATAGATTAAAGACCAAAAATTCCTAGGTTATGAAATATATGTCATTTTCGAGCTATCCATTTAATTTTCTTGCTTTCCCATTTAGGTGTTTAAAATTTTAAAAATTATCATCACCAATTCTATTATCGAATGAAATAAATGATTAGATTTAGAATCAAATAGTGAAATGTAAGCTTATAGTACATGGTTATAACCATTCTTTCATATCTCATAATTTTAGTAGAACTATTCAAAAACCACTTCAAAGAATGGAAGTAGATATATCGATGGAAAAGTGAAATGGGGAAATTATTTCATCCTAATAATTTAAATCACTCCTATCCATATTTTTGGGAGAAAATTCCCGGTGAACCTTGTGATACTTACTTTAGTGGAATTTGATGTTATATTGGGCATGCGTTTTCTTTCCTTATATAGATCTGATTTTTTTTTGAGAAAAGGTAAATCACCCTTTATATCATGAATCTACCTCTAATTAAATACATGTGAAAGTGGGATAATTATTCTAATTTTATACCATCATCTAAATTATGGATATTATTGCCTTATGATCAAGCGAATCTTGGTTAAATTATCGATGCAAATGAAAATATCATCCTTGATGGCATGCACATTATAAGGGAATTAATTGATGTACTTACCAATGAATTGCATGGTGACCCTCCTATATGGGTGGTTAAGTTCTCAATTAAACTTATAACTATATTAAGTAAAATTTGTAAGGATTTTATCACTATCAATGATATATCTATAGACCCATCAAAAATAAAGGTAATTGAAGGATGGACCATATCAATATATGGGACAAATAACCATCGTTTCCTTGGATTAGTGGGGTATTGTCATTGATTTTTGTGAAACATATCCCAATTGTTAATCCCACAAACTAAACTGACATGGAAGGGGGTAAATTTTTTCTAGAATGAAAAATGTGGGGAATTTTTTAAAGAGAGAATTAAGAGGCCTATAATTGCACCTTTTCTCACATTATCCACCCTTGGGGATAGAGTTTTGAAATATATAGATGAATACAAAAAGGGATAGGGTTGTGTAGTGATGAAATATTAATATTTTATAGCCTATTCCTCCTTACAATTAAATATACATGAGCATAACTTCCTAACACATGATCTAGAATTGGTTGAAGTGATTTTCTCACTAATGATTTTGACATATTATCTCTACTGGGAGATTTTTGACACATATATGGACCATAAAAGCCTCAAACATATATTCACACAAAATGATGTCAATATGAACCTATATAGGTGGTTAGAGATGATCATGGATTATGACTATTCAAATTTATTACCATCCTGGGAAAGCAAAAAAGTGGAAAATAATCTGAGTATAAATAATCTCACAACTCTGTCCATGATGATGGTTGTAAGGGATCCAATATTCTTAGACATGAAACTAATGGAAATGGGAATAATAAATGGATATTCACCTTATCTTTCTCAAATAACTAATCAACCATCTATTCTTGAGAGGATCAAGTAGGCCCAAAAAGATGATGAGCTGCAAAAAAATAAGGTAGAAAATATTCTGGAGTTAGACTTTGTCGAAGATGGAGTTATATGTTATGGAATGTGGATATGTGTCCCATCAAAACTAGAACTGAAGAAGTAACTTTTCAATGGTTCACATATATCTCCCTTCTCTATTCATCCATGAATTACTTAGATTTATAGAGATATAAATCAAAACTTTTGGTGGGATAAAATGAAGAGGGAGATTGCAGATTTTGTCTCTTGATGCTTGGTATGAAAAAAATTCAAGGTATAATGATAGAAGTCTATGGGTATGATGAAATAAATTTCATACTAGTATAAAAATGTTAAAACATAACCATGGATTTTATCTTAAGACTCCCCAATACCCCTAAGGTAAATAACTCTATCTGGGTGTTAGTTTATTGCTTTACCAAGTCATTACACTTCATAGGTATCAAGGAATATTTATCTCTTAAAAACTTCATAAAGATATATATAAGGTAATTGGTAATACTTCATGGAGTTACACTATCGATGGTATTTAATCAAGATCCTAGGTTTACCTAGAGGTATTGGAGAAGCCTTTACTAAGTTTTGGATACAAAACTAATCTTTTTTAATCCTTATAACCCTCATATAGATGGTTAATCTGAAAGGACCATTCAAATTATGGAGAATGTGTCATGATCATTCTAAATGGATTTCTCAGTATGTTGGGACCAACACCTTCCCCTAGTGGAATTCTCATATAACGATAGTTCTTATTCTAATATTAAAATGGTACCTTCTAAGGATCTATATAGGAAGAGCTACAAAACTTCAACGTACTAGTATTATTTTTGAGATAGGAAGATAATGGTACCTAATCTCATTTAAGAAATGATTGAGAAGGTTTAAACCATTCAACAATATATGAAATACAAACTATGTCAATATAAAAGTAATACACAAATTTTCAATGTGATCTAGATTTTATGTCCAAGGATATAACTTTTTTTCATATATTACCATGGAAAAAATCATGAGGTTTTGGAATAAGGGAAATCTTTTTCCAAGTTACATTGGCCCCTTTGAAATCCTTTGTCACATCAGAGCAGTGAAGTATCAGCTAGAACTACCACCTAAACTATCTCAAGTACATGAGGTGTTCAATGTATCCATCCTAATAATTTTAAAACCAAACCCATAAAATGTAATGAATTTGAAGGAGGTATCATTAGGGAATGATATTTCATACAAGGAGAATCTAATTAAGTTATTAGATCATAGGGAAAATGTTCTTTGAAATAAGAAAACTCACCTGGTCAAAGTGTAGTGGTGGAACCAAAAGTTTGAGGAAGTTACTTGGGAACCATAAGAATTGATGAAATATAAGTACCCTCATATATTTAAGTGTATTAAATGAAAATTTTAATGGTGAATTTTCTAAATGGTGGGAGAATGTAACATCCTAAACTCTTATAAATGATAATCATTTTATGATTAAATTAAATTCCCTATTATGTTATCTATGATGTTACTAGTGGATCTTGTATGTGCACTAATAGGGGGTGAATCAGTGTTCCAAACTTTTACTAGTTTCTTTTCCTTCACATTTAACCACTATTAAATTCAAACCTCTACATCTATTAGGATGAGTAGATATTCCATGTAAAAAACACAACTATAACACTTTCAAGACATAAAGTGAATGTAGAACAGGACATAGTATTTTTTACATGGTGTTCTCTCGATTTTGGTGGAAACATCCTTGATGTGTTAAATATGATCTGAGATAATGAATATGTAATAAAAATCAATCAATAATTAAAATTTGGTTATTCAGGTATCATCCTGAAACCATGATTGGTATGTATTAACCAATTACTAAATTATGTGGGTATCTTACCAGTGTTCTTTATACTAGAACCCCAACAGTGTTATTTATTCTAGCATCCCACTCGTGTTCACAAACACCACACTAACACAATGAGAAAGACCATACAAAATTAAAGATTCCAATACAACACCAAACTGATTTTTCTCGTCAATCTACTAAGATAAAATGATTTATAACTTACTCACTTCGGCCAAAGGTCCTCGAATTCCATTTAATGTAATAAAAAATAATTTATGAAATTTGGAGTAGTATAATCATCTGAATAAGTTGATGATATAACTTCCACTCCATTTCATTACAATATCATATGAAAAAATAAATATTCCTCAATATTATTTAAGTTTTTTCTTCCTTTCATTAATGACATATATCTATTCATCTCAAAAAATATTAATAATAGTATTTTCAATCATTACACACATAATCAGCAGGTTTTATTCATCCATGTAGAGTGGAAATTATATTTTAATAAGAAAGTAATTTCATATACGACATACACTTCTTTGTGAAAATATTATACTTATTTCACCTTTGCATATCACTACAAGTGTAATTTCACTTTATTTTTATGAAAACCTTCATCGGGGTATATCATTAAACTTCAAATAATATATAAAACTAAGTAATATTTTCACTCTTCCCCATGCATGTACATTATCATACGTATGATTATCTTATGTTTATAAAATAATAAAAAATTCCATGGTGTTATTATTCTTTCAACACTACTACTAAACATTTATAAACTCCAATCTCTTCTCATGTAGAAAAATATGTGGTTTTCCCTTCTCTACCCAGGTAAACAAAATATGATACCTTTTTTATGTAACAGTATGAACGATACTGTATTATATCCCTTTAAACTTTTACTCTGTATCATGAATGTATATTATCACATGAATTTATCATACAACATTATATGTCATGTAACTTTTTTCCTCCTCATCATGCAACTAAGCTAGCATATATCTTTCACTTTACATATTTTTAGACACGAACTACTGAAATTTGTTCTCTTTGCATGAAATAGCTTCCCATAAGGGATTTGAGTGAATAGATCATACTAGCCTCTATATTCTTATCATAATAATGGTGATTTATGTGGTACATCTTCACATGAAACAACCATTGTACATGAATTATTATTTCCTTAACATAACCATGTTAATCCATGTAACTATCTCATGGAATCAAAATATCTTCATGTGAATGTGAAGGAAAATACATAGTAAAAGGGAATGTAACTTCATTGAGAATATAATGGAAATCCTATAATCTGATTCTCTCTCAGTATTCTCTCTCATATATTTGATTAACTCAAATGGAAAATTACCAAATCTTGGGGTATTTAGAGAGAAATACCCACTCACTTAGTGCTCCAAAAATCATGGATATACACTCCTTGAACCTACTCACTCCTTCATGATATGGCTTCATGAAATGATGAAAAATAACATCATATCATGATAAAACACACTATATTGGATTGATCTTCGTTAAATCATGAAAAACAATTTTAATTATAATTTTATCATGCTTGAATTTCCAAGTTGATAAAATACTACTCGAAAACATAAGATTGATCATATGAACATCGCTTCATGAAGTCCAGGTGCATGCAACTCTCAAAAAACATAAAAACCCTCCAAACGAGGGTAAAAGATTACTTTTATAAAGATCAGATGGCTAGGATAAATTTCATAGAATGTCACTCATTCTATCCATATATTTTTATAATGAATAAATAGTGCTCATTTCTCTATGTCCCAAATAGAAAATTAGTTTGGTTGTGCAGTCATTAATAATACAAGTGATTTCATTTCCAAATAGTTATGAGTATGATTTTCACTTCCATTACCTACTGGAACAGAGCCATGTTGACTATTTCCTCCCCCTTAATTCCTCCACACATTGTTACCTCCATTCTATTATGTGCATATATATGGTGTGATATGAACATTCTCTACTTCCATATTGAATATCTAGAGTTTGGCCTTCCCACCTCAGTAGTGGCTACGAGACTCTCATGTGGGCTTGTATGGTAAAATACCTTTTTATATAAAAAACCTTAAAAACATAGTTATATTATATAAAGTGAAAAAAAATTCAATCTCCTGTTACTCCACAAAAATTATTCTTGTAAAACATAAATACATTTTGCATGACCTTCTTTCTTGTTAAGACCAATGTGTCATCCTCAATCACAATTGACACGTGTCTTATGAACATAAGAATAGTTCCAAAGTCATCACAACAATATTTTCATTATTTGAAGGCACTCTTCAAGTAAAAAAATCCTTTAGAACATATTAATAGTCATAAATGGTAATTCAATGGTAGAAAATCCATACTTCAGTCACTAGCACATTGAATTTTCAAAAATTCAATCACACTAGCAATAAATACAACACAATTACTACTTCAATCAATTTTGGTTCTTCAATGTGGTTATAGAAAACAAATTCTATACTTTGGTTATTTTAGGACATTATAAGTTATATCCTATTATATATTAAATACCATTAATAATCATAACCATTGATAATATAGCCATTGTACAATTAAGATTTTATTATTATAAATTAAGGGGTATGATAAAGTCCAATTTATATAAATTAAAGATGTGATAACCTCAACCAGTATGATAATAACATATGAAGCTCATTTATCTTAGATTATTTGGGATATATCTTAATTAAGATTTTATCATTCCTAATAAGAAGTCAAGATTCAACAACTAAATCATGATTGAAACAATTTTCAAGATAAGTTTAAGATCATTGAGATCATGGCCCAAAGAATGTATGTTGAACCACCTCATAAAAATCTAACCATCACACACTTTACACTTATGGTTTTTGGTGGTGTAATAAATGGTTATGTATATAAACACTAATAGTATAAACTTTTATATTTTATTTTTATAAAATAATTATTATATTTATAACTTTTTTGAATTTATTTTTAATGTTTAATAATTTTTTTTTATAAATATCAAATTCGAATACGATGAAACACAAATTATATTTTTTTTTGTTATTTATAGTTTCAATCTAGACACTCTTTTTTATGAATTAATAATTTTTAAAATAAATGATATTGTAATAAAATATCATTATTAAATTTTTTTATTAATTATAAATGATAATAAAATTTTATGAAGTCAAATGTAATTGATATAAGGGACAGAAAAATATTATTATCCAAAAAAATAGAATTTTTCAATAAGTAGGTATTTTGATTTAAAAGAATAAATTATAAAATTTAAATAATTATTTGGATAAAATACATATAAAATTTCAAATCATAATGTTGAAATTATTTAATTGTTATTTTTTTGTTATTTTATCTAATAGTCAAATTTTTAATTAAAAATTTAATACAATATAAATATACGATGTGTATTATAACATCATAATGATGAAAAATTGATGTCACATATTCCATAAAAATAATCCATATCCAACTATATATTTCAAATTTATAATAATGTTTTTTTCAGGTTATATTATTTTATTTATAAACTGTTATTGAATCATCTGAAACAATTATTATATTTTTAGTTTTAAAAATAATTTCTTAATAAAAATGATTCACTTACACATCACCAGGTGTATTATTTAAGGATATTGGTTGTTAAAATTTTAAAGTTATTAAAACCAATTCTCTTTAGTAGAAACCATGTGAAGTATTTTTTTATTAATTTATCATATAGATTCCAAAACCTACGTTTGGAAATTGATAAAGAATTTTCCTCTCTTTATCTATATAAACCCACCAAAACTTCTATTACACTTCACTCAAAAAACTTGTAGAACTAAATTACACCAATCATCCCACTATATATCCCTCAAAATGTTCCCCCAATCTCTTAAGAGACCCCTCATTGTTTTTAAGAATCACACTCTCAAGGTAAGGGATCCTCTCCTTCTCCTCTATATTCAAGAAACTCTTTTAAATCATGGATTTTTTCAATTATTTATATTGGAATCTGATTTTATATATCCCTATTACTACCATTATGATTTAAAAGTGATGAGAGACCCCTTTTACTCTCATTAATCACTAATATTAAACTTTTATTATATTCATTGAGTTGTTGATATTTCCCTATGATTTTTCATGTTAAACAATTATATAGTGAATACCCATCCCCATTTATACTCAATAGTATTCACCTAGATGTTCCTAAAATTCATTGATTGTGGAATTCCATGTATATAACCCATGATATTTAATAATTGTATCAAATTTGAGGAAATATTTCCTTGTGTTTAATGATCTATGTTTCACACATGAGCATGTACATATTATGATGGGTGTGCCAAGGTAGTGCTTGAATATATTGGGAAATGTTTTTGTCTTAGAGACATCATGTATGAGATTATGGAGTAAAATTAATCCATTATGGGACTTTGTAAACCATGGAATGTTTTAATGGTATTTATCCTTGACTTATGTTTGTTACATGATTTATGTTGTCACCACATTATCTTGTTTTCTTTTTTCTATCATGATATATCGGTCATTATTTCTTGAAGACTATGATTCTCACCCCTCTTATGTTACCCTGATATACCCCTTGGATCACATATATTGTTTTACCTTATTATATGATTTGTTTATTCCTTTACTGTTCTTTATATCTATACCCAATCTTATATACGTCCCTAGGTTATCTCATGTAGTTTTAGAAGGTCCAAGTAATATATGATCACATTTTGGAGCTTTTTGATAATGTTTTTTTTATTTCTGTATCAAGTTGTTATGCTTTGTATCTAATTCCCCAAAGAAATTGGGCTTCAAAAGCTTTTTGGATTTTATTATGTGTATTATTTATGTAATAAATCTTGAAATATAGTTTATTAAAGATATGGGTCAACATAATAGTTTAGTCTTTATTATATTACTTTTAACATTAATTGACATATTTACCCTTACCATGGGGATAATTATTTACTATGGTTTCTATTCATAATGACCCAAACTAAAAGGCACCTATTTATAAAATTTGAGCCTCCTGATTCCAAATATGGAATCCATTTTTTGTGATTCAATTTATAGAAGTGGGAAAAAAATATTTTTTTATTAAAATGAAAAATGCAACAAAAAATAGTTTTTTAGAAAAATGTATTTTTAAATATAGAAATGCTTTTATTCAAAATTCAACCATAATATTTATTCTAATTACATTAATTGAATTATTAATAATATAATATAACTAATTTTACTTTTACATTTTAAAAAATGGAACTTCAAAAATTCTTGAATCAAAAAAATAATTTTCATAAAAATTAGTATGATTTACTATTCCCTAGAAAATCAAACTTTCAAGAAAAATTCCAAAGAATTCTCTATAAGATAATATTTTTAGGACGATTTCAAAAATTATATCATTGATATCAATTATAATATCTAAAATTTCCAAAAAATAATTATAATATTCTCTCACATAAAAAAAAATTTTGAATTTTTTTTGAATAATAAAAAGAATTTAATAAAAATAGAGTGCTTCATTACTAATAATTAATCTAAAAATTATATATTAGGACCTTTATATATATTTAATAATACTTTTAATCCTATTCATTCTCACTAATTTAATGGTTGGGTTATAATGGTCATTTTTATATAATAATATTTCATGGGTCATTTAAGCTAGGTGTTGTGTGTCACATATGCTATCAAACATAATATTATTTCAATATATTAGGGTGTTACATAACATTAATTTTCAATAATGTTTGTGGTAAAATTCAATCTTTTTTATACTGATAAACTGTGTCACCTCATATCCACACATTTCATGCCCATCATGTTTCCTTGGTACGACTACAATAAATAGAACCCATAAACCACTACTTGATAACATATAGTTATAAGTATTCCCATAAACTACCAACCAGAAATAAATTATATATGGTATATCACAATTCACAACTTATATAGAACTACCCCTTGATATCTCCCTCGACCCATATAAATCTCAAGTGGTTTTTTTCCTAGTAACGTTTTCACTCTCACTAACCGTTTCAAATCACCAAAAAATAATAATCATACCAATATTAGAAATATCTTAGCTCCACCTACCTAGTTTAAGTATGATCCTTTACATTGAATTTAATAAGTTTATTCAACTCATGGAGTAAGATATTAATAATTCCTAGACAAATATATAAAGTGAATATCATAGTTAAAAACCATCCTTATAGTTAAAAACATAAACAAATGAAAATGGATGACGATCCATGCCCATAGGGATCCCATGTGAAAAACAAGTTGAAGAAAATACCATTATTAGGTGAGATACCACTAATGAAAAAAAAGGATAGTTAGGGAATGATATCCCCATGTTGGGAGTAAATCGAGTTTTAATTCTTCATCTAATAAAAAATAAACCAATAATTAAAACTAAAAAATATAGTAGAAAGACCATTGTGGTGTCACCCTATAGGTCATGATGCAACAACTATATAAGTTATACATTAAGGTGTGTCCCTTCTGGTCAAGGAAGTTCATATACCCCCTTGAAATAACTAATAAACCCAACTACCCATATTTATCACGAACCCCATGGTCATAGTGAAATAATCCATTCCACGAAAGATCAAAGCACCTAACCATGAATTCCACAATGTGTAAGCACCACCCCTCATAGTTTAACCCATCTCTCTATAACTCCCAAGAAATATGACTTACCATCCTATGGTGATGTCACAAACTCTCCATTTTGTGTTGTGACCTTTACCCTTTATATCCCTTCATGGTGTAACTATATCTATTGTGTAATGGCCCACTACTAGTCTTCAAATTTTAAAAATATGAATCCACTCATCATGTCACAATTCACTTGGTTGTGGTGTCTCTATTGACTTGTAGAAAAATTTTAGCCCAAAAACCGTCCTAAATCTCAAAAAATGGTTCACAAACCTTTACTGACCCTTATATAGGATACAATTTAGCTAATTACACATGTTCAGGATGAAAATATACCCTAAAATTCTCACCCAATAAACTGAGATGTCACATATAAGAGACCTACATTTTTACTTTTGGGTCTAGGTAAGCAGAGTCTCAAGAAATTAAATGATTAAATGCAACACCTTCATATATTAACATATTTTTCCTTATTTTTATATTAGTTACAACATTCTTGTTAAATTTAAACCATCATGGTTTAGGTATAGGATAGAGTAATGGTATACATCGAAGGTATATACTTAGATAAATATGTAGTAGACGTCGCCACTTATGTAGAATAGGGGAATTTCTTTTCTATTGGTTTTTTTATATATTGAATAATCAAAATAAATATCTATTTTATTTAGAGATGAAAATAATATTTACCAATAACCATGTAATAATCCATTCGAATTTGGAAGTAGTTCAACTTGTGTCCTCAGGAACTGAGGTGATAATAACCACCAACTCAAAGAATAAAATATAGGATATACTTATTCAATGGGATAACCTAACTTATAAACCCATGAAATACTAATTATAATAAATTTTTAATACTTCAAATGATGGAAACTATCAAAAAATATTCACCAAATTAAAAAAATGAAGACTAATATCTTTACACTTATATTATTGTTATATATCTATAGTGATAGACATTTTCTTAAAGAAATCCTTGTCCAATATAGTCTATATACCATTAATAGATCTTGTTCAAAAAGTGGTAGTAGATGAGTCAGTTTAATAGAAACTTATAATGAAACAACCTCATTCTCTAAGTTAATGGCTAACCAAATTTTATCAAATTCATAAAGGTAAATCACAAGAAAAACTAAAAAATATCATGTAGAATAAGCTTTCAAGGACTAGAGTGATCTAATAACTTAAAACCTTATAGGTGAGTTATGTAGATGAATGGTTCACCATCATCAACTATTAACATCCATAGGAGTTGATGGGTTTAACTATATTTCCTTCTATATCATATTCAATGACATGACTATCTTATTAAAGAATATATAGTAATGGTTTTAAGACCCTTCCAAAGATGATTTTGAATAACACTAGGAACAATAATTCAAACTAACTATATAGGATATTTGTTGTTAAGAGGAGGGTAAGACACGACTCCAAGTACTTTCCATAAAAAAAGGTTATAGTATAGAGAATTCAAAAACAATTGATGGCTGGAGAGATTGTTTAACGATCACATTTTTGATTTCATTATGATGTAATTCTCTATTTATTTTCATTATATGTTTTTTCCCAAGGTTTCCATTCTATTTTTTGTGGAACATGAGAGTTTTGGGGTTAATAATATGTGGTTCACTATTGTGGCACATCTTGGAAGACCATTCACCCTTTCCCAAGGAATTGTGTGGCCAAATGCCATTTTTGGAAAATGGATAATGGCATAGTTAGCCCAAAGTTTGTAAAATGTGTTGGATAACTGTGTGAAATATTCCGTTAAGACAGTAAGGGGAACATGGTTTCCATGTGGTTTGGAAAACCATGCAGTAATATAAAGCGACTTGTCCAGGTTTTTTAAAAATTAAAAATGATGGTATTTTTCTCCAAGTATTTAACACCAATTACCCCATTTTCCTCCCCTCTCAATATTTCCATCCCTAGGTTCCTCCAATCCTCATTCTTACTACCTTCTACCTCCAGTTTGGTGGGGATTTTTGTGTGTTTTATCCATGATTCTTCAAGTAAGTCCCTCATCTCTGGATTTCTTCCTCTTTTCTAGGTTTTCTCTTCTTCTTTATTGAGATTTCACATTTCCAATGAATTAGGTGACTTATTTAGTTTTGGATATTTTTATTTAGGGTTTGATCATGATGTTTATGGTTTCATATTGCCTTTATAGGATCCATTTGTGGGGCAATTATGGTTTATCATAAATTTATAGAAGTTTCTACACTTAGAGTAGGTGGTTCCATGCATAAACATTATTTGGTGATTTTTATATGCTTTATTTTCTTCTTGGTTGTGCTCTATGTATTTAGTATGATTTTTTAATTGTGTTTTTGAAAGGTTTTTTGATGTGTATGGTCTTAAATTGGTGTTTCTAATGTAAATAGGATATTTTCAAGGGTGTTCCTTAGTTTTACTTCTTAAAAGTATTTTATAAATTGTGCAAGTGGTTTAATAAATAGTGAATGTGGTTCAAAACATGATTGAAAGTGTAATTGGTCTGAGTATGAATTTAAAAAGAGGTTTTAATTATGATAGATGGTGGTTTTATTGGTGTTTTCACATTTCTTGTATGTTCATGTGAACGTGGTGATACATACATGGCACAAGAAATGGAAATTGAGTATAAAGGGAATCCTAAGTGAGTAGGTGGGTAGACTAGGACTTGTATGATAGTTGGATCGACAAGGTCGATGCCCAGTTCTTTCTAGTGGGATTGAAGATACCAAACTAACTAAACTATGATGTTTCGAGACCACTATAATTTGGATAGATTCTTCTCTAGTGGCTTGTTCGTGAGGACAATGATTAGTTTGGTTTCTATAACACATTTCACAAAGATACGAGGTACCTAATCTTCCACTATATGAAATTCCTATAGGTATTTATGGTTAATTTTTTCTCCTTGTTACATCTTACATACTATCAAAATATGGTGAACTTTGTTGGTTATTTCAAAATAAAAGCATGTTTCTCTTTAAATTTTTTTCTATGTAAATGTTTTAGCTTTCCTTTTTTATAAAACCTTTCATGTTAATTTGTATTATAATGATTTTTCATGGAATATATTTTATTTGGTTACTCTATAATAGTATTTCTCTCCCAATCTACATACTCATTTGGGTGTATATAGTCATAGTTGTGTTTGACTCAGGTAAAAGAAATATGTATAGAGATGGTGGTTCGTGTTGCTATTAGTATTCCACATGAAGGTTTTGGTGGTGGTGGTGGATTGAGGTTGATGTCCCTCTTATCATATGGTTTATTTGGATAATTTTTATTATCATTTTTTTGTAGTTCTTTGGTTTTTGTCTAAAGTTATTCATACTTAAATCAGATGATTTTTATTCCTTTTTTGGTGTTAGTTATTTTTCGTTATGTTATTTATTTGTATTGGTTGTTTATGCTTATATAAATGGTTAAAACTGTTCCGAAATCATATTTTGATACCCAATAACAAGTTGTAATCCCATTGGGATTGGTAATTACCTTCATTCCATGCCATGGGTGGAGCTCGGTGTTGTGTTGGAGGGCATCCATGGCTTGGTTCATGAAAAATTGTATCAAAGAAATGTTATGTTTTTTTGGGTCATGTTAATTTGTGATGAGTCTGGATAGACTGGAGTTAGGACTATCAAGACTTGAGGTTCTAGTTATGAGTAGGGTCCCTATCTATCACACCTCATGATAGATCTTGAGTCACCATGGGATGTTGGGATTTTGTTTTACTTCTCTTCAAGGTGAGATGTATAGGCTTCAGATTGTATATAGACACTTGGTGGGGTAGAGTGGGTTGGTTGTTTTGGATTGTTATTGTGATGTATTTAGTTATGCTTTGATTCATGGATGTGTCTGAATTTTTTTTTTATTTCTGAAATTTTTCATATTTTTCATTCACCGTTATGTTGATAGTATTGCTTTTGGTAATGGTTTGTTGTAGTAAAATTCCTCTTTAAAGATGTCCTATTAAACCACATGAAGATGTTAAGAATAGTTCCTCCTCACTAATTGATTAGATACTAGATAAAGTAGTGGTTTGGGTTGGCCAAGATTTGAGACAAGGAGAGGTCCCTAGTCCTACTCAGGTTAGAGAAGCCGAAAAAGGTCTTGGAAAGGACAAGGATCAATAGTTCCTTAAGAAAAAACCTCCTCATTTCCAAGGTATCATGGAACCTCAGGAAGTGGATGAATGGATTGAGAATATAGAGTGAATGTTCGAGTTCCTTGATACTCATGAGGTTGTCATGGTAACATTTTCGTCATTCATGTTATAGGGTCCCAGTCTGAAGTGGTGGGACTAAGTGGTGAAAGGTGGAAAGCATGAGAAGATGGGTTTTAAAGACATTAAATTAATCTTCAATGAGAAGTAATTTCCCATGGTTTTATCCTATTATAGGTTATGGGTGTTCATAGATATTGCCCAAGGAGACCAGACTATGATGGAGTATTCTAACCACTTTACTGAGCTAGTTTGATATGCACCTGAGCTCATATCTAATGAACAGATGAAGGCTCAGAGGTTTGAAAGGGGGTTACAGCCATAGATTTATTCTCAGGTAATTTTTTAAGCTGATAACCTATGTTGAGGTGGTTAATCATGATTTTATGGAGGATATTCATCCAAAATGAAATTCTAGAATCCCTGGATCAGTTTCAGTAGTGGGGATTGGTAGTTCATCTAAGAA
Source organism: Viscum album (assembly GCA_963277665.1). NCBI lineage: Eukaryota > Viridiplantae > Streptophyta > Magnoliopsida > Santalales > Viscaceae > Viscum > Viscum album. The sequence goes on along the minus strand of OY728123.1, from coordinate 1,190,100,983 downwards.
GAAGTGGAAGAGAGATGAGAAAGCAAGGAATAAAGGTTGTAGCTCAGGCCATCCTTATCAACTATCATCAACAGTAATCTCAAATGTTGTATCAGTTGTGTTCCATTAGTGTGGGAATTTGGGGCTTGTGAATTCAACATATCCATCCCCACCCTTATATTTTCATCAGTGCAGACATATGGGGAACCTATAGTAGTTTTTCAAGGCTGCACGTTCTTATCAGAGTGTTGAGGGATCTGTGGCTTCTTATGGTATTTCATCCTATTCAGAGTCATATAGATCAATGGGTTCTTGGTTTTCCGGTCATAGTGTAAGGGATGGATCTTCTTTGGGACATATTCAGTTTAAGGAAGAACTTTAGGTGAGTGTTCATTCTAAAAATCAAATCAAGAAAAAACATTTTCTCTTCATGGTTTTAAGACCCAACATTATCAGATGGAGGGACTATGAAAGTCTGAGGAACCATTTTTTTACATTATCATTATCTAATATTCAGTTTGATACTGGTGATTTTTGTTTCTTTAATTTCCAATCACCAGGTCGATGTGTTGAATTTTCTAACTAATCATATGTTGTATGTGATGGAGTTAGTGATTCTTCTTAGTAAAAAGTGAGGGAAAGGTTTTAGAAGATTGTATTGTGCACTCACCTTGATAGGGGTTGAGTTATAATGGGATTTACTTGTTTTGGATATGGACCTCTTTGACGTGATCCTTGGTATGGATTAGATGGTGCACTTTCATGCATACATCAATTATTATAGGTGGCAAGTGAGCTTTGTGGAACCTAAAAAAGTACCCAGTTCTTTCTTAGTGCATGGGACCCTTGGTTGGGACGTGATAGTCCTCTAATTTTAGAATTTGGAAATATCATTTTTTTATTTATCTTCACTCGTTTTGGAGGACTATGTTGGTGCTTCTGATGGTTGATTTACCCCTATGGTGGTTGAGTTTTCATAGGTTTTTCCAAAGGAATTTTTGGGCCTGCCTACGAAGTGGGATGTGGAATTCACCATTGATTTAGTGCTGGGAACACAGATGAGATATCCTCCCTCATGTCATATGGCCCCCACCAAGTTGAGGAAATTAAAGGTATGACTGGACAATTTTGAATCCAAAGGATTCATTCACCTGAGCATCTCTCTTTGGGTTTCCCATGTTCTGTTTGCAAAGAAGGTCAATAAATCTCTCCAGTTTTTTATAGATTACAAAAATTTGAATAAGGTAGAAATTAGGAACAGGTACCCTTTGCTCATAATTGATTTCATATTTGATTAGATAAAGTTTGATAGGTGGTTTTCCAAAATTTATTTTCATTCTTGTTATCACCAAGTCATAGTGAGAGAGGTGGACGTCCCGAAAACAACATTCCAAAAAAGATATGGCCATTTTTCATATTTTGTCATGCCATTCATGTTGATAAATGATCTAGTGGTTTTTATGGTGATTATATTAGGGTGTTCCACCAGTATCGGGATTCCTTCATTGTGATATTCATGGACAAATTCCGAGTTTATTCTAAATTTAAGGAGGATCAAGAGAGGCATTTACGAATAATGTTGGTAACCCTTTAGTATCATTTTATTTATGCTATGTTCTCTAAATTAACCTTCTATATTAACGAGGTGAAGTTTCTGGGTCATGTGACCTTAGAACAAGGGTTTTCAATGGACCACATAAAGATTAGTGTAGTTATTTCATGGGAGAAGCCGAAGAAAGTTTTTGAGACCAAAATATTTTTGGGCCTAGAAGGATACTACATGCAGTTTTTTAGATATTTCTCTCAAATTTCTACTCTCCTGATGGTTTTCATCCAGAAAGGGGTAAATTTTGAATGTATCCCAGAATTTTAGGTGTCCCTTAAAAAGCGTATGTGGTCATTAACCACCAGTGTTTTTTGGTTCTAGCAGAAATATGGAAGGTGGTATGTGGTTTATTGTGATACATCATGTATGGGTATCGAGTGTGTGCTTATGGAGAATGACCATATGGTGGTTTATGGATCTCACAAGCTCTGACGACATGAAAATAATTACCCAACCCATGACCTTGAGATGGCGGTGGTGATGCATACCTTGAAAATGTGGCCACATTATCTTTTTTTGGAGAAATTTGTGGGTTTTTCAGGTGATAAGAGTTTAGCCTACATTTTATCCCAAAATGATATGAATCTAAAGGGACATAATTGGGTTGATTATGTTTAGGGGTTCAACATTGGTATAGTTTATACACTAGGAAAAGTAAATGTTGTGGGGGATTATTTGAGCAGAAAATTTCCCATGCAAGCATTGAGGAATTCTAGTAATGAGTATACGTTGATGGGGGTCTTTGTTCAAAGGCACTTGAAGACCAAGGAGCACAATGGTGGTGAATTATTGGCCAATATCCAATTGACACATTTTCTTATGTACTTGATTCAGTAAGTGAAACCAAATGATGAGTTGTTCTATAATTCTATGTAGTTCCTTCATGGTGGGGAGACACCTTTTGATTGGTTGTTGTCTCCAAAGGGATTTTTATGCTTCAAAGGTATCTTCGTGGTGATATTATCTTTGAGGAAGGTGGTGATTCAGGATAACCACCAGTCTCAGTGGGTCATTCATCATAGTGCTACCAAGATTTATTATGATATACATCGATAGTTCTGGTGTCCTGGTATGAGTTGGGATATAACCGACTTCATATTGCGGTGTCATACGTTTCATAAGATAAAAGAAGAGCACCAAAACCCCCTAGTTTTCTTCAATCACTACCTATACCTACCAAGAAGTGGGAGATGATCACCATGGGCTTTATTATTGGATTTACTCATACACCTCGGGGAAGGAATTCCATTTGGGTAGTGATTGACTATTTGACCAGATCTTCCCATTTATTTTTTATTAGAGATTCATAAAAAGTGGATGAGTATAGATAGTTATATGTTTAGGAGGTTGTGAGGAGTCAAGGTGTTCCACCAACAATCATTTTAATAGGGACCCTTGTTTCACCTCATAATTTTGGGAAGGACTTTATAAGGAAATGGGGTTACTGATCAATTTGATCATGGTGTCTCATCCTCAAGTAGATAGTCAAAAAAAGTGAGAGAAAAAAAATCTTGAATGACAAGCTCCAGGAATGTGTGTTGGATTTCAATGGTTCATGGGATAGTCAATTGGGATATTTTGAGTTTTAATATAATAACAGTTACCATTAATCAATTAAAATGGATCCATTTGAGTCTATTTATTGTCCTTTGTGTCAGTATCCTCTATGTTGGGTTGAGGTGGGTGAGACCTTGATATTGGGATCAAGCTTAGTTCAAGAGATGTTTAAGGAAGTCAGGATGATCAAGAAATGGTTGATTCTACTCGGATTCATCACAAATATTATGAAACTAGAGGTTCAGAGCTTAGGAGTTTTATGTGGATGATCAGGTGTTTCTAAAAGTGACACTGCGCTTGGGACATCACAGCTTGGGTAAAAAAGGAAAGCTAATGCCAAGGTATGTCAGACCTTTAGAGATCACTGAGTGGGTTGTTAAGGTGGAATACAGGTTATATTTTCCTTTATAGTTATGTTTTATTCATGATGTGTTCCATGTTACTCAACTGAAGAAGTATATCCTAGATCCATATCATGGGCTAAGTTGGGAAGATTTAAAGATTGAGTTGGATTTTTCTATGTTTGAGCTATCAGTACGAATTATAGATTTTCATGAGAATGTGTTTCATGGGAAGTATACTCCATTGTTACGAGTTATATGGAATCATGGTAATGATGTGCATGATGCATGGGATTGGAAATCTTTGATTGAAGAAGAGTATCCATTTTTTATTCTCTGATCAAGATTTTGGTTGAATTTATAGGGGAGGAAAGTTTTCATAGAGAGGGGAATTATAACATCCATGATTTCATTTTGAAGAAATTCTCTATTTATTTTAGGTTTATATTTCACACCCTGGGTTTATTCTATTTTTTAGTGAAAAATGGATGTTTTTTGTCAACAGCAGGTGGTACACAGTTGGTGCATGGCTTGGAAAACCGTGCATCCATGCCTAGGAAACCGTGTGGCCAAGTTCCATTTTTGGATAGGGGCTAACCACAAAAATTATAAATAGTGTGGGATAACCATGTATCATGTTCCTATTTGATATTTAAGGGTTCATGGTTGTTGCATGATTTGGTAAACCATGTTGGAAAACAATGAGACTTTTCCAGGTCATTAAAAGTTTTTAAAATGACAGTTGTTTCCTCTTTGTATTTTACCCCAAATCCACAATGTTTCTCCCCATTAATTATTTTTAGTCCTAGGTGCCTCCAACCCTCCTATATTATCCCTTTTACCTCCATTTTTTAGTGATTTTGGTGTTCTTTCTACAATATTCATCAAAAAAGTTTCTTATCTCTTGATTTATTCCTCTTTTCAAGGGTTCCTCTCCTTATTTCTTAGGGTTTCACATCTACAATTGATTATGTCACCAATTTAGGGTTGTATCTTGTTCTTTAAGGTTTGATATTGATGTTTATGGTTTTATATTTCTGTTATAGGATCCCTTGGTGGTGCGGTTGTGGTTCAGTACCAATTTCTGGATGTTTCTATGCTTGAGGTTGGTGGTTCCGTGCTTATATTATTCATTGATTATGATATGATTGTTTTTCTTCTTGGTTGTGCTCTAGGAATTTTTATGGGAGTGAAATGTGTTTTTAAAAGGTTTTAAGATGTGAATGGTTTGAAAGTGATTTTTTGTAGGGAAATTGGCTATTTTCAAGCATGTTCCTTTGTTGTGATTCTTGAAAGTGTTCTATAAATTTTGAAAGTTGTTTAATAAATTGTCAAATTTATGTGAAACATGTTTTAAAGTGGAATTGTTGTGCCTGTGAATTTGGAAGAGGTTTTTCTTATTAGATATGGTTATTTTATTGGTTTGTTCACATTTCCTATGTCCTCATGAAAATGTGTTGATACATATATGGTACGAGAAATGAAAATTGATAATAAAGGGGACCCTAGGCGGCTAGTTGGAAGACTAGGACTACTAAGCTCTTTGGATTTTTGGGTCTGAGGCATGGGTTATTCTATTAAGATTTATGATACTGTACTAAATAACTATGATGATTCTAGAACTCTATAATTTTGGATAGATTCCTCTGTAGTGGATTGTGCATGAGGATGGTGATCAGTGTGGTTATTATACCATGTTTCACTCAAATACGAGGAACTAAATACGCCATTATAGCTTATACCTATAAAGATTTTCTCTTACTTAGTTATCCTTGTGGTATCATACTTACTATTATTATACTGTGAAATTTTTTATTACTTCAAAAGAAAATAATTTTTCCCTTTAAAGTGTTTTCTATGAAAATGTTTTTTTTTATTTTTATAAAATATTGCATGTTAATTTTTTATAATGTTTTAGCATGGAAGCTCTTTTACTATGTGGAACCCTACTACGACTTTTCTCACCCCCTGCATACACCATTGGGTGTATGTATTCTAGTTTTTGTTTGACTCAGGTAATGGAAATATGTATGGTGATGGTGATTTGGGTTGCTATTAGTCTTCCTCATGCAGGTTTTTGTGGTGTTTATAGATTGAGGGAGATATCCCTCTTGTCATATGGTGGTTTTGGATAGTTGTTGTTCCCAATTGGTTTTTTTCTTTAGTTTTGTCTAAATTTTCAAAAACTTAATTCTAAAATTTGTTATACCTTGTTTGTCTTCAGTTATTTATCATTTTTTTGTTTATTTCTAGTGGTTGTTTGTAATGATATAAATGGTTAAAATCATTCTCAAAGAATACTGGGATACCTAAGTACTAGTTTCCATCTCATGGGGATCGGGAATACCCATCAAGCCATGCCACGAGCCCAACTGGGTGTGGGGTTTGATGAAATACCCATCTTGGTTTATTTAAGTAACATCTCAATATTTTAAAAAAGAAAACTATGTTTGATAGCGTATTTGACATGGAACACTGATCTTAAATGACCTACAAAATATATAACTATTATAGCCTAGCTATTAAATAGGAAGGTATTACTATTATTAAATACAACATGAAATATATATTTAAATTTACTAATAAATATGAATTATTGATAAAATTTTAATCAGTAATTAATTAATTTTTAGTGAAGTAATTTTATTTTCCAAATATATATTTTCCTCAAAAAAAATATTTATTGATTTTCAAGAAAAAATATTATAATTAATTTTAGGAAATTTTATAAAATTTAAGTGAACAGGCTAACATAATTTTTGAAATTCATATATATCAAAATTTATATTGCATAAAATTTTGTGATTTTTCAGAAAATATTAATTTTTCAGTGAATAGTGAAAATATCAATTTTTGTAAAAATATCATTTATTATCAAAAAATTAATTAAATTCAATAGTTCCATCATTTTTTAAATTTGATTTAAAATTTAATAAGAATAAATTATTTGTATTTAATCCACTTAGTTACATTTGAATCATCTTTATATAGGATTTTATTATTGTAGCGACCCGACCCAAGAAGCCCAGATCCACTTTCTACTACCATTACATTGACCTGATTATAAGGAATCAAATATTGAAAGGTCAAAGAGTTTAGTAGACTCGTTATTCCAGATACATACATGAGTCTTACATTACAACTGAATAAACTAATTACAACATTTTTTCCTTTGAGGATAATATCCTTATTCCATCTAGTGTATCCTTTCATATCTTTCTTAGTAAACTTTATGGAATCCTAGGGATAGGAAACAATATAAGGGTGGGCTCAAATTCTTAGTATGGTTCAAGTATAGAGTAATCAATAAGAAATCAATGAGAATAATTGATATGGAATGTAAAATAACTTAGAAAACATTCAACATAATTAATAACTAAGAAGGAAGTGAGTGAATAATATTGAAAGTAAAATAGCTAAAAACAAATTTCATTTAATCAATACAATAAAAATGAAATTCATCCGTAGATAATGTCAAAGAATAAATATCATGAATAATAATAACTAAATCTAAATTAATTAAATTCTTAATTAGTAGACTCCATGTTTCCCAGGTAAATGGTACTTTTACCATCAAGACCTTTCATAAGAAAGTTTAGCATGGTACTATCATGATCTTTCACAAGAGAGTTTAATACTAATATGATTTGGAAACATACTCAAAGTGTTTGTTTCCAACTAATTTCTTCCCATGAGACTACCGATGCATCAAGGTATTATGTATAATTGGGACCCACATATATTTCACCTATCCAAATCATTCATTAAATATATAATAATTGATTTCATTAACAAATAATTTGCCTTATTAAATATTTGTATTGAATAAAGGATAAAGATTTATAAATATTTTCATAAATAATTAAATAAATTTCAAAGTAAAAATCGTATGTAAAAATGATATATGGTTTTTTAAATAAAATTATCCATGATAAATGATATGGATAATTGGGGGAAATTTTATGTTCAATGATCCTAGAAAATTGAATATTTCAAGGGGACATAATAAACGAATCAAGGAAGTGAATGGAAATACTATCCTTGTACAAATCAATAAAAACCCATCGAGAGGAATAATTTGGATAGTATCAATAAAAAATATCCCATGTTGAGTAAAAATAAAGGGTTATTTTCATTTATTAATAAAAATGCTATAAAATATATTCTAAAATCATTCATGAGGAAAATATGTTTTTTATTTTGGAAATAATTTTGAAAATCCTTTTAATGGAAAATAACTTTTGAAAAACAATTATTTAAAAATTGAAATTTTAAACATGAAAATTAATATTCAAAGAAATAATGGCAAGAAAATCCATACATGTTGTACAAGGTAAAAACAACATTCCTTTTGCACGGTAAAAGGTTCAAAAAATACCTTATTTAGAAAGAGAAAAGAATATTCCTTTGAAAACGTTTGTAAATGAAAAAATTGGAAAACAATTATGTAATAAAATCTTTTTTAAAGGTTAAGAACATATTTTAAAACATTTTTTGAATATAGGTTTTTTAGAAGAAAACATATACTCATACTAAATAGATAAATAAAGTTGGGTTTTACTTAAAAACAATTTCTAAAACATTTTGAGTACCAAATAATGGTAAATTGGTAATATTAATTGAAATGGGTCATGAATAACCAGAGGAGAACATAGTGAAAAGTTTTATTTAAAAATGATATAATATTTTCCTCTAATGTCAATTCATGTATAAATAATCCAGGAAAAAAAGATATTGTGAAGTAAACTCTTGAAAATACCATAATGGTGATGTGACAATCAATATATAAATAGAATGTGTGTTTAAAATGTAAATCCACATAAAACGTGTGAAAATAAAACAATATATATTAAAACATTATAAAAAACATAATCTTATAATATTAATCATAATGAGGATGTAATATAACCTAAGAAAATAAATTGGATTTTGTAATTCTTTTCCAGATGGTAACGCTTAATTCAAATCCACTTTGATGAAATAATTAAATTTTATACTAAAAATATCATGAATAATTAATTAATAGTTATATTATATGTCAAAATTTCAGGATATACACTATATATAATAAATTATGTGCAAAATAATAAAATATGTTTAAAACAATGGAAGTTGAGATAAAGTCTCTTATTACTGGGTAAATTTGGAATTAGAATACCTAAAAGTAATAATAATAAATTGAAACATTTAAATAAATTTAATATAAAATAATTAATGATATATTATACCAAAATTTTTAGTATGTGAACTATATAAGAGAAGTCAGTGGTGTTAATGGTTTATGCCTCACATAAAGAAAAGTGAGACAAAAATCCATTACCTTGTGTTTCCTTTCATGTGAACATCCATTAACTTCTTGTATAATGGTTTTAACATGTTAAAAACTTATTATAGAAACTTATTAATATTTATGATATCTAATATGATATTCTTATAATATATTACTACCTTTTTGTTAGTAAATATTCGTTGTTTTCATTATTTCAGGTGTTAATTTCCTAGTTTTTTTATTATGTTCTGTATTTTTTTATACTTATGTAGATCATGATTTAATCATATAAATAATTTCAAACATGATTTAATCATAATATATATTCACTATATATATTTTTATAAAAATCCATAATATTAGGATATGGTAAATGAAATGCATTGTTCATAGAGAGGGTAGGTCGTATGTACACATGAACACTACTTCCATTTCCTTATAGTATTTAAAATAGTAAAACATAAATGATATATATATATATATATTACAGTATCATATTTATGTAATATAAGTTAAATATTTTTATTAAAACCATCATTTACATTTTTCATTTATAGTACGAACAACTCAAATCACTTTGAGGAGGCGGTTGTCCACACTTCCACAAAAGATGTTATCGTATTCCCATAAAATGGAAAAAATAAATTTATGTGTTATATAGAAATTACATAATCATAAAGAAATTATAAATAAAATATATATCATATATAAATAACTTTCATATCATTATTATCAACCATGATAGGTGTGAAAGAAAAAATGAACAATCATCTTTTCACATGGCGGTAATTCACCGTACACGAATAGTAAGTTCATTACCCATTAAATTGAAGTGTGGGTAAAATTAATTAGAAATATTATACTAAAAACATATAAATATATTTAATATATTTATTTTATTATATAATCATATAATAAAAATAATTTATGGGGTGTAGAATGAAATAAAATGAAAGTGATCATTGAAAAATATTACGTCATTTTTGAGTAACTCCATTTGGTTTATATAAAAATAAATACTTGGTTGGCTTTATTACCAAGGTTAGGATTCTAGGTTGAGGTTAGAGATTTTGGAATATTGTTTCAGTATATTTTTGGAGCTCCAAAGGGCTTTTCATGTGTGAATATTTAGGAGGGTTGAGTGCCTTTTATAGCAGAGGAGGAGTGTCTTTCTTATAAATTTTTGAAAAGAGAATTATACCCACATTTTCCTATGAAACATGGATCCAATAAAGGAAAAATTATATAAATGGAATTATAGGGTCTAAATATTAATATAAAATTTCTTTTGAACAATTTTATAGGTCATTTGTGCCCTTAAGTTTAAGGTTTAGTCCCTTGTTAAAAAAACTCTTCTCTTAATCGCTGTAATTAATTTAAAAACCCTTTCACTAATATTTTTAACCAAAAACTAAGTTGAACTTATTATAAATTATATATTATTATGATTAGAAATATGGAATCCATTTTTTAAAATTCAAATCACATAAGTGGAATAAATTAATTTAAATTTATTCTTACATGCTAGATAACAAAGCGTGTTTTTAAAGTTAAAACCTTCAAAATTTTCTTTGTTTTTATATCCAATTTCAAAGAGAAATTGATTAAAAATACCTATATTGGATAAATTAATAAAAAAATTATCTATTTAATATTTAAAATTTTTAAAAAATATTATTTATCCCTTCAAAAAAATAGATAAAAAATTCATTTTGAATTAAAATTCAATATTTTTCACTATTCATCAAAAAATGAAACTTCACTAAAAAATAATAAAAATTAACCCTAACCTAGTTTGGATGTTTAAATTTAAGAAATGAATTTTATTTTGACATATAAATTTTATAAATTTTCTAAAAATTATATTTCAAATAGGTACTCTATTAAAAAGTGGTAAAACAATCTTTAGGAAGATAAAGGTTTTTATGCATAAAATTTCTTTAATTCTTATCATATGTCTATAAAACCTATTGGATGATTGTAAAAAATATTTTATTGAATATATAAAAAATATATTTCATTAATATAGTTAAGTAATTTTAATTAATTTAATTTATTATGATAAAATTTCATTATGTGTATAAAAATAATAATACTTCCTTTATATTCAATTGGTTTATATTTTCGTTATTAATTAATTTGTAACGTATGAATTAGTTTTATTTTTTAAAAACCATATATTTTCATAAACTAGTTAGTATTATTCATAAGCTATAATTTAATGTCTAGGTAATGTCTTATTATATTAAATAATAATAATTTAATAATATATTATTGTTCTATAAATCATGGTCTTACATGAAATGAAAGCTATCTAAGAAAGTATTGATTGCATGTGATGTAAGATAAATTAGTATTGTATGCATTAAAAGATATAGAATATATTAAATTTATTTAAAATATTATATGTACCATAAATTATTGAGTAGTTAGATTTCCTTCTACTTTTGGTGTTGTGTTTCATCCACGATATCAAATAAAAGTTTCTCTTTTATAATTTTTAGGGTGTTATAAGTAAAAGTAAACTTTTTGGTTTTAAAAATGTGTTCTTTCTAAAAAATATATTAAAGAATATAATTATTCTCCATTTTAATATTTTAAAATAACACCTAATTTGGTATGATTTAAATGAAATTTATAGATTATATATCAGTAAATATTAATTTATACACATAAAATTATGATTATTATTAGTCCTAAAGTTAATATAAAATAAAATTTTTCTTAAGAAATTCACTTCTGGAAAACTCTTTTTTTCCACGTCTACGGGTTTAATTTTAAATTAAATTTTTACACTTATGTGAATTGAATTTATTATAATATATGAAATATTTGGAATCATTATAATTTTTATTATATATTATATTCAAATTAATTTTTTACCATAATTAATAATAAAAATAGTAAAAATTATTTATTGTGGTTGAGGTGAAACAGTGTTACCATGATGTTAAACTAAAATGATAAGGTTCAAAATAACCAGAAAATTATCTAAAATCTATTTATGTCCATATTTTGAGCTCATAATATCTATTTCTCTATAATGGTCTGTTTTTAATCCTTGTGTCATGTGAAAATTGTGGGTACAACGTTTTCTTTTCAAAAATTGCAAGTGTGTCACACTCCTCACTTATAAAAGACCACCTCATCTCCTCTCCTCTTCACACATTCAAAACAACTTTTATTGTCTAATACCTACCCAAATGTCTTCCTTAATTCCCTCCCCATAACCAAGAGCCATTATTTTGATCATAAATCCATCCTATGAATCCTTTTGGTGCCTACCTAAGTATGATTTTTGAAGAAGAGGTATTGTTCTTAACTAAGCGTCTATATATTATGTATTCTTCCACCTCCTTTAAATAATGTTCAATTGTTATTATATAATAATACAAATATATAACATATAAATATATTTTATTATATTAATTTCATAACGTGCTTCCATCTCTTCTTCCATCTAATGGAATATGAAATCCTCATTCGTGTATATGGTAGAATACCACATCACAAACTGATGTCATTCATTTTCCTTCATCACCTCCCACAGTTTGATATAATAAAGTATTTAAAGTGTATATATGATATTTTCATCATATTTATACTTATTTAAATATTATATCATATATACCTTTTTTACTTTACATTCCTTGGGGGTTTGATAATATCGCTTGTGTGTGCGGAAGACTATCGCCCTGTGATGGGATGAAATTCATTTTTCAATGAAACATTACATTGAATATAATAAGGATAATTTTAATTAATATAGGTGATATAAAATAAATAATTATGATATATATTACATATTTATCATTCTTAAAAGATAATATATCATTTTATTTTTTACGCTGAAAAATGAGGACTTTGTTCGTGCGCACGTGTGGACTACCACCTCCAAGAAGCAATGTGATTCTTTTTTCATCCCCAAAACACATATATGATGTATATAATTATATTTAATAAAATAATATTTTTTATATTTTTATCGTTATTTAAATATAAAATATTACTTGGCATCATTTCATAATGATTATTGAAAATTGGAAGCAATACTCATATGCACTTACGACCTACTATCTCTATTATTTTAACGAACTTAATTTCTCCTAAGCATATTTCTTGATTGGTTTTAAAATTATAATATATTTATAAATATGAAAAATATTCTATTATTTTCATTCTATATATGTTGGAACAGTAACCACTTTGACCATATTCAACACACTAATGTCATTTTGAAACAATGAATTTAATGTCCTCAGAACACCTAATGTAAACTTAAGTGATTAAGAATTTAAATAAGTTATTAAAAATAAATAAAATAAATTATTTATTTATAAAATATTAAAAATACATAATTTTATTAAAAAAATAAAATAATTTATATAATCATATTATATAGGAGTTAAAGCACACACATGGAAAGTCTGGACTCCATGTAAGTGTTTCTCATCTCAATCTTACTTCGGTGAGACATATGCTATATTCACCACTTATTTTTTGGTGTATTTAATACCCCTTTTAAATTTAATATCATTAATCCAAAAAATCTTTTTTTTAAGTTTCAATTTAAATTATTTACTCAAATGGGATTAGACTTGAAAGTTACATAGTGGTAATTAATTTCATAACTCAACTTCTTTTCATTTTATTATATAACTTATTCATTGTATTTGATATTATATGATTACGTGTAAAATTAATTTTTATTATATTATGTTGTATTCCCATATTTTTTATTTTTATTTAAGTTTGATATAAATAATGTGTTCATTTATTAATTCTAAAATTCAATGGTATGATTTTTTAAGGGTTATTCATCTCAAATTCACTTTCATTGAGACATGCATGTATGGTATACACCTATATTCATTTGTGAGGTGTATACATCCATTTTACATGTTATATATTGAAACCACTTATTTTCATGATATTTTGATTATCATTTGATTTTATTCTTTCATGGGGCTTACAATTTAAGAGTTACCAAAGTGGAAAGGGATTTTATATTACAATATTCTTTCTTTCAGTATTGTTTATTATAAATTTTCTTTTAAAGGAAATAATGTGATATTATTTAATTTAACTACATATATTTTATTATCCACTTTTTATTAATTTTATTAAATTTTATTTTAAATATATTCCCTTATTGATTGAATAAAAATCATAAAAGTCATTTGTATGTGATATTGATCATGTATCTTTTTCTAGATCAGGTATCTTTCCATTTCATATCCATGTTATTAACAAATACATCAAAAAATTATTTTCTAAAAATAAATGATCTAATAAATTCATTTTACATGATATTTTACCTTCTTTTAAAATATTTTAAATGTAAATTTCCTAATGTCTTCCAAATGGGTCACTTTTGACTCTATTTTTTCAAAATATTTTGAAAAGAATTCCTATTACTAACACTTACAACATGAATGGATTTTGACAACGTAATGTACATTATTTTCTAGTAATTTTTGTTTATATTTTTTAAGGTTCTTTTTAAGGGAAATTATTTTCAAAATATTTTGTGATTTTTTATTTTTTTAAAGTTATTTTCAAAGTCAAAATGTTATTTCCCTTGAAAACATTAATGAGATTTTAATGGTATTTCCATTCATCAATTTAGAAAAATATTTTTATAAAATATTCTATAATGTGTATATTTTTTATGATATCATCCTCATTATTTCTCGAAGTGGATTAATATTGTTTTGAATAGATAGTTATGGAACTTGTTTCATTTACACTAGTTAATCATGTTTCAAAGAGATTAATATGGAAATCCTTTATTTTACATAGGTTAATCATCTTTCAAATAGATTGTTAGGGAACTAATTTCTTTTCAATGTTTTAATCATGATTAAATAATATTTATATGGAAACCATTTTTTCATGGGTTAATAATGTTTCAAAGGGATTATTCTAGAATCTATTTCTTTTTCATGGGATATTCATGTTTCAAAGAGATTTTTTTGGAACCCTTTTATTTTCCAAGGTTTAATCATGTTTCAAATATATTTTTATGAAATTAATTTATTTTCGATGAGTTAATAAAGTTATCAAAATAAAAAAAATTAATCATTTTGTGATTAAAGGAATTATATATGTACTTTATTCATGATATGGTTCCTAGACATTATATAAAATGGTTATTCCCATATAATGTCAGGTGATCCTAATATAACTTATATAATGGGTTTGACTAGATAGATATATAATGCATTTGGTTAAGATTATGTTCTTACAATAATTATATTAAAGGTATTCATTATGGTTATTCTAATTTTAAGGGTTTAGTGAGGGTTTTGTAAGGATTCTATGATGATGATGTTCCAAGATACCAATACATTTTTTATCCTTGTTATGGGTTATAAATGTTTCTAATGATCAAGATTGATATCACATGGCTCATGATTATTGAATTTGATGAATATTTACTTTGATAAATCCTTATTCTATTCTATTATGTTTGATGATATAGGTATTTATGGTATGAGTTCTCTTATGTTATGCTTATACACTTTTATTATGTCATCATATCCTTATGAGAATCTTAATATCATTGATGACAATCAACTATTAATTCTTATGTTTACCCCTACTGAACATTTGAGCTCACCATTATTATGATTCATTTTCTATAGGTTATCATTAATTATGTTTAATGAATTATTTCTAGAAGGTTTTCATATGGATGATGATGATGACCTAATGTGGAATATGAAAAGTTGGGGGGAGATGATGTTCATATTTACGAACCAGTTATTTATGAATCTATGTTGTCAAGATTTCATACTATTTCTCTAAAACAATAAACACAAAAGGTCTTTGATAATGTAACTTATCCAATATTTCTTTATAATGTTTTACTTTTTAGATGAAAAAAAAACTGATTTTCCTTCGTTGGTATCAAAACTAAAAATGTAATGTTTATGATTTCATCACCAAATCCAATTGTGTGGGTTAAAGGCTATTATAGTTGGTATCGGTGGATGTTTTATGTTACTTTGGATATTATGTTAGTTTCATGTGAGGTTATATTAAATGTATTGAATTCCATTATAGGTCTATAAGATTATGTTTTATCATAAGTTCAAATTATTAGACACCCATTTTGAGGTTTTAAGTGATAAGACCTTAAATTGAATAATGACACATTATGAGAGGTTTTATTAGGTTGAAGTATATGTAAATAATTGATTTAATGTGCAGTATTCCTCTAAATTTTATGTAAATATGTTTTAAAAAATATATAAAATTTCTGGTTTATATTATTTTGGATAATTAGGTAACTATAAGAACATAGGTTTTACGATATATATATCTATGGGATTGTAATGTGATTTCATGGCTAAGTAGTTAATTTTATTTTAGAAGAATATCACTGTATTTTTGGGATTTTAAGCTAAAATTTATAATATTACCTTTAAGGTTAAAATAATTTTTTATTTAGAGGTTAATAATATTTTTTTGGGTATAGGGTCATTTATATATTTAATGATTTAGTATTAACTGGGGTATTACTGTTAAATTTTGGATATTAATGTATCGTTTCATTATATAAATATTTTTTAATTTTTGGAATTACCTTACCATGTGATAACCATCTATTTTGGTTAATATCTAAATAGTTTTTGAATAGTTTTATTATCCCTTTTATGGTTATTTGGTCCTATAAAAGCTGATTTAATTTCTTCAAGCATAATAAAAAAATCATCTCGAATACTCATTGTTTATAGAAAAAAGGTGTGATTATAGTGGACATTGATTAAAGAATCAAATTCAACTTGTAAAGTATGTATATTTCCTTATTATCCTTGTCAAGAAGGAAGAGGAATTCCTAAAATCTAGGAAAATGATATTGTAAAATAATTATCCTATTACCATAATTTTTTATGATATCAAAGTTTATTTTCACACCTCTTTGGTTTATGGTTTTCTGGTTGTTAAATTTATATTGATTACTAACTATCTTTTGATCAATGATCTTTGTCACTCTATATCATTATTCAGGAATTAAGATTTTTTTACTTGTCTAAATCATTGGTTCCTACCAATTTTATCCTATTTGTAAATCTTGTATGTGTTTTTCTAGTTGACCATCGTACAACATTTTCCCTCTTATCAATATAAATTATTATTAACCCTTTATATGTTGTGGGATTACAAGAATGGTATTATTAAATTTACAACCTTATATTACTAAGATAAAGTAAAAATTTTGATGATGAAATTTATTAAATGGGAGAGGATATAACACCCTAATATTTTTGAAAGGAAAACTATGTATGATAGTGTATTCGACATCCAAAACTCAACTTAAACAACCTACAAAATATATAAACATTATAATATAATCATTAAATAGATGGGTATGAATTATATAAAATTTATTTTGATATATATATATATATATATATTCTACTTAAAATAAATTATTGATAAATGTTTAGTAATTAATCAATCAATTTTTATTAAAGTAATTGTATTCTTAAAAAATATTTTTTCTTTAAAAAAAGTATTAATTTTCATAAAAAATATTATTATAACATTTTAGATATTTTAGGAAATCTATTTAATAAATTTAAATTAATTTTTTTATTCAGAAAATAAAAAATTTAATTTGGATTAAATTTTGTTTTTTTTTCAGAGAATATAGATCTTTCAGTGAATAGTGAAAACACCGTTTTTTGTAAAAATGTCATTAATTTTCATTAATTTAATTAAATTTTAAATTACCATTTTGTTTTGAATGTGATTTCAAAGTACACAAGTATTATTTATTTATATTTATTTATATTTATTAAAATTAATTTCATTTTATTCATCTTTATATTGGCTTTTAGTTTAAGTAAATGTTTTGGTTTAAAAACAGGTTTTTCTAAAAAGTATTTTAATGTGTATAATGATTCTCCTTTTTAATTAATTAATAAAAACCTAAATGGGTAATTATTTACATTTAAATTAATGATGAAATAATAATAAATATTAATTTATATTCATAAAATTATTATTATTAGTCATATATTTAATATAAAATAATATTTTTAATGAAAAATACACTTCTTGAAACCCTAATATTTCATCAAGCCCATAAATTTATTTTTAAATTAATTGTTTCACAATTTAAAGAGAAATTTTTTTAAAATAATTCTATATTTTTAATAATAATAATAATTTATATTATCTAATAATTTAATCATCCATTTTTACCTTAATGAATTATGAAAAAAGTAAAAAATAAATACAATGGTTAAGGTGAAAATGGTTTTACTGGGGGTGAACTAAAAAGTTAAGGGTCAAAATGACCTAAAGGCATTTCTGAAAACAATTTTATATCCATATTTTGACCTTTTCATGTCTAATTCTAGATAATGGTTCATTTATTATCCTTTCTCATTTGAAAATGGGGGTAAAAATATTTATTTTTAAAAAATACAAGTGTGACACTCCCCTCACTTACAAAAAGACACCCAATGTCATATCATATTCACACCTTCAAATGTTTTGGCTCATCCAATCCCAAAAAAAATTATTTCTTACTTCCCTCCCCATATCATAGAGACCTTTTTTCATAATAAATCCATCCAAATATTTTTTTTGGTTCTTACCTAAGGAAGATGTCTGAAGAAGAGGTATTATTCTTAACTAAGTGTCTTTTTTATATTTCTTATTCCACCTCAAAAAATAATATAAAATTATAAATATATAATAACACTGGTATCTAAAATATAATGAAAATTTATTATGTTAAAATAATAACATAAATTTATCTCTTCTTTTACCTGCTGAGATTTTAAATAGTCATTTATGTGTACGACGAACTACCACCTTGTGAACTAATGTAATTTATTTTCCATCATTACCTCCCATGGCTTGATTTAAATATTGTGTAACATATCTATTTTTTCCATGTAACTTATTTAAATATATATATTAATATTATCAAGACTAGGATTTGATATAGAGTGTGATTCTGAGGCCCGGTGAGCCTGGAATTGATGTTTGAAATATATTAAATATAATGAAATACACATATAGATGTATTCTTGAAAAAAGTGCAATAACTCCCAAACTAATACTAAGATTATAAATTAGAGGATTGTTTTGAGGTTATATTTCGTTTTTTACCCTAGGTGAGAAAAAACCTTAGAGAATTTTGGATGTTCAATTCAAGCACTGTCATGGGAGGATTAATATATAAATAAAATAGTAATTTATTTTATTAAAACAATTAGAGTGACCTAATATTTATCAATAGATATTCTTCTATGAAAAAATCCATGGGTTATCCACATAACCCTCAAGATTTGAGACATATCATTGGATAGTCTTTCTCATATGAACAACAACCTGGTAATGGACTATCGATCAGTGTTCAATGAATCTTGAGGATCTCACCAATGAAAAATATTTGGATTCGTTATTCTCAGCGATTAATCCAGACTGAGGTAGGATGTTTATTTTATTAAGATTTATCCCTTTTTAGTATTTCCTATGATGAATTAGATTCAACAAACTAAAAATATCAAGGATCAAGCATTTTGCGGGTACGGTTTAGATTTGTTCTTTACTTGGTATTTCTATTGTTGGTTATATTATATCTCTTCATTTATCATTATAATGGAAACAAATTGAGGAAAACTAAAAAAATGATCGAGGTTCACTCCTCATGTTTTTTTTTCATTTTATCCCCCATTATTGACACATTCATTGCTTGAAATTTCTTTAGACTATGGTTTGATGAATACCTAATATTTGATTATTGTGTGATCATTCTTTGAAAAAATGAATCAATACCATGGGTAGAAATGTGATCAAGGATAATATTTTAAGGCATAAAGATGATGGATAGTCCATAGATTCATATTTGGGGAAACATGTTCTCTGTTTTTTTATTGTGTGAAGATGGGTGGCTTGAAGAATGATTTTCAAGAAGATTAGGGTAATATATTTGGTAATTAGGTGGAAGCGAGGCTTAGTGAGACCAGATTAGAGATCTCTATGAAATAACGGTGGTGGAACTGAATGTGAAGGTGGCGTGGTCATACACAATGGAGGAAACCTGGGTTTGTTTTGAAAATATCACATTACATGAAATTTAATCTAGGATCACATGCCATTTGGGGTCCTCTATGTGGCACTAGGGTTTTCACAGAGATGATAAATATCACATGGCATGTGACATGCATAACAAAGAATGTGATACCACTTTGAGACTCAACGTGTTCTTTGGGAGCACAATTCATGGGACCTAATCAGGCACATGTCTAGGAATACATCTAAGCTAGGGGTACCTAGGAAGAGTCTTGTACTAAGACATGGCCACATAAATGGGGCTGACAAGGGGTAAACATACATGGAAATGGGCACCTGATGTTATACTAGGTATACCCAGTGCTGAAGAGACATGACTTGTACTTATAGTACATGTCATGTACTTTTCTAAATATATCATGGATCCCTTATTCCCTTGATCCTAGATATGTATCATTAGTGTTATTACCTTAATCCTTTCTCTACGGGCTTATTATGGAATTATATCCCTTTTATATGATGGTGATCCCCTCTGAGGAAATTTAGTCTCGGATAGAGTTGCTGGATTCCTTTTCTAAGGCACTAGTGAGATCCTTTATAATCATCATCTTCCCTAGGTGTTCTTCTCAGAATCTTTGTGACCAACACTATACTGGTGGAGATCCCCTACATGGTGAGTGAATTCATATTTGGTTGTTTGTATTCTTAATTGCCTTGGGTGTGATTCCCATATTTGTATCATTTTCATCAGACTTATAATATTTACTTATTAGGGTCATAGTTGAAAGAGTACGACATTTCAAATGGATTCCATTAGTGTTATCTACCTCATGGAGTGTGTTATCTTAGATGATTGTTATTTGAAGCCTTCAGTCATGAATACTAGGATAGAAAAAAAATTGATCTTACCTTGGGACTATGTCTTTATTATAATAATATCTGGATGTTCTCATAATATATGTTTTTGACATATCCCTATGATGAGATGAATCCTATTTTTGATGATTTATACGTAGTTATTTTAGGGTGTCCTACTGGATATTGTTATACTCACCCTAGCATTGGATCTTCCCACATGTGTAATGTATTTTGCAGACAAACGACCATTTAATGAGATTATTGATGAAACAAGAGAAGATTAAGAATATTTTTTAGGCTATCCAGACCATGGTTCATTCTAGGTGTCACATTTTACTATAGACCAATCTTTCTATCGGGTTGGACTTTTTATAGTTTTTTGGTGGGGGTCTATTTCTCCCTTATAATTTTCTCATATAATTTTATACTATGATTGTTGGATTTAGAGGTGTTCATTAATTTCATATCATTTTTATTTAATATTTAATCATTTTATGCTCTTAGATATGTGTTTCTACACACATTTACCTTAGGCTAAGGCATACCATGAAAATCTTATACCTACTTGTCACAAGTTTCCAAGATCTATCATATTAGAGGTGGGCTTAGGGAAGTCACACTCAGCTTATTTCTGACGAAGAGGGACTTGGTGGGTAGGGTCATGAAAGAGTGGTATCAAAGGCATTGTTCCATCTTATGACCATAGTTTTGTAGTTTTTTCTGGTAGTGATAATGGTTTTAAATTTATGGAAACGGTGTTAAGTTATTTGTGTTCATCTTTTATGCCAAGGAATCCAGTGTTGGTGCAGCCATGTGATGTATCCATACACTAGGACTCTGATCATGTACCTCTCAAATATGTAAATTTAGAAGTTGGTTGTAGTGAAAGCAATTGTATATACATAATATCAGAATGGTTTGTAGTTTCCGTGACCTTTGTGAGTCATATCTACAAATATAATCATTGATTGTGGTACACCATGTCTATTTTAGGATACCTCTATGACATTTTTAAGTTAGGAATAAATAGGTGTATCATGAGAATGATTCCTTGAGTGATGAGGTATTGACATAAGGATATTTTCAAGAGGTTGTACCTCTAAGTGGTGCACTAGTCTTACCACCACCTTTCAAGTAGTAAATGGTACTGCCAGCACTAGGAGATGAGGTATACAGGCTGATTGAACTTCATGTGTTTCAGTGATAGTGAACCCTCATGTTTTGAGGAAATCCATACCCCTAGGAAGTTAAGTATTTTCTTGAGGTGGTGACATGATTATTTCATCTCTTCAAGACACCTACATACCAGATGGTAGTCCTGCCAGTGAACCTTCTAAATAACTATGTGGGATGTTGGTGGGGTTTAGTGACCTAGTAATATGATGAGGTGACTCATTTATTGTAATATTTTGGGTTCCTTTTTAGATATGGGATTTCTCTAGTTATGTTGATGTTTTTTCACATCTATGGGAACCTATAACTTTAGTAGGGCAATAAAACTGTGGATGAATATTCGTCAAGGTACACCAACCTCTCTCGGTACTCAATAGAAATGGTACATGATCAGTTATTTCAGGATAGTTCTTTCAAGTGACGTCTAAATATATACATCCAAGACCACATGGTACCTCTATGAATTTCTACCTATTCTAAGGTATCCGATCATGATTTTGTGGGTGAGATTTTCGTGGCTGAACAGACACATAATGTTTGTGCCAGTGGTGGAAACAGAGGAGCGAAGATTTCGACAGTGGGTATCTGATGATATAAGAAGGTTCCTAAATGTGTGATATTATTCATGAGACAATCCCAAGATATATGTTCTATATTTCATATCTCACTATATGGATCAAGTTATCCTATGGATATGCAGTGCTACTATTCTGATGATTGGACTCATATTGTGTGGGATTTTCCTACTCACTGTATGAATGATAGAGAGACAGTGTATCGACCACCTAGATAGAGGAAGTTGTTGGATATGTTTGGTTTATAGGGTGGTTGATGTGTCAAAGGATATGGTAGAGAATATGAAGGTGGAATACATTTTAACATTTTAACACCACCACCCCAAGGTGGTCTACACCAAGCTCAGGGAGCTAGGGGATGGGGTGAGGGAAGATGCAAGACGTTGAGGCTTATGAACTGGTGGCTCTATAGATTACAAGAGGTATAATATTTGTCTTCTCTCATTTAGATTAATTATTTTTAGACACGATTTTGAGCCACTCCTTTCTTTCTACTTATCTAGTTCGACACTTAGAGAATCTAGTTGAGCCTTTTGCTCAACCCTTTCACTTGGTGTCTCCCATTAGATACGACTCAGCAATCACACACTAATATCAATGGTCTGAAATTACTCTTAGATGTGTGTGTTTCTTTTTTGATCTCTTTATATCAAGGATTGTTCCATATTATTTCATCTTAGGTATAGACTTGTTATCTACCAATCATGCATAGATATATTGTTTCAGGCAGAGGATGTGGTGTCCTCCCAATTATGGGATGATTTTTTCTTTTCTGTGTGAAAAGGAAACCCAAGGGGAGTAGTGTGGTATCATTCATATTAGAGTGAATCCAATTACACAATATCTTTCTAGAATAAATATTTGTGTAGTCAAATCTATCAGATTTTAGTTTCATGTAGTGGTGGCGAAGTGTGAGGATGTGACAAGCTTACCTACCCACCAAGAGATATAATTTTGTGTTATCTATATGCCCGGATGGACCTAATATATATTATAGTATATTATATGGATCCTACAGGGCTTCGTGAGAAGAGGTTGTAGTTGGAGGACTTGTTGGACAATGGCTTTGTCAAAGCTAGTATTTCACTCTGGGCAGCCATAATATTGTTCACTAAGAAGGAAGACATGAGAATGAGGTTGTGTGTGTATTACCATATATTAAATAATGTTATTGTGAAGAAAAATTATCCAGTATTTATGATCAATGAACTCTTTATTTATTTGAGAGGGTTGTGATAGTTCTTAAATATTGACATCAAATCAGGATATCACCAGCTGTGAGTATGGGATGAGGATATACCAACAAGGGATTTCTAATATTTTTATATTATCTATGAGAAATAGGTCATATAATTTGGCATGAATAAATATATAGAAGTTTTCATGGAACTCATGAACTAGATATTTCATCCCTTCTTAAACTGGTTTTTGGTAGTCTTCATCAATAATATCCTAGTGCACTCGGTGTCTAAGGAGGAGCACACAAGACAATTGAGGATGACAATTGACATACTCTAAGAGCACCATGTTTATAGAATGCACATGAAGTTTCATTTCATGATTCATATGGTCCACTTTATAGGACATGTTATCTCAGTATATGGCATAGTAGTTGACCTAGTGAAATTTGAGGCAGTGTTAGCTAGGGCGCCACACAAGAACATGATGGATATGCGGATCTGCCATGGTTTTGTAGGATATAATTGGAGATTCATGCCTTATTTCTATAGGATATCAACTCACTTTATATATTTGACCTGAAATGGGAAGACTTTTCTGTGGAAATAGAGGTTTCAACAGTCTTTTCAGGGGTTGAGTAAGAGATTGATGACTACTCCCATCTAGAGATTGTCGAAGGAGGTTTTGTGTATGTACTATTATACGATTCATCAAGAAGAAGGTGTGGTTATGTTATGATATATATTCAGGTTTTTATTTCCTATGGTTCAATTTATTTGAGATCACATGAGAAAAACTATGCAACCCATGATCATGAGCTAGTAGAAGTTGTTTTTGCACAAAAAATGTGGTGACACTACCTTATGGGTGAGATATTTATCATCTATTTTTACCACAAGAGTCTCAAGTATATCTTCTCACAGAAGTATCTTAGCTTGAAATAGAGGTTATGTATAGAGTTAATCTATTATTATGAATTTTAGATTTATTTATACTCCTATAAGTGGAGTGTGGTAGAATATTGTCTTATTAGGAGTTCTTCTTCAAAGCTACTGAGAGAGGAATCAGAGTAGTTGTCCTTGTTACAATTTTCATTAGTGGATGCAGATGGAATATATTACCCATAGTTGATAGTTTTTACCCCATTTCTTCTATACTGAGTTATGAATTCTCATCATGTATATATAGACTATGAGATCCTACATACTAAGACATCCACTAGATGCTCTCTTGATAGATTTTATGAATTTTTATGTTGTGGGAGGAGGTTATAAGGTTTTTTTATTCATATCCTTTCGAATTCAATCTAGGTGTGGATAAGATTTAACAGGACCTAAGATGTCATTTTTGGTGTCCAAGGATGAAGAAAGAAGTTTCAACGTTTGCCTCTCAATGCCTTGTTTTTCAGTAATTGAAGTTTGTGAATTAGTTAATAGCAAGACTAGTTCAACCCCTTGAGGTGATAGAGTGAATTTAGGATAGTATTTCTGAAGGATTCATAATGGGGATTCCACAAAAATCTAGAGGAAATGATTTCATCTTGGTGATTGTATACTAACTCACTAAGTCATCCAAATTTATATCAATCCAATAGAATATTTTAGTAGAGAGATTTAGATTCCACTAGGTGCATAAGATAGTTTAGCTCCATTGAGTTCCCTCGATAATTGTTTATCACCATGATACTTGGTTCACATCTTGGTTATTGATGGGATTTCAAGAATCCTTTAGGGCTTAATTTCATTTGAGAACATCTTTTCACCAATGAATTAACATCCAACCTAAGTGGACCATTCATGTCTTGGAGGAAATAATGTGAGCTTGAATGATAATCTTTTGTCCTATTTGGGAGTATCACAAAAAATCAGTGGATTTTTTTACAAAAAAATATATCATTCTACCCTTAGTACAACACCATTTGAGGCCTTGTAAGAGGGACCCTATATGTCACCACTATGCTAGACTGACCTAGGAGTGTTAGTACATATGGGCCCAAAATTGGTGTGAGGAACTAAAGAGAGTGAAGATCCTATAAGATCATATGAGGACTTCAAAAATCCACAATAATTCTTATCGAAACCGGTGACATGGGACTTTGGAGTTTGAGAAAGGAGACCATGTTTTCTTGCTGGTCTCACCTCGATGTGGGTGGATGAGATTCGGAGAAGGTGGAAAGATACCATTGAGATTAATTGGCCCTTTTCAAATACTTCATAGAGTCAATGAGTTGGTGTACTAATTATCTCAACCCCTATAGTTAGACCTGTTACATGATTACTTCTATTTTCTATAGCTGAGAAGGTATGGGAAAGAAACATCACATGTTATTCATTAGGGTGTGATGTACATTAAGGATATAGATGTTTTTTATAGTACCCATTAGATATTGAGGATCTATAGGATAAGATCCTCCATGGGTGATTAATTCCTTTAGTTTATGTATAGTTGAAACACAAGAATATTTAGTAGAGTACCTTGGAGTAGAACACCCTGTTGTATACTCAGTACCCACATCTCTTTGTGTAACCATTTATTTTTCTTTTTGAGAAATAAATACCTAAGGTGGAGAGAATGTAACATCAATTTTTTCTATATAAATTCTTCAAATATATCTATTAACATTTTAGAGACCAGGAACTACAACAAAATTTGATTCTGAGGCCTAGGGATCCAGGAATTTTTGTTTAACATATATTAAATTGCGCATGTATAATTTTTCTAGTAATGAAAAATAACTCCCAAACTAGGACTCGGATCATAAATCTGATTATTTCATTGATCTCATAGAATTGTTTTTACCTTAGGCATGATATAACCTTAAAGTGTATCATATGTCCGGTTTGATCATATTCATAGGAATATTAATAGACAAATACATTTAATATTCCTTTTATTAAAAATATTTGATGACATAATCTTTCTCTATAAATGTGTTTCTATAGAAAAATATTAGGGTGAGCCACATAACACTAAATATTTCATTGAGATATTTGGAAGATCATTATCATATGAATAACCAGATCATGGATCATCAATCGATGTGAAATGAATCTATATGATCTCTCCAACAATAACAATGTGGATTCGTTCTTCACCAGTGATTGATCCAAACATGGGTATGACACTCATTTTATGTAGATTTTCCCTATTTGGTTTTCTATATAAAGAATGTAAATCAATTAACTAGAAATTTGTTTCATGTTTTGATATTGTTTTTGGGTATGGTTTAGATTTATCCAATATTGGAGATTTATATTTTTGATTATATTATATACCTTCATCCAAAATTCTATGGGAAAGTCATCATGGTCAACATGAGAAATGGTTGAGTTATATTCCTCATGTTTATGTTTTGTGTGTTTATTATCTTGTTCTTCACATGTTCATTATGGGAAATTCCTTTGACCCATGGTTCTAGGAATACCTAGTATTCGAATGTTGTACGACTGTTCATTGAAACAAGAAATAAATACCATGAGTAAAAATAAAATCAAGGATATGACTATGAGGAATGATGATAAAGGATGATTGATTAGTTCATATTTGGGGATACTTGTTCTTCATGTTTTCAGCATGCAATGATGGTGCAGCTTGACGAATTATTTTAGTGAGAAATCAAATTATGTTCTCTTGTGTGTAGGCAGAAGTGAGGCTTGGATAGAATAGATCCATGATCTTTGGGGGAGATCAGTGGAGGAATCAAAGGTGGAGGAAGCATGGGAATATGTGAAGGAGAAACAAATAGTTTATAAAAACACCAAATTACATGGAATTCCTCGGATCACATGCCATGTGTGAACCTATGTGTAGTTCTAGGGTTTTTATAGAGAATATAAATATCATAGAGTGTGTGATGTGAATCACATAGCATGTGATGTGCATCACATAGCATGTGATACCATCGGGAGAATCAGCATGTGCTCTGGGAGTACACAAATTGGCATAAGACAAAGCGCATAGCCAAAAATAGGGACTAGAAATGGGTATACTAGTAGATTCATGTTCTTGGACTTGTCCTTGTAAATGGGTGTGGCCAGGTGTACGTGAACAAAAACATGAGAATATTTTGTGATACATCAGAAGACACAATGCCAATTTGAAATTCCATGTACCTATAATACGTGCATTATACTTTTCCAAAGATAGATTAGATCCCTTGTTCCCTCAAGTATGGAAAGGTTTCATTAGGGTGTGTTCCATTGATCCTTTCCCTAAGGGTTTATTATGAACTTGCATCCTGAGTATGGGATGGTGATTCCCTATGAGGAACTTAAGTATTGTATAGAGTTTTTGTAATCCTTCCATGAGGCCTAGACTAAGATCCTCTATCATAATCATCAACCCTTTGTGGGGTAATAAAAATCATTGTGACCAACACTACATAGTCATTGATCCCCTACTTAGTGGGTTAATCCAGATTAGGTTTTAGTTATTCCTCTTGGAATTAGGTGTGATCTTCATATGTGTTCCGCTCTCTTCATACTTCTAGTGTGTACTTATTAGGGTGAGACCCAAACAGTACAACATCTTAGAAGGATTTCATCAGTGTTATTTGACTCTTGTAGTGTGTTCTCAAAAATCAAAGTTATGTGTAATCCTTGACCATGAATACTATGATAGAAAATACTTTTATGGAATTTTCCTTAGATTGTGTGTCTTCTATAATTATATTGGATGTTATTATTATTTATGTTGTTGTCATATCCCTGTGATGATCTAGCTATTATTATTGTTGATTATTTATTCATATTTATTTTCATGTATCCTGATAGTTATTATTTCACTCACCCCTGTATGGGATATTCCCACATGTTTCATGTCTTATGCAGACGTTTGACTATTCAATGGGGTTATTAGTACACAAGGAGAAGATGAAGATCCATTTTTTGGATATAAAATTGGTGTTTTATTCTAAGATTTAAATTTTACTATAGTTATATCTTGTTATTAGGTTGTAAATATTTAATGTATTTTATTGTCACTTTATTTTTCCCTTGTTACTTTCTCATTTTTTGGTATACTATGATTATGATATTTAGACATGTGTTTGAATTTGGTATCAATTTCATTTTACATTTTAGCATCGTATCGGCTTGGAAATGTATGTGAGCATACAATTACCTTTCTATAAGGCCTCCCATGTGATTGTTATGCCTACTCAACATGGGTCACTAATACTTGGCCTATTGGAGGAGGGCTTGGGATAGTCACACTTGGCTTATCACCAATGAGGTGGGCCCCGGTGGGTCAGGTTTTGATAGATGGAGTCAAAGTATATATATGGTATTTTTAACATATATATACTTATAAAAATATTATATCACATATACATTTTTACTTTCCATTACATGGTGGATACAATAACATTTCTTTTTTGTATGGAAGACTTTTTCCTCATGATGTTATGTGATTTTTTTCACAAATGCTTTACATAGAAGGTAATAAGGATAATGTTAATGAATATATATGATATACATTACATAATTATGATATTTCTGACGTATTTATTATTCTTAAAAGATAATATATCATTTTCTTTCTTACACTGAAAATTGATAACATCATTCCTGTACACATGTGGGCTACCGCCTCCACGAAGAGATGTGATTTTTTTTCATCACCAAAGCACATAGATGATACATATCAGATTATTTAATGAAATAATATATTATTTATAATATTTTTTTAATTATGGAATGATAAAATATCACTTACCATATTTATATAATGATAGATGAAAAATGGAAATGTTACTCATGCATGCGTACGACCTACCATCTCTATGACTGATACATAATTCATTTTTCATAAACATATTTCATGATTGG
Source organism: Viscum album (assembly GCA_963277665.1). Classification (NCBI taxonomy): domain Eukaryota; kingdom Viridiplantae; phylum Streptophyta; class Magnoliopsida; order Santalales; family Viscaceae; genus Viscum; species Viscum album. The sequence continues at coordinate 1,190,071,578 of OY728123.1, read as the reverse complement.
TTTTAAAAATATAATTTTTGTATAATATAATAAAACAACCGATGTGGATATAACTGATTAAGTATTTGAATATTTAATTACAAATAAATAATGAGAATTATTTAATTATAATTTATTAAACCTAGATAAGTTCATTAAGAAATACAATAATTGTTATAATATTATTATACATGATTTAAAGGACACATGTGGAAATTCTTGACTTGAGTTAAGGGTTTCCCATCTTTCTTTTACTTCTATGATACATATGTTATATTCACAAATTATTTATTTTTTATGGTGTATATGCTTCCTATTTTACATATAATATCATTAATACATTATACATCACGGTTCCTTAGGTTTCAATTTGAATTATTTCATCCAAGGGGGTTTTACTTGAGTGTTACTAAGAGGTAAAGAATTTCATAACTCAGTTTCTTTTCATAAGGTTATATTACTTATTAACTGTATTTGATATTATATTATTATGTGTTTAATTAATTTTTATTATATTATGTTTTATTTCTTATTTCTGTATATAGATTTACATTTCATTCGCATAAAAATTTCATTTAATTCATTGGTATGTTTTTGTAAGGGTTTCTTATCTCAAATTATCTTTCTTTGAGTCATACATTTATGATGTCCACCTATATTCATTTGTGACGTATATATACTACCATTTGAAAATTTATATTATGAAACTACTTATGTTAATGATATTTAAAGTAACATTTTATGACATTCTTTCATGTGGATTATGATTGAAGAGTTACCAAAGTGGGAAATGAATTCAATTATAATCTCATTTCTTGTAGAATTGTTCATGTTAAAGTTTCTTTTAGAGGAAATAAGTTGATTTAATTTTATTAATCAAAATATATATTATTATCCTCTATTTATAAATGGGGTTCATAGATTTTATCTTCAGTTACTCTAATATTTATTGAAGAAATATCAAGAATGTTTTTTATAAGTGATAAAAATCATGTATCTTCTTTTAGATCAGGTATCTTTCTATTATATTTCCATTTTTTCTAAAATATTTTCAAAAATGATATTTTCAAAAAATAAATGATTTAATAAATCTATTCTACACAATATTTTACTTACATTGAAGGGTTTTAAAATTAAATTTCCTAGTATTTTCTAATTGGTCCAAATTTGACTCCATTTTTAAAAATATTTGGAAAATAATGTTTATTTTCAACACATATGACATGAATTGATTTTCCCATCATCATGACCATTATTTTCTTTTATTTTTTCCTTTATATATCTCCTAGGTTTTTTTAAATAAAATAATTTTCACTATATTTTTGTGAATTTTTAGTTTTTAAAAATTGATTTTCAATTGAAAAATGTAATCTTCCTTAAGAAAATATTAATTATCTTTTAATGGTATTTTGATTCATCAACATCAGTAACCCTTGTTGTTACTTATTCTGCAATGAGGATATTTTTTAATGATCACATCCTCATTATTTTTCTAAATGGATTAATATAATTTCAAAGATATTTTTATGGAACCCATTTTTTTCCACTAGTTTTTCATGCTTAGAATAGATTTTTATGGAACATATTTCATTTACATAGGTTATTCATGTTTCAAAGATATTGTTATGGAACCCATTTCATTTCCATTATTTAATAATGTTTCAAATAGATTATAATGGAACCCATTTATTTTTCATGGGATAATCCTCTTTTGAATAAATTTTTAAAGAATTTATTTCTTTTTTTTCATGGGTAAATCATGTTTCAAAGTGATTGTAATGGAACCTGCATCTTTTCCATGGGTTAATAATTTTTCATATAAATTTTTATGGTACCCATATATTTTCCATGGTTTAGTCAAGTTATGATAATAATAAAGGTTGTTTAAATGAGTTTATGATTAAATTAATGCTCAATGTACTTTATTAATGATATAGATCTTAGAAATTATATATGATGGGTGCACCTAGATAGCATCGGGTCAACTGGATATAGATTATATGATGGGTGTTTCTAGATAGAACTAGGTGAACCCGATATATCTTTTACAATGGGTGAACCCGTATAGGATCAGGTGAGTCTGATATAGCTTATGCAATGGGAGCATCCAAATAGTGCTCTAACGTATTGGGTAATGATTATGATCTCCTAATAATTATATTATAAATCAGGCGTATATTTATTCCTATTGTAATATTTATGTGTGGGTTCTATGATGATGATGTTCTAAGATAGAAATAAATTTTTATTATACTTTATATGGGTTATAAATGTTTTTATTATCAATATTGATATCACATGGCTCATGATTATTGATTTTGATGACTCTTGACTTTTTAAATCCTTATTTCATGCTTTCTTATTTGATGATCTAGGTATTAATGGGTATGAATTCTCTTGTGTTATTCTCATTCACTTTGATTGTGTTATCATATCCTAATTATCATCATAATATCACTAATGAAATTCAATTGTTAATTCTTATTTTTACGCATAATAATAATTTGATCTCACCCTTATTATGTTTCCTTTTCCCCAAATGATCAATAATTATATAAAATAAATTATTTATATATGGGTTTCGTATGGATGATGATAATGGCCTAATGTGAAATAGGAAAATTTGGGTACTGTGGGAGATGATATTCATCTTTATGAACCATTTTTTATGAATCATTGATGTTAATATTTTTTCCTAATTCTCTAAATTGTTAAATCTAAAAGTTCCTTTAAAATGTAATTGATCCAATATTTCGTTTTGATTTTTTAATTTTTTATGATGAAAATTAGTTCACATTATTTTTTATCAAATCTATAAATTTAAAGTTTATGATTTCATCACAAAATATGAGATTGTGGGTCAGTTTTGTTGCAGATTGGGGTTATTGAATCACCATCCAATGTGTAAGATATCAGGAAAACATATAGAACATGGATAAATAGGATATCCAGTTCTGTCCAAGAGAATAATCTAAAACAACAAAGTTTTAAAATATATTTCAAGTTATAAATTTTAGTCTCAACTCATTGAAATATTTATAGAATTAAACCTAAGTTAGCCTTATTAAAATAATATCATTTTTTTATTTCTTCTTTTCCCAATTTATTTTACTTTCATGGAAAGGTTATAAATTATGGAGGTCCCCCTTATCTTATGATTAATAAATTGACAAAAAAATCACAATCATTTGCATCATATCATCTATTTTGAATAAAAATGTATCCCTAAATGTAAATAATCCTATTAAGATACACATTGTAAAAATATAAATATGACTAGAAATAAAATATGAATAATGTATTGGAATAATTGCTCCTAATGTGAAAATATGTGCTTAAATAAGGAGGTTATTTAAGTAAATTATTCTTATTCTCATAGAGAAATAAGGGTTGATGTAGGGGAACTATAACGTTTTCCTAGATCCATTTAACTAAAGTGTGTGGATTAGACTTTCCTAGTGTTGAATGTTGTCCTTAAATCTTTATGACTCTTTCATTTATACCATAACTATTTTCTAAGACATTCGTAAAAGGCTTAGATAACATTGACTTGGCTTTTTCTCATACTTCCCTTCATTTTTTTTATCCAAGTAATTTGTATGTCTTTTTTTACACAATTTAAGGAATTATAACTGAGTTCATATGGTAGTTTATATTTTAGTGTCACAAATATCTTACAAAATCATTTTTTACTTTTTAAAGTCAAATAAATCTAATTTTTTTATTAAACTTATGAATTTTTATGTAAATATTTCTCCCCGGAATTGGGGTATAATAATAAGATGAGGACAATGTTAGATGCCAAATAATATTACATAGGCATCACAACATATCCTATTAAAATATAAATAAATACACACATAGTTTGGGTTTGTGATTTAACTTGATATACTAAAAAATTTTGAAGTCAATAAAATAAATATTCCTGAATCCAATTTAATGTAAAATTGTATATTAAAGTAAATTTTCACTTAGTATGCATGAGTTAAAGATATTGAAATGATTATGCATTGGTATATAGAAACTATTTATCAAATTCAAATATAAATCCCATCACCATACTATTAGACAATCATATATGGTGTTAGAGTAGTTTTATTTTAGATATATTCCTTGGATAAGTTTTAGAGAATCATATTATAGGGGAATTTTCCATCATAATAAACTATGGGGATCCATTCATATAAGATAATATACTTATTATAAAAATTCCAATTAATAATTTTTGGGATAGTTTATTTTTACAATGTTGTGTGATGTGATATCCCAAGGATCATATAATATGACTGAGAATATTAAAGGGGTTTTAGAATGAGATAATATAAGCCTACTTGCAGAAAAGGATTTATGTTATGATAAACTAGGTCTTGATGTTAACATGGGTTTCTATAAAAGTAAAAAAAGAAAATATTTATCTAAAAACATAATATTCATTATAAAAATTAAATTTTTCATTGGAAATTTCATATTCCTATTCAACTATTTCATATGAATTTGTAATTTTTCATTATAAGAAAAATATAAATAACTCTATGACTTATATGGTCTCTTTGAGAGCTAGCTAAGGTAGCAGATCGAATTTCTATGGGATTGATTCATGAGAAGACCTATATAAAAATATGAGGCCTATATTTTTAGGTTTCAAGATATATTTTTTTATCACATCATAAAAGATGATGTCATTTTGTAAAGAAAGAATATTCATTATAGAAAAAATGGAAATTATAATTTTTATAAGAATCATTGAAAATTACATAAGAGTATTATATTGTTGAGTAAGTTTTTATCATTTTCCATTTCAATGAGATAAATTAGTCACATCATAGAGGGTTTTCTCACTCCATGAATATGGTGGAGGCATATTTTTATGCCTCTTCTAGTTTTAAGGTCTTTTCACAGAGGGAGTGCCACACCATGGGAGTTAAATATGCATGAATTTTTATTTTAAAAGTAAAATTTTCCATTATATAAACGAAAAATATATATCATAGTGTGTGAGTCAGAGTAGGAAATTTTTTTATGTGAGTATATAATTTCATTGAAAAAGTTTACATGTCATGATAAGTTATGTCATTCCATGGATGTAATGAGGTTTGGGTTTAAGGTTTTAAAGGAAACTGAAGGTCGCACCATAGAGATATTTCTCATTTCATTATGGGGTCATGAAATTGTGCCTATGTAATTAAGAAACCTATATTTTAGTAGTAAATTTGGGGTATTTTGAGAGAGGATATTGACTTAGAATTGAAAATAATATTTGGTTTCATTTTCCCTAAATATCAAAGGTTGATTATTTATTAATCTAAAAGGAAATGTAGTAATTATATAAAGATATGAGAGATATAATTCTAATTCAAAATTTGGGAATAAGTGTCACGGAATAGAATAATTTAAATTAAATAAGATTAATGGAGAGAATAGTAATATAGAATTATAAAATACTATTAAAAAGTGATGAAAGAGATCTGGAAGGTACTTTTACTGGAATATTGTAGACTTCATCGGTGGATGAATGTGGAGTAGAATTAGTACACCACATAAGTTTAAACTCACTCATTATTCATGAATATAAAGGAAACAAAACTCATAGAGGTAGTGATACATTTTATTTTTTGAGAATAATGATTTATTTGTTTATATAAGTATTTAAAACGTAAAGGGTAAGTGTGGATACTCTAAATTATAATCTAAAAACATTTCAATTAGTTTTTAAGGTTCTTTCTATGTCGTCATTGGATGATCCTTAGATTAGCTATGTTTTTGTGAAATGGATAAAATTTATTAAATATATTTTTTAATTAATTTATCTCTTTATAACTATTGTGAGTGAGTGGAGTGTTCTTGATATAGATGGGGTAATATTACAGGTAAGTGTTCTTAAAAATCAATAAAGCCTTATTCAACCCCCTTATCATAGGTTACTACCTTTCCTAGAACCAAAATGTTGTGTCAATGCCAAAGGATATTGGTATAGTTTATTATCTTTGATGTAATGTTAGGGGTCATTGTTCATATGGGGATCAAATATTAATTGATTTTTTTTAAATATGGAATAATTGGATGAAGTACTACTTATGATAATTGGGAATGGATATGTGCATATCTTCTATACATGTAATTTTCACCATCATTGAGAGAGAAGAATTATTGGATAAAGAATGAATGGAACATGATGTTTATGCCAAAGGTGTAAAATCATTGAGAATAGAATTATCTAATTTTATATACAAAAAGGTGATTTCATATAAATACTCACATGAAAAGTGGAAATATTTTCAAAACATTTATAAAAGAAATTCCAAATTATATGAATACAATTTGAAGGTACTCTATAAAAAGTATGAGGATTTGAGGATGGGACCAAATTAGTCTGTTTATTCATTATTTGATCAGTTGAACATCACTATAAAGGACATTCATATACTTAGATAAAACCATGATGGTAACAAAATCATAAATAGGATACCCTAAAAATTACCATGACATTTAAATTTTAACGTCTTTATAATCGAAGACAATGACCCAAAGTATGTGATGATTTATAGTCTTCATATAACTCTATTTGTATACAATATGGGAAACAATGATAATGAGCCATTTATTAAAGATAATTATCATGAGGTGGGGTTTAGGTAAATTAAGACACTTTTTTTAAGATGATTATGACGATGGGGAAATCAATGAGGTGATGTATTTAATTTCATCAAACATAAAATAACAAAAATTAAGATATAAAGGAAAGATCCCACATTATTGATTTAGATGTGGTAAATTTTTGAATCTTATAGTAAGGATACCAAATAAATTCCAAAAGAATGATGATGGTGAAGAACCCGTGAATAATTTATCTATGGATGTGAAAGTAAAGAGTTATTCATAACAAAAATTATTCAAAATGAATAAATTTCTATATATATAAGATATTATCTAATAAGAAAATTTTTTGGAGTAAGTTGAGGACTAAAAAAACCTCAATAAATAATTATTGTTAGATATAATATACAAAAAAAATATTTGAGGATAGAAATTATTAAGATTCTTAAATTGAGGGAAGAGTATACCTCAAGGTTAAACTACAAGCTTCTCTTAAAAAATTGATTTTTGGAAGACTAAAACTAAGAATTTCAATGTTGTGGTACATGACTCTAAATTAATTATGTATTATAAATAATAATTTCAATCCATGTTATCAGATGATATTAAATGAATTAAGCCATGAAATTCTAGAAACATAGATAAGGAATTTGAGCTCAGTATCAAAATAGAAGTGTGGACTTGCATCATTTAAGGTTTAGTATATTCTAAGAAACATTATGTAAATAATATTAAGGATCCTAAAGGAAAATTTTTCTCAAAGTGTTGAAATATTGATGATCAATAAATAATTATAACTCCAAATATTATATCAATAATTTGAAATGTATGAGTTGTGGAAAAGTATAAGGAAGTTCATAGGGGATCAATGTAGTAGTTAGACCCTTTTACACAAGTTTAAAGATTCAGAAATAAGGGAAAATTTATTTAGTGTCTTTATTATAATAAAAAATCACTATAGTTTTATGTGAGCCTTAAGAACCAACACCCTTAAAGAAATTTAATTTGTGTGAGGTAAAAAGGATAGAGTAGAAGTAGTGAAGACACACAATAATGAACCTTGAATTCAGTATTGTTATGGAATGGTGGGGCTTATGAAATATGTGTCTCCCATAACAAAAATTCATTTCAAGGTTCAAGATATAAAAATAATGATAAGAAAACGTCTTATAATTAAAATAATTTTAACGGATATTGTTTTTGGTGTGAAGTTTATACAAAAAAAAAATCATGCATTGTTCATCAAGGGTATAAAAATGTATGATAATGAAGACTCAAAGAAGGATATCTAAATAGTTATAAGAATAATTATGTCAGATGAAAACTAATAGTTTATTTAAATTCATTCAAGATGAGGATGATTCAATTTATCTAGAGATGAAACAATATAATCTACCACTAAAAGAAGGATAAAAATGAATAAGGATCAAGAAAGTAAAAGGTGAGAATTCCAGTATCACTAAATTTTATTTGAATGATATATTTTGGACTAGAGTATGGAATTTTGATTCTGGTTATACATCCCACATGATTGGAAACTAGAATATTGTCATGAGAATCAAGTATAAAATGGTTGGGTTAATCTGTTTTGAAAATGATCAATGGTTAAAGATCATAGGATTTAATAAATCCAAAATAAGAGCAAACAATTTGGGGTGCATAAGAGTCTTGATAATGTTAGAGTGGCTCTTTAAAGCACATTATTTATTTATAATTCTAATAATTAAAAAATTATATTATTTATAAGAATATTTTTTTAAATTTAATTTCACATTAATTATTTCATCATGTATTATTATTATTATTAATATTATATTTTATTAATTTGGTTAAATCTATAATTATTTTTGTTAAATATCATGAAAAAATAATTTTCCAAATTTACTTTTTACCCTTATGCTTGCTTTATTTTTTTACCCTTACATGATTATTTCCTTACCCTTATACGATCTCTAGAAATTCCATTATAACTTTATGAAACATTTCTTGTACCCTTACATAAGCTACATAAATTAATGTTAACCTTTATACAAATCTTTTTGTACTCTTAAAAACATATAGAATTATTTTGTTACACTGACACAACTCATTTATACCCTTACATAGAATGTTGAGATTGGTTTTTACCCTTATGAAGCATTTAAGATTACCCTTCTTCATATAATTTAATTTCATGTTTAACCTTACACAACAGATATATTTTAAAGGTCACCATTATATAAATTTCAAAAAATAAATTTCCTCTATGCATGGAATTAAAATTACCCTTATGTCTGTATAAAATTATGATTTTCTACAGATTACTTTGTTTCATGATTTTTGTGATATATTGATTTTTAGAATGAAAATAATAAATTTTTTAACTACTTTAATGATTAAAACAACTCTTATAAATGATATAGAATCTATGCAAAGTGTTTTTAAATTGTTTAAAAAACTTTTATATAAAGAGTAATTGTGTTATTCATTTATTAATATATTTTTATAGCATGAAACTAAAATATTTTTAATCTATTAATTTGAGTTGGTTTATTTGATTTTAATGTTTCTAAAATAATTTTTTAGTCTAATTAACTCATTCAAACTTTTTTTATTCTTTTTAATGAAGTTTATTTTAATAATGATATTATTTCATGTTAAATATAGGAAAAATATAAAATTAAAATTTTGAATATTATATTTTGAATCTATGTGATATTTATGAGGTATCATTGAAATATTCTTATGGAATTATTTTTAACTCTTTAACGTGTGATTTCCAATGTTTTTGAATTATTCAAATGGTTTTAAATTCAAATTATAGAATTATAAATATTCCCCCTAATAATTCTAGACTATTATTATTATTTACTATTTTGAATTACCTAATGGATTACTTGTAAATGTTATGTTATTTATATTTAAAAGAATCAATGAATTCCTGGAATAGATATGGTGTATAAATACATTTGTAAACATATACTATAATTCAATAAAAGAATAGAAGGCATAATATATTAATTGTACATTCTAGTTAAGTTCCTCAAGCTACATTCAAAAGAAAAATGCTTCATCATTCTTAATCTCTTGTTGACGTAAATTTTTGGAATTCTTATTATTCATTGTTAATATACATTTAAAGGACTAAGATAAATTTTTATACATCATAATTTCTTTCTAAAACTCTCTAGTTATTCTTTCATTATTCTATTTATTTATTCTAGTATGGGTAGAGTTTTATACACATAATCATTTCACATAACATGTTATAATACCTATAAAAATTAGTCATTAGTTATTATAATCTAACAAAATGTAAAAATTCTTTGGTTGAGAATTATAATTTTAGAAAAGGATGGATTTTTTCTACTCCCACAAAAGGAAAATTTGGTTTGGGGTTTCTCCCAAGTAAAATTCCTCAGATGAAATTGATTATATTTTAAAATTCTAGGTCTATGATGTTCTCTTGTAAATGTTTCTCTCATATCATACTAGTTCAATACTTCATCAGCTAGAGTGTTAAGAGTGCAATAGTTTAATTAGACTAAACCACTATAAATTTCCTTTTGTTTGACTCTTTAATTTTTTTCATACTCTCTTCACACATCCACTATTTTAATTCATTTAAGAAATAATTATTTAATATTTTTAATCCACTAAATTATGAAATTATTTGTTTAGAACTTTGATAATTTTAATAAAATATAATTCACCCCCACCCACATGCCTCTTTTCTGACTCCATAAACATTCTACCCAGTCACTTGTTATGATAGGTTAACCTTCTTAAAAGAAATTAGCTTTATTATTATTTTTCCTGATACCAAAAAAGTTGTATCATATGTTGAACTTAAAAACTTTTTGCCTATATTTATATTATTATTATTATTATTATTTTTAGATAACTTGTATCATATTCCTTAAAAATACTAAGGAAAGATCTATTTCTTATGGTTGGAAAAAAAATAAAATTTTCAGAATGAAGAAATAAAATCAGGGGTGTGAGAAAAAATCTTCTGAAGTAAATAAGTATTCAGGTAATGTATATAATATGGTTAAATCAGGTGAGGTTAGTGATTCTAAATATTCTATTTTTAGTAATATAATTTTATATGAAATGGATTAGATTTATCAACCACAACGTCAAAAAATGACAGATTTACATTTATCTATTGTGGTAAAATATAAGAAAGTTTCTGAAGAAAATAAAATGTTATATCTTGAAGTTTAATGGTTAGGAAATTATGATCTTGAAGTATGAAAGCTTAGAGATGAGAATTATAATTTTAATTATTTTCATTCTAAAAATAAGTTGGAGGATGAAACTAAATCTAATTGTCTATTATATAATTTGTCTCAAGTTGATAAAAAATGTTAGAATCTTAAGGTTGAAAATGAAAAGTTGAGAAATTGTGCTTCTTGTAAAAATTATAATGTTTTTATGATATTAAATTAAAATATGACTTCAAACTTTTTTTGAAGAGATGGAATTATTTAAATATTATATGTTTATTAAAATAGTTTCAAATTCCAACAATGATTATCCTGATCATTTTTTGAAGTGTTATATTGAATGGAAGATTAGTTATTCTTCAGTTATATATTATAAATGTGGTTTTCATAGACATTATTCTAATAATCATGGTGAAAATTTTATATAGTAATTTGGGAACATAAATGTACATTTTTATTAATATCATATATGATCCAATATTCCATGAATTCCCAAATATTGGGTGTCCAAAGGTAATATTTTAAATCATGTTGGGCCAAAAATGGCATAGATGCCCAAATATTTTAATTATAATATTTTCAGTATGAATATTAATATTTTTTTATTGTATGATACCTTGTAATTTCCTTTAAAATTGTTTTCATTTTGGATAGTGTGTGTGAATTCAATGTTTTATATATTGGTTTACTCGAATGTGCTATATTTGTTTGAATTTTGTGCATATCTTTTATAATTCATTGAATATCATATTATTATTTTTCATTGATACGTTTATATTTTTTTGAGAAGAATAAAGTTATGTTAATATATCAATTTTTTCTATATTTATTTATTTTAATAGATTTTATATTTTATGATTCAAATATTATATTTTTGGGAGATAATGGGTTTTATATTTAAATATTTTTCCTTATTTGTTTAAAAATAGTGGAAAACTATTTTAATATTATTTTTAATCTTTTTAAACAATTCTAAAAATGTGGGAAAATTTTGAAATTCATATCTTTTTTTACTATAAAAAAATTGGTATATTATTCATGTGGATTCCTAATAACTTTATTTATTTATTATTTTTATAATGAAATATTATTGTTTTTATTTATAATAATATTGCTAAAAAATTTAAGTGTTCATTAATTACTTCTTCATGTATTTTATTTATTCTAATTATTATATATAATTTTTTTGGTTAAATATATAATTAATTTTGGTTAAATGTTGTGAAAAATTAATTTTCATAGTTTATTTTTTACCCTTATACTTTTTCTTTATTTTTGTTTTACTATTATTTGAATAATTCCTTAACCTTAGTTGGGGTATTGAAATTATATTCTATCATTAAAAAACTATTATTATAACCATATACAGGATATATATATTCTTGTTTACCTCACACATATCTCATTTTTCCCTTATGCAATGTATGGAATTATTTTATAACCCTTATGTAACTCATTTTTATCCCTATGCAACATATTGATATTGTTTGTTACACTTAGGGTTTAAGCTTACCCTTACATGGCCTATTTAATTTCATATCTACCCTAAAACAACCTATATATTTTGATGGTTTCCTTTAGGTAATGTTTTCAAATTATGTTTTAAATTTTTGAAAGGAATCAAAGTTACCCTTAGGTAGGTATAAAATTCTTATTTTTCCTAGATTACTATGTTTCATGATTTTTATGATATATCAACTTTCTTCATGAAAAAAAATAAATTTATTAAATATTTTAATGATTATATAAATTCATATAAATGATATAGAATATATAAAAAGTAGATTATATTATTTCAAATAATTTTATATGAATATAAATTATTTTCTTAATTCATGCATATATATTTTCAACATGAAACTCAAATATTTCAAATGTATTATTTTGAGTTAATTTATATGATTTTAAAATTTATAAAATTAGTTTTTATTCCAATGAAATCATTGAAATTTTTATTGTTTCAATGAATTATATTTTAATATTGATATTATCACGTGTTAAATATGGAATAAAATATGAAATTACAATTTTAAATATTGTAGTTACAATATTAATGATATTTAAAAGATATATTTGACATATTATTGTGTGATTTTTTCGACCTATTTAAGAGTTGTTTAAAATGGGATTGAATTGTTAAAATATTTTTAAATTCAAATGATAAAATTATTGATATTTTGTTTCTCTCTCTCTCTGTTTGATAATTTATTATTATTATTATTATCATTTTTATAATTATTATTTATTTTTAATTTCATAATGGATCACTTAGTGGTGTTATGTTATTTCTATTTCAATTCATTTAGGGATCCATGGAATATATATGGTTTAAAATTATATTTTTGAACATACACTGTAATTTTATAAAATAAAAAAAGGCATAATGCATGAACATTACATTCAAGTGAAATGATGAGATATGCATTTAAAAGAGAAAAGTTTCACCATTATTCATCACTTATTGATATACATTATTGGAATTATCAAACTTAATCATTAAAATCCATTTAAACATCCATGAATAATTATTATAAAAAAACATTTCTTTCTACAACAGTAGTGATTTTTTCATTGTTTTATTTATTTATTCTATGATGATTAGAGTTTTATACACATAATATTTTCACATAATATATTTAACTTCCTATAAAAATTATCCATAAGTTATTATCTACTAACCAAAAGGTAGGACTCTAAGGTTGGGGTTACACTTTATAGAAAATTCTAGGTTTTTTCTGCTCCTACAAAATGAATGTTAGTTTTGTGGATACTCCTTTGAAAAAGTATTCAGATGGGATTTAACCCATTGAAAAAATATGGGTTTGTGTTGTTACCTCGAGTAATTATCTCTCATGTCTTAGTGGATTCTATACTCTATTGTTTGTGGTATGAAGTGTGGACTAGGTCAATTAGATTGAACCACTATAAAATTTCTTGTGTTCATCTCTTTAATTTTCTTGATACACTCTTTATACATCCACTATTCAAATTCATTTAATAAAGAATTGTTTAATATATAAAAGAATAACTTATATAATTATTTTTTAATAAAATGGATAATTTTAAGAAAATAAAATTCACCCCCCTCTTATCTATTGACATCAACCATTCTCATCCATCAGTTGGTTGAAGGCGATGGTCATAATCTGCTAATTATAAGTCAATTATGTAAATCAGGTCATGTTATCAACTTCAAAAAGAATGTTTGAATCATCAAAGGAATATATGATTTAGTTTTTATGAAATATAAGTGAAAAAAGTGGGATCTCTATCTAATTTGTGTAGAATAAGATAAAGGATTCCATTAAAGGGATAAGGTAACATGTCATGGAATAATATTCTTTGCCACTTTAGTTGAAATTTTATAAAGGACTTTGGGAATAATGAAGGATCTCTTGACATCCCTAACCATTCATGTTCTCTCACTCACATGTCTAAAACTTTTCAAAAGGGGAATATGATTAGAAATTCTTAAAAGATAATGGATAATAAGTTGATGAGATTGCTTTAATAGGTTCATGTGGATGTGTATGGGCTAACATCCCACAAGTCCATGGATAGTAAGAGATAATATATTCCTTTTATTCATTATTTAAGTAGTATGGTTTGGATGATGGTTATCTCTTATAAATATTAATTATTAAATTTCATTACAAGATACCATTGATTAGGAAAGAAAATTCTCATTATAAATTTTGAAAAATTAGACCAATAATGGTATAGAGTTTACTAAAAATAAAGTAAAGGACTTACTCAAAAAGTATAGGATAAGAAATAATGTTTTGAGAGAGATGACTCCATAAAAAATGGAATCATTAACGGAAGGAACCAAATTTTGATAACATGACTCATACAATGGTTTTAGATAAGGGCCTACTAGATAAGTATGGTAAGAAAGTAGTGATTAAATCGGTTTATATCATTAAAAAATATTTATATGTCTTAATAGAGATAATACTCCTTATGAGATGTCATATGGGAGAAATGCAATATTTTAGTACTTTTGAATCTTTATAAGTAAATTATTTATTCTAAATAAATAAATGAATTATAAGTTTCAAGATCATGGGGATGAAGGTAATCTCCTTGGATACTTATATAAGAAAAATGTATAAAAATTATACAATTAAAGGATTGGGAAACCATTAGATTTGAAGAAGTAATGATTGTTAAAAAATGAGGAAGATTTGAACTCTTTGGAGAAGTTTTCACAATATAATGGTGATGAACTCTATGAATATATTGGTGATAAAATTATTTTCCTTGGGGAGAATATAGAGATATGGAAGACTAGTAATAAGATATTGATGATGAGGAAACGTAGAATAATCAATATCTACAAAAAGAAATAAGAGATGTGATAAAATCATAGAATATAATGTCATTAGTAATCGTATACCTTTATTTAAAACATAGAGAATAATGACACTACAAAAACCCAATTTTTTATCTCAAGTAGAGGCTAAGTGTTTTGAAGATGCTTTCAAGTGTGTAAATTGGGTCAAATAAATGCACATAGTTTTTTTAAGTTAAGAAGAATTAAATATGGGAAATTATAAAAATGATGAAATATAGAAATGTAATTATAACCAAGTGTTCTTTATGAAATAAACTCAATGAATTAGAAAATATGACTTAGAATAAGGCATAGATGGTGTGCATAAGATAATCCCAAATTGAGGGAATTTACATTGATGAGACATTTTATATCATTTATTAGTTAAAACCCATTAGAATTTTCTGGGTGATATTGGTGAAAATGGTTTTCAATTTATATAAATTTCATGTTAAGTCACCATTCCTTTGTGGAGTTCTCAAGGAGATAGTTTGAATTGATTTACTTGATATATTCGTTAGTTTTTAAGATGAGATCAAAGTGTTTTGGTTAAAGAAATATTTATACAAACTAAATAAATTTCCAAGAGATTAGTATTCTATTCTTTATGATCACTTGAGAAAATTATATTCCAATTATAAGGGGTTGTTCACAACCTATACATCGATAAAGAGAATTATTAGTGGATGATGGTGCTCATATATGTGGTTGACATAATTTTTTTGAGGCTCAAATGACACATAATAAAAATATTTTACATAATATCTGGGGTGTATGTTTTAAATGTCAATTATTAAAGATTTTATGTTTTTTCTATTATTTAATGGTAATAAAAGGAAGGCATGGTACATTTATTTCTAAATTAAAATTTTGCAAAGTGATTCTCAATTGATTCTGAATAGAGAAATTGAAACTAAAAGTAACACCAAAATTCCCATAGATAAAGTTTTTTATTGATGATGGTGGCATGGAGTTCGACATAATGAAATATAAGAAAGTCATTAGAACATTATTATACCTTGTATCAACATGACCTAACATTGTGTTTTCCAAATTTCAAACTTCATGGTACCAAAGTTTTCCCAGGTACAATAGTATACTATCGGTGAAGATGATAATTCAATAAATCAATAATAAAGTATATTTTGGGTTGTTTTATCATTTAACAATATATCAGGGTATTTTAAATACATAAATTTTGATTGGGTAGGTCCAATGGATGATCATAGGTTGTAATCTAGTGGTTATTTTTATCATGGATATTTTTTTCATTTATTTGGGGATCTAGAAGCATGATTATATATAACATAGCACTATATAGGTTGAATATATAGTGGATACTCAATCATGTACTCAGATTCTATGGATGAAGGAATAACTTTAAGATGTAAGAGTTGAGGAAAAATATTATATTATAATTACATGAAATAACTTGAGTACTTTTAATCTTATAAAAAATCAAGTCTTCTATTCCATGAAAAAACACACTAAGATAAAAAAATCATTTCATTATGGAGAAGGTTGAAAAAAGGCTAGTATAATTTGAGAATATTTTAATGAAATATTTTGTTATGGATATCATGATGAAGGAACTTCCCAATGATATTTTTGAGAACCATTGGTTGGATCTTGGAGTCCATCCATATCTATCCAAAAAATGGTTATAGAAAATAACCCCTACTACTCAATGGGGTTTCTTTTATAGAAATATGTGATACCCCTATCTTGATTTAAATATTTGAATATCTAAATATATTTTATGAAATTTAAGTGAATTTATATTTGTATTTATTAATAAAGGGGGATAATTTTTTCAAGAACAACTTTAAAGGAGAAGCTTTCGTGGAAGAGGTTATTCATGGATAGTGATTTTTTTGGGAAAAGGGAAGAATTTAGGGAGTAGTATATTTGATAAGTATTTTAGATCATAGAAATAATTAGGTGTTAAAATAATTCCTTATATCTATAATTTTTGAAATCATAATTCACACTCTAATTGATAATATATTTCTAACATTTATACTTTGAAATATTTTAAGATATTTTGTAGGAATATTTTTAGTTTTTATAGATTTACATTTTTAGTTCTATTGGATAGAAATATGTTAAGTTTACCAAATGAATGTGTACTATGTAGATCAGATGAACATTTTTGAATTCATAATAATATAATTTTATGAAGAAACTTAAAAAACTATAAATTACATTGGATGAACTAATACAAAGTCTACTAACTGAATTCATTGGATGGAGAACTAAAAATATACTAAGTGAACATTTATCGTAGATACTGGATGAAAAATTACACAATTTACTATATTAATATTTATCATTAACCTACACAAAAAATTGTTTGTTATATAGTAGTAAAAAAAATAACGGTCTATAGATAGAGATGCTATGCTAGAATTTTTGTGTGAATGAGGAGTTCACTCGATGCTATTTCAAATAATCCTAATAAATACAGAATATTACCATTGTAATTTTTCTATAAATAGATTTTTATGTTAACGTAGAATGTGATTTTAAATTTTTACTATATAAAGTTAATGAAAAGTGTTTGTAAAATCTGGTTACTTGAGCATGATTATTTTTTGGCTTTAGATAATTTCTCTTAAGAAATGTTTTTGTGAGTTTCTCTTTATAAGTGCCTTAAGATTTGTCATTATAATTGTTTTTTCTAATCTTATTGATCAACGGATCCCAAGGTTATAGATATATAAGGTTATTCTTGTATTTTTATTGAATTATCTCTAGGTTATAGAGATTGAATCTTATTCTGGTTAGTTTTATTGAGTATTCCTAATTCTAGGTAAATATAGGTTTTTCTCATCATTCTAATCGAGGAATTCTTAGGTGTGGAAGATACACCCTATGGTAGGTTAAGTAATTGATAACTAAATTTAGGTTTATAGACATTATTAACACTTTATTTAAAAGTGTAAAACTTCCATAGGGATTTTATTATAAGTTTTTTATTACATGATTTAATAAAACTTTTATTTCTTTATTATATATGTTGTTACAAGTTTTACATTACCAATGTGTATATTATAAAAAGTTTAAATAATTAAATATAAAAATATTCTAAATCTATTTAAAAATTTCATTAATACTAATTTTTGTCTAATAAACTTTGTTCGATAAAATTATTTAAATATTTTTGAAACATTATATTTTTGGATTTTATAAACAAAAATTCACCCCCCTCATTGTGCTTTGTATTCACTTTCGATTCCATAAATCATGGAAGTATCTTCATAAAAAAATCATTTAACTATTGTTTCTATTGAATACAATGGATCATGTGGTCTTAGAGTTGTAAATTAGTTAATCGGAGATGAATCATCTAAAGAATAAAGGTTTCAAAATGTGGAGTATAGTAGTTTTTAAGTTTTCATATGTTATTTTGGTTAATTTTTTTAAGGGAGTTAGAAGGGTTATAAAAAATCCCAAAGGGGTATTGTTAACAAAAAAATTGAATTTTTATTTTGGATTTTTATTCTTGAAAATGGTTTATAATGTGACTTAAAAAAGATATTATAATATCATGATAATTCTTTGAGAATTTTTGGATAGGGCTACTTCATTTATGTCTATAGAATAGAATTCATTTCATGAAAACCTAGGTCATGATATGAATGTTCATTTGTCGAAAAGTTAAAAATATATGGACCACTCTAAAAACCATAAGATTCATTATAAAAACTAATTTTTTTTTAAAAAATTCCATATAGGTCTTTAGGTGTTTCATAATAATTTTTTATTTTTCACTAAAAGAATAACTACAACCTTGTCATGAAATATATGGCTGCGACACATCCTCACTACGGTAGAGGATCCAATTTATAATGGATGGAATCATGGGAAGTATTTCACCATGATAGGAACCACTAGTTTTATGTTTCAATATGGATTTGTGGTCATTCCTTGAAAATTGAGGCCAGTTATGAAGAAGGAATGTGAATTTTAGAAAAAAATGTAAAATTTATATATGTGTAATATTATTTGATAATTATATATGGGTATTTTAGTGGCAGGTAATGTATTATACTTTACCAATTCATAGAGGTAAATTAGTCACATATTGGATAGTATAGTTGCACCATCAATTTGGTTGAGGATGAATTTGTTGTATTTTTTAAATTGAAATTCATTTAATCTAGGGAGTCCCATGACATGGGAGTTCAATATACCATAATTTGAATATCAAGAGTGTCAGGGTCCATTATATAAAGGAATAATCTCTATTGTGGTGTGTGAGTCAATATAGTGATGTGTTTTCAAAAAATAAGAGTGGACTTTTTAAGGAATATTTTAAATACCATGATGGGTTATGTATAATTGTCTAAGTGATGAGTATTATGTTCAAGGATTCAAATGAAAAAGGTCACACCATCATCATGGTGATCATTTGATAATAGTGATGATTCAATATTCATGTATAATTTATCCTAGGTCAAAATTCATGGAAGTTAAAAAAGGATCTTGAATCAAAATTAAAGAAAATAATTTGATGAATAGTCTCCCCTTATCAAAGGTATATTAATGATTTATCTAGTGGGAAACATAGTAATTATATAGAGATATTAGAGATATATTTTTATATAAAAATAAGAAAAATGATCATGAAATAGAATTTGAGAGATTTGTATATGATTAGAGGACGTAATAGGAAAAGGGAATTCCATACTATTAATAAAAATTCATGAAGGATATCTTGAAGGTGTTCTAATTGGAGTTCTGTGGAAATCATGAGTAGATGAAAGTGGAGTATAATTAGTACACCACTCATGTGTAGTCACACTTTTTGTTCATGAAGACAAACATAACAAAAATCAAGAATAAAGTGATCAATTAGAGTGTGTTATAAGTGTAATTTATATGTCATTGTGAGGATTATAAATGTGGAGGTTTGGTATAGTTTATTATCATTGTAACTAAAAAATAATATATCTTGGTGTTTTGGGTTCTTGGAATATCGTCGTTTCATGGTCCATGGATTATCACCATCTGGTTGAACCATGTAAAAATTTTATGTGTCCTTATTTTAATTGCTTTATCGCCTAATATATATTTTGAGGGAGACTAGTGTTCTATATAGTAATCATACAAGAATGATGTACCCTAATTCACTCCACCCCCACCCCCCACCACCACATTATGGTACTACATTTACTGAGACAAACATTAATCATTTCTAATAGCGATGAAAATTCTATATGGTTATTGATGACTCTTGTTTTAAAATTATTAAGGTGGATTGATGAAATAATTTTGTGTTCAAGAATCATTTGGACCCCCCATGCTCATGTAACTATTTTTTTACATATATTCCAAATACAACCTAATAGGGTTGAATTAGAGAGTTTAATTTTCATTATTTATCACTATATCTTATTCACATATTACCAATAACAATACAACCCTAACATTCTTTATACACACATACGATATAAAGTTGAAAAAATTAATTCAAGTAAACATTGATATTACTTGGTTCACTATAAAAAAATTTGTCCAATAAGCATATGTTGATGGTGTGTTTATATACAATGGTTTAACTCTATACACTCTATATCTTTAAATTGTTTTGAAAAGATGAACAATCAATCATGGGTCACTCATTATTATATATTTATGCACTGATTTAAGATAAGAAATATAATATATATCAGATATTAAGATCACTCTAATTCAGAAAGGGTGTTGTTTATGTTCTTCAATTTCTTCTTTAATCCTTCATCTTCAATGAAGTTATCTTCTTTAAAATTTTAATACTCAATAGAGTAATCGTTTCTCTATGTTTTTCCATATTTTTTGTATTTCTACTTTTTTATAGTTTATTTTACTATTTAATTTGGTAATTATTTATATTAAAAGGATGCCAACTATTGTCCATGTATCAACAAATTAATTGGTCTTTAAACTATCCATTAACTTCCCATTAATTCAGTCATATACCTTTATTTAAAAAATAAAGTCCAATAGCTAGAAATTCAGATATAACATTTCTTCACAACGAAAATTTATTCCTTATGGTGTGGTCTTCTTAGAAACTCTTAAATTTTGATGTGGTTTCCATCACCAAGGCATGGTCTACTGTAATCAAACAGGTCCACATTATTTGGATATAACCCATTTTCAAGACAATAAAATCCAATGGAAATGTTTAAAAAGTATTCTTGATCCATACATCAATTTAGGAATGATCCATAAACTATAGTATGGCCTTATATTGGTTCTCAAACTCCATATATGATTCAGCACCAAAACCACTCCATAGTGTATGGGTCACAAAAACACCAGTGCCACCAAAAATCCCCAAAAATCCTTTATAGTGAAATATTTATCTCAAAACATAGTCTTTCTTAAAAATAATTTATGAAAAAATTTATTTCTCCCTGACAAGTTATATACATTTATGATATCTAAAAAACTCTAGAACCACAAAAACATTCCTTAACATAATTTCAATGTGGTGTACATGTTGCAACATGTAATCCAAAACTCTAATTTTATCAAATTAGGAAATATAAAATTTTCTCCCAAATGAGTCCTTTTATTTCATAACCATAACTCCCACAGTGAAACCAAATATTATCCTTAAAATTATAAAGTAAATAGTAATATTTTCAGATACAATAATCATACTCATCCCCAATAATCATCTTATATATGATGGTACTTTTCTATTTTTCTATTTTCAAATCCATTCACAATATATTCCACTCTCTTACATCATGATTTTGTTCCTGAAACTTCCTAAACTCCTCCTGTCATTATATCTTCTGATCAACTCTAAAAACATCAATATCCATCATAATAATTCAAATAAACTCTTAATTTAAAAAAATTCTATCATAAAACTGAATGGATACAATATTATAACACTTTGAATTTTTTTCAATACGCATGCTAATGTATACTTCATGAAACTTAAACTCTATATAGAATTATGCTCTCTCTATTGGTGACTCCCCCTATAGATTTGATCTCTTTAATATTTTTCCAAATTTTTCCTTTAATTTCATCCATTTTGAACATAAAATTCATAATTGTTTTTTAGATAAATTTCAAATCAAGTGATTTATACTTAAATCTTCCATTACAGAAAATATAAGAAAATAATTTTCAATAAGTTTTCCAATCATTCAGAAGACAAAGAACATTGTAATAAATAATAGAAATAATTATGTGTTGCAATGTTAACTATAAATCTTATTTCAAATCTCATTATTTTTATAGCATTCCCAATGGCGAGTATATCCCCATTATTTCTACACCAAACACAATATATATACATGAAATAACTAAAAATACTAAGATAATGTATTGTAAACAATGGGGATTGGGGATCACTATAAACCTTATCAAACTAATATAGGTGGATAAACACCATGGTTCAATCAATGTTTCCTAAATTTCGATGTGGCCAATGGTTTTATAAAGGTATCTATTAGTTTTGGATTTTTATCCACATGCTCCAACTTGAAAATACTTTATTCAAACTTATATTTAATAAAGTGACACTAGATATTAATGTGATTTTCTCAAGAATATTGTACTATATTCTTGCTCAACACTATTTCCCTTTGGTTGTCATAATGGATAACCATGATATACTTCACCTCCTCTATAAGATCTTAAAATTGTTATTTTATAATTTCTAGTTTTGTATTTGAATTCTTCATTAAAATATAACTTCATCTATCTACACTAAAAGAGGTTATTTCTTATTTCTTATTAAGAGACCCAATAAATTTACACCCAACGAAAAAGCTTCTCCACTTGTGGATTTTTTATCCAAAATATATCTAGTCCAGTCCACATCTGTATAGGAAAATAAATCCATTTCATTATCTATATAGTAAAAAACCATAATGAAGGGTTCTCATGATATACATAATAATATTGTTTACAACCAATATATTCTCCCCCTTTAGAAAAATTTATTAGATAGAAGCCAAACTTGTTGCTAAGAATATATCTAGTCTTATTTTTGTATGAGAAAACAACCATCCCATAATCCTTTAATAATGTTTGGGATGAACTAATTTGACTTCCTCGTGTTTTCCCAGCATGATCCTAAACATTATTGTTGTTAAGATCATATTTTTATAATTTATTTCAAACTTCCACAATATCTCATTTACATATTTATCTAGAGAAACAAATGTATAACTCCCTTTCTAGATAAATTGTAGCTTGAGGAAAAAATTGATCTCTCTAATCATAGAAATTTTAAACTCCATTATCATTAAAAATAAAAACCCCTCCACTAAATATTTTTTTCTTCCTGTAAATATGATTTCTTAAATATATAGGATCACCATAAACTACTCTTAATTGGACAATTTTATATAAATATTATGATCTATTCTTCCCCTTCTAAATTCATTATTTCTTAGATATTCTTACATCTGAGAATACCTAGCCTGACATGCCTATTTCCAACCATATAGGGAAATTTTTAGCCTATATAACATGTATTCACCCTTTACAACTAGAAAACCTATTTTTTATTTAATATAAATTTAATCGTTGAGAATCCCATTTAGAAAAGCTTTCGTAACATCCATTTGGTAGATTATGAATTATTCTTGGATAGTTATGGAAAGGAAGAGCATTATTAGCTTTAGACTTTCCACTATTATGAAAGTTTCATCCAAATCATTTTTTAAACATGTTCATGCCCCCACATTCCTTATTTCGAATCACTTTTCCATGCTCATCCTGTTTATTTATGAACACCTCTTTTTACGATATTGTGATTCATTATCCTATTTATGGGTAATAAAGTCTATTTTTTTCTCCAGTAAATCTAAATTTTATTTCATGGTATGGACTTATGACTCTTTCTTCATTTATTATTCAAATAAATTCAATTACACATAAAATAATAGAGTGGTTTCCTCTATAGTTCTCATCCTATGAGTTTGTGTTGGTGTAGTTTTATCACCAATGATATTTCACCCGTCAACTTTATATCATCTTTTTCTATGGGGACACTATTTAACTAGTTTTATAAACTTCTTATTCCACTAATTAATCCATTGAATCCTCATCACATTTAAAACTATGATAACTACCATAAGATTTATCCAACTCTTATTCTCTATAATTGAACACACTTAAATCTAAGATTCCAGATCTTTTTCCATCTATTTATTTAATAATTTTTATGTCACTACTGCCTATAATATGATTCAACATATTTTGATACATTTATAGTCCTTTATGTTTAATGAGTATCCTATAAATATACCTTCACCAAATGAATCTCTATATTTTCAATAGTTTCCTTTCTTTTTCTGAATGTATCATATAGTGACCCTTGTTTTTCTTTCATTACTATTACATCATTTTAAATATAAGCAACATAAAGTAATTACTCATCGAGGATCCAAAGATTTATTTTCTTGGGAAAACTATTACCATACATAACTTTTACAAAATAAAACATAAACATTTATTTAATTCCTTCTTCGCTAGAGTCTTATTGGCCCTTGAATTCTCCTTAGTACAAGTAGTCACGAGAGGATATACAGAAAAAAGGGGTGACCTAAAAGCCCAGTAAGTGGATATAAAATAACATGAAATAATATAACATAGGGTTAGAATAATTATTATCATCATAACATAGTCAAAAGATCATAATCATCATATGAATCATTAATAAAATACATGGAATGTGGAAATTCATAAAAATGAAACATCTTGTCTTAGTAGTCAACTACCACACATAGTTGTGAAAAAAGATAGCATCATGTTTTGGCATATTTTAATTTACTCATGAGTTTACTAACATTAAACAATTAATTTGATCCATATATAATTCGGGTCACACACATCACATCATAAAATTTACATTGCGCTATATGATTCCTGGTGCACCTGTCACATCACAACATTTACCTTATCATGCATGACACATAGATCATACATCAATCTTGAACATACAATAACCCATTCAAAGGAATTTTTTCATTTCATAATCATACATTCATAAAAATTGGGTTCCCAAATTAAAGAGGGAATAACATACTTGATATTAGAATCATCAAACTTGAGTGTAGGAAACAGTCTTGAAAAGTAAAAGGTGTGTTTTTTTGAAAGAAGTGTTCTTTTGGAAAACAATTTGTTTGTCATAAACTCAAGTAGAAAAAATTTATATCCCCAAAAAGGAAATATAATTACGAATGAATTATTTTTAAGGATTAACCATACTAAAAATGCAGTGAAAGAGGGAAAACCTAAAGAAATAGAGTTGGGTTCAAGAATTCCCCTTACCTTTTTTCTGAAAACTTCCTTCATGTTAATATCACTTATATTAACATTAGATAAATTAATTAACAATTAAAAAACCTATTATACATTAATATTTTTCATTATTTTGTTATTATATTCTTTTATGGTCCTTTCGATGAGTTATAGAGTTTAATTTCATCATCTGGGATCATTCATTTTCATGGTTTCCATGATCGGTTCACTTTGTATTCATAAATTAAAGTTCATACAAAATGAGGATGAGCAAACATAATTTTTATTATATGTTATTAATTATATTACATAATATTAAATTATATTACAAAATATTTGGTTATATAAAATGATGATGATTTATTAGAGAAAAGTTAATGATGATCATTTTTGGTTAATTTTGGTGGTTTTTCGAACGTTATGAACTCATTTTGTTTTATCATTTAGTATTATGAGTATAAGTTATTTACATAACATAAAAAGGGTTATAAAATAGAATTTAAAATATTTTTTTAAATCTTTAATGTTCTTATTAATATACATGAATATTTTTCAGTAAAATTAATGTGCATCTCCCATGATGTTAGTAAATTGACACATCATGAGCGATGATTTCATTTTTAAGATAAAAGAGAGATGGGGGGATTTTAATGATATATCTTTCATTAACATAATATAATTCGAGTATATGTATGTTATTGGAATTATAATTCCAATTTGATGAATTTAGGAGATGAAATAATAATAAAATAAATTCAAATTGAAAGGAGATTGAAAGAAAATAGATAGGCTTTACCTATTAAATTATCCTTTTTAGATCCACATAAAGGCACCTAGGATTGGTATTTTGATGATACCAAGAGATATATGATGTGTGGGAGTGACTAGGTAAGATTATTGGGTATAATATACACAATGATCAAATATTCAGAGGTGTGAGGAGAAGATGGTGTGAGGGGTGGTATTTATAGTGGAAGAGAGGGGTGTTTTCTTATTATTTTAATCATTAGATTATTATTTTTCTCAAGAAAAGAAATAGTGAGTATTATTGTGACTAAATATAGTAATTTATGTATTTTATTTCGAACCAATGTCCATTTAAATTGTCCATGACTCAATCATGAAGCAGAAATTCATTTAGTCATCATATTTCATAAAATATCAAATTTCATTATTCACCAAGAATTCATTTTTTTTATAAAAATATCAAAACTTCACCCTAACCATTTTTATATTTTTAGAATTAAAATATTTACTCCAGTTTATAAAAATAATTTTCTAAATATATAAAATTAAATTTTTAAATAAAATCAACATTTACTTGGAAAATAAAATTTTTAAAATTTTAACTGATTTTATACCACATTGAAGAATTACTTTAGGTCTCATAAAATTATCATAAAATCATGGGAAAAAATATATATTTAGGAATAAATTTTATGAAAAGGAAATTTATTTTAAATAAATTTATTAATTTATAATTTTTATTAAATATTTATTTCCTTAAAAAATACCGATACTTAATTATTAATTTTTAAATCATTCCCTCTCATTTATAAGGTGCCTAAATTTCATTTATACATTCATGGGTAATGATACTATTCATTTTGATGGCTTACTATTCATAAGTGTCATATTTCTATTTATAAGGGTAAAATTACTATTCATAAGGGTAAGTTACTAATCACCAAAAATTAATTTAATATTATCATACTCTAAATATAATATTAATCGCAATTGTGTATGTCAGATTTTCAAATTTCAAAACCCAGAAGTGGAAAAATTATGTTTAACGGCTAGGATATAAAGGTCATATGGTATTTAGTAGTTCATTTAAGCATTATTTGGCATTGTGTTTCCTAATGTGATTTTATGTGACATGACTATAAGAACCTAATTTTTGTTGATAAAACTTTGGGTCGTTACATTCTTCCCCCCTTTTGAAATTTCACCCTCAATTTTCATTATACAAAAACAGAGGAGGGTACTTCTCCTTTATCGCCTCCTCTGGTTCCCAATATTCTTCTTCATACTTATGTTTCCTCCACAACACTTTGACAAGGTATGTTATCTTGTTTCATAGATCCTTATCTCTCCATTCCAGAATCTTTACTGGTTGTTCCTCATAAGATAGATCATCTTGAAATTATACCGCCTCTGAGTTCAGTACATGTGAGAGATCTAGTATGTACTTCCTTAGAAGTGATACATGAAACACATCAATAACATAAGCCATATTTTTTGGAAGTTCAATCTGAGGGGCCTTGCATCCTATGCGATCAAGGGTCTCAAAGGGGACAATGTACCTTTAGTATAGCTTATATTTCTTTCCAAACAACATGACACTCTTCTATGGTGATATTCGAAGGAAGACTTTATCTCCAATATCAAACTCTAATTCCCTTTAAAGGTTGTCAGAATAGTTCCTTTGTTATATTTGAGTAGCTTTGATATTTTATTAGATGGCTTAAACCTTTGTTTTCGTCTCTTTTACAAGATCAGGTCCAAGTAGCTTTCTTTCTCCAAATTCATAGTAATGGGTTGAAGTTCTACATCACTTTCCATACAAAGATTTATATGGATCCATTTGAATACTTGAGTGGAAGATATTGTTGTATGAGAACTAAAAAAATGGTATATGTTGATCTCATCCACCTTTATATTCTAATTAGAAGGGTCTTATCATATCTTTGAGAATCTGAATAACCCTTTCATATTAGCCATCAGTTTGGGGGTGATAGGTCATGCTAAAATTCAATTCATTACACAAGGAATTTTGAAGACTCTTCCAGAATTTAGATGTGAACCTTATATCATTATCCTAGACAATGATAGTGGAACCCCATGTTGTCTCACAACTTCTTTCACATATCTCTTAGCAATTTTTCCAAGTGAGAGATCATCTTGAATAATGATAAAGTGTCCAGTCTTGGTGAGTCGGTCCACCACAACCCATATCGCATTATTTCCTTTGGATTTATACAGGATACCTGTGGAAAAGTATATGATTACATTCTCCCATTTCCATATGGGTATAGTTAATGGTTGTATCATCCCTTTTAACTTTTTTTCTCTGCCTTAACTTTCTGATATATCAAGCACTTTGAGATATGTTCTGTAATCTCATTCTTCTTGTTATCCCACCCAAAGTTTTCTTGGAGATCATAGTACATCTCGGTGTTACTAGGATGGATAGATAAATTTGAGCAATGTAAATTGTCCAATATATATTTCTTTATCCCAAACGATGAAGTCACATAGAGCTTTGTTCCAAACCAAATTACCTCATCATCATCGATATGGAACTCTTATAACTTCCCTTCCTTTACTGCATTTTCCTTCTTTTGAAACTCTATATCATCCCTTTGTGCCTCCTTAAACTTCTCTTGGATATATGGTTAAGAAATAATTTGGGAAAGGTTTGATTTATTCTATTCCATTATTATTTCCAAATCCATCCATTTCATATCCATGAAGATAAGGTCTTTCTCAATCCGCAACATGGATTGAGTAGTAGGTTATTTTCTTCTTAGAGTATCAACTACCTTGTTCACCTTGCTGGGATTGTAGTGAATAGAGAAATCACAATCCTTTATTATCTCTAAACATCTCCTTTGATTCATGTTGAGATCCTTTTGAGTGAATATATACTTTATACTATTGCGATTGGTATATATGTCACACTTTTCACCATAGAGGTAATGTTGCCATGTTTTCAAGGAAAAAATCATAGCTACTAGATCTAGATATTGCATAGGATAGTTCTTCTCATGGATATTCAACTTTAATGAGTCATAGGATATCCCATTATCATTTTTCATGAGTACACAACCCAAGCCTTTCTTGTAAGCATCCTTGTATATCACAAAAATTTCTCCACTTTATAGGTGTAGTGATAAACCTTATTTTTAGATCCTTGAATTTTTCCCCACATTCTTCTGTCCAAACATACTTTATCCATTTCCTTGTTAACTTAGTTTTTGGGTTTGAAAATCATGAGAAATTTCTTACTAAACAATGAGTGTTGCCTAATATGACAAGAAAACTATATATTTCTATGACACTAAAGGGTCTAGCCCATTTCTAAATTGGCTAGGTTTTTTAAGGGTCCATATGAATTTCCTCATTTTTGATCACATGTCCGAAGAATGAGAATTGTTTCATTCAAAAGTCACAATTGATGAACATGGAGTACAAATTCTCCTTCCTCAATGTCACCAACACAAGTCTTATATGTTATTCATGTTTTTTCTTACTCATAGAGTATATAACAATGTCATTAATACACACTATAATGAATTTTCAAGGTAATTTCTAAAGACTCTATTCATCAAATCCATGAAGATTTTATAAGAATTATTATGTCCTAAGGGAATCAACAAAAAATAATATTACCCATACCTTGTATAGAAGGAAGTCTTTTGAATATCTTCATTCTTTTCCTTTAGTTGATGATATCCAGAACATAAATCCACCTTTGAGAAGTAATGATCTCCTCTCAACTGATCAAATAAGTTTTCAATATTGGAAGAGGATAATTGTTCTTTAGAGTGATCTTGTTGGGTTCCTGATAATTGATACATAGCCACATTGATCCATCCTTATTCTTTATGAATAGAATTGGCACACCCCATGGTGATGCACTAGGGATTATGAATCCTTTATCCAAATACTCTTACAGCTTCTAATTTAACTCCTTCAGTTCGATAAGATCCATCCTATGGGGACTTTTTCAGATAGGATTAGATCCGGGTATGAGTTATATTGAGAACTCTACTTCACAATCTGGGGGTAGACTAGGTAACTCTTCAAGAAATATATCATTGTACTCCCTTAAGATGGGATTTTTCCCTAGATGGATAAATTCCTTTGACTTAATCATTTGAGTGAGTTAGGCCTCTTCACAGGGAATCAACACCCACACCATTGAAGGATTTTTAAAAGGAGATTCATGGTCTTCCTTGCATTTGTAGAGGATCATGGGATGGTTTAGAATATGAAAATATATTTACTTTAACCACCAGTTTATATGTGGTAATTATAAAGAGATCCAATCCATCCCTAGTATAGCGTCTAATTCTACCAAGAGAAGTATCACGATATTTTCTATAAGAATCTCCCCACATACACCAATAGGTGAAGTGTCCAACACATAGGATGTAATGATTTAACCTCTAGGTGTTTTTATAGATATATTTACTTCAATGTTTTAGGGATTCGATTTAATAGTTCTAGAAAACTTGTGAGATATAAATGAATTCATAGAAAAGGAATCAAATAAGGCTTTTTGCATTCTTGAGTGGATAGGGAGTGTACCTTATATGAATTCATTTTATTGATCTACTTCTGCAGTAGTGAAGGTATAAGAATTCCCTTTATCCTTTGGAATTGGTGGCTGATGATGTTGATTACCCTTCATAACTCAAGGTTTAGTACATTGGCTTACATATATCCCTTACTCCCTACAGTTGTAGCAAAGGACCATTGTTTGTGATCTCCTTTCCTCCACCACAATGTCCAGATTTTTAATGTCTTTTCAACATTCATGAGCTTGTTGGCCTTCTCTCCCACATTTGAATCCTTTCCTCATCCCATTTTGGCACTTACCATGGTGCTTCTTCCCATGTTTTTGACATGTGGGTGGTTGAGTTTTCTTTCCACCTTTGTCATTAGATCCTTTATCTTGAAGCTCCATCTTTCGTTTCTTATCACCATATGCATGTGACTATTCTCCAAACTCTATCTCCACTTTGAGAGAACATCGATAAACTTATTCATAACTCCCAAAATCATAAATTTCAGGAGGATTTTGAAGGAATGGTTTTAAACCACTAAATAATATATAATTGTTTTATCATTGTTGATAACAAAACCTGAAGCGTACCTAGAAAGACTTGTGAAATTTTCTTCCTAGGTCATGACAGATTCTCCTTAATTTCTCTTTATATCTATGAATTTTCCTTCCATCATAGTTTGAATATTTCAAGGGAAATACTAATTAAGAAACATTATATTAAAGTCTTCTCACTCCATCTATTCAATTTCATCCCTCGACTTCGTGTTCTTAATCAAATCCCACCATTATTCGGACTCTCCATCTAGATTATAAACAATAAGATGAAACTTCTCCATATTTGAACAATAAATCACAAAAAATATCTTCTCTATCGAGTTGAACCACTATTCCACATCTAGTGGATTGGAAGATCCACTAAACATTGGTGTTTATTTCTGCATAAAACACTCGACAACAAGTTTCTACCTCTTAAGTGAAGGAGTAAATTCCACATTATTCAGGTTATTGTTCATAACCTAAAATAGCTACATAACCATCTCTATGAAAGTTTATAATCAGCCTGATAAGGCATTGGGGATACCATTCGAGAAATCACTACATTGTCCCTTGCATGGGTTGTTGACCTGGTTTTCCCTGGTTCCAACAATTTTCTAAAATAGAAAAGGTTATAATAAAACATAAGTCGACAAGACATGAATATGAAATTTATT
Organism: Viscum album; assembly: GCA_963277665.1. NCBI lineage: Eukaryota > Viridiplantae > Streptophyta > Magnoliopsida > Santalales > Viscaceae > Viscum > Viscum album. The sequence goes on along the minus strand of OY728123.1, from coordinate 1,190,039,688 downwards.
CCTTTTTTTAATTAAGTATAGATCAATATCTTGTGGGATCCCTATGTTTATCAATGCATCCTGGGTGCTTACTTATACCTATTCTCATAATAAAGGTTTTCACTAAGGTTCTCTAATCCTAATACCCAAACTAACTAAAATGTCTTTTCTTATCAATTATAGCGACCTTGCTTTTTCTTACAATACTATTACATCATTTTAAAGATAAAACACATATATTAATTACGAATCAAGGATACAAAGTTTTATTTTCTTGGAAAAAGTAGGACCATACATAACTTTTAAAAAATAAAACATAAACATTTATTTCATTCCTTCTTCTCTAGATTCTTATTTTCCCATGAATTCTCCTTAGTACAAGTAGTCACATGAGGATATAAATCAAAAAGGGGTGAGCTAAAATCCTAGTAAGAGGATAGATAAGAATATTAAACAATATAAAATGGGGTGAGAATAATTATAATCATCATAAAATATGCATAATATCATAATCATGAGATTAAGCATTAAGAAATGACATAGAATGTGGAAATTCATAAAAATGAAACATCATGTCTTAGTGGTTGACTACCACACATAGTTGTGAACAAAACTAGCATCATGTTCATACATATTTCAATTTACTCATAAGGTTACTCACATTAACCAATTAATTATAGCTCTATAAAATTCTGGTCACAGATGTCGCATCATAACATTTACATTGCGCACACCCGTCATATCACAACATTTACATTACCATGCATGCCACATATAAAATATATCAATATTGAACATATAATAACCCATGGAATAGAATGGGTTTATTTTCATAAGCATACATAAATAAAATTTGGGTTCCCAAATGAAATAGGTAATAACATACTTGATATAAAAATCATCAACCTTTAGTGAAGGAAATAATCTTGAGAAGTAAAAGGTGTGTTTTTTTGAAAGAAGAGTTCTTTCGGAAATTTTTTTTTTCATAAACTCAAGTAGAAAATATTAATATCCTATAAAAGGTAATATAATTATTAATAAATGATTTTTTAAGGAATAACCATACTGAAAATTGAGTGAAAGTGGGAAAACCTAAAGAAAGAGAGTTGGGTTTAAGAATTCCCCATACCTTTTGTCTGAAATCATCTTTCATGTTAATATCTTGTATAATCACATTAGATTCATTATTTAAAAATTAAATAACATTTTATACATTAATATTATTCATTATTATTTTATTATGTTCTTTTATGGTCCACTGTATGAGTTATAGAGTTTAATTTCATCATTTAGGAGCATTGATTTTCATGGTTTCCATGATCGGTTCACTTTATATTCTGGAATAGAAGTTCATTCATAAAGAGAATAAACATACAGAAATGTTATTATATTTTATTATTTATATTAAAATAATTTAAATCATCTTTAAAATTATTTGGCTGCATACCATGGAGATTATTCATTAGATAAAATTTAATGATGGTTGTTTTGGGTTAATTTTGTCTTTTTTTCGAACTCTATGAACTCGTTTTGTTTTATCATTTAGTATTATGTTTATAAGTTATTTATAGAATATAGAAAAAAAAAGTTATAAAATTAACTTTAAAATCTATTATGAATCATTTAATTTTCCTATTAATATCCTTGTATGTGTTTAAGGAAAATAAAAGTGCATCGCCCTTGATGTCGGTAAATTGACGCATCACGGGCGAAAATTTTATTTTTAAGATGAAAGAGAGGTAAGAAAGAGTTTAATGTTGGATATTCCATTAACATGATATAATTCCTATATATGTAGTTTAATGGAGTAATCAGGCCATTTTTATTAAGTTATTTAAGGAAATAATAATAAAAGAATTTGAAATTGAAAGGAAATTAAAAGAAAAGAGAGAAGATTTACCTCTTGAATTCTCCTCTTGAGATCCTCCTCAAGGAACCTAGGATTGGTCTTTTGATTATATAAAGGGATCCAAAAATTGGGGGAGGGACTATGAAATATTATTTGGAAGAATATATTCAAGGATAAAAGCTTGATAGGTGTGAGGAGAAGAGGGTTTGAGGGGTTGTATTTGTGGTGGAGGATAGGGTTTTTTTCTTATTATTTTAATCATTAGTTTATTATTTTTCTCAACACAAGAAATAGTGAATATTATTATGACTAAATACAGTAATTATTTCATGTGAGTTCAAACCAATGTCCATTTATATCATCCATGACTCAATAATGTTGCAGAAATTCATTTATTTAGCATATTTTGTAAATTATCAAATTTCACTATTCACCAAAAATTAAAGTATTTAAGAAAAATCACAAAAAATTATCCCAACCATTTTTTGATGTTTATATTAAAAAAAGGGACTTTATTTTATCAAAATAATTTTATAAATATCTGAAATTAAATTTTTAAATGAAATCCTCATTTACTTGGAAAATACAAATTTTAAAATTATAACTCGTTTTAAAACACTTTGAAAATTTGTTCAAGGTCTCATAAAATTATTCTAAAATCATTGGACAAAAATATATTTATCTAGAAATAAATTTTATGAAAATTAATTTTATTTTAAATAAATTTATTATTTTAAAATTGAAATTTAATATTTATTACTCACAAAAATACCAACACTTAAATATTAATTTTTAAAACATTCCCTCTCATTTATAAGGTTCCAAAATTCTATTTATATTTTCATGGGTGAGGTTATTATTCATTTATATGGTTTTTTATTTATAAGGTTCATTTTAATATTCAATAGTGTAACATTACTATTCATAAATGTAAGTTACTCTTTGACAAAAAAAATAATTGTTTCCTATTAGGCTCTAAATATATTAAATTTAGAAACTTTGTATGTCATATTTTAGAAATTCAAAACAAAAAAGTGAAAAAAATATGTTTAACAGATTGGATATTGAGGTCATATAATATTTAGTAGTTTATTTAATCATGATGTGGCATTTTTTTCCTAATGTGATTTTATGTGACGTAATTTTAAGAATGAAATTTCCACTGATAAAACTTTGGGTCATTACATATCATCTCCTTAAAAACACTCTAAAGTATTTCAACATTTATTTTATTACTTTACATATTTCATATAGGTTCATATTATTAATGGGGTATGGTAAAGCGTAATTTTGTGTGTACAATTATACTTAAAAAACTCCCTTATAATAGTGTTAATGGATAACATTTTCAATGAGAAATGTTTGTGCCATTGTTTTCACCATTCAATTTTTTCTTTTAGATACAAAATTTTGTCATGGTGTTCTTAGTGATAAGACTTTTTTCTTGATATCATGGTTCTATAACTAATTTTATACCTCATATGAGGTATATTATACTACATTGTAATACTGAATATTCTTGACAGCTCTCCCTGTTACATTTTTATTTCTACTCTAAAACCACTCGATTCATTCAATCGCTTCATTCTTTTTCTATAGAAAAATGATATAGCCTATATTAATATAATCATAATTGAAAAAAATGGATTATTTAATTTCATATATTCTTTTAACCTTCATGGAACCACACAAAACATGGTGATTTACGTCAAATAGATTTGATACCATATTCTTCTTTGGTTGGTAGGTATTTTTTACTAGTTTCCCTATAATATGAGCACTAAAAGTCTTTCATCAATTTCATTTTAGATAATTAATTTCATTTTTTACAACCATTTGGGGAGATTATAATTTTTTTCATTGATATTACTCATCCTCTAATGCCAATGGCTATTTCTTCCTCCATCATAAGAAAACAATTGTTTTTTACATCTAATATACTTAATATAGATTGACATTGGTTCTCCATCTAATTAGTAGAGAGTCATTGGATCTACCTTTGAAATAGAATCTATTTAAATGAAATTAAACTTCTATTATATAGTCAAAAAATTTAACTAACGGAGAGAAGATTATTTCAATTTTCATTCATATAAATATCTTCTTTATTCTTCTGTTCATCTTCACTTAGCCTCATCTTTCTAATTCTCATTATTTTTAATACATAATCAATACTTAATATAACGATTCCATTAAAATTGATCATCTCTTTCTTAAATAGATTTATTTTTTGTTCTTATAGTATAAAAACCCATTATCAAGGATTCAAATTATATAATATATTTTAAAAAAGAATATCATATGGTTTTCCAGTTATCTTTCTCAATTGGCTCCCATTAGAGTATGTTTGACTTCTTTATTACCTATAGTTTATTTCCTTGTGACAAAAATTAGTTTAGCTATAGCAATAACCACAAAAAATTTATCTTCATAATATAGGATATGTCCTCATCATTTATCGTTGACTATTGAGAGCTGCACTTCTCAATTAAATTTCCACATTCATATAATAGGTCAATATGTGACTATGAAATCAGTAAAATTTTTATTTTGGGAAGGAATGATATTTTCTATACTTCCTCTCCATATATATCCATCCTTAAAGTATCCTATTTACTATTGTTCGAACCATTATGGTTGAAAGTATTCACAAATTTTATGATTTCCTTGATATTTTATAGAAACAACACCATCTTTAGATGTCTCAACTTCACATCCAAGACCAACCTCGCTCGTAAGTTTATTCCTATGTTTATTTATTATTTTTTCAAAAGTCTATATATATATATTCCTACTTTTTCCAAAAATTCATTTTCATATATATTCCTAAATTGTATCTTTTTTTGTCACAATCTATTTTTTAAACACTGAGATTCTTTCCAAGAGATACCACTTTTTTATTGAGCGATTAAACATTATTCCCTATTTCATCTAACTAGGTATTGAGATCTTCAATAATTTTATTTTTCAATTCAATACCTACCATGAAATTAATAACTTCATTAAATATATCTTGAGAAACCTTGATATCTTACACCACCTTCAATTAGAGATAAATTATATCTTCAAGTTGATTAATATATACTCTTGATTATTTTAGTAAGATACCATTTTTTTTGTTTTTCTGTTGAATGTATAGCTATTTAAAAGATCCATTGAGTTTTATATTGAAGTTAATAGCTCCTTTGGGTTTTTTCATATTTATAATTTTTCCCTTAACCATTTCCATTGTAATATATTACAAATATGAAATAAAATCAAATTCATCATCTATAAGGAATATTTACTCTTATTCTACTTTCTTTTACTTAAAAATGTTTTCCATTGGACCCTTTTTCAAGTTGAACTCCGTAATTTAAAAATTAAACATGGATGAATCCTTCTTTTTTGTGTCGATACTATTTCATCGTTAACTCCATTTTCTATCTAACTTAGTAATCTTATTTCAATATTACAATCCTTTAAAAATTTTAAACAAGAACCTAGTAGTTTACCTTTATAAATTCCTTTTCCTTTAATAAAATTACTTTATTCTAGGGATATAAATTCATCATTAATATCATCCTTATTTCTCCCAAATTTATGTTTCCAAATATTATCCATGTATTTGAAGGAAATATTTTTAGTGATTGTATGGATGTGCTTTCTATTTTCTTAAAAATTCTATAAGACACTAGATTACATTAAAGTTAATCAAGATTCATATTTTTTATATCTTGTTATTTTAGAGACAATAAATTAGTATTGTACAAGTTTGGTATCTTATTAATAATATTTTTCTCAATATCAGTTTCTTCCTTATGAACACCAAGTCTACATATGGCTCCCATAACTTTAATCAGATGAATGATAAAAAATAAATATTCTGACTTGGGATAATCCTAAAATAAAAAACATATTGTTTGATACTTCCAATTTTGATTACTTTACCTAGTTGTACACTTTATAAAAATTATCCATCATATACCATATATCCTTTGTTAATTTAAATTCCATCACCTTCAAATATATATAATTTGATAGGGATTCAAATAAATAATTTTTTTCCTTTGCATCAGCATCAAGTAGTTTTATGTCCAATTCATTCATTTACATTCTTATAGGATCACTAATGTTTATTCCTTGTAATTAAGTAGTGAAAACCTAAAGTACGAGAGATCATAATTGATCTGTCATGTGATTCTTTTATATTTGTAAATTATACCCATCAAATAATGAAACCCCTTTTTAATTAATTAATTTTTTAATACCAAAAACCTTTATATAGAGAGATTAATCATATAATAAACTTGTGTCTCTAATACCCCTTATTGCACCCAAAAGCCATAAATTCACTAAGATAGAGTGAATTAAGGTACTTAATTCTCTTTATTTCTCACTGGATCTTATTGTCGTGTTAGAAAGAAAAATATGAACCTATAATTATTCATACATGCATGTGATATATGGATGCAGAAATTAAATCAAAGACACATGAATTTTACTTGGTTCACCATAAAGTGAAATCCAAAGGAGCATACACTAATGGTGTGTTAACGGACAAAGGTTTAATACCACACACTATAGATGATATATTTTTTTTGGAAAGTTGAATTGTTAATCTTATGGAAATACATATTCTTACATATTTTTGCACCAATTAAAGATGAGGAATATAATAGAGATGTGATATGAAGACCACTAAGATGATTTCTCATAAAAATAATAATAGTAAACCAGTAAGGGTGTTTTCTATGTGCATAAATTTCTTGTTCATGTTTTATCATTGATGGAGTTTTCTTCTTCAAAATTAAAATCTTCAATGGAGTAGTCTTTTATCTCTATTTTTCTATATCATCATTATTTTCTATTTTTTATCCTATTGACTCTCTTTTTAATTAAGGAATTATCTCTCCAAAATTTGTGATAAATATATTACAAATTTTTTCAACTTAATGGGTCTTTAAACTATCCATTAATTGGTCATTAATTCATTTATCTACTATGATTCGTGAAAAAAAAAGAACATTTGGAACTGTCTGAGACAACTATCTTCATAGAACAAATTATTTCCTTATTGTGTGGTCTTCTCATCTTCTCCCAAATTTTGATGTGTTTTACTTCAATATAGTGTGGTATAATGCATTCAACCAGGTCCAAAATATTCAACTCTAAACCACATATAAGAAACTGAAATCTTTCAATGATATCCAGAAAGTCTTCCTGATCCATACACCAGGTGTGGTGTGATCTATAAAACATGGTGTAGCCTTATATAGGTTCTCAACCTCCAGATATATTGTGTCGCACAAAAAAATCCATGGAGTGTGGGTCTCCAAAACACTATTTCCACTAAAAATCACTTGAACCTCCTTTTTGGTGAAAACATTATCTCACATCATGGACTATATTAATCATATTTCATGTCTAATTATAATGTAGAATGGAAGTTTATTCATGGGGTAAGTACGTCAAAAACTCCAAAATCAACAAAATTTTCCTTACTATATTTTTGTTCTGTCCTATATGTTATGACATGTAATAAAAAACTCTAAGTTTATCAAAGTAATAAGTTTTAAATTTTCCCCTTGATAAATCCCTTAAGGTTGTGGTCATAACTCCCACTGCAAAAACAACTATGATCCTCAAAATTATTTGGGTATAATAGTTTTATGAAGTGAAAAATCATATTTATACCAAATAATCGTCTTACATATGATGGGAATTTACCATTTTTTAGTGTCAACTCCATTCCTGGAATGGTTCACTCCCTTATGCTGTGATTTTTTTTCTAATTCTTTCTGAACTCCTCTAGTGATATTAACTCCTAATAAACTCTTAAAAATTCAACCTCATTTATATAACTTCTAATCGACTCCTAATTGACAAAAAATCCAAAATTACAATCTATGGTTATAATAATTGTGTATTAATAAAGATATCTTCACATACTGATAATAAATGAACTTGGAGAATCATTGAACATCTCATGATAGAGTGGAGTAATTATCCTTGAAATGATTTTTGAGAGGATATTCAAAGAAGTTTTGGTTTGTAATATGATTTTTAAACATTAGAATCATTATATATCTTATGATAATAGTAATCATAACATGCACAGTTCTATAATGGGGATTATGGTATCAATGGACTCGATATGATTTGAGGAAATGAAAAGATCTTCCCTAATATGTATGGATAAAAAAGAATGGTAATATGAAAACATAGACATTAATGGAAAATGGTATGGGATCTATCAGGGAATAAAAAGAGATATGGTAAAAGGTTACAATCATAACTTGAAAAAATAGATCATATGTGTCACTGAGTATCCTACGATATTGGGAATCAAGCTATACATAGTACGGGAAAAGGGTTCAACAACATAAAAATGATCATGATATAAATTAAGAATGAAAATAGATAATCCTTATTTATATAAATATAGGAATTATGGTACGTGACTGATATTAATATTGTAATTATAAAACCCCAGCATGATAAGGGATAAAAATAGATATAAAAAAGAAAGTCAATAATATAAGATGGTGATTATGACATGAACATGATATTATCAAAGGGTAACGGTTAACCCATTGTAGAACACGCACTAAGAGATAAAAATAATAAAGATTTTTTTAGTTTAATTTTATTCTAATAGGATTATGGGACCTTATGTTTTATGTCATGCAGTAAAGAATATTGTACCATATAGTTTAATGTTATGGGGCAAGAACTGGTGTACCTAAGAGTTTAAGGTTATATAGTAAACACTAAATCCTATAAAGTTAAAGGTTATCCAATAAGGACTAGTGTACCATATAGTTTAATATCATATAATAAGGATATTATTTCATGAAATTTAAGATAACAAAATAAATACTATTAAGATGAAGTTAATAAATATGTGTGGCATGAAAACTTAACTTGAATAATCCTATAGAAATTTATATGGAAATATCATATTAGTCAGTAATATGAGATTCTCCCTATCTAAAGTTAATATAAACCATTAGATTAAACTTTGAGCTTGATGAAGGGTCTGTCCCATTTGGGTTTTATCTTAGGAGGCTTCATCTCTAATATCATAAGAAATCTCAAGGATAAAACTAATTATACCTGAATGAATGAATAATGATGATCATTAGTATTAGAATTATATGTTACATGATTTTGATAAATCTTGAGTCTTTGAAATTCTATTGACATTTTCTTATCAAGGTTTTTTAAATTTGTGAACAAAACTTGTGATAATTTATATTCAATAATATGTTCATGTATGGAGGTTCATGAAATTGAACCTCAATGGGAAACACTACTTCAATCCCATACACTAGGAAATATAGTATTTACTAGGTGGGAGTCAGTATTATACTACAAAAATCCTACAAATCATCAAGAATATTATCAAGAAAACCCTTCATATTCTATTCTACCATGATCTATATGATACCTTAGAGAATGGTATCTAAAAGAGTGGTAGGATTTTATCTTTTTCTTAGAGTAAAATGTCTTCAAATTATACACATATAAATTTATACTATTACACATGAGTGTTGTATAGGAAACACCAAACTTATTGATGATATCATATTTCAAAAAAATCAATCCAAATTTTCTATAAACATACTTTAGGGGTATAGATTCAATGCTTGTTGAAAAAAAATTAGAAGTAATAAAAAATTTAATATATTATATAATATTTGGAGGGAAGGTTTTCATATCATATATCCTTTATAAGGAAAAAAATATTAGTAATACATGGTGGGATGTAATAATTCTAATGGTTGATGACTGAGGTTCACATAAATCTGGAACAAACAACACTTCCTTACAAACTGTATGTAACCATATATCATGAAGGGTAATTTATAACTATCCCATATTATTTTTTGATAGTAGGGATGGAAATACATTTGGGAATTAATTTTTCCCTTGGATATTGACCTATGGGGAATTTATATAGAGAATATATTTTTCCTACAAGACAAGAAGCAAGGTTTGTGTTTGACCTGAAGAAACTTTTAGGGATGAAGAAAAATTGTATTACTCTTCCACATGGTTCCCTATAATAATAAGAAATTATTTTATCATTATAATTAAAATTTTTATACATATTAAACATATGTATGCTTTTTAATATTTATAGTGAAAAATAATTTTATACTATGTTTCTAATAGAAGTTTAAATATAAAATATATAATTCCCATTTTTCATTATAAATTCTCAAATTATGTGTTATAGATTGTACATCATTTAACTAATAACATTACACAAAAAATTATTATATAATTTATTAAAATTTGATGTTTGTGATATTATTAATTATTATTTTTAATACTTGTATTGTCATTTTTATTTAATTATTGATCAATTCAATTTTTTATTATAATAATGATTAAATATATATGAATTATTTGAATTGGATACTTGTATATTTATTCATTGATAAGTTTCTAATTCATTCATTATTCATTTATAATAATGATTGAGTAATATTTTTAAGGGGTTATTTATTAAAAAACTAAACATTTTTTAATAAAGTCTTGAATTTCCCCATGGAGCACTGATATATCACACACTACCACAGATCGCACCTTATGTAATTTTAGATTTTATCAATGCTAAAAAACCCACTGATAAAAGGGAAACCTTTATCAGTGCTAGCTAAAAGAGTTGATAAATGTAACTTTTATCAACGTAAAAAAAAGTGTTGATAAAAGTGTATCCTTTTTCTGTGATTTTTTCACTAATAAATATGGATGTTTATCATCACTATTCTTAGTGAATATAAAATCTTTTAATAAAAAATATTATTAACTTATATAAAATTATCATATTTTTATTCAAAAAATAATGTATATTTATATACATTAATTAAAAAACATGCGTATACAATTAATGTAAATATGATATATTAATTTTTTTAATAATTCAAATATATATATATATATTGTTTTAAAAATGTATTCATATAATTATAAATATACACATATATATATATCAAAAATTATATAATTATAATAAATATTTTATTATATCTATAGTTATATATATTTATATATTAATAAATATATATAATTATACAAATATATTTATTTATATAATTATATATATATATTTATTTATTTATAATTATATATAAATATTCATCAATAAATTTTTTTAAAATTAAAATTAAAAATATATATATTTAAGTAATTATAAAATAATTATAAATATATTTATATAATATATATATTTAATTTATTTATAATTATATATACATATATGTTAATAAAAATATATAATTATATATATATATATAATTATACATATATAATTATATAAATATATTTATAAATATATGAAAATATTTATAAATATCATTATTTGTAATAATAATAATAAATATATAATTATATAATTATAAAATTATAAAAAATATATTTAAATTAATAATTATTTATTTAAATAATTATAAAAAAATAAAATATATATTTAAATAATAGATATATATATATTGTGTTTTTAATTATATATATTTATATATAAACAAATATATATATATATATATATATATGATTATATATATGATTATATAAATATATATAATTATATATATATTAAGTGTTTGGTTGTATAATTATATTCAGACACACACACCACACCACACACACAGGCTGGAAAGGTAGGTCATACCCCTCCAGGGGATAGCCCACCCATAAAGCCTTATTTATTTAGTACATTGTCCATAAGCTCATTGGCCAGGAAGCACATAACATTTCCTGAAATCCCAGTACAACATCATGCCTTAAAGGAACAGTATTCTCAGGTGGTGGACCTCATAGCAGATTGATGAAGTCATTGGAAAAAAACACACACCAGTGTTGCCATAAGATGTTCAAAGAAATAGCACCCACCATTATAGCTATCAAAGTGGATGAATGAGAGGGTATTTCTTTCTCCATTAGGACTAGGAATCATGTAGTTCAGCATGGGGAATTATTTTTTGATCATCCTTACAGGTTGGGTGCTTTGAAACATTATTAGCATTGGCTAGGAGGAGGTGTATGTTCTGTTTGTATTTGGGACTTCAATGGTCATGTATTAAGGCTAAGTTCCTCTGGGCTTATGATCCATGTGAGGTTACCCACCAACCTAATTAAAAAGGGAAAAATAAATTAAAATTAATTGCCTCCAGGCTTGATGGTGTATATACGTTTTTGTATGTATATGTGTGTGTTTGTGTAGATTTGTATGTGTACATATATATGTATTCAATTCACATAAATATTATGAATTCAATTTTAATTTTTTTGGTAATTTATGTAATTTAATTTATTCATTTATTAACATATATTTATTTATATTGTTAAAATATCTTCAATCACTATGCGATATTTCTTTTTACATAAATTTATTTCTATATATATTTTTTATTTTTATTTTTTCCCATGTAAATATATATATATGTAAATTTTCGTACAAATTATTCTATATAATATGTGAGATAAAATTCTAAAAGGGGTTTGGATTCTATTAAAGGTTTGAAATCATATATCAAAATGTAAAGGGGTTGGTTTTGAAAATAATGAGTGAGTTTTATAAGTTTAAAAATGAATTCTGTGTTTGATTTTCCTATGGATGTTTTTTTAATGGGTAAAAATGTGGTTAAAAATTATTTTCAATAAATGTTAACATATTTATTAGTAGTGAAAATAAATTTTAAAAACTAATAAAAATTTTACCAATGATTAATTAAGACATAATTCGTCAGTTATTTATAATTTAAATTTGATTTTAATGGTAAATGACTAGTTTTAAATTTAATAAATTCGATTTATATGACGTTTCATAATGATAGGGTATATATTTTTCTAACCTATCCTTATTTGTTCTTGGAACCATATCCAACAACGACTTTTCCAGATGTGGAATTTTCTCTACATACTCCCATGATTTCTCTATGGGGAGAAACTCATCATAAATGGTCCCTAGAATCTTGCTTTTTGACATCTGAAGGAGATCCTAGAGGTTGATGCTATCCTCCCCATGATGAATATGAAATGTGTTGATATACAATTACCATTTGTTCATAAGTCCAGACATGATACCCTATGGTTGGTAGATGTAGAACTAGGAAGCCCATGCTTCATTGTATAGACCCACTCGCCTTAAAACTGTCATGAACTCTACACAGGACACATATGAGCAGTAGGATGAATCCCATTTTTCTATGAAGTTTTCACCTTGGAATATATTATAATCATTGATCCATCCTTTCTTCGGGTTCCTGATCCCTGCCTTAATGATGGTATTGTACTATGGTAGAGATTATACTTCCTCCAATGGTGTATCATTAATGTTTTTGAGGTGGTTTTATAGGAATTACACTGTGATAGGAGAATGATCCTTACAGATATGGTCATTGGTAGATTAATTCCATTGATACTTCCCTAGTGTGCCCCTAAACTAGTAATCTAGTTCATCCCTACTGTCCAGTGGGATGAAGACATAATATCTTAGGAAAAAGTCATACAAAGGCAAACTATTTCATAGTGGATAGTCCTCTATAACTTCTAACAGCAGTTTGAGCAGTGATTAGTGGTCTGAATGGCTATGGACATACTCGTTGATCGTGATATTATTCATCATATCTTCTCTCCAGGAAGCATCCTGAATGACTTCCTGAGTAGTTTTTGAGTGTCCATTGGATCCGAGACTTAGTAAATTTTTTAGGCCTTGTTTGAAAAGATGTTTTAAAAAGACAATCCATAGAGCACTAGTATGTAGAGACTCGTTTAATTGTGCTTGAGTCGTGAAGTAGTGGAAGATCGTGATACCTGATTCTCTAGGTAGCATTTTTGGATAAATTCTCTAAAGAACTTGGTTCCTGAAGGTGTTCTCGTAGGGTGGATGGATTTTCCAAAATATATCTCACTCATAGTCATTCACGAAGTTCCAACATGGATAATGGGCCCCTCCCTCACTATATTTTGGCAACAGCTGACCAAGCTTTGTGGCGACCTTTGCACCACCAAGATTTATAACGAACCTACTTCCGTGAGCATCGCACAACTGTCATCACAATCGAGCTTTACACCAATAGTGTGTTTTGGTGATTGGACCTTAGAATCCATCCCTCCATTTCTTGTTGGCTCCCCTTTTTAGGGTGGTGCATTTGTTTTCACCAAACTTCCTTCCTTCAAATAAGTTTGGGAAGGACGTACCCATTTTGGATGAAATTTAAGCTCAACATGCCCAAAAAACATCAAAGGGGTATAGCTTTTGAAGCTCCCACATTAATTCCATTATCACCACAAATCCTAGAGGTGATGAATGAAATCTTGTGAGTCCAACACCCTCTACGACTTTTCCATGAAAAGAAATAGTCTGATTCACAAGTTCGATGGATTTTCCCTCATTCCTAAAAATTCTTTATCCATTTTGGAAATCCTCTAAGGATCATGGGCCCCTATGTTTTTAAATATTTGTCTCACCCCCCCCCCCACCCCTTCAATGTCATAGTTACCATTACCTTTCACCTTATGATCACCCATTTTGAGAAGCTCTGAAGCAATGTGAACTATCCTGAAACATGGATCATCCATGGTACTTGAGCATTGCAATCCACACATTTTCTTATTACTATATACCCTTGACTAAGGTAGGGATTCCTTTCACAAAGTCCTATGCCTTTAAAAAAAATAAAGTTACCCTTTGGGTTACTCGAGGATTCGTAGAACATTAGGCCTTTGCGAAGCACTCTTCCATTAAGCAGGGAATCCGTGCTAAGGAAGGGTACCCATGCTTCATGAATCTCATTCCTTCACGAAGCCCTGGTTCTTCATGAAGCATCAGAGTTTCATGAGGCCTCTTTCTTCATGAGTCCCTCATCTGTGCATCCCCCCAGGATTTTACATAGTGACTTTCTTGGTCCCTCATGTGGTGTCCCCTATTACTTTCCCCTACCTCTTTATTTTTGTAATTGTCACTCTAATCACCCATGCTTTTTGGAATATTAATGATAAGGTGGACCCCACGATCGACCACTCCACCATAACACTCTTGTTAGGAATTTGTTTTGCCTTCCCTTCCCCAAGAGTTGGTGGGTACAAGTTATATAAGTCCAAGGGGTGAGGAGTGAGTCTTCGATGTCCAAGCTACAAGATGTTAAACTGCCAAGCCCCATAATCTTCAGCACATGATGTTAAACTATTATCTTACCCCATGCAATGCACATTGAGTTCCATGACTCGGGAATTATTTATTCCCACTCATCTCCATGGGAGGGATGGAATCAGATCCTTTTCACATGGAATGAGATACACCTCAGGCAGCTTCTATTTGTTATCCCTACACCATCACTCGTTGATGCATTTTTGTGATGTGACCATCTAATCTACTACCTCCTCATGTTTCTCAAACTGAGAATGACTCATGTGGTCTTTGAGGTTAGTTTTGATCTTGACACTCTTCTTCCAAACACCCCTCTTAGAGTAATCCCCAGGCACATTCATTCTAAAATACATGGTTTTTATCCCTATCTTCTACATAAGGTATGTAGAAAACCTCCCTTAGGTTCAATCCAAACCATTGGTAATCTTAGTTTATCCTTCCTAGGGATGTAACCTCGTGATGTGACATATTCCCTTTATGGGAAAAATCATTTGAATCCACCGCTACAGGGTGTTCTGATCCATCTACCATCACCCATTTCATCTATCATCCCCCTTAATTTTACCATGGGCTTCCACATCCTAGTATGATCTTAACATTTAACCACATCCTCAATATTCCATATGGGCCCCCTCCCTAGGTGACCTAGCCTTAACCAGCACTCATCTAGGATACTGACCATGTGTAAGCACTAGCATGTCTCCAGAAATCTAGCCATATGTAAGCCCCTATTCCATTCCCCCTTCTATAATTATGTGTACTTTGATCCCTATCTTATGCACATGGTATGTAGGTAGCCTCCCTAAGGTCCAATCCCATCATCCATTCCCATCCTCATCTTTCCCTTGAGTGTCCAAGTCTCAGGAAGATCATTCCCCTCCCTAGAGGTTCCACTTCCTTCAGGTCCCCATCCATTCACTCCATTATCATGGTCCACCTTCTTAGGTGTCCCATATCCCTATCGGATCTACATGGAATTTGATCCCTATATTCTACACCAGGTGTGTAGGAATCCAATCTAAGGTTCAATCCCATTACCCCTCACACTCCATCCATTCCATCCATTCCATTTCAAATTAATACATATCCATCCTAGTTCTTTCTCAAACCACCACATCTTAGTGATATCGTGCCATCCATTTGGGTCATCTCAGTTTCTAAGCCCCATTCACCTCATTGCTACTCTCCACAGCAGTCGGACAACTAACCGTGTATAATCTCTACAAAATTCATATTCATCCAAATGAGAGTGATCCTCTTGTGAAGGGAATCTATCCATGTGTAAGCCCTGATTCCAACACCCTTTCAAACTACATGGGTTTTGATCCTTTTATTATATATAGGGTACGTTGGAAGACTCCCTCTGGTTCAATCCTTTCCAATGGTAAACCTTAGTGTCCCTATATTTGGGGTGAACTTTCATAATATACCCTCAGTGGGGTCCTAATCATCATTCAAAGTGTGATACCTTCTCTTTATGAGATGCACCACCGTGGGTCAGCTCTCATTGGGTGTTCTGATTCATCCATCTGGTAAATGTTCCAGGTGTTCCCTCCTAGGGGTCAACCTCTATGATCCATCTTCATGGGTTGTTCTGATTGATATCACCCCATCTCGTCAAGATATTAAACTCACAACCTGCCCCATGTTAAACATGGAATGACGGAGGAACATTTTGGAATACATGCCTCTGGAATAAGATAACTAGTAATCTCCATAGGATACATCAAGTTATGCACCTCTGGGAAGCCCTCTTATATGGAAGAATACAGGTGTTCTAATTTTCCAGGACTAATACGTTCTACTGATTCTCAACATGACTACTCTCCTAACCAAAGGGTTCTTCACTAACTAGACCCCTTATAATGTCGAAACAAAAGTATCATAACTAACCAAAATCCACAAAGAGATGTAAATGGGAATTATTTTCACAAACTATGACTCAAATCTATGAGGGAGACCCAAAATAGGTGAAGAATTCTAAGTAGGAATCCATGGAAGGAAGAAATGACACCCCATAATCCTGTTTAGATCAAGGAGAATACATATCTTAAAATTTTAAGAATGTTTCCTACCTTTGGAAAGGGGGATGCAGGTAATAATGCGACATGCTAGAAGACAAGGGGTGAACCCAAGTGGAAAGCATCAGGAACAGTATCATAATGGTTAACCCAAGTTTCCACCAAACCATTCAGGACTACCACCTATGGAGTGTCCTTATATTGTGGTCATTTTCCCTCTTAATGGTAATGCTCAAAATTAATGTAGTGGGTCTCACAAGAATCAATGTGATAAGTATTACCATTGAGTGCTAAAAAATTTTCTATCAATGTAGTACTTTAAATGATCATGGTATGATAATATTATTTCCACATTTAGATTCAGCTAATATCTTATAAGAATATATTTATATATGGTATCCAAACTATACATTATGAATTCAAATTTTTATACAAAATCTCAATGTTGCAAATTCAATTGAAGATTCCAAAGGGTATCTTTTCACTATTATCATAACCTTGGAGCATTAAATTGGTTATGTCCAATTGAAGATTCCAATTGCTATACCACCACATTTTCCCTCTGTTGGGAATTCAATTGAAGATTCCAAAAGGGTATATTTTTACTATTATCATAACCTTGGATCATTAAATTGGTTATTTCCAAGTTAGGTTATATATATGAGGTGGTATAGCAATTATATGAGAATGATATTGATTCTAAATCCATTGTCTACCAAGGTATAAAAAATCTCCACATCATTGATCTTTATAGATATATAAAGAAGTAAAATATGTCCTTTTGTGGTCTTTGTTGTATCATACTCAAAAAAAGTAAGATGATTGTATAGAATTTTGAAATTATAATTTATTTTTCATGATATAATCCATCATGTAGCACCACCATTTTGAGGTATGTAACCTATTTTTATGCCTTTTATGTGGTTAATGTTTTTGGGTAATGTTTGGGAGAGTTTGGGAAGGTTTTGGAAAATGTTTGGAGGCTTTTTAAAATGATCACAGTTTGAGCATGGTTAAGGGAAACCATGCAACAAACCTAGGTAACCTTACAACTTGGTATAGTGGTATTCGCATGGCTTTCAAAAATTTTGTCTAACCATATCCAGAGACCATGTTAGGTGCCCTTCGAGGCATTAGCAGGAGCACAGTGAGCTCACAATTTGTCTAATAGTGCAAGTTAACCATGCACGACATCAAAAATTGGATTTTTAAATATAGGATCACTCAGGATTTTCTCTAAACCTCTCCTTTATTCTCCTACTTGAACCTCACTTGGGATTTTTGGTTCCCAAGTGTTAGAATGGATCTACCACTCATTTTGGAGGCAATTCAAAGGGGTTTCAAGGTGCGGTGGAGGTGATTCACATCCGGTAAGCCTTATATTTGGGTTTATTCTTGGTTTTCCTTATATATAGTTCTCTCTCACTCTCAGTTTCCTAGATCTACTTTTTTCGCATGTAGATCTAGGTTTTTTGTTAACTAAAATATTGAGATTTGGGATTTTTGATGTTAGGAAAAGATATCTAAGGTGATTTTGGAGGAGATTTCACTAGGATTTGGGGTGCAATTGTGAGTTGGTTAATTCTACTAAAACCCTTAGATAAGCGGATTCTCTATTGACTCAATTTTGTTAAAACTAGAAGCCTTGTCTTCAATTAGTTGGTTTTTCTTGAATTTGGTTGTGATTATTATATGTGAGGCTTTAAGGAAATACATTTTTTGGTGATTTATTGATTTTGGGGAAAATGGGGTATTACGGTGAAATGTTCTTGATGTTGGATTTTAAAATGAAGATTTTAAAATAAATTTCTTTGGTTGATTTATGGAAATGTTTGTAAAAATGGGTTTCATTAAAATGGTGTTTTTATTGAAATATGAATTGGCATGGGTAATGGATTAAGATATTTTTTGGTTGTGAAATGGTTGTTTGCATATTGTTATTGCTTTATTGGGTGTTTATGCTTGTTTATAAGCATAATAATTTTATGCTTGCATTGGAATGATTAGAAGTGGGTTTGGAGTGATACTTTAAAATGGAGATGGATAGTGGACAAAAGGGCCACCATCAAGGATAAGTGTGCAGGAAATACACTAGATCGGGAAAGTAGTAAATGGGCTTGGATGGGAAGTTCCACTATGATTGTTAAACCATGTTGAGTGTGTGAACTTTATGTCTATGTTTTGATTATTCACATGTCTAATAAAGATAAAATTGTTGTGCTAATTTGCGATGGTAAAATGGATTATCGATGTTTGTTGGATTTCCCTTGTATTTTGTGGATTTGGGTGGAAAATGGCTTGTTAAGGGTATGTTTGGAATGTTGTAAATTATTGAACTTTTTTAACTTTTTAATATAAATATATTTATATAAATGTGCTAACAGTTTTATCCTTGTGGTGTGTGTAGGGAAGACATTTGGGTAAAACCTGCTGAGTATTATTAATCATCCCCTGCTTTGGAAATTGGGTGCTTTTGCAGAAGTGTTATTATAGGATATAGGCATAGGTAAAGAATCTCATTTTTCTAGCAGTTCATCGTGATTCTTGGGTAGTATTGTGGTGATTAGATCATGGAGCTTGGTGTGGAGTTTTGGAGTGTGCCAAGGGTTCCTTTGGGTCTTGTTGATGAGTCTTCCACTTGGTACTCTAATTTTTTATTTTTTTGTGATTTAGTTGTATTCGTTTTGGGAATTATTATGGAATAGTTTGATTTTTTTTTGGTCTATTGGTAATTTTTTATCATGATTAAATTTGTTTACATGCATTATGTAGTTGTGGTTGGTTATGCCTTGATTGGTGGATTGGTTTTATTCTAAACGAAAATTGTTCCCCCATTGTTCTTGAAGCCCACAACATTTATTTCCATCCTTTAGAACATTATGAACATCTCTTAAGGCCAAGTAGAATCTCACCGCCTTCTCAAGCCAATGAGGAAGGGGTGGGATTTTACAAGTGCTTTTAGATTGTTTGGTCCTTGATCTTGAAGTTTGTTCGGTTCATTGGTGTTGATTGTCAGTATTAGTGTTGGTATTTGTTATTGGTATATTCCTTGAGTGGGGATGGTAGAAAGGTATAGGATTGTTGAAACATGAAATGTATATCATAAAAAGATGTAGCTAACCCTTTTATTCTAAACGTCAATTCACTAGGGAGTTGGGTGCATAAGTTTTTTGGAGACACTTATAGGGATTGAAAATCTCATTGTCATGGGTGTAGCCAATGAGATGAGCATTGAATGCATGGTAGAATTTACTTCCCACTAGGATTCATATTTCAATGGAATAGTGATATATGTTTTTCTATGGATATATGGATTTGGGAAAAATATAGAAATTATTTCCAAGTGTGCAGATTTGAAATGTGGATAGTTGTGGTATTTTGAAAATGGGTCAATTTCTAAAACATAGTGGATTTTTCAAAAGTGGTGCAACATGGAAAATTTGAACTTTTGGAAATCCTAGTTGTGATAGTTGAAATTTAATTGAATTTAAAATTTCAATCATTTTATTTCTAATAGAGTGATACTTTTTTTTGTTTTTTTGTTGATAGAAATGGCACCGAGTAGGTGTCATAGAGACCAACCAGAGGAGGCTACTGGAAATGTGGTCGCACATGAGACCCAGGTGAACCAACAACTAGTTCATAGTATAGTGAAAGATTTCAAAGCTGTGGAATGTGGGAATAAACCAGATGATCCAAAATCATGTGAAGCATACAATTCAGTTTCAAAAGAATAACCCACCCATTTTTAGGGGTGATTCAGAACCAGAAAAGGAGGAGGTATGGTTGAACAGAATGAATAGGGTATTTGAATTCCTAGGAACACTAGTGGAGTTGAAATTGAAGATAGTAACTTACATGTTGGAAGATATATACCTTGAGTGGTTGAAGTTGGAAGTCCATGATGGAACAGACCAGGGGATGACATGGGAGGGTTTTGAGGAATTGTTGGAAAAAAATTATACCCTCATATGTTAGAAATTCAACACACAATAGATTTATTTTTCTAAAGAAATAAAATATCTCAGTAACAAAATATGTGGCTAATTTTATGAACATAATGTAGTTTTCACCTATGGTGGCGGGTAGTACATCGTTGAAGGCATGTATTTCCGAAGTTGGGTTGATGTAGGAAATTTGTTATAAAATAGTAGTGTTATGTATAATTGATTACATGAAGCACATGAGCCTTAGACTAGTTTTTAAGGACCCGATAAGTGCATCCAAGAGACCAGGGATCAAATCCAGGCGGAGGCAGAATTTCCGGGGGTACTGTAGCAGTACTGTAGCAGGTACTGTAGCGGGTACTATGACAGTACTATAGCAGGTACTTTAGCGAGAATTGTAGCAGTCACTGTTTGGCACTATAGCAGGTGGGAATATGACCTCGTTTGGGCCTTCGGGACATCGATTTGGTCCCTGAGTCCTTTAAGGACTTCGGGCCACATAGGCCTTTGGGTTAGTAAGGCCTTAGGGCCACCTCAAGGCCTTCGAGCCACCTTTAAGTGCAGATGCAAACTAGAAAACCTACAAAGAACAAGCTCTACAAGGAGGATGAGCAAGGAGCTTTCACCACATCAGAAGCTAAATGGATTGCAAGAATGAGATGGTATGGCACCTGCCATCGGGACAAGCCTGTTCATGCACGAGAATTCTTAGCCGAACAACCATGAGAAGGTGGAGAGCTTATTTCATGATGAAGATGTTGGGGATGAGAAGTTCCAAGTAGTTAGTCTGGGTTGTATGTAATGTTTGAATCCTACGAGCATTGAATTCCTCTAAGGCCTAAGGGCCATGTAATACTTACACCTAAGGGCCTTGTAAGGGTTCCACCTCACCCCTTGAAAGGTGGATTATCAAAAATAAATTAAAAATGAAGGCCTTTGGGCCATTGGAGGAGTGGATTACATGGAAATGGTGAATTGAGAAATAGTATTTGAATAGGATATCTTAGGGGATAAAGGCGGGACAATAATGTTGGTATCCATGGGAAATTGTGGGAACTCTAATGTTGGGATCAAGTGGAAGAGGGACACTAATTTATAGAGTGGAAGTATGGATCAGAATCTGATGGTAGGATTGGTGAATCTTCCTATGAAGCCTTGGAGTAATCCATGTTATTTTTAGTGTGGCTCTATGGACCACATCAAGTTGGATTGTGTGAAATAACCTCGATCATTTCATAACTGTAATATGATGGGGAATCTTCAGCGTTATTTTCATAATGCTCCATAGTCAGGTGTTTGTGATACTCCTCAAGGGTTATAGGCCTCTTATTCCTCAATAGGGTGGGGGAAGAAATATAACCCTCCTTTGAAAAGTAATGTTAGTCATGGGGATTCAAGTAATATAACAACTCCTTATCAGGGTAATGAAGAGCTGAGTTTGGTAAGAAATTAGTTGTTTAGAGATGAGCACGTTGTGATGGATGGTTAGTCAGCATCATCCATGGTGCGAGGTACGATTCTTTTAAATTCTACCTTGATGCAAGTGCTGTTTGATATGGGTTCTTCTCAATCTCTTTTTTTTATGATGCAGTTAGTTTGGAGGGTTTAACTGTGGAAATGATGCCTTCAGTTTCAAAACATCAAACTACTCTAGGTCAAAGAGAGTGACGAGCATTCCTATTTCAAACATGTTGTATAGTTGTGGATAGGGTTGAGTTCATGTGTGATTTATCAGTTCTTGATATGGATGATTATGATATAATCATGGGAATGGATTGATTGGAAATGCTTAAGGCCCACATTAACTATTATGCATGAATGGTTAGTTTCATAATGCAGGACGACGTCGAACATCTCTTTAGAGGAGAGAAGAATGAAAACATGGGTGTAATAGGGTTATTAGCACCAACTGTTGGAATGATATCATATCAGTTAGCAATACAATCATTAGCATCAATATAAGGATTTTATCATATCATTTTTATGATGGTTGTTGGTCATTTTATGGATGTCCTTCCCACATAACTCTCAAGGTTTCCACCCATGAGAGAAGTGTAGTTTACGATTTATCTCCTTTCGGGGACAAATCCAATATCACTTTTGTCTTACTAGATGGAACCAAAAAAATCGAGGGAATTTAAAGTTCAGTTGGAGGAGTTAGAAAAAAAAGAGTTCATCTAGCCTAGCATGTCTTCATGGGCAGTTCCAGTATTTTTTATTAAAATGGAGGCTAGAACATTACAGTTGTTTATTTATTATCATAGACTAAATCTATTTATTATGAAGAAACCATATCCACTTCCATGAATTGATGATTTGTTAAATCTGTTGAGGGGATTTTAGTGGTTCTCTATGATTTTCTTGTGGTTGGTATGTCATCAATTGTAGGTGATAAGGAGGATATTCTGAAAACATCATTCAGAAGTAGATATGGACATTATGAGTATGTATTTATGCCCTTTGGTCTGATGAATGTACCAGTTGTTTTTATGGAATTGATGAATTGGATATTTCAGAAATATCTAGATTCTTTTTTATAGGTATTTTTGATGATATATTAGTGTATTATAGGACAATGTCGGAGAATGAGCAACACTTAACAATAGTTTTGTGGATATTGAGAGATCATCCGTTATATTCCAAATTATCAAAGTGTGATTTTTGGTTATAGGTGGTTCATTTCCTTGTCCATTTTATTTCTGAGAAGGGTGTTTTAGATGATCTAAAAAATATATAGGTTGTTATTTTATGGCAACCACCAAAGAAAGTTTTTGAGATACAGAGCTTCCTTGGTCAAGCTGGCTATTATTAACATTTTTTTGTGATTTATCACGATTGACAACACCAATGATAGATTTGAAAATGAAAAATTTTCCATTTAGATTAAATGAGTAGTGTGAGAAGTCCTTTGAAGAGCATAAGAGTCTCCTTACATCAGCACCAATCTTGGTTTTTCTAGAACCAGGGAAACGTTATGTGGTGTATTTTGATGCATTAGGATTAGGGTTAGGTTGTGTTCTCATGCAAGGGAATCATATGGTTTAATATGGCTCACAGAAGTTGAGGTTACATGAGAAGAACTACCCAATGCATGATTTGGAGTTGGTGTAAGTGGTTTATTCCTTGTAAATGTGTTATAATTATCTCATTAGTGATAAATTTATTGTGTTTACTGATCATAAGAGTTGAAAATATATTTTATCATAGAGAGATTAGAACTTGATGCAAAGGATATGGATAGTGTATCTCTAGATGTTTGATTTTGACTTGATGTACACACTGGGTAAGGGAAATTTAGTTGACGATGCACTAAGTAGGTAGATGTATGCTCAAATTTAGAAACATGCAATAGATTAGTGGAAGTTAATGTCAATCATAGTCAAAATACAGTTGGAATACGAGGATCAGGGTGATATAACGATCTTATTTCTAGTCTCTTTGGTTCTTGACTTGGTTGGTTTGGTTAAATATGCACATGTGTATGATTCTGAATGTATGGAGATGAGGCTGAAACTCAATGGTGGTGATACCATTGATGGATGGAAACTGAATGGGAATTTAGTTTTTTGTTTTCAGAATAATATGGTTGTATCGATGGCTTCTAAGGAGGAAATTCTTCGGGATTATCATCATTCTAGATGGGTTGTCCATCCTAGAATTTATAAAATATATAAGGAATTGAAAGTGCAGTTTTGGTGGGCTAGTATGAAAAAGAAAGTGGTGGAGTTTGTTTCGAGATTCTGACTTTTCATCAAGTCAAGGCAGAGAAGCAATGGTTGGTAGGTATGTTGTAGTCTTTACCTATACCTATCTAGAAGTGGGAATATATCATGATGGATTTTATTACAAATCAATATCTATGAATTCGTAAAGAGTCATGGTGTTCCATTTTTTATTGTATCAAAAATAGATACTTCAGGTTCATGTTTCATTTTTTATAAATCGTTACAAAAATCCCTTGGGACTAAGTTTATGATGAGTATGGAATATCATCCCCAGATGGATGGGAAATATGAAAGAAATATTCAAACATTGGAAGAAATGTTATGGGATTTTTTGATATATTTTGGTGGCTCATTAGAGGAGAAATTTCTATTAGTGGAACTCTCATATAATAATAGTTATCAATACTTGATACATATTTCTCTATTTGAAGCATTTTATGGGTGTTAGTGTCATTCTCCAATATGTTGGGTAGAAATTGGTGAGACATCGATGGTGGGATCGAGCCTTGTCCAAGAGACTACGGGGAAAATCAAGTTTATATAGAAGATAATGAAAATATCTTAGAGAAATAATAAATTATATGTGGACTATCATGGATAACTATTGTCATTTGGGATGGGTAATCATGTGTTTTTTAAAATCTCTCCTAGGCTTGGACATCATCGGTTTGGGAAGTAGGCCAAGTTATATCCAAGGTATATGGGGACTTTTGAGATACTTGAGTGGGTTGGATAGGTTTCTTATTCATTGGAATTTCCACCATGGTTTAGTGTGGTTCACAATGTATTCAATGTATCTCAATTGAAGAAGTATCATCCAGATCCTGACCATATGATTCAATGGTATCATCTTGAGCTAGAGTCAGATGCTTCCTTGGTGCATGTGCCTTTGAGGATTTTGGGTAGGAAATAGAAATTCATAAGTGGTAAAAGAATCGGTATATTTCAGGTTTTTGGTATCATGGTAAGATTCAAGATGATACTTGGGAGCTGGAGAAAGACATGGTAGAGCAATGGCTTGAGATCCTCTGTTAAACTTATGGTTTTTTACTTTTTGAGGTTGGAAAGTCCAATGGTGGGGAGAATGTAGCACCCCTAGTTTGAGTTATGTAACCTTTTCTTATGAATTTTTATGTGTTCAATGTTTTTGGGTAATGTTTTGGAGATTTTGGGAAGGTTTTGGAAATGTTTGGAGGTCTTTTTAAAGGAGCACAGTTTGAGCATGGTTAGGGAAAACTGAGGAAAAAACACAAGTAACCACACAACGTGGGACCATGGGCTTTGAAAAATTTTCTCATGGTTTTTCTAACCTTGTGAGCATACTATATAGGGTTTCCTTCAATGTATTATCAAGAGCATGGTTAGGGAATGGTTTGTTTAATCTTGCGAGCTAACCGTGCGCGACATTAAAAATTTTAATTTTTAAATCCAGGACCACTCGATATTTTCCCTAAACCATTCCTTTCTTCTAAAACCCGATCCCCACTATATAATTTTTGGTTCTCAAGGGTTATAGGGGCTCTCCCACTCATTTTGGACAAGATTTGAAGGGTTTTCACGGTACGATGAAAGTGATTCTCTTCCGCTAAGCCCTGTCTCTTGGGTCTTTCTTCGTTTTCCTTAGATCTAGTTCTCTCTATCTCTACGTTTCATAGATATACTTCGATCTCAGGTAGATCTAGGGTTTTTGTTTCCTAAAATTTTTATATTAGGGCATTTTTATGTTAGGAAAATAGATCTAAGGCTATTTTGGTGGATACTTCACCCAGATTTGTGGTGCAGTTGTGAGTTGGTCGATTCCATTAAAACTATATTGTAGGTGGATTCCCTATAAACGATATATTGTTAAAAATATATGAATTTTATTAAATTAGTTTGGTTTTCTTGATTATGGTTGTGATTATGATTTTCGAGTCTTGATAGAAATTCATTTTGTGGTTATTTTGGGATATTGGGCAAAATGCGTTATTGAGGTGAAATGTTCTTGATGTGGAATTTTTAAAGGTAGATTTTAAAATCAGTTGCTTGGGTTGATTTATGAAAATGGTTGTAAAATGGGTTTCATTAAAAATATTGTTTCATTTAAATATTAATTGGCATAGTTAATGGCTTCATGGATTTTTTTGATATGAAATAGTTATTTGTATATTGTTGTGACTTTAGTGGGTGTATATGATTTTTTATTGGCTTAAGAATTTTATGCATATGTTGGAATGATGAGAAGTGGTATGGGAGTACCATGGTAAAAGGGGTATCGATAGTGGTTGGAAGATACAACATCATGGATAAGTGGGCATGAAGTACCACTAGATAGGGAAAGTAGTAAATAGACTTGAATGGGATGTTCCACAATGATTGTTACACTAGGTTGAGTGTGTGAACTTTATGGATATTTTTTGATTATGAACGTGGATAATAAAGATGAAATTGGTGTACTAATATTTGATGGTAATATTGATTATGGTTTATTGTTGGCATTCCCTTGTATTGTGTGGATTTGGGTGGAAAATTTCTTGGTAAGGGTGTGTTTGGCATGTTGGAAATTGTTGAACTATTTGATGTTTTATTATAAACTGATTTATATAAATGTGTTAATGGTTATATCCTACTGAAATGTGTAGGGAAGTCATTTAGGGAAATCATACTGAGTATTATTACTCACCCTCTACTTTGGTACTTGGGTGATTTTGTAGATGTGGTATTTCAGGATACTAGAAAAGGTAAAGCATCTCATTTTTCTAATGGTTCATCGTGATGCTTGAGAGGTATTGTGGTTCTTGGAGCATGGAGCTTGGTGTGGATTTATGGAGTGTTACATGGTTTCCTTTGGGTTGTTTTTATGAGACTTCTGCTTGGTACTCTGATTTTGTTATTTTTTGAGTTAGTTTTATTGGTTTTTAGGAATTGTTATGGAAGTGTTTGGTTGTTTGGTGGTCTATTGGTAATGTGATATCATGATTTACTTTGTTGACATGTATGATGTAGTTTTTTTTGGTTATTCCTTGTTTGGTGGGTTGGTTTTTTTCTATGGAAAAATCATTCCCCAATTATTCCTGAATCCCTTGGCATTTCTTACCATCCTTTGGTGCCTTGGAAATGTCGTGTAAGGCCAAGTAGCATGTCACTGCCTTCTCAAATCAATGATGAAGGGGTTATATTTTACCCATTGATAGTTACTTCAATTTAGACTTCTTATGATTGGTTATTGATTTTTAAAGGACTCTATAAGGTCATTAGATAAGTTTATAGTTTACATCACCAAAATTCATGCTAGTATAGTTGAATTATGATTTAGAAAATCATATTTTTATTATAAAGTTATATATCTCCCACAATGGGGTATTTCACTGAGTCGAGGTGCATAAATATTATGAAATAGATAAGATGATTATCTGGATACTTTTGGTGGTGATATTACTATTATCTTAGAATCGAATGATCAAACATCATATAAGTTTAGTATTGGATGGATGGTTGTGCATAAAAAAGTCAATAAAATTCTAGTATAAGGTAAGGGGTCATTATAGGTCCACATGTCAGACTATCAGCCAAAATAATTACTTAAGGGAACTTTTATTCTTATTTTAGTAACAACATTTGTGTTCTCAAGGATGATACCTTGATTATAATTCATACCTCAAGTATAAATACTATACATTGAGAGAAACTATCAGTAGTGTCAAAGGATAAATATTTATATATCTATCCCTATGACTCTATATATAAGTCTATGATTTGAATGATATTGAATGAAGTAAGAGGCTTGGTTCTTAATCAAATGAATAATCAACTTATTAGTACAGATCTTTAAACCTATCAAATGTTCATAGCATATATATTTTATGAGGTTAATATCTAGTTTAGGTACTTATAATGGATTCTTCAAATTAATTTTATATTTGATATGTTGATTGAAAACTCTTTTGGAAGATTGGGTGGATCAAGGTTTCATTGTAGGAGTTGATTGGAGTGTATTTTTATACCCTCCACGTCACAAGAAAGTTTTCTTTTGATCCATATGTTGTTTAACTTAATTTTTAGAAGTTTTAGAGGTTTATGGTGCCTTGAAATTAGTTTTTAGTCATTTTGGTGCAAAACAACCATGACCAAATCCATGGTAGAGGTTATGGTGTTCATTTGAACCTATTGTGTGAAACAGGCTGAAATTTCCAGTGCTTAGGTGTGGTCTCATGTGGAACATGTAGGGATTCTTCTTATCAATAAAATCTAGAGGGAACTCACTACATCATTGTGCATGTTGTAGTGAGTCCAAAATAGATTAGAATTCCGCACCACATCATGGATGATCCCCATGGACTATCTCTTGGGTGAATACACCATGTCATGGTAAATTCCACTAGACTTTTAGAATTTAAAATGATCAAAAGGAATCCTAATATACTGATGGTGGTTACTCATGTTGTGTGAAACCTTAATGAAGGGTTTTAATGGATCTTTTTAATTTATTCCCCTCTATTAAACAAATTTTTCTCCTTTCTTTCACTCGAATTGTATATTAATAATGCTCTAGGAAGGGGTATTAGGAATTCATCTTTAATCATGTACTAGATTATGGTTATTACTTTATTTTTGGGCTTTTTATTTATAGATCTAGGCTTGTGAGGACCATAATAATGTGTCATCCATCACTAGATTTGAAGGGGTCGATGTTTCCACTAATAGTGTGGTAGGTGTCTCTATCTTATAGTTTATACTTTGACATGATTGTGTTCTTATGATGCTTATTTGGGTTTGAATAATGAAATTTATGTTTTGAGATCCATGAAAGTTGATAAGATTTTTTATGATTATAAAATTGTTTTCAAAATAGAATTACATTAACTACTGTTTTTTAATGTTAAATCTGGATTTGATGTAATTCATCAAAGAACAATATGAATTGAAAATGTTTTTCATTCTAGGGTTTGGTTTTTAATTTTTCTTGGAAAAGTTTTATGAAATGTGGGAATTATTTTCTAGAAATGTAATGATAAAATATTAAAAATTGGTAGACCTTTGGGTATAGGGAAAACTAAACATAAAAGACCTTAATTGAGTAAGTTATCCTTATGGTTGGTTCATTTGATGCTATGATTTCATGTGGGTAGCCTTACTAGGGGACCTATGTTCCCAGACTTCAGGATTCACATATGTTAGCTAGTGTTCTTTAGTGTGTCATAGTTGTGTACACCCATGTGTTATGGATTAAATTTTGGTGATTTGTGGATACATTATGTTCATGTTTATTTTATATTATAATTTTGTAAATTTATATGAATATTAATGGATGAAAAACTATTTTAGTCATATACTTATGCCTCATGGATATATTTATGTTATATTTATTTACTTATTAGAATATGAAATTTTTTTAAAAGATAACATAAGAATGATTTTATATAGAAAAATTATTTATTTTGAAATATTATAGAAATATTTTTTATACAATAATTAGAGAATTCATGTGGATAGACATTGTATAGATTCATTGTGGTATCCTATTGGAATCATTTTTTGCACACCCTTAATATGTCATTGGTCATATTCAGACTCAGTTTTGTAGGATATAGGTTAAGGTAAGATTGTTATGTAAAGGATGGATCTCTAAGTCTTTGTTTCCTTCTAGTGGGTTGGGATAGTGGTGAAATATGCTTATAAGGAGATGGACCCATTAGATTCTACAAGTTCTATATTTTTGATCTTTTAATTTTTTTCTTCTTTACGTTGTTATCAAGTTTTTATATGTTACCTTTATGGTTTTACTATTTTACATATAATGTGTTATGGATATATACTATGATACTCTTATTTTTTCTATATTATCATATCTTTGTTTGAGGGATAAATCATTCCCCCATTTCTTTATAAGGTACTTAGGTGCTTATCACCAACCCATGGAAATCAGGAATGTGCTTTGGGCCTTGTGACCTGGAAAATTAGGTAACTCTATAGGTTGTACTAGGTTGTTCTATTATAGTAGGGGATGTTATTGGCTATTTTAATCATGAATAAATCATCCAATGTGTACATGTGATAGTATTCTGAGTTATTTAGTCATTAAATTTTTGTGTATCTCTGTGAATAACTACATTTTATTCCCCCTCTATGAAATATTATTTGATAATAATGGGATAGGATGATACAAAGGCCACATTTTCCTTTGTATTCTAAAAATCCCCTCACATATAGTCCATGTTTTTTGGATCTAACCCTTAAATTTGAATTATTTTTGTATCATTTATTCTAGGATTAAAATGTATGGTTAGTCATTTTGGAAATTCTTTATATCTATCTCTTCTAGTTTCTTAATCGTTGAAATTTTAAGTAATTTATTTTTCAACATGAATAGAAAATACCCTATAACTTTATATGAATGAAAATAATATACACTACACTTTTTATCCTCAATGATCTGATATCTTTAGTCTTTTTCAATCAACCTATGTATGTGTGTTAGTGTACATATGTAGTTATAGAGGTTTAGGTAGTAGTGCCACCTTAAATTTGACTAATAGAGGGTCTGAATCTATTGTTATTTTTTGTTTCTATACTTCTCTAAGTATCCTCATTTATATAGGTGATATCATATGGGGTTTTGGAATGAGCTCATGTTGGTAATCCTCTAAACATTCCTCTATCTTTTTAAACATCCAAAATCAAACTGGGTATTTTAGGGGAATCGGTATTGGATATAAATATACTCAAAGATTATCAATTTT
The DNA here is from genome assembly GCA_963277665.1 of Viscum album. Taxonomy (NCBI): domain Eukaryota; kingdom Viridiplantae; phylum Streptophyta; class Magnoliopsida; order Santalales; family Viscaceae; genus Viscum; species Viscum album. Next base: position 1,190,008,307 of record OY728123.1, on the reverse strand, counting down.
GATTTCTAATATATAATCATACTTAATCTACATGTTAAGGGGGTATGTTAAGTCCTTTCATCGGGGGATTAATTTAGTTTCCCATTCATTCTCCAATTTTTTCAACTTAGATGTATCAAATATTATTTTTCTCGGTATAGATTTGATATAGTAGAGAAATTATAAAAGATCTCAACTTATGAAAGATTTGGATAATAGGATATCGTACTAGACAGACATGGGACCATCAAATGTTTGGATAAAATTTCTTGTCTTTATTACTCTTATTATTCATAATTATCTAATAGTGAATCTTACTGGGAGGTAAAGTGGGTTTGATACTTCTCTAAGTCACTTGTACCAGTGAAGGATGTGAAAATAATTTATCCAATGTTTTTCAGTAGAGGAATGAAATCTAGACAGTCATCATATGGTATCCTCTTAGGTTGTGTTGTTTCTGATTGTCCCTCAAATAATTACAATCAATCCTTTAGAGAACCTATTATCTCACATTGTGATGTGGATCACTATATTTAGAATCACAATCATTGGATTCCAAAAAAAATAATTTGTTTTGGGTAATTAGAAGAAAGTATTGAAAATCCATAAAAGATGATATTAACTAAATGACTTGATCAAATCTTAGAATAATTAAATTACTCAATTATTTCCTTGAAGATATAGTGATTGGTTTTTATCAAGTTAGTTCTACCAAAGGGGTGTAGTCTAAACCAAAACATTTTTATCACTAGTAATGTAACTTTGTAAAAACTCAATATTGAAATTATTTATGTTCTCTATATTATGAATTAAAATTGTGATTATCTCATTATATTATCTTACTTTCATAGGTTTGGGTAGATGAGATTTCATAGGCATAATGAAGTCAATACACTTATCCATATTGCATTGAAATTGAGGTAATGATTCTAATTGTATAGATCCCATCCCTATACCTTTCCATTGAAATCTACTATGTATATCATATTTATGAGTCTCAAGAATATAATGTTTCAATAATGGGTCATCTCCTTCGATATTATTGTAGTAATTATGCCTTTTTTCAATAATAGGCTCAGTTTTGTGGATGTTTTCTAGTATAATTCAAAGAGTAATTGTCCTAATCATTAGTTAAGTAAGGTATTTCATTGATTTTTGAGTTGGGAATAATTCATTTATACATGACTATTATAATAATTGTCCCTTGGATAGAATCTCTAAACTTACAACACTTAATATATCTTTCCTTTTTTCTCACCACTTTCATTGGGATACAATGTTGACTAGTGTAGAACATATCTTTGTGTGGTATATGACTATGATAAAATCACTTCAAGTGGCCAATGACCATTAATTTAAAAGATGTGATTGATGAATTGCCATTAAAATGGTTTCAATCAATCTAAATATATATATTTTTGTGATAATTGTGAATTATTCAATTGGGATTACTATGGTTAAATGAGTAATATATGATGAGGATATTGATATAATAATTTAAATATCCTTATGGGGTAAGTTTTCTCTAGATATAGTATCATGATATTCACCAGTACTACTCTTATCCTAGATAGTGTCAAGTGGGAAGAATGTTGATTTAAAAAATTTATAAACCCTTTGGGATAGGGTAACTCTATAAATAGTATAGTAACAATCATATGACTAACCTCTTATAGGAACCAATGAATTTTTTTATTCCACTAATCATGTATTCTCTAGGATTTAGAAATCAGAAAGATATTCAATTAACATGATTATCATTATCAAGTCTCCCTCATTGATTATCTCAAAGATTAAAGATATTTCATGAGGCCTTGAATGATTATTTTGCCAAGTATCATATTTGTTGACCCTCTAAAGTCTGTTTTACAATAAATGAGAAGGTAGAAGGGTAATTTCATAGATTTTTTCTAAATTTGGATGAACATATGAGTGGGTCTTCCTTGATGATATTATATATTTCTTAAAGACTTTATAGAAAAACATACCATAAGAATTCATGATTCTTTTCATTTTTTTTGATTTTTTGTATCATTGATATAGGACATTCCATGAGGACTATTAAAAAATATTTATATTACTATTAGAATTCACTATAGTGGAAGACTAGTATTTTCTCTCATATTTATAGCTAAATACTCACTACTATTTTTGAATTATTATTTCTTTAATTGTTTATTTATATAAAATATTATAAATGGGGGGTTATTTATGTGGTTAAGATAAAAAATAAATGAAACCATATAAATTTATACATAAATGGTAATGATACTTGGGTGAAAACCAATATTCCTTCCTTCATTGTTCTCAATAATATTCATTAGGGTTTAATCGCATTTTAATGATCACATGAAATATAATTCATCTGATAAAACCATATCTATTTATATCATGTATTAAAAGAATTCATTACTATCACATGTACATTGGACCAAGAATCTTCCCAACTCCAATGTTAGGATGCATCTATTGATCAAGTAGATAGACCCTTGACACCTTCATCTATCTATTTGAATGAATAAAGTGATCCCCACAAAAAGGGATAGAAATCTCCAAATCACTACCTTCATTGACACATAACTCTATAGTATTCTATATGAAAAAAAGAAAGATTTTTTATAAAATATTGGGAATAAAATACCGATGTTAGAAAAATTTGAAAGACACAAATATTGCCTCTTTGACTCAATCTTACACTAAAAATACTCAGAATACATAATAAACATGAATTGAAAATATATTTCAAAAAATATATAATTAAATACTCAATTATTCCCCCATATTATCAATACTAAAGGTTAACCCTCCATGTAAATAGATTTTCATAGAAATATAACACAAATATAACAAATAAAAGTAATAAAATTCCAAAAAATAAAAGTACATCTAGTCCATGTATTTAGAATCCTAAAATGTTTATCTCTATGACCTTCTTCATATATTGTTATCTCTGGTATCGGGCTTGGGTTTTGGGATCTCATATATATTAAAATTTCCTCTTCATAGTGATTTTTATACATCGGTAGTGAGGCTTCAAATCATTATTTCTTCATCACTAAGCCTCAACTACAAAAGGTATTTAGTGCCCATAATCTCATTCTTCTTCCTATATCATAAATCAACTTTCAGGTACATTTCTATTGATATATTACCCTATTAAATTAAATAAAAAATATTTGTGTCTATTTATAGTATAGGTTTCATGTATGTATACCCCAATTATATCTACTAACCTCATTGATTTTTGAATCATTGAATAACTCCTGAATATTATTATTTAATTTTACCATCTTATAATTTTTCAAAAGTTCAGTTTCTTACATGAGCTCCAGAGTTTCTTATACTACATTTTGTAAAATTGAATTATTATTTTTTAATAATGGAAAGTAAATTTCCTTACATAAGTGTATAAAGAAAATTGTGCATACTATTGTCAATCTTAGTAACTCTTACATAGTTTCCATTTTTTCATATGTAACTTATATTTAATCTTTTGTAATCTTTGAAATTCCACTGTTAATATTATATAGAAAATTTAAATTCTAATATTCCCTAAATAAAATAAAAACCATAACAAATATCCTGATTATTATTATATAAATGTTGGTTACTCATACATAGTCTTTAATATTTTCCATTTAATCATATGTAATTGGATTTCTTCTTTGGTTTTCACAGAAAATGGTAAAACATTACATAAATCTTGTATGGTATGGGATACAAAGATGTAATTTATTTATAAATAAATAGACTAATTTTATATTTATTCATTTGTACATAGAAGTTATTTTTACATGGTTAGGATAACTATTAGGTTAATCTTATATAGAAATCATTTATTCATACATGATCTATCAATTTCTTTATTTACACTAAGACAACCAGTCTTTATGCCCTTATTCCACCTTCACATCATAAACATCTCAATAATGTATGGTCATGGAAATGTTTAGAAACAGATTATTTAAATCATTAAAATCAAACAATTGGGATATATTTAAATTAAAATAGAAATATATTAATATAATTATTTTTTTAAATACCCATATATTGTAGAATTAGTAGGGATATTAATAATGAATAATAAGATGAAAATATAGAAACATTGGTTTACGTAACTCTTCCACACTTATCATCTTTCACTCTTGGGAAAATACATGTTAATTAATTCAAGAAATAATGATATACACGAGTCAGTTCTATTTTCATCACTAATGAATGGAAATCCTTTAAAACATAAATAATCCCCACTATTAACATGTTTCCTCTATGATCTACATTCCTGGATTTTCCTTCTCTCACATTAAGTTGTATTCCATTATTTAATTTCCACCCAAACACACTCACAAATACCTTCCTAAATATGTTTCCCTATTCACTCAATGTACATTTAGAAAATTTATTCTCATTCATAGGCTCAAGCATACATTACTATAGTCTTACAATTTTTATTAATCCTCTACTAAGGAATAAAAATTTTGTTTCAAACATAACTACTTTATAGGGTTATTTTTTGGTTGAAGGTGGGTGGTTTAGATGTGAAAAAAGAAGAAGATGTAGGTGGTTTGACTCTTAAAATAAAAATTAATCATTTAAAAAGTGTGTAACTCAAGGAATATTATTCACTCAATCCCCTTATATATAATTTGTTTATCCCAACACCTCCATTTTTTGATAAAGGTCAAAAATATTGATAATGGTGCAGTAAATATCCTCTATTAACCACATATTTTATTTTATTTTTTCATTATTTTTGTAAAAATTATTTTTATTTTATATTTCTTAGATAAATATAGGGAAAGATATTTTAAATAATGTAGTAAAATCTCATTCCCAAAAAATTATTCCACACCCTAAAAATTATTTAAATAATGTAATAATCCTCCCATGAAATTCATGAAACATCCCTTCCACCCCAATTATTATCAATTAAAACCATTAAAAATGATCAAGAGTGATTATGTTAGGATAATAGGGTTGTAATTTGGCTACTTACCATGTTTTTCTGGGATTTTAAGGGACCTCAAATAAATTTTATACGTAAGGAATATATAAATAGAGAGTGATATTTCAAAAGGAATTTCAAAATTTCCACCTCATTTATTTTGACGAACCTCTCAATTTTTCAATAAATTTTGAAATAGAATGAAAGATCTAATTTACATTCTATAGCACAATTTATCCCATGTAATAGAGAAATGTAATATTTTTTAAAAATTATCGGAAAATAATTTTTTTGTGTGATATGATATTAAATAACGTGCCTTTCATGGGATTTAATATTAAGTGAAATTAAAAATAATTTTAAAAAATTAAATCATGGAAATAAAAATCATATCTTAAATACTATGATGTTTAGATGTTCAAGTCAATATTTTCCATTAAATATTACTAAATAACCTTGGTAGAGTTGAAAATTATATTAAGACTAATTTGTATTTTTTTTATAAAATACTCTTAAAATAAAAAACTAATAAAACATGAAAATACTAACAACAGGTTGACATACCTCCCCCACACTTATCTATTTACTATCCTTATTAAATTTTAATTTGTTTGCACCAAGGAATTAGTCATTATTAAAAAAATTGATTTAGCTGAGTTATTCTCAAGTGATAGCTTGGGTTAATCTTAAGACCACTGGTGTTTCTATAACCTATAATAAAATCAAACAATAATAAAATTTTATTCAAAAAAATAAATAGCAAAAGGAAAGACAATATTAGTTTAAACGTCCAAAAATGGGATAAATTTTTCCTTTACATAACTGGATAGTATCATATTTTTTTCATAATCTAATTTTAAATTTGATTTATATGATATGAACTACCACAATATTTTTTTTTCAATGCTCATCTAAATGAAATGGATATTAAGACTCCCTGGGTTGGCGTACTTAGTATTTACCCTATATATAGTGAAAATCAGTTTGATGTGTGGGGGTGTAGGAATATGGGGGTCATATTCCCCTTATTCTTCAGTAATTAGATATTCCAATAAGTTTTCTTTTCCTACATCAAGAAGTCTGTTGTAATTTAGTTTGGGTTCAGTTAACTAGTATCTAATTAAATCTATCTTATTATGTTCCTCCTTATGAAACATATTAGATATAATCAAGGTCTCATGTATCCTATATTCAAAACCAGTCATGTATTATTTGGCCTCTACATCCTCATCAACCAAGGACAACAATAATGGGTTTGAATATGCACTTACAGAAACCAAGTGTTCTATTTAAAATTCAATTTAAATAAAATTTGAATTAAATAAAGGAACAAAAAAGGTATCACTATCATTTGAATCAGTTTTTAACTTATTTTACTCATAAAACACCTCTGATAAACCATATGTGTGGATATGTAGTGGTTATTTTATCTTTTATTCAAATATTAGAACCTACATTATGGAATTATTAAAATCCTCAAACATTTCCAATAATGGAATTAATTATGCACCATCGATACAAGGGTAATTAATTAATAGTAGAGCTATAATAAAATAAGAATAATATAAATTCAATATAAAATTATTCAACACAATAGTTTCATTATGTATATCTTTTTTCTTAAAGAGTTCCTTTGTAAGAATAATTTTTTCTAAAGAAAGAAATAGGTTTCAGTTTTCATGAAATTTCTCTACCTTCACTGTTGAAAAGGTAATAGTCTTTTAATTTTTCCTTATAAAGTTCTTACTTATCATCTACATTTTACCTCATCACCACTTGATGCATATAGGTACCTTTCTCCACTTGTGCTTTTATCTCATACATCCCTTTCTTGAGTAATTTTACCTCTTACTCATTTTTTGTACCCTTCAAAATTTATTCAATGTTAGCAGTAGGTTCTTACTAATATGGAGAAAGTAAAACCCATATTTTTTATTATAGTTTTCTTCCAATATAGTTTAATATTTCATGGGTTAGTGTGAATAATCTAAATAGTATACTTTAGTTTTACTTTCATCATCTTCCTACAATTTTGGGCATGATTTCTAGTTATATAATATAGGTTCAAGTTCATAAACCCTTCTTTTTAAACTATCCAATGTATATTTTTGTTTTGGATACATAATTTAAACATCCATTTTTTTATTTTATTTTTTAAATGAAAACAATGAAATTCTATTTAACAAGGAGAAAAAATAATGATGTGGAAGTCATGGATACCCAAAAATGGTGAAAATTTTGATAAAGGCCTTATCACTAGGCCTATATAATAATATATATAATAATTAAATAAAATTTCTAATCAATGTTCTATATCAATGATCTAGCTGAACAAAGACCATTATTTTTCACTTTTTATGTTTTTTGTATTTTTATTTAGATGATATCATGCAAAGGGTGGTTAGTTGTGTGGTGTGGACATAAATTAAATAAATGTAATTAAAGTGTTAGAATGGAATGGGTGATTATCCTTGAGTGAATATCTAGGTACATTCCTTCGTTGTTCTCCTCAACATTCATTCAAGTTTAATATATTTTTAGTGATCATATTAAATATCATTCTTATTATCACCTCTCACTATTTTTCTTGTATAAGGAACTAATTAATTATTATCACATGTGCATTGTAAATTGTATCTTCCTAAGTATAGTTGTAGGAGACATCCTTTGATCAAGTAGATACACCCTTTAACCCCTCATCCATATGGATGAATGAATGAAGTGAATCCAAAAAAACATGGCCATTAATCACCAAACCACACCATCCATATCCACCTAGTGTAACACCCTGACCCAAATCATTGGGTCCGGTCGAGGATACCACATGACCTCATGTGCGCTTCCAATATGCTAGTGGTTCTCGACTTGCAATGAGTTCCAAGAGGATCATCATGGGGATATTATGACCTTGGTATTAGATAATATTCAAAGTATACAACAAAAATGATAAAAAAATAAATTAAAAAATAAATAATGGATGAAACATCAAAGTATCATCATACACATAAAGTACTAACACAATAATAATAGTGGTGAAAATCAATCACACAACCCAAAAAAATAATATGGATCTATAAAGGTGGTGGATCGTTTTATGAGATAAAAGTAACTAAGAAAAATATCTGAAATATCAAATACCAATGTATATACTATAATTCCACACACCCCCTTCTAGTCTTGTGAAAATTTTCACTATAGGTCCCTTGCCCTTTATTGGTTCCTTATCCATGAAATCTACACATGCACTAAGATGCCCATGTAGGGTGCGATTAAAAAACCCAGTAATACAACCAAAATGATTCCTTAAAATAAGTGCATAAGATATACCAATAAATTCCATGAACATAAATAAACCATAGATAAACAGAAAGTATATCAGACAAGCACAACATATTTGTTGGGTCCTTACAGATCGAATCTACCCACTTTGGCTTCATGTCATAAGGAATTTCAGCCAGCCGACTGACACGTACCCCTCGATGGGATAGACCAAAAACACGGCTAATACACCCCCTTAAAGGAATAGACCATGTACATGATGACCAATCTTCTGACATATCCCTCTGGGGGATAATACAAATGGACCAACCCACATGCTCAACTACAAAAGATATAACAACAACAAAAGTTATACATAGATAAAAAATAACATATCAAACATCACATCATGTTAAGAAAGAGTAATAACTATCATATTGCACATGTGAGTAAATATAAAGCATTGGTCTCTTGGATCTACTCACAGACACCACATGTGATTAAACATCAAGAAAAAATCTCATGGGGCTACACATACCTACAAAAAATCATTCCACAAACTCATATAAACATTCTCTAATTATAAGGACCACCTACCTTAGATGCAATTATATTTCAATTACAAGGGTTTTCATCTAAAATTAATTGAACCACTCTGAAACCTAGATCCATTCACGATCTATCACAATTAAAATTCTAAGATCAAGGTAAAAGTGAATCCACACCTAAAAAGGTAGGATAAGATCACCCAAACCTGATAAGATATGATGCTGATAACGGTCTAGGTCTAAAAAATTTAAAGATACCAAAAATATGGATATGGGTGATGATTCTATAAACATTCAAGAATTACCAAGTTATACCATGCCAAACCCCTTATACATGATCATGAAATCATGAATCAAATTTAGTATGACTAAGAAAAGTAGATATAATAAAACTAGATTAGGATATAACTCACCGTATTGGAAAAACGAGATCAAACAGATATCCAAGTGCCTAATAGAGAAGATGCAAGGAGACAAGAGAGCCCTAAATAATTGGAATAGAGATCCTTGGGTGTTGGGGGTTGATGGAGTCCTAGGAGAATAGAAAAAAAATATGACATGTCAGGTTTTAAAAAAATGTGATAAAACCAACGGGGTTTACTGGACCCCCAATGTCCCCATAGAGGTTCCCTCTACCGTCTATCCAGTGGGATCTAAAATTGTAAATAAGATCATTTAGACTCTATATATTTGTTAGTGGAGACTCGTTGGATAGTTGGTAGAGGTTCTATTTCACTTTGAGCTACAACATCATCCACACACCCTCCCTTTTCTGATTTAATACACTCTGACACCTATAACCTGCATCAAAACATGTCAAAACATATTCAAAAATATATGATAAATCTAAATTGAGGTGTAACTCAAATATAGGGTGTCACAATTATACCCCTATTATAACTTCTCATTCTCAAGAAATGACTTCATAGATCTACTCAAATAACTCAGACCACTGTGACTGGATGTCTTTCTCTTACTCCCATGTCTCTTCGTGAATATGATCATATTGCTATTGAACCCAAACAAGAGGAATAATATTCCCTTATATATCCTTCTTACTTCGATCAACAAAATTAATAGGATTCTCCAAAAAAAATATTCATCTAGATCTAGTTAAAATTCCTTACAGTTGATCACATGTGAAAAATTGGGTATGCACATCTAAATCTGAGACACGTGGAATACATATTCATACCTTGGTAATATAGAGGAACATCTAACCAATGTCCCACAGTCTTGGTGCTTTTGATGGTATCAAATAACCTAATATACCACCCTAACAACTTCATTTTATTCATCAAACACCTATGACCTGATCGAGGTGAGACCTAAAAGAAACTTTATTCACCCACAGTGAAATAAAAGGGTTATCTCCCCTTATCAACATTTTATCATTTTATTATTTACACTATAACCAGTCACTTATGAATCAATTGTACCAACTATGAGGTCTTCTATACCATACTAAGAAAAAAATGAAGGCTCAAATACCTTCTACTAATATAGAGGTGAACAACAAGGTTATCCATATAGATACTCAAATATATCTTTCTAGATTGAAGACTAGAAAATATTATTATAATTGAACCATACTATAGCTAATTGTTCATCCCAATATTCTATGAAATCCAAAAGATATTCCCAAAAAATAACCTATAAAATATGGATCATCCTATCTTACTTATCATCATTTTAAGGATGAAAAGGCATACTCAACATCAACTAATTCTTCATCACATTATATGTGTCTTTAAAAAACCCTAATGTCAACTAATTATCTCTCTCGAACACTATGAAAAAAAATCACTCCATGTAGCAGAAAAATATTCTAAACATAGATATTTCTTATCTCATCCATACAGTTAGTCTCTCTACTTAGTAAGAAGTAAACCACATTTTTCAAATGATCCACTACAAGCCACATGACATATCAACCTCTCATGGTCCTAGAAAACCCTATAAAAAATCCCACAATTACCTCATACCACTTCTACACAAGGATTGTAAGTCTCTAGAGAAACACTATAGGTCTCTGATATTTGACCTTGATTCTATAAAAATTATGACAATGGGAGACCAAGCCTACAATATCCATTTTTAGGTTAGACCATCAGAATTTTCATATGATAACATGATACATTTTAGTTGATCCTGGGTTCACATCCCATTTTAAAGGATGGGAGTCTTTCATATTCACTTCCCTCATAGAAGAAGGAAACATTACTCTACTATAAATCATAAGAACGCCCAATTCATTTAAGGTACAACCTAGAATAGAACTATTTTATTCTAACCAGTCATGCATCATAATTTAATATGGACCAGACACCTAGATGGGATTTACTCATTCTAAAAATGAGGATGTGATCACCAAAGGTGAAAAATTCATTGTTTTGTAATTCATAGTTATTACCACCTACAATTTTTTCAACAAATTTATTAGCTTCCATATTTGATCTGATTTCTACTCTCCAACTTCTTACTTATTCTTGATAAGATCATCTGCAATGATATTATCTTTCCCAAGATAATACATCGTCTCAAAATAAAACATCTTCATGTACTTTATGAAATGCCTTTGATGAAGATTCAGGACTCCCTGGGAGAAAATATACCACACACTCTTGTGATTTGTTTCTATGAAAAATCTATCACTGAAGAGGCAGTTTTTCCATTATTTCAATGCATGAACCACATATACTAACTCTGCCTCAGGAGTAGGTCAGTGACACTCATAGTTCCATAGAATAAAATATCTTTAAGCAACTACCTTATCATTATGTATAAAAATAACTCCCAATATAACACCAAATGAATTAAAAAACATTTAATAACAAACTCTAATCTTTGGAAGAATTTGAATCAAAGATGAACTCAATATCTTATTCAACTATAAGAAGGCCTCTTAAAAAAATCTATTAAAAATTTATCATTTTTTGGTAAGTGAAGTCATAGGTGCTTCCAGGCATGAAAATTATTGAATGAACTTGTTTTGGTTTCCATTAAACCCAATGAAACTGTTAATCTTAAATTCATTCCTAGGTCCTTAACTAGACATAACTACTTCAACATTATCTGAATCAATAAATATTTGTGCATGATGAATCTTGTTCCCAAGAAAACACACCTCTTGGATCTAAAATTGAAACTTAAATAACTTGGTGTAAATCCAATGTTCTTGAATCATACATAACATGATCTCCATGTGTCTAGAATATGACTCTATTATCTTGGAATATACTAGGATTTCATCAATGAAACAATTAAAAGGGATTTTAAGTATGGGTGAGAGATTTTTTCATGAGATCCATGAAAACTTCTAGATCATTTTTTATTCCAAAAGAGATAATGATATACTCATACTACCCATATATTCTTAAAAATTATATCTTCATTATTTATTCCACTATGAACTGAAACTGATTGTATCTTGATTGTAGATCAATATTTTAAAACTACTGGTCTCCCCTTAATTTATCAAAAAATACATCAATACTTGGAAGTAAATACCTATTTTTCATAGTGATCCGGTTCAATATCATTTATTCCACAAAAAGCTAAATACTATCATCAACATTCTTATAAAACAATACTAGAGAACCCCAAGGGGGATTTCTTAGTCTAATGAAACCCTTGGCTTCTAGGTCTTAAAGTTTTACATTGATATATTTCAACTTAGATGGTTCCATATGAAATGGTGGAATTGATATTAGTTTTACATCAGACATGAGATCAATCTCAAACTCAACTCCCCTATCTAGAGGTAACCCTAAGAAATAGTCCTAAAAGACATCTCAAAACTGTCCCACTATTGGATGAAAATATGAGGGGTTTTCCCTCTAATCCACTACAAGGATTATGTCAGCCATCAATGCATAAAATTTATTTATCTAGTGAGGATATGGGGTCACTCTACCATCTTCAATGTCCCACTCACTAGTCAACATGAACTTCTACCCTTTATCTGATGAAAATGTCACTCATAAAAACCAATGTGGGCACAGTATCCGGTCAACCATTCCATAAAAAATTTATATCGAAACCTGAAATCTCTAGAATTGTGAAGCTCCGTACATTCTTGAAGAAAAAAATTACTATCATGAATTTTGTATAGATATGAAGATGATTTGCTTTCTTTCCCAATGTTATATTTGTAGATAAAAACTTATAATAGAACTTAGCTGGTAATTTTATACCCACAACTAATTTAGTAGATACAAATGAATGGTATGCACCTGTATCAAATAAAGTAATAGTGAGTGTAGAAGAGATCATAACCAAACCTTTAACTATTTTAGGTCTCTATGAACCATCATTTAGAGCTTAATCAGTATGATAAACCCTACCATAAACTACTCCATAACACCCTAAAGGCTTATGATCCACCAAATTCACTAATACTTGTGGGGTCTACACCTATTTTTGAGGTCCTCTACCCATATCAAGGCCTTACCTTACTATATGTATCCATGAAGCCTTATAAAAAAAGTGTTTCAGATGACCAGTTTTATGACACCAGTGATAAGTCATGAGAGAAACATTATAGTTCTTTAGATAGTGTCCCCTCTACCCATAGTTATAGATCCTAGAAAATCCATCTCTCAAATAGGGAGTTAAAAAAATATCCTTTTCTTTGAATATCATCAACTTCCCTAGAATCCATCCACTAACAACCTTTTCTTATTTCCATAATAATTAAATGGAATGCACTAGATATTAAACCAATCGACCCCCCGATAGCAAGAAGAATACTTGTATCTCGATATTCCTTGATTCCCTTCTCAATTATTAGAACATTACGAAGTATAAAAATATAGTTCATCAGATGAAATCTCATGACCTTTCATTTCAACTCTAGATTAATAATAATCTTGAAATTCCTTACTTTTTTATCCTTTTTCCAATCCATAAGAGGAGAAAAATGAATAAACTTGGAGAATCATGCATAATAAGAAAACCCTTTTGTATATTCCCTCACAGGAGATCCATAATCGCTTGAGCATGATCCAACTTTAGTTGATTGGGAAAGAACTCCTCAAAGGTGAGGTCCTCGAAAGTCTCCCACATCATCCCTTCATATCTACCAGCCTGATGCATAATGTCCCATCACTATCTAGAAATAACCTAAAACATAAATGTTGCAAGATTTACCCTTTGATCCTCTAGGGTCTCCACTAGATTTAATATCCTCATGATGACTCATATAAATTCCTCTATATCCTGGGGGCCTTCAGTGCCCTAGAAGGTTGGGAGTAATAGAGCTGAAATTCACGAGTGTAGTCATTCATCATTGGACTAATCCTATTGGATCTTCTAACCAAAATAGGTACTAGAAAAAATATCTCTGGATTAATTAGATTTATAGCTTGAGTTACTATAGAAACCAAGGAATCATGCTTAGTTTCACTCTCATGCACATCAAGTGCTGTAACTATGGCTTCCTCCCCTATGGATAAATTATGACTACCTTCCCAAACCAACTGCATAAGATATCTACAATGTGTAATTTCTTGAAATTTTAGACCAAAACTTTAAATAAATACAAAATTTAACAAATAATATTGATAATAAATCACATGCATAAAAAGGGGTTTACAAAAACATTTAACCAAAGGCTATACCCATAAAAAATCTATAACCCCTTAAGAACTAACCCTAGCCCAAGACAAGACTCTATTACCTACACATTAGTTACATCCATATATATACACTCAAGCATTGAATATTCAGGCTAAATAAAATCAATAAATAAAGCGCTCAAATAATATATCATAAATTTCAACATACATTTTTATTATTTTCGATCTATCTAAATGAAAGGAATATGCATATGGAATGTGATCTTATGTGACTATACATAATGCATGAATGCACACCAAATCCCATAAATTAGAATACCAACATCATGTGTATCACCTAAGGTGAATTTAAATCAAATTTAACATTGAACATAAAGATCATCAGTTCCCAAATTCATGAAAATGTGAAGGTCCTCTATATAGTGTTGGCTAGGCACTGACATAGTTCCCTTTCCTGAGTCCCAACCATACTATTCCCTTTCTACCATATCCCAAATCAAAGCACGAAAAGGAAACTAGTTAGTAAAATCCCCTCTAATAGAATTTTATAACACCCCAACTTGAATCACCATTACCAATCAGAATGTCACATAACTGTATGCATGCCTCCTCATATGCAAGAGGTTGTTGATTAGCGATGTGGATCAAGAGGATAATCATGGGTAGACATTTCCCTCAGTATCTAGTAATCCTCATAGTAAGAAACATAAGTGATAACAAAATAAATTAATAAATAAATAATAGATAAAACATCATAGTAAAATCATACAAATAAAATACCAACCCCAGCAATAGTATTATGGAATATAAATTAAACCAACCAAAACTAAGAATAAGGATCTCTACATTTGGGGGATAAATGTATGAGATGAATTTAACTGATAAAAATAGAAACAAAACCTGATACCAAATTTTGTACTACAACAGCCCACACCCACCTTCTAGTCCTACTCAGCTATTGACCAAAGGGCCCTTACCCTTCCCTGGATCCCTGGTTAGTAAATCTATGCATACGCTAAGATTCATATGTAGGGTGTGAGTATAAAACCCAGTAGGAAACAACTAAAGGGTCCATAACATAACTGCATAAGATATATTGATGTATCCTATAAACATAAAAAGCATATATTTGAAAAAACTTATATAAAAAATCACAGTATATATGAAGAATCCTTAGATATCAGATATACCTTCTTTGTCTCTGTGTCGGAAGGAATGTCAACCAGCCACCAAACACATATCCCATGATGGGATAGTCCAAAAACACATATTAAACATCCCCATTAAAGGGATATCCCATGTGTATTATGGACAATTTTTTTACTCATTCCCATAAGGGGTATAGTCTATATAGCCCAACTTGTATTCTAAACTACAAAAGAAATAAGAACAACACTTTATATAGATATATATCAAATGACTAATCAAACATCGTGTCATGTCATGTAAGAGTAGTATCCATCACAATCAACATGTGAGAAAACATTAGGCATTGGTCTAATAGTTCTACACACACTTCATGCGATTAAACATCAAATGTAGGTCTCACAGGGCTATAAAAGCATGAAACAAATCATGCCCCCAACCCATATAAACATGTTATAAGGATAAGTACAACCTATTTTAAATTCAATGATGTTATAATGAAAAGGTTCATTATCCAAAACCAATTTTACCACTCCATAATCTAGATCATTTCCCATAAAATCATGATTAAAATTATAGGATCAATTTAGAAAACAATCTAGGCCTAAAAAGGTAGGAAAAGATCTCACATACCTAAGACTGACAACGGTCTAGGTCTAAATAGTGTGAAGATTCCAAAAATCTAGATCTAGGTGCTGATTATATCAACAACAAAAAATCCCCTTGTTATTACATGTAAAACCCCTTATATTCAACCAATACATCAAGGATATAGTTTTTTTACTAAGGTAAAAAGAATAGAATCGTCTTAGATTGATAATAACTAACTGGATGGGAAATGTGGGATCAAACCAATGTTTGAGTATCAAAGAGAGGAAAAAAGGAGATAAGAGATCCCTAAATCACAAATAGATATATCCTAGGGTGTTGGGGTTGAGGAAGTCTTGAGATAATGATAAAAGTGGAGAGATTTTGGGTTAAAAAAACTAGACAAATCCCATCGGACTTTCTGGTCCCTTGAAGGCACCACCATCTAGCTGGTGGCCTCTACCAGCTAGTTGGTGGCTTCTAGGAAGAACCCTTTATTCCCAATAAGCCCACTGATTAGCTAGTGGGATCTGTAGATGTATTGCATATACAGCTAGCTCCACTAGATGGTCAGTATATTTTTTTGTAGCTCTTTGTGCTTCAACATCATCCAACATCCTTCCCCTTTATGATTTAGCCTCTCAAACACCTCTAACCAACCACAAAATAAATCAAAACATATTAAAAAAGATATGAAAAAGATGAATTGATTAATAACTTAAATAAAGGGTTTCATTCCAAGATCCATCATATACTAGAGGAATATATAAGGGGATTTTTTTTGGTATATGGGTGGGAATAAAAAAATATAATAAATTCTAGAGTTATAACTGTTTCCACTTTTACTCAATATTCAACTATAAATACCTAAAATATTAAATAAAAAATAGTTGAGAATATATTTCGTAAACTCTAGAAGTACATACCCAGATCTTCCCCCTCGAATCAATGTTGAAGGTTATCCCTCCATGGAAGTATTTTTCACTAGGGAAGAAAATATAAAAGTAATAAAAATACATAAAGTAAAACTATAGATTGTATGGGTATTTGAAATCCATAAATTTTTTACCCCATTATATCTTCCTCTATTTGTATCTATAATATCAATATTTTTTGTTGGGATCACTACCACATGTACATGATCACTATTTATTGATTTATCTTTATAATTAGTGATTCTTCAGACCGTTCTTAATTCATCACTATGCCTCGGGTTCATATGGGAGCCAATTCCCCCGATCTTTTACTTCTTACTCTCTATTGGATAACATTACATATGGAATATTATTTATATATTAGATAATTCAATTAGAGAGTATAATATTAAAGTTACATTATGTATAAGAGTGTATGCAAGAATGACACATGTATCTCTTTTATCATCATTGGATAAAAGGTCACCAACTTAGTCCCAACTATTATTCAATGATTTAGCTAACTTTGGATTTGAAAAAAATCCATCTTCTAATACGACCTTCATAGCTTCATACATAATATTTTATTAAATTGAATTATTATTATATAAGAATGGTTGGGAAAATTCATTATATGAGTTTATGAAAAACCATACAAAGCATGTAATGAATCCAAGTTACTCTTACATATGTTCTAATTTCATTTATATATCATGAGTTTAATATTATAAATCCTTTTTCACTTTCAGGTTCAATATTAAATATTTTGTCTTTGTTACTATATTTTTGTGAAAAATAATGAAGAAATATATAAATTCATATTATTTTGGCATAAATTTTAGTAACCCCCATATAGACATCATCATTTTCCATTTAATCATACATAACTAGCCAACTCCTTCAATTTTAACAACAAAGGATAAAATCTTATGAATTAGTTATATGTACTAGGTTACTCTTTTGTATATACACTTTATTCATACATACCCATGATAATTTTTCATTTACTTATGAATAGATTGAACTTAATATTACATGGACAGACCAAATTCTAAGTCAATCTTACATTAAAATATTTTATTCATATTTGGCATGTTAATATCTCTATTTGCAATTATTACACCAATATAAATTCTCTTTTTACACTTACCCATCAAAAACATATACTCAATGTATATATATAGAAATTTTAGGTATAATATTGTTTTAAAATCTAAAATCATATAATTAATCCATATTTATAATAAGATCCAAAATAACATTAAATAATGAAAATGTAGTATATTTCCATATATTATTGAATTAGTTGGGATATTGAAAATGAATAATATGATAAAAATATGAAAAAATAGCTTCTAATAATAATTATATAGGCATCACTATAAGGGAAACCTTGTAAAACTTCTCTTATATCACCTTTATATGTTTGATGTATTCATAATACTCCAAAAATTAGGAGATAAGATGATTAAATGTTTCCCAAATGTTATTTCGTAAGTATAGTATGACCTTATCATTAAGTAACTTTTTATTGATGTATTTATGGGTGATATAAATCTAGTAAATACCAAATATTTGATCCCCTACCTATACCTCCCTTATCTAATCTTAGTTAGACACATTTATGATAGACTATGTACATGGTTGTGCTTATATAATAGGACACTTTCAAGTTTATTTTTTAGTCAGAAGGTGATATTATAAAATAATTCACCTGCATTGAGATTTAGGAAATGAGTATACATGGGAGGTATTGATGTGGATTTTCATGGTAATATTGTTTATTGATTATACATTAACATTTTATATGGATCTATATTGTGTAGTGAAGCATCCAATGATATCACATCTATCTTTAGAAGTGAATCATAGTATAAGGGTTCCTTTAAATTATAATATATGTTTAAATACACTCTAAAGGAGAATTTCCCCTAGTTAGTATGGTGGGATCTTATTATATACTTGTAAAAAGTTAGGTTCTCAGTGACATAAAATTGATACCTAACTCCTTTGATTTGAAAAAGTAGTGATAAAATGGTTTTACCATATGTTATGTATCATATCCTAATAAATTTAATTCTCCAGTACCTAATTATATGTACATCTAAAATATATCAATAAGAGTTTTTATATCCTTCTCATATATAACCAAAGTTATATATCATGGGCTGTATCCTTAGGTATAATATGAAAAATTTATGTCCATTTCACTGAAGTTTTCATTTCATTAGAATTATGAGAAACTGAGTGTGGAATGCCTTTGAGGCTTTTAGTGGGTAGGCATATATTTCAGAAGTGGTAACTCTAGTTGGGGTTTTCAATGATATAGGGAGAACATTTAGGATAGTAATGGGTTGAGTTCCCATCAGAAAAAATTCCATCATGAATGATCATTACACTCTTCATGGGGAGGTCCCTCGTAGTGGTTGGTCCCTCATATGGGTGATGATTAAACTTTAGAGGACATAATATCATGCCTGATTACTGGCTAGGGACTCTTTCCCTAAGTAAGAGAAAATTATCCCTAGTTCACCATCAATATGTGGTGATGATTTGTGTAGAATTAAACATCATGATACAGAGAGAAAATCCTTAATATAGTGGATTTATCTTTCTCTATGAAATACATTTTTAAGTTTTGGTGATAATGATTAAGGTAGGTTTTTCCTATTGTCTCTTCTTTTTAGGTTGGTATGGATGATAGCGGGAGCGAATATAGCTAACAGGATCCCTTCTAGATTTCCCATGGGTTACAATAGGGAACACTAAGGAATATTTTACATCATACTCCCATAGATGGAGATGTAAATCATTTTTATGATATGTAGAGTTCCTATTGAATCTATTTGAGATTATGATAGGGTTTTCATGCCCTGGGTTTTTCCTCTAACATGGAATAAACATCACACCTTGAACATCACTGAACTTTCTCAAGAGATCTGATGTATCTGAATAATACTATCTCTCTCATACTAATGAACCATAGTGTTAATCAACTATTATTTGATTATTTATGTTAGATAGAGTGTGTGGGGATTTTTAGAACATGTAACTACATTAACGGTTGTGTCATGAATATAGAATCTGACCACATACAAGCTTTGGGTAGTGAAAACAACCCTGAGAATTTTCTCTTTACCCCCAAATGGATTGGAGGTTTCTGTATTTTATCTATTATCATCACTAGTCATGTCCATTTGTATTCTATGGGGTAAAAAATGTAAAATAAGACAATTATTATAACATTACATGGTGAGTTTTTCATGATGAATCAACTACTTCAATATAAGGAAAATTATTTCACATCTAATTCACTAGTTTTTTATTTTTGACATTCCTTAAATTTCCACTTTTTATAGTGTTTTCCTTTAAATTTAGTGTTCTAAAGTATGGGATGTAAACTCATCTAACATATGAGTTGTTTATCTATTTTGGGAATATCTTATAAATTTATTGTTGTCAGTGAAATTATTTTTAGAGTTATCCTTATAGACATTGGTTAATTATATCCCTAGCCACTTATATGGGGTGAATACCTTTAATTGAATAGCCAAGTGACATTTATTCATTTATAATGCTACTAAAAGTAATATTTTACTATTTTCATTTCATAGGGAGTATTATTATCATCACATTAAGAGTATTTTGTATTATATTTTTTACATTCATTCATCAAGGAACTCGATGACATAAAACCATATAGAGGGAAATTTATTATTTTAATCGATGTAAAATAAACTGTATAATTTAATTATATATAGGAAAGGATTTATGTAATTTAATATAATATGTATTACACTTCATGGATTAAAAAACATGAAACTTTTTAATTTCATATTGGAGTTTAAATCCATCCATGAAGGTGATAAGTTTACACTATAGTTTAAAGTCATTTATAAATGATGTAAGAGTTATTTAAGAGTTTAAATTAATCCAATAATATGATAATATTTTAATATATAGTTTAAATTCATATAGGAATACTATGAAATATACTTCATAGTTTAATGTTTTTGAAAGATAATGTTTACATTATATTTTAAAGTCATATAGTAAGATGGTTTCCAAAGTTTCCCTAAACTGGCCTTTTTTCTAGGTGTGTGTGGGTATAAAATTTTCAAAACTAAAAGGATTATGAGTTGAATCATCCCGTAATTGATATTTTTTATCTTGTATGAGACTTTACTTTAGATTTATGTATATTCATGAAAATCTTTCCAATAATAATCCTTGTTACCTTTTTTATGAAAGTAAATGATTGAAGCTGTTGTATTTAAAATGCATAGTAAAAAAATTATATTATCACATGTTCAATATATATTTGTATCATTAATATTGGTTACACTATAGTTTAATGCCATATAGAAAGGATCTTTGAGCCATATAGAAAGTAATAATGGTTAAAAAGATGGTGAAGGTACCATTGTTTTGGGATTGAACTCACACAGGGGTCCCTATATATCCTCCATAAAGAGGAATAAAAACACATATAGTTTCATATCGTAGTTTAAATACATAATATGGTGAATAACACCCATCCTTGATAAACGGTCCTTATAATATTTGGTCTAGTAAGAAGGAAAAACAAAAAAAATTAATTTTTTAAAAAAGGGATCACCATATAGTTTAATGTTATATAGGGAGAAATTTATAACTTATAATTTAATTTCAAGTAATACAGACTATTATTTCATGCATTTTAAATTCATTTGAAAGTATATTTTTTATATCATCACTTTTCTTGTTATGTAACAAGGAATAATGATGTGTGTTTTACGTTCATATAACATGGACCAATTTTTTTCCATTTTAACGTCACATTAGTAGGTTCTCTATCCGAATGGAGTTTATGGATTGAATGAGTGTGGTCTTGTGGATGTTGAGGAGAATTAGGTGTAAAATAAGAGAATTAGGTGTAACTTTATATCATGTGGTATCATGAATCAAGACACATGTAGTAATGGAAAAGGAATTCACCTTGGTGTAAAAGTGATTATTCTAACCCAATATGAATTAATGGGAACACAAACACTAGAGTTTAATAGGAAAATAGAATGGGGTGTAGACACGTAACAAAGCTAAATATAAGAGATCCTAGTATTATTATCAATCTTTTAATGATAGTAATGGATCCATATGTAGTTATAGAAGAGATATTTTATTATAAAGAGAAATGGAATTATATAATGAACAAAGTATCATACATATAACATGAATGGGTGAAATAGTTATTATGGAATGGTATGCGGTGTGAAATTTTGATATAAATTATGGTAGTTCAAAGGATAAGAAATATGGGAATCACTATATATCCTAACATAATATGAATCAATCTTTAAGTAGTTCTAGAAGTACACTCTAACCTGAGAATACCTAACATGAATGAACAATATATTGAGATTTCAAAGTGTAATATGGGAAAAGGGGATGAAATATAAACATATAGATAGGAATAGAATAGTAAATCCAAGAATCACTATGTATATTGTAATTATATGATTCAATTAATAAATAGTTTTAAATAAGGGAAATCTTTTCAATAAGTTAGGTGAACCATGATACTGATGAGGGAGAAGGTAAAACCCAATATGGTCTTTATCTCTCCAAAGAAATATTAGTTATTATATAGAATTAGATTTTATATAAGGAGGGTCTCATAATTTAAGTTCATGAATAAATGACCATTTTAACTTCTGTAAGGCCACGCTAGATAAAAAAATCAATCATTTTAATATCATGTGGGATAGAATACTCCAAGTGGGTTAGATTCATATTGGATAGATCATATGTCAAATAGTTTAGGGTCTTCCAAGTAATACTACTATATATATATATTAATATCATATATAATGGACTATAAATTATATATTTTAATGTTTTGTAATGAGTATTGTGTACTGTATAGTTTAAATTCATGTGGTATGGACCTTTGAATTTGATATTAATTTTCATGTGAAGTTGAGAGTCCAAATGGATTAGTGAAGAAACCTAATAGGGGGTGTGAATTAGTTGTTTCCAAATTTATTTTCCAAAAATTAAATCTTATTTTAATCCTTTAAACCCCCTTTCTTTTTAATCTTTGACAATGGTTAAGTTATATAGATCCTTTTATTATTTGAAAAGGCATACACCTATATGTAATGCTGATAAAGTATTAAATTGTCATAGGTGTTTTTATTACGGTGGACCAAGTATTTTATATATAAATTTTACATCTTATTAGATGAATATTCATTACATAACATTATAATCCATTATACAATCATAAAGGTTTAATTTCTTCAGAAACATGGATATGTAAACCACTGGTACATAAATGATCAGCATTATCTCCCACTTGGTTATTAACAACTAGCACCCTTCTTAGACATATCATACCTAAACAATTTCTTTGTATCCTAGGGAAAATGAATCATAATAAAGGGTGAGACCAGATACCTAGTAAGGGTAAACATTGGAGATATAGATAAATTATCATATACAAGAATACCATGAGCATAATGGTATGATAATTTGAGATTAACATTGGAAAACCAAACCCAGTAATTCATATATCATAATCATGAATCATAGCATAAATCTTAGAAATTCATAAGACAAGAATAATAAAGGAATCAAAGAACATCATCCCTGAGAACATCACATTAGATAAATATAATTTCATAAAATAGTGGAATAAATTGTTTTATGTATATAATCATAGATATCTTATGTCAAGGCTACCTACCAAGATATTCATCACATGTTAGTATTTTTCTAACCACCCATGTACCTTCTTTGGGATTGGGATAACCTCCCATGTACCATTTTATCTTCTAAAATATTAATCATTACCCAATGCATTGGAGGTCTATAACTGACCCATTCATTACATTATCATAATTCATTCATATATATGCCACAATATCATGAGAACATTTATCAATTCAATATAGCATAACCTACAAAAAAGAATACAGGTTTCATCAAGATTCCATCATCATAATCAGTAACCATACATAGAAATAATAATGTAGGTATCTTAGAATCATATCCTTGGTGAATCATAAGTAACATAAAATGATGTTATCATATATGAAAAATTCCTATAAAAGATCACTCGAATGTTTTTTGAGGAAAATAACCTTTTTATTTTCAAATCACTTATTTAAAATCTAAAAAATTTCAAAAAATTATGGAAATTTTTTATTTGAAAAGAACCATGTAAAATTTTACAATAATATTCAAAAAAATATTAGGCATGGAAATAAGATTACAATTTCATGCATTGTATGTCAAAATAATGATTTTGTATACACCATTTGTCAAAGTTCCTCATTTGGAAAAAGATAAGAAGTTCCCCTTTATACCATTTTATAAAAATTAAAATATAGTTAAAATGAATTCAAAAATAATATTTTAAAAGTAAAAATATTCTTCAGAGCATTTTAAATAAAATATGGAAATTGAAGAAAAATATTTCGGATCGAATAGAAAACTAATGTTGGTTTTCTGTAAAAACATGTATTTATACTTTTGAGTAATTAAAGAGAGAAAACTGAAAGAAAAACATGTAATTTTTAGAAATAAACATAGTATAATAATGTAAAAAATATTTATGAGAGATATATCATATAATTTAATCTTTAAAAATTTAATCCTAAACAATCCTGATAAAATGTGATTGTAATGTATAACCATTGCCTCAAGTACAACTTATGTTATAATCTCTCTAACCTCATATATAATAAAAAAATTATAATTTTATACAATAAACCATATTCATACCTATAATACCTTATGTGGTCCACCTATAAAATTTCATAACCCATTTATTACAAATTCATTATTAAGATATCTATTTTTGGGTGTTAATTGTTTCATTTTTGATCAAAGATTCTATTTTGTAGTTATAGTCCTTATAATTTGATCATGGTTCCATAATATTCATAATTTTAATAATTATTCATTTTAATATATATTTATTATATATATATATATATATATATTTATAATCATTCATAAAATTTATATATATAAAAATTAATTACATCATTCATAGGGATGGTAATATATACATACACATGAAAGTTGTTTTCATTTTTTTAATGAAAAAAATAAAAAAATGATAAATAATAATTTATCATTAAATAATAATAATAATACCATAAATATCATATATATTTATTAAATATATAGTTATATATATAAATGTGATTTCATGATAGAAAATTAATCATATCGATGCGTGGAGGTAGTAGTCCACACGTACGCATGAGTGATATTTTCATTTTTCATTTAATGGAAAAATAGTAGCAAAAAGGTTGTTCCATAATTATAATAACATATTAGGGTATTTATTATAATTTATCACCATTTTATGATGGATAAAACATTTTTAGAGAAGGTGTAAAAAAGGAATAAAATCGAAAGATATCAGTTAAGATTAATACCTCTTCTTTGAGAGATATCCTTGGGATTACTTCTTAATCCTTGAAATATTGGTCTAAAGTGAATACCATGAGATATATGAAGAAGGTATGGAATATATGAAGGTTTTTTAGGGATTTTATAATATTTAATTTTCTAAATTCATGAATAATGTTGGATAGTAAGTTCTATTTTATAAGTGAGGGAGAGGATACATATGGGATTACGTGAAATATTTAAATAATATAAAGTCTCATTCTTGTGAAAGTAGCTCAAAATGTCTAATAATTAAAATCTAGGATAATAAATGACCCAAATATCTCTAAAAAATAATAATTATGCAATTTTATGTGTAAATATCACCCAAATCCCTAGGTTTATCCCACCCCCCGGCAAACCCGTTTAAACATTAATCATTATAATAATGATTTACTATATTTACCATTCATTATGACCAAAAATGAAAGTTTAATCATTTATAAATATATAAATTATTATTTAAAATATGGATAAAATTTTAACAAAATGATTTTCTATAAATGTTAGAAATTCATTTTAAAATGAATGTGTTAAATGTAATAAAAAACAATTTTTTGAAAAATGCTTTTTAAGCATGAAACTGAATTTACATTCATTACTTTTTATGTACAGACTTCAAAAAATGAAAAAAATACTTAAGTGAATATATAGTATATAAATTTTATTTAAACCATTAATCAATAATCATATATTTAATTTATTATGATAAAAACTCATTGCACACATAAAAACATTTTCATGAAAAATAACACTTTTTACCATTAAATGGGTTTATCTTCTTTCATAACCATTAAATAACTAATGTATGGGTTTTTATTCATACATTAAAAAATTATATCATTAAAATAACTTCATAATATTGATAAATATACTTTATTTAGTAAATAAAACATAACAGGTAGAAAACTTGGTCTTTTAATCATTAGATGATTTTATTAAAAAAATAAATAATAATTACATAGGAATTAATTAATACATTTGAATTTAGGGGAAATTATATATTTATTTAATATATTAGTTAATATTATTCATACCTATCAATACAATGGGTATGTTATAAATTTATATTAAATTAATGTTCCATTAGACTTCAGGTTTCATGTAAAGCAAGCTTTTGAATATTTCTAATTTGTTTCAAAGGAATACATAAAACATATTTGGGTATTACATTCTCTGCCCAACCATAAAATTAATTTTACCCTTGAAATTCTTAACTATAATAAAAATAAATTATGATATCTCTACTTCATCACATCCTCTGGTTCCCATGTAGCTTTCTCAAATTTTTTATTCCTCTAATGAACTTTAACCATGTGAGTAATCTTGTTTCATATCACTTTATATCTGAGATCCCAGATTTCTACAGACTATTCCATATAATAAATATCATGATATAATTTTATAATATTTTATTTTATTACATGTGAAGGATTAGTTATCTAATTACTTTTGAGAGATACATAGAAAACATCTTAATATTTAGAGAGGTTTATTTTAAGCACCAAGTGATAAGTTGCAGTCCTTATTCAATCAAAAATCATGATGGGACCAATATACATAGGGCTCAAATTTCCCTTCCTTTTTAATCTCGTAACCTTCTCCAATATATAAATTTATATTAATACCTTCTAACTAAATTTTAATTCTATATCTCACTATAAATTGTAAGCATAACACTTTTGTAATCTCTTAGATGCCTTAATGTTTTGTTGAATGGATCTAACAATCACTTCCATTTTATCAACTAGCTTAGGTGCCAATATAATTATTTCCATAACTTTACCCTAGAACTTTGTAGTTCAAAACATACTTATATATATATATATATCTTTATAGGGATACATATTAACTCTTGAGTTAAAGTTATTATTATTATATAATTCAATAAGATGAAGATGTTGATCCCAATCACCTTTAAAATCCCAAGAACATGATCTTATCAAATTCTCTAGGGTTTCAATTTTTTACTCATACTGACCATTTTTTTGAGGATAATAGGCATTACTAAAACAAAACTCCATATCTAGATCTTCTTAAATACATCTCGAGATATATGATTAACTACAATGCAATGTGCCACCCCATGAAACCTTAACACTTCTTTAATGTATATCCTTGTTAGTTTATTAAGAGATAAATCTTCTCTAATATCAATGAAGTTTTCTGAATTCGTAAAGTAATCAACTAAAACCCAAATAGCATTTCGACATTTAGATGTTTTGGAGAGTCCGATGATTAAATACATGGTGATGTTTTCCCGTATCCATTATGGTATGGGTAATGGTGATTACATCCCCTTAGACCTTTGCCTCTCATCCTCAACATATTGACATACCAAGAACCAAGATACAAACTCTACAATACATCAATTCATACAATCCTACTAGAAATACTATTTTGTATCTCTATAAATATTCATAATTCCAAAATGAACAGAGAATGATGATTTATGAGCTTCTTATAATATCTCCTTCTCCAAGTTTGATATTGATAAGACGCATACTTGGTTCATGAAAATTTTCATTCCATCACAATCAAAGTTGAACTTGGGAACATTTATCACATATTTTCTAGCTTTAAATATTCCTTATAAGACACATTAATCTTAGCATATATATATTTTTTGGATCCTTTATATTCCTCATCATGGATAAGCTAACAAGATACTTTCGACTCAAAGTATCAACCACCTTGTTCGCATTCTTAGGGTGGTAATGTATTGAGAAAAAATAATCTTTAATAAAATCTAACCATATTCTCTAAAAGATATTCAACTATTTCTAGGTGAATATATACTTTAAAATCTTATAATCAGTATATATTTCACACCTTTATCCATAAATACAATACCTCCGTATATCTATTGCAAATATTTCCATTTCTAAATCAAAATCAAGAGTGGTATATTTTTTTCTCATGAACTTTATATTGGAATGAGGCATAATCTATCACCATATCATTATATATAATAACACATACCATATCCTTCTTTTATATATCATTGTAAATCAAAAACCATTCTCCACTACAAGGTAGTGTGAGCATAGGTTCACTAACCAACCATATCAAATGTTCCTTAAAATTTTCATTTTATTCATCATCCCAAAGTAACTTGACCCCTTTTGAGTTAACCTGGTGAGTGTATTATATAAACATGATAAATTCTTTACAAAGTTTTAATGATATCCATCCAATACAAGGAAACTATGAATATCAATCAAATTGGTTGGTCTTTGATAACATTTAAAAACATCCCATTTTCATGGATCCACCGATATACCCATTCTTGATATTATATGACCCAAAAATGAAAATTTTTATATCCAAAATTCACACTTGGTAATTTTTTCATATAGTTTCTCCTTACATAATGTCTTCAGTACAATCCCAAAGTAATTTTCATGATCTTCATTTCTCTTTAAATTTATCATAATATCTTATATAAAAACAACCACAAATTGATCAAGTTACTCTCTAAATAATCTATTCATTAAATCCATGAAGATATCAAAGAAATTAGTAATACAAAATGGAATCACTATAAATAAATAGTGTTCATACCTTATAGGTATGTTTTCCATGTGTTTGTATTAATATTTTACCCTTAATTGATATTTTATAAAATAAAGATAAATATTTAAGAAGTTTTAATATTCTCTTAATTGATTAAAAAAATCATTAATATGGGGTGGAGGATACATATTCTTGATTGTGATTTTGTTAAGTTCTTAATAATCAATGAATAGTCACATTGATCCATCATTCTTTTCAATAAAAAGAGTAGGTTGACCCCATTTTGATTTACATGGATGAATGAATCCCTTATCAATATTATCTTGGAGTTGGTTCTTCAATTCCTATAACTCAATTGGGGCCATTATATATGTAGTCTTTGAAATTCTTATAGCACCAGATAAGAGTTCTATTTAAAACAAAACATTATGAATCTGAGTAATAGTAGAATATTATTCTAGAATTACATAAGAAACTAACATACAATAGGTGTATCTTATATGTTGAGTTTCTCCCCATTCATCTAAGATAAATATCCCTATTGAATAAGATTCAAGATCCATAAAATGAAATTAATTTCCCTTGGATGTTAATTTTTATCCCAACACCAATAGGCAATCATAAGTTGGTTAAAAATATAAAATTTGAATTCCCTTCCTCGATAATTGATGTGGTATTTATATAAGAAAATTCAATCCATACACAAGAAGACATAAAATTCAACTAGAAGAAGGATGATGAGATTTTTAGGAAGAACATTCCCACAAACATCAATTGGAGAAGAATCATAAACTTGATATAATATCATCACACCATTAGGTGTTTTCGTTATTAATTAAATATCTAACCATTTAGGTAGTAATATGATACCATAGAAAATTATTTATATATAAAATAGTGGGTAGATAAAAAATAAAACAACACATTAGCAGTTCTAGAGTGGATGGAAAGTGAACCTTTTACAGCCTCATTATTGTACCCCACATCTGAAATGGATATCAAATGATATTTCCATTTGTATCTTGTCATAAGAGGTTATTTAAATCGATCATCATCATTAAACCTAATATTTGAGCACTGGTTAGTGTAATTACTATACACCTTGATTTTAAGACATTGGATTGTGGGTAGTGGAATCTATGGTGATTTTTATTCATTTATATCATTAGTTAACTTCTTACCATCACTTATTATTTGATTTCTCAATTACCTTTATTTATAAACATAAATAATTTACTATTCCCATTAAGACAATTTAATCTGTATTTCATTCCACACTTCTAACATAAAGTAAGACTCACCTTCTTCTATACATGGTTTTTATTGTTAAAAGTTTCCCTAAATTTCATTTTTTTCTTTATCAAAACCATGAGATTAATAGACGAATTTGATATCAATTTCTATATTTAGATCATATAGAATGATTTATTCATAGACACTAAAGTCTTTTATGTATAATTATCATTAGATAATCTGTTTTAAGCTACTAAAGAATCGATAAATATTGATTTCAAGTTGGATAATAATACCATAAGTATACCTCACAAGTATTTTAAAATTTTCCTCATATTTATTAATGGATTCATTTTAATTTTTCATTTTCTCATGTAATTCCTTCTCTATTTTTATATAAATAATATAAACAATGTAGTTTTTGAAAACTAACCTTCTAAACATCTCCCACTCTATAGATTCAATTACTTCTTATTAACATGTGTTTTTGATAATAGTATTCCATAGATCTTATTCTCCTTCTAAATGAAAAAATACCAAAAATATAATTTTCATGATCTAGTCACTATAGAATGAAAAATATCCTTTTATTTTTTCTGGTCTATTGACAAGTAATTATTAGATCAATGGTCCCACTAAAAGAAGGTGTATGTTTCCTCTCTAAGGACTCAATGAAACTTTTTTCCCTATTTTGATCATTTGGAATCTTATTATGTTTTTTGGATATTGAAAGTTAGGGAATTATAGAAATGTGATTTTTTATTACAAATCCCATAAAATTTGAATGATTAGGAGGAAAATCATTTCATTTTATATCGTATTCATTGTATGTGTGATTCCTTCAGGTTTTATCCATTGATTATAACAAAAAAACTATAGTTTTCACAAAAATAATTAGAGTGGAAAACCACATAATCATGAAAATAATTTATAGGATGTCTAAATAATGATAATTAATTTTCAATCTATTACACCTTGTGTTTAAAATAGGTCATTCATGGTCAATATCTTTTAAATTTATTCATAAATTATCATAAAAGGAAATTTTAATTAACCTAAGAAAATTACCCTAGATTTTCTAGTATTGTGTACATTCTTATACCAACTCATCGTGAACTTTTGATGATCGAGTTAATACCCAATCATCCCCTTTGAGAGTTTTTACCCCTAGGATAATCTATGTCACAATAGAATCCACTTTCTAGTGTCTATACATGGGGGTATTTTCTCAAAAAAATCAAAAAATTTTACTTTCCATAACTTAGGAAGTTATCTTATACTTAGTCTTATCCTAAGGGTTCTTCCATAAATTTATCTCATCATAGTTTTCAAAAATGAAAAAACCTTTACCTAATTAAAATTAAGGTAACTTAAGAATTTCATACATAAATATTTCATATTAATATATGAATATCCATTACATACCATTAGGATCCATTCCAAAATATTATATGTTTAGTAAATTTGAAAATGTGGATATATACACAATTTGTACAAAAAATATCTATATAATACCCCCACTTTATTCTTCATAAATACCACCATTATTAGACATATCATACTTAAAACCCTTATTCATATCCTAGGGAAAAGGATACTTAATAAAGGGTGAGATTTGATTATTATTATGGGTAAACATGGGAGATATCAATCAATGATAATATTTAATCATATCATAAACATAAGGGTATGATAATTTGAGCTTAAATTTTAAAAACCATACCTATAAATTCAAATATCATAATCAAGAGTCATGGTATAAATCTTGGCAATTCATAAGACAAGAACAATATTGGAATCAAAAAACATGATCCATGAGAGAATAACATTGGCATTATATTATTTCATAAAATAGTGGAATAAAGTATTTAAAAATCATAATCATATAAATAATATGTCAATGATATCCACTCATACATTAATCACATGTTAGGATTGTTCTAACCAACCATGTACCTGCTTTGGTCTTGGTATAAACTCTCATGTACTCTCTTTTGGGATTGGGATAACCTCTAATATACCCTTTCAGTTCATAAAACATTAATGTTTACCTAATTAATTTTATGGATATAATAGACCCAACCTTTACTTAATTATAATCTATTCATATGTATGGTATAAGATCATGAAAACATTTATCTTTTCATTATATTTTAAAAAATGGAAAAGAAAATGGGTTTCATAAATATTTCATCATTATAATCAATAAACATCCAAAAATAATAATAAGTACAGTATCATAAAATCATATACTTGGTTAAGTATAAGTAACGTCAAAGGATGTTATCATAGATGAGGAATTCATTTGAAATATCACTATAATATTTTATAAGGAAAATATCAATTTCATTTTGAAATCACTTATTTAAACTATAAGACTTTAAAAAAAATTGATGTAAAAAATTTTCTTTGAAAGTAACAATGGAATATTTTAAAGGTATCTTCAAAGAAAATCACTAGTAGAAAAATACCTTGTACCAATGGTTTGTAACTACTGTTATAGGTCTCCAAACCGTTGGTATAGCCTATAACAATGGTTTGGAGGTCCATTGGTTGGTTTGGCATTGGGATAGGTCTATACCAATGGTTTTGGGAAAACCGTTGGTATATGCCATATGGAAAACCTATACCAATAGTTTCATAAAACCGTTGCTATAGGTAATTCAAAAAACTAACCCAACTTGGTTTTAATCCCATCACCTCCCATTTATAATACAAAAACCTAACCACTAACCTAAAATGATTTTGTGAACATAATTTCATAAATATATATATGTATATTAATTAGTGTTTTAACTTTTGATTTATTTAATGTTATTTGAAAAAATATTCCATAAAAAATATGTGTACCTATACCATTGATTTTGAGAACCGTTGGTATATGTTCTTTGATTTTTTGAGATATACCAATGGTTTTGGTTAAACCATTGGCATAGGTTGTACCTATACCAATGGTTTTGGCCAAATCCTTGGAATAGGGTCACTATAATGGACCTATACTAATGGTTTTGGAAAAAAACCTTTGGTATAGGTCCATATAAGTGACCCTATGCCAACGGTTTTTGCTAAACTGTTGGAATAGGTCCAAATTAGTAACCTATACCAACATTTTGGCCAAAAAAATTAGTATAGGTTCTATTTCTAGTAGTGAATATTATTCATAATAGAGAGAAAACCCACACATTCGATATATGTTATAATAAATATTTTTTTCACGTATTTCATATAAAATACCTTATTTTGAAAAAGAAAAAAATTCCTTTTATAACTTTTCATATAATGTAAAATATGATTAAAATTTACCTTAAAAAATCATATGTGAATATTAAAAAAAATTATGAAAATATTTTAAAGAAAATATGGACTTGGAAGAAGAATATTCTCAACCTAATTGAAAAAAATTCAGTTTTAATTAAAAACATTCTTTTGGACTTTTGAGCGCTTATAGAGGGAAAATGAAATTATAATTTTAAATTTAAATATATAATAAAATTATAAGAAAGGACATAAATTGTTTTTATAAATTTATTTTATAATTTCATCATTACAAATTTAAGTATAAATAATCTGAGTATAAATATTATTATATCCTGAAACCCTTACCTCAAGGCTAACTTACTTCGTAATAGATCGAACCTCGTGTATAATAAAATAAAATTTATCATAATTATATAAAATAACCATATTCATAAATATGATATAATATATGGTCTAATTATAATATATCAAAAACCAATCTATTAATAATTCTTTATTAAAATCATTTTTTTGGGTGTTAACTATTTCGTTTTTCATGAAAGTTTCATTTTCGAATTTTCAATCCTTATAAAGTGATCAAGGTCAGATAATCTAAAAAAAATAATCATGATATAAATATCATATATATTCATTATATATATATTCATAACTATCTATAAAATTTATATATAGAAAAATTAATTGTAGTGTTCATGGTGATGGTAATCTGTACGTACACATGAATGTTGTTATATTTTTTTTAGTGAAAAGAATAAAAGAAAGATAAATAAAATCTTATCATTAAAAATCATAATTATATCATATATATTTAATAAATCCATCATTATATCAATCAATGTGAGGTGATTATGCAAAATGAATAATATCACTGCATTGAGGTGCTTGTCCACACATACGTACGAGCGATATTTTTATTTTCCATTTGATGGAGAAGAGGTGGAAAAAGGTTTTCTAATATTAATAATAAAATATTTATTTATTTATTATATTGTATTAATAATTTTATTATGTATAGAATATTTTTAGATAATATGGAAGAATAAATAAAATTTAAGTAGCTCAGTTAAGTTTTTAACTTCCTCTTTGAGAGGAGGTTCCCTTATATAAGTGAGGGTGAGGACACTCAGGGAATTACTTATAAGATTCAAATAATATAATGGAAGGTTTTTGTAAAAGTTTCTTCAAATCGAAAATAATTATAAGGTATAATAATATAGGGTCTAAATATCACCAAAAATAAAAATTATACAAGTTTATGAAGAAATATAACCCTTTTCAATTATTAAAACGCCCCAGTAAAACCATTTTATCATTAAAAATGGTGAAAATTTTTATTTTTATTTTACTATTAATTATGACCAAAAAATAAAGTGTCCTCATTAACAAAATTGTAAATTATTATTAAAAATATAGATACCATCTTATAAAATTTAATTTGTATAAATTTCATGAATTCATTTTAAAATAAATGTGCAAAATGCAATGAAAACCCGTTTTTAAAAAAATGATTTTTTAAGAATAAAACAAAATTTACATTAATTCCTTGAATACTAAAAAATATAAAATATAAAATAAAATATTTTATTGAAAATATAATCTTTATATTTCATTAAAACTATTAATCAATAATTATTTATTTAATTTGTTATGAGAAAAATACATTATGTGCACAAAAAAATAGTTTTACAAAAAATAACTCTTTTTTACTTTTAAATGAATTTATCATTATTCCAAACCATTAGATAACTAATATATGGATGTTTATTCAGACATTAAAAATATTTCCTTAAAATAAAATTTTAATATTTATAAATATATGTTATTAGATAATAAAACCTAACATGTAGAAAAATACATTTCTTCAAAAAATAGGTCTTTTATCCAATAAATGATTTTATTAAAAAATTAATGATTATTTTTTTAGAATTAATCCAGAAATTTGAACTTAAGAAAATATTTCAATATATATATTTCATAATTTAGTTAATCATATTCATACCCTCTAATCAAACAGCTATGTTATAAAGGCATATTATATCATAGTTCATTAATGATGTCATTAAGGTTAAATTATTGCTTTGTTTCATGTAAAAAATGTAAAAATTTAGTTTTTTTATTTCGAAAAATACTTACAATAAATTTCAAATGTTAAATGGAAATATTTTCTATAAATGAACTGATGTGGTGACATTATTATGATGGTTTTGTATATTTTTTTATATAGATTCATGGAAAAATAGGTTCATGGTTTTTCAAAAATATACTTTATTTCCCTGTTCACCAACATAGTTTGACCATTGGTTTTGGGGTCATAATTTTTAGAAATATTGTGAGAGATTAAATACTTATACATGATTTTTGAGAAGGTAATATTGTAAAAATGGGTTCCAAATTCACTAATTATTTCTCTATGAATTATAAATCTAGAAATGATATTTTCTTTAAGTAATAGAATCTTGCCTAATGATCACTAGGCTTAGTTTTAATGCCCTCAACTAATTTAGAATCATAATAAATAGATATGAGTATATAGATATATCTTTATTAGTTTTTGAATATTCACACAAAATGAAGTCACCAACAATAAATTAGTTCTATAGTATTAATATAATTAAGGGGAATTTGGTTTCTTTTAGTGATAGTTCCTAGTTTTTAATAATGAGGATAGATTTGATCATATTTTTATTAATTCCTAGAGAGGGTGGGTCAAAATAAACCACTATTAAAAACATTTTCAATGCTTTTATTTGTATAAAATTGGACTCGACATGCCTCTCTACGAAACAAATTGATAATAACCTCTTAATCAACCTCTAGGACATATCTCATAATGACCTGAACAAGGAAAACTATGCAGAGGTGTGGATCATAGAAGATATTTTTATTGGAATTAAAATTGAACTTTTTACTATATTTATTCCCTTATAAATTTTAAATGATTATCATATCCAAGTAGTTTTGAATATAAACATACTATGGGAAATCACACATGGGATAGTGATACTCATAAAAAATTAATTGTATATAGAAATATTGGATAAATAATCCTTAAATTGTAACCTATAAAAGTAGTAAACCACTACATTTTAACACACTTTTTTAATTTATCATTCTATCAAAAAAATGAAGATAAATACCCAACAAATCA
Source organism: Viscum album (assembly GCA_963277665.1). Classification (NCBI taxonomy): domain Eukaryota; kingdom Viridiplantae; phylum Streptophyta; class Magnoliopsida; order Santalales; family Viscaceae; genus Viscum; species Viscum album. Next base: position 1,189,971,750 of record OY728123.1, on the reverse strand, counting down.
ATATATACTTGTCTCACTTATTTTGGAAAATGTATTTCAATTTAGAATGATTTGTGAAAATAATTATGGGGGTCCTAAGGGATAGGATGTAAACTTTAATAAATAAAATACTATCATGAAAGTATTATTTAGTGATGGTTTAGTAGATTTTTTTCTCATTTAAATATTTTATTTAATAAGTAATGAAAATTTTTATTTCAAAATATTTTTCATAAATATCATCTACAAAAAATACACTCGTATCATACATGAGTTTTAAATTTCTAATAGGAACCTTTCATGATGTCTGTAGAGATAAGACAGGACTTGATAGTTAATTATTATTCCTCATAACTTTCCATCCATACAAGATAATAATATTCCACAAGCAAAAAACAAAAGGGTCATTAAATAGATATAACATTTTTAATAAACCTTCTATAGATACTTTTGTTCCCTAAGAAGGATCATACTTATTTGAATTTTTTACAGAAGGAAGGTGGTGAATAAAATTTACCTTGATTTATTAACCTATATCCCTCTACCAAAGATAACATTCCAAAGTAAAAAATCCTTCTATTACATTTAAATTGTATTTTTCTCCATTTAAGAAAACAAATTATCCTCTAATCTTGATAGAACCATCTCTACATTGACCATGAATCCCTTAAATGTGTTCCTAAATATAGAAAATTCATTTGTAAAGACTTATAAACACTCCCCCATAATTTCATAGAAAATTTCCATCATGAACCACTCGAATTTAATAAGGGAATTAAATGATATAAAGGGAATGATTATGAATGGAAAAGTATCAAATGGACAAGTGTGATTGTTTCTCACTGATATTCTATGGAAAAATTAATTTGATTATACCTTGATACCCATATAAGAATTAGTATAACATCATTTCTCCTCTCTCTAAAGGACCTTTTCAATTAATAGAAAGGGAAAATGGTTTTTCTTGAGATAAAATTTCAACTTATTATAGTCAATGAAAAACCTATATCCACTATCACCCTTTTAAAGAGATGATCACTATCCTTATTATTTATCTCGTTAACTCTAATCTTCATTAGAACCACTTGAATTGTGCTTACCCACTCACTCAAAATAATGTGTTAGATGATACTTTCTTTCTATAACTTAAGCATTTCATTCTATACTTCATCCATTAGAGTAGTATTCGGCCTCCATTGGGGTTGGAGGAAATATTTAGAACCGATTTCAAGAAAATTCCTAGGGTCTTGATGAGTTGGGTAATCATAGGAAAATAAAAAAAATTACATCTAATTTCATTCTTATTCATGATCAAGATATCCAAGAAAATTTTCTCTAGGTTTTCTTCTAGGTAAGTAATAATAATAAAAAAATGGATTTGGTTTTCCATAAATAATGCATACCTTGGTGAGGATGGTGGTACCTTGAACTTAATATTGGGTTAGTTGAAATTATATGAAGAAAATTGTGAATTTTAATCGTACCTTTTTGCTTTCTCCAGAATTCCAGATAAAATTGGTTTCTTTGGAATAGATATCTCATCCAACAAATTATCTATATTAGTGTAATTACTGGGTAAATACATGATTTTTATGATTTCTCATGAGGTTTTTCTAATTCTAAATCATAGAATATCATTAAAGGAGATATATATAATATATTCAATACAAAGAGAAAATTTACCTCATATAAATAAATTAAATTGATCTCCTATTGAATTAGAAAAAATTTATAAATTCTATGGTGTTCCTCAGATTAACATTAAAAAACCCCTAATTAATTCACTTCATGAACCTCCTCATCATCATCAATTTGAGTTATTATATTATAAATGTGTAGACAAATGCCCATTTTTCAATAGTTATGGTCATTTATTCATTTCTAACATGAAATATTGGGTTAATTATTGTTATAAATGGATAGTGAAGGATGATAGGGGTTTGTTCCCTATGACCTAAGTCTAGAATATTTTTAAGGATAATGAAGATAGTGGGGTAAATAAAATTTTCAACTTTTACTAGAACATCTCTTAAGATACCCTTAGGTACTCAAAAAACAATGATCGAAACAATGGAGACAGAATGATATGGGTGGTACCTCCTCAATCCCTAACTAAGAAACATAGTTTATGGAATATGTTTAACACTCTCGACTCAATTACAAAGGGACTTGAAAACATTTTTTCCACCTTGTTCCACATTAATGTAAAGAATACTCAACTCCTTTAACATTTTAGGATTGATTATATGAATGGTGGTGTTAGGTTTCTTAGGATCAAATGAATTTTTTTTAATATAGCATAATAAATGAGAAACTATAAAACACAAAATAATCACGTATCAAAACCTAAAATGATATAAACAATAAAATGAAGAAACTTCTTCATCATACTTTTCACTAATTAATGTCACTATAACTATCTTTATCTTTCTTCATAAAGTTCATAAACTGGTAGAAAAATTATATCCCTACTTCATGGTGTATCCATGATCTTCATCAAGTTATCCATAAAATAAAAATTACCCTTCTCTCTCACATTATATGCTATTATATCATGATATATAGAGAGTAAAATTAATAGTTATGGGTACGGGAATACATGTTAGGGAGATCGGAATACTCAAACACACATCTTAATAGTGGTTCTCAATATATATAGGCCTCATTATATTCTTGAGTCTTGCATGGATTTTACTAGAATGTGGTGTCCATTTTTATTAAAACCATTATTTATGAATGCTTAATAAACTATATTTGTATTCATCACATGAAAATCTTAATATAATGTTATCTTATGTGGAAGATTTATTTAATTTTAACATTTAACATTAATTTACATTTTAAATCCTATAATGAAAAGGTATTAGTTATGATTTATCATATTCAAATATATATCTCCATCATACCCTATGGTTAGATGAATATAGGATAATTTAATCTTATATCATGACTTATAATATACCCATATCATTTCATTCAATATAGCCTAGAATAATTATATTCATGTAGACTTTAAGTCATATATCCTTTAGGTGGATATCACATTAGTATCCAAAAGGACTTGGTTTTTATGAAAGAAAATTTTAAAAACTATACACAAGTATTGAGGTACTTTAAGTATGAAATAATGTTTTCAATTTAATTAAGAAGGGGAATATTGAGCATAAAATTTGATAAAAATTTTCTTTAGAGTTTCACTCAACTCAGGTTTGGATTTCAATCTCATTATTTATATGAATAGGTAAGTTTGTTGGATTGGTTAGGGAGATGGTGGTTCCTTCACATTATCATTATAATTTTTAGATTATATTGGTGATTATTTCAAATAATGATGAGATTTTTAATACTCTAATGGTTTAGTAATGGTTGGTTTAATTTTATTAATGGCTTTCCCACTTCTCAAGATAGTCACAGCTTTGAGATGCTCAAGAGCTAAATCAATGAAACTATATTCTCCCTAAAAGGTTGTGGAAGGGATAACCTAAGTGGGGATTGTATCCTTTCTAGTTTTAATGTTTTCTAAATAAAGTTTTAGAGTTGAAACTTTAGAATTAAGTTTCTATATTTTCTTATATAGTTTCTCAAGTAATGGGAGAGTTACGGATTGGTCAAGGGTTTGATCTAGTTGGTTTATCCCATGAGGATATTTAAGTAGATGAATGTGCTATTAGAAATGAACTAAAGGATGTTAAAATTTTTCTAGTTGGTATTTAAATTTATTTTGGGTTGAAAAAAATTTATCTGGGATAATAATTTGGACCATAAAAATGATTGTACTATTTATTATACCTCTAAAAGAATCATGGATGGTCATTATACCTTGGAATGAAATTGTTTCGGTATTATGAATTCTAAAAATTCAAATCATTAACCTCTATATATATTCCTCCTAGAATAATTTTTTTTATTTAAGAAATTTTTGGTAAATTATTAGTCCAATCATCATGTTTTCATAAACTATGAAAATAGGGTAGACATATTGTACCTCGTGGACTTACATAAGATCAATATTATTGATCTTCATTTTGGGGGTCATAGGTTTATCCCTAAGACTTTTATACTCAATAATATTTGGTATTGAACTAGGTTTGTAAGGATTATAATAATATGTTAAGGTTACCCATGTTTGATTTTGTTTAATAAGACCATATAGATAATCATAAACCTCATTGGGGGATTTTTTTTAAAGGTATCATTACACATCATGTCCATGAATTGTTTATTTCATATCTGTAATTGTTTATAAAAGATTAAAATTTATTTGAAGATTAGAAAACCATGTTGAGTTACCATTTTTAGGGTCTTTAAAACTTCCCCAAGTTTAATAAAAAACTCTCCATATCTTTTGACAAAATTTAAAATAATATTTTTAAGTGTAGTTATATTATGGTTGGGAAAGTATTTTTATTTATACTAATATTTTAGTTTGTACATAGAATGTATGGACTTTGGAATAATACTTTTTAACCAATTCATATCTTGATTATTTGGGGAAAAAAGAAATATCCCAATCTTTTATAACTCTATTTAATGTGTGGTAACATGGTATCAATGATGTCATTGAAATAATTGATGAGAAAAATATACATCTCTAAATAAATATCATGAAAGGTGGGAAGGATGTTTAGGACCTGGGATTTAAATACATTGTGTTATTCTCTTAGGGAATTATGTTTTTTCCATGAGGGTACATTGATCCAAGAAGGGGTGAGGTATTCATTCTTGGTTTGATCGATGGAATTATCAATTTAGGGTATTCATAATTTGGATTTTCATTTTTTTATATTCTAGATTTATGATTGGGTTATGTGGAAGACCCTCTATATGAGTAATCTCATGTTTAAGATCCAAAGTTATCGTAATCTTAGAATATAAATGAATAACACCCCTAGGTTGGCCTGATTCCCAAACCCTAGGATTATTATCCCTAACTAGCCAATTTGAATGGTTCTGAATGAAAGATGACATACATATAAGGATGGGGAAAATAATAAGGTAAATGGGGGTGAGAGAAGAAAAAATAGGTGAAAATAGAATGATTGTGTTTAAGATCACTTACTTTAGTCCCCAAAAATGGTCCTAAAATATCATTTACCTAAATTTACCCTATATGTTTAAGTGGTTTATTACAACACATTTAGGGTTGTCAATTCCACAAAGACAAAAGAAACTACCTAAAGACACCGAAACATTCTAGAGATTGATTTAGCTATAATTTTACAAATATGTGGCTATGTTGTTTTGGATGCATGGAACACAGTAAGATCTAATTCCAAAAAATTAATAATAGTGGATTAATATAAGGTTATTTTTCGGGATAAATTATATAAATATATTTTTTTATAAAATTTCACCTTATTTAATTGAAGAAGAATATCTTCGAAAAATATTAGAACTACCCTCATCAGTAATCAGTTTAATTACAACAAAACTATAACTATGATCACATATATATTGGGAAAAACATTTTAATGAACACTATAAGGTATACGATCATAGTATCACTTGAAAATTGTGCCCTTAAAATTTAGTAATGATGTAGAAGAAATTAAATCAACATATAACTGATTAAAATTTAATGGAATAAGAAATAACATCCAATGAAAATCATGAAGCATACTAGGATCAACCCATAATAGGTTTAACCCTAAATCGATGCAAATATATCAATAGAAATGAGAAGTTAACTCATAGAAGCATAATTAAAGAAGAAGAAAATAAGCTAATAATGAACACCTCATCATTCTAGGAAAATTCTTATAACTATTTGTGTAAATAAATTTACACCTTTAGACAGTAGTTCCACTATTATATTAATAATAAAATAATAATTTAATAATAAAAACTTTCATTTAAAATTATGAAGTGAGTTATAGCAACTTATAATAAATTAAACAAACTTATTAAAACAAATTTGAAGCATAACATTATAGTCAAAACACAACAAAATTACTTGCATTTACTTTTGTAAACCTTCCTTAAATAGTTATTTTTAGATCCATGGGTCATACCCTCAGCTTTCTAAGCCATCCAAAATGATTATGGTAGGAAAAGGTGGGTCAATAGTAAGTGGAAAGTGTACTTTCCAACCATTAACCCAAAATCAGTACAAGTTGTTACCCATATATTAATGCATAAAAATACCTTATAGATGTATGAATTTATTGTAAATATCTCTCTCATGTAGTTTTAATGATAACAAACACTGAATAAAGTATATAATGGTTTCATTTAAGTGATTTTAGTTTTGATGGTGTAAAGCCAAATTATTCAGCGGATGCATTTAATAGAATTTGAAGTATCACTTTGGAGTATATTTAATAATTCAATTTAAGCCATTTCCGTCTCTTTTAAATCTTAATTAAATTTTTGATATCATTTAAATAATTCCTTGAATCAATTTATTGATTTGAATGTATCTCGAAGGACCAATGGTTGTAGATGGATCGTTATATGCAGTGCCAACAACATAGTATGGAGCACCGACCAAACGATATAAGTTAACAAAACCACCAAGTATAAAATGAGTCCACCGACCAAAGAGTGGATATCACTAGCTATCTAATAGATTATATATAGAAGAGGAATACTATTGTAATCCTACCAAAAAGATGGTGTCATTAGGTGGTTATCTAGTTTCTTCGATCTGATAAGTCAAAAAATCATTATTCAGTGAACCTTGTATCTCATAAATTCACATTAAGGATTCTTAATAACTCTGGTGAATTATATAACCTTATTAGATATATTATATAATATAAATAGATAAAATTGGAGGCTTAAAAATGTGTTGTGGGAAAATGTATGGAATTAAAACGCTTTCATGATGGATCTCTAGCAGATTATCTCTAATCTCAAAATCCTATATAGAGCCAATTTCAATTATTAATTCTATTAGGCTCTCTTACATTAACTCTATATATCTCTTATCAAATTGTATATATCCATCATGATAGAGAAGGGAGTATATTTTTAATAAATTTTTGCTAAGAAAATCTCTCTTCATCACACCTTCCTTCTACAATAGGTTTCTAACTATAACCATTCAAAATCAAAGGAGATAGGTACTTTGTATCATTGAAGTAAGAGAGGAATGTTTATTAATAAAACTATATAAAATAAAAGTATAAGGTAATTCTATATCACTATTAAAATCAAGTGATAAATATACAACTGTATTAGTGGAAGGGGATGATATATAGGGGCACACTCTGAGCTATCATTGAACTCTATTATCAAACTATGTTTTCTCTCACTTTTAATTTACACATTTAATCATTCATATCATATAAATTCTCAAAATCATATAATTTATATATTATTTAAATCTACTACATTTACTCACTTAATTAACTTTGATATTGTATTATATAAATTATATCCAAATTATAATGATCTTAATACTATTTCATGATAACATTAATTGATAATTGAGTTCTCGCCCTTATTATATCTAGATTTAATTATTGAGTGTAGTCATCAATAAAAATCTATAATCCATTTATCATTATTTTATTTAATATTTATATATTACTTAATTGTTTTATTTTTTAGTTTCCATTTATTTTTTATTGTTTAAATATTTAAAGGAAATTCATCCCTTCCATCCCAATCTAACCAACATTTGGTATCAAAGGTGGTATTTGTGTTTTAAAAATTATGTTAATCTTACTTTTATTTTTTTTAATTTTAATTTATTTAAAAATATTATTATTGGATGGGATTTACCTCATTCTACTTTTTTTAATAGAAATAATTACACTTATTATAAAACTCAAAAGTAAATTTTTCAAAGAATCATTGGATATCCTATTTGGAAAAAACATTATGCATGGTTATACCCCTATAACTAAACTTGAAGATAAAAGGAATCCCCAAGACCCAAATTCATTTTAATTAGATAGAAAATTTATGAATTTCGAGCATTATGGTCTTGAAAAAATGAATTCAATAGAATATATACCTGAAATCCACCCATGAAATTTAAAAATTATAAGAAACTACTCATGAAGGCATAAATAAAGTAAAATATACTAAGATTTATTTGAATAAAAAAATACTTTTAATGCTTCAGTATACATTCAAATGAATCTTTTTATGATATTTTAACTAATTTTTCCTACATTTTCAATGGCCAAAAGTATCTTAGAAGTTATTTGTCTAAAAAACATTAGTACATAAAATTATCTAGGTTTTACCAAACTCTTGGGAACCAAATGATAAAATTATACAATAATAAAAAGATATCAAAAATAAGTTCCTTTTGGAACTAATTGGATCACTTATTATGTATGTAATTACCATGAAGCGTCAATCTAAAAAATTAGTTAATGAGGATAAGGAAGTTAAATAAGTTAAAAGAACAATTTCATTCAAAGTTGTTGATGATGATGTCTCATAGGAAAGTGAAACCAAATTATATAATCTATCAAATAAGTTGAACATGTTCCTAAAAAAATCAAATCACCAAGAAAAAAATTAAAGATAACATTCAATTATTAGAAGAGACATTGTATGAATTTAGTATTTCCTTGTTTAAAGGAAAGTATAAAGATAAGATAAATGGAAATAAATCCATTAAAGACTAATCCTGGAGTATTACCGATGAATCCATGGACTCATCCTCCATAACCTCATCATTTTATTCAAGTCATAAATGCATCATTTAATATATCAACATATATAATTAGTTTATTTATCCTATTTCATTTTCTTCCTCCTATTCCTCTCATTATTCATCCACTTCTTGATCTTTTGGTCAACTAAATTAACTTAATATTTTTTTTGAAGAATTAATTTATAAAAAGAAATATATTATAAAGAAATATAATCATTTTATTAATGAAAAAGATTAAATTTTCAATGAAAATGAAGAATTGATTTTGAAATTAAATGATCAACTAAAAATTGATAATATGGAATCACAAATCTAAGAGCTTAGAAATTGTCTTCCATAATTCACCCATGGTAAAAATAATATGAATATAATTTTATGTTATGAATGTTATACCAAAGTTAATACTGTAATTGGTTTTCCAAATTTAAATAATATTTCTCAAAAACAACACTTTTGTAAAGGAATGTTCCTAAAAAATATTTAAATATTTTTATAAATATAGGCATCTTATTTATGAGTGAGATTTAAAAAATGAATGAAATGGGAGAAATAAATATATTTATATTTCTTCTAATATTTCTAAAATAAAATCACTTATGAAAAAAATCAGTCCCTAAATAATAATTGGCGACTGTTTGTGGACAAAAGTTTTTTTGGATTTACAAAGTTTATAAACTAATATAGACAGACCCAAATCCAAAAGGGTATCAAAATAATTTTTTTAGATTTTGTAGTTATTTTCCACTAAAAATCATTTATTTATCAAATATATAGTCACTAAATGATTAAAATATAATCCAATTCTAAATTAGTTCAATATATAAATGGATGATCCATAGAGATTTTATACACTAATTGAGAGGGAGCCTCACTTTTTTCTTTTCGATAAGTTTATCTCAAGGGGAAAAGTTTTTTAAATTTTTAAATTTTTCTTTCTCCTATTAAACTTAATTTTAATATCTCTCTCTATCATGACTATTTATTCTTTATCTTAAAAGGGGAGAGTTTTTTTTAAATATTTCTTATGTTGAAAATTTTTATTCTTTCTGTTGAATTTGATTTCAAAATCAGTATCATTTTCTCTTAATATATTTTTTTATTTCAAATATTATTTTTAAATATTTTTCTTTTTTTATTTTTTAATTATTTTTAATATTTTATTTTAAAAAAATCTATTCTAATTTAAAAAATATTTATATTCATCCTAATATTTTACTTTTAAATTTTAAAATTGTGTTTTAAATGTACTTTTCTTTTCTTTTTATTCTCGTAGTCTTTTATTGATAATAACAAGGGAGAGAAGATTGTGTGGGTTATTACTATATAAAAGGAGGAATATATGTAATATATAGGGGATATATGTTTGGAGAATGGGGTAAAATATTTGGATAATGTTGTAAAAGTTTATGTTTTAAAATAGTTTTTATATGTCATTTCTTGAGAGAAAAATGTTTATTTGTTTCACAAATGGGAATATATTTATGAGTCATATGTGTTATGTTTATATCATGATTGTATTGAATATATAGATTTAAATATAATGAATTATTTTAAATATAGGTTCAACTCTTGATTTAAACTTGATATATCTTTTTATGTGTTTTTTATCTTAAAAAACGGGGATATTGTTATACATCTCTCTCTCATGGTGTTTTCATGATGAAAAACTATCAATTATAAATTTAATATTTTCATTTAAGTGATTTCAGTTTCTTTTATTTAAGACCTAATTAATTAGTTAATAGATTTAATAGACATTTAAGTATAAATTTTTCTTATGTTTGATAATGCAAATGAAGTCATTAAAGACTCTTTGAAGTCTTAATGGACTTGTTTATATTAAGGAAAATAATTCCTTGAACCAATTGAAGACCTCAAATAAATATTAAAGGAAAAATATTTAAATATGGATCACTAAAAACAACACTAACTACTCGATGTAGGGTACCATCCAACCGATGGATTTTGGACAGAAGAGGAAGCATATATAAACCCTATCGACTAGTCGGTGGCATCGAGCAGCTAGTCGATGACTTCAATCTAGCAAGTCAAAAAACATTATTTGGAAGACCCCGTAGATCTTATACTCTCATTGATGATACTTAATGAATCTGAATAATTCTACGACCTAAATATCTCAATTGGAGGCGATTAATAGAGGACCTTGAAAGCTTAAAGGTTTGTGGTGTAATAATCAATGGAATTAAAATTCTTCAAAGATGGTCATCAATGGGATTATGTCTAATATCACAATTCTATCTAGATCTGATTTCAATTATAAATTATCTTTGTAAGAATTCCATTAATACTTGATCTCTCTTCTCAAATTTTATTTATCCATCTTGAGAGATAAGGGAGTGTATTCATAAGGGATTTGAGGAATGAAAATATTGTTTCTTCTTGCCCACATTATATGATGGGTTTCTTGATACAACTTATGAAAATAAATGGAGATAGGTTCTTAGTACCATTAAAGTAATAGAGGAAAGTTTATTACTAAAACTATAAAAAATTTAGGTAGTAAAATTATCTGGATCACTATTAAAATCAATGAATAAATATACAAACCGACCAGCCTAAGGTGTGATATACGGGATCTCACTATGGTTTTTCCAATATCTATTATCAAATTTTGTTTGATCACTATTTGAATTTATATATTAAATCAATAATAGCATATCAATTCACATAATCATGTAATTTTGATATTCCTTAAATCCTATATTCTTTCTTTCTTAATTATATTTGATACTATCTTTTATAAATCACTTTAAACTTTTTATTATTATATTTATCTTTCATAAAAACTTTAATTGATAATCATGTTCTCACCCTTATTATTTTTTGATTAAATTATTGATTTCATTCATTAATAAAACACTCTCATAACTTTATATTTATTTTATTTTATATTTACACTTTTATTACTTGTTTTATTTTTTCATTTCAGTTGATTTTTGGTTATTTTAATTTTTAAATGAAATTCAACCCATCTTTCCATCCTAATTTAACCAATAGAATTTGGTTGGGTCTTAGGCAAAGAAAATATGGGTAAAATTCTCTTATATTATATGCTTAAATTTTATCCCAAAAAGATTATCCATTATGAAGTTATAATAAAATGTTGGGTTTTCATTTTTTCATGAAATCTAGAACATAATTTTATCTTCAACATGGGTTTCCTATATAACCTTATAAAGATCTAGATTATATTATAATACGGTTTAATGAAATATTACTAATTATTTAATCTATCAATGATAGAAATGTAAACTTCATTTGACATGTAATAGGAAACTACATTCATTTTAGTGACCGGATATCTATAATAGTAGTCCTATAAAATTATGGATTCATGGCTTGAAATTATCCTCTTAAAATTTGAATATTATATTTCCACATAAGGGTGAAATCTTCCCAATAATTTTAGTAACATGATGTTATAAGTTCAAATTAAAATCATGACCATATTTTGTTTTACAAGATACTGAAAGATGGGTCCATATTAATATATTTTAAAAAATAATTAAAAACATAGTGATAAATGAAGTTGGATTATAAAATTCATTAACACTGATTTTTATTAATAATTAAACTCATTAATATTCTGTAATAAATAATTAAAATAGCTTATTTTAGTGAATAATCACATGTATTACACAAATTCATAAACTCTATGTAATCATGTATCATGGGGGGGAAAAGTAACAAATATTTTTATTTAGTAAGGTTGATTGGATCCTATATGATGGGTTCCACATGTAGTGGCATTGACTTCTTTCATCGCTATATAAATTTCCTCTCTATTGAAACATCTAATTAGAATACCATTGAATATTCTTTTGTAAAGTACCAGTTTAACATTTGGGTCATCATAAAGGAAAAAATTTGCTTCTCATTAGTATATTTCATCATTCATGGGTTGATCTCTAGATATTACCCCATTTTAAAGATATTATACCATTAGGGTTGTCTAGTTTTTTAATTTCCCAATTTGGGATAACATGGATTCTACCTTTGGTGAAGTGGTATTGATTTGATCCACCTCTTCTATCTCCATATTATTATAAGGTGATATCACTATTTGATGTGATGCATATATGATCATCATATCGTGGTCTAAGTTATTAAGGTTTGTATTTAAGTTATCCACCCCCCATTTATGGTACTTATAAAGAATTTATCATAGGAAAACATTGGATCAATGAGGAATCACACCATCAATTCTTAAATATTATCTAATATAGTTTCTGATTCATTCTTTTTAATAGCATAATACTTATTGGATTTATTTATTATCATCCTTGAATCTCCCATTACATAAATCTTAACATTTAGGATCATAGTAAAACTCAAAATCCATGATAATTTGTTGATATTTTTCCTCATTATTTTTATATTCCTCTGATATTAGGAATTGATATAACATAATAATATTTTTAATAGAAATTAAGATAAATCCAACGTTAGACTTATTAAACATATGGAACCATATCTGATTCATAGTTGACTTGTGGGAAGCTTCATTGAAATTTATTTCCCATTTTTATTTTTTATAATATATATAAAGTTCTTATTTAGTAAACTATGTGTCAAGGGGTGCTTCATTGGGCTTTGGATGAGCTATTGGGAAATATTCTAATAATTTCCCCTTGATTTCCTATTAATGGGTTAATATATGTCAAACTACTAATATATTACTACCCATATCACCAATTATTCAATTATAATGGAGTGATTTAGGATATTAGTTAATGAATCAATGTGTAAAATCAATTTTAATTTATGTAACTTTAAATAATGGTTCAATTTTTGAACCATAAAGTCCAAGCCAAGTTAATTCTTCTCAATATTTCTATATCTATTCTAGTGCTATATTATTGTATAAATGAGGTAATAAAATTATTTTTTATTGAATTCAACATTTTCTAGGGATAAAATATCATTTAAGGATCACACTAAGGCTACCACGAATAGGATAATCAATTTTTATTCTATGAGAAATAACAGAATTTGAAGATATAGGAGATATTTCTTAATGTTGTCAAAATATTTTTGAAATTATTTAACACACATTTAGGCCACACCCTTTTTCATCAAATTGAGGTAGGGTAGACATCGAACATATAGGTTCTCAATGAATCACATAACGTTGGTAAGTCTTCCCTAGAATACTCTCAACTTTGATGGGTTCCATAGAGGGGGAATGTTGATGATTAGCTAGGTTTTATTAGGATTGACCTCAATGACTTTATATAAAAACAAAAATACAATATTTACACTAATTTTACCTTGAATAAACATTTCAAATGGGTTATCTTCAAGTTATTAAATCATATATTAAAAACTGCCTCATTAATACTGTTGAGTAATCAAAACATTTATGTGATTTGACTTCCAGATTTTCCACCTAGCATTCCTTAGGTTTTTTCATAAAATACCTGATAATATTTAACATTTTACACTTTTAGGTTACATGTATGTTCTTTAAACTAAAATACATTACTCGTTAATAGTTTACTCCTTGGGGTAACAATAAATATTATCTTTACTTTATCTTCTAGGGACATTTGGATTAGATTATACCCTGAATATCAATACATAAAGGAGATATCATAAAAATATGATTTCATGTTAATTAATAGATAAATGATCAAAATATTAAAATTAAACTTTATATAATGGTGAATAATCCCCCAAAATTTAATAGAGACTCTGATGTGTTCATTATTTTTCATTAACAGATGATATTGGATAAAAATTTAGGATATTAGTCTTCATGAATAAATTTGGATATGATCAACGTATTCCCTCTAACCTCCCCTATTGTAATATGAGTAAGGTGTATCATCCCAACCAATTTTTTATAACCAAGGTGGTCGAATGGAAAACCTAATAGATGAACCACCACTTGGGGATTTAATCTAGACATTTATGTGATGATCTATATGAAAAAATCAAGATATTTTATAATGAATGCAATGTATCACTCCTACTTATCAGGATTCATGACTACACTAATTAGATTAGGTCATAGATCTTTATTATCCATTAATTTAATAGAATTTAGGTTATCTTCCATGGTAGATATTCCTTATTCAAAAATATAAGAGGAATTACCCAGATTTTTTTTAAAGGTTGGGGTTGAAGCCTCATTTTATTATTAAAGAAAAGACCTCTTTTTGACAGGGTAGAGGGAGACCCATCACATAGCCTGAATTCATAAGTCTAAGTGGCCTAAATACTTGGATTGAAAGCCCATTATTTCCCAAATGGTCCTTCGGTGAATAGTACTGCTACAGTACCCGGGCTGGTACATTACCACCGCTACTATAGTTCCTCCTACAGTGTCTTCGCTGTTATAGTGTCACCGCTACTACAGTTCCATCGTTGCTAAAATGATTCCATAGTACCCAAAAAATTGTCTTTGTCCTAATTTGATCCTGGGTCTTTGGGATTCCAAGAAGAAGCATGTACCTCTTGGGTACAGACTCATTAGCAAAGGAATTTTCCAGATCTTTATCATCGAGGTCATATAGATTAGAGGTCTAATATTCCTCCTTAACCATTGGTATTTTTTTAACTAGGGTATCATTTTACAAGATAATGGAATAATTATCTAGATATATTATTTCATCCTCTAGTTCTAAAGATTTTATATGAGTGGAAATGTAACTTCCCAAGTCTTGAAATTTCCTTATAATGCATATCTACTATGTTAAAGTACCGTAATTGGGTTGAATCAATGTCAATCGAACCCACTCTTTGACCCATGGATGTAAATCTTGGATGGGAAGGCATGGGGTGAAACACTTTTTACTCTATATATGAAAACATTTAAAGTACTATATCATTTTTCCATTATAAGAGAAAATAGAGAATATTATTTTTATTAATGGTATAATGAGATAGTTTCTTAAATAAAGGGAAATCAATTCAATCTGATAGATCAGAAGTAGAAAAATGTCTCCATTAAATTCAATGGTTTGACCTATA
Source organism: Viscum album (assembly GCA_963277665.1). Classification (NCBI taxonomy): domain Eukaryota; kingdom Viridiplantae; phylum Streptophyta; class Magnoliopsida; order Santalales; family Viscaceae; genus Viscum; species Viscum album. The sequence goes on along the minus strand of OY728123.1, from coordinate 1,189,956,158 downwards.
TATGCTCTAAACAATTTAGGTATTTCACTTATTTAGCATCCTTAGTTTGTGATTTTCACCTTCCCATTATAATTTTCAATGCAAATGTATCATGTCCCATAAGAATTAAATGGAAAAATATCATCATATAATAATACTAATTATCTATTGATCGAGTACTTCAAATATTGGTGGTGTGAAAATGGTATGATCGAATTTATATGTAATTAAGGTCTTCTAATAATATCCTTAAATTTAGTAACCTAACCAAAAACCATGAATTTCTTTTTGCATATTACGCCCCTAAATTAGTTCTTTTATAAAACAATCTTTAAGGATATCTACTTATATTTATCATAACATGGGATTACAAATTATATTGGTCCAAGTTAGTTTCATTGTATCCATGATGATGTAGCATTCAGACCAAAATGAGATGGATTTTAAATCCATTTTCCATCAAAGATTGATGGATATTCATGTCGTTAATATTCAGTAAGACATAGAGGGGCCGGATATGTCCTTATAAACTAATATTTTATTATTATCTAAAAATTATATGATTATATGACTTTCTAAATTTCATATTTCTTTAACATGATATACCTCAGTCACATCCACTTTGTTTTCAAATGAATAAGGATTGGTTAGAGATTTGATAAGGTCCTCCTTGAGTTCCACATGAAATTGGATATTATATAACATTAAAAGTTACGTAAGGATAATTTTAGGATACTTTATTATGTTATATTTCAATTCCATGGGTATATATCTCTTACTATAGGGTTCGCCTTTGGATTAAGGTGTAGAGGGATTATGTGACTGAGAAGATAATTTTATCAGAGCTTGATATTGTGATGTTATTATTATTCAAAGACAATGATGGTCAAAACTTATAGAATTTTGTGTCCATGTATATTGTTTGTTTTCATCTAAGTGATCAAATAGTCATACAATGTAAGTGGAATCATTAGAGTTATGAGGATCATAGTGTCATAATCATTAAGCTCTCAGGATTATCTAAATTCATATTTCAGTAACATGAATGAATTTTGTAGGTATGAAACCTAAGTTATAATTTATTCCATGAGCATGAACATCACTTCCTTAATAGTTCCCATAGAAAGTTTCAAAAGGTACTGATTCATATGTATGGTTTCACTAATCTTTATATTAGTTTATTAGTTAAATTATATTTAAAGAATAAAATGTCATTTTTTATATTAATAATTTGGATCATGTTTGAGTGTCACATGACTCATTAAATTCATGGCCATAAATTCCACAAAGGTAACAATTAGATTTAGTACTTGTGTTTTTTACTCCTATATAATTTTATGTTAATAATTTTGATTGCAATTTTTTTTAGGATTATGATGTAGATAGTGTCATCACATATGTTTACAGGAGTATAGGGGATGTGGTTGGATGGTTAAATTGTGTACAATTATCACGTGTGTTAATCAAAAAATGAGGAATCATCCCCTTGGATAATGGCTTGTTGTATTTTTTATCAATGATAAATTATATCAATATGTGTTAATATGAGAATTTTGGATGAATAATTAAGTATCATAGCAAGGATACCAATATGTGTTAAGTAAATTTAAAGAACACAATAAATTGTAATATTAAAGAACTCATTGGATTGGGAGAGTTAGAAAGGATATCAATATGTGTTGATTAAATATTAAGAACTCAGTGAATGGAAAAATTCAATTATTTATAATAATAATATATATTAGAAGTAGTTGGGAAGAGTTTTTACTTATATATTTTTTTTGTGGAGTAGTTGGAGAGTGAGATGCTACCATAGATCATGTGGCATCTAATTAATTCTTTTATTGAAAACTAAAAATGGAAGAATGTTTATAAGTAGAAATTAATTTTTTCATTCATATGGAAAATCTGGTTATTTTTTTAGGATGATATCAGTCATAGTTTAGAGAAATTTTTTATATTGTTTTTCAGAATTATTTTATCAAATTATTGCATATAATGGGATTGAGAAGCTTGTTATTGAGATGAGTTTAATAAAGTACTAAGATTACTAAACATTATATCTCTACAAATAAGTTAAGGATATGAACATGATTGAAGAAGAATAAACATAACTACAATTTTGAGAGAGATCTCCTAGTGTTATCAAGAATAAAGTATTTTTCATTATATAGAAGTCACACATGGATAATGTTGTTTAATAACGATTAATTAAATATGAAAGTTTTTAATTGAATGATAAATGTGGACAAAGAAATTTCTAAATAACTTGGATTATTTTTAAGAAGATTTAAAGTATTTGAGGTAGTGGAAGATCATTTAAATACTCAATGGAGTTTATAATAATTGAAGGATATTTGGGAATCATTATTTTATGGTTGAATATATCTTTAAGTGACTTGAGTTGGCTTCAGTTAATTTAAATAATTTTTTATTAAGCTAGAAGATTATATGTAATATTCTTGGGTTTTCATAAATCTATCCAAGGAAAACATGGAAATTTTTTGAAGAGTTTAAACTATGATATGTAACATCTCATTGATAATATCTAATATCTCTGTTAATATTAATAAGAGTAACTCTGATCTCACTCTAAGGTACATAATATTAACTCAGAGTATACGAAAGATTAATAAATTGATATAAAAGAATAAATTTATATTATGTAATATTTATTTTTAGGATAAGTAAGAATAATTATAAGATTCCATAGAATATATAAGAAGAAATTTGGATCACATAATATTATCTCTGAAGATATGTAAGAGTAACCTAAAAATTTCAAATTATACTCTATATCCTTCTGTTTTATATGAAGATTAAATGTGTTCTCATGTGAAACGTAATATGAAAATATAAAGACGTTATTTTTTATTTTTGTGAATAAATATCACAGTGTAAAATATTAATCCATGATTTAATTCAAGATTTTTGGTGATATTTTAAAAAGTAGAATGCATCATAATTTGAATCTTTTAGTTGTAATGTTATTATTTCATGTGAGCATGAATATATGAAAAAAATCAAGATTTATGGAAGATCTACGGAAATAAATAAGTTGATATTTATGGATAATTAAATTTGAGGATCATTGAGATGAGAGAATATAATTTAATGATATTGGATGAAGTTTTTATAAGAATCTATTTTTATATATATTATAGGATTACTATAGTAGATATTTTATTGGTGGAAATATGGAGTTTTAAATATGAATATATCAATGTCAAACATAAAGGAAGTTTCCATATTTAAATTATAGAATATTATCCATGTGAACCTGTTAAGTCTATAAAGAAGTAGATGGGTCAAATAAAAAGGACATGCTAAAGAATGATTGATTCAAAATATCATAAAATTATGAAGAAAACAAATATAGATTATGAGATAGATTTATTTTTGTTTTTAATATCATCATGTTATCTATGTGTTTAAGTAGAAATAAATATTGATAATATGATTTTAATGTTATTAGATATCTTCAGTGTTGAAGTTATTAAAGTATAAGAATAATAGATTCAATCATGAGGATATTGTTTCGTCTAAGGAAGATAATCAAATATAATTATCCCATTAGATACTTGTTTCTATACTACTTATATTTCCTAAAATATGACGTAGTAAAATATGTTTGTGAAGAACTACAAGTGGGTTTTTACTAAGTTGGTTGGAATTATATATTATAATATGGTTGGTTTCATATATAATAGTTCAATTACATTCACTTTACCTTGGTTATTCTTGATAATAAAATATCATTTTATTGTATGGGATAAAAACCACTATATATTGAGAAAAATCTCACACATTGTGAGTGAGACTCATAAATATTTGTGTGATTTGTTCTTTGTTGTTTTTTATTTCTTACATGCATATTAACTAAGTGTGAGATATGATATTAATATTCATTCAATTTAATGGATGAAAAGGTAAAAGGATAAAGTTTAAATTGATAAATAGTTATTTACACTAATTCACCATACCCCCTCTTAGTTTGGTTTCACCAATATTATAGGAATAATAATTGGTGCGAGAGAACATGATTCGACCTCTAAATGGAATATTAGTAATTGATTGTTTTAGTTTATCTTACAAATTTAATTCTAAAGTGTATATTTGAATAAGTTTGAGAGTTACCTATCAAATAAAATATAGAGTAAATGTTTACTAAGAAATTAAAGAATATGAAGAAAATGGAGTTAGATACATTGAGGAAGGTCTCATAAAATTGTAAAGAAAAGTATGATTCACCGCAAATTAATGGTGGTCAAAGTAAAATAATTTATATTACATAAATTTATAAATATCCTCTTGAATATTAAAATTTAATAAATGATTATAAATAATATATCTTATAAAAATTGTATGAAAACCCAAATTCCACATATAAAAATCATTTAGAAATTAGATATGGAAATATTAGAGAAGATATTGTGGTTAAATACATTAGTGATAAAATGTACAACACTTACGCCTCAAGAGTTTTAACGTTTTTATATGAAAATGAGGTAAATAAACTTTATTATTCTCATTTTCTTATGTATTAACCATACACAAATGGGAAATATCATGTTTCAAATGAATCGCTAGTTTGATTCATAAACTATTTTAAAAATAATCCTGCATTATTTTTCTAATGAATTTATCACTTTTATTTGTTTCTATTCTATATAATTTTTGGAGTAGATAATCCAACATGATAAAGTCACTTTAAAAAAACATCTCAAGTTCTCTCTTTCATGGGATTTTGATTCAAATGTTACCAAATTCGTAATGGTATCTTTTCCAATGTCACTTTCAAATTGAGATTGTTTATAAGTAAATTTATGTTTGGGGAAAATTGTATATTATTTCTCTCTAAAACCTTGTATTTTATATTCTAATATAGTTATTTATGGTTTTTACAAGTCACTTTACCATTTAACCTCCCTTTAGGTCACAATTAAATCAAAAGGATGCTTGTAAGTAGAATCAACTTTATCTCTTCTTTTTAATCAGGAATTTTTGTATTCTGTGTCCATGTTTTTCTTATGATTTTATGAATTTTCTTATCCATAATTATATGATTTCTTATTTTCATTTTCTACTAACTTTTAATTCATTTATGAAAGTTTGAAATTAATATTTTTAGCATTTTCTCCACAGTCTCTTTCTCCCAGTATTTTCTTTGGTTTTCTTTACGAAGCTTACTTGATTAGTTTTTATTATTTTATAGATAAAAGTTAATTAACTTTATCATTCCTTTTATAAAACTATTTTTTTAAAAAAAATTAAAATAAAATATATAACAAATAAAAGATTCTTTTTTAGTTTTCAAATCATTTTTCTCAGGCTCTTCTAAAGTGTTTTTCATCTAGGTTAATATCATTTAATGCTTATTATGCAACATTATGGATATTACTCAATGATACTATATAACTTATTTCTCAGGATATATTATGTATTATGTAAATTTTCATAAAACCCATTTCTTTCACATTGATTTATTAAGATATGATGGAATTTTTAATTTTTTCATGTTACTCACATATATATGGATTTTTACTATATATCTGGTGGGCCTTGAATTATATAAACCTTCAATGCATTAGTTAAATCTTTATATATCATGAGATGACATGAAAGGTATTAGGGAGTGAATCCAATTAAATATGGAACTCTTTCCACGATATGATAGGTGGGATCATAATTATATTGCCCTTTAATGCATTGTGTAAAGCCTTATATCTCATGCGTTGACATGTTAGGGACTGGGGAGTTAACCTAATCCACTATGGGACTTTATCCAATATGTGATGATGGTTTTAGTTTTGATCCCTAACATAAGAAATTATTATTATACTTATGTATATTCTACGTTCTTATGTCATATCTATATGTTATGAAATAATACCATGTTATGTTTTTATGGTTCAAGATTATGGACTCGTGTTTCCAAACTTCTATGAATTGTGTATTATGTAATTCCAAAATACATATGTCATAACTCATGATTTATGGTCAATTTTTTATTGGTCATTAGTTTCTTATGTTATGTTAATGCACCTTGATTTTGTTGTCATACCCACATGCTTATTCTCACTTAATATCTTTGACTATTATCACTTATGTTTACCCTTGATGGGAATATTTTCTTATGTTTTCATTCCCCATGAAATTAAGAGGATTATTATGTGTAATATGTCTATAAGGGTATCATGTGTGGATATTATTTTATAATGATGTTTAAAAAAGTTTTAAAAATAATTTGGTTGTGAATCTAGTCTCTGAAGACATTAAACCTATATCATCTAGGTTGTGATTTTTTGTGAGATGTAATGAATATTTTTGTAAAATGATGCAATATATATGTATGTTATGGTTTGGTCATCTCGGTTAAACATAATTGTATTGAGTGTAAGACCCAAGACATGACTATAATAAATAACCATCTTATTACAATATCTTCCACATGACAATATCCCTTTGATTACATCATCAATGTATAATACACATTAGAAAATTAAATTCATTATAACAGTTGAAACTATCACTACAAAATGTATAATGATGTAGGGACTCAAAATAATCCTTAATTATATAGGATCATACTCTGAAAATATTTATGGGTATATAAGATACATTTATACTCTAAAGAAAATAATAAGAAGTGGAATTGACATGGTATAGGAATTCAGAGAAGGATATGAATGATTATAGTTGTTATAATGACGTTTTATATAAGGGGTAATATGACCATAGGAAGTGTAAGGTGGCCATTGGAATCTGACTATTGGGAATACAACTATTAGAATAATAACTTCTCTATATGACTGTTGGAATATTAATGTAACTATTATACAGAATAGTGTCTGATAAAAAAATAGAAGCATTTGATAATAATATAATTAATAATTATTAATAATGTACGTTCATTAAAAAATAATAATGTAACTATATAAATATGCCTTAGAAATGATTTTTTAATTTTTTATTCCAAATTCTTATAATTGAACTATACAGTTGTTTTCTTAATAATTAGACTCCTCATGTATTGAAATTAATTTTCATAAAAAATACTTCAAACCTATAATGATCATATAAAAATTAGCTAATGGATAATTTTTCATAATTTTTTAGGACATTCAAATTTTTTTGTAAATATTAAAATATTGTATGTGTATACGGTAATAATTATGACATAATTATTATATAAAAATTAAGTAATAAATAATATAATGGATTTCTCAATAAAAAATATTTATTCATTAAAATAATATATTTTAAATTAGCATAATTAATTTTACAAACCAATAAATATTTTTTCAAAGCCTAAAATATATTTTAATATTTTTAAAATAATTCTTTATGAAAAAATAAATTTTCCATGTATAAAAAAAATTAATTTAAGGGATTTCAATTATTAAACATAGAAATTCATAATCTAGGTCCTAAATGTAAAATATCATGGTTTGAATCCATGGGTAAGACAATGGTTTTATATTTTTCTACAAACCCATTGAGAATGGTTTTGATCTGGTTTTTCCTCTCAATAAGCTTTGATAAGAGACTTAGGTTGATAAGTGTATCAAAATATATATCTTTTTCTCTTTCAAAGATGCTTCTAAATTTTTTTTCAAGAGTCATAGTATAGTAAGGGTTCATAAACCCTTATCTAAATTTCTATTTCAAGAATCTAAAACTCTTAAGGATCTAAAGAGAGCATTCTCATGCTTTGAGAAGGGAAATATGAATATAAGGGTTTCCATACCTTTTTCTTCATTTTTATTTCGAAAGATATTTGAATTCCTTTACCTTTCCATATTTTAGGATGTTATATTTCATTATTAAAAATCCATTAATGTATTATGAATAAAAAACTACCACTGGCTCTAATTATAAAACTCTCATAATCTATTATAATTATATAAACATAAATGGAATTTTTATATCATTACTTTAGACTAACATTTTAATTCATTGACTAATTCCTAATATTTCCATTATATGATGAAAGAAACCCACTCTACTACACCATAATCAAGTATAATTACTATTATAATGTGAATATCCTATCAATCATACTATATTGAAGGATATTCACCTATTTATCCATTAAATTGATCAAGGAAATTTAATAATTTATATAACTATTACTTTTATATTAATAATTATTGATTACTAAGACATGTGTATGTAATTGGTTTCTTTGGAATATTATGATATATTATTATCCAATATCTTTTATATAATGGATGCATTAGAATTATAATTTTATTTATGGGGCCTAAAATTATGTACCCCTTCATGCATCAGTAGGTCTCATGATAAAAACTAGTTTAAGGTATTTGGAGCATATTTTCCCATTATTATATGATGTCATAGCACAAGGCCTTGACAGTATAGTTATGATGTATTGTCCAAGTCCTTGAATAGTTGATTAATATTTACATCATTATACATCTCATCACTGTGAATTAATTTATTATTTTCCATTTAATTATGAATTCACTTTATTAATCTCATATGGCATTCATTTGATTATTTATTTCTTCCATACAATTTATTTCTTAGTATTACCATGTTATCTTATGTTGCATGCTACCTCTCATTATTCACTAAGATCACCCATTTATTTTGGTTCCATTTTCCTAAGAGAACCAAAAATATTACTATGAATTATCATAGGATATTCTAAGAGGAATAATAAATTTCATTGATTTTTTATGAAGTATTTTAAGTTTTCAAATGTAACTAAAGGTATAGATTTTATTTAATCTTCTTTTACTACTAAAATATTGTATCCTTTATAATGTGTCTAGTTTTTTTATATACCAGTGTAATAAAATAACCATTGGCTATGGGTTACTAGAGTGAGGTCGTTATAGTTGGAATCAGATAAATTTTAGTATAATCCTTTGGAATTAAATTTAGAAGAACATAGTAAGAGAGAAAAAAATATGATAAACCATTTGGATATTCTATAATAATTCATATTCATTTTTATTAAATACGATGGAATTGTATATTGTGATAGTTTTATTCATTAACTTATTAATTTCATTCCATTTTGTTAATCAATTTAGTGATTACCCTCTTGATAAAGTCAATCAGGATGATATTGGAGATGATTAGATTATCACTATATTAGGATATTTGACTCAGATTATATCAAATAACCTTACCCATATATGTTGTCCTATTTATATAAAACACGATGTAACAATGTTAGACCACTTCATATAGCAACAACTTTCATCCTCTAATGGAACCACTAATCTGTTGGTAGCTAAATGATGGATCAAGTCTCTGGAAAATATATTCCTTACTTTGGGATGTAGTTAAAGGGATAAGGTTATCATAGTAGTATATTATCTAAGGAGATATACTAATATATGGTTCTCATTTAATCTAAACACTAAGAATGGGGAATAAATTGAAAGCATGGAATGAAAAAAATGTGATATTCCTAGAAAATTATATTCTTTGAGAGAAAATGGATAACATAAAAAAGTAATTTATGGATTTAAGAAACAAATAAAAAAAATTCCAAGTATCAGGTTAACTTTACAATGTTATCAAGAAATTTCATGGAATATATACACAATCCAAAAATAAAAATTGATCACTTATTTAATTTAATGATTCCAAGCCTTCAAATGGAATTAGTCGCTCAAAAATTTTCCTTAAATGAAGAGATATTGAAATGTCATATCAAGATCGATAAATATTTCCCAAGTTTTATATTTTCAAAGGGAATAAAGAGAATGAGAGGATGGTTTGGTACTATGTAGATAAATATTTCGTAAATGAAAATATTAGAAGGGTGGAATCCCAACATATAGTAGTTGGGGAAAAACACCCTTGTACAAACTTGAAGGGAATGGTAGTTATCTATAACCGTGTAGATTTATTCCATCAATATAATGAATAAAAGGTTAAGCAATTAAGGTCAGGGTTATGAAATTTCTACAATAGAAGTTGAATTCCTTAATGACATGATAGTCGATACTTTTATCATAAACTCAATGTTAGCTTATGTATTATTTGATTCAAAATTTACACACTTTCTTATATATTTCATGTTTTATAAGAACATAAAATGATCCCCTTATATATTGAGGAAGTATTTTTCAATCAACCAACCTAGTGGAAATCTTTTTAAAGAAAGGGTATGTTATTAAATTTATATTATGAATCATAGAGATTCTCTAGTTACAAACTGGATTTTTATGCCTATAGTTGGCTTTGACATAATACTTTTGTAATATTGGCTCTCAAAGTATAATTTAAGAATTTACTTCTATGAGAATACTATTATAATTTGTGAGGGAGGATTAAAATTCCTTTTTTTAAAGGATAGACTTTGTTATCTGATTATTTTCTAGAATCACCTCTAATGGGTTATCTTAATGAAATTATAGGATAAAAAAGAAAACAAAATGTAACAAATAGATGGGAAGGATATCATAATAATAGAGGTTGTTCATATTGTTCATGAATACAATAATGTATTCCTTAGGGAATATTATAGAAATCCACCTAAACAAAAAGTTGATTTTTATATTGAACTCGTCCCGGTTACAAAACCCATATCTAATTCACCCTATATAATTACACCTGTGTAATTAGTGGAGTTATAGAAATAGATAAAGTATTTGATTTATTATGGATTTATACACCCTAGTGTCTCAAATTTTGGATACCCTACCCTATTTTTAATAAAATTGCGGTTCAATGAGTTTCTTTATCTATTATATAAAAATAAATGATATTACTATAAAGAAAATTATCATTTACTGAGTTTTAAAATCAATAGCCTAGCTTTATAATCTATTTCCAAATGCACTTCCTTTAAAATAAAAGAAAAATCAACTCCAAGTTTCAAATATAATATATAAAAGTAATATTTTCTATGCATTTTACATAAAAACAAAGTATGACCCATGTCCCTTATTTATTCCCAAAACCAATTCTATTACATTAGTGTTACCAAAACCCTTTAAAGGGGAAAGTGATGACTACATTTTTAACTTGCACAAAAGATAATAAAACAATATTTCATTTTAAAACAATTTTCATAAAACTTTTTGAAATAGACACATAACTTTCCAAGAAAAACACTACAAAAGAAGGCATTATAGTAATCACATAATAAGGGCAATGGAAATAAACATACAAGTATCTCATTCAAAACTATAAGAAACTAAGATCCAATAGACATAGGTCAACCCAGGAGATCAAGAACAATCCAGAAAATACTAATACAAGAGAACTCATCCCCAGTAGTATTCCACGTATAATGAAATCAAAAACAACCTAAATTCCCGGCCACCCTAACTCAGGATAGACTGAGGGGCCCAATATTGTAGAAATAAACCCAAATATATCAACCTATAATGGTCCATAAACTAGTGTGTAAACTATCCAGTGTAGTAATCCTTCTCAATAAATTATCTCACTATGTTAGGTTCCCATGTCTTATGTATAAATGGGTGATTCAACGAATTCCATTCAAGAATCCAACAACAAGAATATAATAATAATAATAATAATAATAATAATAATAATAATAATAATAATCCAACAAAATGTCTCACCCTGATTCACCCCAAGGACCGATCTCATTCCATAGAATAAATAGAACATAAAGAGTCCCAACTAACGGAATATGATAATGGATCTTGAGGATTCTATAGTGATGAAATCCCATCCATTATATATATAAAAGGCATGAGAAACATCCAATGGAGGTTTTCATAATAAGCACATTCATCATTTTCACAAAATTATCCAATGGGCCTTTAAGTATTTCACAAAACCAACATTTATCAATGATACAAAATCCATTTTTCATAAAGGGGTGTAAACACACAACTTTCCTTTCAAAAGTCATTTAGAAAATCCTCTTAAAAATTTTACACTACACTTTCAAGGTAATCCATTTCTTATAAAAGTTCTAAATGGGTTATTCATTGAAAACACATGCCAAAACACCCTAGAATACATTCCACGTTTCTTCATAAAATCCAAAACCACTTAGAAAACCCATATAAGGCACCCAATACATAATTTTTCATAATACCAATATATTCAAAAAACCAAAACATGCTTCTTACATCACAAATTACTCATAAATTCTAACCAGTCATTTAATCGAGCACTTGGGGTGCATTATTTAACACAATAATTAGATTTATCATAAACCAAGGTATAAAACAACACTTTTCACACAACATAATTAAACCAAGTATCAAAAATCAGTATTTATAAATAAAATAATGTGATAAAATCATCAAACTAACCATTATTAAATTAAAAAGAAAAGTGCATTGAAAAAATTAACTCGGATCCATGGCGCAACGACAACGCGCCACCGAAAACACTCCACGAGGGTTCAAAAACCTTAGATCTATGAAGATAATCTATTAATGAGAAAACCACAATTATAATTGAAGGTAAATCAAAACCCTCAGTCAATATGGCCATGGGAAAAGAGAAACCTATGAATGAATGGGAGGATAAAGAAGAGGGAGATGAGAGGAGGGAATTGCCTTGAAAGATCCAACCAAACCCTTGAAGATTTCTACTTTAAATCACTCTAGAATGAGGTGGGAGGATTGAGGAAGAGGGGAGATACCTCATCGGGTTGAATGATATGCATGGGGGAGGAAGAGATTGATTTGGGATAAAAAACCAAAAGGGTTAAATTTGGAAAACTCTAAAATTTTAAGTCTGGGCAAGGCGCACGGTTTACCAAACCATGTTCCAACCGTGCGATATCCACTACCCATGGATAGACCGACCACACGATTACCTAATACTGACTACACAGTCATACTCTAACTGTATGGTAGGTTCTATACCATACGTCCGGTTACTTGGGTTTAGTTGGACAATTTATCAAATTTTGCACCAACCGTGCATAGGGTACTGTTAAGCCAACTTTTTTTGGATTTCTCCAAAAACTCCCAAATGAACCAAGGTACAAACATGGGAAAAACATTGACAAGGGAACACTTAAAAACTCAACACCCATCACTTCTAGAAGCAAAGAAAAATATTGGTATTCCCATCGAACCGTATCATAATCCAAAACTTGAAAAATTGGGCGTGATAATTATCCCCACCATTAACATTTTTCGCCCCTAGAAAGACACAAAACATTCTATTTAATTGATCAACACATAATAATTCCACATCAACCTGATCCCACCTCTTAATCAAATAACATTTCACCCACCATTAATTAAACTCAAACCCATTTCCTGAAACAAAACAACAACCCACCACTAATTTCTGAGAACCAAGGAAGGATCAAGACACCACATCCACAACTAATCCAAAAACAAGATCATTAGGCCTTCTCCAAAGATTCCCAATGCTCACCTAAACTGAGGAGGAAACTAAAAAATCATTAGATTTAAAAGAAAATACTTAAACTAGATCAAACCAAAACCAAACTAGAAATAGATCACCAGTAGAGGGGAGGCCCGAACACAATCCCTGCCATTAGAAATCAACTAGAACCTAATGACTTATTAAGAGAAAACTCAACGAGACCTACAGTGGGTCTCCCCACTATTAAGGACCAACTAAGAACAACCAAACAAAAATTCAACTTGAACAAGAATTGGGCCTATCCCACACAGTCCAACCAAAACTCTTCCACCATGACCTACCCAAGCTAAGAAGGACACAAGTTAAGAAGAACACATCAAGAGAATTTAAATGGCCCACTCCCAAAAAAAGGGGACAAGAACTAAGCCAAAACATCCAACACATACCAAAAACCCACACCACATAGGGAAGGGAGGGAATGGGCCTAATGATTGGATCGCTGAAGTCACAGCTGATAACCACCCACCACTCTTCACCTATAGATAGATAAAATCTAAGACTGCACCTGATTCGCATTGGCAGTCCACATAAGAACACTAACTGGAAACATACATCCAAGAAGTTATAACTATAGGCACTGCATGAGGGGTAAGTCCACCATGCTCTTTGTGACTAAAGAAAATTCATAGTGAATAGAAAGCACAATAAAAACCCTAGAACTGCCTCGCCGCAATGGTAAAGGCACATAATTATCCAAACTCCTTAAACCCACAAGATTTATGACTACACCGTAGCTTCACTCCATGCCCTATGGTTGGAGCTCTAATGTATAAAGCATCTACTACCTCGTAGTCTGGAGATTCTACTCCCTAACCATAACCCCTTATTCTAATTCCACACAAAGCCACATAACACTCCCAGGAAGAAATAAAGGATTATCACACACCATGAAACTAACCTCATTACATAGAAAACCTTTACCCAAACATAGACTTGAGGATACACATCACCATTCTCTATCACTCCGAACGGGGAGCAGAATGAACAAGGAACATGAAAAAACACACCAAATATCACCAAACACCGCTATTATAATTGATAGAATTATCATAATAGAAAATAATTTTAGATTGATCCCAAACTGTACTCTATTACAAAAAAATGGTCTAGGGAATCCTTCAAAGAGGTGGATTTAACTTTCAAAACCTGTAAATGAAATCAGTAGGTTGATCAAATAGAAATATTTCCAATAGAGAACCATCCATATCCATACCACAATATCCATCACATCTTTATGGGGGTAAACACAAGACAATAAGTTAACCACGAGCTCTATTAAAACCAGATCCTAAACCAAAAACTTTAAATAGAACAAACTCTAACTCATACAGAAATCAGCTCTAAGACTTCCCAAAAACATTTCCAAAATCCTGCTAATATACCTTTTCACGACCAAGCTACTGAAATAATCTCAATGTAAGATACAAAAAGAGTACCACTTTAGATCATGTGGAAGAGAATAACAAATAAACAACACTTCTAGGACATATAAAAACACTCCATATAATCATTGTCTTACAAAAACATTACAATTTCTTTCTTAAACAACTTTTGGAAAATAAAACAACTTGGTGGATTTTTCACACTTGATAATGGTTTTCTATCGATTCTCACTCACATGCGTATTTCATTTCCACCACATTCATCCATCCACCGTATCACACTAGGCATCATCCACATTTCCACCAACCACCACACATGTGAGCACCCATGAGAACACCAAAGGATAAAACAAAACATCCTCATTTTCAAAAAAATCATTTCCCCCATTTTAAAAATCATGAACCTTACAAAGGCTCACTAACCACCATGTTAAAATTTTATTTTTCAGATTCCACAAAATAATCATTTTATTATAATTGAAAATTAAATCCCACAGATTTTTGTCAAAAATAATTTTTGTTTCATTCAAAAACATTTTCCAAAAATTGAAAAAATTGCATTTCATCAATACCATTTGATAAAATCCAATTCCTTTTTCATTCAAAACAAAACTCAAATAAAACATTACCTTTTAAAAAACTATTTTCCATTTTCCAAAATTCACCAAAGCCTCTTTCCATAGTCCTCTTTACCATAATATTGGTTTAAAAAACCCAAATTTATAAAATATTTCTTAAATTAAATTATAAAAATCCATTTTACACTTTACAAAATTCAACCATTCAATTAAAACTCATTTCCACAATTCTCACACAAGTATTTTCAAAAGAATTTTTTTATAACTCAATAATATTCAAGGAGACCCATAAGAGGGAACTAATGTCAGTGGGTGACTTGACCATATAGTTGGAGTCTATATGCCAAAGACACCACCAACATATAGATCCTTCTAGGACCATGCCCCTATCTCCACATGGATTTTCATGCCCTTCGAGATAACGGAGACTATTAGATCAACTCCCTTGTCATGTCTCAATCACCAAACAGTCCATAAGAATCAAGGGACACCAACAAACCTAGAAATCCCATAGAAACCCAAGGATCATATTCAGTAAGAGTTTTTGATGCTCTTCCTGAATCTACCCCTTAAGTCCTCAAAATCCTACTACATATACCTTGACATCCCCAAGTATCAAAGGTTACTCTCAAAAGAATGGTTCTATAAGAGCCTACCTGCTCTTATACTATTTTTTCATGAACCAACCTCAGTTGACCCTGAACCAGTCAGCCAGGTCAATCTATGGCATGGCTCAAAGGGTGTTCCCAATCCCCACAAGCTGTAAATTAGTGTCGGGAATCAACAGAGTACACAAGGGAATAATTTCTCCAAAAAAATAATAAAGAAACTAAATAATGAAAAGATGAATAAAATAGTTCAATGTAAATAAAACTGAACTGAAGATCTTTTATAAAAAATCTAAAATTACAACCAAACTACACAATAACACTAGCCAAACCTAAAGACCACATGATCTCCATGTGACCCCACAGGTCACTCTCTAACACAAAGATCAACCATCGCCTATGGAAATAGAACTCAATATGGAACTTGTACCAGAAGATAAAAATAGAAAGGAACTATAGGCATGAGTATTAAAACTTAGTAGGCTATCCTGCTAATCTACTTCCCAACAAACATCCTTTAAAATAAATAAACACCAACTCTAGTTTTGAAATACAATATATAAAAGTAATATTTTCTACACATTTTACACTAAAACAAAGCATGAACCATTTACCATCTTCATTCCCAAAACCAAGTCTATTCCATCAGTGATACCATAACCCTTTCAAGGGGAAATTGATGCTTAAATTTTCAACTTTTAAAAAAAGGATAAAAAAATATTTTCTTTTAAAAAAAATCATTAACCTTTTGAAACAAATTCATCACTTTCAAATAAAAAGCACTACACAAGAAGGCACTATAGTAATCACAAAATAAGGGAAATGGAAATAAACATACAATTATCTCATTAATCACTACAAGAAACTAAGATCCAATAGACATAGTTAAACCCATAATATCAAGATAAATCTAGAACATACTAATACATGAGACCCCATCCCTACTAGCATTCCATACACGATGAAATAAAAAATTCCCTAAAATCATGGACACCCTAACTCAGTATAGACCGAAGGGCCTAATCCCATAGAAATAAACTCAAATATATCCACCTACTATAGGCCACCATCTAGACATAAACTATCCAGTGCAGTAACTATTCTCAAAAAATTCTCTCACTATGCCAGGTTCTCATGTCTCATGTATAAAGGGGGTGAGCCAACTGATGTCAGCCAAGAATCCAATCACAAGATTATTATTATTATTATTATTATTATTATTATTATTATTATTATTATCGAACAACAGGCCTCACCCCGAGTCACCCCAAGGACCGATCTCGTGCCATTGAATAAATAGAACACAAAGAGTCACAATGGAGGAAATATGATAATGGATCTCAGGGACTAAACAGTGAGTACATCCCATCCATTATACATATTTAAGGCATGAGAAACATCTAATAGAGGTTTTCATAATAAACACTTTCATCATTTTCACAATGTTTCCAAGTGAGCCTTTAAGTATTACCAAAAACCAACATTTACCAAGGACACAAAATCCATTTTTAATGAAGGGATGTAAAAACACCACTTTCCATTTCAAAAAAAATACAAAATCCTCTGAAAACATTCACACTACAATTTCAAGGAAATCTATTTCTTATAAAAGTGCAAACATTCCAAAACACCCTAAAAGTCATTCTTTATTTCTTTATAAAACCCAAAACCACTTTGAAAACACATATAAGAAACCCAATACATCATTTCTCATAATACCAATATATTCACAAAACCAAAACATGCTTCTTACATCACAAATTACTCATAAAATCCAACTGGGAATTTAATCTAGCACTTGGTGTGCGTTATTTAACACAACAATTACATTTATCATAAACCAAGGCATAAAACACCACTTTTCACACCAAATAATTAAACCAAGGATCACACATAATTATTTATAAATCAAATAATGTGTAAAAAACATGAAACTAATTATTCTTAAATTAAAAACTCATGTTTATAGAAAACCCAACCTCTGATCCATGACGCAACAACAACGCACCATCGAAAACAATCCACAATGGTTTAACAACCCTAGATCTACAAAGATAAACCCTTAATGAAAAAAACCCCAAATATAATTGAAGGGAAATCAAAAACCTAGGTCATCATGAATATGTAAGAAGTGAAAACCAAGAAGTAATGAGAGTATAAGGAAGAGGGAGATTGGAGGAGGTATTTATCATGAGAGATCCAACCAAACCATTGAATATTTCTACTTTATGTCACCCTAGAAGGAGATGGGTGGATTTAAGAAGAGGTGAAATCCCTCCCAGGTTTGAACAAGACTCATGGTGGAGGAGGAGAGTGATTTGGGTTTAAAACCTGAAATGGGTAAACTTAGAAAACCCTACAATTTTAAGTCTAGGAAAGGCACACGGTTAGGCCACACAGTTTACCAAACCATGAAATGGCCACTTCCCATGGATGTATTGAGCACATGGTTAACTGGTATTGACTACATGGTTGTTCTCTAATCATGAGGTCTATTATGTACCTACCACACAGTTATCTGGGTTCGGTTGTATGGTTTGTCAAACTATGCGCCAACAGTGCACAAGGTACTGCCAAGAATGTTTTTTCTAAATTTCTCCAAAAACTAACAAACAAACATAGGGAAAACATGGGCCAAAAAAGAGACAAGGGAACACTTCAAAACTCTATACCTTTCACTCCATGAACTTGAGAAAACTACTAGGATTCCCATTAAACCAGATCATAAGTTAAAACATAAAAAACTAAGTGTGACAAACTTAAAAGTGATTAATACGTCTCAAATAATGATATCCATTATGGTTATCATCAATTAATAGTGAATAAGGATGATATTCCAAAGATATAATTTTATTTGATGTTGGGAGTTAGAATTTTATAGAAATTACCTTTGGATTAACTAATTCACCTTCAGTGTTTATGAATTTTTTAAATAGAGTTTTCAAAGACAATCTTGATAAATTTTTGGTGGTATTTATTAATTATTTCTTGATATACCCCAAAAGATATAATGTTCATGAGAACCATTTATAGATTTTTCTGGAAATCCTTAGAGAAAAAATGTTATATGGGAAATTCATTAATTGTGGATTTTGGATTCAACAAGTATCTTTTCTTATGCGTATTATCATTAAGAATGGGATATATATAGACCCTTAAAGGGAAAAAGTGTTCAAAGAATAGTAAACACAAATGAATATAACTGATTTACATAGTTTCCTTGGTTTAGAAGGTTTCATTGATTATTTGTTCAATATTTCTCTTAATTAGACAACCTTTTAACCAAGTTAACACATAACGGGGGGAAATTCACATGGAAAAGTAATGTGAGGAAAGTTTTGAAGAGTTAAATAAGATATTTTTCAATGAAATAGTATTAAATTTACCACTAAGGAATGAAATATTTTTCATATATATTGATCCATAGAATAAATTAATGAGGTGTGTCCTTATAAAAAATGATACATTTTTTTCTTATGAATAAAGATACTAAAGACCCACAGACAAAAATATCATACTCATTATATATAGTTGGCAGTCATAATATTTTTCTTAAAGATATGAAGACACTATATTTATAGATCAGAAGAGTTTAAAGTATGTATTCACATATAATTAGATCAAAATGAGAGAAAGGTGATGGTTGGAACTACTTAAGTACTATGCTTGTACAATAAACTACCACCTGGGGAAGACAACCAAAATGGTTTATGAATTTATTAGAAATGATCATGGAATTCTATCCATGATGAGTATATACATGGATCTAATATTTATTACATAATAATGTTTAATAAGTAAATTATTAAGGGTAAATCCCATTCATTTTCTAAATGATTACCCAACCATCTTTACTAGAGAAGATAATGATGTCCCAAAAGGATGGTAAGGATTTATAAAATAAGATTAAAACCATGAATGATGTGTAATTGATAGACTTAATTTATAAATATTATATATTTATGTTTAAAAATATGCTATGTATACCATCAGAACCCAATCTAAAAAAATTGAGTTTCTAGATTAATCTCCTATTTCAAATTTCTCTATAAAAACTGATAACACCAATATTTATATGGATTTAATATAACACTTTATGTGAGATAAAATTAAGGATAATATTTTTTATTATGTGTCAATATGTTTGGTGCGCCAATAAGTAAAGGTTGAGTGAAAAATACTAAATGGAATCATTAAACCTTTACCAATACCAATGTAGAATCGAGATAATATAACCATGGAATTTTTTTCATAGCATCATAATACATCTAAGAGTAATGATTCAGTATGGGTTGTTATGGATCACAATATGAATTATTCACATTTCCTAGAAATATGGGTGTATTTTCCCCTTAATAATCTTATATGTCTCTATATTAATAAAGTTGTAAAACTTTATGGTCCTTGTATTTTAATTATATCTAATCATGACCTTCATTTCAAATAAAAACTTTGGAGTATTATTCAGAATGATTTGAACACTAATATTAATTTGAGAATAACCTATCACCCTCAAATAGATGAAAAGTCTAAAAGGGTCTCTAAGCAGTAAAGGACATATTGAGATCATGTTCACTTATCATCTAAGGAACATGGAACCAATATCTACCTTTGGTGTAATTTTCATAAAATATTAGCTTCAATTCAATATTTCAAATGGACCCAAAAAAATTCATGTGTGGTAAAAGATATGTCACCCTAACCTACTTGGATGAGGTTAGGGAAAGGAAGATAATATATTCAAAACTCATTATGGTTACAACTGATAATGTTAGACCCATTCGGGATCAAATCAATATGGTTCAAAGAATACAAAATAGTTTTTCTAGTAATTAGAGGAAGGTCTTGGAATTTCAAGTAGGGTATTATATATTATTGAATGTATCTCTTTGTAAGGGAGTTATAAGGATTTCTAAAAAGGTGAGGTAAGTCCAAGGTGTATTGTTTATTTTTATATTTGGGATATAATTAGAGTTTTGGATTACTATTTAATTATTCCACCCAACCATATATAAAGTACATGACATATTCCATGCCTTTTTATTAAGAAAGTACGTTTTATTCCCAACATTCATACTCTCCAATGAAGAAATAGATCTAGAGCCTGACTTGTCTTATAACGAAGATCATGTCTAGATTCAAGATTCTAGAGGTAAAGTGTTCTTGTAACAACCCTAACTCCAATAAACAAAATTTGGTGTTTAATTTATTACATTGATACAAGATACAAGGGATTATATCACCAATTATCAATTAGTTTAATAGTCATGGGAGACTAGATACAAACATTATTTCTATATTACATTGGAAAAATAAAACATAGCATGGAAAATTTGCTTATATCCTTTAAGATCATTTAAATATTCCTTCTTTATATCCTAAAAAGTGTGGACTTAGATGATCATTAAGTGAAATCATACAATGAAAGCTATCATGAGTAGATAAGTCATAAACAATATGGAATAATGGATAATAAATACATATTTCATTTAATTAATAACTTGAGTTTCAAAATATATCCATATTAATTATTAAACTGAAAATAACATACATAATAATAACTAAAATATTAATAAATAAAATGCATAATATCAGATGTAATGATATTACCATCAAGTTCTCATTCCAATGAACCATAAACCTTGCCATTAAGGCATTATTACAAGAAATTTCAATGAATGGGTGGGTATACAACAAATTCACAAATATTTTGGTAAACTATTTGTCTCATGATAACTAACAATGCATCAAGGGGATATCTATAACCAGGACTCACTCATCACTTATATGTGTCCTATTAATTATTAATATATTGAATAAAAAATATAATATATAATCAATACACCTTATCAATAAATAAATATATTTATTGAATCAAGAATACGTAATATTAATATTTCTCCACTAAATGAAATAACTTTATTAATAATATTCCTTAAACTAACACCATATATTAAAATGGTATATTTTTAATATAATATCTATTTAGTTTAAATGATTCTGAATATATCAATGATACTGAAATTATTTACATGAAGAAGAAAAATAATGTCCAATGAATAATGGATAGTGATATAAAACATGAT
The DNA here is from genome assembly GCA_963277665.1 of Viscum album. NCBI lineage: Eukaryota > Viridiplantae > Streptophyta > Magnoliopsida > Santalales > Viscaceae > Viscum > Viscum album. Next base: position 1,189,934,145 of record OY728123.1, on the reverse strand, counting down.
CAAAATAAAATTAATGATCTTGAAATAAGGTATAATCTAAAAATTAGTAATGGGTGAAAAATACCATAAATTCATCAAAAATAAATATTATAAATTTAATAAATCATTTTCCTAAGTATAAAATAAAATGGAAGTGAAACTTTAAAAATAACCTTCCTTAATCATTTTATAACTCTTTCTTAAGAACAAAGTTATAAATAATTTCAATGATTATTTTCAATATTTTCTAAAATAATACCTTTTATTTTAATATAAAATATTTAAATTCATAGAATAGTGAAAATTTATTTTCTTTTAAAACCCATAGAAACTTGTAGTGGAATATAAATACAGAATAATGGCTATGGATACTGGAAATTTCATTCGCACTATAAATGTTGAAATAAATAATCCTTTCATACTTTTGTAAATAAATTCAAAGATGACTTGTTAAGAAAACATTAAAAATATTCCTTTTAAACATTTGTAAATAAATAAAATTTTTAATGAAAAATAACTTTAACAATCCTTTAAAATTAGATAAAAACATTCATAATACAATTTTATGAATACAGATATGGAGGAGAAAGACTTCGGTCAAAAAAAAGATTGATTTATTTAAAAACAATATTTTTGTATTTGAGTAACAAAGAGAGGAAAAGTTTGAATAAAACATGGAAACCCTGTGAATAAACATAGTAGAAGAAAATAAATGTTTTTTAATAATTTAAATATCATATAATTCTTCCAATATAAATTTAAACATGAACAATCTTGAATAAGAGTGAGATTGTAAAATAAACCATTACAGTTTTAATAACATTTGAATAAAAATGCTTAAAATAAAAAACATGGATTTAATATTTAAATACCATGAATAAAAATTAATTAATGATATAATAATCCAATGTTGCATTATATACACCATATAAAATAAATCATGTGAATAATTTAAAATGTCTCAATAGAGAGGAATTGAAATAAAAACCCCTCACATTGGATTATTTCTTAGTCAAATACATTATATCCTCCTAAATAATAAATTTCAATTTATTAAATACTTTATTAAGTAATATTTTCATATTTATTCCATTTTTTAATGTCCTTTTACAATCATTGTCATCCATTCATTGAATAGTTCTTGCTTACATTGATCACTTTAGGTTATTCGATCAATTTCTCCAAAATTACTTTAACATATTAACCATGGTTAAATTTGTTATAAAATGGTTCAATTATCTCCATAATTATAATAATTTCATGAATATAATTTTTATTTATTGTATAAAATTTCAAACTTATCCATTCAGGTCAGCAATAGAAAAAATTAATCACATTTCTTTATAGAGGTAATAGTTCAAACTTACGCAGGGGCGACATTATAATTTTTCATAAGAAGGGAGGGTAATAAGGTAGATTATTTATTATATTTTAAAAATAATAATTATTTCATAAATATCATATATATTATTTAATTCCAAATTTATAACCATCAACATTATGTGGTCATGAAAATGAATTATTTTGTTGTGTAGAGAGGGTAGTCTGTGCGTATGTATGAGTAATGTTTTTTTTTTCATGGGATGGAAAGGAGATAACATTATCATAAAATTTTATTAGTGTAGTAAATATAATTATTAAATTATGTTGAAATGGTTATTTAAAATTTGGAGGATGTTTAAGAATTATGGAACTTTAATAATCTCAGTAAGAACTTATACCTCTACCTTTGGTAATCTCATTTTAATTACATTTTAAAACTTCTTTACGTTTTCTTTTAGTGAGAACATGGCCTATAGGTCAATAAAAATATATTTTTAAGATATTTGGATATTTATTTTTCTATATAAGTGTCTTAATAATTTTTTCTAAGTGAGGGGAGGAGTTTCCCTTTTATAAGTGAGGAGGGTGGAAAACATGTAAATACTTGAAACTTTATTATATAATATATTTCATTCTCAAGTAATCTGGTTCCATATTTTTTTATTTTAGAAGATAATAAGGGTGAGATTAAAATAAAACCAAAAATATATATTTAATCAAGTTTTTTCATTATATTTAAGTCTTAACCCTTTATTTTAACCCTTTTAAGTCATTTCACCCCTAACCGAGGTGATAAGTTTTTATTATGGTTACTATTCATTATGAAAAAAAATCAAACTGACCTAATTAGATAATATTAATAATGATGATTCAAACTCTGCAATCTATTTTACAATATTAAATTTCCACAATTGGTAAAAATTAATTTTAATATAAGTTCACAATACATAACGAAAATCATTTTTAAAAAAATGCTCATTTGAAGCATAAAAACAATTTTATAGATAAATAAAGTATAATATTGATTCCCATGGAATTAATTGTATTGTGTTAAGTAAAATCATAATTATTTTAATTTCAAACCAAATCAAAAATCTAAATGACCCTTTTGAATACTTTATTAAGATATAAGATCTAAAAAGTGCTTTTATTTGAATAAAAACATTGCATAGATTTCCAAAATGTAAAAAAATTGATTTATATGTTCAAAATTATATTTTAAAATTAATTATATTAATTATTAAATATATATTTACTCTAAAAAATGGTTTCATAAAATTTCATTACATTCTTATATTATTATAATGTCACAAAAGTTACATTATTCAAAAAACTATATTTTTTACTATTCAACAAAATATTAACTATATATGAATAATCTCAAAAATTCACCTTAAGATAATTTTGAAATTATGGATTAAAAAATTAATTTAATTTCATAAAATTAAAATTATAAAAATTATGAATTTAGTTTTAAATCACGTTCTTGAATACATTTGTGTAGACTATGTTAATATTTCTTTATAATGAAATGTTTTCTTACTATAATTGTAGCTCGAGTGTTATTGTTATGAAATTGGAAAACTCGGCTTGTGAAATTACTTTGGTGGAATCAAAATTAAGTTGAAGAAACATTGGATCCTTATGATGTAATGATGAAAAACAACCCATGTTTTTAATTGATTATCATATACAATAAATTTTAGGGATGAAATTATTTAGGGGAGGAATATAAGACCTCAGACATGACTATAATAAATAACCAAATTTATAAAATATATATAACATAACACAATCCCATTGATTACATAATAATATTACAATACACACCTGAAATTTTTATTCACTGTGATGGTTTCAACTATATTTATAAAATGCATCACAAAATAGGGTACGACAATAATCTTGAACTATAGAGGATCATACTCTAAAAATAAAGAGAGGTATATAAGAAAATTTTATTTTATGAATAAAATAATAATATGTAGAAAAAACATGGTATATTAACTAAGATGAATATATAAATGATTTTATATTTTATAATTATGTGTATATATAAGGGGTCATATGCATCTTGTAAGGGTAAGATGACCATTGGGAATTAGACTGTTAGAATAGTAACTTTCTAATATAACCATTGTAATAGTATGTAATCGTTATACATATAGGTGTCCAATAAAATATATAAAATCATTTGTTAATAATATAATTATTAATTATTAATAATTTATATTCATTAATAAATATAAATATAAATATGTACATATATTTTATAAAATAGTTTTTAGTTTTTGATTCCAAATTCATAGTTTTAAAATACATAAATTTTTTTATTTAATAATTAAATCTCTCAAATATCTAGAAAAATAATTTCAAAAAAGGACATCTAATTTTGAATCAACACATTTAAATTATCAAACGGTTAAATTTTCATAATATTCTGAGATAGTCGAATTGTTTGGTAAATAGTAAGATATAGTATGTGTATAGAGTAAAAATTGTGAATTAATTATTATATAAATATGTTTTAATAAATATTAAAAATGAATTATCAACCAGAAATATGTTTATTTATTATAATGATGTATTTAAAAGTAATAAAATAAATTTTCCATATCTATAAAGATATTTCCAAAGCATAAAATATATTTTAAGATTTTAAAAACAATTATTTATGAATAAATACCTTTTCTATGTCCAATATAATATAATTTAAAGGACATCAGTTACTAAAAATAAATAAGTCATAAAACAAGTCATAAATGTAAAATACTGTGGTTTAAAACCATTTAAAATCCAATAGTTTTTTATTGTTCCATAACTTAAGTCTAAGGAATATATTTAAAAATTAATAAACAATCCCCCTTATCTCATATAAATTCCCATATATCCCCCAATTTCTCTCCACTAAAAAACTATTTATCATGGTTTTCTCCCATTTTCCCTCTAAATAATCTTTTTCAAGAGACTTATGTATATAAGAGTTTCAAACTCTATCTCCATTTCTCTCTCAAATCTGAACCTGGGATTTTTTTCAAGAGACTTAGTAAGGTAAGAATTCCCAAACCCTTATCTACATTTATATTTCAAGACCCTAAAACTATTAATGATATAAGGATATCATTCTAAAGATTTGGGAAGGTACATATCAAGGTAATGGTTTCCATATATTTTTCATAATTTCTCCTTCTAAAGTGTTTTGAATTCCTTTACATTTATATGTGTAATGATATTATGTTTCTCTATCACAAATCAAAGTATGTATTAGGAATAAGAAACAATAATTACTTTTAATTATACCACCCTTATAACTCATTATAATGTTATGAACTTTGATAATATTTTTTATCACTACCTAGGTATCTAACGATTTCATTCATTAACTAATTATTAATAAAGCATATATATCCTGAAAGTATCCTACTCTACTACACCATAACCAAGGATAATTTACATTGAAATTTGAATAACCTATAAATTATACAAAATTTATATATATTTACCTAGGTATTCAGGTAATTCAATTTACTGAGGAAACCTTTAAAATATTTATACCCATTAATATTTTGTGGACAAATATTTATTACTAAGATGTGTATCTAAGTGGTTCCTTTGGAACATTTTGAAATGTATTGTTAGCATAACTCTTTTATACAATAGATGAATTGGACTTATTATGTGAGGGTTGGGACCAAGAATTATATGTTCCCTTGATGAATCTATATATATCATGAGACAAACAAGTTTGGGGTATTTAGTGTATGCTTTCACTTTCATGTATGATGTCTTGGTGCAGGGCCTTGGTTTTATGGTTATGATGTCTTGGTCAAGGCCTTAATGGTATGACTAAGATATCTTGTATTATACTTTTCACGACTATGAATTCATTTATTATTATCCATATATTTATTTATTTCTTTTATTATATTCACATAGAGTTCATTTGAATTTTTATTTTTCCAGGTTGTTTCTACCTTGATATTCCCATGTTAGATTCCATTATATGATACCCATTACTAGGAATCTGAGATCATCCATTTATTTTGTTTCCTTTTTCTCTAGGAAAAATGAATTTTACAATGAATTATTCGAGGATATTCTTAGAGGAATAATAAATTTCATTAAGTTTTTATGATTTATTTTAAGTTATCAAATGTAATATAAAGATTATATAATAACTATTGGATCCCATGTAATGTGATGAATTGTATTTTATACCAATTTTATAGAATAACCACCAGTTTTGGGTAACTTTTTTTATGTTGATACATTAAGAAGATGATTAGCTGAAATGAGTTGCGCGGAGTATAGATATTTTTAACTTTATATCTTTATGAAGAATTTGGGGAGATAGATATGATTAGAGAAAAATAAAACTAGATAGAATTTTTATAGATCCATCCTTATGTTATTAGTCATGAATTATTTTTAATTATATAGAAGTTACATAATATTGATGATGTTTAAAAGAGTTAAGTATAAGATAAAGGTGTTTCATTGTATGATAATTGAGAAAATCACCATTACCAAAGTACTTGGTTGAGTTTAAAGAAGAGTTATTATAATTGAGGTAGTGGGATACCATTTGAATACTAAAAGGATTTTATTTATATTGTAGGAGATTTGGGAATCATTATGATATAGCTGAAGATATTTTTAAGATATCTTAAAGTTATTTGATTTTTTATGAGTTTATTTAAATAATTTTTTAGTAATATAAAAGCACATATATAATATTCTTTATTTTATAATAAAAATTAGAAGGAAAACATGGAAAAGTATTAAATTTTTTACACTATGATATGCTACATAACATTGATGATATGTAATATCTCCCAAAACATACCAAGAGTACCTCTAAATTCACACTAAGGTACATAATATTAACTCATAGTATACATAAGATTAATTAAGTAATATATAACAATAACTTCATCTTATATAATATTAATTTTGAGAATTCTTATGATTAATTATTAAATTCTAAAAAATACATAATAATTGATTTTGATCATATAATATTAACTATAATTATGTATAAGAATAACCTATGGATTTAAAATGATACATCATATGATTCTATTAGATATATAATTTTATGTTTTTTCCATAGAGAAATGTAAGATTAAAATACGATGATGTTATTTTATTCTTAAATGTATAAATATCATAATGTTAAGTGTTAATCTATGATTCAAGTTGAGATTGGTACAGAGATTTAAAAAAGGGTATTTCACCATGAAAATAAGATTTTCAACATAATATTATTATTAAATGTGAGCATGTATATGTGTAAAATATGAATTGGGATTTTTGGAATATAGAAGGAATAAAAGAACCTAAGATTTATGGACAATTAATTGAGAATATCATAGATATAAAATAATATCCGTGAATAATAATGGGGGATATTTTAATAAGAATATATATTTCCATATCTTATAGGACCACTATTGTGGATATTTGATTAGTGGAGAGAGGGGGTTTTTAATATAAATTTTATAATTTTGAACATAAAGGATGGTTTAATATTTGTATTATGTAATATTATCCCCATGGAATTGATGAGTCTAAAAATAAAAAGATGAGTTGAATTAGAAGAATAATACCAAAGAAGTTTTTATTATGAATATCATAAAGTGTCTATGAAAATAAAGGGATATTTTTAGAGACACCCGTGTGAAAGATAATGTTCTATATATCATCATGTCATTGATGTATTAAAGTATAAATAGATATTTATAAGTTGACACTACTACTATTGGATACCTTGATTTTTGATGTTCTTTAAGAAGTAGAATAGTAAAATAAGTGTGATGAAATTTATATATCTAAGGAATAATATGAAATATAATTATTTCAATTAATACTTGTGATTGTATTGTTAATATTGCTTTAAATATGACCCAGTCAAATCTGGTTGTGAAGAAAGTACCTAATTGGTAACCGTTTTTATGAGTAACGACAAGTGAGTTCTTGCTGATTTGGTTGGTTTTGTGTATTGTAATATATTTTTCTTGAGGTATAAGGGTATAAAGATATTAATTTTTCATTGGTTATTCTTGATAATAAAATTCATACATATGTGTATTTGATAATAACCATTATACACCAATTATTATCTCACACATTTTTTATTAAGCCTTGGAAAAATCTAGGTGCTTTATCATTTATTGTTTTGTCTTTATTATATGCATAGAATAAGTGTGAGATTATATATTGATATCTATTCACTCTAATAGGTGATATGGTAAAAAGGAGTTTTAATTGGTAAACAGTTGGATACAATGATTCAACCCCCACCCTCCTCAGTTTCATTTTACTGATCTTATAGGAACAATGGGAGGTTCTTAACCAGATGAATGAATAACATATTAGGTTATTTAAATAACTGATCTCATCCCTTGTAGATAAAGTTATTATATCATGTTGAGGATGTTTATCCAAACATGGTGTTTTTTTAACCCGAGCATCTTAATCACTAGTGGTGTGGTCATAGAGAAACTCAAAATTGATTGCCTTTAAATATTAAATCATCTAAATTACTATAGTGATTCACTCATCCCCTAGGATAGTTTCTACAGGTTTGTGTGGAATAGATGATTTAGACATATTGATGCATTTTCCTTATTAATAGTGCATTGATGTGGAGGTAATGGCACCAATGGTGGGGATACTTTCCCTAGAGTATGCTTTTGACATTTTGTATGTACACTATCTTTTTAGAACTCTAGTATAGGATCTTCTAATTATGGGTCATATTTCCATGGATCATTATTTCTGTTAAGATATTGTGCATTGATAGGATTAATTGTGATGATGTTTACAGATATAGTTCATGGGTAAAATCAATAGACTTATAGTGTCTATTAATTCTTATCTTATTACCTCATTGCCTTCAAAAGGATATAAATGATAATGACATAGAAAATCTTTATATGTAGTAGGTGACTTTGAAATAATCACCTTGAGTAGCCACTGAATGTTAATTATAAGAATAATCGAGAAAAATTGTTGTCAACAAAGATACTCAACGTTTAGAAAATGACAATTTTATTGAGAAATGTACAATGGTCAGAGATTCGTCATCTAGTTAAATATGAGGCAAAGAAGGGGTTGTTGATATAAAAAATACCAATTTTTAGGAAATGGTGTTGCTTTTAGGATGATATCACAATTTTCACTCAGGGAGCTTTTATCCTAGTGAGTGTGATTTGTGGAGAAAATTGATATAAAAAACCCTATCCATGTGGACTAATCTTCCCTCTGGGTAGTAGTGTAATGATTATCTGGGAGACCTCCTATAGAATCTTATCAACCATTAAACTCTATAAATATCATCTCCTATGATATTTTAATATAGGTTAAGCTCCCTTATTAAGACAGTGATCATTCTCACATCTCCCTCATAAAGTATCACAAAGAGTGATAACATTGAATGTATATTAAAATGATTGTTTTTAAAGGGTAATAAATTTTTATCTTCTAACATCCTTGGTCTGATAAGTGAGAGGGTAAAATTGAGATGTTTCACACTTTATATATAAGTTCCTAGATTCTAGTATCCCTTTCCTTTGTGTTTTATAGGTTTTGGAGGTGCTGATAGGAGTCCAGTGAAGGAATCAAGGCAGTGAGCTGAAATTTTAGCTTGGAGGGTTCCTACGACATGGAGAATTGGGTTATTACATAGGGTAATCCACTTCAACATAGATATCCTAGTTTCATCATAGGATATATAGATGGAGGATTTAAAATATACTTTCGTTCTTGACCTATCTATGGTGTGGAGTAGAGTTGCAGAATAGGCCCTTGGGTTCTGTGGTGTGAAGAGACCAACTATGGAATAGGGGTTTAATGGGGGAGTTTGGGTGATTCCACTAAATTCAAAACTCCTACAATGTGAATGTAGGTTGTGTCATAAATTATTACTTGTAAATGGAATGTGTGTAGTATGGTGTCCTCGACTATATTGTAGTCTTTGTCCTTGTTTATTAAATTTGTGACATAGAGTGTGTTGTGTTCCTTAGATGCACCATTGATAGGGGAGTTGTGGATTAGTCTCCTTCTTTGCGCTATAATATCCTATGTGTCAGGTAGTTTGGTGGCATGGTATAAGAGGTTGTGACGTGGTCATATAATTTTTTTTTCCTATAAATACCCAAACCCATCTTAACCCAATTTTCTCCCAACATTTTTATCTTGAACCATAGGCACCCAAGAGATATTTTCTAAGGTTTATGAATCCCCTTTAGATATTATTTTATCCTCAACTTCCCATTTTTGATATGTGGTGATCTGAGGTGAGTTCTTCCTCTTTTAAATAAATTTATCTATATTTGATCTCATTTCCTGTCGATTTTTTTTCACATTATGGTGTTTCATCTATATCATTTTAATGGAGTTTCTTTTGATGTTGTTGGCATGGTTGTGGAATGACGTTCTTATAGGGATTTAGTATTCTTTGTGAGACAGGTGATTGGAGATCAATGTTGTGGTACTATTATCATTTAGAAAATGTTGACATCTTGAGGTAGGAAATTATTCTCCTATATATATTCCATGAAATTATAAACTAATTATGCTTTATATCCTTGTGTGTAAGTGGAATTAACCTAAATAAATAATTAACTAGTTTAAATTAAGGAGAGGTTCATGGTTGTAGATATTTCCTATCTTCCATCATAATAATAGTTTACCTCTTGATTTACTATATAGTGTCTTATCTAGGTTATGATTTATTATCATGTTTTATATTCTTGGATTAGCATGATTTTTTATAGAACTTTTAAATAATGTAAAGTTGATAATTGTTTTTTGGCTAAATAATTGTAAAGGGGCATGTTTAATGAATCCTTAAATACTCTTACTTTTATAGAAATCAAATGATGCTTTGTTTATGTTTAATTAAATTATTCTTTCATATGTCAATAGAAATGGATGAAGAAATTAAAGCCATAATTCTTGTTTTGGGTAATAAAAAAAGTCATGTTAAATGAGAATTATTCTTCTCATGTTTTTAAAAAAAAAATTGATTTTAGAGAGCATGTTTAAATAATATAATACCATGTTATAGCTAATTCCTTCGGTTAACCATATCCATAACCTATAATAAATAAATTGGTTAATTCAAAATGGAATCAAACCAGTTTTGTTTTAAATATAAATGTTTGGGTTCTAGTGGTAATGTTTTCTTATTAAGGTTGAATGTCTAGTACTTAAGTAAGAGTAATCATGTTTTCATGTAAAGGTTGAATGCCTTGTTTTTAGGGATGAGTTACCCTATTTAACTTTTTTTTGTTTTATTCATTCTATGTTTCTATGGATTTGATCCTTTCTAGGTGATATGATGTGATCTTGGGATAACTAATGGTTGATGAGATATGGGTGGTGAGGCCTGGAGTTTGTGGTAGCAGTTGATTCTTGTGATGGTGAGATGCATGGTAATACACATGATAGTGTTTGATATTGTAACATCCCAAGTAATTAATGAATAATATATATTTTTATCTATGTCTATTTATGAATTATATAGTGTTTTAGAGACTTAAAATGAGAATAAATCCAATCCTAAGCATGGAATACACTAATATTTTTAAAAGATTGTTTTACTGCCTTTTGATGGAAAACCATTCTTAAATCAATATTTTGAAAATTTTATAATCTCTATTTTTCAAAATAAACTTATTCTTTATGATTGGGACATTTAAATTTACGTTGGATAATTTTTTGGTATTTTTCTAACAATGTTCATTTTTTAATGAATAGTGCAAAATACTGAATTTTACATCAAAACTGCTTTTTCATATAATTTAATCATATGGTTAGATTATCTTTTTAATTGGTTTTAAAGTGTGAATAGAATATAATTTTACCATTTAATCCAATAGTGGTCATTAGAATTAATTTTACTTTGGAATTGGGCATAAACTAATGCCAAACTTTTCATAGATATTGTTTCAAAAAACCCGCTATTTGTTTTGACAACGGGAATTATTTTTAAATTAATTATTGAAATTTTTGTGTTTGTAATTTGGTAAAATGGATTCCATATTTGGAATCAGAAGGTCCAAATTATGTAATTAATACTCTTTTGTTTTTGGACTTTTTGAATAGTAACGACGGTAATTATCGTTAATTATCTTGATTAATTAGTAATTGGGTAGTTAAGGATAATATAATAATATCATAATAATAAAAAATGACACAAAAATGTGTCTTAATACTACTTTTTGTGTCATGGCCAACCATGGAATTCCTTTTTCCAAACATGGGGACCCCATGGAATCACTTTTGTGTGATAATGACTTTTTATCTTTTTATTTTTAAAGAAAGTTAAATATAACAAAGAATGTATCACCTGAGTAAAAAAAATTTAATTTTGTCTACATAAATGATATATAGGACTATAAATATTCATTGGAAAGATAAAACAATTTACTACATCATAGTATTTTTTTTATAATTTTTAGACATTAAATAAATTAAAGTATTTATGACATCATGATGATGCAGAGATTACCTCATTAATGAACGATTTAAATAAAATGAAAAGATAATGTAACATCTAAGACTTAAACTTGTAAAATACCTATTGTATGATTATATTTTGAACCATTATAACATTATCCTATAAATACATCAATGTGTAACTTTTAAAATCTGAAACTCATTTGAAAATAAAGTAACATTTTATACCTTTCCAAGAGTGCCCCTCCTCTCCTCTTATAAAAGGCCCCCACCTCTACCTCCTTACCCACACCTCGCAAGACTTTGGCTCGTCAAATATCTGCTCATTTTATCTCTAAAAATCCCTCTCCTCATCCTAGAAGCCTTACCTTATGCAGGAAGCTCTTCAAGAAACACTTCTGGTTCAAACCAAAGGGAGTTACCTGATTTAAAGGTAATGTCTTCACTTGTGCTCTTTTGTTTTATTTTTCTTCTCCAACACCCTAAACTCTTTTTATTCATTTATTTTGTAAAAACACCAGTATATTAAATATACTAGGATTTTTTATAAGAAGGATTATATCTACACTTACACACACCTACATCTAATGGCTAAAGAACGTACTATTTCCGTGGATGGCGAATTCCTGCCTCACGAAACGATGATTGTTCAACATTCATATAACACCTTCAAAGGTGTCCATTAAGATGTCAATATATTTATATATGATGTATAATATGTTTATGTTTTACAAAATATTCTTTATTTTTTCATTTATGGCATACCTTTATGGTTTCCATTATGGGTAAACACGATATCTTCTTTTTAGGAAGTGCGGACTACCGCCCCCTCAAAGTGATTTGATTCGTTAATACCATATTTGGTACGTATAAAGGATAGATTTAAGGATATTATATATGATACCATACTGAAGTTATAATAAAATTATGTATCATTATGTTTTAATTCCATTAAATAGGAAATTGAAATGGAAGTAGCGTTCATGCGTACGTACGGCTTACCGTCTCCATGAACGGTGCATTTAATTTCTTACCTATAAATGTTAGGTAATATTTTAAATGAATATATATACTGGATATATATGATATATATGATATCTAAATCATGAATATAATTCTGGATATAATGGATATTTTACCCCATGAACAACTTGTAATTATAAAGAGTTTATTTTTGAATCAAGTACCAATGATCGACAAAATGACCATTATTAACTTAAATAATTACATAGTGTTCATAACATGTTAATAAGTGGTATAAAAGTAATAATGAACTTTAAAAAGGTTCTTAAGAAAGTATAAATTAACTCAAGTTTATTATTCAGGAGGTTAAAGAATGATCGAGTCAAGTCGGACCCGAGGTAAATGAACTTCTTAACCCAATTTCTATTCTTTGGGTTAATCTCCTACTTTCAAATTATGTCATGATATTATTATGTCTTATATTGTATTTGTACTTTCTTTATGTGTACTTATAGTGAATACACATAATAGATTAATTTTATTTTAAAAAAATGATCTTTGTATGGGACTTCGTCTCAATCTCCTTTCATTGAGGCATATTTTGTTTTATACCCAAATTTCTTTTATACGGTGTATAAACCCCTTTGACTTTTATGTTTATTCAAAAGGAATCTTTTTTATACGAAGTGTTTTACTAAACGACAAAAGGGAATGTTTTTGTCATATGTATGTGGCGACAACAACTTCTCCGCCGCTGTGACCATTATTTGAGTTTCAGCTTCCTCTACAAGTCGTAACTTATTTTTAAATGAAAAATAAATACCATGTTTTACTTTTATTTTATTTTGGTATTGAAAATGGTTTTCATAATGTTTTTATTATATCAATGTGTTGTATTGATATCTTGTTATTGAAATGTGGAAGTGTTATGTTTTCTTTTATGCATGTTTTATGTGATACGATTATGTTATGGTTCTTGGGCATTGTTATGAAGACGGGTGGTTCCATGATAAACTAAGGGTGGGTGAGCCCGATATATCTCTCCAATGCATTGGGTAATGTGAAGGAGTTAAAAGTTAAGGTTTCTCCGAAGATATTTAGGGAATATACTGTGATGGGTATTCCAAACGTAACCATGAGGGTTACTCCCTACATAAGAATGTTATGAATGCCTCAAGTTACCTTTATGTATTATGATTTCTATGATTTATTCATGATTTTATGAGGTATGTTAAAGTGCTTATGTTTTATGAGTAAAGTATGATTTCATTGATTCTTCTGTATACATGTACTAATGTTTCCTTTCCATATTTTTATATCCCTTACTGATATTTCTATGCTCATCCCATGTTTTTAAAAAAAATTTACAGGTCAAGGGAAAGGTACATGATGTGATGATAGTGTCAAGAAAGTGTCAATAAAGAATCCATGTTTTATTTTAAATATGTTTCCGTTGATGAGAAAAATGAGTACTATCTTTTATGTAACCACTTTGTTTAAATGTGGAATGTAATGCATGATTTATGATCTAATTCTCTAAAACTCTAAACCTGAAAAGATCCTCAATGAGTAATCTTTTAATAACTCAAGATTAAGTAATGTTTAAGGCTAGGGCCTTATAGTTGGTATCAGAGGTCAGTTTAGATAAATTTATGAGTTATAATTCTATTAAATGATTATCCAAAAATATTTTTTAATGGTCAAATTGAAATTATATAGCATTTGAATATTACCATGTTGCTTCATCTAAGACATGTTTGTTCAGAATGGTTTTTCGCAGAGGAAACAGGGAAGCAGTGCTAGGAAGGCATACAGAAGGAAATAACCTTCTGAATCAGCATCCTGAGATGGTATGAATTGGAACTGAACAGTTTGTTGTAGTAATGGCACAGTTGACTCAAGCAATGAATGGTGGCAATATCCATGCATGAGATCAGCCAGATCAACCGCAGAGGAACATGTCAGTGGTGGAACATTTCATGAGGCAACATCCCCCATCATTAAGAAGATCATCTGACCATGTGCTAGCTGAAGGGTGGATTAAAGCACTGGAGAATATTTTCGATGTCATGGGGTGTTCAGACAATCAAAAGGTTAGTCTTACTATTTACCATTTGGAGGGTGAAGCAGATCAGTGGTGGTCGATGGTTAAAAATATCAGGGACGCTGATGAGATTGATGATCTCGACTGGGATGAATTCAAAGGTATGTTTATTGAGAAGTATTTTCCTAAGGATGTTTGACTTAGGATGGAAAAACGGTTCTTGGAATTGAGGCAATAGGACGACTCAGTGGCTGCTTATGAAGACAGGTTCACTTGTTTGGAAATGTATGCTCCAAATTTTATCTGAGACCTTTATAGTAAAATCAATCATTTTTACTCTGGATTAAAGCCAAAATATCGAAGGGCTTTAGCTTCTCGCGAGTTCAAGAGTTATGAAAATCTTGTTTGATGTGATGAGAAGGTGGAAATGGAGTTTGTCGATGATCAAGTGTTCTATAATAACCAACAGAAGAAGAGACCGAGGTGGCAAGAGAAATGGGATAATTATTCAAAAAGGTATGACGGTAAGACAACTAAGTTTCCAGTTTGTGATAACTGTGGTAAAAGGCATGCTGGGGAATATCTTCTTAATTCTACAAAGTGCTACCGATGTGGTAAGATGGGACATAAGGCTCGTGATTGCACTGAAAAAGATCAGGGTGATGGTAAGACCAAATTTGATTTACAGTTAGTGAAATGTTTTAAGTGCAATGAGATGGGTCATTATGCAAATGAGTGTACAACAAAGAGCTCGAGTGATGGGAATCAGTTAGACTACAAGTAGAAAGGGGTGGTGAAATCCTTTAAAACTGCTTCAGCAGATTTTGGGCCATCAAATGAAGTGGTATCAGGTACTTTTTTTGTTTTTTCAGATTATTCATGTGTGTTGTTTAATTCGGGGCCTACACATTCTTTTATCTCTGAAAACTTTTCTAGTAAAATGGGAATACCATCTTAAGAAATAACTCCTAAACTTGTGGTAAAAACACCTGGGGGAAATGTTGAGGAAAAAATAATTTATAAGAATCTTCCTATCCTTATCCGTGGAAAGAACCTACTTGAAAACCTTATTTTTTTTTACCTCTAGTAGAGTTTGATGTTCTCCTGGGTATGGATTGGCTCTCTATTTACCATACTAAGATTGATTGTAGAGCTAAAGAATTTTCTTTTCAGAAATAATTTCAGTTTGTGTAAAAGAATGAACCCTTACTATTGATAACATATCAGGAGGCCGAGAAACTTGTAAAAGATGGAAATGAATGTTACCTTGCACATATTGTTGAAAAAAAAGGAACTGTTCAGATTAATGATGTGTCAGTGGTAAATGAGTATCCTGATGTTTTTCCTGATGAGTTGCCTGGAATAATACCTGATCGGGAAGTTGAATTTACTGTTGACTTAGTTCCTGATGCTAATCCAATTTCAAAACCCTCTTATCGAACGACTCAAATTGAACTTTTAGATTTGAAGGAGCAATTTCAAGATTTATTATAGAAAGGTTTCATTCGACCTAGAACATCACCATGGGGTGCTCATATTTTATTTATTAAAAAGAAAGATGGTTCTATGAGACTTTGCATTGATTATAGATCCTTGAATAACATCACTGTTAAGAATAAATATCCTTTGCCTCATATCGATGATTTGTTTGATCAGCTCCAGGGAGCTCAGTATTTTTCAAAGATTGACCTGAGATCGGGGTACCATCAGTTGAAGGTAAAGGAAGAAGATGTTCCAAAGACCGCGTTTCATACAAGATATGGCCATTATGAATTTATAGTAATGCCTTTTGGGATAACCAATGCACCTGCTGTATTCATGGACCTTATGAATATAATTTTCCATGATTTCATGGATAAGTTTTTGGTTGTTTTCATTGATGATATTTTGGTGTTTTCTAAAAGTAAAGAGGAGCATAAAAGTCATTTAAGGGTTATTTTTCAAACCTTAAAAGAAAATAAATTGTATGGAAAATTCAGCAAGTGTGAGTTTTGGTTGTAACAAATTTCTTTCCTTGGTCATATTGTTTCTAAATATGGAATAACTGTTGATCCTGCAAAGACAAAGGTTGTTGAAGAATGGCCAAGACCCACAAATGTAACTGAGATTCATAGCTTCCTTGGTTTGGAAGGCTATTACCGAAGGTTTTTTAGAAATTTTTCATGGTTATCTAGTCCAATGAATAAGCTAACTCGGAAGGGTGTTAAGTTTATCTGGACAAAAGAATGTGATAATTGTTTTCAGGAATTGAAAAGAAGATTGGTGAATGCTCCAGTTTTGGAACTACCTTCCAGGAATGGTGAGTTTGTTATCTACAGTGATGCTTCATTGAAAGGACATGGTTGTGTCCTAATGCAGAATGATCAGGTAATTGCTTATGCTTCACGTCAGTTGAAAACTCATGAGGCAAATTACCCTACACAGGATTTGGAATTAGGTGATATTGTTTTTTCTTTAAAAATCTAGAGGCATCATTTGTATGAAGTAAAGTGTTAAATATATACCGATCACAGAAGTTTAAAGTATATATTGACTCAGAAAGAATTGAACATGAGATAGAGGAGATGGATAGAATTAATCAAGGGTTATGATTGTACAATTCATTACCATCCGGGAAAAGAAAATAAAGTGGTCGATGCTTTGAGTCAAAAAAGTAATGCTTCATTAACAATGTTGCATTTGGAACGTGATCCTTTGGTTAAGGAATTAATGAACTTTGGCATAGAAGTTGTTGGTGCAGGATGGTATTCTGTTTTGTTTCAGGTATCAGTGAAATCTTCTCTATCAGACAGAATTAAGCAAGCACAAAATCAATACAGTGAGTTGCAGAAAAGGGTAGAGCTGGTTTAGAAGGGTAAGTTCCCTGAATTCAACATTGATAATGATTTTGTTTTGAGATTTGGGAATAGATTGTCTATTCCATTTGATTCACAGTTAAAGAGAGAGTTATTATGTGAAGCTCATAGTTCTCCATTTTCAGTTCATCCGGGCAGTACTAAGATGTATAGAGATCTTCGGGAGTGTTACTGGTGGGACAAAATGAAAAGAGACATTGCTGATTTTACTATGAAGTGTTTGACTTGTCAATAGGTTAAAGCCGAGCAGAAGTTACCAAAATGGATGCTTTAGCCTTTTCCAGTACCAAAGTGGAAATGGGAGAATATATCCATGGACTTCATTGTGGGATTACCGAAGACACCTCGAGGTAATAATGCAATCTGGGTTATTGTTGATCGCTTGACTAAATCTGCTCATTTCCTTGATATATGAGATACTTTTTCCCTAGATCAACTTTCTCCTTTGTATATTAAAGAGATATTTAGGTTAGATGTAGTTCCTCTCTCCATTGTATCTGACCGTGATCCCAGGTTTACTTCTAACATTTGGAAAGGCCTTCAGAAGTCGTTGGGTACTGAATTAAATTTTAGTACAGCTTTTCATCCTCAATCATATGGGCAGTCAGAATGAACAATTCAGACTTCGGAAGATATGATACGTGATTTTTCGATGGATTATCAGGAAACTTGGGACCAACATCTTTCTTTGGTTGAGTTTTCTTATAATAACAGTTTTCATTCTAGTATACAGATGGCACCATTTGAGGCATTATTTGGGAAGCGGTGTCGAACTCTAGATTTCTGGGATGAAGTGGGTGAAAGGAAGTTGATGGGACGGGAATTGGTATAAGATTTGGTAGAAAAATTTCAGCTAATACAGAAACACATGAGAACAGCTCAGAGTAGGCAGAAGAGTTATGCGGACATCAGGAGGAAGGATCTCTCTTTTGAGTTAGGTGATTATGTTTTTCTCAAAGTCTCACCATGGAAAAGTGTGATGTGATTTTGTAATAAAGGAAAGTTGAGTCCAAGGTACATTGGACCATATGAAATTTTGGAGAGAGTTGTATTAGTTGCATACCGAGTGTCTTTACCTCCGATTTTATCTCAGGTACACAATGTTTTTCATGTTTCAATGTTAAGGAAGTACATGGCAGATTCATCTCATGTTTTAAGTCCAGAGGTAGTTCAGCTGGAAGAGAATCTATCTTATGAGGAACAACCGGTCCATATTCTTGACCACAGGGAGAAAGTGTTGCAGAATAATTTGATTCATCAAGTAAAGGTTTTGTGGAAAACCACACGAGTGAAGAGGCAACATGAGAATCTGAAAATGCAATGAGGGATAAATACCCCCACTTATTCGATAAGTAAATAAATTGTGGGGACGTAATTTTCTAAAGGGGGGAAGGATGTAACATACAAAGTAAGTAATGAATAATATATATTTTTATCTATGTCTATTTATGAATTAGATAGCGTTTTAGAGGCTTAAAATGAGAATAAATCCAATCTTAAGCATGGAATACACTAATATTTTTAAAAGATTGTTTTATTGCCTTTTGATGGAGAACCATTTTTAAATCAATATTTTGACAATTTTATAATATATATTTTTCAAAATAAACTTATTCTTTATTATTTGGACATTTAAATTTACATCAGATAATTTTTTGGTATTTTTCTGACAATGTTCATTTTTTAATGAATAGTGAAAAATACTGCATTTTACATCAAAACTACTTTTTCATATAATTTAATTATATTGTTAGATTATCTTTTCAATTGGTTTTAAAGTTTAAATTGAATATATTTTTACCATTTAATCCAATAGTGGTCATTAGAATTAATTTCACTTTGTAATTGGGCATAAACTAATGCCAAACTTTTCATAGATATTGTTTCAAAAAACCTGCTATTTGTTTTGACAACGGGAATTATTTTTAAATTAATTATTTCAATTTCTGTGTTTGTAATTTGGTAAAATGGATTCCATATTTGGAATCATAATTTCCAAATTATGTAATTAAGACTCTATTTTTTTTGACTTTTTGAATAGTAACAATGGTAATTATCGTTAATTATCTTGATTAATTAGTAATCGGGTAGTTAAGGATTATATAATAATATCATAATAATAAAAAATGACACCAACATGTGTCCTAACAATACTTTTTGTGTCATGTCCGACCATGGGATGCCTTGTGCCAAACTTGGGGACCCCATGGAATCACTTTTGTGTGATAATGACTTTTTATCTTTTTATTTTTAAAGAAAGTTAAATATAACAAAAAATGTATCACCTGAGTAAAAAAAACATTTTGTCTAAATAAATGATATCTAGGACTATAAATAGTCATTGGAAAGATAAAAATATTTCCTACATCATAGTATTTTTTTATAATTTTTAGACATTAAATAAATTAAATTATTTATGACATCATGATGATGGAGCGATTACCTCATTAATGAACGATTTAAATAAAATGAAAAGATAATGTAAAATCTAAGACTTACACTTGTCAAATACCTATTGTATGAGTATATTTTGAACCATTATAACATTATCCTATAAATACATCAATGTGTAACCTTTAAAATCCGAAACTCATTTGAAAATAAAGTAACATTTTATACCTTTCCAAGAGTGCCCCTCCTCTCCTCTTATAAAAGGCCCCCACCTCTACCTCCTTACCCACACCTCGCAAGACTTTGGCTCATCCAATATCTGCTCATTTTATCTCTCAAAATCCCTCTCTGCATCCTAGAAGCCTTACCTTAGGTAGGAAGCTCTTCAAGAAACCCTTCTGGTTCAAACCAAAGGGAGTTACCCGATTTAAAGGTAATGTCTTCACTTGTGCTCTTTTGTTTTATTTTTCTTCTCCAACCCCCTAAACTCTTTTTATTCATTTATTTTTTAAAAACACCAGTATATTAAATATACTAGGATTTTTTATAAGAAGGATTATAGCTACACTTACACACACCTACATGTAATGGTTAAAGAACATACTGTTTCCGTGGATGGCGAATTCCTGCCTCACGAAACGATGATTGTTCAACATTCATATAACACCTTCAAAGGTGTCCATTAAGATGTCAATATATTTATATATGATGTATAATATGTTTATTTTTTACATAATATTCTTTATTTTTTCATTTATGGCATACCTTTATGGTTTCCATTATGGGTAAACACGATATCTTCATTTTAGGAAGTGCGGACTACCACCCCCTCAAAGTGATTTGATTCGTTAATACCATATCTGGTACGTATAAAGGATAGATTTAAGGATATTATATATGATACCATACTGAAGTTATAATAAAATTATGTATCATTATGTTTTAATTCCATTAAATAGGAAATTGAAATGGAAGTAGCGTTCATGCGTACGTACGGCTTACCGTCTTCATGAACGGTGCATTTAATTTCTTACCTCTAAATGTTATGTAATATTATAAATGAATTTATATACTGGATATATATGATATATATGATATCTAAATCATGAATATAATTCTGGATATAATGGATATTTTACCCCATGAACAACTTGTAATTATAAAGAGTTTATTTTTGAATCAAGTACCAATGATCGACAAAATGACCATTATTAACTTAAATAATTACATAGTGTTCATAACATGTTAATAAGTGATATAAAAGTAATAATTAACTTTAAAAAGGTTCTTAAGAAAGTATAAATTAACTCAAGTTTATTATTCAGGAGGTTAAAGAATGATCGAGTCAAGTCGGACTCGAGGTAAACGAACTTCTTAACCCAATTTCTATTCTTTGGGTTAATCTCCTACTTTCAAATTATGTCATGATATTATTATGTCCTATATTGTATTTGTACTTTCTTTATGTGTACTTATAGTGAATACACATAATAGATTTATTTTATTTTAAAAAAATGATCTTTGTATGGGACTTCATCTCAATCTCCTTTCATTGAGGCATATTTTGTTTTATACCCAAATTTCTTTTATACGGTGTATAAATCCCTTTGACTTTTATGTTTATTCAAAAGGAATCTTTTTTATACGAAGCGTTTTACTAAACGATAAAAGGGAATGTTTTTGTCATATGTATGTGGCGACAACAACTTCTCCGCCACTGTGACCATTATTTGAGTTTCAGCTTCCTCTACAAGTCGTAACTTATTTTTAAATGAAAAATAAATACCATGTTTTACTTTTATTTTATTTTGGTATTGAAAATGGTTTTCATAATGTTTTTATTATATCAATGTGTTGTATTGATATCTTGTGATTGAAATGTGGAAGTGTTATGTTTTCTTTTATGCATGTTTTATGTGATACGATTATGTTATGGTTCATGGGAATTGTTATGAAGATGGGTGGTTCCATGATAAACTAAGGGCGTGTGAGCCTGATATATCTCTCCAATGCATTGGGTAATGTGAAGGAGTTAAAAGTTAAGGTTTCTCTGAAGATATTTAGGGAATATATTGTGATGGGTATTCCAAACGTAACCATGAGGGTTACTCCCTACATAAGAATGTTATGAATGCCTCAAGTTACCTTTATGTATTATGATTTATATGATTTATTCATGATTTGGTGAGGTATGTTAAAGTGCTTATGTTTTATGAGTAAAGTATGATTTAATTGATTCTTATGTATACATGTACTCATGTTTCCTTTCCATATTTTTATATCCCTTACTGAGCTTTTTTATGCTCATCCCATGTTTTTGAAATTTTTTTCACAAGTCAAGGGAAAGGTACATGATCTGATGATAGTTTCAAGGAAGTGTCAAGAAAGAATCCATGTTTTATTTTAAATATGTTTCTGTTGATGGGAAAAATGAGTACTATATTTTATGTAACCACTTTGTTTAAATGTGGAATGTAATGCATGATTTATGATCTAATTCTCTAAAACTCTAAACTTGAAAAGATCCTCAATGTGTAATCTTGAAATAACTCAAGATTAAGTAATTTTTAAGGCTAGGGCCTTATTTATATGGAATCATGTTTGATAGAAAAGTTGAAATTGGGATTCATTTTTGTTTTTCTTAATGTTGAGATTATTTCTTGATAATTTTCTACTTAAGGGATAGATGTCCAAGTATCTTGTTTATTTGCATTCCCATCCCCATTACATAAGGATACTAATTTTTATTGGTTATGCATCTCTTTTTGGTAGCTTAGGATGTTTCCTAAAGTACCTATAATAATGAAATTATGATAATATTTAATTAATGTTTTAACCCATGTGGTTGGTTCTTATTAAAATGCAAAGGATGTTAATCTTGAGAAACTGTAGACATGGTTGGATAATATCTGGAGGCTGTGGAATTCACTTTGGTTGTTAATGTACTGTAATTTAGATTAATGTTAAATAATGGATAATTAATTAATTAATTTAAATATAACTTAAAAAAATAAAAAATATTTTATTTAATTATTCTTCTTAAACACTTTTGTTCTTATAGGATATATTGATCTTAGCGGTGTTAAGTAGGTGTTTGAGAGATGATAGTTGTAGTTGAGCCTAAGACTAGGTTAATTCCCATTACATGTTTCTAAAATATATTAAATCCTATATGTTTTATGATTTTATACCATACCCCACACACATAGGTAGGTCTACTAATACCCAATGGACTCTGTGAGGGTTTTTCCCCAACATTTATGTTGGAAAGGTATGGATGGTTGACTTCCCACTCTGTCCTCACTCAGTTTCTTGATAGTATTATTTATTGGTATGCATGGTGGTTAGGTTACCTATATATGTGTATAGAGAGATGTAATGGATTGTGATTATTTCATAAAAATTTATCTCTTTATATAGTATCCGAAGTATTATTATAGGTATGATGTGTAAGGTTTGTGATGGATTAAGGTATATTACTCAGTTTATGGGTTGTGATGGGTTAAGTTACAATATCTGATGTATGGTACATAAAAAATGAGTTGTGGTGGAACCTAAAAAAAACTCAATTACTATATATATATGTGTGTGTGTGTGTGTGTGTGTGTGTGTGTGTGTCATGGGGTAATGATATGATGTGATACACAAGATTCCTATATGATACTTTAGCTTGTGTTTTTTCATTTCAACTTCCTTTTAGAGAGAGATAGATCAGAGAGTACAACATTTGGGAAGAGCTGAAAACTAGTGAGGAAGTGGTGGTGGGGTACCCTATTTATTATATTACATGATCTCTTGTATGTTTTAATTAGTGAATGATATCCATAGCGAGGATGGTAACTTAGTATTCCAATTTAGTTGATGATTTATCTTCACATGTTGTTCACTGTTATTTACCAATCATTCTTAATCTTTTTTAGGACATGCTCAAGGGAGGATCCAATAATGTATACCAGTTATCCTCACACTAAGTGTATATAAACTATTTTATAGGTCAATAGTAGAAAGTTGAATATTGATCTATATATTTCTTGTTTATGCTTGTTCGAGGCATATTTGGGCTTCATGGTCACTATTGAGTTTATCTTTTGGTAGTAGTAGTTTCCTATTTCAATTACACTAGTTTTTTATGAAATTTCATACATATACTTTGGATATTAATTTTATCTTGAGTGGTATTTATTTTATGTATTTTATTGTCTCTCTTTCCTCACTTTCTATTATAGGTTAATGCCTCCCATTTATATATATGATATACCCTCAGTGCTTATCATTAACCTGTGGTCTATCATAGGTAGGATTCGGGCAATCACCATCTCCCTTATCTCATTACCGATCTCAGAGTGGTATCTTTGGGGGAGGGGTCATGAAAAAGTGTTATCAAAGGTTAAGGTTAAGGTATAGGATAGAGTTTGGAGTTGGGAATAGGTGATACTACATGTTTTGGTAAGAAAATGTTGTCAACTAAGTTTAATAAGTTATGTAAATAAGGGAGACCAGCTGAGACATGGGTATTTAGGTCTCCCTATGATCTATTACATAGACCTTTAATTTTACCAAGATTACTAAGAGAAGTGATATTGGTTGTATTCTAGAGTCCTAGGAAAGGATCATTCAGTATTCTTCTTCTCACATTTGTTTGAAATTGGTTGACCTTGGTATTTGGTTAAAATTTAATAAATAAAAATAAAGTAAATAATAAATTAATTAATTAAGGTTAAATATCCCAAATTCCAATTTTTGGATTCTGTAAGAATTTTTTATCTTGTAGGTATGGTTCCATGTCAATTTCCTCATCACATTATAGAAAAGGATGTTCAGTAGGACATGATAGAAGATCGCCACAGAGTCAAGGATGAAGATGAAGACAGTTGGAGGATGACACTCTAAGAGTTTTAGTTCCAGGGACAATAGAAATATGAGGGATTCATGTTAGATTTAGTAATAGAGGATTTTTTATAGGTGGTTGGGATATCTTTAGGTTTGATTTGTGCTCATAAAGTGTACTAGGTTTTATTGGTCATGATAATGATTCATGGAGTAATGAGGCATTGAGGGATCGTGTTCCTTAGTGAACTTAAGGAGTTGAATGTCTCATGGGTGATTTTTAGGGACCAGTTCTGAGAAAAGTTTCTTTCTTTAACCATGAAGGTGGCTAGTCACTAGGATTTTCTTACCCTTCAATAGATACATTCCAATAAGTTGTAGTTCAGGATTATTATTTTTTCCTTCTCTGACGTTCTTTAGAATTTTTTTCAGATGAAGTGGCTAGAGCGAGGCATTTTGGAGAGGCCTTGCATTTGAAGATACAACACCAGGTCACCCCATTCATTCTACGGATGTATATCAAGGTACTAAAGAGAGAATATGTAACTAAAAGAACATTGGACAGAATTAAGACAACACTTTAGGGGACTTTTCATGATTCCTCATAAATTATATTTTTAGTCTGAGTATTACGAGTTTCTTTGGAAGAAGATCGTTTAGATATACGAGGGTAGGTCATAGAACTCATCATAAAATTTCTATGGGGGTGGTATCTCTTATGACTTTTCCAAGGAATCATATGCTTATTTATTTATGTGTTGTATTAGGTCATCAGTCATGGTCATGTCTAAAATTTATGAGAAGGAAGAATGCACTAGGTGTTTCATTTTAGGTTCCTCTATTGAGGAGTTTCAATTGTGGCAACAGTAGCATGATGCTCCAACTAGCGATCACCATAGAGGATATGGGGTAGATAAAGGATATCCCTGAGATATTACACATCCTCATAGAGTAGAGAAAAACCATATAGGTATTCATTATCAAGGTCATATAGGTTGTGGAGAAAATTCTGGCTAACTGCATTCCATGTTATTTCCAGCAACAGTTGAGTTGGACATTGTTCAAGGTAACATTCTCTTTTTTTCTACATGGTTGCATTCTTTATTTTATTCAGGAGCTACACACGCACTCATATAACCTTTCATAGTTCACAATTTATGTCTTGAGGTGTAGAGGCTTCTATTTCCCTTGGTATTGAATATACTAGTTATATATCGAGCTTATTTGTTTGAAGTATGTATACACTATGAGTAAGTGTTGGGGAAACATATCTCTTTGGGATACTTCCAATGTTTGTGGATACAGTCCTATGACATCATCCTTAATATAGAATGGTTGTATTTAGTGAAAGATATTGTTTATTCCCTCAAGATATAGGTAGTGTTATGTGATATTGATAGAGAGTCTTCCATGTACATTGGTGAGCGAGACCCACATATGGGCATAAAGAATGTTATTTCTTTATCTGGATTAATAGATGAGTTGATGGTAAGTTCATTAGAGGTCCAGCTAACAGTGTTTCCAGGATTTTGGAAGAGTACCCTAATATTTTTCTTAAAAAAATTGTGGTATTATCCCCTTAACGGGATATTGAGTTTTAGATAGAGCTATACTCATAAATTTATCTGATCTTTATGTCTCTGTATAATATGTTGCCTTTTGAGTTACAAGTTATGTGAGTATATCTTGGTGATATATTGAGGTGAGGCTTTTTTAGGTTGAGTGTGTCACCTTGGTGTGAACTAGTTTTATTCAAGAAGAATTTGGACAAAAAAATTCATCTCTGTATCAATTATCATCGCTAAAACTAGGTAATAGTGAATAACCACTACCCTCTTCCTTGGATTAGTGATTTATTAATTCAGATTAAAGTATCTAGTTGGTTATCAAAGAATGATCTTTGGTTGGGGTATCATCAAATATAGGTGAAATAAGTGTAAATTCAAAAGAACTCATTTCAATGTCTTTATGGGAATTACGATTTCATTATTATGTTTTTTAGTGTCATTAATGCTCTATCTACATTCATGGGTTTGATGAATGTAGTGTTAAAATAATTTTTTGATCAGTTCATTATAGTTTTCATTGATGACATCCTCGTGTACTCCACATTTTAGGAAGATAACTTAGAGCATATATAGTCATTTTTTGGAGTTCTTTATCATCATTGTCTATTTAGGATTCTATCAAAATTTGAGTTCAGGGATTGTGAATTTTTTTCTTGGGTAATTTCATGTCCTAGTGGGTAGTATTTATAGATCCTTTTAATATTGATTTAGTTGTATCTTCGTTAGACCTTAAGACTATTGTAGATTTGTGGAGTTTATTTGGTCTTTTTGTCTATTATATGAGGTTTTTAGTTGACTTCTCTTGGGTAGTGACTCCTATGAAAACCAGGACTAGAAAGAATCAGGTGTTCTTGTGGACTTACTAGTTTCAAGAATATTTTGAGTACCTGAAGGAGAAGTTATTCAATGCACCAATCCTTTGTTTGATAGTAGATTGAGTTCAATTTGAGGTTTTCTAAGATTATTTAAATATTGGTTTGGGTTTTATTCTGATGTATAATAAATTTTTTTTATATTATGGGTCTTGAAAATTACTTACCCATGAGTGTAATTATTCCACCCATGATCTCTAGTTAGAAGTAGTCATGTATTCTTTGAAGTTATGGATAAATTACCTCATTGGGTAGAATTTTGTGATTTTTACCAATTATAAGAGCCCGAGGTATGTCATATCCCAACAGAACTTGAACTTATGGAAATGATAGTGAATAGAATTATTATAGGATTGTGTCTTCAAAATTTCATGTACTCCAAGAAATATAAATTTTTTGGACAGTGAACTAAGTCGTAAGCCACATAGTGATGTCGTGTGTGAATATAGATATTCTTAGAGAATGATGGAAGAGCTTTCAATGATGCATCTTGATATAGGAGGGGTTGGTGGAAGAGGTTTTCCCTTATATATGATGGTGCATTCATCTTTGGTGAAGCATTTAGAGGAGTCCCAGTTGGGTGGATTTTGATATGGAGGTATAGAGAGACCAACTTATCTTTGGTGATGCCCTTGATGGTTGGTCTAAAGATGAATAGCACCATGTGTTATTTTAGGGTAGACATTTAATCCTTTTGGAGATACATCATATAGTTATCCATGAATTCCATAGATCACCCTTAGTGGTACATTATAGTTTAATAAATATGTGTTGAGCTATGAGAGGTAAGTTTTAGTTACCTAGGTTGAAGCATGCCATTGTATATTTTTTGTCTTGATGTTTATTCTAACAAAGGTTAAGTTTATACATTTTGTTCTTAGTGGTTTTCCCTAGCCATTATACATACCGTTTTGGAATTGGGAGTTCATCTTAATGGTCTTAATTACTAGTTTAACTCAATATCTGGTAGTCTGTGATGTTTTATATGTGATATTGGACCATTTGATAAACTCATACCACTTTATAGTGTTTAAGGAGTCAATTTTGGTGGAGGTTTTATCAAGGAAATATCTATAGGATGTTGTGAGACTCCATAGATTCATGAGGAAAATCATCTATGATCATGGTCCTCATTTTCCCTCTAGGGTGTGGAGAGGTTTCCAACATGAATTTGTATCTTATTTATTCCATATCACTAATTTTCAACCTCCAACGGATATCCTGACAGAGCGGACCATCTAGACTCTTGAAGAAATTATGTGTTCTTGTGTCCCAGATTTTGGAGGTTTGTGAGTGAGGCACAAGCCCTTAATTGATTTTGATTATGAAAAATAGTTTTCACTCCACCGTTAGAATGGGACCTTTTGAATCTTTGTATGACTAACCTTGTTGTTCTCCATTTTTTTGATCTGGTGTCATAGATTCAGTAATTCTTGGGCCTAAACTAGTGAAAAACATGAAAGGGATGGTCTAGGTGATTCATGAGTGGATGAAGGCAGTGAAGGATCATTATAAGTCTTATTCTAATTATACGAGGTGAGCCTTGGAAACAGAAATTAGAGATCATGTGTTCTTTAAGGTGACTCCTCATCATCAGAATAAAATTATTGGTTATGGTGGTAATCTTTATCCCTGGTTTATTGGGCCTTTCAATGTGTTGACTAGCATTGGAGTTGTGGCCTATTAGATATAACTTCCCCCACATTTAATCCAGATACATTATTCCTTCGATAAGTCAAAGCTCCTCTATTGCCTTCATGAATACTCTCATATCATTTATTGGGTTGATTTAGATATCAATGATGATTTCACCTTCAAGGAGTGTCCTATAGAGATACAAGGCCTCCATGAGAAGGTGTTGTGTGGGAATGTTATTCCCTTGGTTCGTGTTTTGCGGTGGTACAATGGTGTGGAGTAGATTACCTAGTAACATGATAAATACAGAAACACTTACTATACCAAGATACTTTGTTTTTAAATATTGTCTTACATCATTGCACATTTTTGGAAACAAAAAATTTCTATTTTATGATATGGGTTTCTCTTCTTTGATGTTTTTTTGGCGAGCTTTCTCTTTTTTGATATGTATCTACTCTTAGAGAGTGTTTAAGAGGTTGTTGTTGTTATTGTGAGGTTTTACTCTTTATTCCTCTAAGAGAGGTATTTTATCTTCTATGTTAGTGAATTATTGAGAGGTCTCTCCTGGGGTGGTTGTTCAGATAACCCCTTTTTTCCTTCTACTATCTTTAGGTTTGGTTTTAAATTATCTAGTAATAGAATGGTTTGAGAGGTACCTAATGTAAGGGATCAGATCCAAGTATCCCTTTCATTTCTGTGTTTGAGGTTTAAGAGGTGTATAAATGAGGCTAGTGAAGGAACCAGGGGAGTTGGGAGGAAATTTCATCTTGTAAGGTTCCTATGGTGTGGACACTTAGGCTACGTCATAGGGTAGGCTATTGTTAAATGGAGAGACCAAATATGATGTAGGATGGATCAAGAGAATATTTAAGATTTAATGACATTTATTACATAGATATGGCATAGAGTAGGTCTGGGGTATAGGCCATTACGTTCTATTTTGTGGATATCCAGGTTGTTGCATAGGGGTTTTAGGGGTGGTTTTGGGTGGTTCTTTCGAATTCAGCACCCCTACAGTTAGAAAGTGGGATGAGGCATATCTTCTTCCTTGTAAATGACATGGTTACAACATGGTAGCCTTGTTTCATCATATTATCTACCGAGATTTATATAATATGTAGTATGAAGGGCACCATATTCCTCAGACACACCTTTGACTATGGGGGCTAAAACATAGACTCATTCCTTGTGCCTTAATATACTTTCTATCAGGTATTTTTATGGAATGGTCTAAGAGGAAAGTATGTGGTCTTCTAATTTTTAGTTAGCCTATAAATACTCAAACCCCTATAAACTGACTATTCCCCCATCCTTTTCTCTCATACCCAAGGATCCTAGGAGATATGTTTGAAGGCCTTTCAATCCCATTTTAATTAGATTCAATCCCCATCATCCCATGTTCGATTTGTGGTAATCCAAGTTGATTTATTCCTCTTTACTAGTGGTTTCCATCTATTTGATCTCATTTCCTCTCATTCTATCTTTCTATGATATGGTTTTTGATATCCATAATTCTATTGGAGTTTCTTTTTATGTTATTAGAATGGTTGTGGGGTGAAATTTTTTAAGGGATGAAGATTTCTCTATAGGGGTAGTGATCAAAGATCCATGTTGTGGTACTATTCTCCTTTGGATAATGTTGACATCATGAGTTAAGGGATTTGTTGCATATCCTTTTTAGATTTTTTTCAATCATAAATTAATCATGCTTGAGCTCCTCGGGTGGAGGTGGAATTAACCCAAATAAATAATGAACCAGTTTAAATTAAAAACTGGTTTATGGTTGTAGTGATCACCTATTTTACATTGTGATAATGGTATCCCTCTTGATTTACTAGATAGTGTGGTATATATGTTATACTAGAGTATAATGTTTGATATATTTGGGTTTTTGTGATTTTTTTGGTGAAATTGGTAAAGAACATAAAGCTAGTAATTTTTGGTTGGATAAATTAATATAAAGAGGCATTTTTAATAAATCTTTATATTATTTTAATTTTATGGAAATAAAATGATTGTTGGTGCATGTTTAATTAAATTATTCTTCAATATGTTAATAGAAATGGCTAAAGGACCTGAACCTATAATGATTTTTGTGGATAATAATAAAAGTTATGTGAAATGAGAATTTTTCTTCTTGTGGTTTATTGAAACAAGAAGTGATGCTAGAGAGAATGTTTAAAAAAATTAATATCTTGTTATAGTTTATGCCTTAGGATAACCATATCCATTAACTTTAATAAATAAATAACTTAATTCAATATGGAATAAAAAAAATTGTTTGATAAAGATAAATTTTTGGGGATGAGTGCACCCATTTACTTATGAAGTGAATGCCTTGTGTTTAAGTTCAAGTAATCCTATTTTCATATAAAGGTTGAATGACTTGTTTTTATGGCCTAATTTCCCTATATAACTTTTTTATAGTCTATTTCCTTCTATGTTTCTCTATATTTGAGCATTTCTATGTGATGTGATGTAATCCTGGGATGTCTAACGCTTGATGAGATATGGGTGGGGAGGCCTAGAGTTTGTATCAATTGTTGACACATGTGAAAGAAGATTCATGGTGATATCCATGATGGTGTTAGGGATGGAATTGGTTTTGGTGAAATGGGTTGGATCTATGATTACATGTTGTGCTTAAATCTAGGATACTTTCTTATTAATGTTTTTCTTAATGTATAGATGGTTGGGCTGCTTGTTTATCTTCATTTCTTTCCCCACTAATTGAGATAGCTAGTTGTGCTTGGTTATAAATCTCTTTATGGTAGATTAGGATATTTCCTAGAGTACTGTGAATTATTGAATGAGTATATTATATAATTGATATTTTAACCTATGGGGTTGGTTCTTGTTTCAATGAAAAGGATGATATTCTTGAGAAATAATATACTCAATTGGATTATTCCCAGAGGGGATGGACTTTAATTTGGTGGTTAATATAATGTAGTATTTAGTAATGTTAATTAATGGATAATGAATTAATTAATATAAGACTAATTTATAAAAAAAGTAAAAGAAGTAATTTAATGTGTCTTCTTAAATTCTTGTGTGATTATAAGATATCTAGATCATGGTGTTGGAAGTCGTATGTTTGAGAGAAAATGGATATAGTTGATGATGAGACTATGTTAATGTCCATAGTGTGGTTGTGAGCTATGTTATATCCTATATATTTTATGATTTCATATGTTACCCCCACCCAATTTGGTAAGTATAATGACACCCAATGGACTCGAGGAGGATGTTTTCACCAACATCTAGGTTGGTGAGGTACAGATGGTTGAATACACCCTATGGACCCACTCTCTTCTCCTAATTGGATTATGTGCTGGTATGTATAGTGGTTAGTTTCCCCATATATGTGTGTACAGGTATATAATGGATTGTGGTTATTTCACACACATGTATCTCCAAATAAAGTATCCTAAGGGTTATTATAGGTATAACATGTATGGGATGTGATGCCTTGAGGTACATTACTTGGTGTATGGGATATTACGGATTGATGAATAATACCTAATTTATGATACTATACATATAGGTTTTTCTAGATCCCGTAAACTAATCAGTTACTATATGGAGATATGGCATTGGGTGATAAGATTATATTATGCATGTGATGCCTATATGATACTTTATCCCAAGTATGTTTGGGTTGGATTACTTTTGGAGAGAGAGATATCAGGATGTATGTCCTTGGAGAAGAATGGAAAATCTGTGGGGAAGTCATAGTGGGGTTCCCTTTTTTATTATATTATATGATCTCTTGTAAATGTTACTTGGTTAAAGATATCAATGGTGAGGCTAGTAACTTAGTATACTTGTTTAGGTGATGATTTAACTTCACTTTTTGTTCACTGGGATTTAGTATGCTTTCTTTATCTTTTGATCAAGAGGCTCATTAGGGGATCCTATTGAGTATACCAGTTATCCTCTCCCTAAATATATATAAATTATTTTTTAGGTCATCCGGATCTGGTTGTAGATCTAATTGAATATTAATAACTCATGGTTGTCTGAGAGATATTTTAGATTTGTGTTCACTATCGAGTTTATCTTTTGGTACTAGTAGTTTCCTTGTCCACTTATACTAATTTTGTATTAAATTACATACATGTACTTGGGATATTTCTTTTATCTTGAGAAATATTTGTTTAGTTTATTGTATTATCTATCTTTCCACACTTTCTCTTAGAGGGTAATACCTCCTATTTATATATATGATATACCCTTCAATGCTTATCGCTAACCCATGGCCTAATAGAGGTAATATTTAGGTGGTCACCATCTCCATTCTGTCATTATCGACCTAGGAGGGTACCTTTGGGAGGAGGGGTTCATTACATTAGCTAACCTCATATACACATGTGTTGGGAGGCTACCTCAATAATCATTTATATTTTACAAATAAGATCTGCACATATGTTCTATAAGTATTCACAATTTTTTCCAAATTTTAATGGTTTTAAGCCTCATTCTATAGGGATCACAATAATGTTAGAATACCAACACTAATCCTAGAGAACATTGATATGTTTCTAATATCTATCATATTTCATGAATCAATGGATAAGGTGATTGAATTTTTATCATCTGCTATATCTAAAGTATGGTATAACCTCCTCATTGAGGTTCAAGATACTAGGGTATTAATGGATGGTACAAGTCCAATACATTAGTGTTATTTGATCCCTATATTATTCTTTCCACATATCATTATGTCCGAACTAATATTTTATAGATGTTAGACTGTGGTGTCTTAATGAAATAGGTCCCTTTCTTATTTCTTTTTTATAATGGGAAGTGACCTTTTTTATGTGATCACCTTCATTCTAGTCAAAGTATATAGTATACATAGGGTATATTGATGAGGATCTTCATGGTAATGTAGTCTATGCTTTAAAATTTTACTCTTAATATGGATTTATATTGTTTGGTGGAACATATGATGATATCAAGTCCAACATTAGAAGAGTTTATCTATAATAGGAATACTTTACATTAACCTGGGAGTTTTAAGACTATATAATGGTTATATTCCTTAGGTGAAGTATGAGAGGCTCTTCTAATTTGATTTCAGGAATATGGGTGCTCAGTGGTACCAGCATAAGGCTTTAATCATTAGATATAAGGATAATGTAGTGTAGGATTTTAGAATATGTGATGTTTCATATCCTATTGAAGATGATAGTAGAGGTGACCTGATCATCACTTACATCAATATTACATATTTTTTATGAATATTTAGTACATATCACAATAATACACACCTAAGAAACATAAATGTTTAGTGTATCAATATACTATATACATAATAAACATAATTATAAATAATATTTAACATCTCCCACAAACAATCCTCACATAGTGTTCCCTTCTAAGTCACATTACATAATACCCTTAATCATAACCTTGGTAAATATAAATGTAAGAAGAGGTCTGCTAAAATTTTTAGGAAGGGTAAACAAGTGAGAAATAAATAAAATTATCATAAGTGAACATAAGATAAGAATACAGGTGTTAAAACATGATCATGACTTATAAAAATACACCTAACAAGTCATAGACCATAAATCAGAAGTCATGGCATTAGTCATTGTCATCATAAAATACATAGTTAATAACAGTTTGGAATCGTAACTAATAAATCATTATCTATGATAAAATATTATAATCATAATATATAAGTTTTTAGTATAAAGATAATCATATAAATCATATTTCAAGGCATCCCACCAAGACATCCATCACTTAGTAGGCATGGGTTAACCAACCATATACCTTCATTGGCTTGGGATAACCACCAATGCACCCTTTTGGTCTTGGGATAACTACCCATATACCATTTAAGATAATGAGATATAAAAATTACCTCATTAAGTGGAGATATCTATAATTATTGTCCCACCAATCACATAATGAAAACCATACATAATTATTCCAAAAGATCATAAGTATATTCATAATTTAATCATATATTAACTAACCCATGGGAAATAACTGGGTTTGCGAAAACTTACTTAAAACATCATCATCATAATACATCCATAGAAAGAAGGTGGATGGTATCATAATAATGGGTCCCAATTGTAATATAACAAATTTCAAAGGATGTTGTAGTAGATAAAAAAACAAATTTTAAATATTTATTAAATAAAACTTTATAATATAAAAAATACTTTTTTATTCTGAATACCAATAAGAATTTATATTATTTTAAAAATATTTTAAAATATAAAAAGGAAGGTTTATAAAGAATAATGTTTTCAAAATAATGTGTACACATGGAAAGTGTTAAAAAGGTTCTTTTGACACCTATGAGAAAAACAACCCATGTGGAAAAAATTAAAATATTCATTTCAACATTTTCTAAAGAAATTTAAAATGGTATAAAATAAACTTAATTAATTTTTAAATTATATGTAATGATATCTATAAAATCATCCAATGAATATAGACATGGATAAAGAAAATTATGAACTAAAAATAATAGGTGGGTCAGCTTCTCTCACAAATTTCACATCAAGTAAATTATTTACCAAGGTAAATGAAATTGAGAGAGTATATGTATAACAATAATAATAACCAAAGGTGAGTAAAATGTTTGATGTTTTAGAGATGAAGTTAAAAAAATTCCCTATATGGAAATTCATTCATAAAATATATTAGTTATTTAGATATATTAACTGAATTTTATCAATTCATTAGTATTAAAACTAAAATTTATTCTTATTTCTAAAAATATTTTCTAATTTGGTTACCATTATTTATACCCTCCAATTCAATGGCTATATCATAGTAGGTGAATCATGATTTTCTTTGGTTTGGTGTTGCGTTTGAAATAAGTTATTGAGCACATCAAATTTATTTAAGAGAAATATATTATAAAATATCATGGTATTATTTTTTATCCCCTTATATGAATTTTGACCTTGAAATTTTATTATTATAATGGGAATATATGAGGATACTTATGCCTCACTATATCCTTGGGCTACCATGTAGCTTCCCCAAATTTATAGTTTCACTATAACACTTTAACCAAGTGAGTGGTCATATTCTTCATCACTTAATATCTTTAATCCAAAATATCTATTATTTATTCCTCAAAATAAATACCATGATCCATTTATATAGAATTTTAATTTAGTACATGTGAAGGATTGTGTATTTACTTCCTCAAAAGTAATTTCTAAAACATGTCATAAACTTTGGAGAGGTTTAACAGAATCACTAAGACATAATCTACCACCCTGATATGATCAAGAATCACAAAGAAAAAAATATAAATAGGGATGATATTACCCTTATTTCCAATTATCATACATATCTTTTAGTGAGATATTCATAGGAATACCCTATCATAAACTTAAAAATATAGATCTCACCAATGATTGTCAGCATAACTCTTCTATAGAATTTGAGCTTATATGATGAGTTGTTGAATGGATCTAACTTTATCTTAAATTTAAAAATATATATTAGGTCTCAATAGATTTTTTTACCCAACTTAATCACAATTTATTATATTTTTGTACTTAATTTTATATAGGGATTCATAAGGATCCATCTAAATGCTCAATTGAAATATATTTTTGTAAGAAACCTTGACTAGATAAAGGTGTTTATTCCAACCACCTTTGAAATACATAGAGAAATATATCGGTATATATTCAAGGATTTGAATAGTCCTATTAAACTAACCATATATTTGAAGATGATATGTTGTGTTAAACTGTAGCTATGTATTCAATTCTTGTTGAATACTTCTTTAGAATTTTAAGGTAAACCTCATATCTCAATCAGATACAATTGAGAGTCATAACCCATTTAACTTTCCACTTCCTTAATGTGTATCCTAGAAACTTGGTCATGAAATAAATCATCTCTAATAGTAATGAAATGTTCTAACTTTATAAGGTGATTTAATACATCCCTACTGGTGTTATGGTTTTTAGATGTATTAGGGATTCCTATGATGAAATCCATGGTGATTATTTCCCATTTCCATACATGTTTAGGTAATAGTTTCATAATCCCATTATACTATTAAAATTAATCCTTAATATTCAAACCCACAAAGAATCGGGATAAATACTCCACAATATCCCTATTCATATTGAACCAAAAAAAATGATCCTTGAGATATCTATAAATCTGTACGGTTCCAAGATAGAAGGATAATTATGAGCAATGTGCTTCATCAAATATCTTCTTATTTAATTCTAGTATTAAAGAAACAAATATATGGTTTATGAATCTTATCAATCCATAATGGTCAAGGTTAGATTATAGAATAATCCTTAATTTATTTTTCAGTTCCTAATATCCCATATATTCCTCTTAAATCTTCACATTGATGGATGATTGAATAGTAATTGGGAAATATTTGATTTCTCACCTTCCCCCCATGATTTCAAGATCCATATTCTATAAATCCATGATAATTAGATATTTTCTAACCCTTATCAAGGACAAACTAGAATGACCCTTATATAATAGTGCATCATCTACCTTGTTCTCCTTCCCATGGTGGCATTAATTATACATAATTTTTAATCAACCCAAACCATATCCTTTGTCACATATTCAAATATTTATTTTTAAATATATACTTATATATTTTTTGGTCAATATAATATCACACCTTTCACCATAAACATAATACCTCTATATTTTTAGAAAAAAATTTATCTTTTCCAGTTCTAAATCATGATTCATGTAATTTTTCTCATGAAACTTCAATTGGAAGGAGGAATACACTACCAACATATCAATTTTCAGGAGAAAACATCACAATCATTTATTTTATGAATAACTATGTATCAAAATCCCTTATCCACTATAGGGTACTATAATCATAAGTTAATTGACCAATCATATCTTCTGATCCTTGAAATTTTCTTCACATTCATTTTTTCAAAGGAAATTGGCTCCCTTTTACTTGAACATGGTTATTGAATTTGATATCCATGATAAATGTTTCAAAAATATTCGGTAGTATCCATCCAATACAAGAAAACTATGGATATCATTCATTGAGGTTGGTTTAGGATATTTTTTTAATAACCACAATCTTAGAAGGCTATACAGATATACCTTCATTGGTTATTACATGACCCAATAATGATTCTTTATGTATCAAGAATTCTAATTTTCTAGTTATTTCATATAGTTTCTACTTCCTCAAGGTTTTTAACATAGTCCTCAAACAATCACAATGATCTTCCTTACTATTGTAATTTATTAGAATATCATCTATAAAAACTATCGTAAAATTATCATGGTAATATCTAAATACTATATTCATTAGATCCATGAATATAGTGAGGTAATTGGTAAGTCCAAATGGAATTACTATAAATTCATAGTGCACATACCTTGTATGGAAGGTTTTTTTGGATATATACTACCTTTTTACCATTAAATGACCATATCGATATTGAAGGTCAATCTTTAATATGTCTTGAGTTCTATGAAGTTGATCAAAAAAATCATAAATATGGGGTTGATGATACTTTTTCTTCATAATGATCTTCTTAAGTTTCTAATAATCAATGAAAAAACACATAGACCTATCTTTATTCTTAAAATAAGAATATTTTCACCCCATGGTGACACTCTAGGGTGTATGAATCCCTGTTCTAGTTCCTTATATAGTTTATTCATAAATTCATGTAACTAAATTATGGATATTCTATAATATGTTTTTCAAATAGACAGAAAACCATGTATGAGTTCCATTAAAAACCAACGTCGTGATTCAAGGGAAGAATAGGAAAATATTTAGGATATATATTGGAATATTCGTTAATGATGGTAATATCTTCATTATTGAGTTTATTCCCAACCATTTGGAAATAATACCCCTCATGAATAGGTATTAATGCCCATATAATATAAGTAATTTCCATTGGAAGTTCATGTTCATCCTCACATCAATAGACGATCATAGGTTGATTTAAAATATAAAATGTGACTTCCCTCCCAAAAAATACATAGATAAAACAAAATTCTCATGGTTAGAGCATAAAAGAATGAAAAATATATTTTATTTATCATTGATATATTTATCATTAATTAGTGGGTTGGAAGATCCACTAAAGGAGTGTGGACATTGTCACATAAAGGGCTTGAATGAATGTTTCTTCTTCCTGGGTGTGTTGAGATCTCAACATGGTTTGAATTATTATTCATAATTTTGAGAAGTTTTTTGATCATTTTCATAATATTTTTAACCCAAAATCCTATCCAATTTGGTTTGTGATTGGAACAATCACTGAATTTTACATCACACCCATTATTAACTCATTTTTTCCTAGTTCTAGTAATTACCTAAAATGATACATCTTAGTGTGAGAATCAAGAATCAATAATCAAGGTGAGAAATCATATGATAATGAAAATAATTTCTAAGATTTCCAAAATTATAGAACTTTCTTATCAACAAATGAAATTCTAGGTTTCAATCTAAAATATATTTAAATATAACATAATGGTTCATAAATAGAATTTGAATTAACCAAATCATATCCCCCAGGAGTTTCCAACTGAGTTTGTAGTTAGGACTCTTTGTCATGCACTGAGTGAAGATTTAGTAAATACCCAAACAACCTCATTAGGTTTATTACAACTTGGTGCATCTGTGATAGATCTTGCATCCAATTGTTTGTATACAAATAAGGATGTTATTTCAAGGAAACCACACACTTTATACTTTACCAAAATTTTAGTATATTTATTATATCTAGACA
This sequence comes from Viscum album, assembly GCA_963277665.1. Taxonomy (NCBI): domain Eukaryota; kingdom Viridiplantae; phylum Streptophyta; class Magnoliopsida; order Santalales; family Viscaceae; genus Viscum; species Viscum album. The sequence goes on along the minus strand of OY728123.1, from coordinate 1,189,894,458 downwards.
TATCCTTAGGTTTATCACTAAATATTTTTAATCAAAATCCTAAAAAATATCTGAACCCTACTTTAATACCAACTGATGTGAACCAAGAATCACATGCATAAATATTACGTCATTTTAAATGAATATTAAATACAAATAATAATAATACATTCCCAAGAACTATAAATTTTTGGTGTCTTTGGGGACTAGATATATAATAAACTTATTTATAAACAGTATTCTATATCTCACACAAATAATATTCACATATGGTATCTATATAGACTCATCTTACTTAATACCATTCGTCGTGACCTAGGTAAATGGAAACATAAGAAGGGGTGAGTTGTGATTCCCAGTAAGGGTAAATATTAGAGATATCAATTGATGATCATAAGTAAGTATAAGATAATAATAAGGACATGATAATAATATCATAACTTAAAAAATCATACCTAATAACTCATAGATCATAAATAATGAGTTATAGCGTAAGGATTTATCATAAAAAGTTCATAATTCATATGAGTTCGAAATAATAAATAATCAATAATGAGTCAAGAGATTATATAATAATAATAATTCATAAGTTTTTCGGAATACACATAAGAAAATAAATCATAGGTCAAGGCTAACCACTAAGAAATTCATTACATGGTATCTTGGGCTAACCATAAGTATACCTTTTTGGAATTGGGATAAGCACCCTTATATCCTCTTGGGATTGATCTTACCATCCATTTACCCTTTTATCTGATGATACATAAAACATAAACCAATGAATTGGAGGTCTATAAAATTTTGTTCCAACCCATCTCATAATTAAAACTATACATAATTGCTCCACAATATCATAAAATCATTCATTATTTCATCATAGCTTAATTAACTCATGGGAAAGAAATGGTTTTCATGAAAACCTCTATATAACATCATCATCATAATTCATAAAAAGATATATGGTTAATGGTATCATAATAATATATCCCAATTGTAACATAAGAAATATCAAAGGATGTTATCATAATTGAAAACCACTCTTTGAAAATTTATTGAATAAATCACATTGTTAAATAAGAAGGAATACTCATTTTATTTTATAAACCATTAAAAATTTATATTATTTTGAAATAATTTTAAATCATTAAAAGTAATATTAGTAAATAATAAGGGTTATAAAATAATGTGTTCATACAAAAAAATATCAAAAAGAGGTTCTTTCAACACCTTTGACAAAAACAACCTGTGTGGAAAATGTTAAATGATTAATTTTAAGGATTTGGAAAGAAATTAAAAATAATATGAAATGAACATAGTAAATTATTAAATCATATATAATAACATAAAAAAATTATCCAATGAATAAGGAAATAGAGGAGAAAAATTCTTGATCGACTAGAAAAGGTGGGGATGGTTTCCCCCACAAACGTCACATCAGGTAAATTATTTACCAAGGTAAATTAAATTTATAGAGGAGATATAAAACCCAAATAATAAGAAATGGATTATAAAATTATTTATCTTTTATAGATAAATTTCACAAAAAAATTATCCAAATTTAAATTCATTCACAAAAATATATATTTGAAAATTATATTGTAAAAAAAACCTTTATGGATTCAATAACCTTTGAGTCAAAACCTCCTTAAAAGGGAAAAATTGATATGGATTTGTAAATACCTTAAATTTCATGAAATTTATGATAAAAAGAATCCATATGATTTCATATATACCATAAAAAATAAACAATTGGTGAATATGGAACATGTCTCAATGGATGAATGATGATATGGGAAAACTCTTACCTTTTTCTTCTTACTTTCATTAAATCTTTTTAACCTCATTGAGAGTTTGAATCTTCTTTTGAGGGATAAATTGGAAATGGAGGACATCGGGATTATTCATGGAATAAGGGGATTCTAAAAAATTAACTGGATTATATTTTAGATAAAATGGTTTTGGGTTTAAGAGGAATTTGAAGGATATAGTTTCATGAATAAGGTGTAGGTGAGCTTCTTTTATATTTTAAAAAGAGGGACTTTGACTAGGAAATGAATGTTAGGTAGGGGTAAAAATTTTATTAAATGATAATTAGGTGAGTAAAGGTTGGTGAGATATATGGGTATGACTTTACAAACTATCAAAGTTCTTCTGTAAGGTATAAGTGTCATGTAAACATTACAAAATTTGGGCCACTTAAGTTACTCATTTTTACAATTATTAACTCTGATTATAATTTAACCATTTTAATTATTTTTTACTAAAAATAAAATATGAACCCTATTACCAAATTTCAACATGATGATTCCAAATTTTGAATCCATTTAATAAAATTAAATCTATAAGTATAATAAAATAAAATTTTTATTTAAAACATAATATATATATATATATAATTGTTTTTGTAGAAAAATGTATTTTTATATATTAATTATTTTTACAATTATTTCCTATAAATTACTAATTAAATTAATTTTAATATATTATTTATATAAAAATTTTAATTTATTATCATTTAATTATAATATATTTAATTTCATGAAAAAATATATATAGCACATAAAAATCCAATTTTATAAAAAATACATTTTTAAAAATAGAATTATCATATTGGTTATTAATATATACTAATTTAATTTTATCAATGAATTAGTATTAATAATGGATTTTATTTTTATTTATACACATATTTCATTAAGTGGTTAAATTTATTTATACCTACTGATTCAACATCTATATCACAATTATTGTATCATGATTTATTTTGGTTTGGTATTGCATATGAAACAAGTTATCAAACACATTGAATTTATTTAAGAGAAATATATAATAAAATTTTTAGGTTTTGGAAAAACTTGTTTCCCAAATAGATATACTTTCAGAGTATCTGTGGAATAATATCAATCTCATCCTCCGGAATAACCAACTTTACAAATTGTAGGTTTAACCATGGGTAGAATTATATGAGAGTAATGAAAGTTTACTCCTGGTTATTAGTTGGTTGGGACTCATATAAATCAATGGAATCTTACCTTAAATACTTCCAATGGGTGGTATTCTATGTTTTATGAGGAAACACTAGTTTGGTTTCTTTAGTGGTACATGGAAGACCTCTATGTTGGTAGGTGATTGCATTTCTAGTGGAATAACCTCTAAGATGACTAATGGTTGTGTCATCATATAGATTACCATTACTCTAGTTAGCCTCTATTAAGGGAAAGTATTCAACTATAGGGGCCACTAAAACATTTCATATTTATGGTTGGGGCCTCTTTCTTAAAGTGATAGGGAATTCTCCCCAGTTCATCATTGGTTTGTGGTAATGATTTGTAGACACCTAATCATAGAGTGTGGGGAAAAATTCTTTAACAAGGTGATGGAAAATTAATCCAGGATAGAACTTATTAAGGTCTCTCTTAGGATATTCATGGAAAATAATTTTTTTTGGTAGCTCATAGATTGATCATGCTACCTGGCAGTATGGAATATTATATTTATAAGGATCCCTCTTAGTCAATTTCCTAGTTATATCATAGGAAATCGAATTATACTCTCCATCTTATTCATGTGAATACTGTAATAAAGTGTTTTTTACATTTTTAGAGAGACTCCCAACTTGTTATGACTTGGAAAACACACTCCCAAATTAGTTCCATAAACACATACTTTACAAAAAGGGTTTGATACCAACTATATATTCATGGACATAACAATCCCATAATTACATGAATTAATGAAAATATTTCATTACATACATTATCAAGGGAATTTAGGTTTAGTGTTTTAGAGAATTAGTAAAAACATAAAATAATAAATCTTGTGAATTTTTCAACTAATGAGAATTATTTCCACTTTATAAGAAACTACTTAGTCCATAATAAGCGTTAAACATCCCACGTAAATCCCCCACACATGTTATTCTTCTAGTCATATCATGTATAATACTTTTCTTCATAACTCGGGGGTATGGAAACATGATAAGGGGTGGTATAAAATTCTTAATAAGGAAAAAACATACAATTTAGGAAATCATGACATAAATATGATATTAATATTATGTCAGAAATAATTAATCATTAACATGTAATAATCAACTAAAAATGAGAGAATAATATATTTATGGATAACAATGAAAATAAATAGATATCATGGATAATAATAAATGGTTCTTCAAAAATTAAATTAATAATGTAGAATATATAATTCCATAACATAATATAAGACATCATGATCTTACCATTAAGGAAATATCTTGTTCTGGGTAGGCCTATGCAAAAATACCAAAACATAATTGTCTCATGAGATCTACTAATGCATCGAGGGTATATATAATATTGGGCCCCACACATCATTTTTTTAGGTCTAATCCACTAATCATATGAGATATTTAGTAAATAATAAATATCCAACTTTTCTAATAATCATTTTTATTGGAATAATAACATATAGAAAACCAATACTTTTCCCTGTGTCAATAAATTGTATAACATGATCATAAACCATCCTAAGAAAAAAGTTAAAAGGTCAAACGATACATATCCAACTTGAAAATAATCATATGTATTTGAGTAAAAACATACATAACACTAATACTTTTACCCGTGTCAATATAATAACAATTTATCTCGATGAACATCATCCAATCTAAATTATGTAAAATGTGATGTTCACACCGTATATAGCAATGAGTTTACAACCAAGTAAAAAATATAATAACATGATCATAATACATATTAATAAATAATGTGGATGGTTTCAAAAGAACATATCCTCAAATTAACAAAGGATACCTAGAAGTATTTTTAAACAGATGAAAAACATTCTTGTAAAAAAATTCTTTATACTATATCACAAAACAATGGATCAAGAATCAAATTGTTTGATATCATGAGGTCAATACCAAAAAAATATAAATATATATTATAAGACAAATCATAAAACATGAACCCCATTATGGTAAAAAAAATTAATATGATAAGTAAAATGGAAGTGAAAATTAGAAATAGTTTTTAGAAAACATTTTCAACATTTACATAAAAGATGAAGTTATAGGTCACTTTCAAAAGACTTATTCAAAATTTGAAGTGAAAATATTTTTAAAAAATTACTTATAAAAATAATATTCAATAATACAAAATTTAAAATACATTATTTTTATCTTGGAAAAATGTTGAGAGAAATACAAAACATATGAAAGTGAAAGGAAAATCCTTTTTTATTATTTTAAAAATACCATTATTCAAAAATCACATTGTAAAAAGAGTAATAAAACTTTAATTTATATAAAAATGTATATTTTATCATATATTTAGAGAAATTATCATATAATAAAATATTATCAGGGAACCCAATCATAGAAAAAATATGTTCATGATGAAACTGTATAACTTAAGGAAAGAAGAAATGAGTTATCAATATCCCTTATAGGAAACACACTCCTTGAAGTAAGAAATTTTAAAATTAGTGTTTTATGTAGTATAAATTTAAATAAATAAAATACATAATAATATAATAAATTCATTGAATTTACCTAACTTTTAAGTTCAATAGGAGGATCATAACCTAGTGAATGAAAATTGTAATACAAAAATTCTTTACAAGTGATGTAAAAATTAAGTAGAATGCATTTGATGAAAATAAAATGGTTTAGATTCATATTTACCATGAATAAAAAATATATATGATTGATATAAGTCCATGGGTATATAATACACCACTCAATATAAAACATGGTGTATAACATAAACATGTATCATGGAATTAATGTTTGAGATAAATAACCCTTGTGGTATGAGTAACATTTAAATCAAAACCCCTTGAAAGAGTGGGAATGTAACTGAACTTAAAATAACATGATTAAAATATAATTAAGGATAGGATATCTCAAACATGTATTATATACACCACATAAATGAAATTAGGTGCAAAATATTAATCATGTCTTCAAGAGAGTAATTTAAGGTAATAACCCTTACCTTATTCCTGATTCATTCTATGCATGCTCATAACTTCTTGAATAATTAGAATACTTTTATTAGATAAATTATTAAGAACCTTTTCCATCTATATTTCATTTAATATATTCTATTTTTTTATATTCTATTTATTGAGTAAATATTTGTTTCTTATGTTTGTGTGAAAAATCAATTGATGTCGTCTTATTTCGGTAATTATAGTGATTGAAGATAATGTTTTAATAATAAGTTAAATAATTAATATAACTTTTTTTTTAAAAAAAACTAAATATTTAATTTCATAATAAATTATAATAATATTTTTATTTTTTCCTATAGTCATTCATGATTGAGTTTTATATTATTATTCAAGTAGGTGGTAAAACTAACCCAAAAATGAATAGGTCAGATCTCGATGGGTGAGTATTGTCAAGGAAGTGTGTAATATCATTATAAATGATTAAAAATTATATTATTTATATGTTTTTAATTTTTTGAATCATATTTTAAGTTTTTTTATACATAAAGAAAATTAATATGAAAAATGAGAAATGTTACTTCGTGGATGTGGTAGTCCGCAAAAAGCGCAGTTAACATACTTTTGTTTTTCTAAATAGATGGAAATGAATAAAAAAATACATTAATATAATAAAAATTTATAATAATAATGGAAGAAATTTTACAATATCACTATGGAAATTATAGTTTTTGAAGGGAAATATTAAGAAGAAAATGTTAAGGATTAAGTAATATTCACATTAGTACCTTGAAATTTCTCTTCAAAGTATCCTTGCAAATGAAGGGATGAGGGTAACTAATTGAGGCCAAAGACTTATGAAATTGAGATAAGGTTATTAAATGATAAAAATTGAAGGGTTTTAGGAATTAATTTGAAGTAATTTGTGTGACATGAAGGGGGGAAGTGTCACATTTTATAATTGAAGAAAATGAAACTTTTGAGAATATCCTTTAATTTTCAATGATATCATTACACTATTCAAGGGTAAAAGACTCCAAAATTTAGAAAAAATGGTGTTTTGGGTATTATTAGTTTGATAAATCCTCAAAAAATTATTTCAACACATGATATAAACACATTTAGTAAGTCATATGTTCTAAAGTTTTAACTTTTATCTTTTTTTACCTTAGTAACTTGTTTTTAACAAAGTAATTTATGTTTTATTAAAAATATAAAAAACTATTCTTAAAAATTTTGGGTGTGATGAAAAAAATTAATTTCCATTTAATATAATTAAATTTATAAATAATCTAATATTAACTTTTAAATTAAAATATTTTATATGTAGAAATACATTTTTGTAGAAAAAATGGTTTTTAAATCATTATGTGTTCTTAATATTATTTAGAAATGGTTAATAATTAAATGTGTGATAATTTAATTATATATGTATTTAAACATAATATTATAGAAACAATTTTAAATATATTAATTTAATTTATTATATAAAAATTACACAACATTAATAAAACAACTCTTTGAAAATAACAGTTTTACTATTATCATGGTCATTAACTTTAATCATACTAATCATACTTTTATGGTAAACATTAAAATTGAAATTATTAAATAATATAATCATTTTAATCTAAAATATTAAATAATTTTGTATGGATTTAATTTCTATAAGTGAAGAAAATTAATTTTAAATATTAATGAATAAAAATACTTTGTAAAATAAAATATTACTCATGTTTTCAAAACAATATATATGGGTTTTATAAAACCAACATAGTGATTGTAAATAATTTATTTTACATATAAATATATTTCATTTATATATAAATTCCTCCAAAAAAATTAATTCATTCTTTTATTATGATAACGTCAAAAAAGTGACATTTTTTAGCAAATTTTGTATTTTTCACTATTCACCTAAAAATTATTATTTTAAAAAAATCCCAAAAAATAATATTAAGCTGATGTTTCTATTATAAATCTAAAAATGATGTTCATTTTTACAAATTTAAATTCTAGAATTTATAAATTCAATTTTTTAATAAAATCATAAAATATAAGAAAAAACTATTTTTATTAGAAAATGATATTTTAAAATATTAATTTTTATTATTATTATTTCATATAATTTACCAAATAATTTTTTTGACCAATTATTAATATCAAAAATAATTTATCATAATTAATCATACATTTTTTGAAATAGGAATTTATATCGTATAAAAAAATTAATTTTTAGAAAAATATTTTTCTCAACATTAAATAATCTTATTAGTCATTTTAGATAAAGTTATTGAGTTTAATTCATATTAAAAGTATAATTTATTTTATTTAAACATATATTCTATAAATAATTTAATCCTATTAATTACAGCTAATTCAAAAACTAGGTTTTAATGGTCATACTTTATATTTAAATTTTTATCTAAATATATCATGGATTTATTTTATTTTGGGGTTCTATGTGAATAAAGATATTGAATGCATTTGGATCATTTAAATAAAGTCATATATTTAAATTTTTGTGTGTTACATTCTCCCATGTTAAATAATTTTTTTCCTTGTAATTTTAATTATTACTCATTCAAGAAATTAGTTGAGGGTATTCTTAATATATTCATCATTCGGTATTTAACCTATAATATGACATCTACCTTACTCTCATAGTCTAAATTAAGTTACTTATCTTTCTTAAAAAAAATTAAACTTCTATAAAATCATATAATCAGGTATGTATGTACCCTAATCATACATTCTCTAAAATATATCTTTCCCAAAACTATCTGAATCTTTAAGACATTAAACCATAATGAAACCATATATTCTTCTAGAAATTAGCATTATACTTAACCCTAAAATGATATTATCCACTAGTTCATGAGGTCACACACTAGTAAATATATATCATAATCCCAAAATTGAGACAAATATCTCTAAAAAATATCATATATAACTTTTTTATTAAATCAATAATCAATTCTAAGTTTATCAATACTATCTAACTCACTTTTCTAAAAATAAATCAACCCTTTATTACCTCAATGTAAAGAATATTTAAAACCTAAGAGTTATCTATCCCTTAATCATGTTCTCTCCAATAGTTATCCCAAAAAATATAACCTTGTAATAAAATCACTTTTCATGGTTATTGATACCATTTAATATATGTTTCTAAACATTTAAATAATAACTAGTGGAGAAAAATCCTTACATGTTTCACATGATCTTCATAAATTTTAGAATATATAAGAATATCAATGATAAATGTCACTCTCTAATTAAAATATCTTAGAGTTTCAATAAAATATCAATATCACTACCTTAGGTAAGACTGTGAAACTCACATTTTCCATCATAATAGGAATATACTAAAATTATTAAACATTTATGTGTTCTTGGTTACAAGACATAATGGTTTCTAGATACCTAGATTTCTTAATTTCATATTTTTGATCTCGATTGAACTAAATACAAAAACAAAAATGGTTATGATAATATTCAAAATATGAATATGAAAACATGAATCTAAATATGTGTTCCCCTATAATACCTCCATTTTTAACATATGATACTTTCAGTTCAACATATGACTCATGGTAATTTTTTTAATAGGTTATATAACCTAATTTGTTAACAACATACTTAAATACTTCAAATGGTTCATAAACATAATGTTATTAACTAAAGAATATCCCTTTGGAGTTTCAAACTAGGTGTTCAGTTAGGTATCTTTTTCATACACCAAGTGACAATTTAGTTAATACCTAATCCTCCCTTTTTGAGTTTATTACTCCTAGGTACATCTATGCCAGATCATGCATCCACTTATATTATTCAGATAGGGATGTAATTTCTAATAGAACCACACAATCTCAACATTAGCGAAACATTGGGTTGTTATCATATACTTATAATTCTTGATTAGACTTATCCCTTGGGTTTTCAATGAAGTTATATTATCCTAATTCCAAAATAAAATGTGCATTGTTACCATAAAATTAAATCATATATTATCACCTATGGTTATTTATTACTTTAAAATTTTGATCAACCTTCACTTATCAACCCTTATGTTATCCTCAACAAACATCATAATCACTAAGATTATCTAAACCATTCTCTAATACCAATTGTAAAATCATGGACCCACACTCCCAAGTTTGGTACCATAAACACATACTTTATATACTAACATTGATACCAACTATATATTCCTAGACATAATTATCCAATAATTACATAACATAAAGAAAATATTTCATTACATACATTCCAAATACTTTTTGATTTAGAGCTTTTGAGAATTAAAACAATCCATATACTAATATATCCATTGTTATTCTCAACTAATGGATAGTTTTCCACTATATAAAAAATTATTTAATCCATAATAAGTCATCAATATCTCCCAAAAGTCCCCTAGTCCTTCTATTCTTATATTCATATCATGTACAATGTGTTTCTTTATAACCTGGGGAAATTAAAACATAATAAGGGGTGAATTCAAAAGTTTAGTAATGGAAAAATATGAAAATGAGTAAATCATGGCATAAACATGAAATAAATATTGTGGTGGGAATAAGTAATCATTATAATGACATAATCAATTTAAATGGAGAGAATAATATATCCATGTATAGAAATGAAAATAAATAGATCATATAGATAACAATAAATGGTTCCTAAGTGGTGAAATTCATAATGTAAGACACCTAATTCCATACCATAAGAAAATAGATCAGGATATTAGAGTAATAAATATTCCAAAAATATTTATAGAGTAGAAATTTATATAAATAAAATTTCACAAAATATAATAAATTGTTATAATATACCCAAATTTTATGTCCAATTGGACAATCATAACCTAATGAATTAAAATTGAGTTACTAAATAGCTTTACAACTAGGGTAATAATTGAGTAAAATCCATTTGATGAATAGGAAATGATTTTATCTAGTATTTCCCATGAATAAAAAAATATTTGATAAATATACATCCATGGTTAGTGAAGACACCATTCAAGGGAAAACATAGTGTATAACATAAACATGGCTCAAGGAATTAAAGTTTGAGACAAAGAATGCTTAAAGCTTGAGGAACATTTTAAACAAAACCCCTTACAAGATTGTGATGCAATCATAATTTCATGCATATTTTTAAACAAATTATAATGATTTTTTATGATTAATAATCAATTTTACCTTGTAATTAATTTTTGATTAAAAATATGGGTAAATACAATTAAGGAATTAAAATGATTTAAAATGGGGTTTTAAATGTTTTATTTTAACTAAGAATGTTCTTGGATAATTTAACTAAGTTGTTTTCATAAATTTTATGTAAAAAATTGGCCAGACATAAACTATCACTCAACCAGTGGGTCTAAGCCACATAGATATTCATAAGGGTCGTCCAGCCATGGAATCCCGTTAAGAGATCCCATATGGTCAGAGAGGGAGCATGGCTCATGGGGAGGAACTTTCGGATGCATAGGTGGGCCTAATTCTACATAGGCCACATATGTTGGAAAAACCCATATATTGAGTGTGAATTGTACTGATATCCCATCCCTAGAGCAGGAATGTGAGCCAATGAATTTGTTCTTTTTTATATAAACAAGATCATATCCAGACTCATTTCTAATGTGGGATAACTAATAAGCTGTATATTGTTCATCACTTACAGAAATGGCACCATGCCACCTGACTTTATGCAACCACTTCTTGGACACACCTTGTCAATATCTCCCCCATTTGACCCCATAGCTTGATTCCATGATCACCACTACAACCACCAAGAAACACCATGGTATCCACCTATGAAGCTCAAGATCAAGCTAGAATGTACAGTGAAAGTCTGATATGTCCATGGATCTACTCTAGACCCTATAATGGCATCGTTTATGCCCTTATAAAAATGAATTACATCATACACACCATTATAATCACCCTTCACCCTCTATGAAGGTTGGGGGGCTTGATGATGACCCCTAGGCCACCGAAACACCACTGTTGTGGTCTAAACCACCATGGATGACTTTGGGGACCTCAAATGACCACCAAGAAGCTAAAACTAAATGGAGGAAGGTCATTAATGATAAGAAGATACTTTATCCTTCCCATGTGAAGGTCGGATGGATTGAAGGAGGAGGCCCAAACCACCATGGTTATTCTAAGAGATCACCAGGTGAATTTGAATGCATCTAAACACTTGGGATAAAGAGTTTCACCAAGTTAATGTCTATTAAACACCATAAAACCATATACATAAAATCAAATCATGAAAAATAGATACATATGGGATGAATGGAATCAGCTACATTGTGTTTGAGGATGAAATTAATACTAGGCCTAGTACAAGCTGTGATTAGGCTATGTAAATGAGATGCACCCAAAATAGGACATGCCACTGACAGTAGATGTGATCTACCATTGAGTAAATTATAAATATTGATTAATAACCACCATGTATGATATTTCGTCAAATATACCACCATGGAGAAGTCAGAGTTAGTATATTCTTTGTGAAAGCACTGTAGAAGATGTGCCACATTAGTAGATTATAGAACCGATAGTGGATATTTTGAATGATGGATCATGGAGAAATGGTTTATAAATAAGTAATGTGGAAAATTATGCATTTTGGAATGAGTAGTATAGGATAACTAGTAAATGTTCTTGAAGAAACCCATTCATAAGACAGAACAGTAGTATATGTTGTGCTACCATCGAGAACCAACGATAGATAATGGCATCTGATTGTAGATCATACCAATGGTAGATTACATGTAGTGGTAGATAGATCCCTGGTAGTACCATAGAGATATAGTGGTTAATGATGATTTTTTCCATCATTGAATAATGGTAGATCAAAGGTGGTGTTAGATACAACTACCATGAAACTGGTGGTAGATTATGAATGGTAGTATAGGGAGTGCTACCGTAGTAAATAGTAATGGTAGATGCTTCTACCATCATTGTGGAGTATGAGTCTATTCCCAAAATAGGAAACATCTATATATATAGAGATTTTATAAAGTTAACCTAAAAATATATATACAAACTTTTGTCTGAGAAAAATAAAAGATATGGAAATATGTAAAAAATAGAGATTGAGAGGTTTCCTCCCTCTATAAATACAAGGGTTCTGCTTCCAGATTAAGGATCAGAGGATTGAAGTGGGCTACTACTACTTTGATCTATTTTCTATTTTCTTTTATTTTCTGTTATAACTTTTTTCTCTTTTTTATGTAATTCATTCTATCACTTTTAATTCAAAGTGTTTCGTTATCTATTTTCTTCTAATATATTACTTTATTTCAAATTTTCTCAATATATTTTTATTATCTCTTCCCCTGGACCTCTTTTACTCAAAAATGAGGGACTAACCCAAGGCTTGGCCTCATGGGGGTATTGGGTGTACCCAAATTTTTTTCTTTAATTTGTATGTTTAATTGATTTTTGTGGTGATAAAGAGTGAATTGTTTGATTCTGGTGATTTCTAACCATGGCATGGAACTCAAACTCACTTCTATTCATTTATTTAAATCTTTTCCCTTACATAGTTAGAATACAAGTTATTCACATTATGGATTTGAGTCATTAAAGGAATGAAATGTTATAAAATGAAGTTGCGTCCTGGAAATTTTTACACTCTCAATTAAGTTGTTCCACAAACCTTGATTATAGATGAGTTAGAATTTAGTTTTGTTATCCATTCAACGTTTCACAATCACTAAATAAAATAATATTAATATAAAAGTGATATTTCATAATTGGGTAATCAAACTAAATTTAATAATTTATCATGAATAATGTAAGGAACGCAAATCTAAACCCTAAAAGGCCAAGCACTTTCTCCATTCTATTTTTCATTTCATGTTAATCTATATTTTCATTTTTTTATCCATTCTAAAAAGTACATAGTTTTTATTAAATTATAAAAACAATAAAAGGAATTAGTATAGGTTAATTATAATTATTAAGTGAAAGAGAAATGAAGCTCCACAAGTGAGATTACACTGTTCATCCTCTATATTGCATTAAGAAATAAAATAAAATTTTCTTTTTCCATACCCTGCAAAAGGTGTGCATAAAAATTGGTATCTTTTTTGGGGATCCAATCATTTGCTTGATTTATTTTTTTATATTTTCAAATTCTAGATAGTTTTTTATTGTTTTATTTAAATAAAAAAAATAGTTTACTATGATGTTTTCAAAATATTTTTTTTCAATTATTGGAACAATTACCCACATGTGTATGGAAAAGAGTAAGTGGTCCACAATGTTGAGTAAGTCATATCAGGAAGTTTTAATGATATAATAGCTCTTTTCAAGAATATTTAAAGTAGCCTCGAGATACGTATTTCACTTTAATAATTGACATAATTTCTAAATCAAGTCCAATCATACTATCAAAGACCGAAGGCCATAATGGAGGTACCATTGGTCTTTCATAATTTTACTGAATACATCCCAGATGTTGAGGCTAAACATAAGAAGTATCCATATCCCAACCATTTAAATATCCAAATCCAAGCCTACCATGAAGATCTATAGAGTTATGATGAGGTCTCACATACTAATGTGAATATCTGGGATCAACAATATCATGAAAAAAATTTGAGTAACTAGGAAGATGATGAAATGAAAAGTGATCGCCCCACCTAAAAAAGTGGAATCACCAACACCTCTATGCCAATATCTATCTATGGAAGAGGAGGAATCCACCTAACTGTTGTAGTTTGATGAAAATATAGAGGACCATTACTATCTACCTCCATCGACTGAAATACAACTTCAAGAGGCACTAACCAATAAATGAGTGATTGAATCCAAACCTATATAAGGAGCTGAAATTATATTAAACTCTCTCTCATTTGATTTTATTCAATCTGAATTAAGTATTAACTCCAATTATTTTTAATTTTTAGAATTTGATAATCCATGTTTAATCTTGGAGGATGAAGAATAAGTATATGTACTTTTTGAAGAACAAATGGAACTGCCTGAATTTTTAAACATTAATTAGATGATTAACTTAAGGAGATTAAAGTAGTTTTGACCGAGGAAACCAAGATATAGGATTCCCACATCGAAAGTAAAAATTCTGTTATTGATTCTTCATATTTAAATTCTATCTAAATAAAAATACATTCTAACCTTCATTTTGGAATTATAGTTCATGTAGCCCATATTGATAAATTAATGGACAAGAAGGAGGATTTTGAACTAGTAAGAACCAATAAGGAGGATTATTCATACTTTATCCTACCCCATACATGCAATATATACTTAATTGTGAAGGGGGTAGATTTGGTGTACTCTATCCATGGATTCCTCACCAATTAAGAAGAAATAGTAGCAGGAAAAATCCACATGTGGTGGTTCAAATACAATAATATCTACCCATCATAAAACTATAGATAATAGTAGGTAATTCCCTTCTAGGGGGATTAAAAATATAAGGCCCATTTGTGGGATTAAAAAAATTCTTATTATTCTATTTTTTCTAGGAATTTATATTTAAATTTCATTCCTAAGAATTAGATACATCCCACTCCCTCTATTATTTTGATCTTTAATGACATGGTACTTGGGTTTTAATGATTGATTATCTTTTGTAGGTCCATGATGGCAAAATGTAACCCCTAAATATTAGAGTAATAGGATTACACATTCATGAAAAAAGGAAGTCCACTTTTAATGTTTTTATTTTAAACTCCCTATTTTTTGTCTAAAAACCTATTTTGAGATTTAAATTGGAATTTTAGTGTCCATAATTGAATCTTTCCTTTAATTGACTTATATAGAAGACATGAGTTTCTTAGGAAACCTATGATTCCATTTTTTATATTAAAATGATAATGAGGTTAAATGAGTAAGGTATATAATTTAATTATAATAGTGAAACATGGATAATGAAATATGACTCATGATTTCAATGAATTGGTTAATTCATGTAAATGAAATTTCCCTGCCATTTTTTATGCTTTGAATGTTTGAAATTTATGTGAATTGATTTTTTATTATTATTCATTCCATGATTTATTGTCCAATTTCATATGTCTCATTTGTGAGAGGATTTCTAGACCAAATATTTCCTATTTTATCTTGTGCAAATTTCATGAGGGAACTTAGGGCATGTCTTTTTCTTGAACCCGCATCGGAACTTGTCAAAGATAATGACTATTCAAGAACACATTTAAAATGATTGCGCTGTATTTTTATAATATCTTGTCATTAAATATCACCTTATACATTAATACTTGTTTATCCTATAGATACCATGAATGACCTTGTTATGAATGATCTATGTTTCAAGCCATTTTTTATCCATTCATGACCTACAATTAGTAGTTTCATGATATTTTAATGTTTTAGTGTATTGGTGAGGGAATACATGGCGAGAGGGATGAAATAAATTGTAAGTAAACTTTTTGTGGGTGTTAATTTGGGTATTGATAAATTTCATTGATTCATTCATTATACTTTATTGATTTCCCCTTTCGAAATAAAAAAATGAAAAAAATAATAATAATGGGTTGTTACTGGAAGAATTAAAAATAAACATTGCTAGATCTATTATTTTTATCATATGTGGTTAAGTGGTGTATGTTATATTCATTTTAATCATAACTTCTGAAAAAGTAAAAAAAATATGAAAATTTTATTTGAAAAAAAAAAGATAAAAGTAAAAAAAATCAATAGGGTGAAACATTCATTCATTATGTTTTTATTGATCATGACTTTACTTTGATCTTGGGAAGTGGGTGTTGTCACAATTTGAAGGTGATAATTTTATTCAACTTTTACTTTTGATATCATGCTTTATAATTTAGAGCTAAACCTCATCCTTTGGACCGTAATTTTTAATGTCAATTCCTATCAACCTTAAGCCTCATAATCATTTGAACCTTTATTTAAAGCCCTCATGATTTTATGTGCCTTTTTTAAGTATGATAATAATAGTTCTTTTTTAAGACTATTTATAATGATAATGTTATCATGATATGATAATAACTCTACATGAATTTTATCATGAGTGATGAGTGAAAATATTAAAAAGTGAGGTAAATCATGACTAATCATGTTTAATAATAATAAATTGAGGAACTTGAATTAATAAAAGAATAAGTTCCACCAATTTAAAAAGGAAAAAATTAAAATTCTTGGATTGATTGATCTTTTTAAAATTGAGAGGTTGAATTAATATTTTATGTGGAATTTGAAAATTTGGTTTTATATTGATAATAATTTTTTATTACTTTGAAATTTAAATATTGGAAATAATGGTTCACTCTTGAATTTAATTTTGATATTTAATTCTTGAGGACAATAATAGTTTAATTTTGGTGATATTTTATGTAATCATAAATTCATCCATATTTTTAAACAAATTCTAATGATTTTTAATGATTAATAATCTATTTTCAAAAGTAATTATTTATTAATTAAAATTACGGGTGACATAAAATTAAGAAATTACAATGATTAAAAATGGGGGTTTTGATGTTTTATTTTAATTAAGAATATTCTGTTAGAATTTAACTATGTTGTTTTAATAAAATTCTAGTAAAAAATTGGCCATCCTCAGATGAACCCTAAACCAGTGGGTCCAAGCCACTTAGCCAGTCATAAGGGTTGTCCAACCATAGAATCCCACTGGGAGAGACCACTTGAGAAGTGAGGGAGTATAGCCCATGGGGATAGACCTTTAGGAGAATAGGTGGGCATAAGCCTATGTGGTCCACTCATGTAATCACATCCCATATATTGTCTATGCGGTGTACTAGGATTCCAACCCTAGAGTATGCTTCTGAGCCACTAAAGCCACACTTTTTTATATAAAAAAGTGAAAATCCCAACTCATTTTAAATGTGGGACAACTAATAAGAGGGGTATTATTCATCACTTACTGAAATGTAATCAAGTCTATTGACTTCATGTGACCCCCACTTAGACACACCTCATCTTCGTCTCCCCCACTCGACATTGTCGCTCAACACTATAGTCACCACTAAAACCATAGAGAAATGCCATGGCAACCACCTAGAAAGCTTAATATCGATCCATAATGTAATTCTAAAGTCTATGGTAGCCATAGATAGACTCTAGAACCTGAAATGACCTCAATGATTCTATTTTTAATACTAACAACACTATTCATGCAATTATAATCTCCCTCTAACCACTATGAAGTCCAAGGTGCTTGATGATGACCCCTATACTGTTGAAATGTCACTATTGAGGCCCGAACCACCATGAAAGACCTTAGGGGACATGGATGACCACCAAGAAGACAAAAAAGAAGTTTATTATGCCATTCATGAAAAGTATATGATCTATGTGGCCACTATAAAGGTCTGGTGGATTAAAGGAGGAGGTCCAAACCACCATGGTTAATTTGAGATATCACCAGGATAAATTTGACTGCATCGAAGGCCTTGGGATGGAGAGTTACACAAAGGGAATATCGGTTGCACACCATGAAACAAGATACATAAAACCCAATCATAAAAAACATCTAGATTTGGGATAAAGGGAATCAGCTACATAATGGATGAGGGAGAAATGAATACAAGTATGACTAAATGAATGGATACATAGAGAGTTATGTGATTTAGCTACATGAATTAGATGCACCTAAAATACAACATTCCACTTATGATATATGTGATCTACCATTGAGGAAATGATAGATGTGATCTACCATTGATCAAATGGTAGATGTGATTTACCATCTAGGAAATGGTATATATGGAGTAAGGACCACTGTGCATGCTCTTCCATCAAATCTATCACCATAGAAAAGGCTAAGGAAGTAGATTATTTGTTAAAGAACCATGTTAAATGTTCCATAGTGGTAGATCATGGCACTGAAAATGGATCTTTGCAATGGGGGATCATATAGAAATGGTTCATTATGAATTATTGTGGAAAATTATGTTTTTTTGAATGAGTAGTGGAGTAAAACTCATAAAGGATCTTTAAGAAGACCAGAGAGATGATAGAATGGTCATGCGAGCTATTCTACCAGAGAACTAACGGTAGATCATGGAATCTGATGGTATATCATACCAATGGAAGATTAAATTAAATGGTATATGGATCCATGATAGTACTATATAGATACACTAGTTGAGGATGATGTGTTCCACTACTGATGAATGGTATATCAAACGTGGCGGTAGATACTACTACCATGAACCTAGTGGTAGATTCTGAACAGTATCACAAGGAGTGATACTTTAGTGAAAATTTATATCATATGATTCTATAATCACTATAGATTATGATTATATGCACAAAATAAAAAACATCGAGATATTTAGAGATTTTATACAATGAATCTAAAAAGATATATGTGTAATTTGACCTGAGAAAAATCAAGGATATGGAAAGATACAAATGAGGTAGATAGAGAGGTTTTATCCCTTTATAAATACAAGGGTGTTGCTTTTATATTAAGAATTTGAGTATTACATTAATCTACTACTGATTTTATCTATTATCTATTTTCTTTTATTTTCTACTATATCTTTTGGTTTCTTTTATTTTAAGGAAATTCATTCTATCTCTTTTAATTCAAAGTGTTATGTTCTCTATTTTCTTCTACTGTGTCACTTTATTTCTAATTTTCTCATTCTCTTTCTCTCATATATTCTATTGTGAGCTATTTCACTTGATAATGAGTGACTAACATGAGGATTTATTTGGGAGAGGATTGGGTGTACCCAAATTATGTTATTCAATTCATATGTTTTATTTACATTTGTGGTGATAAATATTGAAGTGTACAAGTGTGGGGATTTCCCACCATGACATGGAATTTGAACTGACTTCTATTCATTTATTTAAATATTTTATCTTCCTTTATTTAAATGCAATCTCTTTACATAATGGAGTTTATTCATTCAAGTAATGAAATGAAATATGATGGATTCGAGTCCTGGAAGGTGTCACACTCTCGATTAAGGTGTGTCATCAACATTGATTTTAGGAGGAGGTGGAATCTAGTTTTTTTATGAATTCAAGTTTTAATAATCACTAAATAAAATAATAGTAATATGATAGTGAGATTTCATTATTGTGTTATAAAACTAAATTTAGTCAAGAAGCATGAATAATGTAAGGAACCGAAATCCAAACCCTAAAAGGCCAAGTATTTTCTTCATTGCATTTTTCATTTCATGTTAATCTATATTTGAATTATTTTTTCTATTACCAAAAATACATAGTTCTCATAAAATAATAAATAAATAAAATGAAGTGTTATAGGTTAATTATAATTATTAATTGAACAAACTGTGAATCTCTTCAAGTCAAATGACCTTGGCCAGCCTCTATGTTGTATTAGGAAAAATAATGTTTTTTCCATACCCCACAATAGGTGTGCATTAGATTGGGACTGAAATTAATCTTAAAGTACCATGATTAAAATATAATTCATGACATGATATCTCAAATAGGTAGTATATTCACAATAGTAATGAAATTAGGGGCATAATACCAAACATGTCTCAAAGAGAGTAATTTGAGACAAAACCCCTTACCTTATTCTAGATTCGTTCTATGAATGAACTCATAATCCCGAATAATAAAATTAATTTTATTAGATAAATTATTGGTAACATTATTAATTTATATTTCATTTAATATTTCCCATTTATTATCATATTATATTTATTTGTTAAATGTTTTTTTCTTATATTTGTGTGAAAATTAAAGCAGTGTTGGCTTATTTTGGTAATTTTAGCAAACAAAGATGATGATTTAATAATATTTTAAATACTTAATATAACCATTCATAAACCAAAAAATATATTTAATTCCTTATTAAATTATAATAATATTATTATTTATGTTCTAATAGTCATCCATGATAGATATTTATATCATTACTCAAGTTGGTGGTTAAATCAACCCAAAAATGAGAATATTATATGACGATGGGTGAGTATGGTTAATGAAGTGTATAATATAATTATAAAATAATATTAATGATATAATTTAAAAAAATATTTTTTCTAATAAAATTATAAGTGGTTTTTATAAATAATTAACATCAATATGAAAAACAAAAAATGTCACTTTGTAGAGGCAATAGTCTGTACAACACAAGGTTGACATTATTTTATTTTTATTAGTGGATGTAAATGAATAAATAAAAGTTTTTACATTTATATAATAATAATTAAGTGTAATAATTATACTTAGGTTATCATATTACTATTTTATTATAGGTTTGAAATAGAAATACTTAGAAGAAAATGTTAAAGATTAACTAAAACTCACTTTGGTACCTTGAACATTCTATTGAAAGTATCCTTATAAATAAAGGTATTAGGCTAAATAATTAAGATAAGAGGATTATTAAATTGATATAGGATTATATTATTAGAAAAATGGTATAGATTCATGAATTAATTATAAGTAATTAGAGTGTCATGAAGGGGTAGAATTGTTCCCATTTATAAGTAAATAAAAGGGATCTTTTGAGAACACCCTTTAGTTTTCAATGATATTGTTACACTGTTTAAGGGTAAAAGACTTATAAAGTAAAAAATAATTTATTTTTTTGTGATATTGGTTCTATAAATACTCAAACAATTATTTTGACAAATTTTTTAATCATGTTTGAATTCATTTGTAGGTTTTTACTTTTACCTTTTTGTTTGTTTTTTCCACGGTAACTAGTTTTTAACTATATAACTTGTGTTTTACTAAAAAAATACCCCTTATTAAAATTTTTGGTTTAATAAACCTAAATTTAATCTCCATTTAATCTAATTCAATTTCTAAATAATATAAAATTAACATTTAAATTAAAACATTTTATATATAGAAAAATGGTGTTTTAGTCATTATGTGTTCTTAATATTATATAAAATAGGGTTCTAATTAAATGGGTGTTAATATAATCATATATTTTAAAAAATAATATTATATTCATAATTTAAAATATATTAATTAAATTTATTAGATAAAAATTAGACAACATTAGTAAAACAATTATTTGAAAATAACATTTTTACCATTATAATGGTCATTAAATTTAATATTTCTAATCATACTCTTATTACCAAGATTTAAATTTAAATTATTAAATAATATGATAATTTTGGTATAAAATATTAAATAAATTTTTGTAATATTCCTCCCCTAACCATTGTCTTGTGAATATGTGGAGATATTACTAGGCCTTAAGTGACATCCCCAAGACACCAAAGGCTCAAGATAAATGACAAGGGATTCATAAATAGTTGGGGGATGATTTTTCCTTTGAAAATAAAACAACCAAACCCATATAACCATAAAAAAACAAACCAATATATGATTCATGAGTAAAATTAAATAAAACTCAAGGTAATACCAACTGACAATAAAACCAAACTACAACCATAAACTATTTAAGAGTACAAAGTGGAAACCAAAACTAAAAACTCAAAGAAAACTGATAAATATAGTAGAAACTCCCAAAAATATCCAAGTTAAAACTCAATAATCTATTCCCAAAGTATAAATATTCATCATTAAAGAACTGGGATACCTTTCCTTTACCAGTGTTTTGATATACAATATCTACAAATGCACAAAAGGTCCTGATCATGGGGTGAGTATAAAACTTAGTAGGTTTTCCCAAAATGACTTCCATACTCATCCCACTAGTATATAACATGTTAAAATATTTATATAAAATAGATTAAAACAATTTAAAATAGTTTATATCAAATATAAATTTATTTTCCAAACAATAATTTCCAAACTAAAAAATTTCCAAGGAAAGTGGCCAAGAATTCCTTCAAACCATTTTAAAATCCATTTGGAATAACTCATTCCATTCCCCGCATCCACACATGTATTCAACCATAGACCTACCTATACTCGTAAATGGTGATCAATCTCTTCACTAAGACATCACTTGGTGAACCATTTTTATGGGGGGAATTTTATACCCTTATTTGTCCCACTTTTGATTAGGGAAACTGTGTACCCTTATCCATCACAAATTCACATGAACACATGCCATCCATTTATTCCATAAACCATGTAAACCAAATTTTTCCAAAACATTTCAATAAAACAATCCTTTTATTGAATACATTTTAAGAAAACATTTCCATAAATCAAAACCAAATAACCATTTTAAAATTATGTAACCAATTGCACTTTCCACAAAAAACCAATTTTCAAAATTTAACAAAACCATCACCAAATAGGTTTTACATCAATATTTTAACATCAATTTCACAATTAAAATCAAGAAATTAAATCAATTTTAAATCAATCCTCTATGTTAAAGCTAAAAGTAGTCGATAGTGAAGCCACCTACCTCACAACATAGGCTAAAATAAAGAAAAAAACAAATTATTAAACAAACATGGCTTAGATATTCTAAAACCCACCTTAGATATTATTATATGTCATCAAAAAAAATATCTCATCATGATTAGATTCACAAAATTTAGATATATACCCAATGAATTATAGCCATGAATCCAAGAGGGTAAAGAAGAATAAAACTAAGGAAACCCACCAAGAATAGGTAATTACCACGGAATATTGCCTCCCACACACTAAGATTCACCAATTGATCACTCATGGATCAAAGGGAAGGGTATCCATATCCTTAGGAGGGAGTGGAATTCAAGTTAGGGTCGTATTAAGAGAAAAATGACGAGTTAAGGGGCTTAACTAAGTTAGATCCAAAAAATCTAGATCTTTTTTTTAACGTCGCATGGTTAGAAAACATATTTAGAAAAACTATACTCTAATAATGCATTAGCCACTACCTCCAAACACCCCTTGCATATTTGGATAACAAGGTTATATAATAAATGCGACAACCATGCTAAACCCCTTTTTTCAACAACATGTAGTTTCTTCTGGGTGCCACATGATTTTTCCAAACTGTGTGCCTAACCGTGCGCTTACCCAGTGCCCACTATTTCAATTTCAAAGTTTCCAAGAAGGTTCTACATTGTTTCTACTAACCATGCTAAAATTTTTAACCTCTATAAAATCCCCCAAGAACTTTTAAAAACTCTTCCAAACCTCCCAACACCTAAACCAATTAATTTATATTCTTAAAATACTTAAATAAATGGTTAATTACTTGAAAATGGGGTCTTACATTCTCCACACCATTAGCCTTTCAATACCTTGAAAGTAGAAACCCAGCATTTCATAAAAGAGATAGGGAAAATTATCCACCATTTCCGTATCACACTCCCATTTTTCTTCCTAAATCTGACCATATTTTTATAAAACCCTCACTAGACTAATGGTTTACCCATGTAAGACTTTCTCTTGCCTATCTAGAGTCTTCACTGACACATGAACCAACATAGATTTTGGCTCTAGGTCAAGATGATCTCATTGAATCACGTGGTCAATATCATGTTGATACTTCTTTAACTAAGATACATGAAATACATTGTGCACTGAAAAGACCCTTAGTGAAAAAAACTAATATTCCACTACACCAACCCATTCAAGTATCCCAAAAGGGACTATGTATAGAGGAGATAACTTTCCCTACTTCCCAAAACGATGATGCCCAGTCCTTGTAGGGATTCTAAAAAACACATGGTCACTCACCTCTAACAAAAAAGGTCATAAATGATGATATGTATATGATTTTTGATGAATCTTATACATCTTCATTATCTTCTTGATCAACTAAATCTTATTAATTTTATCTTTCACAAGGCTTCGTCCAACCAGTGATGTCTCACTTGTTTCCACCCAATAAATTGTAGAATGAAAAAGAAGCCCATAAAATTATTTAAATAGTTCTAGATGTATTAAGGCCTGATAACTATTATTATATTAGAAATCCCCTAACAGTGTTCTTCTCCCATGATCCACCAAAATCCATTACATAAGCCTGAAGCATGTCCTCCAATATTTGTATTATCCTATCAGATTTTTCATCTCTCTAAGGATGATACTCTACGATCATGGTCAACTGAGTACTAATGTATTTCTGTAAGGATTTCAAGAAATGATATATAAACCTCAGATCTCAATCCAATACTATTTAAACTGGTATTCCGTTCCTTTTTACCACATCTCATATATAGATTTTAGAAAATTCCTACACCATATGAGATTCATAAATAGAGATGAAATAGGCATTCTTTATGAGATTATCCAATACCATCCGTATAGAATCATGTTTCTATACTATCCTTGGGAAACCTATCACAAATTCCGTGGCTATCTACTCTCATTTCCAAATAATAATAGGTAAACACTGCAACATACATGCTGGTTGATGGTGTTTTTTCATAACTTACTGAAAGGTGAGGCATCTCATCACAAAATTAGCCACTTTTTTTCTTAATGACCCACAACAATTATGATTTAAATGAATTATATATATATATATATATATATATATTATATTCCAGGATGATTATCCCATATTTAATGGTGATAATATTGAATAATTTGTTCCAAAAAACCCATTAGTATGACCATCTAATCTCAAACCCACAAAAATGAAATCTTATTCAGCTTCAATACCTCAATAGTCTCAACTCCATTAAGTTTTTACCTCATCACAAAACATTATAAAACTCATTTCTATACCTATTTAACTTTCTCAACCAAATTAGGAACAAAAGAAATTGGGAATAAAACCATAACACTGCCTCATTCTTCATAATCCAAGTGCATATCATCTATCATAGACATCAACTTCCACTGATCTGAAAACTCTTTCGGCAACTAAATATAAAACTTCCTTTTTAATGCACACACCTCTGAATTACCTTTACCTAATGTATACATAAATTCAAATTCAAACATTTAAAGATACTCCACCCATCTTCTTTGTCTCATATTAAAACATCTTTTTAAGAAAATGTGTTTCAAGCTCTTATGATCTGTAAACACCATAAATTTCTCATCAAAGAGGTAATGATGTCAAGTACTCAAAGTATGGACTGTATAGGATAATTCCAAATCATGTGTTGGGTATTTATTCTCATGAAACCATAACGATCAAGAGATATAAGAAACAACATGATCTCCCTTCATGAGAACACATCCCAACCCTGATCCGGAAGCATCACAATACACCACGTAACCTTGTCCTAATTTTAAAAATATAAAGATTGGTGATGATGTAAGGTTAAATTTGAGATATTTAAAAGACTTAGAAAATTAATAATTTCATTGAAATGGAACACCTTTCCTTGTCAAAGCTATCATTAGTGAATCTAGTCGTGAAAATTCATGAAAAAACATCGATAATAACCAAATAAACTAAGGAAACAATGTATTCCGAATACATTCATTAGTGGTTTCCAAGATATTGCAACCTGTACCTTTTATAGATCCAAAGAAAAAACCATTTTTCCAAGATTAAATTACCAAGGAAATTTAACTTTGGTATCTAAAAATCATACTTTGAAATTTTGGGATACAAACGATGATCCCGCAAAATTTCCAACACCGCTGCCAATTATTGCACATGCCCATCCGTTTTTCTTGAAAACACCAATATGCCATCCACAAAAACTAACACAAAGAAATATAGATACATTTGAAACATATGATTAATCACTTCCATAAGGACTATTGATGCATTCATAATACTGAAAACCATAAATACATTCTCGTAATGTTCATATCTACTCTTGAAATCTGTTTTTGGAATATACACCTTCTGAATCCACAATTGGTGATATCCTGAACACAAGTCAATTTTAGAGAACCATTGGGATCCCATTAATTGATCAAACAGATCAAAAATATGTGGAATATTTTATTGATTCTTTATTGTAACTTTTTTATGCTTATGATAATCTATATAAATCCTTAAAGTTCCATACACCTTTTTCACAAACAAGACCCTTGTTTCCTATAGACATACTATGCTGAATGAACCCTTTTCTTTCCAAGTATTCCAACTAAAATTTCAATTCCCCTAATTATATTGGTTCCATATAATAAGATGGTAGTGATATAGGACTGGTCCCTGGTTAAAGGTCAATCATAAACTACACTTCTCTTGTGGGTGGAAACCCTAAGAAATTACAGGAAAAACATCAGGAAACCGATCAAAAATTGATGGAAAACTATTATTATCAATCTCTTCCACTAATTCCAAAGTAAACTCTATAAAATAGTATTGTATAGTTACAACCATTGGTTCCAAAAATCATGATACATCTGCCTTTACATTCTGGTCTCCCCTAAAGAGATGCTTGACACTATCATCAGCTATAAAACTAACCCTTCAGGTATAACTGTCGATGTGATCTTCAAAAATTTTCAACCAATACACAATTAGGATTATTTAATAAAAATCCATGTCAAGCATATAGAAATACCATATCAATTTATACCCACTGATAGTTATAGAAAATTATTTTCACATAATGCCCTGATATTAAATTTGACCAAGAAGAGTTTGAAGTTTAAAAATAGAAGGAATCATATCAACATACAAAGCCATGAGATCAAAATCATGAGAAGAAATAAAATAAAGGGATTAAACTAAATAAAACAAATCTTGTATAATGTTATAATTCAAAATAATCATACTTATCATCTTAAATGGTCCAGATTGATTATCCAAAATCACTTGGTCTACTATATACAATTCCTTACTCGGTGTACCTTGTTATTTATTACCCTTTTAATATTTCAGTACTTGAGGATTCATTGTATTCCAAGAATCTCCATGGATAGCTCAGTTTTTATGATGATAATTATTATTATGTACTCATCACATTGAAGAATACAATTTTTTTGAAACATTAGATGTGTCTTGAGAACCCGACCTTAGAAAACTGCAACAGTAGTTCTAAAGATACACCATCTGGTTGCAATTGTGACATGCTCTAGGAGGTTCTAGAAAATATAAATTTATGTGATAAAAATAACCAAACTAAAAACATCTCGGATTAATTTTGGGTTTAGGAGGAAGATTCATTGATCCAGCCATCTGATTATGAGTCATACCACTGCTTTGGAAATAGGTGTACCTATTTCTCTTATTACCAACATTAGAGTTCCCACCATTTCCCGTAGGTATCATCATTCTTCATCCACCTGTTATTCCTGAGATATATCTTTCTTCCACCATCAATATATTAACCATCTCTATATAATCAATTATACAGAGTGAAGTAATATTCAATCAAATGTCTAGTCTCAACCCCAATTCAAAAATGTGTGCCTTCAAGGATTAACTCCTAGTAACTTCGAGTGAAAAGTTCACTAAATTCATGAATTTAGTTTTGTAATCGATCACTAAGGTATTCTCCTTTTTCAAGATGAAAAATTCCATTGTTCTAGAAATTATAAATTTGTGAGGATAGAATTTTTTTGATCAATTATTAAAAATACTCTCATGAAATACCTTGGTCTAATTTATCATGAACTAATAAATCATGCCACTAGTATGCTAGATGCTAAAGAATATATATTTATGAATTTAATTTAATCTCAACTAGTGTTCTTAGGAAATAAAATATTTGATTTATCCTATTTAGCTACACCTCTTATTTTTTTGGTTCTAAATCGCCCCAAAATATGTGTGGATTCTACTTCTGGAACTAAACAGAATAATCCAATTTTATTAGTTTATCCCTTATATTCACTCTATCCACAACTAGAAAATCTTGAAAAATACTCTAAACCAGTTGTTGGTTCACCTATGGCTCTGGTGCAACCACATTTTTTGCATCCTTTTCTAGTTGGTTTATATGACATCTAAGCAGTGCCATTTTCTATAACCATAATAAAACACCATTTAGCCTCACTCTCTATAAACTAAAGATGTAGAAATTTCAAATTTACCACATCACACATATCACAACAAGGCTTTCCAAAATTCAACATTTTCCACATTCAACCCATTTTGGAAAACTCAACCGTGATATTTGAAAACTATACAATTTTCAACTATTTTCAAAAATCAACACTTTTTCATAAAACCAAATATAATTACTCAAATGAAGTATGAAATACTGGTGGGAAATTATTTCTATCAATTAATTTCAATATTTTCTCATAAGTTAAACCCATGATGATGAGGTTACAACTCCTAGAAGTGTCTTAAAAAACTCATGTACCCAAACTCCTTGTAAGTTGAAGTTCAAAAAAAATAGGCTTGCTACACCTCTTTATGATCTACATTTCAAGTTCTAACATTCCTACTCCTTTATATCATCCCAAATTAAGGACTAAACAAGATTTAATTTCAACTACATGACCAAAAAAATGGATACCATCTATCCCAAAAATATTGATAGATAAGCCAATACTGATACTATTTGTAACATCCCACCCCCTCACCATTGTGTTAGGAATAAATGGAGACACTACTAGGCCTTAAGTTACATCCTCGAGACACCAAAGGATAGTAATAAATTCCAAGGTATTTATAAATAGTTTGGGGATTATTTTACCTTTGAAAATAAAACAACCAAATCCAGATAAACATGAACAAAGAAACCACTATATGATGCATGAGTATAATAAAATACAACTCAAGGTTATACCAACTAAAAACAAAACAAAAATACAAACAATAATCATATCAGAGTACAACGAAAAATCCAAAACCAACAACTAAAAGATAATTGATAAATCAAGTAGTAAATCCCAACAAGATCCAAGATCCAACTCAATAATCCATGACCAAGGTATCAAGATGAATCGCTAAAGAACAGTGATACCTTTCCTTTACCTATGTCTCAATATACGACATTTTCAAATGAAAAAAAGTCCCCAAGTAGGGGGTGAGTATAAAACTCATTAGCTTTTCCCCAAATGACTTCCCTACTCATACCTCTAAGATAGAACATGTTATCAAATTTATATAAAATATTTTAAAATGATTTAAAGTGTTTTATATCAAAGACAAAGATGTTTTACAAACAACAATTTCTAAACCCAAAAAAATTCTATGGAAGGCAACCAATAATTCTATCAAAAAAATTTACAATCAATTTGGCATAACTCATTCCATTTCATACATTCACACATACATGAAACCATAGACCTCCCTATACTCATGGGTGGTAATTCATCCTTTCAGAAAGACGTCACTTGGTGAAATATTTTTATGGGGGAAATTTCACACCCTTATCCATCACAATTTTGAAGGGGGAAACTTTATACTCATATTTGTCCCAAATTCACATGAACACATATCGATCATTTACAACATAAACAATTCCAAACCAATTGTTCCAACCCTTTTAATAAAAAATCCTTTTATAGAAAAATTTTATATAAAAAATTTCCATAAATTAAATACAAAAAACAATTTTAAAATCGTCATTTTAAAACCTTGTAACCAATTTCACCTTCCACAAACAACAAATTTTCACAATTTCACAAAACCATCACTAAAGAGGTTTTCCAACAAACTTTGCACATAAACTTCACAATTAAAATCAATAAATTCAATAAATTTGAAATCAATCCTTCAAGATTGAATTAATAGGAGTCGAGAGTAAAGCCACTTACCTCGCAACTTAGAAAAAAATGAAGAATAGCGCAAATTCTTCAACAAGATTAGTATAAATATTTTAAAACTCAACTAAAATATTGTTCCCTATCATAAAAAACAAAATATCATAATGATAGACATCAAAAAACCTAGATTTATCCCTAATAGATTAGATCCCTTAAATCTAAGAGAGGGAATAAGAAGAAAAATAAGGAAACCCACTAAGAACGGGCACTTAACATGGAATCTGGCCTCCAATGCACCATGATTCTCCAATATATCACTCCAGAATTGAAGGTAAATGTCTCCATTGCCTTAGGAGGGAGAGGAATTAGAGTTAGGGTAATATTAAAGGAAAAAAGAGGGATAAATTGGATAAAACAAGTTATATCTAAAAATTGAATCATATATTTAATGATGCATAGTTCGAGCACCCGATTAGAAAAGTTGTGTACTAACCATCTGTTAGACACTGCCTCCAAACACCCCTCCCATGGTTGGATCACCTAGTTAGAACAAAATGTGTCAACCATGCTAAACCCATCTGTTCAACAATATAAGGTTTCTCCTAGGTGGTTGCATCGTTTGGCCAAACTATTTTCTTAAGCATGCACCTACCCACTGCCCATTTTTTTAGTTGCATAATTTCCTAGAAGGTGTTTCATGGTTTCTACTAACCATGCCTGAATTGTGCACCTCCGGAAAATCCCCAAAAAATTTTCAGAACACCTCCAAACCTCCCAACACCTAACCCAGTTACTTTATATAACTAAAATACATAAATTAATAGTTAATTACTTAAAACTAGGGGTGCTTCAATTTTTAAATTTTTAATTTATACAAGTTATGAATATTAATTTTTAATATAAGTGAACAAAAAAAGTTTTTAGAATAAAATATTACATATATTCCCAAAACAATATACATGGGTTTTATAAAAACAAAATAGTAATTTTAAATGATTTATTTTTCTTATAAATAAATTTATTTTATATAAAAATGGTTTAAAAATTTTTAATTCATTCATGTATTATGATAATCTCGTAAAAGTGATTTTTTTTAGCAAAATTTGTATTTTTTCACTATTCGCCCAAAAACCAATTATTTCATAAAAACCCCAAAAATTCATCCTACGATAATTTTATTATTAAAAATATAAATTTTATTTTCATTTTTTATAATTAAAATTCTATGATTTATAAAGTAAATTTTTAAATAAAATTATAAAATATAATGAAAAATGGTTTTTATTAGAAATTGGCATTTTCAAATATTAAATGTTATTATTCTTATATCAAATAATTTACCAACTGAATTGGTGTTAACAAATTATTAATATTAAAAATAATTTATCATCTTTAATCATATTTTTCTTGAAATAGAAATTTCTATCACATAAAAAAGAAATTTTTATAAACATACTTTTCTAAACAATAAATGGTCTCATTAGCTATTTTAAGAAAACTAATGGAATTTCTATCATATTAAAAGTATGATTTATTTTATTAGTACATATATTTCATAAAGTATTTATTTATATTCATTCATTATAATTAAATGGTTAGGTTTGAATATTCATATTTCATATTTATATTTTTACCTAAATATATCACGGTTTCGTTTTAGATTAGTGTTGTGTGTGGAGAAAGTTATCGAACACATTTGGATAATTTAAAGGAAGAAATATATTAAAATCTCATGGTGTTAAACAAATAATATTTATAAAAATAAAAAGGTTAAAATTCTCCCAATTTATCTTTTGATCTGGAACTATTATTGTAATGCCATGAGTATTTAAAATAGAAAACTATGTTCGATAGTGTATGTGATATGCAAAACTAAAACAAAATAAATATAGATTTTTTAAATATGACATCTATTACCTAGATGTAAATTAGAGGGAATTAATATAATTGAATAATTTATAAAAAATTATATTTTATAATTATATTGATAAATTATTAGTAAATAATCAATCATTTTTTGGAAATGACTTTTTGTTCTTCTAAGTTTGTTTTCTTGAAAAATGATTTTTATTTCTTTTTCTGAAAAAAATATTATAAATATTATATAGAACATTTTGAAAATTTATTTTATAATACAAACATAATTTTTGATATCAGCATATAAAAATTATCTTAGGGTAAAAAATTTATATTTTCAGAAAATATATATGTTTTTCAATGAATAGTGAAAATACCATTTTTATGTAAAATTGTCATTTCCTTTTACAAATTAAGTAATATAAAAGTTATAATTAATATTTTAATTTTATTTAAAGTTAACATAAGTATTATTTAGTTATATTTAATTAAATTAATTTCATTTAAATCATATTTAATAGGATTTTAGTATAATTTTATTTTTAGGATTAAAAACACATTTTTCTAAAAACTATTTTAAAATTCATAATGTTTCTCTATTTTAATTAATTAAAAAACCATTAACAAGACATGAAATAAATTAAATTTATATATTATATATCTACCTTTATTAATTGAAATTTATAAATGAATATTAATGTTTATAGAATTAAATCAAAATCATATTTTTCTTAAAAATTGTATTTTTCGGAAAATCGCTTTCCATCATGCATACAGTTTTTATATTAAATTAAATTCTCCCACCTCTATGAATTTATTTTAATAAAATGGATTTCATATTCGTAATCATAATAATTAATATTTTATAATAAGTACAACTAAATTTTTGAACAATATAAATAGTAGTTGTAGTAAATATTAATTACCATGATAAAAGGAAAATAGGTTAATTATGGGTAAAAATAATTTAACAAAGACTAGAAACAAATTAACCATAATATTGTTAATAATTATATTTAATTTTAGTTGAGATAATTATTATATTTATTCTTTATTTTTTACTTTATAAATGATTGATTAATCAGTTTGATAAAAATCATATTTTGATACGATAAAACACAAATTGTATTTTAAGTAATATACAATTCCATTTAAAATTCATTTTTATGAATTAAAGGATTTTTTAATTAAATTATATTTTTTAAAAAATATTATTAATTTATTATTGATAAATTAAATTGATTGTAACACCCCATGTAAATAAAGAATATGACATTTTCATATTTATCCATATTTGTGAATAAAATATTAATATGACTTTAAATGGGACGCTATGCTCGATGGCGTACCCAACACGCAACAACGAGTTTCTTGGGAATATTACGTTGCACTCTAATAATAAAATAATATTATTTTAAATGGTAGTTAACATATAGTCGTTGTATTGGCGGGAATGGATAGAAATAACTAAAATATGATTATATATGTTTTTAAATGTTTTTACATTTATCCAATAAAAGATAAAGGCTTAAAATATGGAAAGAATTCAATTTTAGGCGTATATGCCCTAGTTATCACTAAAGGTTCACTTATCGCCTTTTGATGGCGAACCGTCATTAAATATAGTTTTTTTCACTATTATAAATTCTATTGGACCAAATAAAACTCTTCTTTAGAACCAGGACATCAAATTTTACTTTGTGTAAATTTTTGGTATCTTTCCGATAAAGTTCATTTTTTAATGAATAGTGTAAAATGTTGTATTTTAATTCAAAACCTATTTTTAATCTAGTTTATTTATATTATTAGATTATCTTTTGAATTGGTTTTAAAGTGAAATTAGAATATATTTTTACCATTAAATCCAATAGTGGTTGTTGGAATTAATTTCACTTTGAAATCAGACTTAAACTAGTGTCAATCTTTTGATACTTATTGTTTCATAAAAACACGCTACTTGCTCTAACCACAGGAATTAATTATTAAATTAATTAATGTGGCTTATATGTTTTGAGTTTTGTAAAATAGACTTCATTTTTGAATTCGGAATATCAAATATAGCTTAGGGTGAATTTTTGGGATTTTTCTGAAAAACTTCAATTTTTGATGAATAGTGAAACCACTAAGTGGTACTTATAAAAACTGATTTTTCGTTTAAATGAAATTTTACCACTTCTGTGTTTTGAATTTCAAAAATCCGACATACATGGTTTTCATTAAGAAGTAAAATGTGGTTCAATGAGATTAAAATAATTTTTTGGTGAATAGTAACTTTTAAGTTCTTAATCGCGATTAGAAGTAATTAGTGTAGTTTAAGGTAAGAATAATGTTTTAATAAAATGAAATGACCTAGACACATGTCCTACCCTCATTGGATATGTCATGGACGACCAATAAAATCCATGGGTCAACTTTGGGACCCCATGGAGCCACTTTGGTTGGAAAATGACATAAATACATTTGTATTTAATGTTAAAGTAAAAATGACACAAACATGAGATGTTTTACTAAAACAATTTTTACATGGGGTTATAAAAGTCAGATATTTGACTATAAATATTCATTAGAAAGATAAAAATATTTCCTACATCATAGTATTTTTTTTATAATTTTTATACGTTAAATAAATTAAATTATTTATGACATCATGATGATGCAGCGATGACTTCATTATTTAACGATTTAAATAAAATGGAAAGATAATGTAATATATAAGACCTAAACATGTCCAAAACATATTGGATGAGTGGATTTCGAACCCTTATCGCCTTATCCTCGAATTATATCAATGTGGGACCTCTTAAATCCGGATATAATTTTAAAATAAAGTGACTTTTCTTTACTTTCCAAGAGTGCCCCTCCTCTCCTCTTATAAAAGGCCCCCACCTCTACCTCCTTACCCACACTCCCAAAGCATTTTTCTTGACCAAATCCTTCCCATTTTGTCTCTACACTTCCCTATATTACTCCTTGAATCCTCACTTTGGGCATAAGTCTTCCCAAGGAAGCCTTTGAGCTCAAACCAAAGGGAGTTACCCGATTTTAAGGTAATGTCTTCACTTGAGTCCTTTTGTTTTATTTTGCCTCTCCAACCCCCCTAAACTCTTTTTATTCATTTATTTTGTAACAACTCCAGTATCTTAAATATACTAAGATGTTTTTATAAGAAGTATTCGAGCTAAAATTACACACACCTACATCTAATGGTTAAGGAACATACTATTTCCGTGGATGGCGAATTTCTGCCTCACGAAACGATGATAGTTCAAAACTCATATAACACCTTCAAAGGTGGAAATTAAGATGTAACTATATTTATATATGATATATAATATGTTTATGTTTTACTTAAGCTTCTGTATTTTTCATTTGTGGCTTACCTTTATGGCTTCCATTATGGGTATACCCGATATCTTCATTTTAGGAAGTGCAGACTACCGCCCCCTCAAAGTGATGTGATTCGTTAATGCCATACGTGGGACGTATAAAGGATGGATTTAATGTTATTATATATGATGTTATACTGGAATTATAATATACCTCTATATCATTATTATTTCTTTCCATTAAAGTATGATATAGAAATGAAAGTAGCGTTCATGCGTACGTACGGGTTACCGTCTCCATGAACGGTGCATTTCATTTCTTATCCCCAAATGTAATGTACTTTTATAAGTACATGTATATAATGGATATATATGATGAATTATACATCTAAATGATGAATATAATTCTGGAATTAAAATATAAATACCTAACATTTAGTTTTAATTCCATTAATATGACATAGAAATGAAAGTAGCGTTTATGCGTATGTACGGCTTACCGTCTCCATGAACGGTGCATTTCATTTCTTACCTATAAATGATTATGTAATATTATAAATACATGTATATGCTGGATATATATGATATATATGATATCCAAATCAGGAATGTCATTCTGGATATAAAGAACCTTTGACCACACGAACAACATGTAATTGTAAAAAGTCCACTTTTGACTTAAGAACCAAATATCGACAAAACAAACATTATTAACTTAAATGATTACATAATTTTTATAACATGTCAATTATTTATATAAAAGTAATAGTTAACTTGAAAAAGGTTCTTAAGCATGTAGAAATTAACTCAATTTTATTATTCAGGAGATTAAAGAGCAATCGAGTCAAGTCGGACCCGAGGTAAGGGATCCTACTCCTCTCTTTCTTTTTAAGTACGCTCTTTTATGTCATTCCTTTTAAAGATCATCTTTCTTGTTATTGGGATGTTATTTTATATTACTCTTACTGTAATTTTTATGTTCATATGATGAGATACCCTATTCTCTCTCATCAATCCATTTTGGAAGTTTTGAATGGCGCCGTTAGGCTGCCGAATTTTTGTAAGAGATCTAACCTCTCTCTTTCTTTTTAAGTACTCTCCTTTATGTCACTTCTTTTAAGCTCCTCTTTGTTATGTTTGGGGATGTTCTTTTATATTCCTATTTCTATAAACATTATGTTAATATGATGAGAGACCCTATTTGATCTCATCAATCCATTTTTGTAAGTTTATGTGGCGTCCTTAGGCTGCCGAGTTTTCGTAAGGGATTTTTCATCTCACTTTTATTCCCGTGAGATTTATGCTACATCTGCCACAATTTCCTTTGAGTGGTGTATGTACTGCCCGTTATTTTTCTCATTGTGTAATATACTTTCATTTATGATTATTTTCATCAATGTTGTATTGTCCTTCTTTCGCGGGGTTCATGTCTCAAAAGATACCCATGTCGGTAAGGGAACCCTTCGCCCTCCTCTTTTTGTAAAAGACTTCTTTTGTTATGTCTTTTAATTCACATAATATTAAATTGGGATATGTTCTTATATATCCTTATTTATCTAAATTTTATGTCCATGTGATGAGATACCCTTTTTATCTCTCATCAACTCTTTTTCTGAATTTTGAAGTGACGTCGTTAGGCTGTCAAATTTTTGCAAGGGAACTTTTTAACCCAAATTTGATTCTTTGGGATAAACTTGTACTCCTTGAATATGTCGTTCTATGAATATGTGTGAATAACCTCTGATTGTTTTACACTTAATATCCACTTATATTTGGTGTATTCGTTTGTCACACATAATTATGCAATTGATTTATCCTTAAACCAAGGATATCGTCCTTGTAAGGGTCTTCGTCTCAATCTCCATTCATTGAGGCATATTTTGTTTTGTAAACAACCTTCTTTTATATGGTGTATAAACCCCTTTGACTTTTACGTTTATTCATAAGGAATATTTTTTCTACGAAGCATTTTACTAAACGACAAAAAGGAATGTTTCTTTTAACGTACGCGGTGAAAACGACCTTTTCCACCGCTGCGAGTATTATTTGGTCATTGGCTTCCTCAACAAGCTGTAATGTTTTTAAAATGAAATAAATACCATATACTCTTTTATGTATTTTGGTATTGAAAATGGTTTTTATAATGTATTTTTTATGTCAATATATTTATGTGATATATTGTGATCAAAGTGTGGAAATGTTTTCTTTCCATTATATTTGTTTTATGATTTTATATTGGTACTTGGACATTTGACGGGTGGTTACTTGATAAACTATATGACGGGTGGTGCCGTGAATACCAGGATGGGTGGTTACATTATAACCTCCAATGCATTGGGTATGGAAATCGGCCGTATGGCTATTCCATTAAGTATGTATGGAAGTTGGCCGAATGGCTATTCCATTAAGTGATATGTGTGGAAGTCGACCTTATGGTTATTCCACTTAAGTATGTTTATCTCCCAAGTTACCTTTATATTTTATGTGATCTTTATATGGGTTTTATGGTAATATTTTGGTTACAGAAGGGTAAGTAATGAACTTTTATTCAGTGAAGTGTTTTTACTACTTCGAAAAGGTGAAAAGTATTACTTTGATAAAGTATACATGGTTTACTTATTGTTTTGAAAAACTAACAGTTTTCATTCTTTGTGTATCCCTTACTAAGCTTTTTATGCTCATCCCAAGTTTTTGAAATGTTTTTTTAGGACTTAACGTGGAATAGGGTAAAGGATGGGATCAAGGGAAAGTCATGCAACCTAAAACATGGAACTGGACATGTTTCTTTTTAAGAGTTTTTATTTTATGGAAACTTAGAAAAAGTTTCTACTTTGTAATCTTTTGAGATGTAATAGTTATGTCCTAATTATCTAAAACTCTAAACCTGAAAATATCCTCAATGTGAATTATTCATTTAATTCAATATTAAGTAAGGATTAAGGCTGGGGCCTTATATTGATAATATAACTATTTTGATGTCAAATGTAATTTCTATAATGGTGGGAAAATTTAACGTCAAAGACTCAAAATTTCTCACTAAATGTCAATTCTATTTTATAAGTAAAAATTAAAATATAAATAAAATTATTTAGATAAAATAAATATTTTTTTAATTAGAACATCTCAATTATACAATGGTGAATTTTTCATAATTTTATGAGACCATTGAATTTTCGTGTAAAAATTAAATACGGTATAAATATATGGTGTGTGTTATGACATAATAATGACCCAAAAGTGATGTAATAAATAATATAAATGGTATAAATGAACAAATATATATTTTATATTTTAAATAATTTAATATTAATCTTATTTTGTTAATTTTATAATGTCTTTATGAATCCTTCAAAACCTATAATGTATTTTAAGGTTTTTAAATCATTTTTTATGGACATGAATCACTTTCACATTGGCAAGGGTATTACTTTAATAATT
The DNA here is from genome assembly GCA_963277665.1 of Viscum album. Classification (NCBI taxonomy): domain Eukaryota; kingdom Viridiplantae; phylum Streptophyta; class Magnoliopsida; order Santalales; family Viscaceae; genus Viscum; species Viscum album. The sequence continues at coordinate 1,189,855,478 of OY728123.1, read as the reverse complement.
TAGGCCCTTTTCCAAATAAAATAATGAAAATAACTCCCGTTTGGTTGAAACCATGGTAAGGTTTTTTTTGGTTATTTTATTATATAGAGTCCAAAACCTAAGTTTGAGAAATAATAAAGAATTCCCCTCTCATTTCCTATATAAACCCACCCAAGATCCTATTTATATTCACTCAAAAACCTTTTATCACATACTTACTATTACTTATCCTATATATAGTCCTCAAAATGTGCCCCCAATCTCTCAATGAGATCCTTTTAAGCTTTTTGGAATCACTCTCTCAAGGTAAGGGATTTCTCTCTTCTCATTTTCATTCAAGCACCTTCTTTGTAATTAGCCTTTTGAATCTCAATTGGTTATGTTTCCATATATTTATAATGATAATTGTACTTTAAAATTTATTCTATAATAATTTTTTATCATTTATACCCTCTCATTATAGCATTTACCTAAGTTGTTTCCATGTCAAAATTTACTAAAGGATTTCCCACTCTCCTTTTTATTCAAGCACTAATTTTATGTTATGCTTCTTATTTTCTATTTGTTCATATTGGGATATATTTTTTATTATCCCCCTTACAATAAATTTGATTTATAAATTATTATAGATCAATTTTACTCACATTAATTGTAACACCCCAAGTAAATAAAGAGTATAACATTTTCACATTTATCCATATTTGTGAATAAAATATTAATATTACTTTAAAGGGTATTCTATACTCGATGGTGTACCCAACACGCAACAATGAGTTTCTTGGGAATCTTACATTGCACTCTAATAATAAAATAATATTATTTGTTAACGCCTAGCCGTTGTAATGGTGGGAATGAACAGAACTAACTACAAAATGATTATATGTGTTTTTCAAATATTTTTTAATTTTTACAATAAATGTTAGAGGATTAAAAATGCGAATGAATCCAATTTTAAGCATAAACATTCTAATATTCTTTAAAAGGTCGATTAACCGCCTTTTGATGGAAAACCTCTTTTAAATCCACTTTTTGAAAATTTTATGTTTTATATTTGACAAAATAAAATTCTTCTTTAGAATCGGGACATCAAAATTTACTTTGTGTAAATTTTTGGTATTTTTCAGAAAAATTTCAATTTTTAATGAATAGTAAAAATGTTGTATTTTAATTAAAAACCTCTTTTAATATAATTTATTTATATGATTAGATTTTTTTTGAATTGGTTTTAAATTGAAACTAGAATATATTTTTACCATTTAATCCAATAGTGGTTGTTGGAATTAAATTCACTTTGAAATCGGACTTAAACTAGTGTCAATCTTTTGATACATTTTGTTTCATAAAAATACGCTATTTGTTTTGAAAGCGGGAATTAATTATTAAATTAATTAATGAAACTTATATGTTTTGAATTTTGTAAAATGGACATCATTTTTGAATTCGGAATATCAAATATAGCTTAGGGTGAACTTTTGGTAATTTTCTGAAAAACATCAATTTTTGATGAATAGTAAAACCACTAAGTGGTACTTATAAAAACTGATTTTCCGTTTAAATGAAATTTTGCCATCTTTGTGTTTTGAATTTCAAAAATCCGACATACATGGTTGTCATTAAGAAGTAAAATGTGGTTCAATGGGATTAAAATAATTTTTTGGTGAATAGTAACTTATTAAGTTTTTAATCGCGATTAGAAGTAATTAGTGTAGTTTAAGGTAAGAATAATGTTTTAATAAAATTAAATGATCTAGACACATGTACTACCCTCATTGGATGTGTCATGGCCGACCAATACAATCCATGGGTCAACTTGGGGACCCCATGGAGCCACTTTGGTTGGAAAATGACATAAATACCTTTTTATTTAATGTTAAAGTAAAAATGACACAAACATGAGATGTTTTACTAAAACAATTTTTACATGGGGTTATACAAGTCAGATATTTGACTATAAATATTAATTAAAAATATAAAAATATTTCCTACATCATAGTATTTTTTTTATAATTTTTAGAGATTAAATAAATTAAATTATATACGACATCATGATGATGTAGTGATGACCTCATTATTTAACTATTTAAATAAAATGGAAAGATAATGTAAAATCTAAGACCTACACATGTCCAAAACCTATTGGATGGGTGGATTTCGAACCCTTATCACCTTATCCTCGAAACACATCAATGTGGGACCATTAAAATCCGAAACGCATTCTAAAATAAAGTAACATTGCTTTGCTTTCCAAGAGTTCCCCTCCCCTCCTCTTATAAAAGGCCTCCACCTCTACCTCCTTACCCACACTTCCAAAGCCTTTGGCTCGGCCAAACCCTGCCCATTTTGTCTCTCCAAATCCCTATATAAATCCTTGAAGCCTCACTTTGGGCAGAAGTCTTCCCAAGGAAGCCTTTGAGCTCAAACCAAAGGGAGTTACCCGATTTTAAGGTAATGTCTTCACTTGTGTCCTTTTGTTTTATTTTGCTTCTCCAACCCCCTAAACTCTTTTTATTAATCTATTTTGTAACAACTCCAGTGTCTTAAATATACTAGGATGTTTTTATAATAATTATTAGAGCTACACTTACACACACCTTCGTCTAATGGTTAAAGAACATACTGTTTCTGTGGTTGGCGATTTTCTGCCTCACAAAACGATGATTGTTCAATATTCTTTTAACACCTTTAAAGGTGGCCATTATGATGTCACTGTATTTTATATATGATATATATGGTATTTATTTTTACTATATGCTTCTGTATTTTATATTTAAACCATACCTTTATTCTTCTCATGTTGTGTAAATGCGATAATTTCATATGAGGAAGTGCGGACTACCGCCCCTCAAGTGATGTGACTCGTACATGCAATACATGGAATGTATAAAGAATGAAATTAATGAACATATGTGACCTATATAACATATATATTATACTGTAATTATAATATATATATAGATATCATTTATTTTTAATTCCATTAATATGAAAAAGAAAAAAATGAAAGTAGCGTTCATGCGTACGTACGGCCTACCGTCTCCATGAACGGTGCTTTTCGTTTTTTATCTCCAAATGATATGAAATTGTATAAAATGAATATGTACTGGATATTATATATATGATATATACATCATTATTATAACTCTGGATATAATGTATACATGAACAACTTGTAATTATAAAGATCATATTTTTACTCAAGTACCAATGATCGTTTAAACGACGGTTATTAACTAAAATAATTACATAGTGTTCTTGACATGGTAATAAGTGATATAAAAGGCATAATGAACTTGAAAAAGGTTCTTAAGGAAGTATAAATTAACTCAAGTTTATTATTTAGGAGATTAAAGAACGATCGAGTCAAGCCAGACCCGAGGTAAGGGATCCTACTCCTCTCTTTATTTTTAAGTACACTCTTTTATGTCGTTCCTTTTAAGCTCATCTTTCTTGTGATTGGAATGTTATTTTATATTAATAATACTGTAATTTTTATGTTCATATGATTAGAGACCCTATTCTCTCTCATAAATCCATTTTGGATGTTTTGAGTGGCTCCGTTAGGCTGCCGAATTTTCGTAAGAGGTCTAACCTCTCTCTTTATTTTTAAGTACTCTCCTTTATGTCACTTCTTTTAATCTCCTATTTGTTATGTTGGGGGATGTTATTTTATATTAATCTTTCTGTAAACATTATGTTAATATGATTAGAGACCCTATTTCCTCTCATTAATCCATTTTGGAAGTCTTAAGTGGCGTCGTTAGGCTACCAAGTTTTCGTAAGGGATTTTTCATCTCACTTTTATTCTCGTGAGATTTATGCTACATTTTCCACAATTTCCTTTGAGTGGTGTATGTACTGCCCATTATTATACACTTTTTGTAGTATAATTTCATTTATGGGTATTCACATCTTCATTTTATGACCCTTCTTCCATGGGGTGTACGTTTCGAAAGTTACCCAACTCGGTAAGGGGACCTTTCACCCTCCTCTTTTTAAAAGACTTCTTTTGTTATGTCTTTTAATTCACATACTATTATGTTGGGATATGTTATTTTATATCCTTATTGATGTAAATTTTATGTCCAATTGATGAGATTCCCTTTTTATCTCTCATCAACCCATTTTCTGAATTTTTAAGTGATGCCGTTAGGCTGTCGAATTTTCCCAAGGGAACTTTTTAACCCAATTTCGATTTATTTGGGTTCAACATGTAGTTATTGAATATGTCATCTTTTGAATATGTGTGAATGACCTTTTATTGTTTTACACTTAATATCCATTTATATTGGGTGTATTTATATTTTTCACACATAATTTTGAGATTGAATTATCCTTAATTTAAGGATACCTTCTTTATAAGGGAATTCATCACATTTGACATTTCTATTGAGACTTCATCATTTTTATGCACCAATTCACTCTTATGTGTTGTATATACTATCCTTTGGAATATTATATCATGAATCCATTTATTCTCATGATATTATAAAGTTCTGACTAAATGTTATTCCTCAATTATTGTATTCAAGTGTCTCTAATTTTGGTAGAACCCCTTTAACCAAAATATTGCTTTAAATGTTTTAAATATTTGTTCTTATTAATATCCATGTTTTCAAAATGATTTTAAGGATTTATTTATATGGATATTAATGGTTTAAAATTTTAAAAGCTTCAAGGTGGTATGGGACACTTTGATTCCAAAATCTCTTTATTAAATTTTTTAAATGGTTTTGAAAATGGTTTCTTTTTGAATGGATTCATTATTTCAATATACTAAAATGTTATATTGTGATTTAAATGTGGAAATGTTATGTTTCCTTTATGCATGTTTTATGTGATACGTTTATGTTATGGTTCTTGGGAATTGTTATGAAAATGGGTGGTTCCGTGATAAACTAAGGGCGGGTGAGCCCGATATAGCTCTCCAATGCATTGGGTAACGCGAAGGAGTGAAACGTTAAGGTTTCTCCGAAGAGATTTAGGGAATATACTATGGTGGGTATTCCAATCATAACCAAGAGGGTTACTCCCTACGTAAGAATTTTATGAATGCCTCAAGTTACCTTTTATGTCTTATGATTTCTATGATTTATTCATGATTTGATGAGGTATGTTAAAGTGCCTATGTTTTATGGGTAAATTATGATTTCATTCTTATGAATATATGAAATCATGTTTCCTTTCCATATTTTTTATAACCCTTACTGAGATTTTTATGCTCATCCCAAGTTTTTTTGAAATGTTTTTCACAGGTCAAGGGAAATGTACATGATATGATGATAGTGTCAAGGAAGTGTCAAGAAAGAATCCATGCTTTATTTTTTTTAAATATGTTTCCGTTAATGGGAAAAAATGAATACTCTCTTTTATGTAACCACTATGTTTAAATGTGGATTGTAGTGAAAGTTTTATGATCTAATTCTATAAAACTCTAAACCTGAAAAGATCCTCAATGTGTAATCTTGTAATAACTCAATATTAAGTAAGTTTAAGGATGGGGCCTTATATTAATCCCTCCCATGAACCTTTAGGTGTAGCTGTTACCAAGCCGAAATTTAGTAAGGGATCCTCTAATTCTCCTCTTTATTCAAGTATCTTTATTATATTATGCCTTTTATCTCTAATTCATAATGTTGGGATATATTCTTTCATATCCCCCATACTAATAATATGATGTCTAAATTTTTACATACCCCTTTAACTCCCATTTATATCTTCCATGAACATTTATACGCCCTTGTTATGCTTCCAAAATTTCACAGTGATTTTACATGTCAAATCAATTATGTAGTGAATACCCATACTAATTTCCTATCAAGTGTGGTCACCTTTATGAACTTATACTTATTTTATTTGGGGCTTACATGTATGTATTTCACAATCCTTGATCATGTAATAAAATTTGATGATAAATTTTTCCATGTTTTATGATCTATGTGGCCCAATTATGCATGAGAATGAAATGAAAGTAATGGGTGCCCCATGAATTATATAGTTCTCCAATGATTTGGGTAATATTTTAGTCTCATGAGATATCATTAAAGGTGTTAGGGATTAAAAATAATCCATAATAGGACCTTATCTGTAACTATGTCTTGGATTTTATCCTTGACCAATGTTTATGATATAGTGTTTTATGTTGTTTCCACATTTCCTATGTTCTCTTTATGTTATCATGTTATATCATGCCTCATTGTTCTTGTTTATAATTATCACTCCTTTTATGACCCATTGATATGCCTACTTTTTAATTTGTGTTAATTTATTCATTGTATTCCATTTTTATTTCCATACTGTGATTTATATATCACCCCTTTCTTTTGTATGCCCCTAGGTTATCCCATGCAGTTTTAAGTATGAATGAATAATATGAGCATGTAAAGAAATTTTTCAATAAAGATGATGTATTTCCAATTATAAGTTATTATGTAATGTACCTAATTCATAAATACACTAGAATTATCAATTATACATTTTTATATGTGTGTTCTTATGTAATAAATCATGAATAGATTTGTAATAAAGAGAAGGATTTTTATAGTTGGTATTAAAGGAAAATTTTAGTAATTTTTTGGATTAGGATTAGAAAACTCTTGCGAAAGCCTTTGGAATAAAACAAAGTATAAGAAATAATATATAATTTTTTTTAAAGTATAGAGTATGTGGTTTATCAAGAAAACACATCCATGTCTGGATACTATAAGTGGATGTGGCACTGGAATAGATATACATAGTGGTAAAACCCAAAAACACTATGTTGAGCTAGACTCAACTGGGAAACAGTGTATAACAATGAGACTTTTTGCACACCTGGTTTGACAATCCCAGAAGATATGATTTGGTAAATTCACAAGATCATTATAAACCATTATTAAGGTAATAATAATTCCCATCATAGTCTATAAATAAATAAATAATATATAACTTATATTAAATCCTAGATTCTTAAGTTAAGGAAATATATTTCATGTATTAGTTATCCCAAAAATGTTATTGGATTACCATTTATGTGTTTAATAGTTTGAAAGTATCCATCCTTAATTTTTCCTTTATTCTATTATATGGCTTGAAATATAAGGAATATCTTGATATTCTTTGGTAGATTTTGTGATCTATTAGAATCTTATTTTAGTTCTTTGGGTATAAAAAATATCATCTTTAATACTCATCATTTGAAGAAATGATTATATTATAGTTAAAATTAGTTAAATAATGAAATTATAATTTTCAATAAAGTATATTCTATTATTTTTCTAGTATATACGATAAAGGAGTTCTGTTACTTTAGAAAAATAATCTTGAATCAAAAATGTTTTTATATTATGATCATTTCTGATTAATTGATGGTCATTTTATCCATCATATATTTATAGTTTTGTACTCATTAAACTTCTCTTGGTTATGTTCTATGTCATACTATATTACTTATTTTCTGTTAGTTTTCTCTTCCATGTTTATTTTTTTACTTCCTAATAATGTTCTCATTTTGGGAAACCTAGTTATGTGATTTCCTTCAAACTTTATTTTCTCTCTTTTCAAGTGGATGTTTTGTTAACCCTTTTTATGATGTGAGTTTTCAATAAAAATATTTTCAAGAGTCAAAACAATGATTATTGGGTTCAAATTTAAATTGTTATGATGCAGTTTATTAAATGGGGAAGAGTATAATGTCTTGGGATTTTAAAAGAGAAAACTATGTTTGATAGCATAAGTGATACACAAAACTAAACCCAAATAAACAAATATTATTTAAAGATGATTATTATAAGCTAGCAGTTAAATTAGAGGTAATGAATATGATTGAATAATTTATAAAATATTGATATGTCCTAAATATATTGATAAATTCTTAGTAAATAATCAATCATTTTTTTGGTAATGACTTTTTGTTCTTCAAAATATGTTTTCTTTAAAAATGATTTTAATTTATTTTTATAAAAAAATAATGTAATTACTTAATAGAACATTTAGAAACTTTATTTAATAATAAGAACTAAATTTTTATATCATCATATAAAAATTACCTTAGGGTGAAATTTTGTGATTTTTTAGAATATATATATTTTAGTGAATAGTGAAAAATATTTTCTTTATGTAAAATTATCATTTACGTTTAAAAATTAAGTAATTTAAAAGTTAAAATGATTCTTTTAATTTTATTTTAATGTAAAATAAGTATTATTTAGTTATATTTGATTCAATTAATTAGATTTAAATAATCATTATAGTGGATTTTAATATAAGTTTATTTTTTGGATTAAAAACACATTTTTCTGAAATCTATTTTAAAATGCATAATGTTTCTCCATTAAAATTAATTAAAATAACCCATTAATGATAAATGATCTAAATTAAATTTTTAGAGTGTATATATATATATATATCTTTATGAATTTAAATTCATATAATGAATATTAATAGTAATAGAGTTAAAGTAAAATCACATTATCCTTAAAAAATGTATTTTTCATAAAACTGTTTTCCATCATGTTTGTAAATTTTATAATAAATTAAATTATTCCGCCTCTATGAATTGATTTTTTATAAAATATATTTCATATTTTTAATAAACATAATTAATATTAGGTAAAAATGGCAACTTAATTTTTTAATAATGTGAATAGTGACTTTAGTAAATATTAATTACCATAGTAAAAGGAAAATATGTTAATTAAGGGAGAAAATAATTTAACAAAGACTAGAAACGAAGTAACCATAATAATATGAATAATTTAATTTAATTTTAATGAAAATAATTATTATATTTATTCCTTATTTTTTTACCATATAAATGATTGAGTAATTAGTTTGATAAAAATTATATTTTGATATGATAAAACACAAATTTTATTTTTAAGTAATATGAAATTTCAATTATGAAATTACTTTTATTTTAATAATATATTTTTAAAATAAATTATATTTAAAAAATATATTATTAAATTATTATTGATAAATTTAATTGATAATATAATTTTTATGATGTCAAATTTATTTTCTATAATTTTTGGGATATTATTCTCGTCAAAAATCCAACATTTATCAATAAATGTGAGTTATATTTTAAAAGTTAAAATTAACATATTTATAAAATTATTTATATAGAATTAATATTATTTTTGGAATCAAACTTCCTAAATTATCCAGTGGTTAATTTTTCAGAATTTTCTCAAACCATTGAATTTTCGGGTAAAAATTAAATACAGTACAAATATATGTTGTGTACTATGATATCATAATGACCAAAAATTGATATAATAAATAATATTAATGGTAACCATGAACAAATATTTTTTCTCATTTAAAATAATTAAATATTAATTTTATTTGATTAATTTTATAAATCCTTTATGAATCCTCTAAAACGTATAATATATTTTAAGGTTTTAAAAACATTTATTTAAGGATATGACTCATTTCCACATCATCAAGGGTATTATTTTAATAAGTTAGTCACTTGAACTAATAAAATAATTTAAAACACTCCACTTTGGAAGAAACAATGAGAAAAAAACCATGGTAAGGTTTCTAGTTTTGGTTATTTTATTATACAGAGTCCAAAACCTAAGTTTGAGAAATAATAAATAATTCCCCACACATTTCCTATATAAATGCACTAAAGCTATTATTTAGCTTCACTAATAACCTTGGAGAAAATCCTTAATTTTTCTTACCCTATCTAGAGTCCTCTTAAATTCCCTCAATCTCTTAATAAACTCCTCCCAAGCATTTGGGAATTACTCTCTCAAGGTAAGAGATTTCTCTCTTCTCATTTCCATTCAAACACCTTCTTTGTAATTAGCCTTTTGAATCTCAATTGGTTATGTTTTTATATATTTATAATTATCTCTCTAATATAAAATTTATTACATAATAATTATATACCATTTATCCCCTCACATTATAGTATTTACCTAATCAATTTCCATGTTGAAATTTAGTAAGGGATCTCCCACTTACCTTTTTATTCAAGCACATTTTTATGTTATGCCTATTATTTTCCATTTTTTCATTTTGTGATATTTTATTCCATATCCAAATTAATATACATTTTATTCATACATTATTATATACCCATTTCACTTTCATTAATCCCTCCCATGAACCTTTAGGTATAACCATTACCATGCTGAAATTTAGTAAGGGATACTCTCATTCTCATCTTTATTCAAGTATCTTTATTATCTTATATATTTTATCTCCAATTTATAATGTTGGTATATGCTCTTATATATCCCCTTACTAGATATATTATGTATAAATGATTATATACCCCTTTCACTCTCATTTATTCCTTCCATGAACATTTATACACCCCTGTTATGCTAGCGAAAAATCACCATGATTTTCTAGGCCAAAACAATTGTGTAGTGAATACCCATACCCATTTCCTATTAAGAGTTTACACCTTTATGCACTTATACTTATTTTATTGGGGACTTACATGAATTTATTCCAAAATTATTGATTTTTGAATAAAATGTCATGATAAAAGTTTCCATTTTTTATGATCTATGAGGCACACCTATGCATGAGAATGGAATGAAAGTGATGGGTATGCTAGGAAATATATAGCACTACAATGCATTGGGAAATGTTTAAGTCTCATGAGACATCATTCAAGGGATTAAGGAGTGAAAATAATTCATCATGGTACATTATACATCATTATTTCAAGGAATTTATCCTTAACCTAAGGTTCTGATGCAATTTTTAAGTTGTTTCTACATTTACCACGTTTCCTTTATATTGTAATGTTATATCATGCCTCATTGTCCATGTTTATTATTCTCAATAATTTTATTCCCCATTTATATTAATATTGTCTAAAATTTATTACTTTCTTCATGTTATGTCATTTTTATTCCCTTATTAGTCTTTATAGCTCACCCCTTTCTTATGCATATCTCTAGGTTATCCCATAAAGTTTTAATTATAAAGGAATAATATGAGAATGTTAAGGAATTATTAAATAAAGATGATGTACTTACTATCTTAAGTTTTTATGTAATGTACCTAACTCTAAAATACACTAGACTTCTCAATATTCTAGGTTGTATTATGTATACTCTTATGTAATAAATCATGAACTAATATGTAATAAAGAGTAGGGTTTTCATAATCATTCATGGCTTGAATGAATCTAAAATTTATCAAGAAATATTCCATGTTAGAATAAATCCATATAACTCATACTCATAAACCATAGTATTAACCACATTACACTATATTTTCTATATTGTATAAAGTTTTAGAGGGTACTCTAAGGATATATCTATAGTAATGGTGATGGAAAAACTATGCAGGGTTATCACATGTAGTCTTTAGGTGATGAAAACAATGTTGATATTTTTTTATTTATCTCATAAGAATTATGGGTTTCTGTAATGTATTTTTTAACATCATTCATCAAGGATATTTGGATAATATGTAAAAAATATAGAAAATAAACCATCAATAACACTTCAACAGTAAGTTTTTAAATATTAATGAATTGCTTCAATGGAAGTAAAATAATTTCACATAAAGTTTATTATTATTTTTTAACATTCCCCGCATCTCCCTTTTTCATGGGGTGTTTATTCACTTTTATTGGTCAAATGGATTGGATGTTAAATTATATCACAAATCATTTTTCAGTCCATCCTAGGACTCTCTTGTATATTTATGGTTGTTTTTTTAAATCCTTCCCAAAGACATCCCTTTTGACATTGATTAATTACATCACTTGTTACTTCAAGAGGATGGATAGTTTTTATTGAATATATGAGTGATATTCATGCACACATAATTCTTCTAGGAAGGAATTTTTCATTTTCTTATTTCACAAGGTATCTTATGATTATCACATAATTTGGGTTGGTTAATATGTATTTTACAGCTAAAAGGAAGGAAGTCTATGATTTAACACTATATTGGGTGTAACTCTATCATTTTATGTCTTGGGGAAGATAATCTATAATAATTCATTTATATAGTTAAAATCCATACAAAGGGAACTTTATGGTTTAAAACTCTGTAAGAATGTTGTGAAGGTTACCTTTGAGTTTAAATCCATCCAATAAGGCAATAAAGTTTCTTTATAGTTTAAATTCATATGGGAATATTATGGGGGTAATTTTTGAGATTAAATTCATTCAAAAAGATGATAATATTTAAATCCACGTAGAAAGGGATTGAAAATGACACATAAGAGAGATTATTTTAGTTTATAGATATACAATAATACATGAAACCCATGCATAAAAGTGTTTATTGTTGTTTAAATCCATGTAGGAAGGTGTGTTGCTCATTCTAACTTTTTAAGGATGGGATGAGGTCACACAATTTATGTTCTTAAAATCAGGACATTTTCTATAAAGTTTAAATTCATTTGTAAATAACTGCTCTATATATTTTAAGTTAATGTGGGATATACTAGTTTCCATGTAGTTTTGGGTAATGTGGAAATAATTTAGAGAAGAAAAAAACTGAAATTGTTCCAAATTCCATTTCCTAGAATTTAAACCACTAGAAGACTTAATCACAATAAAGTAGATCCTCTGGATGAGATTCTCTCCCAAGATTAGTATAACAGAATATAGTAAGGCTTTTAACCCTACTCACCACACTAAATTGAACCATGTATACAATCAATTAAAATTCACAATTCACTAAACATGCAAAGAAAATGGTAGGAAATAAAGACATGTGATGGTTTATATGGTTTGGAATTTAATTCCTACATTCATAGGAAAACACTGCCAAAATTTTCATTACTCATAAAGATATAATTATTACAATTCTCAATTGGTAATTTTTTATATATTAATAGTTAGATCAAAGTCACAATATAGTTTAATACAAGTGTGCAGGTGGTCCCACACTAGCTTTATAGTGGGGCCCAACTAGTCAACCTATAACATTGACCCCTCAGCATTCACCACCATCCATCTATTGAACTCGGTTGATTACCAATTCATTAAACCTTTCCACAAACTGATTGTCACCTCTAAGAATAAAACTTAACACATCATACATTTCTGTAATGTTTTCTTGAATGATCTATGTGAAAGTTCTTCTTACCACCTTCTAGTGAACTTACCTACTACCAATGGCTTCACACATCCATCAGAAGCTAATAACTTTTTATTAACTTTCCTACTATATTTTTCACTGTCTCTAGATGAACATCCAAGGATCTCCCTGTATTTGGGTATTTCTCCTTACAGTTGAATTAAATGGGAATTTAAACTATCTTCAATTTCTTAAAAATTTCTTGCTTGAATATTATTTCAATGAAAACTTTTCAAAACATCCAATACGTAATAAATTTTGAGCATCCTCCCTCTCTTCAACATCATGTAGTGTCCTCCTTCTATTTTTTTCACCCTGTTCCCACTATGGCACAATTTTTCCCTAGTATTTCTTGTACTAAAACCTTTTTGAGTATATCATATTGATTCTATAATTCAGTTATATTCCACAACTACAACACTTTTTCATACAGTAAATTCCATTTAAAATATAATTTCAATTAAATGTGTTTCTTAATTTCATGAAACATAGGATTTCATGCTAGGTTAATCACTCTCTGACTATCATAGTAGAGTCATCCCTCCTAGCATATTTTAAGTTACTTTAGCAATAGAATTAACCAAATAAATATTTTCTTTTCTTTTATCACAGCCACATATTATACTTCAATTTTAGACAAAGTAACCACTAGTTAAAACCAATACATTTTACTGATCATCGTCCATCCATTGGTAAACAAAAAATCTATTATACTCTTTTAGGTTTCTAATACCCCAGTAAATTTTACATAGTCAAACCCCTATATCAGATCTTCTTCCCCAAATCACTTATTTTATATTTTAATCCCTTTAAGTATTAGAAGATCTATTTTACATACTTCTAGTATTCTCTTCCAATATTTTACAAGAAATGGATGAAAACTATTATTGTGAATGAAATATCTAGTCATGCACTTATCATTTCACAAATTAAAATTACAACAATTGTTGAAAATGGAACTTTCATTGTTTTCTAGACATTATCTTCCATGTTTGACACCAAATCCTTGGATAACTTCAATTTTCTAACCATTATTTTTATATGGTATTACATATATTTATCCTAAATATTTTTATTATCTTCTATATGTAATACCTCTGAAATAGAACCAATGTTTCAGCCTTTACATCTCCCTAAATTATCATTCCTAAGATCTTCTTCTCTATTCCAATACCTTTAATCTAGACCATTTCAAACAAATCACATGTTGTCTTCTAGATCTTTATAAGTTCTGGACCAGTAAGAAGCATGTCATCCATGTACAAAAGAAGGATGATGTAACTTCCATTATCCCATGTCTTCTGATAGCAATTATGGTCTACAATTCTATTTATGAATCCTTCTTAATCAATGAAACCATAAAAATTATAATTCCATTTCTAGTTTCTCTATCCAAGACATAAATATTTCAATTCAGTATATAGAGGAAAATTTCCTTCTAATGATCCTATAAATCATTAGGTTGATTTATTTGAATCTATTCCTCCAAGTCCTCATGAAGGAAGGATAATTTTTTATCCATATTCTCAAGTTGAAAATCATCGGATTCTACCATGGTATGAACTAAATTAATGGTAGAATAAATAACTATCTATTAGAAAATTTATGATAAATCAATCCCTTCTTTATATTGGAAAACCTTCACCACTATTCATGCCTTATATCTCTTTCTTCCATTGGATTCATCTTTAAAATAGAAAACTCAATTATTATTTAGTTCTCTTTTCCCTTATGTAAACACAATCATTTGTAATTTTCCATTGAACTCCAAGGAATCCACAACTTCCTTAATATCTGAATCCTACTATTTAGAGTCACTAAGAGATTCCACTTCTTCTGGGATCTTAGGTTATCCTTCATCTTTCAGTAGTCATAAATTCATGTCAACCTCAAACCTTTAGACTGACCTCCTAACTCTAAATGATATCCTTTGGTGAAATTTCATCTCTACTCTTTCTGATAATATATTTTATGGTACTATAGATTCTATATAACTACCTTATTATACAATAAATTTCATATTTTTTCCTTATATTTCAACAGTTCTATAGAATTCATCTTTTTATAGTTTAACTTTTGGTTAGTCTGTATTAATATCTAAACTCACCAGAAGTTGTTGTCTTTCAGTATCCCCATTCAGATCAACTTTTTACTCAATAACTGATTATTTATTCTCAACATAGGAATCATCTATGTTTCAAACCTTCCATATAACTTTATCATTAAATATAACAACACATCTCATGATGATCTTCCCTTTATTATCATCTCATAGCTGAAAACCAAAATATTTATTTCTATAACCCATGAGAAAATAATCCTTGGAATTCACCAAAAGATTATCCATATCCTTTAAATCAATGTGATCATAGGTAAAACTTCTAAATATTCTATGGTGGACAACTTATAGTAGTTTATCATACCATATATATTCTATAATATCCTACCCAACTGCTAATGAACACTTATATTGAAAATATAAGTCATTTTTTTAACTACTTTGGGACAAATTTCCTTGAGAATCTATATGTGTAACTTCATGATCCTAGATTTATCTATAAAATTATGATTAATTCTTTATACTACATAGTTATACTATAGTATTATGGGAATTTTCTTCTTCATCTTGATCCCTTTATTTCTGTAAAAAAAATTAAGTTATTAACATTTTACTCACCTCTATTTTCATATCATAAACATAATAATTTCTAAACAGTCTCATTTTTTCCATGGATTTCCATTAAAAACATTATTGAACGTGTCTAATTTATGTTTTATAAAGTAACCCCAAACCATAATTTTTAGAATCATAAATTACTATAATGAAGTAAAGATAACCATAATAGGATTGAATTTGGGCTAGCCCCTACACATCAGAGTGAACAATATCTAACTTTTCAATAATGGGATTTCATACTATCAAATTAAATAACACTCTCTTATACTTCCAAATCACAGAGCTCTTGAAAATATTTATATCAATATGATCAAGATTAATCATGACTTTAACCATTATAACTTTCTTGTTTTTCTCACCAAGATGTTCGAACCTACAATTCCTTAATTATAGATCTTCAGAAGTTAGTATTATATCAATTGCAACACCATGTGGTCATATAATAAGATAATGAGTCCCATAATTTACTCTGTGCACCACATCCATGGACCCTCATGTCACTTTCTAAACTTCCTTGTTTTATATTATTCCATAGCATACCTCATCTAATTCACTAATAAAAATTAGGTTCTTCTATATTCTATGGATGTGTCTAACTTCTTTGAGTCACGAAAAATCTTTGTTCTTCATTTGAATATTAACATCACCTTTTATTGTTGTTTCAAAAGCTTTATTATCCACCAAGTGAACCTTTCTAAATATTTTAAATATATAATTAACCATTCATCCATGATTTTCATTGAGTATAATGATGCACTAGAATAAAAAATCCACAATTTATCCAAAACATATTAATACCAAGTTTCTACTTCCCTTGTATGTATTCATAGAATTTTTACGCCTATAATATTTCCTTCTGGTTACTTTCATATGACTTATCCAATCCTTCTTGATATTCCCAAATTTCACACTTATCCATCATGTAAAACTAGGGACAATTTAATTCCCTGGACTTTTATCATGAGATTTATCTTTTTATTATTTCTTTTAACCTCTCCTTTATGGTGAGTTCCCCCTTCCTTCAGAATTCAAAGAATTAATTATAGGTTCATGGAGCTCTCACCTCTAGAGTTATTCATTTAGGATTAAGTTTTGGACATCCCAAAATACCAAGTTGGTCTTTCCATAGGAGTTTCTAATTGTTTCAACCATTGTATCCTACAATTTTATAGTGATGAAAATAGTAGAATTTCCCAAAAATCATCCATAAAAGTTACCTTTATATATTATAGTTATATCTAGATCATATTGAAATCATTCACATGGTACACAATGATCTTTCCTTCCTATATATTCATATTAAATAACTAACACATTAAGAACACATTACTAAGTTTCATAAGCTTCTTTTAAATATATCATAGGGACTCCATCAACTTTTTTATAGTTTTCTTATCCCATATATTAAAGGCCACGATCTGGGCCTATGATATCCCAAAAAAACTAAAAACTTTCTTATCCAATGTTTCCAATTCAGCTTTATTTATAACTTCTAGTTTAAATCCATCCAAAATGACTTATAGGTCCTTTTTATGAGATAATCATGCATATTCCTCTTCCAAAAACCAACCTCTATTCCATTAAAATTATCAACTTTAACCTTACCTTCTGTTAATGTCAGAACTTTCAAAAATTGTAAATTCCCATTAGAGATTAATAATGCTAAGGAAAGAGTGTGAGGATAACCATATTATAGAAGAAGATTGGAATCATTTTCACTCTACCCACTTCACTAAATTGAACCTCACATATGATCCATTAAAACTCACAATTCAATAAATATTAAAAGTAAAAAATGGGAAATAAATATGAATAAAGTTTTATATATTTCATAATTTAAGTTCTACATCCACAGGAGAACACTGCCAAACTTTTTATTAATCATAATATGTAAGGAATAAAATTCTCAATTGGTAGATTTTTATATTTGAATAGTTATATTGAAGTCATAGTATATTTCAATACATGTGTTCAAGTGGTCACACTCTAGATTTATAGTGGGTCCTAGATAGTCAGCTGGTAACACCAACCTATGACTTTTATAGTCATCCATCCATTAAACATGGGTTATTACTATTAAATTTTGATTTTCTCGGCCAGATGGTCACATCACGGTAGATAATATTACGGCTTTTTATTTTTATCAAATCCTACTTAGATTATCTCGGTGTAATTTTTTATTTCCCCCTTTCGATGAACTAGACCAATTTCATTGTATTCCCATATTCATTTTATGTCAGTAACTTCCAACCAACATGCCTTCTGTTAATGTTAGTCACACATCCAAGGACTACCTTATCTTCTTATTTCTCTCCTTTCAATTGAATGAAATTGAAATTAAAACTAGATTAAATTTCCTAATTTTAATAAATTTTATATAATATAATTTAAGTTTATATAGAAAGAACCACACTATGTAGTTTAAGTTCATATGGGATAAACCTTCTTCTCTAAAATTTATGGTTATATGAAAAATGAAACTAGGTGTAAGAGGTCACCTTATATTGATATTAAAATAAGACTTGTGATGGTAATATTGGGATGTAATTAAAACTATACAAGATAATTCATTTGGATCCCATATAGGAATAGGAACATGAATGAGAGGATCTTAGGTGAGAGGAAATATTTCTATGCTAAGCAACCTATTCTAACACATATGTGGTAAGCACGCATCGGGTAAAACTTATTTAAAGTTGGATTAGGGGAACCAAAACTTATTTGAAGAAAAAACTATCATTATAATTAAAATATTATTAATAAACAGAAAAAACTTTATAAATGATGGAGGTTTTGTTAGGTTAGAATGAATTTGGTGAAATGATGTTAACTTAAAGGGGTTATTCTAGGGTTTTCATCACATAAAATACTTTGTGAATTGATCCCTTAATTTGGTATTTTAAAATTTTGTGAAATTTCATACATATGTAAAGTTTGATATAGTATAATTTTTTGTGAAATTACTTGTACAATGATATTTTCTTCTTGTGCTCCTTTCATTTTTATCCTAAAATTATCCTTTAGGAGTTATTATATCCTTGAATATTCCTTATTTTTTTTATTGTATAAGATGTCTTCTCTTGATATTTGTCATTATTTCAATTTTTTAAAATAGTATATTAATAAATAAAGTGTGGTGGTGTAAAAAAATTATAACTTTCATAGCATCATCATGATCATGTTTGAGTTTTATGATTACAAAGGTTGGAAGTTTGTGTATTTATTCAAGTGGAAATTTCCATATAATTTTTAGTGGAGTAAAAATTCTCTAAAATTGTTTTTTATATTCATGTAAATATTTCAGGAAAATTTATTAGTGTATAAAAATTTCTCCCTTATAATTTGATTCATTTGGAATACAAAGAATCATATTTTAAAGAAAAAATAAATCACTCTAACACATTTTATACATTTCAAATGAGATGTCAAATGAACCACTTATATTTGTACATAAAACACATAAAGTTTATTATGAAAATATTTTTTCTTCTAGGAGGGAGTTAAATAATTAGTTGATTATAATAAAAATGAAATAATTCAAAAATTAGTTTCATTGAAAATGAAATTATTTTTTTAGGTGAAAAATAATAAAAAATTTCAAGATATGTTTCCAAATACATATCTTTTATGATTAGGTATAAATATCACTAATGGAAATTTTTAGTTAAGGTTTGGTGGTGATGATATTGTGGATGATTTATTAATTAATGAATTTGAAACAATGTAAAATTATGATAATGAAGATATTATATAAATTTAAGGAGATGGAGATAGATATGAGATATAAGATTATGATAAAGATAAAGACGAATATTAAGGTAATGTAAAAAAATATTGTAAAAAAAATATTTATTACTTTAAATAATTATTCATGAAATATTCATTTTAGATTGTATTTATTATTATTATTTATCTTTATTTTTGTTTATATTTTATGATTTATATATATAGTGATGATTTATCAGACATTTTTCATAGAATGGTCATCACTCCCTTACCAGAATATGATCATGATACCCCAGTATCAAATCTATATGAGGCGGATGTTAGTGATGGTTTATCAAGGTTGGGTTGTGGTCATACCTAGACAATGATTATAGATACTATTCTAGAGTGATGTTTTCCTCTTTATTTCAATCCTCATGTAAGGAGGTAAGTTTATATATGTATGTGTGTGTGTGTGTTATTAAATTATCATTTTTATTGTTATCATAAATATCTCAAAGTGATGTCTTAGGGATTTTGGGGATTTTCTTTTAAAAAAATGTGTTAAAAAAGTTACAGGGTTATAAAGGCCTTAAAATAGTCATGAATGAGTGGATCTAAAAGTCTTTGAAGGTGTTCAGTAAGATGCATAGAAACTTAGAGAAAAGGAAGTATTTTCACACAAGTTTGGACGTATGTAAAGTTGGAAATATTGATCCACTACATTTTGAAGAAAATGAAGGATTCTCATGCAAATAAAAAAGATTCACAGAAGTGGAGTTATGAAAATATACTATTTAAGTGGAGTTTTTTGAAGTTAGCCTCAATATAGGCGACACATTTTACAATCATGGATAACTTTTGTGAGATATTTTTCTAATAATAAATAGGACACTAATCTATTATTATGGTAGATAAAGAGATCAAGAATTAGAGAAAATCTCATAGATCTATTTTCATATAAGACTTATGTGAGTGTATTTCTTATTCAAAGAAATTTTATTTGACAATCGGTTGTTTGAGAAAAAAAGAGGTTTTGTTTCATGAAAAAGGGTTTGTTTGAATGTGAGTTATGTTAACATCTTTCATGAAAAAAGTGAGTTTCAAAAAAGTGAGTTGCACGAAACTCAATAAAGATGACTAGAATCTCTATGGTAAATTTGAATTCATCACTTGGATGAAAAAATAGATTTATGAAACACTAATTGTGGTGTAATAAAAGGTGATTCACCTCATCATAAGTATATACTGAAGGAACACTGATCACATTTCAACATAAAGAGATCCGAGCTTTTAATAAGTTATTGGTAATGAACTAAAAGGGATAATGAGTCCACTCTAAACCTATCAATAAGTAGTGAGCTTGATTAAGATATTAGTGAGTTATATAAATGTGTTTGGTAGTGAACTAGTAGGTATAGTGAGTTTTCTATAAAAATTTTACACAATTAAGAACTTAGTGGATCCTAGTACTTCAGTACATCACCATTGTATTCTTTATGAATTAGCCCAGTGTCAGTGGACCAATTAAAATTGATTGTTTCTCTGTTTTACTTTCTTTATCACTTCATATATATTATGATGTAGAAATTTGTTCCCAATAACAGTATAATAATATTATTTGGTAGGTTCATTTAAATAAATCGACATTCCTAGATTTACCCCCCCCCCCACCACCACCACCACCTGAGGGTATTTGCCTTAATTTGGGCCAATAATTTTTTTATTGATCAGTTTTTTGATTATGTTATTAGTTTTTCACACCAATTCTTTATCTAGGATGTTGATACATAGTTTATCTTTTATATGTAAGGATTTAATGTTAATAATAACTATTTATATATTCCTTTATTTCAATTGTATTAGATTTTAATGGATATGTGTCATCTAATATTTGATCATTGGAAGGTACACTTCCTGTAAGTTATATTTATTTTTTTAATTAAATATTTTTAATGATAACATAGGTCCTATGATATCTTATTAAATATTTAATGATACCCTCCATCAATAATTCATGGTAAGAGAATGCATAAGTACTTTCACTAGTTTTTTAACAATATTTAGGGGAGAGTGATTCAAAGAGTTTCCCCAACTATCTTTCTTGAGATTTGTGTGACCCATTAATCTGAATATATTTATTTAAAGGAATATAAGTGTATTTACACATACTATATAGGTAAGCCTTTCAGTAAGAGATCATTTATATATATATAGATCCTAGTGAGTTGGGATATGAGTCACAAATCTTGGATTTTTACTTTTATTCAATATCAACAGTTTATGTTAAGTATCATTTTTTATTTCATGTTATTACTAAATAATAATTATATATGTTTAATTTAAAATGTTTATTTAATTTATCTATATCAAGGTAGATACTTTTGTTACAAATTTTTATGCGTATAATAGTATGTACACTGACTATGTTGCAAGAAATATTATCGATGTGAGAAATCATAATATTTTGGTTTGTATATAATTTTATTACTTTATATTAGAATAGTGTGTGCACACACACATATATTATATGTATAGGAATATATTCATGAATGAATGTATATATTTAATTATGTATTAATTTAATTTTTTTATTACTATACTTTCTTCTGAGGAGTGTGAGGTAGAGACTCTCACATGTAGGATAGTCTTGATAGAACCTTGGTTGGAGAGAATATTAATTAGGATCAGAACTCATACCAATTGTGTTTTGCTGAATATATATCACTTAAATTGAATGTTATTAGGAATTTTTGAGTGATTTGGGTTGTCTCACAATCGACATTAACCAGTATTTTTAGTGATTTAATCCTTTCATCATTAACAACCTTGTGGGGACATTGAATGGGATTATAATCCTTTTTTATTTTCCACTATCAAGAGAGGTTGATATCATAGGAGGAGATAATCAATAGAATGAAAAATGAGAATTAATATTTTTTTAACACCCCACATATGAATTAGGTTCTATTTCGATTTAATTTTCACCAAAAATCATTTGGTTGTCTTAGAGTGTTAGAGGTGTTAGAAGGCACTCTAGGGTTCATTTGGAAAGAAACGTTTGGTGTTTGGACATCTTTTATGAAGATAAAATCCATTGGGTACCCAGTGGTTTGTTAGTGGGTATGTGGTGGAACCCTAGGTGAGTGGGTGGTTTTGTGATGGCCACTGAGTGGTTGGTGACATTGGAATGGGTACCTTGTGGGTATCGGGTACCTGGTGGGTTCTTACTTATTTTTAAATAAATTTATTAATAAATTAATTTATTAAATGTATTAAATGTAAATCCCCCTTCATTTATATTCATTTAGTTGTAAATCCACCTTCTATATCTCCCTTAATTTCTTTTTTCTCATGTAGTGGATCTTTTTTAATTGGGACTTAAAATTTTGGGTCATCTGTCACAGAAGATCAACTTAGAAAATCTTAATTTCCTTCTCTGATTCCTTCACTATTTGTATATCATTATCAATGTGAATCATAGATTATGACATAATTTTAAAATATGTTCGTGTTTATCTTTTTTTTATTTATTGAATCCAAATTGATGAGTAATATTTTATGGGAACAACTCTACTAGACCCAGTTAAGTGGTCCCTTTCTCTCTTATAGGTTTTTATGAGAATGGTATGCATCGTATGAAATATGGGATGTTCCAACCATATGCACAAGACTTACTATAAATTATAAAAAAAATTTCTTGATTACTTTGTATTGAGTGAGACACATTAGGTTCATGAGTGGTCTTATAAGTAGTTTGCATCAATGACATGGTCACTAACAACTATTTGTATTGTAGTTGTGTTATGGAACCTTGACTTTGGACCTAGAATGGGTGACTTATACATGACACGTGACCTTAAGATTCATGTGTGGTGTCATATACCATTCCTTGGTGAGTAATATAATGATAACACAAAATCCTAAGGGTGTTCAAGAATATATGTGAGACTTTGAGTGAGTTGGGGTCTTGAGAGCATGAACCTTTATGTGATAAATAAATTATGAATGCCATATATTTGTTATAAGTTGTGAATAACTTCCTAAAATAGTTTTTGGAAGTTTATCATCCACCATGAGTAGGTGGTGGTGTCTCATACACTCTAATTGATATGGTGATCCATTGTTCATCATCAATTAGACATATTGGTGGTACCTCATACCATTAGATTTGGTTAGTGGTGGTGTATTGTCTACACTTAATCTGTTGGTGGTATATCATTCATGTGTGGTATTCCAATGGTATTGTTAATGTTGGTACATCATGCCACACCTTAATATTTTATAATATATTTCTTATTAAATAAATTTCATTTCTTATATAGATTTTGTTACACACAACACTGAGTTTAGAAAAACCACGATATACGATTAAAATATTTAAATGTGGTTCTTATAACCTAGTCGTTAAAATTACTAGTATGGATAATAAAATCCAATTTTTAAAAATTATGTATAATTATTTTATATAAATAAAACATATTGGTAAATAAGTACTTAATTTTTAATAGTCTTTAAATTCTTCAAAAATATATTTTTCATCAAAAAAATTATTTCATTTTTTAGAAAATAATATCATTAATTTATAAAAAAAATAGAAATTTATTTTTTAAAAATTAAATTCATTTTTTAAATAATCATTTCAAAATTAACTTATCATGAAAGTTTTGGGATTTTTTGAAAAATATTGATTATTCAATGGCCAATCAATTTTTTTTCATTTTCAGAAGCCGGTTTATGGGTTCCCAGTACCCCACTACATGATACCAGAACAACCACATTCATCAAAACAAAATAACTCCAAAAACCAAAAATCGTGATAAAGAAACCACGAACCAGGGTGCAAGAACATCAGAAAGGCTGGCCAAATCCACCAAGGATTACCTTGAGTGTCCCCCGGTGCGACCATCGACACCAACCCAAATCCTCCCATTGGTAAACTTCAGAGGAATTCACCCAGCCTTCAAGTGATGAAATGTACCTCTAGGATCCACCCCCAAGGACGTCAAAGAAAACCAGAATGAAGATGACCATATCCTAACATCATTAGCAACCTGACCTGCAGACAACTCAAAAGTCCCACCAAAACACTTTAAAAGAAACGTGAGAAACAAACCCAATCAGTCTAGAGGTGAAGCCTCATAAGAAAATGAAAAGTTACCAAAGCATAGCCTTAGCCTATTATAGCTTTCCTCCCTATACAAATTCCAATTCATTAGCCATACCTTAGCATCAGTATCTTCCCCAATAACATCTTCAAATTGGTCCTCCATTTTTTCCAATGTTCGGATATATTCTTCTTTACTAATTTTTTGATCATTGAAACCTCTAATTATGATCAAATCCTGTTTTTAAATCCATTTAACATGCTTGTTGTTGACCTACACTTCGATAGATCTTCCCATCATATCAGCCTCTTCCCGTGGGATATTAATATACAGAAATTCTTCTACCATGTCCTCCTTGGAGAAAATGATAGGTTCTTTTATGTTCTTTTCCATTTTAGTAGCTCTTCCCATTTCATTATTGTTCTCCTTGGCTGAAACCTGAGAATCATCCTGCATGACAACCATGGAGGATGACATTTCCTTCTCACCTGGCTTATATTTTTTACCTGACCGTGTTTCCATCGGCTTCGGTAAGAATGAGTAGTCCTTGTGTTCTCTCCCTTTATTCATCTTGAGTAACTTCCCCTACTCATGGACCTTGTCAACTCCCGAACCCCCCCTCAATCTTTCCGTCCCCTCCAGCCTGAGAAGACTCATTGGTGTCCAAACACCCAAAGGAATTGTATGTCATAACACCATCCTGAATCAAACTCTTCCTAGTTGGTGTCTCGGAGCCCCCCGAAGAAGCAGCACACTTATCAAAGGAGGGTTGTGACACCTCTACCCCTCCAGTCCAAACCACAATTTCTTTCTGTGACTGCGAAGTGGACTACTCAACCAACTTAACCACGGATTTCCCCATTTCTGGAGCCCTCATATCATCCTTGGTCTGAGAAAACACCTTCTTTACATAAGGTTCAGCCACCTGTGTTGAAACTGTATTACTCTGCACTTCCCTGCTCACAACCTGAAGACTAGAATCAACCTTCCCCGCCTGCATTGATACCTTTATCTTTTGAGTACTTCATCTGCAATCTGCAGCCACATGACCCAGTCGGCAACAAGCTGAACAAAACTCCACCCTTTGCTCGAAAACCACCAGTTGCTTCGACCGAACCTCTTACCCAGCTTCAATCCATATCGACTCAACCGGGGCCTTCGACACATCAAACTCCACCCACATACGTGGATTGATCGGGTGACTCATGGAGGCAGTACGCGCATCAACACAGAGAAATCAACCCACTAAATTACCTATCATATGCATAATCGTAGGGTTTTGAAAAGGAAGAGGTAATTGAGGAAGACATACCCAAACTGGAATTGTTGTAGAATCACGATTCAGATAAATATCAAAGCTCAAACGAAAAAGAAAGAATCCACATCCTCCATAATTCATGGGTGCAATCGATATAGCTCGAGTCAGATCTTCCAGTGTAGCACATCTCACCATCAACTGTCTTCTATCCAAAAGGCTGACAACTGTCCATTCTCAAAGCCCCCAATAATCAAAGACGAATCTGTCGAATTCATCCACTGAAGGCCTTTTATTCCTAAATCATGAAACCAAAGTAAGATTAAGAATCCCCTCTGCCTCCATAAACTCCAAAGCATACAGCGCAAACCCAAGCTCGCCATCCCAAAGGCCAGGGAACTTCGGGCCAAGGTCACACTCTAGGAAGGACGGTATGGAACTAGGATCTGTGAAGGGTTGAAAATCACACCTCTGGTCGTTATGAGGGAACCAAAAATCCTCCCCCCTCTTGCCGACTAGAGGCTGAGGGGGGAAGTCTCCTAATTCATTAGGGTTACACCATCGTTAGGGTTACGCCATCGCCGAAATCGATCCCCCCCTCTCAAAATCTTGGATTATCAATGAATAGAAAAAAATCGATTTTTGTAAAAGTTTCATTTCTTTATAATGAAGAACCCCCCATAATATTTTGAATCGGGTAATAAATTAATATAAGCCTCATTTATATTCAAATAATATTGTTAATTACATATGAATCAACAATATGTGTGATCTTGGTATAACAATACTTTTATACTTAAGAGGGAATGTTTTCAAAAAAATGTTTTTTATCGCACTTTATCGAATACTTATAAAATAAATTTATATCACTTATATGGATTAATTTTGATAAAATGTATTCCATATTTATAATCATACCAACTAATATTATTTAATCATTTTAACTTAATTTTTCTTCAAAATGAATAGTAAAAATGGTAAAAAATCATCACCATAGTAAAATGGTAAATTAGGTTAACCAAGGTGAAAAATAAGTGATAAGGCCACCATTTTTAATATTCATTCATATTGGATGAATTTATTTCAACCTTGATCACCTTAGGATATTTTTTTATCATACACTTTTCTAGGGAGGTTACCTATATAATATTTTAAGCAAAGAAAAATACCAAATGTCACTTTCTTACATTTAAATATCTTGTATGTGTTTTCATAGGAAAAAAGAAATTTTTGAATGAATATTAATTATGATTTTGAGATTAATTAAATTATTTTAATTATGGTGATATATTTATAATTTTTAGTGATTATATATTTACCTTAAATTCTTATGCAACGTTGACACTGTATTTAATTAATTAGTATAAAAATAATATAAATGATTTTGAAAATATTAAAAGTAATATAATTAGACATATTTATAGTTTTCCAATATTTTTAGAGATTAATATATCATATTAGTGGTTTTTTAAAAGTATATATTTTAATTCAACATTTTTCTTTGTTTATTTAATGTCAAATTAAATAAATAGTCTCAAAAATGAAATTACTGTTATTTTATAATAAATAATATTTTATTTAATGCTTTAAAATTACTAAAAATATGATATTGATCCGATTTATTTTTTTATGTTTAAAAATATCATATATTTTCTATTTATCTCTCAATTTTTCTTTAATAGTAACTATTTTGACCCTTAAAGAGCAAAAACATCATTATCACAGTAATTGTCAAAAAGGGTTAACATGGGTTAAAACAAATAGATAAGGGTACAAACCTAATAAAAAATTATCAAAATATTACTTTATAATATTATTTCTACCTATAATCATCCTATATTATAATTATATTAGTTTTTATTCTTTTTAAAATGAAACTAAATTTATATTAATTTAATATTTTAATAAATTCTAAAAGTGTTCTCCCCTCACTTTTAAAAGGGAACCTCCTCTCCTCTTTTATTTAGACGTAAAAAGTATTCTTTTTTTTTACAATACCTTCTCAAATATCTTCTTTATTCCTTTCCCACATCCTAGATTCATTTTTTTATTATAAAACCCTCCTAGGAAGGCTTTTGTAGTGAACCTAAAGAGGTTGTCTAAAGAAGAGGTGTCGTTCTTAACCAAACATTTTTTTATTTCTTCTTATACCTCCATAAAATATTATTAGACCATGATGATATAATATTATATTTATCTCCCAAATACTTATATTTTATTATATAAATTTAATATCCTACATCCATCTCCTCTCCCATTAAATTGTAAATGAAACCATCGTTTGTGTGTACTGTGAACCACCGCCATGTAAACCGATGTAATTATTTTTCCATCTTCAACTCTCACAGATCTTTATGATGATGGATTTAATGTATATATATTATATTAATGTAATATTTATCATTATTTAAAATTAATATATCATATACTTTCATACCTTTCCATTCATTTAAAGATGATAACATCGCTCGTGTGTACGTGTGGATTACCACCTCCATGAAGAGATGTGATTCATTTTCATTATTGAATCACATGGATGGTATATATATGTATATTTAAATAAATAATATGATATTTATGATATAATGATAATTATATAAATATAAAAAATCACTTACTTTATTTCTATCATGATTATTGAAAAATGAATATGTTACTCATGCATACTTATGGCTTACCATCTCCATGATTGTAACATAGATAATTTTTCATAACCATATTTAATGCTTGGTTTTAAAACTATTATTGATGTATAAAATGATAATTATGACCAGATTATTATTCTAGATATTATAGAACAGTGATAATTTTTATTATAGTCAACCTACCAAAGTTGTTTTGGACATATGAACTGAATATCATTAAAACATCTGGCGTGAAATTAATTTATTAAGTAATTAAATATAACATGTTAATAAATAAAATTAAAGGAATAATAAACTTGAAAAAAATTCTTAAGTAATTAAATAATTAATATATTTTTAATTCTATACATTAATTTATTTTATATGGTGTATATATTGTTGTTTTACATGTTATATCATAAATACTTCATAATTAATGGTATTTTAATTTTCATTCAAATTATTTCATCGAAGTGTATTTGACTTCAAAGTTACCGAGTGGTAAGGGGTTTCATAACTCAATTTATTTTTAATGGGTTATATTACTTCTTCATTATATTTGATATTCTAGGATTATGTGTGTAATTAATTTTAATTGTTTTATATTTTATTTACATGTGTTTTATATGGATTTACATTTGTTACACATAATCAATTAATTGTTTAATTCCCACTTCAATGATACAATATTTATAAGAGATTTCATCTCAATTTCCACTTCATTGAGACATATTTGGTATTATGATCCTATTTATTTTTATGAGTTGTATCTACGACCCCTTTGATATGTTATATCATTAATCTTATTACTTAAATGTTATTTAAAGTTTTATTTTAAGTTATTATTTCATGGGTATTAAGATTCAAAAGTTACCAAAGTGGTAAGGGTTTATTTCACAATATAATCATTATTTGAGATTGTTTATTTTTAAGTCTCTAATAAGAGAATTATTTGATATTTCTATATTAAACCCAATATAAATTCTTATCTTTTTATTGTTTATGAAAATTATAAGTTTTCCTTTTAGTTTTCTCTTTTAAATTCTCAAGATACCGAAAGGATATTTTTAAGGAAAACCAATTTTGTTTTTCTACTCAATCGATAATATTTTTATTCCATGTCCATATTTTCCATAGAATATTTTAAATAATTATTTTAAAATCCTCTAATTATTTATTAAATACATTTTTAACCAAATTTTATTTGTTACAAAATGATTTAAAAGGAATATTCTTGTTGTTTTCCAAATGAGGTACTCTTTGAATTTTTACTAAAAAAGTGAAAGGAATCTTTGTTGTTGTATACTTGGCAATATCCAAATTTCCCACCACAAGGACCACTTAATTATTTGAATATTCCTTCACAATATTGTATGCTTCTCTTAAAAGAAACTTTTTTCCTAATATTTGGTAGTTTTTAGTTTTTAAGAGTGATATTGAAAGTTAAAGGGTATTTTCCTCAAGAATATTTTAATGAACTTTCTACGGTATTTATATTCATCAAAGAAAACAAAAATTTATTTAATTATGATCCATTGGGAATATTTTGTAATGATGACATCCTTATTCTTTAGCTGGATGGTTTATGATTAGTTTGACTGGGAAAATATTAAAATTTCTTGTGTTGGTTTTCTAATATAAATATTTATGTTGATTATTTATTTAATTATTAAGATCCCCTTATATATGATGAATAAATTGGACTTGGTAAGTGATGGTATAGGCCCTATATATCGCCTAGGTGCATCTATATGTCCCATAATACAAACTAGTTTGGGTATTTAGTAGAGGCCTTATAAATTTTTATAATATTTTTTGGCACGAGGCATTGACAATAAGTTTATGATGTCCGAGATTATGAATTCCATTATTATGAGATTAGTTATTGATTTCCATTTGATTATTTGAATAGTTATTATATCCATGGATAAGTTTAAAGTTCATGCGATTATTTTTGTAGAATTATTTGATCATCATGTATTCCTACCGTATTATTCTTCATGATCAAGTTATTGATTAAATGGAATGTATTTTCAGTTATCTAAATTTCAAAATTGATTGTGTCTTATTTACTCATGATATTTTTTACTATATATAACCCTTAATAATAATTTTGGCTCGCCCCTTATTTTGTCTCCTTTCCCTAGGATATGAAGAAAGAGTCTTTGAATCAGTTCAAGTATGTAGAATATATACTTACACTATGTTTTATTTTTATGTTTTCAAATGTAATGTGAGATTAAAGTATGTATATAGTTTACCAAGACTACTAAACTATTCAGTCCTTCGATATATGATTGATTCTATCTTATGCCAATTTAATAAAATAACCACTATATATGGGCTTCTAGGGTCACGGTATTCACACATCATTCGCCTATATATTATTGGTAGTGGTACATTATCTACATAGATATTGGTGGTGGTTGTATATCATCCACCTTGATATTGATATTGATGGTGTATCATCCACCTAGAAATGATTGGAGGTGGTATATTATCCACCCGAGCAATCAATATTTCTAGTGCCTCATCCACTTATGGAGTGTCTTGTTGTTAGTGAATCATCCACCTGATATGTGTATCAGTGATATATCATCCTCCTGAGTATAGTTGGTGGTGGTATATCATCCACCTGGGGTTGGTGATTCCGTATTCACCAGAAGATGCATCATTCTCTATTGATATTGGGTTGGTGATAAATCATTCACCTAGATGGGTTTTGATGGAGATGTGTCATTCACTAGTTGGTACTTGATGTTGATAGATAATTCACCTAGGTTATGAGGATATGAGTGATATTTTTTTCATCCTTGAGGTGTTCTAAGACCATAGGTGTATCATCACATTATGGCACTGTGCAATGAAAGTATGGTTCAATGTGTCTTAGTTACCAAGAATTACATAATGTGATGGGTTATTTATTTATTTCTTTATTATAATTATATAATGAGCATGCACTTTTATTTACTAAACTTGTTAGAGACACCATTGGTGGTGTCTTGCTAACTTGTACTCACATCCTTCTCAAGTACACTAGTTCCCAAGAAGACTTCATCATCATAAACCAAGTAAGGTAAAAGGCCTTTCAACTATATAAGTATGAGCTAATGGATCTTGGTTGGCATTGTGAGATGGGACCGCACTAGGGATCAAGACTAGTTTTGTGGATATCTCATGTTTTATTTATTTATTGATATTATTTTATAAGATTTTATCATGGTAGATATTTTTTACACTTTTATGACTCTTATGACATATATAAGGTCTCATTTTTGTATGGAATAAAGGTTTTTATTACTTTTATATGACTCTTAGCTAATATATTTATTTTTACATTATTTTTATGTTTGGATGATTACTATTGATATTGATTTATAGTTATATATACCAAATAGGGTATAGTATACCTATGATATACATATATCCTTGACACTAGTTATAAGCCTCTGAAATATATAGAGGCATACCTAAGGTGTTTGGCACCTGGTTTGGTCATGGTGATGGTGAATCATACCTAGTACACTAAAAATTGGTACCAGAGCCTTATTTTATTTTGTCCTATTATTTAGGATGTGGTATATAGAAGGCATGAAGATATATAAACTTAAGGAAAATTTATATTTTTGATTACTAATTTATCAAGTATCTAACTCATGTGTGAGTAAATTCTAGATTACCATGTATGGGAAATTTTAGGTTACCAGGGATGGGATAAATGGTTTAATGACCTAAAGGGATTTTTTTATTATTTTTTAATAATACACCTTTTAAGGGGTGAGGTGGAACCCTTACAAGGCCCAAATTCTTATAGATAATTACATAACTTGTAGGTATTTGAAGAAATCACCTAGACAAGACAACTTGTAACTACTCCTTCCCAGCACATGTTATGATATTATCACTCCCCCTTCGCAAGGCTGGTTGGCTAGTTGTCCTGTGCAGAGCTGCACAGGCCCGGTGCCGATGGAAATTTCATACCCTATCATTCTTCCAATTCTGAATAGCTTGCTCTGGATAATGTTCCTTCTTTTATCCTCATCTAAAGCTTTTTCCCCTTATAGTTTTATTGGTACATCTATATATTCATGTGGCCCGAAGTCCTTGGGGTGGCTTGGAGGCCTTGAGGTGGCCCTAATGCCTTGAGAGACAATTGGCCCGAAGGCCTTGGGTGGCCCGAAATCCTTGCAGGACCTGAGGACCAAACTGGTGGACCAAAGGCCTATATGGTTGAATAGTTCTAGCTGCTACAGTACTGAATAGTACCTTCTACAGTACTATTATAGTGCCCACTACAGTGATGCTAGAGTACTACTATAGCAACTCAGAAATATTTCTCCACCTGGATTTGATCTCGGGTCTCTTGGATGTCCTGAAATCCTTGCAGTACTGTTATAGTACTGCTATAGGGATGAGATAGATATTATTTATTTTTAAGATATATAGTTTTTTTATTTTTAAAGAATATGGGTTTTTATTTTATGGTTAAGTGGGTTTGTCTCTTGGCTTAGAGTGGTTATATAGCATGTGTTCATTTTTCAAACTCAATATGTATGGATCGCATTATATTCATATAAGTGTATATAATTGATCTTATGGTTATGATGTAGGGTTACATTATTCCATGATAACTTATATAGATTTTTTCTAAATAAATTCTTGGTGTAAATATACTTAACCAACCTTTGGATATTAGATTTTGTCTTCGGAATATGATGTTTGTTCTTTCAGACCTATGTGAGATTATACCTGACCTAAGAGTGGGTAGACTGGGATAGACTCAAGCTAGGATTTATGAGACCCTTATATCATAGGTTCTGTATTTAGAGTATAATGGTGTTTGATTGTTATTTATTAACCTAAAATATAATATTAATATTTTTTATTTCATTTGATATAAGTCATGTGCTTGTAGTGATATTCCCTAGAGAAGACATCCTATTAAGTTCCAAGTGGGTGGGAAAAAGTATTCCCACCAACAGTGAAACCATAGCCACCTATTACATGTATTCCTTTTATTGACTAGTATTTATAATATAATTTTATCTAGTTATTATAGTCTTTAGGGAATGTGGAATCGAGAGTCATGCCAACCATTCTAGATCTAACTAGAGAGTTACTAATGAAACATCCAAAAATATTTACGGGTGAGGGTGGACTAAAGTCTACTAAAATCTAGATAGAGTGCATATAAAGAAACTTTGACCATATTAATAAACCCCCTGAGAGGTGGTTTATTCATGTTTCCTACATTCTTTGAGGACCATAGAATCACTAGTGTGATGTTATAGTCCAGGAATACTAGTATGTATGGATAACCTGGAATAATTTTTAGACTCACTTTTTTAAGTATTTATTTATAGAAATTTTAAGGGTTGATATGGATAGGGATTTTATGAATATTGTTCAAGGGGAATTTTGGTGATGGATTATACCACCCACTTTATTAGGTTATTGTGGTTTTCACCTGCACTGTAGGAAGACAAGACTATTAGGGTCAAGTATTTTGAGGTTCAATTGATCCATTCTATTCAATCATAAAGAAATATATTTCACTTTATATTTTCTCCAAGGTCATGAATTAATCCCTTATTAAAAATTAAAACTAGATTGAGGGTGGTAAATATAATTATAAATCTTCTTATGTAATGGATAGAAGTGTATTATCAAGAAGTAGTAAGTGGAGGAATGAGGAGTCTCTCCAACAAAGAGATAGGAAGTCTATTCAGGGTATGGGTTTGTCACTTCCTCTAAGAAAGTGATCCTTGGTCGAGTGTTATTGGTTTGGGTAGAAAAACTATATTTGGACTAATTATGATAGGTTTTTGAAGTATTTCTACTCTTTTTAATTTTTGGGAACCTATAGAAGTTTTGTGTTATAGTGACATGTTTGGTTGGCAGGTGTAGATCTAGTTAGGCTTGGGATTTAGGGAAGTCCCAGGGTCATTACAGTAGTCTAGTAGTTTGAGATCATCCATATTTTTTGGTTATATAGGAGGTTATAATGACTAGGGGAAATAGTTTCAATATGTTGATTCTCATTAGATAAGTCAGGTTCCATGATCTCGAGGTTGAGGTTCGGGAGAGCTTCACTCCATCGAGCACACTCCTTCCATGAAGATTAGGGAACCATTGGGAGATCAAGGTATGATTATTGTGGAATCAATCCTAGAATATGTTATATTTGATATAGGTGAATTTCACATATTCATAACTAATTGGATGATCTTATATCTAGGGTTAGTGGTGTGGTACATACATGGTGTGATTTTTATCAATACACACTTAGGGGTGTGATCAAGGAGTATCCGGAAATGTCCTAAATGAGTTATGGTGATTGGGGTGTAGGATTATCTAGTATTTCTTCACATTAGAGATATGAAACTTTTATGTGATCCTTGGAATGGATTGACTGCCTTAATATTGAGCCCACATCTAATGTTATCACTGATGGTTATAATTCACATCTTTAGAGGGTGATTGTTATACCTATGCTGAGGAATAGGTTTCTTCGGTAGGATATTTGTGATGTGGACCTCAGAAAATATGGTGGTTTAATGCCAGCTATATAATGTTATTATAAGAGATTTAGAGGTGAAAAAATGGTCTTTAGACTATTTTTGATATGTTCCATGATGTTTTTCATAATGATTCTTCATGGTTTCCACCTATGGGGGGGATCGAGTTCATGATTGAACTCATGCTAGGAATGAAGCCCATATATATATTTCAATACTAGATGAATCATGTAGAGATACAAGAAAATAATATTTAGTTATTGTATATATAGTTAAAGGGTTTTATTTACTCAAACACATTTTCTTATGGTTCTTCTCTCTTATTCTCCAAGAAAGTGGATGGATGTTTATAGTTGTGTGTGGATTATAGAAAGTTGAACCAAGTAACAGTTAAGAACCAATATACTCTTACATGTATCAAATAAATTTTTTACTAATTAAGGGGATCCAAGTGGTTATCTATGATCAACTAAAGTTCAGGTTATCACCAGTTGTGGTTGAGGCCTTCAGATATACCTCATACAAATTTTAGGAGTAGGTTTGAATTTTATAGTACCTCATAATTCCCTTTGGGATAATTAATGCATTGGTAATGTCAACAGGCCTGATTAATAGGGTTTACTATCAATATTTGGATTTATTCATGTTCATATTCATTAATTAGATTTTTTATACTCCTAGTTGAGGGAGGATCATGCTCTCCATTTAAATATTATTTTGAGAACATTATAAGATCATCAAATTTATACCAAGATCTCAAATATTTGGTACTATATTAGTGAGTTTCACTTTTTGGGGTATGTGATATTAGAGTGTAGAATATTATTAAAAACTAAGAAGGTTGAGGCCGTGATTTTTTAGAACCACCCAAGAACATATTTTAGATTAATAGTTTCCTAGGTTTGGTAAGTTACTATCAAAGGTTCATCTAAGATTTCTCCTAATTGGTAGCACTAATGATGGCCCTGACTAAGAAGTGGGTGAAGTTAAAGTGTCTCAATTCTTGAGACAGATCCTTTTAGGTGTTAACACCAATATATGGGTCAACCAACATCAATTCTCTTCCAGAAGTCATATTTTGGACATTCCTCATAAAAAACCCATCATCATCTCCATATAGAAGAAACCTAAATGACATTGATCTCAAATTTTTTATTTCCCACACCTTTATTGAATTACCAATATCGTTCGTAATTGGATTATATCCACCCTATGTTCAGGATCACTCTTCATCAAGCCTCAAAAAATATCAGCTCAATCTGGATTGAAAAACTATCATTACCCAATCCATAATCAGATTCCCAGCATGGTTATATTACTCTATCATGATTTCAACACCCAAAATGGAACCCATGACTGTGATCCATTATGAGAAATACTAAACGCACAATGATCATTCTACCTAGGTACCATCAAATCATCAGCCAAATTATTTCCAATGATGAATTCCAAAAATAGAGGGGAAAAGGAACATAAAATAAAGGAAATATTGATCAGTTAACATGTTTATTTGGACATCATTGAAAAAATCCAATAATGGTCGATTACTAAAAAAAATCAATTCATAATTCTAGGAAGATAAAACATCAACTATAAATCCAACAGTTGACTTTTGAATCAATTTTTAGAATGATTTATTCATGTTCGATAAGGGGAAAACAATACATGGATATATAAACATAAAATAAATGATCTACCTTGAGTTTGGATCAATTTCTAGTGAAGAACAATTCCTCAATGTTGTTGTTGGAGAGATCCACAAACTCTGTTGGCATAAACAGTCTTGGTGGTATTGATCCATTGGACCATGATACTTCAATGCCACAACACACCCCTCCAATACTCATCTAAAATACCTAGGTTTACATGTATAACCATATTAGTTTCTCATAATAAGGTTTAAAAAAATGGCTAGGTCTGGTGAAATTAATTAATTAATTAATTAATTTACTAATTCTCTCATTAACACTTCTTAACCAAACACCCAATGTTGACAAAGGTTATGTCATTACTAGGGTAAAACCTTTATTCTAGATTTAATGGCGTTATTTTTTATCACATAAGAAAATCCATTTGAATGTTATTTTATTATTTTAGAAAAAAATTGCATGTGATATAATATTTTTAATATCACCACATTAAGGCTCTTCAGAACTCAGAATTCCACACCAACCTTTCCCCCAACTCAATAAATATTCTTAGGAATATTCCAAATTATTTCACTGAAAATTCAGAGTCTCTAAATTCTCCCAACCTTTAAGGATTTTCATATTGAAAAGTAAAAACCAACTTATAAGTGAGGATAATGATCTCTCAATTGGTTTTTCCACTCCAAATATCTCTCCATAAGGTTCTCGTGTTAGTAACAAACACACACCCAAGGAAAACACGTGACCACGAAGGGTCTTATCTAGTCAGTTATCAAAATACATTAGGCTCCTCAAACTCCTAAAAAAGGTAATTCCATCCTCAATATCTAGATCATCTCGGTTGACATCATGTAGCAAGTTGTGAAAATACCAAGAACCTGGTCTAACTATGATCACGGGGTCAAGTGGTACACCACCTTGCTAACCCAACATAGTAACTTGAAAAAAGCGCCTATGAACCCTGTAGATAGCCTTATTTCACATCCAAATCCCTATAATCCTTAATGAGGTGAGATATCTCAGAATAGATGATCTCATCATCAAACTCCAAGGGACACCGTCATTGGTCCACAAAGGCTCCTAGAATTTTTGGGTATTCCTCATCTTCCCATATATGAATTTCAACTTTCACAACCATTTCTAGCACCAAATCTAGGCCCACAAGAAGTGTCTCTCAATGGCTCTGACAAGTATAATAGTTACCTACAGGTTATCCAATACCTGGAATAAAATGGTGTTACACTGATGGTGGAGTGTTAACTATTGTAATACAAAAAATCAACTGATGGTAGATGATCCTCCCATCTATTTCCAATAACAAACATAAAAACCGAAATCATGTTCACCAGAACCTAAATAGTCTATTTCACCTGGACATCGATATGGGGTTGGAACATTAGAAGCCACTAAAAATGAGTCCCAGATTCCTCTCACATCTTCCTTATAATCATGAAATTTAGTGAAAATCATGGTCTGAAACAATCATTGAGGGAATTCCCTGAATTCGTATTACCTCATGCATGAGCAGGCATCCCAAACCCTCCCCTAAACTCTTCCCTCATATGGTTATGAACTTTTCCAACTGGTGAGTCATTCTAAGATCACTAAGATAGAATTGTGACCACCCACCAATTATAGAATCCCCATCACTAGGACCAAAAATATACCATCCCATTTCCACTTCTATCTAGGCACATCTACATCCACATATTGGTAGGTGATACATTGAGAGTTAAAATCGGAAACATGATACAACATCCTTGGCTACCAAACCTAATGCCAAAGGATCATGGTACATCCACACCTCTCTTGGGTGTACTAATAAGGGAAATAAACCTCCTAATCACCTCATCCCATTGCATGATTGGTGTCATTTTCCATCCTTGAACAAAGATGATGTTGTCCCCAACTTCAGAAAAAAAACCATCAATAACGTGTCTAGTGGATATCTAGTCATGTAGGACCATGAAATCGACATCCCCAAGTTGTGCCTCACAAGATTTCTAAATAAGTGAAGGGGTAATCAAACATTTACCAGAGATATGCTAAACCATTATCACCCTCAAGGTATAACTACAAATAGGTCAACTTCCCTATCACCTCGCTCAAAAAAATGGATATAAAACTTTTTTTGAGAATCTACTACTATAACTATGACCTTGGGTGGCACTCAAGATAACACTACCTCAACCTTTTTTGGGTCCACTATAATTCCCATGTCCAAGAAGACATATCCTAATAATTTTATCTCTGAAAATCTAGAATCAATACTTCGAGATCTTACCATAAGGATATTACTCTCAGAGCATATTTAGAACCATAATCAAGTGTCTCATTTTCTCCACACTGAAATCAAGTACATTTGGATGTCATCAAATATTACTACCATAAAATAATCCAAGAATTCTTGAAGGACCTAGTTCATAAGTCTAAAAAACACTATTGGTTTGTTCAACACACCAAAATGTATCTCCATGAACTCAAATAAACCGTAGTTTCTTTATAGATATAGCTTTGGTAAAAAAATCCTCTTGAACCCAGAGCTTGTGATAACCTATTCTAAGGTAAAAATATAAGAACCACTTCATCCCTAACCAATTTTCAAAGAATTAATCAATTATAGAGGGTGGATAATCCCCCCTAATATTCACCTAGTTCGAGTGATCTCAATACACACTTAACCTCAAAATATTATCCACCTACTAGGTGAACAGCATAGGGAATCCTAGTTGAATATACTAGGTATAAAAAATCCCATGTTCTATAGATTTTTTCTACCACATCATTAGACCTCATATGAAAATGGGGTCATCTGATATTTTATCATAGATATCAGGCCATACCTAGTACAATTCTGTGAATAAAAAACTTTCAATATAGAGTTAGTCTTGGTAAATACCCATCAAAGACACCCTCATATCTCTCCAATACTATAGGAAAGTGAAAGCTCATAGAATCCACTTATATAAGGTTAATTCTAGAAAAATGATAAGAAATCAACTATATCCTCTTACATATGAGATTATCTCAATATTCCTTGAGTTCCTTATCACCAAAGAATGAAAACCCATCACATAAATCAGATACACTATAACACTCATTAGTAATAGTCAAATGATCATAGATTGTAGGAAAACTATCTATACAAAGGAAAAAAATGTAGGGTCTCACTACCACTATAGAAATTTTCCACTTGGGGTTATCTCTCATCCCAGATTTAGGTTACACTATCAATAAAAGTGTGTGATTACTGATCTTCTCTATAGGATCCTTTGAACATAAGGGTTGATCTAAAAAGGCTCCACTAGTATATATAGTCCTTGAACATAGGTTATGTTCATGAAATGTGGCTCATAAATCTATGATAAAACTATATATAGATCAGTAAAGACATTTATCATACCTCAAATCACACTTGAATAATCTAGGTTACAAGCTCCTTCTACCTGAATCTATCATTTCCCTTTCGCACCTATTACCCACAACCAGGGATCTCTCTTACACCTTAGTACATCAAAGTGACTTCAAATATAAAATTCAAAGGAACTCATCCACAACACCTCAACACTACCCACTTTGGGTGGCACTGAATCTCCATCATGGTTTTGGATCACATCACAATAATGTATCTCAATAAGGAAATTCTCCCTCTTCCTTGTGTACCTGAAGTCATGTCAAACATCACTAACATAGGGATCTACCTATGTCCCACATCACCTTGGAGAAGTATTTACATCAGTACTACTATCAATAGGGTCCCTTTATAAGTTTAAATTTTTTCACCACAGGCTCATGTTAGTCCTCCCCTAGGTGTACTATTGATCGCATTGTCGAGCATGTCAAATTAGTCGTTTAGTTTTTACTAGAATTTCTACAGAATAGTAGCAACCCTAGGTAGTCGCTCGAAGAAGCCTTAGATCATTAATTCCAAAATTAGGTTCTGATTATTAAACTAAAAATGGGGAATGGGGTTTTCTAAAACTTGGGTTTTTATGATTTAATACTCCAAAAGAAAGAGGAATGCGATAAAAAAAGTGTAAGTTAACAAGAGTAATCAAGCGTGATCAACCTGGGGATAAATTGTAATGCTCATCCTTCATCACTTCGAGAGAAAGAGATATGATCTTTTAATCCATAGTTTGTAACACCTAGAACCATAATGTTACTGAGTTTATACTAGGATACCTCCTAGGGTTTAGTCAGAAACGCACAATGATTCATCAGATACTACCGATGATTGTGTGATTTGTGTTCAAGTTCATAACCGAAACTCACCAAGGAAACACACGGAGAACTCGACGCATTGTCCAGGTTTGTAAGTTATTTCAATGTGTTACCATTACATAAATATAAATGGCCTTGACAATGATTTTATGAGTTCAATTTACCAATATGAACCACACAAACACCACAATTGAATGAGGGAAGAAAAGGTGGTGAAAGGTGTGTGAAACATCACATGAATGGGTTCCCCCAAATGTGATTATATGAGTTGATCATGAAATACCAGTACATAACTAAATAAATAAAATAATAGATGATGATGAAAAATAATATAACAAACCATAATTAAAAATATCCTTCAAATATTACAAAAATGAAGCTTGGGAGTTGCATCACGTTCCTCCCCATGTGATCACAAGGAGTTTAGAATTCCAAGGGAGGGGAGGAAGAAGAAGATGTTGAAGTAGAACTTCTCATAGCCTCCATAACTTATAGGGATGATGGAAGACTCCTTTGGGACTCCAAAATGGAAGCACCTTGCCTCTTGGTCTAACTCCAAAATAGGGTGCCCAAGGTGTTCTTTTATAGGCAAATTGGATGGTGGTTTTGAGCACATAGATTGTGTAAAACCACTTGGATCATAGTTTTCGGCCACTAGAAAATTGAATATTCATTTGTAAAAAACTAAAACGTTGTATCCATACATAAAGAATATCTCCACCAACAGTTTTTATCCATTTAGAAAACCACAACTGGAGATATTGATAAAATACAGAACACCGCTTTTGACTTTTTCAGATTTGATTCCCTAGACAGATCAGTTCTGATGGGAATTTTATAGGCTGAATGGGGCTTGGGTTCCTTCATATAAAATTTATACCATTAAATTTTGGACCAGAACACAAAATTTCAGCCTATTTTAATACAATTTTTTGTATAATCATGTGTTTTAGTCCATTGGTGTGCTTGGATCATGTGCAGATTGGCCCATTTTTCTTGGACTTCATCATGGGTCCTTCAAAACACCTCCACCTACAATATAATTATCAAAAAAAGTAACATTGAGAATTTTAACAGTGTTAAACACAAAATAATTGAATCAAACATGGAGTTAAATTTATAATTATACTAGTAATTTTCAATACAAAACCGAGTTTTTTTTAAATAATATTTTTTTAAAAAATATTTTTAAAAAATAGGATAGGTTAAAAAAAATTCGAAAATATGCCACAAAGACGGTATCCACGATGCCGCCTTTGGGATCGGGTGAAAGGCGGCATCCTAGATGCCGTCTTTCCCCTAAAACAGAAAAAAAAAATCTAGAATTTTTTTTATTTTTATATTTATTTGTTTTTTGTTTTTTTTTTGTTTATATATATATATATAAAAACAAAACAAAACAAAAAAACAAAAAAAATATTTTCAGCAGAATTTATCCGCTATTTAAAATCCAGCAGTACTGCCATTACAGCAATCTGGATTCTAACAGAAGCTCTCACCCAGGGATCCTTTTTATAAGAGAGCTTACCCTGGAAATCATTCTGCATTTCCAATG
This sequence comes from Viscum album, assembly GCA_963277665.1. NCBI lineage: Eukaryota > Viridiplantae > Streptophyta > Magnoliopsida > Santalales > Viscaceae > Viscum > Viscum album. The sequence continues at coordinate 1,189,813,128 of OY728123.1, read as the reverse complement.
TGGGATTCTGGTTCTCCATTTCCTGCACAGAACATTCTGTATTTCTGATGTGAGATTATGTTTCAAGTACATGACTTTGAAAGACTATAAAATATAAACTATAAGGCCAATATAAATGAAACTTAAAACATGGATTAAACATATAAAAAATAGTTGAAAACAAAAAAAATCAAAAATAATGATGATAAAAAATAATTTATAAGCTTTCAAAACCACTTACTTGAAACATAAGAAGTTTCAAGTACGTGATTTTGAAAGCTTATAAAATATAAATTATTTGACCAATATAAATGAAACTTAATACATGAATTAAAAATAAAACAAATATTTGAAAATAAAAAGAATTTCATAAAAAATATTGATGAAATATAATTTATAAGCTTTCAAAACGACCAACATGAAACTTAAAAATGTTTCAAGCACATGACTTTGAAAGCCTATAAAATGTAAACTATAAGACCGATATAAATGAAACATAAAACACGGATTAAACATATAACAAATATTGTAAAATAAAAATAATTTCTTAAAAAATGTTCATGAAAAATAATTTATAAGCTTTCAAAACCACCTACTTGAAACTTAAAATGATTAAAGTATACGGTTTTGAAAGACTAAAATATAAACTATAAGACCGATATAATTTAAAATTAAAACATGGATTAAACATATAATAATTTATTTAATTGTTAATTTAATATTATTAATAATTAATTATATAATAGTTAATTAGTAATATAATTATTCATTAGTAATTATTAAAAAATATTATATAATAAATAAGTAGTTAATTAGTAATATAATTATTCATTATAATTATTCATTATAACTATTAATTATTAATTATTATTTATATAATACTTAATTAGTAATATAATGATTAATTATATAATTATTAACTACATAATAAATAATTATTTAATTAGTAATATCATTATTAATTATATAATAATTAATTAGTTAATTATAAATATTACAATTAATTATAATAAGTAATTATAATTATTAATTAGTAATTATTAATAAATAATTATGTATAAATTAATTAGTTAATTAGTAATATTATTATTAATTATATAATAATTAATTAGTAAATTTTTAATATGATTTTTAATTATAATTATTCATTATAATAATTAATTATTAAATTTGTAATATGATTTTTAATTATAATTATTCATTATAATTATTAATTTTTAATTAATAATAATTAATTATATAAAAATTAGTTAGTTAAGTTGTAATATTATTATTAATTATATAATAATAAATTACTAAAATTGTAATATAATTTTTAATTACATTTATTCATTATAATTATTAATTATTAATTAGTAATTAGTAATTATTAATTAATAATTAGTTAATTAGTAATATAAATATTAATTATAATTAGTCATTATAATTATTAATTATTAATTATTAATAATTAATTATATAACAGTTAGTTAGTTCATTAGTTATATAATTATTAATTATATAACAATTAATTAGTAAATTAGTAATATAATTTTTAATTACATTTATTCATTATAATTATTAATTATTAATTAGTAATTAGTAATTAATAGTTATTAATTATTAATTAGTAATATAAATATTAATTATAAATATTAATTATAAATATTAATTATTAATTATTAATTATTACTTATTAATTATTACTTATACAGTAATTATTTAGTTAATTATTAATATAACTAGTAATTATATAATAGTTAATTTGTTAATTAGTAATATAATTATTAATTATATAATAGTTAATTGACTAATTAGTAATATTATTATTAAATATAATTATTATAATTTTTAATTAGTAATTATTAATAATTAAATATGTCATAATTAATTAGTTAATTAGAAATATTATCATTAATTATATAATAATTAATTAGTAATATAATTATTACATATATAATAAATATTTAGTTAATTAGAAATATAATTAATAATTATAACTAATTAATTAGTAATTAGTAATTATTAATTATTAATTAGTTAATTTGTAATATAAATATTTATTATAATTATTCATTATAATTAGTAATTAGTAATTAATAATTATTAATAAGTAATTAGTAATTATTAATTAGTTAATAAGTAATATAAATATTAATTATAACTATTCATTAAATTATTAATTATTAATTATTACTCATTAACTATTACTTATATAATAATTAATTAGTTAATTATTAATATAACTATTAATTATATAATAATTAATTAGTTAATTAGTAATATAATTATAATCTTTCAAAGTCACGTACTTGAAACATTTTTTAGTTTCAAGTATGCAGTTTTGAAAGCTTGTAAATTATTTTTCATTAACATTTTTTTGAAAATTGCTTTTGTTTTCAATAATTTCTTATATGTTTAATCAATGTTTAACGTTCATTTATATTGGTCTTCTATTTTATGTTTTATGGTCTTTCCAATTCACACACTTGAAAAATTTTAAGTTTCAAGTAGGCGGTTTTGAAAGCTTATAAATTACTTTTCGTCAACATTTTTTTAGAAATTTCTTTTGTTTTCAACTATTTATTATATGTTTAATCAATGTTTAAAGTTTCAATTATATTCGTTTTATAGTTTATATTTTACAGACTTTCAAATTCACGTACTTGAAACATTTTTAAGTTTCAAGTAGGCAGTTTTGAAAGGTTATAGATTATTTTTTATCGACATTTTTTAGGAAATTATTTTTGTTTTCAACTATTTATTATATGTTTAATCAATGTTTAAAATTTCATTTATATTGGCCTTATAGTTTATATTTTATTGTATTTCAAAGTCATGTACTTGAAACAGAATCTCACATCGGAAATGCAGAATGTACTGCACAGTAAAGGTAGAACCTGAATCCCATATCGAAAATGCAGAATGATTTTCAGGGCAATCCCTCTTATAAAAGGGAGGCATGGGTAAGAGTTTCTGTCAGAATCTAGACTGTTGTAATGGCTGTAGCACTGGATCTTCAATAGCAGATAAATTCTGCTGAAATTTTTTGTTTTGTTTATATATATATATATATATATATATATATATATATAAACAAAACAAAACAAATAAAAATAAAAATAAAAATTTTCAAAAAAAAGATTTTTTTAGGAGAAAGGCGGCATCGCCGATGTCGCCTTTCACCCGCAGCGCAAAGGCGGCATCGCGGATGCCGCCTTGCCCCCGAAATGCAAAGGCGACATCTGGGATGCCGTCTTTGAGGTGCATTTTAAAAATATTTTTTCCCTAAGCGTTTTCTGGAAAAAAAAATTAAAAACGTTAAAAAAAAATCCAATCATATGCACATCTATCTACTAGCATCAAATCTATTCAAATATAATAATTCAAAATTTTAATTTTAATTTTAATTTTTTATAATTAATAATATATTGCAAAATGGATTTATAATCGTCATGTAATTGATTTAAAAAATGTATTATTAAATAAGTAGTTTAATTTCTTTTAATATATTTTTTCATTATTTTAATCACGGTTTCAGTAAAATTAATATTTATATTTAATTATTAATATATTGAAAATAATCTTGTGTAAATCGAATTATAGTTAATGTTAAATATTTATTTTTTTGTATAACTAATTGATGTTTTTAAATATCATTAAAAATATTTAAATACAATTAATAATTATTAATATCACATATTTAAAATCAATATCATATACATTGATTACAATGAAACATGTTTAAATTTTTTATTTTTTTTAAAAGGCAAAGAGAATTTTATAGGTATTAATGCTAAAAATATCAATGAAACATGTTACTTTAAATTTTTTATTTTTTTGAAAAGGCCAAAGAAAATATTATAGGTAGAAATGGAGTTTTTTTTTAAATAATTTTTTTTAAAAAAATATTTTTTTAAAAAAGGCTAGGTTAAAAAAAATTCCAAAATACGCGACAAAGGCGGCATCCTAGATGCCTCCTTTCCCCTAAAACAGAAAAAAAATCTAGAATTTTTTTTTTATTTTTTTGTATTGTTTTGTTTTGTTTTTATTTATATATATATATATATATAAACAAAAGAAAACAAAAGAAAACAAAAATAAAATTTTTAGCAGAATTTATCCGCTATTTAAAATCCAACAGTACTGCCATTACAGCAATCTGGATTCTGATAGAAGCTCTCACCCAGTCCTCCTTTTTATAAGAGAGCTTGCCCTGGAAATCATTCTGCATTTCCGATGTGGGATTCTGGTTCTCCATTTCCTGCACAGAATATTCTGCATTTCCGATATGGGATTCTGTTTCAAGTACGTGACTTTGAAAGAATATAAAATATAAACTATAAGGCCGATATAAATGAAACTTAAAACATGGATTAAACATATAAAAAATAGTTGAAAACAAAAAAAACCATAAAAATGATGATAAAAAATAATTTATAAGATTTCAAAACCACTTACTTGAAACATAAGAAGTTTCAAATACATGATTTTGAAAGCTTATAAAATATAATTTATATGACCAATATAAATGAAACTTAATACATGAATTAAAGATAAAACAAATATTTGAAAATAAAAAGAATTTCATAAAAAATATTGATGAAATATAATTTATAAGCTTTCAAAACGACCAACATGAAACTTAAAAATGTTTCAAGCACGTGACTTTGAAAGCCTATAAAATATAAACTATAAGACCGATATAAATGAAGCATAAAACACGGATTAAACATATAACAAATATTTGAAAATAAAAAGAATTTTGTAAAAATGTTCATGAAAAATAATTTATAAGCTTTCAAAACCACCTACTTGAAACTTAAAATGATTAAAGTATGCGGTTTTCAAAGACTAAAATATAAACTATAAGACCGATATAATTTAAAGTTAAAACATGGATAAAACATATAATAATTTATTTAATTATTAAATTAATATTATTAATAATTAATTATATAATAGTTAATTAGTAAGATAATTATTCATTAGTAATTATTAAAAATTATTATATAATAAATAAGTAGTTAATTAGTAATATAATTATTCATTATAATTATTCATTATAACTATTAATTATTAATTATTATTTAGATAATACTTAATTAGTAATATAATGATTAATTATATAATTATTAACTATATAATAAATAATTATTTAATTAGTAATATCGTTGTTAATTATATAATAATTAATTAGTTAATTATAAATATGATAATTAATTATAACAAGTAATTATAATTATTAATTAGTAATTATTAATAAATAATTATGTAAAAATTAATTAGTTAATTAGTAATATTATTATTAATTATATAATAATTAATTAGTAAATTTTTAATATGATTTTTAATTATAATTATTCATTATAATAATTAATTAGTAAATTTGTAATATGATTTTTAATTATAATTATTCATTATAATTATTAATTAGTAATTAATAATAATTAATTATATAAAAATTAGTTAGTTAATTTTTAATATTATTATTAATTATATAATAATAAATTACTAAAATAGTAATATAATTTTTAATTACATTTATTCATTATAATTATTAATTATTAATTATTAATTAGTAATTAGTAATTATTAATTATTAATTATTAATTAGTTAATTAGTAATATAAATATTAATTATAATTAGTCATTATAATTATTAATTGTTAATTATTAATAATTAATTATATAATAGTTAGTTAGTTCTTTAGTTATATAATTATTAATTATATAACAATTAATTAGTAAATTAGTAATATAATTTTCAATTACATTTATTCATTATAATTTTTAATTATTAATTAGTAATTAGTAATTAGTAGTTATTAATTATTAATTAGTAATATAAATATTAATTATAAATATTAATTATAAATTTTACTTATTAATTATTAATTATTACTTATACAGTAATTATTTAGTTAATTATTAATATAACTATTAATTATATAATAGTTAATTAGTTAATTAGTAATATAATTATTAATTATATAATATTTAATTAGTTAACTAGTAATATTATTATAAAATATAATTTTTATAATTTTTAATTTGTAATTATTAATAATTAAATATGTCATAATTAATTAGTTAATTAGTAATATTATCACTAATTATATAATAATTAATTAGTAATATAATTATTACATATATAATAAATATTTAGTTAATTCGAAATACAATTAATAATTATAAATAATTAATTAGTAATTAGTAACTATTAATTATTAATTAGTTAATTAGTAATATAAATATTTATTATAATTATTCATTATAATTAGTAATTAATAATTATTAATTATTAATAAGTAATTAGTAATTATTAATTAGTTAATTAGTAATATAAATATTAATTATAACTATTCATTAAATTATTAATTATTAATTATTACTCATTAATTATTACTTATATAATAATTAATTAGTTAATTATTAATATAACTATTAATTATATAATAATTAATTAGTTATTTAGTAATATAATTATAATCTTTCAAAGTCACGTACTTGAAACATTTTTAAGTTTCAAGTAGGCGGTTTTGAAAGCTTATAAATTATTTTTCATTAACATTTTTTTGGAAATTGCTTTTGTTTTCAACTATTTCTTATATTTTTAATCAATGTTTAACATTTCATTTATATTGGTCTTCTATTTTATGTTTTATGGTCTTTCCAATTCACACACTTGAAAAATTTTAAGTTTCAAGTAGGCTGTTTTGAAAGCTTATAAATTACTTTTCATCAACATTTTTTTAGAAATTTCTTTTGTTTTCAACTATTTATTATATGTTTAATCAATGTTTAAAGTTTCAATTATATTAGTTTTATAGTTTATATTTTACAGTCTTTCAAATTCACATACTTGAAACATTTTTAAGTTTCAAGTAGGCGGTTTTGAAAGGTTATATATTATTTTTCATCAACAATTGTGAGGAAATTCTTTTTGTTTTCAACTATTTATTATATGCTTAATCAATGTTTAAAATTTCATTTATATTGGCCTTATAGTTTATATTTTATTGTATTTCAAAGTCACGTACTTGAAACAGAATCTCACATCGGAAATGCAGAATGTACTGCGCAGTAAAGGTAGAACCTAAATCCCACATCGAAAATGCAGAATGATTTTCAGGGCAAGCCCTCTTATAAAAGGGAGGCATGGGTAAGAGTTTTTGTTAGAATCTAGACTACTGTAATGGCTCTAGCGCTGGATCTTCAATAGTAGAGAAATTCTGCTGAAATTTTTTGTTTTGTTTATATATATATATATATATAAACAAAACAAAAATAAAAATAAAAATTTTCAAAAAAAAAAAATTTTAGGAGAAAGGCGGCATCGCGGATGCCGCCTTTGAGGTGCATTTTTAAAAACAATTTTTCCCTAAGCGTTTTCTGGAAAAAAAATTAAAAACGTAAAAAAAATCCATACAAAACCAATTTAATACATTGGTGTAAAGGTAAAATAAAACAGTGAATCGTGGTACAGTCACACCCCCATACCTAAACATTTTCACTCCTAGGAAAAGTATAATATCCTAATAATTTCTCATTCCTAAATTAAAGGTGAAAATATCAAAGATTATTTTTAAATGAAATTCATCATTTCTCATTTATGGAATCAATTTTCATATCATTTTTCTTTTCTCACGTTCAAATTTTTCAACTTCATTTGTTCACCCATGCAACATGTTGCAACCTACCTCACTTAGAAAATTTTACTCTTTACTCAAGGAACATATGAAAGTGGAGTTATTATCTTTTACCAAAGTTCATTTGATATTACCATATGCTTACCAAGATTCTAAGTTCTCTACCAGCAGAAACTAGTGTGCTACTCAAGATGACTTCCAACAGGTTGTTCTGAGATTCATGGGTTAGTAGGATTTAATGTTTAAAAATCTAAGGCATAAGAGGAGTGTTTAATCTGTTATGTACAAAACATGTCAAAATTTTGAAATTGTTCATAATGAATGTACACACTCAACCCCTCACAAAGTATATCACCTCCAACTGACTCTCCCCATGGTCCATTTTTGTGGGTCACAACCAAGAAGTGAATAATAATGAGTAACTATCCTCTTTTCTCCATTTTTTCTTGTGCTCTTTTTTTTTCAATATACAGAACTATATTTTTAATGTATAGTTTTTTTGGAGATAAATAGGGAAACATGTGTAAAATTGTGATGTAATATGGCTTGTGAACCCATTGCCCAAGGAAAATGTAGGCACCCTTTATATCAACCCATAACAATGATTCTCTCCCCATAATTACCATATAAACACCCTCTCTCCCACACTTTCTGAAAATAAAACAATAATATACATAAGATATGGGTAGGTAGGGATATATTATCTTGTAATGTGGCCACCTAACAGGCATTTCATGGTCTCTAAGGCTTAAGAAGGATAAAATGTCAAGGTGGCCAAAAATAGAGGTTAATTGTACAAAGGGATTTTCAATGAACGATTTCCTCTATCATGAATATAGAATAATTGGAATATTATGGCTTCAAATAGAATCAAGGAAAGTTCTAGTTTCTCTACATGACCCGAGACTCTTAAGAAAGTGATTAAAATGAAGAATATTCAATAAAGGGATTAGAATATCACTCAGGTAAGAGATTAAAATATTGGTCAGTACTAATAAGACATGGGTTTCAAAAATTCATTAAACACCTAACAATGATTTGAAAATAAAAATTCTAAACAAAATATTTGATATCAACTTTCATTTGAAAAACATTTTTCCAAAAACAATGTAATTTTCTGCATAGTCAACTTAAGCATGAAAACTGATTTTGGATATTCTTTTTAAGATCAATTTTTATCTAAAAACACAAAAATAAAGAAATAAAAAATGAAAACACATTTTTCTTTTTTTAATTTTTTTAATTATTTTTGTCTAATCATAACTATGACATGTCACCCTCCCCCACACCTAAAAGTTACATTGTCCTCAATGAAAGTATTTTAAATAAATAGACAATAAATAAAGGTAGGGAGAAGGGACAACCTGCTAAGTGGTGTCGTATGTGGCATTTATCTGTTGGATTTCCTCCACAAGATGATTTGGAAAACCCTCATAGAAGTGTTTGAGACTCTGACCATTGATAGTGATCTGATATCCACTCTTCTCATGCAAAACCTATATAGCACCAAAAGGGTAAACATTAGTTACAGTGTAAGGACCAAGCCATTGGGAACAAATCTTACCTAAGTGGAGCTTTGGCTTGGAATTGTACATGAGGACCTTTTCACCAATATGGAACTTCCACTGATGAATCATACAATCATGAATAGACATTTTCTTCTCTTTATAGATCTCAGAGTTCTTATATGCATTATGTTGAATTTTTTCCAACTCTAGAATCTGAAGCTTCCTCTGCTCACCTGCATCTGAAAGATTCATATTGCATTGTTTAAATGCCCAATATGTATGGTGTTATACCTCCACTGGGGAGGTGACAATCTTTTCCAAACACAATCCTGTATGGTGACATTCTGATTGGGGTTTTAAAAGTTGTATAGTATTCCCAAAGTGCATCATCCAAGTGCAAACTCCAATCTTTCCTATTAGGTTGTACCATTTTTTCCAAGATTCTCTTAACTTCCCGATTTGAGATTTATAATTGTCCATTAGTTTGGGGGTGATATTAAGTGGATAATTTATGATCAACCCCATACTTATGAAGAAACATTTTCATGTTGTGATTGAAAAAATGTGAACCCTGATCACTAATGATGAATCTTGGTAAACCAAACCTACTAAAAATTTGGGACCTCACAAAGTCAACAACCACTCGAGATTCATTGGTCCTGGTGGCCTTTTCTTACACCTATTTAGATACATATTCAAAAGCCAATAATATGTACAAAAATCCAAATGAATTTGGAAAATGCCCTATGAAGTCAATTTCCCATGCATTAAAAATTTCACAGAATAACATGGGTTATTGGGGAATTTCATTCCTATTAGAGATATTCCCTATGAATTGACAGTGAATACATGACTTCAAAAATCTATGGGCATCTCTATACAATGTTTTCCAATAATGACCAGAGTCAAGGACCATCTGAGTCGTGAATTGAGAGCCAAAGTGACCCCCACAAGCCAATGTGTGACAGAAGGTCAAAACAGAGGTGAACTCATGGTCAGGGACACACCGAAAAACAACTTGGTCACTAAAAATTCTCCACAATTATGGGTAATCCCAAATGTACCACCTAGAATCATTCTTAAGTATTTGTGGTTGTGAAGTACTGAAATTAGTGGGGAGCATATATGTTTCTAGAAAATTCACAATGTCTACATACCATAGGATAGGGTCCACAACATCACAAAGGTTCTCATGAGGGAATAATTATCCAATGGGGAGGGGTGAGTCAACATGATGGTCCAATGGTGGCAAAATCTTACTAATGTGGTCAGCTACAACATTTTCCACTCCTCTTTTATCTCTAATCTCAAGGTCAAACTCCTGGAGGAGGAGTATCCACCGAACAAGGCGGGGCTTAGATTCAGGTTTCTTTAGGAGGAAATAAAGGGTAGCATGATCAGAAAAGACAATGATTTTTGACCCGATAATATATGAATGGAATTTTTTCAAGGAAAACACAATAGAAATAAGTTCTCTTTTAGTGGTTGTGTAGTTTTCCTGGGTAGGGTCAAGGGTACGTGGGGCATACGCAATGACAAAAGGAGCATTCTCAACCCTTTGTGATAAAACTGCCCCAACTTAAAAGTTAGATTCATCACACATAAGCTCAAAGGGTAGATCCCACTATAGTGGTTGGATGATGGGAGGTGATGTTAGACTCATTTTAGTGAATTTAAAGCAGCCTCACATTTTTTATCAAATAGAAACTCAGTCTCTTTTTGTAATAATCGGGACAAGGGAAGTGTGATCCTACTGAAGTCTTTAATTAATTGGCGGTAAAACTAGCATGATCTAAGAAAGATCACACATCACGAACACATTTTGGATATGGAAGGGTTAAAATTAATTCAATTTTTGATTTATCCACTTGAATTACCTCTTTTGAAATAACATCACCAAGAATTATCCCCCATCCAACCATGAAATGGCATTTCTTGTAATTTAATACAAGATCTTTTTCTATGTAATGATGGAGGATAGAGCCTAGGTGAGACAAAAAAGTCATCAAAGGAAGTTCCATAAACTATGAAATCATCCATAAAAACTTCCATGCAATTCTCTAGGTACTTAGAAAAAATACTCAACATACATCGCTAAAAAGTATCGGGATCATTACATAAACCAAAAGGCATCCTTCTATATGAAAATGTTCCAAATAGATAGGTAAATGTTTTCTTTTCTTGATCCTTGAGGGATATATGGATTTGAAAATAACCTGAATAGCCATCAAGGAAACAATAATGGGACTTACCATCCAATCTTTCTAGCATTTGGTCAATGAAAGGTAGAGTAAAGTCGTCCTTCTGTGTGGATTTACTCAGTCAACGATAGTCATTATAGACTCGCCAACTGTTTTTCACATGTGTTGGAACCAATTCATTCCTTTCATTTGACACAAATATTATTCCTATTTTTTTTAGGCCCAATTTGCACTGGGCTAACCCATTTACTATCAGATATAGGATAAATGATCCCTACAACAAGTAATTTACTAACTTATAATTTTACCACTTCAAGGAGAGTGGGATTCAATTGGCATTGAGATTATCTTACAGGTTTATCCTCATCATCCAAAATTATATAGTGCATACAAGACATGCTAATATTATGAATATCAGCCAATGTCCATCCTAATGCCTTTTTACACTCTCTAAAAAGGGTGAGCAGTTTTTGATTTCTGATTTTGAGAGTGGTTATTGGAAATAATGATGGGCAATTGGTAAATACCCTCAAGATAGGCATATTTTAAATTAGATGGAAGTGGTTTTAATTTCAACATAGGGGGTTTTTGGGATGAGGGAGGGGATTTAGGGGGAGTGGGGTCTATGAAACTATCTATCTTCTCATGTTTATTCTCTAAAGATAGAGAATCTATTGAAATGAGATTTTCAGAATCAAAAACGGTCATGGGTACCTCATAATGAACACACTCATCAATTAAAACACAAAATTTACACTGTTCAGAACCCACACAACACTCAAGATATGAATCAAAAATCAATTCATCAAAGGATGAAGAAGAGGAAAATGAATCAGAGTATGGGTTGAGGAGAGAATTGTGTTTTTGTGTGTGCATTGTTTGAGAGAACTTCCATTGAATAGACAAGAATAGTGGAGTGCTCTTCAATAGGGTGTTTCATAGCCTCAAGGATATTAAAACTTACCTTTTCTCCACCAAACTCCATAGAAAGTGTACCATTGTAAACATTGATGATCGTCTTTGATGTTTTAAGGAATGTCCTCCCATGTATGAGAGGGGCATGTCCTTGGGTTCAAGTATCTTCTATCTCAAGAATGTATAAATCAGTGGGGATGATGAGATTATTCACTCTTACAAGGACATCCTCAATCACTCCTATTGGATGCATAGTACTCCAGTTTGCAAGTTGCAAGAAAATGCATGTTGGTTGAATCTCTCCAACCTGTAGAAAAGTATACACATATTAAGGCATTACATTAATGTAAGCACCTAAATCTAACATTGCATCTAAAAAGAATGTCTCCCCTATGGTACGTCGTATTGTGAATGTGCTCAGATCCTTGAATTTGATTGGCATTGCTGGTTGAATCAAGGCTGAGACATTCCTTCCCAAGTTGACTCACTCATTCCCCTTTAACCTCCTTCTATGGGTGAAAATCTCTTTTAGAAATTTGGCATGATGGGGAATTTTCTTGACTGCATCGAGTAAAAAAATGTCAACATGAACTTTTCTAAATGTATCCATTATTTCAGTATCAATCTCATTATCATAATTTTTCTTAGATTTAGAGAGTATTTGGGGGAAAGGAAGAGGAAGGGATTGTTCATTTGAATCATCAATGACAATTTGATTACTCTTTTTTTTTTCTTCATTAGAATCTTTTATGGGTGGAGAAAGAGTGTTTTTAAGAGGGGGATATACCTGTTGTGTGGTCTGTTGGAACTGAAGGTTCTGGGTTTCCATTTGTTTCACCATATCATCAAGGCTTGGTTCATATTTTGGAGGAGTAGGATGATTGTTTTGAGAATTTGAAGGATAAAAAGGTTGCATACCTTGTCCTTGTTGATACCAATTCATCTTGGGGTAGCTTGAGTTTTCTCCTTGTCGGTACTGGGAATGTGCTTGCCACCCGGGGTTTGGATTTGGCCTAAATTATTTCTACTTGAAGGGAGGTGCTTGTTGTAATGTATAACCTGGGAAAACAGCTGCACAAGAAATAGGTGAATCTTGAAGTTGTGGGCACTAGTCAGAAAAATGAGTATTGTCAGAACAAATACCACAATGTAATGTAACATGAAGAGATTGTGGGTTACCTTGTGATTGAGCTAATTGCTTTAAAAGGGTATTCATATCATCAAGATTATTATCTACCTTTTGTGCTAGGTATGAATTACTTACCTCATGAACTCCTCAGGTCGGTTCAATAGCTTGTGTACCAAATTGTTTTGCATTTTGAGCCATATTGGCTATTAAGTCACGAGCGACGGAAGGAGATTTATCAACCAGGGAACCACCAGCTGTTGAATCAATACTTCCACAATCCATGGGGATAAGTACCTCATAGAAGTATTGGATTAATATTTTTTCACTAATATGGTGGTGGGGGCAGCTTGAGCAAAGTTGTTTGAATCTCTCCCAGTATTCATGAAGAGTCTCTCCTTGTGATTTCCTAATGCCACAAATTTCTTTCCTAATTGATGTGGTTCGGGAGGCAGGGAATAACTTCTCTAAAAATAGTCTTTTCAATTCATTACATCCCCCAATTGTGGTAGGAAAATATTATATACAATCTTTTCCTACACCATCAAGGGAGAAAGGGAAGGCCTTAAACTTAATTAGGTCCTTAGACACATTTTGGGGTTTTATGGTGGAGAACACTATGTGAAACTTGTTAAGGTGTTTATGAAGGTCCTATCCAAGAAGACCATGGAATTTAGGAAGAATGTGGATGAGGATTGATCTCAACTCAATGTTGGATGCTTCCTTAGGATATTGGATGTACGTAGGTTGGTACTCCACATCTGGGGTGGTCAGTTCTTTTAAATTTTGGTTATTTGCAGCCATGATTCCTAGGGTCTGATTGGGTTCAATTTTTGAGTGGTTTAGGACCACTTGAGGTCCCACAATAGATTCCTCAATGTTACTTGATTGACCTACTCTAGATTCCCTGATTTGTGAGTGATGTTTCTTTTCAATTTTAGGGTCAAATTAAAGTATTTTTTTTCTGATCTGGTCATAAAAATAATTTGTGAAGTTTTTTTATGATTTAATGTGGATAAAATCACTTAAGGAGGGTGAAAGGAGAATATAATGTTATACTACAGAATTTTAGAAAGATATATGGAGAAGAAGAAGAATAAAGATAGAGAGAGAGATGAAAAAGAACACACAAAAACAACCAAAAATAGAAATAGAAACCCAAAACAAAAACAATAAAATGGGGGTGGGGTATTGAAAGGAGTAATAATTAAGAAGTAAAATAAATAAATATAAAGGAAATAAAGGAGAAAAAATGATTTTGGATCCCCAAAAATGGCACCAAAATTTGATCACATTGTCGAGCGTGTCAAACTAGTTGTTTAGTTTTTACTAGAATTTATGCTGTATAGAAGCAACCCTAGGTCATATCTCGACGGAGCCTTAGATATTTAATTAAAAAATGAGGTTCTGACTATTAAAGTAAAAAATGTGAATTGGGTTTTATAAAACTTGGGGTTTTATGATTTAATATTCCAAAAGAAAGGGGAAAGCGATAAAAACAAAGTGGAAGTTAACAAGAGTAATTAAGCATGATCAACCCAGGGAGAACTTGTAATGCTAATACTTCATCGCTTCAATAGAAAGGGCTATGATATTTTAATCCCTAGTTTTTAACACCTAGAACCATAATGTTACTAATTTTATACTAGGATACCTCCTAGGGTTCAGTCGGAAACACACAATGATTCATCGGATATCGCCAATGGTTGGGTGATTTGTGTTAGAAGTTATAACTAAAACTCACTAAGGAAACACACGAAGAACTCAATGAGTTGTCCAAGTTTGTAATTTATTTTAATGTGTTACCATTAAATAAATGTACATGTCCTTGAAAATGCTTATGTGAGTTCAATTTACCAATATGAACCACACAAAAACCGCAATTGAATGAGGGAATAAAAAGTGGTGAACGGTGTGTGAAACATCACATGAATGGGTACCCCCAAACATGATCATATGAGTTGAGAATGACATACCAGTACATAACCCAATAAAAAAATAATATAGGATGATTAAAAACAAAATAAAAACCTGGAATTAAAAAGATCATTCAAATATTACAAACATGAAGCTTGGGATTTACATCACGTTCCTCCCCGGGTGATCACAAGGAGTTTAGAATTCCATGGGAGGGGAGGAAGAAGAAGATGTTGAATTATCACTTCCCATAGACTCCAAAACATTTAGGGATGATTCTCTTTGGGACTCCAAAATACCAGAACATTGCCTCCTAGTCGAACTCCAAAATAGGGTTCCCAAGGTGTTCTTTTATAGGAAAATTGGAAGTTGGTTTTGATCACAATGATTGTGTAAAACCACTTGGATCGTATTTTTCGACCACTAGAAAGTATAATATTCCTTTATAAAAAACTATAATTTTTTATCCTCACATCATGACTATCTCCACCAAAATTTTGGCTCCATTTAGATAATCTTAGTCAGAGATATTGATAAAATATAGAACACCGCTTTGGACTTGTGCAGATTAGATTCCCTGGACAGATCAGTTCAGATGGGGATATTAGAGGCCTAATGGGGATTTGGTTATTTAATATGAAATTTATCCCATTAAATTTTGGACCATCCCACAACATTTCATCCCATTTTAATACACGTTTTTGTATCAGCTTTCATTTTAGTCCACTGGTGTGCTTAAATCATGTGCAGATTGGCACATTTTTCTTGGACTTCATCATGGGTCCTCCAAATCACCTACACCTATAATATAATTATCAAAACATGTAACATTTCCATTTTTAACAGTGTTAAACACAAAATAATTGAATCAAACATAGAGTGAAATTTGTAATTATACTTGTAATTTATAATACAAAACCAGTTCAATACATTGGTATAAGGGTGAAATAAAATAGTGAATCATGGTATGATCAAATACTAAGTTAAAACAACCACCTTAGCACCTCCTCTCACTGTATTATTGGTGTAATCATTCTTTCTTGAACAATTATCATGTTACCCCCACCTTCAAAAAATAAATCCATCAGGAACATGTCCAATGGATATCTGGTCAAGGAAGACCTCATAATCGTTATCCCCAATTTATACCTCCCTAACTCAATAAATAAGTAGAGTGGTAATAAACCATAAAATATAGATGCATTTCGTCATTATCACACTTAAGTTAAAACTATAAATAGGTCAATTACTCTATCACCTTTCTTAACAAAAGCATATGGAAAACTTCACTACGAGCATCTGCTACTATGAACACACCCTTGGGTGGGTCTCAGGCTAGCATGTCATTGACCTTTGTTGGGTCCAATATCACTCAAATTTCTAAGAATATATATCCAAAAAAGTGGAACTTATAAATCAAGAACTGATATTTTGAGATATTCCAATAAATTTGGTACTCATTAATCATGTCTACAACCATTCTCAAGTGTCTCTCATGCTCTGACACTGATGATGAGTACACTAGGATTTCATCAAATAATAATACCATGAACTAATACAAGAAGGGTTAAATAACCCAGTTTATAAGTCTCACAAACCTTATTGGGGAATCCAACATGCTTAAAGGTATCACCATGAACTCAAATAAACCATATAAACTTTAGAAATATACCTTCAGTACAAACTCTTCTTGAACCCAGAGCTGGTGATAACCTATCCTGAGTTCAATATCCAAGAACCACTTCACCCCTAACCACTAGTCAAAGAAGTTATTGATTCTTATGGTTGGATACTCATCCCTGATAGTCACCTATTTTAGGTGATTTTAATTTATATCTAATCTAAATATCTCATTCACCTATTAAAAGAACAACATAGGGCTTCTTAGGTGAACACACTGGGACTAACAAAGCCCTGAATCTGTAGATTTCTCCTACCACACCTTGAGATCTCATAGCTACTTAGGGTAATTTGATATGGTAGAATAGATATTGATCTATCCCTGGTGAAAGTATATATAGAAAAACAAACCTTTGATGTGGAGGTAAGACTGATACATCCTCAGGGAAGACTCCCTCATACTTATCTAATACCATAGGAAACTGAAAGCTAATAGCATCTGCTGCTCCAAGGGTCATAGTTTCCAACTGATAAAAAAATGGTTTTATCCTCCTATGGATGAGCTCATCCAGCTCTACCTCAAGTTAATTATAACCAAATACGGAAAAATCTATCTCAAAACTTGGATACACTATAACCCTCACTAGTAATAGTTAACTAAGCATGGATGGTAAGAAACCTATACATACTAAGGAAAACAATTTAGGGTCTCACTAATACTACAGAAAGGTTCTATGTGAGATTGTCTCTCCTCACAGAGTTGGGACACACCATCAATGAAGTGTATTCTAACTGATCCTCTCTATAGGATCCTCTAAACACAAGGTTCAATCTAAAAAGGATTCACTATTTTCACTAGGCCTTGAATAGGGGTTACATTTATGGAAATGTGGCTCATCACTCTATGATAAAATTGAATTTGGAGCAGTGAAGACACTTTTCATACCTCACCACACTTAAAGCTTCTAGGTTACAATCTCATACTACAAGAAGATATCATTTCCCTTTCCCACTAGCTTCCCATAACTATGGTTTGATTCAATACCTTAGAACATTAAAGATACCTCAAATACAAAAGTAAAAGGAAATAATCCACCACACCTCATAATTATATTCTTTAGAAGGCACAGACTCACCTGCATGGTTTTGGATCATATCACAATAATTTTTCTCAATGGAGAAAGTGTCCCACTTCCTTGAGTTCCTGAAGTCATGTTGAACATCACCAACACATGGCTCTAACAATTCCCTATGTCACCCAAGACAATTCTCATTACCAAACCACTATCAGGAGGGGTCCTATCTAAGAAGGAATTTCTCACCAAAAGATCATGATGGTTCTCTAATTCATAAGGTTGGGTATGAATTATCATGAAACCTAGGTGATCTCTATATCTAAAACATGTGAAGTGAACTTAGAATAGGTTTTTCATCTTATGATACTATAGAACCAACCACTCATTAACCTAACAAGAATCACCCACCTAAACCACCAAAGGTGGGTCAGTATACTGCTAAACGAGTGGATACATCACACTCTATCTACCTAGAGGAACCACATCCTACACAAATACACAAATTGAAGCCTCTTCTCTAAGAATATTACACCCACTATCCTGCTATAAAACCCTAGTTAGTTTCTATTATGGAAGCATCCAGTGATGGCCAAGACACCCCATGGTCAAAAGAGAATATCTGGGGAGCTTAATCAAGAAGGAAATAGAAACCACAACCCATTCATATATGATGAATCCACCAATATTTCCCCTATAACTAGTGCCTACATGTGTCTAGTAAACAGTCCATTTATCATATTCTTGGTGAATGGGTATGTCGGATTCCACAATAACATTGGATTATTTGGCCTAAAAACCAAACTCAAGACACTTTAACACTATTTTCCTGGTTCCCAAAACAAATCTCATTTCTAAAAAATCTCCAAAATCTAATCCTAAGATGAATACTTTGATACCAATTTGTAATGACCTGACCAACCAAGGCCCACTTGGTTAGAAGTAAGCCAAGGGTGACACCCTAATCCCAACTCCAATAGGCTAGTGGATAGAAACCATCATCGAGTAGGGATATCAAACACATGGGAGGCCTTATCCTAAGAAACATGTATCTACACACACATCTCTAAATACTCATACAATTCTGAAAGGTATAAAATATATAATTGATACCATAATAAATGAATAAATCTATATCCTAAATTATAGTGTGACACAATTACTAGAAAGAATAAGGGTTAAATACAAGTCCACAAAAACTTTAAAATAGTCCAACATGCTATAAGAAGGGTACTTCTATAAAATAAAAAACCTAGTACAAACCATGGTTTATCTAAATCAACTATGCTCCGTCTACTCCTAGTCCACCTAGGAATCCATCAAAAATACTTTCATTTGTATAATACAAAGCATGTGTAGGTAGATCCTATGCAGGCTTGAGCATAAAAATACCTAGATGGACTCCTTGAAATCTCCAAAAATAAATCCTCAAGAGAGTAGTCATATCATCCTTATAAAGGTATGTCAATAATGATATGAGACATAATAATAACATCAATAATAACCTATATATGCTCAAAGGTAGACACCAAGTCTCAAGGCCACAACCAAACTACCAACCTAGGATTGTACTAGAGGCTTAGAGGTAACACTCATCTTGGATAACTCACTCCATGAGGCTTACCATCCTTGACGACACTCATCTGAGATGTCACACTCATTGGGTCTTATTATACTAATGAACTCATCTGATAGATCACACTCGTTGGATCTAACCATGAAGAGGCATGAAGGAAAATGGATAGGGATCATCTGAGATACACACTCAATTAGAATAAACCTCATCAAAAGACAAAAGATATTGATATATAGATAGTGGATTGTGCCCAGGGATATAGGATATATCAGATCCTAACTAGAATATCCCACTAAGTATGGGATTGTACACTTATGTATGTTGGTCACACCAATTTCTGAAACCCCATCTAGGGAAGAATAAAATGATAGAGGATCCCACTTCAGGCCTCGAAGAGTTATTATTTAACTCTATCTATGACTAAACCCATAGAGGGGATCACATATTATTCCAGGATGTGATACCTCATAGTATCCTCATGGGTATAGGCCAATGGAATTCACCCTCGAGAAACATGTCCAAAGGAACACACCCAATCTCACACCAGAGCTAAAATGAGAAGAATAAGGGCTCCAAATTTCCCTTGAAGAAGTACATGGTGTGTACCATAGTGTACATGACATGTATCACTAAGTATGAAAATATATGTGTCTTACATTCACACAAAAAATACATTTCTCTAAATATACAGAGTGTTATTTATTATTCACAACATATAGAAATTGTTCTAGCACTTAACGTTCCATCTAATCTAGCTTGTGTATTATATCTTCTGCCCGTGTACTCGAGCTATATCTGAGTACTTTTTGGAGTACACATCATGTTCTCTAACACACATGGAATAAGGGGTCACATGGGATCTTGGGTGTATACCCTATGTAGATTCCAAGCTATTAAAAAATACTTACATGGAATGCAGGTAACCAACATGGAGTGTAACTCTACATGGATTCCTGGGTGTGTACTCCCTATGCGTGCCAATCTAGCTAGATGATCATCACACTAAGTGTGAGTAAATCACATAGTGTGTGATATTTAACTCAACATATAAAACTTAGATACAATTCATCGATAACTACACAGCATGTTTTCCACTAGACTACATAGATTATAGTTTTAAATTTCTCAAAAATTCTAGAAAATTCATACATATTCTCCTATTTGTTTTCTCTACCTTCCAAATCACTATAAATATCACCAAAACATTCAGATCTAGGTGGACCAACATCAATGTCCAGCTAAAAGTCAAATTCTAGCTGTTCTTCATTGGAAAACCATCACCATCAATATATCAAATCAACCCACATGTCCTGGCTTGTGAAGTTTCTACCACCTCTTCCTTGATTGGATTAAAACTATCACCAGTGGCCAAATTCTGGACACCCTACTCTTAGGATCACCCATCATCATGAATCTAGAGATATATGCTCAATCTAGATCATGAAACCACCATTAAATGATCTATATTTGGATTCTTATCATTGTTTCCATGCCCCCATCATGATTCCAACACCCAAAATGAAACATGTGACCATGATCCATTGTTCTAAAGATTGAACACGCAATGATCGGTCTACCCGGGTATTATCGAATCATTATTCAACTGATTATAAATTATGAATTCTAATAATAGAGGGATAAAGTCACATAAAATAAAGTAAGTATCAATCAATAATCATGTTTATTCAGACATCGTCAATGGAATCTAGGAATAGTGTATTACCAAACAAATTCAATTCCTAATTCTATAAAGATAAAACATCACTTGTAAATCAAACGATCAACCCGTAAATAAATTTTTAAAATGATTGATTTCCATTCGATAAGGGGAGAACAATATGGTGATAAATCCATATAAAAAATCCCTACCTCAAGTTTGGATTAATTCCTGATGAAGAATGATTCCACATCACTATCATTGGGGAGTTCCATGAAATATTTTGGAATAGTTGATCCTAATAGTACTGATCTATTGGACCATGATCCTTATATGCCACAGTGCACCCCTACACTACTCCACGTGAATCTATAGGGTTATGTGGTTAACCATAGGATTTTTACATAAATTATTTTAAATAGGATGTGGCTAGGATGGGAGAAGTAAATTAATTAATTAATTAATTTAATAATCCACTCACGAAAACTTTTTAACCAAACACTCAACACAAACAATAATTATGTAGTGCCTGGGGTAAAAATCACATTCCAAATTTAGTATTAGTTTTTATTTTACCATATGATACTCTTTTAGGGATTTATTCTACTATTTCAGAAAAAATTATTGTAAGTGATATAATATTTTTAAAACTTTTAATATCATCACACCAAGGTTCTTCAGTCCCCAAAATTCGGTGTCGACTCCACATCCAACTCTGGAAATATTACAATAAATATTCCAAAGTGTTACACTAAAAATTTAGAGTCTCTAAAATAGAGGTTTTTATTTATAAGGAAAGTGAATGTTTGTTATAGATGTATAACTTAACTTGTGCAGGATACTTAAAGACATGTTGGATTTCAACAAGTTACTAGGTAGTACTAATAAAGGAAACAATATTAGTAACTTATCCTCCAATTGATGTTTTTCTTTACCAAGTAAAAATATTTAAAGGTGGGTAGAATGTAATGATTCAAGATTAACTTGAGAATGAATTGGATCATGTTAATAATTTAGTTCATGTTTTGATTCCATGGATTGTTTAGTGTATTTTTTATTAAATATATATTATATGTGGTTTAAATAAGCTCCTTGAGAAGTTTGTAAAAAAATATGAATTTACTAATTTTATGTGGAAAAATTCCCCTAAATGAAAAATGAAAATTTCTTCAAAACAATACATAATATTAAAATTCCTTCAGTGTGGTATTGATTGAGGAATAATTTTTCATTTAATAGTGTTATAAACTAATAGTGATATCGGCCCACCACGGGCTTGGTTTTTAGAAAAAATAAATTATGATCCTTAATCCTTAGTTTGGCATGTGAGTCGATGTAACAGGTTCAGAGGATTTTAAAGAAGAAGATAATGGTGTACCCTATATAGGATTGTTAATCCTATTTGATTAATTTTTCATGTATTATTATTAATTTTTATGATAATTATATTATATAGTTATAATATGATGGTTTTGTTCCACCGGGATTGGTTAAACACACTGAGAGGGGGGTAAATTAGTGTGAGTGACTTATTACCAATTAAAAACATTTCCCCTATCTTACCTCTACACCTATTCAATGAATTCATCACTCATTATTTCCTCACCTTCAGTTTTCATTCAAGTAATTTGATCAAGAACTAAAAATAATAAGTAACACTAGGATTTGATAATGGTTTTCTCCTCCAATGTGGACAACTATGTACCTAGTGTATTGTGGTTATTATCCAACATAAACACAACTACACTTTTATTATTAAGATGAATATCTATCAATGGTATATCCTTGGACACATGATCCTAACACTAGCTAGGTATAATGAAACCACCAAATTTCTTTTTTTCAAGCTCTGGAACCAACTATGGATTTCTTTATAAATTAGAAGTTTTGGTTGACTCCATCTTGAATAATGATCATAGAGAAAGAACAAATCACTTCTTGACTAAAAAATATCAAATCTTCTTCCTCAGTGTGTATAAATATAAAGATTTTCCTAAAAATTATTTATACCATATAAAATAAGAATATTTAAAGTTTTCTTTCTCAACTAGACCTTATGATATAAGGAATTATCAGTCCATCTTCTCACTTACTCTTTATCATCCAGAATTATAATCAACAAATTAAAGGTCAATCTATCTCTTATTATAATTCTTCAACACACAGGAATGATCTAATCATAGTAGTTTTAGATCTATCTAACTTCAATAAAAGGAATATTGAATATGATAGTAGGGTCAGTTCACTCTCTTTAAAATATTTTTCTTATCCTTATTCTATTCTTTATATACTTAGAATCTCTCCAAGATAATAGTTTTCATATTTTAGAATATGAAAACCCATCAATATCACCACTTCAATTCACATTTATTTTTGGTATTCAAAACTCATTTAAACTAATCAATACAAATATATTTTAAACCACTTAAAGATTCAATCATTTATCACCACAGGATATCCATAATTATCATATATTTTTCTCTCCATGATGTATACATTACTCTCTCTATGTATTTATGATATCACGTAATGGAATCTATCGTGATCGTGTATTTATTCCTCAAAACTCTCTTCATCATGCACCATGGTGTGGACTTCATTCTTCATTATATAATACAATATCCATTTTTACTAAGTATATGTTATTTTATAATTCATTATAGTATAGTCCACTTATTCATAATGAAAATAATTCTTCCTCAATATTCATCACAAAACTCATCACTACTTAAATCACATATAATCACCATTAGCATCATGATATTTAAGTCACTAAATATCATCATAGAATTTACACAATTTATCTTGTCTTGAATCATGATTATAACCATAACCATGATATTTAAGTCACTGAAGAAAAGAGAAATCATCTTCTAAATTAAATCCCTCTAGAACATTTCATTCTAGAAATCTCACATTTTTTTTCAAATATATAACATTTATATATTTTGTTTCAAACCATTATATATTCCTTGAAAATAAAATTAAATATCATTGGGGGACTCTATAATTTATAAAATTATTAGTCTAAGTTACTCTTATATATCAGATATTGACCCTTACGTATCCCAGTGGAGTTCTTTAATTTTTCAAATTCTCTATCTGAGTGGCGATTACACATTGACCCTAATGTTTGAGGGATTTTCTAATTTTCAACTGTCTTCCTAGGGTGACATTTAATTGTTAAAAATGACCATTATATATTGGGGGTGTTTTTATCTTTCAAAATTCTTCTCAATGTGACGTTTATGTATTAGGAAGTTACCTTTATGCATTATAGTGAAACTCAGTAATTTTTCAATTTCAACTCCAACCCAGAAAGCTACTATTATGTATCATATAGTGGACTTTGTATTTGATATTTTTTGTAAATTTTGAAACTAAATTATAACTATTATGTATCCTTTTGAATTTTATAGTAAACATCATCCAAATATATTTCCATATGATATAGAACTCTTCAATATTTATAACTATAAGGATGGAACTCTACATCTAGCTTTCTAATAACTCAACAACTTAATTCCATAAATCATTATATAGATGTGATATCTAGAAATTACCATACTTTATATTAATATTTTAATATTGTGATCTTACTGATCTCAATGAATGTAATAACCTTCCATATTAATTATGCATTATGATCATGCAGAATACCTTCATACTCTAAGTAGAAACATCCATAACATCTTCAACTAGACTTTACAATATTTAACAATAGTATTATTCATTAAATATTTCTAATTACTCAATAAAACAAATTTTCTATGTAAATGGATCGCTAATCATAACTCTAATGGCATCAATTTAACCATATTCCAAGCTCACTCACATCCAAGCTTCAAGGTGTTTTCCTAATACTCATGAAATATTCACCGCTCGACATTTTATGAAAACTTTCTTGGGAACTTATGCTTTTTTATCAACATGTTTGTGTACTCTATAATCTATCAAATATATTATTCTTAAAAAAATATTTTCATCATGCACATTTACTTTATTATTATTAGCAATAAATACAAATCAACACCAAGTGGGTTCAAAAATCTTCCCCCTTTGGATTTTTTAATACTATCAATTTAGAAAATTCCTAACACAATCTCTTTCAACCATCTTATTCTATATCACCCTTGTTTATAATAGATAAAAATAAAATATATAGATTATGGTATCAATTCACTTAAATCAATTTTTCATCTATTATACCACCCTAATCCTATATGAGTAATTTTTTGTGTAGAAAACAAGAGAGCCTATTCAAGAAAATAGATATGTCTATAAACAAATTATAATATGAAACCAACTAAAATTATTTTATTAGGGGATGTTCAAAAATTTTCATGTGGATATAAATTTATGAATATATTATCATAAAGTTTTTCAACCTGATTTCTTGTACTCATCTTACTATAAATATTAAAAACATCTAAAAATAATAAGTAAGTTTAGATTCTAAAATAAATAGTGAGTGGATCTTTTCCATTTCTCATCATTTATGTTTTGATAATTACTTCACCCTAATAATTACTTCACCATCTATATGTTTTATATGTTTTAATTTTATTTTATTTTATTTTATTCACTTTTATATCTGTTATTCATTGTAATCTTCTACTCATTTTTGTAATCTATTAAAATCTATTATAGTCAACTATTAATATATTATTATTTTTTATCATATTTTAATCACTATTTATATTTTTTTCTTATTATTCTTTTAATTATTTGTTATTATTTTTTAATATCTCACATTTTATGTTTGAGAAATGTTGATTAGATTAGTTATGTCAAGTATAGAATAAATATGGAAATTAAAATTTGTTTTCAGCTTTATAACCTCTATGTATTTTGATTATAACATGAGATAAATATTTTATAATTTCACACATATTATGGAATTAGATATATAATAAGATTATATACTTTATCATAAACTAAAAGTAAGGAAAATTTTATTTTTTGGATATTCTAAATTTGGTTGGAAGTTAATTTATTATTTTTTTTCATAATTTTACAGATTGAAAATTATATTTTCTATTGTTTTTAAATGATATATCAATCTATAGAAGTCAGATTGAGGTGATATTTGATTAATTTGAAATATAAAAAAATTATCTAAATAAAATTCAACTAAAAAAATGGAATATTTTATTTAAAGTATATAAAAATTGATCAAATATATTGATATCAAGTTGATATGGAATTTCATGTTGTTGTAAAAAGAATGCATAAAACTGATGGAGGAACATTGATATGAAATATGGAATTATAGATATTTGACTAAGTAAATATACTTTATGAATTTTATTTTTATATTATAAACTCTAAAATCCACTTAACTAAGTTAATGTTACACCTTATAAAGATAATCTTACACCTTATAAAGATCAAATTACACCTTATATAGTACTAAGTTCATATTCTAAAGGATGAAGTTTGGATATCTGACCAAGTATAAACACCTTATAAATTATATATACCTTAAAAGGTATGAATATACACTTTACAAAATGAAAATTGGAAATATAATGTCAACTCATGCATTACTACTCTAACACTATAATTCACATCATAAAAAAATGCTACAAAACGCACTGTAGAATGAACTAAAATTCACAACTTTACATTTACATATCAACATAAATTATATAAATTGACATAACTTAAAGTAGATGAAATAACTATATACATACACTCGCATACAGTATGTGTTATGAACTAGAGAAATGTGGAGGAAGCAACCCATCACATGCAGTATGCATTGCATGAAGGGTGATTAGAATTTACATACATTTCATGAAGACTTCAAGTTGAATAGAATGTATTTCATACTTTAGTATTATTCAAATGGAACATGAAGACTCTATAAAAGTATCATATCAAAAATTTGTACATTTAGTGTATGTTGGATTCGATCAGTTGAGGATATTTCATGGAACACCACCTCAAAGTGAGCTTTAGGACTTCAAAATGATATGAAGATATTGTATACAAAATGACACAATAAATAGATTCTATTTTTGTAAATTAAGATTTAGGCTATGATGAATATAAAATAAAATATGTGTTAAATAACTATATTCCATAATCCAGTGATCGACTTCTTAAGTTGCAACTCAAGGATATGGTACTTCTAATATACTCTCGAATAGTAGTTTGAGATTATGAAATTTTACAGCATCGTGATAATTTATTTCACGTTGTTTTTAGAATTTCAATATACTAGAGTTTTATCTATATTATTCTGATTGTTTTATTTTTTATATAGTTATTCTTAAATTTTAACAATTTTAATTAAATTATTTTAGAAGTGTTTTATTCAATATTGATTAAGTTATAATATAGAATACCATATCTTCATTGTGTGAAGGTAAAGAATATGATACTATAAATTTACTATTAAATATTATAACAACGATATTATATGGTGGAAATGGTTTATTAGGATGTAGTGAAAGGCTATAACACATGGAAGGTCATACCGTTAAGTTTTAATGCAAGATACGTTAATGCCAATGTGATTGCATGTTTTTGAAAACAAATTTCTATAGAGATTTAAATAAAGTTTAAAATATGGTTTATTGGAAGATCATTTTAGAAATTTTGAATATTCAAGTATAATTATTTCAATTTTATATCAAAAATATTTAAATATTTTTTACTAAGAATATTCTAGAAAATAAAGATTGCAATGGTTGTGCTAAAATCATGGAGATATTTGTGGAAGGCTTTGACATGATTAATTGGATTATTGAAGGAGAATAAGTTTGTAACGAATATAATATTTATTTATATATATGTTTTTTGGAAGGATAGTGAAGTGATATGAAGTTATACACTTATATTTTAATATTGTTACCTGATAATTTCTGCAAAAAGAAGCAAAGTAAAATAGCATGTACATTGAAATACTCTTGGTTATCACTTGACTGGAACACTAAAGGAAAATCACTTTTTCAATAGGGTGTTTATGATGTATTTTCATCACAAAAAAATATTTGTGATGTAAATTCATCAAAAATAGACCTTTGAAAAAAAGGGTGTTGCAAATATTATAATTTATGACAGAATATCACAATTAAACTTGTAGAGATATTATTTCTGAAGTATTATTTTTTCCAACACAATAAATATTTTATCAATACTTTTCATAATGAAATTATAATTATTTTGAAAATAATTTGTTTTGGAAGACTCAGTATTTAGTCACAAAAAATATTACTTATAATGGAATCTAAATTATGTCAAAAAATAATTTTTTGTGATTATTTATGAAGTAATTATAATTCCATCAAAAATAACTAAAAAATTATCCTAAATTATAAAAATTAAAACAAAAACAAATAATATATTAATTATAAATTATATATAATATTATATAAAATTTTACATAGAAAAAAATAATAATAATGTCACTAGGGTTGGGGTATCAGGTCTATCTTGTGAAGGGAACTTCATCCTTAAACCCTATGTAAGTCGATATAAATACTTCATCACATCTTCATGCTTTTTCTCCTACTATAATCGTTGTTCTTCCAACATCCACCAATAATCTTCTTTTTTCATCACTACTCTTCCTACACTCTAGTCAATCTCTGTATAAGTTCATCCTAAGATCACATCAACACCTCATACTCTGCAGTAGCAAATGATGTCAATGAAGATGATATCCCCATTGAGCTATATGATTTTATTGCTTTAGTATCATAGTAACTAGTCATGGTTGATTTTGAACCTATACTAATCACCAAAAAAATTTAAGATAACTCGTCATCACCCTCATCTAAGCCACCTTATCAAAATGTGACTCACACAATACCTCATTCCTTTTATATTTCTCATCTTCACACTTATGCATGTGAGAAAACTTTGTATCATGTGTCTCATATAACCATATAAATATAAACTAAGAAGATTAAAAAAATTAAATTATGTTAATTTAAAAAAATACTAACCACAATATGTAATTTTATATTACCAATAATATATCCATTACTACTATCAATGTACATTCTCTTTTACACATAAAAATCTATAATGGTTAGATCAATAATAGACTACATAAATTTATCATATATATTTATTATGAAATATATATATATATATATAATTATTAAATAATATTAATATCCAAATGTAGATGATGTATAGTGAAAGTGTGACTCCCATATTTATGTGTGGCATCCTCTCTCCTCTAATTTTGTTGAGCATAATCAGATCTTCTTGGGAAAGTATCTATTATCCAATACATACACAATCCATCCCAAGTCTGAGTGAGGAAATAATCAGGTCGATAAGGCCTACAAGACTCATCAAATACAGTCACATATTCTCTTTTCATATATTTCCTCTGAATTCTATATAAAAACTAATGGAAACGATAATGCATGAAAGCATATCATGCATCCCAAATAGAGGTTCTCATGCTCTCATCAATAGTAGACCATAAACCCTAAAAATATTTATTAATATAGTAAACTATAAATTATATAAATTTAAAATAAAATATTTTTTTATTAATACATGCCAAGAAATACTTGAAAATATGATGATGTAACTTGGTAAGAATCAGATACCATGAAACCCCTAGTGCAAAAAAATAGTTCCTCAAAATAACACTATCAATACCAATGGTTAGATATGAAAAACTATGAAAATAATAATAATTAGTAGAATAATTAATAAATAAAATAAATTAAATGAAAAGTAAATAAAATTCATATTTTAATTTACTTCCATTAATAATGATTAGAGTTAAGAGATGGACATCACTCTATAATATGATACAAAATCATCAATTGTGTAATGCCTTGACCCCTCCTAGTAGTCGGTGTCAGGTCAACAACCCTAGATAATGAATTAGGAGGCTCATCACTTGGTATTTCATCCTCATTTAATCTATTAATTATGTCATAATTGTCATCTTAATCCATCTGAAACATATAATTAATTTTATAAAAAAATGTACTCTATAAAAAAATTAAATATTATATTACATTTTTTAATGAAATTGGGTGAAAATGATATTACATTAAAATAATATTTAATGAAGATATAGAATATAAAAAATAATAAATTTTTATTGAAAAATAATAATAAATCATTCTTCATCTTCAACTTCATATTCATATCCTATTTCATCAATTTTAATGTCTTCGTCTTCCTCTTTAGCATCATCGATTTCCATATGAGCTTCAATTTCATCATCCCCTGTAATATCAAATTCATTGGTTACATCCTTGACATTATTAACACAATATTATCTTAACTATGGGGTCTCGTAATTAATATCAGTATCTCTTTAATTAAGAGATATATTCAGCAATGTTTCTTGTAAAATGTCAATGTTTTTCACTTTAATAGTACTGCTTTCATTTTCCATAAACATATGAGATTTCATTTTTATTACACTCTACCAATCATTTCAATATCTTGAAGTAGAATAGTAGTCTGCATTATAAACTTTATGTGCTTGTAATTACAGAAAAAATGATCCCTTTCCTATAATAAGACTTTAATATTTAATATCAATGATTCTATGTCATGGATGAACACATATGCCTCAATCAGTATCAAACCAATGACATTTAAACATTGTTATATATTTTTTCATAGATAATATAACTAACTGAATATCTTGAAGGATGAAATTTTTATTGATTTTGGATAAGTCCCCTTTTAAGGGTAAAGGGGTGAAAACCAAGACTTCAAGGACATCAGGACATCAACAAAATTTGAAAAAACAAGAGAATTGCAACCCAGAACAAGACTACAAAAAAGTGCCTCACCCAGCATTAATATCATTAAGGCGTGCCTCCACCAAAGCATGGCTGCTCAGAAAGTTGTCCTATGCAAGAATGAACGGGCCTGGTACCAATGGTTGCGCCATAACCTCTCAATCTTCCAAATATGAAAAGTCATGCCTGTAGAAGATTACATGCTCAAACCTCTTCTAAAGCAAAACCTTATACCTTGTCTCGGTTCCCCAAAAGTCCATCCATTTCACCTCCAACAACAGAATCAGAAAAAATAGAACACCCCTTTCACATCCAATTCCATTCATACCACATAGTAGAACCACCAAATCAATGCAATCAATGCAATCAACAGGAAACACAAGATCCATCAAGAGAAGACCTGAAAGAATACCGTAGGACTGTCGGAAGCCCGAACTAAGAGGCCCTCCCCCCTCTGCGCCATTCTGAGGCCGATGATGATCCACAACCACCAATGAAAAGCCCAGACCTGAGATGTTTTCATGCCTCCGTCTTCCTAGATCAGAAGTAACACCCACTAAAAACTCCCACCAAGCATGGCAGGATGAAGCCTCGCCAAAGCAGGTGAAGACATACCATAGCCATGCCCGCTGAATTGAGACATCGTCGCCCGACGAGCACCTCCGACCACCCAGATCTGAAACAGGCCCGCCGAAGCCTTCCAGCATGAAGGGCGATGAAAATGAGGCCTCTCTAGAGCCGACTAAGATAGAAAGTTCCATAGAGAACCAGGTATCATTGATTTGTTTGATTCATCAAATGTGCATGTATGAAATTAAAATCCATTAACCACATAATAATTATAATATTTTTCCAATTTGTATGGTGGATTACCTGATATATATAATTGACTATTAAATTTATTTCTATGTTATGATAACTTAATAAAAAATTAAAATTATATAAAATAAAAAATTTATTTTATATGTTCTATTGTAAAAAATATAACTTTCCATTCTTTGAAACAATTAGTCAAAAATATGTTGTTAGAATTCTTAAAGAGTATCTCAGGTAATTTTTTTAATTTTTTTTGATATGATCATCATATAATTTAAAAAGATAATTAATATAAATTAACTTTAATAAATATTTAAAAAAACAAGTAAAATTAGTACTTTCGTCACAAATTGTGTAATTTTATAACAATTCAGAAGAACATATGTATGAGATCTGTAACATTCTTAATATGAAATCCAACATTCATGGTGACCACCAAAACCAAGATCAAGTGGATTATATTGCGACCTAATATAATAATTCCTTTATTTTATTTATTTTACATGATTTTAAAATTTCCATAAATAATAATATACTAATAAATGATAGGTTTGGTCTCTTTAAATACTATCTATATAATAATCTTATTTTATGAAACTCGTGATCATTTCTCCCTAAAGGCACCATACTGGACCATATTCTAGACATCTCATTAGTAATACTCGTCCTAAAAACTTAGGGAATGAAAACATAATAAAAGTTTGAGCTCCAACACTTAGTAATGGACGAATAAATATTTTATAAAGTATGAGTTTATAATCATAAGTGAAAAACATGAGAAAAAAGTAAATATCATAGAATCATGAGTGAATATCATAAGATATAAGTGATCTTCAAAGTACATGGCATAAGAACATAAAGACACAGAAGAACAACATGCAATCATAATAGTTATAACGTGGATTAGAAGAATTTAATATAAACCTTGAATCATGAGAACATAAGATCATAATGAATAAAATCCTTCAACTACAGCACAAACATTATCATAAGGAAACATTATTTTCATAATCCACGCCACCAGTACACATTCTTATGAGCAACAAAAATACACTTTTTAAAACCTATATCATGAGTTATAAACTCTTAACCAATGCATTACATGGTGATATAGGACCCCACTCTTCATTTATCCATAAATACATGTGATTCTTATAAATCATTCAATTTTAAAATTATAAATAACCAATATAAATAAAATGGGTTTCATAAAACTTTTAAATTAAAATAATTAAATTTTCATAAATAACCCATGAAAATAAAAATGGGTTTAATAAAAACATTTGAATGGTATAAATAATATCATGAATTAAATCAATTGATACCATAAACTCGGTTACCCAAAATAATCATATAAAAAAGTAAAATGTAGGGTAAAACATAAAACATAACTCCATTGTAGATATACTATTTTAAGATAATGAAAACCAAATCATTAAAATATATTTTTTGAAAACATTTTGTATTCATCGTTATAAAAGTCATAGTTACGAGTCTCTTTACAAAAATTCTATTTTTTAAAAGAAAAGAAAAACTTTCATGTAAATTGATATGGATCAAAAACTACTTTACCCAGAAATAATGAGATAACATTATTTAAAATTTAATGTATTATAAAAATAAAGTTCAATAATAAATTGTATAACTCAAAGAAAGGATATTGAGTTACCAAGTCTCTTAATTTTACCCTTTATTTCCACATAAGTTCTTAAACCTAACGTATCATAAAGATAAATATCTTAATTACTTATTTTAGAACCTTATTCATATAAATTTTTATTTATACTCTTCATTAATAACAATTCACTTCATGTATTAGATTTTTATTATCTCTTTTCAACATTGGGAGTTAATAATCTTGACTGTTTTAAACTTGGTTCATAAAATTGGTGTCAATCATCCTTATTCTCATGAAATTTGATCATTTAAAAAGAATTGAAGGTACTAAAATTTATTTTTTATAAATACTTGTAATGTTATGATTCCATTATATGGTAGTTTTATTCATGTATCATGAAGATGAAAACAGTGATGGACTAGTTTCGGGTTATTCACCAATATTGATGGATTACCTTATAATAATAATTAATTATTATGTTATCCATAAAGAACCATATTCATGATATATAATATTTATATATAACATATATACTCATTTAATATAAACAAAAACCATACATTAAGGAAGAAGTGAAAATGGAATGCATCATTCCATGGGGAGTTAGTTCGCACATACGCGTGGATGATGATTTAATTTTTTGAAGGGAGGAAGAAAGAAGTAACATAGATAAAATTTTAGGGACTTAAATATGATATATATATATATATAATATTTATTTAATTATTCTTTTAGACTATCCCTGTTTTAGAGTTTAATGAAAATGAAACACGTTTCTTCATAGAGGTGGTAGCCCGCACGTACGCACAATTCACATTTTCATTTTTCTTAAAGGAAAAAAGGAAAATTGCTTAATTCTTGTAACATAATTATTATAATGTACCAGTATACTAATGAGACTTTTTTTTAAATTTAAATATGGTGTGATGGAATTTTAGTAAGAATAATTGAACATAAATAAATAGAAATGATAAAGGAGTAGTTAGAAATTTATACCTCACTTTTTGGATTATCTCCTTTATAAGGGGGGTTAAGCCTTTAAGGGTAGTATTTAAGAAGAACAGAACCTCTTGAAGGTGTCTAGGAATTTTGAGAATATTTTTGGGTATATTTTGGGATGAACTAAGTGGAATTTTGTGTGATGGGAAGTGAGGAGAGTAGTTCCCCTTTTATAAGTGAAAAGGGATGGAAAGTTTGAAAATATCCAAAACTTTTTAATAATGGAATGGTTATATCAAGGAAATTAGCTCAAATTTTGGGAAATAATGGATATGGTAAGGGATAAGGATAATAAATTCCTCAACCACACATTCCCGCACATTTTTTAAACATCTTTTTTGCCTTTCTATCTGGGTTAAACCCTTTTTACCCCTTTTGATTTTTACCGAGGTAACTAGTTTTTATCAAAGTAATTTATCCTTTATGATTGAAAATAAAATAGAACTTATTAAATAATTTAGAACTAATGATTCCAAATTTCAAATTTATATTATTATATTAATTTTATAAAAGTGATAAAAATAAATTTTAAAATACTAAATGTATAATGTATTAAAAAAATTGAAAAACATAACTTAAGATATAAAATGTCAAATATGGGTTATAACTTAAAACCAACATTTTTAAAATTATAAATTCACATATAAAATATTTTTCTAAGAAAAAGTTTTTGTGAATTTATAATTTATACTTATATACTAATAATTTCATAAAAGTCATGTTATTTGTAAAAACAGTATTTTTCACTATTCACATAAAAATCAACCATTTTTTAAAAATCCTAAAATTTTAACTCCAGTTAATATTTATATGATAAGTTAAAAAAATGAATTTTATTTTTTTCAAATTAATATTTTAAAATTTATAAATTTAACTTTATATAAAATCATAAAATATTGTGAAAAATGGTTGTTTATAAGGAATCAATTTTTGGTGTATTGACTATTATTCTAAAATTAGTTCTAATCATAAATATATCAAACTTGAAAAATATAAATTTTACAAAATAAATTTTAAGCATAATAATTATTTTATTATTTTTTTAGTTGTACTTGTTGATATATTATGAAAAGGGACTTTTATTTCATAAGTGGTTATAACTATATGTACTCTCTTATTCAAAGGTCGCCATACATTGGCCAATATCTATTTAAATAGAAATATTTATAGTTTTTTAGGGTTTGGTGTTGTGTTTATAGAAATATATTGAACATAGTACTTAATTAAGGTGGAATATTTTACTAAAATCATGGGTCGTTATATATTAAATACTAACAATCAATAGCTTGTGGAATCATCATAATTTTCCTCATTGTGATCTATTTGATTATGTTTTGAAGGATATTTTGATTGAAAATAACAAGATTGGAAATTTGAAATTTCCTCCAATAAGTACAATTAAACAATTAACCCTTCAACTAATTTCATGGTAAGTACTTTATTCTTTAATTTATACATACATATCTCAAATAGGTATATCCATCAAAATTGTATTGGCCCTCCATATTTAGTTTCATATGGAAAATTAAATATTAAATGTTTTATTAAGTAAAACAAGGGTGGAAGAAATATTTTTTTCTAATTTACATAAAATTATAACAGCATAATTTTTTAGTGTCCTCAATGAATTATAGCCTATTTTTATTACAAAAAAAAATTCTTGGAAGAAATATGATATTACAGTCAACACATCCCAGATTAAAGAATTCAACAGCCCTCTAAGGCCAATAGGTAGTAATCTATGCATGATGACATGAAAGTTATGACTTTCTAACCCAGTAATATGTAAATTTCCTAACATAATGAGAAAAATTATAAGTATATACATATATAAACCAAAAATATTTAATTCACTGGTGAAATAATGATCTACTTTATTTTAGAAAGTGTATAAGGTTAGTTAGTGAGCCAACAGCTACCCGATGACCTCTTGGGAAATATTTTAATTAGGGGAAGCCCTGTAATTTCACTAAGGCCACCTCTAATCTCCCAATTGGTATTTTCCTCCCTCATTCAAACTAAGATTATCCCCAATTCCATCCTACTCCTCTTCTTCTCCTATGGGTGTATCTCCTTTTTTTCATGGTCCAATTCAACTTCTATCAAATGTACAAGAAAGATTAAGGTGGCCATAAGTGTTTGTCTCCTTATATTCTTCTTTTATTACATTGTAAAGTGGTGTTATTTCATTTTATTCTAATATGTATTTTTTTATGAATTTTTCCTGGTTTCTTGAATTATTCTATTTTAGGTGGAATCAGAAGACGATTTTGAGAAAGTATACTTCTTTAAGAATGAGGTAGGTGGTTCTAAATTTAACCCATAGTCTCAAAATAATTTTATTCAACTGTTATGTTTTATGGTCATGTTGGCTTCATCATTATTTGAGTAAATGGAAGGTTTTATAATTTCATTTTCTAGTATTAAATTATTATTTCCATGCCTTAAGCCATAGAAGAAGGTGATTCTTAATGGAACACCTGGGAAATGAAATTGGCCTTGGAAATTGGATAATTAAATGGTAAGATTCGTTATTTAAAGGTAAATGAATAATATTAAAGGTATGATTCTCATTAAACCCTTGACCGTGTTTTGGATTGGTATCATTAAATGTATAATTATGTTTGAAATGTTTTAAAAGATATTTTTTAATTAAATTTATGGGTGTGAAATTGAATTTCACAATCATCGATATTATAAATTTAATTAGAATATTAAGAATACCTTGTGAAATAAAGTGTGATCCCAATGGGTGTAATAGATTGGGATGTGACCTTCAGTTGGTCCTAATTAATTGTTAAGTGTTGATTTGTAAAATTATGAATTATGTTTGAAAAATATTTTCATGAAATGAACATGAGATTATGGAATGACCTTGATATAGAATAAAATTGTAAACCATGGTTATTAAATGGTGTTGAATGTTATAACGATATTTTTTAACTTGATAATTAAAATGAATTACTGAGTGATCTAGTAATTTTTAATTTTGGAATGAAACCAATAGTGTAAATAGAAATGATGGTAAAAGACTTAAATGGTTAATTTCTAAGAGAACCTGAAAATGCTAAATTTATATGGCCCTTATTAGTTTTATTGACTTTTGGTTTATTTACGAAAATAGATAATGTGTTTTAAACTATATTAAATAAATGAAAAATATATTTGGGGAAGTATTGATGTTTATATGGATAACACCCTTATGGTGGATTTTTTAGTATAAGGAAAATTCCTTATGAGGAGGTCGATGATACTTGATACTGGAAAACACCATTTATGGGTAGTCATGATTTTTTTCTAATAATACACTTATAGGTGAGGTCTATATTAATTATTGACTTATCACATTGGATAAGAAAACTCCCATAGGGGAGGTGTTTTTACTTATTACCTTATGCCTTAGATTAGAAAACACCCATATGGGAGGTATGTGTTACTTATTGTCTTATTTCATGGTTGATAAAAATATAATATGAGAGTTCCATGTTACTTTATTATATATATCAGGGAAACTTGAGTTTTTATATTATTGTTAGCATGGTCCATATGACCTGATCAAAGACACCCTAGCAATGGATGAAGCAAGTATGGTCAATCAGGGTCACGGGCCCAAAAATTGACGATGGTATGGACTGGTCTCAAGTGTCACTGTGGAACCTTGGCATCAATAATTATTTACTAATTTTGTTAAATTATTTTAAATTATTAAATTATTTAATTACAGAAATTACATATGCACTTTTATTTCAGATTGGTTATTTGAAGGATGTCATTGGTGGTGGCCTACTGAGTTATAATCACACCCTACTCAGGATACTATGACACTTGGGTACCTAATCATATATCATTATTTGTTTTTAGCTTATAAGGTTTGGGAAAGGATCGGTTTCATGATATTTTTTTGGAATGCTATAGTAGAGAATATATGATGGTACCAACTGAAATTTGGGACCGATTTAGGATGATTTTTAGTTTTGTTTTATTTTTATTGTTTTTTTAACTAATATATATGATCTAACATTGGGGGTTCATTATGGATTATATTAAATACTCCATTTTTATAGAATTTCATACAATAGTTATTTTTGGAACTTTCTATGTCTTATTGTTGATGTTTATTTGGTCTAATTTATATTTTTTCTATTATTTTTTCTATTATTATGACTCTGGATAGAGGGTATTGTCTCTACAAAATATCCTCATAGACCCTTGCCACTAGTCGATAACCGCTGGCATATGCGTAATCATTCTTAAGGTGATTTAGTGACCATCATTCTAGCACCGATTAATGGTTCAGTGCAGCAGGACATTACAACTTTTTTGGTGAGATTTTTTCACACCATTCATTTTATGCTAAGATTTTTCCTTTATCTCATATTCTTCCTCAAGGTGGGAAATATCCACCTTAAAAACTTTAAAAGGTCCACAAATAAAATTAGCCACATCACTAGGAATATCGTGTAGGATTTCTTCCAAGTAAGGAAATTAATCATAATATACTTTATCAAGTAGTTATTTTAAGATGTGATCTTCCCCACTTGTGTTTGGTTATTCAAAATAAAATTATTTAAAAGATATTATAATTAACTCGTCTTTATGTAAATATTGTGAATTACCTAAGGTAAAAGTGTTTTTTTTATTTTATTTCTAATGAATCAGTTAACTGTGTCTTTAGTATTCATGTTGGGTTGAATATCATCATAATTATAGCATATATAAGTAATATTTTCTTTAGATTTTCATAAGAGTATTGTTTACCTACCTTTTTCATCTATTTATTTCATATATTCATCAGAGTCTTGGAAGAGATAGAGCTATAATTATAAATGGGTATATCTTCTCTATTTTTTTACTTCATCATTAATTTTGGAAAAAAATCAATAACTTAAAATATTAAATTTTTTAAAATTCAATAAAATATGGAACCATAGATCTGATACAAATTTTTGTTCCAACAGGATCAGTGCAACACACTGAGAGGGGGGTGAATTAGTTTGAGTGACTTATTGTCAATTAAAACCTTTTCCCCACTCTTAACTATTCCTATATTTGGTGAATGGATCTCTCACTTTTTCATCACCTTTATTTTTCATGAAAATACTTTAAGTAGAAAAGTAAAATAAAAATGCATGCTAGGATTTGATAATAAGTTTATCGCTGATTTGGATGACTATGTATCTAGTGTATAGAGGTTTTTATCTAATTTTCATGCAACTCCTCTTTTATTATCAATATGGAGTTAGGGTAAGGGTATATTATTGGACCCATACTCCTAGATCCCATTAGATACAATGCAAGGAGTTACTTTCTATTTTTAGGCTCTGGAACTAACCATGAATTTCTCTATAAATTTCTAGTTTCGGTTGGTTTCATATTGAATAATGTTTAGAAGGACAGAATAAGTCACTTTTTAACTCAATAATATTTGATATTCTTCCTCAATGTGAAGTAATCTCAAGGGCTACCTCAAAATTATTCAAATATTCTAATATAATGATATTAAAGGTTTTATTTCACAATAAGAAATTATGATACTTGGAATCATAATCTGGTCTTCTCACTTCCTCTTTATTATCTTGAATGATAATTAGTAGAAGAAAGGTCAATCTCTCTTTATTCTTCTTCTTATTCTTCAATGCATAAGAATTTTCTACTCACTACAAAATTATATCTATCTATATTTGACACAAAAAAATATTTAAAATGATAGTATAATTATTTATAACTCTTTAATATATTATTTTTATACTTATTCTATTCATTATATACTCAGTATCTCTCATGGATGATAGTTTTCATATTTTAGAATACAAAAACCCTTAAATATGACACTTCAATTCACATTTATTCATGGTCTTCAAAAATAATTTGAACTAATAAAAACTAATATATTTTAAACCTCCCAAAGACTTGTTATTTTATCACTACATGATATCCATAATTATTACATGTTTCTCTCTTCATGATATTTATACTACTCTCTTCATGTCTGCATGATAACATGTAGTGGCATCTATCATGATTGTAAAGATCTTATTTAGTACTTACATCATCATTAACAATGGTTTATAATTATTTAATCATGAAGAGATACATTCTTCATTTATAGTATTCACATGTTATTTGATAATAACTACAACAAAATAAGGGAATAGCAGTTGTTTAGTAGTAGTGGTTTCAAAAACTGTCAATAAAAAATATTACAAATATTTAGATGCAGTTTTAAAAAAAACCCAAAAATATTTTTAAATTATTAAAAAAATCCCTCCCTAGACACCTAATTCTCCCTTGATCCCTCCCCCCCTCAATACTGAGCTCAAGTTGTTGTCCTACCCCATTAAAGCCACTCATTGATCCCCCTCAACGCTTCCCCCAATTCCCACTTGTTGTGGTTCCTAATTCCCCATCACTACTGCTCCCTAATCCCCCCTACTCCCTATCTCATCCTCCCATTTTTGGTGCATCATAGCCCATGGTTAAACCCTAACTAATTTTTGTGGATTATTTTTTCAATTTTGGGTTCTTAGGGTTCATGACGAGTGATTTGAGACCCCTTCTGGTGATGTTTGTTTTAGGAAATGGTTTTTTCCTAGTTTAAGGTAGGGTTTTATATTTTTCTTCCATTTTTTATCAAATTAAATTAGGTATTTTGTTATTTTTAGGTTCCTCTTAATTTTTTATAGTGTTATTGTCACTTTTGAAGTGGAATTTTACCATCATTTTCAAGGGCAATGAGTTTCAACTAGGTTCCATTATTTTATGTCTTTAAATTTTAGAACCTAGATTAATTTTATTTTTAATCCCTCATTTAGATATAAAATAATTATAATAAATATGTTTAATGGATTTTTTTAATGTTAATTAAAGTTTTATTTGATATCTCCTTCAATTTAAATGATTTACCTAATTTAGAAGTTTGTCAAAAATCTATTTTAATTCATTTTGTACATTAGTTGTTTTGTACATGCCCTAATTAACTTTAATTAATATGTTAAATTATTTAAGGGGTGATTTGGTATTAAAATTGGGGTTCTTTTTAAATTAATTTTTAAATGGAATTATTTTATGTGTTTCAAGTTTTTTCTATCTTGTTTATAGATTGTTCATGTTTTATGGTGACTGTGTAATTATTTATTATTATTGTGCCTCATTAATTTAAGGTTACCATAAGATTTTTTGTTTTAAATTGGGGTTTTTACTTCAAGGTTTAATTTTTACTAGACTAAAGGATAAATTTTAGACCATCTCTTACTACACCATGTGATGGATTATATGCATTTGAATTAAAATATAAAAAATGTGTTGTTCAAAAATGTAATAAATTAAAAATCATAAAGGAGTTTTATATTATTGATTTTGAATAAATTGGTAAATTTTTTTAAATTAAATAATATTTTTATGTGTTTTAATTTTCTTTAATTAAGTTTAGGAACGTTGTGATATATATATAAAGGTTGTATCACATTACCAAGGACACGCCTTAGTATTCTAAGGGTTTGGAGTAAGTTTTATATTTTTCAATTTCAAATTGATATGTTAATAGGAAAATAAGATGTACATGCACTAAATATACATTTATAATATGTTTTAAGGGAAAATAATTTTACAAACACTTGATATTGAATCAATTCCCTACTCAATATTTATGTTGTATTTGTCATGGAGAATCAAACATTACAGAAAGTTTGAGCACTTCTGTTAGTCAACAGAATGAGATCCCAACTTCATCGAAAATGGACAGTGAAATGAAAAAAATTATAAAAAATTATTTCATCATTACAAGAAAACATCATCAACATCAAAACATATCATAACATCCAGTTGAGGTTGCTACAAGTAATAACTTGAAAATGATGTTTTTAGGACTATAGGACAACTAGATCAAGATCGTAACATATCATTGGATCCTCCTCTTACTTTTGTGGATATTAATGTAAGATAGAACTTCACTGAGTAGAAAAATAAATTTAATGATTTAGTTGATAATGGACATCAAGATTTTTATGGTGGAAGTATTAAATATTCAAAACATTCTTTTCTGTTGAAGTTGTATAATATCAAATTCCTATGCATAATTACAAATAAAGAGATTTCCATGATATTGGAATTGTTCCGTAAAACCTTTCTTGAAGCTAATGTCCCTGAGTCTTTTTATGGTATTAAATTTTTTTTACCAATATTAGTCTGAATTATAAAAAAATACATGTTTTTCCTAATGATTTTATGCTTTATTGGGGAGAAGAGTCAAGTAGAATAGATTTCAAAAAAATTCAGTTTTCTAGATGGCAGTCAATGGGTGATGTTGGAAGTATGAATCATTATACTACTATGAAGAATAATAAAAATAACATAACTACAAAGCTTTTGTGTTACTTCCCTTTAAAACCTCAAAAAAAAGATTATTCATGTTATTGAAAATCGTTGAACACATAAAGTGACATTCTAAAGATAATAACAAAGATGGGTTAATTCAACATCCAGGAGATTAAAAATCATGGAATATATTTGATTCATTATATCTAGATTTAGTATATCATATTAGTAATGTGTGATTGGGATTAGCTATTTATGGATTCAAACCATTTGGAACATTGAGTACCAGTTATAGAATTTGGTTGGTTGTTTTGATCCCTTACAATTTGCCTTCATGGATGTGTACGAAACAAACATATTTTATCATTTTTATGATTATTACTTAAAAATAAATCCCAATAAATGATATTTATTTATTCTTGCATCCTATAATTGAATAATTATAGGAGTTATTGATTAACAGTGTTGATACATATGATGCATCTTGTAGAAAAATGTTCAAAATGCATCCTTCTCTAATGTATACCATTAATGACTTCCCTAATCTTGGAAACTTATCTAGTTAGAACACTTACATGAGTCTATATTTTCCTATTTGTAACTTTTATTTGGATCCCCAATGATTTCCTTATAGTAAAAAATGGTGTTTCTTATGTCATTGTATATTTCTTGATACATCTCATAGATTTTGGTTAAACAAGTCAAAATTCAATGGTTCTATTGATCATAAACCACCTATAAAGTGGTTAATGGGTTCTGAAATATTGGAAAAACTTTTAAATGTAGAAAAATAATTTGGGAAGGTGAATAATTTGAATGATAGTGGGAAACGAGTTTGAAGTGCATCATCGATTGAAATAGGAATGCAACAATGGAATAAAAAAAGTATATTCTTCAAAATTCTGTATTGGGAATTTAATTTTTTGCATCATAATCTTGATTTTATACATATTGAGAAGAATATTTGTGAAAATTTTATCTTCACATTACTTAATGAGCATTGAAAATCAAAGGACCATCTTAATTCTCGGATGGACTTACAAACTATGAATATAAAGTGTGATCTATAGCCTTATGAGAATGGAAAGTATATTCCAATAATTTTTTAAATGAAAAATAGTGATAAAGATGCATTCATTCAAATTTTAAAACATGTGAAGGTATATGATGGGTATTTAAGTAACATCTCATGTTGTGTTTACTTAAATAATTGTAGGTTATATGGATTGAAAATTTATGATTCACATATTTTGTTAAAGTAGTTACTACCATTGGCATTTCATATATTGTTACCTCTAAAGGTCACTATAGTCTTACTCCAATTTTTCACATTATTCAGACAACTATGTGAGAAAACTCTACAACCATCTAATATTGAAAACCTTTAGGATAGATTTTTGCTGACACTTTGTTCAATGGAGATGATCTTTTTACCATCATTTTTTACTGTCATGATGCATTTAACTGTGCATTTGGTTAAGGAAACTAAATTATGAGGTCTCGTGCATTATCAATGGATTTATCCAATTGAGAGATAATTTCTTAATATTTTTTTCATCTTAAGAAAACAATTATTTACACTTCCTTAAATACATAATTACATTTTATTTATTTTATTTCATAGATACCTTAGTCATTTAAAATCATATGTGAAAAGTAAATCTCATCCTAAAGGCTCTATTTTTTAAGAATATTTAGTAGATGAGTGGATTAAATTTTTCTAGATACTGTTTTGATATTGATAAAATATTTAATCAAGTTGGATAAGTAGATAACACATCAACTCAGTCTCAACTACATGGGAAATAAAAATCTTTTCCTACTATTGTCCAATTAATTAGAATCATCTCAAATATTACCCTAAAATAAATGGAATTGTTGTAGCCACATAAATATGTGCTGATTAATATTGAAATTTCATTTCCATTTATTAAATATCTCAAGATATAAACAAATAGATGAATTATAAGTCAAACATAAAGTGATAAATATATAAAAAAATGTTAATAAAGATCTTATAGAATGGTTTA
The DNA here is from genome assembly GCA_963277665.1 of Viscum album. Taxonomy (NCBI): domain Eukaryota; kingdom Viridiplantae; phylum Streptophyta; class Magnoliopsida; order Santalales; family Viscaceae; genus Viscum; species Viscum album. Next base: position 1,189,768,409 of record OY728123.1, on the reverse strand, counting down.
CATGTCGTGTAAGTTCATAAATATTTCAATCAATATAGATATTATGTTTAAACATATATTTTTAAAATATAATAATTTATATTAATTTTTTTAGATCATGAATACCGATATTAGGGTTTATTTGTCATAATATTTGAAGTTTTTGGCTCTAGGTCCTCTAAAACAGGCTAGAAATTTTGATGCTTACAATGTGAATGGATTTAAATTTTGTACAATTGATCAGGAAGAGGGTTTAAAAATATAGAATCGTGGTATATTTATTGTTTCTGAAATGGGATACTATGGAAATTTTACTGATATTATCTAATTAAATTACCATGGTCATTTTTTATTTGTTTTTTTTAAATTAAAGTGGGTTGATATTACTAGGCGTATTAAAAGAGATTCCTTGAAATTTAATTCTATGAACTTCTCTCTCTTGATCGATGTTAGTGAATATGAATTAAATGATCCATATATCTTCTTAGTACAATAGAAAATGGTATATTATATAGAATATTTCATGGATTAAGGGTGGAGTGTAGTTGTTCACATTAAAAAAAGTGACTTCTATGATATTGGTGATGAAGTAGAAAATTTGACCTCTAACATTTAATATCATATATAGTAAGAAATAGAGTTATTTTTCAATCATGATATTGAAAATATTAGTCTTGAAATGGTGGATGAAGTAGATGAAGTAACAATGGAGTAGGATGATGGCGTTATTGAAGGAAAAATAATTGTTTGTGTAGTCATCCATTAACTTATTAAACACATATATTATATATTATTCATGTATAGTACTATTGATCTATTATCGTATTTAAATTTATTTTTATGCATTATTTATTTTTGAAAACATAAATTTTATATTTTTTTGTATGTGCAATCATGCATTATCATACCTATGTATATTTTGATTGCCAGTATTATGCCTCTGTTATCATTTCTAAATTTCATTTTTCTTTGAATTTTTTGAAATATATGTTTTGAAGTTAATTTTACTTGTTTAAATGACAGGAATGCCAAGGATAAAGTGTTTTACTAATCCCAATAAACTCCCATTAGATGTTCCCTCGAGCACAAAGACACCTAATAATCCATCGGTCTCTCTCCTTACAGTATTTGGTACACCATATGTCTTCTCCCCATCAGTGTCTAGCACTCCCTCCTTCTCCCTTCCATTGTCATTTGGAATACCCTCATTCTCCATCCCATTAGTATCTAGAACATTTCCTCCCCATTAAGTGGGTTCAACATGTGTTGAATTCATAGCGAGGAAATATGTTGTCAATCCTGTTTCTTCATGAGGATATTTGAGGGTGATAGTTATACATAAAAAATTAATTTTAATTAAGTTATTACAATCTTTTAATACTAATAACTATTTTACCATAAAATATACAGACAATTATACTACCAAGATAAATATAAACAATTTAGATGCATGTAATTTGAACAAATTGAAGATAGTTTTCCCCTTTAGTTGTTATGGGGTCTCTAAGGATGATTCTAAAAGATTATTTGGATAGATTATAGTCCATTTGGTGGAAGAGCAGGTAACCCTTATGATTATATATTCTGATTTCAATCATATGCCTTATTCTTGGAATAATGAAGTATTTTATTCCTATATAAAGGTAATTTTAATACATTATGTATCAATTGAGTTCCATTATATAATTAAATTATAATATTTTAAAAATGAATCTCTTTTTACAGATGTTATTCCACTTTATCATTCCTCTACAGAAAGCATTGGTAGAATTATATCATAATACAACTAAATGTTTCCCTAATGATATTACATTGATGGATGGTTTGAGTGATAACGTAAACCAAAAAACTTCATGATCATTTAGTACAAAAAAATTTATTGGTTTTAAGTTTAAATATAAATATATATCATTATTTAACATTCAATAACATTTTTATACAGGTGCTGATAATAGGGATTGGAGATGTAGATAGAAACAACATTGATCTTAGCTTCTCGGGTAGTGGTTAAGGTTGAATTTGGATTCGGTGGTGGTAATTTATAACTAAAATCATGATAGACTAACACAAGTATGGTGATTGAGAAACCATGTAGTGGTTTGAGGGAGGAGATATTTGTATTTCCCTTAAATTACATGAAATATATATTCTTGTTTGGTTTTTTATGTTTTGTTCTGAATTTTACCTTATAATCATCATTCTTAGGCTCTTAGGTTTTGGTTATGTACTTGATATGCTCACATAGCCATTTTACCCAAGAATAAACCCTTTACGATATTCCATAATTCCAAAAAACTAATATTGTCAACAAATTCACTTATCAACAAAACCATTCCCATTCCAAAAAATATATGGGGCCCAATAGTTTATTTGATATGGTCTAATGTTTCTTATTGATGAATTTTTATTATGAGGTTTTCTATGTTGTTTATCAAGGTTGTGTTTGTATGTATATATGATATATTGGATTTAATGGTTTTAAAGGGAGTTTTCCCCTTTATTTATATGGTGGTTTCAAAAAGACACTTTAAGAATGTATCTAAATAATTTTAGTTTATAATTTTTTTTGAGTAAGGTTTTATATGTATGGTTATTATCTTAAAACCAAACTCCTATTTGAACCTTTGTATAATTTTTTTCATAAAATGTGTTAAAAACATGGTTTATTCCACAATAGAACCTTATTTTATTTAAGTTTGTGGATCCTATAATAGAATTTTGATTATTATTTGTTGTTATGTGAACTATATATGGTTAATTTATAAGAAGTTTTTATGGATGAGGTATGATTTGTGACATTTATATGATTTTCTTTGTGGCATGTTGTTGATGTGTGACTGATATGTGGTACATGTTTCCCGCCATCGATCTATAGTATCATGGGAACCCTTTACATCTAAGTGGAATATTGAGATATAGTTTATTTGATTTTCCTGATGAGACTCTTACTAGAGTCTTCTATTATATGATTTTATCTAACTATGTGGACTTCCATATAATGAAGTTTTTTAAAGTAATTTGATAGGTTATTGTATAGGAACATCATTAATAGGATAGAAGATGGTTCTACCCAAGTATATCTAAGACCGTCTCACTAGGACCATGGTACTTTCCCTTGATTACATATACTTTATGTGACTTCATTAATACTATAATTGATTATTATTTTTTCCTTATATGTGATTTCAATCCTTATGTTTTTTATGTTTTGGTTTAATAGCATTTTTCTTTTTAGTATAACTTATTTTGGTGATGGTTTTGGATGATTCCCTCAGTTAACATGGTGGTTTCTAGTTTAGAGTTTTGGGTTTTTTATCATATCTTATACCATGTATGTATTGGCCAATTTAGCTTATTTTTATTATTATATTCTAGTTTAGATTTATTACTCCCCATGGTATTTATGTTATGTTGGTATATAAGATGGATGATTGTTTTGTGTTGTGTTTTATTGATTTTCTTGGGCTAATTCTTCTACATCTATTTTTAAAAGCACAATATAGTCGTTGTTTAAACTGCCACTAAATATGTTAAAAAAATTACAGCAGTTTAAACCGCTGCTAACTCATGGCTAGTTTTTGATAATAAAATCTCCACTAAAAACAAAATTACCACTGCTAAAAAAATGTTTCATAACACTTCCAAGAAACCCCTGCTAGATGTATTAAACCAACACAGGTTGGGTGATAAGGCTATATTTAGAATAAATTTTTAAAAACCATCATGGAAACATTTATAGGCGGTTTAAATGATCAATAAATTAAAAAAAACTAATGTTGTTCCTCTATTTTTGTAGTGAATTCATTATGGTGTGGTCCTCTTCTTCATGGTGAAACTCATTTTTTCTCAATCTTCATCACCAAAATCATCTTTTCTTGAATAAAATCTAATCCCTATTATCATCATAATATTTAATTCACTAAATATTAACTAGAATCGTAATAATTTAAATTGGCTTAATCATGATTATAATTATGATCATGATATTTAAGTCCCTAGATAATGGAGAAAGCGTTATCTGAAATAAATATCACTTAAAAATATTTCATTTTGGAAACATAACATTTTTTAAAAAGGAATAAATTTTATATATTTTGTTATAAACCCTTATATATTACATGAAAAAAGCCTTATGTATCACAATTACACTTCATACTTTATAAAATTATTAGTTTAAGTTACTCTTACATATTAGATATTAACCCATACATATCATAAGGAAGCTCCATATGTTTTCAAATTCTCATTCTAGGTTACTCTAACATATTTCATATTGACCCTTATGTATCATAATAGAGATTTGTACTTTTCCAAATACTCTATATGAGAGACCTTTACATATTGACCCTAAAATTCAATAACTTTTCCAAATTTCAATTGTCTTCTCAAGGTTACCTTTATATATTTAAAAATGACCTTTCTATATTAGAAAATTTTCCATTTTTTAACATTCTTATTAGGGTGACCTTTATGTATTGGGAAGTTACCTTTATATATTATAGTGAAACTCAATACTTTTCCAATTTTAGATCCAACCCAAAAAGTAATTCTTAAGTTTCACATGGTGAAATTTTCCTTTTCTAGTTTTCTATAAATTTGAAAACTCCTTAATAACTCGTATGTATCCTTCAATATTTTAGAGTTACTTTTATGTATTGAGTAGTTTTCCAAATTTTCAATAACCTATAAATTTGAAATTCCATAACATCTTTAAAACTCCTTAAACTCTTCAAATAAAATTGGAATAACTTCATGTAAACTCCAATCATCACTAAAAAAATTCCAAAGATTTTTTGGGAATATAAATACTCATTAGATAATTTCAATGGTATTTCACTACCACTATAACTTTAGTTATTCCTCAGACATAATCCTAGTATATTTATATATTATATATCCCTCTTAAAGCTTGATAACTAGAGTAATGGAACTCCAAATCTATATTTACAATGAATCAATAACTAGATTCCATAAATATTCATAGTGATGTAATGTAAAATAATCACCATGCTCTATATAACTCTTCCCAGCTTATGATATTCCTGATATTAGTGAATAAAATAACCTATCATATTAATTCTACAATATGATCATATAGAATTCCTTCATTCTCTAAGAAACAGTATCCATATCATCATCAACTATCCTTTACAATCTTTAACAAAAGTACTCTCCATTCAATATTGGCAGCAAGTCAATAAAACATATTTTCCATGTCAATGGATCCCCAAGCATAACTCCAATGGTATAACTTTATCTATATTCCTAGATCACTAACTTCTAATATTCATGGTGTTTCCTCAATACTCAATCAATATTCACAATTCAAAATTTAATAACTTATTTCTTCGGAACTTACTCTTATTCTAATCAACATTCTTAGGTACTCCATGCTCTTTCCAAGATGTTCTTCATGATTAAATATTGAAATAAAGTATATTAAATTTATGCTTATTGACAATAAATAAAACTCAATACCATTTGGGTTTGACTAATAGGTTATATAATAATAGTAAACATTTTTGTTGTCATTTTTATTGTTATCCTAATTATTATTATTATTATTGTTATTATTATTATTATTATTGTTGTTGTTGTTGTTATTTTAAAACTGACCCTGAAGTTGTATATTACATTATGGGTTACCTGCATCTGGGTGGTTGAGGTTGAAATCTTATTCACTAAATTATTTATCCATTTATTCCCATGAGCAGAAAAGGAGGTGGGTGTGGTCTTGGATCTCATAAGCAATGTGTGTAGGGTGTAGGGAACATGGTAAGAATAATTGCAAAGAAATGGGCATGGGAGTGTGGAAAGTGTAGTGGCATGAGGTGTGGCATTCATGATAAATCATGATCAATGATTGTTTCACAATTTAAGTCAAAAAATAAGACTAATAGGGTTACAAAAGATATCACAAGATGTGATAGGAAAAAATTGATAGATATTTGGCATTTGGTCCATTGGGACTTCGTGCTAAGTATTATAAGGCCTTTTGTACTTATTCAAATGTGGATTAAAATCCATAGGGTCTTTGGATCATTTAATTACATGGGTCATATTTGGTGCTTCTCAATACTTATGGGGAGGGGTGAGGCTTGATCCACTAGGGTGTCTTTTGTGTATGGATATTTGTATCTTGTATTCCCTCTACCTAAAATTAGTTATTATTATTTTAACATAGACAATGTTGGTTGACTAATCATCCACCACTATCACATCTAAAAATCATGAAACCATGTATCAGTTACCCCATAACCCCTCAAAATTCCCTACTTTTATTGAGCATAGTGGAGGTCTACCCCTAGGATACATGAAAGTGAAGAGGAGGGTGCTCAAAGAGCTTGTAGTTTTTAATCTCCCCTCTAAATGGTTTAAAATATTACATGTGTGTGGATATGATTTTAGGTATAAGAAATAATTCCATCACCAACCTATGTTGTGGAAAATTATGTAAATGGGTGATGATTACAAAGTAGAGACCTGATGGGATGTTAGGGATTCCTATACTGGGGGAAATATAGTTCCTTAGGGAAGAATATGTGGGGGTAATTGAATCATCTTAAACTAATGAACATTGTTTAAAGAGAAATATAGGGAAAACAATCCCTCAATTTAGGGTAACCACCTTATGGGTCTACCTAATAAGGTGTTTCGGTCTCATAGAAGAGAGTATCTTCATTATGTAGTTATTGAATGTGAATGGATTTGAACATTGGGTTAGTGTGTCACAATTAAGCCCAGCTAATTGAGTTGAACTCAGGGGAAGGGAGACATGTACTAGCTAGGCTCAGGTGGGATTGGGTCATGGTTACCCAGTGAAAAGTTGGCTCAAGTCATTACCACCCTAATTTGAGCATGTGAACCACTTTTCTATAGACTACTAGTCACAAGAAACTCCATCCCCTTATTTTAGTCTAAAAATAGATAAAAAATCATTTTTTGACCTTTGATGTTAACTTTTGAAAAATAAATAGTGGATTTTACTTATTTTTTAATATATATAATGATGGTATATGTGACTAACCAAGTTGATACCACTCATCGATGTCCTGTATGGACTTCCATAACACCACAAGCATGCCTCCTCGTATGTTAGAGGTTGTTGACTAGTAGATAGGATCTCAGGTATTACTATAGGGAGACTATATGTTCATATCAAATTAAAAAAACATCATAAATAACCAATAAAATTTCAAAGAAATCATTATAGTAATCATAATAAAATAAACATATCCATGTTATAACAAGAATTAATTTCTATCATACAAGAACACATCCTAACTGGTCACCCACTAGTCCAACCACATGTACAAGGTGGAAAAAATAAATAAAATAAAAGGAGTATCTAATACTATCTATGAGACTCATTTTCTATCTCTATCCAAGCTATCCATCTCATCCATGAACCATTAGGTCTCTACCATGCCTGAACCCACAATCATGAGTTCTTCTTGGGTACCAAAGTTTTAGGGTCACCCGAGTAGGGTGTTAGTAAAAATCAATAGGCCATCACCAATGATGTCCCTAACATAACCGATAAATATAGTGTATATTCATGTGATACACTCAAAATAGTAAATATAACATGTGAGTGAAATAAAATAATAATTTTTGGTTCATAGTATCTAACCCAGGATCGACCATACCAATGTTGACCAGTTTTGGATGTCTCTAAGAAAACCACAACTAAACTAAGGGTTGGATAACACTATTTATAGAATTTTCCGTATCATATCATCATAAAGGAGAAATTTTTCCCTCCTTGTAACATGGGTATCATCATCATGGGGATTAAAACTACTCCCTATAAATAATTCAAACATCATCCACCAAGGGGATCGCATCCCCTACCAGGAATCTTCATATACCATCCACCCATTGGGTCGTATACCTTACCCAAAACCATCATAAATGATCCACATGGGGGGTCTCATACCCTACCTAAAACCATCACACTAGGTTATGATGATTCCCCTCCCCAGAGTCACATATCACATTAGAGGGGGTTCCTAGGGGTGTAATTGAGTTGAGTCGAGCTGAGTATCTTAGTACTCGAGATCGATCTTGGTACTTGAACTCGATGCTTGAGCTTAGATCGGTGATCAACCAAATATCTATTTCATGGATTTGTCTCAAGTTTGAATTTGAATTTATCTTAATCTATATACTTTATTGGTCTCTAATCAGTATGATTATGATACTTTTTTTGAAATTTTAATTACATTATGTAGCTAAAATTTGAGCTCAAACGTGAATTTTTACTCGAGTTCGAAATCTCAAACTTGAAATTAAATACATATATTTTGAATAAAAAATATATATTAAAAAAATATATACTTAATTAATATTTTAAGATACTCAATTATGTTATTATAATACTCAAACTCGACTTGAGTTAGTACTCGAGTAATTCGAGTTCGAGGTCAACTCAAAAAAAACCAAGCCAAGTTCGAGTATTTGTCAAGCTAATCTTGATTAGCTCATGATTACTTGAGCTTGTTTACATCTCTAATGGTTCCCCATCCTAGAATCACATATAAAATCAGGGGGAATGACACTCAATTTTAATCCATCTCACTGTATTGATATCATTAACAATGAATGGAACCCCACCTTGGAATCACCTTCATAAATCATCAAGGGGAATATATCCTCAACTTAAGTCACATATAACATCAAAGGGGAATGTATCCCCACACTGATTTGACTCACCATATCAATATCATTAGGGTGGAATAAAATCCCAACATAGAATCACATTCATAAATCATCATAGGGAATACCTCTCCACCTCAAATTATATATAAAATATGGGGGGAATGACACCCCACCCTGCTCTAGATCACTATATTAATGTTGTCAAGGAGAATAGAACCCCAACTTGGAGTCAAATTCATAAATCATCAGTTGAATTATTCTCCACCTAGAATCATATATAATATCATTGGGAAATAATTCCCCACAATTCTCTATATCTCCATATCAATGTATTCTATGGGAATGATGCCTCATCCAAAAATCAACTTCATAAATCATTGGGGGGAATGATGCCCCACCCAAAATCACATAGCACATTAGGGGGTATTTCAACCCAACCTAATCTAGATCACTATATCAATATCATTAGGGGATAATGGTTCCCCACCCTAGAATCACCATCACAAATCATCGTGGGGGAATGGAACCCCACCTGAAATCACATATAACATTAGGGGGGAATGGCACCCCACCATACTATATCTCTCTATATCAATATCATAAAGGGGGAACGACACACCACCTTATAATCACTTTAATAAATCATAGGATGGAATGGTTCCCCACCCAAAATCTCATATCATATACACCCAAAGGAATACGATCACTTGAGGGCCTTATTTATGATACATCATCCTCACATTGGTTTTCTACTAGCTTTAACCCATCACAAAATTCTTATGTTGAACTTCCGAGCACAAAATCTATTCTCAACATCACATTCATAATGGGCTATCATTAAACTAGTCTCCTTACACTAGACCTTAATAGGTTTAATATGATATTGGGCATCCACCAAGACCCACTAAGTCACATCACCTTCTAAACACCCTACATGAGATCCTCTCACACATCCATAACCTCAGGACCAATCCCATCACTTAGAGGGCATAGAGTCCCTTATTATCACCATGATTGAATCATGGCCTCATAGACCTCATAGAAAATATAATATAGGTATAAATCTATAAAGATGAAATAATCCCATCTCCCCTCCAAGTCAACTAGGATAACCACTCACACTAAACCATTCTATAATTCTTCACAAGGTATCCCCACCTGAGTACTCACATTACAGTGGAGAAGGAACACTAGCCCCACGATCTAGTTAAATATCTAAAATTATATATGGCCCCAAGGTTCCACATGTCATATCCCTAATATAACCATTTTAATCTATCACTCACCACTATATATAGAGGACTAAGGGAACCTATCTCAAGGTATAATATATTACATAAATTTCATTTAATTAATATCCATATTGGATCCATGTATTACATAGAACAGATTATTATCCAAGACCTCATCCATCAATAACTGAGGTAGTAACTAGTATTCAAGGGTCCATCATGTACCAAGACACTTCCACTTAACTCAACAGAGTTTAAGGAAACAATTAATTTTTGAAAATAAGGTTTATCACGCACAAATTGTGAAACTACATATCACATGCTACATAACCATGATGAATAAAATTTCGGGATATGTTTAGGGACCACCTACCTCATTCATGGAGTCATCCCCTTTTAGAAAATCCTAGCCACCATTTCCCAAGATCATCCAAGATTGTATCATCACTCAAGACCTTATCCCAATACATGATATCCAAAAAAATTAATTACAACAATCTATGATTAATTTTTCGTTTTATTCCAATGATACATAATCTCATAAAAATAATCAAGTAGCATCGACTCACTAAAGCCTTGAATGAAGGCATACCGGCATCACATGGCATGCTCCCAGTGTCACTATAAAAAAATCCCTATCACATGATGTCCACATGGTTACCAATTCCACACTAAAATGGTGAAAATTTTAAAAAAACACATTGAGTGATGTACATCCTCTGAAATGGATAGAAATGATGTGTGATCATCTTCTTGGGAAATTCTTTATCCATTAAACACAAAATCCCCATCATACTGGACCAATTCCACCATGCTTTGGTGGAACCAACATTAAAACATAGCCCAAAATCATCTTGAACCAGAGGCAATTAAAGGGAAGGAAAATAAAAAGGAAACATGAGAAGTAAATAACCTATAATCACCATGTAATACACTAATAAATCATCCCTCCCAAAGGGGGATTGAACAAGGAGGGGAAGAGGGGAAGATCCCATCAAATAGCCCCTCCCTGAGTGACACTTCCTTCTAAAACATGACGGGGGAAAATCAAAAAGATAAGGGCTTTCCCCCATTAAAAAATAGCATAGAAGGCCCTTTTCAGCATATAACATAGGTTTTATGATGTAAAACCCCTCACCCGGGGTGGCCTTGTGACACGACCCACTAGGTTATAGAACCAAGGCTCACCCTTGGGAACTTTCTATAATTTAGAGTAGGGCTCTATGGAATAGAACTATTACCTAGAAGGCCTTGATACCATTCCCTCATGTACACCCTCTACAGTATATCCCCGTGGATATGGTTAAACCTCTTAGGTTACGACGTGGTATATTACCTCATGCAAATATCACAAATTCAATGCATAAATTTTCCTTCCTTTATAGCATGGTTCCCTCTTCCATGAAATGAACCCCATACATAGGATATTTTCCTTTATAAAATATCATTATAAAGGAACCCACCATGGAACAACATCCCTCTTTGTGACATGATACTTCACCATGTGTCATACTTGTGGTGAAATATCTTATCTTTTACTATGATTTCCCACATATATAATGTTTTTTATTTAATTAAATATCTTGTACAAAACATGTCATGCTGTGAAACCCACTATTCACAACATGACCTGCTACCTGTAGTAAAATTAAGCAATTGGGTCACCCCGAACCCACTCTAACATTCACCTGAGAAGATGAAACATATTTCGAGCCTATAATATAAACCAAAAATATCTCCTTGAGATTTTTATACCCTAATAATTCTGATTTGAGTCCCATTTCTCAAAACATCCCCTGCACTGAGACCAAAAAATCAAATTCCCACTAATGTTCACAACTCATAATGATGCAGGTCATTAAAAACTCCCCACCATAGCACTTATCATCCCTGATAAGTATTGATGGTATATAGATAGTATACTCAACCCACCAAGATATCCAATTCACACTAATTCACCATTCTCTATAACTTAGTTTTAGACTAACTTCATCTATGAAGCTCTAAATACCAAGTGCAGTATGAACTAAATGTTCAACTACCAACTCATCACCATCACCAACACCAAGATGATGATCAACTACATCAATTTATTACAATACATTGAAGCACCATCAACCAATTCGTTTCTAGGAATATAGTTCTCCCTTCCATAAGGATCCACTCATAAAAGATGATTCTAGGACATGATACGCCCACCATAGGTACCACATACCAAAAAAATTTATCCAATTGTCTATCGACATGACCAATGTAGTTTATACCTCATTGCACCCAATTCCACATAAAATTACTAGTTGGTCCCCCTATGGTTAACCTATCTTGAAAACACTTTCTCTCACACACTTACGTGTTATCATGTCTCCCGATCATGATGCCTTAATCTTTAGATGCATCGCAAAACCATCCAAAAACCCACACCAGAGTCCAAACCCAACACTTAGTATAATTACACGGTGGTTTCCTCAACTACCCACACCTAAAATCACTCTATCCATGAGCACAACACACCTTTTATGGAAATCAATATCAGATCGTTTCAACGTCATCTCGATCCTGATACCAACACTCACATTCTATCTCACACCACATTCAAATCCTAAATATATTATCCTCCATGGAACTAGATAAAATTGTATTAACATGTACACTAGAATCTCAGTTCTATCTCAATCATCCACCATCCAATCTCACAATCTCTAGATCCCTACCAACACAATATTCATACCTTCTTGATTGATTTGATGCTCTCTAATAGAGGGGTGTCCTTATTATCAATATTCTAAACCAAAACACCCAATCTACCTAGCCTACGCTACATCCATTACCATATGTTAATATTGGAAATGTTCATCCTACTCATACCCAAATCCCAACACAAACATCAATCACTACCTATTCCCATATCACTAGGAATTTCATTATTGATATTCATCAAAATAGACTAGTGATGAGGATCACACCCTCTAACAATCAATAGTTTAGTCCACACCATATAGATTCCCTTACACCACTTCTCTAGCACTAACCCAAATAGGTCCCATCATCACATGTGTGTCACTCCTCTTATGTCATACTCTTTGATCCATAACCCAATGGGAATTAGACACAACCAGTTTGTGTTTTCCCTCACATGTTAAGGTTTTCCCTAAAAACCTTAACAATACTCACTCTCCTCCTCCCGAGGTAGTGTGAACCTCCAAGATCCCTCACATAGGTTATTATCCTATTATCTAACTCAATATAATCTAAACCCAAAAGGTTTATTATCTCATACAAAATAATCACACAACTTGACTCAAACTCCTAAGAGTCACATATCATCAAACCTAGGCTCACATTCCTAGAAAACTGACCATGAACCGATAGATTTAAATCTCATATAACTAAATTAAATCCTCAATTATTTCTTTCCAATAGCATGAGGCATCTCACTTATTCCAAGGTTAACTGTACGATCACCTACTACTCAAGAATCATTCCCAAAACCAAAAGAGTCTAACCATACTTTACTATCCTAGATCTAGCCATCTTGGATCAAAATACACTATATCACTCAAAAATAAACAAGGTTATGATTTCAGCTGATCATTACCTATAAAATGAAACCTCGATACCAAAATCACTCTAAGAGCTTTGCATAAAAATGGACCAAGTAATCTCGCATGAAAACATACCAACTTTAGGGATATCTCATGTACATATCAGGTATCCCATATTTATATATCTACCCACTCTGGGGAAGTAATACTCACTAGGAATATATATACCAAACTAATCCTTGAGGATTATAGTCACATCCACGTGTATATAACGACAATACCACCAAGAATCTATATGGAAAAAACACCATAGAGGTTTTTGTTGATATTTTAATTAATTAAACCCATTTTTAGGATTTTTATCAAGGAATAAATTCCGGTATTGACCCAAAAAGATCCACTATACATCCCATGCATAGAGGGGCTATATAGATTTCATCAGAAACATCTCATGATGGGATCCACATTACCTGAAATTAGAAGAAAATCCCATGGTTCTTTTGAGTAGAATAACACCAACAAGTTATATAGTAAAACACTATATAAGTTTTCTTTGACACTTTAAACAACTGAACCATCTATCATCAATAAAATCAATCACATATAAGTATATGAATTGTAGGTTCTGGGCGCAGTGGAAGCGCATTGGTGGGAGTGCCCAACTTGAATTTTAGTGTTCACAACGATCAATCTGAGATCTTTCATGATGTAAAACACCGGATCTTCATAATAGAATGAAGAAAAAAAAATAAAAGAAGGATTCATGGAACCATAGAGATAGGATCATCATACGTTGGTTATAATTAATATAATTAATTGAAAATAATTTCCTTTATGGAATTATTTCTTCATTGATGTCTCTGGTCACGATCCAGTGTGATACATCATTGCATCATAGAATCCAAGTGTATGATTCCTCTAGCGGTGATCCACACATGCTCCACGTATCTCTGGATGTCGCTGAAGGGATCTACAGGTGCTAGTGTGGAAGAACCTTCACTTGTGATGTCCGCCTTCGATCACCTTGATCCGGTGGTGGTGGATCTCTCTCGGTCTTGAGAGCATTCTAGGAGGAAGGAGTTCTTTCAGCCTTGATAGAACTCTCCAAAATTATTGTGCACAAAAATTGGGTAAAAGTGTTGGGGTTGTGAGGATATTTATAATCGTGTTTTAGGTTATAGAGTTATGACAATAAATAAATCTGTTACACGTTTTATTTATTTCATTAACTCTTATTGAAAACCCCCATGTTGAATCATTAATTCATTGACATGCGCCCACACTGATTATAATAAATATCATTTAATAAAACAATATTATTTCCTCAAAATCCCGACTAAAAAACTACACAGCATGTAATCATTAATATACGGCATGTACATGTTTTTTATTTCCTTTATTTCCTCCACCACATTTATTATACCTTGAATAATGGCTATTTATTTCTGAAATAAATGTAACTGCATTACTCGCTAATAAATATATTATTTCACCCAGAATATATTCTCTCGAATAACTAGTGTCGATATAAATGAGAGCAGGCATCCTTGAATAATTATTAAACCACAGTCGGGAATAATATTTATTCAACTTGTTAAATTTAATATTTAACTGAGATACATGGACATGCTTAGTGTGTGGCCCTCTAGGCCTCTTTCTCAGTGGCATTAGGCAGATCCTGCCTAAAGTCCAAGGTTAGCGTCTAGCAACATGCCAAGGCACCCATAGAGAAAGAAGTTAACGCCGTAATGATGTGTCACCTCCTACGAACGCTTACCATGTAATGTAATCTCTTTGTCTCAATATCTCTAATCAAGCGGGTTGAATGCAGGTGTCATCAACCCATGTGCTCGATTATTCTTTCTTTGACTTCCCAGAATTGAACTCGCTCATACCTTACCATGGCCATAGATTTATTTAGGCTATATCAATTCCATCAAAGGGACTGAGATATCTACTTTCGTTATGGAACAGAAGGGACAAATCCTTTCTCGCATTATCTATTAATGCAGTATTACTCGTGACGCACCCAACATATCCTACCTCACTACGAACAATGTGTCGTCACAGTTTTCGTCAATAAATCTAAGTACATGAGTTGTAATACCCATTAATAATAATCTTAAAGTCTAAGGACCAATACACACATCCGCAGATACGAACATCCAATGACACTATAAAATGTGAATTTCCTACTGGCGGGTCTCGTTCTCATAATATCCTCATGGATATTACTAAGGGCGCACACCATGAGAATGTGCCTCAAAGTTTTATGAGTCCTCACCCCTAATAGCCTGTATTATTTGTGTCCCTAAAATAACTTCATCCGGCCATAGAACATATATTCATGAATAGTGTTATGGAACTTCTGGGTTCTCATCATAGTAGGGATCTGCTATGACCCTTTAATGCAACAGATATCCTTAAGAAATTATCACATGCATTGTCATGCAGAAGAACAATCAATATGTGATAAGGTATTTATTAATGAATAAAGTAAAAAGTAGTTGGTTCTAGGCCACCAACTCCAACAGACTCCCACTTGGACTAGAGCCAACTGCTAACAACCTTTAACCTGCTAGCTCTCACATGATATTCATGATTCTGATGAGATAGTCCTTTAGTCATGGGGTCTGCCATGTTCTCTTACATGGACACTCTGCTCACTGCAACTTCACCCCTCTGATAGAAATCCCTCAAGAGGTGATACTTCTGAAGTATGTTCTTTGTCTGTTGATGTGACCTTGGTTCTTTTTCAAGAGCCACCGCTGTAGTATTATCACAATACAATGTGATAGGATCTTTACATCTAGGCACCACATCAAGCTCCTAGACAAAGTTTTGAATCTAGACGGATTCCTTGGCTACATCAGAAGCCGCTATATATTCGGACTCCTCTGTAGAATCGGCGACAACTGGCTTCTTTGAACTCTTCCAGCTCACAGCTCCTCCATTGAGACAGAAAACATATCCAGATTGTGACTTCAGATCGTTCTGATCTGTCTAAAAACCAGAATTAACATACCCTCTAATGACAAGATCTCCATCTCCTCCACACACCAGGAACATATCGCTAGTTCTTCTTAGATACTTAAGGATAGTCTTAACAGCAGTCCAATGTTGTTCTCCTGGATCTGCTTGATATCTACCTACCATTCTTAGTGCATAGGCAACATCAATCTTGGTACATAACATGGAATACATGATGGATCTTATAGCTGAAGCGTATGGTATCTTACTCATTCTATATTTCTCATGTTGTGTTTGTGGATACATTTTCTTAGAAATATGTAGGCCATGTGACACTGGAACTAATAACCTCTTGGATTATTCCATACTAAATATCTTTAGTATCTGGTCAATGTATGTACCCTGAATTAGTCCAATCATCCTCTTAGATCTATCATGAATGATCTTGATCCCTAGAATGTAGGTTGTTTCACCCAAGTCCTTCATGGAGAAACACTTGTTCAACCAGTCCTTAACTGACTGTAAGACTGATACATCGTTTCCAATAAGCAATATGTCGTCAACAAATACTACTAGGATAATAATCGCATCCCCATTAAGCCGCTTATAAACATAGGGCTCACATTCATTCTTAATGAAACCAAATTTCTTTATGGCTTCATCAAATCGAATGTTCCATAACCTGGATGCTTGATTTAATCCATAAATAGATTTCTGTAACTTGCAAAACTATTTGGATTCACTTGGTGTCACAAACCCTTCTGTTTGTGTCATATAGACATCTTCCTAAAGTTCCTGTTAAGGAATATTGTTTTGACATCCATTTTCCAAATCTCTTAGTCATGGTAAGCTGTTATGGAAAGTATTATTCTTATGGATTTAAACATGGAAACTGGGGAGAAGGCTTCATCATAGTCAATTCCTTGACGTTTTCTGAATCTTTTAGCCACTAGCCTTGCTTTATAGGTGTTAACTTGACCTTCAATGTCCAGTTTTCTCTTGAATACCCATTTTCATTCAACAGGATTTACATAAACTGGTTCACTGACCAGAACCCAAACTTGGCTCTGATACATGGAATCCATCTCCGAATTCATATATTCTAGATATATTGTAGCTTCTGAGATTTCTACTACATCCTTGTAGGAGAGAGGTTCATCATTGTCCAATAATAACGATTCACCATCCTCGGTGACTAGGAAACCAAATCTCTCTAGTTCCCTTACCTCTCTTGAGCTCCTACGCAGTACTTGTGTTTCTGGAACCTCTTCCACAGGAACCTGTAGAACTTGTTCTTGTACCAAATTCTGTGTATCTTGAGAATAAACTTCGTTGAAGTCAATCTTTCTCCCACTATCCATTTTGAGGATGTACTCCCTCTCGAGAAAGACGGCTTGTATGGCGATAGTCACTTTCTTGTCTGAAGGGTTATATAGGTAATATTTTTTAGTTTCCTTGGGATATCCTATAAAGATACACTTCATTCCCCAGGGTTCTATTTTGTTGCCTAAGAATTCCTTAACAAATTCCTCTCATCCCCATACACGTGTGTGCGACAAAATGGGTTTCTTTCCATTCCACAACTTGGATGGAATTCCATATATCGCCTTAGTTGGTACCCGGTTTAATGTGTATGCTGCAGTTTGTAATGAATATCCCCAAAAGGATAATGGAAGATATGAATGACTCATCATCAACCTCATCATGTCCAATAAGGTGTGGTTCCTCCTTTCACTAACACCATTCCACTATGGTGTATAAGGACGAGTGAGTTGAGATCAAATCTCAGACTCCCGTAGAAGATTGATGAACTCTTGGTTCAAATATTCTCCACCTCGATCCGATCGAAGTTTCTTTATCTTCTTACCAAGCTGATTCTCCACTTCATTCTTGAATTCCATAAATTTCTCTAATGACTCTGACTTATACCTCATTAAGTATAAATATCCATATCTACTTAAATCATCAGTAAAAGTAATGAAGTAAGAATATCCACCTCTAACTTATACTGGAAATGGTCCACATACATCTGTGTGCACCAATCCTAGAAGCTCTGTGGCCCTTTCACCCGGTCCACCAAAAGGCGGCTTGGTCATTTTACCTTGTAAACAAGTGTGACATCTATCAAGTGGTTTTAGCTCAGTAGAGTCTAAATAGACATCTTGGCATAGATTTATCAAGCGCTTCTCTCTTACATGGCCGAGACGGTGATGCCACAACTGGGTGATGTGTGAGTCATGTGAGTTTGTTTCGTTATTGATTGAAAACACTTGGTTTTCATAATTTAATACATACAAACCATTATTTAAATGTGCTATACCATAACATACATTATTCTTATAAAAGAGACAACCCTTATTTCCAAACTTGAAAATAAATCCATCTATATCCAAACAAGATACAGAAATTATGTTCTTGGTAACACTAGCCACATAATAACAATTATGTAAAACCAAAATCATCCCAGACGGCAATGAGAGGTGGTAATCACCAATATCCAATGCAGCCAGCCTTGCTCCATTGGCAACTCGAAGATCCACATCTCCTCTGGTAATCTTTCTAAATCTACTTGGTTCCTGCATTTGAATACAGATGTAAGCCCCACAAGCTGTATCTAATACCCAATGAGTAGAAATAGAAATATTACACTTGATAAAAAATGCACCTTTAGTGTCCCCGTGCTTTTGGGTGCAGTTCCTCTTCCAGTGGCCTTTCTTTCCACATGAAAAACACATCGCCTCCCATTCCTTGACCTGCCTCTGGATCTTCCCCTTCTTGGAAGGATGGCGCTCGAGGGCTTCGTACCGTTTATAAGTCTTTAGACCCTTTTCCTTGTCATTCCTTTTCTTATTCACCATAAGGAATACGGGTTTGTCACGCCCCATGTCCTTATCTACCTAGAAAATTAAGGTCAGAAGTTCTGATAGACTCTTCCCATTTTTTTCTCATGTTATAATTGATAATGAAGCTATAGAAGGTCTTGGGCAGTGATGATAGGATGAGATCTATGTGCAACTCATCTGGGAACTTAATCCCTAAGATGTCCAGGCATTCAATATAGCCAATAATCTTGACTACATGAGGCCCAGCTGGTGCAGACTCTCCAAGATTAGTTGTAAACAAAGATTTGGAGATCTAAAATCTCTTTTGTCTCACCTTATCTTGGTAGAGATCCTTAAGGTGAGACATCATGCTATACGCATCCATGTTTTCATGTTGCTTCAAGAAATCATTAGACATGGTTGATAGCATGAAACACTGGACATTTTTGGCATCATCCATGTGTTTCATGTATATAGATAGTTCCTCATCACTAGCCTCCTTTCTAGGCGCAACTAGAATAGGCTCTTCCAGCACATACAATTTCCTTTCGTGGCGAAGGATGACGTGTAAAAGCCTCTGTCACTCTTGGAAATTGGTGCCGGTGAGAAGGTTTTCCTTCTCAAGTATGGTTTACAATGATATGTTTGAATTCATTTTTCTTTCTATTTCTACAAATTAAGATGAGAAAATGTTTAGTAATTTATTATAAAAATGAGACAAATAAATAAATTAATACTTATTAGTCTCCCACTATTTTATCGAAATCCAATATCCCTCACCATTGACTTCGGAATATTCTGTTTTCTGAATATTCTAGTGGCAAGGATCCATATTTCCCTTCTCATTACCCCAACTAGGGTTGGTCAAGAAACTTGAAGGGTTTTAGGTAGGCATTCCAAATGCCAACTTCATTAACTCGCAGCTCCTTGATCCACTAAGTGGACTCCCCAATCCTAAAATCCTTTTATTTTGGATTTCCTAAACCCTTACCTCTTGGTCACACCAAGTCCTGTTGTGGTAGTCAACCCTTGATGCGAACCAAGTCAAGTCGTTCCAAAACCTTGAATTAGAATTCCCCAATAATTGGAATCACCCCAACTAGGTTTGGTCAAGCACTTTGAACTATGGTTCGATTCTAACCAAGATTATGGAAGGCTATATTGACTTAATATTTCTTTGAGGGATTTTATCCTTATATGTAAATTACAATTTTATTATATTTTATTACATGATTTTTAATATTAAGTGGGATATACTTAAGTGATTAACCATGTCTAAGATAATATTTACTTATAATCTCATCTTATTTTAGTCCCATTTTTCATGCTTGTTTAATTCATTAATTGTGTGATTGTGACAACACACTCATAATAAATAAACCATGCAATTGAGAGAAATAAAATAAATGGTATGGTCATGAGCTTGTTCTATTGGTTAGTTTATCTAACGGTTGATAAACTAACCCAAGACCTAGGGGAGAAACACCTTGAACCTTTCAGGTTCGTGTTTACAGCTTTCCACCAGTCCACCTTTGTATCTCCTTGGATTGGTTTTGCCTTGGCTCCTGACTTGAGCCGCCTCCACTAGCTTGGGAGATCCATCCATTACATATGAATTTATCTCACATACAGGTGAGGGGTAAAAATGGATTCTTACATAAAAGAATACTTGGGCGCACAGGCCCTACATATTAATGAGGAGAAGGCTTGCAGGCTAACAAATTTAATTTAAATAAATTAATTAAAGAAACCATTCACATACAAAGGTCTTGGTCCATCTCATGATCATACATACATGCAACGATATTTACGCATAAATAAAACTAGAATTCAATTATTTAATCATTCTTGTTTAAGATAAATCATGCTCGAATCAATTAATTATCTTTAATTAATCAATCCTTTTATCTTAAACCCTTTCCTGAATTTCCTTGATATTCGCATCCATCATAATTTTAAATAAATTAAAATTATCCTTGTACATAACTTGTACCTTGGAGGAAACCCAGTGAATTCCCGTTCATTACACAGATGTTAAATTAAACACATATATATAAAATAACTATCACATGTTGTGCCTCAGCTTTACTCCTACACCATGGTACATGTCTCAAGGGTTTGTATAATATAATAATAAAGTTTAATAAATCTGCGTAATTTGGTTGAGTACACGGCGTGTAGTTCCGACTACACGACGTGTACTTTTCTTCATCGTCCATCCGAAGTACACACTTGGAGACATGGCATATTGATGTACTTTGGAAATTTTCAGAGTACACGGTGTGTTCAGTTGGACACACGATGTGTTGTATCCGCGTTACACGGTTTCTAGTTGGGCAAGTCGTGTACGGGGTACACGGTCCAATCCTAGCCCAAAGGGAATACACACCATATTCAGTGTACCACATGGTGTGTAATCTGGAAACTGTGTGCCACCTATTCCTGGTCAACACATAGTGTCATAAATGACTTAGATATGATCCAATACACTGCCTGATTTGGCGGACCAGTCCAATACATTGAACTTAGACTACACGGCATGTACTTCCGAATACACGCTGTGTATTCTGGTGTTGTACGGCCAGGAACGTTTGGAACCTCCGGATGAGTTCCTCTATTTTATTTTAATAAAAATTAAAAGAAAAAATTCATTTCTGTAAGGTAAATGAGAAATGAGAGGGGAGGAACAGATCTCAAGATTCATATTTTTAAGAACGATTAACTTGAATTGAAATAACAAAATTATTAAATGTGTAAAACACCAAAAAACTAAATAATTATAATCAACGATATGACCGCTCTGATACCACTTGTAGGTTCTGGGCATAGTGGAAGTGCATTGGTGGGAGTGCCCAACTTGAATTTTAGCATTAACAACGATCAATCCAAGATCTGTCACGATGTAAAACGCCGGATCTTCATAATAGAATGAATAATGAAAAAAAATAGAGAGTCCCAAAACAATAGAGATAGTATCATCATATGTTGTTTATAATTAATTTAATTAATTGACAATAATTACCTTAATGGAATTCTTTCTTCGTTGATGTCTTCAGTCACGATACGGTGTGATCCATTGTTGCGTCGTAGAATCCAAGTATAGGATTCCTCTAGCGGTGATCCACACGTGCTCCACATATCTATGGATGTATCCTAAGGGATCTCTAGGTGTAGCATGGAAGAACCTTCACTTGAGATGTCTGCCTTCAATCACCTTGATCCGGTGGTGGTGGATCTCTCTCGGTCTTGAGAGCATTTTTGGAGGAAGGAGTTCTTTTAGCCTTGAGAGAACTCTCTAGAATTGTTGTGCACAATGATTGGGGAAAAGTGTTGGGGTTGTGAGGATATTTATAATTGAGTTTGTGGTTATAGAGTTGTGACAATAAATAAATGTGTTGCATGTTTTATTTATTTCATTAACTCTTATTGAAAACCCCCATGTCGAATCATTAATTCCCTTACATGTTCCCACACTGATTATAATAAATATCATTTAATAAAACAATATTATTTCCTCAAAATCCCGACTAAAAAACTACACGGTGTGTAATCATTAATACACTACATGTACTTGTTTTTTATTTCCTTTATTTCCTCCACCACATTTATTAGACCTTGAATAATGGATATTTATTTCTGAAATAAATTTAACTACATTACTCGCTAATAAATATATTATTTCACCCAAAATATATTCTCTTGAATAACTAGTGTCGAAATAAATGCGATCAGGAATCCTTGAATAATTATTAAACCACAGTTGGGAATAATATTTATTCAACTTTTTAAATTAATATTTAACTGAGATACATGGACACACTTATTTTGTGACCCTCTAGGCCTTTTTCTCAATGGAATTAGGTGGAGCCTGCCTAAAGTCCAAGGTTAGCATCAAGTAACACGCCAAGGAACCCATAGAGAAATAAGTTAACGCCGCAATGATGTGTCACCTCCTACAAATGCTTACCATGTAATGTAATCCCTTTGTCTCAATATCTCTAATCAAGTGGGTTGCATGCTAATGTCGTCAACCCATGTGCTCGATTATTATTTCTTTGACTTCCCTAAATTGAACTTGCTCATACCTTACCATGGACATGGATTTAATTAGGCTATATCAATTCCATCAAAGGTCCTGAGATATCTACTTTCTTTATGGAATAGAAGGGACAAATCCTTTATCACATTATCTATTAATGCAGTATTACTCATGACGCACCCAACGTATCCTACCTCACTGCGAATAGTGTGTTGTCATAGTTTTCGTCAGTACATCTAAGTGCATGAGTTGTAATACCCATTAATAATAATCTTAAATTCTAAGGACCAATACACACGTTCGCATATAGTAACATCCAATGACACTATGAAATGTGTATTTCCTACTGGCGGGTCTCATTATCATAATATCCTCCTGGATATTACCAAGGGCGCACACCATGAGAAGGTGCCTCAAAGTTTTATAAGTTCTCACCCCTAATGTCATGTATTATTTGTGTCCCTTAAATAACATCATCCGGCCATAGAACATATATTCAAGAATAGTGTTATGGAACTTCTGGGTTCTCATCATAGCAGGGATCCGCTATGACCCTTTAACGCAATAGCTATTCTTAGGACATTATCACATGCATTGTCATGAAAAAGAACAATCAAGATGTGATAAGGTGTTTATTAATGAATAATGTACAAAGTAGTTGGTTCTAGGCCACCAACTCCAACATGAATCTCATATGAATACTATGTCCTAAATATTATGTATGTACAAAAGTATATTTCCACTATGGAACAAGATAAAAAATTCATAATAATCATCTAAAATACATTCATCATAGTTGAATAAATTTCCCAACTATAACAACCAAAACTAGGAATAACAATCCCATAACCCTAGTAATCTAGACTTCCCACTAGAAAAGTATTCATGAATCGCTATTATAAGGTCCATCATAAGCTCTGATGCATTATTATTCTCTATCTACCATATCCTAAATTGTAAGACAAAATAAATACAATTTAATATCACTTTATTTTCCTCTTGACATGATACCACTCACCAGTGTCCTTGTTAGAGTACTACAACACTTTAGGTGCACCTCCCCATATGCCATAGGTTATAGACTAGCAGTGAGTGTCTAAGGTATTACCATGGAGAGAATATACCCTCATATCAGAGTAAAAAAATAGGTAAAGTTACCAATCATCATGCATAAAAAATTAGAGTGTTTCAAAATAAATAAAGATATACATGTTATTTCAAAATGTAAATGTTCTCATATAATAACGCACCCCAACTGGTCACTAACTATGTTGACCACACATACAAGGTGGAGAAAATAAATAAAAAATAATGAAAATATAGTGTCATCCCTGATCATCATCTATTATATCCAAACAATATATCCAATTCATCCATGAAACACTAGGCCTCTTCCCTACCTAAACCTACAATCATGAGATCTACTCAGGTGCCAAAGTTTTAGTGCTTCCCAAACATGGTGTAAGTAAAACTCAGTAGGTCTCTACCAATAGTGTCCCTAGAATAACCAATAAATATAGTGTATGAACATGTGATATGCTCTAAATAATAAATATAGTATGGAAGTGAAATAAAATAACCATTTTTAATCCTCAAGTTTTATGGTGGAACTTGGGATCATCCATACCTTCTTTGGCCAATGTTAGATGTCTCTTAGTGTACCAAAACTAAACCAAGGGTCAGATAAACACTTCCCATAGAACTATCTATATCATTTCATCGTCAGGTAAAATGTTACCCTCCATGGAATATGAGTCATGTTATTAGGGGAATAACACCCC
The DNA here is from genome assembly GCA_963277665.1 of Viscum album. NCBI lineage: Eukaryota > Viridiplantae > Streptophyta > Magnoliopsida > Santalales > Viscaceae > Viscum > Viscum album. Next base: position 1,189,743,383 of record OY728123.1, on the reverse strand, counting down.
TCCATGGAAACAATTTATACATCATCAACCCGGGGGTCCCATAACCTACCCATAACTATTATATATCATACACCTAGGGGTTTCATATACTAAATAGGACCATCACATTAGAGGTGAATAACACCCCACCTTGGAATCTCATATCACATCAGGTGGGAAATGTAACCCCACCTTGGAATCACATATCACATCAGGGGGAAATGGAACCCATCCCTGGAATCACATATAACATCATGGGGAAATGGTGCCCCACCTTACTCCATCTCACCATATCAATATCATCAGGGGGAATGGATCTCCACCATGTAATAACCTTTATAAATCATTGAGGGGGAATTTCACCTCACCCTAATTTACATATAACATTAAGGGGGAATGGAACCCCACCCTAATTCATCTCACCATATCAATATCATCAGGGGGAATGATGTCTTAACCTAGAATCACCTTCATAAATCATCATAGAGAATATATCCCCACCTATAATCACATTGAACATTAGGGAACATTAGTTCCCCACCCTTCTCTAGCTCTCCATATTAATATCATCAGGGGGAATGGTGCCCCAACCTGGAATCACCTTCATAAATCATCAGGAAAATGAGACCCCACCCAAAATCATATATAACATTAGGGGAAATGGAACCCCACCCTAATCGAGATTACTATATCAATATCATAAAGGGGAATATAACCCCACCTTAGAATAACCTTCTTAAATCATTGGGGGAATGGCTCCCCACCTACAATCACATATCACATCAGGTGGGAATGGCTCCCCACCCTAATCTAATTCAATATATCAATATAATCATGGGTAATGGTGCCCCATCCTATAATTGAATTCATAAATCATTGGGGGTAATGGTTCCCCACCTAGAATCACATATCACATCGGGTAGGAATGGAGCCCCACCTTACTCTAACTCACTATATCAATATAATCAAGGGGAATGGTGCCCCTCCCTAGAATTAACTTTATAAATCATTACGGAAATGTCACCTCATCAGGAATCACATATAGCACCAGGGATAATGGCGCCACTCCCTACTCCAACTCACCATATTAAAATCATCAGGGTTAATGGTTCCCCACCCTGGAATCACCTTCTTAAATCATCAGTGTGGGATGGTACCCCCACCTGGAATTAGATATAACACCAAGGGTAATGTCATCCCACCCTAATATATTCCACTATATCAATATCGTCAAGGGGAATTGTGTCTCTCTCTATAATAACCTTCATAAATTATCATGGGGAATGATGACCCACCTAAAATCACATATTATATATGCTTAGGGGAATTCTCTCACCTCAAGACCTCATATATCATACATCATCCTCACGCAAGTTATCCACTCACTCAAAACCATCACATAATTCCTAGGTTAGGATTTTGTGTACAAAACATATACTCAACACCACATTCATAATGGGTTATCACTGAACTTACATCTCTACACTAACCCTTCATAGGGCCAACATGAGACTGGGAATTCACTGAGGTTCCCTAGTTCACATAAACATTCGAAAACCCTATATGGTATCCTCTCACACATACCTAAATCCATTCCCAATCCCATAACTCATAGTTTATAACATTCCTCAACATATCCACAATTACATCATTGCCTCATTGGCCTCAAGGATAATAAAATATTTGCATCATACTAGAGATATAACTTAAATCTCATCTCACCTTCAAGTCAACTAGGATGATTTTTCACACCCAACCTTTCTGTAATCCTAGATAGGGTATACCCACTCATGTACTCACATTCCAATGGTGAAGGAGAACTTTCCCCACTCTCAAGTCAACTATCCCAAACACTTTATGATATCAAGGTTCCAAATTGGCTATCTCTAGGCCAGCCATTATAGTTTATCACTCTCTCGTACATGGAGAAGACTAAGGTCACATATCTCAAGTTCCACTATGTTCCATCCATTCCATTTAATTTATACCCCTCTAGGGTTCATCTATCATATATCATACATTAATAGACAACCCATTTACCATTAATGATCATGGTAGAAACTAGTGTTCAAAGGACCATTATGGCCTAAGATTCTTCTAATTTACTTGAGGTGGTTTAAGGAAATACTTCATTTTAAAAAATAAGGTTTATCACACATAGTTGGAGAGACCTCATATCACATCCTACATAACCATAATGCATAAAATTTAGGAATATATTTATAGAACACCTGCCTCATTCTTGAATTCATACCCTTTAATAAAATTTTGACCACCATTGGACAATCTCATCAAATATTGTATCATCACCTAATCCCCTATCTCAATCCATAATATCAAAAATAATTAATTATAATATTTATAATTAATTTATCAATTCATTCCAATGAGTTATAATAACCTAAAACTCATTGGGTGACATATTCTTGTCGAAACATCAAGTGATGGAATGTCTAATTCTTTTAGCATACTCCAGGTACCCCTAAGAAAAAAATCCCTATCACAAAACATCCACTCGGGTACTAATTCGATGGAAAAATAGATGTAAACACTAGAAAACTCATTGGGGGATGTGCCTCCTATGAAATAGAAATTGAAAACATGTAATCATCTTACTAGGATATCCTCTATCCATTTTATAGAAAATATCCATCATATCATCCTGATTCCACCATTCTCTGGTGTAATTAGTGTCAAATCCTAGCCTAAAATCATCCCAAATCATAGGTAATGAAAGTGATGGAAAACAAAAGTAAACAAGTAAAGGAACTCACCTATAATCATCGTAGAAAATTATAATAAATCACCCCTACCTAATGGGGGTAAAATGGGGTAAAAATAAGGGTAGGGCTAGCCAAATTACCCCTCAATAAGCACCACTTCTCTCAAAACATGAAGGGGGATGACCCCAAAATGAAAATTTTTCCCTTATTAAAAAATAATTCAGAAGTCCCTTTTTCACATGGTCTATTCGGGCCATAACATAAATCCCCTCACCATGGGTTTACTTATGGAACAACCCACTAGGTTTTGGTGAAAAGGTCTACCCTTGGGCACCTATTGTGGCATAGTATAGGGATATATAGAACAAAACTCCTCTCTAGAGGCACCTAATATCGATACCTCATAAACACCCTCCATAGAAAATCTCCACGACTATGATGAAATGATTCTCCCTTGATAAACCTATAATATGTGTCCCTCCCACTGTGACATGTGGATACCCATTTAGGGAATTACCTTCAAGCTTCATGTCTTGAAGCCTCACCTAGGAACCCCCTATGGTGAAACTTCTCAGGTTTCAGCATGGTCTCCACCCTCACGTAAATATTTAAAAAGAAATGCATATGGTTTTTAATATTTGTAGTGTGGATAACTCCACTATGGTGTGAAACCCATATATAAGATATTTTCTTTTGTAAAATATCCTCATCCAGGTACCCACTATGGTGTCGTTGTCTTTTCCGCAATGCAAGTCTTAACATTATGCCATCCTTACGGCATGGAGTCCTCCATTTTAGCATGATTTCCCTCATACATACGGTTTTTCATATAAAAATATCCTAAATAAATCATGCCATGTTCTGACACCCACTATTCATGTTGTGACTTGTTATTTATAGCAAAACTTAGCAATTAGGTCACCTCAACCTTACTCTGGCACTCACCTGAGCACCCAAAACATATTCTTGGATTATAATCACATACAAAAACATCCCATTGATATGTTACAATCATTGAAATCACTATATGAGTCATAATTCTTAAAAATCCCATACTATGGGACCAAAAAAATCAAATTCCCTCAGAATTTTACAACCCTTAATAGTGTGAATCATTACAGTATGGTTTTTTATGCCATTTTGAGATTATTAAATGTGAGTTTTTTAAATTTTAAATTTTTGGACATTGGAGTTTCTGACTAATCATCCAAGGAAAATTTTGAGGGTATAAGTTTTTTTATTTTATTTAATAGAATATAGTAGTGCCTTCTATTGTGTCATTTAGAGATCATGAGATAGTTTTTTTTCTAAAATAATATTCTAGATATATATGATCTCATGGGTAATTTGATAGTTTCTATGATGGTTATGATGCACATGGATATACTTATGGAACCCATGGTCATGGGTATGTCTATAATAATCTATATGTATTAATGATTTATCTTAACATGAATTTTTTATTATATTAATGATAATGATGTACTATAATGAAAATTTGGAGGGCCTTATAAACCATGAACACCTAATGAAGTTTTGTTGATTTGTGAAGTTCATTTTATGAGTGTTTGAGATTGAAAATGTGGATTTATTTAAAAAAACATGGTGGTTTAATTGAGATATGTACCTTCAGTGTGTGTTATAATTTGGGAATTGATCATTACAGACCCTTGATATATATAATGTAATTGATGTGATAATTGAAATTCCATAGTCTGATGTGATACGATAATCATCAATATGATACTTATATTCCTATCATTCTTAATATATCTGGTCATTATGATATAAAGAATGGTTTTTACTTGGTAGGAATTATCCAATTATCTTCTATGAACCATGATGGGATAACTAACTTATAAATAATATATATTGGCATATCATTGTATTTAACAACCTGGTTGATAGTAAGAGATGACTTAATGAGTGTGATCACCTAAGATTATACTTATGGTGATGATTTGACCAACTTTATAGTTGGATAACCTATATCACAATACTTTTTTATTGTTCTTAGAGATGATAATGTGGATTATGAGGTGACCTACTACCTCATGTTGAATATAATAGTATATAATGATGTGATTATGTTCCTATAGGTGGTGAATTTGGAAATGGGTTGATATGAAATCCTTGATGGTTTCATGTTATTCCAGTGATTTTATTATGGTTTATCGTTGTTGGGTGTATTCTTATTAGAAAAACCCTAATACCTTTATGGGGGTTTGGGTGGTCATGCATTAGGATTTGGGTAGGAATATGGGGTTAGGTATACCCCTAATTGATTCTTTTCTATAAAATTGAAAATGTTCTATATATTAGGTATGTAGTTTACATGGACAAGAGGTTGGATATTGGTGTGTAATGGGGTCAAATATCACCCCCCCCCCTCCATGCTGATTGATTAATTTCATTAAAAAGTTATGGGTCCTCTATATTAAGCATGGGGTCAAGTATCTTCCTATTGTGTTTTATTTTATTTGGTCCTGGGGATATGTGATAATGGAAAATTATAATCTTACTGGACAATTAAAGATTTTTGTACCAAGGAGTAGTTTGGTTCCTAATGTAATATGATGTGTGGTATGTTGGATTTACTTGATATAATAACCAAAATTTCAACCAAAAAACAATGAAATTAATCCCCATATTTAAATAATTTGGATAACTTCTCAATAGGTATTCCTCATTAGGTGGTTGGGTTTCATAGGTGATAATCGCCTATTTAAATAGTTATGGAATTTGGAGGGTGTTAGCTATCAAGTTGGCATATCATAGTAAATCCCAGTCGGTCGGGTAAGACTAGGGGAAATGGGACTTAGGAAAACCAAACGCATGTAGTAATGGGTCGAGGGTGGCTTGTGGAGATTTACTCCAAGGTGTTCCACCCTAGTAGAATGTGTAAACCACACGCATGAAGCCTTTTAGTAGTGTAAAAATCCATCCTTCCCCTCTAACCCCCCCCCCACACACACACACATACACAAACACTTTTTTTGTCCTAAATATAGTAAATTGGTTTTTTTAGATCAATGCTCATTTTTTAAACACAATTATGTTTTTTACTTATTTTTTCACTAAAATCAGCTTTGTAAGGTTTTTATGTTAGTTGAGATATTTTAAAGGGTTTTTATGGAATTTACAACATTTAAAAACATGAATTTGTGATAATATATATTACGAAAATTTTTAGGGTACCATTTTGTTCATTTTCTCAAGAGGGGCACAATGATGTCTTCTATTCAGTCATTTAGAACTCCTTATACAAAATTTTTTCTAAAATATTATTTTATATGTGAATATGTATGTGTGAATTCTTACAGTTTTTGTGACAACTAAAATTCATGAGGATATCTCAATGATAACCATGATCTTTTGTATGAATATTGAAATCCATTTAGATTTATGTTTTAAATCAACATGAATTTTTCATGACATCCATTATAATGAAATACTTGATGTAATTTTGGTGTGTTATGTGATTCATGAAATCTTAATAAAGTTATATTAAGATGAGAAGTTATTATTACTATAATTTTAGTTTAATAATGATGATTGACTAACAAATATATAGTGTTTGTATTTTTCTTTCTTTATATTATTAAATATCCAATAGTATAAATATTTAATGAAAGAAAACTTTTAATTTACCAAAAATAATTGTAGGACTACTGATGATACTTCAGCAGCAGAATCTTATGTTTTTAGTATTTAGAAATATAATTCTCGAGTTGGTAAATATGGAATTACACATTTAACAAAACTATCACTTTATCATAGAGATGTTCTATTACATATTAATTTTGATGATGATAACAATGAAACTGGCCCAAATGAAATGTAGTTTATCATCTATTTCGGCATGCAGAGTTGTTGCAGGATTATAATTTTATATCCTGATTGGATGTTTTTCCATAAGGTAGTGATAGATCAACTTTGGGAGTCCTTAAAGGTAAAATATCTCACTTGATTTATCTGATCTCATTTTCATAATATTATATATTTTAAATGACTAATATTTATGTTATGAAATTATAGATGACATTCAATTTTTAAGGAACAAAAAAAGTTAAGAAAATATGTCTTAATTTAGTGAGGGTTCGATGGAGGGATTTCAAAACAGAGTTGACAAAAACTTATGTGTTTGGAAGGAGACAAAGTCAAATCCCAGGTCTCAACTATCTATTTTTAGATGAATATATGTAGAAAAAATTTGTTTCCACCCGACATGATGAAAAATTTTAGGTATGATAACTATATTATAGTATATTGTAAAGTTTATTATATATATACCTAATTACTTATTAGTTTACTTATTATATAAGAGGCCTTGTGTAAATCCCATCAGGACATCCAATTTAATAATTTATAACATCATACTTTATCATGTGAAGGGTATCATTTATTGGATAAAAAATTGATTGAGGAAAAGCTTGAAGCACTAAGATCTACTCCACTAGTGGTTCTGATGAGGTCCAATTCAGTCCTCCATCTTCACCAACCTGCAATGACAAATGAAAAGGAGCGAGAAGAATAAAAAATGAAAATTATATAACAGAGAAAGATAAGGAAGTTGCTGAAATAATTGTAAGTAAATAATTATTATTTTTCATGAATTTTTATAATTTATAAATTAGCAACACTAATATACCATTTTCATTTTTTCATTTTTGGATGAACTTCAAGAGAAATTGATACAAGGTAATTTTATGCATGAGGGTAGGATAGACATCCTAGCCATTACTTTAGGAAATATAGAAACCCCATCCGCATAAGAGGATATGTGGAGGGTGTTAGTATTCAGAAAGTTTTTGGTCATCAAATTAAACAATCACGAGACCGAAAAATTGAATCCTTAAAATCTCATATGAAAGATATGAAATATTATATGGGCGGTTAAATTCAAGCAGTTGTGCAGTAGGATATGTTAGAACAATTGACGAGACAGTCACAGTCTATGCAGCCTGCCCAGACTACCTACTCAGATCCTCCACCTCCTCGCTCAAACCCAACCTTATATTGTGATTTGTATACAGGAGATCCTGATGTACATATTGTATAATTCGAATTCATTAATTTTTTGGGGGATTCTTTACATCACCAGTCTATTCAGATGGTTCGGGTTAGAGTGTCGGTATATGATATTATTGATCTTACTGCACTACTACCATTCCTTACCATGGAGGTTACCATAGTTGGGGATTTTATGGGTGATTTTTTACTTTGTCCATCTAGCATTATTCATCATATTTCATACGAGGTATGCATTTTTTAAATATTAATTGCATATAATTAAATATTACTTATAATTTTTTCTGACATTTAATTTATAGAGGAGTATCTAAAATTCGAAGAAATGGCACAAAGGAAACAAGAGGTTTAACAACAACAAAATGTAGATACTTATGATATTTCTTATGGGATGGAAAGATTATCTCATGTGTCTTAATCCTTGGCTAATATATATGATTTTTTTATGACATCTAACATATGTAAAAGAGACTATCCATTGAGAATATTCAGAAAACATATCATGGATATAATTAATTTTGAAGATCGCAGTGTACCTATGTTTCATTTGTTTTCCATTTAAGTAATTTGACATTTTAGTTTTTATTTTTTAAAATAAATATGGTTTAACTTGACTAATAATATTACTTTTTTTAATTAGGTATTAACACATACTGGTTGTTCAAAATGACACCACAGGAATTTATGGTTTTAAAGATCTAGAATTTATTTCAATAGTTGTTCTATATGTGTCAACTAAAAATAGAGAGGCATATATATGTGAGAGGTTATTAATGATAAATATTGGGTGTTGGTTTTTTTCATTTCTTGATGGGTAAGAATAGAAATATAATTATTCATTGATGTTCATTATAATGTCATAAAATTTGAACTTTTTTTATGGTAGGGGCATTGGATGTTAGGAATACTATGCCCAAGTGAAAACACATTATAATGGTTTTTCTCATTATTAGGTGGTGTTCATAGAAAATTTTCCACCAAATTAGACAAGTTTATTTGTTTTTTATAAGCTCGTTATGTTTAATTATCATTGTTTATACATGTATTATTAGTTTATATATATGAAAATGTGGGTCATGGAATTTTTTTTTAATAAATATCACTTGTCAAAAGAGAATCCAAATGAAATCAACTATGTGAAAGTAAAGGAAATTATTTTTTATATTAGATATTATTTTGATTTTTTGATATATATGTGTGTGTGTGTGTGTGTTGGTTTTCATTATCAATTTAATGTTTTATTAAATGTGGTTTCATCATCAATGAGGATACATCAAATGTGGTTATTATATTCTACGATTAATGTATGAGATAATGACAATTGGGATAACGACTGATTTTGATCAGGTTAGTCATATTAATTATTTTATATTTTCTATTGTAGTATATTTTTTTCTAATATTATATCATTCAACATTATTTTAGATGTTAAATGATGTCTATTAGTACATGAAATATGACCTTGATCATATTATATCTTTGTTTTAAAATTATTTGTTAAGTGTTATTACGATTTAAGGTATGTATATTCTAATGTTTTTTATTAGAATTAAATTTTCCTAATAACAAGTGTTCAAAAACTAATTCTTTTTTATAATAGGTATTTAAACATAATGATATCAAGCGAATGCTTTAATAATAACCAAAAACGATCATGTTATAAATTTCATGTATGTATTTTTTAATTATACCTTATAATATAAAGGCATAGATAATTTTTTGATTAACTTTTTAAAAGTATGTATGTTTTTATTGATTTTTAGTCAATGATAAATGTTGTTTGATGGTTTTATACTATATTTCTATTATAAGGATTCTAATTTTTTATGGGGTGTAATATTTATAATTTTATAAAAAAAATTAACTTCCAATGTTGATTCATTTTTAAAAAAATAAATTGTTTTCAGTGTCAGGTTATTAGAGAAACTAACACTGAAAATGTGAAATGGAGTGGTTTTGATATTGGTTTATTAGATAAACTAACACTGAAAATGAAGCTCGTTCAAATTTTCAGGATTGGTTTTTAAAAACCTGATGTCCAAAACCTTGATTTTAACATCACCTTTATAGACGTCCATTAAAACCCGATGTTAAATCATGTTTTTGTACTAGTGGTGGGAGTTATTCAGTGATATTATATATACCATGTTGGGATAAAATGACTTGAAAATGATATTAATCATAATGTCATTCTATTGACCAGATTGATTTATAATGAGAAATGATCGAGTGAGTGTAATAACTTCATATTATACTTGTGGTAATAGTTTACCTACATTCTAGTTAGTAAACCTATGTCATTATACTTGTGGAATGTTTTTAAAGATGATAATGTGGATGATGAGGTGACATATTACCTTTAGTCAATGATGATGTGAGATGCTTGTTTTTTGGGTGATGACTTTAGGAATGGATTGATATAAAATACTTGATGGTTTCATGTTATTTCAAATATTATGTTGTAGTTGAACGCTTCCTAGAGATTTCTTGTCAACTTGACTCTAACACCTAGGTGGGGCTTTTGAGTGGCCATGAGTTGGGATTTAGGATGATATATGGGGTCAGGTATCCCCATAATCATTTTTTCCTCGATAGGTAATGGGGCCTCCATATTAGGTATAACATATGGTATCCCCCCAATCGAAACTATCATTAGTGGGTCATGGGTCCTCTATATTAGATATGGGGATAGGAGTCACCTTGAACAACATTTTCATTGATGAGGCATGGGTCTTATAGGATATAGATGAGGTCAAGGATCCCTATAACTAATTAATTTCCTTGGTGGAGTGTAGGTTATCCATAGATGGGGTTAGGTATCTCCTCGGATAATATATATATCCTTGATGAGGTTTTAGTCCACCACCATAGTTCAGTGATCAATAGTGAGTGATTTATGATTTATAGTAGTTGATTAATCCTCAAGATTAAGAGTTTTATTAGTAATTGTGTCATACTATACTTTTTGTATATTTGAGAGATTTTTTATTTTAAGAGAGTTTGTTTGTGGTGGGCTGGGTATTATTTATATATTATAAGTTATATCTTTGGATTCACTTCGATGATTCCAAATCTTAATATATGATACATTGTGAGACTTTGGGGATAAGATACTCTCCTAGTTGATAGCTTAAATAGATTAACTCTATGTGGTATTGAGTTATGGGGTTATGAATATATATTATGATTTATTATTCATTGATTATTACACATACATGAGCTTGAATTTAGTGTTACTCAACACTTAGAATATCCTACTAGGTATTTTTACTCACCCCAACATGACCACTTGTGTGTTGACATACTTGTGGATATGAAAATGTTTGATAATTTTCAAGATAACGCGGTAATATGGAGATGGTGGTGTCACTATTAAATATGATTTATTATTTTATGGATATCGATTATAGAAGTTTTTATTCACACTTACACAATATTAATATTGAGTTTAATCCTACATGATGATGGAATTTTTGAGTTTTTATTACACAATGGAGAAAATAAGAGTTAACACTTACATAGGATATTTGAGTAAGGTTTACTATTATTCCAAGGAATAAATTCATAAGTAACACTAATGAAATTTGAAGTAATGTGAGGTTACTTTTATATAGTTGGAAGAAATGTAAGTTTACACTTTTGAAATTCACTATTATGTGAGTTAATTATTACTCATGTCAGAATATTTTTCTCCCAATATAGTCCTTTCAGGACTAACATGTAATCCCTTTTGGGGTTCCATCCTAAAAAAAGTTATGATAACATGAGTAGCTCATACAAGATTATATATTATCCATCACTCCTTACTGAAATTAAAGTGGGATTGGTTTTATACCCAAAAATCCCCCCCCCCCGACTAAATATCACACATTCTAGCCACCCCTTTAATAATAATTCAACTGATCCAAATATCTTTCACTGTCATTTTTATTACCAAGGAATGTTTCTGGGATACTTCTATCATGAAATTTTTTGACACAAGGCACCACCATGGATATTCATGCTTCAACCAATCCACCATTATCAGTGAAAGGTAAAACTATGTGTATTTAATCTACATCACACCTATGCTAAACTATGGATCTGATACCACTTATCAAGATCATTTTCTCTTAGTCCAATCCTTCCAAACCCAATACATAATCCTTTTTTTGGGTTCCGTCATAAAATTTATTGGTGAAAGGAAGAGTATCTCATCTAAGAATATATTTTATCCACCACTTATTTTTGAAATCAACGTAGTATTGGGTTTTCACCCAATAACTTATTATCAAAATATAGTGGTAACACTCATACAAGCCTCCATATAGTGATTTTACAATTATATATGTATGATTCTATAATAGATGTTATTTTTATTTAAAATAATAAATTAAATCGAATATCTATATTAGAGTTAATTTTTTTATGAGATCATTGAACTATAATTTCAAGAAATTTTATGGGAGGATTGTTCAAAAGTGTTAACGAGATTCATATAGTGTCTTGAATATATTTACATGAATATTTAAATAAAGGATCAATGGGGTTATTTGAATTGTAGAATATTACTTTAAAAAAATTATAATAATTCATTAAGAATGAAGTGCACACATAAAAAGATAATTATTTGAGATAAAAATAAGATTTTCAAGATAGTATTTTTATCAAGTTATGATATTTTAAATCAAGTTGATTATCTACTATGTATAGATCCATATCAAGAGTATCTATAACATTTTATAATCTATTCCATGATCTGATCTTCATTTTAGTAATTTTATTCTTAACATAATTCCAATTCATATTCTATAAATATCATTTTCACATTTCTCTATTTCAAAAAGTAAACACTACTTATGATCAATGTGAGATTTAATATCTCGGGAAGGTCTTATTGAAAAATATCCATGTAAAATATTTTGTATATCTTAAACATTAACTATCATTTTCTTATACTCATCTAATAAGATCCTTGGTTTAAATGAGCTTATAATCAAACTCAAAAAAACCCATATTTGGTATTCGTGGATAGTAGGGGATTCTCTTAGTGATCTCAAACCTTTATTAAAATCTCATTTTCTATAATTGATTGATTTAATTTTTATTTTCATTACTAATTAAATAAAAATTAGAACAAATTATTAATAATAGGGATGTTTTTGTATACAAATGACATAAATTTTTTAAGAACTTAAGTCACTCCTTATTAATCCATTTAATTATTTACAGAGTCAACATTTGGTATCATATATCAGCCTTGAGTTCTCAACCATGATAAGTTAAAAGGTAAACTAATTTTTAATATCAAATGACAGATTTAAAAGAAGGTATTTCTATTGTTAGAGATATGGATACAACTATATGTGTTGAAAGATTTTAGTGATTATATATATGAAGAATTTGGGTTTAAATTTTTTTATAGGAGTTATTAGGAAATAAAAGATACCTTTTGATGAACCTGAATTATAGAGTGTTACACAAGAAGTTGAATATGATTTAAATTCAAGATCAATGAATGTTATTTTATGTGGTCTTCATTTATATGAGTTCAATTGGATTTATCAATGTCCTACCTCTTATGAAATATGTTAAACTAATTTTCATTTCTTATAAAGAAATTGAGAATATTTGATAATTGATATACAATATTTAAAAGCAAAAGTTTGACACTTTTAAAGTGATTTATATTGGTAATATCACTCTTATGAATGGAAGACTCTCTAATATACTTAATAATGTTTTTACCTTGGGAAAAAATTTAAAAAAATAATGATTTTATTTTAGGATTTATACCTCCAAGATAAATAAAAATATTCACTTTTATAATTTAATCCACACCCTTCAAAGATCTAAAAATCAAAATATTTATTGGAACCTTGATTATTTATGAATTTAAAAATAAAGATAAATAATATAATTATAAGTTAGTTAAGAAATAAATTGTTCCTATTGAAGTTATATCTATAAAGGATAAAAATATGGAAAATGTGGTATTTTCTAATTCTTCTAATACAAGGAAAATAGTCTTAATATTCATGATGAATTTATTTGTATGGGTAGAAGATTCAAAAAATGCATAATAGGGGTAAAATTTTTAAAAATAATCTAAAAATTTCACAAAGAGTGATGAGATTTTTAAGGAAGTCAAATATTATGAATGCAAGGATCTTATGAGAAAAAATATTTATTTTTCTCTGCCAAAACACAAGAATAAATATAAAAATAAAATTTTTAAAAGAGTTCATAATAATAAAAAAATAACTATGAAAGAAAATTAGAGTGAATCTTAAGATTCAAGTGATATCTCAAATTATGAATCTAAAAATGATCAATCCAATTAACAAGATTATATTTTTTTAAGGATAAAATTGAATAGGAACATTATTTTTCTTATATATTCTTAATAAATATAAATATTAATAAGATTAGATAAAATATTATTGTTATGTTCTTGAAAGTAACTATGATTCATAAAAAAAGGAAGTAATATTTTGATTATGTTATTATTGAAAATGATTTTTTATTAAATAAACTTTTTGATATTAAATGAAAATTTATTATTTCTTCCACTTTTCATAATGGTATTAAAATTAATGATCATATATCTGATATTATTAATTTAAAGTTGATTATTACTAAGTTTAATAAAGGGGGAAATTTGGAAAAAAATTCTTGGTAATCAAAATCATATTAAAAACAAATGATTAATTTATTATTTTCATCATGAACTTAAGTTCTTATAGAAATTTATTTATTTTGGAATCTAGCAGAAAAAATAATGTCTACTATTATTTTTTATCATTATATTATATTTTATCATTATGCTAATGATTTAAGGTCAAGTTTACTCAATATGTTTGTGTGAAGCATGCTTATTTTTCAAATGGTTTAAATTTTTTTAATATACTAAAAAATCTTCTAAGACTAAGCATATTTATATCCCTAAATCTTTGGTTTCTTACATTATTGGACTCAAAAGTGTATGGGTACCAAAACATCTAATTTTTTAAATGTTTTATAGGAAATATATATATAAACAAAAATTTAAAATATTATGTGCATGGTTTTTTTTCTCGACATATGAGTAAATATTTTTCAAAATTTTATTCTCTTTAAAAAAATGATGGAGGCATTGTGACTTTTTGATATAATTCTAAAAGAAAATTTATTAGATTTGATTCTTTTGGAAGTCTATAGATAATTATCATCATCAAAGTTGTTTAGGTTAAAGGTTTGAAGCATAATTTGGTAAATCTTTCTCAATTTTTTGATGATAATTAAATTGTATAATTTTTTAATAATGCTTGTGTTGTTTTTAAAATAAAAAATTATTATATTTAAAGAACCTAATACTAAAAATTTTTACACTTTAGTTATTGATTATTTTTGTAGATAGATAGTTATTTTTTAAAATGATTAAATCAAATAATATTATCTGTGGTATAAAATACTTGGACATTTTATGGTTTATTATTTCAGAAATTTGTTTAATAAAATATCTATCTATGATTTCACTTAACTTAAATTTGATGAAAATAAAATTATTTGTAAGAATCTGCTTCTTATTTTTGAGGTATGGGTTTCTTCTTTTCTCTTTTCCTTAAGTGTTTTTGAAAAATAAGGAAAATGGGGGGAAATCCCAAATTTTGGGACTACACGCCGTGTACTTTTCCACACACTGTGTACTTTGGCCGTGTGGGATGAGTACATAGGGTGTGTAGCCATGCTGGTGATGAAAGGTGTAAAAATCGACTACACGCCGTGTAGTCAGTCGGCAGGAAAATAGTAAGACGGTGGAGGTACCCGCCAGCTGAGTGGTAGTACACTCCGTGTACTCAGGTTTCACATGCCGTGTACTTATGTCGACTGATGAATAGTGCCATGCTGGCAAGAAGCCGCTGAAGGAACAGTTAAAAAAATGAAAACTACACGCCATGGACCCAATAGTACACGTCGTGTAGTCTGTTTTTTCACTTAAAATGGGCAGTAGCCTCCCCTGTTCGCAGGGAAGGCTTAGAACCAAAGGAGGAGTTGGGAGAGAGGGCCTAAACTTCAAGGAGATCCATATCGCACATCGGGAATCCGTTTACGGCTCCGTCGATCTTGTCGGAACCGTACGAGTAAGCCTCTCCTTCTCCTTAAGCCGTTCTTACCAATTCTTTCCCGAGGGAAAGTTATTTACATTTGAATGGGATTTATTTTATCTCATATCTACTTCATTTTTGGGCGTTTCTAGAAGCGACGTTCAAGTATACCGTTCAGGGGCATTTAAGGTAGGTGGATTGGTGTTTAAATTCCAAATTTTGTACATTTTTGTGTACCGTTGTGCTATGACCCCATGTTGGGGTATCGTGTGGCTGAGGTTGTTCCTGTTTTGAATACCTTGAACTGTAAAGGTAATTAAATGTGATAATAAACTGTTGTTTGGGATCGCTGCTTGGATCCCGAACCACCCCTGGGGTGCGTTCCTCTGTTTATCCATTTGGCCATAATACCCGAGGGTATGGCATGTTTACTTTATGCATTACTTTTGCCTTGAGAGGTATTGTAAATAATTGAATGTTTAAATGTTAGACATGACCCGGTTATTTTATAGCCTCATGGCGTGGTTACTTTATAGCCTGGGGGCATGGTTACTTTATAGCCTGAGGTCGTGGATATTTTATAGCCTGAGGGCGTGGTTACTTTATAGCCTGAGGGCGTAGTTACTTTATAGCCTGAGGGCATGGATATTTTATAGCCTTAGTGCGTGATTATTGTATAGCTTAAGGGCGTGATTACTTTATATGAATGAGGGTGTGGTTACTATATTGGCCTGAGGGCGTGGTTATATTATATTATCATGAGGTCATGGTTCTGATGAGCATGAAATGTTATTAAATTGAAATATTAAATGAATAATAAAAATGGAAATATAACTGGTAAAGTTAGTTACTTTTGATTAATTCTTAGTTTATTGCATTTTATTACTGCACACTTTGTTGCATATTTTCACACAGTTGGGCACGGGCCTTTGGTGGGTGCCTACTGGGATTTATTTCTCACAACCTATTTAGGTCTTGTCTTTAGCCCAAACATATTATGTTTCTGCAGGTGTCGACAAGGGAAAGGGTCCCTATATAGGTACATGATTGTAGCAGAGGAGTAGGGGAGTATGGGACCGAGCTTAGGCTCGCGATGCTGCCGGCTGTTTTGTTTTGTTCTGTTGTACCTGCACTTTCTATTGTATCTTATTGTACTGTTTTGTAACATGTTCTGGCTATTTTCTTATAACTTGAGACATGTTGAATAATTTTCTATATAACTGTTGGTTATCTTTTAATGCAGTTGTTTTTTTTAAATGTGTATGGTTTATTCCTTCTGTTGTTGTTGTATGTTTTATTTAGTATTCTGTTGTGCTACACTTTGACAAATGAGGGCATAGTTTCCCCATTATCAGACCTGGTCCCTCGCTGTTATTCGTCAGCCTCTAACATTTGTGGAAATGCGCTTGAGGTTATGTGACCAACCAGGTTCGGGGCACCCATTGAGTGGCACCCGGATCCAGGACGTTACAAAGGGGTATCAAAGGGGTTATTTTCTTTGACTTACTATTTGGAGCCTTATTCAGGGATAGGATGGGAACGGTAGTTGGTAATAAGTTGTGCACGGGCGTAGCTAACTCGTGTACAGGGAAAATTCAGTCTACCTCGTATTTTTTCAATTCTTATGATTTTGAAAATTTTACAGTTGATTTGATTTCATCGTTAGGTGATGCACTTATGATTGGTCTGTTTATAATTTATCCATGGGTTCTATTTAGTTGCAACCCCATGAGATGAGGGTATTCCATCTCATGCATCATTTAGGAACATGCTAGAAATCACATGTCATGCATAGTTCCAAGCCATGTAGATGTATTAGAAATTGCATGTTGTTGTGATAGTTTTTGTGCTAGAAAAGCATGTTGTTGTGATAGTTATTTGATAAATACCTGATATGTGATAGGGTATTTTCGTGTGAGACTATTGATAGAATGGATGCCAAACTTTGTTTTTTGGGGAGTATGGGCCCTCATTGACCAGAATTTGGTGGATCATTGACTGTTTATCTTGTTATAATACATATTAGATTCCAAACTTTGAATTGTGGGGAGTATGGGCCCTCATGGATCAGAATTTGGAACTTAGGTGTTGTTTTTAGTATTTTCTGGGTTCCAGAGTAGTTTTAGAGGTGCACTATCTAGAAAACCCAGTATACACGCCGTGTAGTTCCTCGGACACACACCGTGTGTTCTTCTGTTCAGGAAGAAAAGAAAACTTTTTGAGTACACGTTGTGTACCCTAAGTATACTTCGTGTAGTCGCTTCCCGTGTCAAGGACCATGTTGGAAGGGACACGGGGAAGGGAAATTCTTGGGTAAAACACACCATGTACCGAATGTAAACATCGTGTAGTGTTGACCCGGATTCTGGCCATGTAACTAACAACACGGACGGAGGAGACCTTAATCCATACACGTCGTGTCCACTATAGAACACGCCGTGTAGTCTGACCTGGGATTTAGCCATGTAATTAACAACACGGGTCGGGGTAATCCTTTTGTGTACACGTCATGTCCATCTGGAACACACCGTGTAGTGTGAGCCGTGAATCCAACCATGTGACTAACAGCACAGGTCGGTGAAGCTCGTCAGGTACACGCCGTGTACCCATGGGACACGCCCTGTAGTTTTGACCGGTGATAGACCGTGTGGACCTGACCATGTGGCTGGGAAAACAGGGTGGTTTACACGCCATTTAGTTTAAGATGAGTATTCGGTCGTGTCATGAATGACACGGTCAGTTGGAATTTTCACCATACACGTCGTGTAGATTATATACACACCGTGTAGTCTTGTTCAACGGGATCCATGTGGCATAGCCATGTAGAAGGACCCAGGCAGGGGAATAAAAGTAAGGTACACGCTGTGTAGTCTTGTTTTGAAAATCTTGAATGCCTTCTTCCTCCTGTTTCCCTTTTGGTTCCTTCATTTTCAGTCTTTGATAATCTTGATCTAAGGTGTGCATTTGACCGTGTAGAGTCATGCCACCGAGGTGACCACGCGTTGTTTTCCAAGAGAGCAGAAATGATTATACTCCATAGATGGTGGTCCATTGGCTACCAGTGGATCCTCTAGCAGAGCCAGATGCGGCGCCAACTGTTATACCAGACACAGGCGCGAAGGCGTAGTTCTGTGAAGGCTTTATGCGGTTCATGCAGAACTTTTAGGGAGCACCGCCGGCTGCCACATCTATGGCTGAGCTGACTCGTATATTCTAGCAGCAGCATCCACCTACGTTTTCATGGGATGGCGGACCACAGGCTACGGAGTCTTGGCTGGAGTCTATGCATAATATTTTTGAGCATCTTAAGATTCCTCCAGGGTGGAGGGTCAAGCTCGTGACTTATATGTTGCGTGATTCTGCCAAGAGATGGTGGGATGTTACCACTCAACTAGGGAAACACATAGAAATGGAGTGGGAATATTTTTAGATAGATTTCTATGTATTATTCTTCCTAGAGATGCTGAGGGCAGATAAAGCTCGAGAGTTCATGAATCTGCAGCAGGGCACTATGTCGGTGATGGATTATTCTGCTCATTTCCCTGAGCTTCAGCGTTTTGCACCCGTTCTGCTGGGTGATGATACATTGAGGGCCAGACGCTTTGAGGATGGTCTTCGTTATGACATCTGAGCACTGGTGAATGTTTTCAGGTTTCCTACAGTACATGCTATTGTGAACCAGGTGCTGATTACAGAGAGGAACCTTTGGGAAGCTAGTGGGGTAGGACAGGGCGGTTCGGCATGAGTTTCTAGTACTATTTCTTTCGGTAAGAGGAAGCGACAGATGAGTTTCTCTCACGGTGGCAGTACTAGCTAGGCGATTACTTCAGGTGGCCTGGTCAGGTGCTACTAGTGTGTTAAAGAGGGGCACAAGAGACTGTAGTGTCCACGTGACCCAGTAGAGTGTCGAGCTTGCAGCAAGATGGTCATCTGCAACACTTTTGTAGGAATTTTCTACCAGTGGCTAGTGATAGGGGTTCTGTGCAGACTCCGCATGCAGGATCAGGACCGGAAGCTTCTTACCAGTCGGGGAACTGGGATACATCATGATGTATAGGCAGAGGTGGTGGTCATGGTCGTGGTAACCAGACACCAGGATCTCAGAGGCAGCAGGGCGGGACAGCTCAGGGTAGCCAGGCTGTGTCGTAGGGTCGCGGCACTGGGCAGGCATATGCAGTGCAATAGACCCAACAGGAGCAGGATCCTGGACCTTCTACTGTCAGAGTTACTATTATAGTAGCTTCTGTCTTATCTTCAGTACTTTTCGATATAGGTGCTACACATAGTTTCATATATGTGCATGTTGTAGAGATCCTTAGGCTCTGTGTTTCTTCTTCTGCTGCTGTTATGATCCTAGACACTCCGTTGGGGACTAGAACGGTTGGTGTGTGTCAGTTCAAGGAGTTCCCCCTTGAGGTTGGTGGGTGTCACTTTCTTTGGGACCTCTATGTCTTAGAGATGACGAGCTATGATGTCATTCTCAGAATGGACTGGTTGGTTCCCTTTCGAGCCTTTGTAGATTTCTATCGTCGCAGGTGAGTTTCACATCACCAAAGGGCAGAGAGTTTGTATACAAGGGAGAATGGGATGTTCAGGCGAGACGAGCTGAACCAGAGCAATGTGGGCGAGGTGGAGTCACAGCCCAGATTGCGAGTTTATATCTGGATGATCAGGGGACTTGTCATAAGGATTCCCCTCCAGTGGTTGACCGTTTCGGGGATGTCTTCCCAGACGACTTTTCAGGTCTACCTCTGGAGCGTGAGGTGGATTTATCTATTGAGCTAGTGCCAGGAGCAACACCAGTGTCCATTCCTCCTTATATGATGGCTACACCAGAGTTGTAGGAGCTCAAGAGATAGTTAGAGGAGTTATAGGCAAAGGGTTTCATCCAACCCAATACTTCTCCTTGGGGTTCTCTGGTCCTCTTTGCGAAGAAGGAAAACCGTACCCTCAGACTCTATGTGGATTATCGTAATTTGAACCAGTTAACGGTCAAGAACCGATATCCCTTACCGAGGATTGATGATCTCTTTGATCAACTTCGTAGAGCACGAGTGTTCTCAAAGATTGACTTGAGATTTGGATATCATCAGTTGTTCATTAGACCATCTGATATACCTCTCACAGCCTTCAGGAGAAGGTATGGTCTATACGAGTACTTGGTTATGCCGTTCGGACTCATGAACACGCCAGTAGTTTTCATGGCTCTGATGAATCATGTGTTCCATCCTTATCTGGATTCTTTCATTGTAGTATTCGTGGACTATATCTTGGTGTACTCTCACACTCGACACGACCATGCCACCCATCTTAAGATAATATTGAGTACACTAATATAGAATAATCTATATGCTAAGCTCTCAAAGTGCCACTTTTGGATGGACCGGATTCACTTCCTGGGTTATATCATTTCAGAGGAAGGAGTTGGAGTAGACCCAGAGAAGGTGAGAGCAGTAGTTTCCTGGGATCATCCTAATAATGTGTTTGAGATACAGAGTTTCTTGGGGTTTTCTGGTTACTACAGACGCTTCATACAAGACTTCTCCCACTTAGCATCATCGTTAACGGGTTTGACTAATAAGGGTGTGAAGTTCGTTTGGTCGGAACCTTGCGAGACAGCCTTTCAGGACCTAAAAGAAAGGTTAACATCAGCACCAGTCCTGATACTTCTAAATCAAGGGAAGATCTATACAGTTTACTATGATGCATCAGTTATTGGGCTGGGAGCAGTGTTGATGCAGGGAAACCGAGTTGTTGTGTACAGTTCTCAGCAGTTGAGGCCACATGAGATGAATTACCTGACGCATCATCTCGAGTTGGATGCAGTTGTTCATGCGTTGCACTGTTGGAGACACTATCTATTGGGAGAGAATTTGGTGGTTTTCACCGACCACAAAAGTCTCAAGTATATCTTTACTTAGCGTGACTTGAATCTGAGACAGCGAAGGTGGGTCTAATACCTTCAGTTCTTCGACTTTGAGCTTGCCTATACACCTAGTAAAGGTAATGCAGCAGCTGATGCACTAAGCAGGAGGACTCAGATACCGGCAGTGTAGGAGGCCAGTGGTGAGTGGCAGCTCATGGCTTTGTTCTTTGAGATGCATTTGGAGGTGCACGATAGTCATAGGTATACCTATCTTTCATATTTAGTTGTGACCTCTACCCTCCTGGATAGAGTGAGGGTGAGACAGCTATCTGTTTCAGAAGTCCTAGTTCTATGGGAGTCGGTGGCAAGTGAGGACCCTCCTCCTAGATGGACGATAGGAGATGATGAGGTACTGTGTTTCCATGGATGAGTATGAGTTCCAAGGAATATACGCGAGGAGTTGATGTGGGAGTTTCATGCTTCAGCTTGGGAAGTTCATCCCGGGGTTACCAAGATGTACCGTGACTTGAGACGTCAGTATTGGTGGCCGGGTGTGAAAGGAGAGATAGATGGTTTTGTTACGAGATGTTCCACCTGTCAGCAGGTGAAGGCGGAGCATAAGAGGCCAGCCGGACTATTACAACAGTTACCCATCACGTAGTGGAAATGGGATGATGTCTCGATGGACTTCGTGACTGGGTTGCCGAGGTCACCTCAAGTCAATGATGTCATGTGGGTTTTTGTGTACAGACTCACGAAGGTAGCTCACTTTTTGCCGATCAAAGAGACCTTCGGTGTTGAAAAACTCGGGAATTTGTATATCCGAGAGATAGTACGTCTTCATGGGGTTCCTCATTCTATCATTTAGGATAGGGATGCCTATTTTACGTCTCGTTTCTGGCAGAGTTTTTAGAGGGAACTGGGTACACAGGTGCTTCTGAGCATAGCTTACCACCCTCAGACTGATGGTCAGTCAGAGCATATGATACAGGTGCTTGAGGACATGTTGCGTTCATGCATCCTAGAATTTGGGGGCTCTTGGGAGAAGCACATACCCCTAGTCGATTTTGCCTATAATAATAGTTTTCAGGAGACTATTGAGATGACACCTTATGAGGATTTATACAGTAGGCCATACTGATCACCCTTATGCTGGTAGAGGCATGTGAGGTAGAATTACTGGAACCACGTCTTGTGAAGGAGACTTCTGAGCATGTCCAGTTGATTCAGAAGTGGATGGTTTCCGCATAGTCTCATCAAAAATCTTATGTTGATCACCGCAGATGACCCTTAGAGTTTGTGGTCGGGGAACAGGTTCTCTTATGTGTTTCGCTGAGGTTGGGACATAGACGGATCAGGATACAGGGTAAACTTTCACTGAGGTATGTTGGGCCATTTGAGATTCTGGAGAGAGTCGGGCTGGTTTCCTATCGGTTGCAGTTACCACAGAGGTATCGGGCCATGCACGACGTCTTCCATGTATCTCAGTTGTGCTGCTATCATTCAGACCCATCTCACGTCTTTCATCCAGAGGAGGTTGAGCTTCAGATCGATGCATCCTTTGAGGATCATCTGATTCGTATCATGGATAGGAACACGAAGGTTCTCCGAGGCCATTCAGTTCCTCTCATACGGGTGCTATGGTAGCATGGCTGAGTGCAGGATGAAACCTGGGAGCGGGAAACCGACGTACGTGCTCAGTGGCCAGAGCTATTCTGAGCTTTATCTTCGCCACCCTTGGAAGGGAAATTCGGGGATGAATTGATTTAAGGGGGGAAAGTTTGCAAGAACTCGGTTCTTATTTTTGAGGTATGGGTTTCTTCTTTTCTCTTTTCCTTAAGTGTTTTTGAGAAATAAGGAAAATGGGGTAAAATCCCAAATTTTGGGACTACATGTCATTTACGTTTCCACACGCTGTGTACTTTGTCTGTGTGGGATGAGTACACAGGGTGTGTAGCCATGCTAACGATGAAAGGTGTAAAAACCGACTACACGCTATGTAGTGGGTATTTACACGTCGTGTAGTAAATTGGTAGGAAAATAGTAAGGCGGTGGAGGAAGCCGCCAGCTGAGTGGAAGTACACGCCGTGTACTCAGGTTTCACATGCCGTGTACTCATGTCGACTGATGAATAGTGCCATGCTGGCGAGAATCCGCTGAAGGAATAGTTAAAAAAATGAAAACTACACGCCGTGTACCCAATAGTACACACCGTGTAGTCTTTTTTTCGCTTAAAATGGGCAGTAGCCTCCCCTGTTCACAGGGAAGGATTAGAACCAGAGGAGGAGTCGGGAGAGTGGGATGAACATTCTAGGAGCTCTAGATCGCACGTAGGGAATCCATTTTCACCTCCTTCGATCTTGTTGGAACCGTACGAGTAATCCTATCCTTCTCCTTAAGCCGTTATTACCAATTCTTTTCTGAGGGAAAGTTATTTAAATTTGAACAGGATTTCTTTTATCTCATATCTAATTCATTTTTGGGTGTTTCTGGAAGTGATGTTCATGTATAACGTTCAGGGGCATTTAAAGGTAGGTGGCTTGGTGTTTAAATTCCAACTGTTGTGCGTTTTTGTGTACCGTTGTGCTATGAACCCATGTTGGGGTATCATGTGGCTGAGGTCGTGGCTATTTTGAATACCTAGAACTGTAAAGGTAATTAAATGTGATAATAAACTATTGTTTGGGATCGTTGCTTGGATCTAGGACCACCCTTGGGGTGCGTTCCTCTATTTAGTTGTTTGGCTAGGATACCCGAGGGTATGCCATGTTTACTTTATGCATTACTTTTTCCTTGAGAGGAATTGTAAATAATTGCATGTTTAAATGTTGGGCATGGCCTGGTTATTTTATATCATGAGGGCGTGGTTACTTTATATCCTGAGGGTGTGGTTACTTTATAGCCTGAGGGCCTGGATATTTTATAGCCTGAGGGCGTGGTTACTTTATATCCTGAGGGTGTGGTTACTTTATAGCCTGAGGGTGTAGATATTTTATAGCCTGAGGGCATGAGTATTGTATATCCTGAGTTCATGATTACTTTATATGCCTGAGGGCGTGGTTACTATATTGTCCTGAGGGCATGGTTATATTATATTAGCCTGAGGGTGTGGTTCTGATGAGCATGGAATGTTATTAAATTGAAAGTTTATATGAATAATAAAAATATCAATATAACTGGTAAAGTTAGTTACTTTTGAGTATTGCTTAGTTTATTACATTTTATTACTGCACACTATTGTTGCATATTTTCACACAGTTGGGAACGAGCCTTTGGTGGGTGCATACTGGGATTTATTTCTCACACCATGTTTGGGTCATGTCTTCGGCCCAAACAGATTATGTTTCTACAGGTGTTGACAAGGGCAAGGGTCCCTATACAGGTACATGATTATAACAGAGGAGTAGGGGAGCATGGTACCGAGCTTAGGCTCACGATGTTCCCAGTTGTTTTGTTTTGTTCTGTTGTACCTGCACTTTCTATTGTATCTTATTGTACTGTTGTGTAACATGTTCTGGCTATTTTCTTAGAACTTGAGACATGTTTCATAATTTTATATATAACTGTTGTTTATCTTTTACTTCAGTTGTTTATTTTAAATGTGTATGGTTTATTGCTTCTTTTGTTGTTGTATGTTTTATTTAGTATTCCACTGCGCTACACTTTGACAAATGAGTGCATAGTTTCCCCACTATCAGACTTAGGCCCTCGCTGCTAATTGGCAGCCTCTGGAATTTCGGGAAATGCTCTTGAGGTCATGAGACCAACCGGGTTCGGGGAACCCGTTGGGTGGCACCTAGATCTGGGATGTTACATTTTAAATTCATGTAAAATGTAAAAAAACATATATCTACTTTTAAACCAATTGTTGAGGTTGTTAAGTTTATACCATAATACCCCTCGGCCTGGACTACTTGAGTCGGGATTTCCACATGACCTTAGGTGCACCTATTCATATTTTATAGGTTATCAACTAGATTTTAAGGCCTAAAATAATCATGGGGAGACTATTCCATCAAATAAACCAGAAGGATCAAGCTCAAATCTACTGAAAATTTGGAATGACGTATTCATACATCAAACATATCCAAATCACATGGAAACAAGACAATGAGCTATAAGTATCATCTCACATTCCATTATATCAATGTAAAATAATATATATGATATACATCAAACACACAAGACAATAGGCCAGAAACATACATAAAAATTTATCCATAAATAATTTAAAAAACTATCTCCATGGCTACATATATAGTATAATAAAAAAAATAAGATACACTATTCTCAAACCTAATTCATTATGACACCTTCTATCAAATAATCAACCTCTGGGACACTTCCAATCATAATCCATATCTCAAACTCCACACTAAATCTTGAACCTACTACCCATATACATAGAAACTCATGTTGAGTACAAAGGTAGGGGTGAGTCCAAAGACCTAGTAATATTTCACCACCCTCCTTAGGTTAATGAGTGATAATGATCAAGTGGTTGGATTTGTATGTATATGGTAATTGTCACTCAAACCACTCAAAAAAACATATCCCATGCATGCTCGTGAAATAATATCATACCCACATGTTATCATAACCTATAAGACACAGGAACCCTAAGTAAATATATCAAATCTTCCTAACTCAATTTAATACCAACTTGTCTGTGATCGAAGACATGAATATAATAATATAATAATGAATCATACCACAATGAAAATTCTATGTAATTGGATGTTTTCATTGGTAGGTAACCTCTCATATCAATAATAACTTACTCATTAAATTTCCACCCAAAACTTAGGTCATCTCACAACCTATCAACTAAAAAAACCTAAAATATCATATAAAATAATGATTATATTGATAATAATAGTGAGCAATAAAAGAGGGTCCAAACATCAATAACAACCATTAAACAATAAAAAAACAATAAGTGAAGTCAAAGAGGGTTCAAAGAAAAAATATTATATAAAATAAATAACATGATAAAATAAATGGGAAAACAAATAATTGGGACTAACCACATAAAATAATGGGTATCATATCTCTCACACCATTCCCCAACTCACCTCACTGGTACTCATTAGAAATGTCAACCTAATTACTTATAGAACACCTTGGATTAACCCTTGTGTAGCACATAGTCATAGGGGATGGATCCCACTATAGAATATTGTAACACATTTTCTATACCATAATCCTATTGATTTGATATCAATATCATCGTCAAGTGTATATCATGTCCAAGGTATTTCCATAGATATATCCATAGATAAATCTATTATGTATCATCGTATGAATCTATCAAAATCATTCAAACATTCACTACCCTCTCTTATAAAGCATCGTTAGTCATTGTTCTTAATATAGATACCTATGACTAATATCACTTCTAGAATGGGGATAAATATCAACTTGGAAAATATAATTAATGAATGTAAACTAATAAGAAAAATAAGTCTCACTCCTCAAGCTGATCAGAAACCATGATGAAATTTTATATTTCACCACTATAGTCGATGTCTATTATAAAGGTATCACTGACTCACAAGATACATGCCTAGATACTCTGTCTCACACTAGAAAATCCAAATATACTAATGAGGGAACATACTATCCTTCTATCCTAAGATATTAACCCTAGTAAAAAATTATAACAATATTTGGATTATCTATTTGAACTAGCCTTATCCATTAGTTAAAATAATATTGGGATTATTCCTTTGAAAATGACTTTATCCATAAATCAAAATATTATTAGGTATATCCAATAACATGTTAATAACTTCCCATAATGGAAATGGGGACCCCCTGAACCATCACTCAGTCAATACAAGTTATTGCACACCATTACATGGTCATCTTATGACCTAATCACATATTGAGTGTGATCGCATATAAAAATTTCACTAAGGTACCACAACTCAAGTATAAGTGGTAGGGAGACCTAAGAGTCCATGAATCTATATCAAATACAAAGGTTACCTCTCAAGGTCTTAATAGACCCATAGATAATATATAATCGATACATATCACAAACCATCCTAACAAACTCACCACACATTGTAAGGTTTTACATGTAGTCCATAAATAATAATGTAGTATCATATTAAAAGAGAATACATAAAACAAAAACATTAATATTTACATCCTACACAATTATACCTGCTTTTAAAATGGGTAATTCTCCACATGTGGTCAATCAAACCAAACTAAATCTTGAAATATGATCTCTTTACTTTAATTAAAAATATAGATCAAACAATTATTTTATAAACCATTTAAAATTCATATAATTATGTCTTATACACTCAAGGGTCTTTTCCAAAATCTAGTGAAAACCCTATTATCACTTTGTATTAGAATATTATTTCAAAACCTTTTATTTAAATCACTTTTTTTAATTATCATTTCAAATCATTTTAATTTTAAAATTATCTTTATAATAACAAGTAATATGGTTTATTAAAATTTGATACAACATAAACCCATTCCTCCCATACAATCCATAAGATAATCCACCAACTCTTTTTCTACTAGGGAATCATCACAAAAATCATTTAACCAAGTTATATGATCCTTTGGTGACCATTCAGTTAGAATGAGTCTATCCCATTTAAAAAAATAATATAATGCAATACAAGAATGTTGGCCATAAAAATAATACCACCCACTATTATAAATTAAATATAATCAAGATAGAATAATCAAAATAAAAAAAATATACTCAACGAGTAAATGTCACTAGTCTTAATTATGCATCCATTAATTTACCCATGTTCATATTGACAATAATCAATGCATTTAACCACCTATCACATCAAAATACCTATAATTACATAATAAATTCACTTAAAATAAAAATCCCACAATAGGCATAATCGAGAGAAATAAAAATAGGAAACATCACCGTGATGAAACTCTCGTATAAGTAGGTGTTAATGAACTAAAACAAAACTCTTGTTATTCTATAAGAAAAATCCCCAAATTCCATAATTCAAATGACCATTAATTTAATAAAAATTTGATGAAATTTATAATAAAACTTATTGGTCAATACATCTTTTCTAGAATGATATCCAATTATGTTTTTTCATCTATTTAAGCCTACTTTAGGCACTGCACATGAAAACCCCATGTTTTAGAGTGATTTCACCATGATTCAATGAAACCAAAAATCCAAATCCATAGAGTAACTATTCCAAATAAGAATAAGATAAGTGAAAGAAGAAATATGAGAGGAAGAGGAGAAGAACTTACTTCACCCATTAAACCTATCCATCTCGAACCATTCTTAACCAAGAGAAATAAAGATGGAAAGAAAATTGGAAGAGGATTCGATGTTCCCCTCAGTTGTGTGGTGTCTAGGGAAAACCTAGAGAAAGAGTTCGTAAAGAGAAAATAAAATACCCCATTTTTTCATCTTTTAAAAAAAGATTATGGGTACTAATCACATAATCAAACATGTTAAAATTAAATTTTAGTTTACTAGGTTTATAGAATAGGGTAATTTAGGTTACTTCCCAAGGAATCGAAGACCAATAAATTAAGGATGATTAAAACTTCTTGGATTCAAATAATGATGAATAAAATTGAGTAGATTTTGAATATTGAGATAATTATTATAAATAAGTTATTAAAATAAATAAACAATTAGAGAAATCATGATTGAACTGGGTAATGCCCCATGATGCTCAATCATCATCATTATCAAGGTATATATAACAGATCATTAATTCCATGATCTATACAACCTAAAACCAGGATGATAAAAGAGTTTCTACTAATTTAACACATATTATTTGATTAACCAATAAATATTAATTACTAACGATCTCTAAAAAACAATAAAATTAGGATCAATGTAAGATATAAAATCATCAATAATTTAAAATAACAATGCGATGTGATAACCAAATTTTGATATTTCATTATCATAATATAATGAAAAAAAACATGAATCGTCGTGAGTATAATATTTTGTATTAGATAAACTGATATATTATATAATATCATTCATGAAAAGGTAAAAGTAAGAGAAGAAACCAATGAATAAAATCATAATATTATTTGGTTTATGTGTGAGAGCATGAGAATTCACGTTCTCTTGGATCATAAATTATAATAATAGCTTAAATATAGAAACAATAGGGGGGAATTATATGTACATATCCCAAGATATGTAATATTTACACAAGGAGGGTCCAATCTAATACACCCAAAATTTCTCCTCTTTATAGGCCTACATTAGAACTATGGTGTTTGGATCTAGCCTTTGGTTCAATTGTATGAATTGAATCCCCATGACCCATGAATCCTCTAAAAAAATAATTTTATATTTTAATAAGTGTAAGTGATGTTATCATAAAAATAAACACATGATCTACATTTCGGTAATGAAGTAACTATTTTAATTTTAATATGTATTTAAAAATAATAATTTAATATATATGTAGAATGAAAAAGGTTTTAATGATAGGATAGTAAGACCTATAAACATTTAAATAAAATTTGTACAGGTAAAAATATATGATAAATTATTACACAATCAAACTCCAACACCTAAACCTTTTAAATCTAAATAAAAGTCACATTTCATTTATTTTAGAAAACAATTATAAGATATAAAGGTTATTATTTCTTGGTTTATGATGTAAATATAAGCAAACCATGAATCACACTGAGGGGTTGATATAAATAAATTTTAAAGTTATTGTATCATAAATTATATCAAAATAAAATCTAGTGAAATTTATGACACTAATCATGGTGAAACAATTTGTGCATCTATTATGCCTCTTATTATCCATGTGTGTGTGGTACAACCCTTTCAATCTTGTCATTACACTTTTTACTCAATATTATTAAGTCAAGTTAACCTTTTCATCTTACCCAGTTATTTTCCATTGAACTTGTTATCAACCTTTGGAATAAAATTTAAAAACCCATTTACTTAAGCATTATTAAAAGTTAAACCTCAAGATTTTAACATATATATACTCATATATTTTACATTTCATCACTCCCCTATTTATGTGTGTGTGTGTTTTATTTTTTTTATTTTTTCAGAGGGCGTACAATAGTCATAAAAAAGTAGATATATATTGGTCAATCTAGTGTAGTAATGTAATTAATTAAATGATAAATGATCATATGTAAAATACACTCTTCAAAGATAAAAAATCACTTAACTTTCTTATACCTTTAATTGAGTAGTAAAACTTAACAATTCATAGTTGTTTGTGAAGTTATATAGAGATATTAAATAAAAAAAATTCCTATAAAAGTATCATAAATAATGGTGAAAATTTTTCAATGGTTTTATAAAGATATAATTGATTATATCATCAAAAAAATCAGTTTTTACCAAAATAAATTGTAATATCCTCCTCATACTTTAAATTTTACCAATGAGATTAGAAAAATTAAACATTAATTTTCAAAAAGTTCCATGCAAGTAATAATCACATGATATGGGTTTTTTTCTTTTCTTTTTTGTTTTTTTTTTGAAAAATCAAATCCTAATTACATGTTGTTTACCTCCCCCGCACCTAAAATATAAATTGTCCTTAATATAATAAATTTAAATAAGTAGACAAGTAAATTAATTTTGGTAGAAGGGAGACCCTACTATGTGGTACTATATATGACATCCTTCAGTTGGAGTTCATCTATCCAATGCTTTAGAGAAACATCATATAAGTGTTTATGTCACTTCCCTTTGATGGTAAAGTTTTGTTCACTCAACTCTTGTAAAACATGTATTGTACTAAAAGGATGAATATAAGTAATAATATAAGGATTGATCCATCATTAATAAATATTAACTATAAATATATTTAAACTATAATTATACACAATGACCATATCAACAATATAAAACTCTCATTAATGAATCATGTCATCATGTAAAGCCTTAATTTCTATTTATAGATTCAAAAAATTTCATATGAATCACATTAAATTTATCCCAACTCCTGAATATATAATTTCATGTGCTCAATTATATCTGAGAGATTCATTTTACATTATTTAACAACTTAATATTCCTAATACTCTACTTTAACTAAAATGTGACAATCATTTCCAATGAAAATCTTATGAGGTGGAGTTTTAATGGGGGCTTTAAAAAAATCATGTTGCACCCCGAATTCATCATCATAATGCATTTTCTAATCTTTCCTATTTAGGTGTACCATTTTTTCCAAGATCTTTTTAACTCTCCTATTTGAAACATCAACTTGGAAATTTATTTAAGGATAGAATTTATTTTACATTTTATGAGAAAACCCATAATTATGGAGTATTGATTTCATGTTATTATTAAAGAAATGAGAACCCTGGTCACTAATGATAACCCTCAATATACCATACCATCTAAAAATATGATATCTCATAAATTATTCAACCACTTGAGAGTCATTAGTTCTTATTTCCATTACTTCTACACATTTAGAAACATATTTAACAACTAATAAGATGTAAATAGATAAATAAATAATCGGTAAATATCACATGAATTCAATGCGTATACATCAAATATTTCATAGAAAAGTATAAGCCATCAGGGAATCTAATTTATCCATTAGATATTCCCTAAAATTGAAATTTAGTATGTTAATTAAAAAACTAATGAGTATCCCTAAATAATGTGAGCTAATAAATTCAATATTTGAGGACCTTTAGAGCTATGAAATGAAAAGCAAAGTGACCCCCATGATCCAAGGTGTGAAAAAAACACAAGACTAATTGAAACACATGGTTAAGGACATACCGAAAAATAACCTAGTCAATGAAGATACACCACAAATATAGGCTATCCTAAATAGGACATTATGACTCATATTTAATCCATTGGTATTATAATATGATAAAATAATTAGGTACCTTAAACACCTGTATAAATTTTTAATTTTTGTATATAAAGGGATAAAGATCACTACATTACAAAGGTTATTATCAAGGAATAACTCTCTAATTAGGGGTAGTGAGTCAAATTATGTTTCCAATGGTGGATAAATCACAAAAATTTGGTTAACTACCATATTTTACACTCCTATCATGTCTCAAATATATAGGTATAATTCCTAGATAATGATTATAAACATTGAGGTGAGGCTTAGCTTCAAGCTTATTAAGAAGAAACTAAAGGGTGACATGATCAGAAAACACAATGGACTTTGATCCAAGAAGATAGGAATATAATTTTTCCATAGAAAAAATGATGTAAATAAGTTTATTTTTAATTTTTATGTACTTTTCTTGGGTAGGGTATAAAGTGTATAAAGGATATGTAATGACATGGGGAGACTTCTTAAACCTTCATGAAAAAACAACCCCAACTGCATAGTTAGAGGTATCATACATGAGCTCTAGTGGGAGGTCTCGCATAGGTGGTTGGATTATAGGAGGGTATGTGAGACAAAATTTTAGTTAATTAAAATCATACATGTAGTGATCATCAAATATAAACTCAATATATTTTTTTGCAACAATCCAGAGAATATAAGAGCAATATTACTAAATAATTTAATAAATCAGTGGTAAAAAACTTACATGACCTGATAAATATTGAATATATTGAAAAAAAATTGGGTATAGTAATGAATAAATAACATAAATTTATATATTATCAACCTAGATACTCACCCTAGAAATAGCATGACCCAAAACAATGTCATGTTACACCATAAAATGAAATTTCTCATAATTTAAAATAATATTATTTTCAATACACCAATAAAGAATGGAAAGAATATTGGATAAACATTTATCAAAAGAGAATGCATAAATAGTTATATTTATATGAAATCCTCTATGAAATTTTGTAGTTAATATGATAAAATACTAATCATACAACATTGTAAAGTACCTGAAGCATTATATAGACTGAATGTTATCCTCATATATGCAATTATACCAAATAAACATATAAATGTTATCTTTTAATAATCCTCAAGGGATATATGAATTTTAAAATATCTATAAAATCCATCAAGGAAATGGTAATGAGACTTAGCCACCAATATTTCTAACATTTGTTCAACAAAAAATAGTGGGAAATAGTTTTTTCTGGTGAAATGGTTAAGATTGTGGTGGTCTATGAAGAATAACCTATTATTTTCTATTTGATTTGGAAACAATTTATAAAACCTATCTCCTTTGTGAGTTCTAATTTTAAGGGGAAATTTAAATTTTCATACTTCTATATCAGGGGTCATTCTAAATTTCAATATTCAAAATTATTTTTTAAGAGTTATAACCATTCAAGGTGGTTTTTTGGATATGGATCGAGGTTGGATGAGTGTATCGGGTTCTCAAATGAGTTTTATGAGGTTTGGTATAGGAGTTCATAAATTTTGAAATGGTTTTTTCCTATGATTTATTACTTCACGGTTAGTATAAACCATGTGGGGTAGTCGTATGGGTGAGTATTTAAAGGGGGTGTGGTTCATGGTCACCACACGATTGTAGAAAAACCATGTGGGGCCTAAGATTTTGGTTTAAAAAGTGTTTACATATCTTCCACATGGTTTTGAAAACAATCTGGATAAACCATACGAGATGGGTTACCTTGGATAGTTAAGTCTCCATGGTTGGTGCATAGTTTGACCAGCCATTCAGACAAACCATGTGACCCTTTAAAAGAGGTAAAATAGACATTTTTTCCTCCCAAAATTTTATGAGGGTGGCCCATCTTCCTTCTCCCCCTTGAATGTGATGATCTAGGAAACCCCCTCCCTTTATCCTTTTTTAATCCCCAATAATAATGGGTGTTTTGTTCAATTTATTCATCATTTAAAATGATCTCCTCTCCTCCATTATTCATTTATTCTTCCTCCTTAGTTTCTATTTAATTTTGATTCTTAGAATTAGGGTTTTTATGTCAATTTCATTAGATCATGTGGAATCATTCAGTAACAATGGGGATTTCATGTGGCTTAGTGAGTGGATCTCCCAAGATGGTATCTTCACAGCATCGCATGTCATTTTGGTTGAAGTGGATCATTGTATGGATTTTTTTAATGTTTTTGGTTAGAATTGAATTAAATTAGTGATTGAATTGATGCTAGATGTTTGTTATTTTGAGTGGGGTTGTTATAGGATCATGTCACAGGATGCTGACATTCCATTGGTTGTAGTTTCAGTGTGGCAAGAGCAGTAGGTGAGTTGTTAGTAAATTATGACTGATGAATTTGATTTTTAAATTAATTATAAATTGCTAAAAGATATTTGTATAATTAATTATAAGTTATTATAATTAATTATTGGATATTGTGTCTTGATATAGGTGCACTGAATGTTTATGAAAGGTTATATAGGTCTTAGTGAGGATGGTTAAGAATTATTTCATAAGGTAATGGATTCATACTTGAGGTAGGCCGTCCCTTGAGTATACCCCTATGTTATTTTATTTAATTTTTATATGTTTTCATGCGATATGCAGTCTCACCAATATGGGTGATTGACCTTTTTAATTTAAATAAAATTTTTATATTAAAGTGGAATTCCTATAGAATAAACAAAGTTCCAAGGGTTGCGATGGACCCTTGTACACTAGCTTGATGCCTTGGATACTAATGTCAAAGACCTTGACTATAAATGTATGTATAGTAACACTTGGACCTAAAGGGGAGTAAATTAAATTAAATAGACTAAATCATTTAAACTTTATAGGCTATGTGAGAACCTTTTGATGCCTTAGAGTCATTGTGGTAACTAAGACGAGCATGGGATGAGTGATCATTTCCCTTTGGGATGTGAGTACCT
The DNA here is from genome assembly GCA_963277665.1 of Viscum album. NCBI lineage: Eukaryota > Viridiplantae > Streptophyta > Magnoliopsida > Santalales > Viscaceae > Viscum > Viscum album. The sequence continues at coordinate 1,189,707,942 of OY728123.1, read as the reverse complement.
AAGAGTGTATGACCTAGATAGATTTTGGATAGGTTGGGTGTGTAAGGACCAATCTATGATTTGGGATATGAGATGGGAATTATGTTATCTATTGAGACTGATTCTAATGAGGATTGACCTATGAGTCCAATGGGGTTGTAATGTGATTATGAGAACACTGAGTAATGTTATTACCTCATAGTGATAGGCTTGGTCCAAGAGTTGAGTTTGAGATATGGAGACCCATGTAGGGTTCCCATGCTATAATGTGACCTAAGGGGACCCAATGGGTTCCCCAATGAGATTCTGGTCATGAGAGGGTGTGAATAAGAATGGTAAATGATGATTTTTGGTGTTACGTTAAAACTTGAATTGATGATGTGATCTTGTTATGGTTTTGATAGAGATAAGTCACACACTTAGGAGTATGAACTTAGTTATGTGGGGCTAGTTCAAGAAGATTATCATCCCATTGAGATATATTATATGAGATGTTTTGGGTGGCATGAACTGCCTATTGAGATGTATTGAGATACATGGGATGCCTTATATGATCTCATAGTGTCATGAACCAACCCGGGTTGACCCTGAACTGGTCACCCGAGCCAGCCAGTGACATGGCCTGAAAAGAATTCCTGATACCGACGAGCTGGCAACCAGTGTCGGGCATCAGAATTCAACAGGTGGGAATGATTTGGCCCAAAAGAAAATAAACTAAGTAGCAGAAAATAAACAGAACAAAAGCAGATAAATAAAGAACAACCAACAATGCTACTAACCTGACTACGACCAAAACTCCACGTGACCCCGTAGGTCACTCTCCAATACCACAACCAACATCACTCAAGGCGAACAACTAAAGCTGGAACCTACAACAGAACTAAAAACAATAAAACACTATAGGTGTGAGTATTAAAACTCAGTAGGCTATCCTGATAAATCTATTTCTAATGCACTACCTTTAAAATAAAAGAAAAATCACTTCAAGTTTGAACTAAAATTTATAAAAGTAAGGTTTTCTACATGTTACTCAAAAACAAAGTACGAGTCATTTCCCCAAATCATTTCTCAAAAACCCAAGTCATTCTTTTAGTGATACATTAGCATTTTTCAAAGGGGAAGTGATGTTTACATTTTAAATTTGCACAAAAAAGTATAAAACACCTTTCTTTGAAAACAGTTTTTATAAACCACTTTAAAATGACACATCACTTTCTATTAAAAGAAATACACATGAAAACGCTACAGTAGTTACACAGTAAGGGAAATGAAAAGAGAATACATACAAGTATCATATTCATCACAGCAAGTAACTGAAATCCAACAGACATGGGTGAACCTAAGAGATCAAGAATAAACCATAAGACACCAATACATAAGAAATAATCCTCGTTGACATGTCACGCACGATGAAATCAAAACGCCCAATACTCTCGACCATCCTTTCTCAGGTAGGCCGAGGGAAAATCACATAGAAATAAACCCAATATATCCACCTACTATGGGCCACTGGTCAGTACCATAACCTACCAGGGCAGCAATCATTCTTAGAATATTCTCTCAATATGCCAGATTCCCATGTCTCAAGTGTTTGGAAAGGGGGTGAACCAACTGATTCCAACCAAGCATCCAATCATATATATATATAAAGCACAACAGGCATCACCCTGAGCCACTCCAAGGGACAACCTCTTTCCTTTAAACTACTCAAGTACCCAAGAGCCTCTAAGCACGGCCTCCCAAACAATCAATTGCAACCAAGGCAGGAGGGTTATCCTAGGAGGGTTTTTATCAAAACATTTTCATCATTTTCCATAAAGTGCTAAACGGGAATTAAATACATTTCACAATCACCACTTTAAAAAAGAACCAAAATGCTTGTTCAAGCTTCAGAAGAAATCATTTATCATTAAAACCAGAACTATAATTGAAATTCTGTGAATTAAGTTTAAAAGCCAAACTGGCATTCTTTCACTACTAGGTGTCCACTCATCATGAAAATATTTCAAGTGTCCTGTATAAAATAAACGGCTTTTTTTACACCAAATAATCATTTAAAAATTAATTGTATCATATTATCTCACATTTATTAAAATTAATAAAATATTTAATCTGAACAAATAGTGTGCGCAAACAACAGGAAATAATGTAACTTAAATTTTAAAAAGCGGTGAAATGGGAACCTACCTCAACTTTCATCTCGAATACGACAACGCGAAAACGCGACAACACCACACGCCTCGCACAGGTGCACAAAAACGCACAATTTGACGATCACATGAGCGTGGAAAAACCTTGTCAACGCACTGCAACCGCAATGATAAATAAAATACATAAACATAGACATAAAACAATTCAAATGAACAAACAGCGCAAAAAACCACCTTGACACATTTTTAAAACACAACTCACATCATCTGTACCATTTAATAAACCACTTTAAATTTTATAAAAAAAATTCCAAATAGTAACCCACAGATTACGCACCCAAAAAACCCTTTAAAATCCTCTTTTATGACCAAACATACACAACACCACATCAAAAACACAATTAACCCCACTTGCGCAAATTAATAAACTAACTACACAATTAACAGTCTGCTTGGGCACCTTCACAAGCACATGGGGCGACCGCACGGTCATTGCTAATCACGTGGTGCCCGTGCACGGGTCTTCAACCCACCAAAACATTAAACGTCGTCAATCTTTAAATCGGGACCCAACCTGATCCTTGACGCGAGAATGCAGAGCCGATAAATAATAAAATATAAATAATTTAAGAAGTACGGGTGTGACAATTCTCCCCACCACAGACACTTTCTACCCCCAGAAAGTCATCTAGCCAAACAATGGACCAAACAAGAATCCATGCCCAAATAAAACCAGAAGAAACCACAACATAAGAGAATGGTAGAACACAAGAGGGCTCTCCGCACCACAAGAACTCAATTAGTGTGGAAATTTTAACACCCAAACATACCACCCCATGTGGGGGGGTGACACGGGAACTCCCAACCGATCTAGACTAGCCTCTATAGGACGAGTGAAACAACAACTCCGCCAAAACTTGGAACTCTCGACTCAGACCAAAGAAAGTCCGAACACTTGAGAAAAGGCTCTGAGCAGAACTTAACCCAAGTAGTAAACCCGATCATAACTACAAGACAAGACTCCTCCGCAGGCACTTACATCTCCAAACGAACACATCCAAACTGAGATTAACCCACACCAGGGCCAAACACACTTTTATGAGGAACGCAAGATTCAGAAAACCATAATCTGACAAAAAAACTGTTGGATTATAACAGAACATGTCTATTATAACTCCACGATGAAGCAATGAACTTACAACGATGACAAAACTTTAACAGTAGAAAAGGAAAGGACGAAAATTCTTTAAATGTTCCACTGCCAACATGAAACACTAAACCCGAACCAAGGCTTCACGTCCCTGGAAATTCCTGAATGAGCGTGAGATTCACCCCAAGGCCTATGGCTGGGGATCTGATGGCTAAAGCATCTCCTACCTCACAGTCAGGCACTGAAATTCCTCCAGTCACAGTGTCTTCTTCATGTTATGATTCCTGAAAAACTTCTCTAGATGACCCAGACACCTACAATGATGGAACGTCTTTAGAGGGGAGTGACATGATGGCTTGTATTCCCAAAATGTCCATACTGACGGTACACCATTAGACAGTCCGAAGAACTGGAATTTAGAGCCACTATAGATAACTCTTTAGAAACAAATTCACCTGACACACTCTTCTCATCAGATGGGGGACCTTCACAAGAAACTGGATATGGTGGATTGCCAACCGTTTACGCTCCGGAGACCAACTCAGCTAAGAACACCTCATGCACCAACTTCTCAAAAGTGATGCTCCCAAAAAGGGAGGACTTGCTCCTTGATCTCTAGACAAATAACCCTGATGAAGGGAGAAGTATTCATCCAGTCCTGTGAAACTACCCCTGGGAAAAGAGACACAAGATCCTTGAAATGTTCAACATACGCTTTCACCGTCTGCTGGCCATGTTGAACACGCATAAGGTATTCCCTTTTCTTTGTCTTCACCTCTTCAGGTATAAACCATCAGACGAAGACAGATTTAAAGACGTCCCACGCCATCACAACTTGCATTGAAGGTGGGGTGAGCAACTCCCATACGTCTAGAGATGGACCTTCAAACAGACCCAAAACAGCACGCACTCTGACAGCTTCAGGAGTTCCCAATACCCTGAAGACATGCTCGACCTCTTCAAACCACATAACTACCTTTAACAGACCTCAATCACCGTTAAGTACAGACAATGACCAAGAAGGACCAAAAACTGGGCATGACTTATCAGAAACTCTGGGGACCTTTCTAGGTGGCATGTTCTGAAAAAAATATAAAACACACAGCCAATACCAATATCAAGCCGAAGCAATATCATTGAAAGCGCTTTCATCCAAAAACATTCAACTCAAAAACCAAACAAATACCAACACAAAACAAAATCTTTTTTTCACTTTAGATTTCAAAAATGCCTTCTTGAAGGTCATTTCTCAAATACCAAACCCACTTTTCAAACCAAATTTAATTTCCAAAAATCATTTCCCTTTTTAAAAACACTTTAGAAAAACAAGGTCAAGCCTTTAATTCCAAGTGCACACCCCAATAATCCCATGAACTATTGCACATTTTTTCATCTGCTTTCATCCATATGCACCAACATGCACTTCCCATGCATTTCCTCACATGTGAAAATGTTCATAAAGTGTACCCGAGGTTGCACCCAAACCATACCTCTACCAGTTCCAAGCAAACATCGGATTTTTTTTACCAAGAGCTTTCAGTTTTAAAAAAAATCCATTTCACAAATTTAAATCCATTTAAAAGAAATATTTATCATTTCAAAAACCCTTTTTCATTTTCAAAAGTGCACTTACACCCACAAGAACTAAGACAACACACAACTTGCATCAAACCACCAGAGTGAGGGACTAGCGGTCGCATTTAACCTGGTGACATGGTAGTGGGTCATTCCCCAAGTAAGCGTCAATGACTAGGAGGAATTCAAACCGTGTACCCAGACTCCACATGGGTCACTACTCCATGTGAGATTACGATGTAACATCGTTCTACCTCCATTGTTATCCCTCAATCCAAAACAAACCAAAATGAAACAAAGACTCAATTCCCGGACTATCCCTGGCGACTCGAGGTGCGGAACGGGTGAGGGTTCATGAAGTCCTTCTCGTACCTACCTCTTGAGTCCCGACAGTCCTAATCTCCATCTACCAGACACCCCAAATAACAAGAACCTCCCTCTAATACCATTTTGTCACGAACCAACCCGGGTCGACCCTGAACCGGTCACCCGAGCCAGCCCGCAACATGGCCCGAGGGGCGTTCCCGATCCCCATGGGCTAGCAACCAGTGCCGAGCATCAGAATTTAACAGGTGGGAATGATTTGGCTCAAAAGAAAATAAACTAAGCAGCAAAAAATAAACAGAAAAAAGCAGATAAATAAAGAACAACTGACAACGCTACTAACCTGACTATGACCAAAACTCCACATGACCCCATAGGTCACTCTCCAATTCCACAACCAACGTCGCTCAAGGTGAACAACTAAATCTGGAACCTTCAACAGAATAGAAAACAAGAAAACACAATAGGCGTGAGTATTAAAACTCAGTAGGCTAGCCTGATAAATCTATTCCCAATTCACTTCCTTTAAAATAAAAGAAACATCATTTCAAGTTTGAACTACAATTTATAAAAGTAAGGTTTTCTACATGTTACTCAAAAACAAAGTACGAGTTATTTCCCCTTTTCATTTCTCAAAACCCAAGTCATTCTTTTAGTGAGACATTATCATTTTTCAAAGGGGAAGTGATGTTTACATTTTCAATTTGCACAAAAATTATAAAACACCTTTCTTTGAAAACAGTTTTCATAAACCACTTTAAAACGAAACATCACTTTCTAGTAAAAGCACTATACATGAAAACGCTAAAATAGTTACACAATAAGGGAAATGAAAAGAAAATACATACAAGTATCATATTCATCACAGCAAGTTACTGAAATCCAATAGACATGGGTGAACCTAGGAGATCAAGAATAAACCAGAAGACACCAATACATGAGAAATCATCCTCGTTGACATGTCACACATGATGAAATCAAAATGCCCAATACGCTCGACCATCCTTTCTCTGGAAGGCTGAGGGAAAATATCATAGTAATAAACCCAATATATCCACCAACTATGGGCCACTGGTCAGTACCATAACCTACCAGTGTAGGAATCATTATTAGAATATGCTCTCAATATGCCAGATTCCCATGTCTCAAGTGTTTGGAAAGGGGGTGAGCCAACCGATGCCAACTGAGCATCCAATCATATATATATATAAAGCACAACAGGCATCACCCCGAGCCACTCCAAGGGACAACCTCTTGCCTTTAAACTAATCAAGTACCCAGGAGCCTCTAAGCGCGGTCTCCCAAAAAATCAATTGCAACCAAGGCAGGCGAGTTATCCTAGGAGGGTTTTTATCAAAACATTTTCCTCGTTTTCCATAAAGTTCCAAATGGGAATTAAATATATTTCACAATCACCACTTTAAGAAAACCAAAACGCTTGTTCAATCTTCAGAAGAAATAATTTATCATTAAAACCAGAACTATAATTGAAATTCCATGAATTATGTTTAAAATCCAAACTGAAATTCTTTCACTACTGGGTGTCCGCTCATCATGAAAATATTTTAAGTGTCATGTATGAAATAAACATCTTTTTTTACACCAAATAATAATTTAAAAAATAATTGTCTCATATTATCTCACATTTATTAAAATTAATAAAATATCTAATCTGAAAAAATAGTGTGTGCAAACAGTAGGAAATAATGTAACTTAAATTTTAAAAAGTGGTGCAATGGGAAACTACCTCAACTCGCAGCTCAAACACGACAACGCGACAATGCGATACGCCTCACATGGGTGCACAAACACGCACAAGATGACGATTTCATGAGCGTGGAAAAACCTTATCAACACGCTATAACTGCAATGATAAATAAAATACATAAACACATACTTAAAACAATTCAAACGAACAAACAGCGCAAAAGAACCACCTCGACACATTTTCAAAACACAACTCGCATCATCTGTACCGTTTAATAAACCACTTGAAATTTTATAAAACAAATTCCAAATAGTAACCCATGGCTTATGCACCCAAAAACCCCTTTAAACCCCTCTTTTATGACCAAACATACACAACGCCGCATCAAAAAAAAAATTAACCCCACTTTCACAAATTAATAAACTAACTACACAATTAAATAAACCATTTTCACAATTAACCAAACCACTAAGAAAAATTTATTAAACAATTTCAAAATGTGCCGCATGACTCAAAATATCAAGAACTCACTCAAAACTTCTTTTATAACTAAACGCACAGTGACATCACACCAAAACACAACTGAAAACCTTGAACATTTTAATAAACCAATGACACAGTTTATAAAAAACAGCAAATGGCTCAACATGGGTTTCCAAAGAAAAAAACACTCGTATCACAAAACCACGATGCTAAACACATAAAAACATATTAACTTCATGTAAAACTATATTCACACCAAGAAAACTGGCCAATGAACATACTAAATTAATTAAATGGGTGAATTAATTCAACAAAAAAGACTTATAGGCGGAATCACCTATCTCAAATGTGGACGGACCTCCCGAAACCGGTGCGGAACCTCATTCGCACCACAACCGCACAAACGAGAAGCCAAAACACCCTATGGAAAAATTTCTACACAAAATAATTGTGATTTAATCCGCAAATAAAAAACCCTCAATCAAATAGAACATGAAAAATAAAAATAGAAATATACTGGAGGGGTGAGGAAAGGTCGGAACATGACCGGACAAAGGTGGAAAGTCTGGGATGCAGAGTTAAGGGCTGGCTGAAATGGAGCTTGGCCGGAGGCGGCCTAGCCTATGTGTGTGGGGGATGGATAGGGTCGTCGCACACCAGTGTAAGAAGATTGGCCACCGGAGAGGGTCGCGCGAGCAGGGAGGGACAAGACCAGGAGCCGGAAAGAGGGCTCGGAGGCAGGCGGGGGTTAGACAGTGGTTTGAAGGCGGAGCCACAGTGGCTCGAAGGGAGGATTCGTGGCAGGCGGCGACGTTGGGAGGAGGAGTAGGCTGGCGGCAGATAGGGAGGAGCATGGGAGGTGGGCTTCACGCATGGAGGATCAGGGGCGGCGGGCTGTATTGCGCAGAGAGTGGGGCGCTGAGGCGGAGGCCAGTCGGGGTGCAGCAGGGGGCGCCGACGAGGTATTGCAGAGAGGGCCGGAGGCGGCGGGTGTGTGAGGGTGAGGCGAGGCATGCGGTCGCTGGATCGTGGCAGGCGAAGGAGGCGGGTTTTAGGGTACGGGGAGCACCGCAGCACAGGTGGGTAAAGGGTAAGGGCGACGGGATTTGGGGTAGAAGAGGGGGCCGCCTGGGTAGAATAGGGTTTCTAAAAAAATCATTCTATTATATTAATAATAATAATATTAGTAATATTAATAATATTAATATTAATAATAATAACTGGATAATGTTAATAATAATAATAATAATAATAATAATGAAAATAACAACATAATATTATTATTATTAACAAACATTATTTTTAAAACATAATTCATTTAAATATCAAATTACGAAAACCGGGTACCCGCACGCTCATCGCATGGATTAAAAAAAACGTGCACGCAAATTGTGCACCTCTACGCAGTCCTCTTGGGCACTCGCACAAGTACATGGGGTGACTGCATGGTCATTTCTAATCACACGGTGCCCATGCATGGGTCTGGAACCCACCAAAACATTAAACGTCAGCAATCTTTAAACCGGGACCTAGCCCGATCCTTTATGCGAGAATGCGGAGCCGATAAATAATAAAATATAAATAATTTAAGAAGTTCGGGTGTGACACATAGGATCTAGACTTCATGCCTATTATTATGGAATGCCTAGGCCTGGCCACCTAGGATTCATCCATTGAGCCTGATATTGATATTGTCTTGGATGTACTGCTTGGAATTAGGGTTAAGGGATGTGACCCTCCCAGGTGGACACTAAGGTTTATTGATATTTACTTTGTATTTCTCCTTGGGATTAAGGGTAAGGGATATGACCCTTTCATGTGGACTTCAAGCTTGATTTGTATTTCCTTTGACTTACTCTTTGAAATCAAGGTAGTGGATGTGACCCTATTAGGTGGCCTTCGGTATTGATTTGGATTTCCTAGGATATGCTCTTAAGAATTAAATATTTCAAATAATACTACTATATTTCCTATTACTTTCTCCTATGAATCAGTCATGGGCCTAGTACTGGTCAAAAAAAATTACATGACATTCTCAGAGACACTTTTGGAAAAAGCTTAAGCGGATTTGGGTCAATAGGAGGTATGACACTAGAACTCAAGGATTGATAGTGGTTATTTATTTATTCTTTCACACTATTTTTAATTTATATTATAATGTGCACACCATTACATTACCATTTATGTATGATACCACATTGGTGGTGCCCTGATGAGTTATACTCAAACCATGCTCAGGTTGCCATAACACTTGGGTACTTGAGTAGACCTCACTGATCATAGGTTCGGGTTGAGAAGAGCCACATAGTATCTTTATTAAGAATTATATCTCAGGTAGGATCAGATACTGAGATAATGAGGCTTTGGGATAGTGGTAGTGCCTCTCTATCCTTTATTATTTTATTTATCTTTAATATATGATTTAACTGGTGGATGATTAGTTTTTTTATATTTGCATGATTATGAGTCTATATGAATTATATATTTTTCATGTTCATTTTTTATTCCATTGTTATTTTTGGTCAGAGTAGGACACTCAAGAGGGGGTGAATTGAGTTACTATAAAATTTTCTGTCTAAAATTCTTATTTATAAATTCCCAATTTAAAATCAAATATGGCCCAATTAACCAAAGTAGTATATTTATAAAAGTTTTGATCTTTTGAAAGATTTATCAAATATTGATTAGTTCTTAGTTAAAACAATATGGATTATTATTTAAACTTTTGAAATCAATATACTAAAGAAAATTATAATATAAAAACTATATAATATTGACTATCAAAGTAAATAAATGTTTTCCTTTGTAAAAATATGAAGCAGTGAAAACAGAACTTTGAAGGACATAGAGGATTTAAAACAAGCGGTTTGGTCTCAAGCTGAGACTTAGTCCTCTCCGCTTGGTGATCATCTTTCACCAATAAATTTATATATATATATATATATATGATCTACACCATGGTTCGGGAGAAACAACAATATATAAACTGTCTAGGTCAACATACCTCTACCATAGTTCTCGTGGGAGTGAAAATTACAACAAGCCACATAGGGACCTCTTCCACTATTATCAATGGGAGTGTAAGGTGTAAAAAAGATAAGTTTGTGAATATATCAATGTATATTTTAGTTAGGCACAGGAGACAGTTTGTGTTTATAAAACAGAGACACACGCTTCTTGAAATGTAAATAATGTACATGAGTAGAGTAATATGATAATAATATGGTTTAGAAGTCTCTATGTGGTGTTATTTGCAGATTCTAAACTTCTTATAGATTGAAGAAGTGAAGATGGAGTCAACTTTTGAAAATAGGAAACAAAATAGAGTGTCGTGAGTGCTTCAGTATTTTGTTTCTAGTGAGATGTAAGACTTGGTGGATGAGCTCTTCATCTTGTAACAAAAATGTTATTCCTTTTAGGCTCTTAGTAGTATTTCATAGTGTTCACAATGAGTAGTTATTGTATTGTTCTAGGGTGAATGAGTAGCTCACTATATTTTCTCAGATCATGCTTACTTCCTTTTTGATACAGATATCCCCCTTATATAGTGTAGTACACAATCAGCATGTTCTTTGGTACCTCATACCTTGTATTGGTCTCTAACATCCATTAAAATGTTGTCTACAAAAGATAAACAAACTCATTAATATAATAAGTAGTTATAAGTTTCATAAATATGACAGTTAGAAGTAATTTTCAATTTAAATGGAAAAGGAATAAATGATGGTGTCTCATGATCAGTAGTTCAGTCAGTCAGTGCCTCCGACTGTCAGTGTCTTAGTCTGTTGGTGTATCATACTATTCTTAGGTCGGTATGTTGGTAGATACTCTGTCGGTAGGTGATGCACCAATAGTTGATGTGTTAGTAGGTGATGCATCAGTAGCACATGTCTTCGGTAACTCAAACTTATATTGGTGACTCATCCTTGGTGAAGTTTCTAAGAATCTGTCAGTAGGTAGTCTGTCAGTAGGTACTCTATCGGTAGCTCATCCTTAGAGAAAATTCTAAGAAGCAATCGGTAGGTTAGGTATCAGTGAATTATACTTATCCAAATCTTGTTAACCTATATTATAATGTAAATACTTATAATAGAGGTTAATATTAAATGTAAACATGGTTAAACAAGATGTAACTTAATAAAACATAATTAAGAATGATTTGTGATCATTAAAACTAGATTATTCCAACAATCTTCCCCTTTTTATGATCACAAATCATAGCATTATATATTTTATAATGACCAAAGTAAGGTCTTCTTAACATTTTATACAGATCATAAGAGATAAAATTTTAATATAAACACAAAAAATTATACATATCACGTAGTAAGATTTTGTTTTTAATCTCATTATCCAATTAAGATACATTCCATACACATTCTCCACCTTTTAGGATTATCAAAAAGGAAACAAAGAATGAAAATAAGAAATAGATAATGGGATAAAAACCTAGAATGTATTCCATTATTCAAATAGTACAAGTGGTAACAAAAATAGTAAAATAGATCCCTATAAAAGAGTCATCCAGTAGCTTCTTCTCCAAATAAGAGTTCATCACTTCTTTTCCCTTGGTAGGAGCAGTTGGTGCAGGAGTAGTGGTTGGAGTGGTAGTGCAAATACTTAGGGAAGGAAGATTAATTCCTGTAAAAAAATAGAAGGAGCAAGGCTTGATCTAAAAGAGGTAGGAGGTCCTGTAATCTCACAATGAATGACTAGTCTTATTTCTCTTAGATCTTGAGTAGGAATCATGGATAAAGGTGAAAAGGTTGCAGAAGAAGAAGTGGAAGGGTTCAATACAGACTGAAGAAGAGAAACTGATGGAGCAACAATTATAGTATTTTCATGATGTAGGTAATGTTTTAATAGATTAATTAATTCCTTGATAATCTAACCACCATAATCCATATCTCTTTAAAAATATTCTTTATTCTACATAAACTTATCAAGGGTGGGAGTGAAATCCTTAAGCTTCTTAACTTGATCTTTGAAGGCTTGAGTAATAGGAGGTATCTTCAAGTTCTAAACCAAATACGTGAAATGACTATACAACTGATGCTTTGTATAAATCCTCTTAAAGTAGAAATCTACTTTCTTGGTTATCTCTTAGTGAGCATTAGTGGCCTCTTTTGTGAATAATCTTACCATTTCATATATATGATCACTGTTCTATTGAATTTTTCTTAGGATTTCTTGATTTGTGACACCCATCATAGTCATAAGTTCCTCTATTATCTCATTTATAATCATCTCAACATTAGTAGGATGAACAACATGAGAAGATGAAGTGGAGGTACCTTTAAAGATATCTCAGATATCTGATCTCAACTGATTCAAATTAAGAGATGGAGGCTGAGGAACATCAATCCTAGAAGATGCACCCTCAAATCTTTTCACAACCTTATCCAGAGATGTCCGATAATCAATAGTTATACTATTAATGGCCAAAACCATTTTAATCATTTCATTTCGAAATTTTTGATTATCTAAGACAATTTATTGTAACATTGAGATCAAATAAGGCTCAACCTAAGAAACAATCATCACTATGATCACAGTTGCATCACTTTCACTAAGACTTTCCATTGGAGCTATTTGATGTGGAGGGATAGATCTAACCAAAACTAATAACTCTTCCTTAAATGCATTTAATTCAACCTTAGTCACATACTCTATAGGATCAGGTACAGCTACAGGAGTAGGAGCAGGAGCAGTTATCCTATCCTCTGAATCAGAGTACTCTAAACCCAAAGTCACATAACCTGGATTCTTTCTCCATATAGGCACAACTATTTCATCAAGAGGATCAATAACATCAACTTTCACCCTTTTAGGCTATCTCTCCCCTTCAAAATATACTCCCCTTATAGAATAAACCAACTCTTGCACTGGATACACTGAAACTTCTTTTTCAATATGAACTTCATTATGCACATGGACATCAGGAGCTCTTTCTTCAACCACAGGTGCTTCGGAAGCTTCATGGGATTGCACAACTGGTTCTTTCTTCATTGAATCATTATCAAGAAGATTTTCATGCTCAATAAGAGCTGAAGTAAGATCATTAGGTTCTTTAATAGGACCTTTATCATCATCAGGATGGTCTGATCCACTATCAGATTAATCATTTACTTTTTCTTCCTCATCACTTGTATCTTTTTCATATTCTTTATCAGAATCCTCATCATCTTCTTCATTTTCTTCCTCATCTCTATCACCATCATATTCTTCTTCTTCTTCAATTATACTTTATACTTCTTCACCATTTTATTTCTCATCACTATAAGATTTACTAACATATTCAATATTCTCTGACTCTTCAGTCTCACCATCATCATCCTCAGCTAGAAGTAGTTCCTTTGCAGGAAGAGGCCTAGGAGGGATAGAAAGACCATAGGTCATCCTTTCAGGACTTTCAACTATATCAGGGTCACTTATATCATCAATTGGTGACTCATTTTATTGATCTTACTCATTTATATCTTCCTTATCTGAATACTCACCAGCTTCATCTGGTCCTATAACAGGATCAACCATGTTCCTTGTCCTTGAGGTATTCTCAATAGGATTAAAATACTCATATAGTTTATCATTTTCCTCAACCCACATCTTCTTTTAGGGATTACAATTTATTTTTATTCTCTTACAGATAGTTTTTTTGAGATAGAAACCATCACTAACTAAAAATATTTCTTCACCCTCATTCACTAAACCCTTATCTTTCAGCATAGTAGAGATAAGTCTAGGATAAAACAATGAATTTTTTTGTAGTAGGGTTTTATCATTTAAAATATATGCACTATAAAATATCTACATAGGTTAACCTTATATCCCTTATTCAACAAATAAAGAAAAAATACATAGTTTATAGAGGCAAATTCCTCTTTTCTAGGATATAACTGATGTCGAATAAACATGAACAACAACCTACATTCACCATCAAGTTCTATTGGTATAGGCCTTCCATGGTCTTCATTTCCAGTAATCTCACCCAAAGATTCCTCAAAATTGAATATATCACTAGGTGGAGGTGCACTTCCTTGATGATCATCACATACACCCTCATGGGGTACCTTCAAGAATTATGCCCAGTGCTTGGATGAAAAAGAGATTATTTTTCCATCTACTATATATTCGATCCAAAATACATATGAGCCTTCAAGAAGAAATTCTGCATATAGATAAAACTTAGGCACTATCCATGGATAAAATGGTCTTTAATTATTTTAGAACCACTCCAAAAATCCTTGAGATTGAAACACATTTAACAATAGAGACTTACTTATCAACAGCTGTTATGAGTGCACTTCTTTCTCAGGAGTGATGATATAATTTGTAAGTTATGAATGAATAGGTTGTGGTTTAGGTTGACTAGATTAATCTCTTTGATTCTTAGAAAAATGTTACTCATCCACAGATCTCTCAAAAACATGTTTAACTTGAGCCATTGGTGAGATTTGAGGGTTTTGGTTTAAGGGAGAAAGGTAGTAGAAGTTCGAGAGAGAAAGGTTCAAAGGTAATAGTGCGAGATCAAGAGTGTGAGAGTGAGAAAAAGTTTTGGATCGACCCTTAATTTTATCATTTAGGGATTTAAAATCATAAAATACTAAATTTGGATTAAAATAAAATGAAATAATTAAAGCAGTGACGTTTTATATTCCAGATAGAAAAATGACTAGTTATTGGTCGATGAGACACATCTATGAGACCTATTGGTAAGTCGCCATCAGTAATTCCTATCGATGAGTCATCATCGGTGAGTCTTGTATGTGAGCCATCATCAGTGAGTCATGTCGGTGAGTCATCATCAGTGATACATCATTAGTGATACATCATTGGTGAGACATCATCATTGAAACATCTAATAGTTAGTAACTCAAATTTGATCATTCCAAACACATGTCTGATGTAACTCATTCTCCCAGAATTTAATGGATTAGTAAAAAAAAGTCAGAAAGATGATGTTTAGTGCCAATGAATTCAAGAGTTATATCACCTTTTTGATAATGATATCTTAAAAATGATGTCTTACATAAATATTTTTTGTTCTATAATGAGAAACTAGATTCTTAGAAATGTTAATAGTGATTGTGTTATCACAGTTTATAGGGACATGTCTAAATTAAAATCCAAAATCTAGTATTGTGTATTTCATCCACAAAATTTGAGCATAAAAACTACCAGTAGCTATGAACTCAGCTTCAGAAGTAGATAATTCCCTAGATTTTTTATTTTTACCACACCATGAAACTATATACTTTCCCAAAAAGTGACATGTTCCATAGGTTCTTTTTCTATAAAACTTACAACCACCAAAATCTGCATTAGAATAACTAACTAATTCAAATGGTTGTCCTATAGGGTAGAAAATTCCTAATTTTGTAGTATATTTGAGGCAATTTAAAAACAAATAGCATCAAGTTGATATGGATCTTTAGGGTTTGGTTTAAAATGATCACAAAAACACACACTAAACATAATATCATGATGACTAGTATTTAAGTAAAGAATACTTCTAATCATACCTCTTTAATTGGTTTGATTCACTGATTTTACATCTTCATCAAGATCTAATTTATAGGTGGTACTCATAGGATTTTCACTACTTTTTGTGATATCCAATACAAAAAAATTTAAAAGATATTTAGTGTATTTACATTGATTTAAAATAATACCTTATTTATTTTCAAAGATTACAAATCCAAGAAAGAATTTGAGTTCTCCCATTAAGATCATTTCAAATTCATTTTTCATCGTTTTTGAAAAATCAATACATAAATAATTTTTAGAAGATCCAAAAATAATATCATCAACATATATTTTAATAACTAAAAATATTTAGAAATTCTTTTTATGAAAAGATTAGGATCAGAAATCCCTTTTGTAAAACCTTTTGAAATAAGAAAAGTGTTGAGCCTATCATACGAAGATCTTCAAGCCTATTTTAAACCATACAAAGATTTTGTTAAATTAAAAACATGATTTGGAAAATGAGGATTTGTAAAACCAGTGGGTTATTCAAAAAAACATCCTCAAATATATACCCATTTAGAAATTTGCTTTTTACATCCATTTGATAAAGTTTGAAATTAAGATATGCTACATAAGAGAGCAATATTCTAATGGCTTCAATTCTAGAAACAGGTGAAAAGGTTTCTTCATAGTAAATTCCTTATTCTTAACTATAACCTTGTGCAAGTAGTCTATAATTATTTATTACTATAATTCCAACTTCATCTACTTTATTTCTAAACACTCACTTAGTGCCTATTTTCAAGGTGTCTTTGGGTCTATTAAAAAGTTTCCAAACTTTGTTCTATTCAAACTTATTTAATTCTTCTGGCATAGTCATCACCCAAAATTCATCATTGATTGAATAATTGATTTTTTGAGGTTCAATTTGTGACAAAAAGGCTTGATGTTCAACTTGGTTCCTTAGAGAAGCTCTAGTTTATGTCCCTTTATCTAAGTCTATAACTACAACATCTAATGGAAGGTTATTAAGGGTTATAACTAATCTAGAAAAAGAAGGTATGGTTATCTCGGGTTCATCTATAGGTTTGGGTTCCCTTTTTTTAGAATCTAGAGAGTTTCTAGAACTGGATTTTTCTACTTATTTAATAGTAGAATCAAAAAACTTTAGGATTTAGGTCTAGATTTGAAATATTTTCCTCAAGATTTTCTAAGGATATTTTAGGTTCATGTGGGTCTATTTCATCAATCTTGATATGTACAGATTCTTTCACACACTTGGTTATTTTATTGAAGACTCTATAGGATTTTCTAGAGTTTTAATAACCTAGGAAAACTCCTTCATCATTTTTGGATATAAAGTTTTTGAGATTATCTTTTGTATTAAGGATATAGACTTTGCAACCAAAAACTTTAAAGTAATTAACCTTGGGATTCCTATTATTTTATAACTCATAGGAAGTTTTCTTAGGTATAGGTCTAATTAAAACTTTATTGATTATGTAACAAGTTGTATTCGAAGCTTATATCTAAAAATAAACAGGTAAATCATATTCACTAAGAAAAGTTCAGGCTATCTCTTGTAGGGTTTTATTTCTCCTTTCTATAACTCCATTCTGTTGGGGTGTCCTAGGAGTAGAGAAGTTATGACTATAGACACTTTATGAAAAAAAAGATTCAAATTGTTGATTTTCAAACTCATGGCCATGGTCACTTCTTAAGGTTTTTATCCTAAGTCCACTTAAGTTTTCTACTGACCTAGCATACTTGGTGAAATAAGAGTAGGCTTCACTCTTGTAAGCTAAAAAGAAGGTCCAAGTATAACTAGAAAAGTCATCTACAAAAACATAGACATAGTGATTCCCATTTAGAATAGAAATTCTAGATGGTCCAAACAAATCCATGTGAACCAACTCAAGAGGTTGAGAATTTGAAACATATTTCTTTGGTTTGAAAGATATTTTTTGTTGTTTTACTTTTTGACAAGGATTACAGACTTTATCATTTGGAAACTCAAGTTTAGGTAGATCCTTAACTAGTTCTTTTATAGTTATATTTCTAAGGTAGTGAATGTTATAGTGGACTAGTTTCATATTCCAGATCCAAGAATCTTTATGAAAGTCACTCTAACAAGAAATATTTTGAGAAACTAAAGAATCTAAATTAACATCATAAATATTTAATTTCTAAAAGTAATAAATACTAAATCATTTTTAGAATTGAAAAACTTTCAAGCATCATTTTAAAATTTAACCTGAAATTCATCATCACGTAACTGTGAGATTCTATGTATATTATACTTAAGACCATCCACATAAAGAACTTTAGAAATTAAAATTGAATTATTATTACCAATTTGACCAAGACCAATTATTATTCCTTTTACATTGTCACCAAAGGTGACATGCCTACCATCAATCTTGATAAGGTTCTTAAAGGTCAAATAGTCCCCTATAATGTGTCTTGAACACCAACTGTCCAAGTACCATAAGCTCTTACAGGAACTCTTCAAATATCTTTCCAATAAAAATAGATCAAAAAATAAAAAACTTTGGTACCCAGACTTTCTTGGGTCTAGTAATATTAGTAATTAAAGCTTTGGGAACCCACATTTTCTTTATGGGTTTCCAATAAATAGTATGTAAAGTCTTATAAAAATAAACCTAATTTGATCTAGAAAAAACTTAAAGCGGTAGAAGATGTTCCAATGTTGGAACTTGCAACAGATTTTCTATAACTAGGCATGAAACCAGATTTTCCAGATTTAGATACAAAATTAGTCTTAACAAAATTTATTTTTCTAGGTCGATAAACAATACCCACAGTATATTTAGGAGCAACCTATTTTCTAAGCATTTTAACTAAGGTATATTTACCATTTTTGAACTTCTATAAATCCTTCTTTAATTTCTCATTATAAAATTTAAGTTTTGTATTCTCATTGAGTAGTTGAGCATTCTTTTCCTTTTCAATAATAATTTTAGACTTCACAGAAGCAGAAAGATCATGTTGTTTTTTGAGATATTTATATTTATCTTTCAGTTCATTACATGTATCCTCAAGAATTTTACAATATTCAAACATATCTTCATTTTTCAAAATTTCAAAATCAGATTCATCATTAGAATAATAATAATTTTATCTAAGAGATTCTAGAGTTACATCAAATTTGTTTGTCATAAAACACATATCAGATTTTTCATCCTTCTTATCATGTGATTATTTGGATCCACTGGAGTTATCCTTAAAACCACTCCAGGTGGCCTTCATTTCCTTCTTATATTTTCTATATTTTTCCTCATATTTTCTTTTGAACTTTAACTTAGGATAGTCAGATTTCACATGTCATATTCTCTTTCACTCATAGCAGAATATTTCATTAGTGTTTTCATTTCTCTTATATTCATTTTTCTAATTACTATTGTTGTCATACTTTCCTTTATAACTGGGATTTATAAATAATTTCTTCTTTCTATAGAAATTTTTTAATCTTCTGGCTAGCTGATCCATTTCCTCATCACTATCAATTAGTGATTCTTCATTGTTTTAACTTTCATTATGAACTTTCATTTTTTTCTTTTTCTTTATGTTTAGAATTAGTGGTTTTTAAAGCCATTGAATTTATATTTGGTTCATCATCTTCCTCTATTAACCTTCAATTCTTATTCATACATCATCAACTTACCTATAATCTCCTTTATAAGTAGTGAATCAATGTCACAAGATTCTCAAATAGATACTGATGTCCCTCTCCATCTTTCTAGAAGACATCTCAAGATCCTCATGATCTATTCTTATGCATTAATTGTCTTTCCCGGTGAAATCATTATATTCACAATCTCATTGAACCTGAGATACATGTTAAAAATAGGCTCATTAGGATTTATTTTAAAGTTATCATATTTAATAGTATATGAGTTAAGAATCATTTCCTTAACATTATTGGTTCTTTCATGTGAAATAGCTAGAGTATCTCAAATATGATAGGATGTTTTACATGTAGAAATCCTATTGAATTCTTCATCACCTAGAGAAAAATATAAATCATTAATATCTTTTCAATTATTTTTGTAATATGCCTTAGTGTAATCATCCCATGTGTTTATAGTAGTAGAAGTAATCTTATATTCATCAACTATAGCTGACCAAATTTCAAAACCCATGCTTTCTAAATGGATTTTCATTTTAAGTTTCCACTGATCATAGTTTGTACCATTAAAGTAGGGAGGTCTGTTGGTAGCATCACCTTCCTATGTATTGTCTATTTAAAATAAATTCTAAAGATTTTAAAGAAAAATAGATTTTGAAATGATAGAAATTTAGATATCTTTAAAACATAACTAAACTAACATTTAAAATGATTTTAATATTTTAAAAGCTTTAAAAACCAAAAATTAAATCCTTTAATAACAAATTTTGGTCATATTAGGATACTCAAGAGGGTAGGTTAATTAAGTTACTATTAAAATTTATATCTAAAATACTTATTTAATTATTCCCAATTTAAAATAAAATATGGCCCAGTTAACCAAATTATCATATTTATAAAAGTTTTGATCTTTTGAAAGATTTCTCAAATATTTATTAGTTCTCAATTAAAACAATATGGATTATTATTTCAACTTCTAAATCAATCTACTAAACTAAATTCTAATATAAACACTATCTAGGATTAACTACCAAAGTAAAGAAATTTATATATATATATAAATTTTATCTACAACCTAGATCAGGGGAAACAATAGAATAAAAATTTTCTCAGTCAACAGACCTCTACTACAATTCTCGTGGGAGTGAAAATTACAATAGGCCATGCATGGACCTCTTCTACTGTTATCCGTGGGTGTGTAAGGTGTAAAAATATAAGTTTGTGAAGATATCAATGTATCTTCTAGTTATACATAAGAGATATTTTGTGTCTATAAAATAGAGACATGCACTATTAAAAATTTAAATAATGTACAAAGTCATAGAAATATGATGATAATAGGGTTCATAAGTCTCTGTGTGATGTGCTTTGTAGCTTCTAAACTCTTTAAAGACGGCAAAAGTGAAGTTGGAGTCAACTTCTGAAAACAGGCAGCAAAACAGAGTGTCGTGAGTGCTTTAGTCTTCTTTTTCTAGTGAGGTGTATGACTTGGTGGATGATCTCTTCTTCTTGTAGTAAAAATTTTCATCCATTTAGGCTCTCAGTAGTATTGCATAGTGTGCACAGCAAGTAGCTCTTTTATTGTTCTAGGGTGCACGAGAATCTCGGTATATTTTTTCAGATCACACCTACTACCTTTTTGATCTAGATATTCTCTTTATATAGTGTATCAGACAATTATCATGTTCTCTAGTGCCTCATACCTCATACTATTCTCTAACATCCATTAAAATGTTGTCTACAAAATAACGACAAGGTCATTAATTTAATAAGTAGTGCTAAGTTTCATAAACATGACTGTTAGAAGTAATTTTAAATTTAAACAGAAAAAGGAAGGAATGAAAATGTATTTGGATTGGTTGGTCATATTATCGGTGTCTCAAACTATCAGTGTCTTGATTTTTTGGTGTCTCAGACTATCAGTTGGTTGGTCTATCGGTAGATCACTCTATTGGTAGGTGATTCATCAGTAGTTGATGTGTCAGTAGGTGATGTGTCGATAGGTGATGTGTCGATAGCACATGTCGTTGGAAACTTAGAATTTTATTGGTGACTTATACTTAGTGAAGTTTCTAAGAATCTATTGGTAGGTACTCTGTTGGTAGGTACTTTTTTAGTAGCTCATCCTTAGTAAAAATTCTGAGAAGTTATTGGTAGGTTAGGTATCAGTGACTTATACATATCCAAATCTTGGTAACCTATCTTATGATGTAAATACTAACAAGAGAGTTTAATATTAAATGTAAACATGGTTAAACAAGATGTAACTTAATAAAACATAATTAATTAAGATTTTTTAACATTAAAACTAGAGGAGGTTGATAGTTATATTCTATTTTTTCACATACTTTGATTGATTTATTACTATCGGTGCCATATGGTTATTTTTTGTTATTATACACTCTAATTTGGGGGTATAGTCTCTCCATGGTAACACTCTACACCTTCACTGGTAGTTGGAAACCTTTGTAATGTGGAGAAGCAAGCCTAAGGTCATGTGGAAACCTAATCTGGTTACTGTTTAGATTGAACTAGGATGGGGACGTTACACTATTCATTATAATCATTATAAACTATCATATGTCCAATTTTTTTAATAATTTCTATTAGAATAAACTATTTACTATCATATATAGGATATAAAATGTCAATTAATAATATTTTTCTTCCCTCCTTTTAAAAACATCACAGAGGCTGGGTTTTAGCCGATGTTGGGGTTGTTTTACCAGTGTAGCCTCATCCTCAAGAAGAATCACAGTGACTCGTGTCCAATTGGTTTCATTAAATATGAAATTTTTTTCAAATTTAGAATTTAAAGTGATAGAAATATAGGATTGTTTTAATTTTTGGAATTTGGTTAAGAGTGTGATATGTTTTGGGTATTTTTTGGAAGTATAGAGACATATTTTTTTGATGGTGTGATGGGTAAAAAATCAAGATATGGTATTGTTAGATTTTGAAAGGATGAGATTTTATATTAGTGGTAGTAAGTGGCCACCATATACCTGGTAGACAATTCAATGTAGTTTTCTTCACTAGGCTACCATCGGGTAGCTGGTGGGACTCCATTAGGTACCCGGTAAAGCTCTACTTATTCTTCTGGGGGGTATATTAGTATTTTACCCTTAATGTTTTTAAACTGGATTTTTGTCTCCCTCAACACTCATTTATAACTAACCATTTTCATTCCCATAGAGATATCCCCTTTACTTCCTTCACCCTCCCATATTATACCAATTATTTATGGCTTCTAAAGTGGTTTCTGCTCATTGAAACTATGATAACCACCTCTCCGCCTTCTCTTATTCTCTTTAACATCCCTCTCTTATGATTATTTCACCTTGGTTAGGTATTTTGAGTTGTTATTTCAACAAAATCATGGTGAAATCACCTATAGATTATGATTTTATCTTCTCTTGATTAAAGGTATTTTAAATGAGAGTCTAGTTTTCATTAGTAGTTTTTCTGATACAAGGTGAATGAGGTGAGATTTATTATAGGTATTTCATGAAATTGGGATGGAATTCAAGGATTTTTAAGTTATGTTATGTGTGGATTTAAATTATTATAATATTGGATACATTGATGGAATTATCTGCCTTGGTTTTATTTGGTTTTGGTTCTTATTTAATTATAGAAATTAATTATTATGGATTATTTAGTTATGAAAATTTATTTAATAGTTATTAGGTGTTGTTTTATAGTCAAGGAAGTACCTTAATTTCACCAAGAATTTAATAAGGTAAATGTTCTCAAATATCCATGTGATATTTGGGTTATGCTTGAGATATGTCTTCCACTAGTTTTATAAATTATTAATAAATCATAAATATATTTTTGAAATTATGAATGGGTGGTTTTTTAACAAGATCATGATATATCGAGTTGAATATTTTCAATGGAATTTCATATGAAAACATGTAATGGGTTTAATTTATACTTGTTTTCTTTAAAAGATTATTTTTTTGTAATGTTATTTTCATTCGTGTTAATGTCAAATTTTAATAAGTAAAGTTCATTATATTTAATGGATTGTTTCCATTGGATTCCTTATATATCCTTGTATTTTTTATGTAATATAGAATCTAATAAAAATTTGGTATTCCATGTATAACTTATTTACATTATTAATTTATTATGGGTTTCTTATATAAAGTCTATTAAGCATGTTGTTTTGTTTTATAATTTCATATTCTTTGAGATTTAAGTGTGTACATGTGTTCTTTAATTGTTAACATGATTTCATTTATATATATTCACACTTAAAATGTTATAAAGCTAAAAATGGTTTTAAAATCTGTAAAGGTATATTGTTTTCATATATATTCAATTTATGTCGCTAAAACTTATTTTGATAAAGTAATAAAAGTTCTCTCTTTTCATATTATCTTGGTTAAGAAATGGATTTAATATTTTATTCATACTTATGTTATGTTATCTTGAAACATTAAAGAATAAGTGAACCAATTTATTAAAACTCAATTTTGCATGATATGACTATGTCATAGTTAAACTTCATCTCTTAAAACCTTTATTATTTATTATAAAATAAATCATTTATTTCCATTATAACCTAAATTAATTATTAGTCAACAAAAAATACTTGATCTTAGTTAAATAATTGTATCATTGGTGAGATAATGGTTGGGTAGATTAAGCGGGGAGGAATGGTTTGGTTCTTAAACTTGATTGGTTCCAAAAAAAATAACTTTAATATGTTTTGTTTAATTTTTTTTACAAAACTTCATTTTATAATTAAAATTTCAATTTTATAATTATTTATTATATTTGTTATAATAAAGTTTTAATTATAATAATGGGTTTTAAACTACACTTAAATATCAGAAAGATTAATTATAAAATTTTCTTAATAATGTGTTGAGCACCAAATTGGTATTTAAATCAAACCTTAAACTGAGTAAATGATAGCTATAAATTATTTAATAAAGTATTAAAAATAAAGGGGGGTTTAACCAAACATTAATTTTATAAATTAGTTATTATAGAACCATGCACTCTTGGTTGTTGGTTATGCTTCACCTTATATTTTTCATACATTTTTATTAGTTTTCCATGGATAGTACCTCATTTGGCTTGTTATTAATATGTCAAAATTATTTTTTATGTCATATGTGTTTCCACATTTAGCCTACCACTGGTTTGTTTTAGGTATTGGTTATTCTATGTCTTATGACACATTTAGATTGAAACATGCTTGATTATTATCCCTATTTTAGTTCATCCATGGAATATATTATTGTTTATATTTTTTATTCGTGTTGCATTGAATTATATCATGTTGATACTATATTTTTTCATTACATACATGTGTATTTTATGATTTGTGATGTAGATAATGTGGAATGTGTTATTTTAAAATTATATACTACATAAAAAATATGTTAACCAATGATATAATTGGATAGGATTATGGCACCCTGACTTGGTATACACTCTTCCCTTTCCTGAAGGGATGGGTTGTAAGATTTCCCTAACTTAGTATACACTATTCCCCTCCCTCGGGATGGGTATTGTGTCCAAATTTTTTTATATTCATTCATCTCAAAACTTATGATCTTTGGATCAAATATAGTATGTATAGGTATGGACCCTCCTATTATGGGGAATTATTTCCTATTTCCAGTATCCATCTATAAGTTATTATCTACTCATTTTTATAATTATTTGATGACTGTATATGAAAATAATCTATTATATAATCACATAAATGTGTATATTTTTTTTATGAATACACATATTTATTCACTATGTGAGTTGATATGTCATTGGTGGTGGCCTACTAAGTATTTATTCTCACACTCTGTATATAAACTCTGGTGGAAAATCTAGTTCACTTGATACATTTTAGTGATGATCGAGCAAAATGATAGTGTTAGGTCTACTAGGTCAAATACCCTAAGAGGGGGTGAATCAGTGTATGAAAGATTAAAACTACTTCCCCTTCAGATTTTGTAGCATCTTTAAACAAAACAAACTTCTCTCTTTCTCCCGTAGTAATATATGAACATAAATTAATTCATGCACCAGACATAGTGATTTTTACTTGGTTCACCCTCCCTGGGCTATGTCCAAGGAGTATACAACAATGATGTACTGATGTACCAAATCCACTAAATCTCAATACCAATTAAAAGGTTCAGGCTAGATCTTTTATTCCTAAGATCACATCCTTTACAAGGTTTAGGGTATGCTCACTTCATTCCCAAGGGTCACTCCCTATGTCTCTTCCTCTGGCTCACTGCTGGTGGGAAGGATCATCGTCTTCCACTTCATTTGCTCACTACTCTTGGAAGGGATCTACTCAATTTATGGACTTGTAGGTCCCTTAATTTGCATGAAATTTCACATCCTCAACTATATGTAGATGCTTTGTTGAAGTCCCTTTTTCACCCATAGATGAAATCCACTTTTCTGCATATTGTTAGGTTAGCAGAAATTGCTTTTGAAAACCGTTTAAGTCCCTTCATGAACCACCTGCTTCTTCTGCAAACCTTGTAGTGAATATTCTATGTGGAACACCTCTTATTCATACTTCCTCCACTTCCACTAACTCATACCACCTCCGCATACTGCCTCTGCATACTACCTCTTTGTACCACCTCTGTGTACCACCTTCGTGAACCGCTTCCACGTACCACCTATGCATATTGGACTCCCTTCATCTATAGACTTCCTCTTTCACATACTATATCTCCTCTACAAACCACTTCTCCTTATACGTACCATTTTTTATTTTGGTATACAGTTCCTCTCAAATCCCTTCATGAACTATTGCCACAAACTACTTCTCCTTTAGCAGAATTCTCCTCACAAACCACTTCTCATTCGCAGACTTGTTTCCCATGAACCACTTAGTACATATTCGAATTCCTAGAGAAAAATGTTTTCTTATGAAAATGACTCTAAGTAATGATGGGATTAGAACTCATTATATAAGAAAATATATCCAAAAATCCAATAATATGAGATTTACCAAGTCTTCAATGTGGTGCCACCTTCACCGCATACTATGCATCTTCTGTGAACCACAAACTGTTTTCCCTATGTGGTCCACATACTGCCTCTCTTCATATGCATTGTCCAAAATCACCATCACCTCTTCTCCAATGACACCCTTCATGGATTCTAAAATCACCACCTTATTTTTTCAAATGACAAGCCATCCTGTGTATTTCAAGCCTTCCGCGTACCGCATTCCTTCACTGTGAACTATTTGCTCCCTGCTAATCATTCCCATACGCAGTCTCTGTCTCACACTTCACAGTTCACTTAATTTTCCAATTCCCTTTGCCATTTCACATACCACCATATTCATTCCATGAAACAGGCTTCATGTTCTACATATTATGTTCCCCTATATGGAAATCATTCTTTTCCAAAAACCAAACTCTCGATTTTGAGGCCTAAAAAATTAGAAAACACTGGGAAACTTCACCACATTAAACATTAGCTCCAGAAAACACCAACTATTCTCATTCACGGTCATCTATTTTTTTCAAAAAACACAATCACACCCAAAAAATACCTAGAGGACACCTTGAGGTATTTTTTCCCAACAATCTCCCCCTTTGGGTTTATTTACAACACTTTCATATTTTAATATCTCATTAATGCTTCTTCCAACCTCTAATAGCATTTTCTTCTTACGATTAAGATAGAGATCGAGGATTTACTCAACACATAGTCTAATACCACATGATCCATTCTCAACATGAGAAACAATAGTATAATGAAAATTTCATCAATGAATAACTTTATTCTATTCCAACACCACTCTTCTTCTTTCATCATGAACCTTAGCTATTGTGACATGTATCCTTTAGTCAATCATGACTATAATTGTCAGATTTAAAACTCCACCTATGTCACTACTCTCCCTAATAGCGTTAACTCCACCTATCTCACTTCTCCACCTTGCATCTTATCCTCGTTTCTTTATTGAGACATTTTCTCCCTTTTAATAGCATAATTTCTCCCTCTTGGTCAACAAACCCAAAGGTTATTTCATTTGTGTCTGCAACAGGGCAAAGAACACAGTTTAGCACATTAAGGAAAAACACACCATACCTAGGGGAGAGGGGGTCCCACATCTACACTTTTTAAGTGTAGAGAATTGACTGAACTTCCAGACCCATTTGATGCCTTTCAAATTCTTATTTGGGTTAAGACCTTTGTCAGAACGTCCACAACTTATTGTTCTGTTGGCATGTAATTCAACTTCACAAGCCCTTGCTCCACCTTCTCTTTAATGAAATAATATTTTATTTCAATGTGTTTTGTCCTTCAGTGATGAACAATATTTTTTCTAAGATTTATAGCACTTGAATTATCATAATGGATTCTGATCAGATACGTCACTTCAATTCTCATATCCTCAAGTTTCTACTTTATCCAAAATAACTATATGCATGCTTAAGTAGCCACGATATATCAATATTCTGCAATTATCAATGAAATATGATCTTTTTTATTTCTTATCCAACAAATACAAAATATTCAAGATAGAAATCACCTCCTGACATTGATTTTCTATCATCTGCTGATCCGGTACAATCTACATTTGTATATCCCAATAGCTCTGGATGATATTTGTCATTATATATCACTTCAAAATCCACAATGCCCTTGAAATATCAGAGTATTATTTTAATTGAAAGCATGTGGATTTCCTTGGGATTACTTTGATACCTTACTGATTAGAATGTGGGAAATACAATACCAGGTCTTGTCACTGTCAAGTACAGTAAACTTCTAATGATTTTTTTGTATTCTATGATATTAAATGCCTAGTCATCATCATCTTTTGATAGTTTCATTAGGGTAGAAACTAGATTATTAATATCCTTGTAATTATCTATTACAAACCTTCTCAAAACTTCCTTGGCATATTTTGATTGATAAATAAATGTTCCATTCTTTCCTTATATTACCAGTAAACCAAGAAAAAATGTCAGTTCACTAACCATTGACATTTCGAACTCACTTTTTATGAATTCAGAAAACTGTATACATTATGCTTCATCTGATCCTTCAAATATTATGTCATATACGTATACCAAAACCATCATCCTTTGATTATTGTCATGGTTGACATATAGATTGTAATCAACTCCACCACATTGAAAACTGAGATTTTTTATAAACTAATATATTATTGAATATAATGATCTTGGTGTTTGCTTTAAACCATATAAATCCTTCTTCAACTGAAAAACTATGTTCTCATATTCATGAATGATAAAACCATATGGTTTCTCAATGTAAAATTCTTCTTCCAGAACCCCATTCATAAATTCTAACTTAATATCCATCTGGAAAACCTTGAACTTTCTTTGCACTATTATGGCTAAGAATAATCAAATTTTCTCTAGCCTTACTATAGGTTAAAATGTTCCATCAACATAAATTCCCTCTATATTGGAGTACCCTTTGCATACTAGTTGTTCTTTGTTTCAAATCACAACAACATCTTCATTCATTTTATTATGAAAACCCATTTAGTCCTGATAAAATTTTTATCTTTTGTCCTCGAATAAATATCCCATGTCTGATTATTCACAATTTGGTCAAGCTCTTCATTCAGAGCTTGAACCAAATTCTCATCACCAACTACTTCACCAAAAAAAAATTCTCTACCTATGATAAGTATAATTCTTTTTGTAGATTCTTCATCCTCCTTGTATTCACTGGCACTGTCTGATCACCAATTATGTTTTGTCTATCAATTTTGGATCTCCTCTTCTGTCATTGTGTAGATACTAAATTGTTATCATCCTTTTAATCATCTGAATATTCTTCTGAATCAACCTCTGTAACTAGAGAATCCCCTGGTCTACTTATTTATTCATCATTATCCTCCTAAGACTAATCATGTATTTGTTGAAGATTTTTCTCATTATCTATTATGGTTACATCATGAATTTCAACAACCATTCCTATATTCTTGTTGAATAATTTTTATGCTTTTCTTTTCTTTGAATATCCAAGAAATATCCCTTCATCTCTGTGGGATTCAAACTTCCAGTGTTTCTTCTTATCAAGAATTAAACACTTACTTCTAAATATTTGAAAGTACTTCAATGGTGGTTTATTTCCATACCATAGATCATATGGATTATTCTCTTCTTTCAGACATAGAAATTATCTATTTGATGTTTAGGCTGCTGTCAGCACTGCTTCATTCCAAAATTTATCTAGAAGGTCTTTCTCAATCAGAGTTGTTCTGGACATGTTGTTGACAATTTTATTTCTTCTTTCAACTATTCCATTATGATATGGAGTTCTAACTACTGAAACTTGATTCACTATCCCATGTTTCTCATGATACTCCACTTGGATATTTTTGAATTCTGTTCCATTATCTGTTCGTATCTTCTAGATTTAATAACCTAGAATATGTTCAACTTTTTGTTGATATCTTGTAATGAAACTGAACGCCTCATACTTGTGGGTAATGATTGATACCCATGACATTATTCTATAATCATCAAATAAGAGTACATAATATCTCCTCCCATCAAGAGATCTTTTTAAAATTGGTCTGTACACATCAATATGAACCAAATCAAGAAATATTGTTAACCATTTCTCTTTTTCCTTATATTTATTTCAAATGATCTTCCCTTATTGGAAGGAATTGCACGTATGTGTAAGATCACATAATAATCTATGGATATTTCGAGTAGCATTATATTTCACCAGATCTTCCAAGGACATTGGACTTATGTGGATAATATGTTTATTTCACAACTTATTTTCTTCTTCCTTGGATAGAAACCACATATCTTCTTCTCTACTCATGATGTTGAGATTCCCTTTTGTGCACTTTCCTTAAAATACAATAGTACCATCTTTTTCCTTAATGACACACAATTTCTTGGAAAATCTTATGGAATGTTCTAAGTCACACAATTTACTTACACTTAATAAGTTGTGACTAATACCTTCAATAACCAAGACATCTATAAGTCTCATGTATTTTCCCCCAAACATTGTTTTCCTAGAGCCAATTATTTTCAACCCCTCATCATTACCAAATCTTACGATACCTTATTTATCATAACTGATTACCTTTACTAGATCCTTGTTTCCTGCCATATGGGAGGTCCATCCACTATTAATGATCCATATCTCGGTGTGATATGATACCTTAAACACAATTTCTACAACCACTGCCTTCTTATATATTTATTTATCCATGTTTATGACTTCATACCTGGTATGGATTGATACTCTGGACATTACTTGGAATATGATGGACCGGATTCATTTTATAGAGTTGCAAATCAATTTTTCATTTTCATCTCATTTGATGATACATTTTTCTTCTGCTTATAACCAACCTCAGTCTTCTTCAGTACATTCCTCTGTATTGTTGATGAGAAATATCTTTTCATGTGTTCAAATACTCCACACTTGAAATAGTGATCATCAAATAATGACCTAGAAAATTGAGCTCTGTATGACTACCTATGTTGTTCATGTTTCCTTTGTTACCTCTTTTCTATAGAATAAATTTTTTTTGAGTGTCCCATCCTTCCACAACAATAGAATCTTATACGAGGTACATTCCTGTGGGGAAATATTACACCAATAGTTATCCCTTGGGTTCTCTAAATATTCTGATTCTGCTTCATACCAAAATCAATTTTCAATCATAGAGTGGGTACTTGTGGTATAACTTTAACCGTTACTACTTTCTGTTTTCAATCAAGCCTCATGCTAGCCTTACCATTTGGATTTAACTGTTTCTTCTGTTCTACTAGACCAGTCTTTTTAACTTTTATTATCTCTGTTGTCTGTATGATCTGTTTTCCTAATGTCATACCTAGAGTCAATAATTTTTCTTGGTCTTTAAAACTTCATCACAGATCTACGAATTCCTCTTCAAGTTATTCAATATGTTTGATTTGTTCTTTTCTAGTTTCAGTTAAACTATTAATCTCTCTTTTTGTTCTTAAATCTTGAGTTTGTACTCAACTAATTTTTCTGAGCTTTCTAGAATGGAAGACTTTAGTTTTTCAATTCCTTCATTTAGATCAAACTTCTTTTCTTCCTACTGCTGCATATAGTGTTTGTAATCATCATCCACTTTGTTGTCTTTCTTTGTTTTGGCTCTCCAAACATCAATCTATTAAAGAGAATATTATAATTCAGCCTAAAGGTCCACTCTTCCTTCAACGTATCCTTATTCATTGTCACTTTTGTATTTTGTTATGGAATTTCCAACAACCACCACCAAATAATCTACCTCATGATCCTTGTAGTCCTCTAACTCTTCTAGCTTAGATTCTTCTGAACTTTCATCTTCTTTTGAAAGAAGATTCTTCTTTTTGAAGAACTTTCTCCTAGCACTTATCCTACCTTTATTGTTGTATGAATACTTTTTTGGGGGGATTATGTCATTGTCTTAATCATCATCTTCAAACTTCTTAGGAAAATGTACTACAAAATGTCTAATCTTTACACATCGGAAGCATGCAAGTGTAAGTTTACCTTTGAAATTTCATCTTCCTCTTTGTAGATTTGAAGAGAGAAATGACATGAAATCATCCAAATTATCTTCCTACTAACCATATTTAATAGATAGATTCTTCATATCCTTTAATTACACTTATTTGGACTTCCCCTTTTCCACAAAATCATTATCATCATTTCTTATTTCATATGCAATAAGAGTATTGTGAAAGTTATCCAATGTCAGCTCCTTTGGATCGTTATCTTCCAATACTGAAACTTTCGAATTAAATAGAGGTGAAAGTTTCCTCAAGATACAATTCATAATATTTATATATTTAATGACTTATCCAAAACAAATCATGTCTTTCACTAAAACATTCACCCTTTCAGAGAATGCATCAATGGATTCATTTAGGTTCATTCTCATATCTTCATACTTGTTCCAAAAAACCTACAACTTTTCCTCTCTAACCTTTTAATATCCATCATAGATATTCAGTATCTTTTCCAATATATCATGTGACCTTTTACATGACATCACCTTCGTATAAATTTCATTTGATAGGGCTCCTTCTAAAGCATTGATCCCTTTAGCATCTTCATCTAATTCTCTTCTTTCAGCTTCTGATAAAGCACTACTATTTATATCGGCTGAGATTCCATGCATAGTTATTGTGAATACATCTATTCCTAATGGTCAGAAGTAGTACTACATTTCATTTTTCCATTGTTTAAAATCTTTTCCATTGAATATCTGAATTCTTTTTTGATTGACCACCTCCATTTATTCTACTAAGAGAGAACCACTGACTTTTATCCTTTCACTCTAATAACAATCATTAGGTCCACTAGTTCAAATACCCTAAGAGGGGGGTGAATCAATGTATAACATATTAAAACTAATTCCCCTTCAGATCTTGTTTCATCTTTAAACAAAACACACTTCTCTCTTTCTCCCATAGAAATATATGAATAGAAATGAAATCATGCATAGGAAACAGTGATTTTTACTTAGTTCACCCTCATCGGGCTACATCTAAGGAGAATATAATAGCGATGTTCCGATGCACCAAATCCACTAAAGCTCACTGCCAATTAAAAGTTTTGAGATAGATCTTATATGCCCAGGCTCACTACCTTTACAAGGTTTAGACTCTTCTCACTACATTCCCAAGGGTCACTCCCTATGTCTCTTCCTCTAGCTCACTGTCAGTGAAAAGGATCATCATCTTCTTCTTCCTTTTCTCACTAATCTTGGAAGGTATCCACTCATATTTTATGGACTCATAGGTCCCTCAATTTTCATGAAATCATGCATCCTCAACTATAGGTAGATGCTCTGTTGAAGTCCCTTTTTCACCTGTAAATGAAATCCAATTTTCCACATACCATTAGGTTTGCAGAAATTTCTTTCGAGAACCGTTTAAGTCCCTTTGAAAACCACCTTATACTTTCATGAACTATGTAGAACATATGCTATGTGGACCACCTCTTCCATGTATTAACTCCACTTTCACTACTATGTACCACCTCCATGTACCGCCTCTGCAAATCTCTTCCATGTACCGCCACCATGTACTGAACTCCCTTCCTCTGCGGATTGCCTCTTTCGCAGACAGCTTCTCCTCCATAAACCAATTATCCTTCCACATACCATTTTCCGTTGTGGTATATAGTGCCTCACAAACCCCTTCATAAATCGTTTCCACAAACTCCTTCTCCTTTCACAGAATTCTCCTCACGAACCACTTCTCCTTCATGGACTTTTTTCCCATGAACCACTTCAGTCTTAGCCAAATTTCCAGTGAAAAATGTTTTCTTATGAAATTTTCTCTAAGTAATGATTGGATTAGCACTCCTTATATAGAAAAATAGATCCACCAAATTTGATAATCTGAGATTTACCAAATCTTCAATGTGGTACCGCCTTCACCACGTACCGTGCATCTTCTGTAAACTATAATCATCCCGTGAACCATTTTACCTATGTTGTCCATATACTACCTCTCTTCATACGTAGTGGCCAAAATCACCATCACCTTTTCACCAACGATTCCCTTCATGGATTCTCAAATCACCACCTCGTTTCTGCGAATGACAAGCCATCCCATGTACCATAAGCCTTTTGCATACCACATGCCTTCACCATGAACCATTTTCTCCCCAAAAATCATTCTCATACATGGTATCCCTCTCATGCTTTGTGGTTCCATTCCTTCATTGATTCCCTTCGACGTTCCACATACCACCATATGCATTCTTCAAATCGGGCATCATGGTCTATGTAATGTATTCCCTTATGCATAAATTGTCCTTTTTCAAAAACCAAACTCCCGATTTTGAGGCCCAAAATTTTTAAAAACACTGGGAAACTGCACCACCTTAAACACCATCTTCGGAAAACACAAACCATGCTCATTCACAGTCATCTGTAATTTTCAACAAACACAATCACACCCAAAAATACTAAGAGGACAACTTAAGGGATTTTTTTCTAACAGATAGATTTTGGATGTCCTTGGTTTTATAGTATGTGGAAGTTATAGGATTATATTAAGTATTAATTATGGTATTGAAGATTAAGATTCCATGATCAGAAGCAGTAGTTTTAGAACATCACCACTTTTATTTAAACAAGTATTATAGAGTACCTAGTCTATGATAGTTTCCTTTCAAACATTGTTTTATTTTTATATGGATTGTGTGTATGTTTTTTTCATTTATATATATTCTAGTATCATTTATTTTATGTTGTTTTATCAAGTACCATTGGAGTTCAGGTCATTCCTTATGAAGAACGGTGGTATGTTGATTTTTTGGAATTTCCAACATATGGATAACTCGTGCTAGATTTTCAAAACAATCTTTTCATTACTTATTTTACTAATTAAAGTAGATAAATCAATATATAATAATAAACCAAGACCTGGGTCACTATTCACCATCCCCTTGGGATTAAGGGATGCACCTATGGTCAGTGTTGTTCTAATTTAGGTATTGTTTGGGTATCCAAATCAAGGTCATTATAAGTGGTTTCAGAGTAGTGTTTTGTATTTTTCTAGGATTTTACTTTTATAGACAGAAGATATAATGTCGGTACTTATGGGGTTTACTATATAAATGTCTTTCTAACATGACTATGGTGGAAATGTAAGTTTCCAAGGGTGTTTGGGTGGTTTTTATAAGCACTATAAGTATGAGTGAGAGATAGATTTTAGTATCTTGAGTATGAAATGGAGAAAAATCAATAAGATAAAAAGGTCTTGGTCAAGGGACACTTTCTATATTTATCCATACATTATATGGTCTAGTGAAACATTGGGATATATAAATTATATTTACTATGATTGATATATGTGAAACAATTCAACTCATTATAAGAAACTAATAAAGTAATATGTATTTTTATAAATACATTATTAGGGGTAGTGTAGTCAATTAAGTTATTCACATGTATATATTTTTTTATTTATGATTCATTCCTTGAATAGTATTATATTTCTAGTAATAATTTCTTTCTACTTGGTGATGAAATGTCATTCATGACTTGTTCGCTATTTATTGAAATATTTCTATTAGGTATCATGTTTACAAAATATTATTAAAACTATTATAGAATTATTAATATTGAGAATGATTATTATTGTTTCCATAACATGTTTTCTTGATATTTTTATTCTTGTAAATGAGTGGTTATGTAAAAAAATTAAACATTTTCAAAAAGTAATAAACTATTTTATAACCATATATTTTAGAATGTATTGATGTTTTGAAAATTAATGGTTATTTGGGAAGGGTTACTCTTATAAAGTAAAATGGGAAAGTGTTTTATGAAATTATATTTTTAAAATAAGATGATTTTTTGGAATTTAAAGTTTTCTATAACAAACTAAGTGGTGATTTCTGAAATGAAATTTTATTTTTTGTAAAACCATCTTGATAAATGGATGTTTTTGATAAACTGGAATTGGGTGGTAGGATAGGAATAAGCAGTCCCTAGGTGATTCTTAGGGAGCATCATGAGATTGGATTTGGATGGATTGTTAGTATTTTGAGGATCTTATGTGTGTTAGTGGGTATTTTAGTATTATAATCATATATTATATATTGATTTTTATTAGTTTTGGGAGTCACGCATTGGAAGAACGATGTATATTTTGGGATATTTATTAGAGTGTTAATTATGAATTTTTGGTTAATAAAAGTAATGATATTTATATTGGATTTTATTTTTGACTTTTTGGGGATAAAAATTGTTATGGTAGGAATTTTGTAGATATTTTTGTCCTAACGGTTTTATTAAATATGAAAATTCAGTTTAAATTTAGAATTTAAATTGGTTGAAAGTGTGGGTTGTTTGAATTTTTAAAATTCAATTAGGGGAGTGGTCATTTTTTGTATTTTGAGAATATTAGGGAGTATATCTAGTGATGTTGAGATAGTTATAATGTCTTGGAGATGGAAATTTTGGATTTTAAAAGACTATGATTTATGGTTTGTAGAAGCAGGTGGCCATTATGTACCCGGTATCTTGTCACTTGGTTCCGAGTAGACAAGCCAATGGGGTGATCCCAACTGGGCTGTCGTTGGGTAGCTGATGGGACTCCACTATGTACCAGGTGGATTTTTTATTGTTTTTTAAAGGGGTTAAAAGGTTTATTTAACATTAATTATTTTAACCCTGATTGAGGTCTCCCTAGACCCTAATTTACCCTCAGACATTTGCACACCCATAGAGAGCTCCCATTGTCTTTCTTCTCCCTCCCATTTTATCTCTTTGATTATTGGATTATATAGTGGTTTTAACTCATAAAAAATATGGTAACCACCTCTCTACCTTATATTATTCTCTTTACTATACCACTCCTCTAATTTCTTTCACCTTAGTTAAGGATTTTTGAGCTGTTATTTCACCAATGTATAGTGAAATCACATCATAGCTTAAGAATTTTTATTTTCTTGATTAAAAGAAGCTAAAATGATTTTTTCAGATTCTTTTTGTGGTTATTTTGATACAATGTGGTGATGTATAGTTTATTATATAAATTTTATGAACTTGGGATGAAATTTAAGTATTTTTAAGTTAATTTTAGTTGTGTATTTTATTTTTTATAATATTTAATGCATTGTTAGAGTTTTCTTCCTAGGTTTTATTTGAGTTTAGTTATTCTTTAATTATGAAAACTAATTAGTTTAGATTATTTTTTTATGAAAATTTAATTAATGGTTATTAAGTATTTTTTTATGGTCATTGGAATATGTTGAGATCACCAAGAATTTAATAAGGTAGGTGGTTTAAACCCTCTATGTGAGATTTGGTCTATACTCTAGATATGTATGCCACTTGTTTTATAAATTATTAATGAATCTTAAATATTTTTTTGGAATTATATATGAGTTATTTTTCAATAAATTTTTTGATATTTCAATTTAAAGGTTTTTAATGGTATTTTACACGAAACCATATAATGGTTTTGATTCATCCTTGTTTTTTTTAAACCTTCATTATAACCTTGTTAAAATTTGAACTTTTTGGTAAAGCCTATAGTATTCATATTAATGTTTAATTTGGATAATAAAATTCTAACATGTTTAATGATTTGTTTATATTGGTTTCTTTATAAATCCCTATATGTTTTTCTATATAATATATAATTTAATAATGCTTTTTTTGTCCATGTATAACTTATTTAATTATCAATTTATTCTTGGTTTCTTAGATAAAGTTTTTTAATCATGTTGTGTTGTTTTAGAATTCCATATTCCTTTAACTTTATGTGTGTTTGTTTGTTCTTTAATTGTTAACATGCTTTCATTTATAGTTCTTCACACTTATAGAATTTATAAAGTTATAAATGATTTTAAAATCTATAAATATATATTTCTTTTCATATATATTTGAGTTATGTCAGTTAACCTTATTTTGATAAAGAAGCACAAGTGTTGTCTTATCTTAGACATTGGTCCAAGAAATAAATTTAATATTTGGTTCATACTTATGTTATTCTATATTGAGATTTTATAGAATAATTTAACCAAGATTTTAAAACTAAAGTTTATATGATATGATTATACCATAGTTGACCTTTATCTATTGAACCCTCTATCATGTATGATAAAATAAATCATTTTGTTCCATTATAACATGGATTAATTACAATTCATTGAATAATACTCAACCTTGGTTAAGTAATTTTATAAATGATGAAATAATTTTTGGTTTAATTAAGTGGGTAGGAATGGTTTCATTCTTAAAATTTTTTTATTCAAAAAAAATAACTTAAGCCTTTATACACACTAATTATAATTATTTTCTTAATGGATTAAGCATAGAATTTGTTTTATGTAAAGACTTTTAGTTTGTAGATTGTTTATTTTGAAAACATTTTCTTGGAAAATTTCATTCTTCTTTAATATTTTTTATTAAAATATGTTTTTTTAAAACTCTCTTTTATGATTAAAACTTTAATTTTAAAAGTATTGATTTTATTTGTTTTAATAAATTTTTATGTATAGGAATGTATTCTAATTACTCTTAGATATCAAAAAAAATAATTGTATAATTTTCTTAATAATGTGGTGAGTAGTAAATTTCTATTTAAAATAAACCTTGAACTAGGTAAATTATTGTTATATATATTTCAATAAAGTGTTGGAAATAAAGGAGGTTTTGAACTAAAATATATTTTATAAAGTAATCATTATAGAGGCATGAACTCTTATTTATTGGTTATGCTTTGCCTTATATTTTTCATACGTTATTATTAGTTTGTCATGGATAGTGCCTCATTTTAATTGCTATTAATATGATTAAATTATTATTTATGTAAATCATATTTCCTCATTTTTTTCTATTACCAATTTGTTTTACATATTGGTTATTCCATTTATTATGAATATTTTGGATTAACACTAGAATTATTGATTTTTTTTCATATTGTGGTTTACCCATGTAATAAATTACTGATTATGTTTGTTATTCATGTTGCATGGAATTTTATCATATTGATATTATGTTTTCATTCATATATGTGTATTTTATTCTTTGAGATATAGATCATGTGGAAAGTGTTATATTTCTATTATAGGATTCATAATAGATATTTCAACCAATTAAATAATTGGATAGACTCACATCTATCTGACTTGGAATACAATTCCCCATTTTCCGAAGGGACATACTTCAAGATTACCTTAACTTGATATTCCCTATTCCCTTTCCCTGATATAGGTATTTCACCCTGAACTTTTTATATTTATTCATCTCAGATTTTTATATTAGTCTCAAAGTACGTATGTATAGGTATAGACCCTCTTGGTATTGGGAGTTATTGTTATAGTTATTATCCTTTTATAAGTTATTATCTTCTCATTTTTTTCTTTGCTTTGATGATTGTTAATGAAACTAATTTGTTATATAATTATGTAAATGTGTATACATGTTAATTCATACACCTATTTATTCTATATGTTATTTTATACATCATTTGTGGTAGCCTAATGATTATTTATGTTCACACCTTGTACGTACACTCTATTGGACATGCAGTTTCACTAACTGTATTTTAGGTATGATCAAGCACACTGATAGTTTTTGGATGTCCATGGATTTGTAGGATGTTGATGTTAGAGGACCATATTCAATATCTGCTATGGTATTGGAGTTTAGGATACTATGATTGGAATATAGATGTCATCACATCACCACTTTTATTTAAATCATTATTCTAAAGTACCTAGTTTCATATTTTTATCTTTGGGTCCTAGCTTTATATTTATCTAGATTTTTTGTGTCACACCTAGGTTTTTGTATTTTCCTTTGTTCTGGTTTTTGTTGAGTTCTAAGTTATTTTTATTAGGAACCAGTTGTGATGGGTTTGAATTTTTAGGTATTCCCTTTTTATATCCTTTCCTAGTTCTTACTCATGAGTTATCCCTTGAATTTTCAAGAAAAAATTTGAAAAATGGGTGGACAGATCCTAGAAAACGGTTGGCGCATGGTTAGCAAAAATTGTGTGCCCTACCCAAGTAACCATGAGAAAGGTCAGAGTCATATCTAGAAGTGACCACACAACTTCTGCATGGTAATTCAGATCATATATATTTCCCATGTGGTATGTATCTCCCTCAACAGAGACGGTCACATGGTTGTTGCACGGTTTGACAAACCATGTGGACTAACCATGTGGTCATGCTAGCTAATTAAAAATGTTTCCCTCTTTTCTCTCTACCTAATTTTAACCCCTTTCCCTCCTCTTTCTCAACCCTCTCATCCCTCCAATACCTAGGCACGCCTCCCTTCATCCTCATCTCCCTTTGGGCTTCAATTTTGGGTGTCTTTGGCTCAGTTTCTTCAAGATCTCTCAAGTATGTCCTCTTCTCCCTTGTTTCTCTCTTTTTTTTTGGGTTTTATCTATTCTACTTTGGGGTTTCGGTTTTCTAGTGGGTAGGGGGTTCGATTTAGGGTTATATATTGATGGTTAGGGTTCAATCTTGATGTCTTATGTTCAATATTTCCTTGGCAGGGTTTTCTTGATATGTGGTTGCAGTTTCAAACCCTTTTCCAGAAGGTTTTTGGTTCAAGGTTGGTTGTTCCATGCCTTAACATTTTTATATGTTTTTAATATGATTTTTTGTGTATTTATTATTATTCTATAAATTAATTTTGCGATGTGAAATATGTTTTATAAGGTATTGGAATGTTTATATGATGGGAATGGATTTTTTAAAGGAAAATGGATAAGGTTTTAGTGTTGTATTGATGTGGTGTTTATGGAAGGTTTTATGGGTTTTTTGAAAGGGGTGAAACATGTTTTCAAAGGCACTTAATGTACGATTAAGTTTGGGATTTGTTATTTAATGAAAAATGTAATACTTTGGCATGTTGTTCTTATTATTCACTTTTAAATGTGAATTGTAAATTGTTTAAATGATGGAAAGAATGTTTTGAAAATGATCTTGGTTTATGTGGGGATTTACAAAGGGGCTTGGCTCATGGAATCGGTTGATCAATAGTGTGTTTTTCTTGTGTTTTGTAAAAATGAAAAACTATGATTTGTGTAAGTGGTGATAAATTCATTGAAAGGGTTTTTGGTGTAAGTAAAATGGGAGAAAGGTTTGTTTTATGGAAAAAGGGTGGTTTCCTTGAAATGTTTTCCAATGTTTTGTGAAAGTGGTGTGTTGTGTGATATGTGAACATAAATTGAGAACAATAGGAATCCCGAGCATCTAGGTGGGGAGACTAGAACTAGTGTGCTAGTGATACAGAAGTGGATTTTCCTAGTTTCACTTAGTTGTATTAACACTTAAAACACTAACTAAACAATGATAATGTCTGATCGCCACTATAATTTTAGATTTTTCTCCTCTCTAGTGTATCATGCACAAGTACACTGATGGTTGTGGTTAAAATACCACCTTTCATCGAGGTATGAGGTTCCAGGGTCCAACTCGAGCTAGATTACCTCTATGTATTTACCCATGGTGCTCTACTACGATATAATTATTAAATGATGTGATGCCAACTTTCGACATACGGTGGACCTCATGTGTGTGTTTTTATATTTTCCTTTTGAATCAAATTTTTTTTAAATGGTTTTCTTTATTAGTGTTTCCTTTTGAGAATGTTTCCCCATAAATTTATTTTCTTATAAATGTTTTAAAAAGTCTTTACATAAATGTGCATGTTAAGCTGTCTTTAAATTTTATAGCATGGAATCTCTTTTTTTGGGTGTCATCACTGGGTTTTGGATCACACCCTACATACACCTTTGGGTGTATGTAGATATTTTTGTATGTTTGACTGAGGAAAAGGCTTGGTGTATTGGGATGGAAGTTTGGGTTTTTGGTGGTCTCTCTTGTGTACTGGGTGGTGTTGGCTTGAGGATGTCGCTCCTCTCATTACATGGAGGTTTGGGTTGGAGTCTTCATTCCCTTTTTTTATAGTCCTTTGGGGTTTTTTTCAAATTTGTAAACTTTAAATTTAGAGATTTTTTATGCCTTGTTTGGTTGTACTTTTTTTTTAGTTTTGTTTTATTTTTCTTTTTGGTTGTTTATACTTATAAAAATGGATAAAATTATTCCCAAAGCATGTTATTGATACCTAGGTACTAGTTTCTATCCCATTGGAATAGGTAACACCCATTAGTCCATGCCATAGACCGGGTCGAGTGGTTCGGATGGTGACCCGACTTGGTTAGTGAAAAAATGGTATCAAAGGGAGGTCCTCTCTTTTTGGGTCATGTTATTTGGGGGGGGGGAAGTTGGGATAGACTGGAGCTAGGATTGTCATAACTTGATGATATGGTTATGTTTATGGTTCCTATCTAACACACCTCATGATGTGATTCAAGTTACTAGGAGAAGTTGGGTTTTGTTTGGTTCATTTATCTCTTTTGGTTCGTTGATGTTTGGGGAAATGAAATGAGAGTTGGGATAATGGTCTCAGTGAGCTCGCAGGGCCTGGAAATCCATGTAGATCTGGGGACATGGTCCTAAAAAACTCTCTATGAAGGTGGTGTGACAGGAATATGGCCGAAAACCATATGTACAAGTCACCCATTGTAACTATTTTTCCCATTTTTATAATTGACTTGTGTCTCCTTGGGTTTTGGAAAATTATTTTTGAAAACCCTTTTTTGAAAAAAAAAATGTGGAACAGGATTTTAAAGTAAAAGTGGTTTGATTTTCAAAAGGTGGAAAATGATTTTTCCAAATTGTTTTGAATGAATCTTTGGAAAGGTGTATTTTTTATGAAATGGTTTTAATGGGATGAATTTATCACAATCTTATTTTTATAATCAAAACTTATAGCCTACTGAAAATTGGTTATTTGAAAAATGGAAATTTATCTTCAAATGAATTTTGGAAATTTGTTTCAAATGAGAATAGTTGGGTTCTTAATTAAATGTTTATTTATGAAATGGGGTTTTATGTGAAATTTTAAGTGTTTTAAAATTGGTAAAATTTTTTGGAAAGGATTTGTAAATTTTGAAAATGAATTTTATTTGAATGGTTGGTTTTTTTCTGAAACTTTTTTGTGAGATTTGAATTGGGTTTTAGGTTTTGTGGCTAGAGGTTTTTTTAAAAGAATTTTTGTGGTATTTGAAATGGAATTATTGGTTGAATGTTTGTTTTTGAAAATGAAAATATTTTTTTACCACATGCATGGGATATATGTGGAAAGTGGATTGGTGCTCGGTTTCGCATGAGGAAAGGCATGTGTGAGACTTTATGAGGTACCATTAGTGAATGTGTGACCCACCAATACTATTTTTTTCAAATTTGTTTTTAAATAAATGTTGTGGTGTGTCTCTTTTTATTTTTTTAATACTGTCTATAAGGTTTTTTGAGCCTAAGAATTTTTTTGGTTGGTTATTGTTTTGAGTTTTATTTCTTGTTGGTAAGTTGGTTTGAAAATGTGGGGTAGTGGTTTCTTTTGAGAAGTGTTTCAAGAATCCTTTATGGTGGTTCCATTTTGTGTTTTTTGTTTTATTTTGGTGTGTGTTGTCTAGTGGACCAGTTTGGTTGGGTCCTTGGGTTTCCCCTATTGGCTAGTGTACACCCCGATAAGGTTTTGTGAACGTTCGAAGTGCAGCCATGGGTAGTTTATCGTTAGTAGACCCTCTAGTTGATCAAATTAAAGACTCTATTCTGGGGTTTTA
The DNA here is from genome assembly GCA_963277665.1 of Viscum album. NCBI lineage: Eukaryota > Viridiplantae > Streptophyta > Magnoliopsida > Santalales > Viscaceae > Viscum > Viscum album. Next base: position 1,189,664,312 of record OY728123.1, on the reverse strand, counting down.
GGGTTGAACCTATCTCTATTATTTTCTATTTGATTAGATCCTCTCTTAGTGGAAGAGCAAATGTGGGAGGATTTGAATGAAACTTTAGCTCCTTGGGTTACCTGAGTCGTTGAAGGTGAAGTTTAACACCTTTAATACTGAAGGTCCTACCTGGAATTGGTGAAGGGAATTCCAGTGAGGATAGTGGAAAGTGGTCTGGGTTGTTGGTGTTGGCCACTGTCTTAAAGGTTCTTGGATCTTTTGTCAGTTTTTTCTAAGAAAGGGGTTATTCGAGACCACCTGTGTGGAAAATATGGTCTTAAGTGGTTGTTATAGCTACTTTCAAAAGTTGTTTACTGCTCGGGACTCAATTTAAGGTCCCTTACCTTGAAATCCCACTTATGTTTTAATGTTCATGTTTGTTGGCATCTTGTAGTGTTGTATTCTCGTTCAAATAAAAGGATGGATATTTTGGAACATTTCAGGTTCCTTCTTATTTGAGGAGAAAGGGATTATGCATGTACATCTTCTAAGTCCTTGTCATGATGAAGTTCCATGTTGAGGTAAAGTGGGTCTTGGGGTGTGTTGTGTTTTGTCGGTGCCATCTAGATCATGGATCGATTGCTCATGGCACTAGAAGGAGGAGTTCCATTCAGGGGTCTTCAATGCCTGACTACGAGGCAGGATATGCTTTAATCAATAAAGCTCCAGCCATAGGTCCCTGAGTGAAGATGGTGCATAGTTAGGAACCCCCAAAGGTTTAAAGGACCTTATTCTAAAGATTTTCCTCATTTTAGGAAAATAATATAGTTTAATCCACATGTAGTTGTGTCATTTTGAATGGTTCCATTTGATGGAAGGAGGCATGAGGACCTCGTTTCCACATTCTGAACCATGTGGGTGGTAGAGCTCCTCCTTGGTTATAAGGAGGTGTGACCATTATGTTTTCTTAATACCCTAGTGGTTGTATATAGCGGGATGTGATTCTTTGTTCGATGGTCATCATATGTCCGGTTTCATGAATTGATCCTCATTTCGGTTTCGGATCATCTAAGGATGGTAACACCCTATGAGAGTAGTGAACCATATAATGTTTCTCATTTGGTTTAGAGTCTTTTCCATCATACCACATGTGGTGGAGGTTTGTAAAGCGTTGGTTTTCCCGTATTAGTCTATATGGGTTGGAATTTATAGTGGGGATACCCACCATGGGTCTTATTGAAATTCCTTCAGAATGAATTGATTTCAGTCTATTTCTTATGTTGGGGAGTCTGTTCGGGCCTCAACGTGTTAGTATTCTGGTTTCGTCTCAGGTGTTAGTTCATTTCTTATGGTGTAGAGTCCATTTGGGCCTCCCTGTGTTAGTAATTCAATTTCATTCCTGGTGTTTTCTTGGAAGTGGGTAGTCTTGTTAAGAGCTATCTAGCCCTAGGCTCCTCTCTTGAGTAAACGTTGGCAATGAAGTGCACCCAACAGTTTTGTGATGTAATTCTATGGTAGCCCTGTTTGGTTTCGTTATTTGTTTCACATAAATTGCATGAGATTCTTTGGAAATGTTTAAGGTGTTTTGTCTTGTGGTGTTGGATTATGCATTATGGGAGTTTAATTTCTTTTTAATGATCAACTGGAGGTGTTTTAACCTTTAGGGTTGGGTGGCACCTAGTTGGGAGTCCATTTTGGTCTCTCGAGTTCAATTTGTAAGTATCTTTTTTCTATTGATGATGTTCTATTCTTCTTCTCGTTCATTGATAATCTACTTGAGTTGTAAATGGTAGAGTTTTTTTACTTTTATATCAGGACTTATTGTGGATTTCTAGGGGTGGAAAGTGTTGTGGTGTAGAGAATTTTCAGATATAGGTTTTTAGATTTTCCTTTATTCCAGTTCAGGTCAGGTTCTCAGTTATTTTTCTCAATAATTGGGTGTGACAGGTTTCAATTTTTAGTTATTCTCTTTTTTTATCCTTAGCCTAGTGCTTTCCCATGATTTCTCACTTCAATTTTCAAGAAAATGTTTGAAAATGGGTGGACAGACCCCAGTGCATGGTTAGTAGAAACCGTGTGACCTACCCAAGTAATCGTACAAAAGGTATGGGTCGTGGCTAGAAGAGACTGCATGGCTTATGCATGATAATTCGGACTATGTGGATTTCCCATGTGGTAAGTGTCTCCCTTAGCATATATGGTCACACTTTCACCGCACGGTTTGACAAACAGTGTGGACTAATCGTGCAGTCATGCCAGCTCATTAAAAATGTTTCCCATCTTTTCTCTCTGCCCAATTTTAACCAATTTCCCCCATCTTTTTCAAACCTCTCAGCCCTCTAAGCCCTAGTTGCACCTCCCTTCATCTTCCCCTCTGCTTGGGATTTAATTTTTGGGTGTCTTTGGCTCGTTTTCCTCAAGATATCTCAAGTAAGTCCTCTTCTCCCTTATTTTTCTCTTCGTTTTGGGATTTTCTATGTTCCCCTTTTGGGTTTCAGTTTTCCAGCAAGTAGGGGTTTGATTTAGGGTTATATATTGATGGTTAGGGTTCAATATTGATGTCTTATGTTCGATCTTTTCTTTCTAGGGTTTTCTAGAGGTGCGCTTGCGCTTTCACACCCTTTTCTGGAAGCTTCTTGGGTTAAGGTAGGTGGTTCCATACCTTAACATTTTTATATGTTTTCAATATGATTTTTTGTGTATTTATTTTTATTATATAAATTATTTTTGTGGTGTGAAATATGTTTTATAATGGATTGGAATGTTCACATTATGGGAATAGATTTTGTAAAGGAAAAATGGCTAGGTTTTAGTGGTTTATTGGTGTGCTGTTTTATGGAAAGATTTTATGGGTTTTTTAAAAGGTGTGAAACATGTTTTCAATGTCACTTAAGGTGAAAATGAGTTTGGATGTAGGTTTTTAAAGAAAAATGTAATACTTTGGAATGTTGGGATTGTTGTGAACTTTTAAATGTGAATTATAAATTTTTTAAATGATGGAAATAATGCTTTGAAAATGATCTTGGTTTATGTGGGGATTTACAAAGGGGCTTGGACCATGGAATTGGTTGATCAATAGTGTTATTTTCTTGTGTTTTGTAAAGAAGGAAAACTATGATTTTTGTAAGTGGTGAAAAATGTATTGAAAGGGGTTTTGGTGTGAGTAAAATGGGAGAATGGTTTGTGCTATAGAAAAAGGGTGGTTTCCTTGAAATGCTTTCCAATGGTTTTTGAAAGTGGTATGTTATGTGATATGTGAACATGAATTGAGAACAAAGTTAATCTTGGGTATCTAAGTGGGAAAACTAGAATTAGTGTGCTAGTGATACAGAAGTGGCTTGTCCTAATTTCACTTAGCTGGATTAATGCTTAAAAACTAACTAAATTATGATGATGTTGGATTTCCACTTGAATTTTGGATGTTTCTCCTCTAGAGTGGATCATGCATGAGGAAACTGACAGTTGTGGTTAATATACCACCTTTCACCAAGGTATGAGGTTCTAGGGTCCCACTCGAGCTAGATTACCCCTAGGTATTTACCCATGGTGCTCTGCTATGATATAATTCTTACATGATGTGGTGCCAACTGTTGGCATATGATGGACCTCATGTGTGTGTTTTTATATTTTCATTTTGAATTATATTGTTGTGAAATATTTTCCCTTAGAAGTGTTTCCTTTTGAGAATTTTTTCACATAAAATTATTTTCTTAGAAATTTTTTAAGCAGAATTTACATAAATGTGCATGTTAAGTTATCTTTAAATGTTATAACAAGGAATCTCTTTTTTGTGTGGAATCCTACTAGGTTTTCGATCACACCCTATATAAACCTTTGGGTGTATGTAAATCTTATTTTATATTTGAATTAGTAAAATTATTGGTGTATCAGGATGGAAGTTCGGGTTTTTGGTGGTCTCTCTTGTGGATATGGGTGGTGGTGGATTGAGGATGTCACTCCTCTCATTACATGGAGGTTTGGGTTAGAGTTTTTCTTACCTTTTATTGTAGTCCTTTGGGGTTTTGTTCAAAGTTGTAAACTTTAAATTTGGAGATTCGTTATGCCTTATTTGGTTTTAATTTTTTTTCAGTTTTAGTTTATTTGTCTTGTTGGTTGTTTATACTTATACAAATGGGTAAAATCATTCCCAAAGCATGTTATTAATACACTGGAACTAGTTTCAAGCCTGTGGAGATCAGGAATTCCCTTCGGGCCATGCCATGGACTGGGTTGGGTGATGGTTCATATGGTGACCCATCTTGGTTCGTGACATTTTGTATTTTTTTTCATTTTTATAGATGTTAGTATCATTTATTTTATATTGTTATATCACGTATCATTGGTTCCAATTAAATTGTTATGGTGAAATTTATGATGTTTCTTTTTTGGAATGTCAATCATATGGATGAGTTATACTATATTTTTTGAAGAATATGGTCAAAAACTATTTTATTAATTAAAGTGGTCAAATAGTTATCCTAATGATAAACCAAGACCTGGGGTGATAGTCTATAACCCCTAGGGATCTTAGAATACACTCGGGGTTAGTGATGGAATGATTCAGGAACTATTTGAGTATCTAGGTTAGGGTAATTATAAGTTGTATTAGCACACTATTGCAGTGACCTGACCCAATTTTCTACTAGAACAGTGCTTCGGTCCAAGTTCCATTAGGACTTAGGTGTGACTCTCTATATGACAAAGGATTTTGACTAATAGAAAGGGTGTAAAGAGGTAATAGTGGGGGGACTATACACTCTGGTGATGGTATAATAATGTTCCAATATATATATACAAATATCAGTAGAAATGAAATACCAAATAGACACTAGATCAGTAACCCACCCATGGTGGAAGAAAGAAGCAACAATAAATAAATAACAAAACCAAACATACCATTTATAGATTTAACATCACAAGATACCAATTATAACTAATCATTCATATAATTCAGGTCATATAAGATAATAAGTAATGGTGGGTCACCAATGTCTGACCTCATTACATACATATAATAGCATGTTGATACAGAAAGAAAACGAAAAGTCAACTCTATTTAAGGTAAGAACGCATGGTCCCTTACCTTCCATCCCATTATAACTTAACCAATAAGATCTAGCTCCTAAGCCTAAGCCTTTACCTAATCACAAAGCCATAAAATATACTCACATTCCAATGTTTAGGGTGTGAGAAATAATCTCAGTATTCCACCACCAATGTGTGCCTATCTTACATCTATGATATGGAAGGTGTATACTAAAAATAAATAAATTAGAACATGCACTTCATATAAATAAACTTTCTTCCCTTGTGTTAAACATCCATAATGAATAAATCACCTAATTTGACCAAAATAGGTATAATAGTAGTGTAGGGGATTCCTAACATAAAGCTCAAGGAATCCCCTAATGTATAACAAGCCATAGATCCCTCAATAACCTCCTGTAATAGAGTCCCAGTACCATGTTCCAACTGACACCTCATGTCCAAATCATGTAACTGACAACCCAAAGGAACACCCAATAATCAGTACCTAGTCCCTCATACCTCATCTCAGAATATTACCCATCAGCTCAAATCTTGATGTCTGAGGCACAGTGATACCTTTATTCTAAAAAATAAAAAATTCCGAATCAACAATCAACATCTTGAGGAAGGGTGATGTCCTACCTCTCAAATATATCCTGGCCCAATGGCCCCAGTATCCAGTGATCCTCATCCCCCAACCTATGGTATCAACACCATAAAAAGATGTCTCCACATAATCCTCATGGGTTTATATAGTAATAATCTCTAAGAATTTCTCTAATATGCATATAATGGATTCCTCTATCCACTTGAGCGATCAATACCACCTCATCATCTGAGTCCTTTTTGTGTGCACACAACTGAAAATGGGGAGTTGTCCAACACAACTGAGCATCAATCACTAAATAAGTCCCTAAGAAACAAAATCCAACACCTCATGAACTTGTGCCTATGTTACTCAATATGATGTTCATCACCATCCAATATCACAAGGACCATGCCCACAACCTGACGACCTCATCACCTCAATCTAAAGACCATATTTTCCATCCTGTTATTATCATCACTCGTAGATTTTGGTCCTCTCCCAACCTGGTGATTACATAGCCTCATGTCTGATGTCCAACTCTATCTCAATCCTTGGTACGAGAATATCATATTCCCATGGAACTCAATAATGCATATTAGGATCATAATACAATTCAATTTAATAAAATTAATTCACCTGGCCTAACCTTCCCAAGTGGTTTACAACCTCTAACCTGACCTCACATGAATAAACATGGTTAGGACATTCCCAATGGAATACCACGATACCATAAAAATAATTTAACAACAAGAATTTAATTTATTATGGTCTCACTCAGTCAACCCACACATAATGTAAAGATAACACCCCTGAAACAACTGAAAAATCATGGAGAAAGATAAGCACCACCTACCTTGTGTTGGTAGATGTATGTACATCTGATGTTATCCTCTAAATCGAGTCGATTCGGAATAAATCATCATTTTAGATGAACTACCTAAAAAGGGTAAAACGTCTCTCATGGATTTAGTGCACTATATGGTGAGAGAAAAGGAAAATAGAAGAAAGAGAAATTTATATCTTACTAAAATGGTTCCAACGCACCCAATGACTTAAAGAACTAAGTCTGGATGAGTGGTGTGGCTCAACTCCTAGAGGAGGAGGAGAAATAGCACTCCCCTCTATTGTGAATCTGACAGAGAAGAAGAAAAGGAGAAAATCACCTCAATAGAAGGGAGTTAAAATGGTATATTTTCCTCTTTAATGAGGTATATTGTTGGCTCACATGGTTTGGATAACTGTGCGCCAACCGTGTGATGGACATTGTCCAAAGGGGAACCTCACACGATTGACCCGCATGGTTTTCCAAACTGTGTGAAAACTATGCAAATCGCCTATACTAAAAACTATAGAGGTGTCACATAGTTATGTTCCTCCTCCAACATGGTTTGAAAAACCATGTCTAGAAGACTTGTAGGGATACACGATTATGCCTGGGAGGCCGAACGGTTTTTTTAAACTATGTTCCCTAGTATGGGAACCCTAAAAACTTGGGTTTTCAGCCTCCGATGCACCTAAAACCCAACTGAAACTCTAATTAATTTTCCAAAACTCTAAAACCATCCAAAAACAAGGTCTTGATTCAAAATAACTCTCAAAATTAAGTCTCGATAATCAAGAAAAGAGTTGTTCTACTCACCAAAATCTAAAAATTCAAAACGGGCGAGGAATTCGACTCACTCTAAAAAACCTAGGATGTTACAATCTCCCCACCTTAATATATCTCATCCCAGAGCAATGAAAAAACCCAAAGATGGTACCAAAAATACCCATCTCATTCAAAATTATTAGGTCTACCTTGGTCATCATTTACAAATAAACTCTCCCAAGGTGCTTCCCACCTTAGGAGTTACCTACCCTAGTCGCTTCCCAACCAAAAATGAAAATAAAACCGATGGTCGACTGAACATCCTCAGACTCAAAGTCCTACCATGATTCATCATCACTCCTACACCTCATCAGGTGCTCATATCATACCTATGTCACATCTGACACCCATCAAATACTGCATCTCATTTGATTCCTGCCTAATGACCATGTCACACATGGTACCTATGAGGTCTCGCATCTCAAAAGATTACAAAATTCAGTCCTGATGACTTGCACCTCAAATGAAAACCATATCGCATTGATTCCCAGATGTCAACTCACCTCATACAAGAAACACGTCCATAGATTATCACATATAAATCCTAGTTCCATACACCTCGCATATATATATAATGCGTATGAGCTAATTCCAACCTATTAACTAGTATATGGTTATTCAAAAAACATCCCATGAACCTCATGCACCCAAAACAGTCATGCCTACAAAAGGGTCTTGCCAAAATAAAATAAAACTAAGGTCACACCCACAGTGTACCTCTAACCATCATTATCTCACAATCCTACACTGACCCTAGTATCTCAACAGCATAAACCTAGTCTGATTCCCAACTACCAAAAACTTGACCACCTTATGGTGTTTCACAAGCCACCGGCCACTAACCCCATTGTTGTGTCCCACTATCTCTGCCACAACCTCCATTTGCAGTTTAATCCTAGCTAACAACACTTGGTACCACTCACAGTCCAACATCAGAACACTGAGTCTGCCCTTGTCCCTAACTACCAGTTGTCCAAGGAAGCTTTCTATAGAACCTCTCAAGATTCCTGACCTATTTGCATGCTCATCACTCCTTAGGCACCCAATCTCATGGCATCCTCACATGACCCAACTTCACGCACTAGAATCCACCATCAACAACCCACTCCAAAGTGTTCTGCTTGATTCTATGGCCTAAACACTATGATAATACTCTTATAAGATTCACATCCTATTATCTAAATCATCACTACTAAAATCACCTGATGTCATCACCCAGATCAATAAATATTGGTCCTTTAAATTTCCCTTAGCTATCAGCACCTAATTCACTACCTCCAAGAATTATTCCAACCTGGAAATGTTTACCTACACCCTAATGGCATGTCATAAACCATCCTTGAAACTTCTCACCCAAGAGGTGTCATAGCCCACCATACTGGGTGAGAAATGAGATAACTTGGTGAAAGTATCCACATAGTCTATGACAAACATGTCTCCCTATTGTAGGCTCAAGAGCTCCCGATCTCTCTCTTCCCTCAGTGTCTCCAGAAATAATTGATCGAAGAAACAGACCTCAAAATCTTTCTAGTAAAGTCCCTTATGTATGTCTTCCTAAACCTACATGTCCCACCATCACTTTTCTGGTCCTCTAAGATTGTACGTCTCCAACTTCACCCTCCACCCTAGGGGTGTATCAAGCTACTCTAAGATCATCTATATTGACTCGATCCAGTTATCTACTACTTGTAGACCACCCTCACCCTAAAATAGTGGTGGTTTATACAATTGGAACTCCTGAATTAGTATTCCATGGAAGGATTTTCTCCCCAATCTCCCCCTTAAATCCCTAGGATGACATATACCAGACTCTCTTTGAGCTACTCATCAAGACAAGGCACAAAATCTATCAAATCTGATGGCTAGGATGCCTAAACTAGATCTTGTACCTGAACTTGTACCTACATATCAAGATCTATCTAACCCTCTGGGGGCTCATCCCAACCCTCAGGGGTCTCAACCTGTGCATGCTCATACAGCACCAAATCATCGCCCGCCTAATGCTTCATTAGAGTTCGTCTAAGTGGCATCCTATGGAATACCAATATAATGGTTAGACTTCCATAATATCATATATATATATATATATATAATTCAAATAGGGAAATAATTAACATGTTGTACAATATCACTACCCTTACCCACCCCCATTGCAACCATGTCACACAACATCCGGCCTCAAGGCCCCTTACCCACCCATATCAGAGCTAGGTATCACATAAAATTCTGACCTCATGGCCCCTCGCCTACCCACATTAGATTCGTGCATCACATATAAATCCCTACATGCTCTTATCAAATTCATTCCCTTACATATATATCACATATCACAATAATTACACACAGATTTCATTGGGTCCATTTCCTGGGTTGGTTAAGTAAAATGCCACCAAAGAGAGGCTAGGTAGGAAAACACTACTTAGCTTACTTTGTTGACACTTTAAACCACCAAACCCCTATTATCTCAATCTAGGTCCCCAATGACAATCACAATCAATTTATTACAACACACACACACACATATATATATATAACTTCCTATGTGCCTAACTAAAAAAGAATAACAAACATCCTTTTTTATACCGGGCTAAGGGTCCCAAAATCCTCCCTTACCTTACCAAGATAAGGGTCTCACATCATAACAGATAACAATAACACCCAATTTCACCACTCTAGATGGAAATCATGTCAACTATAAAATGAGAAAATCAAAATAGTAATTCCCACCCCTTGAAACTTGGTCCTTCCCACATGCATGGAGCTCCAGGAACCCAAAAATGAGTTTTAAACCCAATTATAACAACATAATAATCTATGGACTAACATATCCTAAATATTAAGACCTAAAAGAGGTAAAATAAACTCCTATGATACCATTTTTAGCACCCCGGCCCAATTTTCCACTCGAACAGTGCTTCGATCCAAGTGACATTGGGCCTTAGGTGCACCTCCTCGTATGACAAAGGCTTTTGACTAGTAGTGAGGGTGTAAATAGGTGATATTGGGAGGATATACCCTATAATGATGATATAATAATGGTCTTATATATATATATAAATGGAAAGGAAATACCAAACAGACACTTGACTAGTAACACGGCCATGGTGAAAGAAAGAAGCAGCAATAAATAAATAACAAAACCAAACATACCATTTGTATATCTAACATCACAAGATAACATTTGTAACTAATCATGCATACAAGTCAGGTCATACAAGATAGTAAGTAAAGGTGGGTCACTTGTGGTTGACCTCAATGTGTACATATAATAGCATGCTGATACAGAAAGAAAAAAACACCATCTAAGGTAAGAACCCATGGTCCCTTGCCTTCCATACGATGCTAACTCAATCACTAAGATCCAGCTCCTGATCCCATAACTTTAACTAATTGCAAAGACATAAAATCTACATACGTCCCAAAGGGTCCATGTAGGGTGTGAGAAAGAATCTCAGTTGGCCACCACCAATGTGTTCCTATCTTACATCTATGATATGGTAGGTGTGTACTAAAAATAAATAAATAATCACATGCACATAATATAAATAAACTTTTTTCCCTTGTGCTCAACAGTTATAAGGAAGTAATCACATGATTTGGCCATCACTGGTATAACGGCAGCTGAGATGATCCTTAGCATAAAGCTCAAGGCATCCCCTGATATATAAAAATCTGGAGATCCCTCAGGCACTACCTGTAATAGAGTCCCAACATCATGTGCCAACTGACACCTTGTGTCTAAATCAAGTAACTTAAATCCCAAAGGCATGCCCAATAATCATTATATGGTCCCTCAGACCTCAACTCAGAATAATCCTCTTCAGATAAAATCCCAACATCCAAGGAACAGTAATACCTATCCTCTAAATAATAAACATCGTCATATCAAAAGTTGACATCCTAAGGAATGATGATGTATATCTTCCCAAATATGTCTTATCCTAATAGCCCTAACATCCTATAATACTCATCCCCCAACTGATGGTCTCAACACCATCAAAAAATGACTCCTCACCATCCCCATTACTTTCTACAGAAATCACCTCCAACCATTTCCCTAAGATACATCTAATGGATTCATTTTCCCACATGAGCGGTCAATACCACTGCATCATCTGAGTCATTTATGTGTGCACACAACTCCAAATGGAACATTGGCCAACACGAGTGAGCAGAAATTACCAAATAAGTCCCTAATCTACATCATCCAGCACCTCATGACCCTACGATCATGTCACTCAATCTAATGGTCATCACCATCCAATATCACCCAGGCCATGCCCACAACCTGATGACCTCATTACCTCAATCCAAAGACCATGTCACCCATCCTATGATTATCATCACTCATATATTCTATACCTCACCCAATTAAGCAATTAAATCACCTCATACCAGATGTAGAACGCCATCTCAGTACTCAGGTTGATTCTATCACATTCCCATATAATTTAGTAATGAATAATAATAGCATAATACAATTCAATTTAATAAAATTAATTCGCCCAACCTAACCTTCCCAAGTGTTCTATAGCCTCTATCTCATCCTTGCATGAATAAACATGGTTAGGTAATTCCAAAAGGCATCCCACAATATCATAAAATTAATTTAACAAAAAGCATTCAATTTATTAGGGTCTCGCACAGTCAAATCACACAACACCTATAGAGAACACCACCAAAAAGATTTCAAAATCACATATAAAGATAATAACCACCTACCGTATGTTGGTAGATGTATGCACGTTTGATATTATCCTCTAACTTGAACTGATTCAGAATAAATCATAATTTTAGACAAATACCATCAAAAAAGGGTAAAATATACCACACAAATTTAGAACACTATATGGAGAGATAAAAGGAAAAGATAAGTAAAAGAACTTTAGATCTTACCAATGTGGTTCAAACGCACACAATGGCTTGAATAATAGAGTCTAAATGAGTGGTGTGGTTCAACGCCTAAAGGATGAGGAGAAATGCCAATCCCCTCTATTGTGCATGCAGTGGAGAAGAATAAAAAGAATAAATAAACTAAATAGAAGGGAGGAAAAAATGGTAATTTTTCCTCTTTAATGAGGCACACAATTTTCTCAAACAGTTTGGATAATCGTGCACTAACCTCGTGATACCCACTATCCAAAGGGGCACCTCGCACAGTTGACCCACATGGTTTTCCAAACCATGTACCAACCATGTAAATCACCTTTGATAAAAACTATAGAGGTTTCACATGTTCATTCACCCCCTCCAATATGATTTTAAAAACCATGTCCATAAGACCTAGAGGGTCGCACAGTTACACCTAAGAGGTAGCACGGTTTGTCCAAACCATGCGCCCCAGTCTACACTCCTCAAAAAATTGTGTTTTCAGCATCTAACACACCAAAAACCAAACCAAAACACTAAAGTATTTTCCAAGACTCTAAAACCATCCAAAAAAATGTCTTGGGTCAAATTAACTTTCATAATTAAGTCCCTATAATCAAGAAAAGATTTGATCAACCCACGAAACTCTAAAAAATCAAAATGGGTGAGGAATTTGACCCACTCCAAAAAAACCTGGGACGTTAAAACTATTTTTCTATTTTCTAAGATTTTACATTTATATACTAGATATATGATGTTTGGATATACAGATTTCACTATGTTTATATATGGTTTAAAATGGATATGATATAAACCTAATTTTTTGGGGGTTTCAGGTGGTAAGTCTAAGACTATAAGTACGATTGTGTGATTGATTTGTGTATCTTGAGTATGAAATAGTGGAAAATTAATAAGAGATAAAGGGCTTAGTCGATATACACTTTCTATATTTTTTTCATGCATTATATGGTCTAGTGTTTCATTATGTAATATGCATTCCATTTAATTTGATTGATTTTGTGAAAGACTTTAATTAATTATTAGAAACTATTAAAGTAATTAATGTTTTTCTGAATACTTTATTAGGGGTGATGTAATTGGTTATGTTATTTACATATATATTATTTATATTTATGATTAATTCCTTAAATAGTGAAACTTTTCTAGTAATAATTTATTTTCTACTTAGTGATGTAACACCATTCATGATTTGTTCTCTATTGAGTGAAATGTTTCTACTGGTTTTTTATTCAATGTTTAGAAAAATATTATTAAAATTGTTATATAAGTAGGGATCTTGAGCATTATACTTATTGTTTCCATTCTATGTTTTTCTAAAATATGTATTCATGGACATTTTAAGGTATATAAAACCTTTTTAATGTTTTAAAAATAGGAGAAAAATATTTTATAACCACATGTTTTAGAATGAAAAGATGTTTTGAAAAGTAATTTTTATATGGAATGGGTTACTCTTGTATAGTAAATTGGAAAAGTGTTTCACTAAATTATATTCTTAAAAGAAGAAAATAATGAGAAATTAAAAGTTTTTGGGAATTAAATGAGTGGGGTCTAAAATGAAATTTGATTTTCTATAACACTATATTGATAATTGAATGTTTTTGATAAACTAGAATTTAGTGGTGGGATATTCATAGGAAAACCCTAAGTGATTATTATGTTTGGAAGCATCATAAGATTTAATTTGGATAAATTTTCAATATTTTGAGGATATTAGGCATATTAGTGTGTTTTGGGCTATTATAATCTTATGTTATATAGTGAATTTTATTGGTTTTGGGAGTTAACCATCAGAAGATTTGTGTATATTTTGGTTTATATAATGGAGTTCTCATTATGAGTTGATGGTTAAGAGATGTAGTGAGCTTTTGGATTAGATTCTAGTTTAGATTTTCATGGATGGAAATTTCTATATTGGGGATTTTTTAGTGACTTGTTTCCTTGTGGTTTTATTAAATGTGAAAATTCAATTGAAATTGGGAATTTAAAGTGATGAAAATATGGGATTGATTGAATTATTAGAATTTGATCAAGTGAGTGATCATTTTTTGTATTTTAAGAAGCTTAGAGTGGGTAGTTAGTAATGGTGTGATAAGTGGAAAGGATTATAGATGGTATTTTTGGATTTTAAAAGGCTTAAATTTATGGGTGGTGGTTGTATATATCCACTGAGTACCCAGTATCTTATCATCAAGTACCTGGTAGAAAATCTAGTGTGGTTTTCCCCACTGGACTACCACCAGGTACCCAGTGGGACTCCACTGGGTACCTGGTGGTGTTCTTCTTGTTTTTTTAAAAGGGGTTAGAAGGTTATTTTACCCTTAATTATTTTAACCCCAACTAGGGTCTCCCACAGTCCTCATTTATCCACATCCATCTACGCACCCATTAATATCTCTTTTTTCCTTCTTCCTCCCATATTTTCCCTTTGATTCATGGATTATAAAATGGTTCTAGCTCACCAAAACTAGGTCAACCACCTCTTTGACTTCACTTATTCTATTTTCTATCCCTCTCCTCTAATTTATTTTTCCTTGGTTAGGGATTTTGAGTTTTGATTTTACTAAGGCATGGTGAAATCACCTCATGGATCAGGTCTTCCTCTTATCTTGATTAAAGGAAGCTAAAATTAGTTACTTGGATTCTATTGGTGGTTTTTTGGTACAAGGTGGGTGTTGTATGATTTATTCTAGTAATTTCATGAACTTAAGATAAAATTAAAGGATATTTAGGTTGTGTTATTTAGGTATTCTGTTTTTTATAATATTGGATTCATTTTTGGAGATATCTACCTAGGTTTTATTCGGTTTTACTTATTATTTAATCATGGAAATTGATTAATTTGGATTCTTAGGTTGTAAAAATTTATTTAATGGTTATTAGATGTTGTTTGATTATCATTGGAGTATATAGAGCTCATTAAGTATTTAATAATCTCAGTGGCATCAATCCTTCATGTGAGATTTGAAATATACTTAAGATATACCTTCAACTTGTTTTCTAAAGCATTAAAAAGATTGAATATATTTTTTGAATTATGAATGGGTAATTTTACAATAATATTTTGATATATAAAGTAAAATATTTTTTATGGGATTTTACATTAAAATGTTTAACGGTTTACATTTATCCTTTTTTTCTTTAAAACCTTGATTATAACCTTGTTAAAATTAATTTTTTAGTAAATTCCTTGTCATTCATATTTATGTTTTATTTGAATAAGTAAATTTCAGTATATTTAACGGTTGGTTTTTATTGGTTTCATTATACATCCTTGTATGTTTTTCTATGGAATATATAATTTGATAAAGGTTGGTTGTCTATGTATAACTTATTTACATTATTATTTTATTCTTGGATTCTTATATAAAGTATGTTAATCTTGTTGTACTATTTGATAATTACATATTCCTTGAACTTAAAGTGTGGTCATGTGTTATTTAATTATTACCATTCTTTAATTTATAGAGGTTATAATTTTAAAAAATATAAAGTTATAAATGGTATTAAAATCCATAATGGGATGTTTTTTGTGATATATATTTAGGATAAATCACTTAACATTATTTTGATACACACATGTGTTCTCTTATATTGTGATTTGGGTCAATAAATAAAGTTAATATATGATTCATACTTATGTTATGTTATCTTGAGACTTTATAGAATAAGTGAACTAAGCTTTTAAAACCAATTTGTGTATGATATGACTATGCCTTATTTAAAATTTCTCTCTGGAATCCTTTATCATGTATCATAAAAGAATTAATTTATTTCCACTATAAATTTATTGAATTATAATTCAATGAAAAATACTTAACCTTGGTTAAGAAATTTAATTTATGAATAAATAATTGAAATATTGATAAAATGGGGAGGGAATTTTGGTTCTTAAAATTTTTTAGTTCTAAAAACTTAACTTAAATTTTTATATTCATAAATTTTAATTTTATTTATTAAGGTATTGATAATATAATTGGTTTTATTTAAAGTTTTTTAGTTTGTATAATGTTTATTTTTAAAACACATTCTTATTAAAATTCATTCTTCATTAATTTGATTCGTTAAATAATGTTTTGTTCAATATCACTTTTCTAATTAAAACTATAATTTTCTGAGTATTGATTATATTTGTTTTAATAAAGTGTCAAGTAAGTGAATTTGTATTAAACTACTCTTAAATGTCAAAAATATTAATTATAAAATTTTCTTCATAATTTTTGGAGTACCAAGTTGGTATTTAAACTAAACCTTAAATTGGGTAAATGGTTTTTATGCATATTTAATTAAAGTATTGGGAATAAAGAGGGGTTTGAACCAAAATTTAATTATATAAAGTATTAATTATAGAACTACACTATCTTGGTTGTTTGTTGTGATTTTACTTATATTCTGTATACATTGCTTTCAATGTTCCATGGATAATGCCTCATTTGGCATGTTGTTTACATGTCCTAATTATTTTTTATGTATTGTATGTTTCCTTTTTTAGCCTACCACTGGTGTGTTTTATATATTGGTTATTCCATGTATTATGAATAATTTGGATGGATAATAACATGATTTATTACTTTCCATGTTATATTTTATCCATGGAATAATTTTCTAATTATTTTTTGTATTCATGTAACATGGAATTGTATCATTTTGATATTATGTTCTGTGTTTTATACATGTTAATTTGAGTCTTTATGATATATATTATGGATAAAGTGTTATATTTATATTTTATACTTCATACTAGATATACTAGGGGGTGAAAGAATGAGACAGGCTCTCAGTGCCTTGACTTGGTCTACATTTTCCCCTTTCTTAAAGGGATGGGATGCAATATTGCCTTTACTTCATATACACTATATTTTATTCCCTTTGGTTCACAAGTATGTTTTCTTTTGATCCTTAAGTTGTTTAATTTAATTTTTGTAAGTTTTGGAGGTTCATGGTGGATTAAAAAAGTTTTTATACCTTTCATGCTAGTTAAGAAGGACCAAAACCATGGTGGAGGAAGTGGTGTTCCTATAAACCTCTTATGTGAAATCGGTAGGGTTAAAATGAACAACGGTTGGGTGTGGTCTCAGTTGGAATGCACTGGGTGTTTTCCTATCGACTACAGGTAGAGAGACCTCACCACACCATGGTGTAGGCTATTATGAGTCTCAAAAGACTTAGGTTTCTATAACTTGCCACAGCCAGTCCCCATGGTCTATCTCCTGGGAAAATACACCACATTGTGGTAGGAAAAAATAGGTCATGGTGATAGTTGTTTTAGAATTTTAAACACTCAAATGGCCACCTAATATTCTAGGGAAAGTTACTCTAGTTGGTTGAAAAATTAATGAGGAGTTTTAATTCATATTTTGACTTGATTTCTCTCTATTAAACTGATTTTTATCCTTTATTTAGATTGAACTTCAGATTGATAATTCTTCAAAAAGGTTTTTTGAGCATTCATCTTTCATCAAATATTAACTTAGGGTGATTCATTTCTTCTTAGGCATACTATTTTTGAACATAGCTTCATTAGGACCTGATCTATCCAATTATAGTATCTTAAGGTGACTAGGTTTTCTATATTAGTGAGGTTGGTGTCTGTGTACAATGGCTCTATCCCTTTATTTACCTTGTGTTCTTTTAAATTTCTTTAGTTTTATTTATGAAATTAATTTATTTGAAATATATAAGTGTTTTTTTATAAAATTACATCTTGTGTGTATTTAGAAATGATATCTAAAGGGGTTTTGTTTTAAAAATAATTTTTTCACACCATGTACTTGATTAAATTCCTCTAAGATGGTTTTGAATCTAAAATAGATTTACAAGCATGGGAGTGGTAAAGTGTCACATATGAGAATGTTTTGTAAAATTTTTAGCATGGTTTATTGAATTTTTGGTGAAAACATAACACATGGGGATATTTTGGGAACCTTGGGTGAGGACATGTGCACACCTTAGTGATTATGGAACCACTAAGGGATATGGTTTTGATACCAAAAAACTGTATAAGGAATCGGTATTATAGGATTCATATTTATATTGTCTTATTGTTCCTTGTGTATCCTAGTTATGTATTCCCATAGTCAAGATCCCAATTATGTTTCACACTCTTGGTTTAATTTATGTATAATATTTTAAATTCTCACTTAGTGATCTTTTGAGTTATGAATGATTTTATCATTTCCCTCTATATGGTCATTCATGTTGATTTCCATATTCATGTGTCTTTGAATATGAAATTTTTTTAAAGTAAAAATCAAAGGATGATGCATGTAAATTCTATTCAAATAAAACATCTTTATAAACATTTTTTGTCTTTAAAAATAGAACAAATGGTTACATGGTGACAGAAATTTAATATAATCTTATTGGTATCCTATTGTATGTTTTCATCACACCCTACATATGCCTTTGAGTGTATACTAATTTGGTTTTGTAGGATACAGGTAATGGTAAGGGTGTCATGTAGGTTTTCAGTTTCCCTTGGTTGTCACTGTCTTGATAGTGGGTTGGTATGATGGTGACATATGTTCACATAGAGATTTGGTCTTTGGATTTGGTCTGGATTTTTTTTGTTTCTGGGTTTAGCCTTTTGTCATGGTTTGTATGTCTCATTCTTGTGCGCTCTTTTATTCCATGACATACTTGGTTTTTTATCTATTTTTAATTATAAATGAGGCAAGTTTTGGTTCTTATGTTGATATCAACCTTGGGGAAATCCATTTTGGTTAATGTTTCATGTCAACCTGGGTTGCTTCATTACACTATTTCCTTTCACTAGGATGAATATTGCACCCTAAATTTGTTATATTCATTCATATTAGATTCTAATATTAGTCTTAAAGAAGGTGTTTATAGGTATGTACTCTCATGGTATAAGTTGTTATTTTATATATTTTGTATCCATTTATAATTTATTATCTATACAATATTTTTATGCATTGATTATTTTCTATAAATCTAATTTATTATACAATTATGTAAATTTATAGATAGTTTCATGCATAAAATTGTTTATTTACTATGTGAACTGAGACACCATTTTCTATGACCTACTAAGTATTTATTTTCATTCCATGCATGTTCACTTAAGTGGATATGTAGTTACACTTACTATATTTTAGGTATAATCAAGCACATTGATAGCTTTTAGATGCCCATAGTTTTTCTAGATGTATATTTTTTAGGAGAAAATTTATTTTCCACTATCTTATTGGAGCTTAGGAGTCTATTTTTTGAAGGAGTTGTATCACCACATTTATTTAAACTATTTTTTTATATTACCTAGTCTCTAATTTTTGGATTTTGGATATTATTTTATATTTATATAGATTGTTTTTATGTTTTTTTGAATTCATATATATTTCAGTATCATTTCTTTTATGTTTTTATATAAAGTACCATTATCATTTAAGTTAATCCTTATGATTAATAGTGTTATGTTGATTTTCAGTAATTTCCGACATACGAATGAGTCATACTATATTTTTAGAAGAATCTTGACATAACTTTATTGATTAATTTAAGTGGTAAAATAATTCCCCGATGATAAACCAAGACTCACTACACTATTATCCAGCCTCTGGGAAGCGAGGAATGCTCCTGGATTTAATGGCAGTTTAATTCGGGTACTATTCTGGTTTCAAGTTAGGGTCATTATAGGAATTATATGTATTAATATAGATGGTATAATATTAGGGATATTGGTTTATATCCATATAATTTCCATTTTACAGTCTCTTAAAAGATCAATATATTTTAATTCATGCTTTCGAGAGAGGTTATTGGAAATAATTATGGGTTATTGGTCAACAACCTCAAGAAATGTATATTTTAGGTTATTTATAGTGATTTCAATTCAATTTATAGTGATTTTAGAATATATAGCAATGATTTTTTGGTAAGAATATCATGTAAATTATCTATCTACTCAATGTTTATCTCCTTAGTGGGAAATTCAATACAAATGGTAATTACAAAATCATTGATGGTTTCAAGACTCCTAAAATTTAATAAACCATCAATATACTTACATGCATGGAATTTTTCAAAGCCAATATAATAATTTATTAATGAATCCACACCTAAAATATCATAAATAGAAGGAAAATAAAATAGGTGTAAAAATATAAATTTAAAATTCCACCATCTAGGTGAGAACATCAATATTATTAATTGGGAGAGTGAGGTGCTCTTTAGGGGTGTGTTTCATTATATATAAAATTCTAAAATGAAAAAAAAAATCACCATGAAATTCCATGGAGAGGGCAACGTTATTTACATTAATGATTGTATTTTCAATTTCTAGAAATTACCTACCAAGAATCAGTGGTGTGTGTCCCTTGATTTTATCATACTCTATTTATATTAAATAAAATTCTGGGGGGAATACCTAATCCTTCATCATTACCAACATAATCTCTAATAAACTGATAGGGTGAATCTTGTTTCAATGATCTAATAAAATAATAGTTCATATAGACTTCAATTATATAACCTAAAAATTATATAAAATTGAGTGATCCATCAAATTAATATAATCACCAATATTAAGCATAATATCAGAGAAATAATACTACCCTATGGTTCATAGAATTGATAAGGTTCATATATTCTTTCCCTTTATTGGTAATGTTGTTTGAATCAATGTTGAGAAAAATCTCCCCATTCTTACTCTCTCATCCCCTTTAATTCGTCAATAATGGGTATGAATATTCTTGAGAAACTTAGAATGTTGAGGAATTTATTTCATTGCATCATGAAGTGGAATATAAACTTGAAATTTTTTAAATTTACCAAAATTTTCTATATCAAGTTCATTTTAAATAGATTTATTTTAGGATTAGATTATTTGGGGGAAATTAAAGAGGCACATTATAATGCATGGTCTTGATAGCCTTTTTTTAATTTTCATCTCATTTATTTTCATTGGAATATTTTTGAAGACTGAGAGTGAGAGTTTTCAAGAATATAAATTACCTAAAGGGTGTGTTTCTAATAACTATAAACTTTAGGTTGTGGTAGATCCTTACCACTGCGAAGTTTCATGAAAAAAAATATTTCCTTTATTATTGGGATTTATGGGTTCTTGGGAAGAATGTTATACAAAACCTTAAATTTTTATCTCACTAATTGTGTTTACCAATTGTACTGATTGAGTATGAAAGTATTCAATTACAGATTTAGTGGTTTATTGAAATTTTGGGTTTTGTGGTTTCATTTTATTCATCGTATCATCAAGAATTAGTTTGAAAATGGGAGGTTGTAAAGTTTCATTCATCGGAGGTAGAGGATGAGGATGATTACCTAGATCATGGTGGGACCAAAACTAATTAGGGTTGATGTAATTTCCTACTTATTGATATTTTTATTGTCATTTCCACTAATTTTTAACATTTATCATGTGGTTTTATTACTTAAATGGGGGTTTCTTCTAAAATAGAAATCCTATAAATATTTATACACAAGTCTCAAATGAATCCTAAATTGGATTGTATTGAATAGAGAAATGAGTGTTATCAGCATAAATATCTCAATGAAAAGTAATGGATGGATATTTATAATTACTTTGATCTATAACCATCTATCATGAAAGATTATACATTTTAAAAGTTTAATTCCCACCTTTTTTTCAAGTGCATAAATTTTTTTCACATGATAACCTCTAGTGGGTTTTATCACTCATGTCTTAAATTACTATGAATTTTGAGTTATGTTGGTTATTATATCATGAGAAAAATTAATTATTTTATCCACTATATAACTTCTTGTTGTAATATTGATCATTACATGGTCCATGGAGAAAATTATTTCATAGAAGTATTGAATTATTAGTTAGTTTCTAATTTAGTGGTGAGGGTAACTAGAGAAAAATCCTCTAAATATCTCTCAATATTCATGAAGGGTCTCCCATTGTGTTTTCCTAATTCCATATATTTATTCATTGATGGATATATTGTGGTAAACAGAGAAAAACATTTATAAAAAGTATTGTTTAAAGTCAAACTAGCTCTAAATAGTGGTAGGCAGGTAATATAATCAGTTTTTAGATACAACATCGAGAGATGAAGGGAAGTACCCAAGTCTAATAAGGTCTTTGGAAACACCATGGGGTTTCATGTAAAACCACAAAATATAAAACTCATTAAGGTGTTTATGTGGTTCCTCACTAAGAAGACCATGTAATTTTGGGAGTAGGTGGGTAAGGCTTGATCTAAGATCAAATTTGGTGGCCTCCTATGGATACTTGATGCATTTAAGTTGGTGCTCCACATCAGGTGTGGACAATTCTTTTATTATTCTATTATTTACAAAAGGTATTAATTGGTGTCAATCTTGGTTTAATTGAGAACTTCTTAATGTTTTTTACAATATAATCCTCAGTGGAATTTTATTTATCTACTTAATAAGATCTATTTTTTGTGCAAAAGTGTTTTTTCAAGTTTAGATTTTATTTCAAGTAAATTACCTTTAGATGATATGCTCATAAAATGAGTTAGATCGACCTACAAGTGAAAATTATTATTTTACAACACAAGAGTTAAAATAAAAAGATACAACGAGAATAAATAAAAATAATGAAAAAAAAAGAAAAGGGAGAAAATATGTAAAATAGAAAAAATACCCAAAATGGGGACCAAAAAAAGAAATTTAACCAAAATAGGGTTGATCTAATATTTTTATTCTTATTTAGAATATTAATTAATCCTTTTATACTAATATTCAGCTCATTCTAAATAATTTAGATCAATTTGGTATATTTGATCCTAATATAATCATTGTATTTGGCTAAAAAAGTAGAAGAAAAAATTAAAATAAAAGAGTAAAATTAATAAAAATAAAAATTTATAAGTTATAAACTTGTAATAAATGATATTATATTCCCCAATAATGGTTCTAAAATTTTGATCACATCATCTAACATGTTAAAATTGAATTTAATTTTACTATATTTCCAGTATAACATAACATAGTTCATTTACCAAGGAAGCAAATACAAATAAATTAATAAGGATTAAAACATCATGAATTCAGATAAGGATAAATAAAAGTGGGGTTTGAATATTGAGATAATTTTTAAAAACAATCTATTAAGAGAAATAAATAGTTTGAGAAATTGTGATCAACTCCAGTGTTGTGTTTTGATGCTCATTTATTTTAATACACAAGGGATATGAGATAAATCATTGATTCCTTGATGTATACTACTTGAAAAAATAATGGTATATGATTTCATACTAGGTTAACACCTCATATTTAATTTATCAACTGATATTTATTACTATTGACCGCTTGAAATCAATAAAATCATGTTTGGTGTTGGACATGAACTCATTAAGGAATCTCATAAACAACATGATGTGATGGAAATTTTTTAACATTTTCCATAATGATATCATGAAAATATATATTTTATCACGATTATAATATTTTGTGTTTGATAAACTAATCCAATTCATAATAACATTCATGAAATAGGAAAAGTGTTAGAAGAATCCCAATGACTCAAATCATCACATGATTTAGTTTATGTATGATAGAATGATAATTCATATTCCCATGATTCATATGTTGGAATACCAACATAAATACATAAACAAGAGGTAGGATTGAATAAAAATATATAAAATTACTTGGAGTTCAATTATCTTACCAAGAAGTACAAGCAATAATCTTGAGATTACAACATGGAACACACCCTAGATTGATCATTAAGGGGTTTATAAGTACATGGGAGAGAAGAAGATAAAATTAGATGAATAAATCTCTCAATATTAATTAAAAACTATATATGGATGTGAAAAACTTTCAAATGGGTTATTAAGTTATTTTAATTATATTTTTTACAAGTTGGCTCCAAGAAAAGTCAGCGTTCAATGGGTAGAGGTGAGTTTTCTATGAAATATTTTTCTACCCACTCGAGCCACCATGATGACTCACTTATCCATCAAATATTGACATGAAATTTGGTGGAGATGTGGGAATTTGATTTAAATTTATAATGGAGATGGGATCATCTCAATTATAGATTCATAGTCTAACATATGACCCATTTATAGAAGTTGGATCCAAAATTCCTCCTCATTGGGGGCCTCTTGTGTTTGGATACAATAGTTGTAAATGATAATTTCATTTCATTAACTTTGTTTCATAATCCATGACATGGTATCCACTCAAAAAACATGAGTATATCTTGATTAGAAAAGCATATCCATGCCCAAATAAGAAGTGAATGAGATTTTTATGTGTCTCATGACTGCTCACACACCAAGGGATGAATATTCCTAAAAAAATTATGGTCTAGTAACATGGTGGTGAGAACCTTATTATGATATTAGGTCATGTATTTCACACATTTTTTATTTAAAAAGAGTTTTGATGCATTAAAATCCATTTTTGAGGGTTTTATAGGCACTTTTGGCCTTGTAAAATAATTGATATAGAGAAACCTTATAGATAAGGGAGTGGTTCATTTCATGGGATTTTATTTGAATTCTTGTGAAGAAAAATATATTTATGTAATAAAATTTATGACTATTTTAAGTCAGGTATTATTTTGGAATGAAAGAAAATCAGAAAAGACTAATTTTTAGAAAAGCTGGTAGTTAAACAATATGGTCAATACACAAACCGCATAGTCATTGTGTGAACCACGTGATCACTATACAAGATTATAGTTTACAAAGCATATTTTCTTTTATAAAGAAACAATTCACAAATATCCTAGAATTTTTGAAAATTTCTTATATTTTTTCATGGAGTCTGTCATTTGAAATGAAAAAATAGTGATTCGAATCTCGTTGTGTGGTTTCTTTATGATCCCTTTGACATTTGCGACTCGAAGATGCTGATATTTTATTCGTTGCATGGTCCCTTCATGAAACTATTTCATGATACCCTTGTCATTTTTTGTGGAAAGGTGATCATTCTAGACCATCATAAACCACCCTCATGAGTCCCAATCATACACAAGCATAGTATGCAGTCATTTACTCCCTATGAAATCACCCATTTTAAATGGAAATTATTCACCAATACCTATAAATATTAACCCAAAATTCAAGGAAAAGTATACACTTATATTAATACATAGAGAATTCAGGTTCCAAGGACCTCAAGACACCCTCATATAATATTGAGTTCAAACTAAGGAGAGAGAGGGCCTTTATAAAGTAGTATTGTAAAATCCCTTCATAAAGCATACCCCGTAAAGGCGATTCATGAATCAATCTCACGAAGTCACCTCATGAAGCACTCCAGGAAGGCCCTTAATGATCCATGTTCATAGACACCCCCTCATAAACTCCATTGACAAAGAAATTACGTTAACACACTTCATAGACATACCTTCATAAATCATATACACCAACACTATGAAAACCCCCTTCATGAACTCTAGAACATAGTTCCATCCTTAATGAAGACCCATACATGACCACCCCCACCCACTCATGGAATCTCATATGTGAACACTCCTTCATGGATTCCCCTTACACAGACCACCTTTCACAAGTCCCATACATAGACTACCCTTCACGAGACCCTTATGCATAGACACTTCATGAGCCTCCCTAATATTCTAATTTTTTTCTAGATCACCTACCTAGGTTACCACTAGTCTCTACCATGAGGGACACCTCCCCCACACCCCCGATCAGGATTAGTGATAGGTTTTTGTCCTGAGACTTTGACTCGATCCCTTCACTTCTGTCATCAACCCCCATAAAAATTTTATAGTCTCACCAAAACATTCCCAGTCTGGCCATACCAAATATGGTTTGTGATGCTACCCTAAATTTTAAACCAACAATACCTTGAATAAAGATACTTCTCCTAGTTTATCTCATATAACTTTAGTCAATATACTCCTCTTAGTTATACAATATTCCTTAATTTGATATACACTCATCATCTTCCTCGTTGATAGTCTCAACCCTATACCTCCATCAATAAGTCATACATACCATATCTGGTCCTCTTATTGGGTGTAATACCCAAGACATACCTTCACCTTACTCACCTACTAGGCTAGGTATTTTAAGGTAGCATAATTTATAAGACCCACTCGATATCCTATTGTTTCCCATTTTATAAAATAGGAACCCAAAGGTTATACCTACACATAAAACTTATTCAATATCCCATTTTACACTTTTGTGTGATATGGTTAATCATTTACTATCTCTTGTTTCTCACAATAATAATGACACACATGGTATTAGAGATTTTAGTCAATCATTTTGTTATCATGATTGAGACACATCATAGTCTAAAATAGGAAGAACATAGTATTCCTAGATGTGGGGATCTAAAATATATAACAAACTTCCTTACAGCATGATGATAAACTTTATGGACCAATCCCAACACATGAACTTAAACTATATACATAAAAATTCATGGATATGTGGGATGCCTCTTTGAGGTTCAATCCCAACATACTCAAACATAATTTTTCTCTTATGTGAAGTGTATAATATAACCCATTATTACCTTTAGTTGAGATACTCTTCTTGATTTATTTATATACACATTTAGTTGAGATATTCCTTTTAGTTTCCTCTAATCTAGGACTCCAATATAGTGTAAGCGCCAACCTAATTTAGCTGCCTCTTATATAATGAGCATAAGAGAACCATGTGATGAGAATGAGATTATCCAAACCCTTCTTAGGTAATGAGCCTAACAATATCATGATCAAATTCCCCTATTTGAAAATCTTATGACCCCTTATGTGATGATCATAGGGCCTCCTTATATTGGCGAGCATAAGGAAAAACATCTTTCTTTGGTGAAAATTTAGGGACTCCTCTGGTGAGGAGATGAGGATGCCTCTAGTGATAATATAAGGATTGTCTATTATCTCTCATGTGATGTGCATGATATTCCTTAATGTAATTACATGAGGAAGATAACATGGGCCTCCTACCAGGTATAGGCCCCAACCATAAATTGTCTTATTTAGTTACCAACAAACAAGATGAACCAAAAAAGGATGGTCATGTGTCAGTACCACACCAGGAATTGTTTGGTACCTTTGGACCAGTAGTCTAATCTGAACAACTTAAAACTTCTTTGAAGTGGTCATGGTTTCCCAACTTTAAAATTCACTACATTCTTCCCTATCACACGACCTTAAAATGTACAACATGTCTCGTTAAGTGGCAATGAACTGTGTGGAATTTGATTCCCCTCATATAGGAAGCTCTTATTATGTGATCGATCCCAATACCATAAACACTCACCACCTCCCTAGATAGTGATAAATTATAAAGAATCCATCTAGGTGTATTTAAACCAAATAAATTCTAATTAATAATAAAAATTTGAGAACCTATAATACATACAAATATTCACATCAACACATGTTGGGATTTGGGAAGGATTCATGAAACATGTCTTAAATCTATAATATAGTACCATAGTAGAAAATAATTACACCCAAAAGGGTTATATAAGCCCAAACTCCCATTCTATAGACCAATGTTCATTCTTTGGTGTCACTGGTAAAGTCCCAATGACCATCTACCATTAAAAAGCAGGTCTTACCCATCTCAAAACATCGTCACATGATCATGCATCAGAGTTTCCATTAGAAACACCAGTCTTTGGTATAATAGAATGAATCTAATCTCTATTACCCATGAATCATATAAAAAATGAATTTTAAATTTTTAATTCATATTTATAATTTTATCATAATAATACACACATGATTTCTATTTGGATTACAAAGTTGTTTTTTAACCTATTTTTTATAAAAGAATTCAAGATGTATTTAGAATGAAAAATGATCAAATAATGGGATATTAATACCCATAAATAGTGTAAATAGAATGTATAAAGATGAAAATTTATGATAAATCGATTTGTGATCAGGTACTACCAAAATTTTATTAGATCCCCATAAAACTCCCAATAGACCCCCATCAGTTTCCCAATGGAAAGGGTAGTGGTAATACACTACCAACCAACTCATTGGTTTCTTGGTGGGAAATGAAGCATCCCAATGAAACCCAATTATCACATCCTATGATGAATAATATTTCTTTACCCCATTCACCAATACCGTTATGATGACCCTTTATCCCTAGACCACTCATCGGTGTCTGAATCGGGGTACCACACAACCTTAGGTGTTCCTCCCCATACTTTAGAGGTTTTCAACTAGAAATGATGGTCTAAGGTATTACCATGGAGATACTATACCCTCATATCAAAGTAAAAAAACAAAAGAAATAAAAAAAATCATACTCAACAATAATAAGAGTATGCAAAATTTAATAAATAAGAATCATGTTATAACAGATGAAATATAGAAACATATATTCATATATCCCAATTGACTGCTCATTGGGTTGATCACATATAAAAATAAAAAATATAAAAGGAGGATTACCATTATCAACTATACTAAGGGTTATAAGGTAGCTCAAGGTTATTAAAATTAATATCCCTAGGCCAACCATTCTCATTCCATCACTCACCCTTCCTCAAAGGGAACCAAGGGTTCCTACTAAAGTCCACTCAGTTTCATAAAAAATCTACCCCTCACCTCCACCTAACTCATAGCATGTATTTTTAATCAAAACCTCAACCATAGGTGGTTGACGTATCCACTATTATTTAAGGTTTCATCATGTAACTTAACACATGCATTTTATCCACAGGAATTAATAGAAAATTCATTTAATTTTAAGGTTGATTACACATACACTATGACACCGCATATTACATGTTATATGAAAACATGCCTAAACTATAGGGAGATGTTTAGGAACCACCTTCCTCGCATGGAGTTACTCCATTTAAGCATGCTCAGCCACCAACTAATCTCATCCAATCTTATATCATCACCCAAGGTCTCATCTCAAGCCACGACATCCAAATAATTAATTATAAATAATTTTATAATTGATTGATTAATTTACCCAAATAGTCATAATCACCTAAAATCTCATCAATCCATCTCACTGCACTGAAACTATGACTAACCACACCTAAAGAGAAGATAGTGTAACTATAAGACCCCGGGGCACCCTGAGAGGGGAGGGGTGAATCAGGGTGTCAACTTTTTCTTTTAAAACCAAGGATCTTGTTCCCACATTGGTAGGAACTGGTAAAACCTGTATGATGGATTTGATCAGTAATGAAACATTCACATGCAAAGAGATGACATCGCAATTTTTACTTGGTTCACCACAAAGGGCTACGTCCAAGGAGCATACGCCAACAGGTTTTCGGTCGTACCAAATTCCATTATTCTTCAGTAGTTGTGGATTACAATGGTTCGGGCACAGTCACTATGTCCCAGGCTCACTGCCTTTACAAAGGTTCAGGGATAGCTCACTGCTTCCCTCGGGTCACTCCCGTTTACTCCCCCTGGCTCACTGCCCTTGGTGAAGTCACACTCAGTTTATAGACGTGAAGGTATCTTCAATAGATTTGCATTGAATTCTTTTGTCTCTTGTTCAGCATGAGACAATTCTTGCATCAGAGTACTGAGTTGATGCTCTTTTGTATTCAATCTTCTTCTTTAGTGAAATAACTGAATGCACTAAATCTTCTTCTTCTCTTCCTTTGATTCCCAATACCGTCACCTAAGTGTCTCGTTATACTTCCCTCATTCTATGCATATCTGAGTTTAGTTGCACAATCGTTCTTATTCTCTTTTCAAATCACAATGAGGGTGTTAAACACCAGTCATGTGAGTGCATTACTAATTCTCTTCATAAAACCGAATGGTTCACTATTCTTCTGTCTTCGCAATGCAGATTTGAGAGTGCTAAGAACCTGTCAAAGGCCTGCGGGACCACAAATTTTTCGTGCACCCTTCCCGGTGCCTTGGGTGTAAAATTCAAACCTTGCACATAAAAATATATTTTTGGTGCAAAAAAGGCTTTTCGCGCAAGTCTTCTTTTTCACGCAGAACTTCTCTTTTTCGCGCAACACCTTCTTTTTCGCGCAACACTTCTTCTTTTCGCGCACCACTCTATACCTTAATTTTTTCACGCATCAGAGATCGGGATTTGTCTAAGTGTCGAGCCTCTCCAAATGATAGGGGTTCACCTCATATTTATTGGCATTTTTGATCCTGCGCGTAAAACCCCTTCCTGCGCGTAAAACTGTCTCTCAGTTCTTTGAATTACGCGCACCTTCCTTTTATTCTCACGCACCACCTTGGTTTTTCGTGCATCTCATTACTTATCTAGTTTTCATCATTCTGAACATGAATCCCCTCTTGTGCATAAAAATTCAAACCCACATTTTTCACACAACCAACTTTATGCGCACGAGTTTGATTTTCCGCACACATGGCGCGAACGTCTCTGATTTTTCACATGCCTCTTGCCTTTTTCGATTTTCTGTATTTCTGATTCGATACACCACTTGCGTGAAAAACTCACCCAGCTATTCTATGCACAACATTTTTCTGTGCACATACCCATTTTTCCACGCATAGCTCTGGTTTTTTCACACAACTCATGCCTTTACCATTTTTCACTGTTTTGATTCTGAAACACTATTTGCGCGAAAAACATCGCTCCACTATTTCGCGCACCATGCTTTTTTTCACGCCCAGATCAAGTATTTCGCGCACAGTCCTTATTTTCTGTGCACCACTTACTCTTTGTGTTCAC
This sequence comes from Viscum album, assembly GCA_963277665.1. Taxonomy (NCBI): domain Eukaryota; kingdom Viridiplantae; phylum Streptophyta; class Magnoliopsida; order Santalales; family Viscaceae; genus Viscum; species Viscum album. Next base: position 1,189,633,561 of record OY728123.1, on the reverse strand, counting down.
CTCCTTTTATAGACAATCCATGTCTTCATTTTGCGATTTTGAGGCCCAAAAATTTGTCAAACACTGGGAAACAGCGCCACCTTCAATATATGCTTCGGTCGTAACCTTCATTCTTTTTTTTGGTGATTTTCCTTCTTCAAAAACTCTTCTGCTTTCATCAAGAACTCCACTATAGTGATATATATCCTTTGATAGAACAGATTTAGCATCATCATATGTTGAGACAATGTGAAGTGCATGGTCATCTCATAATTTCAATCCCTTGCACACTTTCTTCTTCTTCAATCATCATTCTCTACTTCATACAAAACATATGATTCAATTATTCAAGAAGTCTCTTTCATGGTTCTCATGCAATCATGAGGAATTTCATGGTCTTCATCAAAACACCATTCTTCTTTAATCATTCTCAGATGGATTATACCTCACATTCTTCATTGTTTTAAACAATGTGTCACCTTTGACACATGTTCTTTGAACTTATGATCAGTACAACAATCATCTGAATTTCCATTCCTCTATTTCATTGGATTACTTCTTGATCTCCTTCATTTTGATCTTCATTGACAACTATTGACAACAAATACAACCTTATACACAAAGTGGTTCCAATAGTAACCCTGAATCTATCCCAAGAAAAAACCATAACATTTTGTTCCTCGTCAATAACCAATTTCATCCAATTTAGTCCAAACCCAAGAAAAATATATAGGGATAAAACCATCAATTAAATGAAGATAAATAGTATGAAATCATACTTATATAATTTTCTTTATCTAAGGCATGCAAGAAAACCCATCATCCATTATTGATTCCCCCATGATCAGGTGGAATGAGCACAAAAACCCAAAGCTAAAATCATCATGAATCAGCAGCTAAAAATGGAAGGAAGAACATAAGTATAGATAGAGAAAATCACCTTGAATCACTATGAAAAATGACACAAAAGTACCCCTATTAAGGAGTGATTGCATGGGAGTAAGAGAGAGGGAGGATTCGACCAAATATCCCTCCCCCACATAGCTATTTTGAAAAAAAACAAAGGGAAATGACTGGTAAATTACCAATCTTACCCTAATAAAAAACCCACCTAGGAATCAGTTTTAGTTCATCCCTCCTAGGTCATAATGAGACCACCCCATGTAGAGGGACTGGACCTTGGCCTATCTCTATCATAGTGAAGCCCTTATGAGGTCATGGTATAACCACCTTTGGATAGGGGACCCAATCCCCAACAAACATCATCGCGGTGTGACCCCCTATGGGTCATGACACAATGCACCATCTTCTAATAGAGGAATAATACTCCCATCTCTCACACAATGAAGTTCCCCAAGATACATGTTGTGGTGCCTCATTATAGGTCATCACGGTGTGACCCTCACTTGTTGTGGTATGACAGACCACTTGTAGTAAAAATAGATAAAAAGAGGTGGTCACCCTAACCCCACTCCAAAGATAACCCAAGAACCTGAATTACCTCTCAATACTTAATCCATATCTAAAAATACCTCCTCAAGATGTTCCAATCCTCATAATTCTGATATGAATCATGGTTCTCAATACACCCCTTCTCCAGGACCAAAAATTCAAATTCCTTCTTAATTTAACAACTCGTAATGAAATAGGGTTTTGTAACCTCCTCATCATAACACCTCTCATCCCAGAAAATTCTTAGTGGTCATTATCCATCAATCCCAAACTACCATGATTTTCAATTCATAGTTAACTCATTGTGTTCAATCCCAAATGTCGAACAAGATTCCACTACGCAACTATAAACACTGATGCATAGTATTCTCCAAAATTCGAGCTACTCACCCATTACCATTGCTAATATTGAGATATTTATCAACTACACACATATATATCAAGACACTAAAGTTTCATAAACTAATTCATCCCCAATATCATGGTTCTCCCCACCACAAGTCTCTTCTCAAAAATGCTAATTTTGAGCCATGGTGCTCCCTACTATATAAATTGCCTATTGAAATGCATTCTAGTGATCCAATGACACACTTGATGCATTTTATACCTTAATAAACCTAATATCTATCAAAAACATTGGTCAAACATCCTCTAGATGACCTTTCCTAAAAATTCTCGGTCTCACCCACCAACGCACTATCACATCGCCCAATCATGATGCCTACATCCCTAGAGGCATCCTGAGATCATTTGAACACCCACATCGAATTCTATACCAAAAACATGGTGTAATTACATGATTGGATCACTAACCACCTGCACCAGTTATTTTCCTATAACCTCAAGAACCAGATCACCTATGATCTAACTCACTCTAAAGTCACATTAAATCTATCCCAATTATGGTGAAAATATCCAGAATATATCTGAAACCACATCTAAACCCCAAATATAGTTCTTAACAAGGAACTGGATAATCAGATCTACCTACAAATTGACATCCTAATGTCATCTCAACCATTGCTATATCCACAACCCTACCAACATGATAGTTGTTCCTTTACGACCGATAAGATGATCCTCACCATATAATTATCCTAATCATCACTTCACAAAATTGAAACATTGATCTCTATATACCATGCTCCATTTATCGCCATTCATAATGATTAGATGTGGTCATCCCACTCATACCCGAGTGCCAATGCAAAGCATTGATCGCTAATCATTCCAAGCTTACTAGGAATTTCATCCAAGACATCCATCAAATTTCATCTAAAATGAGGGTCGCACCCTCTAAAATATGATCATGTTCTATCCACCATATAGATTCCTTTATACCACTCCTTAAGCACCTACCCAACCAAATTTATTGATCAGATACATGTTACTCCTCTTGAACTATGATCACCCATCCCATTAACCCCTACACCATCCATCCATGATGACATTGTCTATAAAAGAGGTGAAACTTATCATTTTCAATAAAACTTTGGGCCACCGTGACCATAAACATCTTATCAGTCACATCAATTCTTAGCTCCCAACTACCTAAAAGTTTAAACCTCAACCCTAATCACATCCCAAGTGTGATCACTCATTAACCTTACTAAGATCCTATGATTCTCCTCTAAGTAGTCAGAAACTAGGGGATTTTTTCAACGTAACTAAACCACTTGAGTTCCTAAAACCTATACAATTATTAACAAACATTTATACAATCCCCTCACCAAGTCATAATTGAATGGAAACCACACATAACTGCCACACATTTTCCATCAAAAATTGAGGCTTTTACCAAAAATCTACATCAACACCTACTCTCCTCTCCTGAGGAAAAGTGATTCTATAAATAACCTTCCCATAGGTTCTTATCCATCATTCATATCGATCACATATGAACCCAATGGGTGTGAGCTCCTCTATTACTCAATCCATAACCTAAATCTCACTCCCATCATTCATGTGTCACCAAACCTAGGCTCACACTTAACAATTATCTATACACCCCTCGCGTGTCAATCTCATATAGCTAGAAGAACCTTAGTGATTTCTTCCCAACAAGCCTATGGTATCTCACCGATGCCATCCTGAGTCATATCTCATTTATCCTGGGATTACTTTCATATTTAACCAATTGAACATACCTCCCGATCATGTCAAACCTATCACACTCAAGCACTGCTCATGATTTAATATCCACGATACATAAGGCATCTCCATGTATGCACCACATATCTAATATCACTTCTAATGCATCAAACTCAATACAAAACATCTACCTCGGATTCCCTTTTATAAGGAATCACAAAGTTCTAGGCTAAATTCTCTCTCAATTTACCCTCATATATCACAAATCATCTCTAGAAATAATAAGAAGGCATCTTGTGTTTTTTTCTCAAGACACCCCACTCACCAATATCCTCAGTTTCATCTCAAAGGCACTAAACTATCCCACATATCCCACAAACCATGTCTCAATAGGTCATATCCCATAGGTAAATATATTTTCTCCCCTATCAAATGTCACAAGGAAACTCACATTCCAACACATTCACTCTAGGGTTCTCAAATATATATATATATATATATATATATATATATAATACATCATGTGATAAGTCAAATGCCCACTCTTGGTCTCCCATCCTCACCAAAAATGTTCATGACATAATAGACCCTAGAGGACCAGGACATATCCATGGACATATAATGACATTGTCCTATGAGAATTAATATTGATTGAAACCATAATCAAATGGTTCAGTTATATATAATGTCACCAAGAAGATATATGAGAAAAGACCATATAGTTTGGTCTTGAAATTTTAGGTAACCAACCCCATTTTCTTTCTAGAACCAGTAACATAATCACCCACGAGGTGTCCATTACTAAGGAATCCAATGCCTATAATAACCCACTAGAGGTCACTATATATCACTTGCATAGATGGATTGTATAACCATCATCATAGAACACCTCAATGTAATATTCACATGGTTTTTTATCAAGAGAAACTATGTGGTTCAACTGAGTATAATTCCACCAACTGGTTATATGGGAAAACACCTTATAAGTTATTGTTGAAACTTTAAATAGGTTAACCCTCAATATTCTGTGATATTAATAAAACACAAGCACATGAATATCATGTGAATCCTACATGATGAAAATTATTCATGTACATAAGACTCTTTCCAATAGGACAAGATAAAAAAGCAAAACTCAATGTCAAATACACAAATCATACTTAAATAGATATTTCAATCTTAATAATGAAAACCAAGAACAAAAATTCTCATATCCACAGTAACTTGGACTTCCCATTGAAAAAAGGTGTTTGTGATGCACTGGCCTAAGGTCCATCACTAACTCTGACATGTCCATATTTCCTATCTACCATATCTCAAATTGTAGGATAAATAAAAAGACACTTTGATGATTCTTTTTGATTCCCTATAGTTTCTGGACCACTCGCTAATTTCTAGGTTAGGGGTTTCATAAGACCTTAGGCATGTCTCCCCATATTTTAGAAGTTTCCGACTAGTAGTGAGGGTTTAAGGTGATAAAATGAGTAAACTATACCCTCATATCAAATTAAACAAATAATGATAATAATTAAACATCATATACAGTGATAATCAAAGTATGTTAAGTCTAATAAACAAGATTCATGCTACAACAGATGAAATGTGGAAGAATACAACCATTTATCCCAATTGAACACCCACTAGGATGATCACATATAAAAATAAATGAAATAAATAAAATATAAGGAGGCTACAATACCATCCTCGAGCCTCAACACATCCTCATCTCTAAATCCATTTTGAGTTTCCCCAACTTGATCATGAAACATTGGGCCTCATCCCTACCTGAACCCACAAACATGAGGTCTTCTTGGGTACCAAAGTGCCAGGGTCACCCAAGTAGGGCATGAGTAAAACTCATTAGGCCACCACCAATCATGTACCTAACATAACTAGTAAATACCATGTATGCACATGTGATGTCCTCAATATAATAAATAAAATAAAAAAGTGAAATAAAATAACCACTATTGATCCTTGAGTTCTAAGGTGACACCTGGGATCGACCATACTTATTTATTCCAGTGCCAAATGTCTCTGAGCATATAACATACCACCTAGGGGGGACATTTCCAACCCCAAAACCATATAAGTAACACCCATTGGAACTATGTACTACCTTAGACCCATGAGAATATCATACTCCTAGGGGACCCATTTCCTACCCGAAACCTGTCATACATTTTTTCATGTGAGGGGATGCATCCCCTACCTAGAACCATCATATATTAACCACTATATAGGTCACATCCCCTACCTAAAACCAACATATATATCCACTCATGGGGTCATATAATCTACCAAGAACCATCATACTATACACCCAAGGGGCTTCCCAACTTGGAACATGGATATACTACCCAAGGGGACCCATATCTGACCCTAAAACCATGAAAAAAATACCTATAGGGTCCATGTATAGGACCAAATCCACAATATAATACACTTGGGGGTCGCATCCTCTACCTGGAATAGTTATTAGGCCTCCTTTACCTAGGGTGCATATCCTTCCCCAGTTCCTGAACCCTTATTCACATACACCCAGGGTTTTAGCTCACCTAAAACCTCATATAGCATGCAACTAGGGTGTCCCACCACAAAATCTCTAATATATATATATAAATATATATATATATATATATCACATATACCCAGGGAAACATACACCCTAAAACATAATTCATACCACATGGATTGGCCACCCACCCAAACATGATGCATGTCACCTGAGCTGGCTTCTCAAGCACGCAACTCGTCCCCATCACTATATCCATGTCAAGCTCACACTAATAATATTCGAGTTCTAGGGTGACACCCAAAATCAATGTCACATTCTTCCTTTCACTAACCCTCTCTGAGGTTACCAAGAAACCGGGGTACCCGCTAAGGTCCCCTAGGTTACATCGTAATTCAAACACCCTACATGGGCTCCTCTACCCCATCCTCACATTTCATGTTAATATTATCACTCATAGGGAATAACATCACACAATATAACCATGCTCACATCATGGATTAAATGGTCTCTCCAACAATATTGTATTGATATCACGTTAGAGGGAGGGCCTGAATCCCATCTCCCTTTTAAACCAAACTTGGGTAGTCTACTCACACCCAGCCATATCATAGTCCTACCCAAGGCATACCTACCTAATTTATCATGTACTAGGGGGTAGGAACATTCTCCCTACTCTATTATCAACTAGGTCAGAGGATATAAGGTGTATTAAGGTTTCAACTAGGCTTATCCATAGTCTAACCATTCCCAATCCATCACTCACCCCTCCTCAAAGAGAACCAATGGTTCCTATCAAGGTCCACTTGATTTTACTAAAATTCCACCCCTCTCGGGTCCACATACCATGAGGCACATATTTATAATCAATCCCTAAACCATTGTAAGTTGAGACATCCATTATCATTCAAGGGTCTATCATGTCCCTTGACACCTGTGTTCTATCCATATAAACAAACAATTCATCTAATTTTAAGGTAGATCGCTCATAAGTAATGAGACTACATATCAAATGCTACATGAAAACATGCATAAACTATAGGGAGATATTTAGAGATCACCTAAATCACACAGAGTTACTCCCTTTAAAAAATCTTAGTCACTACCTAATCTCTTACAACCTTATATCATCACCTGAGCTCCTATCTTAATCCATGAAATCCAAATATTTAATTATACACAATTTTATAATTAATTATTTTATTTAACCAAATAGGTATGATCTCCTAAAAAATCTCTAGGGAATTTTTCATCACTAAAACCATGACCAACCATACCCAAAAGATCTATGATGTACCCCTAACACCATCTTGAGAAAAATACCTAACATTTGATGCTCGATTAATATCCAATTTCATTCTATTTATTCAAAACCCATAGAAAAATTCATGGGGAGACATACCCCCAATGAAATAGAGAGAAATTGTGTGAAATTTTATTTAAGGGGCATCATATATCCTAGAAACTAAAAATTTCCATTGGCCTCACATGATTCCACCATGATCCACTAGAATCAGCACCAAAACCCCAAGCCAAAATTATCCCAAATCATTAGATAACAAACATAGGGAAGAACAAAGAGATAAATAGGGTAAATCACCTTAAATTGATATAGAAAATTTTGTAAAACCACCCCTCTAAATGGAAAAATACATGGGGGATAGTGGGAGGATTCAATATTCGATCAAAAAAAGGGTTGAGTAATGAATTACCAGCCAAGCCTTGCTAAAAAACCTATAGCTCGGGCACCAATTGTGGCATGACCCTCCTGGGTCGTAGCATGATTTTCCTATACAGAGGGCCCGACCCTCATCTCACCTCTATCATGGAACAAACCTATGGATGTTAGTGTTGGGAATTTTATTAAATATTATTTGTTTTGATAAATTGAAAAGATTTTATCTTTTTTTTAAATTGAAAACCCCTTCATTCAAATATTCATTGAAAATTACTTTATTTAAATATTAATTTTAATATCTTCATTTAAAATTCATTTAATTTATCATGTTTATTTTTCTTAAAGAATTATTTTTTCTTTAGTTAGTGTTCAATTATATTTACTCTTTTAATTATCTTATTTGGATAATTATTTTTTATGTTGGAAATAAATTTAATCATTTTTAATTTTAATTAATGATTTAATTTTAGTATTTAAAAATGTTGGTTTAAAAATTGTTTATTTTTATTGAAATTGAATGTTAATATTTTTTGAACTATATTTATAGAATTATTTTGTTTTAAAAATATAAATATTATTTTTATTTTTAGTATTAAAATTATATATCATATTTTATATCTTGTTAATATTATAATTTTAAAATACAAATTTTATATTATGTTTATTTTATTTACATATATATCGATGTGTGTGTATGTGTGTGTGTGTGTGTAATATACACTGAACATCTTCTTTGTGCATGAGCATCCATGGCAGCTCGCTTTGAGCACCCAGTGCATCTCTGCACCAACTCATCTCCCCTGCATGTGCAACTTCATACCAGTAGTGTGGACTTTAAGAATACAAGGTAGAATGGTATTTTCCTCCCTATTTTGGTTCTATGGAAACAACACACCATCTAACCATCCTCAACACATTGTGTAGCACCTCCATATGAGTAGTGGTTGGGCCTTGTTCAAGCATTAACCTACATGCAACCCGCATCGACCAATGAAACATCCAAGCTTCCATGCAAGATGCATTACAATACCTTTATCTCTACATTGGATTACTCTATCCATGAAGCACCAGTGGATCCAACTTCTATAGAATTCCCATGAAATAGTGGTCATCCTCTATGGAAGTGGCTCGTCCATACCATAATAATCCTCTTCAGTATCACATGACATCATAGTATTGTGTCCTCACCCAGCACTTCAACATCTCCCATATAGAACTAGTGTACCTTTTTTCATACACAGTGTAATAACATCCTTCGGCTTTGTCTCCCCTGTATCATGAAACCAACCTACCGTAAGTTATTTTTTACAACATACCTTGAGGCTATTTTTAACTCACTACAAGTGAAGGCAATTTACAACAAGAGTAACTTCAAGATACCATAAATCATTTCAGCATGAGTTAAGTAATCGTAAGTAATAAATGAACCGCTATAAAAATACCATGGTCACATTTTAATTTCTACCTAACTAAATATTGAACACTACACTGGACTATTTATTATTCAATAATAAAACTCTGATTGATTATTTGTTTTAAAATTTTTTAAAAGACTATTTACCCCCCCCCCCTCTAGTCTATTTTTTCCAACCATATCAATCCAAAAATTGGTATCAGATGATAGTTCCTTAAAGTATAGTTAGAATATATTATTTTTTAATATCATACTAGATAATTAGTATCAAAGGGTAGGACCTTATTAAGGATAGTTTTTCACTATTATTCATTTTCTTGATATCATCAATCAGTATTAGAGGTGAGTTTCCTTGAATATAAGTTCTGTTGTTTTTTAACTATTGTTCTAACTTGAATATACTAAACCAAATAGTTTCAGAATTAAATATGAGTTCTTGAATATTATGGGTATTAATTCCAATGATGGATGGATACCTCAAAATCCCCTATTTTTTATGGAAGTTATTATGACTATTAGCAAGACTAAATATAGGAATACCTAAAAAAATTAAGTGTGTGTCACTAGAAAATCATGGAGAAATCATATGAGATACCCAAAGATGATCTAAATACACTAGTAGGTAACAATATGGTAAAGTATATTTTTAATTATAAAGTAAAAAATATATTTTTCTATAAATATAAGTGTGTATAGCCAGGTTTCATCTTGTAAGATAGCCCATGATATTTAGAGAATCCTTCAAGATACTCACTTTGGGACCGACATGCTAAAAAGAACCAAGCTAGGAATGTTATGAGAAGAATACAATGATTTCAATATGGGTGAAGAAGAATCAATTAAGTAGATGTTTCACTGGTTTACAAGAATTACAAATAGTATGGTGTATTTAGAGAAATATTGGACAACATAGATCTAGTTGAAAGAGTATTGATGTCATTACCAAAAATATTGTATTAAAAGAAAGTAGTGATCAATGAAAGTATGAATTTTAAAGTGTATAATTTAGATGAGATAATCGGTTCTTTTCTATAGTATGAGTTTGAATTGAAAAACATTGTTAAAGAGTGTTTTGCAAGGGAGAAAGGTATTTATTTTAAGTCGAACATAAATGTATTATCTAACTCTTCTTAATCTGAGTCCATAGAAAGTGATAGGTACATGGATCAAATAAATATAAAGGTTTTCAGATATATAAAAAACAAAGGTTTTAAGAAATTTTTTGAATAAATAATGAAAAATAATACAAGAAAGGTGATCATAGAAAGAATAATGACATTTCATATCTAACATGTTATTAATGTAGTAATAAAGGTCCAATCAATCCTAATTTTACCAAAATAAAGAATTCAAATATTTAAAAATATTAAATAAGAAAATAAAAGAAATATTTTTTAGAGGATGAGATTATTCAGATAAATTTGATTCAAGAAGTGGATCAGGAAGTGAAAATGAAATAGGTAACATTAATTTGATGGGTTTTCAATGTGAGGTACCTGAATCATTCTTTACTCAATTAATAAATACTTCAAATGTTGATCATGATTATATTAGTGAAGATGAAAAAGATATTATTTTATATTCAAGTTGTAATTCTAATTTTATTAATTCTAATTTTAAACAATATCTTAAAGAAAATGAGGAATTAAAGAATGATGGTATCAAAATGATTGAAAAATATAGACAATTAAAAGGTAAAAATAAGAATCTAGTTAAAGAAAATGAGAAACTGGAAAAGGAATATGAAAATATGAATTTTAGAGTTTTATAAAATGAGGAATCTAAAAGTAATTGTTATTCTGATATGTTGAAACTAAAAGAATATAATGATCAAATTAAAGATTTTCTAGCAGTGAATAATAATGATCAATAAATAAGGTTTAATTTTGTAATGAACCAACCCAATTCAAGTAGGCGAGCCACTCGAGATGGCCCATCATGGTGGTGAGGTGTAATAATATAACTAAAACAAGTCTCATATAAAACATAACAACACATAAAACCAAATTAAAATGTGGAAGAAAAATATAAATCCAAGATTTATAAAATTCAAGATAAGTTAGATAAACTAGAATTTATAACAAGACATGACCAGAAAGTCTCTATGTGAAAAATTATCAGCTCCAAACCATCCTACAACAAAGAAAACAATAAAAAGAGAAGTCTACATGCTACAATATGCCCTTCCCTTTACCTAAGCCCTACAAAAAAACCTCTATAATCACCCAAATTCAAAATTAGGGTGTGAGAATAAGGAACAATAAGATGACACCACATAGTCTATATAATTTCTAATATAAATAATGTAACAGTTCTATCTTTTAAAATAGAAATAGTTTTACAAATAATTTTTATAAATCTAAACCCATTTTTAAATCATTTTACTTTGGTATTTCATAAAATATTTTCATATACACAAAGCCATGAATATGAGAAGTATAATTGATAAAATGGGAAATCATATCCACAAAACATAATTTAATCAAGTAAACACATATCTATGAAATAATACATCATGTAAAACTATTTGATACAACCTCATGTGAAAAATTTGTGAGAAATAATCCATGAAAGATTCTATCATGTAATAAAAATATTGTAAATGACAAAGCACAATATATTTGACCCTAGCTTGTAGAAATACGTACAAGAAATAAAAGAGCCTAAACCAGGAATACATCGGTAACAACCAATATCGAGTCCTTCTATGGTCCATTGTTAACTCAAAATCAACCCCTAGTGGTTCCAAACACACTAGGGTCGCCTACGTCCCTTTCTCAATGCACATATGGTTCCAAATGTGACAAGTTTGTCAAAATACATTTCAAAACCATGATCAAAATTTATATAACATTTTTAAAACCAATATAATGTGATTTAGTATTTGAAAACACATTTTTGAATCAAAACCACCATTCAAGCATTTAATCAAACACTTGGTGTACAAAAATATTTTTTTAAAGAAAAACCCCTTTAAAATCATGAATCTTCCTAATAAATATCTTAAAACCAAAAATAACTTCAATTAAATGAATAACCCAATGTAATTTTACAATAATTATAATCAATTCATAGAATTAACCCATTATATAGAAACACATACTTTAAAATGGAGTTAGCACAAATCGCCTTCAAAAATGGAGACTGGGGAAGAGTAGATCGGGTCCTCAAGATCCTAGATCCTTAATAAATGATGTAAAATTTCATAAAACCAATTATATATAGAATCTCATCTCAATTAGGTTCCAACAAGATGATAGAAGAAGATATCTAGCATATATCGGAAAAGAAGAGGGGAAACTGGATCGAAACTGCAACATAACTTGAGATAATTCATCAAGAATAAAGGAAAATTGACTAAAATCCAAGGGGAGACACCTAAAAATCATTAGATAAGGTTTAGTATGATCCAAAATGATATTATGGGTGATTAGTATTTAAAATGACCAAGGGAAAAAGGGTAGAATCCAACTTTTTAACAGTTCGGAAGGGGGTCGCATAGTTTCCCAGGGTAGGCCACATAGTTAAACTAATCATCCGCATTAACCATGCGAACCTACTATATATTATGTCCAGCGGTTGAAAGGTTTTCACTAGGGTATTTATGATTTGGTAAAACCATGCTCAAACCATGGGACACCCCTGGAAAACCATTATACACCCTACACAGTTCATAGGGCATGTTGCACGGTTTGACTAACTATGATCAAACCATGAAAAATGCCACTAGAACCTCATATAGGCATATCACACAGTTACTGTGTGATTAAAATAGCCATGCACCTTAACTATTCACCTAACCTATTTTCTCCAAAATCCCTTGTTTTTAACCTCTGTTCCCATGAATCATTCTGGACCTCAAAATAGAAAGACCAATGCTTAACTAAGGCACTACCTATAACCCAGAGGGAATCACAATTATCTCCACCATAAGTGATTTTTATCCCCATAAAGTACTCAAGATCTTGAGCCCAAAAAGAGATAAGTCCACTATTTCCTCATCAATGATTCCTACTCCCACATCTCATGGTTATCTCATCCCCATTTCCATGGTACCTGGACCAAGGGAATCATTTTACCACATAGTACCTTATCCTAGAAATCCATAATCTGAACTGGTTTCTTGAAAACGGTGGTATCAGGATCAATATCAACATCCTCCCATTCAATCACATGGTAAATATCCAAGTAATACATCCTCAGCTGGGAAACTTGAAACATGTCATGGATCAAAGTCATATGAGAGGGTAAGTCTAACCAATATTCCACCTTTCCAAGTCATTCAATAATCTCAAAGGGTCCAAAAAACCTTGGTGACAACTTACCTTGCTTACCCAACCGACGATGTCCCCAAGAGAGGTGAAACTCTTAGAAAAACCTAATGACCAAAATCAAAATCTAGTAGCCAACAATGATGGTCTGCAAGAGATTTATGATGACTTTGTGTTATGACCAACATCTTCTAGATAAACTGCACCATTTTCATTGTATCCTAAACGAGACTCAACCCAAAAAAGTAACACTCTCCCAAATCTACCCATAAAAAGTGAGTTCTACATGGTCACTCAAATGATTCTTCAAAGGGAACCATATTTATCAAATTCTGATAACTATTGTTACAGAAAAATTCAACCAGAGGCAAATTCTTTTCCTAAGATCCAAAAAAATCAATCACGAAAACCTAAATAATATCCTAAAGAACTTGAATAGAACTCATAGTCTATCTATCCATTTTTTGGATGATAATCCATGCTTGTAACAACCCCCAATCAGGAACTCTCTCATTTGTCCAAATCGGGTTGGTTATTGGACCTCAAGCGTACCTCCCCATATGCCAGAGGCTGCCGATTAGCAGTAAGGGTGAGATGAATATAGTGGGGAGACTATACCTCCTAGTACAGAGTTACATCACAGTAGAATAAACAATAATAAATAAATATCAGAGTGATGTAAATAGATAAAATAGTGCAATATACAACTAGAAAGAAAAAGGAGGAACCAATAACAAATAATAATGAATCATGTAATGATGGGATAGTATGTATCTAATGTCAACTAAAATTAATTACAAATAAAAAATTGAAATGAAACAAATAACTCAAAAGACCCCAATCTCAAACCCCATCTTGGACCCATCTCTAAACTTCATCCCATCTAGTAATAAACAATTAAAAACAAGGTCTCTTTACCTTGTCTAAACCTGCATCCATGTAATCTATTTGGGTACCAAATAGTGGCCCAAATAGGGTGTGAGTAAAACTCAGTAGGTCGACACCATTGTGTCTAAAAACCTCATTTTGATAAAAATTTCATGAAAAAAATTGATAAATAGGTGTATTAATTAATCAATTAATACAATACATAAATCAAACTGCATTGGCACCATGCTAGAACGTCTCTGAGCATGTAGCATAACCATTCCAACCATAACCATAAACCCTAGAATAATCACATAACTGGGAAAATCCCTCTTTCAAATAATTTTAGCCTCTGTAAAAATACCTATATATAATAATTTTAGAATTTAATGGGCCAAGCCTGCTATATAATTATTTCATGCTCCGAGAAAATCCCTATATATAAGCATTTTAGCATCAAATTGGTAATAGTGTGCTAAATAATCATTTCAACATCACCAAACATAGCCCTATTTATAAGAATTATAGCATCCATTGGGCCAAGCCTGCTATATAATCATTACAGAATCCACTAGGATAATCCCTCTATATAATCATTATAGTATCAACTGAAAAAGTCATAACAGTAAGGATATCACAATATCACATCATAAGTATCAATAGTTAATTATGAAAATTACTATTTGTATTTCAATTAAACATTCATTTATACATCAAATTATCAACAATCATATCAATATCACATAAGCTATGGTGAAATTTATTTTATATCAATTAATCACCTAAAATCTTATGTCATGCTAAACACACTTTAATCCATTATCCAATTCATTATTAATCAAGGGTTTTCTCACCCAACAGGTATCCATAAGCCAAATAAAAACTATAATTAATACAAAGGGATCCAAGGAATAATATAATTTCATTTTTTACCATAATTAATCATTCATTTAATTAATACACACAATGTGATGACACAATCATAGTATTGCACATACTCAACAATTAACAAACCATATTATTAGGATTTTGACCACCTACATTTATCTAGAGATTAAGAAACGCTTCCAATTGGGATAACCAATTAGAATGAAGGTGAGGAAGAACAAAAGAAGTAACCTAGATCACATATAATAGGATCAACATAATTCCATAGTAGAGATCAAAATAAAATACTGCTTTAATGGAAGAATAGTAATGGATAAGATGACCAAAGAAAAGGGACCTATTAGGGATCAAATACCAAACCATGATGTCTGAAGGTGATGAAATCATCCATATCCATTGGGATTCTCCTAGGGATAAAAATGAGAGGATATAAAAATTGATGAATGATAATTATACATGAAGGGTACACTTAAAATTGTTGATCATGAGAAATACATGGTGTGTAACCCTATTTCACATCATGCATTTCTTATTTAAGAGTTACGCCAAAATTATCATTGCCTTCAGTGAATTTGACTATAGAAAAAATATACACATTGTGTAATGCATATTCAAAACACGTAACTAGTTCATGGCCTATAAACCTTTCATAGCCAATAACCCTTTTCACGGCATTATCTTGCTGACAGTTACATGGTATGTAAATGTTCTCTAGATAGCTTTCATCCTAGCTTCTACAAGAGTTCCCAAATCACCTATGTAGCCTTCCAATCTCATATAAAACCATCATAATCCCATTTAATATGTTTATAACTAGAATGTATCAATTTAAACAAACATACATCCCTGAACTTTAGGTAATTTTCCCCAATAAAGGCTCTCTGTGTCTAAACAAGACTCAACCAACTAGGTTTAAAATAAGGAAAAATCCAAACAAAATATGTTTAATGAAAAAATTAAAGAGGGAAATACCTAGAAAAATATGGTATCTTACAACCTCCCCACCATATAACATCTCATCCCTGAGCTACTCCAATCATCACTGTTGGGTCTTGGTGAATAATTTTGGCCACTATGCTCACATATCAGACTCCCTCTCTAATGTCTCCTCCAGAGCATGCCCATGTTGCCACTACACTTAAACTAGCAGTATAGTCCTACCCTAGATATACTTCTCACTATGGTCCACAATCTATAACAAATGATCCTCCAAGGACTCATCTGCACAAATCTTAATTTCCTTGGCATCTATCACATGAGAAGGGTTGGGATAATATCTCTGAAGTTGTGACACGTGAAACACATTGTTCATGGAACTATAGCACTATGGAAGGGATAATTGGTATACCACTAGGCCAATCTTTTCAAATATCTCAAATGGCCTAACAAACTTGGGATCTATCTTTCCCTATTTCCTAATACAGTGTTTCCCCAATCTAGGAGACGCCCAAAGTAAAATACGATGACCAACCTCAAAATATAGAGGTCATCTATAATATTCAATATAATATTTATACCTACTCTACATAGTCACCAACCACCTCCTAATCAACTAAACCTACTTAGACATCTTCTTCATAAGACTAGGTCCAACAAGCACTGACTCTCTTTCCTCTAGAAAAAAAATAGGTGAACAACATGGACTGCTTGTGATGTCCTGACCTAGGTTCCATTCAATGGTTCCCTAAACCCATTTGGAAACATGTCCTCAAGTATGAATCCTCATATATTAGAGGATATTGACTAGAAATGAGATCCTAGGTTGTGTCTGTGGAGAGACTATTCCCTCATTACCAGAGTATAGAATAGTGGATATGTAATATCAACTGAATAGAGGAAGTAGTATAATCAATGAATAAGTAATAGAATGAAATAATAAACATCCAAGCATTAAATAATAATCAAAATTAGGAAAATTTGTCATATAAAAATGATGATGATACATTTCATGTCTCTACAAAAATTGGAAAACATGGATACAAGGCAGCATGACATACATGCTATACAAATAATCAAAAAATCCAAATACTATCCAAGCATCCAAAATACTGGCCCGATCATTTTATACCAATATCCATCCTAAAAAAAGTAATCAAGTTAAGTTTTCCAAAATGGGATGCTTCCCCTTATCAACACCTTCATACATATAATCTTCCAGAGTACCACCAACGGCCTGTATAGGGTGTGAGATAAATCTTAGTAGGCCATCAACAGTAGTGTACATACCATCCAGTCTATGAATATAAAATAACAATGTGTAGGTATATATGAAAGTAAATATATTACAGTAATTTAAATGCCCTGATACCTACTTAATCCTTAGATGGTATGTCTGAACATGTAATCATTTCATTAATTAATTTATTTGAGTTCGATTTATATAAATAAGTCAAGTGAGGTATAATGGCACTAACAATGTATCATGAAAATAATAATAATAAAGGATCCATGGTATAATAAGGCATCCTGTAATGATAATAATAGTAAATATGATCCAAGGTAATAACCAAGGCATCCTTGAGGATGATAATAAGGAAATAGGATCCAAGGTAATAACCAAGGTATCATTAACCTTAGGGGTCAATCCAACTCAGTGATAACATGAAACCTAGCTATAAGGGGTCTAAGTGTAATCCAAGGGGAATCAACCAAGGCATCCCACTGTAATAGATTCTAACTGAGTCCAAGGATATCATCTAAGGTAAAATGGGATAATCATGACTAGTCCCAATGGGGAGTATCCACGGTGACGCATATTTTAAGACATCAAGATGGATCTAATGAGTGTATCCAAGGCATCCTAATATCCAGAAGATAGTGAAGAGATATTATGGCGTCATGCTAGGCATCCACTAGTAGACAAGGACTATGTTCCAAGGTGGTTATCTCCCTTGGAAACTAGCTCCTTGAATCGGAATGGTGTCTTCTGAGTGCTCAAGGAATTCCCTAAAGAATCCAAGGAATAGCTCAAGTATGACCACTCCTATAAATATAAAAAGGTCTATATTCAATAGGCACATTATACTTAATTTTTTATTTAATTTTGGTCATGTAATACTCAAGCCTTTTAATTAGTCAGTTGGTTTATTCCATTACCTTTCATACTATGTGGAAAGGATAAATAGGAAATGCAACCATTTATTACTTTAATTCCATATCCAATTATTAATTTCATTACATTACCTTTCATAAAAATGATAATGTGGGCTAAGTACATGCAAGCAATTCCATTTAATTATAATTTACTAGGACAAGCGATATATATAAATATACTTTCCATTTAAAAAATTAAAGGTTCATTGATTAATTTGAAATAATTACCTTATAAGGGTAAAGTGATAACTATATAGGTGCTAGAAATTTAAAAATTCATAATTTATTTAATTAAAGAGGTCCTACCACTATCAGGGTTAATCTACACACCTGAACAGTGTCACGGATAAACCCACTTGGGTTACCAAGGCATAAATGAGGTATCACCCTACTTGGGGTAGAAGGCATCGAGGTCTCAACTTCTAATGGAATGATTAATAGTTATGAAATGGGATCTAAAATATGATCATGGTGATTATAATAATTGAATATGAATTTAATAGGCAATGCCCGGTGAAGTCAGCATGTACACAATAACAGTAGTTTATAAAATGATGATACTTTTAGGGAAAAGTCATAAAACAACTACCATATACCCATATAAATCTCCTCATATAGTATCATCCTTTAGCTTAACCTAGATATAAAAAAAATTGAAGAATGGATAAATTCCCTAAAAATAGGGCATAATAGACTACATCAAAATAACTCCTTCATGGAGAAGAGAAATAATGAAAGGAGCAATAATAATAGAGATCTTACCAGTGTGTATCCAATGAGACTGATAGTGAAAGAATCTGAGTCCAAATCATGAAGTTATACAAGAGCCTAGGTTAGGGATTCAAGGAAACTAAAAAATGGAGGACCTCCTATGCATGGGAGAGAAAGAAATAAAAGAGGGTAAGGAAAAAAGGAAAGGGGTCTTCCCCTTTAAAAAAATTTCCCAAAATTTACATGGTGTGTAAATGATTTACATACCATGCAAATCTTGGGGTATTCATCCCTATGGAAAACCATTTACACAATGTTAAGGTTCTATCCATACCATTACACATCATGTAATTGATACACATCGTGTATTTTGATTATATGGTATGTAATTGGCTTATAGGCAACATACATCCCTCCCACCCCTTCCTTTCCAAAACCACCCAACTGGCCCACAGCCGCATGGCTTTAGAGTCTAATCCAAAAGGAGAAATTTTAAAGATCTTAAATTGAAAATTAAAAGGATTCATGCCTAAAATAAAACCATGTTCGTACATTATTCCCCCTTAAAGGAACTCATCCCTGAGTTCGCCTTCCAAGGGCAGTGAAACACTATCTAAGAACAACTATGACCACTGGGAATGTACGTCAGCCTCCTGCTCCTAGGTCTCATCCCATAAATAGTCATGCTTCCATAATACTCATATTAAAGGGAAAGAATGGCCTTATAGATCCTTCATGCTCTGGTCAATGATGCATATAGGATATTCCTCAAAATAATCATCATTATATAACTCAAAATCCTTGGGATCAAAAGTATGAAACTGTTCGGCATGGTAATGATGAAGCTGTGAAATGTAAAAGACATCATGCATGGAATAGTACCTATAAGGTAGTAGTAATCTCTAGGCTACCATCCTAACTCGATCCAAAACCCCAAACACCCCGACATAATAAGGTAATAGCTTCCCTTTCCTCTTTATCTATTTATGCCCAAGTTTGGGTGATACCCATAAGAAAACATGACCCCTGACCTCTAAATCCACAGGTCATTGACAGTGATTGGCATAATATTTTTGTCTAGGATGAGCCATAGACATA
Organism: Viscum album; assembly: GCA_963277665.1. NCBI lineage: Eukaryota > Viridiplantae > Streptophyta > Magnoliopsida > Santalales > Viscaceae > Viscum > Viscum album. The sequence continues at coordinate 1,189,613,504 of OY728123.1, read as the reverse complement.
TGTTTCATGGTCAGATGAACCTGTTATGAAGTCTCCTGCATGATATGAGGACCTAGTAGCGTTTCTTATCCTATCTCTAACCAACACAAGGGTTAATGGCATGGCCTACCATACAAGGCCTCAGAAGTATCCATCGGAATCGTCACCTAAAATATATTATTGTGGAATAACTAGACAATAGGGATATGATTCTCCTAATAACCGATGAAATAAAGGACACATACCCAAATCATTTCCTTTAACACTTGTATCATTTGTTCTGATTAGAAATCAGTTTGAGGGTGAAAATCTATGCTCAAAATTACCTGTGTACCCATAGCTCTGTACAACCCCTTTTAGAACTGTGATTTGAAACAAGAGACCCTATCTAATATTATAGGACAAGGGACCTCGTGTTGTTGTATGAAATCACATATATACATTCTTACTAGATCATTAACTAAGAAAGTTTCCCAAATTGAAAGGAAGTGGGATACCTTCACCATTCAATCCACAACTACCCAAAATGTATCACTACCTTGAGGTGACCTCGGTAATCTAACTACAAAATATATAGAAAAATATTCTTGTTTCAATTATAAGATTGGAATCATTTGTAACAAGCCAACTTTTCATTGTTTCTCTGCCTTTACTTACTAACAGGCGGACACCTAGTGATAAAACCTGTTATCTGACATTTCATCCTAGGACACCAATACTGGAATCACATATCTCGATACATCTTGGAGATGCCTGGATGAACTACCCACTGATAATTTTGGGAATATCTCATTAGTTTATATCTCATATATGAAGGAACCTAGATGCATACATGTATACATAGTATATCATATTCATCTATAGACCAATCTAAATATGGTTCCTCACTAGAAATACTCTCCTAGAGAACTAATCCCTCAGGATCTGAAAACTATCTACTCTTCACCATCTCAAGGATTAAAGAGTTAAGTTCTAAATCTATAATAGATGACCGATCATGACTTTCATAAAACTCTAAATTCATATCAAAAATAAGGTACATCAATTTTCATTCATCACTAGATTCTAACATGGCTTATGCCTGAGTTTTCTAACTCAGCACATCTGTTACCACATTTCCCTTTTTAGGTGTATAGGAAAGCTCTAAACCAGAGGAATAAAGATATGTGATCCATATTCACTATTTTAGATTCAATTCATTCTACATGAAGATATATTTTAGGATCTTTTGTTTTGTATACACCACAAAGCGCTCATCCATCAGATAGTGTCTCCAGCAGTGTAAGGCATGGAAAACAACTGCTTGCTCGAGATCATGTGTTGGGTAGCTTCTCTCATGAGGCCTTAATTGATTAGATCCATACACAATGACTCTATCCTCCTATATCATCACCGCTCTCATACCAATTCCACGTGCATCATAGAATACAATATAACTTCTACTAGGATCTTCCATAATCATAATCGGTGTCAAGGTAAGTCTCCCTTCCAATTCTTGAAAGGATTTATCACATGATTCGTACTACAAGAACTTCACAACCTTATTTGTAAGACTATTTAGAGGTTCAAAAACTCATGATAAGTCCTAAATTAAATTAATTTAATATTCATTTATCCTCAAAAAACTCTATATATCAAACATGTTCTTAGGATGCTCCTAAGAAACCACAACTCTCACCTTCTTTGGGTCAACAGATACTCATGATTTTGATATAATATCTCCCAATAAGTGAAATTTTTCAATCCATAAGTGGCACTTATAAATCTTGGTATAAATATGACACTCTCTAAATGTATTCAAGTAATATCAAGATGTTAAGCATGGTCCCTACAAGTGTGATAATACACCAAGATGTCATCCACAAAGACCATAAAAAATAATCCATATAGGGATGGAAAAATATATTCATCAAATCCATGAAAATGGTAGATATATTCATAAGACCAAATGGAATAATGAGATACTCATACAGAACATACCTACTATGGAAAGTTGTACAAGGTATTTCTGAAGGTATGACTTGCACCTGATGATATCCCAATATTAATTCAATCTTTGAGAACACCTTGTCTCCTTAGATATGGTCAAAGAGATCATATATTTGAGGTAGTGGATACCAGTTCTTAACCATAAGATGGTTAAACCATTGGTAATACATATATAAATAAAGTTTCTCATCCACCTTATTGGTGAAAATTATAGTTAAACCCCAAGAAAAAGTATTGGGTATGATAAATCCTTTAGATTCCAGATCTTCCAACCATGTCTTGAGCTCCTAGAGCTCAGTAGGTGTCATCTTGTATGGAGGAATGGACATTAGAGCTTCTCCTTGAACAAGCTTTATGTAAACTCTACCTCTCTCTAATGAGGTAAGCCAAAAAATCATTGGGAAATACATACCTAAAATGATCTACTATGAGAGTAAAATCTATCTAAGGCAGACCCTACTCCTCCATGAAAAGACTAGAAATATGGGTGGTCACTCCAACTATCCCATGATTCTCTGGTCCAGATCTATCATCCTAGACATACCACTCACCCTTATGTAGATAATTATTTCCCTCTAGTGAGGTAAACGATACCTAGTGGTGATAGAACTCTAAAAAATGTGTGATGGGGAACCAACCAAACCATCCTAAGAATGAAATCGAAGCTCGTCATTTCAAGGATGAAGAGGTACCATAATAAGATATAAAATACTACCTTAAGGGGACAGTCCCTACATTAGTGTATTCCCTCTAACCATACTTCCAATGGTTTATCTAGGTTCATCACACCACAATAATACTAAATTTATGGCCTAAGACCTTCCATGGTTGATAAATAGATAAAGTAGTGTAAATAACCTGTATCGAATAAATCAAATACAATAGTTGAGGCTACTAGAATAGTACCTCATACTATAGACATTATTTCACTCTGATCCTTGGGTATTAGCTCTAAATCATGCAACTGACCTGATCTAAAACCTTTTTCTATAGTTGGACTACCCTGAGCAAGTCCGATCTACTGGTACTGATAATCAGAAGTCAGGATACCATGGCCACGACCTCCTCCTCAGCTAGTCCTTCCAATGCTACTCTAACTCCCCTATTGATGTAGTGTAAAATATCCTTACCCTAAAGGTGGAGTTGCTATAGATCCTCTTCCACTGGAAGTAGATATAAAGGTTTAACAGAATCTCTAAAGATGCCCTGTATGGCTGAAATCATGGAACTCCATTGGTTCTCTATCATATTGAGGCTTAAGATGCACATGTATTCCACATTTATGGTATATAATGAAGTTATAAATGAGGATAATCTAGATACCATTGCTCTAAAGAGAAACGTAAAATATACGCTTCTTGCTACTAGAAGAACTACTTCCTTATCTCGGCACTGAATATCTAGGCCCAGAACTGTCACCTTCCCTTAGGTTTCTCTTAATGATAAGTTCATAGTTCATGATCTTAGAAAATGTAGGTAGGAGAAATATGTTCACCTGAGTATGGATGGCATACATGGGCCCATCCTCAAAGAATCTAGCACATGATAGCTCATCACCGGCTAGAAGCAGTGAAAAGTGTTACAACTCAGTAAAATGCACTGAATAATCCATAACTGACATAGCATCCTACTCCAGGTGCATGAACTCTATAGATCAGTCATCTCTCCATGTATGAAGAAATAATTGATCATAGAAGACAGTATAAAAGTCAGCACAAACCATGCCTTGATGATGACCAGCCTAGGTAATCACATCCCACTAGTGCTTAGATAAATCACATAGCATGTAGGTGGAAAGATTGACCCACTTATTTGGAGGCATCTCTAGATTATCAAAGATAGATAGAGTGTCCTCCAACTAAGACTTGACGGTCTGTGGAGAACTATCCCTCAAAAATATGGGATGATTTTGCTGCTAGAACTCACGTGTCAGATCATCCATCATAGGTGCAATTCATGGAGAACCATGTATGGACTGCATCAAATGTATAAAACTATCAGGAAATTAAGCATTAGTGACTAGTTAGGGTATAATAGGCATTACCTCAAGTGACAATCCCAGTGGTAATATTGTCGGCTCAAGGCCTACCATCTCTATAGCGTGGCCATCACCACCCTCCTAGCGCAATACATGAGGATGCCGTGGTGTCGTAGATCTACACATTCCAATCACATGCCTCAAAAAAAGATTTTAGGATAAATATAATCACTAGTGAAAATAGAATGTAATAATTAGGGATAATTATCTAAGTTACTACCCCAACTACCTACTTAGAAGGCTAAGGTATTGGTAAGTTCTCAAATTGAATTTATAGGAGTTCCATTGGGTGAAGGGTCAATTATAACTTTCCTTTTCATTTACTAGAGACCATTTATTTATAAGTCATGTTTTTCATTTTAAGTTTTCATTTTATTATATACATATATCAATGTTCAATTAAAATGGATCGTCATTCCTGGTGAATAAGGGGCCATACACCTTATCACTAAAATCAAAACTCATTTAATTTCTATTTAACCCCATCTATATTTGATCTCAAAGTGTAATGTATAATATATAATGGATTGACTTGGTATATTACCCATCCCAATCCATGAGGGCACATACACCTCATGAATTGAAACTGGAAATCAATCAATCACAGCCAAAGAGAAGCTCATGTAACAAGAGGTAATATGTTAGCAACACAAGAAAGTATTAAAACCATAGCTCACTCAATAATCACAAGAAATTAAAGAAATGAAAGTTGTACGATTCACCTATATGGCATGTAATGTGAATTCTAGGTGCCTATAATGATGCATGTGATAATGATACTTACCCTCATCTCATTGAACCAAGGATAAAATGAAATTATCAATAATAATAATAATAATAATAATAATAATAATAATAATAATAATAAATATCACATAGAATGTTTGTCTCCCAATGGTGAAATGGTATCAACTGTAATAAGAAAAAAGCAAAACAACAATTATTATTTCAGGAAACTCGGTATTTACCCCGAACATGGGTTAGTTGTGCCTAAGCATGGCTTATAACCAAGTTATAAAGCATTACTAATCTTTTATATATTTTCTCAAAATAGTAATACAATAATAAAAAATCCTTTGATAACACTTTTTGATGTCCCAAATAGGTTTCCACTCAAAGGTTCCTCGAACCCAGTTGGCCACATGGCCTCACGACCCCCCCCCCCCCAATACACCAAAGGCTACCAACTGGCAGTGAGGTCCTAAGGTGTGTCCATGAGGAGACTATGCCCTCATTACTAGAGTGTAACACAATAGATGTGTAATATAATGTAAATAGAAAAGGTGTTATAGTTAATGAATAAGCAGTGGAATACAAGAATAAACATCCAAGAAGTAAATAATAATCAAAATCATGAAACTAAATCATATGCAAAATGATGATGATATATGTCATGTCTCTGCAAAAACTAGAAAACATTAATAAAAGGTAGTATAAATATATTTTATACAAAAGAATAAAAAATAATCCAAAAATTATCCAAGTATCCTAAGCACTGGCATGATCATCTGCTACCAAGCTCTGTCCTAATGAAAGCAATCAAGTTCAGGTGTATAAAGTAGGACACTTCCCCTTATCAACAGCTACATACATATAATCTGCCTGAGTACCATCAATGTCCTAGATAGGGTGTAAGATAAATATTAGTAGCCCACCACCAATGGTGTCTATACCATTTAGTCTATGAATATAAACTAATAGTGTGTAGGTATATATAAAAGTAAAGAGAGTACAGTGATATAAATACCCTAATACATGATTCAACCTTAGCTGGTATGTCTAAACATGTAATCATTTCATTAATTAATTCATTTGAGTTTAGTTTATATAAATAAGTAACATGAGGTATAACAAAACTGAAAATGTATCGTGATAATAATAATAATAATAAAGTATCCAAGTTATAACAATACATCCTATAATGATAATAATAGTAAATATGATCCAAGGTAATAATTGAGGAATCCTTGAGGATTATAATAATGAAAGAGGATTAAAGGTAATAACCAAGGAATCCTTGGCCTTAGGGGTTGATCCAACTTAGTAATAACATGAAGCCTAGCTATAAGGGGTCTAAGTGTAATCCAAGGGGCATTGTCCAAGGCATTCCACTATAATAGATTATAACTGATTCTAAGGATCTCATCTGTAACGACCCAAAGTTTCATTAATGGAAATACCTATTGATATAATTAAATGTCTCTTTATGTTTATATAAAATGTCAACTTATTTGGTTTTATGTTAAGAATTTTGACCATTGCTAATATAGCCGTTGAACAGTGATCACATGATTAGTATAAATATAGGGCTTTAACAAATCTAATTTACTCAGACAAAAGAAGCGATGGCCTCATCCAGTAGAATTGCTCCATACGAAGCCCATTTGTCAGAGCTCGGAAAAGAGGTGGCATCTTTGGGCTTCGCTCTTGACCAAGCCCAATCTGAGCTTCATCATGTCAATATCGAATGGGACCATCTATAGGAAAAGTGGAAGTTAATAGAGATTACCACACGAGCGATGTTATCCGAGCCCCCCCAAGAGTCCGTCACCATCGCACACCTTACCCTTAGGTCTTATGCGGCTGTTTTAAGGGGTTATGTAACAAATCTATAGTACTATTTTCATGTATATTATTATTTTATATAATAATTAAAATACCTCCTTGTCATTTTTGATACATTGTAAATAGTTTTTAAAGTACAAATAGTGTTTTTAGTTATTATTTAATTAAAAATTCTATTTTATTAAATTAAGGGATTTTTGAATTAAATAATATTTTAATAAAATATTATTATTAAATTAATTTTTATTGAATATAAATTATCTTATAATTTTATGAATGCAATTATAATTTTTATTAAGGTTTGAAAGCCATTTCTGTCAAAACCCGTGAATTTTCGATAAATGTCAGTTTTTATTTTAAAAGTGAAAATTAACATATTTAGAAAATTATTTAGATAAAATAAATTTTATTTCTGGAATCAAGACATCAAAATTATCCAACGGTGAATTTTTCATAATTTTCTGAGACAGTCAAATTTTTGGGTAAAAATTAAATACCGTTTAAATATATAATGTGTTTTATGACATCATAATGGCCCAATAGTGATGTAATAAAATACTATAAGATTTATGTTTGGCCAATATATGTTTTAACATTAAAATAATGTGATTTTGGGTTTGTTTTACTTACTTTTCAAAGCATTAATGGATCCCTCAAGACTTATTAAACACCTTGTCTTTTTAAATTGTTTCCCATGGGAGTGTGACTCACATCCACATAAGAAACCTTATTATTTTAAGAAGTTAGTACTTTGGCCTTATAAAATATTTTTTTCCTCTTCCCTTTTCCAAAAATCATGGGCAAAAACCATGGGTTGGTTTTTGGTTTGGATTAATTTAATATAAGGGGTCCCAAACTTAAATAATAAAGAATTCCCTCACCTTTCCTATATAAACTCACCCAATCTCCCACTTTCTCCTCACTCAAATCCTTTGGAGTTTGTCCAACCTCTTCCCTAATCTCTCTATAATCCTCCCAAGGTGCCCCAAACTCCCAAGAAGCCTCTCTCAAGCCTCTCTCAAGCCTTTGGAAGCACACTTCCAAGTAAGGGTTTTTTCTTCCTTTCTCATTTTTGTCCAATTTTTCTTTAAGTTGTTTTTCCTTTTAATTTCAATTATGAATGTTGGGGTATGGTTTTTCACCTCCCTCATACTTCCCTATTTATGTTTGAATGATGGGAGACCCCTTTCTCTCTCATTAAATGCCTCCAATGTACACCTGTTACTATGCCGAAATTCCGAAAGGAACTTCTCTCTCCTCTTTTACATTCAAGAAATACTTTTGTATCATGAATCTAAATACCATTACAATTGCTGAGACATGTATATATATAACCTCCTTACTATCCATTACATTTAAATATTATGAGAAACCCCTTTCTATCTCATCAACCATTTTTTATGAATTTTTATGTCACGCCATTACGCTGCCGAAATCGCACCGATTTTCTAAGCCAATGTCATTGTGTAGTGAATACCATGCCCATTCCTCCATCAAGGGTATTCACCTTTATGAACATTTACTTATTGATTATAAAGTTTCATGTACGAATTCCACATTCCTTTATCATGGAATAAATGATTATATTTTATGAATCCATGTTTTATGATCCATGTGGCACACTTATGCATGAAATGAAATGTTTAAGAAGGGTGCGCCCTTATAGCGCTCCAATGCATTGGGTAAAGTATAGTATCATGATACGTCATGCGAAATGAGTGTTGAATCATGATAATTCAAGTGCAACGAGGTTTTACTCGTTCTTCATGTGCAATTAGGGTTTACTCATGCTCCATGTGCAATGAGCATTGGCTCATGTTAATTCCATGTTAAGTGTTGTTGCCACATTTCCATGTTATGATTATCATGCTTTATCATGCCTTTATATTCATGTTTCTCTTGTTCTCTATTGATATGACTAATGTCTAACATGTATTGTACTCCTCATGTTATTCCATGTGTATTCCCTTACTGGGCTTTATAGCTCACCCTTTTCTTATGCATGTCCTCAGGTTATCCCATGAAATGCTAAGTACGAGGGAATGTAGTGGTCATGTAAAGGAAGTTTTCAATAAAGATGTTGTATTTCATTTTTTAAGTTTTTATGTAATTATCCTAATCCCCAAAGACACTAAACCTCTCGATCTTCTTTGTTGTATCAAGTGAAGTTTTATGTAATAAATCATGTTTAAGTTTTTAATAAAAGCATGGTTGTCATAGTTGGTATCAGAGGATAGGTTTAGTTATTTTTTGGGATTAGGATTAGAAAACCCTAGTAAAGCCTTAGATACAAGACTAAGTACAATAAAGACATACCTAAGTTTTGGTGAGTATTTATTAAGTGGGTTATCAAGAAAATACATCCCTGTCTGGATACTAGCAGGTAGAGGTAGCTCTGGCATAGATGTATCCTAGGGGTAAAACCTGAAAACACCGCTTTGAGATAGACTTGAATAGGAACTGGTGCAAGACAACGGGCCTTTCTACACTCTTGGTTATGAAACTCCCAGGGGATATGATTTGGTAAATTCACAAGCTTAGTATGAACCCTTATTAAGGGAATAAAAAAAACCCTAAGAATATATGTTAGAAAGTAGATCATGAAAATCCAAGCCTATAGACTCGTGAGTTAAGGAAATAAAAGTTTATTTTTAAGTCATCAACTTTTGTCTTTGGATTACCCTTTATGTGTTACTCCTAACTTTCCTTTTATTCCAGTCAATGGATGATAATAGGAGGACTGGGGCTAACAAAAGATGTGAAGATCAGTGTGACAACTGTACTAATGAGATGCCTAATCTAATGGGAGTGGGAATTGCGAACTTTGTCACACTTCTCTCTCAGCTAACTCAAGTTTTGAATAGAAACACGGGTCAAGAGGAACGTTCAACCCCCCCCCCCCCCCCCCAAGAAATAAAAAGTCGCTATCGAGAGCTTCATGAGACAAAGGCCTCCTACTTTTAGTGGATCATCTGATCCCATGATCGCTGAACAATGGATCAACTCCATTGAAAATATCTTCTCCATCCTTCAATTTTCTGAACAAGATAAGGTTATCCTGGAGGCTTATCGTATAAAGGGTGAAGCTGATCAATGGTAGAAGTTGATCAAAAATACGAAGCTGGAGGAGGAGATCGAGGTGTTGGAATGGAAGGATTTCTGGAAGATGTTTTTCGATAAATATTTTCCGTGCACCCTCCGGCTTAAGATGGAGAGGGACTTCCTTTCCCTCAAGCAAAAAGAAAAAGAATTTGTTGGAGCGTATGAGGCAAACTTCACAAGGCTTGCACGATACGCTTTCGGCTTTGTCGTTACCCCCGAATGCAAAGTTGACCGCTTATTTGGTGGGCTGAAGCCTAGCCTATGAAAAGCATTAGTGATCCGTGACTTCGACAGCTATGAGGAAATTGTCCGATGTGCCCTCAAGGTCGAAATGGAGATCAGAGAATCACAGGGGTATCATGGGGACAATAAGCGTAAGGTGGACTTCAATGCTGCCAGTCCAATGGATAAATCCAATGGTGCTAAGAAGATTCATCACCCCACTTTCCAAAAGTGTGGAAAGAAGCACCCTGGAAATTGCCTTAAGGGGACAAGGAAATGCTTCAGGTGTGGAATAGAAGGGCACCTAGCTGTTAACTGTTGGTAAGAAAGACCCGCGGCTGCGACAGAGGAGAGGAACGCTCCGTTCGAACCTCAACGCATTGTTCAATGGTAAAAATGCAAATAACCGGGGAATTTTTCAAATTAGTGCCCTAATCCAAGGGTTTTCGGAGGCAACTAACAACCTCCAAGGCAGCAAGGAAGATATTTTTTCATCACTTCTACTGAAGTGAACCCCGAAAACGAAGTGGTGACAGGTATGCTAGTTATTCATTCAATAATAGAGAACTTACTTTTTGATTCAGGTTCTACGCATTCTTTTATATCTCGAAAGTTTAGTAGAACAATCCCAGCACCACCATAAATCATGGAAGTGAAGATGTTGGTGAGTACGGAAAATAGGGAAATCATTGCATCCCATGAATATAAGACATCCCTTGTTATAATATGTGGATTGAATTTTCTGGAGAACCTCATCATACTCCCTCTATTGTAATTTGATGCAATTCTTAGCATGGATTGGCTTTCCTTATATAGAGCCAACATAAATTGTCGGGAGAGGGAAATCACACTCCATGTGGAGAATCGACCCCCGATTCTTTACAAGTGTAAGGAGGAAGATAAATCTCCTTTAGCTCCATCATCTCAAGCATGGATATTACTGACCTATGATCATGTGTATATGGATCAGATGATTGAGTCCAAGGAAGAAACCATTCTTGAAGAAATGTCTATTGTGAGGTAATTCGCGGAAGTGTTTCCCGAGGAACTGTCTGGTCTTCCTCCTAGAAGAGATGTTGAATTCTCAATTGAACTTATAACCGGGGCATTACAAATATCCAAGACTCCATATATAATGGCTGTTGTATAGCTTGAAGAGCTGAAGAAACAACTACAGGAGAATATGGATAAGGGGTTTATACGCCCAAGTGCTTCACCATGGGGTGCACCAGTCCTCTTCTTCAAGAAGAAGGATGGGTTAATGCGCCTTTGCATCGATTACCATGAGCTCAACAAAATCACGATAAAGAAAAATTATCCTATCCCACGAATTGATGACTTGTTCGATTATTTTTGTGGAGCACAATACTTCTCCAAGGTGGACTTGTGGTCGGGATATTATCAAGTAAGGTTGAAGAAGGAAGATATCCCCAAGACTGCTTTTCGCACAAGATACGGGCACTATGAATTCATAGTAATGCCTTTAGGACTCACCAATGCTCCAGAAATCTTCATGGACTTAATGAATAGAGTCTTTAGAGATTACCTCAACAAATTTGTGGTAGTCCTTATAGATGATATTCTAATATACTCCAAAACTAAGGAGGATCATGAGGAGCATTTAAGAACTGTACTATAGACTTTGCGCAAGGAGAATATCTATGAAAAGTACAGAAAGTGTGATTTCTGGTTGAAGGAGGTCTCATTCTTGGGTCATATCATCACAAGCAATGGGATATCTATGGATCCCTCCAAAACAGATGCAATTGAGGGGTGGCTGAGGCCAACATCGGTAACAGATATCCGTAGCTTCTTAAGGTTAGATGGATATTATCGACGATTTGTGAGGAATTTCTCACGATTGTCCAACCCTCTTACCAAGCTAACTCGGAAGGGAGTAAAGTTTGCTTGGAGTGATGAATGCGAATAAAGCTTCAAGGAGTTGAAAAGGAGGCTTATCACTGCGCTCGTGCTCACTTTACCCACAAGTGGGGAACTTTTTGTGGTATTCAGTGATGCTTCGAATAAGGGCTTAGGCTGTGTGCTGATGCATAATGATAAAGTGATATCCTATGCCTCAAGGCAGTTGAAAATCCATGAGCAAAACTGTCCAACGCATGATCTGGAGTTAGCAGCGGTGATCTTTGCCTTGAAAATATGGCGGCATTATCTCTATGGGGAGAAATGTGAGATATATACTGACCACAAGAGTCTTAAATATATATTCACACAGAAAGAGCTTAATATTCACCAGAGAAGATGGATAGAGATCATCAAGGATTATAACTGTTCAATCCATTACCACCCTGGGAAAGTGAACAAGGTGGCAGATGCCCTAAGTAGAAAGGACCCAGCGATTCTCTCAATGATGAGAATTGAGAAGGATCCAATCTTCTTAGACTTGATGAAGATGGAAATGGGAATCAGAAAGAAGGGAACATCATCAATCCTTTCACAAATTATTTCTCAACCATCTCTTTTGGAAAGGTTAAAGGATGCTCAAATGGATGATGTGGGAATTCAGGAAAAAGTGGAAGCTATCGAAAAAGGGAAATCCTCGGTGTTTAATGTTAATGAAGAAGGAATTGTGCGGTTTGGGAAAAGACTATGTGTTCCATCAAGTCCGGAGCTGAAGAAGGAACTTTTGGATGATTCACATAGTTCAAATTTCTCTATTCACCCAGGGAGCACAAAGATGTATCGAGATCTTCGAGAAAACTTTTGGTGGGATAATAAGAAGAAGGAGATCGCTGAATATACATCAAAGTGCCTAGTATGTCAGAAAGTGAAGGCAGAGAGGCAGAAGTATAAGGGGATGATGCAACCACTGCACATACCATAATGGAAATGGGAGAACATCACCATGGACTTTGTCACTGGACTTCCAAGGACATCCAAAGGCCACAATGCAATCTGGGTTGTTGTGGATCGTCTTACAAAGACTGCACACTTCATTTCTATTCGGGAGGTTTTCTCTTTGGATCAACTGGCACGGATATATATCAGGGAAGTGGTAAGGTTTCATGGAGTACCACTACCTATTGTGTCTGACCGAGATCCAAGATTCACCTCTAAGTTTTGTAAGAGTCTTCAATATGCTCTGAATACTGAACTGAACTTCAGTATGGCTTATCATCCTCAAAGTGATGGCCAATCCGAGCGGACTATCCAAACACTTGAGGACATATTGAGAGCGTGCTCAATGGACTTTAAAGGAGGATGGGATCAACATCTTCCTCTGGTTGAGTTATCTTATAATAATAGTTTCCACTCGAGCATCCAAATGGCACCATATGAATCCTTGTATGGGAAAAGGTGAAGAACACCGGCATGTTGGGATGAGGTCGGTGAACGTAAGCTGCTTGGACTAGAAATGGTTGAAGAAATGGTGAAGAAGGTGAAAACCATTCAGCAGCATATCAAGGCAGCTCAGAGTCGACAGAAGAGTTATGTAGATAATCGTCGATGAGACCTTTGGAGACATGGTGTTTCTATGCATATCTCCGTGGAATAAGGTCATGAGGTTTGGAAACAAAGGGAAGTTAAGTCCAAGGTACATCGACCCCTTCGATATTCTTGATCGTGTCGGGGTTATGGCCTATCGACTAGCACTTCCACCTACCATGGACAAAGTACATGATATCTTTCATGTATCCCTCTTAAGTAAGTACATACCAGACCCTTCACATGTAATCTCTTCTGAGGTGGTACAATTGGAAGATGATCTTTCTTATGAGGAGCAACCAGTGAAGATCTTAGATTGTAGAGAAAAAGTTCTACGAAATAAGACAATGCCCCTCATCAAGGTGTTGTGGAGAAACCACAAGTTTGAAGAAGCGACTTGGGAATCGGAGGAAATGATGAAGCTGAGTTACCCACATTTGTTTTAGTGTGGGAAAAGGAAAATTTCAAGGGCGAAATTTCTTAAGGGGGGAAATATTGTAACGACCCAAAGTTTCATTAATGGAAATACCTCTTGATTTAATTAAATGTCTCTTTATGTTTATATAAAATGTAAACTTATTTGGTTTTATGTTAATAATTTTGACCGTTGCTAATATAGTCATTGAACAGTGATCACATGATTAGTATAAATATAGGGCTTTAACAAATCCAATTTACTCAGACAAAAGAAGCAATGGCCTCATCCAGTAGAATTGCTCCATATGAAGCCCATTTTTCGGAGCTTGGAAAAGAGGTGGCTTCTTTGGGCTTCACTCTTGACCAAGCCCAAGCTGAGCTTCATCATGTCAAGCTCAAACGGGACCGTCTACGGGAAAAGTGGAAGTTAATAGAGATTACCACATGAGCGATGTTATCCGAGCCCCCCCAAGAGTCTGTCACCATCACACACCTTACCCTTAGGTCTTATGCGGCTGTTTTAAGGGGTTATGTAACAAATCTATGGTACTATGTTCATGTATATTATTTTTTTATATAATAATGAAAATACCTCCTTGTCATTTTTGATACATTGTAAATAGTTTTAAAGTACAAATAGTGTTTTTAGTTATTATTTAATTAAGAATTATATTTTATTAAATTAAGGGATTTTTGAATTAAATAATATTTTAATAAAATATTATTATTAAATTAATTTTTATTAAATATAAATGATCTTATAATTTTATGAATGCAATTATAATTTTTATTAAGGTTTGAAAGTCATTTCTGTCAAAACCCGTGAATTTTCGATAAATGTCGGTTTTTATTTTAAAAGTGAAAATTAACATATTTAGAAAATTATTTAGATAAAATAAATGTCATTTCTGGAATCAGGATGTCGAAATTATCCAACGGTGAATTTTTCATAATTTTCTGAGACAGTCAAATTTTTGGGTAAAAATTAAATACTGTTTAAATATATAATGTGTTTTATGACATCATAATGACCCAATAGTGATGTAATAAAATATTATAAGCTTTATTTTCGGCCAATATATGTTTTACCATTAAAATAATGTAATTTTGGGTTTTTTGGACTTACTTTTCAAAGCATTAATGGATCCCTCAAGACTTATTAAACACCTTGCCTTTTTAAATTGTTTTTCATGGGAGTGTGACTCACCTCCACATAGGCAACCTTATTATTTTAAGAAGTTCGTACTTTGTCCTTATAAAATATTTTTTTCCTCTTCCCTTTTCCAAAAACCATGGGCAAAAATCATGGTCTGGTTTTTGGTTTGGATTAATTTAATATAAAGGGTCCCAAACTTAAATAATAAAGAATTCTCTCACCTTTCCTATATAAACCCACCCAAGCTCCAACTTCCTCCTCACTCAAAGCCTTTTTAGTTCGTCCAACCTCTTCTCTACTCTCTCTAGAATCCTCCCAAGGTTCCCCAATCTCCCAAGAATCCTCTCTCAAGCCTCTCTCAAGCCTTTGGAAGCACACTTCCAAGTAAGGGTTTTTTCTTCCTTTCTCATTTTTGGCCAATTTTTCTTTAAGTTATTTTCCATTTTAATTTCAATTATGAATGTTGGGGTATGGTTTATCACCTCCCTCATACTTCCCTATTTATGTTTGAAAGATGTGAGACCCCTTTCTCTCTCATTAAATGCCTCCCATGTACACCCGTTACTATGCCGAAATTCTGAAAGGAACTTCTCTCTCCTATTTTACATTCAAGTAATACTTTTGTATCATGAATCTAAATTCCATTACAATTGCTGGGACATGTATCTATATAACCTCCTTACTATCCATTACATTTAAATATTATGATCAACCTCTTTCTCTCTCATCGACCATTTTTATGAATTCTTATGTCACGTCGTTACGCTGCCGAAATTGCACCGATTTTCTAAGCCAATGTCATTGTGTAGTGAATACCATGCCCATTCCTCCATCAAGGGTATTCACCTTTATGCACATTTTTTTATTGATTATAAAGTTTCATGTATGAATTCCACATTCCTTTATCGTGGAATAAATTATTATGTTTTATAAATCCATGTTTTATGATCCATGTGGCACACTTATGCATGAAATGAAATGTTTAAGAAGGGTGTGCCCTTATAGTGCTCCAATGCATTGGGTAAAGTATAGTATCATGATACGTCATGTGCAATGAGTTTTGACTCATGCTAATTCAAGTGCAACGAGGGTTTACTCGTGCTTCTTGTGCAATGAGGGTTTACTCATGCTCCATGTGCAATGAGCCTTGGCTCATGCTAATTCCTTGTTAAGTGTTGTTGCCACATTTCCATGTTATGATTATCATGCTTTATCATGCCTTTATGTTCATGTTTCTCTTGTGATCTATTGATATTCCTAATTTCTAACATGTATTTTACTCCTCATGTTATTCCATTTGTATTCCCTTACTGGTCTTTATATCTCACCCTTTTCTTAGGCATGTCCTCAGGTTATCCCATGCAATGCTAAGTACGAGGGAATGTAGTAATCATATAAAGGAAGTTTTCAATAAAGATGTTGTATTTCATGTTTTAAGTTTTTATGTAATGATCCTAATCCCCAAAGACACTAAACCTCTTGATCTTCTTTGTTGTATCAAGTGAAGTTTTATGTAATAAATCATGTTTAAGTTTGTAATAAAAGCAGGGTGGTCATATTATCCAAGGTAAAATAGGATAATCATGACTGTGCCCAATGCGGTGTATTGATGGCACCACATGTCTAAAGACGTCAAGATGGATATAAGGAGTGTATCTAAGGAATCCTAATATCTGAAATATGGTTAAGGGATCATATGGATTTATACTTGGAATTTTCTAGGAGACAAGGACTATGTTCCAAGGTGGGTATCTCCCTTGGAAAAAGACTCCTTGAATCGGAATGGAGTCCTCTGAGTTCTCAAGGAATTCCCTTAGGAATCCAAGGCATAGCTCAAGTATGACCACTTCTATAAATATGAAAAGTTCCTTATAAAATAGGCACATTATACTTAATTCATAATTTAACTTAGGCCATGTAATAATCATGCCTTTTAATTAGTCAATTGGTTCATTCCATTGCTATCCATACTAGGTGGAAAAGCTAAATATGAATTAAAACCATTTATTACTTTAATTCCATATCTTATTATTAGGTTTATTACTTTACCTTTCATAAAAATGAGAAGGTATGATAAGGACATGCAATAAATTCTATTTAATTAGAATTAACTAGGCCAAGTAATATATATAAATATACTTTTTATTTAAAAAATTAAAGGTTCATTGATTAATTTGAAACACTTGCCTTATAAGGGTCAAGTGATAACTATAGAGGTTATAGACATTTAGTAATTCATAATTTATTTAATTAAATAGGGCTTACCATTAGCAGGGTCAATCCACACACTCGAACATTGTCACAAATAAACCCACTTGGGTTACCAAGGCATAAATTAGGTATCACCTTAATTGGGGTGGAAGGCATTGAGATCTCAACCTCCAATGGCATGGTTAATAGTTATGAAACAGGATCTAGAATATGAGCATGATGATTATAATCATGACATATGGATTTAATAGGAAACTCCCATGGAAACTAGCATGAACATAATGATGGTATTTTATAAAATGATGATAAATTTAGTTACAATTTATATACCACCTATTTTATACCCATAGAACTCTACTCATCCAGTATCAACCTTTAGTTTGTCCTCGATCAAAAGAAATCAGAATAATGGATCAACGCCCTGAAAATAAGGCATAAGATCCTGTGTTAAACTAACTTCATCAGTGAAAAGACAAATTATGAAATGCACAATATGAATAGATATCATACTGGAATGTGTCCAATGACACTAACAGAAAAATAATCAAATTTTGGATGACAAATTTATCTAAGAGGCTAGGTTAGGGCTTCAGGGAAGCTCAAAAATGGAGAACCTCATGTGTATGGGGGGGAAAGAAAGAATAGAGGGTAAGGAAAATGGAAAGGGGTCTGACCCTTTAAAAACATTTCTTGAAATTTATAAAATGTGTAAATGATTTAAACATCATGTAAATATCAGGGTTTTCCTCCCTGTAAAGAACCCTTTACATGATGTGAAAGTTTTGGATATACCATTACACAACATGTATTCTGATTACATGGTGTGTAATTGGAATTCATCCAGCCTACAGATCCCCTACCCCTTCCTTTCCAAAACCACCCAACTGAACCATAGCTCATCTTTAGGGTCTAATCCAAAAAGATAAATTTATAAGATCTTAAAGAAAAAAATAAAAGGATCCATACCTAAAAGAAAACTGGGTTCTTACACTACTATAGAAATCCTCAAAAGGTGTCATTTGGATCAATTCTTGGAAGCTATTGTTATATGAAAACTCCACAAGTGTCATACATTGCGCCCATATACCACTGAAATCCAAAACATGGGCTTGTAACCCATCCTACAGTATCTAAATAGTCCACTCAAATTGACCATAAATTTAAGGATGATAGTTCATACTTAGAGGAACGTGTGATCCTAAAGCCTTCTAAAGACCCTTCTAGAATTGTGATTTGGAACACGAATATCTATCAGAAACAATACTCCTAGGAACACCATGAAACCTAAATATCTCAAGCACATAAACACTACCCATTTCATCAATGGTGAACGCCTCCCTAATAGAAAATAAGTGGGATACCTTCTCCAGTCGATCCATGATCACTCATATTGTATCATTCTTATGGGTTGTCCTATGTAATCCTATCACAAAATCTAGAGTAATATCATCCCATTTCCACTCAGGATTGGGTAAAGGCTATAACATCCCAGGTGGCCTCTGATGCTCGGATTTCACCTATTAATAGGTGAAACATCTCACCACAAAGACCTCTACCTATTTCTTCATTCTTGACCACTAGTACTATCTACAGATATCATGATACATCTTTGTTAGACTAGGATGTACTTCCCATCTAGAATCATGAAACTATCTCATCAACTCCTTGCATAAGCCAGTAGTAACCCATACTCATCCATGGAAAATAAGAGAATTTTCACTACCAAGAGACCATCCTGATGGTGTATCCCCACCATATAAGTTGTCTCTCTGAACTAATCCCTCCAGATCAGATAACTACTCCATCTTGATATGATCCCAAAGCACAGGTATAATAGATGTTGAAGTTAGAGATACTTATCCCTGGGACTCTTGAACATCTAGATGCATGTCTACAAAGTGTGTCACTATCTTCCACCCATCGTAAGACTCACACACTACCTTTGTCGATGTCTTCTATCTCAAGGTGTTTACAATGACATTTCCCTTTACTAGTGTATAAGTCAACTAAAATTTGAAATACTAAAAATACTCAACTCACCACCTCTAACTAAGGTTCAAGTCCCATTTAGAAAACATGTACCTAAGGATCTTGTGGTCTATGTATACCACAAATCTCTCATCCATAAGATAATTTCTCCAGTATCTTAGTTCATGTACCACTATTTCCAAGTCTAGATCATGAGTAGGGTAATTACTCTTATACAGTCTCAATTGTCCAGAGCCATAAGCAACCACTCGATCCTCCTACATCAAAATTTATCTGATTTCAACTCTAAATTCATCACAGTACATGTTATAGGCTTTACCCTTTATAGGTAAAGTGAGGATAGGTGTTGAGGTTAGCTTTCTCTTTAGCTCATAAAAATCTTTCTCGAAATAAACCAACCAAAAAAACTTCACTCCCTTATTAGTAATCTTGGACATTAGTGCTTCTAAATATGAAAATTCCTATATAAAACGCCATTAATAACCTACTAAACCCAAAAAAAATCTAAATCTAAAAGACTTTCTTGGGTCAATCCCAAGATACCATGGTTGTAACCTTATTTGGGTCCACTGACACTACATCCTATGAGATAACATGGACCAAGAAGTCAACTTTATCAATCCATAAACTATATTTGGTTATCTTGTCATAAATCTAATGATATCTCAATGTACAAAAGATGATGTCAATATATTTGGAATTATTGCATGAAAAATGGGAGTACACTAAGATGTCTTTGACAAAAACCACCATAAACCGATCTGGAAAAGTATGAAACATTTTATTCATAAAGGTTATGATTACCTCTAGTGTGTTTATCAAACCAAGAGGCATCGCTATGAACTCATATAATCCATACCTTATCCGAAAAGCAGTCTGAGGTATGTCTGATGGTCTTACTCTCAAATAGTGGTATCCTGATCTCAAGTAAATCTTGGAGAATATCTTATCACCTCTTAGCTAATCAAAGAGATCATCGATGTGTAGAATAAGATACTGGTTCTTGACCTTCATCTGGTTCAATCCCTAATAATCCACACATAAGCATAAGGTACCATTAGACTTCTTGATGAAAATAAATGGAAAACCCCATGGATATGTACTCAACTATATAAAACCTTTAGCTTCTAGATCTTATAATTGAACTGTCAACACCTGAAGTTTTGTTGGTGTCATTTTATAAGGCAGGATAGAAACTAACTTTGATCTCGGCACCAACTCAATCACGAACTAGATATCCTACTAGGGTGTTAAGTCATAAAAATCATGAGTAAATACATCCTAAAAATAGTCTAACACTGGAATAAAAGAATACTACTACATTCTACCATCATTTAGAACAAGCCTTACTATCTGAGCCATGAGACAATCCAATCTACACTAAATTGGTCCTATATGATGAGCCTGAATATATCACTCACCTTGGTGAGAATATATTCCTTATTATATTGATATAAAGGTAAATATCTTTCAATAATCATCAATATGAGTTTGGTATAGGACTAACCAATCCATACCAAGAATAAAATCAAAACATGTCATTTCCATCACAAACAGTTCCCATAACAAATAGTAATCATCGATATCTAGATAACATACCTTGCAATATTTGATATTCTCTGACCACACTCCCAATAGTGTGTCGATGGTCCAAATATCATCCAATATTTCTTCAACAAAGCCCAACCCATTTGAAAAAAGAGAAGATAAAAAGGAATGTGATACTCCTATATCAAAAAAATGCAAGAAAGGGTAGATAATACAAGGATCATACCTATGACAGTAGAAGGTCCTATATCTACACTAGCCGGAGTGGTCTGCATAACGTGTAGCTAAAAATACCCTCTACCCTGGGCTACAGTCTGAATCCCCTAAGTTATTCCCTATGCTTGGTATTTTTGTTCCTGCGTTGGGGTACCACATCCCCTACCTCACCTAGAAATTCTAATGGAAATCCAAATACCTGTCTGCTGAGGAATATATGAGTCCTTCCCAGACTCTAGTACCTATCCTGATCCCCTAACACTTCTATTCTATAATAACTTCCTACAAAATTTCTAGATATGACCCAACCTACCATAAGCATGGCACTCCAAATTGAGGTATGGACATTGATGCCACTTGTGTACAAACTTTCCACACTTATAGAACTGTAAAATAACATGGTCATAAGATGGTTTACCACTACCCTGACTTCTCTTCCCATTATTTCCTTAGAAATAACTATCGTATTAGAGCTTCTTACCACCATAAGAATATATCCCAGTTCTCCTTGTTGAAACATCTTGGTCACTACTTGAGGCCTCTCTCATATTCCCTTCCATGATGAGTGCATGATTCATCACATTTGAAAAACTACTTAAGAAAAAGACATTTGCCTATGATCTAATATCATAGAGAATATCATCCTAAAACCATCTCTCCCTAGAGATCTCATCTACTACTAAAGTTGGCACAAAGCGATACGAGTCAGTGAAACATCTAGTGTAGTCCATCACTAACTTTCCCTCCTGTGTCAAATGCATGAACTCATGAGACTTCTCATACCTTAGGGTATTTGAATAGAAGTGGCTCAAGAAATTCACCTTGAATTATTTCTATGATAACTCCTCTTGATTCCTATATTTCTCTAGAATATCCAATCAATGCTTGGTAGGTCCACGAAACACATATGAAGTAAACTTCACCCTCCTGTCTATGGGTGTCTCAAGGTGCATGAAGATATTCTAGACTAAATCAATCCAGAACTTGACTACCTAGGATCCTCCTTCCCCATTGAACATAGGTGGATGCTTTATCTGAAACTCTCTCATAATCATAGATATTTAAGGCATGATGCGAACAGTCTCCCTTTCCATGGATCGCATGACCCTTAGGAAGCTACCGTGAAGATGAACATCCATCTAATCCTTGGGAGCTACAAGAATATATATCTTAGGTTCATTAAGATCATGTTGATTACCTATATCTTGATGCTTAACTCAAATATGATAAGGATTCATTTTCTTTATAAGACAAACACACTCTTTAGAACACTAGCTAAAAATAAGGTCAACCTCAACAGGTGACAATAGAGAAACACTGGTTATAGTCTCCCTAAACATGGATTATAAGTTTTTTATCATGACATAATAGTTCTTTCATTTTCATTTATCAGATATAACAGGGATCTCATTTCATTTTTCATATAGGCGAGTATATATCGCATTCAATAAATATATCTCTATCATGAACAATGCATGTCAATATATATCCCTATGTGCCTACCATAATGCATGAATACTCATCTTGTATCATACTGGTCCATGAGTAAAAATCTGAAAAAATAATATCATTACAAAACAATAACATCACAAAACATGTGAATCACCCTATGTGAAATAACATCAATCGTAACAATGAACAACATGAAAAATAATTCCACCCCTAGGCACTCAGATTTTCCCCTGTACATGGGTTAGCTACTCTCATCCACAAGCTCATTTCCAAGTCCCAAAACATCCTAGTTTCTTTTTTTACCTTTCCTAAATAGTAAAGTAATATAAGGAAAAACATGCTCCTTTGATACCACTTTGTAACATCCCCCAATCTACCACTCTCTCACATGGTCGAACCAAGTTGTTTACTAGACCTCAAGCACACCTCCCTGTATGCTAGAAGTGGGGGTGAGATGAATATATTGGGGTGACTATAGACCTTGATATAGAGTTACATTACAATGGAATAACCATTAATAAAGAAATATCAAAGTGATGTAAATAGAAAAAAAATAGTACAACATGCAACTGGGAATAAAAAGGATGAACCAAAAACCAATAATAATGAATCATATAATGATAGGATGGTATGTATCTAATTTCAACTAAAATAAAATACAAATAAAAAATCCATCTAACATAAATAACTCAAAATACCCTGATCTCAAACCCCATGTTGGTCCCATATTCAAACTCCAGCTCATCCAGTAAGCAATAATTAGCAATAAGGTCCCTTTCCTTTGTCCAAACCTGCATCCATGTAATATTATCAATTACCAAATGGTGGCCCAAATAAGGTGTGATTAAAAATCTGTTGGTCAACACCATAATGTCTAAACAAAACCAACCTGATAATAAGTTCATGAAATAAAGAAATAAATGGGAGTATTAATTAATCAATTAATACAATACATAAATCAACCCACTTCAGCACTATGTAGGAATGTCTCTGAGCATATAGAAAAATCATGAAAACCATAACCATAAACCATGGAATAACCACATAACTGGGAAAATCCATTTATATAAGAATTTTAGCCTCTGGGTAAATCCCTATATATAATCATTTCAGCATCCATTAGGCCAAAACCACTATATAAGCATTTCAACCTCCAGGAAAATCCCTATATATAAGCATTTCAGAATCAAACTTGGCATATCCCTCTATATAATAATTTCAGTATCACCGAGCATAGCCCTATATATAATCATTACTACACCCACTAGTCTAAGCCCTCTATATAAGCATTATAACATCTACTAGGCCAACCCTACTATAGAAGCCTTATAAAATCAACTCAACAAGTCATAACAGTAAGTATATCACAATATTGCATCATAATTCTCAATGGTTAATTATGAAAATTACCATTTGTGTTTAACTTAAAATTTCATTTATATATAAAATTATCAATAGTCTTATCAATATCCCATCAGCTATGATCAAAGTGATTCTATATCAATAAATCACTTGAAATATCATGTCATGCTAAACATACTTTAATCCATTAGCCAATTCATTATTAATCAAGGGTTTTCTCACCCAATGGGTAGCTACAAGCTAGGTCGCCAATCCATCAAATCCAAATGGATCTAAGGAATAATAAAATTTCATGTTTTAATAGAATTCAACATTAATTTAATTAATATACACAACATGGTGTCATAATCATACTATTTCACATACTCAATATTAACAGGTCATAGGGTTAGGATTTAGACCACCTACCTTGTAGTTGGGGTCCTAGCCTAGTGGTAAAAGGCTACCCTATGAGCCTATATCAAACCAAGGTTCAAAAACTTGTATCCCCATATTTCGGGATTTATTGGGACATGATGGGGTTGTGGGCAACTAGTGTGGCGTCTAGGTAGGTAGAAGTGGTAGAGTGTGGGGGAAAGGGATGGAAACGGTATGGAGCAGGGGAGACCATCTAGCAGTATGGTCAGCAGTTACATCACTTAGGACCGGGGTTCCTCGTTGGTGGGTTTCATTAGGGAGGATATTTCAACGATGTAGAGAGATGACAGCACGGTCTGTTTGACCATATGGGAAGCGAACTTCTTGGTGGTGTTGCGAGCTTCATCGAGGAGAATATTGGTTGATTCAGGTGATAGTGTGGAGTAGCAGTGACAACATGATTGGTTCATCCATGGGAAGCGCCCAGATGAGGTTAGAGCAGGGATAAATCACCATAAATTATCTTAGATTTGGATGATTTAGAGGGTATTTACTTTCTATTAGTATTGGGATCATACATTCATGCATTGTGATTTCTAGTTGAGTATCTTTACGGGTCGACGATTGTGTTTCAAAAAATATTAGTATCATCTAGTGTAGGGATTGTGGTTGGGCATTTGGTACTTGGTCCTATAATGGCCGTGTATTAAAGGCTTAATGCCTCTGAGTCTATGAACTATGTAAAGGTTACCCCTCAACCTGTAAAACAGGAATATCAAATTAATATATATATATCCTTTAGGTGTTTAGGTAGGTAGACCACCTACCTTTTTCCAGTGATTAAGAAATTCTTCCAACCAGAATCGCCAATAATAATGGAGGTGAGGAAAACACAATAATGGGCTTAGATCACATAGAACAAGATCAATATGATTACACAATGGAGATCAAAATAAAACACTACTTCAATGGAAGAACAAGGAATAGATAAGAAGACCAAATAAAAGGGACCTACTGAGTATAAAACACCAAACTATGATGTTTAAAGGTGATGAAATCACTCCATATCCACTAGGAGTCTCCTAGGGTTTGATATGAGGGGTTACACAAATGGAGAAATGAAAATTATGAGCACACAACACACTTAAAACCATTGATTATGATAAATACATGGCATGTAACCCTCTTTCACATCGTGTATTTCTTATTTAAGAGTTATGACGAAATTTGCATTGCCTTGAGTGAATTTAACCCTACCCAAACATTTCAAATCATGTAATTTAGATTCATGGTGTGTAAATAGTTCACAGCCTATAACCCTTTAATATCTTATTACCCTTTTTCACAGTATCATCCTAGAAACAGTTACATGGAATGTAATCCATTTACACGGTGTGTAAATGATATGCAGACAGCTTTCATCTTGGCTTTTATAAGAGTTCCCAGACCACCTTAAAAGCCTTCCAATCTCACAGAAAACCCTTATAATCCTGTTAAAACATTTATACTCAGGATAAATTAATTCAAACAAACATAAATACCTAAACTTTAGGTCATTTCCCCCAAAAAAAAGTCTCTCCATCTCCGAACAAGACATGACCAACCATGTTTAAAGACAAAGGAAAACCCAAATAAAATATGTTTAATGAAAAAATCAAAGAGGGCATACCTAAAAAAAGTGGGATCTTAAAATGATCAATTTAAACTAGGAACTAATTTCCTCCTGCAAACCATTCCAGAACCTGAACATAAACCTTGGGTCCCTATCAGAAACAACTGCAAAGAGAACCCCATGAAGTCTCACAATCTCTCAGATGTATAAGTCCCTAAGTTATCCCACTTTCACCACCTCCTTTATAGGAAAGAAATGATCCAATTTTATAAGTCTATCAATGATCACCCAAATAGAGTTCTTACCATTGGGATTCCATAGAAAACCAATGATAAAGTCTATACAAATCTCGTCCCATTTCCATACTAGAATGGGAAAAGGTTTCAATAAACTGGAAGGTCTTTGTTGTTCCTCCTTAATCTTATAACAAGTGAGATGCCATGAAACAAAGCCTAAAACCGACCACCTCATCCATGTCTATCAATACTGATGTCTCAAGTCACGATACATATTGGTAGCCATATGGTGTACACACCAACATGACTGGTGTCCACTATCCATCAACCCCTACCTCAGACAAATTTAAACAACCAACCTACTACGGAAGCACAAAGCTCCATTGGGAGACTAAGACCACTCAACAGAGGTATCCCCACCATAATGGATTTTACCCAATCATTGGAATTCGATGTATGTCACCTTCTCGAGCTGAACTCACTCATAAAAAGATGAGTCAGCTTTTATCAAAGCTAACAAAAATCTATCCACTAAAATATTCCACTACCAATATCATATCAGCAAACAAACTCAATAGAGATCACTCCTCAACTAATTCCTTTATGGATTGTTTTGGTAATTTTCTTCTCAAAACATCATCAACCACATTCTCCTTCCTAGGAGTGTATGAAATTCAATATCAAAAATCTAAAGATACTCCACCCAGTGTCTTTGTCCCAAGTTCAGATCATTGTGATTAAAAATATATTTCAGACTCTTATGATTAGAATACATTGTAAACCACTACCCAAAAAGATAGTGATGACACGTTTTGAGTGCATTCATAACTGATTCTAACTAAATATAATTGGTAGGGCAGTTCTTCTCATGTGGGAATAACTAACAAGAGTCATAGGCCACTACCTATTTCCCTTTAATCAAGACACATCCCAAATCTATACCAAAAGCATCGCAGAAAACATTATAACCCAAACCTGGTTCCAGGAGAATCAAAATTGGCATTGAATTTAACCTCACCTTCAACTCCTCAAAAGATATCTGACATTTTTAATTCCATTCAAACTTTACACCCTTATGGGTTAAAGCTGTCATCGAAGATATGATCTTGGAGAAGTCCTAAAAAATGAATATAATATCCAACCAAACCCAAGAAGCTCTGGATCTCAAACACATTTTTATGATGCTTTAAATACATACTAGAATTTACTTTCTCAAGATCCACTAAGAAACCCTTCTTAGATATCACATGCCCTAGAAATTTCACTTCTTGGATCCAAAACTCACATTTGAAAAGCTTACCATATAGATGATGTTTCTTTTAAGGTTAAAATAATGATACCAAAATAGTCCATATGCTCCTCCTCTGACTTTTATTACACAAAAATATCATCCATGAACACAACAAAAAAATATTATAAGAATTGATGAAATATCCAATTCATCAAATCCATAAATATCAAAGAATCATTAGTGAGACTGAATGTCATAACTAGAAACTCAAACAGCCCATATCCACTCCTAAATTCTATCTTAGGTATATCATCTTCTCCAAATCTCAACTGGTGGTACCATGATCAGAGGTCAATCTTTAAAAACCAACATTCCCATATAAGCTAGTAAAATAGATCATTAATCATAGTAAAATGATATTTTTTCTTAACAGTCACCCGATTTAACTTTCGATAGTCCACACAAAGTTTGAGACTCTCGTTTGAATTCTTAAAAAATAGGACGGGTGAAGCCCATGGTGATGCACTAGGATGAATAAATCCTTTAGCCTCTAGATCCTCAAGCTTGAATTTAAGTTCCACCAACTCAATAGGTTCCATTTGATAATATATCATAGAAATGGGCATCATACCAAGGAGTAGGTAAATAGTAAACTCGACCTCTCTCTATGGTGGTAACCTAGAAAAATCATACAAAAATACCTTAAGGTATGCACACACCATGGTAGGAATAAGTCTACCCAAAAAAGAGTCAAAAACATCAAGAAACATCTATAAAAATTAGCATGATATTACCCAAGCATAAGTAACAACATGCCCCACCCTTCCCGATCTAGAGTCCCACTCACCTTGAAAAACATAAGTGACCCCATCGTAAGATAAAAACTAAACCCAATGATGATAAAAGTATATCTAGACCTTAACATTGATCATCCTATCCATGCCAAGTATTAGGTAAAATATTTCAATATTGAGAACTAAAAGGCCTCATATCACCTTATAGTCGATTATCATCACCCAACAAGCAGGACACTTGCAATCTTGCACGAACCTCTTTACCAAAGGCATGGAAAGATACAACAAGTATGCAATAAGTTCAAAATGTAAGACCAAAACATCAACCAAATTTGATGATATAAAGGAATGAGTAGCACCTGTATCAAACAAAGATAACTCCATAGAAGATTAAATAAACACAGTACCTCTAATAGTAGTCATGCCTACTTCATATTCCACTGGCGTATACTCTACCACATATATTTTTCTAGTCTTATCCACATTAACATCCTCATTAGTCTAAGGATTAGACTCACTAACCTTAGAAGCATCAATACAAACCTGTGAACCCTTGGTGAGAGTGAATCCTTCCTTACTTACCGAGGATATCCTTTCACAAAAATGCTTCAGATAGCCCAAAAATCCACAGTGATGATAAGTCCTATGAGCCTCCATATAGTTAGGATTGGTATGACCATGCCTTCCATACTGATTATTAGAAAACTATTTTTATCCTAACGAAGCCCCTGAAACTGGTCATGAAGAAAACTAACCACCCTTGTGCTTCCTTTTCTGGATAGAAGATACACCATAGCTAACAAATACACCAACCGAAGCTCCACCCAAACCTATCTTTCCAACTATGTCTACCTTTTCCAAAGATTCTTTGTCGACTAACTCCAAAAAATCAAAGGCACGTAAGAATCAATATTGACCGAATATCTATCCTCAATCCGAACTCAATCCTTTGAGCCTTTAGGTACTCATTGGTGACTAACTCCAATGCCAGATGCACCTACTTAGTAAAATGAGTGGAATACTCTATAACATAATGCTCTCCTTGCTCTAAGATCATAAAATCCTAGTCCTTGGTTGCATGTAATGTCTCATCATAAAACTGATGGTTTAATATTTTCTTGAAATAATTCCAGGTAATATCCTTGTTCAACGTATCTTTTACAATAGATTCCCACCATCTTCTTCCTGGTCCCTCGAGCATGTACATGGAAAACCCCACCTTGGAGTCCTTAGGATTCTTCAAGTATTTGAAGATACTCTCAATATGTGAAATCCAATCCTTAAATTATTAGGGTACTTTGTCACCATGGAATATGGTTGGATGTTTCTTAGTAAATTCTAAGCCATGATCCACCACATTTCCTAGGTTCCTGAAACCTATTTGACCCAGAGTCAAAATTTTACGGATTACAGCTTCAACAAAATAAGGGTATGCTAGAGGATTTTCCTATATATCCTGTCTCACAACTTCCTCGATCAGATTTGGAAGAGCTCTTCTCAGAGTCATTGTTATTTAAGAAGAATAAAATGACCAATCATCTTTAGATCATATTGAAAAATCTTAGGACCAACTTCAATAATTCACATCTATGTTTTAAAACATAAATAATTTAAAGCAATAATGAATTATATGAATGAAAACCAGTGATTTAAAAAAGAATAGGTCTATTAAAATATATTCTCCATCTTGTTTATTTAAATGAAATCAAACTCTAAGTCTCAAAAATGGTAAAAAAATCCAAAAAACCCATGGTAACTCGAGTTTTGACATAGAAGTGAGATGGACAGGAACCCTCCCACGCTTACTACCTGAATTCCAACAGTCCTAACTCTTATTTACCCAAGAAACCAAGACACACTTAGGCAGTGTTAACACACTTTGGGCTAAGCATACCTCTAATACCATTCTGTAACAACCTAAGTAAACTAGACATGCCACCCAAGTCGGCCCATCACGGTGGTGAGGTGTAACAAGATAAGTGAAACATTTTTCATATAAAACAAAACAAGACATACAACCAGAGTAGAACGTGGAATAAAAAGGTACATCCAAGATTCATATAATCTAATTCAAGATAGATAAACTAGAATGTATAATAAGATAAGACCAACAAGTCTCTATGTGACCAACCATCACCTCCAAACCATCCTACAATAAAGGCAATGATAAAAAAAATATAAGTTGGAATGTTCTAAGATTCCATTCCCTTTAATTAATTCCTAAAAAACAACTTCTATAACCACCGAAAGTAAAAATTAGGGTGTGAGCACAAATCACAGGAAAATACGACCATAAATTCTATACAAGGTTTAATATCAAGAATGCAGCAGTTCTAACTTTTAAAGTAGAAATAGTTTTATAAAGAATTATCATAAATCCAAACCCATTTGTAAATCATTTTACTTTGGTTTTTCATAAAAGACTTTAATACCCACAAAACTAGTAATATGACAAGTATAAGTGATAAAATGGTTAATCATATCCATACATTATAAGGTAAGAAAGTAAACACATATCCATGAAATTTTAGTAATAGTGGGTGCCCTAGACCTAACTTTACATTATTTTTCAATTACCATATCATGCATACAGTTAGATATTCATGATGTAATCTTACCATTATAGTGTATAATTTTCTACATCCACTATTTAAATAGTAATTTCCATAGATAAATTGCCATATCAAAAGGTTATAGAATATCCTAGGATATAATAATACCTCTAAATTATATGAGATTAATCTTAAATATATGTCTTATGGTTTAGATATATCATATTGACTAGACACAGTAAATGTTTGACTATAAAGTGTTGGGGGCTCATAAGCATTGAGAATTATTCTCATGAAGTTCGCACTTAGTGATCTCTAGTAGTTGATATCATGAGGATGGACCCACTAATAGAAACACCACATGTTTCAGATGTCATTAGTTGTTCCTATCTATGGATATGTGTATTGGTCTCCTGAATTGAGATCATTATCAGTGTGTGTCATTTGATCACATACTTTGATACAAGGAAAACCATGATAATTAAATAGTTGGGAGGTATCATGTGTTGGGTGCATCATTGGTGGTATGGCATTGGTTTAATGGTCAAGATAGGATTTTTCACTTTCAAGTTGAGGAAGTAATATATCTCAGGCCTAGTTGATTAGGATGATAGTACCTTCATAAATACTTTTCCAAGGTAGTCAGAGGTAAATCTGTCCAATTAGATCAACAAACAATAAATAAAGAAAGGACAATGACACAAGTGTGTGCCCTTCTTTATGAGATATTTAAATACAAAGAGATCCTATTATACAGTACATGTTCATAAGTTGGTTTTCATTTCTATTACTACTCCTTATCTCTTTAGAGGTCATGAAAGGTCCCTAGACTCAACTCTTGGTTAGTTAATACTATTCACTACTATTGAGATAAGGACCAAGAGGGTCACGCACCTTAGCATATTCAATAAT
This sequence comes from Viscum album, assembly GCA_963277665.1. Classification (NCBI taxonomy): domain Eukaryota; kingdom Viridiplantae; phylum Streptophyta; class Magnoliopsida; order Santalales; family Viscaceae; genus Viscum; species Viscum album. Next base: position 1,189,582,120 of record OY728123.1, on the reverse strand, counting down.
TTTCTTTATTATAGTAAATACTTAAATAGGACATGGTCAGCCCCACCACGGGGTTTGAGTGTTTTCCAAGCATTATTGATCACTGATAAATAAATAAATTCGTTATTATTCAAGTAAAGAATAATTGTGTTGAACATATTTATTAAAAGTATTTAAAAGTGTAAGTAGAAACAAGGAATAATATTATTTGAACAAATATTATTTTAATATTCCAAGTTTGTTTAATATTAAACGGGAATTATGATTTCAATTAAATAACTTGGTTTTATCGCGTAATATATTTAATATATATTACAAGTATGTGACAAAATATAAAAAATATTTATGGCACTGTTTAGTTTTTCATAATTAATTATTTATTACTTATTTAGTGGGTGTTTTATTTCTGGGGGTCAACCTATCCAGGTATTAGCACCTCCCACTATATAAATAGAAGATGAGAAGTTATTTGGTGTGTTATTCATTAATTTTTGAATGAGATACTCTATCTCCTCCCACTTTCTAGAGAGTGATTCTCTCTCTATGAGAAACTGATCCAAGGTGCCTTTAAAGGATCAAATTCATGAGATTGTGGTGATCATCGCAATGTAGAAGAAATCGTCGAAGCTCTGCACTAACACTCAGAATTCGACGAATGATGTGCGCACAGATTCTTGGAGCATGTATGGATGATCTAGAGGGGTTCGGCTCTAGATCCTTCATGTAACAATCATCAGATAATTACTATAGTCAAACGCACCACCAAATCAAACAATGTGCACATTCATTTTTATTTTTGTGTTATTTTTAATTCATGTATGATCCTCAGGGTTTTATTGGGTATTAAAATTTAAACATTTTTTTTGTTGGTTGGAGATCGGTTTTGGTTTATCCAACCTATTCTGATCGGGCACCATGGTTGTAATAGCATTTTTTGACCAACTTGTATTCCACCAATTTTTTGGAATTAAAAATTAAAATAGATTATTTTAATTTATAAAATATTGTTTTCTTTTAAAATTGATCTTAATCAATAATCTTTAGAAAATGTGAATCAATAATGTGGGGTGTTGTTGAAAAATCCCCAAAAAAATCATGGAAGGGCTGGGGATTGACCTATGGGTAAAACCAAAATAAGACTTTGCAAATCAAAGAAAAAAGAAAGAAAAATTATTGATGAACTTTTGAGGCTTATTCTCCTTTGAGACAAAATGGGAAGATCTATTTTCTCCTTGAGGAGGAAGTTTTGGGTATTCCACCTCCTGCTGGATCCACCCAACAGCCTTAGTGGGCTCCTCCACCGCCTTACAAGTGAAAACCAATGGCACCGGTATGTCACGGGCTGAGCGTCTCAGCACAGCAGTTCACCCGTGCGGCACCCCAGCCCCCTCCAAGGCGGGTGGGGTTCAGCCGTCCAGCTCTTCATATGTGAGGTTCATTGGTTTCGTCCTGCCATGGACTCATCAGGAGAGTGGCCCCAACTCCCAACCAGTGGTGTCAAGGTTGACACGCACCATCATCCTCTTTGTCGGGGCGACTCTCATCTCTTCAATAGGGACTAACCAGATGAACCGCAGCTTTTATGTTCTTGCTGGTGTGGGACAGGACCCCCATGATTGGGTCGTGACATTCTCCCACCACCATTCCATGCACTCCCTCGTGCATGCAGGATCGTGGCCTTCTGTGTGTCCGCGACTGCTTCCAACTAACCTGTTACCAAGCATGGCCTCAGGGGACGCTCCTTCCTTGTCGTTGGCATCAATGGCCCACCCACTCTCTGGGTCGCAAACCACCGTGGTCCACCCTCTCTCTTAGGGTCGAAAACCACCTCCACGAGACCCACCCTTCATAGTGCCGTCTCTGCCTCGGACATCTCGCAAGCGCGACCTTCTACGTCATGTCATCTCCGCATGACACCCCGGGACTCCGCTCCCACCACCAAGGTCCATCCGGTAGCATTCCGAAACACCACGAGGCACATTCCCTCTGATACCACTTTTCACGAGCTGAGCGTCTCAGCACAGCAGTTCACCCGTGCGGCACCCCAGCCCCCTCCAAGGCGGGCGGGGTTCAGCCGTCCAGCTCTTCATATGTGAGGTTCACTGGTTTCATCCTGCCATGGACTCATCAGGAGAGTGGCCCCAACTCCCAACCAGTGGTGTCAAGGTTGACACGCACCATCATCCTCTTTGTCGGGGCGACTCTCATCTCTTCAATAGGGACTAACCAGATGAACCGCAGCTTTGATGTTCTTGCTGGTGTGGGACAGGACCCCCATGATTGGGTCGTGACAGGTAGGTGTCGTCACCTCCTCCACAACACGAGAGGGCCACACCATCTCCCTCCCACTGCGCAAAGTTGGTGACCTGGTTGATCCTCCCTACCGCGACCACCTGTATCCCTTGTAAGGTCACCTCCCTCTCCTTCGTGAGACACTATGATCCCACACGGTGTCCCATGGCCAGTTACAGGCTAGACCAATTGCGGCACCTTCGTCGTTCCTGTAGCTGCTCCTATAGTCGGCCCTCCCTCTCCTTATTGTCGTCTCGTGTCAACACCTACATCCGGTGATCCCAACACTACCCTCCATCATATCCCACACCACACATCGGTCGGACCCCATTGAGGACTTCCCCATATCACGGTCAATTCCACCACCTCGGGCCACCCTCGCGCCGCCCAGATCTGGTGGTGCCGCCTTCCGCTCGCCAGTGTAGAAACCACCCTCAACCTCTCACTTGAGGGCCAAATCTGGAAGACCATCGGTTACCCGTTCCACCCCTTGCATACATCGTCCACCTCCACTAGAAAATTTGGTCACCACCTTCTTTAGCAGCAAGCCCTGCCACCCTCCTCAACCATGCAGCACACCCACAATGTCTTCCCCAGCGGTGGCTCATCGGTGCTGAACCCAGCCCGAACCGCCATAGATTCGGGATCGCTGCCTCCAGTGTCAAGTTATGATACCACCGTCGGTCTCTTTTGGTCCCACCGGGTGATCGAAGACATGAGGTACCCCACAAAATTCTCTTTCCAACCTAGATTTGCACAAAATGGACCCAAACTGGGTTTTGTCTGTTTGGTATGGGCCTACACGAGACTAGGCGGATCTACATGACCTATAATGGGTCAAGACAGGTCAATTTGGCCCAGAATAACCCCATAAAGGGTCCTCCTGACCCAGAATGGGCCAACGTGGGTTCAACCCAACCCGTATTAGCCCTGACAGAGGTTTTGGGGCTTGAGAATAATTTTAATTTAATCAAAATTAATTAATTAAGTTTATTTATTTTTAGTATTAAATTAAATTAATTAAAATTATTTTTGGTTTAAATTATTTTTTTAATACCCAAGAAAAATTAATTTAATTTTTTTATTAAATTAAATTAATTAAGGGATAGAATAGAATTAAATTATTTGAATTTAATTAATTAATTTAATTTAATTAAATACCCTTGTACTTTAATTTATTGTAATTTAATTTATATCATGCTTTACTTTTACCTGTTGACCGGTCTTGATCATATTTCTAACTTTTGTATGTCTAATTTATTTTATTTAATTATTTATAATTGTGTGTGATGATTGTAAATAATTAAGATGGTCTATGTATCACCTTTTTTAGTCAATATGTATAAGGGTCTGTATGTCTATCATTATTTGTATGTACATTGCACTCCCGAGTTACCATAACCTGTGTGTGAGTATTATTGTACCATGATAAGGATGTTGGAAGACATAGACAATGCCAAGTTGAGGCGAAATCTAGACGATAGTGAAAACATTGGATCAAGGACGAGTTGCATCATGAGTCAAGCCACGACTTAGGTGTGATACCCCTAGATCATGGTTGATCCATTGAATTTAAATGGATCAACCAATTTTAGATGCTCAAGACCAGTCTGGTGGTTTATTTTATTTATGCATTTATTTATTATTTTATGAATTTGTATGGCAGTGGGATACACATAAAATAATAAATAGTAAAATGCATAAAGAAACGATGAATGTTTTTCGATTAATGTTTAGTTGTGAGAGAGACAACATAGAATTAACAAGATTAATATAAATGGATTACATTTGTCGATGAAAACATAAAACCCTCAAAGAAATATTAAGTTTGGAACACCTTCCATTATTTGAATTTTAACACAACCAGGTGTTTGGAGTTCTTGATCAACCATAGTTGAGGGTGTCTCATACTACTGGGGAGTTATTATGAGAATGATGGGTTAAATTAATTGAAGTTGTTAGTTAAGGATTATCAATATATAACTTGTTGTCACTTTAGAGTCAAAGCATTAAGGGAATCAAGGTTATCATTCTGAGAAGCTGGGACTTTACTCATCAGAATAAAGAGCTGTGAGTTAATATGATTGGTCAGTCAAACACCTACCTTGAACTCTCCGAGTAGTGGAATAGTCATAGATTTTAGACTATGAGTAAAAGTTCAAGGATTATTTCCACTAGAATACTCAAGTGATAGAGTATTCTGATTCTAGTATAGAGGGTTCCTAGAATTTGATAAAATATTGAGATACATTTAATGATTTAATTAATTATTCAATAATGTTGAAATTGGTAATCAAGATAAAAGTACGATCTACTATATTTTATTTTTTTAGAAAAGGGCAAGTAATACCACAATATACATTGTGATAATCATGGAAAAATAAATTTCCAAACTAACATGAGTTTCTAAGTGCAGTATAGGTGCTTATGCACAATACTAAGATATTTGAAACTCAAGGTGCTGGTGTCTCTAATACCTATTAAGCCACCTCAAGAAGCGAGGGTGTTCAAAATGATTACAAGATACTCAATTACTATTCATATGTTGGTTATGTCATAATTTTATCATCAATTTCTGATGTTAGTTGTGGATACTTCATCAAGACATGGATGATTTCACATGTTGTCTCGTCTCCAAGAAGCATCCAAGGATAAGGTGAAGCAAGATATGAATAAGGTGATGATTACACTGGACATGTGTAAATTGAAATATGGATCATGATCTTTCAATTGGTCCCTTTCTCATATCATTTTCACCTATTTTCTACATTTTTGTTTAATATTACAAAATGAATAGTTTGGAGAGAAACACTTTATTACCTTTTGGGTAAGGTTTTTCAAGCAATAAGAACACTAAATAAAGATTCATCTTTAGTTCTTATGGAAAACAAGTTTAAATATAAGGAGATAAGTCCGGTGTAAAGAGAAATTCCAAAGGCACCTTTTGAAACATCCTTGAATGATAGAGGTAATAAATAGGAGTTTATTTGCTTCACATAACATGAAATCAATCTATGAAAGTTTAATCGCAATGAACTGAATTAAAGAAACAAGTAATCGCCTCTTCTTTAGTTATATTCATAAATTATAATTATTGTTTCTAACATAATTCTTGGGTATTAAATATAGTGTTCCAATTACATGTGTGAATTTAAATATATTACCTAGTAAGTATAGAAACATTACAAGAAGTATGGTGAATTATCCAAGTGGATGAGAAAGGTTGATTCCTAAGTCAGTAGTGAGAAGAACGTAAATTATAATTGCTAAATAAATGATTATAGTTGAACTTTTGTTTAGTATAACCAAAACATTTATCTCACATGTCCTTTGGACACAAGTATACATTATTCTGATTTAGGAATGAATGTTATTTGTGGTTTTTCATACTCAACCAGTAGTTTAGTAATACATGAATCTTAGGAAATACTTGATGAATATAAAATGTAAGACTTATATAACTATTTGTGGAAAGATAATTCTATGTGAATTAAAAATAAATGTGGATGTCAAGGATATACCATGTCTAGTATTTAGACTCATTGGAGCTAAACACCTTAGGTATTATTGATGTATATACTTTTTAGTTTGAAAAAATAAACCTTTATAAATAAAGGTACACCACAGAGCTTTCATAATTAGTTTAGAAAGAGATTTTGAACTATTCCAAGGTTAATCTAGTGGTAAATATGCTTTATAATATTCCATTAAGTATTTAAGGAATGATAAAGTGAAGTATGATATATGCATGGTCAGAAGATATGAGTTGATTTGAGCTGGCATGATGAATAATATTTTGACCAAGCATTCATCAATCATTATAATGTAGCATGGAGTAATTTCTAAATGAACATTACCTTATCCACATTAGAGTTGTGATTATAATAAGAAGTATTGATGATGAGTCTTACATGATTAGAATTGATTAATAAAATGTAGCATGGAATAATTCCCAAATGCACATTTCCTTTTACACATCTGAGTCATGATGTAAGTATAAAGAGCATCAATGTTGATATATATATTCATTGTATAAAATTCCATTATATTTCAAGATGTGCTTTGAAAATAAAATAAATATCCCATAACCATATGCAAACTATAATGAAAAATGGATGTCATATGATTCATAGTATCATAGAAATCCATTATGTCATAAAACATGTGTTTAGATGCAAAGAGTTTGTTGAAGATATAAACAAACTTTCATCAAGGAAAAACACAATGTGCATCTATATTAATTATCCTAAATTTTCTAAGGATATTATTAAAAAAATTAAGATAAAAAAGTGATAGTTTAGTTATAGAAAATATTTATATAAAAAGATGCATATATCTACTTGAGATAGTGGGAGAAAGATTGATTTGAGTTTAGTAAATGCTACAGATGTACAAATAGTTGGCATAGGACTGACTTCCATAATAGGTGTGGAAGAGGGATATTCCAAAGATACAAACTATTTAGGAAGGATGGAACCATAGAGATGGTTTTATATTTACTGTGGCTGGTGATACATTATTCATTATGAATAATAATTCCTAAAAGTAAGAAGTATATGGAAATTATATAAGATTGAAAAGATCAATTAAAATTAAATAATGGATTCCATGTATCTAAGAATAAGGGGCTTATTATTTTGAATATTGTGGTGGGTATTTAATTGATATGATACACGTATGGTACAATCATGGTACTAATAAGTCTCAATTGGTAATACAAAGTCATTATGCCTAAATCCATTAGAATTTTACTTATTATAGATAATTTTTATGATAATTTTTTTTATAATTGGATATCAAGACCACCAATCATGGAAGGCGTCTATACAACACAACCAGAAAGAGATGTTGACATCACATAATGAAAATAAAGAGTGAAAGTTACTCAAATCCAGTTAAGTATTAAAGTAAGCGATAAGATCTTAGAACATTCATTTGAATTTAATCTTTTCCAAGTGTCTACCAGAGGTTAGTGGAAGCGTCATTGTTTTTTAAGTAAAATATGTTTGGTAACATATGAAAAATAGTTATTGGTCTTATAGTTAGCTAAGACCATAATGAAGGTAAATCTCCCATGATTGACTTAAAGTAGCAACCTAAAATATAGGGAATAGGATATAATAAGGTAGATCTAATGGTTTCTTAGACCTAGTCAATCTTACATATACTAACATCGTATTAAAAATACAAGTTGAAACAATTCGAGAGAGAATTATAACCAGTGTCACATGGCATAAATCTCTCCAAGTAGACATGCATGGGAATAAGAGGAGATTAAAGTGTTGAGTTGAAATTCCATACGTTTCAGTGAAAAATAAATCACATGTTCCATTATATGTGCAAGAAATGATATTAACAATATATATTTTATGATATGAAAATATCAATTATATCTAGGATAACTAAAAGGGAAGCAGACAGAATTATCTAATAGTACTAGAGAAACTACAAAGGAAATATACCTGGTATATAGAGAAGAAGGGATACTAGTTACATGGGGGCACAAACTAGTTTTTCTATAAGGTCAATATGATCTAATTTCACAATAAAAATAAGGTAATGAGTGATAAAAGATTATGTAAACTATTGGTATCCATACCTAAAAATACCAAGTACATTGTAGCTTCTGAGGAAGTTAAGAAGTAGTTATTAAATACAATGATTTATTCCAGTTCTTAGAAGCGCACTCAGTATGTAAAATTTTTATCATTATGATAATTATATTACTAGTACTAGCCAAGATGTAAAGTTATGATAGTGGAAAAAAGGGATATACTCATGGATTCTATCACTTGAAAATGTTTACTCAACGAAGTGATGTCACACTTAGAAAAATTTCCACACAGTGAAAACATGGTAGACCCAACAACTAAATCCATGACTCAACAAAAACATGATATTAATCATGTGAGAGATAATAAGGATAATTAGAAAGTTGGATCTAGTGAACGTGGGAGTGTAGTAATAGTGGGTTCTCTATACCCAACTATACAGTACTTTTTGATTACCATATCATGCATACAGTTAGATATGCATGATTTACTCTTTCCATTATAGTGTATACATTTTTGCATCCACTATTTAAATGGTAATTTCTATAGATTAATTATCATATCAAAAGGTTATAGCAGATCCCAGACTATAATGAAAACATAGAGATACTATGACATTAATTTTAAATATATGTCATATGGTCTAGATACATCATACTGACTGGACAAAGTATATGTTTGACTATAAAGTGTTGGGGGCTCATAATCATTGATACTTCTTCTCATGAATTTTTCACTTGGTGATATCTATTAGTTTAGATAATTATGACGGACCTGCCAATAGGAACACCATATGTTTCAGGTGTCATTAGTTATTCCTATCTATGAACATGTGTATTGGTCTTCTAAATTGAGATCATTACTAGTGTGTGCCATTTGATTGTGCATTTTAATTCAAGTAAAACCTATGATAATTAAATAATGGTGAGATAGATTGTGTTGGGTGTGTCATTTGTGGTATGGAATTGGTTGAATTGTCATGATAAATTTTTTTGCTTCTAAGTTAAGGAAGTAATATATCTCAAGCCAAGTTGATCAGGATGGTAGTACCTTCATAAATCCTTGTCCAAGGTAGTCGGGGGTAAATTTTTCCTATTATATCAACAAATAATAAACCAATAAAGTATGATTAAACAAGTGTGCATCCTACTTTATGATATATTTAAAGATGAAGAGATTATATTACACAGTACGTGTTCATAGGTTGGTTTCCATTTCTATTACCACTCCTTATCTCTTTAGGGGTCTTAATGGGTTACTAGACTCCGCTCTTGGTCTGTGAATACTATTCAATGCTATCAAGATAAGTTCCTAAAGGGTCACACACAATAGTGTATTCAAGAGTCCACCTTATTCTAATGAATAGGTAAGTAGGACATAGTGGACCCCACCACGGGGTTCGAGTGTTGTCCAAGAATTATCAATCACCAATAAATAATTAAATTCATTATTATTCAAGTAAAGAATAATTGTATTTAATTTATTTACAAGTGTAAGTAAATTAAAGGAATAATATTATTCAAATGAATATTATTTTAATATTCCAGATTCATTTAATATTAAGCGGTAATTACGAATCGAGTTAAATAACTCAGTTTTATCACGTAATATATTTAATATATATTTCAAGTATGTGATAAAATATAAATAATATTTATGACATAGTTTAGTTCATTGTAATTATTTATCTATTTCTTATTTAGTGGGTGTTTTATTTCTAGGGGTCGGGAAACCCTATCTGGGTCTCAACACCTCCCACTATATAAGAAAGAGAGGAGAAGTTATTTGGTGTGTTATTCATTAATTTTTGAATGAGATACTCTCTCCTCCTACTTTATAGAGAGAGAGTATCTCTCTCCAAGAGACTGGTCCAAGTTTCATTCATCAAATCAAATTCCCAAGATCGTGGTGATCATCGCAACATCAAAGAAATCATTAGAGCTCTGCACTAGCACCCAAAATTCGATGAAAAACATGTGCACATATTCTTAGAGAATTTGTGGAAAATATAGAGGGGTTCAGATTTAGATCCTTTGTGAAATGATCGAAGGTGACTTTCTAAATTCAAACCTATCACCAATTTGAACAAGGTAGACATTTGTTTTTATTTATATTCTCTATTTAATTTATGTGAAATCCTCAAGACCGTATCGGGGCTCAGATTTCCAGAGATGATAAGTCTCATCATCTCGACGATTAAATTTTTTAAATTCCAATCCCACCAGCTTCTAATGTGTTCCCTGGTACCTTTATAAATAATCCATTATGTGAAACCATGTGATACAACCACATGTGAAAACATTTGAGCAACAATCCATGAAAATTTTCATTCTGTAATAACCAAACCATAAATGACAAAGCACTATGCATTGGGACCCAGATAATGGGAATAAATACTAGATATAAAATATGATAAACCAAGAATATGTTGGTACCAACCCATATCAAGTCCTGCCATAGTCCATCAATATCTTAAAAGAAACCCCTGATGGTGTCACACACACTAGGGTCACCTATGTCCCTTTCCCAACATACCCAAGGTTCCCAATGTTTCAAGTTTGTCAAAATCTATTTCAAAACCATTATCGCAATTTATATAACATTTTTAGAGACAAGACAATCCACTTTGGTGTTTGAAAACCCATTTCTGAATCAAAACTTCCATTCAAGAATTTAATCAAACACTTGGTGTGCAAAAATATGTTTTTAAATCAAAACCCCTTTACAAACATGGTTATTTCTAATAAATCCCTTAAAATCACAAATCAATTCAATTAAATGAATAGATGAAAGAAATTTTACAAGAAAAATAAGCAATTCATAAAATTAACCCATTGTATAGAAACACCTACCTAAAAATGGAGGTAGTACAAATCACCTTCAAAAATAGAGATCGAGGAAGAGTAGATTGAGTGCTCACAATCCTAGAACCATAATAAACAATATCAATCCTATATAAAACTCATTATATCGGGTATTACAACCCAATTGGGTTCTAATAATATGAGAGGAGAAGATATCTATTGTAGATCTACAAAGAAGAGGGTAAACTGGATCAAACCCGCAACATACTTTGATATAATCCATCAAGAATAAAGGAAAACTTCCTATAATCTAAGGGAAGATACCTCCAATGTAATGGAGATGGTTTAAGATGAGCCAAAATGAGATTAGGGGGTGATTATTCCTTAAAATGACTAAGGAAAAAGGGTAAAATCCTACTTTTTAACATTTTAGAAGGGGGTCGCACGGTTTCCTAGGGCAGGCTGCATGGTTAAACTAATTGTGCATATTAACCATGAACCCTTGTTGTCTATTATATCAAGGGGTGAATGGATTTCACTGGGGGCCGCATAGTTTGGTCAAAACCATTCTCAAATCATGTGACACCCCTGGACAACCACAAGACACCTCGTACTATTCACAGGGAATGTCACATTTTTTTACTAATCATGCTCAAATCATGAAAAATTCCACTAGAACCTCATAGAGGCATACTACACAATTATCGAATGATTAAACTAACCATTCACCTTAAACTTGCACCATGAATTTTTTCTCCAAAACCCTTATTTTCAAACTCAAATCCCCCAAATCTTCTCTGACCTCAAAATAAAACGACAAAGGCTTGACTAAGGCATACTTGTGACCCAAAGGGAGTCGCAAATTTTGTTCTGGTTAACTTGAATAAAGTTGAAAATGAATGTAAGAAACTTAATAAATAAAATAATAAATTTATAAATACAACTTATGGTTCTGATAAAAAAATTATATTGATTTATAATATATTCAAAAAGAAAATGTGGATTTGAAAAAGAAAGTCTTTAATCTTAAATAAACTTTATTAACTTTTGTTCAAAGAAATGATAAATATGATGAGATAATGTCTATGATGAAACCAAACTATAACAAGAATGGTTTTGGTTATAATGTTTTTTTACCAAGAATGAATAAGACTACTTTTATCAAAATCTTTAGAGGAAGTATTTTTAGTTTGACATGTTTTAAATATAGAATACAAGGACATTATGATAATAAATGCTCTTTGTGATTTACTCAATCATTTAGTCATACTAAAACTGTTTTATCTAAGAATTTATTTTTAGAAATACTTAAAAATAGTTCTTTGAAATCTATTTAGGTATCTAATAAATCTACTATAAAATCAAGTGTATCTAAGACAGCATTGGTACCAAAAGGATGTTACTCAAATCTTATTAGACATAAGTTATTCACCAAGCCCACGTAAGTATTTTTTATTGTCCATCATGCATACTATCTACTATTTCATAAACCGGTATGTTGCAATATATGATATATAATATCCTTTATCATTATATTTTATTTCTGGATATTAGGCGTGTACCATGACTTCTTTTTGTTTATTGTTTTAGTAAGTATACATGTTGTAGATTATTAAGTTAAAATTTTTAGTTTTATATATGTTGATTATGTTCTTATATTTTCTATAAAAAATTAATATCTCTTTATATTTATATCTAGAGGAGTATGGATTTAGGGGGATTTACCCATTGTTTTTTAAATTAATTAAAATACCGGTATATAATTTTTAAATTGGTGTTTAAATATTTAGTATATACAGATTTCACTTTTGATTAATTAGTTTAAAATAATTTTCGATAACTGATTTATGTTTTGGGAAAGAAATCATGTTTTTCTATGTTTCATCATCTTGATTTTACACTTTATAGTTGGAAGGTTTTTTATTGTTAAACTAGCTAAATACCTATTGCTTTAACAGTTTGTTTCTTATAGTGGTTGAAATACAATTTTGAACACTTCTCATTCAGGGAATTCTTTTTTAACTTCTAAATTTTCTTTTATGAATTTTTGTTTAGATTTTTTATTTTAAAATCATGACGAATATTTTAAATTTAAAATTCAAAATTGGTTTGAAGTATCATTTTTTTCTCAAATTTATTTAATTATGTCAAAGGTAAACTTAATTTTTAGTGATTGAAATTAAGAGAAATTTCTTGTATTGAATCATTAATTTAAAACTGTTCTAACTTGTTTAATTTTTTTTATTCTATAAAATGTTTCAAATACTATTAACAATAGAATTTGATTTGTTGATCTGCTTTTAATCAAATATATTACTTGCTTAACTCAGGGGGAGTTTGCTTTCAAACTCTTAAAAGAAATTTTCTTTATCATTTTTTTCAAGAAGGTTAATGTTTTTTATGTTATAAATCATATTAAGTGACTTGATTTTTTAAATGAATATAACAATATTTTGTAATTGTATTGTGTTTAACAAGGTCTGTAATAGATTAAATGACATTTAATAAGTGTTGGTATTAATTATTACACTATATGCATTTTTGTGGGGGGTGTTTTAGAAATTAAATTTTTTATTTTTTTATAAATTTCAAAAACGAGGAGAAAATTTGGTGTTTTAAATAAAAATTTTAGTTTTTAAATTTATAAAAATGGTGAGATTATTAGTGTTGGGAATTTTATTTATATCTTGTTTTTTTATAAATTGAAAAACATGTGTCTTATTTATTTTGATAAATTATAAAACCCTTCATTTAAATATTCATTAAAAAATCCTTAATTTAAATATTCCTTCAATTGATCATGTTTAAATATTCCTTAATTTAAAATTCCTTCAATTGATCATGTTTATTTTTCTTAAAGATTTTTTTTCTGGAGTTAGTGTTCATTTATATTTACTCTTTTAATTGTCTTATTTGAATAAATTTTTTCATGTTGAAATTATGTTTAATATATTTTTTTAATTTGAATTAAAGTTTTAATTTCAGTATTTAAAAATGTTGGTCTACAAATTGTTTGTTTTTATTGAAATTAAATGTTAATTTTTTTCAACTATATTTCTAGAATTATTTTGTTTTAAAAATATTAATATTTTTTTAGTTTTAATATTAAAATTATATATCATATCTAAATTCATATTTTATATCTTATTAATATTATAATTCAAAAATACATATTTTATATTATGTTTATTTGATTTACATATATTTATCGATATATGTATGTGTATATATATATAATATACATTGTGCATCTTCTTCACGCATGAGCATCCATGGCAGCTCACTCCGAGCACCCAATGCATCTCCATTGAAACTCATCTCCCCTACACACACAACTTTATACCAATAATGTGGCATTCAAGCATCCAAGGTAGCATTGACTTTGTCTCCCTATTTTGGTTCCATGGTAGCAACACACTATTCGACCAATGCATATGATTAATAACTCAGACATGTTCAAGCATCCACCTGTATACAACCCGCGTCGACCAGTATAGCATCCAAGCTTTCATTGGAGTTGCAGCGCAATACCTTCATCTCCACATAAACTTCCTATATCCATACATCGACAATGGTGACATCACAGTAGCTCATATACACCCAATGATTCAGCATCTCCCATGTAGCACCAACAAACCTTAGTCTATGCACAGTACGATACTAGCCTTTGGCTTCATCTCCCCTACATCACGACAACAACCTAACATAAGTTATTTTCTATAACCTACCATGATGTTGTCTAAAACTTACCACAAGTGAAGGCTAGTTACCATAATTGAGTAACTTTAAGTTATTTTGAAGCATTTCAGCGTGAGTTAAGTGAAATGAACCACAATAAAAATACTTTTTTCGCATTTTAATTTTTGATGCACTAAATCGTGAACATTGTATTGAACTATTGATTATTCAATAATTAAACTATGATTGATTTTTTTTAAAATAAAAATATTATCCACCCCCCCCCCTCTAGTCTGTTTTTTTCATCTATATCGATCCAAAAATGGGGTCATGGTGTGACCACCCCAAATACGGGAATCAATCCCCTACCAAAATTTTCATGATGTGACCCCATTTGGGTTGTTATGTAATGCCCCTTCTTCTAGGTGAGGCCCAAGACTCCCTTTTCTATCATGGTGCAACACCCCATGTTACACACTGCAATATGACCCTCACCCATCATGTCATGATGATCCACCGGCATAGCCAACAAGGGGGTACCCCCACCCCACTACAATGCCCACCCAAGCACCTAAATTACATTCTGGTTTCCCCTTCTTCGGATTTGGTTCGGAATCGGTGGCTTTGTCCCCTGCCCTCTCCCGCTCACTCGGTCGGTGCTCACGATTTCCATAGTTTCTCTCTGAAACCCTTCTCCAGTGGCACCGCCGTCGCTCATAAGGCTGCTCGCAGCGGCGGACCTTCGATCTCCTTGGTTCCAGCTTCTTCAGTTCATTCTTCTAGGGTTTCAGCCTTGGTTTCCCCTTTCTCGTTTCTTGGTGGTTCTTTCAATAGATCTGATTCAACACCTTTTTTCTGGTTTCCCTTAGGGTTTAAGTTATCCTCTTTCTCGTTTCATGGCGGTTTAATTTTGCCCTTGCGCCTTCTCTGTCGGTCCTCCCTGCTTTGGCTTCTAGGTCCTTTGATCCCTTCCAGGTCGGTCAGGTGCGACGGATACCAATGAGTCTTTGGGATGTGTTCGGGGTGCGGTAAGTGTTTCTGGGTGGCACGACCTATGGTGGCTTTCTCTAGTTTCAATGTTCCTTAGGATTTATCCTATGAAGATGGTTGTGAGGTTTTCCGGTTGTGGTGGTGTACATCGATGAAGAGGACGTCAATGCATATAGTCTGATGGTGAGGATGGCGAAGATGATGAAACTAATGATAGCGGAAGGCAGTGACAGGACCTTCTACACGGTTTGAGTCCACCGCCTGATGGATGATGGATTGTGGATCGCGGTGGGTACGCGACTCGAGGTTTGTGGATCGAGGTTGATGATGGCGGTTGATTTGAATTTTGTCTTTTGAATTTTTGAAGTTTGAATATGGAATGTTGTGGTTTTCAAATGCTTGATGATGTGGATCCCCTATATAGTTCCCACTACCAAAAAGTGGCTTTTTATAAATTTCAAAAAAAAGGTTTGTGGAAAAAACAGAGATCATTACATAGACCTTTAGAACATATCCACATTGATTTTTTTACATAAGTTGAAAAAATAATAGTTTAGGTATTTTTTTATCCATATTGATTATTTTTTAGATTTACTTAGGTTTTTTAAGCTTAAAAAAGAGAAGTATTTGTTGTCTTCATGAATTTCTATAAACTTTTTTCGAATGAAAAAGATGTCAAAAGTTATTTCATTAGGAAGTGACCATGGAAGTGATTTGAAAATCACGAATTCAATTATTTCTCTTCATTAACTACTACATATCATGTGATATTCAACACTAACTTTTATCAATGATAAGCTAAAAATGATAACATAGGGGAGGAATTTTATCAGTACTAGCTAAAAGAAATCATAAATGTTACCTTTATCATTACTAAAAAAACACTTATGAAAGGGTGTCTTTTGTCAGTGCTTTTTTAGAGCTGATAAAGGTGCCCCTTTATCAGCACTTTTCTTAGCCCTGATAAAATCTACACATTTAGTAGTGTAAAAAAACACTGATAAAGGGAACAATGAATAATTTAATTTATATATACATATTTTTATAAATTTAAATAAGATTTATATTACAATATATATATAATAAATATGATTTATATATAACTTATAATAAAAAAATTATTATCAATCTTATTTTCATAATTTTATAAATAATTATCAAATTTATATTAATCAATAAAAATGTTTAATTGAATATTTATAAATATTAATTACAAATTGTATATATAATTAATATAAATATGATATATTAATATTTTATTTAAATAATTATATAAATATATAAATGAGTATATTTATTTAAATATGTAATTCAGATTTGAATTTATATATTTATATTCATATTAAATAATTTAAAATATAAGTACATATATTTTTATGTATGAGTATGCATATGTATGTATTTGGATGTATGTATACGTCTGTGTGTGTGTGTGTTGTGTGTGTGTGTGTTGTGTGTGTGTGTGCTTATGTGTATGTGTATGTGTATATGTGTCGCTACTGGAAAATGACCCTATACCCATGGTTTTCCAAAAAATGTGGGTATAGTGATTGGATGGGAACCTATAACCATGTTTTTTGAAAACTGTGGGTATAGATTGTAAATTGTCACCAATACCACGGTTTTTCAAAAATCATGGGAATAGGATTTTTTTTTAAGACCTATACCCACAGTTCTCTAAAAATCTTGGGTATAGGACATGCCTATATGCACAGTTTTCCAAAATCGTGGGTATAGCTTTCCCATGTTAAGGTGGGGAAAAAGTCCACAGGACCAAAAAATATTCATAAGAACACCTATTGACACGATTTACCACCTATAACCATGGTTTAGATAAATATATATACATAAATATATATTTATATACCTATAAGACAATGTGGTGTAGTGGTTAGGCGCGTGAATTGTATACAAGTGGTCCAAGGATCGAAACTTGTGGCCAGTGATTTTTTAAAACCTATACCCATGATTTTGAAACCGTGGGTATAGGGTTAATGACACGATGACATACACTTATTCCCATGGTTTTGAATCCTTGGGTATAGAATTTTCAAATCGTGGGTATAGCTTAGAGCTATACTGATGGCTAAACAAGCCACGGTTCCCAAAACTGTGGGTATAGGTTCTTTTTCCAGTAGTGTGTGTGTGTGTGTGTGTGTGTGTATGAATATATACGTGTATGTATGTATGTATGTGTATGTGTATGTGGATTCACATGCAAGTTTATGTATGTGTATGTGTATGTGTATGTGTATGTGTATGTGTATGTGTATGTGTATGTGTATGTGTATGTGTATGTGTATGTGTATGTGTATGTGTATGTGTATGTGTATGTACGTGTATGTATGTATATGACATGTATATGTGTGTATGTATGTGTACATATGTTTATGTGGCATGTGTATGTTTATATAGTAGGTGTGTGTATGCATATGTATTTGTATGTATGTGCATGAACATGTGTGTAATTGTATGTATGTGTATGTGTATACATGTGTGTACATGTATGTGTATGTATATATACATGTATGCATGCGGGGGTGCATGTATGTCTATGTGTATGTATGTATGTATGTTCATGTGCATGTGCATGTATGTTTATGTAGTATGTGAATGTATGCATGTGTATGTGTATGTATGTTCATGTATGTATATCTAATTGTATGTATGTGCATGTGTATACATACATGGATGTGTATGTATATACGTATGCATGTGCATGTGTATGTGTATGTGCATGTGTATGTGTATGTATACATGTGTATATGTATGTGTATGCACGTGTACATGTATGTTTATTCATATGTATGTGTGTATGTGTATGTCTATTTATTCATTTAATATTATTTATTAATTTTTGGCATTTCACCATTTTTAGTATTTTCCGTAACTTATTCGTTTTTAATATTTATTCATTTTTAATATATATTCATTTAATATTTCTGTAATATATTTAATTTTGATAATTATTTACACATTTTTAATTATTTGTAAATTTAATTAAATAATAATATTTTTAATTATTATTAAAAATTATAAAGGTTAATAATTAATTATAATTTTTATATACAATCAATACAATACATACATCAATAATTGACAATAATATTATTATTATTTTATTCATTTTTATTTAATTTTTATATGTTTTCAATTCATGTAATTAATGTTATAAATACAATTTTTTTTAAACTATAATTTATTCAATTTTATTTATTCATTATTAATATTATTTAATTTAATTTGTTCTTTCATTTTTTATATTTATACATTTTTTAAAAATTTGGAATTTATTCATTTTTTAAAATTTATACATATTTATTTATTAAGTTTAAATATTTTCAATATGTTTTTAATTTATATGATCAAAATTTATTCATTTTTATTTATTAAGTTTTAATATTTTTAATATGTTTGATATTTATATAATTAATTTATATAAATTCATTTTAATTTTAATATTTTTATATAGTCAATATAATTAATTTTTAATAATTTTATTATTTAAATAATTGATATTATTTATTTATTCATTTTTATTTATTTTTTTGTGTTTATAATTCAGGTAATTAATGTTACAAATTCACTTTTTTAAATATTTTTTTAATTTATTTGATTTTATTTATTCATTTTCAATTTTCTTTAATTTAATATTATTTATTAATTTTTAATATTTTGAGAATTTATTCATTTTTTAATATTTATTTATAGATTTGTATTCACTAATTTTTATTATTTTCAATATGCTTGTAATTTATATGATTAATATTTATTCAATTTTATCTATTGAGTTGTAATATTTTTAAAACGTTTGGAATTTATATAATTAATTTATTTAAATTAATTTTTAATACTTTTTTAATTTAAATAGTTAATATAATTCACTTTTAGTAATTTTTATTTATATAATTTATATAATTTATTTATTCATTTTTCTTCATTTTTATATATGTTTACAATTCATATAATTAATCTTATGAATTCATTTTTTTAATTAATTTTGTAATCTATTAAATTTTATTTATTCATTTTTTATATTATTTCATTTAATATTATTTATTCATTTTTAATATTTATTTATTTTATATTTTTTGGAACTTAATCATTTTTTAATATTTATTTATACATGTTTATTTACTATGTTTTGATATTTTCAATATGTTTGTAATTTATATGAATAATATTTATTCATTTTTATTTATTAAGTTTTAATATTTTTAATGTGTTTGAAATTTATGCATTCAATTTATTTAAATGTATTTTTAAATATTTTTTTAATTTAAATAGTTAATATTATTCATTTTTAGTATTTTGTTATTTATATAATAATTATTATTTATTATTCCTTTTTATTCATTTTTTATGTGTTTGTAATTTATGTAATTAATGTTATGAATTCACCCTTTTTAATATTTGTGTAATTTATTCATATTTATTTATTTATAGTATTCATTCATTCAATGTCATTTATTATTATTTTTTTATTTCTTATTTTTTAATATTTTCTAAATTTATTCATTTTTTAATATTTATTTATTAAGTTTTAGTATTTTCAATATGGTTTCAATTTACATAATTGATTTATTTAAATGCATTTTTTAATATTTTTTGTATTTAATTAGTTAGCATATTTCATTTTTAATAATTTTATTGTTTATAGAGTTAATATTATTTATTTATTCATTTGTATTCTTTTTTTTATATTTTTATCAGTGCTACGTTAAGTACTGATAAAAGTGTATTTTATCAGCGCTAATAAATATCACTTCTATCCGTGCTGATAAAGGTGATGATTTATCATCATAGAGAAAGCTCGGAAAAAAGTAGTATTTGTGAGCAGTTATGTTATTAGCGCCGATAAAATTCACTTTTATCATCAATTTTCAATAATCACAGATAAAACTCCTCACTCTCTTTAAAAAAGAACCCTAGTAGATCACGTCTTTCTCGCACCGCACTCAAGCTCTCGTGGAATTGAAGGTCTATTGCAACCGAAGTCAATTGTTTTTGAAAAATCAAACCTCAAAACTGAATGTGTGAAATTATGAACTTGTTTTTAAGGAATCTCAGTCGATCTTTCATGTATTTTGCTCAATATTTTTGAGTTTATTTCTCTTTTAATCACACACAAACCTTAGAAATGTGATTAAATGTCACATAATTGATGGGAGTGTGTTTAATATTATGTGAGTCGGCCAGAATTCACTTTAATCACACACAAGAGTAGATTTCCCATTTTATTCACCCATAGTCCATGAAATTCCTAGTAAATCATATGTAGCTATACTTTACACCTGAAAATCAATGAAAATATCATTTTAAAGTATTAGATTGTACCAAAATTAATTCTCAAATTAATAAAACAATATAAAGTATGAAATTAATCCATTGAACAGTTTAACTCCAAAATATTCTAAAACACCAAAAAATGTGATAAACTAATGAAAATATGGGGGACTATTTGAAATTAAAATCAATTAAAAACCCACAAATTTCTCATTTTATAACTCCCTTATAATTAATCTATTAAACTCCTAGTACATATTTACACTTAATCCAAACGCAAACCAATGGAATCAAAAATGGAAATGGGCACTCATTTTCCATCATATTCTCATCTTGATTATTTTATGATTTTAATTCTCTTTTCATTATAATCAAGAAATTTCATTCAAGTTAATTGATCAATCCATTCACATGTTTACCTACCTCACATAGAATTGCATCTACCTTACCCAAGAATACTTTTTTGCATGTTTTCTTCTTCTTGAGATCATAAACACTTTGCCTTATATTTTAATATACCTACATCTCCACTCAAAGAGAAAAGTTTTTCTCAATCATAAGGAATTTTTCATGGGTTATGTAGGGTATTTAGGTGGGTGGTTTGATGTTTCAAAATAAAGTATTTAAATATTTGTTTTTATTTTTTAATATTCAATGCATGAAATTACAAGAAAAGATAATGGAAATTCATTCATTTTCCCACTTCAATGGAAACATGCATAACAAAATTTGGAAATTCCCAAATAAAATTATAAACATTGTTTTCCCATTATAATTAATATAATTCACCCAATATTTTTAAACTTCATTTTAAAAGTTTACATTATTTTTAATATAATGTGAATTAAAATTTGGAAATTCCCAATTTTTTTAGAATTTAATCAAAAAATTAATTTTTATAATTTTAATCACAAGGTTATTTATTTTTTGAATTCCATTACTCATTAAAATTATTTTTGTGATTAAATACATCCTCTTTATGGTTTTTAAATTTAAAAATTTAGGTTATTTTAGTTAAAGTGTTCATTTTTTCCATTCCACCCACAATATTAACTATTTTCAAACTATCATGGCATATTAAAATTGTTATTTTGATTATTACCAAATTAAGAATTTGAATATGATATCTTTCATAAATTTACAAATTTAATAACCATAATCGATTTGATTACTTTGTTTCAAACAGAACTGAAACATTGTAAAAAATAAGTAATTTGTTTTGATATATGTTTTGATAGTGAAATCTTATTATATATACCCTAATACTTATCCAGATGTATAAATCTATAGGTTTCTTGTGAACATTGATAGTGATAGAGAGTTAATTACCTCCCTTGATGAATCCATTTCAAAAAGAAAATAATGATTTATGATATGTGACTTTTTGTAATAAAAAATAAATGTTATAATACTTTACATTCATATAATTCTTGGTCTTTATATGTTATAACAAGTTGTTTATGCAATAACAATTTATATAAAATATGATGATTGTGCGTGTGTGTGTAATGAATAGACTTTTAGAGTTTTAGGATCATACATTATGTGTATTTATTTATTTTGTTAAATATGAATATGAATGAATCAAATATGATGGATATGAATTGAAAATTGATGGATGTCAATCATATGTCAAAAGAGTATGATGATGGAGTGAACGAGTTCATAAAGTTTATAAAAATTCATGCATATGATCCTTCTCAAATCCTTTGTTTATGTTTATATTGTTGTTACTCAAGACTAATTAGTCTAGAGGAGTTGTAAGAACACTTGATTTGTCAGGACAATACCTATATAATCTTCTTTAGTGTGGGTTCCCTTCCCCCCAAGTGCATCAACCTTTTTTGTGTTGAATCTCTTGGTTTACATTAATTTAGACCCCCCCCTCCCCCCCAACACTCTTGGGATTTTTATTCTACTACTTTGTGTCCTAAT
The DNA here is from genome assembly GCA_963277665.1 of Viscum album. NCBI lineage: Eukaryota > Viridiplantae > Streptophyta > Magnoliopsida > Santalales > Viscaceae > Viscum > Viscum album. Next base: position 1,189,559,604 of record OY728123.1, on the reverse strand, counting down.
AAAAAATTTAACCATTCAATTCAGTTCAGATCGAAATTATAAATATTGGACTAAATATGGTGAAGAACTGAATGTAGCTAGTGACTGGGATAACATTGTGTTTTATGGATCATTTAATATAATTATAAGTGTTAATGATGATTAATACCATATTGAAGATATGATTATAGGTGTGAACGATGATGAAGATCGTATTGAGGAAATGACAATAACTGTTGAATATGAACTTCATATTGTTCCAAAACTATTTCAAAAGTTAAAGAGTTTTGTAAAGACATCATTATATGTCGATTGTACTAAATATACAACATTTTCAGCCATACTAAAGCTATATAATGTAAAATATAGTAATATATGGAGTGACACCAGCTTTACTGAACTATATTCTCTCTTAAATGATATCGTACCAGAAGATAATGAGCTTCTTTTCCAAACATATGATGTTAAATGAATGTTTTGTTCAATGGGTAATATCTTTAAAAGAATACATGTCTGTACAAATGACTGTATATTGTTTCTCAAGGACCATGAATCACTTAAAAAAATCCCAAAATGTGGCGCGTCTCAATACAATAAAGATGAATCAAGTCCTTAGAAAATTGTATGGTACTTTCTAATCATTCCATGGTTTAGGAACCTATATGGAAGTGAGGTGACTACAAGATAATTGATGTTTTGTACAGATATAAGAAATTAAGATGGGAAACTTCATAACCCAGAAAAATCTCCTCAGTGGAAGAAAATTAATTATGAGTATCTTGAATTTGGAAATGATCTAATAAATCTTATTCTTTCCTTATCTATAGATAGAGTGAATCCTTTTGTTTTACATAGTAGAACTCATAGTACATGGTATGTTATGTTGATATATTATAACTTGTCATCCTGGTTATGCATAAAGCGAAAACACATTATATTTTATCTGCTTATATCTAGACCAAAACAACCAGGTAATGATATTGATGTTTATTTGGATCCATTAATCAAATATTTAAAATTAATGTGGGATTCAAATGTTAAGTTGTATGATTCTTATAGAAACAAAGATTTCATATTGAGAGCCATGTTTATGGGGTGATAAATTACTTTCCTACTTATGTAAATTTTTCAGGATATAGCATTAAAGGAACTCAAGGGTGTCCCATTTATGAACAAGGTACACACTCAGTTAGGTTGAAACATTCCTCAAAATCTGTGTTTTCAGGACATTGTAGATTTCTACCCCAATGACATAAATATATATCTTGGATGAAATCATTTGATGGGAATTCAAAATAAGATACAACACCATCTCAATTAATAGGTGATCAACTATTTGATAAAGTAAAGTATATGATCACTTATTTTGGTAAACCTTCTTTGAAAAACCTTATAAAAACCTATTGGAAAAAGAGATCATTTTTTTGAATTATCATATGGGAATTGTTTTTACATTATAAATTGTATTGATGTCATGTGTTTGGAAAAAATGTATGTGATAGTTTCATTGATACATTACTAAATGCACCTGATAAAACAAAGGATGACATTAAGGCTAGGTTGAACATTATTAACATGGGGATATGGGAAGAGTTGGTTCTAGTGAAGGGTAAAAGACAGGCATTTCTTCCTCCATATTCTTACACTCTTTCTAGGTAAGAAAATATTATTTTTTCAACTTTCTGAATGATGTAAAGGTTCTGGGGTGTATTCATCAAATACAATTAATGTCGTGTTAATGATTGATTTAAATTTAAAGGGTCCAAAATCACACGGCCGCCATGTTTTGATGTAAGATTTAACACATATAGCTTAACATTGCATTTTTCCTAAAAATTTCCACCATACATTAACCAAGTTTTGTTTCTTTTTCAAAGATATATGCAGTAAATTTATAGACCCGGTGAAATTTACAACTATGGAAAAATAAATTGTTGTCTTATTATATGAATTATAGATGTTCTTCATACTGTCATTCTTTGATATGATGATTCACTTTATGGTTCACTTGGTTAGAGATATTTGACTATGTATTCATGCACATTATATATGGATGTACCTCATTGAATTATATATGAAGATTTTGAAAGGGTGTGTTAAAGATAAAATTTTTCAAAAAGGTTGTATTGTAGAGTGATATATTGGTAAGGAATCCTTTGAATTTTGTACTAACTACCTATTTGATATAGAAATCATTGTTCTACCAAAATCTCATCACAACAGGCGACTTGTGTGTAAAAGAATTTATAAAATAGATGTTGTCACAATTACCATTACAGATAAATAAAATACTCACCATTATGTTTTACATGAAATTTTAGAGGTTGTGCCATATGTTGAAACCCATAAAGTAATTATTAGGAATTTGAATCAATAAAGGGATAAAATATGGATATCAAATTCACATAATAAATAGTTTATAGGATGGTTTCAAGACCATATTTTTAATGAGTCAACTGTAAATATGAATTCAATTTCAGAAAAAATTTTATGGATAGCCAGAGGACCAAGTGTGCATGTATTATATTATAATGGTTATGTAATTAATGGTTATAAATTCTATACAATTTATCATAATGAATGTGTTGATTCAATAAGGTTTTCCTTATGAATTTTCCATTCCTTACCCAAGGAAATTTATCCTTACCATGTTTTTCATTTGTTCATTATCTTGTCTAAATGTAAAATTCAGTTTCATGTATAAAACCTCATAATCATATAATACTTAGATAAAGAGCATTCTGTTTTCAGACTCTGAGTTCTGACTCCAAATTTTCTGAATTCAGACTCCAAACTCTTCTGAGTTCTGACTCCGAGTTCTCTGAATTCAGACTCCGAACTCTTTTGAGTTCTGACTCCGAGTTCTCTAAATTCAGACTCTGAACTCTTCTAAGTTCTGACTCCAAATTCCCATGAATTATGACTCTGAACTTTGTAAGTTCTGACTCTGAATTCTCATGAACTCTGACTCTGAACTTTGTAAGTTCAGGTTCTGAATTCTTGTGAATCCATATTTCAAATTTCCTTGAAATTTAGACTCTGGAATTCTATAGAGTTCAGATTCTGAATTCCTTAGAAAATAGAATCTGAATATCCTTGTATTATAGACTCCGAATTCATTTTTGGTTAGACTCCGATCTTTTATTTGATTACATTCTGAATATTGTATTTTGGTTACATAACCATATTCTTTCTTACACATGTTTTTTTTATAAAACAATGTCATGCATTCAGTTATTAACTAACCGTTGTTTGAGTGACACATGTATAGGTCCCTCCGAAATTCAAGAAAAAATATGACAGTTGGAGGAGGGAGACGACCGTTGGAGTTGTGCCTATAAATAGGATCTCATTTGAATGAACTCATAACTTTTGGACAACTATTGATCTGAAGTGATTTCTAGAGAGAGAGACTCTCATGCTTAGTGTGTAATGAACTTCTTGCTTAGATTTGATTTGTGCGACTTTGATTTTTGTTGTGCACAATCGAGGGCTTTCGGGGATATGAAGACAGAGGTGCCAACTACCTTGAAGTTGAGGGCTTCCTTGCTGAGGAAGACAGAGGTGCCAAGTTGAGGGCTTGAGGGGATAGCAAGACAGACTCTGATCTTTGTATTGAGGGCTTACCCTGGTGTGGCTAAGACATACTTTCTTGAAAGTATAAATCAAGGGACCTTTATCCAAGGTTGTTGGATACCCTTCTCTTTAGGTTAAAAGATTTACTACTTGTTACTTGTTTTGTTACAATTTTTCCGCTGCATTTTGTTTTTTGAGGAAAGTATAACTATATTATACTTCCTTATACTTGTATACTCTGATTTAATAAGATTCTATACTCTTTAAGGTAGAATCTTTATCTTTGTAAACTTTCTTTAAGTTTCATTTTCCGGAACCATATTTTCGGAATCACTTTCTCATAATCATATTTCTGGAATCTAGCAAGTGTGTAGAACTGGGTTTTGTGAATTACCTTGTTTAACCTTATTAAACATAACTATCTTTAAAAGTTACAAAAGAATTTTTTTAAAGTATACAATTCACCCCCCCCCCTCTCTTGTATTTTAAGCATCAATAGATACTACATACAGTATCTATATTATTTCGATCCTACATTTGGTATTATAGAGTATATCATACTCAACATACCATCTCAACAATTGGTATCAAAGGATTGGTTCAATCTGAATTTGTCTCACGATTAGATTCAGAAGATAATTCATCTCATTCTTTTCCGGAATCGGTTTTTTGGACTCATAAAGTTCAGATTTATTTTTATTTAGAGTTACTCTTGTTCTATATTTTTCTCACTGAGGAATATTTTCCTTGTTTACAAACTTTTACTACTAATAATTTTTTTGTGGAAAAAGATTTTTCTTAAAGATAGTATGAATCAATGTTGGTTCCATAGACAATCTAAATCCAACTAGACCACCTATTTTTTATGGGAATGATTACGAGTATTGGAGAGATCGCATGAATATATTTATTATCAATACTGGAGTTGACAATTTTTTTATGCTTACTGGAGGATATAAAATCCCTGATAAGGAATTTAGTACCTTCACCAATCAAGAAAATCATGAGTATCAACTGAATTATAAGGTACACAATACTTTGATTTTTTCCATGAATAGAAACATATATAGCCAAATTTCATCTTGTGAAGAAAAAAATTATATATGGAAGAAACTTGAAGTTACTCACTTTGGAACTTCCAAATTCATTGAAACTAGAAGATCCATGCTCAGAGCTGAATATCATGGTTTCTAATTTCCTTGTGGATAACCCATATGTAAGGTGCAACAAATATTTATGACTATTGTGAATAGTTTACAATCCATGGGTGAAAAAGGATTAGATGATGAATCTATTCTTGATAAGATCATAGAAATTGTGCCAAATGAGTGGGAATCCAAGATAAATGCTATTGATGAGAACAGAAAGGTTACTCAGATTTCTATTGATATACTTTTTAGAACACTTCGTCAACATGAGACCAGAATGAAGAGAGATTCTTATAAAATAAAGAATAATAATGGGAATGGCAGTGTTGCTTTTACTACAACTTCAAATCATATGAAAGTCAAGACTCCTGAGAGAGTTACTATATCCAAATCTAAGAAGATTGTTATCCAATCCGAATCTAGTGGAAGTGAATATTAAGAGAATGAATTTACCAATCTTTCTTGAAGGATGAACAAGATTGTTGGACAGAAGAACTTTCAATCCAGATATAAGAAGAAAGAAATAAAAGATAAGAAAGATTCAGAAGTCACTTGTTATGAATGCAAGAGATCAGGACATATAAGACTTGATTGTCCTATGATTAAGAGAAAAGAAATAAAGGAAAAGCATTCTGAGAGAAATAGAAATAAGTAATACAAATATAAAGCTAAGAATTTCTTGAAAGCAAATGACACATGGAGTGCCAGTGGTGGAGACTCTTTAGATAAATCATCATATTTCGAATCTTCTGGACAGAAGAATCTTGGTCTAATAGCCAGACTACCTATTGACAATCATTGCTTAATGGCTAAGGTACACAATGCTGAATCAATGATCAATGTTTCTTTGAATTCAAACTATAGTGATAATAAATACTATAACTCTTATAATGAAGAATCTTCTTCTGATGAAGATAATACTTTACCTACCTATGAAGAAGTTTCTAGGTTTTCCAAACTCCTTGAGATTGAGAACTCAAAAATCATGAAAAATCTTGATAAGGAAAATTCTAGAAATACTATTCTGACTAAGGAAATATCAGATCTTTCTAAAGATCTTGATAAGAAAAATGTTTATTTTTAAATCATTTCAAAAAATCTTGAGGAAGTAAATTCTGAGAAGGATAAACTTTCTAAGGATCTAGAAAACATAATTTCTAAGAAAAATGTTTTCGAGCCTAACTCTAGTTCAAAATCAAATGTTTTGGAAGACAAGAACTTATTTATCAAACTAAAATCCAAATTTTTTTCCTTGAGGAAGTTTTTGTCAAACTTTACCTTAGGTAAGGAAAATTTTGATAGAATGTATTCTCAAATCCAACCTCTAAGGAATAGTTCTAGTTTTGGTTATACTAGTTCTAAACTGGTTTTTAGTAACAATTATTTTGTTCCTCAAAGTGCTACATTCTGTACTGAGTGTCAGTGTGGTGGGAATAGGGCAAAAAATTGTTCCTTAAACAAAACTCAGTCTTTAGGATTTCATAAAGCCTATTTTTCTAAGAAAATGTGGGTGCCTAAAATTTTTCTTTCTGAAATTTTAGGATCCAAGAAAGTTTGGGTTCCGAAATTCTAACTCTTTTGTTTTCAGGAAAATAGAGAAAGTACCAACAGAAATACATGGTACATGGATAGTGGATGTTCCTGGCATATGACTGGTAATAAAAACTACTTTGAAAAGATTATCAAGACGAAAGGAGGGAAAGTAACTTTCAGAGATAATGCTCAGGGAGAAATTATTAGTATAGGTAATATCGTTCTTCTTGGAAAAACTTTGATTTCAAATGTTTTTTTTATTAAGGGTCTTAAGCACAATCTCATTAGCATAATCCAATTATGTGATGAAGGTTACCTTGTGAATTTTAGGAATGACAAGTGCTTAGTACACAATTCCAAGGAAGAGTTTATTCTTTCTACCCATAGGCAAGAGAATGTATACACACTAAACTTAGAAGACCTTAGGATCCAAGATCTACCTTTCCTTAGTGCAATGGAAGATCATTATTGGTTGTGGCATAGAAGGTTAGGTCACTGTAACCTTAATAACTTATGAAAATTATCTAAGAAAAGACTAGTTAAGGATCTATCGAAGCTTAGATTTAATTCTTAAAATTTTTTTGATCCTTGTCAATATGGAAAGCAACATAAATATAGTGTTAAATCAATCGGTGAAGTCTCAACTACTGATGCATTACAGTTAGTGCATATGGATCTCTTTGGTCCTATACAAACTGGAAGCATTAGAGGCAAGTATTATGTATTTTTCTTAGTTGATGATTACACTAGATTTACGTGGGTCTATTTTCTAGCAAAGAAGTCTGAAGCTTTTTCTTATTTCAAAAGTTTTAGAGCCCAATTTAAAAATGAGAAAAACCTTCCATTGAAAAATATTCATAGTGATCATGGAGGATAATTTCAAAATTCTGATTTTGAAACTTTTTGTAGTAAAAAAGGCATTACTCATAACTTCTCAGCACCCAGAACACCTCAACAAAATGGTGTTGTTGAAAGAAGAAATATAATTCTTCAAGAGATAACAAGAACCATGTTGAGTGGATATTCTATAGAAAAAAACTTTTGGGATGAATCTGTAAGTACTGTTTGTTATAATATAAATCGAGTTTTAATTAGACTTTTTCTTAATAAAACTCCTTATCAGTTATGGAATGGTATAAAACCTAGACTTTCCTACTTTAAGGTTTTTGGTTGCAAAGTATTCATCCTGAATACTAAAGACAATCTTCACAAATTCACACCAAAATCTGATGAAGGAATTTTCTTAGGCTACTCCACAACTTCTAAGGCTTATAGAGTTTTCAATAAAAAAACTTGTACTGTTGAAGAGACAGTACATGTCAAATTTGATGAAACTGATCCTTTTGTTTTTAAACAACCCCAAACTACATCTTCGGATGTGTTTTCTAAAACTGATTATCAACCTTTGTTAGAAGATCCTTCTAATAAGGAAAATGCCCAAGAAAATGTTTCTGAAGCATTTACCCCAGAAGATTTTATACCCTATATTGATGAAAAAGTTTTACAAAACCCAAATCAGTTGTTTCTAAAGAATCATCCTAGTGATAGTATCATTGGTGATTTGAATAAACCTGTAAGGACTAGAATTTCCTTAAGAAATGAAGTAGAACATCTAGCAATCCTTTCCCAATTAGAACCAAAAAGCACTGATGAATCTTTGCGTGATGATTATTGGATAAAATCTATGCAAGATGAACTAAATGAATTCGAAAGGAATAAAGTCTGGACCTTGGTTAAAAGACCTAAGGAAACTTCTGTTATTGGAGTAAAATGGGTTTTCAGAAGTAAATGTGATGAAAATGGAATCATAGTAAGAAATAAATCTAGATTGGTTGCTAAAGGCTATAATCAACAAGAAGTAATAGACTATGAAGAAACATATGCTCCAGTAGATAAACTTGAATCTATTTGTATTTTACTTGCCTTTGCAGCATTCTTCAATTTCAAACTTTTTCAAATGGATTTGAAATGTGCTTTCCTTAATGGTTATGTTCAAGAGGGAGTTTTTTTGAACAACCTCCTGGTTTTGAAGATACAAAACATCTTGATCATGTTTTTAGACTTACTAAAGCTTTGTATGGACTTAAGCAAGCCCCTCGAGCCTGGTATGATAGAATTACAAGATTTTTGCTTCAAAATAATTATGTTAAGGGAAATGAATATCCAACCCTTTTTATAAAGAAAGATAAGAAAAATTTATTGATTTTTCAAATTTATGTTTATGATATTATATTTGGTTCAACTCATCAATCTTCAACTGATTCCTTCGCGGATCTAATGAAATCTGAGTTTGAAATGAGTATGATGGGTGAGTTAAATTTTTTCCTTGGTTTTCAAATTTCTCAAAAACCATAAGGAATCTATATATCCCAACATAAGTATATTAAATATATTCTTAAAAAGTATGGATATGACAACACTAAGAGTATTAGTACTCCCATTGGTACCTCAAACACACTTGATCTTGATGAAGTTGGGAAACCAGTAGATCAAACATATTTTAGAGGTATGATAGGGAGCTTACTTTACTTGAAATATAGTCATCAAAACTTAATGTTTTCAGTATGCTTATGTGCAAGATATAAATCCAATCCTAAGGAATATCATTTAAAGGCAGGGAAAATAATTTTTTGCTACTTAAAGGGAACCATGGATTTAGGACTCTTTTACACTTCTGGAAATGATTTTGTTTTAAAAAGTTTTTCAGATGCTGACTTTGGTGGATGTAGAATGGATAGAAAAAGTACATCCAGAACTTGTCATTTCTTAGGAGATTCATTGGTTTATTGGTCATGCAAGAAGCAACACTCAGTAGCACTTTCCACTACTGAAGCTGAATATGTAGTAGCTGAAAGTTGTTGTGCTCAAGTGTTGTGGATGCAACACACACTCACAGACTATGGTATGAGTTTTACCAAAACACAATTTCTGTGTGATAATACTAGTGCCATTGCCCTTAGTAAAAACCCTTCACATCATTCTCGTGCAAAACACATAGATATTAGGCATCACTGTTTTAGGGATCACACACAAAAAGGAGATATCATCCTTCAATTTATCGGAATGCAAGATCAACTTGCTGATATTTTCACAAAATCTTTACCCTCTGATAGATTTGAATACATTAAACAGAAGTTATAAATGATAATCGTAAGGTAATCCTCCTTATTAACTTTCTGTTGAAACTGATATCCTTACAGTAATAAACTCCTTTTTATAGGGGGGTACATTTTCTTGTTAGTTTTTTAAGTTTTTTTATGAAAGGGTTTTCAAGTTTTTCGTAATGTAGTTTTTCGAGTTTTTTGTAATGTGGATTTTCAAGTTTTTCAAGATGAATTTTTTCATGAATTTTGTAGTTAGATTTCTCAAATATTTCGTAATTTTCGTAGTCTAAAATTTTTTCGTAACGAAAATTTTCATAATGAAAATTTTCGTAATGAAAATTTTCGTAATGAAGGTTTTCATAGTCATTTTTTTAAAAAAAACTAAAGTTCTTTAAGAAGATTATTACCTATTACGAATAATCTTCCTAGAAATCAAAAAGGTATGATTTCCTTTCTTAAGTTTTCATAGTCATTATTTACTTACTGGTATTTTCTTTTGTGTTTTAAATTTTTTGAATTCTCATTTCCTTAAATCTGATTGTTTTTTCTTAAAAAACTAAAAAGATCGGATTCTATCAAGATTTCCTTGCAGCTATCATCTCAACCATCAGATCTTATCAAAAGGTTTGACACCTATTGGATCAACCAGGGTAGTTGAACCGTCGCTTCTAACACCTATATAAAGGACCCCCGTAGGGTTGTCCCACATCGGATTTTAAGCCTTTGCGTGCCGAAGCTCTGCCCCCCTTTTAAAATTTTGTTCCAAACCTATCAAATCTTTCTCAAATATGAATGTCTGGTGAAGTTCTTTCTCAAGAGATGTCAACTGTCAAGTCGATTTTGGAGTGGCAGATTTAAAGAGAAAGGTTGGTTCATCTGAATTTCTTTTCCAAGTATGATTCCATTATATCCAAGAACATCAGGTTGAATGGATGGGAAATCGTTTGCATATCAAATCCAAAAGCTCAAGATGTAGTATATCTGAATTTTCTTGTGGAATTTTATGAATCTGTGAGCTTTTTCAAATAAGAATAGAGGAGTAAATTTTCTTTCAAAATCTATGGAAAAACTTATGCCCTTTCATACACTAAGGCTGCTAGCTTGGTATGGTTGTCTTATGAAGGGGAAACTGAATTCTGTTCCATAAATTGCCAGATGTACAAGGAAGTTTTGTAAAGGTAAAAGCTGTGGAGTGTCTTGGACTTTCACATTTCAAGACTCTGAAGATTTCTCATTTGACAACAAATAATCGGATCCTTGAATTATGGGTTCAAGGATTCATCATTCCGAGAAAAGGTTATAAGGAAACCTTGAAGAAGAGCAACATGTACATTCTAGATTTTCTAGTGAACCAAAAAAAGATCAACTTAATGAAGCATATTATAATTACGATAGAGAATATCAATAATGGAAACTTGAAAGATCATATTTTAATGTATCCGGCTATTCTTTCTAAGCTGATCATTTTGTGCCTTGAGTCTTTCAAAATTCCATAAAGTTCCAAGTAAAGTAATTGCAAAGTCATGCTAGTAAGTGATGATACCTTGAAGAGAATGAATGTTGGTTTTTCTAAGTAAAACGTAGAATTATATGATCTACCAGTAGAAGAGGCTGAAGCCATTCTGAAGGAACAAGAAGTGGTTGAACCATCAAAAAATGTTGTAAAAAAGAGTAAATTGAAGGAAGTGGAAGAAGAAGAGAAAAAACCTAAAGATAAGGAAGCTCAATCCACACCTCCAAATCCCAAGAATTATAAATATTATCCAGATTAGGTTGTAGCTAAATGGAGGGAAGACAAAAAGAATAGGAAAGAAGGGGAGCCAAGTATTGGTTTGGATCCTACTGAGGCCAAGGATTTGAAAGAGAAGATAGCTGATGATCTTGAGAAGCAAGAAAAGGAAAATAAGTTAAAGAATAAGATGAGTGAAGCTGAAATTGTCCAATCCCTTTTGAAGATACTGAAATTACATCTGAGAATATTCTGGTACTGAAATCCTTCCTGGTATAACCCTTACCTGAGACTCCGGCGAATAAGTTCATGACTCTGAAAAAATCCCAAGAGAAGTTTGTTGAAGAGAAAGAATCTGTCAAAGGAGTAGAAGAAGAAGTTGAAAGCAGTACTAATACAGAAGATTTGATTAAGCAATTGGAGGACTTTCATGAGAAGGAAAGCCCATCTGAGAAATTGTCAATCCGAACATCTCAAGTCGGATCTTCAAATCTTTCTACTCATGGATTAGATGACAAGGCTGAAGATGAAGTGAACAAGTTATTTGAGGAAGAAAGTTTTAATAAATATTTCATTCATCCTGAAGATGTTGAGGCTGGAGCTGAGAAGGAGAAAGTAGATGAAGATAAGATTGTTCAGCTGTCTGACAGCGAACATGAGTCTCCGGATGAGGAATCTGTTCTGAGATATGATAAGGGGAAACAGGTGGTTGAGGATACACCTACTAAAGTTGTTTCAAAGAATAAGGAAGTTTTTGGATCTTCGAAGAGGAAGTTTGCTGACCAGGAGAAAGATCCCTCGCCAAGCAAAGTCTTGGATTCAGAATCATCTTCTCTGGGACATGATTTCATAGTCCAATCCTTGAAGAATCTTGTTAGGACCATTTCGATTTTCCTAATAATAGATTCTAGATGCCAGATTCTTCAACATACTTTGAACCAAAAATCAGATTCAATGTCCATGGTGATGGACAAGTGTGTCAATCTGGAGGAAGACTTCAAATCTTTTCTTATCAACTATGAATCTCACAAAAGATCTTATAAAAAAATTGTTAGATGGTCAAAGAATATAGTTGAATACTTGAGAGAGCTTGATGAGTTTCAAGATGATGTTAAGGAATATTTTGATACTGAAGATTGTAAAATCAAAGATCTCACGACTAGATTTGAGGAAAAGCTAACTCTTAATCAGAATACTCTGATTCAAGAGGTAAAAGATTTGAATGGAAAGTTGTATTTTGTTGCCCAAAGTTGGAAGAGGGAAAGGGATCTTCGGATCGAGATCGAAGAGAAGCTAGTCAAGCAATATGAACTGATAAAGGCTCAGGCAGAGGCTCTGAAGGCTTAGGAAGAAAAGATCAAATCCCTAGAGAAGAAAGCAGAGGAAGACCACAAGGAGCTAAAGAAGCTGAAAACCATAGTAAATAAATTGATACCCAAGTAAAAGGAAGGAAAATAGATCCAATCCGATCATTTGTTGTATTTTCTTTCCTTGTACAAATTCTTCCAATCTTAATGAAATTTTGGTTGATCATGTTTGTTTTCATGCTTTGTACTAATATTTTAGGTACTATAATTTTTTTTCCATTCCCTAAAATTATTTTTGAAAATATCAAAGGGGAGAAAGGAAAAAAAATACTAAGTAAAGAAGAAATATCCCTAAGTAAGGGGAATTTTATCTAAGAGGTAGTTTTAATTACAGAGATTTCCATACTCAAGATAATGGAAAATCTCATTTTAGAAATCTAGAATACGATCCTTAGTGTTCCAAATCCTAAGGGGGAGTTAGTCATATTCATCTTTGTCCATATGAGAAGGGATATAAGTTTTATTTTCAAAGTCTAGAAAAATATTTTCTAAGTCCTTTTATTCTTTTTCGTAAGGTTGTTTGTGCTTTCCAAAAAGGGGGAGATTGTTGAGTCAATAAGGTTTTCCTTATGAATTTTCCATTCCTTCATACTTAGGGGATATTGTTGAGTCAATAAGGTTTCCTTATGAATTTACCATTCCTTCTTGTTTTAAAAATCACAAACACCTTATCTCAAGGAAAATTTCTCTTTACCCTATGTTTACTTATCTAAGGAAAATTTTCCTTCCCCAAGGAAATTTATCCTTACCATGTTTTTCATTTGTTCATTATCTTATTTAAATGTAAAATTTGGTTTCATGTCTAAAACCTCAGAATCATATAATACTTAGATAAAGAACATTCTGTTTTCAGACTCCGAGTTATGACTCATAATTTTCTGAATTCAAACTCCATACTCTTCTGAGTTCTGACTCCGAGTTCTCTGAATTCAGACTCTGAACTCTTCTGAGTTCTGACTCCAAGTTCTCTAAATTCAGACTCTGAACTCTTCTAAGTTCTGACTCTGAGTTCTTTGAATTCAGACTCTGAACTCTTCTGAGTTCTGACTCCGAGTTCTCTAAATTCAGACTCCAAACTCTTCTGGGTTCTGACTCCGAATTTCCATGAATTCTGACTCTGAACTTTGTAAGTTTTGACTCCAAATTCGCATGAACTCTAACTCTGAACTTTGTAAGTTCAGGTTCTTAATTCTTGTGAATTCATATTCCGAATTTCCTTGAAATTCAGACTTCGTAATTCTATAGAGTTCAGGTTCTGAATTCCTTAGAAAATAGAATCCGAATATCCTTGTATTATAGACTCCGAATTCATTTTTGGTTAGACTCCGATATTTTATTTTCTTACATTCCGAATATGGAATTTTGGTTACATAACCATATTCTTTCTTACACTTGTTTTTGTTATAAAACTATGTCATGCATTCAGTTATTAAATAACCATTGTTTGAGTGACATGTGTACAAGTCCCTCCGAAATTCAAGGAAAAATAAGACTGTTGGAGGAGGGAGCCGACCGTTGGAGTTGTGCCTATAAATAGAATCTCATTTGAATGAGCTCATAACTTTTGGACAACTGTTGATCTGAAGTTATTTCTAGAGAGAGATACTCTCATGCTTAGTGCATGCTGAACTTCTTGTTCATATTTTCTTTATGTGACTCCGATTGTTGTTGTGTACAATCGAGGGCTTCCGGGGATATGAAGACAGAGGTGCTGACTACCTTCAAGTTGAGGGCTTCCTTGCTGAGGAAGACAGAGGTGTCGACTACCTTGAAGTTGAGGGCTTGTGGGGATAGTAAGATAGACTTTGATCTTCGTATCGAGGGCTTACCCTAGTGTGGGTAAGACAGACTTTCTTGAAAGTATAAAACAAGGGACCTTTATCCAAGGTTGTTGGATACCCTTCTCTTTGGGTTAAAAGATTTACTACTTGTTACTTGTTTTGTTACAAGTTTTCTGCTTCATTTTGTTTGTTGAGGAAATTATAACTATCTTATACTTCCTTATACTTGTATACTCTGATTTAGTAATATTATATACACTTTAAGGTATAATATTTATCTTTGTAAACTTTTATTGAGTTTTATTTTCCTGAACCATATTTTAGGAATCACTTTCTCGGAATCATATTTTCGGAATCTAGAAAGTGTGTAGAACTGGTTTTTGTGAATTACCTTGTTTAACCTTGTTAAACATAACCATCTTTAAAAGTTCCAAAAGAATTTTTTTTAAAGTATACAATTCACCCCCCCCCCCCTCTTTTATTTTAAGCATCAATAGATACTACATACAGTATCTGTATTATTTCGATCCTACATTTGGTATTATAGAGTATATCATACTCAACATACCATCTCAACAAAATGTAGTACCATAAAAAATAGTGGAGTTACACTTGTGGATGAAATGATGAATGTATCAGGTTCCAAGGACAAAAATCCAATTTATGCGAACATGTCATGCTTTTTCATCATCAAAAAAATATGGGACTTATATTATATAACATCTAAAGTGCCAATTTTTTAATACAAGTGGGTTGATAATAGGTATAGTTAAAATCAATGAATTTAGATTTATGAAAGTGTATTTTAGTAAGTAAGGTTACAAGTACAAATTGTTCATAATGACATCACAGGTAGTATAATCATTTTATTCCCTAGATCCTACAAAAAAAAGTGGTAAATTGTTCTATTATTGACCAAAACCACTATAGGTTCATATGTCAATTTAACAAGGATGACCCTTTCATTGGGACTTCATAATAATTTTTCAATTTTCTAAATATAAACGGGGTCTTGTATGTTATAGGATACCACAATTAGGGGATTTGGATACTCGATAGAGGGTTCCAATCCCTTCAACCTTTAAAGAAAAAAATAGAGCTCAATAATCAAGATATATTTTTTTGTAATATATATTATATTATCTCATGGTATTATTTGTTCACTATTTAATTTATTTAATCTAAATTAAAGATTTAACCACATATACAGATAATGGATTTTTCACATACCAATGTTCTCAGTCCTAAGGAACAATAGGTTTCTCAACATGTTGATGCTCCCAATATAGAGGAACAACAAGTTCCTTCACATGTCAATGCTACTAATCCCAAGGAATAACATATTAATGATGCTAAAACTGAGGAAATGGTAGAAGGTAAACAGTATATATCCCATAAAAAATAGAAGCATAATTGTGCGATGGTGTAAACAAAAATTATTAAGGTGAGAAGCAGAGACATCAAATTAGAGGTTGGATGAAATGCACCCAACCATCCTATTAACCTCAAAAAGTCCATTTTCATTAGTTACATTTGGTTAACCACTCAAATTCATGTGTCGACTGATGTATATATGTGGCATAATAGTGTTCCTATGATTAAGGCACTAATTTTGGAAAATATTAGGGTAACATTATGATATACTTTCTCTATTTTACTTAAAAAATAAAATAATGAAACATTGATTTACTCTTCATTATCCCTTTCAAAGTGAATTTATACTAGATGAATATTGAATGAAATTTATATTAATGATCATTGGAAATTATCATAGAGTATTTTAGATAATTCCTATGAAGAATCATCTCAAGGATGTTGAAGGGAAAGTAAACTCACACCTGCCATAGATGTATTCACACATGATAAACCAAGAAACATGGAATGTGTTTATTGTCCATCATGAGGAGATGCCTTTTTAGGTACATTGTGATTGGTAATGCATTACTTTGGAATACATGTATTAATCAATTTAATTAAGAATTTATAATTTATGAAGCAAAAAATGAGTGCTGGAAATAAGTAGTGTGCATCAAAACCAACATACTCCTACCGTAAAGCAAGAATGGGGTACGATTAACTTGAAAAAAATATATAGTAATAATTTAATGTGGCATGAAATGAAAACATAATTAGGTTCCCTTTTTTATATGCATATTGATGAATCAAAATCCAAAGCCACTTCTATACCACATCATGTGATATGGAATGAGGATTGTGTAAATAAAGATGGAATACTAGTCGATGAAAACCCACAAAAAGTATATGAATCATGTGTAAGTATGACATAATAAAATTTTGTTATACTTTAAATTGATTTTACATAATAATGACTAATTATTTTCCTATATTTTTTATCCAGTTTAGACATGAGAATCATCATCAGTTGTACCTGATGAACAACTTCTTTTAGTGGCCTTTAAGTGGATGGAATAATATGGTCGCATCAAATATTCAATTTTTGGAGTGTCACCATGAACATATTTTTAAAAAATAAATGCACAGGGGGCTAAAGATAAGAAAATGGATGAGATATAGACATGAATAACTACTTTAGAAGAAAAAATTAATTAGAAGTTTGAGTTGTTATAAAATGTTATAGGAATGAATCAAAGAGAAGAAACAACATAATAAAAACCACTACATAAAGATCCCCCCCCAGATTTAATGTGAGTCGGTACCCTCAAAGGTATTCCTTAACAAAGGTAATTTATGTTTCTATAACTATTTCAGAAAAATGAGAATCGGGAAGACATTGATACCTTTCATGTACTAATATTCTATAGGGTGAAATTGATTGTGATTTATATCTATCAAAACCTATACATTGCCTTTTTTAGGGGTACAATGTACAATATCCAAGGATATATTCTACATAACAAACAAATTTCAAAGGGTCATGTGATAGTGGGGATTCATGTAGTGTACGAGCCGAGTGTCTAGCTACCTATTTCTCTTCATGATATGGGTGTTCACACTATCGAAATTACTATTGGAACTTTTGTATCATGGTAGTTTGATCTTATAAAAATACATATCAATAAGGATTCATTCTTTTCCAATTTATTTTTTAAGTAAAACCTTTAACAATTAATGAAAAAAGGCCTAAACTGAGGAATGTTATTACAGGCAGAGAAAAGGAGGTAGAAATAGAAGTTCAAATCAAAAAAACCTAAAGGATCAATAAATCGATCAAAAATACCTTCAGAGAGTACCATTACCCCACCAGATTAACTTCCTCATTTACTAATATTACAGGTTCATGCAGATACAACATTCAAGGATGGTGATGAATCCAGTATTGATTTTGAATAACTAATGTATGTAGAGGATATTATAGACTTTCTTGGTATTAAGAGTGTAGATGAAATCCTCAAGCATAGATGGCTAGGAGTCTCATTTGTAATGTATATGTGAGGTGTGTTTTCATAATTTGTTTTTCCAATGGATGATATACTATGTTAATTATAGTTAAATATTATTCATATTTTTGTAGGTTTATATATCAGTACTATTTTAAGGAAAAACCCTATGAACATCAAATTTGACTAATTAATTCTCACATCACTTCTACACAAAAAGTTCATTGGAAGAAGAGGATTATTTGTAAATAGTGTAAAAATTGACCATAATGTTTGAAAATAATCTTATAGATGACATATACTTCTTAATACCCATGATTTAAGGGTAAAACTCTAAAATTTAATCATATCTAATATATTTTTATATCTTTCATTACTTATTCATTTTTTCAGGGAGCATTAGTTGCTCATTACAATCAATTTAGATACTCTAAAGATTTATTTTTTTTAGTTTCAATGCATGTATTCCCAACAAATTGACCACACATGATGATGTTTATCAATTTGTAAACAATACATTCAATATTTTACAAATAAACTTCAAGTTATACATTTTTATATTATTTTTTAATGAAAATTTTGTTGCGTTTTTAAATTTATAAAAGATATTGTATTTCATCAACAAAATTGCATCCCTAAAAAATTATTTCCAATGATAATTAAAATTTCATTTAAAATATTTATTAATCATTTTTTATTTATATTTTTGCAGTACTATCAGGGCTATCGACAATCCATGTATTTAAAAGTGGAAATATATTTTATTAGAAACAAATGTGCAAAATACATGGTGTTAGAATGTATGAAAACATCATGAAGAGGTGACCACCTACTAGTGATCTTGGGCACAAAAATCTTAGATAAAAATAAATTATTGAAAAATTATTTGGTAAGGATGATGCACTCGGGTACTATTTGTACTCATTACAGAGCTATTTTTTCTTTATTTGATCTATTTATGTTTAATAGTGTGTGTTTTCAATTACGAATGAATCAAAGTGAATGTTTTCAATTTAAATTGAAATTTTAGTTAAGAATATATATCACTCACTAAAAACCAAGAAAACATACTCAACTTTTCTTGATACATTAATAAAATGATCTGTAAGTCATTTTTGATGTGTAGGAATTATCCACACATCAATCTGACACACGGTGTGGCTGGTGTGACTCAAAGTCCATGACTTTATTTAAAATTAAAATTTTAGTTCAAAACATGCATCACAAACTCAAAATAGATAAAACATGCATAGATTGTATTGATACTTTAGTAAAGTAATCCATAAGTCATTTTTGATGTGTAGGAATCAACCACACATCAATCTGACTATAGTGTGACCGATATGACTCAAAGTGTGTGTTTTTATTTAAAATTGATATTTTATTTCAAAAGACACATGACATAATTAAAACTGAGGAAACATGTTCATATTTTTTTGATAATTTAGTAAAATTATCCATTAAGTCTTTTTTTGAGATGTAAGAATCAGTCATACCTCAATCTGATACACAATGTGACCGATATGACTTGAAACGTGTGGTTTCAATTTAAAAATGATATTTTAGTTTAAAATGTTTCACCAACTGAACACCGATCAAACACACTCATATTATCTTTTACTTTAGGAAAACAATCCACAATTCATTTTTGATGTTTATAAATTAGTTGGGCATCAATTTGACACACTGTGTGACTAGTATGACTCAAAGTGCATGTTTTTTAGTTTACAAATGACATTTTAGTTAAAAACATGTATCATGAGCTAAAAATAAAGATAAATGCTCAGATTATATTTATATTTTTTTACAATTATTCATAATTAATTTTAGATGGGTAAGAATCAGCCACATGTCAATCTGACACACGATGTGATCGGTATAACTGAGAGTGCATGTTTTCAATTTAAAAATGACATTTTAGTTCAAAACATGAATGACATACTCAAAACTGAGAAAAAAAATATTGTTTTAATACTTTAGTATTATTATCCATAAGTCATTTTTGATGTGTATGAATCATTTTTACCTCAATTCGATAAACGGTGTGACTGATATGACTCAAAATGTGTGTTTTTAGTTTAAAAATGACATTTTATTTCAAAAAATGTGTGACGTGATCAAAATTTAGAAAACAAATTTAGATTATTTTGATATTTAAAAACAATCCATAAGTCATTTTTGATGTTTAGGAATCATCTTTTCCTCAATTTGATACATGGTGTGACCGGTATGACTCAAAATGTGTGCTTTCAGTTTAAAAATGGCATTTTAGTTAAAAACATATATCACTCACTAAAAACCAAAAAAACACTCAAATTGTCTTTATACTTTATAAAAATTATTCATAAGTAATTTTTGATGTTTATTAATTAGTCACACATCGATATAACACATGGTGTGACCGATATGACTCAAATTGTGTATTTTCAATTTAAAAATGGCATTTTGGTTAAAAACATGCATCACTCACTGAAAACACGCTTGGATTGTCTTGATACTTTATAACAATGATCCTTGATTTATTTTTAATGTTTTGGAATCAACTGCACATCAATATGATACACGGTGTGATTAGTATGACTCAAAGTGCATGTATTTAGTTTAAAAATGACATTTTAGTTAAAAACATTTGTCACTCACTCAAAACCAAGAAAACACTCCTCGATTGTCTTGATACTTTAGTATAATAATATTTAAGTAATTTTTTATTTTTAAGAACCAACCAAACATCAATATGACACACAGTGTGACCAGTATAACTCAAAGTGTGTGTTTTTATTTAAAAATGACATTTTAATTAAAAATACATGTGACATACTCAAAACCAAGCAAATGCATTCAGATTGTTTTGATACTTTAGGACAATAATACATAAGTCATTTTTGATATATAACACTAATAGAAATAAAGGATTCAGCATCAGGGTTTTAAGGTTGTTTATTTATAAATCGACGGTAATGGTAAATGGTTAGAATTTCAACATCAATTTTTATCAAAACTGATGGAAAATATAATACAAAAAAGTTTGAACATTGGTTTTTTTTAAATGAAATTGAAAATAATATAACTACCTTTTTAACGTTGTTTTTTTTAAATGACATTAAAATTTTATTTTAAAAACATTTTAATTTTGGTTTTTATGAAAATCGATGTTAAAATCTTTTTAAAAAAATATACACATGATTCAAACCCTTAATTTATTTTACTCAAAACCCTCTCTATCGCCTGATTCTCCATCGAGGATGGATTTGAAGACCTCAACCACATTTGATTCTCTCTTGAACTCGATTTGCATCTAATTTTCACATTCATCTTTTGCTTGAAACCCTCTATATAATATCCTGAGACCCGCACTTCCAGATTTAGTTTTAAAAACATAAACATTACATTTCTAGCTTTGATACTGATAAATGGGACCCAATTTTTTCCATCAAAACCTGTAATTTCAAAAGGAAATATTGGATCACTTAGATACCCAATGACCTTTTAGGTTTAAATATTTGAATAATTATGACAAAATATTACATATATTATAAAAATAAACAAATATCCCATTAAAATATATATCATCTCCCAAAATTTCTTCACGTCTATCACCCTTCTTATAAATATCATACATAAAACCTTTCTTCATAACCTAGGGAAAAGGAAACATAATAAAAGGGTGAGCTTAGATTCTTAATAAGGGTAACCAAAATAAATATCAGTCCATGATCATATGAAATCATAAGATAAGAATAAGGGTATATTATCATGAAAATAACTTAATAAGTTCATACCCAACCTTTCATAGATCATAAACATGAGTCATGGAATAAAACACTATCGTTTCATAAAACATGGCCTGTAAGAACAAGAAATCATCCTAAATCAATCATGAATCATAATCACATCTCATAAAAGTTTGGAAATATCATAAATATAGAAAACCATTTTTTATGTCAAGGTTAAATACCAAGACCATCAACATAGTGGATCAGGATATACCTTTTTCCCATAGTGGATCAGGACACACTTGTTTCCTAGAGTGGATCAAACTCGTCGACTTGTTTCCTATTGTTATCTCATGAGATATAAATCATTAACCAATACATTAAAGGGTGATATAGGTCCCACCCATCACATAATTAAAACCATACATATGTATTTCATAAGAACATAAAATATTCATCATATCAGAACCCAAGAAAAGAAATAGGTTTCATAAATATTTCATCATAGAATAACTCATGGAAAAGAAATGGGTTTCATAAATATCATTCCATTATAAACATAAACCAACCATAGAAAGAATAAGGATAGTTTCCTTTAATAATAACCCCAGTAAATCATAAGTAACATCAAATAAAGTTATCTTAAATAGAAAATGGTTTTGAAAGTTCGCTTAAAATAATTCTTGAGGAAAATATTATTTCCATTTTTGAAATCATTTTTTAAAAAGTCACACATTTATAAAGGAAAACATTTTCTTTTAAAACAACATTGTAAGTTTTTAAATTAATATTCCAAAAATTAAGGTGTCATGAAAGTGATAAAATCCTCATGTCGTATAAGTTAAAAAAACATTCCTTCTGTATTTTGTTAGAAAATTCATAAAGTACCTCATTTGGGAAATGAAAAAAAATCTTTTTAAAATGTTTTATAAATATTAAAACATGGGTAAAAATAATTTTAAAAAATAGTAAAAACCTTTTTGAAAAAAAAATATAAAACATTTACATGGAAGATAAATATTCCACAATGAAGAGTTAAACATAAATGATCTTGAATAATGATGAGATTGTGAAATAAACCCTTACCACTTTGTAATCAGTCAAACCGTATTCCCCATGATGAATGAAATTTAAAAAAAACTCTAAATGTCAGGAGAATAAATAAATTCAGGATATAACATTTCAAAGGGGTGTTATATACACCTCATAAAAGAATATAGGTGCATAACATCAAAATATGTCTCAATGAAAGAAAATTGAGACAAAGTCCCTTACAAAGATCATATCATTGAAGTGAGCATTAATAAAATGAATCAATTACATGTATTCAATGTAAATACATATAAAAAAAATTTAAATACAACATAAGATAATCAAAATACATTTTACACATAATCTTATCATGAAATAATCAATGAAATATAAGTTTAACCCAATGAATGAAAATTTAGTTAAGAAAACTCTTACCTTAAGTCCAAATCGTCACGTACGTTATTTATATTCCTAAATAATAAAATTATGTTAATTATTTACTTTATTGAGAACCCTTTTCAATTTTATTATTCATTTTATATCACTTATTATCATTTTATAACAATTACTTAATTATTTAAGTTCACATCGAATGTTTCGATGATAGTCGGTACTTGAATCCAAAAATGAATTTGGTATAATGTCTATAGTCAAAGTGGTCACTATTCCATCATCTCCATAATAATAATCATGTAATAATTTTAATTTTTATAATCAATTATATTTTTAAATCCATCCATAAAATATAGATATGAAAAATGAACTATGTTACAGTTATGGAAGTGGTAGGTCGTACGTACGCATGAGTAACATTTCCATTTTTCAAAGATCATTATGGAAAGAAGGTAAGTATTTTTTATCTTTAAATAATGATAATAATATCATATATATCACATTAATTCTTTAAATATACTAATATATATCATTTGTGCGATGTGGTGATGAAAAATGAATCACATCATTTTGTGGAGGTGGTAGTCAATAAGTACGTACAAACGACATTATCATTTTTTTGTGCATGGAAAGGTAATAACATAAATGATATATTCTATTTTAATAATGATAAATATGTTATTAATATCATATTTTAACCTTAATTCCATCATTATAACAAGTCTTGAAAGATGGTGATAGAAAACGAATTACATCGGTTCGTGGGACGATAATCCATACACATGAATAATGAATTCTTTTCCCATTTGACGGAAGTGGGGATGGAGATATGTAAAAACCTGCCCCACAAACATCACAAAAATCTCGCCTTAACATGTATGTTGGGTCCTGGCCTGCCAAGTACCACCAATTTCCCTGTAGACACGTGGTCCCATCCCTAGGGCCCACCCACGTGCCTGAATGGGTCGTCAGACTAATGATTGTCCCTACAGTCCAACACATGTTATTTCCTGTGTGTTTTTTCCTCACTCACACACACCCTGAGAAACTTACTATAATGTCACACATCCTGATCACTAATTCAGTCTAAGCATGCTTAACTATAGAGTTCTAATCAAGTAGGCTCCTGAAAAGAAAGGTGAACCTTGTTGACATGAGTCATATTATTTAGTAATTTAACCCTTTATCATTATGTGGTGTTACATTCACCCCCCCCCCCCCCTTAGAGAATAATATCCTCGTTGTGAACCTTATATCTCAACCCAGGAAGTGCCACCACACTTAAGGCTAGGTTTTTGCTCTGATACCAATGTAACAATCGGGCCTTGCAGACAGCACAAACACCCCACCTTAACATGGTCATTGGGTCCTGGCCCACCAAGTACCACCAGTTGCCCCACAGACATATGGTCCCCTCCTTGGGGTCCACCTACATGCCTGGACGGGTCGTCATACTAATGATTGTCCCCACATGTCAACACATGTTCTTTCCAATGTGTTTTTTCCTCACTCACACACACCCTAAGAAACTTCCCACAAGGTCACACATCCCGATCACTGCTCCAGGAAAATCATGCTTAATTATGGATTTCTAATCAGGTAGGCTCCTGAAAAGAAAGGTTCACCTTGTTGACATGAGTCGTATCATTTAGTCATTTAACCCTTTATCATTTTTGGGGTGTTAAAATATAGGTCATGACAATAACATATCAATATATGGAGGACACTGGATTTATTATTTTATCATGGTTGAATAATATTTGAGGGATGTGTAAGAATAGACAAAATAGAAACGCTCGATTAAAAACGATACCTCTTCTTCGGACAATATTCTTTTCTAAACACCTTAAGACCATTAAGGTTTGTGTTCTGCCTAAACCAAGACCAATAGAATGTTGGTAGGGATTATTGGAAGATATTTTAGTAGTTATTGGAAAAACCAAAAGTGTTTTTAAGTGTGGATAAATGAGAATAATAGGTCCCCTTTTATAAGAGAGTAGATGGACACTCTTGGAATTTTCTAAAATATTAAATTAATATAAATTAATTTTTATTTTAAAATGGATCCAAAGTGAGATATTTAGAATATAATATAATTATGGGTCTAAATAACCTCATACAATAAAATTTAGATAATTTTTTACTATATTTGTACCCTTATCTTATGGTTTTAACCCTTATTTAACTCATTTAACTCTTACCATGACAACATAGTTTTTTACTATTTGAGGGTTAATATAGTTACTATAAAATGTCGAAAGACCCATATATGGATCATGGATTATATGATAAACCTTATAAAAATAATTTGGAAGAATTTAAGATTTTTAGGAATTTTATATCATTTAATAAAATATTATTTACTATAAAATATTCATAATTTCAACTTTAAGGACTATTCATTACTTTAAATTTAATAATATCAAGATAATAGTTATAATTTGAAAAAACTATTTTATTAAATCCATAACATGTCAAGTTAATCTATAAAATTATTTAATAACTTTAATTATTATAAAATATATTTATTTTAATATTTTTAATAATATTTATTTGATATTTTCATTAATAAAATAATTATTACATCATCATTGTGTAAGCATTTAGGGTAATTATTTTTTCACTAAAAATTAAAAATAAATTTTCATGATAAAGATAAATCTTTTATATTTCAAATGAAAATTTATAGTTTAATATATCCTCTAGATAACCCCATATTAAAATTTTTATAGTTATTAAAAATATGAGTGTGACATATTTGACTTTTCTTTAAATAAAACAATATAAATGTCATAATCACTTAAAAATGGAAACCAAAGAACATATATTTAAACCTTAAATTCTTATGGACTAAAATTACTCGTCTAATAAAATTTTATCAATCGTAGGAGTCATTTTATAGTCCTTACCATATTATTTTTACTCTTAATTACCTGAATTACCCTTTATCAGGGTTACTATTTATATTGTCCAAAAATAAAAGGGAACTATTTACTAAATTTGGAATATCTGATTAAAAATATGAAATAAATTTTTTAAAAATAAAAAAAATATAAGTTTCATAATTTAATTTAAAATTAAATTGGAAAAACGCAGTGAAAAATAGTTTTTCGGAAAAATTCCCTTTTTTAAATATAAAATGTTTTAATAATAAATTAAAGTATGAAATCTATTTAAAAACCATAATTGGAATATTCTAAATCAAATTAAAATGATTAAAATTTAAAAACAATCCAAAATAGAATTTTATCTTGTAAATACTTGAAAAATGTAATTTTTAATCGGTATTTTTTACTATTCATTGAAAAATCCAACTTTTCATAAAATTATCAAAATTTCACCCTAGGAAAATTTTAATATGATTATTTTAAAAATTAAGTTCATTTTATCAAATAAATTTTTTAAAATATCCAGAAATTATTTATAAAAATCAATAAAAACCATTTTTGAAGAAAATGTATTTTTTTGAAAAATGACTTTTCTAAAAAATATGTGATTATTTTCTAATCATTTAACAATAAATTTATATTGAGTAGGAATTTTGTATTTATTTCATAAATTTTTTATTACTATTCATACCCACCAATTTAATAGCTAGGTTATAATAGTCACATAAAAATATTTCATTGTCCGTTTAAACTCATTGTGTATCTTGTACACTATCGAACATAGTCTTCCCTTCTAAAATATCAGAATATTATATTATCCCACTATTTAATAAATTATGTCCTCTTAATTTGAAATTAGTCTCGGTAATTAAGGTTTGAATTTTCAAAATACCTTTGTTGAAATGTCACATCATAAGAAGGGTCAATAATACTTCCACTTAAAAAAAGGAAAGTACAAAGGTCATATAGAGTAACACATACTAGGTTTACATGTAGGAAAACACTGTCATGGAAGAGAAAACTAACTCCCAATAACTAATCAAGAGTGATAGATAAGATGGTCATAAGAAATTTAACCATCACAAAACCATAAATCTGTTATAGGCTAAAATAATGTTGATCTCTCGATAAGAAATGTAAACAGATAACATTTTTGTTTCCAAATAATTTTCCTAAAGTTTAGGAATTCATTTACCACCTATAGTAAGAAAATAAGGAAATATACTTACTTGAAAAGTATATTTTTATATTTTAATAAATTTCAACCACAAACTCATCTTTTTCTCCAAATTATGAGTATGAATTTTTCATGCCTAAAGAATTTGAATCAAATTCTATGGATCATGAATTCTAAAAAAGGATAGAAAGTTATTCCTCATATATTAATATTTTACCACAAAAAATGGTTATCATAAGATAAGACGATTCCCAAAATTTATAAATCTTAATAGGAGGAAAACTGATTTAATATAAAAAATTCAACAGTAATGCCCAAATTTCAACCTAAATCTTCCAATAAATAACTATCCTTAAAATTCCTTGAAATATTCCTGACTAATATTAAAACCCAAAAAATAACATAGTATTACAATATAAATCTAATATTTATCTCCATATAACATCAATCACTCGTAAAGTCTCATACTAAAAATGCAATTTCCCTAATAATATAATCTCCAAGATATGCTAATAATTTCTATAAATAATTTTAACCACCATAAATCCATAATAAAATCATATGTACTTCCAAAACATAATTCAACCTTTATTATTAAAATAATATCCCATAATATCATATAATTTTCCCAAAATAGTGATCTTCTTCCAAAATAACATTAATCACTTAACAACCAATTCAATATCTAAACCCATGGTTATCTATATGATAAAAAATATGTTCCCCAAATTTAACTTATTCTTAATCTATCAAATTGTTTAACTAAAAAAGAAAATTTCATACTAACTAGGACTTCATGTAGGATATTGGTAGTCAATTCACCATTTTCTTCATTCGTTTGTGGGTTTAAACCTCGTGGCATTTCTAGATGCGATGGGTTTTCATCCATCCTATTATTGTACTTTTTCTAAAACTATAATTCTTATAACATTCCTAGAAATATGAAAAAAAATCCTAAAAAATAACCATAATATTTTCAACACTAAATAAATGTTTAATCATCAAAGTTTATCTCATACTTTTCATTTTACATCCTAAAATGAAATAACCCATAATTACCTTAAGAATAAATGTCTCTAAAAATATCCTTAGTCACCTTAAAATTTTATAACTTAAAAACTCAAAAGGGGTGTCTAAGACTCTGAACTTATGGTATTATATACCCATGATGGTATTTATAACTCTTAAGATAACTTATCATGGATATGTCATAACATAAAAAGTTATCTAAACCCTGCTTTAAAACCAAATGTAATAGCCTGAGACCCACACCTCTGGATTCGATGCTAAAAGCATAAACATTACATTTATGGATTTGATACTAATTAATTTAATCCAATTTTTGTCATCAAAACTTAAAACATAAAAAGGAAATATTGGATCACTTATATACCCAAGGACCTTTTAGGGTTATATTTTTAGATAATTAGGTCAAACTCTTACATATCTTAGAAAAATAAACAACTGACCCATAAAAATCTATATCATATCACAAAATTTCTTCACATCTAGCACCCTTGTTAGACATATCCTACTTAAAACCTTTCTTCATAACCTGGGGAAAAGGAAACATAAGAAAAGGGTTAGCTCATATTCTCAATAAGGGTAAACAAAGAATATATCAGTCTATGATCATATGAAATCATAAGATAAGAATAAGGGTATATGATAATGAACATAACTTAAGAAGTTTATACCCAAACTTTCATAGATCATAAACATGGGCCATGGCATAAAACATTATGATTTCAGAAAACATGGTCCATAAGAATAAGAAATCTTCATAAATCAATCATAAACCATAATCTCATGTCATAAAAGTATTAAACCATCATCAATATATAAAACCATTTCATATTTCAAGGTCATCTACCAAGAATATCAACATAGTGGATCAGAATACACCTATTTCCCATAGTGGATCAGGACACACATATTTCTCATATTGGATCAAACTCATCGAATTGTTTATCATTGTTATCTCATGAGATATAAATCATTACCCAATGAATTAGAGGTATTTATAGTTCCCACCCATCACAAAATAAAAACCATAAATATGTGTTTCATAAGAACATAAAACATTCATCATATCAAAACCAGTGAAAAAATAGGTTTCATAAAAATTTCATCATAGCATAACCCATAGAAAAGAAACAAGTTTCTTAAATAACATGTCATAATAAACATAAACCAAACATAGAAATAATAAGGACAATATTCTTGAATCGTTATCATAGTAAAGTATAAGTAACATCAAATAATGTTATCTTAAATGGAAAATTGTTTGGAAATATCACTTGAAATAATTATTGAGGAAAATATTATTTTCATTTTTGAAATCATTTTTTTAAAAAATCGAGCAATTATATAGGAAAAATTATTTGAAAAGAACCTTGTAAGTTTTTAAATGAAGATTCAAAGCATTATGTTTTCATAAAGGTGAGAAAATCCTCTCATTCCGTATAAGTTAAAAAATAATTCCTTTCATATTTTTTGGAAAAGTCGTAACATACCTCGTTTGGAAAATGACAAAAAAATCTTTTTAAAACATTTTGTAAAAAGTAAAACATGGATAAAAATGGTTTTAAAAAATATTAAAAACCTTTTTGAAAATATATTTAGAAAACATGGACATGGAAGATAAATATTTCACAATGAATACTTAAACATAAACAATCCCAAATAATGATGAGATTGTGAAATAAACTTTTACCACTTTGTAATCAGTTGAATCATATGCCCAATGGATGAATAGAATTTAACAAAAATTTAAATATCATGATAATAAATAAATTTAGGATATAATATGTCAAATGGTAATTATATACACCTCATAAAATAATATAGGTGGATAACATCAAAATATGTCTCAATGAAAGAAAATTGAGACGAAATCCCTTACAAAGATCATATCATTGAAGAGAGTGTTAATAAAATGAATTGATTATGTGTATTAAATATAAATTCATATAAAAAAATTATAAATAAAAAATAATATAATAAAAAATCATTTCACACATAATCTTATCATGACACAATCAATAAAGTAGAAGTTTAACCCAATGAATGAAAATTGATTTAAGAAATCCCTCACCTTAAGTCCAAATCGTCATATACGTTATTTATATTCCTGAATAATAAATTTAGGTTAATTATTTACTTTATTGAGAATATTTTTTATGTTTATTATTCATTTTATATCACTTATTATCATGTTATAACAATTACTTAATTATTTAAGCTCAGGTTGGATGTTCTGATGATATTCGGTACTTGAGTCCAAAAATTAATTTGGTATGATGTATATAGTAAAATTAGTCATTATTACATCATATATAGAATAATAATAATGAAATAATTATTATTTTTATAAGTAAATTATACTTTTAAATCCATCCATCAAATATGTATATGAAAAATGAACCATGTTTCAATCATCGAGACGGTAGGTCGTACGTACGCATGAGTAACATTTCCATTTTTCAATGATCATTATGGAAAGAAGGTAATTTTTATTTTATAATTAAATAATGATAATAATTTCATATATATATATATATATATATTAATTCTTTAAATATACTTATATATATCATCCATGTGATGTGGTGATGAAAAACGAATCACATCACTTCATTGATGTGGTAGTCCACACGTACACACAAACGACGTTGTCATTTTTCTGTTCATGAAAAGGTAAGAAAATAAATGATATATTATCTTTTAATAATGATAAATATTTATTTAATATCATATATTAATCTTAATTCCATCATTATAACCAATCTTTAGAGATGACGATGGAAAACGAATTACATCGGTTCGCGAGGTGGTAGTCTTCCGTACACATGAATAATGAATTATTTTTTCATTTGATGGGAGTGGAGATGGATATAGGTCATTAAAATAACATATTATTATATTTTGGATACTTTATTTATTATTTTATCACGTTTTAATAATATTTTAGTGTTGTGTAAGAATAAACAATATAGAAACACTCGATTAAAAACGATACTTCTTCTTCAGATAATCTCCTTTGTTTAACACCTTAAGACCACTAAGGTTGGTGTTCTGCCTAAACCAATACCTATATAATGTGAGTAGTGATTAAAGGAATATATTTTTGTAGGTATTTTCTGAACTAAAATGGTTTTTAAGTGTGAATAAATGAGAATAATGGGTACCCTTTTATAAGAGAGGAGAGGGGCACTCTCAAAATTTCCTAAAATATTAAATTAATATAAATTAATTCTCAATTTTAAATGGATAAAATTGTGTTATTTAAAATATAATATGATTATGGGTCTAAATATTCTCATAAAATAAAATTTATATAACTTTTTACTATATTTATACCCTTATCTTTTGGTTTTAACCCTTATTTAACCCATTTAACTTTTACTGTGACAACATGGATTTTTACTTTTTGAGGGTTAATATAGTTACTATAAACTGTAAAAAGATCCATATATGGATCATGGATAAAATTTTAAACCTTATACAAATAATTTGGAAAAATATAATATTTTTATTAATTTTATATCATTTAATAAAATTTTATTTACTGTAAAATATTTATAATGTCAATTTTACGGACTATTCATTATTTTGAATTTAATAATATTAAGATAACAATTATAATAAGAAAAAATATTTTATTACATACTTAACATGTCAAGGTCATCTATAAATTTTTTTTATCATATTAATTATCAAAAATTATATTTATTTTAATATATTTAATAACATTTATTTGATATTTTCATTAATAAAATAATTATTGCATCAACGTTGTGAAAGCATTTAATATAATTATTTCTTCACTAAAATTTAAAAATAAATTAACATGATAAAGATAAATATTTTATATTTAAAATTAATATTTATAGTTGAATATATTCTCTAGATAATCTCATATTAAAAATTTTATATTTATTAAAAATACGAATGTGATATCTTTGACTTTTCTTTAAATAAAATATTATAGATGTCATATCCACTTAAAAATGAAAACCAAAGGTCATATATCCAAAAATTGAATTCTTATGGACTAAAATAAATCATCCAATATAATTGTTTTAATTTTAATGATCATTTTATAGTCTTTATCTTATTATTTCTACCCTTAATTATCAGATTTACCCTCTACCAAGGTAACAAAATTTACTAAGGTTATTATTTATATTGTCCAAAAATAAAAGAGAAATATTTAATAGATTTAGGCCCTATGATTAAAAATATTAAATACATTTTTTAAAATTAAAAACATAGAAGTTTTAGATTTTAATTTAAAATTAAATCAGCAAAACGCAATGAAAACGGTTTTTCGAAAAAATGTCTTTTTTCAAATATAATTTTTTTTTATATGAAATTCAAGTATAAAATAAATTTAAAACCCATAAATGGAATATTTTAAATCAAATTTAATTAATTAAAATTTAAAAACAATCGAAAACATAATTTTACCTTGTAAATACTTTAAAAATATAATTTTTAATCGTTATTTTTTACTATTCATTAAAAAATCCAACTTTTCAGAAAATTAACAGAATTTCACCCTAGGAAAATTTTGATATGCTGATTTTAAAAATTAAGTTTATTTTATTAAATAAATTTTCTAAAATCTCCATAAATTAATTATAAAAATAAATAAAATTCATTTTTGAAGAAAATTTATATTTTTTGAAAAATGACTTTTCTAAAAATTATGTGATTATTTTCTAATCATTTACCAATAAATTTATATTGAGTAGGAAGTTTATATTTCTTTCATAAATTAGTTATTCCTATTCATACCCACAAATTTAACACCTGGTTCTAATATTCACATAATAATATTTCATTGTTCGTTTAAACTCAGTGTCGTGTATCATGTACACTATTGAATATAGTCTTTCCTTATAAAATCTTAGGATATTACACTCTCTCTATGGCCTCTCAACCAGGGATGGCACCAACGGCTCCAATGAACTCAACCACCTTTTATTCTATCTTGAAGTCTATTTGCATCCACTTTTCATGTTATTTCTCTTAGATCTTCAATCCTTCATTCTTATTCCATGATCCTAAGATTGTTACTGTTGACCTACAAGTGAGATTTTAGGTTTTTTTTGGTTTATTTATTTATTTTTTTCACTCATTTTTCATAAATCTTGTGTCATTATCTTTATTTCCATGGAAATTTATTGGGTTTATTGTGATTATAAAGGCATTTTTCATTATCAATCTCCAAAATTTGTAGGTTTTTTATTCTTTTTTTGAAAATAAATTATACATAATTGTTTTTAAGTTGTTATGTGTTTTTATGTTTAAATATTTGTTATGATAATTGTTTATTATAATAATTGTTTGTAAAATATTTTTCACAACTTTTTGTAATATTGTTTGTAATTTATTTATATATAAATTTTTGTATAATTATTTGTATATTTTTTGTATAATTGTTATGATAATTGTTTGTATGTTATTTTTTTATAATTATTTATATAATACTTTTTATAATTATTTGTATAATTTTTCAAAATTCAATAAATATTTTCATAATTGTTTTTAAGTTATTTTTTATGTTTAATTGTTTGTTATGATAATTGTTTGTAAGTTAAATTATGTATAATTATTTGTTATGATAACTATTTGTTAGTTATTATATTTTTTTATGTTTTATAAATTATTTATAAGTTTTTGTTAGTTTTAAAATTTTAAAGATAAATTGTGTGTAAATTTTTTAAGATAAAATAGTTATAATTGTTTATTATTTTTTTATATTAATTATGTATAATATATTTTGATAATTATGTATAATTATTTTTTGTGATCAAATGGGTATCAAAAATTGATTATTTTAATTATATGTTTTTATGTTTAAAATTTATCTGTTTTTTATATATTTTTTAATGTTTATTGGTTTTAATATATTTACCATTTATATCATGATCTTAGGTATTTAATGGATCGTAATTGGATAAATTTATGAAGAACCACTGATGAATATGAAAAAAGAGTTGATAATTTCTTGTAATTTTCTAAAAAAAATCTTAAAAACAAAGATTTGGTTTTATGTCCATGTGTGAAGTGTTTAAATATAAAAAAATTAAATTCTATAGAAATCAAGGATCATCTAATTTTCTATATTTTTAGCTATAATTATACACTTTGGATATGGCATGGTGAAAGAACAGAAAATTCAATATCTAATGTTGATGAAAATATTCAGAATGAGATAGAGGATCATATTGAAGAATTAATTCATGTTGTAAGTGTTGAAATTATCGAAAAAATAAAAAATGTTGAATGATTGTATGGGTATTCTAAGAAACAAGTATTCTCAGGTTGCGATAAATATACAGTGTTATCAATAGTTCTTAGATTATTTTACTTGAAAGAAAGAAATGGGTGGAGTGATAAAATTTTCTCTGAGTTGCTTTCTCATTTAAAAGAGCAACTTATAAAAGGAAACAGACTTTGAAATTCCAATTATGAGGCAAAGAAAATATTATGCCCAATGGGATTGTGGTATAAAAAGATACATGTTTGCCTCAATGGTTGTGTGTTGTATAGGAAAGAATATGAATGTTTATCAAAATGTACTAAATATGGGACATCAAGCTATAAGGTGAATAGAAAATTAAACTCTAATTCATTCTTAGGTACTAACATCAAACCTCCTGCTAAATCAATTTGGTGCCTTCCAATAATTCATTCCAATAATTCCTTCCAATAATTCCAATAATTCCACTATGATTCATTCTCGGGTACCAGAATCAAACCTCCCACTAAAGCAATTTGGTACCTTCTAATAATTCCTCATTTGAAGTGTTAATTTTAAAATTCAATTAATGTAAAAAGGTTAAGATGACATATAAACGAGCACATATCTGATGGTAACACACATCACCCTGCTGATCCACCACAGTGGAAGATATTTGATAAAAAAATTGATTTTGGAATTAAAGTTATAAATATCATAATGGGATTTTGCATAGATGGAATGAATCCATATCGAAGCCTAAGTAGCCAACATAGTATTTGACCTATTTTTTTGGTAGTTTACAACTTTTCCCCACATATGTGTATGAAGAAAAAATATGTAATGATGAGATTGATGATTTCTACACCAAAACAACTAAAAAACGATATTTATGTATATCTTTCACCATTCAATAATAGAAAAAGGCCTATACCAATGGTTTATAGAACTGTTGGCCTATCTTTTGTCGATATAGACATATACCAATGGTTTTGAGAAATTGTTGGTATAGATAATTTAAAAAAAACCTTGGCTAGATTTGATCCCAGCACCTCCAACTTATATTTTAACGACCTAACCAATAAGATACATTACCTTTTGTGAACATAATATGATAAATATATATGTGTGTGTGTGTGTGTGTTAAAAATTAATTTAAATTTTTATGTATTCAATGTTATTTGATAAAATAATACTTAAAAAATCCAAATACTTATACCAATGATCTTGCAAACTGTTGGTGTAGGTATTTAGATTTTTTGGGACCTATACCAACATTTTTTCTAAAACCATTGGTATAGGGGATTATTATGGAATCTATACCAATGGTTTTGGAGAAACCGTTGGTATAATGTCTTAATATGGAATTTATGCCAATGATTTTGGCCAAACTGTTGGTATAACTATGACCTATACCAACGGTTTTTCCAAAACCATTGGTATAGGGTCTTATTATGGAAGTTATACCAACAGTTTTACCAAAACCATTGGTATAGCTAGCACCTATACAAACGGTTTGGCCAAAACCATTGGTATATGGTCTCTTTATGATACCTATACAAACAGTTTTTAAAACTATTAGTATAGGTCCAATTTCTAGTAGTGATTAATTGATAATTTGAAGAATCTATGGGAGAAAGGTGTTACAGTTTTTTATGCATACAAGAAAGTGTATTTTCTTTTATATGCTATGATAATGTTCACTATAAAAAAAATCTTTCATATGGAAACTTATCTGGATATGGTATTAAGGGTCGTAAGAAATGTCTAATTTGTGAAGAAGAGGCTTTATATTATCAATTTCATAATGGAAGAAATATAGTGTACATAGGATATATAATATTTTTTAAAATTGATCATTCTTATCATAGATTTAAAAAAGAATTTAATGGTTTATAGGAATTTAATCTTCCCCCACAACCATTATTAGTTTAATAATATTACGATAGAGTGAAAAATATTGATTTCACATTATAAAAGAAATGAAGTTTTGGTCATAAAAAAATATCCAGAAGAAACAATCTGCCTTTTTCAAACTAGCTTATTGGATTTTTTTTAGATAAAAAATAACATTGATGTTATGCATGTTGATAAAAACATATGTGACAGTTTGATTTGGACTTTTGTAGATATAAAAGGAAAGAAAAAAAGATGGATATCATGCTGGATTTGACTTGATATCAATGGGAATATGTTTGGAGTTAGCTCCCACAATGAAAGGAAACAGAACATATTTAACTTCAGCTTGTCACACATTAAGAAAGAGTGAGAAGATGATTTTTTGTTAGTGTCTACATGGTATTAAAGTACCTAGTAGATATTATTCAAATGTGAAGAATTTTGTATCATTAAAGGATTTTAAATTAATAGGTATGAAATCTCATTAATATAATATATTAATGCAACAACTGCTACTGATTGCATTATGTGGTATATTTTCGACACCTGTCAAAAAATCTATCATTAGGTTATGTAATTTTTTCAAATCCATTTTTAGCAAATTCATTGATCCAAATTTGTTATATGTATTGGATAATGAAACTACTATTATACTTTGTTAACTAGAAATGTATTTCCTACCTATGTTTTTGATATAATGGTTCATTTGGTGATTCATCTAGTGTGTGAGATAAGAATATGTGGGCCTATTTATTTACGTTGGATATATCCTTTTGAAAGATATATGAAAATTTTGAAGGGATGTGTTAAAAATCCTTATCGACTGGTGGCCTATATTGTTCAAAAATATGTTTCAGAATAGGTGATTGAGTTATGTACTAATTATTTATATGAATTAGAGAATATTGGTCTTCCTATATCTCGTCATATGATAGTTGATAGTGAAGGCAGAGGGATTTGAGGCTTAAAGGTAAAGTTTATTCCATGTGATGAAGTGATGAAAACACATTTATATATTTTGAACAAAATAGATTAGGTTCAACCATATATATCATCACATATTACTGAATTAAAGGTATGAAATCCAAAAATAAATTAAAAGTGATTGATTTTTTAGCATAAAAAGACATGTGTTTCATGGTTTAAAGAGAAATTCATCATAGATATATCCGCATCAGAAATATTGAAATGGTTAGAAATGTGGTCATCTCTTAATGTGATCACATGGTCTGGTTTTGATATTAATGGGTATACATTTTACACAAAAAAAAATTAGGATGACAAGAGTACCGCTCAAAATAGTGGGGTAATGGTCATTGTTGAAGCACTGTATTTTTCAAGTGAAAAAGATAAAAGCCCAATTTTTACATCAATGGAATATTTTGGAGTTCTTGAGAATATATGGGGAATTTATTATACTAAATTTTGAGTCACAGTGCTTAAGTGTATCTAGATTGACAGTAATAGTAGTGTGAAACATGATGAATATGGATTTACACTGGTTGATTTGAAAAGATTTAGTTGCAAAGAGGAACCATTTATCAGGGCAACACATGCAAAGAAAATATTTTATGTCATTGATCCATTGAATGATCAGTGGTTGGTCATTTTGCAAGGGAAAATAATTCATTTAGGTGATGAGGATGGTGATGATGTTAGAGATGTATATTAAGATTATTCATCTATTATGTGATTTCCAGATGATAACAATGACTAAAATGTAGACATAGTCTGTGTTTTATGAAATTATCATGCTGAAGGGATATAGGAAAGCACAAAATTTCTCTCCTAAACATTCAAGTAAATTTTTATATTTTATTTGTTTTTTGAAATTTACATGTGTAAAGTCTGTTTTTTATTAATTAGTAGATGTTTAATTATATATATTTGATTATTTATATGATTTTTGTGTTAAATTTTTTATTCAATAGTCATGGATAATCATTTTTTGATTGGAAAACCTGAGGTGCATCATTATGTTTTGGTTAAATTTACACATAAAAAATGATTTTTTATAACTATGATATTTAAATTTATAAATTTTTCTATAATTTTAGAATTAATTTTCATATATAATAGTTTAACTTGCATATTTTTTTGTTAAGAATCATGACATCATTTTTTTTAACTTACACATGCGTGACACTAATTTTTTACTTACATATTTTTGTAATCATTATTTTTAAATATTCACTTTTCTAATAATATACAGGTACATAGAATTTTATAACATTTGTCTATTTCAATGATAGACACAAAGGCAGAGGAATATTTACCAAGGTATATATCTTTTCTCATATTATTAAATATCCAGTAATATAATTATTTACTAAAATTATACTTTAAATTTTTAGAAAATAATTGTAGGACTGTTGATGAGCCTCCTACTGATGTGCCTCTTACAGATGATTCCTATCTTTCTTATATAGAGAAATCGATTTATATAATTGGTATAAGTGAGATTACACATTTACCAAAACTATCACTTTCCCATGGAGACCATGGAATATAAATTAATTTTGATGATAATAATAGCCCAACTGACCCAAATTCAATGCATTTTACCAGTTATATCATCATGCAGTGATATTGTCTAGCCCGGATCCAAGTATCACTGAGAGGGAGAGGGGATGAATTAGTGATATCCTTTCTTTTTAAGTTTTCTTTATTTTGAAACAACCTCCACCTCCTATTAAAGAATTATCACTTTTCTAAAAACAAAACAATCACACATCCACAAGAACTCAAGAATTTTCAAGTTTCACTACTTAACAAGATTAGTTATGTCCTTGGTATGGTTTTGAAATAATAAAATACCATACAATCCAATATAAAACAATCCTTTTGTGCGGATACAACAAGTATGATATTCCCTTACACTTGTGTAGAACTATGTTCAATACAATAGTTTATATGCTTTAAGTAACACAAAATGATGTAATACAATTTTGTAACAGGTTAAGAAACTTTCACGTGTTGCTTCAAAACAAGTTACTGTGTTGCCTTGTCAAATTTCATAAATATGTTCTTCAAAACAATTCTTCACTTTCTTACCCGGTAGAACTTCATAGACTTCGTAATGATACTCATTCCAATTTAACTAGTTCGATATGCCCAGTCTGATTGTTCAGTCTTATAACATAACTCTGTTAGAATACTACTAAAACAAATCTAAACTACTTCTACCTTAATCCGTAAATCTCAATTTTATTCTCAGTCTGATGATTCATCCTGTTACAATGATCAACTGAATATGGTATTCCTACTCTTATTTTTCTTCTATCGAGAAAACCACCTCAAGAAATCCCAATCTGGAAACACATTCTCTTTAAAAAAAATCAACTCTTTGCCTTCTATATTCTTTTTGTGAACAGTACAAGTGTCATAAAGTACAATTACTTCCTCCTTTTACATGTGAGACAAATTTGGTTTAGGCGGGATTCTAAGAATCTTTCTCACTCAACAAAATTTCCCAAAACATAAATTTTTCTTACATTTAAGATATATCTTTGACTTCTTCAGTGCTTCTCAAATCTTATCATTTATTCTCTCACCTTCTTGAATCTTCTCATGGCTTCAGCTCGCTTTAGAATTTTTAAACATTCTTCAGTTCGATTCTGATTGCCACTCTAATTTTCTCATTACGATGGATCTATTAAGGTCACTCCAATTTTATTAACCCACTTGAAAATAAATTATAAATTAAGACTTCTCATTATGATGCTCAGTACCAACTATAAGTCTTTGAAAATCATTTTACCATAAACATAGTCGTAACTTCTAAATATTTCAATCCTTCCTTGGGAGCACTTCAGCATCGGATTCAAACTTATTTAAATAAGCACTTCTCTATTCTCTTTACACTTCAAGATCCCCTTGACAACACTTTTGAAATTTATTCAAGTAATTTTCTCTCTTCTTCTTTTCCTTAAACCGATGATCTTGTATTCGATGGTGTTTATCAATGTCAGCCTAAACCAGATTAATTGGTCTCTGCTTCACTCTGATAATCGGTGTCATCTTCAGTCTGATGACTCTTGACCCAATTGAAAAACAAATCAGAGTACAATTATCGTACTTGGCCCAAAAACTCATCTTGATGAAAATGGTTGACTATATTTTTTATTGAACTTTGAATTTCATGCATTGGTCCCAATAAACTTCAACTTTATTTTTCTTTTTCATTGGTCCCAAGAATTCCCCAATGAAAGTAATTCTACCTCTGATGATCGACAGTACACCATATTTGATGGACCGGTATCAGTAGCTTTGAATTCAGTAACTTCTTCTATTTTATAATTACGATACACACAAACTTCTTTCTCTAAAGATTTAAATATTTTGGATTATTGGTCTGACTGAAAACCAATATCTTTGTCTTATCACATTTATAACAAACCTTCCCATCCTTCAAACATATCTACATCTAGTGATCTCATACCAATGATCTGAGATTGGAAAACCTTTGAATTCATTCACTTCCTTATTCTACAAACTTCAGCTTGCATAATGAATTTCTCATGACTTGTGAGAAATTTTAAGACCAGCTTCAGTATCATATGAATTTCATTAGAAGTATTATAACTTCCCATACTTCTAGAAACTTATTTCTTTCCAATCTGATCCTTCATATTATTTTCATAACTTTTTCTCCATCTTTCTTTAATAAATATTTCATCATAAGTTTCTCAGACAACTTATGACTTTTTTGAATTAAAAAATAGAAAAGCATCATTAGATTTTTCATCAGAGTCTTTCAGACTCTGATACTCTCCCAATTATGATTGAAATTTCATTCTGAACCTAAGGTGAGTTCGATGAAATTTTCTTTCAAAAAACTTCTTCCCAAACCGATGGACTTCCTTCAGCCTTTTTCTTTTGATCTTCTGATTATGATTATGAGTCTGGTCACTAAATTTTACAAAGTGAGGTGATTTATTTTCTTCGTTGAAAAAAAAATACAACACTTTCATCAAAAACTTCTTCCTGATTACGATGGTGAGTTTGGTCATCTTTTTTATAGTTTGAATCTTATTGAGAAAATTGAAAACTTTGCACACACACCCTTCTTTTATCTGAATTTTCATTACCTTCTCAACATACTTACTTTTTTTAAAAAACCCAACATATTGTTCTATTAACAATAAATACATCCAAAACACAACTTGGTCCTAATAATATCCCCATTTCTATTTTTTGTCAACACCCACTTTTTTTCTTTTCTCACTTTTTCTTTTCCCCGTTCCTATATTGCTCCCCATATTTCTTATCTCCCTGCTTATTGAAAATCAAATTCATAGGGTCCGCTCAAGATAACTTTTATTAATCTCAAAATATTAGAACTCTTCATCAAAAGAATATAATTATCACATGAGTTTATTAATAATGAGCCTTTAACTAAACAAATCTAAGTCTACGTTGGTGAACCTAGTGTATAAAAGAAGAGATTGTATAATCAAGGTTGTAATTTTTTTCCATAACACAACTTTTATGCAATAAATTAACATTATTCTTTCAAAATTACCATATCTAGGGAAATTTTGAAAGGATCTGATTAGGATAAAGGTAATTTTCACCCATCTCAACAAGAATATCAAAAAGTTTAGGTATATAAATGAAAATTTCTAAAAAATTATATTTTGTAACCTCGTTACTTTATTTTTCAAGAGAATTAAGAGACTCAACAAAATCATCTTCCTTATTTTAACTCCTTCAATTCCATGCAAGTTAGTATAAGTATACAAAAAAATTGGGAATAAGGAGGAACCTTCATTGTTCCTTAGAAGAAGAAATCAAACTGAGAGTCCTCTCTCAATCTTGAATTTTTCTTCTTTTTTTCTTGGATTTTTCATTGGATGTGTTTTGTTCCTTCTGTTCATCCTTCTCAAATATTGTAACAAATTTTTGTTCATCTATAGAGTCTTTTGATGTGGTTGTCAACATCTTCTTATCTTTAGTAACATCTTTGTTATAATAATTTTGTAACAACTTGTACATGCTTTCCTTTTGTTCTATAAAAATAGTCATAAAACTTTTGGTAGAATGACCTTATTGATCAAATATCTTATATATTTTCATATTTTTCAAACCACAATCTATTGAAAACTTTTATAAACGTTTCTCACATATTTAGAAATATTTTTCTTCTCCTTTTTTTATACTGATTTTTTGTGCTTATTCTAACTTTATATACATGTAAAATTATTCTGATCAAATGACTAAGCACTCTTTCTTTATGGACTTATCATTTTTAAATTTCTCATCCAGAAAACAATATTGATTGTTTGTTGGATAATTTTCATTTTTCAACTTCCTGATTTCTTTCTCAAGTATTATAATCTTTCTCATACATTATTTCAATTATTATTTTAGATAAAATTCAAATTGAGTTTCTTCTTAATCATAACTAATACTTCTAAACTCTTCATTGTTAACTACTATAATAAAATTATTCTCTTCAGTCTTCTCAATATACTTTTCGGATTCGGCTTCATTGTCTTCTTCTTTAGAATAACTGCTTTCGCTACTAAAAAAACTTTCCTCATTAAACGTTGAAATAAACATGTTTTATTAATAAACATTTATAAAATCTTCATTATCATCATCCTTAGACAAAAATATTCTCCTTTTATATTTGGATAACTTCTTATCTTTCCCTTTGAAATAATACTTTGTATTATCACCCTATTTTTTCCAAGATCTTCTTGGCCTTCTTTCTTCTTCACCACTTTCTTCTTCATCACTTTCTTATTTATCACCTCCTTGAGGAAAATTGGAAATAAAGTTCCTAATGGATCCATATCCAAAACATTTTAATTGAAGTTTTCATTTATACTTTCTTATATCTCTTTTCACATTTTTAGATAACAAGGATAAAATTTCATTAATATTTTTATATACCTCATTTTAGAAATCAAAATATCCGGCTTATTCAAGAATCTTCTTTGGATTTTATTTCTTGGTGGACTTGAAAGACATTTCATGGTCAACTTTTGTTTTTTCTTTCATAACTTTATCCCTTCTCATTTCATAAGTAATGAGATTACTATTTAAATCATCCAGAGATAATATTTCTGGATCAATATATTTCAATGAGGAAACTTTGGCATCAAACTTGTCAGGAAGAATTCTAAATATCTTTTCAATAATAGTAGAATATTCCAAATTTTCACCAAGACATCTAACAGTTCTAACAATATCATTCACCCTATTAAATTAGTCACCAACAGATTCATACACACCCATCTTGAGATCTTCATACTTTAGCCTCCAGATTTGTAACTTGGATTTCTTCACTTTTTTATTGACTTTGTAAATGTTTTTCAAATTTTCCCAGATACCTTT
Organism: Viscum album; assembly: GCA_963277665.1. Classification (NCBI taxonomy): domain Eukaryota; kingdom Viridiplantae; phylum Streptophyta; class Magnoliopsida; order Santalales; family Viscaceae; genus Viscum; species Viscum album. Next base: position 1,189,516,330 of record OY728123.1, on the reverse strand, counting down.
GGTAGTGGAAACTCCATTTACTCTAAGAAAATCACTTTTATATAGTGATGGGAGTAAATAATTTTTATCTCTTCCATCATTATCAAGATTATCCTTATCAAAAGTTATAAGAGGACCATTCACAAAACGAGGGGTAAAACCATATCTAGCATATTTGGAAACATCATACCTAAGAGACGTAAGATATAGTAGTATTCTATCTTTATAAATATGATAATTTATATCATTTAAGATCAGGATCCCCTTACTGTTCACATAACTCAGATTATCCATAGCAACTTATTCTTTAAAAAAATTAGCAAAGTGTAAATGAAGGTAACCTTCACTCTGATACCACTTGAGATTTCTCATATAGGATCTAAGTATCACTAGGGTGGGGAGTTTGTTAATCAGTGATATATTTTTTTTAATTTTCTTTTCTTTTGAAACAATATTCACCTCCTGTTAAAGAATTATCACTTTGTTGAAAACAAAACAATCACACATCTATAGGAATACAAGAATTTTAAAGGTTCACTACCCAAAAAGAGTAGTTTCACCCTTGGTATAGTTTAGAAACAATTCAATTCCACGCAATCCACTAGAAAACAATCTTTTGGGGTTGATAAAACAAGTAGGATATGCCCTTATACTTTTGAAGAACTATGTTCAATGAAACAATGCATATGATTCAAGTAGCATGAAATGATGTAATACAATTTTTATAGGAAGTTAAGAAACTTTCACCAATAGCTTCAAAACAAGTTACTGTGTTGCCTTGTAAACTTGCACAAATATTTTCTTCAAAACAATTCTTTACTTTCTTACCCAATAGTAAGTAAGAACTTCCTAGACTTTGTAATGATACTTAGTCTGATCTTCCTAGTCCGATTGTTCAGTCTAATAACATATCTCTATCAAAATATTGCTAAAACAAATCTGAACTGCTTCTTCCTCAGTCCAAAAATTCCAATCTGATTCCTAGTCTAATGATCCATCCCAATATAATGATTAGTTGAATATGATCTTCCTCTTATTCTTCTTATTATTTTTGAAAAAACCTCCTCAATAAATCCCAATCCTAAAACTCCTTCTCTCTAAAAAATTTCATTACTCCACCTTCTCTCTTCTTTTCATGAATAGTACAAGCATCATAAAGTATAAAGTACTTCCTCCTTTTATAGGTGAGCCAAATGTGGTTTAGGTAATATTCTGAAAACTTTTCCTGCTCAACCAAATTTCCCAAAACATAAATTTTCCTTAAATTTTAGATACATATTTGACTTCTTCATCACTTATCAACTCTTCTTGTTTCTTCTCAAACCTTCTCGAATCTTCTCACAACTTCAGCTTGCTTCAAACTTTCTAAAAATTATTTAGTCTGATTTTGATTATCACTCTGATTTTTTTCATTATGATGGATCCATTAAGGTTACTCTGATTTTTTTAACCCAATTTCAAATAAATCACAACTGAAGACTTTCTCATTACCACTATAACAAACATAGATTAGCAATAATTTTTTAGATGGGGTTATGTACAACCCCCTCTAAATTCATTTTAGAGGGGGTTATGCATAACCCCCACTTAATCATCAAATTTAGAGGGGGTTCAAAAACCCCGCTTGTTTTGCATTTTTTCTTTATAATATTTGGTTGGATTTTAGAGGCAGTTGTGTCAAAAATATGACTAATTTAATAATTAGTGGTCTTATATGTTTGGTTGGATTTTAAAGGTGCTATATGTATATAATATTCATTTGGATATTAGAGGCTATATATACAATATGGAAAAAAATTAAAGTAAATAGTGGTGGTTCACAACCCCCTTTAATCTCTTAAATTATAGGGGGTTCATGAACTGTCATTAATCCCTTAGATTAGAGGAGATTGTGAACCCCATCTAATATAAGAAATTAGAGGGGGTTGTGAACCTCCTCTAATATATGACACTAGAGTTGGTTTTGAACCCCCTCTAATTTAAAAAATTAGAGGGGGTTGTGAACCCCCTCTTATTTATGACATTATAGGAGGTTCATGAACCACCACTAATCCCTTTGATTAGAATGATTTTTTAACCCCCTCTATATTTTTATTTATTTTTTAAAATAAATCTCATATAAATTCAAATTTTATAATATATATGTGTGGGTGTGCATGTGTGTGTGTACATACATATATATATATATATATATTACATAAAAACATTATATAAATTTATTTAAATACATTATAAACATATATATATATATATAAAGACATTATATAAATATTTTAAATAAATACTTATACATATAAAAAATGAATACATATATAAATATTGGTATACATAATATAAATGTAATTAGAAATATATTTATTCAAATATATAAAAATTTTATATGGTTTTATAAATACTATACATTTATATTATGATTTATATTATACATATATTATACTAAATACATTTTTATTTTATATTTATGTATAAATACATTTATATTATATTATGTATACAAATAAATGTAATATAGATAGAATTAAATATAAATATAAATATATATTTATATTTATATTTATATTATATATATTATATTATAAATATTTTATTATATATAAATTTATATATATTACATAATTATTTTATATATATTTCAGTATACCATATTAATTATAAATTAATTTAAAGGGGGTTGAAACCCACCTCTAATGTATTAAATTAGAGGGGTTGTGAACCCCCACTATTAAAAAAACAACTTCCATAATATATATATATATATATATATAATTAAAACACTATATATAAATGTATTTAAATGCATTATATAAACTTATTATATAAAATATTTATATAATTGTATATAATTGTATTTATATGTGTATATAAATATAATTTTATAATTTTATGTACATTAATAAATATTAATTTATATAAAATGTATTTCATATAATATTAATTATATATAATATAAAAAGCATAAACATATTACATAAATATATACATAAATATAATTTCTTTAAAAAATATATCATATAAAAAATCAATCTTCTAGTTTTTATAATTTATATTATAATAATAATAATAGATATATTTTTATAGAATGTGTTTATGTTTTTATATTATATATAATTAATGTTATATGATATAAAATTTATAAAAATAAATATATACTAATTTACACAATATTATACAATTATATTCATTGAAATACATATATATTAATGTGCATAATAATAAATATATGTATTGAAATTCATTACATAAATATTTGTATAAACTGTATTTCATATATATGTATTTCATATAATATTATACAATTTATACAAATAAATATATATGTACATACTAATAGATATATGTATTGAAATACATTATATAAATATATTTTTAAAGATATTATATAAATATATTTTTAAATACATTATATGAATATATTAAATAAATACATATATATATTATAAATAAACATGTACATAATATATAAATATGTATTTAAGTATATAAATAATTTAGATAAATATATGTGTATATACATAACATAAATAGAATTATAAAATATATTTACTCAAATGTATGTAAATACACATATAAAATATATAGTTTATATAAATGTATAAATTGAATATAATATAAATGTATTACAATATAAATACATAAATACATAACATAAAAATGTATATATTAATTTATATAAATATATATATATAGGTTATATATTTATATCTATTTAAATATTTATTAAAATAATATATATTTGAAAAAGGTTACTAGTATATATAAATATAAAAATGTGTAAACTATTATAACAAAATTTGATTGGCATGATGGTAAAGAAATGCGCGCTATATACCTTTGATTAAGGGTTCAAAACCTACGGGACTCAATTTTACATAAGGGTGGGGGTGAGCGGTGCTGACGTGGAATTGGAATGGGAATTAGAGGGTGGAACAGAGGTGGGGGAGGGTTGCACGACTCACACTGGATGGGAATGAGAGGTATGGAATGGGAAATAGAGGGGGAGTGGCTCACAAAGCACAATAGGTGGGAGGGGTGGTGTCCTCACACGAACATGAGGGGGGAAGAGGAGGCTCAAAGTGGTGAGAGTACAATGGATGGGGAGGGGTGGTGTCCTCACATGAATGGGAGGGGGAAGACTCAGGGTGGTGGGGATAATTTAAAAAAACAAATAAATAATTAGAGCTGATTCCTCCTCAAATAGAGGTATTTTCCAAAACTGCCCCAAATATGTAACTTATAATTCAAATAGGGGTGGTTTCAAACCATCTCTAATTTGATAAATAAATTAGTGGGGGTTAAAACCCCCTCTAAACTATGATTTTGTGGTAAAATTAGAGGTAGTTTTAGCCTCCTCTAATTGAACCACCGCTAAGTTTTCTATCACTTTACCAGTAGTTCCTCAAAATTGCCTCTAACAACAGTAGGTAGACACATTAGCAGCGGTTCCTCATAACCGCTGCTAATGTGTTTAGAGGGGGTTATAACCCCTTCTAATCAGGTCATTTTTTTGTAGTGTATGATGCATAGTACCAACTATAAGTCTTTGAAAATCATTCTGGCATAAACAAAGTTACAACTTCTAAAGATTCAAGTACTTCCTCAGTAGCAATTCAGCATCAGATTCAAACTCCTTCAAATAAGAAATTCTTTATTCTATTCACACTTCAAGCTCACCTTGATAACACTTTTGAAATTAATTTAATCAATTATCTCTTTTATTCTTTTTCTCACACTGATGATCCTGTGTCTGATGATTTTTATTGGTGTCAGCTTGTGCCGGATTAATTGGTCTCTAATTCACTCTAATAATCAATTTCATCTCTAGTCCAATGACTCTTGACCCAATTGACAAACAAATCAGAGTACAACTATCATACTTGTCCCAAAATCTCATCTTGATGAAAATGGTTGAATATATTGTTGATTGAAAACTGACTTTCATGCATTGGTCCTAACAAAATTCAACTTTATTTTTTCCTTTTCATTGGTCCTAAAAATTCCCTAATGAATGTAATTCTTCCTCTGATGATTGGTGGAACACTGCGTCCAATGGACCGGTATCAACAACATTAACTTCAAAAACTTCTTCTCTTTTCTAATTACGATATGCACAAACTTCTTTCTTTGAAGATTTAAATCTTTTGGATTATTGGTCTAACTAAAAACCAACATCTTAATCTTATAACATTTTCAAAAAACCTTCCCATACTTCAAACACATATATTTCTAGTGATTTCGTACCGCTGATTTGAGACCAGAAAACTTTTGACTTTGGCCGCGTCCTTCTTCTACAAACTTCATATTATATCATGAATTTCTCATAACTTTTTAGAACTTTTAAGATCAGCTTCAACATCATCTAACTTACATTAGAATTATTATAAATTCCCATACTTCTAGAAACTTCTTTCTTTCCAATATGATCCTCAATATGATTGGTAGAACTTGTTCTCCCCCTTTCTTTCATAATCTTTCATCACAAATTTCTTATAAAACTTATGACTTTTGCGAATTACAAAATAGAAAATCATCATTATATTTTTCATCATATTCATTCATACTTTTATTCTATTCCTTATTATGATTGAAACTTCATTCTAGAGCCAAGTTGATTCTGATGAACCTTTTATTCCAGAAAAAAATCTTCCCAAACTGATGGACATCCTTCAGCTTTTTTGCATCCAATCTTCTAACTAGGATTATGAGTCTAGTCACCAAATTTTATAAAGTGAGGTGATTTCTTTTCTTCATTGATAAAAAAAGCCAAAAAAATTATCAAAAACATATTCCTAATTATGATGGTGAGTCTGATCATACTTTCTATGTTCTGGATCTGATTGATAAAGATTGAAAACTTTTCACATGCACCCTTCTTCTATCCAAATTTCCATTACCTTATCAGCATACTTACTTTCTTCAACATACCCAGCATATTGTTCTATTGACAAAAAATACAATCAAAACACAAATTTTTCCAAACATGTAGAGTTGTTACAGGATTGACATTTTATATCCTGATTTGAAGTCCACTGACAAGATGTTGAAATAGAATTTATGAGAGTCCATAATGGTAAAAATTATCAATTGATTTATTTTTATCTCATTTTTTAATATTTTTATATTTTAAATTACTAATATTTAATTTATTCATTTACAAATGATATTCAATTTTAAAGAAATGAAAGAAATTAAGAAAATGTTTTTATCTTTATTAGCGGTTTGATAGAGAGATTTCAAAGAAAAATTGAAAAAAATTATATTTTTGGGAAGTTATAGAATGAAAACTCATGCCATAAGTATGGGTTTTTATATACAGATATGTAATGACCCAACCCACCGGGGGCCACCTGACCAGCGGAAGGCTGAACTACCACTACCCCAATCCCACCACCAATATGTCAGGGGTTGGAGAATAGCTTCGAGTAGGAATATCACAGACATGGTAAGCCTTAGCCTATTGTACATGTACACATGAACCCACATCCATCTCCATGAAACAGTGAAGATACAAAAAGAAAACTAATACAAAAAATCATGGATACATCTATATCCCAAAACAGAGTATGACAGAAGTATAAGAAAGGAATAAAATTGAAAAATACAAGCACACAAAAAGAAAACTATAGAAGAGTTTGACCTGCTCAGAAGGAGGGGACGGATACCAAAAGCATGATGTGGCATCCTGACCGGGGTGCCACTAAACGGTTCCCCGAGCCGGTTAGCCATGTGCCCTCAAGTGTGCCTCCCTGTACGCCAGAGGGTGCTGACTAGTAGCAAGGGTCTGTTAAGTTAGTATTGGGGAGACTATACCCTCTTTTATCAGAATAAAACACAAATGAAAGCAAACTACAATAACCAAGTGCAGAAGCATATAAATAAACAGAACAATACCAAGTCATATGATATCCAAAAAAACAAAATACAATACTCAATTGAAAGTTAAAACATGCTATGACAATACAAATGTCAAGTGTATACAATTCAACTAAAATTAAAGACACAATGACTCCCAAGCAGGTCCTGAACCACATCTGTTTCCCTCTCCCATGCTCCAATCCCAAACAGAAACCTATCCCAGGGCCTTTCCCTTATCATGTCCTACAACAACAAAGTCTTATTAGGTGCCGATCAGGCAGCCCAAATAAGGTGTGAGTAAAACTCAGTAGGTCACCACCAACGGTGTCTAAAACAAGTCCGGTCAAAAGATAGTTTATGCAGTTTTATGAAGCAATAAATACAATGCATAATTAAACAGTTATCACATTGTTATTTAATCTTTAATCATCACATTAGGCCTAGTTCAATTCATGTTTTCCATTTGAATCACCATTCATTGTTATCATTCATTTGGTTTTGAACTTCATTTCAAGCACCACAATCTCATTTGAATCATCATTCATTATTATAATTCATTTGGTGTTGAACATCATGACAAGAACCCCAAATCTCATTGAATATAGGTCAACATGCCTATCACTCCATATTTCATTCGGTGTAGGTTGTCATGCCTAGAACACCATAATCTCAAGCTTGGATAATTATTGGGGAGGAACGTCATGTCCAAGTCCCAACTTCTAATTGGTCTAGAACGCCATGTATAGAACCACAAAAATCTCAGCCATTTATTTATTATTTAATTCACAATAATTATTCACATTATTCCATTACTAATCTAATGATTAGTTTAAGATTTCAAAGGCCATTAGTTAACTCAAAAATTAAATAAGCACATAATCCATTAATTAATTCATCAATTAATTAATCAATTAACACAATTCTCGTTCCATAATTAATTCTTCACAATTAATTATCCATATCAAATCTCAACTTTTCATAATTAATTATCATAATTAATTATCTTTGATCAACATTATGGCACATAATTAATTCTCACAATTAGTTATATTTTATATCCAACATAATATCATAATTAATTCCCCCCTATTAATTATCTTAACACAATAAATTTAATATCTCAAATACAAAATCTCAACCCATAATCAATCTTCAAAACAAATATCCATTTGGGAACCCCCCCCCTGTTTCTTCCGTGATTAAATTATCAATTAATCACTAAGGAAAATCATAAGTCAAATCCACATTTATAATTACTCCAATTTAGGAATTTAATTATCAAGGAAAGATAAAAAATCATAAACTCACATTATCATATCATAAATAATTACTATGGGAGTTTTATTTAGACCACCTACCTCAGTTTATTGATGGAAGTTAGCCCAGAGGAAATCCCCAAAATCCGAGCAGCACAACGTCATCGATCAAGCTCTGGATATAAATCCCTAAACCAAAATTAAGATAAAAGGCATCAAGATCTCTCATGAATAGATATATATCCACAATACTAGATTTGGATCTCAAGTCATAGGTTTAGATCCATGGAAACGGTGGAGATATTCCATGAAAAGATCAAGTAAAGATATAGGAAATAATGGGAGAAGCAACGAGATGAAATTCACTTACTGGGAAGAGAGCGGATCTTTAATTCGAGCTTTAGATCTCAAATAATGGTGTTTGGATCACCTTGGAATCCCTCTATAAGGCTTTGGGAACACCTATAATTTTTCAAGCTTGAGATAAGGTCAAAATATGGGAGTCTCAGGGGTTCAGGTGGTTTTAAAAAAGACTTTTGTATTTAAAACCCCACGCACACGGTTTCTTGGGTAGAGGCGCACGATTAGGGAAAACTATGCACCAACTGTGCGGACCTCTCTATCCAGTTTCATACGCTTGGCATAGTTTGGTCGCACGGTTTGTCAAACCATGAGCAAACTATGCAGATCCCATTGTCCTTTATTTTTTCTTAAAAATCCACCCAAATAAACCTCAATCCACTAATCCAAAATAAAGTTGATTAAAAACTTCAAAAAGTACCTTAAAACGCACCCAAGATGACTCCAAAAAAGGTTGGGATCTTATAATCTCCCCACCTTATAACAACTCATCCTCTAGATGCACTCCTGAACTTCTCTAAGATTACGAGCCAAAAATATTGGGCCATTGATCCCTCATGTTTTCTTCTTGTTCCCAAGTTTCCACTTGAACACTTCCATGTTGCCATAATACATGAACTAACGACACGGTCTTCCCTCGTAACACTTTCTCACTACGACCCAACACATGTATCAAATGCACCTCAAAGGATGCATCTATCTCAAGGTCAACCTATTCCACATCAATCACATGAGAAGGGTTGGGGTGATACCACCGTAGTAGTGACACATGGAAAACATCATGCAAAACACTTAATTTTTGTGGAAGGGCTAATCAGTACGCCACTAGACCGATTCTCTCCAGCACAGAAAACAGTCCTACGAACCTGGGTGCCAACTTTTCATGTCTATGTATCCTATGGTGACCCAATGTAGGTGACACCCAAAGGAATACACGATCACCCTCTGTAAACTCTAGGGGTTGTCTCTATCTATCAGTATATGACTTATGCCTACTATGATTTGTAGTCATACATTTCTGAATCAACTGCACCTGCTCTGATGTCTCCTAAATGAGATCTGGTCCCAACAACTCTAACTCACCCACCTCTAACCAACATAGCAATGATATATAAGGTTTTCCATAAAGTGTCTCATATGGTGTCATCTGTATAGTTTCCTGATAACTGTTGTTATAGGTGAACTCCACTAAATCCAAGTGTTTCTCCCAAGAACCACCAAAGTCAAACACACATGCTCGCAACATATCCTCCAACACTTGTATGGTACGCTCTGACTACCCATCTTTATATGGGAGGAAGTCCATACTTAATAGAATCTATGTACCAAGAACCTTCTATAATCCCTACCAGAATCATGAATTAAAGTGTGAATCACGATCTGAAACTATAGTCTGTGGCACCCCATGTAAACAAACTATCTCTCATACATGCAGTTCTCTCAACTGTTCTACTATAAATATTTCCTTGATAGGAAAAAAGTGTTCTAACTTTGTTAGTTGGTCCACAATGATCCAAATAACATCATTCTTCCAAATATTCTTTGGAAGTACTACCACAAAATCCATATTCATGTCATCCCACTTCCATTCTGGAATAGGTAACGACTACAATAGGCCTCCAGGTCATTGATGCTCTGTCTTCACCTACTGACAGGTGAAATATATTTTTACAAACCCTACTATCTTTTTTTTCATGCTTGGCCACCAAAAATATCATCGTAGGTCACAATACATTTTTGTCACCCCAGGATGTACCGCCCACTTTGAGGTATGAAATTATCGCATGAGTTCCTCTCGCTTTCTCATAGGCACAACAACCCAGTTTTTCACATAGATGATCTCATCCTCATCTATTATCTAGTCTGAAGGTGTCTCCCACCTTCAAAGATTTCCCTTAAGGATAAACACTCTGGATCCTCATACTTCTTGTCCATGATTCATCTTAAGAGTGTAGACTTCACTACTACAGAAACCAGATTCATCCTCTCATGACTCTCCTGAACTACCACATGAATTTCTACTAGAAAAGTAATTATCTTACACTCTGAAATCAACTCATATACCAACTGAGTCTGAGTTTTCTTACTCAAGGCATCAGCCACACTATTCCCCTTTCTGGGTGTATATGCTAGTTCAAAATCAAAGGACTACATATACTCTACCCATCTTCGTTGCTGAAGATTCAAGTCGTGTTTTGAAAATATATACTTCAAGATTTTGTGATTCGTAAAAACTATAAACTTTTCACCCAAAAGATAGTGTTTCCAACACTTAAGAGAATAAACCAATGTTTCCAAATCGAGTTCATGTGTAGGGTAATTTAATTCATGTGGTCTCAACTGTCATGACCCGTAAGCAACAACTTGATCCCCTTACATCAACACAACTCCAATTCTGATACCAAAAGCATCATAATACACCATGTACTCCTCACCTTAATCAGGTAAGATAAAAATTAGTGTCGATGTCAATAGCTTATTTAACTCCTGGAAAGCATTCTCACATGCTTTTGTCCTATCAAACTTTATCCCTTTCTTTTTCAAAACCGAAAGTGTTGCTTCCAATTGGGAAAAGTCTCAGATGAACCTCTTGTAATAACCATATAATTCCAAAAATATTCAGATATCAAAAACATTCTTGGGTTGCTCCCAATAAACCACTTCCTGCACTTTTTTTGGGTCCACTACCACACCATCTTCTGAGATGATATGCCCCAAAAAGTGTACATTGTCAATCCAAAACTGACATTTAGATAGCTTGGTGTATATCTGATGCTCTCTCAGTGTACCCAGGACGATGTAAAGATATTGGTCATGATCGTCATGAGTCTTAGAGTACACCAAGATGTCATCCAAAAACACCACCACAAACTGATCTAAGTACGGATGAAATATCATGTTCATCAACACCATAAATATTTTTGGATCATTTTTTAACCCAAATGGCATTACAAAAAACTCATAAAGGCCATAGATACTTCTGAAAGAAGTTCTTAGTATATCAGAGGTTCAAACTCTCACCTGATGATACCCTGATCTCAAATCGATCTTAGAGAACACACAATCCCCCTTCAGCTGGTCAAACAGATCATTGATATGCAAAAGAGGATATCAGTTCTTCATGGTCATTTTATTCAACTTCTATTAATCGACACACAAGCGTAAACTCCCATCGGCCTTCTTTGCAAACAACACAGGTGATCTTCAAGGAGGTATACTTGGACAGATAAACCCTTTATCCTCCAACTCCTCCAACTGTGTTTTGAGCTCTTGAAGCTCAGTCAATGCCATTCTATAAGGTGGAATAGATACTGACTCATCCCCAAGCATGAGATCAATAGTAAATTTTATGTCTCTCTTAGGTGGAAACCCTGAAAAATCTTCAGGAAAGATATCCTGAAATAGTTCTACTACTAGTGGAAGTACGTCTTGCCTACCACTCCCATCATCTAGAAAAAGACTAGAAACTTGGGCTGTGAGCTCTCCCAGTTGCTGAGTAATTGGCCCATATCAACCTGCATGGATATCCCATTCTCTATAAAGAACATATTGGTCACCCTTAGGAGATAAAAAGGTCACTCTCTTGTGGTAACAATCTATGTGGGCTCAGTATGCGACTAGCCAGTTCATACCCATAATCAGGTCGAATCCCATTATATCAAGGACATATATATCACAAAGTAAATGATACTCTTTTATCTTTAGCGAACATCCCTTACATAAACAGATATCCCTAGACCATATTCCCAATGGTGTATCGATATTCATCGCCCCACTTACAGACTCCACCTCTAGGCTCAATCCATTAACAAGATTTGCAGATATAAAGGAATGAGAGGGACCAATATCAAACAAGGCAGTAGCTAAAGTAGAAGTATCTAGAATAGTACCTCTCACTGTCGATAGACCATCCTCACTCTCCATAATTGTAGGTTGCACTGCATGTAACTATCATTTCCCTCTTCCCTATGGTGTCGTCTGACTCCCTTGAGTATCACTACTCTGGTGATATGGGAACTCATACCCTGAAGCACCACATCCACTACCTATACCACCTTTTCTAGTAGAACTTCAACTACTAGACCTATATGGTGTAGAAGACCCCCTTCCCACACTCTGACTCTGAGCAGCTGCTCCCTCGGCACTAGCCTACCGCTGTTTCCTGTAGAACTTATGTAGGTGCCCCATATTGCTGCAAAACCGACACTCCACTGATGGTCAAGAACAATGTGTACGATATTGTACTTTCCTACCGCACTGGTGGAAAAGCACATGAGTAATATCTGGTGAAACTATTCCTCCTGACTGTCCACCTTGCTTTCCACTGTCCTGAGTAAGATTCTCATGATGGAGCTTTCTGCTCTCAGAAGGCACACTCCCTGATCATCCAGTGATATTTTCATGTCTAGTTTTAGAATCCTCCTTCATGTTACCCTCTAAAATGAGAGCCTGATTAACCACTTCTGAGAATTTCTTTAGCCTAAAGATATTTACCTGGGACTTAATTTCACACCTAAGTCTATCTTAAAATCTTTTTTCCAAAGAAGCCTCATCTGCCACTAAAGTTGGAGCAAAATTCTGTAAATCTATGAAACGTTCAACATAATACATTATGGACATGATTCCTTGGGTCAGATGCATAAGCTCTGAAGCCTTATCATGTCTCAGCATCTCTGGATAGAAATGTTCCAAGAACTTCTCCAGAAATTCCTTACATAACATATCATCAGTATGTCCAGATCGTACCTGAATGTCCTGTCAACGCTTCGCTAAACACCGTATCATATAAGCAGCTAACTTGAACCTCCTCCCAGCCAGAGTCTCCAAATGTTCAAGTATCATATCTATGGATTCAATCTATAATTCATCTCCCTCAGGTCTACCCTCTCCAATAAAAGTAGGAGGGTGTTGTAGCTGAAACTCCCTTGTCAACTCAAACATGCTTTTCTGAACCCACCCTGAGTCTCTCTCCATGAATTTCATGAAACAAGAAAATTTCTCTTGGAAATTTTCCCCTTCTTCCTCATATTTCACCAATGGCGCCTCAAGTTTCTTGTTTGGAAGTTCATTCCGGGCCATACCCCTTGGTCTCTCCCCCAACAAGCATCGTGGAGGCATATCTCTACAAATCCAAACACACGTCTTAGGTCTCATAATGAAAACTTATAACATTCATTTAATAGGATAAACTAAGACAAAAAGCTTCAACATGTCCCTTTTCCCCTTTTTCTCTCCACACGGTCAACACTGAGGCCTTATCACTACCCTTAACCATCCTACTCCTAGGTATTGGTAAACAAGGGTACATAAATTCTCATTGATTAATTCAACCATTAATTAATCACATTATCTCAAATTAATTAATTAATTAATTAATTAATTAATTAATTAATCATACTCATTTCATCAATCAAGGTTCTCATTAGACACCCATTTATTCTCATTTTTCATCATTATTTCAATCTCACTACATAGAAAAACATTTCAAGTTCAATAACTTACCCATAACCCATTTTCTCGTGAGTTCCTAGAATGATGCATGTCACAATAACCCTGAGTGCCTATAATGATGCATGCAGACTCAAGTATCGCTCCTCTTTAGGCCACAAATCAAAATTCAACAACTGTCAAAACAAATATCACATCACACCACAAGTGCATCGCGCAAGGTGAAATAATATCCAACTATAACAATAAACAAAAATCACAACAATCTCACCCTAAGTACTCAGATTTCCCCCTGTATATGGGTTTGAAACTCCCATGCACAAGATCATTACCAAGTCTCAAATCTTCCTAGTCTCCTGTCTACCTTTCCCAAAATATTAAGATTAAATAAAAATAAAGAAAAGAAAACTCTTCTGATACCACTTTGTGGCGTCCTAACTTGTGTGCCACTAAACGGTGCCCTGAGACGATTGACCACATGCCCTCAAGCATTCCTCCTCGTATGCCAAAGGGTGCTGACAAGCAGTGAGGGTCTGTTAAGTCAGTCTTGGGGAGACTATACCCACTTTTATCTGAATAAAACACCAACAAAAGGAAAAAAAATAACCAAGTGCGTAAGCGTATAAATAACCAGAACAAAACCAAATTTTATGATATCCAAAATAGGAAAATACAATACTCAACTGAAAGGTAAAACATGCTACAATAATGAAAATGTAAAGTGTCTATAATGCAACTAAAAGTAAAGACACAATGACTCTCAAGCGGGTCCTCAACCATGTTCGGTTCCCTCTCCCATGCTCCAATCCCAAACAGCAATCTATCCTAGGGCCTTGACCTTATCTTATCCTGCAATAACAAAGTCTTCTTGAGTTCTGATCAAGCGGCCCAAATAGGGTGTGAGTACAACTCAGTAGGCCACCACCAATGGTGTCTAAAACGAGTCTAGTCAAAAGATAGTGTATGAAATTTTATGAAGCAATAAATATAATGAGTAATTAAATAGTTATCACATTATAATTTAATATTTAATCATCACATTATGCTCAATTCAATTAATGTTTTTCATTTTAATCATCATTCATTATTATCATTCATTTGGTGTTGAATGTCATGTCAAGCACCACAATCTCATTTGAATCATCATTCATTATTATCATTCATTTGGTGTTGAAAGTCATGTCAAGCACCCCAAATCTCATTGAATATAGGTCACCATTCCTATCACTTCATATATCATTCAATGTAGGCCATTATGCCTAGCACCCCATAATATCAAGCTTGGATAACTATTGGGGAGGAACGCCATGTCCAATTACCAACTTCTAATTGGTCTAGAACGCCATTTCTAGCACCATAAAAATCTCATCCATTTAATCATTCTTTAATTTACAAGAATTATCCACATTATTTGATTACTAATCCAATTATTAGTTTAATATTTCAAAGGCCATTAGTTAACTCAACAACTAATTAAGTACATAATCCATTAATTAATTCATTAATTCATTAATAAATGAACACAATTATCATTCTATAATTAATTCTTCACAATTAATTATCCATATCAAATCTCAACTTATCATAATTAATTCTCACAATTAATTATCTTTGATCAACATTATGGCACATAATTAATTCTCAAAATTAATTATGTTTCATAGAAAACATCATATCATAATTAATTCCCCCCAATTAATTATCTTAACACAATCAATTCAATATCTCAAATAAAAAATCTCAACCCATAATCAATCTCCAAAACAAATATCCATTTGGGAAACCCCCCCCCCCCTTCATTTGTTCTATGGTTCAATTATTAATTAATCACCAAGGAAAATCATAAGTCAAATCCACATTTCTAATTACTCCAATTTAGAAATTTAATTATCAAAGGAAGCTATAAAATCATAAAATCACATTCACATATCATAAATCATGACTATGGGAGTTCGATTTAGACCACCTACCTCAGTTTATTGATGGAAGTTATCCCAGTGGAAAACCCCAAAATATGAGTGGCACAACGTCGTCGATCAAGCTTCGAATCCAAATCCCTAAACAAAAATTAAGATCAAAGGCATCAAGATCTTTCAAAATTAGATCTAATCCATGATATTATATCTAGATCTCAACTCATAGGTTTAGATCCATGGAAATGGTGGATATCTTCCATGAAAATATCAATGAAATATAGAGGAAAGAACAAGAGAATCAAATGGATGAAATCCACTTACCGAGAAGAGATCAGATCTTCAATCTGGGCTTTCAATCTCAAAGAAAGATGTTTGGATCACGTTGGAATCCCTCTAGAAGGATCTGGGAACACCTAGAATTTGGTAAGCCTGATCCAAGGTCGACATATGGGATTCTTGGGGGGTCAGGGGGTTTAAAAAAGGATTTTCGAATTTAAAATCCTGCGTGCATGGGTTCCTGGGTAGGGTCGCACGATTAGGGAAAATTGTGCACCAACCGTGCAAACCTCTCTGTCTAGGTTGCATGGTTGGCATGGTTTGGTCACACGGTTTGTCAAACTATGTGCAAACCGTGTGGACCTCTATGTCCAGTTTCGTACACTTTTCATGGTTTGGTCGCACAGTATGTCAAACTGTGTGGACCCCATTGTCCTTTAGTTTTTATTAAAAATTCACCTAAACGCACCCCAAGCCACTAATCCAAAACAAAGGTACTTAAAAACTTCAAAAAGTACCTGAAAGTGTGCCCAAGATGACTCCAGAAAAGGCTGGAATCTTACATGTGAACAGTACACTCATCAGTCTATCTGGCCCATAACTATGCTCCACCCACTCTCAATCCCCTAAGGACAGTGCTAGAATACCTGTAGTCTGCACAAGACACAACACGTGCGGGTAGATCCTGTGCAGAGGTGAGTATAAAAATACCCAGTAGAAGCCCCAAAAACCCAAACTAATAACGAATCAACTGATAGGCATCAATTATCTTGACCAAGACCCATAGGAGGAAACCAAAATGAGAAAGAAAACTTTATCCCAGACACTCCTCAAATATGAAAAACTAGTTATCTCAACATCCCCTAGTATGTCAATCGAGATGAAACATATTGCAAGGTCTCCCATAATATCCCTGATATACTCTAAACAAACTCCAAGTCTCATGGTCCCAACCATAATACTCTCCACAACAACCAACTCAAGGTTCCAACATATCGCTTTCCTAGGAGTACTCACTCCATGATCCTAGCTATCCTAGATGACGCATAACTAAGAGATGTCACACATCAGGTATCTCAAATCCAATGTGAGATCCTTGCCATCCTAGATAATGATCACCTAAGATAAGTCACACATCAGGTACACCTCTTCCATCCCTGATGTCACTTATCCAAACACTCATTGAGTAACGCTAAACTGATGGAACAACCCCGCCATCCCTGGTGGTACCTATCTAAGAGGGAATTCTCATCAGACAATGGCACAAATAAAGTCACCTAGTGACCTAGTAGATCCTCAAAACTCAGGTAAGGAATCACTCCTAGGACCACTGGGGGACACTATAAACCCTAGATGGAATATGGAATGATGAAATGGTATCACATCGCAACTTAAATCTGGAATAAATCACAAAATAGTGGATCAATACCCATGTATATTTGGTCACACCGATTCCACAAACTCCACCTAGGGAAAATGTTGTGGTAAAATGCCGAAAGAAACTAAGGGTATTCATTTGAGATGCACACTCCATCAGACTACTACCCCATCAAAAATATTAGATCTCGATACACAGATAGAGGGTCTATGCCTAAGTCTCACTGGGGGATCTATCCCCTAATGGAAACATCCTCCTCAGTAGAGGATAGATACCCTGGTAAATATTGGTCATGCTGATTCCACAAACCCTACCAAGAGAAACATGAAAGGGCGTGAGGATCACTTTGGGACTCTTAAAGGGATACGTACTATAAGATTATGAGCCTGTAATCGAATTTTACTAAGACAACTCACTCCAGAATATGAGAACACACTCACACTGCACAAGATCGAGGTAGCCAAAGAGGGGTCATAATCTTATGATGAGGATGTGATGTCGCAAACCCTCATAGGGATAGATCTAGGGAACTCACTCAACCACTATTGGTCTATACGTCGCTAACCAAAGATACCCACAACATCACCTCACATCGTATATCAAAGTCCCAAACTATGGCTACTATAATGTCCTATGTAGAAAACTACTCAAGATAGGCTACTTGAGGGCCACCATATGAGTCTAGAAGAAGGAGATGTGTGAGGGAGAAAAGACTCCAAGGGAAACACATAGCGTGTACCAATAGTACATGACATGTCTCTCAACACTGGCCCCTAGACGTGTCCCCTGATGGTACTCGATTTGTATAAAAGATAATACATAGTGTATACCCCTTGCCACATTGTGTGTGACATCGCTCGAAGCTTTGGGCATGCCCTTTCCCATACACGGCTAGCTAGCCATGTAACCACACACAGTGTGTATTCTTAGTACATGGAATGTCCCTCTTGACCTATAACAAGCCTGTGTCCTTTGGATATGCCTTTTTAACTCAATCTATGCCTGTGTGCCTGATCATGTATTGTCACACAACTAAGTTCTTTGACATGACAAGATTGACCATGTCCCTCGGCCACATGAACATAACCGTGGTCTCAGATTTCCAATCTAAGTCTCTATTTAGGAGTTACCTCACGATTCCTACATAACTACACACATATGATAAAATATTTTTAATATCATCGCACCAAGGCTCTCTGAGCCCCTAAATCCCATGCCGACTTAATGTCTGCCTTCAAAAATATTCCTAGAAATATTTTAAAGTCTTATATTGAAAAACTTGAGTCACTGCACTCTCCACACCTTAAGTCTTTTCATCCCGAAAAGTAAAATCCAAGGCACAAGGAAGAAAATTGAGCTCTCAATTGGATCTCCCACACCAACAAGCCATCCATAAGGTTCTGGTGTTGTCACAAACACACAACTAAGGGAACCACAACCCCAAAATGTCCACTCGCACACACTGTCTTACTCAAACTAGGTCAACATCATGCACCAAGGTGACACATGTCTCCTTAACTATGATAGGTGGAAAACACTAAACACCCAATCAAACTGCGTCCTTGGGGTCTAACGGTATGCCACCTCACTAACCCAATGTAGAAACTAATGTTACTCGGTAATCCTCATCCTCCCTTGGATGAAATAAACCATGATAACATGAAAAACCTGAAGCATGTTTCTTGGAACCTGAATGGTTTGTTTATTTGGGGAAACCACCCCTCTCTTGGGTACACCACTAATGGAAAGAGACCTCCTCAGCACTCCATATTGCCACATTACTAGTGTCATCAACAATCCTCGAAAGGGTGAAATACACTCAACCTTTGGAAAATCTATCAAGACCATGTCATGTGGATATTTGGTCACACGAGACTTCACAAACTAAAACTCCAAGCTCCTCCTCCCCAACTTGCTGCAAAAGAGAAGGGGAAATAACTATCAACTGGAGAAACATCACACCAACCCCAACCGAAAAGGTCAAATGCAAGAATTCAACCACTTCATCACCTCACTTGCCAATAAAATACAGAGAACTTATTTGTAAATGCCTACTAAAACCCTTCCCAAAGTCCACTAAGAACCGATCCAAAAAGGTTTAGGGATCTAGTACATCATTCCCACAAACTATGAAACTGCAAGAACCATATTCTAGACTATGGGAAAAGAATAAATTGATTCATGGGTGTGGGAACTCCTCCATGATAGTCACTAGAGATAGTAAATGTCATCCACAACTATCTTCCACCTGGTGAACAACATAGGGCTGCCCAAGTGAACACACCGGGTCTTACGAGCTCTCACAAAACCACCAACAACTCACAAAACCCTACAGAAACCCTATGACTCAATAGTTGAATGAAAAGGGTTCCTCTGGTGTCACCAGACCTCTAATAAAGGATACTCATAGGAAAAAGTGTCTCATTACTAAAAAAACTACAACTGAGGTACAATATTCACATGTCACACCTCAAACCTCACTACGGGAAAAAGGGGTATTTGCGACGGGATTTATTCCCGTCGCAAATAGTCCTGTTAAAAACTTATTTGCGACGGGAATATTTGCCCGTCGCAAATAAGTAGCCTTTTGCGACGGGATAGCTTTCCCCGTCGCAAAAGGACTGGCGCGGTTTCCGCGCCAAATCGCGGGAAACCTATTTGCGACGGGGGAATATTCCCGTCGCAAATAACCGGCGGCGGTAAAAGGTATTTGCGACGGGAATATTCCCCCGTCGCAACTAGTGTGTCGGCATGTGGTTATTTGCGACGGGACCCGTCGCAAATAACTATTTAACCGTTGACCGTAATAAATGATGGCTAAGGTATTTGCGACGGGAATCCTGTCGCAAATGGACCCGTCGCAAATACTCTAACCTATAAATACCCCCATCCATTTTTTTCAAATCATTCTCAAATTTCATCTTCTTCTTCTCTCAAAGTTTTATTTCTAAAGTTTAGTTTTTCTCAAGTTTAATTTTTTTTTCGGAGTCGATATTAAAGTTTTGAAGAACGATCAGAGCAGATCAATTTTCAAGGTATTTATGTTCATTTTAATTTAATATTTATTTTTAATTTTGTATTAGTTTTAATTATTCTTAATTAGTTGTAATTTAATTATGTTTACATTGTTTTGTTACTTAATAAATTTAAATTATTAGTATTGTTCATAGTTAATACTAATTAGGAATAATTAGTAATAATTTTTAATAATTAAGAATAAATATTAATAATTAGTAATAAATATTAATAATTAGGAATAATAACATTATTAAATTATTAGTATATTTTATTATTAATATTAAAATAATATAATTTTTTATATATATACAATTCTCTTTTCATCTGTGTGTTTGCTGTCTCCACATGTATTATTTGTATGTGGAGATAGAAAACACACAGATGAAAGGATAATTGTATATAAATTATAAAATTATATTATTTTAATATTAATAATAAAATATACTAATAATGTTATTATTCGTAATTATTGGTAATTATTCCTAATTATTGGTAATTATTCCTAATTATTGGTAATTATTCATTTAATTACTACTAATTAGTAATAACTACCAATAATTAGTAATAACTACCAATAATTAGTAATAACTACCAATAATTAGTAATAATTATCATTAATTAGTACTAATTAGTAATAATTACCAATAATTAGTAATAATTACAAATAATTAGTACTAATTAGTAATAATTACCAATAATTAGTAATAATTACCAATAATTAGTAATAATTCGTAATAATTAGTAATAATTCGTAATAATTAGTAATAATTCGTAATAATTCGTAATAATTCGTAATAATTCGTAATAATTAACAATAATTAGTAATAATTACCAATAATTAGTAATAATTCGTAATAATTAGTAATAATTCGTAATAATTAGTAATAATTCGTAATAATTCGTAATAATTAACAATAATTAGTAATAATTAACAATAATTAGTAATAATTACCAATAATTAGTAATAATTACCAATAATTACCAATAATTACCAATAATTACCAATAATTACCAATAATTACCAATAATTAGCAATAATTAACAATAATTAGTATTATTTACCAATAATTACCAATAATTGGTTATAATTAGTAATAATTGGTAATAATTAGTAATAATTGGTAATAATTAGTAATAATTGGTAATAATTAGTAATAATTCGTAATAATTACCAATAATTAGTAATAATTACCAATAATTAGTAATAATTACCAATAATTAGTAATAATTACCAATAATTAGTAATAATTACCAATAATTAGAAATAATTACCAATAATTAGTAATAATTAGGAATAATTAGTAATAATTACCAAGTATTAGTAATAAGTACCAATAATTAGTAATAACTACCAATAATTAGTAATAACTACCAATAATTAGTACTAACTACCAATAATTAGTACTAATTAGTAATAATTACCAATAATTAGTACTAATTACCAATAATTAGTAATAATTAGTAATAATTACCTATAATTTGTAATAATTACCAATAATTAGTAATAATTACCAATAATTAGTAATAATTACCAATAATTAGTAATAATTACCAATAATTCGTAATAATTACCAATAATTAGTAATAATTACCAGTAATTAGTAATAATTACCAATAATTAGTAATAATTACCAATAATTAGTAATAATTAACAATAATTAGTAATAATTACCAATACTTAGTAATAATTACCAATACTTACCAATAATTACCAATAATTACCAATAATTAGTAATAATTACCAATAATTAGTATTAATTACCAATAATTAGTATTAATTACCAATAATTACCAATAATTACCAATAATTGGTAATAATTCCTAATAATTACCAATAATTGGTAATAATTAGTAATAATTAGTAATAATTACCAATAATTGGTAATAATTAGTAATAATTAGTAATAATTAGTAATAATTACCAATAATTAGTAATAATTAGTAATAATTAGTAATAATTACCAATAATTAGTAATAATTAGTAATAATAAGTAATAATTAGTAATAATTAGTAATAATTAGCAATAATTAGTAATAATTAGTAATAATTAGTAATAATTAGTAATAATTAGTAATAATTAGTAATAATTAGTAATAATTAGTAATAATTACCAATAATTAGTAATAATTATCAATAATTAGTAATAATTATCAATAATTATCAATAATTAGTAATAATTAGTAATAATTACCAATAATTACCAATAATTACCAATAATTACCAATAATTAGTAATAATTAGTAATAATTAGCAATAATTAGCAATAATTAGTAATAATTGGTAATAATTAGTACTAATTACCAATAATTAGTAATAATTAACAATAATTAGGAATAATTAGTAATAATTGCCAATAATTAGTAATAATCATCAATAATTAGTAATAATTACCAATAATTAGTAATAATTACCAATAATTAGTAATAATTACCAATAATTAGTAATAATTACCAATAATTACCAATAATTACCAATAATTACCAATAATTAGTAATAATTATAAATAATTAGTATTAATTACCAATAATATTAGTACTATGAAAATAATAAAAAATTTATATAATATTAAAATTACCAATATTTGTAACATGTTTTGCTTTATTCTCAACATATTTAATTCTTAAAGGGTCAATTTTTAGGTCTATCTCAATAAAAAGTTTGCGTCAGTCGTGTATGATCTAAACTCTATAATTATCCTAGCTTTAGTGTTTTTTCTAACAAATTATTCAAAACCAGTAATGCTTTTATATTTTATAGAGAAATATGGAACAACGAGGTCGTCAACAATCATTATTAGGTGACCGCATATGGATAAATCAACGTAGAAATCCAAACAGTTCTGGTTTAAATCCAGTATATGTAGAGGGTGTGGAGACTTTTTTATCATTTGCGACATCAAATCCAGAATTTGTTTCAGAAGGAAAAATAAAATGCCCTTACAGAAAATGTGCATTGAGAACGTTTGACACGTTTGACAAAGTGGGAGAACATATCTTGCGTTTTGGTTTTCAACCAGATTATGTTTTTTGGTATCAACACGGTGAACGCAGTTCCAGAGCAGGTGATACCAACTTGATTCCGGATCCATCCTGGTTTCAAGATTTAGTACATGATGTTGCAGGTTTATCTGTTCAACATACAGAAACTCCGGCTGATATAGCTTCAAATCCTGAGTTGGCACCGTCTGAATTTTATGAGTTGTTGAAGTCTGCTGAGGATGCATTATATCCTGGCTGCAAGATGAGTAAATTAGAAGCAGTTGCAAAATTTATGGCTATCAAATCAGATAACGGAATGTCAAACACCTGTTTTGACCAGATATTTTCTTTGCTTAAAACACTGTTACCCGAAGGAAATGTTTTACCTGCAAATTACTATGAGAATAAGAGGCTGGTTCGAAATTTGGGACTTACTTGTCAGAAGATTCATGCATGTTCATATGAATGCATTTTATATTCTGGGGAAAATGAGTTGTTGGATAGTTGTCCCACATGTGGGCAACTGAGATATAAAGAAGGACAACACGGGAAGTCTGGTTTGATTCCTGTAAAATAGTTGAGATATTTTCCGCTTACATCCAGACTTCAGCGTTTATTCATGTCTAAGAATACAGCGACAATGATGTCATGGAATAAAGAGAATATTTCAACCGATAAAAGCTTGAATCATCCAGCCGATGGTTATTCATGGAAACATTTTGATAGAGTGCATCCATCCTTTTCTTTAGAAGCTAGAAATGTTCGACTGGGCCTTTCCACTGATGGTTTCTGTCCGTTTGGATCTTATGGTAGTCAATATTCATGTTGGCCTGTTTTTTTAACTCCGTACAATTTACCTCCATGGATGTTGATGAAGGAGCCATATATCTTTTTGACTTTACTAATTCCAGGACATCCGAAGAAAAATATTGATGTTTATTTGAAACCATTGATTGATGAATTAAATTTATTGTGGAGTACTGGTGTCAGTACATATGATGTTGCAACGAAACAGAATTTCATAATGAGAGCAGCATTGATGTGGACAATAAGTGACTTCCCGGCTTATGGGATGTTATCTGGCTGGAGTACACATGGTCAGAAATCATGTCCTTACTGTATGGGAGAGAACAAAGAATTTATGCTCATTCATGGAAAGAAACCTTGTTATTTTGACTGTCATCGCAGATTTCTTCCAGCTGATCATCCTTTTCGCAGAAACAGATCTCATTTCAGAAAAGGAACAGTTGAAAGGGATGAACCTCCAAAAATGCTATCAGGTTCGGAGTTAAAATCAGTTGTATTTTCATTACCTCCCATCACTTTTGGTCCCACAATAAACCAACATAAAATTTCTGGTTTTGGGAAAGAACACAATTGGATTAAACGTAGCATATTTTGGGATTTTCCATATTGGTCTGATTTGTTGGTCCGACACATGTTAGATGTCATGCATATTGAGAAGAACTGTTTTGATAATTTGTTTCATACAGTTTTGGATACGCCAGGAAAGAGTAAAGACAATGTAAATGCACGTTTAGATCTTGCCCAAATTTGTAGGCATCCAGAATTGGAACTATTTGAGAATGTCAGAACAGAAAGGTTACTGAAACCAAAATCAGCTTATACACTGTCTAAAGAAAACCGTTTATTATTTTGTCAGTGGATTGCAGATTTGAGACTTCCAGATGGATGTGCTTCCAATTTGGGTAGATGTGTAAAGAATGGTCATATTACTAGATTAAAAAAGTCATGATTGTCATGTTATAATGGAGAGACTTCTACCCATTGGATTAAGAGGTCTGTTGAATTCTGTGATTTGGGATTCCATAACAGACATGTCTCATTTTTTTTAGGAAATTTGTGCGGCTATGGAAGAATATGATGCTCTAGGAAAACTTGAAAAAGATATTGTTGTAATTATATGTAAACTGGAAAAAATATTTCCGCCGTCTTTCTTCGACTCAATGGAACATTTGATGTTACATTTGCCATATGAAGCCAAATGTGGAGGTCCAGTACAGTTTCGATGGATGTACCCATTTGAAAGATGCATGCAAAAATTGAAAAGAAAAGTACGTAACAAAGCATCTGTTGAAGGATCTATTACAGAAGCTTATTTGCAAGAGGAAATATCTTTTTTCTGCTCCCATTATTTTGAATCTGAGTATCCTTCAAAACACAACCGAATGGGACGGAACGAGAGGAATATTGATGAAATCGAAAATCAATTATCTATTTTCAACCAGTCAGAGCTTGGTTTTAGTGGAGTTTATGAACGCTGGCTTTCAGATGATGAACATCATAGAGCTCATACGTATGTTCTGCTCAACTGTGAAGAGATGACATCAGTTGTACTGTAAGTGTTTATATCACTTATTCTATCATTTATGTTACAGTAAATAACTTTGGTTTTTATAGGTTGTATGATAATCATATCAAGAAACAAATTCCACAAATTACAGCAGCTGCTCTCGAAGAACGTCGACTGAAAAATTTCTCTCAGTGGTTTCAAAAACTGGTAACATAAATTATTTATCTTTTAACAACTCATTCAATGTATAGTTTACTATATTGATAATTATTTCACAAATTTTCAGGTGTCTCGACATGCTGATAAAATTGACAAACGGCCGTGTGTATTGAGTAACCCACCTTCCAAACTTGTTAAAACTTATAATGCATATGTGGTGAATGGATTTCGATTCCACACACATGCATATGGGGAATCGAAAAAAACAATGAACAGTGGAGTTAGCTTGAGAGGATATCATCATCGAGAAAATGAAGTTGACTTTTATGGCATACTTGATGAAATCATTGAACTTTGTTATCTTGGACAACATTACATAACCATGTTCAAATGTCGGTGGTTGGATACAGAGAGAGTTGTGCATGTTCATCCGACTCATGGAATCATCGATATTAAATGTAAAAGTGTTCTCGCAGTAAATGAACCATTCTTATTGGCTCAACAGGCATATCAAGTTTATTACGCAAAGTACTGTGCTACATCAAGAGACTTGACTGATTGGTGGAGTGTAATAAAAATCAAAATTCAAGACAATCAGTTTAGTCAAAGTGAATGTGCTTTCACTGATGTGCAAAGAATTGAAGTTTTTCAAGAGAGTACTCAAAATCAATCTTTTTTACAAAGAGACATGAGTATTGATGACGACACCCCACATTTAAGAGTCGGTGATGACGATGATGTTAATGATGTCACATATGAATTTGAAATGGTAAGAGATGAAGCAACTGTAACTCGAATGGATATCGATGATGTTGAGGAGGAATATGAAGATGGCATTGACATATATGAAGATGATGATGAAGATGAACACTGATAGAATTCTATGGTATTTATATACAATCATAATATGTATATATGTATATATAATAGTAATTATCAATTATTTGCTAACATTAACATTTTCTGTTTCAGATGAACGACGCCACATTTCGTGAGTTGGCGGATGCTGACCTGCCTTTCGATGCGGATGAGTTGCTGGCAGATGACCCTCAGCCTGCAGGCGCTCCAGGGAGTACGCAGAGGGGGCGCGGTCTTGCACGATTGATGATTCCTGACCCCGTCCCCGAGCGACGTCCACGTCTTGGGTTTGATCCACGCACACGGAGGTGTGATAACCTGTGTGATAACCTGTGGATTTGACTAAGATTTTATTAATCTATTCACATAATAAATGTTTATTATTTTTACAGTTTTTCACATATAGCAGTCGGACGGGGCAGCGCTATTTTGCGTAACTATTTCTCTCAGCCGTGGACCACATGGGAGCAGATTCCCAATGATGGGCAGCAGGCCATGTTCGGCCATTGGTTGGTACGTACGTAAATAAATAATTTTTATTTTGAAAATTATTTCATTTCTAACTTGATATTTTGATTTATTTGTAGGGTTTATGGTATCCGATCGAGGATACCATGCGTGACGCCATCCACGAGGCATGGGAGGTGGCCATGCGTGATCGCCTTCGTCAGTTTTTGCACAATTTAAGAAAATCTACCATGAAGAAAGCAGGAGTGTCAGATTTTGACGAGTCATGTAGAGCACACCGACCAGAGTACATTTCATCCCATGTATGGGATGGATTATGTGCGCACTGGTTGAGTGGTGCCTTTCAGAGGAGATCATCGGTGGGGAGGCAGAATCGGGGGAGACAGGAGGTGACTCATCGAGCTGGGAGTCGTTCTTTCAGTACTCATAGAAAGCATCTGGTACGTACATTATTTATAAATATTTTATATAACTATAAATATTAACAGTTTATTTTTTATTCTTATAGGCTGTCGAGCACCCCGATATTACGAAGTACGACGTATATCGGAGGATGTATAGTGATCCTGCTACAGGGGAGCTCAGAGGTGATCGTCAGCATCACATCGTGGTCAGTATTATTTGTTTTCAAGTTTAAAAATTAACTGCATATAATATATTCACAATTTTAATTTTAAATTGAAACTACAGGAGTCATATGAGGCCGCAGCGTCACAGGCCCGGCCTGAGAGTTAGGCCGAGTCATCAGATCAGACCACTGGCCGTCAGTTTGATGAGGCGGCATGGATGCAGGCCACCCAGTATGCCTTCGAGAAGGGCCGGGTAGTTGGTATCGGCTCTCGACTGACTCCCGGAGATTATTATGGCAGTGCTGCGATGTCGGCATCCAAATCGAGAGGATCTCGTGCATCTTCTTCTACTACACAGTATGAGGATCAGTTGCGATCTCAGACTGCACTGATAGAGAGTCTCCGACAGGAGCAGGAGCAGATGCGTCAGCAGCATGAGGAGGAGCGTCGACACCAACAGCAGCTGTACGAGGAGCAGACGAGTCGGTGGCAGCAGCAGCATCAGGAGCAGATGGAGTACATGCGCCGACTCACTCATGCTTTAGGGATGGAGTTTCCTCCACCACCATCTGCAGATCCCCCACCTCCCCCCCCCCCTCCTTCAGATTAGAGTTTGTATTTATGTTATAAAATTTGTGAAATCAAAATATGATTTTTTTTCTATTCGTAGTTTCTGTATCATTATAAAATATTAATAATATTATATTTTTAAATAACAATATTAATATGAATAATAATATTATTTATATTTTATAATATTAAATTTTATATATATATTAAAATTTTATAATATTATAATTTAATTATATTTTTTTTACTTGAATTATTTTAATATTTGAATGTAAAATAATTCTATTATTTTTATATTAATTAAAATAACTTATTAATATTTTTTTATTTATGAATTATAATTCTAATATTATTATATTAATTAAATCATTTATTAATATTCTATTATTTTTTATTTTTGAATTATAATTCTATTATTATTATATTAATTAAAATAATTTATTATTTTTATTTGTGAATTATAATTCTATTATTATATTAATTAAAATCATTTATTAATATTTTATTATTTTTTATTTTTGAATTATAATTGGATTATTATTATATTAATTAAAATAATTTATTAATAATTTATTTTTTTATTTTTTTTATTTTTTTATAGTATTTGCGACGGGATGTTATGCCCGTCGCAAATAGTATTGCGACGGGTCCCGTCGCAAATAGTTTTATTATTATATTTATTAATAGTTTTTTATTTTTTTTTAAAAAAATAGTTTATGCGACGGGCCCGTCGCAAATAGTTTTTGCGACGGGCCCGTCGCAACAGGTATTTGCGACGGGACCCGTCGCAAAAACTATTTTAAAAGTTTTTTACAAATATACGGATTACTATTTGCGACGGGAAGAATACCTGTCGCAAAAAAGGGTTTTAGCGACGGGCCTGTCGCAAATAAGTGTTGTTGCAACGCCGTTTTCAGCAACGGGCCATTTGCGACAGGCCCCCGTCGCAACAAGCCATTTGCGACGGGATCCCGTCGCAAATACCTATTTTTCTAGTAGTGCCTCACTCGAACCTATAGGCCATAATCCCCTTATGCCTGAAGCTCATCCTTTACTAGCATGATTTTCCATCCCAACCAGGGACTACCCTGGAATCACAACAAACTAACCCGCCCCAAACACACAAGTTAAAGGGACTCTCCCATAACACACTATCCTCTTTGGGCGGAACTTCACGGTTTTGTATCACATCACAAGGATGCATCTCGGTGGGGGAAGCGTCCCTACTTCCAGTGAGTTTGAATCTACCTCACAACACCAACACAAGGCTCCATCGATTCCCTATGTCACCCTAAAAAATACTTAAGAAAAAAATGGAAAGGAAAAGGTATATCACACCTGTATCTAATAAAACTACTACAAATTAGAAAGGATACAGGGCGTACCTCTAGCCTCTCTCAGATCCTTTGGGTCAAAAACCTCCAGTGACTAAAACCACCCATGTCCATTTCCACCAGCTCCCTGAGCCTGGCCTGGACCACCAGGGGGTGGTGGTGGTGGAAAAAGATCAAAGTGCCAACCACCTTCATTTGCTCCTATGCCATCTCTATCGCACTGCAAACCTCGCTGAAATTGTTGCCTCTACTACGGTGGTCCAATGATCATCTCTCTACCAGTAGCATGATGGGTAGGATACTCTCATGCAATATTTCCATACCCTTTACAAGTATAACAACACCTTATCCCTAAAGAACTAAGCTATTCTCGGGGCCTCCATAAATGATGGTGCCTCCTGCATCACAAGCGTGCTGTCTGCGGGTCCTGCTCAACGAGGACCTCTAAAAAACTATGCCCTGGAAGCTCATAATACGTGATCAATCCCAGTGTATCATTTTCCAGCACCAGCAGAGCCATCCACGGATTACTTTGACAAGCTACATCCACATGAACCCTCAAAAGTGGATCTATTCACTACTCGATGGGTGGAAGATATATCAGTTGTCCACTCGGATGAAAACATACCTCATGACTAAGACCCTACAATGAGAGCTCATCACTCATCAGGTCATACCCTTGACCCAGATATAGAAAACCCGAAGGATATCGTCATAGAAACATCTTGAAAGAAGATGAGATGTTCCATAGTTAAAGAGAATATTTGGGGATGTGACTCAAGAAGGACATAAAAACCACAAATCAGTCATATAAGATGCATGTATAAAATTTTTACCTGCAACCAGTGCCTAAATGCTCTGAGTCACCAATCAGGTTATCAGAGTCCTAGTGAATGGATATGTTGGTTTCCACACTAGCACTAGAGTCATTGGCCTGAAATCCTAACTTGAAACACTTTAACACTATCACCATTTAACCCAAACCAAGCTTGCATATAGGAAAATACTAACTCTATGGTCATAAGGAAGGACCTACTCTGATACCACTATGTAAAGACCCTACCCACCATGGCCCACTTAGCTAGCAGAAGGATAAGCTTCCACTACCCCAAGCCCTCCTCCAATAGGTCAGGGGATGGAGACTAGCACCGAGTAGACATATCACATGCATGGGAGGCCTTATCCTATGGTATATGTATGCATGAAGCCACATTCATCTCCATGAAATAGTGAAGATACAAAAAGAGAATTAATAAAAAAATGCATGCATACATCTATATCCCAAAACAGAGTACAATAGAAGTAATGGAAAGCGATAAAAGGGAAAATAAAATTCCACCAAAAGAAAAATGTAGAAGATTTCAACCTACTCATAAGGAGGGTACTACTTCAAAAATCATGATCGGTACACTCCTCGGTCTGTCTAACCTAAAACTATGCTCCACTCGCTCTCAATCCCATAGGGATAGTGCTAAAATGTCTGTAGTCAGCACAAGACACAACATGTGTGGGAAGAGCCTGTGTAGGGGTGAGTATAAAAATAATGAGTAGGTGCCCCAAAATCCCAAACCAAAAAGGTAGAAACTGATAAGCATCAATTAGCTTAACCAAGAGACAAAGGAGGAAACCCAAATGAGAGATATAACTCCATCTTGATACTCCTAAACTATGAAAAACTAGACAACTCAACACCCCTTAGTATGTCAAGTGAGATGGAACATACCGTAAGGTCTCACTAAATATCTATGATATACTCTAAACAAACTCTAAGTCTCATGGTCCCAACCAAAAGACTGTCCACAATAACCAACTCAAGGTTCCAATGTATTTATTGCCTATAAGTACTCACTCCACAAGTCTATCCATCCCAAATGGTGTATAACCAAGATATATCACACATTAAGCATCTTGAAGACGATGTCACATCCTCACCATCCCAGATGGCACTCACCCGAGAGATGTCACATATCAGGTTTACCTCTTACATCCCTAATGGAACTCATCCAAACACTCATCAAGTAACACTAAACTGATGAAACAACCTTCTATACCTAGTGGTACCTATTCGAGAGGGCACACTCATTGGATATCACCATAGAGAAAGTCACCT
Source organism: Viscum album (assembly GCA_963277665.1). NCBI lineage: Eukaryota > Viridiplantae > Streptophyta > Magnoliopsida > Santalales > Viscaceae > Viscum > Viscum album. Next base: position 1,189,484,486 of record OY728123.1, on the reverse strand, counting down.
AGTGACCCAATGGATTTCCAAAACTCAGGTAGGGGATCACTCCCAGGACCACTGGGAGACACTACAAACCCTAGCTGGAATAAAAAACACAGAAATGGTATCACATCGCAACTTGAATTTGGAACAACTCATTAAGAAGAGGATCAACTCCTGTGTATAGTTGGTCACTCTGATTCCACAAACTCTGCCTAGGGAAAACGTCACAGTAATACACCTAAGGAAATTGAGGGGATTCATCTTATATAAACATTCCATAAGACTACTACCCCATCGGAAAGATCATATATCGATACACAAATAGAGGGTCTATGCATAGGGATCACTGGGGTCTCCATCCCTTATTGGAAACATCCTATTAGTTAAAGGATTGATGCACTAGTAAATATTGGTCATGCTAATTCCACAATCCCTACCGAGGGAAACATGAAAAAACATAAGGATCACTTTAGGCCCCTTTGAGGGATATATGATCTAACTCGTTGAGTCTGTAGTCAAAGTAAACTAAGACAATTCACTCCATAATATGAGAATACACCCATGTTTCATAATATCGAGAAAAACAAATAGGGGTCACGATCCTATGATGAGGATGTGATGTTACAAACCCTCATAGGAATAGACCAAGGGAACTCACTCAACCATTATTGGTATACGCATTGGTAACTGAAGTTACACACAACATAAACTCACGTCACATCTCAAATGCCCAAATTGTGGCCACCATCGCATCCTATATAGAAAACTACTCATGATAGGATACTTGTGGGCCTCCATCTGAGTCCAGAAGAAGGAGATGTGTGAGGGAGAAAAGACTACAAGGGTAGCACATAGTGTGTACCCATAGTACACGTCGTGTCTCTCAACACCGGCCCCTAGTCGTGTCCCCTAATGGTACTTGGCATGTATAAAAGAGAATACATGTCATGTTATCCATGCCACACGACGTGTGACGTCGCTCGAAGCTTTAGGTACGTCCTTTCCCATACACGGTTGGCTAGCCATGTAACCACACACGGCGTGTACTCTCAGTACACAGTGTGTCCCTCTTGACCATACCCAAGCCCCTGTCCTTTTTCCATGTCCGTGTAACTCAACTCATGCCCATTTTCCTGACTGTGTACTGTCACACAGCTAAGTCCTTTGACATGACAAGATTGGCCATGTCCCTAAAACACATGACTTGTCTCACTAAACGATGTGTAACTCTCATACATGTTGTGTAGTCCCAAAAGATCATATTTCTCGAACAGTAAGGATACACAGTGTGTTCCATTGAATTACACATCATGTGATCATAAATTCTAGACGATAATTTCCTCTGAGCCACCCGAAACCCTTGATTTTCACTTAAAAACCACAAACCGACCCCCATGGGGTCCCTATCAGTCATCCAAGGGCTCTAAAACCTTAAAAAATGAATCAAAGTGAAATTGGGACATAAATCTCATGAATATGCCTACCTCGTGAAGAAATTTCGAAGCTTCAGGTCCAAAACGGCACCCAGAATGTGTTGCTCCTCGATCTGGTGAAGATCAGCGTCAAGAATGGTGATCAATAGCACCTCCTCTCCTTGTTTCATCTGTGGGTCATCCATAACTATGGGAGGAAGCCTTATCTCCCTTATTTCGTGTGTTTAACATAAAGGGAGAGGGATTATTCATTTAATTTTTTTTAAATGAATAAACCTTAACTCAATGCTTGCCAACGGTCACCTCCGACCAGTATCTGACACCGACAAACTTTATGTTACATCTAGGGTAAAACTCATATTCTAAACACAATTTTGGTCTCATATTTCCAATCTATGTCTCTACTCATGAGTTACCTCATGATTCCTACAAAACTACATGTGCATGATAAAATATTTTTAATATTTTTAAAATCACTGTACCAAGGCTCTCCGAGCCCCAGAATCTCGTGCCGACACAGCACCTGACTTCAAAAATATTCCTAGAAATATTTCAAATTATTATATGATAAAACTAATTCACTATAAGATACATGAAATAATTTTATCGTCAACTGACATGATGAAGCATTTATGGTATGATAATTATTTTATATTGTTAAATTTTTATATATTACCTGGTTACTTATTAGTTTTTTTATATAAAAGGCCTCCAGGAGATCTCATCAAGAGATATAGTTATAGAATTTATACCCTCATACTTTATCATGTGGACGGTATAATTTATTAGAGGAGAAAATGATTGCTGAAAATTTCAATGCATGAAGAGCTCAATCTACTAGTGGTTTATAAAAAGCCTAGTTTGAACCTCCATCTCCCTCCACTCAACATGAAAAGTGGAAAAGTGCGAGAAGAAAACAAATTAAAAGTATATTACAAAGAAATATAAGGATATAGATGAAAAAATTGTAAGAAATTAATTTTTATTTTCCATGAATGTTTTTATTTTTAAATTTATAGTACTACTATACCATTTTAATTTTTCATTTTAGGATGACCTTCAGGAGAAAATGACATAGGGTGATTTTATTCCTGACGGTATAATGGACATCTTAGCTACTAATTTAGGAAATTCAGAACACCCCGGTCACGTAAGAGGATATGAGTCGAGTGTTAATGTTAGGAAAGTTTTTGGTCATCAAAGTAAGAAATCAAGAGACCTAGAAATAGATTCCTTAAAAACTAAGCTGAAAGACTTGAAAAAATATAAGGATGATAAAATTCAATCAGTTGTACAGGCTATGTTTGAGAAATTGATGAGATAATCATAGCCTGTGTAGCTTGTGTATCCTGCACATCTTGCGGAGCCTGTGTAGCCTGCCCAGTCTGCCTACTCGGATCCTCCACCTCCTCATTTGGACTCGACCATATACTGTGAGTTGTATTCTAGAGATCCCCATGTATGTATTATAGCATACAAAGTTATAAATATTTTTAAGGATTATGTACATCACTATCTTATGCATTTGGGTCAGGTAAGAATATTAGTACGTGATATTATTGATCCAACTAGTCTACTATCATTGCCTACCAAAGTGGTTAGCAAAGTTAGAGATTGTATAAGTCATTTTTGACTTTAGATGGATAACCTTCTTCGTTATCTGACATATGAGGTATGCATTGTTTTTTAAATATTATTTACATTTGATTAAAAATTACTTATAATGTTTTTTGATATTTAATTTATATAGGAGTATCAAAAATCAAAAGAATTACTACAAAAGAAACAAAAGGTTTATACACCAATAACTTTAGATACTTATGAGATTTCTGATGGGATAAAAAGATTATCCTAGGTTTCTTCTTCCTTGGATAATATTTATGAGTTTTATACGACGTTTGATATATTTTAAAGAGATTGTCCTTTAAGAATATTCAAAAAATATATCATGGATTTGGTTATTTTTTATGAGATCAGCATGTCTGTGTTGCAGTTGTTTTCCATGTGAGTAAATTTATGTTTCCATTTTTCTTTATTTAAATAATGATTATTTCAAGAGACTAACTATATTACTTATTTAAATAGGTATCTACACACACTTCTTATTCAAAATGATACCACTAGTGTTTATGGTCTTATAGATCCAGAATTCAATTCATTATAATGTCATTAATTGTGAACTTTTTATATTGTAGAGGTTATTGGATGTTAGGCGTATTCTACCCAAGTAAATGTACATTATATTGGTTTTTATCTTTATTTGGTGGTGTTCTAAAAAATTAGAAAATTTTTAGACAAGTAAGTTTTATTATTTTTTTATAATTACATATTTTTAATTATTATTATTTATACATGTTTTGTTAGTTGATATATATGAAAATAAAGGTCATGAAAAAAGTTTAATAAAGATCACTTGTCGATAAAGTAGCCAAATAAAATCCAATATGTGGATGTAATGGTAAATATATTTTATATTAGATAATATTTGGTTTTTGTTATGTGTGTGTGTTCCTTTTGGGACTGTGTGTGTGGTGTGTGTGTTTGAATGTAATTGTACCCTCAAGTACTTAATATGTGTGTGTGTGTGTGTTGGTTTTTATTTTCAATTTAATTTTTTATAACCGTAGTGTCATCGTTAAGAAGTAATGGTAGAATGTGGTTATTATGTTTTAAGATTCATGTATGAAATAATCACAACTGGGTCAACAATTGAATTTGATAAGGTTAGTTATATTAAATATTTTATGATTTATATCAAAATATTTTGTTTTTTAATCTTATAGAATTCATTTTTATTGCAGCTTTTCAATGATACTAGGTCATATATAGATAATGAACTTACCCATATTCACATTTTGTTTGCAAATCATTTGTTAAGTATGATTGTGATTTAAATTATCAGGTATGTCTCTTTTAATTAAAGTTAAAAATTGAGTATTTAGACAATCATTTTCTGCTTTAATTTGGTATATTCTATTTTTTTATTGGGTTGTTATCTACTATATAAAGGGTTATGTATTTATAAAAAAATCTCCACACTACACAAGCCTTTAAATTTTCAGGTGTGTCTCTTTTAGTTAAAGTTTAAAAAAGAAGTAATTATACCATCGGTTTTTACTTAAAGTTTTTATATTATTTTAATTTTTATAGGTTTTAGATGTTTCAAATATGTTTCTTTTAATTAAAGTTAAATAAATTAGTATTTATACAAATTTTTTTCTACTTTTACTAGTAGTTAGTTTTATTTTCACTGTTGTATCTGTTGTTTACATGTTTTCATATTTGGGGGCATGAAATTCATTTTGTTTTTTTAATATTCAACTTTCAATGTTGGGTTTTTTATAAATTGATGTGGAAAAAAATCAACATTGGTTATTTGTAAAAATTGACATTGAAAGTTTATCTGTAAAATACTTCCAATGTTGGTTATTCTTAAAAACTAATGTTCAAAGTCTTAATGAATTTTTGAATTTGGAATTTCAACATCGATTTTCTGTGAAAACCGATGTTGAAAGTTTGAATCAATTTTCCCACATTCAAAATAATATAACTTTTAACATCAATTTTTTATAAAACTAATGTTGAAGTGTTGATTAGATAGTTCCCACATCAGTTTTAGAGTAAAACCGACATGGAAATATATTTTCTACATCATTTTTTTTATAAACCGACATTGAAAGTCCCCATTAATTTCTTTTTTTTAATTTTTAGACGTTGGTTTTATGAAAAAAAACATCGAAACTATTATTTATAGTGTCGCCTACATAAACGTCAGTTAGAAACCGATGCTAAAAACTAAGAAAAATGACATTTAAATATACTTTTTCACTAGTTTAATGATCATTTTCACCTCAATCTGACACACAGTGTGACTAGTATTACTCTAGATATATGTTTTCAGTTTAAAAATTACATTTTAGTTAAAAATGTGACACTCACTAAAAAATGAGTAAACATGCTTGGATTGTCTTGATGATTTGGGGAAATGATTCATAAGTCATTTCTTATGTGTAGGAATCAGTCACACATAAATCTGGCACATGGTGTGACAGGTATGATTCGAAGTGTGTGTTTTTAGTTTAAAAATGACATTTTAGTTAAAAACACGTGTCACTTACTAAAAATCTAGTAAGTAGACTTAGATTGTATTGATACTTTATGACAATTATCCTTAAGTCATTTATGATGTGTATGAATCAGCTGCACATTAATCTGACATATGGTGTGACCAGTATGACTTAGAGTGTGTTTTTATTTAAAGTTGAAATTTTAGTTCAAAAGATGCATGACATAATAAAAATGGAGCAAGCACATTTATATTATTTTGATATTTTAGGAAAATTATCCATAATTCATTTGAGACATGTAAGTATCGGTCGTACCTCAATCTGATACATGGTGTGACCGATTTGACTCGAAATGTGTGTTTTCAGTTTAAAAATTACATTTTAGATAAAAACATGTGTCACTCACTGAGAATTGATAAAAAACATTTTGATTGTCTTGATACTTTATAAAAATTATTCATAGATCATTTTTTACATGTAATAATCAGTCGCAGGTTGATATGATACACGGTGTAACCTGTATGACTCAAGAGTGTGTGTTTTCAGTTTAAAAACGACTTTTAGTTAAAAATGTGTCACTCGCTAAAAACCTACCAAACACACTTGTACTGTCTTGATGTTTTAGGATAATGATACATAAATAATTTTTGATGTGTTGAAATTAGACACACATCAATCCAAGACACAATGTGGTCGGTATGACTCAAAGTGCATGTTTTTATTTAAAATTGACATTTTAGTTCAAAACACACGTTGTGTACTTAAAACCAAAAAAATACGTTTGTATTGTCTTAATAATTTAATATAATGATCCATGAATCATTTATAATGTGTATGAATCAATAACACATTCATCTAACATGTGGTGTGACCAATAGGACTCAAAATGTATGTTTTTAGTTTAAAAATGACATTTTAGTTAAAAACATGTGTCGCTCACTAAAAACTAATCAAACACACTCATATTGTCTTGATTATTTATGTAAGTGATATATAAGTTATTTCTTATGTGTAGGAATCAACCTCACATCAATCTGACACACGGTGTGATCGGTACGGCTTAAAGTGCGTGTTTTTAGTTTAAAAATGAAATTTTAGTTAAAAATGTGTGTCACTCACTAAAAACTTATCAAAAACACTCGGATTATCTTAATATTTTAGGATAACAATCCATAAATCATGTTTGATGTGTAGGAATCAACCACACACCAATCTGACACACGGTATGACCGATATGACTCAAAGTGCATGTTTTTATTTAAAATTGACATTTTGGTTCAAAACACACGTCACATACTTAGAAGGGAGAAAATATTCTCAAATTGTTTTGATACTTTAGTACAATGATCCATATATCATTTGAGACCTGTAATAATTAACCACACATTAATCTGTTACACGGTGTGCCTGGTATGACTTGAAGTGTATATTTTCAGTTTAAAATTTATATTTTAATTCAAAATGCATGTTATATACTTAAAATCGAGAAAATGATCTTAGATTATTTTGATACTTTAGAACAATAATCTATAAATCATTTGTGATTTACAAAAATCAATCGCGCATTAATCTGACACATAGTGTGCATAGTATGACTTAGAGTATATGTTTTCAGTTTAAAAGTGACATTTTATTAATGCATTGTTTCGTATTTTTGTTTTATTTATTTCTTAATAGTATTACTAATGTAAGGTATTTTTTACGCAAGCACACTCTTTTACTTGAGGTGGATTGGTAGGAAGCTTTTATCATGATCAAACTCTTTTGATAGGGGGTCGGGATTCAAAGACAACAAAACATTAATGTTTTTGAATTTGTTGATGTTCGTGACAAATTGCACGTGCAAATGTAATTGAATGAATCAAGGTTTGAAATAGTTGTAATCACTGTATAACATTTTTTATTGTTATGTAAATTTAATTGAAATTAAATTTTTTATTTGTTGGTGCATTGTGCAATAATTTTAGCAGCACACTACTACAGTCCAACTTTTATCTGCATTGGAAAATAACGCTAATGAAAAGTCACTTTATCAATGCTAAAAATGTGATGATAAAGTAACATCTTTATCAACATTTTATTTAGCACTGATTAAGAACCCTTTTATTAATACTAATTCACTGTATTTTAAAGGCATTTACAACATCAAAACATTTTTAGCGTTGATGAATGACGTTTCTAGCATTGCTAAAGTTCATATTTGCAGTAGTGATTCATCATACTAAACATGAAATTTTTGTACATTGTAAACTTAATTTAAATGATGTTGAAATGATAAACAAGACTTTATAAGAATTTTCCTATACAATGTTTAGTGAATATGGTTTACCAACTTATTTTCTGGTTGAAATTGTGAAAACAACAAGCAATCCACAAATATGGTCATGATAATACCTATATTTAAAAAAACTCATCATAAAGCATGAAATGAAAGGGAATCAAAAGTAACCAAATTTTTTTTATATAATACTTATATTCCTAATAAAAATATAATCCTAAAAAAATATTCTGAAATAATCTTCACACCCATTCAACAACTTTTAAAGTTTATGGGGTTTTAAATAAAAATTCAATAATAATTGAAGAATATGTTCATACTATATTTAATGAAAATGATCATTTTAACCAAAAATAAGCTTTTGTTTATGGACTTGAATAATATTTTGATAATTTGACATTTTATTTTCTGGATGATAATATACAAATAATGATGTTTTTGAACTTGTTCAAAGAATCCCGAGTTTGAAATACATTTAGCCAAAAAAAATTATAACTAAAATATCAACTACAAACAAAAAAATAAAAAACTACACTATATTTATGTCCAATAATTTGAAATATATCTAGCCATAAATTTTTGGTAATTACAAAATAAGTTTCAACCAGTGATTGAAATGTAACGACCCAAACTTTTATTAATAAAAATCTATCTTGATCTATTTAAATGTCTTATTATGTAAAATGGTTATATAAAACATATGAACTTCCTTGGTTTTATGTTTTTTTGGATTTTAAAATACCTTTAATAATTTTTATCATTGGTAATATAGGTTTTGAATAGTGATCACGTTATTAGTATAAATATAGAGCTTTAACAAATCCAATTTACTCAAAAAAAAAGAGGAAGCGATGACCTCATCCAGTAGAATTGCTCTGTACGAAGCCCATTTTTCAGAGCTCAGAAAGGAGGTGTTGTCACTGGGATTTGCACTTGACCAATCCCAAGTCGATCTTCAACACGTTAAGTTTTAATAGAACTTTCTATGGGATAAGTGGAAGTTAATATAGATTAGCACCCAAGCGATGTTATCCAAGCCACCCCAAGAGTCTGTCACCATCGCACACCTTATCCTTAGGTCATATGTAGGTGTTATAAGTGTTTATGTAACAATACCCTAGAACTATGATTATGTGCATTATTTTTGAATAGAATAAATAATATACACTCATTTTATTATTGTTACTTTGTAAATAGTTTTTAAAGCACAAATAGTATTTTTAGTTAATATTCAATTAATAAATATTTTTTGATGAATTAATGGATTTTTAAATTAAACAATATTTTAATAAAATATTATTACCAAATTAATTTTTATTAAATATAAATTTTCATATAATTTTTATGAATATAATTGGAATTTTTATTAAGGTTTGAAAGCTGCTTTTGTCAAAACCCATGATTTTTTTATAAACATTGGTTTTTATTTTAAAAGTAAAAATTCAAATATTTATAAAATTATTTAGATAAAATGAATATTATTTTTAGAATCAGGATGTCTAAATTATCCAATGGTTAATTTTTTATAATTTTCTGAGACAGTTGAATTTTTTGGTAAAAATTAAATACCGTTTAAATATATAATGTGTTTTATGACATCATAATGACCCAATAGTGATGTAATAAAATACTATAAATGGGATTTTGAAACAATATATGTTTTACCTTTAAAATAATGTGATTTTAGGTTTGTTTGATTTATTTTACAAAGCCTTAGTGGACCCTCCAAGACTTATAAAACATTTAAACATTTTAAAATGATTTCCTTGAGAGTGTGACTCACCTCCACATAAGCAAGGCTAATATTTTAATAATTTAGGTCATTGGAATTATAAAATAATTTTTTACACTCCAATTTGGAAAAAACCATGGGTAAAAACCATGGGATGGTTTGTGGTTTTGATTAGTTTAATGTGTGGTGTCCAAAACCTAAATAATAAAGAATTTCCTCTCATTTCCTATATAAACCCACTCAATATCCCATTACTCTTCACTCAAACCATTTGGAGCTTGAAAAACCCCTGACCTCCTATATCTCTATAATCCTCCCAAGGCACCCCAATCTCCTAATAAGTCCCTCTCAAGCCTCTCCCAAGCCTTTGGGATCAGACTTTCAAGTAAGGGATTTCTTCCTTTCTTATTTTTGTCCAAATTTATTTATGTTATTATGACCTTTTATTTTCAATTAAAAATATTGGGGTATGATTTTTCACCTCCCCAATACTTACCTCCTTAATTTTTAATGATTATATACCTCTTTCTCTCTCATTAATGCCTCTCATTCACACCTGTTACCATACCGAAATTCCGTAAGGAATTTCTCTCTTCTCATTTATATTCAAGAAATTCTATTATATTATGAATATAAATTCCATTACATATGTTTAGAAATGTATCTATATAACCCCCTCACTATACATTTCATGTACATATGATGTGATACCAATTTCTCTCTCATCAACCATTTTTTATGAATTCTTATGTCACGTCGTTATGCTGCAGAAATTGCACTGCGATTTTCCAAGCCAAAGTCATTGTGTAGTGAATACCATGCTCATTTCTCTATAAAGGGTATTCACCTTCATGAACATTTACTTATTTATTATAGAGTTTCATGTATTAATTCCACATTCCTTTATCATGTAATAAATGATGATGTTTAATGAATCCATGTTGTATGATCTATGTGGCACACTTATGCATAAAATGAAATGATTAAGAAGGGTGCACCCTGATAGTGTTCCAATGCATTGGGTAAAGATTAGTATCATTATACATCAAGTGAAATTATGGTTTACTCATTCTAATTAAATTTAAATGAGGGTTTACTCATGCTCCATGTGCAATGAGCCTTGGATCATACTAATATCATGTTAAATGTTGTTGCCACATTTCTATGTTATGATAATCATGTTATATCATGTCTTTATATTCATGTTTCTCTTATGCTCCATTGATATGCATATTGCCTAAAATGTATTGTATTATTCATTTTATGCCTTGTTTACTCTCTTACTGGTCTTTATAGCTCACCCTTTTCATGTGTATGTCTTCAGGTTATCCCATGAAATTCTAGGTACGAGGGAATGTTGTGGTCATGTAAAGAAAGTTTTCAATAAAGATATTGTATTTTTATGTCTTAAGTTGTCATGTAATGTCTCTAATTTCTCAATACACTATACCTATTTATCCTAATATTTTTCTTAAGTGAAATTTTATGTAATAAATCATGTTTAAGTGTGTAATAAAGAGAAGGGTTGTTATAGTTGGTATCAGAGGATAGGTTTAGTTATTTTTGGGATTAGGATTAGGAAATCCTAGTGAAAGCCTTAGGGACAAGACTAAGTATAATAAAAACATCCCTAAATTTTGTTGAGTATTGAGTAAGTGTTTTATCAATCAAATACATCCATGTCTGGATATGAGTAGGTAGAGGCAGCTCTAGCAAAGATGTATCTAGGGGTAAAACCCAAAAACACCACTTTGAGATAGACTCAAACGGGAACTGGTGCACGATAATGGGCCTTGTTGCACTCTTGGCTGTGACACTCTCGGGGGATATTCTTTGGTAAATTCATAATCTTAGTATGAACCATTATTAAGAGAATTAAAAAATGCCCCTAAGAATATATGTTAGGAAATAGATCATGGATAACATAGATAATTTAAGGAAATAAATGTAATTTATAAGTTATACCTTTTTTTCATTGGATTCCCCTTTTATGTGTTACCCCTAACTTTCTTTTTATTCCAGACAATGACTAGTAATAGGAGGACTCGGGCTAACAACTAATGCAAATATCAATGTGATGACTGTTCTAATGAGATGCCCAATCCGATAGGAGTGGGGATCGAAAACTTTGTCTTTATACTCTCATAGTTAAATCAAGTTTTGAATAGAAACATGGGCCAAGAGGAATGTTCAATACCCCATAAGAAATAACAAGTCGCAATCGAGAGCTTTATGAGACAAATGCCTCCTACTTTTAATGGATCATCTAATACCTCAATTGTCGAACAATGGATCAACTCCATTGAAAAGATCTTATCCATCCTTAAATGTTCTGAACAAGAGAAGGTTCTTATATATACTTATCGTATGGAGGGTGAAGCTGATCAATGGTGGACATTGATCAAAAATATGAAGTCTAAGGAGGATATCGGGGCATTGTAATGGAAGGATTTCTGGAAAATGTTTTTCGATAAATATTTTCCTTGCACCCTCCGACTTAAGATGGAAAGGGACTTCATTTTCCTCAAGAAAAATATGACAAATCCATCAGAGCGTATGAGAAAAACTTCACAAGGATTGCATGATATGCCTTTGGCTTTGTCTTTACTCCCTAATGCATGGTTGACCGCTTCTTTGGCGGGATAAAACCTAGCCTACGGAAATCACCAGTGATCTGTGACTTCGAGAGCTATTAGAAAATTGTCTGATGTGCCCTCAAGGTCGAAATAGAGATCAGTGAATCTTAGGGGTATCATGGGGATAAGAATCATAAGGTGAACTTTAATTCTAGTAGTCTGATGGATGAATCTAACGGTGATAAGAAATTCCAACACCCCACTTTCTAAAGGTTCGAAAATAAGAATCTAGGAAATTGCCTGAAGGGGATGAGGAAATGCTTTAGATGTGGAAGAGAAGGGAACCTGACCATTAACTGTCGATAAGAAAAACCCATTGTTGCGATAGAGGAGAGGAACTCTATGTTCGACCCTCAACGCATTGTTCATTACTTCAACTTTAAAGAACCAGGACACTTTTAAAACCAGTTCCCTAAGCCAAGGGTTTTTAGAGGCAACCAACAACCTCCAAGGCAGTAAGGGCAAGCTTTTGTCACCACTACCACTGAAGTGAACCCTGACAAAGAAGTGGTTACATGTATTCTAGTTATTCATTTAAGAATAGTGAACATAATTTTTTGATTCTATTTCTATGAATTATTTTATATCCTGAAAGTTTAGTAGAATAATCTCAACACCACCACAAATCATGGAAGTAAAGATATTCGTGAGAATGAAAAATGGGGCAATCATTGCATCCCATGAATATAACTCCTCCCCTATCATAATTTGTGGATTGAACTTCCCAGTGAACCTCATCATACTCACTCTAGTGGAATTTGATGTAATTCTTGGCATGGATTGGATTTCCTTATATAGAGCCAACATAAATTTATGTGAGAGGGAAATCACTCTCCATATGGTGAATCGACCCCCGATTCTATACAAGTTCAAGGAGGAGTATGAATCTTCTTTAGCACTATCATCTCAAGCATGGATATTACTGCCCTATGAGCATGCGTATCTTAATCATATTATTGAATCTACAGAAGTAAACATCCTTAAAGACATTCCTATTGTGAGGGAATTCGTTGATGTGTTTACCAAGGAATTGTCTGGTCTTCCTCCTATAAGATACATTTAATTCTCAATTGATCTTATACCTAGGGCATTTCAAATATCCAAGACTCAGTATAGAATGGATGTTGTGGATATTGAGGAGCTGAAGAAACAACTATAGGAGAATCTAGATAAAGGGTTTATATGTCCAAGTACTTCACCATGGGGTGCACTATCCCTCTTCGTCAAGAAGAAGGATGGGTCAATGCGCCTTTGCATCTATTATTGTGATCTCAAAAAAATCATGATAAATAACAAGTATCATCTGCCACGAATTGATGACTTGTTTGATCAGCTACGTGGAGCACAATGCTTCTTCAAGCTGGATCTTCGATTGGGATATTACCAAGTAAGGGTGAAGAAGGAAGATATCCCCAAGGATGCTTTTTGTACAAGATACAGGCACTAAGAATTCATATTAATGGCTTTCAGACTCACTAATGCTCCAAAAATCTTCATGGACTTGATGAATAGAGTCTTTAGAGATTACCTCGACAAATTTGTGGTAGTCTTTATAGACAATATTATAATATACTCCAAAACCAAGGAGGAGCATGAGGAGCATATAAGCATTGTACTAGAGACCTTGCAAAAGGATAAACTATATGAAAAGTATAGAAAGTGTGGGTTCTAGTTGAAGGATGTCTCATTCTTGGGTCATATCATCACAAGTAATGGGATATATGTGGATCCCTCTAAGATAGCTGCAATAGAGGGACGGTCAAGGCCAACATTAGTGACAGATATCCATAGATTCCTAGGGTTAATTGGATATTATCGCCAATTTGTGATAAATTTATCACGATTGTCAAACCCTCTTACCAAGCTAACTCGGAAGGAAGTAAAGTTTTCTTGGAGTGATGAATGTGATGAGAGATTCAAAGAGTTGAAAATGAGGCTTATCACTGTGCCTGTTCTCACACTACCCACAACTAGAGAACTTTTTGTGGTATTTAGTGATGCTTCGAAGAAGGGAATGACCTGTGTGTTGATGTAAAATGACAAAGTCATTATCTATGCTTCAAGTCAATTGAAAGTTCATGAGAAAAAAATATTTGACACATGATCTGGAGTTGGCTATAGTAATCTTCGCTTTAAAAATTTGGTGACATTACCTCTTTGAGGAGAAGTGTGAAATATATACATATCACAAAAGCCTCAAGTATATATTCACACAAAAAGATTTGAACATGCATCAACAAAGATGGTTAGAGCTGATCAAAGACTATGACTGCTCAATTCATTACCATTCAGGGAAAGCGGACAAGGTGGCAGATACTCTAAGTAGAAAGGACCCAGTGATTCTATCATTGATGAGAATTGAAAAGAATATAATCTTCTTAGATCTAATGAATATGGAAATGGGAATAATAAAGAAGGTAACATCATCAATCCTTTCAAAAATGATTGATCAACCATCTCTTTTGGAAAGGTTAAAGGATGCTCAAAAGGATGATGTGGGAATTCAGAAGAAAGTGGAAACTATCAGAAAAGGGAAATCCTTAAAGTCAAATGTTAATGAAGAAGGAATTGTGAGATTTGGGTCAAGACTATATGTTCCATCAAATTAAGAGTTAAAGAAAGAAATTTTGGATGATGCACATAGTTCAAATTTCACCATTCACCCAGGAAACACAAAGATGTATCGAGATCTCCGAGATCATTATTAGTGGGATAACATGAAGAAGGATATCACTGAGTATACATCAAAGTGCTTGGTATGTCATCAAGTGAAGTTTGAGAGGGAGAAGTCTAAGTGAATTATGAAACCATTACCCATACCAGCATGGAAATGGGAGAACATCACCATTGACTTTGTCATCAGACTTTCAAAGACATCCAAAGGAAACAATGCTATCTGGGTTGTTGTGGATCATCTTACAAATACTGCACACTTCATTGTAATTTGATAGGATTTTTAGTTGGATCAACTGACACAAATATATATCATATACGTGGTAAGGTTTCATGGAGTACCATTATCTATTGTATCTGATCGAGATCCAAGATTCACCTTTAAGTTTTGGAAGAGTTTTCAACATGCTCTGAATACTGAGCTGAACTTCAGTATGACTTATCATCCTCAAACTAATGGAAAATATGAGCGGATTATCCAAACACTTGAGGATATGTTGAGAGCATGATCAATGGACTTCAAAGGAGGATGAGATCAACATCTTCCTTTGGTTGAGTTCTCTTACAACAACAGTTTCCACTCAAGCATCAAAATGACTCCTTATGAATTCCTTTATGGGAAGAGATACAGAACACCAGCATGTTGGGATGAAGTTGGGGAGTGAAAACTTCTAGGTCTAGAAATGGTCAAATAAATGGTGGAGAAGGTTAAGACCATCCAATAGTACATTAAAGCTGCTCAGAGTCGATAAAAGAGTTGTGATGATAATCGCCAATGAGACCTAGATTTTGATGTCGGATACATGGTATTCCTATGAATATCACCATGGAAGGGAGTTATGAGATTTTGGAAGGAGGTAAAGCTTATTACAAGGTACATCGGCCCTTTTTAGATCCTTGATTGCATTGGAGCAGTGGCCTATCGACTATCACTCCTACCGAATCTATCCCAAGTACATGATGTATTCCATCTATCACTCTTGATGAAGTAAATACCTAACCCATCGCATGCACTCAATCCAGAGGTGGTACCATTGAAGAATAACCTCTCCTGTGAAGAGAAACCGGTGAAGATCTTAGATCATAGGGAAAAGGTTCTACGAAATAAGACAATGCCCATAATCAAGGTGTTGTGGAAAAACCACAAGTTTGAAGAGGCGTCATGGGAATCAGAGGAAGGGATGAAGTAGAGTTACCTAAATCTATTTTAGTGTGGTAAAAGAAAATTTCAAAGGCAAAATTTCTTAAGGGGGGAAGATTGTAATGACCCAAACTTTTATTAATGAAAATTCCTCTTGATCTATCTAAATGTCTTATTATGTAAAATGGTTATATAAAACATATGAACTTCCTTGGTTTTATATTTTTTTGGATTTTAAAATACTATTAATAATTGTTACCATTTTTAATATAGAAGTTAAATAGTGATCACATGATTAGTATAAATATAGGGTTTTAACAAATCCAATTTACTCAGAAAAAGGAATCGATGACCTCATCCAGTATAATTTCTCAGTACAAAGCCCATTTGTCAGAGCTCAGAAAGGAGCCAATGTCACTGGGATTCACTCTTGACCAAGCCCAAGTCGAGCTTCAACACGTTAAGCTTGAACGGAACCGCCTACGGGAGAAGTGGAAGTTGATAGAGATTACCACCCGAGCAATGTTATCCGAGAAACCCCAAGAGTCTATCACCATCACACACCTTACCCTTAGATCATATGTAGGTGTTATAAGGGGTTATGTTACAAGACCCTAGCACTATGATTATGTGCATTATTTTTGTATAGAATAAGTAATATACACTCATTTTATTATTATTACTTTGTAAATAGTTTTTAAAGCACAATTAGTATTTTTAGTTAATATTTAATTAAGAAATATTTTTTGATGAATTAATGGATTTTAAAATTAAATAATATTTTAATAAAATATTATTACTAAATTAATTTTTATTAAATATAAATGATCATATAATTTTTATGAATACAATTGTAATTTTTATTAAGGTTTGAAAGCTGCTTTTATCAAAACCCATAAATTTTTGATAAATGTCAGTTTTTATTTTAAAAGTAAAAATTCACATATTTAGAAAATTATTTAGATTAAATTATTATTATTTTTAGAATTCGGAATTTGAAATTATCCAATAGTGAACTTTTCATAATTTTCTGAGACAGTTGAATTTTTGGGTAAAAATTAAATACCGTTTAAATATATAAAATGTTTTATGACATCATAATGACCCAATAGTGATGTAATAAAATATTATAAATGATATGTTCGGACAATATATGTTTTAAATTTAAAATAATGTGATTTTAGGTTTGTTTGATTTATTTTACAAAGCCTTAGTGGTCCCTCTAAGACTTATAAAATATTTTAACATTTTAAAATTATTTCCTTGAGAGTGTGACTCACCTCCACATAAGCAAGCCTAATATTTTAATAAGTTAGTTCATTGTACTTATAAAATAATGTTTTTGACTCCAATTTGGAAAAAACCATGGACAAAAACCATGGGATGGTTTGTGGTTTTGATTAGTTTAATGTGCAGTGTCCAAAATCTAAATAATAAAGAATTTCATCTCCTTTCCTATATAAAACCACTCAATATCCCATTTCTCTTCACTAAAACCATTTTGAGCTCTAAAAACCTCTTACCTACTCTCTCTATAATCCTCCAAAGTAACCCCAAGCTCCTAATAAGTCTCTTCCAAGCCTCTCCCAAGCCTTTGGGATCACACTTCCAAGTAAGGGATTTCTTCCTTTCTCATTTTTGTCCAAATTTCTTTATGTTATTATGCCCTTTTATTTTTAATTAAAAATGTTGGGGTATTATTTCAAACTTCCCCCATACTTACCTCCTTATTTTTTTAATGATTATAGACCTCTTTTTTTCATTAATTCCTCTCATACACACACGTTACCATACCAAAATTCTGTAAGGAATTTCTCTCTTCTCATTTACATTCAAGAAATTCTATTATATTATGCATCTGAATTCCATTACATATGTTGAGACATGTATCTATATTACCCCCTCACTATTCATTTCATGTAAATATGATGAGATATCCCATTTCTCTTTCATCAACCATTTTTTATAAATTCGTATGTCACGCTATTATGCTGCCGAAATTGCACCGTGATTTTCCAAGCCAAAATCATTTTGTAGTGAATACCATGCTCATTTCTCTATTAAGAGTATTAACCTTAATGCACATTTACTTATTGATTATATAGTTTCATGTATAAATTCCACATTATTTTATCTTCGAATAAATGATGATGTTTAATGAATCCATGCTGTATGATCTATGTGGCACACTTATGCATTAGATAAAATGATTAAAAAGAGTGCACCCTGATAGCGCTCTAATGTGTTGGGTAAAGATTAGTATCATGATACATCAAGTTAAATGAGATTTTACTCATGATAATTCAAGTTAAATGATGTTTTACTCATGCTTCATGTGCAATGAGTCTTGGCTCATGCTAATATCATATTAAATGTTGTTGGCACATTTCCATGTTATGATAATCATGCTATATCATGTCTTTATGTTCATGTTTCTCTTATGCTCCATTAATATGCATATTTCCTAACATGTATTTTATTATTCATATTATGTCTTGTTTACTCCCTTACTGGGCTTTATAGCTCACCTTTTTCACATGTATGTCCTTAGGTTATCCCATGCAATGCTAGGTACGAGGGAATTCACAATGCGAAACGGGAGGGGCGGGGCGGGGTGAGCCAAGCCCGTGCGGTCATGAGCCCATGCGGGCTAGACCCACAAAAAACCGCATAAAAATGGGTGGATTTATCAAGCTCGCCCCACCCCGCAACGGATGTGGGAAACCCGCATTCATTATTGTTTTTATATTTTTTTACATTTTAATAGGCTTCTAATGAAAAATGAGTGGTTTATGGTTGGAAAATATGAGAATGATAGATTAAAAATATAAAAAATTAATTTAAAAATTTATTGTAATGAATATTCAAAATTCCACCTCATTATAAAATTGTCCATGATTAGCATAAAAATTCCAAATGTTCAAAATCAAGGTTAGAAATATAAAATATACAACACTTAACAAAAAATACAAATTTAGGTTGATCTCTTTCACATGGTTCTCCAATTTTACATGAACCCTTGTCTCCTTTAATGGCTCCTCCAAATCCTGTATCAAAACACAATTAAAAATAAATTTTTAAACAAATATAAAATAAAAAATATAGTAAAAAATAAAAGTATTGGATTTTGATAAAAAAATATTATGAAAATATATTAATAAAAGTAACAGGTCATTATTAATTATTAGAAAGACATGCATTTAAGAAATCGAATGGGTAATTGTGTTTTCCACATATATACTTTTAGAACTAGAATCTTCCTCCAATCCAAATTCCACCTTTTCATCATCCAATCCTGCAAGAACATAAATTTTAATATAAATATTATATATATAAGATGATAGAATATAATAATGATAAAGTTACCAAAAGTTTCAAGACCATGAATCCAACTTCAAGCACATATTAATGCTTAAATGTTTTTTGGTAGAAGATGAATCTTGTATTTATTCAACACCCTTCCTCTAATGATAAAGGCGAACACTGAGGCCACTGTGGTAATAGGAATGCTTAAAAATCACATGGCATGAGTGATAAAATAGGAAATAGTTTACTTTTATCCTTCCACCAATCACTACTGGAATCTGGTGTTTTCCCAGTGGTAATATAGAAATGGTTTGAAGAAACTGTTGTTGTAGTGTAAAAGAAGGCAACATTTTCCAACGGTTTGTTCAAACCGTTGGCAATGTGTATATATTCCTAAGATTTCCCAACGGTTTTCCAAAACCATTGGGAAATAACTATTTTCTCAAAGGTATACCAACGGTTTATCAAAACCATTGGTAAAGAGAAGCTTTACTAATGGTTTTTAAAAACCGTTGGGAAAGTTTTTCCCCAAATTCCCAGCGCCCCAACTCCCAGTCGGCCCGATTGTAGACCTAATCCAGACCTCCTCCTGAAGTCTTCTCGACCGCAAAACTCCTTCTAGCCATTCTTCAATCAAATTTTTTTTTATTTCTACACTTCAAATTAGTAAGTGTTACCTTAGTTTTAGTGTTATTCCTCTTTTTTTTGTTTGATGTTTTGATTTCGGCTAAATTAGAGTTATTGTTGTTGGAGTACCAAACCCTTTGGTTTGTTTTATGTTTTTTTTGTTCTACACTTCATACATGGTAAAGGTTTTTTTTAGTGGGGTTTGTTTAGTGCAGGGGGTAAAGGGTTTGTTTTATGTTTTTTGTTTAGTGGGGTAAAGGGTTTATTTTATGTTTGTTTTATGTTTTTTTAGTGGGTTTTTATGTTTTATGTTTAGTGTGGGTAAAGGGTTTGTTTTATGTTTGATTTATGTTTTTTTTAGTGGGGTTTTATGTTTTATGTTTAGGGCAGGGGGTAAAGGGTTTGTTTTTTATGGATTGGAATTGTGAACACCCCCACCCCCACCCCCTAGACACCTCCCACCCCCTGGATAGTCCCCCCCCCACCCCCTGGACACCCCCCCATTGGACAGACCCCCACCCCCCTACACCCCCACCCCTTGGACACCCCCACCCATTGGACATCTCCCTCCCCCCACCCCCACCCTCCCTGGACACCCCTCACCTCCCATGGATAGCCCACCCCCCTGGACCCCCCCCCCCCGGACACCCCTACCCTTTTGAAAACACCCTCCCCCCCCCCCACCCCTGGACCCCTCCCCCCTACCCTTTGGACAGCCCCCTCCCCCACCCTCCACCCCCGGACACCCCCACCCCCCTGGACACCCCCACCCCCACCCTCCCTAGACACCCCTCACCCCCCATGGACACCCCCCCCCACCCCCCATGGATAGCCCCCCCCCACCACCACCACCACCTCCACCACCCCTAGACACCCCCACCACCCCTAGACACCCCCACCCCCTGGACACCCTCTATCCCCTTAGACACCCCCACCCCACCCCCTTAGACAGCCCCCCTGGACACCACCACACCTTTTAGACACCACACTACTACAAAAACGGGCTTTATCAGCGCTCAAAACGAGCTTTATCAGCGCTAAAAGAGTGCTGATAAACTGATCCTTTATCAGTGTTTTTTAGCACTGATAAATGTGGATTTTATCAGTTATTTTTTAGCGCTAATAAAGGCCTCTTTTATCAGTGCTAAAAAAGTTCTGATAAATGCCCTATCTACTGCAAAAAAAATCTACAGCAGCACACCCAAACAGCACCTACAAATAATTCAGCATCTCAATAAGTATACCCATACAAAATTAACACATAAATCATAATCTAATTACACCAAGTATACCCATACACCATTAAAACATAATTCATAATTTAATTAAATACATAAAGAATTCTATTTAGAATTCAAGGGGTTGGGGGGTTGTTCAGGGGTTTCGGGTGGCTGTCCAAGGGGAGGTAGGGGGTGTCCGGGGGGATGGGGGTGTCCAGGGGGTGGGGGCGGTCCAGGAGGTTGGGGGATGCCAAGGAGGGTGGTGGTGTCCAGGGGGTGGGGGTGTCTAGGTGGTGGGGTGGTTTCCAGGTAAGGGGGGCTGTCCATGGGGGTGTCCAGGGGGTGGGGGTGGTTCGGGGGGTTGGTGGGGTTGTCCAAGGGGGGTGGGGTGGTCTCAAGGAGGGTGGGATGGGGGTGTCCGGGGGGATAGGGGTGTCCGGGGGGATAGTGGTGTCCAGGGGGTGGGGGTGTCCAGGGGGTGGGGGGCAGTCTAGGGGGTTGGTAGGGCTGTCCAAGGGGGTGGGGTGGTGTCCAAGGAGGGGGTGTCCAGGTGGGGGGTGTCTAGGTGGGGGGGCTATCTATGGGGTGTCCATGGGGGTGGGCTGGTGTCCAGGGTGTCGGGGGGGCTTTCTAGGGGGTGGGGGGTCCGGGGGGGGGGGGGGGGGTCCAGGGGGTTTGTGGGACTATCCAAGGGGGTTGGATGGTGTTTGGGAGGGTGGGGGTGGTCGTCCATGGGTGGGGGTGTCCAAGGGAGTTGGGGGTATGCAGGTGGTGGGGTGGTGTCAAGGAGGGGTGGGGGTGTCGTCCAGGGGGGGTTTTCCAGGGGGTGGGGGTGTCTGGGGGGGAGGGGTTGGGGGTTGTCTAAGGTGGGGGGGGGGGTTTCCATGGGTGTGTTCAGGGGGGTGGGGTGTCTAGGGGGTTGAGGGGGCTTTCCAGGGGTGGGGGTGTCCAGGGGGTGGGTTAGTGTCCAAGGGGGTGGGGGCGGTCCAGGGGGTTGGGGGGGTTGACTCTTACATGTCACAAAGGACCCATGGATAGTTCTCATAAAGGATCAAGACAATCCGAATGTGTTTGGTCAGATTTTCGTAGGTCAGTTGTTGTTTTCACTTAAAATTGTGTCCATTTTAAACAAAAGAGAGACCCTTTGAGTGATATCGACCACACCGTGCCTCGGATTGAGGCAGGGATGACTCATACACATCACAAAGTACCCGTGGATTTTTCTCCTAAAGGATCAATACAATCCGAATGTGTTTGGTTGGATTTTCGTAGGTCAATTGTTGTTTTCACTTAAAATTGTGTCCATTTTAAACAAAAGAGAGACCCTTTGAGTGATACCGGACACACTGTGCCTAGTATTGAGGCAGGAATGAATCATAAATGTCACAAAGGACTAGTGGATCATTCTCCTAAATTATCAATACAATACAAATGCATTTGGTTGGATTTATGTAGGTCAGTTATTGTTTTCACTTAAAATTGTGTCCATTTTAAACAAAAGAGAGACTCTTTGAGCGGTACTGGACACACCATGCCTCAGATTGAGGTGGGGATGACTCTTACATGTCACAAAGGACCCGTGGATCATTCTCTTAAATTATCAACACAATCCTAATGCGTTTGGTCAGATTTTCGTAGGTCAGTTGTTGTTTTCACTTAAAAATTTGTCCATTTTAAACAAAAGATAGACACTTTGAGTGGTACCGGTCACACCATGCCTCAGATTGAGTCGGGGATGACTCATACACATCACAAAGAACCCATGGATCATTCTCTTAAAAAATAAACACAATCCTAATGCGTTTGGTTGGATTTCCGTAGGTCAGTTGTTGTTTTCACTTAAAATTGTGTCCATTTTAAACAAAAGAGAGACCCTTTGAGTGGTACCAGCCACACCATGCCTCAGATTAAGGCGAGGTTGACTCGTAAACATCCCCAATGCACCCATGGATCATTATCTTAAAGGATAAACACAATAAAAATGTGTTTGGTCAGATTTCCGTAGGTTAGTTGTTGTTTTCACTTAAAATTGTGTCCATTTTAAACAAAAGAGAGACCCTTTGAGTGGTACCGGACACACCGTGCCTCGGATTGAGGTGGGGTTGACTCGTACACATCCCCAATGCACCCTTGTATCATTATCTTAAAGTATCAACACAATCCTAATGCGTTTGGTCGGATTTCCGTAGGTCAGTTGTTGTTTTCACTTAAAATTGTGTCCATTTTAAACAAAAGAGAGACCCTTTGAGTGGTATCGGACACACCGTGCCTCATATTGAGGAGGGTATGACTCATACACGTCCCCAATGAACCCTTGGATCATTCTCTTAAAGGATCAACACAATACGAATGTGTTTGGTTGGATTTCCTTAGGTCAGTTGTTGTTTTCACTTAAAAATTTGTCCATTTTAAACAAAAGAGAGACTCTTTGAGTGGTACCAGCCACAACATGCCTCATTTTGAGGTGGGGATGACTATTACACATCAAAAAATACCCTTGTATCGTTCTCTTAAAGTATCAATACAATACGAATGTGTTTGGTCGGATTTCCGTAGGTCAGTTGTTGTTTTCACTTAAAAATTTGTCCATTTTAAACAAAAGAGAGACCCTTTGAGTGGTACCGGCCACATCGTGCCTAGTATTGAGGCATTGATGACTCATACATGTCCCCAAATCACCCTTTGATCGTTCTATTAAATTATCAAGACAATCTGAATGCATTTGGTCTGGATTCTGTAGGTCAGTTGTTGTTTTCACTTAAAATTGTGTTCATTTTAAACAAAATAGAGACCCTTTGAGTGGTACCGGCCACACCGTGCCTCGGATTGAGGTGGGGTTAACTCGTACACATCCCCAATGCACTCTTGGATCATTCTCTTAAAGTATCAATATAATCCTAATACGTTTGGTCAGATTTACGTAGGTCAGTTGTTGTTTTCACTTAGAAATTTGTCCATTTTAAACAAAAGAGAGACCATTTGATTGGTTCATCATTCTTGCATGTTGTTGGTGCATATCATCTATTAAAATGGGAAATTGACTCATTAGAGAAAGTGTGTTTTATTTAATAAAAATTACAATATTCCTACGAACATTTACATACAACAATGTGTCATCTTTTGATCCACTTAACCCCTCTCAAAAATGATAGCCAATTGTACACGTCCCCAAGTCAGATCTTCATGTTATTTGTGTACAATCTTCCATCAGGTATGTGGCCCACTAATTTCTGAACATATATATATCGTCTTGTGAGTATGAGGCTTTTTGGTAGTCAGAGTAGTACTACAAAATATAAAAAAAAAATTAATAAATTAATTAAACAAACTAGTAGTTGTTTTTGAAAATACCTCTTTAGGGATGCTTGTTTGTTGATGAAAAATGATCCCTTTCATAAATTTACAAACATAATAACTGCAATCATTATCGTTTTTTTATTTTGGACACTGCAAAAAAAATGATCATTAGGAGAATAAGTAACTTGTGTTGAGATGTGTTTGGATAGTGAAATTTTATTATATATACCCTGATATTTTTCTAGACGTAGTACTTACTCGCCTCCTTATGCTTAGCCCCTGTCCTCATTACTTTTTTAGACAATAATGATACACTACCCTATCATAACATAATCCTCAGTAAAAGATAATATAAATTATATTACTTGATGTTTAGACCTAAAACGTAGGATGTAGTGTCTTACAGATTCACAAACTCCATCATGTGTGGTCGGTTTGATGGATATCCTTGCTTTGAATCCAGAAAATAAATCTTTGGAGTATCCATGTTTACTGCAATTAGCATCCAATGTTGCCTAAAAACACAAAAAGGAATAAGTAATAAAAGAAGTAAAAATATAATTTATATGCTTTAATCGTAGAGTTTTACCCATGCATGGTTGGTATTAAGAAGAGTATTTCATATGTAATCTTTCTTTCAAATGTATTCAGCAAAATATTCACTATTTCATTCTTTTTTTATGGATCTAATTTCGTTAGATGTGATGGTGTGGTATGAGGACTAACGAGTCCAAATTTTGGCTCATGGGAAAATTCCTTCAACTGTTATTCATATATATGTCTGTAAACAATATAAAATGCATTTAGTCATAATTTTCACATTAGATCAGCTTTTAGAAAATAAATTCATGAAAACATAC
This sequence comes from Viscum album, assembly GCA_963277665.1. NCBI lineage: Eukaryota > Viridiplantae > Streptophyta > Magnoliopsida > Santalales > Viscaceae > Viscum > Viscum album. The sequence continues at coordinate 1,189,459,240 of OY728123.1, read as the reverse complement.
CTCATATATATATTTACAACTATGACACCTATCCAACCGTTTTCAAGGATCTCATTTACATTTTCATCAGCAACAAAATCTTGAATTTCCTCTCTGTATATATTCTCTTCGAAAACCACTATATGACTACTACCACCTCTTAGCTTCGTATCCACATGAGTCTTCAATGCTAGTAAATGTGGATAGAGAACAGGTGGTGTTATTGTGCTTTCAATATCTCCTTGGGATCGGTTGGTCGATCCTTTAGATGGTTTTGAGCCGACGTTTTTCACCCCCTTCCCTTTCTCCATCTATAATAACATTCATTGGTTCAGACCCTTTTTTCATTAATTGTTAAAGTTTAGCTTAAAAAAAGGAAATAAATACCTCTTTGGCTGCATGTACTCTTACAAGTTGTGACGGCCATGTAATGAATGTCCCAAAATCCTTTTCGACCGTATGAATATCATCGTCATCAAGTGGAATAGGTAGCTCTACATTTGGCTCATGAGCTACATTAATCTTCACTTTCAGATGATCTTTCGGAAGTGGTCGATTATGCAGTGTTTCATCTGGGATGTTGAACACTATATCCCTTGCTACAAGGTGATAGGTGGGTGTTGACAGATATAAATCACAATCATTATCACCCTGTAGAAGATCATTACAGGAAAAATATCAGTGTTTGTCTGATTCACATTTCATGGGAACAATTATTAGAATATTGATTACCATGGCTAAGACAGCTCTTTGAGGGGAATGGCTCGCCTCAAAGCTGGTGGGGGGTGGGGAGGGATCTTCATACGCTGGTTGTTCCTGAGTTGTGTATTCTCTTTGCTTCCCACCCATAAAATTTTCTAGCAACTCTCTCTGCCATTGCAATCGTTCTTCAAGGGCTGCTAGTTTTTCGCTCATTTGTTTCAATGTTTCATCTCTATCATCCATTTTTTTCCTTCTCAAAATATACTCGGGGTGTCACCCCAAACCCCACACCTCTGACACGACCGTGTTTTTCTGGATGCTTCAAAGCTGTCGATAATAGGTCTGCATCCGCTACAGGAGTATTTATTCCTGTGACTGTCAGATATAGTAAAATAACTAATTATTTTTATGTAATAGCAATTTAAAACAAATCTTTTTATCGTCGTGTCATACTTACACAAATTTCCCACACTTTTTGTGTGTCCTCATCTATTAGCTTTCCTTCCTTATTCACACGTGCCTCCTTCCAAAGCACATGACGTGGGATGGAAGTATCTTTGGTTTTAGACTCATCAATCTACATATAAACATAGAAAGATAATTATGATGTTGTGTATTGGCACCTAACAATATTACTGTAAATTTAAAATACGTACCATTTTCTTTTCTAGTGAAGCATACCCCATCCTTGATTTACAATAGGGGTATGTTGGTTTTGATGCACGTTCCTTATTTTCATTACAGAGTTTCTATTTCATAAATGAAATATTGACAATCAAAGTGATGAATACATGTATCCTCAAACAGCGTATTATCACCCACAATGTACCTGAAACTTCTCATCCCCACGGCGGCCAATAAATGCATATCATGCTTCTTGGGATATCAGGTGAGCGTAGACAATGGGTGGGTGCGGGTTTATTTTACCTTTGGAATATTTCAGGTGACATCTTGTTAAAATAGTGTGAAAACCTCGATGAATCCTTCCTGTAAGCCTTAGTACATAATCCTTGTGTGAATCATCTACTATAAATGTACTCTGAAAGAGATTGAGAAGATTAAGACATTGTTTCATTATTTTATTTTCTAGTAAATTAAAGAAATAAATTCATAATGTTACTGTAATTTCTTCTAAGATCACAGCCTTCATCCCGGACACAACATGGTGCCATGAATCTATGTCAATCGGCACGTGTTGTCGAGTGACAACTCTAATATAACTACTAAACATAGCCTTTTTGGGATTCACATATTGGCCTCGTGCATTCCTTCCAATGTCAAATTTGATGTCTTTGCTTTTCGCCTTAAGAACTTTGCCTAACACCGTCAAACTACGACGCACCTGTGTTTTCTGCGATGTTGGTCCTTCATTCCTGACCATTTCATAGATATCAACATCATCTATATGTTCATCTGAAATGGTAGCAAAGGCATGTGATGATGGTTGTTGGACCTCAACACTAGGAGCAGCAGGAGCCGCAGCAACAGCAGCAGCAGCCGCAGCAGGAGCAGCAGGAGCCGCAGCAGGAGCAGCAGCAGGAGCAACAGCAGCCGCAGCAGGAGCAGCAGCAGGAGCAGCAGCAGCCGCAACAGCAGCAGCTTGAGAGACTTGTTCAGCCTCAATGTTAGGATCACCAGAATGTGAAGAAGTCATTATCTATAAAAGTGGTTGAACATTTAATTTAGATTACATAAATTCAGTAATGATAAGATAATAACATGAGATAACAATATCTATATTACAAACAAAATATAACCTGTTTATTGAACTCTCTTTATTTTTTTCAAAGGCTGAATGGATTTGACACCTTTATCAATTATCCAAATCGCTTCATTGTGTTCTCCTCTAACATACAAAACATCATCTACATTGGGACCGCTCTGAAATGATTGTGACATACCACTGAAAGGATCATACTCAACTGAATTTTTATCGGAACCTTCAGTAGTTTTGGACGATAACAGAACAATCGACCAATTTCGGTTTGCAGGATCTGGAACATAAAAAACTTGCACCGCTTGTGATGCCATTATAAATTGTTCGTCTTTGTACCCTTCTTTACTAAAATCAACTTTCACAAATCCCCATTCATCTATTTTAACACCACTGTTGTTATCAACCTATTTGCATTGAAAAATCGACAATTGGAATGTCGTATAATCCAACTCTCATATTAGTTTGATAATGCCAAAGTATGACATATTTGCATAAATTGGATTTATGTCCTTACTACCAAAAACATGCATCGCTTTAGCTACTAGTGTAACTCCACTATTTTTCATGGTACTATCCTCATCATGTTCATCTGTATAGAATGTATAACCATTAATTACATAACCACTGTAAGGTAATACATACACACTTGGTCCAGTGGCTAGCCATCGAAGTCGTTCTAAAATTTAATTTGGATTTTCATCCAACTACTTGAAAATATGGTCCTAAAACCATCCTATAAAATGGTGATTATGTGTATTTGATAACAATTTTTTAGCCCTTGATGGATTCAACTGCCTAAGAATTTCTTTGTGAGTTTCAATATATGGAGAAACCTCCCAACTATTATACAAAACATAAAGGTGGGCCTGCTCCCGATCTGTAATACTGATTGTCACAACATCTCTTCCAGAAATTCCCTCACCCTCAATGCATCCAGTGTGACGAGATTTCTGGAGACCAATGCTTTCCACATCAGATAAGTATTCAGTACAAAATTCAATGTCTTCCTCAACAATATATCGCTCCACTATACAACCCTCTAGCCGACTTCGATTTTTGACATACCCTTTCAAAATCTTCATATACCGTTCAATAGGATACATCTATCTATAGTGCACAGGACCACAAAGTCAAATATCCCTCACCAAGTGAATCGTCAAATGAACCATCATATAAAATAATATTGGTGGGAAGAACATTTCTAATTCACATAATATGATGACAATTTCTTTTTCCATAGCTGGAAATTTCGTCAGGTCTAAAACTTTGCTACATATAGATTTGAAAAAGAAACAAAGTTTGGTTAATGTATGATGAACATTCTTGGGCAAAATTCAACGTAGATCTATAGTAATTAGATCTTGCATCAAAACATGGCAGTCATGTGATTTCAAACCTTTTAACTTTAAATCATTCATTGAAACAATGTTCTTGATATTTGATGAATACCCCTTTGGAACCTTTACATCATTGAAGAAGTTGCAAAACTGATATCTCTCTTCCCTAGAAAGAGTATAAGCAGCTGGAGGAAGAAACATTCGATTTTCACCCTTCATGGGAGCCAACTCTTCTCGTATTCCCATGTCAACCATGTCCAACCTTGCCTTAATTCCATCCTTTGTTTTTTCAGGGGAATTTAGCAATGTTCTGATAACATTTTCACATATATTTTTTTCCATATGCATCACATCAAGAAAATGTCTGACGTACAAACAATTTCAATATGGTAATTCAAAAAAAACTGATCTATTTTTCAAACCGATTTTCATAAGGTTTTTTGAAAATGGTTTACCAAAAACAGTGTTCACATCTTTTACTTTCTCAAACAGCTGATCACCTGTTAGTGGAGACGGTGATGTGCGTTGTTCTGAACTTCCATTGAATGATGTCGTCCAAGATCGGTACTTATGCCAATGAGGTAGAAATCTACGATGTCCTAGAAACGCAGATTTTGATGAATGTTTTAACCTAATTGATTATGTATCTTCTTCGCACATGGGACACCCTTGAGTTACTTTAATGCTATAGCTTGACAAATTTTCATAAGAAGGGAAATCATTTATTATCCCATACAACATCGCTCTCAACGTGAAGTATTCACTTTTATAAGCATCATACAATATAACACCTGAATCCCACAATAACTTCAAATCCTCGATCAAAGGAGCCAAATAAATATCAATATCGTTACCTGGTTGTTTTGGTCCTAATATGACCATAGATAACATGATGAATTTCTGCTTCATGCATAACCAGGGTGGAAAGTTATAATTTACCAACATAACAGGCCATGTACTATGAGTTTTGGTTTAAAAACCAAAAGGATTTACTCCATCTGTAGATAATGCAAGATGAAGGTTTCTCGGCTCTTTTCCAAATTCAGGATACTCATGATCAATTTTCTTCCATTGAGGAGAGTCGGTCGGATGACGTAATTTCCCAACTTTATTTCTTTTATCTGCATGCCACAACAATTGTCTTTCAGTTTCTTTACTTCCATATAGAATCCCAAACCTTGGAATAATTGGAAAGTACCATACAACTTTTGTAGGATTGGATTCATCTTTCTTGTATCGAGAAGCACCACACTTTGGGCATTCTGTAAGTGATTTGTTCTCCCTGTAAAATAATATACAATCTTTCAGGCAGGCATGTATTCTTTCAGAAATCATACCCATCGATCATATCATTCGTTTATCTTCATATGTCCGGCTTGGGAGATCATTATCTTCAGGGAGCATTTCATTCAATAGATCAAGTAGTTCCGTAAAACTGACATCACTCCATCCATTTCCTGCTTTCAATTTATACAACTTTAGTACAGCTGACAATGTTGTATACTTGGTGCAACCAGCATACAATGGCGTCTTTGCACAACTCTTTAACTTCTCAAACAATTTCGGGCAATCACGGAGTTCATCTTCAATTGTCTTTGTCATTTCCTCAATACGATATTCATCATCATTGACATCTGTAATCACATCCTCTATACGGTCTTCTTCATTATCCATATTTGTATTCATATCTAATGATCCATAAAATTCAGTTTTATCCCATCCAGTAGCTACATTCACTTTTTATCCATGTTTATTCCAACATTTATAACTCTGATCTATTCCGTGACATATCAAATGTTCTTCCAACTCCTCTAGAGTAAGTAGTCTAGAATAACAACAACGTAAACACAGACAAAGGATTTGAGAAGGATCCTTTGTGTGATCCTTTGCAAACTTGATGAACTCTTTTACTCCATTATCATACTCTATTGTCAAACGATTAGCATCCATCCAATCTTTATTCATCTTCATCCTATTTGAATCTCAAATATTAGTATTTATGGTTCAAGTACACAAAACAATACTTCCAAATACAATAAAAGAGAACCACTTCCTTATAAAAATAGAGATTAATAGAGTGTAACCATTTCCAATAAAGATTTGGAAATCAACAGAACCAGGATAGACCCCCCATCAAAATCAACACAGTTTCCAAACACAAAGGGGTTCACGGGGATAATCACTTGTGTCATAGATGGTAAAACTCACACGACATCATCATCTATGGATCATCCTCCTCTATCAAGTCAACCCTTATATGGTCAACTAGTCCATACTTTTATACCTTACCAACCTAAAATACATATGGATGAAAACCAGTATCCAACTCTATAAGTAAAGAAAGGATTCTCATAATCTCTACAATATGGAATTCATTAAATATAATTACTTTAGATTCATTATAGTTTCCTCAAATCACCCCAGTCCAAACATAAGAATAATCAAGAATGATACATCTACCACTCCTAGGTCTCTGCCCTACATTCAATATCATCATGCCTAAATACCCATATATCCACACATACACATGTCACAAACACATAAAAAACCATGTCCACATCAGAACCAAAGTACCCATATGGATTTAAATCAGGTTACTCGACTTAAGTGGTGGTGTGTAAGAAATAATAAGAAAATATAATAAGTATATAGTCACACATAAATCTCAAACTGGTGTTAATAATTCAATAAACCGAAGGTATCATTCCATCTATCATAATACTCTGAAGGAGCCCATATGCGACAGTAGTCCTGGGTGGTGAAGGTTCCTGAGGAGGAAGGGGTGAACATGCACCTATCGGGGTTCGAGGTTAGGTCACTGAGGTTGAAGGTGGATAGATACTCCTACAAGGGTTCATTCCATATTTCACAAACCATGTCTCGGTACCCTAGTATTTTAACCCACTACTGGTGGAAGTGAAACTGTTTCTGATGATCATGCCAAGAAGAAATGGAAACCAAGAGGGGGGAGTGGTTCGAAATACCTCAAGAAAGATGGAAAAACATGGTATTTGAGAATAGTTTAGTGGCTTTCATGTTGGCTGGACACCTATCCAATAGACTCCACAAGCGGTGATGGCCCCTGCAGTTGTTGCACCAGGTGAAACTATCACCTGAGAAGCTGAGATCAATGAGGCCCTTCCCAACCATGAACTGAACAAACTCCATGATGGCCTTCCTCTAGAATGGGATTCTACATTTCCTTTCCTTTGGGTTGGAAATTACATTAAAGTCACCCCCAACAAATAATGGATGGTGACCGGGATCGAAGGTATTTTGTTCACTCCATAGAGACTCCCTTTGAAGAGGGTTATAGCTTCCAAAAACAAAAGTCATAAGGAAGGATGTGTCACTGTTGGACACCTTGGTAGTGATGAATTGATTGTAATCTTGAACAGTCTCAACAACATATTTATTGTGCCAAAATACCCATTTGTGTCTATTGGAGGAGTCAGAGTGTAGAAATCCATGCAACTTAATCTTCTAAGAGAATTCTATGATTATTATAGGGTTTTTTGTGTTATTTGACAACAAAAACAATGACATTATGCTTTTTGATTTATATGGTGAGGAAGTCCGATTTAACATGGGCACTAAGACCATGAGAATTACATATGAAGATAATAATTATGGGTAGGATAGGGCTCTGGCATTGGATCTAGAGCTAGTATCCTTATTGAAGTGGGAGGATGATCTCTCATTGAGGTCCCTTGATTTTGAACATGTTCATAATCCCTTCTGGTTGGTAAGCTTCATATGAGTGGGAGATGAGGATCCAAAGGGGCATGGGAAGGATGGGTAATGAAACTTGGGGGTGGTGAGGGAGTTCTCTCTGGATCCATAAGTATTTAGAGTTGGATGACAGGCTCAGAGCCAAGGGAGACAGAACAAACACTGCTAGGAAGGGGCCTGACCACTACAGAGAAGCAGTCAGTAACCTCAGCGAGGGAGAAGGACAGAGATGGAGTTAGGGGTGGTAAGTCTAGAAATATTGGTGGTCTGGGCATCATGCCATACAAGTGCATTTCCAGACAAAGTCACTTAGATAGCATGAAGGAAAGAAGGGGGGAACCCCTTGAAGAAAATAGGGTTCAAGCATTGGATGACCTAGAAATGCATCAGAACCGGGTGGTGTTGTCCTTAAAGAAAAAGGTTATCCTTCATTCCTTACTTTATGGTGACATGGTGTTGGATATAAGGGAATCGATGATACCTAGGATGAATCTGGTGAAACTGGAATCCAAGTGGGAAGGACCTTAAATTTTTCATAAACTTCACTCTGATAGTGTAAACTCATTGATCGCCATTGATGATGAGCATATTAATCTTTCCACCAATACTAGGTTTCTCAAGAGATATTTCACATGAATAAACCATCCCTTTAGTCTGAGATATATGGATTTGAACTAAAAATCCCACATCCTAGTTATATATTGTTCTGTGTGGTGTTGATCCGCCACAAGCCCCTTCTCACATCAGGTCATTATTCTTGCATGACACGCAAAAAATTCTGGGACACACCCACTTTGGTCCATGAATCATAAACTTAAACCTTTTTCATCCTCTACCCATATTTCACATGGTATAGGGACTCTATGGATGGAAAATTCACTTCACCCACACTATATGTTCTAGTTGCATGATATGAAACCGTGTGACATTTTGGTAAAATATATTCAACCTTGAAATAGATTATCATAATCCTAATCACAAGATATTAAAATGTGTGTCTAATGTTCTCATTGCATGAAGTTAAAAAACATGGTTTATGTCCCTATTATATGATATAAAACTTTGAAATGAATTTATCCTTCAACCGAGAGGGCTCCCTCTTTCTGATGCCGATCACTTACCACACCATGATGAAGAACTAAATAAGGATTGATTCCAATTTAATATCATGGGATATCAAGAGACTAAAAAATTATATATCATTGTCCCAGCTCACTCATTGAACTACCTCAACACTTGCATCATTGAAAACAAGTTTTTCTCTCACTCATGGATGCACTCCATCTAGGTGTGTTCTGACATGTGGTGGCAGAAAACCAAGGGTGTTAAACCTTCACTCAAACATTTCACAAACTCAAATTCATGATGTAATAATCCTTAAACATAGGTTCTCATAATTCTAGAAGAGTATGTGTAATAGGGGACCAAAAAAACATTGCACACCCGGCCCGACAACGCAAAGATCGAGGGCGGTGGAGGTCCGGCAACGCGAAGATCGAGGGTGGAGGAGGTCCGGCATGCAAAGATCAGGGGTGGAGGAGGTCTGACAATGTGAAGCTCAAGAAAGGAGGAGGTCCGGCAATGTGAAGCTCGGGGGGCAGTGGAGGGGAGTCGCAGGGTTACATTACCGCGAGAGCTTTAGGTCGCGATAAAACGAGGGAACTGTGCGACCGACTTTATAAAATATGGGACTACGGTTTTATCAGCGCTAAAAGCACTGATAAAGACTACCTTTATCAGTGCTAAAATTTTAGTGCTGATAAATCCTTCCTGTATCAGTGCTAACATTTTAGCGTTGCTACATGACTTATTTATTATCTCTCTTCTAGCGCTGATAAAGGATCTCTTTATCAGCGCTTTTTTAGTGATGATAAAGGTTACCCTGTATCAGTGCTAAAATTTTAGCACTGATATAGGGTTTCTTTATCAGCGCTAAAATTTTAGCGCTGATACAGGGTTTCTTTATCAACAGTTTTTTCTTAGCACTGATATAAGGTGGTGCTTCCCTTGCCCGTTTTTGTAGTAGTGTCATCACACCTCCTAATTGGCTGACCCAATTTTTAAATTGGAATTAATAATGTAGTTGATTTCTCCTTTTCCCAATGAGATTTTCTAAGTGACCCATAGATCCTTATAAATTGAATTTGTCATGTTTTTATAAATTGAATTTGTCATGTTTTGATAAATTGAATATGTCATGTTTTGATAAATTGAATGGGTTGTTTGGAATGAAATGGATAATGCATTATAGTTTGGATTTCTTAATGAATAAAATGATTTTAAATAAAAATACCCTAAGGGGGGCTACAGGAGGGGTAGGGGATTGTCCAGGTGTGGGGGTTGTCTAGGTGGGGGTGGGTTGTCCAGGGGGTAGGGGGGCTGAAGGGGGGTAGGGGGGCTATAGGGGTGTGGGGGAGGGGGGTATGGGCTACCCCGAGGAGGGGTGTGGGCTATCCAGGGGGGTCAGGGTGGGGTGTACAGGGGGTAGGGGGGCTGAAGGGGGGTAGGGGGGCTATAGGGGTGTGTGGGAGGGGGGTATGGGCTACCCCAAGGAGGGGTGTGGGCTATCCAGGGGGGTCAGGGTGGGGTGTCCAGGTTGGGGAGGGGGTGTGGGGTGTTTAGGGAGGGGTGGGCTGTCCAGGTGGGGGGGTGTCCAGGTGGGGGGGGGGGGGGGGCTGTATGGGAGGGGGTGTGGGCTGTCCAGGGAGGGGGTGGGTTGTCCTGGGGGGGCTATCCGGGTGGGGGAGGGGGTATGGGTTGTCCAAGGGGGGTTGTCCAGTGGGGGGTGGGGGCGTGTGTTGTCCAGGTGGGGGGGGGGGGGCTACCCAGGGGGGTTGTCGGGGGGGCTGCAGGGGAGGGGGGTGTGGGCTGTCCAGGGATGGGGTGGGTTGTCCAGGGGTGGTGGTGGGTGGGCTATCTAGGTGGGGGAGGGGGTGTGGGCTATCAAGGGGGGTGGGCTGTAAGGGGGGTGGGGTGGGTTGTCTAGGTGTGGGATGGGGTGTTGGTTGTCTAGGGAGGAGGGGTGTTCAGGTGGGGTGGGGGGTTTCCAGGTGGGGTGGGGGGTTATCCGGGTGGAAGGTGTGGAGGGTAGTGGGCTTCAGGGTGTGGGGGGTATGGGATATCCAGGGAGGGGGGTGGGTTGTCCACTCTGATACTCTACAAAAAATAGGAATCAAATATAACCAATGTATAGTTACTTTCACACGTTAAGACTTTTCTTGAAGTTCCATACCAACACTCACTCTTACCCTTCCAAGAAGAAGTGATCTCTACAAAGAAATATCACTCAGGTTCTTTTCCACTATCCATATTGATCTCATAAAAATTTAACATTCATACAAATCCATATCACCTAATGATATAACAAGGCTCATACTCCTATGAGTAGTGTCCCATCGAAACATGGCTCATAAAATCTGATCCACGTATGATATTTGCTGGTGTGTTTACAATTGGGTGTGTTGTGATTTATATGTACGATATTCATGTTTACACCAACAGTCTTCTCGATCATCTATAATAGGCTTGAAATCATGCTATAATTGGATAAAGATTGGATTTTACAACCCTAGTTTGGGGGCGGACACACCCACACCCTTGGACACCCCCCACCCCCTGGACACCCCCACCCTTGGATAGCCCTACCACCCCCGTAGACAAGCCCTTCCACCCCTGTGGACAGCATAACCACCCCCGTGGACAGCCTGCCCGCCCCCCTGGACACCATGTACCCCCCTTGGACAGTCCTGCCACCCTTGTGGACAGCCTGCCCACCAACCCCATACCCCCCTGGAAATCCCCCCACCCCCTGGACCCCCAACCCCCGTGGACAGCCCTGCCACCCCCCGTGGATAGCCTGCCCACCCCCCTGGACACCCCATACCCCCCTGTACAGCCCCCCCCCCCCCCACTCACCCTCGTGGACAGCTCACCCACCCCCTTGGATAGCCCCGCCACCCCTGTGGACAGCCCACCCACCCACTCCGTACCCCCCCTGGACAGCCCCGCCCACCCCCTGGACACCCCCTCCCCCCGTGGACAACCCCCCACCCCCCGTGGACAGCCCGCCCACCCCCCCTGGACACCCTCCACCACCCCCCGGACAACCCCCCACCCCCCCCCGGACACCCCCACCCCCCCTAGAAAGCCCCCCCCCCCCAAACACCCCCAACCCCACTGGATAGCCCTGCCACCACCCGTGGACAGCCCGACCACCCCCCATGGACAGCCCGCCCACCCCGCTGGACACCCCATACCCCCCTGGACAGC